>OY728128.1:784016727-794016727 GCA_963277665.1 Viscum album | reverse complement strand
TTCTCGTTTTCACCTTCAAGTGATCCCATTAGGGGAATTCTACACTACTGGGCAACTAACAAGAATAACCACAACCCATGGAAAGAGAAACAACCAAACATAAAATTAAGCATTCAAACCCGGTTCTCTTGTAAGGTCACAAAAACAAATGGATCATGTGAGATCTCTTGAAGTAATGGAACCAAAGCAAGAATTGAGATACAGCCCACATAACTTCACATTCACTACCAACAACCGTGCCATAACAGAGGATCCCATACCCATTCACATCTTCCCATAGGCACCTAGTAGAAAAACACACCTACTACCAAAACAGAGTGGAAAACTTCCAGGTTAAAGTACATCATTCATTAGGTTCTTCTTTCTGTTTGTTAACCGAGGTGGTCACATAGGGATTCTTGTTTTACTGAACATCCATTTAAGCCAACTGAGTTTAAATAACTAACCAATTCCGTGCTACTGTTATTTAGTAATCTCCAAAGACAAGGGTCCATTAGGATACAACGAAAGACCACCAATGACCATGATTTTCAGTGGGCACGAGCCCATACAGTTCACAACATTTATAAACATAAAAGAGAAGAACATCGATCACACCCCTTCATTATTTAATGGTCTGTTCATTATCTTCATTAAGTTTGGTTTCGTCAATCCCCACAGAAACAATATAATACCCACCCCGCATGATACACAGTAAGGATAGGTGAAGGAAAAACCCTACCTGGTTGATCAAGGATTGATGTTTTCCATGCGCCAAGAACGTCGGGGACTCCAAGGGTGTGGAGAAAGATTTTGGCACAGGCATGCCTCTTGTCTCAGGAAGGGAGACTCCAATGCACTAGGAAGAAAAGGACGCCGACCAAAAGGAAGAAGAAGAAGAAATTCCCATGCGATATATAGATAAGATCCCATTGTTACGGGATATAGGTATTTGAATGGATTTAAAGTTTCATCGTGGTTCCTCACGTGGTTGGGTCGTTACAAAGGATTGAATTAATTGTTATTTAAAGATACCCATCGGAAAATGTGGTAACATCTATGGCTTTAGGGACTTTATATAAACAGAGAGGCACGATACATGGACACACAACTGGGTCTGTGGAGGGTCTCCCCACCCTTAGGAATTTAAACATTGATTAAGGGATTAAAAACGGCCTTGAACCACTTTTAAAAGGGTAAAAAGGTCTAAAAGTGGTGTTATGGGAGAAACTGCAGAAGAGAAACACGACAAGGCTGGGTGGCACCGATCGTGCCACACACCTATTGGTCATATCGATCGATCGCACTGATCGGTGACACACCGATCATGCCATACACCGATTGGTCACATAGATCAGTGAGGCACTGATCGGTGACACACCGATCGCATCACACCGGTTGGTGGGGTACCGATCGGTCGCACGCCGATCGGTCACACACCGGTCGGTCGCATGCCAATCGGTTGCCCACCGATTAGTCGCCCACCGATCAGTCACACGCCGATCAGTCGCACGTTGATCGGTCACACGTCGATCAGTCGCACGCCGATCAGTCGCACACCGATCAGTCACACGCCGATCGGTTTCACCCACCGAGACACCGCCCTTAGGATCTATATTTTGGCAAAGGGGTGGACCATGAGGGTCTGGGCCATCACAAAATTAATTATATATAATTAATATTCATCCAGTATATCATTAAATTAAAGATTGGAAAGAGGATATTACAAGAAAAAATTTGAAAGATGATATAAACACTTAAAATATTTGTTTATTCCTTATTGTTAAATTAATGGACCTTACATATTCATGGATTTGAGGAAAATGATATTTAATCTATTCTCAGACTCTTTATTGGTGGTCTTCTTGGATGATATTCTTATATATTAATGATATCATGATGATCATGGTTAATATAACCAGATTTTCATTAAAAAATTTCTTGATCATTTTATAAACATTAACCTATCAAAATGATCCATCTGGAACTGAAAAGTAAAATTCCAAAATCATTTTATTTAAGAAGTTAATGCATTAGTGGATACTGAGATGGTGGAACTCATACTTTCATAGATGTCCCTTTTAATTTTTTTAGGATCAGATGTATTTCTAGACATATTGTATACTATTACCACTTCCTTTAAAAATTATCCAAAATCAAAGATCTCATAAAGTTTTTGATAAAGAATAGAGTGAAATTTTCACCAATATACAAATTTGAATATACTAAAAAAAAACAAAATAATAGATATTAAAATTTCTTCAGTTAATATTATACCTAAACCATTACATATACTTTATGTATATATTTATGAATCTTTTATTTGTCTCATTTGTGTTTTAATGAAGTATCATTGATACTTTTTTTCTTTTTCTAGATATCTATTTCAAAATGAATTAAACTATCATACCCATTATTTAGATTTGGATGTTTTTTTGCAGTATATATTGTTTTGGATAAATTATCTATTAGGTGAGAGATTAATGATTTTTATAGACTATTAAATCCTTAAATATATCTTTTATTAATTATATATAAATGTTAGGTATCATTACTGGGTGGTGTATCTTCTTTCATTTGAATTTTATATCAAATATTTTCATGGAAAAAGAAAAGTAATTTTCATTGATCATTGTAATAATGTTCACCCTCAAATGGTGCTTGAGTTTAATTATGAATGGATATTAATGTCACTCTTAGGGAAAGTACATCTAGATGTGATCAAGGATCACAATGAGGTAAATTCACACAACCTAGACGTTACATCATATCTTATGGTGAGTTTATAGGGATCTGAGATATCAAATATCAATTTTATCCTATTTCAAGATAAACTTGATTATGGGGATATCCTTGATGGATATTTTGAATATTACTATTCATCTATATAAATTAATGGAATAATTATGGTTACTATGAATATAGAAAAGTAATTAACGAAATAGTACCATTACACTTAATGGGAAATTCACCCTAGGGTATAGAAAATATAACATGATATCCAAAACCAATTTTAGTGGCATGTGTTTGATGAAGGATATTGATATATTCATTTCTAGATACCTGACCTTACAAAAGTTAAAGGTAGAGCACCAAAAAAATATAGGCATTTTTCAACTTCTTCCTCTAATAGTATGGATATGATATGAGATAATGATGTAATTATTAGATAGTTTTTAGATAATTTATGGGTAATTATATATTTTAGTTTATTTTGGATCATCTAACCAAGATTACATTCATCTATCTTTTCAAAGAAACATAATTTATGGATGCAATTTAGAAACTAAATATTTGAAATAATTTAACGCTCCATGGTGTGTCATTAAACATTATATATGGCTGTGATTCTAGATTTACATATTGGTTTTTGAAGAATCTATAGTGGGAATTGGGTTCTCAAGTTAATGTGTGTACCTGTTTCCACCCACATACTTCTAAAATGTTCACAAGTAATGTTCATATTATTGAAGATATTCAATATGTCTGTAATCATGATTTTAGTGGCCTGTGATTGGATCACATCACATTGGTTATAATATCCTCTCATGATAGGTTACAACCATTAATATAAATTGTATGGTTTTAAGACCTTTACTGAAGAACATAACTTCACCCAACTATTGGATGAAGATAAATTAAATGACTATAATTAGACCTGGTATTTCCAAAGATATGAACAATTTCAATAAATTGATTTAAAAAAATATCATAATTTCTAAAACAAAATAAATGGACTATACCTAATGTTGTACATGAACCATGGAATTGAAATAGGGTGATCATGTATTCCTTCTGGTTTTATCATGGTTTAGTAACTCATGAATGGGAAACAAAGGGAAATTGATTGAAATATATTTTAGTCCATTCAAATTTATGCATTGATTCTGGGATTTTTCTTATTATCATACATTCCTATACAATTATATACCATGTAAAATGTTTTCTAAGTATCCCAAATTTTAAATTATATGATAAAACCTTTACACATCATTTGGTATGATGATATTGAGATTGAAGTTAATGATTTTTATACAGAGAATCCCATATTCATCAATGATAAAATCCAAAAAGGTATTAAAATGGAATTTGATACCTCTTATTGATGCATGGTGTAAGTATTTGAGTATGTATGATGAATCTTGTGAGTGGTAAGTAGAAATGGAGGCTCAATGATTGAACTTGTTCCCTTAGAAATCTACTTGATGTATCTTAATGATGAAAAGGCCAATAGTGGAGAGGTTGTAAAGACCCCAACCTATACAAGTAGGTAATTACTCTGGCATTTAGTATATTATTTTTTTGGTTTAATAATATGTTTAAAATAATATTTGGGTGTTTTAGGAAGGATTTTGTATGAGAATGAGATGGTAAAATGGTTATTATGGTCTTAGGTACTTGGTGATCTAGTAGTAGGTAACCAGGGATGGTCTGGTAGACATAGGTAGTTTTTGTGGACCACTAGGTACTTAGTAGATCTTTTCAAGGTAATAGGTAGATAAATAGGTAAAAAAACATTATTAAAAAGAATTATATTCCTTTAAAACCCTAAATTGGATCATAAATTCCAAATAGATTAGAATTTAACTCCAATTAAACCATTTTTAAACTTTCATAGAGTTCTCTAGTTCTCTTTTCCATTATATGTGGAACCTACTTAAAAAATATTTAAGTGTTTCTAATTGGGAGAAAAATAATAGAATAATAAGGGTTAAGTCTATGGATTCTGAAAATTACCAAACATTTCTTGTTTCTTCGTTGAAGTGGGTGTAAGATCAAGTCTTACCAATCAAGGATTTTGGGATTCACCGAATCTCTTGGATTTCTTTTAGTCTTACTATAATGTTATAGGTTATATGAATGAAATCTAAGATCATAGTTTTTATTTATGAATTAAATATATTAAAATTTAATTGGTTATGATCTAATTCTCTCATATTATAATTTTGTTAGTATAATTATATGGGTTGTATCTCCTCTTCTATGGAACTTCAAATCCCATTTAGAAATAATTTATTAAGTGCACCCATCCTTCTTCATATACTCATAGAGTTCAATTATAATAATTGATTTCTTAAATCCTAATTATAAATAATTTAATTGATTATTTTATCCTTCGTGGTATTTACCATGTCTAGCTTTCCATGTTTTTCTTTTAATTTATTATTTTAATTTTATAATTTCTCAACCTCCGAGGTATTTTTTATTTATAGTAAAAAATGAAAAATGATATATTTAACTTGGATACTTATCTATAATTATATATATATATATTTATATGTTTGTCCTGTATTACATGTTTTACTTTATTTTTATGTCGTACAGCCTATTTGTTTTGGGTTTTTAGTCTATTAGTCATATTTTAACATTTGTGTATTGTGTAATATAAGGTTGATAAGGTGTCCACATGTTAACTAACAAGTGAGTGGTATATGAATGAATCAAAATTCCCTTACATATGACAAAATTTACATATTATTGATGGGAAAGAGTGTAATATTTTCATGAATTGGTATGAATGATACTGTTTCCCATGATATAGGTTTTTAGGACCCTGAATCAAGGATGAAAAAAACTATATATATATATATATCTAGGTGCATATACATAAAATTGTTTCACATAATTCCATCATAAGATAGAATTGATATGTTATCTTCGATCATGAGATAAGTCTCGAAGTAGGATGCATTGGTAAGGTTCCACACCATGTAGGAGTAAAAAATTATCACTTATGTTATTTCTTATCTTCAAAATATATTTTATATTCTACTTTAATTCTTGTTATTCTATATGTTTTTTATTTCTAACATGCACTACTTTTTAAAAATGGTAGTTAGGGGTGGGTGGTGACTGCTTATTGGGTATATCATACTCAAAAATTGCATGATATCCCTCTTGGGACATGTGGATAACCCTTTTCTATGTGACCTAGGTCAAATTAATTCACACAAGTTGGGAGTTAGTAAAATACGACATGATTATTTCAAGGAGATTCTATTTGGGATTTTAATTGGGGGGACTAAAAGATGATGAGGGATATTCTCAATTATTTTTTTGGAGGATCCAATGAATGTATTAATCCTTTTGAATCCATAGAATATTTTTTCATACATATCATATGCATATATAGACATATATATGATTTTATGTAGTCTCATACACTTGGTCAAATTTGTTGATATTTTTGAACTGTTGCAGTATGTCTATTATTATTTTCTCATTGACATGAATCCTAGTGTTTCCATTATGATCAATTCAGTTTAGTTTATAGTTTTTTGTATATTTGGAATCATATGTAATAGGAGAGGCCAAGAAATATAATGTAATTTTTCTTTTCAATTTGTTAAATAATTTTAAATGGGTTAATCCATCTTCAACACATATATTATCCAAACAATGGAATTTACACCAGCCTACGGTGATCTGTAGGTGTGATTGAGGTGTTGTAGTGATGAAATTTAATCATTGTTCAGGTGTTTGGGTCATAGAGGTTACAATAACCTTTCCTAAAATCTTATGATCTTATTTTAAATTATATATAATGTATTTTAAATCAATAATATAATGTTTTTTTGATATAAAAAATCAATGGAAATAGGTTTTTTTAAATTATATATAGATTAATCTTTTAGAATATTAATCTACATCTACTCTAGAAACATGTGAAATGGAAGAAATCTTGTATAAATAGAATGGTAATACTATTAGATTATAATATAGTAAAAATATAGTAATCATGTATAAGTATATCATAATAAATATTTACTCTTCATTAATATATTATAACATAAGAATTATTGCATAGTTTCCTCTATTTCTATTTAGTTTGGATAAAAAATGAGTCATTTACCATTGTATAAGAATAACTAGCTTCATTATCATTGATTTTTTCATAATAGTATGGCTATGTTAAAGGCTTTAAATTATTCTCAAAATCCTTTAACACTCGAGGTAATCAAGTTTTAACAGAAACTTTTATTAATTATGAATTAATTAATATATGATACTTATATTATATTGAAACTTTTTAAGCTAAAATTTATTGTTATTTATACCTAACAGAAATTAATCATCACCTCTTCATGAGTGGTATAATCTAAAACATAGAAGGTGATATCATATATAATAAATAACTTCCAAAATGTCTTGTTAGAGTAGTTATTAATATATATTTTGAGCCAAGTGTAGAGATACATGTTCCCATTCATGATGTTAATATAAAAATGGATGAATATAGTATTGAATTTTTTTTATCAGATTCAATTAATGATATAAAAAATTACAATGATAAATAAGTATATAAATTCCAATATATTTTACAGGAAAAAACTATTAGAATGGATAAAAGATGTTTGAAGTAATGTGTCTTATGATAAAATGGGTAAGAGAAAACTGTCCAAATATAATCTAAACAATCAAAAATTGAATAAATATATCCTTCAATGGAAACCATTACCCCACAAAATAGTTCTTATACATTTACTATTTTTACATGTATGGGTAGAAATAATTTTCCAAAATAAAAAAATCCTGACATCAAATTTAAGTAGAAATTTTATGGAATAGTATATTAGGATACATGATTGTGAAAAAATAATATAATGATAAAGAACTCGAAATATATCACTCAAAGTAGTTGGGGTTCGTGAAAATAAATAAATGATGAAATAATATTTTTAATACCTTCCATATATATTTAAAAATATATACTCTAAGTATATAAAATATATATTTTTTAATTATTTTTTATTTTTTATAGGGTTAAATGGATGCTGATTTAGGTAATGTGGATAGTTATGTTATATATTTTATGGATATAATGCATGTATATCAGATAAATTGACCAAAAATCACATCCCATATATATTTATAGTGAATTATATTATATTTTTGATAAAGTAACCTCAAATTATTATTTTTCCATGATATATTTTAACAATACATTTTATGATATTACAGTTTTTTTATTACTAAATAAATAGTAATAGGAAATTAAATTCACATAATAAACCTAATGGATTTTACAATTGGATAAGAATAAGATTTATATAATTATATTTCACTATGAAAATAAATATCATGAATTTATTTAAATTTCACAATGTTTTTAGTGTTTAAATCAATGAGTGTTAAAAATTATGGTTGTTAGGATTTTAAATTTATTAATGATGTTATAATAGATTGATAAAGTAATATCCCCTTAATGGTATTTATGAGATTAATTATAATGTTACTCAAATTAATTATTAACGATTCATATATCTATTTTTTACAGTACTACCTAGACTATAAATGGAAAATATACTCATATATTGAAATATATTTCTTCATGAATTGGTGTTCATATTTTTTGGTGTTATAATTATTGTAGTAATAATTATGAAGTGGTTCCAAATCACATATGTGATATTTTTTAGTGGATCAAATAATGACTGCAAGCAATAGAAATAATTGACATTTTTTAAGATCTAACCTCATGGATTCAAAAATTCGTCTAAAAAAAGAATATTATAACTCTATAAAAGTAGTAGTATCCTTCACCATTTTATTAGATGTAATATAGTATATGTGGATCACTAAATGAAAATGTATCCTTCCTATTTCTGTGGGTAATGCACTAATCAAAGGATCCTTAAATTATTGTTGATGAACCCAAAAGAAAGAAGGAGTTATAGTTCCTTCATAGAGTGACCAAATCTTCTGGGATATGAATAGTTAAATTTAATAGGTATCATAATAAACCATGTGAAATATATAATGAAACTATTATATTTATATATAAATCATTTTTATCTTTATTTATGAAAGGTGTCACCCATCATGGATGCATTTAGTTCCATATCATGGAACCCATGATTTACTTCTCACTGGGTGTAATTTTTTGAACTCCTAAAATTAGTTTCCAAAATTTTATATATAATCTATCTCATGGATTAGAAACTGAAGAACCCACAAGGAGATACAAGTTTTATAAATGCGATATACCATGAAGTTATATCAAAAGGCTAATTATATGCTACAATATAAGGCATAAATGTATCTCATTATTTATGCATGATTTAAAAATATCCTAAGGTGTGATATAAATTTCATGAATATAATACCATAAAAATTAAGTTAGTCATAAAATATAACTAAACCTCTTTTATGTGCATATCCATCAATCTCCCACTTTAACTTAAATCCCATAAGGAATTTTTGGAAAACATTAAAACTCTTTATAAATCCTTCCAAAACTCTTTTAGAAATGGTTTATTAAACTCTATAATTTGTTTAATAAATAATTTATCTAATAGTTAAATTTTATCCAAAGGAAAAAATAAATAACCCTATCAAATTTATCTATTTTGAAAAAAATATATAAAACCTTCATTTCACAGTTGTGAACTAAGATCAGACTCTAGAAAATCATTAGTGTTAATTAAGACACTACATGATTTTTCGTGATATATATCAAACATAATCATATTTCATAAGGACATGTCCACCACATGATATACCATATCACTCATACGTATACTTATATAATCCATTTGAACATGGAAATGAGTTACCACTATACATTGAATATTTTAAATCTAGTATAGTCAATCTTATAGATTTTTGAATATCTAAAAAAGACCATCGTCGATAATTACATCACATTTCATTCATCTAGTGAATGGAAACATAAAATGATCTTCATAAAAATATATTAACACATATAATGTGACATAACTAATCATAGTAATGAATTTAAAATGTTTATTTCAATCAATGGAGAAATATTTTTTCTCATCATACAAGAGTGCAGATCCTATATTTGGTGAGATCAAACTATTAACATGATCATAAACATACCCAACCACCCCCAAATTAGCTAATTCATAATGAATTTCAAATTAAATGTGTAAATGTGTGAATGTTTTCATTCCAAGTATCTTACCCACCACACGTAACAATAATAGATAATAAATATACTCATCTATATATATCTATTACTATATGAAATTCTATGAGATATAATTGGTAGGGTAGTCCAACTGATACGTCTAAACTCATTATATTCAGAGTTTTCTACTCACTCTAACTTAACATATCAACACAAACCATACCAATACATGATTAATATTAATTAAAGTCAATTGAAAATTATATTCTGAGTGGATACTATCATTCTATAATTCATGTAAATTAAATTATAACACACATAAATGAATGATAAATAAATATTTACTTTATTAAAAATTCATGATACATAATAAAACTATTACATCAATTTCTTATGTATCTTATATAAATAGACTCTATATGACTGTCACGGTTCTTATATTATAATGATGTCATAAATGAATCTTCTACATTATCATCTATACCCACCAAACAGACCATAACATCACCCCTATCAATTATATTTCAGATGAGATGTTAACTATAAAAGATGTGTTTTATACATTGGTGAGATCAATGTTCCTTTACTTGAGTGATATCTCTATTATTTTTATATTAAATCTTGATCACTACCATAATTATTTAAAACACCTCTAGTTTAGAAATTAATTTCCTAATACAAAAAAATATTTATAGGATTTAAGGAAACAACGTAATATAACTATTATCATGTCTAATATGGTATTTGTTCAGAATTATTACAACTGATAGTGGAACCATTTAAGAAAAATATGAAGCTATACTATGATTTCATATAACCACTATTATATTATGAAATTTCATATGTGTAAAAAATTATATAGATCTCATTCTCTCCTAAAAATATCAAGAAAATTTCACCAGTACATATCAAGTACATAAGAATGTTATTCACAATAATATTAGAAATCTCGTAGAGATTGGATTTTTATATAGAAGTAATTATTACAGAACAATTGACATCAGGTTGGGTATACACTCGGGAATATATAATAAAACCTATGATGGACATATAAAATATTTTATCCATCCATTCAAACTCTTGAGATCATTCTGAAATCTTCCTTAGACTCATGCCATTTAATACTTATAAAGAATTTTTATTTTGGATTTCTCTATACTAAAATTATTTATAAGAAAAAAATTTATGTGTCCTTAATGAGTCTAATAAAACTATGAGATACATCATAATAGGTCTTTGTATCTCTTATGTAGGATGCTCAAATCCTTCCTTTCATTAAAAATCATATCACGAAACAAATCATCAATGTGTGTAGTGTTGGGATGTCATTTCTGATAGGAAGGATTTAATTTAAATAAATTATCAAAATTAATTAAACACTCCAAAAAAATTTTTTTATATAAAATAATGATACACATTTTTTTAAATAAAATTATTTGATGGAATTTTCAAACATGATATCCCCACATTGAGAAGTCTGCTTAAATCCCTAAATGGATCTTTTATTCTTTTATACCTTAAAAGTTTAACATAGGCCTTAAAAACTATGAGTTTTATAATATACATGTAATTTTGTAAATAAAAATTATGTTAAGTGGTTTTTATATCTAATTTTTATACCCTATTACCAAAATGAGCAGTTATGTAAAGATAATACGAATGGACTATATCATTACTACAAGTGATAATGTTTATTTATTTTCAATAATGAATTTTCATGTAACATTTTAAAACTATCCATGATTTGTTGGTAGAAACATACTATGTATTAAAACTTTCTTATATAATACTCACTTTAACCATCCAAGTCTCACAGCATTAGGTGTATCCACCAATTTCGAAAAATAACTAGTGTACATAGATTTCATTTTAGACTCCTTAGATTTCAACCATTTCTCAAAATCCAAATTCTTGATATCTTCCTGGTAGGTAGTAAGTTAATCATCTATGAATATCACCACATTATCATTATATATGAGAAATCATTATCACATGTTTTCTTAATTAATCCTACTAGACATTCAAGGTTATTTTGTAGCTTGAGTCCATTATTCTACGACAAATATTTATGTGAATATCTCAAAATACATATTAGGAACAATTCTTATTTTTTGGTGTTGAAATTATCTAAGATCAATATTACACCCACTTTCCCTATGATAAAAATATCAATTATCCTTAAATATTGAAAATTGGTCTACATACACTTTTTATTAAAAGGATTATAGAAACAAAATCCCTTATTTTCTATTAGATAACCTATATAAAATCATTTCTAAGAGGTTATAAGTATAGATAACATTGATATAATAAATTTATTCAATTTTTATAAATTATCCAAATATATATATACTCTGTATAATTAGTGTATGAAACTATGACCAATCTAAATATTCTTAAAAGAATCACATATTAGTAATGAGCCAAACCTATATATACTCAAACTGTATCATAGGTTGGTCTAGTGAACATCAAAGATACACTCTCTAAATACCTTAAGTTAGAAAAAACCTAAAAATATACAATATCTAGCATAATAGGTGTAATGTTTGTATCGATTTCCTTTCCAATTCTCATGAATTAACATTGAAAGATTAATAATTGTCCAATGTGAAGTTAATGTATTACACAAACAAAAAATGTTAGTACATAATAAAATTCATGGGGAATAATAATTCCTAATACCAATTCCATGTTTAATCACAAACATATATAAATAAATACCATGTACTAACTTTCCGATCACCTAGAACACAACTAAGGTCATCTAAATAATCACATGTATTAATGGTTCTGATACACTCGGTATAAGATCAACTATCAAATTATTAACCTAAAAATCATGAATATTTCCTCTCAATTTAAATGTCCCTTATGATATAACATTGTTTAAATATATTTAATGTCTTGAAATAAACTTATCATTGGATAAGTAGTGTGTTAACCTAATCAAAATACGTTTTCTCTCATAATATAAAGAGGCCAATCACATCATATACCGTACAGTTACATTATTTGTTAGTGGACACCTTTAATGTGGTAGAATAAAATATTATTTTCATCACTAACTCTTTTAAAATAATATTAGGAAGAGGAGAAATTATTTATGGGTGGTTATCCTCACAGAGAACCATTTTTAATATCCTTTTAGGATCACATTTTTCATATGAAAACCTCTCATGATGATTCTTTTAATGACCTCAATATTCCAAATATGCTATGTTTCTATCTCTAACTACATATTTTTCATATATATATATATATATTATATTTAGTAAAAATTACCCACATGGAATAAAAAAATATTACTTTAATATAAACATTCTATATTTGGTATTAATATAGTCAATAAAATTAAAAATATTATAATTGTGTAATAAAACACGAAGTTATGATAACCATATTTCAAAATTTTGGTTCATCTGGTCTCATAGATTTATTAATTACGTGAGAAACAACATAAAATTAACTATCGAAATCATGATAATTATCATATATATTATTTATGAAAATTGAGTGAATGAATTATTAATTTAAAAAACTATGGATGAAAAACCATTTCCATCCACTATGACATATATGGATTAAAAAAATGGCCTCCACTACAATACCTCTCACTGTAAAGGGGGTTTTTGGACTTTTTATGGTATAATATTGATCTTTTACACCCTTTACTAACATGGATTATGTCCCTACCATCCATGGAATTGATCTTTTCCACAAGGTCCCTATGTTGGATCAAGCTTTTACTTTATTTTCCCTATAATTATAGGAGTCCAATTATTCTTCATACTTTCTCAATAAATCTTTGGTGGCACACTTTATCATAAATTGACCCTCAATTTAAGACTTTGACCATTTAATATTTGAGTCTTATGGTTTTATAAAACACATGGTCATCATTCTACTGAACCACCACCATCTTCTTATTCATTCACCAAAGGTAGAAGATATCATTTTTTCAATTTAATTTGGACTATGACCCTGGAATTTATTTTAATTATTTATCATTATATGGTATTATTTAATTTCATATAATGAGGGATCACCCATCCTTAGCTTTTTGGGAATGCCTTCTTAGGATACCGTTGCGGTTCCAAAACCCATTAATTATTCTAATGTTATGAAACATTATTGGAAGAATTGTATGCTCGGATAGAAGTTCTTTGTCTCTATGTCACCCAATTTATAAAATATTTTTTTGAAGTATATGTATCAAAACCTCTAATTCATTTTTATAGAGAGAGAGAGAATGAATAATGTTATATGTAAGAAGTGATATTTGAATCTTAGGTGGACTTATGACCCAATTACAATTGGCATGGTAACTATCAATAGAGTTATATGAGAATATTAGTGGGCTGTAACATTGTTATCCAATAACTTTTACGTGATTAATAACCCACAAAAGGTGTTAAGGATGGTACATTGGACTATATATATTATATTGAAGGTGTCTCTACCATTTACCTAGATGATGTTGGGACCTAGTAGTAAAGATATAGATATTTCATAGTAAAATTTCCGATGAACCGTAAGAGAAATCACTAACCTATACCTACCTATTTGATACACTCTACATGAATTTAGTTCTTACTCACATACTCTAATGATATCATCTAATATAGATTTATATCTGGTTAAAATAGATTTGTATGGATCTTGTAAGAACTATTCAAAGGTTGTCACAATTTTTATATCTTCTAATGAGGATGGGTCTTTTAAAAATAGGTAATTCTACTATATTTTATGGTTTTAGTCAAGATGATATCATAATTCAGAAATAATATAGTACTAATAGTAATTTTGTTTAAACATAGAGGTGTTATTGAATA
The DNA here is from genome assembly GCA_963277665.1 of Viscum album. Classification (NCBI taxonomy): domain Eukaryota; kingdom Viridiplantae; phylum Streptophyta; class Magnoliopsida; order Santalales; family Viscaceae; genus Viscum; species Viscum album. Next base: position 794,002,039 of record OY728128.1, on the reverse strand, counting down.
TAAATATCCTTGGATATGAATATAATTAAAACTAAAATCATAAAAGTATCTCTATTTTAGAGACCGTAAAGAGAATCAAGTTTTAGAAAGAATTTATGTAATTAAGATAATAAGACTCTAGAATTAATGAAATAGAAGGATATAATGTTTCATTTAAAATATATATGAAGAAGAAGGATAATATTATGACCAATAAGGCAGTACAAATAGAGGTCAAAGAATCCCAAAATTGATATAGAGGTTTTAGTGGTAATTAAATTAAAATATCTTACTTTGATAAGGATAACCATACTAAAGTATTCATTCATTTATGTTAAAAAATTACGATATCTTACTCCAGGACCTTGAGGAATACCCCATTAATATTGAAAAAAAATATATAAAATTCATGGACTATTCTAGGCTGCCCAAACCCATGATGACAAGATCTGTTGTAATGGGACTTCTCTCTAAAGGTGTTTCTACAAGGAATTATTGGAGTAAAAAACTACTGGGGAGGTGCAGTGAAAGAGATATTTACATTTATGAATGAGATGACCTTATTCGACGTGACAACATCAGAGTCCCCAACCTTTAGCACAACTACGGTTAGCTTATTGAGGAGACAACTTCTCTTGGTCTAGTTTGAAAAATATTTAGAATGTTACTAGTACTGAATAATAATATTTGTATTATCATTCCTATTTAAGGGGTTGGTTTAGACAATTCATTGTATAATGATATCAGATCCCAATAATTATGGAGAAATAAATTGACTATTGTTTTAATTAGGGAAGGATCAATATTTAGGAGTTCATCAAGTCCTAGGAAAATATGAATTTATTATCAGATGATCATATTTATTTAGTGATAGAGGGTAGTAAATTTCCAACTGTTAATAACCTTCATAAGATACATGGTACCAATAATTTAAAATTATACTAAAATGGTTTATCATCTATTAATAATTCTAATTTCACTGATGTTTCATTCTCTACTAATCCCTAAAAAGTTATTTTATCTTGAAAATGAAAAAAAATATTTTTTTGTACGAAAATAGATGTAAATAAGATATATTTTTAGTAAGTATAATAATTATCATACAAATGGAATTGTAACTGAAAAATATAAATAACTATTGAATATTGAATTTTTAATCAAATAAATGAGGGCAGTAAAACTATTTTACTAGAAAAATTGATAAAATAAGTAAAAAATAAATATTAAAATTATATAAAATGACTTCTCAAATAATATAACTTAAGGCATAGATAAATATAAATCTTAATAAGGTTTGTATTAAATTATTATGTAAAAAAATAGTTTTTTATGTAAAAAATGAAATATTCAAAACACCAAATTTTGAAACATATTTATTTAAAATATATATTCTAATTTATTAGTAATTATATAATAATTTTAAAATATTAATAAATATATTTTTAATCAAAAAAAGAAAAATAAATTGAATTCAGTCCAGAAAAATATCTGTGATTAATATGATTTTATTCAAAAATTTAAATTATAATTTTCGGAAGACTAATTTTAAAAAATGGAATTCATTTTTGGAATCATTATAATGATATTATGTTAGGATAAGTTTTTAGTATTTTTTTTAAAAAATTATTTTTTTGTGAATAATAAAAAATAAATGTTTTAAAAATTCTCCAACTTTATGAAATCATCATGAAATAAATTATTCTTAATAACATATAATTTTTTTGATAAAATTAAAATGTATTAAATTAAGAAAATAATAGGTTTTAAATAAAATAAACTAAATTTCCCAACATATTAACCAATTTTTAAAACTATAGTTATATTCTAATTTAATACAAAACTATATTTGATTCTATATTTTATATAAAATATTTTGAAGATGAATATTGGCTTTGGGTGTGTTAAAATGATATGTAAACCTATTTTTATGTCAAAAACTATTAAAATTCATATAAATATAAACTATTCATTTTTTGGATAAAATACAAAAATTAATCAATAATTTATTCTAAAATACCCACCCTCATTGGTTATATAAACACCCTCCCCCACCCATTTATTATTAGTTAGAAAACTCTTTTCCCTGAAAAATATTTTTAAAAGATCACTATATAATATCTATTAAATATGTCCTTACTCCCCTAATGGGACCAAAAGTCCCTCCTCCAAGGGAAATATGATTAATCTGAAGTTGCTACTCAGTGTAATGGGTATGGGTTTCAAAACACATATTTCCATTTCAATTAAATTATTACAAAATCTATAATATAAGTAGTAAATAATAAAATAATTTAAAGAGTAATCCTTAATACAACGTTATGATCTGAAAAAGAATTAAAATTTTTAAGATTACGACATATTTATAAAACTCACATAAAAACATCATTTCACTAATGGTTGTCTTATGCTACCTATGTGAATGGAGAAGTGTTAATTTTTTTATAACTTTTATAAATATTCTAAACATATTATTTTTTTATTTAATATATTATAATAATAAAATATTACACCTTTTATGATCTTATATTGATAAAATAGAAATTTTAATAATAATTTTAAATGTAAAAAAATCATAATGTCCTTCAAAAGTAGAATAGATGTTTATTAAGGATGATTCCAAGAATTTTTTAATATTTTCTACTATTATAAAATCTATGAATTTTTTAATTATAAAAACCATATACAATGAAACATTAAGAGATTAAAAAACCATTATATAGTTATTTTTAATCCTTATTTATTCATTAATGTATTTTTGGTGCAATGAAATGAACAACCTCAAAACGATTGATAAAATCCATATTTATTTAATAAAAAATAGAAGATGATAATAAAATAATTAAAGGGCTGAAATAATAATGAAAATGTTTTGGGGAATATAATTAATTTATTTAAATTAACTATTTATGATGTCAGTGTAAAATTTGATGTAATCGAGTACCTGAGGTAAGGGTTACATATCCCTCTTTCTCATTCTTGATGTTTTGTTTCATATCACCCACAATATATATATATATATATCTCTTCAATTTTCTATCCAACTTTTATACAACCTTTATGCACCATATTATTATATTTCCCCATTTTTCATGGGATATTATTAAATTTGTAGTCCATTTTCCAATATTTTCCTTAAGTTAAAAACCCATAAAGGGAACATTCTATTTTATCTCCATTTTTTGTATTACATGATTAAAAAAATATTTTTTATAATAGGATTTCTAAAACCCATCATTTTTAACATAAATAATGTTTATTTATTTTTTTCCTTATGAGATCTCTATGCTAATATGCCTTTATATTATTATATTCCCATTTCTTAAATGTTATATAAAGTATAAAAATTTGATAACTTATTTCTCATATTTTTTAAGATTTTATTTTCACTTTGAGGTCAATTTTCATAAATCATGATTTATTTATTGAAAATTAATTCATATATTGTCATAAAACCTCCTTTTATTTGGATCCCATGTCATATATCAATAGCTAAATAATTATCAGTTTATTATTTTTCTGTATTTCTTTCTCATGGGGATGTTTCCTATTTATATATTACCTTTTCATCTTTTCAATGTAGAAGAATGTTTCCGAACTTGTTTTGGCGATGGGTGGACCAAGAGTTATATATCCCCAAATATATTGGGTAGTACTTCTTATTTAATGACATACTCAATCATGGGTAGGATTCAGTTATCTTTTTCCATGTATATGCATGATCATTACATAGTGAACTTTTCCTGTAATATTATTGTAATGAAACAACCAAAATTACCATCTAAAAAGTTATCCGAACCAATTCACAACTAACCCAAAGAGCAATCACGATCTCCACACACCGATGATAAGCCCCTGGGCATTAATAAAACATGGCTAGGAATAATTTATCCTATAAAAGATTATAATAAATAAATTACACCATGGAATTAAAATAAAATACATTTATCAATATAATCATATCATGTTCAAGGAGATAATAAAAAACTAGATATAAAACAAAGAATCCAAAAACCTATTTCCTAGTTGTCCAAAACCAGCCACCATGTCCAAATTCACCAAACCTTGGTCACCATAACTCAAACCCATAAATAAATATAATATCATGAATATATTATACAAGATAATAAAGGCATAAAACAAAAAATTGTATAATAGGGGTGTGAGATAAAGATCCATGTAGGATTCCACAAAGTATTCTGTGTAGTTAATTCAGAAGGAAAATCAAATATTCTAAATTATGAGTACAATAAATATAGTATGAAGATTTTTTTTAAAAATATAGTTTTAATCATTTAAAAATAATTTATGAAACCAAACTTGTAAAATATTCCATTTTACTTTTAAAAAACTAATCATTTTTTTCAAATGTATTGGAAAAAATTTCACAATCTAAAGTCAAATAATCAAGAAAAGATGATAATGTGAACCTGATATCAAATTATATATATGAGTCAATTTAGTAGAGTCATGCTGCATAATATCAAAAAACAATCTAATCAAGCAAATAAACTCTAGTGCCCAGTGGTGATAAAGAACAATGTCATGTACCAAGTATCAAGTATATGTATTTTATGGGTACAACCTAAGTATGAAAGTGAGTAAAATATGTAATAGAGAAACAAATCATCTGGACTAATCCCCAGGATTACATCTAATCTCATAGGGACTCATGAAAACTAGTTCCACACACACTCACTTTCCTAGCCACATGTTAGTAGACCAAACCTTTCATGTTCTCTACTGATCCACTAGGTGGGATATGAGTTTTCTAAAGAAGTATATATCTAGGTTATCCCATATAACTACCAAAATTTCCATGACTAGTCAAAATATTTTTGTTCGATACTTAAATTATGGGGATCACAATAGATATCCTTATCAATATCAATGATGTGATCAAGACCTTAACATTTCAATCATGGGAACAAGACCTCAAATCACTTCTCAATCTTAACCCCAAAGTACATCTAATTAAATAATTGATTTTAAAAACACAACAATGGGAACTATAACAATCAATCAAGTCACTATAAGAGATTATTACATGAGGGAATCGTCATAAATTGATAAATGGGCCATCAAGAATCATCAATTTCAATTAAAAACATTTTATACAATTCAATAATAAAAAGGTTAATCACACCATATTCCTTTAAAAAAGAATCATAATAATTAAAATTGGTCATTTAAAACAATCATTTATTTCAAAGTAACTCTAAACAATTAAAAAATGAATTACAGTATTAAAATATTATATTACATTTAAAAACATGGGTTTACACCATATTTCAATGTGAAAAAATCACCCATTTAGAAGCACCCAAGATAACTTATTTTAACAATAAGGGAAAATAATTCAAATCGGTATTTTAGTAATTTAAAAAATTCCATCATTTGAAACTATTTTTAAAATATCATATAGATTAAATAATTTCATTTAAATAAAGGAATTTCATTTTTAGAATAAACAATAGGGTCAAAGCCCTCAATTTCAAGCAGAAAAATTAAATGATATTTGATCCAAAAAATCAGGGAAATTAAAAAATTTATAAAATGATTTGATAGATCATGATCATATCCATGTAAATAATACAATGTTCAGTTCAATGAGAATAAGGTTAAAGAGGCTTTTACATGGAATTTGAAGAATAATTTTCATAGAACGTGGATATAAAATAAAGAAATATGTATCTATGAATTCTCAAGGAAAATTAAATTATGAGATGGAGGAGAATCATAGAAAAAAATATATATAAAATTTGAGATCCAACCACAATGGATCCGTGATGTGTCAACTTTGATGACAATCACTGAATCTAGAAAGAGGGATCTCAAGAGAAGATAAAAAGGACCCCATATCCACAATCCCATATTAGTAATTCCATATTCAAAAAAAAAACACAAAGAAATAATAACCTATATAAATAATTAATTAAAAAAGAAGAGATACCTAAGAAAAACAATAAAATAACTCATTCGAATGGGATCACCACTTCGATAAACACATCGATCCACTAGTAAATGAGTTTGGAAGGAAAATATAATTCCAAATTGATCCCAAAATCCAACGGATTGAATTAGTATTAAGTGGGATAGGTTTAAGGTTAATTAATAGGATTTTAGGATATTAATTAAAACGATTAAATCATTAAAATTTTGTTTCCAGTTTTATGTGGTAAGTCACATCGTTTGTGCTAACCACGATCCTAACTATGTGGAAAAAATAGACCCATTGGAAGAGATACAAGGCTAGGATGTGTGGTGATTTTAAAAATGTACCAATCATGTGACATTATCCTTTATAGGTTACATGGTGTGGATAAACTTGTACAGGCCATGTGCAATGGTGTGCCCCTACTTGGGATACTAGAAATGTTGCAAGGTTTGGCTCCAAGGTTATTCAAACTATTCACCAACTATGAATAGGACTAGAAACCTTCAAAAAATTCCAAAAACAATGAAAAAAATACATAAGGATATCTAATAATTAGATACTCAAATCAATGTAAACAAAATCTAAAAATACATTCCATGATTTCACAAACACCCCACCATAGGACATTCTGTCCCAAAAATCATTCAATCCGAGATATAGAACATGAACACTCTAGAAGAACACCCTCACTCAAGTTGTTTTGTGGATGTTCATAAGTACAAAGGCGATACTAAAAAAATAATAATAACTCATACATAAATCCTATATAAACACAACAAGATCATCACATGTCTCCAAACCATTGAAATACTGGAGACCTAGCATAGGTCTTCCCACTATTTAATGATTTATAAAAATGGAGCAACTTAAGAAAACCAAATCCGTTCAACCAGAAGAAGAGCCTTCAACCAATCATCAAGGAGAAAAATATAATATAAAATTTCTACAAACAAGTAAATTAAATGGAAAGGATTTCTACCTTAGGTATGTACTCAATTGTTTCATTGGATTTTAAAAACCAATCATCACCCCTTAATGAACTCACCAAATCAAATCCCAACATCTCTAGGTTCTTGGTCTATAAAAAATACACATCATCCAAGTTTTATAATTAAATTTAAAAGGTCTATCGAAGTCTAAATTGAATGAGATCAAACATCTGGGATAGTGCACAATAGGTAACAACACTTTCACAAGGGATATCATGAATTACATAAAAATTGAGCTAAAAAAATCACGTCAAAACAAGAGTAACACCAATGAACAGCAAAAAAATGAACACTATCTAAAACCAACCATAGTAAGTAAACCGTGGAATTAAATAGAATGGGTTTAAAATAAATAAACCCCATACATCACAAGTTTTCTCATCATAACATTCTAGTCCATCATCAGGAGCATGGAGATCATCAAGGAACTAAAGTCATTACAATTAAGGCTAATCATTAAATTATGCACATCCATAAGAAATGATTACATATATCTCAAGAAAAGGATACCACTCTCACATAATCAATAAAAAAAATTCCCAAAAAAATGGACACATGTTATCCTTCACAAAGATCCCAAAATTAAAGGTTTCCAGAAACAAACAATTTATAACAATGAAAAACTCAATAAATTTTTACTATAATGTCAGAAATAATAAGATGGATCAAAATTAACCACATTTGAAAACTAGTAGTTGAAATATCTTCCACTATATGGAAATATTCACTTAAAGACCTAAACCTAGAATCCAATTATCATGAAAAATCTACTGCCCCACAATTAGTAGATAGTTATATTGACCAAAATATCCCTCTTCTATCACCAAACTTACAAAACCTCTTATAGGGACCCAAGTAGATACAATATTTACAAAATATGAGATATTTCTAAAAAAACTATTATAATGAACATGTTCTCCACACTATAATCACATGGTATGCCTCTTAGTTTTCTGATTAGTCTATCCTTTTTCAACCACTAAAGAGGCCTTCTTCTATTCGTGTTATTTTACAAGCTCAACTTCGGCTGAAAAATCCATATTGAGAATATCTGAATAAGAGATCAACCGGAATGTAGTCATTATGGTTAAGTGAAATTAGTGAAGATATTTCATAAAATATGTATCACTAATAAATTCATCCAAAACAATAACCATTATGAAACATATAAAATGTGAGAATTGATTTTCATACTCCAGAACTGATAGATCATCTTGACCATAACCGACGTACTCATAAACATTCACATTTTTTTCTTCATTAGGAAACATCAACTAAATGAATATTGTATTAATGAATTTACAAGACATTATTTCATGTAGAAAATAGTGAATCACAACTTCCCACCACTCTTGGATAGGTCCCTCAAAAAAAGGAGTTGATATAATTGACGTTCAGAACATCAGAAGTTTTAAGAGAATAATAAATCTCACCAAATTATTCAATCCACTTTAATAGATCAATAAAACCTTTTTCACCTTTATAGTATGGTGGATTAAAATAAAATAAGTAAATTATGGTGTTAAAATTTAGGAAGGTAACTGGCTCCACCACTCGATATGGAATTTGGGTAGAGTCACATACAAGGGATTCCACCTCTGGAAAATGTGAATATCCACTACAATAACTAGATTAAAGGATTAAGATTATATCATTCATATAAATATTACAGGGATAATTTTTTGGACATCAAAAAAACAATATTATCAACTCCGGCATCAAATTACACTCAAATAGTGAACCCAAGATTTTAAATAAATTCACAACCCACTTTTATCAAAGAATTATTGAATACAAAACACAATAGATTTCACCATTTATAAAACATCACTCTTTACTATCAAAATAGGAAATCTTTTTATAAATCAATTAGAATTTTTCATAAATATTTAACCAAATCATGTAAATTATTCTATGGTTTCGAAAACATTAATCCCATATTTGATTTATAAAACCCAATATCATTTTAAATCATTTGAAAAGAAAATTTTCTTCTTCAAACATTCAATAACACATAATCAAAGAGTGATTGGAAATATGTTTTCTAACCTAAATGTTTAATAATAACTCAACTTTGTGTAAATGAAAATATCTCTCAAAAATTTAAGGAAAACTTATTTTAAGGAAAAAATAGTTTTCACAAAGGATTTGAGATCAACAACAAGGTATTGAAAAAAAACTAAATAAGTGCATGAAACAAACAAATTCCATAATCTTGTTAACTAACCTCACACAAGTGAAGTCATTTAGAAGAAAATGGATAAGGTCTAAAGTTTGGAATTAGGTTATAACTATTCATGTCTTGGTCATCTGTGCTAGTAAACCATACAAAAACCTAATAACTATTCATTGATGGATTTCCAGATCAGTCAAATTGATTCCTCATAGTTTATGAGATTGTGAAAACAAAATGCAACTATGGTCATCCCTTCATTATAGTTCTAAAGAACAAAAAAGATTACCTAAATAAAATATAGCCTCATTGGGAATCTAAATTTCAATTTTTATTAGGAAACCAATAACCTAAAAGGATGAACCACATACCCACATATTAGGAAACTCATGTCTCATCATGAGGAGGTGGTGATCAAAGACGCACTCAAAAACCTTATATTTAGTCCTAACAAATTCTCAATCTTCTTTATACCATGAATTGTACCAAATAAGAGAGGGTATTTCAAGGTGAAGTTATTCCATTTAAGGAAGGACCTCATTTGATTCCATTTCTAACAAACCAACATGAATTACTATCTAATATAATATCGTAGCCAATCAGCCACTAACCCAAAGAGCATTCCCAGTCTCCATGGGTCGATGAAAAGAACTCGAGAATCAATAAAATATAGTTTTGAATTATTTTCCCCATAAAATATTACAGTAATCAATGTAAAATGACAAAACAACATCATATAAATATGTCAGTATATTCATATCATGTATAATAAGATGATAAAAAACTGAAAATAAAACAAAGATTCCAAATAATTGTCTCCTCGTGGTCCATGAACACACATTATGTCCAAAATCTCCAACCCTTGGTCACCCTAACCTGAACTAACAAAGTAACACTAGTGTGTAATCACATTTTATAAGATCAAAAAGGATGAAAACACCAACAAGTACAAGTATGTTGTGGGTTAAAGATCCTAGTAGGGCTCGAATAAATATTATATACAATAACTTAAAAAGTTCATTCAAACACTCTAACATAGGAGTAAAATAAAGTGAGTATAAGGATTATTTTAAACATATTTTTTAAACATATAAAAAACATATACCTAACCAAACCTTTAAAACATTTCATTTAACAAGTTAAAAAGTAAACATTTACATGAAAATATTTGAAAACAAATTCATAGTATAATGTCTAATAATCAATAAAATATGAGAATATGAACTTGATATCAATATATGTACAATATTCAATTCAATATATTCAAGTAGAATCATATTAATAAACAATCCAATCACACAAGGAAACTATAGTTCCAAGAGGTGAAAAGAAAAACGATCATGTATCTAATATCAAGTGTATGGATATCATGGGTAAACCCTAGGAACAATAGTGTTTCAACCATAGAATAGATAATCAAAAATCATAATGGATAATCACTGAGATGACATGTAGTCTCACATGGTCTCAAGAAAACTAGTTCCATGAATATCGATTTCCCTGGCCACATGTCTGTCACACAAACCATTCATGTTCTCTCTAGATCCACCAGACAGGGTGAATGTCCTCTAATGAATCATAAATAAAGGTCATCCCATTCAATTACCAAGATTTAAATTAATATCCATAATAGGTTTGTGATATAACAAAGTTAAATTGATCTGAAAGGGGAACCTTATCCATATCAATCATTGTACAAGACCTCAAAATTTCAATATTGGGAATATTCTATCAAATCATATCACAATCTCACTATCAAAATCCCTAAAAGTAAATAATTCAATTATCAACACCAAAAAATGGGAAGTATAAGAATTAAACAAGTTTTAATAAGAAATTGTTACATGATAGAATTATCATAATGTTATAATCAGGATGTCAAGAACCATCAATTTCAATTCAAAATCTTTTATACAATTCAATATTTAAGAGGGTAATCATACCCTCTTAATTTAAAAATTAATCATAATAAGGAATAAAACTCCTTAAAAGCAATCAGTTATTTAAAATCAACCGCAAATATTTCAAAGGAATTATTTAAATTTTAAATTTTTTTATTATATTTCAAAACATGGTTTAAAACCCTCTTTCCATGTGAATAAATCACCCATTTCAAATCACCCAAGAGAACCTATTTAAAAAAAGGGGGAAAATAATTCAATGTGTGATCTTACTAATTTCCAAAATTAATTTAATTTGAAACTATTTATAAAAAACAAATATTTCAACTCATTTCCTTTAAATAAATAAATTTCATTTTAGGAATAAAAACCCAATCCAAACCCCTAAATTTCACCAAAAAATCATTTAAATTTCATTCAAAATAAAGAAAAACAAACATGAAATTTAAAAAATTCATAAAATGTCATAATATATCAAGATCATATCCATTTGAATCATACTATGTTCAATTCAATGAAAATAAGGCCAAAGAATATTTTAAAAGGAATTTCAAGAAGAAATTTCATTTAATGTGTGTTAAAAATTAAGAAATATATATCTTTGAATTAATAATAAATATGAAATAAAATCAAAGAAAAATATACATAGGAAATTTGATATCCAACCACAATAGATCCATTATGTGTTTCCTCCATTGGAGATCGTTGAATCTAGGAAGAGGGTTCTTGGGAGAAGATATAAAAACCCGAGATCCAAAATTCCACAACAATCAGTCACGATCCAATGAAACTCATGTATATAATAAACTCTAGGAAAAATGAATCAAAATAAGAAGAGATATCCAATACTAAGAAGAAAAGTCACAACTGGAATAAGATTAGCGCTTTGATCAAAACTTAGATCCATAATGAAATGACCTTAGGAGAGCCAAAACTCTTATAGATGGATCCATAAATCTAATGGATATAATTAGGTGTGAGTGAGAGAAGTTTTTTGTTAATCAAGTGTGTTTTAGGATTAATATTAATATTTTAGGGTTATTAAAATCTTATTGTACAGTATCTTGAGTTAGTTATCGTGGTTAGTACTACCTGTGAACCTTACTATGTGCCCAAAATAGGGCCACTTGTAGATCTGCATGGTTAGCCTACATGATTAGTTAAATCATGGAACAAATTTGTGTCCACTCCCATCTAGATTTTATTTTATGGATAACCATACACAAACCATCTTCAAACCATGTTCCCCTACACAATATACTAGAAAGTTTGAACATTTTTGATATATGATTTTTCAAATTATATACCAACCATGTATAGGACAAGAAACCTTGAACAAAAGTATGAAAAAACACTAGAAAAAACTCAAGAAGATATTAAAACATTGGATACTAAAATAAAAATATCAAAGAACCTAAATAAAGACAATGGGATGTTAAAAAATCATAATGATAAAAGGTTAAACGACTAAATTATATGAATCATGTCAACAAAGTGGACCTTTATTTTTTGGAGCCTACATGATTAGACCTGTACAGTTAAACATTATTGGCATGGAGTACTGACTAGGATTGGTGTCCTCTAGGTAAGTTTCCAAGGGTGTTTTCTTGTGAGGAAAAATCACATTAAAGAACCTGTGTTGGCATATGGGTTCAGTTATTAGTTATATAACCCATTCAGAAATGTGGGTGGGCCCTAGGAAGGGAACCGCATATCTTTTGGGAAACTAGTGGTACCTTGAGGTCCATGACTGAACTGACATGTTAAGGAGAGGTGGATATTCTATCAGTTGGTCACAATTGTAACATTGGAATCATAATATTAAACCAACCATAAGTTCAATGGCACTTCCTGCCTTAAGATTCAAGGTCCATAATGATGACATTGTACTCTAAAGGGGGTGGGGGTGGGGTGAATGTAACACCCCATACTGATAAAGGGTTCAATAAGTAAATGATATGACTCATGGAAACAAGGTGAACCTTTATATTTTTGGGACTACCTAATTAGACTTCCATAGTTAAGAATGCTTATCCTAGATTAGTGAATAAGATGGGTGACCTATGGGGAAGTTCCTAGGATATGAGTTAGTTAAGACAAAGAACACTATCTGAAAATGTGTTGTCTTGTGGGGAAATTCATTAGTCTAATGACCGGTTCCGGTATGTGGGTGAGCTTTAGGGAGGGGACCACATGTCTTCTGGGAAACAAGTGGTACTTGGTGGGATAATACCCCACCATATTATTATGGAGGGGTGTTCATGCCATCAGTGGTGCCTAGTTGTTACATTGGTATCAGTGGAGGAAAATAGACTTATGTGTGGAGACCCAAAATATGTTAATATGTAGGGTTCCATAATGAGAATGTTTTTATCTGGGGGGGGGGGGGTGAATGTAACACCATTTGATATGACTCATTTCAAGAAGGAACGCCTTTATTTTTGGGAGAATACATGATTATACATCCATAATTTAGTCTTCTTGGACTGGAGTGGTGATCTGGACATGTTCCCTCATAAGAGGTTTCCTAGGGTCTATGTGAGTGAGGAAAAAGAACAATAAAAGAATATTTGTTTTCATATGGGGACAATTCTTAGTCTGATGACATATTTAGGCATGTGGGTGTGCTTGAGAGAGGGAACCATAAGTTTATGAGGAAATTGGTGGTAAAACACTATAAATGAAAAGGGTTAAAAGAACAAATTATATAAATCATGTCAACAAGGTGAACCTTTTGTTTTAGAAGGATCCTTAATTAGAACTCTATAGTTATGCATGCTTAGCTTGGAGTAGTGATCAGGATGTGAAAAATCCTATGATGTTTCTCAGGGTGTGTTTGAGTGAGAAAAAATCACAATAAAAGAACATTAGTTGGCATGTGTGGATTGCAATTAGTCTGATGACCCGTTCAGGCATTTGGGTGGGTCCCAAAGAGGGAACCACTTGTCTTTGAGGAAACTGGTTATACATGGAGAGCCAGGACTCAAAGACAATGTTAATCAGGGGACTATGTGTCTATGAGGCAACTACTAGGAACAACTAAGAATGATAAAAGGGTTAAATTACTTATTGATATGAAACATGTCAACAAGGTACAACATTCTTTTTCGGAGCCTACCTGATTACCCACACAGTTAAGCATGGTTTTTCTGGACTAGTGATCAGGATGGGTGACCACCTGAGAAATTTTCTAGGGTGTGTGTGTGTGAGGAAAAAGAACACTAATTGAAAATCTGTTGGCCTGTGGGGATATCCATTAGTCTTATGACCCGTTTTGGAATATGGGTGGGACATAGGGAGCAGACCATATGTCTATGAGGAAACTAGGGGTACATGGCAGGCAAGGAACTAACAACCATGTTAAGGAGGAGTGTCTGTGCTATTAGTGGTTCCTAATTGGTACAATTATAATGGGTTAAATTAATAAATGATATGATCCATTTCAACATGGTGAACCTTTATTTTCGAGAGCATATCCAATTAGACCACCACTGTAAATCATTCTTGTCCAGAAGTATTGATTAGGGTCACTAACCTCTTGGGATTTTTCCCAGGGTGTGCGTGAGTGAAGAAATAGAACATTGAAAGAACACTTATTTGAATATGGGGACAATCATTAGTCTGATGACCCATTAAGCACATGAGTGGGTCCTAGGGAGGGGACCACATGTCTTTGAGGCAGCTGGCGGTACATGGTGGTCTAGGACCCGACATCCATGTTAAAAAGATGTGTTTGTGTTATTAGCGGGGCATAGTTTTTATAATTATAATATATTGGTGGAAAGCCTTGACCTATCTTTTTGATAACCTTATAGTGACCCAAAACATATATACATAAGTAATAAATGTTATTAGTGAAACAATTCATTACATATCAATAAAATCCTTTCTATAAATATAATGGTTTATTGTATTTAGAAGCATGTATTCATAAACAACTCGCAAATAAAATATCTATATCATTTCTAATTAATTTATTCCAAAATAGCACCCTTCTAAGATATAAAAAAACATAAAAACATTTCCCATAACATAGGGAAGGGATATATTAGAATTATAGAGATAATATTCTAGTATGTGTAAACATATTATATATAAACCAATGATAATAATTGAGAAAAATTATAGAATTAAGCCATACAAACATGATTTAAATAATTTAAAATCATACCCATCCATTCATAGGTCATAATCATGAAACATGACACAATGTTTTATCAATCAAAATACATTATACATAAGGGTGAAGAATCATAAATAATCAAAAATGAACCATAATTACATATCATAAGAATAATACACCAGTTTTTAGAATACACATAAATATAGAAAATTATTTCTTTAGTAAATAACCATTTCCCAAACTATCATAGTGGATTGCATTCACTCCCCTTTCTATCATTTCCATAATAGAGCTTCACTCCCATGAAAATATTATTATAAAAATTATTTTAATATTCAAGGTTTAATACCTATTCTAGTCCGTATTTTCTCATGAGATATCTATAAACACCCAATGAATTGGAGGAATATATAATTCTAGTCCCACCGATCAGATAACTATAACCATACATCTGTGTTCCATAAGATCATAAAACATTCATCAAATAATAAAATCATAACTCATAAAAAGGACATGGGGTTCAAAAACCTTTCCTCATCATAAGAATAAACCATATATAGAAATAATAAAGATGGTAACATTGAACCATTCCACAGTTAATAATAAGAAACCTCAAATAATGTTTTATAGATGAATATTCCTTTGAAATATTACTGGAATTTTTTTTATTAAAATAAACCATTGATTTTGAAATAATTTATTAGAAATCCAAAAAATTAAAAATAATCATATAAAATATCACATTTTTAATGAAAAATTGAACATTGTAAATTAATATTCAACGAAAATAGTATTTATTATGTTCAATAAATCCAATCATGCACTGTATGATAAAACAAAAATTTCTTTCACGTTTTTGCAAAAGAAGTGACACACTTGGAAACGGTATGAAAATTATTTTTAATACATGGAAGAGAAAGTTAAATATATTTAAACATGACTTTATATAATTTCTTTATAAGATTAAAATAAATTTTGAGAACATTATAAATAAAATTTGGATATAGAATAACTTTTTCACAACTGATGGGAAAAGGTAAGTTTTCCTTAAAAACAACATTTTTGACTCTTGGTTAATTAAAGAGGGAAAATGGGAGGAAAATTTTTTCTAAAGAAATAAGAAATGTATAAATAAATAAATAAAAATTTGGATGAATAGATAATATAATATAATTATTTAAAATTTATGTAAAAAATACAGATTAAAATTAGACTCTAACATAAAACTATTACTGTTGTGGTAAAGTTTCAATCATAACCCATAAGAAAGAAATAAATTCAAATGAAAATTTAAATACCATTAAAATAAGGATATTCATGATAAAATATATCAATGGGGGAATTAGTGATATATTTTAAAGAATATAGATTTATAACATCAAACAAGTGTCAATGAAACAAAATTTCGACAATGAATCCTTAAGAATTTATTAATTTTTGAAATAAGAGTGATTGGAAGATTGAAAAAATAATTTTTATAAAAATAAATTTAACTAAATAATTTATTATTCTAAAATAAATTCTTTTATATTATAAAAATCTTATATAAATTAAATTATTTCATAAAATGAAAATATGTCTCAATTAAGATAAATTGAGATGAAAACCTTAACCTCAAGTCTTCCTTGATTTTTAAGCACTCCATCCTCCTATAAAATAAATTTAAATATTATTATTATTCAATAACAGAACCAATATAATACCTATACAACCATATAATGTTTAATTATAACTTATTTTCACATTTATTATTAACAATATTTTCCTGTCATCATCATTTCGGGTGTTATCTATTTTTTTTCATGTGAGTTTTAGTTCTGATGTTATGGTCCATGAACTTTTATCATTGTTCCTTAATATCTATAATTTTAATCATGATATAGAAATTATATATATTCATTATATAGATAATTATAAAAATTTATATAACATAGTGAGGATAAATGAATTACATCACATTGTAGAGATGGTTGTTCGTATATACACATGAGTGGTGTTTCCATTTTTCAATTGATGGAACAAATGAAAGGTAAAAAATAATAAAAAATACCAGAAACATTTTTATAACATAAAATAATATATAAAAATTAAATATATTATAATAGAAAACCATGGATTATGGTGGTGTAAAATTAATCGTATCACTACGTGGAGGTGGGTAGTACAGATGAACTCACGAGCGATACTTTTACCTCCTAATTGATTGAGAAGATGTGTTAAATGGTTCTTACATCACCATAATACAATATTAGTATATTTATGTTACTATAATAATAATTATTTTATACATAAAACTTGTTTATATAAAGTATAAGAAGAAATAAAATTGAAAGATCTTGGTTATGATCTACACCTCATCTTTGAGACACCTCCATTAGATTAAACCTTAATCCTTAAATGATTGGTATTAATCGAATAATATAATTTCTAGGATGAAGGTAATTTTTATAGTAAGTTTATTGAGTAGGGATTATTTTTTCTAGAATTCCCAAACAGTGTGAATAATGGGGTAGAATTGGTTCCCATTATGTGAGGGGAGGGACATTCAGTAAATATCATAAAATATTTTAATGATATATTGTCAGTTTCATTGAAAAGTGGAACCAAATCTCTAGGGATTAAAATTTGGGATATGATAAGGTTGATATATACTCAGAAAATAATATTTTGATATGTTTTTATGAAAATACTCCTCTTATATTTTGGTTTTACTCCTCATAAACCTATATTAATTGTAATTGTGGTTACAAAATTTTAGTGTCTTTATTATTCACAATGAAAAAAATTAAATTGAATCTAATTGATTATATTTATTATAATTAATAAGAATATGGAATCCATATTACTAGATTAAATATATATATATATTTTATTATTTCAATTTAAACAGGCACCCAACCCGTAACAAAAATACAATTTAGAGAAATGATTTTTTATGCATAAAAGATGATTTACTTCCATTACTTACCATATAAGAACCATAAAATTAATGTTAAAATATTATATCAAATATATAATATATATTTAACTAAAACCATTTATTAATAGTTATTAAATTTATTATTTATGATAATAAAACATTACACATAGAAAAAAAGTTTCATAAAATGCATTTCTAATAAAAAAAACTTATACAAAAATAAATTATAATGATGATTACTATAAAATTATTAAGATTAATTATAATTAAAGTTAGAATACGTTAATTTTTTTTTTCAAATTCATAAAACATAAAGGAAATTTTACTTGAAAATAAATGAATGTTTCTATAAAAACCAATATTTTCCAATATTCATAGAAAATTAATCTTTTCAGATAAATTCTCAAAATTCACCTTTCGATAACAATGATATGATGATTTAAAAAATGTTAATAATTATCTCTAATAATATTTATTATAATGTTATAATTTAATTATAATATTTTTTCAAAATACATTCAATAAAACTATTTTTACAGAACAACTATTTTTGAAGAATAAAATAATACTACTAAAAATTGTGATCATATATATTATTTAATAATAAATATGTTTTCACTAATTAAAAAAATACATTTTTTTTCATAAATTGGTCATTACAATTCATACATACCAATTTAATTGTTGGGCTATAACAGTTTACTATATTAATTTCATATAGACTTGTTGTTTCATGTTTGAAAGCTATCGAATACATTTAGTTTTCTTTCAAATTTAATACATAAATTTTTTTGGGTGTCTAAATATAATTCCCTTAAAATTAGTGTAATAATAAAAATTACACCAGTCTGATACAAATAGATGATGATATATTTTCTTCAAATATTCCTATGATTCCCATGTTGCTTCCTCAAATTTATATTTCCTCTAATGAACTCCAACAAGGTAAATTATCTTATTTCATAGAATATTATCTCCATAATCTAAGATTTTAACTGGCTGATCTTTCTATAACAGATCATCACCTAGTGGTATAACCTCTATGTTTAGTACAAATGAAAGATAAGGTATGTAATTCCTCGGGAGGGATACATGAAACATATTGTTAATTTGAGATAGGTTTAATGGGGGTTCCAAGTGATAATATATAGTGTAGACATGATAATGAAGATAAAAAATACCAATATAACTAGGTTTAAACGTTGCATTATTTCTAAATTTCATAACCTTATTTCATGGATAAATTCACATGATTACCTTCTCAACAACATCTAATTCCACGCCCCCTGACAA
Organism: Viscum album; assembly: GCA_963277665.1. Lineage (NCBI taxonomy): Eukaryota > Viridiplantae > Streptophyta > Magnoliopsida > Santalales > Viscaceae > Viscum > Viscum album. The sequence continues at coordinate 793,982,726 of OY728128.1, read as the reverse complement.
TTTTCAGCATAACTCTTATGTCGACACTGAGCCACCTTAATTTGATACTAAAAGGATTTGACCATCTATTCAAATTGTTATACTAGATTAGGCCTCGATAAGTTTCTTTCTCTAACTTCATACCAAATTATTGAAAATCTACACTTATTTATATAGAGTGATTCATGAGGTGACATCTGAATGATTTAGTGAATGTTTTTATTGCAATCAAACTCTACTAGGGGAATGTGTAGATCCAAATTATATTTAAAATCTAAATAACATGAACTAAACATATTATCCAAGATTTTAATGGTAATATCATATTGAACATCTTTTTAAGGATGATATGTAATACTAAATCACAAATCGATATCTAGAGGTTACAAACAAATTCCATATAACTTTGAGGTAATTTTCAAATCCCAATTTGAAAAAAGTTAATGTGGTACCCCATGTATCCTTATCACATACTTAAAAAATATAATAGAAATCCTATTATGGGAGAATTATTCTACGATAGGAATGAAGTTCACTGACTTTATAAGGCAATAAAATACAACCCAAATTATATTTTGTAATTGAGATGTTTTGGGGAGTCTTATAATGAAATCAATGGTGATGTTATCACATTTACAGTTATCTATGGATAATTTTTGTCACACCCCCTTGAACTCTATATCTCATCCTCAACTTTATATCATAACAAGAACTGATATACATACTCCACAATATAAGTCTTCTTGTTGTCCCACTATAAATAATATTTAATATTTCCATACGTCTTCATAATTTAGAATGAATAGGTAATAATGAGCTTTAATCATATTACTATTGTTCATTTTCTATGTCTAGTATTAATTTGACACATACTCGATTCCTGAACTTTATCACACCATCACAATCATATTTAAACATAGGAATATTGCTCACATTATTTTGTAGCCCTTACATCATCCTTCTATGCCTACTTATTCATTATATGGACATTTGGTTTAAAACTCATATGATAAAGATAATATTTCTCCCCCTACTTTATAATTTCAAGGTATGCTATTTTAAAATCTATAAATATTAAATATTTCATGATCATCATCATATATAATCTAGTTTTAACCTTTCAAATTAAAGGATTGGTCACCTTGTTCACTTTCCCTGGGTTGTAAAGTATTGAGAAGTCATAAAATTTAAAGAACCCCAAAAATATTCTATTAAAATATTATGTTATTTCTAGGTTATGATACAATTTATTCTTTTATAAAAAACCTATATATAAAACCTTTATCCTTAAAGATAATTCTTCCATCTTAATTCAAATATTTCTACTACTAACTCTATACCATAAGTCATTTAATTTTTATAACAAACATTTAATATGATCGAGGCATAAGATATCACCATATAATTATGAATTAAAATATACCCCTAAACATGTTTTGATGAATCACATTAAATAAAAACATCTTCTCCACTCTAGGTAGTGTGAGGATATGTGAACTGACCGAATTTCTCTTGATTACATTGATATTTTCTTCACATTCCTCAGTCTAAACAAAACATCATTTCATTTTCACTTATTATTATGTTTATATAGTCATGATAAATCCTTTAAAAAAACTATTAATATACTACCAATCAAATAAAACTAAAAATATCAGTTATAGAGGTTTGTTTATGTTAATATTTGTTAAATTGAATTTTTAATGGATCCACCGATGTGTAATAATAGAAGATTATACGACCAAAAAATGAAAATTTCTATAACCTAAATTTAAACCTGACAATTTTTCATATTGATTATCCTTTTTTAGGGTACTCATTACATTATTAAATTGATCTTCATGTTATTAAAATGTATTAAAATATATACGAATATAATTTATAAAGTCTACTAGAAACTAATAAAGGTAATATCTACAGACTTTATTCATTAAATACATAATGATAGAATAGGAATATGTAAGAAAAAATGAAATCACTATAATTTCAGGGCCCATACATATATCATAAGGTTTTCTTATGCATTTATTCACTTTTTAAACCTAAATAATAGTATTTAAATCAATGTTCAATTTTGGAAAAATATTGAGGTCCTCATAATTGATCGAATAATTAATCAATATGGAGGAAGTATTGGTTACTCTTCTAGAAATAAAAAAACTCCCAAATAGTAGGCACATATTTGATGTTGTGTTTCTCCCAAAATTTAAGTGATAAATACCCCATTTTAATATGAAAGAGAAGACATGAAACAAATTTAATTTCTATTAGATGTCCATATTTATCCTTGCACTAATAAATAATCATAGGTTGGTTTAGAATATAAAATGTTACTTTACTTCCTCATAAATTAACATAGTATTTATAAAAACAAATCCAATCCATGGTCAAGATCACATGAAATTCGACTAGAGGAAGAATAATAATATTTTTAGGAAGAAAATACCAGCCAACATTAATTATGGAAGACTAATATAATTGAGATGTGATAATCTTACCATTATGATTTTTATGATATTTTAACATCTAATATTTAAGGTGGTAATGTGATACCCTCAGGAAATTTCTCAGTTATAAAAGAGTGGGTAAAACCAGAATCAAAGAATACATTAACAGTTCTAGAGTGGATGATTAGTACACCATTACCCACATTGTTATCTCACCCACATCTATAATAATGATCACATTCAATTTCTATTTATCTATGATGTGTATAGGTTTCCAAAATTTCCCATCATAATTAACCCATATGTCCAAGCATGGTTATTATAATTTATATACCCATTTCAATTATTTAATTAGAGTTTAAGTGGTGTATTTTGTGTAAATTTATCTTCATTTTCATAATATTATAACTTCTACACCATACATTAAAATTCTATTTCTCAATGGAATTATTTTATACACATAAAACATTTACCAGTACCCTTTATAAAATTCCATCCATTCTTTATCACAAACTTATAGAATAAAGGAATTATTATCTTCTCCCCTTTATAGTTTTTGTTATTATAATTTCATTTGAATTATACCTTTATTTTACAATAAAAAACTTGATATTGATGGGTGAATCCAAGATCTATTTCAACCTTGATAGTAATCAAAAAATTTATTCATAAGTATTGAAGTATATTATGGATAACTCCCTTCAAATTACTGGTTTTATGCCATTGAAGAATCTATAAATCTTATGTTTTTATAATAATATTACTGTAAGTGTACATTATAAGTATTGTAAAATTTTCCTCATTGGTAAAATAAGTAATTATCCTTCTTATTAATATCAATGAATTACTTATCCTCATTCAGGAAAAGAATAAAAATAAGGTAATTATTTAAAAATATGCTACTACACTCTTCCCAATACATGGATTAATTTTCGTCCCACTACCTAATTTTCCTAATAAGATTCCACCATTGATTTGTTTCTCCTTAGAGATGATAAATAGTTAAGATTCTATTTCCATGTTCAGATAATTAGAGAATGGAAAATATCATTTTAGGGGGACTGGTAATTTTTTTAGAAATTAGTGGACTAGTGAACCCACTAAGAGAAGTTTGATATTAAATCATGAAAGAGTAAATAATATGTTTCTAATTTTTCCCACTTGGAATATCAATACGATTCAAGTATTGATAATGTTATATAATTATATAAATTAAAGTTTTCATTCAATCTCATATAATATTCCATTTCTTTGGGGGAAAATCATTGAATTATCTATCACATTCTATTTTTAAATGATTCATTCTAGTTTCATATATTTACTAAAAAAAGATATTATTATAATAAATAATCATAGTGTGAAATCACATAATCATAAAAATTATTTATAGGATATCTATATCATGCCACATTATTTTAAATCAATGACACCTTAGGTTTATCCCAAGGCATCCATGGTCATTATCCAATAAAATTATTCATAAATGAATTTAAAAAATTTGAATTAACTTGATAATATCCCTCATGAGTGTCAAACTAAGTGTGAAGTAATGTTCGATTGACCATGCAGGAGTATAATGGTTGAGATACACTTGAAAAAAACTTTTTAGGGTTATCACCCCTAGATGAATCTATGAAAAACCCATATCAATATGTGGTATTTAAACAAGGATTTATTTTATTTTGAAAATAATAATCCATTATTTACCATAACATTAGATGTTCTCCTTTACATAGGATCATCATAATGTTTTTCACTAAAGTTTCCTCATCCATGTTTCTAAATGTTAATAATCCTTGATCTGATACCAACTATTGAGAAACAAAAATTTCATACATAAATACAATCTCTTATTAGGCGAAACATTCATTACATATCAATATGATCTATGTTATAATTAAAATGGTTGAGTGTTATTTGAATCTTGGTTAAATAAAAAACTTTTATATAAATTATTTATATCATTTCCCATTAGGTTCTTCACAATTATAACACATCATAGAAATAACACATTGAAAATCATTCTCCATAAACTAGGGAAGGGAAAAATAAGAATGGGAGAGATTAGATACTTATTATGTATAAACATAAGAAACATAATTCAATGGTCATTACTGAGAATAATATTTGAATAAGGTTAAGAGAACAAGAGCTTAATTATATAAAATCATAACCATAAATTGATAGATCGTATTCATAAAACATGAAATAATGTTTTTTCATTATAAATAAATTTGATATAAGTTTTTATAATCCTAATAATCTATTATAATCCATGAGAACATAACATAATCCTAATACATAAGTTTTATCACACACATAATCATAAAAAATAAGTTCCTAATTTAAGGATAACTACCAAGACTATTATAGTGTATTGGGTTCACTCCCCATTCCATCATTTTATTAGTAGAGGTTCACTCACAAGATTATCTTATTGGAAAAAGTCCCTTACAAAACTGGGTTCAATCCCCATTCTAATATATATGTTATATTGAGATATGCATATTTACCCATTGCATTGTAGGGATATGTAATAAACTACCCACCCATCATATGATAAAAATCGTACATATGTAAGACATATGATCTTAAAACATCTAGAATATAATTAAACAATAACTTGTGGAAAGGATATGGGTTTAATAAAAATTTTATCATCATAATCATAATACTTATAGAGAAATAATAAATATGGGAACATTATATCATATACCATGTAAATAATAAGAATCATCAAAGGATTTTTCTATAGATTAAAATACATTTGAAAGATTTGTAGAACATTTATTGAGGAAAATACCCCTTTTATTTTGAATTAAATTATTTAGAGTAAAAAATTTCTCCAAAATATTCTTTTATAGAACCATGGATCCATATAAAATTTTCTTCATAGTAAAGTTTATTCAATATGGCTCGAAAATTTGTTTATACAGTGTATGTTAAAACAAAAACTCCTTTCACAATATCATTCAAAAGTAAAAAGTTACTCATTAAGAAAATTAAAGAAAAATACATTTTAAGCTATGTTAAATAAAACTAAATATAGTAAAAAAGTTTTAAATAATATTTTGTGAATAGTAAGAAAATTTTGGAAAATATTTTATAGAAAATGTAAACATCGAAGTATAATTTCTTGACTGAAGTGAAAAAGGGAAGTTTTCTTAAATGAAATTATTATTTTTCTCTTGAGTACCTAAAGAGAATAATTTGGGATGAAAACATGTAATATATAGAAATAACCGTATGTTATGATAAATCATAATATTTGGGATAGATAGATCATATAAATTCTATATAAAAAATTTATTAAAATACAATCTCAGTAGTAATGATATTGTAACATAAAACCATTAACCTTGTGGTGACATTTGAATCATAACCGAGATGAAATAAATAAAATAAAATTAAACTTTAAATACCCTGAAAATAAGGATATTAATGATACAAAATATCAATAGGGTAGTAGATACACCTCATAAAATAAGATAAGTGTATAAAATGAAACATTTCTCAATGAAATAAAATTGAGATAAAAAACCCTTATGGATTTAGTAATTTTTGAAATTAAAGTTATTGGAAGATTGAAAACTATATGGATCTATGCATCCCTATAATTGAAGGATGTATTATAATAATATAAATTGTTGGGAATAACAAAAACCTTACCTGAAGTCCTCATTTCTTCATAATCGATCTATTATCCTATAAAATAATGGTGAATTTTATTATAATTTTATAATATAACCAAAATCATACCTATAATAACATATATATTTTAATTATAACATCTTTTCACAACTTAATTGACAATATTTCATTATAATCATCATTTCAGGAGTTAACCACTTATCTTTTCATGTATGTTTTGGTTCAGTGGTTATGGTCCAAGAACACAGATCGTGGTTACTTCATCTACAAAATTTTAATATTGATATAAAAATAAAATATATCAATTATATAAATAATGATAACCTTTCATATAATGTTATGATGAAAAATAAATTACATCACTCCATTGAGATGGTGGTTCATATGTACACACTAGTAATGTTTCTATATTTATATAGATAGAGTGAAATAAAGTTAAATATTATTTCAAAATTAAATAAGAATTATAATAAAATGAATATAATAAATAAAAAATAAATATTTCATAATAACCAATCATGGAGGATGGTGATGGATAATGAATCACATCACTATATGGAGCTGATAACCCACATATACTTATGAGCGATACTTTCATCTCCCATTAGATTAAGAGGACATACTGCCTGGTTGTTGCTTCATGAAAATAACATATAAACGAATATATGATACTATATTAATCATGTTTTTAAGGATTCCACATGTTTTGAGGATGTAGAAAGGTAAATAAAATTTAAAGGAACTGGTTATGCTCTATAACTCTTTATTTAGAGACCACTTTTGGATTAAAACTTAATACATGAAAAATTGGTCATATAAGAAGAAAAAATTTCTATACTGAAGGTAAGGTTTTTGGAAGTTTTTTGATAAGGTATTTTCAGAGATAATAAGCTCAAATGGTGAGAATATATGATGAGAAGATGTTCCTTTTTATAAGTTAGTGTAGGGACACACATATAATTTCTTTAAATGAATTAATGATAAAAGGTCAGTTTTATTGAGAAGTTCAGCCCAAATGGACATGTATTTGAATTTAGGATAATATAAGGTGGAAATATCACCATAACATAAGAATTAGAGTAGTTTGGATAAAATTACTACCCTTATCTCTTGGTTGAACCCATTTTATCCTTAATCATGATAACAGAATTTTACTATTTTTTTATTCAGTATGAGTAAAAATTAATTTTAACAAATTAAATATAATTAATTACATGGATTTAATTTATGGTATCAATTTTACCAGTTTAATTTTTTATAGGTGGAAAAATTTAATTTTAAATAAATTTATAAGTAGTAATGACAATCTGTTTTAAAAAATTTATTTTTCATGCATAAAACATGATTTTTATTAATTAATTTCCATGTAAAAACCATAAAATTAATGAAAAATATTATATTGAATATATAAGATATAAATTTTATTCAAACCATTAATAAAAATAGATTAATTAAAATAATATATTCATGAAAACATTGTATGAAAAAATTCTCACGAACCAGGCTGGGGTGTCATCAAACCCAACATCTAACCCAGTTTGTGACATGATCCAAATTGTGTTCCAGATCCCCATGGGATGGAAAGTATTTTCATGTATCAAAATAATACATGTGGGAATGATTAATCCTAATAAAATGACCAGGATTAAATAAGTAAACTGAATAAGTGATAATAGTCGATGAATAAACATAAATAAATATACAACTGATCTAGGTACAAAATATAACTGAATAAACTGAAAAATAAATAAAAAACAAAATCTCCACTAAAATGATCTCTATGTGACCCCAGGGTCACTAAAATCCACAAATTGACTAGCCACAAGGCCAACCCGTTCCATTGATGAGATGCCGAAGCAGAGGACGAAAACCTACAAAATATCTTGGGTTAACTGACACAAAATGGTATAAATAGGGCATAATTTTGACAGCTCTATGGGTAACCACCAATGAATCCATATATATTCCATTTCTATAAAACATTCCATTAATTCCAGTTTGATATATATATATAAATATAATGTTTTTTTTTCTCATTTTAATAAACAACATAGTACTTCCTTTGTAAAATTCTACATTCCACATCTCTAGTTTTCAATGAAGTTTATCATTTTAAAAACCCAATCCCAAGAGAAAATCCAAAATAAAAGAATACTCGGGTAAATAAGAAAATGTATAGGAAATAAAAAACAATGTTTAGTAGAATATAAATAAGAAAATAAATATTATAAACCATGATATTTCATAATCATCCCTAGAGAGATTCCTGGACGTACATGAATCAGACTCACTTGCCGATGTATGGTACAGCTCCATAGTCTATAACCAGCTGACCACTATAAACTAGACAATCCAATTGCACTACGCACTTGGATTCAAAATCCATACATGTGGTACCAACCTATCTAATCAGGTCATATAATAAAACATAACTCAACCACCTAAAGATGCCCAGGAAACCCATGGTAATAGTAAAAAGTGTAAGTAGGAGGCCCTCAAAAGTGTGCCCGACCTTACCTACCACAACTAACCATTCCAAACTCAAACACTAACACCAAATATATTATAACCCATAAGGTGAAATCCTAAATAGGGGTTCCTACAATATAACACATCATTCACATGTTCCAACTGGACCGTCACATTATATGATCTTTAAAACTGTTCCCCAAAATATAACAATGTCTTAATATGGATTTTAAAATTATTAATTCCCATATTTTACAAAAAATATTCCAAAACATTTCAAAAAATAATATTAAGCCCCACTTTCATTTACATAATTCCAAAAATTCTTTTAAGATTTCAAAATTCAAACGCAATTACAAAACCATTTCCAAACTAGAGTAAATCATGAAACCTTATAAAATGTTCCAAATGGACCATGTTTTGAATATGAAAATTGAAAGCAATTTGAATATAAAAAATGAATCAAACACAATATTTATAAGTGAACGAGACATTTTAAATAAAGGGGGTGAGGGATCACTCTGAAGTATCATCGTCATTGGTATACCCATCCATGTATGAACCCATGCACCCATGGATGTGATAACATCTAATAACACCCTAAGAGTGTCCATGAAGTCACTAAAAAAATATTCAAGAAACGCCATTTATTTTAAACCAAGACATAAGTCATACCCTATAACATGCCGAGTTTTTTTAAAGGAAACACAATGTTCGATAACTAACAAGACACGCCACATTTAATTTAAATGACCCACTCGATATTATTATTTAATATGATAGTTGTCACATATCCATTGGAATTTTTAGAATGAAAAATATTAACTTAATTATAAAAATATAGTTTAATAATGTTTATATAATGATTCATGGGTAACCAAATTAATTAGGAAATCAAATAAAAACCAATTGAATATAAAGGATGTGTTTTTATGAAAAAAATGTTAATGCAAATAAATAGGTTTATAAAATAATGAAATCACTATTGATTTGTTTTAATAATAAAATTTATTCAATTTAATCTTTAAAATTCATATTATATTTTTATACACATTATATAATAACAAATTCATTTTTTTCGACAAAAGAAGTATTATTCAAAAAAATGTAATTTTGCCGCGTTTTTATGTTGAACCGATTTTAAATATAGTTTTGAAACTTTTTAGGTATTATTGGAATAAATAAGCTTCCTATTTGGAATTGGGACATCAAAATTTAGTTTGGATTTTTTTGGTATTTTTCTGATGACTTGCTTATTTTAATGAAAACTGAAAAATACTGCATTTTAATTCAAAACTATCATTTCATCTAAATTATTTATATTGTTATATTTTAATTTTACATGGTTTTAAGGTATAATAAGATGAGTTTTTTAATATTTAATCCAATTTAGTTCATTGGAATAATTTTTAATGAATGTTAAATAGAAAAACTATGTGAATGTTTGAACCTTTTACTTAAAAAACATGTTTTCTCGATCTGTCAATGAGATTAGGGTTAAACATAATATTACAAAATATGTGGACTGAATTATTTAAAATTGAAATAAATATTCATAATCAGTATGATTTTATTTTTCTAATAGATCAAAATAATTTTTGGTGAATAGTAATTTTATTATTTTATTTACCACAGTTAAAGGTAAATAAGGTAATTAACGATAAAATTAAAATTATAAAATTATAAAATTATCCGAAAACTTTTTACTAATCATATTTTATGATTTATTATCTACTATGAACATCCTTGGGGATTAAATATTACCTTTTTAAGCCACCTGGGTGTGATTGTGACATTTATAACATTTAATATAATGTAAGGGCAAATCTGTGAGAAAAATGCCTCTTCTTACTATGAAACTTTTAATATGGGGTTATGGAAGTGATATGTTAGACTATTAATAGTATAGATAAATATAAAATTATTAACTACCTAATGCTAATTTATTTTTAATTTTTAGCAATTAAATAATTAAATTTAATTATGACACAAAGATGACATAATAATTGATTTATTAAAGAAAGAATAAGATTAATGATATTAGTAATATTAAAATAAATATAATTTGAAATATTTGACTCTATAAATGAATTTTATGAATGAATATGAAATTTTAGGATTTATTTAATGTAGTTTTATTAGAGCAATGAAGTTATGCTATTTTAAAAAAGTCATCTAATGAATAGTGTCAAAGGTGACATAATTCATATTTTAAAATATAAAATATTTAAATAAGAGATGTAAAATTTATAAAAATCTATTATTCGGGAATTTTTTTTATATAACTCTATAAATTTCATTAATAAATCATTAATTGGTATTTTGGTGTTATTTGATAATTATTTTAACTAAGATTATTTAATAAAATGGTAAGAGTGAAAATGGGTTAAAGAAAAAAGATAAGGATTAAAAAATTACTAAAACTTTTCTAATTTTTATTTTGTGATTAAATATTGACCCATAATCATCCTAGATTATATATAAATGAGCATTGACCCATTTGGAATCAAAATTGAATTTCTATTAATTTAATACCTTTAATAATTCAAAGGCTGTCCCTTCCCTCTCCTATAAAAAGATACCCATTCCTCTGTATTACTCACAGTTAAAAAAACATTTTCCTCATCCAAAATCTTCTAAAAATATTTCTAGAATCACTCCACAAATTATTGAGGCATTAGTTTTTGCATAACACCCACTTTAGAGGTGTTAAGGTGTTCTTCAAAGGTGATCAACCGAAGAAGAGGTATCATTTTATTTAAGTATTTCTATTTTATTTTTCTTCAAATTCATTCAGGTCTTATTATTACTAGATGAAATAATAAATACAGTATCCTCAATATAATGAGATTTTATTTTGATAATTTAAACACTTTAATCCATCTCCACATCTAATAAATGAGAAATTAATTAATCATTCGCGTGTACGTGTGAACTATCACCTCCACAAACCGATCTAAGTTATTTTCATAGACGCCTCTCATGACTTGTTATAATAATGTAATTAATAATCATATGTGATATTAAGGACTTATTTATTATCCTAATATACTAATATATCAATTACACTTTCACTATCCATGCGTATAAAAATGATAGTGTTGTTCGTGCATATGTGTGAAGTATCACCTCCACAAAGCGATGAAACTCATTTTTATTCATTATATAACTTGTATAATATATATAAATATATATAAATAATTAATATTATATTAAAGATGTTATGATTGTTATTTAAAGATAAAATAATACTTAACTTCTTTCCATAATGATTAGTGAGAAATGAAAAACATTACTCATGCGTACGTACGACTTATCATCTCCATGATTATAGCATTGTTCATTTTTAATAACCACAATTAATGGTTTTATTTAAAGGGATAATTTATAAAGAAAAATTATAATAATGTCATGAATATTATTTTGGAGATGAATTAATTATGACCATATAGACAATTGATGTCTTACCAAGTTCATTTTCGACTCTTGTACTGATTAACGACAAAATGTCCGATTTCAACATAAATCACTATTCAACTGTTATAAAATTTAAATAAGTTATATAAAAAGAATAATGAGAATGATAAAGGTTATAAATAAAGTATAAATTAACCTATGTTTATTATTAAGTAAGATAAATAATGTACAAGATGATTCAAACTCGAGGTAAGATATTTTTTCTCAATCTCCATTCATTGAGGAATTTCTTGATAATATACACATTTATTCATTTATTAGGTGTATATACAGACACTATGAAGTTTCGTATCCATATTTTATCTATAATAATGTTATTTAATATTTTGGTAAAATTATTAATTCATGTAGACTAAGATTTAAATGATCAAAGTGGTATGTGACACCTTGAACATTTAAATATTTAATTATCGAATAATTTCTTCATAATATTAAATTACATATTTATTTATATAGACATAAATTAATTATAAATGATATTTTATATCTATATTTTAATTTTTTCCAATTTTTTTTAAAAATAATCTTTTTATATGAAGAGTTTAAATTTATTTACAAAACAATAAAAGGAATGCTATTTTAATGTACACGGTGACAACGACTTCTCCACTGCCATAACCATTATTTAATATTTGGATTCCTCTATAAGACTTTATTTATTTAAAATGAAAAGAGACCCCTTATTCCATTTTTGAGTATTTTGGTATTGAAAATTATTTTTAAAGTGGATTGACTATTTCAATATCTTAAAACAATTTTTTTGTGATTTCAAATGAAATTTATTTAGTGAAATGTTGATAATTGAAATCTTTTATATTTTATGATTATATAATGGTACATAGAAATTTGATGGGTGGTTATCTGATGAAACAACAATGAATGGCTTCATGATAACTTAAATATGGGTGGTTTCGTGATAAACCGAGGATGCATGGTTTTGTTATAACCTACAATGCATAGGGTATAGAAGTTGGTTGTATGAATATTCCACTTATAAGAGTGATATGTGTGGAATTTGACCATATGGGTATTCCATTTAAGTATGATTATGTCCCATGTTACCTTTATAAGTTATATGTCATTTTTGTTGGTTTTATTGTAATATTATTATTACAAAAAGGGTATGAAAATGAGCTAAAATTATGTGAATAGTATTTATTACTTATTAAAGGTGAAAAGTATTAATTTATGTTAAGTATTCAAGATTTTCATGTTTTTCCAAGGCTAATAGTTTTCCTTCTTTGTGTGTCCCTTATTGATCTTTTTATACCCATCCCAACTTTTAAATTGTTTTTCACAGGTCTTAAGATTTTTAAGGAAAAAGAAGATGTCATGATGAAATAATAAATGATGTGTCACGTAAATAAATCATGTTTTATTATAAAAGGGTTTACTTTGGTGGAAAAGTGGGTACTTATTGTAACGTTCCAGATATAATGTATGGGTATACTTTTTATGAGTTTTTCCTAACTCTCTAAAACTCTGAACTTAAAAGTCCCTCAAATGCTATTTCAAGTTTAAAAACACTAGAATAAATTATGTTTAAGGATGGGCCCTTATAGTTTGTATCAAAGGATTGTTTAGATAACATTAGAGGTTAGGTTGTTATTTAATCATAAGTTAGATGTTGTATATAACCATAATAGACACCATGATAAGAAGAGCCATAGTTATTATAGATAAATTCATTGAGTTTGAGATAACTTAAAGAAGTATATCTTTGTGTTTATCGTCCTCATAAGATAATATACGACGATTTTATTGATATACTCAAACTAACCCTTTTGGATTTAGTATGTTGTTAGATCTAGAAAGCACCAAATTAATAATTGATGTGAAGGAATTTCATTTGGTTCTCTGAATAAGAAACCGAATGAAATGAGAGCTACAGTGAGAAATCTCATGGTTTTTCTAAACCAACTATCTGCAGTAATGATTAAATAACTTACCCCTGGTGATTTTTCTGATTCATCATATATGAGAGAAATGAATCCTTATGAATGTTCAAGAAATAAGAATAAAGGTAAGTATATTCAACAAAATATGTGTTGAGGATGTTGCATGAAACACCTAGTAAAATGATTTAAATGGGAATGAATATGTTTTAGATGTGGCAATTAATGATATAAATCAATAACCTACTAAGGAGAAAGGAAGAATTTGGTTGACTCTATAAAAGGGAAAGAAGTTATTTCTGAGTTATCAATTAAATGTTTTAAATGTGGGGAGTATGGTAATTTTGAAAATCAATGTCTTATAAATAATGATCATGAATGTGATTAGTAGGAAAATACAAATATATGTTTATAAATACTTAATTACATTCCAATTGAAAATGAGGAAACTAAAAATGACCTATGAAAGGTATAAATTATTTCTTGTCTCATTTTTTGACATTATTTGATTTTAGGATGTGATTTATCTTATTGTTTTTAAGAAATAAGTTGTAATGAATAATATTGAAATTCATGGTTAACAGATCAACAAGAAATTTGAATGATTAAAAAGTATTCATATAAAGGATGCAAGAGTTATAGTATATCATAGGATTATGAAATTTCTAAAAGTATTAATGCTCTTTTGATGATGGGATTAATTTAGGAGACCTTTTATAGTACCTATAACCTAGATGTTTTTTATGTGAAAATGTTATTTTATAAAGAGAGATCTTTTCTTATGTGGAAATAATTAAATTGTTATGGATAACCATTTGGGTTTATATGATATTTTATTTTGAGGTAATTATGATTTATTAAATTTTGGGTTTCAAAATGAAATGTATGAGACACAATTTGGGGATAAAACATATTATGGTTATTATTGAGTATTTTATCTCATTTTGGAAATGTTATAAAATTATATAACTTTAGGAAAAGGACAACCCATTGGAAGGGTGACAACCAGTCCTATCAAAAAAGGATGTGAAATTCGAACCCACAATCAAAGTGTGATAAGGATTTATCACCAAACACTGGCCTACATAAAGCCCCTCTTTAGTATTTCATTTTATTTTTAGTTAAACGAGTTTATGGAATATGAATACATTGATTTTGGGAACTTATGTTTTTTCAAATCGATATCCTTTGTATAGGAAAATGTTAAGGGGATTAAGTGATAAATGTTATTTTGGAATATATTCCCTATTTTGGGTACCCTATATGCCAATGGAAAATACAATACACTGGGATTTTATTTTAGGAGTAATGTTTAAAATTTATTTCAGAATAATCAATGTTTTTATTGTGGACATATGGAGATTTAGTTATTTATGGAAATGATTATCCTATCTTACCGAATATATGATTTGGGATATTAAATTTTTGGTATGAGACATTAAGAATGATAGATGTTATTTGGTCTTAAATGTTAGAACTTATCTCAGAAGATTACTTGATTAATTGCTTCTAATTTTTGGGATTTAATCTTATTCATAATATATTGTAGGAAATTTAAGGATAGATATTGTTAAATGGTATATGTTGGTCTTTGGGTATTACTTTTGAATTTTGGAGATTAAAACCAGTCATTATTATTTTAATGTTTATTAAAGTTGAGGTTTATTTAATCCTTTTTCTGATGTGGGATTGCAATAAAGATATTTTTTGAAAAGTTATACCTTAGTTTCTAAAACCAAATTCAAATTTTGAGGAAAAAATTTCCAAAATGGGGGATTATGTAACATCCTATGTTTTCTTAAAATTAACGACTATGTTCGATAGCATACATGATACACCACATTTAGCTTAAATGAACAACTTAATATTATTATTCAATATGATATTTATCACATATAAATTAGAATGGTGAGAATGAAAAGGATTAACCTAATTATTTAGATATTATTTACATATGTTTATATAATTATTCATTAATTATTAAATTAAATAAAAAAATTGAATATAAAGGATGTGTTTTTCTGAGAAAACTATTTAAACTAAAATAATGCTATTTATAATATAATAAAATCACACTTTAATGATTTTGTTAGTTAAATATATTTTTAATATATTCAATTTAATGTTTAAAATCCATCTTATTTATTTTTTAGATATTATATGAGACCCAATTATATTTTTCATATAAAATAAGTTTTTTAAAAAAAATGTAGTTTTTCCACCTTTTAATGGAGAACCCATTTTAAATATATTTTTTCAAAATTATATATGTTATATTTTACAAAATAATATTATTATTTTGAATAATGACTTAAAAATATATTTTTGATAAATTTTTGGTAATTTTATGATAACATTCATATTTTAATGAATAGTAAAAAATACACCATTTTAATTTGAAACATAATTTTCATCTAATTTATTTATATTGGTAAATTATAATTTTGCATATTATTATGGTATAATTAGACTAATTTTGTTTCAGATAATACAATTTAGTTCATTGGATTCATTTTCAAATTAAAATTAAATATAAAATCTATGTGAACTTTTGAATGATTTACTAAAAAAACTCATTTTCTTGATCCATCAATGAGATTAGTGTTAAACAAATTTTAACCATTTATGTGAATTTGTTTTTCAAAATTGAAATAAATGTTTTTACTAATTCTTAAATTTTCCAATATAATTATAATAATTTTTTATGAATAGTAACTTTATTATTTTATTTACTACGGTTAAAGGTAAATAGGGTAATTAATGGTAAAATACATATTATAATGTTATAAAATTACCCTAAAACATTAAATAATATTATTTTATGAGTTATTATCTAATATGAACATCATTGATCCTAAATAGAAACCTTTGTAATCCACTTGATTGTGATTTGACATTTATAACATTTAATTTAAAGTAATGGAAAATATGTCATAAAAATGTCTCTTCTTACTAAAATAATTTTAATATGGGGTTATCTAAGTGATATATTATAATATGAATAGTCCTTATAAATATAAATATATTACCTACATAATTGTATTTTATTTATAATTTTTAGGATTTATATAATTAAATTTAACTATGACATAAGGATGATGCAGTAATAGATTTATTAAAGAATGAAATAAATAAAAGATATTAATAATATTAAAATAAATATAATTTTAAATAATTGATTCTATAAAATAATTTTATGTATTTATATTATTTTTGTATTGAGTTAATGAATTTTTTAAAGGAATCAAGTTGGTATGATTTTTTAAAAAGGCATGTAATGAATAGTGTCAAAATTTATATAATTCATATTTTAAAATTTAAAATAATCAATTAAATGATATAAAATTTAACAATAAATAATATTCATCCAAAATGATTTTTCAGATCTAAAAATTTCATTAATGACTCATTAATTGGTCTTTTGGTATGATTTGTTAATCATGTTTACTCTCAATGTGTAAATTACTTGATAAAATGGTAATTGTTAAAAGGGGTTAGAATAAAAAGATAAGGATTAAAAAATAATAAAACTTTTGTAATTATAATTAAATGATTCTATTGAGGCCCATATTCATTAAATATTATAAATGAATGAGTTTTAACCATTTTCAATCGAAATTAAATTTATATTAATTTAATACTTTTAATAATTCAAAGGGTGCCCCTCCCCTCCTCTATAAATGGACACCCATTCCTCTATATTAATAACGCTTATAAAACATTTTTGTTTAGCCAAGATCTTCCCAAAACCCTTCCTATTATCCCTTCCCAAATTCGTGAGTCAATAGTTTTGGTATAAACCCTTTTTTATAGGTGATAAGGTGTTCTTCAATGATGATCAACCGAAGATGTATCTTTTCCTTTAAATATTTCTATTTTTTTTTCATCTTTCGATTTTGTAAAATATTTTTTGACCAAGATGAAATTATATCCCCATTATCCTCAATGTAATGATATTTTATCATCATAATATAATAACCTAAACCCATCTCCACTTTCAATAAATGGGAAAGGAATTAATCATTCATGCATATGTGTAAATTATCCATTATATGAATCGATCTAATTCATTTTTCAAAACGGTCTCTCACAACTGGTTATAATAATGGAATTAATGTTCATATGTGATATTCATGAAATATAAATCATTATAATATAATACTATATCAATTATTTTCTTACTTTCAATGTGTATAAAAATGATATCATCGTCCATGCGTACGTGTGAGCTATTGTCTCCACAAAGCGATGTGAGTAATTTTTATTCATTATATCACTTATATGATATATATAAGTATATTTAAATAATTAATATTTTAATAATTATTTTATCATTATTATATAAATTTAAAATAAATTTTAACTTCTTTCCATAACAATCAATGAAAAACAGAAAATGTTACTCATGTGTATATACGACACACCGTCTCCCTAAATATGCCATTGTTCATTTTTCATAACCACAATTCATGATTTGATTTAAATTTATAGTTTATGTATAAATATTATAATATAGTAATGAATATTATTCTTGAGTTTATGGAATTATGACCACATGGACTACTGACATCGTACAAAGTTCATTTTCAACTCAAGTACCAAATATCGATTTTTTTGACGTGAACTTAAATCATTATGTATTTATTATAACATGGTAATAAGTGATATAAAAAGAATAAAGGTCATGTAAAAGGTTTTAAGGAAATTATAAATTATCCTATGTGTATTTTTTAGGAAGATACTGAATGTACGAGATGATTTAGACTCGAGGTAAAGGATTTCATCTCAATCTACTTTCATTGAGGCATTTCATGATAATATGAACCATTTTTATTTTATTAGGTATATGCACAGACAAAATGAAATTTTATATCAATATTTTATCTATAATAATTTTATTTAATATTTTGGTAAATTTAGTAATTCATGTAGATTAATATTTAAATGTTCTAAGTGGTATGGGATACCTTGAACGTTTAGTGATTTAATTATCAAATCTTTATTCATAATATTAATTTAGATATTTATTATATGGACATAAAAGGACTATAAATGATATTTTATGTATATATTTTAATTTAATTAAAATATTTTTAGAAGTAATATTATTTTATGAAGTGGTTAATTTTCTTTATAAAAATGACAAAAGGAATGTTGTTTTAACATAAGCAGTGACAACGACTTCTCCACCGCCATAACCATTATTTGATTTTTGGATTCCTCTATAAACCTTATTGTTTTTAAAAGAAAAAGAAATCCGTTATTACCTTTTTGAGTGTTTTGGTATTGAAAATTATTTTGACATTGGATTGACTATTTCCATATCTTGAAATAATATCTTGTGATTGCAAATGAAATTTTATGAGCAAAATGTCGATAATTTCAATATTTATTAGGACTATATAATGGTACTTCAACATTTAACATGTGGTGTTGTGATAACCCAAAGATGAGTGCTTATGATATAAACCAAAGAGGGATGGTTTCATGATAAACCAAGGATGGGTGGTTATGTTATAACCTCCAATGCATTGGGTATGGAATTCGACTGTATGGATATTACATTTGTAAGAGTGATATGTGTGGAAGTCGACCGCATGGTTATTCCATTTAAGTATGGTTATATCCCAAGTTATCTTTATATGTTATATGCACTTTCTATGGGTTTTATGGTAGTATTTTTATTAAAAAAAGGGAATAAATGAGCTTATATTGAGTGAAGAATATTTACTACTTCTTAAAGGAGAAAAATATTACATTATAAAAAGTAATCATGGTTTAGAATTTTTTTCAACGTTAACATTTTTCCTTCATTGCGTATCCCTTACTGAGCTTCTTATGATCACCACATGTTTTAATTTTTTTTCACGGATCTTAAAATTTTTATGGAAAAAGAATATGTCATGATGAAAGAATTGAGGATGTGACTTGTAAAAAAAATCATGTTTTTTTTAAAATGGGTTCCTTTAATGGAAAAAGTAGATACTTAGGGTAACTGTCCAAATGTATTGTTTAGGTATACATTGTCTGTTTTTTTTCATATTCTCTAAAACAATAAGCTTAAAAGATCATAAAATTTTATTTTTAGTACAAAAATAGTATAATCAGTTATGTTTAAGGGTGGTTCCGTATGCACCTAATGTTAAGAATAACTAATAAACACTTAAAAACCAAAGACCCCTTTTAAATCATTTTACCACAACTCAACATGCCATAAAGAGGCACCAAATTCACATGAAGTACCCAAATAATAATCAAGACCATGTCACTAAACATAATCACGGGTAAACACACCATTAATCCACCCGATTTAATCAAATGAATCCAAGTGACATTTTAACAAACACCTAGTGTGGATACTATATATCACAATTAAGGAATCCTTTTAAAAACCACTTTTACTAATTTTTTACAAACTAAAAACATTATTCCAAGAAATGAAATCATACCAAAAACATGCTAAATAAATTATTATATTATTTAGAAAATCCAAAATAATAAATGGAATTAGTCAGAAAGAAGAATAATGGAAACACTGAACCCAATGGGGTAAAGATGGGAAAAACACTCAGAGAGGAAAGAAAAGGCCCCCAAAACAAACAAGAAACCCTAGAACCAAAAGAAATCTAATCACATAAAAAAAATAACCCCCAAGGTTTATCCAAGAGAGAAACCCCATAATGGATTTCTAAGAACCTGAGTGAGAAGGGATAAAGAAAGGAGAAATCAATAAAAAATACAAAGAACTCACATTAAGGACCTTCAAGGAGTATCAATGTACTTTAAGGAGAAAGGGATAGGGGTTTGGTGAAGTCCCTAGTGTTCCTAGGTCATAGGAGGTGAGAAAATACTGATTTTGGGTTAAATTTACGATGGGAAAAGAGGTAAATTCAAAAATTTAATGATTGGGAAACATACATGGTTTGGATGCACGATTGACCAAACCATGAACCAACTATACATGAGCTATTGGAACGGAGGGAAACCCCACATGGTTTGTATCTATGGTTCAAAAAAAAGTGCTGATCATGATGACCACCTCTATCTGATTATAGAATTGAACCACATAGTTTCTCAACAGTTTCCCAAACCGTTAACAACTCGTGTGCCATACTAATGAACACCCAATGCAAGATTCACGATTACTTGTGCAGGGAAACATGGTTTCCCTAAACAATTCCCTAACCATGTCTAAGAAAAAAACCCACCATGAACTTCCAAAATTCAAAAATTTAAATTGGGGATCCACCCAAACATCTACCAAAGGACCCAAATCAAAGGTAAAAATAAAATAAATGAATTACAATGGCCGGGGTTGGGCAATTATCCCCTCCACAGACACATTCTACCAACATAAAGTCCCCCTGTTGAAAGATAGCCACAACCCAAATCCATGCCTGACCAGAGTCCAAAGAAAACACATACCTTAGGGGTGACCTTTCACTCAACATGATACACCGACTAGTCCAGAAGAAAATGAAACAAAATAATGAGGGGGGAACATGAGGGGGTTCTTCTCACTAATTGAAATTGATTAAAATAATAAACATTTTAACATATGAAACAAGGAACGTAAATGGGAATTCCAACCACAATACATAGGGACTCATAAAAGGGAAACAAGGGAACTCCCAACCTGAACTTATACTCCATATTCAAATAGTCTAGGAAAAACTTCCATCAGAACTAGAGACATTCCTACGTAAACCTAACCCCCAACACTAGGGAAAGACTATGAAAGGAAGTCAAACAAAATATCAAACCATAACGCCCATCCACCAATTCCACAAAACTAAAATATCTATTAAGGTAAACAATTGAAAACTAGATCATATTTATGAGGGTCTACCCCTTTAAATTTCTAAATTCAAATGAAAAACCGATTTCAAATAAAAGAGAATGAGTTCATCACACTTTTACAATGAAAATATAAACTTAAAACAACCACAAAATGATAAACAAGTAATCCTTGAATATCACCATGACAACATTGGTGATAAAAACTAGACCAATTCCTTCCTCATCCATGATAGTTATTGAATTTGTGCGAGCTTCACTTTGAGACCTAGGAGTGTATCCTTAATGTCCGAAGAATCTCTTTCCTCATAGTTAGGTTCATATATACTTCTATCAAAATGTATTCTTCAAGTGATGATTCCGATTTAACTTGCCCAGATAACCCATATGACCACAATGATAGACTGTTTTTGGAGGATTTCAACAATACGACTTCGAATGCCCGAACTGACCTCACTGGTGGCACACAAATGAATGATTTGATGAACTATAAGGTATATACAATTTTGGGGACTCCTCAAATATTGGTTCCTATAGAATTCACTACATTCTAGATGAGGAAACCTTAAAATAAAAAAAGATACCGAATTACCTACTACCTGAGCTGTAGAAACTAACTTAGCTAAGAATTATTTATCCATCAACTACTCAAAATGAACATCCTTGGAGGAGAGGACTCGCTCCATGATCTGTAGATGAAGATCCCAAATGAAAATATAATCCTTCAAAAAATCTTGTGACACCACCTCCAAATAAAATGAAACCAACTCTGTGAAATGGTCAACAAAAGTCATAACCTTCTACTAGAATTCTATAAAATTCATGATATCTTCATTTTTCAACATCTTCACCTCCTTAGGTATAAACTATCAGAAAAAATATAGACTTCAACACTTCCCAGGTCATCAAAACACTCATTAATGGCGGGTAGAAAACGCACATTCTTCCAAATATGGGCCCTCAAACAGCCTCAAAACAGTAAAAACTCCAATAGCTTTGGGAGTTACCAACAATTTAGAGACACAATCCACATCTTAAATCCACCTAATTTCCTCTAATAGAGCTCAATCACCATGATAGAGAGGAAAAACCTAAGAATAACCATAAACTAGGCATGAATCTTTAGAAACATTAGGAACCTTTCTGGGAGACATATTCTAAATAACAAAAATAACATGAATTGAAAACCAAAATCAATCAAAAGAATAATGGGAATGAAAATCATGAGCTAAATAAACAAGATTACAAACCAAACACATACAAACACAACCAAAATACCCATTTAAAAATTCACAACTTTCATTTTAAATCATAACTTCCTTCTTCCAAGGCCACATTCCAAAATCAGTTATCCATTTTAATGTGAAAACCACACTTTTCAAGGAAAACTCAATCCCAAATCACTTTTATCTAAAAAACCATTTTAGAAAAACTGATCAAACCATTATTTTCAAATACTCTCCCATGGATTCTCATGAACCATCACATATTTTTCCATCCCTTCCCACTTTTATCAACCATGTACATGTGCAAAAATGAACCCCCAATACATAAATACACATACAAGAACATTCATAAGGAGTACTAAGGGGTACACTTATCATTTCATTATCGAAACCCAAGAATTCAAAAAAATTTAAATCCAAAACATTTTCCTTTAAAACCCATTTTTCTGATCCGTAATCATTTGAATGAAATTGTTCCTATCTTAAAAACCCTTTTCATTTAAAAGTCTTACTCACATCAACCGAGAATGAAACAAGACACCACTCATTCCAAAATAACTGAAGGAGGGACTAGTATCCATGCCTAACCTCACAACACAGTAGTGGGCCATGCCCCAAGTAAGAATCAACAAATCAGAGGATCTGGAACTGTGTACTCCGACTCCACAAGGGTCACTACTCTATGTGAGATCACAATGTAACACATGATCAACTCCATTGTGATACCTCAATCCAAAACATACCAAAATAGGACAAGGAATCAATTCCTAAACCACCTTTGGCAACCCAGGTCTTATCATGAGTGGGGGGGATCAAGAACCGACTTATATCCTACCTCCTGAGCCCTATCAATACTAGTCTCCAATATTACTGATTCCCCAAATAACAAATACCCTCTTATGATACCATTTTTTCATGAACCAGGACTGGGGTTCATCATACCCGACATTCGACCCGGTCCGAGTCATTGCCTGAAGGGTGTTCCTGATCCCCACAGGCTGGAAACTAGTGACGAGTAGCGAAATAATACACGTGGGAATGTTTTAGCCCAATAAAATGACCAGGATAAAATAAATAAATAGAACAGGTATCAAAATACAACAACTAAATATAAATAAATATACAACAAATCAAATTAAAAGATAAAACTAAACAAATTGAAATCTAAATACAAAATCAAACCGCCACTAACATGATCTCCATGTAAACTCATGGTCACCACCATCCACAAACCAAATCGCCACAAGGAAAACCTACTATAATATTTAGAACTTGAACCAAAGAACCTAAACCTACAAAAAAATGGGTCTATTGATAGTAAATGTTATAAGTTATGTGTGAGATTTATATCTTATTAGGTAACCACTAAAGAATCCATATATATATTTCGTCTCCTAAAAATAGTCCCTTAACACTAGTTTGAAATACATATATAAGAATATAAATTTATCATTTTAATAAACAACACGATTATTCTTTTTTAATATGATACATGCCACATCGCTAGTTTTTAATGATGATTATCATTTTAAAAAACCAAAACCATGCTGAAAAAATGACTACGGGGATATAATAAAAAAATAAGGAGAAGAAATAGAGAAACTAGTGAAGTATAATGTAAACAAGAAAATATGTATAGTAAATCATGGGTGTTCCGAAACATCCCTATCACAATTACTGGATGTACTTGAATCGGACTCACCTGTCGGTGTATGGCACAACTCCATATTCTATAAAGAACTAGCTTCTCTAAACTAGCCAATCCAGTGGCTCTACCTACCTAGACTCTATATCCATCTATGGGGTAATAACCCATCTAATCAGGGTTGAGGGGAACCATCACCCAACCCTATATAGATGCCCAAAAAACAAATGGTAACCATAAAATGTGTAAGAAGGAGGACCTCACAAGTGTAAATCACCTCACATACCGCCAACATACTTTCCTTCCCCAAAACCTGACACCAGGTATAAAATTACCAACAAGGGGAAATCCTCAAAAGGGGTTCCTATAATGTAACATATCATTCAAATGTTTTAATTGGTCCATCAAATCATATGATCTTTAAAACTATTTCCCAAAACATAACATGGTGGAAACCGAGTGTTTTTCACTTTAAATTCCTATATATTACAAAGCATGTTCCAAACCATTTCCAAAAATAATATGAAACACCAATTTAATTTATACAATTCCAAACAAGCCTTTATGATTTCCAAATCCAAACACATTTATAAAAAATTTATAAACTAGAGTAAATCATGAAAATTAATAAAATGTGACAACCGAGCCATGTTTTGAAGAGAATAATTGAAACCACTTTAAATATCACAAAGGAGGCTAACACACCATTTATAATCCAATGAGACCTTATAAAAGAAAAGTGGGGTCACTCTAAAGTGTCATCGTTATTTATATTCCCATCCATGTGTGCACCCCTTTCACCTATAGATGTGCCAACATCCAATAATTCCCATAGAGTGTCCATGTGGTCACTCAAATACCATCTTTAAGAAAAAAAACTTCTTTTAAACCAAGTCAGACCCAATGTGGAAAATTATAAATAAACACATAAGAACCAAATACCATATTAAAAGAATTTTACCATAACTAAATGGGCCATAAAGAGGATCCTAAATCACAAAAAATACCCAAAGAATAATCCAAACCATGACACAAAATAAAATAAAGGCTAATAATAACTTTAAACTACCCAATTTCATCAAATGGAACAAAGATACATTTTAGAAAACACCTTGTGTGCATATTGGGTATCACAATTAGAGAAACCTTTTAAAAACCGTTTCAATTAATTATTGAAAACATAAAAACATTGTGCCACACAAGGAAAACATAACACAAGCATGTTAACTACATTATTATGTTATTTAAAAAAATCATAATAATCAATGTAATGAGTTGGAAAATAAAATAATGGAAAAACGTACCTCAATGGGGTGAAGATGTGACGAAACTTTCAGAATGGAAGAATAGTCCCAAATAACCACACACCCTAGATCTAAAAGAAATCGACTAAAAAACAAACCCTATCCCCTAGGGGGTTTACAAGAGGAAAACATCACAAAAGAACCCTATGAACTAGAGAGAGAAGGGAGAGGGGATGTAGAAATCAACCAAAAATCCAATGAACTCACCATAAGGATCTTGAAATAGCATTAATGGAGGTTAGGGAGAAAGGTAGAGGGGTTTAGTTAATCCCCCAGGTGCACCTAGGTCAGAGGAGGGGAGAAAATCCAGATTTGGGGTTAAAAGGTTAGAGGGGAAAAGAGGTAAATTAAAACTTTTAATGACTAGGAAACTCACATGGTTTGGCTACATGATTTGCCTAACCGTGTGCCAACTGTGCGCAAGCTACAACGAAAGAGGGAAACTCACTTGATTTTGCTGCATAGTTTCCAAACCATGTGCTGACCACGCTAAATTCCTCTGTCCAATTTCATAACAAAACTTCATTTGTTTCCCAAACATTGTAAAACTCGTGTACATTACTACTGGAAACCCAACACAGGACAAACAATTATTTGGGAGGGGCTACATGGTTTTCCCAAACTGTGCCCAAACCGTGTAGAGGCCAAAAACAAACCGAAACCAAGAAAATTAAAAAATTTAAACTAGTTCTCAACCCTAACCTCCACACAAAGATCCAAATCCAATAAAAGAATAAAATAATAGAATTCCAAATGATGGGGTGTGAAAAAAATAGTTTTTTTAAATATGAATTTTTATCCCAAAAATAATCTTTTACAAAAATCAAGCATAATAGTGATTCTTATATAAATAATTTTATTATATTAGAATAAATTATGAAAATTTTAATGTAAGATCAATTTAAAAACATAATGTGGCTTTTAATTGAAATGAAATGATTTTTTTTAAAAAATATCATTAGTTTTTACTATTCACTGAAAATTTAATCTTTTTAGAAATATACTAAAAATTAACCTAGAGATAATATTGAAATGATGATTTAGAAATTGATATTAAGTTTATCAAATAAAATTTCTATTAATAAAATAAATTAATTTTAAATTTCATTGAAAAATAAGGTAATTGTTTTTGAAAAAAATATTTTTTTAATCAAACAATGACATTTATGAAAATTGAGTATTTATTTTCTATACAATAATTAACACATTTGTACTAATTGATGAATTTTTACTATTTTTTCATAAATTATTTATATATATTCACACTTTATAATTTAACTTTTCGGTTATAACAATTTACTGTATCATGGTTCATATAGACTCATGGTTGTGTGTAAGGAAATCTATGGAATACAATTTTTTTTACTTAATACATATAAAATATTGGGGTGTTATAAACCTATCTTATGTTTATGAAACATTTAAATATTTTAATGTTTAATGTTATCTTATAATTATATGAATCTTATGACATAAATATATGTGAGGTCATATAATCCTTCCCTTACTGAATCCGTGGTATGATATTTATGTGTAGGATATGTCACCCCCTGTTTATCTAGATTTACTCCCTTCCGGAGATATATGGATCCCCCTTGTTTTAAAAATGTCTATAGGATTTAAAAGGTAGTGATAAGTGTATTATTATATCTAGGAAAAAGTTATGAATATTTAAATAAAAGGTTACAGTGTTTAGTTAATAGTGTTATATTATATTTATAATTCTAGAAAAACACTAAAACTATAGATTTATAAGAGTGTTTTATTGATATTTTTTTAAATTTTGTAATATTACATTTATGATATGATATATATTATATTAACGATTTTTTAACTATTTATAAGTATTAGGTTAGAGAACCTTATAGGAAATACACCCTAAATAACCTATATGAAAACTTAAGAAGTCGTAAGTTAGAATTTAAATGTCATTTATGAGTTTTTTTTACATTTATGGAATAAAATGGTTTATTATAAATTAAACTATTCTTATATATAACATTACTTTATTTTACTACATGGATTTAAATAAGATTAATCATTTCAACAACCAATGTGATGGGAAATTAAATCATTGTCCAAATGAGATTCATAATATGAATGGAGTGTGTGCAAAAAACATAATTACAATACTTTATCAATTAAATAATTCTATGAATAATAATATAAAACATATGGAGTTCTAAAATTTATTAAATAAGGATTATTTTATTTATGAGTCACTTATATGATAATGAAACCCCCTATTTTAGGGGATATTTTGATCCCTTGACTGTAGAGAAATAGATAAATTCTAATAAAAAATATTCTTTGTTCCTAAATTATTCAATTAATAGAAAGTAAAATTTGACATATATCACACAGAGGAAGAAGTCGATTAGTGTAAGAAACTGATAAAGAATACTAATCCCAATTAATATATCAACTAAATAAAATGAAATTAAATCAATAAAATACATTTTAGTAAATATTTTCTAGTATAATTTCATATTGAAATGGAGAGAAAATTTTAATGGACTAATAAAAGAGAGGAAGAATCAACTGGTTACTATGAATAAAAACTTTACAAGGATCTAAAGGTATTCATTGGTGTTCTTCACAGAAAAAAGAAAGGTTTTTATTTCTTTAATGGAATTATACAATGTCATTGAGAATATTTTTTGATTTGAAACATTGATAACTGTAATAAAATATTTCAATTTACTTTTAGGGTGGAGATGTATACTAGTGAATCATAATGGTCTCATGGTATTGGAGATAAGAAAATAATAATAGAGTTTATCATTTGGGGATTAATTGAAAAACCTCATATATGAAATTATATCCAACTAACCGAATGTTAAATATATACAAAAAAGTATCCTAGACAATACCACAATGGAGAAGAAAAATGAATCAAATGTGGAAAATATGGGTGGCATGAAATTGATTTATAAAGAGATATAATGAAACCAATGGATGGAATGGAATAAAATAATTTTCTCTTTAATCCCATAACCATGTTATAATATCTCAACTATAAAGAACATGTACACTTTATAAATAATTTCACCAAGCCGAGGATCATAGATGATAATTGATGACCACATCCTTCATTGACTTGGGAAAATGTAGGGGATATATTATTTCTACCACTAAGGTGGATAAAGAAAATGAAATGATTATATGCACAAAAGTTATTTATTCTAGAATAATTAATATCCTATTCAATTATGGTTTATTAATTTGTTTATATCAGGAACTTGGGGAATAATCAAACACCATAATGATACATGGATGTAAATATATTAGTGGGAATAACAAATTGTGCCAAAATTAAATCAAATGTATATAAATATTCATAAATTAACACTTTTAGAAAGTGTTTTCATTAAAATATAGTTTTTATCCATATTTAATAATTTTAGGAAATATTAGGAATAAGTTGGTTATCAATATATAGAGCTAATATCATCTTTTGGGAAAGGGAAATAACTTTTTATATCCAATAACATCCTCCAATTATATACAAGTAGATGGATAATTTTGAATCTACATTAAAAAAATAGTCACCTATATGGATATTATTTCCTTACAGTAAACAATAAATATAAAAAATTATAATGAAAAAAATAAAAGATTACCCTTGACGTCATTACCATTATAATTGAATATGATGATGTATGACCCAAAAAGTTTCTTAGATTTCCTATTAGTTTAATGGTTTAGTC
Source organism: Viscum album (assembly GCA_963277665.1). Taxonomy (NCBI): domain Eukaryota; kingdom Viridiplantae; phylum Streptophyta; class Magnoliopsida; order Santalales; family Viscaceae; genus Viscum; species Viscum album. The sequence goes on along the minus strand of OY728128.1, from coordinate 793,953,126 downwards.
CCTTATTGAAATTATATAGGAATACTTTTTCATATCAAATATTTCCTATATAATAGAACACATTGAACTATGAAAACTTAATAAATAACTAAAAGGGAACCTGGATAAAAGTTCTCAAGGCTTAAATTACACTCTATGGGGAGAAGCAGCCTATTTTGTTACGAATAAATATGGAATAATTTATCTTTATATTAATAATCATGAGATTAAAAATATCTTTTTAATGAAAAAATATCCTCGTGCATAGGATTTCAATCTATTTTTATCAATTTTATGGATCTCAATAATTTAATAAGGTGAATATTTGAAATTTATATCATCAAATAAAGATGAAAAAGTAAGATACTCTCAAGAAATCCTTTTGTACATGAAATAGACACAATGAGATCATATCAATACCATTAAGACTCACTATATCTCTTCAAATTATCATGGTTTTAATTAATAAATTCAATATGGATTATGTTGATAAATATTTTGTTGTTATTTAACATGATTCCCTTATATATTCTAAAATGATGGAATAATATGAATAAAATTTGAGAATTATTTTAAAAATTTATCAAAAAGTAATGTTTTATTCAAAGGAAAGATAAGATGAATTCTACATAGAACAAGTCAGATTATTAGGGAATGTTATTATGAAGGAAGGTATATATATTCACCCTTCCGATATCAAGTAAATTTGTGAATGAAACAGACCAATAACAGTTTTATAGATATGTAGTTTTCTTAGATTACTTTTGTAATATAAATGGATTTTGAGAAATTTTTCAAGACTTTATAACCCACTAACTAAGCTAACTAGGAAGGAGTAACAATTTTCATTATATAAGAATGCAAATAGTTATTTAAAGATCTAAATAAAATTATACTCACTTTATATGTGCTTATAATTCCTACATGTGTGGAAGGGTTATTGATATATAATGATCTTCAAAGTAGGTGTTGTGTTGTGTACTAATGAAAAATGATAAAGTGATAGTCAATGAATAAAGAAAATTGAATGTTCCTGAGAAAAAATATAAAAATCTTGATCAATAATTTTCATTAGTAATATTTTAACAATTATTTAGGTTCATTATCTTTATGGAAAAAGTGTCACATATATACCAATGTCCAAAAACATTTTATATTTTCTTAAAAATCTAATTTGTTGTTATGTTGTAACTATAAAAAAATAAATATCCAATCCATCATAATATAAAAATAATGAAACAAGGTAAAGGATAAATTCAAAATTTAAAATTAAAACAAGCTAAATTAAATATTCAAATAGGCATGAGAGTGAGTAGGATGTAGATGCTTGATTCAAACACCACACTGACCTCAATCCAAGCATCTCAAGTCGAGCACCTACCCCATCCTGTCACCAACACAAATGAACCCCCATGATCCTAGACCAATGATTCCACCAATCATCTAAAGAAAAAACCTAACAAAAAATCCAAACATACAAAGCCTTTAGTACTACATCAAGAATGATGACTGAAAAAATACCATGAGTACTTGGAGTTGATATTGATCATAAAACATAAAATACTAAATTGAATCACCTAAGTAAAAAATAGAAATAAAACTCTCCTTTCCATAATAACATTATATCCAAATAATTTTATGATCATAAATAAATAAAAAACACTTTTATAACCATCAGAACACTCCCACCATTACAAAAATTTCAATGAACATCAGATACATAAGATCATTCATGAAATCGGGAACCATCATCATCAATTATGGAAGCACATAATAAAAAATCATATAAAAAAATTGAAAAAATAACATATAGATCTTCATTATTGAATATATACACATTATAACCAACACAACATGGATTGTCAAGGGAAAAATTTAGAGACACAAATTTAAAACCTTAAAAAATAAAAAATAAGAAAAATAATTTCTTAAGAAACCTAAATTAAGGAATGAATACGTTTGTAGTTTCACCTCTTAACACACAATTAACCATTTATATAAGACATCTAAATCCTCAAAAAATCCTCTACACCAGATTAGATTAGTATGGTAGTGATTGGACACGAAGAAATAGTTTCTTTTGAAGAAAACTAGTTCTAAACTGAGAGCCATGATCATGGAAGGATGACCACAACTTCCTTGAAATAGTATACAACATCATCATCAAGGATAGACCACTAGTAGAAAGCCCCTTTCTAATCATTTGATTCAATAAGAAACCAATGTGGGGGATTACGCCAACCGAGACAAGACATGACACAAAATGTATCTTCCAACACCATTCAATACCACCATATTAAAATTTATACTAAATTGAAAAGAATATAATCACAAAAAAAGTTGAAAAAAAAAGATTATGGGGAATAATACAACATTGAAGTGACATTGAACGTCACACCAAAGAACTATCAAAACACAAGAGTTCCATAAAAAATAATGAATGGGTTTGTCATAGAGGATTATATGACAAGAAAAGTTATGGAAGTATATAGTGAAAGTGAATCACTATAAAACATCCCACCGAAAGTGAACCAATGAAAATTTATCACTATTAGAGGAAACAATGAAGTTGAAGAATAAGAGAACCATAGATTTTGAGGGAGAAAAATGTGAGAATGGGGAAATCTAAGAACTTTGGAAGAGAAAAACCAAAAAAAAATATAATGAAATGAATAAAGGAGAAATAAAGAGATTCTATATTGTATTAATGGTTTAAAATATAAAGATACAATATCTCTACTACCATAAATTTTAGGAGGAAACCGTAGTAAAAATCATGAGATTTATGAGAGTGAAGCCCCAAGAGAATATTGATCTATAAAATTAATATATCAATATTTTAATATTTTAACATGAAATAACAAATATGATTAGAGATAATAAATTAATATGACTACTCAATTGATTACTATATGGGAAAGGAAAAAAAGTCAAAGATGATTTAAGAACAAAGGATCATGAATTGATATACATGATTATGAATTAAAGATATAAAAACATCTTAGACATGAATAGGACGTATAAAATAATCATAACGGAAGTCATTAAATATTTCATTGTTCAAATGATATATAATCCATTTATCTTAAACTATATTGAGGTGGAAGAAAAGGATGACGTGAAGATAAAAATAAACATTAATGAAATAAGTAAGTGTAAAATATTATATGTAAACATTGATAAATATTAATTTTATTATTTGGAACATGATTATGTGTGACATAAGATCTTAAGATAAAGAAAGATATATTTCAGGATGCATATAACTGAACATTATCTATCCACCCAGGATATATAATTTTGTGTAATGATATCGAGAGAAATTATGACGGGATAAGATATAGAAGGATATTTTTGAATATATATCAGTGTTCTTGGTATATAAAAATAATACAAGGCATAGTGTAATAATTCCAAGAGGATAATGTAACCATTACCCATAAAAATATAAAAAAGAGTGGACACCACCCTATAATTTTTCATAGCTTGAAAAAATACATATAAATAAAATAATTTAATATTGGTTTTTCTATATTTTCATACCAAAAATGCCAACTTCATTTTCATTCAAGAATCTATGTCTGTTTATTTACTTTCTAGTTTATGTAATATGGATGTTTTGAGGAAACATATAACACAAGTATCAATGTTATCTCATCAATATAAAAATATTACCTCAAAATTTTTGAGGAGTCATTATAAATAATTAAATACAGATATGAACATTAGAATAACATATCATCAATAGAAATATTACCAATTTGAAAAAGATACTTTAAAATCTTGAGGACATGCATAAATCTATATTTATATACTTTAAAGGTGGTTGGGGACAACAACATTGTTTTCTCTAGTTCTCATATAAAAATATAATGCTCTAAATATTTATAATATATCCAAATGAATCTATAATTGAGAAGTGATTTAGAACACTAATATGATAAAGTGAAGTTATATATGGTAATATATCAGGGCCGAAGCCGATCGATGTTAAGACCGAGAAAGTTCAATCCATTCAATAAGACATTAGAGGAGCACAAAGTCGACATAGTAACTATGATAAATATTGTTAGGAAACCCAATATTTTAATGTTAGTGATAAATTATTCATTAGAATATTTATTTGGACTAGAGTTATATGGGTTTGGAGGAGGTAATTCTAATCCCAAGCTACATATGACCCTTCATGATTCTTGATCATGTTGGAGTTAGGGCCAATATAACTTCCCTTCCACTAAGCCTGTATCAACTATATTATGTGTTCCATGTGTACCTATAAAGAATGTATATTCCTGATCAATTACATGTAATAAATCAAGAGGTGGTATAATTAGTGAATGATCTCTCTTATGAGAAGCATCCGATGAAAATACTAGACCATAGAGATAAATTTATATTAAAAATTACCACTCACATTATCAATGTACTATGATGAATTCATAAGTACGAAGAGACAACATAGGAACCAGAGGATGTAATGAAATCAAAGAAACTTAATTAATTTTTAATCAAAGGGGTTGAGTTGAAATTATAAGGATTATATTTCTATTTGTGTGAACAATATAGTGTCATAAACATTTTAAATATGATAAATGGATTTCTTTAAAAACACATTTATTATATTTATGTATAGTGTATAGTATAAATCATAATAAAGACATTATAAAAAACATCATAATATTACATTAACATAAAAAACTACAAAGTAAGTATAAATATACTCTGTAAAATTGAAAATAGTATAAATGGGCCATAACCACATACAAATAACCTAATTAGGATTTGAAATTTTGATATGTCATGGTCGTCTTGAATTGTTAGAGTAAAATGATACTAAAAATTGGAAATAAAACTACTATAAATGTTAAATATAATAATTGACCATTAAAATATTAATAAAATCAAGTAGTGTAATAAAATTTAGTAACATTTAAAGCGATTAAAGTGTGTACAAATTAATATTTGAATCATATAAAATTTATTCCTAAATTATATATGTTAATGAATTAATAAGTATAACTTTAAAAAAGTATTGTTTTAATATATTTAGTAAAATAATTTTTTTTGTAAAAAAATGTAAATTTTAGAATCATCAATTATTGAAAAATATTTTGATTAATATATGAAATATTATTGGTTTTAATTAAGATAGTAATTATTAAATAAAAACAAATAACAATATAATCACCCATAGGAAAATATATATAATTTAATCTATCTAAAACTGTTTTCTCTATAAATTAAATGATTTTATATAAATATAAAATTTCCAATTTTTATAATATGAATTTTATAAAATGGAATTCATATAAGGATTCATAATTATAGGAATTGATTTTGGGAATCTTTTTATCTCTTAATTAAATGTAACATTTGGTGAATATTGAAAAATATTGTTTTACAAATATCATAGATTTTATAACATTATCACATTATAAATAAGGATTAAAAATTTATAATTTTTTTTAAATGATAAAAATGTATTTACTATGTAAAATACCCGAGTTAAGAATAGTATACATGATTTTTAAATATATAAATTAATTCTTAAAATGTAATTTATATTTTATTTTTAAAAACTATTCTTGATTGTTTATATTGTATAATATACTTCCAAGATACATTTTAGTTTTGTCCATATAAAAATTTAAAATAAACCTCTATTTTAAATAATATGCTAATATGTTTCTCAATAATGAATACTATACATAGTTTTCTGAAAAAAATAGAAAAATAATAAATAATTTATTCTAAAATACCAATCCCCCAGTGGTTTATAAACACCTAAAAAAACTCTTTTCTCAAACTTTCAAAAAAAATTCTCAGGTAAAAAATCATCATAGATATATCTCTAAAATATCTTTGAAATTTTATTAATCCATGAGTGTGGCAAAATTTCCATCATCTGAAGGATTTAGTCTCAATATTAAGGGGAAAGTAATGGTATGATGTAAATAAATCTAAACCCATGTTTCCTTTTCGATTATATTTTGAACGATTCTTTAATATATGTAATGAATAAAATTATCTTAGAAATTTTTATTTAACACAACTTTGTGATTTTATAAATACATTACATTGACATGTTTAATTTTTATTTTTAAAACACTCTAAAGAAATATTATCTCAAAATTTTTAGTTTTACACTATCAAACCAAATGATAATGTTTTATTTTTAAATATTTACTTTCATGGATAATTTTAAAAATAGATATCTTGATTGAATATTAAATAATAAAAAAAATAATATTTCTATGTTTTTTGAATGAAAAAATATTCATGGTAATAATTATTTGAAAAATAAACCGTCATAGTCATTTTTAATGATACAGATCAAGCATAACAAAGAAGATTATCATAATTTGTAACTATCAACTATTTTTTAAATTACAAAAATAATTTAATGATAAAAGACAAATACCTTGAAAAAATTCGGACTTGTGGATCAATTTTTTAAATAATTTTGACTATTATCTATAAAATGAAATTTTTTTAGATCTATGAACCAAACAACCTCAAAAAGGTTAATAAGGAAAATATTAATACAATAAATGAAAAATGTTAATAAATGAATTATATAGAAGAAATAAATATGAAAAATGTTTAAAATACAGTAACAAATGAATATATATTTACTATTAATATGGTTGTTTGAGTATAAAAATCAATGCCTGACACAAGATATGGGTTCCTTCTAACTCATTTTAATTCATATAGAAATGTACTTTATCACACACTCACACATAGACTCTCTCTATTCCCAATTTTCTATATCTATTATACTAATTTAATTCCCTATGTTTTTGTATTTACATCCTTTTAATGGTTATATTTAGGCCTTGATACTTCCATTTAAAATATTTTATTTAAATTAAAAAATTATAAATGAAACATTCCTACTTCTTCTCCATTTTCATATTCATATATTAAAATTATTATTTCAATTATATTATTTCTAAAAACATAACTTGTTTTATCTTAAATAAATATATAATGATTTTTGTTTTTTGAAGACCATATTATGCTATCATATTTAATGAATATTTGTACATTTCCAAAAATAATAGAGAATAATTTAATATCCCATTTCTTAATTTTTTTATGATTTTACTCTCACTTTGAGATACATTTTCATGACTCATTATTAATTGAATGAAACCTAATTTCTAATATGTCATTAACCTTATTTTATTTTAATAATAAATGAAACCTAAATTGTAATATATTTATGCATTTATTAAGTTACCAATTTCATTCTCACATGTTTTTTAGTGTTTATTTTCTATGTATGATTATTTTCTATGCGTAATAAATTTTCAAGACTTGTTATGATTATGGTAGTTTATAGAGTTATATAGTACCCCAATAAATTTTCTAATTAATTATATCTTATGGGATCCTTATACATGTTAATTTAGTAGTTACCTTTCATCCATAGTGTCATGCATGAGGAAATGTTGATAGTTTTTTTGTCATATTTTTTTATGTATGGTCATGATGTGGTTAGATTTAACCCTAATGTTATGATTCCTTAGAATAAATCCTTAACCTATGATTATGATTATATGTCCTATGTTTGTGCCATATTGTTTTTAATTCTTACCATTCAAATATGATATTTTGACTCTTATAAAATTTTTTATTTGATGTTTTATGATAATTCACTTATTGATTCCATGGTATTACTTTTACACTCCATAAATATGACCATATATTTATCTTGTTTTACAATGTTAATGGGATTTGTGGTTCACCCATTATTTTTTTATTCTCTAATATATCCAATGCAGTGATAAGAGTATGAGGAGTTCATGGAGAAATTTATTAATATAAAAAAAAATATAAAAAAATTATTTTATAAATGTTCGATTATGTTTACAATTTCCCATAGTCACCAAACCTCTTGATTTGAAGACTTTATTGGATAATTATCTTTAAAATTATGTAATGTTATTTGTTATATAAGTATTTATTTAAAATTATAATGTAAATTAGCAATCCACCCACCCCAATGAACCAAATTCATACACAATAACTATATATAACTGATAAAACCATCGATAAATTAATTTATACCATTTATGAAATGATTTGTATCCTTGAATGGTGTTTTAACATGTTACTTAATTAAATTGTCTGATATTGATACCATCTATGGGTTATTATCACCAACTTAACAAACAAACATCATATAGTGGATTTATGGAGTGATCATAAATTGAAGGAACATTCGATGACCATTAATTGTGGACCTCATAGGATACAAATATTTCAGATTTCCCTTTAAGTCCTATTGGAGAGAATTTATATCGATTACACTGACTTGAAATTTCTTTTACATAACAGAATACAAGTAGTTATAAATAAAAATGCTAAATAATAGGGACCACCAAACTCGTAAAAGAGTTATCTGATTCATGCTATCCATATTCCAACTATGATCAATCACTATTATCATATATGAGATCCTAGATTATCCAAATGGACATTATATATATTATAAATGGATTATTATTTATTATCATAATTAGACTATAGTCAAACTAATATTATAGACATGATGAGTGGAACTAACTCTCTGAATCCTTGAAGAATGATATACTAACAACTTGTAGTAGGCTCTTGAACTCCCCTCTAATAAAATACACAAATTTTATTTCAATATGTCAAACAGTTTCATCTAAAATTTATGTATGACTAATTATAATAAATTATTATAAATAAACGTACCTAAAATAGTAATATATGATACTTAGACTTCCACTCTTGATCTAATATAACCATAGTAAGAGAAATCCAACTCACACTTCCCAGATTTTACCATGATGTTAGAAATTCAAAATAAAATTAGTATACTAGATAACAAAACCATAAGAGTAGAAAGGTGGAGTGAATGAGGGATTAAAGTAGTAGGATAATTCCTAAATTTCCAATAAAACCATCTCAAATACCATGGATCAAGGAATGATGTAGGATGAAGGTATAGGAACAAAATGGCCCACTTCCAATATTAGTAGTAATATTTTCTCCAATATCTCAATGGATTTTTAATTTTTGTGAAACAAAAATACAACTTTTTAACCAATATATAATATAATTTGGATAATATTTTCATGAAGTAGGTTTACCTTTAAAAACCACTTGGTATCCAATTAGTATACCTTTGGTGTATAATCAATTTTTTGGTTGTGAGAATAATGGTTAAACAACATTAAATATCACACTGGGTAACATATGTCACTATACTGAGCACCCAATTTTTTTTTAAAAAACCATATTAAATTTTATTCCCAACATTGAAATTTCCTCTGATGGTATTTCTCACTTTAATTTATATAAAAAAACCATCCATTTTAACATTAATGATACATAAAAATACTAAATCTCAATCCCCTTCCAAAATTAAATTTTCCCTTAGACTACTTTTCATAGGAATCCACTATCTATCAATTTCCACCTACATTAGATGGTGTGGTTTATTATAAATATTATATGAAATAAGTAGAACTAATTAACAAGGAAATATTTTTTTGAATAAAAGCTATAAATATAACAAGTTATAAAAACCACTTAATAAAAAAAAATTATATGTGAACTGGATATTCAAAGTTACTAAATAGTTTTTAGGAATGTGTTGAGATTATTAAGTCATAGTTGGTAGTAAAAGGGATTAAATCAAAGAGTGGTTGTTAACAGATGTGAAATATTTTATCATATAATTAAACATAGATCCATTATATTTATTTAGGATTATCCTAATTATGAAACATTTTAATAGGATAAAATGAAGAATAAAATATCTTTCATTCATAATGACTTATATAAACAAATTTATATTGGTATTTTTAAAGGATTTATAAAAGGGAAGTATCATATATATATATATATATTTATTAATTTTATTTATTATATTAAACACGATTAATGGATGTTGTATAGGAGATTTAATTCTTATATGCATGTATACCAGGTGAGAATATACCATAACATAGGGGGGGACTCAGACCATGATTCACAAAACACCATCATTGAAAATAATTCTCCCTTTAAAGTTCATTATGATTGGATCATAAATGAAATAAAAAAATGATAGAAGATAGAGGGGGAAATTTAAAACACAATATACAACTGTTTTATCAGGGTTCAATAAATATTTTTATAGAGTTGAAAGTCATTGGGGAAAAACAATTTAAATTTTTCAGTACATGTTATTATGTTATTATCATAACACATAAAGAGTAGAGACGGAAGATTGTTCTAAAATATAAATATAATAAAAAGTGATGAGTCATAATTAGTTGATAGATTTTGTTATTTAACTCATGATCTCCTTGAATATTGACCATTTGTGCACCCATGTTATTATTCATAGTCTTAACCAAAATATCCATAGAATTATACATGGAATCAGTAAATTGTTATCTCAATGGTTCATCACACCTTTATCTAGGTTGATCAAATTATATTTATTATATTTTCATATATCAAAATAAAGATATGTTTATTGTAGATCAATTGTATAACCTAAAGGATATAGATAAAGAATTATAAGTAGTCATTTTTCTATTATTAATATTCATATACATTTTGGAATAGTATTTTTATTTACTCATAAATATTCATAAAATATTATGAAATATAAAAATACATTACGAGATTATCCCCTTTAGCTCCATTTATATTATGAGACTAGAATTGATGGGGTCACCATAATAATGTAACTTAATCTCATAAACTCTTTAAAAACTCCCTTATAACAGAATATATATAAATTTGAGTATGAAAGAATTGATTTAATTTTGTATATTTTGATTCAATATGGATAATTTTGGTACAAAGAACGACAATATATAGTGTTTTCATGTCTTGATATTAAGGCATTGATCAGTCTCTATGAAATATCAAAATAGACTCCTTTTGGTGAAACATATAGGGATGTGGAATGATAGTTGTGCATAATAATGGAATACTATTTTTATTTAGTATACACATAATTATGTAATATCCATCATTCCATGATATCCTAAAACTACAGAAATCATAATTCTTATTCATTCCAAAATATATATAAATACCTTCCAACTAATTAATGAGAATACTAAGAATTTTCTACACCCATGATTCCATTCTAATGTATAAATTCAATTATTTAATCATTTTATTTTTTGCCTTATTTTAGTGTTTTCCTTAATAAAATATGACAATTTGAAATTAAAATGAGAACATGGTTAGTGCATGACTTGATTTAACAATACGATAACCATATCAAAACCTAAATCTTATTTTAGAGGTTATTTTCATGGTCAATGAATATTTTACCTAACCATGAATCCAAATCATCTAATATATTAGGTGAAACTAGTGTTACCCATATAGATAGCTCATGTTTTGGAAAACTATACAGCTAAACCACATAGAATACTTGGAAACATAAAAATGTGAAATTACATGATAAATCCAGTTTAAAATTAATATATAACACTTAATTTACTCTTCCACATGACCCTAAACTCCATTTATTTCATAAAATCCTCCCCCTTCTATTTTTGATTATTTTGGAGTTATTCAAATATTATTTAATGGAAACACTAAGTCAGTGATTATCACTTTCCTCTGGTATCATGTATGATTAATTTCTTGGTGTTATCTATAACTTGTAACCATATATTTTTATGGTTTGTTGTACCAAAATTTGAATAATATAGATATTTTTGTTATGGAATAATTTAGTACTATATTTTTCCTCCTAATTAAATTATAATGGACTCACCTTGAATATAAAAGTTTTCATGACATAAGTTATGTGGTTTCATTTTCACCCTTTTTAGTTGTACCTTTTGCGATTTCCCTTTAAATTAAAATTTAATAAAAGCTATAAAGTTGTTTTATATACGATTTCTTAATTGATTTATATGAAACTATCTTTTTCATCAACCATTTAATATTACAAAATTGAAAAGTGGTGTTTTATATGGGAAGTTAATAGATTTTTATAAATTTTTTACAAAACTACATGTTTAATGATAAATTATTTATATTAGTTATTACACATGGGAACCTGATTACTTTATCAAGTAAACCTAGATATGGATGAGGTCCTTTCCCTAAGATATGCATGTTTCCTAGGCTAGTGATGAAAACTATGTGAAATCCAAATTATCCAGTTAATTCATTTATATCCATTGTACTAGTTTTATAGTGAATTTATTCATAATGTAATCTTACCTTAGTAATCATAGGGTGTACTTACATGTTTTATTCTTAAAAATAATGTTATATGATTATTTATTCAGTTTTTTACTTAGAATAAGATATGTATAAATATTCTTGTTTTCTAAAAATGTTTAAATATAAATTTCATGTATTAATTTAAAACGATCATAGATTCATTTTTTTAAAAGGTTTTATATAGAAAACATGATGGTATCCTATTGGTTATAATCACAATTTGTATACACCAAGAGGTGTATGTAGACCCTATTTTATTTGATATAGAAAAAGTAAATGAGCCACTAGGTGGAAGTGTTTTCTCATGATATCTTTGTTCAGTGTGAATGCGATATGGTGGGATGATTCCTTATGTCACATGATGATACATAGAATCCTATTTTTTCATTTTTTTTAGTTGTAGCCAATTTATATAGATAATGTATCTCTTATATTTATTCTCATCATATATCTCTATCTTTCTCTAATTCATCTATGTATGTAATTTTTTCATTTTTTTTAATTTAGGGAGTGTGATTATTTTTTTTTGTTAAAAGGTGATGTTATTTATGCTATGGGTTAAGATACATATTATTGTATGATTTATTGAGGTTAATAACTAAATATGTATATTTACATCATGATGGGTTTTTGGTGGAAATGATTTATTCTCTAATTTAAGAAATACTTTCCCAAGTATGATTATTTATTCCCATAAACAGGATTATAACAAGTGTTGAATAAAAACACCCTTCAATATAGGTCACACACTAGTCCAGGTGCCCATTTCAATGGTATCAATGGTTGGTTAATGAAAGAATAGTATGAAACCCTAATTTTCATTGTTATATATGGGAAGTATTGTTAAAAAAGGGATAATATTATTAGTAATCAAGTATAATAGGTATGAAGGGCTGTATATCCAACACTTTTAATACATTACCATAAGTTTCTAGCTGATGTTTGGAATGTGGACTCTCTTAAAGATCTCTATTGATCATTCCTTTTGGGTATGAGTACAAGGGAAACATACCATGAAATAAATACATGTTATATCAAGGGGTGTAGGTTTTTATGTTTTGTTATGAATTATTTAGTTATTTAATAAATGATTATATTTTTCATTGACAATTGATTAACTATTTTGATGGTGGCATTTTATTTGTTAAATATTATGTAGTGCCATAACCCCTTGATGGACTCTATTGAACCATCAAGTGGAATTTACAGATAATTTTCCATTGTCTAATAAAATAGTTAATCATAAATTGATTAAATCCGTAATGAGAATAGTTCAATATATTGATAAAGGATTTGGAATAGTCCCCACAATACCTTGAGATGCAGTTTCCGGTCTTATCAATGACAGGTTAAAAGACTAAATATTTCTTTGGAATAAGAATATATCATTATGAGATAATAATGACCCTGAGAAAGATATTTTTTTAGAAAATGTCTAGAGGATCTACAAATTCCATGAGACTCCTGGTGTCGAATAAGTTAAATTTTCCTCCTTTATTATTAGGGGACCTAGTAAAAAGTTATGGTAATTAGTGATCCAAGAAATGATTTTCTAATAGAATTCATTGGAATAAATCCAAAGTGATGTTCAATAAATATTTTTACCTTGACACTATAGATCTTACTAAATATTTAAAATTAGAAACACTTTAGTCGGGTAACTAAAACATCATGGAATATTCCAATCTATTCATAGTGATTGTGATTTTTCTCTAGTGTTTAGTCCAAATTATGAATTTAATGTTTTCTATTTTGAAATGGGATTTAAACTACATATCCAGTCCTAAGTATTCTTATTAATGATTAAATCTTATAAAAAAGTGGTGGATAAATATTTGATGGTTTATATTGAACAATATAATATGATAATGGATAATTGAATCCACTATCAAGACTATAGGTAGTTTAGGTTCATTTAATAAATTAAAAACTATGTGGTATGATCATAGAAGAGAAAGTATTTCTAGTTTTTGTACTGCTTCTCAACTATATTATTTATCCCTATTATAAAGTACATCTATCATTTTACAAAAGTGTTTCATGTTAAGTCACATTAATCTTTATTTTATAGAGCCTTTGATGACCAACTGTCTATGTTAGTGTGTAAGGAACATTTAAAGATAATATAAGACTAATATTATATTAAGGTGTGTTATGAGTTCCTTATCACTTATGGGATCTAAAGTTCAATCGAATGGCTCAAAATCCATCAGGTCTCATTTATATGGATATGAATGTAGAGTCATATCATCTTATGGATCCTGTTACATTGAAAATAATCCACATATTGATGGAAAACCCACAAAATCTATATAAGAATAGATAACTTAATGTAGTAGAGAAAACCCCCATTAAGTTAGAGGTAATTATTTCTATAGTGAGTGGTACAGTTATTATTACATCATATATGGGTTTTTATTTATTTGATTATGGTAATTCTCACTCATTTATATCTCTTCATTTTTCAAATATTTGAATCATGATTTGTAGCATAAGACCATGTAATATTAATAAAAACTCCTCTTAGGAGGGAGAATGAATGTGGATTCCACTTTCCTTTGGCACTCAATCCATATTAGAGCTGTATTGAGACTTCCCCATCCTTGAAAGATACATATTTTACATTATCTTTTGGATATAATGGATGATGGCCATTAAGGAATGTATATAATTATAAAATTTTAATGAATCATTTACTACCATAGATATAAGTGCTCATATATTTCAAGGGGAATGGGATCCAAGATCCAGCCAGAAAGGACCCCTCTTCCTAAAGTTAGAAAGATCATATGTCTGGTACCCTATATGTTTTTTCCTATAAGGTAAATTCTAGGAGTCATTTATATATTATGGATGAGGAATCCCTTTTTGTATTCGCAATGGAATTTTTATGTTTACATCATGAGCAAGAGTTGATGTTCTCTATAAAAACGTTTCAGGGATGTATCTTTGTACCTAGAAATCATACTGTACATTTCTAGTTGAATTGAGGGAGTTTAAAATCATTTTGGATGATTTAGAGGACAATGGATTTAATTGTACAAGTGTGTCTCCATAATTGGAAATGTATCATTTTTTTTAGAAAAGGTGGATGGTTCACTTTTATTTTATTTAAATTAGATAAATTTTAATTAGGTGATAAAAAATAATACGTTCACCCTGCTCTATATTGATGACTTATTTGATGTGTTTATGGGGTGAATAATGATTCTCTTAGAATTACCTTAGGCCTAGTGATCAACAGCTGTGGGTGAGAGGGGATGATTTTGGAATATCTATTTTTAATATAGATATCACTACAATGAGTACCTTGTGATTAATCATGTTTGATTATAGGATATTTGTTAATTATAGGTGATCATGTGGTAGCCTATGGATCCTAGAAACTATGACAAAATGAAAGAAACTACACTTACAATTAATAATTTCTTACTACTAAAATGGATGAAAATAAATACTTGTGACACTACCATTTTAATTAGAAGATTAATTTTTTTTAGATAAGAATATTATATGCAATAATTTCTATTAGAAATACTAGAACCCAGGAAAAGATGATGGGTAGAATAACATAAAAATTTAATTTTTTTCTCACATATATTATAGGAAAGGGTAATGTCATCACTATTGCTTTAAGTATAATTTTTCGATATACACATTTTAAGGAATCCATTTAATAGATGAATTTGATGAGACCCATGGATAAATTTCAACTAGAGGGGATAGAGGGGAAGAGAGTTCTGTTTCTTGGAAAAATATTATTGATTCCTTTTCTCTATAATCTCATTAACCATTATTAGTTCGAATAAATTAAGTGTCATTGTATTAGGGAAACTATATATAGTAGGGATACTTACAGTGAGTGGTCTCTATCTCTAAAAAACTATATCTTTTAGACAAATTCCTAAGGTACCTTTAGTTATTAGGAAGGTTGTAATGTAATAGTCCAATCATTCTCAATGGTATTACCATCATAGTTTCACCAAGATGAATTATGATATGAAAAATCGATATTGGTTGGAAGGTATGAGATTAGATGTATCATATTTCTTTTTATCTCAGTCCTATAAATATTATAATGTCAAAGATGAACACCAAAAACCCTTATGTTTTCTCTATCTTATTCGTATTCTTATTTTGAAGTGGCATGAGGTGCCCAAGAATTTATTTATTTATCTTTATCAAACCCATGAGGGAAAGAAATAATTTTTTATATGCTATTGATCAATTGACTAAATATTCCCTCCTAAAGATGATCATGGGACGTAAAAAGGAAGAGGATCTTGAAAATACAGATTTGAATAAGATTGTTAGGATATAGTCTCTTCCCTCCATTAGCATACTTGACCAGGAACTCTATTATACATCACTATTTAAGGAGTACCTCTAAGAGGTGATGTGATCCTAGGTGAATTTGAGTAAAACTCACTATCTATGGATATATGACTACATAGATCGAGTTATTTTGATATTGGAATATATGATTCAGGACCGTGTATTAAATTTTAAAAGATCATGGGGTATCCACTTGGGACAATTCATATTTTATTATAAGAATAGATAACAATATTTCATTCTAATGATCCAATATAAGGTCTTTTATTATTAGCAATACCGATCACCCTTATGATAAAATAAGGTGGGGGAGACCTATCTAGTAGAACCCAACCTTATATAATAGTCTACATGAAATATTTAAACAATTATGAAGTATATAACAATGACTTAGAGTCACTATAAATACCTGATTGACCATAAATTACATACTTTGTAAATTTAGTTGGTAGATATGTGTTTTTTAGAGTATCACCCAATTGGGGTAACTATCAATTGGATCTGCATGAGGAGTATGCCCTGAGAGATAAGAAAACCTTTTACATAGTTAAGAAAGTTGAGATTGTTCCCTTCCAATTTGTATTTCCACTAATGATAATGATCCATGACATGTTCTACATCTCCCAACTAAAGCGATGTCAATATTACACTCCCATATGTTAAATTTGGAAAACATATAATTGGAAATAGATTCCTTGATCATTGTAAAACCAATTCATATTTTTTACTCCAAGGAAAAACAAATGTATGAGAAGTCTATTTGACTTGTTCAAGTATTATGGAATCACAGGTTTTAATCACATATAAATTGTGAGTGAGAATCTCATATGAGGGATCAATGGACTTAGTTATTCTAAAATATAGTTTAAGGATGTTTTTTAGTGGAGAAAGGTCATATGATTTGGATAATTTTCACAAAAATAATGGTATTTTTAGGTATGAATAATGTTATTTATTCATTTTTATCATTTCCCTTCATTCTAAGATATTTTCCATTTTAATTGTTTAATAAAAATGGAAATATGAATTGTGTAATTCTTGGTGCATGATTAGGGTTATCCATACAACAAATTTTTAAAAATTTAAATCTATTTTTAGTGGTTATATTCATGGTTAGTTTATGATTTACCTAACCATGTGACCAAACCACATGACCTCCCTAGTGAAACTAGGTTTACCTGCATTGTTGACATATAGTTTTCCAAACCATTCATTCAAACCTTTTAACAATCCCAAATACCTAGAATACGAATTTACATGATAGAACCAATTAAACATTAATACCCTAGCAACTTTTTTCCTTTCTAACTCGACCCAAAACTCCATCTTATGTGAAAAACCATATCAAAATTCTTTATAATATTGATTTTATATTGGTTCATTCATTAAGGAGAATTATAAGTAAGTTATTCTCCCCTTAATATTGTTTATTTTCCCATTTTTTGTTATATTTATCTCAACGTCAAATTTTTGGATCCCTAGGGTTTCATCTTCCCAGATTTAAATGTTATAGAACATTATTTTAGGGATAAATTTAGGATTACAAAGGTATTTTCCCTTTTTTACTTGAGGATTTACCTTGTGTATCAATAGTTTTGTTTATCATAGATAGGTGGATTCATTTTCACTCTTTGTTTGTAAAACCTTTGGTGCCTACCCATTAAATAAAAATTTCATAAATTCTATAGAGTTTTATTATGTATGATTTTTAAAATTATTTATATTAAAACCAATATTTTTTTATAATTTTTATATTATAAAATTAAAATGACATGTTTCATATGGGAACCTAATTTTTTTACTAATTTCTTGAAAATATTCCAAATTCAATGATGATTTATTTTAATTTATTAATTTTCATCAGAACATGGGTTCTTGGGTATGTGAGTATATATTTTAATGTTGTCCTTTACAATAGTTATAAATATTACATCTACTAGATAACTAAATTATTTGAGACAACCACTAGACAATGAATTCATTTACATCAACTATTCTTACTGGATAGTGAATTTATTTACTAGGTAATCTGACCTTAGTGACATTAGAGTGAATGACCCTATTTTATTTTTAGGAGGATCATATTATAGTTAATTCCTAAATTTTTTCTTGGTAAATGATATATATATTCTACTTTTTTAAAAAAATTGAATAAGGAAGAATTTTTTTATTCATTCTAAACAATAATTAATTGGTTATTTTTAATAAAGTATGTATATGGAATAATTTGTGTGATCCTTGTGGGTTTGTTATTCTCAAACCTAATATAAACTATTTTTTGTACTAATTATTTTATCTAACTCACGAAATGACAAGGTGTGATTTTGTAGTGGTGAGTTATCATGTTCTCATTGAATGGTGTAGATCTGACATAGTGGGATGTTTCCCCATTTCACTCAAATATATGTAGGATATTATTTTTTTCATTTTCATATTAGTTTTAATCTATTTATACTAATCATTTATCTCATATCCATCTTACCATCCTGTATCTCTATCATTTCATTCATGTATGTAATTATTTCATTTTGTTTTAATAAAAGTATGAAATAATGTTCTCATTAATGTTTCATATTATTCATGGTATGGGTTAAGATGTTTCTTCATGTATTATTTATCGAGAGCATGAAATTCCAAGTTATAGAGAGGCTATTTTTTGGGTTTTTGTGGAACCTTTACGTTATGTGTTTTTTGTAAAAACAATTCTCAAGGATTTTTCTTGTGCATAAGAACTACTTTATAGATTTTTGGGTTTGGGAAATCCCTTTGGGATATATAATAGTCTGGTTTAGAGGGATTGATCTCGGGTGTCATTGGTTCTTTCGTGGCACAACACATAATGTAATTACCTTAACCGTGGTCACATAAATCCAATGGGTTATTTATTGAATTATAATTAGATTACAATAGATTACATATCCAAGATCATGGTTTAGTGGTCCTTAAATCATTAAATATATAAAAATATATTATAGAATAAATTAGTATATAATTGAGTATAAATCAATACTATATTTTGTAATCCATAGAATGAATGACATAAAATATTCCTATTCACTATCTATGGAAATGGGAAATAAAATAAAAGGGTGATTTTAAAAACATAGTAAAGGAAAAAATATAATCTAATATATCATTTCATAATAATTAGATAGAAAGTATAGTGAAAATATAGAAAAGAATGACGTCGTTCCAATAAATACATAAGAATAACATAACTGATGGTTGAAAATGGAAAAAAACAATCACGTAGATAAAAATAAATGATATCATAATTATATAAATGATTGACAAACATAAATTAATACATCATAAACATACCATCTAGGCCATGT
The DNA here is from genome assembly GCA_963277665.1 of Viscum album. Lineage (NCBI taxonomy): Eukaryota > Viridiplantae > Streptophyta > Magnoliopsida > Santalales > Viscaceae > Viscum > Viscum album. The sequence continues at coordinate 793,933,249 of OY728128.1, read as the reverse complement.
GATAAGATATTATATATAAATTTTAGGGATTCTTTTATTACCCCATATTCTATATCTCATTAGACATACTCGTGATCTAAGGAGATATTTTTATTCTGGGATCAAATTTTAAAATAAAATTACAATGAATTCCATGATATACAAAATGAGCATAAATAACATAGGGAATAATATCAATAATAAAAACCATAGAATTTGTTTTTATAATTTATCAATTATGTTTTTTATATAAGATTTTCCTATATAAAACAATGAATAATATAGGTACTTCAACAGATTTATCCAGTGAATGAATTATTACAAATGTCTTTTAGAATTACCTTTAACATTATAAAGAATAATTATGGATTCAAAAAGTTCAAACAAGAACCTTTATAAAGTAATGATTATGTAATTTTAGTTATCAGGTATATATTAGTATTATTAATGTGTTTATGAAATTGAATACATTTAATTGATGTGGTAGGAGAATAGTGAAATTATGGACAAATCCCATATTAAATTTGAAGTATGAAATCAAATATATTTTATATTCATTTGAGTTATAAAACATCCTTAAGAAGAAACATCCAAGAGGATACGCATTGATCACCAAATGCACACTTGTTCTAAAATCTAGTTCAATCAGCTTTAGTCCTGATAATGGCTACCCAAAAAAATTCCTAGTTATCCTTCCTTAGATAAGGTACATTATTAATAATAATATATCCACAATTCCACAAATACATTGCATATATTGGGATTTTTGAGCATTAACCAATATATAATTTATCCATGATAAGAGAGTTTTGAAATTACAACGGTTTATGAATGAAATATAATGTGAATTAAATGTCATATCACATGTATGTGATATATTTATGATAATACATAAAATGATAGAATAAAACTAATGGAATAATAACATTGAAAATTTTAAGGATACAATAGTATAAATGTAAATAGGAATTAAAAAGTAAGAGAAACAGAACCTTATATATGTTAATTTTTTGGCCAAGATTCAAACCATAAAACCAACAAAGATATTATATTTTAAATATGTCGATATGGTATAGACTCATTGAGATAGACATGAAGATATAAATTTGAATTATGTTTTACAAAAATAAGAAGAGGGATCAATTATTTATTTTTGTAGTGAGTGGAATTTCATTTATTAAAGTATTGAACGTTTTTACCATTATTTCAACTGATCCACTAATCATTATAGGTATCTATTACCCGCCTTAATTCTATAATAAAATTTTTAGATCTAAAAAAATGAAATGATAAGTTATTAGATCTGTTTATTCATTATTATATATTTATTATATCATATTTGTCATATTTTACCATATTTCACAATTTTTACAATTTTTTCTATTTTTTTACAAAAACTACACAATTTACTCACTTATAAAATTTCAATGATGTAACACCCTGACCCCAGTTACCCAGAGACGGTGAGTTATTATGTAACATTGGAATGATCATAAAAGATCATGTCTCGAAAGACCGATTAGTTTAGTAGCCTCAGAAATACTAGATATATTCATAAGGTTTACATTATATCATGAAATAAAAACAACAACAAAATCTTTTCTACACAGACCACACTCATATCCCCTCAGACTATCCTTGTAGGTCAGTCATGAAATATATCTTCGCATCCTGGGAAAAATAAAACATAGAAAGGGGTGAGCTCAGATGCTCAGTAAGGATAAAAATATAGCGAAAAATTTCATAAATAATAATAAACATATAAGGTAATGTATAGAAATGAAACAAAATCCTTTTCAACATATCTTCATTATAATATGGAAAACATAAATCAAAATAATTCCATTTACTTACATGTATATTCTACAAGTCAAATAATCACAAACAATATCAATAACCACTTTTATAATAATAGAATGCATAATGCCAGACATTCATAACCCCATAGTAAAGGACCTTTTACAAGAATACAAATAAGATTTTTTCAAGGCCTTGTTCCAAGACACTAGATTGTCTCATGAGACCTACAGATGCATCGAGAAGCTATAACAGGCTCCACCTGTCACTTACTAAGTTCGATGCAATCCTCATATGAAAAGGTTTAAACATAACATAAACATTCGTATTAAGAGTAACATATGAAATGTCAATAAATTATCCATAAACCATTAATGGTATAAAATATCACATCCACAGTCAAACATATCACAAAACCTTCAACTAAATATGAAAGTTTTGTATCATAATAAATCAACTTTAAATAAACTTAAAATCCATCAAAGGATGTTGACATAGATGAAATCAAAACATTTTTTAGAGAAATATATCTTTCTATTTTGAAATAATTTAAGAGTAACATAATTATAAATAAGACATTTATTTTGAAAATATATTATATAAGCTTTTAAGGGAAGCTTCGACGATGTTATAACGGCGGAAAATAGTCATACATGCCGTATAAGTTAAAAAAACATTCTTACCTTAATTCTGTCGAAAAGGTCATAAAGTACCTTGTTTGGAAAATGAAGGAAGGATTCATTTAAAAAAATATATGGTCAAATAAAGGTATAAATGAAATTAATCTATAGTCTATTAAATAGTTAAAATGTCTTGGAAAACATTTTTAAAAACATGGATGTGGATGATAAAGACGTCCCAACAGATATTTACATAAAAACAACCTCGGATAATAAGGAGATTGTGAAATTAATCATTACCTTTTATATTTCCTTAGTCAAGGGTAGTTTAACCTCCTGTATAATAGTTAAATCCTTATTATTAAATTATACAAGAATCACATACATAAATACAGGATCAAATATGATCTTCTAATATTTCTTTGTTAATAATATTTTAGTATTATAATCGTTTCTTGTGTTAACTTACTTGTTTTCTATTATATTTTTTGTTTGTTATGAGTAGGCTGTATATTATTCATATCCATAATGATATCAAGTCCTTAAACATTATTTTTAAACTTCAAATGAAAATTAGTCTTGAATGGATACGATGGGGAATGAATCCCATCGCGTTCGTGGAGACGGTAGTCCGTACGTACGCACGAGCAACAATATCATTTTTATGATATTAAAATATTATATAATTGGATGGTATATCATATATAAAGAATCATTATAATGTTATATTTATTATTTATGTCATTTATATTCATTATTATACCAATCCAAATGATGAAATGTTTGAATAACAAACTACACTATGACGTGAAGACGGTAAGCCGTACGTACGCATGTGTGGTGACTTTTTCATTCATAGGATGGATAAAATTACTAATATGGATGTACAATTTTTATAATAACATAAAATTATATATAATATACTAGAGTCATTATTTTACAATGGAAACAACAAATAATGATGAAGTGGAAGAAGAAAAGAACTTGAAATAGGTGGTGATATATTTACCTCTTCTTCGGGTTCTTCCTTTTGATTCGATCAAAAGGGATCTATAGGTTGGATTTTTGACTAAAGGAAGGCCTCTAGGATTAAGGGAGAACAGTTGAGAGGATATTTGGGCAGAGGTTTTCTGATCCAAATTGCTTTGATGGTGTGAAATAGAGAGAATGGGGAGTTCCCTTTTATAAGAGTGGTGATGGTCACTTTAGGAAACGCTAGAAATATTATTTTATAATAAATTCTTATTCAGTATATAATGCATAAAAATTAGATTGTTTCGATTCTAAGGTGGGAATTGGTCTATATACACTCAACCAATAGTTTTTAGACAGGTTTGGATCACTATATTAACTTTATCTTTTAGATTTAACTCTTAGTTATATAGTTTGACATTTACTATCTCTCTTTGTATTTTTATAATATATGGTTAATAAACATACTATATTCATCCAATAGAACTTCAAGTGGTTAATTAATTATACAAATATCATTATATAAGACTTTTGTATGAACCTTATATTTTTAGGAATATAAAATAAATTAATAATATAATATTTGTTTTAAAAACTCTTTTATGTCAATTATGACACTATTTGGTGTTTTGTTTTCTGCTAAATTAATAACAACATTATTAATTCATAAAAAATTAATCTAACCAACCCTAATATGTTATATTAACCTATAAAATTAGTCTAAATAATAAAAAGTCTCAAATTACATTTATTTGGATACTTATAATATCAATTATTTTAGTATTTCATTAATTAGATAATTGATGCATCATCATTGTGTCATAAATAAATTAAATTATTTAATGTAAAAAAAATATAAATAAAATTCCATTATGTAGGAAATATTTTTATATTTCTAATGAATATTTATAGTCGAATTTATCTTATGTATAACCCTATATTAAAAATGTTTCAGTTATTAAACTTTGATTTTATCTTTTTTAACTCTTCTTTGAATTAAATAATAATAAATGTCCTAATCTAATACAAGTGGACCAAAGATGTTAATATTTTATTCCTAAGGGTGTTTTGATCGAATAACACTTATCCAATATAATTATAACATGTGTTAGGGTAATAATAATATCATTTTTACCCTTAATGACCCTATTTACTTTTAACCGTTGTAAATAAAAGTCAAAAGTTACTATTCACCAAAAAACATTTTCATCTTATTAAACCACATTCTACATAATGATATCAACTGTGTCTCTCTGATTTTTTAAATTCAAATCAAAGAACCAGTAAAATTTTGTTTTATGTAAATTTGAAAATGCTCTTAGGAGGTGGGTAAAAGATGGTAAAAAGTTCAATAAAATTTTTATATATCTAAAATTATTATAAGATAACTCCAATGAATTACATTGAACATATATAGGTATTATGTATCTATTTGGAAAAAAAATAAATTTAAATAAAATAAATTATTATTTTAAAAAAAGTCGGTTCTTAAATAATAACCTAGTTTTTTCACTATTCATAAAAAATTGAATGTTTTCAGAAAAACAAAAAAAATTTACCCTAAGCTAATTTCGATACTCTGAATCCAAAAATGAATTCCATTTTGGAAGATATAATTTATAAAATTTCAAAACGTGGGTATTACTATTCCTAACGACAATTTTGATTGGTTGTGGTGTGTTAGAACTCAAAGTTAAATACAACAAGAACTATTACATTATTCAAAGGGAAACGAACTGTAGAAGCTCGGGGTGTTACATTCTCGCCTACTTCAATAAATTTCATCCTTGTAATTTGAAAATTTTCTTTGAAAAATAAAATGTTTAAAATAGAAAATACCTTTGTGGAAAACCCAAATCAGAAATAGGGTTAATAAAATTTAGCCTTAATAAAAGGGAAAGGGAAATGAAAAAGTCACCACAAAATTAGGGTTTCGAATAGGAGAACATTGGTAGAAAGTATAGAAACATAATTGGAGGAAAAATGTAAATATTTATAGGGAGTGATTGAGGTCATCAATTACAAATAAGTGTAAAATTGAGAGCCTCAAAGCCATCAATTTATGATGATTTAAAATATCATCGGTTAAACAAAACATAAGGTATTAGGATAACCCATTTTTGGTTTGAAGATCTCTTACCTATTGTTTAAGAATTAATTTATTCTTAGAATAAGGGGGAAAATATATACTTGACATATAGAGTTACATCATTTAACTAATTTATATTACAAACTTATCTTTCACTCCAAAAGTTAATAGAACTTAAAATATTATATTTATCTTAGTCCTATAAGGTTTCAAACATATACCATGAATAAAATTAATTTCTAATAACTAGAGACTTCTTGTAGGCTAGTGGTAGGTCATAAATTCTTATCGCTCTTTGGTTCTGGGTTTGATTCCTACAGATTTTTCGGACGTGATAGGTTTTCTCCCAACCTGTTGGTTGTCCTTTTTCTAAAACTATAGCATTAAAATATAAAAATAATCTTATGAAATACTATTCAAAGTTCAACTTAATCCATTCCAACCTTTATAGCTATCCAAAATACTTTTGTCCAGATTCTCACTAAAAGGTCTCTAAATTCCAAAATTAATCGCAACGTTAGATTCCCCAAACCATGTAAAGTTTCTCTTATTGTCACATACTGAAAATATGATTACCTTCATCATATTAAAACCTTAATGAAAACAAAAAGTACTGCAGTACAATCCTTATATATATCACCTTCTTCTTACAAAAAAAATATAATTCTTGATTCCAAAAACACAAATACATTAATTATTCCACTTCAACTGTAGTAACAACATAATCTTGGGCTTGCTCCCTTGGCTTTTCTGAGGTAAGTTTCATTAGTTCATAATATATTAATTTTCATAATTCCCCATTTCTCAACAATTGTAGCATTCAACATCGACAACCTCTTTCTTCCCCTTCCAATCACGAGCTTAGTGGCCTTTTTCACCACACTTGTAACAGACTCCCATTCCCTTCAGGAAAGTACTAGAGTGTTTCTACCCACATTTACCACATGATGGATATTAAACTTTTCCCTTATTACCTTTATTTCCATTATCTATCTATTGCTCCATTGTTCTCCTCTTCTCTTGCTTTACTTTAATGTCATGATACATAGAGAATTTTTTTCTATCTTTATAGCACATGAGACTATATCTTCGTATGACGAGAAGGATTGTGAGACTAATTACCAATAGAGAAATGGTTTTAACCCATCAAAGAAACGATAAATCTTAATTATTGGGTTATGTATATAATCTACAGCATGGTTTACTAACCATGTAAAGTTAGCTTCATACTTTGTGAAATTCATATCCTACTTTTTCCTCAGACTCAGAAATTATCTTTCCACATCAGGTCGATGGTCATGAAGAAAGAATTTATCTAAGAAAATTTCTTTAAACTCCCTCCATTTAATATTTTATATTTCATCATATTCCTTTTTGTTTTGAATCAATGACCACGACTGATCAGCATCTCCAGTGAGGTGGTAAACTGCCATGACAAATTTTTCCCTTTTGCTACTCCCCACGGCGCGGAATATTTTCTCTAAGGAATTTATCCATTTCTAAGATACTAATGTATTTGTACCCCCATTGAATGTTGGTGGTTGTTTCCTCATGAAGTGATCTAACATTGATCCTCCATGTTGCGGATCAGGGTGCTCCATACGAGTAAGGTTATTATTCATAACCTGAGTGAGTTGTCCTAGTATAGTGATAAGATGATCAGCACCAGTTGTATCACTAGCTCCACTATAATTATCTTAATTAGGAGGGAAATACCTACATGGAGTGTGTTCATTGATATGTTTTTCATTCCTTCCACTAGGAACCATTTCTAAACAATGGAATAAAGTATATTAGTTTATGAATCATAATACATAATTCAAAACTTGTAAAACAGTAAACATAAATTGAACAGTTTATGGATACAATCCATAATCATAGAAACATGTTTTTTTAGAAAGTATATACTCATAAAACCTTCATAATTATTTTTAAAGAAAATGAGAAATATCCTAAGCATATCCCCCGGGAGTGTCATAAACAAGAGTACAGCAAGGCCCATTTTCATGTACCAGGATACCCTGGGTCATGCCCAAAACTCTTTGTCAGAGTTTTCACTCCTAGGTACATCTATGCTAGAGCAACCTCTAACTGCTCGTATCCAGGACGGGATGTATTGCTCGGAAAATACATAGAATCTATAATTTACCAAAATTATAGGATGTTCTTCTATACTAATCCTTAATGACTATCATAGGGTAATGTTCTATAATAAGAGTTTATCTAAATCTAGTTTCCATGGTTAGTACTAAACTACCACTGATACCAACTGTAACGCCCTGACCCCAGTTACCTATATTTGGTGCATTATTACGTTACATTAGCATGATAAAAAATTATCAAGTCTCGAAAGACCGATTAGTTTAGTATCCTTAGAAATACTAGATACATTCATAAGGTTTACATTATATCATGAAATAAAAACAAAAACAACATCTTGTCTCCATAGACCACAATCATATCCCTTCAGACTATCCATACAGGTCAGTCATAAAATACTTCTTTCCATCCTGGGAAAAATAAAACATAGAAAGGGGTGAGCTCAGATGCTCATTAATGATAAAAATATACCAGAAACATTCATAAATAAATATAAAAATTTAAGGCAAAGTATAGAACTGAAACAAAATCCTTTTCAACATAAAACTCATCATAATATGGAAAATATAAATCAAAATAATGCAATTTACTTACTCACATGGATATTCTACAAGTCTAATAATCACATGCAATATCTATAGCCACTTTCATAATAATGGAATGCATAAGGCCATAATTTCATAACCACACAGTCAAGGCCTTATGCGAAGACTACAAATAAGATTTTTTCAAGGCCTTGTGCCAAGACATTAGTTTGTCTCATGAGACCTACTGATGCATCGAGGAGCTAGAGAGGGCTCCACCTGTCACTTACTAAGTCCAATGCATTCCTCATATGAATAGGTTTAAACATAACATAGACATTCATATTAATACTAGCGTATGAAATGTCAATAACTTATCCATAAAACATGAATGGAATGAAATAGCTCATCCATAGTCAAACACATCACAAAACCTCTGATACAATATGAATGTTTTGTATCATAATAAATCAACTTCAAATAAACTTAAAATCCATCAAAAGATGTTGACATAGATGAAATAAAAACCTTATTTAGAGAAATATCTCTTTCCATTTTGAAATAATTTAAGAGTAACATAATTATAAATAAGAAATTTATTTTGAAAATATTTTTATAAGATTCTTATGGAAGCTTCGACGATGTTATAACAACAGAAAATAGTCGTACCTTCCGTATAAGTTAAAAAAACATTTTTACCTTATTTTTTTTGTAAAGGTCATAAAGTACCTTGTTTGGATAATGAAGACAAGATTCCTTTCAAAAAAAAATAAGGTAAAACAAGGGTATAAATGAATTTAACCCATAGTCTAGTAAATAGTAAAAATGTATTGGAATAAATTTTTAAGAAACTTGGATGTGGATGATAAAGAGGTCCTAGTAGATACTTACATAAAAACAACCTCAGATAATAAAGAGATTGTGAAATTAACCCTTACCTTGTACATTTCCTTGGAAGAGGGTAGTTTCAGCTCTTTTATATTAGTTAAATCATTGTTTTTAAATTATAAAATATTAATATACATAAATATGGTATCATATATGAACTTCTAATATTGCTTTGTTAATAATATTTTAGTATTATCGTCATTTTGAAGGTTAAATTACTTGTTTTCTTTTATATGTTTTGATTGTTATTGGTATGTTGTATATTTTTCATATCCTGAATGATATCAAGTCCTTAAACATTATTTTTAAACATCAAATGAAAATTATCCTTGAATGGATACTATGGGGAATGAATCTCATTGCGTTCGTGGAGACGGTAGTCCGTACGTATGCACGAGCGACAATATCATTATTTTGATATAAGAATTGTATATAATTGGATGATATATCATCTATAATGAATCATTATAATGTTATATTTATTATTTATATCATTTATACTCATTATTATACCATCCAAATTATGAAATGGTTTAATAACAAACTACACCATGATGTGGAGACGGTAAGCCATACGTACGCACATGTGGTGACCTTTTCATTCATTGGATGGATAAAATAACTATTATGGTTGTAAAAATTTTATAATAAAATAAAATTATATAGAATATTCTGGACTTATTATTTTATAATGGAAACAACAAAGAAAGAGGAAGTGGAAGAATAAAAGAACTTGAAATAGGTGGTGAGATATTTACATCTTCTTTGGGTTCTTCTTTTTGATTTGATCAAAAGAGCTCTTTAGGATGGATTTCTGACTAAAGGAAGGCCTCTATAATGAAGGTAGGATAGGTTAGAAGATATTTGGGTATATTTTGGCTAAGGATAATGGCTTTGAAGGTGTGAAATATAGATAAGGGATAGTGCCCTTTTATAATAGGGGTGAGGGTCACTTTAGGAAAAGCTAGAAATATTATTTTATAATAAATTCATATTCGGTTTATAATGGATAAAATTTGGATTATTTAAAATCTAAGGTCGTAATGGATCAAAATCTACTAAAACAATAGGTTTTAGACAGGTTTGGGTCACTATATTAACATTATCTCTTTGATTTAACTCTTAGTTAAATAGTTTGACATTTATCATGTCTCATTGTATATTTACATTATATGGTTAATAAAATTACTATATAAATCCAAGATAACCCCAAGTGGTTCATTAATGATACAAATATCATTATATAAGTCTTTTGGCAGAACCATAGATTTTTAGGAATACAATATCAAATAATAATATAATATTTTTTTAAAAAACTCTTTTTTGTCAATTTTGACACTATTTGGTATTTTGTTTTTTTCAAAATTCATAACAGCATTATTACTTAGAAAAATATTCATCTAAAAAACCCTAATATGTTATACTAACAAATAAAATAAGTGGATTTTATAAAATGTCTCAAAGTAAATTTATTTCGATATTTATAATATCAATTATTTTAGTGTTTTATTAATTAGGTAATTACTGCATCATCAATGTGTCTCAAATAAATTAAATCATTTAATGTCTAAAAAATATAAATAAATTAAAATTATGTAGGAAATATTTTTATCTTTATAATAAATATTTATAGTCTAATTTATCTTATTTATAACCCTATATTAATAATGATTTAGTTATTAAACATTGATTTTAACTCTTTTAACTCTTCTTTGAATTAAATAATAATAAATGTCCTAATCTAATCCTAGTGGACCAAAGAGGTTCATATTTTATTCCTAAGGTTGTTTTTGGTTGAATGACACTTATAAAATAGAATTATGACATGTGTTAGGGTAATAATAATATCATTTTTACACTTAATTACCCTATTTATTTTTAACCGTGGTTAATAAAAGTCAAAAGTTACTATTCACCAAAATTAATTTTCATCTTATTAAACCACATTTTACTTACTGATATCAACCATGTCTCTTAAATTTTTGAAATTCAACTAATAGAAGTGGTAAAATTAAGGTTTATGTAAATTTGCAACTGCTCCTAGGAGGTGGGTAAAAGACGGTAAATAGTTCAATTAAATTTTTATATATCTAAAATTAATATAAGATGAATTCAATGAATTACATTGAACATATATAGGTATTATATATCTATTTTTACCTAAAATAAATTTAAATAAAATAAATTATTTTTTAAATAAATTTTTTGTTTTTAAATAAGAACTTAGTGTTCTCACCATTCATTGAAAATTGAATGTTTTCAGAAAAATACCAAAAATTTACCCTATGCTAATTTTGATATTCTGAATCCAAAAATGAAGCCCATTTTGAAAAATAAAATTTATAAAATTTAAAAAAGTGGGTATTAATATTCATAATGGAAATTTTTATTGGTTGTGGTGTGTTAGAACTCGAAGTTGCGTATAACACACACTATTACATTATTCAAAGGGAAACGTACCATAGAATCTTGGGGTGTTACAAATGACTTGATTCCTAATTATTAATCCATTTTATGCAATTTATCCTCAAATTATTAAAATTTTATCTTCTATATAAGTATGATACATTTGATAAAAATGTTTTATTAAAGTAAAAATCATTTCATTACTATAGAATTTAAACATTAATACTATTTAGAAAATATATACATAACCCATTATTAAATCATCATAATCTGTATGGGTAGGGTTTTAAATATAGTTACTTTAGTAAAATGGTTTAATCGACATTGATCAGGTAGTGATTTACACAAACTCAAAATTCTCTTATAGAATATTTCCCTTAATCCTCAATTATTGATTTTCTCTATGGGTTGGTTAATCGATACCCCCAATAATGGAACTTACAATAAAAGTTCTTATAAATTTTCATCAGAAAGAATATTGATACTATATGAGGCCGTGTTTTCTACCATCTATAGTAATTAACTATTGTCAGTAACCTTATTATACAAAAATTCAAATAGAAAAATTCAACATCTATATCATTAACAATCGTAACTCTCAATGGTCATATAACTACCATATTTACTCATAAATCATTTAAATTCTATCAAATCAATCCAATACTTAATACTTAATACTTTTCATTTTTAATTAGTTCAATATTTCTATTCCATGTTTTTATGTTTTTTATTTTTATTGTACTTGTTATAACTATGTTGTTTATTAGATAATAAAATCTACTAGTTTTTTACACCTTTACTAAAAATATTTACTTTTTTTTCATTTATTAGATATAAAATATTTGTAAATTAATGTTCTTAATTCCTAATGAATCATTTTTAATAAAATAAACATATTTATTACTAGAGTTTCTAGAGTTTTACATTATCCTTATAATAATAATTTCATCCTTAAAATTGAAAATTAATCCACAAATAAATGTGGATGAGATATTTTTTTACATTCTTAGGTTCCCATACCACCTCCTTTTGTAGCTGAATCCTCTTGTAGAATTTTGCCACTCGACTCATCATATTCCATAAATATTTCTCTACTTTTTATGATATTTATTCAGATCTTCATTACATGTGATTTCAGAATCTAACTAAAATAGACTAACCTTTAGTATATGTGAAAATTCTATGACATAATTCCCTTAATGGGATATAAAGAAGAAATTATACACCAGTGAATGGTTTTTGGCATAAATAAACTATATTCAACTTAACATTTCTAATATAATATTTTAAATGTCCAAATATACTTTTGATATAAGATCCCAATATTTTGAAATATCATAACCTCATTCTATAGAGATATCTTTAGGAATACATGTTATAATAATTAAAATTTATAATACATCCTTGGGTTCTAAATATAATGTTTTTGTCTAATATATGCTCAATTGATATCATTTTGGATACATTTTACATTTTAGTTGTCTCTTCCACATTTTCTAGACCCAATAACACTCTTTCCCCATATTCATACCAATATTTCATAGTTTGTCAAATCTTTCTATATAAAAATTCATATGGTTATATTAACTAATATAGTGGTAACTATTATTTTATTCAATCTCTATTATAGGTAAATATTTTCCCTAATTTCCTTGGAAGTAAAGTGATCATGGAATTATAATTCCTTCGAAATTTAGGATAGTCCTTTCATACTGTATATCTATTTGAGGGAGATTAGTTGAGATAAGATTACCGTCAACATTTAAATTAATCTAGAAGAACCCTAAAACCATTTATGTGAACCTTATATCCAAATAATAAACTATTTATTTATGTGTTCCTTGAAACTAAAAAAATATTTATATACAACCTACAAAAATGGTTGAGTGGAAAAAATATCAACTTTTGAAGATTTGGGATGAATTTATTATATGATCAACAACAAGACATATTTAATTATACATTAGGTATGTATTAGGTATAAAAATAATTAAATTTTTATTAAAATTATCCCACTTACACTATAGAGGAGGTAAATGGTTCATAACTTCTATGGGATGTTATCTTTCATCATCTACTATGTTGCCATACTAGTTATATTTTAGTGTAGTCTTTAATAACTATCTTCATGTTTTCCCACTATAAATGATATTATATGTCCCTATATACCTTGTATATTCTGAGATTTATATAGGGGTTTGAGATATAAGCCTCATGTAATATATCTTTTATCACATATTATATTAATGGATTACATAACCACTTACCAAACATTAATAATTTATAATAAAAAAAATTAAAACTATAGTAACTTATCAGTATTTATTTTAATAATAATATTGAGTAATTCTAATACATATTAAAAGAAACAAAATCCTTAATGATCTATGTTTCCTTGGAGAAAGATTCCCCTGGTGCAACAATAAGAGGTGTAGTGGTAGGATTTGGTACAAGTTGGGAAGATATCTAGAAAACCAGCCAACTATCTGCCTATTTCTTTATATCAATCTCAAAAATATGTCTTGATAATTATCATATCACTCTTTACTATTTCTATAATTTTATTTCTCACTAGTGCTAGGACATTTCTTCAATTTCTCTAAATGTCAGATTTATGAGAAAAACATCAAGAGAAAGGTTACAGTATCCTAGAGTTTCCATATCTTGGTCCATACACTTGTTTCCTTTCACAAAAATAAATGTAATTTATAATGGGAGATAATTGAATAGAAAATGACCCAACTATCCATTAACCCATATTTTGAAACTCTTAAATCATAGATTAAAAAATTTATGAAAAGTTACAGATCTAATGGGAGGATTTCCCCTTCATGGATATTTGTTATAAATTATCCTACCTTGAATACTAGTGGATTTTAGAAGAATATGAAATAGAATATATCAATAGTGTTATAGATAGAGGAAGGACGTAGAAATACCATCTATTTTTATGATTTTATCTGGGATAATAAGTTTATGTTTAAGCTAAACATAAAAAAATAAAGATGGATCTTATACTAGCTGTGTTGACATTAAATGGATGTTTTTGGTCACACACATTAGGTATTTTACTTTCAGGGATCACCTTGGGTTGAATGATATAACCTAATGGGAACTATATTGAGATGCATTCAATACTAATATTATATATATAGTTTAGAAAACAACAAATTATTGGTCTAAATCAATTCTAGATGATGCAGATATATTTGAGATACTTAAATGTCTAAAAACTAATAGTGCGCTGGGGCCTGATGGTTTCTCTGGTTCCTTCTACATTTCTATTTGATAGTGTATCAAAATGGATTGAATCAGGGTTAATCATTCCTTCATTATTGGGGGTCTTATCCCTAAATCCATCACATAGACTATATTGGCTATGAAACCTAAGGTAAATCAACTAAATATCCTTGAGAAATGTTTTCCCATCAACATGTGTAACTTCTTGAACAAGGTGATGGCTAAGCTATTCAATAACAGCCTCACCAACCTAGTCTTAAATGAGAAACATATATTCAGTTATGGAATGAGTATTCACGGTGTGATAGTATTGGACAAAAAATACTAATTTAATTAAATAAGAATGTTATTTGATCTAATATCATACTAAATATTTATAAATAAAAATCATATGAAATGATAGAATAGGGAGTTATTAGGAATATTCTTCATTAATGTGGTATATCAATGAGGTTTTTTGACTTATTCTTTCACTTTTATTCACCACCATGGTTCATGATTTCTCTTATAGGTAAAATTATTTGTTTTATATAGTCATCTATGGGCCTTCGACAATGGTATCAAATTTACATGGTCATATTTATGCTGGAACAAGACATTCTCAGAAGTAATGTGAATGAAATTATCACCAGGGGACTGTTTCATCCATTTAATAGGAGGTCTAGATTCACATTCACATATCACATTTTATTCACCAATTTCATGATTTTTTTTATAATTGGTTAATTAATCTCAATCGAAAATTTTAACGATATATTGAATGATTATAGCTACAATAGTGGTCAATGCATCAATGTTACTAAGAGTATCCCTAAATTTTATAAAAAATACGTAGGAAAGAATTCAAATATAATAAAGTGAAATCATGAAATTTATAATTATATCATACCAATATAATTTCCATGTTAACCTCTATTGATTAGAAGAAAGTTATTAAATTACTTTTATTCTATCAAATGAAGAATTACAAGATAGATCATCAATAAGAAGGGTGGACTCCTTTTCTTTTAGGGGTTGTATCACTCTCATTAACAATGTACTAGTTTATATACAAATTTATATGCTCTTAGTCACTCAAGTGTATAGATTAATAATTAAAATAATTGGTTATACTATTAAGAATATCATTTATTATTCCAAAAAAAATTTCAATTTACATTGGGCTTTTTGGTGTAGATTAGTAAAACCCATCGATTCAGGCTGTATTAATATTATAAGCATGGATGAGTGTATATAATTTAATCTATCCAGATTAACTTATGAAGAATTATATGAAAAATATTTATGGGATAAGTTTATCCAAAAAAATTGCGATCTCTCTTTCATGATGGGAGGTTAAACCTGTGTTTTTGTATAACCTATGGCGTGACCTGCAACAAACCATCCACAATATACTGATCTGTTTTGGATGTATTATTGGTCATGTGGAAAAATAATTATAGGGTTATAAATTAAGGGTCTCCACTCTTTTTTTTCTCATGGAGTTCGATCTTATATATCAGTTATAAGTTGGAATATGAGTTCCCAACATTCACCAATGTGGTCCAGAATGGAGAGAAAACATCCATTCATGTTTCAACTCTACTGGTTGATATCCCATACATACTTTTTTTTACTGTAATTACATCCATATTCTTGAAATCATAAAGATAATATAGGTCTATTTACATAAACATGACTTCAATAGTATATCCAGTGGCATTTGGTGATGTTTTATTCTTATTGTGATTAACTTCCTTATATAGTGTTCCTAGAACTAGGCTATCCATATAGATGTCACAATATAGAAAATATGTATCCTTATTTTGTGGAAGTTCTTTTGTAGTGTTCAAGATACAATAGAGTCTATTATTTGAGCATTAACAATTGAAAAATGGGTGAGATACATTTGGTTTTAGTTTGGTGGGTTCATAAGGGATAACAACCATTTACAGTTACCATATCACATTCATGAAATCTATTTCAAAATTAATTGAAGTAGGTCCTTGGATTATAAGATGAATTGAGTTATCTTTATAGTAGGATATTAGGTGCTTGGGGGGAGTGCATAATGAGATCTAGAATAAGGGTACTTGTAAAACCCTAAAATTCCAATGTAAGAACATTGTATTTGATTATGTGCATACATGAAACACCAAGGGAATGAGGAAATTTCATATCATGTTGATATACAATATAATTAACATTTTAAATAATTTTAATATATTATATTTTGTTTAATTCATGAAAAAACTAAGATATATTTCTTACATGTATTAATGACCTTGATTGATAGCTTGCATTATACACAAGACCATGTTTTAACTGAACAACATTATATTACAAAAATATTATTATTGAATATAAGATGAATTAACATAGACATTAATTTAATGTTATGATTTATATTAACTAAAATATTTAAATATATGGTTAAAAAAAATATTAAATTAATTTAGTTGTTTCAAATTGATTATAATAGAATATAAGAATCAACTGAATATAAAGGAATTTTTTTTCATAAAAACCTATTTTTATACACACAAGGTTTTTTTAATTAATAAATTAAATTAATTACTACTAGTCCTTGATTTAAATGATATATATATATATATATTATTCAATCAAATATTTTATATATTCATCCAGTATATTTAATAGGTATAATATAAGAACAAAACCAATTTTATTCATTAAAACTAATATTAAAAAAAGGTAGTTTTGAAGTATTTTAATGAGGAACCCATTTTAAATCAAATATTTAGAAACATTAAATATTATATATGTAAAAATAAACTTCATTTTTTTAGATAAACATATAAATTAGCTTAGGGTTCATTTTTAGTATTTTTCTATGAAGTTTCATATTTAATGAATAGTAGAAAATAATGAATTTTTAATTCAAAAATGTTTTTTCATATAATTTATTTATAAATGTAAAATTTATTTCTAAATGGTTTTACAGTTTAATTATATTAAAATTTTATCAATTAATCCAATTTAGTTCATTGAAATCAATAACACTTTGAGGATGAATATAAAAACATAGGAAATTTTAGGATGTTTTTACATTGGAAAGTCGCATTGTCATCCCTTATGTGAGATTAATTTTAAATCCGTTTTTGCCCCTTATGTGATTGGAATTTGGAAAAATAGATTTCATATTTTTAATAATAATAATTTATAATATATAATAAGGTTAAAATATTTTTATAATAAAAATACTAGTGAATGTAATCAAAATTAATTACAACGATTAAGGTGAAAATAAGAATAATAGGTAACTAAACATTAATCATAAGGTCCCAAATGAACTATAAACTTGCCCAAAATCAATATTATGGACATATTTATACAATATAATCCATTTAAACTAATATTTACCATCATTGGTTTAAGAACCCAGTTCATCTTTTCAGGTATGTATTTCTTTATTCTGATGTTTTTGATAAAAGAGGAGTTTCTGGAAATTTTTGAAGTACATGCCGTGTACTTTATGAGAACACGTTGGGTAATTTTATTCTGCATGAGGCCGTGTGCTGGACATGTCTAGGACACACACACGGGGTGTAGCAATGAGGTGGAGGCCGCTTAAAGCGGTGTACGGAAGGGGCGAGTACACGCCGTGTGCTCATGAAGTACACACCATATACTTTTCTTTTTATTTCATTAATTAGACCAGTGTCATGTCTAATCCCTATTTCCATATTCTTCTATGCCTAATTCCATCCAGAGCGTCTGAGGAGTCCGATTCTTCTCCAAACCACCGATCCTTCACTAGTTACTGGAATCGAACGCTGTCAATTGCATTGGAATCGCAGCGGTGAGTTCTCTCTTCTTCTTGAGTTTCATTCCATGATTTTCCTCTTTATCAAGATATTGTGGGTTGAGAATTTTGGATGTTTTCTCAGATCTTCATCTTTATAAGGAGACTAAATCTTTGTGGAAAAATTATATCGATCTCCTAGGATCGAGGTAGTTGGTTTGTTGCCCTACGTTGAATGTCTTTGAGTTTTTGTGCAAAAAGTGCCGAATACCCATGTGTCGGGTATCCCAGGTTAAGGATTTTTCTTAGATTGTTTAATTTATTTATATTTCTTATTTACTTGATGTTAATTGATAGTAATATATGCTTGGTTTCACGTACGAGGATCACCCATGGGTGATTTCCCTTGCTTTGGCTGTTTATTGCTGTTTGGCTTAGGTTGCCTGTGAGGAAAACCTTGTAGCATTTTTTTCTGCCTTGTTATAGCTGATTTCATATATTTCCTACAGTTTATATGCTTTTGATGCCTTGTAGCTATTATCCAAGTAGTTTTTGAACTTACTTAGGGCTGTTGCTAGTCAATTATGCATGACAAGAATGCCCAGGGCTGTGTGAACCTGGTGCGGTAGACTAAAGAGAGAATTGACGATTAATGGCCTCCCTAGAGAGTCTGTTATAAATTAGTTTCGTACATAGGACCTATAGGAATTAGAATTTGTGCTTCCCAAGAGTTTCCATAGTTTACGTACGTATCGAGACCATAGGAGGAATTAGATGTAAGTGCTTCCTCGTAGAGTCTGTAGCTATCGTTGCAAGACCATAGGGGAATTAACCGTGAGTGCTTCCCAGAGTGTCTGTTCCTTGTATGATTATTTGACTAGAGGGGTCTGCTAGTAGGATCCACCCAGAGAGTCAGTATTATTATTTGTTTGGTTGGTTGTGATGATTCCACCAAGCCAAAGAACAAGCTTGGGTTTGTACTTCTTGTTGTCTAGGTAGTCTGTTGAGATACCTATTGTGTTATTTTCTATAACTTGAGAATATAAAGCAATTTTGTAGACTCCATGGTTGATAGTTAAATTATTGTATTAAATTAACAAATAAATGTGAATGGAGGTTGTAGGATTGTTACTTTGGTGTACCTCTATTTCTTTACTACATTAATTTCCTTTAATTTTTCTATTTTTCTCACTGACAGTAGGGCACAGATCTTGTGGTTATTGCCTACTGGGATTAGTCTCACAATCTATTTGGGTCCTACTTTTTGACCTAAATAGGTTATATGGTTGCAGGTGTGGATAATGGTTGTGGCCCTTCTACTTCAGGTACATGATTGCTGGTTGGAGCCGGAGAGCATAGGACCGATCTTAGGTTTGCAATGCTGCTGGAGTTTCCGTTACTTTTAGTACTTCGTTTTCAGTTGTATTTCATCATGTTGTTGTGTTTTATGCATTCCTTAGATACTTGTACCTGGTGTATCATTTTCATCATTAATATATATATATATTCATTTCTTCCGCTGTTTGGTTTCAGTTGTTGTATGTCGTTTACTGCTTCCGCTATTGACTGTTCTTTCTTTTCCCTTGTATAACTTACCAAATGAGGGAATAGTTTCTACAATAACTTACCAAGGCCCTCACTGCTAGTCAGCAGCCTTTGGCATTTGGGGAAATGTGCCTGAGGTCATGTGGCGAACCGGGCACGAGGCACCAGTTGAGTGGCTCCAGATTCGGGTCATTACAATGTGGTATTAGAGGAGTTTCTTCATTATCTATTTCACTTATTGTTTGGAAACATTAGACGGGGATAGGATGGAATAGGTAAATGGTAAATAGCTATGCCCAGGCGTTCTAGAACCCGTGCACAGGGAAAAATCCATATTACCTTGGATGTTGTAATTTTCGAGTTATGAAAATGTTACAATTTAATTGATTTCACCGTTGGGTGATGCACTTGGTTTGTGCTGTTACTGTTTATATGATTCTGGTTCTATTCTGTTACAACCCGATGAGATGAGGGTATTCCATCTCATGCTTCATATAGGAACATGTTAGAAAATCACATGCCATGTATTTTCCATCCCATCTAGGTTGCATTAGAGATTTCATGCAGTTGTGATAGAATTTCTGATAGACAATGCATGCTGTTGTGATAGCTGCTGTGATAAAATACCTGCTATGTGGATAGGGTATCGGTTTTTTGGATCTTCTTTATCACGGATTCCAAACATTGGTCTTAGAGGTGTTATTGGCCCTCAAGGATCGGAATTTCGTGGGTCGTGAATTTGTTATACTATTTCTTGTTATATGCATTGTTATGATTCCACGATTTGACTCGCGGGGAGTATGGGCCCCCACAGATCGGAATTTGGAACCTTAGCCTCTGTTTCTGTGTTTTTTGTGCTCCGGTGCAGTTCTAAGGCTACTTTCTAGAAAAACCTAGAATACAAGGCATGTACTTTATAAATACACGCTGAGTAGTTTTTGGCCGTGTCACTAACCGTGTGGACAAGGACACAGGGCTGTAAAAGGGTCTTTAGGAACACGCTGTGTACTGTATGTACATGCCATGTAGTGGTAAACTGTGTACCCGACCATGTCACTAACAACACGTGTCGGGAAAACATTGGTTGTAAATGACGTGTTTGGAATGAACTCGTCGTGCAGTCTTGTTCTCGGTACCCGGCCGTGTCACGAACAACACGGTTCGGTGTTATCTCCTCATATACACACCGTGTTTGTTCGGAATACGCCGTGTAAGGGCCATCCGTGTAGCCGGCTGTGTAACAAACCACACGGGTCGTGGTTTTCTTTCATGTGCACGCCGAGTCCCATGTGAACACGCCGTGTAGTGTCGACCATGTGTCAGGCCATGTCGCTAACAACACGTGCCTGGTAAGGCATGTCTAGTGCACGACGTGTCTTCCTCAACAAACCGTGTAGTCTTCGGCTAGGACAGTCCGTGTGGAATAATCATGTAGGAGTACCCAGGCAGGGAGAAAAGGGTCAGTACACACCGTGTAGTTTGAAAACACGCCATGTAGTCGGGTTGTTTACACAGCCATGTATGTCCAAGGTACACGCCTAGGGTAAAATTTCTGGAAACACGCCGTGTAGACATACTACACACCGTGTAGTCATGTTTTTCACAATTTTTTTTAAAGGTTTTTCCCTCCTATTCCATTTTACTCTCTTATGTTTCAACTGTGTTATTCGTTAATGAAGGTGCAATTTGATCTTTCAGAGCTAGGGCACCAAGACATCCTCCCATTGCATGACATGAACCAGGCAGTGATCGTACGCCTGATGAGACTGATCAGGGACTACCAGTTGTTCCGCCTATCATTCTGGACATGGAACCTGCAGTGATTCTAGACACTGGTGCCGATTCTCAGTTCAAAGATGGTTTCATGAGATTCATGCAGATCATCCAGGGAGTTTAACATCCTGCCCCGAATATGGCAGAGGTGATGCAGGTTTTTCAGAAGCAACATCCTCCCACGTTCACAGGGAATAGAGGACCGCAGGCTGTGGAGTCATGGATAGAAGCCATGTTATCCATCTTCGACCATCTCGAGACACCCCCAGACAGGAGGGTGAATCTCTCAACATACTTACTGTGAGACTCCACCAAAAGATGGTGGGACATAGTTTCTCAAGTAGGGCGCCAACAGACTATGGCTTGCGATGAGTTCCAGCATACGTTCTATGACTACATATACCCAGCGATGCTAAGGGCTGACAGAGCTAGAGAGTTCATGAACCTGCAACATGGTACTCTTTCAGTTTTGGATTATTCCTCCTGTTTCACAGAGTTAGAGCATTTCTCTCCCATTTTAGGGAATGAAGAGCTCTTCTTGGCAAGGATGTTTGATGAGGGACTCAAACCAGAGATCAGATCGCAGGTGAATGTCTTTTAGTTGACTTTTATTACTCTTACAGTCAACTAGGTACTGATCATGGAAAGGAAATTGAGGGTGACTGGAGCTATGGACCAGGGATTTTTAGCATCGAAGGCTGATTCTTTTCAGACAGACATCAGGAAGCGCCAACGAGAGTCTACCTGAGGAGACCCGAGGAAGTGAGGTATTCCTTCTGGTAGACGAGATCTCCCTTCTGGAACCCAAGTGGTGTGTTATCAGTGTGTGAGGAGTAGTAATAAGAATCCCAAATGCCCGAGAGACCCAGTGGAGTGCCGATATTGTGGCAAGATGGGTCATCTACAGCGTTTCTGCAAGGTTTCCCTTCCAACATCTAGTGAAAGAGGATCAGTTTCAACCTCGTGTACAGGACCAGGGTTACCAGTTCCATAGAAGAATGGGGGATGGAGTTCTTTAGGTCGTCCAAGTCAATGTAGAGGCCATGGACACAGTGGTCAGACTCAGAGAGGATCAGGTCAAGGTTTTTAGGCTGCTACACAGGGCCGCGGTACATGCCAGAATTTTGATGTAGAGCAGATTCATCAGGAGCAGGATCCCGAACCCTCTACAGTTTGAGGTACGATCTTAGTAGCGTCAGTTTTATCTTCAGATATTTTTAATGCTGGTTCTTTTCATATATTTATCTCTTTTACTGTCGTGGAGAGCCTCGGGCTCTGTTTCCTTTCGTCTGCTGACATGTTGACTCTCGACACACCCTTGGGAATGAGGACATCTAGCATACATCAGTTCAAAAAATTCCCTCTAGAGGTTTTAGGATGTAACTTCTTTTGGGACCTCTATGTCCTAGAGATGACATGCTACAATTTCATTCTCGGGATGGACGAGTTGGTTCCCTTCTAGGTAGTCATCGATTGCTATCACCGCAGGGTGATTTTCGTATCACCAGATTGTGGGTCCTTTCTTCATAAAGGCGAATGGGATGTCCAGGCGGGTAGAGCTAGACAAGAGCATCATAGGCTGGGAGGGGTTACAACCTAGTTTTCAGGTCAGTATCTGGATGACCAGGGGACTTCACAGTTAGGATTTCCTCCAGTGGTGGATCGTTTCCGAGATGTCTTTCCAGAGGACATTCCAGGTTTACCTCTGGAGCGTGAGGTATATTTCTCGATTAATATTATGCCAGGAGTAGCACCAGTGTCCATTAATCCTTATAGTATGGCTACACCTATGTTTCAGGAGCTCAAGAAGTAGTTGGAGGAGTTGCAGGCAAAGGGTTTCATCCGACCCAGTACTTCTCCTTGGGGTTCGCAAATCCTTTTTACGAATAAGGAAGACGGTGCCCTTAGGCTTTGCGTAGATTATCAGAAGTTGAACCAGTTTACAGTCAAGAACCGATATCCCTTACTGAGGATCGATGATCTCTTCGATCCGCTTCGATGAGCCAGAGTATTCTCAAAGAGCGACTTGAGATCTGGCTATCATATGTTGTGTGTCAGACCATCTGATATATCCCTTACAGCCTTCTGGAGTAGGTATGGTCTATATGAGTACTTCGTTATGTCATTCGGTCTCACGAACGTGTCGGCAGTCTTCATGGAACTGATGAACAGAGTGTTCCATCCTTACTTGGATTACTTCGTGGTGGTTTTTGTGGATGACGTCTTGGTGTACTCTCACACTCGACACGACCATGAAACCCATATTCAGATCGTTATGTGTACACCGATGGAGCATCATTTATATGCTAAGCTCTCAAAGTTCCACTTTTTGGTGGATGAGATCCCCTTCTTGGGTCTTGTCATCTCAGAGGTAGGGGTATCAGTAGAACCAGAGAAGGTGAGAGAAGTAGTTACCTTGGATCATCCGATGAATGTCTTAGAGGTACGTAGTATCTTGTGGTGGCTGGTTACTACAGGCGGTTTATACAGGACTTGTCATGAGTAGGAGTGCCGTTGATGGGATTGAATAAGAATGGGGAAAAGATTGTTTGGTCAGAAGCCTTTGATTCAGTCTTTTAGGAGATGAAGGAGAGGTAGAGTTCGACGCCGATTCTAGTTTTTCCAGATCCGGGCAGGAGTTATACTGCTTTCTGTGATTCATTTGGCATTGGGTTAGGAGCAGTGTTTATGTAGGAGGATCATGTTGTTGCATATGGATCTCAGTAGTTGAGTCCACATGAGAGAAATTATCCTACGAACAACCTGGAGTTGGCTGCAGTAGTTCACGCTTTGCTTTGTTGGAGGAATTACCTTTTGGGAGAGCATTTTGTGGTATATGCGGACCAAAAGAGTCCCAAGTACATCTTCATGAAGAGTGACCTGAATCTGAGGCAAAAAAAGTTGGTCAAGTATCTCCAGTTCTTTGACTTCAAGCTCGCCTATACTCATGGGAAAGGCAATGTAGTGGATGATGCACTGAGAAGGAGAACTCAGATATAGGTAGTTCAGGAGGCCAGTATTGAGTGGCAGCTTATGGCTCTGTTCTCTAATATGCATTCGGAGGTGCACGACAGGCAGGGGAAGACTTTCCTATATTCTGTAGCTGTTACCTCTGTGGCTCTTGAACGAGTTCGAATGAGGCAGCTAGCATATTCTGAAGGCCTAATCTTACGAGAAAGCATGTCAGGATAGGACCCTCTTCCCATATGGACCGTTGGTGAGGACGAGATATTTCATTTCCAGGGACGCGTATGGGTTCCAGCAGATATACTTGAGGACCTGATGCAAGGATTTCATTCCTTCGTCTGGGTAGTTCATCCTGGAGTAACCAAGATGTATCGTGATCTACACCGCCAGTACTGGTGGCTAGGTATGAAGAGAGATGCGTCTGGTTTTGTCATGAGATGTTCCACTTGTCAGCAGGTGAAGGAAGAACAGTAGTGGCCAGCAGGACTTTTGCAGCAGTTAACCATTCCCAAGTGGAAGTGGAATGATGTCATGATAGACTTCGTGACAGGGTTACCAAGATTGTCGAGAGGGAACGACATGGTATGGGTTGTCGTTGATAGTCTCATGAAGGTTGCTCACTTCTTTCTAATAAAAGAAACTGTCAGTGTCGATGATCTTGGATGGTTGCACATCTGTGAGATTGTGCGCTTGCACGAGGATCCGAGTACTATAGTTTCGGATAAGGACGCCCACATTACATCGCATTTTTGGTAGGGGTATAGAAAGCTTTGGGTACATAGGTACTTCAGAGTATAGATTACCATCCACAGACAGATGTACAATCAGAGTGCACGATCTAGGTACTTGAGGATATACTCCGAGATTGCGTTATGGACTTTGGCGGTTCTTGGGAAAAGCATATTCTTCTTGTGGAGTTTGCCTATAACAATTGTTTTTAGGTGACTATTCAGATGGAACCTTACGAGGCTTTGTATGGTAGGCCATGTCAATCAACTTTGTGCTGGCTGGAGGTAGCAGAGGTAGCTTTGTTGGGACCTCGTCTTGTTCTGTAGACCTTAGGGAAGATAGAGTTTATTCAGAAGAGGATGGCTACTGCACAGTCTCATTAGAAATCTTATGCTGATCAATGGAGACGACCGCTGTAGTTTGAGGTCTGAGATTAGTTTTTCCTATATTTTACCCCATGTTTGGGACACAAGAGGATCAGGAGACATGGTAAGATTTTTCTGAGATACGTCGGGCCATTTGGGGTTCTAGAGAGAGTCGGTCCGGTTGCTTATAGCTTGCAGTTACCTCAGAGATATCAGTCTATGCACGACGTGTTCCATGTTTCTCATCTTCGACGCTATTTCTCAGACCTGTCTCATGTTTTTCGACCTGAGGATGTTGAGCTGGAGCATGATGCATCTTTCAAGGAGAATCCTATCAGGATTGTTGATCGTATTACAATGGTACTCCATGGATGGTCTGTTCCTCTGGTACAGGTGCTATGGCTGCACGACCACGTGCAGGACGAGACTTGGGAGATAGAGGTTGATAAGCGATCACAGTGGCCAGAGTTGTTCGAGGTTTCTTCTTCGCCACCTTGCTAGGGAAATTCGGGGAAAAATTTCTTTGTGGGGGAAGTTTGTGAGAACCCGGATCTTCTTTTCAGGTATGTATTTCCTTTTTCTAAAGTTTTTGAGAAAAGTGGATTTTCTGGAAATTTTTTAAGTACACGCCATGTAGTTTATGAGTACACGCCATGTAATTTTCTTCCGCGCGAGGCCGTGTGTAGGCTGTGTCTAGGCCACACACACAGGGTGTTGTGATGAGGTGGAGGCCGCTTAATGCGGTGTACAGAAGGGCTGCGTACATGCCGTGTACTCATGAAGTACACACTGTGTACTTTTCATTTTTATTTAATTAATCAGACCGGGGTCACGTCTAATAGTTGTTTCCGTCTTCTTCTACACCTAATTTCATCCAGACCTTCTGATGAGGCTGATTATTCTCCAAACCACCGATCCTTCACTAGTTACCTGAATCGAACGCCGTCAATTGTGTTGGAACCGCTGCGGTGAGTTCTCTCTTCTTCTTAAGTTTCATTCCCTGATTTTTCCTCTTTCTCAAGATATATTAGGTTGATAATTTTGGACGTTTTCTCAGATCTTCGTCATTCTAAGGAGAATAAATCTTCATGTCTCAAGTATATCGATCTCCTTGGATCAAGGTAGGTGGTTTTTTTCCTACGTTGAATGTCTTTGAGTTTTTGTGTAAAAGTGCCGGATACCCATGTGTCGGGTATCCTGGGTTAGGGATTTTGATTCCATTGTATAATTGACTTAGATTTCTTGTTTTCTTGATGTTAATTGATAGTAATATATGCTTGTTTTCATGTTTGAGGATCACCCATGGGTGATTTCCCTATCTTTGGCTATTTATCACAGTTTGGCTTAGGTTGCCTATGAGGAAAACCTTGTAGCATTGTTTGTCTTCCTTGTTATAGCTGATTACATGTATTTCTTTCTTTTTATATACTTTTGATGCATTATAACTATTATCCAAGTAGTTGTTGAACTTACTTAGGGCTGTTGATAGTCGATTATGCACGACTAGACTGCTCAGGGCTGTGTGAACCCGATGCGGTAGACTAAAGGGGGAATTGACGATTAAGGGCTTCCCTAGAGAGTCTGTTAGAAATTAGTTTCGTATGCAGGACCTATAGGAATTGGACTTTGTGCTTCCCAAGACCGTCCTTAGTTTACACACGTATCGAAACCACAGGAGGAATCAGATGTAAGTGCTTCTTCAGAGAGTCTCTAGCTATCGTTACAAGACCATAGGGGAATTGACGGTGAGAGCTTCCCAGAGTGTCTGCACCTTGTATGATTATTTGACTAGAGGGGTCTGCCTATTGGATCCACCTAGAGAGTCAGTATTTTTATTTGTTTGGTTGGTTGTGACGAGTCCACCATGCCAAAGAACATGTTTGGGTTTGTACTGCTTGTTCTCTAGGTAGTCTATTGAGATACCTGTTGTCTTATTTGCTATGCCTTGAGAATATAGAGCTGTTTGCTAGACTCTTTAGTTTATAATTAAATGAATGTATTAAATTAATATATAAAGGTGAATGGAGATTTTTAGGATTGTTAATTTGGTGTACCTATGTTTCTCTGCTGCATTTATTTCCTTTACTTTTTCTATTTTGCTCACTGACAGTAGGGCACAGATCTTGTGGTGATTGCCTACTGAGATTAGTCTCACACCCTGTTTGGGTTCTGCTTTTCGGCCCAAATAGGTTATATGGTTGCAGGTGTGGATAGGTATTGTGGCCCTTATACTTCAGGTACATGATCTCTGGTTGGAGCTTGAGAGCATAGGACCAAGCTTAGGCTTGCGATGCTGCTGGAGTTGCTGTTACTTTTAGTACTTTGTTTTCAGTTTTATTTCACCATGTTGTTGTGTTTACTACTTTCCTTAGATACTTGTACCTGCTACATCATTATCATAATTACTATATATATTCATTACTTCTACTTTTTGGTTTCAGTTGTTGTATGTCGTTTACTGCTTTTTCTATTGACTGTTATGTCATTTCCCTTGTATACCTTACCAAATGAGGGCATAGTTTCCCCAATAACTTACCAAGGCCATCGCTGCTAGTTGGTATCCTCTGGCATTGGGGGAAATGAGCTTGAGGTTATGTGGCGAACCGGGCATAGGGCACCAGTTTAGTGGCTCCAGATTCAGGTTGTTACAATTGGATCGACATTAAATGAAAAAACACTAGTGCAATTACTTCTCAATTATTTACCAGAGCATCACTCCTCCTCTACTATATGAAGGCCTTATCTCCTTAAACTTATTAACACCTCTCAGAATACATTGGATAACCAATGTTCTACCCAAATAGGTCCTAAAAATTTCTAAAATACATCTATAATCCTATCCTAGGTCATAAATCCATCCAAGTACTCCCTTTGGTGCAAACCAAAAGGAGTTACCCAATAAAGATGCAACATCTTTTCTTAAATTCTCTAGTTTTATTTATATTCTCCACCCCTAAACTATTAATATTCCATGATTATAAAAAAATAGTATAGTAAATGTTCTAGGTTTTTACCATGATTTTTTTTCAACGACACTCACACAAAATTCCATCTAATAGGTAATGAACATACTTTTTATGTGTACGATGAAATACCGCCTCCCGAAACGATGATTGTTTTTTCCCTTTACCACTTTTCATGGTTAGTCATTATGATGGAAACCATATTTATATATTATATATATGATATATTGTTTTTTTATTCATATATAATTTTTTATAATGCATACCCTTATACTTTCCTGTTTTTGTAAACATGATAATATCATTTTTGGAAGTGTGGACTACTGCCTCCTTAAAGTAATGTGATTCATTCTCACTATACATGGAACATATAAAGGATGGTTATAATATAAAATGTGTAAAAAAATGAAATATATATTATATTCATGAAATAATTACCTTTTTATAAATATATTATAGATCATTTTTGTTATTAGCCTTTTACAAGCATAAAAAGTGATAACGTTGTTCGTAGACATGTGGACTAACACATCCTCAACACGATGTGATACCTTTTACATAAAAATAAATAAATATATGATTAAATAATATAGTATTTTTGATATAATTATAATTATGTAAATATTAAAGTTACTTACCTTCTTTCCATAATGATCATTGAAAAATGGGAATGTTACTCATTCGTACGTATGTCCTACCGTCTCCATGATTGTAATATTGGTTGATTTCTCATAACCATATTTCATGATGGTTTTGAAAAGTATAATTTATATATAAATATAATATTTATGTAATTATTATTATTTTATACATGTTTATATAATTACCCCTATGACCATAGTCGATCTTCCAAAGTTATTTTTGATACATAAAACCAATATGGTCAAAACAACCGATGTAGACATAGTTGTTCAAGTATTTTTTTACAAAATTAAAATAACTGACGTAAAAGTAGTAATAAAATTGAAAAATGTTCTCAATAAAGAAAATAATTAACATACATTTATTATTTATGAATATAGAGTCCCACATGACATGTCAGACTTAAGTTAAGATATTTCAACTCTATTTATATTCCATTGATACTTATCTGTTAGTATGAACCAATTCACTTTTATATAGTTTATATAATAATATTTGACATGATATATCATTAATATATTCATTTTAAAGATATTACAGGTTTCATATAATTTTATTCATTCATGTGGACTATGATTCAAATGTTCCAAATTTGTTTGGGACACTTTGGAAGGTTTAAATATTATTTTCATCATCAATATTTTAATGATATATGAATAGTATTTTCATTCATCAATGTCAAAAAACCTTTAGGTTACATATTCTCCACTTGGTAGATTATTGAAAAATCCATATACATTATTGAATATAGATATTTTTCGATAAGACACACTATTTATTTATTAAATTGATTATTCGATATATGTGGAATTCTTGGACTAGAAGATACAGGCGAGGGCCAGTTATAGATAACACCATGATGAATTAGTTGTCTTGTGAGATGAATCATTTTCAAAAATCAAAATAGTTTAAACTATATTGAGAATATATCTTAACAGAATAGTGGTTCATTTTCAAGACACATGACGTCCAATATAAAGCATTACATTCATTTTAGATGTTATTTTTATCCTTGAGATTTGGGGTCAACATATCTATGAATGAATTTCATTTTTGGTTAATTGATTAAATAGAATTCATTTCAATTTCTTACCTTTACATATTGATCTTTCCATATCTATTTATTTTAATGGAATATGTTATCAGTTATTTACGTTTAGCTATTGATTATTCTCATTGATTCATTATTTCTTCTTATTTACATACCATTTTTGAGCATTTGAGCTCACCCATATTATGTTTCTTTTACACAAGGGATGAAGTGTAAATAATTTAATAATATTTCAGGGATGCTGTTCATTTAATTATCAAATGTGTTATGTTCTATTTTATATTTTACAATGTAATATTGGTATCATGTATGTAATATAGTTTTCCAAAATTTTTAAAATGTTTGGTCCCTTGGGATTTGAAGATTGTATCTATCGAAATGTAATAAAGTAATGCATCGACTCTAGGTTTTTAGGGTTGGGTTGTTAGATTTGGTATTATATGAGGTTCTCTAGAAACCTCGAAAACTATATTTATAAAAATTATATTAAGGAATATAATCCTAAAATAGACTTTGAGGATAATTATAGAAGAACATCCGAGAATTTTAGTGAGATAGCGATTATAAGGGACTTCCGAGCAATACATAAATGTTTGGATACTACAAATGAACAAGATTCTAGAACATATGTACATAACAGTAACAAATCTGACATGGTGTATTGCTCCAAACTCGCTGTAACCAAGTACATGACAACGATCCATACTGTGCATCTAGTTTTAAAATCTTGGGGGATACACTTAGGATAATTATCATTTTTTTAAGATAATTATGAATGATTTAAAAACTAAATATATCCAGAAAGAAAACTTTTTTATGATTATGAGATTAGAAATTATTTTTTTTTCAATTTATGCTAAGTGTTAACCATATTTATAATTATACAGTTTTCAAAATTTTATGGGCTAATACAGTATATGCAATCTCTTAGAAATGGAACCTCAAAGGAACAATGTTATCAATACTCATGGAAAATGTAGAGATCACCTTGATGAGGAATCCAATACAATTTTTATTGTAACTGAGAATTTTATGGAAATATTAGGGAAGCATAATTAGGTTTTGGAAAATAAACTTTCTTGGATGTAGAAACATGTCTCATAATGAGATTTTCTAATGTTGGATCACATTATGTGAAGTTGGCCCCCACCATTTAGTGTGTCTGATGATCCAATGGTATCTAAATAAAATATTAAGTCATTGGAGATGTTATTTATGGGATTAAGATGTGGTTAAAAGGAAAAGGTTCTCATGATGTGTATTGTCTCTAAGGTCATACTGATCAATGGTGGTATTTGATACAGAATAATAGGGAGGAATAAGAAATTGAAATAATGGAATGTAGGACTTTTAAGGAGAAATTCTTTAATTAATACTTGCATTGTGATAAAAAAATGAGAGGTAGATAAATTTATATTGTTTAAAGGAGAAAATTGGAAGAAATTGTTATGGTGTATGAAGCTACAATTAAAAGGTTATCAAGGAATTATATAAATTTAGTGCCAAACACCAAATGAAAGATTGATGATTTTTTGAAGGTCTTAAGACAAATCTTATAAGGGCACTAGTCTCCCAAAAATTTTATTCATATTATAAAATAGTTTTATTTTCCATCATGACATAGAAGGAATGTTCTATAATCAATATATTCTAGGGAAACCAACAAACTAAGAGGCCATCTGAGCACCATCAAAAAGTGAATGAGTCAAAGAAGAAGGGAAAAAAGAATTTTCCTACATATGATAACTATGGAAAGAATCAACTTAATAAATTATTGAAGGGAATGAGAGGTTGTTGTAAGTGTAGAGATAAGGGTCACAGTAATAAATAATGAAAAGGAAAAAATAAAAAGTATACTATTAAGTGTTACAACATCAATTATATGGGGCACTATCAAAATGAATGCCCCAACAATAAAGGGAACATACCTCAGAAGAAGCTCCGAGATCAAAGTTAAGAATATGTTATTGACACAACCCAAGTGGAACGATTTATATGATTCTTTATATGAATATATTAAATATGTTATAAAAATATTTTATTGATGATATTAATATGATATTATTTATGAAAGATGTAAGGATCATGCATGAGTACTATTTCACAAAATATTTGAGATCATATGCTGAATACTAACTAGAAAATTTATTCAGTAGAAATTAAAACATATTGGAAAACACATATTTGGGGGAAGTATAACCATTAATATTTTCTTATATTAATACAATGATGTATTGATAATGATATTTTTGGTTTAGATAACATAAATCAAATAAGTGATAATTAACTTAGAATTGAGTATTAATTTTTTCTATAACTGATGAATTTCACATCAATTTTGTATTTGTGTTTTATATTAAATAACATGTGTTTTGCTGAAGGAATAAAAAAATGAATTTTAAAAATAAATTATTAAGGTAATTCAAGTTATTATCATATTTCAATATAATTCCTGATAAATTTGTTCATATATTCTATGTATTATGATTAAAGAGATACGTCATGTAGATTGAATGATAATGATAAGTTAATTTTTGTAAATTTATTGACCTTCCTTATAAATTGTTGGTTTATAATATTTTGGAAATGATAACCATTTATATAATGGTTTTAGTTGATCTTTGGACAAGGTTGTAGAGATTATTGTATTACCTCACCATTTGAGGAAAAAACATTGAAATTGTTCATGCCACAAACAAAGGGTAATATTGTGTTTCAAGAAATGTATATTTACATATATTATTATTGAGAGAAACAAATTCCTCAAATATATGAAAAAGGGGTATTTGGTAAAAAAATTCTATTATATTCATTTTTTATGATATTAATGGCCTTTATTCACACCTCTAGGTTATGGTTTTGTGGTAAAAAACATCCATCCAAACACGTTCTCCAAAAGTCTCCATAAAAACCTGATATTTATATTTTTCTTCTATATTAATGTTTCCATTTATCACCTATATTCTCCTACCAGGGAACCTAGTTATGTTACAATTGTAATTTCCATTTCCCTCTTATTAAGATGATGTTTTATTAACCCTATATATGATGTGGGTTTTTAAAAAATAGAATTTTCACATATAAATACCTTAATTTCCATGGCCGAGTTTAAATTGTTAGGATACTATTTAATTTTGTTATGGGTAGTGTAACAACCCAATATTCTAAAGTAAGAACATTGTATTTGATATCATGTATAACAGGTAACACCAAGCTTGTAGAGAAATGTAATATCCAGAGACATTACAATATAATTACTATTTTACATAAATTTAATATATTTTATAGTATCAAATTCATGAAAAAACGATGTTTTATTTCCTTACATTCCATAACAAACTTGTTTGATAGCTTTAATTTCATGCAAGACAGTGTTTTAACCGAAGAACAATATATTATTAAAATATTATAATTTAATATAATAAGACTTAACCAGGACATTAAATGAGAGGTTATGAATTATATTACCTAATGTATCAAAATCCATGGTTTATAAAAATAAAAAACTAAATCATTTTATATAAATTAATTATAAATGAATATAAGTTTTGTATTATTAAAATATTATAATTTAATATAATATCAAAATCCATGATTTAGTTTTGTATTTTTATAAACCATGGATTTTGATACATTAGGTAATATAATTCATAACCTCTCATTTAATGTCTTGGTTAAGTCTTATTATATTAAATTATAATATTTTAATAATATATTGTTCTTCGGTTAAAACACGGTCTTGCATGAAATGAAAGATATCAAACAAGTTTGTTATGGAATGTAAGGAAATAAAACATAGTTTTTTCATGAATTTCATACTATAAAATATATTAAATTTATTTAAAATAGTAATTATATTGTAATGTCTCTGGATATTACATTTCTCTACAAGCATGGTTTTACCTGTTATACATGATATCAAATACAATGTTCTTACTTTAGAATATTGGGTTGTTACACTACCCATATCATAATTAAATAGTATCCTAACAATTTAAACTCGGCCATGGAAATTAAGGTATTTATATGTGAAAATTCTATTTTTGAAAAACCCACATCATATATAGGGTTAATAAAACATCATCTTAATAAGAGAGAAATGGAAATTACAATTGTAACATAACTATATTCCCTGGTAGGAGAATATAGTTGATAAATGGAAACATTAATATAGAAGAAAAATATAAATATCAGGTTTTTATGGAGACTTTTGGAGAACGGGTTTGGATGAATGTTTTTTACCACAAAACCATAACCTAGAGGTGTGAATAAAGGCCATTAATATCATAAAAATGAATATAATAGAATTTTTTTTATCAAATACCCCTTTTTCATATATTTGAGGAATTTGTTTCTCTCAATAATAATATATGTAAATATACATTTCTTCAAACACAATATTACCCTTTGTTTGTGGCATGAACAATTTCAATGT
Source organism: Viscum album (assembly GCA_963277665.1). Classification (NCBI taxonomy): domain Eukaryota; kingdom Viridiplantae; phylum Streptophyta; class Magnoliopsida; order Santalales; family Viscaceae; genus Viscum; species Viscum album. The sequence continues at coordinate 793,898,419 of OY728128.1, read as the reverse complement.
TTTTTCCTCAAATGGTGAGGTAATACAATAATCTCTAAAACCTTGTCCAAAGATAATCTAAAACCATTATATAGATGGTTATCATTTCCAAAATATTATAAACCAACAATTTAGAAGGAAGGTGAATAAATTTACAAAAATTAACTTATCATTATCATTCAATCTACATGACGTATCTATTTAATCATAATACATAGAATATATGAACACATTTATCAGGAATTATATTGAAATATGATAATAACTTGAATTAACTTAATAATTTATTTGTAAAATTCATTTTTTTATTCCTTCAGTAAAACACATGTTATTTAATATAAAACACAAATACAAAATTGATGTGAAATTCATCAGTTATAGAAAAAATTAATACTCAATTCTAAGTTAATTATCACTTATTTGATTTATGTTATCTAAACCAAAAATTTCATTATCAATACATCATTGTATTAATATAAGAAAATATTAATGGTTATACTTCCCCCAACTATGTGTTTTCCAATATGTTTTAATTTCTACTGAATAAATTTTCTAGTTAGTATTCAGCATATGATCTCAAATATTTTGTGAAATAGTACTCATGCATGATCCTTACATCTTTCATAAATAATATCATATTAATATCATCAATAAAATATTTTTATAACATATTTAATATATTCATATAAAGAATCATATAAATCGTTCCACTTGTGTTTTTTCTTATCTTAGGCCTACCAAATATATTTTATGCATAAAAACAAATATTTTTCTAAAGGTAGTTTTACCACCATTTATGGATAAACTCATTTTAAATCCAAATTTTTGGACTTACATGGATTATATATGTCAAAATAAGCTTAATATTTGAAATAAAATTATATAAATTATCTTAGTTTTATTTGTTATTACTATTCTATGAAGTTTTATTTTTTAATGAATAGTGGAAAATAATGAATTTAAATTCAAATACAGATTATTCGTATAATTTATTGATAAGGATAAATTTTATTTTTAAATGGTTTTAAATTTTATTCAAATTATATTTTTATCAATTAATCTAATATATGTAAATGGAAAAAATTTAACATTGAAATTGAATATTAAAACATAGCAATCTTTTGGACATCTTTACTTCAAAAACCCTTATTGTCATCCAATTTGCAGGATTAATTTTAAATCAATTTATTCCACTTCTATGATTTAATTTTTGAAAAATGGATTCCATATTTGGATTAATAATAATTTATAATTTGTAATAAGTAAAAAATAGTTTCAAATAAATATAATAGTGAAAGTAATTAATTTTAATTGCAATGATTCAGGCGAGATTTTGCATAACAAGAGAGAAAACCTTAATATTAAGGGCCCAAATGACCTCTAAAATTGTACAAAAGAAATTTGATATTAATATTTAGACCATATATTCAATTTTATATAATATGTAACATTGTTGGATCAAATTTCAATTGTAAAAACGTTGTTGGAAATCCATTTTCAAAATTTACAAAGGTGTACTCATCCACTATAAAAGGCCTCCTCTCATCCAACATCCTAAAAAATCCCATTAAACATTGTATAGGACAATATTGTACAAAATAGATCCTAATAATAACTAAAATAATTATATAAGACTCCCATTATTATGAAATCTATCCAAGGAATCCGTTTGGTGCTATCCAAAAGGAGTTACCCAAAGAAGAGCTAACATATTTCCTAATGCACATTAATTTTATTTCCATTATCCACTCATAAAATAAAATTATTCCATGAATATATAAAAAAATATTACCATAAATTTTATAGGATGTTTTTATGAAAATTGTTTGACCTACACTCACACAAACTTTCATGCAATGTGTAACGAACATACTGTTTATGTTTACAATGAACAACAGACTCATGAAATAATGATAGTTCTTTCCTTTACCACTTTTCATCATTGGGAATTATGATAAAACTATGTTTATTGATGTAATATATTATATTAATTATGACTTTATTCTTTTTTAATTATTTTATAATAGCCACCCTTATACATACAATTTTGGGTAAATATGATAACATCATTTGTGAAATTGTGGATTCCCGCCTACTAAAACTGATGTGATTAGTTCACACTACACATGGAACATTTATAGGATGGTTTTAATTAAAAATATGTTACATAAAATAAATATATAATATTCATGAAATAATTACCTTTATGAGAATATAAAATAAATCATTTTCTTTTTTACCCCTTCACACACTTAAAAAGTGACAACGTCGTTCATGGACATGTGGACTCCTGCTTCCTTGACACATTGTAACTCAATTTCAATATATATATATAAGTATATTTTATTAAAATATGTTGTATTTGTTATATAATAAATTTTTTGTAAATTTTAAATTTAATCACCTTCTTTCCATAACGATCATTGAAAAATTGGAATGATATTTATGCGTATATATGACCTACTATCTCCATGATTGTCACATTGGTTAATTTTCCATAACTAAAAGTAATTATTGGTTTTAAAAGTATAATTTATGTATAAATATGATTATTATTTCATGATTATTATTTTTGAGATGTTTGTATAATTACCCCTTTGACCATAGTCAATCTACCCAAGTCATTTTTTGAAAAATGAACCATATATGGTCAAAACACCCAACATAAACCTAGTTGTTTAAGCAGTTGTTTATAAAATTGAAATAATTGAAGTAAAATTAATAATAAACATGAAATATTTTCTCAATAAATTAAACTATTAACATAATTTTATTATTTTGGAATATAAGTACACATGTGACAAGTTAACCTCAATGTAAGGGATTTCGTCTCTGTTTATATTCCACTAAGACTTATATGTTATTATGAACCAAATCACTTTTATATGGTGCATATTATTCCCTTTGACATGTTATATCATAAATATTGTGCTTTCTATGATATTATAAGTTATATTTAATGTTATATATTCATCAATATTATGATTTAAATGTTTCAAAGTCATATAGGACACTTTTGGATGTTCAATGATTATTTTCCCCAAGAATGTTTTAATGTTGTTTCAATGGAATTTACATTAATCAACATAAAAACCCTGGTTGTTTCTTATCCTCCACTAGTGAAATTATTGATAAATTACAATCCCTTTTTCAATATATATATTTAGTGATAAGGAACACTATTTATTAATTAAATATATTATTCGATCTATGAAGAATGACTTGGATTGGAAATTTGGGTGATGCCCAGTTTTTGATATCCCCTCTATGCATCAATAGTCACATTAGATTAATAAATTATCCAAATAATAATATTTTAAACTATATTGAGAATATATCTTGATGGCATAGTGGTTCATGTGTTAGATAAATGACGTCCAACATTAAAGCATTTCCTTTATTTAAGATATAATTTTCATCCATGAGATTTTTCCTGGAAATATCTATGTATGCATTTCATTATTAGTTAAATGATTAAATATAATGTGTTTCAATTTATTACCTTTCCATATTGATTTTACTTATCTATTTATTTTATTTCCATGAGTTATTAGTTATTTTCCATTCAATTATTATTATTCTCATTGATTAATTATTGGTTCTTCTTTAATTATATTTATAGAGCATTTGAGATAAATCTTATTATGATTCATTTCTATAGGTTTTTAAGAGGAAATATTTGAATAATATTTAAAAGTTTCAGTTAATTTAAATTTCTTATATATAATGTTTTATTTTCAATTTATGATTTTAATATGGGTATTATGTATGTAAACTATTTTTCCAAACTGCTAAACAGTTCGGTCCCTTTGGGATTTTAAGCTTGTATCTATTATAATGTAAAAAAGTAATGCACCGACTATAGGTTTCTAGGGTTGGGGTGTTATAGTTGGTGGCATATGTGGTTCAGTGGTAATAGTGGAAAATATATTTATATAACATAGATTAATGAACATAACCCTAAGATAGACGTTGAAAATAAGTATAGATGAACATCATAGAATTTTGGTAAGGTAGAGATTATGTTGGTCTCCGTAGAAATGCATCCCTGTACTGATGCTACAAGTTCGTGTTGTTTTGGAATATAAGTACATAAAAGTAGCAACTCTGAAAAAGTGTTTCAGTACTGACTCGGCGTAGCTTGGTACACGACAAATGCCTTACTACACACCTGGTTTAGCACTCCTAGTGGATACTCTTAAGATAATTCACATTTTATTTAAAAACCATTAGAAGGGATTTAAATGGTAAATATTTCCCAATTTTTTTATTTATTATTATGATATTTTCTATGCACATTTTCTGAATTTATTATTAGTGTTAAGCCATATTTATAATTATATAATGTTCACAATTTTATGGGCTAATCTAGTATATTATATTGTTTATAAATTAATCCAAGAAGACAAAATTGTATAAATACTCATAGAAAATGTAGAGATTTCCTTGAAGAAGAATCAAATAAAAATGGTATTGGAACTGAGAATTTTACTAAAATAGTAGGGTAGCATAATCAGGTGTTGAAAATTAACCATTCTCAGATGGATAAAACTATCCCATGATGAGATTCTCCATTGTTGGATCATTTTATGCGACAAAGGCCCCCCATAATTTAGTGGTACTACTAATCCAATGGATGCTATGAAAAAGATTAAGTGTTTGGAGAATATATTTATAGAATTAGGATGTGGTGGAAAAGAAATTGTTACACTTTCATGTTATTGTCTTCAAGGTTATGCTGATAAATGGTGGTCTTTGATCTAGAATTGTTGGATGGAGACGAAAAATACTCACAAAATGGTGTAATATTAATGAGAAATTCTTTGATAAATACTTCCCTAATGATCAAAAAAATGATATGAATATAATTTTACTTAGTTTAAAGAAAAATGGGTATAAAAGTGTTATAGAATATGAATATCATTTTACAAGTTATCGAGGTGCTATACCTATTTCATGCACAACAAAAAAGGAATATTGATTATTTATTTTATGTTATATAGAAACATATTCAAGGGTCACTGGTCTCATTGAATATTTCATCATATTATTATATAATTTATGTTCCATCAATATGGAGAATAAATTTTATAGAATCAATATATTCAATGAAATGAAATATAATAAGAGGCCATCTGAACACCATAAAAAAGTGAATGATTCAAATAATAATAAAAAGAATGATTTCCCCACATTTGATAAGTATATAAAGAATAACCCTAGTAAATTCATGAAGGGAATGATAGTTTTTTATCATTGTGGAGACAAGGGTCACCATGATATAGAGTGAATAGATAAAAATAAAAAGGCTAAAATTGGGTGATACAAATGCAAGGAGATAGGGAACTATGAAAATAAATTCCCCAAGAACAAAGGGAACACACCTCATAATAAACTAAGAGATCAAGGTAAGGAATATGTGATTGAAATAACCAAAGTGGAAAGATTAATGTGATTCTACATTTGGATCTATTAAATATGTTGTGAAAGTACTTTATTGATGATTTTCTCATTATATGATTTATGAAATATGTAAGGATTGTGATGCAGTAATATTTCACCTAATATTTGAGATCATATGCTGAATGGTACCAATAAAAGATACCCTCTAGAAAGAAAAATATTTTGGAAAGAAAATTGATGAGGTAAAAATAACACTTAAAATGTTCCTAATGTTAAGACATTGATGTTTGGATAAAGAAATGATTCCTTTAGATAACTTAAATATAATAAGTGCTAATTACCTTTAAAATGATTAATTATTTACGATATCATTGATGAAGTTTACAAAAATTATGGATTTAGGTAATATATCCAATAACATGTTTTTTAGTTAAGGTATAAAGAAGAATTCATGTTCCCAATAATGTATTATGACAATTCAAGTTATTACCATATCTTAAGAGAATGCATGATCAAGGAGTTTACATATTTGGTGTGTGATGATTAAAAAGGTATGCCTTGTAGATTGAAGGATACTGATAAGTTCAATTTTTGGAATTTATTGAACTTCCTAATAAAGTGTCAGATTATAATATTTTTGAAAATTTAACCATTTATGAATTTTTTTAATTTGATACTTGGGAATAGTTTCAGATATTGTTGTATTAATTTACCATATTTGAAACAAATTAGTAGGAGTACAAGGAAAAACCATAGGATAAAATAATTTTTCAATGAAATTTATATTTACTTAAATTGTAATAGAGTGAAATAATTCCACAACTATAGGGAAAAAGGTTCTATGATACAAATGTTTTTTCCTATTATTATAATTTTGATTATATCAATTAAATTTATTCAAACATCTAGTTTATGGTTTTGTGAAAAAATAGTCATCTAAACATGTTCTTTATAACTCTTCTTCATCACATGATTGTTATATTTTTCGTATGAATCAATGTCTCCATTTCAAACCTATCTTCTCATACTACTGAAAATAGTTATGTGACCATTATTATTTCCTATCTATCTTTTTAAGAATATGTTTTATTAACCCTATTTACTATGTGGGTTTTTCAACAATAGTGTTCTCAAATATCAATCCCTTCATTAACAAGGTCATGTTTAAATTATGACGATGAAATTTAATTTAGGAGGGGAGAATGTAACACCATTACATTTTAAAGTAAGAACATTTTATTTGATAGTGTGTACAACATGCAACACCAAGCATGTAAGGGAATGTAATATCCTGATACTTAACAAAATAATTAATATTTTAAATAAATTTAATATATTCTATGAAATTCAATGCATGCGACCACTGTGTTATCTTTCCTTACACAAAAGAACAACCTTGTTAGGTAGATTTCATTACAGGCATGACCATGTTTTTACCGAACAACAATACATCATTAAAAATATTATTATTTAATTTAATAGGACTTTACCTCAACATTAAATCAGAGATTATGAATTGTATTAACTATCACATGAAAATGTATATTTTATTGAAATATAAAATGAATTCATTTGTTACAAATTGATTATAAATGAATATAATAACCAATTAAATCTAATGAAATGTCTTTCATAAAAACCTAATTTTATGCCACAAAAGGTGTTTTACTGTAATAAATTAAATTAATTACTATTATTGGATTATTTTAAAGAAATATTTTTATATTATATTTTCAATAAAATATTTTTTATGTTCATTAGATAGACTTTATAGGCATAAGATAAGAACAAACTGAACTTTATGGATAAAAACATTTATTTTTGTAAAGGATGTTTTACTACATTTTAATAGAAACCCCATTTCAAATATATATATTTTTAAAATTTATAGAGTATATATATGTCAAAATAAATTTCAACTTTGAAATTTTAACAAAACAATTATCTTAGGGTGAATTGTTTCGTATTTTTTTGTAAAGTTTTAATTTTTAATGAATAGGTGAAAACAATGAATTTTAATTCAAAACTAATTTTTTGTCTAATTTAGTTTTAAGGATAATTTTCATAATTGGGTTTGATGTTTAATTAAATTAAATTTTTTATCAATTAATATTATTTAGTTAATGGGAATACATTTCACTTTGATATTGAATATAAAATGTTTACAAACTTTTGGACAGTTTTACTTTAAAAACCCACATTGTCATCCCATTTATAGGATTGATTTTAAATTTATTTCTTCCTCTTATTTGATTTAAATTTGAAAAAATGGATACTATATTTAGAATCATAATATTTTATAATTTCTTGTATAGTCATCTTAGTTTTTTCCCAAAAATATTAGTGAATGTAATTAATATTAATTACAACTATTAAGGTGAAATTAAGTATAATATGGGACTAAACCTTAATCTTATGAGTAAAAATGACATAGAAACATGTCCAAAAAAATTTAAGGATCTATTTAGACCATATAATTAATTTTATCTAATTTTTATCATTATTGGATCCACTTTTAAAGGAATAGACATGTGTTTAATTAATTTTCCAAAATTAACAAGAGTTCCACTCCTCATACACTATAAAAAGTCCTCCTCTAATCCCACTAAATCACACTAATACATAAAAAATGGATTGAAAAAGATTTAAAAATATAGCTCCTAAAAATATCTCCCATAATCCAAGATTCATGTCCTTTGGAGTAAATCCATCCCAGGTAGACCTTTGGTGCAAACCAAAAAGAGTTACCCAAAGAAGAGGTAACATCTTTTCATAACCTCTTTAGTTTTATTTCCAATCTACAACCCCTAAAATATTCTTTGTGATTCCCAAACCAATTTCATTTTTAATAAAAATATTATATGGTTTACTTCATTTAAATTTCCATACTACCTAAAACAATACTTATAAAATAGACACGAGACTTTTCTTTATTAAATGAAACACTAAAATCGATTACATTACAAAAAGAAAAAAAGAACCTTACTAACCTACGATACCTACTAGGAGACCTATAAAAATAATAGGAAGACAACCAAATACAACAAATATCCCTAGAAGATAGTAGATGTCCTTCAGATCCATCACCACACAAAACATTATAGCGAGAACCACCGCAACCATGCTAAGAATCAGAAGAATGAAGAGAACCATCTTATAATACAAACTGAATTAGATGTATGAAATAACATAAACATGTACTTATAAGGGTCTTATGGACCATTATAAATACTTGTGACCATTATTATAGCCATTGAATTTTAAAATTAAGGTGATCATTTCTTTTTGAATTTGACCGTTGGGTATGTGAAGTAATTATCTTGGTTAATTAAATAAATGAATTCCTTGTTTTAATATGAACTATAATTAAAGAGGTTGAAAATAGTGACCATTGGTATTTTTATTGAAAGTGTTTTGATATGTTCTAAATATATAGATATTTTAAGAGTTTCAAATGTTTCAAATGATTTAAATATTATAGCCTGATTAAATGATAACATATTTTTAAGATATAATTTATATTTTTTTTTTAATTGCATAATAACCATAATGTTCTATGAATTTTTTTTCATTTTAATGAATTTATGAACATATTTATAATTATACATTTTTTACAGTTATCAAATTAATTTGTATTCAATTTTTAAAAAATACTTAAGTATGATGTTTTTATAAAAATCATTGTTACCTTTAAACACATATATAAGTAATATAAACATTTTATTTAGTTTAGTTTCATAATTTCAAATATTTTTTACAATTAAGATAATTTTTATTTTGATTTTCAATATAATAAATTTTTAAATTACTAATTTAATTTATAACATTTTAAGTATATATAATATGAAATTTATATATGTGTTTTATAAATTAATTTAATGATAAAAATTTTAACTCTTTGGAGTATTAATAAAATAATTTTAATATATTAATAGTTTTACATATATATTTTGACTTTTTAAAAGTTAATATAATAATAGAGATACAATACTAATAATAGATTACTAAAATAAAATGATATAATGAATTCCATAAAGGGATTTGGTGTCTGTGTAATAGGGTATCACGATGCAGGGGCGGACGCGTTCCTCGGTTGGGTTCATGAGTCGTGACATGAGGGTTTGGGGAGGATGAGTTGGGTATGGTGAAGGTCTCCAAGTCGCATGGCTTGTAGGTTTCATCCAAGGTGAGGGAATCGACCCTAAGCGTGAGCCGATTAAGAGGGAGATCAGGTGAGATGCTCGTACAAGCCACTGGTGGTTCGATTGACGATAAGGGTATGAACCAGGCCGTGGAGTTCCACCGCAGATCGATGTTCATGGGTTGTGGTTTTCAAATTGAATTAGAATTGGTTATTTCAGTCCAGTTTTGGGTTGAGTTATGGGTTCTTTTTGTCTGAATCTAAGGTAGGATTTATGTTCTATGTCTTAAAATCTATGTTATGCCCTTATTTCTTCTAGGTTTCTTATTTCTTTTGTTTAATAGTGAAGTGTGTGGTCCAAAATCCTTGTTTTTCCATTTTTTCCCCCTGGTGGTCATCTGTAGTCCCTAATCTGTGAATGTTTTACTTTTTGATTATAAATAGTGGGTATATCATTTTAGTCTACTGATTTGTTCTCCCAACCCTGTTTAACTCTATTTAATATTACTTATGTCAATTTTATTTCATTGTTTTTTCTATAATTGATTCAATGTAATTTGAGGCTTCTTCACCTATAGTCCGGGCACGCACCACAAGCGTGAACCCATCACTATAATTTTTTTTAAAGTCTCTACTGGTCCCGGTTAAATAGTATAGGTATGGTTATAAAGGCCAAACTCTTTTGTGTAATTGAATTGGGGGGGACCTTATTTGAAGCTCTATGTGTGTTTTCAAGACAACATAAATGGATCAAGGATTCTACAGTCATGTAAGTGATTATTTATGATTTATTTCTTGTCATATGTTTTTCATAAATTTCTGGATGGAACATTGTTTATTTATCTCAAAGTTAGAATTTTTATTTTTCTGGATTTTCTATTGGATTATTATTTTTCAAATACTATCCATGAAAGTTTCCATTCTTATTTAGTTAGATATTTATTCAATCAAATCTTTCAAGATTATATTTAATTTATCAAAACTATTTTTAAATTGAATTTGGTGTAAGGGATTAAATTTTCTATAAAAACCCTTAAATATATTTTGTATAACGAGTCATATAAATATATATTCATATAGTTTATATAAGTCACCTTTGAGCCATTTTTTAGTATGAGACTTCTGTTTGTTTATTATGATGTATTCATATATTTTTTCTCAAATTTTAGAATTCTAGCCCTTGCCATTATTTTCTTTTACTGGTATGGGTTTTTCTTTGTTTAAAACCTTTCAACACTATATTATTACTTTCAAACTTATTTAGTAAGGGAATTAATATTTATTTTCATGGTTGAATTTATTTATTAAGGGTTTTACATACCTTTTCTTTCTCATGGAAAATATTTTTATACACATGGTATACTTGGTCATATACAGTTTTTTATATATACATACATTCTTCCCAATTTCAAACGCTTTTTAAGTTTGGATTCTAGGGTTTAAATGATGTTTTTAAAGTGAAAGGTGATTATAAGGGATTTTATTTCATTACCCACCTTGTGCAGAATCAGATTATACATGTAGTATACCAGGTATATATATATTTATATACATATATTCATACTGTTAATAAATATAATACTCCATTTAAATCATACAATGTCTTTTAGTTTTTGATAATCCAAGTATTAAATGATGATTTTGAAAAACATGTGATAATTAAGTGTTACAACAATTTTTGTTTCTAAAACATGTATATATAAATATATATATTGTGAATATATATGGTAATATATATAAGCACTTATATTGAACAAAACTTTTTTGTTCATGTATTTTAATTGCTAGAATTATATTTTCTTGGGTTTTAGTTGTTTGGTTTAATCGGACCATATAAACACATATATGTATATATATATATGGTATATGTATAAATCTATGGGTTTTAACCATATCCCCAATTAATTTTTCATGAAACAAATTGTGGTGATTAATGTATGTTTCAAAGATATGTATAATTAAATTTTTATGCATGTAGCCATCACATGAAACAACTATTTTCCATCTAGCTGATTGCACTAATAATCAGTTACTATAAATATTTTATGTTATTGTAGTTTATTTGACATGGCCATTTATCAGCATATGCTTGGAATGTAAATGAAAATTTTATTAAATTCAAAATTATAAATTTTAAAATATAAAATGTTTATTTCCATAAAATAAGGATTTTAGAATTTAAGGGTTATGATTTTATGCGACAGAACCTATATTTTATGTGCATTAGTTATAATCACATGTGCTATAATATTCCTACCATACTTGTCATTTATTAAGTTTCCATATCCATGTAGTTGTTAGTTTTGCTGTTGACACTTAAATGCATGATTCATTATATATAATTAGATACTAAAAATGTAATTAATCTTTTATGAACTTTTATGGATTTAAGAACTAAATTATTCAATGTTGTATGAGGCACTTTGAATAATATGAAATGAGAGATTAAATATTCAAAGTGGTATGTGAAACTTTGAATATATGACTTGCAGGGAATATGAGGAATATATTTGACTCAGTATATAATCGGTTGGTGACCGGTAAATGAATTCCCTATGGGTTGGGGACCAGTTAATGCAAACCCTACGGGTAGAGGATAGGTTAATGAAATCCCCAAGATGAATCGATAGTTTTCATGAGACAAATTTGGTCATGGAATTATTCCTTAAAATAGAATATCATTATACATTCCCTCATTATTTTTATAATATCTAATTAACCAAGATCGTATTGAACTGGAGAATATGCTTGGGTAAGATCCTATAATTATGAGTATCATAAGAAGTAAAGGCCCATGGAATGATGATTATTCGGCACCAATCTCTTGAATCATAATTCAAATGTCTCTTGTTTACCAGATATTATATGATGTTAATTTTATATGATATATTAATTGTGACTTTGTTTATGTTCAACTCTGATCATGTATTACATTCATTTTTAAATTCTATACTTTTACTTTTTCACGTCACACTTAGTATAGTTAGAATAAATATTGATTTATATGCTGCACACCATATATTTTGTATAAGCATTATTATGATTGGAACATGTTTTATTGTAGCCCTGTTAATGTTTCTCATATTTTTCTCTAGTAATTCGTGGAAAACATTTATGTTACGATTTGGGTATTGGATTTTTATTTAAGAAAACGTTTGATGAAAAATTTAAAGTTATGTTTATAATCAATTTTATTTTAAATAATTCATTTCAAAAATCCCCCATATTAGACATTTGTATGCTCACCTTATATTTTCAATATGTCTTTAGAGGTTTAGTAGATTTGAGTTACTCTGATTGGTGGATCCTTTATGGATGGTTTTCTATACAGAATTTGAAAAATTTTAACATTTTTTTATGGTTTTCCATAACCTAGCCCACAAATATCAGATGTATGGAGCATGATGTGTAATTATTAAGTATTTATTTTTATAAAAAAATTACCCACCATGTTTTATTAAAAACACAATGGCTCCGAGGTAGTCTGGGGCTAGGGCATGATAGTTGGAATCAGAGGTCGGTTTAGCCAACTCTAGAAAATTAGAAGAACACTAAAAATATAATTATTTATTACTAAGTAGAATTAATTATTCAAAACTTCAAGACGGAAGATGAATGAATTCATTTGTCTCTCCCCACCGAATTACTAGAATGCATAATTGTTGAGTCAAGTTCAAAGACATACCAACTATTTGTAAACCTGCATCTAACATGTAAACACCTTTATCAAGTGTCTAACAACCCAAATATCCTTAAAATTTATCATGGACTAAGTCACATTTACTACCTCATGTTGTATGCAGAAATTGGTTTTTGTGCGCACAAAAGAAGGTACTATGAAAGAATATTCTAGTTTTTCACCCTATCTTAGGGTTATCTGGCTCTAGAGAAGTTACGGGAAGCTACAGAGGTAGGAGAACCCCACACAACCTATATGTTCCATGTCTTGAGTTATAGTAGGTATGAGAGGCTTTATAACATCTTGTTTTTAGAAAACCAAGTCATTCGATTAGTCTTTCAGAACCACGTACATTCTGAAATATCTGAGATCTACACCTCTCGTGCCACCCTTTTGAGGACCTACTACTGCCTGCATGAGTTTGATGAAAGATATGATAGGTTTATCTGTGAGAATGAAATTGAGGAGTTTAATAATGTTTTGGGAATCAATCTAAATTGAAGAACCTACCATGAATGTCTCAGACGATGGTGGACCTAGTGAAGAGGCATCAGGGGTGAAGTCTGTGGGTCGGTAATGAGAAGATTAAGAGCATGAAGGAATTGTTAGGATGTACTTCCTTGAATGGGGATAATGTGATGCCCTGAACCTATTTCATTTTTAATAATAATAATAAATGGTTTTACATTGTTTAAATTTATGTGCTACCCAAAAAAATACATGCAAAAAAGACACACAAATTATCTTTATTCAATGAAACACTAAAATAGATTACATTTCAACAAGACCAAAAAACCTTACTACTATAGGATACCAACTGAGAGACCTGTTAAAATGACAGGGAGACCACCAAATATAAAACAATCTCTAGATGATATTGAATTTCCTTCAGATCCATCACCATGAGTAATATTATAGCTAGAACCACTAAAACCGTGCTAAGAATCAGAGGAATGAAGAGATCCATCTTGTAATCCAAACTGACATAGAGATATGAAATACCATAAACTTTTATTTATAAGGGTCTTATTCACTATTAGAAATACTTGTGACCATTATTATAGCAATTGAAGTTTAAAATTTTATATGACTGTTGCTTTTTGAATATTATTGTTAGGTATGTAAAGTAATTCTCTTGGTTAAATAAAACCATGTTTTTGGTTAATTAAATAAATGACATCTTTGTTTTAATATGAACTACGATTACGGAGTTTGAAACCATTGACCATTGGTATTTTTATTTCAAGAGTTTTGATATGTTTTAAATATATAGATATTTTAAGAGTTCCAAATGTTTTAAATGCATTAAATATTATAGCCTGATTAAATGATAACATAGTTTTATGATACAATATATATTATATTCTTATATGCATAATAACCATAATGTTCTTAGAAACAATTTTTATTTTAATGAATTTATGAACGTCATTATAATTACACAATTTTTCGATGATAAAAAATAATTTTGTATTCATTTTAAAAAAACACTTATGTTTGATGTTTTAATAAAAAATATTGTTTCCTTGAAACACATATATGTGTAATATGAATATTTTTTAGTTTATTTTAAAAAATTCAAATAATTTTTTACAATTATGTTAATTATTATTTTTATTTTCAATATAATACATTTTTAAATTACTAATTTAATTTATAACATTTTATGTATATATAATATGACATATATATATACACATATATGTGTTTTATAAATGTATTTAATGATAAAAAATTTACCTTTTAATGTATTGATAAAATAATTTTAATAGATTAATAGTTTTATATATAACTTTTGACTTTTTAAAATTTAAGATAATAATAGATATATAATGACAAAAATATATTATTAAAATAAAAAAATATTATGAATCCCGTAAAGGGATTTGGGGTTCACAGAATAGGGTATCGCGAAGCAGGGGAGGATGAGTTCTTCGGTTGGGTTCGTGAGTAATGGCGTGAGGGTTTGGGGAGGATGAGTAGGGTCTGGTTGGGGACTCCAGGTCTTGCGACATGCAGGTTTCATCCGAGGTGAGGGAATCGACCCTGAGCGCGAGCCGATGCCGAGGGAGATCAGGTGAGATTCATGTGTAGGCTGCTGGTGGTTCAATAGGGGATGAGGGTATGAATCATATTTTGGAGTTCCACCGCAGATCGATATTTTTGGGTTAAGGTTTTCGAATCGAATCAGAATTAGTTATTTCAGTCTGGTTTTGGGTCAAGTTAGGGTTTCTTTCTGTCATAATCTAAGTTGGGCTTTATGTTATAAGTCATAGGATCTATGTTATTCCTTTATCATTTATTTGTTTCATATTTCATTACTATAATAGTGAAGTGTGTTGTCCCCTAATCCTTGTTTTTACATTTTTTATTCTTCCCTGGTGCTCATCTGCAGTCCCTAATCTGTGAATGTTTTACTTTTAGATTATAAATAGTGGGTATATCATTTTAGTCTACAGATTTGTTCGCATAACCCTATTTAACTCTGTTTAATATTAGTTATGCCAATTTTATTGAATTGTTTTTCTTTAATTGATTGAATGTGAATTGTGGCATTTTCACCAATAGTCTGAGCATGAACCAGAAGCCAGAAACTGTCACTATAAAAAAATAATTAAAATTATCTACTGGTCATAATTAAACAATATAGATATGTCTATAAAGGCCTTACACCTTTGTGTAATTGAATTGGGTGGGGAAGCCTCATTTGAAGCTTGGTGGGTGTGTTCAATACAACATAAATGGATCAACATTTCTTTAATAAAGTAATGGATTATTTATGATTTATTTCGTGTCATATTTTATCCATAAATTATTGGAAGGATCATCGTTTATTTATCTCAATGTTATAATTTTTATTTTTCTAGATTTTCTATAGGATTTTTATTTTTCAAATTCTATCCACAAAAATTTTCATTCTTATTTAGAAAGATATTTCTTCAATAAAATATTTCAAGATTATATATTCTTTATAAAAAATATTTTTAAATTCAGTTTAGTGTAAGGGATTTAATTTGGTGTGCGAAACACTTAAATATATTTTGTATACACAGTCGTATATTTATTTATTGGCATAAAGTTTATACAAGTCAACTTCGAACTATTTTTTTTTGTGTCGGACTAATATTTATTTATTATGGTGTATACATAATTGTTTTTCAAATTTTAGAATTCCAAACCTCGCCATTATTTTATTTTACTAGTATGGGTTTTCATTGTTTAAAACCTTTCAATAATATAATACTAATTTCAATTTTATTATTATGGGAATTAATATTTATTTTCATGGTTGAATTAATTTAGTAAGGGTTTTATATACCTTTTCTTTCTAAGGAAAAACTAGTTTACAATCTTGGTATACTCGGTTATATACAGTTTCCTATATATACTTCCATCCTATATATTTTCAAACCCTGTTTACTTTTTGATTCTAGTGTTTAAATGATGTTTATAAAGTGCAAGGTTATTATAAGGGATTTTATTTCTTTTCCTACCCTATGTAGAATCTAATTATACATGTTGTATATCGGGTATATATATTCATACTGTTTATACATATAATACTCAATTTCCATCATTCTATTTCATTTGGTTTTTGACAATACATGTGTTAAATGATTCTTTTGAAAAACTTTTCATAACTAAGTGTTAAAACAATTTCAGTTTTTAAAATCTATATATATATTGTTAGTATATATGGTAATATACATAAGCACTTATATAGATTTGTTTTTTCTGTTCATGTATTTTGATTTCTGGAATAATATTTTCTTAGGTCTTAGATGGTTGGTTTAATCGGACCATATAAACAAAAATATGTATATATATATATATATGGTATATGTATAAACCTATGGGTTTTAACCATAACCCATATTAAATTTTCATGAAAAAAATTGTGGTGATTAATGTATGATTTAAATATATGTATAATTAATTTCTTATGTATGTAGCCATCACATGAAATAATTGTTTTTCCATCTAGTCGTTTGCAATGAGAATCATCTACTATAAACGTTTTCAGTGATTTTAGTTTATTTGACATGGCCATTTTTCAACATATGCTTAGAATATAAATTCTTACAATAATAAATTCACAATTATGAATTTTAAAATATAAAATGATTATTTACATAAAATAAGGATTTTAGATTATAAGGGTTATATTTTTTTTGTGAAAAATCTCTATTTTAGGTGCATTAGTTATCATCACATGTGCTATAATCTTCTTAACATACATGACATTTATTAAATTGTCATAGCCATGAAGTTGTTAGTTATTTGTTGACAGTTAACTCATGATTCACTACATATAAGTAAATGCTAAAGAATTTAATTAAACTCTTATGATCTTTTATAGATTTAAGAGTTAAATTATTCAAAGTGGTATGGGAGACTATTAATACTATGAAATGAGAAATTAAATATTCTAAGTGGTATGAGAAAATTTGAATATATGACTTACTGGGAATTTGAGGAATGTATTGGAATCAGTATATAATGGGATGAAGACCTATTAATTAAATCCCTAAGGGTTGGGGACTGGTTAATGGAAGCCCTACATGTTGGGGAACTGTTAATGAAATACCCATGATGCATTGGTAGTTCTCATGAGACAAATTAGGTCATGGCCCGAGACCTTGACATATTCTCTCATAGACATTGCCTTATTATGTTTATAATATTTAATAAACAAAGTGCATATTCTGCGAGAGAATATGCATGTTTAAGAGAATATACTTTGGAGTATTAGAATAAGTAAATTCACATGACATGATGACTATTCAACACCCATCTCCTGAACCATAATACAAATGATGGTTTTTTACTAGTTATTTAATGAAGTGGATATTATGTGATATATTATTTGTGACTTTGTTTACATGCAACTATGATCATGTATTACTTTCATTTAGATATTCTATACTTTTACTTTTGTACACCACACATATTATAGTAAGAATAACTCTTGATTTATATGTATCACATCGTATATTTTGTATAACAATGCTTATGATTGAAACATATTTTATTCTATCCCTGTAAATGTTTATTAACTTGTTCTCTGGTAATCTTGGAATACTGTAATGTTATGATTCGTGTATTGTAGTTTTTTTATGAATTTTTTTTATGAATATTTCTAAAACTTATTTTAAAAAAAAAAAATTATTTGAAACATTACTTTTCAAAAACCCCCTTATTGGGCATTCGTATGCTCACCCTACATTTTCAATCTGTTTATATAGGTTTAGTATATTAGAGTTACTCTGATTAGTTTCTATTTTTTGGAGTATTTTCTGTGTAGTATTTGAAGGATTTTAAAATTTTTATCTGGTTTTCCATAACCTAAACTGCAAAGATCACCTATATGGAACATGATGTGTAATTATTTAGTATTTATTTTTTTTTAAAAATTTCACACCCTATTTTATTAAAAACGCACCAGCTCCAAGGGAGTATGGGGCTGAGGCATGACATTCTTAATACATTATTATATAAAAAAAGAATCATAAATATAATATTATGTTTTTATGATAATGTTTTCCCTACAATCACACACACTTCCATCCAATGGGTAAAAAACATACTGTTTATTTTAATGGAAAACTACCGACTCACGAAATGATGATTGTTAATTTTAACATTACCACATTAAATGATTGGGAATTATGGTTGAAGATATATTTATATATGTTATATATTATAATTTTTATACATTTTTTTCATTAATTATTTTATAACACATACACATATGATTTACTTTTTTTGTAAATATGATAACACTATTTGTGGAAGTGTGGACTACCGCCTCCTCAAATCGATGTGATTCACTAACTCTATACATGGAACATTTAAAGTATGGTTATAATTGAAAATATGTAACATAAATTAAATATATAAGATATTAATTATAGAATTAACATTCTGGAAATATAATATATATCATTTTCTTTTTTACCCTTTCAGACACATAAAAAGTGATAACTTCGTTTGTGGACGTGTGGACTGCCACCTCCTCAACATAATGTGATTCCTTTTAAATCATAATAATTATATATATAAGTATATATTATTAAATAATATCTTATTTATGATATAAGGATAATTCATCAAAAATATAAGTTAATTACATTCTTTCTATAATGATCACTGAAAAATGGGAATGTTACTCAAGCGTACATACGACGTACTATCTCCATGATTGTAATGTTGGTTCATTTTTCATAACCATATTTCATGGATGATTCTAAAAGTATAATTGATGTATTATTTCATGAATTTTATTCTATATAGGTTTATATAATTACCTCTTTCACTATATTCAATCTACCAAAGTCATTTTTGACATATAAACTGAATATGGCCAAAACACCAGATGTAAACTATGTTTCTTAAGTAGTTGTTTACAATATTGAAATAAGTTATGAAAAAGTAATAATAAACATGAAAATGGCTCTAAATAAATTATGTAATTATCAAAATTTTATTATTCAAGAATATAAATACACACATGCCAAATCAGAGTCAAGGTAAGGGATTTCGTCTCAATTTACATTCCATTGAGACTTAGTTGTTATTATGATCCATTTCACTTTTATATGGTGTATATAATGAACTTTGACATTTAATTTAATGAATTTAATTATTTTCATGATATTAAAAGTATAATTTAATGTTATTAATTCCTGGGGATTATGATTCAAATGTTTCAAATTTGTATGAGACACTTGGGAATGTTTTAATATTATTTTACTCAACAATGTTTTAATTATATTTCAATTTTATTTCTATTCATCATAACCAATATACATTATTTTTACTTATCCATGTAACACCCCAAGGTTCAGAATATAAATAGATAATGAAACTTTATAATATAGCCATTAAAACACAACTTTTCCACTTCTATGTTTTGAATTTCAAAAAATGGTCATCTAGAGTTGTGTTTAGTAAGTCATTTGGAGTCTGATAGAACAACATGATTTTTTAGTGAATAGTATCATACACTTTTGAATAGTAATATTAATAGTAATATGACCCTAATTAATAGTAAATTTTATTATTATTTTATTTTCTTAAGGCTAGAAGATAATAACATCTTGGTTAATTTTTCATTGTGATAAAGTAGTAGTTGTAGAATTAGAACTGTTATGTTTTGAATTAAGTATGATATTATTTAAAAGTTAAATTAATAATATTCAGAAAATTATTTTTCAAAAATGGACTTAACTTTTTAATTCTACACGTCGAAAAATGGTAGGGGTGATTTTTTGGGATTTTTTTTGAAATTCTAGAATTTTTTATGAATAGAAAAATACGATAAAATACGATAAATGCTAAATACTTGATTTACTACATCATAGGTGATGCAAGGATGATGTAAGCCCACATGGTTCGATCTCACATTCCATTATTACTATTAGGGGTTACATTAAACAATACTATTGGTTGTCATGAGGGAAATAATAAAATAAAGAATTAAATATTAAAAATTTACTCCTCCCCTACACTATAAAAACCCTTCACCACTCTCTATTCTCTTCACTCCTATAATCCTTGAAGCTCCTCAAATTTCTACCCAATTAACCTTCCCTAGTCTCACCCCACGTCCATGAAGCTTTTGGTCTTTCCAAAAGGCCAAAACCCCTTCCCTTAAGGAGTTTCTCAAGGAGGTTATTTCAAGAGGTAAAGTACACTTCTTTTTCATTTGGTTTCATTTTAATTTATATTATTTTGTTATCCTCTCCTCACCTCCTCTGTACAAATGATAATTATAACTCCAGTAACATATATATATATATTGAATTTATATCATTTTAATGGATGAACCATCATAAATATTCTCACTCCCTCCCTTTTATTTTATAAACGAAATCGACATCCATGAGGTTCTGATTTATAACCTTCGTGGATGATGAAGTTTAATTCTTCAATTTATTCTTCATTACTGGTCATGAAACCATATTAATAGTTGAAGCAGATTATAATATATTTTTCATAACCTAATTAATATTCCGGAACCAGAATATGTACATATAATTATGTTATATGACAAAACTAGTTTATAATACAGCAAATACCGCTGAATAAATCGAAGTTGTGGTCATCTAATAATTCATACTCATTAAATGTAACCAAATGATAGAAATGGGAATTAAAAATTCTGTATGTTCACAAATAATATTTAATTTCAATTATGGAGATTTACATCCAATCCACTTCATTACTTAAGAGAAACTGAACAGAATATGAAAATAAAGGAAACGAACACTCTAGAACGATGAAATTCAATACAATAACTTGTCAATAAAGACATAAATGAACTAACTAGAATTATGGTAAAATAAATACATGTCTAATAAGTTCTGATATATTTTATTAAAAAGTATAATTTCATTTTCCAGGAGCTTAAGTACAAGAGCATAACACGTTTGGAGTTATGGTAAGTGGTTTTCCACCCGAACGTCCATTTTCATTCGGGATACTTTTTTTGTCTAAATACCTCAATGAAATTATTATGTATTGTTATGTACTCATCATATATTCTGTGTGAGTATCATATATATGTTTTTAAACCATAATCCTTCCTTATTTTATGTATAGTTACATGTTTTAAAAAAATCACTCAAAACTGTTTCCAAAAATACGAGCCCGATACAAGGGAATTTCTCAAATTCATATCAATTTTCAAGGGAAATCTATAATCTATTTTAGAAACCAATATTCTTATAAAAAAATAGTTTTATTATGAAAATACTACCTTACTTCACTTATGGTTTTATACAATTAATTTTCCAAAAGAAATCTTCTTTTTAAGATAAATGAGTATTCATCTCTAGAATTGCCTAATGATTTTATAAGTGTGTTTTTGCCTAATTCAACACTCTTGTTGATTCCATGGTATTATTAGGTTAAATAATTTATGATGTCATCTACCATATTTTATTTAATGGTATATAAATAACTCTATTGTGGATTATTTATCCTAAAACCATTCCCCATATTACTCAGAATGGTTAGTGTTTTATGTTTAATGATTGGGGAAAGATAGTTACATTTCATATGATAGTTTCATTATGAAATTATATGTTATTAATGTTTATAACCACTCATATTTTGAATGAATTGGAATTATTATGTGATTTTTGGGGCCCTCTTTATCCCCTCAATGCATCGGTAGGTCTCATGAGACAAATAGACATGGAATTTTCTGAGGCCTTTCCCAATGTGATATGGATTTTGGCAGAGGCCTTAATCACTAGATGTCTTGGCCGAGGCCATGAAAAAATGATTCAGAATGTCCGACATATGCACTTCCATCATTATGAAGCTAGTAATTGAATGTTCATGTGGATATTTGACAAGTAGAATACCTTTGATTATGTTTTATTATGTTAATATTTACTCAGTTCATATTCCGGCAATAATATGTTCAAGTTTATTATTAAAGGAATGTGTTTTCAATAATTCACCATGTATAATGTTTATATTATATTCTATTATATTTCTTACTATTACTGAGCACTCGATCTCATCCTTTCTTATGTTTCATTTTTCTGATGATCTGAAAAAGTAAATTATGAATGAAATGAAAACATAATCTAGGAGACATGATGTTCCTAGTGGAATAATTTAGTGTTGTTTTTATATTCCATATGTAAATTTGAACTTATGTATGTAACTTGTTTCCAATAATACTAAACTACTAGGTCCTTCAGGATTAACTTTCCTAGTATGTATGCCAACGTATTCAAATAAGGCACCGACTCTGGGAAACTGGGGTTGGGTCCTTACAGTTGGTATCGGAGGAAGTTTAGTAGAATACTTGGAAACTAGATTTAGAAAATGTAGAATTAGGGAAGAGTCCCTATGTTAGTCTTTGAGGATATAGATACAATAACGTCTTGGTATTTTTGTAAGGAATAGATTATTTGGATCTTTTAAGAAATACATCCCTGTCTGGATATGAGTAGGTAGAGGCGGCTCTGGCACAGATGTATCTAGGGGTAAAACATGAAAACACCGCTTTGATCTAGACTCAAACGGGAACTGGTGCACAAAAATGGGACTTGTTGCACTATTGGTTATGACACTCCTAAGGGATATTCTTAGGATAATTCACATTTTCATTACAAACCATTATGAAGGAATGAAATATAAAATATTCCTCAAAGAATCTGTATTTGTGAATATAGGATTATCCATGCGTAGGATCTCAATTTTTCTGAGTATTTTTAAGTTAAGATTATACCTTAGGATTCATAACCTAATATAGTGTATGCCATTATCTAGATATGGAACCTAGTGGACGGAATGGAAATCGCACAAATTCACCTGTTCTCTTCAGGGATTTTCGTCCGACGTAAGATAATGATGTTGGCTTTGGTGCTGTGACTAGTGCTGAGAAACTCATAACTATACTGGGACAACTTACTCGGGTTATGAATAATAACCTTACATGTATGGAGTATCTGGATACACCACGTAGAGGAGCCATTCTAGATCTCTTTATGCAACAACAACCTCATCGTTCAATGAGACTACAAACCCATTTGTAGCAGAGCAGTGGATATGTTCCATTGAGACGATATTTCTCTCTTTGTGATGTAATGAAAGAGAGAAGGTTGTCCTAGCAGTATATCATCTATCAGGAGATAGAGATCAGTGGTGGTTATTAATCCAAAACATAAAAGAGGATGCAGAGATAGAAGAGATGTAAACGAGGGATTTTAAGGAAATATTCTTAGAAAAATATTTTCCTCATGAGCAGCGAGCAGATATGGAGAGACAATTCTTGAATCTGAGGTAGAAGGATGATGAAAATATTGCCAAGTTTGAAGCCAACATCACAAGGTTATCAAGACATGCGATGGACTATATAAGAAATCCAAGGAGAAAAATTGATCGATTCTTTGATGGCCTAAAGCCATTCCTCCGACGGGCATTGTTCTCCAAATGTTTTTCCTTATATGAGGATAATGTTTCATGTGCCATCAAGATAGAAAAATAATTCTCAAAGTCTTATGACTTTAAGGGAAAGAAAGAAAAGAAAAGGGCTGGTAAAAACCATGGGATAGGAAATAAGGAAATATTAAAGAATGAAAGAGTGTAATTTCCACCATGTGATAATTTTGGAAGGAAACACCCTGGTGTATGCTTAAAAGGAAAAGGAGTATGTTACAAATGTGGTCAGAAAGGCCATCTTGCTGGTGATTGAAAAGGGAAGAAGGAATCCAATGTTGTTCAATGCTATAGTTGTCGGGAGATGGGACACTATGCTAATGATTGTTCAAAACGTCATGTAAATATGTAGTAGATAAGGGCAAGGGATCAGTGACAATATTATTCAATCACAACAACAGAGGTTGAAGTTCCTAATGATGTGTTGGATGGTACATTAATTGTTTCCTCGAGATTATCCAATGCTTTATTTGATTTTGGATCATCACATTATTTCATATCTTCCCAGTTTGCTATGAAAATTAGATATTTCCAATTTGAT
The DNA here is from genome assembly GCA_963277665.1 of Viscum album. NCBI lineage: Eukaryota > Viridiplantae > Streptophyta > Magnoliopsida > Santalales > Viscaceae > Viscum > Viscum album. Next base: position 793,873,714 of record OY728128.1, on the reverse strand, counting down.
TCAACATGGGAGTTTTTATTCAAAACTCATAAGGGAAGTATCATTGCTACAGAGTTCTGTGAATCAGTTCCCATTAAGGCATATAAATGTTCTTTATCTGCTAATCTTATCTTCATACCCATGATTGAATTTGATATAATCCTCGGTATGGATTGGCTTTTGAACCATGATGCAAAAATTTATTTTAAGAATAAGGAGGTTATAGTTTTTGATGACGATGATAAAGAACACCTTATCTTTAGAGAAGAATCATCACCTCTTGATTCTTATATAGATCCAACCCCAGTAGCTCAACTAAATTCAATTATTGGGGAGGAAGAGAATGAAATAACTGTGGGTGAGGAAAGGAATGTTCAAATAGAGGATGTACCTAGTGTGAGAGAATATTTTTATGTTTTTCTCGAATATTTACCTGGACATCCTCCAGAATGAGAAATTGAGTTTTCCATTGATTTAATTCCTGGTTAAAAGACCATATCGAAGACCCCTTATAGAATGGCCATTGTGAAATTTGTGGAACTAAAGAAAAAACTAGAGGAATTGAGTAATAAGAGATTTATTCTCCCTAGTGTTTCTCCATGGGGATCCCTTGTCCTTTTTGTTAAGAAGAAATATGGATATATGAGGTTATATATCGAATACAGGGAGATCAATGATATAACAATAAAGAACAAGTATCCTTTACCTCACATTGATGATTTATTTGACCAACTGCATGAAGGTCAATACTTTTCAAAGATTGACCCTCGATCTGGATATCACAATTTGAGTGTGAAGAAGGAAGACATTTCGAAAATAGCATTTCAAACCAGGTACGAGCATTACGAGTTTACAGTAATGCCTTTTGGATTGACTATTGAACCCTCTGTCTTTATGGATCTAATGAACAGAGTTTTCAGGGAATATCTCGATGATTTTGTAGTGGTATTTATTGATGATATCCTGGTATACTCCAAAAGCCACAAAGATCCTGAAAATCACTTGAGCATTATCCTGAAGACTCTTAGAAGACATGATTTATATGGGAAGTTTAGCAAGTGTGAATTCTGGCTTTAGGAGATTTCTTTTCTTGGCCATATTGTTTTTAAAGATGGAATCCTAGTTGATCCTACAAAGACAAAGGCAATCCAATATTGGCCAACACCAACAAACATAACTGAGGTATGCCGTTTTATTGGATTTGTAGGTTATTATCAGAGTTTCATACATAATTCTGCCCGACTGGATAACCAGCTAATGAAGCTCACACGTAAAGGGGTTAAATTTGTTTGTAAAAAATATTGTGAAGAATGTTTCGAAGAACTGAAGAGGAGATTAGTCAATGATCTTATATTGACTACACTATCGGGGAATGAAGGGTATGTTATGTATAGTCATGCTTAAAATAAAGGAATTGGTTATGTCCTTATGCAAAATTATAGGTTTATTTATTTTGCATCATGAAAACTAAAAATTCATGAGAAAAACTATCCTACTCATGATATTGAGTTTGCTGCTGTAATCATTTCTTTGAAGATATGGAGACATTATCTCTATGTTGAAAATGTGAGATTTATACTGATCACAAGAGTTTGAAGTATATTTTCTCACAGAAATATCTCAACATGAGGAAAATAAGATGGCTTGAACTACTCAAGGATTATGATTTCATGATACACTACCACCCGAGGAAGGTAAATAAGGAGGCAGATGCCTTGAGCAGAAAGGATCATGGAGTTTTGAACAAGATGATAGTTGATAGGGATCCCATTTTCATGGATATGGTAAAGTTGGATTTCGGAATAACCATGGATGGTGAAACATCAATGCTTTTTCAAATGGATTCCAAACCATCTTTACTAGAAAGGATAAAAATTCTCAGGTTGATGATGGGGAGTTTCAAAAGAAGATTAAAGTTGTGAATGATGGGAGATTGAGTGACTTTGTATATGAAGATGATATTTTGAAATTTGGAAAGAGACGTTGTGTTCCTAGTATACCTGATCAAAAAAGGGAATTTTTGGATGATGCCCATAGTTCCAATTTCTCTATACACCTTGGAAGCACTAATATGTATAGAGATTTGAGGGAGCATTTTTTGTAGGGAAACATGAAGAACGATATTGCAGATTTTGTGTCAAGATGTATGGTTTGTCAACAAGTGAAATATGGAAGGCAACAACCTGGAGGAGTGTTGAAACCTCCACCCATACCTGAGGAGAAATGGGATAATATCATGTCGGACTTTTTCATGGGACTACGAAAGACTCCTAGAAGGAACGATGCAATATGGGTCATTGTTGATCAACTTACCAAATCAACACATTTTCCTGCTATAAGAGAATATATCTCACTTGAACATCTAGAAAGACTATATATTAATGAATTTTTGAGACTTCATGGAGTACCCCTATTGATTATTTCTGATTGTGATCCATGTTTTACATCAAGATTTTGGAAAAGTCTTCAGAAGGCCCTAAATACTGATCTTCATTTGAGCATTGCCTACCACCCAAAAACTGATGGTCAATCGGAATGGACAATTCAAACATTTGAAGACATGTTTAGGTCTTGTTCAAATGATTTTAAAGGCACGTAGGATCATTATTTACATCTCATATAATTTTCCTACAACAATAGATTTCATTCAAGTATACAGATGGCAACCTATGAAGCATTATATGGGAGGCAATGTCGTACACCAACTTGTAGGGACGATGTTCGTGAAAGAAAGCTCGTGGGCCCAGAACATGTTGAAGAAACAATGGAAAAGGTGAAGATTATCCAGAACCATATCAAAATATCTCAAAGTAGGCAAAAGAGCTATGCAGATAACCGAAGGAAGGATTTAGAGTTTCAAGAAGGTGATCAAGTTTTCATAAAGGTATCTCCATGGAAGGGTATTATACGATTCGGTAAAAAGGGAAAGATAAGTCCTAGGTACATCGGACCTTTTGAAATTCTGGACCGAATTGGATCCGTATATTACCGTTTGGAAATTCCTCCAAGTCTCTCCAAAGTTCACAATGTGTTCCACGTGTCAATGTTAAGGAAGTACATGCCAGAACCAACACATGTACTAACTTATGAAGAAGTATAAGTTGAGCCCGATCTATCTTATTGTGAGGATCCTATAAATATTCTTGATACTAGAGAACTGGTATTGATAAATTGGATGACTCTCCTGGTGAAGGTTCTTATGGAGGAACTATAAGATGGAGGAAGCAACATGGGAGCCTGAGGAGCTTTTGTTAAATACATACCCAAATCTTTTTAGGTAATATTCTGTAAATTATGATGAAAAATTTTTTGTAAATAGGGGAGAATGTAACACCCCAAGGTTTTGAAAATAAATATAGTATGAAACTTTATAATATATCTAATAAAACAAAACTTTTCCTCTTCTATGTTTTGAATTTCAAAAAATGGTCATCTAGAGTTGTGTTCAGTATGTCATTTGGAGTCCGATAGAGCAAACATGTTTTTTAGTGAATAGTAACATAACCTTATTAATAGTAATATTAATAGTAATATGACCCTAATGAAAATAAATTTTATTATTATTTTATTTTCTTATGGATAGAAGATAATAACATCTTGGTTAATTTTTCATGGTGATAAAGTAGTAGTTGTAGAATTAGAACTGTTAATTTTTGAATTAAGTATGCTTTTATTTAAAAGTTAAATTAATAATATTAATAAAATAATTTTTCAAAAATGGAATTCACTTTTGAATTCTACACATTGAATAATGGTAGGGATTAATTTTTGGGATTTTTTTGAAAATCTAGAATTTTTGATGAATAGTAAAATACGATAAAATACGATAAATGTTAAATACTAGATTTACTGCATCATAGGTGATGCAAGGATGATGTAGGACCACTTGGTTCGAAATAAAATGAAATTATTACTATTAGGGGTCGCATGAAACAATACTATTGGTTGTCTTGAGGGAAATAATAAAATAATGAATTAAATATTCAAAATTTTACTCCTCTCCTCCACTATAAAAACCCCTAACCACTCCCTCTTCTCTTCAATCCTCTAAGCCTTGAAGGTCCTCAATGATCTGCCTAATTACCCTTCCCTAGTCTCTCCCCACGTCCAAGAAGCTTTTGTTCTTGCTAAAATACCAAAACCCCTTCCCTTAAGGTGTTTCTCAAGGAGGTTATTTCAAGAGGTAAAGTACCCTTCTTTTTCATTTGGTTTCATTTCAATTTATCTTATTTTGTTATCCTCTCCTCACCTCCTCTTTCCAAATGATCATTATAACTGTATTAACATCTATATACTGGATTTATATCATGTGAATGGAATAACCATCATAAATATTCTTACTCCCTCCCTTTTATTTTATAAACGAAATCGACATCCATGAGGTTCCGATTTATAACCTTGGTGGACGACGAAGTTTCATTCTTCAATTTATTCTTCATTACTGGTCATGAACCCATATTAATGGTTTAACCAGACTATAATATATGTTTTTAACTTAATTAATATTTTTGAACCAGAATATGTACATATAATTAAGTAATATGACAAAACTAGTTCATAATACTCCAAATACCGCCGAATAAATCGAAGTGGTGGACATCTAATGATTCATCCTTATTCCATGTAACCATATGATATAAATGGAAATAAACAATTATGGATGTTAATAAATAATATTTAATTTCAATTATGGAGATTTACATCCATTCAACTTCATTACATAAAAGCAAGTGAACGGAATATGAAAATAACGGAAACAAACACCCCAGAACGATGAAATTCAATACAATAACTTGTCAATAAAGACATAAATGAACTAACCAGAATTATGGTAAACTAAATAAATGTCTAATATTTTCTTAAATAGTTTATTAGAAAGTCTATTTTCATATTCTAAGAGCTTAATTACAAGAGCGGAACATGTTTGAGTTAAGGAAAGGGTTTTTCCACCACACCTTCTATTTTCATTCAGGATACTTTCATTGTCTAAATACCTCAATGAAATTATTATGTATTGTTTTGTACTCATCATATATTATGTGTGATTATCATATATATGTTTATAAACCATAATCCTTCCTTATTCTATGGATAGTTACATGTTTTAATAGAATCTCTCAAAACTGTTTCCAAAAATATGATCCCGATACAAGGGAATTTCTCAAATTCATATCCATTTTCAAGGGAAATATATAATCTGTTTTTAGAAACCATTATTCATATAAAAATATTAGTTTTATTATGAAAATAATACCTTACATCACATCTGGTTTCATACAATTAATTTTCCAAAAGAACTCTTCTTTTTAAAATAAAAGAGTATTCATCTCTAGAATTGCTTAATGATTCTATAAGGGTGTTTTCGCCTAATTCAACAATCGTCTTGATTCCATTGTATTATTGGGTTAAATAATTTATGAAGTCATCTACCATATTTTATTTAATGGTTTATGAATAACTCTATTGTGGATGATTTATCCTAAAACCATTTACGATATTACTCAGAATGGTTAGTGTTTTATGCTTAATGATTGGGGAAAGATAGTTACATTTCATATGATAGTTTCATTTTGAAATTATTTGTTTTTAATGTTTATCCTCGATCATATGAGGAATGAATTGGACTTATTATGTGATGGGTGGGGCCCGCTATAGCCCCTCGATGCATCGGTAGGTCTCAGGAGACAAATGTTGTACCCCTCTCTCTTGGATTTTAATGATCACAATCACTCTCATCGTGTTCTAACTTGTTTTCAAGTGTTTTTGATGATTGGAAAAAGGTTGCCAAAGAGTTGGCCCAAGAAGACTGGAAAAGGACTCTCTGAGTCCACCGGCCAACCGGTTTCTGGACCACCGGCCAACCGGTGTCCCAGCACCGGCCAGCCGGTGGAACCTAGACAGAAAGCTCTGGCTTCTGTCTGGAGCACCGGCCAGCCGGTGGCCAAGCACCGGTCAGCCGGTAAGCAAAGTTAAACTAGCCGTTGGGCTTTGACCAGACTTGTCCATTTGACCCCCAATGGCTCCGAAAGCCCTCCAACGGCTATATTGAAGTATTTGGGGATATTTATCCTATAAATAGACGAGGATGGATGCCGGGAACAACAACGATACATTGGAATGATATTTTGATCCCATGAAGCTCTAACGACAAATCTCTAAGGCTACTTGTGATCCATCTCCATCCTTGATGCTTGGGCTGCCTCTACATCAACTACTCTCACACTCTTGGCGCTAAAGGCTTCCTCAAGTTTGTTGTAATTTATTTATTTCAATTGTTTAGTTATTCATTGGGTTTGTATTATAGCAAACCATCCTTTTCTTCCTCACTTTTATTTTGGGTTTCTTGCTACAACCATTATAAAAAAGCAAGCTGTACGAAGGTGATCTAGCCTACCGTAAAATGGCTAGTGGGTTTCTTGCTACAACCATTAAAAAGAAAGCTGAAGTAAATCTCTCAATGGTTGAGTTGGTAGCGGAGACATAGGCTTTGGTTTAAGCCGAACTCCGTTATCAAATTGTGTCTTGCCCCTTTTTATTTCCGCTGCATTTATAAATTGTTTTTAAGTTGTTAATTAATTTTTAAAAGGCAATTCACCCCCCCTCTTGCCATCACTCTCCGACCAACAACAAATATCCATGGAATTGGCCGAGGCCTTTCCAAATGTGATATGGATTTTGGCTGATGACTTAATCAATAGATGTCTTGGCCGAGGACATGAAAAAATGATTCATAATGTCTGGCATATGCACTTCCTTCATTATAAAGCTATCAATTTAATGTTCATGTGGATATTCTTCTAGTATAATACCCTTGATTGTGTTTTATTTTGTTAATATTTACTCAGCTCATATTCCTTCCATAATATGTTCAAGTTTATTATTAAAGGAATGTGTTTTCAATAATTCACCATGTCTAATGTTTATATTATCTTCCACTATTTTTCTTACTCTTACTGAGCATTTGAGCTCACCCTTTCTTATATTACATTTTTCTTAGGATATGAAGAAGTAAATTATGAATGACATGCAAGCATAATCTAGGAGACATGATGTTTCCAGTGGAATAATTTAGTGTTGTTTTTCCATTCCATATGTAAATTTGAACTTATATTTGAAACTTGTTTCTAATAATAATAATCTACTTGGTCCTTCGGGATTCGTTTTCCTTGAATGTATTCCAACATAATCAAATAAGGCACCGGCTCTGGGAAACTGGGGTCGAGTCCTTACATCCTCCACTGGGAAAATTATTGATAAATCCATATCCCTTATTCAGCTTGGATATTTGGTGATAAGGCATATTTTTATTAATTAAATATATTCTTAAATATATGAGTAAATTTATGTATTGGATGATATGGGGTGCTCCTGGTTATAGATAACCCCTAGATTCATCTGTAGTCTCATGAGACGTATCTGTTGGCCAGATGGAAATAGTTTACTCTATACTAGAAATACACATTGATGGCATAAATATTCATGATCTAGATACATTGCATATAATATTAAAGAATTTCATTATCATTTTTATCCATGAGATTTTGTGTCGACATATCTATTGATGAATTTCATTATTTGTTCTATGATTAAATTACATGTGTGTCAATTTCATGCCTTTACATTTTGATTTTTTCCTATCTAATAATATGAATGGAATGTGTTATCAGTTATTTACCTTTATATGTTTATTATTCTCATTGATTCATTATTTAGTCCACTTTACATACCCTTACTGAGCATTTGAGATCACCCTTATTAGTATTCTTTTCCATAGGTTATGAAGAAGAAATCGTTGAATAATATTTCCATTTCATTTTCTTACGTATTATGTTTTATTTTCTATCTCCTAATGTAATAGAGATATCATGTATATAATATGGTTTTCTAAAACTATTATACTATTTGGTCCCATAGGATTTGATACTTGTATCTATGAAAATGTAATAAAGTAATGCAATACCTCCAGCTTTCTGGGGTCAGGGAATTACATTATTAATCCATAGAAAGAAATCATCAAATATATATTCTTATAATTTTTTCCTTTATCTCCTTTATATATGAATGAATATATAGATTCTAATATATATAATATAATGGTTTAGTTTCTTCAACAAACAACATGTTCTTCTCCACAAGGTGAGATATGAACCCTGGTTGTGCAGAAAATCACCATATAATGGTCTCAAACACAGTTATGATTGATCATATATTCATGGGTCCTTATATAGTGGTGTGGATGTTTTCGATCACCTTGGATCTATAAACATAACCCATTATTATTTTTATAGAAATGGTAGTTCTGTAATTGTTGAGTCTAGGGGCATATTAGTTAGTTTATCTCTTTTTAAAGTAGTATAATCTTGTTGTTTCAGAGATAAAATTGTAATTTTATTCACTTGTGAAAATCTTGTAGGGATTCTTGGCTAATCAAAGGAGTATTTCATATATAATTATAGTCTTTAGGGAGTTAATTCATAATTTTAAGGTGATTATACCTAATTCAAGTGAGTGGAGTTATCTATGAGATTGTATAACTTTAAAAAAAAGGCCAGATGGAGGGGATGATTCTATACACAACAATGGATTTTTTTTCTATTTATTTTAAAATAAAAAAGGATGGAGAAACCCTTGGACCCCATCACTTCATACAACCTCATGAATTGTAACTTCCACATCCCATTGATTCATAATACAAATTTATTTTTTTAGTATAGTAATTTTCCATTTCTCACAATTTACAAATTTTTTTGCAGTCCCTTATCATATTGGGGGATTATATAGTCATTTGAAATAATTTTGTTTGGTAACTATATTGAATATGAATGATATTTATTATACTATTATAATAACTAACTCTATTGTTACTAAATCATTGAGAAATGTATCCTTTTACACCGTCATCAAGGAAAAGATAACCTGTTGTTTTATATAAAATAAAATTGCTAAAATTTTTGGTTTCCCAATATGATAATGTATATCCTCATTATAAACCATAAGTAGTTCCAACTGTCACCTATTTTTCATACTTAGATCATTTTGAGTGAATATATATTTCATACTATTGGGGTCTGTATATATATATATATATATCACATTTATCTCCATAGAGATAGTGCAACTTTAGATTTAGTGTAAAAATTACTTTAACCAACTCCAAAACATGATTTGGATAATTATCGCCATGGAGATTCATGTTTTGTGATTCAAAATCCACTAATATATCTATTTAAATCATAAATATTCCAAGATCCTCCCTATGATGTCATATTGTAAATAAAATACCCTTCATTAATAGATATAAGAGTTAATATTGGATAATTTATAAATCTCATCATTAATTTCATAAATAAATATTTAAATTCTTTTTTCCATTTGATTTTTACTCCTTTTAATGTTAAATCTGTTAAAGGGTTAGATAATCAATTTTTTTCAATAAATCACTGATATTATCTAGTTAAATAATTGAAACTCTATATTGTAGTTATGTTTTTGGATATTGGCCATTCCGTGTCAACCCTTATTTCAAGGGTTCTCTTGGTATTAAATAATTAAATATAATATTGGTATGAAATGAATCATTTTTAATACAAAATTCATATTTTCTGAATTTTTCATATTACTCTATTTTCCTCATAACCTGAAGACAATTTCTAAATTAGTTTCATTCCCCTCATAACTTTTATAGTATAACAGAATATAATCAATAAATACCACCAAAAGTTTATAAATATCATCATTTAATATTCCATTCATAATATACATAAACACATAATTTTAATTTTTTAAACCAAAAAAGAATTACTATAGTATAATAATGACCATGCCTTAGAGGGATGGTTTTCTATAAGATATCCACATCGTTAAATTTTATTTATTGATAGAAATATTGATGATAAATATTAAATAGGTATTGATCCCATTAAATTTTAACAAATAGGTTGTCAATATTTGGTAATAAATACTAGTTTATATAAATTTCATTGATTTCAGAATAATTAATGTTTAACCTCACAAAAAATGCTTATTATTCATATATAGAATGGTTTCTCTTTATGGTGACAGAACTGTTTAAATGAAGATATTTTTATAGAAGTCTTATAATTTCTTCTCTAATATAATTAAATCCATTGTATACATTCAATATGGGGGATTATTATATGTGGTTCTCATTTGAAATATATTCAATATGGATTTCAATTATGTGATCATGTGTAAATCTAGGTATTTCATGAGGAAATACATCAATATTTCTTTTCGTAATGGGTTTTTCCTCTATTATTAAAAACTTATTTTCTTTTACAAATTGAATTTAATTCATTTCTTCCCCACGTATTTCATTACATTGATATATTGTGGTTGATTTTTGACATGATTAACGCAATGAGATATCCCCATTAAACATAAGTAAATCTATAAATTTACTATTAATTCCACATTCTTTGTATCTATAATAAATTATTATTTCTTAATTCGAGGGCTAATCTATCCATAGGATTACATAAAAAATCAACCATAGGTATGATGATTAGACTAGTAACAATACAACACCTAGGTATTCTAATTTTAATTTTATGGTATATCTTTATTGTAATAAGGAATAACTATGTGTTTTAAATAATAAACAATTCCTTATTATATTAAAGGAAATTTAATCTTATTTAAAAAAACTCATGATATAAATGAGTGTAAATATCAATAATTGAATAATTTATTATGTAAAATTGAATATACAATCAATGTATCTACTATAATATCATTTACAACTTCACATTGGTCATTTGTATTTTAAATTCTCAAATTTTATCCCTAGGATTCTTTTGAGGTATATTTCCTTGGTGATGGTAGTATTTATTTGAGTAATTTCACGTCTTCTTAAAGTTGAAATATTTCACAATAATTGATCCTTCCTTTCCATTTGACTCATCATATTGAGACCATTCTACCCACATTTAAATTCTACAACTATTCCATTTATGAAATACCTAGGGTGTATCTTTCCAAATTTATTGAATAGAGGTTACTACACTATTAAATTATTTTCCTTTCAAGTATTTCTTTCCATATGATGATCATAAATACCTTTTTTATCTTGTTTCCATTTTTATATGATTTATTTTGAAAACATTTTATTCATATAGATAACACTCTTAACTATGACTTATGATTAAAAAAAATTGAAAGGTTAAATATGTTTAAAGGTTTCGATTCAAACCATGAAATATGTGATAAATATTTTTTTATGTTTCACAGATAATATATAAACACCATGAAAAACATATGTAATTAGACTCATACTCAGTGACTACATCTTCTTTCTTTTATAAAAAATTCATGAATTTATTTTCCTTCTCATCATGTTTCGGTTGAGGAAAATATTTTTCATTAAAAATGATATTAAATTCCATCCACTAAATATTTTATATCTTCAATGTTTAACTATTTTTCATCTATGAATACTATTGGTTATCAGCTTGGAATAGAGTATATAAAACTATAATAAAGTTTTCCATTTTATTATACCCCAATATAATATAGATCATCCCCATATGATTTATCTATTACAATATTATAGTTTAATTTGTGGATCCACTAAATTATGTAGGTTATTTCCCAATAAAATATCTAAAGAGATTGATCCTTATTAATTTTCAATAGGTTTACTTATATAGGGATAGTCATTTTCCATATTCTTTGTAAATTTCCACTAAATATTAATAATTAAATCTGAATCAACATTAACTATATTATCTTGATTATTTCGACAGTCACCATATTTTCCTCAATTATTTCCTTGGTTTTTATTTCTACTAGATGATTTGATTGTCAAATAAGTAAAATAACTTAATCATTAAAATTTTGGAGTACTAAGGATTAACACATGACTAATATATTATGTTTTCATAAATTATTATCTTACACATAATACAATTATAGAATAATGTCATCAATTTTATCATATAAATATATATGACATCTACCTATGTTCATCAAAATCTTGTTTCTATGGTTTTTGTTAACAATTTCTCTAATAGAAATTGTAGTCCCCCTGACTTGGTTCACCTAGAGCCAGTGGGTTATTTATTTAATAAAATTACATGATATTAAATACCAAAATTCATGGTTCACTATTCCATAAGAGGTAAGATACAAAAATATAGATTCAAACATCACATTTTATACAATTGAGTAGAAATAATTATTCACTAATGGTATCCATTGAATTTATCACTCATAATATTAAAATCCAATACCTTGTTAAACATGAAACAAAATAAAGGGTCATGATCATATGCTCAGTAAGGGATAATATAAAATAAATGATAATATTTCAAAAATAATTACACAAGATATAATAAAAAATTAGATAAATAGATGATTCCATTCTAATTAATAGATAATCATAACATAATCGATGTACAAAAAGGAAATAAATAATCACATAATTAAAATTATATAATCTCATAATAATAAAAATAATGTAAACACATAATATTATAAATAATAAACATAAAATCAAGGAATTATGAAAATATATTATATATAATGGTTAAGGATACTCTGTTTACCATATCATTGTTTTCTCATGAGTCATATTAGTTCCCTGAGGGAGTATAAAATTTTGATCCCTACTCATCAAATAAAATTACAGTTCATTCCATCATATACTAAAATATCATAGTTAATACATGAAATAATGTTCTATAATAAAAACTTTATAAAACATTGCATATTTTCTCAATAAATATCATCTTAAAAGATTTTATGGTTGAAATTTGTTCCCTAAATCCAATAATACTTTTAAATTTTATTACCAATAATTTTATATTCCTAAATATTCATAAATAAATAGACCCATGATTAATGTTATTTTATATAATGTTAGTTTGATAATTTTCTATGAGTATACACTGAATTGAAATGTCATTTCATTTTTATTTTGTGATAAGAAACATGATGTGTAATTGAAATATTATTAATAAAATATTATAAGGTTGTGCGACATATATCTGGTGGTACATTTATTATCTATGGATATCGGGTGTAGGGGGAATATAAGACGTTGAGACTTCTTCTCATGATGTTGTCACATGGTAATCTCTAAGAGAGGTGTTTATGAGAATATAACCAATAATTGAAATTCCATATATTTGACTTGTAATTGGATATTATTATATATGGATTGTGTATTGATCCTTATAATTTGATTAATTTATATATTGTTTCACATACATTTTTGTGTTGATTAAAATCATTTTGACAAATGCTCATGGAATGGTATGATACATTCAGTGCGTCATAAGTGATATTATATTAATGAATAAGATAATGAAATATTGTTTCATTAAATTTAATGTAATTATATATCTCTATCCATTTTAAATAGAATTATTTGATTCATCCTTTTCCATTGTATAACGTCGATGAGTTCATTTAGGGAATTCATAGAAATAAAATTAGGCATATAGGTTGACTAAACAATGTATGTGACTTGATAAGATATCAAGACAAAGTGGTTATATTACACAATGAGAATATATAAGATGTGATCATTATATAAATATTAACTACTTTTTATTAGGACAATTTGACATGTTTATAGACATTAATCATGTTGTATAGGTTATTTTTTCCAACTTCTATTGGGAAAGTGGCTCAGTAAGTCACACTATAAGTGTATCCCAAAGTATACATAAATTCTACGTTATTCATAAATTTAAATAAAAATTATTTCTATTTTGAGGATTAAAAATATTTATAGTTATTTTTATCATGAAAATGTAATCAGTAGTTACGTAAATGAATATATATGTTCTCTAGATATTAAACAAATATTTATTTCAAATTTATTATTAATATACATGAATATAAAATATTTTTTCTTATATTTTTTATTCACAAGGTATCAAATTACTTTTTATTTTCATACATGTGTATATAATAAATATTTTTTAACCATTTTTTGGATATAATAATTAAATATTTATTTAATTTGTCATACAATGAAATTTTTTAATTTTAAAAACAATTTATTATTTACAGTTCGATAAACACTGAAGATGATTGATGGAATAAGTTATATGTCAACAAAAAAATGATATTTATATATTCACAATCTTAGTGACTTTTGTGGAATATAATAACAATATAATTATTATTATTTAAGATGGGGTAATTTATGGAGTAAAAAATATATAAGGGCATTTATGAAACTTTTCATTATTCAGTACATGATATATAAATATGATTATATCATTTGTCTAGATGGGATTTTTTATGCACATAATTTTTTTAAGAGAATACACTCTAACTATAGAGGTAAATTCTCAAAACAATCTCATTAATAGAGATAAATGATCCTCATCATCAGTCTCAATAGGTATAATGAATTAGATAGAGTCATTCATTAGTGAAATAGTCATGTTATGATCAACACCAAATAATAAAAGTGGTTTTGATTCTCTATAGTAGAACCTAGATCTCCAATGATGGAGTTATGAGATTTATGGAGCACATGTGGATTTCTCTAAAGGGGTTTTACCAACAGATCCATCATTACAATGATGTGAAAATTAGGGTAGATAACCAACTAGAAAACTATGATGAATTTAAAGTAGAGAAAAATATTATCTAAATTAATTAATTATAAATTATTTCTGAAATGATCATTTCTTTAATTTTTTGGGGATGATATAGTAATGATTATTTGTCCAATGAAACTAAATAAATCCATCATTTAGTATGAGATTGACTAATTTTCTATGCCTTATAACCGTTAAGTGTTGTAAGAGAGGTCCCATAATAATTTATATCTATTTTTTTATTTGTTGATTGAATTATTTTTTTTATATTTTCATTTCCATTTTTTTTCTTTAATATAAAATTCCCGATAATATGATTTTTCCAGTTCATAATACCCTAAACATGCCAAGAGTAAAAAATTAATATTTGAATATCCCATCTAGAGGTTCTAGAGAATCATAATGGATAATAAAGATATATGGGATGTAGTAGAAAATATATATCATGTAGCCATACTCACTACCACAAAATGAGTTATGAAAATCATGACAAATTGTGTGAGATAAAAATATGTGGGTAAGTACACATATCATTTTGACTTGATTTATGGTACACATCTTTGTGGGTTACATGATTTTTCACTGGTGTATATGACTTGTAATCCCACATGGTTTGGTATTGTGTGAATCATAAAGTATATGTGGTCAATGTACACCCTATGTATTATTTACAAGGAACATATTTACTAAAATCAAGGAAACATAGTCCATTTATGACTATATGGTATGTAATTGGAATATTCATTATGTAACACATAAATGTATTCATGGAATAAACACCGAGTCCACAATCTTATGATGTGAATTGATAGATAAGGAGTACGTAATGTGTAGTAGGGTGTACACATCCTGTAACCTATTATCTTTCATGTGTATTACATACTATTCTAGGTTATATACCATGTTAATTAATTATACTTAATAGATATTAATTATAAAATTAAAACCAAAAAACAAAGAGTGTAATTAGTGCACACACTATGTGATGATGTTTTTGGAGTTAAATAATTAATTTTATAAATATCTATTTGGATTTAGAACTACACAATGCATATGATAATTTTACATTACATGTAATTTATAAGAAATTATAATCAAATACAATGTTTATTTAAATGGTGTTTCATGTAGTCATAATCATCATACTAACTATGAGGCATGACTCGGAAAAATACACACCATAAAATATCATGAAATGAAAAATATGATATATGATGTGTAAGTATATAGTACTTAAGAAAAACTATACAATATGTAGTCATACACAATGTGTGTGAAAATACACATCATGAAATTCATAAGTGTAAACATTCTATTTCATCTAGTTCATAACATGTTAAAATCATGAAAAAATTTATAGATGAACATATGGATACACTCCACATAGCTTACTGGTATAAACCATGTAAGAATTAATTTAACTTAAAATTATATATTCAATAATTATAAAATTACAGTGGATGTGAATCTCCTTACCTATTTTGATGGATTGAAAAAGAAAAATTAATGAATAAATTAATGAGAAAAAATTTATTAATTAATCTTTTTTATTTTAATAATAAAAAATTTAAATGAATTGTAGATGATTTTTTGTGTGTGCATTATTTTTATATATGTATAATCTTTATTTTGACCAACCAATTTATTTTCTATGTTCTATTTAATTAATTTTATACATTTATTTTGACATGTGATTAAATTTTAATTAAAATAAATTTGATGGCTTGTATGTCATCCCAAAAATCCTTTCTTGGAAATAATTTCATGTACATGTATTATTCTACAAAACCAATTACCTACAGTACCCTCACCCATGTATAAGTAATTTTTTGTAATGAATGGACCTCTAAGGAGAGGAAACTATTAAGAACCTAAGGTAAGGTGAAACCAACCATGGAGACACACCAGATTCTAGTGGAATACTAAAACTCAATCAAATCCCAATTAAATGAGTAATTCATCTTTGATCAAAGGTAATTTTATCTTCTGATTGAAAAACTAACCAATAAAAAATATCATGAATATTCCACACATTTATTTTATTATTTCCAAATCATTGTTATTTATTTATTTGTGAAATATATTTATTTTCTATTAAATGTGTTCACTTAAATTAAATGAATTAACATGTATAAAATATGGAATAAAATAAATGGATTACACCTAATGTATCTTATCATGAAATGTTTAATAATTATTTAACATATTCATAATATTTACTAGAATGTAAAATATATAAATTAAATAATATTTATTTATAGTATTAAAAATCACTCAATGAATTATTTAGTCAAATATGCCTTCTATTACACGATTTAGGATGAAAAATAGATCAAAGTGTTATGTGGGCCCATTCTAGTGAATTTACATTTATTGAGGGGTTTTAATGACTGTTTTTGG
Organism: Viscum album; assembly: GCA_963277665.1. Lineage (NCBI taxonomy): Eukaryota > Viridiplantae > Streptophyta > Magnoliopsida > Santalales > Viscaceae > Viscum > Viscum album. The sequence continues at coordinate 793,856,756 of OY728128.1, read as the reverse complement.
ATGACATGAGAATATTGACATCAATTTTTGTTTCCCTTGTAATATTTAATGTAAGATGGATGCAAGAGTTTTTGTGGTCTACCAATAGGATTTTAGGTTTGGGGATCCCATTTAATAGATAGAATAAGTAAAACATAATATAGTTACAAAGACCTCCTACCCAAATACATTTGATTATTTTTACAGACCATTATCAATGTCAGGATAAAGAAAACATTGATCAATTCCACTTGAATACCCACCGAAGTGGATATTTTGAATCCAATGGTGAGTTATATTATGATTTGATAAAATAATTTGTCACTAAGAAATACAATTTACTATGTCACTTTTTTTTAATCAAGAAATGTACTCAAATTCACTTTTAAATAATGTAGAAAATGGAAAGAAGAACCCCTAGAAGAATAAAATCATTTCAATATAATGAACATTTCATTAAGACTATAAATTTATATGAGTAGTATAATAGTTTATAATCATCACAACTAGAATAATATTTTTTCTACAGATAGGAGGAACATATTTCTAATTGGAAACCTCGCCGAGTGATTGTAGGTAAAAAGGATTCATAAAGAAAATACATAGAGGAGGATTATAATGTCCATTAAATCATGATATCGACTATTTATTCATATTATAATTTGAAACATAAATCATAGATACACACAACCTGATATCTCATCTTTTATATCATTAAAGGATGATTCTATGATTATGATTAATGAGATAGTCACTCATGAGGTGACTCAAGATAGGCATGCCATCATTTTATATCTTTCATATGATTTAAACGTTATATTCCTTAAACAATTATATCCCAAGAACAAATAGGTTTAATGTATTTTGTTAATAGATAAAAAATAAGCATATTTTACAAAACTCATGATTATTTCTCCTTAAAGAAACCAAATTAGAACATATACTAGATATATCAATAGTAAGTCTCATCCTAAAAAATCTGGAGAATGAAAAAATAAGAAAGGGGTGAGTTTAAATGATTAATATTGGATAAATAATTTTTTTGAAGGATGAGTTCAAAAGAATAAGTTAAAAATATGATCATAAGGAAAATATAAAAAAACAATGACTAATAATCCGAAGACACAAGTTAAATTCAACGTACATGCTATTATAACATATATACATAGAAGATAAACATGGGACCATAAATACTATAACATGTATTATAAGTATTTATAATAAAACTTGAATCATGAGAGCATAAAATCATAATAAAAAAAATCTTATAACAATGGAATAACATTATAATCAAGAAATATAACTTTCATGAACCACACCATTAGTTATCATGGTAATAATTAAATAAAATTTACTTGAGAATATGAATATCATGGGATATAAACTATTAACCAATTCATTAGAGGTTTATATTTTACCCCATACATCATAAATCCTTACTTATGTATTCTACTTAAGAGGAATTAAACATTAAAATAATAAGGAAATAATGGAAATAAAACAGTTTTCATAAAACTTATATATGAAAATATATCACTTTGTATAATGTACCCATGGAAATAAAAATGTGTTTCACAAACCAGACAAACAGTATAAAATGACAACATAAATCAAACTCGTTTATATAGAAAATTTGATCAAATAAAAAATCAATTAATATAATAAATTCATATATTAAAACATTGAAAATATCTTCATTGGGGAGAAATTATTTGAATATAATGTTACCAAATCATAAAAAGAGTTTTTTTGAAAATATTTTTTGTTCATCATTATAAAAGTTAATGTTATACGTAACATTTAAAAATTTCTAATATTTTTTTTAAAAAATGAAAATAATTTTAACAAAATGTTTGTTCATAAAGAATTATTTCCCCCCAGAAATAATTATAGAAAATAATTAAATACATAATATCACAGAAAATAATAATTTTAATAAGTAATTATATAACTCAAAGAATGGAGTTTCAGTTACCATGTCCCATACCTTGATATTGAATTTCCATTGAACTTCTTTAACCTCCTGTGTTATAATGATAAAAATATTAATTACCTATATAAGACCCTTATTTTTATTAATTTCCAAATATAATATTCATTAGTAATACTTTTTTTAATTTAATAGATTTTTATATTCACTTTTCAGTATTGTGTGTTAATAATCTTGACATTTTTTAAATTAAATCATAAAAGTGTTAATATTACTTATTATTCCAAATTTCATCATTAAGAAATGATTAATAGTAATATAAACGAGGTTTTATAAAGTATTTTAAAGTTATAATTCCATCACATTTGAGTTTTAATCATTTTTTTGTGAAGAAAAAAATTGTGATGAAAATAATTTAGGTTACTCTATGATATCTATGGATTAGAATATGACGATTTTTTTATTATCCATAATGAACCATGTAAGGTCATAGAGGGGTGCTGAAAATGGAAAAGAGGGTAAGGGGGTTAATTGTATTTATTTTAAATATTTTTCTGATTATATACATTATGAGTTGAAATTGATTGGTTAAAATATTAAATATTCCCACCACACTAATATTATAAAAGATAGAGAAATAAAAATAGAAGAAACTAAAATTTTAATATAATAATTTTATTATTATTTAGATCTATATGATCTTATATATAATATTCATGCACCAACCTAGTATATAGAAATCACTTTGGTATATCACTTTTGATGGAGAGTGAAACATATTAACATTAGTCCATTTCAAACATATGTTCTTGACCCAATTTCATAGTCTTTAACATGTTTAAAAAAATAACCCAATCATTTATAGGAGAAGACCCAACCTAGAATATTTTAAGATCAATAATAATCATTGGCATATTTATGGATTATATGGATCCTAGTATTTTATGAGAGAAATCATTACACAATATTTTATAGGTGTAGATACAACCTAGACATTCATAGGCTCAATCCTATAATCTTCGATGTTATAGGTCAAGAGGAGCCCATTATTCTAAGGGGAAAGACTGAAAATGGACTCTTAATTGAGAAATCAAGTCCTATTCTATTTTACATGATAATGAAACATGATATTCTAGGGAAGGAAACCACACCCAATGATACTTATTGTTAGGATATTATAACCTCATACATGGAACACTATATGTGAAAATACATTGTTGATAGTTACATTACAAAGAATTTATAATAAAAATCACTAAGGGAATGATCATTGATTGAGATGGCATATTTTTGATTTGGTAGTGTTTAGTAACTTTAAGAAGTTTAAATAGTCAATCTTGTGAAACAAATAGTACAATTTATTATTCATTTGAACAATGATGCTTTATGATGAATTTTTGAACTTATACAACATAAAAGATTAAAACAAGAGTCACATATCTCATCTATGTACTTAAATCCATTGTCTTTTTATAGTAAAAATAAACAAATCTATTTTACCCACTTTATAATCAACCATACTTATTCATAAATCTCAGAACTATAATTTTCACATGATGATAGCCTTTAATTTTCATCGATATACTATAAAATGGAAAAATAAATTATATACAAAAATTTATTATAATAATAGATAAAAAATTAATATAGAACTGAATATAAAAATAAATTTTGATAATAAATACATTGTAATTATTTTAAAATTTGTGTAACAATAAATCTATATTTTCATAAACATTTCTAATATAAATATTTTACATTTTGAGTTCTCTCTCTATATTAGGTAAGACAAGCATAATATAGATATAATACAATTCAAAATAATTAATAAAAAAGCTAAAAATCAATATTAATTTCCTTGAAAAACACCTATAAAATATTTGGGAGAAACTAATAATTTTTTAAAATGTTTTAATTTTTATTTTTAGTGTCCAAAAATTTTAGCATAAATATTAGTTCATTCTAAATCCCAAGAAAATCATATTTAATTTGATAATAATGAATTAAAAATTATTTTAATAGCTTATATATAATTAATCTGAAATTATAGAACAAATAAAAAGATAATTATATCTATAAAAAAGATGAAAAATAATGAAATGTAAATAATAATATAAAATAGTGAAAATTTTAATATTTTACAAAAACCTATAGAATGATGAATAACCACATAAGTAATTACAAGAAAGCTCAACCAAAAGAAATGCTTCTGAATATTTATCAATAAAGAAAAAGTGTACAGAGGAGATGGGAAGGGGAAAAAAAGGGACTAAACCTCATCAATAAAAGCACAAAATTAAAGATCATAACAATACAAATCATTCTGATAAACAAAGTCATCAGCAATTTCCCATTCAGAGTGGGACTTACACTGATTAAGGATCTTAAGAGTATCAGAATTAAACGTTCCTGATATGTTAGAAGATAGTGTACACACAGTGTGAGGTGTATTAGATTAGTCCTTCCTTGGCCTTCTCATCTAGGGAGTAGGAGTTTAGTCTACCTCCCCTTATGAGACATGAGTGCATATTTGAAAGATGTAGGCCCACCGCTGCCCGCTACAACCCCTTCTGCCTCTGAGATGTCACCCAAATTCCCAAAAATCCTAGAGGCATTCAAGAGATTTTGAATCTCTTGAGTACAATAAACCTGTGGACCAGTGTTAAAAGTCATCTTAGCAGTCTCCTCACGTATCAAACCTGCACTAGGACTATCATTCATTCATTTATTTGAGGGGTTAGTGCAAGAAGGAGACCTTGCAATAGAGGGAATAAGATTTTTTCCAATCCCAATTAATCCAGTGGGACTAACTCCATGACCATCCATAGGTGTAATCCCCTGGTAAATACCAACCCCAGAAATAGAGGGACCACTCATCGAGGATGCATAGTTTTGATGAATATTAGATGGACCACTGTTGGATCTTAGTGGTGACAAATAAAATATCATTCCCTTCCCATTCGAAGGTAGCTGATGTTATTCTATAGAAGCCAACACATCAGCCTTATTGGAAGATGGATTGATGTTATGATCAAGGTGTTGTGACATGTCCACATCATTCCTCTTTGATTTTCTTCTACCGAGGTTGGATTAATGACCCTTTATCCCACAATTCTCACAAGAAATATGTCTTCGGTATAGTTCCAAGGAATGCCCAACCGAAATAAATTCATTACAAAAAAGTTTCTTTCAATCATTTTAAAAATTAATTTTAATGTCATCCGTAGGGGTGGAAAGAGTTACCTTGTCAACCAAGATGAAGCTAAGATCAATTTACACTAACATCCTGGTGAAGTGTCCAAACTGAACATTCTCAGTCTCCTTGTCATGTCGTATATGCGTCCAAATTTCCATGCCAATATCACGAAGAATCCTTGGGTTCTAAATGACACAATTAAGACTATGAAGACAAACCCATACCTAGGAAAAATCATTCTTTGCATGTGAAACATTGATGTACAGAGACCATTTGTGAAGGTAGAGCCATCCATGAATCAGGGAAAGAGATCCAATGCTCCACACATGCGTTTTAGAAACATCTGAAGGGAAAATGTAGTGAAAGAAACCATGTTCAACAGATACACACAAAAAATATGAGAAACCCCACAAAAATGAGATCTGTTAGACCAATTCATTGAACCTCCATGATTTCTGACCCCTATGAAAAACAAGACGTGCAATTAGAGAGGTTTTCCCGATGGAAATACTTTCAAAAAAGACATCAAGACTAGCCTCAACATGTGATAATGAACCATTTCAAAGAATTATTCCAGAACACGAGTTAGTGAAAGATGCAGAAGAAAACTTCAACATATAATTTGGATTTATCCTCCATGAAACAGGAAAGATACATTTGGAAGGCAACATTACAAAAACCAATTTTTTGGAACCATAACAAACATCTAAAGGAAAGGATTTATTTGGTGATATCTTTGGATCAGACTTGTCATCCTGACCCTGCATGCCTCCATTTCCCAAAAAACCACGAACCAAATTCCATGATCTGAGGTCAAACCCAGCAACCTCCAGAATGTCATATTGATCCCACAATCCACCCTCAATCCAACCATGGAAAACACAATCCTATAAATCAATGTCCACCAAGTGTGTGAAGTCACTAGGATTCGGTTCACCATCCTTCTGGGAGATAGACCAGACATGAACATCTCGAACAACGTCAGACCGAGATGGCGTAAGACTCACCGTAGATTCATAACCACCGAGCCGCTGCAGAATTTCATTCCCAATGGATTCAACTTCACCAGCTACAAGCACATAGCTGAGAAAATGGGGAACCGACATCGCAAACCCTAGGAAACCAGAACGCCATCACTATGGAGCTCCCTCACCCCCGACACACCATCCTTTTCACCATATATGTAATTATCATATATTATTCTCACAATGAAATTAATGTAGTTAATTTTTTATGTCAATCGCTCTAGAAAATTCATATTGATGAATATCATGTAAGGAGTACACATCAAGGATTAATATGATGGAATTTATGTAGCCAGTTCATGTAAGAAAATTCACATAACTGTTTTCACTACATAGAAAATTTATTTATGAAGGAAAATGTTTTATAGTAGCTAAATATCCATATATATGTTTCTCACATAACTAAATTTCTCATGTATCCAAATCCATGTAAGGGATTCTGGAAATTTTTAAAAAAAGTACTTATATAATTTATGTCATAGAAAAAAACATATAAATGGAATAATTATATTTAAGTCCTACTAACTTATAATAAGATAATCTCCTTATATTTACAAAGAGGAAAAAAAATTAATCAAAGCTATGTATCCCATGTTATCATCAATATACAGTTGCAAAATAGTTTTGAAAAACTATTGATTTAATACAGAAATCATTTAGTAACTTATAACAAAATTTCAAACATGAGAGATATAGATTTAGAGTTTTATGTATTCTAATTAAATATAGATAATTTTGTTTTCTTTCAAACTCATTAACATTTATTTAGTTTGTTGTTTTGTATCCAATGTGATGATAGGGATATAGAAGGTAACTAATTATAGAAAATCAGTTATGTGGATTCACATTTTCCTATGTCGACTCAAAATTTCCCATGAGCATTATGACTTCTCTACATGGTTAATAATATAAAAACATTTACAAATGATATTTTGAGGTTTATATTGGCTTATTTATTATAATAAATCAACACGAAACTTGTAGAATATGTTTTTAAAAATAAAAACATGAAATCTAAAGATATTTTAATGAAATAATAATATGAAATAATAATAATTAGGAATACTATAATAATAAAATAAAATGAAAAACTAAAGTCAAAACAAATTATATAGTAATAAACATAAATTCTACCTTGATCGATATATAGTATAACACCCTAAACGATAACACTTAATTAAGATTTATTTTAAAGAGAATAAAAAATGTAAATTTATCAATATATTAAGACTTATAAGTAATATAATGAATGAAAAACTAAAGTATATTGTTATGTGATGAAAATTATAATAATGAAATTATGTAATCATCAAAACATGATGTGGTGTTAGGATTTCTCATCATTCTTTCCCATTTTATAATTAATAAACCACGTAAAATTTTAAAACTTCACTCCATTATGAAATTATCAATAAATAAATATATTTTAAATAAAAAACCCCTTTTTATGTAATCAAAAATCCTAAATTGATTCACATTAAATATAAACATACTGATAAAAAAATATTATTTCATAAATTTCTTAAACAACCATATTTCAAAAACATATATCCATTGCCCACTTTAAAACCTTCGAGTGCTATATGATGAGAATAATTTTACAAGTTGATTTTGAAAAATAAAAATAAAACCTTCATAAACATAATTTAATAAAAATATAAAATTTAAATAAGGTGTAAACATCATATAGTAAGTTTGATAACTCATAAAATAGTGGTATAATAAAAAAATATTTACAAAAATAAAAAATTAGTAATCATAAAAATAGTTTACAGATTTCATAGATTGTATGTCAAACTAAAAATACCAGTACATTCAAACTCCATATAAATCCAAACATTTTAGTGCTGAAACCATTCAGAATTCCTCTATGTATTAGCATCAAATATTATTTTCTATGAGTGTAAAATAATTAAAAAGTTTCTATAAGAAAAAACTAAATTTTATTCATAATAATTAAATAAGAAAAACATATATTTGGATCCCTTTATTTTATTATGTTATGAACTCAAGATAAAATTAGTATTCCCTAATAAAAATTAAATATAGATTCTAACATGAGTGAGATATGATTAATTTAAGAAAAATTTAATAATAGACTTTTTAGAATTGAAATATGCAATCATCACCCTTAATTGATGCATTTTATGTATCTTATTAAATTAATAAAAATTTTCAATTAAAATATCTATCAAAATTCCATATTAGAGAAACAATTGAATACAAATTTTATATAGACATATATAAGTTTATAAACCAGATTTAAAAAAAAGATTAAATACCCTTAAACTGATGTTTTTTTTCTTCAAAATGTGAATATCAATTAATTATGAAGATAATTTCTATTTCTATAGTGAATAATCCTCCAAAAAAAAGTTTAATAGCACATGGATCCATGAAACATGTCATAATATGTTAAAATAATTTTGAAAGTAAACAAATGACAATATCATAAAAGAAAACCCAAATTTACAAATAAAATAAATTATTCACTAGCCATATAAATATGATAACTACATTTCAATAATATATATTAGTAACCCAAAATGATATAGTATATTCAAGATTAGACAAAATTAAATACTAATGAATATAATTATTATTCCAATATGCGAAGGAAAAATCTATAATGACAAGAATGATAAATATAAGAATCAAAAAGAAACATTAACTCAGTAAAAAGAATTGATTAATTTTACATGAATATGAATACATACCTTCAATTAACGAATAAATATTTTGTCTTGATAATTTTTAATTCAAATTATATACATACATAAAATTCATTTTGTGACTAAAATATTGGGTGATGATCAAACGTAAATCACATGCATATGACAGTAGTATACAAATTCAAAAAATTAACCAATGAATTCCACTATATTTTATTTTCCAAAAATTATTTTTTAATCATAATAGGAATAACAACTAATTCTATTTATTTTGTCATTAAATTTCATGAAATATGAAATAATTCCAAAATTTTCATTTAAAGGACATTTATTTTAATTTTTCCAAAAAACATTTTCATTCCTTACATTATCTAATTAATTATTTACTATTTTATTTTCCTTTTGAACATATTCTAAATCCTTATAGAACTTTTCAAGTGAGGAAGAAGTTGTGTTTCTAATATTTTTATTATCATTTTTAAAGATATTACATTGGTACTTAACTTTAGACACATCATCCATTAATAAATTAAACCTTATTTATTGATGATCATTATACATGGAATGAAAATCAATAATCCTATAATTTTTTTCTTTATGCTTAAAATTTTTAAATAAACATTCATGTTTATAATATTTTTAATTTCAAGAGGTAAAACCTTTATATCTTACACATAATTATTAAATTAGAAGATGAAGTCATTTTATTTTCATTAAACATTTTATATTTTTCTTTGACTGATCCATTCATAAAAGTAATTTCTTTTATATGATCTTCATATGAACCACACACTTCCTTTAGATATTAAATACAAGGCTCATCATTTCCAGAATTGATAGAATTATGAGATTTAGAAATAAAATAACTATATTCACTTATACATGCAAACATATATTTATGGATTTTTTAGTATATTAACTAATATCATAAGAAATGGTATGTGGGTGTGAATTTTTTTCCTTATAATATTTTCCACAAAATCAAATATATCCAGTTTCTTTTGGAAATTTATTCCTGTTTCATGAGATTTTAGAATTACTCTAAGTAGTCACAAATTTTATTTCATTCTTATCGTCCTTCCATGGACGTATTATCTTTGTAAAAATGGGTTTAATATTCTCTATCTCCCTACAACCATAAAAAATAATATTAGAAGAATATAATTTAAATTATGGTTTACCTTGAGTGATAAATCCTTTAGTAAAAGAATTTTTTTCCCTTTTAATGGTTGGACACACCTTTTTCATCTATAAAAAAGTTTTATAATTCAAGAAGATCGATATCATAGAATGTTATTCTTCAAAGGTAGTTATATTAATATGATTACAAATCTCATAAGTAGAGCTACAACTAAAAATGATTTCAAAAATATGTATAGAAAAAGAAAAATAAATAATACTAATGAGCTTATAATAAATATCATATTTAACAATATGTTATCCTTTCAAACTAAATAGATCATATTTAGGTAAATTTTTATATATAATCATAATATCCAAAAATACAGTATCAATACTATTTAGATAAGCTTCCATACATACCTTCCACTCAATATACTTACTACCATTGAGATGTGGTGGAATGTTAAGATTCCAAACAGTTTTATTCTTTATGGAATCCTTCAATGAAAATGATCTTTCACTTAGTATAGATAAGGAATATGATAAAAAGTTAGAACAAATAATATAAAAAAAATAATCAAAAATATATAATTAATTATCCAAACTCTACTATCAAATATTAGGTATCAAATAATGTGAAAAACTAATATAACCTAAAAGGGTCCTACTCTGATTCAATATGTCAGTTATCTTAAACATTATCCAACAATACTTATCTTTATTAGGTCCACCCTATGATAACTAATGTATGGTTCTAGAGGCATGATTTCAATGTAAAAGAGAGGGGGGTGAATGAAATTTATTTAAAACAATAATTAATGTATAAAATTTACGATACAAAATCGATTGGTTAAAATATGAAAAAATTAAACAATACTGCTATAATAAAATATAGAGAAAGGAAAATTGAATAATGAATATTATACACATAATAATTTTATATTAGTTCAAATATAAATGATCCCTTATCTAAACTTCACACACCATCCTAGTATAAGACACCCACTATGGTATATCACTTTTTAAGTAGAGTAAAAAATCATTATATCATCCTTTTTTTTCACCATGTGGATTAACCTAAGTCCCTTTTTTTCTATGGGTTCTAAATAAAAACCCACCCTGTTATAGGAGAATAACCAACCTAGGATTTTACAAGATCAATCCTAACCTATTTCCTTTTTTATTTTTAGATAGAACCCAATATTTTAGTGGAGATAACATAACCCTATCTTTTATAAGTGTAGAGTGAACCTATAAATTAAAAATCTCAGTCGTATCCTCTTCTATATTACAGGTAAAGAGGAAACCAGTCTTATAAGGGGAAAGGCTAAACCAAAAATATTAATGGATAATTTAGATTCTTTTACTATTTTAGGGTTTAATAAAAACCCAATCTTCTAGGTGAGAATTCCACACCCAAACATACCTTTTTAATGTAGTGTAACCCTATGAAGGTCACACTAAGTGAGACAATAAAACTGGGATAGTTACATCACAAGGAATGAATTAAAAAATATCACATGGAGAATTATCTTCAATGGAGATTCTAGTATTTGGATCAGGAAGTGCTCATCCCCTTCAATATGTTGAAATAGTGAATCTATAGAAACTAATAGTTAAATTCCATAAGAAAATGAGTAGTGAAAATCTAAGACTCTGTTTCAATCACATGCAACATGAAAGAGTTAAATTAGCATAACGTCTCTCGTCTCTATACTATATTCCATGGTTTTTTTCACAGAAAATTTAAATATCTATTTTATCCACTATAGGAGCAACAATACCCCTTCATAAATTCAAATTATAAAATTTTCATGTGGAGGTAGCTTTAAATTTTATTTGATATACTATAAAATAGAAAACAAGCTGTACACACTAATTTATTAGAAAACTAAATAAATAATTACTAAAGAAGTTAATATATCTATAAATATTGATAATAAATATGTTGGAATACTCCCACAATTTATGTGATACAAACTCTACATTTTTCAATGAAATTATAATATAATCTTTTCACCTTTTGAGTTCTTTCTTGACATAATATTAAATAATTATGTATAGATAGAAAAAATTGTAATAATTAATACATTAGTTAATAATCAATATTAATATCCACGAAAACTCTTAGAAAATATATAAGAGATACTCATAAGTTTTTAAAATATTATTATATTGATATTTCATGTTAAAATATTTTCAACATCAATATTAGTACATACTAAATTCCATGAGAATAATATTTACTTCATTATTAAAAAAAATAAAAACAATTTTCAAGGATTATATATAATCAATGAGTAATTATTGAAAATGAAAATACCAATTATATATATAATAAAAAAATAAAATGTGAAGAATTACATAAAACTGTGCATATTTATTTATTTTACAAAAACCTGTAAAAACATGAATAACCACATAAGAAAATCATCATAAGTGACTCGTATAGCTGATTCTCATATGGAAAGTCATGTAGCCATCCTTTATAAGTGAATAAATATTTCATAATTCACATGGATTAATGTCACATATCGTAATTCACATAACTGAATTATATAAGAAAATTTACATATCCATTTCCCATATGAAAATTCACATAACTATTTTTCACTATATAGCCAATTAATTAACATAGTCAAAACAATTTAATTTGGATGTATTTCTACATATCCATTTCTAATGTAATATAATTTATCATGTATCCAAATTCACCTAAGGGATTCTTGAAATTTAAAAAATACAATTACTTATCCAATTTCATATATAAAAAAATTTTAAATGGAAGAATTGTGTTTTTTTTCAATTGAATTATATTTATATAATTTCATTCTCATTAAAAATATTAAATAATATTGTTAATCAGAGATATGTATCCCATGTTATCATCAAAATATACAAGAAATGTTGTTCTGAAAAACTACATATTTCAGGGTGAAAACACACACTAAATTATAACCAAATTTATAACTTAATATAGATAGATTAAGAGTACATTGAATTCTAGTGAAATTTTGATAATTTTATTTTATTTATAAATCATCAAGAATCAAATTTTTTTGAGTTTTGTAGAAAATTTTATACTTGAAATAATAAAGGTAACTGCTTTTTAAAAATCAACTACATGGATTCACATTTTTCAATATAGATAAACAATTGGCTACATGGATTATTAATAATCAATATGATGAAATGTAGAAAATATATAAAATTGATATTTTATGGTCCCTAAAAACTTATTTATCCTTGTAAGGAAAAATGAAATTTGTTAAAAATATCTTGTACAATCAAAACAAGAAATCTAAAGTTATTTTACTCAAAGAATTATAAGTTATAATCAATGTTAATCATACCTTAATAAAAAAATAATATAAAAAACTAAAGAAATACTAAATTACATAATATTTAAATTTTAGTCTCCCTTTATCATTATATAAGATGACAATATAAAATATAATAATAAATAAGGATTTATTTTAAATATAATCAAATAATTAATGATATTAATATATGTAGAGTTAAAAATAATAAAAAGAAAAACAGAATAAAACAATTACTTAGTAAAGTAATGAATATTATAATAATGAAATTTTGTAATTATAAAACAATAAATTGGTGCAAGGATTCACTCCAAAAAATAAAAATATAATATATATATATATATATATATATATATATTTGTGTCACATATACTCAAAAAATATTAACAAAAACCATCCATTAAGTCTTTAGAAAAAAACAGAATGTGTTGCTCTATAAATATGTTTGTTCGTACAAAAAAATGGATGATTATTTTATTTTTTGAAGGAGGAAGAAATATGTAAAATTATTTATCATTTTATGAACTTAATTATGATATATATGTCTTACATATTTAGGTAATCTCCATTTGGGTCATCCAAGTTACATGGTGGAGGAAAACAAAACACATTTCTTCGTAAAGGCTGTAGTATCTATATATGCATGATTTAGGATTTCATTTTTTATAAAGGAAAAGCTAAAATGGAATAGTTATTATGACAAAATAAAAATGACATATAATTAAAAAATGGCACTAATGTTATTATTTTAATATGGTTTAACAGAATTTGAGGAACACTAAGGGTATATAATGAAATATGAATGAGAGTGGTTATAAATTTATACCAAACTCTTAGGATTATATCCATTCAAAGGGGATTATGACATTGAGGGATAGAATTTTGATAAGAATAGATCCTCTTGAAGGTGGATAAGATTATTGAGAAGAGGGATGGGTAGAGTATGGACCAAAAAACAGTGTTTTTGTGTGATTGGATGTGAGGAGAGGAGTGCCTCTTTTGTAGGTGAAAAGGGATGAAATATTTGTAAATACCCATATATTTTTAATAATGGGAAGTCAAACTCAAGGAATGTAGCTACAAAATTTGGAAATAGTATATAGGGATGGTATAATGTTTAGTAAGTCGACAAACTCCCGTTCCCATATATGATTTAAACATCCTTACAGCTTTTCCATCTTAGTTAGACATTTTTACGACTTCTTATTGTTACCATGGTAACTTGTTTTTACCAATGTAATTTATCCTTTAAGATTGAAAAAAGGTATTTAACACATATTTTAGACCTAATGATTCCAAATTTTAAATACATTTCATTAAATTACTTTTAAAATAATAATAAAAAGAAATTTTAATGTACTAAAACTACAATGTCTTAAAAATGATTTTCTAAAAAATATAACTGATGTTATAAAACGTCATATATGGGTTCATAGATTAAATCCATAATTTTCAAAAATATAAATTCACATATAAAATAAATATTTGTTTTTATATATAGGAATAAATAATTTCAAATTCATACATATATACTAGTAATTTCATAAAATTCATGTTATTTGTAAGAATGATTTTTGCACTGTTCACCTAATAATCAATTTTTTCCTGAAAAATATAAAAAATTAATCGTTATATAATATTGAAATTATGAATCCAAAAAATTAAGTAATTTTTTTAAATCTACATGATTAATAAATTTAATTTAAAATATAAAATATATAAAAAATATTTTTTATAGGAAATTTACTCTTTGTATATTAAATTGTTTTCTTATATATTACTAGTAAATAAAGTGTTTACTTAAAATAAATAAAATAGATATACATTTTGTTATTTATTCATAATAAAATTAGTTCCATAAAATAATATATTTTTTAAAATACATTATTAAAAATGATGTGAATTTAAGAAAAACGACACTTCAAAAAGTATTAAAATTCATTATTCATAATTAAATATAAATACATTATTATGTGTTGATATAATACTAACACTACTACAAAAACAAGAATGGGAAGTGCCGCATTTTATCAGTTCTATGAAAAAAGCACTGATAAAGCTAAATATTTATCAGCGCTAATTCAAAGCGCTGATAAAGTAACCATTTATAAGTGCTAAAATTTTAGCACTGATAAAGGTCTTTTTTATCATCAATAGAAAAGAGCTGATAAAGGGTGTGCTTTATCAGCACTAAAAAATTACTCATAAAGACTCCCTTTATCAGTCCTAAAAAGCACTGATAAAGGGACCCTTTATCAGCACTAAAATTTGAGTTCTGATTAAGGGATTCTATACCAGGGGTTTTTTAGCACTGATAAAGGGAGGCTTTATCAAAGCCAAAAAAGCAGTGATAAAGGATCCCTTTATCAGTGCTAAAATTTTAGCACTGATAAAGGTTCTCTTTATCAGACCTTTTCTGGCTCTGATAAAATTATAGAACCATTTTATAAAACCAAGAGAACAGTATCCTCTATTTATCGCGCCCTCATGCTATCGTGTTACTGTACCCCTATGACAACTCCCCTCCCCCAATCTCCTCTTCACTGGACCTCCACTACTAGACCTACTCTGATACCGACTCTTTATCCTCCCCCTCGAACGACTTCTACGGATCCTCCTCCCCGCGAACCCTACTCCTCCATTTTCAACGGTTGGTATCTCCTCCCATGCACCTCCCCCTCTTGAAGTCGCACCTTCCTCTCCCGACATAGTGCAGAAGGCTCCATGACAGCTCAATAATTCTTCACTCCCTCCATCGCGAGTGTTATCTAATCTAGGTAAGTCCTCCACTTATCCTTTGAAGTTTATTTTTGGTAATTTCTCTCCCTTCTCTACATGTGTTCATCGTTTTAATTATCACATAGTAAATGATTCAATGAATAATTGGTGAATGTTCATTGCACATTCCATAGCTGGAATCATAGATTACTCCATGTGAAAATGAGACACGGGCAGTGCTAGTCTTATTTAGACACACTATATACCCGAATGGATACATCATGTCCTCATTTGAATAATGTTTTGAGCTCTATTTTCTTTAATTTCAGTTTTTTGTGAGATTTTTGAGCTTACATGGAGTAGTATTGGTGGATTGTGTTCCCTTGGCCCATTCCTATGAGGGATTGATGTAGCTTGATGACCATGTCCAAGGATGTTGGCCCCTCTATATTTTCTTAATGATCAGGGTAGTTTGGTGAGTTCCATTATTCATGATTGAGTTGTCTCAGTCCACTTATATGAGGGTTATTATAGAATTAGGTCCTATTCATTTGAACTCATACCCCTCAGTGACTTGGAGCATGTATCAATTTAAGGGACCCAGAGTGATCCAATTTCATTCATGTTTTCCCTATATTGGGTTTGAAGAATTGGAATCACCAATACTTACATGTGCATTTATCCCCTATATTGGAGGATGTTTCAAGTACGGTCTATTGTCCCCTAGTAAGCCTTAAGAATTAACCCCTAATCATTGTATAGACATATGATATTTCAGATGGTGTATTAGTCCGATGAGGCATGTATCTCGGATGAACCCTCTCAGTTTTCAATATACATATTCTATATTGAGTGGTATCAGTTCACTTTTATGGGGGTTAGTATGGAATATGATCCTAAGCAATGGACCAAAGGTCACTTAGTGACCTGGAGCTTGTATCCCTCCGAGAGGCCTGAAGCAAACCTTTTTTCCAATGTGTTTTCCCAATGTTGGATTTTTTTAATTGGCATAACCAACATTTATAAAAGTGTATATAACCTATCTTGTAGGATTATTTCAGTAGAATCTAGTATTCCCACATCAAGACTTAGGCGTGGAAGACCTATATTTATATCATGAGTTGATATTTCTAAATAAGTATTAGTCAGATGGAGTGTATATCGCGAGTGAACACTCTCAGTTTCCTACGTGATTCTTCATGGCTTGATTGTATGAGTGTGACCTCTAGGATGAGTGTAGTCATTGGAATTATAGCTTGGGTATCATTTCCTCTTAGAGGAGTATTACCTTGAAACCCTGAGTGGATCTACAACAAGAAGTGGTTGACACATTTTTTTACTTAGAGTCTTTTATGAGTATTTTTGGGATATCCTTAGTTATAGTTATGTCTCATATCTTGTTTATAATACCTATGTTTAGTGACATGAATACTGTCAATTCTTTAGGTATTGTGTTTTTGGGGTGTTCTATTGGATATTGTAATACTCATCCCTACAGGGGATCTTCCCATACATGTCATGTCTTATAAAGATGATGGAAAGTTTCATAGATTCCTTGGGGGGCTAGATAAGGTAGAGAATAGTTTGGGATACACAGACAGAGGTGTATACCAATGGTGGATTGACATTTGTCCCCTCCTTCTATGTAGGTCATACATGATTTTCCATTTTTGGTTGGATTCTATTTCGGATCTGTTTATTCAATCCATTATTTTATGTTGTTCAATTCATAGACAGACCTCTAGTGGTTTGGGGGAATTTAACATGTAATACTAAGCTTTGGATGGCTATATTAGTGTTCTATGATTATGCCTATGGTTTAAGTTCATATCGTAATCTTTTAAGGTAGTGATCTACTGGGATGTAGGTTTAGAAGAACCCACCCACAGTAGGTGTGTGATTCAAGTCTCATATCAGGAGGCACTATCATTCATAAGTACCTCATGGATATCACATTACTCCAAGGAATTTAAAATGATTGTTATGGGTATAAACATATCACATTTCATTTTTTTAACATTAATGCTACAATCAAAGAGGCAGTCGACGAATAGCCTAGGCAGAGGAAGGAACTAGAGAAAGGAGGTCTGTACAACACTAATGTGATGGAGGAGATCGATGATCAGTATGAGGTGGATGGAACTTTGGTTTTATTCTTCTAATACTACCCATAAGATGACCACTCCTATATTGGGTAGTTAGTGGTTAGAATCTTGTATAGTTGTAGTCTCTAGAGTCTTTTTACAAGGAGCCTCTAGGAATGTTTGGATGTATGATCTATGTTCGTTATACTTTCCTTGTAGTACTATTTGAAATAGGTACAAGATACTATTATTCCTAATATTTTCAATTATTTTATAGGTATATCGTAGGCGTTGGTAGAGCCACATGTTAGTGATGTTTGGTATGAATTTAAACATGCAAGGAAGATGAACAATTCCCCCATCGAGATGTGTTCTTGATAGGCGATCCAAAAACATGTGGTCAAGTTAGCGACTCCAAAAGTGTATACTATATAGGTATTGTAGATATGTTCCTATTAATTGTGTGTTTGGGGCCCTTATTATGTGATAATTTGTCATATAAATCCATATTTTTAGTGAAGTAGTGTGAAATGAAAAGGGTGTGTTCCATGCAATAGGATCTCACAGAGGCTTCGAGTACGGTTCTAGGTACGAGATTGGGGATGGGTAGGGAGAGTTATTGCATATAATTTAGATGTTCATGATAGAATTTATGTTCACTAACCATAATTTTCTATTTCTTATGATAATTTAGGTAAAAAACCTTTGATATTCAATAGTAAATTTGGACAAACTTAGGTTATTTGTCTCGCCCCCGAACCCCTTTGTGTTTGGAAATGTATCTACTATATTAGTTTTCTCATCAAAATTGTATCCTTGTTGTCATTTTATTTGAGTTTGGTCACTATTTTGGGGCTATTTAATGTGATTATTTTATTATTAATGAGGTTTCTA
Organism: Viscum album; assembly: GCA_963277665.1. NCBI lineage: Eukaryota > Viridiplantae > Streptophyta > Magnoliopsida > Santalales > Viscaceae > Viscum > Viscum album. Next base: position 793,837,816 of record OY728128.1, on the reverse strand, counting down.
TTAAGGGTGGTTAAAATAATGTTTAATGTTTTTCTACAAGGGTGGTGCGTGATAGAACTGTTTGTAAGGGGGCTGGAAAGTGTGTTGATTTTGATGGGAGATCTATCCTGGTTCTATTGATTCCCAAATCATTTTTGGAAATGGATAGGCTCTATTAATCTCTATTTTTATAAAGATGTGGTTCTCTTCTAGTTTATTTGGATGTTTTTTTGTGTATTTGAATCATAAATACTAATATTTGATATTCAAATAGGATTGAGATGAATAAATATTAGATTAATACTAATTGTTTGACAATAGAGTATGAGAACGGAGTGAAAGAGTTCATCAAGTTTTCAAAGTATCACACAAAGGATCCATATCAAATCATTTTTCTATGTTTAAGTTGTTGTTATTCAAGAATAACTACTCCAGAGGAGTTGGATGAACATTTGATATGTCATGGAATAGATCAGAGCTATAAATAATAGAATAAACACGGAGAAAAAGAAAATGTGAATTCTGGATGGGATAAAACTACATTTTATGGATAATCAAGGATTACAAATACGGATAATGAAGAAGACATTCTGGAGGATATGATTATATATGTAAATGATGATGATGATCGTATTGAGGAAATGATAAGGACAATTGAAGAAGAACTCCGTGATTGCCCAAAATTGTTTGAAAAGTTAAAGAGTTGTGCAAAGACACCATTGTATGTTGGTTGCACTAAATATACAGAATTGTCAGCTGTATTGAAGTTGTATAAATTTAAAGCAGGAAGTAGATGGAGTGATGTCTGTTTTACGGAACTATTTTCTCTCTTGAATGGAATGCTTCTGGCAGATAATGAGCATCCAAGCCGGACATATGAAGCTAAACGAATGCTACGCTCGATCAGTATGATTTCTGAAAGAATATGTGAATTCCCAAAATACTGTATATTTTTTCTCAATGAGAACGGTCCATGGGTCATTTGTGATGTGTACGAGAAAACCCCACCTCCATCCGAGGCACGATGTGGCCGGTATCACTCAAAGTGTTTCTCTTTTGTTTAAAATGGACAAAATTTTAAGTGAAAAAGAAAAACTTAAGTATAGAAAACTGACCAAACGCATTAGGATTATGTTGATTCATTAAAAGAATAGTACATGGGTCAATTTTGACATGTATGAGTAAAACCCTCCTCAATCAAAGGCATGGTGTGGCCGGAATTACTCAAAGTGTCTCTTTTTTTTAAAAAAAAATTGACATAATTTTTAGTGAAAACAACAACTGATGTACGTAAATATTACTAAACACATTTAGATTGTGTTGACACATTAGGAGAATAGTCCACGGGTCATTTGTGATGTGTACGAGTCATCCCAGCCTCAATATGTGGCACGGTGTGGCCGGTATCACTCAAAGTATCTCTCTTTTGTTTAAAATGAACAAAATTTTAAGTGAAAACAACAACTAAAATACGGAAAACCAACCAAACATATTTAGATTGTGTTGATACTTTATGAGAATGGTCCATGGGTCATTTGTGACATGTACGAGTCAACCCCACCTTGATCTGAGGCATGGTGTGGCTAGTATCACTCAAAGTGTCTCTTTTTTTAAAACAGACATAATTATAAGTGAAAACAACAATTGACAAACAGAAAACCGACCAAACACATTCAGATTCTTTTGATACTTTAAGTGTATGGTGCATGGGTCATTTTTGACGTGTATGAGTAAAACTCACCTCAATCTGAGGCACGGTGTTTCCGGTATCACTCAAAGTTTCTCTCTTTTGTTTAACATGGGAAGAATTATAAGTGAAAACTACAACTGACATACATAAAACCAACCAAAGACATTCTGATTGTGTTTATACATTAGGAGAATGGTCCATGGGTCATTTGTGACATGTAAGAGCCAACCATGCTTCAATCTGAGGCATGTTATGGCCGGTATCACTCAAAGTGTCTCAGTTTTGTTTAAAATGGACAAAATTTTAAGTGAAAGGAACAACTGACATACAGAAATCCCGCTTCCTACCATACACACCAAAATCATTCATCTTTAAAAAAGAAACACATAATATTGAATTAAAAACTATTATATTATTAATATAAAAATACCAATGATCTTAAATCCATGAATTTCATTCCATTAAAACCATTAAAGCCCCCAACCCCTGGACACCACCCCACCCCCTGGACACCACCCCACCCCACCTGGACACCCCCATGGATAGCCACCCCCCACCACCCGGGACATGAGCCACCCCCCGGGACACCCCCAACCTCTTGGACAGCCACCCACCCCTGGACGACCACAACCCTCCAAGACACCACCCCACCACCTGGACACCCCCACCCCTGGACACCCCCACCCCCATGGACAACCACCCACCCCATGTACACGACCCCACCCCCTTGTACAACCCCAACCCCCTAGATTTCCCCCACCCCCTGGACACCTCCCCACCCCTGGACACCCCACCCCCTAGACACCCCACCCCCTGGAAAGCCACCCAAACCCCTGGACACCACCCCACCCCCTAGACACCCCCATGGAAAACTCCCCACCACCCTGACAGCCCCCACCCCCTATACACCCCCACCCCTGGACTGACCCCACCACCGGGTTGAACCCCACCCCTCCTAGACACCACCTCACCACCTAGACTCCCCCACCACCCCTGGACACCCCAACCCCCATGGATAGACACCCCACCCCCTAGACACCACCCAACCCCCCTTGGACAACCCCCCAACCCCCTCGACCACCCCCACCCCCCTTGGACAACCCCCCAACCCCCTCGACCACCCCACCCCCCTTGGACACCACCCACCCCACCCCCTGGATACCACCATGGAAACCCCCAACACACTGGATAGCCCCACCCCCTTGGACACTCAAGCCCCCTAGATGGCCCCCACCCCTGGATGACCCCCACCGCTACAAGACACCACCCAGCACCTGGACGCCCCCACCCCTTGGACACCGTACCCCCATGGAAAACCACCCCCACCCCTGGACACCACCCCCACCCACTAGACACCACCACACCCCCTGCACACAACCAACCCCTGGACACCCCCACCCCTGGACACCCAACCCCCACCCCCAACCAGGACACCCCAACCCCCTAGATGGCCCCCACCCCCTGGACGGCCCCACCCCTCCTAGACACCACCCCACCACTTGGACTGCCCCACCTCCTAGATAACCCCACCCCCATGGACAACCACCCCACCCCCTGGACACAACCCCATCCCCTTGGAAAACCCCCAACCTCCTGGAATGCCCACACCCCCTGGAAACCATCCCACCCCCTGGACACCACCATGGAGAACCCCACCCCCTGGACACCCCCATCCCCCCAGACACCCCCACCCCTTGGACACCCCCTACCACCCTTGGACTGCCACCCCAAACCCCTGAACAACCCCAACCCCCTAAATTATTAAATGAATTCTTTATGTATTTAATGAACTAATTAATTATGTGTAAATGGTGTATGGGTATACTTGTTTTATGATTATTCTTTCTTTAATTACCTTAATAATTTTGTGATAATTTTGTGTGGGTATACTTGTTAATATGATGATGTTTTGTAGGTCTTATTTGGGTGTGAGTCTGTAGAATTTTATGTTATAATAGGAAGGGTATTTATCAGTGCTTTTTAGCACTGATAAAGGATCCCTTTATCATCTTTTTTTAGCGCTGATAAATAATCCCTTAATCAATGTTTTTTAGCATTGATAATGTAGCCCTTTATCAGCACGTTTTTATCCCTGATAAAGGCTCCCCTTATCAACACTGAGGTTTATAGTGCTTTTGTAGCACTTTTAAATCTTGTTTTCAGTGTTGATAAAGCCCGTTTTTATAGTAGTGTAATTTTTACTTTCTTAATACCATATAATCTAAGTGTAAGACAATGATATTAGAAAATATTTGGGTATAGTTTTAGGTTGAGGTTCACCTAGTATGGATCATGTATAAATCACAATGTGCTTGAACATCTCCCATATTTTATTAATTTTCAAACCATAATTATTTGGGTTTGGAATCAGATTGGTCCAAGGAAACCCCTATCAAATAGTAATTCCATATAAGATCAGAAAAATGGTCTTTATATGGAACACATTTTCTTTTGAATTTAATTTCAACCAACATTATTTATTCATATTTTGATATGGACAATTCAATTTATACCTACTAATTTAATCTCTATGATTTGAATATGATATTTACTATTAAAAGCATGTCAAGTTTTTTTTGTTTTAGTTTTGGTATAGTGTGTGAACCATACTATTTGATTAATATTCCCCACTAGTATCTACATTTAGGAGACCAAGGTTTAAATCATAATATCCCCCATGGGGGGGTTTTATCACGTAGGTGGTGGTGTAGGAATTGACACATATAGGAAGAGACATAGATGGTGATTCTAGGTAGCTACACTAGAGTAATACAGGATATGGTATATAACCATGTAATATCCTTTGGACTAATCAGTTTAATGATATTTCTAAAGAGTGGGTCAAACCACGGAGGGGGTGTGTTTGTTATTTCCTTATCTTATAACCTCATAGAATCTATATGATTATTTAAGGAGAATATAACGGGAAATATCAGTTCTTGACATTCTCCCCCATTAAATAAATTACAGTCTCAAAATCATTATTATTTCTTACTAATGAAGATAACTAATTGTATCTATAAGTTGAATTTAAATTTCATTTTATAATTATTTTTCAACCACATCTATTAACTTATAATAAGAACAATCCAAATATTATGTTTAATCCTAAAATTCTAATTTAATTACCTGTCAGGGATTTTTGTTAAGAATAATATTGTTTTTCCTTGAGTATATATTAAAACATATAGTGATAGATTATCATAATTTTTGTTGTTTTAATGAAATAAGATTCCTTATTTTCATAATAGATACACCACAAAAACATATCTATTATAACCCATGCTTCATCAACTTGGAGGTACTAGTGGAATGTTGAGGTAAAATGATTAAATAGAGGAAGAATTCCTCTCCACATAATACGACTTCTTGAGATCCATGTTTCGACCCCTTCCAACACTTTTTATATTAGCCACCTCAACTTCACTATACAACACCATCTCTAGATTATACCTCTCCCACATCACTAATCTAAATAGATAACTACCAATATCCTCAACCACTTCTTTCAAAAGTCTATCCATTTCCTTCTCCAAGAAGAACTCATTACTAATGGTTGGTGGGGGTGGATGTCTCACCAAATACCCTTAGAGTGGTTCTTCATGTTCCCAAATAAGGCCTTCAATTTCATAAACCAATTACTTAAATAACATGAAACTTGGGGTTGTGTGCTCTAGGGAATCAAATATAATTCTTATTATAATCCCATACTTGTTGTCACTAGGTGACATATATTTTCAACTATCCACCATGTATAATTTAACGAGTGATAGTCGAGGGGGTTGTATTCTACATCCACAATTTCCATGGTGTTTTTGACATCTCTTGAAACATCATGGGCTATATACGATGATGATGCATTAATTGATATTAAAGAAGAAAATCAGTTTTTTTCATCCACTAATTCATAGATGTAAAGATATCTCCAGAGGGAATACTATTTTTTACCTGGAACCAAGACAGTCGTATACTCTACATCTCTCTAGAGGAATACCTATTAAGTCATTTGGGAAATGGTCAGAAAATTCTTGATCAACTATGGAAAGGTCCAAAAAATAATAGATGTTACTGGGATCACTCAAAAAAGAAGATAACAAACTCCTGAGAACTACGATAGTAGGTCCTATATGACCAGTCTTCAGGTACCAATCCCCTATAAACACATGATATATCCCCTCAGTGACATGAAATGAAACATGCTGATGATAACAATCAACCTCATCTTGATGAGGGACAAGAAAATAAATATCGATGATGATTTCAGATAGATCTAGATCAAGAATGAGAAAAATACAAGATCGAATCGGTATCACATATTGTTAATGAATAATGATGACATAGAAACTCCTTCTATCTCTCCTAGAAATAGGTGTTGCTAAATATTTTAAAAAGTCCATAAGTTCCATTGGATGTTTAAGAATAGCGTGAAAACATGTAGATATAAACGAGTGCAAGGTACCAGTGTCAAATAATGCAATTTCTACAGATGATGCAATAAGGATAGTACCCATCACTATTTTAGAACGTGCATAAACTTTCAATAGACACCCATATTATAACATCCCTTGTTTTAAGAAATAAACACTATGTTCAATTGCGTAGATGATATGCTACATCTAGCATAACCAAACAAATAAATATTATTATTTAAATGTTACCGTTATAACCTATGTGTTGGAATCATGGAAATGAATAATATAAACTACATTATGAAAATATAGTTTACACATGTTTATATAATGATTCATTAGTTACCAAATTTATTAGAAATGGAAATAAAAACAAATTCAATATAAGGGATGTCTTTTTATGAAAACCTATTTAAAAAGAGAATAACTATGATTATATAATCATATCACACTTTATGAATTTTAATTTAATGAAAAATATATGTTGTATATTCAATTTAATGTTTTAAATTTATTATATATGTTTTCTAAATATGATACAATAAAAAATTCATTTTTTTAGATAAAAGAAGTATTTTTTTAAAAATACATTTTTACCACCTTGTGATGATGACACCTTTTTAAATCTTTTTTCTGAAAATTTTATAAGTTATATTTGACATAATAAAATTCTTATTTGGAATAATGAAATCAAAATTTACCTTTGTTGAAATTGTTTAATTTTTCTGATGAAATTCATATTTTCATGAATAGGGAAAAATACTGCATTTTAATTCAAAACTGTCTTTTCATCTAATTTATTTATATAGATATATTATATTTTTAAATGGTTTTAAAGTGTAATTTGATTATATTTTTATCATTTAGTCCAATTTTGTTCATTTTAAGTTATTTTAAATTTAAATTGGAAATACAAACATGTCAATATTTTGATTGTTTTTACTTCTTAAAAACCTGCTTTCAAGTTTTTAAAACAAAAATTAATTTTAATTTACTTAATACAACTTATGTATATTGAAATTTTAAAAATGGATTATTTATTTGTAATAAGAAGTTTAAAATTATGTAAATTGGTCCCTATTATTTTTAGATATTAATAATAGTAACTTTAGTAATTATTTTTATTTACCATGGTTAAAGGGTAAATAAGGAAAATAAGGGTAGAAAATAATAATATAATAATATAAAACTACCCTAACACGTGTAATAATCCTATTTTATGAGTTATGGGAGACTAAAACAATCATTATTCCTAAATTTTGTAATTTAGCACCTACTTGGGTGTGAATATGGAATATTATAATAATTAATTTAAAGTAGAGGGAAATATAACATAAACATGAATCTTTTTACTAAAAAAATTTATGGTGGGGTTATATAATTGATATCTTTGACTATAAATATCCATTATAAATATAAATATATTTATAACATCATGGTAACTGATTTTTAATTTTTATACATTAAATAAATAAATTTATTTCTGTCATAATGATGATGAAGTGATTATCTTATTAAGGAAAAATTCAAATAAATGATATTATAAATATTATACTAATCATAATTAGTAACTTTTGATGCCAAACGTGAATTTTATAAATTATTATTACTTTTTATATTTTAATTAATGTATTTATTTATAATAAATCACGTTTTTATAGCTTTAGAAAAGGTCAATTACAAAATATTATCAAAATTGACATAAATGAGTTTTTAAAACAAAGACCATTTTATTGATTGATATTACAGTCATAAAATTATCTGATGTGGAAAAATGACTTATATAATGTTATAAATTTCATTGGTGATAAAACTTGGGTTATATTAGAATTTTTATGTAATTATATTTACCATATATTGAAAAAATACAAGAAGAGATGGTAAGAGTTAATTTAATCAACAAAGGGTAATATCCAAACGATAAGGTTAAAATAGTGACCTAAACTTGTATAAAAAATATTGGTTGAGAGGATTTTGTCCCATAGTCATCTTATAATACTAATATATCACATTTTCACTATTAGAATCTTAAAATCAATTTATAAAATTAATAATATTTCAATACTTTGCTAAAGTGCCCCTCCTACCACTTATAAAAGGCCACCACCTCTGCCCACTTACTCACACCTCTAAAGCCCCTTGGCTCGCCTAAATTCAGCACATATAAGCTCCAATAATCACTCAATTACTTCTATAATCCTTAACATGTGAGTAAGGAAATTTAATAATGAAAATTTGATCAAATAAAAAATATTTACCTGATTTAGATGTAACGTTTTCTCTCAAACTCATTTCATTTATTTTTATTCTCCAACCCCAAAAAATATTTTATTTCCATTATATTATAAAAAACATGATCCTCAATATACTAGGATGTTTTTATACTATGGTTTATATATAAATATTCACAAACTTCTCTATAATGAATATAGAACAAAGGGTCTCTGTGTATGACGAACTATTGCCTCATGAGACGATGATTGTTCAATTTTACTTTAACACCTATCATGGAGGCTATTATGGTCGAAATATATTTATATACAATATATATTATATTTATAATGTCTCTAGTATTCTATATTTTTTATTTTCAACATACCTTTATGCTTTACATAATGTGTAAATATGATAATTTAATTTGAGGAAGTGTGGACTACCACCCCCAAAAAGTGATATAACACGATCATGACATATATGGAATGTATAAATGATGGAGTTAATGAAATTATTTAACATTTTTAAAAAATATATTATACTATAATTATAATATACCTTTATATTATTTAGTTTTCATTCTTTTATATTTTGATGAAATGAAAGTAGCATTCATGCATACGTATGACATACCGTCTCCTTGAATGGTAAAATTCATTTATTTTATCCAAAAATTATGGAATGTTATAAATACATATATACAGTATATATATATATATATAATATTATAATAATGACTAATATTATGGAGATGATGGAATTTTTACAACATGGAAAATTTACATAAAAAATGTCCATTTAAAACTCAAGTATTGAATATCGACAAAACGACCGATATGAACTTAAATAATTATGTAATTTTTATAATAGGTTAATAAGTGATATAAACTTAATAATAAACTTGAAATAGTTTCTGAGGAAATTAGAAATTAATTTATGTTTATTATTTTGGAATATAAAGAATGAAAAAGACAAGTTGGACTCGAGGTAAGGGATATCTTAACTTAGTATCATTTAATTGATTTAAATATCCTTGTCATTGGTTATGTATTTCTAAGAATATGTGGGAATGAGATATGATTTTTTACACTTAATATTCTATTATATTTCATGTATTTATATTTTTCACACATAATTATTTCCTTTATTTATCCTTAATCTAAGGATACGATCATTGCATGGGACTTCGTCTCAATATTCATTCATTGGGACATTTCTTGATGATATGAAAGTTTATATCTTTATAATGTGTATATACAACCCCTTTTACATTAAATTTACATATTATATACATACTCATGATATTTAATGTCTTATAAAATTTTCTAATTTTATGTGGTGTCACAACCCATTCCACAGGGCCCAGTCCGAGGGTGGCGGTCCGCTCTATGGGCGGTGGCCCGATCTAAGGACGACAGCCCAGCCTGAGGGTGGCAGCCTGGTCTGAGGGTGGCGGCCCTGCTTGAGGGCGACAACCCGGTATGAGGGCGGCATCCTGACTCGAGGGTGGAGACCAAACTCAAGGGTGGCAGCCTAGTTCATTCCGACGTGGGGGGGGGGGGGGGTGTAACCCCCCGATCTCCCAGATTTCGAACATCCTGATGGTCATTCGGTTGGCGTGGCGGCGGTGCCGTGTGGGTGCTGCTCGGTCACCGTAGAATTCGGCGGAGGTGGGTTTGGCCTCCACTATGGCTTTGGCCACGACTTCTGTTTTACAGCGTCGCAGTCGTCGCACCTCCTCCCATCCCATGGCCAGCCGTTGTGCCGGCCACCTCCTCAGTTCATTGCAATTGACGAGCCGTGACCCTCCTCTTGCGGCATGTGTCGACATGCTCACGGTCTTCCAAGATGGTGCAAGGAAAGAATGATAGTGGAGGGTTTGAGCCGGGTTTGTTAGGCCCGCACCCTCCACATTATCTTGTAATATGGAGGTTATTATGGGAGTTTAATAAACAATTGAATTAAACACAAGATTAACCCCACAAGATTTCCTGCAATAACCTCCTGCAAAAGATGAATGAATCATAGGTTAGCCCGATAGTTGGTTGATCGACGTTCTTCATGTAATTTCATGAACGGAGACGAGGGAATCAAAAACTCAAGAACAAAAACAACCCCTTACCTTTAAACATCGAAGAATCGTATGTGCTTGTCAGTGGACCATGTTCTTCATTCCTGCGACCAGCTCCCAAAGACACCACTCGCACGTCGCCCTTTCGTTCGGTGTCGTCTATCACCTCCTGCTTGGTCAACTTCGTCTTCTAAGGGTCTGGCATCGCAGAGTTCATTTCCCAATTTTCTACATGGTGAAGCTCTCTGATACCCCTTCCCTAGCTCCATATTTATAGGAGAGGGGAAGGGTAAGTAACGACGTGGTGAAATAATGGGTCTCATTAATTAGGATGATTCCTAATTTTCCCAACATCGTCATTAATTTAAGTTGGAAATTCATGATATTTAATGATTTGACACACCATCGACCCCACCCTTTATTGGTCCGTTGGATGTTTATGAAATAAAATATCAATATTATATTATTTAATTTCTTTTTAATATGTTTCAAAACGTATCTTTTTCTCCGAACCTACTATGATCAAGGTAATGCCTCCCTTAAGAGAATCCCAGCGCTGCAGATTCAATGGTGCCCTCAGTTTTTTAATCCAATCAATAGTTCAAAAGTTATAAAACACCGCTCACACGTTTACTGAACGTACCAAATAAAAAGTTCAAAAAATTATTAATAGTCACCCTCGACCAGTGACGGTCTAGGTTAGTCTCTTCATAAGAGAAACACGCCCCAATTAACTCCACGATAATCTCAGATTTTTAATCAGAGCTACCATTTTGATTTTATGGATTTTACAATATAATAATTGACATTTAATTATTTTATTTACGGCCAAAAACTATGTTTCACTGCTGGCCCGTGCCAGCCGATGTTAGTATATTCTTAAGGAAAGCGTACCCTCATGAGTTCACCAGTGGTCTCAGATTTTTAATCTTAGTCACCATTTGTGAGTTATAATCATTTGAAAAACAAAATAATTTTATTTAATTATTTTATTTACGACAATGAAATTTTCAGGTTTTCTCACAGGAGGCCTTCACCAACTAAAATTAAGTTGCAGCTAGGGTAAACCCAGCATCCTGATCGCAACCGTTCCCTCATATTTTGGATCCAGAAAACTGTTTTAGAGTTATTAAACTTTTTTAGGAAAACTTCTTACGCGGACTATTTAATGTTTAACGGAACTTCGACAGATCATTCCGGGTACTTTAAGCCTCAAAATCCTTTTCCGTCAGATTTCACAGTCTCGAAATAATTTAATATAATTAAAAAAAATATACCGGAAATTCGGGGGGATTAAATTCTCCCCACCTTAGGGATTTACATCCTCAAAATCCAAAAAAATGGAAAAAAAACAAAAGAGGGGTACTGAGCCCGAATCTGAGCCTCCCACTCCCATGTTCTCTCTTGGATGTTCTCGTGCTACCAGAAAACGTGCAGTAGAGGTATCGACTGCCCATAAAGGACCAACTTCTTTCAATCCTAAATCTCTAATAGATCCTCCAGAAATGTCTCCCCATCATCTAAGTCCATCTCTCCATGGTGAATGATGTGAGATGGGTCGTGCATGTATCTCCTCAGCTGGGATACGTGGAAGACTTCGTGCACCCTCTACAGCTACAAAAGATGTGCCAAGCGGTATTCCACCTCACCAATCCTCTGAAGTATCAGAACTGGCCTAATAAACCTCTGTGATAACTTTCCCCCTCGGCCAAATCTCCATAGTCACCTCTGAGGAGATACTCGCAAGAAAATGTGGTCCCACTCCTAGAACTGCAGAGGTCTCTATACCCTGTCGGAATAAGACTTCTATCTTCTCTTTGCACTCTTCATCTCCTCCTGGATAGTCTTTACCTTCTCACTGGTAGCTCGTACCAGCTCTGGAACCATATGTGCTGACTCTCTTGGGTCTGTCCAGCATAGAGGTAATCTACAAGGTTGACGGTATATGGCCTCAAATAGTGCCCTACTGATGGTGGAGTGAAAAAGGTTTTTGTATGAAAACTCCACCAAGGGAAAGTGATCCTCCCAACTGTGTCCAAAATATATGACGCATGCACAAAGCATGTCCTCAAGCGTATGAATGGTCCGCTCTGTCTGACTATCCGTTTAATGATGAAAGGCGGTGCTCAAACTTAGATGAGTCCCAAATGCCTCCTAAAATCCCTTCCAAAACCAGGATCTAAAACCTGGATCACAGTCAGGAATGATTGTCGATGGAAACACCCACGAAGTTTCACAATCTCCTATACAAAGAGCTGTCCCATGCTCTCTACCGATCCCTGATCTTGGATAGGTGGAAAGTGGGATGAATAGGTGAGTCGGTAAACGATCACCCATGTGGAATCATGTCCCCTAGACATACGTCGAATCCCTATCAAAATGACCCTGGAGATCCCATCCGACTTCTACTCGGGAACCTCTAGTGACTGAGCTAAGCCTGCTAGAACCTGGTGCTCGGCCGTTACTTGCTGAAAAGTTAGGCATCATGAAACAAAATCCGTTACAGCCTTCTTCATCCCTGGCCACTAGTGCTGAACGCAGAGGTCCTGGTATATCTTCGCCACACCAGGATGAACCATCGGAGGGGACATATGGAACTCCTTCAACACCTCCTCCTGTATCACCTCCAGTACCATGGTTTTCCCTCTAAAGAGTACGACGTTCTCCCCACCTTTATGAAATCCATTTTTTTCCTGCCCTAAGGATATCTAAGCACAATGAGACTCGCAGTCAGTGTCCCTAAGATGTGCCTCCCTGACTCGCTGATGAAGTGGGGGAGAGACAGTCATAGACTGGAGGTATGCTGCTCTATCTCTATCCATGAAGGATATCTGCAATTTGGCTAACTACTCTACCGCCTCACTCACCAACCGCAGACCAGACCTCATACTAATTACATCTTTTACCACATTCCCCTTACCAAGAGTATAGACTGTCTCAAAGTCATAGTCTAGGAGGAACTCTAATCATCATCGTTATCTCAGGTTCAGGTCCTTCTATGAGAAGATATACCTGACACTATTGTGATCAGAGTTAACAGTAAACCCTTCACCGATCAAGTAATATCACCACATCTTCTGTGAGAAGACCACTACTGCTAACTCCACGTCATGGGTAGCTTAGTTATACATTTCAGTCTCTATCTTAGCTCTTTAAATATTTGGTGAAACTTCTCCATCCAAAGGAATTTCTTCCCCTTTTTTTCAAAGATGAAAAGGGTGTCGCTACCCTGGAGAATTTTGGTACAAAACTCTGATAGTACCCAACCAAAGTAGAAGTCCCTCTACCTTCAAGGAGGAAATCCTGGAAACTTTGTTGGAAAAGATGTCCCCACACTCTGCCACTACTTTTGGGAACTGAAAACCCAAAACTCCCACTGCCACGACGGTAAGGCTAGCCGACTCAAGATTGATCGGGTGCACCCTCTTATGAATGAGTTTATCATGTGCTTCCTGGGATTCATTTTTTTCTATGACCAAGGAAAACCCCATTCCCATGTTGTAGATAAAAAACATCCTTTTTTCCTAACAATGTAAATATGAGTATGAACTGTAGAAATCCATTCCATACCCAAAATAATGTCGTAAGGCCTCGACACCGTCAGCGTAAGTGTGATTATCATGTATACTCCCAAAGGTATTGTCACGAACCGTCATCGAGGCTCGTGCCATGACTAACCCAAGCCCGCCTCCCATAGGCCAGGGGCAGGCGACTAGAACCAAAGGCTTAAATCCCAACAAGGGGGAAGGAATTGACTTTATAAAGTAAACAAACACCACAGAGTAAGCTAGAAGAAGTAAACACTAAGTAAAAACTGGGTAAAAAAGTAAGTGCAGAAATTAAATGGGCCAGAATACAAACCCAAACTGAAAGTAAAGTATAACTGGAAAGAAATTACACCAACTGAAAGTAAAGAAGAAACGTCGAGCCATCCACTGGAAGTCCCACCTGAAGGGTGCGTACAGATAGCCTCCTCAGCTCCTCGGGTCCATCCATCCACTCCGTGTACGTCCCACCCAGTGGTCCACCTCCAGGTACCGACTCCTCCACAAGCCTCAACCACGATCAGTGTTGTCCGTCGTCTGCATCCAACACAACTTAGTTCGGACATAGCCCGTGCAGGGGTGAGTATACGTTACTCAATAGGGACCCCGAGACCCCGAAGGTCTCCCAGAATCCACAAAGGATAATCCACAAGGAAAGATACAATCACAAAGTTACATCCAACACTACTTAGGTATATCCCATTCATATACCTAAGTCATCAATTCTAGTTTGGCTCCAGCATCAGATCCCATGTTCGATCACATCCAAAAAGGATAGTACAACCCAATCCACACAGGAAATCACAACACAATCCACATAGGGAATAAAGTCAATCATATCAAAGATAATGATTGAAAGTCAAGAGTCAGCTCACACAGGTATACTTCTTCGTAAGGTGATAGGGATGATCAGATGTAGCCACTGATTCATCTAAGCTGAGACCAACGTAGGATACTAAACCAGCTAAGCTGTCAGACCCATGTAGGATATAAGACAAGATACTCTGTCGGACCCACGTAGGATACTACAATAGAGGTCAAATACTGTCGAACCCACGTAGGATACAAGAATAGTAATACTTCCAGAACCACGTAGGATACAAGAACAGTAATCATCGCCGTCGAACCCACGAAGGATTTCAGTACGGTCTCCATCGCTTCCAAACCCACGGAGGATTTTAGTGCAGTTGTCGTCGCTACTGAACCCACGAAGGATTTGAGTGCAGTCGTCATCATTGTCGCAGTCGCAGTCAGCTCTAGGGTTCCCGCACACAACATGCTCGTTTCCGAGAGGGTCCACTCCACAAGACAAGGGTTCGATACATCAACTAACATGTAGTCCGGAGTTTATGTATCTCAAAGTTCCGTCTCGTTGATAGGAACTCAACACGATAGACGACGTGTCAATCGGACGCCCGTTTTGAGAGTTATTTGCTTTTTCGTTCCAGGGGCCTGGTTGGTTTTTAAGTCAAAACCAACCTGACCACACTCCAACAACGTCCAAAGTTTGAGCGTAGTAATCCAAAATGTCCGTCTCACTAAAAGGAATCCAACAAAGTCGATGACATGTCAATCAGACATCCGGAGCTCAAGTTATAAGTGTTTCTGCTCCGAGGGCCCTGTTGGTTTCGTGTTCGAACCAATCCGGCTGTACCCAAAGTACTCTGAAACCTTTAGTATTATATACCTAAACGACTGACTCGATCCAAGGATCCCAACGCAATTGACGGTGCTTCGATCGGAGGTCCGAAGCCCATGATATGGGAAAATGACGGAAAACAGTCTGAAAATGGGGGGTCTGGGCCCGGTCTGACCCGGCCCAACCCCTCCTGGTCAGCCCGAACTGGGGAGACCCGGCCCGGGTCCATGTCCGACCTGGTAGGGTGTGGCCTGACCAGGATGGGCGCGCTCCGGTCCAGTCCGCGCCACCCGGCCCTACCTAGCCGTGGGGCCCGCTTGCTCATCCAGCGGCCGAGCATGGGGGACATGGTCCCCCCTCCTGGTGCTCCGCGGACACGGTGGGTGTCGCATCCTCCTCAAGATCCCGCACGACCATAGGATCCCGGTCACCTACCACCGCAGATTCTGCCACGACGGTTCCTCCTTGCGGTGCACCAGGACGCCGCCGCCTCCGGGCGGCCGCCGGTGCCGGTCGACGCCTCCAGTCACCGACGTCGCCGTGCCGGCGGCCCGTGCCGTTGGTGATGTCCATGGGCCACCTGAGTCGCTCCAGAGGTCCGTTCTTGCTCCCATCTGCACTTGGGGTCGTCCCGGGACCCATAGATTACTGCGACGGCCTCCAATCGCTCAACGGTCCCATTCCATCATCGCCCAACATTCTGCGCATTAAGAATAGAGAAACGGTGGGTTCAAACTTGTTTGTTGGTCCGCACCCACCGCGTTTGTTGTTCAAAAAGCTTTGAACAATTTCTGAACAATTATTCACATGTCAATGATGTAATCCACATAAATTAAAATAAATCAAAAACCCCTACCTCAAATAAGTTGTCGAGCAAGGATCGTCGCGGGAAAAGACATCGCGGAAGACGACGTCGCGGAAGAGGATCATGGGCGTCGCGGCACACGGCGTTGCGGAGAAGAGGATCATCGGTGTCACATCGTCTATATCCAAGGAACTAGCGTTCTTTTTCGTCTTTTTTTGATGGCCGACGTTATTTTTCGTTCTTCGCGTTCTCCAACGAAGAAGATGAAGATTCGAAGGCTTGAGAAATTCCTCTCCAAACCTTCTCGCACAACGAAATAACCCCCAATGAAATAAGACTTGTCTTATTTCATTAACACACACAAGACATCATTAAATTCAAAATTCAAAAGAATTCATGAATTAATTACATTGAATAACTTAATCAATTAATTATTAAGAGAGTTGACTTGCAATAAGTGGGGGTGTAGGTGTGTTACTCAAATAATGGGGGTTTTCCAAGTTAATGGGAGGGTTTGAGGAAGTTGAAAAGGTGGGGCTCATGTGGGGCCCACATCACTAATTTCCTATCAAGAGGGGTAAGTATTTAGTGTGTCCCACCTCAACTTCCATACGTAGGTTTTAACTACACAGAAAATAAAATAAAAATTGTGGCACAAATTTTATTTTATTCATTAGTTAACCCCCTTTTTTTAATAACCACAGTCGAGAAAACGCAACTCTAGAAAAGGTGTTCCTAAGAATTTACCGGCGCTGCGGTTTCATCGGTGCCCTCAGATTTCGATTCCACGCAACGTTTCAAAAGTTAGGAAAACTCGCTCGTTCATTCACTGAACGTACCCGAGCTAATCTTCAGAAACTGATTCTGGGCACACCGGGCCTCAGAATCAGGTGTCGTCAAAAACTGCGTACTCGTAAAATTCAAAAGAAAATTAAGAATAAATATCCCTTGAATTTTATGGGTGTTTACATTACTCCCACCTCAGGGATTTACATACCCGTAAAGATACATCACAAACTAGGGAAACAAATGAGGGTACTAAGCACGCGTCTGAGCCTCCCGCTCCCAAGTGCTCTCCTGGAGGATCCTGTGCTTCCATCTGATGCGCAACAGAGGAATCGACTACCCATGTAGGACCTACTCCTGTCGATCCTCTATCTCATCCAGGACCTCCGCAAAAGTCGCCCCATCATCAATGTCCAGCTCCCCATGGTCGATGATATGCGTCAAGTCATGCACTTATCTTCTCAGCTAAGATACGTGGAAGACGTTGTGCACCTGGTGCAACTGAGGTGGTAGAGCCAGGCGAAAATACACCTTGCCTATCCTGTAGAGAACCTGGAATGGTCCTATGAAGCATGGAGATAACTTGTTGCCTTAGCAAAATCTCCGTAATCCACGTCCAGGTGAGACCCGCAAGAAGACATGGTCTCCATCCTAGAACTATAGTGGTCTCCGCCTCCTGTCAGCATAAAACTTCTACCGGCTCTGAGCTGTCCTCATCCACTCTTGGATGAAGTGGACCTTCTCTGTCATGGCCTGGACTATCTCCAGTCCCACAAGTGCTGACTCCCCGGGGTCTGTCCAGCACAGAGGTGATCTGCAAGGTCGGCCATACAATGCCTCGTATGGTGCCATCCCGATGGTGGAGTGGTAGCTGTTGTTGTGCGCAAACTCCACTAAGGGTAGGTGGTCCTCCCAACTTTGAACAAAGATGAGGACACATGCACGGAGCATGTCCTCGAGAGTCCGAATGGTTCTCTCCATCTGACCATCCATCTGAGGGTGAAAGGCGATGCTCAGACGTAGCTGCATCCGGAATGCCTCCTACAACCCCTTCCAAAGCCGCGAAGTAAAGCGAGCCTCTTGATCGTAGACGATAGATGATGGCACACCATGAAGCCGTACAATCTCCTGAACATAGAGATGTCCCAAACTCTCTATTGATCCCCACTTTGTGATGGGTAAGAAGTGGGCCGACTTGGTGACTTGGTCGAAAATCACCCAAATGGAGTCATGAACTCTAGAAGTACGTGGAAGTCCAGTCAAGAAATCCATAGATATCTCGTCCCAAATCCACTCCGGAACCTCCAAGGACTGTACCAAGAATGCTAGTACCTGGTGCTCCGCCTTCACCAGCTAGCAGGAGAGGCATCGAGAAACAAAATCCGCTATATCCTTCTTTATACCTGTCCTCTAGTGCTATCGTCTAAGATCTTGGTACATCTTTGCCACTACTGGATGTACCGCTAAAGAGGAAGTGTGAAACTCCCTCCGCAACTCCTCCCGTAAAGCAGCTGGTACCATGGTACGTCCTCTGAAAAGGACATCGTGCTCTCCTCCTTTAGAGAATCCATCAGGTGCCTATCCTGAGGATAACTGTGCACACCGCGTCTCACAGTCAACTTCCCCACGCTGTGCCTCTCTGACCTGCTGTAGTAGTGGAGGAGTGACTGTGAGTGACTGAAGAAAAGCTTCTCCATCTCTATCCACGAAAAATATCTGCAAAGCGGCTAGCTTCTCCTTTGCCTCTCCAAGTAGCTCAATGCCCGTCCTCCTTCTGATAGCATTGGTTACTACGTTCCCCTTTCCAGGATTGTAGACTATCTCAAAGTCATAGTCCTGGAGGAACTCAATCCATCACCGCTATCTAAGGTTCCGGACTTTTTGCGAGAAGATGTAACTGAGACTCTGGTGGTCAGTGTAGACTGTAAAGTGCTCGCCCATCAGATAGTGTCGCCACATCTTCAGAGCGAAGACCACTACTGCCAACTCAATGTCATGGGTAGCATTGTTCTGCTCATGTTGCCTCAACAGTCGTGATCCATAGGCGATCACTGCTCGCTCCAACATCAGGACACATCCGAGCCCAGTCCTTGATGAATCGCTGTAGACGACGTACCCTACTCCCTCCTCCGGTAGCCTCAAGATAGGTGCGCTGGTCAACCTATGTCTCATCTCCTGGAAGCTCTACTGACATCTATCTGACCACAAGAAGGGTTTCCCCTTCTTTGTCAAAGCTGATAGTGGTGCCGCAAATCTGGAGAAGTCTGGCACAAATCTTCGGTAGTACCCAGCTAGACCCAAGAAACTCCGCACCTCTGTCACGCTCCTGGGTGACTCCCAAGCTAGCACTGCCTCGATCTTCACAGGGTCCACCACAACTCCCGCCTCAGAGATGATGTGTCCAAATAAGTGGATCTCACGTAACGAGAACTGAAACTTCGAGAGAATACCATAAAGATGGTGCTCTTAGAGTGTGTCCAGTCCAACCCACAAGTGGTAGCCGTGCTCCTCCTCTGTGGTCGAGTATATCAAAATGTTGTCGATGAAGACCACGACAAATCGATCAAGGTATGGCTGAGAGAACCTGTTCATGAGACCCATGAACACTTCTGGAGCATTGGTTATTCCGAAAGGCATAGTCATGAACTCATAGTGGCCATACCGACTTCCGAAGGCCGTCTTCTGCACGTCCTCATCCCGAACTCTAAGCTGATGATAGCCTGAACTGAGGTCTATTTTTGAGAACCATCGTGCTCCCTTGAGCTGATATAAGATGTCTTAAATCCTCGGTAGTAGATACTTGTTCCTCACGGTCACCTGGTTCAGGCGACGATAGTCGACACATAGTCGCAAGCTCCCATCAGCCTTCTTGGCGAACAAAATCGGGGAATCCCAGGGTGAAACACTGGGTCGAATGAATCCCATGCCCTGCAAGTCCTCCAGCGGTACCCGCAGCTCTTGAAGCTCAGCGAGAGCCATCTGATATGATGGAGTGGATATTGGTGCTGTCCCAGGGTACAGGTCAATATAAAAGTCTACCTCTCTGCGAGGAGGTAGTCCTGGAACGTCATCAGGGAAAACGTCTGCATACTGATCCACCACTGTAGGAAAACTAGGACTATGCATGTCAACTACACCTAGGATGAGGCTAGCCAACTGATGAATGATCAGCTATCCTCTCCTCTGTGTGAGTCCATCCTGCACTGCTAAGGCTCCCTTCTCGCCGGTGAAGGTGAACCAGCTCCCATCGGTGCGAACACATCACACCTTGCGCCTAATACAGTCGATCTAAGCATGGACTGTAGATAACCAATCCATGCCCAAGTTGACGTCAAAAGGCCTCGACGCCGCTACAAGAATATCCCAGCCGAATCTCTCTCCTCCTAGATTAAGCTCACACTGCCGGTACCAGGGCGTAATCATCGAGTCTGCTCCAGTAGGAGTCTCTAGTCGTAAGGATCGAGCCAACAACTCCATCAGAATATCTGAGCTCCAAACAAGGGCAGCGAAAATGAAAGAATGACTCGCTCTTGTGTATATTTGAACTCCAGAAAGGGTAGAGTATACAAAGATAGTACCTCGAATCATCTCTGGCGCACCGTGGTCGGGGTGGACCTCCGGGTGGTGGTGGTGGTAAAGCCTCAAAGCATCGCCCACCACCTGCTGCTCAGCCAGCTCCTCTGCCTCGTCCGCCTGCTCCCTGCAGACCACCACAGTCGACCCTCTGCCTCTGCCTAGGTGGCCCTTCATCCATCAGCTGCTCCTCTGTACGGTGGGTTGGGCAGTCACATGCCATGTGGCCCTGCCCGCCGCATGCGTAGCACTGTCTGCTCCTCGGAAGGCTGGCTCTGCGCCGTGTGCCCCGCACCTCTGAGCCAATGTCCTGAGGTCATCTGCCCGATGGTCTGGTCCGCCTGGACCCCTTTGACATCCGTCAAATACGAGATGTAGACGACTCTGCTACACGCCGCCCTACGGTAGGTCTCACTGCTGGTGTAGGATCCACAAAAAAGTTCTCTACGAGAAGGGCTCGCTCCAGTACTCCTGCATGTGTCAGAATGCTGAGGGAGATCATTGATTCCCTGATCTCATGCCTCAGTCCATGCTCGATGGTCTGGGCCCAGAAGAATGGGTCTCATACCATGTCCGTCGAATAGTGCAAGAGATCGGTAAATCTCGCCAAGTAATGGGCTACCGTCATGCGGCCCTGTAATAGCTGTAGTAGCTCATGGATGTTCACCGCACAAAGGGTGGCTAAGACGAACTCCGAGCAGAAGAGGCTCTCAAAGTCCATCCAGAGGAGTGATTCCTCATCATGCATCTGGAGAATCAAGCTCCACCATCTGCCTACTGCTGCGTGCAGGAGGCTCGCTGCAAGGATCACCATGAGGTCAGCTGGTGTCTCCACTAGCCTGAAAACTCGAACAACCGCCTCCAGCCGATCCACGACTGCCTGAGGGTCTATCTCCCCACAGAACCTGGGCGGTATTTGACGCTGAAACTCATGTTGTGAACTAAGTCAACAAGCACTATCAGTGGCTGGGGCTGGGGGCATCGGTGGTTTGGCGGGTAGAGGTACCGACAATGCCTCTGCTGTATGAGGGCATACACCGAGGCCTCGTCGGTCGGTGGGTTGTCGTCTCGCACAAAGCTCGTAACCCTAGAGGTATACTATCATGGGGCCATCCTAAAAATAAACAGGTTCTCCATGGTCAAAAAAGTATACCTGGTGACCTAACACAAAGTAATCACAAAGAAAACTTTTGAAACACACATGCAATCAATGTTTTCGTGCAATCAGTCAGAAATCAGAAGTCAGGGTCCTGGTGTACGGATACGTCGGCCACCGCACAAACACTGGAATCCCTAGACTGATAACCACACTCAATACCCTTAACACTATTTCTTCACATAGAAGAAAGATCAGAGTCCCGATTTCTGCGGTAGAACCAAACTCCTATGATACCAATTTGTCACGAACCGTCCTCGGGGCCCGTGCCATGACTACCCCAAGCCTTCCTCCCATAGGCCAGTGGCTGGCGACTAGAACCAAAGGCATAAATCCCGAAAAGGGGAAGGAATATCCTTTATAAATTAAATAAACACCATAGAGTAAGCCAACCGAAGTAAACACTAAGTAAAAAATGGGTACAAAAGTAAGTGCAGAAAGTAAATTATCCAGAATACAAACCCAAACTGAAGGTAAAGTAAAACTGGAAAGAAAGTACAACAATTGAATGTAAAGAAGCAATATCGAACCATCCACTGGAAGTCCCACCTGAAGGGTGGGAACAGATAGCCTCCTTAGCTCCTCGGGTCCAGCCGTCCGCTCTATGTACGTCCCACCCAGTGGTCCACCTCCAGGTTTCGACTGCTCCACAAGCCTCAACCATGATCAGCGTTGTCCATCGTCTGCATCCAAAACAATGTAGTTTGGGAATATCCCGTTCAGGGGTGAGTATACGCTACTCAGTAGGGACCCCGAGACCCCGAAGGTCTCCCAGAATCCACAAAAGGATAATCCACAAGGAATGATACAATCACGAAGTTATATCCAACACTACTTAGGTATATGCCCATACATATACCTAAGTCATCAATTCCAGTTCGAATCCAGCATCCGAGCCCAAGTTTGATCACATCCACACAGGATAGTACAGCCCAATCCATATAGGAAAGCACAACACAATCCACATAGGAAAGCCAATCAATCATATCGAAGATAATGATTGAAAGTCATGACTCATCTCACACAGGTAAACTTCTTCGTAAGGTGATAGAGATGTTCAGATGTAGCCACTGATTCATCTAAGATGGGACCCACGCAGGATACTAAACCAGCTAAGAAATTGGACCGACGTAGGATGCAAGACCAACTACTCTGTCGGACCCATGTAGGATACTACAACAGAGGTCAAATACTGCCGGACCCACATAGGATACAAGAACAGTAATACTACCAGAACCACGTAGGATACAAGAACAGTAGTCATCGCCAACGAACCCAAGGAGGATTTCAGTACAATATTCATCACTGCCGAACCCATAGAGGATTTCAGTGCAGTCGTCATCGTCGTCGCAGTCACAGCCAGCTCTAGGGTTCCCGAACACAACATGCTCAATTCCGAGAGTGTCCGCTCCATGAGCCAGGGGGTCGATACATCAACTGACTCGTGGTTCGGAGTTGATGTATCCCAATGTTCCGTCTCGTCGATAGAAACTCAACACGACAGACGGCGCGTCAATCGGAAGCCCAATCTGAGAGTTATTGGTTTTTTCGTTCTAGGGTACCATTAGGTTTTTAAGTCCAAATCAACCCGACCACATGCCAAATGCATCCAAACTTCAAGAAGAGTAAGCCAAAAGGTCCTTATCACTAAGAGGAATCCAACAAAGTAGATGACACGTCAATCAGAAGTCTGGAGCTCAAGTTATAAGCGTTTCCACTCCGAGGCCCTGGTTGGTTTCGTGTTCGAACCAACCCGGCCGTACCCAAGGTTCTCCAAAACCTTGATTATAATATACCGAAATGACTGTCTCGATTAAAGGATCCCAATGCAACTGAAAGTGCGTTGATCGGAGGTCTGAAGCCCAAAATATAGGCAAATCAATGAAAATAGTCCGAAAATGGGGGGTCTGGGCCCGGTCCGACCCGGTCCAACCCCCCTGGTTTTCCCGAACCGGGTCGAGCTGACCCGGGTCCGGGTCCGACCCGGTAGGGCGTGGCCCGGCCTGGCGGAGTGCAGCCCGGTCTAGTCTGCGCAACCCGGCCCGGTCCGGCCGGGTGGCACGCTGGCTCGGCCACCAGCTGAGTATGGGGGACGCGGCCCCCCCTCTCTGTGCTCGGCAGATGCGGTTGGTGCCGCGTCCTCCTATGGGTCCCGCGCGGCCGCGTGATATTGGTTACCTGCCGCCGCGGCTTCAGCCGAGTCGGTTCCTCCTGGTGGCCCTCCGGGACGCCGCCGCCTTTGAGAGGCCGGCCAGTGCCAGCCGCCGCTGCGCAGGCGACCCGCGCCGCTGGTGATGTCTGCGGGCCACCGGAGTCGCTCCGGTGGTC
Source organism: Viscum album (assembly GCA_963277665.1). Classification (NCBI taxonomy): domain Eukaryota; kingdom Viridiplantae; phylum Streptophyta; class Magnoliopsida; order Santalales; family Viscaceae; genus Viscum; species Viscum album. Next base: position 793,813,621 of record OY728128.1, on the reverse strand, counting down.
CGTTCTTGCTCCCGTCTGTGCCTAGGGTTGTCTTGAGACTCGTAGATTACTGCGACAGCCTCCAATCACTCAACAATCCCTTTCCATAATTTCCCAATGTTCCGCGCTTTAAGAACAGAGAAACTGTGGGTTCAGACTTGTTCGTTGGTCCGCACCCACCGCGTTAGTGGTTCAAACAACTTCGATCAATTTCCAAACAATTATTCACATGTCGAGGATGTAATCCACATAAAGTAAAATAAATCAAAAACCCCCTACATCGAAGAAGTTGTCGAGCGAGGATCATCGCAGGAAAAGACGTCACGAAAGACGGCGTCACGAAAGAGGATCGTGAGCGTCGCGGTACACGGTGTCGCAGAGAAGAGGATCGTCGGTGTCACATCGTCTATATCAGAGGAACTAGAATTCTTCTTCATATTTCATCGGAGGCCGTTGTTCTTCTTCGTTCATCGCATTCTCCAACAGAGAAGATGAAGATTGGAAGACTTGAGGAATTCCTCTCAAAACCTTCTCGCACAACGAAATAACCCCCAATGAAATAAGACTTGTCTTTTTTTATTAACAAACACAAGCCATCGTAAAATTTGAAATTGATAATAATTCACAAATTAATTACATTGAATAACTTAATCAAATAATTATTAAGAGATTTGACTTGCAATAAGTGGGGGTGCGGGTGTGTTACTCAAATAATGGGGGTTTTCCAACATAATGGGAGGCTTTGAGGAAGTTCAAAAGGTGGGGATTGTGTGGGGCCCACCTCACTAATTTCCTATCAAGAGGGGTTTGGATTTAGTGAGTCCCACATCAACTTCCATACGTAGGTTTTAGCTACTTAGAAAATAAAATAAAAATTGTTGAACAAATTATATTTTATTTATTAGTTAACCCCTTTTTTTAATAACCACACCCAAGAAAATGCAACTCCAGAAAAGGTGTTCCTAAGCAATTACCGGCGCTGCGGTTTCATCGGTGCCCTCAGATTTCAATTTCGAGCACCCGTTCAAAAGTTAGGAAAACCCGCTTGTTCGTTCACTGAACGCACCCGAGCTAAACTTCAGAAACTGATTCCGGGCACACAAGGCCTCGAAATCAAGTGCTGTCAGAAACTGCGTACTCATAAAATTCAAAGAAAATTAAGAATAAATTTACCTTGAATTTTACTGGTCTTTACAGGTATCTCCAGATGTGAGGGTCAAGTCAACGATTTAACAGGAAAATCTAGGTCCTGGACAGGATTCATGGAAAGAAGGAAAGATTGGTACCTATGTCTATTGGTACATATGCTAGTAGTAGACATAGAACGTACCTTGAATCATTCATAGACCCCTTGGGTCCCATCCTCCAGCTCCCTGAGCATGGTGGGGACCACATATAGGGGGGGGGGGTTAACTTCTCAAAATGTATACCACCTCATGATACTCTCCTACCTCTTCTTTCTTGTATGTATCCCTGTAGATTCATCTTTCCCTATCACATCCTGTTCCCGAATCATTTTACACACCCCAGTCTCTGAGATTGGCGCCAATTTCCAGCTTTCCCATTGTTAACATTCATATACAGCATCCACTCAGCCAAAGAACATTCAACCACAACAGGTTTTTTCTAGAACCCTAATAAAATTAGGAATGAATATTGGACTAGTGAAAGCTCTGATGTCATTAAACACACATATCTTGAAGTGGTGCTGCTGGTACACCACTCGAAAGAGCCAATGTTGTAAGGGGACCCAACACCGAGGCCTCATTCCTTGGTGGGAATCATCGCATACTCTCTTAGGAAACCTAGTTGGTTGTTTTGTGGTGACATGATAATAAGGAACGGTTGTGACATGGTCATTAAGTTATACCTGGTAAGCTGAATCCAAAGAAATCAAAAGAATAAATTTTCAAAAAACACATGCAATCATTATTTTCATTCATTGAGTCGGAAATCAAAATTCAGGGTCTGGGTGTATGGATACACCAGCCGCCACACCAACACTGGACTCTCCAATCTAAAAACCGCACTCATAACACTTAACACTATTGCTTCACAGAAAAGACCATAGTCCTAGTTCTTCAGGTAGAACCAAACCTGCCTCTGATACCAATTTGTCATGACCCGTCCCCCAGGGCTCATGCCATGACTACCCCAAGCACGCCTTCCATATTCCAGGGGATGGATACTTGCACTGAACGGCATATTCCTTAAAATGGGAATGCATTTCTTTTAAACTGCTTCAATCAAATTGTCCGGGAACAAAAAAAGAGTCAATTGTGAAGTAAACTACTCTAGTAAAAGTGTACTATAAGTAAAGGGGCTGGGATAAAAGCCCAACTAGAAAATATTCAAGTAAAACAGAAATATAAAAAACAACTAAAAGGTAAAAATAAGTTCCTGGATATCCCATCGTGGATCCTACCTGAAGGGCAGGTACAAATCGCTATCACTGTACTCCACATCTTCTCGTCTCCTCCACGTCACGTCATGCCAAATGTTCCACCTCCAAGAACTGTCCAGTCCTAGCTCCCTCAGCCCCAATCAAAGTTTTGCATCATCCAAACCAGACACAACAAGGTGTTGGTGAAGCCTGTGTTGGGGTGAGTATAACGATACACAGTAGGGACCCCGCGACCCCGAAGGTCTCCTAGAGTTATACAAAGAAAAACCACAGGGTAATAACACAAATGTAAAGTATCGCATAGGTAATGTACCACATATAATAACCTCAATCACAAGAAAAAATTAAAGACAGCTCACACCAGGATTTATTCTAGGGGTAGTAATAAGTAACATCCCCTGTCACAACGTAGAACGCATCAGCTACTGGAGAAATCCTCGTCTATCGAGTACAGTGGGCCTACCGCATCACTCAAAACTGCTTCCCACTAACATAAAATTACTGATGTAATCCTCCCCATCGTGTACCGTGGGTCTTCTTGGTCACACAGAGGCACCCACCCCCATCATGGTCTGCTAAGGTACTCCACCCCATCGCGTACCACAGCCGCTCCCCACCGGGCCATACTACCGTGTTGTCGGGCTTTCGTGTCCCACTGATCCGCTCACCCCCATAATGGTATGCTAATGTACTCCTCCCCATATAGTTCCACGGATTCTCCCCACCATGGATGTTGAGTCACTGTGAGTCGAAAAGTCAGCAATCGTCAGGTATCAGCTTGTCACAGGGTTCTGTATGTAGTGCAGTTTGGAGAACCTCTCCCCAATCCATCAGTTGCATCTCAACCAGCACTAAGTCTTATAAATAAGTAACCCAATGACCCTCCATGTAATAAGGGTTCCAACGTAATAGATGGTGCATTAATTGGATGCCTAGTTTATGTGTTATTGGAATTTCACTATCGACGGCCCGGTTGGACTCAGTTGAGATCCAACCTGGATGTACTCCATGTTTATCCAAAACTCTAATGGAGTAATGAAACAAGACTGGATCTCTCCAAGGGTCCCAACACTGTAGAAAATTTGTCAAACGAGCGTCTGGTTCTCAAGATAAGGTCCTTTGAGTGTCTCTGGGCCCTGTCCAACCCGGTAGGACCGATCCAACCTGACTTGGTTAGGGATGGGACGAGGTGGACTCAACCCTCTGGGCCGCTGTCTGGTCCAGCCTATAAGAGGGGTGGCCTACAAGGGTGGACCGACCATAATAGGGCGGCCCTCATGTGGTGGTGGCTCGACCTGAGGGTGGGGGTCCGATCCGAGGGCGGGGGCCCGATTCGAGGGTGGTGGCCCGGTCTGAGGGTCGTGGCCCTACCCGAGGGTGGCGTCCCGGCTCGAGGGCGGCAGACCGGCCTGAGGGCGGTGGCCCGGCTTGATGGTGGCTCCCGACTCGAGGTAATTTTCCTAGTCCGAGGGAGGTGGCCTGACTCGAGGGAGGCGGCCCGATTCGGTCCGATGCGGGCGGGGGGGGGGGGGGGGGGGTGTAACCCCCCGGTCTCTCGAATTCCTGAATGTCCTGAAGGCCATTCGGTTGGAGAGGCGGCGACATAGTGTGGGCACTGCTCGATCGCTGCGGAACCCTCTGGAAGAAGGTTCAACTTCGGTTGTGTCATTGACCATGACTTCTGATCGTCAGCGGCGCGTCGGTCGCACCACCTCCCTTCAGGGGGCCAGAAGTCGTGCCAGCCGCCTCCTCCAATCGTCGTGGCTGACAAGCCGCGACCCTCCTCTTCTAGCATGCGTCGACATTCTAGTGGTCATCCAAGGAGGCCCAAGGAAAGAAATTTAGCGGAGCGTTCAGGACGGGTTTGATAGGCCCTCACCCTCCGCGTTAGCTCGTAATATGGAAGATATTAACGGAGTTCAATAAACAATGGAATTAAACACAAGATTAACCCCACAAGATTCCCCGCAATAACCTCCCGAAAAATATGAATGAATATCATGTCAACTCATTAGTCGGTTGACCAGCGTTCTTCATGTAATTTCATGAATGGGGAAGAGGGAATGAAAAACGCAAGAACGAAAAAAACCCCTACCCTGAAATGTCGTAGAATCGTCCGCTCTTGTTGGTGGACCGTGTTATTTGTTCCTCCGACCAGCTCCCAAAGACACCACACACACGTCACCCTTTGGTTTGGTGTTCTCTGTCACCTCCCGCTAGGTCGGCTTTATCTTCTATGATTCTAGTGTTGCAGTGTTCCTTTAGAAATTCGCTTCTTGGTGAAGCTCTCTGATACCCCTTCCCTAGTTCCATATTTATAGGAGAGGTGGAGGGTAATTAACAATGCGGGGAAATAATGGGGATCAATAATTATGAATATTTCTAATTCCCCCAACATCATTGTTAATTATGGTTGGTAGGTCATTCCATTTAAAGGCATGACACACCATCGACCCCACCTTTTAATTTGTCCGTTGCAGGATTATGAAATAAAATAGCAAAATTATTTTATTTCATTTCTTTTTAAAAAGTCACAAAACATAACCTTTTCTCCGATCCTACTATGTTAAAGGTAAATCATCCCTTAAGCGAATCCCGGCACTACAGATTCAACGCTTCCCTCATATTTTTAATTTGAGCAATGATTCAATAGTTAGAAAACCACGCTCACGTGTTTATTGAATTTACCCGAAAAAAAGTTTATAAAATTATTAACAGTCACCCTCGAACCTCATCAGTCGAGGTTACACTCAGGATAATGGAAAAACACCCCAAAAACCCAGCAGTATTCTCTGATTTTTAATCTGAGTTACCGTTTAGAAGTAATGGATTTTACAGTAAAATAATTTTCACTTAATTATTTTATTTACGTCCAAAAAATATCTTTCACTGGTGGCTCACGCTGGATGATGTTAAAATCTTTCTAAATAAAGTATACCCTCATGAGTTTAGTAGTGGTCTCATATTTTCAATCCGATTAATCGTTTGTGAGTTATAAACATTTGAAAAATAAAAAATTTTATTTAATTATTTTATTTACGGTTATGCCATTTTCGGGTTTTATCACAGGAGGCATACACCGACTAAAATTAAGTCGCACGTAGGGTAAAACCGCCATCCTGATTGCAATGGTGCCCTCATATTTCTGATCTAGGAAACCGTTTTATAGGTATTCCACTTTTTCTGGAAAAATGCTTATGCACGCTATTTAAAGTTTAACAAAAATTCGACGGATCATTCCGGGCACTCCGGGCCTCCGATTCGTGCGCCGTCAGATTTTGAGGTCTCGAAATAATTTCATACAATTTAAAAAAACGATGAAAATTCCCGAACATTACATATTATATTAGGTTGAATTTGTTTATATTTTATGAAGGTTTTAATTTTTAAAATAATATTGGAAAATATTGTTTTTTATTGAAAACTGTACTTTTTATGTTTTTTAAAAATTTATATTCTATTTTTTATTTGTTTTAAAATACAAAAAGTTAATTTTGATTTATAATATTACAATTTTTTTTATTTTCAATTAATTTTATAGTTTAATTTAGTAAAAAATAGTCTATTTGTAATTTTTTTGAAAAATTGATTTCCATCGGATTTTGTCACATTTATTTTAAATTAAAATTTTCCACTTCTTTATTTCGAATCTCAAAAATTAGACTATGAAATTGAAATTTGTTCATCTAAATTTGGTAAATACGTCCCTTTTATTTTTTGAAATTTTGAATATTATCCCTTTTAATGGTTTTCTAAAGTAAAGGGTAAACCACAAAACTATGGTTAATAGAAAATGGTAAGGACTAATAAATGACACTAAAATGAGAAATTAATTTATTTTATGAGTAAATATCACACCTAATAATGAAAAAATTAAATATTTGGTAATTCTTTTTCTATTTCCAAGATTTTTACCTTTATATTATTTAATATAAAAATTTAACAAATGTCACTCTATTTGTTTTATTATATCTATATTTATCACAAAGGGATAAAAGGAAGATATGTTTAGTTTTAAATATTAATTTTAAATGTAAATTTTTTTGATATCGTGTCAATTTATTTATAAATTTTATGGATGAAATAATTACATTAAAATATTATGAAACACTAATACTATGCTTATACATGTAGTAAAAAAATAAATTAAAATATTTTAAAAACATAATATTATTTGATTGATTTATAGGGTGAAAGTATTTTTTAGATAACAATGACTTATTAGAGATATTTTTCTAGTATATTCAAATATTATTATTATATTCATGTTTATAAAGTCAAATATAATGACTATTGTGAAAAATCTCATTAATGATATATTATAATAAAAAATAATTCATAAATTATTTAAAATTTCCAAAAATTGTTTCTTCATAAAATTGAATGGTATATGTTTTATGTAATCATCCATGATCGATTAATTGTTAATTTTTTCTTTTATAATAGGTATATAAACTGCTTAAGAGTAATAAATATTTATATCAATGTAATTTTCAAAAGGTGTAATGAAGGGTAAATAATGATAAGGGAAAAAATGTGATCACAAAAAAGAAAAAATTTTATTGTATAAGTTTATTTATTCCAATATTAATTTATATTAGAATATTATAAACTTAGATCCATTTGGACATCAGAATTAATTAATATTAATTTAATATTTCATGAAAATCCAAGAGAGACACTCCTTACATTTATAAATGGGCATCCCTCTTCTAATTTATCACACATAAAAAACCTTTTGGTTCAGCCAATAAATAAAAAAAAATACCTTCCATACATAACTCACTATGTTTTAGTACCCTTGTATTGATCATAAAATCATCATAGGAATGATATTAGTGTAAACCTAAAGAGGGTGTCCGAAGAAGAGGTAAAAATTTTAATCAAGAATCTTTGTTTTGTTTCTTTTATAAATTATTCAAATAATCTTCAAAAATGAAAAATTAAGGAAAATAATATCAATAATATATTTTTATATTTTTATATTAATGTAATAAACTATATCATGTCATACAGAACCCTATTCGACCGTAAGGGGATCCTCCGCGGCGCTACGTTTCCACGTCACCACCATCTCACCTTAGTCGGCGGCGACTTCATCCTCATATCTTATTAGTTTTGGGAATGCTTATTTTACTGTGGTGACATCTTGGATATCAATTTTTATGCATCGTCGAGGTGTGGGTTCATGTTTTGAGGGTTCGTGGGTCCTCTGGCGGCGTCTTGGGTGGTATCCACCATTAGGATTCTACGGTGTCCAAGGTTTGTAGCCTTTGGTTGACTCGACTTCTCCATGGCGGCGCGATGTGGTCGATTTTTTGTTTGATTTGGACTGAGGGTGTAGTCATGGGATAGTTGTCTTCTTTGGTTGGGTCAATAGTCTCTTTGAGCGATGGTGGCGACGTGTTTATCTTGGTTCATTGCAATGAAGACTCTTCCGGCATCTAGATAGGGTGACTGGATTTTTGGTGATGGTTTTTGGATCTCAATTTCATGCCTTTGTTTTTCTATTTTGGTTTCTCCTCGCCTATTGTTCATTTTTGCGGTTTGTGATCTATTTTGCGTGTTCTTCAGTTTGTTTTGTGTGTTCTCTAATTTGGTTTTGACGCTAGTATTTGTGAAAGATTTCATGGTAAAAGAGGTGGGTTGGATTTATTGGATGTTGTGGTTTGGGTGGTTTTATGAAAGAGTGAGGTATGGTGTTCAGGTGATGTATTTTTTTTGGGATGATTGTGGTGAACTGGGACATGGAAGGATCTCTTGGTTGTTTTTAGAATGTTATTATGTTTTAGTTGGTTTTTTTCTATATGGTGTTACTTGTCCCAAACATTCTGCAAGGATTACATCAGACAAGGATTTAGAGAATGTTGCCTTCATTGTGTATGACTATTCATATTTGGATGATTGAGAGGGTATGGCATAGCCATCAGAACCAGGTCCATGCATTTCTACACAAGATATCTTGCTGACCAGTCAAGCAAGGTGAAGGTGTACCATATTGATGCCGATGATGGGGAGGAGTTTTACTATGTAGTCTTGTCTTGGTATGATTGGGACGCTTTTTATTTTCAGATTGTGTTAATGTCTCTAAATCATAGAGTCTTGTGAGTTTTTCCCACTTTTCCCTTAAAATGGGGTTTATCCAAAAACATAATAAAAAATTAGGCCTTCAGGCCAATTAATCAGTAATAAACAATATCCATCTCCATTCTCAATCAAATGGTATAGGAATCCATCATTCATTTTTACAGGGGATTTCCTCCTAGAGAACTAATGTAATTCATTTTCCATAAACACCTCTCATGAATGGTTATGATGATTAATTGAATATATATATATATATATATCATATTCATGAAATATCTATCCCTTTTTAATGATATTATAACGCATATTTTCGTACATTTTCATTCACTAAAAATTGATTGCATCATTCCTGCGTACATGTGGACTACCAACTTCACAAAATAATGAATTTTTTTTTTCATTATCACATAACATGGTTGATGTATGTAACGGTATTTAAAGAAATTATATGTTATTTATGATATCATAATAATTATTGAGTGAAAAATCAATACTTATATTCTTTCTGAAATGATCTTCGAAAAATGGAAATGTCACTCATGCGTATTTATGACCTACCATATCTATGATTTTAACAAAGATCATTTTTCATAACTATATATCATGACTAGTTTTAAAATTATAATTTATGTATAAAAATTATTTTTATTTTAGTAATCTTCTTCGGTATATGATTTATTAATGACCATATTACCCATATTCTACCAATAAAAGTCAAATTGGATATATGTGTCCAATACCATCAAAACATTCGACATGAACATAAATGATAATGTAATTTTATATAAAATTTTATCAAATTAAATTTAATGATTATGTAAAATTAAAAATTTTCTTATTAAAAGAAATAAATAAAGCAATTTTTATATTTTGAAGGATACATAATGCACATTATGATTTATGCTCAAGGTAAGGAACAGTATTTAAAAAAATATTATTTTAATGATTCTCTTCCAAATCATTTTCTTCAATGTCCATATTTTTAAAAATATTTTAAAGACTTATTTATATGGAGTAATAGAATGATAAATGTGATTTTATGTCCCTTTTTGTTTTATCTCAATCTTTATCAATATAAATATAATTTTATAATTCTTTGAATTTCTTTATAAAAGGCCAAAGAAATTTGTTATTTTATCGTATACGGTGACAATGAATTTTACTCCCATGATAACCATTATTTTATATATGATATGATTTATATTAGTATATTCTTTAGTCATCGAAAAATGAACTTTCCATATATTATGAGTGTTTTCAAAAAGGGTGTTAAAAAGGAATGTAGATTTCAATATCAATAATTTTTTTCATATGGGTGAAAAGAATGTTTTTATAATGATAAAAATGTTTGTTTCCATGTTTTTATGATTGTGATATGATTATTGTGAACTATATATGATTATGTTCATTTATATTATAAACCAATTAATTGATTTTTAATTATAAACAATGGAATGGGTTTTTTATGTTATTAACCAACTTAGGGTGGTTCCTCTATAAACCATGGACATGTGGTTCTGTGATAGCCTTCCACTGTATTGGACATGGATATCAATTGATTAGTTGTTTTATTTATAATATTGGTATATAATTTTATGTTCAATGTTATAGAAATTAATTTTATATTATTTCTAGGGGTTTTTAAATAAAACTTATTATTTTAAGGTAATATAATTTCCTTATGCTTTAAAGAAGGTTTGTGATACTTTTGAAGGGTGAAAATTATAACTTTATAAACAATATTCTATGAGTTTTTCATGAATAAAAATAATTTTTTTGAGAAACCTATTTCATTTACATTTTTTATAAAGTATTATATAAAAATAATTTATAAGATATGTTGATTTCTTGGGTAAAAAATGATAATTTTGAGCCCCAATGTTTATTTTGAGAAGGAAATGTTTTGTAAGTATTTATGGAATAACATGATTTTTTAATTATTCATTTTCATATCCCTTAATAATATATTTGTGATCATCAAATATTTTAAAATGTTTTTCATGTGTTTTTAAGATGGGGATGAGAAAATATTTAGTCATGATTAATGATATAATCATTTTCTAGAAAAAAAATCTAGTTTTCCTTTAAATGTTTTACACAATGGAAAAATGAACATTGGAAAGAAGTTTATAATTTTTAATATATGAGATTTTTTTAAGAGGACAAACAAAATTCACGTTGACTATAAACATAAAATGTCTTTGGGAATGAATTAATATCAATTCTTATATAAAGACACTAGATTATGTAATATTCATTTATAGGTCTTTATAGTTGGTATCAAATTAAATGGAATAAATTTTATCCATGTGAACTATCAAATTTGAATGTTGGGTGGAGAATGTATGTATTACCATGGTATTCATGAAAAATTTTATGCCACTATAGATGGTGGTACGAGTCCCTCCTAGGAGGTATATCCACCTACGGAGTGCTTTAATAGGCAACAATTATAGCCCATAATTAATAATTCTAGACCTTTACACAAATGGATATGTATTTGATTATATTATAAAATTTTGTGAAAATATTGAAAAAAAATTATTTAGGCCATTTTGAATGGATATCCTACCCATATTTGTTGGTTTAACACTACTGTAAACCCATTTTAACCATAACTTGGTAATATTGTTTTTGTTTTTAACATTCATTATGGTAAAAAATAAAAGTGGCCTCATTACTAAATTTAATCATGATAATTTCAAATTGATAATTAATTTAATCGAATCCATTATCTATATGTGTTAAAAATTGAAATAAAAATAAACATTCAAAACATGATGAGAAACGTTGTTTTGAAAAATAATTTTTTTTATTCCTAAAATTATTTTCGTATAAATATAAAATTTAATATTTATCCAAAAGTTATAAATTAAATTATTTTTTATTAACAATAAACTATCTAAATTTTATAACCATTCCAAATTAAAATTATAATGAAAAAAATACTATATTAAAGAAACTTTTATTTAAAAACACCATTTCCACTATTCATTAAGAAATCATCATTTATAGAAAATTATAAAAAAATTTCACTTGAATGGAACTTTTTTCTCATCATTTGAGAAATGATATTTTTTTATAAAATTAAATTTCATAGAATTATAGAAATAAACTAAAATATCCATATACAAAATTCAATAAAAACTATTTTTGGAGAGAATATATTTTTGAAGAATAAAAAGAATTTACTAATACGAAAGAACTATTTATTATGAAATAATAAGTAAAGATTAAATAAAGGAAAACATTATACATAGTTTTCATAATTTTTTTAATCATATTCACAACTTTCAATACAATCAATAACCAATAATGATCAAATTAAATAATAATATTTTTTTTCATTAATCATGTTTCATTTAAACATGATGTTGGGTGTAAATAATTCTATTAATGAAATAAAATTTTTCTAGAGAGAAATATGTCCTAAAATATCATGGTGTTACATTAAAAACAATTATAATAATTTCACCCTTGAAATTCCATTACCCTAATACAAAAAAATGGGGATACTTCTTCATCATCACATCCTTCGATTCCATTGTAGGTTCTTTACATTTTACGGGTCCAACCCCAAACATGGACAAGGTTAGTGGTATTTTTTTATTTGTATAGTTCCTATAAAATCAATAATATCCATATATTATTACCTATAAGAAAAATATTTACCTAGGGGTATGACCTCAAATTTATTTACATGAGATGGATCCAGTATGTACATTCATAGGAGAACTATAAGGAACCTATCGTGAAGTTGATAGAGATTCGATATAAGAATCAAGAAATAAGTTTCCATCCTCATATGGTCAAGAATATTGGTCAAAAAGATATATAGGTAATAAATTGCACTTATTTAAAAATTTCATAACCTTATTCCAAGGTGATAAACACATAATTTATTTATCACTATCATTAAACTCTATATCTTGCCGATAATTTCCATAATTACTTTTTTTTTCTGATTCTATGCTTCCCTTATGTCATATTTATTAGATTAAATATTCTATACAATTTACATAACTAGACCAAACACCAAAAGCTTTTTTTACCAAAATTATTCCTATAATGTTGGATTTATTAACATCCTATGATAAAGGTATTCATAAGGAGAAATATGAATGATCAATTGAAAGAAATTGTTCGATGAAAATTCCACCAAAGGAAGGTTTTGGGTCCAACCACCATTAAAATCAATAGATGAAGATCTCAACGTGTCTTCTAGAGTTTTAATTTTCCGTTTAGATTGAATAACATTATCTGGATGATATTCAGTGCTAAAACTCAAATCTATATCTATAGTGTTTATAATAATTCTCTAGAACATCGAGGTAAACCCGAGATCTCATTCAGAAACAATTGAGATTTGTACTTCATGAAATCTAACCACTTCCTTAATGTATATCCTAGAAATATGATCAATTGAGGATTCTTATCTGATGGAAATGATGTTTTCTGAATTTATAAGGTTATCAACTAGAACCATAATTAAATTATTTATTTTTGATGGTTTGGTGATTCTGATGACGAAATCCATTGTAATATTTTCCACTTTCCAATCAAGTAAGGGTAATTTTATAAAATACCCTTAGACTTATGTCTCTCTACCTTTATAAAATGTCATTCTATGAACATAGATATATACTCTAAAATACCCATTTCTAGGTTATCGTAACTAAAATATGATTTTTATATCTCTATACATATTCTTACTTCTATAATTTATAGTGAATGATATACTACGAGCTTCATCCAATATAGCAATCTTCAAATATGGTATAGACAAGAAACATATATTGTTCATAGACCATATATATACTTCAAAATAAAATTTGATCTTAAGGAAATTTCTTATCTTATTTCATAGATAGACATATTTGATCTATATTCTTATTGCATCCTAAAATTTTATTTGGCATTGCCTCTATTGTTGGAATTCCAGTTAAAATGGACAGGACTGCTGAGGTTGCGAAATTTGGCCACTATGCTAGAGTTATAGAGGAAGTTGATTTAAGTACTTGTATTATTAATAATATAGTCATTTATTACAAAGATGATGATATCTCTCTCAAGGTGGAGTATGAGAGACTACCTGATTTCTGTCTTAATTGTAACGTTATAAGACAAACTAAAGAGAGGTGCTGTGAAAATGTTTCTTGATATTTTTTCTCATTAAAAGGTCATTATGATAATTCTTATAGGAATTAGGTGAAGAAACAGTCAATGCAGGATAATGCATCATGAACAGTGGAAGATGCTTGACAAGATATTTCCCATGAGTCTCAAGTGGATAAGGATGCGAAACCGATGCATCAAATAGAGGTGTTCACTACAGGGGGTGAAGGTGACATGACTCCAGAAATGATTGTGAAAAATGTGTAGGAAATCACAAACCATATTCTTGAGGAGAAAACTGAGAGTATTTCAAGGTCCTGTATGGAAATTCATAAATTAAAGGAAACACAAGACATCAAGGAATTTTGGGATGAAGTAGAGGATGACTCCACCAAAAAACCAACCAATAGTCAGGTTTTGACCAAAGGGAAAAATGTTGTTCTTGATATTGAATGATTTCAGCCTGTTACTTCTAGGAAAGCGAGACTGGGGAAGGATTTCCCATTTTTCAAGCCAACCATGGTTACCATGTCTTAGGGAACTATGGATTATTTGTATGATTGGGATGGAGACTATGACACTTCCTATCAATGTGACTTTGACTTTTAAGTTCCTTTTTCCTTTTCGTTCTCCTTAGGTATGAGGGAATGTGTGTTTTTATGACCCCGTCATCCTTCCTATTGTCTTTTATTTTCCTTTTCACAATAGTAAGGGCTATTCCCTAACCCTTTAGATCTTTCTTCTATATCTCGTTAATATTCAAATAGATAGATGGTTAAATAATCATTTGAGAAATGTAACATTTCTCAACATCCTACAATATTTCTTGATCCATTTATTTTAAAATCAAGAAATAATGGATCAATTGTGATCATTGTCACAGATAAGATATAAATATCCCTTTAATATAGATCATCTTATACCTTTTTTTTACATTCTACGGGTTGTAATTAATAGAGTATTAATAATCTGTACCCATGTCCAACCATCATCAATGAAATAAATCTAATTCAATTTGAGTGAATATATATTCTTAAATTTTGTGATTAGTATATATTTTCACACCATTTTTCATAAAGAAATTGTTTCAATATATTTTTAAAAAAATTACCACACGTAAATCTAAATCAGGAGTTAGTAATTTTTTCCCCTTAAAATTAATTATTGTATGGAATAACATATCATCATATCTTTTTTCATGATGATTTTTCATAATCCCTTTATCAATAAATAAATATTGATCAAAAAATCATCTCTATTATTGAGAAATGTGAGTATAGGTGAACTGACCAAACATATTTTCTATTTCATAAAATATTCTTCACATTTATCAGCCTAAAAGAACTTGAATCCCTTCTGAGTTATCTTTGTGTGTTGAATAGATATCGATGAAAAATTAATTATAAATTTTTGATAATATGAGGCTAAACCAAGAAAACTATTTATCTTAGTCATTGTGGTTGGTTAGGGATTTTTTAATTACATTTATCATTTTTAAATCAATCGATATAGCCTTTCATGTAATTTTTTAGACAAAAAATAAATCATTATGTAGCCAAAATTTACACTTATTAAATTTTGATACAACTTATCCTTCCTTAAGGTATTATGTACATTTATGAGGTAATATTCATTATCTTCCATATTATTGAAATATAAATGAGTAAAATCTATAAATACTACCTTAAATTGATCATGGTAATATCTAAATAATCAATTCATTAAATCCATGATGATAGTGAGGCAATTAGTAAGACCAAATGAAATAACTACAAATTGAAAGTGTCATAATTTATTCAGAAGGATGTATTGGGTATGTCTACACTTTTTAATCTTAATTAATAGTATGAAGATCAATGATCAATATTGAAAAAATATTTAACTCATTGTAAGTAATCAAATAAATCATTCGGTATGGAAGAGGACACACATTTTTTATTATTATCTTATTTAATACCATATAATTGATGTAGAGTCACATCAACCCATCTTCCTTATTAACCAAAATAACATTTTTAAACCATTCTGACACACTTGGATGAATTAAAACCTTATGAATATGCTCCTGGAGGTGTTTATCCAATTCCAGAAACACAATTCGGTACATATTATATATATTCATTGATAAAGGTGTATCACATGGTATGAGTTCTAATAAAAAACCATCATCTCAATTGAAATCATGATTAATAAAGTATTCCAAATATACAACAATAAATTCCCATATAATAAGTAAATATTCATTGGTGTGTCCCTCCAAAACCATCTAAGAAAATACCACCTTTTTAATAAGAATAAAGACTCATTCAATGGATGTAATTTCTATGGGTACTTCATATTTACCATCAAACCGATATATGATCTTCGACTAGTTTGGAATTAAAATGTGATTTTCCTACCTCAACAATTTATGTGGTATTTATATAAATAAATCCAATGCATTCCCATAATTACATCAAATTTGTCTAGGGTAAGAATTACCATATTTATTGGATGCACATTCCCAAAAAAATCAATCACAGAAGAATAATAGACTTGGTATTCCATCAGTATACCAATAGAATATTTTACTATTAATTTAAAATCTAATCATTATGGTGTAATTTTAATACCATTATAAAATTATTTATAAATAAAAACATGGATATATTTTGGAATCAAATAAGAAATTAGTAATTCTAGATTGAATTGTAAGTGTACCTTTCACCACTTATTTACCAAAACCCACATAATCAATAGTGATCTTATGATATTTCCCATTGTATCTATTATAAATAGGCTACTGACATCAATCATCATTATTAATCCATATATATGATCACTAGTTATCATAATTATTACACTCTTTGAATTTAAAAAATTAGAGTCTATGTGGTGTATTATATGGTTTATTCTCTCCATTTACATCATTACATAACTACCCCTTATTATCAATTCAACATTTGATATCTTGATGCCCTTAATTCCCATTTTTAAATAATTTACCAATCCCCTAAAGATAATTTCCTCATTGTTTTATTTCATATATTGAGCATAGAGGAATGATCGTCTTCTTCTCTCTATGGGTTTTATTATTAGAATTATTATAAAATTAAATATTTATTTTCTTATCCAAACCATAATATTGATGGTTAACTTCAATATCCATTTTAAAATTAATATACCATCAATTTTTTTAGTAGCTATTGACGTACCTTATGGATAACATCATTAGGAGTCTTGGTTTTAAGCCACATTAAACAATCATTCTTACTTTTAGGTTGACTAAAAATACATAAAACACACCTTTTAGATCTTATAAAATATTATTCATTGGTACTAATAGATTAATTATCCATTTAATTTATCTCAAGGAATTCCACATCAATATTCGTATGAGTAATTTGAGTAATGTTACGGTTGAAAAATAACCATCAAAACTCATCCCACACCATAGAGTAAATTTCATCCCATTTCCTTGGTTTCTTGATAAGACCCGACCATTGATCTGGTTCTCCTTTCGATTTATAAATAGATAAAATCACTTTTTCATGTTTCAAACAGTAGAGGATAGAAAATATCAATTCTATGGTATAGATCCATAACTCATCAACTAGTGTATAAGTGGATCCATTAAAATAATGTAGATTTTTCTTTATTAGGGACTACATATAATTTTGGCTATTAATTTCTAATTCTGATGTTGATCATGATTCATGGATTGATAAAGATTCAAAATCATAACGATAAGATTTTTTATTCTATCTCCCAAAAATTTTGGGTTTTCAAGAGTAAAATCATTTCATTTTCCATCAAATTCATTGTTATCATGATTTATTCATGTTCTAACCATTGGATGAAACAAAAAATGATAGTATGAGAAACAAAAACCGTAGTGAAAATCAATAAAAAATAAAAAATCATTTATAGGATTTTCAAATCACGAATACTTGTGTTTAATATATGAAACCATAGGATTAACCCTGATTATATAATGTTATCACCAATTTATGTCCATAAAAATTAATCATAATGAAAATGTGAATCAGCTTATGTATATCCATAATGAATGTTTAGACAGTGGTATGGGACAACTCATTATGAACTACTGAAAATATATTTAATACCTAATCCGACATATCCAGAGCTGTTACCCATTTGTGAATTTTTTTCATAGATGTTCCCACATTCTATTATCAAGAGATGTATCTATTTACTAGGAAAACCACACAACTTTCATTACCATAACATACTATGTTATCTTATAATTAGGATTTCATATGGGTTATCACTTATGTTTTCACATCCGTGTTTCCAAAAATAACTAATCATTTATAATAAAACAAATATATAATGGAAAACATTTTATACATAAAATTGTATAATATTATATGAGTATTAAATATATAAAATTAATATCAAGGAACAAACTATAAATGTTTTGTTTCTTTTGAACATTTGACACAGAAACCACGAGTACATAAAAGAGATACATCTTCACCCAATAAGTTCTAAAAAACATTAACCCTTAATAGACATATTATACTAAAAACCGTCCTACATAACCATGGGAAGGGAAACATAATAAAGGGTGAGATAATATTCTTAGTATCAGTAAACATGGATGATTTCAATGATCATCTATGTATTAAATGATCATAAAATAATGATAATGAGATCTTAATATTTGAATACCATCCCAACTTATAATTGATCAGAAAGATGATACATGACATTAATCATGGTTGATCAGAAGACATGAATCATTAATAAGTCAATGAATATACTCCCTGAGATCATATCATATGAATATGATATACATTTTTGGAATAGAAATAAGAATAAAAAATAATATCCATATTTAAGGATCATGGATATGGATATCATAATGGATTGGATTCCATCCATATTAAATAATGTCTATTGTCAAGGTTCTCCCCTAAGACTATCATAGTGGACAACGTAACTTACTGAACTCGGTTCACTCCCCAGTACATTCCTTATTATCTCATGAGATATCCATTTTCTCCCATTCCATTATGGGGATATATAATACTAGGATAACTCATAACATAATGAAAAACATATATATATTTTTCACTAGATAAGAGAACATTTATCTTGTCATAAAATCATCATATCATAAGTCATAGAAATAAAAAAAATTCATAAAAATATCCTTATTTCATCATTACATATATTATGAAAAATAAAAATGTTTCACTAAAATCTCATTTTCATAATCAAATATATATATAGAAATAATAAGGATTCTATTGTCAGATCAAATCACTAGAAAATCATAGGCAATATCAAATGATGTTTTCATTGATGAAAAATTACATTAAAATATCACTAGAATATTTATCAAGAAATATACCCATATATTTTTGAATCAATTATTTAAAATCTGAAAATTTATAAAATATAATATAAATTATTCTATTTTATAAAAAAAAGAAACGTATTATTTAATCTTCAATGAATTGAGTTTTCATTATTGTCTAAAATTATTTTTGTGTCGGCTATGTTATAATAAAATTAATTTTAATTTTTTGGTAAAAAATAAAAAGTAACTAGTTTGGTAAAAAGATAATTTGGTTTTCAAATATTTCTTTTATAAATTGAAACATTGGTAAAAATGTGTTTAAAAAATCATAGGAGAATAGTAATAAAATTATTGAAACCAATTTTATGAAACATGGAGATAGATGAAAAATATTTTTGATTGAGTAGAGAAATAAATTTGGTTTTCCTTGAAGCATTCCTTTAGTATCTTGTATACATAATTTGAGGAATATTACATTAAAAAAATTAATTCCCATAAATACAAGAGGATAAAATTCATTATATTCTTGAGAGAGATATCATAAAAATTCATCATTGGAAACTTAATCATAATTAATATCCATAGGCAATGATATTGTACCATAAATCCCTTTCCACGAGTTTGTTTTTTCTTTAAAATCACTCTAAAATCCTATATAATAAATCTTAATTAATTATTATTAAATAAAATAATCATGTAAATTATTATAATATCATAAATTATCCACACATACATTCAAAAAACCATTTTCTAGTAGTTCGATATAAAAAATAATCATTTTCGGTGTTAACTGTTTTGTTTTTCATGAAAGACTTAGTTTGAATGTTACTATCCATGTAGATTTATCATAGTTATATATTATAAATGATGTAAATGATTATATAAATATAAAATTTATTCATTATATAAATATTTAAAATAATCCTTAAAAGGTAGATATAGAAAAATGGATTACACGATTCATGGAGATGGTAGTCCATATGTACATAGGATTGATATTTTCAAATTATAATAAAAATAATGGAAGAATGATAAATAATATTCTTTCAATAATTATCCATATTTATATTGTAAATATTAAATATATTCATTAAATCTATCATAACAACAAAAAATGAATTATTGTTTTGTAAACTAAATTATATCTCTATTTAGAGGTGGTAGTACAGACATGTGATAATTTCACATCACATTTGATAACAAAGTGGGTGGATAATGGTGCTTTCATATTCATAATAAAATTTTAGAGTATTGAGGAAAATGAATTTATTATATTATAATAAATACAAAACAACATGATGTGTTAGAATAAAAAAATAAAATGAAATAGTGTGGGCAAGACAATTACCACTTCTTTAGTATACCTCATTTAGATAATTTCACAATTACCCTTGGAAAAGTGTAATAAAAGAAAAAAAATTCAACTCATGTACATGTATGTGTAGAAGATAATTTGGTATGTTTTTATGAATATATGTTTCTTATCTTATTTTAAATTAGAGAATGGAGGGTTTCCATTTATAAGTGGGGGAGGGACACACTTTCAATGTTTTAAATATTAAAATATCATTAAAGGATATTAAAACAATATTTGTATATTTGGAGAATAAATTTAAGTTTAAATAATATGTGGTTTACATATGTCCAGACAATATGATTTTAAAATACTAAATTAGTAACCTTTCCCACATCTCATTTTGTCATCCCTGTGGTAAATAAGTGTTTACCTTAACCTTAGTAAATTTATCACTATTTTTAATATTCATTATAACCAAAAATAAAAATGGAATAATTTATAAGAAATTAAAATTTTATTCCAAATATAGAAACTATTTCATCAAATTTAATCTCTATATGTGAAATAAATGACTTATGAAATATAACTATAAAACATGATGAAAAATTGTTTTTTGAAAAATGACCTTATAAGTCTAAAAGAATTTTTACAGCAACAAAATTATAATATTATTACAAAAGTTATGAATTTAATTATATTTATTAACCATAAATTAATTTTAATTCATAAGAAAATAAAATAAAAATAGGGTTTAAAAAATTATAGGTAAATAAAATAAAATTATATTTTTAAATCATTGGTTTCAATATTCACCCAAAAATAAACTATTTTATAAAATCCCCCAAACTAACCCTATTATAATTTTATTAAGATAATTTATAAAATAATATTATTTTTATAAAATATAATTAAAAAATTAGTAGAAATTAATTATGATATCCTTTAACAAAATTAAACCAAAACATTTTGTGATGAAAATGTTCTTTTGATTCATAAAATAAATTTACTGAAAATTAGGAAATTATCCATTATGAATTAATCGATAAATTTTCGTTATATAAACCACAAATATATATATATTTCATAATGTGGTCAATCCTATTCAAAAATACCAAAAAATTGATATGAAATACATTTCACAATAAAAAATAATATTTGAATAATATATCATAGGTTTTCTAAACATTGTGTTGCATGTAAACCAAATTATCAAAGAAATTATAATTATTTAGTGATAAATATATTATAAAATATATGGGGTTTATATTTTTCTAACCCTATAATAGTTACAAACTCTAAATTCTATCACTATAATAAAAATAACTAAGGATACTTCTTATGTAACAACCTGAGTTTTAATGAAATATTTTTTTGAAATAAATTTAATTTCATCAATAGCATATGTTACACACAACAAATAATTTTTATGAACTCTGATATACTAATAATGTTAAAATTTAACCACGAACATTATAACATATCCATAAAACATTTTTGTCTAAATACGAATATCCATGTTTAAAATATTAAGTATAATGGTTTTATATTAAGGAAACATATTTAAATAAGTACTTATTTTTTTTATTGAAGTCTTAATATATTCAAAAAATACCATTTTATAAATAAATTTTGTTATTTATTATTGTTAAAAATTATAAAAGTAATTTTTGGTACATTTAAACAATAAATTTTGGACGAATAGAATTAACTTATGATATCAACATGTCAAAATTATATTCGAGTGAATTTTTGAGAATGTTATAAAAAGATTAATTTTTTAATGAATAGGAAAATATAATGTTTTTTATTAAAAACACCATTTGGTTTAAATATTTTATGATATCAATTTTATTTTAAAATTGTTTTAAATTTGAAATTAGTTTAATAATATAATCATTAATATTTTTTTTTCATTTAATTAAATATTATATCAAATTTTGATATTAAAACATTCTATACTTTTGAAAATTTTATCTTTGGAAAAAAAATTTCGTCACATATGTGGTATTAATATTAAATTTATACCTGTCACTTCAATAATTTGCATTTAATAATATGGATTACCTATTTAGAATCATAATAATTTATAATATACAAATATTCCAAATTAATTTTTTGTTTTAATGATTGACAAAGACAATAATAGTTTTCTTTATCGTGATTATAGTTAAGATGTTTTTTTCTATGTTTCAAGCACTTGTGTAAAAACTAATTTTCCATACACATAGTTTATTTATTTCTTAAATTAAAGTTCATATTTAGAATATATGGGTCCAAAAAATCTTATATGTAACCTTTAAATTTTAGTATTAATAGATAAATTACCTATATAACAAAAGAGATATATGTTACCATGGTGAAAAGTAAAATGGTAAAATTAAGCAAACTTAATTTAAAAAAAACACTTTTAAAATATATATTTTATTCTGTAGGTGTGGTTCTACCATTCCATCCCTCCAATCCACTATTTATCAGTTTTTGACATTATTTGGGTGAGATTGATTTCATTTTTTTAATAGTTTGGGGAAATTAAAAAAATAAAACACCTCCATATATATTAAAGGTAACTTCCTACCCTCATTTTTTCACACATCTTAATCCCTTTCTCTCAATGAAACCCTAAAAAAATCGCTCCCCAATATAATTATCCCCATTTTATAGTAACTTTTCATCCCAAAATACCAATATGATTGTCCCTAAAAATAGATAAAAATGAGGTTGTTCTATGAGAAGGTAATCAAATTATGGAATAATAATATCACATATAACTTTTTTTATTTCCATTCCATAAATATGATAACATTTCTTGTTTTTACGGTGTATTTCCACCTCACGGAGCATTGGTATTTTTTTTCACATCACATTAACATGAAAGGTAATAAATAAAAAAATTGATGAATATATGTGATAGATGTGAAATAATATTTAATATATATTTGTGATATATTATTTACCTTTTATCCATTCTATCTTATGAGAAAATGGATTCAATATTCATGTGTACATAAAACCTACCATCTCAATCAATTATGTATTTCATTTTATATCTATCACTTTTATGGATTAATATAAATACATCTATATTGAATTTAAATTATATTAATACCATGGTTAACATTCAGGATATTAGAGAACCATGGTCAATTTTAAATTACCAAAAATAGAAAATCAAAAATCACATTTAAAACAAATCAATTATTAACTAAATAGTGATTTCAAAAATATATTGTTAATAAAGGAGTAATATATGGTAATAATTAAATGATATTAATATTATATATATATATATATTAATTGTCCTATAATTGATGTTTAATATTCCTATATTTATTATAAAGTAGGTTTGAACATATACAATAGAAGTTGAGAATTAAGGTAAGGAATTTTTGTCTCACTATTATTTTTGTGGAACACATGACTTATATGACACTTGTTTATTTAATGTGATGTATATACTAACTATTAATATTCTTTTGAATATCATCAAGGTGTTATGGGTTATAAATATCCAACTAACATGCTAAAATAATTGTTTTTATAGAAATGAATTTTATTTCACTCTTTAGTCAAAATAAATTTTTATTCCATGTCCATGATTTCTAAATATTATTTAATGAAATTTATATTATTCCATAATTATTTTTTGAATTCATTTTTAACCACGATTTATATTTAA
Source organism: Viscum album (assembly GCA_963277665.1). Taxonomy (NCBI): domain Eukaryota; kingdom Viridiplantae; phylum Streptophyta; class Magnoliopsida; order Santalales; family Viscaceae; genus Viscum; species Viscum album. Next base: position 793,789,755 of record OY728128.1, on the reverse strand, counting down.
AGGAATGTTTTTAAAGTAATATTCTTGTTAGTTTATGAATGATTAACCTTTCAATTTTTATCAAATTGTGACAGGAATGATTTCTTTTAGCTTGAACTACATGAACCAAATATCACAGTGCCATGATGAGTTTTTCTTTGAAGATACAAGATATGTCATGAATTTCAATTTTAATGAAAATGATTTCTTTGAAACTTATTTAATTTCCAGTATTAAAATGGTGAATTTTCAATAAATGATATTTTTTTCAAGAAATATCCCCACATAATTTTATTTTAAAAATAATTTTTCATCTATGATGACATGCTTTGATGTTACATAATATTTAATAGAGATATGGTCCAATGATACTATATTTATTGTTTCTCTAGTAGGTTTATTTTTATTATGACAAGATGATTATGAGACCCATTTCTTTTCCATTGGTTATTTTGTGGTTATATTTTTCTGAAACACATTTAACATCCAAGGTTCTTATATGATAAATGTGGTATAAAGCCCATTTATTTTCATAGGTTTTGTTAATATGAAAATTTAATGATATTATGGAACATTTCTGTATTATATTCAATATTTTATGGGTGGGACCTGTATGTCCCCCAAATTAATTGGGTAAATATAGAGATCTCATAAGATATAAAGGGATGGAATGGGGAGTTATCCCATTTAAGTAATGGACTTTATCCACTATGATAGTTTTGGGCATGAACAAAATCTTCTAAAATGATACAATACATGAACCAAATCCAATATGATAATCTTGGGAGTGAACCTTTACTACTATAATGGTTTGGGATGTGAACCAAATACACTATCATAATCCTGGAAATGTGTCCTGACTAATAAGGAAACTGTTTTATATGATTATGTGTATGAAACAATTTATGTATTATGAAAATGTGATGATATGATGACTTGTGTTATTAGATTACAATATGATTCATGTATTGTAAACTATAATGAATTTTTCCATGACTCACCATTCTAATATATGAAATATTGGTTCCTTTTTCAAATGTTATTTCCAAGAACTCATACCCATATTATCATGTTATATTGATATATCTCTTATTGACCCTTACTAAGAATTTGAACCCACAAATTCTTATGTTTCATTTCCCCTGGTTTTGTCGAAAGTTTTTATGTATAACATATCTAAGAATGGTTCCATTTATGAATAACATAGTGGGGGATGATATAGTTTACTTATGTACCATTTGTTTAGGTATATAATTTTCAAACGGTACTAGAAAAAAATGATTATGGAACATATGGTTGTGTTTTATAATGAATATTCATCTAATAAGATGTAATATTTATCTATGAAAATTTTGGGTTTCTATATTTTGTATTAGAAAAGGATTAGTTATCCATTCGAATCATGGATGAGATAAATTTAGTGAAGAACTATTAGGAGGAGTCTAAGTGAATGATAAGATCTTAATGTTTTGGTATGGAATATATAATATATCATTCCTAGAAATACATTAGTGTCTAGTTACTACAAGTGAATGTGGGTTTGGAATAGATTAATATAGGGGATATAATTGAAAAATAGTTTCTTTAGTGTACCTTGATAATCATTTGGTTTTGTATAGAGTGTTCCCTTACTTCACACATGGTTTGATAGTCCATTGGTTTTTTTGGAAATTCAAAAACTCTTTATAGACCACCATTAAGGATTTTAATAAAGAACATGAATGATCTAGGTTATTCATAAGATACCATAGATTTAAAATAAGGTGTCTTGATTTGGATATCTTATAAGTGATTATTCAAGATTACATGGTTCCAAATAATGATTATTATTTCTTACACTATAAATTTTACGTTTATTCATTGGCTAGAAATTGAAGGAACACTGTTAATATTAAATATGATGGAAAATGCAATGATTTTCTTCCGGAGAAACAAATGTTTGTTCATATTTGGAATTCAAAATATAAATTATATTTTTAGATGAATTTCGGAATCTATAAACGATGTTGAACATGAATATGAGAAATGGAGGGAATAACATTTTTTTTGAGTCCTTCATGACGAAATTTACAATTTAAATTTTTGATAAATGGATTAGCACTAATTATAACATGTTTTTATATTCTCTAGTTTTTATAGAATGATATAATTATTTGGTCTATTTATCATTTGGATGGATAAGAAGAAAAATGGAAGAATCTTATTAGAAATATGAGTCATTATGATGAAATTGACTCCCTAGAATGGGTGGAGTTTCATAATTTATTTTTAAAAAATAAATTAAACTTTATTCATCACATGAAAATGGATAAGAAATTCATTGTGTTAATGTAGAAGGATGATGAATATGTTAGTACCTATGTGGATAATTTTTCAATACATATGACGTAAAATATAGTTATTATCATCCAACCAAAATGTTAGGTTTATCAATTATTTAACGGATTAAAACCATGTCTCTAAAGGGAGTCATCCATAAGGGACTTCAGTAGAAATGAAGAATTCATTCATGTACCATCAATGAGGAAATAGATGTTAGGATTACGGATCAATATCATTTTTTTAATAAAAAATATAGTTAGTATTTAAAGGAAACTATAAAAACCATGTTAAGGAGTGTATGATAGTTCATTCATAATCAATGTGTGGAAGGAATCATGGGTGAAATTTTCTTAAAGTAAATGGAAAATCTTTTAAGAGTTTGAAGGAAGGTAATTGAGAAATATATTTCTAAAGTGGTGGGAATAAGTTATATAATGATATGTTTAGATATACAAATCCATAAAATAAACCAACTACACTCTACTATTTCAAATTAAAGGACTATGGAAAATACACAAACCATTGCCAAAAATTGACAGCTAATGATTATGGAAGATGTTTGAAACCTTTTAAAATGAGAGGGAATGGTACATTTCATGATATCACTATTTTTTATGATGGTTGTGATAACAATGTGAGGAATGGTATATGATCCATAAAATCTAAAGCCACTATTTTTTTTCTATATATCCCAATCATATAAATCTAATTAATTTTATAAGAGTAAAAAAACACAACCTCAACAATAAGATGTTGAATTTGTATTGAAATAAACCAATGGTATGATGACAAGATCACAAGTGTATGATTATTATACCATCCAGGTTTGTGGGAATGTTCTTCATATTAATCTTGTTATTCTCTCATTGGTTTAAATTAACATTATCTTATGTATGGATTGGATTTATAAATAGAAATATGAATCAATTTTTTAAGAAGTTATTTCAGGTTCAATATTAAAAACCAACCTATGATTATCTATCAGGGTGATAATAAATAAAAAATTCTCATAGAAATCATATCCATTATATGGGTATTCATTCCAATTCAAAACATGTTTTTATCCTAGATGGGTGGGGATAAAATTAAATAAAATGATATGCGTATGGAAAGGGATATTTTTTGTGCCTTTTCAGAAGAGATTCATAGTATTTCACCAAATTATGATGTTGAGGTTTCAATAGAACTCATACCTAGTGACACAGAAATTTCAATGAATTTGTATATAATGAATGATATTTTGTTTAAAGAATTAAAGAAGAACTTCTAGGATAATCATGACATGGAATTTATTTGGACATGTGTGTCACCTTGGGGTGCCTATGTTATTTTTTTAAGAAAAAATGAAGATTTATGTGACTCTAAATTTATTATCTGGAGTGTAATAAGATCAACATTTAGAATAATTATCCTCTAACCCATATTAATGACTTTTTTGATCCACAATGTGGAACTCAATACTATTCGAAATTGGTCTTTATTACAGATATCATCAATTTTGGGTCATGAAGGAGGATATATCGAAGAAAACATTCAGTACAATATATAGACACTCTATGTATATAGTTATTCTATCTAGTCTTATGAATTCACCCATTATCTTCATGGAATAAATGAATTGAGCCATTATAGATTACCTTTATCATTTTTTGGTAATATATATAGACAATATTCTTATATATTCATAGATAAAATAATAGAATTTAGATCACTTGATAATTTCTCTTAATACCTTAAGAAAAGAGAATTCTTTTAAAAATTGTTCCATGTATGAATAGTGTATACAAACAGTTTCCTTTTTGGGTTATATAATCTCAGGATAGGGTGTACTAGTGTGACCATAAATGACAGAGGCTATTTAATGATGTCCCAAAACAATTATTGTGACTAATATCTTAAATTATCTTGTTTTGTACAGATACTATTGATGGTTTTTGGATAATTTCAAATGACTATCTAATCCACTTACATTGTTATCTTATAAGGGATTTGTGGTCATTGGAAAGACAAATGTTAAAAAATTTATTGAACTGAAGAGATGGTTTGTCAGTTCACTTACGCATATAATAACCTATAATGGATGAGGTTTTGTAATCTATATTGATGCATCTAAGAGGGTATTGGATGGATTTATCATGAATAATGACATGGTTATATCTTATGACTTATGAAAATTGAAGATTCATGATCAAAATTATAAGTCCAATGTTTTAATTTAGTTGTTGTAATTTTTTATTTAAGGAAATTGATTAATTATCTTTATAGATAAAAGTGTAATATATATACTGATCAAGAAAATTTAATTTATATATTCATAGACAAGGAATTAATCATGTGACAAATAAGATGATACAATTTGATTAAGGATTACGACTTCTCAACATATAACCAACATGAAAAAGGTGTCCAATTGTATTAGTCCAAATGGCCATGAATGTTTGTACATGAGGAGGATAAAAAATATCCAATATTTTTACATTGGTAAAGGATGTGTCTTGAAATACTTAAGGAAGGGGAAAAATATTATATTTCTCAAATGATAGTTCAACCATCTATACAAGTGAAGATTAAAAATTTATACAAGGAATAAATTGAGATAAAAAATAAGTTGAGAGATATTAAATTGTTTATGATTGATTATGATGGAAGGATAAGGCTTATGAACCATTTATGCATTCTTTCCATACCTGATTTCAAGAAAGATCTATTAGAAGAGGCTCATAGTTCATTATTCCCTATTCATTATGGTATTATAATGTTATATATTGATTTTAATATTTATTTATGGTGGGTTAGAGTAAAGATAGATATTACATATTTTTTCTATTAGTGCTCAGTATGTCTGTATGTTTAGGATGGGAGTTAAAATTATAACTGGATGTTAAAACAAATACCTATTCCAAAATGGAAATGGGAAAATATAATAATGGGTATTTTCTTTAGACTCCCCAAAACATTTAAAGGGAAAAATGTTATATGGGATGTCTTCTATCACTTAAAAAAGTAACTACACTTCATTAATATAAGAGAGGAATTATATTTGGATCATATTTCTAAGATTTAAATTTAAAAAGTTCCAAGTATTCATAAACTAACACATTCTATTGTATCATATTTGGATCCATTATTTTCCAAAAAAATTCAATGATTTCATTAGAAATCCCATAAAAAAATCATGGTTTAACATTAAATATCATCCTCATATAAATGGTTATCATGAAAGAAAAACTCAATCTATATGGGATATATTGAGATCATATTATTTTTATTTCAAAGGTTTTTATGAAAAACACCATCTTATTATTGAGTTTTTATAAAACAATATCTTTCAAATTAGAATTTAGATAACTTATTATGAAGAAATATAATGAGATATTGAAAAAAAATGTGTTGGGAAAAAGTTGGAGAAAGGATTGTTTTTGGAACTGAGCTTGTTAAAGAAATGGTATAAAAAGTCAGAGGCATTCATTATCACATAAGTGTATTACCAAGTTGACATAAAAGTAATACTGAAATATGATGATGTGATATGGAATTTGATATTTGTGAGAATGTATATCTATTTACTTTTCCATGGTGGAAGGTTATGGGAACTGAAAATAAGGGAAAAATGATCTCTAGGTATATCAATCCCTTTGAAAATTTTAATCTTATTGGAATGGTAGCGCATCGATTGGTTCTTCACCTAATCATCTCTTAGGATTATGATAAGTTTTATTAACCAATATTGAAGAAATACATACATGATACTTCAAATATATTGAACTTAGAGGACATACCACTAGAGTATGATCCTTCTTATGAAGAAAAACTATTTGATATTTTGGACTATAGGGAAATGTTTACCTGAATCAATATCACTCACCTTGTCAATGTTGTTTTTGAAGAAACCACCACCTTGAGGAATCTATGCGAGAACCCGAGGATGTGAAAAGGTAGAAGTATCCCCATTTGGTTATATCATAGTAATGATTTTTTAGGAATAAATTCATTTTATAGGGGGTATTACGTAACACCCTATGTGTTTATAAAATAACCTTTTTGTATAAGTTTAATTTTTTCTATAGCATGTGTTACACAATACTAAGAATTTTAACGAACCATGAAAGACTATTAATATTATATTTTCAACATCAAATTTTTAACTAATCCATTAATGATGATAGTATAAATATGAATAAACACATTCTAAATATGACTTATAATTGTTTTTTATAATGTAATCGTATTGATAAACAATTTGTTAAATTTTAGTAATGTCTGTATATGTTTCATATATACAATTTTCTTAAAAAACGATTTTATTGCGTTGTGAGAACTAATTTTTTTTTCAATTTTATAAAATTAAAATGAAAAACTAAAAAATATATTTTACATCGATATTTCAAAATTATCCTTCGGTGAATTTTTGAGAAATTTTTGAAAAGATTCAAATTTTCGATAACTATTTAAAAAATAATTATTTTTTATTATAAATATCATTTTTTTAAAGAAAGTAAAAGGTCCATTTTATTTTATGATGGTCTAAAATGAAAAATTATTTCAATAATATTGATATTAATCCAATTTATTTCATTTTATTAAATTTCATTCTGAATTTTGATATTAAAACATTCTATACTTTGGAGGAATTTCTTTTTAGAACCCATCTTTTCCATTGTGTCTATAGGATTAATATTATATTAAATTAGACAAATGACATAATTTTAATTTGATAAAATATATAAAATTTTATGAAGAAATATATTTTATATTATATTGTTGGTTCAAAATAATTTTTGTTCATAACTATTAATAAAAACAGCAAATATCAATTACCACGAAGGTAGTTAAAACAAGGTTTTTCCTGTTTCATGAGCTTGTGATAAAAATAATTCTACAAATAAGTAGGAAATTTATTTCAAAAATTATGTTTCAAATTTATAGTTATTGGTTCCAGATTATATAATAAGGGTTATTTTAATTTGATTCATAGAGGATAAATTACCTAGGTAAATAAAAAGATACAGGTTACCATAGTGAAAACAAAAATGGTAAAAGTATTTAAACATATAAGAAGATGAATAACATGTTTAAAAAATATGATTATTTTTTGGAGGTTTTAATTAACCATATAATCCCTCTAATCCATAATTTATTAATTTTTGGGGACCATGGACTGATAATTACTTCCAATATTTAATAGTTTTGGTTATTTACAAAATGACACTCCTAAATAATAAAAGTGATCTTCCTCCCTCAGTTTTTTCACGCCTATTAAGAAATATTTTTCATAAAAAAACCTGCTAAAAAATCTCCCCAAAATCCTTTTAAAGTCTCTATAGCTTTTTCTATTCCCTAAATTACAATAATAGGGTCTTTAATAAGAGATCTAAAGGATATTGTTTTAAGAAAACATCATCTTCTTTAGTAAGCTCATTATTTTTTACTTGTTCTCTTAGAAACTTCATTCATGTATTAATAATTCCTATATAATAACACTAGTATTAAAAATATACTGATATGTTATTATGTTTATAGAATAAAAATTATTCATACCCTCTTAAATCAAAAGTGAAACAAAATTTTCGATCATGTGTACGACGAACTACTGCCCTGCGAAGCAATGGAATTCGTTTTCCATCATCAAATTTCATGACTACATATAATGAATGATTTTGAATTTATATATTTTATTTACAATGTTATTATATTAATTTAATTATAATATCACACATACCTTCTTAATTACCATTTTTGGATATACGATAATGCCGCTCATGTGTATGATAGACTACCGCCTTGTGAAGTGATGTGATTAATTTTTCACTTACACATTAAATTGAAGGAAACAAAGAAAAAATCAATTCATATATGTGATATATATGAAAAAATAGTGGATATATCAAGGTGATATATTATGTAACCTTTTTTCCATCCATTGAGAAAATAAAAACATACCGTCATTCGCACGTATGACTTACTGTCTCCATGAACATTGTATTTTATTTTTCATCACTATTTTTTTGGATTATTAAAAATAAAAATACACTGAATATATATTATATTCATATTATGGATTATATTTTTGATATTATATAACCATAATCACTGTAAAAGTGCAAAAAATTCTAGATTAAAACATTCAAGGAAACCAAAGTAGTTATTATAAGATACATGCTTTTAGAACTGAATTATTAGTAAACAAGTAATAAAAGGTAATAAGTTAATAATATATAGTATCATATATATGAATATGGATTTATAATTTCATTATAGTAAAACTATATTAATTTTATATGAGTTTCGAACATGTATGAAGGAAGAAAAATCTTAAGGTAAAGGATTTAAATATCACTTTTATTTTCATGGGGGAACATACCTTATACTTCACTTGTTACTTTTGTGTTGAGTAAATACATCTCTATAATGTAAAATGAAATTACTGGATAAAAATATCCATATTATATTATTTATTTCATGGGTATTGTGATTAAAAGGTTACCAAAATGGTAATGGTTTTATATTATAATCTAATTAGCTATAAATATTGTTCACGATTATGTTTCCAGTAAAGACATATTTTGATCTACCTCTCTAGAAACAAATGAATTATATTTTTCTATGGTACTTTAAGAAAAATACATTATTTACTTTAATTTTTATCATATTATATATTCAGGAGACCAAAAAAACGTTTTAAAGAAAATTAAATTTATTTCTATCTTCGATCAAATTTTTTTTATTCAATGTCCATATTTTTAAAAAAATATTTAAAAAAGCTTTTACTATTATCTTAGGATTCTTTAAATTACCTTTTACCAATTTTTTAATATTTTTAATTTTTTTAAAGGAATCTTCTTGGCATTTTCCAAATATGTGAATTTTTTACTATTTATCAAAGTTTGAAATGTATGATTTCTTGTATCATGTATGACATGAATAGAATTCAATGACAACATAATGATTTAATTCTTTAAAACTTCCTTTATATGTTTTAAATTATATTTTCAAATAAATTTTTTTTATAATACTTTAAAAATTTTTATTTTAAAATATCTGATTTTCTATGAAAGGTTATTTTTCTCAAGAAACTTTCTAAGATATTTTATTTTCAAAAAAAAATCCATGGTAAATGTCATCCTTTGATGATACATAATCTTTAGTGGGTATATGATTTAAAGATACCTCTTTATAATTTTTATGGATTTTTTATTTTTACTAGGAAAAGATGTTTATGAATCATATTTATTATTGGGGTTATGAAATCATAAAAATTATATGAAACCCTTTTCTTTTCATGGATTTGGATTCAATAAATATGTTATGAAGATTATTTCTTTTAATGTGTTATGATATGTTGATTTTTTTATTATCTTTTAGAACCATATGTATGATTTTTATTATGTGATGTGTGGGACCGATAACTCAATCCAATTCATTGGTGAAGTATTGTGATATCATGAGATAAATAAGTTTGTAATGGGGAGTGAATGCTATTTAATAAGGGAGTTTTTCTAATTTGATAAGCATGAGAGTTAATCAGATATACTATAATGGTTTTAGGATTGGAACCAATTCACTATGTTGGTAATGGGAGTAAACTGCGACTACTATAATGGTTTGGGGAGTGAACCCAATACACTATAATAGTATTGGCCTTGATTCATGACTACCAAGGAAATGATTTTCAATACTTATAGGTATTCCAAAAATACATATTGTATGGAAATATTATGTTCTCACGGATCATTTACTTTTATTATTTTATGATTCATTTATTTTTAAATTTCTTGGTTTATTCCATGAATCACACTTATGGTCTATGATCTGAAGTGTATGGTTTTAAAATGTTACTATCATGTTCAAATAACCTTATTCACATGTTATATTGAAATTTAAATTGCTTACCCTTACTGAGCATTTGAGAACACTACTTATTATGTTTCCTTTTCCTAGTTTATGAATAATGGTATAATGTATTTCATGTATAAGAAGGGTTATAGTTAGAAATAATTTTGTGTGAGGTGATATAGTTCACTTATGGACTAGTTTTTAATTTATCCATATTTTGAAAGGAACTATACCTAATGAATTATGGAATGCATTGTTAAATTATGTAATGAATAATAATTAATTAATATATAGTATTTATGTATGAAATATGTGGGTCTTAATACATATCTCATCACATCCTTATGTTGTAACGTAGATTTATACTCTGTATCGTTTGACCATAAGACATTGAACATGTTAGCTGTCTTATTTCATAACACTTTTTATCAACCCTATAGAATAACCACAAGTTGATACTCAAATGATATATATTTCTCTAGTGATATGACCTCTTAGATTTATACATTTGTTGGATCAGGTATATACTTTTCTCATTAGAGATACAAGGAACACACCATGACCTCGAGAGAGATTCAATGGTAGTTCAATGAAATAATATACCACCCTGATATGATTAAGAATTTCAAAGGTACCGATATATCTAAGGGATAGATTTCCCTTCTATCCAAATATGATAACATTATTTAATAGATATATTCATAGGAATATATTTTCACAAAATTTAAACACTATATATCACTAATTATTCTCATCAAAATGTTTTATAAACTATTAGTTTTTATAATTTTAAATTGAATGTCTCTAACCTTCTATAACATTTACTCTACTAGATTAGGTCCCAATATCTTCAATTCTCCAAATTAGTATGAGATATATTATGTTCTACACTTTCTTCCGTAATGGGATTTGTAAGGATCAATTTTAAAGATCTATTGAAATATATTTTTATACGAAAGTTTCACTAAAGGAAGGTGTTGTTCACAAACACCGTTGAAATCCCTAGAAAAAGATCTTAAAATGTGTTATAGAGTTTGAATTTTTCTTTCAGACTAACTACCTATCTGAGGATGATATGAATTATTAAAACATAACCATGTATCTAGATCCTATTGAATAATTATATAGAAATTTTAGGTAAACCATGGATCTCAATAAGATAAAATTGAGAATAGTAATTAATGCAATCCATCCACTTCTTTAATCTATATATTGGATAACTAATCAAGAGAGAAATATTCTCTCATAGATGTGAAGTTTGATAACTTTGTTAGGAAATCAAATATGAACCAAATACTATTATACTGTTTAGTTTTTTTGGGGAGTCCAACAATGATATATGTGGAATTGTTTTCCCATTTCCATTCTAGTGTACGTAATAGTTGTAACATCTTCTTATACATATGTCTCTCAACCATTACATAATAACATACCAGGAAACACATTATATACTCTTCAATATCTATTTTTCATCCCCCCATAAATTCTATTTTAGACCACAATACCGCTATATACTTCATGGATGTATAGATGAAAATAAACTTTATGCTCTATAAATAGTTCCTAAAACTTATCATTTAATCATAATCAAGGTTTAACTAATGATCATTTCTCACCTAATATTATATCTCAATAACTTCCTTATGTTCAAATTTTATATCTATATCAATTAATTCTTGACCACTCATTTTATAATGGTTTGACTTATCCCCTTCCTTCAGGTTTTCTAGATCCATTCTTTGAAAATACCAAAATATTGGATTTTTAGGGTTATCATGATTGATTGGGTAGAATGATCCTTTCAAATGAGAGTATTTTATCTCCTTTTACCTATATAATGGCTATCATGTATTGGGTAGTTATAATCATTAATAAACTCAAACAATTATATTTGGATCATGGTCAACTATTTCTGAGTGAATATGTACATTAATATTTTATGATAAGAATATATGTTACAACATTATTCATAAAGATAATTCATCCACAACGTTAATGAAAAAATTACCATAGCTTTCTCAAAATCCGGATTTTTTAAATTTATCTCATTAAAATTTAATTTACATGAGGTGTAATCTATCACCATATCATTATTAATTTTGAAGAATCCTAGTTACTTACTCAATGAATCACCACTGATCGAAAACCATTATCTATTATAGGGTAATATGATTACCAGTGTTCCAAAAAAACTTCTTTTGTATTCTCTGAAATTTTATTCACAATAATCAGTCCAAATTAACTTAACTACCCTTTTTGTTGACAAGGTTAGTGGATTTTACTGCCAGGATAAATTTTTCATAAATCAAAGATAATAACAAGCCAAAACAAAAAAACTATGAATATCATAAACTATGGTTGGTATATACTAATGTTCAATACATTTTTTCTTTAATGGATCTACTAATATACCCATGGATTATATTATATAACATAATATGTACAATATTTATAAAAAAATAAAACAAGTTAAATTTTTACTACAACTTCCCCTTACATAAGGACATTAGTAAAATTATCATGTGATCATCATTTACATTCTCACTACTGGAATATAGAATAATATCATCAATATATAATACCACCAATAGATCAAAGAAATTATACAAGACTCTATTCATGAAATACATAATGATATTGGAGTTATTAGTATGACCAAATGAAATAAATATAAATTCATAATGTCTATAACTTGTAAGGAAAGATATATTTGGATTGTATTCACTTTTTCCACTCAAATGATAGTATCTAAATTAAAGATGAATCTTAGAACAATATTGAGCTCCTTATAATTAATTAAAATAATCATAAATATCTTGAATAAGATACTTATTCTTGATTGAAATCTTGTTAAGTAACCCATAACCATTTTAAATTCACATAAATACATATTTCATCATAAGAATAATAGTACACACAACTCCAGGTAAATCATTTTTCCAATTAAATCCCTTTTCATGATTATCCTAGAGTTTCGTCTTCAGTTCCTTTAACTCAATTGGGGTTATTATATAGCAAGTCTTATAAATAGATGTATCACTATGTATGAGTTCAATTGAAAACAATAATTCATGATTTATTGGATGTCTAGGAAAATCATTTATAAATACATCATCAAATTCCTATAAATAGTAATATATTTGATGTTGAGTTTCGCTCCAACCATCTATAATAAAACGCCATTTTTAATATTAATCAAGAAACATAAATTGGATGAAATTTATAATGGAAGTTCATATTTATCTTCACATCGATAAAATATCATAGGTTGGTTTCGATTATCCAATGTGACATCTATTCCTTATAAATTTCTGTGGTATTTATATAAATAATTCTACCAAAAAAATTAAATCCAATTCAATAAGATGGAGAATAATGAGATTTGTAAGGAGGATATTCCCTCAAAAATAAATGAGAAAAAAATCATAGACATACAATGATATAATTGTACATTATGATTTTAGACTTATAATTCAATATCTAATCAATTTGGTTTTATTATGATACCCTTATAAAATTATTCATATATAAATGAGTGGGTAGATCCAGAATCAAAAATGTCATTAGCAGGTCTAGATTGGATGATATGTGTATCTTTCCCAACTTCGTTCTCATACCTCAAATCAACAGTAGATATCATATGGGATATCCCATTGTCTATAGGATTTAGATGTTATGAATGTCCATTAGTGTCATTATCACATGGATTTGATAACCTATTTTCAAAATTCACATACAACTTAAATTTTAAACTCTTGAGTGTGTGATGTTTATTATTAAATATTTATCTCCATTTCCATTATCAACTAATGTATTCATTAAATAACTTAAAAAATTGATATCCCTAGGTAACTTTATTCAATATTTGATGAATTTATGAGTTCACTAATTAGAATTACCTCCATGTTTCCTTACATACTTTCATCATAAAGTAAAGATCATATTCTTCTCTCCATGGTTTTTATGAATATAATTTTTGTTGAATTACATATTTTATTCTTATCAAAACTATGATATTAGTTGGTAACTCCATTATCCATTTAAATCTTTACATAACATCATGTGTTTTATTAATACTTATTACAGTTCATTATGGGTAACACTCTTCGATGAGCTAGTTTTAATCCACATAAGAATTAATCAATCTTACTTTTAGGTTGAATCATAATACTAGAATCCTACCTCACAAGTGTTGTAAATTTTTTTATATGTACTAATATAATCATAATCCTTCCACTTTAGATTAAATGATTTCTTCAAAATTTTCATATATACATTATGAAAAATTTTATTTTTGAAAAATATCCCTCTAAACTCATCCAAATCCATAGAGTAATTTTTTCACATTTTCATGTTTTCTTAATTGAGTGCACCATTGATATTGATTTCTTTTCAAGTAATTAATAATTAAAATAACTTTTTCATGTCCCAAATAATGGATGAAAAAATATCATTTTAATGGTACTGATCCATTGAAAAACAATTATCATATCAATGGAATCACTAAAATAAGGTGGATATTTCCTTATCAATTACTCAATATAAAACTATTCACTGATTTTGTCATTTCTAATATGATTATTATTCATGGTCTATGAATGGTTCATAAGCAAACCAATAATATTTTTCATTCTAACTCCCATTACATTTAGTGACTTTGGAAGACAATCACTAGTTTATCCCTCACATTAAATGATAATATGATTCCTTTAATTTGTATACATTTGAAAAAAACCATAAAACATAGCATGAGAAACAAAAATCATAGTGGAAAACCATAAAATCATAAAAACATTTATAGGGCTTATAAATCATAAAACCTTATTTTCAATCGTTCAAACCATAGGTTTATACTAGTTCAACCATTGTCATTATCAATTCAAATACTTTAGAATGATTCATAATGAAAATGTGAATCAACATAAAAATATATCCCAAGAGTGTATAGGCATGTGTGAAGTCTTATGAGAACCCATCCTGACCATGTAATAATATATTTAATACCAAATCCACACCATTCAGAGTTATTACCCATAGGGAGTGTCCATATAACTGTGATGTCCTAGGAAAACTCATCAAGTATTATTAAATAAATAGTTAACAATTAATCAACTACATTCAAATTTATTAACTCTAAGTGAATCATTTCCATATTTTTATCTACATTTTAGAATCCGGATAGGGATTCCTTTCTATAGGATAACTAGAGTCCTTAATTTAAAATAAATTGGGGTTTTTAAATAATTGTTTTTATCCTAAGGGTTTTCACTAATATATCCACATATATGCTTAAAAAAATAACTAAACCATTCTCCAATACCAATTATAGAAACACAAAATTTGTATACAAAACTACTACATTATATAATTAGAATATTTAACAAATAACATTAAAATTTAGGCTAGAACAACATGGGTTTAGTGTCGTTGGACTCATTGATATATAAACTTCTAGTACATAAAATATCTACATGATATTACAATAAGATTATAAAAAATTGAAACCTTCTTTTTATTATTATACATAAAAACATCCTTCATAACCCGGGGAAGGGAAATATAAAAATGGGTGGGCTCATATGCTCAGTAATGGTAATCAAGGGTGATGTTAAGTATCATTTAAGCTTAAAATGATCATAAGGGTATGTGAAACTTTTATTAACATATAACAACTATAACCATGAAATAATTGAACTTAAAAATTATAAATGATGTCAATCTTGGTGGATCATGATAAATGAGTCATTTTTTATCAAATAAATGAGCTATGATAAAATAAAATAAGTATAATATGTAAATTTGTCCCAGAAAAATAATCATTTAAAAACAATTTCATTAGTGGAGGCTCATGTACAAGGTTATGATAGTTAATTTTTTCACTCTCTATTCCCTCATCCATTATTAATATTTTACTCCAAATACTATTATAGTTGAAACGCCTTTTACAAAATGTGGTTCACACCCCATTATAGTACATATTATCTCATGAGATATCCATATTTTCCCAATGAATTACAGGGAGATATTACTCTAGTACAAAATATCACATACTAAAAACCATATATATTTGAGCCACATGTTCATAAAACATTCATCATATCATCATATAATAACCAGTGGCAAGGAGAAATGTTTCATAAAAATTTCATCATTTCATCATAACATATCCCTAGGAAAATAAATGGGTTTAAAAAATATATAATCATTATAATAATTAACCATCCCTAGGTTATCATTAATAATAGACTGAATAAAACCAAGGTTATCAGATTCTTCTCTAACATATATATCTGGTGTAGGGAAACCTTGAAACCACAACCTTCCACCCACCCAATCCTGACTACATAAGTTCACCTCTCCTCTCCCCACTAGCCATCTAGCATGAGGATGCAAAACCATTATATACGGATAGACCAACATCCATATCCTTAAAGGCTGAGGCCTGTGCACCACCACATCCATGCCATGCTTATCTTTAATGATAATTCCCCACAATATATGGCCTTCCATAGCCTCCCATACAATTTTTTCATGCATCCCTTGCATAGTTGAGGAGATACTCCACATGTTCATTCCCCCACAACTATTTGTCTTTCCAGACGCTTTCTTGAGGACCAATGGTATCTACCTTCATTGTTTCCATCCCAAATAGAGGACACCATGATACTTTACATATTGGAAATCAATGTTTTGGGATCCTTCAAAGTGGACAGAAGACGCAGGGAGATTGAAACAAGGACACTATTAACCAAATTTATGCATCCTCAAAACGATAGAAATCTATTTTTCTAGTTAAAAATCCACCCCTTGGTATTTCCAACAATCTTATCGATATAATGAACGTGAAGGAAGTTAGGACTAACTGGAACTCCAAGATACTCCATAAAATAAGTGGATATCCATGCCAAGCTGAAACATTGAAAAAGTGAGTCACAGGTCCAATTAGAGAACCCCATGATAGTCAAAACATTTAAAAATACACCCCATTCCATCATATCATAGGCACTACTCATATCATGTTTAATATGAAGGTTTTTCCCTAAGGCCTTGTTGACGATCCCGCTAAAAATTTCATGCACCATACCAATCGTACCATGTATAGATCTCCATTTTATGAAGACATTATTTTCTATAGCCATCCATGTGTTTAAGTGAAGAACTAACCTATTATTTATAATAATATATAGAACATTTTAAGGCATGTTACAGATGATTATGTCCCAGTACTGCTCAACATAATGAGGGTTACTCACTTTCAGTATTAACACCATCTTAATTTCACTTTCTATGCGAGGAAGGTTCCCCCCCTAAAAATAATCCTACACTACTCCCACCAGGTCTCCTTTGACAAGAACCCCTGAATCCCTGTAAAAAGAACCAGGTATGTCGTCCGGCCCTGGTGCAGGGTTTGGGTTCAAAGTTCACACTACCTCACAAAATTAATTTCCATTTGGAAGCCTTCTCTACCACTCATCATTCACCACCGTAACACTGCTTGAAATGTCCTCGAAAAATTATGATGCTTCACTACAATGAACATCTACCATATTATGATTAGGTCCTTCCAATAATCATTTTATGATATCGTTATCTATTTTCCCAACTTCATCCCCATTATTGGAGTATAAACCATCCTCCCTGTGAATATTTGTCCTATGAAATCTCCTCCATTATTTTAAACAATTAGGAAAATAAAAATTTTTTCGTTCCCCTCTCATAACCATATAACACAATCTCTATCTCTTGGAACCCTTTCCTGTCTTAACATAATATCAGATAGCTAACCCTTCATATCCCCTAGTTCAATAAATAACATTTCTTCCCACTCTAGTTCCAAGCTAGTCCCCGGGCATTCCACCTTCTTACTAATCACTTACAACTCCTGATCCCGGGCGGGAAGAGACTTCTTCCACCTTTGTAATAGTTGTTTAATCAACCTGATTTTATTATGTAAGGATACACACAGGTTTAATATGTATTTAAAATTCCATTGTTCCCTGACCACATCCATAAAACCATCCTCCTCCACCCACGTCCTAGAAAGCAGTCCACAAATGTCTCTTGAAGATTTGAAACTCGGATCAAGACGCATCAGAGAGTGATCAGATAATAACTACGCCATGTGTGATACCTCTAAGTCTGAGAAAAGATACATAACAACCTCATTCATCAAACACTGACCGATACGAAAGAAAGTGCACCTTCAACACTTTTTATTGTTACACCATGTGAAGAGATCACCCTCATAACCAGCATCCATAAGTCCTGTTCTTGCCATGAAGGAAAAAAAGGCCTGGATTGTAATCCATGGAAATAAAACACCTCATGTTTATCCTCTCGTGAAGAAATAATATAAAACCCCCCCAAAAAACCAAGGGGTATCATCATTAATAAGGCATTCTAAATAATTATACATGACCTCTCTTTCTCGGGCACTGCATTTAGCATAGATGAAGGAGAAAGGAAAAACATGGGCACTGAACAAAACATATATACAGATGTATTGGTCCAAAAATTTGATAATTTTGACCATAAAATGGTCCTTCTTGAACATCCATATATGGAAGTTAGGAGGGATACCATGCATACAT
Source organism: Viscum album (assembly GCA_963277665.1). NCBI lineage: Eukaryota > Viridiplantae > Streptophyta > Magnoliopsida > Santalales > Viscaceae > Viscum > Viscum album. The sequence goes on along the minus strand of OY728128.1, from coordinate 793,771,030 downwards.
CCACAGATCCTAATACTCAAAACATTGTCCTTAATTTTTCTAGATGCATATTTTTGGTTCAAAGATTGCCACCATAGAAACCGAGTGATTAAAGTGTTCGTTAATAATAAAATCAATCTTCTCCTATTCCCCCTCCCTAGACATTAAATATTAAAACTCAATAAAATTGAACAAAAGACATCTATCTTTGGACATAGACTTCTGGACATTGGAGGGAATAGATAAACTACATAGATATTAAGGCACTACCTTTGTAATGAGAGCGGGTGAGAATGACTCTTTGCACATTCTCTCTAATGACCTTAGGCATGAAAACTATGATTGGACACTTGTTGGGAGTATTCTAATGAGGAATATGAAACCTGATAGGAGACACAAGAGGTGAGACCAAAGGGGAAGAAAATGCCGTTGGAGCGTGAGACATGGAGTTAAATGACACCATAGTTAAAGAAGGTGAAGGCAGAGAGGGAGCTTCATTGGGCGCAGAAAGTAGAGAGAATTAGGCTTCTTCATACCCTATATCCGTTTTAGGATGTTAAAAAAATCTGATACGGGATGTGACCCATGAGAAAAAATGACTGATCCTGAAAGGACTACATAGGGCGTCCCTTCCATAGGTGGTCTCACTTCATTAAATTGAAAACGTGATTTCCCGCCCATGCCGTGGTTGAACAGAATCAACTCCCAGCTGTAAGATGCTCACCTAAATGAAGAGGAACTAGACGAAGATGCCTCTGAAGCATTAGCGGGAGGGGAGACAACAATCCCTTTTAACCGATCATTACTTCTCTAAGAGTGATGCGACGATGGTAATTTCCTTATGGGTCTCAGAAACTCCAGAGACACCTACCCCCGGGCCTTGTGACAAACCTGCACAGAGTGCCCAGAGAAGTGACAAAATGTGTTATAATGGGGAAAAGAAGGGCATATCAAGGCATGATGATGATCCTTCATCCCTTAAATCCAAACCACAACATGGTTTTGAAGTGGATGGGAAATGTCCATCTCAACACAGATCCACGCAACCGATGACTCTTCTAAATGGATTTTCCTCTCATCCGCACAAAGGTATGACCCCAGCGAGTCCCATATCACCTTCTAGTAAGAATCAGACATAATAGGAAGAGGAAGACCATGGATAGAGATCCAGACCACCATTTGAGGGCTTTCCCTCCCGGAGTGACCATCCATAAACCATAGAGTGAGAGAAAACCATCAGAGCCCCACCCATCTAAGGAATATTCTCCACGCTCTAACAAAATCTTCCATGGAGTCCAAGATGATACAGAACGCCTTTCGATTCAATAATGAAACCATGTCCAGAAATTAAAGTCCCCACCATTTAACGCAGTCTTAAAAGACTGCGGAATAAGGTTTATCAGCACTAAATCTCACAACCAGTGTCCATTGGAGTTTCCTATAAACTGCCTCAAAGGACGTCATAGAGTACTCGAGGATGAGGTACACATCATTAGAAACTGAAGAAGCAACCATGGGATCCTCCGGTAGCCCCCCTGACTAAGACATCAGATCTAAGGAGAACTCAGAGGAACATACATGAAAGAGATTGGAGGAGGATTATCTGATCCAACCCCGGGCACTTAAATACAAGGAACATAAAGAGATGTGTTCTTGGAGTCTGCCAGAGAAATGGTAGGAAGAAGAGATATTGAATCCATCCATATTTATAATTAAAAACATAATTTAAAAAAATTCTTCGTCATGTTTTGCGCAAATATTTTTACTATTTCTTATAATTTTAGAAAATCTTTATGAAAAAAACACAATTATTTTTTAAATAGACATTAAAAAATTACATTCATGTTTATTTTTGAAAATTTTATGAAAAGAATAATGTTTCAATGGATAGGAAAAAATACTACATATTGTAAAATTGTCATTTCTATTCAATTCATTATGTAATATTGACGCCCCATTCTAATTTTAATTTTATTTAAAATCAATATAAGTATTATTGGTTTATATATAATATAATTTATTACATTTCAATCATGGTTATATGGGTTTTTGGGATATGTTTATTTTTAATCGTAAAAAACCTTTTATCTCAAAACAATTTTTATGAGCAAAATATTTCTCTATATTTATTATTTTAGATAAAAATTAATAATGAATTATTTAAATTAAATATGTAGATTATATAAAAAATTATATTATGTTAAGTCGATATATATATTTTTACTTGTTATATAGTAAATTTAACATCATCCTATTCTTGAAAAATGCATTTTTTGGAAAACAGTTTTTTGACAAAATTTGGTGATTAATATTTAAATTAAAAATTTCCATTTATATTAATTTAATTTTGTAAAATGGTATAAATATTTACATTTTGAAAAATTAATATTATTTAATAAGTACAATTTTTTTGTCATAGTTAATAGTGAAAATAGTGAAAATATATATTAATGCATATAAAGTAAAAAACAGATTGTGGGGAGTGTAAACCAAAAGATAAGGGTATTATTTCCAATTATACATGTAAATAAACTATATGATGGAAGTATTTCAAACTAAAGCTATATAAAAATACACAAGGATGTCATTTTCACTTATTTAACGCTGGAATAAAAATTTCATTTATTATTTTTTAAAAAAGCTTCGATGCTATTTCCAAGAATGATCCGTCCCAAACATATAAAAGGGAACCCATTCCGTATACTTATTCACACCAATAAATACATTAGGATTAAAACATGTAATAATATCGCATGAACATAGTTAGTAAATTCTCTAGCCTCTTTTCTTCCCAAAATCCCTATCCTATAGTCCTTATGAAGCGACCCAAACAATGTTCATTTAGGTGAAGGTAATCAGCTTCCCCAAGATTGTTCGTTTTTTAATTCAACATTTACCACCATAAAATATTTATTAAGAAATAAAATACAATAAAAAAAATTTTAAACCATAAAATTTTATATTTTTATGTTTATTTCATAATAATTAACAATATAATTATCCATAAAATGTGATACAAAGCCATCGCTCAAGTGTACGGAGGACTACCGCCACAACAATCGATGAAATAATTTTCTCATCACTAAATAAAATGGAGACTAATTATGATGGAATTAATGATTTTATTTGATAAATATTATATGATATTAATAATTTTAATCTAATATATCTTATCCATCCCTAGCCTTTCACCCTTTAAGGGAATGATATTGTCTCCTGTGCGTAATAATGACCTATCTTCTCCCTGAAGAAAAGAAACTCATTTTCAATTTCCAGCATTAAAAAAATGGTTATAAAAAGCAATATAATGAATAAACTTAAATTTATAACAATAACATAATTCTATATATTATGGAACTATATCATATTCACATTAACACGTTCACTAGTGATAAAACAAGCATGAGAAAACAATATAGTTAACAGTTAAAATAATGGTAATAAGGAAATATAATTAATGTAAAGGTGGTAAGATGTTATTATAGGATAATATATGATATTTTAAATATTAATATATTTTTATAAATTAATTAATTATTTAAAACCATTGTACAAGAGGTTAAATCATGGTAAAAAAATGAGTAATGTGAGGTGAGTAATTTTGTCTCAATTTCCTTTTAGAGAGGAATATTGTAATGTTATAAGCCTAATTTTATTTATGTAGGGTATGTCATTCCAATTAGAAATTTTATAACAATAATCTTTTATAAATAATTTTAATTTATGTATAAACTAAAATCATCTCATCTGAGGTTAATTCACATGAATGCTACCACGTTGTAAGTGTTTCACAACTAAATTTCCATTCACTTGGTTATATTACAAATCAATTATCATTTATATAATATTATCAACTATGAAATTTCTTTTTATTATTTTATAATTTATTTAAAAAAATTTATATGGATTTAAATATGATACACAAAATAAATATGTTGATTTTTCCTCACATCAATGGTTTGGTATTTGTAAGATATTTCATCTAAATTTCCACTCTATTGAGGCATATTTTGTATTATTCACCAATTTATATTTATAAAGTAGATATACTTCCCACTTGATAATTTATTTTATGAATATTTGTATATTCAATTTTATTACGTTTTCCATTTATATTATTTCATTCATGAGGGTTATGATTCAAAAGTTTTCAAAGCAATAAGGGTTTATGAATTAATCTCAATTTAATCGAAATTTTTAATGAATAAATTTACATATAATTAAATTATACGATTAATATATAATAAAACCCTTTAATTTTATCATCATTCAGTTATTCATTTATTTTTAAAGTTATAGTTCCATTTTTATCTTTTCGGTACATAAAATGATTTAAAAAATGACTTCTATGAAATACTACAATATTTATCTTATGGGTGAGAAAGCTTTTTTATTTTATATACATATTTCATAAAAATTTGTTTAATAATGTTTTTATGTTTATCCAAAATTTATTAAAGCAATTTATAATATTTTTTTTTTAAAAATAGGTTAAAAAGAGTCATCTTGTCATTTTCTGAACAAGCCACTTTTTTTATATTTCTGAAAATGTGAAAGGAATAATTTCTTTAAAGTAATTATATTGTATCATGTTTTCCAACATCATAACCATTAAGTTTCATTATGATTCCTTCAAAATTTTAAATTTACCTTAATTTTTTTGTCCTAATATTCTAGAAATTTTTAATTTTTAGACATTATATGTATTGTGAAAATGGTATTTTCTTTATGAATTTTTGTAATAGACATTTTATTATATCTATATTCATAAATAGAAACAAACCATTATTTTACTAATACTCCAATAGGGAAAAGTTATAATGGTTCGATCGTTATACATCTTTTTGGATGGATTATAATCAATTTGTCCAATGAATGTTTTAACGTTAATTTTTTTTTATTTTTGCAGTCATAAATATTATCTTGAAACATTAACATTATGTGATAATTGGACATTATGTTTTCCCTAAATATCCATTTTTATTATCATAGATACACATATTTATTTAAATGTATGTTATTTCTATATATAGTGTTTTAAATTTAATGTTATTACATTCATTAATATAATCTTCTTAAATATTCATTCTTTACTCAGTAATAATATTTATTTATAAGGAATATTATCAATTAATTAAATCAATAGTTAAATATATGAGAAATATTTGTATGTCTTGTGATTGGTAGGGATGCAAATAATATATCACCTCAATGCATTGACATGTATCATGAAGAAAATCAATAAGATAACATTAAATGAGTTTTTGGGATATACATTCCTATAAAAAATTGTCTTGGAACATTGTATTGAATGTATAAATATCATGATATCAAATATCATGATTTCCATTATTAATCATATCCTTCATTGAAATTATTAATAATAATAATAATGAGATTGATGCATTGATATTATACCTATATTCATTTCTTACACCATTTATTGACTAAATATTTTTTGTTTCTAGTTATTTACCTTTTCATGCTGATTATACCTTATTTTTTCATGATATATTATTTTATATGTATTCTATTTATATGTATATGATATCACCATTATTTACCTCTTCCCTAGGATAAAATGAAGGAATTTTTGAATGAGTTCAACGATACATAATATTTACTTCACAATATTTAAATTTATGTTTAAAAATGTAACGAGATACTCAGCTTTGTTTATAGTTTACCATGACTACAAGAATATTTGGTATATTGATATGAGATAGTTTGAATCTATAAAAATATAATAAAATTTCCATATAATATGGGATACTAGGGTGAGGTTATTTATAGTTAGTATCATATAATATTTATTAGAAACCTTGAGAACCAGATTTAGGAAAATAAAGATTAGAGAATGGAACCCCATGACTGAATTTTAGTATAATTATATATATAGGATAACATGGCAATGTTTTGAAATATATTATATGGATTTCCATGATATATATCCATATCAATATATTACAATTAGATTTTGATATATCATAGTTGTTCCTAGGGGTAATAAATCTAAAAAGGTAGCATTGGGATTTGATTCAATTTCCACTTAATAAGCCTCATTGCACACCTGGTTTGACATTCCCGAGAGATACACTGTGGTTTATTAACATTTTATATGTGAAAAATTATAACGAATTAATTAATATAACCAATGGAAATGTATGATATGACATATTGATATAGGATAAACCTAATGTTTCTTGGTATGTTATTTAAAAGGTTAATTACTTATTTAAAATCATAGATACTCTCTCTGAGGTATTATGGGATGGATGTTTAACATGATTATGTATATTTTTGGATTCATTTAAGGAAAAAAAATTTGGATTTAGTATTTATTTTAGTGAAATGTTTATTTTATAAATGGTGATTTGATATTTTATAGACATATGTTTAATGGAATTGATAAATATAAGGGTTAATATGATTATTGCGGTTAAGGTGATAATTTTCAATTAAATTTATTTGATTTAATGGAAAAATAAGATTTTTTTAAATCCATATTATTTAAATAGTGATTTAATAATTTATGTTAATTTTAAGATGTTTTTCATATTTTTGGAAACATTAATGGATTTTTATTAACTTAGTTTTATAAAAATGGCAAACCACTTATTTGGTGACAACCCGTTGCATCAGACAAGTTTGCGGATATTGATCCCACAAATAAAGGGTGACAAGGGTGATATTTCTACCATTGAAATATATGATTCCCTGGTTGACGTGAAATTGTTTTAAAATTTATTATTTCTTTGATTTATATTATTTTTACCTTTTGCATATTATAATTGAGGTTTTAGAGATTATTATATTAAATTAGATATACTTATTCGAACCTTTTTGGGTTTGTTAAATATTTAGTGACTGATAGAAAGAACATCGACTCCTTTATTGATCATATGATCTAGTAAAAGTTAATTTTAGTTCATTAGTAATAAAAAATTCATTTGGTATTTTATTTTCCTAGAGTAATAAATGAAGTGTAAATTAATCAACAAACCACCAAAGGATGCAATTGTGCATCAAAAAAAGATACCAAGTAAGTATATTTTCTACTGTTATATATGATGATCAATAAAAAATACCTGAATTATTGTATAATGATAAAAAAACAATATTTTCATATTTCCTTCATGTCCAAAGAATAAATGATATTTTAACTCATCAAAGATTTATAGTTTTGTTTTCAATAAAATTATCTTGATAATTCACTTCTTTATCTATAATCTGCATTAATCATTATAATTATTTAAATAGTTTTTACATCCCTATATTTTCACTTCCCACCAATAATTTTAAACCTAGTTATGTGTTACTCTAGATGACCTTTATATTTTCCTTTCCCTGTTGTAAGAGAAAGTTTTATTAAACAGTTTTACGATTTTGTGTCTCCCAAAAATAAATTTTATAATTTAAACACATAGATTCTATGAAAAATTTCAAATTTTAAGGCTACAATTTGATGACGTCATAGATAATGTAAAACCATTATATTCTTAATGATGATAATTGTGTTTGGTTTTGTTTATGACATGTAACACTATACATAAATGTTTCATGAAATGTATTATTTTAACATGACCATTATAATCTAAAAATTAGGCTCATACCTATGAATAGTACTTAATAATTTATTTATAGTATATGGTGTAAACATTTATGATAAAAATGAACTATATATCAATTAATTATAAACCAAAATAAAAAACATTTGAAAATAAATTGTTTTTTATGAGTTTTTTCAAGAAATGTGTGTTTATATTAATAAATTAAAATAATCACTGATGTTGAATTATTTTAATTAAATTTATATATTATGTGTTATTTTAAATTTTTAATCACTATCTAATATTTTTTCTCATCATAAAATGATTATAAATCTTGTATTATGCGTAAAAACTACATTTTTCTAAGAAACAATTTCATTTAGTTTTGCGTGCTTACATTAAAATAATTTTTCTTAATATTTAATGAAATTTATTGTGAAAGTGAATCTATTTTTAATTAATATTGTAATAATTTTCATAGAGTTATTTATTTTATAGTTTTGTGAAATGACTAATTTTTCAATGAAAAGTAAAAAGAACAGTTTTTTATAAAACTATAATCTCTTTTCAATAAATAAAGTACCCCTAAAGAAAAATTATTCTTTCAATGTTATTTAAAATAAATATTAGTATTATTGAGTTATAATTAATTTATATAATTAAATTTCAATCACATTTACTGAATATTTTTGCATATGTATATTTTTAGGCAAAAAACTATTTTTTTTTCATAAAAGAGTTCTTACATGCATAATTTTTTCCTATTTAATTAAATAATATTATATATAATTATGATTTATTTAAATGAAATTTATATATTATAGATATAAAAATATTAATATAAATATATCTCATGGTGATTACTAGCCATATAGTTAATATAAGATCATCTTACCTTTGAAAAAAAATATTTCATGAAAAACAATATTTCAAAACAATTTGTTAGTTATCATTAAATTGAAGTCTTCCACTTAATTGAATTGAATTTAATCAAATTAATTAAATATTTAAAATCATAATGATTAATTTTTAGTAATAAGTAGATCTTTATTTTTTGTTGCAAGGAATAGTTACAAAAGTAAAAAAATTAATTATCGTGTTTAAGGTTAAAGCGTGTTTACTAGGAGGATAAACCAATAGAAACGTGTATTTTTTTCAATTAACCATTTCAAAATTATATTGGATAGATATATTTAAAATTTATTTTATATTAAATTTTAATATAATTTCAGTTGAAATAATTTTTCTATAGAATTACAATTTCATTTTTATGTGAAATTTACATGTCGTTTCCAAGAAGGTCCCCTCCCACTCTTATAAAAAATAAACATTATACCCTAAATTACTCAAACCAATAAATAAATATATCTTGACCATAAATGGAAGGAATCTATCCCCAAAATCCTTAGTTATATTTTAGTGCTTATGGTCTTTCCAAAATTCCATTCTTAGGGTCCATAATTAGAGATCCAAAATAAGTTATTATAAGAAAAGTTAATTGTCATCACTAAACTCTTTCAACTTTACATCCCCTTATATCACATTCATTTATATATAAAATAAGCAATATAATAACCCCAAAATATAATATCACACTATATTTTCTTATTCTGAGGGAATAATACTTATCAATATACTTTTCCATCAAATAAAAAATAAATCCATTACTTGTGTGTACAGAGGAGTACCGCCTCACTAACTAATTCAACTTTTTTATCAGAGAATCACATAAAGAGTCATATTTAAAGAAATATTTAATATATATGAAACCTGTGTAAATATAATTATTTGGAAACATTAATATATAATAAAATTACCTAATATTTCACCATTTAGGGTAATGATACTATCACACATGTGTATACACGACATACTATCTCCCAGAAGTGATGCAATTCATTTTCAAAATAAAAATAAAAATAATGGTTCTAAAATGGTATTTAATGAATAAATTTTATATTTATAACATTATTATTTCATTTTAGGTGATTTAACTATATAAGATTCACAATTACCAAAACATCCTCCATAAATCATGTATGTAAAAAACAAATCATTTAACACATTAAACAATAGTAATGATGAAATATTATAATGGAAAGGGCGGTATGAAGTTTTAAGAGTATAATATATAATACAAAAAATTTGAATATAGTTCTATAATGAATTAATTAAATGAAAAAAACCATTACATTGGATGTATATGCACATTTAACTAAATGGAAACCTACGGTAAATGATTTCTTCTAAATTTCTTCACACGGAGGAATATTGTAATTTTAGGAAAGTAAGATATTTTTATGGTGTTTTTTCCTTACCTTTTATATTTTATATCATTAATCATTCATAGTTCATGGTATTTTATATTTAATTTAATATTATTTCATCTAGGGGTATTTCACTTGAATATTTCCATATAGTAAGTTTTTCATAAATCAATTTCCATTCATTGGTTATATTACTATTTCATTGGCATTGATATTTTGTGAAAATGAGTATTTAGTATTTATATAAATTTAAGTTGTATATAAAAATGTATTTTGTGGACTTATATTCAATAAATATAATCAATACATTAATGAATATTTACATGAATGGTTTAATGTTTCTAATATATTTTGTTTCAATTTCCACTATATTGAGGCATATTATGTATTATAAAACAATTTAATTTTATGAGTTGTATATACTACCCCTTCTATATGTTAGGTTATGAATCTATTTATACTCATTGTATTTAATGATTCAAATGAAATAATTTCCCCAATGGGGGATATGATTCAAAATTCAAAAAATGGGTAAGGGTTTATGTTTCAATCTCATTATAATCAAGATTATTTTGGCATGATTTTCCATTAAAATAAATTATATCTTATTTATCTACAAAAATCTTTAATTTTAATATAATATAGTTATTAATGAAATTTTTATGTAATAGTAAAATTTTCCTCTTTACGGTAATTAAAATTGATTTGGAAATGTATTTATGTAAATATGACTATATTTATCTCATCAAAAAAATAATTTTTCTTCAAAGTACATGTTTTATAATTATAATATCATGTTTTAAATATTATCCAATGATTTAATAAATACATAGTTTCCTATTATTTAGTTCTTATTTTTTTATAAATATAATCTTGTTGTATTTATAAGAATATAATATTTTTAATTTTACTGAAAATGTGAAAATAATATTTTTTTACACAGTCAACATGTATGAAATGTCCCACTATCATGACCATTCATTACATGGAAGATTAATTTAAATGTTTTAAATTATATTTTTAAAGAATATTTTATTCCCAATAATTTTTAAATTTCTATTATTTAAAATAGTTTTTCATAATGAAAATGGTATTTTCCTTAATAATGACTTTATAGTTAATTTTATAATATTTCGACTCACTAATGACCAATTGTTTTTAATTATAATGAATTATGGATATGCTTTAATGATAGAATCATTATTATTTTTCAATATTGTTTATGATTAGTTTGACTAAAGAATGAATTGATATTCAATTTCTTGATTAATTTGGTGTTCAAAAATTTTCTCATGAAGTAATCACTTTCAGGTGACAATTGAACATTTTATTTTCATTAAATTTTCACATTCTATATCATGGATATGATTATTTATTAATCCATATATCATTTATGAATATGGTGTTTTACTTTGAATATTATTTTAATGAATGGGAAATCTTGTTAAAAATGTATTATTTAATAAATATATATATTTATTTATAAGGAATATTTTTATGGAATTAAATAAATCATTCAATATATGGGGAATTATTTGGACATCCAGTGATGGGTGGACCCCAAAAAAATATTGTTCTATGATACATCATCAATTATAATGAGGTAAATAGGTCATATAACCATATGGGTGTTTTAGTTGTATACCTACCCATCAATTAAATGTTTTTGGCCCAAGTTGTTGGTAGTACAGATTTTATGTCGTTTGAGATCAAGACATCCAATATTTATCATTACCTTCATTGATAATTCAATTTTATTATGCATGTGTTTACAATGTTGATATTATCCTTGGATGTAATAATTTATCATGTTATTGATTAAATAAATTTTTTTTCATTTAATTTCATTTCAGTAATGATTATGTATTATCAATTATCAATTGTTTATTTATTATACCATTACTACATGCATAATTATATTGAGCATTTGAGATCACCCTTAATTTTTTCCATTCACTATGATTTCAAAAAGGAATATTTGGATTAGTTTTAGGATGTATGATATATATTAAGTATTATGTAATTTAATTTTCCAAATTAAATGCAGTACTCATGTGTGTTCCTATTTCTCCAAGACTACTAAACTATTATTGCCTTCAGGGTGAAATATATTGAATCTAGAACCAATTGAAAAATGTAACCACTAACTCTAGACTACTATGGTTGGGGTGTTTATATATATCCTTATATTATTCCTTACCAAATATTATAATGATTTTTTGTTTCCTTTAATCATATATTTATCCAATGATAATTTTTTCTCATTTTCATATAATATAACCTTTTCTGGCACATTTATATGTTCATCCCTTAGTATGAATTTGATTTCACTCCTTATGTTTCCAATTTCCATGAGAAATTATATTAGGTATTATTTGATGAAGTAAGACTTTTATTAAAATGTATTGGGATATATAGGAACAGTAATGTGTGATAATTCTTTTATATAGCTGATCTATAAAGAAATTAAATATTTAGTTTTAATTTTGTGTGATTATTTGTGTGATGTAATATTAAACGTAATAAAATGATCTTAAATTTATGTTTGTTATCCTTTGGTAGTATAAGAATACTTATTCATAAGAGGACATTATAAATATATCTCAAATGATAAGATATGTACTATGGGTTGATATTGTTTTTTTGTAATGTATTGATGCTAGATATCAAACACCAAGAGTAATAATAAAGATAGTTATTAAAACAATCTGACAGTACTTGAGAAATTAATTAATGATTAGTTCATGTCATTGGTGAAATTATATTTCTAGTTATTAATGGGACATAAAGATAATTATAATATGGATAAATATGATGTAGTGTAATTGGTATGAAATGAAAAATACCATAGAATATTTATTATAGTATGTGGTTATTATATCAACATTTCTTGAGATTATTATATTTTAAAATGAATTTTATGAATTTTATTTATTAGTGGTTTGATATATGATACAATGTTTAGCTAAGATATAAAATATTTACTAAAGGAAAATAGTTAATACTTAATGATATCATATTTTAGGGATTTTAACAAAGAGAGTAATTTAGAGTAAGAAGATTTTCCAGGATAACATTATAGTCCCACCTACTATAAACATATCTTAGAATGAGTATTTTTATCATATGATGTTAACTAATAAGTTAACCGTTTGATCTAGTGTAAGTGGGAGTCTATTGGAGTTGTCTCCATTTAAAAAAATGTCTATGTACATTCTATTAATTGTACATTTAATGGAAGTTATATTACCAAATATAATTTGGAATTCACATTATTATTAAATGTAACATTAATTTGACAAAGTCATTTGCATATCAATTTCATTGAATGCTCATAATAGTTCCATGCTATGATGAGATCCTTAGAGTGATAAAATGAAATTCTTAAACACATTTCTTATAGAAGGATGACATATATATGACATGAAGTTTATGATTTTGGACTTAATTTGTATTGGGATCATAATTCATTAAGAGTCCATCTCATGATGTTCAGACTAGTTAATCTCGAAGAGATGAGGAAATGAGAACAAAAACACTAATATGAATTATATATTCATTAAGTTTCAATGTTTTCCCCTATATATGGATGTGTGTATTGATCTATATACATGATATTACTATTAATATATATCATGAATCATGTAGTATGATGTGTTGATGGATACTAAGACAACATTTTATCTTAATGGGGAAGAATTTTTTGGGTGTGTTGTAAGTGATTTGAAATTAATGAATATTCCAATAATGGATTTTCCATTACATTTAATAGAAGAAGATATCATTGAAAATTTTATGAAAATATCATATAAATCAATTTACATGGTGTGATGTTTATGTGTACTTTTATTGAATTCAATAAACGAAAAATAAACCATACAATATTATGAAAGAAATTATGAAATTTGAATTATAAGATATCACTACAAAGGGATTACATTACACATTGAGATTTTATAGGCGGAAGATGCTAGTTTGAAATTTACTTCCTTCTCTATGGGTTAATTGACATGTCTTTAAATAGTTGTCTTAAAATTTTGGTTTGTTCTGTACACCACAAATAAAGAGGCATAATGGGGAACACATTAAAGGATCCAAAATCGAAGTGAAATTCAATTTGAATTTAACTATTTTAATAGAAACCATTCTTATCCTATATTTTAATAATTATTTATATTTTTATAGTTGTATAAATTCAATCACCAGTAATTTTTGAAAATATATATTTTAGTTGGATAATGAATAAATATTTATTCAAAAGGATAGTATTAATTAACAAGAATATATTATAATTGTATTTTTATTTTTATTCACAATTTAATTAATAATTATTATTTTTGTGAATAATAAATAAATATTTTTTATACAATTGAATAATATGATATTTATTTTTTAGTTAATTCACAAAATAATGGTATTTATTAATACTAATAATCCGTTATTATTCAATGTTTGAAAAATTCCGAGTAATAAGGTCAAGAAGATTATAAATCCATAATAAATGTTATTTTTATACCCATTAGGTTATGTCATTTCATGAAATATAATCTATATATATATATATATTTTATAGGGCAAAAAAATAAAGTTAATAATTATATATGGGCCTTTTTTAAATTTTTTATTTTTTAAACATAGATAAAAAAAAATATTTTATCAATTAATTTAGATTTGATTGGTTATTGATGGGAAATAATCCCAAGATAATATTCGTTAAACCTAGATATAAATTCTAAAAAATACTTCTAAGAATAGAGAGAAACTATCATTCTCTTACCTCTCATGAGATCAAGAGAACAGAATAATGTTTTTCTTGTTTAGAAGTTACTTATTACGCTCAACGTAGAATAAAAAGGATTCTTTCAATCCTCTTTGATAACACCTGGGGTTCTAATGAAGATATATGGAGATTTATCTATCATGTTTAGAAACCACTGAAGGGATTCTAAACTAGGATCCTTCATTAAAATGAAGAAATATAAACAAAAGTTAATTGTTTTAAAATGGATAAAGAATTACACCTAGAGGTAATTATTTTATTATTATATTAATTAAAATTATTTTGTTAAAATGTTGTATCTTGGATTATTCTAGGGTTAAAATAATATGGTTATTAGTATTTATCATAATAAGTTAATGAAATCTATTCTTTGGTAGATTCCCAGATGCATCCAATTTTCCCTAAACACTTTGTTTAATTTATAAAAGAAAACATTATATGAAAATGTCAATATATTTTCATTATTAATTTATTAATTTTTATATCTATCAGAATTTTATTAAATAATATAATTAATATTTATGGATATATAGTGTTAAAATATATTATTATTATGTGATGAATTTGGAACTTTAGTTTTCATGTATTTTTTCGGATCATCACTTAGTTTAAGAATTTTAATTCATGTCTGAATAATTGTGAGAGAAAAAATAAATTATAGATAAATCCCCTTTAAAAATAAAATAGTGTAAAATAGTAATTTTGATACACCTTATAGAAATTTAATTACATAAATAGAATATTATATATTAGTATAACTTGATTTCTAATTGTACACTTGTGAAAAAACCATGTTTAATGCACTTGGGACATGATAGAGAATGGACACAATACATTATAGGAATACTTCTTTAAAAAATGTTCTCTCTTAGAAATAATATATCCTTAATATTAAAAATTTCATGACATATATTGGTATTCCTTAATAAAGGAGCAATATATAATTTCAATATATTTTTGAGAATTTATATATTATAATGGATGAGGAATGTATAATAATGAGAGATAAATTAATGATCACATTTATATAAAATCATTAAGATATTTATTTTAATAAATTAAAAAATATAGGGATAACAAATTGGAATTTGAAAATGGAACAGTAATATAAATTTAAATTGGATGTGTAAAGAGAGAGAAAAATTACCCTAAGCTCTATTGATATTCTTTACCATGATTCAAAACATAAAAATAGCCATCCCATTCAAGACTAAAGAGTGGGACGTACGGGATAATCCTTAAGAGATACATAATGTGAGAACATTCAATTTAGTGTGGGGTAAATGCGATGAATGGGTGGGTAATTTATAGGTGTGGTAAGTGGAATAAAATGGACTAAAATATTGGATATTTTTTTCTCCCAAATCTTATATTCTACAATACTACATATAATGTCCCATTACCTCAATCAATTCCCAACCATAATGTTTTATTAAAAAAATAAGGAAAATTAAACTTCATTTTATGAGTTTTTTACATAGAAAGCCACACACAGAGATATATATATATATATATTATGTCATATTTATCATATTTTATTTCATTTAATAATATTTATCATATTTATCTATATTTATCGGAAATGACGCATTTATCCCCTTCAAGAATTCTAACACAATGATTAAAAAATGAAATTCATTTTATTAAAAGTATTACATTGTAATGTTGATATTATATTTTATATAATAATGTTGTATGTTATAAAAATGTGGTAATAGAGTAAACACCCTTCAATTATTATAGAATTTATTAATTAATAAAACTTTAACCCTAGATATATAAGAAATTATTATACAAGAATTTTCATTAAGTGCATTGTGTGCAGTGGATTCATGATAATTTGGTAGTTCAGTCAACAATGATATGGTAGTGATTTCTAAAAACTTGAGAATCTCATAAATATTATTCAATATGAACCTCAATTATTGAATTTATTCTCGGGACTAGTCAATGTAGAACCCCTGTGAAGTTACAAAATTCCCAAGATCTGATGAATTATCTTCAAAGGGTTGTTCTTATTATTAGTGGCTAGGATTTTAGTCTTCTACACATCCCTCTAAATTTTCCTTTATATAAATCAATTCTAATAAGCATTTTATAATTACCATGTCACCAACGGCCAAAATGACCAATGGTAATGTAATTATTTTCCCTCTTATCTACTTTAAATCCATTAATACCATTCCAACACTCAATAATTAAATTTTTTGTTAGTTAAATTTTACTTTTTAGAGGCTTGAATAATTTTTATTTTATACCATACAAATTATAACTGTGATGTTTATTTGAGAATAAGAATTGAGAGACATCCAAATTATAATCACCTATTTTTTCTATTGATCTTTATAAGCAATATAATTCATAACAAATATCTATATAATATATTTAATATAACATTTATATAATAAATTATCTTTATTTATTTCTATAATTTTTTCAGAATTATAAATATGTAATAAAAAACATTTAGGAATGAAGAATTAATTAAATCATGAAACAAGACATAACATTAAATCACGTTTTTTGTTATCTAAACACCACATCATATGTAAAAATGCTTCATCAATGAGTTTTGTAACAAATTGGTCTAAATATGAATGATATATTGACCATGTGTCAATTTATATGAACTCATAGATCCCCCTTCATCAAAGTGACTTATGGGGGACCTTGAATTATAAGACTCATCAATTCTCTAAACACTCATAACATCAAGGTCTCTCTAGTACACCTTAGGGTTTTTCAAAAAATTTGGAATTAGTAATTTATCTTTTCCCTAAAATTAATATACCAACTACTCATGTCTCCCCTAGAAGGAACACCATCCTTATCCTCTCCCCTTTGATCATATATTTTGAAAAGATGTAGAGTCTCTCGACATTTTCATATATATCTCATTTATAATCTCCAAATTTTTTAATAAATTAAATATGAAGAAATAAGGAATGAATAAGTGTAGTTATAGGGATTTTGTTATATAATTTTCAATTAATAATACTCTCAGGTGCGTAAATAATTTTTTCATAAAAATAAATATAAATATATGCAGAACAACGTCATTTCTGAATAATGTTTCTAATGAATTCATGGAAATTATGTTATATTATTAGAAAAGTGTTACTTTATATCATTATGATTCAATATAATATTTAGTACAATAACTTTTGAAACAATTATTACACAGTTGATTAGAAAACCCAATCATTAAAGTTTATGAAACAATCACCCTTATGTATATTTTTTGTGAATGTATCAAAATCGTATATGATATGTTTTGTGATACCATAACACATCTTCTATTTTAATTAAGGTTAATATGTTTTAATTTTTATAGTATCTGTAATGAATCATCCTCCAATAAAAAATTATCCTCTTGAAGATGAAATTATGAAACATAATTCAAATTCCATTTCAATAATAGAATACCTCTAAATATAAGAAGATGAAACTTTCAAATACCCTAATCCATAATTAATGGAACTATTAATGTAGAGTAGGATCGATAGTAATTTAATATTATATAACACCTATGTATTTATTTGGTCTCACGGGTAAAGTGCATTGTTAAACAAGAATACCAATATAGATGTTTACCATAATATTTGACTACTAATAAGCATCTAAAAATCTACTTGAACCACACTCCTTCATTATTTATCTAAGGGAAATCTTGTACCATGTACAATATTAATAGAGAATTATCTTGATTGTTCTATTTTTCAATTTTTCTATAACTCAATGTCTTTATTTTTATATGATTGAATGATATAACACAATACATTTATAATGTGTAATCCAAAATTGAATGTAATCTTTCTTATTATGTTGATTTTAACATGTTTTCTTCAAATTAAAGAAAAGTCCATTTCTTTTTTATCCATGTTTCTTATAAAAATAATTTCATAATCATAGAAAATAATATATATATATATATATTGATATATTTCATCCTCTTTGTCATAGAGAATATAATCAAGTCTGTAATTCTTTAAATCAATATTCCCTAATCTTCTATTCAATATTTAATACCAAGATCATGGATGTTGTTTAAGACAACAAATTTAGTTTCTTCCTTTTAGAAACATTAGAAACATCCCTATTAACAATAGAACCATCTAAATTTTTAATGTAAACCTATTTATAAAGATCAACTTTGGTAAATATTAAATTCCCAGTAATTTTGAAAATATTTTAATACATTTAATAATATAAGATAATAAAATTTCAAATTGTGTCTAGCCATGTGACTAGAGAAAAAGGCTCATTAATATATATACCCTAAATCTGAGTGCTTCCACTGTATATAAGTAAAAAAAATATATGTTTAGTTATCACATGAGATTTAAATTATTTGTAAAAAAACACTAACTTACTATCAAATTATTATCCTTTGTACATTTCACTAAATTTACAAGTGTTTTTATTCTCAACATGATTAATACCTTCTTTTATCATGACTATAATGTTAATTTATTGTAATTCCACTAAAACATTTTTCATTGTCTAAGACTATTTTTTCAAGGTACTAACATGTTATTTTTTTTATTCCACATCACTTTATTAACATAAGATCTTTTCTGATTAATTTTATCACTAATATAGGGGTTAGGATATGGATTGAGTAATTGGGGACTATGGGATTAAACCACTAGAAAATGAATATTTAAATTGTCTATTGGATCACTAGTGGTCTTTTCATGGCTATAAGAATTATAATATATCTACTGGTCAACTGGTGAGTCTCCATCATCCAGCTAGGGGGTATATTAATGGAAACCACATTTTTTAGCCACTGGAGAGCTGCTGGGTCTCCACCTACTGACTAGTGCACTACCTTCTAGATGGTGGATGACAACCAGATGGACGGTAACTCCATTGTGGAAATGAAATGTAAGGGTTTCTATTATATTTTAATCACAGAACCCCTATTTTATTTATTAATCCCCCCACAGGACCAAAAATTGATCTATTAGAATTTTGAGTCCCTCTTTGGATGCCTTTGTCTCTCCAAACTCAAATATTTTCTATCCTGATGTACCCATTGATGTCATGATCCACTCTTGGTATTCTTAACATAATTTTGATATTGGATCATATAATCCTTCATATTCCACTATCCCAAATTCTATGAAATCAATGTAATGTTTATGGATATGGGTTTTTTACCATTGTTCATATATAATTATCAAAATATTGAGGTGTTTTATCATGATCTCAAATCCTATTGGTGAATTACTTGAGAATTGTATTAGTATGTGATTTTTTTTATACACAACTTCATGGAAGATAGTAATAAATAAATTATTTTTTGTGATCTCATGGTTTAGGGTCCTGCCTTGTTCCCTATATTCCTTGGATCATAATTTATTATGGTTTCTACATATGGGTTATTCTTCCAAGTGTTTCAAGGTAGGCAGTTTCATGTACAAGATTTATTCTATAAATCTTGATCTCTTATTGAAATTTTTATCTAAAATATTTCAATGAAATGAATAAATATTTAATTAACTATGGTGTATGGTAATGTTTATGGAAATGGATTTTTCACTTTCGGAGTTTTTTAAGAAAATGGGTTCAAATCATGTTTTTTTGTAGTTTAAAATATTAAATTTCCATCGAATTATTTTCATATCATAATAAAATTGGGGATTGATGATGATATGGGAGATATGAAAAGGGATGAACTCTTACCCCTCAAGCGTAATCTACAAGGGAAATGTGTTATCCAGTCAGCCTAATTATTGGAAGGGATCCACTCTCAAGAGTGAACTCTTTCCCCTGGGATAGATATATTAGGGTAATATATAAAAATGGTGGCCTATTGATCACGATATTTGTATGAGGGACGTCAATAACAAGAATTTATTATTACTAGAATGGATAAACTTGTTTTCTGATAATCTTTAAAATTTATGATTAAAAAGTTATGAAATTCAATGAACGTTGGGATTATTTGAATTTTTTAAATACAACAAAGGTTTATTTTTTATGTTTTATATTTAATTTTGTGAATTTTATCAAATTTTTGGTTTTCATATACATGATAATAACTAGTTTATATTATAACATCTTCTTTTGAATTATGTGGTGAGATCCTAAAGGTATTTTTTTCTCAAACCATGCATACCCATTTCGCTACATATAGATTTTAATTTTCTGATGTAGGTAAAGGTAAGGTGTAACAGTTGAGTTCTGTGTTAGTAATAGAATATATGGGTAATTTGATTTAATACAACTAGGTTATGTGATCTATGATATGGAAAGAGGGAAGTGGTTGGATGGTCTACGACATAAAAATGAGGAATGAGTTAAACAATTTAATTGAATATGTGTTTAATGGATTATGAATAAGGTTTAAATGACTAAATAGATTAGTATACATTGAAATATGAATATGTTAAATTGTAAATGGCATGTGATTTGAGAACATGCAATTACGTTACAAAAGGCAATTGATGAATTTGTTGAATGCGTTCATACATGGGAATTGTGGGGTATACCTATAGGGTTGAATGTACAAAAGTGCTTGGGCTTTGTGATATATATATTTTACATGATATTTTAAATTGGATAAATGAACTAATGTATGGAAGTTGATGGGAATACTTAATGGGTTAAGGCATAATATTGGGAACTGGGCTAAATGGGTAAGTAATATAAATGGAAAATGTTTTAATGGATTATAGTATAGTATTAACTGCCATGTTAATGGTAATGGAATGTGATTTCTATTTGTAGTGGGTTTGTTGGGTTATGAAATCATATGTCTGTGGTGATTGGATTAATAGGAATGTGCACATGGCTGAGTAGAGTAGGGTATTGACTTAAAGTTCTACACCTGTGAGATGAGATAGACTGAGGGTATAATATCCACCTCAAATTCATAGGTTAGGGAATGCGATAGATGATGTATTCCTCAAACGAATACATTACAACCAGACCGAGGCTTCGAGGTGAGGATAATGTGTTGGTGTAATGTGTATATTCCTAGTGATATAGGGACGTGACTTATTCTCTTATTCGTAGTGATTGATTTCCTCATATCCATGAATATATGCTGTATATTCTTAACCCATGGAATACATGTAAATAGTTGATTAAGTAAAGAATATGGATAAATGGTGAAAAAATTAATAATTACATGAATGATCAGGATACACATTTTATCTAACAACTACTAAGTTGTTCTTTTTTGGTTTATATTGTCATTTCCTTTATAATTTCATGGACTATGTATTAGACTGGATATTTTGTCGACATAATTTATGGTGGCCTCCAATGTTTGGTACTGACACCGTACTCGGGCAACTGTTGGGTACCTAAAGAGATTTCATGGTACAAGGTCAGGACAAGAGTAAAGTCCTAGTTATAAGATTTTGAGTTAGAATTGGGAAATACACGATGAGGATCCAAACATGGAGTCGTGATTGTTATAGGGATTTGTCTATTTGTTTTTTTTAGGTTTTATTCACTTTGGCACTATTAGCATTTCATGACATGGTCTATGTTAAGTTTTTTTGTACCAAATTATGGTAGATGTTTGGATATGCTTGTTTATCGGATGTTTCATATCATTTCCATTATTTATATTGTGTTTTGATGTGCCTTACTCTTTTAAAGAGGGAATAGTATCCCTACATGACATATTATACCATCACCTCTAGTAGGAAACCTATATTGCACGTGGAGGTGTGATTTAGGTCATGTGACGACTCTCCTCGGGGAAACAATTTAGTCGCTTCTGGGTTAGGGATGCTACAAAGTGGTATTAGAGGATTTTCCTTTCTCTTTATTTTTTCTTACCAGTTTGGGATGGTAGATTGGAGACTAGGAAGTATCAGACCGTGGTAATGAGGGAATTCTTGGGAGTAGATAACGCATGTATAAGGGGAATAAATAGAAACCCAATACATTTATATATAACAATACATGATTTTAAGAATAATTATACATTAGAGTGCAAGCTAAGGATCGGTAAGTGTAGTGTCTTGGAAGACTAGGTACACAAAACATAAAAAATGGGGCTAAAAAGAACACTTATTTATTTTTTCTCCATAAATATATCCAAAATTTTTTTAGCCCTTACATATACATAGTGTACCCTAGGGAACACATGAATGAAGGGATGAGCTAAAAATCCCAGTAAGGGAATAAACACAAGGATACATCATAACCACATGAGTTAGAAGGCATGACATAATGAAAACAAAGAATGGAACATATGAAATCATATCATATAAGAATGGGATCATATAAACATGGAATCATATAAATGATGAAGTATCATAAAACATTTCCTTAGTATGGGTAAAGGAAAACAAATAATCATGTTTCCTATTTTAGTACGAGTCAAGGTTAATTGCCAATCATGTTTCCCATTTTAGTACATGTCAAGGCTAACCACCAATCCCATTTATCATCGCATATTAACATTACCCCTTGAATTGGAAAACTATCTGGGCACACCCATCTCAACATTTTCATGAATATTCATGACACATAAATAATCTTTCGAGACAAATAATCATACATAATCATCCTTACATAAACATAAGGGTACCCATGGAAAAATTAGGAACCACAACCATGAAATAAATCATAACCAATGAAAGTATCATGATAATGTCGATGAAATAAAGGGGTTAGAACATACATGGGAGTTCATAAGGTAAAATAGGCATATAAAATGGTAAGTGATTTCAAACAGAATTTAAAACATATAATAAATGTATTTTAGAAATATTATCATTAAAACATTTTTGTGTAGTTTTAAGGAAAATACTATAGAGATTTTAAAATAGAAAAGAGGAAAATATTTTACATAAAACCATAATTGAACCAATAAGGTTTTAATAATAAAAATAATTATTTTATAAATACTATTGTGGCATAAAATAGAAGATGGAGTGTGGTTGAAATCAGGTAAGAATTCGGGAAGTTCCCTTAAAACTGGTTTGCTTATCAGAAAGTTCGAAGGAGAGAATATTCTAAAAACATGTATATCACAAAAGGAGAGTGATGATATGGTCTTCATAAATTAATTTTTTAAAACTAAAAATAATTTATAATATGTACATAAATAGATAAAATAACTCCACTTTGATATAAAGAAAGATACTGCTACCCAAAAGAACAAAGAAGGTTTGGGTAGAATTCGTTTCGGTTTATCAGCATGGTATCAGGTGTACCAAAAAGAGAATGATGAGAGAGAAAATGGGTTTATAATCACTTATTCATCATGAGGGAAGTACAGGGGAGGTGTGAAAAAATACCCCATCATTTTGGACTACACAGAAAACGATAGAGCATAGAGGACAATCTTGATTAAGAGAGAAATGTAGAGGATCCCTTACATTAATTCCAAGGGTGTCCTCCTCTTATTATTAATGACCTCAATAAACAAATTAGGTTTATTAATTAGTAATTAATGATAAAATTATTTATTTAATTGGTTAATTATAATCATTTTATGTTCATTTATAACCATTTGGATTGGTTATGAGGTTTAATTTCATTGATCGACCTCGTTTGTTTACTTGGTTTTAATGACCGGTTCACTTATATTCACGTTTGGATAAACATGTAAGATAAAAGTGGTTTCCGATAATATAATTTATATTCTATTAGTGAAAATACAGGAGATTACATGGTTTTAAATTTAATTTGGTTGCATAGAATGAGGTATAATTATTATACTAAACCATAGTGACAACAATTTTTGTTAATCGGTGGGTTTGATTACAAAGAACATGTTTTTCTTTATAAAATAATACCATTTTTTAAAAATTATTGTTGAACAAAAAAATAGGATATTATATATATATAATCTGGTTCAACCATAAAAAAAAGGTTTCATTACCAAGAATTAAATATGATAATAAAAATTGATAAACTGTTGTCCTTGAATGTGCTAAATTAGAACATCTCAAATAGTGCTGTAATTTATTTCAAATAAATAGTGGGGAAAGAAGAGAAGATAATTAAATTTCCCATTACCATAAAAAAATTCTCATGAATATATTTTACTGGAGTTATCATACTATTTGGGTGAAGGTAGGTGAAAAAAGAAACAAAAAGAAATGAACTTAAAAGAAAAGAGGGAATTGGAAAGAGGAATCTACCTATTGAGACTTCCTCCATTGAGAACGCTTTAAGGGGAGAGGTTTTAGTATTTTGAAGAGAATAGAGCTTTTGGAAGTGGGGTATGAGCTCAGGGAGATATTTTGGCAGAAAATTGTCAAGGAACAAGGCTTGAGATGAGTGAAGATAAGAGGTAAGAATGGGTGGTATTTACAGTGGAGGGGAGGATGGTTTTCATAAATTTTTAATCATTGGTTTATTATTTCCTCCTAAGACAATGAATTGTAAGTATTCCATGACCAATAAAAGTAATAAATTCTTGTTTATTTGGTCCAATTTCTAAATACATCATCTATGACCCAAGAATGATATATAAATTAAGTTTATAGCATTTATTGTGAATTGTCAGATTTAATATTCATAAAAAATTCAAGTATTTTAGAAAAATCACAAAAATTCACCCAAACCATTTTTCAATGTGTAGAATCCTAAAATTAAGTCCATTTTAGAAAAATAATTTTATAAATATGATTAATTTATTATTTAATTAAAATCACAATTTATTATTAAAACATAGTATTAAAAATTCATTTACTTATTCTAAAATATAGGTACATCATAATTTCACTTGAATATTATTTTAATACTATCATAGGTAAGGTTTATATTCATTAGGGTATATCACTACTCATACGGGTATGTTACTATTGATAAGGGTAGGTTACTATTCACCAAAAATTACGTTTTTCTTATCAGACCTGAAATAACTAACTGATCCCAACCGTGTATGTCCAATTTTCGAAATTCTATACACCGAAGTGTCAAAAATATGTTTAATGGTCACTTAGAACATATTAGTTCATATTTTTGTGTTATCATGCGACCTTATGGCATATTTATAAGAAAGGAGTTTACATTTACAAAACATTGAGTTGTTACATTCTTTCCCCCTTATGAAATTTTTCCCTCGAAATTTCGTCTTACAAACTAATCCCAAAACATGTGAGTGTAGTTATCCTTCATCGCCTCCTCCAGTTGCCAAGGAGCTTCTTCAATCTTTTGGTTCCTCCAGAACACTTTGACAAGGTGGGTTTTCTGGTTGGGTAGAACCTTATCTCACTGGTCCAGAATCATCATTGGTTTCTCCTCATAAGAGATATCATCATACAGCTACACCACGTCTGAGTTTAGTACATTTGAGGGATCATTTATGTACCTCTTCATGAGTGATACGTGAAACACATCATTAACTCAAGCCATATTCGGTGAATGTTCAAGTCGGTAGGCCACAACTCTTATGCGATCAAGGATCTCAAATGTGCCAATGTGCCTTAGTCTTAGCATACCTTTCATTCCAAACCACATGACTCTCTTCTATGGTGATATTTGAAGGTTGACTTTATCTCCAACACCAAACTCCAAGTCCCTTCGACGGTTTTCAGCATTACACTTTTTCCAACTTTGAGCATCTTTGATGTTTTTCTGGATGACTTAAACCTTCTCTATCATCTCTTTCACAAGATTGGGTCTAAGTATCTTTCATTCTCCAACTTAATCCCAATAGGTTGGAGTTATACATTTCTTTCCATACAACGCTTCATACAGATCCATCTGAATACTCGAGTAGAAGCTATTTTTGTATGAGAACTCAACCAATGGGAGATGTTGATCCCATCCACCTTTAAATTCTAGAGTGCAGATTCTTAGAATATCTTCAGGCATTTGAATAGTCCTTTCAGATTGGACATCCGTTTGGGGGTGATAGGTCATACTGAAATTTAATTCGGTACTCAAATAATGTTGAAGACACCTCTAGAATTTAGACATGAACCTTGGATCATGATTAGAGACAATTGAGAGTGGAAAACCATGATGTCTCACCACATCCTTCACATATATCTTTGAATGTTGTTCTAGCAAGAGGTCTTCCTGAATAGCGATAAAATGGGAGGTCTTGGTGAGTCAGTCAACCACAACCCATATCACATTATTTCCCTTTGACTTCTTCAGGAGACCCGTGACAAAGTCTATAGTGAAATTTTCCCATTTCCACATGGGTATAGGCAATTGTTTCATCATCCCTTTGTACTTTTGTGGATCTGCTTTATGTTTTTGACATACCACACACATTGATATATATTCCCCAATCGCATTCTTCATGTTATCCCACTAGAAGTGATCTCAGAGATCATGGTACATCTTGGTACTCCCAGGATGGATAGAGAATGTTAAACTATTTTCATTTTCTAATAGATATTTCTTTATCCCAAGTTATTAAGGAATATAAAGCCGCATTGCAAACCAAATCACACCATCATCGTCGATATGGAACTCTTACAGCTTCCCTTACATTACTTCATTCACTAACTTTTGTCACTCTACAACATCCCTTTGTGCTTACTTAATATTCTATTGAATGTATGGTTTCATAACCATTTGGGAAAGGTAGGATGTATCCCCTTACCTTATTATTTCTAAATCCATCTTTTGCATATCCATGATGATAAAGTCTTTCTCAATCCATAACACAGATAGATTAGCAGGTTATTTTTTTCTTAGAGCATCAACTACATTTTTCGTCTTTCAAAGTTGTTAATGAAAAGAGAAATCGTAATCCTTGATTATATATAACAATCTTCTTTGACTCATGTTGAGATCCTTTTGTGTGAATATATACGTTAGGCTATTGTGGTTGGTGTATATGTCACACTTCTCACCATAGAGTTAGTGCATCCATATTTTCAAAGAAAAAATCACGACTTCAAGCTCTAGATCAGGCACTCAGTAGTTATGATCATGGATCTTCAATTGCCGTGAGGCTTATGCTATCACATTATCATTTTTCATGAGTACACAACCCAAGACTTTCTTTGAAGCATCACTGTATATCAAAAAACGTTCTCCACTTTTTGGTAATGTGAGTACAAGTGCAGCGATCAGCATTCTCTTTATCTCCATGAAGCTTACCTCACAATCTTCCATCCAGAAAAACTTTACCCCCTTCTGTGTCATCCTGATCATTGGGTTTAATAGCCGTGAAATGTTCTTTACGATTTGTTTCCAATTCCCAGCTAGACCAAAAAAGCTACAGATCTCTATTTGAGAAGTAATCTTGGGCCACTATTAAATTGCCTTCGCCTTGGAAGGGTCCATAGATATCCCCTTGTTGGTGATAACATTCCCCAAGAATGATACATACTCCATCCAGAACTCACATTTAATGTAATTTTCATACAACTTCTCCCTTCGAAAAATATTTAACAAAATATTCAAATGCTCATAATGTTCGTCCTTTCTCCAGGAGTATATCGAAATATCATCAAAAAAGACTACCAAAAATTTGTCAAGGTAATATCTAAAGACTCTATTCATTAAATCTATGAATATTTCTAGAGAATTAGTGAGTCTGAAGGGCATCACTATGAAATCATAGTGTCCATACCTCGTTAGAAAGGAAGTCTTGGGAATATCTTATTTCCTCACATTTAATTGATGATATTCTAACCGAAGATCCACCTTAATGAAATAACTATCCCCATGAAGCTGATCGAACAATTCATCTATCACTTGTAGGGGATACTTTTTCTTTATCATGATTTTTTTGAGCTCATGATAATCATTACAGAGGCACATTGATCCATACATATTCTTGATGAAGAGGATAGGTGCACCCAAAGGTGAGGCACTCGAGCATATAAAACCCTTCTCCATATTTTCTTGTAACTACTTCTTCAGCCCTTCGAGATCTATGGTGGCCATTCTGTAAGGTGTCTTTGATATAGGGAAAGATCCAAGAATATGTTCAATTGATAACTCAACCTCTCGGTTAGGAGGAAGACTAGGAAACTCTTTAGGGAATACGTCAGTGTAGTCACTCATGATGGGCATGTCTTCAAGCATGATTCTCTCCATTGTCTGAATCATTTGAGCTAGAAATGATTTATTATAAGGAAAAAATATCCACACATGAGATGAAGATTATAAAGGATACTCATTTTCCTCCTTACACTTATAAAGATTCGAAGGATGCCTTGCGATGTGAAAAGTGATCTCCCTTTCCTGACAGTTGATGTTGGATTTGTATAAAGATAGAAAATTCATGCCCATGATAGCTCCAAACTCCAATAAATAATGTTTGATGGGATTTTTTGGGTGGCACAGTCCACAGACGTTAATCGAGGAGGAGTTATAAATCATGGATGCAACGATTTACCTATTATATATTCTCAAAGATAACTTTTCCTCTAAATTTTATGGGGGTTTTTGAATAGTTCTACTGAACATGTAAGATATGAATGAATTCATATAACCAGAATAAAATAGTATGTTCTCTATTCTTGAATGAATAACTAGCTTACCTATCACCACATCTGTGTACGGCTCCACCTCAATAGTAGTGATATCATAATCCCTTCCTTTTTGCCTTGGAATTTTTTGTTGATTTCCTCGGAAAACCCTTGACTTAGGGAAATTGTTCAAATAATGCCCATGCTTCATGAAGTTGTAACACTGCACTACATTCTGAGTGTTGATATGATACTTCTTTTCTTATTCAACATTAGTAGGATTTTTTATATCCCTTCAGCAGTTCTTGGATAGATGACCAAACATTCTACATTTGAAGCAATTATTGGTTCCCTTCAAATAGTTTCTAGAATGATTCTTCCAACAATTTTTTCAAGGGGAAATGTCCTACTTCTTTCCATCATGGGGATTTTTTGATGAACCAACCATGTTGTTCTACATTTTCTGCTACTTGTCACTGGGTCCGTGAGACCACTAAGAGTCTCCAATATCCATTTCAACATTGAGGGAACAACAACCAATATCCTCAAAACTGTCTAAGTCTCAAATCGCTAATGCTTTTTGTCAACTCAGATTTAGTCCTCTAATGAATTTATTAACCTTGCTTTCGGTGTTCATGAAAAAGCCATAGCCACACCTTGAATTCCTTGTAATGTTTGCTTCAAACGCCCGATGGGCTCATCTTCCTTCTGAGGAACTCTCTTTCCATATTGATACCGACGGTTTGAGGAAAATATTTGTTGAAAAACATCCTCTTCAATTACTCTAAATCCATTGGATCAATTTCCTCTTGTTTCTTTTTATTCATGATTAGTGTAAACCACTGATCAGCTTCAGCATCATAACAATAGACTGCCGGTACAACCTTCTCTTCTTCTGAGCATTGGAAGATGGAGAATATATTTTCAATGGAGTTATTCTATTGTTCCGTGAGGAGGGGATCAAGAGATCAGCTATCTTTCTCTTTCCTAGAAGGAGGAGGTTATTCCGCATGATTAAGTTATTATTCACAACCCAAGCCAGCTGAGCAATTACTGTGATGTTGTTTTGAGAACCCGATCCCATCATATCAGGAATATCATTAGAAAAATATTCACACTTCCTATCACATTGGTTGTTGGAATATGTTCTTCTATTTTCTGACATTAACTAATAAAAAGAACATATAATTATAGGTCTTGAATACTTAGCTATAGAGAATAAAAAAAAAATTTAACATAAAAGGATTAACTTATAAATAATAAGTACATACTAACTTGTGATTCCTTGTGTTTAAATCTAGTTTATCCTCGATTTATTTATTAAATTATATTCATATGGGAGTTTTTTCCCTTAATATTGGTTTCTACCAAGCTCATGAATCTGCCCAATCGTATCCCCTGGGAGTTTCATAACCAAGAGTGCAGAAAGAGCCATTGTCGTGTACTAGGATACCTCAGGTCAAGCCTAAAAATCCCTGTCGTAGTTTTCAATGCTAGGTAAATCGGTACTAGAGCCGCCTCTACCTGCTTGTATCAAGAGAGAGATGTATTTTCTTGATAAAAAACTTACTCTATACTTACCAAAATTTAGGTATGTTTTATTATACTTCATCTAATCCTTAAGGTTCTCACTGAGGTTATCTATTCATAATCTCCAAAAATAACTAGACCATTCAGTGATACCAATAATAGGGACCCATTCCTTTTATATATAACATTACATGATTGTAAGAATAATTATATATCAGAGTACAAGACAAGGATCGTTAAGTCTAGTGTCTTGGAAGACTGGGTCCATAAAACATACAACATGGGGCTAAAAACAATTCTTTATTTAATTTCTAATAAGAGATCCTAAATTCCATTGATTCCTTACATCTGCATACAGTACCCTAGGGAACACATGAACAGAGGGATGAGCTAAAAATCAGAGTAAGAGAATGAATATAAGGATACATCTGAAGCACATGAGTTAAGAGCTGTGACATAATGACAACAAAGCCTGGAAGATATGAAATCATTTCATATAACCATGAGATCATTTAAAAATAGAATCATATAAATGTGGAAGGATCATAAAAAATTTCCTTAGTACAGGTCAAGGCTAATTGTCAATCTCTTTTCCCATTTTAGTATGGGTCAAGGCTAACTGCCAATCCTATTTCCCATTTTAGTACGGGTAAAGGATAACCGCCAGTCTCGTTTCCCGTCGAATATTAATTTTACCCAATGCATTGGAGTGCTATCTGGGTGCACCCATATCAAAATTTTCATGAATATTCTTTCCAAATAAATAATCTTTCCAAACAAATAATCATACATAATCAACCATACATAAACATAAGGGTACCCATGGAAAGAATTAGGTACCGCAACCATGACATAAATCATAACCAATGGGAATATCATGAAAGTGTCCACGAAAGAAAGGGATTATAACATAAATGGGAATTCTTAAGATAAAATAGGCATATAAAATTGTAATTTATTTCAAACCATAGTGAAAACATATATGAAATGTATTTGAGAAACATTAGCATTAAAACGTTTTTGTACAGTTTTAAGGAAAATACTACAGAGAGTGATGATAGTTTCTTCATAAATTAATTTTTTAAAACTAAAAATCTTTTATAATATGTACATAAATAGATAAAATAACTCAATTTTGATATAAAGAAAGATAAGTCAACATGAAAGAACAAAGATGGTTCAAGTAGAATTTGTTACAGTTTATCGTCCTGGTATCCAGTGTAACTAAGAGAGCTTGATGAGAGAGAAAAGGGGTTTATCATCACTTATAAATCATTATTTCATTATGGGGGAGGTTTTAAAAAATACCCCATAATTTAGGACTAAACATAAAAAGGTATAGCATAGGGGACACTCTTGATTAAGAGAGAAATGGAGAGGATCCCTTACCTCAATTCCGGTGGTGTCCCCCACTTATTATTAATGACCCGAATAAATAAATTAGGTTTATTAATTAATAATTTCAGAAACACTTCTATATATAATTGGATTATTATAATCATTTTAAGTTCATTTATAATTGTTTCTATTGGTTATGAGTTTCAATTTAATTGTTCAATCTTGTTTGTTTACTTGGTTTTAATAACCGATTCGCTTATATTCACGTTTGTATAAACATGTAAGATTAAAGTGGTTGTCCATAAATGAAGTTAAATAATATTAGTGAACATCAAGGTGATAAAATGGTTTTAAACTTAACTTTTTTACTTGGAGTGATGTTGAATTATTATATAAAACCATAGTGACAACCGTTTTTGTTTATCGGTGGGATTGATTACAAAGAAAATGTTTTTCATTAAATCTTAATACCATTTTTACAAAATAATTACAGAACCAAAAATAGGATATATGATATATATATAATCTAGTTTTACCATAAAAAATTGTTTCATGACCATGATTAAAGATGATAATAGAAATTGGTAAACCATTGTCCTTGAATGTGCTAAATTAGCACATCTCAAATGGTGCTTTCATTTATTTCAAATAATAGGTGATTAAAAGAGAGAAGATAATGAAATATACAATTAGAATAAAAAAATTACAGTATATGTATGTTACTGCAGTTATCAAACTATTTGGGTGAAGGGAGTTGAGGAAAGAAATAAAAAGAAATGAACTTAAAAGAAAAGATGGAATTGGAAAGAGGAATTTACCTCTTGAGACTTCCTCCTTTTAAGAACCTCTTAAGGGGATAGGATTTAGTATTTTAAAGAGGATAGAGATTTCGGACGTGGGGGAGGAGCTTTGGTAGATATTTGGGTATAATATTAGAAAGGCACAATCCTTGAGAGGAGTGAAGAGAAGAGGTAAGAATGGGTGGTATTTATAGTGGATGGGAGGAGGGTTTTCATAATTGTTTAATCATTAGTTTGTAATTTCTTCAAAAGACAAGTAATAGTAAGTATTCCATTACCAAGAATAGTTATAAATTCATGTTACTTTGAACCAATGGAAAAATACATCATCTATGAGTCAAGCATGATGCAAAAATTACGGTTTCAGCATTTATTGTGAATTATCAGATTTTACTATTCATACAAAAATCATGTATTTTAGAAAAATCTCGAAAATTCACCCCAACCATTTCTAAACATTTAGAATCCAAAAATGAATTCCATTTATCTAAAATAATTTTCTAAAATTATTTAACATAACATTTAACTAATATCATAATTTATTATTAAAACCCAGTTTTAAAACATTCATTTACTTAATCTAAAATATACATACATCATAATTTCACTTGAAAATTATTTTAATACTATCATTGGTAATGTTACTATTCATTAGGGTATATCACTATTCTTAAGGGTGTGTTACTATTCATAAGGGTAGGTTACTATTTACCAAATATTTTGTTTATCTTATCTGATTCCAAATAACTAACTGATTGCAACTGTGTATGTATGATTTTCGAAATTCCAATCCCAGAAGTGACAAACCTATGTTTAAGAGACTGTTATCACTTATTAGTTCATTATGTTGTGTTTTCATGTGACTTTATGAAATATTTAGAAGAAAATAATTTCTATTTATAAAACATTTGGTCGTTACAAAATTCCAAGACACCCAAAGTGGGAATTATTTTTCTTAATGTGTGTTATTATAGTTGAGATATATTTCACCATTAGGTGATGGAAATGTTGTGTGATGTGAAAATTTTATATTATTTTTTCTTGGTTGAAATTTCATGAGGTTCTGAATTCATGCATCATTTTAGGCACTTAAAGATATTGATGGTCTCATAGGAATAGACGAGAAGGGTGTCTGAGTCATAGCATGTAATTAATTTTATTTCCTTCGGAAAATATTAAGAAAATGGTTTCCAATAATAGTTATTAATGTTGGTGAATGAAAATTATACAAATTAATAGTATGGAATAGTGTGTAATCAAACCATATGACCAGGTTAAAAATTTGTGTTTTGATAAATTATAAATATTGAATGGTGTCTAAAAGAAAAGGATTTATATAATGATGATAAAATGGTTATTAAATTTTTCCTAGTGAATGTTTTGAATGAGTTAAAATAATTATTGTAACATGTTTTGAAATGTGGATTATAAAATGTGAATCACTACTGGGAATATTGTTTTTCCCAATGGTCCTATACCAACGGTTCCAATGAACCGTTGGTATATGAGAGTTTTGGCATGATTTCCCAACGGTTTTATCAAAATGTTGGGAAATCATCCACTTATGTTTCTTTTCCCAACGGTTTGATGAAACCGTTGGGAATGGATGATGATTTCCCAACATTTTTCTTAAAACCATTGGGAAATCTTCCCTTTCCCAATGCTTTCCCAACGGTTTGGTTCAAACCATTGTGAAAAGATGTCCAGAAATACACAAATCTGTCAGACCTCCTCTCATCTCTTTTCTCCCCCAATTTCCAGAACCCCTCTCCCCCAATTTGCAGAACCCACGTGTGTGCCCCCAGGTAAAGACCACCAAATCCGGTGAGACTCCCCCACGAGGATAGATGGGATAATTCCAAATCATCATGTCTTATTGATCATTTTCCACTTATCTTACATATTTACCCATTTTTATTGAAGGTTGAAACCCTCAATTCAATGTTTTAATTGAAAATTTGGTTAGTTTTATTAGGGATTAGGTGTATGAGGCATTCCCATTCCTATTATGGGTGGATTTAATCAAAAGTTATGATGTTGGAACCATTTATGATGTTGTTGCCTCTATTTAATCTCATTTCTCCTAAATTAACATTAAATTCTATATCGCATTTGGTTTCTGTTTCTTTAATTTCCAGTTAAGGTATTTGTGGTCGATAACTATCCCATGTTAATTGTTTTCAATGGTTTGGCGTGGAAATTGGAAATTTAATGTGGCTTTTCCAAATGGGGGTTCCTTGAGAATACTCCAAATATTTTTTAAAAATGATCAAAGGGATTTTATTATTCAAAATAGATTTTGAAAGATATTTCAGAAGTTATTTAATCTTGAGGAATGTGTTTTATTAAAATGGGAATTTTTTTAATAAGTATTCTGTAATGTATTTTGTAATAGTACACTTGTTATGTGAATGTGTTTGGTATTTATTAACACATGAGATAACCGGTGTGTGAGAATGTGGGGTGAAAGAGATTACATGGTTTGTTCAAGATTATATTTACATTTTGAGCCTATTAATGAGTTGTATTAATGATATTTTGAGATATTTACCTGTTAGAGTAATGTCATAAAGTGATCATGGGGGATATTATATGTTTATTGGTGAAAAATAGGAGCTATAGAGGTAGTTCATGATTAAGGCATATAATTAGTGCTAAACATGTAGATAAACCATGCATAGTAGTGAATTCTTGAAGTGTTTTATTTTTTTTGTCCTTTTTTATTTTGTGTTTCTTATGATGCTGATGTTTCTTATTGATAAATATGATGGGAATTTATTTTAGTTTTCTAATTGTATGAGACTACCCCACCATGCATAGTGTATGAAATTATTTTGGTTTACCTCGAGTTGATGACTCCAATAGCTCAATTATCAGAGTTTATTATGAAACAGAAGTTCTGGTTGAAAATATATAGAATCATTCATCCATGTTCTCAATTATTTTTGTTTACCTCAAGTTTGGTTGTTAAGGTTGGTACTATTCAAATATATTTAGTATTCTTCACAAATATGTTTTAGCCGACATGACCATTATGTGAGTTTTCAATGTTTATTGGTTGTAGTTTTATTTGAATTTAATTTTATAATTTGGAATTGAACTGAATTAAAACCTAGTAAAACAATATTTCTAAATTGGTGAACATTACAAATTGTATGATTTATTAAATCCATTCAAGATCTTCTAAAACAAATGATAGATAAATTACCAATTAATCCCCCTATTCCCTTATATATTTAGTTTTTTGGGTTACACATTAGTTTCCTTTTTCTAATTAATTACATATTTGTTTTCAAAAGCAAGAAATAAAGCCAATTGAAGAGAGACGAAGGAAAAAAATGATGGAGAACAATCATCGAATGGAGGAGATCGGCGTTCCACCATTAGTTCCTGCAGTGAGTACTTTATTTCAAATATATATATTTAAAGAATATATAATGTCATGAGATTAATTTCTTTGTAAACATTTTTGTAGGATCCACCTATACGTCGACTGTTATTCGACGAGGATCCTAGTACTGGTCCTAGTACTTAGGCCAGTGGTGCGAGGGGGGTTCGTACCAGAGGTGGATGACCAGCTCCGCGTACCCGACTAGACCATGCACCTCCCAATGACATGTCATCCTTCCCAAATTCTGATCCCGGTCTTTGGTTAGGGACACACGGGATATTTAGGACTCCCATGTTTTCGCCACCTTTTACATCTTCTGATCCATCTTTTTCATATCCCATGATGATTCCCACTCCCCTGCCATAATCCGATCATACAGCTATACCATCTTCTTTCTCTTCTACTTCTGTCTCCCCGAGCTTCTATATTCCATCGTCTTTGACTCCTGTTCCACCACAAGGTGTTCCATCAGTTTCCATGGATCCAGTGGCCCTCAGTGATCAAACTGGTGCAGGTATATTTATAGAACCCTAACAAATTTTTATACCAATATTTATTTTCCTTATAACATGTTTTGATAAAATATTTGTTTTTATTTCATGATAGATACATCTACTGACAGGAGGCAGGGGTGGGGGTGTACACACATGCGTGTTGTGTGGAACCGCCACACACAAGTAATGGTGGATTACAATGAAGAAAACCAAATGGTTGTTAAAATAGGGCAATAATATCGGAGTTTTTTGGGGACGCTTGCCAAATACTCCGACATCATTCCATTCAGTACGCTATCATGGAGACAGTTTCCACATGAGGTCAAGGATAGAGCTTGGGTAGATATATGGGTTAAAATATCTGTTGTATTTAATTCCATGAATTATTTTTGTATTTATATGAATTAATATTTTGTGTCAGCTTCGATTTAATTTTCCTGATGGAGAGGGTGCACGATCGGCACGTCTAAAGGATTTAGGTGAGCGTTAGAGATCCTACAAGAATGAGTTGTATATTAGCTGGCGTGATATAGTTGGCACTGAGTTAGAGGCGTTACCAGTCGTGAATAATTGTCCTATAGAGCAGTATCAATAGATGATTACTCATTGGACGACTACTTAGTTTAAGGTATTAATTACATTTCAGGTATTTAAATAATAACATTCAGGTTATGAATTAATATTATCCTTTCCATTATCAAATTTTATTTAGGAATCATCTGGAAAAAATAAAAAAACATTGATGCAAAAAAATACCTCCACACACTAAGACGTACTACGATGCTAGATCATGAGAGGATGCTGGTATGGAAATTATTTATAAGTTTTCTTTATGACTGATAGTTTCTATTGTTTCCTCAATTATTTAATTGTTTTCTAAAGTTTTCATTTAACTTTAGTTTTGAATGTCATTGTAGAGGCAAAAACTGAATATTGAAGGACGTGTGCCTCGAGCAAAACTATTTTGCTTGAGTAGACGGAGAAAGGATGGAAGTGTCGTCAACGAACCGACTCAGCAGCAGATTGTAAGTTTTAATATTTGGATTTTATATTTTAATATCTATTTTGTAACATAATATCATATTTATATTTGTAACATGATGATTTAGAGTCCCTCTATTCCAAAGAACCTGACAATTTTGGGCCAACAGATCACTTACCTCAGGTGTTGGGAGAGGAGCATTCTGGCAGAGTACGCTACCAACCTAGGATAACCCCGATGAAGTATTGTCCCTTCTAAGGTATGAGTTGTAGTGCCACCGAGATGAAAAAGTTAGGGAACATATAAAACAGGCTGACAAAAGGTCCATAGAGATGGCAGAATAGTCTTCTAGGGAAAACACTGAATTTATGAAATATATTGAAGTTCTATGTCCAACAATTCCACCAGAGGCCATCCCATATTTTGATGAATATATGTCGTTGATACATTCTATATATGGTGTAGCAGGTTGTAGTTAGAGTGGTGGTAATGATTATGTAGAACTTGATGATGATGATGGCGAGGATTTTGATGCGGAAGAGGAGGGAGGAGAGGAAGGTGACGCGGAAGAGGAGGGCGAAGCGGAGGGCGAGGGAGAGGAGGCAGGTGTTGAGGAGGGCAGGGACAATGATGAGGACAATGATGACCATGAGGATGAGGGTGATGATGATGGTGATGATAGTGATGATGAGGGTGAGGAATATGCTATTTAGGATTTTTCTATTTTTTCATGTCTTGAATTATATGAATGTCTTGGTAATCTTATTAGATCATTCTCATCAAATGCATGTGATTATATACTTTAAATTGAATACGAAACCTTGTTGTACATTCTCCATGTTATTTGAAATATGCCTTGTTTGATTTGGTTTACTTGTCAATTGTTAGGATAAGACATGGGGAACTTGTTTAGGACTCATGGACGGACTCATCAGGCTTAGGGAATTTAGACATGAAATTCCCAAATGAATGCTTTGGTTTCTAGGTGAGGGCTATCAGGATGGTTTCTCTTACTCATGAGTCATATTGGTTTCTTGAAGATAAACCGAGGACATGTCTATTTTTCAAGATGGTAATACCATTCCTCAGGTGATACTCAGTCCCCTATGTAAGATAAATTCCAAGAAAGGCCACCTAAATTTGAGGCGCGGTGTGGCCGACACCACTCAAAGTGACGTGTACGAGTCAACGCCGTCTAAATCCGAGGCACGATGTGGCTGGGATTTTAAGTGAAAAGAACAACTGTCATACGGAAAACTAACCAAACACATTTGGATTCTGTTGAAACTTTATCACCATGATCCATGGGCCATATGTGATGTATACGAGTCAACCCTGGCTCAATCCGAGTTGCGGTGTGGTTGGGATCACTCTAAGTGTATCTCTTATGTTTAAAATGGATAACATTTTAAGTACATACGAAAAACTAACCAAACGCATTATATTTCTGTTAAAACATTAGAATAATGATACATGGGTCATATATGACGTGTACGAGTCATCTTTGCCTCAATCCAAGGCGCGGTGTGGCCGACACCACTCAAAGTGTCTCTCTATTGTTTAAAATGGACTTCATTTTAAGTGAAAACAACAACTAGCATACGAAAAACTGACCAAACGGATTCTGATTGTGTTGATACATTAGAACAATGATCCATGGGACATATGTGACATGTACGAGTCAACCCCGCCTCAATATGAAGTGCATTGTGGCCGGCACCATTCATAGTGTCACTCTTATGTTTAAAATGGACATCATCTTAAGTGAAAACAATAACTAACATATGAAAAACTAACCCAATGCATTCTGAATGTGTTGATGATTTAGGAAAATATCCATGGGTCATATGTCATGTGTACGAGTCAATCACGCCTCAATCCAAGTCTTGATGTGGTCGGGATAACTCTAAGTGTCTCTCTTTTGTTTAAAATGGACAACATTTTAAGTACATATGGGGAACTGACCAAACAGATTCTGATTGTGTTGATACTTTAGAAAAACGATCCATGGGTCATATGTGACGTGTATGAATCAACCTCACCTAAATTTGAGGGGCGGTGTGGCTTACACCACCCAAAGTTTCTCTCTTTTGTTTCAAAAGGACATCATTTTAAGTGAAAACATCAACTGGCATACATAAAACCAACCAAACGCATTCAGATTTTGTTGATACTTTAGGAAAATGATCCATGGGACATTTGAGATGTGTACGAGTCAACCCTGTCTTAATTTGAGGCACGAGGTGGCCGGTACCACTTTAAATGTGTCTTTTTTGTTTAAAATGGACAAGATTATAAGTGAAAAGAACAACTGGCATACGAAAAACTGACGAAATGCTTTTTGAATAATTTGAAACATTAGGAAAACGATCCATGGGTCATATGTGATGTGTACGAGTCAACTGTGCCTCAATCCAAGTCGAGGTGTGGCCAACACCACCCAACGTGTCTCTATTATGTTTAAAATGGACAACATTTTAAGTACATACATAAAATTTACCAAACGGATTCTGATTGTGTTGACACTTTAGAAAAACTATAAATGGCTCATTTGTGACGTGTACGAGTCAACCCTAACTCAGTTCGAGGTGTTGTGTGGCTGACACCACTCAAAGTGTCTCTCTTTTATTTAAAAAGCACTTCATTTTAAGTGAAAAAACAACTAACATATGGAAAACCGACCAAACGGATTCTGATTGTGTTGATACTTTAGGACAATGATCCAAGGGTAATTTGAGACGTGTATAAGTCAACCCCATCTTAATATGAGGCCTGGTGTGGCCGGTACCACTCTAACTGTGACTCTTTTGTTTAAAATAGACATGATTATAAGTGAAAAGAACCACTGACATAAAGAAAACCAACCAAATTCATTTGGAATCTTTTGAAACTTTAGGAAAACGATCCATGGGTCATACGTGACTTGTATGAGCCAACTCGGGCTCAATCTGAGTTGCGGTGTGGCTGAGATCACTCTAAGTGTCTATCTTTTGTTTAAAATGGACAACATTTTATGTACATATGGAAAACCAAACAAACCCATTCAGTTTCAATTGAAACATAGGAGAACGATCCATGGATCATATGTGACGAGTACGCGTCAACCTCACCTCAATCCCAGGCGCGTTGTTGCTGAAACCACACAAAGTGTCTCTCTTTTGTTTAAAATGGACTTCATTTTAAGTGAAAACAACAAATAGCATATGTAAAACAGAAAAAATAGATTCAAATTATGTTGATACATTAGAAAACCGATCCATGGGTCATATGTGACGTGTATGAGTCAACCCCGCCTCAATCCGAGGTCCGGTGTGGCCGAAACTATTCATAGTGTCTCTCTTTTGTTTAAAATGGACATCATTTTAAGTGAAAACAACAACTGAGATACGAAAAACTGACCAAACACATTCTACATTTGTTTGTGCCTTAAAAAAACTATCCATTGGTCATATGTGACATGCACGAGTCAACCCCGCCTCATTCCGAGGCATGGTGTCGCCGGGATCACTCTACGTGTCTCCCTTTTGTTAAAATGGACAACATTTTAAGTACATACGGAAAACTGACCAAACAGATTCTGATTATGTTGATACATTAGAAAAACGATCCATGGGTCATATGTGACGTGTATGAATCATCTACGCCTCAATCTGAGGCACGGTGTGGCCAGCACCACCCAAAGTGTCTCTCTTTAGTTTTAAAAGGACATCATTTTATGTGAAAACAACAACTGACATACGGAAAACCGACCAAACACATTAGGATTCAATTAAAACATTAGGAAAATAATCCATTAGTCATATGTGATGTGTATGAGTCAACACTAGCTAAATTTTAGGCATGGTGTGTCTGGTACCACTCAAAGTGTCTCTCTTTAGTTTAAAATGGACATTATTTTAAGTGAAAACAACAACTGACATACGAAAAGCTGACCAAACGCATTAGGATTCTGTTTAACCATTAGTAAAATGATACATGGATCATTTGTGACGTGTACGAGTCAACCCCGCTACATTCCAAGGCATGGTGTGGCTGGAACCACTCAAACTATCTCTCTTTCGTTTAAAATGGAATTCATTTTAAGTGAAAAAAATAAATGTCATACGAAAAACTGACCAAATACATTATTATTCCATTGAAACTTTATAAAAACAATCCATGGGACATATGTGATGTGTATGAGTCAACCCCACCTCAATCCAAGTCCTCGTGTGGCCAGCAACACTCAAAGTGTCTCACATTTATCTGAAATGGACAATATTTTAATTAAAAACAACTACTGGCATACTGAAAACTGACCAAACGCATTCGGAATGAGTTTAAAGTTTAGAGAAATGATCAATGTTTCATATGTGACGTGTATGATTCAACCCTGCCTTAATCCGAGAATGGTGTGACCGGTGCCACTCAAAGTGTCTCATTTTTTTTGAAATAAACTACTTTTTATGTGAAAACAACAATCAACAAACGGAAAAACGACCAAAAGTATTCTAAATGTGTTGATGCTTTAGGAAAACGAAACATGGGTCATTTGTGATGTGTAAAAGTCAACCCCACCTCAATCCGAGGTGCGGTGTTGCCATCACCACTCAATGTGTCTCTTTTTTGTTTAAAATAGACCTCATTTTATGTGAAAACAACAACTGATATACAGAAAACCAAACAAACACATTCAGATTCCATTGATACTTTAGAAAAATAATACATGGGTCATATGTGATGTTTAAAAGTCAATCCCGCCTAAATCCGAGGCGCAGTGTGGCCGTCACAACTCAAAGTGTCTCAGTTTTATTTGAAATGGACAACATTGTAAGTGTAATGTACACCTGGCATACGGAAAACTGAGAAAACACATTCTTATTCTATTTAAACTTTAGGAAAAAGATACATGAATCATATGTGATGTGTACGAATCAACCTCGCCTCAATCCTAGGTGCCGTGTGGCCAGAACCACTCAAAGTGTCTCTCTTTTGTTTCAAAAGGACACCATTTTAATTGAAAACAACAACTGACATACGGAAAACTGACAAAACACATTCAGATTCCGTTGAAACATTAGAAAAACGATCC
This sequence comes from Viscum album, assembly GCA_963277665.1. NCBI lineage: Eukaryota > Viridiplantae > Streptophyta > Magnoliopsida > Santalales > Viscaceae > Viscum > Viscum album. The sequence goes on along the minus strand of OY728128.1, from coordinate 793,728,482 downwards.
ATGAGACATATGTGACGTTTAAGAGTCAACCCCGTATCAATCGAAGGCCTGGTCTGGCTGGAACCACTCAAAGTGTCTCACATTTATTTGAAATGGACAACATTTTAATTGAAAACAACTACTGGAATATGGAAAACTGACCAAACACATTCTGAATTGGTTGAAACATTAGAAAAATGATCAATGAGTCATATGCGACATGTACGAGTTAAACCTGCCTTAATCCGAGACATGGTGTTGCCAGTACCACTCAAAGTGGATCATTTTTTTGAAATGCACAACTTTTTAAGTGAAAATAATAACTGGAATACGGAAAACCAACCAAATGCTTTCATAATATGTTTATACATTAGTACAATGATACGTGGGTCAAATATAACATTTACGAGTCAACCTCTCCTCAATTCATGGCACGATGTGGTCGGTATCACTCTATGTGTATGTATTTTTTTTAAAATGGACATCATTTTTAGTAAAAACAACTTGTATACGAAAAACCGAACCGACGTATTCGAATTCTGTTGATACTTATTTAGTTTTTTATGTATTTTATTGATAATTGATAATTAAATTATGTATGTATTCAATTCATAATTGAATTCCGGATTCCACATATAATTGTCCTCTAAATTTTAAATTGAATTCTAAATCAATTATGTATGTTTATAATTACGTTAGGAATTATGATTTAATTCTGGATGTGTATAGTTCAAGAATGCATTATATGTTAAAATTGTATGAATTTGTTCTCTATATGTATGTATTTGTTTGTTATTGAATGTATAGTAATTGGAAATGAGTAGAATGGACATCATTAGAGGCTCCTGTGAAAATTGCAGGTTGCTATCTAATTTGCACAGAATTTCCTATTCCAACGACATCAAACCGTTGGGAAAGGTTTCTTGGGATTTTTTTCGATTAGTTCAATGAGAACCATTGGAGAAAACCATTCCCAAAAGTTTAGAAACCGTTGGGAAAGAGTTTATTTCCTTATTTTTACAAATGGTTTTGTTTAAACTATTGGTTAAACTTCTTCCAACAATTGTCCAAACCATTGGCATAGGTTAATTTTACTAACCTATACCAATGGTTCTTTGTAGACCATTGGGATAGGTTTTCCCACCGGATTACTTCCCTACGGTTTGAAAAACCGTTTGTATGATATTTTCCAACGGTTCGGTAGGCTTTCCCAACGGTTCTGAAACATTGGTAAAGACCCCATTTCTAGTAGTGAATGATCGTGTTCAAAAATATTGAGGTTAATTATAAAATGATGTCTAATGGTGGAAGTTTAGGTGAACTGGGTAGTGGGTATTACTTGTGTTATCAATTTGACCATTGTAAGGGTGGTTTGGGGTTGTGAGAGTCTCTAGTTTGAGAACATGGATTTGGGTTGTGAGGAATTTCTAGTTATGATATGGCATAGGAGAGGTGGTTAGGACACCATTGTTAAAGAAATGGTCTTTGGACTGGGATGTGTTGTTTGATAATTTGAATGTGGAAAATCTTTTGAGTCATTATCTTATAGAGTGTATACTGGACCTTATAAATGGTGCTTGAGTTTTAGTGACCTTGTGAGTAGGGTCCTCACCAGTTGTGTTTTGGATCTCGGAGAGGGTGTTTGGCTCATAGTGCTGGTGAATGTGTATGGATACCTTTATCATGGATCCAAGAGTAAATATTCTCTTGGTGTGTTAGTTATAGTGAGTATCATAAGAGTGGTGAGAGTTTCATTTACGAACATTTATTTTTTTGTGGCTTGATGTGCATGGAATAGATTTTTGACCAATGGATTTTACTTATCCTGACTACATTTTAGGGTGTCGGTATTATTCAGCCTTGAAGGTGACCTATGATAGAGGTCATAAAGGGTTCCTAGTGCTTTTGAGTGTGTGTTTCTCACATGATTCCATTGAATTTGTCAGTGGGATACAAAGAGTGTTACCATGTACGAGTTTGTCCTCAAGAGATAAGTGAAAGATTAGTGTTTGGTGATGGGACTCAAGTTGCAGTTACACAGTAAAGAATTTGGGAAAATAAAGGCTGATCTCAATAAAGTCTAGCATAAGGATGTGGGTAACTTGGAATAGGAAGCACGATGGATTCTTCAAAGGCGTAATTGATGTATAATGTGTACCATCAAATTTTGGTATACGGTATATTTATTCCCTTGTTCATTCATAAGGGAACTCGAGTGATTAAGGTAGGTTTTATGTAATTTTCAAAGGTTATTATCTTATAGATGCCTAACCCATCTATTGTATGATAGTTAATGGAGGTGTTGATGTTGTATTTTAGTGGAAGAGAAGTGGGTAACTAAAGATCAATCAAATGTTTTTGTTTTGAAGGTGACAGCAGAGGTGAGGGTGGTTATATGGATGAGCTTGTGTGTAACAATGGTTTTTTTGTTCGATGTGATGTAGAGAAAATATCTGGGGTGATGAGGCATATTAACAACGATGTATAGTTTTATGAGTAAGCATGAATTGGTATATGCTTAGGTAAAGGTTTTCCTATAAGAAAATGTTGTTTTTATTTTTATTAAATGTCAAGGAGGAACCAAAAGAATTTGAGTATTGTAGTATAAGTAGTGCAACAAGAAACATTGGTTCACAACTACATGGCATATGGTCATGGAGAAGTGGTGGTTTATTGTAGATGAGATGTTTGTGGATGGGATGCCTAAGATCCTTGGAAGGTCAGGGTGACTCATTGTGGTAGGTGACATGATCAAAGGATAAGTTGGGGGTGATGTTATTTGAAAACTTATTAGTGTACCTCATCTAGTGATGATCATTCCCAACATCTTGACATTTTCCTAGGTATATTGATAAGTTCTACCTTTATGCTATGCGACTTGAGGGTATTTTGGTTGGATAATCACATCTTGGAGTTTATGCTCATGGGGTAGTATATTGGGAGAAATATAATGGGATGTAAACCATCGACAGTTTTAGGTGAGTTCCTCATGATGGACCTCGTAATGAAAAACACAATGGGTGTCCTTCACAGAATCCGAGAACGTACCCTAGGTGACATTCATTTTCTTGTTCTGAAAAAATCTAGATATCCATGTTTATGTTTTTGGGGTTGACTTTTGATCGACTGTAATATGTGTTGGTTGAAATTACATGTGTAGAACAATGGTAATGACAATCCAAAGGTGGGGAGTGATTAATTTTTCAAGAATGTGACGAAAATATTGATGAGTCGATGTAGTGACACCACGATGCCATTGTAGAACTCATGGGGTGCATACTAGGTCTCTCAAGGAGGCATGGTGGGACTTTATTATGGTTTTTGTTTGAGCAGAGCATTGTATTTGGGCTCAGGGTGGTTCTGAATGAAATATAAGAATCCATTTTCTTTCTATCAATGTGGTTTGTGAGACATAACTAATGTTCTTGGAAAGATAGGTTAGGTTCTATAACTCCAAAAAAATAGACTTAGGTAAGTGTCTTGGGGTTGTATTATAATTTCTTTAAGATTGATGAAACCCTGGCCATTTGATTTAGTGTAATGAAAATGAAAAATCTAAGCATAATAGGATATCGTAGATGGGGATATCTCGACTCGTCTTGGGGTGGAGAGAGATGTAGAATGTTGAAAATCAACTACATCTAATGGTTGGGGTGAGAATTGTGTTTTAAATTTTGTAATAGGTTTGGGTGCGAACCAATCATTCTTTGATGGTTTATGAACATTATAAGTGTTTATGTTAGGTATGTTAGTGGGGGTGGTGAAGCCCGATGATGGTTTGGAGGGAAATGATGTCGTGGTGGAGAAATTCTACTGAAAAATAGGCAATGACCTTCATAGGTTCATAGGCGGATAATGATGACATTCAAGGTAGTAAGCACCTTGGAAAGGTGAAAAGTAGTTATGTGCCACCAATGGAAGATGTGTGTTATGAGATAATCCAGTTGGGGTGGTCTAACAAAATATGGTATACCAGAATGGATGTGAAGAATTGTGACCCACCAATAATTTGGAATTTTTGGCGGCAAAAATTTTTAGGAATGAAGTCATACATATGTTAGGCCATATTGATAAAAGTCCACGAATGGATAATGTAGGAATGTACTTCTGGGTAGTTCTAATGTCAAGGATAGAGGCCAGTGTATGTAGAGAACCATATTAGACAGGTGGTTGGTTGATGATGTAATGAGACTTTGAGGTTGAAGGGACTCGAGTGATAAACCTTCAGATGAGTTGGCTCTAATAGCGAGAAATGTTATTATTCTAAATGTGTGAGTGCCCTATGAATTTTGGTTGAGTTTTTATGTACGACTCTGTAATGGGGTAGTTGGTATATGAGTGGTGGATAGATATACAATCAGAAATGTGGTTGGAAATACCATGTTTTTTCTTTGTGTGATATCGTGTTTTGGAGACTTTTTGGGTTTTGAAAACAGAGTAATATGACCAAAAATAAGTTAGGTCATCTGTTGAGGATTAGATCAATGAGATGCCAAATGGTTCCTCCATGATGATAAGATAATGTGTGCATAGTTTACTTGTTCTATGAATTAGGAACTATTGTCAATGTTTTCCATACTAATTATTATTGGTTGATGTATGGTTCTTGTTGATGTTTCTTTTGAGGTTATCTGGGTCTTGTTGTTAGCTGCGGTGAGGAAATATTGTGGGGAAAGGCCATTCCATGGATCAAATTCTGATGTAACATTATAATGTCCAGTGAGAAACCTGGGAAATGAGAATCGATAGGTAAGAATAGTGGCATAATCTCTTGTTCATAATGCTCTGTGATGATAGGGAATAGTGGCCCGAGGGTGTGCCCTTATAAGGTAGGGAGGTTGTATGATCCCGGATTTCATGGAGTATGTCCCTTTTAAATTTTTGTTTGAATGTATCTTTTGGGTTACAGAAATGGATCTACGGAGTATGACAGGTCTTTGGGGTATTTTAATTGTCTAGGACATGAGAAAAGGGGAGAACTGGTACAATCTGTGAAAGGCGCATGGTTAGTGCATGGTTAGGAAAACCGTGAGGAATTCCTAGGTAACCGTGCAGACATAGATAGAGGCTTAACACAAGGTTGGCACGTGGTCTGTCAAACCATGTGGCCTACATAGGAAATAGTGAAACCTAGAATTCTTTGGATAGTGGCTAGTACACATTTTTTTCATTATTTATCAAACTGTGTTGGTAAATTGTCTCCACGTAAAAATTTGGGAAAATTTACAAAAATACAAGTACATGATTTTAAATTCTCACATGATTTTCACCCCTAATTTCATACCTTGAACCATAGTCACAAATAAGAACTCCCAAGGACATAAAAGGGTGATTCAACTTCATCCCTTAGTTTTTTGGATTCTTGTTGGGTACGGATTGATTATCCAGGTAAGTCTAATCCCTCTCATGGTTCTATTTTCCGGATTTGGTTTTTTAGTTTCTTCTATCTTCTTCAGAATCCCTAAAAGGCTATTTTTCGGTGGAACCTATGTTACGACTTCAAATTTTTCTTAAATCTTGTTATAGGGCTATGATTAAGAGTGTGTTCTTCATTATATTCTAGGTAGGTGGTCTACTAGCTATATCCCATAGTTTTCGTTTATATTTTTGCATGTGTGTTTAGAAATTGATTCCCTCTTACTGTGCATCATCCACTAGAGTAATATTAGGTAAAATGGTAGGTTAAATAAGGATTTAGAACACTCAAGATCACTATAGGATGCGTTGAGGATGATAAGAATTATTTTGGGCCACCCATGGGTGCAACAACATTCCCAAATATAGAAATTGTCAAGGATAATTGTAGAACTGATGTGTGATAACATATAGCATATGAGGAACTTGTTAATATGATTGGTTTGTATAAATTGAATAATTATAGATGTTCTTAGGGTTAGTAATGTCATAAAGGTGTTATTGAACTTAATAACAATGGGTTAGGTGAACTATGAATTGAAATAAGGGTAATAGTTAGATGGACTAAGGCTTACAAATAGGTAATGAGTCAATCAGGTTGACTGACACTGTTTTTAGTGGATTATGAATTAGGATGAAATGAATTATGGGATTAGAATATATAAAATTATTAACATGTCAAATTGGAAATGGCCTATGATTTGAAAACATGTAAATGGGTTGCATAAGGGAATTGATGAATATGTTGAATGAGGTAATACATCGAAATTGTGGTGGTATACATAATGGGTTGAATGTAAAAAAGTTGTTGTGCTATGAGACATGTATATTGTACTTAAAATGATAAATGGGATAAATGTGCTAAGGTATAATAATTTATTGAAATACCTAACAGGTTAATGCAAGAGAATGAGAATTGGGCTAAATGGATACATATTGTAAATGGAAAATGTGTTAATTGATTATAACATAATATTAACTCCCATGTTAGTGGATATGGAATGGAATTACTATTTGTTGTGGTTATGTTTACTTGTGAAATGTTATGTGTGTGGTGAATGGATTAATAAGCATGTGGACATGGATTTGTTAGAGTTGTGTATTAAAATAAGATTCTATGACCATGGGTTGGGTTGGACTGGGGCTCTAACCTCCACCTAAAAATGCATGGGTTAGTGAAGGGGACAAAACATATGTCCCTCTAATGGTTTAATTCCACATGGAACGATGCATCAATGTCAGGATAACGTGTCACTGTAATATGTTAATCCATAGTGAGATAAGGAATTCGATTTTTTCCTTATTCATAGTGATTTGATTCCTCATACCCATGCATAGATGATGTATATTCTTAATTCATGGAACACAACAAGATAGTGGATTATGTAAAGAAGACGGATGAGCAATGAATATAATAATAATGACACAAATTGTTTGGACACACATTATTAACTAATGACTAATGAGTAATTAATTTTTGGTTTACCTTTTTCATTTATTTTATACTTTCATGAATTATCTATTAGACTGTATATTACATAGACACCATTTGTGGTGGCCTACTGAGTCTTTTAATCATTCCCTCCTCCATCCACCATTTGGTACCTCAGCAGATTTCATGGTTGCAGGTCAAGATAGGAGTAAAGGCCCTATTCTAGGATATTGACTTGGACTTTTGTCATGCACAGATGTGGATCCGAACACGGAGTTGGGGATGTTATGGGGATTTATATATTTTTTTATTTTGGGGTTTATTCACTTTGGAACTATTGGGATGTCATGACATGGTTTCTATTGAATTATGGTTTGTACCTATTTTTTGGAGATGTCTTACTATTTTTGGTTGTTGGTTATTTCATATTGTTTCCACTATTTATATTACTTTATACTATCGATTACTATGTTAAAGAATGTGTAGTCACCTCGTGTGACTTAGTAGACCCTCACCACTAGTCGGAAAACTCTAATGTATGAGGAGGTGTGTTTGAGGTCATCTGATGACTCAGATCATGGAAACAATTAAGTGGCTTTTGGGTGGGGATTGATACAATGTATATCCGAGTATGTGTAAAAAAATATCTCTTGAATTTTATACATATAATCATCAATTTCTAAGCATGTTTGTAAGGAAATTTTATATTAAAAAAATCATTATAAAAATTAATTACTTCTCCCATATTATTTTGTTACATTGATATAACAATTCACTATGTGCACATAGAAGAAATATACCCTCATAATATGTATCATGATTCCATATAGATATATTCCTTTGATATTGATGCACTTTATAATGCAATTTTTTTATAAACTTTTTTTTATCATTTTACCAATTGAAATTTCATAATATGTATTGACTAAATTTGGTAGGTGTAAAGATAGATTAAAAATATAAATATTTTTTGTTTTTTTTTTGTATCTAAAATAATTTTATGTCTCTATTTGATGAAAATATGGTTCTTCTCACATCCCCAATTTTTTTATATGACACTGTTACTCTAATATATTACAATGTGATTGGAGAAAAATATTCATTTTATATTCTATGTTCCTCAAGATGTGCCTGAAATTCTTCATTATTTTTTTCATATTCATTATTAGAATGATATATTTTGATATATTTCCATGATTTATTTTTAATAAATCTATATTTAATCTTAAACAACTCAATTATTATTACTTACTACAAATAAATATGTATAATTAATACATTTGAAATTATAAAAACATGAAATTACTATCTTTATTGTTTAACATCATCATCATTACACCTGAAAAATCTAAATATAATAACTGAATAGTTTTAATTTCTTTTATCTTTACTTCATTATGAATATTTTATATCATTTTTAGTTTATTAAATTTCACACTAGTTTGGATTCATCAATGATTCATCAATGGTAGATTCACTTATACATAATATTTTACAATATAATCCATATTTTTATAATATATATGGAATCTTATTCTATAATACAACTTATTCTACACCTTATTTCAAAATAAAAAAGATATTTTACCAATTAAAAAATAAAACATGTAATCACTTTTTTATAATTACTAGAGGATAAATGTGTCATCCTAAAATATTATATTAGAAAATATACTCTTATGACAGATCCCCTCATTACTATTTTCAAAAATTTCAGATTCAATCAACATATTTTTCATCAACACATCATCATGGAGAACACCATTAGTTTCATGTTTTTTGTAAATAATTTTATCATTCCAAATACTATGATATTGATTAATTATTCATTTTGGAATATAGATTATTCTTGATGAATCCTTTAAATATTTTACAAGATTTTATTATTTATGGTCATGTGTGATGAGAAACTACTAACATGAATCCAATGATTTCATCCATTCAAAACATTAAAATCCTACAACACCTTGAGATTTTGTGAAATATATTTTTTTGAGTTAATTTAATATCATTAATAGTTTTCATTTCAAGACACACTGAAATTTTTTTATATTAAATAACTATGTATGGCTTGCATTATATGAAACATCAAGTTAATTATGCACTAAATGAAACATAAATTTTAGCTTTCTCTATATGGAACACTAATCATAGCTTATGTTACACGCAAGACTAAATTTCCTCTATGTCTTACGTGACACGCTATATTGAGTGTCACTGAACAATAATTCATTATTAATATATTATTATTTATTTGGATATGACATGACCATAAAATTTAATAATATAGTATTAACTAACTTATGATTTTATATATTTTAATTCACTGGTTTCCTATTAATTATAAAAAATATAGAAACCAAATAAATATTAAGGGACTGAATTTATAAGTCTATTTTTATGTGAAAAGAAGATTTATATTAACAAGTTTAATTAATTACTAATAGTGAATGATATTAATTAAATTTATATGTTATATATTCACACATATATTTTTTATAATAATCCAACACATTTGAGAGATATATGATAACATCAAACCGAATTTTATGCTTAAAAACTATTATTTTTATACAGGTAATTTTACTGCATTTTAATGGTTATCCCAGTTTAAACACACTTTTTGGAACATTTTTAGATTTAATATCTACTAATAAAAATAAAATTTAAAACATAAATATAATAAATATGTTAGGATTAATTGTTGTAAATTTTCTATAAGGTTTCATTTTTAAATGAACAGTAAAAAATACAGAATTTTAGTTCGAAGCTTATTTTTAATGTAATTCATTGATAAGGTTAAATTATATTTTCAATTGTTTTTAAAGATTAATTAGATAACTTTTTTATAATTTAACCCAATTTAGATCAAGATAATAAATTTTAGTGTTAAATTTGGTATAGAAATATAGAAATCTTATGGATGTTTTAGCTTTAAAAACCTACAGTGTCGTCTCATCAGCGAGATTATTTTTAAATTAATTTATACCACTTATGTGTTTAGAATGTAGAAAAATGGCTTCCATATTTGGAATAATAATAATTTATAATTTATAATAATTTTAAAATATTATTTGAAGAAAAAATATTTTTGAATTCCATTAAAATTAATTACAACCATGAGGAGAAAATTTTGGTTAACAAACAACTGAACCTCAAATTTAAGACCCAAAATGACCTATAAACATTTCCAAAATCCATTTTATGTCAATATTTTGACCCTAAATTACCTTTTATATAATTTTGACTATTATTTATTAACTATATCTAAAAATATGGGGGTGGGGTTTCCATTTTGAAAATTATTACATGTGTACCACTCCTCATCCACTATCAAAGGCCTTAACTCCTCCCACTTCCTCACACCTCTCAATCCACTGAGTTTTAGACACATTAATACCAATACACATTCCAAAATCCCTAAATTACTCATAGATCCTTACTTTGGGATGAAAGTAATCCAAGGAATCATTTTTTCACAAACTAAAAGGAGTTACCTGATTAAGAGGTAACAAATTCTTTCAGGATCCACTCTTTTATTTTATTTCTCCACCCTCCACGCTATTTATTTTATAATTCTATAAAAATAGATTATAATAAATATTATATGACTTTTTATTGAATTTTATTTTAAATTAAATTACATACACCTCAACTTAATTGGTAATTAACACATTTTTACGTGTACGATGAACTACCGCCTCACAAAATGACGACTGCTAATTTTTCATACAACCCCACATGGTAGACATTATGATGGAAAAATTATTTATATATATTATATGTTATATTAATTTTTTATTTAATAATATTTAATCATTTTACAATACATATATTTATTCTTTCCATTTGGTGTAAATACAATAATTTCATTTGAGGAAGTGTGGACTACCACCCCCTCAAATCATTATGATTCATTTGCACACTAGATGGAATGTATTAAAGATGGGTTTAGTAAACTTATATGATATATATGACCTAATAATGATACAATAATAATTATATAAATATACATATGTTTACACATATTTTATTTGCCTTATTTCATTCAATGTGATAATAAAAAAAGAAACAACGTTCATACGTACGTATGGCTTACTGTCTCTATGAATGGTGTATTCCATTTCATAATTAAATACTATATATATTAATATGAAACAAATAAAAATAATATATATTATATTTATATCATTATTTAAATTATTTTAATCAAGATATAATTATAAGGAAAAAATATATAACAAATGAATACACATCCAAAGGAAAAAACAAATATTACCCAAAGTGAAACCTTAACATAGAAAGGTAAACAAGCTAGAAATATAACGTTATAATAAAAATATATAAGGTTTTAAAAAAATAATTTATTTATTTTATAGATTTATAATAAAATTATATTTATTATACATGAGTTTTCAATGAGTACAATGAGAGTCAAGATACAAGGTAAGGGAATTTCATCTCACTTTTTATCATCATGAGAGGCATACTTTATTCAAAACCTATTCTATTCATGTGGTGTGTTTAATTACCGTGGATTAATTATATGGTTCTTATAATTAAATTTATGGGTGTTTACATATCCATTTTATTATCATTATACATGGGTTTTATGTTTCAAAAGTTACCAAATTGGTAAAGTAAATTTATCCCAATTTTCCTTCTTTGAGACACGTGCCATGTAATGCACCAATATTTTACCATGAGGTGCATATACATCCATTGAAATTTCATATCATGAATCTAATAATTCTCATGATATTTATGATATATTTATTTTAATTTTCTTAAATGGGGGTATGGTTCAATGTTAAGAAGTGGTAAGAGTGTATTGAAACGGTCTCATCTCATTTCAAGATTGTTTATGTTTATTCTTCCTTTGATGAAATATTATGTTACATATCTCACTAACTGTTATGGAACTACTTAAAAATTATTTATTCATGATATATTCATGTATTAGTACCATTTTTACACTCATTGGAAAATAATATAGTTAAAAAACCATATTTATGAAATCTTGTCTTTTCATATTTATTTTGTCATAAATCTATGTTATTTCAAACCATGATTTCTTAAAAGGGGTTGAAGAGATATATATATATATATTTAACTATTTTCATGTAAAATGGGTTTCAAAATGTTTTCAATAATTATTTATATATTTTCAAATTATTTTTAAATAAATTGTTTTCCAGACATTTTAAGCATATTTTATAAATTGTTTCAATGAAAAATAGTTCTCAAAAGGTTTTCGAGATCCACTTCTAGTTTTAAAATTGAAAAGGATCTAAAAATGATTTCAATTATTAATTTACATGTTTTAATATTTAATTTAATGAAAATGTATTTCAAAATTATTTTTCAGTTTAAGAATCATTATTTAAATGGATAAAGGATAATTTCTTCAAAAATTGTTTCTAAAAGATCTTTAAAAATTATTTCCCATATAAGATAACATCTATTGTTGTAACTTATTATTTTCAAGGGAAATGATATAGTTTTACATTCATATTATTTATAAAAATGTTTTACATTTTATGGAATGTTGTTTACAAAATCTATTTCTCTTACATGGGTTATATGTCTATGAGACTCCCTTATTTTTACACAATATTATATGATTAAATGATAATGAAAACAATTGAATTTTAAATATGTTATGGTATGATTTTATGTTTATGAAAACCATTTATTTTTATGGGTTATGATATGATTGTTTATGATTTTCTGGATCTTGTACGTACGGTTTCATTATGAGATGGGTGAGACCTATATCTCCCTGCAACACATTTGGCAATGATAAATGTTTTATGAGATCAAGGGGTACACAATAGGGCATCCCAAACCCGAAACAGAGGGTACATTAGAGGTCATCCCAAGATCAAAACAAGAGGGTACACATGAGGACATTCTAATTCCTACGAAATATGATACATAGGAGGAAATGCTCTGCACAAAATAATTGTTCACACAAGAAGAAGTACCAATACTAAAGAAGTTACATTAGTGATTATCCCAAGACCAAAGTGTTACAATGGCCTTGGTTGGCCACCTTGACATAGGGTTTTTATATGATTATGTCTTTTAAACAATTTCAAGTCATATTCCTCTATTATTATTTCATGAACCATGTTATTTATTTCCTTATGATTCATGTCTAATAATCTAAAATTATTTATGCAATGATTCATGTTTATTATTTTCAATATGTATGGTATTATCTTATAAATATCATAATCATGTTCTCATACCCTTATGTTGACGATATTATTATGCATTTACATTATTTACCCTTACTATGAATTTGAGATCAACCCTTTCATGTTCTTACCTTACCTAGGATATGAAGAAAGGTTTTTAAGATGAAATACTAATGTAGAAGATATTTATAAGAAAAATTGAAGATAATTCTTTGAGTTGTAAGTATTTTGATCCATGTCTCCATAGGCACTAAACTAATAATGTATTTTTACATCTCTTGTTTTAATTTTTATGTCTTCCACAATAGTGATGTAATGAATATGTATTTAAAGTTAGGTTTACTAAAATTTTTATTAGAGAAAGTGTTTAGTTAAACATTGTAATATAGAATGTGAAATCTTTAGTGATAACCAAAAGGACATGTATAGGGATAAGTATAAGTATGAGGAAATGAATAGGAAAATGTCATCAAATTTTGGTAAAGGATAGAGTGAGAGGTGTCCTAGAAATTAAACCATGTCTGGACACTACATGTGGATGTGACTCTAGTAAAAATGAACATAGGAGTAAAAACTACAACATGATTTTCCAAACCCAACATAGGGTAATATGGTACATGATAATGGGACTTACTACACACCTTGTTTGACACTCCTGAGGGATACACTTTGGAAATTCGACTACCCTTCATGAACCATTATGGTGTATTTAAATATTATATTTCTATGAATAACTTAGTATAAACATACGGTGTTATAGACTAAGGAAGGTTTCATGATTTAGACATCCTATAAGTAATTTCTCATGAGTATGTGGTTTTCTTTTATGGTATGTGTTTCTGACCCTATTCATTCAGGTCTTAGTCAATAGAGGGAACTAGAAGGAACATGGTTATATTTAAATGTTTCATATGTGAATTGTATGATAATTATAAAAATTTATTACCCATGTGGAAATCTTATAATGTGAATTAGTAAGGTGGTATGCGTATTGGTTATACTTATGAAGATATGGAGACCACAAACGACATGTGAAAGGTGTGTGATGTTATTCTAGTATGGTTTACATTAAACATACAATGCATGATCTGATTGAGGTTGATGAAAATTATGACATGACACATATTTTATATTCAAATAATGTGTTATTAAGGACAAAGTTGATGAAGCAAGAGTAATGGTTTAATAATAATGTTTCATGAATCAAGTATTTCTGTTTTTCAATTAAAATATTATGTTTTATTAATCATGAAATATATATGTAACTTTATTATAAGTTTTGATTGAGGAATGAAAAGAATTTATTGAATGGCTATTTCATGTAAGGGTGATATTTTTTTTGAAGGGATGTTAACCCTTAATTAATGCATGAAATTGATATAATGATCATTGGATAATGATATGTTGGATGTGAATAAGTAAATTGGATGGTAAAAAATACGATGGAAAATATTCTATGAAAATTTGACTATGTCATCAAGGATGAAGTTTGAAACTTCAAGAATTTAATGAATATAACCATTAATCATTGGAATAATACGAATTCATGTTTTCCTTAAGGATTTATTGTAACTCAGGTTATTAAAATGTTTCAAAATGATTTATGATTATGGTATTGAAATGTTTTGAATTTGAAGACCAGGAGATACATTGTGATATTTGGGGGATCAATTTTAATATTATTTTGTGTAAATATATCTAAATATTAGTATTTTAATATTTTAAAAGGTTTATAAGGTTAAAAATTCATGAAATTGTTAAGGTAATCTTAATAGGATGTATTTCTATATTGATACTGTATTGAAAACTTTGGTTAAAAGGATATTTAGTGATTAAACGTACTTCAATGATGTCCATTTATTTTTAGTTTGGAATGTATATATTTTTTTGTTTTAGAAAAGGAAATAATGTATGTTTTGTGACAACATATCAAGTCCAACAAGGCTACACATATTGAATCCATGACTGACAGATAATAAGGGTTCCATGCCAACTAGTGACCTACACGATGTCCTGGTTAATGTATAATTATATTTAATGAATAATTCTTTATGATGAAACAATAGTGATACTATTTATGTTCATATATTAACATATAAAACATATTTATTTAAATTTATAGGAAAAATATTATACCTTGCATAATTTTATGGGCCTTAAGATTCACAAAAAGTGTATTTTAGCACTTTAGTAATCAAAGTTAAATTTTAGACATCCATTTCATGAAGTAATGGATGAATTATAAATAGATAAAATAACAAATAAAAATTAAATTTTTTTCATATAAAAATATCAAGTGTGTCTATTTCCATATATTATTGTTCAATAAATGAATTACTCAATGTTAGGATAATTATAAAAATAATTGTGTTGTCATAATACCTTAATTTTTGTTGAACTGATGGCATTTTAAATCATTATAGATATACATCTTTGAGGCCCCCAACATTTCATGTTCATTAAATTTTTGTGATTGATGAAATCAATCAATCTCCATAAAATTTTAATCATTTCCTCTATGTCCAATATTCACTCGCAACCAATGTTCTCCAAAGTTGAAAACAATTATATATTATTTTGGGTAACAGATATGGCTCCAACATTCCCTTTTTAAGAGATGTTTTAGAATTCATTTTATATGACATGGATTTCTATGAATGAAACATTGAAGCATTAATCCCTTGATAACTATAATTAATTTTGAGGGTATAATTCATTTTAAGGGGGTAGAATGTACCACCCTTAGATTTTGTGAAATATATTTTTTCGAATTAATTTAATCTCTTTGATATTTTTCATTTCACACCACACTAAAAATAGTTTATTTTATATTAATGAACTATGTATGTCATGCATTATGTAACACCGTGAGTTTTTATGGACGATTTTAAATATAAATTAAAACATTCATTAATATCTTTCATTGCACTATGTAAAAAATTTCTTTAACATGGAACCGACTTGTATACATTGCACATAATAGAATGTTGGCGCACAATAAACGCGACAATAGTATTCTATGAAGAATATATTATTCTTATTATTATCCTAATGATATAATTATAACCTAGTCATTAAAAATAGTTATATGAATAGTAAAAACTAATTTGTAAATATTGATCATAAAAGAAATTATTCTTGGTAAAGTCCTTCTATAATAAAAAAACCATTTTCTCGAATGAAATAATTTTAATAAAGATAATTTTAGACACTCATGGAAATTTATTATAGTAAAATAAAATCAGGTTTTAATTCAGAATACCTAAATTATCTTAGGGGTGAATTATTTTTATTTTTGTAAAAACATTCAATTTTGGATGAATAGTAAAAAACATTGCATTATTGTTAAAAAATTTCATTTAAATAATTATTTTTATGTTAAATTATTTTAATGTCACTATAGATAAATAATAAATATATTACTAATATTTATTTCATTGGAATATTTTTACAATAGAATTATGTTTAAAAAATTATCGAACATTTGAACATCTCTTTTACCGCCCTTTTAGCCACATTTTCCAGGTTATCAGTAAATGAAAGTTTACCGCATATGTGAATATAATTTCAAAAAATGGAAATATTTGGGATTAATTTGGATGAATAATATGATATAATACGATAAAATTTATATTTGGTGAATACTGTGTTTTATATTTTATTTACCATAGTTAAAGTTAAATAAGGTAATAAAAGGTAAAAATACGATTATAATAATATGATATTACCCCAACACTATTAAAAATTTCATTGGATATGTGTTTTTCAACCCAAATAAACCTTAGGTAAAAAATATGATCCACTATAATCCACTTATGTTAGATTATGACATTTATTTTATTTTACATAATGAAGAGTTAAAATAGTCATATTCAAAATTTAATAACTAAATAATTTTTTATATAGGGTTATAAAAAATATAGCTTCCACTGTAATTATTAATTTAAAAAAATAAATTTTACTTCATTATTATAATTTATTTTTCATTTTTAGATAATAAATAACATAATTAATGTCATGTACAATAATGATGTAGTAATTGTTTTATTAATTGAGATATGAAATAAATGATATTAAAAATATTAAAATAAATTTTATTTCACTTAATTAATGACATACAAGAAAATTAATAAATAAATTTGACATGTTAGGGAGATATTGAATGTATTTGTGAGAAGTTATCAAGTAGGTTTCTTATTTTTTAAAATGAAAATATTTAATAGCATCAAAATTGACATAATGCTACTTTAAAATAAATTATTTAAAAAATGGATAAAGACAAAACATAAAGTTAATTATATGATAGAAACATGTATAAAAACAATTTTTTGAGTGGATTATTCCCCCAACCCATCTAAAATTCTAAATAACTCACTTTGGGGAAATAATAAATTGAAAATCAATTTATAATAAATTAATTGTTTTGGAGTTTCCTATAGTGCCCCTCCTCCCCCTTATAAAAGTGCACTTCTCCTTATTTTTAATTCAAACCTAAAATGTAATTTTTCTTGTAAAAAACCTCCCAATTTCTTCTAAAAATGTCCCTAACTATATCCTATAGGCCATACATTGGGAATAAATCCATCACAAGGAGTCATTTTGTGAAAATCAAAAGGAGATAATCGAAAGAGAGGTAATTGTTTCATTACCCTTTTCAAATTTCATTTCATCTTTTTATACATTATATTTCTATGTTATTTCCTTATAAATGTAATAACAAGATAATATACCATATTATGAGATGTTTTGAATATGGGAAAACCATATTCCTCCTTTTACATGTCCTATTCAAAATAATATCCCCATGCATGTGTACATATGACTTACCGTCACCATGCCATAATGTAAACTATTTTTCAGGATTAAATTATTTATATGGGTATACTGATTAATATAAATGACATAAATAATAAATATGACATAATTTTGTTTCTTTATAATTCAAATTCTATTCAATTCCCTACCCTTTACCAATACATAATGATATCGTCGCTCGTGCATACCTACAACTTACCATCTACACGACGATGCGATTCATCTTCCATATTCACTATTCAAGGATAATTATAAAAATATATATTATTAATAATAATGGAATTTATGATATAATCATGATTATTTAAAATTTTTATAATTATATTCAAACACACATATATACATATGTTCTTTACACAAATTATTTCCACATGAGAATTTAAAGCAGAAACAACGTTAATGCGTACATACGACTTACCTCTCCATGAATGATGTATTCTATTTCTTACTTATTTATACTATATATTAATAAAATAAAAATATACCAGATATAGCTGATATTTATATCCTGATATACATTTTATAATCCTAATATAAGTATAATGACCAATGTTATAACAAATTAAAACACACGCAGAGAACAAAGTGATTATTACCCAAAGTAAAACCATAACATAGGATAGTTAACAAGAGGGTAATATAAGGTTATAATAAAAATATTTACATTATTATGTATAAGAATATGATTCTATAATTTATTTATAATAATTTTATATTTATTATATAGGATTCTTCTGTGAGTACGAAGAGAGTCAATACATACGATATGGGATAATTTCACAATATAGTTGTTATTTAATATTGTTTATACATAAGAAATTAATGGGGTTTATTTATCATTTCCATGTTTTCAAAAAATAATTTCATAAAAAGTTATACTATTCTCCTCAATATGATTAATGTCATATTTAACCATTTTGACTTTTTACAACACGTTTTGGATGGAATCTTCTTTTCGTTTTCCAAATGAGGAAGTTTTTGAATTTTCCTACGAAAGTAAAGAAGAATATTTTTTAACATATACAGAAGGAATGATTTTTTTACTCTTTCATAACGACTTATTTAAATGAATATTATCTTACATGTTTTCAAGTTTATTTTGAAAGAAATAATTTTTTTTTAAATTTCATGGTGTTTTAATAAAAAAATTCGTAGAAGAAATGACACTTTCATTAATAATTAATTTTAAGAGTTTTAAAAAAACTATTATCCATATATTATAAAATACATTGGTGTTACTCATGAATTTATAGGGAAATTATTTAATATCTCCATTAATATTATTTCTCACAGTGGATTATGTTTTGATGGAATTATCTTTATGAAGACCCTTTCTCTTTCACAAGTTATATGATTTTGAAACCCGCTTCTTTTCACGGGTGATGTTTACGATATAATGATTATGAAAACAATCTCTTTTCACAGGTTATGATATGATTACATTTTTATGATACCAATTTCATATAATTGGGTATGTTATTATTTTCAATGTTCTTGTGTCACTTAAGATAATCTATGATAGTATTGGGAGTGAGCCTTGACAAGTATGATGGCCATGGGCGTGAGCATGACTACTATGATGGTATGAGGAGTGAACTCATGCTACTATGATGGTATGGGAAGTGAACCCATACTTCTAATATGGTCTTATACAATATTCCTTGGCTACTATAGAAATAATTATATGGTTTTATGTTTTCCACAATTCCATGTCTTACTCATATATTGGGGTTTCATGGCTTATGGTCCTTATTTTATTGTGGAATATGTCCTATGAACATCCAATATTTATTCCATGTTTTCTATAATGATATTTAATATAAAGGGTATGATCTTAAATTTTCCGTGATTACATTCTCAAACCCTTATACTCATATTTATGCTTATAATTTTTCATCGATTACCCTTACTAGGCATCTGAGCTCACCACTTTTATGTTTATTTCAAGAAGATTATGATGACATGTACTATGTTTGATGTATTTAAGAAGGGTTATAGTCAAGAATAACCTAATGGGAGATTATACAGTTCATTTATGTACTGGTTTTAGGTTTCCATATTTCCAAAGGCACTAGACCAATTATAGTCATTGTGAATCTGTTTTTATTATGTTTAGGTATTCTGCAAGAGGTATGTAATGTTAATGTATTGAAAAAAGGGTCTCTATAGTTGGTATCACAAAAAAGGTATAATTAACCTTTGGAATCTAGGATGAGAAAACCATAGTGGGAACCATATGTTCATGCCTAAGTATAAGTGTAAGGGTAAGGAAAAGCATTGGAAAACTTCCAGGAATTTTGGTGAAGGATTTAGTGAATGGTTTCTTAGAAATACATCCTTTTCTAGATACCACAAGTAGATGTGGATCTAGAACATATGTACCTATGTGTAATTACTTTGACAAGAGTTCAAATCCTATCTTAGTTTAATCTGGTATATGATAATGGGCCTGGATGCACACCTAGTTTGACACTCCATGGAGATATTCCTCAAGTACTCTCAGACTCGTCACAAACCATTATAAAGTATTTAAATATAATATGGCTATGAGTAAACATGGATAAACCTAAGGATTTATAGATTAAATAAGGATTCATAAGTTATGCATCCTATAGACAATTTGTTTCATGGTTATGTTGTTCCTCATTATGATAACTATTTATTAATTTATGCTTTTGGTTTTAGTCAGCGGTTGGAACTTGAAGGTACTGTGTTAATGGTGATTACAACAGAAAATGGAATAGATGTTCTCATAATCTTTTGAATTCTCTATGAGTTGGAATGAAAAACCTCATTTCTATTCTCCCACATCATTCTCAACCTATAAATCATGATAGACTTCCAAATGAGAAAAAGAGGAAACAAAATTCTATTGGATCTTACAAGAGGCAACATCCACATTCACCCAGAGGGTCATCTGATGCACTTGTTTCCAAAAAATGGATTAATACTACTAAAATTATATTCTCTGTTCGTAAGTCTTCGGAGCATGAGGAAGAAATTCCATCTTTTTATTGGTTATACGGTGAGGAATATCAGTGGTGGACTCTAATCATGAATATGAAGTATAATAATGAGATTTAATCCATGAATTGGGACAGGTTGAGGAACTAATTTTTTGATAAGTAAATTCCAAATACTCTTTGTACCAAGATGGAGAAAGAATTACTTGAGTTAAATCTATCTGATGATGAATTTTATGGTTACTATGAGTGTAAATTCGCAAAATTATCTATGTAATCTATAGGAATTATCATCCAAAACAAAAGTAAAGTTGATAGGTTATTTTATGTATTAAATCCAAGTCTCAGAAGGGCATTGAACATAAGATTCTTTAGTATCTATAATGATATTTTGTGTTGTGAAATCAAGGTTTAAATGGTGGTGGGATTCACATATCAATATTATGAATTTTACAAGAAGAGGAAGACTGAGTTTAATGTAATCTCTAAAAACCATAGAGAAATGAATATGAACATTCCTTTATGTACTAAGTTTGGGAAGAAACATGGTGGGAATTTCATTAAGGGGTCTAATAAATGTTTTATGCATGAAAAAGAACGTCAGATGTCAATTTATTACTTAAGTGATCTGAAGAAGTTAGATAATATAGTGAATATAAAAAAAGTGTCCCAGAATGTACCCCCATGATTTAGTGCTACAAATGTATGGAGAATGAGAATTATGCTAACCATTTCCCAAACACAATGGATAGTGATTATGATCGATGTCATTAACCTCTGAAGCTAAGGGTCAAAATAAAATATCATACAATCACTATTTATAATGAGGGATGTAATAAAGACATGATGTATGGAACACTTACCATACACTCTTGAATTTACTATGTTATATTTTATTTTGGCTCTACCCACTATTTTATATTTTAAAAAATTTATAAGGGTGATAAGATTCCACCAAAATTGTTTGATGTGGAATTATCATTGTAAGCCACATTTGGTAAGATGAATATATCTCATGTATATGATTCCTCTTCGGTTGAAGTTTTTGGGAATGTTCTTTCTTCAAACAACTTCATTATTCTTTTGGTATAATTTGATGTCATCATAGGCAAGGATTGAATTTATCTTCATAAATACCACATCTATTTCCAAGGAAGGGATGTTATATTTGATCATCCAAACCCTCCTATGATCATACATCAATTTTACAATATGTATGAAATTCCTATAGTGATTACATCCAATTTATGGGTTTTAATTCCCAATAAAAATGATTATTTAACTAAAATGGGTTGGGACAAGATTGACATCGATTATATTTATATTGTTTGATATTTAATGGATGTATTTCTAGAAGAGTTGCGTAGTCATCCACCAAAATGTGAAGATGAGTTCCCAATGGAACTCATACCTAGCTCCACATCAATTTCAAAGTCTCCTTATAGAGTGTCCCCGATTAAGCTATGGAATTTTAAGAAGCAACTCCAAGAAAACATTTATAAGGGATTCATTCAGCCAAGTGTGTCACATTGGGGAGTACCAGTTATTTTTCCGAAAAAAATTTGGTTGAATAAGACTCTGCATTGATTATTTGGAGTATAAAAAGATAATAATCAATAACATGTATCCTCTTGGCCTTATTAATGATTTTATTGATCAACTACGTGGAGTTCAAAACATTCCAAAATTGACCTTCATTCTGGTTATCATCAATTGGGGGTCAAGAAGGAGGATATAATGAAGATAGAATTCCATACAGGGTATGAAAATTATTAATATATATTGATTCCTTTTCGTCTTACTAATTACCATCATATGTTCGTGGATTTAATGATCATAGTATTTATATATTACCTCAATATGTTTTTCATAGTCTTTATAGAGGATATCCTTATCAATGTAAATATCAAGGAGGGGAATGAATATCACTTGAGAAATGTACTAAAAACCCTAAGAAAGGATAGGTTATATGAAAAATTTACAATCCGTGAAATTTGGCAAAAAAATTTCCATTTTGGGTCACATAATCTCGAGATACGGTATAGTAGTAGATCCATCAAATACAGAGGATATTGAAAGATGTCCTAAACCAACCATGATGACTGAGATCTATATCATTCCTCATTTAAGTAGATATTATTGATGGTTTTTGTAGAATTATTTCACGACTATGTAATCCTCTAACATATTCTACTTAGAAGGGTGTCAAGTTCCTCTGGATAGATGAATGTAGGGAAAATTTAAAGGAATTGAAGAGAAATTTGGTCATTGAACCTATGCCTTTTTTACCCTTTAGTGGATAAGGGTTTGTAATCTATAGAGATAAATCCAAGAATGGAATGGTAAGTTTTCTTATGAAAAATAACATGGTTATAACCTATGCATTATGACAGTTGAAGATTCCTGAAAAAAATTATCCAACTGATTATTAGGTGTTAGCTGGAGTAATTAGTTCTCCAAAGATATATAGGAATTATCATTATGGAGAAAAGTGTGATATATACACTAATAAAAAAGTATGAAATATATATTCACACAAAAGGAGTTGAACATGCACCAAAGAATATGGCTAGAGTTGATAAATGATTATGACTTCTTAATGAATTACCACCTTGGGAAAGATAACAAGGTGGTCGATTCTTGGAGTTGAAAATATCATTCTAGATTATACATTATGAGGATCACAAAGGATCCAGTATTCCTAGATTTGAAAAGGATGGATCTAGAAATCCTGAAGGAAGGGGAAATATCTTATCATTCTCAAATTAATGTTCAACCCTCTATCCAAATGAAGATTAATGAGGCATAGAAGGAAGAGGAGGAGCTATAAACGAATGTTTGAAATGTTCCAGAGTTTAACCCTGATCAGGATAGAATTATGACGTTTAGGAATCATGTATGTGTTCTTTCCATAAAAGATTTTAAGAAGGTGCTACTAGTGAAATATCATAGTTCTTCATTATCTATTAATCCTAGAAGTAAGAATATGTATGGGTATTTGGAAGAATACTTATAGTGGGATGGAATGAAGAGAGATATCTCAATGTTTGTATCATTGTGTTTGGTATTCCAGTATGTTAATGATGAAAGAAAAAACTTGAAAGTGATGTTTCATCCATTATCTATAACAGAATAGAAATGGGATAAAATAATTATTGATTTAGTTATTGGACTACCGAAATCCTCTAATGTGTTTAATCATATATGGGTGGTAGTCGATCACCTTGTTATGTCAACACATTTCATTGTTATCAGAGAAGATTTCTATCAAGATAAAATTTCCAGGATATGCACCAAGGAAGTCGACAAGTTGCATGGAGTACCACATTCCATTGTCTCATATCAATATATGAGGTTTACCTCAATGATCTGGCGATGTCTTTAGAAATAACAAGATATAGAATTGAGTTTCCGCACTACTTATCATCCTCAAACAGAAGGTCAGTCAAAAATAACTATTCAAAACCTAAAGTATATTTTGGGATATTGTTCTTAGGATTTCAATGTTTGTTGGGATCAACAACTTCATCTAGATGAGTTTTATTACAACAATAGCTTTCTCTAAAAAATTCATATGGCTCCATATGAATCCATTTATGAGAAAATATGATGATCTCTTACATGTTGGGATGTGGTTGGAGAAATAAAGCTATTGGGACCTGGGATTTATGATGAAATAGCTGAGAAGGTAAGAACCATTCAATAACATATCAAGATAGCTCAAAGTCAGTAAGAAATGTTATGCTGATAACCATAGACGTGATCTATAATATGATGTTTGTGAAAATGTTTTTATATGATACTCTACTGGGAATAATGTTTTGAGATTTGGTAAGAAAGGGAAACTAAGACATATGTATATTGGGCCTTTGATATTCTTGATCATATTGGGACAATATCCTATTTCATTTCACTTTCCCAAATTCTCTCTCAAGTTTATGATGTGTTCCATGTATCTATCCTGAAGAAGTAAATATGTGAAACTTCACATGTAATGAACTCAGAGTTTATACCACTAGAACATGATATCTCTTATGAGGAGAAACCTGTTGAAATTATAGATCGATCAGAGAAAATTCTATGAAACAAGACTGGTCACTTAGTTAAATGTTTATGGAGAAATAACCAGTTAGAGGAAGCTACATAAGAACATGAGGATATGATGAAGCAGAAGTATCCTTGTTTTTTCAACAGTTGGACAATTTTTGTGGGAGAGATACATTTTATGGGGGGTAGAGTGTAACACCCCAGTTTAAAGGACTTTTTTTGGAATAAATTTAAATATTCATTTATATCTAGCATTTCACTAAGTCAAACATTCCTTTCCCATGAATATGATTTGGCGTATGTTGCACGCAACACTGAGTTGGTATACGATACATGCAACACTGAGTTTCTACAAAAAAAAGTCTTTTTATTATTACTATCTAAATTAGATAATTATAACCTAGTCGTTAAACATTATTATATTAATAGTAATAACAACTTTTCAAATATTGATAATAAAAGATATGATTCTTGGTAAAGTCCATCAATTTTTAAGAATATTTTTTTCTCCAATAAACCAATATTAAGAAATACAATATTAGACACTCTTATAAATAGTAATATTTTTTTTAAAATATACATAAATTTTTAATTTAGTATATTAGAATTACCTTTGGGTGAATTTTTTTTGAAAACATTCCATTTTTGATGAATACTGAAAACACTACATTATTGTTAAAAACCAAAAATTTTCATTTAAAAACCCATTTTTATATTAAATTTAGTTTAAATTAACAATATTTAAACAATAAAAATACTAATATAATTTAGATCAGTGGATTATATTTTACAAATTAATTAGATATGAAAATATTATTGACCGTTCAGAAGTCTCTTTTACTTACCTTTTAGCCACATTTTCATGAGTTTTAAAAACCATAATTTTACAACTTGTTTGAATTCAATTTTAAAAAATAGATATACATGGTTATAATTAGGTTGAAAAATTTGATCTAATAGGATCAAAATAATTTTTCATGAATAGTTAAGGTTAAATTTAATTTTCCATGGTTAAAGTTAAATAGGGATATTAAATGTAACAACAATATTATAATAATATAATATTACCCTAATACTTGTACTAATTTCATAGGATATGTGTTTCTAGACCCAAATCAACCTCATTTTAAAAATTTGATCATCTTTATACCACTTGTGTTAGATTAATACATTTTTTATATTTTATTTACTGAATAGTTAAAAGATTCATAATCAAAATTTAATAACTAAATCATTTTTAGATAAGGTTAAAAATAATAATAAGTCTACAATAATTAATAATTTGAAATATAATATATTTATAATAATTATCATAATTTATTTTTAACTTTTAGAGAAAAATAAATTAACTAAAGGATTTCACAATAATGAGGTAGGAATTGTTTAATTAATTGAGATATCAAATAAATGATATGGAAAATATTAAAATAAAGATAATTTGGTATAATTAATAACATCCATGAATTTTAAATATAACTTATACATATTAATAACATATTTTGATTATTTTTTTGAAGGTATCATAGTGGTTTGATTTTTTGTAAAATAAAAATATTGAATAGTATCAAAATAGACATAAATAATACTTACAAATAAATAATATTTTATTAAACAATATATAAGTCATAAAATTATAAGGGTTGGACAAATAACATGTATAATATAAAATTTGTCATAAATTATCCAATCGTAGTTCTTTTGGAATTTTATCGTAAATATATTAACCCTATAGTGTATAAAGATGAGTAGACTCGGTAAGAGTTAAATTGTTTAAATAAAGGTTAAATCCAAAAGATAAGGTTAATTTTATTATCTAAACTCGTTTAAAATTAATTGGTTTAGATTATTATACCCATAGTCATCTCAAATTATAAATAAATCACTTTTGAGCTATTTTAAATAGAAAAAAATTTATAATAAATTAATTGTTTTGGATTTTCCTAAAGTACCCATCCTCCACCTTATAAAATGGAACTTCTACTTATTTTTAATTCACACCTCCGAAGAAATTTTAATGGAAAAAACCTTCTAATTTACCATCCCAAATTCCACCACTACATCTTAGAGTCCATAATTTTGTAATAAATACATCATAATTAGTCATTTTGTGAAAATCAAAAAGAGATACCCTAAAATGAGGTAATTTTTTTATAACCTCTTTCAATGTTCTTTTCTTCTTCTAATTACTATTTATTTGTTGTATAAATACCTAATTAATAACTAGAGAATATAATATATAATGAGGTATTTTCATGATTATGGGACAACAATATTCCTTTTTACCCATCCTATGAAAAACAATATCACCATGCGTGCGTACGTATGACTTACCATCTCTATGTCGTGGTGTAAACTATTTTTCATGTATAATTTTTTTATATGGGTATTAAGATTAATATAAGATTTTTAAATAATAAATATTAAATAATATTTTTTATTTAAAATTAAAATTCCATACAATTCCCTACCCTTTACAAATATGGAATGATATGGTTTCTCATGCATACATACAACTTACTATCTCCACAACGTGATGAGAGTCATCTTCCACATTCACCATTCAAGGATGATTATAATAGTATATATTAATAATAAGTTTTAAATTTATCAAATAATCATGATTCTAGAATAATTATATATTTATATATATACATATATATACATATGTCATTTACATACTTATATTCAAAATATTAATTAAAAACAGAAACAACGTTCCTGCGTATGAACGTCTTTCCGTATCCATGAACAGTATATTCCATTTCATAATTATTTTTGCTGCAGATTATTACAATATAAATATAATGGATATAAATGATATTTATATCTTGATGTAAATTTTGGAATCATAATATAAGTATAAGTACCGGTGATATAACAAATTAAGAAACACGCTAAGAACAAAGAAAATATTACCTGAAGTAAAATATTAACATAGGATTTTTAATAAGAGGTTAATTTAATGTCATAATGAAACCATATATGGAAATATGTATAATAATATGATTCTTTAAAATATTAATAAGGAAAATATATTTATTATACATGAATCTTGTGTGAGTATGAAGAGATTCAGACACAAGGTAAGGGATAATTTCTCAATCTCATTGTTATTCAAGATTCCTTATACATAAGAATTTACTGGGTTTTTTTATCATTTCCATGTTTTCTAAAAACATTTCCATGAAATGTAACAATATTATCCTATTGGGTTTTATTTTATTTTTTTATCCATTTTCGAATTTTTACTACACAGTTTGGAGGGAATCGTTTTTTCATTTTCCATTCAGTGTACTTTTTGACTTTCTTGGTAACAGTATGAGAAGAATGTTTTCTTTAAATTATAAAGCTGGAATGAATTTTTATGCATTCATGAATCCTTATTTACATGAATCTTCTCTTACATGTTTTTAATTTTATTTTCAATGAAACTATTTTCTATTAAAATTATGCTGTATTTTAAGAAAAGAAATTGTTTTTCAAGAAGAAAGGATATTTTACTCTATAATTAATTTAAACTATTTTATCAAAATTATGTTCCAAACAAGAAAACATCCAATGGTATTACTCATTCCTTTATATAGAAAATTATTAAATGTTTCCATTTTTATTATTTCTCATAATTGATGATGTTTTTAAGGCATGATGTTTAGGAAGACAATTTCTCTTTCATGGGTCATATGGCATTGAAACCCGATTCTTTTCATGGGTTATGTTTAAGATGAATTGATTATGAAACCTATGAATTTTCATAGGTTATTATATGTTCACTTGTTTTTATACCCATTTAATTTCATTGGTTATGTTATGATTTTTAAATATATTTTTTCACATGTATTTATGATTTTATTATTATATGGGTAGGACCTACATCTCCCTCCAATGCTTTTGGTAATGTTGTATATATCATGAGGTAAAATATGATGGTATTGGGAGTCAACCATGACTACTATAATGGTCATGGGTGTGAACCAATACTATTAAGATGGTATGATCAGTGAAATCATGCCAGTATTATGGTATGGGAAGTGAACCCATACTACTAAGATGGTATTGACAGTGATTCCTTGGATACTAATGAGATTGTTATTTTCTTATGTGTTTTCTACAATTCCATGTCTTACTCCAATGTTATCTTTTCTTGGATTATGTTTTTTATTTTGTTATGGATTATGTCATATGAACATAAAATCTTTATGACCTGATTTCTGGTTTGATATTTTATATACATGGTATGATATTCAATATTTCACGATCACATTTTCATACCCTTATAAACATGTTTATTCTTATATGTCTCCCTTTTTACCATTAATAAGAATCTGAGTAACCCATTTTATGTTTATTTCTACCAATTTATGATGATATGTACATTTTTTGATATATCAAAGAATGGTACTAGTCAATAAGAACCTAGTAGGAGATTATATAGTACATTTATGTACCCATTTTATCTTTTTGTATTTACAAAGGAACTAGTCTAATTATGGTGATTGGGGATTTATTTTTATAATGTGTATGTATTTCTCAAAAGTAATGTAATACTAATGATTTGAGAAGTGTGGGTAACTGTAGTTGGTATCAGAGTAATGGTATAGTTAACCTATGGATGCTAGGATGAGAAAACCATAGTGATAACCATATGGGAATGCCTATGGATAAGTGTAACTGTAAAGAAAATAATAGGAACATGTCCTTGAATTTTGGTGAAGGAATGAGTGAGTGGTTTACTAGAAATACATCACTGTCTTGATACTCTAGGTGGATGTGGATCTGGAACAGATGTACTTATGGGTAACAACTCTAAAAATATTTTCTATGTCTAACTCGGGGTAATTTGGCACATGAAAACAGACCTTGTTTCACACCTAGTTTGGCAATCCAAAGGGATATGCTTTAGGGATTCACAAACTCTTTATGAACTATTATGAATGATTTAAATATAATTTGGCTATGAATAACCTTTAGAAAATCTACGGAGTCATATATTAAGGAAGGTTTCATAAGTTACACATCTGATACCATATTTTTTTCATAGTTATGTGGTTCCTCATTATGATAACTATTTCGTAAATTATAATTTTGGTTTTAGTCCGTGGATAGAACCAGAAATAACCACAATAAAGGTGATTACGATAAAAAATGCAATGAATTTCTTCCTGAACATTTGAATGCTTTGGGAGCTATAATTCAATGCCTTATTTTAGAACCAAAATTCTTTTTCAAGCTTTGAATCATAGTAGACTTCTAAATGAGAAAAGGAGGGAACAACATTCCATTGTGTATTTCATGAGGCATCACCCACCTTTATTTATGGGGTCTTATGATCTACTTGTTACTGAAAAATGGATCAATACTACTGAAAATTTATTCTCTATTATTTTTCCTTCAGAGCATGAGAAAGTCATTCTAGATATTAATTGGTTAGAGGGTAATGCAGATTAGTGGTTGAATCTAATCAAGAATAAAAATAAAAAAAATGAGATTAAATCCCTAGACTATGATGAGTTCAAGAATTTATTTTTCAATAATTACACTCCCCAGATTCTTTGTACCATGATGGAGAAACTATTACATGATTTGATGAAAAGTGATGATGAATCTATTGGTACCTATGAAGCTAATTTCACAATAAATTCAAGGCACGATTCATGAATTATCATCCAACCTGAAATTAATGTTGATAAGATCTTTAGTGGCTTTATACCAAGTCATAGAAGAAAATTGGCCATAAGAGACTTTAGTCGCAATGAAGAGATTGTGTGTTTTTCAATCATGGATTAAATGTAGGTTGGAGTAAAATATCAATCTCATGGATTTGACATGAAGAGGAATATAGAGTTTAAAAGAAACTGTAAAATCCATGGAGAAAAGAAGGACATTCCATTATTCTTTGTGTGTGGGATGAAACATGGATGAAATTTCTTTAAGGGGTCTAATAAATGATTTATGTATGAAAAGGAAGGTCACTATGAAATTGATTTCTAAAGTAATGGGAAGAAGATAGATAATGTATTGAATGTGAAACAAGTGTCATAGAATGTACCCCCCATGATTCTGTGCTACAATTGTAAGGAGAATTAGAACTATGCTAACTACTGCCCAAACCCAAGGGATGCTGATGATGATCGATTCTAGAAAAGATCTTAATCTAAGTAAAAAAAGAAAATCTCATGAAATCTCTATTTTTGATGAGGGGTGTGAAACTACGCGATGAGAGGTGCAATTATCATCAACTCTAGAACTGGAAATTTCATATTTTATTCTAGATCTACCCACCCTTACATATATACTGAATTTTCTAAAGGTGCTATGATTCCACCAAGATAGTTATATTTAGAAGTAGCAGCGAAAACCCCTAATGGTACGATGATTGCATCTCATGTCTTTGATTCCTCTCTTGTTGAAGTTTGTGGGAATATGATTCAAGAAAATCTTGTGATTCTTCCTTTGGTCTAATTTGATGTCATCTTAGGCAGGGATTTGATTTCTCTATATAAATACCAAATCAATTATCAAGGAAGGGAAGCTACATTTGTTATTCTAAACCATCCTATGATCATCCACAAATGTTTCAATGTGTATGAACATCATTTTGAGATTACATCCTATGTATGGTTCATAATTTCCATTCAAAAGGGTTCTTTATCTCAAATGGTTTGGGAGAATATTGGAGGATGTGAACAAGAAAGTGGTTAGTTACAAAGTTATTTTTTAGGTGGATATCAAAAAAGCGTATGGTAAACTCGAATGGAACATTATTATTAGGGTGATGAGGGAGCTTGGGTTTATCGACTGGGTTTGTGATCTATGTTTTCGATGCTTCTCCTCCCCTTCGATCACAATTTATCTTTTAGGGAAGGGGATTGGTTTCGTCAAGAATATAAGGGGGCGAGGCAAGGTGACCCTCTATCACCCACCTTATTTATCATTGCTCAAGAGTCCTCGTCTGTGAATCTTCACAAGAACATAGTTGATAAAAAGATTCTCCATTATATTTCGAAGGCTTCAGATGGTTTCTCTTCTTATATCATGTTTTTTGATGACATTATGGTTTTTCTCAATGGCAGGAGGTCATCCTTGGTTTCTTTCATGCGGCTCATGGAAGTTAATGACAGACTAAGTTGACAAAAGATCAATTCAAGGAAGAGTAACATCTTTATTTCTAATAAATGTTCCAGAAGAGGGTGGTGGAGAATTCAATACATCCTTGGGATCCGTCAGATCCAGTTTCCCATGGTTTATCATGGGGTGACTATATCTCTTGGTCGGGTGAAAAAGTCTTCTTTGAGTATCTTATTAGAAAATCAGTTGTAAGGATTTACAACTAGACGAATAAGTTCCTTTCTTTTGGGGGTAGGGTGGTGCTGCTAAATAGTATTATTTCCTCAATGCACGTGCATATTATTTATATTATTTCTCCTCTAAAGAGGGTTATTTCTTCTATGGAGGCGATTGTGAAAAAATTTCTGTGGGACACTAATGATGCAGGGAGGGCTCACTGGGCCTCATGGACTCGAATGGAGAATCCAGTTGAGGAAGGAGGGGTGGGCCTTATAGACTTATATACAACTATGCAATCCATGCAGGCTCGACTAGATTGTAATTTCCATATCGATAACACGATGTGGGAGAAGACTTTAGGAGTAAAATATGGTGTTCACTGGGAAGACTGGAATAGAAGGGAACTGCCCAGAATGTGACAGATAGTGGGAGCAGATTTGGATGTGCTACTGGGCTCCTCTCAATGGGTGTTGGGGTGTGGGGATGTTAATTTATGGAAGGACAACTGGCTTGGTGAATTTTTTTTTCTACGGTGTCCTAGTTTGGAGATTTCTGTGAGGGAGGCTTGCTGTCACCCCAGGTTTCTGGTGGATATTCTCAATGAATACCAGAAGGAAATATCCACCAAAATTGTTTTCTTTATAGAGTCTGATCGATTATGCTTTACTGAATCTAGCACAGGTCTATTCAAAGGATGTGATTAACGTGGCCTCATTCAGAAAAGAGGGAGCCAGTATGAGTGGAACGTTCATCTGTGGTGTAAGAATCTTCCTACGAAGATTATTTTCCTAGTATGGAGAGCACGCAACCAAGCACTTCCAATAGAGGATAATATTCTGAGAAAAGGGGTTCGGCTGGCATCGAGATGCTACTGAGGTATCTCTCCTCAAGAGGAATCGTAGATGCACCTATTTATAAAGAGCGATTGGACAATGTACCTCTGTATGTCAGTTGAGAGTTGGGGTAAGTTCTCTACGGCTTGTGCTTCCATGCAAGAGTTTTTCGAGTCCTGGTTTGTAAGTGCAGAATAGCAGGGTATGGGGGGCAAGGTCAGATGTATTATTCTCACAAAGATTTTCTGGACTCTGTGGGAGGCACGAAATAAATCTAGATTAGATGTAAGGACCTCACTTCCTCTTCTTCGAGTGAGAATGAGCGGACTACTTCCTGAGTTAGGGTCTCTGGTGAAGGGTGGGTTGAATTCTGATATTATTTGTAGTCTTCTCAACTGGCCTAAATCTCGACGTGATAGCCAGGGAAGTTTGGTGCGATGGAATCCTCTACATACCTGGTTAAAGCTTAATATAGATGGATCCTTTTTTAATGGGAAAATGAGTGGGGGTGGGGGGGGGGGTCTCGTGAGGGACAATAATTTCTATGTTTTGGTGGATTTTAGTAGCTTTATGTTCTGGGGAATTCACTGGGTCCAGAGGTGCGAGCATTTCACTCTAGCCTGATGCTTTGTAAGAGGGTTGGCTAGATGGCACTAGAGGTGGAGTTAGATTCAGAGATTCTGGTTCAAGCATTAAGGGGGGGAGAGGGAAGGTGTGATTCCTTCGTATATGACCTATTTGGTTTGTGGATGTGCTTTGGAAATTGCTCGTGGAGGTGTGGTTCGACATATACCCAGAGAGTCCAAGTTTGTTGCTGATGCTCATTCTCATGGTAGTAGTCCTGAAGATCCTTTGATGATTTTTGATACAATGGTATCCTTACATCAGGAATGTGTTGGTATGGTTTTGGGGGAAGCTCTTGGGATTCACCATTATAGAATTCCATGATTTATTGTTTTATTTAAGGTTTTAAATTGAAATAAAAATAAATTTCAATCAGTTAGAGATTTTATGGATGTATTTCCAGATGACAATTCTAGCGTTCCTTCGAAAGATGAAGTTGATTTATCAATTGAACTCATCATTGGTTCAACACTAATTTCCAAGACTCATTATAGAATGGACTCGATTGAGTTGTAGGAACTAGGGAAGTAACTCCCAGAAAACCTTGATAAGGGATTCATTTGGCCATGACTCTCACCATAGGGAGAAATAGTTCTTTAAAAAAAATAATGAATGATCAATGAAACTCTGTATTGATTATCGAGACTTGAATAAGATCATAATCAAGAATAAGTAACCTATTCTCCATATTGATGTCTTGTTTGATAAACTGTGTAGAGCTCAATACATTTCCAAAATTTACCTCCAGTCTGGATAACATTTATTGAGGGTCAAGAAGGAGGATGTACCCAAGATGAAATTCTATAAAAAGTAACGATATTATGAATATATAGTGATTCCTTTTGGTCTTACTACTTCCCATGCTATCTCCATGGATTTAATGTATATAGTATTTAGGGATTACCCTGATATGTTTCTGGTAGTCTTTATAGACAATATTATTATCTTTTCAATGAGCAAGGAAGATCCTAAAGATCACTATATAATTAAACTATAAATCATAAGGAAAGTGAAGTTATATAAATTTTTTACATAATGTCAATTTTTTCTGAAAAAAGTGTTATTTTGGGTCACATAATCTAAAGACATGGTATAATAGTAGATCCATCAATGACAGAGGCTATTGAAAGCAGGCATAAGACAACCACAATGAATGAGATCTGCATATTTCTTGGGTTATCTTGATATTATCAATAGTTTTTGGAGAATTTACAGTGACTATATAATCCTATGACAATGTTAACTTCAATGGGTTTCATATTCCACTAGATAGATGAATGTGCGGAGTGTTTCAACGAACTGAAGAGAAGGTTGGTCAGTGCGCCTGTGCTTTTTTTTACCCTATAGTGGAGAAGGGTTTTTAATATATATCGATGCATCGAAGAATGGGATGGGATGTGGTCTTATGAAAATTAACATGGTTATAGCAATATCATCATTATAGTTGAATGTTCATGAGAAAAATTACCCAACTAATGATTTGGAGTTAGTTGCTATATTTTTTTTCACTA
Organism: Viscum album; assembly: GCA_963277665.1. NCBI lineage: Eukaryota > Viridiplantae > Streptophyta > Magnoliopsida > Santalales > Viscaceae > Viscum > Viscum album. The sequence goes on along the minus strand of OY728128.1, from coordinate 793,693,376 downwards.
AAGATATGGAGGAATTATCTTTATAGAGAAAAGTGTGATATATATACTGATCACAAAAGTCTGAAATATATATTCAAATTGAAGGATTTGAACATGTGAAAGATAAGATGGTTGTATTTGATAATTTATTATGACTACTCAATACATTACCACCTTGGGAAAGTGAACAAGGTGGATGATGCTTTGAGTCGAAAAGAGAAAGTTAGCTTATCCATTATGAGGATCACAAAAGATCCAATATTCATAGATTTTTAAAGGAAGGATCTAGAAATACTGATGGTTGGGGAAATATCTTATCTTTATAAAATGAATGTTCAATCCCCTATCAAAGTAAAGCTTAAGGAGGCATAGATGTATGATTAATAGATGGAAGAGTAGGTACAAAATGTTCTAGAATTTAACCATTATCAGGATAGAATGATGAGTTTTATGAACCGTGTATGTGTTCCTTCCATAAAAAATTTTAAGAAGGATATGTTAGTGAAATCTCAAAGTTCTTTATTCTTTATTTATCCAAGAATTACAATAAGTATAAGTATTTAAAAGAATACTTCTAGTGGGATGGCATGAAGAGAGTTATCGTAGTGTTTGTATCTTGTTGTTTTCTATGCAAGCAATATAAGGATGAAGTACAAAATTCTAATGTGATGATGCGTGCATTACCTATACTATAATGGAAATGGGAGAACATATCTATGGATTTTTTCATTGGAATACCCAAAACCTATAAATGGTTTAATTCTATATGGGTGGTAGCCGATCGCCTTACTATGTCAACACGCTTTATTACTATTTGACAAGATTTCACTCTAGATCAACATTCTCAGATATACATCAAGGAAATGGAAATGTTTCATGGATTACCACACTCCATTATATCATATCTATATCTAAGATTTACCTCAATGTTACGGAGAAGCCTTTAGAAAGCACTTCATATAGAATTGAGTTTCATAAATGATTATCATCCTCAGATATATGCTCAGTCTGAAAGATCAATTAAAACACTAGAGGATATGTTGAGATCATATTCAATAGACATCAAAGGTGGTTGGTATAAGGCCCCAGCCTTAAACATTACTTAATCTTGAGTTATTACAAGATTACACATTGAGGATCTTTTCATGTTTAGAGTTTTATAGAATTAGATCATGAAACTTGCATTACATTCCACATTTAAACAAAGTGGTTACATAAAAGATAGTATTCATTCTTCCCATCAACGGAAACATATTTAAAATATAACATGGATTCTTTCTTGACACATCCTTGACACTATCATCACATCATGTACCCTTCCCTTGACCTGTGAAAAACATTTCAATAAAAAACATGGGATGAGCATAAAAATATCAGTAAGGGATATAAAAATATGGAAAGGAAACATGAGTACATGTATACATAAGAATGAAATCATACTTTACCCATAAAACATAAGCACTTTAACATACCTCATAAAATCATAGAAATCATATGACAAAAAGGTAACTTGAGGCATTCATAACATCCTTACATAGGGAGTAACCCTCTTGGTTACGTTTGGAATACCCATCATAGTATATTCCCTAAATCTCTTCGAAGAAACCTTAACTTTTCACTCCTTCTCGTTACCCAATACATTGGAGAGCTATATCGGGCTCACCCGCCCTTAGTTTATCACGGAACCACCCGTCTTCATAACAATGCCCAAGAACCGTAACATAATCTTATCACATAAAACATGCATAAAGGAAACATAACCTTTACATCTTTCAATAACAAGATATCAATACAACACATTGATATAAATACATTATGAAAACCATTTTCAATACCAAAATAAATGAAAAGTAAAACATGGTATTTATTTTTCTTTTAAAAAGAAGGTATGGCTTGTAGAAGAAGCCGAAACTCAAATGATGGTCACGGCAGCGGAGAAGTCATTGTCTCCGCATACGTACGACAAAAACATTCCCCTTTGTCCTTTAGTAAAATGATTCGTATAAAAAAGATTCCTTTTTGGATAAACGTAAAAGTCAAAGGGGTTTATACACCATATTAAACAAGGTTGTGTATAAAACAAAATATGCCTCAATGAATGGAGATTGAGACGAAGTCCCTTACAAAGATGGTATCCTTGGTTTAAGGATAAATCAATTAAATAATTATGTGTGAAAAATGAATACACCAAATATAAGTGGATATTAAGTGTAAAATAATCAAAGGTCATTCACACATATTCAAAATACGACATATTCAATAACTACATGTTGAACCCAAAGAAATTGAAATTGGTATAAGAAGTTCCCTTGACAGCCTAACGGCGTCACATAAAAATGAGTTGATGAGAGATAAAAAAAGGGTATCTCATCACATGGACATAAAATTTACATCAATAAGGATATATGAGAACATATCCCAACATAACAATATGTAAATTAAAAGTCCCAACAAAAGAAGTCTTTTAAGAAGAGGAGGGTGAAAGGTTCCCTTACCGACATGGGTATCTTTCGAAACATACACCTCGTGAAACAAGGAAAATACAACATTGATGTAAATACTCATAAAAGAAAGTATATTACACAATGAATAAAATAATGGGCATTACATACACCACTCAAAGGAAATTGTGGAAAATGTACCATAAATCTCAAAAGAATAAAAGTGAGATGAAAAATCCTTTACGAAAACTCGGCAGCCTAACGGCGCCACATAAAACTTCCAAAATGATTTGATGAGAGAGAATAGGGTCTCTCATCACATTACATAAAAGTTACAGTAAGATTAATATAAAAGAACATCCCAATAACAAGAAATATGAGCTTTAAAAGGAATGACATAAAAGAGTGTACTTAAAAAGAAAGAGTGGAGTAGGATGCCTTACCTCGGGTCTGACTTGACTCGATCGTTCTTTAATCTCCTGAAGAATAAACTTGAGTTAATTTCTACTTGATTAATAACCTTTTTCAATCTTATTATTCCTTTTATATCACTTATTTCCATGTCATAAACATTATGTAATCATTAGGTTAATAATGATTGTTTTGTCGATATTTGGTTCTTAAGTCGAAAGTGGACTTCTTACAATTACATGTTGTTCCTGTGGTGAAAGGTTCATTACATCCAGAATGAAATTCCTGATTTGGATATCATATATATCATATATATCCAGAATATACATGTATTTATAATATCACATAATCATTTAGAGGAAGGAAATGAAATGCACCGTTCATGGAGACGGTAAGCCGTACGTACGCATGAACGCTACTTTCATTTCTATGTCATATTAATGGAATTAAAACTATATGAGAGGTATGTATATTTTAATTCCAGAATTATATTAATCATTTAGATGTATCATAAATCATATATATCCATTATATATATGTACTTATAATAGTACATAATATTTTGAGATAAGAAATGAAATGTACCGTTCATGGAGACGGTAAGCCGTACGTACACATGAACGCTACTTCCATTTCTATTTCGTAATTTCTGGAATGGTATCATAATGATATAATATTATATTATAATTCCAGTATAATAACATATATAATATCATTAACTTTATCTTTTACACATCCCACATATGGTATTAACGAATCAAATCATTTTCAGGGGGCGGTAGTCCGCACTTCCTAAAATGAAGATATCGTGTTTACCCATAATGGAAACACTAATGGTATACCATAAATGAAAAATACAGAAGCATAAGGAAAGCTTAAACATATTATATATCATATATAAAAATAGTGACATCATAATGGCCACCTATGAAGGTGTTAAATGAGTATTGAACAATCATCGTTTCGGGAGGCAGAATTTCGCCATCCACGGAAACCGTATGTTCATTAACCATTTGATGTAGTTATGTGAGAGTTTAGCTCGAATAAATCTTGTAACAACATCATAGTATATTGAAGATACTGGTGTTGTTACAAAAGAAGTAAATAAAAAGAGTTTAGGGGGTTGTAGAAGCAAAATAAAACAAATGAACATGAGAGAATGAATTACCTTTATAAGTGTAACTCCTTTTGATTTGAGCCTAAAGGCTTCCATTGAAAGAATTATGCCCAAAGGGAATCCTATAGTATTAGTAGAGGGATGTGTAGAGAGTAAATGGGCAGGGTATGGCCGAGCCAAAGGCTTGATGAGTGTGTGAAATGAGGTAGAGGTGGGGGCCTTTTATAAGAGGAGAGGAGGGGCACTTTTGGAAATCATGAAACTATTATTTTATTTTCAAAAGTGTTTCGAATTTATAAGGTCCAAAATTGATATATTTCTAAGATAAGATGATAAGGCTTCGAAATATTCCCATCCAATAGTTTTTGGACATGTGTAGGTCTTAGATTTTATATTATCGTTTCATTTTATTTAAACTGTTCATTAATGAGGTCATCGTTGCATCATCATGACGTCATAATTAAATTAATTTATTTAATGTCTAAAAATTATAACAAATGTATCATGATGTAGGAAATATTTTTATCTTTCCAAATAGTATTTATATAAAAATATATGATTAGTATAACACCTTCTAAAAATTGTTTTAGTAAAACAATTTATGTTAGTGTCATTTTCACCTTTATTTAAAAAAAGGCATTAAAGTCATTATCTCACCCAAGGGGCTCCATAGGGTCCCCTAAATCAACCCATGGGTTGTTTTGGTCGGCCATGACTCATAAAATAGGGTTAGGACAAGTCTCATAGTGTTTTCATAATTTTATAATATCATTTTTACCTTAAATTACACTAATTACCTCTAATCGCGATTAATGAAAAAAAGTTACTATTCACCAAAAAATTATTTTCATCCCATTGAACCAAATTTTACATACTAATGACAACCATGTATTTCAGATTTTCAAAATTCAATACACATTAGTGGTAAACATTCATTTAACTGAAAAATCAGTTTGCATGATTACCACTTAGTGGTTTCACTATTCATCAAAAATTGGGGTTTTTCAGAAATTTACTAAAAATTCACCCTAAGCTATATTTGATATTCTGAATTCAAAAATGAAGTATATTTTACAAAATTCAAAACATATAAGTCACATTAATTAATTTAATAATTAATTCCCGCTGTCAGAGAAAATAGGGTGTTTTTATGAAATAATAAGTATCAAAAGATTGACAGTAGTTTAAGTCTGATTTCAAAGTGAAATTAATTTCAACAACCACTATTGGATTTAATGGTAAATATATATTCTAATTTCACTTTAAAACCAATTCAAAATATAATCTAATCATATAAACTAATTATATTAAAAAGTGGTTTTGAATTAAAAGACAACATTTTACACTATTCATTAAAAAAATGAACTTTATCGGAAAGATACCAAAAATTTACACAAAGTAAATTTTGATGTCCCAATTCTTATGAAGAGTTTTATTTGGTCCAATAGAATGTATTAGAGTGAAAAAAACTATATTTAATGACGGTTCGCCATCAAAAGGTGATAAGTGAACCTTTAGTGAAAACTAGGGCATATACGCCTAAAATTGAATTCTTTCCGTATTTTAAGACTTTATCATTTATTGGATAAATGTAAAAACATTTAAAAACATATATAATCCAATTTTAGTTAATTCTATCCAATCCTGCCAATACAATGGCTACATGTTAACTACCATTTAAAATAATATTATTTTATTATTAGATTGCAACGTAAGATTCCCAAGAAACTCGTTGTTGCGTGTTGGGTACGCCATCGAGCATAGCATCCCCTTTAAAGTAATATTAATATTTTATTCACAAATATGGATAAATAAGAAAATGTCATATTCTTTATTTACCTGGGGTGTTACATCCTTCCCCCCTTTTGAGAATTGTGTCCTCGCAATTTTAAAATTATGCTTGGAAACATCCTTGAAAGTCCCACATCGAAACAAGAGTCGATAAAAAAATAACTTTAAAATAAAGAAAGATAAGTACAAAGGTCACCCGAGTTAACCCATACTAGGATTCCAAGTATGGAAATATGGAGGAAAAAAAAAGGGTCATGTTCTGATGGAGAGTGATAGAAAACATTTTTAGGAGAGAGTTAACCATGAGAAAATCACAAACTTTTGATGGGTTAAACGATATTCGATTCCCCAGTAGGAAAAGTTAATAGACAACATTTTTGTTTTAAGTTACTTTTTATTGAGGAATTTATTCATAAGGAAACATAATCACTTATCATGTTGACTTTCAACTTTTACTAGATTCCTTTATCAAACTCATATTTTTTTTCCAAAAGAAGAGTATTTAGGGAGACTTGTTCGCATTAAGAGTACTATAATCAACTTCTAGAGAATCACCTAATCCACCAAAGAGAACTATATACATCCCATGTCATTAGGCTTTAACCAAAACCAAAACCAAAAAGGTTAGTACAAGGTCATATAATCCAGAAAAGGATAACCCATTAAAAAGAAAATATATTCTTAATCTCCAAAATTTGTCCAAAAAAACCCAAAGTTCAACGAGGACCATCCGATAAACAATTTGTCCATAAAATTATTAAACGTAAACCAACATAAGGTTGAAACCCAAATATTTTAAGGATTTAGTCACATATCCTTCCAAGTTAAGTCGTAACATTTATCTCCATACAACATCAGTTGCTCCTAAAGTCTCGTATTGAATAGTAATTAACCTAATCACATATCCTCCATGATAGGTTAATCATTTTCATAAATAACCCAAAATCAACTTACTCTTAATTCATAAAATCATATAACTAGAATGAATCAGTCAAAATAACCAGGGACTTCACGTAGTCCAGTGGTAGGAGATAAATACCAGTCGCACTTTGGTTGTGGGTTCGATTCCCACAGCTTTGTCCGACGCGACGGGTTGTCACACGGTCTGTGTGTTGTCCTTTTTCTAAAACTATATAATTCTTAAAACATCCCCCAAAATGAGATAAAATCTTCAAAAATGATCATATCATATTTTAACCTCATGTTTATCTCATTCCATTCATTTTCCATCATATCATAGAGCAACCCATAATTACCTAAAAAGTAAGGATCATATAAACCCTAATGGTTACCTTAATAATTATTACCTGAATTCCCACATCGAGTTGTCCATCTCGTATATGATGCATTAGAGAACTCACCAAGGTTGAAGTGGTTGATCATGACTCCTTGATAGATGGTTTAGAACAACCATGAGATTCCTCATTGAATCCCCCATCTCATCCAGTCTCTTAATCAGAGAACCACCACAGTTTCCTTCAAACCCATTGTCACTTTGGTGCCTTCTAGATCCAGCCATTTACTAAAATCAAAAAGGTCAGTGTGAGTATATCAACATAACCATCATTTACTAATGAGGAAGATAAACACTATGATATACTTACACATTCACTTTATCTAAAACTAGGGCTCTTTCTGAAATCCTAACCATTATGGTAATGTCACTTGTGATTAGAGAATACCATAACCTCTAAAGTTATCTAAACCGACCTTTGATACCAACTATAAGGCCCCAGCCTTAAACCTTACTTAATCTTGAGTTATTACATGATTACACATTGAGAATCTTTTCAGGATTAGATATTTAGAGAATTAGATCATGAAACATGCATTACATTCCACCTTTAAACAAAGTGGTTACATAAAAGACAGTATTCATTCTTCCCATCAACGAAAACATATTTAAAATATAACATGGATTCTTTCTTGACATATCCTTGACACTATCATCACATCATGTACCCTTCCCTTGACCTGTGAAAAACATTTAAATAAAAAACATGGGATGAGCATAAAAAGCTCAGTAAGGGATATAAAAATATGGAAAGGAAACATGAGTACATGTATACATAAAAATGAAGTCATACTTTACCCATAAAACATAAGAACTTTAATATACCTCATAAAATAATAGAAATCATATGACATAAAGGTAACTTGAGGAATTCATAACATCCTTACATAGGGAGTAACCCTCTTGGTTACGTTTGGAATACCCATCATAGTATATTACCTAAATATCTTCAGAGAAACCTTAACGTTTCACACCTTCGCATTACCCAATGCATTGGAGAGCTATATCGGGCTCACCCGCCCCTAGTTTATCACGGAACCACCCGTCTTCATAAAAATTCCCAAGAACCATAACATAATCTTATCACATAAAACATGCATAAAGGAAACATAACCTTTCCAGCTTTCAATAACAATATATCAATACAACACATTGATATAAATACATTATGAAAACCATTTTCAATACCAAAATAAAAGAAAAGTAAAACATGGTATTTATTTTTCTTTTAAAAAGAAGGTATGGCTTGTAGAAGAAGCCGAAACTCAAATGATGGTCACGGCGGTAGAGAAGTCGTTGTCGCCGCATATGTATGACAAAAACATTCCCTTTTGTCGTTTAGTAAAACGCTTCGTATAAAAAAGATTCCTTTTTGGATAAACGTAAAATTCAAAGGTGTTTATACACCGTATAAAAGAATTTTGTGTATAAAAGAAAATATGCCTCAGTGAATGGAGATTGAGACGAAGTCCCTTACAAAGATGATATCCTTGGTTTAAGGATAAATCAATTAAATAATTATGTGTGAAAAATAAATACACCAAATATAAGTGGATATTAAGTGTAAAATAATCAAAGGTCATTCACACATATTCCAAAGATGACATATTCAATAACTACATGTTGAACCCAAAGAAATCGAAATTGGGATAAGAAGTTCCCTTGACAGCCTAACGACGTCACATCAAAATGAGTTGATGAGAGATAAAAAAAAGGGTATCTCATCACATGGACATAAAATTTACATCAATAAGGATATATGATAACATATCCCAACATAACAATATGTAAATTAAAATACCCTACAAAAGAAGTCTTTTAAAATGAGGAGGGTGAAAGGTTCCCTTACCGACATGGGTATCTTTCGAAACATACACCTCATGAAAGAAGGACAATACAACATTGATGTAAATAATTATAAAAGAAAGTATATTACACAATGAATAAAATAATGTGCAGTACATACACCACTCAAAGGAAATTTTGGCAAATGTAGCATAAATCTCACAGGAATAAAAGTGAGATGAAAAATCCTTTACGAAAACTCAGCAGCCTAACGACGCCACATAAAACTTCCAAAATGAATTGATGAGAGTGAATAGGGTCTCTCATCACATGAACATAAAAATTACAGTAAGATTAATATAAAAGAACATACCAATAACAAGAAATATGAGCTTTAAAAGGAATGACATAAAAGAGTGTACTTAAAAAGAAAGAGTGGAGTAGGATCCCTTACCTCGGGTCCGACTTGACTCGATCGTTCTTTATTCTCCTGAATAATAAACTTGAGTTAATTTATACATGATTAAGAACCTTTCTCAATATTATTATTCCTTTTATATCACTTATTTCCATGTTATAAACATTATGTAATCATTACATTAATAATGATTGTTTTGTCGATATTTGGTTCTTAAGTCGAAAGTGGACTTCTTACAATTACATGTTGTTCCTATGGTCAAAGGTTCTTTATATCCAGAATGACATTACTGATTTGGATATCATATATATCATATATATCCAGCATATACATGTATTTATAATATCACAAAATAATTTAGAGGAATGAAATGAAATGCACCATTCATGGAGACGGTAAGCCGTACGTACGCTTGAACGCTAAATTCATTTCTATGTCATATTAATGGAATTAAAACTATATGTGAGGTATGCATATTTTAATTCCAGAATTATATTAATAATTTAGATGTATCATAAATAATATATATCCATTATATATATGTATTTATAATAGTACATATTATTTTGAGATAAGAAATGAAATGTACCGTTCATGGAGACGGTAAGCCGTACGTACGCATTAACGCTACTTCCATTTCTATTTCGTATTTTCTGGAATGGAATCATAATGATATTAGAGTATATTATAATTACAGTATAATAAAATATATAATATCATTAACTTTATCCTTCACACATCTCACATATGGTATTAACGAATCAAATCATTTTCAGGGGGCGGTAGTTCGCACTTCCTAAAATGAAGATATCGTGTTTACCCATAATGGAAACAATAATGGTATACCATAAATGAAAAATAAATAAGCTTAAAGAAAGAGTAAACATATTATATATCATATATAAAAATATTGACATAATAATGTCCTCCTTTGAAGGTGTTAAATGAGTATTGAACAATCATCATTTCGGGAGGCAGAATTTCGCCATCCACGGAAACCGTATGTTCTTTAACCATTTGATGTAGTTGTGTGAGAGTTTAGCTCGAATAAATCTTATAAAAACATCCTAGTATATTTATGATACTGTTGTTGTAACAAAATAAGTAAATAAAAAGAGTTTAGGGGGTTGGAGAAGCAAAATAAAACAAATGAACATGAGAGAATGAATTACCTTTAAAAGTGTAACTCCTTTTGATTTGAGCTTAAAGGCTTCCATTGAAAGGAATATGCCCAAAGGGAATCCTCTAGGATGAGTAGAGGGATGTGGAGAGAGTAAATGGGCAGGGTATGGACGAGTCAAATGCTTGAGGAGTGTGTGAAATGATGTAGAGGTGGGGGCCTTTTATAAGAGGAGAGGAGGGGCACTTTTGGAAATCATGAAACTGTTATTTTATTTTCAAAAGTGTTTCGAATTTATAAGGTCCCACATTGATATATTTAGAATATAAGATTATAATTCTTCTAAATATTCCCATACAATAGTTTTGGACATGTGTAGGTCTTAGATTTTATATTATCGTTTCATTTTATTTAAACTTTTCATTAATGAGGTCATCGTTGCATCATCATGATGTCATAATTAAATTAATTTATTTAATGTCTAAAAATTATAAAAAAAATATCTTGATGTAGGAAATCTTTTTATCTTTCCAAATAGTATTTATAGGAAAATATATTATTAGTATAACCCCTTATAATTTTTTTTTAGTAAAACAATTTATGTTAGTGTCATTTTCACCTTTATTTTGAAAAAAGGCATTAAAGTCGTTCTCTCACCCAAGAGGCTCCATAGGGTCCCCTAAATCGACCCATGTGTTGTATTGGTCGACCATGACTCATACAATAGGGGTAGGACAAGTTTCATGGCGTTTTCATATATTTATAATATCATTTTTACCTTAAATTACACTAATTACCTCTAATCGCGATTAATGAAAAAAAGTTACTATTCACCAAAAAATTATTTTCATCCCATTGATACACATTTTACATACTTATGAAAACCATGTATGTAATATTTTAAATATTCAATACACATTAGTGGTAAACTTTCATTTAACTGAAAAATCAGTTTGCTTGATTACCACTTAGTGGTTTCACTATTCATCAAAAATTGGAGTTTTTTCAGAAAATTACCAAAAATTCACCCTAAGCTATATTTGATATTCTGAATTCAAAAATGAAGTCTATTTTACAAAATTCAAAACATATAAGTCAAATTAATTAATTTAATAATTAATTCCCGCTGTCCGAGAAAATAGCGTGTTTTTATGAAACAATAAGTATCAAAAGATTGACACTAGTTTAAGTATGATTTTAAAGTAAAATTAATTCCAACGACCACTATTGTATTTAATGGTAAAAATATATTCTAATTTCACTTTAAAACCAACTCAAAAGATAATCTAATAATATAAATTAATTTGATTAAAAAGAGGTTTTGAATTAAAATACAACATTTTACACTATTCATTAAAAAAATGAACTTTATCAGAAAGATACCAAAAATTTACACAAAGTAAATTTTGATGTCCCAATTCTTAAGAATAGTTTTATTTGGTCCAATAGAATGTATAAGAGTGAAAAAAACTATATTTAATGACGTTTCGCCATCAAAAGGCGATAAGTGAACCTTTAGTGAAAACTAGGGTATATACACCTAAAATAATATTATTTTATTATTAGAGTGCAATGTAAGATTCCCAAGAAACTCGTTGTTGCGTGCTGGGTACGCCATCGAGAATAGCGTCCCCTTTAAAGTCATATTAATGTTTTATTCACAAATATGGATAAATAACAAAATTTCATATTCTTTATTTACCTGGGGTGTTACAGTTGGGATCAACACCTTCCTATAGTTGAGTTTTCTTACAACAATAACATTCACTCAAGAATTCATATGGCTCCGTATGAAGTCGTTTATGGGAAGAAACGGTGAACTCCAACTGTTGGGATGAGGTTGGAGAAAGAAAGATAATGTCACACAAGATTACAGAATAAATGGCGGAGAAGGATAGAACCATTCAAAAGAATATCATGATAGCTCAAAGTGAACAGATAGGTTTTTCTTTGAACCATCTATGTGATCTAGAATTTGATGATTGTGAAAAAAATGTTTCTACAAATCTCACCATGGATGAATTTTATGATATTCAGGAAGAATCAGAAAGTAATCCCTTGGTATATTGGTCCCTTTGAGATTCAAGATCTTATCAGAATCGTATCCTATCATATGGAACCTCCTCAAATTCTCTCTAATATTCATGATGTGTTCCATGTATGTCTCATGAAGATGTACACACCTAACCCTTCACATGTATTGAACTCAGATGTCATAGTACTGGAACAAGATCATTCTTATGAGGCAAAACCTATTGAAATTATGGACTAATAAGAGAAAATTCTATTAAACAAGGACACTCTCATAGTTAAAGTTCTATCGATAAATCACTAGTTAGAGGTATCTATGTGTGATCTTTAGGATATAATAAAGAAGATGTATCCTCATTTGTTTTTACCCGAGTGACAAATTTAGAGGGAGAGAAACATTTTAATGTTGGAAGAATGTAACACCCCATGTTTTTATAGACATTTTTTCAAATAAATTAATAATTTGATTTATATCTTATATAGAACTAAATCAAACATTCCTTTCACTTAGAACCGACTTGGCGTATGTTGCACAGAACATAAAGTTGGTGTACGATACACAAAACACTGAGTTTCTAAGAAACATATATTATTATTATTATTATTATTATTATTTTATAAATTATATAATTATAACCAAGCCATTAAAAATAGTTATATAAATTTTTATAACTAATTTTCAAGTATTTATAAGTAATGATATAATTATAGTTAAAGTTATTTTATGGTTAAAATTTCCATTTTCTCGAATGAACCAATTTTAATAATGATAATTTTAGACATTCATGGAATTTTATTTTGGTAAAATAAATATCATTTTTTAATTCATAATATAAATTTTTTGGGGGTGAAATTTTGGTATTTTTCAGAAAACATTCAATTTTCGATGAATATTGAAAAACAATGCACTATTGTTAAAAAACTAAAATTTTCATTTAAATAATTAATTTTAAAATAATTTGATTGTAAATTCACAATTGATAAATAATACATATATTATCCCATTTTAGGTGACTAGAATATTTTCTACAATAGAATTATATATAACAAAATTATTGAACTTTTGAACGTCTCTTAATCCTACCTTCTAGCCATATTTTTGGTATTATCAGTAAATTTAATTGTACATCTTATATAGATTGAAATTTTAAAAAAATATAATATATTTTAATTAGGATAAAAATGAGATTTAATAGGACTGAAATAATTTTTTTGTGAGTAGTTACTTTTAAATTGTATTTACTAAAGTTAAAGGTATACAGGGAAATTAAAGGTAAAAATAATTTTATAATATTATAATATTATCCTAGACCTTGTTATAATATCATTTTACATGTGTTTTTTTTGACCCAAATAATCCTTATGTCAAAAATAAGATCCTCTTTAAGCAACTTGTGTTAGATTAAGACATTGATTATATTTTATTTTAAGATGTGTAAAAAGAGTCATATTCAAAATTTAATAAACAAATCAATTTTTATATAGGATTATACATAAGATAAATTAGACTATAATTATTCCATTGAAGGATAATAAATTTATCTTCATTATGATAATTTTTTTTTAAATTTTATGTCTTGTACAATAATTATGTAGTAATTGTTTAAATAATTTCGATATAAAATAAATGATATTAAAAATATTAAATTGAATATAATTTGACTTAATTAATGACATCCACGAATTTAATAGATAAATTATACATGTTAGTGACATATTGGAATTATTTTCTCGATGCTATCATATAGGTTTAATATTTTTAAAAATCAAAATATTTTATATTATCAAAATTGACATAAATGATGCTTTAAAAATAATATATAATAAAATGTAGTAAATTTCATAATGATCTAAGGTTATGAAAAATAATATGGATAATATCAAATATGTCATTAATTATCCAATTATGGTTTTTTTCATTTAGTAACTATATTAAACCTATTGTGTAAAAAGATAACTTGTCAAGGTAAGAATTAAATTGTTTAACTAAAGGTTAAATCCAAAAGATAAGGTTAATTTAATGAAGTAAAAATGTATAAAATTATTTGTTGATAATATTTATTACCATCCTCATTCCAAATTATAAATAAATCAATTTGGATCTATTTGAAACCGAAAAATAATTTATAATAAATTATTAGTTTTTGAGTAACCTAAAGTGCCCCTCCTACGCCCTATAAAAGGGAACTTCTTCTTCTATTTAATTACAACCACCGAAGCCCTTTTCCTCATAAAAATCCTTCCCATTTCTTCTCCAAAATTTCCTTACTATATCCTATATTCCATAAATTTGGAAGAAATATATCCTAAAATGTATTTATATGCAAATGAAAATGATATAACAATAAAATTGGTAATTGTGGTGTCACCTCTTCCGATGTTCTTTTCTTATTCAACTACCTCTTTCTATGATGATTACATACCAATGTAATAACTAGATCACTGAATATATTCTGAGATGTTGTTGTGATTATGGGACAACCACATTCCTCCTTTTACCCATCAAATTTAAAACAATATCACCATGTCTGCATATGTACAACTTAATGTCTCCACCCCGTGGTGTAAACAATTTTTCATGTATATTTAATTTATATAGGTATGAAGAAGAATATAAAGGTTGTAAATAATAAATGTTAAAAAATATTGTTTTTTATAATTAATATTCTATCCAATTCCCTATCCTATACAAATAATGAATGATATTGTCACTCGTACATACATACGACTTACCTCTCCATGACACTATGATATTCATCATCCACATTCACCATTCATGGATGATTATAAAAATATATATTATTAATAAGTGTGAAATTTAATATATAATAATGATAGTTTAATAATTATATATTTATATACATACATATATATACGTATTTCATTTACATACATTCTTTCATCATGAAAATTTAAAATGGAAACAATGTTCATGCGTACGTACGACTTACCTTCTGCATGAATAGTGTATTGCATTCCCTAATTATTTATGCTATAGAATATTACAATATGAATATATGAGATATAAATGATATTTATATAATGATATAAATTCTTTAATCATGATATATGTATATGTACCAATGATATACCAAATTAAGATAATGCGATGTATTTAGTGAATATTACCCGAAGTATAACCTAAATAGTGGATCATTATGTAGATGGTAATATATGGATGTAATAAAACCATATATGGTATTATGTATAAGAATACGATTCGGTAAATGATATATAATAACATTATATTTACTATACATTATTATTATTTGAGTATTAAGTTAGTCAAGAGACAAGGCAAGGGATAATTTTGCTATCTCATTGTTATTCAAGATTGTTTATACATAAGAATTTGTTGGTGTTTATTTAATATCGTTGTCCATGTTTTCTAGAAATTCATTCATAAAATATTTTAATATTCTAATATGGCTGTTTAAATACATTTTTACGCATTTTTGACATTTAACATCATTGTTTGGAAGGAATCTTTCATTTGTTTTCCATATGATGTACACTTTGAATTTTTCAGAAAAATTACAAGAAGAATGTATTTTAACAAATAATACATGAATGTATTATTTTAATTTCACAACATCATATTTTCATGAAGCTTATCTTACATGTTTCCAAGTTTATTTTCTATGATTTTTTTAAATTGCATTGAGTTTTAGGAAATGAAATCTTTTTTAAAGGAGTAAGGAAATTTTACTCCAGAATTATTTTGAAGTGTTTTATCAAAATTATTTTTCATCTAAAATAATATTCATTGTTGTTAATCATAAATTTATAGTGAAATTATTCAATGTTTCCATTCATGTTCTTTCTTAAAATATATTATGTTTTTATGGAATGATGCTTATGAAGTCTGTTTTTCTTTCACAGGATATATGATTTTCAAACCTTCTTATATTCATGGGTTTTGTTTATGATGAAATGATTGTAAAACCAATCAATTTTTATAGGTTATAATTTGTTTAAATGTGTATGAAAACACATTCATTTAATTGGTTATGGTATTATTTTTAATGATCATGTGGAACATGTATGTATGATTTCACTTTGAGATAGGTGGGAAATATATACCCCTCCAATTCATTGGGTGAAGGTTTATATCATATGAGATAAACTAATATGGTCTTGAGAGTGAAACATGACTAATATTATGGCCATTTGATTTAACCCTGAATAATAATATGGTGTGAGGAGTGATCTCTTTCTACTATGAGGGTATGGGAAGTGAACCCATACTACAAAGATGGTTTTGGAAGCGATGCTTAGGCTTCTATAGAAATCATTATATGCTTATGTGTTGGAAATAATTCAATATCTTACTAATTTTTTATTTTTTCATGGATTAGGATATTTATTTAATTATGGATTATGTCATATGAACATAATATATTTATACCATGATTTCTGTTATGATCTTTGAAACACAGGGTATAATCTTCTATTTTTCATGATAACTTTCTCATACCCTTACACTAATGTTTATAATTATATGTCTCCATTTTTACCCATACTGAGCATCAACGATCACCCCTTTTATGTTTTCCCCCATATTATGATGATATTAACATTGTTTTATATATCCTTGAATGTTCCAAGTCAAGTAGAACATAGTGCGAGATTATGAGGTTCATTTAGGTATGAGTGTTATGTTTCCATATTTCCAAATTCACTAGACAAATTATGTCCTTTGGGTGTCTGTTCGTATAATGTTTCAGTATTTCAAAAAAGATATGTAATATTAATGTTTTGAAAATCGAGGGATTCTATACATTATATTCCAAAATAAGTTAATCATGCACATCATGTAACCAAAATTCTATCATTATCTACACATAACACAGAGGTTAGCTAACCTTACACACTATATTGAATTTCCTCGATGGCTTACATAACATATAAGACTGAGTGTTACCGAACAATAATTTATTATAAAAATATTTCTTTTTAATAGTTTATTAAATGACAATTAAATTTAATATTATTGGATTAAATAACTTATGAATATATATATTTTAATTCATTGATTAAATATTAATTATAAAAAAATATAGAAACCAAATGGATATAAAGGGATGAATTTTATAAAAGTATATATTTATCTGAAAAGGAAGATTTATATTAATTAAATAAATTAATTACTAATAGTGAATAATATTAAATAAATTTATATGTTATATATTGTTTTAAAAAATTAGCAATTCAATAGATTTGATAGATATATGATAAAAACAAACCCAAATTTATACTCAAAACCCTATATTTTTTAAAGGTTGTTTTAATTCCCTTTATTGGTGAAGCCATTTAAAAAAAATTTAGGAACTTTTTTAGATTTAATATCTCAAAGTAAACTTAATATTTGAAATATATGCATAATAAATTGTTTAGGATAAAATATTTGTATTTTTCTATAAGTTTTTTTTATGAATAATTAAAATTTTTGAATTTTAATTCAAAACTACGTTTTCATATACTTAATTTATAGCGATTAATTACTTTTTAAATAAGTTTTAATGTTTAATTTGATAATAATTTTATAAATTTATCCAATTTAGGTAATTGGGATCCATTTAATTTTGATATTTTTTATAAAAAATAGTACACTTTTGGATGTTTTTTACTTTAAAACCCCAAGTGTCATCCCGTTAGTGAGTTTATTTTTAAATTGACTTCCATAACTTTTATGATTATAATTTGGAAAAATATACTCCATATTTTTAATCAGAATAATTTATAATTGATAATAGGTTAAAATTTGTTTTTTTTAAAATATTATTGAAAGAGACAAAAATTAATTATAGGGATTAAGACCAAAGTTAGGTTAACAAAGTACTAATCCTTACATTTGTGACCTATAATGACATATACACTTTTAAAAAAGCCATATGTAGCCATATTTAGACCATATAATACCTTGTATGAAATTTGGTCCATTATATTTCCAATTTAAATAAAAAAATTGGTTGGATTTCCCTTTTCCAAAATATTACAAGAGTAACACTCATCCTCCATTATAAAGGACCTCCTCTCCTCCCACTTCATCACACCTCTCATGCAACTTATGTTCAGCAAATATAAAACCAATACACTTTTCAACATATCTATATTACTACTAGTAACATCCCATTTTTTAGAATGAAATCCATGAAATAATTTTGGTAAAATTACCCGATTAAGAGGTAACGACTTCTCTCAAGCTGATTTCATTTATTTTCATTCTAAACACCCCAAATATCAATATTCAAAGATTTTGTGAATGAAAAAGTATCATCAATATAATGTGTAGTTTTTATGCTAATGGTTATACCTAAAATTATACACACCTCTATCTTATTTATAATGAACGTACTGTTTACATGTATGCCGAACTACAACCTCACAAATAGATGATTGTTCATTTTTCTTTATCACCACTCTTGATAGAAATTATGATGGAAAATTTATATATATATATATATATATTATTTATTATATTTATTAACTACTTATGATTCTGTAATCATTTTACAACAGATATCATTACGCATTCCATTTGGAGTAAATATGATAATTTTATTTAATGAAGTTTGGACTACCGCCCACTTGAAGTGATGTCATTCGTCCACACCCAACATGAAATCTATTAAGGATGGGTTTTGTGAAATTATATGATATATATGAAATAATAATTCCATATTAATAATGAAATATATAAACATTTTTCATTTAACTTAATTTTATAAATATGATAATAAAAACGGAAACAACGTTCATCTGTACGTATGACTAACCATCTCCACGAACGATGTATTTCTAGTCATACTTCTATATTATATAGATTATTATATCGCAAATATAACAAATCAATATAAAATTTATATCATCAGGTACATTATGGAAAGAATAATATTAGCATATGGACCAAATATATAACAAATTAAGACATGTAAAGAACAAAGCAAATATTATGCGAAGTGAAACTTTAACCTAGAAATGTTAACTAGCAGTTAATATATAACCACAATGAAACCATATAACATATTAGATATAAGAATATGGTTCTATCAAATATTTATAATAATATTATATTTATTATATAATAGGATTGAATGAGTATGACTAGATTCATGACACTATGTAAGGAAATTTCATCTCAATTTTTATTTCTCTGAGATATATGATTTATTCACCACCCATTTGTTTTGTGCGGTGTTTTTACATACCAGTAATGAATTATATAATTATCATATTTAAAATTATGGTTATTTAAATTTCCATTTTATTATCTTTATTTTACATGTTTTATGTTTCAATAGTTACCAAATTGGTAATGAAATTTGGTCTCAATTTTCCTTCTTTGAGATTCCAAAGGCGGTTGGGATCAACAGCTTCCTCTAGTTGAGTTTTCTTATAACAAAAAATTTCACTCATGAATTGAGATGGATCTATATTAAGCCTTTTATTGGATGAAATTTAAAGCTCCAAAATGTTGGGATGAGTTTGGAGGAAGAAATCTATTGGGACCCGAGATTGTTGAACAAATGGTTGAGAAGGTTGTAACCATTCAAAATCATATCAAAAAATCACAATGTAATTAAAAACGTTATGATGATAACCATCTATGTGATATAGAATTTGAAGTTGATGAAAAAGTGTTTATATGAATCTCAACTAGGAAAAATGTTATGATATTAAATAAGAAAGGGAATATAGGACCTAGGTATATTGGCACCTTTGAGATTCTCCATCGTATTGGGACACTATCCTATCACTTGAAACATCCTCTAAATCCCTATAAGGTTCATGGCGTGTTCCATGTATCTCTCTCAAGTAAGTACATACCTGAATTTTCAAATGGACTGAACTTAGAGGCCATAACGCTAGAATATGATATTTCATATATGGAGAAACCTATTGAATGTTTAGACTGATTAGGGAAAATTATACGAAACAAGACCAGTTTCCTGGTTAATTTGTTGTGGAGAAATCACCAGTTATAGGATGGTACATGGGTACTTAAGGATACGATGGGGAAGAAGTATCCTCCTTTTTTTTTACCTAAGTAAGTAATCTAGAGGGATAAATAAATTTTAATGGGGGCAGAATGTAACATCCCATGTTTTTATCAACCTTTTTTTGAATAAATTATAACAGTAATTTATATCTTGCATTGCACTAAGTCAAACAATCAATTCACATGGAACAGACTTGGCGTAGGTTGCAAAAAACATTTAATTGGCATACGGTACATGCAACATTGAATTTCTACTAAACATCTCTTTTGATTATTATTATCTAAGTGAAAAAACTGTAACATAACTGTTAACCATACTCATATGAATAATTATAACTACTTTACAAATAATGATAATAAAAGATATGAATCTTGGTAAAGTTCTTGTATGTTTAAAAATACCATTTTCTAGAATAAATTACTTTTAATAAAGATAATTTTAGATACACATAAAAAATTTTATTTTGATAAAATAAACATCATTCATGATATTAAAATTATCTTAGGTTGATTTTTTTTTTATTTTTTGGAAAACTTTCTATTTTGATGAATATTGAAAAACAGTCCATTATTGTAAAAAACCCAACTTTTTAATTTAAATAAATATTTTTAAATTAAATATATTTTAATGTAAAAATAGAAAAATAATACTTATATTAATCCAATGTATGTTTTTGGACTATTTTTACAATATAATTAGATATGAAAAAAATTATTGAACTTTCGAATGTCTTTTACCCGCCTTCTAGCGACAGTTTTGGGATTATTAGAAAACATAATTTTACCCCATATGTAAGTTGAATATCAAAAAACAGAAATGTATGTTTGTAATATAGATGAAAAATCTGGTCTAATAGGATTAAAATATTTTTTTTGTTGAATAGTACCTTTTAAATTTTATTTACCATGTTTAAAGGTAAATAGAGTAATTAAAGGTAACAATAATATTATAATTATATAAAATTACCATAAAACGTGTCCTAATTACATTAGATATGTGATTTGAAACCCAAATAAACCTTATTTGAAAAATATGATCAACATTAAGACATATGTGCCTGATTAAGACACTTAATATATTTTATATTTAGAAGAGTTAAATGAGTCATATTCAAAATTTAAGAAGTAAATCATTATTATATAAGGTTATACATAAGATAAAATAGACTATAATTATTCATTTGAAAAATAAAAATTTTATCTTCATTATTATAATTTATTTTTAATTATTAGAGTAGAAATTACTTAATTAAAGTCTTTTACAATAATGATGTAGTAATTGTTTAATCAATTGAGATATCAAATAAATGATGTAAAAAATATTAAAATAAATTTTATATTAATTAAATAATGACCTAAATTAATTTTATAAATAACTTTGACATGATATTGAAATATTGGAAGTATTGTCTCAGTGATATCATGTAGGTTTGATATTTTTTTTAAACAAAATAATTATATTGAATAGTATCAATATTAATATAAATAATACATTAAAATAAATAATATTTTTTTAAATTATATAAAGGTCATAAAAATATAAGGATCAACCAAATGACTTGTATAATTTCAAATATTTAATAATTTATCCAATTGTGATTCTTTTTTCATTTTATTGTAACTATATCAACACTATAGTGTAAAAAAATGAGTTGTCAAAGTTGGAGTTAAATTGTTTAACTAAACGTTATTTCCAAAATATAATGTTAATTATATTACCTAAACTTTTATAAAATTATTTATTAATATAATTTAGATATATCCTCATCTAAAAATCTACATAAATCACTTTGGAGCTATTTTAAATCGAAATACAATTTATAATAAATTAATAGTTTTGGAGTTTCCTAAAGTGCCCCTACCCCCATATAAAAGGAAACATCTCATTATTTTTAATTAACACCTCCGATGCCCTTTGGGTGGAAAAAACCTAACCAGTTCCTCTTAAAAAAATCCAAAACTACTTCATATATTCCATAATTTGAGAATAAATCCATCCTAAAAAGTCTATTTGATAAAATCAAAAAGAGATACCTGAAAATGATGTAATGGTTTATTACCTCTTTCAATGTTATTTTATTCTTCTACTTCCTATTTCTATATTGTTTCCATACCAAAGTAATAACTTGAGAATATTCTATATTATTTGATTTTTTTTATTATTGTAGGAAAAACATATTCCTCCCTTTACCCATCCTATAAAAAACAATATCACAATGCGTATGTTTGTAAGGCTTAACTTCTCCATGTCGTGGTGTAGACTATTTTTCACATACACCTTATTTTTTTGGGTAAAATGATGAATATAAATGATGTAAAAATTAAATATGAAAAAATATTGTTTTTATATAATTAATTTTCTATCCAATTCCATACACTTTACCAATATGATATGATATCATCGCTCGTGCGTACGTATGACTTACCATCTCCACAACACGACTAGATTCCTTTTCCGCATTCACCATTCAAGGATGATTATAAATATATATATATTGACAATTAGTGTGAAATTTATGACATAGTCATGCTAATGGAATAATGATGTATTTATATACATACATTTCCATACATATTTTCTTTTCATACTTTCTTTCAACTTGACAATTAAAAATGGAAACAATGTTCATGTGTACGTACAACACACCGTCTACATGAGCGGTCCATTGTATTTCATACCTATTTATTCTATAGATTATTAAAATATACATATATTGTATATATGTTATATTTAAATCATAAAATAAATTTTGGAATCCTGATATATGTATAACAATAAATGATATAAAAAATTTTGGCACATGTGACGAACAAAGAGAATATTACTCGAAGTAAAACCTTAACATAGGATTGTTATCAAGTAGGTAATATAAGGTCATAGAAGAACCATATATGGTATTATATATAAGAATATTCTTCTCTAAAAGATATATAATAAACTTATATTTGTTATACAAAAATATTGTGTGAGTACTAAGATTATCAAGACCCAAGGTAGGGGATAATTTCACTATATTAGAGTTATTCAAGATTGTTTTTACATAAGAATTTAATGGGGATTATTTATCATCCATGTACATATTTTATAAAAAATATTTCATAAATTTTTTTAATATTATCTTATAGAAGTCTAAATCCATTTTCTCATTTTTTTACTTTTTACTACAATGTTTGGATGGAATCTGTATTTCGTTTTCCATATAAGGTACTTTTAGATTTATTTGTGAAAATTATTAGAATATTGTTATCTAACATATATAGAATGAATGTCTTTTTTTATTAATGCTTTATTTCCATGAATATTATATTAATATATTTTATGGTTATTTTAAAAAAAACTTTTCAATTGATATTGATGGTGTTTTGGGAATAAAAAAACATTTCTGAAGACGAAAAGATATTTTACTCATGAATTAATTTCCTGTGTTTTATAAAAAATATCTTCCATTTATGATAACATCCATTGGTGTTAATCATACCTTTATAGGTAAATTATTCATTTTTTCCATTCAAATTCATTCTATAAATTTATTTTTTTGATGGTATGATGTTTATGAAGACCGTTTATCTTTCACATGTTATATGATTTTGAAGCCCAATTTTTTCATGGGTATTGTTTATAATGAAATGATTATAAAACCTATCTCATTTCAATGGTAATGATATGTTTACATGTTTATGATACCCATTTAATTTCATTGGATATGTTATTATTTTTAATAATCTTATTGCACATGTATGTATGATTTTATTATGATATGGGTGGGACCTATGTCTCCCTCCAATGCATTAGGTAATGTTTTATATCTCATTATATAAACAAATATTGTATTGGTAGTGAACCTTGACTTCAATAATGGACATAGGAGTGAACCATGACAAGTAAGATGGTATGAGGAGTAAAGTCATGCTAATATGATGGTATCAGAAGTGAACCAATACTAATAAGATGGTTTTGGTAGCGATTCCTTGGCTACTATAGAAATCATTATATTCTTTTCGGTTTTCCAAAATTCCATGTCTTACTTATATGTTTTGTTTTCATGGCTTATGTTCTTTATCTTATTATGGATTATGTCCTATGAACATCCATTATTTATGCCATGATTTTAGTTCTGATCTTTGATATAGATGGTATGATCTTATATTTTTCATGATCACGTTATCATACACATATACTCACTTCAATGCTTATATGTCTCCCTAATTTACATTTACTAAGAATCTAAGCTCACAGCTTTTATGTTTCTTTCCCCCATGTTATGATGATATGTACTATGTTTAATGTCTATTAAAAGGGTCATAGTCAAGAAGAACCTTGTAGGATATTATATAGTTCATTTATGTACCAGTTCTATGTTTCCATATTTCCAAAGGCACTAGAAAAATTAGCCCTTTGGGTGTTAGCTTGTATAATATTTAAATATTCCAAAAAAATTATGTAATGTTAATTTTTTGAAAAGAGATAGTCTCTATAAATTATATTCCACAAAAAGTTAATTGTTCACTTCCTAGAAGACAAATTTTATCATTCTATACACTGAACACGAGGGTTAACTTATGTTACATGCAATATTGACATTCCTCAACGGGTTACGTAACAAACAAGACTGAGTGTTACCGAAAAATAATTCATATTTAAAATATATATTTTAATAGGGTATGAAATGAACATTAAATTGAACATTATTGGATGAAATAACTTATCAATATATATATATTTTAATTTTTTTATTAACAATTAATATGAAAATAATATAGAAACCAAATTAATATAAATGGACTCATTTTATAAAAGTCTATATTTCTATGAAAAAGACGATTTATATTAATCATTGAAATTAATTACTCATAGTGAATGATATAAATTAAATTTATGTGTTATATTTTGACAAAAATATTTTAATAATCATTAAATAGATTTGATAGATATATGATAATAACAAACCCAATTTAATTCTTAAAACCCTATATTTTCAAAAAAGTAGTTTTAACAGTTTTTAATTGTGAACCAATTTTTATCCAAATATTGGCACATTTTTAGATTTAATATGTCAAAATAATCTTTATAGTTAAAATATAATGATAATAATTTTGTTAGGATAAATTTTTGTAATTTTTTTGTAAGGTTTTTTTTAATGAATAGTAAAAATGAAAAATTTTAATTCAAGACATATTTTCATCTAAATAATTTATTAGAATAAATTATATTTTAAATTGATTGTAATGTTTAATTAGATAAAAAATTTATATGTTAATCCAATTTAAGTCATTAAAATATATTTTTTCTTGGTATTGGTTATAAAAAATAGAACACTTTTGGATGTTTTTACTTTAAACCCACATTGTGTCGTCCTGTTAGAGATATTTTTTTAAATTATTTTCTGTTATATTTTTATTATAATTTAGAAAAATGTATTAAATAATTATAATCATAATAATTTAAATGTCTAATAAGACCGAATTATTTTTTAAAAAAATATTAGGGAAAGTGATTAAAATTAATTACAAGGATTAAGACCAAAATTATGTTAAAAATGACTAATCCTTAAATTTATTACTGAAAATGACCTATACATTTGTACAAATACCATAAGTAGACATATTTAGACGATATAGTACCATGTCAACACTAGAATATTAATTTTCCACCTTTAATAAAAAACATTGATGGGATTTCCCTTTTCCAAAATATTACACGAGTGACACTCATCCTGTACTCTAAATGACCTTATTTTCTCCCACATCCCCACACCTCTCACAACACGTAGGTTAGGCCAATATCTGACCAATACACTTCCCTAAATACCTATATTACTCCTAAAATCCTCCCATTTGTTATAAATCAATCCAAGGATGCCTTTTGGTAAAAAAATAAAAATGAGTTACTCGATTAAGAGGTAACGACTTCCCTCAAAATCTATAATTTATTTTTCTCTCTCAGCCCCCTCCACTGTAATTATTCAATAACTGTATAAAAAACAATATATTCAATATACTATGAGGTTTTTATAATTAGGTTTTGACCTACAATTACACAAACCTACATTTAATGGGTAACGAACATACTGTTTACAAGTACGATAAACTACCACCTCACAAAGCGATGATTCACTGGTGGAAATCCCATCTACACAAAAACCTCCATACCAATAGTTTGAAAAAATCATTTGTTTAAGTAACATATTCTAACAGTTATATGAAGTTGTTGTCAAATGATTAATACTTTGAATTTTACCAAAGGTTTTGATAAAACTATTGGAAATGAGGGATAATTTTAGGAGGTTTCCCATCATTTTTGTGAAATTGTTTTGAATGGATTGGTTTTTTCAAATATATTACAAAAATTTAAGTTAACCATTGTAGGAGAAAACATTTCTCTATGGTTTATAGAAAACAGTGGGAAAACCCCCAAAAAATCCTCAGACAGATCCGACTAATAGATCTCTCCACAAATCATCAAACAGATCTCTCCTACGTCGATCCTTACTTCTCGAGAATGAACCCACAAGATGAATTCATCTGTTGAATAGAATCTCTCCTCTTAGAATATATCTCTATACTAAATTAGATCTCCTCGTCCAACAAGATATCTCCTCCCACCCTACCTCTCGAGCATAAACCTTACATGGAGAGCTCACTTCCTCTGTCGTGAGATCACATTGTTTGGAACAGATCTCTCCAGGATTCCAACCCTAATTAAAATTTACCTCGTTTGTATGATACTATTAATCATAGAACTCTCAATCCATTCGTCAATTCAAAAATCTAGATTTATTTCAATCTGATCTAAAATAGTGAATTCCTTTTATTTTCCATATTGATATTCTTCTAATAGACTTTATGTGGTGTATTTATCAGTTTCCATCTGGGATTATGGTGGATTGAATTCATAAAAATTTTATATTTTTGGGTTAATATGACTTGTATTGAGGTGGGTGATTAGAAAAATATCCCTAATGTCCTCACCGGTTTTGTAGTATTTGAAGCATGTATGATAATTTCATCATTCCAGGTATGTGACCTCTTCTAATTAGAATCCATTCAAATTTCTAAAATCATCACTTTTAGAAAGTTCATATATCATGTTGGGTCCATTGATGATGAATAAAATGATCCTTTGGCCACCAAAGAGGTGTTATAATCTATAAACTTGGGTTAATCGTGGATGGAATGTGTCCAGTGCCATATACCTGGATTTAGAAATTGATTAAGGAACGAATTGAATTGAGAATTGAATTTTTTCTTCTCATGAAATGTGAATTAGAATTTGTAATTATTAGTATGTGAAATCGAATTGAAACAATTGAAACTTGAATTGATAATGTAGTATGTAACTATATAATTGGTATGAAATTTTAAAAGACACAATGTTATAGTGACAAGAATAATATTTTACATAATGGAATATGAGGGTTGTGAATTGGTAATTTTAATGATTTTAAAAATGTGTCATATGTCAAAATATTTGTCATGTTTTGGTGTATTGTTAGTGTGTTTTCTCTTGGTTGTTCTTGAGACATGGTTATATAATACCTGGAAGGGTTACTCCATGCATAGAATTATTTATTCTCGTTGGGTATGTAATATTTTCTCTAATGAGAATTCACAGAAAGTCCATTAACCCATTTAATATGAGATATATCCCTCGAATTGGTAATGTGTGTTAGGTCAATAGTCCATGGAATGAGAAATGTACCTTGTAATTGTTCCTTGTCAATGAAATAATCCGGGGTAATGTTAGGAATGGAAAAACATATATGGAACTATATTGAATCATGTTTGGAATACCCCGAGTGTCAATGTAGACCTCGAGTGTTGGCAGGATAATTTGATTTTCAACATTAAATTAATGAATTCTTTGAAATCAATATCATACCATTACATGAAATATAAATTCAGACTAGATATTTTTAGTCACCATTGTTTGTGTCATACTATGTTTTACTCCAAAAAATTTAGGATTCCCTTTAGAATCAAAGAAGACAACATGGATACAGGTCATGAAAAGGGTATGAGTCCCTATGATTGATTGGTTAGTTGGTAATATGATATAAGAGATTGGATGTGGGACTGATCCTGGTGTTCGAGACCAGTTCTGGGAGAATTTATTTGGAGTTGTTGTTAAGGTTATCTTCTGGTATGACCGTCTTTTTATATTTTATTTTTCCATACAATATTGAATGATATTATTTAATTGGTTAGTATTTTTTGGGTAATTACCTATTTATATACTTGAAAAGATTTATACTGGGTTTTTATGATGTTTTCCTCATTTTGTATTATTTTGTACGAAGTTTTGTAGGCTCTCACAATATATATATTAGCCCTTCATCACTATTTTTCTTCCTATGGAATATAGGGAGGATTTCTTGAGTTCTTGTGATGACCCACCATTGTCATAGGTGGCGGATTCATGTTGAGGTTGTCACAATTTTTTATAATTTTTAAACTTTTCTATTTCATTATTAGTTTTAGTATTGGGAGATAGGGGAATAGGATGTGTTGGGGATTGGTGATGAGATAATGCATAAGATTAACTAACCCATGAGAATGGTAAAACCATGTTTCCAGGGGGATTATTTTTCATGAGTTATTGCT
Source organism: Viscum album (assembly GCA_963277665.1). Classification (NCBI taxonomy): domain Eukaryota; kingdom Viridiplantae; phylum Streptophyta; class Magnoliopsida; order Santalales; family Viscaceae; genus Viscum; species Viscum album. The sequence goes on along the minus strand of OY728128.1, from coordinate 793,664,386 downwards.
TTTGTAGTTTTGATGTTATTTTACCTTGGTTTTTGAACATGTTGTGTGATGTTACTAATCTATGTGATTTTACTCATAGTTCGATATGGAATCAGTAACATCTAAAACCTCATAATGAGATAGAACAAAATTATGATTTATTGAACTTATCATTATAGGGATTCATTAATTGCATATGAAATAATATAACATGATTGATTAAAGTAAGAATAAAATCTTTTATACAAAAATATGATTAATTAACTTTTTCAATAAAGATTTGATGAAACCATTTATCAATGGTTTTCTAGTTTTGTGCATGTCCTTTAGAGTTCGATATTTTTCTAATCCCGATGATCTGATGAGTGTTTTGACCCATGTAGAGAAAATGCTTCTACATTGTCTTATTTTTTCAGGGTTAGAATAGTAAACAACACACACCTCATATAGTGTAGTTGGAGCTTCCTACAACAATGGGGAATCTGATGGATGATCAGCTCTATGATTGTATTCCATGAGTCTTGTGGTCAATGTTGAGAATAAATAATCACAATTTCCCTTCGTTGTATGATAACTATATAGAGATTTATATACATTTCCCGCCAATAGTTAATGGGGAGGGAGGCCCTCATGTAGGAAATCTCAGGATTGAGTCTCCCATGATAATATGTAGTCACATTTACAAAAAAATTTAGATGAGGGTGAATCTTGGAACTTGATAATATGGGTGATATATAGAAGTTATACATGAGAACTTAGCAATTGATCATTAGAAGTGGATCATGATAGGAACCAGTTACTGGGATATTCTCTCCTACCCCTATGTAGATAGGCTGATGGGGTTTTATCAATCTCTAGGGTTTGGGTAGGGGACATGAAACCCCAACATAGGAGTTTTTGTATCACCAGAATGATGAACTATAAGGGAGTCAATATAGATACTAGGGAAGAGGGAAATGTAATATCTATATTGTGGAGTATACTCTTACCAATCAGTATGTTGAATCGTCTACTTTCATAGGTTAAATTCTTGTGTCATCTAGAATTTCTCCAATTTCATTAATACGATTGGTTTAAAAAAATTTAATATTAAAAATTATCCAATTCCTTTAGTTAGTCTATGTAAGCATTAGACGTGGTAATGAAAATTTAAACATAATTAGGGGTGAGACTCCACACTGATTATTTTATTCCATATGTGATTGGATAAATTTATTCATAAAAGCTTATGGTCCAAGGATGATGGTTTGTCACACGAAGAGTCATATATAATGGACTCTATACATTTTAATTAATATGTGATATATATTCTTCCACCAGTAATCAATATCATATTGGGGATGAAAAATGGCATTCTGACTCCGAGAATATATAATGGACTCAATAACTGTAAAATTTAATTTACAGACTCAATACATTTTTTCATGGTATTAGAAATAGTCTATGTGGTAAAATTATAATCCTTTTGTCATTGAATGTGTGTACAAGTGAATCTAATTGATTAAAAAATTATAATCTAGGTTTAGTGGGATATTACCACATAGACTACTTTTAACATTAGCCTAATATCCATTATTATTTTCATTATTATAAACATATCTCAGTAATGTGGGACATATTTCTAAATAACATTATCCACCCGAGATCTATCATTATCCACCTTAGCTGTGGATTCCCTATCCCCTGGTTTGTTGCATTGCTAACTATATCTCAGGGGAATCATGAATCAATACCTTAATCTTAGGATAATAAGTTTACTTAGAAAAAGAATCCCTAGAAGTGAAATTAATCCATGGGTTATTTTTCTAATGACTAAATTTCATTTTTCTTATTGAAACATATTTTATATAAAGTGAAATCAAGGATGGAGACATGAGTTCAAATGTAATCAAAATGAGTCAATTAGAACCCGAGTAAAAGAAATTATCTAAACTAATATAAACAAAAAAAGGAAAACTAAATATAATGAAAATTTCCCAAACAAACATGTATCAAATAAAAGCAAAGTAAGTTGATTCTTGAGATAAAATGATTATATACCATTAATAGTAAGATTAATTGTTAATTAATAAGAATTTACTACTTGATAGTATCATTTTGAAACATGGGTATGTTTCCCCCTTACTTTTAGGAACATGATTTGACCCATGGGGCGTTGTGGTTCTTATATATTGGGTGGTGACATGTATAGTCATAGGAAACATGTATGTTTTTTTTTAGTTTTTATTTTATTTTATTTATCGCATCATCCAATTAGGCCTTTTACCTCTTTCTATGGAAAAAGGGTAGTTATATTCTGCGAAGGTGTCCAGAAGGGCACTGGAGGCGGCTGTGTGGTTTTCTTTAAAGGGGAGGGAGATTGGGATAGTAGAGAGAATTAGTAATGTGTTTAATTTTTTTTCCTTTATTACATGTTTCTTATGTTTATTTTCATTTCCTTTAGCATGGATGTCCAACGTATGGATGGGTCATGCCAAAATTTTATTTATTTTCCGCTGATATTATTATTATTTTTCTGTTGGAAAAATTGTTCCCATGTGGCGTTTTCATGATTCTTGGACACTTGCACCATCCCTAGGGCTCCATAGTTGGAGTTATTAGACTTCTCCTTATCCTACCACCTTGGTATGAAATCAGTTATTTTTTAAAATTCCATTATATTCTTTCTCTCTCTTTACACTAGGGATATGTTAGAAGGCCTTCTATTACATCTTCACTAATTCCACTAAATCTAGGAAAACGTAAGGGATCACATGCTATCTTCTAGTAGTCTTTAGTAGTTCTATATCCATGTTTTGAATATCACATAGATAAATAGAATAGAACACCAAACACAACCATAATAGATAATATTCGATATACTCAAAAAAACTAGTACTAGTGTTATATTCTCAGAAAAAAACATTCTAGAAACTTATTAAACAATCTGAAGAGAGAAACCCAATAGTGTTTCAACCATACTCTAATTTTGAGTATTGGTAAACAAACCACTAGATAGATTCATAATAAAGCTCAGATACTATTTTTTTGGGGAAATATAGGACATCAATCAGTGGATGAAAAATCATAATCAACACATCCCCCACAAATCGGTATCCGGGATTGGAATATCTAAGCACCCCAAAAACCACATATATTTTCCATACTTTTGGTTTTATCCATCCTATATCCTTCCTTCTATGACATGTGAACATGAAAGATTGGCGTGAAAAAAACACAGGAAAAACATAATCACAACACACATAAGATTATGTGTCTATGACCCACTCCTTTCAGAACGTTCACTTTCAAAATTCTACCTAAAATCATCCACAATCCTAGAGATGTCAAGTACATTGAACTACACACACACACACACACACACAGAGAGAGAGATATATATATATATATATAATTATAAATCCCCTCCATCCATAATTGTGATCTTTTTGAAATTTTTATATAAATCAAACTGGCGTACTCACATTGAAATCATCACTTAGTGAAGCCAAATCATGTGGAGTACTTTTCTACCACTACATTTCATCCTAGTTCTGATCATGATACCTCCATTTATTAAAGAACATTATGATATGTTGATAAGAAACATTCATGTGACAGGGGGGCTGGGGGGTGCAGTTGAGTGGGGGATGGGGGGGGCTGTAGTGTATTGTGTGGGGGGGGGGATGTAGTGGAGTGGATGGGGTGGGGGATATTTAGTGGAGTGGGGGATGTGGGGGGGGGGGCTTTAGTGGAGTGGGAGGGGGTGCAGTGGAGTGGGGACTGGGTGAGGGGCCATATGGGACCGGGGGGGGGGGCAGAATAAAGAATGGGGGTATAGTGTAGGTGGGGCTGGGGTGGATGCAGTGGGGGATTGGGGGGGGGGTGCAGTGGAGTGGGGGTGGGTGGGGGGCTGTGTATTGGGGGTTGGGTCAATTGAGTGGGGGATGGGGGGATGCAGGGGGGAATGTGGGGATGTAATGGAGTGGGGACTGGGTGGGGGGATGCAGGGGGCTCCAGTGGAGTAGAAGATGGGGGGATTAAGTGGAGTGGGGGGGGGGAATGCAGTGGAGTGGGGGATGGGGGAATGCAGTGGGGGAGTGGGGGCTTTAGTGGAGTGGGGATGGGGGGATGTGGAGGAGTGGGGGTGGGGGATGAATTGTAGTGGGGGATGTGGGGATGTAGTGGATTGGGGGGATAATGGAGTGAGGGGGGGGCTTCAGTGGAGTGGGGGATGGGGTGGGGTCTGTAGTGGAGTGGGGGATGGGGGGACTCCAAGGGAGTGGGGGATGGGGTCTGTGGAGTGGGGGGTGGGAGTGGGGGATCGGCGGGCTACTGTGGAGTGGGGGATAAGGGGGATATAGTTGAAACATTCTACTTCATTCTAATGATAATCCATTCACATTTCCCATCCTTAACTCTTTTAGCCATAAATATGGAACTGTGTGAAAGTATCCATTCACCATCTATGAATTCTGTATAAAAACATACATCATCTATTTCCAAGGAAAATTATGTCTTCTTTAATCATAGTATGAACCACAAACCCCATAACTCAAACATACTTCTATTTCCTATCTATAAGGATTTCTCACATTTTTATCTAATTTTTAGACTAAAATGATTTATAACATGAACCTTTCCATATCTTTTAGAAGTATAGTTCTTCATACTTCACCTATTAGATGTTAATTGAAATAAATATCGATATTCTATAGCTAATACTGATGAGAATTAGAGATACTAAACAACACACCACTCTTATCTTCTAATATAATATTAACAAATCCACATTCGAAAATGTATCTTCCCTAATTAAATCTCTACTCATTGAAATCCTTTTTAGGTGACCTTTCTTCCCATAATGCCAACACATGGGACCATATTCCTTTTAGCTAATCCCCCTCCAACATGTTTTTATTTACCTTTTCCCTAACATTGATTTGTTGTGGAACTCTTTCATTACTTCCACATGATATTCATTTCCAAAATATGCCTCCTTTAAATGAAGTTATTCATTCTACATCAGGACTTAATGTTTTCAAATACCTGGTTAGTTTTTCGTGTGAATTACTCACTATGGTTTCTAGGACTTCCCATGGTTTTAAGAGGTTCAAACTCAAAAGACTACTCCTTTCCCTGATTGGTTAGTCACCCTAGTTTCAGATTCTCCACTATAAACCCATGTGGTTACACTACGGACCTCTCAATCCTATAAGAATAGAGACCTACTGTTCTTCTAATCTAGAGTCCCACCAATGAATGTATCTTCCCACTAATGAATAAAAATGTATGATTAAAATAAAATATGGTCTCCCAAATCACTATATTTCTTATGTACCACATGATGTAGATATTCTTGCATGAATACAGTGGATAACCCAATCTACTCATGAACATAATCTTCAGATCATTAGTAGCTGATAGGAATGATTAGATCTACTTTTCTTAAATACTCACAACATTTCTTCAACTATCTGGGTTTCTCAATACCTTTAACACTCATTAATTGATATTTCTTATTTCATGAATGAATATTGACTTCAATATATTCCTGTATTGTTCTGTGTTTTTAGGAACTTGGAATATTTCAATTTTTTATTTTGAGTTATATTTATTTTCATTATGGTTTGGTTATGGTGGATCATGGTATATTGTGAGTCTTTTAATTGTATGTGGTTAATTTGAAAAAGAAAATGTTAAATGGGAATGTTTAAAAATACATTGATTCTTATATAAAACTTGGGAGTACTTTAATGATGTTATTTGTATTTAGAAAATTGTCTAAAATGTTTTGGATATAATATGATAACATATTGTCGGATTTTTTTTTCAATTCTTTTATGTGGTGGAGGAATCTCCAATAAGGGAAAGAGGAAGTTCTATGTCAGACCCTATAAGTGGTGGTTTAAAAAAAATTTTTTTTCTCACTAGATTATTCTTGGATAAAATACATGGTTTTATATAAGAGCCAAAAAGAGGGAAATATGACAATTTCTTGTTTGGATCACCAGAGGTATTTATTTTTAGAGTACCAGATGGAGTCTAATCATTGTAAATATATTGGGTTACATGAATCAATTTCGACTATCTGATGGAGTATTTAGGATACTGAATCCATTGGCGTGATTCATATTTGTTTTTTTATAGTGGTTAATATATTAACTATCCAGAATGAAATTATGGATGTAATAGTAAAATAATAAGGTTTCTACGTACTAGCTGGAAGCCTATTGTGTATTGGCTGGTGCAGGAAGCAAGGCTGTTATGTACTGCATGGAAGCTTGGTGTGTATTGGCTATTGTAGGATGGAATACTGCTTCGTAATGGCAGCCTGGTGTATACTGGTTGCTGCAGGAAGCCTGCTTGGTTGGCCTGCTGTGTGTGTATAGCAACAGTTCGACTGAACTATTGGTATTAAGTATATAAGGTTTTATAACAATGGTTCAACTGAACCATTGGTATTTAGTTTTATTAAGATGGTATACCAACGGTTCTTTAAATAGTTGGTATTACGTAAATAATCATTATATACCAAATTTTTCACTAAACCGTTTGTATTTATTGTATTTAAGCATGAAAAATGGTTCAAAACTGTTACGATAAAGGTATTAGGCCAATATATCCCAACAGTTTCCAACCGTTGGGATAGGGGTTACCCAACAGTTCAATTTGAACCGTCGGTATATATCAATTTTAAGATCATTATACCAATGGTTAAACCTAAACCATTGGTACAGGTATATTACAACACCCGACACCCCAAAAGTTCATAAAACCATTGGGATATGTTATCCCAACGGTTTTCGGGCCCTATCCCAATAGTTTACAACTTTTGTTATAGTATAGTTTTATGTAGTGATTGTTAATTTTTTACATATTGCCTCTCATGTAAGAAATTATGATGGAAAATATATTTATATACATTATATATTATATTTATTATTTCTTTAAAACTCCGTAATCATTTTACAATAGTTATCTTTATACTTTCCATTTGGTGTTAATATAATAATTTCGTTTGAGGAAGTGTGGACTACCGCCCCCTCAATGTGATGCCGTTCATTCACACACTACATATAATGTATTAAGGATGAGTTTATTGAACTTATATGATCTATGTGACATAATAATTCTAAATTAATAATGATATATATATAAATATTAACATATTTTATTTAATTTCTTTCATTAAATAGAATAATAAAAACAGAAACAACATTCATGCATACATAGGACTCAATATCTTCCTGAAAGGTGTGATCCACATCATACGTCTATATTATATATATAATTATATAAAAATATAATAAATATGGATGAAATTTATATCATCATGTACATTAGGTAAATAATGATTTTAGTATAATGACCAAATATATAACAAATTAAGTCACGTGCAACGAACAAAGGGGATATAACCTGAAGTGAAACCTTAAAATAGAATTGTAAACAAGTTAGTAAAATATATCCATAATAAAAAAAATATAAGGTATTAGATATAATAATATGTTTCTTTGATAAATTTCTAATGAAATTAACTTTTTATATAAGATGATTGGATGAGAACGTCAAGAGTCAAGACAGAATGTATGGTAATTTCATTTCACTTTTTATTTCCATGATATACATGCTTTATTCACCACCCATTCGTTTTTTGTGTTTTTTTACTGCAAATTTATGAATTATATGATTAATATAATTAAAATTATAGTTATTTAAATATCCATTTTATTATCTTTTTAACGGGATTTATGTTTCAATAATGACCAAATTTGTAAAGTAATTTTTTCTCAATTTTCCATCATTGAGATACATTCCATGTTATGCACCTATATTGTTACATGAGGTGTATATATTGCCTTTGAAAATATATATCAGGAATATAATTATTTTCATGATAATTTAAAATTCATGAAATTTAATTTTCTTATTTTTGGTTATGGTTAAATATTACCAAGTGCTTTGAGTTTATTGAAACAATCTCGTTACTTTTGAAATTGTTTATGTTTACGATTCCTTCAATGAAATATTATGACAAACCTCTCATGAAAATTCATGAATTTTTATATCCTATATTTATTCATGATATATTTATATATCAATACCTTTTTTACACAATTTTCTACATAATATAGTTAAGAATGTGTTTTTTATGAAATCCCAACCGTACCTCTCTCTTCGGTAGGAAATCTATGTTCATTCAAACCATGTTTGCTAAAAATATTTTCAAGATATATATATATATATTAATATATTTTCAAGGAAAATGTTTTTCAAAATGTATTCAATCTATCTTTATTTTTATTCAATGTATTTTCCAATAAATGGTATTCAAAACATTTTGAAGATTCTATTATAAATTTTTATAGGAAAAATGATTTTCAAATGGTTTTCAAGATCATCAACAAGTCATACAAGGGAAACGGATTACAAAATTATTTCAATGCTTCATTTATATTATTTTTTTCCCGATAATGGTATTCAAAAGGTTTGATGTTTTATAAATATTTTTTAATGGATAAAGGATAATTTCATCCTAAGGTGTAACAAAAATATTATTAAAAATTATTTCGCATCTATGATAACATCAGATGGTGATACTAATTCCCTTATGGGAAATGATTCAATGATTATATTCATATTATTTAGCTAAATGATTTACATTTTATGGAAGGATTTTTACATAATCTATTTCTATTTCAAGGGTTATATTTCTATGAAATATTCTTCGTTTCATATTTATGTTTTGATGAAATTATTATAAAAAACCTTTTTATTTTATCCATAGGTTAATGTTTGATTTCATGTTTTTGAATCCCATTTAATTTTAAGGGTTCTGATGTGATTGTGTATGTTTTTTGTGAAATTTATGTATGATTTCATTTTGAGCTCATTGGGACCTATATCTACATCCAATGCATTGGATAATGAAAAATGTTTTATGTGATCATTGGCTAAATGAGAGGGAATCCCAAGGATGAAACAGTATGGTATATAGGAGTAAATCCAAAACCCAAAAAAAGTGGGTACACAAGAGGACATCCAAATCCTGAAATAAAAGGTTACTTGGGAGGACATCCGAAGTCCAAAATAGGAGGGAACATGATAGGTATTTATAATCCCAACGTAGGTAAATGAGTGATTAACCTACGGATAACATGTTATAGAGGCCATGGTAGGCCACATTGAAATAGGGTTTTTATGTTCTTATGTGTCTTTCCAGATTTGAAGTCTTATTAAAATAGTATGCTCTCATGTCCCATGTTATTTATATCCATATGATTCATTTATTATGATCTATAATTATATATTACATGATTCATGTGTATGATTTTTGATATGAATGGTATGATATTCTAACGATCATGATCATGTTCTCATACGTGTATGTTCATTATATTATTGCAAATTTCCTTTATTTACCCTTACTGAGCATTTGATCTCACACATTTCATGTGTTTCCCTTCCTGGGTAATGAGTAATTGTTTTGATGTATATATACAATGGGGGAGATATTTTTGGGAAACATTAAATGAATTTTACTAAGTAATAACTTTTTTGTTTCAATATTCCATAGAAAGTTAACTAATATAGTCTTTGGGAATTTGTTGTTGTAATTATTTATGTATTCCTAAAATGTGATGTAATGTTTATTTATGAAAATATAGGGTTTCTAAAAATCCAAATCATACAATAATGGGTTATCATTATTACTCTTACTTTTTATACATTTTGATTTCTAATTTCTCCTAAATTTTTAAAGTAGCATAGAGATAATTTTTTAGTGTTTTGTATATATTAATAAAACCTCCTAGAAGCTTCCATAATATAAATAAAAGGTTCTATATTTTTAACTTATATTTAATATGTTATTTATAATGTTTAAATGAACTTAGAGTTGATATCCATTAAATTCCTAGTCCCTCTTACTTTTAGGGTGTAAAATACTTTTCTAAGACTTATATAATGTATTTCTTTAAAATATGTTACACCATAATCATATATAGATGAAGAAAATCCAATATTGTAAATATGTTTCATTAACACCTACACATTGGTATTCTTTAAAAAAATATATTTATACAATGATTCAAAATAATTATTCTCTATAGAACCCTCCTTTACGCTGGGTTTCCTTTTAAGCTTATCCCCATTATTTTTTGTCTTTGAAACCTCATTATTTTTTTCATTTTTAGCACTACCACATGGATTAATAATCACTGGTTTATCCTTTTCGATGATTCAATCACTTCCATTTATTTTTTTATTCTACATCAATGATTAATATATGATTTTGTATCATGTGGAATTTTTTTTAATAATGGAATTTATAATATTCGTAAATATTTTGAAACTTCCACAAAATTTATTGAAATAATTTTAAATATCTAAAATTTCAGTTCATCATATAATTTTTTGGTTCCATGTACCTCACTTTATTATCCCTTACCTAAACATTCTATTTATAAATTTTGTTTATTTTGACCTCAATCATCTTTTTTGTCACAAAAAGATTTATAGGGATATCACCCATATTTTGTTAAAACTCAATTTTCATCTAATTAATCACCTAGGGATTTTATACATGAAGGTATTTGACTATATATTGACTATATATACTCAGTTAAATATTATATTTTTATAGTTTAATGATCTCTTTCAAAATTTAAAAAAAATTACATCCATAATTGTATGTCTTTTAGTATCTCATCATCTTCACTTTCATTATACTTATTCATTCTTCACTTCCCCCATTATATTATTGAGAGGGATAATTAGGGTTTTTTGTTTATACACAATGTTTTTAGTACCTTCATCCCAAAATTAATCATGACCATTATCAATTTTCTCTTCACAAGATGTCATAACATTTTTTGAGTGAATGTTCTTCTTTTCTTATATATTTTTTTCTTTAACTTTTCCTTAGTGGAATATACTATTTGATGTTTTCTTTCCATCTTTTTTCTCTATGGTGATTATTGAGATTTATTATTCTCTTCCTTATAAATATTTATCATGGGGGAAGCATCTAAAAATTTTAATTCATTCCAAGATTAATACAATTGAATGAAGTATTCTGTTTTTATTGAATGTGACATGATTATTAAGAACCCTCTATTTATATTTTCCAATTATTTTGTATCAGCGAGGAGGATCTTAGAGGTTCTAAAAAGGATATGGAAGTGTTCATACCCTTAAAGGGGTCACCACACTATGGTTGGGGATGTCCGGTTTGTATATTTGGCATTAAATTCTTGGAATTCATTTATGAGTGTAGATACCCGAAGCTTGACGTACATTGAAATTACATTACATTTGCGGAATACTTAGTACATAACAAAAACACACACACAAGGATCGTAATAGTTTAGTGTCTTTGGAAACTCGGAATATAATCTTCTAATCCTGGTGAGAGATCTTCAACATCTCCCATAAAGATATTCCTTTTTTTACCTAAAAAATTTCTTTATATCCTGGGGAAAAGAAAACATAAAAGGGTGAGCTCAAATGCTCAGTAAGGGTAAAAAAAAAAGAAACATCAATCACATCATATACATAAGCACATAACTTTTGGAAATCTTAACCTGTAAAAGAGATCATAATTTCATAACCTGGGATAACTCATGGCAGTGAAATGTAATCACAATAATCATAACATAAAACATTAAACTTTGTGTCATACACACATAATCATAGATAATCATTTCTTATTAGTCAAGACTCATTTCCAAGACTATCTTAGTGGACAAAGTCCCTTTCTGAACCGAAATAATTCCTCGTTTCAGTACTGTTTCACTGAACCGGTATAACCTACCATTCCATCCATGTCTATCTCATGAGATATAAAATCTTTACCCAATGCATTGGAGGGACATATAGGTCCCACCCATCCCATAATGATACCATTCTTATGTGTGCCACAAAATCATAAACCATACATCATAGCATAACCTATGTAATAAAAATGGAAATCATAAACATAATGACATCATAAAACAATTCATATAAGATAAAAGGAATTCATAAAAATAATTCCATCACAACATAATCAAATCAATGTAATAATAGGGATAAAAATAGAACCCTTTATTATCTTAGATGGAAAATAATTTTGATAAAACACTTGAACTCAATTCTTGAGGAAAATATCCTTTCTTCTTCAAAAACATTTTTCCTTTCTTAAAATGTCATACAACTTTAAACTAAAAGAAGTTGATTAAAAATAAACTAGAAAACTTGTAAAGGATTCTTCTTGGAAATAATTTTTTAAAAATCCATTCATGTCTTATAAGTTTAAAAACCATTCTTCTTGTACTTTTGTCGGAAAAGTCAAAAAGTACCTCGTATGAAAAATGACAAAAGATTCCTTTGATATATTTTACTAAAAACTTACCAAAGGGTAAAATAGATTTTAAACAATTATAGGTGGATGGAAATAATATTACATATTGAGGAAACATGGATGTGGATGATAAAATACACCCCAGTAACTTTCAATGTATAAACAATCTCAGATAAAAATGAGATTGTGATATTTTCCCTTACATTAGGTCCGATTTGCTTCGTAAGTGTCCGAACCTCCTGTATAATGATTTAAATAATGTCATTGACTTATTACAGAATCATATTAATTGTTATGATATCATATATGGTTCTCTTATGACTTTATATTACCCGTACTTTTGTAAATTCTATGTTAAAGAGCGTTTTGGGTAAAATTGTTTCATTTGTCGTCCGTGTTTTGACTTGTAATTATTCATATGATTACTTAGATCATGATTAATTAATTACAGAATATAAAACATGATTTATATATATATATATATATTCATAATATACATATATATAATAAATCAGTAAATGGAAAGAAATACACCGTTCATGGAGACGGTAGGCCGTACGTACGCATGAACGCTGTTTTCGTTTCCTTATTGAGTTGAACAGAATTAAGTGGATGACATAAATATATATACACATAAATAAAGTATCATTATTATGTCATATATTTCATGATTACTTATTATATATACATTATAATCATTCATGAATGGTTAAAGTGGATAATGAATCTCATCGCATCGTGGAGACGGTAGTCCATACGTACGCACGAGCGATGATATCGTTCTCATGATCATGGGACTGTATTGGAGTGTATGTATACTATTTCATAATCAATATCACTTTAAAATAATAATATATAGTTATTATTTACACCATTATACCCATCCAAGTAAGGTGGGGGTGGAAAATAGATTTCACCACGGCGTGGAGACGGTATTCCGTACGTACGCACGCGCGGTGATTTAGTTTTCCCTAGGATGGATAGATGGTGAAATAGGATTGTTTCATACATATAATAACATATCAGTATATTAGTGATACTGATATTATTACTTCATAATGAAACAACTTAAGAAGAATATGTGGAAGAAGAAATAAAGGTGAAAGAATCGGTAACGGAAATTACCTTTTCTTTGAAGCGCCTCTTTGAGACCTTCTCTTAGGGCACTGAAATTGGTCTTTGAGGAAGACCAGAACCTCTAGGATGTTTCTAGGGAAGTGGATAAGAGAATTTGGAAGGGGATGGACGAGCTTGAAGGATCAATGTTGTGTGAGGAAGAGAGGGAGGAGGTGCCCTTTTATAAGGGAGAAGAGGGGCACCTTAGGAAAATCTCAAAATATTATTTTATATTAAGGACAAATTCGGTTTATAATCATTCCAAAGGGTCTTATTTCGAAGCTAAAGTGGGTATGGGTAGAAATACTCTCATCCAATAGGATTTAGACAAGTTTAAGGTATTATTTTAACCTTATCAATTATATTTAACTCTAAGTTAAATAATTTAACTTTTACCGCGTCTTTTTGTTTTCTGACACTATATGGTTAATAAACATACCATAACAAGCCAAACGAACCACAAGTTGTTTATTATTAATATATCTATCCTTATCTAAGTCATTTGTCCGAACCTTATATTTTTAGTAATTAAATAACAATTAATAATATAATATTTGTTTTAAAAACTAATTTATGTCAATTTTGACATTATTTGGTACATGATTTTTATGAAATTCATACCATAATGATAAGTTCGAAAAAAGTTACTTATATCAACAATAACATGTCATATTAACCTATAAAATTAATTTATGTCATAAAAAGTCTCAAATTATATTTATTTGGGAATTTATAACATCAATTTTGTCAATATTTCATTAATAAGACAATTACTGCATCATCTTTGTGTCATAATAAATGATAATTATTTAATCCCTAAAAATTCTAAATAAATTCCTATGATGTTGATAATTGTATTATATTTCTGGATACTATTTGGGTTTGATGTTTCATGAATTTTATCACTAGATTAAAATTATTATACTTTTATGATTTAAGAAAGTGACATTTGTCACATTCTTTAGTTTTAATAATAATTAAATTATTTTCATTGAACAAATTTAATTAAAGGAATATAATCCGACCCTTAGCTGATATGGGTCGACTTTTATTCATCCAATAGGATTTTTCAAAGTTTTGGGTAATTTTATAATCTTATATTTACCCTTAATTACCCGATTTACCTTTAACTATAGTAAATAAAATTTACCGTAGTTACTATTCACAATGCCCCAAAATAAAAGTAGATAATTAACATGATTTGGACCCACTGAATCGAAATATGAAATCCATTTTTCCAAATTAAATACAAAAAATATGCAGAAATTAAATTAAAATTAATCCCGTTGTCGAAGGAAAATGAGTTTTTCTTTAAAACATTACAAAAGATTGAATTGATTTAATCTACGAATTCAAGGTAAAATCAATGCTAATGACATACATTATATTAAATAGTAAAAATATATTCTATTTATACTTTAAAACCATTAAATATTATAATTTAACCACATAAGATATTACGATGAAAAAAGTTGTTTTTAATTAAAATATAGCGTGTTTTTACTATTCATTAAAATATGAAAGTTATAGGAAAAATATCAAAACATTATCTAATGTAAATTTTTATATCCTGATTCAAAAGAAGAATTTTATTTTGTCATATTGAACTTATAAAAATGTCAAAAACTAGATTTAAAGTGGGTGCGCCATCAAAAGGCGGCAAAACTGCAATTAATGAAAAATACTTATTTTACCCGAAAAATTTATTTTGTTCTTATAACATGTTCTAGAAATGTGTAAGATGAATAATAATGTTATAAAATTCAAAATTTAGGTCACACTATTCATAACGGATAGTTCATAACAATATTATAATAATATATCGTTGTTTAGTAAAACCCAGTATTACGTACAACACACACTATCGAGGAATGTCGTGATTGCGTGTAATGCAAGCCAAGTCAGGGTTGCGTGTTGCGCAAGAATCCTTCGTTGTTTCATTTAACAGAATCCAACCATATTTCATTTATACATTGAATATATATATATATATATACTCAATGTTGCGTAGAATAACTATTATCAAAATTGTGTGTAACACGATCCAAGAATAGTGTTGCATATACTGCAAGCTAATACGGGGTTGCGTATAGAACAAGGTAATCTTGGTGTAGAATACAACACAAGACATTAATGAAATTAAAAGAATATTTCTCATAAAATCTCGGGGTGTTACAATGAGGATGACAGAATGATGTCATAATGTGACAGGATGTGTGAAACTAACTAGTTTCATCTGGTTTGGAGTTTATTACATAGAAAGATTCCATGTGTAAAATGGGAAATTTATAAACACTAAATTTATGGTGTGGATTAGCTATGGATCCATGGGGAATTTTCTATTCTAAATGTGGATCTAGAACTCACCATTTTATATATCCAAAAATGGTGAAAAATAAATGATTAAGTGTTTTTTCCTATGATTTATGGCTAGCCATGGCTGAAATTTGAGGAGCCAAAATAACATAGAATATTCTATAGATGAGGTGGTTGTGATGGTCAAATACATTTTTAAAAATTCTGAAAATCGAAAAAATAGCTACAAGAGATTTCGATCTCATTCGACTAAGGGAGACCACAACATGGTGGGTTTTCTCAACATGGTTCCAAGGAAACTATGAGTTCCACTATTACAACCTCCTTAATCTAAGTTATATCCCCTATTATTTGAGTTTTTTCATACTCCAGACCCCCATGGAACCAATTTGTCATCTACTTTTGGGATACCGACCACATCGATCATGGAGAACCATTTTACCTTGAATCAAGGTATTCTATTATACCATACATGTCTTCCTTTATCCATTTTTAAATCCACATTTTTGTGAACACCTTTATTCTCGGATGAGTTCTAAGAATTTATTCACATGGGATGTTTTAGTATAAATCATGTGGTCTTTCGTTTTGATTTTTCATGATTTTAATTCCATAATTATTTATTTGGGAATCATAGTGTCCTTTAAAGAGACAATAAATATAGGGGATTCAAGGTCACAACATATATTCTGAATATGTCATTTATTATTCCTTGGTTTACTTTTATCTGGATGGTTAGTGTTTGCCTAATAATTTTAATTAATTATACTCAATAAAATTTATGGTAAATGGGATATATATAATGTGATTTACATGTTTATATGACTCTTTTCTTCCATGATAGTGTTACAGTTTTCAATAAATCTGAATTATGTTTGTTTATGTGAAATTTTTTGTGATTATACTTTAGAAACATGTTGTGATGACTAACTCAAATTTTATTAATAAGGAAAAGATGGTAATATAACATGTTGTGTGTGAAAAATACGTTTTTATGTTGTCCCTTTCTTGTGATGTTGTAAGGACGTGATACCTTGTGTGATAGATGATGTTATGGGCATGGAAATTGTTACAAGATTATGAGAATGAGAGAGTTTTGACCTTGGTTTGGATATGGGGGTTCGTATAACAACTAATTTTGAGATAGTATGGAAATTATGGATATGAATTTTATGGGACAACCCAGATGTACAACCTTAAGATATGAGAGAGGAAAATCTGCGGGGGAAGCGGTATGGGGTAAATAATTATTGATACACTTATTCTTATATTTTAATACATGTTTGTGTTATTTGGAGTGTGCTCCTTGGTGAGATTGTCAACTTATTGATTGATAGGTACCTGTTGAATCTAATATTTGTTCATTGGGGAAATAGTAAGATCTTTTCACATTTTCAAAAGAGTCCTTAGGTATGATCCTACTAAGTACATATGTCATTATCACACTATATTTAAAAATTTAATATTAAGGTATTACGTCAAAGATGGATATTGATATGGAAATTTATACCTTTGATTATGAAGCTTCTGAGTAATGATCATTGGATTGACTATTGTTATTTCTACTAAGATACTTTTATTTGTATTCATTTGACATTAAATGAATTTTTGGATGTTTTTTGTTTTTGTAATTTTATTTTTTTATCAATATATTTTCTTGATGATTTTCTATCTCGATATCCTATTTTATTTTTTATATATAGAAATTACCCTATATGTGTAACTTTCTATATACACTTAGTATTAGACTCTAAACATGGTCCTATTAGAGGTGGGATTCAGTAGTATTATCTCTCTTACTTCATTGTCAGCACATTAGGTGTACTATTTTATGGACTATGTCATGAAATAGTGGAACCAATTGTTAGGTTAATAAATAGGATGGATATGGAGGTTATAAATTGTGAGGATTTCATTCATTTAGTATGGAAACAATGCCAGTGAACCTGGCATGTTATATAAGAATTGGAGACTATCTGAATGAACTTTTTTCATAATTTTTCATGGAATTTAAATGTTTTAGACAAAATAATGTGTTAATTTAAGATAAATTATTATATTTTATGATTTTAGTGGTATTTGGAGCTTAATCTTAAAATTGGACCATTTTGGATTTTAACAATTTATAATTATTTCAATATTTTTTCCATAAAATTTTCTATAAGAATCAGAATTATGAAATTTATGGTTTTAGGATCCCAAAAATATTTTGATACATGTCATCCTTATAGAACACAAACTCAATTTAATCAATTGATTCCCAAAAATTAGCTCATAACACATGCCTTTAAAAATATTCACATATCTAGAATGTTTTATATTTGAGTTTATATCACGATGTTTGCAATCTCAATGATGCATAAATTAGACATGGTGATGGATAAGTAATTCATTAACATATTTCATTATAGGGGAAACACATGATTCGTCCATTTGGAAGACCATTAAAGCATGGTAAATCAGATACATGGTACATGGAGAGGATGCAAGGGAATATAAAATTCTTAGAGTTAAATAGTCATATCATTCGATAAAAAAGTCAAAATATGGTGAAAGTTTTAGGGGACACACGCAATACAATGGAGAAAAACTTTTATGAAGATGTTAGTGACAGAATTAGCCATTTAATGGGCCTAACACGTAGTTCAATTAGAGGAGGAAACCAGGCCTAAAAATGGTGAAGATATCCTCCTTCTCAAATCATTCCATTCCATCCCATTCCATCCGAGCCACCAAGGATGAGATATCCATAGAGGGAGGACAACTGAATATTCTCCTCAATTTCTTCTTATTCATTTTATTCACATTATTTATTTAATTTTTGATTTTAATTGTAATTTTTATTTCTAATAAATTCATGCATTCCAAACATTGTTCACCATTTTATTCTTCTTCTATTTACAGTGGCACGTTATCCTAAAAAATATGGGGATAACATAAGGTCTGTACCAAGGGAGGTATATGGAAATTTAATTTATTGTTCTTTTAATTTTTTATTTTCTATTATTTTTTTGAGGAGAATGAGTGATGTATATGGGTGTGGAGATCATCCACTATGAAATTGAACTCAAAAATATTTATATTATTTTATTAAATATTGTCCCTCCCTTGTGTTGGATACAAGATCTTCATATGATGGAGTTGATCTATTTAGTAGATGAAATGGAATACGAGGAAGCCCGATCTAGGAAGACGTGACAATCTCTATCAAGGTGTAATATTAACTTTGATTGTATGATGAGGTGGAATTAACATTGAAAAATGAATACGAGATTTCACACCACTGAATAAAACATTTTAATTCATGAATGAGATCTCATTATTGAGTTATCAAACATAATTTAGGAAATAATAAAGAGAATAATGGAAGCCACAAACCAAATAATAAAGGCCATGATTTTTCATTACTAATATAATTTTGTCATTGCTTGTTATTTTAATCTATTCTTTCATTCAGATTTTGTCACTTTCCTTGATTAAATAAAAATAATTAAAAATAATTAGATTAGGTAATATAGAATAATTATGTGAATTACAAAGAAAGATCACAAAGTAAGATGACCCTGATCAACCTATGTGTTGTATTTGGAGAATGCATTTTATTTTGTCATAACCTACAACATGCATGTGTTAAAACTGACATCGTTTCTGGGTATCTAATAAGTTATTCAATTATATTTTCTCATTTTACTTCATATATATATTTCATTTTTTTAAGAACACAAAAAAATTAATCTATGATGTTTTCATATAACAATTTATTCAATTCATGGAACAAAAAATAATCTCAAGTGCAAGAACTAGTAGCCAAATCCCCCTGGTCTATAGAAGATGGAATTACATTATGGGAAAAATAAATTAGGTGAGAACAAAATAAAAATTTTCCAATAGGAATAATTCGAGGACCTCTTTTAGGATCTCAAGGAAACCCCTGATAAATTAGTTACTGATGTTTTAGCTAGAGTGCTCACTAAATTATTGGATTACCTCTCTCAATTCTATTAAGAAGAGGCCAAGACACAAGAAGAGTACTCCTCAATTCCTCCAAACACATTTAAATAACTTCCACCAAAATATTTCATGGAGAATGTATAAAAATGAAAAATCAAGTATGACTTTCAAGATATTGATTTCTACAAATAAAAAGAGATTGTGTCACTTTATACTTACAAGGATCCTTAGTAGAACCTGAACCTCAGAATGAACATAAACCATAATATGAAATACTTGTCTTAACTGAAGGATAAATGAAGGATGACTTTCCTATTGAGATAAATGTGGGGGTTGAACAAGCACTTGATGGGTTCTTGAATGAATGTGCGGAACTTATTAATCTCCCCAAACCATGAAAATTAGAAGATGCAACATCAGTGAAGGAAGATACCAACCATGTGATGTAAATTGAAGTGAGAATAGTGGATCCCAACTACCTACCTCCATTCTATGAAAATATACTCCAAGACAGACTTAACGTTGAGGAATTGATTGAAACTAATCATAGTAATGGAGTTACACCATTATTTAACTCTATCTATTATGATTTTATAGAATCTAAATGTTGTATCCCTTTTTATTGTTTTGATTATACAGAATCACAAAATATTTTCTATGCCTTGGAGGAAAAAGAAGAACCTATATGAGAACATATGAAGGACAACATGGAGATCCTTGATTTTGATGAACAGTCACTCGAGGAGCTCCATAATGAAGAGATCCAAGTTTCTAAGCCTAACTAAATTAAGAAAGAGTATACATTTAGGAATGATGAGAAATTAATTTTTAAAAATTCAAATCATATTTAAGTAAATATTCTCAAATAATACCCCTTTTATAATTCATCTCATACAGACCATGTGGAGCCTGCGCTGGAAGAGTTTTCATAAGGTGCAATCAAGAAAGAGGATGAACCCTACATCATCATAACCCCACCATGAATGTTATACCTAATTATGAAGGGGAAGGGTCTAGTATACCATATTAACAGATAATTCTTCAGTATTAATGAAGTGTATGTTGGGAAAATAAAAGTGTGGGTGTTCACACCAATGAAAATCCAACCTCCATCAGATTTTGGATAATATCTGGAACTTCAATCTAGAGGTAGAAAAAATTCAAGACCCACTTTTAGGACTATAACAAGATTTATCTTTTACCTGCATTTTGTACATTCAATTTCTATCTTAGGAATTTAGATTTTATTTTCATTATTAAGGAGTAGTTCAGTACGTAACACACTCCCTAATATCATTTTGAGCTTCTATGACATGATATTTGTGCTTAAATTAGTTGTTTTGATTGTATTATGTTTGTAGAAGGTAATTTTAAACATTGGAGGAAAAAGACTAAGCTTCATTTCAATAGGGAGTTCACTTTTAATTTTTATCTTTTAAACTCGTTAATTTTTTTCCCAAAAACCTATTTTAAGTTTTAAAAGTAAAGTATCATTCCCAATGTTGAATTATGTTTTGCATGACTAATCTAGGAGACATATGTTTCATAGGAATACTGTGATGTCGTGTTTTGGATTTCAATTTTAATTAAATTGAATTATTAAAATGGATAATTTAATTTTTAATGTTAGTCATATATATTAATGTGAGGAGATGGGATTTTAAGAAATTGATTGATTCATGTAAATAAAATTTCCTAACCATCTTCATGCATACAATTTTTGAAATTAGTTTGAATTGTTTTATTATTTTTAATGATTCCATGAGGGACTTTCCCATTTAATATTTTCATTCACGATATGATTTCAATAATAAGTACTAATTATTTTATCTTGAGCATATTTTGTGTGTGTTCTGGGGACATGCCACCTAGTTGAACATGTATTTTAACTTCTCAAAGCTATTACTTTGTAATATACATTTAAAATGATTAGGAAATCCATTTAAAATACATTATCCTTAAAATACCATATTAACTAAAACCATATATATCCCTATTGAAAATTAACAAACATTATCTAAATGATCTATGTTTGATGCCATTTTATCCATTCTAACCCTACTCTTATTATTTGAGTGACATTTAAAGGCGAAGTGAGGGGTGAAGGAAATCATGGTTGAAGGGATGAAACACATTGTAAGGAATAAGTGTGGGGGTGTTTATGCAGGAAAATTATTTTTGTTGATTAATTCATTATACTATATTGTTTTCCTCCTCTTGAATAAAAAAATAAAAAGGAAAAAACCAAAAAAAAAATAAAAATGGGTTGTGATTTGGGGAAAACAAAAATCCTAATTAATGGAACTATGATTTTTACCATACATGGTAAATTAGTAGATGTGAGGTTTATTATAATGAAAAACATTCAAAAAATGGAATAAAATGAAAAGGTTCTTGGAAAAAGAATCTTTTTTGAAAAAATAATCAAGAAGGTACTCAAATTATTCATTATGAAGTATTTGATAATGATATTACATTTACTTTGGGTGGATGTGGGAGTTTCTCTATTGAAGGGTAGAATTTTATTACACTTTTATCTTTTAAATAATGCATTTAAATTAAGTGATAAAACTCTTTCTTGAGCTACAATTTATAGAACATAAAATCCTACCAACCTTAAAACTCAAAGTCAATTGATCCATTTTTACATGTCATCCTGATTTAATGGATTTTTGTATCTAAAAAGTGGTGAATGTAGTCCTTTTACAATATTATAGATTAGTAACATGCTCTCATGATACGAGTATAAATCTATTTAAAATTTATCATGATTTATGAGGGAAATGACTTAAAAGTGAGGTAGATCATAAATTAGAATGTTTAATAATAATGAATAGAGGATCATAAATGAATAAAAGGAGATGATCGATCATTTTTTTAAACTATTGAAATGAAAATTCATGGATTGGTTGTTTCTTTGAAAAATAGAAAATTGAATTGAGATTTTATTTGTAATTTAATATTTTGATTTGATATCGATACTTTTTTTATTATAATGCATTAAAGTTTAAATATTGACAACATCGGTACCGTCTGATTTTCAATGTTAATATATTATGCTTGAATAAAAACATTTTTTATGTGTAGGGAAATTGAAATAATGAATATTTTGAATAATTTTATATTTAATTTCAATTTTTTAGACCCACTAAAGAATAATTTTATGTTAAATTCATACATTTTTTGAATTTATTTGTATTTTGAGCTTAATCGAAAAATTTCCCTATATAGATTTTAAAAGATAAAAAATATTTATATATTTTTGAAATAAAATTTTCTATTTTAATCTAAATTTTTATATTATTTTTTATAGGATCCTAGACATCATGTGATACATTTTATCTATATGGAACCCAAGCTCTATTCATAAATTGGATACCCAAAAGTAGATAAGAACACATGCCTCTAAAACTCTTCACATATTGGGAATGTTTTAAATTTGAAGTCATATCTCAATGTTGGAATACCCAATGAAGCTGCAATTAGACCTGGAAGAAGGATAAGAAATTTATTAACAATGTTTATTTATGAGCCAATCCATGATTCACCCGTTTGGAAGGCTATTATAGAATATGAAATTGCGTACCTAGAATATGGAGAGGATTTATGTGACGATTAAATTATCAGAGTAAATGAGTCATAACTTTCACTAAATAAGAGAAAATATGTGGAAATTTTTATGGGGAACAATAAGATAGTGTAGAAAAAACATTATGAAGGGTTCCATGCATTAATATGTCATTTAATGGGCCTAAGACATAGTGAATTTAGAATGGGAAAATTAGGATTATAAATGGAGGACAACTCCTCCTTCCCAAATCATTTCATTCCATTCCATTCGATCCGATGCACTAAAGAGGAGATATCCACTGAGGGAGTCCAACCAACAAATTTCCCCAATTTATTCTTCTTAATTTTATTTGTTTTATTTATTTATTTATAGTTTTCACATATAATTTAGAAAACTAATAAATTCATTTATTCGTTAAATTGTTTCAATATTTTATTCTTCCTATATCCATAGTGTCATTTTAACAGAAAAAATGAGGGGCTAATCAAAGGTTTGGCATGAGGGAGGTATGTAGAAATTTCATTTCTTCTACACTTACATTCTTATATTTTAGTATTTTTGTGATGATTAAGGGTGATGTGAATAGGTGTGGGGATCATCTACCATGACATTGAACTCAAACTCGTTTATATTATTTTATTAAATTTTTTCCCACCCGTTTACTGGATACATGATCTTAAAATGATGGATCTTAGACACTCAATATATGAAATGGCATACGACAGAGCCAAGTCTTAGAATATGTCACAATATTGATCAATGTTTAACAGTAACCTAGATTATAGGAGGAGGTTGAATTAAGAATGAAAAACGATTCCAAGATTTTACACCAGTGAATAAAAGAATATTAATTCATAAATGAGATCTCATAATAGAATTCTCAAACATAATTTATACCCCAATAAAGAGAATAATGGAACCCACAAACCAAACCACAATGGCCTTGTTAATTCTGTAATAATATCATTTTTCATTTCTTGTTTGTTTAATAATTTATATCATTTAAATCTAATCACTTACCTAGATTAATTAAAAACAATCAAAATAAATTATATCAGTTGAGATAGAATAATTAGGTGAATGATTGATAAATATCCTAAAGTGAGACGACCCTATTCAGCATCTGTGCTGCATTATAAGAATGAATTTTTTTCCACACCCCACGACAGGCGTACGTTAGAGACATGTGGGTGGTTGATATAGACATGGAGGATGATAAATTTTAGAGTTAATTTCATGCCTCTTAGTTACAAGATCTGGTGAAAATTGAGGTTAGTGTCTTTGATTTTAAGATGGAGTAATGGTTAGAGGATCTCGAGATCACCTTTAGTATCATTATAACATGGTTATAGTATATTGATCCACACCTTAAACAACCCATAATTTAGTGATTTGTAAAAGAATTATCACTACCATAAATTTCAATGATCTTATTAGTTTATAATGTTATATAATTAGGTAAAAAATTACATAAATATGGAAATTTCTATCCAATATCAATTTTCTCACAATATTTTTTATAATGATGAACTAGCTTAATTATAAGTAAATACCAAATTTGGAACTCTGACGTTATTATTTTTTCTTCCCATCTATAAACCTATTAAAAATAATTTTAAAAAAAATAATGAGAAAAATAAATCTACTTAAGGGAAACAATTGAGAAGAAATGCATCACAACTTTTGTAAACATGAAAAATCCCTAAGAATTCATACCTTTTTCATAGTGAATATTTTCCAAAAATTATCCATTTACATTCCCATGAAAATAACTAAATTTTATAATATCTTTCCTAAAAAATATCATAATAAACATATTGGGAAAATTAAAATCATAATAATTTCTTCAAAAACATTAAAACTCATGAATACCATTCCAATTAAAATAGTAATTTCAGCATTATTATATTAAAAAATGGTAAACATTCATTTAAAACCTAATATCATTTTTTACCTTTGTAAATCAAAATATTTCATTTATAAACCTTAAATAGAATACCATATAGGTACCATTAGAAAATTTTCATAGTATTTTATTTCCAATAACAGTTTCAATGGAATCACCAAATAATATAATTCTCATATCTTATAGGAGTAACCGATAATCATTAAAATCCATCACTTTACACAATGTATTGAATATATATTCCTAAATCACCGACCATTAGGGATGTACCTAGATCAACTATCAATCAAAAAAACATCCAAGAATCTTGAAATGAATATAATAAATATTGATTTACCTTAAAACAAAAAACTTATTTTAATTGGGCTTTTATACCATAAATAATAAAATATTAACTTATCTCGTAAGGATGAAAAAACGATCCATTTTACTTGAGAAAAATGTTTGAAAAAAGAACAATGAATAATAAAGAAATAATTTCATTTTGAATAACCATTGATACTTGTAAAAGAATAATTATCATGAATAATGGACATTATAGTGTGGAAAATTTTTCATTACTTATATTTTAAAAAATAATTCATTTTGAACATAGAAATAAAATGTCCAAATGAAGTGTACTGTAAATGCTTCAATGATTTATATTTTAAACCAAGAAAAAGGTAGTCGAAAGTAATTTAAAAATGAACCTTCAAAATACCATATGTACAAATACAAATTTACTTGGATCATTTTATTGAAAATACATATGGAGAAGAAATATTTGAATAATATAGATTAAAATAATTTTTAATGAAAAATACCATACCTAAAGTCTTGTCAATGTTCGTACATTACCTACTAGCTATATATTATATTTTTTTGAGTTTAATTTTTCTGAGAAAATATTTAATGTTAAATTCATTTCATTTTATATAACTTACTACCATATTTTATTTAGTATTAAATAATATAATGTTCACATTGGTCATTTTAAGGATGCCTAGTTCATAAAAAAATAGCTTCAATATGATAACTATGCTTAAGGGTCCATTATTCAGTTATATATATGGTATTAATAATTAAAAAAGTATTATTTATAAACATTATTTTTTTAAACCCCTCATTGAAAGGAATACATGGAAAAATGAATGACATCACCTTATGGTGGTGGTAGTGTACACATAAAAAATAAAAAAATTATCATTCTTAATGGATGAAAATGAATGAAAATAGATAATATAATAACTTTGAATAATTATAATTATTTCATCAATATCATATATATTAATTAAATCCATCATAATAACCATACATATGATATGGTGATGAAAAAAAACACATAGCCTTGTGCAGGTGGTTATGTACACGAATTCTAGAGTGATGTTTTCATTTCCCATAGGATAAAAAGGAATATTAAAAATAGTTTTCCCATAATCCTATAAAAATTTCATTATAATGAATACAATTATGTTATTATATCACCCTATTCAAATAAGATTTTAATATTTTAAATAATGAATCAAACTTGAAATAATCTTGGTTGGACTTATGCCTTCTCCTTAGATATATATTGGGATTAAACGCTATGACTTATAGGATTTTTATTTTGTAAGATGGAGAACACGTGGATATGGTTATAGATGTTGGGGAGAGATTTGTGTAGGTTTTTTTATAATTGAGTTCAAAAAATGTGTGAGTAATTTAGGAGAAGAGGTGCCCTTTTTATAAGTAAAGGAAGGGGAACCCAGAGAATTACACAAAGTATTAAATTAAAATAAATAAATTTTCATCTTCATGCAATAAAAAAGTTTACATATTTCAAATAAAATAAGTGTAAAAATTAAAATTTACTCACAAAATAAAATTTGCAAAATTTTATGTAATGTTTCCACCCGCATCACACAGTTTTAACCCCATTAACACTTTTGATGATTACCTTGATAACAATTAGTTCTACACAATAAGAGTCGAGAGAGTTACTATAAAATAAAAAGTGTCCCATAATATCAAAATTATTTTTTATTGACCATATTACATTAATATGTATAAGGAAAATATATTGATGAATTTTAAATCTGTATACAAAATATTATTTAGCATAATAGACCAATAATTTAATTTTTAGGACAGTTCATGTAGTATGGATTTAATGGAATCATCATATTAACAGAAAGATAATCTAAATTTTTTAAACATCATTGATATGAATCATTTTCTTATAAAATTATGGAACAAAATAATTTATCCATATTGTAATACATTTAATGATTTCAAAATTCAGTAATATTTTTTTATTACTGAAACAAGGTCTGTAACTACTTAGCGTAAGAATTTAATGTTTTTAATTAATCACTAAAACTTTAAAATAAATTATTATGAAATAAAATAATTTTTAATATAAATAACTATTTATAACCCAAAATATCAAATTTTTATACCTATGAAAACAGATTATAGATATTAACATAAAGAGTGTGACATTGTTTTTATTCATTATTTAAAATTACATTAATGACATTATCAAAGTAAAGTGTTCATAAATTGAAAATGTATAGATAATTGGATGTTTATGGTAGTAATAATAAAATAAATACAAGATTTATGGGTATTTTAAGGCCTTAAATCATTCATTTAACCATGTTTACATGTTTTATCCATATTGTGGTGACAATTATTTATAATGTTTAATTTTTATAATGAATAAAATAAAAGGGAAAATTTTAAAAAATTTGATCCCCTGAAATACAAACACGGAATAAATATTTTAAAATATAATATATATATTTGTAAAAAATATTTTTTCAAATTAATGCATAAAACACAATGGTAAAAAAAATTTAGAAAAATATTCTTTTAAGACAACAACTGAACTAATACCAAAATAATATATAAAATTGATTCTTATATAATTAAATTAATTATATTTCATTAAATGAGTAATATGAAATTTTACATTAATATTCTAAAAAACATGTTTTTAAAAATAAAAGATTCAATGAATAGAAAAGAATGTTTAAAAAATCAATAATTGTCACGATTTACCCCAAAATACATATTTTTTGAAAAACATGATAAAATCATCCAAATATTAATAAGATATGATTATTTCAAAAATTATTTAAATTTTTTCAAATTACATTTATTTTATTGGTAGAAATTAAGTGAAATATCTGCTCAGAAAATGAAATAAAAACAATATTTGAAGAAGATTTATTTATTGAAACATAATATTAGCCTATTCTATGTACATTACTAGAAACCATAATTAAATAAAAGAAAATTTATTTAATTGGATATATAATATTATTATAATAACACAATCATTTAATAATAATAAAAAATATCTTATATCATGATAAAAATACATTGTGAAAAAAATATTTTTATGGAAAACAACCATCATACCAATAAAATATTTTATCAATATTTATTAACAATTTATAACAAATTTATTATTGATTATTAATATATTAAACAAAACCATATACTTATATATTATAATATGTTTTTTCTTATTCATAATAAATAAACCAATGGATATGTCATAATGACTACATTTAAATTATAATATATATATATATATATATATGTTTGTTTAATCACAATGTTGTGATTACCACACAATATCATATATATTAATTAAAAATAAATAAATTATTATACAATTTGGTTTCACATAGAGTAATGGTTTAATATAGATGTATGTTATATGATGGGTTCAATGAAAATGCGGTGGAAACTTCATCTCATGGAGATGGAGGAAAATATTTCATAACTAGTATACCAAAAAGAGATTTGGAAGAAATTCATGTGATCATAAATGAAGGAAGTAAAGAGGAAGCGGTTAGTTTATATTCAACTGGGGAGTATGTATATGTGATATCTTGGAATCAAGTTTCAATATAATTTAATTTCAAATTAGATCTTCTTCCTCTTAAGGAGTATCGTGTATGGTGTCTTGAGGAATTTATTTGGCCATCTATAAAGTATGTAGTGACACCGGTCATATTTTAGATTCATATCTAGTATAATAGAATGAAGGGGTGGTCAATCTTATAAAATCACAACAAGTGATATCGTATGAGTGGTTCCATAATATTTCATCAAGGTTTATTTTTATTGGTGGATGGTTTTAGATGCTAGATCCTTCTTGATTTTGACCAGGGGAGACATCCCTAGTGGTTTATTTTTCTATTTTACAAGGGTAGTAGCTTGCATGATTTTACTAGGTGTTTCAGTATATTGTGTTTTATTTTTCATGGCTCTGTTCATTTCCAATACCATTTTCTAGTTATCATATAAGATTATAATGTTAGTGTCTAATTGTATCAGCGTCATACTCAAGGGAAATTTCTAGTAAGGTTGTATCTGAAGTATGGGAAGCAATGTTACACTAATTAAATAGTTGATGGGTTAGGAAGAGTAAGACCTCATGATTTTACCAATAATCATGGAGCCTAACACAAATTATTAGTTTTGGTGGTCGAAATTAGTAAGCCAGTGGAGTTGGGCATGAAACATTACATGTCATCGAGATACTAGCAAAAGAGGGGCCATAGATCCTCAGATGTACGATAAGAATATGTTTTACATCAATTTATTATTTTTTTCTTTTTAAATCCTCTCAATCCTTTATTAACCATAAGCTTTTTTTTTGATACTAGACATTGAGAGGCTTACCATGCCACTTGTTTTAATACTTCAGTATGAGGATTACATCATTATTTGATGTTTCATGGGGGTGCATAAGTTGATGATGGTAATAATCATTCATGTAAGGATCTATTCTTTCCATATGTATAAGAATATAATTTCATCCTCAAAATTTATTTAATGTTTTCCATATGTATAGTTATAAAATAATTTGATAGGATAGTCACATTCTTGAATGCGGATGATCAGTGTGTAGTTTTCATCCATGACTAGGGTTATGAGATGGGACATAGGTGGACGAAGTCTCTTCATTTCTCTATGAAGAAGTTTTTAGTGAATTCAATGGGAACTATGATTATGGATGCTCCGAAATTATATAGGTCATTTACTATATTAAACTTGGGGAGATTGAAATTTTATGTCATGAACCCACCTGGGTTGACCTGACCTGTCAACCGATTCAGCTCATAACAAGGCCTCAACCGTGCCTCCCCATAAACTAGTGGTAGCCGACTAGCAGTGAGGACCTAAAAGGACAATTGGATGACTATTCCCTCAGGTCAGAGTGTTATAATGGATGAAATAAACATAACATGTAAACAACTATTAACTTAATATTGTACATAAATAAATTGAAAACTGAGATAAACTAATAATGAATGAATGTTTTATATACAATCAAATAAAAAAATACAAGTACTGGTCAGACACTGGGTAGACCACATATAAAATATAGTAAATGGATATAAATACACAATTCTCAACTAATACTCTATGTAAAAGGACCTGACCTATCTCCACGATGGCTGAACAGATCTAACAAGAACCAAAGATTCTACATGAGTGGCTTCACTAAAACATGCAACTCTATACCTCATCCTAATCAATTTCTCCTTGATAAACCTAAAATTAGAAAAAAGGACTACACATACACCAAGGTGCATATGTAGGGTGTGAGAAACAACTCTCAGAAGGTAACCCCCCACAATGATCAGAATATCATTATCCATAACCTGTGCATGAAACATACATCATGTCAGTCATAGAAGAACATCACTACTAACATAAAATATAATAAAGGAGAGAAAATAAAAAAGGGATTAAAAAAGGGACAGTCAATCCTTGTATTCTAGTCGACAAACCATAGAAAAATCTACCCTCTCTCTAGACCATTAGATATTAATAATGAAATGTTTCTTGCATAACTAAAATATCAAGTGCATCAACCTGATGAATAATGAGGCCAAAATTACAATTTAAGGTATTAAAAACATCCACGACCCTATGATATTATCATTGGACTGAAAACACACTGTAAATTTATTGAGAACTAGTAATCCATTGAAACCATATAAAATGGAGATTGTTACTCTTAGCTGACCTCAAGGTACAATATTGTGCCCAAAAGTCCTACAAAACATTATAGTCAGAAAATCCTATCAACGCATCACTGGGATACCTAAGCATGAAAAAAACCTAAAAACTAACACTTAAGAGAACAATATCCTCTACGGTCCACTAACCCTAACCCTGGTATAATATCAAAACTAATGAGGTTTCACTCATCTAGATCGTCATTTATATTCCTAGCCCCACCTCAAAACTACCAACAAACCAATATAAGAAAGAACCATAAACAATATTAGAACATATACCTATCCCAATAATACCCCAATGTTCCCCTATCCCATATATATTGATAAAAAATAACATCCTAAAATCCCCAATCCACACTTGAGAACCAATGTTATCTAACATCCACAACCTCAAACCCAAAACCACAAAAAAGATCACAAACCATCTCTTAGACCGACCAAACATAGGGAAGCCCCCACATTCCCAAAAATCATTACAATAGAAATCCTAAAAGTGGATCCAACATTAATCCTCAGCTTATGAAGATCACGATACAAGGGGGTCCTTCATCAAAACCAAACCGTTTGGAAATCTCTCTCAATAGAACTATGGTTGAAAACTAAACTGAAACCCACAAAAAAACTACCCAAAAGGGATACCTCATGAAATATTTAACATAGCAGGGAACTCCCCATAATATTTCCATGAAAAACAGTTTATAAATATTTACAATGAAGCCCATATATACCTAGTTTTCAATGATGTTAAACCACCTTGAAGGCTTTTAGTAGTCTGAACATAAGGCAACCAAACCTAATCCTTGAACAACCAACTTAGTGACCCCGTATAGGAAGATAATAGATCCCATCTCGCAGAATCTATCCAAATCACCTAAATAAAAGAATCTCGTATCCATAATCCATGTTGATTAATGAGCATGAAACCTCACCCAAGCCTCATCACACATAACCTATCCCCCTAGAAGGATCCAACCTCAATAACCTTAAAGGGATCCTCTCACAAAACACAAACAGTCCAAAACACCATCAGGAAGACCAATAAAATTTTAAATGAATCCTTAATTACTATATATATGGTAAAACTATCACAATGGACTAATTATAATCCAAATTTTGATTCTATGGAACACAGAAAACCCACAAACAATTGCTGAAAAGTAAAATACATTTACTTGTAAGTACAAGATGTGTACTCTACGAGCTTTTCATTGGCATATACTTCTACATAGTATGAGAAGACATTGTGTCTGGATGTCTACTAGTTCATAGACATGGTGTATGTGTACCACTTCATGGGGTTTCTATCTAAGCACATATCCATAAGGCCATGTCCCACTATATGGGCTTTACTCCAAGAACACATAATGTACTTCCCAAAATCCACCGAACCATCTACAAGACCACATGTAATTTTAAATGGAAAATTAATTCTACAAAAAAACTACCTAAATTACATATACTATACTTCTAAAATCATTATGTTACATAAATTCTTAGAACAGACAAAACGTGTTCATCAAACCATAAGTTATGTGATCAGGATCTCCAAAACAAGAATAACTCCCAATCTCATAAAACATACGTATTCACCTAAAAACAATGAGATCGACCCCCTATGGGTCCCCGCAACACGTAAAATATTAAAAAATAAAAAACTAATTTATGGGTATTTATGAAGAAAAAAGTAATAGGGACTAACTTAATGTAGAAACAACTGATTCTTCAATCTAATTTGCAATCCCCAATGCTCGGACGATGAAATAACATGACCTGATCTTCCTAAAAGAACTTCATTCTCCCCATCTCTCCCATATCTCAATATTATATCTCTTATATGAAGGAACCCCCAATGGGGGTGGGGAAGGTCTACTTGACACAGTAGGGGAAGAAAAGGTAAAAAACAAAAAATGGTTAAAAGAAATAAAAAATAAAAGAAAATTAAAAATAAGAGAGAGAAGAATAGTTGACCACATCTATACCCAACGCTTGATAAGTGGTAATGCCATACATAAGAAAAAATACCAATTCCAAACATAATTGAAATGATGGAGTTCAAATATGATTCTCTAAAAAGAAGGTATCTTTTAATTAATATGCACAAATAAATAAAATTTAAATAATTAAATATTAAATATTTAACCAAATGTAGAATGCTCCTAAATTATATAAAACCATATCCTATGTTAAAAACCAGATTCCAGGACAAACATAGTGGTAAGAAAAATTATCCAAGATCTCTTAATAAGTGAAATTACCATTTTACCCACAAAATCCATCAAAGATAAAAATATTCATATTTCCTTGATTTTATTAAACTATTGGGATGTGGTTTATAAAAACCACCCCACTATAAATGCCTATCACACTCCAGAAGCCTAGGTGGTTATAAAAAACCCAAGATTCACTACAAAATCAGATTCTTTAGACACAACAACTATAATCCCCTGACTACTCTCACAACATTGAATGCTCTACCAATAAAATGTAAATTAAACAATGAATCATCAGATGCAGCTCACCAAGGGAGTAACCACATCATTACCCATCAACCCTGAACCAATTTCCATATCCCACACTCATTTCACAACCAAATTCAATGGGAATATGTGCCCAAACTATTCATACTAGAGTTCCAAAACTAATCACTAATAGTATCTCATTATAGTATCACTAGTAACAATTACCACACAATAAATGAACAACATAAAATAAGTACCACAAACAACAATGGGATATAGGGAACTCTCCACTATAAGGATTCTCCAAACTGGAACAAATCATAGTGAACCCTCACATAGCCTGACCAACATTGAGCCTAAATAAAAAACCCATGCCTTATCAAAAAGTCTTTCTTTTAAAAGACATAGAAACAACACTACCCTCATCAAGGAAGAGTGATCTGTGAAAACCCGCTAAAATAATTTCGTGTTCAAAGGATCCATGACCTAAGGAACCTAGGATAACACTCCTAAACAAAATGACCATTCTCCTCATGAAATATAGTTCCAACCATCCCGAGAAACCTCAAAACTTATATTCTAAAAGTAAGAATCTCCCCAATACCAAAATAAAAGAATATGACTTCCCTCCACATAGGTGTCTATCAAAACCCTTATATCATGTTACATCCTAAAGAGAAACAAGAACCATCAGTGCTAGGATACCCACAAAAAAAACCCTCTCAACCATCCAAAATACCACTAATCCAAAATCCATTCTAGAGCTCCACCTTTAAATCACCATGAGACCATATGCACACGAAAAACATCTAGGGATTAGAACTATGTTAGTGAAACTTGATTCTAATTTATGAAACTATCTAGAATACTTTTCTTCATTGAGCCAACCATTACCAACAGTAGCAGGGAACACCAAAGTCCACAACAACCTCTTAGGGTTTCCATGCGTTGATCATTGAATGGACCATATATCCACCACAAGACGACACCTCACCAAAGTATCTAAATAAAATTTCATCATAATAAAGTTACCTAATGTCTAGTTGAGTATAATTCCACAATGTACATATATGATATCACGACACATAAAAAATTATTGACACACGAAACAACTAAACCTCTATAATCATTAAAACAAACACGAAAATAAACAGGTATCCTATGTTCATTGAATTATGCATGAATACTAGCCTCATTCCATCTAGACAAGATTAAAAAATAATAAAATAATAAATTCAGTATATACATGTGTATAAAAGGAGGTGAAAATAAAAAAACCATAATAGTAAAAACCACTAATAAAAATCACATAACCCTGGTAACAAAAACATCCTATATGAATAGGTGATTATATAATAGAAAAAATATACCCATAACATTCTCTAACACATTCCTAGATCTGCTATCTACTAAACCCAAAAATATTATAATAATGAAAATGAATCATCTGATACTAATTTTTTCACAAATCAACCAGAGTTATCCCGACCCATCACCTGGTCTAGCCCGCAAAAGGCCTCAAACGTGCCATACCATATGCTAGAGGAAACTAACTAGTAGTGAGGGCCTGAAAGGATAATGGGGAGACTATTACCTTAGTCTAGAGTCTAATAATAGATTAAATGTACTAAAAATTTAAGCATATATGTAAATCGAAGTGTGCATAAATAAATAAATAACTCGAAAAGACTAAAAATATATGATTAATTCATATATAATAATGGATAAGAGTATAGAAACTAGTCACCCACAGGGTCGACTACATAAAGAATAAAATAAAATAAACTAATAATAGAATCTTGTAATATTACATAGATCCAAAACACATACCCCATATCCATGACTATAGAACTACTCTGTCACGAACTATTCAATCCACACAAGAGGAATTGCTAAAACATGAAACACTAGACCTACAATGGATTCCATGCATCATTTTCAATAGAAAATAAGACAATAGTTTTACAGAAACACTAAGGTGTACTTGTAGGGGATGAGAAATAAATATTCGTAGGCCACCCTCGAATGATAGTGACAACATTTTCTTCCATAACATATGTATGTATCAAGCATCATGTCCAGGATTACTTAACGTGACTAGAAACATATAATATAATGAAAGGAAAAAAAAGGACAAATAAAAAATAGAAACATAAATCATGGGTTCTGGTATGGAACATTTAGGAAAATATATCCTCAATTGGTCCCCACTAGAGGAATTATGAAATGTTGCTGGCATATACCCACCATCAAGAATGTTTGATTTAACAAGAAGGAGACCCAAATTCTGACGCAATGACATGCAAACATTCTAGAACCTAAGATATCATCCTAAGCTTAAAAACACATAGTTCATATACGAGAAAATAGTACTCCAATGTAATGATCAGAATTGATAATAGGGACTCTTTATCGGCAATGGGAAACATTACCATTCCCAAAAGTGATGTAGGACATGATGGGATAATGAAAATATTGGTGCATTTTTTGGGAAACATGATAAGGCCCCAAACCAATAAGACAAGCCTCGAGTATATTTTAAACTAACCGTAGACCTAGGAGAAGAACTGATCTATGGAATTTGAAGTCATCTAGATCATTCATTAGCTCCCAATTCCTTCCTCATAGCTACTCACTAACACGCATAAGATAAACACAATTACAATATCAATGCATATTCCCAATCTAATAATATACAAAAGATATTCCATACAAAATCCAATATAGGACCAAAATAACTAAAACCTATAAGATATATATCAAAAATTTGGGTTGGATTTTTCTTAGAACCTCTAAAATAAATCAACATAAACCAATACTATCCATTTTACATGAAAACCAAACATATGAAACCTACTGGTGTTTACAAAACTTGAACACAACATGAAACAAAATAAGGGGATTGTCCAAAAAGACAGAAATCATTAATGAAATTCTATAATTTTGTTCTTTAGAAAACCATCCCTTAGGAGAATCCCAATCAATGGAACAATGGATATAAAGCCGCCTTAAGACCATAGAAAACCAGGACCAAGGGGAAAACTAAAGAAAAACCCACCCAAACGGGTATCCCCCAGAATAATTCATTTAGAACTATCAAAAAACATTCTCAGTTAAACGTATACTTACCAGAAATACAAGAATGGTGAACCACCTGGAAGGCTCAAATTGGTCCCATCCAAGAGAAACTAGATCAAAACCTTGAACAACTGCACTAACGATCCCATCCAAAGAAGACACATTATTATATATCCCAGGATCAATCGAAACAAAATAAAAAAACTCATTTGGAAACCTCAATCAAAGGTTAAGAAAGATTAAACAACCTCTCACAAGACTCACAACTCACAACCCATCCCTTATACAAATCCAACAACAATGACCATAATGGAATCATTTAAAAAACTCAACCACAACTAAAAACCATCTATATGACCTCTAAATGATTAATGGATTGGACCATTGAAAAAAATGTAAAAAAACGATTAGAATGTAATACATAGAAGATAAATTTTGACTCTATGGAACAGAGACAACAAAACCCCATTTACTAGAAAAGTACAAAGTGTGTACTTCCATGTACATGACATGTACTATCAATGTTGTTCATGGACATGTAATTCTACATAGACAGAGATAACATTGGTTTTGGATATGTACCAAAACATGAATAGGGAGTACATGGGATTTGGATATGTACAACTACACATGGTGTTTTCCTGAGCACATATCCAAATAGACAAGTCCCACTATATGTAGTGTACCTAGAGTAGATGTAATGTATGTCCCAAACTGAGCCTTCCCATGTACACAAACACTTGTCGTGGTACAAAGACATGTACTACTACATAGAGTGTAACTAATGTGCACTTTTTTTACATATAAAAATTCCAGCTTCACAAAACCAGATGAACACATGGTTTTTCTTCATCAAACTATATGTCAAGTGATCTAGATTTCCTGAACTAAAATCCATATTGACACCCACAACCACACCGATTCACACAAAAACCACCATATTGACCTTGTAGGTGTCCTTTACGAAAATAAAAAAATATAAAAACATAAAGACTAATTTATGGTGATTTATATTGAAATCCCAGAAAAGGGCCTTCCTCGGGGTGGAAACCACAAATGCTTTGATCCGATTAACGATACACAACACTCGCACAATGAAGCAACATGAATTGAGATCTATAATGGATCATCCTTCTCCCCTATCCCTATATTCTCCCATTCCACTATCCTAGCTAATTAAATACCCAGAGGGTGGCATAATAGGATGAACCAAAGGAGGGAAGATAAAAAAGGATAAATAAAAGAAAAAAAGAAAAAAAGAAGAAAAATAATAGAGTGAAAAAATTAGACCTACTCTAGACTAATCACCCAGTATAATGTTATACCCCA
Organism: Viscum album; assembly: GCA_963277665.1. Classification (NCBI taxonomy): domain Eukaryota; kingdom Viridiplantae; phylum Streptophyta; class Magnoliopsida; order Santalales; family Viscaceae; genus Viscum; species Viscum album. Next base: position 793,626,345 of record OY728128.1, on the reverse strand, counting down.
CTAAGGAAAATAACTCCATTACATACTCAAATATAACATAGGAATTCATATTAGACACTATCAATAAATGATATCACCAAATGAACATTTGATTATAAAAAATATATAAATAATTAAATATTAAAAATTCGTCTTAAATTTGAATGGTTTAGAATTATAGAAAACAACTATACTAGGATAAATAAAATATTACTAGACCAATGTTGTGGTAAAAAATTTATTCGAGATCCCATGATCGAATAAATTAAAAATTTTCCCCTCAAAACCATATGGGAGAAAAATTCAAATTTCCATAATTTTCTTAAACTTTCATGATGTGGTTCTTGACATACTAACCCCTTTACGGGACATTGAGATCATGATTGAATTAAAATAAATTGACTGTCCAATTTTAATTGATCTTTATTTCATGAAACATTTAGAGTTAAAGAAATAAAATATTCAAAAATATTATATGATGAAAAATGGTTTCATCTAGCCTAGTGTATCATGATTGGAGGCCCCAAAGTTGTTCACTAAGAAGTTTGGTGGTTGTCTAAGTTTATATATTTACTACCAATGTTTAAATTAGGCGATGATAAAGACTAGTTACATTATTCTATAGATTAATGAAATCCTTTATTGGTTGAATTGAGTTATACATTATTATATGATCTATATATTGTCATCATATCACCAGTTGATAGTAATGGAAGGAAAAACCTCAAATTCTACCTTCATATTCATGTACCAGCACAGCGAGTTTTTAGTTATACTATTATGTGTCAAAAAAAACAAGATAATATTAATGGAAAACATGGACTCTGTATTTCATTATTTCCTTTAGTAGTTCCTAGTAATGTTTACTAATTACAATATGATATAATCAAGGCCTGATTAAAATAATTATGGGTATATGAATTTCATTTTATAGAGTGTGTAACATGATCAAATCATTGGGATATTTTTCAGGAAAATTTTCTGGATACCTGAGGTGTATATCGTCAGACATGTGGATTCTCAATAGGATGTATCAGTGCATCCCGGAAAGGTTGAAGAACTTATTTATTTGAATGTATCTAAGAATGTTGGATGGATTTTAAACAATCATTGTCTCACGGGTTATTATCAAAGGTTTCTATTTAACATCTATTAGATTCTGACACCATTGATATAATTGAATATAATGGAGAAATCATTAGCTTGGATTAATTAGTTTTAGGTTAATTTTAACTACATAGAAAGATATTTGGTCAGTTCCCATGTTCTATACATTCATGATGACATGGTGATTTTAGAGTTTTTACATGAAACATCCAATTTGGGTCTATGGTTCATCTTAATATAGCTGTGGTATGTCATATACATCTGTCTATATATTTACACTTTGAAGAGATTAACTATGCTTCCAAAAATATGGAATAAGTAGTAGTGGTTTTTTAGAACCTATTTATAAATTACTTCCTCAGAGAATGCTTTGTGGTCTTCCAAGATTATTTGAGTTTAAAGTACTTACTCTCTTATAATAACTTCAATTTATGAAAATGAATTTAGATTGAGTTCCTCTAGGACTATGAAATTTTCATCTCATAAAAATCAAGGAAATGGAATTTCAAGGCTAAAAATGAGTATGAAGTCCTGAAAGGACATTATTCAAGAGTCCAACTATTCTTAAAAAGATATTGAGTAATTGTAAGATAATATATTTATTCAAGGATGTTTGATTATGTATGAAAACCCCTATTTTATTACACCATAATTTATTATTTATTAAAAAATTGCACACTTAATAAAAACCCAAAAGATAATGAGGCCCAGTGTCTTTGGGGAATTGGGTATACAGAACATTAACATGAAACGTGGGTACTACATAATTATTTCAATACATTGAAACAATCCCTTTTATTTCTTGGATCTTCTAAAAATTCATTTGATAACATGGGGAATACATATGAAAATGGGTGAACTATAGAGCATAGTGAGGGAATAGATAAACCATAGAATATGGTGAAGTAGTATAAGAGATACAGGATGATTATAATGGTAAAAAAGAGGGGTGAGAATCGTAATATTCAACAATTAGGCATGATATGACATGATTATATAACGGGAATATAGAAATGTGGAAGCAACATAAAACTTTACATTATAAATATATTTCAAGGAAAAACACACATAAAACACAACATGAAATTGTTAGGATAATCTCCGATGAACCATACATGAAATCCCATGCGACAAAAAATTTCCAAATTCATTGGAGGAATATATAATTTTGGGCCCACCCATAACCTTCATATCATGTACATGTATTTGTGTCCAACAAATATTATACAAAATAAGTCCTTCTTTAATAGATTTTAAAAAAATTATTATGGAGTATAGGTTACAAACATATAAATACAAAATAAATTATGCATAGGTACAACTAGGTGAATACCCGTGAGTGTAAATGGAGGCCTTTATTTTCTACACAAATATTTGGAATGGAAAATGGTAGGATAATTTCAACAACATAAATGGTGGAAACAAGTATTATTGATGGGTTGAATGAGATTGAAAGGGTTGTATAATTACAATGAAATCATAAGGATATTAATATTTATTGGTAAAAACAAATCCATTTTTAAACAATTAGAATTAAAATGGTACGAAATAAAAATAGTTTATGAATAAAGGGGAGAATGAGATGATACCTTACCTTGAGAGGGTGCTTCTTATATATTGAGAGGGGATTCGTAAGAGCTTTTGTGAACTACGAGAAGACTCTATAGAGGAAACGGTAGAGTACCGTCATGATCCATGGGTTTTTCGTGAATCACAATGATAGGTTAGGTTTATTTATATATCAAATAATAAGAGAATTCTATATTAATTTTCAAACATAGGGTTTGGATCCTATAATATAATTTAATAAAAACTACAAACTATCATAATTATTTCTGTTGGTCTCTTCAAAATATGACTTTCTTCAATATTTTATAAGGATGATGATTGAACACGTTAATCACTACATTGGTCATATAGAAGCAAGTCATGTTTATAAAGAAATGATTTTAAGTTTAAAATATAATATATTTTTTAGAGGAGACATTATGAAATTTTAATGTTAATAAAATATATTCCAAAATACATTAAATGAAATGGTAAATGTATATTTGGTCATCAATACATTTTATGGCATACATTATTTCACTTTTTGGGCATAATGATCTCAAAATACATCCTGTATAATTATACCTTATTTAATTTTTACCTAAAATTTGATAGTCTCAAAAAATTATGAAAAAATTACCATTGGAATATTTCAACATGATTATTTAAAATATAATAAATATATTTTTTTTAAAAAATTATATCCATTTGAGAATTTTAATTTTTAAATCCAAACACAAATTTATTTACAAATTATATTTTTTATAATAATAGTTTTATGACCAGTATAAAATTTAAATTTGAATCAGTAAAAGTATAATATCATTTATATTTAATTAATATTGTATAATGATATAATTTATTTAAAATATCCTTTATTTTAAAAAATTCTAAAATTCCTCAAAAATATATTCTTTATGGAAACTATATATTTCCTAAAAATATAATTTTTTATTCAAAGTATTAGTATATAATTTTTTATAAAAATCATTATTTCGACATTTTAAAATTTATATAAAAAAGGGAAAAATATAATTCTTCATTGTAAAAAAAGAAAACATAAAATTCATATTGTTAGGTACTAGATACAAATTTATTTATTACACCATAAAATTCTTTATGTGTATTGTGAGTGATAATGATATTTTTAGGGGGTAGTTATATGAACAGTATTTGGGAGTTCACAGGCCTCCATGATAATAACCTGGAGGAGCTATGGTACTTATACAAGTGGATCTATGGACCGCGAGATAGAGGGAGAAAGAATATGGAACATACAGTGATCCTTATGGTGGGGTGTTAGTCTATCTGGAAAGTCATGAATAATTTTAGACCTGAGAGGGTATATTATGATGGTAAGTCTATCATCATCAGAACTATGAACATTATCCTTGGCTTGGCTCATCTCATTAGAAACTAGAGGGATTCCCCCTCATTTTTTTGGATGACCCCATGTTCACATGATGCCCTGGAAGTCGATAGCAACATCCGTAACCTATGGATGCAATGAAATCATCACTCCAAGGGCCTTAAACTCAACACTGATGGGTCATGCAGTACATGTGTCTTGCACAGTGGTGGGGTTGTCCAGGACTCTAGGGGCTTGATCCTCTTGGCCTTCTCTTCCTGCTTTATCCACAGTTCTTCTCTTTAGGCCAAAACCAATGCTATACTCATGGGTATCAATCTTTACCACCAGAAATGATTAACCTCATCAGATGTTAAATTAGACTCAAATATCCTTCATGATTTCTTGAATGATACTTTCTCTCCTCCATGGCCAATCATCTATATTACTATAAATTACAAAGGCATGACCTCCAACAACATCAAAATTATGCATTCAGGGAATGAGGGTAACAGAGTGACAGATTACCTGACGATGATGGAGTTCCCAGGTAATGATCCGATTCACTTTTATGATATACTCACATTGAAACTCGAAGGGGTAAATCTTATTAGTGGGGATGCACTTGGAATTAACCATTTAATACCCCTTTAGACTTTTTTTCTTCTGTTCCTGGTCTGGATGTCTTTTCTCATTGTTAATAATAAAGAAACATTGACGATGAAGATGATGATCTAGATAAACACTAAATTCTCCATTAAAATGTTTAACTCACGATTCATTTGTTAAATAACATCATTGGATTTGTTACAGGAGAATAAATTTGTTTTCATATCCCTCATATGCACTTATTAATGGGATTTGTAAGGTATGATCCTCATAAGCATGTCCATTTCATCCTTTATTTATGTCTAATGGACTTTATCATAACAGTTAATGTAATAATATCAATGTTCAATGAAAAATTGATATATTATCAACGATTATATTTTTTAAGGTTTTCTTAAATTATATAGAGCTTATAATGTTAATAAAATTCAAATTAGTGATTCTCTTTTCTATTAATTCATATCATAACAAGTAATTTTTTCATTTAAAAATGAATTTCATTTACATATGTTGCAGTTGTTATATTATACTCTCCTTAATAAATTTATCCCTAAAAATTTTAATTTCATATTCTAAAATAGATGAGGGTACATCTTTTTCATCACTGATACATATTCCCATGTCACTTCCTCAAACTATTTTTTCTACCATCACAGTTTTGACACGATGAATAGTCTTTTTTGTAGAAAAATTTCCCTATAATCTATGATCTCCATCAGCTACTCATTGTATGAATTATCATAGTCCAATGGAATGATCTTTGGATTCAATACATGTGAGGGTTGTGACATATGATTCATTAATAGTTATACACATAACAAAACATGTACATGATAAAAGTTATGTGGGAGTTTTAGTTGATATACCACACCTCCTATGAAACGAATGATAAAAAATTGGTTGATTTATACAGGACTAAGTTTTCCATTCTTCAAAAAACTGATGACATCCATGGAGATATACAAAGTAAAAATTTATATATAACCTCAAAATATAGGTTCTTTTGATGATAAATGAATGGTTTGAACCTTTTTTTTATCATTTCCCGGATAATATTAGTCACTATTCTCTTCCACTCTCTAATTCCACCCAATCATGTTAGAGAATAACACCAATTCCCATAAATATCCTCAAATGGATTGATTTGAATTCTACATTGTAAAATGTTAATAAATGAGAACTCCAATAAGGGGAATTTATTAAAAAATAAACGGGAATCCATTTAACATGATCTCATCATATCCTGTAGAGTTTGAATGGGTTTTTAGACCATCCATCTATATAAGGTCTATTAGCAGTGCTAAACTCTTGTTTTGTACCCATCTCTTATTTAAGGATTCTATAAAACCATAAGGTAAGCCTGAGATCTCAATTATATATAGTATAAATTGCAAATCCATGCAGTCTTACCCTTTACATAATGTATATCATAATTATTTAATCATGAGATAAATATTCCATCATAGAAATGAAATTTGATGACTTTATAGGGGGACTAACTACAACCAAGATGGTGTTATTTAATATTGGTATCATAATGAGTCATATGATGAAATACAAGGTAATTGATTCCATTTCATTACAGGAATGGGAATGTTTTTCATCATACATTTAGACTTTTATCTTTCAACCTTGAATTTTTCGCTTACCATGAATCGAGATAAAAACACCAAAATACTTATATTCATGTTATCCCAACATAATATTTTCATTATATTTATATAAATCATATTTATTCTTGGATTAATATAGGAGGATGAGATATTCACATCATCTAGATATTCCCATTTATGTTATAGTTTTTATGGGACACATATCTTTTTTGAAAAACATATAACTTTATCATTAGGAATAATGAACCTTGGAATACTCACTACCTACATCAATAGAGTATCATCCAATTTTTTGGCCCCTTTAATACTTTAATGAATATGTGGTAATTTTTTTATTTGGAAATAGTAGAATAAAGATCCTTTTATTATTCCAATATCTATCATTTTCACAAATAAGAATATTGAATCCCTTTCAACATTTTTCGTTGATTGGGTTATATGATGATTTCTACCCAGATCATCTGGTACATTTTTTTCCTTCCCAGGATGGTAATCGATTGATCAATCATAATCTATATGAAATTTAACCAACAATTATTTACATATAAGAATCAACTTCTCTATGAATATATATATTACGATTTTATGATCCATATATATGTAAAAAATTTCTTTTTAGAGACAAATTTTCCCAATATTTAATATGAAGATCACTACTGCGAAGTCTAAATAATGTGTTGGGTAGTCATGATAATGGATATTTAACTGGAGGGTAGAATAGGCTATAACATTTTCATATTTCCTCACTTCACAACCCAATTCCTTTTTGGATGAATCATGACCATGTTGCCATGACAAGTTAAATTTAATATGTTTTTAAGGTTGATTTATAGTCTAGGAAAGACCCTAGGTCGTCTTTCGAGGAGCGTTGGTGGGTTTAGAGTTTTCATTTTTAATTTGAAGTAATAAAAGAGGGGGTTGTTTTAAAATAGTTTAAAGAAATTGACTTGATTTAAATAGTTTAAAAGTTGATAAATAAAAGTGGTGTATTAATAATTTTGAGAGAAGAATATCATTTCAAGTTCACTACACATCTTGGTGAGTTCATCATTCTGAAAATACACATGGTTTAATGGAATCCTTTGGTTGAGGGTTGTCAAGATCTCACCTTCCCTCTTGCCTCTTAAATGATGCTCAAAGAACCATCCCATGACACAATAATCGCGTTGTCAAGGTTCAGGTATAAAGCATTGAAAATAAAGGAAACAAAAGCATACTGAAATCTTATGTATGTGTGAGATAAATAAGACTCTTCCCTTTTCCAATCAGAGCAACCCAAGATTCCCACTTGAAATCTCAACCCAATCAGTGTTGAAATAAAAAGTGTTTCACTTAATTCTAACAATAGAAATGAAATCAGAGAAGAATAATTTCAAGATAATAAATACGTGAAATATTTATCACACAAATTACACAATACCAGTAGATGAAAAAATGATGTAACTCCCTCCCAAGTGTTTGTAGCTCCCTCGAAATGACCGTCCACCATTTATCTAGACATCAGGAGGAGGAGGAAGCTCAGGCAGAACTTCTCCTTCATCCCTGATTACCCTATGAGGATAGGGGCCTTCAAAACTCCTTGGATGATGAGAGGACTCAGTTGTGTCTTAAAAATACCAGATCTTTGCCTCCTGACCGAAATTGCAAACGAGGATCCCAAGGTGCCATTTTATAGGAAAATGGGAAGGTGGTTTTGAGCACACAGAATTATTAAAACCACTTGTCACAGGTGTTTCGACCTCCAAACAGCCTTATCTCGATTTCGTGAAAATAAAAAAGTTGTATAACCACATCTTGGATGTCTCCACTGAATGTTTGGAACATTTTGGACACATATATCCTGAGATATGGACATATCACAACACACCACTTTTGAATCCGTGCAGATGTGGTGTGCTGGACTGATCAGGTCGACAAGGTCATCAAATTTCCAAATGAGTCTTGGGTTTCTTCATATTAAATGTAGAACAATATGTTTTGAGCCATACCAAAAACGTTCAGCACAATATGATGAATGGTCTAGTAGTAGTGTGTGGTTTAATCTACAACTGTGGTTAGATCTAGCGCAGTTTGGCCCATTTTTCTTAGACATCATTATGGGCCCTCCAAATCACCGTCACCTTCAATGAAATTTTCAAGACAAGTAGAATTTGAATTTTTGATGGCGATAAACACAAAATAAATGATTCAAACATGGAATTCAATTTGTTATTATTTGTGGAATTTAAAATACATATTCTATTTAATACAATGGCGTAAGAGTGAAAATGACACAGTGAATCGTGGTACGATCACACCCCCACACCTAAACATTTTCACTTCTGGGTAAAGTTAAATATCCAAATAAAATGATGCACATATATATATATTCCCAACTTCATGAAGATTTATCTTTTGAGGAAATTATAATTCACTAAAGTAATGTGATCAATGCACAAACCACACCAAGGAGTTCTTCCTAGTAAAAATGGAAAAAGATGACTCATAAATCATATCAAAATAAAATTCAAAGAGATTCATGACACCATCTTGAGAAATGAATTCAAAAGTCAACCATTCCACTGACTCTCCATGTGGGTGTGTGAAAACCATTCCATGTTATTCTTTCCACTTTCTATCAAATAAATATCGGTTATTTTAACATTATCCAACTTTAAATGATTTTACACCAACCCCGTCCTACATCCTTTGCAATCTTATTTCAAGACCCACTCACATAAGCATCCCCAGATGCCAAACCATAAGCTCTTGACCTAGATATCCCCATATGTTGCACATTTCATCAATCCACTCATTTATTATATATTTTTTGAAGTTTCATTTGGATCAAATCTCACTATCATTTCTCAACCATTTTTTGATCTCCTCACGACACTAATTGCAATATTTATAACAAGATCAGAGGTTGAGGAGGAGTGGTTTTTGACCTTCCCAAGACACAATTTTATTGAGGGCGTACAACAATCAGACAATATGTATACACACATAGGTCAATCTGGTACAGTAATGAAACAGATCGAATAAGGAATGAACGAATGAAAATATCATTTAAAGCTAAAAAATATTAACCTAAAATATATTTACCTTATATTAAGTAAGAAATATACATATTTCATGGTTTGGGGAAAACATGTATGGAGATATTAGTGACATAGTTTTCCCAAAACTATTCACATAGGGGGCATCAATAATCTCAAATGTCTCACAGTGATACAACCATTTATATCATTTATAGAAAACAAATTCACTAAAAATCACTCCCTATGGTTAAATTCATATAGACAATCTTTTTTTCCCTTCGTTATGGTATTTTTACTTTACCCCGTTTATGGTCACCACATCATGGAACTTTGAATTTTTTATTGTGGAAAAATTAAAATACCATAAAGAAGGAAAAATAGAGAAGAAAGGGGAAAGACAATAAAAATCCTAATGAACCCAGAAAGATGTAGAAAAGTGAAAATACCATAATGAAGGGAAAAACAATGAAAATTACTAACTATCCTAGGAATGTACCCATCCCCCCCACACCTAAAGTTTTTAGTGTCCTCACTGTAAGAAAAGAGGATGTGGAAAGGAAGGATAAAACCTAGTGAGTTTCATTCATAGATTGATTCTTGAACATGGAGTTCCTCCATCATGGACTCCAGAATAAATTCATGGGAGTGCTTCAGCTGCTGCCCATTGACAGTGAATGTTTTCTTGGATTCTTCATTTTGAACCTGGAGAACACCAAATGGGGAAATGTTAGTAATAGTGTATGGTCCAAACCCGTGAGAACAAAGCTTAGCTGGATGCAACTTCAACCTTGCATTATAAAGGTGGAACTTGTGCCCAATGTAGAACTGACGATGAAGGATAAGACGGTCATCAGAAGCCATGGTTCTCTCCTTATAAATCCTGGAGTTTTCATATGCATCTATTATTATTTCCTCTAGCTCATGAATCTGGAACTTCCTTTTAGAACCAACATGATAATGATTATAATTGCATTGTTTGATGGCCCAGTAGGCCCGGTGCTCAATCTCAACAGGGAGATGACAACTCTTTCCAAACACAAGACAATAGGGTGACATTCCAATGAGAGTTTTGAAAGCAGTACAATAGGCCCATAATGAGTCAACAAGTTGAAGACTCCAGTCTTTTCAATAGGGTTAAACAGTTTTTTCAAGAATTTTTTTACCTTTATATTTGAAACCTTGACTTGACCATTGGTTTATGAGTGATATACAATAGACACTTGATGACAAACCCCATACCTATGCATAAGTGATTTCATTGTTTGGTTTCTGAAATGAGAACCCTCGTAACTAATGATGAACTTAGGTAAGCCAAACCTATAGAAGATTTTGGTTCTCAAAAATTCTACAAGTACCTTAGAATAATCAGTCCTTGTAGCTCGTGCCTCTACCCATTTTGACACATAATCATCTTCCAGAAGAATGTACATGTTTCCAAAAGAATTTGGAAATGTCCCCATAAAGTCAATACCCCAAACATCAAAAATAACATGAAAGAAAAATGGTTTTTGTGGAATTTCATTTTTTAGAGACATTCCCTATTTGTTGAAATTAAGGACATGATTTGAAATAATCATGGGCATCCCGAATTTTTTTTTCCAAAAGTGACCATAATCGAGGACCTTGCGAGGAGTACATTGGGGACCAAAGCGGCTCCCATAAGCAAGAGTGACGCAGAATCTAAGGATGGACTAAAACTCACTATCGAGAACACAACGCCTAAGGAATTGATCACTACAGGTGCACCAAAGGTAGGGGTCATCCCAAATATACCAATGTGACTCATGTTTCAGAAGACTGTCTTGGTTTATTTTGAAATCAGTAGGAATGCAAAATTCTACCAAATAATTTACAATTTCATCATACCAAAAAATAACATCTTGTACTCGATATAGTTTATCATCAATAAACATTTCATTTATTGGAATACAGGGGTATGAGTCAATGTATGAGGATGGTTGAATCCTACTGATATGGTTAGCCACCACATTATATGATCCTTTTTTATCTCTAATTTCTAAACTGAATTCTTGAAGGAGGAGCATCCAACGAATGAGACGTGGTTTGGCTTCCAGTTTCTTAAGAAGGTACGAGAGGTTTTCATGGCCTAAGAACACAATGACTTTGGACCCCAAAAGATATAACCTGAACTTGTCCAAGGAAACACAATTGAAAGGAATTATCTTTTAGTTGTGGTGTAGTTTTCTTTGTCAGGGTCCAATGTACGTGAGGCAGAGGCTATGACATGTGGAGCTCGGTCGACCCTTTGTGACAAAACCGCCCCAACTGCATAGTTAGAGGCATCACACATGAGCTCAAATAGTAAATTCCACCGTGGTGGTTGGATTACAGGGGGTGAGTTGAGACTTCATTTCAACTTATTAAAATAATTCTCACATTCTTTATCAAAATCATTTTTTTTTGTTTTTTGAGTAATCGGGAGAGGGGGAGTGTAATTTTACTAAATTCACGAATGAAACGGTGGTAAAATCAAACATGACCTAGGAAGGATCGCACATAACTTATATCTTTGGGGAATGAAAGGGAATAAATGACATCAAATTTTGATTTCTCTACTTGGATACCATCCCCAGAAATGACATGCCCTAAAACCATACCTTTTCGCACCATGAAAAGGAATTTCTCATAATTTAATACAAGTTTCTTTTCAATACATCGACGTATAACTCAACCAAGACTACTCAAACATTCATCAAAAGAATATCCATAAACAGTGAAATCATCCATGAATACTTCCATGCAATTCTCTTGGTAATAAGAATAAATACTAACCATACATCATTGGAAAGTACCCAGAGAAATGCACAGACCAAATGAAATCCTTCTATAGGCAAATGCACCAAAGGGGCAAGTGATGTTTGTCTTTTCCTGATCCTTAGGGGAAATATTGATCTGAATGTATCTAGAATACCCATCAGGGAAATAGTAGTGGGACATACCTGCTAGCCTCTCTAGAAATTGGTCAATGAATGGAAAAGGGAAATGGTCTTTCCTCATGTGTTGGTTTATTCGGCGATAATCTATATAGACACGCCAACTATTCTGCCCATGAGTTGGAACCAATTCATTGATTTTATTTTTAATTATTGTAAGGCCAATATTTTTAAGAACTACTTGAATGGGACTGACCCATTGGCTGTTAGAGATGGGGTAAATGATTCCAGCAGCCACTAATTTGGTTACCTCATTTTTCACAACTTCTAGGAGGTTTGGGATCATTTGATGTTGTGGCTACCTTACTAGTTTAGGCTCATCATTTTAAAAAAATTATGTGTACAAATTGATGGGATAATACCCATAATGTCAGCAAGTTTCCATCCCAAAGCTTGTTTATACTCCCTCAAAAGTTTAAATAGTCGCAATTCATGCTCAGGTGGTAGTGAACTAGCAATGATGATGGGAAACATGTGTCCATTCTCAAGATATGAATATTTTAAATCTTGAGTCAGTTGTTTTAGTTCTGATTCAGGTGGAATTTGGATTTATGAGAGTGCGTGTGAAAGTGATAGGTCAGTGATCTCATCTAACTGCTCAATGGTATCAACCTCAGATGTGGATTTAGCTTTTACAAGTTTAGTAGTATCGTCAATGGTCAGTGGATAATCAGTGTTAATGAAATAAACAATCAATGAACATGCATGCCACTTTTCTAGAGAACTACAAAAATAAATGAATGAATCATTTCCTAACATTTCTATCAATGAAGAAAACTCAGAACGGGGATTGTGGGAAAGAAAAGATGTTTTTTTCAGGGGTAGAGAGTACATCAATTGGTTTAACAAAGAGAGTGGAATGTTCTACTCAGGGGTTCTTCATGGAATCAAGGAAGTTGGAATGGACTATGTCACCACAAAATTCCATAGATAATGTACCATTGTGGACTTTAATTATGGTTTTGACAATTTTCAAGAAAGGTCTCCCCAATATAATTGGGGCATGTCCATTCATCCTATCATCCTCCATTTTAAGCACATAAAAGTCTGCAGGAAAAATTACATTTTGGACCCTCACAAGAACATCCTCTAACACAACAGAGGGGTGTGCAGTACTCTGGTTAGCTAGTTGAACAATAATTCCAGTGGGCTTTATTTCCCCAACCTCCAATTTAGAGTAAATGGAGTGAGGAATCACATTTATAGAGGCACCTAAATCATTCATAGCCTTAGAAAAAGAATACCCCCTATGGTGCATGAAATTGAGAATGTTCTAGGATCATTTCACTTGGTGGGGAGTGATTGATCTATGAATGCTGAAAAATTTCTTCCCACAATCACATTCTCATCACCTCGAAGTCCCCTTCGGTGTGTACAAAACTCCTTTAAGAACCTAGAGTACCATGGAATTTTCTTCATAGCATAAATCAATGGGATGTTAAACTATACTTTCTTGAAAATTTAAAATATTTCCTTATCAAGTTTAGTTTCCTTTTGTTTTCTTGTTTGGGTCTTCCTTTGAGGAAATGGAAGAGGAATGGTTGGTCTAGGTGACTCATCAATATTCACACTCTTTCCTTTGGAAGGGATTCTCTCAGGACAAGGATTTTCAACATTTGGAACATTCTTAATGGTTTGGATGGAGGTTCTCTCAGGAGGGGATGACTCTAATAGAGGATTTATTTTACTTTCTAGTTGTTTTCCACTCCTAAGGGTAATAGAACATACATTTCCTTTATCCCTGGTGATAACTACTTGTTGAGAGGGAAGTTTATCTAACCCATGACTTTTAATTTCACCCACTGAGTTAGATAGTTGTCCTAATTGCGTTTTGAGGTCTTGTATGGCTTCTTGAGTGGTATGTTGGAATTGTATATTGTTGGAAGCCATTTGTTTCATCATATCTTCAAGTCTAGGCTTGGGTTTTTGAGGGGATTGTTGGAAAGGCCTTTGGGGTCCTTGATGGTTTTCAGGTGGTTGTGGTTGATGACTACTTTACCCCGGTTGGTTATATTGTTTTTTTGGTTGGATTGAATACCCCCTTGAGAACAGGCTTGGTTTTCTTTCCACCCAAGGATGGATGGATAATATGGTTCTTTCCTAAAGGGTTGGTTATAGGTGTGGCCTGGAAATATTTCCTCACAACTCTCATATGTTTCCCTCAATTGAGGACATTGGTCATAGTAGTGGGTGTCAAAAGAACATATACCAAAATGGATAGGAGGAGGAGATCAGGATTTCCCTTGGGAAAGAGTAAGTTTTCAAAGAAGGGTACTTACCTCTTTCGAACATTGTGTCCACCTTCTTCACAAATTCAGTACTTTTAACCTCATGGACACCTCAAATCGGTATATTTTTCCTTAAACCAAATCGTTGTGTGTTTTGAGTTATGTTGTCAATCAGGGTTCTTGTAGTAATTGGGGTCTTAACCACTAGCACACCACCTAGAGAAACATCAATCATATTTCGATCAATAGTGATTAAACCATCATAAAATTTTTGAAATAAATGTTGTTAACTTATTTGGTGGTGTGTGAAACTTGAAGATAACCTTTTAAAATGTTCCCAATATTCATGTAATGGTTCCCCTAGAGATTTTATTATCCCACAAATTTCTGTCATTATTATTGCAGTTCGAGGGGCTGGGAAATATTTTTCATGAAAAAGGCGTTTCATGTCCGCCCAACCTTTTATTGGGGAATTAACATAATATAATCAATCTTTCACAGTTTCTTCCATAGAAAATTTGAATTATATATGCCTTACTTGTTCCTCATCCAAATTTTCAGTTTTTAATGTAGAACACATTGTATGAAATTATTTTATGTTCTTGTGTGGATCCTCTCCAGGAAGTCCATGGAATCATGGAAATATGTGAATTAGACCAGATTTCAGTTCAAAATTGGGTGCCTCTCCTTGTATTTGAATATAGGTGGGTTGTATATCAAAATCAGGTGAGGTTAGTTATTTTAATGTCTGGTTGTTTTCATCCATATTATTCATGTTTATTTCAGTTTTTATATTGGCTCCAGAATAAGAGGAGGAAGGATCATGAAGAGTATCAATGTTTTGTGTGTCCTCCTTCGATGGGTTCTCTTGTGCGTCTCGAGGTCGATGATGTAATATCCTATATTGTTCGAGTTCAAAAGGAGGTAAATCTCCCAGATTAGAATGCATCATGCACCAAACCTATACAAAAAATAGATCAGAATACAAAAAGATAGGTAGAGGTATAATATAAAATAGATAAATATTCCAAAATTTTTACAAAAATATTTTCAAAAACCCGCACTAAAAATCAAAGAGCTCTCAAACACAAACATTTGAACTCCTTGTCATGACATGTCAAATTGAATATGTTTTAAAGGTTGATATATAGTCTAGGAAAGACCTTAGGTCATCTATCGAGGAGCTTTGGTGGGTTTAAAGTGTGATTTTTTAATTAGAAGTACTAAACGAGGGGGTGGTTTTAAAACAGTTTGAAGAAAATTACTTGATTTAAAGAGTTTAATAGTTGAGAAATAAAAGTGGTGTATTAATAATTATGAGAGAAGAAGATTATTAAAATTTCACTACAAATCTTGTTGAGTTCATCATTCTGAAAATACACATGGTTTAATGGAATCCTTTGGTTGCAGGTTGTCAAGATCTCATCTTCCCTCTTACCTCTTAAATGATTCTCAAAGAACCACCCCTTGACACAAAAACCGTGTTGTCAATGTTTGGGTATAAATAATAGAAAATAAAGGCAAAAAAATAATACTGAAATCTCATCTATGTGTGAGATAAATAGGACTCCTTTCATTTCCAATCGAAACAACCCAATATTCCCACTTGAAATCTCAACCCAATTGGTGTTGAACTAAAAAGTGTTTAACTAAATTATAATAATAGAAATGCAATTAGAGAAGAATAATTTCAATATAATAAATAATTAAAATATTTAGCACACAAATTAAACAATCCAGTAGATGAAAAAGTGTTGGGACTCCCCCCCAAGTGTGTGTAACCCCCTCGAAATGACCATCCACCCTTTAGCTCGACATCGGGAGGAGGATGAAGCTCGGGCAGAAATTCGCCTTCATCCTTGATTACCCTATGAGGATAGGGGACTCCAAAAATAATTGTATGATGAGAGTAATCCTTTGGGTTTCCAAAATACCATAGCTTTACCTCATGGCCGAACTGGCAAATGAGGAGCCCAAGGTGCAATTTTATAGGAAAATGGGAAGCTGATTTTGAGCACAGAGAATTATTAAAACCAATTTTCATATGTTTTTACACCTCCAGAAAGCCTTATCTCAGTTTGGAGAAAATAAAAAAGTTGTATCCCCACCTCTTGGGAGTCTCCACCGAATTTTCGGCACAATTTGGACACCTATCGCCCGAGATATGGGCAGATCACAACACACCACTTTTGAATCCATTCAGATTTGCTGTGCTCGACAGATCAGGTCGGCAAGGCCATCAGATTCCCAAATGAGTCATGGTTTTCTTCATATGAAATGTATAACAATATGTTTTTCAACCGGACACAAAATTGTAGACCAATTTTATGCACGGTCCAGTAGTAGTGTATGGATTAATCCACTGGTGTTCTTGGATCCTCCGCAGTTTGGCCCATTTTTCTTGGACATCATCATGGGCCCTCCAAATCACCTTCACCTTAAATGAAATTTTCAAGACATGTAACATTGTAAATTTTAATAGTCATAAACAAAAAATAAATGATTCAAACATGGAAGTAAATTTTTTATTCTTTTTGTAATTTACAATACAAATTCAGTTTAATACAATGGTGTAAGGGTGAAAATGACACAGTGAATCGTGGTACGATCAAATCACTGTAAATCAAAAATCCTTTCACAACAGTGGAAAATTTGAGTATAGGGTTAGTCATTTTTATATTATTCAACTCAATAATATATATCTATAAATTCATTATTCTAGGGAAACATGACTACCTTATGAGTAATCTTAGTTTTTGGGAATTAAAATAATGATAAATCGCTCAAAAATCATTGAATAAAATCAAACTAATCCAAGGGAACTAAGGATTTATGTCACAGATGTTGGTCTAGGAAATCCATTGGTAGAAACTATTTTGGATATATCAAAATATCTCCCATTTGGTGATAACATTCCCTTAGAAAGATACATGATCAAACTAAAACTCACATTTAATTTACTATGAATATAATTTTTTCCCTCTATATGGAATTAAATAATGTATTTAAATAGACATAACTGTCCTTATTACTTTTGTATTTGGTATTAATATTATCTATATGGATAAAAAAACTTTTCAATGTAGTACCTAATAACTCCATTAAATTGGTCCATGAATATTGATATATAATTAGTGAGTGAAAATGGATTAACTATGAACCCAGAATTCCTATGACATTTATTGAAATTTTTCATTGGTACATCCTTCTTCATTACCTTTATATGAATATATCCTAATAGAAGATCCACCATACGTAGAATGATGTAACCTATTAATTAACTCAATAATCTATGCTAGAGGATACTTTTTTATTATTGTGATCATGTTTATCCCACTATAATAAATGTTAAGGAACATTGACCTATAATTATTATTGATGAAGAGCATATCTTCACCCCAAGGTGAATAACAATGGAATATAACCAATTTGTCAATATTCTCATGTATGTTTTAATTAAATCATAATGTTCAGTGATGAACACTCTGTATACAGTCTTGGATATTGGCAATGATCTTGATGTGAGGTTGGTTAAGAACTGAACCTCTGGAATAGGAGGGAGACATAATTTTTTTAAATAAACTCATTAGTTAATTAGCATACAATATTCATTTCCACAAGGATGATATTTTATTTATTATCACTAATTTCATCCAGATAAACATGATCATAATGAAATAATATAAATTATTAATATGTTTATAATGATAACGATTTCTCATCCTCCATTGATATATATATAATTAGAGGATTATTCAAGATAAAAATAGTTATTTAATTATTCCATAAATATATTTTTTATTTATAAAATGAAAACCGATCAATGCGTAGAATAGCATCAAATTACACTAAGGGGAGTATCACATGGTTTTCTGGGAAATTCATCCCACAAACATGGACATGAGAAAACTAATATTATTGGGATGAAACAATTGACCCATTTTATATCTTCACTATAGCTCAACATTTCATTTTTGATGCATTGTTTGAATAGCTATACTACATAATCATGATATGAAAAAATGTGGAGAACTTGAAGAAAATATTATGTTTTCTATCCATGAATGAATAACTAAAGTACCTCTCTTAAATTTATTTTCATGATCTCACTCACCAATTGTGATGAAATAAGCTTTCAATTTTTCTTGAGTTCTTAAAGGTTGTCGTTATTAGTTATCAATGTAAACACATTGATTAAGGGAATGAATCATATTATGTCCTTATTCCTTATATTGAAACATCGGATAATCCGTTATAGGTATAGTGGATGAATTCTTTCTTCCATCACATTTATGGATTTATCCCATTGATAATCACTAGGTATTTATCTATTTTTCCCATACATAAATAATTTTTTTTTTCACATCATGAAATTCATGAGATTTTTATAATCATAAATTTCTTAATAGGAGTGTTGGAATTTTTTTCATCCATTAGATTTCTCCATCATACGCCTATAATTAAAATCCATTTTCTATATCTTAACGCATGAAGATATTAATATTTTCTGATCTCCATTATTAATTTTAGGTAACAGAAGATAATTTCCTCATAGTTTTTGAATACCCTAATGGAAAACAATTTTCATAGAATCCACCTTAGCACAATAAATAGGTGGTTTGATTTACTTTTAGCGGTAATGAGAAAGCCGTCAGTGTCTCGTGATTGTCGTATGAAGTATTCTTCATATGAACCAACATATTTTTCATCCTTTTTATGGATGATATGGAAATTAATATCCATTTTTATTGGGGTGTGTTCATAAAATACATATCAACAAATATTTTATTGAGTGTCTTCCACTCCATCACTTAAAACTCCGCTACGAATTCATATTTTTTAGAAACATCCACCATTGATCATTGTTTCCTCTATATGATTAACAATCAGAACAACCATCTCCTGGCTAGAGAATTCAATGGTGAAGAATATTTTTTCAATGGATTTATCCATCACTTTTTTTTTATGGGACTAGAAGATACACTAAAAAGTTGAGGGATTTTTTTATCATAAATGTATCCATTGAAACTTTCTCTTTCTTAGGTTTCTTTTGTAAATTGTAATGATTGTAGTTTCTATTAAAAAGATGGTTCAACTGGAAAATTATTTCCATGATTTTAATTAATCTTGGTCCCATGGGGTAGGGAATCTGATTTGGGAATCCATCAGAATACCAATTACATTGATTGTTTAGTTAGTTTCTCATTTTTCAGACATCTTCTAAAAAAGGGGAAAGTTACAGATGAGTGTTTTTAAAATATTAAATAGATAAATGGGAATCCATTAACATTTAAGGTATAAAAAATAATTTTAACATATTCAGTAATATATGAATTTATTTCTTTTAATTTATTTTATCCATGATCTATTTCCTAAAAAAAATTAGTGGGAAATTTTTCCCTTATTTATTGTCCATATGGTGCTTGTGAATTTAACAATAAAAATATCAGAACAGTGTAAAACTCCTTGTGTAACCAGGACCATTATCGTTCACTAGGTGATAATAGATTCTAGATCAATGAAATATTTTTGTGGTTATCACCCCTAGGTACATCAGTAAAA
Organism: Viscum album; assembly: GCA_963277665.1. Taxonomy (NCBI): domain Eukaryota; kingdom Viridiplantae; phylum Streptophyta; class Magnoliopsida; order Santalales; family Viscaceae; genus Viscum; species Viscum album. Next base: position 793,606,377 of record OY728128.1, on the reverse strand, counting down.
GATCTATATTCACTGATATTATCCCAATTAGAATTCATCTTCATAGTAACCACATACTCTATAATTTACGAAGATATAGGTAAATTTTACTATATATTGTCCTATCCGTAAAATATTCACTAGAGTGACTTTATTCTAAACCCAAAAATATATTGAATTTTATATGACTCTAGCTATGTAAAGCCCTATTTTATTACACCTCAAATCATGATTTATTAAATAAGTACACACATTATATAACCCAAGAAGATCGTGAGGCTTACTATCTTCAAGAAATTAGGTTAATATAAAGTTAATATAGAAACATGGGTAAACCATAATTAATTAAAAACATAGATAAATTCCCGTATATTAATTAGATATTTTAAAACAATAAGGTATATCCTAGAGAATTACACAATAAAAGGGTGATATATAAAACCCATCAAATGTATAAAAGAAAATAGAGTAATTTAATATAGTACATGTGAATGAATATGAATATCAATGTAACATAAAAGGTGTGAGAATCATAATATTGAACAATGAGTAATGATATAAGATGTTTAACATAGAGGAAGAATAAGAATATGGAAACAACATAAAACATGAAACCGTAAACATTAGTTAAGGATAACTGTAGCTAAATCATAACATAGTGTGCTTAAGATAATCTCTTGTTCACCATACATGTCATATAATTAGAGAAAAAATTACCCAATGCATAAGAGGGATATATAATTTTGTGCCAACCCATCACTTTTATATCATGTACATGCGTAAGAATTCTACATTGATCATAAAACATAAAGATTCAATTCATCAATTTCAAACCGAAGACTAATGGGTAGGGGTTACATTAATATAAATACCTAATAAGGATGGATAAGTACATTTATGATGATACCTAGGAGTAAATATGGGGATTAGTGTTCACTACACATAAATTTGGATGGGAAAATAATTGGATAATTTTGGTATCATAATAGTTGAAGATAATGGTTTATCGAAAAGGTGAATGAGAGAAAAAAGGTCTCTCATTATTTGGGAATCAAAATAAATTGAGATTGATGTGTGAAAAAATATCCCACCTTCAAAAATATGAAATCAAAATGCATGAAATAATGATGATCTTCAATAAAGAGGAGAAGGAAAGGACCCATTATCTTAAGAGGGTGGTTATTAATCTTGGGATGTACATCTTAAGAGCTTTGTGGAACCTTTGGAGTACTCTATATAAAAACGGGACAAGTAAATTCTTTCTATAAAACTTTCTGGTATAGAGGAATGGGAGTTTGTGTTGATTTATATATAAAAGGAGGTGATAATTCTTTTTTAATTTCCATACAAACGTTTTAGACTCAATATGGTAAACATATCCAAAGAAAATACCTTCAAAATATTTTATCTGATGGTTTATTCCAAAGGGGAGTAGATTTCATTATTTTATAAAGACAATAACCAAAAAATTAAAATAATTAAATCACTATTGTCGAAGTGAGCCATGATTGTTATGAAATTATTTTAAAAACATAAAATATTATATATGTTTTTGGAGAATTCATAAATTATTTATAAAATTAATAAAATAACATTAAATACACATTATTTTAGAGGGGAAATATTTATTTAGTCATTAATACCATATATAGATTATACTACATCACTTTTGGATCACTATGATGTCATAATATATATATATATATATATTTGTATTATTTTATATTTTTCCAATAAAAATCACAAACATATAAAATTATGAAAAAATGACTATGAGATAATTTCAGAATGTTATTTTCAATAATAATATTTATTTTAAAAAAATATTTCTCTAAATATGATATTTTATAATTTTATATAAAAACACATTTACTGAATAATACTTTTTTAATAACAGGTTTTCTATCCATAAATAAATTATATTTGAATTCATAAATTTATATTATAGTTTATATTTCATAATAATTATGTAGTAAAAATATTTTTTCGAGAATAGTTTGAAAAAATACGTGTATTTAAATTAATATTAAAAATGTATAAACAAAACAACGGTTTTATAAAAAATAAATTATTAAAATTCATATTATTATGGTCTCGTTTCATATCCATTTTTTTAAAATAGTGAATTTAATATGGGTAAGATGTGTGATTGTGAGATTTCCATGGGGAGACTTTGTGAATATGGGTTAGTCCATGATCTCAATGAGCTTGAACTTCCCGTGTAACTAGTTTTTCTCAAGAATTCCTTATTGAATCATGGTGTGGACATGGTCATGTAAAATCCTTGCGATATTATCTCCCTTGGATGATCTGATAAATAGACATCATGGGGTATGATCCTACTACTCTAGGATATTTCTTACTTTTTATCTATCTCATAAAATTTACCATAAATATTAACATACTAATCATAAGATTAACAATATAATAACAATATTATCAATGCTTATAATTATTAATGGTCATCTAAATTATGATAGACCATAAAATTGTCCAAAAAACCAAATTAAGGATTGTTTTATATAAATTCACTTAATAATATAGAATTTACTCATTTTTAAAAAGTTATTTCATTTTTAAATGTCTGTGTTACAAAATAATGGATGTTTATCATATCAAATAACATTGAAATTGTTATTTATTTCGTATCTAAATGTGTCTTCATGGGGTAACCAAGAGGTGGAACTAATTTTCAATCATGTGGCATTGGGTGACACCCATAATGGGTGGAAATGGATAGACAACATAAGTTTTTGTTTCAAAGGTGGTATCTTATTCTAATTTCAATAGATCACATTTATTTTGGACCAATAAGTGTTTATATTTACAATGGATTTAGGATATAAAATGGTGGCTTGGGATGAAATGGAAAATGATAGTGTACATTTCATAGTGTCTAGTATCTCAGAAGATGAATGGAGAACATCATGTTATTGGTGGTCTATTACTTCCTTTGGATGTTTATGAATGGAAGTGGGAAGACATGTCAATATGATTTTTTAATGTATTAACCATAGTTTTTGTGGGAGATTTTTATATTCAAGTAATAATTGATATTTTTCTAATGATGGCTCACATATTATCCATCTGGGAGTAGATTTTCATCAATGTTTTGGAATGCTAGTATGTGGATGAGGCTTTGAAGCTACATGGATTTCCATGTACCATATTCTTGGATAAGGATTTTTTCTTACTTCATGATTCTAGATATCATTTCTTTAAGTCATTTGAACTGATCTACTTCTCAAAACTAATATTAATTCATAGATATAAATAATGATGTAATAGACTATCCAAACATTATAGGATATATTGTTGGAGTTCATATTAGAGTATGAGGAATCATGGTTAATGTACATTCCATTTTTTCAGTTCTACTATAACAATAGATACCCCTCATCTGTTAACATGGGTCTATTTGAGTTATTGCAAAGGATTTCGGGTCATTATAAATTATGCTAAATTTATATTAGGGATTCATATGTTCTCGATCTAGAGGTGGTGAAGACTGTGACTGAGAAGGTCCATATGGATTTTTGGTGGATGAAAACAATACATTAGAATTATAAGTCCTTTGAATATCATTGTAAGAGTCTATAGGAGTTCTACTTTATAAACCAATTATTTGTGATGGTGTTCCCTCATCATAAGATGTTTAGGCTTGGTTAGAGATGTATGTTGTTACCCCAATTTGTCAGACCACTTGAGGTGCTAGATCACATTAGTGAGATATATTATTAGTTCATCCTCTATATATGGCCAAGATAAACAATCCCTCTTAAGTATCTTATCTTCTATTATTTCATCACGATGAATCTATGTTCATTTATTAGGGAGGTTTGGATATCGATAGAACTATAAAATTCAAAAAGGAACTAGTAGATGCTCATGACCATTGAGAGAAAGTACTATATGGTTCTGTTATAAAATTGGATCATTGTATTTGATGGCATGATGGCCTAGAGGAGAGTACCTGAGAATATAAAATAATTATGCACAATAAGTACCACAAATTGTTTTGTTTTGGTTTTTTTATTTGGTTGATGTAACAGTAGTATTTGGATGGTTTAGTATATGTTCTTTCTATTTTCTCATTATGATGGTTCTTTGTAAAGAATTGTGTTTGAGTTTTAATAATATCCTTGAAATGTATTTCATATGTGGTTCCTCAAACCCATCCATTTCTCCCTTTTCATTCCATGTATTGTTTTAATTCTCAATGATGGGAATCATTTGATAGCTAAATGATGTAGTATAATATATCATTAGAAACCTTCATTATTTGTTTTTCTTGGGCTTGGTGGTTTCTATGAGGATCCTATACTTTTTATAGAGGAAATAAATGTTATTAATCCTTGAAAGGGGATATTATTCCCTGGTTGAATGAATTTGATTGGTGGTTTTGAAATTAGATTTCTGAAATTTGGTTGCGGGGATGGGCGTCTGGTGTTATGGTGGACCATGTCACGTGAAACAATATGGTTGGCTCTTGTTTTGGGTGTCTCTATCAGGAAGTTAAACTATGTTAAAATGACATCTTTGAATTATCAGGGTAATGATGTGGAATAATTTTTAATTTCTTATTGGTGAGCTTATTTAAAATGGGGTTCAAGGGCTCTCTAGGCCATGATCTTGTGAATGGTGTTGAAGAATCATCCATGTTATTTTTTTACACTATAGTGATTGGACATAATGATCATTTGAGAAGAGGACACAACATAAACCATTTTATGGATGTTTTCATGGTTGTGGTCGAATGTATTTTTATAAGGTTTGGAAATTGGAAAATATACCTGAGATATTTAGATATCCTTTGATCATGTGAGACCATGGAATTTTGGGTTGTAACTTTTCATTGAAGAGGAAACATAAGGTTCATCTATAATTAGAAGAAATGAACTACCTCATCTTAGTTTGATTCATTCTCATTTGACAATTTTTTACTATACACCCAGTAGGAACCCTTTGATCATCTTATTTGAGGATTCAATCCTCTTGGATCATGGTGAATCGGGTTCCCTCATATCAGGGACCTTATTATCACCTCTCTCTCTTTCCTTATACATTTTCATCGAGATAATTATTGTGGATTACCCATTATTTTTGATATGGGTATTAGTCATGGTTTAACAAGGTAATTTTTTGTTCATTATCTAGTGGTTTTCTTATTAGAGCATCATGGAGTTATATCCCTTGGTTCTTCAATTGTGAAGCATAGTTACCTTCTAAGAGAAAATTTATTTAGGTAATTTGGGTTCTCTATTTATTTTATTCATATGTGATTTAATGATTATTTTTTCCATTTTGGATGGATTATTAGATATGTATTAATAAATATATTTAATTAAAGTCAATAAAACTGAGGGAAATGGGAAGATAACACAAGTGATTTACTTTTTCCTATTATTTTTTCGATTCCCTGTAGGGGTAGAAGATATCATTTATTATTAAGAATGTTCTACTTTATGATTAATATCACTACTATAACATTGAGAACTATTTTTATCACCAAGTCATAGTTTTAATAATTAATAGATGATAATTAAATAGGGTGACTGTGAAGAAGATTTTTTAAGTTTCTTATTTATTGTCAAGTTTTAATTATGTGATGAACTACATATTTATTTCAATTATAGGTGTTCTTTCTTATAGGATTTTACTTTTGGGATGTTGTGGTATTGTGGAATGTGGATTGTGAGGTATTGGATGGGATGGGAGGTATTAGGAATGGAATGAGTTAGGATGTGGATAGTTGTTATTATTTGAAATAGTTTTATATGATCATTGTTATGTGGTGTGGATTTTTTATTGAGAACCATGAAGTTGAGGTGGGAGTGGTTTATGGATTTGTTTGGCTTGGTAGTTTTCTGGTAGGTATGGGATGAACATGAATAATGAAATTGGAATGAATGTAGGTGCAATTAAGGTGTATTAAATTAATTATTTTACAAAATGGATAATTAACGGTCTTGGAATAAATAAATTATTGTATAGTAAATTTCATAATTATGTTATATTAAAATATTAAATGTAATGGATATATATGATTAATTTAGTCGTTAGTTAGTAAATATGGAATTAGTTTACATGATATTGAAAATTTAATTCTATCTTATTCATGGTTTGTTTGGGCATATGGATGGTTAGTTTTATACTAGTGATGTAAGAATGAATTTTCGATGATGAAATGATTGTAGTAGTTTGATGGTTTGGTTTTGTCGAACCATAGGTTGGTTTTGTGGGAAACCATAATATATTGTAATTTTTTTGTGATTTCCATGTACACCCATCCTAATTAGTGTGCTTATAGTAACACCCAAAGGTTATGGATGTATAGTTTTTCCCCCAAACATCTAGGCTTGAATTGATGGATGGATGGCTACCCCTACTTCCTATATCTCTCAACCAGGAGAGTTTATTAGGCTTAGCCCGGGAAAAATTATACTTATAGTTCACTAGAGGTGATCATTGATAATGTGATGATTTATATCATGGTGGGGGTTGAGTATGGTAGGATTAGGGAACAATTTTGATATCCGTAAAATAAAAAATACAATAAAATTATAGTTTAAGACAATGGTCATATGATGATGAGGATGTGATGGTTGGGTCTTGTGTTTATATCTAGGTATTTCTCATTATTTTATGTATTTTGATAGTATGTGGATGATTGATACTAAAGTGATGGAAGATATTAGATGTAAAACCATGGTACATGAGATAAGTATATCAATATGGAATCACTATAGTTTACCTTTTTATTGATATGATTTTTCCAATATCATTATACTTATTTGAATTATTCAGTGAGTGATATATATTGGTTATTAGAACAACAATATTGATAAGTAATTTTGGAATAAACTACTTGTAACTAGATAATTAATATAATATTCTCAAATTTGTTTGAGAGTCCTTGGATATGATCCTGTTGAGTATACATTTTATTCTCACCATACATTTTCAAACTATTTTTCATGTTATTTGGAGGGTACGGAAGACTGTTCTGGATAAATTATCATGGAGGTTAGAGGTATTTTTTTACTTTCATTGGATTTTATTTTGGAATTTCTAAAAAGATAATTTTGTTTATCTTCATATGATAGTACATTCCTTGTGGGATGTTTGTGTATTTTTAATTTTTCTTTATTTATGGAGTTTTTTTTGTAGTTAGTCTTCTATATACTGATCACATTTTATTTTCTATAAAGTGTAATTCCTCCCAAATATGTTACTTTAATTATGACCTCAATTCTAGTCTCCAACATAGTGCGTACTTGAGGAGGGGCTCAGGGGTCACCATCAATTTTCCTTTATTTCCAGCTTAGGAGGGCTACCTTTGGATGGATTGGTTTGTGACAGGTATTTACCAAGTTTATAATGTATTACATATGGAAATAATGATATAAATTTAATTAAATTCAATGAATCATTATAAACATTAGTTTACTCTAAATTAGACTTATTTGGATCAAGTTATTTCAATTCTTTTGTAGAATTTTAATGAATATCTTTATGTTTTGTCCCAATTATTGGCTCTATTTTAATTTCATCATGAATAAATATAGAATTTTTATCAACAATCCACTTGTCGATGTATTTATAATCTAGGGAAAATTTCATTGCATAAAATTTATATAATAGAATCCTCTAATTAATCTTATTAGTTTTCGGGTAATATACTATGATCTTTTTTAGTGAACAAACCAACATATGGCCTGATATATCTTTAAGAACCATGAAAAAAAAGGAATATTAATGAACATTATAGCTTTGAAACTATTTAATAAGAATTCCACATCTTTTTGTATAGTTAATGGTTGAAAAATATTACTGTAGCTAACGAACAAAGCCTCCTACATCCACCGGGGATATACCAACCAGTCAAATGAAATTAACAACGTGAGAATTACTATACATGGAGAGGAGTTATTATTCCCTCGTTATTCTCGAAGAATGATTCTAAGGGAATCATGAGAGAACATTTGAATGGGATTCACAAGAAATTTGTCTAAAAAATCATAGTGAATGATTATATTTATATAGGAAACCTTGATTATGATTATTTTTTGAAGAACGTGTCATCCAAATGAAATGAATCATCTTGGAAATGAAACATATGAATTAAGCTTAATTAATAATTTCATTTAATTTTTTTAATTTAAGTGAGATATATTTTTAATATATTTAAAATGTATTATAATCCAAATAACATGACATTGGAGGAAAGTGGAAAATTCATCCAACCCATTCATGCAATAAAAGGACAATAAGTCTATCACACAATATGATACAGACGTAAGAGTCTTCCTAACCCTCTTCAATAATCTATGGATGATGTATTCTATAATATCCATATCTTGGATAATTTAGACTCTTATCTAGGATATTCATATAACATAAAAGTCTTATATTTATGTTTATATACATACATATCCCAATTATACATAAATACAATAAATACATAATAAAAAAAAACACAACTCTTTTTAAATCCATCTAAAACACCTTTTGTACATGGTTTCATTGAAATCTCTTTAGTTTTGAAGAAAGGAATTTTACAAAATATAATACTTATACAATGGCCTAATTGTGTGATCCAACATGACTTCTTAATATTTAAAACATATATGAAATATCTATTTAATGGTATAAGTAAAAAAGAATTAACAAAACTCAAGATATTTAGGGGTTTAGGGTTATCGCTATCAAATATAAAAATATCTCTATATGAATATGTAAATAAAATATGTGTCATATATATCATATTAATACCTATAGAATATTTTTCCAATAATATTAACTTACCACTAGGCATATAAAATTTTAATTTAGTATAGTCCATAATATTCTTTCACGATTAAATTTTAAATACTTACACTGTTGATGAATACAAAACATGTCATTAATTTAGAAAATGTGAAGATCACATGTCCATAATCCAAGTATATGAACATATCATATGTGAAACAACTAAGAATATCTATATATTTCTTCAGTTTAATTCAATCATGGGATATATGACTTTCTCTATCATATATGTAGACAAATCCAATCATTATTGTAGTCAAAATGATGACATGATAAAGAAAATACCCAATAACCCAAAAAATATCTATGCCTATTTTCAATTGTGTATGAAATATAACAAGGTATAAAGACTATCATGAAAGGTATAATGAAACCACATTTAATGGGGATTGACAATAAAAATACTCCATTTGGTTTATCATTGAGTGCATGGCAATACATTAGATATACTTCAACAAGGTAATCAATGTAAAAAGTTTGTAATTATTACCTCATCAACATATTCTTTGTATATTATATAAAATAGTGGTAATGAGTATAACATTACATTAATTCAACCCTTATGTTATTATCCATAGCATTATTCTCCATGATGATCATCGTTTCTAAAAAAATAAGTGATTTATTTTTGTTATATTATAAATAAAAATTTCATGTAAATTAAAATAAAATGCAACATAATGAATTGTAAAATATGTTATCCATATATTATAATAACAATATATAGTTACAAAAATTAAAAAAATATAACATGAGTTTAACATTGATAGATTATATATAATTCTCATGTCTTCATTGATGTGATGGTTTTGTTAATAGTTATAATAAATTTTCAACTCCATTCACCTTTTATATGATAACATTTCCCCTCCTAATGATCTCTCATAAGAGATATAAATTGAAAAATAAGATGTTCGTCTATTGGAGAGATAGGGTTCCCTTGGACCGAGTAATTAATATACATTTATTAAATTAAATATCACGCCATACCTTAATAAATTTATCATACCCTTTTTCAAAGAATATCTACATGATAAAAATAGATTCATTTAGAACATTTCATGAAATGTTTTACTCTAATTCTATTATTTATACAATTATGTGGGCTTGTTTGGAAGTCATATAATAAAGATCTCCCCCTTTCTAGAAAACTAAAACCAAAATTAATGTTTCATATAATTTTTTTTGATTGAATTTTTTTTTCTGAATAACCCTTTATCTAGAGTTCATAAGATACTCGAAAAATAAATAATGAATAATTAGTTCTTCTCTTTCTTTTAAAAATTTATTCACAATAATAAAGTGATCCAAACTACGATTGGATTGAAATATACCTATCAAGAAAATATAATAGGTGAAATCATTTCAATTATAAAAAAACATTGTACATGATAGATCCTATGGTGGAAGCATAAGGAATTATATCAACCCAATATAACTTCCTAAAAGGATCCCAAATAATTCTATATTTCATGACATGAAACATAGATGAATAAGTTATTTTATCATTTTCCATGATAAAATACATCAGCACATTACCAATTTATGTGTGTTGATTAAATTTCCGAATCCATATATATCCATATCTATAGATATTAACACCAATTATTTAGGTATTTTCACCCATGTATTCCAATGAGAAACATTTACTGAGAAACATATTCACAATGTAAAGTATCAAGATTTCAGTTCTTATTAATAGGATATAATCCATATAAAATATGAAAAACATTTCCAAACCTTTGTTATTAATCATACATCAGCAAACAAATTCCAATTAAGAAAATATTATTTTAAATATATTTGTCATATCTCAAAATCCATATAAGAGAGCATTTCAGGGAACATAAAAATTTGAATAATCATTACTATATTAGAAAACTATTAGTGATATTAAATACCATAATTATTTAAAATTTTTCAACACAACTGATTTATAAGATGTCTCTTTTCCATCCATGTAACTTTTTAAACATAAAAAAGGTATTCCTTATATGTCATTCATGATTATGTTCACCCAAAAAATAAAAACCTAGTTAGTGTAAAAAGAGTCCATTTTATATTTTAGGGTTTTTAGAAAATTTATAAGAATAAAAACTGATTACATTCTCTTAGTATGTATTTATTTTATTATCTCTATATATTACTTCTTCCTAATAATCTATGAAAAAATCCATATTATATGATATCTTAATGAATTCAACGTGGATTTTAAAGTTCCAGTATAAGTATAGTAAATTATTATTTGATTGTTAGGTCCTTGAATATTAATATATTTAAACTTCATTTATATTATTTACCATCATATGTGGTTTTATATTTTATCCCCAAATAGTAGTTTCATTTTTATGTGAAACTAGAAAAAAAATTAAAAAAATGTAGTAATGTAAGAATAATAGTGATAGGAGTACTAGAGTTATTTATAGAGATTAATGAAATTGTGATGATAATATTTTTTTAACATTATAAAAATGAATGAATAATGAATAATGTTATTGTAATTAACCAACACACAAATAAGGTATAACATATAGTCAAATAGTTAATATATAATGAAAAAACTAGTGTAATTTTTATTGTTTTATAATAATATATTTCATCATTCATGCAAAAATTTATTTGATAAAAATCCACTAAAAATTGACTAAATAATTTTCGTGGATCGTAATATTGAAAGTAAAATTCAAGAGTATCTCAAATCCAAATTCAATATAGTCATAAAAACTAAATAGGGTAACTATCACTATAATCTATATATTAATTATTATGGGTTTTTTCCTTCTATTTAATATAAATAAATTCCATTCAAATGATTTCTTACTGAAAATTTACATATTATTTTAATAATTTTGAATAAGATCAACAATAATTTAATTGTGAAACATTAAGATGATAAAGGTAATAAGAAGAAAATTGAAAAAGAGAAGTGATCCAATCAGTAAAAAAATATTAATTAATGAAAATTGAAATAATTAGAGTTATATCATTCCCCTTGATTAATGTATAAATAAAGTAAGAAGATGATTTTCATAACAAATCTAGATGAAAAAAGTGAAATAATAATAATCCTTTCGATTAAGAAATATTTCTCTTGGGAATCCACTATCATCTAGAACATTATTTAAGATTCTTCATTGTATCAAACTGCTGCCGTAGAAAAATGTATTTAATTTCCTTTCCTTTTAATAATACTTAAAATTTTTATATTCATAAAAATTAAATGTATGTGGTTACACATAAATTGAATATAATATTTATTTGATTAGATATATAATTGAAGAAAAGACATAAATTTTAACTAATTAATTACCCATACATTATTCTATCTCACCTCTAGATCTGTATGTACATGGAAACACCGATTTCCCATATAAATCTAAACATCACATATAATAGGATATACGGATCAAAAAAATGATAAAAACATTCCAATACATTATTATCACTATAAAATAATCAAATCAACTCAATTCCAAACAACATGAATATAATATTTCCAAAAAAAACACTACTGTATTTGCCCCCAAAATTTTAAAATGAAACAAAATGTAATTGAAATGAATGATATAACATTTTCTACAACTAAATCAGATATTAAACTTCATTAATATTTCTATTATTTCAAATTAGTCATCTGTTACTATATTAATTATTATAAAAATGATGTTAAATATACTGAGAGGGAGGGGTGGGGGGGAATCTGGGAATGATAGATTAAAGGTACCCCCCATTTAGATCAAGGTTTGTCATTAAACAACACATATTTCCTTCTGTTTCACAAAATAATGTATGAAAATAAATGAGACCAGACACAAGACACAAAAATTTTACATGGTTCACCCATACTCAACTTCATCAAAGGTGTGAAGAAAATAAAATGTGCCTTTATACCCAATCAACTAAATAAGACTACTTTTACGATGTTTACTGTGGGACCATTGTCCTTCCTAGTTAACAACTAATCATAATTCTAAATATCAATAATCCATCAACTAAAGTGTGATAACTACTATTTCGTAATATTATTCATTGGTCACATGAATCAATATGTTTTACACCTCATTTATTACATCATTAATTTCCACATTCATGAAATTTATAAATACCCCATATCCAAATATTTTCAAGGAAAATCCTTAAAGATTACTAATAATTTTGATTTCACACAACCTTAGAATGACATGTGTAAAAATATACCAACTTACATGCACATTATTTTTTTCACCAAACTATAACTTGAACAATAAGTTTCTATTTTTCAACTAAATTCACAACTTGTGAGTAGCTTTTGGATTATCATAGAACTCTTTTGGTCTTAGAGTCACAAGTTCCTTTTATGCATGCAACAAACACATGAATTATTATTGCGCGTGAGAAATAGTTTTCAATATATCTTTTGAAATTTAGAGCCCCTATATTATCTATGGGTTTAGATAATAAATTGAGATGGTAGATTCTTATTTATATACACATAAAACATTGTGTGAAATTTACATTCATTCTTTCTATTTTAAAAACTATAATTTCTTTTTGTCACAGAAATACCAACATGTACAAACCTTTTATTGAGTGTGAAACATAAAATGATTTATGTCACCTTTGGCATAAAAATATATCTCAGTTTCCCCAGTGGACACAAAAATTACTATTTCATGAAAGTTTGATTTTATTGATGTATTTGATCTTTTTAAAAAAAAAATTGTTTGCCATATTTTTTTGTGACAGTCTCGAATCTTCACTTTTATTAAAATTTGAAAAAAACTTCACACCTGCTCATAAATATGATTTTTAAATTTTTTTAGAAATTGAATTCAGTACTTTCCTTTGAAATATTTTTATCTGATGGTCCCAAAAAGTCATTTTTTTGTAATCTCATGAATCAATATCACACTTTCTCAAAACTATAATTTTAGACAATTTTCAGAACTTGTATTCAAAACTTTCCTAATTTATGTTTTGATGTGATGGTCCCAAATCATACTTTATATAAAACTTTTCAAACAACCATCACCCTTGAGAAAAATTATATATTTTTTTGAAAATCCTTTCTTTTCCAAAAACACCATCTTCCATCATCCACGTTTTAGAAACAAAAAATATGGAAAATATTAGGAAGAAACATCAAATTGTATGAAAATGATTCTATATCACTTCAAGAGAATCAATTCCTTTATATTAGATTTGTGTCAAAATACCTTGTCAATAATCTATCTAGAGCATTACAATTGTTGTTAGAAACTAGAGTTATGAAAAAACTCAATCAACCCAAAAAACACTGAAAAGTTACATTTGATGATTTTTTTCCTAAAAAAATCCCCATTTGGGTGTGTTTAAAACTTTTCAATCACTGATACCATTATAAATATTCATTCACATTCTATGAAAATTTACATCTTATGTTTCTAAAAAGAAAATAGAGATGTAATCAACACACAACATAAGACCACATGATCCATTCTCAGAGTGATAAATAGAAGTAGCATGAAATGTTCATCAATGAATCACATCATTCTCAAACCAGTAAACATCATTCATCACAAAAATCATCTATCATGATATGGAACCCTTCAACGATCATTTTTAGAATCACCATATTTAAAGATCCCCTTAATTCACTAAAACCCCTATCAGATTCTCCACCTTTATTGATCAATATATTTTATCCCCTTTTTTCAAAGAACAAAATGGTTAATCATTGTGGCTACAACATTGTAAAGAACACACATCCTAACATAAAGAAAAATAGACCATACCTAATAGAGAGTTGTTTCATATCCACAATTTTTAAGTCTGGAGAGTCAAATAAATTCCATGATATTGTCGATGTCTTTTAAACACTTCTTTGGGAAATTACATCATCAGAATATATGCAACCAATAGTCTTATAGGCACATAATTAAACTTCACAAGATGGTGATCCATATTGTCATTGATAAAATGGTTCTGGATTTCAATTTTCTTCATAAATGAGTTAATGAGAAGTTTTTTACTAATATTTATATCACTTTAATGATCCTAATAGATTCTGATCAGAGACTTCACTTCATATCCCATATCATTATATTTTTTCCTTATCTATAATAACTATTTATAATATTGTGTAGCCACAACATATTTAGAATTTTCATTTCTGAATAAAATAAAATCTTATTTTGTTATTAGAAAATAAATACACAATGTAACAAAAAACTGCACAATATGATATTTATTTTATATCATCTTCTGATATGGACCAATATACATGTAAATAGCCCAATAACTCTTGATAATATTTTTCAATATATTGTAAACCAAAATCCCCTGTGGCCTTGATATATCAAAATATTCTATTCTGACTACAAGTAAGTGGATTTATTTCATACTTCTTTAACGCCCTACTAATTGAAATGATAAAAAAATATCAGGTCCTATAACTATAAAATACAACAGACTGTCAATGATCAGACTATATTATATTACATTAAACACTTTGCCTCCATCAACTAATGATAGTTTATTTCATGTAGCAACTAGAGTCATCATATCCTTGAAATTACCCATTATAATTATTCTCAAATCCTCCTTGGAATATTGGTATTGAGAAATAAATTTACCATAACTTCCTTGTGTCACATTTAAAAGAAGGAAAATGGACAATTAACCAATCATTGTCATTTAGAAGTCCTAATTCATGAATTATAGAAACTATTTTCATTACTCTTTATCGGATCAACTATATATTATATCGTTGACATACACTAACACCACTATCCTTTGATAACAGTCACAATTAACCTAGATATTTTAATCAACTCCATTATGCTAATATATGAATTCCTTCATAAAATGATCATGTCTTGAATACCAATCTCTTTATTTGCTTCAAGCTGTATAAATAATTCTAAAACAGATAAATTTTTTTCTCATCTTCACGAATTAGAAAACCCTCCAGATGCTTCATATACACTCCTTCTAGAACCCCATTATGAAATAATTACATGACATCTGTATGGAAATCATATAATTTCTTTTAAAATGCTATGAAAAATAATATGAAAATAATCTTGATCCTTGGAATAGGTGGATATCTCTCAACAATGACTATTAGCTAGAGCTGTAAGTAATCTCTGTAAACTAGTCTTACTTTTTTTTTCATAATTACCAATACTTATTCATTTATTTTTATAATGACCCATACATTACATATAGAGATATTACATAAAAATTGAAGAATATCCACTAAAAATATAACTAATCCATGAAAGGAATGTAAATTTATATTGTCTTTAGAAATTTGGAAATATAAATAAATGGTTCATAAGACATATTCATCATCTCCCACTTATTTCATCATAACAATACACCTTTCTGACCTATCTTACTTAAATATTATTCTTCATGACATGAGAAAAAGTAAAATATAAAATGGTGAGCTCAATTTATTAGTAAGGGTAATCAAGGGAGATATCAATCATATCATAATAATAAGACATAATAATATAGAATTTTAAAATCATATCCAACATATGAAAGATCGTGATATCATTCCAGGGGAATAAATCATAAAAGATCATAATAATCAATAAACATAATCCCAGAAGTCATAATATCAGACATGAATTTTTTTGGCATACACAAATGAAAAGAAAATAATTTCAGATTAGTCATGGCTCATTTCAAATACCATTATAGCGGACAAATTCCAAAAATGAATCTAGTTCACTCCTTGTTCCAGTCGTATATTACTAAATAGGGATCATTTCACATTCTATCCAGGTCTATATCAGGAGATACAAATAATTACCCAATGAATTGGAGGGAAATATAATTCCCACCCATCTCATAATCAAAACATTATTATGTGTTCTAATAAAACATAAATCATTCATCATAACATAACCAACCGAATAAAATGGGCTTCTTAAAAATCCTTCCATCATTCAAGAATCCATGTAATACAAATGAATTTCATAAATAGAATTCCATCATAAACATAATCAAATATTTTGAAAAATAGGGATACTATACTTGAAACATATCCTTATTAAAGAATTCGATTTTATATGGAAAATAATTTTGATAATACACATGAATTTAATTCTTGAAGAAAATAACATTTTCTTGGAAAAAAAAAATTTCTTCAAAATGAAATGAAATTTTAAAATAATATAATTTAATTGAAAAGAAATTATAAATATTATAGAGGAATCTTCATGGAAGTGTGGTGTTATGAAAATTTAATAATCCATACATGATATATAAGTTTAAATAAAACATTCTTCTCGTACATTAATCAAAAAGTAAAAAATTACCTTGTAATAAAAATGAAAAAAGATTCTTCTCATGCCATATAAAAAAATTCACCTATGGGTAAAATTGAAATAAATTTTTCTTTAAGGATATAATTAATATTTTTAATACATATTTAGGAAACATTAGCATGGACAATAAATATTCCCCATAGAATATTTATGTATAATATGTTTTGGATAATAATGTGATTAGAAAATTATCCCTTAATAATTTATAATAAATTGAATTGTATGAATCCTAAAATAAAGTAATTTATATTAATATCATAAACATAATAATAATAAAAATAAAAACATTAATGGGGATCATAAACAAAACTCAAAATAAATAGTTGGTGCATAAGGCATATGTCCCATAAAAATTAGAGTGAGAAAAAAATAATCCCTTACCTAAGGTCTGATTTGATTTATATGTATAAAAAACAATTATATAATTATTTAAATAATTTCATTGAATTATTTTATAATCATAGTCATATGATCATATTGTCATCTATTTTTAGTAATATTATTAGTCATCCATCAGTGTTAACTTCTTTATTTTCTTTGGAATGTTTTTTCTAAAAATATATTATTCCTCAAATAAGGTTGTAATTATAACATTTATAGAAGAATATTAGTACAATATATATCATATTTATTCATTCCATTAATTTATATAATCATTCTTTAATGAATATCATGTATAATGAATGATATTTCATCGTGGAGATGGTAGGTTGTATGCATATACGTGCGACGATATCATTCCCATAATTGTTTAATGGTATTGTTGTGGATGGTGTATAATATTTTACAATCAATATCATGTTATAATAATTATATATAGCTATGATTTTGATAATTATACCATCAATGTAAGGTGGTGGTGAACAACAGATTACACCATGGTGTGGTGACAGTACGTCGTACGTACGCACGAGTGGTGATTTCATTTTTCATAGGTTGGATAAAAGATGCGATGTGTTTGTTTAATAATAATAATAATAACATATAATTATATAATTGATAATATATTTATTAATTTATAATGAAAAAACTAATTCATAGGAAGTATAAGAATAAATATGTTTGAAAAAATGGATAGAGGATATTATACCTTTTTTGATGTGCTCCCTCCAAATCACATCTTAAAGCACTAGAGATTTTCTTTGAAGAATACCAAAACCTCTAGAATGTAACTAGGTAGGTTTAGAAAGTAATGGGAATGGTATATAAGATATTTAAGGATCAAATTGATATTTTGTGGTGATGGATGAGGTTCCCTTTTATAATTTAGGGAGGGGAACTTTTGGGATCTCCAAAAATGTTAATTTATAATAAAACAAAACCCCATCCAAAAAACTAAAAAATGTCCATATTAAAATATTAAAAGATATAGAGTTTTTATGTAATAAACCAATAAATTTTAGACATGTTTTTCTATCAATTTAAACTTTATCATTTTAATTAACACTTAGTTATTGTTTTTAATATTTAACAAGGGTAATAAATATTTCAACATAAAAAGGGTGAAATATTTACTTATTTGAGGTCAATTAGACCAAAAATAAGTAACTTATAATATTTGTGACCATAAAATAATTATAATATACTTTTAAAAATGTTTTATTATATTTAAATAATTTAATAGAATATTTTTTTGATAAATATTCAACAATGTCAATTTTGAAACTATTGAATTCATTGATTTTAATGAAAATTTATGATAACATGAAAACATAGAAAAAACTATTTTATTATACTAATTAGAGGATAAGGTCATATATAAAATTAATCCTATATATTAATTTTTCAAATTTTATTTATTTTAGTATTTTTAATAACATTTATTTAATAATTCTCTTACAAAAATAACTAATAAAAGAGTTTTTTGAATTTAGTTAATATGATTATTTTACAATAAAAATTTAAAATTAAATACTACAAAAAAGATAAATAATCTATATTTTATAAGAATAATTATTATCGAATATATATTCTTTATTATTCACAATTTAAGTTTTTATAATTATTAAAACATGAATGTGACAAGCTTATCATCACATTAAATAAAATAATATTAGTGTCATAATCTCTCATATAAGGCTTTGAATATTTAATAACTCAACCGTTATATTTTAATGGTTGATATATATGTTTCCAATATGTTTTCGTCATGTGTTTGGGTTTTTAATTATTATTAGATCTTTAATAAATATTATTTTATTGATTTCTTATCCGTTAAATAATTTCTACAAAATTGAACTATAAATATTTAAGGTAATTATATAGTTCCTAAAAATAAAAAATAAATTATCATAATAAATAAAAACATTATATCTTAAAAATATTTTTTATAATATAAATAGTCTTCTATATAATATTATATTAAAAATGACATATTTGTAAAAATTTGAGTAAGACATATTTAACTTTTTTTTAAATAAAATAAATTAAATGTCATAATCTTATAGAATTGTCTTCCCAAAGATAAAATTTAG
The DNA here is from genome assembly GCA_963277665.1 of Viscum album. Taxonomy (NCBI): domain Eukaryota; kingdom Viridiplantae; phylum Streptophyta; class Magnoliopsida; order Santalales; family Viscaceae; genus Viscum; species Viscum album. The sequence continues at coordinate 793,586,813 of OY728128.1, read as the reverse complement.
AACCAACGATGATTTAGGTTGAAACACACTCATCAAATGATATTATGACAAGTGTTAGGATAATTTAATAATATTTTTATTTACCCTTAATAACTGAGTTACCCTTTAATTGTATTAATTAAAATCTTCAAAGTTATTATTCATAATGCCGAGAAATAATAAGAATCTTTAAAAATAATTTCAAAATAATGATTCAGAATATGGAATACATTTTTCAAAAATTAAACATCATAAGTTATAATAATTAATTAAAAATGAATCTTGTTGTCGAAAAGAGAGAACTAATTTTAAAATTTAAAACATTATAAAAGATTAAAATGTTTTTATATCCAAACTCAATGTAAACTAATGTTAATAAAATAGATTATTTTGTTTTATAACAATATAATCAATATATTCAATAAAAATATGCACTTTAATAATTTAACCATATTAATTATTTTGAGTAAACAAGTTCTTTAGAAATAAAATTTAGTTTATTTTTACTTAAAATATGAAATCACTGTTACAAATAAAATATTTATTTTGTCATATAAAAATAATTAATGTATCAAAATCTTAATTTAATAGATGTTCTCCATTAGAAGTTGGAAAATTTCGCTTATAAAAATTATTGGTTTTTATATATTAAGAAGAGTTTATTCATACACTAGAAAAAAAATATATATTGGATGAATATGAAAAATGTTTTATTAACTATATAAAATAAATATTTCCTTAATTCTATTTACTAAAAAAATCACTCAATATATTAACACGAAAAGAAATATTAAATTTATTTATATTTTACATAAATAATTAGTATCCAATGAATTCACCATACATTTTCATTAGATAATCAGATTTATTCCAGATAAACACAATGCTAGGCTAAAATGATCATTTTATACTAAGGCAATTTGATGGGTTTTTAAGCTCATCATTACGTACAATGAAAATTATAGAATAATTATAATTATTTGATGAAAATATTTCAAAAATACATATGGGTGTTACATTCTACTCCAATTAAACTAAATTTCTCGATCGAAATTATTCATTTCGAATTAAAGAGATGAGGATTATTTTTCCTCATCACCTCCTCAAATTCCCATGTATCATCATCAAATTGTTCGTTCCACCATTAATCCATAACCACGTGAGTGGTCTTCTTTCATTGAACTTTTTTGGTACAATCCAGAATCTCTACCAGTTGTCTTCCATTTCAAAGAATGTTCTTCAGGGGTAAAAACTCTGTGTTTAGTACATATGAAGTATCATGTATGTAATTTATCAAGATAGATACATAAAACACATCATTAAATTGAGATAGATTTGGCGGAAGATCCAATTGGAATGTTACCTTCCCAACACGATCCATAATTTCAGAAAGACCTAAATATCTTGAGCTTAGCTTTCATTTCATTCTAGATATTATTACTCACTTCTAGGGAGATATTTCTTGATAAAACCTCTCACCCACATCTAAAGTTTGGTATTTTATTCTTTTTTCATCATAATAGCTATGTCAACTCTGAGATTCTCTTATATGTTGTTCAATTGATCTAAATAGTTTCTACTATTTCATCAAAAAGATTAGGTTGATATTGATTTCATTCCCCAACTTCATCCCATCATGTTTTAGTTCTACACTTCCATCCACATATGGATTCATAAGGTTCCATCTGAATACTAGAGTGAAATATAATGTTGTAAGAAAATTCCACCAAAATAGTTTTTGATCCCAACCACATTAGAAAGCCGTAGAGAAAGCTATCAACATGACTTCAAGAGTTTGAATGGTCCTCTCAGACTATCCATATGTTTGAGAATGATAAGAAGTGATGAAATATAACATTTTATCTAGACCCTACTGAATAATTTCCCAGAACGTTGATATAATCCCTATATCCCGATCAAATTTAATGTAAAGTGGTACTCCAAAAAATATTAACATTTAATTTATATATATCATGGAAAGCGGATCAAGAGTGAAGTCCTATCTAATAAAAATGAAGTGTTCCAACTTTGTAAGGTGATAATCTATAAGCCATGTTAATTTATGGTCTTTAGATGTTTTAGGAAATATAATTACAATGTTTATAGTGATATTTTCTCATTTCCATTCAGGTATGGATAATGGTTGTACCATACCCTTAGACATCTATATCGTAGCCTAGAAATTCTAAAAAACCAATCATTGAGTGACATATTCGAAAAAAAATCTTTTCATTTTATCCCACATAAAATACACTTTAAAGTCCCTATACATCTTTTTGCATGTAGGATGAATAGATAATGATGAAATAAGAGCCTCATCAAATAGATCCATATTTAATATTGGTCAGAGAGGAATAAAAACCTGAATACTAAACTGTATTATTCCATCATAATCATGGTTTAATTTTTGAAAATTATTCTCATTTTATTTTAGATCAACATATTCCTTTTATTCCTCCTTAATCTTCACTTTTATAGATGGATAAATATTCATTTGAGAAACACAATATTTATCCCATTACTTTAAAATTTAAATATCCATCCTTTGTAAATCCATAAATATCAGATCTACTATGATCCTAATAATGGATAGGCTAGCATGGTCCATTTTACTCATATTATATTTCATATTTTTCACTTTACTAGAGTGGTATTACTTTTGAGTAGTCATAATCAATAATCAACTCCACCCATCTTCTTTAACGCATATTTATATCCTTTTGTGTAAATATATACCGTAGACTATCTTAAGTAGTATAAATATCACACCTTTCACCATAAAGATAATGCCTCTAAATATTTAGTGAAATGATTACCGTAACTAACTCAAGATAATGAGTTGGTTATTTTTTCTCATCAAATTCAAATTTTTGTGAGGAAGAAGATATCACCATTTCTTTTTTTCATGAGAACACAACCCATACCATTATTATATTTGTTACAATAGATCACAAACTATTCTTCACTATAATGCAGTGTGAGCACATGTTTACTAGATAACATAGTTTAAGATCATTGAAATTTTCTTCATATTCCTCCATCCACACAAACTTAACTCATTAATATATCAAACTCGTGATTGGATTATATAGTCTTGAAAATTCAATCACAATACATGGATTATATACTTCCAGACTAAGAAAACATGAGATCTTAATTACCGTTGTTGGTTTTGGAAAACATTATATAACTTTTTTTTCTAGATCCATAGATATCCCCTCTATTGGTATTGTGTGACCCAAAAATAAATCTTTCTAAATAAAAAATTCACACAGGGTAAATTTTTTATAATTCCATTCCATTATCTTTCATTTCTGTACAATTACTAAGTGATATTTATTGTCATCCTTTCTCTTCAAATCAACATTAATATTATTTATAAATACTACCACAAAATTATAAAGATAGTCTCTAGAGACACTATTCATTCGTTTTATGATGTTAGAAGGGAAATTAGAGAGACCAAAAGGCATTACAATGAATTCATAGTGTCAATAACTTGTACAAAATGTCATCATTGGTATATCATCCTTCTTAACCATTAGTTGATGATATCATGAATGAAGATCAATATTGGAAAAATATTGAGCTCTTCATTGTTGGTCAAATATGTCACCAATTCGGGGAAGAGGATATTTGTTCCTGATAGAGATTTTGTTATGTTATCGAAAATCAATGCAGGGTCTCATTGAGGCATCATTCTTCTTAACAAATAGAACATGATCGCCCCAAGGTGACACACTATGGAATATGAATCCCTTGTTGATATTCTCTTGTTTTTTCCTCTTCAATTAATGCAACTAAATTGGGGACACTCTATATGGTTTATCTGAAATTGGAATAACACCCTGTATGAGTTCTATTAAAAACTCAACATTATGATTTGTTGTAATACTTGGAATCTCTTTCAAAAAGACATCTTGAAACTATCATAAAATTAGTTTATTCTTAATGGTGAGTTTCTCCCCATCCATTTTAGATTGATAGAATTAATTAATAGGAATGAAAACCCATAATATTGAATAAATTTCCACTCAATGTTCATATTAATAATTTCATAAATATATGTTCATAAATATATCTGGAATAAAAAATATGAGTTCCCTTCACTAGAAATTGATATGATATTCATATAGATAAGGACAATAAATTCCAAAAATTATATCAAATTCCTCTATAGGGAGGATCATATGATTTGGAGGAACCACTTTCTATGAAAATTCAACCCATTGAGGAATTATAAAGTTTTGATGTGACCACTTCACCCTTAAGAGTGGTCACAAATAACTCAACATCTAATAGTTGAGGTAATACGGTGATACCCACAGATAATTTTTCATAAATTAAAGAGTGGCTGGATCCAAAATCAAATAAAATATTTTCTACTTTTGAGTGGATGGTAAGTGTACCTTTAACCACATTCTTATCATACTCCACATCAAATATTATGATTGTATATGACTTTTGTTTTTTTATATTTGGCCTTAAGAGTTTTATAATGTTGATCATCATCAATAACCATTGGGTTTAGGAATTTATTGGGATAATTACCCATTTTATTCCACTTGTATCATTGAAGTGTAATAGGTTCATTATCTGTATCCTTTTATCTATTCGCATCATTGGATATATTTCTCCCTTAACGATGACATTCAACTACACAATGAAATTGTCTACCACAAATAAAAAAAATTATATTTCCTTTACGAAAATTTTCTCATTGTTTGATTGAACATAACTATAATAAAGGAAAAATCATCTTCTTTTTATTGTCGTCTTTAGGTATTCCCTTTAATTCAATTTATCACATCTGGTAAAACCCTTAGGATTTAGGAGTTCCTCTAGTACACATATCAATATTGACATCACATTTAATGATTTCGACATAGCTATTGAACTCTCTTATGGGTAATTACCTTTAGAGACATGGTTTTAAGACACTACAAAATCGATCAATTTTATTCTCAAGTTGGATAATAATTTCAGAAGCATACCACGAAGATCTTGTAAAAATTGACTTTTAGGTACTATAATATTCACTGTACTTTTAATTAAGATTAAATAACTCTTTCTATACCTTTTTGTAATGAATACGAGGAATATACTTATTAAAAAATAAGTTCCTGAACTCATTCTATTACAGGGATTCAATTTCATCTATTTCCACATATTCATTATAATTTTCCACAATTTATCAGCTTCACCTTCAAAATGATAGGCTTATATGATAAATATATAATGTTCCAAATATTAGAGAACTAAAAATATATTTTCAATGGTACAAATCCATTGTAAAGACACTAATGGATTAGAAGACCGACTAATAGAAGGTGGACACTACTTCATGAAGGACATAATAGAATATTACCACTTTTTCTTGTTTGTATGTATTGTATGATTCAAAGTTTGAGAAATGTGTTTGAGCATAGATAAAAGATTTTTAATTCCATATCCAATTACATTTGGTTTTGTAGGAGGGAAATCAAGTCATTTCCCGTCACATTCAGTATTAATACAGTTCTTACAGGTTCTATCCATTGACTAAAACCAATAATCATATTTTGTGAAACAATAATCATAATGGAAAACAGATAATCAAGAATAAAATTTCATTTTAGAACACTTTAGGTATTATCCTAGGTTAATCAAGACTATTTCTAAAACACTATGATTGTATCCTATAATTTGGCATATCATTTGTGTTCACTACTAACAGTTTCTTATCCTAGTTTCTAAATGATAAATATACATTTTCGATGATACTAACTATAACAACCAATAATTTACACGCATTGAATTTTTTTGATGAATATTCATTTAAAAATATAAAGATTCTCTGAATGGACCGTATAGGTATAGTGTATTCAGAAACTGGGAAACATAAACAAATGGTTTGTATGCCATCTTCATTGTCTCCCAATTATTTCATCATAAATAGTGACCTTTTTGCCATATCATACTTAATACCCTTTTTAATGGCATAAAGAAATGAAACATATAAAATAGTGAGACAAAATGATAAGTAAGGGGAAAAAATAGATATATCAATAACATCATAATCATATAACCTAATAACATAACATTTGAAAATCTTATCCTATATATTAATGTCCATGAAATCATGCCACATGATAAATGAAAAAGTTATTAATAATTAATGAATCTAATAAAAAAATTAATCCCATAAGAAAAGAAATTTTGTGTCACACATATAGGAATATAAAATCATTACATATTATTATAGGTGCATTTTCAAGGCCATCATATCATATAAATTCCAATACTAAACCATTTTCACTCCTCATTCTATCCCTATACTACTGAACCAAGACCATTTACCATTCAAGAAATTTCAATATCATGAGATAAAAATCATTAACTAATGAATTAGAGGGATATATAGTTACCTACCATCTCATGATAAAATAATTCTTAAATATCCCACAAATACATAGTTCATTCATCATATCATAACAAAGGTAATAAAATGGTTTTCTTGAACATCATTCCATCATAATATAATCCATGTAAAATAAATGGATTTTATAAATATAATTACATCATAATAATTATCAAATAATAAAAAGAATAGATAAAGTATACTTAAAACATAACCGTATTAAAGAATTATATCTTACATGGATAATAATTTTGATAAAACAATTGAAATTTATTCTTGAGGAAAATATCCTTTTTCTTCAGAACTGTTTTATTTTATCAGTATACCAAAAAATTTAAAAGAATAAAATTTAAATGAAAATAAAATTTAAATATTGTAAAGGAATATTCATTAATGAAAGGAATTAGAAAAATGGAAGAATCCTTTCATGTCATATGAGTTAAAATAAAACATTCTTCTCATACTTTTTTTGGAGAGTCAAATAGTACTTCGTAACAAAATGAAAAAATATTTCTTTCATACCTTTTGATAAAAATTCACTAATGGGTAAAATATAATTTTATATATTCTGAAATAATGTTTTGGAATATATATTTAGTAAACATGTCCATGGATGATAAATACACAACCTAAAATACTTACGTATAAACAATCTCAGATAATAATGATAATACAACATTATTCCATAACGATTTATAACCATTCAAATAGTTTTCCAAATAATATAACTAAAATTATATTCATATAATAAAATTTATAACAATAATTATAAAAAATTCATGGGAAGCATAAAGACAACTCAAAAAAAAATAGGTGGTGTATAAGGCATATGTCCCCCATAAATGAATGTGAGAAAAAATAAACCCTTACCTCAGGTATGATTTCATTTGTATATTTCTAAATCAATTTTAATGTGATTTAAATAATTTCATTGACTTATGGTAGAATCATATTCATTTTTATGATATAATATATGATGATATCATCATCCTCTTGTTAGTTACATTATTACTCGGCCATCAGGTGTTAACTTCTTTATTTTCGTTCATATGTTTTGTCAGATAAATTATTTTTTCTCTTATTAGGATATAGTTATATCATATATATAATGATATTAGTATAATTTATATCATATTTATTCATTAAATTAATTTATATAGAAATTATTTGATTAATACCATGTATAATGAACCACATCATATCGTGGAGACGGTAGGCCATATATACACAAAAGCGACACTATCATTCCCATTATTGATTAATGGTATTGAGGTGGATGGTTTATAATATTTAAGAATAAATATCATGTTATAATAATTATATATAGTTATTATTTCCATCATTATACCCATAAATGTTTGGTGGTGGTGAAAAATAGATTACACCACGCCATGGAGATGGTAATTCGTACGTACACACACATGGTGATTTTTTTTCATAGGATGGATTGAAGAATGGATATGGTTTTTTAATAATAAGAATAACATCTCAAAATATAATTGATACTGGAGTTATTTATTAATAATGATACAACTCTTGTATAGTATGTGTAAGAAGAAATAATTTTGAATGAATCAGTTGATGAGATTACCTCTTCTTCGATGTGATGTTTCTAAATATCCAAATAAAGAACTAGAGTTGGCATTTGTAGATGAAAAATAACACTAGAATGTTACTAGAAATGTTATGAAATTAAATTGGAAGGGTATGGCTGATCATGAAGGATCAATGTGATATAAATAGGTGAGGTAGAATGTTCCCGTTTTTAATTGAGGTGAGGGGATATTTTGTGATCTCTAAAAATAAAAACTCATAATAAACTCGAAACCCATAAAAGACCTAAAAATGTCCAAAATGTGAAGAAAAAATGATATTGGGTTGAAAAATAATCAATCAATGAATTCTAGACATGTTTTTTTTCTTCAATTTAAACTTTATAATTTTAATTAACACATAGTTATTCTATTAAATTTTTACATAGGGTAAAAAATATTTCAGTATTAAATGGGGGAAATATTTACATATTTGATGAAAATTAGAACATAAATGAATAAAATAGAACATTTTAGACCATATCAAAATTATTATATATTTATAAAAATGTTTTATGATTTTTAAATAATTTGATAAAACATTATTTTTATAACAATTGATAATGTCAATTTTGACACAATTCAATTCATTGATTTTTAAAAAATAATACGATAACTAGTTAACTTAAAATAATAATAATATTATATTTCTAAGAGTTCATGGTCAAATATAAAATTCATAGGTAAAATTAATTATCCCAAATAATATTTATTTTAATAATTTTAATAACATTTCATTGATATGAACCCTAGAAAAATAACTAGTACAACAATTTGTGTATTTATTTAATGTTCTTATTTTTTGAATAAAAATAAAAAAAATACAATGACAAATATTATTACTCTATATTTCATTATAGTACTTATAATAGAATATGTATTTTTTAGGATCCATCATTGATAATGTTATACTTATTAAGACATGAATATGACAGGTTTATCGTCACATTAAATTAAATAAGTGTCATAATATTTTCTACAAGGCTCTCAATGGTGAATAACATGATAGTTAGATGCTTATGGCCAAAATATATATTTTTTAAATAATATTTTATCAGTTTTTTGGGACATAATGGTTATTATCAATTTAATAATAATTATTTTTATTAATATCTCATCAAATAAATAATTTATGCATCGTTAAAGTATAAGACTTTTAGGTAATAATATAATTTCTAAAAAATAAAAAATATTTTATGATGAGAAATAATAAAATTTTATATTTAAAATGAATATTTTTAATCCAATTTATCTTATTTATAACTTTGTTTTAAAATTTTTATAGATATTTCAATTTGAGTAAAACATATTTAACTTTTCTTTAAATAAAATAAGTTAAATGTATTAATCTGACCAAGTGGATTCCAAAGGACACCATTTCCACCCAAAGATGATATAGTTAGAAATTAACTCATTCAATGATATTAGGAAACATTCTTGGGTAATTTAATAATATTTTTTCCCTTAATTACTCGTTTTACCCTCTTACTGTATTAATAAAAACTATCAGAGTTACTACTCATAATGCCAAAAAATAAAATGAATCAATTTATATAATTTAGAAATACTGATTCCAAATATGGATTCCATTTTCAAAATATAAAGAATAAATTTTTTGGTCGTTAATTGAAAATTAATCCTACTATCAGAAAAAGAGAACATGTTTTAAAAGTTAAATCATTGCAAAAGATTGAAATATTTTTACATCTAAATTTAATTTAAAATTAATTTTATGGAGATACATTATATTTAATGATGAAAATATATTCTATTTATACATTAAAAAAAATTCAATATTATAATTTATCCATATAAAATATTGTCATCAAAAAAGTTCATTTTCAATTAATGTTCAATGTATTTTTACTATTCACCAAAACATCAATGTTATTTGAAAAATAACAAAAATTCATCCAAAGTATATTTTTATATCACAATTCCAAATAACATGATTATTTTTTCCTAAAAAGATAATTAATATTTCAAAATATTAATTAAAAAGGGGTTCTCCATTAAAAGGTGGAAAATTACCTTTTCAAAAAATATATGTTTTTATATATCAAAAATATTTTATTCATACCCTATGAAAAATATCTATTAGAAGAATGTCAAAAATATTTAATTAATTATATAACATATATATTTCTTTATTGTCATTTACTATTACTAATTCACAAAATGTATTATTATGAAAATAAAAATATAAAATTGATTTATATTTTTGATAAATAATTCTAGCCAATGAATTCACCATATATTTTCAAAAGTTAGTCATATTTTATTCCGGACAACCAAATGGAAAAAAAGGTCATTTTATACTAAGGGAATCATGAAGTTTGTATAAAATCATGGTTTTAGGAAATGAAAGCTATTGAATAATTAAAATTACTTCATTAAAAAATTTTCACAAAAAATTAATGTGCTATAATTTTTTTCTAGAAGACCAACTTGGTCAAGATGACATTCTTATATTCTTATCCTGAAACAATTTACCATGTACAATGCTTTTTTATTTATTCTAGATCCTCATTCATATCATGATCCCATGTCTCATATCTAGTATCTAATAAAAAAATTCAGTTATTCCTGAGATTAGAGGGATTCGATTGTAATGACTTCATTATCAATGTTTGAATTAGAACTTCATGATCACCAATAATGTTTTTTTCAATAAATTAAAGCTTGAATCATCATATTCATGGGAATATATATTTTAAATCCTCATAATCATCATTGGTATCCTCTTATGAATCATCATTACTCATTTATACTCTTTGGGAGTTTATTACATCCTTATCAAGGTTATGAAAAAATTATTCCTTATGTTTTGAGGATTAAATTACTTTTATAAAATAGTGAAATTATTTAATTTTCATAATTTTACCAACCTCTTTTAGAAACAAATTAATTCTTTGATATTTCAATAATATGGATGTAATAGATACTTATTTCAATGGGATTCAAATTTCCTTTGGTTCTCCTTGTTGTGAATAAAACACCTTCTTGCAAAGATTATAAATTATTTCAATGTTGTCTTATTTCCGTATCTTATATCGTACACTGTATTATATTTTTCTCGATACAATATTTCTATATTGGATTGTATAATGATGTGAATACCACATACATCCAAAATGTATCTAGTAGGTTTTTTTTGAATAAGATGTTTTATGGGAATTATTTGTATGATCTAATTTATCCTATAAATATACCAATTTTGTTGATTAGTTCTAATTGGAGAGACATTATTCCTTATCCCATGTTTCATAAGATAATATTCTACTATCAGTACGAAAATTTAAAATCAGTTGTCCAAGAATCCTTCCAGATTACCTCTGATATTGTTTTAGAAAACCAAGAATGCTAGACTTATGGAGAATGAAAAAAATCAATTCCTTGATGTTGAAATCCTCAATTAAGAGAACATTATACAACTTCCTATCACTGATTTTTTTCATACAGGTCCTCAAAAATTTTCATAACCCATGGTAGAGATTCCCCTTTGTACACTTTTCCTATAAAAAAACTATATCATATTTTTCCTTGATGATATAAAACATCAAGGTGAATATTGTTTCATGACCCGAGTCCCATAGTTGACTAAGAGGTATCATGTTTTGACTAAGAACATAAATAACCAAGACATAAACACATATCATATATCACCCCAAAAATTTGGAATTTCCCAAGACAAAAATCATTAGGCCTTCATCATTTCTAAAGTTGACAACACCCTCCATGTAATATATGATGCCTATAAAAGGATCCTTATTTCCTATAATATGGGATGTTCATCCAATAAAAATGATATATATAGAAACATGATCTAATAGAAATGGTTTTAATCCACTCCATTTATTAACACATCATTGGTTCATGTTGTAATGATTCTGGTTGAGCCTACAGATTGACCCTTGTGCTTGGAGACTCTAACCAAGGATGAATCAACAATAAAACTATTCTAAAGGTTGTGTGACATGCTATTTGGAGTTGATATATTCATGCGTGAACACATTTTACCAACAAACGGCCTTATGACACCATTCTTTTATCAACTGGCTATCTATAGTTCATGACCATATTGACTATTTCAGGTGGATGAAGGAGTGTATCTATGTAGAAGGATCATTGATTTACATAAAGGAATAAAAGGAAACCTAGTAAGGACATGAATTTATTATATATATGTATGTAAACTCATTACACACCAGTTCCATTGAGTAACCCTAGGAGTTACTTATTCTATGAGATTTTAGGTCCCTACTCTAGTGCCAGAGTATGAAGATGTCTTTCATGACGACATTCTCAGCTTACATAACCTCTAATTTATACACTTATTAATTGAATAACACCATATCAAAACCCTAATAAATGTGTAAATATATCACATGGCTCTCATAGTACTATGAGATCTATGGGAAAAGTATGAGGATTTATAGAGAAAGGTATTTGTTCTACCTAGGTTTTTACCTTATTGATCCCCTGTGTTCTATAAGAAGAAGAATGAGATCTAGATGTATTGTGTGGATTATCGACACATGAACTATGTGACTGTGAAGAATAAGTATCCAATGATAAGGATTTATGACCTATTCAATCATTTGGGAGAGGAGTTATTGTTTTAATGGATCAACCATAGATTTTTCTATCACTAGTTGTGAGTACAAAATTAGGATTTACCGATGAAAAAACATTCACATGAGGATGGATCTAGACACACTCTAAGAGAACTAGATTTATGGAAAGATCTCAATGTATTAATTATGCGTTCAAGAGGTCCACTGTTTGAGAAACATCATCTAAATTTACGGTTTCATAGTGGACACAGAAAACGTTAAGGCAATTCAAACTTGGGATCCACCAAATATCATGATCTAGGTTCGAGCTTCATCAGGTTGGTAGGCTACTGTAGTTGATTTTTTAAAAATTTATCTTGGGTTTTAGAAACTTTTACTACATTCACACCAACGTATAAGGACCTCATATGGATGGAGAGGATTATTCAATATTTTTAAGAGTTAAGGAAGAGAATGACGAGAGCCCCTTCTTTACATTTGCAGAGGAGGGTGTTGTGTATGCAGTGTTATGCAATTACTTATAGACTTGAAAAAGCTATACATAATGATGAGATAGGTACTGATTTCTTATGTGTATTAGTATTTCGATTACATGAGAATAACTACCTGTATCATTATCCTGAACTAGAAAAAATAGTCTCTTTCCTAAAGATTTGAAGCACTACCTTTTGTGTGAGTGGTCTATCATCTATTATGGACACAAGAGTGTCAATTATATGTTTTATCATAAGGATCATAATATGATATATAAGTGATGGATATATTTCACTCAAGATTATTAATTGGAAATATTTGTTACTCCTTGGAAGGGTAATGTGGTAGAATATTATCACTATAAGGTATTTTCTTCGGAGTTGTTCGTTGAGGCGTTAGAGTAGGTAAACTAAAATTAGATTTCATCGGGGAGGAGGATAGTTAAAAATATTTACAATATATGTTTGTAATCCCACCACTTCTATAACATGTTTGGGATTATTAATATAGAGATACCTAATATGAGACCATGTATACACAACTATCCTCTGGACATCGACAAGATGGATTTTCTAAAGGTGGGGAGCATGTAATATTTTCTAGAGTATGGATAATGGTACCAATGATATTATGGTTGGAGGTGTTGAGAATGTTTTATAATCAATTTAGTGGTACATCCATGTTTGGAAAATAAATACTAGGATTTATGATGCGATTTATTTTTGGAAATTTTGATGAAATGTATAGAAGAAGTTTTCTCTCAATGAATCACATATAGGTTGGTGAAGGGAAAGAAATAGTATCTAGTTGGTTTACATCACCCCCTTATGGATCCAAAGTGGAAGTGAAATGAAATAACTATACACATTAGGATGGACTTACCAAGGATACATAGGGGACATGATGCCCCCTAGGTGATCGTATTCCAGTTCAACAAGTCGGACCAGTTTTTTTCTATTCAAGAGGATAGTCCAGTTGAGAGATTTGGATGAATTTATACTAGTGATATATTCAAACTACACTCATTTAACAAAATGATAATTTTATAACATGATGATAAATCCATATTTCAATTATTTAGAGGGTTTTAGAAGTCTATTATTAATCAGTTTAATTTGGGCATTAAATTTCTCCGCAAGATTAATTAGTATATATATATTACCATTAATGTTTTTTAGGACATGATTTAGTCTTGGATATTGGACATTAGTCATATATGGGATGATCACCTACCCTTGGTGTATATTGAGTAAAATAAAAACAACAATTCTACCATTGGTATGAAACTATTTGTGGTCTTGTATGGGTGACCCTATAGGTCTCCGCTATCATAGACTGACCCAGGATAGTTAGAAGGTAGGGGCCAATTTTTTTGGTAATCTATGAAAAAAAGGGTGAAATCATTAAAGATAAAATGTGGAGTACACAAAGCCACTAGAATTCCTATAATAAACCACCAGAGATGATTTTTTTTGTCCATGTTGGTAGAACATGTGATCCTAAAGGCCTCCCCTCGACATAATATATGAATATTTGTTAGGGGTAGAATGATATCTCAAAGATTCTAAGGCCCTTTCCAGATAGTTTGCAGGGTCAGTGAGGTGATGTAATGCTTGGTATTACGACCTATGATAGACCAAATACACATTTTCTACAATGTGTCACATATAAGGAGTAATGTGAATGACTCATCACATGTTATTGACTACAATGAGATGGATATAAAGGGTGGGGTTACCTTTCCAGAGTACCCAGTGGAGATCAAGGATCAACATGAGAAGATCCTCCATGGTAACATTATTCCATTATTTTCTATTTAGTGTAAACAAAAGATTATTCAGGAGGGCACTAGGGTGTGGTAGACCCAGATGTGAGATCTCTAATCACATCTTTTTGAGTATTGTTTTGTTCTTTTTATGATGACAATCTCTGTAGCAGGGAGCATGTAATTTCATTCTTTTTTTTTTCTAGGTAATTCTTCAAAATATACCTAATGATATTTTTCTATCTAGTCACTAAAACTCTGTGATATTCTGAGGATTGGTTATCTTGATATTAATTTTATAAAAATATGATGTAAAATAATATAACAAACTTATAGTTTCCCTAAAACATTGTACTAACTGTAAAATAGAGTTATATAAACCTAGTCGAGTTTAGACCATGGGTTTTATCCTAGTCATAATATAAATATATAGAGTGTCATACACATGTATTATACATGGATGTGGGTGGGTAAATAAATAAATAAATAAATCTAAAATAATTATTTTTTAAATTTGGAAGGGCTGAATCCATCCTCTATATGTAATTTGTTATCTGTGAATCTCGAGGCTAGCAGAATAAACCTTATGACTGAGAGAGGATCCATTGGATATCATTGACGTATGAAAACAGATCATTGGATCCAATCAATATATATCTGATCATCTATTATAGTGAATTTTTCATATTTTACCAGTGGAAATATTACATTATTGTTCCTCTTTAGTGAATGATATGAACTACTGAAGGAAATTGTTAATTTGTTAATTCACTTGTTTTTATAATACCTAGTTTAACACAGATCAATTCCACTAAAAAGAATTTATTCATCCATTAAAGGTTGATTTATTTTTTGGTTGATAGATAATTTTATGGACAACTCATTTTTAATTGTAATAGTAATGGACAGAGGCCATACCAAAAAATAGATGAAATTCAATCTTCCCTTTTGATTCTTGGATTTCTCCCTCAATTCATCACATGTTCACTGTGGGAAATTTCTTTGGAATTTTGTTCAATTAATACCTTTTATTTGATAAGTGTATGATTGTTTATTTGATATATAAGATCAATACCACATGTGTAGTTCGTGATTAGGTGTGAAATCAGGTATCAATGATAATGGTGTGTGATCATAGAAGTAATGAGAATAGATCCGGGGATCCAAATTTTTGTGCTTGATTTATGGATATAGTGAGAATTGATGTATAGTTTCATGATTCATATGAATAAATGGAATAAGATATATGGTGACTTTGAGACTTGGGTGATGAGATCCAGGATCTTCATAAGAGATCAGCTGCAGATTCAGAGGTTAATGTTCAATGTGAGAACTCTTGAAGGAGCCATATATTCTTGTAAAATCCATCATAAATGGAATGTATTAGAGACATACACGCCTTGTGTGTCATGAATCAACCCTCTAAGGTACGACTTGTGACTAACCAGATCCTATCTCAATTAGGGAATATGCTGGTGACCAGCACCGAGTATGCATATCCTACAAATGGGAGGTATTAACCAAAATTAAATTTACACACACACAAATATCCTTTCCCAAAAAATTTATAAATTTAAAACAACTAAAGAATTCAACCATATATCTGACATACCACATCAGATTATTATAGTAATGTTCTGAAAAAAATGGGGAAAAAACAAGCCCAACCAAAACTGTAAATAGTCCATTCTACTCCGAGGGAGAGGACTAAGTATAAATTACACTCTTAGAAAACACCTTAGTTTTTCATGATCCAGCTATTCCCCACCATCCCCATATCATCCTAGGACACCCTCAAAAGGGAAATTTTCATCACAAGACATGACACATGTGGGCAAAGCTTATGGAGGGAAAGTATAAAAATACACAGTAGGACACCCAAAAACCTCTAAAAACCAAGAACCAAGTCTAGTGATATCAATAAAAGTCATAACAATAAATTTATAAAAGAAACAATCAGATATACACAGGAATGTAACCACGCCATTTGGTGGTCATGACTAACTATAAGCTATATGATTCTGCGTGAATAAACACTAATTCCTATAGAACTCTCTCCACTTTCCATAATATCATTAGAGACTCTCTATGAAGAGGTGCATCTCATTATTCCTAACCCAAATAAAATTAACTGGACTAAGATGTATTTGATACATATATAAGGGGTCTTTCTTATAACCTTCGGGGGACACCACAAACCCATCATGGATCAACCTGCTATGTCGGGTATCATACGTCAATAATTACACGAAAACTAATGACATAACCTTCTACATGGAGGATCAATGCTCTACTCATGGAGGTCATTATGATACCATAGACTCTTTAATGGGAACTGAGGATGATAGTATATCTCACTCTAGTTTCATGGTGGGACACCAAAACTCTATGTAAGAGTCTCCCTCAAGAGGGTACCACAATCCAGTGACATGGATATAAATACACACTAAACCTTTTAGGTAAGGGGAAATGGGAACACACTCATCTTATACTAGTCCAAAATAAGAAAACAAAGATCCTCAAGAACTATTTAAGGGAGAACATAGCATGTAGATGGGTTACACATACTTTCCATTGAACTGGGTGCTACTTGTGTAGATGGCATGAGTCATTCAAATCATGTCCATATAGAAGAAGAGTACATATAATGTATAGAAGTTACACACTATTTACCTATATTCGAGGTACTCCCATTTACTCCCACCATGTTTTAGAAGATAGTGTCAGAACGTGTACCCTTGCTCATGTACGGGGTCTAGGTAAAGCCATATAGGGGAGTACATACTATATAGGAAACCCATGTACTCCACTCCGTGTCTGTGTACTTCCCTAGTACATGTCGAGTCATCCAAATGGGAATAAATGCCATGTAGTTAGGGACTACAGAACATCTGTTTTAGGTTTTCATAGAAACCCTGGTTAATCCACTTACTCATTACCATGATACAATATCCATGAAATTTAGAATAAATAACAGTGAAACACATGGATCAACTTTGGAGAAATCTTACACGATCTTTCTATGGATTCCAGGGTTTGAGTCCATTCGATAAAAAGAATCCATTAATTTAAATCATCATATATGCATCTAGGTGAAAAAAATAAGGGTTTACAAACTTGTGTAATCCATTCACCGCTACCTACATCGTACCTCTATTGCATTATATTGAGTCTTGATATGAACTCTCAGATCATTGTTCCATGAAATGCATTTTCAACATTCAATTCGCTGGTAATGCGTCGAACCCCATTACCAACAATGAACAACCATGATGAACATAAAACAGGGGGAGAAAAGAATAATCAATCAAGAGGAACAAAACATTATCAATTTTTGAATCATTCATAGTTCATTTCTATTAGAAAAAAATTAATAATCTATAATTAATCAAAAAAGTAAAATCTCATAATAAAACCTTGTATATAATCCCATCCTGAACGGTGATCGATCCCCAAAAAAATCATTTAATCAATTGATCTAAATTAGTCATAGAAATTATGAATGTGGTAGAAATACAAATAAAGAATACCATTACTAAATTTGGATCAATCATAAACAATTAACAATGTTTCATCATTTTCATCACTGTCAAAATCCGTTGAATATGATGTGCATTGATCCCAACAAATGATTTCATCGTTATTGGCCTGAGAGAATTCTCCAAGGCTCTATACAATGATCCTCCATAGGTTCTAGGGTTATGAAGCTAACCCCATTATTCTATCCTAGGAATCTATTTAAAGATCCACCTTGTGGAATCCCTGGTTTTTATTATAAACCTTTACATATAATTTTACAAATAGAGGATCTTATAATGTTTACGGTCTTTGAAATAAGGTACATAAAACATGAAAACATGAAACAATTATTATAATGTGCATGAAATGATTTATCATAGGTTCATCTAAATTATTATTACAATATCTCATAATATGGGGACATACATCAAAGGAAAGGGTAAGCCTAAGGCCTACTAAGGGAAAGCATGGGAAAAAGTTTTCAAGTGATCATGAGAATTATCGATATGAATTTTATGAATATCATGAAGGCATGGTGAAATGATAATTATACATATAATAGTAAAAATATAATAAATCATAATATGTAAATGTACCTATAAAATATAATTGATTCATCCATAATCACATCACCAAGGGTTTTCAACAAGGTGTCACAAAAATTACCAAGGTTATTCACCAAGGTATCATAAAATATGTCATCCCTATAGATTAAATTCTCTAATCAATGAATTGGTGTGTTATCAGAGTGCACAATTAACTATTATTAATTAATTTTATCTAGATATTTCATTATAAAACATATCATAAATAACCTTTGGGGAATTAATGAAAAGGGGTTCTCATCAAAATCATGGTGTTTTAAAAAGCGCTCAAAAATATGATCAATATGTCATTTAAAACCTTTGAAAATTGAAATTAAGGATTTTTATATTTAAATTAGAGAATAAAATGTATTTCTTTTAAATCATGGTTAATAACCCATGAAAAAAATTGGTTTACGTATTCAAAATAATAAAAAAAATAATTTCATGAGAAAATGTGTGAAAATTTTAGAAGAAAATTCTATAACATAACAGGTAAGAAAAATGGTTTTAGAAAAAAAATTTGAAATAGAGGGGATAAAGTTATCACAATAATAATAGAATCATAATATAGTAATGGAATAAAATAAATTTCCATTAGAACATATTATATAAATTTTAAATACATAACCGAAATTAGGATTCATGAAAGGAAATGAGAAGTTGAGATTTCCCTTACCTTGATGAGAAACTCATAAAACTCATACTTTGGGGTGTTTGGGGCTTGAAGACACCTTTTGATGACTTATTGGAAGGTAATAATATTATATTTTTTTTTAAAATTAATTTTAAATGAAATATCATTGATTAATTTGTGTGTATTTATAGAAAAATTGATGGAATTGTTTTACTAATTTCTATTGACACCTCAGTAGTTGTATTTGATAAACCATGTTCTTATCCATGGTATTTTCCCATGTTATTGGAAACAAGGGAAAAATATATAATATTTTAATCCATAGGAGTCTAATAGAATTTTATATTTCTTATTACATACTTATGATGTCATTAAGAATTCTGGAAACATAAAACTATATATATACTATTCACATAAAAACAAAATATTTTACAAAATTATAATTAATTAACCCTAACATAATTTCGATTGGATAATTTCAAAAATTATTTTTATTTTATCACAATAATTATCAATGTATGGGATGTTTAAATTATAAATACATATATACTTATTTATAAAAATTGATTGTCAATTGAAAATTCATAATAAAAAGAATAGTAACATTTCTAACACTCAAAAAAATAAAAAATCTTATAATTTTAATTTAAATATGATTTTTTTAATCATATTATTTCATTAGTATAATAATAATTCATAAAACCTTAATCTATTAGAATTATTATATCATTTTTAAAAGTAGATTGTATGTCTGAAAATTCATTTTTTAAAATTTGTCAAATGCTTAAGAAAAACTATTCTCAAAATGAAAATAATGGAAAAAAATATATTTATAAAAAAACTATTAGACATTAAGAAAGTAATTCATTGAAACATAACATATTATAACACCAATATATAACTTAAGGGTGTGGAGTTTGATAGAGATTGACTCATGGGGTGGCTTGGAGAACATCATTCGAGTGGTAATATCCACTATGTTGAACTTCTCCCGTAGGCGACTTCGTTTAAGATTAACATATTGAAGCTTGACTTTATCATGGTCAAGGGAAAAGAAAAAAAATGATTCCACCTTCCCAAGATCCAACAAATTGGCTACATATGGAACAATTTTATGGGATGAGGCCATCTACTCTTTATTATGCATTAATTAACAATTATAATTTATATTTATAATAATTATTATAATATTAATATTATTTTTAGGAGTATTTTTTATAGTGGAAATTTGGACCAACAGTCATATAATGGTTGAAACTCAATGGTCACATTTAAATTATACTCACATAATTATAAATGTTATAGTATGGTTGAGTATAAAATAATATAACATACATTTTCTGCAAATAAGTTTTATTCAAAAAGATCAGGTCCATACATTATTCCCCCATAAAAAATTTTCATCCCAAAAAATTTAATTTAGTACCTCAGTTGATAAGTTATGTGGGTACTTTTTCCTGATTATTTAATCTGTTTCCCATTTGTCTTCTTCATATATGCATTTTTTCTAAAACCCATAAATGCGGTGGGTGCTCATGCTTCATTAACCTTGTCTCTACAGTTCAATATCTCCACCGAATGATCCTCATAAGATAGGTCATGTTCCAGTTGTACCACATCTAGATTTAGTACATTTTAAGGGTCTGGTATGTAATCTCTCAAGAGAGATACATGGAAAAATCATGGACTTGAGAAAGAATTGGATGATGTGAAATCCAATTGGCCACTGATCCGATGAGATAAAGGATTTCAAAAGGGAAAATGTACCTAGGGATTAGATTACCTTTATTCCAAAACTTCATGAATCTCTTACAAAGTGAAATTATAAGGAATTACTTTTCTCCAACACCAATCTTCAAGTCCCTTCAAAGGTTGTTAGAATATCTCTTCTACAAACTCTGAACAACCATTATGTGTTGTTGATGGAACAAAACATTATAATATTCTCTATCACAATATAAGTCCTCATAATATTTTCCTTGCTAACATCATCCTAAAATTTAGGAGTTCTATATTACATCCCATATAGATATTCATAGGGTGATATTTAAATATTCAAATGAAAGTTTTTTTTATATGGGAACTCAAATAATTGGGGATGTTGATATCGTTCCCCTTTAAATTCCACAGAGAAAGTTCTCTATAGGTCCTCAATTATATGAAAAGTTATTTTAGATTGGACATCCCTTTAAGAGTTATTGGTATTACTTAAATTCACAACAATATTCAAATCATGTTGAAGAATTATATAGAATTTTGATGTGAACCATTGATCATGATCCAAAATGATAGAATGTGGAATTTCATTAAACCTTACCACTTATTTTTCATACATCATTGAGTGTTGGTCAAGAAATTAATCTAACCAAATATATATAAAACTTTCAGTATTACTAAGAGATTCCACTTAAATTCATATCACCATATTTCCTCAGCATGTTTTTAGAGACATGTGAAAAAGAACATTGTGATATTGTCCCAATTACATTCTGGTATGGGAAGTGGTTGTAATATCCATTTATAATGTTGTCACTACACATTAACTTATTGACACACTAGGAACAATGTAGTTTATTCGAAAATATCCCATTTCATGATATCCAACCAATAATGTTCACGAAGGTCCATATAAATATTATTGACACTAGGATGTATAGATAATATAGAGCATTGAGCTTCATCCATCAACTCCTTCTTTATTACTAGAATGATTGGGACACATATCCCAGTACTAAATTTCAGTACACCTTATTGATCAGTATTAAACTCAGAAAACATACCATTCTTTATAGACTCAACATTATTTTGTATCAAAGGATTAATTTTTTTAAAATTTTTGATATTCAAAAGTAGTTACTGCTGAAAAATAATTTGGGATAGGGTAATGTTTTCCCTGCCTTATGATTCCAATTCCTACTTTTACTAGGCATTTTATCTAAGGATCTCAATTAATCCTTATTATTTCTAGCATAACAGGTTAATTCCTACATAAATCATTGGTGACTTTGTTTTCTCATCTGGGGTGATAATAAATTGATCAATCATATTATTTAGGAATTTCCAATAATTTCTTATATCTAAAGTTCAATTCATTTTCAATGAAAATATACTTCACACTTTGGTGGTATATATACATATAGCAACCCAACCATTTCATACATTACTATTACATCACTTCAATGATAAACAACATTATATTATTACACATAGAGGATCCATAGGTTTAGTGTCTTGGGAAAACTAGGACAATTAAACATCAACCATAAACATTTATTTAATTTCTTCTTCACTGTCTTCTTATTGGCACCTGTCCTCTCCTTAGTACATATCGCCACCTGAGGATATACAAAAAAAGGGGTGAGCTAGAATCCCATTAAGAGTATAGATAAGAACAATATAGCATGGTGTGAGAATAATCATGACATAGGAAAATGATCATGAACATGAGGGGAGAAAAAATAAAAGACTTGAAATGTGGCAATGTATAAAAATGAAACATCATGTCTTAGTGGTTAACTACCACACATATTTGTGAACCAAGATAGCATCTTGTTTAAAATCATTTCACATTTAATCATGAGATTAATCTCTTTATCCAATGCATTGGATAAATATATATTTCCGGGCGCACCCGTCACATTTAAACATTCAAATTGCGCTATATAATTACGGGCGCACCCATCACATCACAACATTATGATTTATCATGCATGCCACAATGAAAATTTAACATAAATGAACATAACTAACCCATTAAAATTAATGAGATTCATATCATAAGAAAACATTCATAAACATTGGATATCCAAATGAAATAGATAACAACATACTTGATACAAGAATCATCAACCTTGAATGAGAGGTAAAAGTTGAGTTCTTAAGAGAAGTGTTCTTTCAAAAAACACATGGATTGACATAAACTTCAGTATAAAACATATATATATTAGAAAATAAATTAAAAATATGACCAAATTATCTTTAAGGAGTTACCATATCAAAAATGGAGTGAAAGAGTTCGAACCCGAAGGATGAAGTTTGGTTTCGAGAATTTCCCCTTACCTTGTACTTGAATGCCTCCTTCTATTTAATGGCATGTATAATGACATTATATTAATTAATTAGAAATTCCAAAACATTATATACATTAATAGTGTACATTACGGTTTCATTATGTCATATTATATTCCTTTGGATGACCTATAGATTTTAAAAACATTGTTCGAGGATGTTCGTTTTTATGGTTTTCTTGAGTGGTTCACTTGTATTGTTAAATTGAAGTTTGGGTAGAACATGGGTAAACATCCAGAACCTATATTACATGTTATTAATGATATTACAGGAGATTCAATTATTTTATAATGAGTTATATTATATTCATGTTGACGAATAATTAGATAATAATTTAATGATGATTATTTGGGTAAATTTCGGCGGTTTTTGGATCACAACGAACTTGTTTTAACATATCACTTAGTAAAATGTCCATAGGTAATTTCCATAACATAACATAGAACATTATACATATAAAATATTCTTGTTCAACAATTAAAATGGTTTCATGACCAAATCTGAAGGTATAAATTGAAGAAGAGAGCATGTCGTTTTTGAAGGTGATAAATTAACACCTCATGAACAACAATCTCTTTAATTAAATAAAATTAAGAGGGATACGGTGTGGAGTGATATAATATCCCACTAGAATCATAAAATTACATTATATGTATAATACTAGAGTTAGAAAACAATTTGGATGAATATTGGTGGGGAGAGATCAAGAAAGGAACTTGAACTTGAAAGGAAATTAAAGGAGAAGAGGGAGGGAAATTACCTTTAGAATTTTCCTCTTGAGAACCTCATTAAGGGCCTAAGCTGGGACTTTTGATGAGACCAGTAGATCCTGTACGTGAAGTAGGGTCTAGGGAAGGTGTTTGGGAAGAGTTTACTGTAGGCTTGGAGCTTGAGAGGTGTGAGGAAAAGTGGGAGTGAAGGGTGGCTTTTATAGTGGAGGGGAGAGTGGTTTCCTTAAAATAAAATTGTTTAGTTTATTAATTTAACCAAAGGCAAGGAACAATGAGTCTTGAATGACCAATAATATTAAATAAAGCATGTGAGTTCGGTATTTGGGTGCTTACATCACTTGTGATGTCGAGAATAGTGGGTTTTAATTAAAATGTATTTATATGGTTAATTAATGTATTATACTATTCACCAAAAATTCATGTATCTCAGAAAAATCTCAAAACATTACCCCCACCATTTTTCGACGTGTAGAATACAAAAAATGGAGTCAATTTTTCAAAAATAATTTTCTAAATATTATTAATTTAATATTTAATTAAAATCATAATTTACTTAATAAACTGTTTTTAATATTAAAACATATTTATAGTGCTTTCAAAAATTATGTACGGTCTTATAAAATTATCTATAAACTATGAGAAATTGATTCAATAATTTATGAATACATTTTAGTGAAATATATATTCTTTTAAATTAATTAATTAATTATAATTAATTATTTACGACTTACAAAATACTAAAAAATTTACTAAGGTCAAATTATCACTTTATAAGATGTATAAATTTTATTTTAATATTCATAGGTAATGTTACTCCTATTTACTATTCATAAGAGTCATATTACTATTCATAAGGGTAGGTTACTGTTCATAAGGGTAGGTTACTATTCACCAAAAATTATTTTTGTTTCATTAGACTCCAAAAATCATCTTGAACTCGTGTACGTCAGATTTTCAAAATTCCAAACATAGGGGTGACAAAATTATGTTTAAAGTTCACTTATCACTTATTAGTTCATTATTTTGTGTTTTTATGACATAAATATAAGAAGGGAATTTTCCATTGAAAAACTTTGGGTCATTACATTCTTCCCCCTTAAGAAATTTCGCCCCTGAAATTTCACTTTACACAAATAGGTGAGGGTACTTATCCATCATTTCCTATTCTGGTTCCCAAGTTGCTTCCTCAAACTTATGGTTCCTCCACAACACATTGACAAGATGAGTTGTCTTGTTGCGTAGAACGTTATCACTTCAGTCCAGAATATTTATTGGCTGCTCCTCATAGGAGAGATCATCTTCCAGCTTCACCACCTCTGAGTTTAGTACATGTGAGGGGTATAGTATGTACTTCCTCAGTAGTGATACATGAAACACATCATGTACTCGATCCATATTCGGTCGAAGTGCAAGATGATAGGCCACAGCTCCTTTGCGGTCAAGGATGGGCCTAGCTTCCCTTTCTTACCAAATTGCATGACTCTCTTCTATGGAGATATTTGAAGGAAGACTTTATCTCCAACGTCAAACTCCAATTCTCTTCGACGGATGTCAGCATAGCTCTTTTGGTGACTTTGAGCAGCTTTGATGTGTTTCTGGATGACTTGAACCTTATCTGTCATCTCTTTAACAAGATCGGGTCCAAGGAGCTTTCTTTCACCAACTTCATCCCAACAAGTTGGAGTACTACACCGCTTCCCATAAAGAGCTTCATACAGAGCCATCTGAATGCTCGAGTGTAAGCTATTGTTGTATGAGAACTCAACCAATGGGAGATGATGATCCCAACCACCTTTAAATTCAAGAGAGCAGGCTCTTAGCATATCTTCAAGCATATGAATAGTCCTTTCAGACTGGCCATCAGTTTGGGGGTGATAGGCCGTGCTGAAATTTAATTCAGTACTCAAAGCATGTTGAAGGCTACTCCAGAACATAGATGTGAACCTTGGATCATGGTCAGAGACAATTGAGAGTGGAACACCATGCAGTCTCACCACATCCTTCACATATATCTTTGCAAGTTGATCAAGCGAGAGATCATCCTGAATAGCGATAAAATGGGCAATCTTGGTGTGTCTATCAACCATATCCCAGATCATATTACTTCCCTTTGACGTCTTCATGAGGCCTGTGACAATGTCCATTATAACATTTTCCCATTTCCACATGGTTATAGGCAATGGCTGCATCATACCTTTGGACTTTTGTCGCTCAACATTAACTTTTTGATATACCAAGCACCTTGATATATATTCCGCAATCTCCTTCTTCATGTTATACCACCAGAAGTGTTCTCGGAGATCACAGTACATCTTGGTACTCCCAGGATGGATAGAGAATGTTGAGCTATGTGCATTATCCAATAGCTCATTTTTTATCCCAGGTGATGAAGACACACAAAGAAGCATTCTAAACTGATTCACACCATCATCGTCGATATGGAACTCATGCAGCTTCTCTTCCTTTACTGCATTCACCCTCTTTTGTATCTCCACATCATCCCTTTATTATTCCTTAATCATCTCTTGGATGGATGGTTGCACAATCATTTGGGAAAGGTACGATGTATCCCCTACCCTTATGATTTCCAAAATCCATCCTTTGCATATCCAAGAAGATTGGGTCTTTGTCAATCCGCAACATGGATAGAGTAGAAGGTTCTTTCCTACTTAGAGCATCAGGTACCTTGTTTTCATTTCCAGGATTATAGTGAATAAAGCAATCATAATCCTTGATTAGCTCTAACCATCTCTTTTGACACATGTTGAGATCCTTTTGTGTGAATATATACATTAGGCTCTTATGGTCGGTTTATATGTCACACTTCTCACCAAAAAGGTAGTGCTGCCAGATTTTCAAGGAAAAAATCACAGCTTCCAGCTCTAGATCATGCGTTGGGTAGTTCTGCTCAAGGATCTTCAACTATCGTGAGGCGTAGTCTATCACATTATCATTTTCCATGAGTACACAACCCAAGCCTTTCATTGAAGCATCACTGTATATCACAAAACATTCTCCACTTTTTGGTAGTGTGAGTACAGGTGCAGTGATCAGCCTTCTCTTTAGGTCCTTGAAGCTTCCCTCACATTCTTTCGTTCATACATACTTTACCCATTTCCTTGTTAACTTAGTTAGCGGGCTTGACAATCGTGAGATGTTTCTCACAAAACGTTGGTAGTACCCAGCTAATACAAGAAAACTATGGATTTCTTTGACACTAGAGGGCCTGGGCCATTCCTCTATCACCTTTGTCTTTGTAGGGTTCACAAAAATTCCCTTACTTGTAATCACATGTCCCAAGAATGTGACTTGATTCATCCAAAAGTCACATTTGCTGAACTTGGCGTACAACTTCTCCTTTCTCAATGTTTCCAACCCATGTCTTAGATGTTCTTCATGTTCCTCCTTACTCTTAGAGTAGATGAGAATATCCTCGATAAAAACTACCAAAAATTTGTCGAGGTAATGTCTAAAGACTCTATTCATCAAATCCATGAAGATTGAAGGGGAATTAGTAAGTCCGAAGGGCATCACCAAAAACTCATAGTGCCCATACCTTGTACGGAAGGCAGTGTTCTGAATATCATCCTTCTTCACCTTTACACGAAGATATCCAGAATGAAGATCCACCTTTGAGAAGTATTGAGATCCTCTTAACATATCGAAAAAGTCATCAATCCTTGGGAGAGGATACTTGTTCTTTATGATGATCTTGTTGAGTTCCTGTTAATCGATACATAGCCGCAAGGTTCCATCCTTCTTCTTCACAAAGAGCACAAGCGCACCCCAAGGTGATGCACTTGGGCGTATGAACCCTTTGTCCAGATGCTATTGCTGCAGCTTCTTTAACTCCTCTAGTTCGATAGGAGCCATCCTATAGGGACGTTTCGATATAGGAGTAGCTCCAGGTATGAGTTCAATTGAGAACTCTACCTCTCGATCCGGGGGAATTCCGGGTAACTCTTCGGGAAATACATCACTGTAATCCCTCACGATGGGCATTTCCTCAAGGATTGCACTTTCCTTCGACTCAACCATTTGGGCGATGTATGCTTCTTCATAGGGAATCAACACCCACACCATTAAAGGATTTTTCAAAAGATATTCATGATATTTCTTGAATTTTTAGAGGAGCATGGGTGGTTCAGAATATGAAAATATATTTCCTTTTCCTGACAGTTGATATGCGCTATATATAATGAGAGCCATTCCATTCCCATTATAGCATCGAATTCCACCAAGGGAAGTTTTACAAGATTTCCCAGAAGAATCTGCCCACATACGTCAACAGGAGAAGAGTCAAACACTTGGGTTACAATGATTGAAATACTTGGTGTTTTTACAGATATCTCTTCTTCAAGTTTTTGGGGCTTCGATTCTATAGTTCTAGCAAACTTTCATGATATAAAGGAATGCGTAGAACCAAAATAAAATAAGACTTTTTCCATTATTGAGTGAATAGGAAGTGTACCTTGTACGACTTCATTATCATTCTCTACCTCCGAAGTAGTGATGGAATAAGACTTCCCTTGTTCCTTTGGCTTTGATGGCTGCTAACGCTGATTACACTCGAGAGCTCGAGATTTAGTGCACTGGTTTTCATAGTTCCCATGCTTCCTACAGTTGTAGCATTGAACCATGAGTGGTTCTCTCCATTCATCAGCTACATTATCCTTCATCTTCATGTCTTTTTGACACTCATTAGAACGGTGTCCTTATTTCAAACACTTGAAGCATTTCCCCGTCCCTTTGAGGTAGTTCCTAAGGTGCAACTTCCCACATTTTTGGAATGTGGGACATTGTGTTCTCTTCCCACCATTATCACTAGATCCACCAGCTTGAAACTCCATCTTTCTTTTCTTATCACCAAAGCCGTGGGACCATTCTCCAAACTCCATCTCCACTTTGAGATCACATCGAACAACTTCTTCATAACTCCCAATGTCTCGAATTGCAAGAGCCTTTCGAAGGTGTGGTTTTAATCCACTAAAGAATCTATCAATTTTGCTATCATTGTTGATAACAAAATCTGAAGAATACCTTGCAAGCCTTGTGAAATTTACTTCATAGGTTGTGAAAAATTCTCTTTAATTTTTCTTGAGATCTATGAATTCTCTCTCCATATTTGTGCGAAGAGTTCGTGGTAAGTACTTATTAAGAAACATTATCTTAACGTCTTCCCATTCCATCTCTTCAATTTCCTCCCTTGGCTTGGTGTTCTTAATAAAATCCCACCATTGATCAGCTTCTCCATCTAGATGATAAATTGATAGACTCACCTTCTACATCTGAGAACAGTGAAGAACAGAAGAGATATTCTCCATGGAGTTGACCCACTCTTCCAAAACTAGTGGATCAAGAAGATCCACAAAACGTCAGTGGTCGTTGCCGCATAAAACATTCGATAGCTAGTTTCTCCCTCTTCGGTGAAGGAGGACGTTCCCAATTATTATGGTTATTATTCATAACCTGATATAATTGGGTAGGCATAGCCATGATGTTTTGAACTCCACCTCCCAAATCATTGGGGATGTTGTTCGGGCAATCGTTGCATTTCCCTCGCAAGAGTTGTTGGCCTGATTTCTCCTGGTTCCCACCATTTTCTAAAATAGAAAAGGTTAGAACAAAACATAAGTAAAAAAGTCATGAATAACTTATTCATTTTTACAATTATACCATAAACATAACATATGGGATCCCTAGGTAAATATTCTTGTGTGCATTTATGTACTTAGTCTCATGCTAGAGGTTTTCTTTACGGTTCACTAATCCCAATTCACAAATTAACTAAACCTTTCCTCTGATACCAACTATAGCAACCCAGCCTTTTCTTACATTACTATTACATCATTTCAAATATAAACAACATAATAGTATTACACATAGAGGATCAAAAGGTTTAGTGTCTTGGGGAAACTAGGACCATACAATATCAACCATAAACATTTATTTAATTTCCTCTTCACTAGATTCTTAGTGGCAGCTGTCCTCTCCGTAGTACATGTAGCCACCTGAGGATATACAAAAAAGGGGGTGAGGTAGAAACCCAGTAAGAGGATAGATAGGAACAATATAGAATGGTGTGAGCATAATCATGACATAGGAAAATTATCATGAACATGAGAGGAGAATAAATAAAAGACATGAAATGTGGCAATGCATAAAAATGAAACATCATGCCTTAGTGGTTAACTACCACACATATTTGTGAACCAAGTTCTCATATATTTCACACATAATTTCAAATTTACTTATGAGATTCATCACTTCAGCCAATGCATTGGAGCGCTATATAATTTCGGGCGCACCCATCACATTTAAACATTCATATTTCTCTATATAATTCCGGGAGCACCCGTCACATCATAACATTATCATTTATCATGCATTCCAAAATGAACATGTAACATAAATGAACATAACTAACCAATGAAAATTAATGTGGTTAATATCATAATAACACATTCATAAACTTTGGATTCCCAAAAGAAATAGGGAACAACATACTTGATACAAGAATCATCAACCTTGAATGAGAGGTAAAAGTTGAGTTCTTAAGAGAATAGATCATTCAAAAAACACTTGGATTGACATAAACATTGGTATAAAACATGTATATCCCAGAAAATAAAATATAAAATGAATAAATTATCTTTAAGGAGTGACCATATCAAAAATAGGTGAAAGAGGTAGAACCTGAAGGATGAAATTTGGGTTCGAGAATTTCCCCTTACCATGTACTTGAATGCCTCCTTCTCTTTAATGTCCGGTATAATGACATTATAATCATTAATTATAAATTACAGAACCTTTTATACATTAATAGGGATCATTATGGTTTCATTAGGTCATATTATGTTACTTTGGATGACTTATAGAGTTTAAAAACATTGTTCGAGGATGTTAGTTTTTATGGTTTTCTTGAGTGGTTCACTTGTATTCTTAAATTGAAGATTGGGTAGAACATGGGTAAACAACCAGAAATTTTATTACATGTTATTAATAATATTATAGGATATTGAATGATTTTATAATGAGTTATATTATATTCATGTGGATGAATCATTAGATAATAATTTAATGATGGTTATTTGGGAAAATTTGGGCCTTTTTTGGATCACAACGAACTTGATTAAACATATCACTTAGTAATATGTCCATAGATTATTTCCAGAAATTAAAATATAACATAATACATATAAAATATTCTGGTTCAACCATAAAATTTTTTCATGACCAGATATGAGGGTAGAAATGGAAGAAGAGAACATGCCGTTTTTGAAGGTGATAAATTAACACCTTATGAACAACGTTCTCTTTAATAAAATAAAATTAAGAGGGAAAGGGTGTGGGGTGATATAATATCCCATTATAATGATAGAATTACAGTATATGTATAATACTGGAGTTACAAAACAATTTGGATGAATAGAGGTGGGATGAGATCAAGAAAGGAACTTGAACTTGAAAGGAAAATAAAGGAGAAGAGGGAGGGAAATTACCTTTAGAATCATCCTCTTGAGAACCTCCTTAAGGGCCTAAGATTTGTCTTTTGATGATACCAGAAGATCTTGGACGTGGGGGAGGGGATATGGAAGGTGTTTGGGCAGAGTTTATAGGAGTCTTGGAGCTTGAGAGGTGTGTGGAAAAGAGGGAGTGAAGGGTGGCTTTTATAGTGTAGGGGAGAGGGGTTTCCTTAAAATAAAATTTATTAGTTTATTAATTTCACCAAAGACAAAGAATAGTGAGTCTTGAACGACCAAGAATAGTAATTAAGGCATGTGAGTTCAGGATTTGGGTGCTTACAACACTTGTGATGTCAGGAATAGTGGGTTTTAATTAAAATATATTTATATGGTAAATTAATGTATTCTACTATTCACCAAAAATTCAAGTATCTCAGAAAAATCCCAAATATTTACCCCAACCATTTTTCGATGTGTAGAATACAAAAATGAATTCCATTTTTCAAAAATATTTTTCTAGATATTATTATTTTAATATTTAATTAAAATCATAATTTACTTAAAAAACCGTTTTTAATATTAAAACTGATTTATAGTGCTTTCAAAAATTATGTAGGGTCTTATAAAATTTTCTAAAAACTATGAGACATTGATTCAATAATTTATGAATACATTTCAGAGAAATAAATATTCTTTTAAATTAATTAATTAATTATAACTAATTATTTATGACTTAAAAAATACCAGAACGTTTACTAAGGTCAAATTATCACTTTTTAAGATGTCTAAATTTTATTTTATTATTCATAGGTAATGTTACTCTTATTTACAATTCATAAGGGTCATAATACTATTCATAAGGGTAGGTTACTATTCATAAGGGTAGGTTACTATTCACCAAAAATTATTTTTGATTCATTAGACTCCAAAAACCATCTTGAAAATAACCATGTATGTCGGATTTTCAAAATACCAAACATAGGGTGAAAAAATTATGTTTAAAGGTCACTTATCACATAGTAGTTCATTATTTTGTGTATTTATGACATAAATATAAGAAGGGAATTTTCCATTGAAAAACATTTGGTCGTTACATACATACCACATTTCTCACTATAATGACTGTGAAACCATATCATTAAATAAAAAACAACCACAATCAGCTCTAGATCTTGTGTAGGATAGTTTTTCTCATGAGGCTTCTACTGTAGAGACATATAAGAAATCACCTTATCATTTTTCACGAGGGCCTGACCAATCCATTTACAAAATCACTAAAAATAACAAATCTATATCTTTTAGATGGTACAGTTAACATGTGGAAAGTAACCAATATCTTCTTTTTCCTTTGGAATCTTTCTTAACACTCTTTTTTCCAGATAAAAATGAACGCTTTTGAGTAAACTTTGTTAGTGAATTAGAAATTAATGAATTTTTTTTTTGAAAAACCTCATACAATATCCTATTAAACAAAGGAAGATAAGAAGATCTATTACTATTGTAGGATGAGGTGACTTCTCCAATGCCTTTGTCTCTATAGGTTCAACTTATATTCCTTTATTGTTTACAATGTGCCCTATGAAGGAAATTGGTTGTAAAAAAAATTCACATTTGTCGAACTTTCGATATATCCTATCAATTTCCATTGTTTTTAATGAAATACTAATATGATCCTCATTCTCCTTATTTATTTTGGAATGTGTGTGAATATCATCAATAAAAATAATCCCAATCTAATCAAGGTTGTCTTCAAAGATTGTATTCATCAAATTCATAATAATATAAGGGGCATTTGTCAAGACAAAGGGAATAAAAAATAAAATAATAATTCCCATAACTTGATCAAAAGGTGATACTTGGAATAAAATTTTTCTTCCCCATCAATTGATGATAACCAGATCGAAGATCACGTTTGGAGACAAATTGAGCCCCATGTAGTAGGTCAAATAAATCACCAATTCTTGGAATATTGTACTTCTTCATCACTATAATCCCAATAAGTATCTATAACATTTGAATAACGTCATTTTTAAAATAATTGTTCTACACAAAGAGAAAAGGTTCTCTCCAAAGAGACACATATGGTTGCATTATACACTTCTCCAAAATATATTGGAGTTTTTTCATTAATTCCAATGGCCCCACATTTTCCATTCTATATGACGTCTTTGAAATTGTCTTGCAACCAGGCATTAGTTCAGTAATGAACTCTACCTATCATTCTAGGAGAGGTTCCCATAACTCCTTATAAAATAAAAAAATGTATTATATAATGATGGGGACATTTTCTATTCGTACACTTTCATTTACTTATTCATCTACACAGATCATTTCAAAGAATAATGCTAGGGGAGGTTTTTCTAGAAAATATTCAGGTAGATATATCTTTCATTTGAAAATACTCTAGGTTTTATTTTCAAGACTACTGAGAATTCCTTTCTTCTTATTATTGATATTAGCATTATACATTTAAATCTAGTCCATATGAAGTGTAATATTTAATTAAATCATTGGAATGACTACTAGATTTACAAAAATATAATTCTCACCAAAGTTAATACTAGGGATTCTATTCATTTTTTATGATTGGGTATTGACTCAAGGAGTGTTCATCGATAAATCTACTTCCAACTGTTTAAGGATTGATTCTATATTATTTCAAACATGGAGGTTCTTATTTATCTATTGTGATAGAAAAATCTATACTTTTATCTAGGGGAATATGTTGAGGTTGTTGGTGATTCCACTCCATGAATATTATATATGGACAGTGATTGGAAATGTACCCAAGTTTTCCACACCTGAAGCATCGATCTTTATGTAGGGACTGCACCATATTTCCTTTCCCATTAATATTGAGATTTTGAGTCTTCAAATCACTATTAAAGTTCTATGAAATATAGAAATCTGTTCTACACATGTAAAATTTCCCACTCTCGAGCAGGCTATTCCTCGAGTGCATCTTCCCACATTTTATGCATATGGAATGTTTAACTTTATTTCCTCCTATTAATTGATCAAATATAATCTACACATTTGAATCTAAATATCCCTTTATTATATTTTTTCTCTGGGACAACTAGATCTCTTTGAAAATTAGTTCAACTTTCATAGCTCTCCTCATAACCCCCTCATAGTTGTTATTGTCTCGGTTGTTATGATTATTCTGTAGATGCGGTCTTAGTCCACCGAAAAATCTACCAACCTTCCCATCCGGATCGATGATAAATATAGAGGTGAAATGAGAATGTGTTGTGATGTTCATCTCATATCTTCCCATAGATTAATTATCCTTCTATATCAGCTCTAATAATTATTTCTCTATTTCAATTTGCATTTAATGGGGGAAATAGTTTTTATAAATGGTTCCCCTACAGTATTCCCACTCTATAGTTTCAATCTCCCCTCTTAGATTCTTGTTTTTAACCAGTGTCCAAACAATTATCACTTTATCTCTCTATGAGTTACACATCTAGGGAGATGTTCTATTTTTTTGAAAAATAGTGCACATGAAATGTATTTTCTATATATATTATCCATTGATTACAAATCAAAGTGCAGCTAGATCCACTTAAAGAAGGAGTTCGTTTCTACCTAAATGTCTAAATAGAATTTTTTCCCATACTAGTTGAATCATATCTCTATGATTGATTAATTTTCTTTACTAAAAAATGAATTTGTTGATTCACCATTCTCATGAAGTTCTCTATTCTGGCTTCCATCATAAGGTCATCATCACCTTGTCCATTATACACATAATTTACTCAGTTTCTCCTATTTAAAACCATTTTATAAAAGAAGAAAACCATAATGAGAAACATGTTTCATTATATAATTTTATAATTCTAAATTAATTTCATGTCTTAAAACATCATTATTTAATATGGTATTCTTTTAAAAAAATAAAATTTTTTATAAATCATTCATTATATTTCATAAAAATATTTTTATTTACAAACATATCACCTAGAAGTATTGAACTTGGAGTGTATGAAAGAATATTTTAGTGCACTAGTTCCCTTTTTTAAGTCTATATAAAAGGGATGTTTTTAGGATATACCCCTAGAAACATATATGCAAGAGAAAAATAAACTTTTTTGTATTGAGATATGGATTTCATGGTCCCGAAACATCATACTTAATATTTCATGAAAATACCAAGTTGTTTCCAATATTTTAACATGTCTCTAAGTATCCTCTGAAAGCATTAAAATAATATATTCCCTAAATAACAAAAACTTCATTTGATTCCATTTATGGAATCAAACATTTTTATTACAACCCTTTACATACCATTTTACATAGGATATTTTAAATGTTAGTGCATTTAAAATATGGTATATAACACTTTAAAACATGAACAAATTATTATAAT
The DNA here is from genome assembly GCA_963277665.1 of Viscum album. Classification (NCBI taxonomy): domain Eukaryota; kingdom Viridiplantae; phylum Streptophyta; class Magnoliopsida; order Santalales; family Viscaceae; genus Viscum; species Viscum album. The sequence continues at coordinate 793,550,646 of OY728128.1, read as the reverse complement.
ACACTTTAAAAGATTCATCATAGGATAATACTATGTAAAATAACTAAATCTCATAACCATGGTACATACATCAATAGAAAGGGTGATCATAAGGCTTAGGATGGAAAAGTATGGGAAACTATTTACATGTGATCATGAGAATTATCGATAATAATTTAAAGAATATAATAAAGGAAAAAGATAAAAAAAATGAGAGATATAATAGTATGAATAAAATTAATCCTAAAATATATATGTTACTTTCAAATTTCATTGAGTAAATCATAATTAAATCACCATTGTTCACCATCTAGGAGTTATAAAAATTACCTAGGTAATTCACCAAGGTATTGCAAAACAAGTCATCTCCAGGAAATAAATTATTTACCAAATGCATTGGATAACTATTAGGGTTCACCATTAATATGTATTAAACAATTTTATAAAAATACTAGCTTTTAAAAAATCTCATAAATAACTCGTGGGGAATAATAGAAATGGGTTTTATATAAAAATCATTACGTTTTAAAAAGTTCTAAAAAACATGTTCATTATGTCATTTATAACCCTAGAAAAGGGAATTAAGGTTTTATGTATGTAACTTCTAGAATAAAAGGAATAGTTTTTACATCTTGTTGAATAAAACTATAATAGAGATAGGTTTGGGTATTCCCATTAGTAAAATAAAATAATTTCCTTAGAAAATGAGAGAAATTTTGATATGAAAATCCTGCATCATAACTGACAAGAAACCTGGTTTTAAAAAATATTAAAAAGAGAGGGGAAAGGGTATCAAATTCATAAAATAATCCTAATAAAATTAATTAATTGAATAAAATTGATTGAATAATATTTGATGGAAATTTTAAAGATGTACCACATAAAAAGAAAACATGAAAGGAAAAAAGAAGTTGATATTTACATTACCTAGATAAGAAACTCCTAAAACACAATGATTGGGAACTTGGGAGATTGGATAAACCTTGGGAGGAATCCATTGGAGGTAATTATATCATATATTCTTTTTATGTTAATTGGTAATGAAATCTAATGGATAAATGGGTGGGTATTTATATCTAAATTGAGGTAATTTGTTTATCAATTTCAATGGACACCCTAGTAGTGATATTTGAGAAAAGATGGAAATTTCCATGGTATTTGAAAATTGTATTGGACAACTGGGACACAAAATATCATATAATGATCCAAAATAGTCTACCATATTTTTATATGACTTATTACATCATTATTATGTCATTAAACATACTAAAAACTCACAAATGTATTTTTACTATTCACTGGAAAATATATTTTAGATAATTTATATATATTCACCCTAACCTAATAATGATATGATTATTTCAAAAATGATGTATAAATTATTAAAATAATTTTATATTTATGATAAAATTTTCTTTTAAATATAGAAATTATTATTTATGAAAAATAATATCGGGTTGAGGAGGCATAATAAAATGCAAAGCAAAGTGTCTGACATTAGAAAAAAAATAAAATTTTCTTATCATATAAATTTACATAAAGCTATTTTAATTATTCAATTTTTTATATAATAATTATTTATAATACCATAATCTACATTAAAAATCATACCTTGTCTAAAAAGTACATTTTCTATCCAAGAAATCATTTTATCAAATTTTTCATATTTTTAAGAAAAACTATTCTCAAAATGAAAATTTAGGAACAAAAAATATATTTATACAAAGGTATTATATATTAATAAACTCATTCCATGACACAAAAGCCCATATAACACACATATATGACCTACGGGTGAGGTGTGAAATAGTGATAGACTCATGGGGAGGCTCGACTAACATCACCCAAGTAGTAATATCCACTAACTTAAACATCTATCGAAGAAAATTTCCTTCAAAATTTACATGCTGAAGCTCATCTTGGGTTTGGTCAGGAGAGAATCCCAAAGACACTAAATCCTTACCATTATCCATGAAATGGTCTTAATATGACATTATTCTACAAGATGATTCCATTTACAATTATTTCTCCATTAATTAACAAATATAATATTTATTTATAAAACTAATTATAACATTATAATTACTATTATGTATATTGTTTCATATATTCATATTTTCCCACACTGATAATTGAACAATATTCATATAATGGTCAAAACACAATGGTCACATTTAAATTATACTCACTTCATTATTAATGGGATATTTGGTTTGAGTAAAAAAATAATATAACACTAATTTGTAGGAAACAAATTTAATTCAAAAATTACGTGTCATTACACACCAAATATCTACTTCAACGAAACAAAACAAAACAATTTAATTTAATTTTTTTACTCATTTCAATGATCATGAGTAATTTTCCATAAAAAACCAGGCTGACTAATGTTAAGTCACACATAGGTTAAACCATTCATGATAAACTCAATGGAGCCCTCTAATTTTTGATCTAGGAACCCAGTAATAATTTGATCCACAATTTCTAGAAATCATTGCATGAATTATGTTAAATATATTTAATAAATTTGTAACATTTTTTCTCAGAACCTGAAGCCACAGAATCACATTCTGTCTCAACACCTGACATCAAAAATATTATATTTATGATCTAAAAATAATACAATGAAAATCGAAGAAATTACATTCTCCCCACATTAGGGATTTTCATTATTGATAGTCCAAAACAAAGTCTACATAGAATGATGTCGGTATTGATCATGAATCTAAGCCTCCCACTCTAATGGACACTCCTGGAGATTCTTGTGCATCAACCAAAAATACATAAAAGGAATCAATCACCCACAAATGATCATATCAAGTTGACCCTCATTATGTGCCAGGTTATATGAGATGAGGTCTCGATCATCAATGTCTGGCTCACCCAAGTCGATAATGTCCAATGTGGCATGAATATTCCTCCTAAGCTATGATATGTGAAAGACTTTGTGTACCCAGTATTACTAAAGAGGTATAGAAAAGTGGTACACCAGCTTTACAACTATAATCAATATCTGTAAAGGGCTGATGAACCTTGAAGATAGATTGTTACCCCGAACAGATCTCTGTATTCCACATTGATGTGAAATCCCCAGGAACACATGGTATCTTTTATCAAACTCTATAATAGTCCATCACTAATATATTGGTCATGTTTATTCATCATTTACCCTTGAATGATATGCACCTTCTCTATTGTAGCTTGGACCAATTCTAGGCCCATGAGTGATGACCTTCCTAGGGTAGTCCAGCAAAGTGGTAACCTTCAGCTTCACATTAAAAAAAATCCTAGAATGGTTCATTACCAAGGGTAGAATGTAAGTTATTGTTGTACATATAATCCATTAGTGGTAGCTGATCCTCCCAACTATGGCCAAATCCTAACATGAAAGTTCGTAGAATCTCCACTAGAACCTGAATGGTCATCTCATTCTAGACGTCAGTTTGTTGGAGAAACACTATGCTCAAGCATAAATGATTCCCAAAAGTTGGTCATAATCCCTTCCACAATTGGGATGAGAATTGATAATAACAATTAGAAACAATAGTTTATGGGAATCCATGGTGTTAGACTATCTCCTAGTTGTATAGGCATCCCAAACTCTATACAAAATTCTGTTCTCATATAGATAGAATGTGGACCAACTTGGTGAGTGAGTTTACAATCACCTAGATAAAATCGAGTTCCCTGTACATATGTGTTAATATTATCACAATGTATATAGATATCTCATCCCACTTCCATTATGAAAACTCAAGGGGATAAACTGATCTCACTCGAACATGGTGATCAACTTTCACTTTCTGATATGTAAAGCATTGATAAGAAATCATTGAAACTCCCTTCTTCACATTTTTACAAAAAAGATGACATCATAGGTCCTTGTACATCATTTACACACCTTGATTTACTGTTAGATTTTACATATTAAATCCTCTCAGAACTAGTACCATAGTGCATCCTTTGAAAATAATGTCATGCTCCCCGCCTTTATAAATTATATTAGGACCATGTCTGATGGATATCCTAGGATATATGCTCTCACATTCTATATCCATAGGATCTTCCTCCCTATCTTATGGCTTGAGAATAGGGGTAGAAACCATATAATGGAGGTAAGATGCTAAATACCCATTCATGGAGGATAAATGAAATGAGGGAAGTTTCTGTGATGCCTTGTTCAGCAAGTGAAAACAAGATCTAATATTGAGAGTATTTATTACCACATTCCCCTTCCCAGGGGTATAGAGAACATCAAAGTCATAATAATATAGAACTATATCCATCACCTTTATCTCAAGTGGATTTATTTAATAGAGATGACACACTTGAGAATACATTGATTAGATTAGAAGATAAACCAATCACCCGTTAGGTTGTGTATCCACATATTCAATGTGAAGAATACCATTTCTAATTCAATATTACAAGTCACATAGTTCTGATCCTGTGGTCCCAGAATACATGAGCCATATGAAATCCCTTCATGCCTCTACATCATAACACAACCATGTCTAGTCTTTGTTTCATAAAAAAACACTACATACTCAACAGAATCCTCCCAAATTCTCATGTTGGTGTTCTCGTGAAACACTACCTCAATTGCTTAAAATACCAGTAGAACATTCATGTACACATGAATGGTTTCCCCATCAGTTTCAAAGCTATCATGGGTATTGATATCATAAGAAAATTATGTATGAATATCAAGTAATAGCCTTCGAACCCAAAAAATCTCCACACATCCATCACACTCTTAGGTGGATCCCATGAAATAAAATAATCGACCACGATCATGTCAACTACCACTCCATTTGTTTAAATAACATGTCCAAGAAAGTTGACCTCCTAAATATAGACTTGGAACATAGATAACTTTATATAAACTTTGTTTTCTCAATGATTTTCTACAACAATCCTCAAATGTCTCTTGCGAATCTCCTCCGAAACAGAGTACAAAAGGATGTCAGGGATGAATACTATATGAACTAGACTATGCAAGGGTAGAATATCTATTTCACGAGTCCCATGAAATTATCGAGGTGTTGATCATGGAAAAGGGAATCACCATGTACTCAATATGATCGTAGAGACATCTAAATGTCATATTTAGGATATCCTAATACTATACTCAAAATCGGTGGAGGCTTTATTGTAGAGACCCAAAGCTTGACGTACATGGACATTACAATACTTTTGTGGAATACTTAATACATAACAAAAACAGACACACAAGCACCGTATTAGTTTAGTGTCTTTGGAAACATGGATCGTAATATTCTAATCGTGGTGAAAGATCTTCAACATCTCCCATAAAGATCTTCCCCTTTTTATTCTTACCTAAAACCTTTCTTTATATCCTGGGTAAAAGAAAACATAAAAAGGGTGAGCTGAAATGCTCAGTAATGGTAAGCATGGATAAAATAAAACACACCATATACATTTGAACTTAAAAACATGAACATAATGTTTAAACATCAAAAGCATGAGAAATGAAATAAAACATGGAAGTACGTAAGGCATAGATCATAAAGAAACATTAAGTATGATAAAATATCATGGGAATAAAACATGTAACTATGGCATCCATTAAGCACATGTAATGATTTCCATAGTAGCGAAGACATTGCTGCCAAGACCATCTTAGTGGACAAAGTCCCATTCTGAATCGATTTCACTCCTCGTTTCAGTCCTGTAACACTGAACCAGATTAACTTACCATTCCAAACATGTCTATCTCATGAGATATAAAATCTTTACCCATTGCATTGGAGGGATATATAGGTTCCACCAATCTCATAATGAAATCATTCTTACTTGTACCACAAAATAAACATACATCATTCATAATAACCCAATAAAAAAATGGGTCTCATAAACATCATCACATCATCACATAATCCATATAAAAGAAATGGATATAATTTCATAATAAGAAACGTGAAACCATATAAATCATAGAGACATTACTCTTGAAACATACACTTATGAAATGGTTTCATCTTAGATGGAAAATGGTTTTGATAAAACACTTGAAATGAATTCTTGAGAAAAATATCCTTTTTTCTTCAAAATCAATTTCTTTTCACAAAACGTCATGCAATTTTAAAAGAAATAGATTTTGTTGAAAATAGTCATGAAATATTTTGGAGGAATCTTCATGAAAATAAGGTTTTATAAAACCGTAAAAATCCGTTCATGACGTATAAGCTAAAAGAAAAACATTCTTTTCGTACATTTGCCAGAAAAGTCAAAAAGTACCTCGTAACGTAAAAAAAAGAATGGTTCCTTACATACCATGTAGTAAAAGTCAAAAATGGGTAAAAATGACTATAAATATATATGAAAGCACTTTTATAAAAAATGGACATGGATGATATAAATAACCCCAGTAAATACTTACGAATAAGAAATCTCAGATAAAAATGAGATTTGCAAAATTATCCCTTACCTTAGGTCTGATATGCTTCGTACATATCCAAACCTCTTGTATAATGATTTAAATAAAGTCATTGACTTAATAAAGAATCATATTCATTGTTATTATATCATATATGGTTCACATATGACTTTATATCACCCGTTCTTTTGTAAATTCATGTTAAAGTAGCGTTTTGGGTAAAATCATTTCATTTGTCGTTCGTGTTTTAACTTGTAATTATTCTTATGATTAATTATATCATGATTAATTAAATCCAGAATGTAAAACATGATTTATATATAATATATATTCAGAATATATATATAATGGATCGATAAATGGAATGAAATACACTGTTCATGGAGACGGTAGCTCGTACGTACGCATTAACGCTGTTTTCGTTTCCTTATTGAATTGAATGGATTTAACTAGATGAAATAAATATATATATATATATACATAAATCCAGTAGAATTATTATGTCATTTATTTCATTATTACTTATTATATATACTTTATAATAATTCTTTAATGGTTATCATTGAGAGTGAATCTCATCGCGTCGTGGAGACGGTATTCCGTACGTACACACGAGCGTTGATATCATTATCATGATCATGGAATTGTTTTAATGTGTTTGTATAATATTATAGAATCTATATAACTTTACAATAATCATATATATTCATTACTTTCACCATTATACCCATCCATGTAAGGTGGTTGTGGAAAATAGATTACACCACGGCGTGGAGACGGTATTCCGTACGTACGCACGCGCGGTGATTTCATTTTCCGTAGGATGGATAGATGATGAAATAGAGTTCTTTAATAATTATAATAACATATCAGTATATGAGTGATACTGATGTTATTACTTCATAATGAAACAACTAATTAAGAAGAAGTGGAAGAAGAAATAAAGTTGAAAGAATCGGTAATGGACATTACCTCTTCTTTGAAGTGCCTCTTTGAGACCTCCTCTTAAGGCACTAAAATTGGTCTTTGAAGAAGACTAGGAACTCTAGGATGTCTCTAGGGAAGTGGAGAAGAGAATTTGGCAGTGTTTGGACGAGATTTAAGGCTCAAAGTGGTGTGAGGTAGAGAGGGAGGAGGTGCCCTTTTATAAGGGAGGAGAGGGGCACCTTTGGAATTCTCAAAAATATTAATTTATAATAAATCTAAACCCACTTAAAAACCTCCAAAAATAACTCATATTCGAAGATTTTATGATATAGGGTTGTAATCTCATCAAACAATCAAATTTAGACATGTTTGGGTCTTATTTTAAACCTTATCATTTTGATTTATCCTCATTTAATCTATTTATGTTTATTTGTGGTAATAAAATTCTTAATTTGACATTATATTTACTTATTTGTTGTGAATTTTCCATAATTGTTTACTTTATAACATTATAGACCATATAAATTTAATTTTATAATTTTTAAATATTTTTTTTATTTTTAAACAATTTTATAATATGTAATTTTTATAATATAACAATAGTGTCAATTTTGACACTATTCATTTATTTGAATTTAAATAAAATATATACAGAAGAAATGTTCGAAATAAAAGCTTTAATAGATTCATAAAAGGTCATATGTATCTATAAAATTAGTGGATCACATTAAATAGTTAATATAATATTTATTTTATTATTTTTAAAACAATTTATTTGGTTTATCTCTTAATAAAATAATTACTACAACATTTTCGTATAATTATTTAATATACTGACTTGTTGCATAAAAATTAAAAATAAAATCCTATGATGAAGATAAATCTATTACATTTCTCAATAATACTTTTACGTGAATTTATCATCTAAAAATCACAATATGTAAATTTTTATATTTATTAATTTATGAAGGTGACAACTTTGGCATCATTTAAAATAAAATAATATAAGTGTCATAATCACTTTTATAAGGCTTCAAACGGTTATATATTAGGTTATTGGATCATTAAGGTGAATATATACACTACCAATAAGTTTTTCTCAGGTTTTTGGGCCTTTTAATGGGTATTATTATTTCAATAAAAACTATATTACTTATTTCCCACTTAATAAATAATTTCTGTATCATCAATGTATCACCATTAATGACAATTATTTAATACCTAAAAATTATAAATAAATTATCCTGATGTATATAATGTTATTAACTTTCTGGATACTATTCATGTTCGATGTTTTATTATGTTTATCACTAAATTAAAATTATTATACTTATAATATTTAAGAGAGTGACATGTTGTCACTTTCTTTGGTTTTAATAATAATTAAATTATTTTCATTTTCAAAAGTCCATAAAATGAATCTAATCCGACCCTTAGGTTATATGGGTCTACCTTTAGCCATCCAATAGAATTTTGGCATGTGTTAGGGAAATTTTATAATATTATATTTACCCTTAGTTACCCGATTTACCTTTAACTATGGTAAATAAAATTTACCATAATTACTATTCATAATTCCCAAAAATAAAAAATAGCTTATTAACATAATTTGGACCCACTGATTCCTAATATGGAATCCATTTCTCCAAATTCAATACACAAAATTTGCATAAATTAAATCAAAATTAATTCCGTTGTTGAAAGAAAATGGGGTTTTCTTTAAAACATTGCAAAAGATTGAATTGATTTAACCTACAAATTTGATGTAAAATAAATGGTAATTAAATACAGAATTTTAAATTCTAAAAATATATTCTATTTAAACTTTAAAACCAGTCAATATTAAAAATTAACCATATAAATTATTATGATGAAAAAAGTTGTTTTTCATTAAAATATAGCGTGTTTTTACTATTCATCAAAATATGAAATTTACCAGAATAATACGAAAAATTTATCCAAAGTAAATTTTTATTTGTTGATTACAAAGAAGAATTTTATTTGATCAAATTGAACTTATAAACATGTAAAAAACTATATTTAAAGTGGGTGCGCCATCAAAAGGCGGCAAAACTGCATTTTTTGAAAAATACTTATTTTACCCGAAACAATTATTTTGTTTTTATACCATGTTCTAGAAAATGTGTAAGATGAATAATAATGTTATAAAATTCAAAATTTAGTTAATACTATTGATAACAGCTAGTTCATAATAATATTATAATAATATATCGTTGTTTAGTAAAACCCGGTATTGTATACAACACACGCTATCGAGGAAGGTCACGATTGCGTGTAATGCAAGCCAAGTAAGGGTTGCATGTTGTGAAAGAATCCATCCTTGTTTGGTATAAAAAAATCCAACCATATATCATTTATACATTGAATATATATATATATACTCAATGTTTCATAGAATAACTATTATCAAAATTGTGTGTAACAGGATCCAAGAATAGTGTTGCGTATACTGCAAGCTAATACCGTGTTGCGTATAGCACAAGGTAATCTTGGTGTAGCATACAACACAAGAAATTAATTAAATTAAAAGAATATTTTTCATAAAATCTTGGGGTGTTACATTCTACCCCCCTTAAAATTAATTTTGCCCTCGAAATTCGTCGGGGTTATAAATGGTTTACTACTCGAAAGTTTGTTTAATCGAAACTCACATCATAAAAAGGAATACCAAAACATGGATTTAAAAACTAATGTATGAAATGTAATAGTTACCCAAATTAACTCATCATTGGGTTTCCACGTAGGATAACATAGGTAAAAATATAGATCTGGAAGAAAAATCTAACCATCGTGTTCTGATGGAGAGTGGTAGAGAGCATGGGTATGAAAAGGCTAACAATCACAAAGATATTGATTTGTGATGATCTAAGGTGCCATCTGATTAATCGGATATAAGGGAAATAGGACAACATTTATGGTTTTCAAGATCATTTCCCTAAAGTTGATGAATTAAAATAAATACTTGCATGATTTTGGTACAATCTCACTGTTTTTCGTGAATTGAACAATTTCCACTTCATCCCTTAATGAAATGAAGTTGAATTTGTTATTCATTATGTGTTAGCAGATCATGTGATAGAATGACGGGTCATTAAATCTCTTTTAAACAAAAGGATAGAAAAAGTTATAAGCCCATCTTATGGTTAGATTAATCGTATATGGTTCCAAAAATGAACTTATACTTCATATATCATACCGCTTAAAAAACTAAAACTAGTTTCTACTAACCAGGGACTTCCTGTAGGCCAGTGGTAGGCGATAAAGGCCAGTCACACTTCGGTTGTGGTTCGATTCCCACAGCCTTGTCTGACGCGATAGGATGCCGCCCGTCCTACTGGTTGTCCTTTTTCTAAAACTACATTACTATATCATCCCATCAATAATATCGAAAAAGTTTCTATCCTTAAACAATACTAACTTATGTCCAACATAATTGATTACAATCATTAGGCTTATCAATAATATTTCATTCCATTGTCATATTATAGTGAAAACGATTACCAGATATTTCATATAAGAAGCATGTTAATACCATCGTTGATCCCCATATATCATAAGATATGTCTTGTTGGTCACATTACAAACGTTTGAAGGCCTTAATCATGTATTCTCTTGAAAAATTAATACCCATTCAACCTTAGTGAAAACATGAATGAAGTTAACACTTTCCACATACCAAAATCCTCAAAATTCTATATACTCAAAAAATGATATCACTTAGTCCTTATATCAATAATGAGATCATGAATACAATCAAACATCTCATTATCATCTTATTCCTTCATTATGCGCATATCATCTACTTTACAAAAATATCTGAATAACATTCCATGGTTACTGGTACCATTCAACATATACTTTCAAATAATTTTAGGAAAAACAATAGTGTAACAATCCTTAGATAATTCATTATTCCATAGTACCGTTAACTATACAACATAACTCTCGATAAACATACAATCATTCCACTACCTTCTAAAACAACTAACTGAGCTTCAACACTTCTTTCAGATCTTATATCATTTGTAGTCTCCTCATCATCATCCACATAAATACTACCCATATGACCATGTTGATTGTCTTCATGAGATTTTCCATTAGGGCATTGGTTTGCATAATTCCCGTACATTCCACATTTAAAACATCTAATCATTGTTGATGTCGTAGCAATACAATTATCCTTGTCCATGGTGTTAGCTGAACCTTTTCCTTTGAACTTACTGGATTCGTGTCCTTATTTTTCACACCCAAAGCATCTTCCATTTCCTTTGAAACAATCTCCATGATGCCTCTTCCCACAAGATTTAAATGAGGGAAATTGAACTTTCTTTCCTCTATGATCATCATGAAAGTCCATCTTTCTCTTATTATCTGAGTCGGGAAACATACCAAAGTTGAGATTATTGATCATATTATGAGATTCCTGATTAGGCATAATAACGATGTTTGGACTTCCAGATCCTGTTTCATTTGGTTTCTCATGAAGAAAATCATTCCATTGTCCGTCAAATCCTCCATTATCATGAATCTTCTTGTTTCCAGCCATTTTCTAAAACCCAAAAAGAATAGTGTGAGAGGTAAAAATCATGCTAGGGAAAACAACATAGTAAAGGGGGAGCACCCTCAATATCTAACATCTTAGGTTAAATTCTATGATCTTTACCGTAGTTTTAGGTCTATATCCTATACGTATTCTTACCCTTAGGTACATCCTTATAAATACCTTAGAAATATCTCTAGGGATCTCACTAACGTTTTCGCATCCTAGTTTCCAAAGGATGACTAAACCTTTCCTCTGATACCAACTGTAGAGACCCTAAGCTTGACGTACATGGATGTTACATTAATTTTGCGGAATACATAATACATAACAAAAACAGACACACAAGGACCGTATTAGTTTAGTGTCTTTGGAAACTTAGAACGTAATCTTCTAATCGTGGTGAAAGATCTTCAACATCTCCCATAAAGATCTTACCCTTTTTTTCTTACCTAATACCTTTCATTATATCCTGGGGAAAAGAAAACATAAAAAGGGTGAGATGAAATGTTCAGTAAGGGTAAGAATGGATAAAATAAAACATACCATATACATTTGAACTTAATAACATGAACATAATGTTTAAACATCAAAATCTTGAGAAATGACATAAAACATGGAAGTACGTAAGGCATAGATCATAAATAAACATTAATAATGATAAAATATCATGGGAATAAAACATGTAACTATGGTATCTATTAAGAACATGTAATGATTTCCATAGTAGCCAAGGCATTGCGGCCAAGACCATCTTAGTGGACAAACTCCCATTCTGAATCGGGTTCACTCCTCGTTTCAGTCCTGTAACAATGAACCAGATTAATTTACTGTTCCAGCCATGTATATCTCATGAGATATAAAATCTTTACCCAATGAATTAGAGGGAGATATAGGTCCCACCCATCTCATAATGAAATCATTTTTACTTGTTCCACAAAATAAACATATATCATTCATAATAACCCAATAAATAAATTGGGTTTCATAAACATCATCACATCATCACATAATCCATATAAAATAAATGGATATTATTTCATAATAAGAAAAGTGAACCATTTAAATCATAGAGACATTATGCTTGAAACATACACATATGAAATAATTTCATCTTAGATGGAAAATGGTTTTGATAAAACATTTGAAATGAATTCTTGAGGAAAATATCCTTTCTTCTTCAAAATCAATTTCTTTTCACAAAACGTCATGCAATTTTAAAAGAAATAGATTTTTTGGAAAATAGTCATGAAATATTTTGGATGAATCTTCATGAAAATATGGATTTATAATACCGTAAAAATCCGTGCGTGCCGTATAAGCTAAAAGAAAAACATTCTTTTCGTACTTTTTCCGGAAAAGTCAAAAATTACCTCGTAACGTAAACAAAAGAAATATTCCTTACATACAATGTAGTAAAAGTCAAAAATGGGTAAAAATGACTTTAAAGATACATGAAGGCACTTTTATAAAACATGGACATGTTGATAGAAATAACCCCAGTAAATACTTACGAATAAGCAATCTCGGATAAAAATGAGATTTGCAAAATTATCCCTTACCTTAGGTCGGATATGCTTCGTACGTATCCAAACCTCCTGTATAATGATTTAAATAATGTCATTGACTTAATACAGAATCATATTCATTGTTATTATATCATATATGGTTCACTTATGACTTTATATTACCCATTCTTTTGTAAATTCATGTTAAAGTAGCGTTTTGGGTAAAATCGTTTCATTTTTCGTTCGTGTTTTAACATGTAATTATTAATATGATTAATTAGATCATGATAACTTGAATCTAGAATTTAAAACATGATTTATATATAATATGAATTCAGAATATATATATAATGGATCGATAAATGGAAAGAAATACACCGTTCATGGAGACGGTAGGCCGTACGAACACATGAACGTTGTTTTCGTTTCCATATTGAATTGAATGGAATTAAGTAGATGACATAAATATATATATACATAATTCCAGTAGCATTATTATTTTATATATTTCAGTATTACTTAATATATATAATTTATAATCATTCTTGAATGGTTATCATGGAGAGTGAATCTCATCGCGTCGTGGAGACGTTATTCCATACGTACGCACGACCGGTGATATCATTCCCATGATCGTGAAATTTCATTAAAGTGTATATATAATATTACAGAATAAATATCACTTTACAATAATCATATATATTCATTACTTTCACTATTATACACATCCATGTAAGGTGGTGGTGGAAAATAGATTACACCACGGCACAGAGACGGTATTCCGTACCTACGCACGCGCGGTGATTTCATTTTCCGTAGGATGGATAGATGGTGAAATAGGGTTTTTTCATACTTATAATAAAATATCAGTATATGAGTGATACTGATGTTATTAATTCATAATGAAACAACAAAATAAGAATAAGTGGATGAAGAAATAAAGTTGAAAGAATCGGTAATGGACATTACCTCTTCTTTGAAGTGCCTCTTTGACACCTCCTCTTAAGGCACTAAAATTAGTCTTTGAAGAAGACCAGGAACTCTAGGGTGTCTCTAGGAAAGTGGAGAAAATAATTTGGCAGGGGTTGGCCGAGCTTGAAGGCTCAATGTGGTGTGAGGAAGAGAGGGAGGAGGTTCCCTTTTATAAGGGAGGAGAGGGGCACCTTTGGAATTCTTAAAAATATTAATTTATAATAAATTTAACCCCACTTAAAAACCGCCAAAAATAACTCATATTCAAAGATTAGATGTGATAGGGTTGTAATCTCATCAACCAATCAAATTTAGACAAGTTTGGATCTTATTTTAAACCTTATCATTTTGATTTATCCTTATTTAATCTATTTATGTTTATTTGTGGTAATAAAAATCTAAATTTTGAATTATAATTACTCATTTGTTGTGAATTTTCCATATTTGTTTACTTTATAACATTATAGACCATATAAATTTAATTTTATTATTTTGAAATATTTTTGTGATTTTTAAACAATTTTATAATATGTTATTTTTATAAAATAACAATAGTGTCAATTTTGACACTATTCTGTTATTTGAATTTAAATAAAATATATACAGAAGATATGTTCTAACTAAAACCTTAAATAGATTCATAAAAGGTCATATGTATCTATAAAATTAGTGGATCACATTAAATAGTTAATATAATATTTATTTTATTATTTTTAAAACCATTTATTTGGATTATCTCTTAATAAAATAATAACTACAACATTTTCGTACAATTATTTAATATACTTATTTTTTGCGTAAAAATTAAAAATAAAATCCTATGATGAAGATAAATATATTACCTTTCACAATAATACTTTTATGTGAATTTATCATCTTAAAATCATAATATGTAAATTGTTATATTTATTAAATTATGAAGGTGACAACTTTGTCATCATTTAAAATAAAATAATATAAGTGTCATAATCACTTTTATAATGATCCAAAAAGTTATATATTAGGTCATTGGATTATTAATATGTAGATATACACTACAAATAAGTTTTGTTCACGTTTTTGGGCCTTTTAATTGGTATTATTATTTCAATAAAAACTATATTATTTATTTCCCAATTAATAAATAATTTATGTATCATTAATGTATCACCATTAATGACAATTATTTAATCCCTAAAAATTATATATAAATTATCATGATGTATATAATTTTATTAGATTTCTGGATACTATTCATGTTCTAAGTTTTATGATGTTTATCACTAAATTAAAATTATTATACTTATAATATTTAAGAGAGTGACATGTTGTCACTTTCTTTGGTTTTAATAATAATTAAATTATTTCCATGGTCAAAAGTCCATAAAATGAATCTAATAAGACCCTTAGGTTATATGGCTCTACTTTTAGCCATCCAATAGAATTTTGGCATGTGTTAGTGTAATTTTATAATATTATATTTACCCTTAATTACCTGATTTACATTTAACTATGGTAAATAAAATTTACCGTAGTTACTATTCATAATTCCAAAAAATAAAAAGTAGCTTATTAACATAATTTGGACTCACTGATTCCAAATATGGAATCAATTTTTCCAAATTCAATACACAAAAGTTTCAGAAATTAAATCAAAATTAATCCCGTTGTCGAAAGAAAACGGGTTTTCTTTAAAACATTCCAAAAGATTGAATTGATTTAACCTATAAAATTAATGTAAAATCAATGCTAATGACATAAATTATTTTAAATGGTAAAAATATATTCTCTTTATAATTTAAAACAATTAAATATTATAATTTAACAATATAAATTATTATGAGGGAAAAAGTTGTTTTTCATTAAAATATAGTGTGTTTTTACTATTCATCAAAATATGAAAGTTACCAGAATAATACGAAAAATTTATCCAAAGTAATTTTTTATTTCTTGATTCCAAAGAAGAATTTTATTATGTAAAATTGAACTTATAAACATTTCAAAAACAAGATTTAATGTGGGTGCGCCATCAAAAGGAGGCAAAACTGCATTTTTTGAAAAATACCTATTTTACCCGAAAAATTTATTTTGTTCTTATACCATGTTCTAGAAAATGTGTAAGATGAATAATAATGTCGTAAAATTCGAAATTTAGTTAATACAATATATAACAGCTAGTTCATAATAATATTATAAAAATATATCGTTGTTTAGTAAAACCCGGTATTGCGTACAACACACGCTATCGAGGAAGGTCGTGATTGCGTGTAATGCAAGCCAAGTCAGGGTTGTGTGGTGTGAAAGAATCCTTCATTGTTTCGTATAACAGAATCCAACCATATTTCATTTATATATTGAATATATATATATACTCAATGTTGCGTAGAATAACTATTATCAAAATTATGTGTAACACGATCCAAGAATAGTGTTGCGTATACTGCATGCTAATACAGTGTTGCGTATAGCGCAAGGTAATCTTGGTGTAGCATACAACCCAAGAAATTAATGAAATTAAAAGAATATTTTTCATAAAATCTCGGGGTGTTACATTTATCTGAGGTCAACCTTAGAGATCCTTCATACCCCTCTCAAATGATAAAAGAGGTCATAGATCCTCGACAGAGGATACTTGTTCTTCATGATAACCTAATTCAAGAACTGATTGTCCACACACATCCTCAAGCTCCTATATTTCCTTATCGAAATCAAAATTTGGGCTTCACATGGTGACAAAATGGGTCTAAAAAATCCCATCTTAAGCATGTACTCCACTAAAATTTCATATCCTATATCCATTTGTAATCCCTCTGATATGCTGGCTCAAATATTGATTATATCCTAGGGTGTAGATCAATGTAGATGACTGTATTTTAATGGGGAGGAAATCCTAGAACATATTTGAGGATGATTTCCTCATACTAAAACACCACAAAAGAAAACTATAAACTCATATCATCCACTGTACCAAGGGTCAGGCTAGATAACTGATTAGTAATCGACCTTACAGTCCAACACACGATTCCATCCTATACAGCTTGGGATTCATTTTGAGAAAAATAAAGAAAACATATTGTATCCTTTGTGAAAACACCATAACCTTTATCTAAAAAATTATATCGATGAATTTGCTGTAGATAACGAATCCATAACAATAATAATTTCATAAGTATATTTTTCTGCAAAAAATATATCACATACAAAACAATTTCCTCAAATCGTATGATTGCACTTTTGGCATAAGTTCGTAATCGTTTTGTCACCTTCCGTCAGAGTCTTCAACTTTAAGGGTCGAGTGAAAATATCAACCTACATCTCTCCGACTTTAACAAATGAAGTGTAATTGAAGGAATGGATATCAATTAATTCTATCAATAGTATATCTAATGTAGAAAAGATACATATTATAACTCATATAATTACCGAATCCTCCTCGTCATTACTTCAACCACCTACAGCTGTCCACTACCCTATTATCTAGCCCCATCAGTCTAGAATAGAAATCTAGCGGTGGTGGTGGTAACATGTTAAAATGTAGAACACCTTTTTATTCTCTATTATATCATCTTCCACATCCACCAACCTACATATATTCTTTATCCAGTCACATTCTCTACCTTATTGGGACATCAATTATTTTTTTTCCCCTGTATGGTGGGTGAAGAAAACTCATTCCAGATGTAATTGTACATAAAAAGGGAAACCTCACCTATCTTTTTCCTAAGTCGAGACACCTAGAGAGACCTGACCAATTGACCCTGATTCATCTGATCGCCTCATAAACCGTCTTACCATATTTTATCCCTCTTATTCTCATTTGTTACTTACTATCAAGGTCTCACCTACCGGGTGCCCACGGCTATATCCCACTCCTAGTGTCTTCTATGTTAGAATGCTTTTTACTAAAAAGTCTCTATCATTAAATCCAACATATGTATAAATACTAAGAGATACTTCTGATGAACTAATATCCCACAACAATCACTTCTCAAAGATATAGTCATGGAAGAACGCATCCCATACATTATTCAATGTGTATCGTGGGAAATAAAAAAATCCTTGTTAAATATTTCTCCAAGATCATTATTCAATACTGATAATACAAAAGATTCCGAATGTATACCAACTATAATGAGGGCAGATAGAACTCCTCTATGACGATACACTCAAAGACTGTTAAGGAGAGAGCTATCTCATTAGGTGAATGAGTCACCAAACTACACCATCAACCTGATGAGCCCTAACTAAGACTCCCTGCAAGGAATTCCATCTAATCAGCATGAGTCCTCACAAGATGGATAATTCCAGTGACTACTACAAGAAGTCCTCATCCACCTTGGGGTGTTGTTTACCGAAAACATGGGAGGTATCTTCCTCTAAATCTCATGCAATGTACTCAGCCTACATGCATCCTAATATGGCAGTAATAGTTCTAGATGTATCTCAATTGGTGGTGGTATAGATGGTAAACAACATAGAGGTGATTTCCCCGTCACATGACCCTTTACCGATGCCTCATCACTAGGTGGATCAACCTCATGATCACACATTGGAATCCAAACTTACTATCTATGTGGATACATCCTGAAAAAAATATACACCATAATCAAATTATTATTTCTTGGGATATGAATCAAAAATTTACAGTAAAAAAACATTATTATATGATGAATGTACCAAAATTATTTTCACCCCAAGAAAAGGTTTGAATTTACAGATTCAAAAAGAAGGTAATTAGAGTCTTGGTGTGTGGATAGATCTTCTACTGTAATAAGATTGGAATCCCAAGACAAAAATCTGAACTCGAAACACTAAACAGTATTCCTGAAATCCAATATCACCAACTCAGGACCTAATGTAGAACTGATCACATTTGATATCACTCTATTATGAACTGACCCATCAAGGTCCGACCCAGGACTACCCCACAATCACCACCAATAGGTCATGGTCTTTTGACCAACACTGAGTAGGGATATCCCACAAATGGGAGGCATTATACTAAAGTAACTATCCAAAAAACACACACACAAACTCAAGCCCACAATATTCTGATATGTCCAATAACTGAAGAAATGTATGCATACATATTATATCACACAATAGAGTATGCTATTAATTTACTAAAAATTGAAAAGGGTAAAAACTAGCCCAAAAAGTGTAAAGAGTCCAACCTGATCCAAAGTTGAGGAATAGATGAAAAAATTATTCTCCTGGTAAACACCTCAGTCTGTCAACTTCCTATTATTCCCCACCTACTCCTTGTACTCCCAGGACACTATCAAAAGAGTCATCATCTTCATAAGAAGCAACAAGTGAACAAAAATTCCTTGCAGGGGTGAGTATCTAAATACACAATAGGACACCCTAAAAGTACTAAAAATGAATCACAATGTATAGTAATATAAATACAATATATAACAATCAATGTATTATAGAAACATACATATATACTTTGGATACTCACCACACCATCTGGGGGTCATAGATGACTATCAGCCATAGGATTCTCCTAGAAGAAACACTCATATGGGGAGAGCTAACTCTATGAGCCATTCCATCAGCAGAGACACTCAATGAAGAGGCCTAACTCATTGGGCCACACCCAAAAAATCACTTGTCTAAGAATAATTTGATATAAAGATAGGGGTCATTCCCAAAACCAATGGGGGACACCATAAACCCAACTGGGATCAAATATCTATGTTGGGGATCATTCATCAACAATTACCCCAATCCTATCGATGTCGCATTCAATATTGAAGATTGATTCTCTACTCAAGGAGTTCATACTGATTCCATAAAAACCATCATGGGAACAAAGGATGATAGATGATCTCACTCTAGTATCACATAGGGACAACACATCTATATCCATGACTCGACCTATATAGGTGATCAAAATTTTGTGTCATGTGTGTAATTACAAATTTTAACCTCAGTTGAAATGGACAAGGGAATACACTAAGCCAAAAGTGGAAATAATATGAAAACAAAGAGCCTCAAACACTCTTGAAGGGACTACATGACATATAAAAGGATTACATGATATATCCTTTGACATCTGGTCCTTCTTGTGTAAAAGTATCATACCATTTTAATTGTGTCTATCTAAAAGAAAAATACATGGCATGTATAGTGGTTAAACGATGTTCCCATGTATCTAGGGTCATTCCAATTTACTCTATCCATGTGATAGTACAGAAAAAAGGACCATGTACATGTTATTGCTTACTAGTACATGGGGTAGCCTGTGTACATGGTTGAGACCATGCCATGTGGGGGAGTACATGACATGTTGGAAACCTATGTACTCCACCCCATGTCCATGTACTTCCCATGTACATGCCGAGTCACTTAATGGGGAATAGATGTTTTCAAGTAAGGGGATACATTACATTTGTATCATTATTGTTTCATAAACCTTGGTTCTTCCTCCTGATTGTTCCCATGCCACCATAGCCTTGAAATCCAGCTCCATTATTATTGGAATTCTATGATTTAATCAAAATAAAACCTTCCATGATAGTTTTCTAGAAGCTTGGTTTTGAATCCCTCTAGAAAATGAGTTTTATTAATATGAATCATCTTACAGACATCTAGCTAAAAATCAGGGGTTCCAAAACTATTTTGATATATTTTTTATGCTTCCATCGCACAACCGTTGTGTTATAATGAGTACAAATCTATAATCTTAGATCATTTTTCTAATATTTTCATGGGAAACAGTTGATTCATTGATGAATCATTGACCTACAGTCAAAATGAATAATTCCGGTGATGGATGATGAATGGGGGGAGAGAATTATAAACAATCAAGAGTAGTAATCCTTGATCTATGTTCATTTTGATCCATATTTGTTTACATTAGAATGAAAATATAATAATAAAAAATTAATAACAAGGATAAATTATCCAAAGATAGCCTAGTATGTAAACCCATCCAACAAGGCGATTGATCCACAAATCAATACATTCATTTTTTGATTTTTAATAATCATAGAAATTAATAATGTGGAGGAAATCCAATAACAGATACCTTACCTTGACTCAGTTTGATCTGTAACAAAGGAAGATGTGTCATCATCTTCATAGGAAAGATCTGTTGAATCTAAGGTGTCTCGAATATCAACAACTGATTCTAGCATCATTCTACGGAGAGGATTATCCATGGATAACTCCAATGTTCCTTCAAGGGTTCTAGGTTATGTGAATAAACATGGGATCCAAACACAAAGATCTATTTAATGATTCACCAAATCAATGCATCACAAAATTTGAAATAATAATTTTCTTTTGATTTCTACGAACACGATAAAATTTCTATAAATGACCCAAACCGACTAATTTTAAGATTCAACTTTGGTACACCTCATGTTATGAACACAATAGTTCCTTCAGATTTCTTGATTTGGGAACTTATTGGGATATTTTCCCACATTTTTATGAAAACCATGTCTTTGTGATATTAAACAAATCTAATATATTTCAATCATTTATTCATGGAACTGCGGGGATTGTAATCACAAGACATCTAATCACCTGATATCTAAAATAATGTATATAATATCCAAAAAATTACATGAAAAATTAGAGACATTATAATTTGGGACCCCAGCACATGGTGCTACGATTTAAATGTATGGTTAATGATTATAATCTGTATGACTTATATCACACGAACTCTATCCAATGGATATATGCTCATGGTTTACTCCAGGAGTACATGTGAATTGACATGGAATGACACATGTGAATGCATTTATTACACAAAAATTCCCCCACACTCAAACACGGCCCACTACATAGAAATAACCCCAATACATGGGCACGACCTAATGTACACATGCATGACCAGGTGAACATGAGCATATGTGGATGACACATGTAGATTTCCAAATGAATTATACACAATGTATAACCCTAGGGACATGTTGAGTATGTGAAGGTTTACATGACATGTAAGATATAAAGAAAAAAGAGGACCATAGCATAACAAGAAACATTTTGTCCTCCTAGTACATACAATATACTCTCTCTTATGGTGTTTTCAGCCCATCCTTTCTGCAATTTATAGTTGGATAAATTGAGTGAAATTCTTTAGTCCCTTAACATGAGGTTATATTTTGTAATTTCATCATTAGTGTTCAATATTGATCCCCACTATGAGTTTAGTATTGTATATATTACTAATCATACCTCTGTGAGACAAGGGTGGAATACTTTATCATACATAGGCAGGGTTCATGATATAGACATGACCACCAAGCCCAGGGAATCAGTCCCCATCATAGTAGAAAGCTCCAACTAGGGTTTTGGTGACCCATAGTGTCCATAAGAGTTATCACCTACCTAGATGATAATATCCTCATAGATCTAGTGAAAAATTATTTGAGATAACAGACGAGCATGACATATAGGATAAGAACCTTATTTGAAAATATTACTAGTATTTTTATTAATTCTGTAATGAAGATTAAATTGGTGCTTCATGCAATATTCTGTGTCTAGTAGTTTTGGTTGATATCACATGGGACCAATTTTATATTATGATTATATATGGGTTAACTATTTCTATACGTCTTATGTTTTTTACATTTTTTGATGAGCTAACATCTATTGATACCTTATGCTTTTGATTTTAGGGTGTCATAATGGTAATTCTTTTTAATTGTTGGTTGATCTTTTATTTGTAATTGTCTCTCTTTCAGTACTAAAATATCATAACCTGATTATGAGATAATAGATGTATGCATATACTGGTATCATTTTTTTTATATTTCATCATTTTATGGGATTGGTGATGTGTTTTTGTTTGCATTTACTAGAGATTAATTCATCCGATATTGAGATATGGATACTCAGTGATCTTCTGTAAGGACCAGACCCCAATTTCCCAAGTTCGGTGACTTGTTTGATTACGTTGGCATACATAAAAGGAATATGAATTCCAAAGAACCTAGTATTTTAGTATTATTGGAAACAATATTCATACATAAGTTCAATATTACCACTTGAAGAGAAATACAACATTGAAACTCCTTAGACAACACCCATAACTCCTAGGTTATTTCAGCATGTCATTCATAATAATCTTCTTCATGTACTGAAAAAAATGATATATAAGAAAGGGGTGAGCTCAAATTCTCAGTAAGGGTATGAAATACAGCGGAAGATAGTATAAACATAAGACGTGGTGCATAATTGAAAACACATGCCTTTAATAATAAAATTGAACACATTCTTCTAGGAAAATGAGCTGAGTAAATAAGGCCATAATAAAACATAATAATAGGTATTCTACGGATCGAATAACAAAATGAAATATCAATATCTGAACTCATATTGATGGAATGCATAATGACAGACATTCTGAAACATTTTTTCAAGGCCTCGGCCAAGATGCCTAATGATTAATGCCATGGACAAAATCCATATCACAATCGGAAAGGCCATGGCCAATTCTATGTCTAGTTGTCTCATTAGACCTACTGATGAATCGAGGCTCTATAACAGGACCCACCCATTACATAAAAAGTCCAATTCATTCTTCATATGAGTGGGGATCAACATAAACAATATATACATTCATATTGAATCTATCATATGAAATGTTACTATCTTTCCAGAATCATTAAACATAAAACACTAACCATTCAGAATAATATGGTGAATGGTTTAAGGATAGATCATCCACAATAGAGTTAGTCAAATTCCATTAAATAAAATATGGTAGATGACTTCATAAATGATTAAACCCTATAATACCATGGAATCAACAAGAATTTTGAATTAGATGAAAACACCATTATAAAATCATTAAGCAATTCTTGAGATGAATAATCTTTTATTTTGAACAGAAGGGTTCTTTTGGAAAAATAATTCTATAAAACCAGAAGTGAAGTGAGGTTGTATTTTCATAATAAAACTAGTTTTTTAGAAGAATAACTGTTTCTATAAACAGATTATAGATTTCCCTTGAAAATAGATATGAATTTGAGAAATTTCCTTATATCGGGATCGTATTTTTTGAAACAATTTTGAGAGCTTCTTTTAAAACATGTAACTATCTAGAAAAAAGAGAATTATTTTGTTTGGTGTGCATACATATAGTAATCAAAGATAATTTATGAGGATTACATAACAATACATAATAATTTAATTGAGGAAATTAGACAATTAAAGTAACCTGAATGAAAATGGATGTTCGGGTGGAAAACCCTTACCTTAACTACGAACGTGTTCCGCTCTTGTACTTACGCTCATGGAATATGAAATTATACATATTGATAATTTATTTCATAACTTATTATACATGTATTTAGTTTATCATAATTCTGGTTAGTTCTTTTATGTCTTTATTGATATGTTATTGTATCGAATTTCGTTTCTTCAGTGTGTTCATTTATTTTATTTTCATCTACGGTTCACTTGTTTTTAAGTACGTGGAATGAATGTAAAACTCTAGAATTGAAATTATATATAATTTATGAACATAAATAGGTGTAATTTTTTCATTTATATAACTTTTTTATAGGGATCTAGGATGAATTGTCACATAGCACTTTAATGATAATTGTCTCAGTTAATTTGTTAGTTTTGATTACAACGAACTCATTTTTATTTACAACCCAATACCATTTGAACAAAGAAATTAACGAATATTAAATAGGTTATATTATAGATAATAATATGGTTCAAACATAACAATAATGGTTTCATGACCAAAATTTTGAATGATAATACAAATCGAAAGTCCATCATCCTTGAATGTGTAAAATTTACACATCTCATATGGTGTCCTTGGTACTAGTATAGAAGAAGTTAAATAGGGTGAGGTGATGATAAATTATTCCACTATCATGACAACATTCCAGTACATATAAGGTACTAGAGTCATCTCAAAATTTGGATAAAGAGAGGTAATAGAAATAGAAACAAAATAACTTGGAAGGAAAGACAATGATTTGAAAAAGGGAATTTACCACTTGAACCAAACTTCTTTGAGAGCCTCCTTAAGGGAGAGGTTTTGGTATTTTTATGAGACCAAAGCTTGGTGGAAGACGTATAGGAGGTTGGGAGTGTATTTGGCCAGAATTTGATATGGAACAAGGCTTGAGAGGAGTGAATGGAAGAGGGGGGTGAGAGGGGGGTTTTTATAGTGGAGAAGAGAGGGGATTTCTTATTATAAAACTCATTAATCTATTATTTCTTCACAAGAAAAGTAATACTAAATCATCAATGACCAATAATAGTTATTTTATCATGTGAATTTGGATTATGGTCGGTGACATCATCCATGATACTAGGAATAGTCTATTTAGCTTATAATGTATATCTACGGTAAATTAACGTATTTTACTATTCATAAAAAATCATGTATTTCAGAAAAATCCCAAAAATTCACCCTAACTATATCTTGACATGTAGAATCCAAAACAGAAGTCCATTTTTCAAAAATAATTTTCTAAATATTATTAATTTAATAGTTAATTAAAATTATAATATATTATCAAAAACCAGTTTTAATACATTCATTATCTTATTCTAAAATATAGGTATATTATACTTTCAACTTGAATATTATTTATATGTTATCATAGGTAAGGTTACTATTCATAAGGGTATATCACTATTCATAAGGGTATGTTACTATTCATAAGGGTAGGTTACTATTCAAAAATTTATGTTTTTCTTATTGGACTCTAAATAACTTACTGATCGCGACTGTGTAAGTCAGGTTTTTGAAATTCACATCATAGAAGTGACAAAATTATGTTTTAACCATCCCATTGCACTTATTAGTTAATGTGATTATGACATATTTATAAGAAATTAATTTCCTTTAAAAAATATTAGGTTGTTACATTCTCCCCTCCTTAAAAAATTTCTCCCTCAAAACATCATTTACAATCTAGGACAAGAACAGGTGGGGGTACTTCTCCTTCATTGAATACTCAAGTTCCCATGTTGCCTCTTCGTACATATGGTTTTTCAATAGTACCTTGAACAGATGAGTAGTCTTGTTGCGTAGAACATTGTCTCTACGATCCAAAATTTTCACCGGCTGCACCTCATAGGAATGATCATCATCCAACTGTACCACCTCTGAAGAGAGTACATGTGAAGGGTCTGGTATGTACTTACTTAAGAGGGATACATGAAATTCATCATGTTCCTTCAACAGGGTCGGTAGAAGTGCCAGTCGATATTCCATAGCTCTGACTCGATCAAGGATCTCCAAGGGGCCGATATACCTGGTACATAGCTTTCTTTTCTACCCAAACTGCATGACCTTCTTCCAGGGAGATAGGTGTCGAAATACCATGTCTCCTACCTTGAAATCCATGTCTCGCCGATGGTTATCCGCATAACTATTCTATCGAATTTGGGCTTCCTTGATATTCTACTGAATGGTTTTCACCTTCTCCACAATTTCCTCCACCAATTCAGGTCCTAGCAGCTTTTGCTCACCAACTTCATCCCAACATGCTGGTGTTCTACACCTTTTCCCATAAAGGGATTTATATGGTTAAATACAGATGCTTGAGTGGAATCTATTGTTTTAGGAGAATTCAACTAGTGGAATATGTTTTTCTAATCCTCCTTTGAATTCCATAGAACATTCCCTCAACATGTCTTCCAGTATCTGAATAGTCCACTCGGACTGGCCATCAGTTTGAGAATGATAGGCCGTACTGAAGTTCAGTTCAGTGCTTAAAGAATATTGGAGACTTTTCCAGAACATCGAGGTGAATCTAGGATCACAGTTGGATACAATAGATAGTGGTACTCCATGCAGCCTTACCACTTCTTTTATATAAATCTATGTAAGTTGATCCAATGAGAAGACCTCTCGAATCACTATGAACTGAGCGGTCTTTGTTAGACGATCCACAATGACTCGTATAGAATTCTTTCCTCTAGATTTCCATGGGAGTCCAGTGATTAATTCTATGGTTATGTTCTCCCACTTACATGATGGTATGGGTAGTGGTTACATCATCCCCTTAGACTTTTGCCTCTCACCCTTCACTTTTTGACATACCAGGAACTTTGACGTATATTCATCAATCTCCCTTTTCATATTGTCCCACCAAAGGTTTTCTCGGATATTTAAATACATCATTAAGCTACCAAGATGTATAGATAAATTAGATCTATGATCATCATCCAATTGTTCTCTCATTAGCTTGGGAATAGCGGGAACCCAAATCCTCTTCCCGAATTTCAAAATGCCATCTTCCTATGAGAAGTCATTCACCTTCCCATTTTTTATTTCTTTAATTTTATTTTGAAACTCCTCATCATCATCTTGAGAAATTTTTATCCTCTATAGTAAATATGGTTGGGCAACCATTTGAAAATGTAGTGTTGTGCTACCTTCCTTAATAATTCCCATATCCATCTATACTTGATCCATTAACATAGGATCCCTTTCAACTCTCATCTTGTTCAGAATTCCATGGTCTTTCCTACTTACTGCATCTTGTACCTTATTTACTTTTCCCAGGTGGTAGTGTATTGTGCAATCGTAATCTTTGAGTAGCTCAATCCACCTCCTTTGTCTCATTTTGAGTTCTTTCGGTGAGAATATATACTTCAAACTATTATGATCTGTATATATCTCAAATTATTCTCCATATAGGTAATGTCTTCAAATCATCAGAGAAAATATTACCACTACTAATTCAAGATCATGGTATGGATAGTTTTGTTCATGAATTTCTAGTTGCCTATATGCATAGGTAATCACTCGATCATTCGGCATAAGGACACAACCAAGTCCTTTATTTGATGCATCACTATATAAAACAAACCCATCATTCCCCGATGGTAGGGTTAGGATCGGAGAATTCACTAACCTCCTCATCAATTCTTTAAAATACACTTCACATTTCTTGGTACATACAAACTTAAACCCTTTTTGTCTGAGCTTGGTCATTGTGTTGGCTAAACGAGTGATGTTCTGAACGAAACGCCGATAATAACCTGCTAAACCAATAAAACTACTTATCTCAGTTACGTTCATTGGAGTAGGCCATTATTGAACAACCTTTTTCTTTGTAGGATCTACAGATATTCTATCCTTAGAGACAATATTACCCAGAAAGGAAACTGATTGGAGCCAGAAATCACACTTCCAGAACTTCACATATAATTCGTTTATTCTCAGAGTCTTAAAAATAGTGCACAAGTGATTTTAATGTTCTTCATAGCTTCTAGAGTACAACATGATATCCTCAATAAACACTACCAAAAATTCATCATGATATTCTTTTAAGACTCTATTCATTAGATCCATAAAAATAGATGGTGCATTAGTAATACCCATATCTTGTTCGGAATGCTGTTTTTGGTATGTTTTACTTCCTCACATGTAATTGATGATATCTAGATCGAATATCAATCTTTGAAAAATATTGGGCTTCATGAAGTTGATTGAATAAATCATCAATTGTTGGAAGAGGATACTTATTCTTTATTGTAATAGCATTGATTTCCCTTTAATCAACGTACAGTCTAATCGATCCGTCTATTTTCTTAACAAAGAAGACAGGGGATCCCCATGGAGAGACAATAGGTCGAATAAATTATTTATCACTCAATTATTCTAGTTGCTTCTTTAGTTCCACTAACACCATAGTGGAAATTCTATAAGGAGTCTTTGATATGGGTATTGAACCAGGAATTAAATAAATGGAAAACTCAATTTCTCATTCTGGAGGATGTCCTTGTAAATCTTCGGGAAACACATCAATATATTCTCTCACAATAGGTACATCATATATTTGAACATTCCTTTCCTCACCCATAGTTATTTCATTCACTTCCTCCCAAAACATTGAATTTAGTTGATCTACTGGGGGTGAATCTAGATAAGAATCAGTTGTTGATGATTCGGCTCTAAAGATAAGTTGTTCTTTATCATCTCCATCAAAAATCGGAAACTCCTTCTTATAATAAATTTTTGCTTCATGATCCCGAAGCCAATCCATACCGAGGATTATATCGAATTAAATCATGTGTATGACGATGAGATCATAAGATAAAGAATATTTTTATTCCCTAATGGGAACAGATTGACATAATTTCGATGCAATGATACTTCCGTTACGAGTTTTGACTGATAAATCCCTTGTTAAATCAAATTGTAAATATATAATTTTCTTAGAAAACTGGGAAGATATGAAACAATGCAATGATCCAGAATCAAATAAATCATTGGATACGCTTGATGAAACGATCAAAGTACCTGCTACCACGTCACGTGGAACTTCATCCTCTGTAGTTGTGATCGCATATGCTTGTACTTTCTACCTTGGCCTCTTCTGTTTCATATATCCTTGACGTTTTTGACAATCATTAGCATAGTGCTCTATCTCCTAACAATTATAGCATCAAACATCATTGGCTTCCTTCTTTCCTTTCCAATCACAAAAAAGATGGACTTTTTGAAAAAAAAAATTAGCATATTGTTTTTACTTTTAAGCATGCACCGGGGTGTCTCCTTCCACAATTGTCACATGGTGGAAATTCAACTCTTCCTTTCTTACCTATTTCCTTATTTTCTTTCCTAGTATTTTCATCAGCCCTCTTCTTTTCTTGCTTTCTCTTAAAGTCATAAGACTTAGAGAATTATGTTTTGGTCTTGATAGCACATCAATCTCTGTCCTTATATGATGAATGATTTTGGGAGACCAGTGCCTGCCGGAGGAATGGATTTTAGCCATCAAAGAATCGATAGATTTTTCTCCTTGGATTTCTCATGTAGTCTAAAAAATAACTTACCTGCCTTTTAAATTTGGATTCATACTTGGAAACATTTTCATCCTCCTTTTTCCTCAGATTCACGAATTTCCTCCCCATATCTGCTCTTTTTTCACGAAGGAAATATGATTCAAAGAGGATTTCCTTATAATCCCCCCATTCCATCTCTTCTATTTCTTCCTCCTCTTTTGTGTTTTGGATTAACGACCAAAATTGATCTGCATCTACCGATAGACGATATAATTCCATGACAAACTTCTCACTTTCATTACATCCCAAAGAGAGAAATATATTCTTGAGGGAACAAATACACTACTCTGATACAAAAGTTTTTGTAGTCCCATTGAATGATGGAGGCTGTTGCCGCATTAAGAGATCTAGAATAGCTCCTCCACATGGTCGATCCGGATGGTCCATATGTGTAAGGTTATTATTAATAACCTAAGTATGTTGTCCCAATATATTTATGAGTTCCTTAGCACCAGTCACATCACCAGATCCAACATCATTATCTTGCATTGGAGGAAAATCCCTACAAGGGACACATGTGATTTTGCGGTTTCAATTCCTTCCACTTGGCGCCATCTATAGAAAATGGCATACACTAAATTAGGTAATGAATCATAATGTATAATCATAACATAACAAAATACATAGAAAAAATTGAAATCCTACGAATGGCTAATCCCATGTTCACAAATATGGTTTATTTGGGGAATATTTACATTAAACTCCTTCATAATGTCATGTAATGAATATGTGAATTATCCTAAGCATATCCCCCGGGAGTGTCATAACCAAGAGTGCAGAATGTCCCGTTGTCATGCAGCAATTCCTATTCGAGTCTAGCTTAATGCGGTGTTTTTGGGTTTTACCACTAGATACATCTGTGCGAGAGCCGCCTCTACCTGCTCGTATCCAGACATGGATGCATTGCTTGAATGATCCACATAATCATTTCCTTACCACGGTACCAGGACATTATTGTATGTATATCCTCAAAGACAAACTTAGGGACCCTTCCCCAATTCTATGTTTTCTAAATCTAGTTTCAAAGTATTCTACTAAACTTCCTCTGATTCAAACTATAACGACCCGACCCTAGTTTCCCAGATCCGGTTCCTTGTTTGATTATGTTGGCATACATACAAGGAATATTAATCCCAAAGGACCGAGTAGTTTAGTATTATTGGGAAAAAGATTCATACATAAGTTCAATATTACAACATGAAGAGAAATACAACATGGAAACTCCTTAGACAACACCCATAACTCCTATATTATTTCAGCATGTCATTCATAATAAACTTCTTCATGTCCTAAAAAAATGATACACAAGAAAGGGGTGAGATCAAATGCTCAGTAAGAGTAATAAATACAACAGAAGATATTATAAATACAAGACATGGTGCATAATTGAATACACATTCCTTTTATAATAAAGTTGAACACATTATTGCAGGAAAATGAGAAGAGTAAATAATTCCATAATAAAACATAATAATAGGTATTCTAATAATCGAATAACCACATGAAATATCAATAGATGAACTCATAATGATGGAATTCATAATGCCAGATATTCTGAAACATTTTTTCAAGGCCTCGGCCAAGACGTCTAATGATTAAGGCCTCGGCCAATATCCATGTCACATTGGGAAAGCCCTCATCCAATTCAACGTCTTGTTGTCTCATGGGACATACCGATGAATCTAGGGGCTATTGTGGGCCCCACCAATTGCATATAAAGTCCAATTCATTCCTCATATGAGCGGGGATCAACATAAAAAATATATACATTCATATTGAATCTATCATATGAAATGTAACTAACTTTCCCCAATCATTAAACATAAAACACTAACCATTTGGAATAATATGGAGAATGGTTTTAGGATAGATCATCCACAATAGAGTTATTCATAAACCATTTAATAAAATATAGTAGATGACTTCATAAATTATTAAGCCCAATAATACCATGGAATCAACAAGAGTGTTGAATTAGAGGAAAACACCCTTATAAAATCATTATACAATTCTTGAGATGAATACTCTTTTATTTTAAAAGGAAGTGTTATTTTGGGAAAATCTTTTAATAAAACCAGAAGTGAAGTGAGATAGTATTTTCATAACAAAACTAGTTTTTTATAAGAGTAATTGTTTCAAGAAATAGATTATATATTTCCCTTGAAAATAGATATGAATTTGAGAAATTCCCCGTTATTGGGCTCGTATTTTTGGAAAAACTTTTGAGAGCTTCTTTTGAAACATGTAACTATCCAGAAAATAGGGAATGATTCGGGTTTGTGTGCATATATATAATACTCACACATAATTTATGAGGAGTGTATAACAATACATAATAATTTCATTGAGGAAATTAGACAATAAAAGTTTCCCGAATGAAAATGGAAGTTCGTGTGGAAAACCCTTACCTTAACTCCGAACGTGTTCCGCTCTTGTACTTATGCTCGTGGAATATGAAATTAAACTTATTAATAACTTATTTAAGAACCTATTATACATGTATTTTGTTTATCATAATTCCTTTTAGTTCATTTATGTCTTTATTGATATGCTATTATATTGAATTTTGTCGCTTCAGAGTGTTCATTTTCTTTGTTTTCATCTACGGTTGACTTGTTTTTATCTATGTGGAATGAATTTATGACTCCAGAATTGAAATTATCTATTATTTATGAACATAAATTGGTTTTATTGGTCGTTTATATAACTTGGTTACATGGAACGAGGATGAATTATAATATAGAACTTTAATGATAATTGTCTCGGTTAATTTTATGGGTTTTGATTACAACGAACTCATTTTTCTTTAAAACCTAATACCATTTGAACAAAAGAATTATAGAATATTATATAGGTTATATTATAAATAATAATCTGGTTAATCCATAACAAGAATTATGTCATGATCAGAATTTAGAACGATAATAGAAATCGAAAGTCCATCGTCCTTGAATGTTTAAAATTGACACATCTCAGATGTTGTTCTTACTACTAGTATAAAAGAAGGTAAAAAGGTGGAGGTGATGATAACTTATTCCAATATCAAGACAAAATTATAGTACATATTAGTTACATGAGTCATCACAAAATTTGGATAAAGAGTGGTAATAGAAAAGGAAACAAAATAATTTGAAAGGAAAGACAATGATTTGAAAAGGGGAATTTACCTCTTGAACCAAACTTCCTTGACAGCTTATTAAGGGAGATTTTTTGGAATTTTTATGAGGCCAAAGCTTGCTGGAAGAGGGAGAGTAGGTTGGGATGGTATTTGGCCAGAATTTAGGGAAGGATCAAGTCTCTAGAGGAGTGAATGGAAGAGGGTGGTGAGAGGGGGTTTTTATAGTGGAGGAGAGAGGGGATTTCTTAATATAAAACTCGTTAATTTATTATTACTTCACAAGAAAGGTAATAGTAAGTATTCCCTGACCAAGAATATTAATTGTATCTTGTGAATTTGGATTAAGCGTGGCGACATCAGCCATGATTCTTGGAATAGTCTATTTATCTTATAATGTATATATACGGTAAATTACCGAATTTTACTAATCATCAAAAAAATATTGTATTTCTGAAAAATCCCAAAAATTAACCCTAACCATTTTTCGATGTGTAGAATAAAAAAAAGAAGTACATTTTTTAAAAATAATTTCCTAAATATTATTAATTTAATGTTTAATTAAAATCACAATTTATTATCAAAAACCAGTTTTAAAAACATTCATTAACTTGTTCTAAAATATATGTATATCGTACATTGTACTTGAATATTATTTATATATTATCATATATTAGGTTAATATTCATTAGGGTATATCACTATTCATAAGGGCTGGTTACTGTTTGTAATGTTATGTTACTATTCACGAAAAATTATGTTTTTCTTATTGGACTCTAAATAACTTACTGATCATGACTGTGTATGTAAGATTTTTGAAATTCACATCACAGAAGTGAAAAAATTATGTTTTAAGGGTACCATATCACTTGTTAGTTATTTTTATTATGAAATATTTATAAGAAAGTAATTTACATTAAAAAAATATTGCGTCTTTACATCTTCTCCAGCACCTAGCCTATTAGAGGTAGGCTTGGTGTAGTCAAAATTGACATACCGTAAGGCAGGTGATCCCTAGTGGGCCATTTCAAGTATTTTTCACTAAAATATTTGAGACCATTATAATAACCCTAGATTTTAAAATATGACTAAATTTCACTAAGTCAATGAGTTCTATATCTTCATCCACACCAAACAACAAACTAAAATGAAAATATATTAGGATTAGAATATTAAAACAAAACCTTTGAATTAGTGTGAATAAATAGAAGTATATGATTTATAAAATACATAAAATAAATATAAAGGATACTTATAATATAAAAGAAAATCAATAGGTATATACAAAATTTGTAATATGATCATTTTATGCAGAAAATATAATTTTCTAGATATCATCTTTCCATTTGATATGAATTTATATTTTAGTAAACATGATATAAAAGATGAATAAATATATTTGATTTGAATAATTTTTGAATAAATACTAAATTAATAAATAATAGGAAATATAATTGATAATGGTAATATCCTAAAAATGCTATTTTCATATAATAAAGCTTCTTATTATAAATCATCTTTTTATTTAAAAGTAAAAATTCTATAAATTATTTTTATATTTGAATAGAATAGGAATTATTTTTGGATTCATCATAGTAATATCTCCTTAATATTTGTTTGGATTTTTCTATAAGTAATAATTTTTATTTTAATATTTAAAAAATATAATTTTACAAACAAAAATGTTTTATGACATTATTAGTATATAATAAAGAATTTTAAATAAATTAATGATGTTTTATAATACCATATATATATATATAAATATATTTTATAACTGACTCTGTAATTTTAAATTTTTTTATTAATTTACAATCCTATATTTGATATATTATAATAGAAGTAATATTTTTTAAACATTATTTAATACTAAAAATATTTGTATTTTATAATTAATTTTGGTCAAATTTTGAAATATAATAAAAAACATTTGATATAAAATTATGAATACATATTTATAAATTATTTATTAAGGAAGAAATTATTTTTATTCATAATTATTATTCTACCTTACAGAATTACTAGTTACCAAAACAAAATCTTAAATGAAAAACATAATAATTCTAGGGGTAAAAATATTGGAAAATTCTAAAAACATTATGTAGATTTATTATTGAGATACTTTTGACCATATATCACTCTAATATCAATTATTTTATATTTATAGAGAAACATGAATTGTTTAGTGAGCCATCCATTAATATTAAGTTCAAATATTTACAAACGTACCATTCTCACCACTTGTAAAAGATACATCTCACAAACCTATTAAGGTGTCCTAAAAATATATTTTATTCCTAAAACCATACCATTTATACTTCAACAATAAATCTTTTTATATCTTTATTCTATTTATCGTATTATATTTTTTAAAGACTTGGAGAATTATATGGGGATTTTTTTTTCTTAAATACATGCAATTTTTAAGAGTCCTTGAAAATTTACGCCGCTTGATTCCGAGGACCAGTGTGCCCAGAATAAATTTCCAAAATTTTGTTCGGGTAAGTTCAGTAAAAGTATGAGCTGGATTTTATATCTTTTAAAGCGGTGCTCAGAATTGAAATCTGAGGGCACCGTTGATCTCGTAGCGCCAGTATTCGCTTAAGAAGACTTTCAACTCAATGGAAGATAGTCAAGAATAAATGTTATTATTTGGATTTTTATAAAAAAATATAAAATAAATTGTAAAACATTTTATTTTTTTTTATTCTACCATGTTAGTGATTGTTGGTTAAAATCTCCACTTGGGAGTTGGAGGTGGGACCTCCACCCCCTAACCTCCCATGATAAGTTATGGTGGTGGGGCTCACCTGAGACCATAACCTCCCATTTCAATAATAGGGGTGGGGACAACTTGACCCTTATAAAAGGGATTAGAGTTTAACCTCTCAAATCTCCCTCATTAATGACGGAGAGCCTCTCCACATCCCCCATTAATTAAAAGGAGCCAACCCCCTTTAATTAATGTGCCAACCTCTTGAATTAAATTGGAGGAGCCTTTTTAATGAATCCACGATTTTAAATTTTTGTGCCAACGATTAAAATAATTCCAAACTATTATTTTGGGGAATTTCTTTTTTTTGTGGAAACTTGGGAGAGGAAGAGAAGATGGGGAAACTTATACTCTCCAATGAAGAATGCCCCTCCCAATGAAGAACGCGAAGAAGTCCAGCGACAATTCTTCTTCGAATTTCTTCCCCGGGTGCCTACCGACGTAGTGCATCATCCCTCCTCATCATTGTCAATGAAATGGCGCACGATCTTGGATTAGTAGTGTGTAGCAGATGCGATGAATGAAGGTATCCTCCATCTTCCTTTCGTGGCTCCGTCGACAAACGAAGAATGACGAAACAAAATTATGGATTTTATTTATGTACGATATTATTCCACTGATTCTTACCTTCTAAAAAAAGAAGGCAGACCAACTTATTTTCAAGTTGATCCACGGATGTTTATCCTTGTAGGTTGGGAATATATTATTGAAGAGGGTTGTGGGAAATGATGTTTTCAATTATCCTCAACATCTTCTTTTGTTGATCCACTTTCTACCACACTAACGTGGAGGGTGCTGGCCAAAAAAACATGGTCTGACCCCTCTACCACTCTTCTTGAATGATGTGTTCTACACGAAGGAATAATGAAGCTCTTTGTCGTGGTGATGAATGGAGAACCATCTCTGATCCACCAAAACACCCCCTTCGTTTTGACTCCAAAACAAGCAAAGGAGCTTCCCCAACCACTAAATAACTGGAAATACAACGTGATCCTCGAGTGGAAAGAAGAATGGGGGAAATATGGGAATTCCGGAGTGGCCCATGGATTAAAACCCTAATTTTTAAGTGGTCTCAGGGTTTGGTTGCACGGTATGGGAAACCGTGCACCAACCGTGTGGTAGCCACTGTCCCACCTAGGGACCTCGCACAGCTTGGACGCACGGTTTGGGAAACTGTGTGCCAACCATGTGGTATAGATTGTCCCACCAAGGAACCTCACATGGCTTGGACACACGGTTTGAGAAACCATGCGCCAGCCTTGCGGTAGCCACTCTCCCACCCAGGGACTTCGCACGGTTTGTCCAAACCGTGCGCCAACCATGCGCCCATGCACAAACCTCAATAACTTTGGCACCAGACGACCATTTGACAAACCGTCATCAGCGATGGTTTTATTGGAGCACGACCGTCTCTTTGAGTATACCTCTCATGAGTTCTGGGTTTAGTTGAGTTTCAGTCAGGTTGAATCATACACGAATCCAACCAGGCCCCTGGTACTAAAAAGCTAATAACTCACAGACCGAGCGTCCGACTGACACGCCGTCAGTTGTGTTGAGACCTCTTCGACATGGCGGACCTTTGAGATAATTCTTTATGGGGATTCATCAAAGTTGGAGTTTCGACCAGTAGCT
Organism: Viscum album; assembly: GCA_963277665.1. NCBI lineage: Eukaryota > Viridiplantae > Streptophyta > Magnoliopsida > Santalales > Viscaceae > Viscum > Viscum album. The sequence goes on along the minus strand of OY728128.1, from coordinate 793,512,999 downwards.
TGTGGAGCAGACCTTCCAGAGACGAGAATGCATTTGTGCGGAAACCTAGTAGCTAGCTGAGACTTGAAGACTGCTGATCGATTCGACACAGAGTGATTCAACTAGCCCAGTGGGGAGCGCCTTGGTGTCGTGACAGACACATGGTAGGGAGAGCCTCTGTGTGAGCATGAAAAAACCATTGTACTCGACACATGGATTACCTCAGCAGGCTACTGGGGGAGCACGTATGTGTGAGTACAGCAGGACCACGGTGGGGAGAGCCTATGTGTGAGCACAAAAGAACCACTCTACTTGAAAAGAGGAGTACCTCATCTATCCATAATAGTGTGAAGAACCTCTGTGTGATGTGGCAGGCCCACTGTACTCGATAGAGGAGGAGTTCTCTAGTACCCGAGGGTTCAGATTGATACTATCCATAGAATAAAATCCTGGTTGATCTGAGTCAGTAACTTTTTTGTTTACCTTATTAATGATATGGATTACTTGATATCATAGGTATCTGTATAGGCATATACATATGTGTGTTTATCTGCTGATTTATTACTTTTTTGTTTATCCTTGTTAGATTTTGTGTGACCTTAAGGGTCTCGGGGTCTCTACTGAGTATCGTTATAGTCACCCCTACACGGGAAATGCCCGCACTTCATTGTGTTGGTTTTAGATGACAGACAGTGATGACCGAGGCTGAGTGGACAGGACTGGATGGTACCCGGAGGTGGACCACATGGCGTGACGGTGCACGGAGGAGATGGAAATATGTGGAGTGATGTGGAGTCTATTTGTACCTACCCCTTGGGTAGGATCCGTGCTGGAAGATCCAGGATCTTCTTTTACCATTCAGCTATTTTCCCGTTTTAGTTGTACTTGTACTTCATGTTGGGAGGGTTTTCCGTCCCCTTTACTTTACATAACTCATTTGTATACAGTTTGTACTTAGTGTTTTTATTCCAGCTTACTCTGATTGTGTGTGTTTTATTTATAATGGAAATTCCTTCCCATCTTAGGGATTTATGCCATTGGTTCTAGTTTCTAGCCCCAGGCCTATAGAAGTTGGGCTTGGGGTAGTCACGACACGGGCCCCTGGGGAAGGGTCAAGAAAAATTAGTATCAGAGGGGTCAGTTCTACCACAGAACTTTTGACTCTAATATTTCTTTTCTGTGAAGCAATAGTGTTATGTGTAGCAAGTGTGGTTTTCAGTTCAGTGAGTCTAGTGTTGGAGCGGTGGCTGGAATATCCATACACGAGGACCTTGACTACAAATTTCCAACTCAGTGCACGAAAACACTGATTGTGTGTGTGTTTTCAAATTTTTTTCATAATGTCAGCTCACCAGATATAATCTTTTGACCGTGTCGCATCATTTTCTTTTAGGATTCCTCCCCACGGACGACCAGTTAGAGCCCCGTGAGTCATACACATTGATAGCCCACCAAGCAATGAGTCCTCGGTGTAGGGCCCTTTACCAGAGGAGCCACTAGAGTTACCACTCTTCGTTGGGGCACTGATGCTACCAGCCCCAACAGCAGATGATGCATTCCACATGAGCACGTTTCATGAGTTCCAACACCAGAGGCCACCCAGGTTTGGGGGAGAGACAGACCCACAGGTAGGTGAGGATTGGATGGAGGCAATGGTGAGAGTCTTCACAATATTCAGTACACCATCCGACTTCATAGTGATTCTTTCTGCCAACCTTCTAAAGGAAACAATAGGAAGATGGTCGAGCTTGATTCTCCAGGTGCATGACGATGTGACACTAATTTGGGATGACATCTAGATCTTGATCTGGGCGGAGTTTGTCCCAGCCACCCTTCAAATGGTGGGGATACATGAGCTATTATATCTAAAATATGGTAGTATGATAGTGGCACAATACTCAGTGAGGTTCACCGACCTCTCACGCTACCCTACAGATATGGTGTGGGACCCATTCTTTAGGACTCAGACCTTCTAGTTGGGACTCAGGCGTGAGATCAGTGCATTGATGATCTCCCTCATCATCCCGACACAGGCGGGGTGTTAGAGAGAACCCTCCTTATAGAGATTTCCCTTACTGAGAAGTCACCAGAAGAGAGACCCACTAGTAGTCGACATGTAGTGGAGTCTTATGCAACTGGATGTAGACAGATAATGCAGAGGTTCAAGAGGAATAGACCCATGGGTAGATGACTACAGGACTCATGATCTGTTGTGGGGGGCACCCGTGGTTGTGACCTACCTGCTAGGAGTAGGTAGTGTTACTCGTGCGGCATGCATGGTCACATGGCTCGTGACTATCCGACCTGCTATTCATATGATAACTAGACAATTACAGGACCTCCCAACCAGAGGTAGAGATTCAATAGTGGCGGTCCGCAGTGCCCAGGAGGACGTTCAAGAGCAGCTGGTCATGCAGCTGGCATTGGGAGACGATTTGAGGTGTTACCACCACCATCACTAGGAGGTCCACCCCGACCGCATGGGGCTGGTGGTCAGGGGAGAGATCAGCTTTAGGCAGGTGAGGCCTATGATCACGAAGCTCCAAAGATGATTCGAGGTATGATATGTGTCTATTCCACCTTAGCTGCAGTTCTTATAGACACAGGTTCCAGTCATTCTTTCATTGCCACATCCCTTGTTCGGAGCTCATAGATTTCTATTGAGTTGATTGTTTGATCTGTACGGCTGGAGACTCCTATGAGAGCAGACTTGACAATTACGCAGTGGTTCTTGTAGTGTGAGCTTACTATAGGAGGTGAGAGCTTTGGCTGGGATCTCCTCATTACAACGTCAAGGCTTTACGACGTCATATGTGGTATGGACTGGATATCTGCAGTCCATGCTCAGATCGACTGTATTAGGCGCAATGTACTGTGTTTCTACACAGATGAGACTAGGTTCACCTTCACCAGCGAGAAGGAAGCCTTTGCAGCATAGGAAAAACTTAATCAGAGGAGGGTACAACTGATCACTCATTATTTGGCCTGCCTTACCCTTGGAGCAGAAGATGTGGAATGTCTGACTTATCCTATAGTGGTGGACCAGTACATGGGTGTTTTCCCTGATGATGTTCTAGGTCTACCACCTCACAGAGTGGTGGACTTCTACATTTACCTGTACCTTGGGATGACATCGATATCTATTCAAGCATATCAGATGGCTCCCACTAAGCTTCGTGAGCTTCGGGTATAGCTGGAGGATTTTCTCGCGAAGGGATTCATCCGGCCCAGTGTTTCTCCCTGGGCAGCCCTGATTCTATTTGCCAAGAAGGCGGAAGGATGATTGAGGCTTTTATTTTGACTACCGTCTCCTAAACCAGGTGACTGTGAAGAATAAGTACCCACTCCTGAGGATTGATGAACTCTTTGATCAGCTGAAGGGAGCTCTGTGGTTCTCGAAGATAGACCTCAGATTAGGCTATCACCATCTTTGAGATTGAGATGAGGATGTACAGAAGACGAACTTTAGATGTTGGTACGGCCACTACGTGTTCTTGGTTATGTCCTATGGCATATCCAAAGCTCTAGTAGTGTTAATGGGACTCATGTACAATATTTTCCATCCTTACATCAATCGCTTTATCATAGTATTCATTGAAGACATTCTGATCTACTCGACTACTAAGGAGGAGCAAGCCTACCATTTGCAGGTAGTACTGGACACACTCCGAGAGCACCAACTTTATGGTAAGCTCTCGAGGTTCTAGTTTTGGATTTGAGACGTTCACTTATTGGGACACGTCATCTCCGAGGCTGGAGTTGTAGTAGATCTAGCGATGATTGAAGTAGGGCTTTCTTGGGAGCCACCCAGGTTTGTGAAGGAGGTACATAGTATCTTGGGTTTGGCTGTGTACTACTAGAGGTTTGATCCAGACTTCTCCAGAGTTGCATCACCACAGTTAGTCTTGATGAATAAGGGTAAACACATTATGTGGTCAAAGAGATGCCAATAGAGCTTTCAGGAGCTGAGGATAAGGCTGTCTAGTGCCCCCATTTTGAGGCTTCCAGAGGATGGAGGTGGGTATATAGTTTACTGCGATGCATTAGGGACCAGGTATGGGTGCGTCCTAATGCAGGATAGTGTAGTGATCATATATAGTTCTCGGTAGCTGAGACAACATGTGCAAGAACTATGCTACCCATGTCCATGAGTTAGCAGCACCAGTTTTCTCTTTGATGATATGGTGGAACTATTTTGTGGGTGAATGTTTAACCATTCACTCTGATCACAAGAGTCTCAGGTATATCTTCTCTCAAAATGAGCTGATCCTGAGATAGCGGTGATGGATTGAGTTCCTCCAGGACTATGACAAAGATATAGTCTATACTCATTGGAATAGGAATGTTGTTGCAGATTCACTCAGGAGGAGGTTTGGTATACATCTACTAGGAGAGGAGATAGAGCAGCTGACAACTTTACAATTATCCTTTGTGGATAGAGATAGAGCAGCATTCCTACAGTCTCTTATGGTCACTCCCCTACTCCTTCAGCGAGTCAGGGAATCACAACATGGGGAAGCTGAATATGATACAATATGTGCTCAGATATCCACAGGGCAGGCACATCATCGATTTTCTGATGGTTGGTAGCATGTCATCCTCTACAGAGGATGTACCATGGTACCAGTAGCACTTCAGGAGGAAGTGTTGAGGGGGTTCCACACATCCACTCTAGAGGAACATCCAGGATTGGCGAAGATGTATCAGGACCATCGACGATAGAACTGGTGGTATGGTATGAAGAAGGCGGTAGTAGAATTAGTTTCTCAATGCATCACTTGTCAGCAAGTGATGGCGGAGCACCAGGTACCAGCCGGATTGGTGAAACCATTAGAGGTCCCGGAGTGGAAGTGGGATGGGATATCCATGGACATCATGACAGGTCTTCCATGTACATCTAGGGGTCACGACTCTATTTGGGTGATCGTCGACTGACTCACAATGTCGGCCCACTTCATACCGATTAGAGAGTAGGGTTTAGTTGGGAGTGTGGGATGCCTCTATGTATAGGAGATTGTGCAGATACATGGAGTACCTTCTTCTTTTGTCTTCGACCATGACACACAGTTTACTTCCGGGATATGGAAGGGGTTATAGGAGGCTCTCGAGACACTTCTTCACCTAAGCATCGCCTTCCATCCTCAGACATATGGTTAGACCAAGTGGACCATTTAGACTCTCCAGGACATGGTTCATGTTTGTGTCCTTAACATCAGTCATAACTGGGAGGATCAATTACCCATGGTGGATTTTTCCTATCACAATAACTATCACTCCACTATCGGTATGTCACCTTTTGAGGCGTTGTATGGTCAACCATGCAGATCACCACTATGCTGGACAGACCTGGGAGAGTCAGCACTAGTGGGTCCAAAGATGGTATGGGCTACTATGGAGAAGGTGCAGATCATCCTAGAGAAGATGAAGATTTCATAGAGCAGGATGAATTCGTATGCTCATAGGATAAAGAGACCTGTATAGTGCAAGGATGGAGACCACGTCTTTCTATGGGTCTCACCTCGATGAGGTCTACAATGATTTGGCTGAGGCGCAATGTTATCTCCGAGATTCATCAGACCTTTCTAGGTCCTCAGAAGAGTAGGCAACATGGATTACCGCTTATCTCTTCCACTTCATTTGCACTGGGTGCATGATGTCTTCCACATATTTCAGCGGAGGAGATACGTGCATGACCCTTCTCACATCATCGACAATGGGGAGATGGATGTCGATGATGTGGAGACATTCAGGGAGGTTCCAGTGGAGATTGAGGATCGACAAGAGAAGTCCTTCGTGGACGGTCGATACCTCTGGTTCGCGTTAACTGGTAGCATGGGAACCTCCAAGAGAGCACATGGGAGCGGGAGGGTCATATGCGTGCTCAGAACCATCATTTGTTCCCTTAGTTCGAGTTGTAGCATAAGAGGACGTAAAGCCCTGAGTTGGGGAGAATGTAAAGACCCTAAAAATTATGTGGAAATTTTTTTACTTAAATACATGGTATTTTTACGAGTCTGTGAAAATTTACGGCGCTTGATTCTGAGGCCTACTGTGCCCAGAATCAATTTCTAATGTTTTGTTCGGGTACATTCAGTAAACGTATGAGCATGATTTTATAACTTTGGAAGCGATGCTCGTAATTGAAATCCCAGGGCACCGTTGAACTCGCAGTGCCAGTATTCTCTTATGAAAACTTTCACCTCCACAGCAGATGGTCAAGAATAAAAGTTAGTTTTTAGATTTTTATAAAAAAAGTATAAAATAATGTGTACAACACTTTATTTTATTTTAATCTTCCATGTGAGTGATTTTTCGTTAAAGCAACCTCATGGGAGTCAGATGTGGGACCGCCAAACCCTAACCTCCCCTTAGAAGTTATAGTGGTGGGGCCCACCCGATATCATAACCTCCCATTTCAATAATAGGGGTGGGGACCACCTGACCCCTATTATTGGGAGGAGAGTTTAACCTCTTATCTCTCCCTCGTTAATTATGGAGATCCTCTCCACCTTCCCATTTAATTAACTGGAGCCAACCACTTTAATTAATGTTCCAACCTCTTGAATTAAATTGTATGAGAACATTTAATTAATTCAGGTTTTTGAATTTTTTTCTAATGATTAAAATAATAGACAAACTATTATTTTCGGCACCTTCATTTTTGTGGACACATGGGAGAGGAAGAGCACTTTGAGAAACAAATCCTCTACAATGAAGAACGCCCCTCCCAACGAAGAATGCAATGGATGTCGATGACGATTCTTCTTCGACTTTCTTCCCCAAACACCTATGGATGTAGAGCATATATTCACTCATCGTTGTTGTCAATGAACCGACACACGATCTTGGATTGGAAGTGTGTGGAGGACATGACGAACAATAGTCTTCTCCATCTTCCTTATGTGACTCTGTCGACGAACCATGAATGACGAAACAAAAGTAGGGATTTTATTTAAGTATTATATTATTCCATTTGATTATTACCTTCTAAAACAATGAACATGGACCAACTTATTATCATGTTGATCCATAGATGTTTTTCCATGAGGGTTGGGAATATATTATTGATGACAGTTGTATGAAATAACATTTTTAATTATCTTCCATATCTTTTTCTGTTGATCCACCTGTTATAGAACTAATGCAGATGGTGCGGGCCAAACAAACATGGCCTGACCCCTCTGCCGCTCTTCTTGAATGATGTGTTCTAAATGAAGGAAGAAGGCATATTTTTTCTGCGGTGATGAATGGAGAACTATCTCTGATCCAACAAACCCACCCTTTATTTTTCCTTAAAATGGAGAAAAAGAGATTCCCTAACCTCAAAAAACCCGTAAATATCGTGTGAGCCTTGAGTGGGAGGACGAATGGGGGAAATATGGGGAATACCAAGTGTCCCATTACATAAAACCATAAATTTTATTGGGTCGGACTGCTTGGCCGCACGGTTTGGGAAACCGTGCGCCAACCGTGATGTAGCCACTGTGCCACATGGGGACCACGCATGGCATGGCCACACGGTTTGGGAAATCATGCACCAATCGTGCAGTAGCCACTATCCCACCTAGGAACCTCACACAGCTTGGGTTCGCGGTTTGGGAAACCGTGCACCAACCATACGGTAGACACTGTCCCACCCAGGGACTTCACACAGCTTGGAAGCATGGTTTTTCTAGACAGTGTGCCAACCATGCGCCCATGCACAAACCTTCATAACATTGGCACCAGATGACCATTTGAAGAAACGTATGTGGCGCTGATATTCTTGGTTCATGGCAGTCTCTTTGAGTATACCTCTCTAGAGTTCGTAGATTAGTTATCTTTCGGTCAGGTTGGATTGTACAAGAATCCAACTGGGCCCCGGGAATAAAAGTCTAATAACTCACAGAACGAGTGTCTGATTGATGTGATGTCAGTACCATTGGGACCTTTTCGACGTGTAGGACCTTTGAGATAATTTTTGTGGGGCTTCGTGATAGATGGTGTATCGACTAGTAGCCTTTGGAGTGGATATTCCAGAGAAGAGCATGCATTTGTATGGGAACGTAGTAGCTGGTTGAGACTTGACGAATGCTGACCGATTCGACTCAGAGTGATTCGACTAGCCCAGTGGGGATCAACTTGGTGTCGCGACAGTCTCATGGTCGAGAGAGACTCTATGTGAGCGCGGTAGACCCACGATATTCAAGATGTGGAGTAACTCAAAAGGATATGAAGGGGAGCGTCTTTATGTGAGCGCAGCAGACCCACGGTGGGGAGCGCCTCTTTGTGAGCGCGGCAGATCCACGATACTCGACAGGAGGAGTACCACAACAATAAAAGTCAGTGGGAAGCTCCTCTTTGTGATGTTGTAGTCCCACATTACTCGATATACTAAGAGTTCTCTAGTAGATGAGGGTTCAGATTGATACTATCCACAGAATAAAATCCTGGTTGAGCTGAGTTGGTAACTTTAGTGTTTACCTCATGACTGAGATGGATGAATTTATAACTGAGGTATATGTATGGACATAAACTTATGTGTGGTTATCTATTGATTTATTACTTTGTGGTTTATCCTTGTTGGATTTTGTGAGACATTGAGTGTCTCAGGGTCCCTACTGAGTATCGTTATACTCCCCCCTGCACGGGCTATGCCCGCGCTTCATTGTGTTTGTTGCAGATGATAAACAGCACTGACTGAGGTTGAGTGGATAAGACTGGAGGGTACCTGGAGGTGGACCACACGACATGACCGTACATGGAGGAGACAGACGGACGTGGAGTGCTATGGAGGCTATCTATACCTACCCCTTAGGTATGATTCGTGGGTGATGATTCAGGAGCTGCTTTCACCTTTCAGCTATTTCCCCTTTTTAGTTGTACTTATACTTCCTATTGGGCTTTTATTCCGGCCCCTTCACATTCCAACACTCATTTGTATGCCGTTTTTACTATGTGTTTTTTTACAGTTTACTCTAATTGTGTGTGTTTATGATTTATAAAGGCCATGCCTTCCCAGCTTAGGGATTTACCCCTTTGGTGCTAATCGCCAGCCCCTAGACTATGGAAGATGGGATTGGGGTAGTCACAGTACGGGACTCGGGGGATGGGTCATGACAATATTATCCTATAACAAGAATTTCAAGGTACCATCCATGGAAATACCAAAGTGTACAACATGAGTAATATTTTTTAATTATCATATTTCATTTCTATTTTTGCATTAAATTTATAATATGAAAATAATTATTTTATGAAATAATTATTTGATAGGTATTTAATATAATTATTATATATGGATAATAAAATATCACATTTTCCATTTTATTTTTATCAAAAAATAACTATTTTTCATTCATTGTGGATACTTCCACCTCCACGATGCAATGTGTTTCACACTCAATTACCACCTTAAAAAAGATGGGCCAATAGTTAAATTTTATGAAATAATTATTAAACATAAATAATATTTATGTTTATAAAAAGATAAATAATGTCACTCCTTTATCCCGTTATATGGAAAATGAAATCTTTGACCATGCATAAAAGTGGAAATAACACTCCATAGAAGGATTGGGCTCAATAATTATATTTATGATGACTTGATCTAAGAATGTGATTAACATACAATTATGTTTTTTTGGATATCATCATGGTATTTATATCAATAATTGGAGAGTATATTATTATATAATCAATAGATGATCAATATTAATTAAATTTCTTAATTCGAGCATACAATGAGGAAAATTATATATTACTTCTTTGTAATAACATTGTATTAATAATATTATCTTTATAAATATTTAAAATTATGATATATCACAATAATAAAAGATTAATACTATTAATATTCTTAATTTATAAATATCTTAAAACTACACCACTTCAAAATCATCCATTAATCACGGTGTGTTCATTTTTGGGCTGATTTAACCAACTAATTAAAAAATACTAAGCATTTATATCATAGATTACTGTGAGAAATAATTTTTATCTCTTTCCTTATGTTGTATCATTTTCTTAAGTGAATTGATAACATAATTATTTTTTTATTGAGTAATATTGTTTCATCAAAAACTTCATAATTTAATTACCCGGATCTTCCACCCTAATATACTATTATATGGAAATTTATCTACATAATTGGGATAAAATATATTTTGATTAAAATGATATTTTTTACACTTTTTACAATTTTATTTTTTAGAAATTGTATTTTTCAAATTTTAAAAATAGTTTCCATTTCATTTTTGTTTGTATTTTCTTCCTTTCAAAAATTTCCCTCATTAGACATATTTATTTTCAATACACTATTATTGAATATTATTTTTTATAATTAAAATTTTTATTTTGTTTTTACAACACCATTTTAAAACTAATTTTGGAATGGAATTCTAATTTCATATTTATTTCATTATATTAAATATATTTTGAAAAAAAAATTATTTTCACATATAAATTCCATAATATATTTTTAAGCATTTAACCTCATGGTGTTATTGTGTCATGATTTATCTTATATTTTATATTTTTATCTTGTATGTTAAAACTGAAGGTATCAATAAATTTTATTATTTTTATCATCCATTTTTATACTAGTTGAAACAATATTTTGTAAGGATGTTTTTTTATTTATTTCAACATACATCTAGGTTTACTTTGTTACTCTAGGTATATGTTATTTTGAGACCACAAAAAATATTTATAAGTATGGATTATGATCATGATATTATATAATTAGCTTATTTGTATACCCATTACTATATAAGGTGTGAATAATACATTTTACATAATTCATATTGGATGATGTTCATATATAAATAATATAATCCATTTTATTAACATTTTGAAGAGTATTGATTTACCAAATAATATTTCAACAAGAAAGATTATTAGATTATTGGATTTGAATTATTTTACTGTACAAATTAATTTATTGGATTTGATTTTATCATCTTATAAAATTGTTTTATATAATGTAAATATTTGTCATTATATATGTTATTATTCTAATGAATATGATTATTTTCATGTTGACTATATATGTTTTGACAATCCAATGGGTTATGATATATTTATCACTTTTCATTACATAGGGAAAGCAATTTTCATTATTCATATTTTTATTTTGTTATAAATGATTTTTGGGATGTCGAATATGTATTTGTTGACCATTCGCCTTTTATATCCAAATAGGTTATGATCATGTTATCACTATAATTAACAATAGGAAAATAACTTACATTTTTTCTATTTTTATTCCAATATTAATAATATATGGAAAATATAATTATCGATTGTGCTATTAATATATCATATAATTAATTCCTTGGACATTAATGAGAGATGGATTATTCTTGAAATTATAAGTACATTCTCTAAATTAGTAGGTCCCATGAGACAATAAGGGGTGGATATTTTTGTATATTTCATACCAATATAATATATTTAGTTGACTCTTAGTGAATGATATCTATGTTAATTATTTCGTGGAAAATGGTTGGGAGTTAGGGTTCCATAATTATTAATTTCATAATTATTAAAGAAGAGTATTGTTATCCTTATAAACTATTTTTCTTAATTTATATCCACGGAATCATTAAACTTATAGATTTATTTGATTACAGAATTATAATTTTTACTTATACCTTCAATATTATTTATGCCCTAATTTCCTCAACTGTATGGTTTCCCATATTGTTCATATAAAATCAACCCCTCTTATGTTTACATTTACCTAGTACTCGAAGAAAAGAATTAAAATTAACTTTCCTAAAAAGATATATTTTTCAGGGAATTTGAGAGAGATTTTAAAGACATGGATTTGGTAGTTTCTTATATAGTGGAAAATCAACATCCATTTGATGAGATATATTATTTTATGTATTTTATAATTCTATTATACTGTAAACGAAATTTTTTTGTGAATGTATATAAAGTAATATATACTTAGTGATTTATAATAATTGGATATATATATATATATTTATATGAAAATATACAGTTGTTATGAAATAATTTATTTAATGAATGTGTTTTGGTCACATAATCTTCGAGTGTTTGTATGAGGAATAATAGTTGTAATAAAATAATATTTTGAAAAACTTATGATATTTGGATATTTGTTATGGATAATGTTTTGGATGATAGGTTATTGTTGATAATAAGTTAAATGGTTTATATAAAAAATTAGGTTTCAAATGATTTAACATTAAGGTGATAATAGTTTTTTGTACAATAGGAAAAGTGAAACTTAGTGAATTTTTTTTGGACAAGTCTATGAAAGAATTATAAGTTTTGGATAACAACATGATGTTTTGGTAAAACTGAGATTATGTTGTTCTCCTAGAAATTATGACACAATATGGATACTATATGTGGATATAATATTGAAAACTGATATACATATGAGTAATTATACCAAAAGGGTTGATTGTTCACTAACTTGATTATCACCTAGTGGATGATAAAGAGACTTAAATCAATGACTAGTGTAAAACTCATATGAAATATTATTTAGTTAATGTTAATTCCCTTTAAGAATAATTCTGATAGAATTGAATATAGTTGTGCTCAATAACCTACTAAAATTGGTTCCACGGATAACATAGATTAAAATTTAGTGATTTATATGTTAAGGTACTTATTAATGGTTAAATTCTTTCCTAAATAATGGAAAAGAATGATTTTGAGAGAAAATTTTTTAATGATTTTTTGGTTTATAATATTTTAATAAATTTCAATGAAATTTTTTATGACAATTTTGAGTATTTTTTTAATAAGTAAAATATAACCACACTCAAATCAGTATAATATGAATCATGTATGAAATGTGTTTAATATAGATTGATATAGTTTGAACTGAGTAATATGAAATGTGATTTGGACTATCAATGCAGTAATCAAATAGGGTTATAAATTGAGCCATATTTAGGTTAGATTCTCATAAGGTTATTTTTGATAATTTTCATAATTTTGGATAGTGATAAATATAATTCCACATCCAACACATAACCATGATCATCAAGTTTTTTATGGTCAATTTTGAATTCCCTATAGTTATTACTCTAATATTATCTATAAAATTAAAATTCTGAAATTTTTTTAGTGGTGGTGAGAATGTGACACCAAGAAAATATAACATTTTTTTCCCTTTAAATTAGTCAACGTGTTCGATATCATGATCAAACCAAAATACTAACTAAAACAAAACAAAGTCATCTTTCGACCATTAAAACTTATCCCTTTAATAATAGGTAATGAATTAGAGTTTCCTCTTTATGAAATATTAAATAACAAAATAATAGTTACTTTTTATATGAATAAAGTTCAATTGGTATAGAAGAAATGACTAATATGATCATTTTTTGCATTAAAATATATTTTTTCTAATTTATTACTTTATATGAAATATGTATTTATATTTCATGAAAATTATGATTAAGGGTGATATAATATACTTTATAGGAGTATTGGTCGATTCTAGTTAAATTAATAAATAATTGGAAATAAAAATTTGGTTTATTAATATTTTAAAAATTCATTTTTCATATAAAAATATTTTGACATTATAAGTCTCCTTTTTTATTTAGAAGTCAAATTTATAGAATTTGGAATTTAATTTTGAAAATATTAAAATTATTTTTCAATTTGTTGTTATAATATTTTTTTTAGATTATTTTTATATATTATTCTATTTTTTGACAATTAAAAATAGAATTTTTACCATGAAAATGAATTTTATAGAATTATTAGTATATAAGTATGAATTCAAGAATCATTATCTATTTTTAGAAGAATATATATGTATTTTAATAAAAACATCACTATTAAAAAAATAATTATTTAGAATTTAGAAGTCGAGATATGTTCTTATACAACATATGTTATGTTTTTGAAAAAGTTATTACTAATACATATAAATAATGTAATTTAAAAATAATATTACCAATTTTAGAAATAAAATAAATTATTTAATATTTTGAATAATTATCTCTAAATTACATAATAATGACCTTATTATTTTTTGGAATAAATTGAAATTGTGTTACTTTTGGTAAAAAAAACTTACCGTAGTAAACAATTAAAAATAAAAAGTAATAAATCATGGTGTAAAGAGTATGAAACATGTTAATTTTTTGACTGGATTGGTTGAGAGGTTCATGACCTATTATCACACTCAAATAATTTTTTCTCTATTATTTTCTTCCAATTGGCATGGTATAATGTTATTCCATTATATTAATTTAAAATATTTAGGAAATTTAATTCTCACCAGTTATAAATGGGCCTTGTCACCACCACTTCAAGGAACTACATTAAATTTATTTTCCTCTTGAAAGATAACCATTTCTAAATCCCATATGATCCACTTTATATCCTTTGAGATTCTGGTGAATAGAGATAAGACCATATTATACATTTCTAAGGGATCTTTAAAGGATTTGTCAAAGAGAATAGTATAAATAATCAATTTTTTACTTAACTTATTTCATTCATATTTTTTATTGAAATATAATTATGAAATAAATATTTAATGAAAATAGAATGGTTATAAACTGAATGTTAATACTCTATAAGAATAATATTTATTTCATTTTTCTCTTTTAATTTATGAAAACAAATCAATCATTCATGTGTTGTGTGGATTACAACCTCCAAAATCTTGTGTCTTTCATTTTTCATCACCTATATAAAATTATCTAATAATAATGATGATTAATATATAATTATTATATCAATATCATGTTAGTGATTAATATGTAATAAATAACATTCATCCTTCCTTCCAATCTATGGGAAACCAAAATTTTAACCACAAATATATGTGGAATACGACCTCCTCAAGATGATAGATTTTTGTATTTCATTACATTACTGTATTTTATGGATAGATACAAAGATGTGATCAAAGGATAAATATGATTTTCATGATATAATTATGGTTTTGATACGAAAAACTGTAGAAACTATTAATAATATGATTAATAAATTATCATCACTAATTAAATATTTTAAAAATATCATACTAAAAGGGAAGTTATCAATTTCAATATAACAACTTTATATAAATTATCTTATATTTATAATTATTTTAAATTAATATTTTTGGAGATAGTAAATAATAAATATTATCACCATTCATCTATTATAATGATATTACAACTAAACACATCAAAATCATCAATTAATCATGTTAGGTTTGTGTTAGTTTAATATATCCACATATATAAAAAATACTTGGAATTTAAATCAATGTAGGATATAAGGTATTAATTACCGGAATAATATGATTTAATTATTAAAATTATTTTTTTCCTATTATGGTTATATTAAAATTTAACTCTTTCAATGAGGTTTTCTCTTACCATTAATTCATATGGAATTATGAAATTTGAAATTCGAATGAATTCCAAAACTATTTTTATGTTACCAGTTTAAAGAGATAATTATTTCCTATAGAAGGTTCCAAAAATAGTTAAAATTAAATAATAATATTATGTATACAATAATTGTAAATAAATTGTATAAACGGTTATAGTTATGAATAATTTTAATGAACCAAAATGGGTAAACTAGAAAATTCACTCTAATTAACCCGATGTGTGATATATGAAATATGATAAAATTTAGACAGGTGGTGAATATAAAAAGAAGTTAAACCTCAGAGGAAAAATAGGAAAAAGAAAAGATAACAAAAATAGATACAATACAAACATAAAAATATTTAACTAGAATTGATATTAGTTCCCCATGTGACCAAGAGTCATATCTACACCAACACATACCATAATTTGTAAAAACCATAGGAGCCAACACACAACATGATGCTCTTCCATTTACTTGAATCGTACCAAAGAACAACTATAAACGCCCAAAAGTACATGTAGGGTGCCATCCAAATCCCAGCATGAAATCATTATTATTTAATGAATGTTATAATATCAATTATTCATCAATTATATATTTTAAGAAAAAATATGTTTACAATGTATTTTCATAAATCCAAATCATTTATAAATAATTTTTTTATTCCTTTGTTCTTGGCATAACCTTTAATATTCTTTATCCAAAAATATCTCAAGTAGAATTGATAAAATAGGAAATAATATTTCTGAATCAATAGGTATATAGGTAATCACATATCCATGAAATAACTTATTATGTTAAGATATGTTACACAAACTCATATATATAAAAGCTAGTGAGAAGAAATCCATGATAAAAACAATCATCTGATAAATAACCACAAATGAAAAATGAAAAATCACATAGTATTGGGATCTAGACTATAGTAAAATGTGTAGTAAACACTTTAGAGCCTAAACATGCAGATCTTAGATCCAGTAGATATCATTTCTTACCATTATATATCAAAAAAAAATTACATAATAGTAGTGAAACATACACTAAGGCAACCCATGTCTCTATCTCGGCGCACACACGTTTCCTAATGTGAAATTTTGAATTAAAAATTAAAAACCATACCCAACATATTATAAATTTTTTTTAAATACAATATGATATACTTCAGAGTTTTGAAACCCATTTTGAAATTATGAAAATCCATTTTCAAAAGAAAAATATTTAAAAAAATAGTTTATGAAATCATTGGAAAAAATTCACTACAAATATATGAAAAACCCAAATGATTTTATCAATAATAAATTTTATTACCTCAAATTAACCCATTTTATAGAAACATTTACCTAAACATGATAAAAATCAATGTTCTTGTTTACTTTGGTGACCATAAAAAAATAATAGGGCCTTCATAAGAAAAAGAATTCCACGACACAAAAAAGGATCTTTAGAAAGCACTATCAGATTATAATTACTTAGAAAAAACACATCTGAAACTAAAACCAAAGAACAACGAGAAGGATTACATATATATAGAGAATAAATACATCCACCTTGGTGAAAAATAATGAAATAATGCGATTCAGATGTGAGGGACTCCCCCAGAGCAAACCCTGTGAGAATTTAGGCTGAGTGAGAGAAGGGAATTGAAAAGATGAAATGAAAATTATTCCAAGCACACTCTAAAATAAATACCATAAGGAAATTACATAGAGAATAACCCAATCACATGTTTTATAATCCTATATTCCCACACATGGTATGACCCCCATCCTTTTATTACAAACCCATTATTTTCTCATTAGGCAATGTGTTGCAATTTCATGGACTACAAAATTATCATATTGAATATCCAATTCATGAGTTCTCTCCAATGGCCACTACACATCTTGTATTCCCATTACACATAATGTAATTTCACAAATACTAACAAAAGATGAAGTTTATATAATGAAAATCCCAAAAATTCATGAATTTATCATTATTAGTATCCTCCCAATTCAAACATGGCATTAATCATTCTAAAAAGGAAAATAAAAAAACAAACATTAAGACATACTTGATAAAAAGGTCATAAGGAACCACAATCTCCCCACCATAGGAACATTATTTTTCTAGAGAGCCATCATGATCCTGGATCTACAAAAATATATTTCCATAGATACCTCATCAATGACTTCCCCCCATGTTTCATGGCTATCTTATTCATAAATCTATAGTACCTAGTCTAGTGAATTATTTTACAAGATAATACATTATCCTAGTGATCCCTAGCCTGAATTGGCTATTAAACCTAAGTAGTATTGGAATCAATATGAATATCATTGAATACTATCGCATTTAAAGGATCTGGTATATACCTACTCAATTGGAAAACTTGAAATACATTGTGAATAACTATAAATCCACATGAAAATATCAATTTATAGGACATCAACCCAAGTCATCCAATGATCTAAAAGGGTCCCAAAAACCGTGGTGAAAACATACCTAACATACCCAAATGTTGATGTCCCGTGAAATGAGAATCACTAATAAATACACAATCACTAACCTCAAACTCAGAAAAACCAATGTCGATGGTCCGCATAGGATTTATAGAGATTATGTATTGTTATCAAATGACACTAGATAAACAGAACCATCTACATCATCTCTTGAACAACACTAAGACCAATTGAGGGACTCTCTCCCAAATCTTACATGAACAACGTAGATATACATGGTTACTTATTAAAATATTTATAGGGAATCATATTAATAAAATCATGATAACTATGGTTAATGAAAAACTCAACTAGGGGAAAATTATTTTCCATAGATCCTCAGAAATCAAGTACATAAGCATGGAGAATATCCTCTATGATTTGGATATGCCTATCTATCTATCCTTCCACGTATGGATGATAAGGTATGTATAATTTAACATATGAATCTATAACCTATTACAAACCATTCCAAAACCTATAGGTGAACCATTAATCCCTGTTAGAAATAACTATAGAGTGAACCCCATTAATTCTCAAAATATCTCATACATAAAAGTCTCTAATTTTTTATACTATTGTTACCTACTTTATAGGTAGAAGATGAAAAAATTCATGAGTTGATAAATTATCACCAAAATCACATCCTTCATGATAATATTCCATTTTAATCTAATGAAGATGTCCATAGAAATATCATCCCAATTCTCTTTCAAAAAGTGTTAAGGAAGAAGAAAACCCCACTGGTATTTGTAGATTTTTGTTAACTCTATGCCATGTTAGACACCATAAAACAAAAAACCCTATCAATGGTATCACCCCTACCACCGTTAAAAATTCCTCATATTCTAAAACATCTTAGTATCCCCTCGATTCTGAGACCAATATAAACTATTTCCACAATCCAATGTCTCCCACATCATGGTAAATAGAGAAACCAACCAGATATGAAAGCAGAAATATACATTATGAGGCTGAGACAACTCAACCAAGGTCTCCCAATCATAAAGGATTTCAGTAAATCATTATCCATCAACGTCTACCAACAGTGTGGGCTGGATTCTCTTTAAAAACAAGTCAGATTTCATAAAATCTAAGAGTACCTGTTCACAAACCTCGTACACTTATATGAACATATTATGAAAAAATCCAATCATATACCACTCCTTATCTAATTCATTTATGGATTATGTAAGTAATTTTCTAATCAATGTTTCAATAACCACATTTCCATTACCGACGATATATAGGATATTGAAAAAAAGACCTATGATACTACATCCATCGCATCTATCTCAAATTCAGATCTCTATGAGTAAAAATATATTTCATACTCTTATGATTGGAATATAAAAAAACTATATCCCAATTTTATAATGAATCCAAATTTTGAGAGAATGTATAATAGTCCCAACTCTACATCCGGGGTAGTGTAGTTCATCTCATGGGGGCATAACTGGTGAAAGACATAAGCCACACGCTATTTCCTCTACACAAAGACACATTCCAAACTCTTACTAGATGCATCTCAAAAATCATTAAAAACATAAGCCAATTCCATAAGTATGAGAAATGTTATTGAATTCAACCACACCATTATCTCCTCAAAATATATTTGATACTTTTCATTCCATTAAAAATGTACACCCTTATAGGTTAAATTTGTATTTAAAGAAGTATTATTGGACAAGCCCTCAACAAACTCTCTGTTGTAACCACCAAATCCCAATAACTTATGGATCTCAAACACATTTTGTGTCTTTTCCTTGGATAAAAATGCATATCACTTTTTAGGATCTATTGGGATTCCCTTCTCAGATATCACATTCCCTTGAAATTTCACATATAGGATTCCAAATTCACACTTGGATAGATTACCATATAGATGATGTTATTTAAAATTAGGATGAATAATATTTTAATGGTCCATATTCTCCTCCTCTATTTTTGAGTACACAAAAATATCTTCCATGAAAATAATAACCAGGTTCCATGGACCGATGAATGATACGGTTCACCAAATCTGTTAAAATCATAATATCATTTGGGAGAACGAATGGCATAAACAAAAACTCAAAATGAAAATATTGACTCCTAAATACAATCTTACGTATATCATCTCCTTGATCAATGACCTAGTGATACCTTGAGAATATTTCATTCTTAGATTACCTTGGTGCCCCTCTAACCTAATAAAAAATGATCATCAATCCTCAATAAGGATATTTTTTCTTAACATTCATAGGATTTAACTTTACCTAGTTTCTATCACGTCTAAGGATCACATATTACTTTGTAGAAAAGAAGACAAAACTTATGTTCCACTAACTCAGCAGGTTCCATATGGTAAGAAAACATAGGAATTGGCATCATACCTAGGAGCATGAAAATTTTAAAATATACCTATATCTACAGAGAAAACCCATAAAAATTATCTATAAATACAATAGGATACCCAAACCCAATTGGAATAGGGTGAACACAAAAGGAATGGAGATCTTCATCAAGAAACATCTCTAAAATCTGGCCCGAGACTGCCCCGACATAAGGAAAAATAAACCCTATCCATCTCGATCTAGTGTACCAGTCACCTTGGAAAACCAGAGTGGATTCATCAAAAAATAAAAATTTAACATGATAAGGATGATTTTATATCAATATCTTTACACTAATCGTACAATCCATGTCAGTAATAATCTCGATGAAGTAATGAACAAAAACTAATATGTCCCAATATCCCTCAACGTCAGATATCATCACTTGACAAGCGAGGCATCAGAATCCTTATTCAGACCTCTTTCCTAAAGGCATGGATAGATCTATTAAGAATTGAATAAATTCTGAAAAAATTACCAATATTTCATTTTAATTTTATGATATAAAATTCTGAGTAAAACTTATATCAAATATATATAGCATAATAGAACATGAGACAAACATTATACCTATAAAAATAGTTTTCTCTGATTCACATTCCTATGGAACATACTCTACTACATAATCTCATTTGGTCTTTTCCACATAAAAAAAATCCTTGGGACCATGGATTAGAGATACCACCCATGGAAGCATCTGCATGAGCCTAAAAACCCTTCATGAGAGAGGACCATACCCAGCTTCCCTACGAAATATTTTCACAAAAGTAATATTGATGGATAACTTGTCCACAATGATGAAAATTCATAGTATACACCACATATTTAGTATTGGTATGACCTCTTGTTCCACACTGGTAGTAGAAAATCTATTGCTACCCTTTCATCACTTCAAAAACAAGTCCTAAGGAAAACTGAACACTCTACACTTCCTTTTTTAGCTAGAAGGTACACCCTGGATTACCACTAAACCAACTAATATCGTATCCAAAACTATCTTCTAAGACATGTTTTCCTCTTCTAAATATAACTTTTAAATCGCCTCCATCCTCAGACATATGGTTAGACCAAGTGGACCATTTAGACTCTCCAGGACATGGTTCCTGTTTGTGTCCTTAACATCAGTCATAACTGGGAGGATCAATTACCCATGGTGGATTTTTCCTATCACAATAACTATCACTCCACTATCGGTATGTCACCTTTTGAGGCGTTGTATGGTCAACCATGCAGATCACCACTATGCTGGACAGACCTGGGAGAGTCAGCACTAGTGGGTCCAAAGATGGTATGGGCTACTATGGAGAAGGTGCGGATCATCCTAGAGAAGATGAAGATTTCATAGAGCAGGATGAATTCGTATGCTCATGGGATAAAGAGACCTGTATAGTGCAAGGATGGAGACCACGTCTTTCTATGGGTATCACCTCGATGAGGTCTACAATGATTTGGCTGAGGCGCAATGTTATCTCCGAGATTCATCAGACCTTTCTAGGTCCTCAGAAGAGTAGGCAACATGGATTACCGCTTATCTCTTCCACTTCATTTGCACTGGGTGCATGATGTCTTCCACATATTTCAGCGGAGGAGATACGTGCATGACCCTTCTCACATCATCGACAATGGGGAGATGGATGTCGATGATGTGGAGACATTCAGGGAGGTTCCAGTGGAGATTGAGGATCGACAAGAGAATGTCCTTCGTGGACGGTCGATACCTCTGGTTCGCGTTAACTGGTAGCACGGGAACCTCCAAGAGAGCACATGGGAGCGGGAGGGTCATATGCGTGCTCAGAACTATCATTTGTTCCCTTAGTTCGAGTTGTAGCATAAGAGGACATAAAGCCCTGAGTTGGGGAGAATGTAAAGACCCTAAAAATTATGTGGAAATTTTTTTACTTAAATACATGGTATTTTTACGAGTCTGTGAAAATTTACGGCGCTTGATTCTGAGGCCTACTGTGCCCAGAATCAATTTCTAATGTTTTGTTCGGGTACATTCAGTAAACGTATGAGCATGATTTTATAACTTTGGAAGCGATGCTCGTAATTGAAATCCCAGGGCACCGTTGAACTCGCAGTGCCAGTATTCTCTTATGAAAACTTTCACCTCCACAGCAGATGGTCAAGAATAAAAGTTAGTTTTTAGATTTTTATAAAAAAAGTATAAAATAATGTGTACAACACTTTATTTTATTTTAATCTTCCATGTGAGTGATTTTTCGTTAAAGCAACCTCATGGGAGTCAGATGTGGGACCGCCAAACCATAACCTCCCCTTAGAAGTTATAGTGGTGGGGCCCACCCGATATCATAACCTCCCATTTCAATAATAGGGGTGGGGACCACCTGACCCCTATTATTGGGAGGAGAGTTTAACCTCTTATCTCTCCCTCGTTAATTATGGAGATCCTCTCCACCTTCCCATTTAATTAACTGGAGCCAACCACATTAATTAATGTTCCAACCTCTTGAATTAAATTGTATGAGAACATTTAATTAATTCAGGTTTTTGAATTTTTTTCTAATGATTAAAATAATAGACAAACTATTATTTTCGGCACTTTCATTTTTGTGGACACATGGGAGAGGAAGAGAACTTTGAGAAACAAATCCTCTACAATGAAGAACGCCCCTCCCAACGAAGAACGCAATGGATGTCGATGACGATTCTTCTTCGACTTTCTTCCCCAGACACCTATGGATGTAGAGCATATATTCACTCATCGTTGTTGTCAATGAACCGACACACGATCTTGGATTGGAAGTGTGTGGAGGACATGACGAACAATAGTCTTCTCCATCTTCCTTATGTGACTCTGTCGACGAACCATGAATGACAAAACAAAAGTAGGGATTTTATTTAAGTATTATATTATTCCATTTGATTATTACCTTCTAAAACAATGAACATGGACCAACTTATTATCATGTTGATCCATAGATGTTTTTCCATGAGGGTTGGGAATATATTATTGATGACAGTTGTATGAAATAACATTTTTAATTATCTTCCATATCTTTTTCTGTTGATCCACCTGTTATAGAACTAATGCAGATGGTGCGGGCGAAACAAACATGGCCTGACCCCTCTGCCGCTCTTCTTGAATGATGTGTTCTAAATGAAGGAAGAAGGCATATTTTTTCTGCGGTGATGAATGGAGAACTATCTCTGATCCAACAAACCCACCCTTTATTTTTCCTTAAAAAGGAGAAAAAGAGATTCCCTAACCTCTGAAAACCCGTAAATATCGTGTGAGCCTTGAGTGGGAGGACGAATGAGGGAAATTTGGGGAATACCAAGTGTCCCATTACATAAAACCATAAATTTTATTGGGTCGGACTGCTTGGCCACACGGTTTGGGAAACCGTGCGCCAACCGTGATGTAGCCACTGTGCCACATGGGGACCACACATGGCATGGCCACACGGTTTGGGAAATCATGCACCAATCGTGCAGTAGCCACTATCCCACCTAGGAACCTCACACAGCTTGGGTTCGCGGTTTGGGAAACCGTGCACCAACCATACGGTAGACACTGTCCCACCCAGGGACTTCACACAGCTTGGAAGCATGGTTTTTCTAGACAGTGTGCCAACCATGCGCCCCTGCACAAACCTTCATAACATTGGCACCAGATGACCATTTGAAGAAACGTATGCGGCGCTGAAATTCTTGGTTCATGGAAGTCTCTTTGAGTATACCTCTCTAGAGTTCGTAGATTAGTTATCTTTCGGTCAGGTTGGATTGTACAAGAATCCAACTGGGCCCCGGGAATAAAAGTCTAATAACTCACAGAACGAGTGTCTGATTGATGTGCTGTCAGTACCATTGGGACCTTTTCGACGTGTAGGACCTTTGAGATAATTTTTGTGGGACTTCGTGATAGATGGTGTATCGACTAGTAGCCTGTGGAGTGGATATTCCAGAGAAGAGCATGAATTTGTATGGGAACGTAGTAGCTGGTTGAGACTTGACGAATGCTGACCGATTCGACTCAGAGTGATTCGACTAGCCCAGTGGGGATCAACTTGGTGTCGCGACAGTCTCATTGTCGAGAGAGACTCTATGTGAGCGCGGTAGACCCACGATATTCAAGATGTGGAGTAACTCAAAAGGATATGAAGGGGAGCGTCTTTATGTGAGCGCAGCAGACCCACGGTGGGGAGCGCCTCTGTGTGAGCGCGGCAGATCCACGATACTCGACAGGAGGAGTACCACAATAATAAAAGTCAGTGGGAAGCTCCTCTTTGTGATGTGGTAGTCCCACATTACTCGATATACTAAGAGTTCTCTAGTAGATGAGGGTTCAGATTGATACTATCCACAGAATAAAATCCTGGTTGAGCTGAGTTGGTAACTTTAGTGTTTACCACATGACTGAGATGGATGAATTTATAACTGAGGTATATGTATGGACATAAACTTATGTGTGGTTATCTATTGATTTATTACTTTGTGGTTTATCCTTGTTGGATTTTGTGAGACATTGAGTGTCTCAGGGTCCCTACTGAGTATCCTTATACTCACCCCTGCACGGGCTATGCCCGCGCTTCATTGTGATTGTTGCAGATGATAGACAGCACTGACTGAGGTTGAGTGGATAAGACTGGAGGGTAACTGGAGGTGGACCACACGACATGACCGTACATGGAGGAGACAGACGGACGTGGAGTGCTATGGAGGCTATCTATACCTACCCCTTAGGTATGATTCGTGGGTGATGATTCAGGAGCTGCTTTCACCTTTCAGCTATTTCCCCTTTTTAGTTGTACTTATACTTCCTATTGGGCTTTTATTCCGACCCCTTCACATTCCAACACTCATTTGTATGCCGTTTTTACTATGTGTTTTTTTACAGTTTACTCTGATTGTGTGTGTTTATGATTTATAAAGGCCATGCCTTCCCAGCTTAGGGATTTACCCCTTTGGTGCTAATCGCCAGCCCCTAGACTATGGAAGATGGGATTGGGGTAGTCACAGTATGGGACTCGGGGGATGGGTCATGACAATATTATCCTATAACAAGCATTTAAAGGTACCATCCATGGAAATACCAAAGTGTACAACATGAGTAATATTTTTTAATTATCATATTTCATTTCTATTTTTGCATTAAATTTATAATATGAAAATAATTATTTTATGAAATAATTATTTGATAGGTATTTAATATAATTATTATATATGGATAATAAAATATCACATTTTCCATTTTATTTTTATCAAAAAATAACTATTTTTCATTCATTGTGGATACTTCCACCTCCACGATGCAATGTGTTTCACACTCAATTACCACCTTAAAAAAGATGGGCCAATAGTTAAATTTTATGAAATAATTATTAAACATAAATAATATTTATGTTTATAAAAAGATAAATAATGTCACTCCATTATCCCGTTATATGGAAAATGAAATCTTTGACCATGCATAAAAGTGGAAAAAACACTCCATAGAAGGATTGGGCTCAATAATTATATTTATAATGACTTGATCTAAGAATGTGATTAACATACAATTATGTTTTTTTGGATATCATCATGGTATTTATATCAATAATTGGAGAGTATATTATTATATAATCAATAGATGATCAATATTAATTAAATTTCTTAATTCGAGCATACAATGAGGAAAATTATATATTACTTCTTTGTAATAACATTGTATTAATAATATTATCTTTATAAATATTTAAAATTATGATATATCACAATAATAAAAGATTAATACTATTAATATTCTTAATTTATAAATATCTTAAAACTACACCACTTCAAAATCATCCATTAATCACGGTGTGTTCATTTTTGGGCTGATTTAACCAACTAATTAAAAAATACTAAGCATTTATATCATAGATTACTGTGAGAAATAATTTTTATCTCTTTCCTTATGTTGTATCATTTTCTTAAGTGAATTGATAACATAATTATTTTTTTATTGAGTAATATTGTTTCATCAAAAACTTCATAATTTAATTACCCGGATCTTCCACCCTAATATACTATTATATGGAAATTTATCTACATAATTGGGATAAAATATATTTTGATTAAAATGATATTTTTTTACACTTTTTACAATTTTATTTTTTAGAAATTGTATTTTTCAAATTTTAAAAATAGTTTCCATTTCATTTTTGTTTGTATTTTCTTCCTTTCAAAAATTTCCCTCATTAGACATATTTATTTTCAATACACTATTATTGAATATTATTTTTTATAATTAGAATTTTTATTTTGTTTTTACAACACCATTTTAAAACTAATTTTGGAATGGAATTCTAATTTCATATTTATTTCATTATATTAAATATATTTTGAAAAAAAAATTATTTTCACATATAAATTCCATAATATATTTTTAAGCATTTAACCTCATGGTGTTATTGTGTCATGATTTATCTTATATTTTATATTTTTATCTTGTATGTTAAAACTGAAGGTATCAATAAATTTTATTATTTTTATCATCCATTTTTATACTAGTTGAAACAATATTTTGTAAGGATGTTTTTTTATTTATTTCAACATACATCTAGGTTTACTTTGTTACTCTAGGTATATGTTATTTTGAGACCACAAAAAATATTTATAAGTATGGATTATGATCATGATATTATATAATTAGCTTATTTGTATACCCATTACTATATAAGGTGTGAATAATACATTTTACATAATTCATATTGGATGATGTTCATATATAAATAATATAATCCATTTTATTAACATTTTGAAGAGTATTGATTTACCAAATAATATTTCAACAAGAAAGATTATTAGATTATTGGATTTGAATTATTTTACTGTACAAATTAATTTATTGGATTTGATTTTATCATCTTATAAAATTGTTTTATATAATGTAAATATTTGTCATTATATATGTTATTATTCTAATGAATATGATTATTTTCATGTTGACTATATATGTTTTGACAATCCAATGGGTTATGATATATTTATCACTTTTCATTACATAGGGAAAGCAATTTTCATTATTCATATTTTTATTTTGTTATAAATGATTTTTGGGATGTCGAATATGTATTTGTTGACCATTCGCCTTTTATATCCAAATAGGTTATGATCATGTTATCACTATAATTAACAATAGGAAAATAACTTACATTTTTTCTATTTTTATTCCAATATTAATAATATATGGAAAATATAATTATCGATTGTGCTATTAATATATCATATAATTAATTCCTTGGAAATTAATGAGAGATGGATTATTCTTGAAATTATAAGTACATTCTCTAAATTAGTAGGTCCCATGAGACAATAAGGGGTGGATATTTTTGTATATTTCATACCAATATAATATATTTAGTTGACTCTTAGTGAATGATATCTATGTTAATTATTTCGTGGAAAATGGTTGGGAGTTAGGGTTCCATAATTATTAATTTCATAATTATTAAAGAAGAGTATTGTTATCCTTATAAACTATTTTTCTTCATTTATATCCACGGAATCATTAAACTTATAGATTTATTTGATTTCAGAATTATAATTTTTACTTATACCTTCAATATTATTTATGCCCTAATTTCCTCAACTGTATGGTTTCCCATATTATTCATATAAAATCAACCCCTCTTATGTTTACATTTACCTAGTACTCGAAGAAAAGAATTAAAATTAACTTACCTAAAAAGATATATTTTTCAGGGAATTTGAGAGAGATTTTAAAGACATGGATTTGGTAGTTTCTTATATAGTGGAAAATCAACATCCATTTGATGAGATATATTATTTTATGTATTTTATAATTCTATTATACTGTAAACGAAATTTTTTTTGTGAATGTATATAAAGTAATATATACTTAGTGATTTATAATAATTGGATATATATATATATATATTTATATGAAAATATACAGTTGTTATGAAATAATTTATTTAATGAATGTGTTTTGGTCACATAATCTTCGAGTGTTTGTATGAGGAATAATAGTTGTAATAAAATAATATTTTAAAAAACTTATGATATTTGGATATTTGTTATGGATAATGTTTTAGATGATAGGTTATTGTTGATAATAAGTTAAATGGTTTATATAAAAAATTAGGTTTCAAATGATTTAACATTAAGGTGATAATAGTTTTTTGTACAATAGGAAAAGTGAAACTTAGTGAATTTTTTTTGGACAAGTCTATGAAAGAATTATAAGTTTTGGATAACAACATGATGTTTTGGTAAAACATAGATTTTGTTGTTCTCCTAGAAATTATGACACAATATGGATACTATATGTGGATATAATATTGAAAACTGATATACATATGAGTAATTATACCAAAAGGGTTGATTGTTCACTAACTTGATTATCACCTAGTGGATGATAAAGAGACTTAAATCAATGACTAGTGTAAAACTCATATGAAATATTTTTTAGTTAATGTTAATTCCCTTTAAGAATAATTCTGATAGAATTGAATATAGTTGTGCTCAATAACCTACTAAAATTGGTTCCACGGATAACATAGATTAAAATTTAGTGATTTATATGTTAAGGTACTTATTAATGGTTAAATTCTTTCCTAAATAATGGAAAAGAATGATTTTGAGAGAAAATTTTTTAATGATTTTTGGGTTTATAATATTTTAATAAATTTCAATGAAATTTTTTATGACAATTTTGAGTATTTTTTTAATAAGTAAAATATAACCACACTCAAATCAGTATAATATGAATCATGTATGAAATGTGTTTAATATAGATTGATATAGTTTGAACTGAGTAATATGAAATGTGATTTGGACTATCAATGCAGTAATCAAATAGGGTTATAAATTGAGCCATATTTAGGTTAGATTCTCATAAGGTTATTTTTGATAATTTTCATAATTTTGGATAGTGATAAATATAATTCCACATCCAACACATAACCATGATCATCAAGTTTTTTATGGTCAATTTTGAATTCCCTATAGTTATTACTCTAATATTATCTATAAAATTAAAATTCTGAATTTTTTTTAGTGGTGGTGAGAATGTGACACCAAGAAAATATAACATTTTTTTCCCTTTAAATTAGTCAACGTGTTCGATATCATGATCAAACCAAAATACTGACTAAAACAAAACAAAGTCATGTTTCGACCATTAAAACTTATCCCTTTAATAATAGGTAATGAATTAGAGTTTCCTCTTTATGAAATATTAAATAACAAAATAATAGTTACTTTTTATATGAATAAAGTTCAATTGGTATAGAAGAAATGACTAATATGATCATTTTTTGCATTAAAATATATTTTTTCTAATTTATTACTTTATATGAAATATGTACTTATATTTCATGAAAATTATGATTAAGGGTGATATAATATACTTTATAGGAGTATTGGTCGATTCTAGTTAAATTAATAAATAATTGGAAATAAAAATTTGGTTTATTAATATTTTAAAAATTCATTTTTCATATAAAAATATTTTGACATTATAAGTCTCCTTTTTTATTTAGAAGTAAAATTTATAGAATTTGGAATTTAATTTTGAAAATATTAAAATTATTTTTCAATTTGTTGTTATAATATTTTTTTTAGATTATTTTTATATATTATTCTATTTTTTGACAATTAAAAATAGAATTTTTACCATGAAAATGAATTTTATAGAATTATTAGTATATAAGTATGAATTCAAGAATCATTATCTATTTTTAGAAGAATATATATGTATTTTAATAAAAACATCACTATTAAAAAAATAATTATTTAGAATTTAGAAGTCGAGATATGTTCTTATACAACATATGTTATGTTTTTGAAAAAGTTATTACTAATACATATAAATAATGTAATTTAAAAATAATATTACCAATTTTAGAAATAAAATAAATTATTTAATATTTTGAATAATTATCTCTAAATTACATAATAATGACCTTATTATTTTTTGGAATAAATTGAAATTGTGTTACTTTTGGTAAAAAAAACTTACCGTAGTAAACAATTAAAAATAAAAAGTAATAAATCATGGTGTAAAGAGTATGAAACATGTTAATTTTTTGACTGGATTGGTTGAGAGGTTCATGACCTATTATCACACTCAAATAATTTTTTCTCTATTATTTTCTTCCAATTGGCATGGTATAATGTTATTCCATTATATTAATTTAAAATATTTAGGAAATTTAATTCTCACCAGTTATAAATGGGCCTTGTCACCACCACTTCAAGGAACTACATTAAATTTATTTTCCTCTTGAAAGATAACCATTTCTAAATCCCATATGATCCACTTTATATCCTTTGAGATTCTGGTGAATAGAGATAAGACCATATTATACATTTCTAAGGGATCTTTAAAGGATCTGTCAAAGAGAATAGTATAAATAATCAATTTTTTACTTAACTTATTTCATTCATATTTTTTATTGAAATATAATTATGAAATAAATATTTAATGAAAATAGAATGGTTATAAATTGAATGTTAATACTCTATAAGAATAATATTTATTTCATTTTTCTCTTTTAATTTATGAAAACAAATCAATCATTCATGTGTTGTGTGGATTACAACCTCCAAAATCTTGTGTCTTTCATTTTTCATCACCTATATAAAATTATCTAATAATAATGATGATTAATATATAATTATTATATCAATATCATGTTAGTGATTAATATGTAATAAATAACATTCATCCTTCCTTCCAATCTATGGGAAACCAAAATTTTAACCACAAATATATGTGGAATACGACCTCCTCAAGATGATAGATTTTTGTATTTCATTACATTACTGTATTTTATGGATAGATACAAAGATGTGATCAAAGGATAAATATGATTTTCATGATATAATTATGGTTTTGATACGAAAAACTGTAGAAACTATTAATAATATGATTAATAAATTATCATCACTAATTAAATATTTTAAAAATATCATACTAAAAGGGAAGTTATCAATTTCAATATAACAACTTTATATAAATTATCTTATATTTATAATTATTTTAAATTAATATTTTTGGAGATAGTAAATAATAAATATTATCACCATTCATCTATTATAATGATATTACAACTAAACACATCAAAATCATCAATTAATCATGTTAGGTTTGTGTTAGTTTAATATATCCACATATATAAAAAATACTTGGAATTTAAATCAATGTAGGATATAAGGTATTAATTACCGGAATAATATGATTTAATTATTAAAATTATTTTTTTCCTATTATGGTTATATTAAAATTTAACTCTTTCAATGAGGTTTTCTCTTACCATTAATTCATATGGAATTATGAAATTTGAAATTCGAATGAATTCCAAAACTATTTTTATGTTACCAGTTTAAAGAGATAATTATTTCCTATAGAAGGTTCCAAAAATAGTTAAAATTAAATAATAATATTATGTATACAATAATTGTAAATAAATTGTATAAACGGTTATAGTTATGAATAATTTTAATGAACCAAAATGGGTAAACTAGAAAATTCACTCTAATTAACCCGATGTGTGATATATGAAATATGATAAAATTTAAACAGGTGGTGAATATAAAAAGAAGTTAAACCTCAGAGGAAAAATAGGAAAAAGAAAAGATAACAAAAATAGATACAATACAAACATAAAAATATTTAACTAGAATTGATATTAGTTCCCCATGTGACCAAGAGTCATATCTACACCAACACATACCATAATTTGTAAAAACCATAGGAGCCAACACACAACATGATGCTCTTCCATTTACTTGAATCGTACCAAAGAACAACTATAAACACCCAAAAGTACATGTAGGGTGCCATCCAAATCCCAGCATGAAATCATTATTATTTAATGAATGTTATAATATCAATTATTCATCAATTATATATTTTAAGAAAAAATATGTTTACAATGTATTTTCATAAATCCAAATCATTTATAAATAATTTTTTTATTCCTTTGTTCTTGGCATAACCTTTAATATTCTTTATCCAAAAATATCTCAAGTAGAATTGATAAAATAGGAAATAATATTTCTGAATCAATAGGTATATAGGTAATCACATATCCATGAAATAACTTATTATGTTAAGATATGTTACACAAACTCATATATATAAAAGCTAGTGAGAAGAAATCCATGATAAAAACAATCATCTGATAAATAACCACAAATGAAAAATGAAAAATCACATAGTATTGGGATCTAGACTATAGTAAAATGTGTAGTAAACACTTTAGAGCCTAAACATGCAGATCTTAGATCCAGTAGATATCATTTCTTACCATTATATATCAAAAAAAAATTACATAATAGTAGTGAAACATACACTAAGGCAACCCATGTCTCTATCTCGGCGCACACACGTTTCCTAATGTGAAATTTTGAATTAAAAATTAAAAACCATACCCAACATATTATAAATTTTTTTTAAATACAATATGATATACTTCAGAGTTTTGAAACCCATTTTGAAATTATGAAAATCCATTTTCAAAAGAAAAATAGTTAAAAAAATAGTTTATGAAATCATTGGAAAAAATTCACTACAAATATATGAAAAACCCAAATGATTTTATCAATAATAAATTTTACTACCTCAAATTAACCCATTTTATAGAAACATTTACCTAAACATGATAAAAATCAATGTTCTTGTTTACTTTGGTGACCATAAAAAAATAATAGGGCCGTCATAAGAAAAAGAATTCCACGACACAAAAAAGGATCTTTAGAAAGCACTATCAGATTATAATTACTTAGAAAAAACACATCTGAAACTAAAACCAAAGAACAACGAGAAGGATTACATATATATAGAGAATAAATACATCCACCTTGGTGAAAAATAATGAAATAATGCGATTCAGATGTGAGGGACTCCCCCAGAGCAAACCCTGTGAGAATTTAGGCTGAGTGAGAGAAGGGAATTGAAAAGATGAAATGAAAATTATTCCAAGCACACTCTAAAATAAATACCATAAGGAAATTACATAGAGAATAACCCAATCACATGTTTTATAATCCTATATTCCCACACATGGTATGACCCCCATCCTTTTATTACAAACCCATTATTTTCTCATTAGGCAATGTGTTGCAATTTCATGGACTACAAAATTATCATATTGAATATCCAATTCATGAGTTCTCTCCAATGGCCACTACACATCTTGTATTCCCATTACACATAATGTAATTTCACAAATACTAACAAAAGATGAAGTTTATATAATGAAAATCCCAAAAATTCATGAATTTATCATTATTAGTATCCTCCCAATTCAAACATGGCATTAATCATTCTAAAAAGGAAAATAAAAAAACAAACATTAAGACATACTTGATAAAAAGGTCATAAGGAACCACAATCTCCCCACCATAGGAACATTATTTTTCTAGAGAGCCATCATGATCCTGGATCTACAAAAATATATTTCCATAGATACCTCATCAATGACTTCCCCCCATGTTTCATGGCTATCTTATTCATAAATCTATAGTACCTAGTCTAGTGAATTATTTTACAAGATAATACATTATCCTAGTGATCCCTAGCCTGAATTGGCTATTAAACCTAAGTAGTATTGGAATCAATATGAATATCATTGAATACTATCGCATTTAAAGGATCTGGTATATACCTACTCAATTGGAAAACTTGAAATACATTGTGAATAACTATAAATCCACATGAAAATATCAATTTATAGGACATCAACCCAAGTCATCCAATGATCTAAAAGGGTCCCAAAAACCGTGGTGAAAACATACCTAACATACCCAAATGTTGATGTCCCGTGAAATGAGAATCACTAATAAATACACAATCACTAACCTCAAACTCAGAAAAACCAATGTCGATGGTCCGCATAGGATTTATAGAGATTATGTATTGTTATCAAATGACACTAGATAAACAGAACCATCTACATCATCTCTTGAACAACACTAAGACCAATTGAGGGACTCTCTCCCAAATCTTACATGAACAACGTAGATATACATGGTTACTTATTAAAATATTTATAGGGAATCATATTAATAAAATCATGATAACTATGGTTAATGAAAAACTCAACTAGGGGAAAATTATTTTCCATAGATCCTCAGAAATCAAGTACATAAGCATGGAGAATATCCTCTATGATTTGGATATGCCTATCTATCTATCCTTCCACGTATGGATGATAAGGTATGTATAATTTAACATATGAATCTATAACCTATTACAAACCATTCCAAAACCTATAGGTGAACCATTAATCCCTGTTAGAAATAACTATAGAGTGAACCCCATTAATTCTCAAAATATCTCATACATAAAAGTCTCTAATTTTTTATACTATTGTTACCTACTTTATAGGTAGAAGATGAAAAAATTCATGAGTTGATAAATTATCACCAAAATCACATCCTTCATGATAATATTCCATTTTAATCTAATGAAGATGTCCATAGAAATATCATCCCAATTCTCTTTCAAAAAGGGTTAAGGAAGAAGAAAACCCCACTGGTATTTGTAGATTTTTGTTAACTCTATGCCATGTTAGACACCATAAAACAAAAAACCCTATCAATGGTATCACCCCTACCACCGTTAAAAATTCCTCATATTCTAAAACATCTTAGTATCCCCTCGATTCTGAGACCAATATAAACTATTTCCATAATCCAATGTCTCCAACATCATGGTAAATAGAGAAACCAACCAGATATGAAAGCAGAAATATACATTATGAGGCTGAGACAACTCAACCAAGGTCTCCCAATCATAAAAGATTTCAGTAAATCATTATCCATCAACGTCTACCAACAGTGTGGGCTGGATTCTCTTTAAAAACAAGTCAGATTTCATAAAATCTAAGAGTACCTGTTCACAAACCTCGTACACTTATATGAACATATTATGAAAAAATCCAATCATATACCACTCCTTATCTAATTCATTTATGGATTATGTAAGTAATTTTCTAATCAATGTTTCAATAACCACATTTCCATTACCGACGATATATAGGATATTGAAAAAAAGACCTATGATACTACATCCATCGCATCTATCTCAAATTCAGATCTCTATGAGTAAAAATATATTTCATACTCTTATGATTGGAATATAAAAAAACTATATCCCAATTTTATAATGAATCCAAATTTTGAGAGAATGTATAATAGTCCCAACTCTACATCCGGGGTAGTGTAGTTCATCTCATGGGGGCATAACTGGTGAAAGACATAAGCCACACGCTATTTCCTCTACACAAAGACACATTCCAAACTCTTACTAGATGCATCTCAAAAATCATTAAAAACATAAGCCAATTCCATAAGTATGAGAAATGTTATTGAATTCAACCACACCATTATCTCCTCAAAATATATTTGATACTTTTCATTCCATTAAAAATGTACACCCTTATAGGTTAAATTTGTATTTAAAGAAGTATTATTGGACAAGCCCTCAACAAACTCTCTGTTGTAACCACCAAATCCCAATAACTTATGGATCTCAAACACATTTTGTGTCTTTTCCTTGGATAAAAATGCATATCACTTTTTAGGATCTATTGGGATTCCCTTCTCAGATATCACATTCCCTTGAAATTTCACATATAGGATTCCAAATTCACACTTGGATAGATTACCATATAGATGATGTTATTTAAAATTAGGATGAATAATATTTTAATGGTCCATATTCTCCTCCTCTATTTTTGAGTACACAAAAATATCTTCCATGAAAATAATAACCAGGTTCCATGGACCGATGAATGATACGGTTCACCAAATCTGTTAAAATCATAATATCATTTGGGAGAACGAATGGCATAAACAAAAACTCAAAATGAAAATATTGACTCCTAAATACAATCTTACGTATATCATCTCCTTGATCAATGACCTAGTGATACCTTGAGAATATTTCATTCTTAGATTACCTTGGTGCCCCTCTAACCTAATAAAAAATGATCATCAATCCTCAATAAGGATATTTTTTCTTAACATTCATAGG
Organism: Viscum album; assembly: GCA_963277665.1. Taxonomy (NCBI): domain Eukaryota; kingdom Viridiplantae; phylum Streptophyta; class Magnoliopsida; order Santalales; family Viscaceae; genus Viscum; species Viscum album. Next base: position 793,476,817 of record OY728128.1, on the reverse strand, counting down.
ATTTAACTTTACCTAGTTTCTATCACGTCTAAGGATCACATATTACTTTGTAGAAAAGAAGACAAAACTTATGTTCCACTAACTCAGCAGGTTCCATATGGTAAGAAAACATAGGAATTGGCATCATACCTAGGAGCATGAAAATTTTAAAATATACCTATATCTACAGAGAAAACCCATAAAAATTATCTATAAATACAATAGGATACCCAAACCCAATTGGAATAGGGTGAACACAAAAGGAATGGAGATCTTCATCAAGAAACATCTCTAAAATCTGGCCCGAGACTGCCCCGACATAAGGAAAAATAAACCCTATCCATCTCGATCTAGTGTACCAGTCACCTTGGAAAACCAGAGTGGATTCATCAAAAAATAAAAATTTAACATGATAAGGATGATTTTATATCAATATCTTTACACTAATCGTACAATCCATGTCAGTAATAATCTCGATGAAGTAATGAACAAAAACTAATATGTCCCAATATCCCTCAACGTCAGATATCATCACTTGACAAGCGAGGCATCAGAATCCTTATTCAGACCTCTTTCCTAAAGGCATGGATAGATCTATTAAGAATTGAATAAATTCTGAAAAAATTACCAATATTTCATTTTAATTTTATGATATAAAATTCTGAGTAAAACTTATATCAAATATATATAGCATAATAGAACATGAGACAAACATTATACCTATAAAAATAGTTTTCTCTGATTCACATTCCTATGGAACATACTCTACTACATAATCTCATTTGGTCTTTTCCACATAAAAAAAATCCTTGGGACCATGGATTAGAGATACCACCCATGGAAGCATCTGCATGAGCCTAAAAACCCTTCATGAGAGAGGACCATACCCTGCTTCCCTACGAAATATTTTCACAAAAGTAATATTGATGGATAACTTGTCCACAATGATGAAAATTCATAGTATACACCACATATTTAGTATTGGTATGACCTCTTGTTCCACACTGGTAGTAGAAAATCTATTGCTACCCTTTCATCACTTCAAAAACAAGTCCTAAGGAAAACTGAACACTCTACACTTCCTTTTTTAGCTAGAAGGTACACCCTGGATTACCACTAAACCAACTAATATCGTATCCAAAACTATCTTCTAAGACATGTTTTCCTCTTCTAAATATAACTTTTAAATCGCCTCCATCCTCAGACATATGGTTAGACCAAGTGGACCATTTAGACTCTCCAGGACATGGTTCCTGTTTGTGTCCTTAACATCAGTCATAACTGGGAGGATCAATTACCCATGGTGGATTTTTCCTATCACAATAACAATCACTCCACTATCGGTATGTCACCTTTTGAGGCGTTGTATGGTCAACCATGCAGATCACCACTATGCTGGACAGACCTGGGAGAGTCAGCACTAGTGGGTCCAAAGATGGTATGGGCTACTATGGAGAAGGTGCGGATCATCCTAGAGAAGATGAAGATTTCATAGAGCAGGATGAATTCGTATGCTCATAGGATAAAGAGACCTGTATAGTGCAAGGATGGAGACCACGTCTTTCTATGGGTATCACCTCGATGAGGTCTACAATGATTTGGCTGAGGCGCAATGTTATCTCCGAGATTCATCAGACCTTTCTAGGTCCTCAGAAGAGTAGGCAACATGGATTACCGCTTATCTCTTCCACTTCATTTGCACTGGGTGCATGATGTCTTCCACATATTTCAGCGGAGGAGATACGTGCATGACCCTTCTCACATCATCGACAATGGGGAGATGGATGTCGATGATGTGGAGACATTCAGGGAGGTTTCAGTGGAGATTGAGGATCAACAAGAGAATGTCCTTCGTGGACGGTCGATACCTCTGGTTCACGTTAACTGGTAGCATGGGAACCTCCAAGAGAGCACATGGGAGCGGGAGGGCCATATGCGTGCTCAGAACTATCATTTGTTCCCTTAGTTCGAGTTGTAGCATAAGAGGACGTAAAGCCCTGAGTTGGGGAGAATGTAAAGACCCTAAAAATTATGTGGAAATTTTTTTACTTAAATACATGGTATTTTTACGAGTCTGTGAAAATTTACGGCGCTTGATTCTGAGGCCTACTGTGCCCAGAATCAATTTCTAATGTTTTGTTCGGGTACATTCAGTAAACGTATGAGCATGATTTTATAACTTTGGAAGCGATGCTCGTAATTGAAATCCCAGGGCACCGTTGAACTCGCAGTGCCAGTATTCTCTTATGAAAACATTCACCTCCATAGCAGATGGTCAAGAATAAAAGTTAGTTTTTATATTTTTATAAAAAAAGTATAAAATAATGTGTACAACACTTTATTTTATTTTAATCATCCATGTGAGGGATTTTTCGTTAAAGCAACCTCATGGGAGTCAGATGTGGGACCGCCAAACCCTAACCTCCCCTTAGAAGTTATAGTGGTGGGGCCCACCCGATATCATAACCTCCCATTTCAATAATAGGGGTGGGGACCACCTGACCCCTATTATTGGGAGGAGAGTTTAACCTCTTATCTCTCCCTCGTTAATTATGGAGATCCTCTCCACCTTCCCATTTAATTAACTGGAGCCAACCACTTTAATTAATGTTCCAACCTCTTGAATTAAATTGTATGAGAACATTTAATTAATTCAGGTTTTTGAATTTTTTTCTAATGATTAAAATAATAGACAAACTATTATTTTTGGCACTTTCATTTTTGTGGACACATGGGAGAGGAAGAGAACTTTGAGAAACAAATCCTCTACAATGAAGAACGCCCCTCCCAACGAAGAACGCAATGGATGTCGATGACGATTCTTCTTCGACTTTCTTCCCCAGACACCTATGGATGTAGAGCATATATTCACTCATCGTTGTTGTCAATGAACCGACACCCGATCTTGGATTGGAAGTGTGTGGAGGACATGACGAACAATAGTCTTCTCCATCTTCCTTATGTGACTCTGTCGACGAACCATGAATGACAAAACAAAAGTAGGGATTTTATTTAAGTATTATATTATTCCATTTGATTATTACCTTCTAAAACAATGAACATGGACCAACTTATTATCATGTTGATCCATAGATGTTTTTCCATGAGGGTTGGGAATATATTATTGATGACAGTTGTATGAAATAACATTTTTAATTATCTTCCATATCTTTTTCTGTTGATCCACCTGTTATAGAACTAATGCAGATGGTGCGGGCGAAACAAACATGGCCTGACCCCTCTGCCGCTCTTCTTGAATGATGTGTTCTAAATGAAGGAAGAAGGCATATTTTTTCTGCGGTGATGAATGGAGAACTATCTCTGATCCAACAAACCCACCCTTTATTTTTCCTTAAAAAGGAGAAAAAGAGATTCCCTAACCTCTGAAAACCCGTAAATATCGTGTCAGCCTTGAGTGGGAGGACGAATGAGGGAAATTTGGGGAATACCAAGTGTCCCATTACATAAAACCATAAATTTTATTGGGTCGGACTGCTTGGCCACACAGTTTGGGAAACCGTGCGCCAACCGTGATGTAGCCACTGTGCCACATGGGGACCACGCATGGCATGGCCACACGGTTTGGGAAATCATGCACCAATCGTGCAGTAGCCACTATCCCACCTAGGAACCTCACACAGCTTGGGTTCGCGGTTTGGGAAACCGTGCACCAACCATACGGTAGACACTGTCCCACCCAGGGACTTCACACAGCTTGAAAGCATGGTTTTTCTAGACAGTGTGCCAACCATGCGCCCCTGCACAAACCTTCATAACATTGGCACCAGATGACCATTTGAAGAAACGTATGCGGCGCTGATATTCTTGGTTCATGGCAGTCTCTTTGAGTATACCTCTCTAGAGTTCGTAGATTAGTTATCTTTCGGTCAGGTTGGATTGTACAAGAATCCAACTGGGCCCCGGGAATAAAAGTCTAATAACTCACAGAACGAGTGTCTGATTGATGTGCTGTCAGTACCATTGGGACCTTTTCGACATGTAGGACCTTTGAGATAATTTTTGTGGGACTTCGTGATAGATGGTGTATCGACTAGTAGCCTGTGGAGTGGATATTCCAGAGAAGAGCATGCATTTGTATGGGAACGTAGTAGCTGGTTGAGACTTGACGAATGCTGACCGATTCGACTCAGAGTGATTCGACTAGCCCAGTGGGGATCAACTTGGTGTCGCGACAGTCTCATTGTCGAGAGAGACTCTATGTGAGCGCGGTAGACCCACGATATTCAAGATGTGGAGTAACTCAAAAGGATATGAAGGGGAGCGTCTTTATGTGAGCGCAGCAGACCCACGGTGGGGAGCGCCTCTGTGTGAGCGCGGTAGATCCACGATACTCGACAGGAGGAGTACCACAACAATAAAAGTCAGTGGGAAGCTCCTCTTTGTGATGTGGTAGTCCCACATTACTCGATATACTAAGAGTTCTCTAGTAGATGAGGGTTCAGATTGATACTATCCACAGAATAAAATCCTGGTTGAGCTGAGTTGGTAACTTTAGTGTTTACCACATGACTGAGATGGATGAATTTATAACTGAGGTATATGTATGGACATAAACTTATGTGTGGTTATCTATTGATTTATTACTTTGTGGTTTATCCTTGTTGGATTTTGTGAGACATTGAGTGTCTCAGGGTCCCTACTGAGTATCCTTATACTCACCCCTGCACGGGCTATGCCCGCGCTTCATTGTGTTTGTTGCAGATGATAGACAGCACTGACTGAGGTTGAGTGGATAAGACTGGAGGGTAACTGGAGGTGGACCACACGACATGACCGTACATGGAGGAGACAGACGAACGTGGAGTGCTATGGAGGCTATCTATACCTACCCCTTAGGTATGATTCGTGGGTGATGATTCAGGAGCTGCTTTCACCTTTCAGCTATTTCCCCTTTTTAGTTGTACTTATACTTCCTATTGGGCTTTTATTCCGACCCCTTCACATTCCAACACTCATTTGTATGCCGTTTTTACTATGTGTTTTTTTACAGTTTACTCTGATTGTGTGTGTTTATGATTTATAAAGGCCATGCCTTCCCAGCTTAGGGATTTACCCCTTTGGTGCTAATCGCCAGCCCCTAGACTATGGAAGATGGGATTGGGGTAGTCACAGTATGGGACTCGGGGGATGGGTCATGACAATATTATCCTATAACAAGCATTTAAAGGTACCATCCATGGAAATACCAAAGTGTACAACATGAGTAATATTTTTTAATTATCATATTTCATTTCTATTTTTGCATTAAATTTATAATATGAAAATAATTATTTTATGAAATAATTATTTGATAGGTATTTATTATAATTATTATATATGGATAATAAAATATCACATTTTCCATTTTATTTTTATCAAAAAATAACTATTTTTCATTCATTGTGGATACTTCCACCTCCACGATGCAATGTGTTTCACACTCAATTACCACCTTAAAAAAGATGGGCCAATAGTTAAATTTTATGAAATAATTATTAAACATAAATAATATTTATGTTTATAAAAAGATAAATAATGTCACTCCATTATCCCGTTATATGGAAAATGAAATCTTTGACCATGCATAAAAGTGGAAAAAACACTCCATAGAAGGATTGGGCTCAATAATTATATTTATGATGACTTGATCTAAGAATGTGATTAACATACAATTATGTTTTTTTGGATATCATCATGGTATTTATATCAATAATTGGAGAGTATATTATTATATAATCAATAGATGATCAATATTAATTAAATTTCTTAATTCGAGCATACAATGAGGAAAATTATATATTACTTCTTTGTAATAACATTGTATTAATAATATTATCTTTATAAATATTTAAAATTATGATATATCACAATAATAAAAGATTAATACTATTAATATTCTTAATTTATAAATATCTTAAAACTACACCACTTCAAAATCATCCATTAATCACGGTGTGTTCATTTTTGGGCTGATTTAACCAACTAATTAAAAAATACTAAGCATTTATATCATAGATTACTGTGAGAAATAATTTTTATCTCTTTCCTTATGTTGTATCATTTTCTTAAGTGAATTTATAACATAATTATTTTTTTATTGAGTAATATTGTTTCATCAAAAACTTCATAATTTAATTACCCGGATCTTCCACCCTAATATACTATTATATGGAAATTTATCTACATAATTGGGATAAAATATATTTTGATTAAAATGATATTTTTTTACACTTTTTACAATTTTATTTTTTAGAAATTGTATTTTTCAAATTTTAAAAATAGTTTCCATTTCATTTTTGTTTGTATTTTCTTCCTTTCAAAAATTTCCCTCATTAGACATATTTATTTTCAATACACTATTATTGAATATTATTTTTTATAATTAAAATTTTTATTTTGTTTTTACAACACCATTTTAAAACTAATTTTGGAATGGAATTCTAATTTCATATTTATTTCATTATATTAAATATATTTTGAAAAAAAAATTATTTTCACATATAAATTCCATAATATATTTTTAAGCATTTAACCTCATGGTGTTATTGTGTCATGATTTATCTTATATTTTATATTTTTATCTTGTATGTTAAAACTGAAGGTATCAATAAATTTTATTATTTTTATCATCCATTTTTATACTAGTTGAAACAATATTTTGTAAGGATGTTTTTTTATTTATGTCAACATACATCTAGGTTTACTTTGTTACTCTAGGTATATGTTATTTTGAGACCACAAAAAATATTTATAAGTATGGATTATGATCATGATATTATATAATTAGCTTATTTGTATACCCATTACTATATAAGGTGTGAATAATACATTTTACATAATTCATATTGGATGATGTTCATATATAAATAATATAATCCATTTTATTAACATTTTGAAGAGTATTGATTTACCAAATAATATTTCAACAAGAAAGATTATTAGATTATTGGATTTGAATTATTTTACTGTACAAATTAATTTATTGGATTTGATTTTATCATCTTATAAAATTGTTTTATATAATGTAAATATTTGTCATTATATATGTTATTATTCTAATGAATATGATTATTTTCATGTTGACTATATATGTTTTGACAATCCAATGGGTTATGATATATTTATCACTTTTCATTACATAGGGAAAGCAATTTTCATTATTCATATTTTTATTTTGTTATAAATGATTTTTGGGATGTCGAATATGTATTTGTTGACCATTCGCCTTTTATATCCAAATAGGTTATGATCATGTTATCACTATAATTAACAATAGGAAAATAACTTACATTTTTTCTATTTTTATTCCAATATTAATAATATATGGAAAATATAATTATCGATTGTGCTATTAATATATCATATAATTAATTCCTTGGACATTAATGAGAGATGGATTATTCTTGAAATTATAAGTACATTCTCTAAATTAGTAGGTCCCATGAGACAATAAGGGGTGGATATTTTTGTGTATTTCATACCAATATAATATATTTAGTTGACTCTTAGTGAATGATATCTATGGTAATTATTTCGTGGAAAATGGTTGGGAGTTAGGGTTCCATAAATATTAATTTCATAATTATTAAAGAAGAGTATTGTTATCCTTATAAACTATTCTTCTTCATTTATATCCACGGAATCATTAAACTTATAGATTTATTTGATTACAGAATTATAATTTTTACTTATACCTTCAATATTATTTATGCCCTAATTTCCTCAACTGTATGGTTTCCCATATTGTTCATATAAAATCAACCCCTCTTATGTTTACATTTACCTAGTACTCGAAGAAAAGAATTAAAATTAACTTTCCTAAAAAGATATATTTTCAGGGAATTTGAGAGAGATTTTAAAGACATGGATTTGGTAGTTTCTTATATAGTGGAAAATCAACATCCATTTGATGAGATATATTATTTTATGTATTTTATAATTCTATTATACTGTAAACGAATTTTTTTTGTGAATGTATATAAAGTAATATATACTTAGTGATTTATAATAATTGGATATATATATATATATATATTTATATGAAAATATACAGTTGTTATGAAATAATTTATTTAATGAATGTGTTTTGGTCACATAATCTTCGAGTGTTTGTATGATGAATAATAGTTGTAATAAAATAATATTTTGAAAAACTTATGATATTTGGATATTTGTTATGGATAATGTTTTGGATGATAGGTTATTGTTGATAATAAGTTAAAAGGTTTATATAAAAAATTGGGTTTCAAATGATTTAACATTAAGGTGATAATAGTTTTTTGTACAATAGGAAAAGTGAAACTAAGTGAATTTTTTTTGGACAAGTATATGAAAGAATTATAAGTTTTGGATAACAACATGATGTTTTGGTAAAACTGAGATTATGTTGTTCTCCTAGAAATTATGACACAATATGGATACTATATGTGGATATAATATTGAAAACTGATATACATATGAGTAATTATACCAAAAGGGTTGATTGTTCACTAACTTGATTATCACCTAGTGGATGATAAAGAGACTTAAATCAATGACTAGTGTAAAACTCATATGAAATATTATTTAGTCAATGTTAATTCCCTTTAAGAATAATTCTGATAGAATTGAATATAGTTGTGCTCAATAACCTACTAAAATTGGTTCCACGGATACCATAGATTAAAATTTAGTGATTTATATGTTAAGGTACTTATTAATGGTTAAATTATTTCCTAAATAATGGAAAAGAATGATTTTGAGAGAAAATTTTTTAATGATTTTTTGGTTTATAATATTTTAATAAATTTCAATGAAATTTTTTATGACAATTTTGAGTATTTTGTTAATAAGTAAAATATAACCACACTCAAATCAGTATAATATGAATCATGTATGAAATGTGTTTAATATAGATTGATATAGTTTGAACTGAGTAATATGAAATGTGATTTGGACTATCAATGCAGTAATCAAATAGGGTTATAAATTGAGCCATATTGAGGTTAGATTCTCATAAGGTTATTTTTGATAATTTTCATAATTTTGGATAGTGATAAATATAATTCCACATCCAACACATAACCATGATCATCAAGTTTTTTATGGTCAATTTTGAATTCCCTATAGTTATTACTCTAATATTATCTATAAAATTAAAATTCTGTAAATTTTTTAGTGGTGGTGAGAATGTGACACCAAGAAAATATAACATTTTTTCCCTTTAAATTAGTCAACGTGTTCGATATCATGATCAAACCAAAATACTGACCAAAACAAAACAAAGTCATGTTTCGACCATTAAAACTTATCCCTTTAATAATAGGTAATGAATTAGAGTTTCCTCTTTATGAAATATTAAATAACAAAATAATAGTTACTTTTTATATGAATAAAGTTCAATTCGTATAGAAGAAATGACTAATATGATCATTTTTTGCATTAAAATATATTTTTTCTAATTTATTACTTTATATGAAATATGTATTTATATTTCATGAAAATTATGATTAAGGGTGATATAATATACTTTATAGGAGTATTGGTCGATTCTAGTTAAATTAATAAATAATTGGAAATAAAAATTTGGTTTATTAATATTTTAAAAATTCATTTTTCATATAAAAATATTTTGACATTATAAGTCTCATTTTTTATTTAGAAGTCAAATTTATAGAATTTGGAATTTAATTTTGAAAAAATTAAAATTATTTTTAATTTGTTGTTATAATATTTTTTTTAGATTATTTTAATGTATTATTCTATTTTTTGACAATTAAAAATAGAATTTTTACCATGAAAATGAATTTTATAGAATTATTAGTATATAAGTATGAATTCAAGAATCATTATCTATTTTTAGAAGAATATATATGTATTTTAATAAAAACATCACTATTAAAAAAATAATTATTTAGAATTTAGAAGCCGAGATATGTTCTTATACAACATATGTTATGTTTTTGAAAAAGTTATTACTAATACATATAAATAATGTAATTTAAAAATAATATTACCAATTTTAGAAATAAAATAAATTATTTAATATTTTGAATAATTATCTCTAAATTACATAATAATGAACTTATTATTTTTTGGAATAAATTGAAATTGTGTTACTTTTGGTAAAAAAAACTTACCGTAGTAAACAATTAAAAATAAAAAGTAATAAATCATGGTGTAAAGAGTATGAAACATGTTAATTTTTTTACTGGATTGGTTGAGAGGTTCATGACTTATTATCACACTCTAATAATTTTTTCTCTATTATTTTCTTCCAATTGGCATGGTATAATGTGATTCCATTATATTAATTTAAAATATTTAGGAAATTTAATTCTCACCAGTTATAAATGGGCCTTGTCACCACCACTTCAAGGAACTACATTAAATTTATTTTCCTCTTGAAAGATAACCATTTCTAAATCCCATATGATCCACTTTATATCCTTTGAGATTCTGGTGAATAGAGATAAGACCATATTATACATTTCTATGGGATCTTTAAAGGATCTGTCAAAGAGAATAGTATAAATAATCAATTTTTTACTTAACTTATTTCATTCATATTTTTTATTGAAATATAATTATGAAATAAATATTTAATGAAAATAGAATGGTTATAAACTGAATGTTAATACTCTATAAGAATTATATTTATTTCATTTTTCTCTTTTAATTTATGAAAACAAATCAATCATTCATGTGTTGTGTGGATTACAACCTCCAAAATCTTGTGTCTTTCATTTTTCATCACCTCTATAAAATTATCTAATAATAATGATGATTAATATATAATTATTATATCAATATCATGTTAGTGATTAATATGTAATAAATAACATTCATCCTTCCTTCCAATCTATGGGAAACCAAAATTTTAACCACAAATATATGTGGAATACGACCTCCTCAAGATGATAGATTTTTGTATTTCATTTCATTACTGTATTTTATGGATAGATACAAAGATGTGATCAAAGGATAAATATGATTTTCATGATATAATTATGGTTTTGATACGAAAAACTGTAGAAACTATTAATAATATGATTAATAAATTATCATCACTAATTAAATATTTTAAAAATATCATACTAAAAGGGAAGTTATCAATTTCAATATAACAACTTTATATAAATTATCTTATATTTATAATTATTTTAAATTAATATTTATGGAGATAATAAATAATAAATATTATCACCATTCATCTATTATAATGATATTACAACTAAACACATCAAAATCATCAATTAATCATGTTAGGTTTGTTTAGTTTAATATATCCACATATATAAAAAATACTTGTAATTTAAATCAATGTAGGATATAAGGTATTAATTACCGGAATAATATGATTTAATTATTAAAATTATTTTTTTCCTATTATGGTTATATTAAAATTTAACTCTTTCAATGAGGTTTTATCTTACCATTAATTCATATGGAATTATGAAATTTGAAATTCGAATGAATTCCAAAACTATTTTTATGTTACCAGTTTAAAGAGATAATTATTTCCTATAGAAGGTTCCAAAAATAGTTAAAATTAAATAATAATATTATGTATACAATAATTGTAAATAAATTGTATAAACGGTTATAGTTATGAATAATTTTAATGAACCAAAATGGGTAAACTAGAAAATTCACTCTAATTAACCTGATGTGTGATATATGAAATATGATAAAATTTAAACAGCTGGTGAATATAAAAAAAAGTTAAACCTCAGAGGAAAAATAGGAAAAAGAAAAGATAACAAAAATAGATACAATACAAACATAAAAATATTTAACTAGAATTGATATTAGTTCCCCATGTGACCAAGAGTCATATCTACACCAACACATACCATAATTTGTAAAAACCAGAGGAGCCAACACACAACATGATGCTCTTCCATTTACTTGAATCGTACCAAAGAACAACTATAAACGCCCAAAAGTACAAGTTGGGTGCCATCCAAATCCCAGCATGAAATCATTATTATTTAATGAATGTTATAATATCAATTATTCATCAATTATATATTTTAAGAAAAAATATGTTTACAATGTATTTTCATAAATCCAAATCATTTATAAATAATTTTTTTATTCCTTTGTTCTTGGCATAACCTTTAATATTGTTTATCCAAAAATATCTCAAGTAGAATTGATAAAATAGGAAATAATATTTCTGAATCAATAGGTATATAGGTAATCACATATCCATGAAATAACTTATTATGTTAAGATATGTTACACAAACTCATATATATAAAAGCTAGTGAGAAGAAATCCATGATAAAAACAATCATCTGATAAATAACCACAAATGAAAAATGAAAAATCACATAGTATTGGGATCTAGACTATAGTAAAATGTGTAGTAAACACTTTAGAGCCTAAACATGCAGATCTTAGATCCAGTAGATATCATTTCTTACCATTATATATCAAAAAAAATTACCTAATAGTAGTGAAACATACACTAAGGCAACCCATGTCTCTATCTCGGCGCACACAAGTTTCCTAATGTGAAATTTTGAATTAAAAATTAAAAACCATACCCAAAATATTATAAATTTTTTTTAAATACAATATGATATACTTCAGAGTTTTGAAACCCATTTTGAAATTATGAAAATCCATTTTCAAAAGAAAAATAGTTAAAAAAATAGTTTATGAAATCATTGGAAAAAAATTCACTACAAATATATGAAAAACCCAAATGATTTTATCAATAATAAATTTTATTACCTCAAATTAACCCATTTTATAGAAACATTTACCTAAACATGATAAAAATCAATGTTCTTGTTTACTTTGGTGACCATAAAAAAATAATAGGGCCTTCATAAGAAAAAGAATTCCACGACACAAAAAAGGATCTTTAGAAAGCACTATCAGATTATAATTACTTAGAAAAAACACATCTGAAACTAAAACCAAAGAACAACGAGAAGGATTACATATATATAGAGAATAAATACATCCACCTTGGTGAAAAATAATGAAATAATGCGATTCAGATGTGAGGGACTCCCCCAGAGCAAACCCTGTGAGAATTTAGGCTGAGTGAGAGAAGGGAATTGAAAAGATGAAATGAAAATTATTCCAAGCACACTCTAAAATAAATACCATAAGGAAATTACATAGAGAATAACCCAATCACATGTTTTATAATCCTATATTCCCACACATGCTAAGACCCCCATCCTTTTATTACAAACCCATTATTTTCTCATTAGGCAATGTGTTGCAATTTCATGGACTACAAAATTATCATATTGAATATCCAATTCATGAGTTCTCTCCAATGGCCACTACACATCGTGTATTCCCATTACACATAATGTAATTTCACAAATACTAACAAAAGATGAAGTTTATATAATGAAAATCCCAAAAATTCATGAATTTATCATTATTAGTATCCACCCAATTCAAACATGGCATTAATCATTCTAAAAAGGAAAATAAAAAAACAAACATTAAGACATACTTGATAAAAAGGTCATAAGGAACCACAATCTCCCCACCATAGGAACATTATTTTTCTAGAGAGCCATCATGATCCTGGATCTACAAAAATATATTTACATAGATACCTCATCAATGACTTCCCCCCATGTTTCATGGCTATCTTATTCATAAATCCATAGTACCTAGTCTAGTGAATTATTTTACAAGATAATATATTATCCTAGTGATCCCTAGCCTGAATTGGCTATTAAACCTAAGTAGTATTGGAATCAATATGAATATCATTGAATACTATCGCATTTAAAGGACCTGGTATATACCTACTCAATTGGAAAACTTGAAATACATTGTGAATAACTATAAATCCACATGAAAATATCAATTTATAGGACATCAACCCATGTCATCCAATGATCTAAAAGGGTCCCAAAAACCGTGGTGAAAACATACCTAACATACCCAAATGTTGATGTCCCGTGAAATGAGAATCACTAATAAATACACAATCACTAACCTCAAACTCAGAAAAACCAATGTCGATGGTCCGCATAGGATTTATAGAGATTATGTATTGTTATCAAATGACACTAGATAAGCAGAACCATCTACATCATCTCTTGAACAACACTAAGACCAATTGAGGGACTCTCTCCCAAATCTTACATGAACAACGTAGATATACATGGTTACTTATTAAAATATTTATAGGGAATCATATTAATAAAATCTTGATAACTATGGTTAATGAAAAACTCAACTAGGGGAAAATTATTTTCCATAGATCCTCAGAAATCAAGTACATAAGCATGGAGAATATCCTCTATGATTTGGATATGCCTATCTATCTATCCTTCCACGTATGGATGATAAGGTATGTATAATTTAACATATGAATCTATAACCTATTACAAACCATTCCAAAACCTATAGGTGAACCATTAATCCCTGTCAGAAATAACTATAGAGTGAACCCCATTAATTCTCAAAATATCTCATACATAAAAGTCTCTAATTTTTTATACTATTGTTACCTACTTTATAGGTATAAGATGAAAAAATTCATGAGTTGATAAATTATCACCAAAATTACATCCTTCATGATAATATTCCATTTTAATCTAATGAAGATGTCCATAGAAATATCATCCCAATTCTCTTTCAAAAAGAGTTAAGGAAGAAGAAAACCCCACTGGTATTTGTAGATTTTTGTTAACTCTATGCCATGTTAGACACCATAAAAAAAAACCCCTATCAATGGTATCACCCCTACCACCGTTAAAAATTCCTCATATTCTAAAACATCTTAGTATCCCCTCGATTCTGAGACCAATATAAACTATTTCCACAATCCAATGTCTCCCACATCATGGTAAATAGAGAAACCAACCAGATATGAAAGCAGAAATATACATTATGAGGCTGAGACAACTCAACCAAGGTCTCCCAATCATAAAGGATTTCAGTAAATCATTATCCATCAACGTCTACCAACAGTGTGGGCTGGATTCTCTTTAAAAACAAGTCAGATTTCATAAAATCTAAGAGTACCTGTTCAAAAACCTCGTACACTTATATGAACATATTATGAAAAAAATCCAATCATATACCACTCCTTATCTAATTCATTTATGGATTATGTAAGTAATTTTCTAATCAATGTTTCAATAACCACATTTCCATTACCGACGATATATAGGATATTGAAAAAAAGACCTATGATACTACATCCATCGCATATATCTCAAATTCAGATCTCTATGAGTAAAAATATATTTCATACTCTTATGATTGGAATATAAAAAAACTATATCCCAATTTTATAATGAATCCAAATTTTGAGAGAATGTATAATAGTCCCAACTCTAGATCCGGGGTAGTGTAGTTCATCTCATGGGGGCATAACTGGTGAAAGACATAAGCCACACGCTATTTCCTCTACACAAAGACACATTCCAAACTCTTACTAGAAGCATCTCAAAAATCATTAAAAACATAAGCCAATTCCATAAGTATGAGAAATGTTATTGAATTCAACCACACCATTATCTCCTCAAAATATATTTGATACTTTTCATTCCATTAAAAATTTACACCCTTATAGGTTAAATTTGTATTTAAAGAAGTATTATTGGACAAGCCCTCAACAAACTCTCTGTTGTAACCACCAAATCCCAATAACTTATGGATCTCAAACACATTTTGTGTCTTTTCCTTGGATAAAAATGCATATCACTTTTTAGGATCTATTGGGATTCCCTTCTCAGATATCACATTCCATTGAAATTTCACATATAGGATTCCAAATTCACACTTGGATAGATTACCATATAGATGATGTTATTTAAAATTACGATGAATAATATTTTAATGGTCCATATTCTCCTCCTCTATATTTTAGTACACAAAAATATCTTCCATGAAAATAATAACCAGGTTCCATGGACCGATGAATGATACGGTTCACCAAATCTGTTAAAATCATAATATCATTTGGGAGAACGAATGGCATAAACAAAAACTCAAAATGAAAATATTGACTCCTAAATACAATCTTACGTATATCATCTCCTTGATCAATGACCTAGTGATACCTTGAGAATATTTCATTCTTAGATTACCTTGGTGCCCCTCTAACCTAATAAAAAATGATCATCAATCCTCAATAAGGATATTTTTTCTTAACATTCATAGGATTTAACTTTACCTAGTTTCTATCACATCTAAGGATCACATATTACTTTGTAGAAAAGATGACAAAACTTATGTTCCACTAACTCAGCAGGTTCCATATGGTAAGAAAACATAGGAATTGGCATCATACCTAGGAGCATGAAAATTTTAAAATATACCTATATCTACAGAGAAAACCCATAAAAATTATCTATAAATACAATAGGATACCCAAACCCAATTGGAATAGGGTGAACACAAAAGGAATGGAGATCTTCATCAAGAAACATCTCTAAAATCTGGCCCGAGACTGCCCCGACATAAGGAAAAATAAACCCTATCCATCTCGATCTAGTGTACCAGTCACCTTGGAAAACCAGAGTGGATTCATCAAAAAATAAAAATTTAACATGATAAGGATGATTTTATATCAATATCTTTACACTAATCGTACAATCCATGTCAGTAATAATCTCGATGAAGTAATGAACAAAAACTAATATGTCCCAATATCCCTCAACGTCAGATATCATCACTTGACAAGCGAGGCATCAGAATCCTTATTTAGACCTCTTTCCCAAAGGCATGGATAGATCTATTAAGAATTGAATAAATTCTGAAAAAATTACCAATATTTCATTTTAATTTTATGATATAAAATTCTGAGTAAAACTTATATCAAATATATATAGCATAATAGAACATGAGACAAACATTATACCTATAAAAATAGTTTTCTCTGATTCACATTCCTATGGAACATACTCTACTACATAATCTCATTTGGTCTTTTCCACATAAAAAAATCCTTGGGACCATGGATTAGAGATACCACCCATGGAAGCATCTGCATGAGCCTAAAAACCCTTCATGAGAGAGGACCATAACCTGCTTCCCTATGAAATATTTTCACAAAAGTAATATTGATGGATAACTTGTCCACAATGATGAAAATTCATAGTATACACCACATATTTAGTATTGGTATGACCTCTTGTTCCACACTGGTAGTAGAAAATCTATTGCTACCCTTTCATCACTTCAAAAACAAGTCCTAAGGGAAACTGAACACTCTACACTTCATTTTTTAGCTAGAAGGTACACCCTGGATTACCACTAAACCAACTAATATCGTATCCAAAACTATCTTCTAAGACATGTTTTCCTCTTCTAAATATAACTTTTAAATCGCCTCCATATTGGTCAGAAGGCACATGAGTATCATCATTGAATGAGTATCAGTCATTAATCCTAACTCAACCCTTCATGCTCTCGGGTACAAGTTGGTGAAAATCTCCAGTTTTATTTATACTTACTTCGGAAAACATGCAGAATACTCTAGAATAGAACTTCCACCCCTAATATAATGTTATATACTTATAAGCCCATTCCATATTAAATTTATCATAATAAAAATTAATGTTAAATATTTTCCCAATGGAATCCCTGGTAATATACTCACAGAACTTAACATGCACAATAGTGTCCCACAATCACTTTCCTGATCCCTTTAACAGGTACATGGAAAAACACACATTATATTCAATAATATTATTGAATATTATAAAGATACAATCTATATTCTCAAGCCACTCCATGGATTCTTGGGGACCTATTTCACCATGAATGATGGATGGATGATGTTTAGTGAATTATGATCCATGATCCACTACGCACCGTGGGTTCTCGACAACCACTTGACCAAAAAGTCTAGAAAGGGTGGAGAATAGCTTCGACTAGAGTAGGGTCAACCAGAGGGGACACATGTTGATCCTATCTCACAACATCCACTCTCAGATTTAAAATATCTCTTCTTATAGGGATTTTCTAACAAAAGAAATTAACCAATCAGTAATGATAAAATTAAAAAAAATAATAGGACCAACTTCAATTATTGATAATAAATATTTATAACATTATTAATTTAATGTAAAAACAAATATCATACATAAAAATGAAAATGTTAAATTAAACAACATTTCATAACATTATTTCAAGTGACATCAAAATCCATGTCTCAATCCTTTTAAAATTTCTGTTTCAGCCCGTGGAAACTCAATTTCATCCATGAAAGAGAGATGGATAGGCACATTTTCTACACAAACAATCTGAATTCGATGGTCCTAAATCTGAACTACTCAAGATATATAACCAAACTTAGGTATTTCTAACACACTTCAAGATGATCATCAGATTGATACCAATTTGAAATGAACCAACCAAGGTCAACTTGACAAACTAGCTAAACCGGCCTGTCATGTGATATAATGAATAGAGGAAAAAATAAAATTATCATGAATATGTTAAAAATATGGCATAAAACTAGAGTATGAAGAATGGAAATATGATATTCTAGAATGTAAATACAATACACTATAAACAAGGAAAAAATAAAAAGGAATTCAAGTCCCCATGTGACACACAATCACCTCTAGACCAACCTGTACCCAATGATACATCAAAAAGAGAAACCAATATTTTATAAGATACACATACCTTTATGTGAATCCGTCAAAATAACATATATAGATGCCGAATGAAGTAATTAGGGTTGTTAGAAAATATCAGCAGGATACCACCATAGTTTGGATATAAGGTATAATATAAATAATGAATAAATTCAATATTTTAAACTAGAAAAAATTTACAATTAATTTATAAATCATTCTCATTTTCATTACTTTGGTTTTAATAAAACACTTACATATTATCAATACAAAAATATTACATGTTGAAGGGGAAAAAAAGTAAATTATGCCCATGAAAAAAGAGTTATAAAAGGAAACACATATCCACAAAATAGTCAATGATATAAAGATATATGATACAACCTCATATATATAAAAACGTGTTATTAAAAATCTCAGATAAAGACAATGATGTAATAAATAAAAATAAATGAAAAATGACAAAATAAACACATATTTAGATCTATCCTATGAAATTATTAATTATAGACACCCAAAATATGAAATATAAGTACAATGGATCTAATATATGATGAGTCCCACCAGACGATATCAAACAAGTTACCTCATAGTTGTGAAATAGACAGGAAGGCTACACATGTCTCTCTCCTGATGCACCCATTGCTCCTAATGTTAAACTATCTACAGTATTTTCAAAACCATTCTCATAATATCATAAAACATATTCAAATCAATGATGATCCACTTTAGAGTTTGAAAACTCATTTCTAAATTATGAAAATCCATTTTCAAAGAAAAAACCCATTTTAAAAACTTTTTATTTCCAAAGAAATAATTTGAAACAATTATCACTACCAATCAATGAACAACCAAAGAGAATTTATCAATAGTTAAATGAAATTCATTAAATTAACCCATTTTATAGAAACAACTACCTCATGATGGTAAAAAACCGCTTTCTTTCAACAACATCAACTGAAAACCAAGAGAAAAATATTCAAAAGAAAATAGAAGACAGAAAACTGAAATGGATCGATAGAAAATAGTTTCCAACAAGAAATACATAGAAAAATCACAAATAGAAAATTATTAAATGAAGAACCAGAATTTTTGAAAACCCGAGGGATGAAATCTACAAAAATGGTGGGATATCAATGAATGAAGCAATATAGATTGGAGGGAGTCACACATTATCATCCCTAAGAGACTTTAGGTTGAGATAGTGAAGTCCTGTTAAATGATGTAATATAAATTCATCTAATAGAAACTCTATAAGATCATCCAATAGGGATTTACATGTTATGTAACCCAATTACATGTGTTGTCATCACCAAGTCCCACATACCCCAAAAATACCATCTCCATTTACTAAAAACATGACATTTTATCACTACACGATGTGTAATGATTACAAGGTGGGTAAAATTAAACCCATTATGTATATAACCCATAATATTTTTTAAATATCTATTAGACATCATTTACTCCCATTATATATCCTGTAATTTATTACGGAAAAGACAATGGATTTTATATTGAAAAAAAAATCATTTACATCATCATTATAGGTATCCTCCTAATTCTTTATCAACATTACTAAACCAATGAAAAAGGAAAACCAAAACATAGGTAAAAAAATCCGATATAAAGGTAATACAACATTATAAAAATGTTACTGGGTATGTATTTAATGATAAAAATATAATTATTCAGGATGTTTGGTGAAGATCAATGACGAATCTAGAGAAATATATGGATTTTCATCTCAAATTATTCTCTTTGTGTTATGTTTGGTATTATATACCTAATTTCATTTATTTTGTGTATATATTTAATATTTGAGAAATCATATCGTTAATAATATTTTAAATATGTTATATTTTGTTCAATTATAGTTCCAATATTTCATGGGGTTTTGTTTAAGATGGTATAGAAGCCACAACGATTCTTTGCCTCAATCATTAATTCATTGGGGATTATTTATGTTCTGCTCCATGTTGTCATTTGAAAGATGTATTAATTGATAATTTATTTATCATTATGATATATTTATTTTTTCATTTTAAATGCTAATCAATGTTATTTCATTTTCATATAATGATTTTTAATTAATTATTAACCCATTTGTAATCATTTTTGGAAAATAATTTTCATTCATTGAGTTATTGCTATCCCTTGTCACAGAAAATATAGGAAAAATTAAAAAAAAATATTATATATTGTTTCATATTAATTATTTAAAATTATTTGATAAAAAAAATTTTGGAAATATTTATTACATCAAGGAGTATGTTTCCCATAAGGGATATAGATAACATTTGTATTCTTCCCTTCAATTATAATCTCTTTTCTTAAACATAATTATTCTTGGATTGATTCCTTCAACCATAATACATTATTATATTGTTGTTTGACAATTTATTTGTGGAAAAACCTTTATATAAATTAAGTTGTTGTTACTAATATGTCAATGTTAATTCTGAACAAATGTTTGTTCAAAATAATAAAATGTGTTATTTATTTTCACATTCATATTTTTTTTCTTTCTCTAAATATTTATCCATGATAAACCTTATTTAATTTTATGGTCTTATTATCAACGATTACTTAAAATTAATATATTTCAAGTTCTTTTCATACGTTTTTTCAAAACAACTTTTAGTAATTACCATTACTCCATTATTATGTTAGTGTCAAAATGTTTTCTACACACGTTATTATGATTTAGAATCCATTTTTTTGTCATATTCAAAATGATTTTACCTAAATGGGTTCATGTATATTGATTTATACAATTATATATATATATACATTTGGTGGTTTTATCCCATGGTATCAAAATATGAAATTCGTTATCCCTTCTCATGTGATGCCATTTAAAGAAATCTTCTGAAAGGATATTATTTCATTTATTTAAGAATCCTTATAGGTTTATTTTGTCAGACTAGAGTAATGTTATTTTTAATATATTTAGATTCCATATCTATAGGTATTATGATCATGTTATTTTTTGTATTTTCTTGTCTATATACTTATTTCTCTATAAGATGTGAACATCACATATTACATAATTCAGATTGGATTATGTTTAGCTCAAGAGAATATTCACCCTTTTGTTGAAATATGGAAAAGTATTATCATTTTTAATGTTGTTATTAAAATATGGATGATTTCTGTAATTTTGACTATTTATTGTTTTAACATCGCTCATATTTCTTCATATGGCTTATGATCATGTTATATATTTTATTTTCATGGGAAAATGTATTTATGTTTTATATATTTTTTCTAATAAACATTATTATTTTCCAATTGAACATGAATTATTTTACAATGCACCTCCTTTACATAATATATTAATGATCATGTCATCAATATTATTGACATGGGGAAGAATATTGGCCCGTTTAATGTTTTTATTCCAGTACAAATGATTATTTTCCCGATGTCTATATTCTATTAGAGAAACCACCATTTTATATAGACAAGTTTTGAGAATATTATCTCTTTTATTTAAATGGGATAATGTATATTAATTAATTATAATTTTATTCTAATATAAATGATTATTATAAATATTTATTATTTATAGTTTAATAATTATCTCATATGATGAATGAATTCGACTAAAACATGTTCAGGTAGGGAACCAACATTATATATCCCCTTGATTCCTCAATTGTGTAAGGTCCAAACCATTAACATTAAATAATATATAACACTTACAAATTAATAAACTTACTTAAATTCTAAAATAAAATTTAGGATTTGAGTTTTAGTGACTTAGGTCATCAATTATACATAATAATCCCATATATTACAAAGAGGACACTCCTACTCCGAATCCATTTTTTAGAATATATAAATAGTTTAAAGTAAAAAAATTTAATATTTTAATGAAAAATTTTTATGGCTGTTAAATTTAAATATTACATTCCTTTACCAATCGTTAGGAACTTTGGAAAACTTTTTAAAACATTAAATGAACAAACAAAATTCAATAATCGACATAAAATGATAGAAAAAATCATTAGTCCAATAATACATATAATTTTTTACCCTTTAAAATTTAACATTAAGATAAAAAATTATTACCCACAAATTATTCTATTTTTGGAAATATTCTCATAAAACATTTCATAAGAAATATTTAAGGAAAAATAAAATATAGAAGTGTTATTTGAAATCATGAAAAAATCATAATTTATTTTTCAATAATTTATTCTTTTTTCTAATAAAAAGAATTTATATTCAATTAGCTTCAAAAATTATATGAATTACATAAAGAACCATAGCAAGAATAAATAAATTATTTAGGTAACTTACGGCTTTCTTTTCATATCAAAATTACATACACATAGAATATCCATTAAGGTTATACATAGAGTAACCATCCCGGTTTCAATTGAAATAACCATATGTGTAATACATGGAATAAAAACCATAGTATATTACCATAATATTATATTATATACACAATTTTTTAACCCTATCTCCATACTAAATGCATTGGATATCTATAATGGGCTCACCCAATGTTTAGTTTATAATAAAACCACCCATAATCATCTATAATTCCCAAAACCACAACACAATAAATAAAATATTTCATCATAAATACATTATATTCAACCATAAGAAATCATTTAAAAATATTGATATATATATTTCATTTTAATACCATTTAAAAAAACCAGAACATAGTGAAAGTGGTATTTTCTATGAATAAAACATAATAACATGGGAAGGAAGACAAATATTAAATAATATCTATGATGTTGGGAAATTTTATTATCATCAAATTTTTTAACATATAACAATAGTTTTTTCATTTTCTAATGAATTTATAAACATTTTTTAAAATTGTGTCAATTAAATTACATTAAAAGATATCCAAATAGAAATGAAATTTCCCTGATAATTCACTTTTATTCACAAAAATACATTCATAAAATAATAATAATTTATATGGATATCTATGAAAATGATATTTTTTATTACAATACTAAAATGGCATTTTTAAAAATAAATCCAATTATATTGAGTCTAACTCATCACAAATGATCTTTATCTTCTTCTTCTTCTTTGAACAATCTCCTTAGCTTTACACCAAATGTTTTTTATGATGGTTAATGATCAAACAAAAGCCTCTAGTGTTGATGTGATATTTAATGAAGGTATCTGAGTAGAGAAATGGTGAACTTAATTGGGTTTTAACTACTTTGTAAATGGATAAGTATATTCCCTTTTATATGGGAGAGGAGGGGCACTCTTAAATTTAAAAAAATATAAAATCAATATAAACTAGTTTTCAAATAAAATTGGATTGAAACTAATTTCTATCAAATGTAGGATAATTATGGATCACAATAATCTGATATAATAATAATTAAACATGGTTTTACTATGTTTATACATTTATATTTTGGTATGAACCCCTTAAAAACCCTTTGTAAACATTCCGTGATGAAATGACTTTTACTATTTGAGGGTCAATATAGTAACTATAAATAGATAAAGTCCCATAAATGGAAAATGGTTGATATTTTAACCATATCCTCATATATTGGGTGAATCTAATTTTTTTAAATTTTATATCACTTAATAAAATATTATTTATTAGAAAATATCATTAATCTGAATCCTTATAACTATTCACTAAATTGACCTAAATAACATCAATAAAACAAATAAAATCCAAAAAAATATACACTCATAAAATTTAAATTTAATCTCGAAAATTATTAAAGGATGTTAATTTTCTCAAATTATATAACATTAATTATTTTTAATATCATTTATTATACCTTTTCATAAATTGAATAATTACTACCTCAACATTCTCTAGGAATGTAAGAGAATTATTATATTTTGATAATAATTAAAAATAAATTATCATAATGATCATAAATAATTCATCATTCTAAATAATATTTATAACCATTAAAATCCATTGGTTATCCCAAATTTTAAATTATTATACATATAAAAAGTAAGACTGTGGCCTTTTTGGCATTATCTTTAAATAAATTAGTATTTTGGTTATAATCACAATAAAATGGAATCAAATAGATATATAACCAAATATTTACTGTTTATAGAAAATATGGACACATCCAATTTAAAAAATGTCTGTTAGGGTCCTTTTATAGTCATTGACAATTTATTTTGAACATTATTTACCAGATGTACCCATTACTATGGTGACAAAAATTTTTATGTTTATTTATCATATTAACCAAAAATTCAAAGGGAAATATTAAAAAAATTCTCATTAATTCGATATATGAAATATATTTTAAATAATTTGAAAATCATATGTTGTGGAATTTAATTTGAAATTAAAATGAAAAAATGTAACTAATAATTTGTTTTAAAAAAAATATACTTTTTAAATAAAAAAATAATTATACTGAATTAAGGGGTAAAATTCATTTAAAAAATAGAAATTGTACCATTACAAATATAATGGAATAATTTAAATATTAATACTAATATATAACATAATTTTACATTATAAATACTTTAAAAGGAAATAATGTTTTCAATTAAATATTAGTATTTATCAATATTCATTTAAAATCAAAATTTTCACAAAATTATTAAAACATCATCCTAATATTATTCATATTTGATGAATTCACAAAAGAATTTCATTTTTCATAATAAAAAATATATAAATCGAAGATCAATATTTTAAATAAGATTATAAAATAGCAAATGATCCAATATGAAGAGAAACAATGTTTTATTCCCTTTGTCGAAAACATTTTCTAATATTTTTATAATGAACACAACCCAATAAAATTCAACTAATTAATATATGAAATATTTTATATAAAAATTGAATATGCTATTATATTCATATTTTATTATATATATTATGTACTCATAATTTTTTTACATACAAAAAAAGTTTGGGATATCTTTCATTCATTGCTTTTTCAGAATACCATATTGATTATTCCACCATATTATCATTATGGAAATCCTAGAAAACATATATTTTCTTTATTTAAAAATAATTTATATATATGATTTGGAATTTAAACATGTTATTCCTCATAATAAGGTTTATCTTGCAACTGAAACAACTCATGACTCATACCACGTGATAAAACCAACAAATAGATCAAAAACATCCGAACATGAAAAACATTAGCTACATAGTATAAAGTCAGTGTTAATGGAAATTGGTAAGAAAATGGAAAGAAATTTTTTGAGGACTTTTATAGACAAATAATCCATGTACTTAAAGTCACATATTCTTCAAAACAACATTACACATTTCTCTGGAGACACATTAAAGAAAAAATGCTCACCTACATTGAAAGAAAGATATTTTCTATGGTTATTTGAAAAATATTTTTACATTTTATAAGTTTTCCACATATATTGTTTAATTAAACTATTCTTATGATTCATTTACTCTACCAATTCTTTTCCCATCAACCTCTTCTCACCCATTTAATAAAAAAAGTATGGAGTTCGACATCTCTTTTTATATAATTCAACAGAAGGTTACATCCATAAAAAGTAATTAAAACATTTATTATAATAAAAAATACTAATGAACTATAGTTATATTATATTCACATGTAATCCATTTAACAATCATAAAGAACTTATTTAATGCTCTAATTTTATTTAATAGTTTGTCTATCAGATTAAGTGTCAAAATACATATTGAAATTTAATTCAATTATAGATTTATTTTAAAATCATTTACAAAATTTTGAAATGAGTCCATGATCATGGTCAAATAAAATATAGATAGGAACACCATGTAGACTATTTATCTCCACAAGATATAGTTTAGAATAATGATCTAATGGATAAATATCTCTAATTGGAATGAAGTTCATATATTTAGTTTATCTATCATAAATAAAAAAAATTGCATTATTACAATGAGAAGGATTCGGAAATCCCACCATGAAATTCTTGGATACATTTTCCCATTTCTAATCTATAATTGAAAAATGCAGATGCATAACATTTGGTAATTAACATTATGTTTTTTCCTCTTCAAACTTCAAACATTTCATATAAATTATTCTATATCTCTTTTAATTCCATACCACCAGTAATACTCCTAAATGTATCCATGCATATTATAGATCCTAATATTAACATAAAACAAGAAACTATATTCTTAAATAATTAATTATTTCTTAAAATAGTAATAACAAAGAAAACATAATATATTTCCAAATCCAAATTAATAATATTTATCATTTTAAATTTTAACAAACTTAGCATTCATAAAAAAATCTTGATTTTCATATAACTATTTATCTTCTTTATGAACATTCGAAATTATTTTTTAGAGAGATGATTATATTGAAAACCTAAAATAGAACATTTAATATTTCCAAAACAAAAAATTATAGGAATGAATTCATCAAATGATTAACCTATGATTAATTTTAAAATCATAATATGGTTAATGAAGTATTATTTTTTTACTAAAATCATCATCTTCTTTTTTAAAGTTACAAGAAGGTAATGAATTGGGATCTCATAATTCTTTATCAATTCAAGCCATTTCTCTTCTCTCTGGTTCATCTATTTCTATGAATATATATAAATAAATATTTTAGTATTAGTATATATTTCATACATAGATCTATATAAATTATGTGTCCAAATTTATAAATAATACACTCAAGCGGTTAATTCCATATAATGTGTAGGGTAAATTAACTGATGATGTTTTTGATGACATGATGCACAAAAAATTTCCTGATTATTATACATCAGTATATAATGAAGTAATTTTAATGTATCATCAATCTATATAAAATTTTCACCAATATTATAGGGAATTGAGAAAACTAGATTGTTCACCAATAATTTTCGTTCTAGAGAAAATTCCATCACATTATTTTCCCAGATGAATTTCGCGCCCTTTCGTTTTAACAGAGTTTGTGGGATAGATAAAAATGAAATGTTTGGGAAAAATAATTAATAATAGATATATATCCCTAGAAACTATGAATATAAGTAAATATATAGGTCATTTTCATTCGTCAATAACCATTGTATTAGGTGAATAAATTTTAATTCTATATTTATTTAATTTTTTTTATGAAGTAAGTATAGTGTAACCAAAAATAAAATCTTCAAAATATAAAATATAAAATATTATCATTTAAGGGGTTTATAAAAATCCTTAGATAGTTTTTATGATCCTCATCAATTTTGAAATATATAAATATATCATAAATAAACCAACCACTAACTTATCTAAATATTCATTTATGACTATATTCATAACATCCATAAAAATATATAGGGAATACGATAACTTAAAGGGAATAAATAAAAACTCATAATAAAAATATATTGTCTAAAGAAAAAGATATTTGTTCACAATATTAATGTTATAAAAATTTATATAGTCAAGGAAAATCCTCATTGACCTATATTTTCATTTTATAAAATATGGTAGGGTCACCCCATGGTGAGGAACAATGATGATTGAAATCATTATCAAGTACGTTAAGTGGTTTTTAAATTCTAGAAGTCTTAAATCATCAATTTGATGATGGGGTTTCGATATTGGATTAATAACAAGAAAAAATTCAATAAAGAATTCAACTTTATATTCATCTATAACACTGGGGAACTCATCCAAAAACATTCCATGGTTTTCTTTTACTAATAGAACATCATTAATCTTTACAGTTCCATAATTCTTTCAAATATATTCAGTATATCTTTTGTTACTATATTTTAATAGTTTCTAGGATTGTTGATATGTTATGAATCGTATGAGTTTAAACTTATATAAAAAATAAAATTCTTTCCAAATAGAATTCTTTAACTCAACAATATATCATATCAATATAAATAAAACTCAAATCTATAATAAGAAGAAAATATAACTATACATGGGGAAGGACAACAAGGAAGTCAGGTAATGTCTTTCCTCAATCAGTGACATGGTAAATCAAATAATATTTTTTCCAATAATATTTTCCCGTGTTTTTGTATCAAATGTTGATCATGTATTTATATATGGGGAATATCAAATTTACTAGAAAATATATCAAAATGAAATAAAGTGTAGGCCCCAATTGAAAAAAATACATTAGCATAAACTGAATAAATTAAAAACATACCTGATACTACATTATTTTATGGCCTTAAATCATCCAATGTAGTGGAAAAAATATTTCACCTCACCTTTATTCGTATATCATTGATGTATCCCATCATTTGACTTCTTCTTCAGACACTAATGTGCTTAATGAACAATAATATCACATTTAAAAGACTTACTACATATTTATTAGAATTATTATTACCACTAACATGAACCTTTATTTTCAATTATCATAAATATTCCTTATCTTATCACATTATATACACTTAACAGACAAAATAAGGCATTCCCTAGGGTAATTTTTACAACAACACTAAAAAACTGAAAACATAGTTTTCATACCATCACATTTTTTGATCTATTAATACCTTTTACAACAACATGTTCTTATTTTTCAGTAGATTTTTTGAAGTATACATGATCATTAGAAAAATAAATTTCAACCTTATCAACATATCAAAATATTTTCTTATATCTTTTTAATTAAAATGTATGAAATTCACATTCATATCATGGATTCCATCCTAAGTAAAACTAATTAATTTTACTATCCTGGTCATAGATGAAATTTGGTGAGTTCTATTCCAATAAGTTGATGTTTTCCTCATATGAAACCATTGAATATTCCTCATTTGTTACAATTTAAAAATTTCTATTCCATCCTTGTTTAAATTTATTTAGAAAAGTATTCATCATGGAAGATATTGTTATAATTGTCCCATTACAAGATATAAATTTATTCAATTTTGTTAATTTTCATAAATAATATCCACCATTGATCAACATCACCATCAAAAAATTAAATAAAAAAACCTAAATTTTTATTATTTGAACATTAAGTGCCATAAAATATATTCTATTAGGAGTTGATACATCATTCACATACATCTGTTTAGAAGAACCACTAAATGATGGGGGATTTTTTCTCATAAAATGGTCTATTATTATCAAGATCCTATGTGGTATATCTGGATTCCATCTAGTATTAAATTCAAAATGATTTATAGATTTTGTAAAGAAATCCATCACTATAAACAATTGCTCAGTTTAAATTATGACCAATCTGTATTGCTAATTCGGAAGGATATCATCCTCTTTGTTCCTCCCTACCACATCCTCCCTATTTCCTCTAAAGAAACCCATTCTGAAAAAACATAGTTTAGATAAATCAACAAGTTAATCATAAAATTATATATCTTTTAAACATAATAATTCTGTAAAATCATACAAGTGTATTTTAATATCATTATCATAACTAATAATGTTTTCTAAACCATTATCTATCAAGAACATTAAGGTCCTAACATTATGAATTAAATATTCTACTGTATTTTGAATAGAAATAAATTATATTAATTCACAATGATATTTTAGGTTTAGGGATTTAAAATTTCTTTCATAACTCTTACATAATAATCCCATGTATTACAAAGAAAAAACATCAACTATATATTAGTTTTTAACAACATAAAACTTTTAATGTCAAACAAGATTTATTTCCATGAAAAATATTCATGACATTCAACATGAATTCATTAATTAAATTACCCCTTCTTTTTTCTATGATTTTTTGGGAAATTTTATGAGGATTATTGATGTATAATTAAGGAACACATAGAAAAAATAAAAAACAGTTAGTTTATAAAAACATATAAAAAATATCATTTTTCAAAATAAAAATTTGGATCCAAATTAACATTTTATAATCCAAGAAATCACATTATCTATCTAAATACATTCATGAAACATTTTTTTTGAAATTCTAAATGCAAAATAAAACTCACAAGGTTTCATTAAAATCAGAGAAAACACAAGATAAATTTTATCACAAGATTATAATTTTCAACAATAAAATGTAGCATATAATTTCCATTACCTTGTAAATTCATAATATTTCCCTAAAAAAGAATAGATCGAAATAAAAAATTAGGTAGGTAACATAAATAAATATTTTCCTATCTCTCATACATAAAAATTCAAAAACCGCCATGATTATACTTAGAGTAACAATCACAGTTACACTTGATATAACCATCATGGTTATATTTAGAATAACCATGATAATATATTCCCATAATAATGTAGGACAGTTATAATAGGTTATCACTATCCATATAACCAATGCATTAGAGATCTATAACAGGCTCACCAACCCTATTTTAACAAAAAAAACTATCAGTTATTATGAATAATTACTAGGATCCATACACAATACATAAAATATTTCATCCAGAAAATTATATGATTCTATAAATATAAAATATTCATATTATAAAATAATAATTCCATTTTAAAAACATTTTTTAAAATAAATACATAGGTATAGAGAGAATTTATTAAAAAAATGAAATATTTTTAAGGTATCTAAATATAAAAAATAGATATAGTGACATTAAAATCAATTATTTATATAAATGTTAAAATAGAACATTCATTTGGTATTTTTTAAAGAACAAAAAAAACTATAGTTTCATTAGCTGTTAAACATATTATTAATTTATTTTAAGCATAAATATCCATCAAATACACACCAAGGATTGTACAATCTAGTGTCTTTAGAAGATTAGATACATAAAATTTAAAACATGTGTCCAGAATAAAAAATAATTTTATTAGTCTCCATAAAGATCACCAAAATATCTCTAATCACCTATAATATAATAGGACACCTTCAGAATACATAGAAAAAATGGTGAGCTAAAAATCCATATATAGGAATAAACATTTGGAAAAACTAGTACACATGAGTTATAAGGAATAAAATGATAACATTAAAGGAATGAAACCTGAACACTAAAATGGAATGCCAGTACATAGAAAATGGATTCATATGGTTATATTGATTTTTTCTGGAAGTATCACAAAACATAACTTAATCAAAAGTGAATGGTAACATCGGTGACGATATCACAAGGTGGAAAAGTACCATAATGGATTAGGTTTACTACCAAATTGCATACATGATGTCTTATGAGATATCACATTAACCAAGGCATTAGAGCACTATCTAGGAGAACCCATCACAACATGTTCATACACATGTTTCCCACATGAATCATAACACGAAATTAATAAACATAATGGTTAACCAAGGAAAGAAATGGTTTCTATATTCATGTTAAAAGGCATAACCAAAGGTTGTATTAGAATGATTAAAATAAAATTTGGTGTTAAATAATTAATGGATATTAATAAAGGGACAATAGTAACAGATTATGATAAATGATTTCCAAATTATATCAAATAATTTTAAGGGATTGGTTATGTTATTTTGAAAATGTTCCACATAAGAAGGGTTTTACAGAGAATGATAATGAGACATTAAAAGGGTGTATTAGAACTATAATTTACCTAAATCCCAAAGTGAACTAAAAATGGGGTTTCATTGTAAAATATTTGAATTTCATAATATTTGGGGAATAGAATCGTTTTTGGATTATACTTGAAAATGGTAAAATGGGAAGTTCTCTTTTATTGGGTGTGCTTATCAGGGTGAATTTAGAATGAAACCTCTTTAAATGAGTTTTTTCCCATAAATGAAGGATGAATTGTCAAGATAAATAATTTTTAACATATAAATTGAATTTATAATAATTTAATAAGAATAGTGAAGAAATAAATTGATTTAATGTGAGAGAAAGTGTAACCCCACCACAAATTTGGATGTTTAGAGAGGTCACTTACTTGTACCAGAATGAGTTATGAAATTTCAATTAATCTAATAGATAATAAATGTAGACCAATTAATTACATAATTTATAAATTTATCCATTTATATTATATTTCTTATAAATATATTATTTTCATTTATGGGAATTTATATGGGTTAAAATGTTCAAATTTTATTCCAGAGACATTCATTTCTGGGTTTTATGGTCCGTTACCTTGAGTGTAATTAAGGGATTTGTTTAAATGGAACACAAACTACATAATTGGAATAAAATGATATTAATATAATTATACAATTTTAAATATATTCAAATATAATTTTGTATTCACATAGGATAATGATTCATTAGATAAAATGATAATGAAAAATAATTTGTTTATTTTGGCTGTTTTTACAACAATCACAGACATGTATCAATTAATCTAATATTATGTTTAAATATTATTGATTAATAATGGGAAATTATTTATAATATAAATACTATAATATGATTTCACCATAAAAATTATATTATGAACATCCATTAAGGAAGTAATTAAAAATGAAAACTTTTCATCCATGAAGGTGGTAAATCGGCATATAACCATTGATGTTGTAATTTTTAGAATAAAAATAGAAGATAATTGTATTGATAATGGATATTCCATTCACATAAATAATCTATATTATACATTAATACTAATTTTATCATGATTCATTTTATAGGGGATATGAGGATAAGGTAAAATAATGAAAGAATATAAAAGAGAAAGAATGGTGATTTTACCTCTTGAATGTCTTCTCTTAGATAACCTCTTAAATGTACTTGGGGTTAGTATTGTGTTGAGACCAGAAGGTATTGTTCTTGAGGAAGAAATATGGGAAGTAAATTTGGAAGAATGTAGATATGATTCTTGCCTTATGGGGTGTGAGGAATAGGGGTGATGATGGGTGGTATTTATTAGGGGGGAAGGGATTTTTATAATTATAATCACTATTTTAATATATTAGATCGTGAATATCAATATTTATGATTAATATGAATAAATATAGTAATTGTTTCATGTTATTTTGAATTAGTGGGTGATTATCTCATCCATACATCATCCATTACTCAAAATGTGATGTATTTGTCAAATATCGTAAATTATTGTATTTCAGTATTCACCAAAAAATTTAACTATTTTAGAAAAAATCCCCAAAAATCACCCTGACCATATTTTGGTGTGTACATTTAAAAAATAGAATCTTTTGAATAAAAATATATTTTTAAATACGAAAAAAATATTTTTTATTTAAATTCATCATTTATTAAAGAAATACTGATTAAAATATTAAAATAGATTTTATAACCATTTGAAAAATTTTCTGAGGTTTCATAAATATTTTTATAATTATAATAAAACATTAGATTAATATATGAATCTATTTTATGAAATTATATTTTCTTTTACATCATTTTATTAATTATAAACATTTAAATAGGAACTTATATTTTATAATAATACAAATAATGAATTACTCAATTTTAAAATATTTAATTACTTATACCAGGATATTTTATTTCATATTTTAATTTATAAGATGCCTAAATTTTATTTATAATTTTATTAGTGAGGCTCTTAATATAACGTCAATATAACTATTTCTAATCGTCACATTACTAATTCTATAGTCAGGTTACTATTCTAATTACATTTATTTCTATAATTTATATAAATATTACTTATTTTATTCAGAAATCATTCACTTATATTTTATCATAAGGTCATAAATATACATTCACCCTAAAAATTAATATTTTATTATTAAAATTATGCTTTATTTCTATAGCCTTTTTCATAAGAGGGGTCATTCTAGTGGATCGATCTGATCTGAATTATCATATTTTTTTATCTTGTTTCATATTTATTGTTTTGATGGAATATTTTGAATTTTTATTAACTTATTCACTGGATAATGTATCATTCTTAATTAATGAGAGTAATATATATTTTTGGTTTCCCTATGTGATTTTTTTATTTATTACATAATTATAAGAATATAATTTCCATTGATATTGTAATGGTTATTAACTTATTCCCCCCTATGAAAAAATTCCCTAAAAATATCATTTTAAAAACTAAGGTAAAAATAGATTAGGGTATTTATCCTTCATCACTTCCTCTAGTTCCCATGCCACCACATCATACATATGGTTTCTACATAGTACTTTGACCAGGTGACTCGTCTGTTTGTGTAGGACATTATTTAAAGAGTATAAGATACTCACCAAATACACTTCACTAGAGAGATCATTTTCCAGTTATACCATTATTGTATTAAATACAGGTGATGTATTTTGAATTTACGTCCTTACGAGGGTTACATGGAATAAATCATATACTTGAGACATGGTTAGTGGAATTTCAAATTGATATTCCACACCTCTGATGTAATCAAGAATCTCACTAGTGCCAAGGAACCTACAACATAGATTTCATTTCTTCCCAAATCAAATGAACCTATTATATTGAGATATTCATAGGTATATTTTTTTTACCAATCTGATACTCTTTGTCCCATAGATTACTATCCACATCACTCATTTGGTGACTCTAGGCTACATTCATGTTCTAATAACTGGTTTTCAACTTTTTTATCAATTATTCAACCATTATTGGTCCAAGAAGGTAATGTTAACCATATTCATCCCATAATGATTTTGTCCAAGAAGGTGTAATTGTTCATTTATATAACCTAGTTACATGGAACGAGGATGAATTGTCACATAGAACTTTAATGATAATTGTCTCTGTTAATTTGTCAGTTTTGATAACAACGAACTGATTTTTATTTACAACCTAATACCATTTGAACAAAGGAATTAAATAATATTAAATTGGATATATTATACATAATAATATGGTTCAACAACAAAAATAATGGTTTCATGAATAGAATCTATAATGATAATAGAAATTGAAAGTCCATCATCCTTGAATGTGTAAAATTTACATATCTCAGATGGTGTTCTTGCTACTAGTATAAATAAAGGTAAAAAGGGTGAGGTGATGATAAATTATATCACTATAATGAAAAACTTCCAGTACATATAAGGTACTAGAGTCATCTCAATATTTGGATACAGAGAGGTAATAGAAAAAGAAACAAAATAACTTGAAAGGAAAGACAATGATTTGAAAAAAAGAATTTACCACTTGAACCAAACTTCTTTGAGAGCCTCCTTAAGGTAGAGGTTTTGGTCTTTTTATGAGACCAAAGATTGGTGGAAGATGGATAGAAGGTTGGGAGTGTATTTGTCCAGAATTTGGATAAGACACAAGTCTTGAGAGGAGTGAATGGATGTGGGGGTGAGCGGGGGTTTTTATAGTTGAGGAGATAGGGGATTTCTGAATATAAAACTCATTAATTTATTATTTCTTCACAAGAAAAGTAATAGTAAATCATCCATGACCAAGAATATTAATTTTATCATGTGAATTCGGATTAAGGGTGGTAACATCATCCATGATTCTAGGAATATTATATTTAGCTTATAATGTATATATACGGTAAATTAACGTATTTTACTATTCATAAAAAAAATCAAGTATTTCAGAAAAATCCCAAAAATTCAACCTAACCGTTTTTCGACATGTAGAATCCAAAAAAGAAGCCCATTTTTCAAAAATAATTTTATAAATATTATTAATTTAATATTTAATTAAAATTATAATATATTATCAAAAACCAGTTTTAAAACATTCATTAACTTATTCTAAAATATATGTATATCTTACTTTCAACTTGAATATTATTTATATTTTATCATATGTAAGGTTTTTATTCATAAGGGTATATCACTATTCATTAGGGTATGTTACTATTCATAAGGGTAGGTTACTATTCAAAAAATTAGGTTTTTCTTATTGGACTCTAAATAACATATTGATCGCGACTGTGTATGTCAGATTTTTGAAATTAACATCACATAAGTGAAAAAATTATGTTTTAACCATCCCATAGAACTTAGTAGTTAATGTGATTATGACATATTTATAAGAAAGTAATTTCCTTAAAAAAATATTGGGTTGTTACATTCTCTCCTCCTAAAAAAAATTTCTCCCTCATATTTTTTTTTACAATCTAGGCCAAAAATAGGTGGGGGTACTTCTCCTTCATTGAATCCTCTAGTTCTCAAGTTTCCTCTTCGTACATATGGTTTTTCTATAGTACCTTGAAGAGATGAGTAGTCTTGTTGCGTAGAAAATTGTCTCTATGATCAAAAATTTTCACCAGCTTCTCCTCATAGGAATGATCATCCTCCAACTATACGACCTCTGAAGAGAGTACATGTGAAGGGTCTGGTATGTACTTCCTTGAGAGGGATACATGAAAGACATCATTTTCTTTCAACATGGTTGGTGGAAGTGCCAGTCGATATGCCGCAGCTCCGACTCGATCAAGGATCTCGAAGGGGCCGATATACCCGGGACATAGCTTTCCTTTCTTCCCAAACTGCATGACCTTTTTCCAAGGAGATAGGTGTAGAAATACCATGTCTCCTACCTTGATCTCCATGTCTCGTCAATGGTTATCCGCATAACTCTTTTGTATACTTTGGGATTCCTTGATATCCTACTGAATGGTTTTCAACTTCTCTGTGATTTCCTCAACCAATTCAGGTTTTAATAGCTTTCGCTCACCAACTTCATCCCAACACACCGGTGTTCTACTCCTTTTCCTATAAAGGTCTTTATATGGTGACATACAGATCCTTGAGTGGAAACTATTGATGTAAGAGAATTCAACTAGTGGATGATTTTTTTCCAATCCTCCATTGAATTCCATAGAACATTCCCTCAAGATGTCTTCTAGTGTCTGGATAGTCCACTCGGACTGGCCATCAATTTGAGGATGATAGGCCGTACTGAAGTTCAGTTCAGTGCTAAAAGAATGTTGGAGACTTTTCCAGAACATCAAGGTGAATCTAGGATCACAGTCAGATACAATAGAGAGTGGTACTCCATGAAGCCTTACCACTTCGTTGATATAAATCTGTGTAAGTTGATCCAGTGAGAAGTCCTCTTGAATAACTGTGAATTGAGTTGTCTTTGTAAGATGATCCACAATTACTCATATAGCATTGTTTCCTCTAGATGTCCATGGGAGTCTAGTGACTAATTCTATGGTAATGTTCTCTCACATCCATGATGGTATGGGTAGTGGTTACATCACCCACTTAGACTTTTTCCTCTCACCCTTCACATTTTCACATACCAGGAACTTTGATGTATATTCATCAATCTCCCTTTTCTTATTGTCCCACCAAAATTTCTTTCAGATATTTCGATACAGATTTGATCTAACAAGATGTTTAGATAAATTAGAGCTATGGGCATCATCCAATAGTTCTCTCTTTAACTTGGGAATAGCAGGAACCCAAATCCTCTTCCCGAATTTTAAAATTCCATCTTCGTATGAGAATTCATTCACCTTCCCATTATTTATTTCGTTAATTTTATTTTGAAACTCCACATCATCAGCCTAAGAAATTTTCATCCTCTCTAGAAAATAAGTATGGGTAACCATTTGAAAATTTAGTGATGTGATACCTTCCTTAACAATTCCCATATCCATCTTTACTAGATCCGTTAACATAGGATCCCTTTCAAATCTCATCTTGTTCGGAATTCCTTGGTCTTTCCTACTCACTTCATCTTCTACCTTATTTTCTTTTACCAGGTGGTAGTGTATTGTGCAATCGTAATCATTGAGTAGCTCAATCCACCTCCTTTGTCTCATGTTGAGTTCTTTCTGTGAGTATATAGACCTCAAACTCTTATGATCTGTATATATCTCAAATTATTCTCCATATAGGTAATGTCTTCAAATCATCAGAGAAAATATTACCACTACTAACTCAAGATCATGGGATGGATAGTTTAGTTCATGAATTATTAGTTTCCTATATGCATTGGCAATCACTCGATCATTCTGCATAAGGACACAACCAAGTCCTTTATTTGATACATCACTATAGAAAACCAACCCATCATTCCCAGATGATAGGGTTAGGATCGGAGCATTCACTAAACATTTCTTCAATTCTTTAAAACACTCTTCACATTCCATTGTAAATAAAAACTTAAACCCTTTTCGTGTGAGCTTGGTCATTGGGTTAGCTAAACGAGTGATGTTCTGAAAAAAACGCCGATAATAACCTGTCAAACCAATAAAACTACTTATCTCAGTTATGTTTATTGGATTATGACATTCTTTAACAACCTTTTTCTTTATAGGATCTACATATATTCTATCCTTAGAGACAATATGACCCAGAAAGAAAACTGATTGGAGCCAGAAATCAAAATTGTTCAACTTCACATATAATTCGTTTATTCTCATAGTAATAAAAAAAGTGAGCAAGTGATTTTCATGTTCTTCATAGCTTCTAGAGTACAACATGATATCCTCAATAAACACCACCAAAAATTCATCATGATATTCCGTGAAGACTCTATTCATTAGATCCATAAAAAAAGATGGTGCATTAGTAATGCCCATATCTGGTTCGAAATACTATTTTTAGTATGTTTTCCTTCCTCATAGGTAAATGATGATATCCAGATTGAAGATCAATCTTTGAAAAATATTGGTCTCCATGAAGTTGATCGAGTAAATCATAAATTCTTGGAAGGGGATACTTATTCTTTATTGTAATAGCATTGATTTACCTGTAATCAATGTACAGTCTAATGGATCCATCTATCTTCTTAACAAAGAAGAAAGGGGATCCCCATGGATAAACAATAGGTCGAATAAATTATTTATCACTCAATTCTTCTAGTTTCTTCTTTAGTTTCACTAACTCTACTATGGACATTCTATAAGGAGTCTTTGATATGGGTCTTGAACCAGGAATTAAATCAATGGAAAACTCAATTTCTCATTCTGGAGGATGTCCAGGTAAATCTTCTGGAAATACATCAACATATTCTCTCACAATAGGTACATCCTCTATTTTAACATTCCCTTCCTCACCCATAGTTATTTCATTCTATTTCTCCCCAAAAATTGAATTTAGTTGAGCTACTGGGGGTGGATCTAGATAAGAATTAGTTGGTGATGATTCTGCTCTAAAGATAAGGTGTTCTTTATCATCTTCATAAAAAATCGTAAACTCCATCTTCTTATAATAAATTTTTGCATCATGATCTGGAAGCCAATCCATATAGAGGATTATGTCCAAATCAATCATGGGTATGACGGTGAGATCAGAAGATAAAGAATATTTTTATGCCCTAATGGGAGCAGATTGAAATAATTTTGATGCAATGATACTTCCATTAGGAGTTTTTACTGACAAATCCCTTGTTAAATAAAATTGTAAATATCTAATTTTCTTAGAAAACTGGGAAGATATGAAACAATGTGATTATCCAGAATCAAATAAAGCATTGGATAAGCTTGATGAAATGATCAAAGTACCTTCCACCACGTCACGTGGAACTTCAACCTCTGTAGTTGTGATCGCATATGCTTGTACTTTCTCCCTTGGCCTCTTCTATTGAATAATTACTGGACGTTTTGGAAAATCATTAGCATAGTTCCCTATCTACTAACAATTATAGCATAAAAAATCATTGGATTTCTTCTTTTCCTATGAAATAACTAGAAAGATGGACATTCTGACCACATTTGTAGAATACTCCTTTTCCTTTTAAGAACGCACCGTAGTGTCTCCTTGCACAATTGTCACATTGTGAAAATTCAACTCTTCCCTTCTTACCTATCGCCTTATTTTCTTTTCTAGTGTTTTCATCTGTCCTCTTCTGTTCTTGCTTTCTCTTAAAGTCATAAGACTTCGAGAATTCTTTTTCGA
The DNA here is from genome assembly GCA_963277665.1 of Viscum album. Lineage (NCBI taxonomy): Eukaryota > Viridiplantae > Streptophyta > Magnoliopsida > Santalales > Viscaceae > Viscum > Viscum album. Next base: position 793,436,663 of record OY728128.1, on the reverse strand, counting down.
TCTTGATAGCCCATGAATCTCTATCCTCATATGATGAAATATTTTGGGAGACCAGTTCCCACCGGAGGAATGGATTTTGGCCATCAAAGAATCGATAGATTTTTCTCCTTGGATTTCGCATGTAGTCTACAACATGTCATACCCGCCTTGTAAAGTTGGATTCATACTTGGAAACATTTTCATCCTCCTTTTGCCTCAGATTCACGAATTTCCTCTTCATATCTGCTCTTGGTTCACGAGGGAAATATGTTTCAAAGAAGATTTCCTTACAATATCCCCACTCCATCTCTTCTATGTCTTCCTCCTCCTTTGTGTTATGGATTAATGACCAACATTGATCCGCATCTCCTGATAGACGATATACCTCAATGAAAAACTTCTCACTTTCATTACATCCGAAAGAGAGAAATATCTTCTCGAGGGAACATATCCACTACTCTACTAGAAAAGGTTTTGTAGTCCCATTGAATGATGGAGGCTGTTGTCGCATAAAGAGATCTAGCATAGCTCCTCCACGTGGTCGATCCGGATGGTCCATATGGGTAAGGTTATTATTCATATCATAAGTATGTTGTCCCAGAATATTTATGAGTTCCTCAGCACCAGTCACAGCACCAGATCCAAAATCATTATCTAGCATTGGAGGAAAATACCTACAAGGGACACGTGTGTTTGTGCAGTTTCTATTCCTTCCACTTGGTACCATCTCTAGAAAATGGAATACACTAAATTAGGTTATGAATCATAATGTATAATCATAACATAACAAAATACATAGAAAAAATTGAAATCCTACAAATGGTTAATCTAATGTTCACAAAGATGGTTTATTTGAGGAATATTTACATTAAACTCCTTCATAATGTCTTGTAATGAATATGTGAATTATCCTAAGCATATCCCCCAGGAGTGTCGTAACCCAGAGTGCAGAAAGGCCCATTGTCACGCAGAAATTCTCGTTCGAGTCTAGCTTAATGCGGTGTTTTTGGGTTTTACAACTAGATACATCTGTTCCAGAGCCGCCTCTACCTGCTCGTATCCAGAGAGGGATGAATTTCTTGAATGATCCACATATTCGTTTCCTTACCAATGCACCAGTACATTATTGTATGTATATCCTCAAAGAAAAAATTATGGACTCTTCCCTAATTCTATGTTATCTAAATCTAGTTTCAAATTATTCTACTAAACTTTCTCTGATTCCAACTGTAACGACCCGGCCCTAGTTGCTCGGATCCAGTTCCTTGTTTGATTACGTTGGCATACATACAAGGAATATTAATCCCAAAGGACCGAGTAGTTTAGTATTATTGGAAACAAGATTCATACATAAGTTCAATATTACAACTTGAAGAGAAATACAACATGGAATCTCCTTAGACAACAACCATAACTTCTATATTATTTCAGCATGCCATTCATAATAAACTTCTTTATGTCTTGAAAAAATGATACACAATAAAGGGGTGAAATCAAATGCTCAGTAAGAGTAAGAAATAAAGCGAAATATAGTATAAACACAAGACATGGTGCATAATTGAAAACACATATCTTTTATAATAAAGTTGAACACATTATTGAAGGAAAATTAGCAGAGTAAATAGTGCCATAATAAAACCTAATCATTGGTATTCTAATAATCAAATAACCACATGAAATATCAATAACTGAACTCATAATGATGGAATTCATAATGCCAGATATTCTGAAACATTTTCTCAAGGCCTCGGAAAAGACGTCTAATGATTAAGGACTCGGCCAATATCCATATCACATTGGGAAAGGCCTCAACCAATTCAACGTCTTGTTGTCTCATGGGACATACCGATGAATCGAGGGGATATTGTGGGCCCCACCCATCACATAAAAAGTCCAATGCATTCCTCATATGAGTGGGGATCAACATAAACAATATATACATTCATATTGAATCTATCATATGAAATGTAACTAACTTTCCCCAATCATTAATCATAAAACACTGACCATTTGGAATAATATGGTGAATGGTTTTAGGATACATCATCCACAATAGAGTAATTCATAAACCATTAAATAAAATATTTTAGATGACTTCATAAATTATTAATCCCAATAATACCATGGAATCAACAAGAGTGTTGAATTAGACGAAAACACACTTTTAAAATCATTATGCAATTCTTGAGATGAATAATCTTTTATTTTAAAAGGAAGTGTTCTTTTGGAAAAATCTTTTAATAAAACTAGAACTGAAGTGAGATAGTATTTTCATAAAAAACTAGTTTTTTAGAAGAATAATTGTTTCTATAAACAGATTATATATTTCCCTTGAAAATAGATATGAATTTGAGAAATTCCCCTATATCGGGCTCGTATTTTTGCAAAATATTTTGAGAGCTTCTTTTGAAACATGTAACTATCCAGAAAATAGGGAATGATTCGGGTTTGTGTGCATATATAGAATAATCACACATAATTTATGAGGAGTACATAACAATACATAATAATTTCATTGAGAAAATTATACAATAAAAGTAACCCGAATGAAAATGGATGTTTGTGTGGAAAACCCTTACCTTAACTCCGAACGTCGCTTCAGAGTGTTCATTTTCTTTGTTTTCATCTATGGTTCACTTGTTTTTATGTATGTGGAATGAATTTAAATCTCCGGAATTGAAATTATATATTATTTATGAACATAAATCAGTGTTATTGGAAGTTTATATAACTTGGTTACATGGAATGAGGATGAATTATAGTATATAACTTTAATGATAATTGTCTCTATTAATTTTGTGGTTTTTGATTACAACGAACTCATTTTTCATTAAAACCTAATACCATTTGAACAAAAGAATTACAGAATATTAAATAGGTTATATTATAAATAATAATATGGTTCATCCATAACAAGAATGATTTCATGACAAGAATTTAGAAGGATAATAGAAATCGAATGTCCATCGTCCTTGAATGCTTAAAATTGACACATCTCAGATGGTGTTCTTACTACTAGTATAAAAGACGGTAAAAAGGGTGAGGTGATGATAACTTATTTCAATATCAAGGAAAAATTATAGTACATATTATTTAATTGAGTCATCACAAAATTTGGATAAAGAGTGGTAATAGAAAAGGAAACAAAATAACTTGAAAGGAAAGACAACGATTTGAAAAGGGGAATTTACCTCTTGAACCAAACTTCCATGAGAGCTTCTTAAGGGAGAGGTTTTGTACTTTTTATGAGGCCAAAGCTTGCTGGAAGAGGGAGAGGAGGTTGGGAGGGTATTTGGCCTGAATTTATGGAAGGCACAAGTCTCGAGAGGAGTGAATGGAAGAGGGGGGGTGAGAGGGGGTTTTTATAGTGGAGGAGAGAGGAGATTTCATAATATAAAACTCATTAATTTATTATATCTTCACAAGAAAGGTAATAGTAAGTATTCCATGACCAATAATATTAATTTTATCATGTGAATTTGGATTAATGGTGGCGACATCTTCCATGATGCTAGGTATAGTCTATTTAGCTTATAATGTATATATACGGTAAATTACTGAATTTTACTATTCATAAAAAAATTATGTGTATCAGAAAAATCCCAAAAATTAAACCTAACCATTTTTTGATGTGTATAATCTAAAAAAGAATTCCATTTTTCATAAATAATTCCCTAATTATTATTAATTTAATGTTTAATTAAAATCAAAATTTATTATCAAAAACCAGTTTTAAAACATTCATTTACTTATTCTAAAATATAGGTATATCGTACTTTCTAATTGAATATTATTTGTATATTATCACAGATTAGGTTACTATTCATTAGTGTATATCACTATTCATAACGGTATGTTACTATTTGTAAAGTTAGGTTACTATTCACCAAAAATTAAGTTTTTCTTATTGGACTCTAAATAACTTACTGATCGTGACTGTGTGTTTAAGATTTTTGAAATTCACGTCATAGAAAAGACAAAATTCTGTTTTAAGGGTACCATATCACTTGGTAGTTAATTTTATTATGAAATATTTATAAGAAAGTAATTTCCTTTAAAAAAATATTGGGTCTTTACATCTTCTCCAGCACGTAGCCTATAAGAGGTAGGCTTGGTGTAGTCAAAATTGACATATCGCAAGGCAGGTGATCCCTAGTGGGCCATTTCAAGTCTTTTTTACTAAAAGATTTGAGACCATTATAATAACCCTATATTTTAAAATATGATTAAATTTCACTATGTCAATGAGTTCTATATCTTCATCCACACCAAACAACATACTAACATGAAAATGTAATAGGATTAGATTATTAAAACAAAAAATTTGAATTAGTGTGAATAAATAGAAGTATATGATTTATAAAATAGATAAAATAAATATAAAGGCTACTTATAATATGAATGAAAATCAATAGGTATATACAAAATTTGTAATATGATCATTTTATGTAGAAAATGTAATTTTCTAGATATCAACATTCCATTTGATATGAATTTAGATTTTAGTAAACATTATATAAAAGATGAATAAATATATTTTTTTTGAATAACTTTTGAATACATACTAAATTAGTAAAAAATAGGAAATATGATCGATAATGGTAATATCCTAAAAATTCTATTTTCATATAATAATGATTCTTATTATAAATAATCTTTTTATTTAAAAGTAAAAATTCTATAAATTATTTTTATATTTGAATAGAATAGGAATTATTCTTGGATTCATCATAGTAATATCTCCTTAATATTTTTTTTGGATTTTTCTATAAATAATTATTTTTATATGAATATTTAAAAAATATTATTTTTACAAACAAAAATGTTTTATGACATTATTAGTATATAATAATGAATTTTAAATAAACTAATGATGTTTTATTATACCATATATATATATAAATATATTTTATAACTGACTCTATAATTTTAAAATTTTGTTATTAATTTACAATCCCATATTTGATATATTATAATAGAAGTAATATTTTTTAAACATTATTTAATACATAAAATATTTGTATTTTAAAAATAATTTTGGTCCAATTTTGAAATATAATAAAAAACATTTGTTATAAAATTAAGAATAAATATTTATATATTATTTACTAAGGAAGAAATTAGTTTTATTCATAATTATTATTCTACCTTACAGAATTACTAGTTACCAAAACAAAATCTTAAATGAAAAACATAATAATTCTAGTAGTAAAAATATTGGAAACTTCTAAAAACATTATGTAAATTAATTTTTGAGATATTTTTGACCATATATCACTCTAATATCAATTATTTTATATTTATAGAGAAACATGACTTGTTTAGTGAGCCGTCCATTAATATTAAGTTCAAATGTTTACAAACGTACCATTCTCACCACTTGTAAAAGATACATCTCACAAAACTATTAAGGTATTCTGAAAATATATTTTATTCCTAAAAACATACCATTTATACTTCAACGATAATTCTATTTATATATTTATTCTATTTATCCCAATATATTTTTAAAGACCTGGAGAATTCCATGGGAATTTTTTTTCTTAATTACATTGGATTTTTACGAGTCCGCCAAATGTTACAATGCTTTATTCCGAGGCCCATTGTGCCCAGAATCACTTTCCAATGTTTTGTTCAGGTACGTTCAGTAAACGTACGAGCGGGATTTTATATCTTTTGAAGAGGTGCTTAGAATTGAAATCTTAGGGCACCGCTGATCTCATAGCGCCAGTATTCGCTTAAGAAGACTTTCACCTTGATGGAAGATGGTCAAGAATAAATGTTATTTTTTTGGATTTTTATAAAAAAATATAAAATAAATTGTAAAATAGTTTATTTTATTTTAATCTACCATGTGATTTATTGTTGGTTAAAACCTCTACTTGGGAGTTGGATGTGGGACCTCCACCCCCTAACCTCCCATGAGAAGTTATGGTGGTGGGGCCGACCCGAGACCATAACCTACCATTTGAATAATAGGGGTGGGGACCATTCGACCCCTATAAATGGGATTAGAGTTTAACCTCTCAACTCTCCCTCATTAAGGAGGGAGAGCCTCTCCACATTCCCCTTTAATTAAAAGGAGCCAACCCCCTTTAATTAATGTTCCAACCTCTTGAATTAAATTGGAGGAGTCTTTTTAATTAATTCACGGTTTTGAATTATTGTGCCAATGATTAAAAAAATTGCAAACTATTATTTTGGGCAATTTCTTTTTTTTGGAAACATGGGAGAGGAAGATAACATGTAGAAAATTATACTCTCCAATGAAGAACTCCCCTCCCAATGAAGAACGTGAAGAACACCAATGATGATTCTTCTTTGAATTTCTTCCCCGAGCACCTACCGACGTAGTGAATCATCCCTCCTCATCGTTGTCAATGAAAAAGTGCACAATCATGGATTGGAAGTGTGTAGTAGATGCGATGAATGATGGTCTCCTCCGTCTTCCTTCCGCGGCTCTATCGACGAACGAAGAATGATGAAAAAAATTAGGGATTTTATTTATGTATGACATTATTTCACTGATTCTTACCTTCTAAAAAAAATAAAGCAGACCAACTTATTTTCATGTTGATCAGAAGATGTTTATCCTTGTAGGTTGGGAATATATTATTGACGAGGTTTATGGGAAATGATGTTTTCAATTATATTCCATATCTTCTTTTGATGAGCCACTTTCTACCGCAATAATGCGGAGGGTTCTGGCCAAAAAAACATGGCCCGACCCCCTGACACTCTTCTTGAATGATGTGTTCTACGCAAAGGAAGAAGGGAGATCTTTGCCGCGGTGATGAATGGAGAACCATCTCTGATCCACCAAAACCCCCCCTTCATTTTGACTCCAAATCGAGCAAAGGAGCTTTCCCAACCACTAAATAACTGGAAATCCAACGTGAGCCTCGAGTGGGAAGAAGAATGGGGGAAAGTTGGGAAATCTGGAGTGGCCCGTGACTGAAAACCCTAATTTTTAAGTGGTTGCAGGGTTTGGTTGCACGGTCTGGGAAACTGTGCACCAACCGTGCGGTAGGCACTATCCCACCTAGGGACCTTGCACGGATTGGCCGCACGGTTTGGGAAACTGTGCGCCAACCATGTGGTAGCAATTGTCCCACCTGGGAACCTCACATGGCTTTGACACACGGTTTGGGAAACCATGCACCAACCTTGTGGTAGCCACTGTCCCACCCAGGGACTACGCACGGATTGGATGCACGGTTTTTCCAAACTGTGTGCCAACCATGCGCCCCTGCACAAACCTTAATAACATTGGCACCAGACGACCGTTTGACGAACTGTCAGCGGCGATGGTTTTCTTGTAGCACGGTGTTCTCTTTGAGTATACCTCTCTGGAGTTTGGGGTTTAGTTGAGTTTTGGTCAGGTTGGATCGTACACGAATCCAACCAGGCCCCTGGTACTATAAAGCTAATAACTCACAGACCGAGCGTCCGATTGACACACCGTCAGTTGTGTTGAGGCCTCTTTGACCTGGAAGACCTTTGATATAATTCTTCATGGGGCTTCATCAAAGTTGGATTATTGACCAGTAGCTTGTGGAGTGGATCTTTTAGAGACGAGAAGGCATTTGTGCAGAAACCTAGTAGCTAGCTGAGACTTGACGACTGCTGACCGAGTCGACACAGAGTGATTCGACTAGCCTAGTGGGGAGCGCCTTGGTCTCGCGACAAACCCATGGTGGGGAAAGCCTCTGTGTGAGCATAACAGACCCATGGTACTCGACATGTGGAGTACCTCAGCAGGCTACGTGGGGGAGTGCCTATGTGTGAGCAAAGAAGGACCACGGTGGGGAGTGCCTATGTGTGAGCACAGAAGATCCACGGTACATGAAAAGAGGAGTACCTCAGCTATACATGTTAGTGGGAAGAACCTCTGTGTGATGTCGCAGGCCCACTGTACTCGATAGAGGAGAAGTTCCCTATTAGCCGAGGGTTCAGATTGACACTATTCATAGAATAAAATCCTGGTTGATTTGAGTCAGTAACTTTTGTGTTTACCTTATGAATGAGATGGATTACATGATATTATAGGTATCTGTATAGTCATATACATATGTGTGGTTATCTATTGATTTATTACTTTTTGGTTTATCCTTGTTAGATTTTGTGAGACCTTAAGGGTCTCGGGGTCCCTACTGAGTATCATTATACTCACCCCTGCACGGGAAATGCCCACACTTCATTGTGTTGGTTTTATATGACAGACAGCGATGACCAAGGCTAAGTGTACATGACTGGATGGTACCCGGAGGTGGACCACATGGCGTGATGATGCACAGAGGAGATAGACATATGTGGAGTGCTGTGGAGTGCTGTGGAGGCTATTTGTACCTACCCCTCGGGTAGGATCCGTGCTGGATGATCCAGGAGCTTCTTTCACCATTCAGTTATTTTCCCTTTTTAGATGTACTTGTACTTCATGTTGGGCGGGTTTTCCGTCCCCTTTACTTTCCATAACTCATTTGTATACAGTTTTTACTTAGTGTTTTTCTTCTAGCATACTCTGATTGTGTGTGTTTGTGATTTATAAAGGAAATTCCTTCCCATCATAGGGATTTATGACGTTGGTTCAAGTTTCCAGCCCCAGGCCTATGGAAGGTGGGCTTGGGGTAGCCATGACACAGGCCCCTGGGGAAGGGTCGTGAAAAATTTGTATCAGAGGGGTCAGTTCTACCATAGAACTTATGACTCTAATATTTCTTTTCTGTGAAGCAATAGTATTATGTGTAGCGAGTGTGGTTTTCAGTTCAGGGAGTCCAGTGTTGGGGCGGCGGATGACAAATCCATACACGAGGACCATGACTACAAATTTATAACTCAGTGCATGAAAACACTGATTGTGTGTGTGTTTTCAAAAGTTTTTCTTAAAGTCAGATCACCAGATATAATCTTTTGACTTTATCACATCTGTTCCTTTCAGGATGCCTCCCCATGGGCGACCAGTTAGAGCCCCATGAGTCATACACATTGATATCCCACCGAGCGATGAGGCCTCGGTGTAGGGCCCTTTACTAGAGGAGCCACCGGAGTTACCACTCTTCATTGGGACACCGATGCCACCAGCCCCAGTAGCAGATGATTCATTCCACATGATCACATTCCACGAGTTCCAACGCCAGAGGCCACCCAGGTTTTGGGGAGAGACGGACCCACATGCAGATGAGGATAGGCTGAGGCTATGGTGAGAGTCTTCAGAATATTCGGTACACCATCCGACTTCATGGTGATTATTGCTGCGAGCCTTCTACAAAAAACAATAGGAAGATGGTGGAGCTTGATGCTCTAGGTGCATGACGAGGTGACACTACTTTGGGTAGTCTTCGAGACCTTGATCTGGGCGGAGTTTGTCCCAGCCACCCTTCGTACGGTGCAGATACATGAGCTATTGCATCTAAAATATGGTAGCATGATAGTGTCACAATAATCAGTGAGGATCACCGAACTCTCGCGCTACTCTACAGATATGGTGCAGGACTTATTCTTTAGGGATCAGACCTTCGAGTTGGGGCTCAGGCGAGAGATCAGAGCATTGATGATCTCCCTCAGCATCTCGACGCAGGTGGGGGTGTTAGAGAGAGCCCTCCTTATAGAGAGTTTCCTTACTGTGAAGTCACCAGAATCGGGACCCACTAGTAGTCGACATGTTTCATAGTCTTATGCAGCTGGAAGTAGACATATGATGCAGAGGTTCAATAGGAATAGACCCACGGGTAGACCACTGAAGGACTCATGATCTATTGTGGGAGGCACCCGGGGTTGTGACCAACCTACTAGGAGTAGGTAGTGTTACTCGTGCGGAATGCATGGTCACATGGCTCGTGACTATCCGACCTATTGTTCATATGATCACAAGACAATTGTAGGACCTCCCAAGAAAAGGTAGAGATTAGATCGTGGCGGTCTGCAGGGCCTAGGAGGACGTGGAAGAGGAGCTGTTCATGCAGCTGGCATTGGGAGACGATTCGAGGTGTTACCAACACCACCACTAGGAGGTCCACCCCGACCGTAGGGAGCAGGTGGATAGGGGAGAACTCATCTCTAAGAACCTGAGGCCTATGATCACAAAGCATCAAAGATGATTCGAGGTATGGTATGTGTCCATTCCACCTTATTTGTAGTTCTTATAGACACAGGTGCCAGTCATTATTTCATTGCCACATCCCTCGTTTGGAGATCAGAGATTTCGATTGAGTCCTTAGTTTGATTAGTATGGATGGAGACTCCTACGAGGGAAGACATGACAATTACGCACTGGTGCTTCTATTGTGAGCTTACTATAGGAGGCGAGAGCTTTGGCATGGATCTTCTCATTACAGCGTCAAGGCATTACGACCTCATCTGTGGTATGGACTGGTTATCTACAGTGCATGCTCAGATCGACTGTATTAGGCACAATGTTTGGTGTTTCTACACATATGGGACTATGTTCACCTTCACAAGCAAGAAGGGAGCGTTTGCAGCATAGGACAGACTTAATCAGAGGATGGTGCAGATGATCACTCATCAGTTGGCCTGTCTTACCCTTGGAGTAGTTGATGTGGAATGTTTGACTTATCCTATAGTGGTGGACCAGTACATGGATGTTTTCCCTGATGATGTTCTAGGTCTACCACCTCACATAGTGGTGGACTTCTACATTGACCGGTACCCTGGGATGACATCAATATCTATTTAAGCATATCGGATGCATCTCGCTGAGCTTCATGAGCTGCGGGTATAGCTGGAGGATTTTCTCCCAAAGGGATTCATCTAGCCCTGTTTTTCTCCCTGGGCAGCCCTGATTCTATATGCCAAGAAGGGGGAAGGATGATTGATTCTTTTTTTGACTACCATCACATAATCCAGGTGACTGTGAAAAACAAGTACCCACTCGAGAGGATTGATGAACTCTTTGATCAGCTGAAGGGAGATCAGTGGTTCTCGAAGATAGACCTCATGTCAGGCTATCACCAACTTAGAGATCAAGAAGAGGATGTACAGAAGACGACCTTCAGATGTTGGTACGACCACTATGAGTTCATGGTTATTTCCTATGGCATATCCAAAGCTCCAGCAGTGTTCATGGGACTCATGAACAGTATTTTCCAGCCTTACCTCAATCACTTTATCATAGTCTTCATTGACAACATTCTGATCTACTCGACTACTAAGGAGGAGCAATCCTACCATTTGAAGGTAGTACTGGACACACTCAGAGAGAAAAAACTTTATGGTAAGCTCTCGAGGTTACAGTTTTGGATTTGAGATGTTCACTTCTTGGGACACGTCATCTCAGAGGCTGGAGTTGTAGTAGATCTAGCGATGATTTAAGTAGTTCATTCTTGGGAGCCACCCAAGAGTGTGAAGGAGGTACATAGTTTCCTGGGTTTGGCTGGGTAGTACTAGAGGTTTGTTCCATAATTCGCGAGAGTTTCATCACCAAAATTAACCTTGATGAAGATGGGTAAACCAATTGTGTATTCAGAGAGATGCCAATAGAGATTTCAGGAGCTGAGGATAAGGCTGTCTAGTGCCCCCATTTTGAGGCTCCCAGTGGAGGGAGGTGGGTATATAGTTTACTGTGATGAATTAGGGACCATGCATGGGTGTGTCTTGATGCAGGAGAGTGCCGTGATCGCATATAGTTCTTGGTAGCAGAGACAACATGTGAATAACTATGCTACCCATGGCCTGCAGTTAGCAGCACCAGTTTTCTCCTTGATGATATGGTGGCACTATTTTATGGGTGAATGTTTTACCATGTACTCTGATCACAAGAGTCTCAGGTATATATTCTCTCAGAAGGACCGGATCCTGAGATAGCGGTGATGGATTGAGATCCTTCAGGACTATGACATAGATATAGTCTATACTCCTTGGAAGGGGAATGTTGTTGCAGATGCACTCAAGAGGAGGTTAGGTATACATCTTCTAGGAGAGGCGACAGAGAAGCTGGCAGCTTTCGAGTTATCCTTTGCGTGTAGAGATAGGGCCGTATTCCTGCAGTCTCTTATGGTCACTCCCCCACTCCTTCAGCGAGTCAGGGAATCACAACATGGGGGTGCTGACTATGATACAATACATGCTCAGATATCCACAGGGCAGGCACATCATGGATTTTCTGAAGGTGGGGAGCATGTCATCCGCTTCATAGGATGTACCATGGTACCAGTAGCACTTCAAGAGGAAGTGTTGAGGGGGTTCCACACATCTACTCTAGCGGCACATCCAGGAGTGGAGAAGATGTACCAGGACCATCAACGATAGCACTGGTGGCCTAGTATGAAGAATTTGGTAGCAGAATTAGTTTCTCGACGCCTCACTTGTCAGCAAGTGATGGCAGAGCACCAGGTACAACCAGGCTTGGTGAAACCATTAGAGGTCCCAGAGTGGAAGTGGGATGGGATATCCATGGACTTCATGACAGGTCCTCCACGTACATCCAGGGGTCATGACTCTATTTGGGTGATCGTTGACTGACTCACCATGTCGGCCCACTTCCTACCGATCAGAGAGTAGGGTTTAGTTGGGAGCTTGGGATGCCGCTATGTATAGGAGATTGTGTGGATACATGGAGTACCTTCTTCTTTTGTCTTCGACCATGACGCACAGTTTACTTCCGGGCTATGGAAGGGGTTATATGAGGCTTTCGGGACACTACTTCACCTCAGCATCGCCTTCCATCCTCAGACATATGGTCAGACCGAGTGGACCATTTAGACTCTCAAGGACATGATTCCTGTTTGTGTCCTCAACTTCAGTCATAACTAGGAGGATCCATTACCAATGGTGGATTTTTCCTATAACAATAGCTATCACTCCACCATCGGTATGGCACCTTTTTAGGCATTGAATGGTCAACCATGCAGATCACCACTATGCTAGAAAGACCCAGGAGAGTTAGCACTAGTGGGTCTAGAGATGGTACGTGCAACTACGAAGAAGGTGCAGATCGTCCAGGAGCAGATGAAGCTTGCATAAAGCAGGCAGAATTCGTATGCTCACAGGAGACGGAGACCTGTATAGTGCAAGGATGGAGACCACATCTTTCTATGGGTCTCACCTCGATGAGGTCTACAAATATTTGGCCGAGGCACAAAGTTAGCTCCGAGATTCATCGGACCTTTCTAGGTCCTCAGACGAGTAGGGGACGTGGCTTACCACTTAGCTCTTCCACATCATTTTCACTGGGAGCACGATGTCTTATACATATTTCAGCGGAGGAGATACGTGTGTGACCCTTCTAACATCATCGACCATGGGGAGATGTATGTCGATGATGGGGCGACTTTCACGGAGGCTCCAATGGAGATTGAGGATCGACATGAGAAGGTCCTTCGTGGATGTTCAATACCTCTGGTTCGCGTTCGCTGGTAGCACAGGAACCTCCAAGAGAGCACATGGGAGTGGGAGGCTCTTATGCGTGCTCAGAACCATCACTTGTTCCCTTAGTTCGAGTTGTAGCTTAAGAGGATGTAAAGCCCTGAGTTGGGGAGAATGTAAAGACCCCAAAAATTTTGTGGAATTTTTTTTACTTAAATATATGGTATTTTTACGGGTCTGTGAAAATTTACGGTGCATGATTCTAAGGCCTGGTGTGCCCAGAATCAATTTCTAATGTTTTGTTCGGGTACATTCAGTAAACGTATGAGCAGGATTTTATAACTTTTGAAGCGATGCTCGGAATTGAAATCACAGGGCACCATTGAACTCGTAGTGCTAGTATTCTCTTATTAATACTTTCACCTACACAGTAGATGGTCGAGAATAAATGTTAGTTTTTGGAATTTTATAAAAAAAGTATAACAAAAGTGTACAACACATTATTTTATTTTAATCTACCATGTGAGTGATTTTTCGTTAAAGCCACCACATGGGAGTCGGAGGTGGGACCGCCAAACCCTAACATCCCATGAGAGGTTATAGTGATGGGGCCCACCCGAGACTATAACCTCCCATTTGAATAATAGGGGTGGGGACTACCCGACCCCTATTATTGGGAGGAGAGTTTAACCTCTTATCTCTCCCTCATTAATTAGGAAGAGCCTCTCCACCTTCCCATTTAATTAACTGGAGCCAACCACTTTAATTAATGTTCCAACCTCTTGAATTAAATTGGGGGAGCCTTTTTAATTTATTCACCTTTTTGAATTTTTTTTCTAATGATTAATATAATAGAAAAACTATTATTTTGGGCACTTTGATTTCGGTGGAAACATGGGAGAGGAAGAGCACTTGGAGAAACATATCCTCTACAACGAAGAACGCCCCTCACAACGAAGAACGTAATGAATGCTGATGACGATTCTTATTAGACTTTCTTCCCTGGAAAACTATGGATGTAGCCAATCATCCCTCATCATCGTTGTCAATGAACCGACACACGATCTTGGATTGGAAGTGTGCGGCGGACCCGACGAACGATGGTCTCCTCCGTCTTCCTTCCATGACTCTGTCGACGAACGATGAATGACGAAACAAAAGTAGGGATTTTATTTAAGTATTATATTATTCCCTTGATTATTACCTTCTAAAAAAAGAACTTGGACCAACTTATTATCATGTTGATCCATATATGTTTTTCCTTGCGGGTTGGGAATATATTATTGATGACAGTTGTATGAAATGACATTTTTAATTATCTTCCATATCTTTTTCTATTGATCCACTTGCTACCACACTAATACAGAGGGTGCGGGCCAAACAAACAAGGCCTGACCCCTCTGCCACTCTTCATGAATGATGTGTTCTATATGAAGGAAAAAGGCATATTTTTTCTGCAGTGATGAATGGAGAACTATCTCTGATCAACCAACCCCCCCCCCTTTCATTTTGCCTCTAATAGGAGCAACGGAGATTCCCTAACCTTAGAAAACCCGTAAATCCCATTTGAGACTCAAGTGGGAGGACGAATGGGGGACATATGGGGAATACCGAGTGTCCCATTACATAAAACCATAATTTTTATCTGGTCGGACTGCTTGTCCGCACAGTTTGGGAAACCATGCGCCAACCGTGCAGTAGCCACTGTCCCACATGGGGACCTCACACGGCTTGGACGCACAGTTTGGGAAATCGTTCTCCAATCGTGCGGTAGCCACTATCCCACCTGGGAACCTCACATAGCTTGGCTGCATGGTTTGGGATACCATGCACCAACCATACAGTTGCCACTGTCCCACTCAGGGACTTCACACAGCTTGGAAGCACGGTTTTTCCAGACCGTGTGCCAACCATGCGCCCCTGCACAAACCTCCGTAACATTGTCACAAGATGACCATTTGATGAAATGTCTGCGGCGCTGGTATTCTTGGTGCATGGTAGTCTCTTTGAGTATACCTTTCTAGAGTTCATAGATTAGTTATCTTTCGGTCAGGTTGTATTGTACAAGAATCCAACTGTGCCCCGAGAATAAAAGGATAATATCTCACAGACCGAGCGTCTGATTGATGAGATGTCAGTTCCGTTGATACCTTTTCAACGTGGAGGACCTTTGAGATAATTTTCGTGGGACTTCGTGATATATGGAGTATCCACTAGTAGCCTGTGGAGTGTATCTTCCAGAGACGAGCATGCATTTGTACGGGATCCTAGTAGCTGGCTGAGACTTGACGACTGCTTACCGATTCGACTCAGAGTGATTCGACTAGCCCAGTGGGGATCACCTTCGTGTCGCGGAAGTCCCATGGTTGAGAGAGCCTCTATATGAGAGAGATAGACCCACGATATTCGACACGTTGAGTACCTCAACCGGATATGAAGGTGAGCATCTTTATGTGAGCGCAACATACCCACGATGGGGAGCGCCTCTGTGTGAGCGCGATAGATCCCCGATAATCGACATCAGGAGTACAAAAACCGTACTAGTTAGTGAGAAGCTCCTCTTTGTGATGCGGTAGGCCCACATTACTCGATAGACTTTGTGTTCTCCAGTCGACGAGGGTTCAGATTGATACTATCCACAGAATAAAATCCTGGTTGATTTGAGTTGGTAACTTTAGTGTTTACCTCATGATTGAGATGGATGACTTTATAACAGAGGTATATGTATGGACATAAAACTATGTGTGTTTATCTATTGATTTCTTATATTGTGGTTTATCCTTGTTGGATTTCGTGAGACATTGAGTGTCTCAGTGTCTCTACTGAGTATCGTTGTACTCACCCCTGCATGGGCTATGCCTGTGCCTCATTGTGTTTGTTGCAGATGATAGACAACACAGACTGAGGTTGAGTGGATAGGACTGGATGGTACCTGGAGGTGGACCACACGGCGTGACCGTACACGGAGGAGATGGACGAACATGGAGTACTGTGGAGGCTATCTGTACCTACCCTGTAGGTATGATCCGTGGGGGATGATTCAGGAGCCGCTTTCACCTTTCAACTATTTCCCCCTTTTATTTTTACTTATACATCCTGTTGGGCTTGCATTCCAGCCCCTTTATATTCCAGCACACACTTGTATGCAGTTTTTACTGAGTGTTTTTTTCCAGATTACTCTGATTGTGTGTGTTTATGATTTATAAAGGCAATGCCTTCCCAGCTTAGGGATTTACGCCTTCGGTGGTAGTCACCAGCCCCTGGAATATGGAAGACGAGCTTGGGGTAGTCATGGTACGGGACTCGGTGGATGGGTCGGGAAAATATTATCCTATAACATGCATTTCAAGGTATCATCCATGGAAATCCCAAGGTGTACAAAATGAGTAATATTTATTAATTATCGTATTTCATTTCTATTTTTGCATTAAAATTATAATATGAAAATAATTATTTTATGAAATAATTATTTGATAGGTATTTAATACAATTATTAAATATGGATATTAAAATATCACATTTTACATTTTATATTTATAAAAAATTAACTATTTTTCATGCATGGTGGAATCTTCCACCTCCACGATGCAATGTGTTTCACATTCATTTACCACCTTAAAAAAATGGTAAAAAAGTTAAATTTTAATAAATAATTATTAAACATAAATAATATTTATGCTTATAAAATGATAAAAAATGTCACTCCTTTATCCCGTTATATGGAAAATGAAATCTTTGACCATGCATAAATGTGGACAAAACACTCCATAGAAGGATTGGTCTCAATATTTATATTTATGATGACTGGATCTAAGAATGGTATTAACATAAAATTATGTTTTTTTGGATATCATCATGGTATTTATATCAATAATTGGAGAGTATATTATTATATAATCAATAGATGATCAATATTAGTTAAATTTCTTAAATCGAGTATACAATGAGGAATGTTATATATTATTTCTTTGTAATAATTTTGTATTAATAATATTCTCTTTATAAATATTAAAAATCATGATATATCACAATGATAAAAGATTAATACTATTAATATTCTTAAATTATAAATATCTTAAAACTACACCACTTCAAAATCATCCATTAATCATGGTATGTTCATTTTTGGGCTGATTTAACCAACTAATTGAACAATACTAAGGATTTATATCATAGAATACTATGTGAAACAATTTTATGGTATAATAAGATATAGATATATATAGATTTTATATTTTATTATAATTTTATATCATCCTTTAAACCATTAATTAAGAAAACATATTTTTTTCATTAAGAATAATTTTAACATGAACATCAATAATTTCATCTTCATGGATTGTAGCAAAAAGAACCATTGAAAAAAATAAAAATTTTATAAAAATCATGTATCTTTTATTATGTTACATATAATAATCATGTAATTATCTAATTTTTAAAAATGATAACTAAAAACAATGTTTTTACAAAACTGGTTTTAAGTGATACATATTACATAAACCCAATGGTGAAAATAAGTAAAAATTAAATAATATTTGTAAGAATATAATTATGTTTAATGAAGAGTATAAACTTTTATATTTATTATTAATGTTTTTGGGTATGAATTTAATGAACTAAATTTAATTATTAAGTACATTTTGGTTCATGTGAGGAATGAATAAAGAAATAGGTAAGGTTTTTCATCATGAATACCTCAATTTGATACAAGTTTGGTATTATGAATATACATTAAATTATGCGGAATGTATACATTATATTTGAAATATAATATGATAAATTATCCTTAAATTATATTATTTAATGTTTAATTAATGTCTCACAATTTCATGTCATTTTTATTAAAATGTTAGTCAATCTATATGGCTTCATTGTCTCAAGAATTAATCACTTGTTCATGTTTATGTTATTCCCCATGTTATTATTTGAATGTTGAATTTAATACTAATGGATCTATGATTTTCATATATATATTATATTCATGGTAGATACTAATTTAAATCAATTCCTTATCACCAAATATAATTTATTGAATTGTTACCCTAGTTGTAATTTTTTTAGTAAATTAAGAATCATTCATTGAGTTATGATCATTATAGTAGTAATAAAAGTAGGGTAAATTATCAAAATTAATTATATAATGTTTTAAATTAATTAATTATTTTTAAGACAAAGACAACTCCTTTTTGAAATCTCTGTTGCCTTATGTTGTATCTTTTTCTTAAGTGACATTGATAACATAATTATTTTTTTATTGAGTAATATTGTTTCATCAGAAACCTCATAATTTAATTACCCGGATCTTCCACCCTAATATACTATTATATGGAAATTTATCAACATAATTGGGATAATATATATTTTGATTAAAGTGAAATTTTGTTACTCTTTTTACAATTTTATTTTTTAGAAATGGTAATTTTCAAATTTTAAGAATAGTTTCCATTTCATTTTGGTTTGTTTTGTCTTCGTTTCAAAAATTTCCCTCATTAGACATATTTAGTTTCAATACCCTCTTATGGAATATTATTTTTTATAATTAAGATTTTTATTGTGTTTTTACTACACCATATTAAAATTAATTTTGGAAGGGAATTCTAATTTCATATTTATTTCATTATAATAAATATATTTTGAAAAAAAATTTATTTTCCCTTATAAATTCCATAATATATTTACAAGGATTTAACCACATGGTGTTATTGTGTCATGATTTATCGTGTATTTTATATTTTTATCTTGTATGTTCAAACTGACGGTGTCAATAAATTTTATTATTTTTCTCATCCATTTTTATACAAGTTGATACAATCTTTTCTAAGGATGTTTTTTTATTTATTTCAACATACATATAGGATTACTTAGTTACTCTAGGTATATGTTATTTTGAGACCACAAAACATATTTATAAGTATGGATTATGATCAAGATATTATATAATTATCTTATTTGTATACCCATTACTATATAAGGTGTAAACAATACATTTTACATAATTCTTATTGGATGATGATCACATATAAATAATATAATCCATTATATTAACATTTTTAAGAGTATTGATTTTCCAAATATTAGTTCAACAAGAAAGATTATTAGATTATTGAATTTGAATTATTTTACAGTACAAATTAATTTATTGGATTGGATTTGATCATCTTATAAAATTGTTTTATATAATGTAAATATTTGGCATTCTATAAGTTATTATTCTAATGAATATGATTATTTTCATGTTGACTATGTGTGTTTTGACCATCCAATGGGTTATGATATATTTATCCCTTTTCATTACACAGGGAAAACTATTTTTATTATTCATGTTTTTATTTTGTTATAAATGATTGTTGTGATGTCGACTATGTATTTTTTTGCCATCCGCCTTCTATATACAAATATGTTAGGATCATGTTATCACTATTTTTAACAATAGGAAAATAAATTACATTTTATATATTGTTATTCCAATATTAATAATATATGGAAAATATAATTATTTATTGTGAAATTAATATCTCATATAATTAATTCCTTGGACATGAATGATAGATGGATTATGCTTGAAATTATAAGTACGTTATATGAATTAATAGGTCCCATGAGACAATAAGTGGTGGATATTTTTGTGTTTTTCATACCAATAAAATATATTTAATTGACCCTTAGTGAATGATATCTATGATAAGTTTTTCTTGGAAAATGGTTGGGAGTTATGGTTCTATAATTATTAATTTCATAATTATTAAAGAAGTGTATTGTTATCCTTATAAACTATTTTTCTTCAATTATATCTATGTAATCATTAAACTTATAGATTTATTTGATTATGGAATTATACTTTTTACTTATACCTTCAATATTATTTATGCCCTAATTTCCTCAACTGTATGGTTTCCCATTTTGTTTATATAAAATCAACCCCTCTTATGTTTACATTTAACTAGTTCTTGAAGAAAAGAATTAAAATTAACTTGACTAAAAAGATATATTTTTCAGAGAATTTGAGGGAGATTTTAAAGACATGGATTTGGTAGTTTCTTATATAGGGGAAAACCAACATCCATTTGATGAGATATATTATTTTATTTTTTTTATAATTCTATTATACTGTAAACGAATTTTTATTGTGAATGTATATAAAGTAATATATACTTAGAGATGTATAATAATTGGATATATATATATATATATATATGAAAATAAACAGTTGTTATGAAATATTTTATGTAATGAATGTGTTTTAGTCACATAATATTTGAGTGTTTCTATGACAAATAATAGTTGTAATAAAATAATAGTTTGAAAAACTTATGATATTTGGATGTCAGTTATGGATAATGTTGGGGATGATAAGTTATTGTTGATAATAAGTTAAATGGTTTATATAAAAAATTGGTTTTCAAATGATTTAACATTAATGTGATAATAATTATTTTGTACAATAGGAAAAGTGAAATTTAGTGATTTTTTTTAGAAAAGTCTATGAAAGAATTATATGTTTTGGATAACAACATGATGTTTTTGTAAAATTGAGATTGTGTTGTTCTCCTAGAAATTACGACACAATCTGGATACTATGTGTGGATATAATATTGAATACTGATATATATATATGAGTAATTTTACTAAAAGGGTTTATTGTTCACTAACTTGATTATCACCTAGTGGATGATAAAGAGACATAAATCCATGACTAGTGTAAAACTCATATGAAATATGATTTATTTAATATTAATTCCCTTTAAGAATAATTATGATGGAATTGAATATAGTTGGGCTCAATAACCTACTAAAATTAGTTACATGGATAACATAGATTGAAATATAGTGATTTATATGTTAAGGTATTTATTAATGGTTAAATGATTTACTAGATAATGGAAAATATGGATTTTGAGAGAAAATATTTTACTGATTTTTTGGTTTATAATATTATAATAAATTTCAATGAATTTTTGTATGACAATTTTGAGTATTTAGTTAATAAGTATAATATAACCACACTCAAATCAGTATAATATGAACCTTGTATGAAATGTGTTTAATATAGATTGATATAGTTTGAACTGAGTAATATGAAATGTGATTTGGACTAACAATGCAGTAATCAAATAGTGTTATAAATTGATCCATATTGAAGTTAGACTCTCATAATGTTAATTTTTATAATTTTCATAATTTTGGAAAATGATAAATATCATTCCACATCCAACATATACCCATGATCATCTAGTTTTTTATTGTCAATTTTGAATTCCCTATAGTTATTACTCTAATATTATCTATTAAATTAAAATTCTGTAATTATTTTAGTGGTGGTGAGAATGTGACACCAAGAAAATATAACATTTGTTGCACTTTAAATTAGTCAACGTGTTCGATATCATGATCAAACCAAAATACTGACTAAAACAAAACAAAGTCTTGTTTCGACCATTAAAACTTGTCCATTTAATAAGAGGTAATGAATTAGAGTTTCCTCTTTATGGAATATTAAGTAACAAAATAATGGTTACTTTTTATATGAATAAAGTTCAATTGGTATAGAAAAATGACTAATATGATAATTTTTTCCAATAAAATATATTTTTTCTAAATTATTACTTTATATGAAATATGTATTTATATTTCATGAAAATTATGATTAAGGATGATATAATATATTTTATAGGAGTATTGGTCGATTCTACTTAAATTTATAAATAATTGGAAAAAAAAATTTGGTTTATTAATATTTTAAAAATTCAATTTTCATATAAAAATAGTTTTACATTATAAGTCAGATTTTTATTTAGAAGTCAAATTTATAGAATTTGGAATTTAATTTTGAAAAAATTAAAATTATTTTTCAATTTATTGTTTTAATATTTTTTGAAGAATACTTTTACGTATTATTTTTTTTTGACAATTAAAAATATAATTTTAACCATGAAAATGAATTTTATAGAATTATTAGTATATAAGTATGAATTGAAAAATCATTAAATATTTTTAAAAGTATATATATATATTTTATTGAAAACATCACTATTAAAAAAATAATTATTTATAATTTAGAAGCCGAGATATGTTCTTATACAACATATGTTATATTTTTGAAAAGGTTATTTCTAATACATATAAATAATGTAATTTAAAAATAATATTACCAATTTTGGAAATAAAATAAATTATTTAATATTTTGAATAATTATCTCTAAATTATATAATAAGGACCATCTTATTTTTAGGAATAAATTGAAATTGTGTTACTTTTTGTAAAAACAACTTACCGTAGTAATCAATTAAAAATAAAAAGTAGTCATTCATGGTGTAAAGAGTATGAAACATGTAATTTTTTTTAGTGGATTGGCTGAGAGGTTCATGACCTATTATCACACTCTAATATTTTTTCTCTATTATTTTCTTCCAATTGGCATGGTATAATGTGATTCCATTATATTAATTTTAAATATTTAGGAAATTTAATTCTCACCACTTATAAATGGGACTTTTCACCACCACTTCAAGTAACTACATTAAATATATTTTACTCTTGAAAGATAACCATTTCTATATCCCATATGATCCACTTTATATCCTTTGATATTCTTCTGAATAGTGATAAGACCATATTATACATTTCTAAGGGATCTTTAAAGGATATGTCAATGTGAATAGTATAAATAATCAATTTTTACTTAACTTATTTAATTCCTATTTTTTAATGAAATATAATTATGAAATAAATATTTAATAAAAATAGAATGGTTATAAACTGAATGTTAATACTTTATAAGAATAATATTTTTTTCATTTTTCCCTTTTCATTTATGAAAACAAATCAATCATTCATGTGTTGTGTGGATTACAACCTCCAAAATGTTGTGTCTTTCATTTTTCATCACCTCTATAAAATTATGGAATAAAAATGATGATTAATATATAATTATTATATCTATATCATGTTAGTGATTAATATCTAATAAATAACATTCATCCTTCCCTTTAATCTATGGGAAACCAAAATTTTAACCACAAATATTTGTGGAATACGGCCTCCTCAAGATGATAGATTTTTGGATTTCATTTCATTACTGTATTTTATGGATAGATACAAATATGTGATAAATGGATTAATATAATTTTCATGATATAATTATGGTTTTGATACAAAAAATTATAGAAACTATTAATAATATGATTAATAAATTATCATCACTAATTAAATATTTTAAAAATATCATACTGAAAGGGAAGTTATCAATTTCAATATAACAACTTTATATAAATTATCTTATATTTATAATTATTTTAAATTAATTAATATGGAGATAATAAACAATAAATATTATCATCATTCATCTATTATAATGATATTACAAATAAACACCTCAAAAACATCAATTAATCATGTTATGTTTGTGTTAGTTTAGTATATCCACAGATATAAAAAATACATGGTATTTAAATCAATGTGGGATATAAGGTATTAATTACCGGAATAATATGATTTAATTATTAAAATGTTGTTTTTTCCTATTATGGTTATATAAAAATTTAACTCTTTAAATTATGTTTTCTCTAACCATTAATTCTTACGGAATGATGAAATTTAAAATTCGAATGAATTCCAAAACTATTTTTATGAAACCAGTTTAAAGAGATAATTATTTCTTATAGAAGGTTCCAAAAAATAGGTAAAATTAAATAATAATATTAAGTATATAATTATTGTAAATAATTTATATAAATGGTTATAGTTATGTATAATTTTAATGAACCAAATTGGGTAAACTAGAAAATCCACTCTAATTAACCCGTCGTGTGATATATGAAATATGATAAAATTTAAACAGGTCGTGAATATAAAAAAAAGTAAAACCTCAGAGGAAAAATAGGAAAATGAAAATATAACAAAAATACATACAATAAAAACAAAAAAAATCTTTAACTATAATTGATATTAGTTCCCCATGTGATCAAGAGTCATATCTACACCAACACATACCAAAATTAGAAAAAAAGAGGAGCCAACATACAACATGATGCTCTTCCATTTACTTGAATCGTACCAAAGAACATCTATAAATGCCAAAAAGTACAAGTAGGGTGCCATCCAAATCCCAGTATTAAATCAATATTATTTAATGAATTTTATAATATCAATAATTCATCAATTATATATTTTAAGACAAAATATGTTTACAATGTATTTCCATAAATCCAAATCATTTTTAAATAATTGTTTTATTCCTTTGTTCTTGACAAAGCCTTTAATATTATTTATCCAAAAATATCGCAAGTAGAATTGATAAAAATAGGAAATAATATTTGTGAATCAATAGGTATATATGTAATCACATATCCATGAAATAACCTATTATGTTAAGATATGTGATACAAACTCAAATATATAAAAGCTAGTGAGAGGAAATCCATTACAAAAACAATCATCTGATAAATAACCACAAATGAAAAATGAAAAATCACATTGTATTGGGATCTAGACTATAGGAAAATGTGTAGTAAAAACTTTAGGGCCTAAACATGCAGATCTTAGATTCAGTAGATATCATTTCCTACCAGTAGATATCATAAAATATTACCTCATACTAGTTCCACATACACTAAGGCAACCCATGTCTCTATCTCGGCACACACAAGTTTCCCAATGTGAAATTTTGAATTAAAAATTAAAAACCATACCAAAAATATTATAAAAAATTGTTAAATACAATATGATATACTTCAGATTATTGAAACCCATTTTGAAATTATGAAAATCCATTTTCAAAAGAAAAATAGTTAAAAAAAATATAGTTTATGAAATCATTGGAAACAAAATTAACTAAAAATATATGAAAACCCAAATGATTTTATCAATAATAAATTTTATTACCTAAAAATAACCCATTTTATAGATACATTTACCTAAACATGATAAACAACAATGTTCTTGTTTACTTTGGTGACCAAAAAAAATAAAAGGGTCTTCATAAGAAAAGGCATTCCACAAAACAAAAAAGGATATGTAGAAAGCACTATCAGATCATAATTACATAGAAAACCCACATATGAAACTAAAACCAAAGAATAACGAGATGGATTACATACATATAGAGAATTAATCCATCCACCTTGGTGATAAATAATGAAATGATGCGATTCAGATGGGAGGGACTCCCCCAGAGCAATCCCTCTGAGAATTTCGGCCGACTGAGAGAAGGGAATTGAAAAGATGAAATGAAAATTATTCCGAGCACACTCTAAAATAAATACCATAGGGAAATTAAATAGAGAATAACCCCATTACATGTTTTGTAATCCTAGATTCCCACACATTCTGAAACCCCCATCATTTTATTACAAACCCATTATTTTCTCATTAGGCAATGGGTTGCAATTGCATGGACTACAAAATTATCATCCTTAATATCAAATTCATTAGTTCTCTCTAGTGGCCACTACACATCTTGTATTCCCATTAAATATAATGTAATTTCACAAATACTAACAAAAAATGAAGGTCGTATAATGAAAATCCCAAAAATTCATGAATTTATCATTATTTGTATTCTCCCAATTCCAACATGGCATTAATCATTCGAAAAAGGAAAATGAAAAACAAACATTAAGACATACTTGATAAAAAGGTCATGAGGAACCAAAATCTCCCCACCATAGGAACTTTCCTTCCATAGAGATCCATCATGATCCTGGATCTACAAAAATATATTTCCATAGATACCTCATCAATGACTCCCCCCATGTTTGATGGCTATCTTATTCATAAATCCATAGTACCTAGTCTAGTGAATTATTTTAAAAGATAATACATTATCCTAGTTATCCCTAGTTTGAATTGGATATTAAACCTAATTAGTATTGGCATCAAGATGAATATAATCAAATACTATCGCATTTAAAGGATCAGGGATATACCTACTCAATTGGGAAACATGAAATACATTGCGAATAATTATAAATCCAAATGAAAATATCAATTTATAGGATATCAACCCATGACATCCAATGATCTGAAAGGGTCCCAAAAACCATGGTGAAAACATACACAACATACCCAAATGGTGATTTCCCATGAAATGATAATCTCTAATAAATACATAATCACTAACCTCAAACTCAGAAAAACCAATGTCGATGGTCCGCATAGGATTTATAGAGATTCGGTATTGTTATCAAATGCCTCCAGATAAACAGAACCATCTCCGTCATCTCTTGAACAACACTAAGAGAAACATAGGGCCTCTCTCCCAACTATTACTTGAACAATGTATATATACATGGTTACTTATAAAAATCATTATAGGGAATCATATAAATAAAAACATGATAACTATGGTTAATGAAAAACTAAACTAGGGGAAAATGATTTTCCATAGATCCTCAGAAATCATGTACATAAGCATGGAGAATATCCTCTATGATTTGGATATGCCTATTTATCTATCCTTCCACCTATGGATGATAAGATATGTATAATTTAACATAGGAATCCATAACCTATTACAAACCGTTCCAAAACCTATTGGTGAACCATTAATCCATGTGAGAAATAACTATAGAGTGAACCCCATTAATTCTCAAAATATCTCATACATAAAAGTATCTAATTTTTTATACTCTTGTTACCTCCTTTATAGGTAGAAGATGAAAAAAATTCACGAGTTGATCAATTATCCCCAAAATCACATCCTTCACAATAAGATTCCATTTTAATCTAATGATGAATCCCATATAAATATCATCCCAATTCTCTTTCAAAAAGGGTGAAGGAAGAAGAAAACCCCACTGATATTTGAATATTTTTGTTAACTCTATGCCATGTTAGACACCATGAAACAAAAATCCCTATCAATGGTATCATCCCCTACCACTGTTAACAATTCCTCAAATTCTAAAACATCTTAGTATCCCCTCGGTTCCGAGACCAATATAAACTATTTCCACAATCTAATGTCCCCCACATCATGGTAAATAGAGAAACCAAGAAGATATGAAAGAAGAAATCTATATTATGAGGTCGAGACAACTGAACCATGGTCTCCCTATCATAAAGGATTTCATTAAATCATTATCCATCAATGTCTACCAACAGTGTGGGATGAATTCTCTTTAAAAACAAGTCATATTTCATAAAATCTAAGAGCACCTGTTCACAAACCTCTTACACTTATATGAACATCTTATGAAAAAAATCCAATCATATACCACTCCTTAACTAATTCATTTAGGGATTATGTAAGTAATTTTCTAATCAATGTTTCAATAACCACATTTCCATTACCGACTGTATAGAGGATATCAAAAAAATACCTATGATACTACATCCATCGCATCTATCTCAAATTCAGATCCCTATGAGTAAAAATATATTTCATACTCTTATGACTGGAATACACAAAAACTATATCCCAATTTTATAATGAATCCAAATTTTGAGTGAATGTATAATAGTCCCAACTCTAGATCCAGGGTAGTGTAGTTCATCTCAGGGGGGTATAACTGGCGAGAGACATAAGCCACAAGCTATTTCCTCTGCACAAAGACACATTCCAACCTCGTACTAAAAGCATATCAAAAGGCATTAAAAACATAACCCAATTCCATAAGTATGAAAAATGTTATTGAATTCAACCACACCATTATCTCCTCAAAATATATTTGATACTTTTCATTCCATTAAAAATTTACACACTTATAGGTTAAATTTGTATTTAAAAAAATATTGTTAGATAAGTCCTCAACAAACTGTCTATAGTAACCACCAAATCCCAATAACTTATGGATATCAAACACATTTTGTGTCTATTACTAGGAGAACAATTCATATAACATTTTAGGATCTATTGGGATTCCCTTCTCAGATATCACATTCCCTTGAAATTTCACATATAGGATTCCAAATTCACACTTGGATAGATTTCTATACAGATGATGATATTTAAAATTATGATGAATAATATTTTAATGGTCCATATTCTCCTCCTCTAATGTTGATTACACAAAAATATCTTCCATGAAAACAATAACCAGGGAACAAGGACCGATGAATGATACGGTTCACCAAATCTGTTAAAATCATATGATCATTTGGGAGAACGAATGGCATAAACAAACACTCAAAATGAAAATATTGACTCCGAAATACAATATTAGGTATATCCTCTTCTTGATCAATGACCTAGTGATACCTTGAGAATATTTCATTCTTATATTACCATGGTGCCCCTCTAACCTAATAAAAAATGATCATCAATCTTCCATAAAGATATTTTTTCTTAAAATTCACATGATTTAACTTTACCTAGTTCCTATCACGTCTAAGGCTCATATATTACTTTCTAGAAAAGAGGAAAGAACATAAGTGTTGGATCGAATAGTAGATATAAAAGTCTATTAGATGGAACAATACAAGAGGGGGGGGGGGTGAATTGTAGGTTTAAAAACTTTGAGTTTTAGTAACAAAGAGATTAGTTTAAATGAACTTAAACTAATACAAATACAAACACCCACAATTGTATTGAAAGTAAAAGGTAAGATATATTGTAATACTATTGTAAAGTAAAACAATTGTATTCAAGATGAACACAATAATCAGAGTAATACAAATATGATTGATTCTACCTTAAAGCGTATAGAACCAATTGATACAATATGTAATAGAACAATTGTAATTGAAACAATTACAATTGAATATGTAAAAGAAGAAAGGAAACAATACAATCCCTTTCTAAAACAAACAGCGGAAATGTAAAAGTAATACAATTCTTTTAACCCAAAGAGAAGGGTTATCCTTTCACCTAGGATAAAAGGTCTGTCTCACCAACACCTTGGTGAGCCCTCGATACGATTATCGGCACGTCTGTCTGCCTATCCCTGGCAGCCCTCGATACGATGATCGGCTCGTCTGTCTGCCTATCCCCGGCAGCCCTCGATTTTGTAGGTAATCGGCACCTCTGTCTTTCAATCACTTGAAAGCCCTCGATACGATGATCGGACGCACAAAGCTTGATGAGAGAAGTCAGAGTCTCTCTCTCTAGAATCTTCGTAGTTCACAATCTCTTTATTCAATCTCTTTGCTCATCGTTGTCTTCTCAGCTTCAAATGACCTCCTATTTATAGGCCTCGGGTTCCAACGGTCATATTGCCTCCAACGGTCATCTTGAAACAGAAAGCACGACATCGTTTTGATTAGTATATAACTAACTCAACGACATCGTTTTGTTAGGACAAGAGATATATAGAAAAGTAAAACATGAGTATGATTCATATGCAGAGAGAGTATTTTTGACAAAGTACCAAAACAAATAATGATTATCTGAATAGTAGTTAGTACGATACGATCGACAGAGTCAGTACGATACGTTTGACAGAGTCAGTACGATACGTTTGACAGAGTCAGTACGATACGTTTTGGTCGATACGATCAACATCGTACGATACGATAAACATAATAAAAGACAATTTGTTATTTTACAAACATATGATATAATACATTCGAGATTTCCAAAACAAGACAGAATATATTTGTGATTTCCAAAACACGATGTAAAAGCCAAAAGGGGACTTTTGACTTAACAATCTCCCCCTTTTTGGAAAGCACAAACACACAAAGTAAATGAAACAAGAAATACTTATCTCCCCCTGAGTTATTGAAAACTCTTCTGAATAAGAATTTGAATACAACTAACTCCCCCTTAGGTATTGACTTTCCTAAGGATTGTATTCATAGATTTTCCTTAAGAGCATTGTATTGCATTCTCCCCCTTTGTAAAAACAAACTTTGTAAATATTCTCCCCCTTTGTGATTTACAAAAAGAAAGGAGTATTCTCGAATTGTCTGAAAGGATTAGTAAAGTAAAACAAGACAATTGGATAAAAGAGAGAATTATAAGAGTTATTACAACACAAAGTTTCAAAAGAAACAAATACAACAATCATTTCTCTCTTTCCTTCTCCTTCTTTATCAGCTCATGAAGCACGGCTTTCATCTTCTTGATCTCCTTCTTGTCTTCAGAAATTGATTCACCCTGAGTTTTGAGAAGCTCCTGTTGATCCGCAAAAATCTGATCTTGATTTTTGATGGTTTCCTCCTGAACTCTGATTA
This sequence comes from Viscum album, assembly GCA_963277665.1. NCBI lineage: Eukaryota > Viridiplantae > Streptophyta > Magnoliopsida > Santalales > Viscaceae > Viscum > Viscum album. The sequence continues at coordinate 793,406,251 of OY728128.1, read as the reverse complement.
CCTCTTCAAGGGTATCAATTCTGCTTTGCCAAGTTTTGTTGTCCTTAGACAATTCAGAATTTTGTTTCTTCAGAAACACCATTTCATCTTTGAAAGATGAAACCTTCGAAACTTCTGATTGGAAAACATTCATCCTTTCTTGCAAGTCTTTTACTGAAGGAACATCGGTTCTTTGAGAAGATAAAAGATTCAGCCTTTCAACCGTTTCTTTATCAAGCTTATTGAAAGCAATTGCAAGATCATTTGAAAGTCTCCTTATATCTTCAATAGCAACTTCATGGTCATTGATTGAGCTCTCTGTTTTGTACGACCACTTAGTCATCTTATTACATGCCTTCCTGTGAACAACTGAGCTTTCAGAAAGAACTTTCAAATCGGCTTCTACAGACAAGACTTTCTTCCTTAACTCTTTCACGGATCCAAACTTCTTTCTCTGATTTTCAGTAATAAAGTCAATCTTTCCTTCCAGCCTTGGAAAATAAGGAATAGTTTTCTCCATTCTCCTCAAAACATGAACAATGTAATCACTCTTTTTGAGAGAGATTGTGTGCTCTGAATCAGTATCATCATCGTACGATTCTAGTTCATGTGATTTGCTTGATTCAACAACTAGCTGTTTGCCTTTCGCCTTTTCTTTCTGTTTTCCATCATCCACTTTATCACTGATGACAACAACTTTGTCAGAATGAGAAGATTGAGCATCATTCTTTTCTTTCGATGACATCCTGTCCGGTGATCTTTCCTGATCGGCATGAGAAGTTTGTTGAACACCTTCGCTCAGCTTTTGAACCGATTCCTCTCTACCTTTCTTAGAGCTTTGAAGAAATTCTAAAAGAAAATCTCCTTCTTCTTCTTCCACTTCTTCCATCACTTGTTTCCCTTTCTCTTTCTCAGACAAACTCTGTACGATAGGCTCTTGATGTACTTCCACTGTTAATTGAGCACTTGCATCTTCAACAGCTTTCAAGACTTTAGAAATATCAAAGTCCTGAGCCTTTCTTTTCAACAGAGTCTTCTTTTTCTTTTCAGCTTGAAGGGTTTCTTCTACCCTTATCCTTTCTGCAAAGGCTTCAGCAGGGTCAAGTCCAAACTTTGGATCACCCTCTTTTCTCTGTTCCTTGTCCTTTCTCCACTTTGCCACAACTTCTTTACTATACTTCGGCTTCTTCTTCGGCTTTGAACTAGTCTGTGGATCAGACTTTCGAGTAACACCGGCCGATTGATTATCCTTGGCTGGCATCGGTGCCGATTGATTTTCAGGCACTTCAGCTTCTACATCTCTGACAAAAAGTTTTGAATTTGAATCAAAACAAACATTCAGCTTTTTCATCGTACTCTTATTAATCAAAGATGGCCATAAATCCATAGGTTTTCCTTTCAAAGGAATATTACAGAACTTCATACTCTCAAGAATGAATTTCGTGAGAATGGCTGGATACATTATTATCTGGGATTTAATCCCTCCTTTCTTGACATTCTTGATCGTTTCAAAAATGTATCCCATGAGATTTACCTTCCTCATGTTCACGAGGTAGTCAAGCATAAAAACATCAGAAACTTTAAGGGTTTCTCTATCCCCTTTCCTTGGAACAAGGAAACCTTTCATCCATAGAGTTACAAACCTATTGTCCGGTGAAAGATGATAAACTTTTCTCTTTCCCTCATTAACAACAAACAAAGACTTTTCAGCATTTTCTCTATTGAAAGTACCAACTTCCTCTGGAAGTTTATGAGATGGACAGAATGCATCACCTTCTATAGAAACATTTAGAAAATGCGCCGCTTGTTTCACAGACATAGATAACTTCCTATCGTACACAGCGAAGTTAATATTCATATCCTTGTCAAAAGAAACGGTTTTGTAGAATTGACACACTTCGTCAAACAGAACTGGATCTTGAGTATCAGGCTTTTCCACACAGAGATGTTCCCATCCTTGAAACAAAATAATCCTCTTGATTGTAGAATCGTACGCATCAAAGAATTCTCGTGATACTAACCTTTCTCTGTGAAAGTCTTTCTCTGTAAAGGTCTTTGAAGACATATCAGCGGGAGTGTTGGCAGAAGATTGAGACATAAAGATGATGCCGATTGGGAAGATCGTACGATTGATTATAGCCGGTTGAGCAGAGCTTCGCCTCAATTCTTGGATAAACGATGTGGGTTTGGGAAGGGGAGGGGGTATTTATAGGCAATAAAGAGATGACTGTTGATCTTCTACGGTCAGGATTAAAGAAAAAGCAGATCAACGGTTAGAAATAAATAATTAAAAAAAAAAATGAAAAAGAATACCTGTCGAAGATCGTAAGGTGATTGCTGGTTTTGGTGACATTACGATAGAAAACAATCTCAATACTATCATCGGTCGATTCAAAAATTATTTGAATGGTACGATGGAAAAGAATTTCAATACTATCATCGGTCGATTCAAAAATTATTTGAATGGTACGATGGAAAAGAATTTCAATACTATCATCGGTCGATTCAAAAATTATTTGAATGGTACGATGGAAAAGAATTTCAATACTATCATCGGTCGATTCAAAAATTATTTGAATGGTACGATGGAAAAGAATTTCAATACTATCATCGGTCGATTCAAAAATTATTTGAATGGTACGATGGAAAAGAATTTGAAAACGATAAACAGAAAAATTGAAATAGTCAATACGATAAACAGAAAAACTGAAATGGTCAATACGATAAACAGAAAAACTGAAATGGTCAATACGATAAACAGAAAAACTGAAATGGTCAATACGATAAACAGAAAAACTGAAATGGTCAATACGATAAACAGAAAAACTGAAATGGTCAATACGATAAACAGAAAAACTGAAATGGTCAATACGATAAACAGGAAAAGAAACATATAAAAAGAGAGTAAATATTAAAAAATCAGAAACATAGACATAAAGAAATGTCCTCCCCCTTTCTACGAGGAGTTTCTTACTATTAGGAGAGATGTAAAACAGGAAGTAGATATGAATGATTATTTTAATGTAATCATTCCTAGCTTCTGTTTTATAAATTCAAATCTATCGGAAGGTAAGGGTTTTGTAAAAATGTCAGCAAGTTGTTCTTGTGTTCCGATGAATTGTAAAACAATATCTCCTTTTAAAAAAAATTTGAAACATATTACATATACCAACAATCATTCCTTGAGAATTATCTCTGAAGGTAACTTTTCCACCTTTTGTTTTGATAACCTTTTCAAACAAAACTTTGTTTCCAGTCATATGTCGAGAGCAACCACTAACCATGTACCAAATGTTCTTATTGGTACACTTCTGATTCTCCTGAAAAAGAAACAATTAGATTTTTGGAATCCAAACTTGTTTGGATCCAGAAGAGTTAGATAAAAGAATTTTAGGAATCCACATTTGTTTTGCAAAATGAGCTTTATGAAATCCTAAGGATTGAGTTTTGTTAAGAGAACAATCTCTTCTCCAATGTCCACCACATTGACACTTGGAACAGAAAATGGTTTTTTGAGGAACAAAATAGTTATTACTAAAAACAGGTTTGGAATAAGTATAACCAAGACCAGAACGATTTCTCAATGGTCTAATTTGAGAATACATCCTATCAAAATTTTCTTTTCCATGAGTGAAGTTTGACAAACACTTTTTCAAGGATAAAATCTCTGACTTTAGTTTTAAAACCAAATTCTTGTTTTCTAAAACATTTGAATTTGAACTAGAGTTAGATTCTAATATATCTTTCTTTGAAATAGCAGTTTCAAGATCCTTAGAAAGTTTATCCTTTTCAGATTTGACTTTCTCAAGGGTTTTCAGAATACTTTCAAAATCAGCAGTTTTCTCATCAAGATCTTTAGAAAGATCTGATACCTCTTTAGTCAAAACAGAAATTCTAGAATTTGCTTTTTCGAATCTCTTTTTGAGTTTAGAATTTTCATTTTCAAGTAACTTAGCAAATCTAGAAACTTCTTCAAAAGAAGGTAATGTATCATCTTCTGATGATGAGGGTTCATCATTTGAAGATTCATAATATCTATTATCAGCATAATTTGCATTTAAAGAGACATTTGTAACAGCTTCAGCATTATGTACCTTAGCCATGAGACAATGATTTTCAATTGGTAGTCTGGCTAGAAGTCCAATATTCCTTTGTCCTGACGTCTCATTATCTGAAGAATCATCTGAGGAATCACTACCACTTGCACTCCATGTATCGTTAGCTTTCAAGACCTTCTTTGTCTTATAAAACTTTTTCTTGTTTCTTTCAGAGTGTTTCTCTTTTCTATCTCTCCTCTTTAGTAAAGGACAATCAGGCCTTATATGTCCTGCTTTCTTGCACTCATAACAAGTTACCTCAGAATCTTTCCTATCTTTCCTGTCTTTCTTTTTGAATCTATATTGAAAATCTTTCTTTCCAACAATCTTGTTCATCCTCCGAGCAAGATTAGCTAACTCATTATCTGAAAGATTACATTCACTTGAATCAGATACAACAACTTTCTTGGATTTAGACCTCGTAACCCTTTCAGGTGTTTTGGCTTTAGATGCAAAAGCTACACTTCCATTCCCATTCTTCTTCTTATTGAAATCAGCATCTCTCTTCATTCTTGTCTCATGCTGTAGAAGAGTTCCAAAGAGTTCATCAAGAGTAATCTGGGAAACTTTTCTATTTTCATCAATAGCTGTTCTTTTTGACTCCCATTCGTTTGGCATGATATCTATAATCTTGTCAACAAGAGCTTCATCATCAAGACCCTTTTCTCCCATAGATTGTAAGCTGTTGACGATTGTCATAAACCTCTGTTGCACTTTACATACTGGCTCTCCATAAGGAAAAACAAAACCATGATACTCTGCTCGAAGCATTGCTCTCCTTGTTTCTATAACTTTGGATGTACCAAAATGAGTGACTTCTAATTTCTTCCAAATACAGTTGGCTGCTTCACATGAAGATATCTGACTATATATATTCCTGGTCATAGAGCATAATAAAGTATTGCGTACCTTGTAATTCAGTTGATATTCTTGCTTCTCTTGATTGGTAAAAGTACTAACTTCTTTGTCAGGTATTTTGTAACCTCCAGTAAGCATAATAAAATTGTCTACACCAGTATTGATGACGAAAGTCTTCATACGATCTCTCCAATATTCGTAATCATTCCCATCAAAGATTGGTGGTCTAGAAGGATTCAGATTATCTATTGATCCGATATTCATTCCTGCCATCTAAAATAACAAAAACAACTTTTCCACTCCACACGTTAGTGTAGTAAGTATTTAAGATAAGAAATAGAGCTAGTAATACAAATCAGTGGAAAACCTCCTTTGATACCAATTGTTGGATCGAATAGTAGATATAAAAGTCTATTAGATGGAACAATACAAGAGGGGGGGGGTGAATTGTAGGTTTAAAAACTTTGAGTTTTAGTAACAAAGAGATTAGTTTAAATGAACTTAAACTAATACAAATACAAACACCCACAATTGTATTGAAAGTAAAAGGTAAGATATATTGTAATACTATTGTAAAGTAAAACAATTGTATTCAAGATGAACACAATAATCAGAGTAATACAAATATGATTGATTCTACCTTAAAGCGTATAGAACCAATTGATACAATATGTAATAGAACAATTGTAATTGAAACAATTACAATTGAATATGTAAAAGAAGAAAGGAAACAATACAATCCCTTTCTAAAACAAACAGCGGAAATGTAAAAGTAATACAATTCTTTTAACCCAAAGAGAAGGGTTATCCTTTCACCTAGGATAAAAGGTCTGTCTCACCAACACCTTGGTGAGCCCTCGATACGATTATCGGCACGTCTGTCTGCCTATCCCTGGCAGCCCTCGATACGATGATCGGCTCGTCTGTCTGCCTATCCCCGGCAGCCCTCGATTTTGTAGGTAATCGGCACCTCTGTCTTTCAATCACTTGAAAGCCCTCGATACGATGATCGGACGCACAAAGCTTGATGAGAGAAGTCAGAGTCTCTCTCTCTAGAATCTTCGTAGTTCACAATCTCTTTATTCAATCTCTTTGCTCATCGTTGTCTTCTCAGCTTCAAATGACCTCCTATTTATAGGCCTCGGGTTCCAACGGTCATATTGCCTCCAACGGTCATCTTGAAACAGAAAGCACGACATCGTTTTGATTAGTATATAACTAACTCAACGACATCGTTTTGTTAGGACAAGAGATATATAGAAAAGTAAAACATGAGTATGATTCATATGCAGAGAGAGTATTTTTGACAAAGTACCAAAACAAATAATGATTATCTGAATAGTAGTTAGTACGATACGATCGACAGAGTCAGTACGATACGTTTGACAGAGTCAGTACGATACGTTTGACAGAGTCAGTACGATACGTTTTGGTCGATACGATCAACATCGTACGATACGATAAACATAATAAAAGACAATTTGTTATTTTACAAACATATGATATAATACATTCGAGATTTCCAAAACAAGACAGAATATATTTGTGATTTCCAAAACACGATGTAAAAGCCAAAAGGGGACTTTTGACTTAACAATAAGTTCCACTAACTCAACAGGTTCCATATGGTAAGAAAACATAGGAATGGGCATCATACCCACGAGCATGAAAATTGTAAAATATAACTCTGTCTACAGAGAAAACCCGTAAAAATTATCTAGAAATACCATAGGGTACCCACACCCAATTGGAATATGGTGAACACAAAAGGAATGATGATCTTCATCAACAAACATCTCTAAAATATGGCCTGAGACTGCCCCGACATAAGGAAAATTATACCCTATCCATCTCGATCTAGAGTACCAGTCACCTTGGAAAACCAGAGTGGCTTCATCAAAAAATAAAAATTTAACATGATAAGGATGATTTTATATCTATACCTTTACAATAATCGTACAATCCATGTCAATAATAATCTCAATGAAGTCATGAACACAAAATAATATGTCCCAATACCCCTTAATGTCATATATCATCACTTGACAAGCGAGGCATCCGAATCCTTATTCAGACCTCTTTCCCAAAGGCATGGAAAAATCTATTATGAAAGGATTAAATTCTTAACAAATTACCAATATTTTATTTTACTTTTATGATATAAAATTCTGAGTAAAACTTATATCAAATATATATAGCATAATAGAACATGAGACAAACATTGTACCTATAAAAATAGTTGTCTCTGATTCACATTCCTATGGATCATACTCTACTACATAAACTCATTTGGTCTTATCCACATAAAAAAATACTTGGGACCATGGATTAGAGAAACCACCCATGGAAGCATCTGCATGTGCCTAAAAACCCTTCATGAGAGAGGATCAGACCCTGCTTCCCTATGAAATATTTTCACAAAAGAAATATTGTTGGATAACTTATCCATGAAGATGAAAATTCATAGTATCCACCACATAGTTGGTATTGGTATGACCTCTTGTTCCACACTGGTAGAAGAAAATATACTACTACCCTTTCATCACTCACAAAACAAGTCCTAAGGAAAAATAAACACTCTACACTTCCTTTTCTAGCTAGAAGGTACACCTTGAATTACCACTAAACCAACAGACATCGTATCCAAAACTGTCTTCCAAGATATGTTTTCCACTTCTAAATATAACTTTTAAATAGACTCTATATTGGTCAGAAGGAACATGAGTATCAACTTTCAATGAGTATTAGTCGTTAATCCTAACTCAACCCTTCATGCTCTCGGGTACTAGTTGGTGAAAATCTCTAGTTTTATTTTTACATACTTAGGAAAACATGCAGAATAATCTAAAATAGAACTTCTACCCCTAATCTAATGTTATAAACTTATATGCCCATTCCACATAAAATTTATCATAATTAAAATTAATGTTAAATATTTTCCCAATGGAATCCCTGGTAATATACTCGCACAACATAACATGCCCAATAGAGTCCCAAAATCACATTCCTGATCCCTTTAACATGTACATGGAAAAACTCACCTTATACTCAATAATATAATTGAATATTCTAAAGATCGTATCTATATTCTCAAGACACTCCCTGGATTCCTGGGGTCCTATTTCACCATGAAAGATGGGTGGATGATGTTTAGGGAATTTTGAGCCATGATCCACTATGCACCGTGGGTTTTCGACACCCACTTGACCAAAAAGTCTAGACAGGGTGGGTAATAGCTTCGACTAGAGTAGGGTCAACAAGAGGGGACACATGTTGAACCTATATCACAACTTCCACTCTCAGATTTAAAATATCTCTTCTTATAGGGATTTTCTAACAAAATAAATTAACAAATCAGTAATGAAAAAATTAAAAAAATAATAGGACTAGCTTCAATTATTGATAATAAATATTAATAACATTAATGATTTAATGTAAAAAAATATCATAAATAAAAATTAAAATGTTAATTTGAACAACATTCCATAACATTCTTTCAAGTGACATAAAAATCTATGTCTCAATCCTTTTAAAATTTTTGTTTCCTCTTGTGGAAACTCAGTTTCAGCCATAAAAGAGAGATGGATAGGCGCGTTTTCTACACAAACTATCCGAATTTGATGGTCCTAAATCTGAACTACTCAAGATATATAACAAAAATTAGGTATTTCTAACACACTTCAAGCTGATCATCACTTTGATACCAATTTGAAATGAACCAACCCAGGTCAACTAGACAAGCTAGCTAAACCGGCCAATCATGTGATATAATTAATGTAGGAAAAAAATAAAATTATCATGAATATATTAAAAATATGGCATACAACTAGAGTATGAAGAATGAAAATATGAGATTCCAGAATGTAAATACAATACACTATAAATAAGGAAAAAATAGAAAGGAATTCAAGTCCCCATGTGACACACAATCACCTCTAGAACAACCTATACCCAATGATACAACAAAAAGAGATTCCAAAATTTTATAAGATACACATCCCATTACGTGAATCCTTGAAAATAACATATATAGATTCCGAATGAAGTAATTAGGGTTGTTAGAAAATATCAGCAGGATACCACCATAGTTTATTTATAAGGTATAATATAAATAATGAATAAATTCAATATTTTAAAATAGAAAAAATTTACAATGAATTTATAAATCATTCTCCTTTTCATTAATTTTTTTTAATAAAATACTTACATATTATCAATTCAAAAATATAAAATTTTGAAGGGGAAAAAGGGTAAATTATGCCCATGAAAAAAGAGTTATAAAAGAAAACACATATCCACAAAATAATAAATGATACAAAGCTATGTGATACAACCTCATATATATAAAAAAATGTTATTCGAAATATCAGATAAAGACAATGATGCAATAAATTACAATAAATGAAAAATGAAAAAATAAACACATATTGAGATCTATCCTATGAAATTAATAATACTAGACACCCAAAATATGAAATATAAATACAATGGATCTAATATATGTTGATTCCCACCAGACGATATCAAACATGTTACCTCATAGTTGTGCAATAGACACGAATGCTACCCATGTATCTCTCCCGATTCACCCATTGCTCCTAACGTTCAACTGTCTATAGTATTCTCAAAACCATTCTCATAATATCAAAAAACATATTCAAATCCATGATGATCCACTTCAGAGTTTGAAAACTCATTTCTAAATTATGAAAATCCATTTTCAAAGAAGAAAACCATTTTAAAACAATTTTATTTCCATAGAAATAATTCGAAACAATTATCACTACCGATCAATGAACAACCAAAGAGAATTTATCAATAGTGAAATGAAATTCATTAAATTAACCCATTTTATAGAAACACCTACCTCATGATGGTAGAAAACTGCTTTCTTTTAACAATATCAACTAGAAACCAAGAAAAAAATATTCAAATGAAAATACAAGACACAGAACTGAAATAGATCGATAGAAAATAGTTTCCAACCAGAAATACAAAGACAAAAAACAAATAGAAAATTATTAAATGAAGAACCAATATTGTTGAATACCTGATGAGATGCAATCTAAAAAAATGGTGGGATATCATTGAATGAAGCCATATAGATTGGAGGGTGTCACCCATTAAATTCTCTAATAGACATTAGGTTGAGATAGAGAAGTCCTATTGAATTATGTAATATAAATTCATCAAATAGGAACTCTAAAAGAACATCCAATAGGGATTTACATGGTATGTAACCCAATTACATGTGTTGTAATCCCCAATCCCCACATACACCAAAAATACCATCTCCATTTACTAAAAACATGACATTTTATCATTACACGATGTGTAATGATTACAAGGTGGGTAAAATTAAACCCATTGTGTATCTAACCCATAATATTTGTTAAATATATATTAGACATAATTTACTCCCATTATATATCATGTAATTTATTAAGTAAAAAACAATGGGTTTTATTTTGAAAATAAAAAAATCATTTACTTCATCATTATAGGTATCCTCCCAATTCTTTATCAACATTACTAAAACAATGAAAAATGAAAACCAAAAATAGAGGTAAAAAAATCAGATATAAAGGTAATAAGACATTATAAAAATGTTACTGGGTATGTATTTAATGAAAAAAATATACCTATTCAGGATGTTCGGTGAAAATTAACGATGAATCTTGGGAAATATATGTATTTTCATCTCAAATTACTCTCTTTGTGTTATGTTTGGTATTATGTACCTAATTTAATTTATTTTGTGTATATAATTAATATTCGAGAAATTATATATTTATTAATATTTTAAATATGTTATATTTTGTTCAGTTATAGTTCCAATCTTTCAAGGTGTTTTGTTTAAGATGGTACTAAAGCCACAATGATTCTTTACCTCAATCATTAATTCCTTGGGGATTATTTATGTTCTACTCCATGTTGTCTTTTGAAAGATGTATTAATTGAAAATTTATTTATCATTATGATATATTTATTTTTTTCATTTTAAATACTAATCCATGTTATTTCATTTTCATCTAATGAATTTTAATTAATTAATAACCCATTTTTATTCATTTTTGGAAACTAAATTTTCATTCATTGAGTTATTGCTATCCCATGTCACATAAAATATAGGAAAAATTAAAAAATATATTATATAATGTTTCATAATAATTATTAAACATTATTTGATAAAAACCATTTTGGAAATATTTATTACATCAAGGAGTATGTTTCCCATATGGGATATAGATAACATTTGTATTCTTCCCTTCAATTATAATCTCTTTTCTTAAACATAATTATTCTTGGATTGATTCCTTCAACCACAATAAATTATTATGTTGTTTTTTAACAACTTATTTGTGGGAAAAAGTTATTATAAATTAAAGTTTTGTTACTAATTTTTCAATGTTAATTCTGAACAAATGATTGTTCATAATAATAAAATGTTTTAGTTATTTTCACATTCATATGTTCTGTATTTCTATAAAAATTTATCCATTATAAACCTTATTTAATTTTATGGTCTTATTTTCAATGATTTCCTAAAATTAATATATTTCAAGTTATTTTCCTACGTGTTTTCAAAACTACTTTTAGTAATGACCATTACTCCATAATTATGTTAATGTCAAAAAGTTTTCTACAGATGTTATTATGATTTAGAATCCATTTTTCTTGTCATATTCAAAATGATTTTCCTTAAATGGGTTCATGTATTTTGATTTATACGATTATATATATATATATATAATGGTAGTTTTTTCCCTTGGTATCAAAATATGTAATTCTTTATCCCTTCTCGTGTGATACAATTTAATGAAATCTTATGAAAGGATATTATTTCATTTATTTAAGAATCCTTATAGGATTATTTTGTCATACTAGAGTAAAGTTATTTTTAATATATTTATATTCCTTATCTATAGGTATTATGATCATGTTATTTTTTGTATTGTCTTGTCTACATTCTTATTTCTCTATAAGATGTGAACATCGCATATTACATAATTCAGATTGGAGTATGTTTAGCTCAAGAGAATATTCACCATTTTGTTGAAATATGGAAAAGTATTATCATTTTTAATGTTGTTATTAAAATATGGATGATTATTGTAATTTTGACTGTTTATTGTTTTAACATCCCTCATATTTCTTCATATGGGTTTTGATCATGTTATATATTTTGTTTTCATGGGAAAATGTATTTATGATTTATATTTTTTTCTAATAAACATGATTATTTTCCAGTTGAACATGAATTATTTTACAATGATCCTTTTTTACATAATATATTTATGATCATGTCATCAATATTATTGACATGGGGAAGAATATTGGCGCGTTTAATGTTTTTATTCCTGTACAAATGATTATTTTCCCGATGACTATATTCTATTAGAGAAACCACCATTTTATATAGATGATTTATGAGAATATTATCCCTTTTATTTAAATGGGATAAAGTATAGTAATTCATTATGATTTTATTCTAATATAAATGATTATTATTAATGTTGATTATTTATAGTTTAATAATTATCTCATATGATGAATGAATTCGACTAAAACATGTTCAGCTTGGGAACCGATATTATATATCCCCTTGATGCCTCAATTGTGTAAGGTCCAATCCATTAACATTAAATAATTTATATTACATAAAAATTGATAAACATACTTAAATTCTCAAATATAATTTAGGATTCTAGTTTTAGTGACTTAGGTCATCAATTTTACATAACAATCACATTTATTACAAAGAGGACACTACTACTCCGATTCCATTTTTTAGAATATATAAATAGTTTAATGTAAAAAAATTTAATATTTTAATGAAAAATATTCATGGATGTTATATTTAAATATTACATTCCTTTACCAATCCTTAAGAACTTTGGTAATCTTTTTAAAACATTATATGAACAAATAAAATTCAATAATCGACATAAAATGACAGAAAAAATCATTAGTCCAATAATACATATAATTTTATACCTTTTAAAAAGTAACATTAAGATAAAAAAATTATTACCCACACAATATTATATTTTTGATGATATTCCCATAAAACATTTCATAAGAAATATTTAAGGAAAAATAAAACATAGAAGTGTTATTTGAAATCATCAAAAAATAATAATTTATTTTTCAATAATTTATTCTTTATTCTATAAAAAATAATTTATATTCAATTAGCTTCAGAAATTATATGATTTGCATAAAAAACCATAGAAAGCATAAATAAATTATTTCGGTAACTTGAAGCTTTCTATTCATATCACAATTACATACACATAGAATATCCATTAAGGTTATACATAGAGTAACCATCCCAGTTTCAATTGAAATAACCATCTGTGTAATGCATGGAATAAAAATCATAGTATATTACCACAATATTATATTATATACTTAATTGTTTAACACTATTTCCATACTAAATGCATTGGATATCTATAATGGGCTCACCCAATGTTGGTTTATAATGAAACCACCCATAATCATCTGTAATTCCTAAAACCAGAACAGAATAAATAAAATATTTCATCATAAATACATCTATTCACCCATAATAAATCATTTCAAAATATTGAGATATATATTTCATTTTAATAATATTTAAAAAAACCAGACCATAGTGAAAGTGGTATTTTATTTGAAGAAAACATAATATCTTGGGAAGGAAGAAAAATATTAAATAATAGCTATGATAGTGGGAAATTTCATTATCATAAATTTTTTTAAAATAGAACAATAGTTTTTTCATTTTTTAATGAATTTATAAACATTGTTTAAAAACGTTTCAATTAAAATACATTGAATGAAATACAAATAAAAATTAAATTTCCCTTATAATTCACTTTTATTAACATAAATACATTCATAAAATAATATTAATTTATATGGATATCTATGAAAATGATATTTTTTATTGACAATACTAAAATGGTATTTTTAAAAATAAATCCACTTACATTGAGTCAAACTCATCACAAATGCTCTTTATCATCTTCTTCTTTGAACAATCACTTTAGGTTTACACCAAATGTTTCTTTATGACGGTTAATGATCAAACAAAAGCCTCTATGGTTGATGTGATATTTAATGAATTTATATGAGTAGATCAATGCTGAACTTAATGGGGTTTTAAGTTTTTTTAAATGGATAAATATATTCCCTTTTATATGGGAGAGGAGGGGAACTCTTGAATTTAAAAAAATATTAAATTAATATAAATTAATTTTCAAATAAAATTGGATTGAAACTAATTTCTGTCAAATGTAGGATAATTATGGATCAAAATGATCTGATATAATAATAATTAAACATGTTTTTACTATGTTTATACATTTATATTTTGGTATTAACCCCTTAAAAACCCTTTGTAAACATTCCGTGATGAAATGGCTTTTACTATTTGAGGGTCAATATAGTTTCTATAAATAGATAAAGTCCCATAAATGGAACATGGTTGATATTTTGACCATATCCTCATATATTGGGTGAATCTATTTTTTTAAAATTTTATATAATTTAATAAAATATTATTTATTAGAAAATATCATTAATCTGAATTTTTAGAACTATTCACTAAATTTACCTAAATAACATCAATAAAACAAATAAAATCCAAAAAAATATACACTAATAAAATTTAAATTTAATCATGAAAATTATTACAGGATGTTAATTTTCTAAAATTATATAACATTAATTATTTTTAATATCATTTATTATACGTTTTCAAAAATTGAATAATTACTACCTCGACATTCTCTAAGAATGTAAGAGAATAATTATAATTTGATAATAATTAAAAATAAATTATCATGATGATCATAAATAATTCATCATTCTAAATAATATTTATAACCATTAAAATCCATTGGTTATCCCAAATTTTAAATTATTGTCCATATTAAAAGTAAGATTGTGGCATTTTGGCATTATCTTTAATGAAATTAGTATTTTGGTTATAATCACAATGAAATGGAATCAAATAGATATATAACAAAATATTTAATGTTTATAGAAAATATGGACACATCCAATTTAGAAACGTGTCTTAGGGTCCTTTTATAGTCATTAACAATTTATTTTTAACATTAATTACCAGATGTACCCCTTACTATGGTGACAAAAATTTTTATGGTTATTGTTCATATTAACCAAAAATTCAAAGGGAAATATTAAAAAAATTCACATTAATTCGATATATGAAATATATTTTAAATAATTCTAATATCATATGTGGTGGATTTTTATTTGAAATTAAAATAAAAAAATCTAACGAATAATTGGTTTTTATACAAATATACTTTTTAAATATAAAAAATAAATATACTAAATTAAGGGGTAAAATTCACTCAGAAAATAGAAATTGTACCATTACAAATAAAAATGAATAATTTAAATTTTAATACTAATCTATTACATAATTTTACATTATAAATACTTTAAAAGGAAAGAATGTTTTGAATTAAAAATTAGTATTTATCAATATTCATTTAAAATCAAAATTATCTTGAAATTATTAAAACATCATCCTAATATTATTCATATTTGATGAATTCACAAAAGAATTTAATTTTTCAAAATAAAAAATATATAAATCGAAGATCCTTTTTTTGAATAAGATTATAAAATACCAAATAATCCAATATGAATAAAAACAATGTTTTATTCCCATTGTCCAAAACATTTTCTAATATTTTTATAATGAACACAACCCTATAAAAATCAACTAATGAATATATGAAATATTTTATATAAAAATTGAATATGCTATTACATTCATATTTTATTATATATATTATGTACTCATAATTTTTTTACATACTAAAAAAGTGTGGGATATCATTCATTCATTTCTTTTTGAGAATACCATATTCATTATTCCACCATATTATCATTCTGGAAATCCTAAAAAATATAGATTTTCTTCATTTCAAAATAATTTATCTATATGATTTGGAATATAAACATGTTATTCCTCAAATGAAGGGTTATCTTGCAACTGAAACGACTCATGACTCATACCACGAGATAAAACCAACAAATAGATCAATAACATCCGAACATGAAAAACATTAGCTACCTAGGATAAAGTCGATGTTAATGGAAATTGGTAAGAAAATGACAAGAAATATTTGAGGACTTTTATAGACAAATAATCCATGTACTTAAAGTCACATATTCTTCAAAACAGCATTACACATTTCTCTAGAGACACATTAATGAAAAAACGCTCACCTACATTGAATGAAAGATATTTTCTTTGGTTATTTGCAAATAGTTTTACCCTTTATATGTTGTCCACATATATTGTTTAATTAAATTCTTTTTATGATTCATTTACTCTACAAATTATTTTCCCATCAACCTCATTTCACCCATTTCATAAAAACATATGGAGTTCGACATCTCTTTTTATATAATTCCACAAAAGGTTCCACCCGTAAACTAGAATTAAAAATTTTATTATAATAAAACATACTAATGAACTATAGTAGTATTTTATTCACATGTAATCCATTTAACAAGCATGAATAACTTATTTAATGCACTAATTTTATTTAATGGTTTTTCTATCAGATTGAGTTTGAAAATACATACAGAAATTTATTTCAATTATAGGTTCATTTTGAAATCATTTCCAAAATTTTGAAATGAGTCTATGGTCATGGTCAAATAAAATAGAGATAGGAACTCCATGTCGACTATTTATCTCAATAAGATATAGTTTAGAATATTTTTCTAATGGAGAAATATCTCTAATTGGAATGAAGTTCATATATTTAGTTTATCTATCATAAATAAAAAAAATTACATTATTACAACGAGAAGGTTTCAGAAATCCCACCATGAATTTCTTGGATACATTTTCCCATTTCTAATCTAGAATAAAAAAATGCAGATGCATAACATTTGGTAATTAACATTCTGTTTTTTCCTCTTCAAACATCAAACATTTCATATAAATTATTTTATATCTCTTTTAATTCCATACCACCAGTAAGACTCCTAAATTTATCCATGCATATTATTACTCCCAATATTAACATAAAATAAGAAACTATATGATTTAATTATTAATTATTTATTAAAATAGTAATCACAAGGAAAACATAATATATTTCCAAATCCAAATTAATAATATTTATCATTTTAAATTTTAATAAACTTAGCATTCAAAAAAAATTCTTTATTTTCATATAACGATTTATCTTCTTTATGAACATTCGAAATTATTTTTGAGAGAGTTGATTATATTGAAAACCTAAAATAGAACATTTAATATTTCAAAAAAAATTATAAGAATGAATTCATCAAATGATTAACCTAAGAATAATTATAAAATCATAATATGGTTAACGAAGTATTATTTTTTTTACTAAAATCATCATCTTATATTTTAATTTTACAAGATGGTAATGAATTGGGATCTCATAATTATTTATCAATTCAATCCATTTCCCTTCACTCTGGTTAATCTATTTCTATGAAAATATATACATAAATATTTTAGGATTAGTATATATTTCATACATAGAGCTATATAAATTATGTGTGCAAATCTATAAATAATAAACCCGAGAGGTTAATTCCATATAATGTGTAGGGTAAATTAACTGAAGAAGTTTTTGATGACATGATGCACAAAAATTTGTCTGATTATTCTACATCAGTACATAATGATGTAATATTAATGGATCATCACTCTATATAAATGTTTCACTAATATTATAGGGAATTGAGAAAACTATATTGTTCACCAATAATTTTCTTTCTAGAGAAAATTCCATCAAATTATTTTCCCATATGAATTTCACTCCCTTTCATTTTAACAGAGTTTGTGGGATAGATAAAAAAGAAATGTTTGGAAAAATTATCAATAATAGCTATATATCAATAAGAAACTATGAATATAAGTAAATATATAGGTCATTTCCATTCGTCAATAACCATTGTATTTGGTGAATAAATTGTTATTCCATATTTATTTAAATTTTTTATGAAGTAAGTATAGTGTATCCAAAAAAACATCTTCAAAATATTCAATATAAAATATTATCTTTTAAGGGGTTTATAAAAATACTTAGACAGTTTTTACGATACTCATGAATTTTGTAATATATAAATATATCATAAATAAACCAACCACTAACTTATCCAAATATTCATTTATGAATATATTCAAAATATCGATAAATATATATAGGTCATACATTAACCCAAAGGGAATAAATAAAAACTCATAATACAAATATCTTGTCTAAAGAAAAAGATAGTTGTTCATTATATTAATGTTATACAAATTTATATATTCATGGAAAATCCTCATTGAGACATATTTTCATTTTATAAAATATGGAAGGGTCACGCCATGGTGAGTAACAATGATGAGTGAAACCATTATCAAGTACATTAAGTGGATTTTAAATTCTAGAAGTCTTAAATCATCAATTTGATTATGGGGTTTCGATATTGGATTAATAGCAAGAAACAATTCAATAGGGAATTCAACTTTATATTCTTCTATAACACTGGGGAACTCATCTGAAAACATTCCATGGTTTTCTTTTACTAATATAACATCATTAATCTTTACAGTTCCATAATTCTTTCAAATATGTTCAGTATATCTTTTGTTACTATATTTTAATAGTTTCTAGGATTATTGATATGTTATTAATCATATGAGTTTAAACTTATATAAAATATTAAATTATTGATAAATAGAATTCTTTAACTCAACCATATATCATATCAATATAAATAAAACTCAAATCTATAATATGAAGAAAATAAAACTATACATGGGGAAAGACAACAGGGAAGTCATGTAATGTCATTCCTCAGACAGTGACACGGTAAATCAAATAATTTTTTTCCAATAATATTTTCCCATGTTTTTTATCAAATGTTGATCATGTCTTTCTATATGGGGAATATCAAATTTACTAGAAAATATATCAAAAATGAAATAAAGTGTAGGCCCCAATTGAAAAAAATACATTAGCATAAACTGAATAAATTAAAAATATACCTGATACTATGTTATTTTATGGCCTTAAATCATCCAAAGAAGTGGAAAAATATTTCACTGCACCTTTATTCTTATATCCTTCATGTATACCATCATTTGTGTTCTTATTCATACACTAATGTGCGTAATGAACAATGTCATAACATTTAAATGATTTACTGCCTATTTATTAGAATTATTAATACCAGTAACATGAACCACATTTTTTTATTATCATTAATATTCCTTATCTTATCACATTAGATACACTTTATAGAAAAAATAAGGCATTACCTAGGGTAATTTTTACAACAACACTAGAAAACTGAACACATAGTTTTCATACCATCACATTTTTTGATCTATTAATCCGTTTTACCACAACATGGTCTTCTTTTTCAGTATATTTATTCAAGTATACTTGATCATTAGAAAAATCCATTTCTACCTTATCAACATATCAAAATATTTTATTATATTTTTTTAATTCAAGGGAATGAAATTCACATTCATATCATTGCTTCCAACCTAAGTAAAACTAATTAATTCTACTATCCTGATCATAAATGAAATTTGGTGAGTTCTATTCCAATCAGTTGATTTTTTCCTCATATGAAACCATTGAATATTCCTCATTTTTTACAACTTGAAAATTTCTATTCCATCCTTGTTTAAATTTATTTAGAAAAGTATTCATCATGGAAGATATTTTTATAATTGTCCCATTACAAGCTATAAATATATTCAATTTCGTTAATTTCCATAAATAATATCCACCAATGATCAACTTCACCATCAAAAAAATAATTAAAAAGACCTAAATTTTTATTTTTTGAACATTCAGTGCCATAAAATATATTCTATTAGGAGTTGATACATCATTCACATACAACTGTTTAGAAGAACCACTAAATGATGTGCTGATTTTTTCTCATAAAATGATCTATTATTATGAAGATCTTATGTGGTATATCTAGATTCCCTATAAGATTAAATTTACAATGATTTATAGCTTTTGTAAAGTAATCTATCACTATAAAAAAATGCTCAGTTTAAATTACGACCAATCTGTATTGCTAATTCGGAAGGATATCATCCTCTTTGTTCCTACCTACCGCTGCCTCCCTATTTCCTCTATGGAAACCCATTATGAAAAAACATAGTTTAGAAAAATCAACATGTTAATCATAAAATTATATATCATTTAAACATATGAATTAAGTAAAATCAAACAAGTGTATTCTATTATCATTATCTTAACCAATAATGTTTTTTAAACAATTATCTATTAAGAATGTTAAGGTCCTAACCTTATGAATTAAATATTCTAATGTATTTTGAATACATATAATTTATATTAATTCACAATGATATTTTAGGTTTAGGGTTTTAAAATTTCGTTCATAACTCTTACATAATAATACCATGTATTGCAAAGAAAAAACTTCATATATGTATTAGTTTTTAACAACATAAAACTTTTAATGTTAAACACGATTTATTTCCATGAAAAATATTAATGACATTGAACATGAATTAATTAAATAAATTACACATCCTTTTTTGCTATGATTTTTTGGGAAATTTTATGAGGATGATTGATGTATAATTAAGGAACGCATAGAAAAAATAAAAAACAGTTAGTTTATAAAAACATATAAAAATTTCATTTTTCAAAATAAAAATTTGGATCCAAATTAACATTTTATAATCCAAGAAATCACATTATCTATCCAAATACCTTCATGAAACATTTTATTGAAATTCTAAATGTAAAATAAAACTCATAAGGTTTCATTGAAATCATTGAAAACACAAGATAACTTTGATCACAAGATTATAATTTTCAACAATAAAATGTAGCATATAATCTCCCTTACCTTGTAAATTCATAATATTTCCATAAAAAATCATAGACCGAATTAAAAAATTAGTTAGGTAACATGAATAAATATGTTCTTATCTCTCTTACTTAAAAATTGAAAAACCGTCACAATTATACTTAGTGTAACAGTCACAGTTACACTTGATATAACCATCATGGTTATATTTAGAATAACCATAATAATATATTCCCATAATAACATAGGATAGTCATAATAGGTTATCACTATCCATATAACCAATGCATTGGAGATCTATAACAGGCTCACCAACCCAATTTTAACAAAAAAAACTATCAGTCATTACGAATAATTACTAGGATCCATACGCAGTACATAAAATATTTCATCCAAAAAATTATATGATTTTATAAATATAAAACATTCATATTCTTAAATAATAATTCTATTTTAAAAAAATATTTTAAAATAAAAACATAGGGAAATAGAGAACTTATTTAAAAATATGAAATATTTTTAAGGTGGCTAAATATAAAAAATAGATATAGTGACATTAAAATAATTTATTTATATAAATTTTAAAATTGAACATTCATTTGGTATTTTTTAAAGAAAAAAATACTATAGTTTCATTAGATGTTAAACATATTATTAATTTATTTTAAGCATAAATATCCATCAAATACACACCAATGATTGTAATGTCTATTGTCTTTAGAAGATTAGATACATAAAATTTAAAACATGCATTCAGAATAAAAAATAACTTTATCTTTCTCCATAAAGATCACCAAAATCTCTTTGATCACCTATAATATAATAGGAAAACTTCAGAAGACATAGAAAAAATGGTGAGCTAAAAATCCATATATAGGAATAAACATTTGGACAAACTAGTACACAGGAGTTATAAGGAATAAAATTATAACATTAAAAGAATGAAACATAAACACTAAAATGGAATGCTAGTATATAGAAAATGGGGTCATATGGTTATATTGATTTTTTCTGGAATAATCACAAAATATAACTTAATCACAAGTAAAGGGTAACATCGATGACGATATCAAAAGGTGGAAAAGTACCATAATGGATTAGCTTTACTCCCAAATTGCATACATGATGTCTTATGAGATATCACATTAACCAATTCATTAGAGAACTATCTAGGAGAACCCATCACAACATGTTCATTCACATGATTCCCACATGAATCATAACATGTAATTGATAAACATAAGGGTTAACCAAGGAAAGAAATGGTTTCTATATTCATGTTAAAGGCATAACCAAAGGTTGTATTAGAATGATTAAAATAATATTTGGTATTAAATAATTATTGGATATTAATAAAGGGATAATAGTAACATATTATGATAAATGATTTCCAAATTATATCTAATCATGTGAAGGGATTGGTTAGGTTATTTTACAAATGTTCCACTAAAGAATTGTTTTACAAAGAATGATAATGAGTCTTAAAAAGGCTATATAAGAATTATAATTTACCTAAATCCCAAAGTGAACTAAAAATGGGGTTTCCTTGTAAAATATTTGGGTTTCAAAATATTTGGTTTATAGGAACGTTTATGGATTATACATGAAAATGGGAAAATGTGATGTTCTCTTTTATTGGGCATGCTTATCAGAGTGAATTTAGAATGAAACCTTTTTAAATGAGTTTTTTCCCATAAATTAAGGATGAATTGTCAAGATAAATAATTTTTTAACATATAAACTTAATTTATAATAATTTTATAAGAATAGTAAAGAAATAAATTGATGTAAAGTGAGAGAAAGTGTAACCCCACCACAAATTTGGATTTTTAGAGAGATCACTTACTTGTACCAGAATGAGTTCTGAAATTTCATTTAATCTAGTAGATAATAAAAGTAGACCAATTATTTACATAATTTATAAATTTATCCACTTATATTATATTTATTATAATTATATTATTTCTATTTATGGGAATTTCTATGGGTTATAATTTTTAATTTTTATTCTTGGCACATTCATTTCTGTGTTTTATGGTCCGTTACCTTGAGTGTAATTAAGGGAGTTTTTATTAAATGGAATCCAAACTACATAATTGGAATAAAATGGTATTAATATAAGTATTCAATTTTAAATAGATTCAAATATAAATTTTTATTCACATAGGAAAATGATTCATTAGATAAAATGATAATGAAAAATAATTTGTTTATTTTGGAATTTTTTACAACAATCACAGACATGTATCAATTAATCTAATATTATGCTTAAATAATATTGATTAATAATGGTAAATAAGTTATAATATAAATATTATAAAATGATTAAAGCATAAAGATAATATTATGAACATCCATTAAGGAAGTAATTAAAAATTAAATCATTTCATCCATGAAGGCGGAAAATCGGCACATCACAAATGATGTTGTAATTTTCAAAATAAAAAAAGAAGAGAATTGAATTGATAATGGATATTACATTCACATAATTAATATATATTATATATTAATACTAAATTTATCATTATTATTTTGATTGGGGATATGAGGATAAGGTAGAATAATGAAAGAATATAAAAGAGAAAGAATGGTGATTTTACCTCTTGAATGTATTCTCCTAGATAACCTCCTAAAGGTACTTGGGGTTAGTATTGTGTTGAGACCAGAAGGTCTTGTTCTTGAGGAAGAAATATGGGAAGTAAAATTGGAAGAATGTAGACATAATTCTTGCCTTAGGGGTGTGAGAAATAGGGGTGTTGATGGGTGGTATTTATTATGGGGGAGGGCATTTTTATTATTATAATCACTATTTTAATGTTTTAGATCGTGAATATCAATATTTATGATTAATATGAATAAATATTGTAATCGTTTCATTTTATTTTGAATTATTGGGTGATTATCTCATCCATACATCATCCATGACTCAAAATTTGATACATTTGTCAAATATCGTAAATTATTGTATTTCACTATTCAACAAAAAATTAGACTATTTTAGAAAAAATCCCCAAAAATCACCCTGACCATATTTTGTTGTGTAAATTTTAAAAATAGAATCTATTGAATAAAAGTATATTTTTGTATATGAAAAAAATATTTTTTAATTAAATTCATCATTTATTAAAAAAAATACTGATTATAATATTAAAATAGATTTTATAACCATTTGAAAAATTTACTGAGGTCTCATAATTTTTTTTATAATTATAATAAAACATTACATTAATATATGAATCTATTTTATGAAATTATATATTCTTTTAAATAATTATATTAATTATAAAAATTTAAATAGGAACTTATATTTTATAATAATACAAACAATGAATTACTTAATTTTAAAATATTTATTTACTTATACCCGGATAATTTTTTTCATATTTTAATTTATAAGATGCCTAAATTTTATTTATAATTTTATTAGTGAGGTTCCTTATATAACGTCTATATTTCTATTTCTAATGGTCACATTACTATTTTAATAGTCAGGTTACTATTCAAATGACATTTATTCCCATAATTTATATAAATATTACTTATTTTATTCAGTACTCATTCACTTATATTTTATCATAAGGTCATAAATATTCATTCACCCTAAAAATTAATATTTTATTATTAACATTATTATTTATTTCTATAGTCTTTTTTATAGGAGGGGTCATTCTAGTGGATCGATCTGATCTGAATTATCATATTTTTATTATATTGGTTCCTATTTTTTATTTTGATGGAATATTTTGAATTTTTATTAACTTGTTCACTGGATAATTTATCACTCTTAATTTATGAGAGTAATATATATTTTTGGTTTCCCTATTTGAGTTTTTTTATTTATGACAAAATTATAAGAATATAATTTCCATTGATATTATAATGGTTATTAAATTCTTCCCCCCATATGGAAACATTCACTAAAAATATAATTTAAAAAACTAAGGTAAAAATAGATTAGGGTATTTATCCTTCATCACTTCCTCTAGTTCCCATGCCGCCACATCATACATATGGTTTCTACATAGTACCTCGACCAGGTGACTTGTCTGTTTGTGTAGGACATTATTTAAAGAGTATAAGATACTCACCAAATACTCTTCATTAGAGAGATCATTTTCCAGTTATACCATTACTGTATTAAATACATGTGAATTATTTTGAATTTATGTCCTTATGAGGGTTACATGGAATAAATCATATACTTGAGACATGGTTAGTGGAATTTCATATTGATATTCCACACCTCTGATGTAATCAAGAATCTCACTAGTGCCAAGGAACCCAGGACATAGATTTCATTTCTTCCCAAATAAAATGAACCTAGTATATTGAGATATGCATAGGTATATTGTTTTTACAAATATGATACCCTATGTCCCATAGATTACAATCCATATCACTCTTTTGGTGACTCTAGGCTACATTGATGTTCTAATAACTAGTTTTCAACTTTTTTATCAATTATTCATCCATTATTGATCCAAGAAGGTAAATTTAACCATATTCATCCAATAATGTTGATGTCCAAGAAGGTTTAATTGGTCATTTATATAACTTGGTTACATGGAATGATGATGAATTGTCACATAGAAATTTAATGATAATTGTCTTGGTTAATTTGTCGGTTTTGATTACAACGAACTCATTTTTATTTAGAACCTAATACCATTTGAACAAAGGAATTAAAGAATATTAAATTGGTTATATTATACATAATAATATGTTTAAACCATAACAATAATGGTTTCATGACCAGAATATAGAATGATAATAGAAATCAAAATTCCATCGTCCTTGAATGTGTAAAATTTACACATCTCAGATGGTGTTCTTGCTACTAGTATAAAAGAAGGTAAAAAGGGTGAGTGATGATAACTTATTCAACTATCATGACAAAATTCTAGTACATATAAGGTACTGGAGTCATCTCAAAATTTGGATAAAGAGATGTAATAGAAAAAGAAACAAAATAACTTGAAAGGAAAGACAAAGATTTGAAACTGGGAATTTACCACTTGAACCAAACTTCTTTGAGAGCCTCCTTAAGGGAGAGGTTTTTGTCTTTTTCTGAGACCAAATCATGGTGGATTATGGAGAGGATGTTGGGAGTGTATTTTTCTAGAATTTGGATAAGTCACAAGGCTTGAGAGGAGTGAATGGAGGAGGGGGGTGAGAGGGGGTTTTTATAGTGGAGGAGAGAGGGGATTTCTTAATATAAAACTCACTAATTTATTATTTCTTCACAAGAAAAGTAATAGTAAATCATCCAAGACCATGAATAGTAATTTTATCATGTGAATTCGGATTAAGGGTGGTGAAATCATCCATGATGCTAGGAATAGTCTATTTAGCTTATAATGTATATATACGGTAAATTAACGTATTTCACTATTCATAAAAAAACAAGAATTTCAGAAAAATCCCAAAAATTCACCCTAACCGTTTTTCGACATGTAGAATCAAAAAAAGAAGTCCATTTTTCAAAAATAATCTTCTACATATTATTAATTTAATATTTAATTAAAATTATAATATATTATCAAAAACCAGTTTTAATAAATTCATTAACTTATTCTAAAATATAGGTATATCTTACATTCAACTTGAATATTATTTATATGTTATCATAGGTAAAGATACTATTCATAAGGGTATATCACTATTCATAAGGGTATGTTAATATTAATAAGGGTAGTTCACTATTAAAAATTTTATGTTTTTCTTATTGGACTCTAAATAACATACTGATCGCAACTGTGTATGTCATATTTTTGAAATTCACATCACAAAAGTGAAAATATTATGTTTTAACCGTCCTATAGCACTTAGTAGTTAATGTGATTATGACATATTTATAAGAAATTAATTTCCTTTATAAAATATTGGGTTGTTACATTCTCCCCCCCTTACAAAAATTCCTCCCTCAAAATTTCATTTACAATCTAGGCCATGAACAGGTGGGGGTACTTCTCCTTTCATTGAATCCTTCAGTTCCCAAGTTACCTCTTCGTACTTATTGTTTTTCCATATTACCTTGAACAGATGAGTAGTCTTGTTGCGTAGAACATTGTCTCTACGATCCAAACTTTTCACTGGCTTCTCCTCATAGGAAAGATCATACTCCAACTGTACCACCTCTTAAGAGAGTACATGTGAAGGGTTCGGTATGTACTTCCTTAAGAGGGATACATGAAAGACATCATGTTCCTTCAACAAGGTTGGTGGAAGTGCCAGTCGATATGCCACAACTCCGACTCAATCATGGATCTCGAAGGGGTCGATATACCTGGGACATAGCTTTCATTTCTTCCCAAACTGCATGACCTTCTTCCAGGGAGATAGGTGTAGAAATACCATGTCTCCAACCTTGAACTCCATGTCTCGTCAATGGTTATTCGCATAACTCTACTGTCGACTTTGGGCTTCCTTGATATGCTACCGAATGGTTTTAACCTTCTCGACGATTTCCTCAACCAATTCAGGTCCTAGAATCTTTCGCTCACCAACTTCAACCCAACACGCCGGTGTTCTACATCTTTTCCCATAAAGGGATTTATATGGTGACATAAAGATTCTTGAGTGGAAACTATTGTTGTAGTAGAATTAATCTAGTGGATGATGTTCTTCCAATCCTCATTTGAATTCCATAGACCATTCCCTCAACATATCTTCTAGTGTCTGTATAGTCCACTTGGACTGACCATCAGTTTGAGGATGATAGGCCATACTGAAGTTCAGTTCAGTGCTTAAAGAATGTTGGTGACTTTTCCAGAACATCGAGGTGAATCTAGGATCACAGTCGGATACAATAGAGAGTTGTACCCCATACAACCTTACCAATTATTTGATATAAATCTGTGTAAGTTGATCCAATGAGATGTCCTCTCAAATCACTATGAAGTGATATATCTTTGTAAGATGATCAAAAATGACTCATATAACATTATTTTCTCTAGATGTCCATGGGCGTCCAGTGAGTAATTCTATGGTAATGTTCTCCCACTTCCGTGATGGTATGGGTAGTGGTTACATCATCCCCTTAGACTTTTCCCTCTCACCCTTCACTTTTTGACATACCAGGAAGTTTGACGTATATTCATAAAT
The DNA here is from genome assembly GCA_963277665.1 of Viscum album. Lineage (NCBI taxonomy): Eukaryota > Viridiplantae > Streptophyta > Magnoliopsida > Santalales > Viscaceae > Viscum > Viscum album. Next base: position 793,378,340 of record OY728128.1, on the reverse strand, counting down.
CTCCCTTTTCATATTGTCCCACCAAACGTTCTCACGGATATTTCGATACATCTTTGAGATACCAAGATGTATAGATAAATTAGAGCTATGAGCATCATCCAATAGTTCTCTCTTTAGCACGGGAATAGCGGGAACCCAAATCCTCTTCCGGAATTTCAAAATGCCATCTTCGTATGAGAAGTCATTCACCTTCCCATTATTTATTTCATTGATTTTTTTTTGAAACTCCTCATCATCATCCTGAGAAATTTTTATCATCTCTAGTAAAAAAGGATGGGAAATCATTTGAAAATGTAGTGATGTGCTACCTTCCTTAATAATTCATATATCCATCTTTACTGGATCCATTAACATAGGATCCCTTTGAACTCTCATCTTGTTGAGAATTTCATGGTCTTTCCTACTCAATGAATCTTCTACCTTATTTTATTTTCCCAGGTGGTAGTGTATTGTGAAATCATAATCTTTGAGTATCTCAATCCACCTCCTCTGTCTCATGTTGAGTTCTTTCTGTGAGAATATATACGTCAAACTCTTATGATCTGTATATATCTAAAATTATTCTCCAATAGGTAATGTCTTCAAATCATCAAAGAAAATATTACCGCTACTAACTCATTATCATGGGATGAATAGTTTTGTTCATGAATTTTTAGTTTCCTATATTCATAGGAAATCACTCGATCATTCAACATAAAGACACAACCAAGTCCTTTATTTGATGCATCACTATAGAAAACAAACCCATCAATCCCCGATGGTAGGGTTAGGATCAGATCATTCACTAACCTCCTCTTCAATTCTTCAAAACACTCTTCACATTCCTTGGTAAATACATACTTAAACCCTTTTCGTGTGAGCTTGGTCATTGGGTTGGATAAACGAGTGATGTTCTGAATGAAACGCCGATAATAACCTGCTAAACCAATAAAACTACTTATCTCAGTTACATTCACTGGAGTAGGCCATTCTTGAACAACCTTTTTCTTTGTAGGATCTACGGATATTCTATCCTTAGAGACAATATGAACCAGAAAGGAAACTGATTGGAGCCAGAAATCACACTTGCTGAACTTCACATATAATTCGTTTATTCTCAGAGTCTTAAAAATAGTGCGCAAGTGATTTTCATGTTCTTCATAGCATCTAGTGTACAACATGATATCCTCAATAAACACCACCAAAAATTTATCATGATATTCCTTGAAGAGTCTATTCATTAGATCCATAAAAACAGATGGTGCATTAGTAATGCCCATATCTGGTTCGGAATGCTATTTTTGGTATGTTTTCCTTCCTCACACGTAATTGATGATATCCTGATCGAAGATCAATCTTTGAAAAATATTGTGTTCCATGAAGTTGATCGAATAAATCATCAATTCTTGGAAGATGATACTTATTATTTATTGTAATAGCATTGATTTCCTTGTAATCAATGTACAGTCTAATGGATCCATCTATCTTCTTAAGAAAGAAGACATGGGTCACCATGGAGAAACAATAGGTTGAATAAATTATTTATCACTCAATTCTTCTAGTTTCTTCATTAGTTCCACTAACTCCACAGTGGCCATTCTAAAATGAGTCTGTGATATGGGAATTTAACCAAGAATTAAATCAATGGAAAACTCAATTTCTCATTCTGAGGATGTCTAGTTAAATCTTCTGGACACACATCAACATATTCTCTTACAATAGGTACATCCTCTATTTGAACATTCCTTTCCTCACCAATAGTTATTTCATTCTCTTCCTCCCCAAAAATCGATTTTAGTTGAGCTACTGGGGGTGGATCTAGATAAGAATGAATTGGTGATGATTCTGCTCTAAAGATAAGGTGTTCTTTATCATCTTCATCAAAAATCATAAACTCCTTCTTCTTATAATAAATTTTTGAATCATGATCCGGAAGCGAATCCATACTGAGGATTATATCGAATTCAATCATGGGAATGATGATGAGATCAGAAGATGAAGAATATTTTTATACTCTAATGGGAACAGATTGACATTATTTTGATGCAATGATACTTCCGTTAGGTGTTTTGACTGACCAATCCCTTGTTAAATCAAATTGTAAATATCTAGTTTTCTTAGAAAACTGGGAAGATATGAAACAATGTGATGATCCAGAATGAAATAAATCATTGTATAAGCTTGATGAAACGATCAAAGTACCTTCCACCATGTCACGTGGATCTTCAACCTCTGTAGTTGTGATCGCATATTCTTTTACATTCTCCCTTGGCCTCTTCTGTTGCATATTTCCTTGACGTTTTGGACAATCATTAGCATAGTGACCAATCTCCTAACAATTATAGCATCAAACATAATTGGATTCCTTATTTCCTTTGAAATCACCACAAATATTGAATTTCTGACCAAATTTGTAGCATACTCCTTTTTCTTTTAAGCACGCACCGGGGTGTCTCCTTCCACAATTGTCACATGGTGGAAATTCAACTCTTCCCTTCTTACATGTTTAATTATTTTCTATCCTAGTGTTTTCATCAGCCCTCTTCTTTTATTTCTTTATCTTAAAGTAATAAGACATAGAGAATTCTTTTTCGGTCTTGATAGCACATGAATCTCTGTCCACATATGATGAAAGATTTTTGTAGACCAGTTCCCACGGGAGGAATGGCTTTTGGCCATCAAAGAATCGATAGATTTTTCTCCTTTGTTTTCGCATGTAGTCTACAACATGCCTTACCCACCCTATAAAGTTGGATTCATACTTGGAAAAATTCCCATCCTCCTTTTTCCTCAGATTCACGAATTTCCTCTCCATATCTGCTCTTTGTTCACGAGGGAAATATGTTTCAAAAAAATTTCCTTATAATCCCCCCATTCCATCTCTTCTATTTCTTCCTCCTTCTTTGTGTTTTGGATTAATGACCAACATTGATCCACATCTCCCGATAGAAAATATATTTCAATGAAAAAATTATCACTTTTATTACATCCCAAAGAGAGAAATATCTTCTCGAGGGAACATATCCACTACTCTGCTACAAAAGGTTTTGTAGTCCCATTTAATGATGGAGGCTGTAGTCGCATAAAGAGATCTAGCATAGCTCCTCAACATGGTCGATCCAGATGGTCCATATGGGTAAGGTTATTATTCATAACCTATGTAAGTTGTCCCAGTATATTTATGAGTTCCTTATCACCAGTCACAACACCAGATCCAACATCATTTTCTTGCATTGGAGGAAAATCCCTACAAGGGACATGGGTGTCTGTGCGGTTTCCATTCCTTCCACTTGGCGTCATCTCAAGAAAATGGCATACACTAAATTAGGTTATGAATCATAATATATAATCATAACATAACAAAAAACATAGAAAAATTGAAATCCTACAAATGGCTAATCCCATGTTCAAAAATATGGTTTATTTGAGGAATATTTACATTAAACTCCTTTATAATGTCTTTTAATGAATATATGAATTATCTTAAGTATATCCTTAGGGAGTTTCGTAACCAAGATTGTAGAAAGTCACATTGACACGCAACAATTCCCGTTCGAGTCAATCTTAATTTGATGTTTTTGGGTTTTACCACTAGATACATTTGTGCTAGAGCCGCCTCTACCTGCTCGTATCCAGATAGGGATGCATTTCATGAATGATCCACATAATCTTTTCCTTACCAATATACGAGGACATTATTGTATGTATATCCTCAAAGAAAAACTCAGGGACTCATCCCTAATTCTATGTTTTCTAAATCTAGGTTCAAAGTATTCTACTATACTCCCTCTCATTCCAACTGTAACGACCCGACCCTAGTTGCCCAAATATGGTTCCTTGTTTGATTACATTTCCATACATACAAGGAATATTAATCCCAAAGGACCGAGTAGTTTCGTATTATTGGAAACAAGATTCACACATAAGTTCAATATTACAACTTGAAGAGAAATACAACATGTAAACTCCATAGACAACACCCATAACTCTTATATTATTTCATCATGTCATTCATAATAAACTTCTTCGTGTCCTGAAAAAAATGATACACAAGAATAGGGTGAGATAAAATGCTCATTAAGATTTAGAAATACAGCGGAAGATAGTATAAACACAAGGCATGGTGCATAATTGAAAAAACATGCCTTTTATAATAATGTTGAACACATTATGGAAGGAAAATGAGCAGTGTAAAGAATTCCATAATAAAACATAATCATAGGTATTCTAATAATCGAATAACCTCATGAAATATCAATAGCTGAACTCATAATGATGGAATGCATAATGCTAGATATTCTGAAACATTTTTTCAAGGCCTCGGCCAAGACGTCTAATGATTAAGGCCTCGTCCAAAATCCATATCACATTGGGAAATACCTCAGCCAATTCAATGTATTGTTGTCTCATGGGACATACCGATGAATCGAGGGGCTATTGGGGCCCCAACCATCACATAAAAAGTCCAATTCATTCCTCATATGAGCGGGGATCAACATAAACAATATATATATTCATATTGAATCTATCATATGAAATGTAACTAACTTTCCCCAATCATTAAACATAAAACACTAACCATTTAGAATAATATGGTGAATGGTTTTAGGACAGATCATCCAAAATAGAGTTATTCAAAAACCATTAAATAAAATATAGTAGATGACTTCATAAATTATTAATCCCAATAATACCATGGAATCAACAAGAGTGTTGAATTAGATGAAAACGCCCTTATAAAATCATTATGCAATTCTTGAGATGAATACTCTTTTATTTTAAAAGGAAGTGTTCTTTTGGAAAAATCATTTAATAAAACAAGAAGTTAAGTGAGATAGTATATTCATAATAAAACTAGTTTTTTAGAAGAATAATTGTTTCTAGAAACAGATTATATATTGCCCTTGAAAATAGATATGAATTTGAGAAATTCCCCTTTATCAGGTTCGTATTTTTGAAAACAATTTTGAGTGCTTGTTTTGAAACATGTAACTATCCAGAAAATAGGGAATGATTATGGTTTGTTTTCATATATAGAATACTCACAAATAATTTATGAGGATTACATAACAATACATAATATTTTCATTGAGGAAATTAGACAATAAAAGTAACCCGAATGATAAATGAAGTTCGTGTGGAAAACCCTAACCTTAACTCCGAACGTGTTCTGCTCTTGTACATATGCTCCTAGAATATGAAATTATACTTATTAATTACTTATTTGAGAACCTATTATTTATGTATTTAGTTCATCATAATTCCGTTTAGTTTATTTATGTCTTTATTGATATGTTATTGTATCGATTTCGGTCGCTTTAGATTGTTCATTTTATTTGTATTCATATACGGTTCACTTGTTTTTATGTATGTGGAATGAATTTAAAACTCCATAATTGAAAGTATATATTATTTATGAACATAAATAGGTGTTATTTGTCGTTTATATAACTTGGTTACATGGAACGAGGATGAATTATAATATAGAACTGTAAAGATAATTGTCTCGGTTAATTTTGTGGGTTTTGATTACACCGAACTCATTTTTATTTTAAAACCTAATACCATTTGAACAGAAGAATTACAGAATATTAAATAGGTTATATTATAAATAATATTCTGGTTCATCCATAACATGAATGAATTCATGACTAGAATTTATAATGATAATAAAAATCAAATGTCCATCGTCCTTGAATGTTTAAAATTGACACATCTCAGATGGTGTTCTTACAACTAGTATAAAAGAAGGTAAAAAGGAAGAGGAGATGATAACTTATTCCAATATCAAGACAAAATTATAGTACATATTAGTTACTTGAGTCATCACAAAATTTTGATAAAGAGTGGTATATAAAAGGAAACAAAAGAACTTGAAAGGAAAGACAAAGATTTGAAAAGGGGAATTTACCTCTTGAATCAAACTTCCTTGAGAGCTTCTTAAGGGATAGGTTTTGGACTTTTTTGGGGACAAAGATTTTTGGAAGAGGGAGAGGAGGTTGGGAGGGTATTTGGCCAGAATTTAGGGAAGGATAAATTCTCAAGAGGTGTGAATGGAAGAGGGGGTGAGAGGGGGTTTTATAGTGGAGGAGAAAGGGGATTTCTTAATATAAAACTCATTAATTTATTATTTCTTCACAAGAATGGTAATAGTAAGTATTCCATGAACTAGAATATTAATTTTATCATGCTAATTTTGATTAAGGTTGGCGACATCATCCATGATGCTAGGAATAGTCTATTTATCTTATAATGTATATATACGGTAAATTACCGAATTTTACTATTCATCAAAAAATCATGTGTTTCAGAAAAATCCCAAAAATTAACCCTAACCATTTTTCGATGTGTAGAATCCAAAAAATAAGTCCATTTTTCTAAAATAATTTCCTAAATATTATTAATTTAATGTTTAAATAAAATCACAATTTATTATCAAAAACCAGTTTTAAAACAGTCATTAACTTATTCGAAAATATAGGTATATCTTACATTCTATTTGAATATTATTTTTATATTATCAAAGATTAGGCTACTATTCATTAGGTTATATCACTATTCATAAGGGTATGTTATTATTTGTAATGTTATGTTACTATTCACTAAGAATTATGTTTTTCTTATTGGACTCTAAATAACTTACTGATCGTAACTGTGTGTGTACGATTTTTGAAATTCACATCACATAAGTGACAAAATTATGTTTTAAGGGTACCATATCACATGATAGTTAATTTTATTATCAAATATTTATAATAATGTAATTTACTTTAAAAAAAATTGGGTCTTTACATCTTCTCCAGCACCTAGCCGATTAGAGGTTGGCTTGGTGTAGTCAAAATAGACATATCGCAAGGCAGGTGATCCCTAGTGGTCCATTTCAAGTCTTTTTAACTAAAAGATTTGAGACCATTATAATAACCATAGATTTTTAAATATGATTATATTTCACTAAGACAATGAGTTCTATATCTTCATCCACACCAGACAACAAACTAAAATGAAAATGTAATAGGATTAGAATATTAAAACAAAACCTTTGAATTAGTGTGAATAAATAGAAGTATATGATTTATAATATACCTAAAATATATATAAAGGCTACTTATAATATAAATGAAAATCAATAGGTATATACCAAATTTTTAATATGATCATTTTATGAAGAAAATGTAATTTTATAGATATCATCATTCCATTTGATATGAATTTATATTTTAGTAAACATGATATAAAAGATGAATAAATATATTTGAATTGAATAATTTTTGAATACATACTAAATTAGTAAATAATAGGAAATATTATTGATAATGGTAATATCCTAAAAATTCTATTTTCATATAATAATGCTTTTTATTATAAATCAGCTTTTTATTTGAAAGTAAAAAATCTATAAATTATTTTTATATTTGAATAGAATAAGAATTATTTTTGGATTCATCATAGTAATATCTCCATAATATTTTTTTTGGATTTTTCTATATATAATTCGTTTTATATGAATATTTTAAAAATGTTATTTTTACAAAAAAAATGTTTTATGAAATTATTAGTATATAATAATGAATTTAAAATAAATTAATGAAGTTTTATAAGACTATATATATATATAAATATATTTTATAACTGACTCTGTAATTTTAAAATTTTTCTATTAATTTACAATCCCACATATGATATATTATAATAGAAGTAATATTTTTTATACATTATTAAATACATAAAATATTTGTATTTTAAAATCAATTTTGGTCAAATTTTAAAATATAATAAAAACATTTGATATAAAATTATGAATAGATATTTATAAATTATTTAATAAGGAAGAAATTAGTTTTATTCATAATTATTATTCTACCTTACAGAATTACTAGTTACCATCACAAAATCTTAAATGAAAAACATAATAATTCTAGGGGTAAAAATAATGGAAAATTCTAAAAACATTATGTAAATTTATTTTTGAGATATTTCTGACCATATATCACTCTAATATCAATTATTTTATATTTATAGAGAAACATGAATTGTTTAGTGAGCCATACATTAATATTAAGTTCAAATATTTACAAACATACCATTCTCAGCACTTGTAAAAGATACATCTCACAAACCTATTATGGTATCCTAACAATATATTTTATTCCTGAAACCATACCATTTATACTTCAATGATAATTCTATTTATATCTTTATTATATTTATCCCAATATATTTTTAAAGACCTGGATAATTCCATGGGAATTTTTTTTCTTAAATACATGGGATTTTTACGAGTCCGCGAAAATTTACACCGCTTGATTCCGAGGCCCAGTGTTCCCGGAATCAATTTCCAATGTTTTGTTCCGGTACGTTCAGTAAACGTACGAGCGGGATTTTATATCTTTTAATGCAGTGCTCATAATTGAAATCTGAGGGCACCATTGATCTCGTATCGCCAATATTCATTTAAGAAGACTTTCACCTCAATGGCAGATGGTCATGAATAAATGTTATTTGCTGGATTTTTTTAAAAAAAATATAAAATAAAGTGTAAAAAAATTTATTTTATTTTAATCTACCAGGTGAGTGATTGTTGGTTAAAACCTCCACTTGGGAGTGGGAGGTGGGACCTCCACCCCCTAACCTCCCATGAGAAGTTATGGTGGTGGGGCCCACCCAAGACCATAACATCCCATTTGAATAATAGGGGTGGGGACCACTTGACCCCTATAAATGGGATTAGAGATTAACCTCTCAACTCTCCCTCATTAATGAGGGAGATCCTATCCACATTCCCCTTTAATTAAAAGGAGCCAACCCCCTTTAATTAATGTGCCAACCTCTTGAATTAAATTGGAGGAGCCTTTTTAATTAATTCACGGTTTTGAATTTTTGTGCCAACGATTCAAATAATTGAAAACTATTATTTTGGGCAATTTCATTTTTGTTAAAACATGGGAGAGGAAGAAAACATGGAGAAACTTATACTCTCTAATGAAGAACGCCCCTCCCAATGAAGAGCGCGAAGAATGCCAACATTGATTCTTCTTCGAATTTCTTCCCTGAGAACCTACCGACGTAGTGCATCATCCCTCCTCATCAATATCAATGAAACGACACACGATCTTGGATTGGAAGTGTATAGAAAATGCGATGAATGATGGTCTCCTCTGTCTTCCTTCTACGGCTCTGTCGACGAACGACGAATGACAAAACAAAATTAGGGATTTTATATATGTATGATATTATTCCACTGATTCTTACCTTTAAAAAAAGAAGGAAGACCAACTTATTTTCATGTTGATCCACGAATGTTTATCCTTGTAGGTTGGGAATATATTATTGACAAGGGTTGTGGGAAATAATGTTTTCAATTATCTTCCATATCTTCTTTGGTTGAGCCACTTGCTACTGCACTATCACGGAGGGTGCTGGCCAAAAAAACATTGCCCGACACCTCTGCCACTCTTCATGAATGATGTGTTCTACGCGAAGGATGAAGGCAGCTCTTTGTCGCGGTGATGAATGGAGAACCATCTATGATCCACCAAAACCCCCCTTCGTTTTGACTCCAAAATGAGCAAAGGAGCTTCCCCAACCACTAAATAACCGGAAATATGACGTGAGCCTCGAGTGGGATGAAGAATGGGGGAAATATGGGAAATCTGAAGTGGCCCATGACTTAAAACCCTAATTTTTATGTGGTCGCAGGGTTTGGTTGCATGGTCTAGGAAACCATGCACCAACCGTGTGGTAGCCACTGTCCCACCTAGGGACCTCGCACGGCTTGGCCGCACGGTTTGGGAAACTGTGCGCCAACTATTTGGTAGCAATTGTCCCACCTGGGAACCTCGCATGGCTTGGACACACAGTTTGGGTAACCATGTGACAACCTTGTGGTAGCCATTGTCCCACCCAGGGAATTCGTATGGTTTGGATGCACGGTTTTTCCAAACCGTGCGCCAACCATGCACCCCAGCACAAACCTCAATAACATTGGCACCGGATGACCGTTTGACTGACCGTCAGCGGCGATGGTTTTCATGGAGTACGACGGTCTCTTTGAGTATACCTCTCTGGAGTTCGGGGTATAGTTGAGTTTCGGTCAGGTTGGATCATACACAAATCCAAACGGCCCCCTGGTACTAAAAAGCTAATAACTCACAGACCAAGCATCCGATTGACACACCGTCAGTTGTGTTGAGACTTCATCGACATAGCGGACCATTGAGTTAATTCTTCATGGGGCTTCATCAAAGTTGGATTATCGACCAGTAGCTTGTGGAGCTGATCTTCCAGAGACGAGAAGGCATTTGTGCGGAAACCTAGTAGCTAGCTGAGACTTGACGGCTGCTAACTGATTCGACACAGAGTGATTCGACTAGACCAGTGGGGAGCACCTTGGTGTCACGACAGACCAATGGTGGGGAGATCCTCCGTGTGAGCGCGACAGACCCATGGTACTCGACACGTGGAGTACCTCAGCAGGATACGTGGGGGAGCGCCTATGTGTGAGCACAGCAGGACCACGGTGGGGAGAGCCTATGTGTGAGCACAGAAGATCCACTATACTCGAAAAGAGGAGTACCTCAGCTATCCATGTTAGTGGGAAGAACCTCTGTGTGATGTGGCAGGCCCACTGTACTCGATAGAGGAGGAGTTATCTAGTATCCGAGGGTTCAGATTGATACTATCCATAGAATAAAATTTTGGTTGATCTGATTCAGTAAATTTTGTGGTTACCTTATAAATGAGATGGATTACTTGATATCATAGGTATCTGTATAGGAATATACATATGTGTGGTTATCTCTTGATTTATTACTTTTTGTTTTATCCTTGTTAGATTTTGTGAGACCTTAAGTGTCTCGGGGTCCCTAGTGAGTATCGTTATACTCACCCTTACACGGGAAATTCCCGCACTTCATTGTGTTGGTTTTAGACGACAGACAGCGATGACCGAGGCTAAGTGGACAGGACTGGACGGTACCCGGAGGTAGACCACATGGCGTGACAGTGCACGGAGGAGATGGACAAATGTGGAGTGCTGTGGAGGCTATATGTACCTACCCCTTGGGTAGGATCCGTGCTGGACGATCCAGGAGGTGCTTTCACCATTCAGCTGTTTTCCCTTTTTAGTTGTACTTGTACTTCATGTTGGGAGGGTTTTCAGTCCCCTTTACTTTCCATAACTCAATTGTATACATTTTTTACATAGTTTTTTTCTTCCAGCTTACTCTGATTGTGTGTGTTTGTGATTTATATAGGAAATTCCTTTCAAATCTTAGTAATTTATGTTGTTGGTTCTAGTTGCCATCGCCCGGTCTATGGAAGGTGGTCTTGGGGTAGTCACGACACAGGCCCCAGGGAAAGGGTCGTGAAAAATTGTTATCAGAGGGTTCAGTTCTACCATAGAACTTATGACTCTAATATTTCTTTTCTGTGAAGAAATAGTGTTATGTGTAGTGAGTGTGATTTCCAGTTCAGGGAGTCCAGTGTTGGGGAGGTGGCCGACATATCCATACACGAGAACCATGACTAAAAATTTCCAAATCAGTGCACAAAAATACTGATTTTGTGTGTGTTTTCAAAAGTTTTTCTTAATGTCAGCTCACCAGATATAATCTTTTAACCATGTCGAATCTATTTCATTCAGGATGCCTCCCCAAGGACTACCAGTTAGATCCCTATGAGTCGTACACATTGATATACCACCGAGCGATGAGGCCCCGGTGTAGGGCCCTTTGCCAGAGGAGCTACGAGAAGTACCAATATTCGTGGGGCCACCGATGCCACCATCCCCAGCAGCAGACGATACATTCAACATGAGCGCATTGCACGAGTTCTAATGCCAGAGGACACCAAGGTTTGGGGGAGAGACGGACCCACAAGAAGCTGAGGATTGGCTGGCAGCTATGGTGGGAGTCTTCAGAAAATTCGGTACACCATCCGACTTCATGGTGATTTTTGCTACCAGCCTTCTACAGGAAATAATAGGCAGATGGTAGAGCTTGATGCTCCAGGTGCATGACGAGGTGACACTACTTTGGGCAGACTTTGAGAGCTTGATCTGGGCGATGTTTGTCCCAGCCACCCTTCGTAAGGTGAGGATACATGAGCTATTGCATCTAAAATATGGTAGCATGATAGTGGCACAATACTCAGTGAGGTTCACCGACCTCTCGCGCTACTCTACAGATATGGTGCGAGACCAATTATTTAGGTCTCAGACCTTCGAGTTAGGGATTAGGCGAGAGATAAGAGCATTGATGATCTCCCTCAGCATCCCGACGCATGCGGGGGTGTTAGAGAGAGCCCTCCTTATAGAGAGTTTCCTTACTTAGAAGTCACCATAAGTGAGACCCACTAGTTATCTACATGTAGCAGAGTCTTCTGCAACTGGAAGTAGATAGATGATGTAGAGGATTAAGAGGAATAGACCCATAGGTAGACAACTATAGGACTCATGATCTATTGTGGGGGGCACCCGGGGTTGTGACCTACCTGCTAGGAGCAGGTAGTGTTACTCGTGCGGCATGCATGGTCACATGGCTCGTGACTATCCGAACTGTTGTTTATATGATCACCAGACAATTTCAGGACCACCCAAGCAGAGATAGAGATTCGATCGTGGCGGTCCGCAGGGCCCAGGAGGACGTGTAAGAGGAGCTATTCATGTAGGTGGCATTGGGAGATGATTCGATGTGTTACCACCACCACCACCAGGAGGTCCACCCCGACCGTAGGGAGCAAGTGGACAGGGGAGAGCTCAGCTCTAGGCAGCTGAGGCCTATGATCACAAAGCTCCGAAGATGATTCGAGGTATGATATGTGTCTATTCCACCTTAGTTGCAGTTCTTCTAGACACAGGTGCCAGTCATTCTTTCATTGCCACATCCCTCTTTCGGAGATCAGAGAATTCGATTGAGTCATTAGTTTGATCCGTACGGCTGGAGACTCCTACAAGAGCAGGCATGATAATTACACACTGGTGCTTCTAGTGTGATCTTACTATAGGAGGTGAGAGCTTTGGTTGGGATCTCCTTATTACAGCGTCAAGTCTTTACGATGTCATCTGTGGTATGGACTGGTTATCTACAGTCCATGCTCAGATCGACTATATTAGAAACAGGGTCCAGTGTTTCTACACAGATGGGACTAGGTTCACCTTCACCAGTGAGAAGGGAGCCTTTGTAACATAGGAAAAACTTAATCCGAGGAGGGTGCAGCCGATCACTCATCAGTTGGCCTACCTTACCCTTGGAGAAATAGATGTGGAATGTCAGACTTAACCTATAGTGGTGGACCAATACATGGATGTTTTCCCTGACGATGTTCTAGGTCTACCACCTCACAGAGTGGTGGACTTCTACATTGACCTGTACCCTAGGATGACATCGATATATATTCAAGCATATCAGATGGCTCTATCTGAGCTTCATGAGTTGCGGGTATAACTGGAGGATTTTCTTGCGAAGGGATTCATCCGGCCCAATGTTTCTCCCTGGACAGCCCTGATTCTGTATGCCAAGAAGGCAGAATGATGCTTGATGCTTTTTTTGACTACCGTCGCCAAAACCAGGTGACTGTGAAGAACAGGTACCCACTCTCAAGGATTGATGAACTCTATTATCAGCTGAAGGGATCTCAGTGGTTCTCGAAGATAGACCTCAGATCAGGAAATCACCAACTTAGAGATTGAGATGAGGATGTACAAAAGACGACCTTAAGATGTTGGTTTGGCCACTATGAGTTCTTGGTTATGTCCTACGGCATATCCAAAGCTCCAGTAGTGTTCATGGGACTCATGAACAGTATTTTACATCCTTACCTCAATCGCTTTATCATAGTATTCATTGACGACATTCTGATCTACTCGACTACTAAGAGGACCAAGCCTACCATTTGCAGGTAGTACTGGACACACTCCGAGAGCACCATCTTTATGGTATGCTCTCAAGGATCCAGTTTTTGATTCGAGACGTTCACTTCCTGAGACACGTCATCTCAGAGGCAGGAGTTGTAGTAGTTCTAGCGATGATTGAAGAATTGCTTTCTTGGGAGCCACACATGACTGTGAAAGAGTTACTTAGTTTATTTGGTTTGGCTGGGTACAACTGGAGGTTTGTTCCATACTTCTCCAGAGTTGCATCACCACAATCAGCCTTGATGAAGAAGGGTAAACACATTGTGTGGTCAGAGAGATGCCAATAGATATTTCAGGAGATGATGTTAAGGCTATCTAGTGCCCCCATTTTGAGGAATCTAGAGGAGGGAGGTGGGTATATATTTTACTACGATGCATTAGGGACCAGGAATGGGTGTGTCCTGATGTAGGAGAGTGCAGTGATCACATATAGTTCTCGGTAGCTGAGACAGCATGTGCAGAACTATGCTACCCATGGCCTGGAGTTAGCAGCACCAGTTTTCTCCTTGATGATATGGTGGAACTATTTTATGGGTGAATGTTTTACCATGTACACTGATCACAAGAGTCTCAGGTATATCTTCTCTCATAAGGAATTGATCCTAAGATAGTGGTGATGGATTGAGTTCTTCCAATACTATGACATAGATATAGTCTATACTCCTGGGAAGGGGAAGGTTGTTGCAGATGCACTCATGTGGAGGTTTGGTATACAACTGCTAGGAGCGGCGACAGAGCAGCTGGCTCCTTTACAATTATCCTTTGTGGATAGAGATAGAGCAGCATTCCTGCAATCTCTTATGGTCACTCCCCCACTCCATTAGGGAGTCAGGGAATCACAACATGGGGATGCTGACTATGATACAAGATGTGCTCAGATATCCACAGGGAAGGCACATCATGGATTTTCTAAAGGTGGGGAGCATGTCGTCCTCTTCAGTGGATGTACCGTGGTACCTGTAGCATTTCAGGAGGAAGTGTTAAGGGGGTTCCACACATCCACTCTAGTGGTACATCAAGGAGTGGCAAAGATTTACCAGGACCATCGACGTCAGAACTGGTTGCCAGGTATGAAGAAGGCGGTAGCAGAATTAGTTTCTCGATGCCTCACTTGTTAGCAAGTGATGGCGGAGCACCGAGTACCAACAGGCTTGGTGAAACCATTAGAGGTCCTAGAGTGGAAGTGGGATGGGATATCCATGGACTTCATTACAGGTCTTCCACGTACATCCAGGGGTCACGACTCTATTTGGGTGATCGTCGACTAACTCACCATGTCGGCCCACTTCCTACCGATCCGAGAGAAGGGTTCAGTTGGGAGCTTGGGATGCCTCTATGTGTAGGATATTGTGTGGATACATGGAGTACCATCTTCTTTTGTCTTCAAACATGACACACGGTTTACATCCGGGCTATGGAAGGGGTTATAGGAGACTTTCAGGACACTACTTCACCTGAGCATAACCTTCCATCCTCAGACATATGGTCAGATCGAGTAGACCATTTAGACTCTCGAAGACATGCTTCCTGTTTGTGTCCTCAACTTTAGTCATAACTTGGAGGAACAATTACCCATGGTGGATTTTTCCTATAACAACAGCTTTCACTAAACCTTCGGTATGGAACCTTCTGAGGAGTTGTATGGTCAACCATGCAGATCTCCACAATGCTGGACAGACCCAAGAGAGTCAGCACTAGTGGGTCCAGAGATGGTACGAGCTACTATGGAGAAGGTTCATATCATCCAGGAGCAGATGAAGCTTGCATAGGGCAGGCAGAATTTGTATGCTGACAGGAGACAGAGACCTGTATAGTGCAAGGAGGGAGACCACGACTTTCTATGGGTCTCACCTCGATGAGGTATACAATGATTTGGCCGAGGCGCAATATTATCTCCGAGATTCATCGTACCTTTCTAGTTCCTCAGAAGAGTAGGTGACGTGGCTTACCTCTTAGCTCTTCCACATCATTTTCACTGGGTTCACAAAGTCTTCCACATATTTCAGCGGAGGAGATATCTGCATGACCCTTCTCACATCATCGACCATGGGGAGATGGATGTCGATGATGGGGAGACTTTCATGGAGGTTCCAGTGGAGATTGAGGATCAACAAGAGAAGTTCCTTCATGGACGGTCGATACCTCTGGTTCGCGTTCGCTGGTAGCACATGAACCTCCAAGAGAGCACATGGTAGCGGGAGGCTCATATGTGTGCTCAGAACCATCATTTATTCCCGTAGTTCGAGTTGCATTTTAAGAGGACGTAAAGCCCTGAGTTGGGGAGAATGTAAAGACCCCAAAAATTATGTGGAATTTTTTTTACTTAAATACATGGTATTTTTATGAGTATGTGAAAATTTATGGTGCTTGATTCTGAGGCCTGGTGTGCCCAGAATCAGTTTCTAATGTTTTGTTCAGGTACATTCAATAAACGTCTGAGCAGGATTTTATAACTTTTGAAGCAATGCTCAGAATTGAAATCCCAAGGCACCGTTGAACTCGCAGTGCCAGTATTCTCTTATGTAGAGTATCACATCCACAACAGATGGTCGAGAATAAAAGTTAGTTTTTGGATTTTCATAAAAAAAGTATAAAATAAATTGTACAACACTTTATTTTATTTTAATATACCATGTGAGTGATTTTTCGTTAAATCCACCACGTGGGAGTCGAAGGTGGGACCGCCAAACGCTAACCTCCAATGAGAGGTTATAGTGGTGGGGCCCACCCGATACCATAACCTCCCATTTGAATAATAGGGGTGGGGACCACCCGACCCCTATTATTGGGAGGATAGATTAACATGTTATCTATCCCTCGTTAATTAGGGAGAGCCTCTCCACCTTCCCATTTAATTAACTATAGCCAACCACTTTAATTAATCTTCCAACCTCTTGAATTAAATTGGAGGAGACTTTTTAATTAATTCACCTTTTTGAATTTTTTTCTAATGATTTAAATAATAGACAAACTATTATTTTGGGCACTTTCATTTTGGTGGACACATGGGAGAGGAAGAACACTTGGAGAAACATATCCTCTACAATGAAGAACGCCCCTCCAAACGAAGAACGCAATGAATGCCGATGACGATTCTTCTTCTACTTTCTTCCCCGGACACCTACAGATGTAGAGCATCTTCCCTCATCATCAATGTCAATGAACCGACACATGATCTTGGATTCGAAGTGTGCGGCAGACACGATGAACAATTGTCTCCTCTTCCTTCCGTGACACTTTCGACGAACGATGAATGATGAAAAAAAGTAAGGTTTTTATTTAAGTATTATATTATTCCCTTTATTATTACCTTCTAAAACAATGAACTTGGTCCAACTTATTATCATGTTGATCCATAAGTGTTTTTACTTGCGGTTTGGGAATATATTATTGATGAAAGTTGTATGAAATGCCATTTTTAATTATCTTCCATATCTTTTTCTGTTGATCCACTTGCTACCACACTAATGCAGAGGGTGCGGGGAAAACAAACATGGCCTGACTCCTCTGCCGCAATTCTTGAATGATGTGTTCTATATGAAAGAAGATGGAATATTTTTTATGCGGTGATGAATGGAGAACTATCTCTGACCCACCAAACCCCCCCGTCATTTTTCCTCCAAAAAGAGCAAAGGAGGTTCCCTAACCTCTAAAAACCTGTAAACCCCATGTGAGCCTCGAGTGGGAGGACGAATGGGGGAAATATGGGGAATAACGAGTGGCCCATTTCATAAAACCATAATTTTTATCTGGTCGGACTACTTAGCCACACGGTTTGGGAAACCGTGCGCCAACCGTGCAGTAGCCACTATCCCACATGGGGACCTCGTATGGCTTGGCCGCACGGTTTGGGAAATTGTGCGCCAATCGTGCGGTAGAAAATATCCAACATGGGAGCCTCACACAGCTTGGCTGCACAGTTTGGAAAACCGTGCACCAACCATAGGGTAGCCACTGTCCCACCCAAGGACTTCACACAGCTTGGAATCACGGTTTTTCCAGAATGTGTGCCAACCATGCGCCCCTTCACAAACCTCCATAACATTGGCACCAAATGACCGTTTGAAGAAACCTCTGCGACGCTGGTATTCATGGTGCATGGAAGTCTCTTTGAGTATACCTCTCTAGAGTTCATAGATTAGTTATCTTTCAGTCAGGTTGGATTGTACAAGAATCAAACTCGACCCTGGGAATAAAAGGCTAATAACTCATAGATCGAGCGTCTGATTGATGCCTTGTCAGTTCCGTTGAGACCTTTTCGACATTGAGGACCTTTGAGATAATTTTTGTGGGTATACGTGATAAATGGAGTATCGACTAGTATCATGTGGAGTGGATCTTCCAGAGATGAGCATGCATTTGTACGAGAACCTAGTAGCTGGCTGAGACTTGATGACTGCTGACCGATTCGTCTAGCCTAGTGGGGGTCACCTTGGTGTTGCGGTAGTCCCATAGTGGAGATAACCTCTATTTTAGCGCGATAGACCCACAATATTCGACACGTGGAGTACCTCAACAGGCTATGAAGGGGATCGTCTTTATGTGAGTGCAGCAGACCCACGGTGGGGAGCGCCTCTGTGTGAGAGCGGCAGATACACGATACTCGATAGGAGGTGTACCACAATAGTACAAGTTAGTGGGAAGCTCCTCTTTGTGATGTGGTAGGCCCACATTACTCGATATACTTTGAGTTCTCCAGTAGATGAGGGTTCAGATTGATACTATCCATAGAATAAAATCCTGGATGAGCTGAGTTGGTAACATAAGTGTTTACCTCATGATTGAGATAGATGACTTTATAACTGAGGTATATGTATAGAAATAAACCGTTTTGTGGTTATCTGTTGATTTCTTACTTTGTGGTTTATCCTTGTTGGATTTTTTGAGACATTGAGTGTCTAAGGGTCCCTAATGAGTATCGTTATTCTCACCCCTGCACGAGCTATGCCCGCGCCTCCTTGTGTTGGTTGCAGATGATAGACAACACTGACTGAGGTTGAGTGGATAAGACTGGATGGTACCTGGAGGTGGACCACACGGCGTGACCGTACACAGAGGAGACAGACGGATGTGGAGTGCTGTGGAGGCTATCTGTACCTACCCCTCAGGTATGATCCATGGGGGATGATCTAGGAGCCGCTTTCACCTTTCATCTATTTCCCCTTTTTAGTTGTACTTATACTTCCTGTTGGGCTTGTATTCCGGTCCCTTTACATTACAACACCCATTTGTATGCAGTTTTTACTGAGTGTTTTTTTCCAGCTTACTCTAATTGTGTGTGTTTATGATTTATAAAGGCAATGCCTTCCAAGCTTAGGAATTTACGCCTTTGGTGCTAGTCACCAGCCCCTGGACTATGGAAGACGGGCTTGGGGTACTCACGGTACGGGACTCGGGGGATGGGTCGTGACAATATTATCCTATAACATGCATTTCAAGGTATCATCCATGGAAATCCCAATGTGTACAACATGATTAATATTTTTTAATTATCATATATCATTTCTATTTTTGCATTAAAATTATAATATGAAAATAATTATTTTATGAAATAATTATTCGATAGGTATTTAATACAATTATTATATATGGATAATAAAATATCACATTTTCGAATTTATATTTATAAAAAATTAACTATTTTTCATGCATTGTAGATACTTCCACCTCCACGATGCTATGTGTTTCACACTCATTTACCACCTTAAAAAAGATGGTACAAAAGTTAAATTTTAAGAAATAATTATTAAACATAAATAATATTTACGTTTATAAAAATATAAATAATGTCAATCCATTATCCCGTTATATGGAAAATGAAATCATTGACCATGCATAAATGTGGCCAAAACACACCATAGAAAGATTGGTCTCGATATTTATATTTATGATGACTGGATCTAAAAATGGGAATAACATACAATTATGTCTTTTTGGATATCATCATAGTATTTATATCAATAATTGGAGAGTATATTATTATATAATCAATAGATGATCAATATTAATTAAATTTCTCATATCGAGTATACAATGAGGAAAATTATATATTATTTCTTTGTAATAACATTGTATTAATAATATTCCCTTTATAAATATTTATAATTATGATATATCACAATAATAAATGATTAATACTATTAATATTCTGAAATTATAAATATCTTAAAACTACACCACTTCAAAATCATCCATTAATCATGGTATGTTCATTTTTGGGCTGATTTAACCAACTAATTGAACAATACTAGGCATTTATATCATAGATTACTATGAGAAATAATTTAATAGTATAATAAGATATTAATATATATAGATATTATATTTTTATTTTAATGTTATATCATCCTTTAAAACATTAATAAAGAATACATATTTTTTCATTAAGAATAATTTTAACATGAAAATCACTAATTTCATCTTCATGGATTGTAGCCAAAAGAACCATGGAAAAAAAGAAAAAATTTATAAAAATCATGTATCTTTTATTATGTTACATATAATGATCATGTAATTATCTAATTTTTAAAAATAATAACTAAAAACAATGTTTTTACAAAACTAGATTTAAGTGATACATATTACATAAACCCAATAGTGAAAATATGTAAAAATTAAATAATATTTGTAAGAATATAATGATGTTAAATGTGGAGTATAAACTTTTATATTTATTATTAATTTTATTGGGTATGAATTTAATGAACTAAATTTAATTATTAAGTACATTTTGGTTCATGTGAGGAATGAATAAGGAAATATTTAAGGGTTTTCATCTTGAATACCTCAATTTGATACAAGTTTGGTATTATGAATCTACAATAAATTATGTGGAATGTATACATTATATTTGAAATATAATATGATTAATTATCCTTCAATTATATTATTTAATGTTTAATTAATGTCTCAAAATTTCATGTCATTTTTATTAAAATGTTACTCAATCCATATGGCTTCATTGTCTCAAGCATTAATCGCTTGTTCATGTTTATGTCATTCGCCATGTTATTATTTGAATGTTGAATTTAATACTAATGGATCTATGATTTTCATATATATATTATATTCATGGGAGATACTAATTTAAATCAATTCCATATCACCAAATATAATTTATTGAATTGTTACACTAATTGTAATTTTTTTTAGTAAATTAAGTTTCATTCATTGAGTTATGGTCATCCTATTAGTCATAAATGTAGGGTAAATTAACAAAATTAATTATATAATTTTTTAAATTCAATAATTATTTTAAGACAAAGAAAACTCTTTTTTGAAATCTTTGTTTCCTTATGTTGTATCTTTTTCTTAAGTGATATTGGTAACATAATTTTTTTTATGGAGTAATATTGTTTCATTAGAAACTTCATAATTTAATTACCCAGCTCTTCCACTCTAATATACTATTATATGGAAATTTATCTACATAATTGGGATAAAATATATTTTTATTAAAATGAAATTTTGTTACTCTTTTTACAATTTTATTTTTTAGAAATGGTATTTTTCAAAATTTAAGAATAGTTTCCATTTCATTTTTGTTTGTTTTGCCTTCCTTTATAAAATTTCCCTCATTAGAAATATTTATATTCAATACCATATTATTGAATATTATTTTTTATAAATAAGATTTCTATTGTGTTTTTAATACACCATTTTAAAATTAATTTTGGAAGGGAATTTTAATTTCATATTTATGTCATTATATTAGATATATTTTGAAAAAAAATTATTTTCACTTATAAATTCAATAATATATTTATAAGGATTTAACCTCATGGTATTATTATGTCATGATTTACCATATATTTTATATTTTTATCTTTTATGTTCAAACTGAAGGTATCAATAAATTTTATTATTTGTCTCATCCATTTTTATACAAGTTGAAACAATCTTTTGTAAGGATGTTTTTTTATTTATGTCAACATACATCTAGGTTTACTTTGTTACTCTAGGTATATGTTATTTTGAGATCACAAAACAGATTAATAAGTATGGATTATGATCATGATATTATATAATTAGCTTATTTGTATACCCATTACTATATAAGGTGTGAACAATACATGATACATAATTCATATTGAATGATGTTCACATAGAAATAATATAATCAATTTTATTAACATTTTTACGAGTATTGATTTTCCAAATATTAGTTCAAAAAAAAATATTATTAGATTATTGAATTTGAATTATTTTACTGTACAAATTAATTTATTGGATTGGATTTGATCATATTATAAAATTGTTTTATATAATGTAAATATGTGGAATTCTATATGTTATTATTCTAATGAAAAAGATTATTTTCATGTTTACTATGTATGTTTTGACCATCCAATGGGTTATGATATATTTATCACTTTTCATTACATAGGGAAAACTATTTTCATTATTCATGTTTTTATTTTGTTATAAATGATTTTTGGGATATGGACTATGTATTTTTTGACCATCTGCCTTCTATATACAAATATGTTATGATCAGTTTATCCCTATTTTTAACAATAGTAAAATAACTTACATTTTATATATTGTTATTCCAATATTAATAATATATGGAAAATATATTTATCTATTGTGAAATTAATATCTCATATAATTAATTCCTTAGACATGAATGAGAGATGGATTATGCGTGAAATTATAAGTACATTCTATGAATTAGTAGGTCCTATGAGACAATAAGGGGTGGACATTTTTTTGTATTTAATACAAATAAAAAATATTTAATTGACTCTTAGTGAATGATATCTATGATAATTTTTTCTTGGAATTTTTTTGGGTGTTAGGGTTCTATAATTATTAATTTCATAATTATTAAAGAAGAGTATTTTTATCCTTATAAACTATTTTCCTTCATATATATCCACAGAATAATTAAACTTATAGATTTATTTGATTATGGAATTATAATTTTTACTTATACCTTCAATATTATTTATTCCCTAATTTACTCAACTGTATGGTTTCCCATATTGTTCATATAAAATCAACCCCACTTATGTTTACATTTACCTAGTTCTAGAAGAAAAGAATTAAAATTAACACGCCTAAAAATATATATTTTTCAGAGAATTTGAGGGAGATTTAAAAGACATGGATTTGGTAGTTTCTTATATAGTGGAAAACCAACATCCATTTTATGAGATATATTATTTTATGTTGTTTATAATAATATTATACTGTAAATGAATTTTGTCTGTGAATGTATATAAAGTAATATATACTTAGAGATGTATAATAATTGGATATATATATATATATGAAAATATACAGTTGTTATGAAATAATTTATGTAATGAATGTGTTTTAGTCACATAATCTTCAAGTGTTTTTAAGAGGAATAACAGTTGTAATCAAAGAATATTTTGAAAAACTTATGATATTTGGATGTTTGTTATGTATAATGTTGGGGATGATAGGTTAGTGTTGATAATAAGTTAAATGGTCTATATAAGAAGTTGGTTTTCAAATTATTTAACATTAAGGTGATAATAATTTTTTTGTACAATAGGAAAAGTGAAATTTAGTGAATTTTTTTTTGGAAAAGTCTATGAAAGAATTATATGTTTTGGTTAACAACATGATGTTTTAGTAAAACTAAGATTGTGTTCTTCTCCTAGAAATTATGACACAATCTGGATACTATATGTGGATATAATATTGAAAACAGATATACATATGAGTAATTATACCAAAAGTGTTGATTGTTCACTAACTTGATTATCACCTAGTGGGTGATAAGGATACATAAATCCATGACTTGTTTAAAACTCATATGAAATATTATTTACTTAATATTAATTCCCTTTAAGAATAATTCTGATGGAATTAAATATAGTTGGGATCAATAACCTACTAAAATTGGTTCCATGGATAACATAGATTGAAATTTAGTGATTTATATGTTAAGGTATTTATTAATGGTTAAATGCTTTCCTAGATAGTGGAAGAGATGAATATTGAGAGAAAATATTATAATGACTCTTTGGTTTATAATATTTTAATAAATTTCAATGATATTTGGGATGACAATTTTGAGTATTTAGTTAATATGTATAATATAACCACACTCAAATCAGTATAATATGAATCATGTATGAAATGTGTTTAATATTGATTGATATAGTTTGAACTGAGTAATATGAAATGTGATTTGGACTAACAATGCAGTAATCATATAGTGTTATAAATTGATCCATATTGAGGTTAGATTCTCATAATTTTATTTTTGATAATTTTCATAATTTTGGATAGTGATAAATATCATTCCACATCCAACATATACCCATGATCATCTAGTTTTGTATGGTCAATTTTGAATTCCCTATAGTTATTACTCTAATATTATATATAAAATTAAAATTCTGTAATTATTTTAGTAGTGGTGAGAATATGAGACCAAGAAAATATAACATTTGTTTCCCTTTAAATTAGTCAACATGTTCGATATCATGATCAAAGCAAAATACTGACTAAAACAAAAAAAGTCATGTTTCGACCATTAAAACATATCCCTTTAATAAGAGGTAATGAATTAGAGTTTCCTCTTTATGAAAAATTAAATAACAAAATAATGGTTACTTTTTATATGAATAAAGATTAATTGGTATAGAAAAAATGACTAATATGATCATTTTTTGCATTAAAATATTTTTTTTCCCAAATTATTACTTTATATGAAATATGTATTTATATTTCCTAAAAATTATGATTAAGGATGATATAATATATTATATAGGAGTATTGGGCGTTTCTAGTTAAATTTATAAATAATTGGAAATAACAATTTGGTTTATTAATATTTTTAAAATTCTATTTTCATATAAACAAAGTTTTACATTATAAGACTCCTTTTTTTAAAGTAAAATTTATAGAATTTGGAATTTAATTTTGAAAAAATTAAAATTATTTTTCAATTTATTGTTATAATATTTTTTAAAATTATTTTTTTGTATTATTCTATTTTTTTGACAATTAAAATTTGAATTTTTACCATGAAAATGAATTTTATAGAATTATTAGTATATAAGCATGAATTGAAAAATCATTAAATATTTTTAAAAGAATATATATGTATTTTATTGAAAACATCACTATTAAAAAAATAATTATTTATAATTTAGAATCCGAGATATGTTCTTATACAACATATGTTATATTTTTGAAAAAGTTATTGTTAATACTTATAAATAATGTAATTTAAAAATAATATTACCAAATTTAGAAATAAAAGAAATTATTTAATATTTTGAATAATTATCTCTAAATTACATAATAAGGACCATATTATTTTTTGGAATAAATTGAAATTGTGTTACTTTTCGAAAAAAACAACTTACCGTAGTAAACAATTAAAAATAAAAAATAATAATTCATGGTGTAAAGAGTATGAAACATGTTAATTTTTTTTCTGGATTGGTTGAGAGGTTCATGACCTATTATCACACTCTAATATTTTTTTCTCTATTATTTTTTCCTATTGGCATGGTATAATGTGATTCCATTATATTAATTTGAAATATTTAGGAAATTTAATTCTCACCACTTATAAATGGGGCTTCTCACCACCACTTCAAGTAACTACATTAAATTTAATTTACTCTTGAAAGATATCCATTTCTATATCATATATGATCCACTTTATATCCTTTTAGATTCTACAGAATAGAGATAAGACCATATTATACATTTCTATGTGATCTTTAAAGGATATGTCAATGTGAATAGTATAAATAATCAATTTTTATTTAACTTATTTAATTCCTATTTTTTATGGAAATATAATTATGAAATAAATATTTAATAAAAATATAATGGTTAAAAAATGAATGTTAATACTCTATAAGAATAATTTTTTTTCAATTTTCCCTTTTCATTTATTAAAAAAAATCAATCATTCATGTGTTGTGTGGATTACAACCTCCAAATTGTTGTGTCTTTCATTTTTCATCACCTCTATAAAATTATGGAATAAAAATGATGATTAATATATAATTATTATATACATATCATGTTAGTGATAAATATGTAATAAGTAACATTCATCCTTCCTTCCAATCTATGGGAGACCAAAATTTTAACCAAAATATGTGTGGAATACGACCTCCTCAAGATGATAGATTTTTGGATTTCATTTCATTGTTGACTTTTATGGATAAATACAAAGTTGTGATTAATGGATAAATATGATTTTCAGGATATAATTATGGTTTTGATACGAAAAATTGTAGAATCTATTAATAATATGATTAATAAATTATCATCACTAATTAAATATTTTAAAAATATCATGTCTGAAAGGTAAGTTATCAATTTCAATATAAAAAATTTATATAAATTGTCTTATATTTATAATTATTTTAAATTAATATTTATGGAGATAATAAATAATAAATATTATCACCATTGATCTATTATAATGATATTACAACTAAACACCTCAATATCATAAATTAATCATTTTAGGTTTTTGTTAGTTTAGTATATCCACATATATAAAAAATACTTGGAATTTAAATCAAGGTGGGATATAAGGTATTGATTACTGGAATAATATGATTTAATTATTAAAATGATGTTTTTTCCTACTATGGATATATTAAAATTTTACTCTTTAAATGATTTTTTCTCTTACCATTAATTCTTATGGAATTATGAAATTTTAAATTCGATTGAATTCCAAAACTATTTTTATGAGACCAGTTTAAAGAGATAATTATTTCCTATAAAAGGTTCCAAAAATAGGTAAAATTAAATAATAATATTAAGTATATAATAATTGTAAAAAAGTTGTATAAATGGTTATAGTTATGAATAATTTTAGTGAACCAAAATGGGTAAACTAGAAAATCCACCCTAATTAACACGTCACGTGATATATGAAATATGATAAAATTTAAACAGGTCATGAATATAAAAAAAAGTTGAACCTCCGAGGAAAAATAGGAAAAATAATAGATAACAAAATACATACAATACAAACAAAAAAATATTTAACTAGAATTGATATTAGTTCCCCATGTGACCAAGAGTCATATCTACACCAACACATACCAAAATTAGTAAAAAATAGAGGAGCCAACACACAACATGATGCTCTTCCATTTACTTGAATAGTTCCAAAGAACATCTATAAACGCCCAAAAGTACAAGTAGGGTTCCATCCAAATCCCAATATTAAATCATTATTATTTAATGAATGTTATAATATCAATAGTTCATCAATTATATATTTTAAGACAAAATATGTTTAAAATTAATTTCCATAAATCCAAATCATTTATAAATAATTTTTTTATTCCTTTGTTCATGACATAGCCTTTAATATTCGTTATCCAAAAATATCGCATGTAGATTTCATAAAAATAGGAAATAATATTTGTGAATCAATAGGTATATAGGTAATCACATGTCCATGAAATAACCTATTATGTTATGATATGTTATACAAACTCATATATATATAATCTAGTGAGAAGAAATCCACGATAAAGACAATCATATGATAAATAACCACAAACGAAAAATGAAAAATCACATAGTATTAGGATCTAGACTATAGGAAAATGTGTAGTAAAAACTTTAAAGCCTAAACATGAAGATCTTATATCCATTAGATATCATTTCCTACCATTAGATATCAAAAAAAATTACCTCATACTAGTGAAACATACATTAAGGCAACCCATGTCTCTATCTCGGCACACACAAGTTTCCCAATGTGAAATTTTGAATTAAAAATTAAAAGCCATACCCAAAATATTATAAAAAATTGTTAAATACAATATGATATGCTTCAGAGTTTTGAAACCCATTTTGAAATTATGAAAATCCATTTTCAAAAGAAAAATAGTTAAAAAAATATAGTCTATGAAATCATTGGAAAAAAAATTCACTACAAATATATGAAAAACCCAAATGATTTTATCAATAATAAATTTTATTACCTCAAATTAACAAATTTTATAGAAACATTTACCTAAACATGATAAATAGAAATGTTCTTATTTACTTTGGTGACCAGAAAAAAAAGGGCCTTCATAAGAAAAGGCATTCCAAAAAACAAAAAAGTATCTGTAGAAAGAACTATCAGATCATAATTACTTAGAAAAACCACATCTGATACTAAAACCAAAGAATAACGAGAAGGATTACATACATATAGAGAATAAATCAACCCACATTGGTGATAAATAATGAAATGATGCAATTTAGATGGGAGGGACTCCCCTAGAGCAATCCCTGTGAGAATTTAGGCCGAGTGATATAAGGGAATTGAAAAGATGAAATCAAAATTATTCCGAGACCACTCTAAAATCAATACCATAAGGAAATTACATAGAGAATAACCCCATTACATGTTTTTTAATCCTAGATTCCCACACATGCTGAAACCCCCATCCTTTTATTACAAACCCATTATTTTGTCATTAGGCAATGTGTTGCAATTGCATGGACTACAAAATTATCATCCTGAATATCCAATTCATGAGTTCTCTCCAATGCCCACTACACATCTTGTATTCCCATTACACATAATGTAATTTCAAAAATACTAACAAAAATTGAAGGTTATATAATTAAAATCCCAAAAATTCATGAATTTATAATTATTAGTATCCTCCCAATTCCAACATTGCATTAATCATTATAAAAAGGAAAATGAAAAAAAAATTAAGACATACTTGATAAAAAGGTCATGAGGAACCACAATCTCCCAAACATAGGAACTTTCTTTCCCTAGAGAGACATCATGATCCTAGATCTACGAAAATATATTACCATAGATTCCTCATCAATGACTCCCCCCCATGTTTCACGGCTATCTTATTCATAAATCCATAGTACCTAGTCTAGTGAATTATTTTACAAGATAATACATTATCCTAGTGATCCTTAGTCTGAATTGGATATTAAACCTATGTAGTATTGGCATCAAGATGAATATCATCGAATACTATCACATTTAAAGGATCTGGTATATACCTACTCAATTGGGAAACTTGAAATACATTGTGAATAACTATAAATCCAAATGAAAATATCAATTTATAGGACATCAACCCGTGTCGTCCAATGATCTGAAAGGGTCCCAAAAACCATGGTGAAAACATACCCAACATACCCAAATAGTGATGTCCCATGAAATGAAAATCTCTAATAAATAAAGAATCACTAACCTCAAACTCAAAAAAACCAATGTAGATGGTCCACGTAGGATTTATAGAGATTATGTATTGTTGTCAAATGCCTCCAGATAAACCGAACCATCTCCGTCATCTCTTGAACAACACTAAGACCAACCGAGGGCCTCTCTCCCAACTCTTACTTGCACAACGCAGATATACGTGTTTACATATAAAAATCTTTATAGGGAATCATATTAATAAAAACCTGATAACTATGGTTAATGAAAAACTCAAACAGGGGAAAATGATTTTCCATAGATCCTCATAAATCGAGTACATAAGCATGGAGAATATCCTCTATGATTTGGATATGCCTATCTATCTATCCTTCCACATATGGATGATAAGCTATGTATAATTTAACACCGGAATCCATAACCTATTAAAAACCATTCCAAAACCTATAGGTGAACCATTAATCCCTGTTAGAAATAACTATAGGGTGAACTCCATTAATTGTCAAAATATCTCATACATAAAAGTATCTTATTTTTTATACTCTTGTTACCTCCATTATAGGTAGAAGATGAAAAAATTCATGAGTTGATCAATTATCACCAAAATCACATCCTTCACGATAAGATTCCATTTTAATCTAATGAAGAAGTCCATAGAAATATCATCCCAATTCTCTTTCAAAAAGGGTGAAGGAAGAAGAAAACCCCACTGGTATTTGCAGATTTTTGATAACTCTATGCCATGTTAGACACCATGAAACAAAAACCCCTATCAATGGTATCAACCCCTACCACCATTAACAATTCCTCAAATTCTAAAACATATTAGTATCCTCTTAGTTCCGAGACCAATATAAAATATTTCCACAATCCAATGTCTCCCACATCATGGTAAATAGAGAAACCAACCAGATATGAAAGCAGAAATCTAAATTATGAGGCTGAGAGAACTCAACCAAGGTCTCCCCATCATAAAAGATTTCAGTAAATCATTAGCCATCAATGTCTACTAATAGTGTGGGCTGCATTCTCTTAAAAAAATCCAGATTTCATAAAATCTAAGAGCACCTGTTCACAAAACTCTAACAATTATATAAACATCTTATGAAAAAAATCCTATCATATACCACTCCTTAACTAATTCATTTAGGGATTTTGTATGTAATTATCTAATCAATGATTCAATAACCACATTTCCATTACCGACGGTATGGAGGATATTGAAAAAGTCCTATGATACTACATCCATCGCATCTATCTCAAATTCATATCCCAATGAGTAAAAATATATTTCATACTCTTATGATTGGAATATACAAAAACTATATCCCAATTTTATAATGAATCCAAATTTTGAGTGAATGTATAATAGTCCCAACTCTAGATCCGGGGTAGTGTAGTTCTTCTCATGGGGGCATAACTGGTGAGAGACATAAGCCACGAGCTATTTCCTCTGCACAAAGACACATTCCAAACCCATACTAGAAGCATCTCAAAAATCATTAAAAACATAACACAATTCCATAAGTATGAAAAATGTTATTGAATTAAACCACACAATTATCTCCTCAAAATATATTTTATACATTCCATTCCATTAAAATTCTACACCCTTATAGGTTAAATTTGTATTTAAATAAGTATTATTAGACAAGTCCTCAACAAACTGTCTATAGTAACCACCAAATTCCAATACCTTATGGATCTCAAACACATTTTTTGTATATTCCTTGGAGAAAAATGCATATATCTTTTTAGGATCTATTGGGATTCCCTTCTCAGATATCAAATTTCCTTGAAATTTCACACATAGGATTCCGAATTCACACTTGGAGAGATTACCATACAGATGATGTTATTTAAAATTATGATGAATAATATTTTAATGGTCCATATTCTCCTCCTCTAATGTTGAGTACACACAAATATCTTCCATGAAATTAATAACCAGGGTCCATGGACCGATGAATGACACGGTTCACCAAATCTGTTAAAATCATATGATCATTTGGGAGAATGAATGACATAAAAAAAACTCAAAATGAAAATATTGACTCCTAAATACAATCTTAGGTATATCCTCTGCTTGAACAATGACCTAGTGATACCTTGAGAATATTTTATTCTTAGATTTCCATGGTTCCACTCTAACCTAATAAAAAATGTTCATCAATCCTCAATAAGGATATTTTTTCTTAATATTCACATGATTTAACTTTACCTAGTTGCTATCACGTCTAAGGATCACATATTACTTTCTAGAAAAGATGACAGAACATAAGTTCCACTAACTCATCAGGTTCCATATGGTAAGAAAACATAGGAATGGGAATCATACCTAGGAGCATGAAAATTGTAAAATATACCTCTATCTATATAGAAAACCAATAAAAATTATCTAGAATGACCATAGGGTACCCACACCCAATTGGAATATAGTGAACACAAAAGGAATGATGATCTTCATCAAGAAACATCTCTAAAATCTGGCCTGAAACTGCCCCGACATAAGGAAAAATATACCCTATCCATATCGATCTAGAGTACCAGTCACCTTGGAAAACCAGAGTGGCTTCATCAAAAAATAATAATTTAACATGATAAGGATGATTTTATATCTATACCTTTACACTAATCGTACATTCCATGTCATTAATAATCCCGATGAAGTCATGAACAAAAACTAATATGTCCCAATATCCCACAAAGTCAGATATCATCACTTGACAAGCGAGGCATCAGAATTCTTATTCAGACCTCTTTCCCAAAGGCATGGACAGATCTATTAAGAAAGGAATAAATTCTGAACAAATTACCAATATTTCATTTTACTTTTTTGATATAAAATACTGAGTAAAACTTATATCAAATATATATATCATAATAGAACATGAGACAAACATTGTACCTATAAAAATATTCGTCTCTGATTCACATTCCTATGGATCATACTCTACTGCATAAACTCATTTGGTCTTATCCACATAAAAAATCCTTGGGACTATGGATCAGAGACACCACACATGGAAGCATCTTCATGAGCCTAAAAACCCTTCATGAGAGATGATCATACCCTGCTTCCCTAAGAAATATTTTCACAAAAGCAATATTGATGGATACCTTATCCACAAAGATGAAAATTCATAGTATCCATGACATAGTTAGTATTGGTATGTACTCTTATTCCACACTAGTAGTAGAAAATCTTCTGCTACCCTTTCATCACTCAAAAAACAAGTCCTAAGGAAAACTGAACACTCTACACTTCCTTTTCTAGCTAAAAGGTACACCCTGGATTACCACTAAACCAACTGACATCGTATCCAAAACTGTCTTCCATGATATGATTTCTTCTTCTAAATATAACTTTTAAATAGCCTCCATATTGGTCAGAAGGAACATGAGTATCAACTTTGAATGAGTATCCGTCGTTAATCCTAACTCAACACTTCAAGCTCTGAGGTACTAGTTGGTGAAAATATCCAGTTTTATTTATACTTACTTAGGAAAACATGAAGAATTCTCAAGAATAGAACTTATACCACTAATATAATTTTATAAACTTATACGCCCATTCCACATAAAATTTATCATAATAAAAATTAATGTTAAATATTTTGCCAATGGAATCCATGTTAATATACTCGCGAAACTTAACATGCACAATAGAGTCCCACAATCACTTTCCTGATCCCTTTAACATGTACATGGAAAAAATCACCTTATATTTAATAATATTATTGAATATTCTAAAGATGCTATCTATACTCTCAAGCCACTCCATGGATTCTTGGTGTCCTATTTCACCATGAAATATGGGTGGATGATGTTTAGTGAATTATGAGCCATGATCCACTACGCACCGTGGGTTCTCGACACCCACTTGACCAAAAAGTCTAGACAGGGTGGATAATAGCTTCGACTAGAGTAGGGTCAACAGAAGGGGACACATGATGAACCTAGCTCACAACTTCCACTCTCATATTTAAAATATCTCTTATTATAGGGATTTTTTAACAAAATAAATTAACCAATCAGTAATGAGAAAATTAAGAAAATAATAGGACTAAATTTAATTATTGATAATAAATATTTTTAACATTATTAATTTAATGTAAAAACAAAATATCATACATAAAAATGGAAATGTTCATTTAAACAACATGCCATAATTTTCTTTCAAGTGACATCAAAATCCATGTCTCAATCCTTTTAAAATTTTTATGTCCGGCCCTGGAAACTCAGTTGCAGCCATGAAAGAGAGATGGATAGGCTCATTTTCTACACACACTATCTAAATTCGATGGTCCTAAATAAGGACTACTCAAGATATATAACCAAAATTAGGTATTTATAACAGACTTCAAGCTAATCATCACTTTGATACCAATTTGAAATGAACCAACCCAGGTTGACTAGACAAGCTAGCTAAACTTGCCTGTCATGTGATAAAATTAATGTAGAAAAAAATAAAATTATCATGAATATATTAAAAATATACCATAAAACTAGAGTATGAAGAAAGAAAATAAGAGATTCCAGAATGTAAATACAATACACTGTAAATAAAGAAAAAATAGAAATGAATTCAAGTCCCCATGTGACACACAATCACCTCTATACCAACCTGTACCCAATGATAAATCAAAAAGAGAATCCAAAATTTTATAAGATACACATCCCTTTACGTGAATCCTTCAAAATAACATATATAGATGCCGAATGAAGTAATTAGGGTTGGTAGAAAATATCAGAAGGATACCACCATAGTTTGGATATAAGGTAGAATATAAATAATGAATAAATTCAATATTTTAAAATTGAAAAAATTTACAATGAATTTATAAATCATTCTCCTTTTCATTACTTTGGTTTTAATAAAATACTTACATATTCTCAATCCAAAAATAGTACATGTTGAAGGGGAAAAAGGGTAAATTATGCCAATGAAAAAAGAGTTATAAAAGGAAACACATATCCACAAAATAATCAATGATACAAAGCTATGTGATACAACCTCATATATATTAAAACATGTTATTAGAAATCTCAATTAAAGACAATGATGCAATAAATAACAATAAATGAAAAATAACAAAATAAACACATATTGAGATATATCCTATGAAATTATTAATACTAGACACCCAAAATATGAAATATAAATACAATGGATCTAATATATGTTGATTTCCACCAGACGATATCAAACAAGTTACCTCATAGTTGTGCAATAGACACGAAGGCTACCCATGTCTCTCTCCTGATGTACCCATTGATCCTAACGTTCAACTATCTACAGTATTTTCAAAACCATTCTCATAATATCATAAAATATATTCAAATCCATGATGATCCACTTCAGAGTTTGAAAACTCATTTCTAAATTATGAAAATCCATTTTCAAAGAAAAACCCCATTTTAAAAACTTTTTATTTACAATGAAATAATTTGAAACATTTATCACTACCAATCAATGAACAAACAAAGAGAATTTATCAATAGTGAAATGAAATTCATTAAATTAACCCATTTTATAGAAACACCTACCTCATGATGGTATAAAACCACTTTCTTTCAACAACATCAACTAGAACCAAAGAGAAAAATATTCCAAAGAAAATACAAGATAAAAAACTGAAATGGATCGATAGAAAATAGTTTCCAACAAGAAATACATAGACAAACCACAAATAGAAAATTATTAAATAAAGAACCAGAATTGTTGAATACCCAATGAGATGAAATCTATAAAAAATGGTGGGATATCAATGAATGAAGAAATATAGATTAGATGGAGTCACCCATTATCATCCCTAAGAGACATTAAGTTGAGATAGTGAAGTCCTGTTAAATGATGTAATATAAATTCATCTAATAGGAACTCTACAAGATCATCCAATAGGGATTTACATGGTATGTAACCCAATTACATGTGTTGTAATACCCAAGTCCCACATACACCAAAAATACCATCTCCATTTACTAAAAACTGGACATTTTATCATTACACGATGTGTAATGATTACAAGGTGGGTAAAATTAAACCCATTGTGTATCTAAGACATAATATTTTTTAAATATATATTAGACATCATTTACTCTCATTATATATCATGTAATTTATTAAGTAAAAAACAATAGATTTTATTTTAAAAATAAAAAAAAATAATTTACTTCATCATTATAGGTATCCTCATAATTTTTTATCAACATTATAAACCAATGAAAAAAGAAAACAAAAATAGAGGTAAAAAAATATGATATAAAGGTAATAAGGAATTATAAAAATGTTATTTGGAATGTATTTAATGAACAAAATATAATTATTCAGGATGTTCGTTGAAAATCAATGACAAATCTAGAGAAATATATGGATTTTCATCTCAA
The DNA here is from genome assembly GCA_963277665.1 of Viscum album. Lineage (NCBI taxonomy): Eukaryota > Viridiplantae > Streptophyta > Magnoliopsida > Santalales > Viscaceae > Viscum > Viscum album. Next base: position 793,342,899 of record OY728128.1, on the reverse strand, counting down.
ATTATTCTATTTGTGTTATGTTTGGTATTATATACCTAATTTCACTTATTTTGTGTATAAAATTATTATTAGAGATATTATATCTTTACCAATATTTTAAATATGTTATATTTTGTTCAATTATCGTTCCAATCATTCAAGGGGTTTTGTTTTAGATGGTACTGAATCCACAACGATTCTTTGCCTCAATCATTAATTCCTTGGGGCTTATTTATGTTTTTCTCCATGTTGTCATTTGAAATATGTATTAATTGAAAATTTATTTATCATTATGATATATTTCTTGTTTCATTTTAAATACTAATCCATGTTATTTTATTTTCATCTAATGAATTTTAATTAATTATTAACCGATTTTTAATCATTTTTTGAAACTAAATTTTCATTCATTGAGTTATTTCTATCCCATGTCACAGAAAATATAGGAAAAAATAAAAAATATATTATATAATGTTTCATATTAATTATTTAAAATTATTTGATAAAAACCATTTTGGAAATATTTATTACATCAAGGCGTATGTTTCCCATAAGGGATATAGATAACATTTGTATTCTTCCCTTCAATTAAAATCTCTTTTTTTAAACATAATTATTCTTGGATTGATTCCTTCAACCATAATACATTATTATATTGTTGTTTAACAACTTATTTGTGGAAAAACCTTGATATAAATTAATGTTTTGTAACTAATTTTTCAATGTTAATTCTGAACAGTTGTTTGTTCAAAATAATAAAAAGTGTATTTTATTTTCACATTCTTATGTTTTGTATATCTCTAAAAAATTATCCATTATAAACCTTATTTAATTTTATGGACTTATTATCAATGAATTCCTAAAATTAATATATTTCAAGTTGTTTTCCTATGTGTTTTCAAAACTACATTTAGTAATAACCATTACTCCATAATTATGTTAGTGTCAAAATGTTTTCTACAGACGTTATTATGATTTAGAATCCATTTTTCTTGTCATATTCAAAATGATTTTCCCTAAATGGGTTCATGTATCTTGATATATACCAAAATATATAAATATATATAGATATATATATTTGGCGGTTTCATTCCATGGTATCAAAAAATGTAATTCTTTATCCCTTCTCATGTGATACCATTTAAAGAAATCTTCAAAAAAGATATTATTTCTTTTATTTTAAAATCCTTAAAGGTTTATTTTGTCAGACTAGAGTAATGTTATTTATAATATATTTAGATTACTTATCTATAGGTATTATGATCATGTTATTTTTTGTGTTGTCTTGTCTACATACTTATTTCCCTATAAGATGTCAACATCGCATATTACATAATTCAGATCGGATTATATTTACCTCAAGAGAATATTCACCCTTTTGATGAAATATGGAAAAGTATTATAATTTTTAATGTTGTTATTAAAATATAGATGATTATTGTAATTTTAACTATTTATTGTTTTAACATCCCCCATATTTCTTCATATAGGTTATGATCATGTTATATATTTTATTTTAATGGGAAAAAGTATTTATGTTTTATATTTTTTTCTAATAAACATGATTTTTTTCCAATTGACATGAATTATTTTACAATGCACATCCTTTACATAATATATTTATGATCATGTCATCAATATTGTTGGCACGGGGAAGAATATTGGCACGTTTAATATTTTTATTCCAGTACAAATGATTATTTTCCCGATGACTATATTCTATTTGAGAAACCACCATTTTATATAGATGAGTAATTAGAATATTATCTCATTTATTTAAATGGGATAAAGTATTTTAATTCATTATGATTTTATTCTAATATAAATGATTATTATTTAATTTTGATTATTTATAGTTTAATAATTATCTCATATGATGAATGAATTCGACTAAAACATGTTCTGGTTGGGAACCAACATTATATATCTCCTTTATGCCTTAATTGTGTAAGGTCCAAACCATTAATAGTAAATAATATATATTACATAGAAATTGATAAACTTACATAAATTCTCAAATATAATTTTGTATTTGAGTTTTAGTGACTTAGGTCATCAGTTTTTATAATAATACCATATATTACAAAGAGGAAACTACTACTCCGAATCTATTTTTTAGAATATACAAATAGTTTAAAGTAAAAAAATCTAATATTTTAATGAAAAATATTCATGGTTGTTTAATATATATATTATATTCCTTTACCAATCCTTAATAACTTTGGGAAGCTTTTTAAAACATTATATAAACAAACAAAATTCAATAATCGATATGAAATGATAGAAAAAATCATTAGTCCAATAATAAATATAATTTTTTACCATTTAAAAATTAACATTAAGATAAAAAAATTATTACCCACAAAATATTCTATTTTTGAAAATATTCTCATAAAACATTTCATAAGAAATATTTAAGGAATAATAAAACAAAGAAGTGCTATTTGAAATCATGAAAAAATCATAATTTATTTTTCAAAAAATTATTCTTTCTTCTATAAAAAACAATTTATATTCGTTTAGCTTCAGAAATTATATTATTTCCATAAAAAACCATAGCAATCATAAGTAAATTATTTAGGTAACAATCGGCTTTATTGTCATATCACAATTACATACACATAGAATAGCCATTAAGGTTATACATAGAGTAACCATCCCAATTTCAATTGAAATAACCATCTGCATAATACATGGAATAAAAATCATAGTATATTACCACAATATTATATTATATACTTAATTTGTTGACCCTATCTCCATACTAAATGCATTGGATATCTATAATGGGCTCACCCAATGTTGGTTTATAATGAAACCACCCATAATCATCTGTAATTCCCAAAACCACAACACAATAAATGAAATATTTCATCATAAATACATTCTATTCACCCATAAGAAATCATTTCAAAATATTGAGATATATATTTCATTTTAATACCATTTTAAAATAACTAGACCATAGTGAAAGTGGTATTTTTTTTGAATAAAACATAATATCTTATGGAGGAAGACAAATATTAAATAATAGCTATGATGGTGGGAAATTTCATTATCATCAAATTTTTTAAAATAGAACAATATTTTTTTCATTTTGTAATTCATTTATAAACATTGTTTAAAAACTTTGAATTAAAATACATTGAAAGAAAGCCAAATAGAAATGAAATTTCCCTTCTATTTCACTTTTATTCACATAAATACATTAATAAAATAATATTAATTTATATGGATATATATAAAAATGATATTTTATATTGACAACACTAAAATGGTATTTTTAAAAATAAATACACTTACATTGAGTCTAACTCATCACAAATGCTCTTTATCTTCTTCTTCTTTGAACAATCTCCTTAGGTTTACACCAAATGTTTTTTATGATGGTTAATGGTCAAAAAAACCTCTAGGGTTGATGTGATATTTAATGAAGGTATCTGATTAGATAAATTCTGAACATAACGGGGTTTTAACTATTTTGTAAATGGATAAATATATTCCCTTTTATATGGGAGAGGAGGGGCACTCTTGAATTTAAAAAAATATTAAATTAATATAAATTAATTTTAAAATAAAATTGGATTGAAACTAATTTCTGTCAAATGTAGGATAATTATGGATCAAAATAATATGATATAATAATAGTTCAACATGTTTTTAATATGTTTATACATTTATATTTTGGTATTAACCCCTTAAAAACCCTTTGTAAACATTCCATGATGAAATGGATTCTATTATTTGAGGGTAAATATAGTAAATATAAATAGATAAAGTCCCATAAATAGAACATGGTTGATATTTTAACCATATCCTGATATATTGGGTGAATCAATTTTTTTTTAATTTTATATCATTTAATAAAATATTATTTATTAGAAAATATCATTAATCTGAATTTTTAGAACTATTCACTAAATTGACTTAAATAACATCAATAAAAAAATAAAATCCAAAGAAATATACACTCATATAATTTAAATTTTACGTCAAAAATTATTACAGGATGTTAATTTTCTCAAATTATATATCTTTATTTATTTTTAATATCATTTATTATACCTTTTCATTAATTGAATAATTACTACCTCAATATTCTCTATGAATTTATGAGAATTATTATAATTTGATAATAATTAAAAAAAATTATCATGATGATCATAAATAATTCATCATTCTAAATAATATTTATAACCATTAAAATCCACTGGTTATCCCAAATTTTAAATTGTTGTACATATAAAAAGTAAGACTGTGGCCTTTTTGGCATTATCTTTAAAGAAATTAGTATTTTGGTTATAATCACAATGAAATGGAATCAAATAGATATATAACCAAATATTTAATGTTTATAGAAAATATGGACACTTCCAATTTAAAAAACGTGTGTTACGGTCCTTTTATAGTCATTAACAATTTATTTTTAAAATTAATTACCAGATGTACCCCTTATAATGGTGACATAATTTTTTATGGTTATTGTTCATATTAACCAAAAATTCAAAGGAAAATATTTAAAATAAATTCCCATTAATTCGGTATATGAAATATATTTTAAATAATTAGATAATAATATGTGGTGGAATTTAAATCGAAATTAAAATGAAAAAATGTAACAAATAATTAGTTTTTATAAAAATATAATTTTTAAATATAATAAATAGTTATACCAAATTAAGGGGTAAAATTCATTTAAAAAATAGAAATTTTTCCATTACAAATAAAATGGAATAATTTAAATTTTAATACTGATCTATAACATAATTTTAAATTATAAATACTTTAAAAGGAAATAATGTTTTCAATTAAAAATTAGTATTTATAAATATTCATTTAAAATCAAAATTTTCAAAAAATTATTAAAACATCATCCTAAAATTATTCATATTTGATGAATTCACAGAAGAATTTCATTTTTCAAAATAAAAAATATATAAATCGAAGATCAATATTTTAAATAAGATTATAAAATACCAAATAATCCAATATGGTGAGAAACCATGTTTTATTCCCTTTGTCCAAAACATTTTTTAATATATTTATAATGAACACAACCCTATAAAATTCACCTAATGAATATATGAAATCTTTTATATAAAAATTTAATAGGCTATGACATTCATATTTTATTATATATATTATGTACTCATAATTTTTTTTACATACTAAAAAAGTGAGGGATATCTTTCATTCATTGCTTTTTCAGAATACCATATTGATTATTCCACCATTTTCTCATTCTGGAAATCATAAAAACTATAGATTTTCTTCATTTCAAAATAATTTATCTATATGATTTGGAATATAAACATTTTATTCTTTATAAGAAGGGTTATCTTGCAACTAAAACAACTCATGACTCATACCACGAGATAAAACCAACAAATAGACCAAAAACATCCGAATAAGAAAAACATTAGCTACATAGGATAAAGTTGATGTTAATGGAACTTGGTAAGAAAATGACAAGAAATTTTCGAGGACTTTTATAGATAAATAATCCATGTACTTAAAGTCACATATTCTTCAAAACAACATTACACATTTCTCTGGAGACACATTAAGGAAAAAACTCTCACCTATATTGAAAGAAAGACATTTTTATTGGTTATTTACAAAATAGTTCTACATTTTATAAGTTTTCCACATATATTAATTAATTAAATTCTTCTTTGGATTCATTTACTCTACCAATTATTTTCCCATCAACCTCATTTCACCCATTTAATAAAAAAAAATATGGAGTTCGACATCTCTTTTTATATAATTCCAAAAATGGTTCCATCCATAAACTAGAATTAAAACTTTTATTATAATAAACATACTAATGAACTATAGTTATATTTTATTCACATGTAATCCATTTAACAAAAATTAATAACTTATTTAATGCTCTAATTTTATTTAATGGGTTGTCTATCAGATTGACTGTGAAAATACATACTGAAATTTAATTCAATTACAGATTAATTTTGAAATCATTTCCAAAATTTTGAAATGAGTATATGATCATGGTCAAATAAAATAGAGATAGGAACTCCATGTATAATATTTATCACTATAAGATATAGTTTAGAATATTGATCTAGTGGAGAAATATCTCTAATTGGAATGAAGTTAATATATTTAGTTTATCTATCATAAATAACAAAAATTACATTATTACAACGAGAAGGTTTTGGAAATCCCACCATGAAAATCTTGGATACATTTTACCATTTCTAATCTAGAATTGAAAAATACAGATGCATAAAATTTTTTAATTAACATTCTGTTTTTTCCTATTCAAACTTCAAACATTTCATATAAATTATTCTATATCTCTTTTAATTCAATACCAACAGTAATACTCCTAAATATATCCATGCATATTATAGCTCCCAATATTAACATAAAATAAGAAACTATATTCTTCAATCATTAATTATTTCTTAAAATAGCAATCACAAGGAAAACATAATATATTTCCAAATCCTAATTAATAATATTTATCATTTTAAATTTTAATAAACATAGAATTCATAAAAAATCTTTATTTTCACATAACTATTTATCTTCTTTATGAACATTCAAAATTATTTTTGAGAGAGATGATTATATTGAAAACCAAAAATAGAACATTTAATATTTTCTAATCAAAAAATTATAGGAATGAATTCCTCAAATGATAAACCTATGAATAATTTTAAAATCATAATATGGTTAATGAAGTATTATTTTTTTACAAAAATCATCATATTTTTTTTTTAATTTTACAAGATGGTAATGAATTGGGATCTCATTATTCTTTATCAATTCAAGCCATTTCCCTTCTCTCTGGTTCGTCTGTTTTTATGAAAATATATACATAAATATTTTATGATTAGTATTTATTTCATACATAGATCATTTTAAATTATGTGTCCAAATTTATAAATAATACACCTGAGAGGTTAATTATATATAATGTGAAGGGTAAATTAACTGAATATGTTTTTGATGACATGACGCACAACAATTTTCCTGATTATTCTACATCAGTACATAATTAATAAATTTTAATGGATCATCACTCTATATAAAATTTTCACCAATATTGGAGGGAATTTAGAAAACAATATTGTTCAGCAATAATTTACGTTCTAGAGAAAATTCCATCACATTATTTTCCCCGATGAATTTCACTCCCTTTCGTTTCAATAGAGTTTATGGGATAGATAAAAAAGAAATGTTTGGGAAAAATAATCAATAATAGCAATATATCCCTAGAAACCATGAATATAAGTAAATATATAGGTCATTTCCATTCTTCAATAACCATTTTATTAGGTGAATAAATTTTTATTCCATATTTATTTAATTTTTTTTATGATTTAAATATAGTGCAACCAAAAATAACATCTTCAAAATATTCAATATAAAATATTATCTTTTAAGGGGTTTATAAAAATCCTTAGACAATTTTTATGATCCTCGTGAATTTTAAAATATATAAATATATCATAAATAAACCAACAACTAACTTATCCAAATATCCATTTATGACTATATTCATAACATCCATAAATATATATAGGGCATACGTTAACCCAAAGGGAATAAATAAACACTCATAATACAAATATCTTGTCTAAATAAAAAGATAGTTGTTCATAATATTAATGTTATACACATTTATATAGTCATGGAAAATCCTCATTGAGCCATATTTTCATTTTATAAAATATATAAGGGTCACCCCATGGTGAGGAACAATAATGAGTGAATCCATTATCAAGTAAATTAAGTGGTTTTTAAATTCTAGAAGTCGTAAATCATCAATTTGATGAGGGGGTTTCGATATTGGATTAATAGCAAGAAATAATTCAATAGGGAATTCAACTTTATATTCATCTATAACACTGGACAATTCATCCGAAAACATTCCATGGTTTTCTTTTACTAATTGAATATCATTAATCTTTACAGTTTCAAAATTATTTCAAATATGTTTATTATATCTTTTGTTTCTATATATTAATAGTTTCTAGGATTGTTGATATGTTATGAATCGTATGAGTATAAACATATATAAAAAAATAAATTCTTGCTAAATAGAATTCTTTAACTCAACAATATATCATATCAATATAAATAAAACTCAAATCTATAATAAGAAGAAAATAAAACTATACATGGGGAAAGACAATAGGGAAGTCAAGTAATGTCTTTACTCAATCAGTGTCACTGTAAATCAAATAATTTTTTTTCCAATAATATTTTCCAATGTTTTTTTATCAAATGTAGATCATGTCTTTCTATATGGGGAATATCAAATTTACTAGAAAATATATATAAAATGATAGAAAGTGTAGGCCCCAATTGAAAAAAATACATTAGCATAAACTAAATAAATTAAAAATATACCTGATACTACGTTATTTTATGGCCTTAAATCATCCAAAGCGGTGGAAAAATATTTCACCACACATTTATTCTTATATCCGTGATGTATCCCATCATTTGTGTTCTTCTTCAGACACTAATGTGTGTAATGAACAATATCATCACATTTAAATGATTTAATGCCTATTTATTAGAATTATTAATACCACTAACATGAACCTCTTTTTTTCAATTATCATAAATATTTCTTATCTTATCACATTAGATACACTTTATAGGAATAATAAGGCATTCCCTAGGGTAATTTTTACAACAACACAAAGAAACTGAAAACATAGTTTTCATACCATCACATTTTTTGATCTATTCATCCATTTTACTACAACATGGTCTTCTTTTTCAGTAGATTTGTTGAAGTATACATGATCATTAGAAAAATCCATTTCCACCTTATCAACATATCAAAATATTTTCTTATATCTTTTTAATTTAAAGTAATGAAATTCACATTCATATCATGTCTTCCATCCTAAGTAAAACTAATTAATTTTTCTATCCTGATCGTAGATGAAATTTGGTGAGTTCTATTCCAATCAGTTGATGTTTTCCTCATACGAAACCATTGAATATTACTCATTTGTTATAAGTTGAAAATTTCTATTCCATCCTTGTTTAAATTTATTTAGAAAAGTATTCATCATGGAAGATATTGTTATAATTGTCCAATTACAAGCTATAAATTTATTCAATTTTGTTAATTTTCATAAATACTATCCAATATTGATCAACATCACCATCAAAAAATTAAATAAAAAGACCTAAATTTTTATTATTCGAAAATTCAGTGCCATAAAATATATTCTATTAGGAGTTGATACATCATTCACATACAACTGTTTAGAATAACAACTAAATGATGGGGGATTTTTTTCTCATAAAATGATCTATTATTATCAAGATCCTATGTGGTATATTTGGATTCCCTCTAGGAATAAATTCACAATGATTTATACCTTTTTTAAAGTAATCCATCACTATAAACAAATGCTCAGTTTAAATTATGACCAATCTGTATTGCTAATTCGGAAGGATATCATCCTCTTTGTTCCTCCCTACCGCAACCTCCATATTTCCTCTAAGGAAACCCATTCTGAAAAAACATAGTTTAGATAAATCAACAAGTTAATCATAAAATTATATATCATTTAAACATAAGAATTATGTAAAATTATACAAGTTTATTCTATTATCATTATCTTAACCAATAATTTTTTCTAAACCATTATCTATTAAGAACGTTAAGGTCCTAACCTTATGAATTAAATATTCTAATGTATTTTGAATAGAAATAATTTATATTAAATCACAATGATATTTTAGGTTTTGGGTTTTGAAATTTTGTTCATAACTCTTACATAATAATCCCATGTATTACACAGAAAAAACTTCAACTATGTATTAGTTTTTAACAACATAAAACTTTTAATGTCAAACACGATTTCTTTCCAAGAAAAACATTCATGACATTCAACATGAATTCATTAATTAAATTACACATCCTTTTTTGCTATGATTGTTTGGGAAAATGTTTGAGGGTGATTGATGTATAATTAAGAAACACATAGAAAAAATAAATAACAGTTTATTTATAAAAAAATATAAAAAATTTATGTTTTCAAAATAAAAATTTGGATCCAAATTAACATTTTATTTTCCAAGAAATCACATTATCTATCCAAATAATTTCATGAAACATTTATTTGAAATTATAAATGTAAATTAAAACTCATAAGGTTTCATTGAAATCATAGAAAACACAACATAACTTTGATCACAAGATTATAATTTTCAAAAATAAAATGTAGCATATAATTTCCATTACCTTGTAAATTCATAATATTTCCCTAAAAAATCATAAAACGAAATAAAAAATTAGTTAGGTAATATGAATAATTATTTTCTTATCTCTCTTACTTAAAAATTGAAAAACTGTCACAATTATACATAGAGTAACAATTATAGTTACACTTGATATAACCATCATGGTTATATTTAGAATAACCATGATAATATACTCCCAAAATAACATAGGATAATCATAATAGGTTATAACTATCCATATACCCAATACATTGGAGATCTATAACAGGCTCACCAACCCTATTTTAACAAAACAACTATTAGACATTATGAATAATTACTAGGATCCATACACAATACATAAAATATTTCATCCAAAAAATTATATGATTCTATAAATATAAAATATTCATATTTTAAAATAATAATTCCATTTTAATTTTTTTTTTTAAAATAAAAACATATATAAAGAGAGAATTTATTTTAAAAAATGAAATATTTTTAAGGTAGCTAAATATAAAAAATACATATAGTAACATTAAAATAAATTATTTATATAAATGTTAAAATAGAACATTCATTTGGTATTTTTTAAAGAACAAAAAAAATATAGTTTTATTAGATGTTAAACATATTATTAATTTATTTTAAGCATAAATATCCATCAAATACACACCAAGGATTATAATGTCTAGTTTATTTAGAAGATTAGATACATAAAATTTAAAACATGCGTACATAATAAAAAATTACTTTATTAGTCTCCATAAAGATCACCAAAATATCTTTGATAACCTATAATATAATAGGAAACCATCAGAATACATAGAAAAAATTGTGAGCTAAAAATCCATATATAGGAATAAACATTTGGAAAAACTAGTACACATGAGTTATAAGGAATAAAATGATAACATTAAAGGAATGAAACCTGAACACTAAAATGGAATGTCAGTACATAGAAAATGGGGTCAAATGGTTATATTGTTTTTTTCTGTAAGAATCACAAAATATAACTTAATCACAAGTGAAGGTTAACATCGATGACGATATCACAATGTGGAAAAGTACCATAATAGATTAGGTTTACTCCGAAATTTTATACATGATGTCTTATGAGATATCAAATTAACAAAGGAATTAGAGAACTATCTAGGAGATCCCATCACAACATGTTCATTCACATGTTTCCCACATGAAGCATAACACATAATGAATAAACATAAGGGTTAACCGAGGAAAGAAATGGTTTCTATATTCATGTTATAAGGCATAACCAAATGTTATATAAGAATGATTAAAATAAAATTTGTATTAAATAATTATTGGATATTAATAAAGGGACAATAGTAACAGATTATGATAAATGATTTCCAAATTATATGTAATCAAGTTAAGGGATTGGTTATGTTATTTTTCAAATGTTCCACTTAAGAAGAGTTTTACAGAGAATGATAACGAGTCTTTAAAAAGGTGTATGAGAATTATAATTTACCTAAATCCCAAAGTAAACTAAAAATGGGGTTTCATTGTAAAATATTTGGGTTTCAAAATATTTGGGGAATAGAAAAGTATTTGGATTATACTTGAAAATGGGAAAATGGGAAGTTCTCTTTTATTGGGCATGCCTATCAGGGTGAATTTAGAATGAAACCTTTTTAAATGAGTTTTTTCCCATAAATGAAGGATGAATTATCAAGATAAATTATTTTTTAACATATAAACGGAATTTATAATAATTTTATATGAATAATGAAGAAATAAATTGATGTAAAGTGAGAGAAATTGTAACCCCACCACAAATTCAGATGATTAGAGAGATCACTTACTTGTACCAGAATGAGTTATGATATTTCAATTAATCTAATAGTTAATAAAAGTAAACCAATTAATTACATAATTTATAAATTTATCCATTTATATTATATTTCTTATAATTATATTATTTTAATTTATGGGAATTTCAATGGGTTATAATGTTTAATTTTTATTCTAGGCACATTCATTTCGGGGTTTTATAGTCCGTTACCTTGAGTGTAATTATGGGTGTTTTTTTAAATGGAATACAAACTACATAATTGGAATAAAATTTTATTAATATAATTATAAAATTTTAAATAGATTCAAATATCATTTTTTATTCACATATGAGAATGATTCATTAGGTAAAATTATAATGAAAAATAATTTGTTTATTTTAGCGGTTTTTACAACAATCACAGACATGTATCAATTAATCTAATATTATATTAAAATATTATTGATTAATATTGGGAAATAAGTTATAATATAAATATTATAATATGATTTCACCATAAAAATTATATTATGATAATCCATTAAGGAAGTAATTAAAAATGAAAACTTTTCATCCATGAAGGTGGTAAATCGAAACATCACGAACGATGTTGTAATTTTCAGAATAGAAAGAGAAAAGAATTGAATTGATAATGGATATTCCATTCACATAATTAATCTATATTATATATTAATACTAAATTTATCATGATTCTTTTGATAGGGGATATGAGGATAAGGTAGAAGAATGAAAGAATATAACAGAAAACGAATGGTGATTTTACCTCTTGAATGTCTTCTCCTAGATAACCTCTTAAAGGTACTTGGGGTTAGTATTGTGTTGAAACCAGAAGATCTTGTTCCTGAAGAAGAAATATGGGATGTAAATTTTGAATAATCTAGATATGATTCTTGCCTTAGGGGGTGTGATGAATAGGGGTGATGATGGGTGGTATTTATTAGGGGGGAGGGGATGTTTATTATTATAATCACTATTTTAATATTTTAGATCGTGAATATCAATATTTATGATTAATATGAATAAATATAGTAATTGTTTCATGTTATTTTGAATTAGTGGGTGATTATCTCATCCATACATTATCCATGACTCAAAATTTGATGTATTTATCAAATATCGTAAATTATTGTATTTCACTATTCACCAAAAAATTAAACTATTTTTGAAAAAATCCCCAAAAATCACCCTGACCATATTTTTTTGTGTACATTTAAAAAATAGAATCTATTAAATAAAAATATATTTTTAAATATGAAAAAAATATTTTTTAATTAAATTCATCATTTATTATAAAAATACTGATTATAATATTGAAATAGATTTTATAACCATTTGAAAAATGTACTGTGGTCTCATAAATTTTTTATAATTATAATAAAACATTACTTTAATAAATGAATCTATTTTATGAAATTATATTCTCTTTTACATCATTATATTAATTATAAAAATTTAAATAGGAACTTATATTTTATAATAATGCAAACAATTAATTACTCAGTTTTAAAATATTTATTTACTTATACCAGGATATTTTTTTTCATATTTTAATTTATAAGATGCCTGAATTTTATTTATAATTTTATTAGTGAGGTTCCTAATATAACATCTATATTACTATTTATAATGGTCAAATTACTATTTTAATAGTCAGGTTACTATTCGAATGACATTTATTTCCATAATTTATATAAATATTACATATTTTATTCAGTACTCATTCACTTATATTTTATCATAAGGTCATAAATATACATTCACCCTAAAAATTAATATTTTGTTATTAACATTATTCTTTATTTCTATATACTTTTTCATAAGAAGGGTCATTCTAGTGGATCGATCTGATCTGAATTATCATATTTCCTATTTATTGTTTTGATGGAATATTTTGAATTTTTATTAACTCATTCACAGGCTAATATATCATTCTTAATTTATGAAAGTAATATTTTTTTGTTTTCCCGATGTGATTTTTTTATTTATGGAATAATTATAAGAATATAATTTTCATTGATATTCTAATGGTTATTAAATTCTTTCCCCTTATGAAAACATTCCCTAAAAATATCATTTTAAAAACTAAGGTAAAAATAGATTAGGGTATTTATCCTTCATCACGTCCTCTAGTTCCCATGCCACAACATCATACATATGGTTTCTACATAGTACATTGACCAGGTGACTCGTCTGTTTGTGTAGGACATTATTTAAAGAGTAGAAGATACTCACCAAATACTCTTCACTAGAGAGATCATATTCCAGTTATAACATTACTGTATTAAATACATGTGATGTATTTTGAATTTACTTCCTTAAGAGGGTTACATGGAATAAATCATATACTTGAGACATGGTTAGTGGAATTTCATATTGATATTCCACACCTCTGATGTAATCAAGAATCTCACTAGTGGAAAGGAACCTAGGACATTGATTTAATTTCTTCCCAAATCAAATGAACCTAGTATATTGAGATATGAATAGGTATATTTTTTTTACTAATATGATACTCTATGTCCCATAGATTACTATCCACATCACTATTTTGGTGAATCTAGGCTACATTGATGTTCTAATAACTGGTTTTCAACTTCTTTATCAATTATTCAACCATTATTAATCCAAGAAGGTAATGTTAACCATATTAATCCCATCATGTTGTTGTCCTAAATATTTTCCAATAAACTATTTCATATAGCTCCTTTTGGAGGCATGAAAGGAAACTATTATTTAATGAGAACTCGATTAGTGGAAGGTGTTTATCCCATACTCTTTTGAAGCTCATTGAACATGTTTTCAACTTTCCATCCAATATCTGAATAGTCCACTCAAAATTTCCATCATTTTTATGATGAAAAGAAGTACTAAAGTTCAACTTAGTATTTATAGAATGTTTGAGACTCTTCTATAACATATAGTTAATATCGGATCACGATCATATATAATTAATAATGGAACACCATGTAGCATCACTACTTCTTTGATGTATATCTATGCAATTTCGTTGGGTGGGAAATCCTTTCAAATAGAAATAATGTGACTTGCCTTTGTATGATGATCCAAAAAAACCCTTATAGAATTATTTTCATTGGGATGGGTTTGGAAGTCTGGTGATTATGTCAATGGTGATATTTTCCCATTACCCTGTATGAATGGGCAATAATGGCATAAAACTTATATAACATCCCCTTTTATCCTTGAATTGTGGACATACTAGGAACTTTGACATGTATTTAATGGTCATATTCTTCATATTTTCCCACCAATAGTTCTCTTATAAATCTCGATACAACTTTATTCTCACTAGGAAGATTGAGAAGATAATGTTATATGCAATATTCAGAATCACCCTCTTTATCTCATGATTTTAAGGTATACATAGTCTTGAAGAAAATATTATATCTCCTTATTCATTAATTTTGATCTCTATGTATATTTATTTTCTAACAACTTCCACCTTATTCTGAACTTCAACATCATCACTTTGAGCATCTTTCATCTTCACAAAAAGGGATGTTTGAGAAATAATTTTAGAAAGGGTTGATGATGTTATTTCCCTAGTGATTCCCATATCTATCCTTTGAATGTTTATGAATATTATATCACTATCAATTCTCATTATTGATAATGTTACATGATCATTTCTATATAGAGAAACCACTACATTATTTTCATTACCTGGATGGTAGTGGATTGTGTAGTCATAATCATTCATGAGAACCGCACTTCATTTCTAAATAATTATAATATTTTTATTCAGGAATATATAGTTTACGATCTTATTATTTGTATATATCTAACACTTATCTCAATAGATATAATGAAACTATATTTTCAATAGGAATATATTAGTCACCAATTGTAGATCAGGTCTTGGATAGTTTTCTCATAACCATTCAACCACCTTCATGTGTAGGATATCAAGTTATCATTTTCCATATGTACATATCCTAAGATCTTCTTTGAAGAATAATTTTATGGAATAAAATGTTCACCACATGTGTGAATAGTTTGTACTAGTACAATGATAAGCTTGTTCTTCAAATCATTAAAGAAATATTTACATTCAATTCCCTATAAAAACATTACTTACATCTAATTTCTCATTATTAGTGGGATTTAAAATCATTATAAGTTATTTAAAATTCATTGGTAATAGCCAGCTAGACCATGGAAACTACGGATCTCTGTTATAGATGTTGTTCAGGACCACTCAAGGATTTATTTTTCATGGAAGTGTCAACATATATTACATTAATGGAAATTACACACTTCAAAAATTATACATTATGTATCCAAAAATCACAATAAAAATAATTTTAATATTGTTTCCCCATTCAAGAAGTCTTTATAATAGTGTTAAAATTCCCCTCATAATCCTCCTTTTTCAGGGAGTATATGAAAATTTAATAGATAAATACTACCACAATTTTTTTGAGTTAATATATAAATACTAAATTCATTAATTATATGAAACATTCTAGTGAATTAGTGATTATGAATTAAATAAATAAGAAATAAATGTTTCTATATATCATCCAATAGAAATAATTGGAAAAAATAGTAATTTCCCCCCTTTAATTGGTGATATCTAAATCAAAGGTCCACCTCAAAGAAATACCCGACCCCACATAGTTGATCGAAAAAGTCGTCTATAGATGGTAGGGGATAATGTTTATTTATCATTATTTTATAGATATCCTGAAAATCAATGTAGAGGGAAATTTATCCATTATTCTACACGGTGAAGAGGGCTGGTGGACCCCAAGGTGACGTAGTTAGTCATTGAAAAACATTTTCTAGATTCTATTTTAACAACCTCTTCATCTAATCAATATCAGTGGTGGTAATTGTTTATGAATTATAATATATAGAAATACATCTTGGTATAAGTTAAATTGTGAAATAAACCACTCAGCTAGGTTGAAGACATGTAAATTCTTCTGGAAACACATAAGTGCAGGACCTCACAATGGAAATGCCTTTAAGGATGATCCAATCATTTTTCTTAATGAGTTGAGGTAGATATTATTCATCATAAGAAAACAATATACACAATTGAGATGAAAATTGTAAAGTATATTTATCATCCTCCCTACATGTTTATATATATGAGGATTCATTTGGATGTGTAAAGTGATCATTATTTCCTAATAGTTGATGTTGGGTTTGTATAATGATACATAATCCATGCCCAATATAGAATCAAACTCTACCAAAAAATGTTAGATAATATTTTATGTGTGGTTCATTCCACACACATTAATTAGGGAGTAGGTATAAACTTTTGAAGTAATATTTTCATCATTTTCTATTTTAATAGATCACATAACCATTATATTTTGAGTTGGAATTTTAATTTCTCTAATAAACATAAATTATATGATTGAATGTGTATAACCAGAATCAAAAGTTTTTTTTCTATTCTAAAATGAATGACTTTTGTACGAGTCACCATATCATTTTTGGTTTCCACCTCGTCATTAGTGATAGCATATTACCTTCCTTCATTCATTGAAGATTTTTTCTATCGATTGCCTCTGAAATCCCACTACATTCTGAATTGGATTTCATATTTCCAATGATACTTTTAGTTGAAACACTTCACTATATTCTATTTTTTGGTCTGAACCTCCCATTTTTCTCCAACATTAGTGTGATAATTCAAATCCCTTAAAAAATAGCTCGATGACCCTCTCTTTCTTATTTGATGTACCATCAGATTCCGCTTAATAGGATTCTCATATTATTCTTCCCACACTCTAGGCACAAGCGATATTTAATTTTATTTCATTCATGAGACTTATCTATTTATCCTCCGATATTAAAATCCATTTCCACATTTTATATTTGATCCCATGAGATCTCTAGGAGTCTCTAATTTTTATCATATCATTAAGGGAACAAAAACAATTACCTTTTAACATTCAAAGACATGAATCAGAATGTTTTTTTGTAGACATGGATTTAATCCACTAAATAAGTTATCCACCATTCTTTTAGTGTTCTCTTCAATGATAAGGGAATATTTTGAACATCTTTTGGTGATTTCTTAATACCCCATGATAGACTCGTCATCCATTTTCATTAGTTTTAGGAACACCCACTCCATCAAAAGAAAATGATTTTGGGGAAATTATTTATTGAAAATTAGTTTTTTAAATCCTCCAAAATACATTGAATCAATTTCCTCCTTAGACATTGTGTTTTTTATTAGTGTCCACCAATTATTATATTTACTATCAATATGATTAACATAAAGTCCAACAATCTCTTATTATAGTATTTTATGGATAGATAATATATTCTCAATGGAGTTAATCCATTATTATGTGGTTATAGGATCAAAATTTCTACTAATGATATGTTTTATTTACCACATAAAGGAATTCGACAGAACATGATATTTCATTGGTTATGTTTGGTTTTCCACATGATTCATGTTATCATTCAATACAAGTGATAGCCGAGCCAGTACTATCATGATGTTCTGGGCTCCTGTTCCCATCATATTTGGCATCTCAATAGAGAAATCCTCACATTGAATATATAATTTATTGTTGGAATGGTTTCTAAAATTTCCAATAAATAATAATGAAAAATAAATTATATACAATTTGGGGGGATTTAATACTATTATAATAATATTATAAAAAGGAATATTTTAACATATAAGGATCAATATTATGATGAAAAGTATATCCTAACCTGTGATTCCGTATGTTTTAATCTTGGTTATCAATTGTGATAAAATCATCCCTATGGTTATTACTAAAATTTTCTGGTTATAATCACAAAAAATAACTAGACCTCGTTCTATTAATAACTATAGTTCACTATCCCTTTCACACATATTATTACATTATATTAAGAATAAATATCCATAAAATAAAAACCAATAATCATAAATCCGTGTTTTAGATGTTTACATACCTGAAATAAAAAAATTGAATATCTAGAATAAAATAACTTTGTATTAATCTCCAAATGATCTGCTAACTCTATTTTAGCTCATACAACTATATAGGGTATCCAGGGAAATACATAGGCAAAAGGGACATAGTAAAAAGCTTATTATGGGAATGACCATAAGAATAATGAATAAGAAATGCGTTATATGAAATAAAATGATAACATAATAGTCATGGAAACTGAATAGTTATATAAATGAATATCTTAGAGAAAATGGAGTCAAATGACAATTGAAACATTGGAATTTGGAAGAAACATATAACATAACATAAACATTATTCACGACTAACTAACACGACTATATCACATGGACGACAATGTAAGATAATGGATGAGGTTTAATCCCTAATCCTATACATGATATATCATGAGACTAAACATGAATAAATTTTTTGGAGAGCTATCAGGGAACACCCATCACAACATGGTCATGAATTTTTGTTCCTCCTGAATAATCAAACATAATAGTTACCTATGGATTGAAATGGGTTTCATGATCATGTCACATGGGATATCCATATGAGGTATCATTATGGTATAGAGGAAATAAGTGGTTTGTTTCAAAATTTTAAATTCATAAATAAAATATTGGCATAGATTATGATAAATTATTTCTTAATAAATTGTAATCATGAGAAAATAGTGGTTAGGTTACTCTAAAAATATGAAACATAAGAAATTTTTTTGGATAAGGATAAAGAATCTTTAAAAAGGTGTTAGAGAATAATAATTATCATAAATATAGAAGTTAAATAAATATGGATCCTTTCGATAAAAATAATTTTTTAGAAAATATTTGTGGAATAAAATAGTTTATGTGGTGTACTTGAAGATGGGTAATAAATTGGGAAGTTCCCTTTAATCGAGATTATATATCTATAGGAACTATGTAGGGATCCTCTTTAAAATTGTATTTACACATTGGATAAGGATAAATTGATATGAATATAAAATTCTCGAACATATACATTTAATTTATAGTAATTGAAAATGAATAAAAAATAAATACATTGGTGTAAAGAAATAAAAAGAATAACACAATGGTAAATTTAGAGGATTGGAGAGATCCCTTACCTTATGTTTAAATGTATTCTACATATTCACAAATTGTCCTAGATAATAAAATTATATCAAATAATTACTTAATTTATAACCTTAACCATTTTTTATTTATTATAATTTTATTATGTTCATTTATGTATTTTTAGATGGGTTATAATTTTTATTTTCATTGTTCCCAAAGCATTAGTTTCATGGTATTATGGTCCATTTCCATAAGTATAATTATGGGAGTTCATATAAATAATGAAAAAATCTATAAATGTGATGAAATTGTATTAAAATACTAAAATAATTTTTAATGATCCAATATATCATTTTTTCAGATATTAGTATCATTTATTTGAAAAATGGTTAGTGAAAAAATATTTGTTTATTTGGGTAGTTTTTATGACCATCACAGTCATGTATAATTTAATATAATATTTTATTATATATGTTGGATCTAGATCATGAAATAAGTTACAAGACAAATATTATAATATAATTTATTTATAACCATTGTTTAATGGGCATACATGGAGGCTAGAATGACAACTAAAAACTCATCATCCATGATGGCATTGAATAAACACATAACAGAACATGTTTTAATTTTTTGAATAAAAGGATAACCTAATATATTTGATGATTGTTATTAGATTAAAATAATTTAATTATACTATATATATGTTTATAGAGTTATCATGATGTTTTGGATAGGGTAGGTGAGGATAAGGTAGAATAAATTAAGAATTTGAAATAGAAAAAAGAATGATTCTACATCCCCAATGTCATCCCCATGAGAACAATATCATGGGACTCGGGGTTGGTAATTTAATGATAATAGAAAGTATTAGAATTTTTTAATAGTCTATGTAAGAAAATTGGGTAGAATTTGACATTATCTATGGTTTAAGAGGTGTGAGGAGAAGGGGTAGTGAAGTCGAATATTTATAGGGGTAGGAGAGAGGTGTTTATTATTATTATATTATTTAGTTTATTATTATGGATCATTGTTTTAAATAGTGTTTATTCTTATGACTGAATAAATTAAATGGTGTAAGATTATTCCAACCAGTTCGGCCTTAAATAATCCATACATCAACCATGACTCAAAATTTCATGTATTTGTTAAATACCATAGAGTTTCATATTTCACTCTTGAAAAAAAAATTTAAGAAAAATTATGAACAATTCACCATAACTAGTTTTTTATGTAATGATTTAATGAATGTTATAACTTTTATAAATTATACTCTAAGTATGTGAAATTTCATTTTTATTAAGAAACATCACTTATTCAAAAATACAACTTTATATTCAATTTTATAACTCTTTATACAATTTAGTAAGGCCTCATAGATTAATCTAATAATTATAATACAATATAATATTAAAATTTTAATATATTTTTAAACATATATTTTATTTTAAATTGTTATATTAATTATAATGTTGTAAATATTCATTTATGTTTTATAAAAATACACACATTTAATTGACCATTTGATAAAATTTATATACATATAACATAATATAAATATATAATATTTTCATTTATAAGAAATCTATATATTATTTATTATACTATAGGTGAGTTTACTATTATAATAACCAAGTTAATATTCAGAATGGTCACATTAGTATTCCAATGATATAGTAACTATTCCAATGATATAGATAATTTAATTTCAATGAATACCTCTTATTTCCTTCGTTATTAATTAAAGACTATTTTATCATAAGGTTATAAATATAATATTATTTTCAAAATGAATATTTTATTGTTTAAAATATATTTCATTTGTACACATTTGTTCATGGGTGTGTTAATTCTAGCAGATCAGGAAGATCTAAATTATCATATTCTTTTTATCATATTTCCTATTTATTATCCTGCTATAATACTTTTAATTATTGTTGATTTAATTGTATACTAATATATCATTATTCATTTAAGATAGTAACATATTTTGGCTTCTATATGTGGTTTTTTAGATTTATGACATAATTATAAGAAGTTAATTTCCAGTAATAATATCTCGGGTAGTCATATCCTTCCACCTTAAGAAATTTCACCATAGACATTTTATTTTACAATCTAATGTTAACAATTTGATGGTATTTCTCAATCATCACTTCTTCTAGTTCTAATGTCTCCTCTTCATACATATGATTTCTTCATAGTAATCTGATTGTGAGAATAGTATTGTTTCATATGAATTTATCTCTATTGTCCATAATCTTTATCGGCTGCTCCTTGTAAGAGATATCATTATCTGGTTGTATCTCCTCCAAATTCAGCACATGTGATGGATATGGTATGTACTTCGAATAATAAAGAGAAAGTATTGAAAAATGTCAATTTTAGTGTGTGGTAAAAATATATTTCTTTATTATTGTGAATATTTATTGAATTATTATCCACAAAAAATGGACAATAGTGTTTTTTAACGAGTTATATGGTTATGGTTAAATTTCATAATTTTTATATTATATATTTTAATATAGTAATAAAATTGTGTAGTATTATTATCAATAACATTGAGTTATCAATTTTTTTAAGTCTGCATTAATTTATGTTATTTTTTAAAATATATGATAAAAGTAATATTAAAATGAAATGATCTTAAAATTTTTATAATTATGAAAAAGATTTAATTTATTTGGTTCAAAAGTTATGAAGAAGGAAAAAATTACAAGACGAAAAATAAAAAAATGATATGCAATTTTATGAATAAAATATAACACAAATGTGTAGTTATTAAAATGAAAAAAAAATTTCCGTATCTATGATATAATTTACTAAAGGATACATTTTAACTGATAAAAGTATATGATTCAAATATCATACATAGAGGAAAAAAAGATAGAATAATTTGAGAATTTTCCCTAATGGGGCATGAATCCTCTAAATGATTTACTATCATCCACACCCTTATTGTCACACTATATTTTATATTTCTACTAATATAGTGAAAAAAGAATTATTTTCCAACAATAATACCCCAATGAGAATATAAATCATGTTTAATCTCACATATTTTTAGTCCAGGTAGAAATATTTATGTTTAATTTCAGAATACTTTTGTGTGTTTGATAAGTGAGGTAGTGTTCCTTTCTACGTAATAAATTCACTACAAATTCATCTCGTAAATATCCAGCATATAAAGAACTTAAACACAATGGTATTCCCCATATAGAAATTTTTTACATAAAATAGTTTTTATTGATTATCATAATTACCAAATAATTCCACTATCTTCTTACCCATTGGATACTACTAATCTTTTCTCAATTCTAAAAAACCATCACACATAGATTACCATTAAATAACATGGATGCCTTCAACATTCTTGATCTCAATTTAAATAAAATTTAATAAAAATTAATGAGATATCCTTCAAGAACATCTTATAAAACTTCAATTAGATAAATTATCACCACCTTTATTATAAATCAATAACCATGTGATGTAATACAATAATATTTTATGATATATATATATATATTCAAATAAATATAATTTCTTCATTGCTTTCTATTCAATAAAAATCGTGTTTTAATTAACCATAATATTTCATACAATTATAACCTAGACCATTCATTTTGGTAATGAATTGGAGGAACCACATTTTGATAATTATACCATTCAGTTTCAAATTAATAAAATATGGTGATAAATAAGTACTACGTTTTTAGTGTAGTAATTATATGCTTCAAGAATAAATTTTTCCTCAAAAATGATATTAATTTATTTTTGTAATGAATAAAATTATTACTTTTTTGAAATTTGAAATTATTCTTCTAAAAATGATCTTAAATATCTGGAAATTATATTGTAAATATTTATTTACGGTCAAATTCATATAATTTTACGAAATAACTGATTTATCAATGAATAGTTAAAAGTAATGATTTTTATTGCAACCCACATTTTATTTCAATGAATTTATAATGTTCGACTTTAAATTGAATGGTTTTAGAAGATTAATTAGTTCAGTTATATTAGGATAAATCCATTTTTTTCATTGGAATCAATTTAATGTTGAATTTTTATATAAATGTATTTTATAGTGAAGACAAATGTTTTTGGAAAACCATTTTTCTATCAATTTTTTGGATTAATTTGAAATTAAATAATAACAATTTTTTTAATTTAATTCGATAAAATTGATTTTTTATTTTATGTAATCATTTTAAAATATATTAATGAAAGTTTCATTATTATTCCTAATTAATTGTAAAAACATTAAAAAATAATTGGAGTTAAGGTTAAAAATAGTTTTGAAGGGGTTTTAAACCAATAGATAAGGGCATATTCCCAAATTATTTTTTCCTAAATACTCTTATATAGCCTTGTTTATACATGATTTTATCCCAAATTCATATATCTGTCCTTTTTTACTCATTTTTCGTTAGAATGAAATTATAATATTTTAATAATTTTTGAAATTCCCATTGTTCCCTCCACCACACTTATATGATAACACCAAACCATTCTCTTATTTCGAAAACAATGATTCATATATTTCATAAAAACCCGAAAAATTATATTCTCATCATCCCTATAAATTATATAGAGGTGATAGTATAAGAAAAAGTCAATTCCAAGGGTCTATAAGATAGTATCTAAATGAAGCATATCAAAGAAGTGGAAAACAACTGCCCCGACCACTTTCAACTTATTTCTTATTATACACCATGAAAATCTATGATATACACCATAAAATAAAAAACCCAATATAATAAATATATTAATTTATTATTATTATGGAACCACCAATATCCACCTACATTACAATGAAATGGGATGTGAAAGTATCACTCGTGCAAATGTGTGGACTACCTTCTCTACATAGAGATACAATTTATTATCTATAACCATTATTCATGTATAGTTTTTAATATGGACTTAAGGTTTTTATTTTATAAAAATTTAAAAACTATTATTCCATAATTTTCAATTCAAATATACATTCATACCTTCTAATCCATTTGGAAAACAACAATATCACCCTTACGTGCATTTGGATTACCACCTCAACAAAGTGATGTGATTGCCTTTTAAATTTCATTTTACTTATATAATGACAATGATATAATTAATTAATAAACATTTTTTATATGTTATTTTGATGAATCTATAAAATTGAATTATAATT
The DNA here is from genome assembly GCA_963277665.1 of Viscum album. Classification (NCBI taxonomy): domain Eukaryota; kingdom Viridiplantae; phylum Streptophyta; class Magnoliopsida; order Santalales; family Viscaceae; genus Viscum; species Viscum album. The sequence goes on along the minus strand of OY728128.1, from coordinate 793,317,693 downwards.
TACCTTTCTATTGATCCATCATTGAAATAAAGAAAACATCATTCATGCATTCATATGACCTTCCAACTCCAAGAAAAATATAATTCATTTTTATATACCTATATTTTATGATAACATTAAAACTTTATTTCAAGAAATTCCATTTTGAAATTATAACGTTACTAGTGTAAATGTGTTGGGTACAACCTCAATGAAGCGATATGATTCACAGATCATTTTTACAAAACCTAGATTGTAATTTGAATATATTTAATTAATAAATATGACATAAAATATATATATTCAAAAAAAAATTATTTTTGAAGGTGAAATATTATAAAACTATATATTCAATTCATTATAATGCAAAAACAATGGGTTTGTGTATGTATGACCTACCATCTTCAAGAATGGGGTAATTATTTGTTTCACTAACTATAATTCATGAAACTAAGTATAAATATTAAGAATATATATGATATTTAGACTAGGATTAATTTTTTTAGATAATGTAACAATGATTAAATTTCTTGGAAGGGAACTACGAATCCAATGTTCTCATGAAAAATGAGTTAGTTAGCACATCAGATATGTTGATTTTAGTATTGAATTATTAATAAATGGTTTTGAAATATTATTAGTGGATCATAAAAAATATTATCATTATAAATATTAGTGTGGTATGTATTTATAATAAATTTCATCTTATTTTTTAGTAGGTTATAGTTATTTTGATGAAATTGGATGTTCAGGTAAGAAATATATGTTATACTAGAAATGCTTATCAGGATTGCATATGATTATGTTTTAAATAATGGGTTTTCTACCTATCTATCATGAATCCCATGAATTTTATTGAACTATGATTATTTATAATTATTTCTAGTTATTATTTCATTTTTACATATCTATGTGCACATTATACTAAATGAATGTTTTAAGAAAGAAAAAAATTGTTTACCTCTTCGGAAGAAAGTCATTATTATTCCAAATCATTGTATTCTAAAATCATTTCGATAACCTTCTTTCTAATCACAAATAATAGTTTAATTTTATTTTTAACCATGATTTAATGTCAATAAAATTATTTTTATTGAATCTAGTTACCATTTTTCATACGTGGAAATTTTGTTATTTTTATAAAAAATGTGATTGGATTCCTTGTTTTCAAATAGAAATCATGAATTGAATATCCCACCATCATGAGAACTCAATTTTGTTAATAAATCATTATATTTTTCCATGGTTGTTTTCAAATAATTTTTTTATTTATTATTTTGGATATTATTTTTTGATATTAAATAATTCAATTTAGAATGAAAAAGGTGTTTTCCTCAAGAAAAGTTTGAGTGATATTTTATAGGAATTTTCCATGTATAATAACAAACATTGATGTTAGTTTTGTTTTACTGGGGTTATTATCCCCAGATACTATTCTAAATATCTCATTGGATAGTTTATGATTATAATAATGTGATTTTTTAACCAATTTATTTTCATTGTGTAATGAGATGATAAAATGATGAAATGTTTATAAAACCCATTCTATTTCAAGATTAATAAATGTGATGAATGAGTTTTAATTTTACAGACCATATATTAGTGAATTATTATTATTTGACAGGTAATCCCATAATTATATATCCATATAATTCATTAGGTAAACAAAGATATCTATGGAGATAATAAGGACTTCAATAAAGAGTGAAACCAATTCTGTAAGGGAATTTTTCTACAGTGGAAGTATTTAGTGTGAACCTTCACTAAGGATACGGTGGAATATGTAGTAAACACAATCAACTATTATATTCTAGAAAGTGATCCATTACATTGAAAATTATTTTCATTACTTATTTATATACTAGAAACGTATGTATTATACAAATATTATGGTATACTGGATCATGTTCTTTGATTCCCTTTTTATTCATGTCTTACGCACTACACTATTTTATTCCATGACTAGTTTTTTTTATCAATGATGTGTTGGGTATTGTTTCCAATTGTTAAGATCATTTTTTCATAACCATATTCTTATGATATGATTAGGTGACTATGGATATCTTTATTTTTTAACCATACTTAACATATATGGAAACCCTTTCTAATATTTCCTTTCTCTTGGTAATGAATAATTGTTTTAGGAATGATATTTATTTTAATTTTGATATTTATAATAAATTAGTTGTAGATGACATAGATATCTTATGGAGAAGTTTTTTTTGAATATATGATACCAAAGTCAGTAATATAGATGATTTTATCATGATTTATTATGTTATGTAATGAATTTTCAACTAATGAGATTTAAAATTAATTTATGAAATGTATTGGTTTACATATATCAAATTATCATCACCAAACCAGTGGAATAGTCATGCACAACTACTAAAATTCATTGAATATAATAGCTTATTAGGACTTCTTCACTAAATCTGATCCATCACAAAAATCTCAAATATATAGATTGTAGTTAATTTATTTTTACCTTTTAATAATTTGAAAAGATTTTTTTTATATATAAACGTAAAAAATATGATATCACAAGGCGCAGTGATCTTGGTATTGATATTATAAAAAATAAAAAATATATTAACATCTGATACACATAGTTTTCCTAAAATATTGGAATTATCACATTGAAAATATGGGAAAATAGTTGAATCTAGAATATGGGGTTTACATTAGGTGTAAAATATGGTTGTTTTATAATATAATCCTCATTAAAGAACTCAATGGAAGTGAGTTGGATTAAAATAAATAAATAAAATAATTTTTTTTATTTTGAATACCCACATCCAAATTGCCTCTATTATTTAACAACTATATATATTATTCATGGTTATCCACACAAACCATAGGGGAATTGATATGAGATATGTGCATAGAGAATTTTTTGATCACATCGATGATTGTTAGGTGATTGGATTGAGGCGAATTGACAAACAAAAAGTCCCGTGGGATAACTTCTATGTTGATGAAAACTGTCTCTATAATTGATCAATCCAAATAGAGTTAGGGCTCATTAATTTTTGTTTCTTCCCCTCTGATTAAATTATTAAATAATTGTTTTGATATTATTTTTTTGATCTATGATTTTATGTTCCTTCACAAGACCACGATATGTGAGTTAAATTGCTTAATTCAGTTAATTCTTGATATTACATTCCCCCATAGATATATATGTTTTTGTAATTATTGGCCAAGATGAAATGGAAAAGAAAATATTTTCCCAATTGTTTGGAATTTATTCTCATATATCTTCGCATTCATAGATGTTGTCCCATACGATCACTATTTAAAATTTCTTGGGAAGGATTGAGCTTGATTGGACCCTTGAATTTGAGGTAGTAGTGAAAAAGATTATCAGTATGGTGACTTATTGATGGTTCTAAATGATTTTCGGGGAATAATTCATGGACCTTGGATACGTGAATATATAATTCCAATAGGAGGCCGCTAGGAAGCATAACATCATCGTTTACATTACCGGATTCCATTTTTTTTTCAAAAAGGTCTGGAAACGATGGAAATAGGTGTTTTAATTTGATCTATGGAGGAAAAATGTTGAGAATTTTTGGTTGAAGAAGAGGATAAAGACATTGTAGGATGAATATAAGGATTCAGTGACAACACTTACTACAGAGCATGTGTTCCAGGAGAATACATGTTGTGTTTCCCATCCTAGGTACAACAGTAGAGTTTTGTGTGGATTTAAAGAAAAAACACATTGAGGTAGTCTCAGATGACATGTTACCAACCATGAGTGACCATTCCATGCGTTGTCTAGTACACACATAGAAAACCGTATAAGAGGACACACATGGTACTCCAGGAGTAATCATGAACCAACTGACACCTAAGAATAAACATGTACATGGATAGGTACACAGGCATGGACCAATGTCCATGCACATGGTCTGGAAAACATAGAAAGGACCTGACAAATTGAGGAATTCTATGTACCACATTTACACTTAGTTTAATATTATCTGGATTCAATGCTATTTATAGAAGAGATCATTTCTAGGTGGACAGTTAGGGTCACATGCCATTTAGACCTCCATAAATTCCCTTTACTTGCCCCAAATATTCTTCTTATCATATATCATGCTTCAATAATAATATTTTTTCTTTCAATTAGCACATAATTAGTGTTCATCCATATAGAATATGATGGGGTCCGTTAGTATGGATTACAAGAGAATATTTGAGATGTTATAATATTAATGATTGTATAGGAAATGATTGTTTATGGAATTAATCAGCATATGTTCATTGAAGACACACTGGGGTTGGAATTCCCCATCCACTCTATGACATAGGTCCCCCATACTCAATATATAGATAGACATGGTACTCCCCTACACAGGGCATGGTTATACTACATAAGGAGTGGTACTACTCCATCTTTGAGATCTAGTGGTGTGATGGGACACTATAATATTTGTATATCTCTTATATGTGGACAAAATAAACAAGTTGTGGGAGCATCTAAAATGATTTGTTATGTGATTTATTAGATGTTGGGCATCGTTGATGGAATTTTTTAACTTCCGGTGGACTCATCGACTTTGGTTGGGCTATGATATGAAGATCTCAATTATCTCTTGTAATGATTTATCTGTGATAAATTATATTTTTATATTTTGTTTTTTTTCTCTTCTGATATATATTTAGATTCCCTCTTATTGAAACTCTCTATCACTGTTTTTTTAATGGAATCAATCCAGGTACGCATGTACACACCCCAGATTGATATTTTCCTACCCATGTCATGTCTTATGCAGAAGGTGGACATATAATTGATGACATTGGTGTAATAGTTTTACACCTTGTTTCAATGACCATATAAATATTTATGTACATGGATATTAAGATCTATATTCTCTTCATTTTCATTTATTCCCATTTTTTGTCATATTGTTACATCATTTCAGGTAGGTCAATTGGTTTTCCCCTTTCATTTTGGATTATACAATCATAATATACTATATTTTCTTAGATATTATTTCATGCATGTTTAAATCTAGATATACTATATTTTATAATCCTTTGAATTATTTCTTGGTGATGGTTGGGTGCATGTTTAAAAATTCCTTTTTCTAGGGCCACCAATTAGTAATATTCATTCCCTAAATTTTTCGCCAGCCCTTATCCAGTCGTAGGTTGTACTCGGGTTATCACAAATTGGCCGTCCATTAGGTAGGAAGGCCCATGATTGATGGGTTGTATCAAGGACCAACTCATCCATATGAAGTAATCATAAATAACTATTTCATATCCAATATATTAAAATTTCATTGTAACTGAAGAGCATTGTAATATACCATGTGTGAATCCTAGTCATCCTCATAGCTGAAACATTTAAGAAGAATGAGGTACACACTGCATTCTTTATCTAACACAAAAAATAATATATATATATATATATATATCAATCATGGTTTTTATCCAGCTTCCATATAACTTCCATGGATCGGGGTTTTCATGCTACTGTAGTAAAACATGGGTGGAATAAAAAACATCACTCAATGAGAGTGATATTTTATCTAAAAAATGAACACCTTTACTTATATCAGCTCCAAATATATCATGTAATGAGATATTTCAAACACATATAATATTTTAATTATTATTACATCATGTTGTTTTGATCGGTTCCCCATTGTCATGAGCCACCATTATAGATACTTATGGACCACATTCTTAGAAAAAAAGTCAAAGCCTTTTCACCTATGTTTTAATCATATCAGATTCTTCCCGTGGGTATTATGTTATTATCAATAATAATATATGATCATTAATCACTTGACTTAACTATGAGGATTCTGAAACTCCTATAAGAATATAAATTATCATCAAATTAATCTCCTCATCATTACATAAATGTTAACATTTTATCATAACCCTTATATATACATGAAATAAAACATATATGGTCATTCACATTAAATATTTACCAGTATAAATCTTTTTAATATCCATTAATACCCTTTAATAGACCTTTTGAGGTGTGATCCTATCCCTACAAATCCATTAAAAAAAGTCACCATGAAAATAATAATTGAAATAACATCACAAAAATATATTCATCATCATCATCTAGGATCATATTATTATCTTCCATAAAAAAAGATCATCATCTATTTCATCAAATTCAAAAAATAAATTCTATAATAAATCATTATATCCCGAATTTGGTTATATTTTGGATGCATGGAATCCGTATCACTAGGATCAGTTTTTAACAAAACATCATTATCATAAAAATGATGTTAAAAATTAATATTTTATCTAGAATGATCATCATACTCTTCTTAATTAATCCATTATTATCTAATAATTATATTCAATAAAAAAATCTATGAATTAAATTCCATTGTCAGATCCAGAAATACGATTCTATAGTTGTTCATGTTTCTTCATTGGTCTATTTATTTTACATATATACATGACTCTAATTATGGATTTCAATTTTTGACCACAATAAAATTTTGGGAGACATTATTAGAAACCTCCCAACAAAATGTAATATTGTCTCATGAGGGAATAAATATACTATGATGCGAGACATATAAAAATATCCTAATACATCTTAACTAGAAATGTCTTCTACTAAAATATTGCAATACATTATTGTACAAGACTGTTTTTGTAATGGCCTTCGAAATAACCTAAAAAAATTGAAAAATCAAATAGGTTACTAACATGAAATGCACAATGATAAATATGTGAAAAATGTTTATAAAATACAAAAGCTATAAAAATATATTATACTTTGAAAATATTCATAGAAATTATAAAATTTATATATCTAGGGAAACGTTTGTAACAAAAATGTATTTTCTGATATGATCCTGGAATATTGATGATATTTATCAAAAGACCATGAAAATTCAAAAAACCATCAAAAAATAATATTTCAAATTTAATAAATCACCAATAATATATTTTATGTTAAGATATATGAAAATTAATCCAAATAACATCAAATAAATTAAATAGTAAAAATAAAATTCATTAATGATAATATTGATTAAATTAGATTTTCAGTATATAATGATCATTTATGAAGTATTCAATACTAGAAGTTATTTTAAAAATTAAAATCATCAGTATATATTAAAAATGATGTGGAATAAATGCATTAAAATAAAAAAACACAATTCATCCACAACACTTCAAGAACTGAGTTAATATCCCATTTAGAAACACGTATTGTTCATTGGTCTTGAAATTATGAAAGATTAAAATTTATCACACTAAATCAAAAAATAATTAATTAACAACTATGTAATATAGAAGATAGATATACAAACATCTTTTCCATAGTATAATTATTGAAATAATATCCCTTGGTCTCCTTAATATAACCAATAAAAAATATTTTGTTATATAAGGATTCAAGATTATGAGATGTGAAGCACCATATGAATTTTTTGTATCCCTAAATATTACTAGAAATACATTTGGAATTTCCAATCCTATATCTCATATTGTATCTTAATTAATAATTTTTATTGATGATGGATTAGTATAATTCATATTACCTCTAGGGAATAAAACTCAAATGAAATAGAATGGTCACCATGACCCAACATAGATTGAACAATGTATATAAAGTTTACATTACACCTCTTAGATATAGAATTATATTTTGGTAATATATAAGGATGGATTAATAGAAAAATTAAACAATAACTTTAATTATCAATGATTTCTTGGATCATTTATTCATGACACAATCAACATTGTAGATTCATAACACTATTTAATAGTTGATTCTATACATTATCCTGAAACACATTTATATTTTAAATATAGTTATAGTCTTGTTTCATTGTAAAAACAAATTCATAATGGATGATGTCATTATAAATGTTAAAAATATACATAAAACAACCGGATGACTGATTATTCATATACCTCATTTTTTGAGATCCAATATTTCACAAGGAATTTCATATTTTCCAATACATGGTACATTATTAATTTTTTTCTAATGGAAAAGATACACAGTTATCAAATGATATATATTTAAATGTTTCCAAAAATCCATCCCTATAGTGCCATTGGATATGTTTCTCATATTCATTCCCAAGGAGAAAATTGCAATTTTATCTTGGATTAGATGTAAACATACCAAAATATTCTGAATTATATAAATATTATTGTCTTTATCCCACACTTATAAACCATTTGTCATTTTCTTAATTCCATGAAACATATAATTCATAAATATAGTGAAAATTTATTTTCAATACAGAATGTAAATCCATTAATTTTGAATTAAAATAAAAAATCTAATTTTTTATTAGTGGGGACCTAATAAAAGTTATAATATTATAGTATAAATCCACCTTGTAAAATCATTTAATAAATTCTAAATTATAATAGAAATTATCATACCTTATTACTGCTATCAATTTATGACTCACACTTTTTCAAATACCTATTATATTGTACTCTATTTTCTTTATTATAAATTTGTGATGCACAACTAATATCTAATAACTCTCATCATGAGTTAGTGATATCGATCTCATTAGCATTCACATTTGAATTCTCAAAATGAGACTTATAGTGAACCCTTATCAACACTAGGTAATAATTTATAATTTTTCTGTAGGTCATACCTAAGGGGATCTCAAAATTATTTCAATAAAAAAATATATAATCTAATAAAAATTCATATATATGGGTGAGTATTTGGAATTATATCATTTTATAATGTCCTTCATTAAATATAATCGCAGAAAAAATGTAGTACATGTATATTATATTTATTTAGATATCAATGATCCATATTTCACCATGAATGAGTCTCATTTAAAATGACTCTCACCACTATGTTATTTAGGTAGGTGATAATCCCAATCATAATGGTTATATTTCATCAATAGTTGAGTGAGATAGTTTTAGAATAAATCCGTCACATAGAAAAACATAACTGTATACTTATAGTATCTAAAAACTTAGGTTTTCCCAACTAGATATAACCTAATGTGAACACCATGAATATGCTAACCAAATAACAAACCACATGTACATGATTTTGGAAGATCTCACACAAGGTTGATCCAATTTCACAAATTAAATTATTTCTATAAAAATGTCAATGAAAAGGGAACATACATTAGGAGATCTATTATAGTATTATGATTGAGGTATTTACAAGTGACATTTTTAAATGAATATTACTATTAGTATTTATTTTTTTCTTTTAAAATTCATACTAGTTTAACATACTTTACTTGCATATAAAAAACTCTTCATATCAGGAAAAATTCATTATATCATGTTATAATCCATTTTTTATGAATGATATTGATGATTCACTTCCCTAAACATATTGTATCAAAAAAATTAATGTGCTCACTATACATTAATGTTTTAATATTTATAAAACCCACGCACTTCTATTTTAATCCAAAAATAAAATACATAAAATATTTATAAATATCAAAATGTATCTAATGAATAATTTATATATGCTTTCATGTTATGGTATATAGTTTCATGAGTCTGACAATATCCAATTGAGTAAACATTGAGTTATAGATAAATAATGCGTTACCATTAGAGAACAAGTCATATACATCCACAATAATTGCTAGTTCGACCCTATGTAACTCTCTGTTGGGAGACTTTACTCAAGAGATAATTCAATTAATGATACACCTATTACCTAATATGATAAAACTAATAAAACTATACTGAATAATGTATCACGAAAAACCAACCAAGATCAAGGTATATGGAAACTAAATATTATTTTGGGACATGTAGCTTGTAAAAAATGGCTTTATCCCATAAAATACATTATCTATATAAGTTTTATCATATATAGTGATTATATTATATAAAAAATTCATAAACGTATATAATATAATGGAAAAAATTAATAATTTTTTCCTATTTACAAAAGAAGATATGTGAATACAAACCTGTCATATTTTATTAAGGAATTTAAAAAACTATCGTATAATGATAATAATTATAATATATAATAAATATATTAATAATAATTCAATACACTAAAACATATATCCTTTTTTAGACATGTCGTATCATAAGATTGATACTATGTCATCCTATGTGACTAATATTAGAGAGAGGGTGTTCTTCCCACAAATAAAATATTACTATATGAATGTCAATTGAAAAATATGATATATATTGTTTCCTATGATTGGTAATATCCGATAATGAATATTGAATTTTTCAATATCATATGAATAATATTTATATCCCAATCCCTTATTTCTTATGAACATTGGTTCAATCTATTTTAAAGATATCATATATTGTATGATACATATCAATTCAAATCCTTGGTATAATGACCCAAACATAAAAAAATTCATAATTTTTATTTAAAAATAAATGATTAAATTTCTTGTATTAATGAGGAACTTTTAGGTTTATAGATTCATTGAAATGGGTTATAAATCCCACATAATATACCCATAAATTATAAATTTGTCACCTACACTAAGAATCCATTTTTAACGATAAAATACTCTTAAAACGTATCAAATTTTCTTTTCAAGGTAATCCTTCAATATTATCAAATATACAACATCATTGTTCCTTCGAATTATTAATACCTTATGGAAAATAAAAATTATGGGATGTTCTCAATAGTATTATTAAGAGACATAAATAAAAATGAAATGAAACCCATTAGTTAGATTTGAAAACATGAGATCATATAATTGTGTTTTTATTTAAAATTATAAAAATTGATCTTAAATAACTGTTTAATTAAACCATAAATTATCTTTAGTACACAAAGTTTTTCAAAAAAAATTTAAAATATAACAAAAGTGAAAAATTATAATTTTTGGGTTTTCATAGAAAAAAAGAGAACCCAAGAAATTGTTTTCCTAAAAACATATATATTTACCCTTAAAATGGAGATCATTAATTTAAATAAAATTTTATCAGCACAACTTTGGAAATAAATGGGTTTCCATTGAAAATGATTATTAAGAATATAAAACTCATATAGGATCATTGGGACATCGTCATTGTTGTTCCCATACAAATACAATAACTATATTATTTTCCTTTATAAAAAATATACGGGGAATATAATCCTTAATGAATTCATTTGAGATATATTTAATTCTAAAATGGAACCTTAAAAAATGTTCAATGACCAAAATTTAAATGAAACACACAAAATATTTCATTTTTCCATCAAAGTCATAAAAACATAATTTCAAAGACATAAGAAAAACTAATTTTTTATGGTGAAATTTCCCATTTTATTAAACCCCATTTTTTGAATTGAAATAAATTGAATAAAGAGAATTATATATTTTTATTTGATTAAAACATGGAATTAGAAATTTTTTGAAAAATATCATTTTGATAGTGTGAAAATACATTTACATCATACAAGTTAAAAGAATTCTTTTTTAGATCATAAATTAAGAAAATCATTATATATGAAATACGAATAAATACATCATTTGATGAAAATTTTATAAATGTTAAAGAAGTGTTAAAATAAAATTTTAAATTTTTTATTTAAATTTTGAATAATCCTTCATTAAATGGTTATAGGGGAAATTTTTTAGAAATAAATATTCAAACAGTTTATAAGTATTTTCTAGAATAAAATATCCATTATGAAATGATAACCTTTAATCTAATGAATCAATCAAGGAAATAAATATTAATGGATTTTAAAACAATATAACTTTTTAGAAAAATGGTAAAATAAATTAATAATAATGTTTAAACACCACATAAAATAAAACATATGGTTAATATAGTTTATGTATAATGGAATTTAATTTGAGATTAGAATTATATTACATTGATTCTGACATGTCAAAAACATTCATTATCTTGAAAAATAATGTTAGATTTTGTATTTAAATTTGTACTAAAAATGATCATATTAATTCCAATATAATTATTTTATTAATTTAATTTTATTAAATTTTTATTTAGTTTATTAAATGGTGAATTTCATTTTTAATATTTTTGGACATTCAATTTGTAAAACCAAAATAAAATTACTGTGATTACAATAGTCAAAGTGGTTTTGGTTAAATTAAATAATGAATATTATAAATGTTATAAACAAAATGTTTACTAATTATATCCAAATTTAAAACAATACCTATAAGCTATAAATTGATAATCAATCACATAACTCTGTGTAGGTGGTAACCCACACATATGCACAAGTAATAAATTTTCATTAAATACTAATAATTATGATATTAATATCATAAAAATTCATTATATACATCATTTTGACCATCCATGTAATCTAGTGATGAAAAATGAAACACATTTCTTTGTGGAGGTTGTTGTCAATAGGTACTCACAAGTGATGTTTTCTTTTCCAGTAAGATGGGTTAGTAGACTAAAATTGTAATAAAATAAAAATAATAACACTATATAATATGGAATATAATTATATAATTATAAAATCATGGTTTAAATTTTTTTTATACAGGTATAAAAATAAATAAAATTAAAATAGATCGTTAAGAATTATTAATCTTCTTTGAAGAGCCTCCATCGGTTCATAACTTAAGCCTCCATAGAATGTTATTATGATCAAATAAAAACCCCTTCTTCATGGGGAGGGATGTTAGGAATATATTTGGGGAGGATTTTTCCAATATATTTTGTCTTTTAATGTGTACAAGAGATGAGAGGGGGTGTCCTTTTAAAAGTGGGGGAGATGAAACGTCTCTAATTTTTGAAAATATTAAAATATATTAATATTTAATCAATACAAATGGAAAAAAGAGGAATTTTTTTATATCGTCTATAACAATGTGTCTATATATAACTAATAAATTATATTTTTAAATGTTTTTAAATAATTTCAACCCCTATCATTTTAGTTTTAACCATTTTAATCTATTTTAACTCTTACCTTTAGAACTGACATTTGGTAGCCATGTTACTATTCAGAAAGACCAAAAATAAAATTGAACACATAAAAAAATATTCATATTATAATTATAAATAAATATTTAATTTTATATTATAAAATATATATATGTGGATGAAATTAATTTCAAAATATTTCGGAACGAATTGTAAATAAAAAATGGTATTTTCTGAAAGGTGATTTTTTATATATAATTTTTTTATTAAAAATTTAATTGTAAATTTTTTAAAATTTAAATTAATATATTTAATATATATATTAAAATTTAAATAATGAATTTGTTTAAAATAAAACAAGTAATGATCACTTTTAAATATTTGAAAATAAAAGTCATTTTCCATAAAAATCAGTATTTTCCACTGTTAAGCAAAAAATAAGATTTTTATTTTTAAGGTAAAAAATAACAAATTGATAATTTTATTTTAAAGGTTTAAATTATTATTATTATTATTTGGAATTAAAATACTAAAATTTAGATATTATATATTTTCAATAAAACCATATAATACTTATCAACTAATTTAGTATAAATACAGAAAATTATATTCTTTATTGGAACATTATATTATATCATTATATAGAATATAACACTATAAGACATAAATAATTAATATTAATAAGGAATATAATTTATCTATTATTAATATAACCAATGTTTTTACATTATCCAACCAATTTTATGTCAAATCCTTATAACTATTCTTTCCATTAAAAACAAGTGGAGATATATTTCCCTCATTGAATTTTATGTTTTCCTTATTTATTATTAAATCATATGAGTTTTATATAAAAACACAACTAAGTGAATTAATTTTTTACACAACAAATTCTCTATATGATTGTGTAACTAGATATGTTTTTCCTCCTATAAAATATTTTCTTCCAATTGAACTAATTTAGGTATTAAAAGATGAGGTTCGTACTACATATAATTTCATTAGAATGAGAGGTGAAATGAATTTTGTACCTTTGATTAACCTAGATAAAATACAACTTAATAAGAAAATAATCTAAATTTCTCTAGTATTAGTTTTGTCCAATTGATGAAGGAAATAAATTTCTATTTTTTTAAAAGTCATAACACTTTTCCTTGTATATAAATTATGAAAAAAATGATCGTATACCTTGAACGAAATATCCTTCCATTGGTCATATACATCAAATTTATTCTTAAACTATACCATATTCATATAAATATTAATCATCTTACCTTTCCCAGTTAGTTTTTATAAAAATTATATTCCCACAAATTTAATTTTTAAGTTCATCCCAACACACCAAATTCTGAGAACACATTCCATATAATGCATAAAATGGATATATATATATATATATATTAAATGGATACTTTTGTAAAATGAAAATTAAAATAATGATATTTTATGATTCCATCTTCCTTGATAATCTATAAATCTAGCTCAAATCTAGTCTTCAAAGGTCTGAATCATTCTTAGAAACTATCCATTATTTTGAGGATAATAATGTACACTAAAATTAAATTATATACATATTGAAATTGTATGTTCTTTACAAAAATTATAATTAAATCATAGATGAAGGTCAAATAAAAATGAATAAGGTACACTACGCAATATATAGTCTAAAAATATTACTTGATGATATAATTTCTCAAATAATTAGAAATTGTAAAATTTAATTAAATTGATCTATACTTACCCAAATTGAATTATTTCCATGAGATTTATTTTTTAATCCCACAGATAATCATTGGATATCTTATCTCATTTCCAATATATTGTAGGGAAAGTATGTAGCATTCCCTTAGATAGTTTTAATTCAACATTATCCACTCAAAAGTTAAAAATGTCATATTAAAATAGATAGTTTATTTTATCATTCATTCCAACCTGTAACACATCCAATGTTATCGGTTCATCATAGTAAAACCATGATGGATATAAAATTGATAATTATGATATTCAAAAAAAAAAATTCTTTAACCAAAAATCACAAGGAAAACATAATTTTTATTCAAATCTAAAAAAACCTTCTTCGCCAATGTAATGTTCAGGAAACATAACTTTCCTGAAAAATTATACATTTTTCTACAATGTTTTTCCATTTTATCTTATTTAATGGTATGACTATGGAATCTATAATAGAGCCTGATAAAATATAGGAAATTCCTACATACATAATTTATAGGCCAATATTCATCATATAATTTAATGATAGATTATATTACAAATATATCATAGTTAATGATCCTTTAATTTGATGACATAAATAATTTAGTACCCTATTAGTTTTTCCTATATGATAATGAATAGTTTATTCATAATATTTAATATGTTCTTATAATCTTATTTAACTCATGTTAAACTATTTATGAGTAAATATATATTAGTAATGTTTAAAATGAATATATATCAAACAATTTACACTATATAAATGATATCATAATTTTTTAATATAAACCCCATTGAAACTAGTTACCAGTCATGTGGTGGATAATTTAGTTCTTAAGGTTTTAATTGATGTGAATTATAATGAATTCCATGATTAGTCATCATTAGAACACATCCTATTCTCTTCAAAGGATCAATTATATGTATGAAATATTCACCATTTATAGGTGTAAGGAATAAAACTAGAGTATTTACTAGAATTCCATTGAATTCAATGAAATGTTAAACAAAATCGATCATCCAGATGAATTTAACACTATTTTGAGTTAACAAATAATTTTTGTTTAATACAGGAAAAAATTTCTTCCACAAATCATTAGTGGTACAAAAACTAATACAAATAAAATATGAAACATTGTTAAATTTATAGATATTTTCCACTCCTAAAAAATGTTACTTTCCGATGGTTCAACCAATATTCGATCGTTAATGATAATATGTACATGGAATTTAATATATCAAATAAAAACTTTATTTTTACTATTATTTCCATAGATATTAATTTCATTCAAGATTTAAATACCAATATATAAGGGTTTTTCGTGATCCTCATTATTTTTTGAATATACCAATATATCAGTATTTAATAGAAGAAACAATTTACCCAAAAACACAAGGAAAAATCTTTTTAAAGTCCATATATATATAAAAATAATTTTCTATCTTAAATATCATAACCAATAAATCATAGTTACCATACCATGTTTTCAAATACATATTTGAAATGTTATCCTCCTTCTTCTTTAAAAAGTGGAACTCAGACCGGAGATAATCCTTTTAAAAATACTGAGCTATTTAGATTCTATTAAACAATATATAAAAATGATGGAATATATTATTATTCTTAATAGTGATGTTATTGATATCATTATATGTAATAAAAGCCCTCAATGAACATCCTCATTTTTTAAAAAAATCGGAGAACCCCAATGTGATGTTTCTAGGATAAATAAATCCTTTATTAAACAACTCTTGCAATTAAATTTTCAATTCTAACTATTCTACATGAGCAATTCAAGAAAGAGGTTCTAAAAGAATAAAAACAATAAATACTAATTCCATAGTAAAATCAATATCCTGATCATGTATAATTATAAGAATTTCATTAGGAAATAAATTTATATATTAATTTATTATAGTAATTTCACCAATATATTGATTTTACATTATATTCATTATATATGAAATATAAAGATCATTTACATATATTTCAATTTCAATGATTCTTTATTTGTTTCCAATGTATCAAATAATTGTTATATTAAAACTTTTTAAAAAAACATATTTTTTCTCTATAAAATATCATAGAATGATAAATAGAAGGAAAATTCATTGGTAAAATAAGATCCAATATTACATTGGAAAATGAAAAAATGTTTACAGGTATGTCTTTCACACATTTGATAACATAATGTTTCTTAAAATTTTATTTTTCTATAATACTACACCCATGTGCTTTTCCTTGATGTTATTATTCATTTCATTATGTTAATAATGAAAATTATCTGCTATTTTCTAAGAAATATATGAACGTGTAGACCATGAATCAAACAAGTTATTTTTCACAGTTTTAATACACATGTAACGTACCAGAAACCACATCATTGGATGTTCCAACATATATTGATGTTGTTAAATGTATTTTTAAACACTATTACTATTTTGATCATGATGAATTATATCCTTTATTATAATCTAAATTCATGCACATGGAAAATGATGGATCTAATTAAAATGAACTCATATTACAACTGAATTGTAATTATTTGAAATATCATTACTATGATAAGTTTCTTTGGAATCATGAACCAGATGTGAAAAAATCCCACATCAATTTTTTTAATTTGATAATTTATTACCTCGGATTATTTTGGGCTCACATAACACAATATATATACCTAATATTCTTACATACAAATTTCATTGAAGGATTATTCCATATTTCCTTCCTTAATGACAAATTTTTTCATCTTTTCATGGAATAAAAATAATAAAAAATCACTATTTCTAACATCTAAATCTATTGAAAATTTATAAAATACCATATTAGTTGACAATAATATAATTATCTTATATATTAGTTTTATAATAAGGAGTAAAAAGATCAATTTTATCATCATCTTCCAAAAATTAATTTGATGTGTACCTTTTGAATCCGGTGATGCTTGCTTCAAACGGGGATAATTAATATACCTATATCTACCTCAATTAAATGAAATTATTTTCGGTGGTATACCAAAAAACATTTGGAAAATAAATTTCTTGGAAAATATTTTCTAATTAATTCATATCTAATGAATAAATATCCTATATTTATTAGTAATTATTGACCATTTTACATCAAAAAATATCATCATCATCAAAATAGTAATTATTACAATTTACCTTTTGATTTTAGTAACAAAAAACAAATTCCAATTTCATATCCAATGATTTAAGGCATATTTAATCTCTTATATGGTAAAATGATCCACATAATACCAGAGGGTTCTAATTCCTGAAATTATCTTTAATTAATGTTTTATTTTATAAAGAACATTTTAAATCTCCCTCATGAATACTAACACTATTTATAGAATGAATCAACTAATACATCATAGAAAAAACTACAATATTCTAATTAAAACCATTCTAGGTTAATCATTTTATTGATATATTCCTCATGTTCCCTTCGTATATAAACTTCACTATTTACTTTGTAGATAACCATTCTGTGTAGAGATAGGATAGGTGATTAAATATTGAAAAATTAAAATGAAGTATCTTGTCAATAAAAATATACACTATAATCTTTAATTTTTTTTGTAATATATTATCCAAATGTATAATATTTGAAACTTTTAATTTGATAGAAACTATAAGGAACCATCCTTAAAAAATTTCATAATCGTTAGTTTGAAATAAAGAATTCATTTTTCTACATTCTTGTATATCTTTTTCGGTTTATAGTTTTTAGGAATAGGTTATATATATTACATAATAAATCCATAAATTATAATATATAAACATCCACTTATTATAAATGTTTTCTAAAAGAGAGTAATTTGAATATAAAACATGTTTTCTTTAAATGTGGAATAATAATAATTTTCAACTATATTTTATATTAATTTATACAAACCCAAAAAAATAATTATCTTTTTTGAAGACATGTTTTTAACAGAATATTCTTAGGAAGGAACATAAGTAAAAAATAATATAGCCTTATCGGTCCATTTCAAATCCATGAAATAATACTAGAGTTTTTTCCATTAACATAATAAATGTTTAGATACAATAATCATTTAGATACACATAAAATCATATTTACAATCCAAATTTTTTAATGAAACACTTTATATGGAAATTTTAATGAAAAATTATAGTGATGATGGTTTCATTGGAAACCAGATAAAATAAAAAAATAGTTCCTAAAAATATAAAATATTAACCTATATGGACAAATGATATCTTTAAATAAAATATAATTAAATTACAATATAAAAAATCCATCAAAGCTCATTATAAACACAATAAAATTCGTGTTTGTAAATTTATAAAGCATAATAATATAATTATTATAAGAAAAAATGTAATTAACCCATTCTATATTAATAAGATACTTTTTTTAAATTCCAACATTATTATTTGGAGAACTTAATCATCACCCAATGCATTAGTGTATGATATTGGGATCAAAAATCATAATAAACAATTCCCAAGGGCCATAACATACTTTAAACACATGATATATATCATTTCAATCATAAGACACAAAAAATATACTATTTGACCTATAATAAAATAATTATCTGATATTGATATATCCATTTCCATTTAAACACATTTGTCAAAAATAAACAACAAATTAAAATTGGAAGAAGTGTCATTATTTGAATAATATATGAATTTTTATAATAGTATCCCTAAATAAAATAATGATTTCTAGGGTTGGAATAACTATGGATGATTATATGTTAAAAAACAGTATTTACACTTCATAATAAAATATAGACATTTCGTATAAAATAATAAAAATATGTTCCATTCAAATAAATTTTTAAAGAATTATATGTGTTTGTTAAATAATTTTTTAAATTAATTTATTTAATGATTCTATCATCTGTCATGAAATATTGAGATGATGGGAAAATATAACAATGAAACCATAAAATGTTTTTCAAAAATGGTTTGAAAATAAAATATCACTTATGAAATGATATATTTTGAATAAATAAAATATTTTAGGAATAAAAAATGAATAGAATTGAAAAAAATGATTCTTTTTATAATAATGAATATATATATATATATTATTTTATAAACCAAATAAAAGAAAAAAGTTCTGAATATAGTCTATGTCTCAAAAAAAGGGAATAAAAAATAAATATATTATCTTGAGTATAAATTGTCACTAAGAGTCATTATATTTAATAATAATATGATTATATTAGTTATTAGCATTATTGAGAACAATTTTCCAATTTATTCCATTATCAGTACTATCATTATTTCATTTGTTATGTTTATTATATGGTTATGAAAATTTTATATTCATGTTCGACATTTTTATGAAATTCAATTTATAACTCAAAAAAACATTATTGTGTTGATTATGGTTATAGGGATTATGGTTACATTTCCTAAGAAATACTAAAAATGTAACAATTTTCATATTTATTCATTATTTGAGTCCTTATTACTATAATTAGATGTTTAAAATGAGGAAAAATCACACTTCTTCTTGGAGTTGGAAGTATACACATATACTTAGGCGACATTATAATTTTATAATTTTTGGAACTTTAATAAATAAATAACTATCATATCATTTATAAATCATAATTATGTTATAAATATCATATAAAACCATTTTAATAATCATTTTAATAATCCAAATAATCAGGTGATGAAAAATAAAAAACATAGTGTACAATCCGTACTTGTGTTTGATGTGTGGGATATTAATTATAATATAATGTATCCCCTATAATTCGGTTCCACATATATGTGGGTTCTAAAGAGTTATTTGGGTAAAAAGGGTGTTGGGTTTGAAACTGTGGAAGTGGTATAACGGTTTGGTTTTATAGTGGTTATAAAATAGCCATTGTCTAGATGGTGGGGTTTATGTATTTCAACTGGAGATAATAGACTCCACTAGATACAATAAACCCCACTAGCATACCAATGTGGCCCATCGACTAACTGGTGAATCTAGATTAGTGTTGCATTAAATAGACAATATTGGTTTTAATTTCACACTAAATGTAACACTGTTTAATAAAAAAATCAAAACAACATTAGACTGCTTAAAATATTTGACATACCCATATTCCCTTAGACTCCATAATACATCTACCCTTCACTCACAAACCATTGTTTAATCTGGAAAGCAAGAACCATGAGCTTTTCCCCTATATCTTTGAAAAATGCATCTTTATACACAAGTCATATGCATGAATCTGTGTTATATATGTTATTTTCATGAACATATAATATTGTTTTCATATTTTATACATTTATATTTGATAAATATACTAGGTTTATGATGTTTTTTTATTAAACATAGATTAACCATTATCAATGAACACTCGATGAGTATGATTTTGGGACTCATCTTCATATAGTTATTATTGATGGAGGATTAATGAAGAAAAATTTATACATTAATAGATTATTCTAGGTTATATTTTTTGAGTATTCTACATGTAAATGATGGAACCCTCAACCAGAAAACATATTCTCAAAACAACGACATTTCTGGGTAATTAAATATATAATTATATTAATCAGACCTCCATCCTTCTTGAATATCTATTATGATTATAGGTTATTATTTTATTAGCGATCATTGAATATAATCTATGGTCTCATATATAATTGGAGTTTATTTTTTTAAATTTTCTTAATTATTTAACAAATCTGATGAATTGATGTTCCTTCCTATGTAATTCATCAAAATTATTCCATTTGATGAATTTCATAAGTTATGTGATAGTAGAAAAAAATTATTATTACAGATTTATCTTGATCCTCTATTATCTATTTATTTATTGATGAAATATAATTAGATCTAAACATACTTTATGTGTGAGATATTATTCTCGAGTGTGCACCATGTTAGGTCCACGATTTTCCAATGAACATTGGAGTTCAATATCAATAGTCTTGAGGTAGGGAGTTCCATAGTATTTTGGGATATTGTATAATATTGTTTCAATAGTATGGTTGATCTGTTTTCATGTTTTATATTCTTAATTTATGGTTTTTTATTTTAGGTGTTTTTGGTATCATGATACTCATATATGATCATTTCATTCTTGAAAATATTAGTGGATCTTAATAATATTGTTTTTGTTGATTAATATGGTTTTATATGAAGATAATATATTTTCATGATATTTTGATATTTTTATCTTATAATGATATTAATTTTTATGTTTTTTACCATATCGATTGATATTGTTCATGGTATTTAGGAAAGGAAACCGTTTTCATGAGATTATCCTTTTGAAGAAAAATTCAGATGACATGAACCGATGATAATGGGTACCCATAATTATTCTATGATCATGATATCCTTATAGATAAGATTTAACTATATTCCTTTTGGATACTATATAATATAATTCAACTTTATTCCCTAAGGATATTGAGAATTGTTGACACTTAGTTCCTTGAAAATGCTGACTGAAATTTCTATGACCATGGGGAAAAATGATTTTTGTTTCAGATGACCCTTGTTCATCCTTATAAAGTGGATTCAAATCTGGTATTTCTGGAGTTTTTTAGTGGATTAGTATTCATATAACAATTTTCATTAAGGTTGTATATTTTTATTCATCATTTTTAATTTATCATTACCATAGAATACATATTTTAATCAAGTGCATAATTATAAAAGATGCATGTTGGTTTCGTACAAGGTTTAAATTATCAAACCCTATAAAGGAATCATCACACACATAAAGACATCAATAATAGGGACTCAGGTATAGGAAAGGATCCCATTGATGATATATAATAAGAGGATCATGGATCTAGAAGAAAGTAATGATGGACCCTAAAGGACTCCTCTTATTTTTATTTATTTTGTCATATTACAATTGTACATTTGATTATATTCACATAGTAGAAGAAATGTTTACTTCTTTTTATGTCTGGTATTCCACATATATAATTTCTATATGTTAATCTGAGTTTAAATATTTTATATATTATTATTTTTCATTATTCACGTTACTGAGGGAAGTGTTTCCCCACAAATGAACATAGACCCTTGATGTTGGTAGGATGCATCTTGGGTATATGGAGGAAAATATGACATCAATCAGAACACGACTTTAGACCAGATGGTATGGAATGTGGTATTTAAAATGGAAGTATACAAATTTTTATTCATTTTTATGGAATAACCTAGGACATGGTTGAATGGAGTTAACAATGTGGGACATAATTAAGATAGTTTTCATTAACCTAGAAATTACATGGATAATAAAATTGAATGTCACCATCAATAGGATTTTTTTATTGTTTTATGAGGTTTTGGGTGTATCATGCATCAGGCTTAGGAACAAATAATCATATTCTATATATTTACCAATTCATCTGATGAATATAAGTTATTTAATATAATTCCCTGAGTTGTGGTATCTATTTGGGATAAAATGTTATTATCTATGGTGTGGTATATCTATTGAAAGTTCTATTGGGATTTTTCTATTCTAGAATTTATTATTTGAAGATTATCATGTTGTTATGTTTTATATGTATATGTGACAATGAAAAATTTGTAGGCATGGGGATCATTTGTTATTCTAGGATGGATACACCTTGGGTTATTGATGTCATCCAAGGGAAACTATTTCTTATTTATACAAACTAATTAGAATCTATCATAAACACCCTAAGAAATTCTATTCTTATTTAAAAAATGAGTCCTCATAAAATATTGATGATACCACGAGCTAATGTGGTACAAGGTTCTCTTTCTAGAAAGGATTCCACTATTACACCACCTTTTATTTTTAAGGTCTCACTAGAGCATTCTTTTGTGCCTTCTCTGGTAGTATAGACATTTAGACCACTATAAGCAACATCCCTACATTATATTACTATTTATGTTAAGATGGTACTGAGGAATATGGTATAAAATGATAGAGATGGTGTAACAAACCAACCAGATTCATCTTTACAAGCCACTAGAGCCGACCCATCATGTTGGTGACGTAGAAAAAGAAAACCGAATCTAGTCTCGTATAAAGAAACACAAGATATAAAATCAATGTAATGAAGTGAAGTAATCATGATAAATTCAATACCCATAGAATACAATCAAAACCAACTAAACCAAAAAGTATGAAAAAATAAAACCAAAAAGTATCTTTGTAATGAACCATCACCTCCCGAACATCCCTATATGAAGACATGAATAAGAAAGAGGTTTTCATGTGACATAATTCTCGTCACATTACTTGCGTCCTGGAAAAAAATTTCGACAATCATCCAAACTAATTTAGGGTTTGAGGAAAAAGACTAATATGATAACACTATATATTCTATACAACTTCAAATATCAATAATTCCACAGTTCTATCTATTAGAACAAAAATAACTTTAGAAATAATTTTGATAAATCCAAACACATTGTTATATAATTTCCCTTTGTTTTCATAAAATCCATTAATAATAAAAGTGTTAGGAACATTCCAAGTATAAGTGATAATATTTGAAATAATATCAAAATACCATAATAAATGTAATTAAACACATATCCAAAAAATTATTCAACATTGTAAATCCGTGTAATACAACCACATATAAAATCCATCAAAACACTAGTTCTTTAAAAAAAATATATAAATTAAATAACACTCTATATTGGTCCCTAAACTATATGAATATATAGTAGACCAAAAATATTTTACACATAGACTAAATTAGTGCAATGGAGTATCAATTCCTTCCATAGTTCATCAATATCACAATGTAACAACTAGAGGTGCCACACACAAACTAGGGCCACCTATGTAATTTTACCAATACTCCCAAGGTTCCCAATGATCCATGTTTATCAAAATAAAATTCAAAATCAAGATAAAAATTTATTAAACATATTCAAATCCATGAAAAAAACATCATTGTTTGAAAATCCCTTTTTTAAATCCTAACCTCCATTCATGATTTTAATCAAACACATGGAATGAAAGCCCATTTTTTTGAATTCCCCTCAAAAACATACATAAATCCTTGTAATACCATGAATCCAAAAATAATATCAATTCAATGACAAAGAAAATTAAATTTTAAAAGGAAAATAACAATATTATAGAATTAAACCATTGTATATAAATATCTACCGAAAAATTTTAATAGAAGAAATCTAAATCGAAAATAAATATCAAATAAGTTTAGATTGGGTCCTCAAAATCATAGATCTAGAAAAAAAAACCTCCATCAAATAAATTAGAACTGAGTCCACATACCAAGTTTTATCCAACAAGATTATAGGAGAAGATATATTTCATAGATTTACAATGAATTGGGGAATCCTTATAAAAATAAAAACATAACTATATGTGATCTAATAAGAACAAGGAATTACACCTATAATAAAAGGAATAGAACATCAAATGCACAAGGGAAGAAGTAGGAAGTGAAAAGGTGATATTATGGATGATAAGGCTTTATGGAGACCGAGGTATTGAGGGAAAACCATGCTTTTAACTATTTATATGGGGATCACATGGTTTCTTGGGGTGGACTGCATTGTTAAACTAATTTATTTATTTAATCATGTGCCCCTACTATCTGTTATTTTTGGTGGTACATGGTTTTTACAAAGGGGTACTTGGATTAGAAAAAAAATGATAAAACCATGTAACACCCTTTGAAAACCAAAAAACGCCCATCATGGTTCACTAGGAATGTCACATGATTTTAAAAACCATAATCAAAATGGGGAAAACAATTTTAGAATCTCATAGAGGCATACCACTAAATTATTGTGTGTTTAAATAATCATTTAATATTATCTTTGTTCATTTAAATTTTCTTTCAATATCCCTTATTTTTAATCTATATTCTCCAAATTCATTCTGAAACCCAGAAATAAATGAATAATGATTAAATATGGTGTATTACTGACCCAGTGGGTGATATAATTCTCCCCACCATAATATATTTCACTAAATTTGAATTCCTAAAGATAATATAAAAAGAATGATAAAATTCCATAACTTTTTAATAAAATATCCTCACTCTTATGTCTCATGCTTATCCCATGTGCACTACCACAGTACCTAGACTAAGGGAATCATTTTACTGAACAATACCTTATCCTTGTGATCTATAAAATTAACTTCTTTATCTACAAAAGTGGCATCAGGATCAAGACCAACATCCTCCCATTCAATCACAGAGGAGCGATCTAGGTGATACATCATAGAATAAGAAATATTAAACAAATTTCTAATAAATATAAAGAATGATGGTAAGTCCAATCGATATTCCTTCTTTCTAGGATAATAAATGATCTTATTGAGGACAAAAAAACCTCAGTTATAATTAACTCTACTTATCCAACATATGATGAACCAATACTGGTGAAACTATATGAAAAATATTATCACCAAACTAGAACACTAGTATCCTATGATGATAGTCTGTATAATATTTCTAATGGTTCTGTTATGTGATGTACTTTTTTAGATCAACTGTAGTTGTCCTTATATCTCATGAAACGAGACTCAAGAAAAAAATGACTTCTCTCACAATACTACCCAATAAAAGGGAGATATACATGGATTCCCACGTAAAAAATCCAAGGGAACTATATTTACAAAATATAAATAAATATTCGTATTGGAAAATTTGATCAAAGAAAATTTATATTCTAATTATCCACCTAAATGAAGCATGAAATCCCAAAGCATCTCCCCAAGAACATGAAAAACTCTCTCTATCATTCTATATAAAAATATTAGAAAAAATATTCGATTACTTTTTCATTCATTATTATCCATATATAAATTCTCTATATTTTTATAGTATCTACTCCTAAATTCTCAGACAGACTACATTTATATATTTTATTTGTTTATATTCACATAGAATTTCATGACTAATAATTTCATATTTAAAAAAAGAAATTAAATATGATTTTAGAAAACATGAATTTATGTATTAAAATTAACCAAAAAGTCTTCCACGATGACCTCATCTAAATATCAATAAAATTCAGGATCAATATCATCATTATGTTCACTAGGATACATACAATTATTCTTTATAAAAAATATCAATGAAATAAGAGTTCATTTTAAATTAATTCCATATTTTTATATATAATTTCATGAATTTATATTCAATATAAAATGGGAAAATCTCTAAGATGAAACTGTATCACACTTTATAGAATTTACTTAGTTTTGATATTGAAATATCAAAATAGAAATAAGTATTCACCATGGATATGATCTTTATAACAAGGTAAAATTGATCATAGATCATCCACTTTCCATCCAAATTCCTACTAAAAAATTATATTTTATAAATTATGAAATCATTCATAGGGTTTTTAGACTTTTTAAATAGTACAACCTTGAAAATCTATATGTATTAATATTTGTTTAAGATATTTTTTTCAACATCTATTGGTACAAATAATAATATATTACTTATAAAAAATCTCACATTATATTCTTTTGAATATTTTTAAGAATTTATAATTTTATATATTTTATTTTACTTAAATAAAACATATTATAAATACGTTTATGTTTTGGTGCATACACGATTCATAATACATATAAAAACACTCTTATATATTCATTAACATCTTAATGTATTCATTCCATTTCCCATTTTTTAGTTTAGTGGTATACAACCATATTATCTATGAATAAATAATTATATATATTCAATGAATTTTAAAATTATTATTTTCATCTAAAAAAGTGTATTATGTATTTCTATAGATTAAGAGAGTTTATTTTTCTAAAATTTTATAATTGATCAATAAAAGTTGTAATATCCTCCAATATCCCCATGGAATTGTACATAATTCCAACAAATGTTCCAATGAGAATGTATTTTGAAATATTTTTTTAAAAATTCATATAGATAGTCCAATATAACATGTTGTAGTTTCTGTTCATACTCAATAAATGCATTCAGAAAAACATAACTATAAATACAAGGAACATAAAAACATAGAATTCCTCAAGTGAGAAAAATTTTGATGTTTCATCTACCTAATTGTCCTGAAGGACTTCAATTTTTTATTGATTTTTGGTAATCCACCATTCAAGGGATGTTGTTAAACCCTTACAAGGCCCAAAGGCTTAAGTGACATTACATGACCCGTAGGTATTTGGAAATCAACACAAACAAGAAAACATAAAACTTCCCATCCCCCAAAAATTTCATGATGTCAGCTCTCCAACTTTGCATGGCTTTTCAGAAGCTATCTTATGCAGAGATGAGCACGATTGATACTAATAGAAATGTCATACCCTCCCATTATTCTTTGTCCAGTTAGCTCTGCGATGGTGAATGATCCTACTCTGCTCTCAAAAACAATTTTTTTTTCAATCTAATTCAAATTACATATTTTACATACTAGGTAATTTGAAAATAAATTATTTTCATTTATGAATCATATTTTATATAGATAGATTATAGATAATCATATTATATAATTTCTAAATAAAAAAGAAACAACTCTAAAACATTATTTTTTTATGGTTTAGTTTTAAAAAATAATATCTAGATTTTATTTTTTTAATTTTAGAAATTCATTATATTATATGAAAAAACATATCAAGATTATCAATATTTTATGTTTATATATTCTTATGAAAATATTTATTTTACAGGAAATATTGAGAAATATTGATTTTTGTAAAGCTAACTGTTCATTCCTTTCTACAATGTAATTTAAAATTACAATTTTTCATTGAATTTTATTTCAAATTAAATTAAAGAGAAATTAGTTTTATCTGATCTAATTAATTGTTTTAGAATATTTACAATTCATTATATTTTAATATGTTCATCTTTTATGTAAAAACATAATTATCTAAAAAAATATTCTTGTTGCATTTGGTGCATTAATCTTAAATTAATTAATACCTATTATTGATATTGAGTCTCCAAAAATTTCTACCATATTTGGAATCAAGAGGTCAATATTTTATAAATTGGTCATTTTATTTTGAAGCAATATTAATTTTAACTGTAGTAAATATTTTTCACCTTTGTACGGGAAATTAGATATTCATTATTTAAATTAATATTATAGGGACTAGAAAAATACCCTAAAACATTACTTATCCTATTATATGAGACAATTTCATCCATTTCGATTATATTTTAAAATATATGAAAAAATGGTGCCAAATTTATTTTTTTTACATTAAAAATATTTATGTAAAAGATAATGTAAAATATTCACCATTCTTTTTTAATAACTATAATTATTTTTGTTAGTGATAAAATAATATGACCAAGATTCAATTTGTCCATAATAGTTATGTTATATTTTAACATTGTAAATTATTTATAATTTATAATGATGAAATATTTTCCAAAAATTATTATGCAAAACTAAGGAAATATTTATTCAATTAGTATAAAATAATATTTTAAAAAAAATAGTAATTTTCATATAACTTTTATAAATTATTGCATTTAATTAATTTTTAAGATAAGTAAATAATGTTAGGTATGTGTTAATGTATCTTATTATACTTTTCCTTTCAATCATATTGTTTTTAAATAAAAATTAAACAAATTGTTTTGAAATTGGAATTTAGGTTATTAAGTAATAAATAAATTTAAATTAAATTATTAATAATTAAAATAATATATTATTTTTTTCGAAGTTAATGGGATAATCATTATAATATCTATAAAGACGCTTTCTTGTCTTTTTTCCCTATAATATAACCCTTATAAACTCATTTAGAGTAAAATAAATTGATACCATAAAAGTGTCAAATGGGTTAATGGGGGTTTAAAACTAGAAGATAAGGATGAAAAAATAACAAAAAATTGGAAAATATTAATAAAATTAGATGATTTTGATTCAAATAACTATTCATCTAGTTATATCAATCTCAATCATTATAGAGATGAAAATTATAATATATTAATTTTATTCATCATGTAATTCCATGAATGATCCTCTTGTCTGTTATAAAATGGAACCTCAAATAATCCATTCATTACTCTTCAAAATACCTTTGGATAGGAAAATAACTAACCAAATGCATTCCTATTATCCCCAACCTCATTATAAAGGGCTTGGTTAAGGAAAAATACAATCTCAAAAGGGGTTAATGTGTAATAATATGTTAATATCTTGGACCTTGTTTGCCCTGATTCCACTTAATAGGTTCCCAAAGCCCGATGGGTCACATGGACTCAATCACATCTCCAAAAAATGCCAGAGGCTGCCGACTAGTAATGAGGTCCTAGGGTGTGTCTGTGGGAAGACTATGTCCTCATTAGTAAAGTGAATCGCATCTTTTAAATATAAACAATGGTAAATAATGAGAAAATAGCAGAAAATAAAAGGAAGTATGGGAAAACAAAGACTATAGTAACAATAACATAATAACTAGAATCACATTAAACAACTAATGATCATATGTCATGTATCTAGAACATTGGAAAACATGGATACATGGTAGGAGACAAAACTTGTTCGACAGAAATATAATTAATTAAAAAGAGTATCCCATGCATCCTAAACTCGAATTTGGTCATTTGTTATCAAGATCCATCCTAAATAGTATGAAATTTAGGGTTCGAAGCCAAATACCTTTCTTTTTCAATAACATTAACCATGAAATATACTCCTGGAACCCAATGGAGCTCAGAAAGGGTGTTATATAAGTCTCAGTGGGCCACCACCAATGGTGTCTATAACATCCATCTCATGTCATGGAATTGTAATAGTGTACAAAAATCCATATATAATCTAAAGAAGCACAATTTACCTAAAAAACCCAAGTACATGCTACATCCCTCTATTTTTGTCTAAACATTACTAGTCCCTTAAATGATTATTACGAGTTTATGAATAAGTCACATGATAAAAATAACAAAGGTTATTATTTCGTAAAGGAAATCATTAGTGACATTTAATAATGATGTTCCAAGGTAATAACCAAGGAAATGTAGACCTCAGGTGTCACCAACTCAGTAATTACTATAGATTAGCTGAGGGGATGAGTGTAATCTGAGGAGCATATTCCAAGGCATTCCATGATAATATTACTACTGAATCCAAGGTGCTCATTCAATGTACAATGATGCTGTGAAGTGACTCAACCCTATAAGCTTTAACGGTGGAACCTACCTATATATTATGGATTTGGGGACAATATCCAACGAAACCATTAATAAAATTTTAGGGATCCTACAGATTCATTCTAGGAATAAAAGGATAGATAATTATTGGGATATAGGTGTGTTTAATCCTATGAAAGTAGAATCCTTGAATCGTAATGGGGTTCCCAAGTGCTCAGGTCATTCCCCTATAGGAATCCAGTGAAAGATCGAGTCAGAATAGTCCTTTTTAATTATGAATTCAAGTAATATTTCATTTTTCCAACCATTTTTTTCATTAGTGTAATAATTACATGTATCATGTATCCTTTTAATCAAGTCATAATTAATTAATATGTTCACTTGGTTCAAACATTTCCTTGGATTAGTGTGACAAGGATAAGCTGTATGAAACCTTTATTAGATACATTTAATGCATATTAGATAATTAAGGATCATTTCTATATCTTCCATTAATGTGGTATAGTGTTAAATAGACATGAAACCTATTAATCATTCACATTTTATCTGTTCAAGAAATATAGTTAGTATAATTCCCAATTACCCTTTAAAATTTAAAAATAAATTAAAAACACATACCTTAGGTGGGTCATGTGGAAGTGAAATGCTATATTCCATTCACCATTAAATTACACAATAATAATTTATTGTATGAAGGCCTACATTTAGTGTGTTCAAGCATGAAAACATCCGAATAATGGCTCAAAAGTTACATAAAAAAACTAAAAAACTCAATTATGGATATCATTTTACATGGGATGTTGGGAATTGTGAATCTAACCAGCAACAAATAATCACATATATAGACAAGTAATAATAATATAGTTCTAATGATTATATATGCAACATATATTTTCAAAAAACAACACCATATTAAAATATTGGGCCCCACATGACAATTCTAAAAACAACAAACACGGGGGATGAGTTATAGAACAAACACTTTAGGGTTAAACGATCCTTCTCATCTAATATTGGTATGTAATTCGACATTGAATGTAGTATATCTGAGAAAAATGAGAAAAAATAACACACCTTGATAACTAGGTTGAGAGAAAGAGAGGAGAAGAATGACTAAAAAGGACTTGAGTACTTACCGTTGAACATACAATGTAATGAATGAATGATCGATCAGATCTCAGAAAAAGTTGATCATTCAATCCCTAACTTATTCCATCATAGAAATCAATAAGGGAAGAAAAATAGTTCAATCCCATGTAATCTATGAATAGGTGGAAGGAAGAGGATTAATTTGTCCATTAAGGTAAAAATTGTAATATCACACTGAAATTAGACTCCGCGCCGTTTGAAAAACAATGCACAAACAATGCACATGTACCTTGGAAAGAAAGGGAACTTGCATGGTTAGTCATCAGATTTAGGGAAATAATGAACCAACCGTGCGATAAGGCTATGTCCAAAAAAGTAACCAACTGCATAGATTGTCATAACTGTTTAGAGGATGAGTTATATAATTTCACTGAACGTTTTAGATTTATTTATGAGTACACTTCATTTAAATATTTTTCAAATATACTGATATAATTAAATAATTGTTTACCACGTAAATATATTTTTAAATGAAAATTAAATAACATATATTCTTCTAATTGAGGAAATAAATGAGAAAAAATCATCAATCAAGTTTTCCCTAGAGTGCTTCCTCATGAAATACTGTAATTTGTTTACATCACCTCCTGTTATAGAATGATATAATGTAAGGGCCCAATTCCATGTGGATTAACCCATTTAGATGTTTCTGAAGACCAAGGTTCCCAAATGAGGCTTGGAGGAATTATGGGGAAATTTGGTTTCTAAAATATAGAAGTAGAGAGATTTCACACTATTTGAAAATTTACCCAATGTGAAAGTGGGTTTCATGGATTATGCTAATCAATTCACTATGTGTATTAAATCATGGTTAAAAACTAAAATGGCCAAAAAAATTTGACAGAAACCGATACATGAGGATTCTAGAAAATGAAATGGGATTACATGTCATGTAAATCCCCACTTTTGTCTATTTAAAAAAATTATATACTTATGTTGGTCCCAAAATATGTTTGCAGAACCTCTATTTTGATTCCATAAATTTTGGGAACCCACATTTCAATGTTTTAGGGATTCCTCTAACATGGATTAATTTGTAGCTTCCCTCCTTCAATCAATATTCAATCCACGATATATTCGACCTCCGTTCATTTGGTTTCATGGATTCTTTATCTAAAATTCCCCTATTATATGTGATGATCCATGATCGACATGTTTCAAAAAGAGTTTTGTTAGTTTTTTGTTGGTGTGGTTGTGGTCCGGTGTCCTCAGGTGGATATAGTTCTTGTGGTAGAGGCGATTAGGATATGTAGTGTTGGTTGGTTCTTATGTAAAGGACACTGACACCCCTTTTAGGTAGTGGATTCATTTCATCTCTATTTATTTATTTGAAATCATAGACAAATCGTGATTTAGACTATTGGTTCGTAATAAAATTTACCCAATAATTACATGAACTAGAGTAAATAACTAATATTGATAACAACATGATGATGTTGTTCTATACGATGATAATAG
Organism: Viscum album; assembly: GCA_963277665.1. Taxonomy (NCBI): domain Eukaryota; kingdom Viridiplantae; phylum Streptophyta; class Magnoliopsida; order Santalales; family Viscaceae; genus Viscum; species Viscum album. The sequence continues at coordinate 793,284,450 of OY728128.1, read as the reverse complement.
TTTTCCTATTGTTTTCCTAGATAGTGTGATATCTATGCCTTTGTTGGATTAGAATGTTTTTATTGATGTAAATTTGTAAATAATGTAAATCTGGAATAATTTTTTAGTTATTTGGCTAATAGATTAAATAGTCATGTTTAATTAATTTGGGTTTCTAATGTTTTATTGTTGTGATCATGTTAAAATAAGTTTATATTCCATGTGTAAATGGAATTTAATACTGTTGTGAATCATGCTGATTCATGATGAGAAATTAATTAATGGAATTTTAAATTAATTGTTTAAATAACTTATGATTTATAATACATAATTTCTTGTTAGGATTCGTATAGATGGAAATTCTAAAAAATTATTCAATTATTTTATTATAGAATAAGAATCAGGTCCATGAAAAATGATATTTCCATATAGGTCCTTAGTATACGATTTTTATAAAGGAAGACTTCCATGTCCTTTGGGGCCATGAGGGATCACTATATGTAAAGAATGGATACCACTCTCTAGGAATAATATAATTTTTTCTATATTTGTTTCATGCTTCTTATGATGTGACATGAGCCTAGGATGGGTATTTTTTGAGGGTTGTTGTGGTATATGTGGTGGTTTTTCCATGATGTAATGCGATATTGGGATGACGATGGATGGAGGGATATTATGGTATATAGGATAGGGCGGTCAAGTTTTTGTAGATACAGTTAAAATATGTGTTGGCGGGATGCATCATGATATACATGTCAATGTATTGAAGGACACTAGGGATGATAGAATGGTTGGTAGCTGGGCTAACCCATTGGTGTTATATTTGGATTCTTCTTTGAATATATTTATTGGCTAATGGTTAGGTTATTAGTTTATCATCAATTATTTCCAACCATCTTGAGGTAGATGGATGTTCTTTTTTGTATACCTTATTTAATATCTTATGATATTTTCCGAGAGAACCCGAAAATATGGAGTGTAATTTTTTAAATAAATAAATAAGTCTTTAACCCTTGGGGGTAGTGCTTTCTTGTACGCAATGCTGAGGTTAGGATTTTTAGGAGCCCTGAACTTGGTTTACTAATACCTAGAGTACATGGAACATTTTTGTGATAATAATGTAATGTAATGTGGAACATTAAAGTGGTTAATTTGTTGTTAATGAATAAATAATCTTAAATTGAAAAATATTAAAAATAATAAATTAGTTTAATTTAGTTCTTTAAATGGTTTTGTACTTACAGGATATTTTCTCTTAGTAGTTGTAGTTAGGATTCTGAGAGATGTTAGCTGCAGTTGAGTTTGAGACTAGGTTATTCCCATAAAGTTTTTGTGGTCTATATTATATTATCTACGCTATGTTTTTTCATACACTACTCGACACTGTCAGTTTGGGAAACTATAACCCCAAGGATTCTGAGGCTTGGGGAGGAGTTCCCCAATATCCTAGTGGGAGTATAGATGGTGGAATACCCCATATGGACCTTCTTACATCTCTTGGTAGTTACTTGTAAAAATATGAACACAAACCAGTTTACCCCATATATGTGTGTAGAGGTATGTAATGGATTTTTTTTATTCCAACAATATGAAGTATTGATATAGTTTTTAGGGACTACCATAGGTATAAAGTTCATTGGCTATGATGGCTTGAGGATCCTAACTCGGTGTATGGGATGTGATGAATTGATGTATGATACCCTATGTATGATACAAATTATACAAGAAATGGTGGATCATGGAAAATACAAGGCTAATTTTGGTTACATGAATGTGGTGGTGTATTTCACGAGGTTCACATTGTGGTGCTTCACCATGGTGTTTGGGGGAAAGAATTTTTTGAGAGAGATAATCTTGAAAAATGATGTCAGGGAAGAGAAGAAAACTAGTAGGGAATTAGTAGAATGGTACACATAATATTTCTTATTTTATTATATGATATTGTATGCATTTTTTTGTTAGAGTGTCCATGGTGAGTTGGAGAACATAATATTCTGATTTAGGTGAAAAATTAGTTTCACTTGTTTTTCTGTGTGATTAATCATTCATTGTAGATATTTTACATGAGAGGATTCAGGGAGGATACTAGTGAGTAAAATATTATTGTGACCCTATGAATATGTTGATATTATCTTTTAGGATAGAGGTGGCATGTTAGAGATCAGGCTGGTTACTACTAGCATGTTGTTTGTAAATGCTGGTCAGGCTTCGTTGACCAACAATTTCATTAAATTTTATTTTGTTACATGATTATTTTCATTGTAGTTTTAGTAGTTATTTTATGTCATTACATATGTCCAATTTGAATTTTATTTTTCATTGGAGTTTGAATAGGAGTTTGGTGGTGTCTTACTTATCTTTCCCTTTTGCATGTCGTCTCCTAAAGTGTATTTCCCACCCATCTCTGCATTAATAATACCAATGATGTTAATCACCATCCAGGGTGCTGCTAGATGTAGGAATAATTTTTCAATATATCTCATCTCTGATTTCCATCATATGAGGGACACACATTTTGGGTGGGGGTCATGATAGAGTGGTATCAATGCTCTAGTTGAGGTATACGATTATTTCTAGATTTAGTCACAATTGTGTCTGCCTGGACTGGTAGGGGAACATTTTCAGTAAAATTTAGTAATCATTATAAACATGGGAGATTGGCATAAACAAGTTTTTTAGGGATCCATGTGATATGATGCAAAGAACGTTATGCTTCTAGTGGATACATATTTAGGTGATACTAGTTACATGTTAGAGACCTAGGAATTTACTATGCATCATTATTCTTTGAGCCTATGTTTGAATGGGTAGTCCTTGTGGTAAGTTAACCTAAAATGAAAAAATGAAATGAATTAATTATTGCTGACGTATTTCAAATTCCAGGTTAGGATATTTAATAGTTTGGTCTTTTATAGGAATGGATCTAGGTCTGCATCCTCTACATGTTCACAGATATGATGTTAACCATGTTGCATAAAAAGATCACTATAGTTTATAGGTTGACAGTGATGAAATTTTGATGAGGGGGATCTGAATATCTTAGAACTATAGTTTGATGAGATATGAGGTATCCAACTCAGATGATGTCATGGAATAAATGTTATAGGAGGTTGAGATAGCCATCGATCCATGATTACTAGGTGCACTGGGTATATTAGGATGTGATGTTGTTGTATGGGGTGGTGAGGATGTGGTGGTACAAATTAATCAGAGATTACGGGGCGTCTATAGTCTCATGGGAAGTGTTCCAAGACTAGTTTAGAGATGAGATTCATTATTCATCAATTAATAAGGCTAGTTTACAAATGCTGATTTCCTTTTGGTAGGGGAGCTCTATTGTGTGAAGGATTGGGATCCATTTCCGGATCCTTCAATGATATGATTCAAAAATCTATCCTAATATACAGAATATGGAGAGGCATTATGAGGAGGCTTTGTATACAGAGATATAGATCCAGGACCCCATTTATAAAAATGATTCATCTTTAGGTGCATGAGATAAAATAGGTTATTGAAAGGATGTTATCTTGCACTATATCATCATGAGGGGGGAGTATTCACGATTCCCCGTGATGTAGATATGTGGTCTAGGGTTTATTTTTTCCGGGATAGAAGAGAATATGATCATCTATGAGTAGGTCCCATTCCTCAATGTCTCATTTCTCAAAGGGAAGCTGATCTCAAGCCTATTAGAAGGGATCAAACACAAGATTTTATTATGGAGGACATTGCTATTAGAGGTGAGAGTGTCCAGACATTATGAGCAGTTAGCAAGCATCAGTTATTCAGCATCAATATCCTCCATCAATGTAGTTCAATATGAGGCAGAGTTAGTAGGATCCTTTAGATTTAGATAAAAAAATGCGTAGATAGATATGGGAGAGGATAGATCTAGGATTTTTCCTATACTCACAACGTAGTGAGTGACCTTAGAGGTGGTCATTAGTTTGGCCAGAGCGGTTGTGGGGAAATAAATGGTTAGCTTCATGCTTTAGCATCACCAGAGGAAAGTGATGCAGATATTTTCTGTGGTAACCTTTGCTTTTTTTTCAACATTGGTGCATGAATTTATTTATATTAGTTTGACACACTTTCTCATATCACCTAACCATTTCAATCCATTAGGACATGTGGTAGGTAGGATTATAGTTCAATTTACAAGGACTATACCAGTTGGAAGTACAGATGACATGTTTGATGTTTGTTGGCACTATGTTCTAGTTATGAGGTAGCACCAATATTTGGGATATTTCATATGTTTAAATATATAACTATACGAAATAATCCTATGTATGTATTGGATGTATTTGGTTCAATATATTATGTATTCCTTCATGAGGTAGGCTATGTTATTTTATGATGATTGAGAGCCTATAATACTTGTCGGTTAGTGAGACACTCAGATTGATTAGATTCATGTTGTTTTGTTGTCATCCTTTGTTAATAAGCTGATGATGAGTTTTTTCAATGTTACACAATCGCTGTTTCCCATTACCATAAAATAATTCACTGAAGACTTTCTAGAGTAGTTTTTAGTGCTACCCCTTAAATGATAGATCGAGTTTGGGATTGAACAACCACCAGAAGTGTATCCAACCATGATGTCCTCATATAGGATGTAACATTAGAAGTTTAAGGAGATGTGTATTAAAACATATGTTTAATTGAAATGTGCTTTTGTTTATCCTAGTTTGTCACCACGGGGTGAACAATTTTTTTCTAAATAAGGATAATGGAAAACTATGGTTGTGTATCGATTATCTTCAAATAAACAATGTTAGGGTGAGAACCAATTTAATATTCCATGTATTAATGATTTATTTGATCAAATGAATTGTGAAATTTGGTTTTTGATGATTTATTTTTGTTCAGGATATCATTAGATGCGAGTGGGGGATGAGGAAATCTAGAACACGGCATTATGTTATTGTTATTGACCTTAAGATTTTTTTTTGATTCCTTTGGGTGTAAAAAAATGCTCTAACATTTTTCACATGGTTTTTGAATGTTGTGTTCTATGTGTTCCTAGATTAGTTCATAGTGGTTTATATTGATGACATTTGTGTGTACTTCACATCTGAAGAGGGGCGTGAAGATCATATGTGTGCCATTTTGGGAGGTCATCGTCATAACCAATTTATTGTTTCATTTCCAAAGTGTGAGTTTTGTGCTCTAGAAGTCTGTTTTATGGGGTATGTTGAATCCCAGTAGGGAGTAGCTATGGATCCGTAAAAGATAGAAAAATTTGTTCTTTGGAATCCACAATGATAGTAGAAGAGGTGTGATGAATCCTTGGTCATGTAGGATATTATAGAAGGTTTGTAGTTGATTTATCTCTGGTTGAAAATCATGTTACAGTTTGTACAAGAATGGGCCTGCTGTTCTTGTGGACTGATCAACGTCAAACAACTTTTGATTATTTGAAGGAGATGTTGGTCAGTCCTCCAATTCATTGTCTACCAAAATAATGATTTTAGTTTATGGTTTCCTATGATGCTTCACATATTTGGTTGGGATGTGTTCTAATGCATTAGATATTGTTCATTTCTTATGGGTGTTGGAATTTATGTCCCCATGAGAGTGTCTATTCCACCAATGACATCGAGTTTGCAGTGGTAGTGTATTCCATTTGGTTTTGGATACATTATCTCATTAGCGATTTTTTTAAGTGTTCACCGATCATAAGAGCCTGAGGTATGTTTTCTCCCAACATGATGTGAACATGTGATGATGTTAGTGGATGGAGTTTTTTAAATATTATGATTTTCTGATTTCATATACACCATGAATGGGGAATTTCATGGTCGATGTGCTGAGTAAGAAACTCCTTAGTGATGCATTTTGTGAATCTAGTGATTCCTGGAGTGTGATAGAAGAACATTAAACATTGCATTTATATATGGGAGATGATGTGGTTAGAGGATTTCTTTTCAGATGATAGTGTAGTCATCTCTTGTACATCATGTGGAGGAGTCCTATCTAGGGGATCTGGATGTGGAGGGAAGGAAAGAGCTAGTTGTTTTTGGAGAGGCCCCTGATGATTTGTATGTGGATGGAAAAAATTAGAGTTTTTTGGGGGGTGGGATTTTATTCCTTTTCCAATTCCTAAGATGGTTCTCAAATAGTTCCATATATCTCCTTTAGTGGTACATCCTGGTATGAAAATATGTTCCATGATTTGAGGGGTCATTTATAGTGGACTAGATTATAGAGTTTAATTCCATAGTTTGTATCTAGATATTTGGTATTAAAAAAGGTGTAGGCCATGTACTGTGCTCTTGGTGGTTTTCTCTAGCCATTATATGTTCCTCAGCCATACTGGGAGGACCTCTTGATGTAATTTTTTATTGGTTTACTAAGATATTATGGATTATATGACATTATATGGGTGTTTGTACATCATTTTATGAAATCAGACCTCTTTACAATGATCAAGGTGTCGATCTCAATGGAGGTTATGTAAGGGTAGTATCTGTAGGAGGTGGTGAGACTCCACAGATTTTGGATTCTGATCATTTCTAATATAGATCCTATTTTTACCTCCATGGTGTGGTATAGAAACAAACATGCTTTTGGATTATATATATGCAATAGCACTTGTTTTTATCCACCGATAGACTATTAGATAGAGTGAACCATCCAAACTTTTAAAGACATGTTGCACTCTAGTTCCCTAGATTTTGGTGGTTCATGGATGCGACAAATTTCCTTGGTTGATTTGTCTTAAAAAAATTTTACTCCACCATCAGTATGGTACCGTTTGAATCATTGTATGATCGACATTTCTATTCTCCATTATTCCTGGACTGTGGTTGGAGGGTCATCAATTCTTAGGACTGAAATGGTATTGAATACAATAACATTGTTTCAGGTGATTAATGATAGAATGAATGTAGTTTATGATCCCTATAATTCCTATGTTGGTTAATGAAGAAGACCTCTAGAGTTTTACATTGGGGATCATGTGTTCTGGACTGCAAATCCTTTTCATGGGAGGTCATGGGAGTAATATTTCTCACGAAATTTTTGAGCCTTTTGAGGTGTTATATCATGTTTAATCCATGGTGTATTTGATAGAGATTCACCTTAGGATGAGTGTAATACATGATTTGTTTCCCATGTCAGAACACCATCCTTAACTTCATGGTGAATTAGACATCATTGATTTGTGTGATATTGATATTGACGATGATGTGACATTTAAGGAGTGGAAAGTAGAGATCCAAGAATACTAGGAGAAGTTGTTATGTTGGTGTTCTGTCCCATTGGTTCGTGTCCTATGGTTGAATAGTGACATCAAGGATAATTAATAGTCAAGTGGGTCTCCGATACGTGCTCAGTACCCCAATCTATTTTATTTTTACCTCTTATCTTGTAATTTTGTTTGTCTTTTGGTGGTATAAATTTTATTTTTTATGTGATGGATTTATATTATTTCATATTTTGACATCCTCAATTTTAGAGGTATATCATCCAAGAGTGTGGTTACGATCTATTGTTCTGGTTGCGTGGTTTCACACGACTCCCTTGTTGAGGTGGTTGAGATCCTTTGGTGGAGAGATCCATGAGATATATATCACATGGTGGATGTTCAGATGACCCATTTATAATTCCTCTCATGGATGTTTTATAATTCTCAAGGATTATAATTCTTTTATAGGTATATAATTTATGGCTTGAGATCTATGTGGATCGACCCTCTGAATGTTTCCTAAGACCAGGGTTCTCGGTAGTGGCTCAGTGAAATTCCAGAGAATTTAAAATAATAAGTTATAGAGGCCTGGTGATTTCTCACCATGTAGTCATTTACATGATGTGAAAGTGTGTATTATGGATTGTGTTGATCAAATCACAATGTGTAATAAATCTAGGGATATGAATAAAAAGGTGGAACAATTTTCTCTAGAAACAGAACCTTGAGGATTACACAATATGAATGGGGATTACACATATAGTAAATCCCAATGGCTATATGTTTTAAATATCTTCAGTCACATGGGATTGTCAAAACATATGGATTCAACACCTTTCTCTCAATTCTAGGTGACCCAAAATCCCCCCTATTTAATGTTTTCTAGATTCCATTTTAAAGGATTGATATCTAGATTCCCTAAATTGATCAATATTCAATCAATGGTATGTTCTACCCTCATTGTTTCAATTTAATTGATATGTTCAGCATGTTCCTCTTTTCCATCTGATGGTGATTGATCTCCATGTTTCTAAAGGAGTTATATGGGTTGTTTTTGTAATATCTGGGGTGCATTTTCCTTAGGTAGATGTAGTTATTATTGGAGAGGAAATCGAGAGCAGCATCCTTGGTCCGTTCTCATGAACGAATGTTGAAACATTTTTTAGGTAGGTGATTCATTTCATATCTATTTATTTAGGTTCAATATTAGAACAATGATGATTTATCCAAACATATCTCGATAGAATTTCCTTAATAATTAATTGAAACAGATTATTGTACTGATATCATCAACAGGGAAATGATGTTGTTTTGTACTATGATATTGGATTTTATATTATTTTTCTAGAGAGATTTATATATATGAATTTCATGGATAAGAATGTTGTTACGGATGGAATATGGAAATGAATCTAAACCTAAAAATAATATTTATTTAATTTGATAAAAGATAAAAGATTAATTTTTAATGAATCAGTTGTGTTTTAGTTTTAATGTTGTTATAATGTTTAATGTAATTGATCATAAATGTGTTATTAGAATTGAATTGTTTTGGGATACATGTTGGTTATTTTTAATAAAGGAAATAAAGTTATGTTAAATTAATTGTTAAATTAATTTTCTACCACTTTTGTTGGCATGTTGGTTAGGTTGAAAACATTTGTAACCACTAAACAACGTATCATTTAATTCAATATGGAATAATATTTTTTTGTGTTATAAATGATAATGTCACGTAGGGACTATGTTTCTTACTAGATTGTAAAATCCATGTTTCTTATTCATTGGGGCTATGAGGGATTGTTTTTTGTGAAGGCTGAATGGATTTCATTAGGGATAATAAATAGTTTATATAGTTGTTTACTACTTCTTTTGACGTGATGTGATCCTAGGATGGCTGATCCTAGAAGGTTATTGTTGTATATGGGGTGGAGTGGAAAAGATGTGATGTGATCCTAGGATGGAAAAACCTAGGGGTTTTTGTGGTATATGGGTTGGGTAAGCGTAGTTATTCTTGGAGCATCAAATGATTTTTTTGGCAGGATGCTTAGGGATATGCATGTGGGTGTTAGGGAAAACACCGGGGTTGACCGAATGAGTTAAAGATGGTATTAACCATTGATATGAAATTTAAATGCTTGTTTGAATCTATTATTTAGTTAAGAGAAAGTTTTTCGGATTATGTAATTTACTTTTATGACTGCTTAAGGTTGATTTATGTCCTTGGTTGTATGCCTTATTTGGTAGATTCATATGTTTTCATAGTGTAACAGGTAATATGGAGGTAATGTTGTAAATATATTAATAAATTTTTTACCCATTGGTTTGGTGATTTCTCAGATTCAATGTTGAGGTTATGATTCCAACATGCTGTGAACTCAGTTTTCTTATTACTAGAGGGATTATAAATTTGTTCTGATTATAAGGTAATATAAAGTGGAAAATGTTAATGGTTAATTTATGATTAATGAATTAATTAACCTGAAGTGAAACTGTTGAAAAGGAATCAAATAATTTAATGTATCTATTTAAATGGTTGTGTGTTTATAGGATATCCAGTCCTAGTAGTGGTAGCCGGGAGCCTAAGAGATATTAGCTTCATTTGATTCAATTACTAGGTTATACCCATAGTGTGGTTTTTAGATATATTATATCATGTACGTTTTGTGTTTTTATATTTTAATCAAACTTTTCAAGAAGGAAAATATCCCCCATGGATTATGATCCCTAGGTGGGGTGGGAGTGTTTTTCACAACATCCTGGTGGGAAGATAGATGGACGACTACCCCCTTTGGCCCCACTCTCTTATCATGGTAGTTACATGTACTGGTATGCACAATGGTTAGTTTTTTCAAATATATGTGTGTAGAGGATTAAAATTCTTGTGGTTATTTCACACACATGTATTCTGGATCTATATTCCTATGGTATACTATAGGTATAATTTGTATAGTTTTTGATTGCACGAGGATCCTTAGTAAGTATATGGGGTGTGATGGGTTGAGGTATAATACGTGGTCTATGATAAACCTAATACGAGATGTGGTGGCTCTGAAAAACTACTTTGTTTATTTCTATTACGTGTAAGATGTTTTGTTTTTCATGAGGTATGTGTTTTTGTTCTTCTCCGAGGTGTATGCGATATGGATATTTTTGAAATAGATTCCTTGGACACATGACGTTGGGGTAGATCGGGAAACCAGTGGGGATGTGGTAGTGGCGTACCCTTAATATTCATTATAATATAATATTTTATTCTATGCAATACCTAAGGAGTAGATCCATGGTGATTTGGGGAACTCAGTGTACCTATTTATTTACAAGGTTAGTTTTAGTCTTTGTTCATTATTTATTTTCATGCTTTCATTATCTTTTTCACGATAGGCTTCTAGGAGGATCCAACTGATAATACTATTATAATCACCCTACAAATATGTAAATATTACCTCTTAGTCTAGTGGGAGTAGGCTGTAGAGCATGATGGTTACTATGAGATTGTGGGTTATAAATTCTATTTGGGATTCATGGTCATTTCAAAATTTAATTTTTTGGGTACTTGTAGTTTTCCACATAGTTTTAATAGTTTATGCATTCGATTATAAATAAGAACATAATATTTTCTATTATATTGTATTATGAATAGGTGTTGGTTGTTTTATTTCATATGTCTCTATTTTTCATGTGTTCTTTTAGTGGTCAATTCCTCCCATCTTCATATTTAATATACCCTCAGTGCCACGTGACAACCCGGGGCATACTAGAGGTGGGACTCGGGTGTCACTATTTTTATTCCCCCATTGGATACCAGGGAGGGGCACACCATGCGTGGTGGGGGTCATGACTTATAATGATGGAAATTATGTATGTATATATATATATAATAATCATGAAATATTTAACATTTTTTAATAATAATATATCACATACTTTTTTAGCCTTCCTTTTATAAAAAATATGATATCATCATTCATGATTATGTGTGGACTACAACCTCCATCAAGCTATGGGTGTTTTTTTCATAACCAAAATATATTGATGAATTATATAAATACATTTGTCTATTTAAAAATTAAATATCAAACTTATGATAAAATGATAACACTTTATTGATTAAATATAATTTACCTTTTTCTGTCATAATCAATGGAAAATAAAAGTGTTACTCATGCATATGTAAGGTCGATAATATTCATGATGGTAACATAGTAAATTTTGAAATTAAATCATTAACGGTTAGTTTAAAAATAAAAATTTATCTTTGAAAATGGTTATTACTTATTTATTAACATTTTTGATATTATGGAATAATTAAATCATTCACCGTAGTAAACCTGTCAAAGTCATTTTTGACTTGCGATCTTAATATCCTCAAAATGAATTATGTAAAATTTATTGATTATGTAATTTATTATAATATATTAAAATGAGTAATTATCATGGAAATAGATTTTAATTAATTATATAATTAACATATGCTTATTACTCAATAATATATAGAAAGTATAGGATGAGTCAAACTGAAGGCAAGAGAAACATTAATTTAAAATATCATTTTAGATGATCTCTTGATTGGTTTTATAAATTTTATTCATCCATGATCATAAATTTTAAAAATTAATTTATAGATGTATTTATATGGATATAGGTAAATTATAAAATAAATTTTAATTTAATTTTGAATTTTATTAAATTATATTAGATCAAATATTTTTTCTTTTATTATATGAAAATTTTTCACTTTCTTTAAAAAAGGTAAAAGGTGTTATATATTTAAAAATATATAGAGACAAAAAAATTTCTAACCAATTCAACTTTTTTATATTTTTTGGATTCTATTATAACCATCCATGCTCTCTCAAAAGAATAACCATCCTCTCATTTGTTCTGGTTATTATTTTATTTCATCTGTATTTTAGAAGGAGACATTATTTTAATGGATAATAGTTTTTTATATATGAGTTTAATATAGTTTTTCCAGGGTTTCTTAATGAAAATGTAAAAGAATTTTTTTATTAATATATTTTATCTGATAATTATACATTGGAAATTGGAATGCCTATTATAACTTATTCAATTGGTGATCCACATTATAGATCATCAATTAATTGTTTACTGTGTTTATATTCGCCTATTAGGTTTTTATTAAGAAGTTATTAGATTTTAATATAAATTTTATTTGATTTCTATTCATTAGGTTCATTCCATTTTAAATAATTAAGGTTATTACATTGGTTAGAGTTATTGTTAAAGTGATATGAAAATTAATCATCACTGTACTTACATGTTTTTTTATTTTCAATTTATGGTTTTTATGAAAATATTATCATTTAACAAGATAAGATAATGATATTATATTTAATGTATTGTATTTAAAAATTCAACATGGTAAAAAATATAGATTTACAAAAATAATTTTACATGTGTAAAATAAATTTAATGAAAACTTTTTAAATTTTTGTTTTCCATTAACATTTCTTAGGAATTGTTTATCAATTTTAATTTTAAGAAGAAGTTTATTTCCAAGGTAGGAAAATTTTAATTTTTATCCCAGGTTTTTTTATGAAATGGAATATTTTTATATGTATTCAGAGACAAATGAGTTTAATTTTTATTTTAATGTCCCTTAATGAGAGTTTTTTTCTCATCCCATGTTTGAAAATGTTTTTAATATTAATTTATGGATAAGTATTGACAATGGTGAGGTAAAGAATAAAAGTTTTAAGCTATTTCATAAAAAATAGTTAATATATTAAAGGGATAACTTGTGGGAAAAATAGATACTATGTTGATATGAAGTCATTTTTTAGTAACATTTAAACATGTAACTCTAATAGATAAATATTATAAAATAATAAAACATATATATCCTCAAATTTAATAAAATAAATTCTTAAATTAAAACTCTATATTTTATAATACTTAACTTTGGTTCCTTATAATTTTTTTTAATGGAATGGATTAGATATTTTTAAAGGTTATGATTATGTATGAAAATACCCTTAAAAGACTAAAATTTATCGATATTATTATATTTAATTTTCTGATTACCACGTTTCTTCATATAAATTTTTTTGGAATTTTTTTTCTTAGAGAAAATAAGTAATCTAAGTTAGGAAGCAACCAAGGGACAAATATAATTCAAAATGAGAAAACCAGAACCATTGGAATTAGAATAAAGTAGACTGATACTATGAGGGATCAATTTTAGAAAGCTGTAAATGGTGGTGGAATCTGTGCTAGTGAATAACCAAGGATAAAATAAAGGAACATGAAAATTGTGGATATTTTTATACAAAGAAGCTTCTCTCATTAAATAAAGATTATACCCAACTATAATGTGAGGTCTGGATAAAATATCTAGAAAATATTTTTACAATCATGTGTTGTTCGAAGAACGAAAATTAAACTCTTTATATTGTTTATTTTTAATGTGAGGCTTATTAATGGTGGGAAATGACTAATAAAAAATAGAATATTATGATAATGATAAAATGATAATATATTAATTTAATAATATTTTACTTTGAATATAATTTCCAAATTCAATATGAATTAATATGAAAAGACAGTAATTGGAATGGGTATATAAGGACAAAGATTACATGGTCATGTTAGAAAAAAAATCACATAGTTGGAAAAGAACACACAAGATATTATTAATTATCCTAATAATAATATTAATAGTATCTATTAATGATTTAGAGAATTATATTAAATCAAATTAAATTCCTATGCATTTAGAAGACATGAGATTATTGTTTAAAGTGCATATAAGGTTGAAAATTATTTTTCTAATGATAAATTGTTCTACGAAAACAATAAATAACTTATCTTTGAGGTATAAAATAGGAACAAAACTACTACTTAAAATTGAATGTATGAAAATCATGTTTCTAGTTTTCGATTGGGGTTGTGAAAAGATCCCTGAGTATAGTAATATGAAATTTAGACAATGGTCTTTTATTTCTTAGAATATGACTCCTGGTTACATTGGAAAATATTTTGATAATGGTATATCCAATTTCAGCATCTTGGATATAAAGTGGTTTGTCTGTTATGACATGGGTCATTATAAATATTAGTATTTTTTGAAGAACACAAATGATGGTATGTTACAGGACTATAAGAATACAGTTGTAGTAAAATGCATTACAACTACTTCAGTAGATATTGGTAAATCAAATGATGTTTTAACAAGTGAATTTTTTGTTTAAAATGATTATGATAATTTATTATATGATTCTGTGTGTACACATTCATTCATTTTTGATAAATTTTCAATTATATTATTAATTTTACCTCATGAAATCAATCCATATGGTATAGAAATTAATGAGGGGAAGTATTAACTAAAAAAAATTACGAAAAATCATAATATTTTATTTGGAACACATTTACCTACAATCCATCATTTATTTCCCATAATAGAGTTTTTTGTTATTCTTTATATGGATTGGTTCTCTTTTTATCATGATATGATTGATTATGTAGATAAATACTTTTTTATAATGAGTTTCAGTCTGTATACAAATATTAATTCATACCATCAAAAACATATCATAAAGACAATAAAATAATAAAACATTGCAATGAAATATATCTAAAATATATTTTAGAAGATGAGGGAATGATTAAGAATATTTATTTTCTTGCAGCAAAATAATTCATTAACTTTTTTCTATATTGTTTTCATAATTTTATTCTTGACCATGAAGTTTAATTTTATACTATCTTATTTTCTGATACTAAGATAATTTCAAAACCCACTTATCGAATGACTTATGTTGAACATCATGTAGAAAAAAAATAATTAAAAGAGTTTATTGGTAATGGTTAAATTCATACTGGAAGTTCACTATTTTGTGCCATTGTTTCTTTCTTATAATGAATGATTGTTACATGTGGCTTTTCCTAGGATATAGATCTTTGAATAAAATTACTATTAACAATAAATACATATTGTCTAATATCAATTTCTTGTTTGATCAAATGTATAGAGATGTATTTTATTGACTGTTGGATTCATTTTTAGAAGACATCATCTAAAGGTGTAGTATGATGAATTTTGAAAAAATCATTTCATTCTTGGTATTTATTTCTATGTGAATTATTAGTTTTTGGTGATTCATACTAGGTTGAAAAATTCCCAAACTATATTTATCGATCATATGAATTGTATTTCCCTAAATATTTGGATAAGTTTTTTGACATCTTTATTGATTATTACTTGATTTATTAAACAACATTTTAAAATCATTAAAAAAATATATATATTATTTTTAAAACATATAATTAAATGATGATATAATGAGAATTTAGAAGATGATATTTTATAGACATCATAATGAAAGGTGAAATATCTTTTTTTCTGAGGAAAATTATTCTCATTGATCAATTGAAGAAACATAAAAATTTTATTAAGAAGAATATTTTTAATTGATTATAAGGAAATTAATGGCTGTTTTTTGAAAAATATCATGATTATGTATGCCACAAAATAAGGTAACAAGATAAAGAATTTTGTTCCTATGGAAAATATAATGTGGTGAATGCATCAGTCAATTTATAATAATTTTAGTGAGTAATAATATTTTGACCAAATCATCCAATAATGGTACATTTTTTATTTACAATGATGCAACTTTGATAGCTCTAGGTTGTGTTTATGCATAGAATGACAAGATAATATATTAATGTTATAGTCAATTAAAACCACATGAGGAAACTTATTCTATACAATACCTTGAGTTGGAGGGATTAGTGATTTCTCAAAAATTCCAGAAATATTACTTATATATATTATAGTTTGAAATATATATTGATGATAAATTTGTAAAGTATATATTAACTTATAAATAGTTAAACACGAGTCAAATTACATGGAAGGAACTGATAAAGGATTTTTACTAAATAATTAATTTAATTCATGTAATGAAAAAAAAATCCAGTATCGTGAGAAAGAAAAATACTGTTATATTAACCATAAAATATTTGGAACATGAACCTTTGGTAAATTATTGGATGCAATTTTTCATGGGAAATGTTATTAAATGATATTCCATAGCTTTTCTAGGTGTCAGTATAATATTCTATATTATAAATAGTTATGAAAAATCTGAAGGGTGATCATTTATATAGTAAATTGTATAATATTTTAGGAATAGAATGTTTTTTTGATTTCAATTTCTATGAAAAATGTTCTATCAGATTTCTAAATAGATTACATGTTCCTTGCAATTACATATTGATAGGGGAATTATTATGTAATGATCATAGTTTCTGATTTTCTATTCATCCATATATATTTAATATGAATAATGAACTTTAGGAGTATTATTTATGGGATTGAATAAAGAGTGGTAATATTTATCATTACCAAATTTATTGGACATTTGAAAAGGTTAATGTTGAAAGAAAATAAATTATTGGTTTTTTCATACATTACCATTGGATATGTGGAAATGGGTATATATATCATTTTATTTCATAATGGTATTACAAAAAACTATAAATGTAATAATGAATTTTAGTTTATTGATGATTAGTTAAATAAATCTTAACATTTTATCCCACTTCAAGATAATATGATTTTAGATCACTTTATTCAATTTTATGTCAAGTATATATCCATGTTATGTAGAGATCATCTCTCCATTGTATTATATCATTATCCCATTTTCACCTCTAATTTATAGAATAGAGTTTATAACTCATTTGGTATTAAATTAAATTTATGTACAACATTTCATCTTCAATATGATGTTTAGTTCTAGTAAACAACTCATTCTTTGGAATACTTGATTCATTCCTATTTAATTGATTAATCTGGTTGTTCAGATCATATTCTATTATTTTTTAAGGTTCTTTATAATAACTCATTTCATAATAGTATACATAAAATACTTTTGATTCATTTTATGAAAATATGTTTTAACGCTCCATATGTTTGAGGTGATATAAGAGAATGAATGTTTATGTTACCATAGTTGGTAGATGAACTAGTATTTATTATAAATATGATTCAACAATAGTCAAAGATGGGTAAGAGTGGTTATAAAATAAATGTATAATACCCAAAGAAATATCACTATTTCATGTTTTGTGATCATTTTTTATAGTCTCTCTATTGAAAAAAATTATGCATTGTGGAAAAAAGGGGATTTCACATTCATATTTCATTTGAACGTATGAAATACTATAAAAGTTACACAATTTATCTATGAACATTCCTTATCGCATTTGTTATCTTTTATAGGGGATGTATTTCAAGTTTTACTGTTATGAGAATAGGTGATGGATTCATCTCATGTATTGATCATTAAGATAGTCCTATTACAAGGTAAAACATTATAAAGTAAATATACTATTAAGATTATTGACTATTTTGAACATTTCTTTTCCATGATCTTTCACTGATATTGTCATAGGTCACTCTCATACAAAGGCAACTGAGCACACTAAGTCCAAAATCTTTCGCCACCGAGGACTATCAGTGATTTATTTCTCAGAAGAAGAGGTTGAATTTCATTATTTAGATCTACAGTATTATTTGGTATGTATGTTTTTCAAATGATAGACCTCTCTTGTTTTTCTACGCAAAACCCTCAAAAGAAATGGATTTATTAATATTCACATAGGATTATTGAACCCAACGCATGTTTTTTTAGATTATATTCAGAAGATGAGTTTTATAGATTCTGGACTCAGGGTTACTGGCCTTTCGGGAGTTTTGACATGAAAGTCATAAAATAGTCTCCAGACTATAATTTTGATTCCAAACCCCTCGTTGTTCCTATATGGCTTGGGTTCCCAAATTTTCCTCTTCATATTTTCAAACAGAATGTCTTTACTACCAATTAATGTTTATTTGGTCAAACCATCAAGCTTGAAAATGCCACATTGAACTTATCATGGCCCTCATATTCTAGGATTTGTACTGAAATCAATATATCGCATGACTTTCCATCGCGATTCTGGATTCAACGTGAGGATCATGGTTATATACAAGATGCAGTCATTGAAAATTTCCAAAAAAATTTCATAAAATGTTCAAGAGTCGGTCACTCTTTAAGTGAATGTGATAATAAATGGAATACTCCTCAACCCCACCCCCTAATCGCTCCAAATATATTTAGGTAGAAAAGGAAGAATATAAATTACCATCTGTTGCCAAGACGGATAAGCATGTTGTTTTCTCTAATATCACGAACTTTTCAGGCCCCACCAAGACATCCAATCTCTATAGTGTTGGAATCTCTCCCAATCCCGAACCTTCTAAGAAGAAAATCAGGATATCCCCATTACTAAACCATGATGAAAATACAGATATACATAGAGGAAAAGTGACTTTGAAACCTAAATTTGAAGAATCATTGTAGGTTGTGCTTAATAAATCTGTCCAATTGGAAGAAGATTTTTTAAAGATGAGATGTAGAAGAGGAAAAAAAAGTAATGATTGACTATTATGGTTTCGTTACTCCGAGTCATAGAAACACACATAAATTTAGGGAAAATACCAATATTGAGAGAATGATTTTTACGCGTTCCCAAGCTGCCAGCATGAAGGAACAAAACACACTAGCCCCATAGCCTGCCTCTAATGTTATTTTACCTACTATCTCAGATTCATCCTAAAACACTTCTTTTACTGATTTAGAAGAATCATCCAGTGAGGATAATGAAAATGAACCTGCTTTTAGGGATTCTTATGAAATAGAAGAGAAGCTGTATTTTCCAAATGATCATGAATTATGGATGGAAATGAAGGATAATACTGTATTTTGACATTATAAAAATGGTGAAATAACAACTGATACCTTCCTTGATATCAGAAAGTGAATGTTCATCAATATTATTGAAGAATTTAAAAAGGACCCATAATTCAACTTCACTGATATCCCTTGGTAATTAATTGTTAATTTACCCCTAGATTGATGGACCCCCTTCTATTTTCCGTTCTTCCTTGTAGATCTGAATTTATACTGACTCACTCCGTATTTTTGGTGATGACACTGAATATTTCCTCTTGATGAGACTATTTTTCAGGTGAACATTATTTGGTTTCTTGGAGTATAACCATGAATGTAGGATAGAATTATTTTTCATCAGAATAGTTTATTCTTATCCATTAGTCCTTTTGATATGTTTCACACGTAATCCTACTACCATCGATGGGGAATAGGTATGTGATAAATGCTATGTTTTTTTAAGGAATTAATGCTGGACACCACCGTGCAATTGTGAAATCTCTAAATTAGGTTGTTCTCAACATGATGATTTCATTTTATCTTGAGGTATATTCTGTGATAAGAAATGAAGAGTTGTCTCACCAGAAAAAGATTTTAAGTACCTATTCTGTTCATTCGAGACAAAAACAAGTCTTTAGTTCCTTGGGATGTATTAGAATTTCAATAAAGAACAGTAGTGAAGAACTCTTAAGGCCATGAAGCTATTGTTGTGCAATGATTCTAGATACAATTGCTATTATTTCTATTTGATTTTAATAAAGTATTTTTGGGGCATCAATTCAGAGGCCTAATCATGTCACCCCTTCTGAAAAAAATTAAGTAATTCTTAAATAAAAATGATGAAATTTTATTTTACACATTTTCTTTTATATTATTATTTAAAATCTAAATTTTGAGATTTTAGAATTTTAACATTAATAAATGAACATCATTATTGCTGAAATCATATAAAAATTATCTAGGGTGATATTTAGGAATTTTCCCCAATCCATTGTTTTTTTGTAAATAGTGAAAGTTAGTGCTTTTTTGAAAAATATTCATTTATTTTATATTAATAAACTATATTAAATGTCAAATTGTGATTTGAATTTTATTTTAGGGAATTATAACTATTCAACTATTATATATAATCTAATTATTTATATTTTATCATCAATCTATTTTTTTGGGTATAAGTTTAAAATTTGTGTATAAAATATATATTTTCAAAGAAGTGATTTTCATTTTTTCTCATATTTTAATATTAAATAAATTCATTTATCTTATATAAACTAAATATTTAAAAACTATGTCCTTATATTTAATTATGAGTGTAATTTTTTTAAATAAGATACTTTTTTTGAACATCATGGAGTGTAATCATTGTAAATATTGAACCCATTGGAAAGAGTAATTAGACATTTAATATTTAAAATAATATAATGAGAACTAAAAAATTACTGTGACACATTCCATAATTATATTTCGTAATTATGGTTATTCCACCTCTATTTACATTTTGAAAATATTTAATCTTGGTGCCATTTATATTTTATTCTGACCTATATAATAATTCATTTAGATATAATGAGAAAAATATAACTCTCTTTATTTAATAATATATATTAATTTATGATAGGTATAATAAAATATTGTTTCATTCTAATGGATTATTTAAAATATAATTTATTTTTTATTATGGTTTTTTTCAATATTTATAGACGAAAAAATATATTAAATACTACCCATCCCTGACAGATTATTTATTCAATTAAGAGGAAAATAAAATAATTGTTTCTAAAAAAATTAAAAGTTACACTATTTTATGAAATTTTTGTTATATTAAATTTTTATATAAATATAAAATTTTATGAATGTGGGAATGTATTATATTTTAATTCCTATATTTTCTTTTAATTTTCAATGTCAAATTAAATTAATAATTTCAAAATAGGTAATAATGATATAAAATAATAAATAATTTTTTAATGACTTGTGTAAATTATAAAAAGTATTTCACTAACATATAGAAATGAGATATGGTTTATAATATCATCCTTCATCCATTTAAGGTATTTTTTTTCATTTTATGGAAAATTTCATTACTCTTTTAGTGTAAAAAACATTGATTTTTTGGTATGAGTCCAAAGGGTTGATTGGGTCTTAAAAAATCACTAGTATGAAATAATCACCCAAAATTATGAAAATTTAATCAATTATAATATTTATACTCTTAACAATCATAGAATAAAATTATTTATATTTGGGTCCATTATATGATACAAATATTTTGAATTTATTTAATATATTATTTAATTACAAGAATGCCCATCTTCACCAGTATAAAATATCACCTCTTGTAATCCTTTATTAACATATAAAAATACATTTAATTCCCCTAATACCTACCTTAATATCATTCTAGAACACTGAAACCCATTCTATAAGTCATGTTTTATTCATAATTAAAACCTTAGGTGGATTTTGTTTTAAAGGAACGGGGATTATCATAAGAACACGTTTAGCTTTTAACAAAATGTTTTAGATTTATATCATCTTCAACAACACTAAAATATTACTTGATCATGATGATATAAAATCATAAATATATCCAATATAATAATATTTTAATATTCAAATATCATAACCTTTATCCATATCCTTCTTCCATCAAATGAGATACAAAACCACTTTTCAGTTTTATGGAAGAGTACAACTTTGTGAACCGATGTATTTTTTTCATAATATTCTATAATAGTTGGATATAATGATCAATTTAATATTAATATATTATATTAAGGAAATATTTATGATTATTTAAATATTATATACCCTCTACTTTTTTATATTGACATTTATTGACTAATAATAACTGTTTTCATGTATATGTGTGGACAACTATCTCCATGAATTGATGTAATTTGTTTTTAATCACCACATCATAGGGATTATTTATAAAATTTTATTTAAATAAAAAATTTTATTTATGAAATAATTAAAAAATTTCAAATAAGAAATAACACTTTTCGTCCTTCCATTATGATCATTGAATATTGGATGGGTTAATCATTTGTACGCACGACCTACTATCACTGTCAATGTAACATAGTTAATTTTTATTAATGATCATTAATATTTTGTTTAAGATTATAATTGATATAAAAAATTATAATTATATAAGGATTATTACTTTGGATATTATGGAATATTGAGAAATTTTACCCTAGACATCCTACCAAATAAATTTGTGACATTCCAGTCGAATATTTACAAAACTTGTGATGTGAACATAAATTATTAGTGAATAGTAAAATAAAAAATAAACATTGAGATTTACCAATTAAAGTATCTTTTTATCATAATTAATTTTAAATTAAAATATTAATTTTAATTAGGATCTAATATAATATTAATTTACACAGTAAATTAAAACCTCGTTTTAAATTATTTCACGATGAAATTTTTAAATATTATTCTTATATATAGATAATTTTTTTATTATGTATTTATGTTAAAATAAATGAAATATGAAGGATATTTTATATATAATTTAATTTTATATGAATTGTTTCAAAAAATAATAATTTCAAGGTTTTAATATAGAATTTATTTAATTTCATTAGAAAAGGAAAAATGTAATGTTCTATTTTGACATACATATTGACGATGGATTTTTCCATTACATAAAAAATTATTTTATGTTTGGATTCCACAATAAAATTTCATATTTTATTTATAGAAATACACCATTCGATTTTTTTGTATTTTTATACTGAAAATGGGATTCCAAATGGAAATGATATTTTAATCGCTGAAATTATTTTGCATATGTTTTCAAAATAGTTTTTAAAGTGTTTTATTATTAAAAGGTGCATAATGAAAATGTTTTATTATTGATATTGTAATTTAAAATTATATATTTGAAATTCATGAGCATGATATAGATCATACGTTGGGTGACCCCCATTATAGCTATCATTTTCTTTAGATGAAGAGAAAATGTTAACTACTTTGGTGTCTCATTTGGGATTATTATAATTTATGAGAAATTTTATTCCATTTTAACCATGAAGGTTATAACATTTTTAACCAAGAAAATTATTCAATTAATAATTTTGATTTTGAGAGTGATATTAAAATTATGCCTGATGTTACCAATATTATTTATAAATGGTTTCTAATGGGTTTTATAGATATATTATTTTTTCCCAGCATAAGTTAATGTGATTATTTAGGGAGTAAAGTGTTTTCTACATATTAAGGGTGAAAACTAAAAAAAATGAATAACTTTTCATATATTTTTTTGTTATATCAATTAAAAAATTATGAATTTTATTTTTCATTTTTCATTTTTTAAGAAAATTTATATCAAAATCCATGTGTAGTGAAATTTATTTCATATGTATGAAAACAAATAAACATGGTGGATTTTCAAATTCACCGATGGTGTTTCATTGAGTCTCACCCACATGCATATTTCTATGACACCCTGTGCACCCATCCAATGATGAAATACCTAGAATCCATCAACACTTCCATATACCACCATGCATGTGAGCACCAATTGAAACACCAATGACTAAAATAAACATCCTTTTTCTAAACCAAATCCTTCCGTCTATTTAAAAAATAAGGCACCCTCCAGAAAAACACTATCCACCATGTAAAAAATCATTTTCATATTCCCACAACACACAAAATTTTTCCATTCATGAAAATAAATCCTTATAGATTTCCATTAAAATACAATCCCACTATTTAAACTATTTTTCGTCAACTCAATAATCCATATTTTACCAAAACCATCTATTTAACACGCATTAATTTTTATTCCAATAATTTTCAAATCAAACATGTTATTCCATGATTCCATTCCCCTTTTTAAAAAAATCTCCAAATACTCATTCCATTATCTGACAACCAAAATGGCCGAAACCCATTTCTAGAAAATAGTAACTTCTTAAAACTAATTTCTAAAACCAATTCATCAGATTCAAACACTTTCCAACTACCCAACACTTCCCATTTAAAACAATGATTTAGAAAAACCATAAAATACTCCATTATTGAAAAACATATTATTTCAATAAACCATATGTTTAGTTTAGGTAAAATCCATACTATTAAATAATATTTTCTTTACTAAATATTTTTTTCATAGAAACCCAAATCTTCATAACACATCCTAATGAATGTTATGAAAATATATTTCAAATTTTTATAATCAAAGCATTCCATTAAAACCCGTTTCCATATTTCACAAATAAATGTTTTTCAATTTTTTTTCAAAATTCATGAATATTCCATGGGACCCAAAAAAAGGGAACTACTGAAAATGGGTGACTTGACCACATGGTTGGTGGAAATATTCCAAACATACCATGGACTTGGAAAGCTTTCTCGGGCCATGCTCCGAGTCTACATGGATTTCTAGGCCCTATGAGCTAACAGAGACCATTAGACCATCTCCACTTGTCATATCCCACTCACTAAAATATCCCTAAATACCCCAAAACTAACAAAACCAGACATCTTAGGGAAAGGCAAGGATTAGAATGAACAAGAATTCCCAACTCTATACCTGCACCTACCTATAGTGTCATGAAAATCCAACTCCATCTACCTGGACATTCCCAAGTAACAAATGGTGTTATTAAATGCAATGCCCTATAAGAAAAAACCTCCTTCGATACCATTTTATCATGAACTCGTCCAGGTAGACCCCGAACCAGCCTCCTGAGGTGAACTGTGGCATAGACCAACGGGAATTCCAGATACCCATCGGATGTCAAATACTGTCATGCATCAACATAGTACATGGAGGGAATGTTTTCTCACAATAAATAATAAAGAAACTAAATTATTGAATGATGAATAAAGTAGTTCGATATATAAATTGAAGTGAACTGAACATCCTTTAGATGAAATTGAAAGGTATACCAACTATACAGATAAACCAAATGAATCAGAAGACCACACTATCTCCACATGAACCCATGGGTCACTTTCCAACACAACGATCAACTATCTCCCAAGGCGATCAAACTCAATATAAAACCTGAACAAGGGATAAAAATAGAAATGAAATGTAGGAGTGAGTATTAAAGCTCAGTATTCTAGACTGATAATATATTCCCAATAATCTACCTTTATAATAAAAAAATCAATTTCATTTTTGAACTACATTATATAAAAGTATGATTATCTACATGTTTAATAAAATAAAAAGTACAACTCATTCTCTTTTTTCATTCCAAAACCATGGTGATTCTATTAGCGAGACATTATAATTTTCCAGGGGGATGTCATGTTTACACTTTCAACATTAAAAAATAGGACAAAAAACATTTCTTCCAAAATATTGTTCATAAAGTATAATAAGACTACGCGTAAAATTCCAATAAAACTCTACGCATAAAGAGAACTAGAGCAGTCACACAAAAGTGAAATGGAAAATAAGCATACAAGTATCTCAATAAAGACTAGAAAAACTATGGATAAGAATAAATAGGTGATCCCAGGAGATGAAGAACAATCAATAATATACTAATTCATGTGAATAATCTCAAGGATATTCCCTACATGATGACATCATATTTCCTTAATGCCCGACTATGTCCCTACCTAGACTAGTTGAGGGGACTAATCCAATAGTAATAAACCCATGTATCCCCATGCTATGGGAAACTAGATTGAAAGATAACCTAAACTAGTACATAAAACATTTTCAAAAATTTCTCTCAATATGACAGGTTACCATGTATCATGTATTTAAAGGGGGTCAGCCTACTGATACTGGATGAGGATCCAATCACAATTATATATAATTATATTAAAACAAAATCATAACCCCGATCCAATCCATGGATCCATATGATGCAAGAGAATAAATATAACACAATATTAAAACCCGAGGAACTCCTATAATGGATCATAATGATTCCAAATTGGGGAAATCCCATCCATTATATTTGTAGAAGTGGCCTGAGAAATATCCAAAGGATGCTTTTATAATAATCAAATTCAATATTAACACCAAGATTCCAAACAGATGTTTAAACTGTACTCACAAAACCAACAATTTTCAATAACACAAAATAAACACTCTACTAAAGAAGTTAAAACAAAACATTTTTCAAATCAAATGATTGATAAATTCTTTTAAAATAATCAGATTACAGATCCAAGGCATACCCATTTCTATTAAAATGAAAAAGGATCCATTTATCGGCAACACTTACCAAAACACCAAAAAACCCAATATATATTCGATATAAAAACCAAAAAACATTTTAGACCCATCCAATGACCTCAAAATGTCATTTTTAAAGATTCATATTTTTTAATAAATTCCATAAAATAATTTATATCACATTTATAATATAAAATTTCACTGGTGAATTTATCAGAAACAAGTCATTCAATCATTGACAAAAAAAACTTCTATTTATTACTCAAAAGGGTAAACCCCAAATTTTAATTCAATACATTTATTTAAATTGCTAAAACTGGGTCTAAACATCACATACCACTTATTAAAACTAATGTAACAATTAAAAAGAACTTTCTGTTCCAATTTTAACCAAATAACAATACTCATCAACGAATGAGGCATAGACCACATTTTTCACACAAAATAAATTATCCAATGGTTTCAAAACTGTAATTATCATATATATAAGGTAATAATAACAATAAAATGATGAAACTAAAATTATAAAGTCATGTGATAAAAGAGATTTACCTCAAATCCATGGCTCATTGACGATGTACACCCACAAATGCAGCACTAGCATTCCAAGTCCCAATATCTATCATGTGAACCCTAGATGAAAAAATCCACAAATATTACACCATCATAGATACCCAATTTAGTTAAACATGGACAATAGGGTTATAGTAGGAAGGTAAAATGGATCATAATAAATTGATAAATAAAAAGGATGCCATGCCTTTGGATCCGGGCGAAGAATCACCAAGATACTAAATAAAAATAACCTTAAAGAATCATGGAGGTGTCAAAAGGCTCCAGGGGAGGCATTAAAGTTAGGGAATTTAGAATGGGGGGTCAATGAGAAGAAAACCCACTTCAAAATAAATATTAATTCCCAAAATACCCTTTGTTTAGTAGGGTTCATGGTTAGCTTTTACGGTTTAAAAAACCATGCACTAATCGTGCATTTAGCCACTGATTATTGTTTGATGGGATGCACACATAAACTGCATGGTTTGTTAAAACATTCATAAAACTTGTGTCCCCATGTACACATAATTAATGGTTAAACTAATTGTGTTCCTTATATATGTGACCTAGAAAAATTTCCCAAATATACTCTTTTCACCCCAAGACCCATCTAACTCATGGGGATAAACCATCCAACAAGCATATTACACAAAAAGGTGACACTAGGAGTGAGACAAACAATATTTCATGACATTACCTTTTTATAACATCTATATAAAAATGGGAAATTCAAAATATAGATGGAATGAATACCTCAAAAATTCAAACCTGTCAAACCCGATTCTCGAGAATAAAACCAAGAACACTCCTCAAAGTGAGACCAAAGCTAAATAAAAAAAATCAGGTGACAATTTCACTAATAATTCCACTAATTAAACACAAGAATCCATGACATGAATGATGAAAAAAATAAGATTGTTTGAAACATACACATATTATATCCATATATAATTCACAAAAACAATAATGGAATGGTAGACTTGAATCCTATTGAACATTGAAATATACTATCTGAAGTCATAATTATTTTCATAAATTCATATAAATTAATAGTTTATTATAAATTTGGTAATCTATTTGATTAATATTCATATTTAAATTTCTCTTCCTTATTAGGTGATATAGATTGTGAGTAGGAATAATAGTAATAGGGAGATTGTGATTGATAAAACAATTTGATGTTATCACCTTTTGGCTATTGAGGGAATTTTAAATTGTAATATTTTTATGGATAAAAATGTAGTGTCAAGTAGAGATAGAAATATAGATTAAAAAATGAGTTGTTTTTGATTTGTAAGAAAATTTTCATGATAACACATGAATAGATTTTTGGATCTGGAGGATTGAGATGTTTATAAATATACCATAGAACAATTTCATAAAGATGTTTCAATATTGAATTTGGATCATGTTAAGGGAGTTGTAAGAATCCATTTTGAGGATTTAAAAAAAATAGGGTTTTTGATTTCATTTAGTGTTTATATGAGCATTTTTATGTTCACAATTTAAATAATGTAGAGTTTATACTATCTGAAAATTTTCCTAAAACAAGAATACATAAAATTAAAAAAAATTATGGTATCTTATTTTAAATGTATTATAACTTGAACATGGAATTTTCAAATTATGTTCAATGAAAAATGTTTTCATAAAGATAATTTTATTAGAATGTGTTTTATAAAGTGTATTTTAAAATTTTATTTTCAAAATTAAAAAGAATAAAAATTAAATATTAGATTAAATAAAACATATATAAGGGAGAAGATGCATAACATAATGAATGATCTAAGACTTATAAAATAACAAAAAGGGTGTCACATACTAGAACTTAATGACAAATTATGTTTAGATTAAGATAATTACTTGTAATAATGGGAATAAATATCATATATTTATCTTATTGTAGATGGAGTAGTGAAATAGTTTAAATCATGTGGATAGATATCCTTATTTAAGGAGGATGTTTTATTGTGTTGGTATCATTGAATACTAAGGATCACCACTAACAATGTGATGTCAGATTTAAGTGGCACTAAAGTAGATGTTAACAATAACCATGAGTTTAAAAATTTCATCTACATTGGATTAGTGACCAAATATATTTTTGTTTCTATTTTTAATATAGAGGTAAACTCATGTCTATAAAGATATCCAACCATAATGGAATATTTTCATAGAGGTGTAGTTGAGGGAGTGTTGATTCGGTAAGAATGAAATGAACCCAAAATGTTGGTAATTTATTATTATTGTATCATCTTAATAATTTTTAATACCTTATATACACAGAACGTTTGAATCACTATTGATATATGATCCTTGTTACATCATCATTGTATGATGCTTCAGCATTTCCCTATGTGTCATACCATGTAAAATCATTTTTCAATGCGTATATATTAAATTCCTACATATTTAGTTTTTTACAATGATTATCAGATTAATAGTTACTAGTTGAACATGGTTCCTACTGAAAAATTAGTATCATACTGAATGAAAAAATAGCAAGAAAAAAATAATATTTTGGATACACCAATATTTACCAGCCTAACTCAGAGTATCGTGGATTACATGAGGTACCATAATGAATTTAATTTTTTATAATTAAACATTTTTGGAAATAAATATTATGAATTATTATAGTAATTATCATATATTTCTGTTTTCATAATTCATAGTGAAAAGAGAATATTATACAATATTGGTGAATTTTTTATAGGATTTTCTAGAACAATGCACTATTTTTATAGTTCCCAAATAATATTGGTGTTCTTTTAAACATAAAAAACATAAAAAAACCTCCCTATCTATTCTTGAAAATACATTAATTAGTTTTCAACAAAGTTTATATTTGAATATTATTCTGTTAAAATCAAATTAGTTAACAAAAATTGTGTATGAAAATATCATTACTACACCCTCAGGATCAATGAGTTGATTAGTTTGGTAAGAAAAATTACATCATGAAACATTAATAAATTATAAAAGTGAATAAATTATTCCAAATATTAAATATATAGCTATATATTTGAGTTCACGCACATACTAGCATACACATTAAATGTAGTCACATGGATCCATTTATCAATTAACTTGTTCACTTAATCAAAATATAAATGAAATTATGTGGGTGGAATTTAAAATGAATACACTATAATTAAAAATAACATTTGGATTATAATATGTGATTATATAAACATGTGGGTCATTTTTATCAACTTATTTATCTTAGGATTTAAGAATTTCACATCGACATCCTAAAATGTTCTATGTGTGACCTTCACCACTTGGAACATCATTATAAGTTGATATTGTTTTTTTGAATTCAATAAGATAATGATAATTATGGGTAGATTGAGGGAGTAAGTTTCAGATGTTTTTTTTTTGGAATTATGATGAGTTTTTATTTTTGAAAATGGAGACAATTTATACGAACATCAGTTAGTATATAACAACCAATATCTTTAATATATTTTAATTAATTATTTATTACATAATGTACATATAACAAAATACTAAAATATCACAAATCATAGTTTTTATAGTAAAATAGGTACAGTTCACATTGACATGATACATAGATAATGTAAAATAATTATTGATAATCTCCATAACATGCCCTTAAATTTACATTGCTCTAGTAAAACATTATGGGATAACCTTTAGACATACATAGGAAAGG
Organism: Viscum album; assembly: GCA_963277665.1. Lineage (NCBI taxonomy): Eukaryota > Viridiplantae > Streptophyta > Magnoliopsida > Santalales > Viscaceae > Viscum > Viscum album. The sequence goes on along the minus strand of OY728128.1, from coordinate 793,254,130 downwards.
TGTGAGATATTAATTCTAATAAATTAATGAAAATAGAATAGAATAAGGTATAATATTTCATGGGAGCTGATAGACAGATGTAGTTAACATAAGAGGGGTGATTATATAAATCATGGACAATGAGGAATTATGTAACATGATAACATTAATAAAACATGTCAATGTGGAAACATCCAAAAAACATTACATCATAAACATAGGAAAATGATAACTTCCATGACATCATAACATTTTTGGAAACATACCAGAATTTATTAGGTTTACCCCTTAATCCCATACATGAAATATCATGAGAGTAAAACATTACCCAATGCATTTGAGTAGTATATATGCACATTCATCATTATAATATTAGGTACAAGCATATTTTTACCACATTAATCATGCAACCTAAAGTTATATTAAACTAATTTTAATCATGATATATATAGATATTGGTTATATACATGGAATTATAAAATAAGTTATTATAGATACACCAAGGTGAATAATATTAAGTGTAAATGAGGATATGTATTGAAAACCTAAAATGATTGGAATATAAAATCATATTATAATTTAAAAAGAAGAACTAGGGTAATTAAATGTTCATGGGATAGAATAATGACAGTGAATTGCGTCTCTCATCACATATAAATAATAGGTTTATTAATATGGATATTTCATATAATATCCCACTATGATAAACTACAAAACAAGGGTCATAATTTAAATTATGTGTGCAGATAATGAGGAAGAGAGTGTCACTTACCTTTAAACGGAATTTCCAAAATCATGGATAGATCCTCATTAATCTATGAGGACACCTTGGTAGGGATATTGAGAGGGATGGACATATTATGGTCATGGTCCAAGGATTTTGAGTGAAGGGGTATGAGTGTTTGGATGTGTTTATACAGAGAAAGAGGGGACAATTGTTTATAAACATCCAAATATAGGTTTTAGAATATATATGATATACTTATAAAAATAAAAACCATAATATGTTTCTGATTTTTTTTTACAAAATTGATGTGGTATTAATTATTTAAAAATTTTAGATATAAGATAAAAAATAGTACACACAATATATCTATATAGTATTTTTATAAAGGAGGATTATTTACGCTATGAAAACATAATATAAAAATAATTAATACATTTTTATAAATTAATTTTAACAATAAAAATTAATTTTTATTATGGAATTTTAAAATAATATTTTGGTCTATTTTTGGGTTTTTTTGAATTGATTTATTTCATTTATTAATTGTGAAAATGTTGTTTTTAAAAGAAAACTACATTTTTGGTTAAAATATTTTAATGATAATTTATATTTTATTTTTGTTATAAATTTAAATTAGAAAAATTTCATAACAATTAATCAATCTAGGTCACTCGAAAATTTTTATTATTTATTTGTGGTCTAAAAACATTGTAAACTTTTGAATATTATTTCATAACAAACATTATTTTTCATCACATTAGTCGGATAACTTTTTAAATTATATTTAACACTTATGTAAACTAATATTTAAAAAAAATGATTAAATATTCTTAATTTAAATAATATATAATGTATGATTTTTTCAACCAAGTTTTGGATCAAAATTACTAGAGAATGATGGAAAATTTAATTACCATAATTATTGGGAAAATGGGTTTGACTCAGGGTTAAACTAAGTAGATAATGTAAAAAATTAACTCAAAACCTCTATTAAAGCACTTTTACATACATAAATCAACCATTACAACCATAAGGTTCTATAATGTCCAATTATGGACCCATGTGACATAAGGAAAATGTTGGAGTAATCATGTCTTTTCTAAAATTTATTTTGTGTGACCTCCTACACTGATAAAAAGACACCACTCTCCTCTCTTCAATACACCATAAAAACTATTTTATTTGGAAAATAATATCACAAGAAACTCAATAATTTCCCTGAAATAATAATAAAATCCTTATTATGAGACTAAATTGAAATTATGAAGGCTTTAGTGAAAACCTAAGGAGAATTTTTGAAGAAGTGGTAATGGTCTTCAATGTGTGTATTTACTGTATTTCTATATCTATAAACCTAAATTATTGTTATGCAATGAATAAATAATATCATAATTTTCATAAAAATAATTCTATATTTTTATGTTTAGTTCATTATGTAAAACCATCCGAACATCCACCAAATGGTTTATATAATCATCATTCTTGTTTAACGTGAAATATATCCTACGGAACTAATGTCATCCAGTCTTCCATTACAAAAATTAATGGTTGGTTAAGTTTATGAATATAATATATATATATGTTATTAATTGAGTTGTTATACCTATTGAGTTATTATATTATATATATCTTTTTTTACATTCCATTCTATAGGGGATATGAAAACACTACTGGTGTGTACGGTAGACTATGGCCTTGCGAAGTGATGTGAGCCATCTTTCACCAGCTCTTTTCATGTAAAATAATAAGTTTAATGGTAATGATAATATTTTATATTGATTAAATATTTATTTATTTAAGGGAATAATTTTCGTTATTTAATTATAATATATATATATCATTTTATTTCATACCTTTTCAATAACTTAAAATGGTACCATCGTTCATGTATGTGTAGACTACCACCATCATAGAGCGATGTGACACTCTTTTAATTACCACACAAAATGGAAGATTTATATAAGTTTATAATATGATATAATATGATATTAATATTAATATTTAATTTAAAAACAAAAATCACCTCCTTTCCATAATGAACATTGAAAAATGGATACGTTGTTAATGCCTACATACAACCTTTCGTATCCATGATCGTAAGAAAATTTATTTTTAATAAAAATATTTAATGATTGGTTTTATAAGTATTATTGAATTAAACATATTATAATAATGTTTTACTATTATTATGTAGATGATATACCTATATAATATTCTCATGGCTGAGGAATTTCATGAATAAAATTCATTAGAAAAAATAAAATTTGCAAATGAAGTAATGAAAATAACGAATGATTACTAATGAATGAGAAATATGATGTTATGAAATGATAATATATGATATTATAAATATTAATATGGTTATATTATATGTTAATAAAAAGATAAAAATCATTGTATTTGATTTTAAAAAACATTCAATCAAAAGGAAGCTTGAGGTAAGGGATTTCTTAACTCAATTTACATTCATTGGGTGAAACATATACTCATTTTACTATGTAATTTTAAAATTATGTGTATAATTATTTTTTATTAAATTATGAATTATTTTGATTTTTTATGTTTATTTATAGTTGGATCGCATAATGAATTCATTGATTAATTATGACATCAATATTATTGTAACACCCCAAGATTTTATAGTGTGTTATTTCTTCAAAATAATTCAATAACATTCACTACATGCAACACCAAGTTCAATCGCACCATGACTTACCAAACAAGCTGTTCAAAAAAGGTTATGAATAGTGTCAACTAAATTTTAAACTTTATATAATCCTTATAATTTTAGAATCCATATTATGAGTTTCTTAGACATAATGTAAGAACAAATTCATTTTCAGTATTTCACTTTTACCAAATTTTAATAGTGAACCCTTTTTTGATACTATATTTTAAACTTTTTGACTAAATGGGGACATCAAAAATCTAAAATGAAACATCCCAAGCTTCCACGGTACGCTAGCGTGTGTTGTACGCAACACCGAGTTCTAACACACTGTAACCAATCAAACTAGCCGCTATGAATAGTAATACCTACTTTTTGAAATTATATATATTTTATATTTGAAAATGGACTTCATTTTTGGATTCGGAATATCGAATTTAGCCTAAGGTGAAATTTTGGTACATTTCGGATAACTTTCATATTTTGATGAATAGTGAAAATTACTAAATTTTAATTAAAAACAACTTTTTCAAAATAATTAATAGTGATAAATTATGAATTTTAGTGGTTTTAAAGTATATTTAGAATATATTTTTACCATTTAATATAATGTTGGTCATTGGACATAATTTTACAATTAAACCGAACATAAACAAGTGTCAATCTTTTGATAGTTATTATCTCTTAAAAACACGCTTTTTGTTTTGACAGCAGGAATTAATTTTAAATTAATTTCTGCCACTTCTGTGTTTTGAATTTTGGAAAATGGATTCCATATTTGGAATCAGGATGTTCAAATTGTGTAAATAGGTAACTTTTATTTTTAGACATTTTGAATAATTACTGCGGTAAATATTTTATTTACCATGGTTAAGGGTAAATCCGGTAAATAAGGGTTAAAACAATAATATTATAATAATACTAAATTACCCTAAAACGTGTCTTAACCCTATTGGTTGATACATGGTCGACCATGGGAATCTTTGGGTCTATTTTGGTACCCCATGGATCCACTTGTAAGTGATAATGACACATTATATTAATAAAGTTAAAATAAAAATAAAAATGGCATAAGCTTACATCTTTTAGAAGAACAATTTTTACATAGGGTTATACATGTTGGATTTTCGATTATAAATATTCATTAGAAAGATAAAAAGATTTCCTACATAATGATATTTTATTTATAATTTTTAGACATCAAATAATTTAAATTACTAATGACACAATAATGATGCAATGTTTACCTCATTAATAAATCATTTAAATAAATAAGATTATAATGATTAAAATATTATCTAAAACCTCTCCAATTCTTATTGGTTGATGTTATTTAGAATATGAGTCATCTTATCTTAGACCTAAATGATTTTTGGACCATTATAAACCGAATACAAATATATTATAAAGTAATACTTTCACACTTTCCTAAAGAGCCCCTCCTCTCCCTTATAAAAGGAGACCACTTCTACTCATTCCTCACACCTCTCAAGCCACTTGGCTCGTCCAAACTCTGCCCAAATAAGCTCCCCACATCCCTCTCCTCCTCCTTGAAGCTTACCCTTAGGCAGAAAGCATTTCAAGAAGTCCTTTGGTTCCAACCAAAGTGAGTTACCTAAATTAAAGGTAACGATTTCTCTTAAATTATTTTCATTTATTTTGCTTCTCCAACCCCCAAACTCTTTTTATTTCCTTTCTTTTGTAACAACACCAGTATCCTCAATATACTAGGATGTTGTTATAAGAAGAATTCAAACTACACATACACACAACTCCATCTAATGGATGATGAACATAATGTTTCTGTGGATGGCAAACTAACGCCTCACGAAACGATGATTGTTCAAATACATCTTACCGCCTCTCATGGTGGCCATTATGATGGAACTGTAATTAAATATGATATTAATGATATATATTATATATATAAGCTTCTGTAATTCCATTTTATTTCATACCATTATTCGTTTCATGTTTTATATACATACGATAATTTCATTTGAGGAAGTGCGGACTACCGCCCCCTTAAAATGATATGACTCGTTCATACCACACATGGAACGTATAAAGGATGGTGTTAATGAACTCAAGTAACATATATAAAATATTATATTATACTGGAATAGTAATATACCTATGTATCATTTGGATTCGATTCTTTTAAAATAAAAATTAAATGGAAGTAGCGTTCGTGCGTACGTACGGACTACCGTCTCCACGAACGCGATGAGATTCATTCTCCATTGTATCCATTCAAGTATAATTATCATTTAATGATTTAAAAATGATGTTTAAGGACTTGATATCATTCTGGATATGAATAAGATACAACAAACATGACTTATGTAACAAAACATATAAAGAAAATGAGTAAGTTAACACCCGAAACGGCGATAATACTAAGATATTATTATCAAATCAATATTAAAAGATCATATATGATATCATATTAATGTATTTGATTCTTGTATAATTTAGTAACAATTATTTCACTATTATACAGGAGTTTAACCTACCCCAACCAAGGAAAAGTACAAGGTAAGGGTTATTTCACAATCTGTTCATTATCCGAGGTTGTTTATACGTAATAATCTACTGGGATATCTTTATCATCCACATCCATGTTTCTTAAAAATGTATTTCAAAACATTTTTACTATTTACAAGAATATGGGTTAAAGTCATTTATACCCTTGTTTGACTTTTTATAAGAGGTTTATAAAGGAATCCTTCCGTCGTTTTCAAAACAAGGTCCTTTTTAACCTTTTCGACAGAATTGAGGTAAGAATGTTTTTTTTAACTTATATGGCGGGTGCGGTTATTTTACGCCGTTATAAAATCTTCAAAGCTTCCCTTACAAGCTTATAAGAATATTTTCAAAGAAAATGTTTTATTTTATATGGATCTTAAATGATTTCAAAATAAAAGGAGATATTTCTTTTAAAAGAATTTTGATTTCATCTATGTCAACATCCTTTGATGGATTTTAAGATTATTTGAAGTTGATTTATTATGATACAAAACTTCTATATTGTATTGAAGGTTTTGTGATATGTTTGACTGTGGATGTGCTATTTTTATACCATTCATAGTTTATGGTGAAAGTATTGACATTTCGTATGCTAGTTTTAATACGAATGTTTATGTTATGTTTAAACCTTTTCATATGGGAATGCATTGGACTTAGTAAGTGACGGGTGGAGCCCGCTATAGCTCCTCGATGCATCGGTAGGTCTCATGAGACAAACTAGTGTCTTGGCACAAGGCCTTGACAAAATCTTATTTGTAGTCTTGGCACGAGGCCTTGGCTATGTGGTTATGATAGTCTGGAATTATGCATTCCAACATTATGAAAGTGGTTATTGATTTTTACATGTGATTATTCGATTAGTAGAATATCAATGTGAATAAGTAAATGGCATTATTTCATTTTATTTATGCCATACCATGTTGAAAGTTCATGTTTGAAAGGCTTTTGTCTTAGTTATACATTGCCTTAAATGTTTATTCTTATTTATGAAAGTTTCCACTATATTGTTATCCTTACTGGGCGTTTGAGCTCACCCCTTTTCTATGTTTTATTTTTCCCAGGAAGTGAAGAAGTAAATTATGAATGACCTGCAGGGATATTATGTGGGGATATGAGTGTGAATTATGGAGGCATTATGTTGTTGTAGTAGTTTTTCATTTTATGATGTAATGTAAAACTTATTAATATATCTAGTGTTTCCAAGGCTACTAAACCAATCGGTCTTTCGAGATTTGATCTTTCTTGTGATCATGCCAATGTTACGAAGTAATGCACCGACTCTGGGTAGCTGGGGTCGGGGTGTTACACCTTATGCCTAAGGTAAGGCTTCTAAGAGGAGGATAGGGATATTTAGAGCTTAATTGAGAATATTTTGGATGAGAAAAATGGCTTGAGAGGTGTGTGGAACTGTTTAGAAGTGGTCTCCTTTTATAAGGAGGAGGAGGGGATCTTTAAGAAAGTGTGAAACTATTATTTTATTATATAATGATATTTGGTTTCTAATGCTCCAAAATAATTATATTCGAATATAAGATGACTCCTAGTCGAAATAAAACCATCCAATCAGAATTGGACATTTTTTGGATAATATTTAAATCATTATAATCTTATTATTTTAATCATTTATTAATGAGGTAAATACTGCATCATTATTGTGCCATAAATAATTTAATTTATTCGATGTCTAAACATTTTTATAAAAAAAATACCATTTAAGAAATCTTTTTACCATTCCATATAATATTTATAGTCTAAAATAGGACTTATAAAACACTATATAAAAATTAATTACTAAAATATTTTTGTTTATGTCATTTTGGCCTTTACATTAAATTATTTATTCTAAATTGTCATTATCACTTCCAAGAGGATCAATGGGGTAAAAAAATAGACACAATGATGTAAATGGTCGTTAATGACTCAAACAATAATATTAGGACAAGTTTTTAGGTAATTTTGAATTATTATAATATTCTTTTTACCTTAAATTACCCTATTTATCTTTAACTACGGTAAATAAAAGTCAGAAGTTATTATTCAACAAAAATAATTTTCATCTTAATGAACCGAATTTTACTTCTTGATAAGAACCATTTATTTCAGATTTTTTAAATTCAATTCACAGAAGTGAAAATTTTAATTTAAATGAAAAAGTCAGTTTTTTTAACTACTACTAAGTGGTGTAACTATTCATCAAAAAATGATGTTTTTCAGAAAAAGACAAAAAATTCAGCCGAAGCATTATTTGATATTAAAAATTCAAAATTAATTTATATTTTTCATAATTCAAAAAATAGTAGTGGTATTAATTAATTTAAAAGTTAATTCCCGTTGTTAAAACAAATATTGTGTTTTTAAGAAACAATAATTATCAAAAGATTGATACTTGTTTATGTCAAATTTCACAGTGAAACTAATTCTAATGACCAACATTGGATTAAAGGGTAAAATATATTTCAGTTTCACTTCAAAAAAAACTAAAAATATAGTCTAACCATATAACTAAATTATATAAAAAGGCACTTTTGAATTAAAATACATTATTTTTCACTATTCATATAAAAATGAACTTTAACAGAAAAATACCAAAAAATTACCCAAAGTAAAATTTGATGTCCACAATATAAATAATGACTATATTTGGTCAATTAGAATGTATTAAAGTTACCAAAACTGAATTTAATGAGGGTTCTCCATTAAAAGGCGATAAATCAGCCTTTAAATGTATATTATGCTTAAAATTAGATTCATTAACATTTTAAGCCTCTAAATTTTTATTGGATAATGTAAATATATTTACCAATCATGTATAATCATATTGTAGTTAGTTTAATTAATTCATACCAATACAACGGCTAGGAGTTAAGTACCATTTAAAATAATAATATTAAATTATTAGTTTGCAATGTTAGATTCCAAAGAAACTTGTTGTTGCGTATTGTGTATGCTATTTAACATAGAAACCCCTTTAAAGTAAAATTAATATTTAATTCCTAAATATTGATAAATATTAAATATGTCATATTCTTCCTTTACTAGGGATGTTACATCATTCCCCCCTTTTGGGAATTGTGTCCTTGAAATTTTTATTCACTTATCAAAATAAGTGGGGGTATTTATCCCTCATAGAATTTTCGGATTCCCATGTTGCATCTTTAACCATATGGTTTTTTCACAAAACATTTACCTGGTGAATTACATTATTTTGCAACACCTGCTCACTACGGTCAAGAATCTGGACTGGTTGTTCTTCATATAAGATATTCTCTTCCAACTACACTACCTCTGAGCTCAAAACATGGGGCAGATCTGGCATATACTTTCTCAACATCGAAACATGAAAAAAATTGTGTACTTGGGATAAACATGGAGGTAAATACACATTATACACAACTGATCTAGGTTTCTCCAGAATTTCATAAGGTCCAATGATCCTTAGACACAACTTTCCATTCTTACAAAAACGCATCACACTTTTCCTTGGAGATACTTTGAGAAAGACATGATCCCCAAATGAATGTAATATAAGTTTTGACAAATCAAACATTTATACAATCTCCTTCCACCATGAACACACAAATTCATTAAATATACAGTTTTATGATTGAAATTTTATTTTTAATGATTTTATTTCAAAATGTCTAGTGAAATTTATTTTCTAAAAGTAAATTTTAATATTAATAAGTTATTTTCCTAAATTATGGGGTTTAAAGATATTTTTATTGTATTTCTCTTCATGAATGAAAAAATACTCTATTATCACATGAATTAGAATATTTTTTATTTATACCATCCTTATTAATCCTCTTGGTGGATTATGATCATATTTATCTTTGAAAGTATCAACATTTACATTCTTGATTCATTTTTGTAGTCAGTAAATTTCCCCTAACATATTCAATTTATTATGATAATTATATTTATAAATATCCAAATTATTTATCAAGGATAATTTTTTTAAATAAACCAGATATATTAAATTAATATCGTGTTATCATTTATTGGTTAATTTATTCAATAAAGAAATAATTATAATTTGTATCCATTACATAATTCAGATGTTAAAAGATAATGTATAGTGTTCATGAATTTAATCGATTATTCAATATATTAGTAATTAAATGAATTTTAATTACATGATTTTGGACTTTTTATATAAATCCCATTAATGCATCAATATGACTCCAGAGGAAAAAATACTACGGAGAAACCCTATGACTTTTTCCTATTGTTTTGAACTCTCTTATGAATGTTCTTAATAGTAGTGATATAATCATCCAAACTAAATTATTTTTCACCATGTAGTTTTAAAACATGTTATGAATTTCCGTGATGGTGAAATTTTTCATATCCCTATGAAATGGTTTCAAAAAAAAATTTACTTCCATTACTGATAATTAATTTATTATTTTTTATGATATATTAACCATTATATAATAAAGGAATGCATTTCATTTTAAAATTTTTAATTAAATGGAATGTGTTTTTAGTTCTTTATATTTTCATGTTGATTATTTATTTCCATAAAAAAGATAGTAATGTTATTTTAATGGAATTAGTTTTCAATTCATTACCTCACCATGATTATTATGATTATTTCATCCAGACACCTTCTGCAATACATATCCATTAATGAGTATTTGATCTCACCATTATATTTTTAATCATTATTTTGGAATCATTGAGGTGTACTATATTTGATAATAATGTAAAATTTAGAGGTAATAATGATATTCTGGATATAATTTTTTTTATAATTGATTTTGTCAATTGTAGAATTGGAATCATGTATGTATCTAGTTTACAGGGAATAGTAAAGTAGTTTGTCTTATAGGATGATATTCCTTCTATTTTATACCAATGTGTTGAAAAAGGAACCGGATCTGGGATATTTGGGTCAAGGCCAATAATGTTTTTATTATGGGAAGTTTAGTTGAAACCTTGGGAACTATATTATGTAATCCTAAATTATGTTACCTAACCCCATGGAAGAATTTGAGGATAATTCTAATTTCCTGTGTTTTTTGACTGGGCTAAAATATGTATGTTTTTGAAACTTTTTTTCTACTGAATATTTTGTTTTAAAACAAAGCCTCGAAAATATGATGCACAAGTTGGGTTCTTTTAATGTTATTATAATAGGCTTAGGTAATGGCTAAAGGAGATTCTTGGATGGAAGGATGGGTTTTGGGAGAACCGGACCATGTGGTGACGTTCTCATGGGTTTGGCATAGTTAGTCAAAACCATCTGATTCAGCCGTGTATATTAAAAAAGGTGTACACTAGTGGATTTAGGGTATATGCATAGACATTCAAGCCTTTAATGTCAAACCATACGGTCTACCCAGTTTTGAGTTTCAGGTTAAATTAATTTAACTAAATGAATTGGTGAACTTTATTTAATTAAATGTGTTGTTTGGTGTTTCTTTTAATTAAATTAAAGATGAGAGAATAAAATTAAACTATGTTGAGATGGAGAAGTTATTTTGAAAAGTTTGGATGAATATAATTAAATTAATTTTAAATAATATTGATGAGTTGTTGTTTTTAATTTTGTAAAATTGGCATCAGAGAATTTAATAAAATTTATTTGAATAAATTATTTAATTAAATACAATTGAAAAAAATATAATTATATAATGATAAATGAGGTTCCAAGTTTCGTTTTTTTATAAAATTATTCTGAGAAAATTCAATAAAATTATAATGAATTGGAAAATTTATTTAGTTATTTTATATTTGAAATGAATTTAATTAAATAATATATTAAATAAGGAGATTGGGTATTATCAAATTAAATTATATATTAAGTTTAATTTAACTATATGATAAAATATTTTGGTTGTGTTTAATTAAATTGCATTGTGAGAATTTAATTAAATAGTGAGGTTTTGGGGAATTTAATTAATTAAATTTATTGGAGAAGAATTTAGTTAAATGATGTGTTAAATGTGGAGATGTGGGTATATCTAATTAAAATCATGATTAAGACGAATTTAATAATTTTATAAAAATGGAGTTTTATGTTTATGAAATTTTATTGAGATAATTTAATAAAATAATAATGTGTTGTGGAATTTATTTAATTAAATTCATTATAAAATAATTAAATTAAATAATTTATAATTTGGGAGTTTTGGGGTTTATTAATGAATCATTTTATTAAATATTAATAATATTAGTTGTCAATAATATAGTGTTTTTATTTAATTAAAACAAGGTTGATAAATTCAATTAAATTAGGTGAGATGAAATGATTTATTTAATTAAAATAAATAAAATAGAATTTAGTTAAATGATGTGAAATATGGATTTTTAAATTAAAATCAAGGTTAAGAAAAATATAATTAACTAATTTTTAAATTGGGGTTTTAATTTAATTAAATTTAATGATGAGAGAATTTAATTAAATAGAATTAGTTCGTGAATTCATTTTATTAAATTCATTTGAGGATAATTTAATCTAATAATATGTAAATGGGAGTTTGGAGTTTATCAAAGGGGTATAATATTAAAGAGTAATAATAATAATATGATGGTTAATATTATTTTATTAATTACTATATTTTAAATTATAATTTTAATTTATTAAAGGAGAAAATAATTGTGAGGTAAACCTCTCCATCCTCTTACAAGGGGCGAGACACACCCATGGTGCAACACCCATGGGTGGTGCACCACCCCTCATCCTGGATTCTCTTTGCGCTGATATCTCTTTCTGGTTCCTTCACAAAAAATATCATCTCAGTAAGGCGAGTACGTCTCCATTTGTGTTGTTGTTTGCAATAAATATTATTGATCTCCATATAATAGTCATCATTTGATTGAAACCCTATAGTAAGGTTAATTTGGTTTATTCGTTTCTTCTGGTTCTAGGTGGTGTGGAAGATGTCTCAGGACCCATTGGTCTATATATAGATGACTGTCATTGAAGTTGAAGCGGGTCTTGTCGATTTAGATCCCCATCATCATTTTTAGGTAACGCTATAAACCTAGTATTAGGTTTCACACCCCTTGAATTAGGTACTTATGGTTGTTAAGTGTTACAGATAATGTTTTGAGTCTCCATTGATTACTTCTTCACTAATTATGGGTGTTGGTTAATTGTTGTAATGTTTGATGATAAATTTTTAGTGCGCATGAATTTTGTTGAGGTGCGTGCATGAATGATGGTCGTGGCTTGAGTTAGGAAACTTTGGCTCATCCTTATTCATTGATGTAATGTTCTCAACTCCACCTCATTAATAAAATGAAGTTTTATTGATTTACTACTTCTAGTAAAGTTGACTGTAATGTTGGATTAAATTGTTTATTGATTGAAGGAGATAATTAATGATGAATTATTTATATGATTTGAGGTTATAAAATAGATTATTAATCATCTGATTAATTTTGATAAATTAATTTTCTTAAGTTGAGATAATTAACAATGAATTAATTATGTGATTTTAGATGATAATTAATCGAGGATTTAATTATTAGTTATTAATATGGTTAAGTTGAGATAATTAATTATGAATTAATCATGTGATTTGAGATTATATTTAATTGAGTAATTAATTATGATATTTTAATTTGGTTAAGTTGAAATAAATAATTATGAATTAATTATATTCATTGAGATGATAATTAATCTGGGGTTAATTATGAGATATTAATTTTGGTTACGTTAAAATTATTTTTTATCATTTAATTATGTGCTTTTAGGTGATAATTAGTTGGTGTTTAGATTTTGAGATTTTTAATGGGTTATGTTGAGATAGTTATTGTGGATTAATTATGTGTTATGATATAATAATATAGGTAATTAATCGGGGTGTTAATTTTGATATATTGATTTGGGATAAGTTGAGATAATTATTTTCAGAATTAATTATGTTATATTGAGACAACTTACTTGAGATAATTAACATGTGAATTAATTTTGCGATATTGAAATAGTTTCTCTGGAGATGATTAATTTTTGAATTAATTATTTGATATTGGGATGGATTCCTTGAGATATTTTTTTTGTGAATTAGTAAAGTAATATTGAGATGGATGCCATGTGATAATGATTTATTGAATTAATTATATGATATTGATATGGTTTCATTTTGATTAGTTAGTTGTTGAATTAACTAGAGTAATTGATTTTGTTAGTTAATTATTGAATTAAGTTGAAAAATTGATGATATTAACTAATTGTGGAAATAATTAATGTTAAAATGGTGTTTAGTTAATTATTCAGTTAACAATAGCATCGTTTTTTAACTAATTGTTGAATTATTAACATCTTTTGTGGGGGAAATTAATTTTTGAATTTATTATAATTTAATGATTGGTGACATGGTCTTTCTAATATTTCATGTGTGAATGGTAATAATGACATTCAATTATGCAATGTGAATTTAGGCGTTAGATAAGGCATTCTTTACCAATGGGATTTTGGGTGTCATACATGGCGTTCTTCACTAAAAAGATTAGGTGCTATACATTTCGTTCTACACCAATAGTATAAATGTATGAATATGATTTTTGAGATTCTAGACATGAAGTTTCTCACTATTTTGATTTTTTTTGTTAGACATGTCATTCTCCACCACTATGTTTTGGGGATAGACTTTGAATTCTACACAAATATAATAAATATATGAATGATATTTTTGGGGTGTTAGACATGGCGTTTTTTACCAATGGGATTTAATGTGATAGACATGGTGTTCTACACCAATAGGATTTTGGGTGTTAGACATGACAGTCTTCACCAATGTGATAAGGTGTATGACATGGTTTTCTACACCAATATTATAAATACATGAACGATACCGATGATACTAGGTTCTAGACATGGTGTTCTACACCAATAATATATGATATGAATGACTTGTGGTTTTAATAAGTTACATAGTTCAACAAAAAGAGGCTATGTTTTTTATTAAATAATATTAAACAATGTGATATAAATTTTATTTTTATATTCTATATTTATAGTTCATGTTTAGAATCTTATTCCCATCCATGAGCCAAAGTAGGTCTCTTTGATAGGTGTCTTTTTGGAACTTGGATGGTTTGCAGTTTATTTATTCAATTCTGTCAATACTTCATTATGATTGCAAAATGATTAATTTAATTTTCTATATTACGATAGACATCGTTGGTCTGGGACTAATGAGATTTATATCTCACACCCTACTTGGGACACCATTTCACTGCGGTGCCCGATCAGAAT
This sequence comes from Viscum album, assembly GCA_963277665.1. Lineage (NCBI taxonomy): Eukaryota > Viridiplantae > Streptophyta > Magnoliopsida > Santalales > Viscaceae > Viscum > Viscum album. The sequence goes on along the minus strand of OY728128.1, from coordinate 793,239,016 downwards.
ATACTTATTTGCAGGACCTCTGATCATGCTTGTTGTTGGAATCTTGTACATGGGAGTTAGGAGCAATGGACCTAGTGAGAGCTTGGTATGCTTGTGGAGATCGCCCTTGGAACATTGAGTATATTCCTTATTTATATACTCATATGTAAAACATTCTGTTATGTTTATTGGTTTCATATATGTATCACCATGACAAGCATGAATTGTATAAACTGGTTTTGGTCATTCATCATTATTCAGTTGATTATAATTTCATATCTGATTTTGATATTTTTTTATTTTATTACCTATTTATTTTTTGTCACTATGAGTTAGAGGGTATTGTCTCCCAACTGACTATTCATAGACCCTCTCTACTAGTCAGAAGCCTCTAGCGTACGGGGAGACATGCTTCAGGTCATGTGGCGACTGATCCGATTAGCGTTTCAAAGATAAGATGGGTCAGGTCATCATAATATGACATCAATGGTTCTAGTATTCTTTTTTTCCCATTGTCTATATATTTTGGGATTGTTTAGAAGAGACTAGAAAATTGTTTTCACTTGGTTAATACTCAGGCATGGGGCTGATCACCCCATGTATTAGAAATGGCCAAGTGTCTAGGGTTGGGAAATGATGTTATACTATTTTTTATTACATTTGATATGATTTCTCCTTGAGGGACTTGTGTACATTCTATTTCTTAATGATTTTGAGAATTTTGGAAATTTTCATTGGCTCGATATGGAAAGTATGTTACATTATATTCATCATCTTAGTCACTTAGAGGATTATATTCAATGCATATGACATACCATATAGTTGCATTAGTAGGATGACTACTAATTTTTATTATGTTCCTTAGATGGAATACCAAGATTTTCTTTTCATTACCATTCCCTTTATATAGTATGTTTCTGTGATATATATAATATTATTTTGTGTTTACATGCAATTCTACCTATTTATTAGCATTTTTACTATCTTTCTAGGCTTATATGTTAAAACATGTTGTTGTGTTTGAGATTTTTTAATATGTAAATGTCTATATGAGTGGAACATTGATTTTTGCATTTATAATGGGACCCAACATCAGTTTTGAGTTGTATGAGAACCTTATAACTGGGAAAAAAGTAACCCATGTATTCAAATAATTGAAAAAAGTTATTCTAAATTAAAAGGCTCAATGGAAATTTCATGTGATAAATGGGATCCAAATTCCATCAGAAATGTTTATGGGTGCCTTAATGGTGCATTGGGAATTTGGTATTCCAAAACAGTCATTCAAATGAGAGTTCGTGACCTTGGAAGGTTGGATAGTGTTGTAGTATCTTCCGATGGAATCTTACAGATGAGATGTTTTTAAGGTGGGTAAATTTTATAGTCATGTGTTTTTGGACTGGCCTAAAATACAATTGTTTATTAACTTCTATGTTTACTATATGGTTATTGTGAAAAATTAATCTTCAATAAGAAATTTCTGGTGTTGGGTTCTTTTAATGTTTTGATAATATTCGTGTGTAAAGGATCAAGGAATTCCCAAATGGTAGGACGGGTTTCAGGAGATCCAGACCAAGTAGTGATGTTCGCACTGGATGTACACCGTTAGTTTAAACTTTGTGGGTCATCCCAGTATAATAAAGTAGGTGTCTAGTAGTGAATGAAATCTATATCCATATTCTTTCAGAACGTGAAAATCAAACCATACAGTCTACCCAATTTTGAGTTTGGAGTTAAATTGATTTAATTAACTTCATGGTTGAAGGGAGTTTAATTAAATTAGTTGTTAGGGGTTTCTTTCAATTAAATTAATTTTTGGAGAATTTAATTAAATGACATTGATATTCATTAGTTATTTAATTAAATTGATATGAATAGAATTAAATTAATTTTAAATAATGTTGATGAGTTGTAGTTTTTAATTAAATTAAATTGTTTTTGGAGATTTAATTAAAATGGATCAAAGAAATTATTTAATTATACTAAGTTGAAATTAATTTTATTAAATGATGATTACTGAGGTGTCAGGTTTCAATTATTAATTTAATTATTTTGAGAGAATTTAATAAAATAATAATTAATTAGAATATTTATGTAATTAAGTTTTATAGGAAAGGATTTTAAATAAATGATGTGAGAAATATGTAGTTGGGGTTTTATATTCTTAAATTCAAAGTTAAGATGAATTTCATTATTTGATGAAAAATGGGGTACTTATTTAATTAAATGGTATTGAGAGAATTTAATTAAATAGTGATTTTTCTCATTTTTTTTAATTAAAATCATTAATGAAATTTTTTATAAAATGACATGTTAATTGTGGAGTTGGGGTATTATCTAATTAAATTAAAGTTTAAGATGAATTTAATTATTTGACGAAAAATCAGGGTTTTATTTCTTTAAATTGTATTGAGATAATTTTAATAAATAATTATGTGTTGGATAATTTATTTAGGTAAATTTTTTAGGGAATAATTTAATTAACTGATTTGTAATTGGAGAGTTTTTGGTTTTATCAACAAAAATTTTTATTAAATAATAAAAATATTAATAGTCATTATTATGGAGGTATTGTTTAATTAAAATGAGGTCGATAAATTTTATTAAATTATGTGAGATGGAATGTTTTACATAATTAAAATATGTTAAACCTAATTTAATTAAATTATGTAAAATATTTTAAACATAATTTAATTAAATTATGTAAAATATGGGTTTTTAATTAAATTTAAGGTTAATAAAAATTTAATTAACTAATGTGAATATGGGGTTTTTAATTTAATTAAATTTAATGTTGATAGAATTTAATTAAATATCACGAGTTAGAAAATTCATTTAATTAAATTCAGTTGAGGAGAATTTAATTCAATAATGCATAAATGGGAGTTTATTGTTTTTAAAAGGGGTATTAAATTAATGGTTAATAATAAGAATATGATGTTCCTTATTGTTATTATAATTATTATTATATATTCAAAAATAATTTTAATTTAATTTAGGGAGAAAAAAGAGGGATTTGTATCTCTCCCTCCTCCTATAGCCGGCGTGATACATCCATGGTGCAACACCCATGGGTAGCGCACCACCCCTCCCACCTGCTCCTATTCACGTGAGTATCTTTGTCTGGTACCTTCAAGAAAGTTGTTCATCTCGACAACCTGAGTCCTTCCCAGTGTATTTGGTTGTTATCATTGACTTTATTCGATTTCCATCACATGGTATTCATTAGGATGAAACCCTAAAGTTGGTTTTAATTCGATTTCTTCTTTTCTTCAGGTTCTAGGTGGTGCTGAAGATATCTTCAGATCTGGTGGCCTGCAACTGATGACCACTACTAATCTTGAACAGGTTCGGCTTGATTGGGTTTACCTCTATCATTTTCAAGTAATGATATAAATGCAATATTTGGTTTTTGACCACCATTAATAAGATGTGTATGGTTGTTTAGTGTTGCAGCTAATATTTTGGTTCTGCGCTTGGTCACCACCACAATAATTATGTGTGTATGGTAATGGTTGTTAGGTGTGATGATAAATTTTGAGTACGTGTAAACTTTTTTGGAGGTGTGAAGATGCAAGAGGGTAGGGGTTTGAGTTAATAATCATTGGGTCAACCAAATTAATTTATGTAGGGTCCTAAAATTTTCATTATTAATAATATGAAGTTTTATTTATCTACATCATCCTGTAATGTTGAGTGAAATGTTCAATTAAATTAATTATTAATGGAATGAGATAATTACGTATGACTTATTTATATTCTTTAAGGATGAAAAAATAGATAATCCTTCAGGAGAATAATTATTAGTAATTAATTTGGTAATGTTGGTAAAATTAATTATGTGATGTGAGATGATAATTAATTGTGGGATTGATTATGTGTAATTAATTTTGTAATATTGAAATAAATAGTTATGAATTGATAATGTGATTTGAGATGTTAATTACTCGGGGAATTTATTATGTGATATTAAATTATCTAAGTTGAAATAAATAATTCTAATTTAACTATTTGATTTGAGATGATAATTAATCAGGGGTAAATTATGATATATTAAATTGATTATGTTGAAATAATTTATTATGAATTAATTATGTGCTTTGATATGATAATTAATAGGGGGATTATGTATATGATATTAAACTAGTTCAGTTGAGAAAATTAATATCAAATTAATTATGTGTTATGAGAAAATAATATAAATAATTAATCTCTGTTTAATTATGATATATTTATCTGGGGTATGTTGAGATAATTAATTTTTCAATTTATTATGTTATATTGAAATGGATACATTGAGATAATTACTTTGTGAATTAATTATGTGATATTGAAACTATTACATTAGAGATGATAAATTTGGGAATTAATTATTTGATATTGGGATTGTTTCCCAGAGATAATTATTATTTGAATTAACCATGAAATATTGAGATGGTTTCAATTTGATGACTATTTATATAATTAACTATGTTATATTGATATGGTTTCCATTTGATTAGTTTATTGTTGAATTAACACTATTTGTTTATGTGGTAATTTAATTATCTAATTAATTAAGGGAATTTCTGAAAATAAATAATGGTTGAATTAATTAATGTTAATGGGTGATTATTTAATTACTTAGTTAAAAATGGAATAATTGTGGTTAACTAATTATTGAATTACAAACAACTTTTTTGTGGATAAATAATTGTTGAATTTTTTATAAATTGTAGAATTTTAATATGGTCATTCTAAAATTTGATGTATTTATGGTAACAATGCCATTCAATTATACAATAAGATTTTAGTTGTAAGACATGGAGTTATTCAAAAATGGGATTTTGGGTGTTAGAAATGGTGTTCTTCATCAATGTGATTTGGTGTTAGACATGGTGTTATGCACTAATAGAATAAATATATAAAAGGGAATTTGTGGTGTTAGGAATTCATCACCAATGTGATTTTGGGTGTTAGATTTGGCATTCTTCACCAATGCGATTAGGTATTAGACATGGAGTTATACACCAATATTATACATATATGATCAATATTATGGGGTTTTTAGACAAGGCTTTCTTCACTATTGGGATTAATGGTGTTAAAAATGGAATTCTTCACTAATGGGATTTTCAGTGTTAAACATGGAATTCTTTACCAAAGTGATTAGGTGTTAAACATGGATTTCTATACCAAATGTATAAATATATGAACATTAATGATTATATTAGGTGATAGACATGGCATGAACCCCTAATAATATATGATATGAATGATTTTTGAATTTAATAATGGAAATAGTTTAGACCCCAAGGCTATGTTATTTATTAAAAAGTATTAAATAATGTGATAAAAAGTTTATTTATAAATTCTATATTTATAGTTATTATTTTCAGAATCTTATTTCTGGAGATTATCCAAAGTAGGTATCTCTGATAAGTGTCCCTTAGCACCCTATATGGGTTTTAGTTTATTTATTCAAAAATGATTTTACTTCGTTATATGTCACACTGTTTAATTGAATTGTCTAGATTTAACTAGGCATTGGTGGTACTAGACTACTGAGGTGCATATCTCATACAATACATGGTCCAGCGTTGCACATGGGTACCCAAGTAGACTCTACTTGATTGTAGTACATTAGATCTTGCTTGTTGTTGTTGGTTGACTGTACTTGGGAGTTAGGATCAATGGACCGAGCATGATCTCATGGTACTTATGGGGATCACCATTGGGGTTTGAGTCTATCCTTATTTCTGTAATAAGATGTCGAGAATGTTGTTTTTTTATACTTTCAAAATTGTATCACCTTGTCATGGAATCATTTTACAAATTGTCATTGACCATTTATCATTATTTAGTTGTTTATTATTTTATATCTTCTTTATCTATTATCTATGTTTAGTATATATATATATATGTTGTGCACTATGAATGAGAGTGTATAGTCTCCCTACTGACTATCTGTAGTGCCTAGATTCTAGTCAACAACCACTATCGTATGGGGAGACATGCTTTAGGTAATGTGGAAAATGGTCCATTTAACGATTCAAGGGTAAGCTAGGTCTGTATGTTAAAATAAATTTAGAAGAATATAAAAATGTGTTGGTATGGTTGAGATTATGTGGGGTTTCAATGAAATATATCCATATCGGGATACGAAAAGTCAACATTTTTCTAGAAAAAATTTACCAATGGGTAGTAACTATGAAAAATGTCCATTGGTCTTGACCCAATCATCAACATGCGACTAACAATAGAGGTTAATATGCAATAAGGTCGACATACTTAGGGGGATCTGCTTTGGATAATTCAAATTTTATTTAAAAACCATTATGAATAATTGTAATATATGATGAAAATTAATAACCTATGATATAACTAAGGAGTCTAATGTTGTAATAATGTGTAATAATTAAGACCCCTTATAAATTATTATTTAATTTTACCACTTCTTTTATTGTTTCTCACACTATTCAATTTGATTTTAGTCAATAGATGGAACCTGAAAGAATCTAGTCAATGGTTAACATGAATGAAAATGTTGTCATTGTGAGAAACCAAAAGTTATTATTATAGGAATTAAATATATCATGATTATATAAAATTAGTTAGTCTAAAATATCATTAAAACCCTATACCATAAACAATCCTTCGAAACACCAAAGAAGAAAAGAACATCTTTCACAAAGAACTCGAGTGATGGAGACCATTTAGGAATGAGTGTTAAGTATTCAACATGTTATAAATGTGTAAGGAGAAACCTAGTAATATGACAAAATATAATGGGAAAATGATTCAGGTGTTGAATGCAAGGGAAAATAGAAATAAATTCCCAAGGTAAAATGAAGTGTATGATGGGAGGAAATAAATATCACTCGTATTATCTTTTTATAATTCATTTTACTATATATTGGAACCCTAGAAATTAATAAAAATAATTAAATCTTGTAAATGGAAACACCTAGACCAAGGAAGGTCCTATGTTGTAATAATATAGATTAATTATAATTGTATTCTGATTAAACAAAATAACAAGAATTTATTCCAATGGTATTTGGGTCATATGAATCATGAATCATATAAATATTATGTTGAATTATACAAAAAAAATTGCATTTATTAAAATAAGAGTTATGGATACCATCATGGGTCAGGTGTTTAAGATTGATCATAAGTTGAACGTCCTAAATACCCTTTTTTATGTTTTCTGTTATGGGATTCTATCAATACAAAAGATAATTTGGCAGAAATTTATATAAATATAACCCATTGATATTGTATATGATTGAGTGAGAATATAATTATGAGGAATAATTCCATTACATTATATAGAAATATACATAATGGTATTGATAACCTTTAGGTTTGATATGTTCATGAATGAAATTGAAAAAACAATGTTCTATGATTAATATTATTTATAAAAAATGTTTTATTATGAACATTAATATAAGGTTATTAAATGATTAATTTAATTTCAGGGATTTCCATCATATTTTAGGAATGTTATATGAATTTTATTAAGATATTTTTGAAAAAGGATAATCTATATAATGGCTAAGGAACCATTGAATTATAGAAGACTGCATGGCTTGAACCCCTGACTGAATGATGATATGGGTTTAAAACATAACACTGGCCAATGGGTTGTTCTAGAAATATATGACATTTTTTATATGAATGATAGGAAAAATAAATATTAATGATGTACCAATGATATTACTCTTGAGTTTTAGATATTTATATAATATAATTGATATCTTTTGATAACCATATGGGTTTTGGAAAAGAAATAATTATGTATGTAAATACATTTTACTCTTTTTCTGATATTACTATCACTTTCATATGATCATTGCCCCCAATCACTCTATTTTTATTTATGCTTTTCATCCATGTCCACAACTTCACATTCCACCATTGTTCTCTTATAAGGAAACATAGTTGTATATTATCTCATCTCACCATGGTACATAATTTCTAACTTACTAATAGGATATCCTATTCACCATTTATTTTATGGTTTGATGAAAAAGTAATTTTGATATATCGAACACATTATTACAAAAATCATGTAAAGAGTTAATGGACAAAATATATTTAAGGCGCGAATAATGTAACACTCTAAAAATATATAAAAAGACCAGTACATTAAATAAAATATATTATAAGAAACACCTTGATTATATGATAATAAATCACCATAACAAGTAGTGATATACTCATTTTTAAACTAATTCAATCACTTCAGTAGCTTACATTACACACAATGTAGAGTTTAGCTTGTGTTACATCCATTACCAAGTTTAAGGGAAATGTGAAATATTATTAAAATATTGTTATTTATAATATCTAATATGGTAAAATTAATTCTTGAAAAAAATTAATAGTTAATGTAGTAAAAATTTGTTAATGTGGTTACGTTAAAAATGGGTTTATTTGGGGGTTTACAAATAAAATAATTGAAAAATTAACCTATAAAATTTTCTAAAACCTATCCAATGTCCAAAATATGAACTCTAAATCAATAATTTTCAATAATATCCCATTTTCACCCTTGTTATATGTGAAAAATTAGTACTCAATTCTTTTCAGAAATACCAATAGTTTCATCTCCCTCGCGTAAAAAATGACACCCCTTCCACTATCTACATAATACCTAATAACATAATTATCATGGACAATTTATACAAAATTACCTACTAGATTACCTCCACTCTTTTTATAATCCATAAATTGGACATAAATACAACTGATGGAGGATTTTTTGGAAACCAATGATGGATTCCTAAAGAAGAGAAAATGTTATTCATTGATATATTTTTATTTTAATTATTTATCTTCTAAATTTAAATTATTATTATAACATGATTATATAAAAAATTAATTATGTTACATATAAGAATATTTTTTTTATGTTAATTTAATTTTCTAAAAACTTCTCCACTTCCATAAAATAGGTTACAAAATAATTATTCATTTTTAATGTAGACTACCACCTCATGAAATGACGTCATTCAATTTTTGACGATCATATTGAAATATTGGGTATTATGATAGATAAAAAGTATATTTATATATTATATTAGAAAATATTTTTAGCTATGGATTCATTATATAATTTATAAATTTTTAATTCTCATTTTTTAAGGGATACAATAACGTTTCTTAGGTGTACATTGAACTACCGCCTCACGAAGTGTTGTGATTCGTGTTTCATTAACAATATTAATGGAATGTAACAATGTTAAATTTAACAATTAAATTTGATATTGTAGACTTTATTATATTATTAATGTCTTATTTATCATTATTTAATACATTTATAATTTTCATTCTTACATTCTGACTCAAGTAATGGTGATAACATCATTAATCTATATGTGCACTACCACTTTCATAAATTGACGTGACTCTCATATAATCACCCCAAAAAATGGATGATATATATGCGTATTTAAAATGGTATATATGATATTATGATGATTATTTAAATTTAATATATTACACAACTCCTTTACATATTGACCATGGAAAAATGTAAACATTATACATGTAGACGTATGAATTACCTTCTCCATGATTGTAACATTCTTCAATTATGATATAAATATCTCATGATTGGTTTTAAAATTATAATATATTTAAAAATGGGATAATTGTGACATTTTCATTATTCTTGAGATGTTGTAAATAATGATATAGGCTTGAACTGAATCATTCACGATGGAACACACATGAGAAAACTAGGCATTTAACTCTCAAAATAATTAAAATAATGAAATATTAGTAATCATTGAGCAATATGATTTTGTAAAAAGATCATATATGATATTTTGAAAACTAATATGGTTCCTGTATAAGTAGATAAATTTTTTAAAATAACTATACATGCGGTTAAATATAGATAAATCAATATGAAGTGTGAGGTATGAGATTTCATAACTAAATTACTATTTATTGGGATAAAATTTTAATTCTTTGATTATGTCATTATATGATTATGGGTATAATGAATATTTATTACATTATATTTTATTTTACCATATTTTATGTGGATTTATAATTTAAACACATAATCGATTCATTGATTAATTATCAATCAAAATTATAAAAATTTTACGGGTTTATTTGACAATCTAATACAAATCGAGAGCGTTTATTCTTGAATATATGTTGAAAGAATTTACTAAAATATTTTATAATAAACCAATGTTCTTTATTATCCAATGTTTATTCAAGATATTTTCATTAAATAATACCATTTTACCAATATTTTTGACAAAATGTAATTGAGAATATATTTTAAGATAATGTAACTTCGTTTTTCTCCTTGCTCGGAAAATTTTTCAACTTCCAAAATCATATTAAAAAACCATTTTAAAAAATGTTTTAATTTTTTTTAAATGATTTGTTAAATAAATTCTAACCATTTTTCTTTTTTTTAAAATATGCCTTCAATGGAATGTTTATGTCTTTTTCAAATAATTACTTTCTGGTTTTACCAAAAAAAATGTAATTATTGTTTTATCGAAAAAATATTACTCAAAATATCATACCATTATGACCACTAAAATGTCCTAATGATTATTTAATTATTTTAAAATGTTATTTTCATAGTAAATTATTTTAATTATGTTTTTTGAAATTTTATTTTTAAAAATTTGTTTCACAAATAAAAAGAATATTATCCTCTATAATGGTTTTAAATAATATTTTATGGTTCTTATATTAATGAATAAAAACAACCCTTTATCTATATAACCATGGTTATATGTTGTATTGATTCAATCCTAATTCTTCCTTTGGATGTTTTCTATAATTTTGATAATGGAATTATTTGACATTAACTTTCATGGTTATTTTTTCTATTCATTGACATTCCATTGAAATATTATCTTTAAAATGATCATTAGATATTAAATATTCCCCTAAATATACACATAATATATCATATATATGTATATATATTAAACATTATATAATTCCTACATATAGATTTTTTTACTTTGAAATATATTATCTTTGACTAGGGAAATAATAGTAATCAGTATCCTTTACTCAATACATATATTTTATGAATATGAACATTGTTCTTGAATTTATTAATAATTTCATATATGTGGAATGCTTTTTAAATTAAATACATGAATTAGGGTCATTTTCATAGATCCCCACTGTGCATTAGAAGGTCCCACGAGGAAAAATTAATGGTCCAAACCCTATTATTATATATCTAGTAGTATGAAACTATATTGTGAATTATATATAGAGTACTAATATAGATGGCCAAACTGAATAGACTTATACCTAGTAGTTTTCAACCATTTTGTTAAAGGCCTCACAGTAGATGATTTCATGTTATCAATTCATGAGGTACAATAATTAAGACTATCGTTTATTAAGAATTTTTTTACTATATTCCACGATATTTTCACCATGATATTAGTTGTGGATTCATTTGAATTTAATTTCATTGATTTAATTCTATGTTTTTTAGTTATTTCACTTTCCATATTTATTATTTCTTACCAAAAAATGATATTAATGCTATTTATAAGGTATTTTTGGTTAGTTGTTTACCATTCCATTTTTTATATTCTTATTTATTCATGAAATGTTTTATTATACATAACCCTTTATGAGAACATGAGCTCACTCTTATTTTGTTTCCTTTATCATGAGTCATGGAACTATGAAATTTTTTATATAAAAGTATATTGTATATGGAATAATAATATTCTTAGGAAAAAATTAGTTTTTAATTTTTATTTAAAAGATGATATGGGAATGATGTATGTATCAAATTTAACAAGACAAATAAAGTATTCAGTCCATTAGGATCTGATTCATTATATATTTAGCAAATGTATTAAAGAAGACATTGGATCTAGGATAATGAGTTCTAGATTCCTAAAATTATATTACAATTTATATTTTATATATATTATTTAATAAATTTTTTTATTAAAATTTCATTTATTTAAAATATTATTAAATTCATTAAATTGAAAATTCTTGATTAAAAATATGTATTTCTCAAAAATAAAATTTCAGTTACATTATATCAAAATGTAATATTTATGACACACGTTATTTAAAAATTGTAAAAGGTAATTATAAAAAGTGATAATTTGTAATTTTTAAATTAAAAAAAGATTATTCTTTTATGGTTAAGATATATATACCTTTATTTATCATGTGAATTCTTTAAGGTTAATATTTTTCATTATGTGATTTTTTTGGGTGGTTTTGGGTTCAATATTTTGGGACAAGATCTTGATGATATTGACTATCACAAGATTTTCCTATAGGGCATGTATCGTGACTCCCCAAACCACTCTCTAATATGCCAGGGGTTGGAGACTAGCATTTATAGGCATATCAATAACATGGGAGGTCATATACAAGGTACCAATACACACACCCATCTCCAAGTACATAAAGTGATGAAATGAAAAATAACTAATAAAAAATGTATGGAAATTAGTAAATTCCACAACAATGGTATGAAAATTAGAAACTAAAAGTAAAATAAGGCCAAATAGTAGCCCCTCATAAGGAGTCTGAAATAATCTCCAACATAATGTGTAATGATGGAGACTACAGTAAATATAATCCCATGAACACACCTCAGTATGTTCAGCTCACTAAGAGACACATGATCAAAGTCCCTTTAGGACTCAATCAAATGTTTAATTTTTCATTCAATAAATGACACATATGAGAAAACACCATGTAGGATTGAGTTTAATAATGCCCAATTAGAAACCGTGAAACCACAAAGTACCTAATAAAATAATAATATTCAAGCCTACATAGCAATATGTATACAACTCATATAACAAGAATATCCAAATATAATCTTCAATGAAACAAAATTTCAAGAAAAATTCATAATATTAATGCCAACATAGGAATATACCTTAAAGGATCCACATAACACTCATCAAGGGGAATTCACTCCCATATATAGTTATCACTAATGACATCCGTATGAGGGGAGTGATCCTTATGTCTGACCATTAGATGTATAAAGTGTAATTCTAAAGATTTATGAAACATAGATGAGGATTACACCAAATTCCATGACGCATACAAAGAAATTAATCAATAATAACTCTTTATGAAGTGGATCAATGACCGTGTTGTTATGGTCATAATTATATAAATAAATCTACCTAGGAAAATTTGATGATAGAGTATATCATTCCATAAATAACACATAGATTCAAAAAACTATATATAAGATGTCCCCCTAAAGTAATTACCCCTCTGTATAGGTTGTTTTTGTAAAAACCTTGAAGTAAAAGGATATAGGTAACACACCCTAGAAAAACATGTCCATGATAAAAAAAGATAAGGGATCCAAGGAAACTCTAAGGGAGTACACAACATGTACTATTAGTATAATAATTTCTACTTTGGAATTGTTTCATGCCAATATAAAATGTTACATTACCATGTATGTGTAATAGTATGTGGTATAAATATACCCATGTAGTTATTCCTATGTCTATGTACATGGATACGCCCATATACACTTGAAATGGCCATGTCCGGGTTGGAGTAAATAATATACCCATGCATGTGAACCTCAGTCCTTGTATGTTTATCATTTGAGGTACATGATGAGCCACATGGGAGTGGTCACATGCCATTTGATACTTATCTTCATCTGAAAACCCATTCCACCAAAATTAGTGTCCCACATGCAACACATTAGTGAAACACATGAGGTTTGTCTTAAGATTTTTCAGAATCCTTCTATTCTTTATGAATCATACCTTCACTCCATTATATCTACCAAAAATCAATCCCATTTATTTTTGATCTTGAAACCCGAGCATGGTCATTACTGAATATTAGATTTCTAACCACCTCATTTTGTCAGGAATCATCTCAAATGTCCACCATTGCCGCCTGTCCATGAACTACACCCATGGATTTCTGATATAGTCTGATAATCTCCCAACCACTCCCACCAAATGATTCATGCTCCATACCAAGTCTAGATCTAGGACACTGAATCGTTACCCTAGAAAATAGGCTCGTAACATTCAATTCCTTCTTATTTCAATCTAACAACAAGAAAAAAGAAATCCCAATGATAAGTGAAAAAAATATGAAATGTAAATTCCAATGAAAAACCATAAGGAAATTACATTGGTTCATTTTCATTTGAAAATATGTTTTTTAGATCTTAATAACAAATGAATATATTTAAAATAATAAAAAAGAAAATACCCATGATGAATTATAACAATGCCAAATTCACAATACAGATGATTTGTAAATCAAATCATTTGTTTATTGATTCATATCCATTATAGAGATTAGAAATGGGGATAAAAGCAAATAAAAAAACATTTTACCTCAATTCGGATCAATTTATTATGAATAGTGAATCATTGTTTTCATCTTTGGTGAGATCCTATGATTCTGTTGGACACCAATCATCAATCTTCAATATGGTTTCTATTTTATGGAGAAAGAACCTCTAATTCCCTCTAAAATAGTTCACCATCCACTTCCAGGGTATGAGGCTAACACTATAATTTCATTATAAAAAAATACTTGTAGAAAATATCATTCACTACAAAAATGAAATAAAATAAAATAAAATAGTTAATTATTTTTATAAATTTTATCATTTTATCCCCATGATAACTGTTTCAAAAATTACCAGCATAGAAAAAGTTTATGTCATTCTAAGAGTAAAATATATTATTTGAACTCAATGGTTAATTTATATTTCTCATCTAGTCCCCTATTTGGAGGTTATACAACATTTTATGGGAATGTGAACATGTTTTCATTTTAATATTTTATTATATTAGATGAAATTAATTTTGGAGTACTGGGCCATAGAAATGCACACTTCCTTAGGGCATGGTCTTGAAAAAATATATACAATATCAAAAAATAGAAAATAAAAAATTTTATTAATTAAATTCTCTCCATATTAAATATTCATTCTTGGAAATCCCAAAAAGTGATAGGTCAAATTGATATGGGTACGTTGCAGGTATATGAGCCGCACATTTTAGGTGCTATTTGGATAATTCACATTCTTCCACTACACACTTATTAGA
The DNA here is from genome assembly GCA_963277665.1 of Viscum album. Taxonomy (NCBI): domain Eukaryota; kingdom Viridiplantae; phylum Streptophyta; class Magnoliopsida; order Santalales; family Viscaceae; genus Viscum; species Viscum album. The sequence goes on along the minus strand of OY728128.1, from coordinate 793,223,957 downwards.
GGAACCTCTAGCCTAATATGGATCCTCTCATGCTGATCCTTGATCTATACTAGGTACTTAGAAAAGGTATTTCTATCCATGATGTAAAGAACACCCCCATCGATAACATGCATTGGTTCATGCACGTACCTTCTTAGACATGAAAGATGGAATAAATTATATACCCTGGATAATAATGGTGGTAATGATAAGCAGTGTGCTACTTCCCCATCTCTACATATTATTCAGAAAGGGCCAACAAATCTCGTAGATAACATTGACCCTGACCAAATCCCCATAATCTATATCAATGTGATACCCATTGCAAGACTTGGTCCCCCTCCTCAAACTCCAAATTCATCCATCATTGGCAAACAATATACTTCTAGAGGTCTTTATAGTCCCCATCTACTACTCAAGGATATATACCTTCTAGGTAGTGGCTCACACCAACTCTAGGCCCATAATTGCTGACTCTGATACTTATGATCGACGTAGTGTTGACATGCATGGTCATCCATTAAAGTACTCAAATGATTCTTCAATTATGGTGGAGTGGTAGGTATTTTTTTATGAAAACAGCATTAATTGAAGGTGATCCTTACAACTACTTCCAACGTCCAACATGAAATATCCCAACATATTCCCCATAATTGGAATGGTCTTTTATGTCTGGTCATCAGTATATTTATGCAAGAGACTATCAAATGAAATATAATCCCAATAACCTCTTTGAATCCCATACACAACCCATATGTGATGATAGAATCCTGGTAAAAAATGATCATCATGGTTACAACTTATAGTTAGACTTCTCCTAAACATAATTGTTTCATATGATATATACTAAAATCTTCTATAAAATAGATAGAATGTAGACTGAACTGGTGAGTAATTGTATAATAACCAAGATAATATCATGTCCCTTGGAAATATGTGGTAACCACATCCAAATTTCAATGTATATATAATCCCAGTCCTAGTATAGATCCAAAATGGGTTGAGAAAAATCGATTGAAATTTGGTTACCATCCTTCACTTGCTGACATTTATGGTACTGAGAGACATACTCTATAAAATACTTCATTATCTCGGGACACAAAAACTGATTGGATGTACCACCAATATTGATGTATCATAATCTATCAGAACCACCACATACAATTTCACTTATACCATCATGTATCATCTATGAAAACAACATTCTCCCAATATTTAGATATTCTAGTGTGAGTATGTCTAGTGGGTATACGATTATGTAGGGTCTCACAGTTAGTACCCCCATATTACGGTTCCCTACTCACTACAAAAAAAATTAGTAACAACCATCTGTTTTATGTAAGATGATCAACCTGTAGCCATAAAGGACAAATAAAATGATCTCATCTAATCTAAAACCTCACTCCGTAACTAAGAATAAGATATCCTAATGAGAGAATATTCTACCATATTCACCCTCCAAAGATTATAGAAAATATCAATGTAAAAATTCATGTAGTAACTCTAGAAATCTCATATGTCTCATGTTATGATCCTTCTATAAAAAGTAATACTTCTAACTATTATGGAGATAATATATGATATACTTCTCACCAATAAATTAGCATCACAACATTTTTAGTGAAAATACTACCATTGCTAACTTAAGATAATGGTTCATGTAGTTCAGATCATACAGTCACAAATTTCATGATGCATATGTAATCACCATATGCCTTAGCATTATAACACAACCAAGAACAGTTCTTGATTCTTCATAGAACACTATATACATGACACCCTCATAAAAAATATCAATATTGGAGTACTCCTCAATAGGTTCCCAAGATCATGAAAATATTCCTTGAAGATTTATGTCCACATGAAAGGCTACCCCATTCATGTTAGAGATGCCATTTTGGACAATATCTAGGATAAGATGGGTATGCATCTATGGTAATAACATTCCATCACAATGATTGTTCGCAACACCATCACACTCATTGGTGGATGCTAAGAAAATACTACCTCAACACTCACCAATTCCACTTCCACACTTTAATCTAAGATAACAAGTCCCCAAAGATGACCTCACAAATCTCAAAATATGATATCATGGGATTCATTTAAATTTAGTTCTCCTAGAAGATTTCTATAACCATCCTAAAATGTCACACAAGATCCTCCTTGAATTATGAGTACACAAGGATATCATCGATGAATATTACAACACACTGGTCTAATAATGGATTAATGATGTAGTACATGAGTCCCAATAATAGTTATGGGAAATTAATCTTGATATAAGAAATTACAACGTATTCATAGTGACATTAGAAATATCTGAATGTCATTTCAGATTATCCTCATCATTTACTCACAACATGTGCAGCCCGTATTTGAGGAAACCTTTTTGAACCATCATAACCTTTTAAAATAGTCAAAGAGGCTGTCAATCCTTATTAGTAGATTTTTTTTCTTTAAATTTACCATGCTCATGAACTAGAAGTCCATAAATAACATCAATATATCATTTTTTTGTAATAAATTGGGACACGAAGGGTGAAATACTTGTTCAAAAAAAGGCCTCACTTTGTAATTCATCTACATAAATTGTCATATTAATAATATCTATATGATACAAATAATCTATTGGAGAAAATATCGAGGTCTCCCGGGTGTGTAGAAGAATGCTGAATTGTATCTCTCAGCTTAGATGAAATCCTAGAAAGTTATAATGAAACAGGTCCTTATACTCTCCCACCATTATAGGGAACTAAAAACTCATAACATTCGATGAAAAATTGTTATTATATTCAACTAGAGATTAATTTATAGTATATTTCTTTTCATGAGTCCATCCAGCATTGCTTATGTTCCCTTTTAACCCATGAAGGAAAACTAAATTGTATTTCTACAGACACTCCACATCCTCTACCTGATTCATTTGAGATGGGAATAAATGTGGATTTTAATTACATTACTACGATGGGATAATGCGTCCTCATAGATACATCAATTTGATCCCAAAATAAACTCTCACCTCTATGATTCATGTTTCAATACTTGAAAAAGTGGGTAATTGCGGAGTCCTCAAGAGTAAGAGTATCCAAATGTAATGGTCAAGGAAAGGTATCATCTAGAATATCTATATTTAGAAATAGATATGTGGAAATAATTAATCAACTAGACCCTATATGTATTAGTACTATGACTAAGGTAGAAAATACATAGATCTTACCGCATATCATTCTTAGAGACAGTAGTATGTAATCCATGAGCCCTAGAAACTCCCCCTCCCATGTTATCCATCTCCCCGAACCTAATGTGGACCACATAGGGGTGGTGGTTGTTAATGTAGAACCATCTACCACATTAATATTCTCTCCAAGATCCTCTTTAATTTCCACCACACTATATACATGTCTTCTCATATCACTACCTCTTAGTTGGAGGCTAATCCACTATATCTCGGCCAACCATATGCTAGGATGAAAAATCATGCGCAAGATGTTATTTTCCATAAGATGAGTTCAGAAAACTATCCATGTTATAATTGGACCCATCCTATGTGCCCTAAATTGTATAACTTATATCTAGGGACCTCCTCCTAAAATATATCGCACATCCAAGTCCCTGTGAATGATGTTAAATCCCTAACACCAAAGTCTATAATACTATGTAATCATTGGTGTAAACCACTATATGTATCTGATCAGCCTAGAAACTCTCACAATCCAAACCTCTCTATGTTACCCTAGAATAAGTATTAATTCGTAGATTTATAAAATTATATTCGATGTCTTTATGCAGTCCTTTCTCAATGGTTCAGGCTCGAATGAACTGATCACAAAACATACATATCGAGTAACATTAGAGGTCGGTCAACCTCAATTAATAACTAGTAACTTTCTTGTTTCACATATAGAGCTAATGAATCTTCGGAATGTGTAAATCAATCATCATTACTAGACACAATTACTATCGAAAATGGATCTCAATATCCATCTACACAAGAGTAGCCTCGTTATACAAATGGTTAAGTACACACCACCATATCCCTATATATCTATAGAGAATAATCACCACCAGATGATATTCTGATGTCATTAAAGGATGGTTAGCATGTTCCATCAACTCAATAAAATCATTATCCCCCTATGGGATGGGATCCATGTAAAACCCAAGGGGTTTCATCCATGTAAAATCATGAAGTGTGATCATATCGTGCAACTCATCCACTGGTATTGCGGATACCATATATTTATCAATAGGTTGTGGTACAACTGGTCCACTGCCTAGAGGTGAAACCTCTATAACATGCCTCGGTATCTATGCCTCATCATTGACAAGATTTTCTTTGTGATCTTGATGTTGTGTCATAGCTAGCATGCATCATATATGCATCTTGAATGTAAACACAATTTACCATAATCTAATAGTACATCAAGAGAGACAACTCAACAATGACATGAAAACCACAACCCATTCCAATATGAATCATGTACCATTGAATTCCATATAATGAATTTAACCATGCACTATGTTGAATGAAAGGTGACAAAATTCCTAGTGTATATATACATTGGCCACCGCACCATCCCTTGAGTCCTTGTCTGTAAATTTTAACTACAATCACATAACATATTTTACCTAATATAATCTCACAAACATTAGTTCCAAGTTTTTACCAACTGATCTAATACACTACTTTCTTGACCCTTCCAAATAGGGTCTGTACTGAGACTCCCCAATCTCGCCTCAAATATTCCAGGTGGTAGATACTAGTGCTATGTAGGAATATCAATAACATGGGAGGTCACATACTAGGTACCTATACAAAAGAACATATCTCCAATCCATACAATGTCGAAATGTAAAAAAATAATAAACCATTCATGAATAAATCTAAATTGAAAATCTAGAGGAAAAAATATGAAACTGAATGAAAACAATGCTAAATGAAATCCACCACAAAGAGTTTGAATAAATGTACAAACTAAAAGATAAAATAGGGAAAACATTCTAGATAATGTAGGAATAGACATCAGACTATCCTGGTCAATAATCGCATATTGGTACTGGTCCCTCTAGGACACCATCAGAAGGTTGATCATCTACACAATGCATGACATTTGGGGGAAAATCCATGGAGGGGTGAGTATAAAAATACCATGTATGACACCACAAAAACACAAGTCCTATTAAAATGAATAGATGTATACTCTATATAGGTATGTGTTTAAATTTATTATTACAAGAATACACTAATATAATCCACAATGACACATTGTCTCATCATAAAGTAACTACAATAATACCAACCTATGATTCCTATTCAAAGGTCCCACATATCAGTTGTCTTAGAGAGAACACTACATGAGCAATATATCACTAGTGACATCTATCCAAGAGGTATTTATCCTCATGTCTAACCATTATTAGTATATACTGAATTTAAGAATAGATATGATACAAACATAAGGATTACACCTAAGGCCATGGATCATACAAACATCTCAATATGGAATTAGCTACAACATAGAAGATAAATCCCCTTTTAGTGTTGGTCAAGATGAGACCAAGAACACCACATAGGGAATGAAAATGATTGAGGATATCATTGTAGGCCTCATGGAGGATTCCCATAGCTATATCAATGAGGTCCTACTAAAGGGTTCACCATCTTGGGTGTAAGAAGTGATTCCATACTAACCCTCATGGAAAAGGATATAGGGAATTTAGCCAAATGAAACATGTCCATATAGACGATGAAAAGGACTCCATGATAGCCTTAATTGAGTACACACCTTGTAATAGTAGTACACAATGTTACCCTTTTATATTTGGACATAATCATGTTAAATGTTCTATGCCAGTGTATAGTTAATAGTACACAACAAATCCCATGCCATTTTACTCATTCTCATGTCCATGTACATGGCTCATCCCATGTACACCTGGTGTGATTTTGTCTGTGTCGTAGTATGCGGTGTGCCCATTCCGGTGTGCTTCTCACCACGTTAGTGTACCCTATGAGGTACATGATGATCCAATAGGGAGGGGTCATGAGCTGTGTGACATAGACACATGAGGTGTGACATAGCCACATGCGATGTGACGCTTATCATTATCATGAAAACCTATCCCCAACTGTGAGGGTCCCAGACAACATGTGTTACTGAAATACAATTTCTATTTAATTTGATTTTCTAGAATCTTATTATTCTTCACATGTCATTCTTTTATGCTATCATATCCACCTAAAATCACTCATAAAAATGTAGATCTGGGGAAACAAGGTCAATCATCCTTTGATATTTCATATTTATCCACCTTTATGGTTCAATAATAACCCCTAACCTCCACTATAGTAAAAAATACTTGAACCACACCGATGAATTAATTATATGGTTTGATCTACTCACCACCACCACTATCAAAAGGTCCACAGAATATAAAATGTCTGGATATGTGGTTTTGAATCATTCCACCATGAACCAGTGGCACAATATTCAATTCATTGTTATATAGTTCAAACCACTAGAAAAACAAAATAGTAAAGATGAATGAATAAATGAGAAAGGGAAATCACATGGAAAAATCATAAGGAATGGACCTCAATAAAAATTCTTATTGAACTCAATTTATTTCCATTAGAATGATGAAGTAATTATTTTAATATAATCAACAAGAAATTTCCCATCCTAAATCATAATTATCTTATATTTAGAATACAAAAGATCTATGAATTAATTCATTAATTTATTGATTAGAATACATCACAAGGATCATAAGTGTGGATTAAAACAATCAAAAAAACATCCTTCGTCATTTAAGATAAATCACTTATGAACAATAATGAAACAAAATATTTTTTGCCTAGATCCTTTGATTCTATTCCACACTGGTCATTTATCATTGATCTTTCAGAAGTTCATCTAAGAGAGATCCTCCAATGTTGTCCTTAACGGTTCTCCAATAGATCAAGGATTATGTGGGTAAACCTAAAAATTCATTACATGGTGAAAATATAGAATAAATACGTCATTATATAAATTAATTAATATAAAATAATTTATTTTATTATTTTATTTATTTTATGACTGTGATATATTTTTCATAAACACATCACACCGACAAATGTTATGTAATAACTAGGGTAAAATCATCACTTTGTGCTCATTGGATCCCTCAATGTTATGATTTTATCACATGTTTACATGTAATTATACCTTATTACGGAAAATCCATGCTCGTTATAATTGATATATTTTGTATATTTCAATGATTATCTAGTGCACACCGAGCCTCAAAATCGCATGTAATATTAGATACCATCCACAAAATTAATCTATACAATAACCCAATAAAATGCATGGTAATTCCGAGTTAGTACATTTAAATTATCCCATAAATAGTTTCATTCGTCCCTTAGATGTTGAATCTAGGAATTATCTTGATCATGAGAGTAGCCGGGTGATTTTAACTATACCAGATACTCCAATAAATGTGCTTCATAAGGTATGATCTTTTAGGTTAGGGGAATCACTTCTTCTATCTTTTTAAACAAACATCTATCATAAAAAATTATATATACCATTCAAAAAATCACTTTTCATCAGTTATATTATTAATGTTCATGATGTTAAACTGTATATGAAATTTGACAGAATTTTTAATAATATAAAATAACAAGCGTAGTACATTTTTTTCACAAAATCATTAATTGAGGATTTATTTATTAATTTAAGAAGGGAGTTTTATTTGTAAAAGTTTCAGATATTAAATTATTTTCAAATTCATAATATTTTACATGAAATTATAATTTAGTTCACTAAAATAGATGATGGTAATTCAATATCATCACCTCTTCGTGTTCCATGGTGACATCCCCAAACATCTGGTTCCTCTAAAACAATTTTACCAGATGAGTTTTCACATTTCATAAAAATTATTTTGTATGTTCAATGATATTTATCGAATTCTCCGTGTATAAATGATCATTCTATAATGGCACCACCTCGATATTCAATACATTTTATTGGTACAATATGTATTTACTCAAGAGGGATACATTGAACATGTCATGTACTTATGATAGGTTACATGGGAGTGCTAGCTGATGTAACACCCCGAGCTTCCACGATACGCTTCTCATTCAATAATGCAATAGCTTGCATTGTACACAACTTCGAGTTCTAAAATACCGTGACTAATCAAAGTAGCCGTTATGAATAGTAATTACCACTTTTTAAAATTATAGAAATTTTATATTTCAAAATGGACTTCATTTTTGTATTCGTAATATCGAAATTATCCAAAGTTGAATTTTTTGTAATTTTCTGAGAACTTCCAATTTTTTATGAATTGTGAAAATTACTTAGAAACAACATTTTTAATCAAAATAATTTATAGTGATAAATTATACTATTTAGTGGTTTTAAAGTATAATTAGAATATATTTTTACCATTTTATCCAATGGTGGTCATTAGAATTAATTTAACGTTGAAATTGGACATAAACAATTGCCAATCTTTTGATATAAATTGTTTCTTAAAAACACGCTATTGTTGTGACAGCGGGAATTAATTATAAAATTAATTAATGCAACTTATATGTTTGGAATTTTGTAAAATAGAAATCATTTTTTAATTAGGAATATCAATTATAGATTAGGGTGAAATTTTTGCATTGTTCTGAAAAAACTTCAATTTTTGATGAATAGTGAAACCACTAAGTGGTAGTTAAATAACTGATTTTTCGTTTAAATGAAATATTACCACTTATGTGGTTTGATTTTCAAAAATACGACATACATGGTTGTCATTAATAAGTAAAATGTGGTTCAATGAGATTAAAATAATTTTTTGGTGAATAGTAACTTTTAAGTTCTTAATCGAGATTAGAGGTAATTAGTGTAGTTTAAGGTAAAAATAATGTTTTAATAATATGAGATGAGCTTGACACTTGTCCTACTCCTATTGGATGAGCCATGGCCGACCAAGAAAACCCATCGGTCAACTTGGGGACCCCATGGAGCCACATTGGTTGGAAAATGACATTAATATATATTTATTTAATGTTAAAAATAAATTGACACAAACATGAGTTGCTCTACTAAAACAGTTTTTAAGTGGGGTTACACAAATCCAAATTTTGACTATAAATATTAATTAGAATGATAAAAATATTTTATACATCATTGTATTTTTTTTATAATTTTTATACATTAAATAAATTAAATTATTTATGACATTATGATGATGTAGTGATGACCTCATTATTTAACGATTTAAATAAAATGGAAAGATAATGTAATATCTAAGACCTACACATGTCCAAAATGTATTGTATGAGGAGATTTTGAACCCTTATCACCTTAGACTCGAATTATACATGTTTGGGACCTTTGAAATCCGAAAAGAATTGTATAATAGAATAACATTTCATTACTTTCCAAAAGTGCCCCTACTCCCCACTTATAAAAGGCCCCCACCACTACCACCTCATTCACACTTTCAAGCCATTTGGATTGGCCAACCTCTGCCCAAATACTCTCCCAACATACCCCTCTAACTCCTAGAATCCTCACATTGGGCAGAATCTTCCCAAGGAAGCCTTTGACTCAAATCAAAAAGAGTTACCCGATTTTGAGGTAATGTCTTCTCTAATGTTGTTTTGTTTTATTTTTCTTCTCCACCCCCCTAAACTCTTTTTATTCATTTATTTTGCAAAAAAACCAGTATCATAAATATACTAGGATGTTTTTATAAGAACTATTCTAGCTACACTTACACACAACTACATCTAATGGTTAAAGAACATACGGTTCTTGTGGATGGCGAATTTCTGCCTCACGAAATGATGATTGTTCAACACTCATATAACACCTTCAAAGGTGGCCATTAATATGTCACTATATTTATATATTATATATAATATGTTTATGTTTTACTTATGCTTTTGTATTTCTCATTTATGTCATACTTTATGATTTCCATTATGGGTAAAACGCGATAATTTCATTTTAGGAAGTGCGGACTACCGCCCCCACAAAGTGATTTGAATCGTTAATGTCATATGTGGGATGTATAAAGGATGGAGTAAATGGTATTATACACTATATTATACTGGAATTATATTATACATTTATATCATTATGATTTCATTCCATTAAAAACGAAATATAAATGAAAGTAGCATTCATGCGTACGTACGGCTTACCGTCTCCATGAACGGTGCATTTCATTTCTTACCTCTAAATGTTACGTAATAAATTAATGTATATACTGGATATATATGATATATATGACATCTAAATCATGAATATAATTCTTGAGATAATGGATATTCTACCACATAAACAACTTGTAATTATAAGAAGTTTATTGTTGACTCAAGTACCAAAGATCGACAAAACGACCGTTATTAACTTAAATAATTAAATAATGTTCATAACATTATAATAAGTGATATATAAAGGTTAATGAAATTAAAAATGGTTCTTAATAAGGTATATATTAACTCTAGTTTATTATTCAGGAGGTTAAATAATGGTTGAGTCAAGTCAGACACGAGATAAGGGAACTTCTTAACCCAATTTCTATTCTTTGGGTTAATCTCCTACTTTCAAATTATGTCTTGATATTATTATGTCCTATCTCGTATTTTTACATTATTTATGTGTACTTATAGTGAATACACATTATAGATGTACTTTATTTAAAAAAATGATCTTTTTAAGGACTTCGTCTCAATCCCCTTTCATTGAGGCATATTTGGTTTATACACAACTTTCTTTTATACAGTGTATAAACCCCTTTGACTTTTACTTTTATTCAAAAGGAATCTTTTTATTATACGAAGAGTTTTTCTAAACGACAAAAGGGAATGTTTTTCTTTCCGTACTTATGCGGCGACAATGACTTCTCTGCCACCGTGACCATTATTTGAGTTTCGGCTTCCTCTAAAAGCCATCATTTTTTTAATGAAAAATAAATACAAAGTTTTAACTTTCTTTTATTTTGGTATTGAAAATGGTTTTGAGAGAGTTTTTATTATATCAATGTGTTGTATTGATATCTTGTGATTGAAATGTGGAAATGTTATGTTTCCTTTATGCATGTTTTATGTGATATGATTTTGTTATGGTTTATGATATGTTTAAACCAATTCAAATGAGGAATGTATTGGACTTAATAAGTGACGGGTGGAGCCCGCTATAGCTCCTCGATGCATCGGTAGGTCTCATGAGACAACTAGACATGGAATTGGTTGAGGCCCTTTCCCAATTTGATTTATGGTTTTGGCTGAGGCCTTAATCATTTTAGACGTCTTGGCCGAGGCCTTGACAAAATGTTTTAGAATGTCTGGCATTATACATTCCATCTTTATGAAAGTGGTTATTGATATTGCATGTGATTATTCGACTAGTAGAATATCCATGTGAGTAAGTAAATGGCATTATTTAATTTCATTTTTTCCATATTATGCTGAAGTTCATGTTTAAAAAGGATTTTATTTTAGTTATACATTTCCTTAAATGTTAATGTTTATTTATGAAAGCTTCCGTAAGATTGTTATCCCTACTGAGCATCTGAGCTCACCCCTTTCAATGTTTTAATATTTTCCAGGATGTGAAGAAGTATTTTATGAATGACCTACAAGGATAGTCAGAAGAGGATATGAGTGTGGACTATGAAGACTTTGTTATTATTTTTTCACTTTATGATGTAATGTAATATTTATGAATGTATCTAGTGTTTCCAAGGCTATTAAACTAACCGGTCTTTCGAGACTTGATCTTTTGTGATCATTACAATGTTACGAAGTAATGCACCGACTCTGGGTAGCTGGGGTCTGGGCGATACAGTTGGTATCATAGGCAGTTTAGTACAAACCTTGGAATCTAGATTTAGATAAACTCTGATTAGAGCACAAAGCCCAAAGATAGACTTTGAGGATTAGTATAGAAGAACTTCCTAGAATTTTGTTATTGTAGAGATTTTGTGAGTTTTTTGAGCAACAAATCCCTGTCTGGATACGAGCAGGTAGAGGTGGCTCTGGAACAGATGTACCTAGGGGTAAAACTTGAAATCACCGCTTTGAGCTAGACTCGAACGGGAACTGGTGCACGACAACGGGCCTAGCTGCACTCTTGGTTACGACACTCCCGGGGGATATGCTTTGGATAATTCTCATTTTATTTACAAACCACTATGAACGGTTATGAGTATATACTTACTCAAATAAAACATTTTTATGATTATGGATTATATCCATAAATAGTTCAATTTATGTTAAGTATTTTACAAGTATGGAATTATGTAGTTTGATTCATAAACAAATCTAGTTTATGCCATTGTTTAGAAATGGCGCCTAGTGGAAGGAATGGAAACCGTATCAATGCACGCACTCCGTGTAGGGATTTCCCTCTTGATCAAGATAATTATTGTGGATCTGGAGATACAATTGGTGCTGATCAACTTATTACCATACTGGGACAACTCACTCAAGTTATGAATAATATCCTTAATCGTATGGATCACCCTGATCCACAACGTGGAGGATCAATGTTAGACCTCTTCATGAGGCAACAACCACCAACATTTAATGGGGGTACAAATCCGTTAGTAGCTGAGCAATGGATAAACTCCTTAGAGAAAATATTTCATGCCTTGGGGAGTAGCAAAAGGGAGAAGGTTGTCATGGCAGTTTACCGCCTCACTGGAGATTCCGATCAGTGGTGGTCGCTGATTCAAAACACAAAGGAAGATGATGACATATTGAATATGCAATGGAGTGAGTTCAAAGAAATTTTCTTAGAAAAATACTTTCCTCGTGACCATCGAGAAGATATGGAAAGGCAATTTCTGAGTCTGAGGCAGAATGAGGATGAGAATGTCGCAAAGTATGAGGCTAACTTTACAAGGTTAGCAAGGCATGATGCCGATTATATACGTAACCCAAGGAGTAAGATTGATCGTTTCTTTGATGGGTTAAAACCATTTCTCCCTCGAGCTTTAGTATCACAATCCTTCTCATCATACGAAGATATTGTCTCGTGTGCTATCAAGACGGAAAAAGAATTCTCTAAGTCTTATGACAACAAAGTAAAGAAATAGAAGAAGAGAACGGTGGAACAAGAGACAAATAAAGGGAAAAAGGGAAAGAAGGATTTTCCATTATGTGATAATTTTGGGAAGAATCACCCTGGTACTTGCCTAAAACGAATGAGAGTTTGTAATAAATGTGGAGAAAAGGGTCACCAGGCTCGTGATTGCAAGGGAAAGGAAGAGGCTATCAAAGTTAAATGCTACAATTGTAGAGAAATGGGTCATTATGAAAATGATTGTTCTAAGTGTCAGGGAAACTTACCTCAGAAAAGGCCAAGGGATCAAGGATAATCTTATGCTGTTACTACAGTTGAAGCAAAATAACTAATGTATTTGTTCTTTTGGACTCATGGATTATATTCTGGTTATTATAATAATGTGATATATATATAAGGATTGTACTACAGTACTTGTTGATTTCAGTAAGGTTTTAATATGATGAAGGTAATTATATTTTTAGTATGTGACAATAAGAGAAAATATACTATGTTTGGGGAATCTGATAAATTGATTTTGGAATTAAGAGACCTTTTAGAGAAATTCTGGACAGAGGTATTTTGGATAACTATAAAGGTTGGAGTGGATTAAGTTGATCTTTGGATAGTATTGTTTATGGTTAAAAAATTTATGAAGATTATTTTTGGAATATTATGATACTATAGTTTTTGGAATAGGACAACCTTCAGGGTGGGGCATAACCCGTCGCGTCAGACAAAGCTGCAGGAATCGAACCCACAATCATAGTGCGACAGGTCTTTATTTCCTACCACTAGCCTACAGGATGTCCCTGGTTATTTCAAAATAATTTTACTAATATAAATGGTATGTGTTAACATTTATAACATTATAAAATTAGGATAAGTATAATATTTTTGAGTTCTATTATCTTTTTGAGTGAAAGATGAGTTGAAGGTTGAAACTCTAATTTTCAAGCATAAATATATATATACATATCTCTTATTAAATGAATAAATTAATTCTTAAACATTAATAAAGGGATATTAAAACAAAAAAATGTGTTATCCTAATATGTTATGTCTTGTTGAACTGATGATATTTTAAATCAACATAGATTGAAGGCTTTAAGGCTCTCAATTTGACAGTTGATTGTAATTGGTGACCTCAATCACTCCCTAAAAATATTTACGTTTTTCCTCCAATTATATGTCTCTAATTTCCACCAATGTTCTCCTAATCGAGATCATAATTGGGTGGTGACTTTTTCATTTCCCTTTCCCTCTTATTAAGGCTAAATTTTATTAATCTTATTTCCGATGTGGGTTTTCCTCAAAGGTATTTTCCCTTTTCAACCTTTTATTTTCAATGAAAAATTTCAAATTGCGAGGATGCAATTTATTGAAGGAGGGGAGAATGTAACACCCCGAGATTCCACGATATTCTTCTCATTCAATAATGCAATAACTTGCATTGTACGCAACTTCGAGTTCTAAAACACCGCGACTAATCAAAGTAGCCGTTATGAATAGTAATAACCACTTTTTAAAATTATAGAAATTTTATATTTCAAAATGGACTTCATTTTTGTATTCGTAAAATCGAAATTATCCAAAGTTGATTTTTTTGTAATTTTCTGAGAACTTCCAATTTTTTATGAATAGTGAAAATTACTTAGAAACAACTTTTTTAATCAAAATAATTTATAGTGAAAAATTATACTATTTAGTGGTTTTAAATTATAATTAGAATATATTTTTACCATTTTATCCAATGGTGGTCATTAGAATTAATTTAACATTGAAATTGGACATAAACAATTGCCAATCTTTTTATATAAATTGTTTCTTAAAAACACGCTATTGTTATGACAGCGGGAATTAATTATAAAATTAATTAATGAAACTTATATGTTTGGAATTTTGTAAAATAGACATCATTTTTGAATTCGGAATATCAATTATAGCTTAGGGTGCAATTTTGGCATTGTTATGAAAAACATCAATTTTTGATGAATAGTGAAACCACAAAGTGGTAGTTAAATAACTGATTTTTCGTTTAAATGAAATATTACCACTTCTGTGATTTGATTTTCCAAAATCCGACATACATTTTTTTCATTAAGAAAGTAAAATGTGGTTCAATGAGATTTAAATAATTTTTTGGTGAATAGTAACTTTTAAGTTCTTAATCGCGATTAGAGGTAATTAGTGTAGTTTAAGGTAAAAATAATGTTTTAATAATATGAGATGAGGTTGACACTTGTCATAATCCTATTTTATGAGTCATGTCCGACCAAGAAAACCCATGGGTAAACTTGGGGACCCCATGGAGCCACTTTGGTTGGAAAATGACATTAATATATATTTATTTAATGTTAAAATTAAATTGACACAAACATGAGTTGTTCTACTAAATCAGTTTTTAAGTGGGGAACAAAATGTCCAAATTTTGACTATAAATATTCATTAGAAAGATAAAAAGATTTCTTACATCATAGTATTTTTTTTATAATTTTTAGACTTTAAATAAATTAAATTATTTATGACATCATGATGATGCAGCGATGACCTCCTTATTTAACGATTTAAATAAAATGGAAAGATAATGTAATATCTAAGACCTACACATGTCCAAAACCTATTGGATGAGAATATTGCGAACCCTTATCACCTTATCCTCGAATTATACAAGTGTGGGACCTATAGAATCCGAAAATCATTGTATAATTGAATAACATTTCATTACTTTCCAAAAGTGCCCCTCCCCTCTACTTATAAAAGGCCCCCACCACTACCACCGCATTCACACTTTCAAGCCATTTGGCTCGGCCAACCTCTACCCAAATACTCTCCCAACTTCCCCCTCTTACTCCTAGAAGCATCAATTTGGGCATAACTCTTCCCAAGGAAGCCTTTGGCTCAAATAAAAAAGAGTTACCCGATTTTGAGGTAATGTCTTCTCTAATGTTGTTTTGTTTTATTTTTCTTCTCCAACCCCCTAAACTCTTTTTATTCATTTCTTTTGTAACAACACCAGTATCATCAATATAATAGGATGTTTTTATAAGAATGATTCGATATAAACTTACACACACCTACATCTAATGGTTAATGAACATACGGTTTCTGTGGATCGATAATTTCTGCCTCACGAAACGATGATTGTTCAACACTCATATAACACCTTAAAAGGTGGCCATTAAGATGTCACTATATTTATATATGATATATAATATGTTTAGGGTTTACTTATTCTTCTTTATTTCTCTTTTATGGCATAATTAATGATTTCCATTATGGGTAAAACACGATAATTTCATTTTAGGAAGTGCGGACTACCGCCCCCTCAAAGTGATTTGAATCGTTAATGCCATATGTGGGATGTATAAAGGATGGAGTAAATGGTATTAGACACTATATTATACTGGAATTATATTATACATTTATATCATTATGATTTCATTCCATTAAAATACAAAATAGAAATGAAAGTAGCATTCATGCATACGTACGGCTTACCGTCTCCATGAACGGTGCATTTCATTTCTTACCTCTAACTGTTACGTAATAAATTAATGTATATACTAGATATATATGATATATATGACATCTAAATCATGAATATAATCTTGGAGATAATGGATATTCTACCACATAAACAACTTGTAATTATAAGAAGCTTATTGTTGACTCATGTACCAAAGATCGACAAAACGACCGTTATTAACTTAAATAATTACATAATGTTCATAACATTGTAATAAGTGATATAAAAAGGATAATGAAATTAAAAATGGTTTTTAATAAGGTATATATTAACTCTAGTTTATTATTCAGGAGGTTCAAGAATGGTTGAGTCAAGTCAGACATGAGGTAAGGGAACTTCTTAACCCAATTTCTATTCTTTGGGTTAATCTCCTACTTTCAAATTATGTCATGATATTATTATGTCATATCTTGTATTTTTACATTATTTATGTGTACTTATAGTAAATACACATTATAGATGTACTTTATTTAAAAAAAATTATCTTTTTAAGGACTTCATCTCAATCCCCTTTCATTGAGGCATTGTTGGTTTTATACACAACTTTCTTTTATACGGTCTATAAACCCCTTTGACTTTTACGTTTATTCCAAAGGAATCTTTTTTTATACGAAGAGTTTTGCTAAACGAAAAAAGGGAATGTTTTTCTTTCTGTACTTATGCGGAGACAACGACTTCTCCGCCGCCGTGACCATTATTTGAGTTTCGGCTTCCTCTACAAGCCATCATTTTTTTAATGAAAAATAAATACAATGTTTTAACATTCTTTTATTTTGGTATTGAAAATGGTTTTGAAAGAGTTCTTATTATATCAATGTGTTGTATTGATATATTGTGATTGAAATTTGGAAATTTTATGTTTCCTTTATGCATGTTTTATGTGATACGATTATGTTATGGTTTATGATATGTTTAAACCTATTCATATGAGGAATGTATTGGAATTAATAAGTACGGGTGGAGCCCGCTATAGCTCCTCGATGTATCGGTAGGTCTCATGAGACAACTAGATGTGGAATTGGCCGAGACCCTTTCCCAATTTGATTTATGGTTTTAGCCGAGGCCTTAATTATTTTAGACATCTTGGCCGAGGCCTTGAAAAAATGTTTCAGAATGTCTGGCATTATACATTCCCTCATTATGAAAGTGGTTATTGATATTGCATGTGATTATTCGACTAGTAGAATATCCATGTGAGTAAGTAAATGGAATTATTTAATTTTATTTTTTCCATATTATGCTGAAGTTCATGTTTAAAAAGGCTTTTGTTTTAGTTATTCATTGCCTTAAATTTTAATGTTTATTTATGAAAGCTTCCGCAAGATTGTTATCCTTACTGAGCATCTGAGCTCACCACTTTCAATGTTTTAATATTTTCCAGGATGTGAAGAAGTATTTTATGAATGACCTACAAGGATAGTCAGAAGAGGATATGAGTGTGGACTATGAAGACTTTGTTATTATTTTTTCACTTTATGATGTAATGTAAGATTTATGAATGTATCTAGTGTTTCCAAGGCTACTAAACTAATCGGTCTTTCGAGACAAGATCTTTTGTGATGATGCCAATGTTACGAAGTAATGCACCGACTCTGGGTAGCTGGGGTCGGGGCGTTACAGTTGATGTGCCACTACATTGATGGAATCAAGAATCTCAAATGGGATGCTGTATCTTGGAATAAGCTTCCAATTTTTTCCAAACTGCATTAAATTAATAATTGGTGATATATGAAAAAAAAATTATCTCTAACCTCAAAATCATGATTATATAGAAAGATGACTCAAAATATGTTTTATCGACCATGAAATTATTTAGTATAATAATGAATGGATTGAACATTGCTTTCCAATTATTTTATATGATCTGGTCTCATCAACTTATTCTCTCCAACTTCATCCTATAATATTGAGGTATAACACCACTTCCCTCAAAGTGGCTCAAAAGTTTACATTAAATTTCTATAAATGAAACTTTTTTATATGAGAAATCCACTTGGGGAATGTTAATTTCCTTTCATCCTCTAAAATACATTATACATGAAATTATAATATCCTCAAAGCATGTATTTTCTATGAAGATAGACCATATATTCAAGGGAGATAATTAGTACAGAAACTCAGTTCTAGATCCAATAATTGCTAAATGATTCTACAAAACCTAGAGGTAATGATTGGATATTCTTAAGAGTCAATAGATTGTGGGACTCCATGCAGTCTTACCACATACCTTATGCATATCTTAGTGATTCAATTAGGATATGAATATTATATGATATAAATGATAAGCACTTAATTTGTAAGAAATCTACTACAAACCTTTTTTAATTAATTCAATTATGTTTATGGGGGATTCCTATGTTGGAAACCAAGGTTATGTTTTTCCATTTCCATTCTAGAAAGGAAAATGGTTTTATTATACACATTGCCTTATGTTTCACATTATGGACTTACTGACAAACCAAAAATAAATATACATATACTAGAATCACTATCTTCATGTTATCCCGCCAAAATTTTTGAGCTAAATCTCTATGAATTTTTTTCCTTCTTTGATGTATATAGAAGGATGACATGTGTAAATAATCCCATTGTTATTTATTTATTTATAGGGTATATGGTACAAAAATATGAGTTCCAATTATTATAAATCCATATCCCTCAATGCTTCACATGGGAATATTATCTACCTTCTTCTGTAGTACATCATCATCTTTATATGCATCCTTGATCCGGTAATGAATAGATGGATGAGATGTTATTTGAGTAAAATAGGATGATGAAAACAACCATATTCACATGTTTGTCAATTTTACATGTGAGAACATTTGAAATCCCCTTCATGGATAGAGATTCAAGATCATTTTTACTCATAGTACCAACAACATTATTTTCCCTCATAGGGTGATAATGTAATGAAAAGTCATTATCCTTTATTAGATCTAACAACCTTGATTTTCACATATTATGATCCTTTCCAATGAATATGTACATGTGGATTTTATGATCTATTTAAAAATAAAAATTATCCATATAAAGATAATGACACTTAATATTTATTGTGAATACCAACACAAAAACATTATAATACACTTCTTATTCTATTTAATACATTATTTACATTAATCAGTAGAGACAAAAAATAAATTATTTCAATGTAGCTTGGATAGTGGGATTAACAATCATGTTGCATATATCACAATTTGATTACAATACCCATCTAATCCCCAAAAACATCACATTTCCATCACATATGTAGTATATGAATATCCTTAAGTTTCATACATTTTATAATGATCCATATTTATCCATTAGTTTTTGATAACATGTCCTAATAATTTTACGCTTTCCAATAACAACTAACATTTATTATACATCACAAATAACATTTCCACTCGCAATGCCTATAGTACTGAATTCAAATTACCCATATATTTCATCATTAGTTTGGAGTGAGTAATAATTTAATCTATAAATAGTACCAAATATTTATTGATGTAATCACTAAAAACACTATTAATCCTGACCCTGAGTATTTATAGGGGATTAGTGATTCCAAATGGCATCACTATAACTAATAGTTCATATATATTTGTTAAAAATAATTCATAGTGATATCATCCTTAGCCTATACTTGATAATATCCTAACCCAATATCCACCTTAGTTAAGTATTGGTATCCACATAGCTGATTGACAAATTCCTAAAATTGGGATATATGATTCTTTTTCTATATAGTAATATTTTTGAGTACATGATAGTATAGGATGAGGTTCACTAACCCATCATTCTTCTCAAGGAAGAGGATTGGTGCACCACATGGTGATGTACCTAAACATATGAACCCATTTTCAATATTATCCAATAGTTTCATCATCATATAATAATATATAACAGAAACCATTCTATAAAGTGTCTATAATATTTTTATCTCTCTCGGTATTAGGATGATTGAAAATTCAACCTATGCACATAGAGGATGACTAATAAATTCATCAATAAGCACATCACTATATTCCCTCTCAATGGGCTTGTAATTATGGATGACCACCTCTTTAGTATTAATCATTTCATATATATACCCATAGTCAGAAGTTAATAATATTCATTCTTGATATGTTGGTAACAAATACGATTCATCATCCTCTGTGAAATTGTATAGAATCATTGGGAAATTCATGATACGATGGGGTATTTCCATCTCTTGCAAATATTATTTTTTCAATATACGGAAAGATAATACATGACCAAAATAACATCAAATTCTACTGAACGATGTTTTAGAAGGATTGATGGGATGTTAAAACAAAAAAATTTGACAGGTTAAGAGTTATATACTTGGTAAAAAATAATAAAAAATCATTTATTCTCACGGATATCTATTCTTCCATTATTCATGGCAGGGTTTGAATAGTTCTTCTGAAAATGCATGATCTAGCAGAGTGCATCAAGTAAGAATGAAAAAAAAATTCTATCATTTATTTAATAACTATAATACCTCTCACCACATTATTTTTTGTATCCAACTCAGTAGTTATAATGGAATATCCTATCACTTTTGGTCATGTATTTTTTATAAATTATATTCTTTGAAAAATATTTGCATATGGTATTTTTGATAAATTTAAATATTCCTTGAAAATAAATTACTATAATTATTTATGAAAGGTAACAACATAATTTTTATGTTACATTAATTTGGTTATTTTTTCTAATCTGTTATCACCAGGTCAGTGACCTTCCATTGCATACCTAAAGCATTTTTTCACCCCCAAAGTCAATATTTACAATGCTTATTTGTGCATTTTTTTAATGTGGGGTGTTGTGATTTATATTCAGTATTATATTTTTCCAAAAAACCAAAATATTGAAACTCCATTTTATTATTAGTAACCCTATGAAAACAATGATAATACCTAATCTCCATTTCATATTTGATAGATTATTTGATAATTTCCTCATAACTGTCCATAAATCAAATATAAAAGGATTTTCATAGTCTCAGCTTCATCTTAATAAGATAAAAATTATTGTTGATGGTAATAATAATTTAAAAGGCATATCTCAAATATATTGTGACTTTTTCCTCATATTTTATGATTGTGCCTTCATCATTTTACTCATGGATAATGAAATCCAACTCCATTTTCATCATATATTATACATAAAACATTTATTGAATTGTTGTTCTATAATTTTTTCTATTGAATTACATCCATCGCATCCAAAACCCTCACATTTCTAACCCACAACAACCACATATTGGATTATACTCCCAAATGATAAAAATCCAGCTAGATGACTTCTTACTCTGAGAATTCAAAGGATGGTCAGCATATTTTCAATGGATTTGATACATTTCACCTAGATTATGGTATCAGAGGGTCTATTTAAAGATATATTCCTTTTCACATAAAGTTCTTAATTGAAACATTATATTTCTTTGGGGGATTTTTTAATTCATCTCGATTGGTATTTCAGTTGAATATTGCCGTAAATTTAGACGGTATTATCATGATTTTATAGACTATAAATCTCATTCGGCAAGATATTTAATTATGGAAGTCACCACATTTCCCCTAATATTGGGTTTTGGATTGATTTCTTTCATTCAGAGCCATTAAATATAATAAAAGGTGAATTAGTAATAAATTTTGTTTAAATATTTTATAAATAAATGGAAAATAATGAACATTAAAGTGATAACTCAAAATGATTTATATTTATTAACCTATTATTTTCAATATTTCAATCTAATTTTTCATTGATCAATTTACAATATTAAAATCTTCTGGGAAATTTTTTTCTTTAATAATGATTTTAATGAACTTATGAATTACCCAAATCTTATCCCCTGAGAATGAAATCACATGTTTGTAGTAAAGCCCATTTTTGTGCACCAGGTATTGATAAGGTCCTACACAATGAACCCTCTTAAGTGTTATTACCCATATGTATATATGTTCGAGATGCACATACATGTGTAGAATCTAGACATAGATATTTTTTCAAAAAATCCACGTAATTTATAAATTATAATATTTTAGGGATGTTTTATTATTAGTTTCATTATCCCTAAAGCTTTTACTAGTGTTTCGTAATTATAAAAAAATATACATTCCTCTATTAACATCTATGAGAACATATATATAGTGTAAACTATAATTCATGGTTAATTACATATATGTACACATTATATAATCTCAAAGGATAATGATCCATAGTTTATTTTTTAATTTTGGTAAATACAACATCATATTAATATATAGATAAAACAAAATTATTTAAAATTTACATAACATGCTCATTAAATTCCACTCCCCATTTCAAACTACAAGGGATAACCTGGGGACATACATGTGAAATGCATGTTATATAATTCCAAGTAATATAATAAAAATAAAAGTTATAGTCATACATGCGATCCAATAGGAATATCTAGGTAACATAATAGGGTTAATAACTATAATAATAAATAACGAGGCATGATATAACATGATAACATAAAGGTAATATGAGAATTGGTGTCAAAATTAAACATAAAATCCTAAAAACAGGTCATCGATATCTTTTGAGGCATCATAACATGGTGTAAAAATATCAATAGTGGATTGGGATTACTCTTAAATCCCATAAATGACATATCATTAGACTAAAAAATTACCCAATATATTGAAGTGTTATCTAGGCATACCCATCGTTTTCATATCATGTACTTATATAAGAGTGTGACATGATTCATACAACATAAATATTCAGTTAATAAATTTAAATACAATGAACAAGGATTATGGGTTATTTACATGGAATTATTTAATAAATTAATGATAGAAACATCATCGTGAATAATCATGAGTGGAAATATTGGCATGTATTCATAATAAAAATTCATTTCATGGAAAAATAATAGTATAATTATGGTAGCATAACAACTGTCCGTAAAGAAACTTGTGAGGGATTAATGAGAGTGAAAGGGGATTATAATAACATGGGAATAATATAATTTAATTAATTGATTTGTTAAATCATATCCCAATGTGAAAAATTATAATACAAATGGTATTATATAAAATAGATTACTTAATAATGAGAAGAATATGTGGATCCCTTACATTGGGAGGCTGTTTCTAAAATTTTTAGAGGAGCTTATCAAGTTCAAGGGTAATATTTAGGATAGATATGGAGAGGTAAAAAGTGTATATTTTGTATAAAACTGTATTTAGTGAATATAAATTATAGTTTCGGTGGACTTATACAGAAAAAGAGAGGATAATTATTTATTAACTTCCAATCATAGATATCTGAATATATTTAATCAATTAATAAAATCCACGAAAATAAATGATGTGTATTTCCAATAGTTTCAACAAAAGAGAATATTCTACAATTAATATAAATTTTTAAGAATATATATCAATAAAATAATAACCATAGTGATATGGAATTGAGTTATGTCTAAATAGAATTTATTTTTAAACCTTAAAATGTAATATACATCTTGGAGGACTCATTAAGAATTAATATAATAAATCAAATAAAATATAAAAAATAATATTTTAAAGAGGAAATATATATTTAGTTGTGTATAGATATTATGAAATATATCACAAAACATTTGGGAAATTAGGATGTCATAATACACATAGTATATTTATATTGTATTTAAATTTTATCCAAAAATTTGGATTTCATAGATAATTATGAAAAATAAGTGTTTCCTAATTAAAAATTATCAATAGAACAGTGATATTTAGTTTATAATAATACGTCTCTATATATAAGAATTTTTACTTTATAATCAATATAATGATTTATTAAAATATACTAGGTTTTTAGAGAATATAACTATTCTAACCCTTATATAAATTCATTTTTGACATTGTATACTTATATAATCTTTTATATATAATTAATATAATATATAAATAATATTTATTAATAATATACTATACTTGAAAAATACCAGACTTCATTAATTATAGATTCTTGAGTGAAAAAACAAATTTCCCCAAAATAGAATTTTTGTTTCATTTATCAAAATATATTTTTAAAACATTATTTAATAATATAAAATGATAATATTTAAATTGGTTAAATATAATAATTATTTTTTTGAATAAAAATAAAAGAATTCATACGGGTAGGGACTAGATCTATATCCCATTATTACATAACACAATGACCTATAGATACGATGTGTTATGGAAAGACATTATTAGTGTGGTTCTATGTATATGATTTTTATGATCTTTATGAGCTTTAACATAAAAAATAAATGGTTTAGATCATTATTTAATTATTCAATATTGGATCGAACTTGATCAAGGAAAAATCCTAATGGTGGTATCTCCCTTGGAATCTCTGATAAATTGAATTTATTTGGAATGTCCCTACTAGCCGAGGCCACCCCATAATCTATAATGATAAATTGGATTTTATCGCAAATATTTATATATAATAGTTAATAAATCAATATTCAAAGACTATATTACCATTTTCAATAGTGATTAATGTTATTTTGTATTTGGTAGACATTATTAATGTCTAATGTAACCAGATTAATTCATGTATTTTCTATACCATCATTACATGATGAGGTGTTTATGCATTGAAAAATTGAATTTTATTTTTAGATGTATGTGTCATTATATTATTGTTTCTTGGTGATATACAAATCATATTGATGTATCAATTTTTTCTTAATAGTTATATCAAATAATTTTAACTAAATAAATATATCTTTTACATTGAACTATACACCAAGAAATATTATTGATCCAATGATGATCACCAAAAATTTATATAATAGATAAAAAAATTCAGTTTACAGAACACAAATTACAAGAAATTTTTTTATCTAAAATATAATTAATAGAGGGAAGATTTATGGGGGATAGGGTAGAAAGATGTATAAATCAAGATTTTTTTTATGGTTTATAGAAAATTATTTGTGAATGATTTGAGTAGAGATCAACAATCATGTTATATATATGGAATTAATATATGGATAGTGGGAAATTTTTTATTCAATTTTATAGGATAGAGAAGGATTTTGAAATGGAACCCAATATGTGGATCAATTATTTGACAACATAAGATGAAAAATTAATGGTACATATACTTTTATATAGTCATAATTGTATTTTAGTTGGTTATTTTTTCATTGTCTTCAATAATAAAAAACATATTAACTATATATATTTCAATATAATTGATTTGAGTTTTGGGAAGACAAATGAGAATGCATAATTTTGTGTTGAAATGGATTAAGTAAAAATAGATACGAAAATAAAAAACATTGTTTTTTAACAATGATTATTAGTTTGTATGACTCTACTGGAGAAAATAATAACTCGATTTCTATGTATCATTATAATCACCAAATGGTACTCAAAAATAAAATTATTAGAGAAAATAATGTGATTTAAAGGAGAGGTGAAACAATTATGGTGTGAATTTTGATAAAAATCTTCCCCCATTAAAAAACCTAATTCATTATTGGAGGAAAATGATTTAATAAGAACATTAATGGTTAACATCAAAGAAGAAAATACATTTCGAACAATTTTCACACGAAATTGATAGTATCCCCTATAAATCTTTCCCATGGGAATAGGTTTTGGTAGATTATTGAATGTATTCTGCTAAAAATAAGCTTAATAATCAATTGGTAGATCAATTGTAATCTTATATAGTAAATTTAATTCATATTAATTTTCTAAAGATTCAATAATTTTCCATCTAACACATTATAGATCTAATAATATTTATTTTAAATCAATATTGGTTAGAAATAAAATATTATGTTCATAATGAGATAAATGAAACTTTTTCTATGAAAATTGAGATTGTAATTCACTAGTTTCTAATCAATATCGTGTATCATCTTCTTAAAAATAATTTTTTATTACAAATATCCTAGATATATATGTGCACTTCTTATATAGTTGATTAATCAATGCCCTTATATATATATACCAAAGTAATATAACCCACTAAAATTTATATCAATTATAGCTATATATATATTCTAACATCAATATCACCAACCATATGAATATTTTTTTATCATTTGAAAATAGTTTTATCATTTAAAAAACATAAATAATTACTCGATATACATCATAGATACCTTAATGTTAATTTGACTGAAACCAAAAATTTTATTCTTGGGTTTGATTAAAATAAACTCACTACTCCAATAATGTGGTATATAACTATTTTTTTAGATCATAATATACACGATACATCCAATAAATGAAACGTATGAAATGTTTTCATCCCCTACTATGAAAAATATTTATGAAACAAATTGAAATTGTATATCATACACATTATTTTTACAACAATAAAGTATAAATAATAATCCATCATATTAATATTGATAATATATATTAATATAAAAAACATTTTATTCAAATAAATAATGATAAAAAAATGAAATGACCTATAGAAATCAGCTTCATAAAGAAATAGCAATAAAAAATTGTTCTATTATACTCATGTTTCTTCATAAATTATTCAAATTTCTTATAAAAATATTTTGGTTCCCATTAGAGTATGATTTTTTAGTTATATATAATAGTTTATTTATGTTTCATCTAATCAGATTTGGGAATATCCTTGTATAAATTATTATTATGACCACTGTGTTATTATTCCATCATTACATCACATTGGTGGAACAACAAGTTGAATATATATACTAGATATGAATGAAATCAATTTTACCAGAAGTGAATGAAATTTAATTATAGTCAATACCTTTATATTACCCAAATCTCTTCATATAAGTCTTATATGTTTGTTATAGTTGAAATCTTCCATAATTTTTTTTCCATTAACACAATTCTTCTTAAAAACATTAATTCTATGAGGTATCCCTATATATTTTAATTATATACTATGAAAATATATCATCTCTAAATCCCATAATAATCTAATTTCCACATTCATAATAATTTTATTCACGTAGTAATATGTTTCAATTTATATGTCACATATTAATGTGGTGAGTATATATGAGTTGATTTTATCTTTTTTTGTCGATCAGCTACATTGTGTCTCTCAAGAGTTATTCTCTATAATAAAATGTTATGCAGACATATTGGCTGTTAAATTTTAAAAGGACTTTTTTATGAACAATAATTTATTGGGACTTATCCCCCATTATTTGTAACTGGTGGGGGTGAAACTAGTACTAAATTGAAAATAATTTAATTACATTTTGACTTATCAAGGTATTCTATTTTTTCAACTAGTATATAAATGAATAATGTAATAGATGGGAAATGGTTTTATAAACTAATTAAGTATATATTTTTTCCCCTTTAAAGGAGTATGAACCATTAAAATTAATATAGGAAAAATTAATCTCTTGTTAAATAGTCCCATTCAATTTTTTCTTCTACACCATATTTTTTATATATCTTTAATAAATGTTTGTCTACAATCATGCCAAAAAATTTGAACTATGATTCTCAGAGATAATTTTCCTCTCCTCATTTGTCTATATATACACACATCAATAATAAACATATTACACTTTAATCATTAATATGTAACTTCTTGAAAACATATTTCACATGATTATTATTTTGAATGAAAATTCATATAATTTTCCAAAATTATGGCTAATAAATTTGGAAATCATTTATAACCTCTAAAATAATATATACATATGATGGATAATTCTATATTTTCATGTATAAAATATTAACTTTTCCTGATGGAAAATTAGCAGGAAATGGTACAATTTATATATTTCCTAGGATGAAATCACATTAAATATCCAAATATATACCACTGATTATTTGAAATATATTATTTTTTTAAATAATTAAGATTTCATTTTCACTCATCTGTAAAATCATATTGTTTTAACACATTAAAACCATCAATATCTATGATATATTGATGTTTTAACTAAATGGTTTGTTATTTGTGACAAAGACTCATGAATTATACAACTATTTGGAAAAACCCAAGATTTATTTTGAAAAATATGATTCCCAATTACTAATGGAACATTCAGGGAAATATTTTTCATGAATGTAAATTTTTAATATATTTTGGGGAATATTATAAAATTTACTTATATACTAATATAGATACCCTCATATGGTATTATTTTTCGAAAAATAGTTGTAGTAATATAGAATCTTATAGATCCTCCGCCGTTTTACTTTTTCAAATATCTAATAATCTATAGTGTGTAAGATGGATATATGTCTCAATGTGAAGTGACATAATTGATGGTAGAAAATATTTAAAATAATTACATAATTTTAAACTACAATATTTTTTTATTGTGTATTGGTTAACATGATTTTAATAATTATTATCATAATTAAAGAGTATAACATCACATGAAATTAAAATATTATATTATTTTTTTTCCTTCGTAACACTTCTTAATTTAATGCTAAAAACTGAATCATTATAGTTTCTAATAATAGTGGAAGATGTAATTAAATCATGATTTAGATTTTAATTACCTATTTATTTGTTATTTTTGGAAATAACGTTTTTTTATCTTTGTTATATCCACCATTTCAAATGTTTTCGCCTTTTAGTGACATTAAAAATTGGTTATGGGTAAAATTTATAATATTTTTCCCTATATTAATTGTTTAAAATTAAATCGTGCACCATTTCAGTTGTGAGAAATCAATTGAGATAACAGTCTCTATCTGAAATAACCAGTGTGTCACAAAACACTGGAAAAACCATAACATCCAACGTTTGTAAAACACATCATCAACAATAAATTTTATTTTATTATATTGGTACAAAATATTTTTTAATTCACTCATGTACTCTAAATCAGTTGTTATTATTATGTACCATAGGTATAAAAGTTTATTTTTTTGGTTTTCCTTGTTCAAAAACCATTTAATCAGAAAAAATATTGAATAAATATTATCACAAGTACCAACGAAACATTTTTATTATAAAATTTTTAGATAATAATTATGTTTTATAATTTCATGATTAGAGAGACAAATTTGTGTAATGTCTAATCCACTATACATCAGTTTATTGGTGATATAATATAACTTCATTTAATATGATTGGTCATTGATGTAAAATGTATATGATGATTAAAAAATGAGACTAATTATATAAAAAAATTTATTATGTAAATACATTTATATTTAATATTGAAAATATTTTCCATTTATTACTTTTACATAGTATAATTGAATTAAAACAACTTAACCATGTTACAAATATTTTTTTACTCTTGAAGATGTGCGAATAAAGAAATCACAATAAAAATGTGTCATATAATATTGGTTTAGTGGAAATAAATTCATGTATCATCTAAATAGAATATAAAATTACTTATTGAAGATATAAAAACCTTTAATAGTTTTCTAAAACCCCCAAAAATTACTTTTTCAAATTAATTTTTAGGAAAAATAAAAATATTATATGTTTTATTCCATAATGAGTCAAATCCCACATTGATAGGATGTGAATATCAATATCATGATTTTTTTCGAATAAAAAAACATATATATGAATAAGATAAAATTATATTTTATCTTTTTAATGGTTCAATATATTCCAACATCATGAAAAGAATAATTATGCACTATTTCATTCAATCGAGATAGTGATTAGAGGTTTCAAAAATAATAAAATTACAAGGTAAATTTACTAAATTTTAATTGGAGATGGAATCATTAGGTTATATAATTTATTTGGTTATTTATTCCCTTAATCAATTCATTATTAAATGTTAGTTAGCTAACAATAATGTCTAATTTTTTTATTTGTAAAAAACAATGATTATTCCTCATTTAATTCTCTCCCATAATAATTAGATTTCCTAAAAATGAGAATGATCCATGAGGTAATTACCCTATAATTATATAAAACCACATTTATATAACATAATTTTAAAAATATAATTAGAATATTTATGTTGAAATTATAATTAAATATTGAGAGGATAATGATAAATGAACAGAAAATTAAAAAAACCATCATCATATATAGATTGAAAGTTCTATATATACTACACAAATCAAATACTATAATATTATATATATACATCATTGAATATTTATAGGTCCACAATTATCCAATTAATTAATAATATTATATAGGGAAAAAATAAAGGATTTAGTCTTAGTAATCTAATTATATAAATATTTGAGTTTATAAGTGAGAGGTATTAAAAAATTACTCCTATATAACTCACTTTGATATAAATATGGGTTTCATAGATTTCATTCAACGCAGATATTTTTAATTTTATTCCTAATGATTATTTTTTAGAGTTATTAGTTCATTAAAGACATCTTCATCTATTTTTTGGTCGAAATAGCTCATCCTCCAATAGTTGAACTATATTATAAATAGACTATATTAAAATATCATGAAAATTCATTTTTAATAAAAATGAACCAGCCAAAAAATGGAATATTATAAATCTGGTTATAACCATGTTTAATGTAAAAAAATTGGATTTGGATTTTAAAAAATACATATATTAATTATTTAATAATATTTTTTTTAGATATCTGTCTCCCACAGACAGTCCAATAATTACTAATATAGAACCTCAAAAATCATGTATATAGAAATAAATATTTTAGATAAATAATAATTTCATTACAAAAACATACACCATAGGATCATAATGGTATAATTGACTTGGAAATGTGGAAAGATAATAATCATGTTCACAATAGTTCTACATCTTCTCCAAATTACATCTTAAAACTAGCACCCTTATTAGATATATCAATAATAATTACTATCTTCATATCCTTGGGAAAGGAATGCTATGATTGTTTTGGGTCGGTTGATAGGTATAGGTAAACAATTGAATCATGTTGAAATAATTTGTGCATAAGTGAATGAGAATGTTAGAATAATATCTGAAATCCATACCCTATATATCAAAGGTCAAAATCCTAACCTAGGGAATATATATTATTAGCTCATAAGCCATTAATCATAATAAAATAAATGAAAATGTTTAATGATATATTAATATTAACATAAGTCATAGAATTTATTTATACACATATGTATAGAAAATAAGCTCCATAGCAGTCACGGGTCATTTAGAAAACTATAAGAGTAGAATTGGTTCAGTATTTAAAACCATCATAGTAGTAAAGGATCACTCCCAAGAAAATCATTATTGATAGATTAGGTTTTTATTGTTTGTTTATTCACCATTATATTCCTGTTTAACTTAGGATATGTTAATATTTTCCCAATGAATTGGTAGGATATATAGGTCCCACCCTTACTTCGTTATAAGAAAACCACCATCCTATATTATAATGTAACCACAATCATTTGTTAAAAAATAAAAACTGTAATATAATTAAATACTAAATATGCTAGTAAAATGATATAAACTCATTCATCGTATTTAAACCAAATAAAATAAGTGATTTTGGTAAACATTTCATTATAATAATATCTATGGAGTAGAAATGGGCTTCACAATCATTTCATCATTTTATCAAAGAATTAACTATTTGAAAATAATTGGGTTTCAGAATAATTGTATCACTATATAACTCTTGTATGAGAATCTATTTTTATAAATATATTGAATAAATAAATATAAACAATCCATGTAATGAATAAAAATGGTAATCTTTTATCCTATCCCTAGTAAATCATAAGAAAAATCAAATGATGTCATCCTAGATTGAAAATTTATTTGAAAGACCACTAGAAATATTTCGTGAAGAATATAACCTGTCAATTGAAATAAAAATTTAGTTATATCAATTAATATAATATTTTTCAAATCTTTTTATATTATAATTACCATGAAAACTTATAATGGAAACATTAAAAAAATTTAATAATTTCATTAGAAAACTATCTTCTCTTCTTTGGAAAAAACGTTTTAAAAAATAAAATAATTTTGAAATTATTATATTTGATAATAACATAGAGAAAATATTATGGATAATTTATACTAAATAAATTTCACGATGATAGGGACTTGTGTTCTTGCAATACATGATAAAATAATGATTTCTTTAACATATTTTGTAAAACACAGTGACGATTTTTTTGGAAAATTAAATAAAGATTCATTTCAAAAAAACTTTAAAATGAACATCATGGGTAAATATTTATGCAAAAAATTACATGTGTAATTTCAAAAACCTTTTTAGAATCATTTTTAGAAAACATTATTTTTCATGAAAAACCTGTTTTTACCAAAGAAAAATAAAATATTTTTAAATAACTTTTCATTTATGTCTAATGTACCCAAAGGGAGGAAAGTGAAGGAAAAAATTATTCTCATGAAATAATAATTTGATAAGAAATTTAATGAGTTTCATGGATGATAGATCATAATATTTCATCATTGGAAGTGTAATAAAAGAAAATCATCATAAATCGTACAATATTAACATAAAACACTTATAGCTTTGAAAAAATTTTAATCATAATTACTGAGAAATAATAATACTAAAATATATATTTAAATTACAATATTTTTAAGTATAATAATCATAAAAAACATTCAAGGTAATTATGGACACCACAAATAGTAATCACTCGATGAATATGGACCGTGTCTAAAAAAAATAAAAGTGAGGCAGAAATCCATTAACAGAAGTATAGGTTTCCCACACAAACATTAAAACCTCATGAATAATACATATATATCTATTATAAATAAATTTTAAAAATAATATATATGATACAATATATTAATTATTAATTACTTTGTATTACTTCTTTATCAACAATTACTTGATAAAATCACATTTCGGGTAATAACTAATTTGTTTTGATTATATTGTCTAATTTTTTATATTGGTTCATATTAATTTGATAATGGATCCATCATATCTATAATATTAAACATGATATAAATTTCAAATATATTAATTATTTTTTTATTTAGAGTTATCAAAAAATGTTATATTTATAAAATGAAATAAATCGTTCATGGGGATGGTAGGCCTTACGTACACATGAACATGGTTTCAAATTTACTAATATAATGGATGAAATTATAGTAAATAATATATTTTCAATATAAAATTATTTTTAATTCAAATATATCACATATTTTAATTAAATTTGTGTTTATTACCATCCATGAAAATTGTTAATGAAAAATTAATAAAACCACTTCATGAGGTGGTAGTGCGCCACACACATGAATAACATTATTATATCTCCCATTTCATTGAATGTAAAAATGTTAATTTGATATCATAATTAAATAAGTATATTTTTTTAAAAATATCGTATATATATATAATATTACTTTATTACAATCCATGTAAACTGTAAATGAAAAATACATAACATCTGTCTATGAGGCGGTAGTCCATCGTACACACGAGCATCATCATTGTTTTCCAATGGTACGGGATGTAACAAGGTATATATAATATTATAATTTCATAATAATAATAATATTATAAATATTAATTATAAACATTAAATATATATTTACATACATCTATGATGTGTAGTAATGGAAAAATAATAACCTCAGTTCATGAGGCAACAATCCTCCATACACAAGACATAGGATTTCGTATACCTTCTGATGAAAGTGTAGATATTTTATCTCATCAACCTATCATAACATTATATAATTATATTTAATATACTATGGATATTATATAATAGTGGTGTTATTGTAATTTAATGATATGAGTGAAGAAATAAAACAAAATTCTCAGATAGAGACATTACCTTTTCTCTAGTAAACATATTTTGGTATGAATCGAATGACATCCTAGAAGGGACTTATGAATTGAATAAAGAATAAATGATTATTGGATGGGAGTAATGAGGCGACATTGGTATTTCTTGAATGAAGTAATAGGTTTTGGGAGTGTGACATATAGAGGAGAGTTGGTGGACTTTTATAAGTGAGGTGTGTGGAACATTTATATTTATTGAAATGACAAAGGTGTACCCATGTTTTTTAAACTAAAATGGGATACAAAATGGTAAATTAGTGATACTTATAAGTGATCATTCATATATATGAAAATATAACGGTTTTAGTAAAATTAGGTAGTTTATCATACCCTATATCTTTTTTTAACCCTTGGATATTCCATTTTCACCTTAACATCGACAATTAAATGTTAGTACATCTACTATTAATGATAGTCAAAAATAAGATATAAATATTAGGATATATAGATTATTTTCATTTAAAATATGGAATAAATTTTTTCCAAATTTCATTTTTAGATATGGGAAAATTTATTTAAAATTAATTCCGTATATGTGATGAAAAAGATGTTTTCCAAAGAGAATGGTTTTAATAAGATAAAAACAATTCAATAAAAATTAATTATGAAATTTATTCCAATGAAATCATTTGGATTAATTTATATATAAATGAACAAATATTACTTTTAGAATCACATTTAAGGAAAAAATTTCATCTATATTATTCAAAAGAAAAGTTAGTTTTTTTATAATAATCAGTATTTTTAACTATTTGATAAGAAAGTTAAAATTTTATAAAATCCTAAAAAATATACCCCTTATAATGTTTTTTGGAATATCTAAAAAATGAATTTCGTATTTTCAATTTAATTTTATAAATTTTTTAGAATAATTTTTTTAAAAATAATTACGAAAAGGACAAAAACTATTTTTCTTAGAAATATTAATTTTTAGGGGGAAACTGGATAAATTCCTTCCTCATTTATAGAAAAAAAATATAATGAATACTAAAAAATTTATTGACGATATGATATATATATATTACATTAAAATATTTTTTTTTCTAATTTATCGAGGTGGAATGCATTTTTGTGCATAAAAATTATTTTTTAGAAAAATATAACATATTTTTAAAATATTATTTATTTTTATTTGAAATTAGTTTTTTCAGAACAAAATTATATATGTTTGTGTGAATACCATATATTTGTTTAAAAAATTAATCTAATTCATACCCTCCATTCCAATGGTTATTTGAAGACAATCATATTAAAAAAAATATTTTAATATTATGTAACATTTCGTTAAAACATTATGTTGTTTGTAATGAAAACAAAACATAATTTTTCATATAGAACAAACTAAAATTCATTCCCCATGTATGACATTTTAAAGTTTATTATTCATGTGAAAAAATAAAAAAAATATTTAACTAATTTATAATAAGTATTTCATGAAATCCTAGGGTGTTACTGTAGGTGGTTGAAATAGAACCAGATGTAGATTGTATTGTCCTTATGCCCAAGAATTCAATATGTAAAAAATTAGGAATCTAAATTACAAAGTTAAAATATCTTGAAATAATTTTTTATTTTATAGTAAATAAATTCAAAACTTATGAGATGGAATTAATTACTAGTTAACTCTTGATTCCACCCGACTGTGGGATAATTGTTTACAACATTATATAATGAATTTCCTTGATGTGGTTAATTTAAAAACAATTAGAACATGTGATAACCTATGGTTCTATATATATATATATATCAAATAATACATAGGAAAAAAATAATATAATGGATGAATCCAAATGATATAAATGTAAAGAATTCTGGAATATATATTACTAAAAATAAAATCTCATCTATTTTATTACAGGTTCGGGAATTGGGAGACTTGTAGGATAAAGAACAAAGGATATCTGAGAAATTTGGAAGAAATATTGGGACCTTGTGATGGAGGTATTGATATATTGTTTTAACTTCATCTTCTATCTTTGTTTCTCTTTTCACACATTTTTGTAATTCAATAAAAAGGGGTTTTCCCCCACCATTATGAAAATCCAAATGACTCTAACAAATTTATTCTTTGAATCTACATTCACCCATGAATTATGAATGAGAAATAGAATATATTTATGAATAGGAATCTCTGGTGTTTTTATATATTAATAATCATATCGAAACTGAGTCTAAAACAACATTATATATAATTGAAGCATAATGACTCTATATTTTGGTATAGTTTTTTATTTATACATTCATTATATTAAAAACAGTATATCAAAAAGATGAAACATTCTTTATTCCATAAATATGACTAGTCTTTAGGACGTAACATGTTTAATTAAATGTTGTAATTTTCATATGTAGAAATATGAATATTTTAATGGAGTACTCAGATAATAAAAATAAAATTATTTTATAGTTTTTTTATTACAACATTATTCTATCATATTTTCTATTTTCCATTGTTACTAATAAGAAAATTCAATAAACTTTTTATATAAATGATGGATTAAGACTACTAATTTATTGAATTTTTGATATAAAAATAACATAATTATTAACAAATTATGTAAATTCATTGAATATTTAAAATAATTCAATTGGGAATATTTAATATATAATATATGTTATTAGATAAAATTAAATTATAATTTTTGTAGAAATAATGATGATCTTTTTTAAGAATTTTTAGGGTTGTATACTATATTATATAAAATCCTTTTTATTATGTAATTTTATTTCATTAAATTAATAAAAAAACTCCAATAGTAGTAATGAATTAATCATTTCAATAATTTATTTTTTAGATATGTGATATTTAAATTCATTCTATATCGCCAATAAGGATTCATTGAAACAATATATAAGTTGTAATAGCATCCATTTTATAATAAATTTTTGTCCTATAGCCAATAATTCCTTTCATATTCCCTATATTCCACATTCCATTACACTATCCCATACAATTTCAATATCCTTACATATCTGCTAAAAACTTAAAGTCAATTTCTATGAATTCTACACATTCCTTCATTTGATGAATCCATCTCTTCAATTTCAATATTTTATCCCCTATCATTTACTTCCTTAGAAATTTTAATTATTTTCTCCCATCTTCACATTTCCATACTCACAATTTCTTTGTGTATCCTTACAATATTAACAACAAAATAAAATTATTCACCTCTTATTATTTAGGTGATAGGTCTTCAATAGAAATCCTATATACATCATGAGATTACTATTAATGAATGGTTGATTTAGTTGTTGTAATATCGATGAATGTAATAGCTGGATGGAATTAATAATGGGGGTCAAATGATGAAGCTATAATATAAGTGGAAGTAATTAAAATTATAAAAATAAATAAGATAGGGAAAATACCTCTTGGGGTTTCTGATCAATATTTGAAATTTGCTAATTACATTCAAAATCAATGGGATAATCATATATTTCTGATTAATGAAAATGAAATTGAAAATACATGTGGTCATTTTTCGTGATTCTTATTTCACATTTGAGAAATTAAATATTTCCAATGGAATTCTATCATATTAAATAATAGTATATTAAAATAAAATTATTAATGTTCCAATTCCATTTTTATAGTTTCTCTGATAGTTCAAAATGTCGGAGTTCTTATTATAAATAATCCACTCTACTAAATTTAAAAATTTATCAAATACTCAATAGATTTTTTTGAAACAAATCTATGACATTGATTGGTTTTAATTTTCTACAATTTTATTTTATTCTAAATGTATTATATAATATTACTAACAATAATATAAAACATGAAACATTTTTCTTCAACTCCGTATTAATTTTTTATTTTTTTTCTAAAAAATACCCAAATAAAGTATTTTTCCAAATATAAAGCATTTCCATTTATAATTTCTAAAATATTTTTATGATTTAAAAAATTTAATATAATTTTATAAATTAAAGAAAATAGGTCTCCAAATAAAAATGTATAATTACTTATGTAATAATATTTCATTCTTGAAGAATTAGTTTTCTATATACACATAAATTTTTTTAAAATATATTTAAAATGCATTTAAATTATGAATCCATGAAATGTATTCATCATACAAAATAATTTGATAACACCATAATATTTGGTATTTTTAGTAATAAGATAATGATATTGATTTCAATATCAATCAAAATGATCTAAGTATAAAATATATTATCTTGTAGAGTTTCAAATATTGGTTAATGTTGTAAGCTATTTAAGAATTTGTTATTTTTTTACCTCTCCAAACTAGTACAAAACGGGTTAAACCTATATGTTCTGGACAAAAAATAATCATAACAGCCAATTTTTCTTCATATTTTATATTAATATTTATTTATAAAATAATACTATAATATTTATTGGAAATAAAATAAGTATTTTGTTTCATCCCCATATTAACAAACCAGGCCATTGTAAAATTGAACCACCTTTTTCTTGTGTTCAAGGACCTATTTTCCAAAAAAAATATTTTGTTGAGAGACGTAGATAATGATTACTATTTTTAGAATCATTTGAATAAAAATAATCTACTATATGAACCCTTATATTTATATAATAATAAATATCGTTAGTAAAAATATGTCTAAATTCAGATCAGTTCAAATATTCAAAAGTATTATGTTAGTGTTTGATGATTATTTTTCAATGGTATTTATAAAAATTTCCACCTTGAAAAATAATTTAATGAAAAATGATAGTTCAATTTATGAAATACTTCTTATACATATCAAATTAAAATTTCATACTCATAAAAACATATATTCAATTTCAGATCCATAAAATGTAGAAGATCATAATTTTTTTATGAGTTTAAATAAAATTCAATGTATATTGTTATCTATATATTCCATCACATTCATGTTTTTAAAAATAACATATTTGAAAAATATCATGATGTCGAAAGTAAATTTGGTATAATATACTTACATCTTGGTCTGAATGTTGAAGATGGAAGATGGAAAATACTTCTATATTTGTGTGTACATCTATATATATATCTTTTCTAGAGGGGATATATTTTTAGTGGAAATATATTTTGGTAATATTATAATATTGTAAGAATTTAATACTGTATTATGGGATTTAATAATTTTTATCAAACCAGACCTTACTAATTAGTCACAATAATAATACTACTTCAAAACATATGGTATTTCTAAAGAAAATAATATTTTTAAATAAAAAATATGTTCATTAATATCACAATATTCTATATTGAAGTTTTTGAAGATAAAACTAATATCCACGAATTATATAAATATTAGTATAAAAGGAAAAAAAATTAGTGATGTATTAGAGTTGATGTATATTCTGAGAGAGTTGATATCAGTACCCTCTTTATTTTATTCCACCTCTCAAAATCCCCAATTCATGTATATGTTCAACATAGTCATTCATCCAAAATGAATACCTTTTATTATCACAATATTTGATGATATGGTTTTGTTTAAGGACTTATTATTGACACAAATCTAATTGATTTTTGTAAATTTTAAATTATATTTTATGAATTAGGTTTCATTATTCATGTATGAATTTTAAATTTATGTAATTCTAGATGTAGTATTTAAAATTTAAATATTATTCATGATAATTTGTGTTTTTTTCCTAAACAAGTCCTCTAAATTTTTACCATTCA
This sequence comes from Viscum album, assembly GCA_963277665.1. Lineage (NCBI taxonomy): Eukaryota > Viridiplantae > Streptophyta > Magnoliopsida > Santalales > Viscaceae > Viscum > Viscum album. Next base: position 793,184,008 of record OY728128.1, on the reverse strand, counting down.
TGTAAAATTTAAAAATTATTCTACTATCAAATATTAATTCATTGATTATATTAGTGCTAGTAATGATTAATATTTTTATCTAAATTTAAAATAATACTTATCTATGTTAATATATCCATATATAATATTTTATACCAATAATAATTTGTATGTTTACAAAATATAGAAGTTTTTTATGATTATCAATGTACACATTTAAATGATATATGTCATGAAATACATTTTATAATGTTTATTTCCTTTTATGTTAGTGGATAATTTTTTGTAGATAATGAGTTATAATTTCTTCTTAAAAATTTCATGAGTATGATATTTTATATTCAATTTTTTCTTGTATTATTTAAATTTTGATAATGTGTTTTGGATATAAAATGGTACCAATAACTTTAAAAATATTTAATTACTGAATTTAGATAGTCTAAAATGGTTTCAATTAATAATTAATCAACCCAAAAAATTATCCTATTGAAGTAGTATAATCATGTATAGAATTAAATTTCATGATAATTTTTTTATATTCATTTTTCAATACTAGAAAAAGTTTTTCAAAGTGTAAACTAATATATTTTTACAAGTTTTTCTATATTCTATATCTATGAAATTTGATTAAATTCATATGAAAAATAACATGTTAATAATTTTAATTAAAAACTTATTATACATGATTAAAAATATCATATATGATCTCACGACCCATCCCAGTGGGGTCCGTGCCCTGAAACCCCATGCCTTCCTTCAACAGGCTAGGGGTTGGTGACTAGTATTGAGTTGGAATATCATTAGCATGCGAGGAATTTCCTATGAACCTGTACATATGAACACATCTCCAAGACCAAAAATGTTGAAATGTAAAAACCACTATGTAATAGAATCAATGCATACAACTAAAACCAATGAACAAAGTAAGAAAGTAAGTAAAGTGTGGAAATTTTATTAGGATAGAATACAAGACCACCAATAGAAAGAGTCTAAAAAGTAAAAATTACAACCTGTAAATAAGAACGGTACTGGGACTATTGCCCGATGCCGAAGGACTCCTCAACCATTAGGGAATCTCACAATGCTTCGTCCAGTCCAGGTCTGCCCTAGACTCTGTCAAAAGTCCTCTCATCAACACAAGACACGACACATGTGTGAAAATCCAGTGCATGGTTGAGTATAATAATACTTAGTAGGAGATCCTAAAACAACAATGAAATACAAAAATTAATCATACAATTAGCTCTATATATTATATTTCTATAGAACATATAATTATAGAAACATTCATATATTATCAAACCTCAACCCATAATCTAAAAGTATGAATCAATGGCCATATACCCACATTAGGGATTCAATTTGGTCATTCCAAAAAGCACTAGTCTGGGACAACTCGCATCATGAGACTGATATCTCTGATTAAGACCATCCGAAAAATACTATTTGTTGGGATGTGTCATGAGAGAGATATATTCACAGAAATATCCTACGAGAGAAAAAATACACTCATTTCAGGAGAACATACTCTTGGTGGGATGATGATGATACATAGATGAGGATCACATCAAGGTCCTTAGTATATACCCTGACTCATCCAGATTCACCTTCTATGTGGAAGATCTTTGGCCGGTAGGATTGTTCACAATGATATCTTACTCTACCTTGGATCAAGAATGGATTGGGGATCTTGCTTCAGACCTCTCAGAGGGACTCTGACTCTAGAAAGAATGTCTTACTAAAGGGTTTATACTCTTATTGGTGGAAAAGAAACCTAACCTTCAAGGTAATGACCAAAGGGGAAGAACCCAAATCAAACCCTATCCTAGATATGATGTAAAGAGGAGATCAGTCAACATAGATGAACGTACATGGTTTGTAGAGGTGTCACACATCGTGTACTATGTCCTCGGGTCCTACCTGCTCATAAGGGCCCATGTTGAAAAGAACATGTCATGTTGAACAATATGTGAATGGAATGTATAAGAGTATCACATCATGTCTTACTAACCAGGGATTTCTCCATGTATGTTGGCCATGTTCCCATACAAGGATTCAACCCATGTTTGTCAACATGTGTAATGGTACACTAGGTAACTCGCACAACTGGCCTAGTCTTTCCATGTGGTAAAGTAAATACATTATACTCCACCCCATGTCTGTGAGTTGTCTGAAATACATGATGAGTCTCACATAAGTTCCCACACACATTTTTCATATTGATATAAGGTGTGTTCATCAGAATATATCATAACCACTATTCATTTTGAGTGTGCCTTGTGTGGTCCTCAGATTCTTGATTCAGATGTTTAATTGCGTTGAAATCGAATATCCTAGGTCACCCCACCAGGGAATCCCAGAATCAGTAGGTTTCAGGTGTTTGATCTGTCCCAAAATATCTTTTCAATCATCTTCACGATTAATGGTAAAATAATAATTTTTTATAAACTAATTTTATTTATCTTCCCCATCAATATCACACCTATAATGGGTCATCACGGTTCTGAATCCTTAATTTGGGATCGATGTGTTGCAAGACAGATGTGCAATGATCAATTGTTTATATCCTCGAGAAGAACGCGAAGAACACATGGGGTCAAAGGGGAGAAGACATTAATATAAAAAATAAAGGATCAATCATACACCATTTTTCATTACCTCTTTGATCCACTTCCGTTAAAAGGATAAAGTAGAACCAAAAAAAAATGAAATCAATTCCCTAAAATATAACCCGATAATCAGACCGTCCCACAAGAACGAACGATCTGTGGGTCAAAGTATTTGTGGGATGATCGACATTAATAGTTTTTAATCCAATAACGTGGAGAAACCCAATAAAAATAACAACCCTTGCCTTTGTTTTCGATGAAAGGTGGATTTTTTTCGATTTTTGGTGAGATCCTATCTTACTGCACAATGATCTACATGTTGTCGTTTGTAGTCATTCGTTGAGATTTATCAATGGGTGACTCCTCTTCAAATATCTAGTGCATCCAATGGAGGTTTCTAGGCTTATGAGACATACCGTATTATCTTGGTTACTTAAAACCATAAAACGTGTCGCTACATTATTTAAAATTTTTAAATAATATAAATTAAAAATTAGTTTTATTTCCATCTAAAACATCCAAAAATTAACCTTTGTATCCAACCCGCTCATGTAGATCTCTTTCATTTCCTATGGTAATTTCATTTCTCTAAATAAAATTGTGATCACGTATTTCTAATTTGGAAAACTGTTTAAAAGTTATTCTATTTTTTATGTAAAAACTCTCATGTGCACTATTTAAAAGATTAATTTATGTTCATCATTTGTTACAGGTTACCCGGGCCTCAGAATCGAACTCCTTCACAAATCTTGGACTCGAAAAAATTCTATATAATTTGTAAATAGAAGACATGAAAAAATTTGAGACATTAAATTATCGCCACCATTGGGATTTAAGTCCCTGATATGTGAAAATATATGGTTACTCAAACAGATGTGTGTACTAGTCATGAATTTAAGCCTGTTGCTCCCTCTTTCTATGATGAAGATTCTCTGGATGCCACTATACATGCACTAAGGGAATAACTCACACATGAAGGATCCTATTCAGTGGATCCTTGATCTCAACTAGGTAGTCTGTGATGGTTGCTCCATCTGAGCTGTCCAACTCCCCACAATCGATGACATGCGATAGATCGTGCACATACCTCCCAAAATGCAACATGTGGAAGACACCATGTACCTGGTGAAACTATGGTGGTAGATCTATGTGGTATGTCACCTCTCCAACCCTATGCAGTATCTGTAAAAGGATGATGATCCCCAGTGAAGTCATTCCTCCCAGGACAAATCTCTGCAACACTCATCGAGGTGAGACCCAAAGGAAGACATTTCCACTCTACTCGAACACCAAAGCATTCCATTTTATTTTAGCATAATATTTCTACCACCTATATGGATTCTTCATCCACTCCAGGATGCTTTTCACCTTCTGGGTCATTGCTCACACCAAATATAGACCCATGAGTGCTAAATCCCCTAGGTCATCCCAAGAGACCGTTGATCGGTAGGGTCGCCCGTATAAAGGCTCAAATGGTGCCATACCCATGGTGGAGTGGTAGCTATTGTTGTACGCGTACTCCACTATTGGTAGGTTTTTATCTGAACTGTGACCAAAGTATAGGATATAATCCCTTACTATATCCTTCAGAACCTAGATGGTCCTCTTCATATGATAATCTATCTGGGGATAGAACACAATGCTCATGTGTAAGTATGTCCCAAACGCCTCTTGCAATCCCATCCACAACCAGGATGTATAATGAGCATCATGATATGAGAATATTTTTTAGTGGAGTCCATGAAGTCAAATTATGACATCCATGTAGAGGTTTCTCATGCTCTCTACTGAATTATTCTTCATAACAGCTAATAAGTGAGACGACTTAGTGATTTATTAAACGATCACCCAGATAGAATCATGCCCTCTAGATGTTGGTTGTATTCCTGTCGCAACATCCATCGATATTCCATCCAATTTCCAACCTATTACCCCTAAAGGATGAGGTAGTGCCACTAGAACATGGTGCTTATCCTTCAATTTTTTGGAACATAAGGCATTGAGAAACGAGATCTACCACCCCCTTTTTCATTCCAGACACCATAACTAGATTCGGAGGTCCTGGTACATTTTCACCACTAAATGATGTAGCACAAAGGGGTATGTAGGAAACTCCCTCATAACCTTCCCCGAAACACTGTTGGTACAATTGTACATTCATTGAAAAGTAAGGTGTGGTTCCCACCTTGGGAATATCCATCGGGATATTTTCAAGTGGACAAATGAGAAAATAAAGATTCATAGTCAACATCCCTATACTGTGCCCCCATGACTCTCTGTATGAGTAGACGGGTGAACACCATAAACTAAAGGAATGAAAAATCATCATTATCAATGAATGATATTTGTAGTGAGGCAAGCTTCTATAACACCTCACAATGTAGCTGCAAACATGATCTATAATTGAGAAAATAAAACACTATTTTCCCCTTCTTAGGTATATAGAAAATATAAATGTACTATTCCTGATGGAATTCCATCAATTACCTTTGCCTCATATTCAGATCAATTTTTGAGAATATATATTTGAAGTTCTTGTGGTTAGAATATATGATAAACCACAATACCATCAGGTAGTGTCACCAAATCATCTATGCGATGTCTACTCTTCCCAACTCATGATCATGGGTCATGTAGTTCTACACATGTTGCCTCAGCTGGTGATAACCATAAGAAATCCCCACCCGACATTGAATTAGAACAGTGAAATACCTGGTCCCTGATTCATCACAAAAATCAATATACTCGACACCCTCCTCATGAAAACACAATTTCAGGGCGCTCGTCATACTCTGCCTCAACTACTGAAATTCCTGCAAGAACATCTCCATCCAAAAGAAGGGTTTTAACGTTCATGTTAAATATATCATTGCTGTTGATATTAGGTATAAATCCATATTCAATCTATTTCAATATCCTTCCATCCATAGTAAGCTTTCCACCTCTGTCGTGTTCAAAGGAGGCTCCCATGTTAACATCGCCTCAATCATGGCTGGGTCAACAGCTACTCCATCTAATTAGTTGAAATGTCATCCTATATCCTTAACTGGAAATTTGGGAGATTACCATAGATCTGGTTCTCTTAGAGTACATGTAAAACCATCATTATGTGTCTTATGTGATCCTCCTAACACACCAAGTAGACAGTGATGTCGTAGACGAATAATACAATGAATCAGTCTATGTGCTTCTATAAGATCAGGTTCATGATATCCATGAACACTGTGGGGATTTTTTAACGTTGAAGGGAATCACCAATTACTCATAATGACTATAGAGGTATATATAATAAATATTCAGAAAATCCTCACCTCATTCTCGAAGATGATGATAACCCGACTGAAGGTCATCCTACGAGAACTCTAGGGCCCCTCACAGTAGATCGATGATGTGGTTGAGCCTCAACAATTTATACATGTTCTTCAATGTCACGACCCATCCCCTGGGGCCTATATCGTGATGACACCAAATCCACCTTCCAAAGGCCAGGGGCTGGTGACTACCACCAAAGGCGTAATTCCCTAAAAATGGGAAGGCATTGCCTTTATAAAACGTAAACACACACAACTAGAGTACCAGTGGAAGAAATCACTATGTAAAGCTGTATAAATATTGTAATGAAAGGAAGGGGGGCCAGAATACAAGCCCAACTATAAAGTACATGGAATGGAAAATCATGTATAACTAAAAGAGAAATAGGTGAAAGGTGTCTAGCAGCTCTTGGATCGTCCACCACGGATCTTACCTGAAGGGTAGGTACGGAAAGCCTCCCCAGTGTTCCACGCCCGTAGGTCTCCTCCGGGTACCGTCTCGTCATGAGTTCTACCTCCATGTACCATCTAATCCTCGTACACTCAGCCTTGGTCAGTGATTTCCTTCATCTGCATCCAACACAACGAGGTACGAACATAGCCCGTCCATGGGTGACTATAACGATACTTAGTAGGGACCCTGAGACCCTCAAGGTCTCACAAAATCCAACATGGATAAACCAAAAAGTATTATTTCAACGGAATACCCTTACTTAGGTATATTCCCAAACATATTGATATGTTATCATGTAACCCATCTCAATCATTAGGAAAAACACCAAGTCACTAACTCAGCTCAAACCAAGATTTTTAATCACGATGTCGAAACCACGGCTGCTAGAGAACACCTCCTCTGTCGAGTACAGTGGGCCTGCCACTACAACCAAGTGCTTCGCACTAACCTTAGACTACTGACTTACTCTACTTTTCGATTAATGTGGGCCTGTTGCTACAACCAAGAACTTCCCACCATGGGTCTGACGCTTCAACCATACACACCCAATCATAGCCTATTAAGGTACTCCTTATGTCGAGTATCGCGGGTCTGCCGCTACAACCAAGTGATCCTCTATCGTGGGTCTGATGAAACAACCAAGCACTCCCCACTGGGTCATCTGAATCACTCTGATTCGATCGATCAGTAGTCGCCATGTCTCAGTCAGCTACTAGGTCTGTACAATCTACTCGCTCGTCACCTAGAGGGTTCACTCCACGAGCCTCATGTCAATAATACAAGTGTCACAAATTATCACAAAGAAGTATAAAAAATGACCTCTTTGTCATAGGGGTCTCAACGCAATAGACGGCGGATCAATCGAACGCCCGGTCTGGGAGTTATTGACTTTTACGTTACAGGGGCCCGGTTGGGTTTTAAGCTAAAACCAACCCGACCATACTCCAACTGCATCCAAACCTCATGTGTAGTATGTTAGAAGGACTATCTCATCAAAATGAATCCAACTTAGTTGAAATCACGTCAATCAGACATCTGGTCCTTATGTTATATGTGTTTCAATTCCGAGGGCCCGGTTGGTGACGGGATCAAACCATCCCAGCTGTAAGAAAACATTGCCAAAACAATGAGTCTGATATACCGAAAGGAACACTTCGATCCACGGAATCCAAGGAAACTGACGGTGCATCGATCGAAGGTCTGTAAATCATGTTAAGGGTGAAATACTAAAAATTGGTCCGATGAGGGGGGTCTGGGTTCGGTCCGACCCGGCCCGACCCGCCCTGGGTCGGCCTGAATCGAGCCGACACAACCCGGGCCCGGGTCTGGCCCGGTAGGGTGCAGCCCTGGCCTGGCGGTTGAATCCTGGCCCATGCACGGTGGCCCAGACCACCCCGCTGGCATCCCAGCTAGGTGGTCGGATGCAGCTCGGCCAGCTGGCCAAGCGCGATGCGGGGTGCGTGATCCCACAGTTTGTTAACAGAAGCACCAGCTGGAGCCGCCTATGTCTCTTGGAACCTGCGGACGCTAGTTCAGCTTCACTACCACCGCGACCGGTGCCGCAGCGGTATTCCTCCGGCTGTGCGTGAGGTGAGCCGCTGCCCCCAGGCGGTCGGCCGGTGCCGGCCGCCACCTCTACTCGTCGGTGCCGTCGCGCTTATCCACGGGTTCCTGGAGTCATTTCGGTGGTCCGTTTTTCTTTCTTCCCGTGCCTACGGCCTCCTTGGGTCTTTCCCTTCATTGTGATGGCCTGAAATCATCATTGCACTTCCGTTAACCTGTTGCCCAACAAACTACACATCAAAAACGAAAAGGCAGAGGGTCTGTACTTGTTCGTTAATTTGTTCCCTCCGCGTTAGAGGCTCGAGAAATTATCCACCAAAGTACGAGGGTATAATTCACATAAATAAAATTATCCAAAACCCACTACCTCATAATTTAGGTTTGTTCATCGACGAGTCGTGGAAGAAGAGCTTTGCAGTAGTCGGGTGTCGCTGAAGAAAGACATGTTGTCATTCTTTGGTGGAATCGACGTTCTTCGTCAAAGTGGACGTCGTTCTTCGTGGTTGTCACAGTTCTTCTTCAAGAGAGAAACACTATTCCTCTTACTTTCCAGAGCCTTCCCTGCACAACAAAAGACAACCCAGAAATAATAGCTTAGGATATTATTTTATACTAAACCTGAATTTTTAAAAATACATACACATTAATTAATTAATTAATTGTGTATCAATTAAGTGTATTAATTTTGAAAAAATCATGTCAAGAATAAAATAATAGCGAAAGCTATTATTTTTTTGTTGTGTTTTTTTGTGTTGGGAAGGCTCTATAGAGTTAGAAGAATAGTGTTTCCCTCTCGACAAAGAATGGTGATGACCACGAAGAACAACATCCACTTCAATGAAGAACACCGATTCCACCAAAGAATGAAGACATGTATTCCTTACTCTACATCTGCATCAAGGGAGAAGACACTGATCGAGAGGAATACCGTCAACAACAACGACTCTTCCTCTAACGTTGATGGGATGACACCGTCTTCCGCGACGCCCAACAACCGTGAAACTCATTTTTTGTGTCTTGTCGATGAACGAACCTCAATTACGAGGTTGGGGGATTTGGATAATATTATTTATATGAATTATACCCCTGTACATTGGCAGATAATTGCTAGATCATCTAAAGTGGAGGGAATGGACTAATGAACAAGTCGGGACCCTCCGCCTTTTCGTTCTTGATGCGCGGTTTTTTGGGAAACGGGTGAACGGAAAGGGAAACATTGATTTGATGCTATCACAGTGAAGGGAAGAACCAGAGGAGGCTGTTGGCATAGGCGGAAGGCAAAACGGACTAGCAGAACGACTCTGGTGGCCTGTGGAGTAGCGCGACGTTGCTCACGACCGTAGGCGCAGGCCGTCACCGGCCGACTCCCTGGGGGTAGCGGTACCCCTCGCGCGCCGCAGGAGTTATACCGCCGCAATACCAGCTGCGATGGTGGCGAAGCGAAAGCTACTTCCATGGGTTCTGGGAGACACAGGCGGTTCCAGATGGCGTTGCCATTACAAAATTGGGGGGCTTCACCACCCTCATCACGCTTGGACAGTTGTCTGAGCCGCGGTCGGCCACAGAACAAGGCCAGGCCGCCGCGCGCGGGCCGGGACTTAGCCGCCGAGCTGGGCCATGCCCTACCGGACCGGACCCAGACCCGGGTCGGGTAAACCCAGGGCAGGTTGGGCCGGGTCGGACCGAACCCATACCACCCCTCTTGGGACCTTTTTTTAGTAGTTATCTCATAACAAGAGCTACGAACCTCATATTGATGCATCTTTAGTTGCATTGGATTCCATGGATCAAGACAGTCATTTCGGTATATCAAAGTCAATGATTTTGCAATTTTTGGGTAGGACCAAGTTGGTTTGATCTCGTAACCAACCTGGCCCTCGGAGCAGAAACACATATAACATAAGGACCAGACATCCGATTGACTTTCTGTCTACTACATTGGATTCTTTTTGATGAGACGGTTCTTTTGAAATACTCCACATGAGGTTTGGATGCATTTGGAGAACGTTCAAGTTGGTTTTATATTAAAAAACAATCTCGCCCCTGGAACAGAAAAGTCAATAACTAACAGGCCGGGCGTCCGATTGACACGCCATCTATTGCGTTGAGACCCCAATAACGAGGAATTCCTTTGTGATACTTCTACGTGAGAGTTTGCGAAACATGGATTATCTACTAGAAGCTCTTAGAGAGAACCCTCTAGGTGATGAGCAAGCAGATTGTAGAGACCTAGTAGCTGGCTAAGACTTGACGACTGCTGATCGATCGACTCTGAGTGATTCATATGGCCCAGTGGGGAGCGTTTGGTTGTAGCCACAGACCCATGGAAGATGAGTGCTTGGTTGTAGCGGCAGACCTGTGGTACTCGATAGAAGGTGTACCTTTGTAGGCTATGATGGTGAGCGCTTGGTTGTAGCGGCAGACCCATGGTGGGAAGCGCTTGGTTGTAGCAGCAGGCCCACAGTACTAGACAGGTGGAGTATAACATCAGTCTAATGTTAGTGGGAAGCACTTGGTTGTAGTGGCCTGCCCAATGTACTTGACAGATGAGGAGTTCTCTAGCAGCCATGGTTTCGACATCGTGAATAAAATTCCTGGTTTTAGCTGAGTCAGTGACCTTTGTGTTTTTCCTCAGGATTGATATGTGTTACATGATAACTTAGTTATATGTATGGGAATATACCTATGTAATGATTATCCATTGAAATCATACTTTGTGGTTTATACATGTTGGATTTTGTTAGACCTTAAGGGTCTCGGGGTCCCTACAAAGTATCGTTATACTCACCCCTGCACGGGCTATGCTCGCACCTCGTTGTGTTGGATGCAGACGACGGACAGCACTGATCGAGGCTGAGTGTAAGAGGAAAGGACGGTACCTAGAGGTGGACCTCATGAAGAGACGGTACCTGGTGGAGACGGATGGGTGTTGAATAATGAGTTGGCATTCTGTACCTACCCTTCAGGTAGGATCCGTGGTGGATGATCCAAGAGCTTCTAGGCACCTTCCGGATATTTTAATTTTAGTTGTACATGTTTGTCCTTTCCTTGTACTTTACATTTGGGATTGTATTCTAGCCCCCTTTCCTTTAATTACACTAGTTATACAACTTTACATAGTGATTGGTTCTGCTGGTACTCTGGATGTGTGTGTATACGTTTTATAAAGGCAATTCCTTCCCAGTTTTAGAGAATTATACCTTCAGTGCAAGTCTCCAGCCCCTTGCATATGGAAGGCAGGCTTGGGGTAGCCACGATACGGGCCTCGGGGGACGGGTCGTGACAAATTGGTATCAGAGGAGTCAATTCTACCACATAACATAGGACTCTGATATTTATTTTATGTGAAGCAATTTTGTTAAGGGTACTAAGTGTGGTTTCCAGTCCATGGAGTCTCGTGTTGGTGCGGGCGGCCGACGTATCCATACACCAGGACCCTGACTTTGGATTTCCGACTCAGTGTATGAAAGCACTGATTGCATGTGTGTTTTAAAATTTTTTCTTTAAGTCAGCTCAAACCAGGTAAGGCGGGCTTGGGGTAGCCACCTGCGGGTCTGTCTCTCCCCTGAACCTAGGTGGCCACTGGCGCTGGAACTCCTGCAGCGTGCTCAAGTGGTGTTCACTCTCTACTGCTGGGGCAGGTGGCATCGGTGTCCCAATAGGAAGTGGTAACACTAGTGCCTCAAATAAAATAGGTCCATGTACTGAGGCCTCATCACTCGGCGAGATTTCATTATGTACAACTCTCGGGGATCTAGCTGGTTATCCACAGGGATGCATCCTAAAAGAAAGAGATGTGAGATAGTCAAAAGACTATACCTGGTGAGCTTACCTGGTTTGAGCTGACTTAAAGAAAACATTTTAAAACACACATGCAATCAGTTATTTCTTACACTGATTCGGAAATCCAAAGTCAGGGTCTGGGTGTATGGATACGTCGGCCGCCCGCACCAACACTGGACTCCAGGGTCTGGAAACCACACTTAGTACCCTTAACAATATTGCTTCACATAAAATAAATATCAGAGTCCTATGTTATATGGTAGAATTGACTCCTCTGATACCAATTTGTCACGACCCGTCCCCCGGGGCCCGTATCGTGGCTACCCCAAACCCGCCTTCCATATGAAAGGGGCTGGCGACTAGCACTGAAGGTATAATTATCTAAAACTGGGAAGAAATTGCCTTTATAAAACGTATATAAACACATCCAGAGTACCAGCGGAAGCAATCACTAAGTAAAGCTGTATAACTAGTGTAATGAAAGGAAAGGGGGCTAGAATACAATCCCAAATGTAAAGTACAAGGACAAACAAGTACAACTAAAATAAAAACAGCTAGAAGGTTCCTAGCAGCTCTTGGATCGTCCACCACGGATCCTACCTGAAGGGTAGGTACAGAATGCCTCCTCATTATTCCACACCCATCCGCCTCCACCGGGTACCGCCTCTTCATGAGGTGCACCTCTAGGTACCATCCTGTCCTCGTACACTCAGCTTCGATCAGCGCTGTCCATCGTCTGCATCCAACACAACGAGGTGCGAGAATAGCCCGTGCAGGGGTGAGTATAACGATACTTTGTAGGGACCCCGAGACACTCAAGTTCTAACAAAATCCAACATGTATAAACCACAATGTATTATTTCAATGGATAATCATTACTTAGGTATATGCCCATACATATAACTAAGTTATCATGTAACCCATATCAATCCTGAGGAAAAACACAAAGGTCACTGACTCAGCTAAAACCAGGAATTTTATTCACGATGTCGAAACCATGGCTACTAGAGAACTCCCCATATGTCAAGTACATTGGGCAGGACACTACAACCAAGCGCATCCCACTAACCTTAGACTGATGCTATACTCCACCTGTCTAGTACTGTGGGCCTGCTGCTACAACCAAGCTCTTCCCACCATTGGTCTACCGCTACAACCAAGCGCTTCCCATCATATCCTACAGAGGTACACCTTCTATCGAGTACCACGGGTCTGCCGCTACAACCAAGTACTCATCTGACATGGGTCTGTGGCTACAACCAAATGCTCCCCACTGGGCCATCCGAATCACTTGGAGTCGATCGATCAGTAGTCGTCAAGTCTTAGCCAGCTACTAGGTCTCTACAATCTGCTCGCTCATCACCTAGAGGGTTCACTCTAAGAGCCTCCAGTCGATACTCCAGGTGCCACAAAGTCACGCGTAGAAGTATCACAAAGGAATGCCTCTTTATATGGGTCTCAACGCAATATATGGTGTGTCAATCGGATGCCCGGCCTGTTAGTTATTGACTTTTCTGTTCCAAGGGCCCGGTTGTTTTTTAATATAAAACCAACTTGAACGTTCTCCAAATGCATTGAAACCTCATGTGGAGTATTTCAAAAGAACTGTCTCATAAAATAGAAATCAATGTAGTAGAAGGAAAGTCAATAAAACGTATGGTCCTTATGTTATAAGTGTTTCTGCTCCGAGGGCCAGGTTGGTTACGAGATCGAACCAACTTGGCCATACCCAAACATTGAAAAAACATTGACATTGATATAACGAAATGACCGTCTTGATCTAAGGAATCCAATGCAACTGAAGATGCATCGATATGAGGTTCGTAGCTCTTGTTACGAGAGAACTACTAAAAAAAGGTCCCAAGAGGGTGGGTCTGGGTTCGGTCCGACACGGCCCAACTTGCCCTGGGTTGACCCGACCCGGGTCTGTGTCGGGTCCGGTAGGGCGTGGACCAGCTCGGCGGCTAAGGCCCGGCCCGCGCGCGGCGGCCTGGCCTGGTTCTGTGGCAGGCCGCGGCTCAGACAACTGTCCGAGCGTGATGAGGGTAGTGCAGCCCCCCGATTTTGTAACGGCAACGCCATCTGGAACCGACCGTGTCTCCCGGAACCCATGGACGCAGCTTTCGCTTCGCCACCGTCGCGGCTGGTATTGTGGCGGTATACCTCCTGCGGCGCGTGAGGGGTGCCGCTACTCCCAGGGAGTCGGCCGGTGCCGGCCAGCGCCTACGGTCGCGAGCGACATTGCACTACTCCGCAGGACACCGGAGTCGTTCTGGTGGTCCGTTTTTCCTTCCTACTATTCCAACATCCTCTTCTGTTTCTTCCCTTCACTGTGATAGCCTCGAATCAACGTTTCCCTTTCCGGTCACTCGTCGCCCAAAAAACTGCGCATCAAGAATTAAAAGGCGGAGGGTCCCGACTTGTTCGTTCGTCCATTCCCTCCACTTTAGAGGATCGAGGAATTATCTGCCAAAGTATGGGGGTATAATTCACATAAATAAAATTATCCAAATCCCCCTACCACGTAATTGAGGTTCGTTCATCGACGAACCATAGAAAATGAGTTTCATGGTAGTTGGGCATCGTGGAAGATGGTGTCATCCCATCAACGTTAGAGGAAGAGTCGTTGTTGTTGTCGGCATTCCTCTTGATCAGTGTCTTCTCCCTTGATGCAGATGTAGAGGAAGGAATACATGTCTTCATTCTTCGGTGGAATCGGTGTTCTTCGTCGAAGTGGACGTTGTTCTTCGTGGTCATCACCGTTCTTTTTCGAGAGGGAAACCCTATTCTTCTAACTCTCCAGAGCCTTCCCAACACAAAAAAACCCAACACAAAAATAACAGCTTAGGATATTATTTTATCCTCGACATGATTTTTTTCAAAATTAATACACTTAACAACAAAAGCCAACACAAAAATAACAGCTCCTTGATGTTGGTGCGGACCACCTAGTGGTGCTGGTGGAATTTTGTCAAAATGAACGCCACCTCATGAAGCTCTCCAAGAACGTATACCAAGTTCACATACATGTAAGGTCTTCCTGCTCCACTCTTTTCCTCTTCCTTGGTGGTCCATCCACAATGTTCATGTTAGCATATCCATGGTTTTGACATTCTCTAGCAAGATGTCCTCTAGTGCCGCATGTGTAGTTTCACCTCTCTCTAGGCTGATATGATACAAACTGAGAGCCTTGAACAGTAGATCCCCTATCCAGGGACCTCCTATGACAACTCCCTAATATTGATCCCAATGCCTATCATTGCCTTTTTTCTTCTATGGTCTCTTGAACTGCCTACCTACTGCTAACTTCCAATATCTATCTCTTCACATCCAAGAATCTCCCAACCACCAATGCTCACTCGACTACTCAATTACAAGTCAGAATGCGTAGAGGCATGATGGTAGCTTGGATGTACCATTGTAATCCTCACTCTAAGGTTTGAACTCTGATGTTCTGATCTATAACCATATCCATCGAGTACCTAGAAAGGGTGGGAATCCATGATGAATAGTCATCCACCATAAAAAGAATTGTTGGAGCAAAATAAGCTCCTAGATACGCACATATCTCTGCATAACTAGAGAGAAATACTCTATAATGAGTCCCTTGAACTCCATCTATGAAAGAGCCACCACATCATTAGTCTGTGTGGCCAGACGCAACTATTACCCTACTAAACCCTGAAGAAAGATCACTCCTAAGATCACAAGCTGGTCCACTGGTGTCCTCACTAGATGGAAGACTCTAGTATCTTCTTCAGAAATAGTTTTCAATAGCCTGAGTGTTGGGCTCGCCTCAAAACTGGTGGGGTCCTTGTCTATAAAACATATGGAGCATGATCAGCATGCGCTCCTCGTTTGCTGGTACTACAGGTACCATGAGTTACTCTACTGGTGGTGACATTGAAGGATCAACACATGGAGGTAATTCATTGGGAACTATCCCTTGAATCAAAATATTATCAATTAGGGGGTTAACCTCATGATTGATCTAATAAATCCAAGCTGGTATGCATCATAGATACATCCTATAATGAAACAAGATATTCCACGATCAATGATTATATATAGATAGATATCTGAAAATTGTAATGGAAATCAAAGAATGTTCTTATATTATTCATATACTATCCCTTTTTTCCCTGCAATAAGTGTTCTCATGTACAAAGTAAAAATTCAGGTTATCAGAGTCCTAATGTATGGATATGTTGGCCGCTTGCACCAACATAGGACTCCATGTCCCAAATGTCGAACATGAAACACTTAACACTATTTCCACAAACCAAAAATCATAGACTTGTGGTCTTATGGAAGAAAAAAAAACCTATGTTACAACTATATCATGACCCGTCCCAATGGTTCCCACACAGCGACTCCCCATGCCCACCTCCAACAATCTAGGGCTTGGTTAATAACACTAATTAGGCATATCACTAACATGGGAGGAATTTCCTAAGTACCTATACATACACACACCTCATCAAGACCACAAATGATGAATTGTAAAACCCACCAACGAACAAAATGCTTGCATACAACTAAACCTATCACATCAAGTACAGTAGTATGTAAAGTGGAAGAAATTTAACTGGGTAAAAATACAATCCCATATAAATGAGTTTCTCCAAACTAAAATTTCCAACCATTAAATAAGAATATTACTATAACTATTTCCCAATTCCGAAGGACCACCTCGGCGGGTTGGGAAGCTTGAAATGTACGTCTAGTCTTAGTATTCCATAGACATCATCAAAACAACACTCATTTACATAAGTCACGACACATGCTGGAAAAGCCCTTATAGATATGAGTATAAAAATATTCAATAAGAGACCCTAAAAACCAAAAGGCTAGAAAATAATTTAATGGTATAATCATATGTCCACAGTATATATCTATAGAACATATATCAAGAGAAACATATAGATATACTCAACCCTAGACATGTTGTCTAGTGGTATGTCACAGGGAATGCATACCCACACTAGGGATTCAGTTCAACAATTCCACAAAGCACTCATCCAAGAGAACTTACCGCATGTGTCTAATAACTATGATAACATCAGTCTGAGAATTATTTTACATTAGGAAGCCTCACGAGTGAGATGAATTCACTGATATATCTAAAGAGAGAACATATACACTCATTCTGGGAGAACTCACTCCTGAGAGGGATGATCATGATACAGATATGTGGATCACTAATAGGGCCTTGGAATATACCACGACTCATCTAGATTCACCTATTATATAGAGGTTCGATGTCTTTTTTGATTGGTCGAGCCAATACACGACTCTTCCTATGGTCAATAATGGATAGAGGATCTCGCTATGGGCCTCTCTAAGGGACTCTAACTCTAACAAGAAAAACCTTCGGAAGGTATCATACTCATGTGGATAGAAACAATACCTACCCTTTTGGGGAAATAGAAATGAGGTACTTACTCAAAAAATACTATCCATTATATGGTGGAAAAGAATATCAAACCGTGTATAATAATGTAAATGACATGTAGAGGTGTCACATACCATGCCCTATGGACCCTAGTCCTACCAGTGTACGATGGCCTATGTTTAAATGAGCATGTTGTGTTGAAAAAGATATACAAAGCATGTAGAATATTAACATGTGGTGTCCTACTAACTGGGGGTCGATCTGTGTATGCTGGACATGTGCCCGTACATGGCTTCAACCCAGGTTTACCAACCCAGTTAGTAGTATTCGAGGTAACCCATGTAATTGGATTAGTCTAGACATGCGGTGGAGTAAATGTAGTGTACTCAAACTCATGTCTATTTATCATACATGATACATACTAAGTCCCACATGAGGATCCAAAAACTGTATTCGATTTTTTTACCTTCCATGTTCAACCTTTTTGTCACCGAAAACTGTACCCACCATTATGAAGGCCCGACACGTCATGATCTTCTGTTTACATGTTATGTTCTTCAGAATATTTGAGAACTTATTTTCTTTACTGGCGCACCACAGGTGGTACTACAATTCTCAATCCATCTGTTCTTTTTTCATGAAATAAATGATCTAGGATCTCCACACCAAGGTATCATAGAATTGGTAGGTTTCGGCTATTTGATCAGTCCCAAAAACGCATTTCGATCATCCACACAATGAACAGTTGAATTATTATTTCCCCAGAACCATGTCGATTCATTTTCTACCATCATCGTCTCACATCCTCTCGGTTTTCATGATGTCAGATATCTGATTTGGGATAATTATATTGAGAGACGGATGTGAAACAATCCATTTTTTCATAACACCTTAAAAAAAATGAATAACACACATGTCAAGGGGTATAATAAATTCATATAACAAATAAAGGTAAAAACCTCAGCCTTTGTTCATTACAGTATTGAAATTCTCCCATTAGAATGATCAAGAAAAATAATCCAAAAAAGAAATTGATTCCCAAAAATAAAACATGAAAATCAGACCCTATGGGAAGAATGAATGTTCCACATGTTAAACTGTTCATGGGTTGATCAATGTTTTTCATTTTAAATCGAAGAAAAGGTAAAAGAAAATTGAAATAATAACCCCTAAATCAATCTTCAACGAAGGGTGGATTTTATGTGGTTGTCAGTGAGATCTGATCTTACTATGTAGTAATCCACATGTTGTTGTTCGTCAGAATTTCTCTAAGGGTGGATCCTCTACAAAAGCTCCAAAGCGTCCATGAGAGGTTTCAAGGGTTATGAGACATACCTTGGTCTCCTAGTTCATTAAAACTATAAAACGTGTCACTGCATCATTAGAAAATTTAAAATAAAATAAATTATTATTTTATTTTATTTCCCCATAAAACGCCCAAAAATTAACTTATATAGCTGATCCATGTCAGTCGATATTATGCATCACCTAACGTAAAGACATTGCTCTGAATTCATCGATTCCCTCAGATTTATGATTTAGGAACCCATTTAAATGTTATTACAAATTTTCAGGAAAACCACTCACGCGTTCTTTTTAAATGATTCCTTTATTTCAAACATTTATTTTGGGAACCTCGGGCCTCAGAATCACATGTATTCACAAATCATGGTCTAAAAATAATTCTATAAAATATTTAAAAATATTACATTAAACGAACATAGAAATTACATATGAATAATTTTTTTAACAATTGAACACTATTTTAAATATTACATACATTAATATATTTGTTTGTTTAGTAATATTTATCAGTTCTTCCAATAAAATATTTTGATAACCAGGATAATAAGTTCTATAATATTATATAACTGGATGTTTTATTTATTTTATAAAACATATATCTACAGCTTTATCTCGTATATGTGGGAGGCAAAAATTAAATCCATGATTTGATTTTTCCATTATTGAATATATTTGGGGATATAGGAAAATAGTTTAACGTATATGGGGAATCCTTTAATCCTAAATAATTCATATTATTGGACTAAATATATATATATATATCCATCAAGAGTCATAAATATGGTATGAGTACTATTTTCAATAGTGCTACTATAGTATAGGTCAGTAAGACTAAAATTATTCACACATCAATTTACATTATTTATATATTAAATTATATTATCCTATAGATACAGTGGAAAAATGTAATTATTTAAAAAAATTAATAGTATTCATATTTTAAAGGGTGTAGTGTGTTATAGGTCATTTTTTTAATTTATTATATTATCTCTTTTATTTTAATGATTTTTTTTCTTTTTACTTATTATAATTTTAAATAAAATCATCATTTCATTTCCAATTTGATTTTTTTTTCATTATATATAAATAAATTTCAAAAGTTGATCAATTAAATAAATTTTTTGTTTAAATAGTTTTTTTCTTAATATCGTAAATGTAATTCTATATAACCCTATAATAAATGAATTTAAAATTTGAGATATATTATATTATTATTTATTATTTGAGATACATATACATTTGAATTAAAATTAAACCTAGTAGTTATTAAAAATAGGCCATGTTTTTATTTTATTTTCAATGATTGATATTATTAATAGTGTATTTTTAAAAATTATCTTGAAAAAAACTGTGTCTTATTAAATATTTTTATAATATATAATAAATTACTTATGTTCACGTAATTGTATTTTGGGAATTCTTTATATATTCTACTATAATTATTTTTAATCAAGATGAAATTTTATGAAAATAAATTAATTAATTATTGATAAATCTATATATGTCATAATTATAGAAATGTAAAAGAATTTATAAACATTGTAAAAGTTGTATACATAAAATTATTTATAGAGATATAGGAAGACTTAAATAGTAATGGATTTAAGACATATATAGTTTATTATGAAACAATAGTTGAATAAAACGTATGGGATATTTTTCTTTTTTTGCAAACATTTAATATACAATTTTTTATATGTAATATTAAATTTTAATTTTCTGTTGAATATTTTTTTCTCTGCATAACACTAAAACATGTTTTATACAATCAGTTTGTGTTTTTATATAACATTTGTTTGATGTCAATGTAATTTTTGTTTCAATACATAGCTTGTTTGAATTTATTTACTTGGCCCATGTGTGAAGGTTCTTCTAAATTTACAATAGAAATTTTTTAGTACTTAATTATTTCTAAGAAGAGGATGGAATTGGGTTTAAATTTGTATTATTATATGCATTACCCAATCACAATGGATCATGATTAGTGGATGATTTATCTTTAACAAAACCATTCTCTTTAATAAATTGTCACATGTACTCCATACATAGAGATTATCTATTACAAGAACCCATGATATCATTTTTATTGTGTTTATATTTTTGGATCATCCCCTTCACTGATTTCATTAATTTCATTCAAATTAATTTCCATATTTGTGATTATTATATTCAATTAATGGATTGGTAAGGGTTTTTCTTTATATACCTAGTATTTTCCCTTTGGTATTATTTACATTAATTAAATTATAATTCTTATTCATTTTTTTGTTCGGCTCTTATTTATTATCTATATAAAGGATCATTAATCATTCATTCTCCTTTTCGTTTTCAACTCTATTAGTCTTTCACTCCCCAATTTATTATTTTTAATGATGATAATTTTTTGTTCATTATATTTATTCAACCTCACAACTTCAATTCTTATTTAAAAAAATCTCTTAGCGGAGAATATAAAACAAGGATACTTCTGGTTCCATCCTCAGTTGTCCTATATGATTATGTTTAGGGTCCTATTATCCCTAATATCCATTATATTTTATCTATAAACTAATAATTTAAAAAATATATTAAGAAAATAATTATATTCGCAGAATCATGGTGTGGGAGAGATTGATTTTTCAGAATATTTCACCTTTCCCAAGTGATGATATTTCATGGTTTTGAGTTTTCTAATTTCTTTTTTTGGACCATTAGTTTTTAGTTTCATTAGTTATCAAATAGTATGTGTCTAGTTGGTGTGTTGGACTTATAGTGGTTTTCTATAATTTACCATAGAAAATTTATTCGATTTGTGCAAATCATATGGTTCATCCTCTATGATATGTTTTTTTTTGTGGATGTTTGGAAAATTGGATAAGGTATTTTTGATAGATATAGGTTTCTTGTTGATGGTGTAGTGATGGACTCCAATGAATTTGACATTGTGGGATTGTTATGATGGGTTTATTGTACATGGATGGTTATATATTAGATAATAATAGTGTTTAAGGAATACATTTATGGATTTTGTGGCCATTGTTGTGTTTTTTGTGCAATTAGAGGTTATTCAACTGGAATTATTCCTCAGTGGTGATGTTCAATGACATTGATAGTGTTTGGTGGTCCTCATATGTAATTTATGTATTTATTATGTAATATTTGTACAAATTGGATATGGGTTGGAGCTATAATTATGTTGGTCAATAATATTATATTATTTTCAATGGTGGAACCTAGTAGTGGTTTTGGTGGATATAAAAAAAATCATTCCTTTTACCCAATTATACATTAGTTTATGGTAATCCACTACAGAAAACCACATTTATAAATATTGAAAACATTCTTTCATATTTGATAAAAAGAATTATTTATAAATTTCATTCATAGAAAAGGAGTCCAGTCTTAGTACTATTTTGGAACCAGGGAAAAGTCCTAGTAACTATTACTACAAATTTTTAATCCAAAAGTTGAAGAATAAGACAATGTAAAATAATAGGAATGATAATATATTAAAATAAGAAATATAAGAAATATAATGAGAAAAAAGATGAATTATTATAATTTCTCATGGTATTTAATCTTTTTTTAATTATAAAAACGTTATAAAATATAATATTTAGAAAGAAAAATATCATTCAGATTACTGGTCTGAAAAATCAACACACCTTGAAATATTAATAAATATACAAAATATTGCATTAATTAAAAAAATATAAATATGTAATACAAAAATATATGTGATCTGGTAAAAAATATAATAATATCAAAAAAAATTAAAAATCAAAAAATATAAATCAGACCATTATGAGATGAATCTAGTTCAAAATGAGGTGTGTTTAATTTCTATAAGTGGATATTTAATCAGTGGTATTTAAAATTGAATTTTTTCCAAATGAATGCAATTTTTTCCAATTTTGAGTATGTGAAATTTATTTTGTACATAAAATTACATAAAATTGAAAAACAATATATTTTTTATAATAACAAAACTAAATGTAATAATGGAATTTGGTTCACTTGAAATGGTGAAAAAATATTGAATTACCACTTTCCTCGAGCTTTGGGATATTGTGATATTGTTTCTTAGAATTTATCATTCGATATAAGATTTGAATTAGAGAGCGGATTATAAATTTAAAACATGGAATAACTATCATATAATACACACTTATCATTTTAGTGATGATAAATTAATTTAAATTTACGAAAAATTAATCAATGGTCATTATCATTCTATTCAATGATTAGATGGGTTTATTTCAATTTAGAATGTAATGCATGTTTGTAAGAAAAATGCCACTATTAAATTTAATACATAGGAAGAAGTTATTTTGAGAACATTTTATATATAAATTATACGACATTCCTTATTTTCAAAATAATATATATTTTGTATTTACACATGATTATAATGAAAAGAAAATAATATTTTCTTGTTTTTATGAATTTTTCAATCTTTTTTAACATTTTGACTCCTTTAATAAAAAAATTATTTTCAATAAAATTAGACTTATGGATTATGAAAATGATATGTGGATGATTAAAATATGTGAAAAATAAATCAATAGGTTTTCCATTGAGTTTTATAATAAAAAATTCTCCTTTTATTGAATTGATACTAGGACACATATTTTTAATTAAAATACCAGGTCTAATTTTTAAACACACAAATTTAGTTAGTCCAATAACACCAAAGAAACATCATGATATGAATTTCATTATTTATATTTAGAAATATGAATCAATGGTCATTTGTAGGAATTGACATTATAACCTGAATTTCTTACTAAAATACATCTATAAAATAAAAAAAAATCATTCAATAATTTTGAGCTCACTATTTTATATAATGATTCTATATTAATTCAAATATTATAAAGATAAATAAAAGGTAATTTTTCAATAGTGTCAGGATTATTATTCAACATTATCTTGGTTTTGATATTGCAATAAATATTCCTTACTTATTCATTGATTAAAATCCAATAATATACATTCAGTTATATTAGTCACACAACTACTTATTCTACTGTGACAGCCATTTATATAGGAGAAAATAAATAAAAGGATATTTCTTAGTTTTTTTTTATGATAGTAGGATCTCATTTTCTTTTACATGATTAAGTGACATTTGTTTTGAACAAGAATTTCAATTTCAATTTTAAAACACACACTTTTACTAATACTGAGTACAGTATGATTTATAATAATATCTATTTCACACATATATTGGAAAAATGAATCTACAGTAATTATCCAATAGTTTCTTGAAAAAAGGTAATATTCTAAAATATAAATTGTAATAAAACCCTCATTTGTGTGTAATTTAAAAGTATTTTTATGTGAAAAATTAAATTTTCTATAATAATAACATGTTATATGAATTAAAACCACCACAATGAAATAAAATGTTATTTAATTCCATGTATTCGGAAAAAAACCCAATTTCCATAGGCAATGTTAGAGTAAAATCACTTTTTAGACACTATTTATGTGTAGGGTAACCCTCAAATGGTGGATTCCATGTTTCATGAACTCTAGTAGGGTGTTATCCATCTAAGTTCACTTATTTATGGAAAATAAGTGGCGATTTATTATAATTTATACACTAGTTAAGTTTATGAGACACATTAATGTACTTGTGTAAGGGAATGAAGTACAATTAGGGGTTAAAGAAAGAAATAATTAAGGGTAGACAGTGTAACACCCTGGGTTTTTATAGATTCATTATTTATCAGGGAATTTAAATAATTATTTAATTTTATTCATTTAAAATGACCCCATGTTAAGATTGTGATAGAAAAAAACTATATTTACATTGATTTATAATCAACATTGAGTAGGTATTGAATTACACGCAACACCGAGCTTAGCTTGCATTACAAGCATGACTGGGTTTTAGAGAATAGTAACTTATATTATTATTAAACTATTATTTTAGACCTCACCTAGGAATTATAATTTACAATGTGAAAAGGATTTACTAAATTATTAAACTATGGTTTACAAATATTAATTCTTTTGTTATCAATTCATTTTAAATGAAATAATAAACTATTTTAATAAAAAGGAGGTTTTTTATGAAAAATATTTTTCTACCAACCAAATAATTTAATAATATTACATTAAATTACTTATTTAGAGTTTTTGAACATAATGAAATTTTTTTATTTTAATTTCAACAATTTTTTTTTAAATTAATCCACTATATTTTATAGGAATAAGATATAATTAAATCCAATTTTAGGCGTAAGAAGATGTATTTTTCTAAAAGAGAGTTTTCCAAATTTTAATGGTTTTATTATCTTAAAACCAATCCATGATAATTTAATAAATTTTAATTGAAAAAATATACCCCATACATTAAATCATAATATAATATTTTTCTTTATATAAATTTTTGGTATTTTTCTAATATTTTCATTTTTAGATTAATAATGAAAATACAACATTTTAATTGAAAACAATATTTACATATAAAAAATTTATAATGTATAATTATAATTTTATTTGTTTTTAATATCACAATAGTTAAATTTTAAATATATTTATCCAATTTAGTTAATTCAAATCATTTTTATTCAGAATTAGGATATAAAATATTTTAATTCTATGAACATTTTTCACATTAAGATTCATATTTCCTTCCAAGTTTAGAAAATTAATTTTATCCACTTCTGAGTTTTGATTTTTCATAAATTAATAATATATCTTCAATAATTAGTCCTATATTTAGTTAAGATGTCCATTATATTTTTTGTAAATTATATATTGTAACATTGGTAATTTTTGTTACATTGATAATGGGAGAAATTGGTAATTTTGGTTGAAAATAATGTGATAAGGGCTACATAATGACCCTAAAAATATGTGATACCATTTTATGAAATGCCTTGGTTTTTATAGTCTAACATGGAATGGTATTGGAAAAGGGAAAATAAAGAATGTGTATGGGTGATCCAGGAATCATAGGTGTAGAGGGTTACCTATATATTGGTACATGATACATAGTAAGTGTAAACCATTATACTGTGATGTAGTGCATAACCCATATAAAAAGTTAATTATTTACCACCATTTTTCCTATTTTCCCCCTTATTCATCATTCAAACAATTCTATAACATGTTTTTTACTATTTTAATTGGTAAAATTATATTAATTTTATCCTTAGAGCCATTTTAATCAAGAAATCATATTTGTGTATGAAATTAAAATCATATTCTCTCAAGAAATGATTATATGATAAATTAAATTGTGGAAATAATATTTTTTCCAAAATCATGAACATATATATGGCCTATTTATAAAAAATATATTTAAACTCAGATGGAATTTGTTTTAAACAATCTATGAGTTCGAGAATCATGGTGTGTCTCTTGTTCTAGTTTGGTGAATCAATCTATGAATGGTTTGACCACTTTTAGAAAATTCCAAGTGTGAATGAATCCATATATACATCTCCTATTTCTAGGTCAAACATCTATGAGATCAGGTTCTAGGTAGAAATTTTATTCATTTTTTTTCATTTCTCTTAATTCCATGTGTGATCATGAAAAAAAATTAGAAGAAAATGAACAATGAATTCTAGAATA
The DNA here is from genome assembly GCA_963277665.1 of Viscum album. Lineage (NCBI taxonomy): Eukaryota > Viridiplantae > Streptophyta > Magnoliopsida > Santalales > Viscaceae > Viscum > Viscum album. The sequence goes on along the minus strand of OY728128.1, from coordinate 793,158,037 downwards.
ATGATAACATAATATTATCTTATAAAATATCAAAGGTAATAAATTAATTATAATCATGAAATATATATGAATAATAAAAATGGATTATCATATGAATATTATTCATATGGAAAAGCATTATTTTTATAAACCTTCACTAATGATTTATTTCAAAATGAAACACATAATAAAATCCTAGATTAATATGAGGCCTAATATGTTTTAGAAATTAGGTAAATAGAATAATAATTTGACACATAATATTAAAGAATTTATTTAATTACCAGATAACATGTATTTAAAATTTAATTACACATTTAAAACTACATGGGTCATCTTGGGAAAGAACAAAAGAAATGGGTTACATATTAATCTGAGTAATTGATTAACCTGAAAAAAAACATAATGAAATGTAGTACATGAGAGATAATTGGAATAACATGATGACATAGAATGGTTAGAATCCTAATCATTAGTATAAAATCATGGTACATGATCATAAAATTAATGTAACATAAGAATGATGAAACAACAGTAAATAATAAATAATAGAATATATTATGGATAACCGATATGAGATAAAAAAATAGAGTGAATAGGATAACATAATTTGAAACATGCATAGTATTTAATGTGACAATAATATTACCAAATTTATTTAAGGGATATATAATTCATGGTTCACCCTTCAAATTCACATTTTCATATACATAAGTGTGTCTCAACGGTTTTCAAACATATGGATTCATTTCATCTCTTTCAAATACAAGATTGAGTAATATGGGTTACATACATGGATGTTCCCAATCTGTAATAGTTATGTAAATATAGGTAAAGATACATTATTTTAAATGGGGATGTTTATTCACTTTATAAATACCTGACATTGAAAATCACAGTGATGTTTCGACACCAATATGGGTGTACATGAATATTCATAGAAGATTTTAACGAGAGTGAAAGGGGATTCGCATCACATGGATATCACATATTAATAGGTTTGTGTAAAAAAATATCCCAACATTAAAATTCTAAATAATAAGTCATTATACATATTAGGTTCTTAAATATGTAAAAGGAGTGGATCCCATACTTTGATAGGGTTCTTCTAAAAGAATGAGATGAGATTCATGAGATCCTAGGAACACCATGAAAGGGATCCAAATAGGAATAGAGTGAGATTAAATTCATGATCAAAGGGTTTTGAGGGAAGTGAATAGGAGGTTTGACCGTTTATTATAGAAAAGGAGAAGATGATTCATTATTGCATTCTAAATATTGTTTTTTCACTATATATAATATAAAAAACAAAATCTGAATCATTCCAATGGTTTTTTTCTAATGGTTTTTATGAAAAGGTGTGTTTCTCAATAATTTATATATATAAGAATAAATATAAATAAAATAATACCCTTTAATTTGTGGAAGTGAGTCATGTTCAAAAATAAATAATATTAAAATAATAAAATATAATATTGGTTAGGGTGGAATCAGCAGGGGTTTATAATATTAATAAAATAAAACCAAAAACACATTATTTTAAAATTTGAAAATAATTTTTTCTTGGATACTCTTTATATAATTTGTTGCATAATGTTTTCATTTGATGAAGTCATAATTTATATCACATATTTATAAGATATTTAATTATTACTCTAAAATATAACTATCTCATGAAATTATAATGTATATATCAATTTAAAATTTCATCGAGTAGATTTAAATAATAATATTTATTTTATGAAATTAATTATCTAATTATGAATATTTTTTATTTTAAAAAATTACCATTATTAAAAATTATGGGTTTTCACTAAAATTTATTTTTCTAACCACTGTACAAATTACATTTTACTCCATAATATTATATTATCATTTATATTTTAAAAAAATTGTATTTAATAAAGATATTTTTCTAAAAATAAATTTATTTATGAAATTCACGAAATCATAAATGACACTGCCTTTATATAATCTATATATTATGAAATAAAATATTTTTTAGTTTATCATATCAAAAAATAATAATTATTTCAAACTCATTATTAAATATTTTATAAAGTATGAATAAAATGGATAAATTTATTCATTATTTTATTAAAAATAAAAAATTCAAATTCATTCTATTTGGGTCTATATATAGAAGCTGATATTAAATAAATGTATTCCCAAAAGGTTTGTTGTTTGATGATGACTCTATATTCTGGTGGACTATTAAACATTGTTTAATCATGATGTCAAAAATCCTGAAATTATCTTATTTATAGATTCACTCAATGTTTAGTGGTCCAATATCATCTTGTTCTTCGTCAATGGAAAATCCAAGTAACACCGAATCTATTAGAATATTTGATAAATGTGTGTCATAGGGTAAGAACCTACTCTTCGGTTCTATCTCATCATCAATCTATGATAATTGTACTTTAAAATCCATTAATGCATTCTAATCAGAGTTGGCAGAGTAAAACAACTATATTTTCAATGTTTGTTATTCGTAATGATCGCTTTATCTAATGAGATATAAATTATAGTGGTACAAAATAACTAAATTTGTGAATTTTTTATATAACATCAGTTTTTAATATTAAATTTATTTATTTGGAAGGGTAATTTCATTTATTAACATTTGGGTAACCACATTCTTCTCCCACGTAAAAATTTTCGCAATCAAAAAATTACATCATAAAATAAAATAGAGTAAGTTACATATGTTTTATCGCCACTTCTAATTCCCAATTCTATTCATCAAACACGTGGTTCAGTAAATATACATTGAATATATTATTTTCATTATTTTTGGATACATTTCACTATAAATTGTTATCTTCACCGATGAAACATTGTACTAAAGATTATTATCCAATGATACTATCTATCGATTCATTTCATGTGAGGGGTATGGTATTTACTATTCGAATAGGCATACATGGAAGAAATCATATACAATTGATAGGTTATGTGGGATTTTTATTGAATGTGATACCACTCTGATGTGATAAAGGATCATGAGGGGGTTTATGTATCTTTTACATGATTTTAATTTTTCCCAAACCACATGAATTTATTACATGGTAATAAATAAAGGAACACTTCATACATGTCCTCAAACTCTAGTTAAGGTAATTGATTGTACATATATCTTTTTTGAAAAAATATTATGGATTTCATATGATGTATAATGTTTTGAACCTTCTCTATTATTACTTGGTTAATACATTGACCCATCAGCTTCATCTCACCAACCGCATCATAGAATTTGGTAGTCCAACACCACTTCCCGTAAATATCACCATAAGGTGCCATTTGACTATTATAATTAAAATTATTGTAATATTATAACCTAATTAATAGAATATATTGATCCCAAAAAACCTGTAAATCTTTTCAACATGATCTAAACTTATCTTATAAATATTATATGTAATCCTCGGACTAACCATCCAGCTTAGGTTAATGAGAAGTACTAAATCCTAGAATCATATCAAACATTTGATGACAAATTTTCAATAACATCATGATAAACCTCAAATATTTACCACATATAGTGGAATGTGGGAATCCATGTAGTCCTAACACATCTCTTATTTAAATATTGGATAGTGGTTTGAGATATAACATATATATGATAGGAATGAAATGAGTTGAATTCGTAAGGAGATCAACTACATCCCACATGGTATTATTTTCTATTGATGTTCTATGGAGTCATATGAATAAATATGTTTTTATCTTTTCACATTATCATTCTATTTTGGGGATTGAATTCATCATACCCTATGACAATAGACATTATTCATTAAGATTTTTCATAACATGCATCGAGATACAAATTTCTATTTCTCCATATTTATGTAATCCCACTAGATGTATTACTTTGGATATATATAAATCCTCATGCATTTTTCGTAAATATAGAATAATTAGATATGTACATCATATTGTTTTTACTTCTTCATATATGTATTTTTTGTGATGTAAAGTCATTTTAAAAAATAAAATTACACCATCATTATCAATGTTAAACTCTATAACAGTCATGATTTTTTTGTATCACCTCATCCTCTATATGGGTATACTTAACCCTCTCAAGAATGGATGGTTGACTAGTTGTTTGGGAAATGTAAGATGGAGTTCAATTAATTTTCCCATGTATATCATTTTCAATTCAAATAAGAATGATCTAGTGATAATAATCACAATGGATAGGGTTGTAGGGTCTATTCTTATTAGACTGTCTGCCACATTGTTCTCCTTCATAGGATGGTAGTGGATTAAAAAACAATAACACATGATATAATATATCTACCTTCATTTTCTCCTATTGATATAATTTTGTATGAATAAATGTATGAGGTATTTATGGTCCATATATATGTCCCACATCACATTGGATAGAGAATGTCCCAAAATCCTCAATGAAAAGATCACCACAAAATATTCTAGATCATTTGTTGTGTAGTTATATTCATGAATATTTAATTTTCTAGAGTAATATACTATCACATTATCATCATTTGGGAGAAAAAAAACTAATTCATTTTTAGATTCATCACCATAGATAAAAAATCCTTCCCCAATAATGGTTATTATGGTTAAATGAGGAGTAATTTCTATTTTATTTAGCACATTAAATATCACCTTACATTCAGTAATCTAAAAAAATATAATTTCATTCGACATGTTTTAGTTAGTCTTGTTTATAATCATGAGTTGTTTCTCACAAATAATCGATAGTGCCAATATAATATATGGAAAAAAGATATTTCTAATGTCGATATTAGTATAGAACATCCTCTAATTTCCATTATATTAAATAGATTGATTTATATCAATTTTTTGGTGATAACATGGCCCAATAATGTCACATTATACATCTATAAATCAATTTTTTATACTTTAGATTAAATTTTCATTCTGTAGGACCCTCACTACAACATTCAAGTCAATTTTCACATTCCCCCTTAATTTTGGAGTAAATAAGAATATATTAAATAAATAATACCCATAATTTTCTGAATAATCACTAAAGAATCTATTCATCCTTTATATTATGATATCTATTTAATTAGTAAGTCCAAATGTCATCACTATGAAGTCAATGTGCCCTTACCTTGTACAAAAATCCATCTGAGCTATATTATCCTTCTTCACTTTTAATTAATATTATCCCAATTAATGATTGAATTTAGAAAATTATTGGGATCCCCACAGTTGATAGACAATGTTAGATATAAATGGAAGAGAAAACATGTTCATTATCATGAGCTCATTGATAAAATGATAATCAATGAAGAGGTACTATTACAAATCATTATTTATAATGAAAAAAGAGTAGTGAACCCCATGATGAGGGACTTGGGAATATAAAAAATAATAATGAATCCATGATAGTTTCCTTTTCTTCTCATTAAGATAAAAAGTTTATATTATATATGGAGTCTTTAGTATTGTTATTGATCATGGTATATGTTTCATTTAGAACAAAACCTCACATTTTCGAGGATGATCGGTACATTTATCTGGAAATGCATTAGTGAATTCCCCTAGAATGGGAATTCCATAATGGATGATATTTTCATTTTCATTATTCATTTTTTCTAGATAAAAGTAATAATACTTAAATAATATCTTTTTAATGAGATAATAAACCCAAAAATATAATCATAATCCTCCTTAAATATGTATAAAATCTGATGGAGAAGTTTGACATAGGGGGTGATTTCCATATCTCAAAAAAGTATGTTGGATATGTAAAAGTATAATGAATCTATTCATTGAATATAATTTAATTCTATAAATGGGAGTATCTATAGAGTTTCTAGGATATGAATGCATAATATTTGATAGGGTATTCGTTATATTCACGGGATACAAAAATTCAATAATTTTCCATCATGAACGATAACATATATTCTATGTTTTGAGTCTTTTTTTGAATAGTTTTACTAAATATATGTGATATGAATAAATGAATTGAACCGTAGTCATATAAATGATTTATGTTATTAAAAATCCTATATTTCACTTTTGATATTAGTTATAATCATTACCTAGAATAGACATAGAAATGATAATTTTTAAATTTAAAAAAATATAAATGGAAAATCATGAACATTAATGTGATGTCTCATAAATGATATAGATTATATATCCTTTGAATTTATAGGTATCAATTTATTTTATCTGTGACCTTTTTCCTTACATAAAATCTTTTCATAGTTTTTTTTCCATAATAATGTTTTATATTATTCTTGTGAATTTTCCAAAGCATATCCCATGCATGTTTCAATAATGTTGTGAAATAATGACTCCTTGTCACGAACCATGTGATGTTGATTCAAGACCAATGCACCCATTAATATATTATTACCCTTATCTAAAATTTCTCCATAGAAACATCCACTTTTATTATCTACAAATAGATGTATTTTCTTGGAAATAAGTTACACTATATTGTAAAAAAATTTAAGGATTATTCCCATTTTATAATCATATACACAATTATTTCTAAATGTTTTTTCGAGTACGAATCCCTAAAAAATAACTTCCCACTAATATCAACTATGAAAACCCATATTTTGATACACATTATTTATATATTTATTACAAAAAGGTACAATTAATAAAAAACCGGGCGTTTAAGAGACAAAATTTCTCATGGTGATTAGATACATATAATAATAACATGGAACAATGGTATGATGACATTATATAAAAACATTACAACATGCATTTAAAATTCCATCGCACTTCTAAAACTACATGGGATTAGTTGGTGATGTACATAAGAATAAGGTGATCCATTTAGTCTAGTAAGATAATATTCATGTGATACCATAGTTAAAAAAATACACATGTGTGATGAGACATAACAAGATGATATATAATGGTGGTAATAATAATCATGAACATAGAAACATGGTATATGATTATAAAGTCGTGGTATCATATGAATGTATAAACAACATGAAACAAGACATTATAACATATGTATTGATAACTGTCATGAAATAAAAACAGTTTATTCTTAGGATATAATCTTATGAACTATACATGGTGTCTCTTGTGATAAAAACATTAACCAATGATATGGAGGGTTATTTAATTTTGGTCTAACTCATCACATTATTATCATGTACTTGAGAAAGTATGACTCATATATCGTAATTATTGAGGGTTAATTTTACCACATTAAATATCATGGTTAATATGTTTAGGGTAAATATATTGAGTTTACAAATAAATTAATGATAGTTATATATACTTTAATATTGAAGAGTGGAAGTGTGTATGGTTACACACAACACAATTTTTTTTCATGAGAAAATGTAGGATAATTGAGGCTACCTAACAAATCTATATATATATTTATAAAATGTTTATCTATTTGGAAATGGTCTTAATAGTAAAATATCAAAATTAATGTGTGAGAGATTTATAAAAACATACCCCAACATGTCCTATCAGAAATTAAAAAGGCATAATAATAATATGGTTCCTAAATAATTTGATGTAGAGGAATGTTGACCCTGAGATGACGCTTCTATAATACTATAAGGATACTCATAAGATATTCAGAAAACCATTGGATTACTCTAATGTTGGAGTTGAAAAAAAAAATTTCATAGATGTTTGTGAGTGAGTGGAAAGGGAGGTTGACCTGAATTCTATTGAAAAAGGGAAAAGAATTAACTATTAATTTATAGTTTCAGGTTTTTTGTCATGACCCGTCCCCCGGGGCCCATGACATGACTACCCCACACCTACCTTTCATAGGCCATGGGTGTAAGAACCCGAATCACTTTTCATGTATGTTTTTCATTTTTTCTAGAGTTTTTGAGAAAAATGAATTTTCTGGAAATTTCAGAGGTACACGCCGTGTACTTTCTTATTACACATCGTGTACTCTTTCCCCGGCTCGAAGTCGTGTGTTGTCCATGTCCTGGCCACACACACGGTGTGTAAGGCTGAGGTGGAGGCTGGTTATTTCGGAGTACGGAAAATTATAAGTGCACGTCGTGTACTTTTTTTTCATTAAACGGACCGGGGTCACATCAAACCCCCATATTCGTCTTCTGCTTCAATTTTCGACTGTCCGAGAGCGACCGTACTACCCGATCTTCGACGAACATCCGCCCCGCCATCCATTCTCCGATTCGAGCACGGTCAGTTGCGTTGGAATCGCTGCGGTGAGTTCTTCCTTTTGTTTTATCCTTGTTTCTTGATTCCTCCTCGTTTCCATGTTATTGTGGGATGAATGTTCTGTGCGTTTTCTTAGATCTACTTTTTTCTAAGAGGAATCTGTCACTGAGATTCACCTATATCGATCTCCTCGGATCGAGGTAGGTGGTTTGTGCCTTTCTGTTGAAAGTCGATGGGTATTATTTTTAAATTCCACCAATACCATTGAATGGGGTATTGCATGTTTCCTGTTTTGACCCTGTTCCTTGCCTGCTTTGCTTGATTGCTTTAGTAGAGGTTATTTCTTATGAGTAGTGTAATTTATTTTGTGATCAGGTTGCTTTTCCATGCTTGTTCTTCCTGTTTGGAGTTTTTCCGGTTTCCATGCGTAGTTTTAGGATTTTGGATCTGTTGTTTTCTGATTTTTGTTGAGCCATAGTTGTTAGACAAGTAGTTTTTAAGGTTTACATGAACAATACACGCACGCTGAGCATGTTTTACCCTTTAATCAGGACTGTGAGAACCTAGATTAGTAGACCAAATGGAGAATTGATAGAAGGGATTCTCCAAAGTGTCTTTTAATTACGACGCGAGACTATAAGGGGGAATTGATGTTTAGTGCTTCCACAGAGAGTATTTAGATCCACGATGTGGGACACAAGGGGAATTGACATTGAGTACTTCCCAAGAGAGCCTTTATCATGATACGAGACTATAGGGGGAATTGATGATGAGTGCTTCCCTAGAGATTCTTCTTAAATACGTAGCTGAACCATATGGGTGAGACTGTGTGTGCATCCCATAGGGTTTCTAGTACATTGAGGTTGAACCATAGGTGTTAGACTATGAGAGCTACCCAGATGGTTACCTGTTTTCTTCTTATTGTTGACTGCTTACTTGTGTGATTTACTTGTTAGAGCTGTGGATTGTAGCTGCTTGTGCTTTCCTGTTTACTGCTTCTTGTTTGTTTACTGCCATGTACTCATTGACTATTAGGCACAATTCTTTTGGTGATTTCCAACTGGGATTGTATCTCACACCCTGTTTGGGCCATGCTTATGGGCCCAAGCAGTCTATGTTGCTGCAGGTATAGATAAGGGTAAGCACGCTTCTACTTCGAGAACTTGACTACATCAGGAGCTGGGGAGGATGGGACCGAGCTATGGCTCGCGATGCTGAGGAGATTACTTTGTTTTCTTTTTCACTTGGTTTCAGTTGTATTTCAGCATGTTGTTGTGTTTGTTGTTTTCCTTAGATACTTATACCTGTTGCATCATTGCCATCATAGCTATATATTCACATTGCTTCCGTTGTTGGTTTCTATTGGTATGCATGTTGTTTACTGCTTCCGCTGTTTATTGTTGTTTTCTTACCTTGTATACCTTACTGAATGAGGGCATAGTTTCACCACCGACCCACCAAGGCCCTCACGGCTAGTCGGCAGCCTCTGGCATTCGGGGAAACACGCTTGAGGTCATGTGGCAAGCCGGGTACGGGCACCAGTGGAGGGGATCTGGACTCGGGACGTTACACAGTGGTATCAGAGGATTTATTTATCTGGCCTTACTGTTTGGAGACTTTATCTAGGGATATGACAGATTCGGTACTTGGAATTAAGATGTACTTGGGAGTAGCTGGCCCGTGTAGAGGGAAAGGCCATACTACCTCGTTAATTGCAGTTTTCTTGTTATGAGATTTTATAGTTGATATAATTTCACCTAGAGTGGTTCACATGACTTGTGCGGTTATTGTTTTGATATTTCAGCACTATTTATGTCACAACCCGATGAGACGAGGGTATGACATCTCATGCATCATATAGGTACTTGTAGAAATCACATGTTATGCATTCTTTCCATGCCATCTAGGGTGCATTAGCGATTGCATGCTGTTGTGATAGGCTCTATGTAGATTATGCATGATGTTGTGATAGATGATTGATAGATTCTCTACTTGTGTTATAAAACTATTATTTTATTTCTTGCTTAAAATACACGCCAAATTTCGGTTCTTGAGGTGTTATGGGACCTCACAGATCGGAATTTGGCACCACTTCCCGTGTTTTTAGTGTTTCTGGAATTCTGCGCAGTTTCTGAGGTACTGCCCAGAAAAACCCAGAATACACAGCGTATACTTTTTGGATACACGTTGTGTAGTTTTCAGGCCATGTCACTGACCGTGTGAGCAGAACAAGATGTCATGGGAGTAACTTCAGTAACACACCGTGTACAATTGGTACACGCCTTGTGAGTTCAGAGCCATGTACCTAGCCGTGTCACTAACAACATGGGTCGGGGAAGCTCGGGTAGAACACACCGTGTCCATAGGGAACACGCCATGTCCATAGGGAACACGCCGTGTAGTCCGTCCAGGGACCCGGCCGTGTCACGAACAACATGGGCCGGTGTTACCTTATTTTCCTCACGCTTTGTTTGTTTGGAACACGTCGTGTAGTCTTGCCCAGGTACCCCACCGTGTCACGAACAACACGGGACAGTGTCGCATTCGCCTATGCACGTCGTGCCTGTTTGGAGCACGCTGTGTAGGCAGCCGTGTACTTAACAACACGGCACGCCGAAGCCTTGTCTAGTGCACGCCGTGTTTGTTTCGAACACGCCGCGTAGACTCGGGTTGAGTCAGACCGTGTGGGTTAACCATGTAAGGAGACTCGAGATGGGTAATAGTTTCCAAGTACACACCATGTGTGGGGGTCAACACACCATGTTGTTGAAGTTTAAATGACTTGTCGGGTGAGAGTACACGCCCATGTCATTGGTTTAAGAAGACACGCCGTGTTGTTTTATACACGCCGTGTATTCGTGTTTTGCAATCATGTGTGTTTTCTTCCCCTGTTCTCGTTTTGTAGTCTTGTGTTCTCTATCCTTGTTTACCTGATCTAAGGTGTGCTTTTGATCTCTTAGAGTTATGCCTCCGAGACGTCCTCAGGTCATACATCTATCGTCAGGCAGTGATCATATGCCAGACAGGGATGATCAAGGACTTCCTGTCGATCCCACAGCTGAGCCAGCCTTGGCACCGGTTGTTGTGCTAGTCACGGGCGTTGATATGCAGTTCAGGGAAAGATTCATGAGGATGATGCAGACCTTCCAGGGAGCACTGCCTCCTGCCTCGTCTATGGTAGACTTGACGAGGGTTTTCCAACAGTAGCATCCTCCCACATTCTCGGGTGAGGAAGGACCTCAGGCTGTAGAGTCATGGCGGGAAGCCATGCTGAATGTCTTCGAGAATCTGGAGACGCCTCTAGAGAGGTGGGTCAAGCACACCACATACATGCTCTGAGACTCCGCCAAGAGGTGGTGGGACATGATCTCACAGGCGAGTCAGCAGCAGGCTATGACTTGGGAGGAGTTCCAGCGCGTGTTCTACGACTACATCTACCAGAGACCCTGAGGGCCGATCGATCCCGGATAATCATGATCTTAGAGTATGGTACTCTATCTGTCATGGAGTATTCCTCTCGTTTCGTTGAGATACAACGTTTTACACCCCTTCGGGATGGGAGTGGCGTGTTCTTGGAAAGGAAGTTTGAGGATGGACTCAGGCGGGAGATCCACTCACAAGTGAACATCTGTCTTCTGACTTCCATTACATCCATCGTTAATCAAGCACGGATTGCAGAGTGCAATATGGGAGACTCTGGAGATGCGAGACAGGGCAGTTCTGCTTCCAGAGCTAGCTTTCCTTCATATCACAGCAAGAAGAACCATAGGGATCCTACGCGTAGTGATTTGAGGAAGTGAGATGCATCTTCCGTCAGCCAAGTGACATGCTACCAGTGTGGCCAGATAGGGCACATGAGGCCGCAGTGCCAGATGGACCCTGTGGAGTGCCGATCTTGCGGCAAGTTGGGTCACCTTCAGCGTTTCTACCAGGTTTTCTCACCAGCAGCAGGTGACCAGGGTTCTTCCATGACTTCGCGTTCAGGAGAACCACCACCAGTTTCTCACCAGTGAGGGAACTGAAGTTCTTCCGGCCGTTCGGGCAGAGGTGGAGGTTGAGGTCTTGGCGGTCAGCCACCAGTTTCTCAGCACCACCAGGGATGTTCATCTCAGAGTGGTCAGTCAGGGGCGTAGGTCCACAGTACATGCCAGTCTTTTGCCATGGAGGAAACTTATCAGGAGCAGGATCCCGACCATTATACTATTCGAGGTATGATTCTAGTAGACTCAGTTTTATCTTCAGCCCTTTTCGATACTGGTGCTATGCATAACATTATCTCTATTGAGGTTGTGGAGAGCCTTGGACTCTGCATCTTTTCATCCGCTGACTCGTTGACACTATACATTCCCTTGGGGACGAGGACATCTAGTGTAAACCAGTGTAGAGAGTGCCCCTTGAAGTTGTAGGGTATCACTTCTTATGGGATATCTATGTCCTAGAGATGACAGGCTATGATGTTAATCTCGGCATGGACTGGTTGATTCACGTCCAGGAATTCATTGACTGTTATAGCCGCAGAGTCAGTTTCATTTCACCAGAAGGTGAATCTTTCATTCATAGTGTCGAATGGGACATTAGGGTGAGTCGGGAAGGACTTGAGCATCTTGGGCTAGGAGGGGAGACAAACCATATTGCTAGTATTTATCTAGATGATCAGTGGACTCCACAGTTGGACTTTCCTCCAGTGGTGTATCGCTTCAGGGATCTCTTTCTAGAAGAATTTTTGGGTTTTCTTTCAGAGTGTGAGGTAGAATTCTCTATTGTTCTCGTGCAAGGAGTGGCATCGGTGTCCATTCCTCCCTATAGGATGGCCACACCTGAGTTTTAGGACCTCAAGAAGCAGTTGGAGGAGCTATATGCTAAGGGTTTCATCCAACCCAGTACTTCTCCTTGGGGATCGCCTATTCTGTTTGCGAAGAAGGCAGACAATACCCTTTGGCTTTGTGTGGATTATCGGAAGCTGAACCAGTTGGCGGTCAAGAACCGATATCCCTTGCCGTAGATTGATGACATTTTCGATCATCTTCGAGGAGCCCGGGTGTTCTCAAAGATTGACTTGATGTCCGGTTATCATCATGTAACACCCCGAGATTTTATGAAAAATATTCTTTTAATTTCATTAATCTCTTGTGTTGTATTTTACACAAAGAATACCTTGTTCTATACACAACACCATATTAGCTTGCAGTATATGCAACACTATTCTTGGATCGTGTTACACACAATTTTGATAATAGTTATACTACGCAACATTGAGTATTTATATATATATATATATATTCAATGAATAAATGAAATATGTTTGGATTCTGTTATAAGAAACAACGAAGGATTCTTTCACAACACCAACCCTGACTTGGCTTCCATTACACACAATCGCGACCTTCCGCGATAGTGTGTGTTGTACGCAATACTGGGTTTTACTAAACAACGATATATTTTTATAATATTTTTTTGAACTAGCTTTTATGAATAGTGTGACCTAAATTTTGAATTTAATAACATTATTATTCATCTTACACATTTCTAGAACATGGTATAAGAACAAAATAAATTTTTCGGGTAAAATAAGTATTTTTAAAAAAATCCAGTTTTGCCGCCTTTTGATGGCGCACCCACATTAAATCTAGTTTTTGACATGTTTATAAGATGAATTTGACAAAATAAAATTCTTCTTTTGAATCAGGATATAAAAATTTACATTAGATAATGTTTTGATATTTTTCCGATAACTTTCATATTTTAATGAATAGTAAAAACACGCTATATTTTAATTAAAAACAACTTTTTTCATCGTAATATATTATGTGGTTAAATTATAATATTTAATGGCTTTAAAGTATAAATAGAATATATTTTAACCATTTAATATAATTTATGTCATTAGCATTGATTATACCTTGAATTCGTAGGTTTAATCAATTCAATATTTTGTAATGTTTTAAAGAAAAACCTGTTTTCTTTCGACAACTGGATTAATTTTAATTTAATTTCTGCATATTTTTTGTATTGAATTTGGAAAAATGGATTCCATATTTTGAATCAGTGGGTTCAAATTATGTTAATAAACTACTTTTTATTTTTGGGCATTGTGAATAGTAACTACGGTAAATTTTATTTACTATAGTTAAAGGTAAATCAGGTAATTAAGGGTAAATATAAGATTATAAAATTACTCTAACACTTTGAAAAATCCTATTGGATGACTAAAAGTCAACCCATATCAGCGAAGGGTCGGATTAGATTTATTTAATTAAATTTTATCAATGAAAATAATTTAATTTTTATTAAAACTAAAAAATGTGACAACATGTCACTTTCTTAAATCTTATAAGTATAATAATTTTAATCTAGTGATAAAATTCATGAAACTTAGAACCTGAATAGTATCCAGAAAGCTAATACAATTATCTACATTATAGGAATTTATTTAGAATTTTTAGGGATTAAATAATTATCATTTATTATGACACAAAGATGATGCAGTAATTGTCTTATTAATGAAATATTAACATAATTGATGTTATAAATGCCCAAATAAATGTAATTTGATAATTTTTATGACTTAAATTAATTTTATAGGTTAATATGACATGTTATTGTTTATATAAGTAACTTTTTTGTAACTTATGATTCTGTTATGAATTTCATAAAAATCATGTACCAAATAATGACAAAATTGACATAAATTAGTTTTTAAAACAAATATTATATTATTAATTGTTATTTAATTCATAAAAATCTATGGTTTGGCCAAATGACTTATATAAGAACAGATATATTAATAATAAACAACTTGGGGATTTTTTGGCTTGTTATGGTAAGTTTATTAACCATATAGTGTCAGAAAACAAAAAGTCACGGTAAAAGTTAAATTATTTAACATAGACTTAAATCTATTTGATAAGGTTAAAATAATACCTTAAACTTGTCTAAATCCTATTGGATGAGAGTATTTAGACCCATCCCCACTTTATTTTCTAAATAAGACCCTTTGGAACCATTATAAAACGAATTTGACCTTAATATAAAATAATATTTTGAGATTTTCCTAAGGTGCCCCTCTCCTCCCTTATAAAAGGGCACCTCCTCCCTCTCTTCCTCACACAACGTTGAGCCTTCATGCTCGGAAAACCCCTGCCAAATTCTCTTCTCCACTTCCCTAGAAACATCCTAGAAGTTCTGGTCTTCCTCAAAGACCAATTTCAGTGCCCTATGAGAAGGTCTCAAAGAGGCGCTTCAATGAAGAGGTAATTTCCGTTACCGATTCTTTCACCTTTATTTCTTCTTCCACTTCTTCTTCTTAGGTTGTTTCTTTATGAAGTAATAACATCAGTATAACTCATATACTGATATGTTATTATAAGTATGAAACAATACTATTTCACCATTTATCCATCCTAGGGAAAAAAATCACCGCGCTTGCGTACGTACGGAATACCG
Organism: Viscum album; assembly: GCA_963277665.1. NCBI lineage: Eukaryota > Viridiplantae > Streptophyta > Magnoliopsida > Santalales > Viscaceae > Viscum > Viscum album. The sequence continues at coordinate 793,142,473 of OY728128.1, read as the reverse complement.
TCTCCACACCGTGGTGAAATATATTTTCCACCACCATCTTACTTGGATGGGTATAATGGTGTAAATAATAACTATATATTTTTATTTTAAAGTGATACTGATTCTGAAATAGTATACATTTACTCCAATACAGTCCCACGATAATGAGAACGATATCATCGCTCGTGCGTACGTACAGACTATTGTCTCCACGACGCGATGAGATTCATTTTCCACATTAACCATTCATGAATGATTATAAAGTATATATAATAAGTAATCATGAAATATATGACATAATAATGATACTGGATTTTTGTGTATATATATGTATGTCATCTACTTAATTCCGTTCATCTCAATAAGGAAACGAAAAAAGCGTTCATGCGTACGTACGGCCTACCGTCTACATGAACGGTGTATTTCTTTCCATTTACTGATTTATTATATATATGTATATTATGAATATATATATATATATATATCATGTTTTATATTCTGTAATTAATTAATTATGATCTAAGTAATCATATGAATAATTACAAGTCAAAACACGGACGAAAAATGAAATAATTTTACCCAAAATGCTCTTTAACATGGAATTTACAAAAGTACGGGTAATATAAAGTCATAAGTGAACCATATATGATATCATAACAATAAATATGATTCTGTAATAAGTCAATGACATTATTTAAATCATTATACAGGAGTTTCAGACACTTACGAAGCAAATTGGACCTAAGGTAAGGTAAAATATCACAATCACATTTTTATCTGAGATTGTTTATACTTTGAAAGTTACTGGGGTGCATTTTATCATCCAAATCCATGTTTTCTAAATATGTAATATTATTTCAATCCACCTACAATTGTTTAAAACCTATTTTACCCTTTGGTATGTTTTTAGTAAAAGATATCAAAGGAATCTTTTGTCGTTTTTCATACGAGGTACTTTTTGACTTTTCCGACAAAAGTACAAGAAGAATGTTTTTCTTAACTTATAATACATGAATGGATTTTTAAAAAAATATTTCCAAGAAGCATCCTTTACAAGTTTTCAAGTTTATTTTTAATCAACTTCTTTTAGTTTAATTTTTTATGACATTTTAAGAAAGGAAAAATGTTTTTGAATAAGAAAGGATATTTTCCTCAATAATGGAGTTCAAGTGTTTTATCAAAATTATTTTCCATCTAAGATAATAAAGGGTTCTGTTTTTATCCCTATTATTACATTGATTTGATTATGTTGTGATGGAATTATTTTTATGAATTCCTTTATCTTATATGAATTGTTTTATGATGTCATGATGTTTAAGATTCCCATTTTTATTACATGGGTTATGCTATGATGTATGGTTTATGATTTTGTGTCACACATAAGAATGGTATCATTATGAGATAGGTGGGACCTATATCTCCCAACAATGCATTGGGTAAAGATTTTATATCTCATGAGATAGACATGGCTGGAATGGTAGGTTATACCGGTTCAGTGAAACATGACTGAAACGAGGAATGAACTCGGTTCAGAAAGGGACTTTGTCCACTAAGATAGTCTTGGAAATGAGTCTTGACTAATAAGAAATGATTCTCTATGATTATGTGTTTATTCCACAAATTTTAATGTTTTATGTTATGATTATTGTGATTACATTTCACTGCCATGAGTTATCCCAGTTTATGAAATTATGATCTCTTTTACAGGTTAAGATTTCCAAAAGTTATGTGCTTATGTATATGATATGATTGATATTTCTTTTTTTACCCTTACTGAGCTTTTGAGCTCACCCTTTTATGTTTTCTTTTCCCCAGGATATAAACAAATGTTTTAGGTAAAAAAAGGAAGATCTTTATGGGAGATGTTGAAGATCTTTCACCAGGATTAGAAGATTATATTCTGAGTTTCCAAAGACACTAAACTATTACGATCCTTGTGTGTGTGTTTTTGTTATGTACTAAGTATTCCTCAAATGTAATGTAATTTCAATGTACGTCAAGCATCGGGTCTCTACTGTTGGTATCAAAGGGAGGTTTAGTCAACATTTGGAAACTAGGATGCGAAAACGTTAGTGATATCCCTAGAGATATTTCCAAGGTATGTCTAAGGATGTCCCTAAGGATAAGTATACGTATAGGATACAATCCTAGAACTACGGTAACGATCATAGAATTTAACCTAAGATGTTAGATATTGAGGATACTCCCCCTTTATTATGTTGTTTTCCCTAGCATGATTTTTTCCTCTCACACTATTCTTTTTGGGTTTTAGGCGATGGCGGGAACTCGAAGGAACCGTGTTGATCAATGCAATGGAAAATGTAGTTATTTTCCTTCTGAACAGACAAATGTTATGGGAGATGGAGTGAAAAATCTTATTGCTATACTTACACAAGCTATGAAACATTCTGGACTTCCAAATGAGTAGAGAAGGGAACAACATTCTATTGAGTCTTTCATGAGGCAAAGTCCACCTTCTTTCAGTGGGTCTTCTAATCCACTTGTTGCTGAACAATGGATCAATACCACTGAAAAGATATTTTCAGTTCTTCAATGTTCTGAACATGATAAATTCATCTTAGCAGTATATCATTTGGAAGGTGAAGCTAATCAATGGTGGAATCTTATCAAAAATACGAGGCAAAGAGATGAAATTGAGTCCATGGAATGGGACGAGTTCAAGAACTTATTATTCAATAAGTACTTCCCTCGTATTCTAAGAAAAAAGATGGAGAAGGAGTTTCTTGAACTAAATATAAAGGATGATGAATCTGTTGGTATATATGAAGCGAATTTTACAAGGATTTCATGGCATGCATATGGATTTATCATGCAACCTGAAAGTAATGTTGATCGATTCTTCAGTGGCTTAAAACCAAATCTTCGAAGGGCATTAGCTATAAGAGACTTCAGTAGCTATGAAGAAATTGTACGTTATGCTATCAAGGCAGAAATGGAAGTTGGTGTTACTTATCCATCTCATAGTTTTGATAAGAAACGAAAGATGGAGTTCAAGGAGAAATCTCAAAATAATGGTGAAAAGAAGATGAATGTTTCCTTATGCTCAATGTGTGGAAAGAAGCATGGTGGAGATTATCTTAAAGGGACAAGTAAATGTTTCAAATGTGGAAAGGAAGGTCATCGGGCATTTGAATGCCGCAATGATGGGAAGAAGATTCCTGATGATTCAAACAAAGGAAGGGAGACGCAGAATGAACCTACTACACTACAATGCTTCAAGTGCAAGGAAATAGGGCATTATGCTAATAAATTCCCTAATCCAAGGTTTAGTGATGATCAACATGAGCAACCACATAAGGAAAAGGACAAAGGGAATTCACATGTGATCACCATTGATGATGTTGAATATGATAACGTTGTGGTGGAATGATTAAGTGTATATGTAATGGGATTACAAAATAATGTTGTATATAGTATCGTGGAATATTCGAATATTTATGTATTGGTCTACTGTGGTTTTCAATAATTTTATGGTATCGGTAACCATGAAAAGTGATTGAAATATTTTTGGAAAGCAGATGATATGCACATAATGAAGGGATAAAGAGAATCTAATATGTTTGATAGTATTCATGAGCTCATTATTGATATAAGGACTAAGTGATATAATGGTTTGAGTATATAGAATTTTGAGGATTTTGGTATCTGGAAAGAGGTAAATTTTAACATCACTCATGTTTTCAATAAGGTTAAATGGGTATTCAAGTGAGTACATTATTAAGGTCTTTGAATGTTTGGAATGTGACCAACAAGATATATCTTATGATATATGGGGATCAACGATGGTATTAAATCTCTGAGAGTGGACTGCAGTATTATGGATAAGCCTAAAGATTTGAATGGATTATGTTGGAAATAAAATTTTCGATATTATTGATGTGATGTTATACTAATATAGTTTTAGAAAAAGGAAAACCTGCAGGACGGGCGACATACCATCACATCGGACAAGGTTGTAGGAATCGAACCCACAACCGAAGTGCGACTGGCCTTTATCGCCTACCACAGGCCTACAAGAAGTCCCTGGTTAGTATAAACTATTTTTATTTTATTAAGCGGTATGATATATGATGTATAAGTTCATTTTTGGAACCATATACGATTAATCTAACTATAAGATGGAATTATAAATTTTTCTAACCTTTTGTTTGAAAGATGTGGAATGACCCATCATTCTATCACATGATCTGCTAACACATCATGAATAACAAATTCAACTTCATTTCTTTAAGATATGAAGTGGAAATTGACCATAGAACGACAAATGGTGAGACTATACCAAAATCACGAAAGTATTTCTTCTAATTCCAATTTCATAAACATTAGGGAAATGATCTTGAAAACCAAAAATGTTGTCCTAGCGATCTTATATCTGATGAATCAGATGGAACCCTATATCATTACAAATTTATGGCTTTGAGATTGTTGGCTTTTTCATAGCCATGTTCTCTACCGCTCTCTGTCAGAACTTGATGGTTAGATTTTTCGTCCATATCCATATTTTAACCTATGTGGAAACCCAATTATTAGTTTATTTGGGTAACCATTACGTTTCATAATATTGTTTTTAAAGATTGGTTTTGGTATTCCTTTTTACGATGTGGGTTTCTATTAAAGAAACTTTTGAATTGTAAACCATTTATAACCCCGACGAATTTCGAGGGAGAAATTCATTTTAAGGGGGGTAGAATGTAACACCCCGAAATTTTATGAAAAATATTATTTTAATTTCATTAATGTCTTGTGTTTTATTCTACACCAAGATTACCTTGTGCTATACGCAACACCGTATTAGCTTGCAGTATATGCAACACTATTCTTGGATCGTGTTACACACAATTTTGATAATAGTTATTCTACGCAACATTGACTATATATATATATATTCAATGTATAAATGAAATATGGTTGGATTCTGTTATACGAAACAACGACGGATTCTTGCGCAACACGCAACCCTGACTTGTCTTGCATTACACGCAATCGCGACCTTCCTCGATAGTGTGTGTTGTACGCAATACTGGGTTTTACTAAACAATGATGTATTATTATAATATTGTTATGAACTAGCTGTTATGAATAGTGTGACCTAAATTTTGAATTTTATAACATTATTATTCGTCTTACACATTTCTAGAACATGTTATAAGAACAAAATAATTTTTTTGGGTAAAATATGTATTTTTAAAAAAATGCAGTTTTGCCGCCTTTTGATGGCGCGCCCACATTAAATCTAGTTTTTGACATGTATATAAGTTCAATTTTACAAAATAAAATTCTTCTTTTTAATCAGTATATAAAAATTTACATTAGAAAATGTTTTGATATTTTTCCGATAACTTTCATATTTTAATGAATAGTAAAAACACGCTATATTTTAATTAAAAACAACTTTTTTATCGTAATATATTATGTGGTTAAATTATAATATTTAATGGGTTTAAATTATAAATAGAATATATTTTTACCATTTAATATAATGTATGTCATTAGCATTGATTTTACCTTGAATTCGTAGGTTAAATCAATTCAATCTTTTGTAATGTTTTAAAGAAAAACCCATTTTCTTTCGACAACGAGATTAATTTTAATTTAATTTCTGCATATTTTGTGTATTGAATTTGGAAAAATGGATTCCATATTTTGAATCAGTGGGTCCAAATTATGTTAATAAGCTACTTTTTATTTTTGGCCATTGTGAATAGTAACTACGGTAAATTTTATTTACTATAGTTAAAGGTTAATCGGGTAATTAAGGATAAATATAAGATTATAAAATTATCCTAACACATTGAAAAATCCTATGGGATGACTAAAGCTAGACCCATATCAGCTAAGGGTCGGATTAGATTCCTTTAATTAAATTTTTTCAATGAAAAAATTTTAATTATTATTAAAACCAAAGAATGTGACAACATGTCACTTTCTTAAATCTTATAAGTATAATAATTTTAATCTAGTGATAAAATTCATGCAACTTCAAACCTGAATAGTCTACAAAAAGATAATACAATTATCTACATCATAGGAATTTATTTAGAATTTTTCCGGATTAAATAATTATCATTTATTATGACACAAAGATGATGCAGTAATTGTCTTATTAATGATATATTGACATAATTGATGTTATAAATGCCCAAATAAATGTAATTTGAGACTTTTTATGACTTAAATTAATTTTATAGGTTAATATGACTTGTTATTGTTGATATAATTAACTTCTTTCGAACTTATCATTCTGTTATGAATTTCATTAAAATCATGTACCAAATAATGTCAAAATTGACATAAATTAGTTTTTAAAACAAATATTATATTATTAATTGTTATTTAATTCCTAAAAATCTAAGGTTCGGCCAAATGACTTATATAAGGATAGATATATTAATAATAAACAACTTGGGGTTCGTTTGGCTTGTTATGGTAAGTTTATTAACCATATAGTGTCAGAAAACAAAAAGACACGGTAAAAGTTAAATTATTTAACTTAGAGTTAAATCTAATTTATAAGGTTAAAATAATACCATAAACTTGTCTAAATCCTATTGGATGAGAGGATTGCGACCCATACCCACTTTATCTTCGAAATAAGACTCTTTGGAACCATTATAAACCGAATTTGACCTTAATATAAAATAATATTTTGAGATTTTTCTAAGGTCCCCCTCTCCTCCCTTATAAAAGGGCACCTCCTCCCTCTTTTCCTCACACAAATTTGAGCCTTAAAGCTCAGCCAACCCCTGCCAAATTCTCTTCTCCAGTTCCCTAGCAACATCCTAGAGGTTCTGGTCTTCCTCAAAGGCCAATTTCAGTGCCCTAAGAGAAGGTCTCAAAGAGGCGCTTCAAAGAAGAGGTAATTTCCGTTACCGATTCTTTCACCTTTATTTTTTCTTCCACTTCTTTTTCTTAGGTTGTTTCATTATGAAGTAATAACATCAGTATCACTCATATACCGATATGTTATTATAAGTATGAAACAATCCTATTTCACCATCTATCCATCCTAGGAAAACGAAATCACCGCGCGTGCGTACGTACGGAATACCGTCTCCACGCCGTGGTGAAATCTATTTTCCACCACCACCTTACTTGGATGGGTATAATGGTGTAAATAATAACTATATATTATTATTTTAAATTGATATTGATTCTGAAATAGTATACATACACTCCAATACAGTCCCACGATCATGAGAATGATATCATCGCTCGTGCGTACGTACGGACTACCGTCTCCACGACGCGATGAGATTCATTCTCCAATTTAACCATTCATGAATTATTATAAAGTATATATATTAAGTAATAATGAAATATATGACATAATAATGATACTGGATTTATGTGTATATATATGTATGTCATCTACTTAATTCCGTTCCAGTCAATAAGGAAATGAAAACAGCGTTCATGCGTACGTACGGCCTACCGTCCCCATGAACGGTGTATTTCTTTCCATTTAATGATTTATTATATATATGTATATTATGAATATATATATATATATCATGTTTTATTTTCTGTAATTAATTAATCATGATCTAAGTAATCATATGAATAATTACAAGTCAAAACACGGACGACAAATGAAACAATTTTACCCAAAACGCTCTTTAACATGGAATTTACAAAAGTACAGGTAATATAAAGTCATAAGTGAACCATATATGATATCATAACAATTAATATGATTCTGTAATAAGTAAATGAAATTATTTAAATCATTATACAGGAGGTTCTCACACTTACGAAGCAAATCGGACCTAAGGTAAGGGAAAATATCACAATCTCATTTTTATCTGAGATTGTTTATACTTTGAAAGTTACTTGGGTGTATTTTATCATCCACATCCATGTTTCCTCAATATTTAATATTATTTCCATCCACCTACAATTTCTTAAAACCTATTTTACCCTTTGGTAAGTTTTTATTAAAAGATATCAAAGGAATCTTTTTTCGTTTTTCATACGAGGTACTTTTTGACTTTTCCGACAAAAGTACAAGAAGAATGTTTTTTTAACATATAAGACAAGAATGTATTTTTAAAAATTTATTTCCAAGAAGAATACTTTACAAGTTTTCAAGTTTATTTTTAATCAAATTCTTTTAGTTTAAAGTTGTATGAAATTTTAAGAAATGAAAAATGTTTTTGAAGAAGAAAGTATATTTTCCTCAAGAATGGAGTTCAAGTGTTTTATCAAAATGATTTTCCATCTAAGATAATAAAGGGTTCTGTTTTTATCCCTATTATTACATTGATTTGATTATGTTGTGATGGAATTATTTTTATGAATTCCTTTATCTTATATGAATTGTTTTATGATGTCATGATGTTTAAGATTCCCATTTTTATTACATGGGTTATGCTATGGTGTATGGTTTATGATTTTGTGGCACAAATAAGAATGGTATCATTATGAGATGGGTGGGACCTATATCTCCCTCCAATTAATTGGGTAAAGATTTTATATCTCATGAGATAGACAAGGCTGGAATGGTAGGTTATACCGGTTCAGTGAAATAGGACTAAAACGAGGAATGAACTCGGTTCAGAAAGGGACTTTGTCCACTAAGATAGTCTTGGCAATGAGTCTTGACTAATAAGAAATGATTCTCTATGATTATGTGTGTATGCGACAAAGTTTATTGTTTTATGTTATGATTATTGTGATTACATTTCACTGCCATGAGTTATCCCAGTTTATGAAATTATGATCTCTTTTACAGGTTAAGATTTCCAAAAGTTATGTGCTTATGTATATGATGTGATTGATATTTCTATTTTTTACCCTTACTGAGCATTTGAGATCACCCTTTTATGTTTTCTTTTCCCCAGGATATAAAGAAATGTTTTAGGTAAAAAAAAGGAAGATCTTAATGGGAGATGTTGATGATCTTTCACTAGGATTAGAAGATTATATTCCGAGTTTCCAAAGATAGTAAACTATTACGATCCTTGTGTGTGTGTTTTTGTTATGTAATATGTATTCCGCAAATGTAATGTAATGTCAATGTACGTCACGCTTCGGGTCTCTAAACATCAGTTGTGCATTATACCATCAGATATACCTCTGATAGCCTTCAGGAGCAGGTATGGTCTATACGAGTATACAATCATGCCGTTAGGCCTCACAAAAGCACCTACAGTTTTCATGGCACTAATAAACCGAGTGTTCCGTCCTTACTTAGACTCTTTCGTCATGGTCTTCGTGGATGATATCTTGGTGTACTCTCACACTCGACACGACCATGCCACAAATATTTAGATCTTTCTGAGTACACTGAGAGAGCATCAACTTTATGCTAAACTCTCGAAGTTCCACTTCTGGATGGAATAGATTCACTTATTTGGTCACATCATCTCAGAGGAAAGAGTATCTGTGGACCCAGAGAATGTGAGAGCTGTAGATTCCTGGGAGCATCCGAAGAACGTTATTGAGGTGCGGAGCTTCCTAGGGATGGCTGGATACTATAGACACTTCATTCAGTACTTTTCTCATCCAGCAGCACCGTTGACAGGTCTGACCAAGAAGAGAGTGAAGTTCTTATCGTCAGATTCTTGTGAGTCAGCCTTTCAGGAGCTGAAAGGGAGGTTGACGTCATCACTGATACTAGTCTTTCCAGAGCTAGGAAAGAGCTACACTGTTTACTATGATGCCTCGGGTATCGGGCTGGGAGCTGTACTTATGCAGGGAGATGGAGTCGTTCCATACGGGTCTTGACAGTTGAGGCAACATGAGATGAACTAACCTACACACGATTTGGAGTTAGCTATTGTTGTTAATGCCTTGCACCGTTGGATACACTATCTTCTGGGAGAGAACTTTTTGGTCTTCACTGACCACAAGAGTCTCAAGTATATCTTCACTCAACGTGATCTGAATCTGAGGCAGCGCAGGTGGGTCTAGTATCTTTTGTCCTTTGACTTCGTGATTTCCTATACGCTGGGAATGGTTAACAACGTGGATGATGCATTGAGTAAGAGAACTCAAATTCATAACGTTTAGGAGGCCAGTTTTGAGTGGAAACTGATGGCTCCGTTCATTGAGATGCATCTAGAGGTGCACGATAGACGGGGACAAACTTTTCTTTCTTCTCTAGTTGTTACCTCCACGCTACTTCATCAGGTACGGATGAGGCAGCTATCAGACTCAGAAGGCTTAGTCCTGCGGGAGAGTGTGTCAGGAGAAGGCCCTCTTCCTGGATGGACAGTGGGTGAGGATGAGATCTTGCATTTCTAAGGACGCGTATGGGTGCCATGAGACATATGTGAGGAGTTGATGCGGGATTTCCATTGCTCTGTTTGGACAGATCATCCTGGAATCACCAAGATTTATCGGGACCTTCATCACCAATACTCGTGGCCAAGTATGAAGAAGGATGATTCGAGTTTTTTCATGAGATGTTCTACTTGTCAGTAGGTGAAAGCAGAGAATCAACGACCAGTGTGACTTTTACAGCAGTTACCCATTCCGGAGTGGAAGTGGAACGATGTTGTAATAGGAAATCGTGACCGGGTTGCCAAGATCACCTTGGGGATACAATGTTGATCGGGTTATCGTCGACATGCTTACTAAGGTTGCTCGCTTCATGCCGATCAAGATACCTTCAGTGGAGATGATCTGGGATGACTTTACATCAGATAGATCTTTCGTCTGCATGGAGTTCCGCACTCTATTGTTTTAGGAAGAGATGTGTGATTTACCTCTCGGTTCTGTTAGGGACTTCAGAAGCCCTTGGGTACACGTGTACTTCTAAGTACAACATATCATCCCTAGACTGATGGCCAGTCCAAGCACACGATCCAGGTTCTTGAGGATATGATCCAAGCTTGCATCCTTGACATTGGTGGTACTTGGGAGAAGCATATTACTTTGGTGGAGTTCGCCTACAATAACAGCTTTCAGGCGACCATTCAGATGGCACCATACGAGGCTTTGTATGGTAGGCCATGCCGATCACCCTTATGCTGGCTGGAGTTAGGAGTGGTAGCTTTTCTAGGACCACGTCTTGTTCAAGAGACTTCAGAGCAGATTGAGATGATTCGGAAGAGGATGACTACAACGCAGTCTCAACCGAAGTATTATGCTGATCAGCGAAGACGACCTCTAGAGATTGAGGTCAGTGATCAGGTTTTCCTACGTGTCGCACCAGAGTCGGGACATAAGAGGATTCAGAGAAGGGTAAGCTTTCATCGCGGTATGTCGGGCCGTTTGAGGTCTTGGAGAGAGTGGGGTCGGTCGCCTATCGGTTGCAGCTACCTCAGAGGAATTAGGCCATGCACGAAGTCTTCCACGTCTCTCAGCTTCGACGCTACTTTTCAGACCTGTCTCATGTCTTTCAGCCCGAGGAAGTTGAGCTCGAAGAGGATGCGTCGTTCGAGGAGGATCCTATCCGGATTGTTGATCGTACTACGACGGATCTCCGCGGGCGGTCTGTTCCTCTGGTATGAGTGCTATGGCAGCACGGGCGAGTACAAGACGAGACCTGGGAGAGGGAGACCGATGTACGATCGCATTGGCCAGAGCTATTCGGGGTTTCTCCTTCTCCGCCTCGTAAGGGAAATTCGAGGATGAATTTATTTAAGGGGGGAAGTTTGTAAGAACCCAGATCTCGTTTCAGGTATGTTTTTCCCTTTTTCTGAAGTTTTAGAGAAAAATGAATTTTCTGGAAATTTCAGAAGTACACACCATGTACTTTCTTAGTACATGCTGTGTACTCTTTCCTTGGCTCGAAGCTGTGTGATGGCCGTTTCTGGGCCACACACACAGTGTGTACGGCTGAGGTGGAGGCCGGTTATTTCGGAGTACGAAAAATTTAAACTACACGTCGTATACTCAAAAAGTACACGCCGTGTTCTTTCTTTTTTCATTAAACGGACCAGGGTCGCGTCTAACCCCCATATTCATCTTCTTATTCAATTTTTGACCATCCGAGAGCAACTTTACGTCCGGATCTTCAACGAACTTCCGCCCCGCCGTCCGTTCTCCGATTCGAGAAATGTCAGTTGCGTTGGAATCACAGTGTTGAGTTCTTCCTTCTGCTTTAGCCTTGTTTCTTGATTCCTCCTCATTTCCATGTTATCGTGGGATGAAAATATTGTGCGTTTTCTCAGATCTACGTTTTTCTAAGAGGAATCTGCCATCGAGGTTCGCGTATATCGATCTCCTCGGATAGAGGTAGGTGGTTTGTGCCTTTCTGTTGAAAGACAATGGGTATTATGTGCAAATTCCACCAATACCCTTGAACGGGGTATTGAATGTTTCCATTTTTGACCCCGGTGCTTGCCTGCTTTGCTTGATTGCCTTAGAAGAGGTTATTGATTGTGAGTAGTGTAATTTATTTTGTGCTCAGCTGCTTTTCCATGCTTGTTCTGCCTGTTTGGCATTTTTCCCATTGCCCTGCCTAGTTGTAGGATTTTGGATCTGTTGTATTACTATTTCTGTTGAGCCTTAGTCATTAGCCAAGTATTTTTTAAGGTTTACATGGACGATACATGTGTGATGAGCCTGTTTTACCCTTTACTCAGGACTGTGAGAACCTAGAGTAGTAGACCAAAGGGAGAATTGACGGAAGGGCTTCCTTAGAGTGTCTTTTAATTACGACGTGAGACTATAGGGGGAATTGACGTTGAGTGCTTCCCTAGAGAGTCTGTAGATCCACGACGTGGGCCACAGGGGGAATTGATATTTAGTGCTTTCCCAGATATCCTTTAGCCTGATACGAGACTACAGGGGGAATTGACAGTGACTGCTTCCCCAGAGAGTCTGCTTAAATGTGTAGCTGAACCAGAGGGGTGAGACTGTGTGTGCCTCCCAGAGGGTTAATAGTACTTAGAGGTTGAACAATAGGGGTTAGACTGTGAGAGTTATCCATAGGGTTACCTGTTTTCTTCTTGTTGTTGACTGCTTACTTGTGTGCTTTATTTGTAAGAGCTGTGGATTGTAGCTGCTTGTACTTTCCTGTTTACTGCTTCTTATTTGTTTACTTCCATGTACTCATTGACTGTTAGGCACAAATCTTTGGGTGATTGCCTACTAGTATAGAATCTCACACCCTGTTTGGGCCATACTTTTGGGCCCAAGCAGAATATGTTACTGCAGTTATAGATAAGGAAAAGAACCCTTCTACTTCGAGATCTTGACTGCATCATGAGATGGGGAGCATGGGACCGAGTCGTGGCTCGCGATGCTGAGGAGAATACTTTGTTTTCTTTTGCACTTGGTTTCAGTTGTATTTCTGCATGTTGTTGTGTTTGCTGTTTTCCTTAGATACTTGTACCTGCTACATCATTGTCATAATAGCTATATATTTACATTTCTTTCGCTGTTGGTTTATGTCGGTATGCACATTGTTTACTGATTCCGCTGTTTATTGTTGTTTTCTTACCTTGTATACCTTACCGAATGAGGGCATAGTTTCACGACTGACTCACCAAGGCCCTCGCTGCTAGTCGGCAGCCTCTGGCGTTCGGGGAAACTCCCTTGAGGTCATGTGGCAAACCGAGAACGGGCACCAGTGGAGGGGCTCCGGACTCAGGACGTTACAAGGTGCTGGATACTAGCACCAAAGGCATAATTCCCTAAAACTAGGAAGGAATTGCATTTATAACCTATAAACGCACACAATAGAGCACACAACTGGATACAAAACACTATGTAAACTTTATAAACAAAGAGTGCTCAAAAGAAAATGGGCCGGAAATACAAGCCCCACAGTAAATTACAAGGAACTAGAAATACAAGTACAACTGAAGAAAGGAAAAATGACTACAGGGTCGCCCTCTCGAATTCCTGCCTAATGGGTAGGTACATATAGCCTCCTCAACACTCCACATCTATTCGTCTCCTCCGTGTACTGACTTGACATATGGTCTACCTCTAATACCATCCAGTCCTGGTGTTCTCATCCTTAGTCAGCGTTGTCCGTCATCTGCATCCAACACAACGAGGTGTGGGCTTATCCCGTTCATTTTTGAGTATAACGATACTCAGTAGGGACCCCAAGACCCTAATGGTCTCACAAAATACAACATGGATAAACCAAAATGTATGAAATCAAATGATAACCCTGATTTGGTATATTCCCATACATATACCTAATTTATCATGTAATCTATCTCAATCATGAGGAAAACACAAACGTTACTAACTCCTCTCACACAAGTATACAAGTTATGTAGAGCGTTAGATGTGACTAGATGTAGCCAATAAATAATCTACTCTGTCGAACCCATGTAAGATCTAGGAACATTAGTCATAGCTTTCAAACCCACACAGGATTCAGGAACAACATTCAGAGTTGTCGAACCCATGTGGGATCCAGGAATAGTAGTCAGAGTTGTCGAACCTAGGTAGGATCTAGGAAAAGTTGTCAGAGCTGTCGAACCCACACAGGATCCAGGAATAGTAGTCAGAGCTGTCGAACCCAAACAGGATCCAGGAATAGTATTCAGAGCTGTCGAATCCACGTATGATCCAGGAACAATAGTCAGAATGCAGCAAGCCACAGGGTTCCACACAAGGCATTCTAGATTCTGGGAGGGTCCTCTCCTAAATCCAAGTGTCTATAAATAAAATACCATTAATCCCAAATTTTATGTAACAAAATGTTCATCATTTATAAAAAACCTAAAGAGACTGACGGTGCGTCAATCAGACGCCCGATCTGAGAGTTATTGGCATTTCTGTTCCGATGGACCGATTGGATTTACATTTGATGCAACCCAGCCATACCCCAAATATGTCCAAACCTTGAGTTGGGTATACCAAAAGATCCCTATCACTCCAAGGATTCCATCGCTATAGACGGTTCATCAATCTAACGCCCATAGCTCTAGTTACGGGCAAAAGAGTGGCAACAGGTCAAGCGGGTCCGGGTCCGGTCCAGCACAGTCGGACCGACCCCGCCTGACCCAGCCCGACTCGGGTCCGGACTGGGGTCTCACCCGGTCTATGAGTATGACTTGGGATACGGGGGCATCCCAGCCCATGCTGGGTCCAGCCCGCGCGAGGCTCCAGTCTGGAAGCCCGTGGGGTCCGCACTAGCTGGGTCCAGGGGGGAAGGCCTCACCCCCTGGAATCCTGAATGGTTTATCAATTCTAGGTGTTCAAAACTGGTGCCACATGGAACTGGTCGATGTCATGCGAGCCCCATGTGGTGAGTCCTACTCCTCTCGGGTAGCCGAGCGTTCAGCCGCCTCATGTGCGACACGGTTGCGTCACGCCTCTTCCGGCGGCCTGGTGGCTCAGGCCGCCGGTTCTTCTCACAACCGACCTTGTGCCGGACGTTGCTACACCACCGTGTCCCATCGGCCATGGCCTACTCCTCCGTTGGTGTGGTTGCACCTCCGCCGTCCACACGGCCGACCGGAGTGCTGACCGCCCTTCCCTTCGCCGCGGGTGACGTACGCCGGTTCCAACCACTAGTGAACCATCCGCAGGGAACCAGACGAGTTCAGGTGGCCTAATTCTCAATCTGGATGTTGCTTCACAATACTCGGGATGTTTCATTAAAACATTAACCATCGTTCATGAAAAACGCTAAACCCACACTCGTTCCACGTTTAGCGTCATATTCCACAAATTAAGGCGGACGGGGTCGGGCCCTGTTCATTCGGCCCACACCCTCCGTGTTAGAGTTATAGCATGCGAAATCAATTCTTAATCCTTGAAAGGAAATGAATAATGTGAATCAATTAACAAATCTTGAACCCCTAACTTTGATCATTGTTCGCAGTCATAGTTGTGGGGAAGAAGACGGTGATGTCATCGTTCATCGTGTCCACCACACACTTACTATCCCGACCTCCTGCATCGGTTCGTTGAAGATGATGAGGAGCGAAGGATGGTTATAGACGTCCAACATTAGTTGGAGTATATGGATGAAGGTCAAAGGAGATTGTTCTTCATAGTCGAAGGCGTTCTTCGTTGGAAGCGTTATTCGTTCTTAGTAGGTGAGAGCTTTTCTCTCTAAGCTCTCTCTCTTCACCCAAGTTCCACCAAAAGACAAAAGACAACCAAAATAATAGATTAAGTGATTCTATAATTTATATATTGGATCAAAATTCAAAATGGGTGGATTAATTAATTGAGAAGGATTCTTCACATTAAGTGTTAGTGGAGTTGAAGAGGCTCCCCTAAACTTAATGGAAAAAACAAGGGTTTCCCCCCATTAATGTGGTGTTTCAAGGGGGTTTAAAACCCTGGTGGTCCCCACCTCTATTAACACGAATAGACGGTTAGGCTTGGGAGGGCCCCACCACTATAACCTCTCATGGGAGGCTATTGTGTGTTTGTCCCCACCTCCAACATCCACATGGAGGATTTAACCAAAAAATACAAATAAAGCTACACTACTTTATTTTTTTAATTAATTTACTAAAAACCCAAAACTACCTTCTATTATCATCCAACTGCCGTCGAGGAGAATGTTTTCATAAGTCAATATTAGCACTACGAGTTCAATAGTGCCCACATATTTCAATTCCGAGCACTAGTTAAAAAGTTATAAAAACATGCTCGTACGTTTACTTAATGTATCCAAACAGAAATTCAGAAATTTATTTCAGGATCACCGGGCCTCAAAATCATGTGTTGCCTATTTTTGCGGACTCGTAAAATTCATATTTAAATTAAAAAATTTACAAGGAAATTATTGGTCTTTACATTCTCCCCAACTCAGGACTCTACGTCCCCGTATGCCACAACTCATAACTAATGGAAAGAGTGGGGTACTGAGCACGTATCTGAGCCTCTCGCTCCCATGTGCTCTCCTGGAGGTATCGTGCTACCAGTGAACAAACACCGGAGATATCGACCATCCATGTAGGACACACTTTTTTCGATCGTCAATCTCGATTGGAACCTCTATAAAAGTCAAACCATCATCGACGTCATGCTCTCCATGGTCGATGCTGTGAGAAGGATCATGCACGTATCTCCTGAGCTGCAATATGTGGAAGATGTCGTATACTCAGTGCAACTGAGGTGGAAGAGCTAAGAGGTATGCCACCTCTCCAACTATGCTGAGGACATTAAAATGTCCGATAAATCTTGGAGATAACATGCCGCCTCGGAAAAATATATTTATACCACGTCGAGGTGAGACCCGTAGAAAGACGTGGTTTCCCTCCTTCAACTCCAGATGTATCCGTCTCCTGTCAGAATGTGACTTCTGCCTACTCTATGCAGTGTTCATCCTCTCCTAGATGATCTGAACCTTCTCTGTGGTAGCCCGTACCATTTTAGTTCCCACGAGTGCTGACTCCCCGGGGTGAGTCCATCACAGAGGTGATCTGCATGGTCGCCCTTATAATGCCTCAAAAGGTGCCATCCCAATGGTGGATTAATAACTATTGTTGTATGAAAACTTCACCAAAGGTATGTGATCCTCCGAACTATGACTGAAGTCGAGGACACACACACGCGGCATGTCGTCGAGGGTCTGAATGGGCCAATCGGTCTGACCATCATGTGCCGACCACCGCTGCACTGCCGCGGCCCGTCGGCCACTGCTTACTCCTCTGAGGGTGTGGCTGGGCCGCCGCCATCCATGCGTCCGGTCGGAGTCCCGACCGCCCTTCCCAATGCTGCCGGTGGAGGCGAGGTGTAACCGCACCGAGCGGGAGGCGGTTGGCTGCTCGACCATCCTTGAGGAGTGGAACCAGCCACATGGGTCCCGCGTGACATAAACCATCACCACATAGGACCAGTTTTGAACCCCCCCCCCCCCCAACAGCTAATCCGTTCGGGATTCCCGGGGGTGCGACCTTCCCCCCTGGACGCTGCTAGGGAAGAAACCACAGTCCACCAGCTGCGAGCCTTGCGTGGGTCGGGTCAGACCCGCAGGCTATGTGGGACCCTTGGACCGGGTCGGACCCAGGTCAGACCCGGGTCGGGCTGGGTCGGGCCACGTTGGTCCGGCTTGGATGGACCGGACTCGGACCTACATGACCTGTTTCCACTCCTTTGCCCGTAACTTGAGCTACGTGTTTATGATTGATTAACCATCCATGGCGACTGAAAACATGTAGGGAGACGGTTTTTTTGGTATACCCCACTCATGGATTGGACATAGTTGGTGTAGGGCCTGGTTGGATTCAATATAAATCAAACTGGGCCCTCAGAACGAAAATGCCAATAACTCTCATACCAAGTGTCTGATTGATGCACTGTCAGTGGCATTGTGTTTCTTTTGGAAAGGTGGATCTTTTGGATACAAAAATGTTGGAACTCATGGAAGTGGATGTATAGACAATTGGCTTAAAAAGTGGACCCTCTTAGAATCATGCATGCCTTGTATGGATCCTTGTGGCTGGCTACATTCATACTACTGTTCCTGGATCCTACGTGGGTTCGACAGCTCCGACTACTATTCCTGGATCCTATGTGGATTTGATAGCACTGATTACTGTTCCTGGATCATGTGTTTGTTCGATAGCTCTGACTACTGTTCCTGGATCCAACGTGTGTTCGACACATCTTACTACTGTTCCTGGATCATACGTGGGTTCGACAGGTCTGACTACTATTCCTCGAATCTGTGTGGGTTCGACAACTCTAAAAATTTTTCCTGGACCCTACGTGGGTTCAATAGAGTAGATGAATTAGTGGCTACATCTAGTAATCTCTAACTCGCTACATAAGTTGTATACATGTGTGAGCCGAGTCAATAACATTTGTGTTTACCTCATTATTGAGATGGATTACGTGATAATATAGGTATATGTATGGGCATATACCTAAGAGGGTTTTCTGTTGATTTCATACTTTGTGGTTTATCCTTATTGGATTTTGTGAGACATTGAGGGTCTCTGGTCCCAACTGAATATTTTTATTCTCACCCCTTCACAGACTATGCCCACACCTCGTTGTGTTGGATGCAAACGAAAGACAATGCTACCTGAGGTTGAGAACACCATGACTAGACGGTACCATAGGTGGACCATACATCAAGTCAGTACACAGAGGAGACTGGCAGACATGGAGTGCTGAGGAGGCTATCTGTAAATACCCTTCATGTATGAATTCCAGAGGATGACCAAACATCCGTTTTCCTTTCTTCAGTTGTACATGTATTTTAAGTTCCCTGTACTTTACAGTTGGGTATGTATTTCCAGCCCCTTTTCTTTTTACCACTCTTTGGTTATACAGTTTTCATTGTGGTCTATATCCATCTGTGTGCACTATTTTCTGCGTTTACAGGATATAAATGCAATTCCTTCCTAGTTTTAGGTAATTACACATTTGGTGCTAGTCTCCATCCCCTGGCTTATGGACGGTGAGCTTGGGGTAGTCACGGTACAAGCCCGAGGGGATGGGTCGTGATAAATTTGTATCAAAGTAGTCGGTTCTACCGCAAAAAATAGGACACTAACCATTCTTTTCTATGAATAAATACTGTTAAGATTAGTGACTATTGTTTTTAGTTCTTGGAGTCCAGTGTTGGTGCGGTGACCGACATATCTATACACTAGGACCCGGGATTTTGATTTCTGACTCAGTGCACGAAAAAACTAATTGCATGTTTGTTTTATTTGAAAGTTTTCTTTGTGATAATTTTGAGTCATCTAAGTAGGTTTAACATATTGACCTTAGTGCACCTGTTTCATTATTTCTCATGTACCGTCCCCTGGGGCATGTGTTGTGACTACCCCAAACCCACCTTCCACTGGCCAGGGGCTGGTGACTAGCACCAAAGGCATAATTTCCTAAAACTGGGAAGGCATTGCCCTTATAACCTGTTAACGCACACAATAGAGCACATATATAGATACAAAAAACTAAGTAAGATGTATAACCAAAGAGTGATTACAATAAAAGGGGTCGGAAATACAAGCACAACTGTAAAGTACAAGGAACTGGAAATACAAGTACAACTGAAGAAAAGAAAAATGGCTGATGGATTGTCCTCCGGAATTCCTACCTGAAGGATAGGTACATATAGACTCCTCATCACTCCACGACTATCAGTCTCCTCTGTGTACCAACTCACCATATGGTCCACCTCCTGTACCATCTGGTCCTGGTGTTCTCAGCCTATGTCGGTGTTGTCCGTCATCTGCATCCAACACATCAGGGTGCTGGCATAGCCCGTGCATGGGATGAGTATAACAATACTCAATAGGGACCCCGAGACCCTCAAAGTCTCACAAAATGAAACAAGGATAAACCAAAAAGTACGAATTCAATAGATAACCCTTCTTAGGTATATGCCCATACATATACCTAATTTATCAAGTAATCCATCTCAATAGAGGAAAACACAAAAGTTACTGACTCATCTCACATAGGAATAAAAATTATTTATAGAGATAGAGATGACTAGATGTAGCCACTAAATCATCTACTTTGTCGAACCCACGTAAGATCTAGGAATAGTAGTAAGAGTTGTCAAACCCACACAGGATCCAGGAACATTAGCTACAGCTATCGAACCCACGTAGGATCCAGGAATAGTAGTCAGAGTTGTCAAACCCATGTAAGATCCAGGAACAGTAGTCAGAGCTATCAAAACCACACAGAATCCAAGAGAAGTAGTCAGGGCTATCGAACCCACACAAGATCGAGGAAAATTAGTCAAAGATGTCGAGCCCACGTAGGATTCAGGATGAAGAGTCAGAATGCAGCTAGCCACATGGTTCCCCAGAAGCGATGCTTAATTCTAGGAGGGTCAGCTCCTCAGTCCAATTTTCTGTACATCAACTATTAGGATGTCCAAATTTGATGTATCCAAATGATCCTCCTTGCTAAAAGATACCCAATGTTACTGACAGTGCGTCAATACAACTCCCGGTCTAAGCGTTATTGTCATTTCTGTTCTGAGGGCACTATTAGATTTACGTTAAATCAAACCAGACCATACTCCAACAATGTCAAAAACTCATGTGGTGTATACCAACAAAACCATATCCCTCTAAGGATTCTATCCCCATAGAAGGTTCATCAATCAGACGCTCGTAGCTCATGTTACAAGCAATTGAGTGGAAACAGGTCAAGCGGGTCTGGATCCGGTCCGACCCAGTTGGACATACCTGGCCCAACCCTGCCCGACCCGGGTATGGACTGGGGTCCGACCTCATACACCAGTTCAAAACGGCCTTCGAGGGCCGCCCAGACCGCACTGGGTCCGGCCCACGTTGGGCATGGACTGCGCGTCACTCGCGGCTGGCATCCCGTGGGGTCAGCCCTAGCCGCGTCCAGGGGAGAAGGTCGTGCCCCCTGGAATCCCGAATGCCTTAAACATTCAGGAGTTGAAAACTGGTGCCACATGGTGCATGTCCACATCATGTGGGATCCACGGTGCAGTTCCCGCTCTTCCTGGATGGCAGAGCAGCCAGCCGCCTCCCGCGCGGCGTGTTTGCATCGTGCCTCCTCCAGCGACCCGGCAGATCGGGCCACCGATTCATCTCACGGACAGCCATGCGCCGGCCGCTGATGCACTTTCGCGGCCTACCCCTCTGGCGCCGCAGTTGCGCCGCCATCATCCACCCGGCCGGCTGGAGTGGTGACCGCCCTTCCCTTAGTTGCTGGTGAAATTTTCCAGTTCCAATGGCCTGATTCTCAATCTGGAATTTTCCACGCTCTACTCGGGACATCGTCTTCAAACTAAAACCATCGTTGATGAAAAACACTCAACCCGGGCTCAGGCTGCATTTAGCCTCAAAATCCAAAAAGATAGGCTGAGGGGGTTCATTCATGCTCATTTGGACTACACCATCTATGATAGAGTGATATGTTGAAGCTTCGATTATTAATCCTTAAAGGGTAACGAAGAATGTGAAACAATTAACAAAGCTCAAAACCCCTACCTTTAATCGTTTTTCACTGACAGAGTCACGGGGAAGAAGATGATGTTGTCATTGTTCATCGCGTCTGCCGCAGAATTCCTATATCAAGCTCATGTGTCAGTTCGTTGACGACGATGAGGAGGAAAGGTTGGTCGAAGATGTCCCACGTCGGTAGGATTCCATGTATGAAGGTCGAAGGAGATCATTGTTCGTAGTCGAAGGCATTCATCATTGAAAGCGTTATTTATTCTTCGTAGGCCAGAGATTTTCACCCTAAGATCTCTCTCTTCTCCAAAGTTCATCCAAAAGACAAATTCCCACCAAAATAATAGACTTATCTAATCTATTATTTAATTTTTGGCTCAAAATTCAATATGGGTAGATTAATTAATTGAGAATGATTCAGCACATTAGGTGTTAGGGGAGTTTAAGTGGTTCCTCTACATTTAATGGAAAAAATAAAAGTTTATCCCCATTAATGGGGTGATTCAAGGGGGTTTGAATCCAGGGTGGTCCCAAACTCAATTAAATTAAAGGGATGGTTAGGTTGGGGTGGAACCACCACCATAACCTCTCATGGGAGGTTAAGGTGTGGTGGTCCCCACCTCCAACTTCCACATGGAGGCTTTAACCAACATATAAAAATAAAGCTACACTAAATTATTTTTATTTAATTAATTGACTAAAAACCAAAAAACTAACTTTTATTCTCGACCAATTGTCATCGAGGTGAATGTATTCTTAAAAGAATACCAGTGATGCGAGTTCAACAATGCCCTCATATTGCAATTCTTTGCACCAGTTGAAAAGTTATAAAAACCTACTCATACGATTACTGAACGTACCCGAACAAAACATCGGAAATTGATTCTAGGAAGAACAGGCCTCAGAATCATGCTCCATAAATTTTCGAGGACCCGTAAAATTCAAATTTAATTAAAAAAAATTTCATGAAAATTCTGGATCATTACATTTTGGGTCTATATATGATAAAATAATAAAATGAAAAAATTACCATTGTATTATTCCACTGTTTCTTCCAAAATAAAATGGTTTTAGTAATTTATAATAATAATATTTTGTCTCAATAATATAACTCACCTTGTGATGTCTATATGATCCATGTTCATAATGAATAAAATTTAAATCTATAAAATATTATATGTTTTGGAGGATTCATTAAGGGTTGAAAAAAATAATCAAAAAAATTCCAAAACACATTATTCAAAATGGGAAGTAAAAATTATTTCATGTCTAATCATTATTGTATATAGTACATCATTTTGATTATTTTACTATGTTATTTTACATAAAATATATTTACAAAGTATTCAAATGTTTCCTAAGCATTCAAATACCTACACATTTTTTAAAATATAACAATTGCCTTATTTGAATGAGAAAATTTAAATAATAATATTTATTTTAAAGAAATAAATATCTAAATATGAAATTAAATAATTTTAATTCAAAAATTTAAAGTTATTAATATTTTTAGTTTTTACGATGATAATAGTTTCTAAATATGTAAAAAATTTCATTTGAGATCATAAAATTTTATTCAATGAAATATTTTTAATAATTAGAATTTATTAAAAAAAATTCGTTGAATTATTGAAATAATTAAAAATTGTGTGGTGATAAAAACTATATATTTCCTAATTATAAAATATATTTTTCATACTATAAATATACATTTTTTATCAAACTCATTAGTTAATCATTTATAATGTAATTAAAAAACATACTAATATTCTCATTTTTCTATTAAAAAATATTCAAATATATAGTAATATGGTCGAGATACAACCATTAATACTTTATTGAATTCCATAAGTGTATGTTGTGGGATGAGAATACATTCATGTGTTGTATCAGTGAACATGGTTTGCTTCATGATGTTGATGATATTTATCTTCTCCCATAAACAGTTTTTCTCATTGTTTAGATATTTAATATCAAAATGACCATGGTTAATAAAAACTCCCAATGATCCCATCACCCCATTAGAAGCTCTGATAAATGGGAATCATAGTGTATAATCCTAATGGTCAAGGCCATTTATTTTTATATCTATTCCAATTGGATAGGAGTGTATGAATTATTATGTGCTCATCTTAATGGACACTATACAAAATCTATGTTTAAAATGTTTATGATATATAATGGTGATTTAAATATAGCATGAGATAAATTATAACAGTATGAAATTATGAAATTATTAAATTAATGCATGGGATATTTAAAACATACCTACTTAATTATGAGTTTATTCATTTTTAAAAGGAATTTCATTTATATTGGTTTCCACTATTTCTTTCAAATAAAAGCTGCCAGATTATTCCTGATGTAGATTTTGATGACATTGAGGTATGAAGTTCCTTTTTTACAATGGGTTAGTGTGTCCGAATATTGTCATGATAAAATTTCATTATGGAATATATTGATTCAATATGATTGATTGTGATAAAATGTGTTATTGTGTGTATCCCATGAGATCAGTTATGGTATTTGATTAAATTAGTATTTAGAGAGAATCTTATTTCTAGTTTTTAATGTGATAATGAAATTTCTATATTTATAAATAATTCTCAGGATGTCATTATTTTCATGTATAAACTACATTTTTATGATTTTTACCTTACATGGAGGTATCATTCATGGGAACCTAATGAGGTATATTGTCATTAAATGATTACCTTATATAGAGGATGTATTCCTGACATGGGATGATGGTGAGAGGGGAACTAATCATAGGTCGGAGATTCAATGATACCATTTAAATATTTGTTTTGAATTAATTTAATTCCTATGAATCTAGAGGAATTATTAATTGTGTAATTGTGATTACTTTTCCATAATTAGGATGCACTCATTACACAGTTCAATTGTGAGTAGTGTGAATTATTTGAGGCCTTGGAAATATGGCTTGTAAATATTCATGGTTCCATGATGTTTCATAATGATAGATAAACTAATCCTGTGGCTATTTTGGTTACTTTTTATGTCCTCTTGTGAACCTTCTAGCATAGTTCCCATGAAAACATTGTTAGGGGTATGTGGTGGATGTTTTTCCCATAAACACTAGGTTTTGGGTTGAATCTTGATTTGTTTTTTGGAATTTATTATTATTATGGAATATGTCAATTATACATGAGATTAATTGGTTAAGGATTCATTGTTTTCTTCCTACTATGTATTTTTGTCACACCATACTTATTAATTTCTGTGGTTATAGATTTAAAATCATGTGATCTAGTGATTTGGATGATCTATATTGTGGATGGAAAAGTAATGGATCTTGGAATAGGTATTAGGATATGATATTCATTATTGAACCAATATTTCATTTATTGAATTGTCTATATTTTTTTATCTGGTTTTGGATTTAGTCACTAGGATCCTATTTTTTACTTAAATGACATTGATTCCATTTATCAGTTTCAACATTATTACTCTACAATTATATTCGATTAGGTTTTGTTTATTATTTTTCTTATGATATGATATATAATTTATAATATTCCTACTTAATTAATTATGTAGTCTGTGCTATTTTGGAGCCTCTTGCATATTGGGAGGTAGAAATGAGGTCTTTTGGAACTTTGGTTCAAACCCATTGGCTCATTTTTTGGAATTAAAAAATGGTATTAGAGAATGGTTTGATATTTTATTCTAAAATAACATGGGAAATAGTAGAGAGGATATAACTCTGTGGTGGTCAGGTATGGTAGTTTCCATATGTCAAGCGAGAACATGTATAATAGAACAATGTGATATTATGGGAATGGATTATATTTCTTTTTATTAGATTTTTTATACATCCATTCCCCATTACTAAGAACATAGTTTCACTATTAATGTATATATTTGTTCTTATGATATGTAATGTTTTTTTAATTTAATGCATTGAAGTTTGAAATCTCTTTTTGATAGTTTCCCTAATAATTTGATATATATGTTTCTTCATGATGTTATGAAATATCTTGGTTAAAAATATATTTTTTGGAAATTATTATTCTATTATGTTAATATATATTTTATGATTATGAATAATATGTAGTTATATAGAACATGTTTATTTCTAAGAGGGGTTTACCTTTGGTTTTGTGTAAACTCCATGAAAAACACTATTACATCCCTTAGATTCGATAGAATTTTGTTATATTACTAATTTCTATTATGTTTATATAAATAATTTGTTTTAGACAACTGGTTTGACTATGAAAAAAGTAGGAGAGAACCGTAGATAATAATCAATCTTCTACCCTTTTAGTGTAGGTAGATTTATTGGTGTAGGAAATCATCCCACGAAGCTCTGTTCCTATCAATTAATATCCATGGTCGACTATGCTATATTTATTTAGTTCAAATATAATATTCCATTTTAGGGAACCAATTGACCACATGATTATGAGGGTTGGATGAATATTATCAATGGTATATTTTACCTAGATGTGAGAATGGATGATTTGAAGATGAAAGGAATGGATTTAAAACAATATTGATGAACCAACTATGGTTGAGAGTTATGAGACGAGCCAGGGGATATCAGGGTATCACTTGGGAGTTACTTGTGTACTTATTATTCTTAGAGTTAATTCATTATAAATTAATGATTGATTTATTATAGGATTTCATGGATCAATATATGATCTCCATGACATTTCCTATTTAATATTCTCATTTTTTTCTGAGTGTTACCACATTTCCCCACTTCTGGATGAGAATGAAGCCTATAAGGAGAAACCACAAGAGATTATAGTTCCATTATATATCAAACAGATTTCTGACTCTTTGACTATAAATAATAACCATATTTCTTATACAAGGTCTTAATCCATGAGAGGGTTATGTGGAAGTGTTGAGTATCTGGTCTTATTCTACCCTTCTCTACTCAGAATGGAGGACCTTTTACTACTTCCATAGGTAACAATAATGATTGAAGGAAGAGGAATTATAGGGATGTGTTGTATAGTTTATGCATGATGGTGAAACAAAGGTCCATTTATTTACTCCTCTCAGGAGGTGACACATATTTCATCCACTATGGGATGTTCAAACACTACTGAATTGTCAGCACTTCCTTCCATGTCATTTCCTGTAATGTTTTATGGAAATCCATATTTAGTAGTTCAGTGATAAAATATCGAGTACAAGGATCCATTATTGTGAATGACGACATCAGTATTTGAACGAGTGATCATTCCTGAGGACCTTATTTAAATACACAAATGATGAGGACATAGGATAACTGGGGACAATATCATGGAGATGGAATGGCCATTTGTATAATGTGGATAAGACTAAATCAATTTGTGGTGGGATCAACATATTTTTCTAGGTATAGTTTTCATCAATCCCATTTATATACATTCATTTTAGAAATTAGTTCTCACCATTCTCTTATATCTGCACAATTAGTTTATGGACTCGATCATCCAGTGATTTCATCCTCTATGTGTGTTTCCCTTGAGAAACTATTGGGTATAAACAGTGTTTTTTCCAGCAACACATAGAGGTTCCAATAATTTTCTATTGTTATGGTCATATTTATAAATTAATGGTTCTGGGGATGGAATCATTGGATTAGATTCATAAGATGGATTGGATAACTATCTTCTAAGATCGAATTGATTTCTATGGGGTATGTGTCACAACACATTTTAGAATAGGGAGGGGGTAATAGTGACCAGACAATTGGAACTAGGAACAAGTAGATTTGGTATAGGCATGAGATATATTTTGAGCATGCTGGCATAGATTTTAGGTTTATCCCTTATAAAAGGATTAGATTAATACCCCTATAGTCTTGGATACATTTCTGGTGAATGTGTTCATAATATAAAAATACATTAACCAAATAGAGAAGTTTGATTTTAGATAGAGATCGTACAAGCATTTCAAACCACAATGGTAATTTTTTTGTTTTATATTGGGATGAAAGAGCTCATTGAACATCTAGATGACTTGGAGTAGAAGGAATTCATCTTGTTGAGTAATTCATCCAATGGTGTACCTATGTTATTCTATAGTAATGAAAAAAATATTCTTAAAATCCTTATTGATTACTAGAATTTAGAGCATGTGATAGAGAATAATATATATTTTTTATTTGTTTTGATGAAATATTATATGTTTTATGTTTATTTAGTTTTTTATCATAGAATTTTCAATGATCAGGCTATCACAAGCTGCGAGATAGAGGAGAAGAAATTCCAAAGATGATTTTTTTGATTTTGGTAGGATCTGCATGTGTATCTAGTGATAATGTTTGGATTTACTAACAAACCAACATGGATCATGGTTCTCATGAAAAAGATCATTTATCCCTAGAAAGACTCATTCACCATGGTTTTCATCTATTAAATCATCATTTACTCTCTATCATTTAAGAATAATTCTAGTTATCATGATATAATATTTCCTAGTCATTGAGAACATCATCATTACAGCATGATATTTAAGTTTCACTTATCGATTCATAAGGAGACTATCATGTATAATTTTGTGTGTAAGACTACTATATTATTGTATGTAGGTAATTTAGAACTAATGATCTCATGGACAAATCAATTGATCTTGTTGATGAAAATGATCATTGTTGGTTTAATTTGATCGTATGGTGATTTTAACAGAGACATCTATCTATTATAGTCACCAATGACTTCAATTAAAAATAACCGATCGAGGATCTATCTATCATGAATATGTGATGAAGAATTTATTTAGTTCAAGTGCAGGTTGACTACAACTCTAGTACTAATACATCCCAATCATAGGAGAAAAATAAAGAATATTGTGCTGAATAGGGTGTTGTTTTGGGAGCGATATAGATGAAGAGAATGAAGATATTAGCTTATGGGTAATCAAAACTATGACCCTTAGTGCGATACTACCTCAACTCATGACCCAGTACTGGTAGTTGTGTTCATTGTTCTAAATTGTGGGTGGAACTATCTCTTATGTGGAATATTTTTCTTCTATACTAACAGAAAAAGACTTTTTTATGTATCCACATAGAGGGACCTATATTACTATTAGAGGAAATGGATGGTGTATTTGCAGATGTTTTACATTGAGATTATATATATACATGGGAATGTTAATTTATTAGTATATGATATTATCTAAAAGATTCCAATTGTATATGAGAATGATATGAATCCTTCATTGAAGAAGTGGTTCTTGATGATATTTTATGATAATTGAAGGATACACTACTTTGATGAGTTTATCTACAAGTGGAAACATCATCTCTTATAGATTGAGTAATGGTTGGATAAAATACTAAACTATAGTGTTCTATTATGTGGGACTGACTAGCTCTTGGTGATCTGATACCTATGTGACCAATATGAATTGTTGATGTAATCTATGATCTATGGAGAGTATTAGTTCCT
Source organism: Viscum album (assembly GCA_963277665.1). NCBI lineage: Eukaryota > Viridiplantae > Streptophyta > Magnoliopsida > Santalales > Viscaceae > Viscum > Viscum album. The sequence goes on along the minus strand of OY728128.1, from coordinate 793,113,276 downwards.
TCATCCATTTGAAGGAAGATAAGGGGGTACCTCACTACCTCTATTTTGGAAATATTTCCTTGTATAGCAAAGATAGGCAAGGTCATTAGGTTAATAATTTTGGTGGCCATTGATGAAGAGGGACATTTCTTGTTTTCTCTCTCGATTCCTTACCTGCCATAGGGAAAAGGAACCACAATAGTTTCCTGGTGGTTCACCCTAAAAACATATTATACCCACATAGAAGTGTTGGGACATGAATATGGTCTTTGTTATAGGCGTACCCAAGACACAATTGAATGATAACAGTGTATAGGTAATTATCAATTATATGCTGATGGTTTCTCAATTTTTACCAATCATAGAGACTCACCTAGTGTATGATCTATGAAATATCCATGTCTATGAGATCTTACAATTACTAGGAGTTCACTTTAGAATTATACTTAATATGAACACAAGTTTTACAATGGTTGTTTTATCAGGATTGTGGAAATTCCTAAAGGCTCATCCTTAATTAAACCCAATGCACCATCCTCAAATATATAAGTTTTCATATCGGACTATATGAAAATTAAAGGATATGAATCATTTTTTAAATAAAGAAATTAGTAAATAAATGTATTATCATATATGTATTTTAAAATTTTCATATAGTAAAAGTAAATATAATTTTCTTATATGGAACCTTATGAGGCTTTTTATGGGGGTCCATATAGTTTACTTATTGGTTGGAATGAGGTGGGTTATGTAGCGAATATAGTCCCCTATTTGGTTTAAGAGACCCACGATAGAGTGTATCTGATATAGAAGTGGTTCATAACAACATAGATAAGTGATAAATCATATGATTACCATAGGGGGAGTCATTTTGAGTTTTTTGGGTGATTGTGTTTTCATTATAGTGACTCCTCAATTAGTCCACCGACAATACATTAATAATGTTTACGTAGCACCACATTCTATGGACCCTTCAATATTTGTGAACAGTTTAGGAAAATTGTATACCATCTAGGTCTTCCTCCCCTATACTAAAGTATACAAGATATATTTCATGTGTCACGGATCTGGAGGTATAGGGCTGATTATATATGTGTCATTGACTATAAGGACATTTTGTTAGAGATAGATTTTTATTATAAGGTGTATTAAGTGTAGATTATGGAATGAGTCTATAATGTAATTTTAGGGAATATGATACTACTTGGTTAGATACAATAGAAGGATAGATGAGTATAGAAGGAGTGGTGGGTGTACGATTTTGATGTTTGGGTTTTGTATCATGATTTTTTCATCCAAAATATATAGAGATACATATTAGGTATATTAAGACGTAAGAGGGGGATACTAGTAAATTTATCTATTTTAAATGATAACGAAACCCAGTTTCAATTTAAATTTATAGTTAATTTTAGGTGAATATTTAAATTTTCATTAAAAATAAACATATATATATATATATTAAGGTATTTAGATGATATTAAAATGGAATTTAAAGGACCCATTTAAGGGTTTAATCCAATTGCCATAGAATTTGTAAAGTTAAAATCCTTTTTTCGCATTGTGTAAGGGCAGGGAAACTAGCATATTTTCTATCCCATGTTTTATGAATTGAGTAATGGTAATAGAAATGTAAGGTGGACAATTTAAGAGTAATAGGTTCTATATAAGGTTATGGTAAGAACCACATATGTGTACTAGCTATAAAAGGATACTTTTTCAAGTGTTGGGGAAGTCCATAATGTTAATATAACCATGATATAAGTGTATTTGGACACATAAGTGTACTATATAAGGGTAAAAAGGTATTGTGTAAGGGTAACCCATGATTTTTAAAGGTAGGGGGAACCATAAATAAGGTTACAATATTCTATATATTGGTAAATGAAGCTACCCATACATAGTTATTACCAAATTTATAAAGCTAACACTTTTACCCTAGTTTTTGGTTTTCCCTCTTCATCTTCATTGAAATGCATTTGGAACACTGTTTTAACTATTTAAAATTGAAAAATCATACGAGTTAAATCCTCATACCTATTTTCATTCATATCTCAAAATTTTAAATGAATATAAAAACCCCCTCTTTATAGAAATTACTAAATATAAATATATATTGTGGAAATAATCTTTGGTTTTGATATCATGAATCATTATGTGGTTTTAATTCTCTAAAATATCGAAACCATGATAAAAACTGATGTATTCTCTCTTTTAGTGAGTTCAACATAGTCTTTCCTATGTTCTTGTTTGGTGATGCCTTCTATCAGTTTCACACCAACATCCTCTATATTATTGGTATTCGAGACCCTTGTCTCTCTATATTATTTCTAAGCATATATTATGTGAGAGGTGGTTCTAGGTTGAAATAATATTATATTCATTTTATCTCCCCTAATTTCATGTGTGATAGTGACATAAACCTTCTATATATGCATAATGATTAAATTTTGAATATTGATAATCTGTAATGATTAATGAATATTATCATTGAAATTATCAAATATAATAAAATACTTATTATCCTGATATACCAATTATTTGGAATTATATACTATTATATGTATATTAGTGAAGAGAAATATAATATCATCACATATAGTATAATTATTATTCATAAAATTAATTTTTTCTATCATGAGATGGGATGTTTTTATATATTTGAAATTATCTAAGTGAGTGAATATGTTACCATATTGGATATTTTATTTCCTTTGGAAAATAAATATTTTTTATTGATTCCATGTTTCCTTGATGAACCAATAAATTTTGTTTGTTGAAAAATATAATAGAAAGGCCCATGAGGAGGTATTCCTAGAAATAGAAGATTCCATTCAATCTTTCAAACCTCCCATGCTGGTTTATACATGATGTAGAAATCGATGACTTTTAGGTATGAAATATATTAAATTTTTGGAATCTCAATTTTAAAATGTTTCCTTATTATGATACTTCTTCTAACACACATTGATTCACTAAGATCGATTATGATTTCATTTTGGAGGGTGTGTGTAGCCCATAGACCAATTATTTTACTTGAATCCATGAGTATTGCAAGAGTATATTATATCCATTTTTTATTGGGGTCACATGTTTGTATATATTTCTAGTTTATTATAATGAATAAATTATTTCCATGTGTTCTCTAATTTTTTATTCATGTTACATCAATGATTTATCCTTCTTTGTCCTTTATATGGGGGGACAGTTGGGACACGATAACTTATTAGAAGGGGAGTAAACATGACATGTTCTGATGTTGATGTGGTAGCTTATTATAGGGTAGATATATAATGATACCATGGAACAATGTTATATGGATAAACTCAATTCCTAGGTTTCAGGGTCCGCTTTTCGTAGTTCTTGTGGGGGTATCAGGACGTGTTCACGATTCACTCGATGACTAGTTGATTTTCAAGAATTATTCCATAACAGATTTTGAGTAAAACCGACTCAAACATATGAATGACTACATGATTTTATTAGGGGATAGGTTCACAATAGTTGAGGGTTATTTTTTTTAAATTCAAAATAATCTCATTATCCTTAAAGAATGGAGACGAATCTTCTCCAGTTGGTGGTTTGTGGTGTCTAGGTTAGCACACAAGCTCTCAGTTTTGGATTATATGTGGTTTTTATTGATACACGTTTATTTTTATTATGTGGTACACATATCATACTCAAAAAAACAAGGTTAAATAAATATTGGTGGTGTCCCAAAGTGTATTTTAGTCTGTCCCTACTCCAAAATTAATTTCCTTATAGATTTCGTGACTAGGGATCTGATGAAGGGAAAGTTCTATTTAGTGGATAGATGCGAATAAGATAATATAATAGGTATTAGAATGGGACTGACTCTAGTAGAATTTATATATTATTTTCAGAATACTATACTAGTATTACACTTCATTGGATTTCCAATTTTGGATCATTTTTGTTCATTGGATAAAATTTATTCCATTTATAATTTTGGAATTGTTTTATTTTGATAATTTTTTGTTTTTTATTAGTTATTATTTAGGATATGATTTGATTATAAGGGTATTGTATGACAAATAATAGGTACAGAACTTCACTCATAGTCAAGAACCTCTTGTATATGGGGATTGGACGTAATGTTATGTGGAACAAAAGATTGGAACCAGTGGTTCATGTTGGGGAATTATAAATAATATTTATTGTTTCATAAAAGTAGACATATTTTGCACATTTTTAAATAAAATATTACATTGACTTTGAAAACATAGATTTTTTACAATTTTAGTACACGAAAAATCTAAATGATTTCAATATAAATAATATAGTTGAAAATTGTTGCAAGGAATGTTTCATTTTGTTTTATGACAATTTATTAATAGTTTAATGGTTTTGATTATCTGAAATGTGATTTGTACCATTAAAATAAATCAAATGTAAAAATAAAAATGAATTATACTCACCAAAAAACTTTTTATAATTATATGAATTTTATTCATGTTCATGAAAAATGAATCAATTGTTGTTTTACGATATATTCATTGTGATATGATCTTATTTGAATAGAATTGATATTTTGACATTATTCAGTGCTAAAATGTCACTTTTGAATTAAAAACACCATTTTTTGTAACAATAATCACAATCTACATCAGAATGATATGAGTTTTGTAACTATTGGTTAAAAATAAATCAATGATCATTTTCATAGAGACTCATGAAAACTACTTCACATTTTACCAACATTGAGTACGTGATTTATATTTTTAAATAAAATATATATTAATAAATTAAAACTATCACACTCCATCATTTAGAACATTTTAATAGTTTAAATTACTTATTTCAAGTTCTTATAGGTGAATAAAGAATAATATTTTATTTCTATAGAATATTATTATAATTAATATGTTTTTCTATAGTTATCACTATATAATACACAATCATACCATATGAAAATAAAAAAATTGATAATAAAAATTTCTTTATAATTTTAACATTACATGTTAGATGGATATTAAATTCATAAATATTGAGAAAAAAGGAATTTATATTAATTTTTCTAGGTATTCAATACAATATGATATATTTTTATTGTAATTATGTATACGGAAATTGTTCTAAAGTAACAGATCACATAAAAGATGATAAAATAGAATTTTAGTCATATTTTACCCAATAATCATCATAATTGTATGAAGTTCAATCAAACATGGGTAAAATTAATTAATAATCACATTTTATATCAAACATGTTGATTTTACGCCATTATATTCCCATTGAGAAATTAAATTTAGTTTTGAAGACAAAAATATCTTTTAAATAATGAATATTTACTTCAATAAATTCTGAGAACACTGGTTACTATTAGGATGTGATATTTATCCTATAAGTGAAAAATAAATACGATGTCATTTTACAAGAATTTCCGAAAGAAACATGCTTTTATATCTCATTTTTTAGTTTTTGACACATATTTTATACTTCTAAAATAATTAATATAAAAATAAAAACATTATACTATATCGACAATGAAATGTGTCCAGTTAATTTGATGAAAATTATAATATTTTAAAAAATAAAAAAAGATTATATACACATATTTTAATTCAAATACAATATCTCCTAATTTTAATTGACTATGTGATGGGTGTATTGAACTAAAATTCCATTATTACATTGAAAAAAATGAACTTTTATTTTTATTAAGAATATCAGGTTTCATGATGATAAGTGGATCGAATATATAGATAAAAGTGAGTTAGAGGAAATTTTACTAGATTTTAATGATGAACCAATCTATTTTTCACTAAATTGGGATTTTCATATATTCATTTCAATAAATTCTATTTTAAAATTTAAAACATGAAATTTCAATTTTTCAAGAAAAAATATGAAATAAAAGGTAATTGTTATCACCCTTATATGTAAAATATAAATCAATGCACATGTGTTATTATTTCCTGAAAATACAAGAATATTTTCTTTGTATTGATATTTTATCTAGATTTTCAAAATTATTAAACAAAAGAAGTCTTTTAAAGTCATATTGACCACAACACATATAGATATGATGTGATGTACCATCACATTTGATTGAAATATATCAATGGTCATTGGTATAGTGTTTCAAAACAAACCACATATGTTTTCATATAATTAAGAATACGCCCCATGTTTTGAATGAAATTTGAAAATTTAAATTTAAATATACACCTTCAACCATACTGAGGAAAAATTTTCCATGAAATCATTCAATTTATTAATATATGTGAAAAATAAATGAATTAGGTTTTCATAGAAATTCATGAAAATACTTTTCTTTTTATAGCCTTTGAGTAGTTGAGAACTTCTTATAGATATAAAAAATAAATTATAATTTATTTTTCATATATTAAATTTTCATATCGTAGTAAACATTAATACACAAAATAACATATTAAGTCATAAATGAATTAATCTATTTGACCATAAATAAATTGAATATAAGAATTTTCTATGTATTACTGAAAATATAAAATAATTTAATGTTTAATAAATATATTAATTTTGATGTCTATTTGATAAGACTATACACATTCAATATAGATCCATATTAGAATTTGAGTTACACAATGGGATAGGATATTTTTTAAAAAATATTTAGAAATATTAACTGTATTTATTGAAATGAAAATGATTTTGAAATTTTTAGAATATTAGAAATTCTAGGACATTACTATGAAATACTATTCATTATACAATTGTGACTATATATACAAAATTATATATCCATCTGTAGTTTTCCATTAGTTTCATTTTGGGGTTCACTTTCCATTAAATGAGTAATAATATGTATATTATTAGAAAAATATTTACTAAAAACAAGAATGAATTTAATTTCGAATCCCATATAATTTAAATATTATAAAATTCATCAAAGAATTATATTTTTTAGCATAAAATTTTCGGCATGCATGGTTTATTTTTTATCCAATAATTATATCCAAAAAATTAACATTATATTAATTATGTATTGGTATAAAGTATTATCAATCTATACATTATAATTAAACGATGTCTTGTAGTTTAGGGTCGTTTTTTGGAATTTAATTATTGGATTTGATATAGCTTAGCATGTTATAAATGTAACTATTTTTTTAAAAATTTATTTCAAAATTATTTTTTGAGTTTTGAATCTTATTTAATTAATTTAGGATTTTTAAGAATTAAATTTAAATAATTTTCCATATTATTTTTTAGTTTCATAAATTGAAATTGTATATTATATGACTAAAATTATATCATTATATAGGGTCTAACACATATGGAAGGTAAGTAGTGTTTTCTCATAGATGTGTACTATTAGAATGCCCTTTTTTTCCATGTACAAAGGAATCCCCTCTATTTATTCATCTAGCATAAATGGGGGGATAATGTTACATAATGGCAGCCAATCCCCACATAATCTTATGTAAGGGTCAAATGAGAATCAAAATTATGTTAAATAGTTACTACTTACATCACATAAGTTTGTTTTAAATTTTAATTAATCTACATATTGTTAACTAACCCAATTTCATAACCAAAAATGGTAAACCGAGTTTTTTGTATGGGTATATGAGTTTTATCATATGATTTGGGAAGGTAACTGAGGGTTTATTCATTCTATATAACCATAAAATATGTTTTAAATGGAGAACAAAGGTTCTATATGATTATAATGTCAGGGTACCCAATATTATCTCAACTCCACATAAGGGCGACTAGTTAGGAAGGGGTAAAAACTTATTACCTATACAAAATGTGTATTAGTTTCTTAGGAGTAGAAATTTTTTTCTCATAACTCTATATTCACTTCTCAATCCCTTTTGTAACACATTTTAATTATTAATTAATGAAAATATAGGTGGTTTTTTTGAATCTATTAAGATGAGATAGATACATATATTTACTCGAAAAATATTAATAATCTAAAAATATATCATTGGAGGAATTTAATTGAAAATAGAAATTAAATGTAATTTAATATATATTTTTAGTATATTTATTCCTAAATAATACATGAGATCTCTGTATAAAAATATTATAGACCCATCTTCCAATTTTTTTTTATTTTCTATAAATTATATGTCAATCATAACCTTGTTTGAGTATTATGACAGTTCTAAAAAACTTTCAATCAATATTTAGAAAATTTCTTCCCATACAATTCACCTTAAAGAACGTCCCTTATTTCACAATACTATAAATATTGTCTTATCTTGGTAGGGTATATGTGAAATATCAATTTTTTTTTAATATTTTCAATCAATCATGATTTATTTTTTATTTTTAAATATATTTCTCTATACATATGAATATTATAATTTTGTTGTATCCGAGGAAGACTGGTTATTAATGTGTATATGAATTTATATTAGATTAATAATTAATTTCAAGTTTTTTAATGTATGTTAATTATTTAATTTCAAATAAGAATAACTATGAATTGAGGTATATATATTTGATAATATAAAAATAATCAAGGTTAGAGGGTGTATAATCACAAAATAATTGTGTGTGTTGTTGGATTGTAATATTACTCCAAAATCTATAGATTGAAAAGTGGATTCTAATATCATATATTGATTAATGATGGCTCTTTACCATTTATGGAAACATTGAATTAAAATAGAAAAATAATTTAATGAAAAAATTATATTTTATAATTATGGGGAATAACATCAAATTCCTTATATGACATATAATTCTATAAAAATCATGGAAAAACTAAAGGGATAAAAATATTTAATTTTTAATGTGGTTGTTGGATTGTTTGTTTCATAGAATGAGTTCATGTTGTATTATTATCTTCTTAATAATCCATGATACAAAAATTAAGAAATTTTAAATAGGACAACTCATTTCTATCTATTTTTTCATCTTTGATAATTTATTTTATTTTCCAATAATTATGGGGATGGTAAGAGTTTTCATAATAAATATAAAAACCATAATAATGGTATTGAATGAGAATGGTGTGATGAACATGTGGTTACCTATTTTAATGATGTTATTGATGGTGTTCTATGTTATATTCATGTTACTGTATTTTTACTTCTATAGATGAAATGATTTTATAGTACCATTTTAATGGTTAAATATATAAGGGAGTAAAATGGAAGGAACCATGTGGATATTATTTTATTAATATTTTCTTGATGTGTGTATCTCGTAGGCTTTGGTTGCTACATCATGGTCACATTGGTTATGTGTGTTATGGTTTCCTTGGGATGTTGTGTTTGGATGGCCTTGGTTTAGATTTCATAGGCCGATGTGGGGATTTATTTATATATATGTAATAGAAATGGTATAATTATTACATATATAAATCTTATTATCTCTACATAATTCATTAGTGTACGTTAAAAATAATTACTATATGAATAATGCTTGGGGATTTAGTTGTTAAATATAATAAGTCAAAATGGACCATTGATTTTGGCTCATTATTTATTTATTATGGTTGGTTGTTTAGTATTTGAGGTAACCCTTAGTGGTAAAATATCATTAGTAACATGATTTTAGTTTTTGTTGTGTTGAGTTTGTGAAACCATTGGTGTGGGACTGTGTTAGACTATAAGATAATATTTTTTTCTATTATTATATTCTATGCATCCCATATAGTTTGGTAACGTAACAAATTCCCAGATACTATAGGTATTATTTTACCTAACATCTATGATGGAGAGGATACAGCTGGATGCCTACCTACACTCCATCTCTCTTTGTTCAGAAGTATCATATTGTAATATTGGTATGGGATGACAACATATGTGGTGGGGGTCATTATTGTAAGGAGAGAGACATGAGGGTGTTGTCATATTCATTCATGATTCCAAAATATTCGGGTTACCTAATAAATTATATTAATTTTTTCCATCATACATGATATACAATATCTATTGTGATACATGATATATCCTTGGTACCATTAATTTAGGATATAGAACAAGTGAGGCTAAAGGATAACTTCTAAATGAGATAAAACAAAAAATTATTGGTGAATTAGTTATAAGGTATGTATATATATATGTTCAAAATATTCGGTTTATACCTTAATGTGTTTTTTGATGATTAATCAATGATGGGCATAAAAAAGTATTGTATAACTTCTTAGTCACTCAGATTATATCATTTATTAAATAATTCATCTTTAGTTTTTTTTATTCACATTTTTTATGAGATATTTTATGTAGGATGTTTCTAGGTATACAAGTTTTAGTCATGAAATTATATATATATATATATATATATATAATATTTTCAGGTTAGCATGGGTTTTTTGGTGATAAGCTAGACATTTCATTTTTGACAAGTTGTTTAGGAGTTATTGTATCTTTTCAATCACTCCCCATTGGAGTACTATTTATCTCATGAGATATCAATCATTAGCCAATGCACTGAAGAGATATATAGGAATATTCTGTCACATAATGAAAATAATAAATACATGTACATTATATCATAAAATATTAATAATATGATAATCTTTGAATATAAGTTGATTTCGAAGACATTTAATCATATCATAACTTGTGGAAGAGGAATAGATTTCATAAAATATATATATATTGTTATAATTCATTAAAGAGAGTTTCTTATCATATAACTCTTGTCATCATTATCACAAAAAGACCATATAATGAATAAGAATGTTATCCATTTTACATATCCATATTAAATAATAAGTAATATGAAATTATGTAATACTATATGGAAAATGAGTTTTATGAAAAAATCACATGGAACATTTGTTGAGGAAAATATAATTTCGTTGGAAACAATATTTCTTTAAATTAATATTTCCTTTTTTATTAAGGATATCAATTACATAATAATTTATATTTATCTATTGGGTACATAAAGATAGAAAGATTATGTTTTAACCTTTATTCTGTAATAATTAGTCGTGGATAATAAAAAAAGGAGATTATTGAGAGATATTCCATAAGATTTCGTCATTGTAAAGATAATAACGAGAAACCCCTATAAACGATGACATTATAACAAAAAAAACATACCACATTGGTCTCTTAGAATTGTATGTCTTGTCAATGAATAGTGTTAAAAGAAACATATAATATAAAAAATTAAAAATAATTCATAAAATTATATATCAATAGCGATGTATATAGCCCTCAATATAGATGATAGGTGTATAATCGAATAGATGTCAAAAAGGAGGGAAATTGTAAAAAAAAAATACCATACCATAACATTGAAATTTTTTTATAATAAGTGTTAAATACAATATAAAAAACATTGTATTATTATAAATCTAATATGTGACCACATATATAAATATATATATATCATTCCATATATGACATACTTATGACATTTTATTACTCTCTTATTAACAATTCAATTATAAATTCATGTTTTCGGCAATACATGTTTTATTTTTCATGTGTGTTGAAATTTTTTATTTTTAGGTACTTTTAAATTTACTATAATCCAATTATCTCCATAATGGTAACTATGATTAAAATATCTTTCATAATTACCATATAGGTATTTATATTAATCTGTAAAATTTATAGATAGAAATTGAAATACACAGTTAATGGAGACACTATGCATGATTGTTGTTTCCATCTTCTTAAAGGAAAGAAAGAGAGAAATTGAAATGTTATAATACCATTAAAGGATATTTTTTATGCCCTATATATCACATATTTTCATTATAATAATACTTATTACCTCATATGTAAATCATGAATGAATCACATCACATTGTCACAAAGTAGTCTGTGGTACACTTGATTGGCATTATCATATTACCATAATAGTGAATGTAATAAGTTATATGGGATATAATTACTACATATGTATTATAATATCATAAATATCCTATATAAACATTTAATCCATCATTATATCAATCTGTGAGTGGTGGTGATGGAAAACCAATTACATTGGTGTTCAAGGTGGTAGTCCGCAGTATATATAAGTGATGATGTCGTATTCTATTTGAAGAAAGTGGAGGAGGTTAGTGTTCATTACAAATGAATATATGAATAATAGTTGATATAAGATAATATTTATTTTAAATCATCATTTTTTAAAAAATAATTCAAGTTGGTGGAGGATGGAATAACATAAAACACCAATATGATGAATTTTTCCTCCTTTTCAGGTAATAACTATAGAATACCCAAAAATCAATTATATTATATATATTTGTCTAAAATGAGGAATCTAAGATGATAAGATATAATTATGGAATATATTTTTCGTAGGTATATTCCAATATAAATGGTTTTGTAAGTGTGAATAGTATAATAATTTGGGTGTAATTTTATAAGTGCAATGAGTGGCACATATGTATTGTTTTGAATAATAAGGTATTCCCATGACATTCTAATGCCACAAGAATCCATTATAGACTATTTAAAATTATTATAGATAAAAAATTTAAAATATATCTAAAAAATGTTCCTTGGACTAGATATGGTTCATTTTTATATCATATTTTTTTGTCTTAACACTAAGTAAACACATTTTACCTTTATCATGATAAATAATTTCTATGGTTCATAGATCTCATCGCAATATAAATTATATTGAAAATATTAGAAAACATAAATTATTGTAGTTAAAAATATGTAATATATTATTCCAAATTTCATCCATATTATTTTAATAATAAAACATAATTTTAAACTCGAAGACCTTATAAGAATTCAGTTTTCGAATGAGAAAAGATTCAAAAGTTGAAATGTGTTTTTTCAAAATATAATATGAAAATTATTCATGTGATATAAGTATTATTAATTGACATATAAATGAAAAGAAATTTATTTATAAATCCAATTTTTAAAATATTGTAACCATATAATTTCTACAATCAAATAAGTGATTTTCAATAATAACCAGTAATTTTCAGTATTCAATGAAAAATTAATCATTTGAGGAAAATCCCAAAAAATAATCCTAAGATAATTTTTACATGATGATTTAAAAAATGAAGTTTGCATTATATAATTTATTTTTCAATGTTCCAATAATTTATTTTCCAATTCATCAGATAGTGAAATTAAAATAATTTTTTTTATAAAATAGTACTTTTGAAACATAGAAATACCTTATAAAAAATTATTTATTATTTTATCAATATTATTTCATTATATAAATATATAATAGTAAATATTTGAATTTTTTATTACTATTCATTCCACCAATATTAATAGATATGTAATAATTATCTCATTCAAAAATAAAATAAAAGGTTTTTCATGATTCGATAAAACTTCGTGTTCGGTTTAATGAAATCAGGGGAAAAATATAATTTTTTAAAGAAATAAAAATAACATCGGTTGTTATAGTTTAAACAGAAAAAACGTTATTTGGTTATTATAGAGATATGTTATTTATATATTATATTATCTCACAATGGGAGGATACAATTATGTTTACTATAAAGTCTAATGAAACTCTTCATTTATATAATGATTATCAGAAAATCTAGGAATTAATGACCATGAATAAATATCTCATTCCCAATATTTATAATTTTTTATATGTTGAAATGGGAACATGTTTCTCTAGAATTTATATTCAGTTTGGTTATCACCAAAATAGAATTAAGGGGTTTGATATTATGAATATTTCTATTAGGAGAATGTAAGTCCTCATCTGGTACCTTGTGATTCCATTAGAACTATCAAATTATAACAATATATTAATTGCATTGATGATCCTAATTTTCTACTATAATATTAATACAATAATTATGGTTTTCATTGATGAAAATATAGAGTTTTAAAATTACAAAAAATATCATTTTCATCAATTGAGACATTTTTTCAAAGTCCTAAGAGATCATTTCCTATAAGTAAAATTATCAAAATTCCAATTATAGATATGAGAAGTAACGTTCCTTGGAAAGTTGATCTCATAAAATAGCCTCGTAGTCTATCAGAAATGGTGATGAATGTCACATACTGAAAAAAAAACATTATAACTTATGTAATAGTTAAAGAATCCAAGGGTTTTAAGGATATTATTTGTAGTTACTATGGGATTTATGGAAACCTGCATCCCCTTTTATTACACTTATCATGAATTGGGTTGATTTATTTGGGGATTCAAAGTGTCAACAATCCTTCTATGAACTAAATCGGGGTTTATCCTTTACATGAATTATGAAACTTATATATTATAAATAGGAAAAAATGGTTAATTTTGATTAATGTTTTGAAGTATTGGGTTCACGGTTTATGGAATGTGACCTTGTGGTGGACTATGTGTCATGTGATCATTGACCTCATAAATGGAAATATCCCACACTTGATCTAGAATTTGTAACAATTTTGCCAGCCCCAATAATTTCATGACACTATTTTTTGGGATATTCTTATAATTTACGCTATCAATAAATGGTTGTGGTATATATTTTCTCTATAATATTTAATTCTCTGAGAGATAAAATCACAGGAATACCTAAAATAAATCAACAATGACATTTCATATTCCACAGGAATGTGTAATGTGGTTTTTGATTCTATTAAAAAGAAAATTCCTTTTTAGTCAAAGAAAAAAGTATTGTATTAATGTACCATGATGAGACTCTTTTCATAGATTCACTTGGGAGTCATGGAGGTTGATCCTGTATATTTTTTGGTAAGTGGTCATTTGATATCACCTCTCCTTGAGAAGAATTTCCAGATAAAAAGTAAAGATAGTGAGTTCTAGAATAATAATGAATCTCTGTATGTTTGGTAGATTGATCGTTAATGGTCTCTATTCATAGAATTGATTATTAAAATTAGAAATTTTTTATCATTACTTTGACCATGAGGAAGTCTGTTTTGGAATATTTTAATTATTATTAATGTGATTCAAACATTGACACTACCTTTATGTTCGCTTAGATGAATAATTGGTTCTCAAGGCTCCATATAAAGTGATATATATGTCAATTCACATCTCAATTCTATACAAACCAATAAATACAGGATGTGATAAATATACTTATAGTTTTCTACATCTTCCATCCATTACAACATAGAGATGGAATTAGATAGAAATGTTTTCATTTTTTGGTTTACCTCTGAATCTACAAGATAAGAATACAATTTTAGTTGTTATCGATTGGTTTAAAGGACAGTTCATTTATTACCCATCAGTTTCACAACTAATGTGGAGGACATGATAAAATAATATGTACAATAAATTAATAGGATTAATGGTTAATTGAGAACTATTCCACCAATCCTATATCCTAGTTTTATAAGTAACATTTCTAATGGATTATTGGTGGTGATGTGGAGTACAATCACGTCGATCAAGAAATATCATCCTCATAAAAATTTGTAGACAGATATGGAAAATATATTTTTTAAGATATTCATCTGCCTATGTATAGAATTTATTGGTTACTAGGATAGCCATGTGGGACTAGAATAGTTTTCATATAATAATAGGTAACGATAATCCGCCAAGAATGAACATTTTTATTCTTTATATAGAATTCCTTGAAACTCATCTCATTGTTTTTCTATGATTAGTTATGTTCCCATTTAATAACCAAGATTAATTTATGAAATAAAAGAAATATACATTATTTTCCATAAATTGGTAATGGATCAGTTCTATTAAAAATCTAATATGGATCAATATTTTTGTGTTATAATGTTTTTATAATATTCTAGGTGTTACTAAAAGACTACCTAATATTAGGTGACTAACTACTTTAAAGGAACTGGAAGTTAACTACACGATATTTGAGACTATTTATGGTCATTTAATATATTTTAATGGTGTAATACCACTTATAAAATAAACTAAAATTATCATTTATCCAAAATGAATTTAGTGTGTCCTAGTTTATGAAGAGTAACCCTTATTTGAATAATTTTCTGAATTAGGAAGACCTTGACATAATACAATATTTTTACCATATTGAGTAACCAATTCAAATAATGTATTCTCAATTAATGGTTCAATTTTATAATTTAATTCCATATGTCCATGTTTACAGGTCTTATGGTTTACAAACTCAAGAGATATTGAAGTATTTATTTATTATGGGGGATAAATATCCTCAACACATTGTAGATAATCATTATTGATTTGGTATATTGTAATATGGTGTGGAATGATTACACATTAATTAATTGTATTCAGTTACTAATATTAAGTGGATTCACTTACCCTATCTTACATTCAATATTAGTTCATCTATTTTTATTATTTAAGAGGTTTTATATATTTTCCAAGAGTAGTAATTATAGTGTGAATCTGAACTAGCATCTAATGAAGCTGCATGTAGTCTGCTAGAGAGAACGTGGGCCTCCACCATCTAAAATGTTATATAGGAAGTGACTGCAAATTTTTTTCCATATCCGCAAACTAATCAGTTTCTCAACACTATCTAGCTAGGGGACAACTAACCCATTGGTTTGTGGATGCTAGAATGTTGGTATCACAAATGGGGTACAGAAAATTAATATAAATATTATATATTTGGTATTAAAACCCATCATTTTATTTCATACTCCTTCTCACTTGATATAAATACATCTATTTGATCATATGGGATCTCATTTTATGAATTTGTCTCACTAAATATGAATCCTTAGATTATTGAGTTTTCCGTTGATATAATGATCAATTTTTTTATGAAATATTAAAATTTGGTATTGAATCCCCCCATATATTGTTCGGTCTTTTTTAATTGATTGAATCATTCATGAAAATATTGGGAATTCATTATATTCAGGTATCTAATTATGAATTGTGAATATAGGAGAATTCTTATTGCTTCATTCAGCCTTATATCAATATATATTAACTATCAAATAATAATTTTATCAAGGTAGGTGGTTTTTTAAAACTAATTTATTCCCAAATATTTTTTACATGCTTGTTGAAATTGGTTTCTAAAATTGTTTAAAGGGTTGAATAATATTTTTATGAAATATGGTGGTTTTTTGTTATATTTATGAATTACATATTCCTCATTTTTTGGTATCGAAAATATTTCTAATAAATTAAATAAATATATTACAATGATTCTTAATTTCATACAAATAAAATTCCCTTTTTAATATGTTTAATAGTGAAAAAATGGAAATCCCAAATATGTTAATATTTATTTCTAGAGATCCATCATGTTGGATGAAATCATACCAACAAGGACTGTTGTTTTAGTGTAATGTGCATACAAGGTAGCCTAGTATATATAAGGTTCCAATTAATGTTAGGTAACTCTTAACCATTGGGAATATTGTTCTATGTTATTGTGGACACAATGTGGAAAATAAATCAGGAATCTATTATGAGCATCCTCACTAACTTGGACTAAATGCTAACCCAAGGGCTATTTTTACTTATTTTTTTTCATTTAAAAGCATATACCCGATGTTTTAATTGAAATTATTTGAATAAAATATTATTATTTATGTTTTAAAAGTTTTTTAATGTGAGGTTTTACATGTTATATTTTAAAATGTGAAAAAAGTTATCACACTCAGTGGATTTATTTTTTTGTTGAATTATTTTTCATTATTATAATATTTTATTATGAAAGACATAGTGGTATCCTTATTGAATAGTTTTATCACACCCTAAATATACTTATGGATGGATATAGATATTTTTTTAGATTCTTGTAAATGAACATCCTAACTAGTAGGAATCATGTTTTTTTGTTATAGAGTTAGAGAATTTAGGTACTATATATCAAGAAAATATATTTTATATTTAATTTTATACATGGTTGGGTTGTGGTATTTCACACTCTATTTTTTCTACGCCATCATCTCTTTTTATCTGTTTATGTTTCTTGGAATATCAAAATTCCCTTTGTTTTTACCATAATTTTTTAGGTTCATTTCTGTAAAAACAATTTACAATATTAGTTCAAGATTCCATGGAATTTTTCACCAACACATAGGGATCCAGAGACCCTTTAGGCTATGTTCAGATTTTCTTGGGGTAGTTAGTTGGGTAAGGTTGGTTAGATTTTGAATAGTCTATATCCCACTAATTCAATCATTATGGATTTATTTATCTTTATATAATGATGTTACGTGTGGTTCTAACTTAAAATTCACCATAGTAAGGTTGAACCTTTTTGTTTTTAGACATGTTTAAAATTTTATTCATGGAATTGATCAGATATCATTTACAATTTTCATTGACCTATTGATGTGTATATATTCTTAAATTGAAATGATTTAATATTCATTTGTAGTGAAATATTACAATGTTATATTCCAATGTTATAACTATTAACTCATTATTATTATATATATTTTATAGTCATGTCATTGGACAAAAATTTATTTGATGTCATATAATTTGTGACCTAAGATATATTAGGTATTATTTTCACATGTAATTAATATGTACCAGGATTATTCTTTCCTTCCCATATGATAATTTTTTTTCTCTACAATGGTGTTTGATTTTCAACTATAATGTTTACCATTAGTGAAAATTTCTATTCTCCATTATCAAGTTTCCATATACCATATTTATATTTAGATGGGTTAAGTAAAATACTATTCAATGGTATAATGTATGTATAATATTTATGATATGTCAAAGACTAATTGGAAAATTATAAATTCTTGATATGGTTTAAAAAATATCATTTTGGTGAGAATGAAAATGATGATTTTTATAAAATGTATTTCTTGATTCTGTAAAACAGAAAGACTAAATGTTATTTGGTATTTTAGTGAATATATTTTTTTATTAACATAAATATTAAATATGTATATGTTTAGTTCTCATTATTTTCTATGATATCCATTATTTAATTGGTATTATTTTTGAATAATAATGGAGTGTATTAATATGGGGTTTTTTGTATGAGTTGGTTTGTGATAATATTATAGTTACATATGTTATCAGTTGAAGAAAATTTATGAGTTATATGTCTCACAAACAAATGTTGTTTTTAATATTGATCATAATTTTAAATTAAGGAAATACTTTTGGGACTTATGTGATTTTCCATTCAGGTAAATTTTCATATATTGGGATAGTCATACTAGGATTATGGTGAATACATGATTCAAATATTTAGTAAATTATGGAATCACGGTCAATATATTTTTCTAAAATATGAATTATTGAATATATAAAAAATTGAAATGAATGGTGATATAGAGATTAAATAGTTGATGTCAATTTGAAAATAGTTTACCCTATTTTTTGGAACAATAAAATAATATGTGGAATGGAAATTTATTTTATTCGATGGGATGTTATATCAATTAGGATGATATTGTTTTAGGAAAAAAAATTTATTAATCAATTAGATGAAAATATGCAAATTTTTTATCATGGTAATTAATGTTATTTAGGGAAATGATTATTTTATTTTGGATAATATGTGACTATGTTATAATAATTATTGGGACATAACAATATACGTTATTAAATTTGTTTCGTAATAAAATTTATATTTATTTACAATGAATATTAGATGATGTATTCTTGATTTTGGGGTTTCAAACATGCTGAGGAATATTTGTATGAGTTTTATGGTTAGTTATTTTGAACGATTTAGGTTGAAAATTTTCTATAAATGGTGATGTTTTGGATAATAATATTGTGTTTTTTCGTTTGTAGATGTCATAATATTGGTTTTCACCATATATTTTCAAAGAAATTTATGATACAATAAATGTATATAAAAAATTGGATTAAATTTTTTCCCACTTTGGAAAACTATGTCCCGTTACTATTTTATTTTTGTTTATGAAAATCGAATAATTTACCATTGATTTTAAATATTATGAATATGTGTTTGATTACAGGTTAGTAATTTATCAAAACACGATTGAAGGACAAAATTACACATATCGAAATGGAAATGTAAATTATATGTTCTCATATACACTATTTCAATAGTAAATCAATTCATGATATAAAATATGGATTATGATAAATTGATATGGGTTTTCATGGAATTTATTACACATATATGAAAGTATTATTTGAGAAAATTAGTGACAATAATCATTCTTATAAATTTATAAATGTTGTTTGGAGTAAGACACTCAAGAGGCCAGGTGAATTGAGTTATTATATAGAAAATGTTAGAAAAGTTTATTTGAAATATTCCCTAATTGAAGATAAAATAATATAGTTAATTATGATAATAAAATTATAATAGTTTTACTGATAAAATAATTTTATTGTAGAATGATTAATTCTACCTTATAAAAAAATGAGATACAAATACAAAATTTGAAAGTACTATAATATGTAAAAACAATTATAACATCTATCCAAGACTAATTATCAATGTAAATTTTAGTTTTCTGAAAATAAAAAATTAAAAATAGAATGACTATATTGAAAACCACCGTGGATAAAACAACTATTTCAGTCTCAATCAAATAACTAATCCACTCACATAATAATCACCTCCCACCAAGAAATATATATAATGATATTTTTCCACACCCAAGATGAGGGATTACAATTGTACACATGACTATGTGGGTCACAAGACAACTTCCTCTATTCTTCATGGGAAAACAAACAACTAGGTCACACATGACCTCTTCCACTGGTTACATGGGTGAACAGAAGTGTTGGATGATATTTCAGGGAGGATATCTTGTATCCTCCAATTTAATGAAGAGGACACTGTGCGTTTTTAATACAAATACACACACTAATCGAAAAGTAATAATAAAGTACACAACAGATCAAAGATGAAGAGAAATGGTTATACTCCTCTTGTTGAAATAAAGTATCTTGAGTATTTTTATCTAGTTTCTAGTTCAATAGGATGTTATTTTTATCTCCTATTCTTCTTATAGTTTCTACATTGTGGATGTTTGAGGTTATGATCTACATCAGTTCAACCCCCAGGAATCCAGAGTTCTTCATGTGTTCTTTAGTGTACGTGGTCTGATTAATTTTTCATGCATTAAAAATCTCGAACTCTCTTTCTCCAGTGGAATAATATTTTAGATTTTTGATCCATGTGTTTCAGATGATATGATTCACTATCTCTACACCACATACCTCGTACTGTCTGCTAACAAGACTACAAAAGAGAATTTATTATTTCGGTGTCATTAAATATCTCAATGATGACCGTAAAAAGTAACTAATAAAATTAATTGAATAAAATAGAAAAAATTGTTACATATGGAATGGTTTCACAGTTTTCTTAAAACTGTGTCACTGGAAATAGTGTCATCTCTGTTTCCTTTGAGCTGTGAGGCAGTCATGGTGATATAGTCACAGTGCCATAGTTTCATTGAGATCTAAAACCAATAATAATGAAACGTCGTCAGGATCGTAATGTCTTAGGTAACCGTGTTTAGTCCTTTTTTAGAATGCTGAATGGTGTCTTGTTATGATGTCATAGAGACTTTAGTAACTAAACAATGTCATAAGATTTATGAAAACCCAAACTGGAAATGGTGTCATGGTCACGGTTTCTGAAATATGGCGTCTGAGTCAAATTTTCTAGATTATTTTTTCTGAGTCAAAGTTTGTGAGATTCTGAATCAGGATCATGTGAGAGTTTATACTATGAGTTGTAATCATTAAACCATGAGGAAACCAACAATCTCCAAATATGACATGTGATATGATAAACACGATTAACATGATTTATGAGTATTAAAACGTTAGGGGTCCAACAATATGCTCATTTTTTATGATCACAAATCATGGTATTTAATAGCCATATCTTTTAGTAATTCCTTTTATTATTTCTGCACATTTTTTTAATATCAAAAATAGAATTTGAAAAATTAAATAATGATTAAATGAAGGGAAGGAATAAAATAAAAAACAATAGTACACATTGAATCATACATAAAGTGAAAGTTCATTACATGAATTATGAAGCATACAATACATACATATCAAAATACATCCTTCCACTACTAGAAAAATAGGTATTTGCAACGGGCTATTTGCGACGGGATCCCGTCGCAAATAGCCATTTGCGATGGGGTCCCGTCGCAAATAGCCCGTTGCTGAAAACGTCGTCGCAACTACACTTATTTGCGACGGGCCCGTCGCTAAAGACTATTTTTGCGACGGGCATTCTCCCCGTCGCAAATAGTATTCCGTATTTTTGTAAAAAACTTTTAAAACAGTTTTTGCGACGGGACCCGTCGCAAATACCTTTTGCGACGGGACCCGTCGCAAATAGCTTTTGCGATGGTTCCGTCGCAAAAACTCTTTTTTTAAAAAATAACAAAAATTAATAATACTAGTATTTGCGACGGGAGTCGGGACCCGTCCCAAATGCTATTTATAGTATTTGCGACGGGTCCCGTCGCAAATACTTTTCAAAAAATAAAAAAAAAACTATTAATAATACTAGTATTTGCGACGGGCATAGTATCCCGTCGCAAATAATAAAAAAATAAATAAAATAAATTATTAAAAAAATATTTTAATTAATATAATAATAGAATTATAATTTACCAATGAAAATAATAAATTATTTTAATTACTATAATAATAGTAGAATTATAATTCAAAAATAAAAATAATAGAATATTAATAAATACTTTAATTAATATAATAATATTACAATTATAATTCATAAATAAAAAAAATATTAATAAGTTATTTTAATTAATATAAAAATAATAGAATTATTTTACATTCAAATATTAAAATAATTCAAGTATTACAAAAAAAAATTAAATTATAATATTATAAAATTTTAATATATATATAAAATTTTAATATATATATATAATTTTAATATATATATAAAATTTAATATTATAAAATATAAATAATATTATTATTCATATTAATATTGTTATTTAAAAATATAATATTATTAATATTTTATAATGAGACAGAAACTACGAATAGAAAAAAAAATATTTTGATTTCACAAATTTTATAACAGAAATACAAACTCTAATCTGAAGGAGGGGGGAGGGGGGGAGGTGGGGGATCTGCAGATGGTGGTGGAGGAAACTCCATCCCTAAAGCATGAGTGAGTCGGCGCATGTACTCCATCTGCTCCTGATGCTGCTGCTGCCACCGACTCGTATGCTCCTCGTACAGCTGCTGCTGGCGTCGACGCTCCTCCTCATGCTGCTGACGCATCTGCTCCTGCTCCTGTCGGAGACTCTCTATCTGTGCAGTCTGAGATCGCAACTGATCCTCATACTGTGTAGAAGAAGATGCACGAGCTCCTCTCGAGTTGGACGCCGACATCGCAGCACTGCCATAATAATCTCCGGGAGTCAGTCGAGAGCCGATACTAACTACCCGGCCCTTCTCGAAGGCATACTGGGTGGCCTGCATCCATGCCGCCTCATCAAACTGACGGGCAGTGGTCTGATCTGATGACTCGGCCTGACTCTCAGGCCGGGCCTGTGCCGCTGCGGCCTCATATGACTACTATAGTTGAAATTTAAAATTAAAATTGTGAATATATTATATGAAGTTAATTTTTAAACTTGAAAACAAATAATACTCACCACGATGTGATGCTGACGATCACCTCTGAGCTCCCCAGTAGCAGGATCACTATACATCCTCCGATATACGTCGTACTCTGTAATATCGGGGTGCTCGACAGCCTATAAGAATAAAAAATAAACTGTTAATATTTATAGTTATATAAAATATTTATAAATAATGTACGTACCAGATGCTGTCTATGAGTACTGAAAGAACGACTCCCAGCTCGATGAGTCACCTCCTGTCTCCCCCGATTCTGCCTCCCCACCGATGATCTCCTCTGAAAGGAACCACTCAACCAGTGCGCACATAATCCATCCCATACATGGGATGAAATATACTCTGGTCGGTGTGCTCTACATGACTCCTCAAAATCTGACACTCCTGCTTTCTTCATCGCATCTTTTCTTAAATTGTGCAAAAACTGACGAAGACGATCACGCATGGCCACCTCCCATGCCTCGTGGATGGCGTCACGCATGGTATCCTCGATCGGATACCATAAACCCTACAAATAAATCAAAATATCAAGTTAGAAATGAAATAATTTTCAAAAAAAAAATTATTTATTTACGTACGTACCAACCAATGGCCGAACATGGCCTGCTGCACATCAATGGGAATCTGCTCCCATGTGGTCCACGGCTGAGAGAAATAGTTGCGCAAAATAGCGCTGCCCTGTTCGACTGCTATATGCGGAAAACTGAAAAAATAATAAACATTTATTATGTGAATAGATTAATGAAATCTTAGTCAAATCCACAGGTTATCACACAGGTTATCACACCTCCGGGTGCGCGGATCAAACCCAAGACGTGGACATCGCTCGGGGACGGGGTCAGGAATCATCAATCGTGCAAGACCGCGCCCCCTCCGCGTACTCCCTGGAGTACCTGCAGGCTGAGGGTCATCTGCCAGCAACTCATCCGCAACGAAAGGCAGGTCAGCCTCCGCCAACTCACGAAATGTGGCCTCGTCCATGGAGGTAAATTATACGGAGTTAAAAAAACAGGCCAACATTAATATTGACTACCATAAGATCCAAACGGGCAGAAACCATCAATGGAAAGGCCCAGTCGAACATTTCTAGCTTCTAAAGCAAATGATGGATGCACTCTATCAAAATGTTTCCATGAATCACCATCGGCTGGATGATTCAAGCTTTTATCGGTTGAACTATTCTCTTTATGCCATGACATCATTGTCGCTGTATTCTTAGACATGAATAAACGCTGAAGTCTGGATGTAAGCAGAAAATATCTCAACTATTTTACAGGAATCAAACCAGACTTCCCGTGTTGTCCTTCTTTATATCTCAGTTACCCACATGTGGGACAACTATCCAACGACTCATTTTCCCCTGAATATAAAATGCATTCATTTGAACATGCATGAATCTTCTGACAAGTAAGTCCCAAATTTCGAACCAACCTCTTACTTTCATAGTAATTTGAAGGTAAAACATTTCCTTCGGGTAACAGTGTTTTCAGCAAAGAAAATATCTGGTCAAAACAGTTGTTTGACATTCCGTTATCTGATTTGATAGCCATAAATTTTGCAACTGCTTCTAATTTGCTCATCTTGCAGCCAGGATATAATGCATCCTCAGCAGACTTCAACAACTCATAAAATTCAGACGGTCCCAACTCAGGATTTGAAGCTATATCAGCCGGAGTTTCTGTATGTTGAACAGATGAACCTGCAACATCATGTACTAAATCTTGAAACTGGGATGGATCCGGAATCAAGTTGGTATCACCTGCTCTGGAACTGCGTTCACCGTGTTGATACCAAAAAACATAATCTGCTTGAAAACCAAAACGCAAGAGATGTTCCCCCACTTTGTCAAACGTGTCAAACGTTCTCAATGCACATTTTCTGCAAGGGCATTTTATTTTTCCTTCTGAAACAAATTCTGAATTTGATTCCGCAAATGATAAAAAAGTCTCCACACCCTCAACATATACTGGATTTAAACGAGAACCGTTTGGATTTCTACGTTGATTTATCCATATGCGGTCACCTAATAATGATTGTTGACGACCTCGTTGTTCCATATTTCTCTAAAAAATATAAAAGCATTACTGGTTTTGAAAAATTTGTTAGAAAAAACACTCAAGTAAAGATTGAATATATTGAGAATAAAGCAAAACATGTTACAAATATTGATAATTTTAATATTATATTGATTTTTTATTATTTTAATAATACTAATATAATTTTTTCATAAACATTAATTATATAATAATAACATTATTACATTATTAGTATATTTTATTATTAATATTAAAATAACATAATTTTTTATATTATATACAATTCTCCTTTCATCTGTGTGTTTAACATTCTGTCTCCACATGTAATATTCGCATTCACTTTCACCTCTCCATTGGCGAGTAGGTTGATAATTTTGAAAAATAATGCGAATATTACATGTGGAGACAGAAAACACACAGATGAAAAGAGAATTGTATATAATATAGAAAATTATATTATTTTAATATTAATAATAAAATATACAAATAATGTAATAAGGTAATTATTCAAAATTATTGGTAAGTATTTCAAATTATTGGTAATTATTCCAAATTATTGGTAATTATTCCAAATTATTGGTAATTATTCCAAATTATTGGTAATTATTCCAAATTATTGGTAGTTATTCTTAATTTTTGGTAGTTATTCCTAATTATTGGTAAATATTGGTAATTATTGTTAAATATTGGTAATTATTAGAAAATATTGGTAATTATTGGTAATTATTGGAAAATATTGGAAAATATTGGAAAATATTGTTCATTATTGGTAATTATTGGTGATTATTGGTAGTTATTGGTGATTATTGGTAATTATTGGTGATTATTGGTAATTATTGGTGATTATTTGTATTTATTGGTGATTATTGATAATTAATACTAATTATCGGTAATTAATACTAATTACTGGTAATTAATACTAATTATTGGTAATTAATACTAATTATTGGTAATTAATAATCATTATTACTAATTATTGGTAATTATTACTAATTATTCCTAATTAATACTAATTATTCCTAATTATTCCTAATTATTACTAATTATTGTTAATTATTACTAATTATTGTTAATTATTACTAATTATTACTAATTATTTCTAATTATTACTAATTATTTCTAATTATTGCTAATTATTGCTAATTATTAGTAATTATTGCTAATTATTACTAATTATTGCTAATTATTATTAATTATTGATAATTATTACTAATTATTGATAATTATTAGTAATTATTGATAATTATTGGTAATCATTACTAATTATTGTTAATTATTGGCAATTATTGTTAATTATTACTAAATATTGGTAATTATTACTAAATATTGGTAATTAATACTAATTATTGGTAATTAATACTAATTATTGATAAATAATACTAATTATTGGTAATTAATACTAATTATTGGTAATTAATACTAATTATTGGTAATTAATACTCATTATTACTAATTATTGGTAATTATTAATAATTATTGATAATTATTAGTAGTTATTGATAATTATTGGTAATTATTACTAATTATTTTTAATTATTGGCAATTATTGTTAATTATTACTAAATATTGGTAATTATTACTAAATATTGGTAATTAATACTAAATATTGGTAATTAATACTAATTATTGATAATTAATACTAATTATTGGTAATTAATACTAATTATTGGTAATTAATACTAATTATTGGTAATTAATAATCATTATTACTAATTATTGGTAATTATTACTAATTATTCCTAATTAATACTAATTATTCCTAATTATTCCTAATTATTACTAATTATTGTTAATTATTACTAATTATTTCTAATTATTACTAATTATTGCTAATTATTACTAATTATTGCTAATTATTACTAATTATTTCTAATTATTACTAATTATTTCTAATTATTACTAATTATTTCTAATTATTACTAATTATTTCTAATTATTACTAATAATTGCTAATTATTAGTAATTATTGCTAATTATTAGTAATTATTGCTAATTATTATTAATTATTGCTAATTATTATTAATTATTGCTAATTATTATTAATTATTGATAATTATTAGTAATTATTGATAATTATTAGTAATTATTGAGAATTATTGGTAATTATTACTAATTATTGTTAATTATTACTAATTATTGTTAATTATTGGCAATTATTGTTAATTATTACTAAACATTAGTAATTATTACTAAACATTGGTAATTAATACTAATTATTGGTAATTAATACTAATTATTGGTAATTAATACTAATTATTGGTAATTAATACTAATTATTGGTAATTAATACTAATTATTGGTAATTAATACTAATTATTGGTAATTAATACTAATTATTGGTAATTAATAATCATTATTACTAATATTTGGTAATTATTACTAATTATTCCTAATTAATACTAATTATTCCTAATTAATCCTAATTATTCCTAATTAATTCTAATTATTCCTAATTATTCCTAATTATTACTAATTATTGTTAATTATTACTAATTATTGTTAATTATTACTAATTATTACTAATTATTTCTAATTATTACTAATTATTTCTAATTATTACTAATTATTTCTAATTATTACTAATTATTGCTAATTATTAGTAATTATTACTAATTATTACTAATTATTGCTAATTATTATTAATTATTGATAATTATTAGTAATTATTGATAATTATTGATAATTATTACTAATTATTGGTAATTATTGGCAATTATTGTTAATTATTACTAAATAGTGATAATTATTGGTAATTATTAATAATTAATACTAATTATTGGTAATTAATACTAATTATTGGTAATTAATACTAATTATTGGTAATTAATACTAATTATTGGTAATTAATACTAATTATTGGTAATTAATACTAATTATTGGTAATTATTACTAATTATTCCTAATTAATACTAATTATTCCTAATTAATACTAATTATTCCTAATTATTACTAATTATTACTAATTATTGTTAATTATTCCTAATTATTACTAATTGTTGTTAATTAATACTAATTATTGGTAATTAATACTAATTATAGGTAATTATTACTAATTATTGTTAATTATTGTTAATTATTACTAATTATTGTTAATTATTCCTAATTATTACTAATTATTGGTAATTAATACTAATTATTACTAATTATTCTTAATTATTGGTAATTATTGATAATTGTTCCTAATTATTAGTAATTAAATGAATAATTATCAATAAATAGAAATAATTTCCAATAATTACAAATAATAACATTATTAATATATTTTATTATTAATATTAAAATAATATAATTTTCTAATTTATATACAATTCTTTTTTGATCTGTGTGTTTTCTATCTCCACATACAAATAATACATGTGAAGACAGCAAACACACAGATCAAAAAATAATTGTATATATATAAAAAATTATATTATTTTAATATTAATAATAAAATAAACTAATAATGTAATAATGTTCTTATTCTTAATTATTGGTATTTATTACTAATTATTAATATTTATTCTTAATTATTAAAAATTATTACTAATTATTCCTAATTACCATTAACTATAAACAATACTAATAATTAAAATTTATTAAGTAATAAAACAATGTAAACAAAATTAAATTACAACTAATTAATAATAATTGAAACTAATAAAAAATTAAAAATAAATAAAAAATTAAAATGAAGATAAATACCTTGAAAATTGATCTGTTCTGATCGTTCTTCAAAACTTTAATATCAGCTCCGGAGAAAAAAATTAAACTGGAGAAAACCTCAACTCTAGAAATATAATTTTGAGAGAAGGAGAAGATAAGGAATGAGAATGAAATGAAAAAAACGGATGGGGGTATTTATAGGTTAGATTATTTGCGACTGGCCCATTTGCGACGGGATTCCCGTCGCAAATAGTATTATTTGCGACGGTACCCGTCGCAAATACCTTAGCCAACATTTATTACGGTCAACCGGTAAATAGTTATTTGCGACGGGACCCGTCGCAAATAACCCCTGCCGACATAGTATTAGCAACGGGGGAATATTCCCGTCGCAACTACCTTTTACCGCCGCCGATTATTTGCGACGGGAATATTCCCCCGTCGCAAATACGTTTCCCGCGATTTGGCGCACATCGCGGGAAAACTATTTGCGACGGGGAAAGCAATCCCGTCTCAAAAGCCTCCTTATTTGCGACGGGAAAAAACCCCCGTCGCAAATAAGTTTTTAACATGACTATTTGCGACGGGATTTATTCCCGTCGCAAATAACCCGTCGCAATTGCTCATTTTTCCCGTAGTGTTCATTTCCCTTCATGTTCTTAAGTCATGTCTTTGACCATGGAAAAAACATTAGGAGGAGCCACATGAGTACAAATAAAAGTGGTAGAAAGTATTGTGCCAATTGTGAGCAATGGAAGAGAAACTCCTTTTAAAAAAATATGGAGAATTATATTGTTTGGTTGAAGACCAAGGTAAGTGTTGTTCACTAATAAAAGTTCTGATCTTGAAAAAATCTTGAGATACATACATGGTATTTGATGAAGAATTATTGTAGAAGGGAGGGGTTGAACTAGGCCACAATGGGGTTGTTGTAGGAGCAACAATGGATGTTCTTTTCGCATGGAGATATGGATTCAAAAACTGAATGAAATAAGTAATGATATCAACAACATACTTCATAGCCTTTGGAATGTCAAATTTGTTCTCCAAAAACATTTTCCTTAGAGGAGTGAACCCTTTTAGCTTTTAAACTGGATTCTTGAAGGCTTGAGTTGTAAGATGAATTTTCAAATTTAATATAAGATACTTTATGTGATTGGTCAAATCATTCTTAGAATAAATTTGTTTAATGTAGAAGTTAACCTTATTAGAGATTTATTCTGAAGCATCATTGGAAATATTTGGATGAATATACACTAAATCCATAACTCAGTCACTATATAACATCCCAGTTCTGAGTGCTTCCCAAGGGTGACCCGTACATGGTTGGTAACATGGCTCAAGTGTATTTCCCCAGATTCCAGAGGCTTCCCACTAACAATGAGTGCCTTGGGTGTGAAAATGGGGAAACTATTCCATCATTGGATGGTTAATCAAGCATAAATAAATAGATAAAAGTAACAGAATCATTAATACCATACAATCAATTACCAATAAGAGACTGAAAGTAAATAAACAACTGGAGCACATATATAAATGATGTATGTAACATAAGTCTAGAAAAATATCCAAACAAGTCTCAATGATGAAATCTAGTAATAATCCAATTTACAATGAAAACAGCTAAACTCCAATAGCATAGAAAACCTCGGCTTGGTCCCATGCTCTCCAGATCCACAGTAGTGAAGTACCTAGAGTATAATGTTGCTTTCCATTATCAATACAAGTGGGAATATAATCTATTTGGTCCCAAAAGAAAGTCCCAAACATGGGGTGAGACGAATCCCTATTGGAAACCACCAAATGATCTGTTCCTAACAGTTAGTGAATATATATACAAATAAATATGAAAGATGATGTTCTAAAAAAGGATGTAATCAGAGGTAAACAATCCTACAATTTTAGCTACACTCATTTAAATTTATCAAATTAAAAAACCAGACAGACACAAGAAACCCTATGGGATGTTCTCATAGCCTAACACAATTAGTTTAGATTTACATATACTCTATGAGGAAGCATTCACCATCAATTCCCCTTGTGGTCTCATAACTATAACTACAGACTCTCTGAGGTAGCACTGAACATCTGATTCCACATGTGTTCTGGCAACGTGGAACAACATACACTTTGAGGGAGCCCTCACATCCATCCCCCCTATAGTATCACAATGTGAAAAGTATAAAAGACACGCTGGGGAATCCGCCAGGGTCCATTCCCCCTATGGTCTGACTACAAAGGGTTCCCACAGGCCTTTCGAAAAAAATCGTACACAAATGATACACAACAACGAAAGTAGATCTCAAATACTACATAGATAAATAGATATAAAGCATATCACAACATTTCATATAAAAATCACTCTATCCTAACAACACTATTCATGAAAAACAAAATATACTGACTTGAAGTTCTATACGAAACATTAAATATCAAATAAATATGGGCATACACATCCATAGCATGGTAAATAAACCTATTCACAATCAAACAAACCGTTGAAAGAATTAATAGGGTAAAATTCGCTAAACACGTAATAACCTAAACTAGGGTATTGGTTACTTTTTCACATATAACTCATAGACTTCTACGGAAAGGCACAAACCACCCACCTAAACATTTTAATATCGATATAGTTTATCCTCATCCTTTAAATCGACCTAGAACATGGTATATCTACAAAAATTTCAAAACCTCTCGACCATAGATATCTCATGAAAGAGGATAAATCTTGAGATGAGGCACTAGATTAGGGATGAACTCGCTATGGAAATTCCAAAGCAATTGACTGTGTTTGATTCAGAGTACAGACGAAGAGTCAAGGGCTCAAAGAAGAATCAGTGATATTCGTCTCTCCTGGATGAGACGAAGACAGAAGAAGGTGTTTCTTGAAATTAGACGTGACCCCGGTCCGATAAATAAAATAAAAATAAAAATACATGACATGTTATTTAATTATACAAGGCATGTATATAACATTACCGGGCCCAAAATTAGGTGGTCTTCAACTCATCACACACGGTCATGTACTCGACCATTACACTACTAGTACACGGCCACCCGTGGAAGCCAAATACATAGCATGTACTCCTTAAATGTTTAAAACTACCCTTTTTCTCAAAACACTAGAACACATGATCCCTAATGGAAAATAAGATCTGGGTTCTTAGAAACTTCTCCTTTAAAAAAATTCTTCCTCGAATTACCTTAAATAGGTCGTAAAGAAGAAGATGAAGAACCCACAAATGGATCTGGCTACTATGATCGTACATCAGTCTCACTATCCGAAGGCTCTTCTTGTACTCTCTTGTGCTTCCATAGCACCCATACTAGAGGAACAGGCTGACCATAAAGAACCTTCGTGTGGTTATCACGAATTTTGATTGGATGATCCTCGAATGATGCTTCTAGTTCAAACTCAACCACATTTTGCGAAAAAACATGTGATTAATCTAAGAACTAATGTCTCATGTGATAAACATGAAATACTTCATTCCTATCCTGGTACCTCTGAGGTAACTACAATTGATAGGAAACTAGACCGGCTCTTTCCAAAACATTAAATGGCCCAACATATCTTGGTGAAAGCTTTCCCTTTACCCAAATCCTCATGTGTCCCAAACCTAGTGTGACACATAAGAAAACATGATCACTGACCTGGAAATCTAAAGGTCTTCTCTTTCATTCAGCATAATACTTCTATCATGACTGTGCAATATCCATCCTCTTCCAAATCAACTGCACCTAATTTGTGGTTTCCTGGACATGATAAGGTCCCATCACAGATGCCTCTCCAACTTCCAGTAAACATAGTGGTGATCACCATGACCTATCTTACAATGCCTAATAAGGTACCATATTAATTCTCTTTTGAAAACTATTATTTTATGAGAACTCCACTAGAGGTATGTGATTCTCCCAAGAACCTTTAAAATCTAGGATTCATGCTTGAATGATTTCCTCCATCACCTGAATCATGCGCTCATATAGGCTATATGTCTGGGGATGGTAAGATATACTCAAAGGTACACATGTACATAATTCCCTCTGTACTCCCTGCCAGACCCAAGATGTAAAAGGGAATCTCGGTTTGAAATTATGCATTGTTGAACCCCATGAATACGTAATATCTCATGAATGTAAAACCTTCCCATCCCATCGAAATTGAAGGTTTCCTTGATCATTAATAAGTTTTCAACCTTCATGAGTCTGTCAGTGATTACACAAACTACATCATTCCCTCGAGGTGGCCTCAGTAAACATGTCATGAAGTCCATCGTGACATCATTCCACCTCCACTCGGGAATGGGTAACTATTGAAAAATCCTTGTTGGTCGCTGATTCTCTACCTCCGCCTGATGACAGGTGGAACATCTCATGAACAAACATGCAACATCCATCTTCATACCTGGAAACTAATACTAATGGTGTAGAAATCGATACATCTTGGTAACACCAGGAAGAACTCCCCAAAATTATAAATGAAAATCCCGCATCCCCTCCTCGTGTATGTCTGTTGACACCCTTACGCGCCAATGAAAACAAAATATCTCATCCTCGCCTTTGGTCGATCTAGTAATAGGGTCTTCTCTTAACACACAATCCCATAGAACTACACATTCATAATATGATAGTTTCTTCATTAGTACTCGATCCAGCAGAGTTGAGGTTAGAACTATAGGAGGAAGAAACATATTCCCCTATCTGTTGTGAACTTCGAAGGGAATCTCAGAGAATAATTCCATAAGCTTCCACTCAATACTAGCGTCATGAACTTTTTTTATTTGAGTTCTTCTGTTCATCACATCAGCCACTGCATTTCCTTTCCCAAGAGTGTAGGCATGAACAATATCAAAGGACTGAAGGTACTCAACTCACCATCATTGTCTCAAATTCAGATCGCAGTAAGTGAAGATATACATGAAAATTTTGTGGTTGGTAAAAACCATTAAATGCTCTCCTAGATGGTAATTTATCCAAAAATGTAGGGCATGAAAAAATACTCCCAACTCAAGATCATGTTTCAGGTAATTATTCTCATGTGACCTAAACTGTCGAGACCTGTACGCAAAGAATCCTTTCCCTTACATAAGAACCAATCCCAGCCTAATACCTGACACATCACAATAAATAATAAAAATCTTGCTCGGCTCTGTAAAAACTAGTATCATTGCTGAATTTGACCATATGTTCATCTCCTGGAAGGATGAAATGCAAAAATCCCTCCACAGGTACTTCACACCCAACTTTTTTAGGCTTCTTAGTGGCACTGCTAAGAGTGAAAGGTCTTGTAAGTAATTTTTTTAATAACAAGTTGGACCAAGAAAACTTTGTACGTGAATGACATTCTATGGTTGCTACTAGGAAACTATTTCTCTAAATTTCTCTAGGACTATAGATACTCCTACCTCTAAGATAACATGACCCATGATGTGAATGTGGTCCATCCAAAAGTTTCATTTTGAGAGTTTGGCATATAAATGCTGCTCTCTCATTGTACTCAAAATTATCTCAAGGTTGGTAGAATGTTCGTGTCGAGTGTGACAGTACACCAAGGTGTATTACAAAAAAAACACCCGAAGTCATCCACGTATGGATTGAACACCCGGTTCAACAGTTCCATAAAAACATCAGGTGCATTCGTTAGGCCGAATGACAAAACTAAATACTCATACAGACCATACCTACTCTGAAGAGAAGTAAGAGCTATATCTGATTTTCTAACATGCAACTGATGATAACCAGATCTCAATTAAATATTTGAGAACACTCGAATTCCTCAAATATGATCAATGATTTCATCAGTCCTTAGTAATGGATATTTGTTCTTAATTGACAATTGGATTAGCTTCCGATAATCCATGAAATTTATGAGGTTATTGTCTTCCTGATTTGCAAATAGGACATGTGAACCCAACAGAGAAGTACTGGGTCAGATTAAACCCTATTCTTATATCTCATGTAACTACTCCTTGAGCTCCTGTCACTCAGGTGTATCCATCCAATAAGAAGTAATGGACACCCTTTTCACTCCTGTATCAAGCTCCACACCGAATTATACATATCTATCCAATGGAAAAATAGAAAATTCCTCTAGAAATACATCCCAGAAAAGATCCACCACTAGAGGAAGGTCTGTTTGTTATGTCCCCTAGTCAAACAGATAAAAACATGCAATCTGGGCTATAACACCTCGAAACTCATGATTCTCAGGTCCCACTTTCGTCACCTGGACATCCCATTTTCCCCTATTTAGAAACAAACCACCATTTTGTGATGTGGAACTCAACCAACGGTGATAACAGTAGACAACAACCAGGAAGGGAAATAACTCATCCATTCTGATAATGATGTTATAGCCAACCTCAAGAGAGTACTCATTGCAATGACATGTTCTACACTTTCTAGTCCCCAAAAGTGTGCTTGTCATATTGATATAAACATTAGAAAAGATATAGATCCCTAGGATATCCAAAAAAACATATATGAAAATATGGGAAGCCCCTGTATCAAAAAGAGAAGAAGCTAAAACTGAGGTAACCAAAATTGTACCTCTCACTATAGAGGGTTCGGTATCTTGATCCTACTGGATCTTCTCTTTAAAAAAATCCTAACCTATGCTGCAGCCTGAAAAGCTGACTGAAATCCCGAAAATGATCAACCATGTGGCTTTTATAAACCCTACGTCTGACCACCATGGCCATGACCACCACCTCGGCCTGAACGGCCTGATGAACTCCAAACCCTAGTCTGATGTTGGATTGGTGGTCAAGCTCTGGTATGAGGAGTCGAAACAGAACCATTATCACCCACTGTTGGTGAAAAAATATGACAAAACCACTTCAGAAGACACATCTTTCCACAAGATCGACACTCAATTGGGTCTCTTGGAAAATGTGTCCTCATATAAGTGCTCTTCCCACAATAGTAGAAAACAACATGGAAACCTGAAAGAGTATTCTTCATATTTGGATATCTTCTCATAGACTCCTTTAGGAACTTCTTATTGTTAGTTTGAAGGATATTAACTCCATATGTCAAGCTTCCCTAGCTCAAAGCTCCAAAATACTTCAGGATTCACTCTATAATAGACACCTGATTGACTATAGAAGTGATGGAAGTCAACCTGAATATGCTCACCTGACATCAGATGTCATGCCTAAGGCCATACACAAACATCCTTGCTATAAAAATCTCATCAACCCCTATAATGGGTGTTAATCGTTGCAGCTCTGTAAACTGAGGATAACACTCCATGAACGAGAGAGTACCCTACTATAAACTCATGAACTCTCATGACCGACCGACCATCAAAGTATCTAGGAAGAGGTAGTCATAGAAGGCACACTAGAACGCATCCCAAGCCATAACCTTGTGGCATACCTCTTGTGAGATCACATCCCACCATCTCCTAGAGGAATCCAAAAGCATGTAAGTAGCGAGCTTCACCCTCCTCTCCAAAGGCTTCTCCAGATGCTCGAAGATCGACATCATGGCTTCTAACTATGAATATATATCCCAAGTTCCATTATCCCCTGATAATGTGGGAGTACGCTTCTACTGAATAACCTGAATCAACTATTCCATACATGGAATAAGATATATTTATCTATGGTGTCTGATCGTTTCCATGTTTTTTGGAAAACAACAGGAGGGCTTCTGGGTGTCATGACTCTGTAAAGTCAAGTGAACACCTCAATTCAAGATTTAATTGGGACTAAAACATGGATGTGATGGAAAAGAACATGATAAATAAAACATTCATCTTTTTCAAAATTGGGGTACATGGCGTATATTACCCTGACAGGACGTGTTCCCCAAATACTTTACATGGGTGTGTACTACTACCAACACTAGTCGTGAAACTCCCCATACACATGACATGATCTACATAAGAAACGACTTGTACTTTAATCTTTTACCCTTCCCAAGTTCCTCGACATGGCTAAATCTCGTGGTTCTCTTAGAACAAAACTACCCAGTGTGTGGATACCAGAAACAGCGTGTAGTGGAAGAAAATCACTGACCTGTGGCGTTAGTCAAAAGGCCGGTGACATGGTCAAATCCACACGACATGTTCAAGTTTGAAATAAAGTGTACTACCATATTTTTCCTCCACCCGTGTCATTAGTCGCACGGAAGGATACATGGTCTTTATTACACGGCATGTACGTCTCGTACATGGAAAGTCCCTCCTAGGATTTCCTAACCCCATGTAGAGGAAAACATAGTTAGTCACATGATTAAGGACTACACGACATGTACATACAGTACACAGTTTTACTTAAGAAAAACAGTTCCGTCTCGAACAGAAGGATAAAAGGTGTGTATTAATCATTACACCATGTATTATGGGGTTTTCAGGATAATAATCTTTATAATCTACTATATAATCCCATAAAACAATGATATAAATTATTAAAGTGACATATTCTGAATCGTGAGGGCCCATACACCCTACGAATCAAATATTGGGATCTCAAACATGTATATCACAAGGAATAATAGAGAAATCAATCACATGATCCACCAAAATATGATCCATGAGGGCCCATAACACCTCAGGGACCAAAGATTAGAATTTATTCAAAATGAAAATTATAGAATTTAATACCCTATCAATTAACTGATATTCTATCAAATAATCTAACGAAACAACATGAATCTATAGCACAACAGTTATCAAAACAACATGAAATTGGTAATTCACCCTAAATGGCATGTCACTAACACATGGAATGTGATCTCTAGCAAGTTCCTATATGATGCATGAGATGGAATACCCTAGACTCATCAGGTTTCAAAATAAATTTATCCTCAATAATTTAAACGATAACAAAAAAAATTGGAAGCACTGAATGGTGAAATGAAATCAAATATAATAATTGAAAAAAAATTCAATATTGGAGGAATATTGGTGTTTCACTATACAAGGGTTAGATACTCGTAGGCATGAATTATTACAAACTAACTATTCCTTCCTTTCTCAATTTATAGGCTCCAAACAGTAAGTCATGATGAAAAGAAACCCTATGATAAAAATTTGTGATGTCTCAGTTATGAGTTCCACCCAAGGGTTCCCCGTACAAGATTGATCACATGGCCACAAGAACATTTCCCCAAATGCCAGAGGCTTCCGACTAGAAGCAAGGGATTTGGGTGTGATATTGGGGAAACAATGCCCTCATTGGCAATGTAATCTAGTTGAAATAAACAGATAAAAGTATAAGAAGGAGTAATACCATAAAATCATTAAAAAATTGGTGGATGAAAGTTAATAATCATCTGTATAACATATATAAATGATGCATGTCACATATTTATATGAAAAAAGCCAAATAGTTCACAATGCTGAAATATAGTAGTAAACCAATTTACAAAGAAAAAAGATAAACCCCAGCAGTATCCCAATACTCAGCTTGGTCCCATGCTCTCCAACTCTATAGTAGTCAAGTACCTAATGTAGAAGAGTGGTTGCCCTTATCTATATCTTCATCAATATAAGCTGTTTGGGCCCAAAATAATGGTCCATATACGGTGTGAGATGAATCCCAGTATGAAACATCTCAATGATCTACGCCTAAAAGTTAGTGAATATACATATATATAGCAGGAAATATGCAAGATGAGGTTATAATCAAGGAAGAACTCAAAGGTAAACAATCTAACAGTTTTAACTACATTAATTTACATTTATAAAATTAATCAAACAAACAAACTCAAGAAACCATCTAGAAAGTTCTCATAGACTAAATCCTCTAGTTTAGCTTAATAAAGACTCTTTGAAGAAGAACTTACCATGAATTCCCCATGTGTTATTGTAATGGTAACTAGAAACTCGTTGAGGAAGAACTCAATGTCCAATGCCCCCTATGGTCTCATAATGTGGAACTACTGACAGTTTGAGGGATTACTCACATCTATCCCCTCTATGGTCTCACATCATGAAAATTATAATATGCACTTTAAGGAACCCCTTAGTGTCCATTCCCCCTATGGTCTAACTACACAAGGTCCCCACGACCCTATGTAATACAATCATGTCGAAACAATATACAACATCCAATGTAAATATAAAATACTACTTGTCTAAACAAATTCAAAGCATATCATAACATTTCATATAAAACTCACCCCATCCTAACTACAATAGGCCTGAAAAATAAAACAACATGACATGATGTTCTAGACCAAAGGACCAATATCAAACAAACATGGGAAAAAACACCCATAACAAGGTAAATAACCCTATTAACAATCAAACAATTCATAGATTGCATTAACATGGTAAAATTATCTAAACATAGAATACCTTAAACAATGGTATTGGGAAAATTATTAGATATAACTCACAGACTTCTTCAGAAAGGCACAAACCACCAACCTTGACATTTTATGATCAATATAGTTGAATATCAGCATTTGAATCGACCTAAAATGCATTAGATCATTAAAAAACGTAAAAAATACACAACCATAGATATCTCATAAAAGTGGAAAAATCAAGAGATGGGGAACTAGAAGAAGGAAGAACTCACTGTGGTGATTCCAATGCAATCGAATGTGTTTGATTCAGATCAATACTAGATAGTCGGGGGCTTCGAGAAGAATGAGCAATATCTATCATTCATGGATGATAAAAATATATAAGAAGGTGTTTTTGGAAATTAGATATGAAAACAATATGTTATATCAATTAATAAAACATGGAATTTTATTTAAAGATTCAAATCATGTATATGCCTTTATCATGACTCGCTTTAGGCAGTCTCTATCTCACCACACAGATTCGTGTACTCAGTCTTTACATGGCCACCCGTGGTAATCGAATACACGCTGTGTACTCCTAAGTACATGGAGTGAAGTAAAATTTTTTTCAAAAAACTCCCCCTTTTATCAAAAACACTAGAAAACATGTTCCATAAATGAAAATGAGATATGGTTTCTTACACACTATTCTTGATGACATCAGAGAAACCGTCCTTATTAATACCACTCTATAACAACTAATGTACTTATTTAAACACTGGTCTGATCAGGTCAATGTCCATAGGATGAGATGAATATACAGAGTAAATTTATTCTATAATAGTATAGGTGAGAGACTTAAGTTAATTTCAAAAATTTTGTAGACATCCCTTATATTCATGAGTCAGATTATTAAGTCACAACACTTGCACACACATCTCACTAACTATCATAGTGCTTCTCTCAGTCACTTTTTAATTTATTATAATAAGGTGTTGTTTAATCATATATACATCCTTATGTGGGAGTTGATCACCAACATTCTAAATATGATGAGAATGTGGATCTTTAATTTTTTTAATGACATTTTTCATATCTTCAACTATAGTTTTTAGAGACTTCACCTCATCACATAATTTTTATTATTAATGTTAACTTCATGAATTTTATGAAGCATCATTAGATGAATATTCCTTACGAGGGGTAGGATGTGACTTTATGATCTTCTCAAATCCAGATAACAAGGTGTTTCCAAAAGAAATTGTGTCACCTTTACTCACAAAATCCGATGATTCTTTATTAGGTTCAGCAATAGGAACAGAACATAGTTCAAACTCCATAGCATAGATAAATTCTATTATAGAAAATTGTTTAAATTGAAACATAGTGAAAATATATGTGCCTTTAACTGAGGCCTCTTGTGTATTGTACAACAGAAAATAACTAGGAAACATGTACAAGGAATCCACATAGAATTGGTCAACAAGATAAGGATCTTGAACACTTTCTAAACTAGGGTGATGATCCCTTTCAAAAGGTGCATCTCTTTTGGGTCTAGGAGAATGAGTCTCTTGACCCACTTCCAAATTC
Organism: Viscum album; assembly: GCA_963277665.1. Classification (NCBI taxonomy): domain Eukaryota; kingdom Viridiplantae; phylum Streptophyta; class Magnoliopsida; order Santalales; family Viscaceae; genus Viscum; species Viscum album. Next base: position 793,072,351 of record OY728128.1, on the reverse strand, counting down.
TATGAATTATCAGACTCACCCAAATCTTTTCAACCTAGTAGAAAGGCTTGTCCCAATCTTTCCTTAGATGATTGGATTATTTCAGGTTCATATATTTCTTCTGAATATTTCATAAAATAGATCCTTCCTAAATAATAAGTTCATCTTCAACAGTATGTTCTATATGTTCATCAAAATGTTCCTTAGGGATAGCTTCTTCTTATGACAATCCCAGAGTAGATATTTCCTCAATAAAAATCTATTATTCAGTACTAGGTTCTATGTGTTCTTATAAATGTCCTTTAGGGACAACTTATTCTTCCACACTAGTAGCTATTCCTTTTTCGTAATTTTTTTCCAGCAACGAATCATCAGAAATTAGTTTTTGTGGAATAGTTAGGCCACTATCTTCCATGTCGTAGTATTTTCCTCCCTCAAGTTCAAATTATGCATCTTTTACCTCTTCACATGAGTATTCAACTAATTCATCTGGTTCCAATCCAGGGTCATATTTGTTCTTAGGTATTAATGGATTCTCAATTGGGTTTAAAATTTCCTAAATTATTTAATTATCTTCCACATAATATTTTTTTAACGATCCCATCTCGTTTTCATCAATATAATTTAATCTTTTTTGATAAAAAACTCATTATCCTTAGTTATATATTCATTTAGACTGACTACTCTGTAGGAAGTCAACATTAAATCAATTAAACATTAATAAAACAATGATGTTTACTTCTAGGTTTCCTTGATCATTTCACACATGTGAAGTATAAAATACTTACAAAGATTGATCTTATTACCACTATTCATAAGATGTATCAAGAATAAATCTTCACAGTTAGGGGTAGGAAAATATTCTTTTCAAATAAAAATAAGATTTTTAATAAACATAGATAATAACCTTGTCTTACAATCATAATCAGCTGCAATTTCCATTATCTTCTTCTTATTTCTAGTTAGAATCCCGAGAGCCTATTCTAGGCTAAAAACATCACTTGGATGATGAAGACCTCATTGGTAGTCATAAAAAAATCCTTCATGATGTGTTCCTAGGTAGTAATACCATATACATAAAGAAAAGGTGAATCTTTTACCTTTTACCCAGCTTCATACAACAAAATAATCTTCAGAGTTGAATTAGAACTGAACATACTGATAAAACTAAGAAACAAGATTCCGATAAATTGTCCTATTCTCTTTTTTGAAATAGTTCATCCATCCATGTTCATCATGTATATTAAAAAAGTGACATACTTGTTAGAAACAACTTCAGATAGAATTTTTATTTTAGCACTACTGTTCTTTCAGCGAGGCCTAGATTCACCGGTCCCTTAGACACTATGTTAAGAGCCTTTCACACTTTCTTCTGAGATATGTACTTCTAAGGAGTAGGTGAAGACAAATAATTCATTATGGGAATCCAATATGGGTTTGAGATAGATGAAGGGTTGAATGAGGGCTAATGGGTTGAGATTGTATGGTTTCAACATTAATAGAAGAGATCTCGAGAGAAGAGAATGGTGGAAAATATTGGATTTTTTTATCATTTAGGAATTTCAATCATCGAAACAAAAATACATGTCACAATAACAATATAATAATTGATACAATGATATAGTAAATTAAATTATAAAAATAGAAATTTGATTCATTATGGTGAGACTAGAACATTAAGTCACATTTCCATAAATGTGGTGTGATAGTGAAACCATATCAATTAGACAACATGTGTGAGACCATAACAGAGAGATTGTAACTGGAAGAAAGTAACATATGAAACCATGAATCAAAAAAACATTAATTATAAATTAGTAAACTGTTCACTCGAGACTTATCATTCCCAACTCATGTATGATAAATTTATTTTATTTGTATAATGGCTCATTGAATTTTTCAGCATGTTGTTGTTCAGCGATAATGAATTCCAAGGTGATATCACCCATTTAATATTGATCACTTTAAAAGTTATCCATTACATCGATGTAATTTGTTCTAGAATGTGAAACATGATTATTTGAAATGTTAATATCATTTTTATTGCCACTATTTATAGGTACATGTCTAAATAGATATCCATAATATAGTAATTTGTGTTTCATCCACATAATTTATTCACAAAAACTGCCATCTGTTATGTAGTATGCTTCAGAATTAGATAATGTAACAGAATTTTGTTTCCTACTAAACCATGATACTAGAGACTTTCCTAAAAATTAACATGTTCCATAGGTTCTTTTTCAATCTAACCTTCATCCACCAATATCAGCATCTGAATAGCTAACTAAATCAAATTATTTTCTTCTAGGATAGAACAATACTAAATTTGTTGCATGTATCAGGTATTTGAAAATCCTTTTATCTACATTAAAATGATACTCTTTGGGGTTTACTTGAAAATTTTCACAAATGAAAACACTAAACATAATGTTAGTTTGAATATTATTTAAGTATAGTAAGCTTCAAATCATTACTCTATAAGTTTTTTGATCAAAAAATTTACCATTTTCATCCAGATCGCACTTATAAGTACTACTCATTGGAGTGTCAAATCATTTAGTGCTATCTGTGACAAAGTGTATTAGGATATATTTATTATATTTTCTTTTATTTTAAAAAACATCCTACTTATTTTGAATTATTTGAAAACCAAGAAATAATTTTATCCCATCCATTAAACTCATTTCAAATTCATTTTACATTATCATTGAAAAATCAATACATAAATAATTTCTTGATGATCCAAAGATAATATCATTATCATAGATTTTAACAACTAAAAGATATTTATAATTTTTTTAATCAAAAGAGTAGTATCAACGATACCTTCTGTAAAACCATTTGAAATAATAAAACTACTTAATCTATCATACCATGATCCTGGAGACGGTTTAAAACCATATAGTACTTTTTTTAATTTCAGGATTTTATTTGGAATGTAAGGGTTTGTAAATATAGGGTGTTGTTTAACAAAAACATCCTCAAATATATAAACATTTTGGAATCCACTCTTGATATACATTTGATAATTTTTGAAATTGAGATGTGAAGCATATGGAAGAAAGATTATAATGGCTTCATGTCTAGCTACTAGTGCAATGTTTTCTTCATAGTCAATTTCTTCTTCACGACTATAACCGTGTGAAGCCAATCTATATTTATTTCAATTTTTGTTACCAACATCATTTAATTTCTTCATAAACACCCATTTTGTTCCTATTGTCATGGTTCCATTCGGTATAACCCTAGGTTTCCAAACATTATTCCTTTTAAACTGATTTATCTTCTCTTTCATAGACAACACCAAGAATTCATCATTGATAGAATCATTGATGTTTTTTAGGTTCATGTTGTGACACGAAAGCTTTATGTTCAACCTGATTTCTTAATGAATATCCACTATGGGTTCCTTTATCTAAATCTCCAAAAACAACATATCAACTATTGTTCTTAAGAGTTTTAACAGCTCTAGAAAAATATGGATTGGAAATTTCAGGTTTTTAAACTGGTTCAGGTTCATTATGGCTTAAATCTATAAAATTTCATGAACTGGATATTTTAACATATTCATTTATGTGACAGTATTTAGATTTATCAACACCATCCAAATATGAAATAAGATCCCCATGATTTTCTAGGGAGGTATTATGTTTATTTGGATGTGTATCATCAAATTTACATGAATATATTCCTCCACACATTGGGTTTTTATGTTAATGACATTATATTGTTTACTATAGATTGAATATTCATGAAAAATTATTTCAACACCCTTGGATGAAAACTTATAAATATTATATTTAGTGTTTATAATATAGAAATTGCAAGCAAATAATTTTATGTAATTGACCTTGGGATTTCTATTGTTCCACAACACATAAGGATTTTTTTATAAATTTTTATAATTAAGACTCTATTGATAATGTAGCATGCTATATTGACAGCTTCGGCAAAAAAATAAATATGTGAGTCATACTCACTAAGAATTGTTCCAACAATTTCTTGTAATATTCTATTTCTTCATTCTAAAACTCCATTTTTTAGGTTTCCTAAGGGATTACAAGTTATGAATATAGCCATATTGTGAGAAAAATGATTCAAAGTCATGATTTTAAATCTTAGGTCCATTTTCACATAAAAGATATTTAATTATAAGGCCACTAATATTTTCTATAGTCCTATTATACTTGGTAATATGAGAGAAAAAATCATTTTTTTGAGATAAAATGTAAGTCCAAGATTACCTAGAATAGTAATATACAAGAAAATAAACATAGTGCTTCCCATTTAAACATGAAACTCTAGATTGTCCAAAAAAGTCCATGGGAACCAACATGAGAGGTTGATATATTGCAACTTTTTTCTTTGGATTGAAAGATATCTTGTACTATTTACCCTTTTGACAAGGATTACATACATTATCATTTGGAATATAATGTTTGGGTATGTCCTTGGAAAATAATTTTTTAGTAATAATTATAAGGGAGTGTATATTACAGTTTCCTTGTATTCTATGCCAAAGAAAATTCTCTTTCTGAAATAGAATTAATAATTAAACATTTTGAGAAAACTAGGATTCTAAGTTAACATCATCAAAATCTTCATTTCTTAAAGCATAAAATATTACATCATTCTTTGAGTAAGAAACATTGCAAGAATAATTTTTAAATTTAAAAAGAAATCCATACTCACATATATGTGATATAACAATCATATAATATGTAAATTCATCGACAAAAATTAATTTAGATATTGAAAATGAGTTACTGTAACTGATATGGCCTAATCAAATTACTTTTTCCATTAGCATTGTAAACAAAATTTTCATGCCCATCAAGAACCACTGTTAAACTCATGAAGCATGAGTAATCACCTGTCAAGTGTGTTAATCATCCACTGTCCAAGTACCATAATATTTTTTAGGTGTACATTAAACTACATGCCTACAAAATAATCAATCCGAAAGAGATTTTGGTACTGAGATTTTTCTGGGTCTAATAACATCAATAATCAGTGCTTTAGGAACCCACATCTAATTCATGGGTTTCTTATAGGAATTATGTAAAATATTAAAAATGAATATATTTAATAGATTACTAATATTTTTAGTAAAATATTTTCCAGAACTGGAGGTAGAAGCAAGATTTTTAATTTTAGGTAGAAAAAATGATTTCCCAGATTCAATTACAAAGTTGTTTTTTGTGAGATTTATTTTCCCATGATGGTATCATATAATAGTACATTATTTAGAGGCAATGTATTTACCATGAATATGTGTAAGAATATATATTTTTCTATTTGTAAATTTATCTAGGTCATTTTGCAATTTCTTATTAGATCATTTATGTTCATTGTTCACTTTATGTAATTGAACATTTTTCTCATTCACTACAACAAGTTTAGATATGACAGTTATGGTCAAAGAATGTTGTTTCGTTAAATATTTGTATTTATCATTTAGTTCATTACATGTGAATTCTTGAATTTTGAATTTTTCAAATAATTATTCACTATTCCAATATTCATAATCACATTCAATTCCGAATAATATGAATTTTGTATAGGATATTCTTGGGTAACCTCAAATGTGTATGCCATAAAACACATATTGGATTTGTCATAATTTTCTGCATATGAGTACTTTATGTTGATTAAACTATCCATAGAAGTACTCCATGTTACTTTCAGATCCATTTTATAATTTATATTATTTTCCTAATACCTAATCATATATTTTACCTTTTGACAATAAGACTTTACATTTTCTTTTCACATAAATTCATAACAGACTATATTTTTATATTTTTAACTTATTTTGGAATCCATTTTCCAGTTACCCTTGTGATCATATCTTGTTGTCAAATTAGGCTTTATGAAAAATTGATTACTTTTAAAAAATTTCTTAAATAGTTTGGCTAATTGATCCATTTCCTTATCATTATCTGTTAATAATTTTTCAATGTTGGAAATTACCGCAATGGCATGTAATTTATCTTTATCCCTTTTTTTTGTTTTTTATGTAGTGGTTTTGAAGGCCATCGACTTTCTCTTCGGTTCAACTTCCCGTTTATTTTTGAGTTTTAACACTTCCTAAAAAATAATCCATTTTCTTATTATGTCATTGACTGACAGTATTCTAATATCACAAGATTCCTTAATTCAGACACAGGTCCCTCTACATCTATCTGGTAGCCATTTGGGTATTCACATAATTAAGTCCTTGGTGTAACATGTCATCTCAGAGAGAAATTTTTTTATTAAAATTGAGGTACATGTCAGAAATAGGAACATCCTTATTCATTTTAACGATATAATATTCAATAGTATATGTTATCAATATAATTTTTTTAACCATAAAGGTTCCTTCAAGTGATATAGATAATGTATCCCAAATTTTAGGGGCATTTTTACAAGTGGAAATTCTATTAAACACTTCATATCCTAATGTATAATATAACAAATTCTTGTCATTCCAATTATTATTATATGATGCCTTAGTTGGGTCTCCCCATGTGTTCTAATCATTGGAAGATATCTTATAGTCATCTATAATGGAAGGACAAATCAAAAAACCCATATATTCTAAGTGCATTTTTATTTTTATTTTCAATTCTTTATAATTTGTTTCATTAAATAATGGATGTATATTGGTATAAAAAACATCCAATATATTATCCATAATAAATAAAAATGATTTTAATGAACTATAAATTTAAAACTAAAAGAAATTTAATGATCTATAAAATATAAATAAAATAACTGTTTAAAATTATTTTAAACAAATTGATAAATTAAAATATTAATAATAGAGATTTTAAAAACTCCACTGATACCAAATGTTGGTCAGATTATGACACTAAAGAGTGGGAGTGGAACTGAGTTTGTATAAAAATATCTATGAAAAATATTATTTTAAATATTCCCCCGACTGACAATAAAATTTTATAGTGAATCTAAGTAATAAAATTATAATATTTTTACTATTTAATTAATTCCTCATAAGATTGAATAATTATTAGTTATAAAAATATGAGATAATGATTAAAATTTTGAAACTACAATAATTAGGAAAAAAGTTATAACTACTATCCATGAATAACTACAAAGTTAAATATTAGTTTTATGAAATATAAATTAAAATAGAGTAATATTAAATTTAAAAACATAGAAGATAAAACATGTGGTTTAGTCTCAATATGAGACCTAATCCACTAAACATGATGATAATCTACCACAATGAAATATATATATATATATATATTTATTGTCACACTAGATCAGGGTTATGAACAATACATAGGACTGTCTAATTCACAAGACCTATTCCACTGTTCTTTGTGGGAAAAGAAACTACTAGGTCACACAAGACCTCTTCCATAGTCATATGTGGGTGAAACAATATGTATAATGATATTTGATTGAGGATATATTATATTCTATAGTTTAATTCCAGAGATAGTGTGTGTATTTTATTATAGATACATACATAGCTTGAAAAGTAATAAAACAGTACATAATAGAGAAGGTGTGATGAGAAAGGGATAGAAATTCTATGAGAATTGGTCTATACAAGTCTATACTTTTAGGAGGTATAATATGTGATTTTCAAGTCCTCTTTTGGAAATAGAGTATCTTTAGTCTTCTGCTCTAGTTTCATGTTCAATGATATGTGCTTTTTAACTCTTTTTATTCATAGAGTTGCTTTTACGAGGATGTTTTATGTTTCGATCTAGAAAATCTCAGCAACCAGGAATCAAGATTCATTTGTGTGTTCTTCATTTTATGTGTTATTAACTATTTCACATGGATTCAACTTATAAATTTATCTTGATCTAGTTCTATGATTTTCTTATTATTTTGGGTGGATGTGTTGGAGTTGACAGGATGTACTATCTCCAAAACTCGTACCTCATACTATCCACTCACAGGACTAAAAAGTCAATAATGAATAAAACATTAATTTAATTGAATATAACATTAAATTTTTATATTTATGGAATAATGTAATAGTTTTTCTTGAAATGGTGTAACTAGAAATTATGTATTCTCCTTCTCCATTGAACAGTGAGGTAGTCATGGTAAAACAGTCATGGTGCCAATGTTGTATAGAGATCAGTAACGGGTAGCACTGATGTGGTTTCATGATCACAATTTATCAAGTAAGAGTGTCTAATCCTTTGTCAAAATTCTGAACGGTGTATTGTTACAATGTCTATGATATTGTATCAAGGAACTAGTGTAACATTAATTATGAAATATATAACTAGTTACAATGTCAGGTTCTCAGTGTCTAGATTAGGGTGTCTGAGTCACAGTGTCTAGATTATGGTGTCTGGGTCCATGTGTCTAGTCTAAAGAGTGTGGGAATTTTCTAATGTCCTGAACCGGTGGAAAACTAACAGTTTCTTAGACCTAGAAAAATATCTGTAAAATATCATAATATGTAATACTCATGGAAATGGATTATAATTAAAAATTATTTTTATAAAACATAATAGGGAAAGATTGAATATATTTTATATGATTCAAACATGAATTTTGAGATTCTGAATTAGGATCTTGTGAGAGTTTAGACTATGGGTTGTAAGCATTCAACGACGAGGAAATCAACAATCTACAAACATGATTTGTGAAAGGTTAAACATAATTAACATGATTTTGTGAGTATTAAAACATGATTAACATGAATTTTGATTATTATTACATGAGGATTCAAAAAATAAACTAGGTTATATACATAGATAATTAGGAAAATAACATTCATAGTAATAAATTATAAATAACATATTGAATAAATATCTACATTTTATATTACACTGATAGACATAAATATTTGTATGAAAAAATTAAAATTATGAAGATTCAATATATAAGATTTGGAGAGAGTAACACCATGAGATTATGATATTTCTTTCTTTAAAACAAATTCCATGTTGATTATATTATATCACCCAAGGCACAAAAATTTCATGAATGAATATATAATTTATTGTAATTCAAGCTAATGATTAATACATTATGGGGTTAAAAGGTGAAACATCATAAGGAAAATACATTAAGAATACAAACTCAAGTAGAAAATTACAATTAAATGATTCACTAGAAATCATATATTAGAATTATTGATTTAATATTATGAATTTTAAAAAATTTATTGACATATTTTAATACTCGTGAATTTATAATGATTTTTATTAAAAGAAAAAAAATCAATGCAATTAAAATAAATCTATTTAACATTAATAATGTTAATTTTTATAATAATTACTTTTAATGTTATTAATATTCAATTATAATAATTCAAAATAATAAATTTTAATATTATTTATTAATTAATATATAATTTTTTCGCGAATTAACAAATATATTAACATTCATTCATTTAGTTTTAGATTTGATATAAAATTATGAAAAATTTAAAGTCTTAAGGCTTTAGTAATTAATTAAATGATTTTTTAGTATTCTCAAAAATAATTTAACAGAAAGATTTATGAATTATATGAAATTTGAATAAAATATTAATTCAAAATGTAAATATTTCACTAGGGTTAAATATTTATGTCTTTGAGAAAATTTCTATTTTTAGGTGCATGGTAAAAAATGTAGTTTTTTTGAATTCTAATTTTTTTATAATTTTATCATGATGTAAAAATGAAATAAAAATATAAAAACCATTTATTTTAGAAATATAATGAAATAATGGAGTAAAATAATTCATTTATAATATTATATCTAATTTAGTAAGAAATGGTTTATTTTTAGGAAACTAATGTAGGATTGTATATGAATAAAAAAAATTCATTTTTGTTAAATATTCTTAAGAATTAATTGAGTTTTGGATATAACATAAATCCCCAAATATTATAATTTATTCAAATATAAACAAGTTAATTTCAGGGGAATCATAAAATTCATGATATTTTATCGCAAACATATTTTTTTTTCTAAAAGTATAATTAAGAGATAAAAACATTAATGACTTATAAATACACAATTATAAATGAATTTCCTAGAACTTATAATATTTTAATTAAATAAAATGAAATTCACATTTTCAACAAGATGGTCCAAATTATCTAATATTCTGTAAATAAAATTTATGCATATAATTTAATTTCATTTATAAAATGTAGTCCCCATAATAATTGAAAAAAATTTGAAGAATTATTAATCCATGAAAAATGACATAATAAATCTAAAGATAATATAATCAAATGAGTAGAAGAGGAACATTCGGAACTCACATAATAATTTCTAAATTTTCACCCATATTTGAAACATCATTCCTCAATAGTTGACCCCATTATAATATTAATTATTATGTATTTAAAATAATTCCACTACCTGTACACATAAATTGATCCTTCCACAACCCCATCAAATACAATAAAAAAATCACCCATATACATTTCCTCATATAATTGTAGAATAACATTACCCACTATATTGATCTTGAATTGCATATAAATTTCCATAATCCCATATAAATCGTGTTGGATTCCAAAAATATTTCAAATTAGTCTTTGTATGTATTTAATACCTTATATTAATTCTTTTTCTTCATCTTCTTATACCATAGAAATTGTCTTAGTTATAAAATTATTTTGATATTATAAAATCATTAATAATATATAAAAGTAATATAGTCTTTATAATTATAATGATGATAATTACTTAGTCATTATAAAACACTTTCATTTGGGTAGGGGTTTTCACCTGAATAATGGATTTATAATGATTAATTGATGAAGGTATATTTAATATTTTATAATTATAATATAATATTGTAAATATTTTATTAATATTTCAACATAAAATTTTAATTATAATACTATTAAAAAATAATTCCATAATCACACTTTTCTAGTTAATAATAGCTTCTCATTTTTTGGGCTTGATGAACCACCTAATAAGACGATGTTATGAATTAAAACATGTAATTTTATTGAAATTTTATTCTGATAATAAATGATACTAATTTATAAATAATATTGTTTCCTATCTCTAGAGTCAAAAAACTGATGATTAAAATAAATATTACTAAAATAATGATTTCGCGATAGATGTTTCATAAACAATTACATTTTAGAGTTATCACTGATGAATAGTAAACCAGGTTATTGTAGGGTTTAAATTTATATAAATTATTCATTGATTGGTATTTTTTTAATGAATAATATCTTGTATTAACTCAATGTTAATAGAAAAAATTTAGTCTAATATCATGTATTGAGGTAATCACATTTTAGATCTCACCTTTATGAATCACACCACACTATTCCATGGGGAGAACATGGATCATCATTAAAAAATGTTATTTCTATTTATTGTAATTTTGTTATTAAAGAGATTAAATACTCATGACTATGTAGTGAAATCTATAATTGTTAAATTAAAATATAAAATGAATTATTTCATCTATAAACTAATAATTTCTAATGTTAAATTATAAAAATAACATTAAAATAAAAGAATAGAAAATAATAACACAAAAGGTAATAAACATGAATAATTTTTATATGTATATTATTATTAAATATAATTTTATTATACATGTCGATGAATTTCATGTGAAAAATCTCCAATGTGACGTAATGAGATTCTTATATCAATTTATTATCATTTTATTATATAAATTATTTATTTTTTATGTTAATATATTGTTATACGAAATTTTCATTTGATTGTTTTCAGTCCTAATTAATCATTTTATATGTCAAATCACATTTTTTAAAATAATCAATTCATTAATTGATTAATATTAAACAATTATTGAACAAATTATTGGTAATTTATCTCAAATACCATTCTATAGGACATGTCATATTTAATATACACATTAAATTATTTATTATGTAGTTACTCCCCCATTTAATTTATATATCATAAATAATTTATTTTAAATATAAATTTAAATATTGTTTATTGTATCCCTTACCGTATCCTTTGATAAATATGTTATTTAGTCAATATTTAATTTTTCAATTAAATTTAATTTTATGGATTCATTAAATATGTTTAATTCTAGGGTCATATATGTTTATTTTTCTATTCTATATTACTATTATAAATTTAATATATAATTTTTCTTTGTAAAGATACCTATTTTAATAAAAATCATCTTCTATTTGGGGATTTATTTATTTTTTAATATATGAATATTAAATAAAAATTGTATCCCATATCATATAATTTTCTATTCTATATCCATATTCTTACATATTGAATTTATTTGCTAATTAAAATATGAAATTCAATTATTTAATATCTTTTATATTTCATTTTTTTATTTTTTTCATTTAAAAATGAAATTATTAACTTTCTAGTACGATGGAATTTCATCAAAACTATATGAAAATAATAATTGGAAATTTATATTCCTTACTATGTATTTTTATATAATTCTAAACTGTTATTAGGTTGATAATTTCTTAATTTCAATAATCAATTATTTTTTATTATTTTTTTGGATAAAATTATAAAATCACTCGTTTCTACTAAATTTATGATAGTTTCATGTATTATATTATTTTAAATAATGATGAGATTATTTTTGGGAAAACATTATTAGTTCTACTCCATAATCATCTCTATTGCGGATATCCTATGGTGATGTGTTCTTTATAACCATTTAAACACCCTTATGACTTAATATAACTGATTGATTCGATAATATTCAATAACTAATTTAATTATTGATACAATTTTAAAATAATAAAATTTGAAATGTTATGAAAACACATTTCCATTACCATAATTATTTTGGATTTTATTTTCTTCTCATGTGGAAAACTTATGTATGTATTTTGACGGTGGGTGTCTTATATAGAATAATACATTTTTGTGGATTTTTTTTTCATTTTTTGGATAATTATCTTATGCATGAACATTATGTAATTTTCATTACATTACGAGTAAACAATCTTTTATTTGATATGTTCATAATTATAATATCACGCACTATTTTTTATCTATAACCTTATGGATGGACCTTCTGATTTTAACACATATTTAAAATGTCTTCATTTTTATTTTTATTCTTATTCCACATTCCAATGTTGAATGCCCATGTTATACTTCATTAATAATTATTCAAATCAATTTTGTACAGTATTTTAATATAATATGTTCTTATTCCATTACTCATGGTTGAATGTTTATTAAAATATTATGATTTATTAGCAAATGTTATAATCACGAATCAGGATTATTATCTCATACCCATATGCTCATTATGTGCTAAATTATAATCATAAATTGTAATCTTCCATGATTACAAATACTATGTTCTTTACAAAACTAAATTATTTTTCAACATCCAAACGTTATAAAGAATTGTGTAAATTAAGTTATTTCTAGAATTTTATCATGTGGGGATACTTTTTTTTGAGATGTGGATGGAATAATGGAAAATAATGATTTCTCTTCATATTGGGTAAAATATCCATTGTGTGAGGAATACATTGATTTTTAAATAATATTTTTTCTATTTTTATTAAAGACTAATATTAAAAGGTATTATGTTTTTATGTGACTGAAATTTTTTTGTAGCCATATTGACAATACGATTTTATGAATGGATAACATAAGTTGTCCATTAAATCAGTATGTAAATGTAATGTTTTTTGCACCGGATCTAGGTTTATGGGATTCAATAATCTCAAAATAAATTGAATTAATATATTCCCTTATCAATGGGATTAATCTAGATTACCTGATAGTTCATTCTTCTCAATTAGTGTCTTCAACAAGTATTGATAAAAAACAATGAAATGTGTGAATTCCAACACCATTTATTGTAGTGAATTCATAATTATTAACTCAATATACATAGATTTCATATATGTACTCTTCCCACATCATATTTTATATATCTTAATTTTGGTACATTAATTTAAAATCATTTTACAATCAAATTATATAATAGTAAATTTTGGTAACATCAATTAACAATTCATTAGAACCTTGTTATGGATAAGATATGTAGTCCTTTCTGTATAGATTATACATAACCTCTACAATCATAGAATCTCAATATATTTATCTATGAAAATTATCTTAAATACATATACATTCCATATTAGAAACAAATTATTGTCTTTTAATAACACTATTTATCCACTAATAATTTAATAATCGAAGTAATATAGATAAAAAATGGACATTACTAAAATCAAATATTACACTAGTTTTAGTGGAATCGCTTATTCAAAAAATAATTTATGAAAAATATATTCTTAATTATTAACTTCCAAAACACACTACACATCCATCATACTTTTAATTCATGTGTCTCAACTCATTTTAAATAATCATCATATATTTTAAGATACTATATGCGACAATATATGTTCAATCCTTTAGGCCATCACATCTTGTATCATGTAGAACCTCCAATCATCATGATAATAGTTTTATTATATGATAAATTTATCATCATCATATTATATCATTTATAAAATGATCTATTAATTAAATACATAATAATACCATGATATAGTGTTTCATCTAATGGGATTTTTCTATTTTCATTTGTAACTTCAAAATTAAAAAAAAAATTAAAAAATAATCTAGGTAAAAAGAACTTTAATGTCATCAATTTTTTTATTAATGTAAATAGATTAAACACATCATGATATGTGGGATTTGTATGTGAAATAAGGTGGTCCAATTTGTTCTTCTACATATAGACCCTTTAAATAGAGATAATATGATCAAAATTATTATTATTTTGTTCAAATAAATCCATGATACTATATTATCAAATTTGTTAGCTACATTTATCCCACATTACATTGCATTTCTGGTGGTTTCCCAGCATTGGGGAATTAGTGAAAAAACATCTCATAGAAATCATATATTTAAATCCCTCACTATGGACTCTAGCCAACCATTACCTAGAACTGTCATTAAAATCTCACAAAAACATATTTCTATGTTGGATTAATCCTTAATATAATCATATGAACATTTATAGTAAATTAATCTACCATAACCTCATTATATAGAATCCGTTAATATTCATTTCTACTTTATAGTGGTATAGACATTCTCTTACCACTGGTCAAAGATTGATGTTTTTTTTAAATTTTTTTATAATATAATTATTTTTCAATGATATTTCCTTTTATATAATATCATATATTCAACTCATATTTCTTCTTATCAATAATCTGTAAATTAGAATTATTAAAATTAGATTATATAAAAATGATTAAATAATATCAGGACCAAATCTAATATTATAAACATATTATTAATAACTACAAAACATTATTCAAATAGGATTATTAACATGTTATAAAAACTTTCATTATTAGTAATACATTGCTAGTTTCTTCTTTAAAACATAAATTTATTTATAATTTATATTAATCATCTAAAGTTGTTTCAATAATTAGTTTCTTTATAAGATTACTCGTATTGTAATAGAATATTATCCCCCAAGTAATAAATTATTAAAAAAATTCGTCAAAAATTATAATATCAAATTAATATGATTTTTAAATATTATAATGTGAATTTAATCATCCTAATGTTCTAAACGACAATAAATCTCAATTTTTTATTTATGTATAGGAATTATCATCAACATTGATGTATATTAACTTTATCAAATTCAGAAATACTGGAAATAAAACAACCCACGTATGTCTTACTAATATTTTTATTATGCATTTTATTGTTCCCCATTAGATTTAATAGAATAAAATATCACTTTTAATGTAAACATTATTATCACCCATATTACAAAAATAATTTAATTTTGAAATTTTAGGATAATAATATCACCCTTCATTAGTATGCATCCATTATTTTGAAATTAAATATTTCGTGGAACACTTTTTATCTAAGATATATTTTAATTTCAATGAGAGAATAATGAAATAAAAATTCAAATGGAAATGAGTTAAAAATGAACCAACACTATATCTTTGTGATTGATTCATTGTGTTGAGAAAAAGGTTGATTAATCCATACATCACTATTATAAAAAACACATCAAGTGCTAATATTATCAAATCAAAAATTAAGGGTTTTTTAAATATAAGCCTTAGTGTATTTCTATCATAAACACATCTTAAACAAAAAGACAAACAATATTCAATTTCAACATAGATAAATCCCCATGGATTATATAATTTCATTATAAACCATCACCATCCATTAATTTAATGACATGATATAACAAAATAAATGATGGGTGACATATTTTAAAATCAAAATAATATTGTTTTTATGATTTGTTGAGAGTTTATATTTACATTATATAGTACATTTATATATTATAATACTTTTATAATCTATATAATGAATGGTGTTCTCTGGATAATAACACAATGCATCGTTTGGTTCTTGTGGAATTATTAAACACTCAATCATGTGTGACACCATAAAAATATATAGGTTCTACAATAATTATCCAGTTCCCTGATTTGAAATATATACTATAGTAATTTTAATGATAGAATATAAAAATGGATATAGTGAATTTATAATCGACCACTATGTAAGAAATACAAGGCTGAGATGTAGATCTCAACCATGAATCACTTTTCATTATTGCAGGACATTCTTAATGTAACATCCCAAACTAAACCAAAAAATTTTAGTACAATTTTCAGATGATCTCATGTGTACCTCCCCATAAACCAGATTATTCTAGCTCTCATTGAGTGTCTTCTTCCAATACCATGGATAATATACCATTAATAAAATTTTATAAGATTAGTAATAAAAAATAACTAACAAAATAAGTCATCTGAGTAAACATACTCATTAATGAATAAATATCAAACATGATAAGTAAATAAAATGAGCTCCCAAAATTCAAAATCATATCAATGGTTAATATAGAAGATAAAAATTAAATTATAAGCAAAATTTCATACTAGTTACCATTGTATCTAACTATTAGATCCATAATAATAATCACAATATTTAACTATAATTCCAATTACCTGCACCATATATTTTAGGAAATATTAAGAGCACCAAAATGACTTAGTAAGGTGTGAGTACAATATTTAGTATGACACCAACAATGAATCCTTTACTTAATGTTATTATGTATACATGTGTAATCCATAATAATATTATGTGTGTAACAATAATATTATAACAAAATAAAAAACCTAGTGGTCATGCACTATAAATAATTCACAAACACCTAAACATAAATTCTTTGGCATTATTTAGGAAGGTCAATAAAATTTTGATACAAATGAAGGACAATCCATGATGCTCATAAATCCTTCTACTCAACTTTTTTCAATCGTGAAACTTGAAATAATCAGAGCCTCAATGAGTTTAGGCTATCTGCATTATATAGGAACTAATATATAATTAGCATTCATTATCCATCGAGAACATACCCTTTTTCATCCTCTATGAATTTATTTAATTAAATTTAACTTATGAGACATCATCGTAAACATATTGTATACATAGGTTCCTCATATATATCATCTCAAGTCATGCACACATTACTTATAAGGTATATACAATTCATGATGGTCCACCCACCATAGACTCCATGAAAAATACCAAAAAATCACGCATAGCACTATGGGATACCTGAGAAGTAAAATCAAATTATATATATAATGTATCACAATAACACATGTGATATAAATTAAAACATTATAACAATATACAATTTAATCATGGAAAGAAGTTTCAAATAATGTTATTTGGGATACACATACACCCACAAGTGATCCCAATCTTTCAATGTTATCAAATATGTCTACAAATAAATCATTTGAAGGAAACATGTGTAACATAGACCAAATAGGTTAGGAAAATCCTACCTCAAAATCTTCAATTTATATGTAATGGGTAATCCAACTTATGTGGTTTGATAACATGAGTGAATACCTCAGTATTCAGTAACACCTCTTTGCGCTCGTATTATCATAAATGGGGACTTGTCATTGCTTAGGGTTTTTCAAGGTTCCCTAAAACCAGACCATATATTTTTGGTAAAAAAAAACATATATAACAAGTGTTATAAAATTTTATCTCTGGGATATATTATGAATGTTCATTAAAATATCACAGAAGATAATATTTCCCCCCTCCTCAATAATTTCCAAAATATCACAAAGTTGAATGCAGGAAATCACCATATTATCATCATGAATAACTATATTTTTATAATATCTCCTAAAATATCATTTTATAATTTTCATTTGATAATTTATCATATGTTATCCTCTGATAATTACCATTTTAAAATTTTTCATAAATTATCCTTTTATAGTTATCTTTTTATTAAATAACATAAATTATCAATTTATAATTATATTTTGATAGTATCATTGAAATTAACAATTTATAATTATAATTTAATAATTCAACCTAAATTATCCATTTATATTGATAATTTGATAATTTCTCATAAATAATCCTTTTATAAATATCTTTTGGTAATTCCTCATGAATTTTCCATTTATAATTATCTATTTATAAAATTTCCTAAATTCTCTTTTTATAATTATATTATAATAATTTTTCATGAATTATGATTTTATAATTATATTTTGATAATTTCTCAGAAATTTTCCATTTATAAATATATTTTCATAATTACACATAAATTATCCTTTACTAATTATCTTTTGATTGTTTTCTGTAATTTAATATTTCATTATCATATATTTATAATTTATCATAAATTAAAGATGATAATTATGTATAATTTTTTAGGTAATTATTATTAGTTATATATTGATATTTTCAAAAGAATAATCTTTTTACAATATTTATATAAATTACCACTGATAATTTATGGTAAATTTCATTTAATAATTCTTTATAATTAAACTTTACAATTTTTTAAATACTTATATACTAATAAATATTTCATGATAATATTTTTAGGTGATATTTTGTTCTTTTTATAATGTTATATTCATTATTTTAAAACAATTTTCCATTGATAATTCATTGTAATTTTAATTTGAAAATTCTTGGAAATTATTATTTTTTGAAAACTATGTAGTTTTCATTTATTATTTTCCACTATTTTTTTGTATATTTCAAAATTATCATTTGATAATTTTATATAATTATTATTGTTTAAATGTTTTATAATATCATTCTATTTTTTTAAATTTTCCTATGACAATTCATTGGAAATATCACTCAATAAATATTAGTTATCATATTTTATTTCATTTTGTCGTATTTATTAGAAATTCTCAAATATTTAAAATTAAATAATAAAATAAATAATTAAAATCAAGTAAAATAAATAAATAAATCATACAAAAACATAGTCTCAACACCTAGAATATAATAGGGGAGACTTGATCTCTATCCAAGAAACCAAATCAGATTTTTGAAGGTTCGTTGGTCATGAGAAAGGTATATTTGGGGTCTCTTAAACTTGATATGATCAACAATAAACTAGTAAAAATGGTTCACATATTTAAAACACCAAATACAGGTAATCAATTAGTATATTCAAAATACCAAATTCAATACACATCAATAATGATTGTTTCATCTCATAATTTAATATAGAGTCAATAATTCTACACAATTAAGGATTTACCAATTAAAATTATTAGAAAAATATGAAATCCAGGATTTAAAAATTTATGGGAAATTAAAAAACATCATGGGAATTGAATAGTATTATCATCAATATAGATTGATTTTTTAATAAATTTAATTAATATAATTTTATTAATAATAAAATTATTAAATAAATTAATATGATGATTGATATGATGAAATGTGTAATGTGAAAAAATGTTATTCCCCACCTAGTATAAAACTCTCATCTAAGACCTAATGGTGGACATAAAATTCTCAAACAGTGCACCATTTGGGAGATATTGAATTATTTTTTGAAAAATAATATAAAAAATTATTAATAAACTATCCTTACATGTAATCTAACCAAATTTCGAGTGTACAAAAATGTCATAACCCACCTAGGCTGAACCATGAATTCTATAAATATTTATGATCTCATATTTTCCATACGATTCTCCATTTAAGAGATAGTAAATTATTTTGTAAAATATATAAATAATAATTTGAAATAACAAATCATCATGTGTGATTTTACAAAACATCAGATTCCCACTAATGTTAGGTCATTCCCAAGTAAAACCCTCTTCATGGAACAAAATGTTGTCCTATATTACTCATACGATGCAATGTTATGGAAATATAAAATTGTTTTAGAAAAATCACATCCTTGTAAAATAATATATTTAATATTTTTACTCTATTCCCACCAATGATCTATAGGCGTCAGAATCTCACACGAAATCACTGAATAACTCCAAAAATATTTGATAGAACATTTTACTATGTTAAATGGGATTGTAACTTTACACAAAGCCCTTATAAAAATTTATTAATATATTTTTATTAAAAATATATATTATCACATTAAAAGAATCCTATATTATTATGAATTAGGTTTTTCATTGTCATTCAAATTTTCAGATATTAAACTTATCCACCATTATAGACATATCACCTTTGAGAATTTTATCAAGTGGTTTTACATGAAAATATTTGGCCACTAAGCCCGAATATCAGAATCAAAAAACATCGTCTCCTCTAAGATCCATCCATGATACGTTCGAATCTAGAACAGTTTTATCATTTTCCCTCCACAAAAATTATCACTCATATATTTAATGCACACTAGGATCTCCTCAAAATATGTATTAGGTTCCAACTCAACAACATTTCAATGTGTAATATTTTCATGATCGATAATGTACATATGATGCTAAGAAATAGGGAATAAATCTTAAAATCCTCAATTACATGGAGTAAATTTCAATGATTACACCACTATCCCAACTTTTTTGTTAATATAAAAGTGTCCAAAAAACAACGTCCTAATATTCACTTCTTTCTTAGACATATCTCCAACAGACAACAACTCAATCATAATAAAAACATAGTATTCCATAGTGAACACCATGGAAATCCTATTACTATTAACATAGGAGTGGTTTCATCTCTTCATGATGGCAATCCACTTAAAAATTATATGCTCTCTCTTGAAGACCTCCAGAACAAAATTGTGGCCCCAAATACATGGTCACATTCCACATGCCAAAAAAGAGTTATTGACATGGTCTCTTTTAAAGAGTATCATAATTTGAAATCAACAACAATTCCGTGTAACTACTATTTAACGAAAACTCATTCAAGGGTAGGTGATAATTCCCTGATCCATCTATGTCTATCAGTAATGGTCGATGTGTATTCTCCAATATGAATATATTCTACTTAATAATTCCATCATTCTGAGGATGGTATTCTGTGTTCAATACTAGCTATCCCCAAGATCATTTTGTAGGTCCCACCAGAATCAATTTTTTAAACATGAATCAACATCAAAAAAATACTCAATTTATCCTCATGATGGTATATGATCTAATATATATTGATATTTCCATGCAAAGCCAATGAGGGAGCCTATATGATCTATATCATGTTTTAAGTCTTCGTTAGATATTCCAAACTCATCCAGATTGTGTTAAAAATCCCCAGTTTCTTGTCCAATTCATTATAAATTCCATCAAGGCATCATCCAACTTACACATAGGTGTTTAAGTGGTTCCAAAAACCCATAAGAATGGTGGTTCATGGTCTTAACACTTTAATAGGTAATAAATATTTAGAAAAAACTACCATCTCACATCATTCGTGGGAACATGAACTCCCCCATAAATTCATCATATAAATATTTCAATCCATGAAATACTATCCGTCTAAAGGTATGGTAATTTATCATAATATCATATTTAAAGGAAGTATATACTATTACTATTCCATGTACCATGATCACATCATCGTCGTCTATCGACTATCGAGCATCAGATAACTACCATCCAAATGTTCTATATTCAAATCACAACCAAGGTATAATTACTATCTATTCATCAAACACTATTCAACTTGTTTTTTTTTTCATTTGAAATGTCACAATTCATTGATCCATGATCCATTGAATCATTCATCCTATAATTATCCAATAATATCAAACATAACAAATTCTCTACATTCTAGTACCTCTTTAAAAAGATATATAGAAAAATATTATGGACCATATAATGAAATATCTCAACATATATATATATATATAGTGTCTCTAAAACTATAGAGTTATTCCATTACTACCACCTCAGGGAAATCATTATGTTAGTTCCTCTCATGGGGTTGTAGATAATGATACCCATGGGATACTGCCATCTATCTGTTCATCACCACCACTCCAACACCAATTCCTGATGCATCATAATTCATTGAATAATCAATACTTGGTTCATTGTCATTTAGTAATGGATCTATCATAAAATACTTATTTTTATCAAGGAACACCACTTCACATTTTTCAGAGCACTGGAAAACCACTACCATCTATTTGAACATTGTCATGTGTGCTGATAGTCTTGAGAAGTCATTGATAAATAAATGAAAACAATATTTAAATAAAAGAATCCTCCTGATATAAAGTAATTTCTATGGATGTTTTATGGTCATTAATACCTCCAAATTCTATGATTCTACGAATATATTAGTCTTAGACAACATATTTTCAAGGAACATCACCTCTGGAATCCATAAGGCATACGTTGATATTTTGATGTAAACCATGTTTTCATGAAGCGTACTCATGAAATTATATATGTAGATAACACGTATATATTTTTTCAATTATTAGATGAGGATAAAATTTATGTAAACAATTATGAATTTGTAAAAAGAAAGATTTAATATATTTCTTATGAGGCTTATGAATAAAGTCGATGTGGTTGTCAGCCCGAACAATATCACCAAGTAATCATAATATATATACCTTCCCCAAAACACTATAATTGGAATTTATTACTCTATAACTCACTATTGGAAACAACCCAACTGATTATAAATCCTATATTTCCACCAAAAACAGCATAGATGGTCCAGAATCACAATTCTAGGAAACCAATAACAGTTCTTCGCCATCACATGGTTCAAATTATAGTAAAAAAAAATTCCAAATAATTCTATATTCCTTATCAGTGAAGAATATAGGTATAATAATTGGTTAATTAATTGAAATTAAAATTCCATTCTTCTACATTTGATACATGTAAATGATTAGCTCCATGAGGTTGTTTGGAACTATAAAATACTGGGTATCAAAATGGATGCAATAATTACCTGAGTTCAGTATAAAATATACATTCTATTCCATTATAGTCTCTACATGGTCAATGATTTTAAAAAAATATTTCAAAGAATTATTTTAAATATGGGAGGGCTCTGGTTCATTGGAATAATTAAAAATTATGCAAATGAAATTCATGGAATGTTCGACCATTGTTCTGAACACAAATTTCAAGGGGATTCACTAATTGAAAGACTTATAATTCAATAAAGTTAACAACATTAACCATTGATTTGGTGAAAGATAATGTTCAATTTTATTCACCTATACTTCTAGTGGCATTGACAAAACTCCTTCCCAATGGATGTATTTCATATAGATTCCAATGAAGTTTCATAAGACTACAACATGGAAATATCTTATGTATAATGAATGGAAAAAAATATAAAAACATAAAAATTATTTGGATAAAATCTAATCAATATTTGCGATCATAAAAATTTTCTCATAACAATCCTATAGGATCTCACATGGTTATCCTTAGATTCTACCCTTAACCCAAGGTTTACCACTCCTAGTTCAATGATCCGTTTTTATCCATGAACATTATTCAAATTCATTGTACATATAATTAAAAAAACAAGAATAGTTAAACTAATTAATTATAATACTGATATTTTGCAGTATTATGCAACATAAATATATCACTCAAAGAAAAAATATCATAAAAATATAACAAAAATCAAGGAATTTATTTAATAAAATTATCTAAAGAATAACAATAGGTATACATATATGACACATAAAACTAAATTCCTGGTCATGATGCATAAATGGTCCCAAATACAATATATCACATAGAAATATCTTTTTAATCATTCATTGATTAATTAATCAAACATACATGTAAAACATAAATTAACCAATTTTCGGAAACTCAGAGGTGTACTATGATGTGCTGGATAAAGACTGTCATAACTCCCTAACCAGAGTTCCAACCATATTATCTCTTACCTATCCTCTCCCATCCTTAGATAAATAGATAAACAAGGTCGTGAATCATGATCCCCAGATACCAATTTTAAATTTCCCTACCAAAACATCGGGCCTCATCCTGAGTGTCACAGGACCTCATGTATGCCTCCCCATAGCAAGAGGCTAATGAATAAGTGAAACGTTCTTAGTCTAATTATAGGGGGACTATACCATAAGTATGGGGTCATATGATCCACAATAAAAAATAACCAGAATATTTGATTATCATATTAAACTCGTATTATTAGTAAACAAATAAAATACAAGAAAAGTAAATAAAAGTATCATCCAAAAGTGGAATGAATATTGAGGAATAATATATTAGATCGATAATAATTTATTGATTACAGGTCTTTCCCAAGTCTACCATGGACCACCACAAGCTCTACACTCCTTAGCTCATTAGCCCACAATATAACCATTTTCATTCACTACATCAAATATGAAATCTAAAAGTGAATGAGTATTTTAGAATACAGTGTGATTAAAAGACACATTAGGACACCACTAATGTGGCCATAACCTGAAATCCTATTGTATAAATGTTTAGTTCATAAATAATAATAATCTACTAACAATTATACTAATAAATAACCCTAAGCTAAGTAGTCATGCACTTAATAAGATTCCACAATCCCCCAACCTTACTAGATTTGGATCTTTACGAAAATGATAAAAAAGGTATTTTAAGAATAATCTACAATCCATGAGGATCATAAATCATGTTAATCATAATTTAGTGATTTTTCAAATCACTATACATTAGGAATCATTTAAGACATATTCTCAACTTTTTATTAGAATTAAGAGGAACTCATCATTCACTAGGCATTAAGTACACCCCCTTTGAATCGTCGTTGGATCCAGTGAGTCACATAGATTTCATAAGGTATTTTTATATCCCTAACCTATACATAATACATTTTATATTAATCAGCAACCTACGGCATGCAGGGTGTCTCAGATGAGGTTGTGTGACATGCTGACATAGAATCAATGGTTCTGGTTGGGATGTAACACATAATAACATATGATTAATATACCCCCTTTGTTTTTATATTAATAAATTTTTTTTGATATAGTGGGTGTTTTAAATTTTTTAATAGGTTCTTTATGTGATATTTTCTTTTTTACACCATACAATTTAGAAAATAAATCTCATATTTTTTTTGAACTTTTCAACAATAATTTGTAACAAAGATGGGTAATTATACAGTCCATTGAAAAATTTATATCCTTCTTTCACCAAAAAATTCATCATAAATAACTCATGTTACATACATTTTAGGTTATGGACCTCAAAATAAAATATATTAATCTTGTGTAATAACATGTTTCCAATTTGAACATAAGCTTACTTGGGAATTCTCTCTTTCCCAATTAATTTTTCATTGATATGTACTTTTGTTTGAAATTCCCTATTTACCAAAGGAACCTTATTTTATTTTAAATATGTGTCTATAATACATTTAATGTTACCCTTTTTTGTGATATTACTCATATTTTTCATCCTAGTTTTAAACTACTAAATATATAATCTTATCCCTATCCTATACAAACTCCCCTTTTGAATTTAATATATTTCATCTAATTTTAAATTCCATTTTCAATTTCATATGATCCATGTTATTCCATTTTTTCACACTATAGATGAATCTAAACCTTGTTTTTCAATCATTTTTATTTTCTTCATGCAAAATATCTTCATAGTAATTTTATTTTGGTTGATATATCTAATAAATTCATTCCATATATTTACTAATTTATATTTCATTTCATCATGATTCATTTAATGTTATATTATGTTAACTTAAAAAATTAATTATTCTTAAAATTATCATTACCTATAACCAAATTTGATTCCTTAAAAAGAGAATATCTTCAATCATTCAATTATGTTATAAGTGGACTGATTTTCCCTTTTCTATGAAATAATTTTATATTTACCATGTGTTAATTTTCATCCAAAATATATCACCATTAATTCAATAAATCTATATTATTATTGAATTTTTATATTCTTATAACACTCAGTTGATATATTCCTAAACCTTTTTTATACCTATAGTGGATAATAAACTTTATTCACTTTCATATATTTGTATATTTTCTATGAATGTTATCATTTGGTAATTTTTATTTCAGAGTAGGAAAAAAATTATTTTCGGATTTTCAAAGCGCTATGATCTGTATGGACATGATAAATTCTATAATAGATTATAATGTAATTTAATTAAATTTTAACCCCTTATATTTAATATTTTACTATTTTTAAACCATATATGATCATATGAAATGATACTAATTGAAAAATAATTATCTATGTATTGGTTTACTATTCTCAAAGAAGATATTCTTGTATGATCATGAGGTGACTTCATGCTAATAATTCTAATAATATGTGTGTTTTTATATACAAAAATAACATTATATGATTTTATAGTAGAATACTTATTATATAGATTTTATGATGTTCGTTGATGGATAATTTTTTTTTGAGATTTACATAAATATAATGACATATCATAAATAATTATTCATTCTTGTATTTTTATAATTCATTTAAATCCCCAAAATCAATTTTATATTTCCCAATATAATTATAATGAACCGGCCTTGAGTCTTCTAAAAAATAATAAATCTCTATAATTTTCATTAATTTCAATGTAGAAATTTTTTTACATTCGTAATTTTGTTCTATAGATTTTATAATACATGGATATGGTTACTAAAATATATTTCATTCATAATAATATCGTAAAAAAACTCTGAAAAATATTCAAAATTTGGAAAACATATTATTTAAATTTAATATAGATTCATATTTTTCATTAACATGCTATGTTAGAACATTATATTAACGGAACTTCTGGGCCAACAAAATCACAATATATTTATATTACGATTACCACTGTTCTTTTTCATCAATATTTACTTTTAAAAATCAATGTTTATTAATAAAAAATTGATATGAACATTATTTTTTTAATATGTGAATTCAAATTTTCTTGTTTTCATCAATTTTTGTAGACATATCCACCTAATACACTACATGGATTGGTCATTATTCTCAAAGTATTCACTCAGAACAATTCTATTAGAGAAACATTATCCAAAATTATTGGTTTTAAATATTGGAAAATTCTACTTTTCATTTGAGATAATTCATAATTTAATTTCATCCCTTTTAATCCTAATATTAATTGAATTTATTGAGATAACGATTTTAACATCAATATAGGCATACATAATGTTATCTATCTTGAGATCATATATGATTTATTTAAATCCATACATCATTTTTGTCTAATAAACTATACTAAAATATTTTATTATATCTTATAACAGGATACATGGTTTACCCTAATACCAATTTATGTGATTAGTGGATTGAAAAGGGTCATTTAGAGGAGGGGATATAAACATTCTTTTCCCATTTTAGCATGTATTATTTATTCTATTAATTATCACATGTTGTAAAAATATAGTTTTTATTGGCTATGAAATATGTTTATTTCAATATTCTACCTTCTATCACCCTGATATAAAAGTAATTACTTAAATAAGAAGAATAATTAAGAATAATTTAATATGGTTTAAATTCAATGATGAATGTTATTCCTTATAATGTTTGACGATAATCGAGAAAAAAATTATAAAAATAATATTTAACTATCCATAAGTTTATTATTATTAATCCAATGTTTCGGTCGGTATCATCCACATCCCTATGGAACATATAATCAAATTCTGCGAAGCTATCTTTTAAAATATTATATAATCTCCCAACAAAAATAATTGAGTGAGTTATATGAAAACCATATGTATTTTATTATGTTCTCAAGGAACACTTGTAGAAGATCATATTTCACATATCATATGTCTCTTAATAAATGCAATGCTCCATTTCATCAGACAAGGCGTTGGAATAAAACTAAATATTACAAATAAAATTTATTAAATTTGGACGTATTCTATTTTGTATAATATGAATGAATAACATATAATTCCCCCATGTAATGGCCCAGACCTTTCCGGTCCATTACTTTGTGAAATGTTGGTATTGGAGGTGTTCCGGGAGGTCAAGGGGACTTATCCCCAACACTTTGCCAATTTTCCGGTTCTGTGAACAGTGTTTCCAGTTTTATGAACAATAACAAATCGGTGAGACAGATCGGTTTCACAGATCGGTGAGACAGATCGGTTTCATAGATCGGTTTGACAGATTAGTTTCACAGATCGGTGTGACAGATCAGTTTCACAGATCAGTTTTACAGATCGGTGTGACAGATCAGTTTCACAGATCAGTTTCACAGATCAGTGTAACAGATTAGTTTCCCAGATCAGTTTCACAGATCGGTGTGACAGATCAGTTTCATGTACAGTAACTGTGGGTGAACAGTGTATCCAGACTCCTACAGTTTTTCCCCTTTTGACGTTTCCTTTGACGTAAAATACATTTAAAGCCTTATTTTAAGGGCTCTTAAGGCCGATTCAAATGCCATAAATCCTATATTAATTATTCCTAAGGCTTGGAATGTTTTACTTGGTCAATCCGCGTGGGTTAATGCGATCCGTTTTTAATGGAGAATTAACCGGATCTTAACCCGTCACCTCGTTAAATCTTAAAAAGGGGCGAGATATCATTCTCCCTTGTTCCTAACCTTAGTTCATAACTAAGAGGCGCTAGAACCTTTCAATCCTTTCCGTAGGAGTTTCACAATCAATCTTTACTCCTAGGATTGGTTCTGCTCTGTTTTTGATGCAACCGAGCCATGTCGATCAATCTTCAATATAAGCATCCTCTGGTGGATGCAGTTGTCATGAGGGGAGGATCGTCACCTGTTGTGTGGATAAAGAACCCGAGGAACTGTTTGAGGTATGGGATTCATGGCTTCTCTAATTATATATGTGCAATCGTAGAATTAGCATGATTTATTCCTTTGGATCCCAATGAAATTGACCTAATTAAATACTTGAACCGGAATAAAAGAATTGGTTGATCGCATGTTGTTGCTTTATACCGTGATAACGGTTTGCCTCATGTTTTCCTAGATATAGTGATATATATGTTTTCATTGATTTATTGTTCGTTCATGATTGAAATTTATAATGAATGTAAAGCTGAAATTAATTGTTGATTAATTGGCTAATGATAAAGAGGCATGTAAATTAATCTCGTTATTGTCATTGTTGTAGTTGTTCTAATTTGAGGATATTCAAATTAGGGAAGTAAGCTTGGTTATTTAATTATGATAGATTACTGATTAGGTATCCATGATTGGAGCCTACGAATAACAAATTTGTTAATTCAATATGGATTAGAGAACAGATTATGTGGGAATTTCTAAAAGGGTTCTGAGTTACCCTCTTGTTTGTTAAAGGGCCGAGAGCCCATTTTGTGATGTTTGTTTTCCTGCTGCTTGTGCTGTGATGTGAGCCTGGATGGCTGTTGTGATATGTGGAGGCATGGAGACTTGTGGTTGTGGCTGCAGATGATGCCTAGTGTGGCGAGATGCATCGGTTTATGCATATGGGTGTCGGGGAGGACACCAATGGTGTTGGTATGAGATGAATGTGATGGTTTGATGTTGGTGGTTTGGTTTGGTTGTTTATCTGCTTTACTTTTCCCCACTGCTCAGGGCAGCTATTCTTGCTTACCCTCTTTCCGAAGGAGGCAAAGACACGCGGGGTATGCCACGTGCTTTCTGTGTTTAGCCTCTCGATGTAGGATGGGTCTATGTCCTTTCTATAGGCGGAAAAGACTCGACGGGTAGTATATCTACTCACCGTGTTGAGCCTCCTTTGTGTTTAGAAGCATATGATGTTTTTCTAGAATGCCTGGGAATGTGGAAAAGTAATTCTGTAAGGAATGTTTGATTAAATGGTGAAAATCCATGGGGATGGAGATGCTGGAATTTAAAGGTGATGTGAATCTTAAAAATGAGCAGTTGTTATTGAAAGTGATTCCATATCAGTTTAATGTGGAATTATTCATTCTTAATTAATGTTTAAAGAATTAATTAATGTACATTGGAACTGATGAATGAGAATGGAGTAATCTAATAAAGATCTTCAATTGGTTGTGTGCTTATAGGATACCTAGTCTTAGAAGTAGCAGCCTGGAGTCTGAGAGACGTTAGCTGCAGTTGTATCTAAGACTAGGTAATGCCCATAGTGTGGATGTGAGTTACTTATATATTCTGTACTTTTTGTGTTTCTATATGCTACTCCACCCGGTCGGTAAGGGCAACTGACACCCCGGGGATTCTGCGCCCTGGGGGGTGTTTTCCCCGACATTCTGATGGGAGGTTGAATGGCTGACTACCCCCTTTGGCCCTGCTCTCTTCTCTTGGTTGATCTTAGTGCTGGTAGGCACTGTGGTTAGTTTTACCCATATATGTCTATAGAGGGCTGTAATGGCTTGTGGTTATTTCACACACATATATTCTGGATATAGTATCCTATGGACTACTATAGGTGTAACGTGTATAGGCTGTGATGGCTTGAGGATCCTTACTCGGTGTATGGGCTGTAATGGCTTGAGGTATAATACCCGACGTATGATACACGTTATGCGAGCTATGGTGGCTCCCGGAAACTACCTGGTTACTTTTGGTTGTGAGGATTGTGTGGAGCTTAGCCCAGGTGTCTGCGGGCAAACCTTTGTGGTGCACGAGGTGCAGATTGGGAAGCTTGACCCATGTTGATACGGGCAAGCCTTTGGAGAGAGATACACAGGATGTATGTCGTTGGGGAAAAGCGTCAAACCAGTGGGGAAGTAGTAGCGGGGTACCCTTGATATTCTTTACTATATGATATATTCTTGTATGCGTTACTTGGTGAGAGTAGCCATGGTGAGGTTGGGAACATAGTATACCTGTTTAGGTGATGAGTTAGTTTCACTTGTTGTTCACTGGGCTTTAGCATGATTTCTTTACTTTTGCACGAGAGTCTTGGGGAGGATCCTACTGAGTATACTGTTATACTCACCCTATGTACATATAAACTGTTTTTCAGGTCACTTGGAGCAGGTTGGAGATCAAGCTGGTTACCACTAGCTTGCGGTTGGAGGAGGAGCTGTTCGGGCTTGTGGTCGCTGTCGTTTTACTTTATTTTGGGTACTTTTAGTTCTCCCTTTCAGTTGTAGTACTTTTGCATTACATTTCATATATGTACTTGATTTCCTTTTACATTTCTGTTCTGATTTGGAGTTGATTGGAGTCTATTCTATCTCTCTCTTCTGCATGTGTTCTCTTAGAGGGTAATGCCTCCCATTTGTGTGTGTATTATACCCTCGGTGCTAGTCGCCAACCCGGGGCCTACTGGAGGCGGGACTCGGGGGTCATTATCTCCCTTTTCACATTGCCGGCCCAAGAGGGGTACACTTTGTGGGGAGGGGCTCGTGACAGAGTGGTATCAGAGGTCTGGTTGAGGGATAGGATGGATTTTGGAGTTAGGCACAGGTGAGGATGCATGGGATGGTAGGGCAACGGTGTCATTCATGTTTAGAAAGTGGGGTAAACACTGGAAACCGGCAGATACATAGGCGTTTAGGGCCCCCTATGATCTGTTGCACGGACCTTTAAGTTTACGATGGCTACTAAACAAAGTGATACTGGTTGCAGGGTAGAGACCTAGGAAAGGATCATGCATCATTATTCTTTGCGCCTGTGTTTGAATGGGTAGACCTTGGAATAGGTAACCTAAAATTAATAAATCAAAATAATTAATTAATTAATGTTGATTCTTCCATATTCTAGGATTAGTAGCTCTGACAGTTGTTATTTTACAGGTATGGCTCCAGGTCGATGTCCTTGTCAGGTTTGCGCAGAAGGTTCCCAGCAGGCTGTTCCAGCAGATCGCCGCAGGGTAGAGGTTGACGATGAAGACACTTGGAGGAAGACACTCCGAGAGTTTCAGCGCCAGAGTCTACATAAGTACGAGGGCTCCGTTTCAGATGCAGTCACAGAAGACTGGTTGGAGGAGGTCGAGATAGGCTTCAGTTCGATTCGTGCTCGGAAGGAACACTGGGTGTCCTTGGTTGTGACGATGTTGCATGGAGCAGCGAGACAGTGGTGGTTCTTGTTCCTCGGGGATCGTGAGGAGTCAGAGATCTCATGGGCGGAGTTTCGAGACAGGTTTAGAGTCGAGTTTCTTTCATCGACTGCGAAGGCATCCAGTCGCCAGGAGCTTCTTACCCTTCGACAGGGGAGCTCCAGTGTTCGGGAGTTTGGGATCCGTTTCAGAAACCTTCTACGATATGCTTCAGACCTGTTACCAGATGATGAGGCCAGGGCGAGGCATTTCGAGGAGGCTTTGCGTCCAGAGATCCAGTGCCAGGTCACCCCATTTATGCTGAAGACATATCTTGAGGTGCTGGCGAGGGCAGAGGTTGTTGAGAGGACTTTGGCCAGGACTGGATCGTCACGAGAGGGGAATCGTCATGATTCCTCACGAAGCAGAGCTGTGGTCCGGGGTTCTCGGTTTTCAGGACAGAAGAGTTTCCGTTCACCTGGGGGTAGGTCCCAGCCCTTCCCATCTCGTTTCTCTGGAGGTAGAAACTCTCCGACCTATGCCAAGGGATCAGTCGCCTGTTTTTCTTGTGGTGGACGTGGTCATCAGCAGCAGGAGTGCCCAACTTTTCAGAGTAGTCATCGTGCACCAGGCGCTCCACTCCAGGTTCCTCCGTTGAGGCAGTTCCTGCCGAGGCAACAACAGCAGGTTGCACCAGCTTTAGATCACTAGAGGGTAGATGGAGCAGGTAGAGGACATCCCCATGACCCTCCCCGTCCTCAGAGAGCAGAGTGCGGCCGTGGTGGTGGTCTTCATCAGGGTCAGAGAGGCCGTGGAGGTGGTCGTGGTCAGCTTCATGCTCTAGCGTTGCCAGCTCCAGGCGAGCCAGACGTCGTCCGAGGTACCCTTTTCTTGTTTTCTACCTTGGTGTATGCCTTGTTTGATTCAGGAGCGACACACTCCTTTATATCCCCTACCCTTGTCCACGCTTTGGGACTTGAGGTAGAGAGGCTTCCAGTGCCCTTGGCATTGACTACGCCAGTTGGAGGTCGAGCTAGCTTGTTTGAAGTATGTAGAGACTGTGAGATAGTGTTGGGGCAGCACCGCTCTTGGGGAGATTTCCTATGTTTACGAATACAACCATATGATGTCATCCTCGGCATGGATTGGTTGTATTCGGTGCAGGCTATTGTGGATTGCTACAGGATGAAGGTCGTTTTCTTTGATGAAGATGGAGAGGAAGTAGTGTTTGTTGGTGAGAGAGATCCTCGAATGAGTCATAGACGAGTTTCATCCTTATCATCCATGATGGATGGGATGATGCTGAGTCCTTCAGAGGTTCAACAGCTGGCGTTCCCTAGGGTCGTAAAGAGTACCCTGATGTCTTTCCAGAAGAGGTTGTATCCTTACCCCCTCGACGAGAGATCGATTTTGGGATCGAGCTACAGCCAGGAGCGTCTCCTATCTCTATGTCTCCATATAGGATGGCCCCTTCTGAGTTACGAGAACTACGTATTCAGCTCGATGGTCTATTGTAGTGTGGTTTTGTTCGGCCAAGTGTGTCACCGTGGGGTGCACTAGTCTTGTTCGTGAAATAGGCTGATGGAAGTTTGCAGTTGTGCGTCGATTATCGTCGCATAAACAAAGTGACAATAAAGAACCGCTATCCACTTCCACGGATTGATGACCTATTCGATCAACTGAAGGGTGAAAGTTGGTTCTCAAAGATCGACTTGCGGTCAGGATATCATCAGATGCGTGTAAGGGATGAGGATATCCCAAAGACTGCTTTCCGCTGTCGTCATGGACATTATGAGTTTGTTGTAATTCCATTCGGTGTGACAAATGCTCCAGCTGTTTTCATGGGGTTGATGAATGCTGTGTTCCGTGAATTCCTGGACAAGTTTGTTGTGGTTTTCATTAACGACATCCTTGTGTACTCCACATCTGAAGAAGAGCATGCAGAGCATCTACGAGCCATTATGGGAGTTCTTCGCCAACATCGGTTGTTTGGGAAGTTGTCCAAGTGTGAGTTCTGGGCTCGAGAAGTTCGTTTCTTGGGACATGTTGTGTCCCAACAGGGAGTAGCTGTGGATCTTTCGAAGATAGAAGCAGTGGTGTCTTGGCCAGCCCCCAAGACCGTGTCAGAGGTGCGAAGTTTCCTTGGTCTCACATGCTATTATTGGAGGTTTGTGGCTAATTTCTCCCAAGTTGCGACTCCTCTGACAGCTTTGACCAGGAAGGATCAAGCGTTCATATGGACTGATCAGTGTCATACAGCTTTCAAGTATCTAAAGGAGAAGTTGGTAAGTTCTCCAGTCCTTTGTCTTCCAACAGAGGGAGTCCAGTTTGATGTTTTCTGTGATGCTTCACATCTGGGGCTAGGCTGTGTTCTCATGCAGCAGATGTTAGTTGTTTCTTATGGGTCTCGGCAGTTGCGTCCCCATGAACGCAACTATGCCACCCATGATCTTGAGTTGGCAGCCGTGGTGTTTGCGCTGAAGTTGTGGAGACATTACCTCATTGGCGAGAGCTTTGTGGTTTTCACCGATCATAAGAGTTTGAGGTATGTTTTCTCTCAGCGGGATTTGAACTTGCGGCAGCGTCGGTGGATGGAGTTCTTGCATGAATACAACTTCGAAATATCGTATACACTTGGGAAGGGAAATGTTGTTGCTGATGCACTGAGCCGAAAGTCACGTAATGATGTTGTGAGTGAATCTGGTGATTCCTGGAGAGGGATGGAAGAGCTAGCAGCTTTGCACCTTGATATGGGAGAAGTTGGGGGAAGAGTTTGTCTTTTCCATATGATGGTGCAGTCATCCCTGATGAAAAAGGTGGAAGAGTCTCAGTTGGGTGATCTAGAGGTGGAAGTTTTGAGAGACAGAGTCGTATGTGGAGAGGCCCCTGATGGTTGGTCGGAGGATGAACAACACCGGGTGTTGTATCATGGCAAGTTTTTTGTTCCCTTGGCGATGCGCGAGACGGTTCTTCGAGAGTTCCATAGCTCGCCCTTAGCTGTACATCCTGGTGTGAAGAAGATGTATCGATCCTTGAGGAGTCAGTTTTGGTGGCCTGGGCTGAAGCGTTTAGTTGCAGAATGTGTGTCTCGATGTTTAGTCTGCCAGAAGGTGAAGGCCGAACACCGTGTTCCTGGTGGTCTTCTCCAGCACATAGAGATTCCTCAGTGGAAGTTGGAGGACATATCAATGGACTTTGTTACAGGTTTACCTCGAGCTCTGGGAGGACATGATGCTATATGGGCGGTAGTGGATCGTTTAACTAAATCGGCCCACTTCATAGCAATCAAGGAGTCGAGCTCAGTGGAGGTTTTGTCGAGGCAGTATCTGGAAGAGGTGGTGAGGCTTCACGGAGTTCCTAAGACGATCATTTCTGATCCAGACCCTCGTTTTACCTCTAGGGTGTGGAGAGGTCTCCAGCATGCTTTTGGCTCTCAACTATGCCTTAACACTGCTTTTCATCCTCAAACGGATTGTCAGACAGAGCGAACCATCCAAACTCTTGAAGACATGTTGCGCTCTTGTGTTCTTGATTTTGGAGGTTCATGGGGGAAGCACTTACCTTTGGTAGAGTTCGCTTACAATAATATTTTTCACTCTACCATCGGCATGGCGCCGTTTGAAGCCTTGTATGGCCGGCCATGCCGTTCTCCGTTGTGCTGGACTAGGGTCGGAGAGTCAGCCATTCTCGGACCAGAACTAGTGCAGAATATGACAGAGATGGTTCAAGTGATTCATGAGAGGATGAAGACAGCACAAGATCGTCAGAAATCTTATGCTGATCAAAGAAGGAGACCCTTAGAGTTTAATGTTGGGGATCATATTTTTCTGAAGGTGACTCCCCGTCGTGGGCAGCGAAGGTTTGGTCGCGGAAGTAAGCTTTCTCCCCGTTTTGTTGGGCCTTTCGAGGTGTTAGCTCGTGTTGGAGCTGTGGCATATCGAGTAGCACTTCCTCCTCAGATGAGTCGGATACATGATGTTTTCCATGTATCGCAGCTCCGTCGTTATCTTCATGATGAATCTCATGTTATCGATTGGGGAGAGATCAATATTGATGATGATGCAACCTTCAAGGAGCAACCTGTGGAGATCCAAGACCACAAGGAGAAGGTGTTGCGTGGGCGTTCTATTCCTTTAGTTCGTGTATTGTGGCGACACGGTGGCATGGAGGAGAGTACCTATGAGCGTGAGTCACAGATACGTGCTCAGTACCCAGAGTTGTTTAATGTTTAACTCCTTTCATGTAATGATGTTTTCTCTGTGGTTGGACCTTTCGTGTTTTATTTATGTACCTTTAATGTGATGTTATATTTGAATTGTTTTTATGGGTTGTTTGTTCTCGGATGTTGTGGTTTTGTTCCAGATTTTGAACAACTCGTATTGGTTTTCCCCTGAGAGGTATCTTATGGGGTGGTTGTTCGGACCCCTCTTTTCTTCTGGGTTGGTTTTTAATTCTCGAGGACGAGAATGTTTTGAGAGGTATCTAATGTAATGGCCCAGACCTTTCCGGTCCATTACTTTGTGAAATGTTGGTATTGGAGGTGTTCCGGGAGGTCAAGGGGACTTATCCCCAACACTTTGCCAATTTTCCGGTTCTGTGAACAGTGTTTCCAGTTTAATGAACAGTAACAGATCGGTGAGACAGATCGGTTTCACAGATCGGTGAGACAGATCGGTTTCACAGATCGGTGAGACAGATCAGTTTCACAGATCGGTTTGACAGATCAGTTTCACAGATCGGTGTGACAGATCAGTTTCACGGATCAGTTTCACAGATCGGTGTGACAGATCAGTTTCACAGATCAGTTTCACAGATCCGTGTGACAGATCAGTTTCACAGATCAGTTTCACAGATCGGTGTGACAGATCAGTTTCATGTACAGTAACGGTGGGTGAACAGTGTTTCCAGACTCCTACAATTTTGCCCCTTTTGACGTTTCCTTTGACGTAAAATACTTTAAAGCCTTATTTTAAGGGCTCTTAATGCCGATTCAAATGCCATAAATCCTATATTAATTATTCCTAATGCTTGGAATGTTTTACTTGGTCAATCCGCGTTGGTTAATGCGATCCATTTTTAATGGAGAATTAACTGGATCTTAAACCGTCACCTCGTAAAATCTTAAAAAGGGGCGAGATATCATTCTTCCTTGTTCCTTCCCTTTGTTCTTAACTAAGAGGCTCTAGAACCTTTCAATCCTTTCCGTAGTAGTTTCACAATCAATCTTTACTCCTAGGATTGGTTCTGCTCTGTTTTTGATGCAACCGAGCTGTGTCGATCAATCTTCGATATAAGCATCCTCCGGTGGATGCAGTTGTCACGAGTGGAGGATCGTGACCTGTTGTGTGGATAAAGAACCCGAGGAACTGTTTGAGGTAGGGGATTCATGGCTTCTCTAATTATATATGTGCAATCGTAGAATTAGCATGATTTATTCCTTTGGATCACAATGAAATTGACCTAATTAAATACTTGAACCGGATTAAAAGAATTTGTTGATCGCATGCTGTTGCTTTATACCGTGATAACGGTTTGCCTCATGTTTTCCTAGATATAGTGATATCTATGTTTTCTTTTATTTATTGTTATATCATGATTAAAATTGATAATGAACGTAAAGCCGGAATTAATTGTTGATTAATTGACTAAAGATAAAGAGGCAAGTAAATTAATCTGGTTATTGTCGTTGTTGTAGTTTTTCTAATTTGAGGATAATCAAATTAGGGAAGTAAGCTTGGTTATTTAATTGTGATAGCTTACTGATTAGGTATCCATGTTTGGAGCCTACGAATAACAAATCTGTTAATTCAATATGGATTAAAGAACTGATTATGTGGGAATTTCTAAAAGGGTTCTGAGTTACCCTCTTGTTTGTTAAAGGGCCGAGAGCCCATTTTGTGATGTTTGTTTTCCTGCTGCTTGTGCTGTGATGTGAGCCTGGATGGCTGTTGTGATATGTGGAGGCATGGAGACTTGTGGTTGTGGCAGCGGATGATGCCTAGTGTGGCGAGATGCATCGGTTTATGCATATGGGTGTCGGGGAGGACACCAAGGGTGTTGGTATGAGATGAATGTGATGGTTTGATATTGGTGGTTTGGTTTGGTTGTTTATCTGCTTTACTTTTCCCCACTGCTCAAGGAAGCTGGTCTTGCTTACCCTCTTTCCGAAGGAGGCAAAGACACGCGGGGTATGCCACGTGCTTTCCGTGTTTAGCCTCTCGATGTAGGATGGGTATATGTTTTTTCTATAGGCGGCAAAGACTCGACGGGTAGTATATCTACTCACCGTGTTGAGCCTCCTTTGTGTTTAGAAGCATAGGATGTTTTTCTAGAATGCCTGGGAATGTGGAAAAGTAATTCTGTAAGGAATGTTTGATTAAATGGTGAAAATCCATGGGGATGGAGATGCTGGAATTTAAAGGTGATGTGAATCTTAAAAATGAGCAGTTGTTATTGAAAGTGATGCCATATCAGTTTAATGTGGAATTATTCATTATTAATTAATGTTTAAAGAATTAATTAATGTACAGTGGAACTGATGAATGAGAATGGAGTAATCTAATAAATCTCTTCAATTGGTTGTGTGCTTATAGGATACCTAGTCTTAGAAGTAGCAGCCTGGAGTCTGAGAGACGTTATCTGCAGTTGTATCTAAGACTAGGTAATGCCCATAGTGTGGATGTGAGTTACTTATATATTCTGTACTTTTTGTGTTTCTATACGCTACTCCACCCTGTCGGTAAGGGCAACTGACACCCCGGGGATTCTGAGCCCTGGGGGGGGGTGTTTTCCCCGACATTATGATGGGAGGTTGAATGGCTGACTACCCCCTTTGGCCCCGCTCTCTTCTCTTGGTAGATC
Source organism: Viscum album (assembly GCA_963277665.1). Classification (NCBI taxonomy): domain Eukaryota; kingdom Viridiplantae; phylum Streptophyta; class Magnoliopsida; order Santalales; family Viscaceae; genus Viscum; species Viscum album. The sequence goes on along the minus strand of OY728128.1, from coordinate 793,033,299 downwards.
TTAGTGCTAGTAGGCACAATGGTTAGTTTTAACCATATATGTGTGTAGAGGGATGTAATGGCTTGTGGTTATTTCACACACATATATTCTGGATATAGTATCCTATGGACTACTATAGGTGTAACGTGTATAGGCTGTGATGGCTTGAGGATCCTTACTCGGTGTATGGGCTGTAATGGCTTGAGGTATAATACCCGACGTATGATACACGTTATGTGAGATGTGGTGGCTCTCGGAAACTACCTGGTTACTTTTGGTTGTGAGGATTGTGTTGAGATTAGCCCAGGTGTCTGCGGGCAAACCTTTGTGGTGCACGAGGTGCAGATTGGGAAGCTTGACCCATGTTGATACGGGCAAGCCTTTGGAGAGAGATGCACAGGACGTATGTCGTTGGGGAAAAGCGGCAAACCAGTGGGGAAGTAGTAGCGGGGTACCCTTGATATTCTTTACTATATGCTATATTCTTGTATGCGTTACTTGGTCAGAGTAGCCATGGTGAGGTTGGGAACATAGTATACCTGTTTAGGTGACGAGTTAGTTTCACTTGTTGTTCACTGGGCTTTAGCATGATTTCTTTACTTTTGCATGAGAGTCTTGGGGAGGATCCTACTGAGTATACTGTTATACTCACCCTATGTACATATAAACTGTTTTTCAGGTCACTTGGAGCAGGTTGGAGATCAAGCTGGTTACTACTAGCTTGCGGTTGGAGGAGGAGCTGTTCGGGCTTGTGGTCGCTGTCGTTTTACTTTCTTTTGGGTACTTTTAGTTCTCCCTTTCAGTTGTAGTACTTTTTCATTACATTTCATATATGTACTTGATTTCCTTTTACATTTCTATTCTGAGTTGGAGTTGATTGGAGTCTATTCTACCTCTCTCTTCTGCATGTGTTCTCTTAGAGGGTAATGCCTCCCATTTGTGTGTGTATTATACCCTCGGTGCTAGTCGCCAACCCGGGGCCTACTGGAGGCGGGACACGGGGGTCATTATCTCCCTTTTCACATTGCCGGACCAGGAGGGGTACACTTTGTGGGGAGGAGGTCGTGACACCCCAAATCTTTTAATTTTTTATATATTTGGATTTATGGATAATGGTGATATTTATCTTCTATATCACCTCAATTTATAATCAAAATATAAAAGTATTGATTCCTATCACATTGAGTAATCATTCTTTTCATCTGTAGACAGGAGGTGGAATTTTTTTCATAATCTATGAATCATATAGAACTGTTGCGTCATATAAAATCAAATTCCCCAGTAATGAAAATTATATAATAATTGTTTCAAATTGAAATATTTTAATAATATTAGTAATCACAAAACTATTTACCAAAACTAACTCTAAAAATAACTTCTTGTAATAATTAGTTTATGATCATCACATACTGTATATATAGATATTTTCATGGTGTTTATAGAAGAGCAGTATTTATTATATATAATAATGAGAATGTATTATATTTCATAAAAATCATGTAGTTACATTAAACATATGTAGATTTGTTTATATACATTTTAAAAAACCTATTATAATATACATGAATCATATGACCATCAATAACTATATGGTTAGACATTATATATTATAACATAGAATAATAATATAAAAATACTTGGGATAGATGTATAAAATATAAGGAATACTATAATGTATAAATTTTCTCTATATAAATAGATTTATTAAAATAACCATTGTCTAGTAATTTGTATCTTTTCCTACTACATATTTAATGTTAATGTTTAATTATATGAAAAATAAATTTACCTGAAAAATATCATTATAATATTTTTGAAGATGAATTTTCATCACAAACATCAATCATTAAAATATTCACAATGTCAGTTAATTTCAACACCATTTGAGATAATACGATGAAAAAAAATTAATTAAACATAAATTCCATTATTTGAATATTAGTACTCAAAAAGAAACACACAATACTAGAACCCCATAGTATTGTGATGTTGGAAATTAGCTATGTAATGTTATATTACACATTCATTCTTAAATATCTCTAATAAAATTATGAAGATATTATTTACCTCTAATCCTAATCATATTCATAATTTTTTGATGAATATATTAAACATAAGGATTTTTGATATAAAAAAGTCAATAATGTAAAAATTTTATCAATGAGTCCTATATAATGTTTTATTATAGTCTTGTGGGAGAAAATGAACTTTGGGGAAATATCATATTTTTATGAAAATTGAATCATAATAATTTTCAATGATTCATGATAAATGAACATATAAAATAAATATATCTTGAAATTACAATAGATTAATATTTAAATATAATGATAATTTAATTGGGAACCATAAGTATAACATCGGCATTTGGATGAAAATAAGTACGTGGTAAAAGAATAATCCTATAAAAATAGAAATTTTCGAGAAAAATCAGTCATTCCATCCATACAGTTGTATAGAATCCAAATCATGTCCATGTATCATGCTGTGAGGAAAAAAATATTTCAAAGAATTATGATATTCATAAACACAACTATCCACCATTATTTATGTTTGGAACAGACATAATCATGAACATGTTCAAATTCTTTATCTTAGAGGATACAATATATTGAAAATTTTATTAGAGGACCATATAACACCCTAAATATCAAATAATGATATACTATATGTATATATATCATAGGAATTAAATTATACATCATATCCTATAAAAAAACTATATGAAAATGGGTTTCATAATATTTGTGAAATGATTAAGAAAAATCTAATACAGTGTTAGATTAGTTGATATAAAAATACAATCAATTAGAGGTTTTATATCATAAAATTTAATAGATTGTTATCATGAATGTTAATTTATAATACATACACAACCTTTAAATCTTTCAAAAATATATATGAATATATGAAAAAGAGATTTCATAAAACTAGTTCATTTTGTGATAATAAATTAATTTTTATGTCACTATAAATAATTGAATTTCAATAATGGATAATGAATGAATCCTAGAATAATATTTTCTATAGTAATCAATAAATGAGTCACAAATGATCATAGAAGGGGAATAATATATATGGTCCAAATAAAATGAAATAGATTTGATAAAGCCTTATATGTTTGTTAACAAATGATTCGAAAGAATATGAATGAGTGATGATGAATTCGTGTTAAATCATATGAATAATTATTTTGGATTATGGGTAATGAATATAATGATGAATTTAATATAAAATATAAATGAAAAACCATGGTATATAATTAAACATCACCCATTTAATGGGAATTTATATGAAGAACCATTACAATGGATTCATGGTTGGCCAGATATAGTAAAAAATACTATATAATAATCATTTAATCATTCAAATTAATTTATATTCCCTTATTTACATTTATTGCCTTTAATGTTAATATTTTATACTCCTTTATTACATTTTATTTATTCACATTAATTTTTATCTTCATTGTTTACTAGTTTTAACAATTCCTAGTATATTTTAGTATAATAATGACATATAATGTTCTATATACATGATTTCATCATCTCCATTATAATATCTGTAATAAAATATAATTTCTTTATATTAAAATGATTTTATGGTCCATTAAATATAATTTATATTTTGTTGATGATAAATCAAAAAAAAAAATAAATGATAAAAGGTATTATTTACAATGATAAAATCAAATCTCCGCTTTGGATCCTTCTCGATTTTGATAGAACTGGGGACTTCTCTTGAGACCATATTATAACAGAATTCAGTTTTTATTTTTAGATAATTATAAATTGATCAATGTGAAATTTAATTGAAATTATATGCGTGACAATTATTGGTCATTTAGGGATACATTATTAAGTTAAATGAATTGAGTGTTTCACAATATAACATTATTTAATGTATAAGGTCTTTAAATTACCATTGAACATTAAATAAAATTCGAGAATATCATAAAAAGAAAATTTTTAATTTTACTATTACCCAATACACTAATTTTTTTATTGTATTGTGATATTTATATACTTTATCGAGTAAATTAAATCAGTTTTAGTTTCTTTTAAATTTATTTTTTTCTAATTTTCTACCATTTTAACATATTTTTTATCATAAACCATAAATTGAACTTTTTACTAAATTTAAATAAGATGATTACAAATATGAAATAAAATTCCTTTGAAATCTATTTTAAAAATTAATATATATTAATGTTAATATAAAAATGAATGGTTTAAAGAAATAAATTTAAAAAATTATGTTCAAATGCTGAAATAATTTATTCATATTACAATACAATTAAAATGTTATTATTTATTTCATTATTTTTTATATATAATAAATAGAATCCATAAATATCATCATTCAACAGTGATAAATTTATTTGATAAAAATAAAAATACAGAATATATAAAACAAGTAAAAATTAGCATTTTTTTAAAATTAAAAGATTATATTCATAATCCATTATGATTTATTATTTCATTATTGATAACTAATTATATTTTTATTAAATAGAACCTATATTATTAAATAAATTTAATAATAAAATGTAACTATAAAGAAAATTTTAAACATCTAAAATAAAGATAATAATGTGTATATATATATATTATTAATTTATAATTATATATTTATATCATCTAAAATATACATAGAAATTGTAGCTATATATTTATATAATACCTAATGTTATGATAAGTAATAATGGGTTTTTTGGGGCATTTTGACTAGAATGTAGATCTTTTTGTTTTCAATGATCATGAACTTCCCTCATAGACAGTTTCACAAAAACAATACTTCATAAAGTTCAGCATGTGATTTATCAATATAAAAAAATTATTATGAATTTTTTCTCCAGGATTTGATATATGTGTCTCATAATGAAAAATTTCACGTAAATGATTTTATTTATTCTTCCATATAAATATTTTTCTTAATCCCATTACATAAATTTATACATTTTGATTAAATTAAAATATTACAAAATCCATTTATTTATATATTACAAATTATAAATTTCATAACTTATTGTTGATATACATAATTTTGGAATCATTTTCCTTATATGTCCAATATATATATATATATATATATATTAATATATCTCACTACTATATATTTCTATTGGCCATATTATCCCAACAATCATATAATTCATATAGCTATATTAGTCAAATGGCCATAAAATATATCAGCCCAATTTTATTCATATAAATTTCCTTTTATATGTCCCTAAAATCCATCACCATATTCACTTACTTTGCACCAAAAAATTTGATAACAATTTTTATTCATTTACTTTCATCAGTAGTTGAAATCAATATATTGATCATTATATAAAACCAATAAGACAATTATTTTATATTCGTAGTGTGTTTATTTACATTTATATTTACTCAAAATTTAGATATCATAATGAAGATTCATTTTTTAATATTATAAAATATATTGTTTATCATCCATGGAAATATTTTTTTCTTAAAAATTATTTACTTTTTATATTTGAGTTTTATGTGTAATAATCGAGAAAATATTGGTTTTATTTAATGTATAAAAACATCATACAAACAAGTGGTGTTATATTCCACAAAAAATTTCAATTTCATATTAAAAATTTTACTATTTAGAAGAAAAATAATGAGAAAATATTTTCAACATTACATATTCATGTTCACTTATAGGTTCTTAAATATTATTACTTCACATAAAATATTTTAGTAGGAGGATAATCCTTTTTCCTCACATTATATCATCAAAGAAATATATGTCCAAGGTTTTTCATATAACAGAGATCGATTTCCAATTATCCATCTTTTTAATATAATATATTTGAGGAATCTAATATATAAGTCCTCATAATATGTTAATAAAACTCACAATCCACATACTAGTGGTATGGTTGATATTCTTTGTGATATGATACAACCATTAAATGAAAATAATGCTCAATGAGATCCATGTATGATGTTGTTAGATTTATCTAAATAAAAATATCATGACCCTCTTCAAGGGAGATATTCGAAGGAATTCTATGTTTCAAAATTCAATCTCTAAATACCAACAATGATTTTAATAATTTCTATTCTATAATCATTTTTTACCTATTATTATTTTTGAATGAAAATATCTTTTACATGAAATTTTTGAATTACACTCGGTCTTAATAGTTTCCTCATTCAAACATTATCCCAACATATTAGTGTTAAAAATCTCTTCCTCTAAAGAACATAATATGTTTATATTTTGATATAAGTGTAAAAATATAGTATATGAAAACTGAAACTATAGGATGATGCTAATAATAACAACATTTGATATCCATTGATCAAAATATAAGCATATAATTTAGTATTTGAGTAATCTTTTCTTATAAAATTATTTTGAGTATGATTTTTTTATCTAAAAAAAAATTAAATATCTAAATTTTATTTAATACTCTTAAAAAAAATTTTGGTTACCATTTATATAATGATGTTAAAATTTAATTTTCCACTTCATAAAACCTTACCAAATCTATTATATATAACCTAAAATGTTGATCTAGTGATAAAACATATTGAATAATATTGATATTTTCCATATTTATATATTTATATGTCACCACCCAAGTTAAAATAATTCCTTTAGGTGTTTATTGATGAAACATATCAATATCCAAGTTGATGTTATACCGTCTTTATTTTTTATACATAATAGATATAATATATCTATAGATTTACTGTCATAAATATTTTATTACAAACATACCAAGCATCAGGATATATATTATGAAATATCTCTCCTCATATTTTCCCACTAGAGTATATTGTTAAAATAATTATACATCTTTTGGATTATTTAGTAAATGTAAACAAAACTAGCTATGTGCATCACACAAGACACTATTTTTCAGTTGAAGTATAGATTGGACACATATTTCAACTCTAAATTTTATAACAATATCTCTATATGGGTTGAACTCTACAATGTTTTATATATTTTTGTAGATATATACCATCATTATGAGAATCTTTTATTTTTATATAGATTTTTGGATGATGTGTTATTCAAGAATAGCTATATTTCATTTCTTTCATTATGATTCATATGTAAATAAATTATATATCCCCATGTATTGGATAAACTTTAATCTCCATTATGGATATGGTAGTGTAATACATCATATATAGAGAATTACCCACATTTTTTTCATAATCTCAATTTTAATGCTTTGGAAAAACATAGTTTTTTATTAACACCAACCATCTCCATTAGTGTATCACTAACTATGTCAATGAGAATATATAACGTATATTCTAATGACTTATATGTCTATCTAAATTTTTACCACATATATTATTCAACCAAATATTAAATAAAAAATTATTACATATATCATTAGATAATTATTTGTGTAACATTTATCATCAATCTGCAATATTCGTGATTAATAATCTATTGCATTAATGTTTTTCGTTAGAACAGAGGATAAACCCTTTATTATTTGATAAAAATATGTTTAAAACCCATCCCTAAAAAAATATACTACGAATAACGAGGAAAAACAATATTCTTATTAAAAACCATAATTATTTCCCAAATTAATTAATTAAAAAGTGATTCACCAACTTCTTTATCAATGTTGTTTGTTGGGTGTGATATTCATGAGAAATTTATACCAAAATAATTATAGTTTTTAGGCCATCCATAAACACCCATATTCTATGTAGTAGAGGTATATCATGTACATTGTTTTAAAACATACGCATTTAAAGGATACATTAATATACTATCTCTTGTGATTAAAGGACCCCTGAAGGTTACATTTTGTATCGATAATTCAATCTTTATAATGTTCTGATACAATTTATCCATTCATATTTCCTTTCAAAAATTATCGAACTAACTATATGTTCCTCCTTAATCATAGAATATATGAGCAAATAGTAATGACTAATAGAAACAAATAAGTAACATACAGAGACTCTATTCATCTGATCCGTAATTATTATATCAATATTTATAAGTCTAAATATTCCCTCCTTAATTTAATAATCATATCTTATGTTTAATGTTTTATTCATTATTTAAAATTTATTCACATTTAATGGATGGTATTAAAATCGAATATCCACCTTTGAGATGTTTTATGTCCCTATATATAGATCAAACAATGAATATATATGTGGTAAAGGATATTTATTCAAGATCATGGTCATGTATTGTTCATAATATGGAATGAAATTATGTAATTAAAAATCCTTCTATGAGTTAAATTGAAAATTTAATATAATGTTTTAGGTAAATTCAAATGAATTAGTTCGAAAATAAAAACAACATTTTCTGATACATTTATCTTGAAATCCATTCTGAGTTACTATCGAACCATTTTTACTATTTATCAATCATTATTTACAATTAATACCCTTAGTACAGAATTTTTTTCCAGAGAGAATATATCATTATTCTTTTATTAAAATATTATAATGGTATTATTTGAGATATAACATGATATACCCTTATCCCAAAAATTTATATGGTCCCTATCTAGGGGGACATATTTTATGATAAGTATCAAATCAAATTCACAATATTTAATAATATGTATATTATTAAAGGGTATATTTCAAAAAAACACAAATAATAAAATATTTATATATATTTTATATAATCATCACACCACTAGTTGTTTTAAAAAATCATTAAATTGCTAATGTTTTATGTAGAAAGTCGAAATTTTTTGTTAAAAATAATGATATGAGTTAATTTATAGAAAAAGATTCAAAATATGCAATTACTTCTTGATAGTTAGTGTTGGCATGTAATGTCTTGGACCTCTCTGGTCCACTCCTTTGCGAAAATGTGGGGATAGAGGTGTTTCGGAAAATCAAGGTGACTTGGAGGTGCGTTTGGGAGGTTTTTTTAGAAAACTAGAGTTCTGTAGCTTTTGCACGGTTGGCGCACGGTTGTTTAAACCGTGCGGCCAAGCTGTGCGTAGCTGGCCTTGATGGAAATACAAACCGCATGGGAGGCGCACGGTTTGTCTAAACCATGCCGCCAAACCATGCGAGCTGAGTGGCTAAGGCAGTGGTGACAACACGGTTAGCGCACGGTTTGTCTAACCGTGCGACTAGGCCATGCAGGCACTTAATGTTAGATCCTAAATTTTAGGATCTTGACTGTTTAGCTTTTATCATGCTCATTTAATACCCTAATTGGCCATAACTCGGGATTACCCTTCCTTAGAGGTAGAATAACCTCTCCCAAGCGTTTTGGAGGCAATCTGGAGGCTGCTATTCGCAAATCAAAGTCGGTTCCTCAAGGTATGTGATCGTTCTAGTTGGGTTCTTAGTCTTCTCAATCCTACTCCTTCTATTCACTTGGTATCTTAGATCTATTCCCGTTTTGGGTAGATCTATGTGTATGGATGTCATTTTTGATGAGTCTTGGTCGTGTTCTTTCTAGGAGGAGAGATCTAAGGTAGGGTTTCGGAGAATCGACCCGGGTTTCTTGAGCTTTCTTCGACCATTGTGGTTTCCGTAAAAAACCTTTGAGGTAGGGATCTTACCATCGTCTTTCTATATTTTGAATCATGCGGGGTGGGTGTCCTCTTGTTTTCGGGGAACACATTTAAACCAGTTTAATAAAGAAAATAAATATCTTATATAACGGGGATGGAAAGTTTGTGAATGCAGTTACATTATTTATATCTTGTGATATTATGTTGTGAATTGAATGAGATTCTGCCTACTAAAATCATGTTCGTTGGGGGCCTTTGCTTACACAATTAAAATTTTCTCTCTCCTTCTGGATTTTCTTATTGATGAATTTATTTTTTGAATGTGGAAATTGGTTAATCAAGTAAAGTTGGCTGATTAAATACCTGGAACCCTAGTGTGATCACCCCGGTTGAACAAACTGAAATAATAAACATGTGTGTGTTGGTTTGGGTTTATTTATGTGAAGGGGGTGTTTTGTGGGTTGTTGTGGATCGGGTGAGCAGTGGAGATGTGGTTGGCTTGGTTGTGGGTTGGTGTGAATGCTCTGTTGGTAATGGGCAGCGGGGCTGAGATAAATGGTATCAAAGGGATGATGATGCATGGGTTTCAGTGTGATTGTGGTTATGGTGGTTGGCAGCAGGGCTGCAGGGATGTGTTTCATGTGACTGAACTATGTGTTGTGAATAATAAATAAAACTGTAGGAGTTAATGAATTTTGGGGTATGGTTATGGAACATGAATAATAATCAATGGGGTTGGTTGGTTAATAAGAAGGTACTTGTTTGTGGTGCTTTTTTTCCTATCATGATTTGTGAATGGAAGAGATATGTTTTATGAACGCTTGATCCAGTTTCGTTGTTGATAGTTTCCCAATAGTTATGAAACTGATAACTAAAGCTGTTGAAACATGAAAACATTAAATGGGGTTTCAGATTGTTTGTTGTATGCATGCTTCGTAGTAGCAGTGCCAAGGCATGTGCTCAGTTTCTCTGTTTAGAATACATAGGTTGGGTTGTGTGTTGGTATACATATATGTTTCTGAATCTTTGTGTTTTGTATCACCACACCCATGTTGATCACCTATTGCTGAACACTCCCATTTTATGGGAGAGGGTGTTTTTCCCCTTAGTTTCTAGCTCCTTCTTGGTCATTCTTCCATAGGTTGTGATGGCTTGAGGTGACCATATACCCAAGACTCTTCGGGTTGGTTTCGATAGGCTGTGATGGCATGAGGAAACCTCACACCGAAGACTTTTTGGGTAGGTTTTGATTGATGTGATTCTTTTCCAATGACTCTTTGGGAAGGTTTGTTTTCCCAATAATCATTGAGATGAGGCCCGAGTGTGTGCGGGTGGGATATGGGATTTGTGAGGCCATGGTGTGTGCGGGCGGGATATGTGGTTTGTGTGGCCCCGTTTTGTGTGGGAGGGATATGTGGTTTGTGAGGCCCAGGTGTGTGCAGGAAGGATATGTGGTTGTGAGGCCCATGTGTGTGCGGGCAGGAAGAGTGTGGTAGCATCAGGACGTTCGCCCTTAGGAAGAGAAGCAATCTAGTGGGGGGGGAATGGTGCATGGTACCCAATACTATTGTTCTTATATACTACTACCTTTTGTTTTGTGTTTTTAGTGAGCGTGGATAGTGAGGTTGGGTGGATAGAACTCTTTTCTAGGTTTTGGATTCTAGTGTTGTTCACACAAGACATTAGGATGTCTACCCACCTGTGCATGAGAGCTTTAGGTTTCCCTACTATGTATACTTGTATGCTCACCCTACGTTTTCTATTAGGTTTCCAGGAGGAATACTAGGGTCGTGCAGGACCCTACTTGTCAGGACAGTTGGAGTTGTTGCAGTTTTTTTTACTCTTGGTTCTTTTGGTATTGCACTTTTTAGTTTTCTTGTACTTGTACTTGTTTCAGAATTGTTTACACATGCATGTGTGATTAGTTTGGGATTATTTTTATTTACTTGTTCTTTCTTATTTTGGTGTTTTACTCATCCTATTTCCCAATCCTAAATAATAAAAAGGGTAATGTATCCCATATTTTTGAAAACTCATTCCCTTGGTGCTAGTCGCCACTCCGGGGCCTACTGGAGGCGGGAATCGGGGGTCATTATCTACCTTTCACCATTTACAGATCAAGAGGGACATCCTTGGTGGGAGGTGGTCGTGAAAAAATGGTATCAGAATATATGGTTGATAGATAGGATGAATTCTGGAGTTAGGCACAAATAGGATTGAATTGGTTTGTAGGGAAACATTGTTAGGTGATCATGGTGTGTGACATAGGCCAGGGAAGACTGTCTAGGACACAGGATTTTAGGGCCCCTTGTGATCTGATGTATGGACTATAAGCCTACCGAACAACCTAGTTAGACTACATTGATTGTAGGGTTGAGACCTGGGGATGGTACATGCATCATCATGTATGTTTTTACATGATTTGGGTGTTCTGGGAAAGAAATTGAAATAAAGTGATAAAATGAAACCTTGAGAAATTTCCTTACAACTTGGGAATAGGCGATCATTGTTTATCATATAGCTATGGCACCTGGAGGTCATCACCGGGTGACTCATACAGTCGAGGCTTAGCAGATTCAGACGGTCTATCAGTTGAGGATTGACCAAGAGGAGGAATATGATCAGTTACAGAAGACTCTCCATTCATTCCAGTGACAAACCCTCAAGAATAATGGGGGTAGTACTTCGGATATAGAGACAAAGGGGTGGATTGAAGAGCTAGGTATCTCTTTTACATTGATATGTGCTATGAGGGTGTACTGGGTTCCCTTAGAAGTCAGTCAGCTGAGAGGTGCGTCATGTCAGTGGTGGATGCTCTACCTCAGGGAGAGGTCAGAGTCAGAGTTTCCATGGGCTGACATGGAGAAGGAGTTCCAAGAGGAATTCCTTTCTTCCATGATCAATTCGGAGAAGCGACATGAGTTACTCTCCCTCTAGCAGGGGAGTATGTTAGTACGAGAGTTGGAGACCAAGTTTAATGGTCTCATACGCTTTGCTCCGGATCTCTTTTCAGATGAGGAGTCTCGGGCGAGATGTTTGGAGGAGGCGCTTCATCCTTCGCTCCAGTATGCTATTACCCCCTTCACCCTTCCGACGTACATGGAAGTACAAAATAAGGCATAGGTTGTAGTGAGGATGCAATCGCAGGGATGTGAACCACAGGAGGGGATCTAGCCGGTTTCATCGAAGGGTAAGGCAGTGAGTAGCAGGTCTCCTATGATAGGACCATCCGGATTCTGGCTAGTAGGGAGCAGGCCCCAGCAGTTCCAGTTCAGATCTTCAGGTCCTCGTACTTTTTTCATGATCCCAGGTCTGAAGTGTTTCTTTTGTGGAGGTTTCAGGCACATTCAGGGTCGGTACCTGACTCATAATCATTACAGTGAAGGTGGGAAGTTTCAGTGCACTCCTCAGAAGCACCAGTTTCCGGGGAGGCCCTTCCAGCAGCAGCAGGTCCATGCTCCTCCAAGGGAAGACTTTGCAAGAGGGGGCCGACCTCAGGGTGCTCCTCAGGGACCTCAACCATGGCGTGGTCGGGGAGGTGGTCGACATCTGAGAGGTAGAGGATCTAGGCGTGGACAGTTGCACGTAGCAGATTTGGCTGCTCCGGCTGGACCAGAGGTGGTGCAAGGTACAATTTGTTTGTTCAGCACTCTCATTTATGCTTTGTTCGATTTGGGAGCTTCGCACACCTTTTTTGGACCCGTTCTAGCCCATGCTTTGGGTCTAGACGTAGAGAGACTTCCCATACCCCTGGTACTGAGTACACCGGTTGGAGTTCAGACCAGCATATCATGTGTTTTCCTGGGATGTGGGATGATGTTGGGACAACATCGATCTAGTGGGGATCTACTTTTGCTACAGATGCATCCATACGATGTCATCCTAGGCATCGACTGGTTTTTTTCTGTTATTTCTGTTATCGACTACATCCAAAGAAGAGTCATGTTCTCCGACATGGATGGGCAGCATGTAGATTTTTTGGCAAGAGGAGCTATCTGGTGGGAGGCTGGAAAGTGAAGCCTCTCCTTTCCTTGTTAGGCGGTCTATCAGTGGTTTCAGCTGATATAGAGATGATGGATGTCCCATAAGTTTTTTGGGAGTTCATCGATGTTTTTCCCATGGAGGTTGTGACTCTACCCCCCCGACAGGATGTTGAGTTCGGAATAGACTTACAGCCTGGTGCCTGCCTGATTTCGATGTCCCCTTATCGGATGGCACCTTCAGAGTTGCGGATTCAGATTGACGATCTGATGGAGAAGGGTTTTGTTCGACCCAGCGTGTCACCATGGGGTGCTCCAGTTTTGTTCGTGAAGAAGGCAGATGGTGGTCTAAGGCAATTCATAGACTACCGAGGGCTGAATCAGGTAACGGTGAAGAATTGTTACCCCCTTCCAAGGATATATGATCACTTCTATCATCTGAGGGTAAAGGACAGTGAAATCTCTAAAATGGCTTTTAGGTGCATGTATGGGCACTTCGAGTTTGTAGTGATTCCGTTTGGAGTTACAAACGTAGTAACTGTGTTCTGGGACTTATGAACTTTGACTTTTGAGAGTTTCTGGACCGTTTCGTCAATGTGTTTATCTATGACATCTTGATCTACTCAAGATCAGAGGAGGAGCACGTGGAGTATCTCAGGATAGTCTTGAATGTCCTTAGACACCACAAGATTTATGGAAAATTGTAAAAGTACATGTTTTTTATCCAAGAAGTACACATACATGGGAACGTGGTGTCTCAGCATGGAGTGTCCGTGGACCCATCGAAGGTGGAGGCAGTTGTTTCTTGGGCGGCACCCAAGATCACGGCAGAAGTTCGTAGTTTCCTGGGGTTGGCAGGTTATTATCGGAGGTTCATTTCAGACTTCTCTTGAGTATTTTCTCCATTAACAGCTTTGACTAGGATGAACCAGGTATTCTTATGGATCGAACAGTTCCAGAAATCTTTTGAATACCTAAAGGAGATGTTGGTCAGCGCTCCAGTACTCAGGTTTCTAAAGGGAGGGTGGTTGTAGGAGGGGTTTTGTGATTCCTTTGGCCTTGGTTTGGGGTCTGTGCGGATTCAGAATAAGGGTGTGATATGTTATGGGTCTAGGTAGTTGCGCCCTCACGAGCGTAACTATGCCACCCATGACCTAGAGCTTGCAGTAGTAGTGTTCGCACTGATGTTTTAGCGACATGACCTATTTGGGGTGCACTTTCTGGTCTTCTTAGATCACAAGAGCTTGCGTTATATCTTCTCCCAGCGTTTCCTGAACATACGGATATAGATATGGGTCGAGTTTATCCATGACTATGACTTAGAGATCTCTTACACTAAAGGTAAGGGCAACGTTCAGGCTGATTCTCTGAGCAGGAAGTCACATAATGAAGTGGTTTGGGAATCTGTTGATGTTTGGAAGGCGATGGGAGATTTGGCTTCTTTGAAGATGGATGCAAGAGTAGAGGGTGTTAGTGGCTGTTTTTTTCAGATGACGGTGCATTCCTCCTTGTTGAAGCAGGTGGAAGAGTCTCAGTGTGGAGACTCCGAGGAGGATGTAATGCGGGATCATGTCGATCAGGGGAACGCTCCAGAAGGATGGTAATAGGAAAACCGAAAATAGATTCTTTTCCATGGAAGGTTTTTTGTTCAGAAGGCGATGCATGAGAGAGTTCTCCATTAGTTCCCTAGCTCAGCATTGTCGGTGCATCCAAGAGTTTGAAAAATTTACCGAGGATTTAGGGAACAGTTTTGGTGGCCCGAGGAGAAATGGGTAGTGGCAGAGTTTGTGGAAAAATTCCTAGTGTGTCAGCAATTAAAGGTCGAACACCTTTTTTCCAGTGGTTTGCTGCATCCTTTAGATGTCCCTGAGAGGAAATGGGATTACATCTCAATGGAATTTGTAATAGGACTACCCAGTGCTCTGGGTGGTTATGATACTATCTGGGTAGTGGTGGATTGGCTAAAAAAATCAGCTCACTTGATAACAATTAAGGTAATGGGCCCAGTGAGTACCTTATCACAGAGGTACGTAGATGAGGTGGTGCATTTTCATGAAGTTCTGAATACTATCGTCTATGATTGGGATACTCAGTTTACCTCACGAGTCTGGAGGGAGTTACAACGTGCTTTTGGAACCCAGCTACAGCTTAGCACTGCTTTCTACCCCCAGACCGATGGGCAGATAGAGCGGACTATCTAGACATTGGAGGATATGCTGGGAGCATGTGTTCTTGATTTCAGAGGATCATGGGTACGACACATGCCTTTAGTAGAGTTTTCCTGCAACAATAGCTTCCAATCTACTATTGGTATGACACCTTTTGAGGCTTTTTATGGAAGACCATGTCGTCCACCAATTTGATGGGTGGAGGTTGGTGAGACAACTTCCCTTGGGCCAGAGGTAGTACAGAGCACCACAAAGAATTTTCACCTTGTGCATGAGAGGATGAAAGAAGCTCAGGACTGACAGAAGTCTTATGGTAATCGACGTAGGAGGCCCTTGGAGTAAGAGGTGCGAGATCATGTGTTCTTGATGGTTTCCCATCTACGGGGGCATCAGAGGTTTTGTAAGGGGAGTAAGCTCTCCCCTAGGTTCGTCAGACCTTTCGAGGTGCTGAGGTGAGTCGACGAGGTGGCATGTCAGCTGGCCCTTCCACCATAGTTGGAGAAGGTTCATGACGTCTTCCACGTCTCCCAGCTTCGTCGGTAGTTACACGACGACTCTCATGTTATCAACTGGGGAGGCATAGATATGGG
Organism: Viscum album; assembly: GCA_963277665.1. Lineage (NCBI taxonomy): Eukaryota > Viridiplantae > Streptophyta > Magnoliopsida > Santalales > Viscaceae > Viscum > Viscum album. The sequence continues at coordinate 793,017,083 of OY728128.1, read as the reverse complement.
GGACGACGCAACCATCGAGGAATGACCAGCCAAAATTAAGGATCGTGAAGAGAAGGTGATCTGTGGATGAACTATCTCCATGGTTCGTTTGTTGTGGAGGCATAGCAGCCTCGAGGAGAGAACATGGGAGCAGGAGGCTCAAATGCACACTCAGTACCCAGAGTTTTTTTGAATTTTGTTCTTCATTGTTCATCTAAGCATTGTGTTGATGTTATACTTTGTACCAATGATTTATGGAATGCATGGGTTTTCAGTTGGAAGATGTTTTGTTTCCTTGTTATCTAAAAGTGTGTAACATGTCCAGATGTGTGGGGAGGGGGAGATCCTGATTCATAATCAAGATGCATTAATGCGCATGCGATTGAACCCATGCGGGTGAGACAGTTCCACCTAAAGCGGAAAATGTCTCAACATGGGAGAAGTAATTCCCCCAGCCATGTGTTCGGGCAGTGTGTTGGTTGAACGGTGTTGGGGGCTTTGTATGTTGGAAAATTCTAATATATGGAAGTAGGAAGACCCAATTCTTAATCGAGACACATTAATGCGGATGTGATTAATCCTGTGCAGGAGAGTTAGTGCTGCCTAAAGTGGATAATATCTCGACATAGGAGAAGGAACTCCTAACACATATGGTTTGGGTTGTTAGTTGGGTTCTTGTTATAATGAGATCCCTAAGATGTATCTTGTTGGGTTCCTCTAGGTAGGGTTTTAAATTCTTGAGGATTAGAATGTTTTAAGAGGTATCTGATGTAATGGCCCGGACCTCTCCGGTCCATTCCATTGTGAAAATGTGGGGTTAGAGGTGTTTCAGGAAATCAAGGTGACATGGAGGTGTGTTTGGGTGGTTTTTTTAATAAAAGTGGATGTCTTGCAACTTTTACATGGTTGGCGCACGGTTTGTTAAACCGTGCGGCCAAGCCATGCATACCTGGCCTTGATTGCAGTAGAGACTGCACGGGGGGAACACAATTTGTCTATACCGTCCTGCTAAATCGTGCGAGCTGAGTGGCTAAGGCAGTAGTGACCACACAGTTAGCGCACGATTTTTCTAACTGTGCGACTAGGCCATGCAGGCACTTAATGATAGATCCTAAATTTTAGGATATTGACCACTTATCCTTTATCTATCTTGTTTAAGACCCTAATCGTCCATAACTCGATATTACCCTTCCTTAGAGTTAGTAGAACCTCTCCCAAACTTTTTGGAGGAAATATGGAGGCTTCTCTTTGCAAATAAAAACTGGTTTCTCAAGGTATGTTATCCTTCTTGTTGGGTTCTTTGATCTTCTCAGATCTACTCCTTCTCTTCCCTCAGTATCTTAGATCTACGCCCATTATGGTTATATCTATGTGTGTGGCTGTCGTTTATGATGAGTCATGGTCTTGATCTTTCTAGGAGGAGAGATCTAAAGCGGGGTTTCGGAGAATCGACCTGGGTTTCTTGAGAATTCTTCGACCGTTGTGGTTTCCATAAAAAACCTTTGAGGTAGGGATCTTACCTTCATCTCTCTAAATTGTGTGTCATGTGGGGTTGGTGTCCTCTTGTTTACGTGAAACACATTTGAACCGGTTTAATAATGATAATAACTGGTTATATAACGGGGATGGGATGTTTGTGAATGTAGTTAGATTATTTATATCCTGTGATATTATGTTGTGAATTGAATGATCTTCTGCCTACTGGAAATCATGGTCCTCGGGGGCCTTTGCATACGCAATTAAATTTTTCCCTCTCCTTCTGGATTTTCTTATGGATGAAAATTTTTATTGAATATGGAAATTGGTTAATCAGGTAGAGTTGGCTGATTAAATACCTAGAACCCTTGGGTGACACCCCGATTGAACAAACTGAAATAATAAATGGGTGCTTATTAGTGTTTATATATGTGAAGGGGGGTTTTTTGGGTTGTTGTGGATCGAGTGAGCATTGGGACTGTGGTTGGCTTGGTTGTGGGTTGGTGTGAATGTTATGCTGGCAATCAGCAGCGGGGCTGCGATAAATGGTATCAAAGGGATGATGATGTATGGGTTTCGATGTGATTGTGTTTATGGGGGTTGGAAGCAGGGCTATAGGGATGTTTTTGGTGTGAATGGACTACGGGTTGTGAATAATAAATAAAAGAGGAATAGTTAATGAATTGTGGGGCATGGTAATGGAATGAGAATATTAATCAATGGGGTTGGTTGGTTAATAAGAAGGGACTTGTTTGTGTTGCTTGTCTTTTTCTAACTTGATTTTTGGATGGTGGGGATATGATTTATGAACGCTTGATCCAGTTTGGTTGTTGATAGACGCCTAGTAGTTAAGACACTGATAACTACAGCTGTTGAAACATGAAAACATTAAATGGGGTTTTGGGATTTTTTGTTGTATTCATGCTTCATAGTAGCAGTGCCGAGGCACATGCTTAGTTTCTCTGTTTAGAAGCCATAGGTTGGGATGTGTGTTGGTATACATATATGTATCTGTATCTTTGTGTTTTGTCCCACCCCACCCATGTTGAGAACCTAGTGCTGAACACTCCGATTTTATGGGAGAGGGTGTTTTTACTTTTAGTTACTAGCTCCTTCATATTATTTCTTACATAGGCTGTGATGGCTTGTGGCAACCTTACACCCAAGACTCTTCGGGTCGGTTTTTATGGGTTGCGATGGGTGGATGCAACCTTACACCCAAGACGCTTCTGGTAGGTTTTCATTGGTGTGATTCTTAGCCCATGACTCTTTGGGCAGGTTTGTTTTCCCAATAATCTTCGGGATGATATCTAGGAGTGCGGGTGGGATATGTGGTTTGTGAGGCCCAGGTGTGTGTGGGAGGGATATGTGGTTTGTGAGGCCAAGGTGTGTAATGTCAGGATATGTGGTTTGTGAGGCCAAGGTGTGTGCGAGCGGGATATGTTGTTGTGAGGCCCAGGTGTGTGCGGGCATGAAGAGTGTGGTAGCTTCAAGACGTCCACCATTAGGATGAGATGCTAGCTAGGGGGGGGGGGGTAATGGTTCGGGGTACCCAATACTCTTGTTCTTATATACTAATACCTGTTGTTTTGTGTTTTTGGTGAGCGTGGATGGTTTTTTTGGGTGGATAGAACTCCTTCCTAGGTTTTGATTTCTTCTATTATTCTCAGGGGACATTATGATGTCTCCCCACTTGAGAATGAGAGCTTTAGGTTTCCCTACTTAGTATACTTGTATTCTCACCATACGTTTTCGTTCAGATTTCCAGGAGGACTACCAGGGCCGTACGGGACCATACTAGTCAGGACAGTTGGATTTGTTGTAGTTTGTTGTACTATTGTTTCTTTTGGTATTACACTTTTGAGTTTTCGTGTACTTGTACTTGTTTCATAATTGTTTAAACATGCATGTGGGATTTCTTTGGGTTTATTTTCATTTAAATTTTCCTTTATATTTTGGTGTCTGACTCAACCTATTTCCAGATCCTATATAATAATAAGGGTAATGTGTAACGCCCCGACCCCAGCTACCCAGAGTCGGTGCATTACTTCGTAACATTGGCATGATCACAAGAAAGGTCAAATCTCGAAAGACCGATTGGTTTAGTAGCCTTGGAAACACTAGATATATTCATAAGTTTTACATTACATCATTAAACGAAAAACTACTACAACTACATATTGTCTCCATAATCCACACTCATATCCCCACATAATATCCCTGCAGGTCATTCATAACTTACTTCTTCACTTCCTGGGAAAAATAAAACATAGAAAAGGGGTGAGCTCAAATGCCCAGTAAGGATAACAATATAGCGGAAACTTTCATAAATAAGAATAATATTTTAAGGCAATGTATAACTAAAACAAAAGCCTTTCAAACATGAACTTTCAACATGGTATGGCATAAATAAAATGAAATAATGCCATTTACTTACTCACATGGATATTCTACTAATCGAATAATCACATGCAAAAATCAATAACCACTTTCATAATGTTGGAATGCATAATGCCAGACTATCATAACCACATAGTCAAGGCCTCGTGCCAAGACTACAAATAAGATTTTGTCAAGGCCTTGTGCCAAGACACTAGTTTGTCTCATGAGACCTACCGATGCATCGAGGAGCTATAGCGGGCTCCACCCGTCACTTACTAAGTCCAATGCATTCCCATATGAAAATGTTTAAACATAACATAAACATTCGTATTAAAACTAGCATACGAAATGTCAATAATTTCACCATAAACTATGAATGGTATAAAAATAGCACATCCACAGTCAAACATATCACAAAAACTTCAATACAATATAGAAGTTTTGTATCATAATAATTCAACATCAAATAAGCGTAAAATCCATCAAAGGATGTTGACATAGATGAAATCAAAACTATTTGAGAGAAATATCTCCTTTTTTGAAATCATTTAAAAGTCACACATTTATAAAGGAAGTAATTAAAAAGAGAATTTTGAATAAAAGTGTCCCATACCACTTTTAAACTTTTGAAAGGAATTAAAATTTTTTAAAAAACATTCATGTCCATATAAATAAATCCATAAAAAACATTTTGAAGAAATGGACATTAATTGAAAAGATTTAGAATGATAAATCTTTAAAACATTGAAAATTCTGATTTTGATAAAGAGTACCTTTCTGAAATTCTTAAAATATTCATTTTGAAATCATTTAAAATCAAAACACTTCTTAGAGAAATATCTCTTTATATTTTTGAAATCATTTTAGAGCCATATAAAATAAAACATTTTCGTGAAAATATCCTTTTAAGCTTGTAAGGAAAGCTTTGAATATTTTATAATGGCGGAAAATAACCTCACCCACCGTATAAGTTAAAAAAAACATTCTTACCTTAATTCCGTCGAAAAGGTTAAAAAGGACCTTGTTTTGGAAATGATGGAAAGATTCCTTTATAAACCTCTTATAAAAAGTCAAACAAGGGTATAAATGACTTTAACCCATATTCTTGTAAATAGTAAAAATGTTTTGAAATACATTTTTACGAAACATGGATGTGGATGATAAAGAGATCCCAGTAGATTACTACGTATAAACAACCTCAGATAATGAAGAGATTGTGAAATAACCCTTACCTTGTACTTTTCCTTGGTTGGGGTAGGTTAACCTCCTGTATAATGGTGAAATAATTGTTATTAAATTATACAAGAATCATATATATTAATATGATATCATATATGATCTTTTAACATTGATTTGTTAATAATATCTTAGAATTATCGTCGTTTCGGGTGTTAACTTACTTGTTTTCTTTTATATGTTTTGTTACGTAAGACATGTTTGTAAAGGATAGGTTGTATATTATTCATATCCAGAATTATATCAAGTCCTTAAACATCATTTTTAAATCATCAAATGATAATTATACTTGAATGGATACGATGGATAATGAATCTCATCGCGTTCGTGGAGACGGTAGTCCGTACGTACGCACGAGCGACGATATCATTATTTTGATATTAAAATAATATATAAATGGATGGTATATCATATATGCAGAATCATTAACATGTTATATTTATTATTTACATGAGTTACACATCATTATTATACCCATCCACATAATAATATATTGAATAACAATTACACCACGTCGTGGAGACGGTAAGCCGTACGTACGCACATATGGTGACATGTTATTCAAAGGGTGGATAGAATACTGAATATGGTTGTACCATATTTATAATAACATCACAGTATATGTGAGATACTGGAGTTATTATTTTAGGATGGTAAAAACAAAGGAAGAAGAAGTGGAAGAAGAAAGGAACTTAGAAAAGGGTGGTGAAATCATTACCTCTTCTTCGGGTTCTTCCTTTTGATTTGATCAAAAGGGCTCCGTAGGTTGGGTTTATGATCAAACTAAGGCCTCTAGGTTGTAGTGAGGGATGTTGGGAGAGTATTTGGGCAGAGTGTGGCCGAACCAAAAGGCTTTGAAGGTGTGAAGAAATGAGAAGGAGGAGTGCCCTTTTATAAGAGGGGTGAGGGGGCACCTTTGGAAAAGCTAGAAATATTAATTTATAATAAATTCATATTCGGTTTCTAATGGCTCCAAAGCTTATTATTCAAAGTTTAAGGTTGGGATAGGTAGAAAACCACTCAACCAATAGAATTTAGACAGGTTTGGGTACTTATATTAACCTTATCTTTAATTATTAACTCTAAGTTAATTAGTTTCACTTTTACAATGTCTCTTTGTATTTTTATATAATATGGTTAATAAACATACTATATACATACAAGCGACCCCCAAGTGGTACATTAATGATGAACCTATCATGATATAAGTCTCTTGGCCGAATTTTAGATTTTTAGGAATTTGATATCAATTAATAATATAATATTTGTTTTAAGAACTCTTTTATGTCAATTTTGACACTATTCAATAGTTGATTTTTGTGAAACTCATAACAGATTCATTACTTCGAAAAAAGTAAATTAAATCAATCCTAATATATCATATTATCCTAGAAAATTAGTTTAATTCATTAAAAGTTTCATATTATATTTATTTGGGTATTTATAATATCAATTATTTTAATTTTTCACTATTATAGTAATTACTGCATCATCATTGTGTCATAAATAAAATTAATTATTTAATGTCTAAAAATTATAAATAAACTATCATTATGTAGGAAATCTTTTTATCTTTCTAATTAATATTTATAATCGAAAATCCAACATGTATAACCCTATGTAAAAATTGTTCTTCTAAAAGATATATGCTTGTGTCATTTTTGTATTCATTTTAACTTAATTAAAATAAAGTGTCATTATCACTTACAAGTGGATCCATGGGGTCCCAAAATTGACACAAAGATTCCCATGGTCGACCATGTATCAAACAATAGGGTTAAGACACGTTTTAGGGTAATTTAGTATTATTATAATATTATTTTTTAACCCTTATTTACCGGATTTACCCTTAACCATGGTAAATAAAATATTTACCGCAGTAATTATTCAAAATGTCTAAAAATAAATGTTACCTATTTACACAATTTGAACATCCTGATTCCAAATATGGAATCCATTTTTTCTAAATTAAAAACACAGAAGTGGCAGAAATTAATTTAAAATTAATTCCCGCTGTCAAAACAAAAAGCGTGTTTTTAAGAGATAATAACTATCAAAAGATTGACACTTGTTTATGTTCGGTTTAATTGTAAAATTTTGTCTAATGACCAAAATTATATTAAATTGTAAAAATATATTCTAAATATACTTTAAAACCACTCAAATTCATAATTTATCACTATTAATTATTTTGATAAAAAAAGTTGTTTTTAATTAAAATTTAGTAATTTTCACTATTCATCAAAATATGAAAGTTATCCGAAAAGTACCAAAATTTCACCTTAGGCTAAATTCGATATTCCGAATCCAAAAATGAAGTCCATTTCAAAATATAAAATATATATTATTTCAAAATTTAGGTATTACTATTCATAACAGCCAGTTTGATTGGTTGTGGTGTCTGTTAAAACTCGAAGTTGCGTACAACACACGCTACTGTTTTATTCAAAGGAAAGCGTACCGTGGAAGCATGGGAAGTTTCATTTTAAATTTTTTGATGTCTCCATTTTGTCAAAAAGTTTAAAATATTGTATTTAAAAAGGTTTCACTAAAAGTTGATAAAAGTGCAATACTGAAAATGAATCTGTTCTTGCATTATGACTAAGAAACTCATAATATGGATTCTAAAATTATAAAGTTTAAAATTTAGTTAATACTATTCATGACCTCTTTTAATGGCTTTTTTTTGGTAAGTCATGGTGCAATTGAACTCGGTGTTGCGTGTAGTGCAAGTTATTGAATTATTTTGAAGAAATAACACACTATGAAATCTTGGGGTGTTACATTCTCCCCTCCTTCAATAAATTGCGTCCTCGCAATTTGAAATTGTTCTTCGAAAATAAAAGGTTGAATGTAGAAAATATATTTGTGGGAAAACCCACATCAGAAATTGGGTTACCAAAATTTAGTCTTAATATGAGGAAAAGAGAAATCAAAGGGTCACCACCAAATTATGATCTCGATTAGGAGACCATTGGTGGAAATTGGAGACATATAATCGGAGGAAAAACGTAAATATTTATAGGTAGTGATTGAGGTCATCAATCAAAAACAAGTATAAAATTGAGTTCCTTAAATTCATCAATCTATGATGAATTGAAATATCATCGGTTCAACAAAACATAGGGTATTAGGATAACACATTTTTGACGTTTCAAAATATCCTAGTTGAAATCCCACATCGAAAAATGAATTAATGAGGCCTCTATTTAAAATAAAGAGTCGAAAGTATGAAGATTACCGAAAATAACACATACTAGGGTTCCATGTAAGAAAATATGGATATGGAAGAAAAATCTAACCATCAATTATCTGATGGAGAGTGGTAGAGAACATGGCTATAAAAAGGCCAACAATCCCAAAGCCATAAATTAGTGATGATTTAAGGTACCATCTAGGAAAACATTTTTGTTCAAAGTTGCTTTTCTTAATATTGAGGAATTTATTTATGAGATTGGCTAAGATCATAAGGAGAAATACTTACTTTATAATTAGAGTTTTATCCATTAATAAATTTCTACCACAAACTCATCTTTCACTCTAAAAGATAATAGAATGTAAGAAAAATTCTACTTACACTATTCGTATAGGGTTCCAAAATAAACGAATTTATAATTCATCTACATGATCTTTTAATAAAAACTACATTATTTAATCCAGGACATCTCATGGTCCAGTGGTAGGTGATACACCCTTGTCGCCATTCGGTTGCGGGTTCAAGTCTCGCAGCCTTGCCGGACGCGACGGGTTGCCGCCCGACCTCCGGGTTGTCATTTTATGGAAATCCAAAATAATCCAAACTAGAAAAATCCAAAATACTTCTGTCCAAACTCAAAGTCTAACATTTATAAGGAAGGTAAACATAATATAGATCCTTTTTACCCCGTAATAGCATATGAATACCTTCATCATGTATTACCATATTCCTTATTGATTACATTCATGCTCCCTTATTCCATATAGAATGCTGGATATACTTCATCAATCCAAAAATGTTTTAAACCCCAACAATGATGGAATATACAAATCCTTAATCAGTTCCAAGGTAGTCAATAATATCCAATATATTTTTTCTAAAATAATCATGTATTATTCGAAAATCACTACCTCGGTATCAGAACTATATTATGGTTTATCATTCTCTCAACCATATATTTTCCAAAAATTTATCCTGCTATTGAGTCACTTTTCTTTGTTCCACACAATCTCAAGTCCTTAATGAAATAGTACTGCAGTACAATCCTTATATACTCCATAATTATTATAACAAGTACATTGTTGATACAAAACTCAATTGGCATAATCAACATAAGAACTCTAATCATTCCTATTCATCTGTGGTAGTATCATAACTTGATTATTATCCAATAGCATCATTTGGGTCATAGTCTGATGACTGGGACATAGGTTCGCGTAGTGTCCAAACTCCATGCAAATGAAGCATTGTACATTTGAAACCATTTTCTTACCCTTGCAGTCATGTACTTTGTGCCCTTTTCCTCCACACTTATAACAAACTCCCATTCCTTTCAGGCAAGTTCCAGGGTGTTTCTTTCCACAGTTACCACATATGGGAAAATTCTTCTTTTCCCTCTTCCCTTTATCCATCTTTATCTCTTCTATCCTTTTCTTCTCTTGCTTCCCTTCAAAGCCATAGGACTCAGTAATCTCTTTACTTATCTTATCAATACATGATATTATTTCTTCATATGATGATAATACATGGGAGACTATTTCTCTTATAAATTCTAACTTAAGACCATGAAAGATATGATCCTTCCTTCTCTTTGGATCATGTGCATTTCCGGAGTTCTCATTCCTTCTACTGGGCGCCATTTCTAAACAATGGCATAAACTAGATCAGTTTATGAATCAAAATACATAATCCCATACTTATAAAACACTTAACATAAATTGAACTATTTATGGATATAATCCATAATCATAAGAATATTTTCTTTAAGGAAGTATATACTCATAAACCCTTCAAAATGATTTGTAAAGAAAATGAGAGTTATCCTAAGCATATCCCCCGGGAGTGTTGTATCCAAGAGTGCAGCAAGGCCCGTTGTCGTGCACCAGTTCCCGTTCGAGTCTATCTCAAAGCGGTGTTTTCGGGTTTTACCCCTAGGTACATCTGTGCCAGAGCCGCCTCTACCTTCTCGTATCCAGACATGGATGTATTGCTCGGAAAACTCACAAAATCTCTACAATACCAAAATTCTAGGAAGTTCTTCTATACTAATCTTCAAAGTTCATCTTAGGTCTACGTGCTCTTATCAGAGTTTATCTAAATCTAGCTTCCAAGGTTTGTACTAAACTTCCTCTGATACCAACTGTAACGCCCCGACCCCAGCTACCCAGAGTCGGTGCATTACTTCGTAACATTGGCATGATCACAATAAAGATCAAATCTAGAAAGACCGATTGGTTTAGTAGCCTTGGAAACACTAGATATATTCATAAGTTTTACATTACATCATTAAACGAAAAACTACTACAACTACATATTGTCTCCATAATCCACACTCATATCCCCACATAATATCCCTGCAGGTCATTCATAACTTACTTCTTCACTTCCTGGGAAAAATAAAACATAGAAAAGGGGTGAGCTCAAATGCCCAGTAAGGATAACAATATAGCGGAAACTTTCATAAATAAGAATAATATTTTAAGGCAATGTATAACTAAAACAAAAGCCTTTCAAACATGAACTTTCAACATGGTATGGCATAAATAAAATGAAATAATGCCATTTACTTACTCACATGGATATTCTACTAATCGAATAATCACATGCAAAAATCAATAACCACTTTCATAATGTTGGAATGCATAATGCCATACTATCATAACCACATAGTCAAGGCCTCGTGCCAAGACTACAAATAAGATTTTGTCAAGGCCTTGTGCCAAGACACTAGTTTGTCTCATGAGACCTACCGATGCATCGAGGAGCTATAGCGGGCTCCACCCGTCACTTACTAAGTCCAATGCATTCCCATATGAAAAGGTTTAAACATAACATAAACATTCGTATTAAAACTAGCATACAAAATGTCAATAATTTCACCATAAACTATGAATGGTATAAAAATAGCACATCCACATTCAAACATATCACAAAACCTTCAATACAATATAGAAGTTCTGTATCATAATAATTCAAATTCAAATAAGCGTAAAATCCATCAAAGGATGTTGACATAGATGAAATCAAAACTATTTGAGAGAAATATCTCCTTTTTTGAAATCATTTAAAAGTCACACATTTATAAAGGAAGTAATTAAAAAGAGATTTTTGAATCAAAGTGTCCCATACCACTTTTAAACTTTTGAAAGGAATTAAATTTTTTTTAAAAACATTCATGTCCATATAAATAAATCCTTAAAAACCATTTTGAAGAAATGGACATTAATTGAAAAGATTTAGAATGATAAATCTTTAATAAATTGAAAATTCTGATTTTGATAAAGAGTACCTTTCTGAAATTCTTAAAATATTCATTTTGAAATCATTTAAAATCAAAACACTTCTTAGAGAAATATCTCTTTATATTTTTGAAATCATTTTAGAGCCATATAAAATAAAACATTTTCTTGAAAATATCCTTGTAAGCTTGTAAGGAAAGAATTGAATATTTTATAATGGCGGAAAATAACCTCACCCGCCGTATAAGTTAAAAAAGACATTCTTACCTTAATTCTGTCGAAAAGGTTAAAAAGGACCTTGTTTTGGAAATGATGGAAAGATTCCTTTATAAACCTCTTATAAAAATTCAAACAAGGGTATAAATGACTTTAACCCATATTCTTGTAAATCGTAAAAATGTTTTGAAATACATTTTTACGAAACATGGATGTGGATGATAAAGAGATCCCAGTAGATTATTACATATAAACAACCTCGGATAATGAAGAGATTTTGAAATAACCCTTACCTTGTACTTTTCCTTGGTTGGGGTAGGTTAACCTCCTGTATAATGGTGAAATAATTGTTATTAAATTATACAAGAATAATATATATTAATATGATATCATATATGATCTTTTAACATTGATTTGTTAATAATATCTTAGAATTATCGTCGTTTCGGGTGTTAACTTACTTGTTTTCTTTTATATGTCTTGTTACGTAAGACATGTTTGTAAAGGATAGGTTGTATATTATTCATATCCAGAATTATATCAAGTACTTAAACATCATTTTTAAATCATCAAATGATAATTATACTTGAATGGATACGATGGAGAATGAATCTCATCGCGTTCGTGGAGACAGTAGTCCGTACGTACGCACGAGTGACGATATCATTCTTTTGATATTAAAATAATATATAAATGGATGGTATATCATATATACATAATCATTAAACTTGTTATATTTATTATTTACATGAGTTACACATCATTATTATACCCATCCACATAATAATATATTGAATAACAATTACACCACGTCGTGGAGACGGTAAGCCGTACATACGCACGTATGGTGACATGTTATTCAAAGGGTGGATAGAATACTGAATATGGTTGTACCATATTTATAATAACATCACAGTATATGTGAGATACTGGAGTTATTATTTTAGGATGGTAAAAACAAAGGAAGAAGAAGTGGAAGAAGAAAGGAACTTAGAAAAGGGTGGCGAAATCATTACCTCTTCTTCGGGTTCTTCCTTTTGATTTGATCAAAAGTGATCCTTAGGTTGTCTTTCTGATCAAACTAAGGCCTCTAGGTTGTAGTGAGGAATGTTGGGAGAGTATTTGGGCAGAGTGTGGCCGAACCAAAAGGCTTTGAAGGTGTGAAGAAATGAGAAGGAGGAGTGCCCTTTTATAAGAGGGGTGAGGGGCACCTTTGGAAAAGCTAGAAATATTAATTTATAATAAATTAATATTCGGTTTCTAATGGCTCCAAAGCTTATTATTCAAAGGTTAAGGTGGGGATAGGTCGAAAACCACTCAACAAATAGAATTTAGACAGGTTTGGGTACTTATATTAACCTTATCTTTAAGTATTAACTCTAAGTTAATTAGTTTCACTTTTACAATGTCTCTTTGTATTTTTATATAATATGGTTAATAAACTTACTATATACATCCAAGCGACCCCCAAGTGGTACAGTAATGATGAACATATCATGATATAAGTCTCTTGGCCGAATTTTAGATTTTTAGGAATTTAATATCAATTAATAATATAATATTTGTTTTAAGAACTCTTTTATGTCAATTTTGACACTATTCAATAGTTGATTTTTGTGAAACTCATAACAGATTGATTACTTCGAAAAAAGTCAATTAAATCAATCCTAATATATCATATTATCCTAGAAAATTAGTTTAATTCATTAAAAGTTTCATATTATATTTATTTGGGTATTTATAATATCAATTATTTTCATTTTTCACTATTATAGTAATTACTGCATCATCATTGTGTCATAAATAAAATGAATTATTTAATGTTTAAAAATTATAAATAAAATATCATTATGTAGGAAATATTTTTATCTTTCTAATTAATATTTATAATCGAAAATCCAATATGTATAACCCTATGTAAAAATTGTTCTTCTAAAAGATATATGCTTGTGTCATTTTTGTATTCATTTTAACTTAATTAAAATAAAGTGTCATTATCACTTACAAGTGGATCCATGGGGTCCCAAAATTGACACAAAGATGCCCATGGTCGACCATGTATCAAAAAATAGGGTTAAGACACGTTTTCGGGTAATTTAGTATTATTATAATATTATTTTTTAACCCTTATTTACCGGATTTACCCTTAACCATGGTAAATAAAATATTTACCGCAGTAATTATTCAAAATTTCTAAAAATAAAAGTTACCTATTTACACAATTTGAACATCCTGATTCCAAATATGGAATCCATTTTTTCTAAATTCAAAACACATAAGTGGGAGAAATTAATTTAAAATTAATTCCCGCTGTCAAAACAAAAAGCGTGTTTTTAAGAGATAATAACTATCAAAAGATTGACACTTGTTTATGTTCGGTTTAATTGTAAAATTTTGTCTAATGACCAACATTATATTAAATTGTAAAAATATATTCTAAATATACTTTAAAACCACTCAAATTCATAATTTATCACTATTAATTATTTTGATTAAAAAAGTTGTTTTTAATTAAAATTTAGTAATTTTCACTATTCATCAAAATATGAAAGTTATCCGAAAAGTACCAAAATTTCACCTTAGGCTAAATTCGATATTCCGAATCCAAAAATGAAGTCCATTTCAAAATATAAAATATATATTATTTCAAAATTTAGGTATTACTATTCATAACGGCCAGTTTGATTGGTTGTGGTGTGTGTTAAAACTCGAAGTTGCGTACAACACACGTTACTGTTTTATTCAAAGGAAAGTGTACCGTGGAAGCTTGGGAAGTTTCATTTTAAATTTTTTGATGTCTCCATTTAGTCAAAAAGTTTAAAATATTTTATTTAAAAAGGTTTCACTAAAAGTTGATAAAAGTGCAATACTGAAAATGAATCTGTTCTTGCATTATGACTAAGAAACTCATAATATGGATTCTAAAATTATAAAGTTTAAAATTTAGTTAATACTATTCATGACCTCTTTTAATGGATTTTTTTGGTAAGTCATGGTGCAATTGAACTCGGTGTTGCGTGTAGTGCAAGTTATTGAATTATTTTGAAGAAATAACACACTATGAAATCTTGGGTTTGTTACATAATGCCTACCGTATTTGTGAAAAATCATACCCTTAGTGCTAGTCGCCACTCCAGGGCCTACTGAAGGAAGGACTCAGGGGTCGTTATCTCCCTTTCACCATTGCCCGCTCAGGAGGGGTATCTTTGGTGGGAGTGGGTCGTGACATGATTGTTTCGTACAATTCATTCTAATCATGATGAAATTTTTTTGTAATAATTGCATTGGTTCTTCCTTATTCACAATGTATTTAATGTTACTGATTGTTGTTGTCATCAATATCCATTAAATTGGGAATTTTATATTAATAATTAAAAAAACAATTCATTTGATGAATTAGATTGTTTTAGGTGAGTTAGTTGGGAATTTGTTATAATGCGTTGTCTCAATTAACTTTAATGAATTCCATCAGATTTTGTGATCTGAGATTTCTATTTTTCACATATAAAACATTTTCCTACTCTATTTATTTGATTTACAATGTGATTCTTATAATATGGTTTAATCATAGTCAAATATATTTTATCTCTCATTGTGGCCTGTCATTAATGATCCTACGATACCACATTTTACATTTCATATATCAAAATCTATGGTATTAATGAGATTCTCAAGTTTTTATTTGTACATTAACTGCACATCATATAATTTATTCATTCGTACCAAGGAAATATATATAAATATGAATTTATGCACCAAATTTACCCCAATGAATAAAAACTATCTCTCTGTTTTCGATATAATATTTAAAAAACGGGTTTACAATGTATGCATCATATTGTGTGTCATATTACATATACTTACATATCCTCAAATTTTTCCTCTTTCTTTCAACTCTTAAAATTCAATCCCAATTTTCTAGTGAAAATTTAAGGATAAATATTTTTTGAAAAATATTACAGTATAGTTATCCTACTACATAGATTAAAATTCATCAACAATATAATATTATAAATTTTATTCAATGATTGGTCAAATTTCTATTCTTGATGTGAATCTAGTAAAGTAACATATATATGATTATAACACTAATGAAATAAAAATAGCATTTCCATTCAATTTATTTTATTTTCAAAAACTACTGGATTGAAATTCTATCTAATGGTGGGAGGATGAATCCACCTAAATACATAAATAGGGTTTTGTTCAATCCATTCCATACTTGGTAGATCAAAAAGGTTAGTTTTACTATTCATCACTTGAGATAATTGGTTTAGAATCACCACATGATTCTCTATTCCATATCCCAAAAAAATATTTTTATTAGTTGGTACAATCATCATGTAACCCATCAAACAATATGTAAATTCTATGTATATTGAATTTAACCACAAATTAAATAAATATGTTAATCATGAAAAATACATAACGACGTCTTAATAGAAAAACTTGAAAATTCATAACCATGATTTCTAGGTCATGGAAGATTTTATTTCTAGACTAGGAAAATTTCATTTCAATATTTTTTAATTTACATTTATTTGTTATAATATTTAACCTAAACCCCACATAGATTAAAATGCTGATGACCCCCATAAAATAAGAATATATTTCATATATATTCTTTAATTTAAATTATAAATATTAAGAATACACACAAAATACAAAAACCATAATGTCTATTTCCTTCTGATATAAGTGATATAAATTTATTAATATCCACAATTTCATCAATATGTGAAACAAAATTCCATACATATTACTTGTAATCATAATACAATAAATAATTTCATATAGAAATGGGAAGTATTATATGGTCTGGGATCGAATTATGAATAAGTGAATGAATATATCAATTTGATATAAACCACAAAATATGAAAATAATGTGAAAATTAATGATCTTGTGTGAAATATATATTTAAAATTAACATGGATCCTAATAGTTTCCCCTATTGTATGATATAAATACATATATGGTAAATGTAGGAAATATTTAAGATAATATATGAATTTGAATGCATGCAAAATTAATCATGATGTAGAGAGAGTAGTAATGACTAATCGAATAACATAAGAATGTGAAACAACCATAAGAATCGAAAACCATAAAATATTACAAAACAATATTCATAAAAATTAAAAATGTTTTTCACAAAATAAATAACATATAGAATACATATTATGGGTAAACCTAGTAATCCCTATAAATGTTTTTGTGATATAACTTAATCCTACTCATTTTTTATGTCTTGAATAAATGAAATAATTTCAACCATTATCATAATTAATTTATTACATTTGAAAATTTATTCAACATATTGGATTTATATATTTTACCACACCTAGGGAAAATTTATTAATCATAGATATGTGTTCCCCATGATGGAAATCATTCATTATATCATGTAAAACTCATGGAAAGTTTTTTATTATGACGATTTTTAATGGTACATAAGGAAATGAAATAAATAATTAAATTTTTAAATATGAAAATTAATTCTTTCAATGTAATGATATTATAACTTCACATACATGAATATCATTAATATAATTCCTTCAGACTAATTCTCTAGGATTCAATTCCAAATATAGATAACATATAACACTAACAATAATAAACATATATAATTACAAATTATTTCTCAAATTTATAATCTCAGGGATATTAGTTTTCAATTTTAATGAATTACAAAAAATTCACTAACTAAACATCTGACTTATTCTCATTTAATGGATATCTCTTTCTATATTATATAATATTATAATTAATTCATAATGAGTCATAAATTCAGAAAATAAATTATCATTGAAGATACTCTCAATGGGTTATAATATATTATACATTATTAATAATCATTAGGAAATAAATAAATATGAATTATGTCAGATCATATGCTTAGTAATCTTAAACATAATAAAAATAATAACAGGCGATACATGAGTAAAATTTTATATCATAATGAGAATAAAATAAATACATTGGATGTGATGATGCAGGAACATGCAAAAGTCAATACAATATTATTATAGCATCAAATCATATAAATATGGGTGCAATATATATATATATATATATATATATTAAATCATAATAATAACTCAACATCAATACCTTTTTAACATATTATAGTTGGATTTAAAAAAATTCTATTGTTATTGGTGTGTAGGCTCAGATCATACACAACATGATATATCTGAAGATAAAAATATTAACCAATGAATTAAAGAACTGTCTAGAAACACATATAAAAAATAACGATCACAGAGTCGTGTCCCAAAATTATTTGAACCAATATATCATAAAGAACAAGGGAAATGGGCTTTAAATCCTTTTCATGTGGATCCCTTAGGAAGAATTGATTATTCAATTATGGCGCATGTTATGATAAACAGATTGACAATACATGGGTATCCAATGTTTTTAAGTATCACTCAATTTAAATATCACTCAATAAATATGAATATTATTTTTATTTAGACTGTATATAAAATGGATATATGGTTTATAATGTAATTTCCCCATTAAATTGATGTATTTTTCATCTTGGATAACACATTTATATCTTGTAATGGATCATAGGTAATTTAAAGTGTAATGGAAATTTAATTACATCATGAATATTAAAGTGGATTATTAATAACGATAGAATTAGTGGCGAATAGTCCCATAGATGTAAACGAGTATTTCAAAATTCATTTGGATGATGAAGGTGGGAGTTATAATTTGATGAATACGCATGATCAATCATAAAAAATAGATAATGATCACCCATATAAGAATTCATAAAATTCCATATATATTTTTTCATATTATTTTTATAAAATTAAAATTAAATTTATTATAAAATCATGCAAATAAAAATTTTAATTTTTCAAAACATTAATGAATTGATATTTTTTAGAAAATTAAAATGATTGTGGAATGATATTTTCAAAAATAAATATATAAATGGGATTAATTCATTAAAAATAATCCCATGTATAAAATGAGAAATGAAATTTCATTTAAATAGATACTAAATATAATAATTATAGATAAAAATAACCTTATTTATTTTTAGAATGTACGAGCTTCGTAAAATATTAAAACATTACATTAATAGAATGATTTTTTTTAAAAAAAAAATTGATTAGTTAAAAAATGATTAAATATATATAAAATATTATTGAAATCATAATCATAAATATCTGTGAAAATATTTCATTTAAATTAGGTGAATATTGGTATGATGTTCAGTATAAAAATTATAGAAATTAATTAAAATACAAAAAACATGGATATTAAAGAAAAATAATCAAATGACCATCTTAAGAAACATTTTTTTAGATATATAATTCTTAAGAGAACATGATCTCATGATGAAAAAATTTCATGAATAGTAATAATTTCCACATATAAAATGGAAATATAACATATTTGAAAAAGAAAAGGAAGGTGGAATTTTACTTGTATGATCCATGTAATGAAGAAAATACAAGAATAATAAAAAAAGAACACGTATTGAGACCGAAGTAACATTTTATCAAAAATCCATGAAAGGTAGAAATATTTTAAATGAATATAAAATAAAATGATTAATAATATTTCTTATTTTCGTATAAATTTTGTATCATATATAACATATAAAATTCTTGTTCATAAAAATGTAAAAAATGTCAGCACCAATGGAGTTTGAGGCCAAAATCCTATAACATATGTCTGAAAGCATTATGCACCTATACATGACAACCAATAAAGATAAATTAACTTATATAAAACCTTAACATTATATATATTTTTTAATAAATATATTTTCATGAATTATTTATTTAAATTTTTTTTCATTTTTGAATTATATTGTTCTCTTTTCAGTTACCTTAGGTTGATTTGTTAATTTGTTTCTGATTTTTTAAACATGTTGAGAATTTTTTTTATATTATAAAAATATAATCACACCCTCTAGAATGAAAATTTAGTTATAAATAACATTTTTATTGTACAATTTATTTCAGTTCATCCATTTTATATGATAATGGAAATCTAAACGGGGAATTGATGTGAAGGATGTAGTCTACACAAACATAAGAAAAAAAATTTATGAATACATAAAATTGGTGGGAGGTATAAAAAATATGTAAAAATATATATTTATAGTTGATACTGAAAAAATATTTATTCATCTTCATCTAGGATTTTTTGTTATTAGAAAATGATGTTGCATTGCTTCACGAAGGTGTTAGTATGAACAAATTCATGATTGATGCTTATGTATTTTATTATGGATTCATGGGGACATATAATTGATTTAAAATTAGAATAATGCGAAAATTTATATAAATGATACAAAATCCATTATATTTATTAGGTTAGGTAACATATGTATAATAAAAATGAATAAAAAATTGATAAGTATAGGATAGACTCATGTTGGGGACATATACTTTCTTTAGAAATCATTATAGAATTGAAGGGAATATAATATATTAGTATTGGAAAATTATTATAGAACATAAATAATTTTAATCAGAGTGAAATAGGGTATAGTCTAGTGAGTAATAATTATGATAGATTAATTATAGAATAGGTGTAAGTTGTCTCCTTTTATAAGTGAAGAAAATGGAACTTTATATAGAAAAGGTTGTTATGTAAGGAGAAATAATAGAATCAAGTGAAATTTGGATTATTTAGATAAAAGAAATCTATTAATAATTTTTCCTATGACATTATATATAAATAAATTAATTATAGACATTATAAATTTCATGATAATTTATGAAAATTAGATCTAATATATATTAGTCATTAAAACTCATATTACCCATTATTAGATATTTTTAAGTAAATTATTTTGGTACAAAAAATATAAGAAAACCCTTATTATGAAATTTCATGATGATGAATATAAATTTTCCAACCATTAATATTAAATAATTTCAAAAATATGTTAAATTTATATTTTAAATTTAAAACACATAACACAAAAAAAAATTATATAAAAAAGATTCCTTAATTATTAAACATATTTATAAGATAGATTTTTGTGGTTAGTTTTTATATGATATAAATTTAATTTATTATTAAAAAAATAAATATTATGAATAATTAATGTAAATACAAAAACTATATATTTCCATGAATAGGATTAAATATGTTAATTAAAAGATTTTTTTTAAATTACAATAAAATTATTCTTAGGATCTCACATATTGATAATGGTATTTTGAGATAAAAATAATATTTTAAATGTAATTAGTATACTATTATAATATATATTTATTCAATTCATATGTTTTATTAAAAAATGGGCCTTATACATATAATGATAATATGATAAAAACAATCGTTATGGAAAAAACTGTATCATTACAATATTCTCTTAAGAATGCATACTTTAGAAAATTCCAATAAAATCAAAATAAGTTGTAGAAGATCATCTAAATTAATATACGATGTAAATTTTTACTATTTTTAATTACATGAACAATTAAATTTTAATATATAAATATAATATATATAACATAAAATACATTAATTCAAAATTTGATTCATTGAAATTAACTATTTGTAATATTATTTCCATCCAAATATTATATTCTATATATTTTTTATGTTTTATATCATATATTTAATTTATTTTTATATATTATTTTATTTTAAAGATGATTAATATTAAATAATAAAGTATCTAACCAATCATTTTATTCTGTATAATAAAATATACCCAACCTAGAATTATTTAAGGGAAAATATATGTAATAATTGATAATTTTGATGCATTCTCCTCCCATTAAAAAAATTGTTCCCTCCCATTTATTAAAAATTATAATTATTAATGTTTTTAAATTGGTAGACATGGGATAAGATTAAATTTCACATAAAATTATTATATAAATATATTAGGTGATACTAGATAAATAATATCATTCATATATAGAGTTATTATAACGCATCATTTTCACTCAGCATCTAGATTTTTCATGTACTCATTTTTAATTTTTAAATATTTTTGAATTTACTTTAATGAATTATCCAATGTTCTTCATGAAATAATTTTTATATAAATTAAAGTCATCATTTTTTCCTTAATCATACTCATCCCATGATCATTCATGAAACTGAATGCTTCTTCTCTTAATTTTTTTTGGTCTTCAAATATGGTCTTATTATTAATAATATAAATTGATAGCTAAATTTGAATAAAAATATTATTTATAATCAAATTATTGTCAATATATATTTTATTCGGGAAAACATA
This sequence comes from Viscum album, assembly GCA_963277665.1. Classification (NCBI taxonomy): domain Eukaryota; kingdom Viridiplantae; phylum Streptophyta; class Magnoliopsida; order Santalales; family Viscaceae; genus Viscum; species Viscum album. The sequence goes on along the minus strand of OY728128.1, from coordinate 792,995,122 downwards.
TACATTAACCATTATATCAATTGTTACCATATATCCATCATGCTCTACTATTTACATTAAAATAAAGTACTTGGATAAGTATACATAAATTAGAAAATGAACAAAAGGAAATCTATGATATTAGAATAAATTATTTATAAAAAAAATGTATACCCTAACATATGAATTTTTATGTTCATTCTAGTTTAAATGTGCTAATGATAATATTTTTTTCTCTAACTAAGTCAATCACAACAAATGTATATGTTCAAATACTTCATAATGATTTGTAAAGAGATTTTTTATTATTGATTGAATATTCCCATAGAGTTCATATCAAGGTGTGAATTATGGTCCATTCATCATGAACTAGAATGATGACAAATATATACCCAAACAACTTTTTTCAAGGTTAATCCCCTTGGAACAATATAATCCAAAACCTTACCACATTGTTGTTTCCTGACAGGGGCTTAATTTTTATGAAAACTAATGAATCTATAATTTTCAAAAATTATATAGGTTCTTCACTATATTGATTTATACTTCTGGGTTCTTCTAATTTTTTCTTTTTGATGCCCTAATACAATAAAAAATATTTAATACTACACAAATAATGATAAATTTATAACTTTGAAACACATAACATCATTCACATATCTAATATTGATTTCATTTGAAGATACTAAATCATCCTAGAACAATACGATCAAAATTTATTAATTCATCTACACAGTACTCTAATACTCCCTAAATCACCCCTGAGCCAGCATTCCCAGATACACTACTGGAAACACATAACTCACAATTATTTCCTTGATTCAAATAATTGAATAAAATAACATTCTGACACTTAATATCCTAGTAAATTTTAGTTTATTTTTTTTATTATTTTAAAAAATAAATACAATTTAAATATCCATTGTTCTTAACGAATGTAATTTTTTTGTCCTATATATAAGAAATTCATAAATCTATAATTATACCTCAATGTTACCCATGAAATCTCAATAATAGATACTCTTATAAGATTATAATAATTAAAAATTACATTCAAAAACAGGAGTAAATGAAAACATAAGAAATTTGTGAGATAAAATACTCTGTATGGGTAATGAATATGACAATTAATTGCATGATATATGCGAGGAATAACATGTAATAAAAATAATAATGAAATCACGACATGGAAAATAATGATGTATGACCATGTAATATTCTTGATCATATTAATAGAATATAGAAGCACAGAAATGAAGAGATAATATTAATTCAACATTATATTTATATGTAAACGATCCATAACTTCTAAACTTATAATATATTGTGAGTCTATATTTGCAACACCCCAAGGATTTACAAATAAATTTAATATATAATTTAATGCACACAACACAGAGTTCCTACGAAACAATTTTTTATTATAATGACATAAAAAAGACTGTTATAAACTAGCCATTAATCATAACTTTTCCACTTATTTGATTTTAATTTAAAAAAATAGACACACACAACTGTATTCTGTAAGATATTTAGAGTCTGATATGTTCAACTTAAATTTTTCGTTAATATTAACTTGACCCTTTGGAATAGTACTGTACCATTATGTAGAGTAATATGACCCTTAATAATATTATTTCTTAAATGAATACTAAACATAAAAATGAATTTATAAAAAAAATTCTTCATTATAAATAAAGTAATGATATTAATTTATCAGAGTATAACTAAGGTAATTTTTTAAAAAATTATTAATTAAGTGTTGATATTTTTAAGGGTAATAAATATTTAATTATATTTTTATAATTAATAAATTGACTTAAAATAAAAGTAATATTCAAAAAATGTATTCATTAATCAATATTCAATTCTTATTTTATTTTATTTTAATTTTATGACAATTTAGTTTCTTTTTTAAATAGTTATAAAATCATTTATAAATTTAATATTTCATTTTTCTTCATGTAAATGAGGACATTAATTAAAATTAAAATTTACCATTTTGAGAAAACTGTATTCATAAAATGGATTTAATTTATTAATTCTACACCTAAAAACTGCTTAGGGTGATATTTTGAGATTTCTTTAAAATACATGAATTTTTTGTGAATATTAAAATATGATAATTTATGATAAATGTTCAATAGTCCAATTTTACTAGTCATTGTTGTTGTAAGGATGAGGTAAGACCCATTATTTTGAATTCACATGAACAGGTTAATGTATTTAGGGTCAATAATCAACCTTATTTCTTATCTTGACCAAAATAATTAAATAAATAATTAAATAATTAGAAATTACCCCTCTCCTCCGCTATAAAAAACACTTCTCACCCCCTTTTATTATCAATCATATTAACCATGAATCTTGTAAAAGTTTTCCCAAATCCAATTTTCATGTGTATACCCTCTACTAAGATATTTTGGTATATCAAATAGACCATTACTCCTTTCTTTAAGGAAGCTCTCATTGAGGTGTATTAATGAGTTAAAATCCTCCTCCTTTTATTTTTTATTTTCTTTTCAAGTTCTTTCTTTTACTATACTCTACTCACCTAATCTATTAAAATTATCATGATAACTCCAATATCATATATATAATATTATTACATCATGTTAATTGAATAGCCATCAAAAATATACTTTATATATATATATATATATAATGAAATCATTATCTGGGAGGTACCAATATACCACCTTCTTTGATGATAAACATTCATTGTTCCATTTCTTATTCAATGATGAACATGATACATTTTTTATGGTTAAAAAAGATTATAATATGTGTATCAAACACTATTTAATTTTTCATAACAAGTATATATACATGCTACTAATTCATATGAAAAAACATGTTTGTGATGATCAAAAATTTCTAAAATAATCATAATGATTATCAATAATGTTTTATCAAATAATGATTCCTCAAACCATATAAAAAATGAAGTATAGAACCGTTTAATCTTATATATGTTAAATAAAACCATATTTAATCAATTCTGTATAATCATTTCCATTCCACGTGATCTACATTACATATAAACTAGAAAACCAATCATGAAAACAATGAAAATTAATGTTCGAGAACAATGAATTTTAACACTATAACTCAACAATAAGACAATAACTAAACTTAGTAAAACTATAATTATTATTATAATTGTATAGAGGGTTATAAACTTATTAATTAATGGAATTAATTACATTATCCAAAGCATTATGGTCAAATGCAGAACATATTCGGACACAAGGCATGAGGTTTCTCATCTCACTTTTATTTCTGTGAGATTTCCGTTATTCCTCACTTATTTATTGTATGTGTTGTATGTATTATAAAATTTTATATATAATAACTTGAATATATTAATTATCATTTTATTAAATAATTAATCAGATGATTATTAATTTTTGGTAATATTATTTAATTGATTAGAAATTGGTATGGATTTTCCCATCTCACTTCATTTTTTTAGACATTCCATATTAAACACTATTAATTTTTGTGGTGTGTGAATAATTTACATTAGTTTATCAAATGAGGAATAATTTTATTTTCATTGTATTCAATGTATAATATTATGATTTGTAATTTTGGGTAATATGATTCTATTGATTAAAAAATCATATGGAATTTCTCATCTCACATACAATTTTGGAGATATTCTTTATTCACCACTATTTATTTTTTATGGTGTATGTATGCATCCCATTGATGTGACATATGAAGAATATATTTAATTTCATTTAATTTAATTTATCATTTTATTATTAATGATATTCGGGGGCATAATTAAATTGATTACAAACTGGTAATGGATTCTATCTAAACCCCCATTTTTCCTTCGAGTTACTCTTTCACTACCTTTTCTCAAAAGTAATCTTTTATTTTTTTTGTATATTTCTTCATCATTATGTTTATATGTTAATAAATCATATATATATATATATATCTTATAATCCTTCTTTTATGGGGATATACATGTTTTAAAATGGTTCCATTCTCAATTCTTCTTAATAATCAAGCATAATTAAAGGGAACATCTTGATTTATTACCCATTTTCACGTACACCATATAATCTATTTTATGGAATCAATATTTTTATAAAATACATCAATTTATCATAAAAATATCTAGTTTCATTTATGGTTTTATTATAAAATATTCATTTTTCTTTAAATTCTCATTCATATTTTCCATAATCCACGCAAAAAATGATTATTTATAAAGGTTCTTAAAAACATTGTTTACATGATTTCACATCAGTAGGACATCATTTATTACTAAAATATAATTGAAATGTATATACCTTTTTTTTAATTGATATAAATTTCTACAATATGATGTTGTGACAAATAAAAATCATTATGTAAATGAACACTTATTTCCAATATAAAAATTGGGTTTTCTAATCTCACATGCACATATATTAGATATATGACTTGTTAACCAATTATTACTTATGTCTGTGGTGTATATAATTCTATCTAATATTTTGTATCAATTATATCCTTATTATAATTATACTATAAGTAATATTTATTTGAATGTTTCAATATGGTATGGAACAATTTTAAATATATAATGATTAATTTAATTAAAAAATTCAATAGAATTTCCATCTATGTAGACTTCTCTTAATGAGTCTTATACTTCATTGAGGTTTATCTCCTATGATTCCATCTAACAGTTGTTGTTTAATTTTTTTTGACCAGTATGACTGTATATGTTTTATTTTATTCTACTCATATATTATGGTTGATTTATTCACGTTTTGTATTCTAGTTTTTCAATTCAAATGTTTTTGTTGTTTCTGATTCACCAATACATATGAGGAATAAGCTGGACTTAGTAAGAGATTAGTGGGGCCCTCTATATCGTATTTATGCATTGGTAGGTCTCATGAGACAAACTTGTTTTTGGTTTCACCTATTTATTTATTGTCTTGGAATGAGGCCTTGGCGGTATGGTTATGATGTCCCAAATCATTCATTCTATCTTTATAAAACTAGTAATTGATAGTACATGGGATTATTCGAATACTAGAATATTCATGGTCATGTTTGAATATAGGTTTATTAATAAAATTTTACTCATTCCTTATTATGATCGATATTATGTTTTAATGGAATGTGTTCTTTAGACATACAATATTCCTTATTATTTATACTTCTTCTATATTACTTACCATAACTGAGAATTTTTTCTCACCCATTTATAATGTATCCATTCCCAAGGCTATGAAGAATAAAACATTGACTAAGGTGTCCATGTTTCAGTTTAATTCTATTTATATTTTATCATGATTTAATTACTTTTTCCAATGTATTATGGTTATCAATAATGCAATCTAGTCTTCAAAGGTAGATAAACTAATCATCCATTAATGATTTTATTAATTTTAATCATGAAATGTAATAAAAGAGTGCCCAGAATATAGGATTTCTGTATTGGGGAAATATAGATGGTATCTAATTATCTTTAAAAAACATTGGAAACTAGATTTATAATATTATAGAACATAACCTATTGTAGAATTTACGTATATGGATAGGAAAATATACATGATTTTTTTTAAGGTGGATATATATGGGTATTCCTCGGAATATAACCATATCTGTATACTACCAGTGGAAATGGTTCTAGAAAAAAATTACCTAAGGGTAAAAACACTTAAAAAGATTCCATGGACTAATTTGGGGTGTCTTTGTAAATGACAATAACCCTTACTGCACACCTGGTTTGACACTCATGTTATAGATTCTTAGAATAATTCACATATAATTTAGAAAAGATGTTTTATATTTGAATATATAATAATAATTAATAACCTATGTTAAACCAAATGTGTTTTATTTTGAAAACAATGTGTTATGATATTCAATAAATTATAATATTTTTTTCCAACTATTACTAATGTTACTCAAACTAATATTTCTTAATTTTGTCAATGGCTAGAACACAAATAAGTCCTGTTAACATTGGACATGATGGACATGGTGGGGGAGATAAGAAACCAAAAGGGATATTGATAGGAGTGAGAGATATAGAGTTCGTACCTAATCTGTTTTCCTGAAATATTATTAACAACATATATCGTTAAAAACACCCAAAACCACAAAAGGAGAAAGAATTGAGTTTTCTAAGAGATCCATTGGTGGAAACTAGGGAGAAAATAACTCTCGATATCCATCATTCTAGAAATGTGAAAGGATAAACCTAGGAATGTGTTTCAAAGGAATTAAGATATAATTTTTTTATAGTAATAAAGGACATAAAGGAACGAATTGCTGAGGAAAATGGATAGTAAAAAGTAGAGAAATATAACTGTTCAGTAGAATCCATTTTTATTTATTTTCCTCAATTTTATGGGACCTAGGTAGTTCATGAATTAGTGAACTATTCTCTATAATAACCTATATAACATGGAAAAACATATGTGGAAATAAACATATGAAGACTTTTTTTATTTATGTTGTATTTAAAATCATAGATAAAAATGATATTTAGTGAGTGAAAATATTTCAGTAATGTACACCATATTTATTTTGGATGTTATATGGTTTTAGAAACTTTACAACCCACATTCCATGTTGAAACCCACAAAATTTAGAGAGCCTGATTTTTTTGAACCCATTATTGAAGGGAAACAATTGTGCATCGCCTACCACAAGCCTACGTGATGTTCTGGTTATCATGAATTTTTAGTTAAAACATGTAATGGATAAATGGTACTTTTATTTTATAGAAAATGTTTATCAAATAAGTATGATTTGGATTAGAGAATTATTTAGTTATTATGTAATTAATGTTATTTCAGAAGACGATTACAATTTTTGGAATCCTATATGATTTTTATAAATAATATTTTGAGGAGTAAATGTTGAATTTTATTGTAGAGTAAAATTTTTCTTTTTGTGGAATTTTGGGGACTTATGTTATTTATGGAAATGGAAATAATACCATAGAGATTATTTGATATGGGAAATTTAATTTCATTTATAATTCATTAAGACATATAAATTTATTTTTAAATACTATAGAAAGAAATACTTCTATTTTTAGGGTCACAGACTCAAAAAATTTTTTAAGGATTGACAGTAATTTTGAAATTGATATATGTTGACCATTGAGTTTTATAGATTGACATTTTTTTAATTCTAAGGGGTATCATATTATCTTGTCATAATAATTTTGGATTTGGTAAATTCATAAATACAAGAGGAATAAATAATTTTTCTTTTATTGAATATGTGATCTGTAGAAGTTTATTCGAATTCTTAAGGAGTGAAATATTTATCTTATAACGAAAGAAGTGAAAAAGATCAATGCACAACCATATGATGATATTATTTTAATGACATTAAAGGTAATAATGTATGTTTAATTTCTCATGTGATTTTCTAGATATTAATGGAATCCCTCAAAACTAGGAAATGATTTTGAAATCAAAACGTTATTTATTAATGTTAGTTACTAAGGGATCATTAGACTTTTAAATGATCATAATATTTATGGTTTTGTGATGAATAAATTTATTTTGACCATTTCATCTATCATTCCCTATATTAAATTGAAGGTTATATTTCTCATTACTGTCAATTTTTTCACTTCCGAGTAATATTATTATATTTGAAAACCTAATATTGTGATGAACTTATCATTTTCTCTTTCAATGTCATTAAGAGGATTTTTTATTTACCCTATTTTGATGTGGGTTTCCCACCACTAAATCTTCATGTATCAACCATTAAATTTATATGTGAAATTTCAAATTGAGAGGATGTAATTTCTTGAAAGAGGAGAGATTGTTAAACCACAAAGATTTACAAGTAAATTTAATATAAAATGGTATGAACACAACATTGAGTCTCTAAAAAACTACACTATGATATTTTAATTACTCAAACAAGATTTTTATAACCTATACATTATACAAAATTTCTCCATTTATGTGATTTGAATTTCAAAAAACAAACACTCACAATTTTGATAAGTAAGATATTTTAATTCTGATAGGATCAACATAATTTTTTGGTGAATATTAACTTGACCCATTAATATTGTAATGCACCGTTATAAATAATAAATAAAAAAATTAAAAGTAACCTCAAACATGAATGTATAAATAAAATTTATGCATCTTATAAATGAATGCATGGTATAATTTATCATTCTAAAAGTAAGGGAATTTTTTTTAGAAAAAATAACAATTATGTGTTTTTATTTTTATAGGTAATAAATATTTAAATAAAAGTTGATAATTAATATATTTATTTAACAAATAATTCACTTTTAAAATATTTATTAATAAAAAGATTTTTTATTTTCATATTATTTGAATATAATTTTTGGAGACCTTGGTTAATTTTTCATAGTGTTATAAAATGTGTTATAAGTTAAAAACTGATTTTTTGTGTAAATGAGGGTTTTAATTAAAAACTAATTTTTTCATATTTAGAAACCTTTCTCATAAAATGGAGTTTATTTTTTAATTCTACACATTGAAACATGGTTATAGTAAAATTATGATATTTCTCTAAAATATTTAACTTTATTTAATAGTAAAATATGATAATTTAGGATAAATGTTAAATACATTAATTTTTCAGTCATTATTGATGTAAAAATAAGGTAATAAGTATTATTTAAAACTCATATGAACATGTTACTCTTTTTAGTCACAAGGAGCATGATTATTTCCAGTATTCATAAAAATAAAAAAATAATTAATTAAATAATGATAAACCACCCCTCTCCTCCTTTATAAAAACAACCCTCCCCCAGTTTCTTCTCACTACTCTAAAACTTGAATATTATAATCTGTCTTTCCAAGTCCACTTCAATAATATATCCCCTCTTCTATGAGATATTTTTCTTATTATAAGTCAATAAACCCTTTTTAAGGCGGTTCTCGTGGAAGAGTATTTAGGAGGCAAAATACACTTCAATTTCATTTTCCTTCTTTTCAGGTACCTTATTTTATTATAATATTCTCATCTAAAATATAAAAATGTTAATGATAACTCTAGTATAATATATATAATATAATTAAATCATGATAATTTACCAGTAATAATCAATCTCCTTAACCTCTCTCTTTTATTTTCAAAATGTAATCATTTTTTAGGAGGTGCTGATTTACATCCTTCGGTGATGAAAAACATTCATTATTAAATTTATTAGTCTAAGATTGTAATGATGCCATTTTTATGGTTAATATTGACTATAATATGTGTAAAATATCCTATTTTTTGTTTTGTAACAATTATATATACAAAAAAAAAACAATTCAGACAACAAATCTAGTTCATTATGATTAAAACATCCAAAATAGTCAAAATTATTATCACTAATGTTTTGTATAATAAATAATACTCACATCATATAAAACAATGAATTATTAAAAAATTAATATTTTTGAGTTTAATTAATATCATATAAATTCAATTATGTAGAATTATATCAATTTCACATGAATATAAATACATAAAAACTAGTGAATCAATCATGAAAACACGAAATATGAATCCTCTAGAATGGTGAAATTATACTTTATAACTTTTAAATAAGGACATAAATGTGGATAAAAACAATATTTATTATAATAAATGTTTAAACTGTTATTAATTAATTAATTAATTAATTAATTAATTAATTTCATCACTGAAGACATTAAGGACATTTTCAGAACACATTTGGACATACCGTATGTGGTTTCTCATCCCACTTTTATTTACATGAGATTTTCATTATTCTCCACTTATTTCTTTTATATGGAATATTTATTCTAGAATTTTATATATAATTTCTTGAATCTATATATCATAATGATATTAAATTATTCATTGGATGATTATTTATTTTTGGACATACAATTCAATTGATTACGAAGTGGTAAAGATTTTCTCATCTCAGATCCATTTTGTTGAGATATTCTTTATTCATCACTATTTCTTGTTTATGGTTTATGTATAATTAATATTAATTTAAAAATAATGAATCTATATATTTTAATTGTATTCAATATATAATTTATTTATTCCCTATTTTTGTTAATAAATTTTTATTTAATACAAACTGGTAAGGATATTTTTATCGAATGTCCATTTTTTTGATATATTCCCTTTTCCCCAGTATTTTTTATGAATGGTGTATGTATAATACTAATTTATGTGACATATCATGATTATTTTCATTTTTATGGAAATAAATGTGTCATTTTATTATTATTATAATTATTATTATTGCATATGATTCTATTGATTACAAACTGGTAAGGGATAATAACTGAACCCCCGTTTTTCCTTCTTGTTACTCTATCACTTCATTTTACTAAAATGTATTTCAATACGGTTTTGTATATTTCATATAAAGTATGTTTTGTATGGTACAAAATCGTATTTCTAGATCATATTATTCTTAATTTATCGGAACACACATGTTTTAAAATACTTCCCTTCTCGATTCTTCCCAATAAACATGATTGAGTAAATGGAACATCCCAAATTCTTACCCATTCTCAAGTGCTCTATATAATCTATTTTATGCCATAAATATTTATATAAAATAAAAAAATTACCATAATATATATATTAGTTTAATTTCTTGTTTTTTGAAAATAAATATAGATTTTTTATTTAAAATCTCATTTATATTTCCTTTAACCACACTAAATTGTGTTATTTAAAAAATTTTATAAAAAACAATGTTTACATGATTTCACTTTTATGAGACCTAATTAATACCAAAAATATAATTTCAGTGTCCATAGATTTTATTTTATGATATATTATTGTTTACAATCTGATTTTATGACAAATTAAAATTATTTTCCAAACAAACACTTCATTCAAAAGTAAAAAATGTTTTTTCTCACATCACTATTACTTCTGTGAGATATTTTCCTTGTTCAAAACTTATTCCTTATGTGGTTGGTGTATATAATTCTCTTTTATATATCATATCATGAGTCCCCTTACTTAATGATAATCTATGTTATTATTATTTGAATTTTTCAAAGTGGTACGATAGACTTTAGAGTGTTTAATAAATAATATTCTCAAATAAATTTCAATGTTATATCCATATATGAAGACTTCATTGTTTGAATCATGTAATTCATTGATGTTTACCTGTTATGATACCATATACACTGTGTTTTTTATGTTTTTAGGATCATTTTGACTATGGATGTGCTATATGATAACATTAATGGATTATGGTTAACGCATTCACTTTTTGTATTCTAGTTTTTCAATACGAATATTTATGTCATTTATGTTTCACCCAATAATATGAGGAATACATTGGAATTAGTAAGTGATGGGTGGGTCCCTCTATATACCCTATATGAATCATTAGTGACCATGAGACAAACTAGTTTAGGATTTTACCTGTTTATATATGGTCATAAAAGGATGCTTTTATGGTATAGATATCGAGTCCCGCATTATGTATTCCCTCGTTATAATACTAATAATTGAAATTCCATGTAATTATTTAACTAATAAAGTATCCATGGTTATGTTTTATTAGGGAATTGTTTATTGAAATTGTATTACTACCATGTTATTATTAATATTATGTTATAATGGAATGTTTTTTTAGATATTCAACATGACGTATTATTTTTTCTTCGGATATATTACGTACCCTTACTAAGAATATTAGATCACACCTTTTTTATGCATCTATTCCTATTTATATAAAGATGAAAAAATTGAATGATATTTCATGGATGCAATTTATTTAATTTTATATTGTGACACATTTTATTTACTTTTTGTGTAATGAAGTATTGGTTTCAAGAATGTAATATAGTCGTCGGAAAATGATAAACTAATAAGTCCTTTAGGATTTGATTCCTTAAAATCATGACAATGTAATAAAATAATTTACCTGATATGGGATTCTGTGGTTGGGACATTACAATATTACCTCTCTCATAGTTGGATAGTAACACTTCACATAATCCATCATATATCATGAGATATAAACATTAATCAACGCATTAGAGCACTATTTATGTGCACACATCATAAATTTACGTATACATTTGTGAGAAATATTATTTCAATAAAAATATAATAATGTTAAAAATATATAAAATTGGGTTTATACACATTTCAATTGATTCCCAATGGAGGCATTCACAATTATCTCAATAGATATATATTAATAAAACAATGAAAAATAAATTGGAACAAAATGACATTATGAATTATTCTAGGTAAATAAAACCCAATAATGATGTTTAATCATATGGTATTTACACCATATAGGAAATTATTTTTTTTGAGATACAAAATTATTAAATCAATAGATGTATAAGGAATCTTGGTGACCCCCTGTGACGTCCCGACCTGGGTGTCAATGATCGGTGCCCCGAGCCGGTTGGCTACATGCCCCCAATCATGCCTCCCCATATGCTATAGGTCACCGAATAACAACGAGGGTCTGGTAAGTCAATATTGGGGAGACTATAACCTCTTTTACAAGAATAAAACACCAACAAAAGAAAAAAACAATAACCAAGTGTGGGAACATATAAATAACCAGAACATTACCATATCTAATTATATTAAAAACAAGAAAAATACAATACTCAACTAAATAGTAAAACATCATATAACTATGAGAATTTCAAGTGTTTACAATGAAAATAATATTAAACAACACAATGACTCACAAGAGTGTTCCGAACCACATCTATTTCCCTCTCCTATGATCTAATCCCAAACATCAACCTATCCTAATACCTTGCCCAAATCCTGTTACATAACAACAATTTCTACTCAGGTTCTAATCAGGCATCCCAAATAGGGTGGGTACAACTCAGTAGGTAACCACCAATGGTTCCAAAAATGATTCCAGTCAAAAAATAGTGTTTTTAGTATTATGAAAAAATAAATACAATGAATGGTTAACTAGTTATCACATTTTCATTTAATCATTATTCATATCATTAGGAATAGTTTCAATATATGTTTCCAATTTGAATAATAATTTATTATTTTAATTCATTTGGTGTTGTAAACCATGTCTAGAACTCCAAATTTCATTTATTGTAGGTATCTATTCCTATCACTCCATATCACATTCAATGTTGGTTATCATGCCTAGCACCCCAAAATAACAATCTTGGATAACAATTGGATTGGAAAGATGTGTCCAAGTCCCAACACTTATTTTTTATAGAATTCCATGTCTAAAACCACAAAAATATCATTGATTTAATCATTATTTAATTAACAAGAATTAGAAACATTATTCCATTACTAATCCAATGATTATTTAAACATTTCAAAGGCCATTAGTTAACTCAATAATTAACTAAGCACATAATCCACTAATTAATTCTTTATTTAATAAATCAATCGACACAATTATCATTCCTTAATTAATTCCTCAAAATTAATTTTCCATCTCAAATATCAAATTTTCATAATTAATTTTCAAAATTAATTATCTTTGATCAATATCGTGGAACATAATTAATTCCCACAATTAATTCTCATACATATCCAAACATCATTTCATAATTAATTTGTTCCAATTAACTACCTTAACACAATCTTTTAAATATCTCAATTAAAATATCTCAACACAAAAACAATATCCAAAACAAATATCTATTTGGGAACCCCCTAGATTCTTCCATGATTGAATTATCAATTAATCACCACGATAATAACAAGTAAAAATCAACATTACTAAATACTAAAATTTAGGAATTCAATTATCAAGGGAAGCTAAATAACTCAAATATTCACATTCACATATCACATCCAATGCTATGGGAGTTTGATTTAGACCACATACGTCAGTTTATTGACAGATGCTAGCCCAATTAAAATCCCCAATATCCGATTAGAAAAATTTGTCTATCAAGCTCTGGGTCAAAATACCTAAACAAAAATTAAGGTCAAGGGCATCATGATCATGAAAATCTAGATCTAGATCCCCACTACTAGATCTAGGTCTCAACTTTTAGGTATTAATAAATGTAATTGGTTATGATCATCCATGAAAATAACAATGAATGTCAAAGGAACTAACTGGAGAAGCAATGTGATGAAATCCACTTACATTAATGATAGAGAATCTTCAATATGGGATTTAAATATTTAATAACTATGTTCAAATTACATTAGAATCACTCCATAAGTCTCTAGGATCACCCATTTTTTGATATGGCCGATCCAAGATAGAAATATGGTAGTCTCAGGGTGTTCGAGTATTTTTAAAATATATTTTAGGATAATTAATCGGGTGTTGCACAGTTTCCGGGGAATGGGTGCATGGTTACTAAAAACCCTGCACCAAACGTGTAGACCTCTCTATCTAGGTTTTCACAGTTGGCACAAATCATTCAAATCGTTTTTCAAACTATTCACAAACTGTTCAGGCTTCTCTATCTTTTTTTTGAATGCTTGCTATAGTTTAGTCGAATAGTTTGTCAAACTGTTCTCAAAACGTGCATAGCTAACTATCCTTTATTTTTCATAAAAAATCACCCATACCAACTAAAAGCCTCTAACCCAAAACAAAGGTACTTAAAATCATCAATAAGTACATGAAAACATGCCCAAGATAACTCCATAGATGGCCATGATCTTAAAATCTCTGCACATTATAAAAACTCATCCTCGAGTTGCACTCTCAAACTTCTATAAGATTGGAGACAAAAAGGATGGGCCATTGAGGCATTATGTCTCCATCCAATTCCCAAGATTTTTATCGAACACTTCCTTTCTTACATAACACTTAAACTAATGACACTTTCATTCACCATAACACTTCCTCAATGTGACCCAACACATATATTGGATTTTCCCCAGAGGACGCATATATCTCATGGTCAACCTCTTCCACACCAATCATATGAGATGTAACGAATCAAACAATTGAATGATAATTCATTCCCAATTTTAAAATATCTTTCCATTATAAATTATTATTTTAATTAGGAAAAATTTGATAAATTGGGTTTAAAAGTAAAAATTATACATTTTAGAGATTTTTTATACATAGAGAATTATTATGGTAAAATAAACATCATTTTTGAATTTAAAATATCAAGATAAATATTGGATGAATTTATAGAAGCTTCATATTATTGATTAATATTGGAAAAATTTGTTTTTATATTATTTTTTAAACATTAAATAATTAATATTGTGAAATGATTATCAAAAAATGGTCTTCTACAGTTGTGATTAGTATGAAATTTTGATTCTTATAAGACCAACATAATTTTTGGTGAATTGAAATTTTTGAATAATAATATTTACCTTATGTATGGTATGGTTCCTAATATAATAGTAAACTGACTTAATTATGTATAAATATAATTTAGTCATCATGAATGGTAATGTGATAAAGTAGCATAAGAAAATAACTATTTCAGAAATTATAAGTTAAGTATTTGTATTTTTTGGGTACATAATTATTATACATGAAAATATAAATCTCATAATAAGAAAATTATTTTCTAAAATTTTCGTTCATTTTTTAATTCCGAGGATCGATATTCTGTTAGAGTGAATTTATGATATTTTTATAAAATGGTTTGTTTTTGGGTGAATAGTAAAAATACAGTTTTATGTTTCAGTGTGTTTAATGACATCATTAATGATGTAACTGTGATGTAATAATTATTGTCTACTTTTATATTGTAAGATACCATATTTGTATTCCCAATCGTCCAATACCATGGGAAAGCCAATGGTTTTTGAAATACCACTACTGTGGTGTCCCATAAAAATTATGTAAATATTCTCTCGCTTTTTCTATAAATACCAACCAATTCATTTATTATTTTCATTCCTAAATACCCCTCAAATAAGATCTGCTCTTATTTAACTCCAAAGGAGTCCTCACAATGTTCCCTCAAGCCCCCAAAGTCAGAACCTTAGAGTTTTTTATGTTACTCTTTATAGTAAGGGAATATTTTTACATCCTATTTTAGTCATGACTTCTGTTATGTTATGTCACCTAGTTTAACTTTTATTATGTGGGGACATGTTCTTCTACATCATTTTATATTTTCATTTTATTTACAAATGAATAGATACCCTTTCCACTATCACCAATGGATTTTATGAATTTTAAGCGACACTGTTAGACTGGTGAATTTTCGTAATAGAAATTGAATCCTCTCTTTTGTTTCATGTTTCCTATTCAAGTGGCGTGTCATTAAAATATCCATACCATGATCTTATTTATTTTATAATATGTCTCTATACTATATTATGAGTTATTTACAAGTGGGATACACTTTCCCCCTATCTTTTTAATTTCTTCTATGACCATGTTATATAGCCATTATGCTGTAGAATTTTCATCTCATAGTCTCTCTCTTTTTCTCAAGAAATTCTAGTATTTTATTTATGATAATACCAAAACCAATTTTATTTCTAGGAGTATTCATCAATACATAAAAATTATATATTTTATTATATAATTTACATACATAATACCCTCCTATCCTTTTGTGGTTTATTAAAGACATAATGATCGTGTTTTTATGCATTTTTTAAAACCTCACAATTTTGATAAGAAACACATTTATTTTATTCTATATGGGTTATTTATGAAACCATTGACTAGGATATATGTTGATCACATGAAAATAAATACATATTAAGGAATCTTCATGATATCACACTAATTAATTGTGTAAGTAATTTAATCGTTAGAGATGACATGTTTTACGATATCTTGGTGAATAGCCTTGGTAAATTTTATGACACCTTGGGGTTGGACCATAGAGATATGTTCATGGATTTCTATATTAAATGATGTATCGATATTTCCATGTTATGTTTTAGGTCATTATTTCAATCATATTCCTATTTATCATTCCCTTATGATATCCCTAATGTTTTTTATATCTTTAAAGATCACATGTAAACTGTTTCACTTGTTTTCCTTACATGGGCTTCTGCTCACCCATTTTGTTGATGTATGCATCCATGTTATTAGATGTAGTAATTTTTCATAGGATAAAATTATGATGATACCTTATAAGTTTATTTTAATAATTTTTTATGTTTTATTGTATTATGTTATGGATTTCCAAGACACTAGACATTAAATATCACCTATTTACAAATTGTAATAAAACATTATATTATAAAAAGGAAGATTTACATAGTTGGAATCAAATAATTGTATAGTTATTTGTGGAAATTAGGCTATGAGAACATCTGGAATTACCCAATAGAAATGATTAAATATAGGATAACTTCCTATTAATTTGGTGAAATATTATGTAAGTGGTTTCCAAATAAATAGAACCATGTATGGATACAAACAAGTGGATGTGGCTCTAGAAAAGTTGTAACTATGGATGAAATCTAAGAAAATGAGTTTTGGGGTTGACCTGGGGTGTCCTGGTACGTGACAATGAGCCTTTCGGTACTCCTGGTTTAAAACTCTTTTGGGATATGTTTTATTAATCAAAATATTTTTATGAATCATTATGAATGATTTATAAAGAAATGTAATTTTTTATGAATGATGTTTTATGACATAAAATTATTTATTGTTAAATTATTACTAAATGAAATAATCTTCTAAAGAAGGTTTTATTCTTCTAAAAAATGGAGGGCTATAGAAGGGACTGGGAAAATGGTGACTGCAATAGACTATGCGATGACAACCCTCTGATAGATAACGGAATGGAAACTTTAATTAGAATGATAATACAAATTCCTCAAGTTATAGGATATAATTTGAATCAATATTAGAGACGGATATCTCCATGAAGGGAACAAAATTCTATTGAGTCCTTTATGAATCTACGACCACCAAAATTTAGTTGATCAACTAACCCATTCGTTACTGAAGAGTGGTTCAGCTCTATAGATATGATCTTTTCTATGCTCTGTTGTTCCTACCAAGAGAATGTCACCCTGGATGATTACCAATTAGATGGAGAATCTGATCAGGGGTGGTATGTGATTAAAAAAAAGGCCAAGAGTACAGGTTGATGCTATGGAGTGGGAAGAGTTCAAAGGCATCTCTACAATAAGTATTTCCCTTATTCTATTAGAACATAAATTAATAAAGAGTTCCTCAATCTGAAATAAGAAAAAGAATGAATATGTTGGATTCCAAGAGATGAACATCACAAGAATTTCCAATTAAACCTCAAGCATTTTGATGGATCCTAATAGGAAGGTTGATAGATTATTTGGTGGACTGAGACATCATCTGCAAAATATTCTAGCCAACCTAGAATGTGATAGATATAAATTTATTATGAGGAGTGAGATTAAAGTTGAACTGGAGTTTGGAGAGACCAAGTAGTCTCATAAATCCACTGAAAAGAAGAGATCAATGTATCACATCTAAGTGAGGACCATTGATTAGAGAAGTGGAGGAAAGCATGTTAAATGTACCATGTTTCATAAATGAGGTAAGAATCATTCTAGGAATATCCCACTTTGGAGTGGGAACTGTTACAAGTGTGGAAGTGATGCCCATATCACACGGAATTATCGTAGTGAGGGGATTCTTCGAATCCCAAAACTAATGAAAATGAGAAGATGGTGCATGAACTACCTAATATCCAATGTTATATGTGTGGACCAATTCCGAACTTTTCCAATCACTATCCAAATCCAAGGGTAATGGAGGGGATTCACTATCAACCTCAATAGAGTCCAAGTGATCAAGGTTGTTATTTCTCTATCAATGCGGATGAGGTTGATGTGCCAAATGATATGGTGGTAGGAACTATTATTGTTCATTGAAATATATAATATACTTTGTTTCATTATGGTTATATTAATTCTTTTATTTCCTCTACGATTTCAATGTATTTATAATCAACACAAGAATTGATAAAAGTAGTCTAATAAGTCAAAATATTCGGTGGGATCATCCAAGAATCAACAGTGTTTAGAAACTCCTGTATTCACATTGGTGATAAAAATAATATCACATGTAAAGTAGTCATTCCCATGATGGATGTTGTCATTATACTTGTGATAGACCTACTCTAAATGTATAATGCTACGATCAAATGAAAAAGTAATGAATTCTCACTAGTATTGAATGGAAAACCAACTGTTATCTTCCTTGGAGAGATATCGTAAAAATAGATCATTTTCTAGAAGAACATCATATATCCTTTTTTACGGAGTTGATCAGTGAATAAATATAAGGAAATAATAGTATAAGGATAGAAAATAACCCCATCATCCTGGAACACATAGTCATATTTCCCGAGGATTTACCAGGACCTCCCCCAAAAAGAGTGGTAGAGTTCTCCATTGAACTTGTACCTGGATCTCATCTGATATCAATGACCCCATATAGGATTGAAAATATGGAGATGGAGAAATTACAGAAGCAACTCTAAGATCTTTGGGAGATGGAGTTTATCTGACCGAGTGTGTCTCCTTGGGGAGCATATGTTCTCTTGGTGAAGATGAAGGATGGATCAATGCGTTTATAAATTTATTATAGAGAACTAAATGGGATCCCAGTGAAAAACAAATAGCCTATTCCATCAATTTATGACATATTTGACCAAAATTTTAGGGCTCAATTATTATCCAAGATTGATCTTTGATCATGTTATCTTCATTTGATGGTGAAGAAGGAAGACATTCCAAAAACCACCTTTCGATTAAGATATGGGAATTATTATTTTGTTTTTATGCCTTTCAGACTGACTAATGTACATATTATTTTTATAGATTTGATGAATAGTGTATTTAAGGACTACCTTGATAACTACAATGTAGTTTTTATTGATGATATACTGGTATATTCCAAATTTCATGAGGACCATGAGAATTATCTAAGGTTTATTTTTCAAAATATATGGAAGGATAGGATTTTTAGAATTTTTAGAAAATGTGAATTTTGGTTACAAAAAGTTTATTTCTTGGGGAATATTGTAACCAATTAAGGAATCATATCTGACCCTACAAAGAAAATATATGTAAAGGAGTGGCCTCATCCAACAACAATAACTGAGATATAATGTTTCTTAGATTAGAGGGATAGTATCGGAGGTTTTAAAAAAATTCATGAATTTATAATCCATTATAAAAGTTATCTTGAAACATGGTAAAATTAATCTGCAAAAAAGAGTGTGATAATAGTTTCTAAGAGCTGAATAAGTGATTTTTTACTGCACCCATTTTAACTCTCCCCTTAAGTGGAGAAGGACATGTTGTTTTTAGCGATGCATCTCTGAAAGGGAATTAATTTTTCCCCATGAAAAAATATATAGTCATTGCTTAAGAATCTCGACAGTTGAAGACTAATGAGTAGAACTATACTATGCATGATATTTAGATGGCTGCTATTTTTTTCTCTAATGATATGGAGCCACTATCTTTATATGGAGAAATGTGATATTTACAAATACCATCAATGACTGATGTATATTTTCACACAAAATCAATTGAACATGAGTAAGAGGAGATTGTAGGATATTCTTAAAGTCTACGACTGTTCAACTCATTATCATCCTTGAAGAGAAAAAAAAGGACTCTGATGATTTATGTAGGAAAGACCCAGTTGTTCTATCCATGATGAGGATTCATAGGGATCCTTTGATCAATGACCTAGTAAATTTGGACATGGGAATTATTAGGGAAGGGACATCATCAACTCTATCCCAGATGTTGTCTCAATGAAATTTACTAGAGAAGATGAAGAAAACTCAAAAAGAAGATCCTTTGTTATAGAAGAAGTTTGTGGAGGTGAGGGAAGGGAAGTTTCTTAATTTCAATATTGATCATGAGGGTGTATTTAAATTTTGTACAGGACTATATGTTTCATCTATTGTAGATATAAATAAGGATCTGATGGTTGAATCTCATAGCTCTACGTTGTCTGTACATCTGGGAAGCACGAAAATGTATAGGTACATTCATGGTCATTATTGGTGGCATTATATGAAAAGGGAGATTGCTGACTACACATCAAGGTTCCTGGTATGACAACAAGTAAAGGTAGAACAACAACTTACTAATAGTGTATTGGAACCACCACCCATTCCATAATGGAAATTGAACAATATCCCTATAGACTTTGTCATTGGCCTCTCGATAACCTCAAAAAGAAACAATGCAATATGGGTTATTGTGGACTGTCTCACCATGAATACCCATTTAATCTCTATTCGAGAAGATTTCTCTATTCATCGACTTGCCAATATTTACATGATGGTAGTAGTAAGGCTGCTTGGACATCCACTTTCTATCATATTTTATAATGATCCTAGTGTCACATCAAAATTTTGGAGAAGTCTTCAACATGATTTGAGTATGAAATTGAATTTCATAGCGGCCTATCACCCTCAAACTCATGGACAATATGAAAGTACTACTCAAAAACGTGGGGAAATTATGAGAAAATGCTCAATAGAATTTATTTGTGGATGGGATCAACATCTCTAATTAGTTGAGTTCTCTTACAATACCAGATTCCAATCCAGCATTCAAATGTCAACATATAAAGCTAAATTTTGTAAGAGATTTAAAACTCTTACTTATCCGGATGAAGTTGGCGAGGGAAATATTCATGGCCCTGATCTTGTTCTAGAGATGACAAAAAACATTCATACTATCTAACCAAACATTAAGTCGGCTCAGACAAAGAAAAAGAGTTAGGTTGACAACCATTGATGAGACTTGGAGTTTGATTTGAGTGAAAAATAATTTCCTCGAATCTCACCTGGGAATAGAGTCATGAGGTTTGGAATGAAAGCGATGGTCGGACCTAGGTACATTGGCCCCTATGAATTCCTTGATCATGTAGGATCAATGGCCTATCGAATTGATATTCCTCCAAGTTTATCACAATTTCATGATATGTTCCACATATCCTTCTCAAGGAAGTATATACCCAACCCTTCACATGTAGTAAATCCATTGGTAGTACAATTGGAACTTGACCTCTCTTTTGAGGAGAAATCGGTGGAGATCTTGGATCGTAGGTACAAGGTTCTACGCAGAAAGACAACCCATATGGTTAAGGTATTCTGGAGGAACAAACCATGAGAAGAATCCACGTGGGAACTAGGGGATTCTATAAGTCAGATATACCCACATCTTTTCCCTTTTTGAGGGTACAAGTTAAAATTTCAGTGACGAAATTTCTTAAGGCGGGAAGAATGTAACGACCTTAAATAATGAGTAACATTTCATTCCAATTTTAGGAATATATTTTCTTAATAATTTATATGATCAATTAAGAGAAATTTGATAAATTTTTTTTAGAAGTAAAAAATTGTACATTTCATAGATTTTTCATACATAGATAATTATTACAGTAAAATTAATATCATCATTTATTTTCAAATATCAATATAAATATAGGATAGATGTTTTCCTATTTTATATTATTGATGAATATTGGAATAATTTTATTATAAAATATATTTTTTAGTTTCATAATTAATAATGTGAAATGATTTTCAAAAATTGGTCTTATACAGTTGGAATTGGAATGAAATTCACATTCTAATAAGATCAACAATTTTTTTTGGTGAAAATTAAATTATGAATAGTAATAATACCCTTAAAAATACTAATATGGAAAATATAATATTAACCTCACCTAATTATGTATAAATACAATTTAGGCATCTTAATGGTAATGTGATATAATAGCATATGTAAATTATTGATTTAGAAATTATTAGTTAAGTATTATTATTTTTTCAGATAAATAGTGTTTTTAAATGAAAAGAAAATATATCAATATTAGAAAAATGTTTTCATAAAATGGAGTTCAATTTTCAATTCATATCATTGATATAATGTTAGGGAGAATTTATTATATTTTTATAAAATGTTTTTTTTTTGTGAATAGTAATAGTTTAGTTTTAAGTTTTGGTCTATTTAATGACCTCATTAATGAGGTAATAATTATGGTCTCTTTGTGTAAAGTAATATATGTTGTGAGGTTTACCATGTGGCTAATACCATGGGGAAATAACATGGTAATGCCCATGGTTTTGCAAATAAAAATACTAAGTTCTCTCCTGGAAATTAATAAAACATTCCATCAATTTTTCTATAAATGCCAACATATTCAATAATTATTTGGCATAAAAATATGAACTCAACGAATATTTTGTCTTTTTACTTCCAAAATAGTCCTACCATGTTTCCCTTAAGTACCAAAGGTCCGAAGTTTTTAGTTTTATATGTTACTCTTGAAGGTAAGGGACCCTTTCACCCACCTCTTTTAGTCATGACTTCCTTTATGTTATGTCTTCTAGTTTCCATCTTATTATATAGGGGTATGTTTTTATACATACATATTTCTGTCCATTTTATGTTCAAATAATGATATACCCATTCCTCTCTAATCAACTATTATTTGTAATTTCATGCGACACTGTTAGGCTGGTGAATTTTTGTAATAGAAATTACATCCTCTCTTTTGATTCATGTTATCTTTTCATGTGGTATTTTATTAAAATACCCATTCCATGATCTTATTTATTTTTTATTCTGACCCTATATTGTATTATTCTTTATTTATGAGTGTGTGACCTTTTTCCCCTCTCAATTTAGTGATCTCTAAAACCATGTTATATAACTGTTAGGCAGAAGATGTTTTGTCTCAAAATCTCTCCTTTTTTCACAAAAAAATAACTTATTTTATTTATGTGAATACCCAAACATATTTTATTTTATGAGTATTCTTAAATTCATAGAAATTATATATTTGATTCTGGAATTGGAATAAATAAGACCCCCATTCTCTAAAAGTGGTTTATAAATCACATAATGATCTTTTTTAAGCATTATTTTTAAAACATCACAATTTTGATATGTATACCATTTCTTTTATTCTATTTGGGTTATTTATAAAATATCTGAATATGATATATTTGGATAACATGAAAATAATTACATATTAAGGGTTCTCCCTGATATCCATATAATGCATTAGAAAATGAATTTAATATCTAGAGAGAAACAGTTTTATGATACCTTGGTGGATAACCTTATTAATTTTTATGACACCGTGGGGTTGGACCTTTGTGATATGTTCAATAATGTATAAATTAAATGATTTAGATACATTTTCAAGTTAGGTTTCACAATATTATTTCTATGATATTCCTCTTTATCATTCTTTTATGATATCCACATGGTCTTTTTGATATCATTGAAGATCAAATGTAAATAGTTTCACTTGTTTTCATTACTAGGCCTTCTTCTCACCCATTATTTTTATGTATGTCTCCATGTTATGAGATATAGTAATTTTACATTTTATGAATCTATTATTAAGCCTTACTAGTGGTTTAGAATAAATTTTTATGTATTTTTTTATTATGATATTGATTTCTATGACACAAAACATTAAAGATCCTTTATTTGTAAAATGTAATGAAATGTTATGTAATAAAATGGTGGGTTTCTATATGAGAAGTGTCGGGGTGATATTGATATAGTTTTGACATATGGAAAATTTCATGAATAGTGATTAATTCATGTGGAAGGGCTGATCATTATGACACTGTCCATATTCTATCCAGTACCTCAAAAAGTCACACAAACATTGGCTCCAAGTTTCCCTACCTCTATATCATATAGTGACACAATCTAGGCAACACCTGGAGAAATACATGATTGTCCTCTATAAACACTAGGGGTAATCTATATCAATAATCATATGACTTCTTCCAACTATGATCCATAGTAATACATTTTTGAATCATCTTTATCAGCTCTGATGTCTCCTGAATGAGACTTGTTCCCAACCGCTCAGACACACCTACCTCTAACCAACATAGAGGTTATCTACAAGGTCTTCCATACTGGTCCTCATATGGTTAAATCAGTATAGTTGGATGATAACTGTTTTATAGGAAAACTATAATAAATCCATGTGATTCTTCCAATAATCACCAAATTCATGTACACATTCTTGTATCATGTCCTCTAAGACGTATATGGAATGCTCTGACATCCCATCTATCTAAGGGAAGAAGGACGTACATAACAAAACCAATGTACAAAGCACCTTATTTTAGCCATACCAAAAGTGTGGAGTAAATCGTGGATTATTTTCTAAAACTATAGTTTGTGGCAACCCATGTAAATGAACTATCTATCGTACATTCAATTATCGCAATTAATCTACTATAATGGTTTCCCTGATATTCAATAAATGTTCTCCCATCATTAGTAGATCCACAATTTCCCAAATAGAATCATTCATCCTAAGTGTCTTTGGACATCCTACCAGGAAAAACATAGTCACATCATCACACTTCCATTCTAGAATAGGCAATGACTGCAATAGGCCTATATGTTGTTGATGCATTGTCATCACCTACGAACAAGTGAAACTTCTTGTTACAAACCCGACTATCTACTTTTTCATGTATGGACACCGAAACTATAATGAATGGACATAGTAAATGTTTTTTTCACCCAGGATGTACAACCCACCTTGAGGCATTAAATTCTATCATGAGTTCTCTGTGCAGACTCACAGGCACAACAACCCTATTTTCACATATATAATGTCATCCTCATTTATTATCATTTATGAAGGTGCATCCTCACATTCAAAACATTACCTTAAAGATAAAAACTCCATATCCTCATACTGTTTATCTCTAATCCATATCAACGGTGTAGACTCTAGTGCAACAGAAACTAGTGTCATTCTATCCGGACCCTCTTGAACATCCACATCCATTTTCACCAGCAGAGTCATCATATTCCACTATGCACTCGACTCATATACCAACAATGTAGGAGTTTTCTTGCTCAAAGAATTATCCATACTATTCCCCTATCCACGTGTATATTCCTATACTATTGTAAAGGACATCATAAACTCTACCCACCATCGCTGCTGAAGATTGAAGTCGTGCTGTGAAAAGATATACTTTAGGCTTTTGTTATCCGTAAAGACTATAATATTTTCTCCCAAAAATATATTGTCCCCATCACATAAGAGCATAAACCACTTCTGTCAACTCTAGGTCCTGCATAAGGTAATTCCGTTCATGTGGCCTCAACTACTAGGACTCAGAAGAAATGACTCGATCCCCTTGCGACAACACATCTTTGAGTCTGATTATAGAAGCGTCATAATACATTGTGTACCCATCACCCGACTCAGGTAAGATAAAAAATTGGTGCCGGTGTCATGCGATTATTCATCTCCTTTAAATATTCCTCACATGCTCATGTCCAATCAAAATTTATCCCTTTAATTGTCAAACCCATAAGTGGTTCTTCTAATCAGGAAAAGTCTTGGATAAACCACTTGTAATAATTAGCTAATCCCAAAAAATTTCTGATATCAAATATATTCTTGGGCTGCTCCCAAGAAATCACTGAATGCACTTTTTATGGGTCCACTACAACACTTTCTTCTGAGATTATATTCCATAAAAAGTGTACCCTCTCAATACAAAACAAACATTTAGATAGCTTGGATCATATCTATTTCTCTCTCAGAATACCCATGGATTTGTCTAGATATTGGGCAATATCATCATGAGTCTTAGAGTACACCAATATTTCATCCACAAACACCACCAAAAACAGATTTTTGTATGATAGAAAGATCATATTCATCATGTCCATAAATTATACTGAAGAATTTTTCAACACAAATAGCATCATAACAAACTCATAATGGCCATACCTTCTTCTGAAAGAAGTTCTTGTTATATCAGATGTCCAAACTCTCAACTGGTGATACCCAAATCTCAAATCGATAATTGAGAACACAGAATCCCCATTAAACTAGTTAAACAATCATTGATACACATACAATGATATCGGTTCAGCACAAACAATTTATTCAACATCCAGTAATCGACACACAAGAGTAAACTCCCGTCGGTATTCATTCCAATCATAATAGGTGATCCCTAAGGAAATGTACTTGGACAGATAAACCCTTTATTCCCCAACTCCTCAAACAATGTTTTTATAACTTGAAGCTCATTCAGTGCAATTATGTAAGGTGGAATAGATATCAGCTCATCCCTTGGCATGAGCTCAATAGTGAATTCCCCATTTCTCTTAGGTGGAAAACCTGAGATGTCTTCAGGAAAGATAGCATGAATCTATTCTACTACTGGTGGAAGGATGTATTTCTTACCACTCCCATCATCCTGCAAAATAATAGAAAATGGGCTTTGAACTCTCCCAGTTTTTGAGTAATTGGACCATATCGCCCTGCATGGATATTCCATTCTCCATGATGAACATACTGGTCACCCATAGGTGATAAAAAGTTGATTATCCTACGGTAACAATCTATGTGGGCTCTGTATGCGACTAGATAATTGATATGCATAATCATTTCAAAGATCATTATATCATGTACATTAATATCCCAATGAAAATGATACTGTCTGTTATATTGAGAGCATTTCTTTTATAAATAGATATTCATAGACTGTGTTCCCAATATTGTATCTATATTCATCACCCCACCTACGGACTCCACCTCCACACACCATCCATTAAAAAAATATGCATATATAATGGAATGAAATGCACGGGTATCAAACAAGGAAGTAGCTAATGTAGAAGAAACTAGAATAGTTATCTCAATATCTATGGACCCACCACGCTCTCCATAAGTGTAGTATATACAACATGTAATTCTCCTAACCCTCTTCCCAGTTTCTTCGAATAACTCCCTTGAGTAGCACCCCCTTGATGATACTGGCAATAAAACCCTAAATCACCATGCCGACTACCTCTACCACCTCTTCCAATAGAACTCCAACTACCAAACCTATATGTTGTAAAATACCCCCTTCACACACACTGGCTCTGAGTATGTGCTCCATGAGCACGAGCCGACAACTAATTCTTACAGAACAACTATAGGTGCCCCCATCATGCCATAAAACTAGCACTTCATTGGTTGTCGAGGACAACGTGTACAATAGTTTCACTACCTACCACACTGGTTACAATGTACATGAGTAAGATCCATTACAACTATTCCTACTGAAATTCCAACTTGCTTTACACTGTCTAGACTATGATTCTCATAATATCACTTCTTGCTCATAGAAGGCACACTCCTTGATCGTCCAATGAAAATACATTTCTAGTATTTGAAGCCTCTTTCAGGTTCCCCTATGAAATGAGAGCCTAATTAACCACTTGTGAGAATTTCTTTAGCCTAAATATATTTACTTGGGACCTAATTTCACACCTATGTCCATCTTCAAATTATTTTTCTGAAGAATCCTTGCATGTCACCCATGCTTTAGAAAAAAAAACATTTTAAATCTGTGAAATGATCAGCATAATCCATTAAAGATAGGCTTTCTTGGGAAAAATTCATAAACAATGAGTCCTAATCTTGTCTCAGCATCTCTAGATAGAAGTTCTCCATGGAAATATCCATAAAATCCTTCCCTAAAATTTCATCAGTCTATTCAGATCGTACAAGAATTCCCCACTAGCGATTTGTTGACCCTCACTTATTAAAACATTTCAACTTGAACCTCGTCAACGTTAGAGTCTCCAAATGCTAAAATATTATTTCCATGGATTCTATTCATAATTCATCTCTCTCATGTCCATCTTCTCAGGTAATAATAGAAGGATTCTACAGTAGAAACTCCCATGTCAACTTAGATATGCTTTTTAGAACACTCCCCCGGTCACTCTCCATGAATTGCATGAAATGATCAATGTTATCTCGGATCTATTCCCCTTCATCGACATCATTCACCTATGGTGCCTCATGTTCCCAATTTTTAATTGCATTCCGAGACATACCCCTCGGTATCTCCCTCAACTAGTATCATGGTGTCATATCACTACAAATCCAAACACATATACCCAGTCTCATAATGCAACCTTTATTCATTTATTCAAGAGGAGGAACTAACACAAAAAGATTCAACATATCCTTTTCCCCCTTTTTCTAGCCACAAGGTCAAAACTAAGGCATTATCACTACCCTTAAAAATCCTACATCTAGGCCTTGGTTTAAAAGGATTTTTACATTCTCATTAATTAATTAGATGATTAAATAATTAGATTATCTCAAATAAATTTATTCAATAATTGATTAATAACTCATAATCATTTCATCAATAATGGTTCTCATTAGACACCCATTTATTCTCATTTTTCATCATTATTTAATGTTTACTACAAGGAAAAACAAATCATTTTCAACATGTTACCCATAACTTGTTTTACCATCTGTGCCTAGAATGATGAATGTCATAACAACCCTTAGTGCCTAGAATGATGCATGTAGAGTCATGTATCATGCCTCTTTTGGAGACAAAAAATTATTCAACAACTGTCCAACAAATATCACATCACACCACAAGTTCATCACCCATGGTGAAATAATATCCAACTGAAAAAAAACAACAATCACAACAATCACACCCCGAGTACTCAGATTTTCTCCTATACATGGGTTTTCAACTCCCATAGATGAGATCATTACAAAGACTCAAAACATCCTAGTCTCCCATGTAACTTTCCCAAATAATAACTTAAAATATGAAGAATTAAATTAAAACCCCTATGATATCACTTTGTGATGTCTCAACCCGTGTGCCACTAAATGGTGCCCCTAGCCGGTTGGCCGCATGCCCTCAAGCGCACCTCCTCATAAACCATAGGGTTCTGACTAGCCACAAGGGTCTGGTATATCAGTCTTGGGGATTCTATACCAACCTTTATCAAAATAAAACACTAATAGACGAAAACAATAATAACCAAGTGTGGAAGAATATAACTAAACGAAACATTACCATTTCAAAATATATTCAAACCAAGAAAAATACAAATTTACCAAATGTTAAAACATGATAAAACAATGTGAATTTCAAGTGTCTACGATGAAACTAAAAATAAATACACAATGAATCACAAGATGGTTCTGAACCCCATCAGGTTCCCTCTCCCATGCTTCAATCCCAAACAACAACCTATCCCATGGACATGGCCTGATCATGTCATGAAACAATAATGTCTACTCAGGTTACGAACAGGTAGCCCAAATAGATTGTGAGTAAAATGTAGTATTCCCTCACCTGTAGTGTCTAAATTGAGACTCTTCAAGAGATAGTGTTTGCATATTTATGAAACAATAAATACAATGCATAATTTAATTGTTATTAAATTGTCATTTAATCATTTATCATCACATTAGGCCTAGTTTAAATTCATATTTTCCATTTTAATCATCATTTCTTATTATCATTCATTTTGTGTTGAATTTCATTTCAAACACCTCAAATCTCATTCAGTGTAGGTCTCCATGCCTATCCCTGCATATCTCACACGGTGGGCGTCATCATGCTTAGCACCCCAAAATATCACGCTTTAATAACTATTGGGTAGGAACACCATGTCCATGTCTTAACTTCTAATTGTTCTAGAACACTATGTCTAGAACCACAAAAATATCATTCATTTAATCATTCATTAATTTATAAGAATTATCCACATTATTCCATTACAAATCCTACAATTAGGTTAACATTTCAAAAAAAAATTCGATAACTCAACAATTAACTATGAACATAATCTATTAATTAATTAATTAGTTAATTAATCAATCAACACAATTCTCATATAATAATTAAATATTCAAAATTAATTCTCCATATAAAATCTCAACTTGTCATAATTAATTCTCACAATTCATTATCTTTGATCAAAATCATTTCACATAATTCATTCTCATAATTAAGTACCTTACATAGGAAAACACCATTTTATAATTAATTTCAACCAATTAATTATATTCACATAATAATTTTAATATTTCAATTACAATATATAAACCCATAACCAATATCTAATGCAAATATCTATATAATACTACCCCCATTTGTTCCGAGATTCATATATCAATTAATCACTAAGCCAATCAAAAAAGCAATCCACATTCCTAATTACATTAATTTAGGAATTCTTTTACCAAGGGAAACTAAAAAAATTCACAAAATCACATTCACATATATAATTCATGACTATTGGAGTTCGATTTAGACCACCTACCTTAGTTTATTTATGAGTGTTAGCCAAACTAAAATCCCCAAAATATGAGAGGCACAACGTCATTGATCATGCTTTGGATCTAATTACCTAAACCAAATTTAAGACCAAAGGAATCATGATGGGGAAAATCAATATCTAGAAACACAATACAAGTTTGATATCTCAACTTGTATGTTTGGATCCACATAAATGGTGAATATATTCCATGAAAAGATTAATGAAATTCATATGAATCAAAAAGATAGAAACGCGATGAAATACACTTACTGGGAAAAGTGAAAATCATAAATACATGATTTTTATCTCGATGAACTATTTTCGAATCACCATAGAATCCCTCTATAAGGATCTATGAACACCTAGAATTTTTGAATCTCTAACCAAGGTCTAAATATCAGAGTCTCAAGTGGTTAGGGTGGTCTTAAAATATATTTTTGGATAATTAATCATGCGTGCATGGTTTCATTGGAAGGGGTGAACGATTAGAGAAAACCGTGCATGAATTGTGCAGAACTCTCTATCTAGGTTTGCATGGTTGGAATGCTTTGGTCAGATTGTTATTGAAACCATGTGAAAACCATGTGGACCTCTTCATCCAGTTTTGAACTCTTAGCATGGTATAGTCCCAAAATTTATCATACCGTGTACAAACCATGCACAACCAACTGTCATTTAGTTTTCCATAACATTCACCCAAATGTACCCAAAGTCACTACTCCAAAATAAAGAAACATAAAATCATCACAAAGTACATAAATATTTTCCCAATATGACACTATAAATGGCCATAATATTATAACACCCTTTAGTCGAGTAATGGGACGTACAACATTTATATAGGAAATACATTAAAATATATCATTCCAATGAAATTTGTTAATTTAGAAAGATTGAATTAGTGATAAAAACCCATTGATATAAAATAGAGTTATATAACCCATCTTGATATAGAATGTTGATGATAACATACGAGTAATAACCTTGATCAATAACATGACATAGAATAATAATAATCATAGATTCTTTTTGAAAATTTCTTTTCAAATAATAATATAATTTTTTCATTGAATACATTTTTAGATGAATATTTTATTAAATCCTGAAAAAAATAATTCCCTTTTTGGGAAGATGGAGGCGTAGAGATTAAGTCTCATATATAATTACAATTGTTTTAAAAGTATATGTTCACATTGAATCATATAAAATAGATTCCATCCATTAAACAGGATGCTTTTGAAAAATGTAAATATTTTTTATTTAAAATTAATATTAGTGTGAGTCAATGTATTTTGAAATCACCGTAGATAATTTGTAATGTATGATATTTGGAACATTTTAAAACACTAATTTAGAAATATTTCATTTTTCAAATTAACCATTCGGAAAAAATTTAATGCCTAATAAAATATTCTTTTTAAAAAAAATCAAAAAATTATTTTTAATCATTTCATCGAGAAGGGTTGAAGATAATTATGACTTTCAGATTCAATATTATTGAAATTAATTTTTCTACATAAAACATGTAAATGGAAAAAATAGTGTTTTTCTTAGTTTTGGGATCATAACATTCCATGAAATATTTTGAAGGGGAACATGATCCCTAAATGAAGTAAGATTAATGAAAGAGTATAAATTTTCTAAAATTGAAATTAAATAAAATATATTTAGAAGGAAATTAATGGAGAAAATAGAGTTGTAAGATCAATGTCATGATTAATATTATATACTCTGGAAAAAATAACTTTAGTCATTACTTGACTAAGATTCTAACCAAAAACACTGAAGGGTAATGAGCATGAAAATGATCCTCCTATACAATTAATAAAATATATTTCCTAATATCTTAAAATTTTAAAAACATATACACCCTGAAAATTGAAATTGGTGAAAAGAATAAAATATTATTAGTGAATTCATTATGAGAAATAAAATCCTCCATCTTTAGGTTTTAATTTGGTCTAAAATTTTATTTCATTTTTAATTAAATTAGGACCATTAAATATCATTATATAAACCCTATTAAAATATCATTATTTTCCTAGGGGATTTTTATTATTTAAATTTATTCAATTTTTAAATATTTTCCACTCATGTCGGAAACATGAGGTGGTTCAGTCGATTTTTACATGATTCTATTGGAAGGTTTACCATTGAAATTTTTATGTTATAAATAATATTACAATCTTCTAAATAGAAATATAAATAGTAATAATATTTATATCAATTTTTTTATATTAATCACTATTAGATGATAATGGAAAACATAATGTGTCATTAATGTGGAGTAAGTAGTCTACACATACACATCTAAATCAATTTCGTTTATTTTTAAATAAAAGTGATTTTTTTAGTATATCATTACTAGATACAATATTATATTTATCCATAACCAATGGTTAACTGTTGTTTAGGTACTATTCCATATTAAATTTCAATTTTTTTGGGAAATTATTTAATTTTATAGGATGCAACGACATGGTTGATTGGGTTGGTTTCATAGGGCTAACCCACTTCTATATGGGTGAGACATCTATGGAATGGAACTATATGGGGGTTATTTTAGTTTCAATTCCATTTTATGGGGAAGGTACACCATGTATATGTGGCAGCATCCTGCCCCTCTTCATAAGGTTTGGCCACACACTGTATGGGGAGTAATTTGTATTGTGTAGGAGGTAGGGTAACTTTTATATTATAGGTGGTAGATTTGGAGTGGATTTTATTTTGTATCATATTTGTATTGATTGGAAATAGGATCTGGAAGTTGGATTTCACCTTGGATCTTAGGTAAGTTTTGGAAGTGGGTTATTGGGATATATCTCTTGTTGATAAGCAATAGCTCGACCATATTTTCTTATTTATGCACTAGGTCATGTGTTATATTATATGAATTATTAATTTTTTATAGACAGAAAAATTTTTAGACTCATATTTAGTCTAAACTATTCAAATTGAAATGTATTTGACCATTCTGATTTTGGTACCACTAAATATTCATTTTGAATCAAAAATATCTCCTCCTTGTGGAATTGTGGAATAATCGGTGTAGTGATACTCTTAAATTATGTTCTTCTCCTCATATCCATAAATGTCTTGTATTACCATTTTTACTTTTTCTTAGAGGCCATGGGATAAATGTGATTTATTGGATCATGAATCATTGATGTCGAATTTTTCATCTAGTTTATTTTCAATTGATTTATTTTCTTATTTGAGTCATTGACTTCCATTAAGAAGATACACATATCTGGTTTTTTACAGTGGGTTTTAAAGATATTATATGTAAGTGTTTCTATGATTTTAACTCAACATTTATGTCAATTTTTTAGGAATTCATTAAAATGCATTCCATCTCCTCAATACATGTTCCATGGTTATAGATAATGAAGGTATGAATAGATATCACATTTATTATCTTATTATGTATTCTTTAAAGACCCAAAACATAGTTTCCTAGAGTTGGTTCTTTATATTAATACAATGATTTGTTTACAAGGATGTTTTATCCCAATGTAATGAACAGTTTAGTTGTTTTGGAAACATATATACAAACACCGTAGTTAAATTAAAAATTTAATGAACAAATAACATTGAAACTCTATTTGAGTCACCAATAATCTTCTATATTATTCCTGCATGTCATTAATAATAATATTCATCATCATATCCTAGGGAAAAAATAAAACATAAGGAAGGTGGGATCTTAGAAGCTCAGTATGGGTATGTAATACAATTAATGTTATTATACTCAAAATCATTAGTGATGGTGAATAACTAAAAACATTTTCCTTTAAAAATAATCATGAGCATAATACAAGATAATTGAAAAATTATAAAATAAATCTATATAACTGATAATAATAAAATGAACCTTAATCGTGGATATTCTTATTGTAAACTAACACATGTTTTATCAATTAAAAATTTTATTTTGAAATAATTCCTAATGACAGATATCTGAAACATATCTTCAAGGCCTCAGCCAAGACGTTCGAAAATACAATGGTAATAACTCCCCCAAAACCTATTTCTATTTTTTCTCATGAGACCTACCAATCTATTGAGGGAATATAGTGGGTCCCACCAATCAGCTAATAAGATGAATTTATTCCTCATTTCAATGGGTCTACACATAAACAACATTTACTTATGAAATGTAAATAACATTCCCCAATCAATAAACATAATCACTAACCATTCTATGTAGTATGTTGAATGGAATCAAGATGGAAGATCCACAATAATAATGATTATAAAACATCTTATAAAATATGGTCGATGATAACGATAAGATATAAACTTCAATATATAATATTATTTTATATAATGAAAATACTCTATCAAAATCATCAAGAAATTATTAGGAGGGAAAACAATTTTTACATTGTAAAGAAGTGTTCTTTTGGAAAAAAAAACATTTGTATTTATAATGATTGTTTGTATAAATCCAAAAATGAAAAAAAATATTTTCTCATGACAAATTTTTTTGTTTTATTATAATAAAGTTGTCTTAAAATAGGTTATGAATGTTACATGAAAATAGGTATGAAATATTGATATTCCCTTTCATCGGGCTTGTATATCAGGAAGAACTGAAAAGGGAATCTTGAAAAAAACATATCATTGTTATAAAATAAAAATTAACTGATCTAGAAACACAATTCAATAATTTATAAACATAATTTATAAGAATTATATAAAATTTATTATGAAATATGTTTGTTTATTAATGTAGAAAATGTAACCCTAATGAAAATTGATGGTCAGGAAGAAAACCCTTAACTTATGTGTGAATTTGTTCTCTACATGACCTTAATGACCTGGATAATAAAAATAAATATGTTATATAATTAAATTTGAACCATATATACATTTATTTTATTTATTATAATTTTATTAAATTCATTTATCTCCTTTTTTAGGAGCTATAAGATACAATTTGAATTCCTGTGAGTGTTTGTTTCCGTGGTTTTCACAATCGATATATATATATATATACGTAAGAATTTAAGTTCTTGTGGAATGGGAATACATATATATAATTGAATTTATATTATATTAATGAACATATATAAGTGTAAAAAAATTTATATATCATTTTTATGTGTAATGAGAATTAATCATTAGATATTACATTTAATGATTCTCATTTACATTTTTACGGTGGTTATTGGTCATAACGAACTGATTTTGTTTTAATATGATGTATTATTTAAATATAATAAATAAAGAAAACAAAAAATTTTTAAATACATATATTATAGTCTGGTTTAACCATATAAATGGTTTCATACCAACCTTGATGGAAGAATTGGAGAACAAAAATCTATCTTCCACAATGATTGTATATCGGCCCCACAGTGATGATGATATAAATTTTAAAATAAATGGGATAGAGAAATGAGTTTGATGAAGGATATTACATTAACATGATATCATTTATTTATAAATATGATAAGTTTTCTAGCATTATCATTTTAAAATATGATATTAGTAGAGAATTATAAAAGAACAGGACATGAAATGAAATTAAAAGGAAAATGGAGATGATGTTACCTCTTCAATACTCCTCCTTGAGAACCTCATTATGGGTATTGGTTTTGGTATTTTGATGATAACAAGAGATCCTAGACATGGGATAGTCTTGGGGAAAATATTGGGTTAAAATATTACAAGGATCAATGGCGTAGAGGTGTGATGATAAGATGTGGTGAGGGGTGGTACTTATAGTTGAGGAGAGGGGTAATTTTTAAATATAAAATCATTTTGTTTATTAATTTAGCTGAAGAATAAAAATAGATTCATAATTATCATGTAATATTTTAAATTAATAAATTTATGATATATATTATGGTTCTTACAAAAGCAATTATTCATGGAATATTGTATTTAACAAATAATGTATTTGTACAATAAATTTCGGTATTTTTCTATTCACAAAATTCATGTATTAGAAAATTAACAAAAAATCATTCCCAATATTTTTCAATATTTAAAATTAAAAAATTTAGACATTATCATGGAAATAATTCTCTAAATTTGAGTGTTTTAATTTTTAATTAAAACCATCATTTACATGAAAAATACAGATTCTAAATTTATAACTTATTTTATAACACTTTCAAAAAGATACTAAGGTCACATAAAATTATCCTAAAATCATAAGACATAAAAATATTAATATGTGAATAAATTTTTTTGAAAATGAATTACTTTTTGAAATCATTTTTTTAATTATAAAATTATAAATAAATATTTATGAATTGAAAAAATACAAATAAATAATTAATAATTTTTAAAATATATTATCTATTTATAAAATGATAAAATTTTATGATACATTAATTTATAAGGTTCATAAGTTTTATTTATAAATTCATGGATGAGGTCATAATTCATTCAAACAATTTACTATATATAATGGTCATATTACTATTCATGTGGTCGAGTTAGTATTTCACCGGTATGGGTTCCTTTCTTCTAGAAATGATTATTATATAATTAATTATTCATTTATAAAGATTGTATTATATTTTATATGTTATTTATTATATATTAAAAAATCATAGGAAATTAAATATCATTTATATAGTTTTGGGTCATTACATTATCTCATCCTACAAACATTTCATCTTTAAAATTTCCCTATTTGGACCCCAAAAAATCATCTCGGTAGTTAATTATCATAACCTCCATCGGTTTACACATCGCCTCGGCAATTCTATGATTTTTTAAATATATCTTTACCATACGAGTCATCAGATTCCTCAACACATATTATTTAGTATCCAGATTCCAAATATGATCTTCATAGTATGAAAAACCACGTCAAATTCTCTTCTATCATAAGGGAGAACATACGTTAGGTCTAGAATTTACTTCGTGAACAAAGAGATGTGGAAGAAATTGTATACCTTATGAAGGAAGGTATACATTTCCAAATGATAATACATTACTCGTATTCTATCCATTATTTCAAATGTAACAATGTTTGTGGGGCCCAGTGTCCCTTTCTTCCCAAATCTTATAAACGCCTTCCATGTCAATACTTCAATAAAATGTGATATCATACGTGAAATTCCATATCCTTCCATCTATTATCATCGTAGATTTTTTCCTACATTGAGATGCTTTTATATGGGTTCGAATATTATTTTCCTTTTCTCCTGTTTCTTCCCCAAGATCTGGGAGTACAAGCTTCCTTTCAGCAATATCATCCCAACATTTCGTGTTCAACATCTCATTCAATATAATGATTCATATTGTGCAATTGGAATAATTGAACCGAAACTATTATTGTAGTGAAAATCAACCAATATAAAATAATAATTACACTACATTAAATTACAAGGGAGAATGATCTCAAGATTTATTTTAATGTTTTATATGGTCTTTTCAGGCCGTGCATCATGTTAAGGGTGACACACAATACTCAAATAAAGAAATGTATCAAAATTATTATGAACGAATTTCTAGAATAACGATGTAAATCATGGATCATGATCAAATAGATTCCATCCAATAAATGTGATGCTTTTGAAAAATATAAATATGTTTTAATTAAAATTAATATTAATGAGAGTCAATGTAGTTTGAAATCACAATAGGTAATTTTTAATGTATGATCCTTGGAATATTTTAAAACACTAGTCTATTAATATTTCATTTTTTTCAAAATAACGATTTGAAAAAAATGTAATTCCTACTAAAATATTTTTTTTTGAAAAAAATCATAAAATTATTTTAAATAATTTCATTAATAAGGGGTGAAGATAATTATGACTTTTAAATTCAATTTTATTGAATTTACATTTTCTATGTAAAACATGTATATGGAAAAAATAGTGTTTTTCTTAGTTTTGGGATCATAACATTCCATGAAATATTTTGAAGGGGAACATGATCCCTAAATGAAGTAATATTAATGAAAGAATCAAAATTTTCACAAATTGAAATTTCATAAAACATATTTAGAAGGAAATTAATGGAGAAAATAGAGTTGTATGATCAATGTCATGATAAATATTCTATACTCTGGGAAAATGAACATTAGTCATTAATTGAGTAACATTCTAACCAAAAACACTGAAGGGTAATGAGTATAAAAATGATCCTCCAATACAATTAATAAAATATATTTCCTAATATCGTAAAATTTTAGAAGCTTATACAACATGAAAATTGAAATTGGTGAAAAAAAGAAAAAATTATTTGTGAATCCATTATGAGAAATAAAATCCTCTATCTTTAGGTTTTAATTTGGTCAACAATTTTATGTTATTTAATTTTTATAAAAATTAGTACCATTATATATCATTATATAAACCTTATTCAAATATCATTACTTTCTTAGGGAATATTTATTATTTAAATTTATTCAATTTTTAAATATTTTCCTCTCATGTCGGAGACATGAGGTCGTTCAGTCGATTTTTACCTGATTCTATTGGAATTTTGACCATTGATATTTTTATGTTATAAATAATATTACAATCTTCTAAATAGAAATATATATAGTAATAAAATCTATATCAATTTTTTTTATATTAATCATTGTTATATGATAATGGAAAATGTAATGTGTCATTAATGTGGAGGAAGTAGTCTACACATACACATCTAAAACAATTTCCATTATTTTTAAATAAAAGAGATGTTTTTAGTATATCATTACTAGATTTAATATAATATTTGTCCATGATCAATGGATAACTGTTGTTTGGGTACTATTCTAAGATATATTTCAATTTTTTGGGAATTTATTTAATTTCATAGGATGCTACGACATGGTTGATTGGGTTGGTGTCATTGTGATAACCCACTTATATATGGGTGAGACATCTATGGAATGGAACTATATAGGGGTTAATTTATTTTCAATTCCATTTTAAGGGGAAGTTACACCGTGTATATGTGGTTGCAGCCTGGCCCTCTTCATAAGGTTTGGCCACACACTGTATGGGGAGTAATCTGTATTGTGTAGGAGGTAGGGTAACTTTTATAATATATGTGGTATATTTGGAGTGGATTTTATGTTGTAGCATATTTCTATTGATTGGAAATAGGATCTGGAAGATGGATTTCACCTTGGATCTTGGGTAAGGCTGGGAAGGGGGTTATTTGGATATATCTCTTGTTGATAAGCATTAGCTCGACCATATTTTCTTATTTATGCACTACTTAATGTGTTATTTGATATGTCATATTAATTTTTTATAGACATAAATTTTTTTAGACTCATATTTAGTGTAACCTATTCAAATTGACAATTATTTGACCATTCTGATTTTGGTACCACTAAATATTCATTTTGAATAAAAAATATCTCCTCCTAGTGGAATTATATAATAATTGGTGTAGTGATCTTCTTAAATTATGTACTTATCCTCATATCCATAAATGTCTCGTATTACCATTATTACTTCTTCTTAGAGGCTATGGTATCATTGTGATTTATTGGATCATGAATCATTGATGTCGAATTTTTCATCTAGTATATTTCCAATTGATTTATTTTCTTATTTGATTCATTGACTTCCATTAGAAGATACACATATCTGGTTTTTTACAGTGGGTTTTAAAGATATTATATGTAAGTGTTTCTTTGATTTTAATTCCACAGTTATGTAATTTTTTTAGGAATTCATTAAAATTCATTCACTCTTCTCAATAATTGTTCCATGGTTATAGATAATGAAGGTACGAATAGAAATCAAATTTTTTATCTAATTATGTATTCGGTAAAGACCCCAAACATAGTTTCGTATAGGTGGTGCCTTATATTAATACAATGGTTTGTTTACAGGGATTGTTTATCCCAATGTAATGAACAATTTAGTTGTTTTAGAAAAATCTATACAAACACCATAGTTAAATTACAAAATTTAGGTATAAATAACATTGAAACTATATTATAATCACCAATAATCTTCTAGATTATTCCTTCATGTCATTAATAATAATATTAATAATCACATACTAGCGAAAAAATAAAACCTAAAGAAGGTGGGAGATTAGAAACTTAGTATGGTTATGTAATACAATGGATGTTATCATATTCAAAATCATTAGTGATGGTGAATAACTAAAAACATTTTCCTTTAAAAATAAACTTTAGCATAATACATGAGAAATGAAATGTTATAAAATAATGATATATAACTGATAATAATAAAATGAACCTTAATCGTGGATGTTATTATTTTAAAATAACACATGTTTTATCAATTAAAAATT
Source organism: Viscum album (assembly GCA_963277665.1). Classification (NCBI taxonomy): domain Eukaryota; kingdom Viridiplantae; phylum Streptophyta; class Magnoliopsida; order Santalales; family Viscaceae; genus Viscum; species Viscum album. The sequence continues at coordinate 792,953,881 of OY728128.1, read as the reverse complement.
TTATATCGAGTTAATTCCTAATGATAGATATTTGAAACATATCTTCATGGCCTCAACCAAGACGTTTGAAAATATGATGGTAATAACTCCCCCAAAACCTATTTCTATTTTTTCTCATGAGACCTACAAATCCCTTGAAGGAATATTGCTGGTCCTAAAAATCAGTTAATAAGTCTACTTTATTCCTCATTTGAATGGGTATACACATAAACTACAAATACTTATGAAATGTAAATAACATTCCCCAATCAATAAACATAATCACTAACCATTCTATTAAGTACGGTGAATGGTATCATGATGGAACATCCACAATAATAAGGATTATAAACCATCTTATAAAATATGGTGGATGATAAAGATAAGATATAAACCTCAATATATAATATTATTTTATATAATGAAAATACTCTATCAAAATCATCGAGAAATTATTGGGAGAGAAAACATTTTTTACATTGTAAAGAAGTGTTACTTTGGAAAAAAGACATTTGTATTTGTAATGATTGTTTATATAAATCGAAAAATGAAAAAAATATTTTTTTATGACAACATTTTTAGTTTTATAAAAATAAAGGTGTCTTAAAATAGGTTATGGATGTTACAAGATAATGGGTATGAAATAGAGATGTTCCATTTAATCGGGCTTGTATATCGGGAAGAACTGAAATGGGAATCTTGAAAAAACATATCTTTGATATTAAATAAAGATCAACTGATCTATAGAAATGATTCAGTAATGTATAAACACAATTTATAAGAATTATATAAACATTATTATGAAATCTGTCTGTTTATTGATGGAGAAAGTGTAACCCTAATGAAAATTTATGGTTGGGAAGAAAACCCTTAACTTATGTCTGAATTGGTTCTGCAGATGACATTAATGCCCTAGATAATCAAATTAAATATATTATATAATTAATTTTGAACCATATATACATTTGTTTTATTAATAATAATTTTATTAAATTCATTTATCTCCTTTTTTAGAATTTATAAGATACAATTTGAATGCCTGTGAGTGTTTGTTTCTGTGGTTTTCACAATATATATATATATATATGAGAATTGAAGTTTTGTGGAATGGGAATAAATATATATAATTTAATTTATATTATATTTATGATCATAGATAAGTGTAAATGGTTTTATATATCATTTTTTGCTGTAATGAGAATTACTCATTAAATAATACATTTAGTGATTCTCATTTAAATTTTTACGGTGGTTATTGGTCATAACGATCTGATTTTGTTTTAATATGTAGTATTATTTAAATAAAATAAATACATAAAACATAAAACGTTTTAATACATATATTATATTCTGGTTTAACAATATAAATGGTTTCATTACCAACCTTGGTGGAAGAATTGAAGAACGAAAATATATCGGCCAAAATGATTGTATATCGGCCCCACACGGTTGATGATATAAATTTTAAAATAAATGGGATAGAGAAATGAGTTTGATGAAGGGTATTACAGTAACATGATATCATTTAATTATAAATATGATAATTTTTCTAGAATTATCATTTTAAAATAGGATATTAGTAGAGAATTATAAAAGAAAAGGACATGAAATGAAATTAAAAAGAAAAAGGAGATGATATTACCTCTTCAATACTCCTCCTTGAGAACCTCATTATGGGTATTGGTTTTGATATTTTGATGATAAAAAGAGCTCCTAGACATGGGGAGTCTTGGGGAAGATATTGGGTTAAAATATGACAAGGATTAAAGGCGTAGAGTTATGATGATAAGATGTGGGGAGGGTGGTACTTATAGTAGAGGAGAGGGGTAATTTTTAAATATTAAATTATTTTGTTTAATATTTTAGCTGAAGAATAAAAATAGATACATAATTATCATGAAATATTTTAAATTAATCAATTTATGTTATATATTATGGTTTTTACAAATGAAATTATTAATGGAATAATGTATTTAACAAATAATGTATTTATACATTAAATTTTGGTATTTTACTATTCACAAAATTCATGTATTAGAAAATTAACAAAAAATCATACCAAATATTTTTCAATAGGTAAAATTAAAAAATTTATTCATTTTCATGGAAATAATTATCTAATATTTAGTGTTTTAATTTGTAATTAAAACCATCATTTACTTGAAAATAATGTTTATAAATTTATAACTAATTTTATAACACTTTCAAAAAGATACTAAGGTCTCATAAAATTATCCTAAAATCATAAGACATAAAAATATTAATATATGACTAATGTTTTTGAAAATGATTTTCATTTTGAAATTATTTTTTAATTATAAAAGTATAAATAAATATTTATGATTTAAAAAATACAAATAAATAATTATTAATTTTTAAAATATTCATCTATTTATATAATGATAAAATTATATGATACATTAATTTAAAAGGTTACTATGTTTTATTTATAAATTCATGGATGAGGTCACAATTCATTCAAACAATTTACTATATATAATGGTCATATTACTATTCATGTGGTCGAGTTAGTATTTCATCGGTATGGTTTCCTTTCTTCTAGAAATGCTTATTATATAATTAATTATTCATTTATAAATATTGCATTATGTTTTATATGTTATTTTTTATATATTGAATAATCCTAGGAATGTAAATATAATTTATATAATTTTGGGTCATTACATTATCCTATCCTACAAACTTTTCATCATTAAAATTTCCATATTTTCACCACAAAAAATCATCTTGGTAGTTCATTATCATAACCTCTATAGGTTCACACATCACCTCTGCAATTTTATGATTTTTTAAATATATCTTTACCATACGAGTCATCAGATTCCTCAACACATATTATTTAGTATCTAGATTCCAAATAAGATCTTCATAATATGATAAACCACATCAAATTCTTTTCCATCATAAGGGAGAACATACTTTAGGTCTAGAATGTACATCATGAACAAGGAGATGTGAAAGACATTGTATACCTTATAATGGAATGTATATATTTACAAATGATAATACATTACTCGTATTATCTCCATTATTTCAAATGTAACAATGTATGTGGGGCCCAGTTTCCCTTTCTTCCCAAATCGTATAACATCCTTCCAGGAAGATACTCAATAAAATGTGATATCATACGTGAAATTCCATATAATTCTATCTATTATTGTCGTAGCTTTTTTCATACATTTAGATTCTTTTATATGGGTTTGAATATTAATTAACTTTTCTCTCATTTCTTCCCCAAGATCTGGGAGTACAAGCTTCCTTTCAGCAACATCATCCCAATATTTAGTATACAACATCTCAATCTATAAAATTCTTCATATGGTGCAGTTGGAATACTTGAACTGAAACTATTATTGTAGTGAAACTCATCCAATATAAAATAATAATTCCACTACATTAAATGGCAAGGGAGAATGATCTCAGCATTTATTCTAATGTTTTATATGGACTTTTCATACCGTGCATTAGATTAAAGGTGACACACAATACTCAAATGAAGCTATGTATCATAAGTATCATGAAAACAATTCTAGAATATAGATGTAAATAATGGATCATGATCAAATATATTATAAATTGGTACAAAATGGTGTTTTATAACTTCATTAATATGGATTCATTCAATTTTATCTAGTATAAAATCATACCTTATAGAAAATAAATGTGGAGATTTTTAAATTCAATCAATAATCACCCATATTGAATCATTCATTCTTGGAATTTTTGGTAATGTAGTGAAAAAATCCACGTTGAAGTCATCCCATTTCAATGTAGGGATATGTTGTGGTTTCATGAAACATGTAGGATTGGTTATATTCGATTTCACTAGTTGACAGACTAATCCTTGTGATATATAATCAACAAATTACAACTTCATATTAATCCACCATAAATGTTCCATAAGATCAAAAAACCATCTTAGTGCTACTATGGTGTACAAAAAAAATTTATATATGGGAATCATCCAATAATCCCCCTTTAATGTTGGGTATTTAGGGAATACAATGCCTCCTCCAAAATTTCAAAATTCTATCTTCACACAAGATGTCTATAAATAGCCAATCATTAAAAAACTTTAATTTTCTTTTGATGATTTTCACCATCACACTAATTTTTTTATATTTAATAATTATTGTTGGAAAACATGTTTAATAAGTAATGATGTCTAACCTTCCCTGATAATTCAAATATTGATGTTTTCTAGATCCATGTATACATGGTAAGTATAAATTTTCATTTTGATTAGAACTCCATGATCATTAATACTCAATTAATTTTATAACTTATTCACCTTCATAGGGATATAGTATTGATCAATAATAACCCTTGAGTAGCTCGAGAAACCCCCTTTTCCTTATATTGAGTTATTTATGTGAGAAAATATATTTTCAACTATTTTGATCTATTTATATGTCACATCATTAATCAAATAGACATTGTCTCCATAATTTCGGAGATAACATTATAGCCACTAACTCAAGATTATGAGACATATTTTTCTATTCACGAGTTTTTAACTACCTTGATTCATATGAAATAACTAAATCATTATACATAATCGTACACCTGATTCTATTCATTGAAACGTCACTATAAATCAAAAATACACCATTTCCCACTGGTAGATTGAATATCAGATCAAATATCACCTTTATATCTTCAAAACTCTCTTCATATTCTTTTTTCTATAAGCACATACCCCCGTTACAAGTAATACTGGTTATCGGGGTTGCTAATTTGTTGAATTTATTAATGAAAATCTAGTAATAACATTCTAAAATAATAAAACTACATACCTCTGTTATGTTTACTGGTGTAGGACATTCCTGAACAACCTTTATCATCAATGTATCAACTGATATTCCATCTAGTGAGATAATATAAACATAAAAATAAAGCAATTCAATACCAAATTCACACTTTCAAAACATCCCATAATATTCATTTCTCAATGAGTATTTAGAACAATCAACAAGTGATTTCATGGTCTTTGTTGGTTTTTTGAGTCTGCCAAGATGTCAATAATAAATACCACATCAATTTCATCAAGCCATTCATTGAAAACACAATTCATTAGATACATGAAAACAAAGGGTGCATTAGTCAGTCAAGAAAGTGTATTTGGAAACTCACAAGTCCCATATCTGGTTTGAAATTTTGTCTTTCAAAAGTCTTCCTTCTTCACACACAATTGATGATATCCAGATCAGATATCATTCTCTTAAAAAATTTGAGCTCCATGAAGTTGACTGGATAAATCATCAATACGAGGCAGGGGATAATAGTTATTTAATGTAATATCAATAATTCTCCTATATTCAATTCACAACCTCTTATATCCATCTTTCTTCATGAAGAAAAGAACAATGGATCCCCATGGAGAAACACTGGGGTGGTTAAATCATTTATCTATCAATTCCTCTAGTTTTTTCTTCAGTTATAAAACTTCCATTATTGTCATTATATAGGGAATATTTGATATTGGTTATCAGCTAAGAATTAAATAAATTGTGAACTCAACTTTCCTCTCTATAGGATTCCTATTTAAATCCTATGAAAATATATCGGTGAATGTTTATACAATAAGTATATCAATAATTTTATGGTTTATTTCATTGTCAATATATCATTTTTTCTCTTCTTCCTATTGAATTTCATTTAGTACATCTACTGGGGGTGGATCGATATTACAATATGATAGTGATATTTCTACTCCAAAGAAAAGTGATTCGACATCGTTCTCAAAAATCATAATTTATTTCTTCTTTCTATATATTTATTTCTTTCTATGTTGAAATATTATCCATTTCAAGGATTATGTCAAATTCAACCATAATTATGATAATAAAATCAGTACATAATGAACATATATATTCCATAATGGGAAATGTATGACAAATATTTATTGCAATGAGACATCTCTAAGGGTTTTTGACTAACTACTCTCATGTTTTTGAGATTTGGAAATATATAAAATTTTTATAAATATGGGAATATTTAAAGCAATGTGATGATATAGAATCAAATAATGCATCATACAAGTTTGAGGAAATGATTAAAGTATCTACCACCACATCATTAAGAACATCATGCTCAGCATTTGAGATCACATAATCGGGGAATTTCTCTATTTTCTTTTACTAGGGAAGGTTTCATTGATGCATATGAAAATAATTTTATTAATTTCTCATCTCATTGTAATTGTAGAATCTAACATTTTTTTCTTATTTCCTTCAATTGAAATCATTGTTTTGGTTTCTCATTTCTCGACACTTGTAACATAATCATTTCCCTTTTTTGTAGGATCTTTGTTGATTCCTTCCACGAGTATCACATGTTGGAAAACTTCTTTTTTTTATTATTCACATTATCTATTCATTAATATTTTTCTATCATCCTTTCCTTATATACCATGAAGTCATAAGTCATAGAGAATTATTTCTCTATCTTGATTTCACATAAGATAATATCTTCATTTGATGAGAATGTTTGGTAAATCGGTGCCCTTCAATAGAATGTTTTTAAACCATCAAATTATCGACCAATCATTATACTTGGATTATGTATTTATTCTTAGATATACCTTTATAGACTTGTAAATTTCTCCTGATACATGGAAATATTTTCATCCTCTTTTTTCCTCAAATTTAATAATTTCCATTCAATATCTTAATCTTGTTCGTGATGAAAATATTTTTATAGGAAAATTCCCTTAAAATAAGTCGTCTCAGTATTCAAGTTTCCATCATCCTCCTTTGTATTTTGGATTAGAGTCCATCGTTGACCCGCATATCCCAACAGTTGATAGTCTTCCCTCGCAAACCTCTCCCTTTATATAATTCCCAAAATGAGAAATATGTTATTTAAATAACGCACACACTTCTAAGCTACAAATGGGATTATAGTCCCATTGAATGATAGAAGATTTTCATTCCTAAATAGGACTAGAATTTATCCTCCAAATTGTGGATCAGGACGCCCCATACAGGTAATTATACTGTTCATTACCTGATCTAGCTATCCCATTGTTGTTATAAGTTTCTCAACACCATCAAAATATACAATACTGAAATCGCTATATTGTATAGGAGGGAAATCCATACATAGGATCCTGGAATTGATACAGTTTACATTCCTTCCACTAGTAGCCATTTCAAAATAATATATGACATTAGATTATGTTATGAATAATAATAGATAATCTAAAACTAGAAAAACACATAACATTATTTTAAATTCTATGAATATCTAACCTCATAAACATAAACATAGTTTATTTGAGGACAAATTTACTTTTTAATATTTTTAAGTGGTTTGTAATTAAATGTAAATTATCCTAAGAATATCCCGTAAGCATTCCAAACCAAATGTATAGCAACTCCAATTGTCATGTACCAAGTTGTCCCGAGTCAGTAATGGGATAGCTTGTCAAAGTTATTACTCAAAGGTAAACCTATGTGTGCACCACGTCCACATGTTGTATCCCAACATGGATGTATTACTATTTAGTTCCACATAATCACTAAAATACCAATATTCCGATATTTATCTTTTATTCATATATACAAACTCTATCATAGGGATATGTTCCCTAGTCTATGATTTTCCAATCTACTTTCCAATGTTTTTACTAAACATCATATAATACCATCTTTGAAGACCCCGACACGAGTTTCCTGGAGTAGGTGACCAATATTAATACATTGGTATGATTATAAGATGTATCATCACAAAGGACCAAATATTTAAGTAGATTTGAAAAAAAACATATATAATCATTGGACTCAAATTAATACATGAAAGGAAAAAAACATTTAAACATCTTTGAAAACACCTAAAACCACTTAGAATATTCATTCATGTCATTCATAATAATAATAATCCTTGCATCCTTTGGAAAAAATAAACATAAATTTTTTTTAGAATATATTGTTAGTAAGAGTAAATAAATCAATAGAATATATTAAATTTATAATCATTTGGAATGGTGAATAATAGAAATAAATTTCATTTAAAAATAAATATGAGCATAGGATGACATGAATGAATGATGAAAAAATAATGACATAAAACTGATCCTAATAGAATGAAAAATAATAATTGATATTCTATAAGTAAAATGTCATATGTTTTATCTATTTACTATTTTGTATGGAATAGATACATAACTTTTGGCATCTAAAACACATCGTCAAGTCCTTATCCACGATGTTTCAAAGTAATAGGGTATGGCCTTAACCAAAACCCAATTCGATTTTCTCTCATGAGACCTACAGATTTATCAACAGTCTATATCAGGCCCAACATATCACTTACTAAGTCCGCTTAATTCTTCATATGAATGGGGATAAATATAAACAACATATTCAAAATAAATGAATATAACATTCCCTAATCTAAAAACAGAATCACTAAAAATTCTATGTAATATTGTAAATGGTACCAAGGTAGCACATCCACGATAAAAAAAATCATAAAACCATTAATAAAATATTGTGGATGATAAACATAAGAGAGAACCACATATAAAATATCCTATTTGAAAAAGGTGTTGAAATTGACTAAAATAATCCAATAAATTCGTGGAAGAATTATAGAGATAAATCCCCTTTTTTACATTTCAATGAAGTGTAATATTTGAAAAGTAATTTGTATATGTCATGATTGTTTGTAAAAAAGTAAAAATGAAAAATATAATTTTTCATGAAAAAATCATACATTTCATAAAATTGATTTTTTTTAAAATAGGTTATGGATGATACATGAAAATGGGTAATAAATCGTGAAATTACCTTTAATTGGGCTTGCGTATCGGGAAGAATTTAAAAGGGAACCTTGAAAAAAAGATGTATTTCTCATTAAACAAAAATGAGATGATCTTGAAACCTGATTTTGTAATGTATAAATATAATTTTCAATAGTTTAAATAAACAAATTAATAATTATGTTAGATTATAGATGCTGAAAGAATAACCCAAATGAAAATGGATGTTCGTGAACGAAACCCTTAACTTATGTCTAAATGTGTTCTCCACATCACCTTAATTTCCAGAATAATTATATTAAATACATTATTTAATTATTCAAAATATTATATATATATATATATATGTAATTAATTTATTATAATATTTATTATGTTCATTTATGTCCATTTTGATGAGTTTTAAGATAATTTTTTAATGCTCAGGAGTGTTTGTTTATTTTAATATCATGATCGCTATACTTATATATGAGTATTGAAGTTTATGTGGAATTGGAATTATTCTATATAATTCAAATTTCTAAAATGTTTACGAACATAAAAATTTATAAATGTTTATATATATATATATACATATATTATATTTTCATATGACGTGAGGATGAATGATAAGAGGAGACATTTAGTGATAATCATTTAAATTATTACATTAGTTATTGATCATAACAAACACATTTTATTTTGGAATTTATTATTATGTAAATAAGATACATACTAAACATAATAATGTTTTTTAAAAAATAAACGATATATTAGTTAAAAAATAAAATTGGTTTCATTACGATCATTGAATGTGAAAGTGAAGAATAAAAATATGACATTCATTAAAATTGTAAATCGTCCCCTCACAGATGATGAATTAATTTTTAATATAATGTAGTGTGAGAATGGATTTTGATGAATTATTTTCCATTAACATGAAATAATTCGATTATATAGAATATCCCTGATTTATCATTCACATTTTCAATGTGGAGCTGAGGAGAGAATACAAAATAAAAGAACATGAAAGGAAATTAAAATGAAAAGGAATATGATTTTAACTCTTGAATAATTATCCTTGAGAACCTCATTAAGTGGATTGGGTTGGATATTTTTATGAGACCAAGAGATCCTAAATGTGGAAGAGAGGATTAGGGAGAAAATTGGGTATATATTTTACAATTATCAATGGCTTAGATGTGTGTGGAAAGGGGTGGTGAGGGGTGGAATTTATAATAGAAGAGCGGGGTGATTTTTTTAATATTTAATTCATTTGATTATTATTTTGGATGAAGATTATAAATAGTTGAATATTAGTCATCAAATATATTGAAATTATTAAGGGAATTTCCTTTTTATAGTGCTTACATTAGCAATAAATCTTATAATAATGTATTTAACATATATTTCTTTTATACAACAAATTAATATATTTTACTATTCAAAAAATTTACGTATTTTAGAAAAATCACCAAAATTAATCATAATTAATTTTCAATGAATAGATCAAAAAATTAACTCAATTTCATGAAATTAATTTTCTATATGTGGGAATTTTAATTTTTAATTTTAAAAAACATTTACTTGAAAAATCTAGATTTTAAATTTATAACGAATTTTATAACACTTTCAAAAAATTTCTATTGTCTCCTAAGATTGTCCTAATATCATAAAATAAAGAAATATTTATTTTTGAATAAAATTTAGGAAAATATATTCTTTCTAAATCATTTTATTAACTAATAAATTATAATTAAATATTAATGACTTACAAAAATACCAGCGCATAATTAGTATTTTATAAAATATATAATTTAATTATACTATGATATATTTATATTATAAATCCATATATAAGTTAAATAACATTTATTTAAAAATTCACGGATATTGTTAGTATTTATTTGGATGATTTACTATTTATAATAGTCCTATTACTATTCCTTAGGTCATGTTACTTTTTCATTGGTATTTATAACATTACATCCAGAAATACCTATTATTTAATTAATAGTTCATTTATAAAGTTTTTATATATTTTTAATATATGATATATACTATTTGAAATAAAAATAGGAAGAGAAATCTCATTAATAGAACATTGGGTCGTTACATTATCCCATTGTAGAAACATTTCATCCTTGAAATTTCCAGAATGTCACCCCATAAAATGATCTTGGTAATTCTTTATCATATTCTCCACACCCTCCCACAATACCTCTTCAATTTTATGATATTACCATTTACCATTATTATTTGGGATATCTAATTACTCAACACATATTCTTTACTGTCTAGAATAGGGATATGATCTTTATAGTATAAAAAGTCATGTTCAATTCCTATTACTAAAAAAGTGAGGACATGTGTTGGGTCTAGCATGGAAATCCCTTAAAAAGAGATGTTGAATACATTGTGTACCTTAGAAAGGCTTGTATGCATTGAAAAATAATAATCCAAAACTATTATTCCATCTAATATTTAAAAAATTTCAAAGTACATGGGGCTCATTTTACCTTTCTTCCACCATATTATAACACCCATCCATGGAGATACTTCCCAAAACAAGAAACATCCCACTTGAAATTAAAAATAGTTCCTTTGATTATCAGAATAATTCCTTTTCATTCTTTTACATGATTTGATATGGGTTTTAATAGTAATTTTAATAGCTATTTTTTCTCTAAAAACTATAGGCCTACAATATTTTTTTCACCAGCATCATCCTAACATCTTATTTTAGACATCCCATTCATTACAAAATGTCATATAAAACCATTTTAATAATTTAATGAAAAATATTTTTATTTGTAAACTCAAACAGATGAAATATACTCATCCCACATACATTGAAAATAAAGTTAAAATAATCTCAACAATTCTTCTAATGTTTGAATGGTCCTTTCAAACTGCCTGTCAGTTTAAGGGTGATAAAAAGTACTCAAACAAAGATCTATATCGAAATATTTATGAAATATTTTCTAGAATGATGATGTAAATAGTGGATAACTATTATAAAAATATAAATTGTCACTCCATGATGTTTTAAAACATCATTAATATAGAGTATGTTAATGTGCTTTAGTGGTAAATCCTTCCATATTGCGAGGAAATGTGCATATTTTGTAGGTCGACCATAAATCACCAATATTGCATCTTTATTTCATAGAGTTTTTAGTAATCTTTTATATAAATCGATAATGATCTATTCCCGTTTATATGTAGGAATATATAGTGGTTTTAGGAAAACCTATGTTGTTTTCATTCAGTGATCATCTGTTTAAAGGCAAAATGTCTTGTCACATAATCATCAATTTCTTGTTGATATTATACCACCAGATATTTTCTTTCAGTTCACTAAACATATTAGTTCTATAAGGATTTACACAGAAATTAGAGCTATGTGAATCCTCCAAAAACTCCACTTTTATCTATTGTATAGAGAGAAAACATATCCTCTCCCCTAATGTTATAATTCCATACTCACACATGGTGTAAGGAAACAAACAATCATTCAAAAATTTATTTTTATTTTGAATATTCTCATCACCTCAATGAGTAATTTTAATTTATTCTAAAAAAGATGAATGGGAAACTACTTTAAAAAGTAATGGTGTTTCACCTTCCTTTATAATTCCCATATCCATATTAATAAGATCCATATACACATTTTCATTATAAATCTTCATTTTTTTAGAACCCAGTGATCCCTACTTCTCAATAAATTTTCTACCTTATTCACCTTCACATGGGGTAGTTTATTGATCAATCATAATCCTTATGTAACTTGAGCCACCTCCTTTGCCTCATTTTGAGTGAATTATGTTGGATTATATATTTTAATCTCTAATGATATGTATATATCTAACATATTTCACAATAAAGAAAATATTACATATTTTTAGTTGAATAATTATAGACACTAACTCAATATCCTGAGATGTATAGTTCTATTAATGAATTTTTAAGTTCCCTAATGCATAGGAAATAACCCTATCATTCTGCATAAGGACAAACCCGAGTGTGTTGATTGAAAAATCACTATAAATCACAAATCCACTATTTCCAAATGATATAGTCAAGTTCAGAGCATTCATTAATATTCTATTCAATTCATCATAAAATTCTTCACATTATTTTTTTCCTGCAAACATAACCCCTTTATGAGTAATTATGGTTAATAGGGTTACAAATATGACAGTTCTCAGAATTAAATACTGATAAAAAATTATAAAACAATAAAACTAAATATCATTGTTATTTTTGTGGGTGCAGGTCATTATATTAGTACCTATGTCTTCAAAGGTCAACTGAGACTCTATCCTTTCAGAAAATATGGCCATGAAAAGAATCTATTTTCAGCTAAAATGCAACTTTCTAAACCTAGAATAAAATTATTTTCTTCTAAGAGTCTTGAACATAATACTCATGTTATTCTCATGGCCTTTAAATAATTTTGAGTATACCAAGAATTAATTAATAAACACCAAAAGAATTTATCAAGACATTCCATGAAAACTATATTCAATAGATCCAAGAAAATAGAGGGTGTATTATTCACTCCAAAAATAATTACCATAAACTCGTAATTCCCACACCTAGTTTGAAAGGATGTCTTTGGAATAAATTCCTTCTCCACAATTATTTTATGATGTTGAAATTTAATAAATTTATTGAAAAATATTTATCTTTGTGATATTGATCGAATAAATCATCAATACAATGAAGGGGATACATTTTCATTATAATAATACCATTTATTTCTCAATATTCAATGAAAATATTCATGAATCAATCTTTCTTTTGAAAAAAGAGAACATGGGCTCCCCAAAGATAAACACTAGTTTGTATTAATCCTTTATCACTCAATTACTCTAGTTATTTCTTTACTTCTACTAATTCCACTTTTTCCATTTTATATGGTGTATATGACATAGTTATTGATCCAGGATTTAAATAAGTACAGAACTCAGCTTCTATCTCTAGAGTATGTCCAGATAAATTCTATACAAAAACATTATTGTATTATTATACAATACGTAAACCCTTAATTTAACGATTTACTTCCTTATCCATGGATGATGTTTTCTATTCCTCCCCTTGAATTTAATTTGGTAGACGTACATCAGTAGGATCTTGTTGACAATAAGATGGTGATATTTCTTCTATAAAGAGATGGGATTCCACACCTTCATCTCAAATCATAATATCCTTATTTTTTAATATATTTTTTCATCATATTTTGAAAAATAATCCATGAAAAGTATTATATCAATGTCAACCATAGGTATGATGGTAAAATTAGTAGATAAATCACAGCTATATTTCGTAATGTGAACTTATAGAAGCAGATTTATTATAATGAGAATTTCCGAAGAAGGTTTTTCTAACAAATCCTTTGTGAAGGATAATTGGAAATAGAAAAATTTTAATGAAAACTGGGAATATATAAAGGAAAGTGATGATCCATAATGGTATACTGTTTTTTCTAGGTTTAAGCTAATGACTAAATTACGTACCACCACATCATTAGGAACTACATCCTCATCATTTTTGAACACATAATCATATCGATTCACCCTTAACCTTTTCTAGGGAATGTTTCCTTGATCTATAGTAAACACATTTTCATAACCTCCCATACCTTTATAATTTTATCATTGAGAATTATTAGCTTCTATATTTCCCTTCAAATCAAGGGCTTTGTAGAGTTTTTTTCAATAATTTTAATAGATTTTTTTCCTTTTTAGTATGCTTTGGGGTGTTTCCTTCCACAAGAATCACATTTTGGAAAAATCCCTTTAATATTATTCTCTTCTTATATTCCATAACTATCCACCATTTTCTTCTATTTATTTCATTAATGTTTTAAAAAAATATAAATATTTTTTTTTCATGATATCATGTGATAATATATCTTCGTATGTTGATAATGTTTGAAAAAATATTTCCCTTAGAATGAATAGTTTTAAATCATTAATTAACAAATAAACATTACTCCTTAGATTACATATATAGTCTACGACACCCAATTCTAGACATGTAATGCTTCCCTCATAATTGAGAATATATCATTGTTATTTTTCCTCAGATTCACGAATATCATTTCCATATCCAATCGGTGTTTGTGGTGAAAATAATTTTATAGGAAAATTTCATTAAAATACCTCCATTCCATATTAATAATTTCATCCTCCCCCATTATGTTTTGGATTATTTACAACCATTGATCCACATCTACAGATATATGATAAAATTCCATGAAACAATCTTCCTTTTGTTTCTTCCCAATGTGATAGATATCTTCTCTATAGAACTTATCGACTACTATGATAAAAATTGGCTTTCAATCCCATCGAATGATAGAGGTTGTTAATACATACATATTTATATCTTTTATTTTCCATGTTGTGCATTAGGATTATCCATATGAGTAATTTTATTTTTCATAAAATGAAAAAACTGTCTAAGTATTGTTATAAGTATCTCAGCACCAGTCAATGCTTAATACCGAAATAATTATATTCCAATCAAGAGAAATAAATAAATAGGATACATGAATTACTATTGTTTCCATTTCATCCTCTAGATTAAATTTATTAATAATGTCACTATATACATTAAGTATTTTATCATAATGGATAATCTAAAAACATAAAAACACATAACATTATTTGAAATTTTATGCATATATAATATCATAATCATAATAATAGATTCATTGAGGAAAAAAATTACATTGAAATTATTAATTGTGGTTTGCAAATAAAATGTGGATTGTACTAATCAAATCCACATGGTGTGTCAAACCAGGTGCACAATAAAGTCCATTTCCAGGTACTGGGTTACCCCAAGTCTAGGTTGTGGCACCTTTTTAGAGTTGTTTCTCTTATGTACATTTGTATCAGAATCATGTCCACCCATAGTCCCCAAAAAGTGATATATTATGAAGATTCACATAATCACTAC
Source organism: Viscum album (assembly GCA_963277665.1). Taxonomy (NCBI): domain Eukaryota; kingdom Viridiplantae; phylum Streptophyta; class Magnoliopsida; order Santalales; family Viscaceae; genus Viscum; species Viscum album. The sequence continues at coordinate 792,938,166 of OY728128.1, read as the reverse complement.
CGTAAAAAAATTATAGGATGTTTTATTTATTCTTATCATCAATTTCTTTCATAGGTATATGTTCTCTAATATATGTTTTGTATAATCAAGTTTCTATGTTTTTTATTAAATATTATCTCATACCAACTATAAATACCCCAACCATTGTTTCCTAAAGTCGTGGGATGATATTAATACCTCAGTATGATTACATGGATGTATCATCCCAAATTTCAAATTGATGTAGTAGTTTTGGAAAACCAGATACAAATATAAGCATTACATTACAAATGGAATGAAATAAAAACATTGGAAAACCATTGGAAACACACATATTCCCATAGATTATTCAAAAAACTCACTCATAATAATATTAATATTCAAATCCTAGGGAAAAAATAAATCATAATTAAGTGGTTACCTCTGATGCACTGTAAGTGTATGTATTACATTAGAGGTTTTTATAAGAATAAATAGTAGTCAAGGTTAATAACTAAAAACAAGTGTAATTAAAATTAAACTTGATCTTATGATCTAATGAATGAATGATGATAAAATGTGGTCATATAAATAATCATAAGAAAATGATCCTTAATCATGTATGTTATAGTACTCATATATCATATGGTTTATCAGTTACTAATTTTATAATGAGTTATTTCATAATTCTGGACATCTGAAACATATCATTAAGGCCTCAACTGTGATGCCTTAAAATACTAGAGTACGACCATGGCTAAAACCAAATTATATTTTTTCTCACGAGACTAATAATGTGTCGAGGGTCTATAGTGGGCCCCTCAAATCAGATAATAATCATGATTCAACCCTCATATGTATATGGATTATCATTAATGGAATATAAATATGAAATGTAAATAACTTTCCCCATTAAATAAACATAATCACTAACCATTCTGAGTATTCTTGTGAATGGTATCAGGATAGTACATTTAAGGTAAAACTGATCATAAAACCTTTAATAAAATATGGTTGATGATAGAAATATGATATAAACCTCAGTAAAGAATAAATTTTTCCATAGTTGTTCAAATATATGAAAATAATATATTAATTCATTGATTAATTCCTGAGATAAATAACCTATTTACCTTGAAAAGAAGAGTTCTTTTGGAAAAATGTATTTATATTTTTCATGAATCTTTGTATAAAACCTGAAATGAACAAATATTTTTTTTGATGAAAAAATTAGTTATTATATAAGTATAAATATGTCTTAAAATATATAATGAATGGTACTTAAAAATAGGTATGAAATCTGGACAATCCCTTTAATTAGGCTTACATATCAGGAAGAATTAAAAGGGGAAACCTAAAAAAGTATTTCATATAAACAAAAAAATGAAATGATATAGAAACCTGTGCTTGAAATATTTACACAAAATTTAAAATATTTATATAAAATGAATGAATAATTACATTGTTTCATACATGGATAAAGCATAACCCGAATGAAAATGGATGTTCAGGTTGAAAACCGTTACCTTATGTTCGAATGTGATCTTCATTTGACCTTAACGTCCAAGATTATAAAATTGAATTCATTAATTATTTATTTTAGAACCATATAAATATGTATATTATTTATTATTATATAATTAAGTTCATTTATGGATTTTTTATGAGTTATAAAATATAATTTCATTTCTTGGAGGATTGGTTTCCTTGTTTTTCATGATCGGTATACTTATATGTGTATGGAATTTCATGTGAAATTTGTATAATTCTACAGAATGGAATTTATATGATATTGATGAACATAAATAATTTTATGTATTTAAATATATACCAATTTTATGTATTGTATAAGGATGAATCATTAGATATGACATTTGGTGATAATATTTTCCATTATTACAATGATTATTGATCACAACAAAGTCATTTTGTTTTAATTTTTAGGATTATGAATATTTGTTTCATACAAAAAATAAGAATAGACTAAATAAATATATTATATTTTCTATTAACCATTAAAATGGTTTTATTACCAATCATGATGGGATAATTGCAGAATGAAAATCTATCATCCATGAAAGTTGAAAATCAACCCCTCACGGACAATGATTTCATTTTTAAAACAAAATAGAGAGAGAATAGGTTTTGATGAAGGATATTACGTTAACATGATATAATTATAGTATATATACTACAATGGAGTTATCAAGATAATTTTTATATAGTATGTGAGAAAAAAGTAATAACATAAAAGTAAATGAAATGAAATTTAAAGGAAAAGGATGTGGATTTTATATCTTGAATATCATTCCATTACAACCCCCTTAAGGGGGTTGGTTTTTTGTTATTGATGAGTCCAAGAGCTCTAGGAAATTTCTGAGAGTATTCATTATAAGAATTGGTATGAATTTTTCAAGTCTAAAAGGATTACATGTGTCAAGAAAATAAGTGGAAACTGGTTGTATTTATAGTGGATGAGAGGGGTGATTTTGAAATATTTAATTCATTTGATTATTATTTTAGGATAATTAATAGGATTAGATTTAGTATTATCATAAAATATATTAACATAATGAATTGAAGTTTGAAAATACGGTGCCTACATTAGTTATTACTCATGTAATAATGTTTTTTACCTAAAATATATTTATACCATTAATTAAAGTTTTTTACTTTCCAGCATAAAATCATGTATTTTAGTAAAATCCCAAAAATTCACCCTTTATATTTTTTGATGGTTGGAATAAAAAAAGTAACTCAAATTCATTAAAATGATTTCCTAAATTTGAGAATTTTTTTAATTAAAATCCTAATTTACATGAAAAATATAAATTTTAAATTTATAATGGTTTTATAAACACTTTCCAACATTTACTATAGTATCATATAATTATCTTAATATCGCATGGAAATATATATTGATTTATGAAAACATTTTATGAAAATTATTTTTCTTTTAAATAAAATCATTATTTATAATATATTAATTAAATATTTTTGACTTATAAAAATACAAACTCTTAATTAATAATTTGATAAATATTCATTTACATACACAGTTATATAAGAATATGACAATTTTATTTACTTTATTGATTGATTTTATTTATACATTCTTAATTGAGGTTACTATTAATTAGGAAAATTTACTATTTATATGTATAATATTTAAATTCTTAATGTCATGTTTTTATTTCATCGATATGGGTTCCTTAAAATCTAGAAATACCTATTATTTAATTCATTATTAATTTATAGAGTTTGTATTGTGTTCTTTATGTGATCTATACTATATGAAATAAATGTAGAAAAGGGAAATATCATAGATATAATTATTTTATTGTAACATAATAACTATTTAAATTTTGATATTAATCTATCTCACTATTTTTAAATTGAATAATTCACTTTTTTTCAAATTTCCTTTCAAATATCTTTTGATGTATATTTTTGGAACGTGATGTCTAAAAAATGGTTTTAATATCTAAAATGAACATTTTATTGAATGAATTGGGTTGAAATTGTAATATATTCTAATGGGAATCAAATTAGTAAAATTTTTAAACCTCTAAGATACATCCATGTATAATATAAAAATTAATACTAACTGGGTGTTCATAAATAATTTGAAATGATTGAAGTAATAACATGGAAAGAGAGTGTAAACACATGTTTTGAAATGACATAAATATTTTTCATACTGAGAAACTATTATTAAATTTCATAGGGTTTTTTTAATTATATTATTGTTTTAATATCATTTTTGGAATTTGGTGATGATTTTTTAATGGATGTAAGTATGGTTACAGTAAAAAATGGTAATTTGATGAAATGTATCTGAATTTAAATTTATATTTCCTGATAAACTAGTTGCAACTCTATGATGATATAAAATTGTATTAATCAATTTTTTTATGAATTTATTATTGTTCTTCCCATCGATGGTTATTAGAATATGGATTATTTACTTGAGGTATTTCAGGGGTGAGAGTGAGATGTGAACTAAGGAAATGATCTCATGATTTAAATGTTGGGTTCATGAGAACATGATAAACATTGATTAGAATCTCCATTATGATCCTTATAACAAAATTATCTCAACATCCTATTTTGATTGATCATTGGAACTTGGTTAGTATGATGGGATAACCAAAATATATTGTTTTATTATAGACTCACACCTTGTCTAGTGGATCTCTAGGGAACATGATAAGCTTGGTCTACAGATGTGTTTCCATGAAATTGGATTTGTGTTTACTTGGTTTTCTTTATTTCAATGAGTAAAAATCTATGACCAACTAATATTCATGGTTTTTTTACTAGATTAAATTTTCTGGACACACTATCGTATCACTTTTATACACATAAAATCATTATATATTGATTATGAATAAATGGATACATTTATTATTTGTACATGTAATATGATTTTCATTTATATATATGATGAGTAAAAATGTTATATTCACTTTCATAGATGATTATCCTTTACTCTATCATATTAACTACGATATAAATTTTTAAATCAGGTTAATATTCATTAATTTATTGATTGAACTATCTTTATCTTGTAAAATGATTTTAAAATATTCTAATGAAATTTTCTATTTTTAAAATGATGAAATATCATGATTTATATATTTTTATTGATAAATGTTTTGAAGTGTTTATTATTCATTTTTAATACGACACTATTTTGTGCTTATTTTTATCATCTTATCATTGAATTCAGAAATGTATATACATATACATTTTTAATTATACTTCTAATTACCAATAATATATTAATCATATGATGTAACTGCATAGTATCATTAGTGAAATCCAATTGGGATATATAGATAAAACCATGCTTATACTATGGGGTTTTTCATCCTTTATATTCATATATGATGTTACTGTATTATTATAGCCATTCATTATTTGTTCGTGCATGAATGGTTGAGGGAAGGTGACTTGGGAAATGGTGGATTCTCATTTAACACCAAGAGGCAAGTTTTTATGGTCATGTATTAGTTTTAGTTTTTGTATCATATCTTTATACATATGGTAGATGCATTGATTTATTTTTATCTTGAATTTTCAATCATATACCTTTATTATTACTATAATTAATTGTTGAAAAATACCAAAAGTATGCTTCTAGATTTCCATGTGATTTTTGAAATCCATGGGGAACAGAACACTTTTTGGGTAAGTTAAAAAATTAATATGGGTACATATTATGATTGTATTCATGGTCATTTCATGACTACTTGTACTAGAGAATAAATATTGACAAAAATAATCCCCATTTTGTCTCATAATCCCTTGTACTATTTTTTTGAGTAATTTGAGAAAGGGGAAATGGAACATATAAAGGCCCAATAAATAGTTCATGAGAAGGTCATTGATCTCCAACTCTTCAGCATGAGACTTTAATTTCAATGAAATGAAATGAATTTTATTTTTCTACTAATGTAATGGACTCCTAATAATAAATTATATTTATATTATGAATGAGACTATACATGATTTTGGTAATATTTTATGAGTCTCTGAATTAGAATAGAATTATTAATAGAACTCCACCATTAGTAATCGTTTTGTCTAATCCAGATTTCAGATTGTGAACTATTGTGGGTTTGGTGTGTGGATTAAATTTCCATGAATACAATCCAAATAAAATTCTATATGGGAATTAATAATGGTACCCTATCCATTTTTATCTATGTTGACATCACTTGTATATGGTTAGTTTGTGGGGTATTGGATTTGTTTTGTTCAATACTATTGGTTAGTTGCTTTAGAATTAATCATTTTGACCATGATTCTAAATTGAACATGAAAAGATAACTATGTATTTAATTTTTTTATGAGTTCATTGAGAAATTCATTCAATTAAAAAAATGCATTTTTTAAATTTTTCTTTGGAATTATGATTTTAAAACACTATGTGGTGATGTTTTAAGTAATTGTTCCATTAATTTTTTTTAAAATGTATTTTGAAAGAAAATTATATTAATTATTTGGAAATGGAAATAATGATTCTAAATCTTTTATATATACTCATGAGACGGTGAATTATTTTTGAAAATAAAATGAAATTTAACTTTGATTTCACATTTTGAATAAATGTGTAATATTTTATAACAGTGAAAATTTTATGTTCTTTGAAATCGATATTGCATTAAAAAAGGTCAGTAGCTTCTTTTCATTAAGGATTATGTGCACTTTTGAGTGTTAATTTACTATTGAGTTGATGATACCATATTTTTCATGTAAATAAATGTCTCCTATAACGTTTTTCATGAATCTAGTAATGTTTATCTATTGAACTAGCCTTTATATAATTCATTATTGTTCTCCAAGATTTAATTGTGTAATTGTCAACTCTAACAAGACTCTGAATTTAGTGGTAGATATGTAAGAACCTGGTTCATTCTTTATGTTTGGATTCATTCATTCCATCAATACATAGTTTAATTTCAAAAATATTTCCTAATATAAATGCATATTGTAGTATTATAGGGAATTTGGTTTTCTGGTATAGGTCCAAAGTCTAGAACTCATGTTATGGGTGAAATGAGGAGGCCATAATGTTAGTGAAAACCCTATGCGTTGGTCTGCATGGCCATGTGTCTATGCCTACAGTTTCTGGATATTTTGGCAGTGTCTCTTCACATGATTTTTGCATTATTAGTAAACTATATGGGTAAACCATTTTATATACCCCAAGGAAATATGAATTCATGAATTTTCAGTGCATGGATTTACAGGCCTTTCATATAAACTAGGTGAACCGAATATTTTTGAAAAAATATAGAAATTATATTTAAATAAAAGATGTATTAAAAATCATAATCAGGTTTTACCCCCACTAATAGTAGCTCATGACTATGGGAGCTCATCCTAAGTGAATAGGGTATTTCTTGAGGGATTTCTTTCATCCAAGAACTAATTTAGTGATCTTTGTTCTCCTTAGATCCATATGATTATGATCTAAATTCATTTTTAGTTGTTATCGATTCTTCCAGAAATCAGCTACAGTATTTGGATTTTGGTTAATATTACATGTTTTCTTATTCTCTATCCATTATTCAGATTTCTCATAATCTAGCTCGAATCAATACCTGATAGAAGATGAGTTGTCTATAATGGACCTAATGTAGGTCTTCTAATGCATTTTACATGAATCCAGATCATTTTCATATGCCATCAGGCTATACACCAAATTTCCCTGTGTCTCTTAAAATTTAATTATATCCCTAAAATATATAGGAATGTTGTAGTGATTATAATTCCATTTTTATGTTTTTATTTGTTGAATAACATGAGTTTGAAGCACCCCTTGAATTTTTCTTATTAAATTGGCATATATAGGTTTTTTCTTTGGACAACATTTGTTTCAATTTTTCACTTTTGTCACGGGATATTTAATTTCAATTTTAAACGTGGATTAAATTTTCAATTGATGAGTTTTATATAAAATTAGTAATTAAATGGATTTAATGGTAAGGGATGAGTGAGCATGACCCTTCACCCTTATCCTTTATAAGCATGTTAAGCTTGAGTTGTTTTCAAGGTGTAATTCCATCGAGAGTTAATGGTTTTCTAAGCCATATAATAGATTATTATGGATGAAATTATTATTATATTGAAAAATAAAATGTGAAAAAACGTGGGGAGAAGCCTTATAAGGTTGTACAATACATGAAATACCTCTTATGGTGATATGTATTTGTAAGTTATTCGTTTAGTTGTGTCATATTTAATTAATTTGATTAAATTATTACTGAAATTGACTAAATGGTTAAGATCCATTGGTGATATGTGTATTCATATTAGAATTCCTTAGACTGAATCGATATTACTAAACCATGTTTATTATAGGGGTGAAACATAAATTCAAATAAATTATTCCCTTGATAGATTCATGAGGCCTGACTTATACACTATGTGATACATGGATCCAAATAAAGTATTTCATGGATGACCACAAAAAATGTAATTTGACCTTACACACCATGAGTGATAATTGTGGAATACTTAAAGGTATTCCAAGGGATAAATTGTATTGAATAGGCATTATAACTCACCTAGAATGATGCTTAGTAGGTGAGGGAGTTTCCATGGAATTACCTGTAGGTTGTTGTTTGATATTACACGTGGAGAAATATTTAAATTCCAAATTTAGAATATGATGGTTGGTCTTAGGTTATGAATGTAATTAAAAATAAAATGACTCTTATGATTCATCATCCAAGACAAAGTAAAATATTGGATTCGTTCTTGACTTATACATGTTTATATGGAATGCTAGGGAATATGTTCTTCTTGTGACTATATTGGGGATACATGGAATGCAGCGGATCTAAAGACCTAAAAAATGAATGAATGGAATTTTTAAATGATGTTGATTAAATGAAATGGATATTAAATAACTACCTGAAAATAAAGTATGATTAATTTTGATCATTTCCTTTCTTATTTCTTTACTTTTTGAACACTACCTCTCGTATATATTCTATAACTGATTGGTACAATCATTTGGTGGTTTCTTACTTGGATTATATATTACACCCTATATGGATAAATATTTTTGAACCTGTAAATTCTGTATGATTCCAATTAATGATAAGGGAAAGTCACCTCTAATAGAAATTAGATTTCTGCTTAGGATTAGGTGAGAATGAGACCATGCTGAGGCATGCGATGCTACTTGGACACTTTTTTTCCGTGTTGTTATTTTGTTATATGTGATTTCCATCTGACTTGTATTCCTATATATGATTATTTATTAAATACATGTGACATGTAGAATCATTTTTTATTTGAAAAGTATTCTTTTATTTTCATTTATCTTCCTTAAGCTATTACGTTTGATTGTAAGGATTATTGCTTCTGCTACATATATTTTTATTATTTTATTATAGTATTTAGTATCAAAAGAATTTCATCCGCACTAACTCACATAGTCCTTCACTACTAGTTGGAATCCTTTGGAGTTTGGCATGAAGTGATTGAGGTAATGTGATCTACTAGGCTCAGGGAACTATTTAGTGGAATTTGACTTTGAGATCATATAGGGTGGTATCATAGGAGTCTTTTATAGTTTCATTTATATTTGGATATAATATAAAGTTATATAAAATTAATGTATTTTTTTAACGGGTATTTCTTGGATGTAGCTATCCTATATATAAGAAAAATCTAAATTCCATCAAATTGAACTAGTTTTTTCTTTATTTTGACTAGTGTAGATTTTTTGTTCCACTATTGGGTGAACACTCTTTATTTTTTATCATAGTATTCATATGATATTGGGTTTTATTTTGGATTCAACCTGATGAGATGAGGGTGTTCTATATCATGCATCATATTAGTATCTTTCTAGAAATCAATTCCATACATTTTTCATTCACTTTAAAGGAGAATTACTTATTTCATTCCATGAAAGGTATGCTTACTTGTGTGATATGAATATTGGGATATGTTCATATATATATTAGATGGACACCATGATTTTGTTTCCAGAGAGTATGTTCCCTCATGGATCAATAATTTGGTGATCTATTGTTTAATTTTCTAAAATGAATTAACAAAAAAATATGAATAATCATGAATTCAAATGGAAATTGAGAATGAAAATGTGAACTCAATTGGAAATTAATTAATGTATATTGATATGTATAATTGGGTTATTTTTAATAGATAAAATAACTAGCCTTGACCTTAGTAGTGGACTTCTGGTAGTGTATCTCTCTTATATTTGATCTATATGTCGCCCAAACCCTACTCATGGAGAAGGTAACAAGATTTTTCCTTTTATAGTAAGGATTTTATGTGTCCTGTATAAATAGTTTCACTTTTGAGTCCTGATCCTTGATAATGATAAGAAATTGGGTCTTGTGTTTGGAAATATATAGACATCACACCATGAAAACCTAATGTAGTACTCCGGGATGGTGTTAATGATCATGACTTTGAGGTGGTAGGACATGGAATACTATTGAATCATTTAGTTTTCAATTCCATGGAATCACTAGAAATACTAGACAATGATGTAGAGGCAATGCTCCATGATGTGTTCTTGTATTTCATCCAGACCATTCTGGGATATCCACAACATAACCCGACTATGGAAGAGCAGATGTGTGTATTTCAGAAGAAGCATCCACCCATTTTTTTGGGGATGAAATACCACATGAAATAGATTCTAGGAATGAATCCATGTTTTCTATCATCGAGGACTTAGAGACAAATCTTGTGAGGAGGGTAAAGCTCAATTTTTTTTCATTAATCCACCAAGAGATGATGTGATGTTATCAGTCATACCGATCATCATCAAATGATGGCCAAGTTGGATTTTCATACAGCCTCATATGGTTATTACATTCTTGAGACATTGAGGGCCAATAGGGACTACTTATAAATTCATTTAGAGTAGGGTGAATTATATGTTTTGAATTATTCATATAAATTTACTAATCTCCATTTGTTCACATTTGTGATGATGGGTGATGAGATATTGAAAGCTATGATATTAGAGGATAGTCTTATGCAGAGAATCTAAAAATAGGTAATTGAATTACAACAGACCAATATATCTGTGATATTGAATTAGGAGATGATCATAAGCCATAAAAAAACAGAATCTGGAGAAGTGAGTATGGGCAGTTCGATAACTAGGTCTGGTATTACATCAAAAGATAGTAGAATGGGTTTTTTTAGAGAATATATTTAGCGATACTAGATTTTATAATATATCTTAGATTATCTGGGTGAAGTGTTATTAGTGCAGTAGTCTGTGACATAAGATTCCACATTTTACGAGTAACATAGTAGAGTGTTGATCTGGCATCTAGATGGGCCATCAAGAGTTCTTATGGAGGACGTTTCCTCTAAAACATAGCGATATAGGGCCTTCACTAACTCCATGTTCCGGAGAAGGGTAATTGGATTCTAAAAATATATGAATCCTGGGTATATAAAGTGTTAGAAGGACATTTTATAGGCCATGAAGACAATGTTTTATAGACCCATGAGGCAAAGATCCCGATCCTGATACCTTCATAGTTACTTTTCATGTAACCTCAACTCTATCATCAATACTCTTTTATACAATTTATTCACATAATTTAATATTTTTTCCCATTTTAGGGTGGCCTTGGTCACCGTTTTCAATCTTGTGATGAGGTTATGTCACTTAACACTCCATTTTAAATTAGAAATGGGTATTTTTGAGAGTGTGTGGAGTGCCCCATCTGGATTAAATGGTTTCAATTCATATGGGACATCATTATACCTGCGATTACAAGATTTGATATCAAAATGTAGATTGACTAGTTGGTTCATTTTCATTTTTTTAATTGAATTTTATCCTGAAATGGTGAGATTTACATCACGAGAGGGAGGATGTTACATTCAAAAATGCGAATGGTATGTCATAACAATCCGAGATCGACATGAGATTCGTAGTCTCGAAGTGATTATACCATATATTTGGACTTTATATCCCTATTATTAGGTAAATCATCAGATTGATTTTCCAATAGTGGTTGACTATTTCATGAACATTTTCTCGAATGAATTTTTATTATTACCTACAGTGAAAAAATTAGAGGTTTCTATATAGATAGTTATAGAAGATACGCCTATATGAATTCCTCTTCACAGGATGGCTATGATAAAGTATGAATATCACATGATTGAACTAAAGGATTTAGATGGAAATGAATTCATCTGACCCTGTACTTCGCCATGGGTTTCACCAATCCATTTTGAGAAAAAGGTAGAAGGTACCCTTAGTCTATGCGTATATTATAAGAAATTGATCCAACTGATGGTTATAAACAAGTATCCTCATCCAGGTAAATATGATCTCTTCGACCTTTTCTATTGATCCTTTTTCATATCAACAATTTATTTGAGTTATAGAAATCCACATGTACTTTTTATACCATCATTCATACCTCATATATCTTTTTAGATCTTAAATAGTCTATATGAGTATTTATCTATGGCATTTGATCTCACTAATGTGCCATCAGTCTTCATAGAACTAATGAACCAAGTGATATATCATTATATTGATTAGTTTTTGTGGGTTTTCATTGATGATATCATGATTTATTCTCACAATTGACACAACTTTGGAAAATATATTTAATTTTTTTAATATAGTGAGAGAGAATAAATTGTATTCTATGCTCAATATGTGCCACTTATGGATGGATCTGATTCACTTATTCGGTCCCATTATCTCAGAGATAGGGGTATTTATATACATGGATAAGGTGAGAGATGTAGAATAATTACCTAATACAAAGAACATATTTTAGGAGTGAAAATTCTTAGGGATGAATGTTTTCTAAATGAGTTTCATTCATTGATTATCTTTCACTATAGTGTTCCTTGTTGGATTTACTGAAAAGGTTATGAATTATCTGTTGTCAAATTATTATGAGGCATCATTAAATGATCTATATGGTTAGTTTGTATTAGAACCAGTCCTGATACTACCATAACTATGAATGAACTATATTATGATTTGTTATTAATCAGGTATCAAAATGGGATTAGTTATTATGTAGGGGGTCAATTTGTCACATATGGGTCCCAGAAGTTGAACCACATTAGAGAAATTACCCTACACATGATCATGATTTATTTGAAATTGTTCCCACATTAAAATGATGGAGACACTATTTACAGGGATTTCATTTTATTGAGTTAAAGATCAAAAAATATTTATATAACTTTTAATTAGCGTCATCTAAATATGGGGTAGTGAGGATTCATGGAATTACTATATTATTCCAATTTCGAGGTAGCCCAGACACCTAGTAATAGAAATGTTATGGTTGTTGCACTAACTATGAAGAGAATATATTGGAAGTACATCATGATATTAATAATTTGCATCTTGTGGCATTATTCTATGAGATGAACATGGAGTTTTACAACACCCAGGGTTAGAATTTCAATTCATTTTTATCATTTACCTCTACCCTGCTATATTGTGTGAGGATAAAGAAGTAACTGATCTCAAAATTCCTAGTTATATGAGAGATTTTGGTAGGTGATGACCCTCCTCCCAGATGGACCATATGATAGGATGATATCCTGTGTGTACATGGTAATATATGGGTTTATAAGATTTGTGTGAGGGAAAAATGTGTGATTTTTATACATCATATTTTGTAGTTCACATGGGTTTCAACATTATGTATCATAATTCAGATCAAATATATTTTTGTCTAGGAATGAAAAGTGGTGTAAATTCTTTTTTCATGAGGTGTTCCACTAGTCATTATGTGAAGGAATAACATCGGTATCTTTCTAGTATTTTACAGCAAAAACCAATTCTAGAGTGGAACTAGAATGAAAATATGATATATTTTTTTATGGTTTACTATGGTTTCTTCTTGTTATTAATTATTTATCGTTATTTTTTCACACACTCATGCACTTTTCTCTATTATTTATGATTAAAGAGACATTCATTTTTGATGATATTTGGATATTGTACATCCATGCTATTGTACAGGTCCATGAGTATCGCATATTATCATTTTAGATAGGGACGACCCATTTAAAACCTCATCATAGAAATGAAAGAAAAGGAAATTGGGTACACATGTACTTTTGATCATGACATACCAACCCTAGATATATGGACAGTCAGAGACCTTGGTTTAGGTGCATGAAGGCATGCTACGAGCATGTACCCTAGATTTCAGGGGCTCTTAGGAGATACATATAACCATGGATGAATTTTCATACAATTATTTCATTAAGGATACATTTGAGATAGTTCCTTATAAGGCTTTGTATGACAAGCCAAGAAAATTACCATGTTCTGGGTTAGGGGAAGGAGATGCATCTATTCTAGGACCCCATGATGTTTAGGAGACTATAGAGTAGGTGAAATTGATTCAATGGAGTATGGATACTGGAAATTCTATTCAAAAATATTATGTCAATCACAAAAAATGACCTCTAGAGTTAGTGGTTGGGGATTAGGGTTTCTTAAATGTTTTGATGTGGTTCGGCCAGAAGAGGATCAGAAGATTGGGTATGCTTTCACCATGGTATATCGAGCCATTCCAAATTTTGTAGATAGTTGGGATAGTAGCTTAATGGTTTTGATTACATCAGAGGTATCGATCCATTAAACATATCATCAACATTTCTCACTATGAAATTACTATTCATACTCTTCTAATTACTTTCAGCATGATGAGGTTTATTTATAGGTATATGTGTCCTTCAAGGTGATTATTATATGTATTGTGGATCATATGACGATGGTTCTCCAAGATTGGTTTATTCCATTAGTATGAGTGTTTTGGAAGCACAACTAAGTGTAAAAAAATACAAGGGACAAAGAATATAATGTATGACCGTAGTGGCCAGTGTTATTCTCATATCACCCTTCACCGCCATTTTATGTAAAATACAGGGTCAAATTTATTTAAGGGATTGTTTTTAGAAACCTAGTTCTTTCTTGAGGAATGGATTCCTTATTTTCAATCAATTCAAATTATAATCAATAAGATATGGCCTAATGTGAATTCATGTTGAATCTTTAATGGATATAGTGATGTCCATGGATGGTCTGGAGCCTAGAACCAATGTTTTGGGTGAAAGGATGAGGCATCACGGTTAGTGAAAACCATGCAGGTTGGGCCGCACAAGAATTCAACAAGGTAAATAGTTTGTCAATTTTTTTTTGTGACTCTTTGCATGGTTTGTGAATTACTAGTAAACTGTGTGGGTAAACTATAAAATATACCCCAATGTTATAGGAATATGTGGACATTCACCACATTATTTTCCAAACCATGTTCATAAACTATGAAACCCTTTTGTTTTTTGAAAATGTAGTAATATGAATTATAATAAAAATATATTAAAAACATAAATAATGTTTCACCCCACACATAGTATCTCATTATAATACGAGTACTTATTTTGTTCCTAGGGCAGTTTTATATAGATCTATTCATTACAAGATATGATTCAACAGATGTTCTTCTCCATAGATCTATAACAATATGATAAAAATTCATTTTTAGTCTTTCTATATTCTTCTCACCATTGGATGTTCTCTTTGGATTCATCCTCATATGAACTTTTTTCATGTTCTTCATCCATTCTTATGATTTATCCTAATCTGGGATGAATCGAAACCCGATACTATATGGGATATATTGAATGGACTGATGGAAGGTGGTCTCTTGCCTTTCTATGAGTTTTAGGCTATTTATATATGTCGTAGTGTAGCGCTCCCAATTTTCAAAAGTCACATGAAATGAAATTATATCACTAAAATTTATATTCACGCAATAGGTGAAAAAATATATATATGTTTTACAGGATGATTACCGTTAGTTTTAAACACCTTTGGGGTTGGTTATTAATTTTCATTTTACTGGTTTTTTCCATGGATAGAATTATTGTTCCTTTTACACCTTTAACATGGGATGATTTATTGTAAATGATAATGGGGATTAAATTTTCAATAAATGAATTTAATAATGAATTTAGAAATAATTGCATTGAATGGGAAGGGATTGGTTAGGATGAAACTTGTCTCTTATCATTGATTGACATTTTATTGTTGAGTTGTTTTTAAAGTGAAATGACCTTGTGAGATAATTGAATACTAATCCATGTAGTATCATGTTATTCTTGAAATGATTATTATATGGAAAATTTCTATGCCTGTAAATGAGGGACCATGCTATATGTGGTTGGGAAATAATTAGAACACCTGTTGAATTGAGAATTTTTTGAATTCCATTGGTTTTTGCTTGAAATGTTATATAAAATTGATTATATGATTATTGAAATTGAATGAATGGTTAGAATCCTTATCTGATATGTGCATTCATATTCGAATTCCCAAGATATTCTTAATTTTATTGAACTGTCATTATTGCAAGGGTTATACATGGATCATAATGATGTATTCCTTGGAATATCTCTCGAGGCATGACTTATATGTCGAGTGATACATGTATCAAAATATATGACTCCATTTAAGAACTCATAAAATATAAATTTGACCTTGTAATTCATCAATGATTCTTGGGGATTCCTTGAAGAAAAATACAGAAATAGAATCATATAGAATAGGAATTACATGTATTCTTGAGAGATACCAGGTTATTATAAGGATCACTAGGGATGGGTTAATAGGGTTCTAGATGATATGACAACCATGGAAAGACATAAATTCCATCATAAGAATAAGAAGGAAAGGTTCTGGATCTAAATAGAATCATATTTCATTCTTCTTATTACTACTTTACTTAGTGTTCATTTCATGTAACATATAATCACTGATTGATTTGAACAAACCTTGTGTGGTTTCGAACAGGGATTATAACTGACACACTATTTGGGAAACCTTTTTGGATCTAAAATGACTGTATGATTGAACGTAATGATAAGGGATAGTTCCCTCCTAAAGGAACATGAAAGCTACTTAGGGGAATTAGAGAATGGGATCATAATGAGGCATGTGATACTACTGGGATACTCTTTTTTATTTTTATACATTTGTTATATAGATTGTCAATATTCCTTATATTTTTTCAGCTACATTATTGGAGACATATGACATGTACCATTATTTTGAATATGATAAATATTATAATATTTCCATTTATAAGCATTTCACTGTTACTTCGGATTGTATTGTTTACTACTTCCACTACATATATTGTTATTCTACCATGCAACACTCTTGTATTGAAGGTATAGTCTCTCTACTGACTCACCTTATCACTCACTTCCAGTTAGTGTTATTTGGAGTGTTATGATATGCACATGGGGCCATGTGACCCTCTATGCTTAAGGCACTTTTATGTGGAATCCTTATCCATGACGTTACATGATAGAATTCAATTCTTATCTTTGGACCTTATCCATGTAATTAATTGGACTATTATAAATAAATTTCCCCATGTACATTTATTATGTGTCTTATTATTTAACATAGTTATTGAAAACACAAGCACATATTCTATGTTATTATTCCAATTGGATTAAAAATACCATAATGTATCATTACTATTGATAATATTTCCATTGAACAATGATCAGAAGATTTGAAAAAATAAGCTATTTTCACTATTCTAATTGTCATAACGAAAGGAAGTGCTGGCCTCAAAGAGTAATATCATTCTTTATGAATCCCATTTATCATAGAATATAAGGGAGATAACATTTAGGGAACTTCCCCTCATCATGTCTAAAATGAGATTAAAAAAATAATTATGAGTGAAACCGGTTACAAGAGAAGTTTAACCTTATCAAGATCATGACCCAAACCACGTTCTCCGAACCGCCCCATGAATGTTCCACCATCACACACCTTACCCTTAAAGTGTTTTTTCATTTACTAAGGTGGTATGTAAGAAGTAGAAAAAATATGATTATGTATATTATTTTTAATATAATAGTGAATATATTTGCATCCTATTATTATTACTTTATAAGTTTTTTTTGTTTTGACTCAATAGAATAGAAATAATATTTTTGGTTAATATTCAAATTAAATTAAAAAATCTATTTTGATAAATTAATGGATCATTCATTTAAATACTTTCTTTCATATATTAATATTATTCAGTAGATTTTATTAATTTTAAATGATCATATATTTATAATAAATTCAAATGAAAATTTTATAATGTTTCGTAAAAATGTTATCATAAAAACCCCTATCATTTTTAATAAATGTTAATTTTTTTAGAAGTGAGTATTCGTATATCTAGATAATTATATGGATAAAATTAAATTTTTTTAGGAATTATGAAGTCAAATTGACACAATGGTCAATTTTTCCAATTTTTGTTCATATAATTTAATTTTTAGGTAAAAATTAAATACGCTAAAAATATAATTTGGGTTTTCTAACAAGAAATTGACTGAAATTTCATGTAATATGTAATATAAATAAGATCCAAGAACTAATATATGTTTAACATTTTATTTAAATTCATTTTAAATTTATTTGATTTATTTTTAAACCAATTATTAATCCTCAATAACTGATATTTTATTTTAAGCTTTCAAAATAATTTCTTTAAGAGTGTGACACACCTATACATATATAAATATAATATTTTAGTAATTTATGACCTCAAACATCAAAAATAATGAAAAAGCCCTCATTGTATTAATCCATTAGAAGAAAACATGATATGGTTTTTGGTTATGGATATTTTATTCTATAGAATCCATTACCAAAATAATAAATAAATCGTCACCTTTCCCAATATAAACCCACACAGGGTCCAATTTATCATCACTAAAGCACCACTAAGAATGTGTTTACTCTACCATAAACTATATATATTCATATAAAGTCTCTTTAATTTTATTTAAAATCCTCTCTCAATCCATTGGAATAAGACACTCATGTAATGGATCTTCCACTATCCAATTTTATCAAAAACTCAATTTATGTTATATCAGTTAAATTATATTTTCTTCTGATTGGATATGATATTGAATATTCCCCTTACTATAAATTATAATTATATATTTTTATATTATTATTTGATCCTCATTAATATTCTGATGATCCTTTTTGTACACCTATTATCATTCTGAATGTTCATAAGGTTTTTTCTCTATTCACGTTTCTTCATTTTTTTATGCCTTTTATTTAAAAATTTCATATGTTGGGATATGAATTTACATTTATATATTATTTCCTATTTCATGTCAAATTATTTACAGACCCATTTATCTTTCATCAATCAGTTTTATTATTTTTTATGTAACACTTTTATGATGTTGAATTTCCACCATGATTTTCCTTGCAAACACAATTATGTAGTGAGTACACTATCGATTATTCTATATAGGTTATTCACCATTATGAATATATAATTATTTATTTGGGAAATTCATGTATTCAATAATTATTACTTGATCATTTAATATATTATTTTTTTGAATTAATCCATGGAATGTGTTCTATGTGGAACACATTATTGTGAATATGAAATGAATATGATTGGTGCACATAAATTATGATCCAATGAATTAAAAAATGTTTAGTATCATGATAAATAATGTTAGGAATGTTTTTTAACTTATATATTTGGGGTAATTCTTCCACCATGATTTCATGGTGATTTATCCTTGACTATGTTCTTGATTCGTTTTTTCAAGTTGTTTCCACATATCCCAGGTTATGATTATCATTCTATATCTTGCCTTATTATTCAGATTCTATTTTTTCCTCATTATTACACCAATTTTATATCATGTATCACTTATTCCATTTCAATTACCTTGCAGCTACTCATAGATAACCCCTTTAATATTTATTTAACTGGGTTACCCCTTAATGTTTTATGTTTGAAGGAGTATTTTGAGCATGTTAATGATGTTTTTAGTAAATCATGTCCTGGATGTTTTAATAATATTGTTGTATTCCATGCTCATGATATAACATTTTCTACCTAATTCACAAAGATAGTAGAATTATTGAATTTCTGGGTCATATTATGTGTAGTTTTATATAGTTTTTCAAGTTTTAATGTGTAATAAAGAGAAGGGTTATTATAATATAGGTCATCTTGAATTGTAATCTACCACTATTGAGAATTGAACAGGGTTCCCCTTAATAAATTAACCAGATTGAAGAAGTTGAATAAATTTTTCCCTTGAAACCCATTAGGAATTGATGAAAAAGAATTTTTTAAAGATCTTTCATGTTATTCAAAATTATCTATTTGTGTTATAAAAAGCCTCATTCATAGAAGGATCAATATAATATGTTATTACTAGAAGACCAAATGAATCTCTAAGCGTGGATATACTTCTCAGGGATATAAAACACATATAATATCATTCTAATATAGATAACATGTCTATTCTATGATGTTATTTTTGATTTCTCTGAAATTTTTTAAATGGCGTTTCTACATTTGTAACCTTAATATGACATATACATAGGGATGTTAAAGAGGTATGTTTTGGATAAACATATCATTAATATAGGTAATGATATGATTAAATATAATAGGGAACTGACCATAATATTTTTAGTGATTCATGGCATTTATTTGATGATTTTATTATTATGTTAGATGTTGATCCAACTTATAATATCTAATTTTAGAGTGAAAACTGCTGGATTTTTCCATGCTGTCGTTTAATTTCTATTGGAAAAAATATTAGTTCATAAATCCATATAGAATTTTTTGAGATAAATGTGAATGATCTCTTATGTTATTCATATGTGATAATTATTATGGGTTCACTATCTTCATATCATTGTGGTTTTTCATTTTGGATGTGGATTATAATTGGTCAGAACTTATATTGAAATATTTTAATTTCATGAGTCTTGTGGTGCTCCTGGTGATTGACATGAGTCCTCCAATGAGATATTTTATGGTATGGGATTGTTTTAATATGAAATCATTCATTTTGATTCCTCCCATGGGTATATATTCATTAATAATGTAATATTCCATTGATCTAGTCATTATTCATTCGTATCCTATTATTTCGACTGTGTTGGTGGTAACAAAATTATTGTTATCATAGATGATACCCCTATGGATGTGTAGCGACCATTTTTTGAAAGGACCATGTTTTTATAAGATAATTTCAGTGGGTCTTAGACATACAATGGGGTTGTACTTGGGTATCTATGATGATAATAAGTATTAATAATAAGGAACACATAGGAGATTGTAATTTTTTTTATGATCTCAATGACGGGTGAGGATCATGTTTGAGGATTTTTAGTTTATTGCAAAGTATATTTGTAGTGTAAAAATACTTTTTAGATCAATAGATTACTGTGTGATTCTTGGATATAAATGATATTTTAAGAAAAAATAATCTTATAGTATATTTGAGATGTTTTTTGGTGTTATTCCATTTATGGAACAGTTTAAAATTTGAGATATCACTTAGTGTGGAGTAGTTGATTAAAATCTTTTGATTTGATGAGACTTATTATTATATTTTTCCCATTTTATTGGATCATTTAATTTTGGTGACACCATTTCTAGCTATGTGGGATTTATTTCTAATTTTTTAGTTCCACTCAGTAGTGTTGATTTTCCTGAAGAAGTATTGATCTGGAATTATTCCTATTGAAACTTTTTGGGTTACTATTTCATCTAGTTCATAGAGTTTTCTCCTCACATGATTACTGAGGGATTCCATTTTTAATAGTATTTTTTCTGTAATTGATTATGTACTATTTATATGGATACAATGTGTTTATGGGGGTATATTTTAATATCTCATTACCGTATTTCAGCTAATTGATTTCTATTATTCATTATTAATTTATTTTTTTGGTGTTGTTATATGATTTCTTCTAGTGATTTTTTAGGAATTTTAAAAATTTACCAAATGTTGGGCCATGGATAATTGGGTTTACAATGTCAATAAGGCTCAATGTTTATTGGGTGAGCTGGCTATGGTTTTTAGTTATTTATTGGTTTATTTTTTTGGATCTTCCTTTTTAGGGGGTAGCTTCGACATAAATATGTGGCTTCAAAAAATCTTTGTTCTGGTTGTTTTTTCCACCAACGAATGAGAAGTAAGCTATGACTTGGAGGTGGTAGTGGCTAGAACCATTTTTGGGTATGATATGGAATGGTTTTTGGGATACACCATATTCATGAATTGGGGAACTTTGATCAGTAATGTAAACATTATAGTGGTCCAAGGGATGGTCGGATAGGGGGTAACTTTGACATAGGGCATGTTGTTGTACCGTAGCTGGGAATATTTTTGGCCGTGATTCAGTATCGTAATTGGTGTATAGGTTGGGTTATGTAAATTTAATTAGAAATAAAAATCTTAAGACAGAACATTTAATTCAAAATCTATCACTTTTAAAAATATCCAACCATAAGTATTTTGGGAGCTCGCTATAGGCTTTATTGACTCTAAAAACCCTTCTCTTAGAAGATCGACATTCCAATCAATGAAGATAGAATATTAAATTATTTTATCCAGATGGACTTAAATTTCTCATATTATATATATTTATTATTCCTAAAGGCTATAATTTCTTTATTATTTAGTGTTTCTTGTATTGTTTATATTAAATTATTGATTTATTACCTTTTCTATTGAGATCAAACTTCTTTTATTCAGTGATCTGCATCTGAGCTATCAAATAAAAAATAAATTATATTTGGATATTTGGATATTCCATGATGACATTTATTTTATTTTATCTCTAATTGTAAATATTAGATTCTGGAGAATTCATATACATTTATGCCCAATTCTTAAGAAATGTTCTGTGTTTATCGATATTGGATTATTCGTTGGACCTCGCCTCTATATTCTATCTGTTGGACCGATAAAATGTATGTTGACCTCAAACCCTATCTATTTTTAGGAAATTTTTGAATTCTTTGTTTTTTTATTTATTTTCCAATATAATTTAATGGTTTATTTATGGAAAGTAAAGTCATATTTTTAGTAATAATTTCAAAAATGAAAAGTTTTACATTAATGAATATAGTTGATAAAGTAAATAATTTCTAAATGGTTTTAAAATGATTTATTTTTTTTAAATGTCTACGATTTCTATATGTATGATTTAACCATTTTATGTAAATTTATAGTCATGGCTAATTTGAAATAAATGAAATTACTCTATAGAAATGGGGTGCAAACCAATGATTGAAATGAAATTAATTCTATTAAAATTGAGAAACATCCCTCGAAAATTTTGTATATTTTGAAACTCATTCTCATATTAAATACGAGCTTTGAACATGATTTTTTATTTCATTATTGAGAATTCACTTTATGAAAACTTCATCCTATTGTAATCCCTTATTCTGGATTACATGAAAAATATGAATTTAATTTTTGGGTGTTTTAAAAGGTATTAATAACTCATTGGTTGTTTGGTGGGTGGAGTGATAATGGGATAAAAATATTTGTATTGAGCCTATAATTAAATTTTTTTGAACATTATCTAATGATTGATATTGAAATGAATCCACTTTGTGATCCTCGTAACTTAATTAAATCACTTGAATATTTTGATTAATAATGAAAACCGACATAGATAGATGCGATGACATGCATATATTCTTTTTCTTATTTAGTCACATTGATTTTAGTGGATTTTAAATGAACATGATAGGTTTATGATATTCACACACAACTATGAACGTGGTTATTCTACGAATTGGGTTTCATGAGATGTGTGAGACTAGTCGTATGCCTTGATATTCTTAATGATTTATTAAAATCATGACCATGTTGTATAAAAAACATATTTTGGTTGTATCCAAGAAATAATTATACTTGATAATTGATACATGAAATCATCTTTTATCACTACTTGGCAATGTAGATTTAAAGAATTTTTGATACTACAATTGGTATATCATTTTTCTAAGATGATGAACCTTGACTCTATTATATTAAATATTTTATATAATTTAATATCATGGTGATTTTATTATTATCTTAATAGATCTTACATCATATTGTTAAATGGGGTTCAATGATTTTTAGGAAATTGTTTGTCTTCCAATTGGTGAAAATGTTCTATTCTCCAAGATTGGATTGATAAATTTTTTTGAAATGTATAACCATTTGTTTAAAAAATGAAATTTTCAAAATTTATTTCAATGGGTTTATGTTAATTTTAGAAAATCTAAATCCTTGAACTCAAATTTTATGACATAATTTGGAATTTTTTTTAATTACTTTATACATTATCTACACACACAATATGATGAAATACGATTTACTATGAAGCTCATACAATTCAAGTATTGTTTTATATCAATAATCATTATGTTTTCATAGTCATTCTTATATCATAATATTATTTATTTATAGTATAATGAATTGAATTCTAATGTAATGTGACATGAGGCATGGTCGGTACTCTTGGAACACTAGAAAATATGTTTTTAATGTAAAATATTACTTTTAATCTTCATATCATGTACTTATACCTACGAGGGATTGATCGATTTATTTTATAATGATATTTATAAATTGTATAATGATTATTTTTATCTTTTATTTGTGGTGAAATTATTCAAAAATATTTTTGTTTGTTTTCCATGTGCTTCTTTCCAACCCATGGTTATTTTAAATTATCTTTAGTTCTATGAAAAATTGACTCGAGTACCAATAAAGTCCGTATTTTTTTATTTTTCGATACATTTAAGATTTCATTTAAAAATAATAGAGTTATAATTGAAACTATACATCATTTCTATTCATCATGTTCATCCTTGGTACTATCCATGAATGGAGGTGATGAAGAAAATCATACCACATCACTTTTTAGAGGCTTTAGTCTACACAAACATATGATCAATACCTATATTTTCATTATGGATTCATGGGGATAAGTAATTGTTGTTAAAAAAATATAATCATCACTAAATATAGAATCAATAGTGAATTAATTATGGTAATGGGGTTATGTAATTTATGGTTAACAAAAACATAAAAAAATAACAACTGAGAAAAGAAATTGTTGCATTAGGGACATAGATTTATCTTTGATATATCATTGGAAATGATGGAACTAGGAAACATAAGGGTGTCTAAAGGAATTATCTCATTTAAATAATATAAATTATTGTAAATTTTGTTACTTTTTCAAGACGATTCCTAATTTTTGGGATTTTTAGAAAGGTGGATGTGGTCTCCATTTCAATGTAATTAAAATTCCACATTCCATGGAAATGAATGTATAATAAGGGGAAACAATGGAACGAAATGAAATTTATGTTACTTTGGTGAAGGAAGATTGATAAAAATTTAAAACATACTATATGACTGCTAAAAGACTATTTGTAATCTTTTTGTGAAGGTTAAAGCCACCATAGATTATTCCTTTTAAAATTTATTATAAATAAATTAATATTAAGCATATCAGTAATTTTTTTAATAAAAATATTATTATATACTTATAAAAAATTAAAAAATGTTAATTCAAAATATGGGATCTAGTTATCATATTTAATGATATAAATATTTGAATTTATTATTTTAAATTAATGGAACACAACATAGTAAAATTGTTTTTAAAGAAATTTGTGTCTTTAAACATTAAAAACATGTATTTGTGAAATTTTTGGTGGTTACTAATTTTTAGGATAGTAATTTATTTTTAATAAATAAATAAATTATATGTGGTTTTCAAAGTGATCCAAAACCGAATTTTACCATGATAATATTAAATGAAAAGAAAAAATTTAAAATTATTCTTAAATTTTAATAAAATATATATAATTCCCTAAAATATTTAAAATATATTTTATTAATAAAATATAAATTAATATATTTAATTACAGAAAAAAATAATATATATTTATATATATACTATTTTATAAAATTTTAGGCCCTACACACATAATGATAATGTGATAATATTCACATCTTTGGAAAAATAGTGTTTTTTAGTAATCAAATAATATCTAAATATTTTAAAAAATCTAATAAATATCTTCTAATATGATGTTGATACTGTATATAACACCAGGATATTTTTAAATATTTCCATCATATTTGAAATCATGTGTGACAATCAACACCAAGAGTAAAAGGTAATATAACTTCCTAAGAAATAATGATATTGGTTAAATTCTAAATAAATTATGTCTGTCATATAGCTTTCAGTGAAATCAATATTGAGTCATCTTGCATTTCAAGCTAAAAATGTTTCTTAGATATGTTTTATTAGATGCAAGGCTGAGTATTACTGAACATGAAAATACAATTAATATATTATTAAACATGATAGCTTTTTCCATGACGTGTGAATAGATATAACAAATAGGATTACATATGTCATGGAAATATAGTTTTTTCAAATGTTTATTGTTTATCCCATGATTATAAATTATATTAAGAATCAATTAATATAAAAATAAATGTTTTCCGAAAAACCTAATTTTTATATAATATTGATTAGTCGTTCTTGGCTAACATAATTTAAAAATATTTATACCAATTATAGAAAATTCAATATAAAAAATAGTATTAATTTTTTATATCTAAAGAAAAATTCTATTAGGGTTAGTTTTTGGTACATTTTTGAGTATTTCAATTTTTTATTAATAGTGAAAGATACTAAATTTTAATTGAAAATTTCATATTCATTTAAATAATTTTTAATGGTAACTTATAGATTTTTTATCTAATATAAAAATAGTTAGATTATATATCTATTAATATTATATATATCATTTAAATCATTTTCGTATTCAATTTTGATATAAAAACATTGTATTATTTTCCACATTTTTCACTTTAAAAACACACCCTTCCATCACATCTATGGGATTAATTTTAAATTGAAATATTATATTATTTGGATAGAATATGTATAAATAAATTCAATATATTGAATATGAATAATATTTAAATTAAAATGAGCCCAATTTACTTTTTTACTAAAATTTTTAAGGAAAATATATTTAATTTATTAAAGGGATTAAGGTAAAACCAAATATACTTAGTGGGTAAACATGAAATATATAGTTTAAGAATGAACACAGACATGTACAAGATCAATTTTTTGGAAATATTTCTATCTTATTAAATATATTATTGATAATGAATACTTATTTTTTCCTTGTGGCATGATTGAAACATTAGGGTAATTCAACCAATAAAAATATAATAAGTGTGCCACTCACCCCTCTCATAATGGGAACACCCATATCCTCTACAATTCACACCATAAAAACATATTAGATAGGAGAATCAATTAAATAATAACTCCAAAATTTATCTATAATCATCCAAGATTCCTTATATTGGGCATGGATCCCACCATGTAATGTTTTAGTGAAAACCAAATGAAGATACCTAAAGAGGAGGGAATGTTATTCAATAGGTGTATTCATTTAATTTCATAATCTACATCATAATATTTTTCAATCAATGTTTATATAAAAACCTCAGCATCATAAATATAACAATATTTTATGTTAATTAAATAAAACAATACACACAACCATAAAATGTTAATCGAAATCATCTTTCGTCTGTGTGGCAGACTATTGCCTCCTGAACCATTGTCATTCGTTTTCTAATTACCACCCCTCACGGATGGGTATTATGATGGATAATATATATATAACTATAAATATATATTATATATATCATTATTATTACTCAATATTCATTATATTATATTTAAATTAATTGATTCCATTTTATAGAAGACACAACAATGTCTCTCATGTGTATGTCAGACTACCACCTCATGAAGCGATGTGATTATTCATTCAGTAACTCATTACATGGATGGTTATATGGAATAGTTATATGTGATATAAATAAAATAATTATGATATTATTTTCATAATTATCATTCTTTAATGAAAATATGTATCATTATTTTCTTACATTTTCACTTAATGAAAGCCAATAACATTGTTCATATACTTGTGGACTACCATATAAACAAACCGATGGAACAGTATTTTATTTATCTCACAATATGAATGAAATATAGAACTATAAAATATATAATTATTAATATTATAATCACATCGGGGTGTGAATGTTTAAATTGTTGTTGCTTATAACGTTTTCCCCCTAGGCTTGTGATTGTGCCTATTAGTTGACCAGTAGTGCAGAATTTACTTAACGAGGTCACGTGAACATGAAAATAAGAATGGGTTAACTGGGAAACTAATTTAGGGAATGAGTTGTGACTCAGTTGTCAGTAGTATGCTTTCTATGAGTAGTGAGTAGATTGTTCGTGCTTGGGTTAGGTGTGGAGCCCTAGGTTGTGTTGAGTGCTTGTTATATATATATAATTATAGTTCTTCTTTTTCTTAATCACGCCCCACCCAAGTTGAGAATTTATTGTTGAACACCCCCATTTCATGGGGGAGGGTGTTTTTTCCAACACTCCTACGAGTGGCTGGTTATTAGCTACTTTTATAATCCCTTTCCCGAATAGCCCAAGACTCTTCAGGTAGGCTGTGATGGCCTGAAATCCATTATTATCCCAAGAACCTTCTGGTGGGATAGAGTGGTGGTTGGCCAAGTGTTTGTAGTAGGTTTTTTCCCAAGTGTCTTCGGGATCAGTCCCAGGTGTCTTCGGGCATGGCAGTAGTTGTTCTGACCCAGGTGTTTGCGGGTGTGGTTACACATGGTGGTTTTGTCCCATGTAACTATGGGAGGGATAACGGTTATGGACGAGGTGTGTGCGGGTGGGGTTTGGTAGGGGACAACGTTGAGAATGGCGGGATTGGTTCATAGAATAGGATGTCTTCAATAACTAGTGGGAAAGTGGTTCGGGGTACCCAAATATCGATGTGCTATTACTATACTTTACTTTCCATGTGTTATTTGGGGAGTTTTCCATGGTGAGACATGCGTTCATAGATTTTCCTTACTAGGTGCTTTGGATTCCTTTTCTCACAGGGCAATAGAATGCCCCTTCACTTGTTCCCGAGAGTCTTTGGATTTCCCTATTGAGTGTTCTTTTATGCTCACCCTATGTATATAAAACTATTTTCATGTTTTCAGGAGGTCTTCAATGATCATGTGGGACCATACTAGCTCAGACCTCGAGGAAGCTGTTGTTGTCATTTCCCTTTTCTTGGTACTTTAACTTTGTAGTTTTTTAGGATTGTATTATTTACTATTGAACATGCATATGGGAATGGTTTACTTTTGGCTTTGCCTTTACTTTTATCTTTGGTATTGTTGGGGTTGCTATCTTGTCTCTCGTTCCTATAAAAATTAAAAGGGTAATGCCTTCCTCTTGTGTGAGATTATATAACCTTGGTTCACGTCACCACTCTCAGACCTATTGAAGGCAGGTCTCGGGGGTCATTATCTCTCCTTCAACTTCTAGAAGGAAGGGTCTGGCAATCTAATGTCCCCTACCTCATCTTGGTGAAGGAGGGTCGTGAGAGAAGCGGGTCGTGACCGAATGGTATCAAAGGCAGGGTTTGAGAGATAGCACATAGACTAGAGTTTGGCATAATGAGGATTGCATTGTATGGTAGGGAAAAAAAATTTTTGACATTGGAGTGTGAATTAGTCTTGGGAAGTCCGGCTAGGACATGGGATTTTAGGCCCCCCCGTGATCTGATGCAAGTACTCTGGACCTACCGAACGACCAAATGAGGCCACACTGATTGCATGGTAGAGATCCTAGTAAAGGTACATGAATCATAATGACTTGTATTCTTGAGTTTCATGGGTTTCTTGGGGATTCATAATAAATAAATAAGTATATGAAAATTTAAATACAATATTCTACACTACTCCAGCTAAGGCATTCCTTGTTTACCTTGCAGCTATGGCACCTGGAAGGCAACCACGAGTAGTACAGACAATCGAGGACCAGGAGGTTGACTTGGCTGATCGACAGAGGATCGAAAAAGAGGAGGATGATAACCAGTGGTAGAAGATGCTTCGATAATTCCAGTGACAGACCCTCGGGAAGTATGAGGGAAGCACCTCGGATATGGATACAGAGATCTGGCTCGAGGAGCTAGTGATAGCTTTCGACATGATTTGAGCTTTGACAAAGTACTAGGTTCCTCTGGCCGTTAGCCAGGTGCGGGGAGTAGTGCGTCAGTGGTGGACGCTTAATCTTGGAGAGAGGAGGGAGACTGAGGTTGCGTGGGATGACTTCGAGAATGAGATCCGGGCGACATTCCTCTGTTCCACGATGAAGGCTGGGAAGATACAAGAGCTACACTCCCTTCAGCAGGGGAGTATGTTAGTGACAGTGTTGGGGATCAATTTCAAAGTTCTCCTTTGATTTTCTCCGAACTTCGTTCCGGATGAGGAGTCTCGTGCGAGACATTTAGAGGAGCCACTCTGACCTTCTCTTCAGTACACTTTTACCCCCTTACCCTACCGACATACTTGGAGGTGCAGAAGAAGGCTGAAGTGGTGGAGAGGTTTCACATGTTGGGAGGTGTGTCATGTGAGGAGATCCAGTTGGGATCATCAAAGGGAAAGGCCATCAGTAGTAGGCCTACAACATCAGGGTCCTCTAGGTTTCAACCAGCAGGGAGTAGGCCACAACAGTTCCAGTTCTGGTCTCCCTGTCCTCTCCCTTTCCCTTCGGGCCCGGGACTGTGGTGCATCATCTATGGAAGCCATGGGATCCTTTGGAACCAGTTCTCGGATTGAGTGCAGAACCGTGGTAGTGGGAAGGCCCAGCACGCAGCTCAGTAGCAGCTTCCAGCTAGGTCCTTTCAGCAGCTGCAGTAGGGGCAGTGTGCTCCCGCTCCTCCTAGGGTAGATGTTGGAGGAGGAGGCCGCCCCCAGTGTGCTCCTCAGGGACCTCGACTAGGTCGTGATCAGGGAAGCAGCTGATAGCAGAGAAGAAGAGGAGTTGGGCGTGGACATTTGTACGTAGCAGAGGCATCAGTTCCAGCAAGGCCATAGGTCATTCGAGGTATGATCATCTTTTTTAGTACTCTTGCATATGCCTTTTTTGATACCGGAGCTTTGCACTTCTTTTTTACAAATGGTTTGTCCTGAGCATTGGGTTTATAAGTCGAGATAATTTTAGCGCCTCTGGTGCTGAGCACACTAGTCGGAGGTCCAAGCGACTTATCTTATGATTGGAGAGGGTGTAGAATAATGATAGGGCTGCATCAGTCTATTAGGGATCTTCTATTGTTGTAGATACAACCATACTATGTCATCCTAGGAATTGACTGGTTGTTCTCTATGTGTGCCATCATTGACTGTTTTTGAGGAAGGGTTGTGTTTTCAGACATTGGTGACTGACAGGTGACTTTAAACAGTGAACCGGGTTTCTAGAAAAGTTGCAAGCGGGAGGAATCCTTCTTCTCCTTCTTAGTTGAGCTATCAGTGGAATTGGTGGATGCAGAGATGGTGGGGATACTAGGGATCATCAGTGAGTTTATGGAAATCTTCCCTGAGGAGGTGATGACTCTACCCCCTTGACGTGATTTTGAGTTTGGGATAGACTTACAGCCTGGTGCTCGTCCCATTTCGATGGCTCCCTACCGGATGGCACCATTGGAGCTACTAGAGATGCGGATTCAGATTGACGAACTGATGAAGAGGGGTTATGTTCGACCAAGTGCGTCACTATGGGGTGCTCCAGTCTTATTTGAAAATAAGGCAGATGGTGTTCTAAGGCTGTTAATAGACTATAGGAGGCTGTATTAGGTGATGGTCAAGAATTGTTATCCTCTTACGAGGATAGACGATCTTTTCCACCAGCTAAAGGGGGTTGGATGGTTCTCTAGGATTAGAATGTGTTCTGGACATCACCAGTTGAGGGTGAAGGAGGGAGACATCTGGAAGACGGCCTCTAGGTGCAGATATGGGAACTTCGAGTTTGAGGTCATGTTGTTCAGCGTTACAAATGATCCAGCTGTATTCATGGGGCTTATGAACTCCGTCCTTTGGGATTATCTGTATCAGTTCATAGTAGTGTTCATTGACGACATCCAGATCTATTAAAGATCAGAGGAGGATCACACCGAGCACCTGAGGATGGTTTTAGAGGTCCTCCAACAGCACCAACACCTTGGGATGTTGTCAAAGTGCATGTTTTGGACACTAGAAGTGCACTTCCTTGGGCACGTAGTGTCCAAGAAGGGCATAGTGATAGACCCATCGAAGGTTAAGGCGGTTGTTTCTTGGGTAGCACCCAATAACGTGGCAGAGGCCCATAGTTTCCTTGGTCATGCGGGTTACTACCGGAGATTCGTTCCCAACATCTCCCGAGTTGCAACACCTTTGACAGCTTTGGCCAAGAAGGACCATACTTTCATCTGGGACGAGTATTGTGAGGCATCCTTCAGCTATCTGAAGGATAAGTTAGTTAGTGCCCCAGTTCTGAGGTTTCCAGAAGAAGGGAAAACAGATGAAGTATTCTGTGATTCTTTAGGAAATGGAATTAGATGTATGCTGATGTAGTAGAAATGGGTGATCTCTTATTAGTCTAGGAAGTTATTTCCCCATGAGTTTAACTATGCCACCCATGACCTGGAGCATGCAACGGTCATTTTCACACTAAAGCTATGGAGTCACTACCTCGTCGGGGAGCGCTTCATGGTCTTCACTAATCACAAGAGCTTGAAGTATGTCTTCTCCCTGCGGGACCTGAACTTACGGAAGTGAAGGTGGGTGGAGTTCCTCAAGGATTACGACTTCGAGATTTCCTACACTTCATGAAAATGGAATGTAGTGGACGATTCATTGAGAAGGAGGTCACAGAAGGATGTAATCCTAGGGTCGGAAGATTCTTGTAAGGCGATGGAGGAGTTGGCTGCCTTGCACCTGAATGCGATGATGGATAGTGGTAGAGGTTTCATATATCAGATGACAGTGCAGTCTTATCTGTTACAGCAAGTGGAGGAGTCTTAGTAGAGAGACCCAAAGTACAAAGTGATGAGTAACAGAGTTAACTATCAAGATGCTTCAGAAGGGTGGATGGAGGATGGTCAGAATCAGATGCTGTTCTAGGGGATGATGTTTGTTAAAGAGGCAATGTGTGGAACTGTTCTTAGTATGTTCCACAACTCAACCCTAGTGGTACACCTAGGAGTCTCCAAGATGTACCATTGTATGAGGAGATATTTTTGGTGGCCCGGAGTAAAGTGAGAAGTGGCATAGTTTTTGGCCAAGTGCCTAGTGTGTCAATATGTAAAGGCTGATCACCGTTTTTCAGGCGGGTTTTTGCATACATTAGATGTCCACGAGTGTATGTGGCACGAAATATCGATGGATTTCCTCACGGGACTACCCAAGGTGCAAGGGGGCTGCGACACCATCTGGGTAGTAGTGGACGGTTGACGAAATCGGCTAACATTCTGGCGATTAAGGAGTCGAGTGCAGTAAATGCTCTAGCATGGAAGTATGTGAAAGAGGTAGTGCAGTTGTCTGGAGTTCTGAGTTCCATAGTCACAGATTGGGATGCACTATTTACCTCACATGTTTGGAGGGGTTTGTAGAATTCTTTTGGCACCCATCTGCGCCTTAGCACTGCCTTCCACCCCCAGACATACGGGCAGCCACAACACACCATCTAGACCATGGAAGATATGCTATGAGCTTTCATCCTGGACTTCGGTGGATCATTGGTGCGACAATTTCCTCTGGTAGTGTTCACTTACAACAATAGATACCACTCTACCGTTGTCACGGACCAGTTCGAAGCCTTGTATGGGAGGCCTTGTCGCTCAACCGTGTGCTGGACAGAAGTCGGGGAGGCAGGTGTTCTTGACCCGGAGGTGGTGCAGAGCACGACTGAGATGGTGCAGCTTATAAGAGAGAGGATGAAGGCGGCTCAGTTCCAGGAGAAGTCATATGAGGATGATAAGAGAAGGCCCTTGGAGTTTGAGGCCAGGGACCATGTGTTCTTGAAGGTCTCTCCTTGCCGTGGGCAGTAGAGGTTTTGCCAGGGAAGTAAGCTCTCTCCTAGGTTCGTCTGACCCTTTGAGGTGTTGCACTGGGTCAGAGTGGTGGTTTATCAGCTAGCATTTCCACCATAGCTACATAGGGTGCACAATGTCTTCCATGTGTCCCATCATCGTTGGTATATGCACGAAGATTCACACGTTCTTGACTGGGGAGAGCTAGATATCGAAGATGATGCAACCTTCGTGGAACGACCACTGATGATTGGGGGTCGTGAGGAGATGGTTCTTCGTGGATGAACCATCCGATTGGTTCACGTGTTATGGAAGCATGTTTGGCATAAGGATAGTACCTGGGAGAGGTAAGCACAGATGCGTGCCCGATACCTAGAGATTTTTTGAGTTTTGTCAGTACTTGTTTTCTACGTAATTATTTAACTTGTTGACTGTGGGATGTGAATTTTCCTTTTTCTGTGAATGAGTGTGAAGAGTCCTCAAGGATGGGGAGGGGATGAACTGACTCCTAGTTAGGACACATTAATGTTGATGCGCCTAAACTCGTGCTAGTGAATCAGTGTCTCCCGAAGCGGATAGTATTTTAACACGGAGGAAGGGAAACCCCTCTCCCACATTTCCGGAATGTTTAGTCTTTTTTTTGTATGGTTGCACGGGGAAAGGAGTAGTAGGACGTCTGTGATTGTTCAGGAGATAAGGTGTTCCTATGTCATAGAGGTTCACTCTTGAGAGGTATATTCCGGGGTGGTTGTTCGGACCCCCCTCTTTACATATGATCTTGTTTTAATTCTCGAGGGCAGGAATAGTTTGAGAGGTATTTGATGTAATGTCCCAGACCCCCTGGCCATTACGTTACCAAAAACACAGGTCCACCATGATGGTGGCACTGGTCACGGTGGCACCGGTCACGGTGGCACCGTGATGGTCGCACTGGTCATAGTGGCACATTAACGGTGGCGCCGTGACGATGGCACCGTGAGAGTGCCACCGTGACCGTGGTAATGTGTCCCCTCACCGAGCCTTTTGTTCTATTTCCAGTACCTGACATTTCCGCTCCTGTAACGTATCTTTTCATGTAAATTAATCTTAATACCCATTTTAAAATCATTTAAAGCCCAGAATTGACTCTAAAAAATCCCAATAAATATCCCATATGGGGGATATTACATAACATCTTATTATCGGCATGCGTAACTGCCCGAACCACATAAGATACATCGATCCTTTTTTCCAGGCGTTCAAAATTCCATATCCTGATTGTCTCTTTGTATCTCCTTCTATAGTTCTCCTTTTTTATGGGTTGAATTTATTTCTTCTTCCTGGGGTGCTTGAGGTCCTTCTTCCTTAGACATGTGGTGCGCCTGCGCTCGAGTCGTTTTCTCGTCCGTGGAGTTCCCGAAGTCCCTCCCCTTTAAATTGTGCATCCCCTGTTCTTGGTGCGTGGTGAAAAATGTCGATCATTGATCAATGAAGTAGGGATTTTACCTTCGTCTCTCTTTTCTGTATATCATGCGGTGTGGGTACGCTACTGCTTCTATATGAATGGATGAACTAAACACTAATTAAGTTAAAAAACAAATTCTAATGAATAAAGGGGAGGGGTGTGATAGATGATGCTGCTCTGTTTTCTACTCTACCATGATTAATGATTTTTGTGTTATGTGGGCCTATGCCTACTGAAAATCATGGCAATTGGTGTAATTTCTCAATGCACTAATGAACTCCTACAACCTGTGATGTTTAAAGGGCTTTTATTTTGGTTTTCGACCTTGTGTTGTGAAGGAAATTGGTTAATTATATATATTTGGTTAGATAAATTGAAAGAAACATGATCAACTCTTTTTCTATGATAACCCCAGTTTATGACAAGTGGAATTGAAACCATGGAGTGTGTTAATTATTATAAATATGAAAATACCTCTTTGGGCCTGCTTTTTGTTGGAAGTAGTGGTTTGGTTGTTTTCATCCACAGGCCGAATACGGGTGACCTTATGATTTTCATGGATAGGGTCTTAGATTGCTGGGGTGATGTGGGTGAGGATGGGATCCTCTGATGTGGCACGATTGCTGGTTGTGAATATGGTGTTGTGGATGCTCTTCTTATATCATGAATTGGGGTGGAATCCTCTTCTCTTATGAAACCTTTGTATCCATAGTTCTCGGGATGTGGGCACTGTATCTTTAATCCTTCTTTGGTTACAATACTTGGAGGTATCTCACTTTGATATGAATTTATAAGAGAACTGGGTATGAATGTTTAAATTGTTGTTGGTTGTAACCTTTTTTCTTCTAGGCTCGTGATTGTGCCTGTTATTTCCCAGTATTAGAGAATTTACTTAAAGGGATCACATTAACATGAATATATGAATGAGTTATTTGGGAAATTGATTCTGGGAATGAGTTGTAACTCAGTTGTGAGTAGTATGCTTTATATGAGTAGTGACTATACTGTTCGTTCTGGGGAGGTGTGGAGCCCTATGTTGGGTTGAGTTCTTGTTACCTTTATATATAAATTTAGTTCTTGTTTTTCTTATTCGTGCCCAACCCATGTTGAGCATTTATTGCCGAACACCCCCATTTCACAGGGGAGAGTGTTTTTTCCAACACTCTTATGAGTAGCTAGTTATTATCCCCTTTTATGTTCCCTTTCCTAAATAGCCCAAGACTCTTCCGGCTAGCTGTGATGGCCTGATGTCCATTATTAGGCCAAGAACCGTCGGGCAGGATACTGTGGTGGTTGGCCAGGTTTTTGCGGCATGTTGTTTCCCAAGTGTATTTAGGATGAGGCCCAGGTGTCTTCGGGCGTGGCAGTAGTTGTTCTTACCCAAGTGTTTGCGGGTGTGGTTACGCATGGTGGTTGTGGACCAGGAGTCCACGGGTTGGATAATGGTTATGGCCCAGGTGTGTGCGGGCATGGTTTGGTAGTGGGATTGCGGTGAGGTTATGGACCAGGTGTGTGCGGGCGGGGTTTGGCAGTTGGACTGTGGTGAGAATGGCATGATTGGTTCGATGTGTAGGATATCTTCAATAACCACTGTGAAAGTGGCGCGGGGTACCCAAATATAGATGTTCTATTAATATACTTTTCTTATAACGTGTTATTTGGGGAGTGTTCCTTGGTGAGACTTGGGTGGATAGTTCTTCCTTGCTAGCTGCTTTGGTTTTCTTTTCCCACAGGGTATTACAATGCGTCTCCACATGTGCACGAGAGTCTTTGGTTTTCCCTATTGAGTGTACTTTTATTCTCACCCTACGTATATAAAACTGTTTATAGGTTTCTAGGAGGATTTCAGGGATAGTTCGAGACTGTACTAGCTTGGACCTCGGGGCAGTTGCTGTTTTCGTTTCCCTTTTCATGGTACATAACCTTTTGTGTTTTTGAGTCTTGTATTATTTACTGTTGAACATGCATAGGGGAATGGGTTACATTTGGATTTTCCGTTAATTTCATATTTGGTATTGTGGGGGTTTCTATCTTGTCTCTCATTCCTATAAAAATAAAAAGGGTAATTCCTTCCACTTGTGTGAGATTTTATACCTTTGGTGCTAGTCGTCGTTCCAGGACCTATTGAAGGCGGGTCTCGGGGGTCATTATCTCTCCTTCAACTGGAAGAAGGAAGGGTCTGGCAATCTTCTGTCCCTTCCCTCATCTTGGTGATGGAGGTTCATGAAAAATATGGCCTCTCACACTGTATTACCAATGACTCAAAGAATGAATGAGTCAATATGGATTATTATATTATCAAGAATGAAAAATAAAACGTATAAGATAAAATTGGATTTCAAAACACTTCAGTATTGTTGAATATATTCTAGTTATTTTATAAATGATTTAATTTTTTATATTAATATAGTTTTATAAAAAGGACATCCAATAGGTTTGGGGACAACCCATCACATTTTTCCTTGCTCTGAGGCTTGAACCCACAACCGAAGGGGGAACAGTACCCATCACATAACATTAGCCTATGTGATTAATTATTTAGAATCAAATAGTGGTTATTTAATTATAAATTATGAATGCTAAAGTATATTTTCATCTTTGGGACCCTATACGACTAAGATAAATACTAGATTTTATGAATAATGTTGATTTTTTTGGAGAAAAGATGGGAGTATTGTGTAAATAGTTTTAATTATAAAACTATTCCTATCAAGTTAGTATGATTCATTTATTTTTTATTATCATAAGTAGAACACGTTTAACTCTAGGAAATTGATTTTTTATTAGAAAAATTATTCCTTTACATTTATGACTATGGAATGAATGGTCATTTTACCCATAATAGATTAAAAATAAATTTGGAATAAATTCTAATTCACATGTTATTTATTATTATCAATCCAAAATTGATAGTTACGTTTCTCATCAATTTCTATATTTTCAAATCCACTAATAATTACAGTTTCTGAAATAATGTTTTAGGGTGACCTCTATATTTTATTTTCCTTATTTTTAAGTGGGTATTTTATTAACCAAATATTATGATTTTATTTATTTCAATAATGGTTTTTTATCAATTTGAAATCCTATATTTCCAATCATAATTTTAAATTATGAATAATTATATTATAGAAGTAGGGAATAATTTAAAACCCCTATATTTCTCCAGATTACTATTTTTGATATCTTCTGTTGCACAAAAAGCTAGGCTTCAATGAACTCCAAAATATTTTTATTTTAAAATTACCATTATAAAGTAATAGTTATATTGGTGTGCCTGAATAATATTAACTATATTATGAAATAAATCTGATGTTATTTTTTTATATAAAAATTAATATGATTTCAAATTAAAAAATAATTCTTAGAGTAGTCATTTTATCATTTAAATACATGTTTTCTCCAAAAATAGCTATTTATCCAATTAATTCAAAAAAATTGTAATTAATTTTTTATAATTTTATAAAATATATTTGACAATATAAATTTTATTTTTAGAATCATAAAGTCACAATTATCTTATGTTAGTAAATTTTTTGGATACAAAGTAGAAAATTCTTGTTTATATGAAATAACGTAAATCTTATGAAATATATATTATTTGATCAGGATTTCAAATTTTAACCATTATTCATTTTTCAATTGTATTTTTTAATTAAATAAAACATGAACTGATCCATCAAAAAATAATTGTTTGAATAATTTAATACATTGTTTTGACATTAAAAAATAGTTTCAATGAGTAATACACATAACATTTTTTTAATTTATTTATATCACATTTATAAATTGAAGCATTGAAAATTGATTCCATATATAAAATAATTATTTCTAATTTTTTTTATAATTTCATCTGATTTTTTTTGAAAATAATATATCATGGTAAAAAAATTATTTAAAATATTATACGTAAAATGATGTTGGAGGTTAAAGATAAAATTAAAATTCATCGAATACCTAAAAACTATAACATTAAATTAGTGTTATATGTTCTGATATTCTATAAACATCCTTTAATACCTTAATTATCGCCCAAATTAGTCAAAATTCCCGTCACCCAAACGTGGTTGTCAATACATATAGAAAAAAATTCATATAATCACTAAAATCCACACCTCATGTAGCATAACTACCTCCCCTCACCAGCACTTATCTCTCCAATAGACATTATTGTTTTCAAATAACTTATAAACCCCAAATACCCAAAATAGCCACTTATAAGTGTTTATAGTATCAACCAATGACCAACTATATATTCCTTAAGAGTTCATTGAAGAAGGTGATATTCAAGAGCTAAATTTCACAAACCATGTCTCTTAATTTTATTCTTCTCATACCTTCTTCTCATGTCTGTCGTCTTTCAAACAAAAAATACTCTAGTATCATCTACATATATGAATGTTATATTTATAAAGGAATATATTTTATTAACCCATTTTCATATATTTTCAAATTCATTGAAATGAAACCATATATCAAAATATAGTAGTTAACCATCATCATGGATAATAATTTTTCATTTTCCATTACCATATCTGAGTATTGTAATGTCTCACCCCATGTTCCATGCCATGGCTACCTATGCTCAACTACCACTTTTTTTCAATCATGACTCCATGTATGCTAGATGATTCCAATTAGTTGGGAGGGTCTAATTATAGTCATGGAGAGTCTATATCCTATTTTATTAGAGTAATACAGTAGTGGAAATAAATAAAAATAAAAATCTAGATAACTAGATGATATAATAGTATAAAAAAAATCCAATATATCATAATAGTAAAAAACATGAAATATTGTATAAAAAAATGCAGTAGATATGGCATGCTAAAATATGGATCTAGTGTGAAAATACAGACTCAAATTTAAAGATACCAATCACTCTCAAGTGGGTCTCAAGCTGCATCTAGTTACCTCAACCATGATCCATTCCCAAATTATGCATATAATATAGGAAATTTTCCCTTAACCTATTCCACAACAACTAAATATAATCAGGTACTTATTATGAAGACCAAGTAAGGTGTGAGTACAATTCAGTTGGCCACCGCCAATGGTTTTTAACCCAATGCACAATTAAAAAAAGGTGATTTCAATTGTATAAATTAATAGACATATTGAGTAAGTATGAAATTATCACAAAACCAAATTATTCATTATATAATCAAATAAACACATGAGGTTTATAAGAACAACCTAATTACAATAGATGATTCATTACACATTGGAGTCTAGACAATCCCACAGGGAAATCATTTCTTAGAAAGCCACTATTACCATTCGATATCTCATCTCAATGTCAGAATGTCATTATTTCCATTCTAGATTACAATTTACATACAAATTCCATTTTTATCAGTAATCATTTCATTAATTAATTGAAAATTTGATTAATTATTATAGTATCATTAAATAACCCAACAATTAATTAATATTCTTAATCATATTAATTAATTAAATAATTAAATAATATTTTCAATATCATTAATTAAATCAAAAATTAAATAATCTTCTTAATCTCATTAATTAATTCAACAATGAATTAATATTCTATAACTCATTATTAACTCAAAAATTAATTAATATTCTCAAGAACATTAATTACCTAAACCATTAATTAGTCATCCCAATCATATTAATTAACTCAAAATTAATTAATATTATTTATCAAATTAATTAACTCAATTAATAATTAATATTATAAATGATATTAATTATCAAAATAATTAATTAATTTTAATAATATTACGAATTAAATCAATAATTAATAAATTTTATTAATTTTATTACTTATATGGACAAATAATTAATTTGAACAACTCATTACCACTTTAGTAATAAGTTTATTTGCATACATTTTCTCAATAAATTTTCCATATAAAAATCAAAAAACAACCATCCCAATAATCCCAAAAAAATTCCTCAATTTATTATACAATTCAAAATATCATCATCATATAATAAATTCCATAATAAATTATTTAATTAAACAATATCTATATAACCTAATTAATTCCACAATTAGTTTTCACATAATACAATTCCAATACCCTTAATATCCCATTTTTTCCTTATCAATTAATACACCAATTTCAATAATTTGATAACCAACTAAATTTATAATCATATAATATAAATTCTATAATTTCATATATATAATCCCCATCATGTCTCTGGGATATAAATTATATATGACCCACCACAATTATTGATTAATTATCACCTTATGGAAGTCCGATATAATTGAATGAATGATCCATGTAGAAAAAGCTATGGAATTGAAATCATAAATCGAAAAAATATATTTTATTTATATATTTTTATCCAAAATATGACAACCCTGCTTTTATTACAAACATAAACATAATTTATTACATAAACTATTCACATAATAAAACAGGGATCATCAAGAGGTATAGTGTCATTGGGGCGTAGGATCATTACATAACAACTTAAAACAGAAAATACAACATCATTATGGAATACTTTTTTTACATGACCACTATATTCCCCCGTACTTAGCATTGAATGGGATAACCTGAGGACATGCATAAGAAAAGGGTGAGCTATAATGCTCAGTAAGGGAATAATCATGGAATACATGATGAGTACAATACATGATAGACAATAGGCATATCAATGAATCACAAGAGAAATATGGACATAAAGGCATGACAAGGCATGATTATCATAACATGGAAATGTGGCAACAACACTTAACATGGAATTAGCATGTGACAAGGCTCATTGCACATGGAGCATGAGTAAATTATCATTGCACATGAATCATGATTAAACCATCGTTACACTTGAATTAGCATGAGTGAACACTCATTGCACATGACGTATCATGATACTATACTTTACCCAATTCATTGTAGTGCTATAAGGGCACACCTTTCTTAAACATTTCATTTCACGCATAACTGTGCCACATGGATCCTAAAACATGAAATCATTAAAAAAATCATTTCTTCCATGATAAAAGAATGTGGAATTCATACATGAAACTTTATAATAATTAAATGTGTATAAAGTTGAATACCCTTGATGGGAAAATGGGTATGGTATTTACTACACAATGGCATTGGCATGGAAAATCAGTCTGACTTCTGCAGCGTAACGACGTTACATAAGAATTCAAAAAAATGGTTGATGAGATAGAAAGGGGTTCATAATAATATTTACATGTAATGGACAGTAATGAGGTTATATAGATACATGTACCAACCATTCTAATGCAATTTAGATTCATGAGACAAAAGTATTGATGGAATGTAAATGAGAAGAGAGAAGTTCCTTTCGGAATTTCTGGATAGTAACATGTGTACATGGGAGGAATTTAATGAGAGAGAAAGGGGTATCCAATCATTCAAAAATAAAGAGGGAAGTATTAGAGAGGTGAAAACCCATACCCCAACATTCATAATTGAAATTAAAAGTGAAAAACAACTTAATGAAAATTGGACAAAAATGAGAATGGAAGAAAAAACCCATACCTGGAAGTGTGATTCCAAAGGCTTGAGAGAGGCTTAAAAGAGGATTACTGGGAGATTAGGGCACCTTGGGAGGATTCTAGAAAGATTAGGTAAGAGGATAGACGAACTCTAAAGGCTTTTAGTGAGGAGTAAGTGAGAGTTTTGGTGGGTTTATATAGGAAAGGTGAGTGAATTCTTTATTATTTAGGTTTGGGACTCCTTACATTAAACTAATCCAAACCACAAATCAGCGCAAGGTTTTTTCCCATGGGTTTTGGAAAAGGGGAGAGGAAAAACAAATTATAAGGTAAAAATCCAAACATCTAAAAATAATGTGGTTTCTTATGTGGAGGTGAGTCACACTCCCATGGAAAATAATTTAAAAAGAAAAGATGTTTAAGAAGTCTTGAGGGGTCCATTAATGCTTTTTAAAATAAGTCAAACAAATGAAAACTCACATTATTTTAATTGTAAAACATATATTGGCTGAAAATAAAGCTTATATTATTTTATTACATCAATATTGGGTCATTATGATGTCATAAAACACAATATATATTTAAACGGTATTTAATTTTTACCCAAAATTTTGACTGTCTCGGAAAATTTTGAAAAATTCACCGTTGGATAATTTCGACGTCCTGATTCCATAAATAACATTTATTTTATCTAAATATTTTTCTAAATATGTTAATTTTCACATTTAAAATAAAAACAGATATTTATATAAAATTCACGGGTTTTGAAAAAAATGGATTTCAAACCTTAATAAAAATTACCATTGCATTCATAAAATTATAAGATCATTTATATATAATAAAAATAAATTTAATAAATTTAATAATATTTTATTAAAATATTATTTAATTCAAAAAACCCTTAATTTAATAAAATAGAATTCTTAATTAAATAATAACTAAAAACACTATTTGTACTTTAAAAACTATTTACAATGTTTCAATAATGACAAAAAGTATATTCATTATTATATAAAAAAATAATGTAAATGAACATAGTACTAGAGATTTGTTACATAACCCCTTAAAACAACCGCATAAGACCTAAGGGTAAGTAGTGTGATAATGACAGACTCTTGGGGTGGCTCAGATATCATCGCTCGAGTGGTAATCTCTATCAACATACACTTTTCCCGTAGACGGCCCCTTTTGAGCTTCACATGATGAATCTCAGCTTGGTTTTGGTCAATAGAAAAGCCCAAGGATGCCACCTCTTTTTCCGAGCTCCGACAAATGGGCTTCGTATGGAGAAATTCTACTAGATGTGGTCATCGCTTCTTTTGTCTGAGTAAATTGGATTTATTAATTCACAATATTTATACTAATCATGTGATCACTATTTAACAGCTATAAAATAAATGGTCACAATTCTTAACATAAAACCAAAGAACTTGAAATTTAGTCAGATCAAGTGGGATTTCGATTAAAGAAACTTTGGGTCATTACAATATTCACCACTTAAGAAATTTCTCCCTCGAAATTTTCTTTTCCCATACTAAAACAGATGTGGGTAACTAAGATTCATCATTTCCTCTGATTCCCAAGTCACTTTTTCAATCTTTGGGTTTCGCTATGACTCCTTGAGGAGGGGCATTGTCTTATTTCGTTGAAATTTTTCTCTACGATCTAAGATCTTCACTGGTTTCTCCTCATAAGAAAGATAATCCTACAACTGTACCACCTTATAAGAGAGTACATGTGAAGGTTCCGGTATGTACGTCCTTAAGAAGGATACATGAAAGGCATCTTGTACTGTGGCCATGGTAGGTGGAAGTGCTAGTCGATAGGCCACAGCCCCGACCCGATAAAGAATCTCGAAGGGGACGATCTACCGTGGACATAACATCCCTTTTTTTCTGAACCTCATGACCTTCTTCATGGAGATATGCGTAGAAAAACCATGTCTCCAACTTTAAACTCAAGGTCTCATAGACGGTTATCTACATAACTCTTCTATCAAATCTGGGATTCCTTGATATTCCATTGAATTGTTTTCACCTTATCCACCATTTCATAGACCATTTCTTGTACAAGAAGCTTACATTCACCAACCTCATCCCAACATGCCCATGTTCTGCACCTTTTCCCATACATGGCTTCATAAGGTTCCATTTGGATGCTCGAGTGGAAACTGTTATTATAAGAGAACTCAACAAGATAAAGATGTTGATACCATCCTCCTTTAAAGTCCATTGACCACGTTCTCAACATGTCCCCAAGTGTTTGGATAATCCACTCGGATTGGCCATCAGTTTGAGGATGATAGGCCGTACTGAAGTTCAGTTCAGTATTCAGAGCATGTTGAAGACTCTTAATAAACATAGAGGTGAATCTTGGATCTCAGTCACACACAATTGATATTCAAAATCCATGAAACCTTTCCAATTTTATGATATATATATATTTTCTAGTTTATCCAATGTGAAATCCTCTCGAATAGCAACAATGTGTGCATTCATTGTAAGACGATCCTACACAACCCAGATTTCATTGCTGCCTTTAGATGTCCTCAGACGTCCTATGAAAAAGTC
This sequence comes from Viscum album, assembly GCA_963277665.1. Taxonomy (NCBI): domain Eukaryota; kingdom Viridiplantae; phylum Streptophyta; class Magnoliopsida; order Santalales; family Viscaceae; genus Viscum; species Viscum album. The sequence goes on along the minus strand of OY728128.1, from coordinate 792,893,358 downwards.
CATGGTGATGTTCTACCATTTCCATTCTGTTATGGGAAATGTTTGCATCGTCCCCTTATACTTCTGCCTCTCTTCCTTCACTTTCTGGCACACTAGGAACTTTGATGTATATTTAGTGATCTCATTTGTCATATTATCCCACCAAAAGTTTTCTCGGATATCTCGATACATCATTGTGATCCCTGGGTGAATAGAGAAATTTAAACTATGTGCATCATCCAAAAGTCCTTCTGTAACTCCGGACTTAATGGAATACATAGTATTTTCCCAAATCAAACAATTCCTTCTTCATTAACATTATACTCCGATGATTTCCCTTTTTGATAGCTTCCACTTTTTCTTGTATTCCCACATCATCCTTTTGAGCATCCATTAACCTTTCTAAAATGTATATATGAGCAATAATTTGTGAAAGGATTGATGATTTTCCATTATTTATGATTCCCATGTCAATCTTCATCATGTCTAAGAAGATTGGATCCTGTTCAATTATCATCCTTGATAGAATCGCTTGGTCCTTTCTACTTAGGGTATCTGCCACCTTGTTTGCTTTCCCAAGGTGGTAATGTATTGAACTTCCATACTCCTAGATGAGCTCTATCCCTCTTCTATGGCGCATATTATGCTCTTTCTATGTGAATATATATTTAAGACTCTTGTGGTCAGTATATATCTCACATTTCTCCCTATATAGATAGTGTCGCCAGATTTCCAATGCAGAGATCACCGCCACCAACTCCAGATCATTCATTGGATAGTTTCGCTGATGGATTTTCAACTAACTTGAGGCATAGGATATCACTTTATCGTTCTACATCATCACACAGCCTAAGATATTCTTTAAAGCATCACTGAATACCAACAAATTTCCCGAATTGTGGGTAAAGTGAGCACGGGCGCAGTGATAGGCCTCATTTTCTACTCTATGAAGCTTTCTTCGCATTCATCACTCCTAGAAAACATTACTCCCTTTCGAGTTAGATTTGTATGAGGGTTGGAAAATCGTGATAAATTTCTCAGAAATCATAGATAATATCCATCCAACCCCAAGAAGCTACGAATATCCGTTACCGATGTTGGAATCAGCTATCCCTCAATTACATCTTTTTTAGAGGGATGCACAGATATCCCATTGCTTTTGATGATATGGTCCAAGAATGAGACGTCCTCCAACCAGAACTCACACTTGTTATACATTTCAAAGATCTTCTCCTTGCGCAAAGTCTCTAGTATAGTTCTTAAATGCTCCTCATGACCCTCCTTGGTTTTGGAGTATATTAGAATATCATCTATAATGACTACCACAAATTTGTCAAGGTAATATCTAATGACACTATTAATCATGTCCATGACGATTTATAGTGTATTAGTGAGTCCAAAAGGCATTACTATGAATTCATAGTGCTCGTATCTTGTACGAATAGCATTCTTGGTGACATCGTTCTTCTTCACCTTTACTTGATAATATCCCGACCACAAATCTACCTTGGAGAATTATTGTGCACCACACATCTGATCAAACAAGTCATCAATTCATGGGAGAGGATACTTGTTCTTTATCATGATTTTTTTTGAGATCACAATAATCGATGCAAAGGAACATTTACCCATACTTCTTATTGACGAAGAGGACTGGTGCACCCCATGGTGAAGCACTTGGGCGTATAAACCTGTTTTCCAGATTCTACTATAGTTGTTTCATTAGCTTCTCAAACTCCATGAAATCCATTCTATATGGTGTCTTGGATATTGGTATAGCCCCTGGTATAAGTTCAATTGAGAATTCACCATCTCCTCAAGGAGGAAGACGAGGCAGTTCCTCGGGAAACACTTCACCAAATTCCCTCATAATAGGCATTTCATCACGGATGGTTTCTTCAATGGACTCAATCATATGATCCAGATACATATGCTCATATGGTAGTAATATCCATGTTTGATATTTTGGAGCTAAATGAGATTCATCTTCCTCCTTACACTTGTAAAGAATCGTGGGCCGAATCTCCATATAGAGTGTGATTTCCCTTTCCCGACTATTTATGTTGGCTGTAAATAAGGAAAGCCAATCCATTCCAAGAATTGCATCAAATTCCACTAGAGGGAGTATGATGAGGTTTGATGGGAAATTAAATCCATATATTATAACTAGGGAGGACGTATCTTCATGGGATTTAATAATTACCCCATTTGACGTACTCACCAACATCATCACTTCCATGATTTGTGGTTGTTATGGGATCATCATACTAATCTTTCGAGTTATAAAAGAATGTTTAGAACCAAAATCAAAATGTACATTCTCTATTCGTGAATGAATAACTAGCGTACCTGTCACCACATCATTGTCGTGGTTCACTTCAGGAGAAGTGATGGAAAAATCTAATCCTTGCTGCCTTGGAGGTTGTTGGTTGCCTCTCATATGTCGAAGCCACGGGTCTTTCTTGCTGACAGTTAACAGCTAGGTTCCCTTCAATTCCACACCTAAATCATTTCCTTGTCCTCTTGAGGCAATTTCCAGGGTGATTCTTTCCGCACTTTTGGAGAGTGGGGTGATGGATCTTTTTAGCACCGTTGGATTTATCCATTGGACTTCCAGCATTGAAGTCCACCTTATTCTTTTTTCCCCATGATACCCATATGATTCCTCGATCTCCATTTCGACCTTGAGGGAACATCAGACAATTTCCTCATAGTTGTCGATGTCACGGATCGCTAATAGTTTCCGTAGGCTAGGCTTCAGCCCACCAAAGAAGCAGTCAACTTTTCATTCAGGGGTAATGAAAAAGACAGAAGAATATCGTGCAAGCATTGTGATGTTTTCCTCATATGCTGCAACAGATTCTTTGTCTTTTTTTCTTGAGAGAAATGAAGTCCCTTTCCATCTTAAGACGGAGGGTGTGCAGAAAATATTTATCAAAAAACATCTTCTGGAAATCCTTCCATTCCAACGCCTCGATCTCCTCCTCAGGCTTCGTATTTTTGATCAACGTCCACCATTGATCAGCTTCACCCTCCATATGATAAGCCGTGAGGAGAACCTTCTCTTGTTCATAACAGTGAAGGATGGAGAAGATCATTTCAATGTAGTTGATCCATTGTTCTGCGATTGTGGGATCGGATGATCCACTCAAAGTAGGAGGCCTTTGTCTCATGAAGTTTTCGATAACTACTTGTTCCTTCTTAGGGGGGGGGGGGGGTTTGGACGTTCCTCTTAACCCGTGTTTCTATTCCATGATTGAGTTAGCTGAGAGAGAAGCGTGACAATGTTCGCGATTCCCAGTCCCATAGGATTGGGAATCTCATTAGTACAGTCATCACACTGATCTTCAAATTGGTTTATAGCCAGAGTCCTCCTATTACCGGCCATTGGATGGAATAAAAGGAATGTTAGGGGTAACACATAGAGGGTAATCCAAAGACAAAAGTTGATGACTTATAAATAAACATTTATTTCCTTATCTCATAATTCTGTTGTCTTCAATCTTGGCTTTTCATGATCTACTTTATAACATATATTCTTAGGGGAATTTTTTAATTCACTTAATAAGGGTTCATACTACGCTTGTTAATTTATCAAAACATATCCCCCGGGAGTGTCGTAACCATGAGTGAAGCATGACCTGTGGTCGTGCACCAGTTCCCGTTCGAGTCTAGCTCAAAGCGGTGTTTTCAGGTATTAACCCTAGGATACATCTCTGTCAGAGCCGCCTGTACCTGCTCGTATCCAAACATGGATGTACTTGTATGATAAACCACTTACTCCGTACTTACCAAAACATAGGGATGTTTTATTTATAATTTGTCTTGTCTCTAAGTCTTTACTGGGGTTTTCTAATCCTAATCCCCAAAATAACTAAACCTATCCTCTGATACCAGTGATGACAACCATGCTTTTATTACAAACATAAACATGATTTATTACATAAACTATTCACATGATTCAAAATAGAAGATCAAGAGGTCTAGTGTATTTGGGGATTATGATCATTGCATAAAAACATAAAACATGAAATACAACATGAAAACATCCTTTACATGACCACTACATTCCCTCGTACTTAGCATTTCATGAGATAACTTGAGGACATGCATAAGAAAAGGGTGAGCTATAAAGCCCAGTAAGGGAATAAACATGGAATACATGAGGTGTAAAATAAATGTTAGACAATAGGCATATCAATGGATCACAATAGATATATGGACATAAATGCATGATAATGCATGATAATCATAACATTGAAATGTGGCAATAACACTTAACATGGAATTAGCATGAGCCAAGTCTCATTGCACATGGAGCATGAGTAAATTCTCATTGCACATGAAGCACGAGTAAACCCTCGTTGAACTTGAATTTTCATGATTCAACACTCATTGCACATGATGTATAATGACACTATACTTTACCCAATGCATTGGAGCGCTATAAGGGTGCACCCTTCTTAAACATTTCATTTCATGCATAAGTGTGCCACATGGATCATAAAACATGGATTCATTAAACATAATCATTTATTCCACTATAATGGAATGTGTAATTTATAAATAAAACATTAGAATAAATAAATTTGAATAAATTTGAATACCCTTGATGGAGAAATGGGTATGGTATTCACTACACAATGGCATTGGCTTAGAAAATCGGTGTGATTTCGGCAGCATAACGACATGACATAAGAATTTATAAAAATGGTTGATGAGATATAAAGGGGTTCTTCATAATATTTACATGTAATGTATAGTAATGAGGATATATAGATACATTTCTCAACAATTGTAATGGAATTTAGTTTCATGATACAAAATTATTTCTTTAATGTAAATGAGGAGAGAGAAGTTGCTTTTGAAATTTCGGCATAGTAACGGGTTTACATGGGAGGAATTTAATGAGAGAGAAAGGGGTCTCCCATCATTCAAACATAAAGAGGGTAGTATGAGGGAGGTGCAAAACCATACCACAATATTCATAATTGAAATTAAAAGGGAAAAACAACTTAATGAAAATTCGACAAAATGAGAAAAGAAGAAAAAACCCTTACTTGGAAGTGTGCTTCCAAAGGCTTGAGAGAGGCTTGAGAGAGGATTCTTGGGAGATAGGGGCACCATGGGCGGATTGTAGAGAATGTAAGGGAGAGGATGGACGAAATCGAAAGTATTTGAGTGAGGAGGAAGTGGGAGCATGGGTGGGTTTATATAGGAAAGGTGAGTGAATTCATTATTATTTATGTTTGGGACCCCTTACATTAAACTAATCCAAACAAGAAATCAGAACAAGGTTTTTGCCAATTATTTCTGTAAAAGGGGAGAGGAAAAAAAAATTTTAAAAAGACAAGATGTTTAATAAGTCTTTAGATGTCCATCAATGCATTTTAAGATTAGTCAAACAAACCCAAAATCACATGATTTTAATGGTAAAACATATATTGGCCGAACATAAAGCTTATAGTATTTTATTACATCAATATTGGGACATTATAATGTCATAAAACACATTATATATTTAAACGGTATTTAATTTTTACCCAAAAAATTGATTGTTTCAGAAAATTATGAAAACTTCACCGTTGGATAATTTCGACTTCATGATTTCCGAAATAACATTTATTTCATATAAATAATTTTCTAAATATTTTATTTTTCACTTTTAAAATAAAAACAGACATTTTTCGAAAAATCACAGTTTTTGACAAAAATGGCTTTCAAAACATAATAAAAATTACAATTTCATTCATAAAATTATAAGATCATTTATATTTAATAAAAATTAATATCATAATTTTAATAATGTTTTATTAAAGTTTTATTTAATAAAAAATACCTTAATTTAGTAAAATAGAATTCTTAATTAAATAATAACTAAAAACACTATTTGTACTTTAAACTCTAGTTACAATGTATCTATAATGACAAGAAAGTATCATGATTATTATATAACAAAATAATGTACATGAACATAGTACAAGTGATTTGTTACATAACCCCTTAAAACATCCACATAAGACCTAAGGGTAAGGTGTGTGATTGTGAAGGACTCTTGGGGTGGCTCAGATAACATCGCTCGGGTGGTAATCTCTATCAACTTCCACTTTTCCTGTAGATGTTTCCTGTTGAGCTTGACATGATGAATATCATCTTTGGCTTGGTCAAGAGCGAATCCCAAGGACGTGAAATCTTTTCTAAGCTCCGAAAAATGGTCTTCGTATGGAGAAATTCTACTGGATGAGGCCATAACTTCTTTTGTCTGAGTAAATTGGATTTGTTAAAGCCCTATATTTATACTAATCATGTGATCACTGTTCAACGGCTATAGAAACAACAGTCACAATTCGTAACATAAAACCAAAGAAGTTGAAATTTAATTAGATCAAGTGGGATTTCCATTAATCAAACTTTGGGTCATTACACAAAATCCATGATATAGATCTTCTAAATACTTGATGAACATCCCTTTCTATGATGGGATACGAAATGATGAATACTGAGAAACCAATAATTATATGATTTACATGCCCAGAGGTGTCTAGATCATTGATTCAAGAATCAAATTGTGATTAATTGAGTTCAAAAAGGTTTGGAATCTACTAGGAGGCTTTGAATTTGTGAATGAATGTATAGGGTTGAATGTGTATTGAATAGTGTTAATATTTCGGGGTTCAGATGATTTAAAATCAAAAATTTAGGTGTATTAAAAAGTTACAAACTGTTTTCTAGTTTGAGGTGAACCATTTACCCTAACCAATGGACTAAACTACATTCTTATTATTATAAGGGTTGTTGATTACTCAAAAAAGGGTTCATGGTTTGAAACCTCGTGCACCAAGCGTGAAACTCCCTTATGTCAGGGGTTTCATGATTTCTTGGGACAAGAGACATGATTTTTCCTAACATTTCCCCAACCATGAACTTGCCTATTTCATTAATTGTTTCTCAAATATTAACCCAAAAATACCCCCAATGTAATGTCCAAAAAAGAGTATTATGCATAGGGAAATATATTTTATGATATCATGCATGATTCATCTCTAGAAAAATTCAAGATCTTATATTGAACCCACCTTATAACAACTCGACCTTGAGGTGTACACCCATGAACTTCTATGATTCCAAGACAAAAATATCAGTCCTATATGTCCCCATATCATCCTATGTATCCCTTTTTCCTCCTTTACAAAGTGTTTTTCACAATAACTGGACTATAAGAACAATCTTTCAATGTAAAAAATTATCACCTTGATCCAAAACATGTATAATATCATTTAAAAAAGATTCATCTATCTAAATCTATACACCATAAACATTAATCACATGAGAATTTTTTGGATGATACCATAGATGTTGTGACACATGATATAAGTCATCCACAACATTTTATAACTTGGGAAGAGATAATCATTATAACCGATGATAGATTATTTCCACAATCTTAAATGGTCCAATGAACCTGGGAGCCAATGTTCCCTACCCCTTCATCCCAAAGAGACCCAACCTAGGAAACACCACATAGAATAAATGATCAAATGTTGTAAACTCTATGGGATGTTAATGTCTATCAACACATTATTTCTATCTACATCGAGTTGTAGTTGTATGCCTCAAATTAAACTAATCCTACTATGATGTCTCTTGCAGGAGCATCAGTCCCAACAACTCGTACTCACCTAAATCCATCTGACATATTGGTGATTTGTATGTCATACATAAAGATAATCATATGGTACCATCTTAATAGTATCCATATAACTATTATTATTGGATTACTGCAGAAACTCTAGTTTCTTCCCATAAGAACCACTGAAGTATAAAACACATTCTCGTACAATTTACTCAAGAACCGTTATAATACACTTGGACTACCCATCTGTAATTATGTGGAATTTTGTAATCAACAAAACCGATGATGCAAGATTAGTCAATATTCCCTACCAGAAGTGAGAATTAAAACTCATGTCATGATCTTAATGTATAGTAAATGTGACCTCATACAAATAGACTATCTCCAGAACATACAAATCCTTAAGATAAACCACTAAAAATGTATGATTTGATGGTATAAAATGAGTTACTTCTGTTAGTATTTCTACAATAGACAAAAATAACCAAAATAATTAAAGGATTTATCTGGGGAACCTCTATAATGTCTATGGTCATGTCATCCCACATCCACTCCCGAATGGGATACAAACACATAAAATGACCACATCATTGATGCTCTAATTTTACCTTCTAACAGGTGTAGAATTAGGTCATGAACCCTTCTTTATTCTTTTTCAAGCCTAACCAAAAAAATTATAATCATATCTATTGATACATTTTTGTCACACTAGGATGTACCACCCACTACAAGGGATGAAATTCAAACATAACTCCCCCCGAATTCACATATTAATAAAAAATTATTCCAAATATAGATGATATCAACCTTTTATATCAACCAATATGATGTTGCCTCCCAATATTCATGGATTTTTTTCAAAGATAAACATTGTAGATCCTCATACATCCAGTCCTTGATCAGTTACAAATGTTTATAATCTATCACAAATGACATTGGGATCACCAGATCATTCTGGTCATGATCCACCACATACATATCATCCATTAGAGTGATCAACTTCCACTCAACCCTACAATACTAAATTTTTATAGTGAATTTTTTTAATAATATCATCAGGAACACTATTTTCTTTCTTGGGTGTATATGCTGGCTCAAAATAAAATTACATCATATAATCAACCCATATCCACTGAAAAAATTATTATATCAATGAAAAATGATGTAAATCAATCTATTATGATTAGTATACACATAAAACATCTAGAAAAATAGATAATGCCTCCAACACATCAAAGGATAAACCACCACAACCAAATTTATGTCATGCATAGGGTATTTCTATTAATGTGGCCTCAAATACCATGATCTATATTCTAAAACATGATGTCCCTACATCAACATTACTCTATGTCTAATCCAAGAATCTTACCAACACACCATCTATTACTCGCCTCGCTTAGGTACATCAAGATTATTTCCAATGTCATCTACATCTTTAACTCTAACAAATGATCCTCACAATCTTCATACCATTAAAAAAATTTCCCCTCATTGTTCAATCTTGAAATTAGTTCTACCAAATGGGAAAAGTCCTAGATGAATCTCTAGTAATGTTTCTCTAATACCTTAAATATATAGACATCAAATAATTTTTTTGTATGCTATCAATAAAACAAATATTGAACATTATATGGGTCCATAAGCAAACCTTCCTCTCATATTATGTGACCCAATAAGTGTACCTAGTCAATCAAGAACTAAAATTTAAATATCATAGCATTTTGATGATATTATCTTATTGTACTCTGGATGATTTAAAGATGTTGGGAAGATTAATCATGAGTATTGGAGTACTGTAATATATCATCCACGAATTAAAAAACAAAATAATCCCGGTATATATATAATATTATTCACATAATGTAAATAAAAACTATTTGTTCATTTATGTACCTGAACAGAATATTGATGAAGTCAAATGGGCCATGACTACTTCTGATAGCAGATATTAGTATATCTAATGTTCTAAATCTCATCTAATGATACGGTATCTTCAAGTATATCATAGAGAAGAGAAAATCAATGCTCGACTTGTCAAAATTATTATTGAAACCTGAATGATGCTATGTTTTCTTTAAAATCATTTAGATCGACATCCATTAATTGACCCACAATACCAAATTACTATTATAAATGTTTGAAAAAAATATATTTTACCCCCCAAGGGGACATAAATGTATGGATAATCCCATTATCCATCAACCAATCCCTATGAGTCTTCAGCTCATAAAGCTCTAGCAGTGCCATTCTATACAGTGGAATAGATAGTGGTTCCTATCTTGCCATGTGATCAATAGTAAAATCCATAACCCACTCCTACAGAAAGCCTCAAAAATATTTAAATCTATTAACTACTATTGAAATTTATCCTTCATTAAAGCCACATCATCCAGGAATACAAAATCAACCTAGGTTGTGAACTCTCCCATTTCCAGATGAATTTTCCCTAACTGGCCCACATGGATATCCCACCCTTCATGGTAAATGTGATAGTCACCTAGAGGATAATTAAACAAATATATCCATAAATAAAAATATACATGAGATCGATATACTACTAAATATTCTACACCCAGAATTAGGTCAAAGCCTGACATGTCATGAATATTGAGATTCCATTGAAAAAAATATTTTCAAACTTCAATAGAACATGTTGCACACATGAATATTTTCATATACTATACACCCAAAGAAATATTTATCATCATCACCCCACTCATAAACTCCCACACTAATATTGTACAATTTACATGTTTTTCCTAAATAATTGAATTAGAGATGGTAATATCAAATAAGGGATTGCATAATCTAGATTCTATGAGAATAGTACCTATAAGTATCAATGGTCCAACCTCATTATCCAAAGTTTATGTTACACTACTTGATACACCATAACCCCACATCCTTGTGATACATTCTGAGTCCCCTAAGATGCACCAAAGTGAAAACATGAGTTTTCATACCAATTAAAACAACATCCACTACCTGTAATTCCATTAACACTAGAACCCCAACGGATATCCTAATAATGTGTAAATGATCCCCTTCGTACACTGTAATTCATTTGAGATTCCATATAACTACTGATCTTTTTTGTTTCCTAAAAAACATCTACATATTTCTATTTATGCAACAACACCGGCACTCTACTGGGGGTTGGGGACGGTGCCTGCAATAGTATCTAGGAAAAATGCACTTGTGGAAAATCACTAGATAAAGGTCCTCAATAATTGACTTTTGCCACTAGTCCACTGTATTTTTCACTACTGTAGATTAATTAATCATAATTATTATTCACTATCTTCGATGGAATAACTCCCAATCATCCATCATCTACCATTTATCATGCACTAGAATATTGTCCAGTCATGGTATGAATGTACCACCAAAGATTCAATAATCCTTGTGACATATAAGAATTTGGCTTCTCTATCTTTTTATAAGGAGTATCAAAGTATTCATGTATTGTGTAGATACACTCAATACCAAAATCATATCCCAAAGATCCACCATCTACAGATACAATCAAAGGGTATTGCAACTGAAACTCCCTCTTCAAGTCAAATATTCCGTTAATAACCCTCTATGGGAATCATTTACTAGATTAAAATAAAAACTAATATTCCTCCCGAGACATCGATCCAAATTAAACACATTGAAAAATTTGTTCCATGGGTATCATTAATGGTAGATCATCTTCAGCAATGTTCTTTTATCATCCCCTCAACAAGCATCGTCATAGAGGCCGAACTCTATTATCTAAACATGCACCATTGGAATCTTATATCAACATTAACTCATTTGCAGGAAAATAAAATAAGTCACAACACCTATTTTTCACTAAAACCAAATGCACAAAAACGAGGAACTAACAATTCCCATCCCATCCTATATATAGGTCGTTGTTAACAAAAGAGAACTCATTTTCATTTTTCATGTTTCTTTTTTAGATACCGAATTATTCTAATATTGAATCATTTTAACACTATGAAATTTAATATAGTCACCCTTTTCAATTCATTTCTACATGTTGTAAAAAATATTTCATGCTCAACAACTTAGCCAAAATCCATTTTACCATGGATTACAAAAATGATACATGTAAAATAATAATTCTATGTGCCTAGAATGGTGCATGAATAATCAAATATTATTCCTCAATATCATATGAGTCAAATATCAAAAAATATCTGATATTATAATCACATCACACAGTAGGTTATTCAAACAAGGTTAAATAATATTCAACTATAACAGTTAATAGAAATAAAATCAATCACACCTTGGGCAATTTTTGTTTTCCCTCATACATAGGATTGAAAATCACACCCATGAGATCATGTTGAAGAACTGAATCTTCATAATATCATGGAAAAAATATAATATATTAATGAAAAATAATAATAAATAAAAACTCATTTGATACCATTTTGTAACATCTCGGACAGGGTGCAACACCCAGGTGCCCCGAGCTAGACCCCCACATGACCTCAGAAATACCTTTCTGTATGCCAGAGGCATCTTACTAGATGAGTGGTTCTAAAATTGTTCATTGTGAGACTATACATTATTTTTTCAGAGTATTAAAATAGTAGAAAAAATAAAAAATTATAACTAAATAACATAATGTTATCATAACCTGAATAATAACAATATCTCAAGATAACAAAAAACATTAAATTAAATTTCAAAACTATAGAGTGTATATGGAATTCCAAAATACATGTCCAGTGATAAAAATTAAACTTAATAGTAATGATACCACATGATCCAAATCAGGTCCTCAACCATGTCTAGTCCTCTCATCGATGATCCATTACCAAACTATCCATCTAATGCATAGCCTTTTACCTTTACCATTTTTTCTATAATAAAATCTATTCAGGTACCGATCAGATGAACTGAAAAGGGTGTGACTAAAACTCAATAGGCCACTACCAATGGTTTCTAAAACAATAATCTTTTAATAATAGTGTATGGATTTGTATAAATATATAATCACAATTCAAAAGAAGGAATAAACACATTATCAAATTATTCAATATTTAACCACATAAACTCCCCAGGATTATAAAGACACCTACACCTCATTATCTTCATCCGTCCACGATAGATTCAAGACTATCCTAAGGGATATCATTTCGTAGAATTCCATGATTACTATACTATATATCATCTTAATCATAGAATGTCATTTTTACCATTATAAATATCAATTCTCCTTTGAATTCAATTATCACCATTGAAAATTTCATCAATTAATTCAATAATAAATTAATCATCTATATTACATAGTTAAATCAATATTTACTTAATATTATCATTGTCATTAATTAAATGAATAATTAATTAATCTTATAATTATTATTAATTAACTCACAAATCAGTTAATAATTTAAATGTAATTAAATTAACTATATAATCATTAAGTCCTCTAAATCATTTTAATTAACATAGAAATTAATTTATCTAATCAATCTTAATAATTTAAAAAACATTTAAATAATGATTTAAATATTATTAATTAACTCAAAAATTAATTAATATTCTCAATCTAATAAATTTACTTAACAATTAATCAATCTCATTAATATTTTAAATTATCTCAATAATTAATTAATCTTCTCAATATTATTAATTAACTCAATAATTAATTAATAATCGACACTCATTACTAATTAAATAAATTGTTTATCACCTGAATTTTCATAATTATTTTCCCAATGTATTAATCAGATCCACCATAATAACAGTACCATAATTACTTAATAAATTAATTAATCAATTCAAAATATCATTATCATAATATTAATTCCAAAATGAATTATAAAATTTAACAATATCAATACCCCCTTATTAATTCCACAATTAAATTGTCATAATGTAAAATTCTAATATCCCCAATTTTCCATTTTTTTCTAAATTAATTAACAATCCAATTTAATAACTTTATTGAAAAAATTAATTTCCATACAACTAATAGAAATTATACAATTACATACATATACATTAAATTAATAATATAAGATTTGAATTATTTATGACACACATCAAATGTTGAAGAATGATCTCCTAATGGAAATACCAAGAAAATTGTGTGGAACAATGATGTAGAAAAATATCAAGATCTAAAACTATAAATAAAGATTAAAAATATAGATCAATTAATTTTATAAATAGATCCACAATACTTGATCTATATCTAATAAAAACAAATGAACAACCCTTTCTATGAATGTAGAAGAATGGATAAGAGTGAGAAACCAATTTTTAGAGGACTCTCTTATTTGGAGGGGTGAAGATATTTAAAATGGGTATGAAATTACAAATAGTGGAGTTCAAAATGTCTTGGAATCCATCATGGAGTATCAAAAAAATAATGAACATATATGTTGGAATTGGGGTTGAATTGGGTGTGTTATGGGCGTTGAATTTTTTTAAAACCTATTTTTTGGGGGAATTAAAATGACACATAAGGTGGGACGGGTAGGGGATCATGATGGACCCTAACTATTCACTTATGATGTGTGCCTATTATTATAGTGTTTAAGAGTTTCTCCTAAAAGGGTACATAGTTCTATTGGAGTCGGTTTCATAAAACCAACTTCGTTGTACTTTATGGAAATCATTTATTCTTTACATTGGATTTTAATAAACTACTTGACCCATAATGATTATTATTTATGGTGACACAATATGTGATAATGTCCTAAGAGCAGTTTTTATAGTAAAAAATCATTCCAGTTCCTTTCTATGACAAGAACCCAAATTTTCAATGACACTATTCTTGAATATATGTTCTAAAGCTACGTAATATCAACTGAGGGACAAAAATGATACATGATATTACGGTTGGAGACACATAAGACTTTTAGGAACCTTCACATGGTGTACGTACATGGTAATATCGTATAGTATATTATGAGAAAACTACCCTCACGTAGGAAATAGACAATTATTTGTGTCATTGGATGCTCTTATCTATAGATGTGTGTATCAAGCCTTAGACTTTAATAATATTTTTAATAAGTATTATGAATCACACACTAATATGTATTGTGGAAAAGTGTGATGATAGATTCTTATAGTCAGGTAGAATGTGTTGGGTCTGTCATGAGTAATATCAAATTAATGAATAATGTATGAAAATAATCATCCCTTATGTTCTTTAATGGATGTTAATATCACAATCCCATTGATTGAAATTATATATCCTAAATAAATACTTACTAGTGGTGTTATATATGCATTTTCTATGTCTCGAATGCCAATTAAAGGGATATCAACTAGATAGGTTGATGGAACATGCATTAAACCTTATAAATTTTAGATATTATGATAATGGGATTATATTACATAGTAAGAATTCATTTGAGGTAACACGTCGTTGCGATATTAACTTCTTTTTGTGTGGGTTCCTTGGTGTTTTTTAGATGTAATACATGGAATTTAGGTTCCCCCCCCCCTTATTCCACTGATATAGAGGCCTATATGGTCACACAATATGTGTATTTAGAATCTTAGTTAAATATTATATTATTATTTATGATTTAATAGGAAAAATAAATATTATTCCAACACATGATTCAATATTTATTCACATATTCTTGATAGAAAATATTCCATTCCTAGTTATTTGAGAGAATATATTATGTGTGAAATATTTAATAAATATTTATTATATATTTACTGAATATGATAATTATTTATTTATTAGAGAATAATATATTTATATTTATTTAAAAAATAAATATTCATTTTCAAGGCCCGATAAATTTTTTTGGAGGAATGGAAGAGCAATTTTAGTAGTCTGGTGAGAAATAATAATTAATAAATGTTATTTAATTAAATATTATTTAATTAAAAATTACAAGTTAAGAATATTTGTATATATAATAATATTTCCATTTTTATTTTGCATGGGTATTCTAAAATTAAATAAATAATTATGGGAACTTGTTTAATTATTTTATTTTGTCCCAATCAATAAAAATAACTAATTTTGTTATATTTTCATGACCTAATTCTATTGTGCGCAACAAATAATGGATGATCCTCTCAATTCTAGTGATATCCCTTCTCCAAGAACTCTCCTATGAACATTTGAAATCCTCCGCCAACATATTATGGAGAATTATTTGGAAAGGATTCACAAGGTGGAAAGGAATATGATGCAAGCACAATATCATCTGTGCTAGCACACAAGGACTACTTCAGTGATGTATAGAGATTCCATGAACATGTTTGGATCACTACTATAACAAATATACACTTGGATTCTACAAATCAATGTTGGTTCATAATGGATATGTTAATGGTTACATCAATGAATACTGAGTTTCATCAAGGTACTTCATTATTTAATTAAACTAATTATAATCAATTTGTGTTGATCTTATCTCACTTTGTTAAAACATTATTACTGTTTTCTAACATTTATTTACTAACATTAATCATGAATATTAAACATTATGTTGATCATGGATTGATAATTTATTATGACAAAAAGTCATGTTGGGCACCACCTATCGCATGCTTCTGATGCACCCAAAACCATCCAGTTATATTAAAGAGGGAACATAATTATTTATAATTATTTAAAATTATCAGTTATTTACTCATTTGTAATTTAGTTTTTCAATTTATGCTTAATCGTTCATTTATTAGAAATTTTGAGGTATATTTCTTCCTCCTTCACTAATGATAGATCTAATGAAGACTCTTAATTATATGATTAATATAAAATCATGGAAATCATCTATAAGAGCCAAGGATTATAGCTGGATGAAATAGGAGTACATGTAATATAACGAAAATTACATGTTGTGTACTCATGATCAATGCACTATTATGTAGTTCAAAAATTACTCAAATAGTGTGCATTGATGACATGCAGTGTAGTTAAATATTACACAACATGTTGACCAATATATACTGGCGCATGGTCAGCTAGAGTACATGTTGTGTATCCCATATACGTAGCATGTAATATAATTATTCAATTATATGTCATATATTATATACATTACCTACCTTATTGGAGACCATGTAACTTATTGTTTACATGGTGTGTGTCCCATTAGACACACCATGCTCTAAAATATTTTGACACACTAATTAGACACTTTGTCCTTAGGTGTGTGTCTTGGATAGATGGTCTGAGATATAAATAATGTGTAAATAAAATCTAAATTTATTATATTTTTGCATGTTTTATATATTTACTAATTATTTATTATACAGTATAAACCATGAGACATGTACTTTTGTGTGGTCTTAATAATGGGATACACTTTTTGATAGGTTATAATATATATATATATATGTGTGTGTGTGTATAAATGTTTAATTTATATCTATGTAATGTTCTGATCATCATATCATGTACGATTCATATTACAAGTCATTACTCTCTATGTATTGAGGCTTATCAGAAGACTAAAAAATCATGTTATTTGTGTAATTATCTGTAAAATAAAGGTCATTAATGTACATTATATGTCACGTATTCCATATGTCACAAGACTAAAATAGTATACAAGAATAATTCTTATTGTGTAGATTTGGGTGGGTTTTCATCATGTTCCATCCATTGTTCATTTATGTACAAGTTAAATTTAAATGAATTTATTTAATTTGTTAAAAATTATAATGTATGAGAATATCAAGGAAATTATAATAAGAATTATGATGGAAATTATTGATTAATTAAATATATTAATTAATCAATTTAGTCATGATTTATGTTAAATATGTACATTATTGAATTAAAAGCTGCTTTTATTAATTGTGTTATTTAATTCTTGATAGATGATGATCATGAGCTATAATATACCTTTTTTATGTGATTGGTTTGATTTAATTTATTACTAAATTAAATAATGGGCATTTATTCCTTCTCTCCTCGTTTTTATGTAGGGCATGTACGCCCATGGTTTCTTTTAGAAAAAACCCTTATTCCCCTCACCTATGTGTGAGTAAAAGGAATATGGAATGGATGGTTATCCAATTCTAGTAGATGTGGATCACGTTTTTAGCCTAGCTGATACCAATCTAAGTTGATAAAATGGTCTAAAAGTGTAAAGTTGTAAACACAATCCTCAATTTGTTCATGGTGTTTCTCCCATAGTTCAATGGATAGTTTGTGAACCACTTGATAAAATAACCATTACTGTAAGATCATGAACATACACTTTATTTTATTTCCATAATGATGTATGGTTATTTACTTATGGATGTTGTTTCATTATCACATACATATCGAGTTAACGAACATGTAGGATATATCTAAAATAATCTATAATATGTATAAATATTATCTAATACATGGTTTATCACATATATAATACCACCTAACATTAAAAATTATTTGATAAAGATAATAACATTAAATTTAAACAAAAAAGGATAAAATCAAACAATAAAATATTATATCAATATATTTTTCCATTACATCAGGTAGATTCAAAGAATTGTTCAAAGACCTTAACAAGTCAAATATTAGATGCTTTCAATTATCATAGAATTATAAAATCAGGATTTTGGATTTCTTGACTTGGTTCACATTAAGGGTTGACTACCAAAGTAAAAAATAGTGAAATTAAGAGGAATATTTTATGAAAATCTATATTAAAAATTTTAGTATAGGGGATTCAACTCAACAGATCATGGAACTATGAGTTAATGTTGTTTACATTTATAATTCCATCCTAAAACAATTAATTTTTTTTGAAATACACATTTTTGGGTAATGATAAATGGTATTTGGATCATTTACACTAGATAATAAAAGTAATTGTATATTCCTAATCTAATGGTGAGGGTTATTTGGTTTCTATGAAATAGTGTGAGACTAAGAAATATTGTATTTATTTTTTTGCCTAATTTTTTTAGATAACATACTTAAATGTTTCTTATCTTATTTTATAGAAATATAAATAAACTGACATCAAACATATTATTGGGCTCTATACATGAGATGGTAATACTTTTCATGGGCACAAATTTCAATTAGTTAAAAGGTTCTAACATGTCTCCATTCACCATGAAAGTAAATTGTATGTACTATAAGAATCATTACCAGTTGTGCCTAGAAATGAGGAAAGTGATGATGATCTTTCTTTCTATGAAAATCATTTTTATGTTGCTAGAAATATTTAGTGCATCATGCTATCATCCATGTCCAATAAGATTTTGATGTATCATGAATATATTGATTCCTAAAGCATGATGTCTCACCTTAGGGATCTTTATCAAGAGAAGGAAAGATGTCTAAGTTGTGAGACCTATATTTTTTTGTTCCCAACTAATCATGGAGAGTCCACACCATATGGGCCTCTTGTAGTCATGCTTATCAGCTAAATTGAATTCTGGGACACCATATGGAATAAATTCCAAGATTCTTTTCCTACAGACCTCATACATTAATGAATTCACAATACCTTCTCTATCTTCATTATGAATTATAATATGACCAACAATGGGAAGAGCCTTTCAAATATTTTGAACTCCATTTATAATGTGGATAAGGGTATTGGGTGGGAAAACCCCGTAGTCATTATGGTGAACTATAATAGGAAGAAAAAGGAAATGGTTCCCATGAACAATAAATAATCAAACACACTAGAGAATCATCATTCTAATATGGGGATGATACATAGGGAAGGAAGGAAAAAGGAGGAAGTGTGTTCTTTATGTGGCATGCCATGACATTTGATGTGGAACTACATAGAAAAGAAATGGTAAGCTAAAGGTGCATTTTTCATGGAGTGAAATGTTTCCATTTATACACATTTGTTATTAGATATAGCTTTTAGTGCTTATATCAATATCCAAATGTAGAAACATAGTATATTCTAGATGATTTCCAAAGGAGAGGTGGATCGATGAGCATCAAATGGTTTGAGGCTGGCACCTCTGACCATTGGGTATTAACAACTTTCAATACCAATAGGAATGGATTCTGTTTTTAGTTATTGTTATTATGTACCTACAGTTACAAAGAAGACAATTTTTTTGTCATGTCTAGATTTAGAGTGTTTAATTTTCATATTTATAAAAAATATTTGGTTCATTTATAAAAACAACATATGTTATGGAATTTCACATTTATATAATGTAGTTCATTTTTTAATTTATATAAAAAAGTGTTATATATAAATAAAAAATAATGTCCAAAATTATCATATAACACCCAACAGTGGAATCACTATCTTGGTCATGTTAAGAAGAAGTGTTAGAAAAATCACTATCAAGATGGTTATTAACACTCTTATGAGATAAAACCACAGGATAGATGGCATGCTTGTTAAAAGGAAAAATGACCAAACCCCATTTTGTGGATATGGTGAAAGATCCATATAACATCTTAGAATAGTACACAATTATGTTGGTGGAATATTTATAGGAGAATATAGAGGTGGATATTCATATATCACGACATTTACTAATGACTTGTGTAGAAATGGATATATCTATATAATGTGGTATAAGTATGATTCATTTGATAAATTATAGTAAATACTGAATGATGTATGGAGTCATTTTGGTAAGAATATAACATGTTTCTATCAGATCGAGGTGTTGAATATCTTATCTATGAATTCATTGACATTCTAGAGGATTTCTGGAATTCAATCTCAATTCACTCTACCTTATACACTATAGAGGATTGGTGTTAATGAATGTAGGAACCATGAATTGTTAGACATGAATTTTTCCATGATTAATTATGTGTATTTTCAATTATCATTTTTCATGATATACATTACTAACCACAGAACAAAAATTAAACCTAATTCAAACTAAAGGTGAAAATGGAATTCCCTACCCCTTTTATAGTGGAAAGAAACCCATTTTTTGTATACACGTCTATGGTGTTGCGATGAGTTAGTGAATTCATTCTCAAGAAAAAAACCACCCTGGTGTATGAAGTGTATCCTTATAGGGTATCCCAAGGAAACAAAAAGATACATCATATAATAAACCGTGGATAATAAATGGATTGAGGCCATACAATACATGTTTCTTAAGATGGATTAAAACCTAAAAAGGATAGGGGAGAATTATTGACTTCAACGAAGTTGATGCTCATGATACAGAAGAGTTGGTACATGAACAGATTATAAACTTCCCTATGGAATATGTATTTCCTAAAAAACAAGTACTATTAGTGGTGTAAGAGTGGTAGTAGAACCATACATACATGGATTTCTAGTAACTTAAGACAGTGATTAATTATTGGTTTATAATGATGAACTTGTCTTTTATAAAGAGGTAGTAGAGATCTCATAAGACGTATACTTGAAAGATTATATTAATTTTGAAATGGATTATGTGTATTAGGACAAAGTATTGGTTCTTTTCAATGAACCATGAGATGTATAGATTGTTGGATAAAAATGGGTATTCAAGAAGAAAGTATACTTGGAAGGTAATGTAAGTACCTATAAATCAACGGTAGTTGCTAAAGCGGTTAAATGAAATCAAGTAATTAACTACAATGAATATTTCTTTCCAGTTCATGTGTATAAATCCATTATAATTATAATTTCTATAACATCTTAAAATGAATATATGGTTCGTAAGATGGATGTGAATATAATATTCATTAACGAGAACCTTCATAAAGATGTCTATATGACACAACAAGACGGGTTAGTGACTCTGGGGGATTTCGAAAGGATTTTGAAGTTACAATGATAAATTTATGGATTGAAATAAGCATCTAGGTAATGGATCATTTGATTTTGTGAATCCATAAATGAATTTGGTTTCATTAATAATGAATGTGAGTTTTGTGTTTTCAATTGGTTTAGTGGGAATGGAGTAGTTATCTTAGTATAATATGTTCATGAAATATTACTTATTAGAAATGACATACCCATTTTACAATATATTAAGAATTGGATACAAAAGTGTTTCTCTATAAATTAAATATGTTAAAATGTTTATATTATAGGGATAAATTTCAGTCATGATAGATCTAAGAGGCCAAAAAGACTAAGTCAATGTATATATGTGGACCAGATACTAAAGAGATTTAGTATGGAAGAATCCATGAGTGGATTGGTTATTTAATCACATTATTTACAACATTCTATGAAAACTTTTTCCGAGAAACAACAAGAGAAATAGATAATGGAAATGATCCTATATAATTTTATGATATTATCAATCATGTATGTCATGTTTTCTACTAGACATGGTATATTAGATGGACTGATCATGGAAGGAAGATA
Organism: Viscum album; assembly: GCA_963277665.1. Taxonomy (NCBI): domain Eukaryota; kingdom Viridiplantae; phylum Streptophyta; class Magnoliopsida; order Santalales; family Viscaceae; genus Viscum; species Viscum album. Next base: position 792,871,503 of record OY728128.1, on the reverse strand, counting down.
TCAAGAAAATCTATGATAACAACATTGGACTACTATTAAGAGAATCTGTATGCATCTAAGATGATCTAATGATATATTATTGGTGTATGGAGGAGACATAGAGTTGGTATTCAGATGTTATAATGATACTAGTATTTAGAAATATTTTTATAATATGAAGTTTTAGTCAGGATAAGTTTTCTATCACAATAGAGGAGCTCTGAGACAGAGGAGTTCAAAGCATCTATTTTATGCTGATTCTATAAACATCATATGAATATATAATAAGCATTGGGTATAGTCAAATAATCCATTTTTATTCATAAAATTTTATCAGATATTGATGTTTTACCTATAAGTAAAGATCATATCACATTGGATTGTGATAAAAATGTATATGTGGCTCCTACAAAAGAGCAAAGGTCACATCAACAGACAAAGACTATACTTCAGAAGTATCATTGTTTGTGGGATTTCAACCAGATGGGTAAAGATATGGTTAATAGAGTACCCAATGAACATGAAAAAAGTCCCCATGAGTAGATGAATATATCAATATAAGCATGAGCATTATGTTAGAGCCAGCATACAGAGTTTTTTGGAAGTTAGCTCTAGTGGAAGTGGGAGTCTTTTTGAGTTGGGTCCCATGAATCAAATTTCATATAATTTATGATGAACATGTATTAATTTATTTTAAGAATAATAAACTACTTATCACATAGTTATTTTTCTATTGTGAGACATAGTATGTGATAATGTTCAAAGAGTAGTTGTCAGACTAAAAGAGCAAAGTTGTTCCCTGCTATGATGACAACATGAATGCTCCAAGAAATTTTTCTTGAATATATTTTCTATATTAAGATGATATCAGTTAGGTGACATAATTGATATTGGCTATCAGGGTTGGGGACTCAAAGGACATTGAGAAACCTTTGCATCATGTATTCCATTAGTAATATCTAGTAGGATGTTATGTGAACGAAACTCTCCATTATGAAATAAAAAATTTTATGTTTCACTTATTGTTCCTATGTGAATATGTGTGTATATGTGATTGGACTATATGATTATTATTAATGATTAATTTGAGTAATAAAGATAGATTTATTGATGAAAACAGTTATGAAAAATTTTCATAGTGAGGTAGTATAGGTTGGGTGCGTCACGAGTAATACTACATTAATAAATAATGACAGAATGGATTTAGAAATTTTGTTCTTTAAAAAAGAATATATTTCTGTCTCATTGATTTATTTGATATAGCATAAAAAAACCCATGACCATGGTGTTATATACGCACGTTCCATTTTTCGAAATGTCAAAAAAAGAGACATCGAGCATATTAGTTGATGGAAATATCTTTAACATTGATCAATTTGAGATATTGTGATAAAGAGATTATATAACATAGAAAGCATTCAAATGAGGTGACATGTAATTTTGTCATTAAATATTTCTTAATGAGATTTATGTCATGTCTCTAGTCACTAACCAGGGTCTTCAGGTTGCTACGCCTAATGCCAATGAGAAAGTGAACTAGAGAGGCAGACAATAAGTTTATCTTATATCACAATTAAATAATATATTTCTATTTACTATTTAGTGGGTTGAATAAATAGTATTCTCAAACATGATTTAATAATTATTCATGTATAATTGATCATATTTATTAATTCACTAGTTTTTAGAGGGAATATATTTTGAGAAGAATATTCAATAAATATTTATTTTCTATTTAGTAAATATAATATTAATTTATTTATAGGAGAATAATGATGTTATATTTATTTATTAACTAAATAGACTTTATTCAATTACAATTAATTATTGTTTGGAAATAGAGGACCGAGATTAATAGTCTAGTGAGAAATATTAAATATTGAATATTATTTAATTAAATAATATTTAATTATAATTCACAAGTTAGGTGCATGTCATGAAATTATAATTTTATTGTCTTTATTTGAATTGGGGGTTTTCTAGGATTAATTAAATAATTAAGGGAACTTTTGAAATTATTTTATTTCAACCCTATCTATATAAATAAGTAATTATATTAATTTTTCAAGAAAAAATTATGTTATACGCAAAAAATCATGGAGGATCCTCTCAATCCTAGAGATCTACCTTATCCTTGAATTCTCCCAATAATGGTGAGAAATCCACCTCTACCAGATATTGGTTAATTCAATGGATGTGATTCATGATACATTCAAGTTGGAGGATGAAAGCACAAGGGTATTCCACACTAGAACCTAGATAATCCATCATGACCAAATGAAATATTTGGGACCACCCATTGTATGTTTATTCATTGGCACAAACCATCAACTTCCATAAACTGTGTGCCAATCTTACAATCCCCAGTGTTCAGGGATTGACAGTTTTCTGGGTAGAGGTTAAAAGTTTTCCCTAACAGTAATAAATCCCTAAACATCCCTGTGTCTTTTATTTATTATCTAATTTTCTCCCATAGACACCCCAATATAATTCCCATACAATTAGTACTCAACACAAGGAAAAAGAGTACATGAAATAAATCCTGAGTCACCTCTAGAAACTGTATGGATCGTAAAAGTAAATATTTAATAGTATTATTCATATCAATTAAGATTTTATTAAAATAAGTAATAACTTATTTCATGTTTTTAATGAAATATATATTCGTAATATAAAATAAAATGAAACCAGTTCATAATGTTTAAAAAAACCATCAAAATAAACTAAAAATTTATCTGCAATGTTTTATCAAATGAATCATCATAATGTTAGAAATAAAAATTATATTTGGGGAAATTGAAACTTATGGAAGTTCCTGAATATCATTTCATTTCACATCTTGAGTTTTATTTGAACATGACATGAAAATTTATAATTATACACATGTGAAATAACCATGAAACTATGAAACAAACACACTCGAATCAATGAAAATAATAGAATGTTATTTGTGAACATGAGCTAAAATTTTTTAAAAGGGGAATATTATTTGATATAATATTTAATATAGCTATGTTTTAAATTAATAATTTTGTTTAAAAAATTATTCTAGAGGTTGAATTAAGAAAATATAAATAGAAGTGTGATGTAAGGGATTTCATAACTCAATTTCTATTTAGTAGGAAAAAAATCTTCTTCATTGATCATGTAATTATAATATTATGTTTGAAATGTATTTTCATTATAATTTATTTTATTAACAAATTTTTGTTGGATTTATAGTGAATACACATATTTGATTAATTTCATTAATGATAACAATATTTATATGATTTTTACAAAGAATATCATCTCAAATATCTTTCATTAAGAAATAATTTTATATTATTCCAATATAGTATCCTTTGAGATGTATATAATTAACATTATACCTATTATATCATGAATTTATATATTATCATGGTTTCATATTTTTTGTAAAATTTTATTCTTTCATAGAATATATGATTTGATTGAATATAATTTATTAATGGTTTATTTCAATATCAATTAATTATTTGGGTTTTTTATGTTTAAGTCTCAATAGGTAATATTTATCTTTCATATCCACTCATCAAAAATACGTTTTCAATTTTTTTAATATTATCATTTAAATTTTCAAATTCATTAAATACATGTTTAAATTATTAAAAAACAGTGTCAAATGATTTTTTTTCACATTCCAAATGAGTAACATTTTAGTATTTCCAAAATAAATATGGAAATAATGTTAATAAATTTTTCAATATGAATAGATTTCCCAAAGTTGCGACACCATACCAATTTAAATCTTTCTTTAGATATTTATAATGTTATTTTCAAATAAAAATATATCCTTTATAATTGTGCAGTTTTTCAAAAAACTATTTGATTTCAAAGTAAAAAAGAATGACATTCACCTAAATAATTTTTTAATAATAATACTAATTAATTTATATATATATAAATCCTTTATTTAATCTTATTATTCATTGAGTTTCATCTCTTAATATAACATCAACTATATTTTATTTAATTGTTTCGGTAAATTTCATTTCGAATAAAATATTTAGATACCATCCACCATATTACTATAGATGGATTTTTACTATGATTACTAGTGGGGGAATGATATTCTAATTTTTTATAATAGTTTTAATAGAAATTTATATTTTTATTATGTTTCAACAAATTTATATGTGTAATGTATTTATGTTATTAAGTGATGTGAGGGGGATATTATTTCCCCTTTATGAATCGTTAGGTCTCCTGATACATATACGATTTTTTATAGGATAATTTTTTAATTGTTTATGAATGGTATCTTGGATAAATCCTTGACGGCATATTTATGACATCATCAAGGATTAATTCATTCATTATGATAAGAGTTATTTATTTTAATATGATTATTCAATTAACATAATAACCATGGTTATTTCTCTAGTTTATGGGATTATTAATATAAATTTTTATTATATTTTTTTAAATATATTTTATTATCATGTTATTTATTTATTGGAATGTGTTTCATTTTTTACCTTTTAATAAATATTATTCATTATATATGATTGGTTTCAATGTATATATACCCTTATTGTTCATATAATATCACTCCTTTCTTATGATTTAATTTTACCAAGGATGTATTGTTTCTAATTATGATTAATATATAGGGTTTATATAATAGTATTAAGGTATTTTCAATTTATTCACTATGTTTTGTTGTATATTTGGAATTTTAATTTAAGGTTTTTGTATGAATATGTTTTTACAAAACAACTATGTTGTTCTATTATTCAAGATGAAATTCCTTGTACATTAGACCATTGTAATATTGTAACCCCCAAATATTGGATACTTGGATCATGTACATTACATTAGGTATGATATGATGTATAAGTAAAAAATATGAAATTTATTTAAGAACACATTTATTATAAAGAAAATGCAATGATTTTTTTTGAATTACCCTAAAAAAAGACTGGCGATTTAAGGAAAATAAATACAAAATGTTTTATTTATGTTAATAATTTGGGGGATTATTCATTTTGTTTGATAATTTTATGATCTAATATAGAGTAAAAAATTATTTATAATAAGATCATAAGGAAATGAATGACAAACAGAGCAATTATCATATTCTAATGAGAGATTTCCCTCCTAGTAAAGATTATGTTACTAGATCTAGAGACATAAATGGATCAAGAGATGAACAAATTATAACTATATCTGAATATCTAAATCATGTTTTTATGAATAACCTTTAATATATGGATTATAATTATGATCCAAAACATTGTTAAAAAATGTTTTCAACTTTTATATGACACCAACTTATATTATAAAATAAAACTACGATTCCATTTTTTTGAGAAATTTATATTATCATTAGAAAAGATATTTCAACCCTTGGAATTTAATGGAATGGATAAGGTTTTGATGGAATTTTATAATCTCACAAGGATTAAAAATCAATGGTGTCGATTTATTAAAAACACTTAGTATAAAAAAGAAATATAAAGTAAGTAGTTGATAGATTTTAATTAAATTTTCATTGAAAAATATTTTTATAATGAAGATTGAGTTGATATATAGAGAGAATTATTTGGTTTGAGAAAGGAGGTGGAAATGTTTTTTAAAATGTAACAATATAAGTTTCCATGTTTATGTTTTAATGATACATATAATTTATATATTCCATGAGTAATATTGAGCTTTTATTTTATGGGATAAAACAACCATTTAAAGGGTATTTTCTCATAAACTTTTTAATCATATGATGATATAATATCTTGAGAAATATAAAATAAGAAATAATTATCTATATCATTTTTTCATAATTTAAATCAAGAGAATAAGAGGATGAAACTGAACAACATATGAAAGAAGAGGAAAAGAAAAATAGATTTTCCCATATTTAATAATTATGGAAGGAAACACAATATTATAATATTTAATAAGATATGTGTTTGAATGATGATTGGAGAGAAAATAACCCTGGATCGAGATTTCAAGGGAAAGAAATAATTTGTGCAATGTTTCGGCTATAATGATATGGGGATCTACTCAAATGAATGTCCGAATAATCATGGAATTATACCCTTGAAAATGGAAATAAATCAATGTATATCATATGCTATTGACAATATAAAAATGAAATGATTATAATAATTTTGTATTTGGTTCGAGAAAATATTTTTTAAAAGTATTATTTCAATTTTTTATTGATTTTTTTTTGTTTTTTACTACAGTTATATTTCTAAATGTAATGAGGGGAATGTTTCTAATGGTAACAATTAAAATGATTTAGTGGATGGTTAGAAATATTAAAAATACCATGATTGAAATAAATATAAATTTTAATATTTTTATAATATATATATATTTTTGGGATGATGAGATAATTGATATTTATAATGTAAATAAAATAGTGTTGAAAACCTTGGGGTTGATTAATTATTTTATGGAAATTCATTTATTATACCATTGTTGTAGTTGACAATATTTATTTGATTTAATGGAATTTTCCAATAATTTGTGTTCTATATAAAAAATAATAATATATTCATTTTTTCAATAGGTTTTTATGCAATTAACATTATTAAAATTATTCAAGTTAATATATTTTAAAGGTATTAACATTTTTTGTATGTAAAATTTAAGATCAACTTAATGTCAAGTGAGATATTAATGGTATGTTCTTTTTTGGAGACTCGGTAAAAATATTTATAATGTTTTAGATATTCATATTTTGGATGGTTCATAAGGAAAAAATTTATTAAATGGTGTATGTTGAACTATAGATGATGTTTTAATGGTTATTATGTCAATTCATATTGGATAACATAAGAGATATTTTTTAAAATAGTTGGAGATAGACAGAATATATTTTCATTCATTATGGATCTCAAATTCCATTAAAAGGGAATTTTAGGGGTTCATTAAATGTTTTTCCATTTTTGATAATAATTTTATTGAGTAAGAGATCACATTATAATCGACTATGTCATTAAATTACCTAGGACTCCAAGAAATAAAGAGGAAATATATACTATTATATTTTTATGAATAAAAAGCATATGTGGGAGATAAAATTATAGGTAAAAAAATTATATAATGTTTAATATATTAATGTAATTTTTGGACATTTTTTATGGGTAATAATAATATATATTTTTAATTAAGAAAACCCACAATTTAGGTGACAACACATTCAGTCGAACAAGGCCACATGGCTTTAAACCACATCATAGAGGTGAAAAAGTGAATCACCCAAAACTACATGAATTATGTCCTATTTGTTATATCATAATAATTTTTTATTTAAATGGTATGATAGAAATATTATATGGAAATTTTTGTTACACTACATTATTTGGATAAATATAATTTTTTTCAAGAATAATGGATGATTATTTTTTGCGGAAAATAAGAGTTTGTGGATTTAACTGTATAAATGATGAATCTATACATTATATGTAATTTTATTTATTTATTTTATACCAATGGGATGAAAAATAACTAAATTACTCAATTATAAGTATTTTTGAAAAAAAAATAATTCACTCACTTTTTTATAGAGAAATAAATGGAATTTCAACCCATCATAGATTTATAGTATTTATGGTAATATTTTTAATGACCATGTTCTTTAAAACTCTACATTATAACATTATGAAAATATCTCCCTTCAATATATATATTTATATTCACTCTCTAGTAATGATATCATATTCTTAGAACTAGTTGTTTTTGTGGCCATCTTATTTTCCTTTCCCTCTTTTTAATACAATTTTTATTAACCCTTCTTAAAATGTGGGATTTCAGAAGTGTATTTTAAAATATCAACTACATTATTAACGATCACATGTTTAAAATGAGAATAAAAGAATGATCATGGTGGGGATAACATAAAAAACAATAATTCTAAAAGAAAACTATGGTTGATAGCTTATGATTCAAATAACACTACACTTATAAGAACTCAAAAATACTATTATTTTAACATGAACATCATAGGCGATCCATTATATTATAGAGAGTAAATTGTAATATTTATATTATTAATTAGATATGATGTTTATATTCAATAAAAAATTTATTTTTTCTTATGATATGAACTAATTTTTTATGTAAACTCATTTTATTCCTCAAATGTATGTTCTCTTCAAAAAGTAATTTTTTTTACTTTTATGAGAATATAATTATAATTAATTGATGAAAATTTTATAATTTTTTTGATGTATTGTAATATTTTATTTAATATAAATATTCCATTTTAATTTATTTTAATATTATATATATATATATATATATATTATATGTTATCTTAATTATCTTTTGAAAATTATTAATTTAACTTATTATTTATCACAAAATTCATTTTAGTTCATTCTCAGCAACATATCACACTCAATTTTATAAAATTGAAAATATGTATACTTATATCATGGGATGTTGCCATTATAATTACCATAAATGATATTTATATTTTGTTTATGGAAAGGAAAATGGTCATGAAATCATAAAAACCTATTTCATAGACACATTTTTTACATTATAGTAAAAATATATTCTAGTCACATTCTAAAATTCACTATTAAAAAGGGAGATTTTTTTAAAACAAATTAAAATTTTCAATATACTATAAAATTTAAGATAAATTAATTTTCTGTGAAAATATGATGTTTTAATGATAAAATAATATATATGATCAAGAATATAAATGAATTTTTATAGGTTTAGATAGTTTATAAATATAATAAACAATACATAAATAGTTGAAAATTTTTCGTCATATAAAATGATAAGAATAGATATGAAAAATATATAAGATAATATATATTTGTAATTTTAAATAGGAAGAAAATAATATTTTTGGAATGATGAATATTGATATAGAGGATAAAAATCCAATAAAATTGATGAGAACTATTCTATTTAAAATTAATTTTTGAAAAAATTATCCAATGAAGTATATTGTTTAATGAAAAATAAAAATATCAAGATATAGAAAAAAATAACATATAAAATAGAGAAATAAAATATCATTACTAACAATATTTATCATTTATAATATTGATTAATATTAATTTATTGTAATGTTTTTACAAATTTTTAGTTAATATTGATCAGTGGTTTATTTTAGTATTAACCATTCCCTAATTACTATAGTATAATATTCATTTCTGTTATTTAATTCCAATTTTATCATAATATAATAATTATTGAATGTAATTTAATAATATTTACATAGTAGGTTATATGTTTTCATTACAATTTCCTAGGATTTTCATATATGTTTCTTCTATTAATGACTATAATTCCCATTTTTCAATTATTTTTATCAAATAAAATATGGATAATTTGGAATAAATTTAAAATTAATATTATTATAAAAAATTAGATAAGATTATTTAAATATAAATTTGATATCATACATGTAATTTATTTCCCTGAATATCCTTTTCGTGAATATATATGATCATTCATGTAGTTTATTCTACAAATCCAAATGAGAACCTAGAATAATATATGAATACAAATTTTTGTGAAAATCATTTTTTATAAATTATTTATTCAAGAAGTATAATGATATTATTTATATAAATTTTATTAGATAGATCTAAATTTAAAATCATTGGGTGAATAAGAAAAATTAAAAATAATGATAATATAATTTTTCTCACAAGGTTGGAATCATATATCCTCGTGTAAACCATCTTGGGTTTGAAGTAATTAAGTTTTTAAGACGATATCATAACCTACACAATATTATATATTAAGACTATTGACGTAATTATGATAGATTATAAATAGGAATTAATGTTTTAATTTTGAATTTAAATAGCTAATGGATGAGGCACATCATCTTTTTAAACTGAAATATTCGTAAATACACATTTTTAAATTGTTGTTGGGAAATAGAAGACCGAGTTTTATTGTTTATTGAGAAATATTAAATATTGAATATTATTTAATTAAAAAATAATTAATTATAATTCACAATTTAGGTGTATTTCATGAAATTGTAATTTTACTATCATTATTTGAATTGTGGTTTTTCATGGATTAATTAAATAATTAAGGGAACTTTTGAAATTATTTTATTTCAACCCTATCAATATAAATAACTAATTATATTATTTTCTCAAGAAATAATTCATTTATATGCAACGAATCATGGAGGATCCTCTCAATCCTAGAGATCTACCTTATTCTTGAATTCTCCCAATAATGGGGAAAAATCCACCTCCACTAGATAATGGTTAATTCATTGGATGTGATTCATTATACATTCAAGGTGGAGGACGCAAGCACAAGGGCATTTTATGCTAGAACCTAGAGAATACTTCAATGATATCTTGAGATTTCAAAAACATATGAGGATAACTACATTAGGAAATATACATGTATGTTTTAAAATGAAACGACAGTGCATCATAGATGTGTATCCATATTCATAAACGATAAATAATGATTTATATGAAATTATTTATCTAATTAAATTATTTATAAACAATATGTTTTGATATCCTCCCTCTTGTTTATAGTTTTCTTTTTGGTTTCTATATTTAATTTAATTCCATTGAACATAAGGACCATAAATAAAATAGATCTAGGATTTATCATTCATCATGACCAAAAGAATTGTTGGAGACCACCCATTGTATGATTCTGCATTGGCACAAACCATCAAAATCCACAAATTGTGTGCCAATATTAAAATCCCCCATGTTCATGGATAGAATATTTTTTGGGTAGGGGTTAACAGTTTTCCCTAACAGTACGAAAATCCTAAACGTCCCTCTGTATTTTATTTATAATCTAATTTTCTCCCATAGACAACCCAATATCATTCCCATACAATGAGTAATCAACAGAAGGAAAAAGACTACATGAAATCAATCCTAATTTACCTCTAGAAACTGTATGGATCATAAAAGTAAAGATTTAATATTATTATTCCTATAAATAAAGATTTTACTAAAATAAATAATAACTTATTTCATGTTTTGAAATAAATATATATTTGTAATATTAAATAAAATTAAACTAGTTCATGATGTTTAAAAAAACCATCAAAATAATCTAAAAATTTATCAGCAATGTTTTATCAAATGAATCATCATCAAGTTAGAAGTAAAAATTATATATGGGGACATATAAACTTATGAAAGTTCCTGAAGACCATTTCATTTTACATCGTGAGTTTTATTTCATCTTGACATGAAAATCTATAATTATACACATGTGAAACGACCATGAAACTCTAAAACGAACACACTCGAAACAATGAAATTAATGGAATGTTATTTGTGAACATTAGGTAAAATTTTATAAAAGGGGAATATTATTTGATAAAATTTATAATATAGCAATGATTTTAATTAATAATTTAATTTAAACAATCATCCTAGAGGATGATGTAAGAATATATAAATAGAAGTGTGATGTAAGGGATTTCATAACTCAATTTATATTTATTAGGAAAAAAATACACTTCATTGATCATGTAATTATAATATTATGTCTTAAATGGCTCTTGATTATCATTTTATTTTATTTACAACTTTTTGAAGGATTTATAGTGAATACACATATATGATTAATTTTATTAATGATCACAAAAATTATATGATCTTTACAAAGGATATCATCTCAATTTTCTTTCATTAAGGAATATTTTTATATTATTTCAATATAGTATTCTTTGAGATGTATATAATTAACAATATACATGTTATATCATGAATTTATATATTTTCATGGTTTTATAATTTTTTTTAAAATTGTATTCATTCATATCATATACGATTTTATTGATTATAATTTGTTATCAGTTTATTTCAATATCAATTCATTATTTTTGTTTTTTATGTTTATGTCTCCATAGGTAATATTTATCTTTAATATCCTATAATCAAAAATACATTTTCCAATTTTTTTTAATATTATTATTCATTGAGTTTCATATCTTAATATAACATCAACTATATTTTATTTAATGGTTTACGGTCAATTTGATTTCAAATAAAATATTTATATACCATCCACCATATTACTATAGATGGATTTTTATGATGATTACTAGTGGTAGAATGATATTCTAATTTATAAAAATAATATTATTAGAAATTTATATTTTGATTATGTTTCAACCAACTTAAATGTGTAATGTATTTATGTTATTAAGTGATGTGAGGGGGATAGTATTTCCCCTTTATGAATCATTAGGTCTCATGAGACATATATGATTGTTTATTGGCTAATTTTTTAACTGTTTATGAATGGTGTCTTGGATAAAGCCTTGACGGTGTGTTTATGACATCATCAATGATTCATTCATTCATTATGATATTAGTTATTGATTTTAATGTGATTATTCAATTAACATAATAACCATGGTAATTTCTCTAGTTCATGGGATTATTAATATAACTTTTTTTTATATTTTGTTAAATATATATTATTATAATGTTATTTATTTATTGGAATGTGTTTTATTTTTTTACTTTTTAATAAATCTTAATCATTATATATGATAGGATTTAATGTATATATACCCTTATTGTGAATCTAATATCACTCCTTTCTTATAATTTAATTTTACCAAGGATGTAATATTGCTAAGCATGATTAATATATAGGGTTGATATAATAGTATAAATGTGTTTTAAATGTATTCACTATGTTTTGTTTTATATTTGGAATTGTAATGTAAGGTTTGTGTATGAATATATTTTTACAAACTACTAGGTTGTTCAATTATTCAAGAAGAAATTCCTTGTATGTTAGACCAATGTAATATTGTAACCACCAAATATAGGATACTAGGATCAGGTACATTACATTTGGTATGATATGATGTATAAAAAAAAAAGTATTTAATAATACATTTATTAAAAAGAAAAACACAATGAATTGTTTTGAATTACCCCAATAAACATTACTGAAGATTTAAGGAATATAAATACATAATGTTTTATTTATGTTAACAATTTGGGAGATAATTCATTTTGTTTGATAATTTTATGATCTAATATAGTGTAAGAAATTATTTATAATTATATCATAAGGAAAGGAATGAAAAATAGATCAATGAACATATTCCAATGAGATATTTCCCTCCTAGAAAATATTATGTTACTAGAGCTAGAGACTTAGATGGTTCTAGAGATGAAAAAATTATAACTATATAAGAATATCTATATCAGGTTTTTAGGAATAACCTTTAATATATGGATTATCTTTATGATCCAAAACATTGTTAAAAATTGTTTTCAATTTTTATATGACACCAACTTCTATTATAAAATAAAACTATGATTCCAATTTTTTTAGAAATGTATATTTTCATTAGAAATGATATTTTATACCTTGTAATGTAATGGAATTGAGAAGGTTTTGATGGAATTTTATAATCTCACAAGGATTAAAAATCAATGGTGTCGATTTATTAAAAACAATTAGTATAAAAAAGAAATATAAAGCAAGGAGTGGATGGATTTTAATTAAATTTTCATTGAAAAATATATTTCAAATGAACATTGAGTTGATATATAGAGAGAATTCTTTAGTTTGATAAAAGAGGTGGAATTTTTCTAAAAATGTATTAATATAAGTTTACATGTTTATATTGTCATGATACATATAATTTATATATTCCATGAGTAATATTGAGCTTTTATTTTATGGGATTAAGCAACCATTTAAAAGTTCTTTTCTTCGAAACATTTTAATCATATGATGATATAATATCTTGAGAAGTATAAAATAACAAACAATTATCTATATCATTTTGTTATCATTTAAATCAAGAAAATAATAGGATGAAACTGATCAACATATGAAAGGGGAGGAAAGGAAAATTATATTTTCACATATTTAATAATTATGGAAGGAAACACAATATTAGATTATTTAATAAAATATGAGTTTGAATGATGATTAGAGAGAAAAGAAACCTGGGTTGAGATTTCAAGGGAATGAAATAATTTGTTCAATGTTTTGGTTATTATGATATGGGGATCTACTCAAATGAATGTCTAAATAATCATGGAATTATATCCTGGAAGATGGAAATAAATCAAGGTATATCTTATGCTATTCACAATATAAAAATGGAATGATTATAATTTTTGTGTATTTGGTTCCAAAAAATATTTTTTATAAGTATTATTTTAATTTTTTCGTGAAATGTTTATGTTTATTACTACAATAATATTTCTAAATGTATTATGGGGCATGTTTCTAATGGTAAAAATTAAAATTATTTTGTGGAAGGTTAGAAATTTTGTAAAACACATGATTGAAATAAATATAAATTTTAATATTTTCATAATATATAGAATTTTTTGGGATAATGTTATAATTGATATTGATAATGTAAATAAAATAGTATTGAAAACCTTGGGGTTGATTAATTAATTTATGAAAATTTGTTTATTATACCATTGATGGAGTTGACAATATTTATTTGATTTAACAAAATTTTCCAATAATTTTTGTTTTATATAAAAAATAATAATAGATTCATTTTTCCAATATGTTTTTATGTAATTATCATTATTAAAATTATTCATGTAAATACATTTTAAAGGTATTAACATTTTGGGTATGTAAAAATTATGATCAACATAATGTCAAGAGAGATATTAATGGTAAGTTCTTTTTTGGAGACTCAGTAACAATATTTATATTGTTTTAGATATTCATATTTTGGATGGTTCATAAGGATAAAAAATTAATAAACGATTTATGTTGAACTATATATGATTTTTTAATGGTTAATGTTTCAATTCATACTAGATAACATAAGTGATATTTTTTAAACCAGTTTGAGATAGATAAAATATATTTTCACTCATTATGGATCTTAAATTCCATTAAAAGAGAATTTTAGGTGTTCATTAATTTTTTTTCCATTTTTTATAATCATTTTCTGGAGCATTAGATTACATTATTATTTACTTTTTCATTAAATTATCTTGGACTCCATGAAATTATGAGGAAATATATACTATTATATTTTTATTAATAAAAAGGATCTATGGGAGATAAAATTTTAGGTAAAATATATTATATAATTTTTAATATATTAATGATATTTTATGGAAATTTTTATGGGTTATAATAATATAGATTTTGAATTAATTCAACCCACAAGTTAGGTGACAACCCATTCAGTCGAACAAGGCCACATGACTTTAAACCACATCATATAGGTGAAAAAGTGAATCACCCAAAACTACATGAATTATGTCTTATTTTTTATATCATGGTATTTAATTATTTAAATGGTATTATAGAAAATTTATAGGGAAGTTTTAAGAACACTACATTATGAGAATAAATATTATTTTAGTTCAAGAATAATGGATGATTTGTTTTTTGTAAAATAAGAGTTTATAGATTTAACTGTATAATGGATGAATCTCTACATTCTATGTAATATTATTTATTTATTTTATTACAATGGGATGTAAAATAACTCAAATACTCAATTATAAGTATTTTTGAAAAAAAATCAATCACTCACTTTTTTTCAGAGATATAAATGGAATTTCAACCCATCATATATCTATAGTATTTATGGTAAAATTTCTAATGACAATTTTCTTTAACAGTATACATCATAACATGATAAAAATATCTCCCTTGAATATATATATATATATATTCACATTCTAGTAATGATATCATATTCGTAGACCTAGTTTTTTTTTGCGGCCTTCTTATTTTCCTTTCCCTATTTTTAATACAATTTTTTTAACCCTTCTTATAAAGTGGGATTTCAAAAGTGTATTTTAAAATATAAACTACATTATTAACGATCACATGTTTAAAATGAAAATACAAAATATTTATGGTGTGGATAACATAACAAACCTTAATTCTAAAAGAAAACTACAGTTTATAGCTTATGATTCAGAGAACACCACACTTATAAGAACTCAAAAATACTTTTATTTTTACTTGGATTTCATAGGTGATCCATTATATTATAAAGAGTTAATAGTAATAACTATATTATTAATTATATATTATGTTTATATTAAATAAAAAATTTATTTTTTCTTATGAGATAATCTCATTTTTTATGTAAACTCATTTTATTCATCAAATGTATATTTTCTTCAAAAATTAATTTTTTTACTTCTATGAGAATATAATTATAATTAATTAATGAAAATTTTATAATTTTTTCCGATGTACTTTAATATCTTATTTAATATAAATATTCTAATTTAATTTAAATTAATTTTTTATATAATATATATATAAATATTTTATGTAATCATAATTATCTTTTGAAAATTATTAATTTAACTTATTATCTATCACAACATTCATTTTAGTTCATTCTCAGGAACATATCACACTCATATTTATAAAATTGAAAATATGTATACTAATATCATGGGATGTTTCCATTAAAATTATCATATAAGATATTTATATTTTGTATATGGAATGGAAAATGGATATGAAATCATAAAAAACTATTTCATATACCCATTTTATGTTATAGTAAATAAAATATTCTAGTCACATTCAAAAATTCACTATTAAAAAGGGATAATTAATTATAACACATTAAAAGTTTCCATATGCTATAAAATTTAAGATAAATTGATTTTTTGTGAAAATATGTTTTTTAATGATAAAATAATATATATGTTCAAGAATATAAATGTATTTTTATAGGTTTAGATAGTTTATAAATATAATAAACAATACAAAAATAGGTGAAAATTTTCTATGATATAAAATGATAAGAATAGATATGAAAAATATAGAGGGTAATATATATTTGTAATTTTAATTAAGAAAACAATAATCTTTTTGGAATGAAGAATATTGATATAGAGGATAATAATCCTATAAAAATGATGAGAAATATTCTGGTTAAAATTAATTTTTAAAAAATTTATCCAAAGAAGTATATTGTTTTGTGAAAAATAAAAATATAAAGATATAGAAAAAAATAACATATAAAATAGATAAATAAAATACCATTACTAACAATATTTATCATTTATAATATTGATTAATATAAATTTATTGTAATGTTCTTATAACTTTTTAGTTAATATTGATCAATGTTTTATTTTAGTATTAACCATTCCCTGATTGCTATGGTATAATATTCATTTCTATTATTTAATTCCAATTTGACCATAAAATAATAATTATTGAATGTAATTTAATAAAATTTACATATTAGGTTATATTTTTTCCTTCATATTCCCAAGGATTTTCATATAAGTTTCTTCTATTGATGACCATAATTCCCATTTTTCAATTATTTTTAGAAAATAAAATAATGATAATTTGGAATAAATTTAAAATTAATATTATTATAAAAAATTATATATGATTATTTATATATAATTCTGATATCATACATGTAATTTTTCCCCTGAATATACTTTTTGTAAATATATATAATCATTCATATAGTTTATTGTACCAACCCAAATGAGAACATAGAATAATCTATGAATACAAGTTTTTGTGAAAATCATTTTTTATAAATTAATTATTCTAGAAGTATACTGATATTATTTATATAAATTCAATTAGATAGATCCTAATTTAAAATCATTGGGTGAATAAAAAAATTAAAAATAATGATAATATAATTATTCTTACAAGGTTGGAATCATATATCCTCTTGTAAACCATCTTTGGTTTGATGGAATTAGGTAATTAACATGATATCATAACCTACACAATATTAGATATTAAGACTATTGATGTAATTATGATATATTATAAATAGGATTATAGTTTTTATTTTTTATTCAAATAGGTGATGGAGGAGGCACTTCATATTTTTAAAGTGAAATATTCATAAATACTCATTCCTTAATAGATATGGAAAATGATTTCTAATGAAAAGTGGATCAAAAGATGAGAATTATGGATAATGGAAATGTTTTCATTAATAATCCCGCCATACTATTATTCATATATATATTTATATATATTATTTTAGGACATTACCTCCATAGTCAATACATTTTTACCTTTTCATTATATTTACAGTGGTAATTATATTTCTAACCTGATAAATTATTTTCTCTTATAAAATTGAAATGAAGATTATTTTAAATCATGTAAATACTGACTCAAAATATAATATCAATGTTAAATTAATCATTTAAAAAAAATTAATTTAAATTTAATATTCAAGAACATAATTTATATTTATTTAGAAATATTATTTTTATGAATATTTAAATTAATAGTTTTAAAGGCCTAGTAAAATTAATTAAATAAATATTTAATTATTTATGTATATATTATAAATATATTTTAATACATTAATTATTAAAATAATATTAATTTAGTTAATAAAATAAATGAAAAAAATATACCCATATAATATATTTATCAAAGAAATTATTTTTAATGGAACATTATTTTTCTCTTTATTAATGATTATTGATTAGTTATTTGTTAATAATTAATTAAAATGTAAAAAAACATTCCCTTCATTATTTAATAACCTTAAACCATGATATATAGTTTTTATTTAATTGTTATATTAACAAAATACACTTAATAATGAATATATATATTAATTATCACATTAATAAATGTATATTAATATCATCCGAAAAACTACTAAAAACTCCAATCAGGACCTCTAGATTGGACTTAAGGGTATGATAATAATTGATGTAAATCCTAGGGGTGGGGGAGTTTGGGAGGGTTGGGTGATTCCTCTTGCATGTATCTCCATTGATTTCTAACATTATCAAAATATCCTAAAGATATGTTTCCCAATCTATACTTGTTAATGCTTTTCCTAAAAATAGTCTACACATAACCCTTATGATGTTACCTCTTTTTTAATCCTAGAAATGAAATTCTAATTTGGATTACATATATGATTATATAACATTATTCCTCATTTCGATATTTACATTGCAATGTTGTTTATTCAATTTATAACTACCAATTCAATAACTATTCCTCAATAGTGATATTTAAATAAATTAATACATAAAATTTATATTTTTAATATATATTTAACTTATTATGTTATAATTTTATATATAATTCAAAAACCATGTATTTTATTCATCTAGATAATACCACGGGGCATATAATCACATTGGACATATAATACAAATAGTCTTATATAGACGAAACCAATATGATATGACTGTTAGATATAATTTCAATAGATTTAGTTACATACATCAACAATTTCATTCGACTTGTTAATTTAAATAATTCATAAAAATATATTATATTTTTAATAATTTATCTTACTTTCATAATTTTCACGATAGATATGTTAATCCAAGATAATAATGAGGATAATGATTTTTTTCATCGATTTTGTTTAATTGTGGATTTATTCTACTCATACTTTTCATATTTTAGTTTCATTTTTTATTCTCATAATATTTTAATAATTAAAATTAATTTTAATATATTTATATTAATAAAATTAATCATAATTTATTTATTACTAATGTTTTATTTGAAACAAGATAATGAAATCACCATAAAAATTACATATTCTTGTTAACCTGATCTAGAATTAATTTCTATTCATTACAAATTATCATTTAGGTATTTAGGATGAATGATTTAGGTCATAAATCTAAATAATAGAAAAATATATTAAAAAGTAGACAATTGTAATTAGTATGTGTTTTTTCAAAAAATAATACTTTTAAACAGAAACCTTTTTAATATTAATGAAACATATTTACAATTTTCATCTTAACCTTATTATTGTACCTATTCATCCTAAAAATCATATAAAAGTCATTTTTAAACATTTTATGAATAAAAAAACCTTTTTAATGGATATAGAAATATGGAAAAAATTGGTAGTCCATGGATATTTTTAAAAAATATCCATTGAAAAATACATTGGGATCCAAATAAAAAATTTCATATATAAGGAATTACCTTAAGTACACAAATTATTTAATTATATATAAATATTAAATAAATTTAAGGGAAAAAATAAAAATCATATTGGTTTATTTGAAATCATGAAAACTCATAATAATGATTCAAATAATTTATATATCTAATTTCATATGCATTCCATTAAACATATGTAAAATATGATACCCTGATAAATCATATGATTTGTATAGAAACCCAATAGAATTCTTTTAAAAAAACATTTAGATAATATGGGATATCATTTTAATATATCTATTTGAATCACCCTTTCAAATTAATAACATGGCTAATGAAATCAAAAACTAATGATTTAGAGGTATATAATTGAACCACAAGTCATTGGTTAAGAATTTTATAACCCTTAATTTGTTTATCATATAACCAACCATCATCATAACAATTCCCAGGAACAATGGAATGATAACAACAAATACATGCGTGGAATTTCTAACATTACTCTCATTTATATATTATTTTCATCCATAAGAAATCATTTCAAAATATTTAAATATCAATTAAATTTAAAAAAGAAATTATATTAATCCTAATATATGGAATGAATGTGTTAATTTGAAGAAAACATGTTATAGTATTAATAAATACAATAATTAAATAATGTTTTTGATGGATTTAAATAAATAAATGATGACCTATATATTAAATAGACCATTCATTTTCTCATAATATAATGAAAAAAAGAACATAAAATTATTCCAATTGAAATACATTTAACGAAATCAAAAATAAACATAAAATGTCATTTATATTTAATTTATTTATGTATAAATAACACCAAAAATTAATTTTCCAAATTTTAAAACTAAATAAAATATTTTATATGGAAAACATAGAATGTTAACTTTTAAATTTAAATCCCTTATCTAGTTCCCAAAATGTCAAATACAATCCTTATCAACCAGAATAACAAACAAATTTTAATTATTTACTTTATTACAAAAATGTTTTCAATTTTATTATTCCTTAAATTTTATTTGTTATAATGATATATTGAATTATGTGATCATTTATGTTCACATTAAATGTTTTGATGATATTCAGTTTATAAGTCGACAATGATATCAGTGGGTTTACTATGATAAAATAGGCCACTATTCCATCATGTACAAAATAATTATCCTCAAATATGTCATATCCCTGATATGGAACTCTCCAACATGAATGGAATGTGTTAGTTTAGATACCTTATGTGTGCCTCTCTTTAATCAGAAGGACACCAAAAAATAGAGGGGGTGTGATAAGAATAGGGGTGAGACTATACCTTTTGGTTATAATTTTAAAAAATATTAGGATAATATAATAAAAGTAACAAAAAATATATAATAGAGTACATAAAAATTCAAGACTACACACTATAGTTGAATTCTAATAGTATAATCCAATTGTATAATCTAATAAATAGTAATGGAATAACGTAATGATGTAATTGAATTAAACTAAACATCATGATAAAATTAACAACAAAACAATTACTAGATGAATAAATGAATAACTTAACTCTACATTGTCACGACCCACCCCCGGGGTCCGTGCCGTGACTACCCCAAGCCCGCCTTCCATAGGCCAGGGGCTGGCGACTAGCACCAAGGCGTAATTCCTGGTAAAAAGGGAAGGCATTGCCTTTGTAATGTAAACAAACACCATAGAGTATGAAAGCGGAAAGTAAACACTAAGTAAAAACAGAGTACAACTGAATGTGCGGAAAAGTAAATGGGCCAGTATACAAACCCAAACTGAAAGTAAATTACAACTCGAAAGGGAAAACATCAACTGTAAGTAAAAGCCGCTACACCGAGCTGTCCACTGGAGATCCCACCTGACGGATGGGTACAGATAGCTCCACTGCTCCACGGGTTCCACCGTCCGCTCCGAGTACGTCCCGCACAGGGGTCCACCTCCAGGTACCGTCCTGCTCTACAAGCCTCAGTCAAGATCAACGATGTCCGTCGTCTGAACCAACACAACGTAGTGCGGGCATAGCCCGTGCAGGGGTGAGTATAAGCTACTCAGTAGGGACCCCGAGACCCCCGAAGGTCTCACAAAATCCACAAAGGATAAACCACAAAGGAAGATACAAACACAAAGTAACAACCGACACTGCCTAGGTATATCCCATACATATACCTAAGTCATCAATTCCAATACGATCTAACCTTCGAGCCCAAGTACAACTCAGTCCACACAGGAAAGTAAACGTATTCCACACAGGAAAGCAAAACAAAATCCACACAGGATAGCACAACACAATCCACACAGGAAAGCAACTGGATTCAGCTCACACAGGTATACTTCTTCGAAAGACGATAAAGATGATCTGTGATCCATCTAAGTCGTCGGACCCATGAAGAATCAATAGGTAACTAACCCCCGCAAAAGACCCACACATGATCGGTCCCACACAGGACATGTAGGCGCTGGTTCACACAGGACCGCTGAGCGCAAAGACCCACACAGGATCGGGCCCACACAGGACCTGTAGCATTGATCCACGTAGGATCGCTGAGTTCTGTAGTCGTCATCAAATCCACATAGGATCTCTGTACTGTCGTCGTCGTGGTCACAGTAGCAGTAGCAGTCACAGTAACAGTCGCAGCCAGTACTAGGGTTCCCGCACACAGCAAACTCGTTCCGGAGGGTCCGCTCCACGAGCCGAGAGGCTGATACATCAACTGACACAAAGTCTAGAGTTGATGTATCCAAAGGTTCTGTATCGTCAATAGGAACTCAACACAACAGACGGCGCGTCGATCGGACGCCCGGTCTGAGAGTTATTAGCTTTTTCGTCCCAGGGGCCCGGTTGGTTTTTAAGGAAAAACCAACCCGACCATACTCCAACTACGTCCAAACCTCAAGATAAGTATGCCAAAAGAACAGTCTCACTAAGAGGAACACAACAAAGCTGACGGCACGTCAATCGGACGTCCGTAGCTCAAGATATGAGTGTTTCCGCTCCGAAGGCCCGGTTGGTTTCGTGAACGAACCAACCCGGCCAAACTCAAAGTATTCCGAAACTTTGAGTGCGATATACCGAATCGACCGTCTCGATCCATGGATCGCATTGCCGCTGACGGTTTGTCAATCGGAGGTCTTTGGCTCATGTTATGTCCAAAAGACTGAAATCGTCCCGAAAACGGGGGGTCCGGGTCCGGGGCGACCCGGCCCGACCCCCCCTGGGTAGCCCCAAACCGGTTCGACCCGACCCGTGTCCGAACCGGCCCGGCCGGCGGCGGTCCGGCGCGGCGGCGCGGCCCGTCCGGCGGCGGCGCGACCTGGCGCCGCACGGTGTCACGTGCGGGGGGCAAGGCCCCCGCTTCTGCTTGCAGGCGGCGCGGCTTAAGACGCGCCTTTTGAAGAAACCGGCCCCCCTCGTTGGGATCTGCCGTTTGGAAAAACGGGGGGGGGGGGGGGCGCTGCCCCCCCCCCCCCCCCCGCCCTCACGTGGCGGGCCTTCTTGTGGCCAGCAGGGGGAATTAATTCCCCCGCCACCTCTCTTCCGGCCGGCCTGACATGGCCGGCCGGTCCATCCTCAACGGGACCGGCAGGGCCGGTCCCCTTCCGGCTTCCGACACCGGCAGCCCGGCGAGCCGCCGGTCTTCTCGTCCCGCCGCGGCCCGGAACCAACCGCGGTGTTCGTCGTCTGGCGCGGTGCGACGACACCGCACCCCTCCGCCGTGGCCCCGCTCCGGCCGCGGCGCCTTCGGTTATATTCGATGCGGTGCGACGGCATCGCGTTCATGATGATCATTCCACGGAGCGGCGCGATGGCGCCGCGCAATACAACCATGCAAATTCCCGCGTGGTGCGACGACACCACGCCATCTCGTCATCCACAAGAAAATAATAATCATCTCGAACAAAGGAGGGGGAATTCGGTCGTGTTTGTGCGATCCGACCCCCTTCTCGTTAGATGATAACTCTTAAATAAAAATCTATAAGACAATCATGTTAGAACCAAGAACGAGAAAGAAAATAACCAACAACAACCCCTACCTTGGTTTCAAGATCGATGATCGTCAACGAACCACTGAAGACAACGTCGCGGTGGTCGGGCGTCGCGGTAATCGTTCATCAAACCGTTGACGAAGAGGTACGTCCGAAGAGGTACGTCGTTGTCGAATCTTCGTAAGACGACGAAGGAAGTCCGAGGAGGAAGCGGCGTTCCCTTTCGTTGACACGGAAGACGTCGTCGATCTTCGAAGACAACCGGCTATGATGAAAAGAGGAGCGGCGTTCTTCGTCGGAGCTCGAAGGTTCTTCGCGTTCTTCGTCAAGGTTGAAGAAGAAGAAGGAGAACCCAAAATCCTCTCAAGAAGGCTAGAGAAATCTAACCAAATAAAATAAGTTAGAATCTTATTTTATTCACACACTTAACAAATTGAATTTCAAAGGTTTAAAATTCAAATAAAATAACTCCAAAAGAAATAACAAGTTGTCATGTCATTTAAAGAGGGGTTAAAGGGAGTTTTGAGAGATGATGAAAAGTTAGGGTTCATGTGGGCCCCACCACACTTAATCCTCTCAAGGGAGGTTAAGTTGGTGTGGGTCCCACCCCTAACTTCATTTGAGAGAAGTTAACCGACAAGATAAAAAAAAGTGTTTCCACATTTTTTTTAATTTAACTTCTTATAATTTCTCCCAAATCTAACTTTCGTCCCGCAATAAACACATCCTCAGAAAAGGTCCCCTTAAGCGAATATCGGTGTTGCGAGTTCATCGGTGCCCTCAGAATTTGATTCTGGGCACCAGTTCAAAAGTTAGAAATTCCCGCTCGTTCGTTCACTAAACGTACCTGAGCCAAACTTCGGAAATTGATTCCGGGCACTCCGGGCCTCAGAATCAAGTGCCGTCAGAAACCGCGTTCTTATAAAATTCCAAAGAAAATTAAGAAAAAAAATTCCTTGAATTTTACGGGACTTTACATTACTCCCACCTCAGGGCTTTACATCCCCGTAAAGATACAACAAAAACTAGGAGAACAAATGAGGGTACTGAGCACGCATCTGAGCCTCCCGCTCCCATGTGCTCTCGTGGAGGTTCCCATGCTGCCATCTGATGCGCACAAGAGGAATCGATCGCCCACGTAGGACCCGCTCCTGTCGATCCTCTATCTCCACCGGGACCTCCGTAAAAGTTTCCCCATCATCAACGTCAAGCTCCCCATGGTCAATGATGTGCGTCGGGTCGTGCACGTATCTCCTCAGCTGAGATACGTGAAAGACGTCGTGCACCCGGTGCAACTGAGGTGGTAGAGCCAGGCAATAAGCCACCTCGCCAATCCTGCTAAGGATCTGGAAGGGTCTGATGAAGCGCGGAGATAACTTGCCGCCTTGGCCAAATCTCCGTATACCACGTCGAGGTGAGACCCGCAAGAAGACGTGGTCACCATCCTCGAACTCTAGTGGCCACCGCCTCCTATCAGCGTATGACTTCTTCCGGCTCTGAGCTGTCCTCATCCGCTCCTGGATGACCTAGACCTTCTCTGTCGTGGCCTGGACCATCTCTGGTCCCACAAGTGCTGACTCCCCAGGGTTTGTCCAGCACAAAGGAAATCTACAAGGTCGGCCGTACAACGCCTCGTACGGTGCCATCCCGATGGTGGAGTGGTAGATGTTGTTGTATGCAAACTCCACCAAGGGTAGGTGGTCCTCCCAGCTACGACCAAAGTCGAGGACACATGCGCGGAGCATGTACTCGAGAGTCTTAATGGTCCTCTCCGTCTGACCATCCGTCTGAGGGTGAAAAGCTATGCTCAGACGTAGCATCGTCCCGAACGCCTCCTGTAACCCCTTACAAAGCCGGGAAGTAAAGAGAGCATCTCGATCGGAGACAATAGATGATGGCACACCGTGGAGCCTCACAATCTCTTGAACATAGAGACGTCCCAAGCTCTCCACTGAGCCCTGCTCTCTGATGGGTAAGAAGTGTGCCGACTTGGTGAGTTGGTCAACAATCACCCAAATGGAGTCATGACCTCTGGAAGTGCGTGGAAGTCCAGTCACGAAGTCCATAGATATGTCATCCCACTTCCACTCCGGGACCTCCAAGGGCTATACCAAGCCTACTGGTACCTGATGCTCTGCCTTCACCTGCTGGCAGGTGAGGCATCGAGAAACGAACTCTGCTACTGCCTTCTTCATGCCCGACCACCAGTGCTGTCGTCTGAGGTCCTGGTACATATTCGCCACTCCAGGATGTACCGCCAAAGGAGAAGTGTGAAACTCTATCAGCACTTCCTCTCGCAAAGCGACTGGTACCATGGTACGTCCTCTGAAATGTATATCGTGCTCTGCTCCAAGGGAGAAACCATCAGGTGCCTGTCCCAAGGATATCTGTGCACGCCGTGACTCACAGTCAACGTCCTTACGTTGTGCCTCTCTGACCCGCTGCAGTAGTGTAGGGTTGACTGTGAGAGACTGGAGAAAGGTTGCTCCATCTGTATCCACGAAGGATATCTGCAAAGAGGGTAGCTGCTCTGTCGCCTCCTCAAGTAGTTGAATGCCCGTCCTCCTGCTGAGGGCATCGGCTACTACGCTCCCCTTCCTAGGAGTTTAGACTATCTCAAAGTCATAGTCCTGGAGGAACTCGAGCCATCGCCGCTGTCTCAGGTTCAGGTCCTTCTGCGAGAATATATACCTGAGACTCTGATGATCGGAAAAGACTGAAAAGCGCTCGCCCATCAGGTAGTGTCCCCATGTCTTCAGAGCGAAAACCACTGCTGCTAACTCCAGGTCATGGGTAGCGTAGTTCTGCTCATGTGGTCTCAACTGACGTGATCCATAGGAGATCACTGCCCGCTCCTACATCAGAACACATCCGAGTCCGGTCCCTGATGCATCGCAGTAGACTACTTACCCTACTCTCTCCTCAGGCAACCTCAAGATAGGTGCGCTAGTCAATCTCTGTCTCAGCTCCTGGAAGATCTGCTGAAATCTGTCTGACCATACGAAGGGTTTCCCCTTCTTCGTCAAAGCTGTGAGTGGTGCCGCAACTCTAGAGATGTCTGGCACGAATCTCCGATATTAACCAGCTAGTCCCAAGAAACTCCGAACCTCAGTCACGCTCCTGGGTGGCTCCCATGCTAACACAGCCTCGATCATAACAGGATCCACTGCAACTCCCTCCTCAGAGATAACGTGTCCCAAGAAGTGGACCTCACGTATCCAGAACTGGCACTTCGAGAGATTACCATAAAGCTGGTTCTCTCGGAGTTTGTCTAGTACAACTCGCAACTGATAGGCGTGCTCCTCCTCAGTTGTAGAGTAAATCATAATGTCGTCGATGAAGACCACGACAAACCGATCAGGGTATGGATGAAAGATCCTGTTCATGAGAGCCATGAACACTTCTGGAGCATTGGTTATGCCGAAAGGCATAACCAAAAACTCATAGTGGCCATACCAACATCTGAAGGTCGTCTTCTGCACGTCCTCGTATCTGACTCTGAGCTGATGATAGCCTGACCTGAGGTCTATCTTCGAGAACCATCGTGCTCCCTTAAGCTGATCAAAGAGGTCATCAATCCTCGGTAGCGGATACTTGTTCCTCATCATCACCTGGTTCAAGCGACGATAGTCAACACAAAGTCGCAAGCTCCCGTCCGCCTTCTTGGCGAACAATATCAGGGAAGCTCAGGGTGAAACACTGGGTCGGATGAACCCCTTGCCCTGCAAGTCCTCCAACTATACCCGTAGCTCTCAAAGCTCAGCGGGGGCCATCCGATATGCTGGAGTCGATATCGGGGCTGTCCCGGGGTACAAGTCAATATAAAAGTCTCCATCTCTACGAGGAGGTGTCCCTGGAACGTCGTCGGGAAAAACGTCCGCAAACTGATCCAGCACTGCAGGAAAACCAAGACTCTGCACGTCAACTGCTCCAAGGATGAGGATAGCCAACTCATGAGTAATGGGCTGTCCTCTCCTCCGCGGAAGTCCATCCTATGTTGTAAAGGCTCCCTTCTCGCCAGTGAAGGTGAACCTGCTCCCGTCGGTGCGTACACATCAGACCTTGCGCCTAAAACAGTCAATCTGTGCAAGGACCGTAGATAGCCAATCCATGCCCAAGATGACGTCGTAAGGACTCGACGCTGCTACAAGAAGATCCTAGCCGAAGCTCTCGCCTCCTAGAGTAAGCTCACACTGCCAGCACCAGTGTGTAATCGTCGAGTCTGCTCCCGTAGGATTCTCTAGCCGTAAAGATCGAGCCAATGGCTCTGTCGGAATCTCTGAGCTCCGAACAAGGGCAGCAGCTATGAAAGAGTGACTCGCTCTTGTGTCTGTAAGTACTGCAGAAAGGGTGGAATAGACACAGATAGTACCTCGAGTCATCTCGGGTGCGCCGTGGTCGTAGGCCTCTGCTGCCTGGATCTGTGCTTGTCTCTGCCCACCAGCTCCCTGTGGTCGGGGTGGACCTCCTGGTGGTGGTGGTGGAAGAGTCTCAAAGCGTCGCCCACCACCTACTGCTCGGCCAGCTCCTCTGCCTCATTCACCTCCTCCCTGCGGACCTCCACGGTCGACCCTCTCCCTCTGCCTCAGTGGTCCCTCAACTGTCTGCTGCTTCTCAGCTCGGTGGGTCGGGCAGTCACGAGCCATGTGGCCCGGCCCGCCGCACGAGTAGCACTGCCTGCCTCTCGAAAGACTGGCTCCTCGCTGTGTGCCCCGCACTGCTGAGCCAGTGTCCTGAGGTCGTCTGCCCGAAGGTCTGGTCTGCCTGAACCCCTGATTCATCCGTCGACTGCCTGCTGCAGATGACTCTGCCACGTGCCGCCCTGCGGTGGGTCTCGGTGATGCTGTAGACTCTGCAAGGAAGATCTCGATCAAAAGGGCCCCCTCCAGTACTCCTGTCTGAGTCGGTATGCTGAGGGAGATCAGCGATGCCCTGATCTCGTGTCTCAAACCATGCTCGAAGGTCCGGTCCCGGAAGAATGGGTCCCGTACCATGTCAGCCGAGTAGAATGAGAGATCGGTAAATCTCGCCGAGTACTGAGCGACCGTCATGCTGCCATGCCGCAGCTGAAGAAGCTCCTGGATAAGCACCGCACGAAGGGTGGCTGGGACGAACTCCGAGCGGAAGAGGATCTCAAAGTCCGTCCAAAGAAGAGATGCTTCATCATGCACCTGGAGCATCAAGCTCCACCATCGTCCGGCTGCTGCGTGTAGTAGGCTCGCAGCGAGGATCACCATGAGGTTTGTTGGTGTCCTCACTAGCCTAAACACACGTACTACTGCCTCCAGCTAGTCCTCGGCTGCCGGGGGATCTGTCTCCCCGCGAAACCTGGGTGGTCGCTGGCGCTGAAACTCATGCAGTGCGCTTAGGCGACGTGCATCGTCAGCGGCTGGTGCTGGAAGCATTCGTGGCTCGATGGGTAGAGATACCTCCAGCGCCACTACTGACAAAGGGCCCTGCACCGAAGCCTCGTCGCTCGGTGGGCTGTCGTCACACTCGACTCTCAGAACCCTAGCTGGCTGCCGTCGTGGGGCTATCCTGAAAAGGAAACATGTGCGCCACGGTCAGAACAGTATACCTGGTGAGATGATATAAATTAATCACAAAGAAAACTTTGAAACACACACGCAATCAATGTTTTCGTGAATTAAGTCGGAAATCAGAAGTCAGGGTCCTGGTGTACGGATACGTCGGTCACCGCACCAACACTGGACTCCCTGAACTGATAACCACACTCAATACGCTAAACATTATTGCTTCACATAGAAAAGATCAGAGTTCGCGGTAGAACCGAACTCCTCTGATACCAATTTCTCACGACCCACCCCCGGGGTCCGTGCCGTGACTACCCCAAGCCCTCCTTCCATAGGCCAGGGGCTGGCGACTAGCACCAAGGCGTAATTCCTGGTAAAAAGGGAAGGCATTGCCTTTGTAAAGTAAACAAACACCACAGAGTAAGAAAGCGGAAAGTAAACACTAAGTAAAAACAGAGTACAACTGAAAGTGCGGAAAAGTAAATGGGCCAGTATACAAACCCAAACTGAAAGAAAAGTACAACTCGAAAGGGAAAACAACAACTGTAAGTAAAAGCCGCTACACCGAGCTATCCACTGGAGATCCCACCTGAAGGATGGGTACAGATAGCTCCACTGCTCCACGGGTTCCACCGTCCGCTCCGAGTACGTCCCGCCCAGTAGTCCACCTCTAGGTACCGTCCTGCTCTACAAGCCTAAGACAAGATCAACGATGTCCGTCGTCTGAACCAACACAACGTAGTGCGGGCATAGCCCGTACAGGGGTGAGTATAAGCTACTCAGTAGGGATGCCGAGACCCCCGAAGGTCTCACAAAATCCACAAAGGATAAACCACAAAGGAAGATACAAACACAAAGTAACAACTGACACTTCCTAGGTATATGCCCAAACATATACCTAAGTCATCAATTCCAATACGATCTAACCTCCGAGCCCAAGTACAACTCAATCCATACAGGAAAGTAAACGTATTCCACACAGGAAAGCAAAACGAAATCCACACAGGATAGCACAACACAATCCACACAGGAAAGCAACTGGATTCAGCTCACACAGGTATACTTCTTCGAAAGATGATAAAGATGATCTCTGATCCATCTAAGTCGTCGGACCCACGAAGGATCGATAGGTAACTAACCCCCGGAAAAGACCCACATAGGATCGGGCCCACACAGGACCTGTAGGTGCTGGTTCACACAGGACCGCTGAGCGCAAAGACCCACACAGGATCGGGCCCACACAGGACCTGTAGCACTGATCCACATAGGATCGGTGAGTGCTATAGTCGTCATCAAATCCACACAGGATCTCTGTACTGTCGTCGTCGTAGTCACAGTAGCAGTAGCAGTAGTAGCAGTCACAGTAACAGTCGCAGCCAGCACTAGGGTTCCCGCACACAGCAAGCTCGTTCAGGAGGGTCCGCTCCACGAGCCAAGAGGCTGATACATCAACTGACACAAAGTCCAGAGTTGATGTATCCAAAAGTTCCGTATCGTCAACATGAACTCAACACAACAGACGGCGCGTCAATCGGACGCCCGGTCTAAGAGTTATTGGCCTCGTCCCAGGGGCCCGGTTGGTTTTTAAGGAAAAACCAACTCGACCGTACTCCAACTGCGCCCAAACCTCAGGCGGAGTATTCCAAAAGAACCGTCTCACTATGAGGAACACAAAAAAGCTGACGGAACGTCAATCGGACGTCCGTAGCTCAAGATATGAGAGTTTCCGCTCTGAAGGCCCTGTTGGTTTTGTGAACGAACCAACCCGGCCGAACTCAAAGTATTTAGAAACATTGAGTGCGATATACCGAATCGACCGTCTCGATCCAAGGATCGCATTGACGCTGACGGTTCATCAATCGGAGGTCTGTGGCTCATGTTATGCCCAAAAGACCGAAATCGTCCCGAAAACGGGGTGTCCGGGTCCGGGGCGACCCGGCCCGACCCCCCTGGGTCGGCCCGAACCGGTTCGACCAGACCCGAGTCTGACCCGGCCCGGCCGGCGGTGCGGCCTGGCGCCGCACGGTGTCACACACGGGGGGCAAGGCCCTCGCTTCTGCTGGCAGGCGGCGCGGCTTAAGCCGCGCCTTTTGAAGAAACCGGCCCCCCACGTGGGGGCCTGCCATTTGGAAAAACGGGGGGTCGCTGCCCCCCCCCCCCCCCTTTGTGAACCGCCCCCCTCACGTGGGGGGCCTTCTTGTGGCCAGCAGGGGAAATTAATTCCCCTGCAACCTCTCTTCCGGCCGGCCCGACATGGCCGGCCGATCCTTCCTCAACGGGACCGGCAAGGCCGGTCCCCTTTCGGCTTCCGACACCGGCGGCCCAACGAGCCGCCGGTCTTCTCGTCCCACCGTGGCCCGGAACCGACCGCGGTGTTCATCGTCCGGCGCGGTGTGACGGCACCGCACCACTCCACCGTGGGCCCGCTCCGGCAGTGGCGCCTTCGGATTTCTTCGACGCGGTGCGACGGCGTCGCGTTCATGATGATCCTTCCATGGCGCGGCGCGACGGCGCCGCGCAATACAACCGTGCGAATTCCCGCGTGGTGCGACGACACCACACCATCTCGTCATCCACAAGAAAATAATAATCATCTCGAACAAAGGAGGGGGAATTCGGCCGTTTTTGTGCGATCTGACCCCCCTCTCGTTAGATGATAAATCTTAAATATAAATCTACAATACTGTCATGTTAGAACCAAGAACGAGAAAGAAAATAACCAACAACAACCCCTACCATGGTTTCAAGATCTATGATCGTCAACGACCCGCGGAAGACAACGTCGCGGTGGTCAGGCGTCGCGGTAATCGTTCATCAAAACGTTGACGAAGAGGTATGTCCGAAGAGGTACGTCGTTGGCGAATCTTCGTAAGCCGACGAAGGAAGTCCAAGGAGGAAGCAGTGTTCCCTTTCGTTGACACGGAAGACGTCGTCGATCTTCGGAGACAACCGGCTACGAAGAAAAGAGGAGCGGCGTTCATCGTCGGAGCTCGAACGTTCTTCGCGTTCTTCGTCAAGGTTGAAGATGAAGAAGGAGAACCCAAAATCCTCTCAAGAAGGCTAGAGAAATATAACCAAATAAAATAAGTTATAATCTTATTTTATTCACACACTTAACAAATTGAATTTCGAAGGTTTGAAATTCAAATAATATAACTCCAAAATAAATAACAAGTTGTCATGTCATTTAAAGAGGGGTTAAAGGGAGTTTTGAGAGAAGATGAAAAGTTAGGGTTTGTGTGGGCCCCACCACACTTAATCCTCTCAAGGGAGGTTAAGTGGGTGTGGGTCCCACCCCTAACTTCATTTGAGAGAAGTTAACCGACAAGATAAAAAAAAGTGTTTCCACATTTTTTTTAATTTAACTTCTTATAATTTCTCCCAAATCTAACTTTCATCCCGCAATAAACACATCCTCGGAAAAGGTCCCCTTAAGTTAATATCGGTGCTGCGAGTTCATCGGTGCCCTCAGAATTTGATTCCGGGAACCGGTTCAAATGTTAGAAATTCCCGCTCGTTCGTTCACTGAACGTACCTAAGCCAAACTTCGGAAATTGATTCCGGGCACTCCGGGCATCGGAATCAAGTGCCGTCAGAAACCGCGTTCTTATAAAATTCCAAAGAAAATTAAGAAAAAATTTCCCTTGAATTTTACGGGTCATTACATACATGCTATCAAACCTCATGTTAGTCTCATCTCCAATTTCCTTCCCATTCAGCAAAGATAATTAAATGTAAGATCCATTTCCCCAGTCTAATCCTGAATCCATATAATCATCCTAGGTACCAAATAGTGTCCTGAAATGGGAGTGGGTATAACACATTTTGTTGAAACCACCATGTATAAACATAATAAATATGTTAATAATTGTATACAATAATTCAATAAACAAGTGTATTAATTAATTAATTAATTATATTAATACCACATCAACCTTATTGGAAACCATCAAAAAATGTCTTTGAGAATGAATTACAACCATGACCACCATAACCATGTAAACAAGGTATAAAACATAGCCTTCCTTGAATCCATGATAAAATTTCTATGATCATGTAGTATAACTATTCCACCAATAAATGTATAACCATGGTATAAAATACAAAAAACTACATCAAAAACTGCTATGTAAGAATTTACTCAATCAACCCGGCATGGGCTTGGTATATAAGAATTTATGTATTTATCCAGATTACTCTTGGAATATAATCATTTCATCATGTGACACTGGGCATAGCCTACTATATAAGAATCATTTCATGTATCAGGGAATAGGCTGTTATATAAGAATTTCAGTATGTACCACTCGGTATAGCCTATTATATTTTCATTTCAGAATTTATTAAAAATGAAAATTCCATATATAAGAATTAAAACATTTATTATAATGCATGTCATAACAATAAATATATCATAATATCACATCCTTAGCCTCAATGTTTAATTATGATAATTACTATAAATCCATCAACTACACATTTTATATAAAAATTGGTTATAACCAATAGTATGCTTGGTATCGTATAAAACATGACAATCCACGATGAAATTATATCATGAAATCACCAAAAATCTAGTTCATGATAAACACAATCTATGAAAATAAATAATTCATTTTTTGTCAAGGGGTTTTTCACATTATCGATAGTCACAACCCATGTCAATAACTATTTGGATACAAATGGACTCTAAGTAATAATATGATTAAATATTTAAATAATTTATCCACATTTATGTTGTCCAAATTAGATTATTTAATATACTGTGCAATTATGAAACCATGGGGTTACTGACTATCACCTACCTTTAACTAAGGTTCAACAAGAACATCCTACACGATTCTCCCACAAGTACCAAGGTGTTTATGATTTCTTCAATTATTTACGTATAATATGCATGATCAAGATGTCGGTAACCAAGATAGGTTCTCCAAAATTGCTTGGAAACTATTCGTGTGTCGAGTGGAGGAACCTTCATGTGGTTTGGAAAATAAAATCAAACGCAGGACAAAATTTTAACAACCTTATATGAAATTTAAACAGAATGTAATTCAATTACACACACTGAATATCTTTTTAGAGGTATACACTAAAAACGCATTTGCCTCAGAATATTATTGACTATAATTGCATTTTACATTAAGTATGATGTAATTACATGACATGTAATATTTTCATGTCCTGAATCAATTCAAGACCTATAACCATTCAAGAAATGCATCTGGAAACAATTACATAGTGTTTATTACAGTTACAAAATGTGAAACTATTCTAAATATAGTTTTTTATCCCAGTTTCCTTATCAAACCCAAAACCACTTTATGAATTATCAAATTACCATGAAGCCTTATTAAACTATGACCCAATTATACTACTGTTGAATTAATTAGAATATGAGTCCCAAACATCTATTATAAGTATCCTCTATAGTTTTATCATGTTTAATCACTACCCACGTCTATGTTCATTCAAGAATATATACATCCATGATCATTTTTTAATTTTCCCCACTAGAGGCTCTAATTCTATGAAAAATAAACAGACTCCATGTCTCAAAAAAGTAACTCAAATAAGAACGTAAATGGAAAATTATGGGAACTTATTACTTCCCCACAATATAACATCCCATCCCCAATTTGCTCCATGCAACATTGTAGGGTCTCTATTAACATGTATTGCCACATATATTATATATTAAACTCTCTTTATTATGTGTCTTACTAAACCAAAAGATTATAAAACTACACTTAAACAAAAGGAATCGCCCTACCCTGGAGATAGTTCTCAATCTGTCCCACAATCTATATTAGATGATCCTCATAAGACACATCAACACTATGATTCATGAATTATATGTCTATAACATAAAATGTTTATGAGAAATCTCACCGAAGATATGATATGTGAAACCCATAATTTGTTGAATTATATTTCTTGGAAGGGGATAATATGTAATCCATTGGACTGAAATGTTCCATTATCTTAAATGGCCCTACAAACTAGGGTGCTAGAATTCCTTGTTTCCTTATTAGGTGATTCCCTAATCTATTAGTTACTTGAAAAAATTGATGATGTCCAACTTAAAACTCTAGAGTTCATATATGATGAAAATAAATAGATTCTTTCCACCTATGTGCAATCGAGATCCGCTATATGATATTATGAACGTTCTCAAGTTCTCCTCTAAAAGTTCCATAGCTAGTCCCATGATGCATAAAAATACAGAACACATGCTTCCATAATATCCTCCAGAACCTGAAGAGTCCAATATGATTGATTTTAGGTCAGAGAATAATTGGTCATACAATGAGGAACATATCATCATAGATATATATAAATACATTTCAAGATATGTGATTTGAAATGCCGATCTATGTTAGATATAGTACTTATCAGAACACCATGCATCTGAACTGCCTCCTGCACATAATGAATTCCAAGATCACAGCTATTAAGGTCTCATCAGTATTAAATAATTATCCAACCTCTTTCATGAAATCATTCATCATCCATATATTATCATTCATATGGTGTTTCTAAGGAAATAATGTCACACAATCCATAGTGACATTGACACATTTCCACTCAGGAATGAGAAATGTTTGTAAAATCCTAGCTACCATTTAATGATCAGCATTTACCTGATGGCAAGTGATACATATTTCCAAAATTCCTATTACCTCATTATTTATTCTTATTTACTATAAATATATGTGGAACATATATTACATATTTATCAAAACAACATTCACCACCAATCTAGATGCATTAAACACATCATCAACTCCTCACACAAGACCATATGATCATATATTATACAATGGAAGGGAAGAAAAAATCCACTACAAAAATAAAATCCAAATATTTTCATCCCTGTATATGTTGTCTCTCAAAACATGGGCCTTCGTATTAGATAACTACATAGTCATGATATAGTCCTAATGCACTTGTATAATAGATGTTGAAGTCTAAGAAACTCATTCCTAAGACTCCTGAACTTATAGATTCATATCTTCTAAGAGTAGAATCACCAACCACTCATATAAATTCTTTTATACAACCTCTTCCCATTTATTTAAGCTCAACACATAATCAATGACATTTTTCATTCCATGTTTATAAGCCTAAACACTTTTTAGAGACTACATATAATCAATCCACCAACTATGATGAAGGTTCATGTCTTGATGATAAATGATATATAAGAGGAAATTATGGTTTCTTTATACCAAAAATAGGACAATAATTATATAATGCATCCATCGTCTAAGGGAATACAACACTACTGCTAACACCAAATCATGTGTAGGATAATTCTGTTCATCCGTTCTCACATATATGGATCCATAAGCACCCACATGATTCTCCAATATTAAAATTGCTTCAATAAAAACTATAGATTCATCACAATAAATGTTATAATATTTACCCATAAAATGTAAAGTGTGAATAATTTCTATGAAAATATTACCTTTCTTCTCCGAAAATATAATCTGAAATGAATTTGACCAAAAAAATCTAACCACATTCTTGGCCAGCCCTGACACTAATGATTCCAAATGACATAAGTCCTGGATAAACTAATGGTAAAAAATATCTAAAAATAGAAACCTGATAAATTTTAATACATTTATGGTATTCTCCAAATACACCATAGTTGTAACTTTATTTTGTTCCACTGACACTACTACCTTTGAGATGAAATTGACCATGAAATTCACATTATCAAAAGAGAAATTGTTATTGTTTGTCATACCATACATATGATGCCCTTTCAAGGTAATAAGGAAAATTTCATGTTGATAAAGGGTGTATACTATGTTTTCATTAACAAAAAAACTACATTTATCTCCAAAAAATATTTAAATATCCAATTCATCAAGGCCATGAATATTGTCGGTGCATTGGTCAAAAAAAGTGAAATCACTAAAAAAACATAACATTTATAATTGAACTAAAATGTAGTCTGAGGTATGACAGATTGTCTCACCCGAAACTGATGGTATCCAAATCGTAGGTATATCTAAGATAAGTTTTTAGTGCATCTCATATAATTTAAATGATAGTCGATGCATTAAAGGGGATACCAGTACCTAACCATAATCAGGTTTATTCTTTTATAATCAAGAAAAATACACAATGTCCCATTTTCCATTTGGTGAATGAAATTCGAAAACCCCTGTGAAATGTTATAGAATTATTGGAACCAAATGATTCATGATCATCCAAATTTACATACAACTCTTGTTACTCTACTCATTCTATTCTATAAGGTGGGATAGAAATTGGCCCTACACTCAACAAAAATTGGTCTTAAATAGTATATATTACTCATGAAGTAATCCATATAAATTTTCTGGAAATACAACCTATAAAAGTTATACAACTAGATAAAAATAATATTGGTTTATAACAACATCATCTAAGTAATTACATGTTATCTAACCGTGAGTCAAAAAATGTACATTGACTTGGACATGGATGACCATCCTATGGATAACACACACCTTGTTGAGAGTATATTCCCCCTCTGGTAATAGAAAGGTAACTCTCCTTCAGTAATAGCTTATATGAGAAGACTATATTGGAAAAAATACATATAAAATCTCAAATATAATCATATCATTTTTAGTACGAAATAACTCACAAAACGAATGGAGAACACTAATAACTAGAGAAAAAACCATTGGAAGTTTAATATACATTGACCACACTCTAAATGGTGTGTTGATGGTAAAAAAACTATCTTGGATATCCACATACAAGACCAAACCGTTTTTAATAATGAGTAATTATGAAAATAATGTGATTCTATTTTTATGACTGAAAACATAATCAAGTGTAGATGATACACGAATCATACCCCTGAAAGTAGATAGTCAGGAATCCACAATTTCTAGATTAGTTTTAATAAAATATAGCTCACCCAACCATATTCCCTATGATCTAACGTCACTCCCTTGAGATATAAACTCTTTCTAAAACTAGAATTATTACAATGGGTTACAAAATTCCCTACCTCAGCCATACATTCTTTTAGAACTCCAGCTACCAAGGTGTTGAGGTGTAGTTGAGACCTTCATAGACTCAGGTAACTATCATATTCCCTTACTAAAGCCATTTTGTTTTATTCACCTATAAACATATGTTAGTGTGCGAATCAATAGAAATAATTACACAAGAAAGTGGAGTATAGAAACTGTGGCCATTTTCGACCATCTTTACACACTACTAACTAAAAAATGGAACATCATCATGATTTGGATTTCCTATAATCTAATTTATCTAACCACTATAACACTAGTGAAAAATTTTATTTTCACAAATATTTACACTAGAATAAGATTTCAATTCTTTTTCTACTGAAACACCCTTGGAATTGTATGGTTCCTCTGTCGAAATCAATTCTATGATGACTAATTGATTCATTACATCATCAAAACATAACAGATGGAAATGATTCACCTATGGTATGATCTAACAGAAAATACCAACATGAAAGCATATCTCTATAATGATTTCCTCAGTATCTAAAGGTTACACAAAGAACTAAAGGGAAGTAAATCATTATTTACCATCCATCGATGAAATTACATCATGTCCAAGATACCTAAATCCAAATACCTATAATCCATCAATGTCTAAGAAAAAAATGGATCATGAACTTCTCCATAGATTCAGTCCATGATAACGCAAACTAAATAACTTATATATCTATAATTTCCCACCAATGTTGGGATGGTCCAGGAAGAATATACACAATAAACCTAACCCTCTAATCTACATGGGTATCTAGATGCCTAACTAATGTCTAGACCTACTCAATCCAGAACATGAATACCTGTGGGACTACCTCCCAAATAAACATATGCAGATGTTGTAGCTACATGTATCTCAGTTTCTTAGACATAATATAAAAGTTGTGAAAAATAACTTTTCCAATTTATCACATTTCCCTCATGAAAATTTCTCTAATATTATCATTTTGATGGACCAAATGAGCAGAAATAAGGGTTGGCGCAACTATTTTTAGAGAGTGATCATGTTCCATCTCCATATTCTCAACTCCTTGTTGATGAGGATGAATTTTCTCTATAATAAAAACAGAATTCATATGAAATTTAGCTATAACAAACTTATCCAAAACTTTTGACAATGACAAATAACAATTGACTCTTTGTATCTATAAATAAGGATATCAAGTATTTTAGAATGATATAAAAGTAAATTTATTTCATTTCTCATATATATGAAGTATCTCATATCATAGTTATTTATAAATGTATATATTACATAAAATGAAATATGTCTTAATCCTAAACAATTCATCTCAATATTTATAACTATATTCATATTAGGATGCATGGAAACTCGTATTTCACCATACCTGGAAATGAGTATAAATCTAAATATCCCCTAGAATCATGAAATAAAAACCTTACACGACATGCGAATCTCTAATGGTGAAACAAAATCAACTATAATAAGACCACTTTATAAACAAATTTCCAACCAATGGAACATATATTTTACCCCATACATGGATTGTCTAATTACATGAAAAACCTCATTATGAAGTCAAGAAAAATCCTATTATACTTTATATATTTATAAAATAGTAAAAAATAATAATAATTTTCCCACAAACAAACTATTAATGTCCCACGATCTGGAACTCCCTCACATGGATGACACAGGTTAGATTTCAGACATCAAGCATGAATCCCCATACACTAGAGGCTACTAAATAGAAATAGGGTTGTGATCAAAAGATTGTGGATAATATTCCTCACACTCATAGTGTTTTAATATATCATATCATTCGAATACCAACAATAATAAATAAATATTGGTGTATAAAAAAATTGAAACAATACATAATAACTGAATACAAAAAATAATTTCCCTCTAAATAATCAAATAAATAACAAAATTATAATTTAATTATTTTATTGACATAAATTTAATTTCTTTATAGAAGTAACATAAAATAAATTTCTAGGAGACTCATCAAAAGAATCAAAGGTCTTAGACTAGATCCCCATGTCGGTCCCATATCCAAACTCCAACCCATCTAGTAAACACAATAAAGAAAGTCGATTTCCCATGTCTATTCCTACATCCATATAATCTACTGGGGTACCAAATACAGGATTGAAAATGATGTAAGTATTGAAAAGTAGGTCGTTACCATCATTTTTAAATAGATCCATTCTGATAATAAGTGTATGAAATAATCCAACAAACATGTGTATTAATTAATGAAATAATTAATGTAATAACATATAACTATACTTCAATACCATGGATGAATATATCTTATCATGTATCAAAACCATTGAAAACCTAACCATAAAACTATGCTATATAATATAACCTACATCACCGGTATACCCGAATGTCTCTGAGCCTATCTAATAATCATGAAAAACATAACCCTATAACAAATGTATATATTACACAAATCTGGGTTAAAACATGCTATAAGTTATGTTTAGGAATCAATCTTGTATTTTCCAAATATATAATAATTTTACCATTTATTAGGGTAAATACTAGTAAAAATGAGTTTTAGCATGTGTCAACATGAATGGACCGCTATATAAGCATTTCAAAATGTCTTAGTGAATAACATCGTATATAAGAAATTCCTCATGTGTCTTTTGGAATAACCCTCCATAAAATCATTTCATCATTTCTCAACTGGTTAAATTATTCATATAATAATTATATAAGTTTACACAACCCATCTCATAACAGCAAGGATATCACAATATCAACTCCTTAGGCCTAATGGTTAATTACGAATATTACCATTTATCATTAAATAATAAATATCATATAACAATTGGTCATAACAAAAAAAATGCCACTTATCTCAATAGACACACCAGTAAAATGAATAATTATATCAAAAATTCACACAAAATCCACATCATACTAAACAGACATCCCTAGGGTCGATTTGAGGAATCTTAATGCATGATGGAAAATAAAATCGAATGCTCGACTCTTTTTTTACATCCTTCTTGAGAAATTACAATGTGTAAAATTTAGTTATACATTATGAATTTATTTTTAGTTGGGTTCATCAAAAAATTTCTTTTTCCACATATTCTTATTTATTCCAATACAACAATAAATGATGATTAATATAATTTTAGGACAAGTAATATTTCATATCATGCATTTGTTAGAAACCCATAACCATTTACAACATTAATCAACAATAAATTACATGGAATTTATTATAATTACATGAAATTTAACTATTTATCCGACATTATTTCATCCATGATTCCTTATTAAACATGAAACAACTGAAGGACTATCGTTTTTTCATGAATCCTTGGTAAACTAGTTCCCATTTATTCTTCAACTCCATTAATTTGAACAGAATTTATAAACTACCCCTCAGGTGGATCCTCTATTTTTTCAATTTTTATCACAACCCAAGTGAACATTCATTCATGCAACCAAAAAACCAAAAAAAATTAAGTCATTTCTCTCAAAAAAGTTTCTCCCTCTCTGAAATATACACGAACACCAATGATCAAATAAAATAATAAAATATGGACATTCTTAAAAAAATATAGGATCTAATAATATAATAATAATAATTATACATCAATTATACTTTTAAAACCAATAAATAATGGGGTTAAAAAAAATTAAATACATTATAATCATAGAGACGGTAGGTTATATATACATATGAGTAACATTTCAATTTCTCAATGATCATAATGTATAGAAGATATATATTATTTTTCTTTTATAAAATTATAATCATATCATAATGAATCATTATTTCTTTGATTATACATATATTTTCGTAGTCATGTGGTGGTGATAAACGAATGACATCTTGGTGTGGAAGTGGCGGTGCACACATAAACACTGATGATGTTATCAGATTTCAATTATGGGAATGTTAATAACTAAAATGATATATTATCTCTAGAAAAGAAAAATATTACATGAAAATAACATATAATGATTAAATTTTTTATGATAAAAAGTCATGAGAGGTGGTTAGGGAGAAAAGAACAACATTTCATGAGGTAGTATTCCACCATCCACTTTAATGATGTTTTCTATTATCTTTTGATAGAATAGGGTATGGATGTGATTTTTACATTACAATAATAACATTTCTTCATATGAGATTTTAAATTGAAAACCATGGTGCCACACACTAGTTCCTCAATCTTGTTTGCTAACTGCTCATAGGTGCTCCAGCCCACACGTTAGAGACTTCCGACTAGTAGTGATAGTTTAATGTCGATTATGGAGAGACTAATCCATCATTGTTATAGTAATTACAAAGAGGAAAAAAATTAAAAAGAAACAAATGAAATATAACTATAACTATTATAATAGTAGTATCACAGGATAACCACAATTGGAAACACAATATCAATTCATAATAGTAGAAATACAATACAAAAGTACATGCGCTATATCAAAATTCAAAAACAAAATTGAAGAAGCTAAAAAATCGCCAGCAAGTCCCTAACCATGTTTGGTCCCCTCATCAATGATCCATAAAAATTAATCCATATAACATAAGTGAATTTCCCTTATATTTTTATGAAAACATGACTTCTATTCGGGTACTAATATGGATGTTTGAGTAGGGTTTGAGAACAACTCAGTAGGCCACCACCATTAGTGTATAAAATAATATCAAGTTAATGAAAATTGAATTTAAATTTATAAATTAAAAATAAATGAAAAAAATTGAATAGTTTACATTAAATCAATTAATCGTTATTTAACCACATAACACCCAGGTTCTTAAGAACACCCAAACCCTTAAATCATTCATATACACATTCTAGAGTCTAAACTATTCCCATGGAATATCATATATCATAATGACATTACAATCATTCATTAATTCAATTCACATGTGAATTCCACAATTACGATTCACTAATTGAGGACATGTATGAATAATAATGTTATTATTCACCATATCAAGTAATGTGTTAATTCCATTGTTATCAAACACCATTTAAAATCACATATGAATAAAATTGTAAAAATTCACTATTACAAGACATCTATGAAATAATTTTTTAACATTCAACATTTTATGTCACTTGTGAATTTCATTGTTACCATTCACCATTTAATGTCACATGTGAATGCCCTTTTTAACATTCACCAATTCAGATCACATGTAAATACCATTGTTACCATTTCCCATATATGGTCACGTGTGAATTCCATTTTTACCATTCACTATTTATCAAATTCAGGTTAATTAATTTACCAATTAATTAATCAAACTCAATAATTTAACAATCACATAATTCAATTAATTAATTCAACATTTATAAAACTACATCAAATTGATTAATAATTCAATAATTAGTTGGACAAATGAATATAATTAATTAAATAATTAATTAATTATTTTTTGAAAGAATTCATCAATTAACCAGATAATTAATCACATAAATCCCATTAATTAATTCACTAATTAAATAATCAAATAAATTGCATTAATTAATCCAAACAAAGAATTAATCAAATTTTTAATCATATAAATACCTTTAAATAATCCATCAATTAATTATCTCAATCAATAAATATCATAATTCAATAAAAACCACTAATTAATTCCACAATAAATTTATAATTTTCAGGAATCTCAATAACCTCATAATGAATTCAACAATTAATTATTTTAATTGACAATAATATTATTCCAACTTGGACAATTTCTCGTAGTTAATTACAAAACCAAAATATGTAATTCTATAAAAAACTCAATTGATAATTATCTAATAGAAAGTACACAATTACATACAAATAATTTAAATGAATAATTTGGGATGTGAATTATATACCAGTTAAATAAATTCGTGGATGGGAAACCACCCAATAGGAAATCCCCAATTTGAAAGGAATGATGACGTAGAATGAGATCCATATTATAAAAACTAAATCCTGATTGATCAGTAATAGTCCCAACATTTACAATCTAAAAATATGAACCTAGATCTAGATCTAGAAAATAATATTTAAGAACATTCCATCAACGGAATGAAGAACAATGAGAATGAGAATAGAAACGACATGTGATGGGATCCTATTTTCGGGATGGGAGTATATCTTCATACT
The DNA here is from genome assembly GCA_963277665.1 of Viscum album. NCBI lineage: Eukaryota > Viridiplantae > Streptophyta > Magnoliopsida > Santalales > Viscaceae > Viscum > Viscum album. The sequence goes on along the minus strand of OY728128.1, from coordinate 792,826,990 downwards.
AGGAGTCAAATAGAGAATAACCAAGATCATAATGGCATTTAATTTTTCTGAGAGGATCAAAAAACATTAATGAACATCATGGGACATGCTAGGGAAGAATAATTGTTAAAATGGGGTCATAAAAATTGTAAAAAAATTTGTGTTGATTAGAAACACACTCACGAATTTCTTGGTAGATGTGAACAATTTTCCAAAACTTTGGCCCTTAACAATGAGACACATTGGGTGTGTGGTTTAATGATTTTTCAAATAGGGATATAATTTTGAAAAACCATGTTCCAGAAAAGAAAATCCCATTTTTTTGGGATCACACATTTTTCTATGCTAGGGTGCACAGTTAGGAAAATTTACTCAACAACTATGAAATTCCCTGTTTATTACTTTTTTCTAAAATTTTCAACCAAACACACCCCAAGGAAAAAACCATAATGAAAAATTAATGAAAATAAAATAATTTATAACTATAAAAAAGAAAAATAAATATTAAGAAAATTTCATGGTTTTAGAATATCCCCACATTATAATAGATTATCCTTGAGTAGCACTCCTAATAATTTCTAAGATTCAAAGTCAAAAATATTGATCCACTAGGCCCAAATATCCACTTCAATCTCCCATTGACCTTCTATCACATGTACATGTTTCCAAATTACATTGAATATTGGAATGGTGTTTCTCCACAACAGTTTCATACTATGATCCAATAGACATATCACATGCTCTGTAATGGAAAAATCTATCTAAAGATAAACCACATTAATATCTATCTTGTGAAAATGGTTGGGGTAATACAATCATAGCTATACCACATGAAAAAAAATCTATAATTGAACATTATCTCAATGCATGTTCCAATTGGTATGTCACTAACACAATCCTCTCAACATCCTCAAACGGTCCAACAGACCTGCGCTCCTGTTTTCCATATATGTATATCCCAAAGGGATCCAATATTGGTGACACACAAAGGAATACATGATTACCCGATAAAAACTACAGGGCTAATCGATATCTATCAGTATATGACATATATATACTCATAGTCATAGAAATATGTTTCTGAAACAACTATAACTTCCTCTACATCTTATACACAGGACTTGGTCCCGACTACTCTAACTCACCTGCCTCCATCCAAGATAGAGGTGATATACATAGCATTACATAAATAGTTATTTATAGATCCATATGAAATATTTTCAGATATATATTTTTATTGGAATATTTATCAGGTGCTAGAAATTTCTCCCAATACCCAACAAAGTCTAGAAGAAATGCTCATATCATATCATAAATAACCTACATAATACACTCTTAATGAATATTTATCTATTGGTTGAAATCTATAATCAATAAAAACATCTTTCCAAGAACCATATAAAATCCTTATATGTATCCCCAAGTAAAACATGAGTCACAATCTGATACATTAGTATCTAGCACCCCATGTAGGTGGACTATCTCCCAAACATATAGTTCTCCCAAATGATCTACTAAGAAAGTATTGTGTACTTGTAAGAAATGTTCCATCTTTTTCAACTAGTCAAAAATCATCCAATTGACATCATTCAAATGAGGTTTTCTTAGGATTCCTCCGTCAAATTCCATAATAACATCGTCTAACTTCCATTATGGAATTAGCAATGATTGTAGTAAACCACATATTCATTGGTGCCTAGAATTCACCTCCTTACATGTGTATCATCATTTCACCAACCATGATACCTCATTTTTGATGCCCAAACACCTATTCATTGATTCTTGTACCCTCATAATATCTATGTCTATTCCATTTCAAAAGAGTAGACTCCCTTGAAAATGATATGAGAGTAATAACCTCAATAATTTCCTTAAACTCCGTAGAAATTTTATCCAAAAGAGCCAATATAGTCTAATCAAAAATAGACTCATGTACCTCATGATTCTGAGATTATATTCTGAAACCATTAGCCACATCATTTCCATTTTTGAGTTTATATGCTATCTCAAAATCAAATGGTTTCAATACAAAAACCCATCTCCACCATCAATCCATGGAATTTTATTGTGAAAAGATATAAATTATGATCTTATGATCTATAAGAATTGTAAACATCTATCCCAATATAGAATACCCCCAAAACAATAAATCATGAACTGCTAATGGAAACTCAAGGTCATGAGTTGGGTATTTCTAATTACTTGGGCTCAACAATTAAGACCATACATCATAAATGGATCTCAATACATATTCATTACTCCATGAACAATCCTTCAAGTGTTAAAAAACACCCTATATTCCTCACCTTACATAGGTATGTTCAATATTGTCTCTAATGTCTACTTCTTCTTCGACACCTAGTAGAAAATATCACATTATTTCCACCATTCACACTTTAGATCCTTCTTGGTCAATCTTGAAATCTATACTTCAAAATAGAAAATGTCTGGATTGAAAATTCCAAAATATCCCACTAAACCCATAAATCTACGGATATTAAAAACATTCTTAGGATTCACCCTTTAATAAATTTCCAGGATCTTGGTTGGTTTCACAAATACACCTTCCTCAGAGATTATTTTACAAATGATGTTTAGTTGGTCATTCCAGAAAAATACATAGATAGCATGTTGTATATTTTATACTCTTTAAATGTACTCAAGAATATTTTATATTATTGGGAATGATCTTCATGAGTCCTATAGTAAAACAAGAAATAATCCAGAAAAATACCAAAAGCTGACATAATCATTGATGGATGATTCGCTTCATGAATTCCATAAAATCTATAGGTGAATTCATCAACTAAAGAAATATTATAATGAAATCATATTGTCCATACCAACTTCTATAATCAGCCGGGGGTATTATATTTCTGAACGCTCAACTGGTGGAAAAATAATCTTATATTGATATTGGAGAAAACAAAATCACCCATCAACTGGTCAAATAGATCATTGATACATGGAATACGGTATGATTTATTCACTACCATCTAGTGAACGTTCCATATATCGGGACACAAACACATATTCACATCAACACTATTTAAAATAAACTATCGAACCCCAAGGAGATGTAATCAAATGGTTAAAACCAATATTCTCTAAATGTTATAAAAATTTCGTGGTATATTGATGTTCTATCATTTCTATTCTATTTGGAGGAATAGAAATTTCCTCATCCACTGTCATGGGTTCAATATGAATTTCCATATCTTTATCAAGTGGTAACCTGAATAAGTCATTAAAAAACAAATATTGAAACCTATAAACATTGTTTTTAAATACATTTCACTTTAAACCTCTATAATAAAAAATACTAGAAACCAATTTTTAAAGATCCACCAGTTGATAGTGAATTGGCCCTGCATAGACCTCCTTGATATCCCATTCTTTTTGGAGAGAATAATTTTCACCATCATAAGACGTAAATTCCACACTCATTCAGTAAAAATATATGTGGTATTGGTAGGATACCAGCCAATCCAATCCCAGAATTATACCGATTTCTAACATGTGTAGTATATAAATATAACACATAGAAATATACCCCCCAACCTCGAGAGAACACCCCATTCACAAGATGATGTATCCAAATAGTACTCCAAACTATGTATCTATCATCAATAAACCAATCTTGAAATCTACTTTTTGGATCAAAAAATTCAATTTTATTCCAAAATAATAGAATGATAGGAACCATTGTCAAATAAGACACAATCTAGCATAGAATCTTTAATAATAGTACCTCTCAATATCGATGGTCCGACATTGATATCTATAACAGTGCGATGAATAGCATGGAAATCTCCTACTCACCTTCCCTATGAATTAGTATGAATCCCTTGAACTGCACCACCATTATGATATGTGAACTCTATCCTAGAAACATCACACCCAATAACATTACCACCTCATCCAGTATAACTCAATCTTCTAGATTGATATGGTGAAAAAGATCCCCTTCATGCAACCCTATACAATCCCGCTCATCCATCACGGATCATATATCATTAGTTCCTGTATAACTTCTCTTTAAATCACATATTACCACAATATCAACACTATACATGTGTTTTGGGATAATATCTATGATAGTGGACTATGCTACCGTCATGGTGACAGACAATACATGTAATGTATATAACGACAGACTCTTCCCGCTAGCCACTATTTTTACTACCCCTTTGGATATCATTTTCATATAAACTCTTCATTATTATTAAATACATACTCCTTATCATCCATATCTAACCAATTAGCATGAAGCGGAATCCTCTCTCATGTTCCCATAGGTTTGGATTGCTTGATCTACCCCCACAACAATCTTCTTTTAATGAAAGATGTTATCTTGGGTCTCAATCTCACATTTATGCCCATCCATGGAACCCCTCACCATAGATTTATCATCACCTAACAATGATAGAGGAAATCACTATATGTATAAAAACATTCAAGAATATTATATCACATATATACTCCACTATTTCATCCCCATCCTACATCTAAATTTCTAGATAAATGTACTCTAGGTACATATCCAAGAAGTACCTCACAAACATACCATCAGATTAACATGTTCAAGCATGAATTCCCCACTACTGCTTTTCTAATACCTATTTCATTTATGAATCAGAATTGACCATCTTATCAGTAATATTATATAAATTGTCATGTATTATCTGGATAGACTCAGTCCAGAACATAGATGCCTCAAGTCAACCGTCTTTAGTAATAGTTGAAGGGTGTTCCAACTAAATCCCCCAAATAATGTCAGATATAATTTTCATATACCACTATGGGTCTCCATCCAAATACTATATAAGGAGTGGATATTTTTGGAACTGCTCCCTTGATTCCTTACCCGGTACTATCAATGCCTCAGGTTTCACTACTTGTAGATCATCTCGAGTCATATCCTCCTATCATTCTATCATTAAGTGTAATCATGGAAGAATCTATATATATTTTCAAAAAGTGATATTATGACATATAACTCCACATTATCATGTTTTTGTAATAGGAAAAATAACAAGGAACATCAAATTTTTTACACAAACCCTACTCTATGGTAATAACTAATGTGATATCTCTACCCTTAATCATCGTACGCCTATATCTGGGTTAATAAAGCTTATTTTCATAATAATTATAATGTTTATCATAAAAAATAAATTATTATCATCATGAATTATTATACAATTTTAATGTCCACATTAGGAACCCATTTCAATTCAATTTAACAAGAAAAGGAAAATAATAAAAGTGCAACAACATACCCAATACATAGATCCCATGAGTTCCTACATTAAGGCAGGTCACAAAAATCCCTTTGCTTCTACAAGGATGTTATCATGATCAACTCTATTTCTATACCGAGACACGATTAAAATAACAGAAAATACCAACACTAATAACCAAATCACAAAATATGTGAATCTTCCAAGGTGACCTAGCATTGACTGTAACAAAAAAACTAATAACTATCATCCCACGCTAGGTAATTCCATTTTCCGATGTACAAGGGTTATCTTGTCTAATGCATGAGATCATATCCAATACTCGAAAATTCATAGTATATTTTATAACATTCCTAAATAGTAAAAAAATAATAAGAAAGGAAATATACTATGAGACATATTTGTAATGTCCCAACCTAGGTTAATAACACCGGTGACCCATGTCAGTTCACTACATGGCCTCAATTATGAATCCATATATGGTAGATGCTATTGAATAGAATTGAGTTAATAATGTTGATCATGGGTAGAATATACCATCTTTATTAGAGTAATAATGATATGGAAATAAATAATCAATAACAGAATGACATATAACCATAACCATCATAAAACAAGTATCACAATATGAACTAATGTTGAAATTCAATATAACAAATGAATATTAGATATGTAATGGAAAAGTATTTTTCATTTTTAAAAATTATAAACCAAAATTAAAGATAATGAAAACTCCCCACCTGGTCCTTAAACATATCAGGTTCCCTTATCCATGCTCCAACCAAAATCAACCATCTAACTCTAGGCCTTTATCCCTTATTGTTTCTGACAATAATAAATTCTATTCGAGTACCAATCTGGAATCCTGGGTTGGGTTTGATTACAACACATTATGCCAAAAAAAATTGCATTTAATATAATATGCAATCAATGGAAATTGTGTAAAATTTTATAAAGAATAATTAAAAGAAAAAAATTAACCATTTCACACATATTAAATTCTTATTTATTTTACCACCTGACACTATGGTTACAAAGGACAACCAAACTCTCAATAAATGTGTCAGCCCATGTGAGAGTTTGAACTATTAAAAAGGAAAATAATATATCTAAATTCCACGGTTACCATTCATCAATTAAATTCACATGTGAATTCCACTATTACAACTCATCAATTTATGTTGTGTATGAATGAAATTGTTACCATTCATCATTTCAAGTCACATGTGAATGAAATTATTACCATTCACTAGTTCAGGTCACATGATAATGAAATTGTTACAATTCACCAATTCATATCATGTGTAAATACCATTGTTACTATTAAAAAGTGTAGTTTATATGTGATTTCTGTTGTAACCATTCACCATTTTCAGGTCACATGAGAATATAATTGTTACCACTAACCATTTCAAGTAACATGTAAATGAAATTATTACCATTTAGAATTTAAAGGAACATGTTAATTTCATCATTACGAATGAAAAAATTATAAAATAAAATTAATTTATTTAAAAATTAACTAATCAAACAACAAAAATTACACTATGACATTAGTACTTTGATTTATTCCATGATTAATTAAATAAATCAATTTCATTACTAATAAAAAAATTAATTTATCACATTTGTGAAATTATTTAATTTACCCAAAAATTAATCTTCAAATTCCCATTAACTAATTAACAAAGTAATTAATCACATTAATATCACTAATTATTTCACCAATTAATTAATCTCATCTCCTACATTAATCAATTCAATAAAGTAGTTAGTAAAAATCATAATTAAAAAAATCCACAAATATAATTCATCAATCATTTATCCCAAATAAGAAATTTTGAAATCCCAAGTATAATTATTAATGAATTAAATAATTATTTAATAAAATTTCACATCCTCAATTATATAATAATTAATTAATTAAATTTCTAATTCAATTTACAATCGCATTATTCCCAATTGTCCAATTTCCCTAAATTAATTACTTCACAAAATTAAATAATTTAATAATGAACATAATTTATAATAATATAATAGAAATTATACAATTACATACACATAACTGAAATGATTGATTTTTTATTATAACTAGATATCACCTACCATAATTTGTTAATGAGTGTTCACCAAACAAAAATCTTTAATTTGAATGGAATAACGATATAAAATGAGATATGGATCATAAACCCAAAATCCAGATCAAAATATCAAGATCCCACAATTATATATACATACATATATGTATATATATATATATATATCCTTGATCCTAGATATAGATCTATCATAAATCATGGAAGTAAAAATCCTTCAATGGATGAGAGAATAGTGGAAAAAATAATGTAATCCAACTGGGATCAGATCCCCTTATGGGGGGGGGGAGATCTTTACTACAAGAATTGAATCAAAAATACTAAATGTAAAAATCACTTATATTCTATTCGAGAGGATATAAAATAATACAAAAATAAGGTTCAATTTAGGGTAAAATTTGGGAAAAATTGGGGGCATAAAAAATTTTAAAACAAATTTTTAGGTTAATTAAAAACCCGAGGATGATTTGATAGTAGAGGAGCATGATTTGAAAAACTTTTAACCTCTTTGGGGGGGGGGATGGTTTCTCATAATATAGAATATAGTTTGAAACAACATGTTCCATTAATGAAAATATCATATATTTTTTCTCACATATTTTTCTAGGCTGTGGCGCACGTTTTGGGAATATCATATGCCAACCATGAACTTCCCTCATTCTTCGATACTTTAAAAATTTCACCTAAAATATCTTCAAGGAAAAAAATAAATTTGTACATAATAAAATTAAAAAGAGTATATGTAAAAAATCCCACAACATATCCTGAAAAGGTTTAGGTTTTATAGAGAGGGACTGGTTTTATTAAATTATAATCTTCGAGAAATATTACTGATCGATTGATGAAGAAATAAAAAAAACATTTGGTTTAAAATTTTACATCTTCATAGGGAAATCATTTTTCCCATCCCACATTAGTAATATATGAATTGTATTAATTATAAAATAATGACTATATAATGTATGGAGTGATTTTATGAAGGTAATAATGAAGGGATTAGATAACCTAAAATGATTTATGCATGTGAATATATGACAATACGAGCTTCAATTTTATATGAGGTGGGAGGGTTACGCTCATAATTTCATAAATTATTAATTGAATATACATTAATTTTGAAGAACAAATAGCTTGAAATTATTAATATTCAAATATAATATTTATATTAGTTAAAAGGATTGCATTAAATAAAACTTTTACATGTTTGAATCACATTGGTACTCATATCTTTTTAACCCCTGTAGACCCTCTTCTAACATTCCCTAATAACATAGTTATTTCTTCTTTAGGGTCAAGACAACTACCATAAATGAGAAAATATCCCATAAATGGACCATTGGTAAGATTATCAACTATAAATAAATGGATGATAAAAGTTGTTTTTAATAATTTTATATAATTTAGTAAAATATTATTTTCATATAATATCAACATTATAAATTTCTAAACTATACATTTACTTTTATTTTTATAACATCAAAAAAATGAATATTTTAATTACATTTTTTTAATAAATCAACATAATTCTATTTTATTCTATAAAACTCATAAGTAACATTACTTATTTATTATTATAAAGACACTAATATTTATTATATAATATATTTAATTTTATTCATTAATAGAATAAGTACAATGTTAGATTTATATAATAATTTATATAAATTATTTCATCATTAAAATTTGAAACAGAATTACCATGACCATGAGAAATGAATTGTTTTTAAAAATAATATTTATATTATAACATTTCTTTGGGTTATACACATATATTAAATATTATATTTAGTAATAACAACATTGTTTAATTTTTTACTTTTCACTATATAAAATTTTATAGAGGTCATAATATAAAATAAATGGAAAAAATGAAAATATTATACCAATGGATTAGTATAGATGATATAAATTCGTCCAATGAAATTTCAATCAGGTTTATGGTATTTTTTTCCATATAATTTTATTTTAAGCATTATTTACCAGTTTTACCATTTATCATAAAAAAAATATTTAGATGGTTATTACTAAAATTGACCAAAATATCAAATTGAAATATTTAATAATTTTGAGCCTCTTGAATCAAAATACATATTTAAAATTTAAAACAGAAAAGGTGATGAATTGAAATTTAAATAATTGTAATAAAACAAGATGATAAATCATTTTTCAAAAAGATTAATTTTAAGTAAAAAATTTTTATAAAAAAATTATGTATAATGATCATTTAAAAATTATTAATTACATTATTTAAAATTGATAATAACTAATGTTGTTTTAAAACTAATCCAAAATATAATATTAATTTTTATATAAACAAAATTAAAATACAATATTCTATTAAAAAATTATATTAATCAATCATTGAAAAATTAATAATTTCATAAAATTAAAATCACATCATGAAAAGATAATATTTAAATGACGAACAAAAAATTGAATATTATTTCATAAAATTAAAATTATATAATTTGAATTCATAATTTGATATAAAACTATATAATGAATAAAAGTCCAATTTTGTTAGAAATAAAACATTTTCTTTTTAACTAAAAAATTAACTAATATACATATAATGAATAATACTAGTGGATATTAATAATCCATGGAAAATATTTATATCAACCAAAAAAAATTTAATTTCATTGCCCTTTTTAAAATTTCACCCATAAGATTTTATTAAATTTTTTAAAAAATGTGGACATCACTCCACAATATAATATTACAATTCCCATGTTTCTCTATCAACAATATGGTTTATGTAGAAAATCATAATAGTGTAAATTAGCTTTTGTGGAATAATTTCACTACAATATAATGAATGTTAGTTAGTTATTCCCCATAAAATAGTTTATCTTACCACATGACTCAAAATTTGACATTAATCTAACACATACTTTCATAACATTGAAAATTGAAAAATTTATATTAATTGGGATAAAATTAGTTGAAAGGATACTCATAAAGAAAATGATCCAAATTAACTATGAATTCATATGGTTCAATGAACCATGTACTTAACCTCCCTTTTATGAAAATTAATAACATTTTAAATAGAATTTATACTTAAAAACACAATCTCCATCCATGAAATAATGATCTATACTATGATTATTTTCCTGGCGTATCTTCAAAATATTTTCCATTTCCCATATATTATTAATATGTTTTAAATTTGAAACTATATCATCTAAAAACATGGGTCTAATCATCTTCATTTATCCTACATCATCCATGAATTTTTTATATTGAAATTACATTCCAAATAATTCATAGAAATGGATCGAATATACAATATAATGAAAACCATTATTATAATAATAGACAATTAGTGAAATATGATCATTAAAATTCACATGTAATACATTTGAGAAGCATGAATCAGGTATTTTAGGGTTTAAAATATTCACATATCCAATAAATCATATTTTAGATGAAAATTTGTACTAAATGTTAACTCAATCCCAATAACATATGAAATCCCTTCCAAAAAATAGAAGTGAACAAGGGATCAGGGTCAGATAAAATGTTGAGAGGAAATATAAGTAACAAGACTATATCCTTTATATATTAACTAAAATTATATCATATATACATTTTATCTTTAATGGGTAATAAAAAAAATTATGTAATTGATCTATAATAACAGAAATATTATTATTATATAAAGATGTCTTTTGTAATCCAACAAAACAATCTATAGATATTTTTTCCAATTTCCTCTCTTGAATCAAGAAAACATGAAGTAACACGTTTGATAATTTTTTTTAATTTAAATGGTTGAGAAGTAAAACATATCATTATAATGTTCAACATATCTCTTTCACATTCATCCAACCAATAATACATTCAGCATTAACAATATAATATAGTTCCACTAGTATACAATGAAAATACAGAATTATTGGGAACATTCAACAGTTATATCTTCTACAAATGGGCACAAAGTTCCTTTAAAAATCACAAAACACATTATTTTTCAGAAATAAATTCATAAAACATAATCATCATTACCAATTCTTCATTTTTCTGCAACTTAAGTCTTTATTTTGAGGGTTTTATAATTCCACATGATATATAGGAATGTAATAATTCCTAAAAAAATAGGGAATGTTTCATATTGTCATTATTATAAAAAATTCATCATTTAAATTAATATAAGGGTTACGTTTCAGTCATACAATGTTTAGTGAATTTTATTTTACTCAAGGAATCAACCATTTTGTTCCTTTTTCCACGATGATAATAAATCATAAAATCATAGTCCTTGAATAGGTCCATCAATCATCATTACATAATGTTAAAATCTTCTTATGTGAATATATATTATTAATATTTATATATTATATAGTTTAGACATTGGTCCTTATAAATTATGAATGATAATTAATTAATAAACAAACATATATCATAATTATAGATAATGTGTAGGATAATTTAAATCATGGTGTTTTTAATGATGTGAAGTATATGGAATTACAGAATCATTTGGAAATAAGAAAAAACTAATAACTTCAAAGATTATTCACATTAAATGAATGAATCTTTAATTATTGAGGGGAAGGAAAAATATTCAGCATCAACCAAACTTTTTTTTAATTGCTAAAAAGCATTGTGTTCTTTTTTCATCAGAAATTTTAATACTTTTCGAGTTGAAATTATTTTTTGGAAATTAAATTGGGAATAAATTTCAACAAACCACTAGAATAATCCCACTAATAAATGAAAAAATGATTATTGGTGAAACTTTTTTTTCATGGAAATACCTCAATGAATTTATCTTTATCGGGGTTAACCATTATTCCATGTTTTGAAACAATATATTTAATGAGATAAATTTGTTCCAACCAAAATTTTTAGTGGTTTTATTTTACATTAAACATGATTCATATTATGGTTTTAAAAACAATACTTTTGTGACATTAATGATCATCATGAAAATATAATATTCAAAATTTCATCATTATACAAAAACACAATCCTATATATATTTTTATGATAAGCTATATTAATATGATCCCTAAATACTGCTGGTGCATTAAAAAACCTAAAGGGAATGACTAAAAACACGTAATTCCCATTTCTAGTATAAAAAAATCGTCTAAATGTCTACCTCTTTCACCATTAACATATTCTTCCATGACCTGAGATAAAATTTTGAAATATATTGTGCTCCCCGGAGCTCAAAAAATAAATAGATTATCAACTGAAATATGAAATTTCTCTAAATATTTATTTTTTTAATATTATATAACCAATTAAATGCCACATATAACTACATTCTACTTAATATTTTTAATAAAATCTATAATGACCAATTATTTTTATAGATAGTTATTAAATCTTTGTAGATAAATATTTATTACATAACATTTGAATCCATAATAGAATTATGTTAGTATGGTATCATTGGAAACTTTGAAAAAAACATTACTACGTAATTAAATATATAAATCATATCCCAAAAAGTAATTCACAAAAAGCACCCTACATAAACAAATCATTTCTCAGTCATTGTTTAATATCCTAGGGAATATCAACATAATAAAGGGTGATACCAGATGAAAGATTACGATAAATAAAGAAGATTTCAATAATCAGATTACAATAAAATAAGATTAAGTGTGTGAGAACAAGGACATAAAATTTGAAATATACACCCTATATATCATAGATCATAATATTTAGTCTTGGAATAAATATTAAAATTTTACAAAGAATTAGTCATAATTTAATGATAGACCAAAATCCATGATATCATTACATAGATATTGGATAAGTAATTGTGGTATGAATCATTACATTTTAGAACATGTATAAATATAAATAAGATCACTCATTATGTATAGACAAATAAATCATCCCTTTTAATAAGTTATCGAACTAAAAAAGGTCCACCCAAAATGTTATAGACATGAAATATAGTTATTGATATTATCTTTTGGAAATGAAATCTCTATCCACATACAATAAGATTCCTTCAAAAACTTTTTGTAAAAAATAAAATAATTCTATAATTCACTTTAAATAAATTATAATATGTTAGTTTAAAATGTATTAAATCATAATCGGAAAACATGGGAAGTATGATTTAAATTTTACAATGGTGTCTTACCCATAATCTATCACATATAATGATATGTTTGAGAAACAAACCCTCACCTCACGTCTCCACTTTCATCATTCATGTGAAAATATCATAAATAATAAATATGTATTTATTATACTTGTATTCTATAATTATAATGAACATGACATGTATGATTTATTTATATCATATAATCAGTTGTTTGATAATAATTTATTTTTAGATTAACTTTTCTTTGTGATAAATAGTTTTTTTTCTTGAATGTTTTGGTCTGGTATTCCCAATCCTGATACATTAATAATGTTCCCAAAATTTTTAAAGTATTTATAATGGTATATAAATATTATATATTAATTGTATACATATTTATAATCTTTTATAAAATATACATATTGAAAAATGAATTAGACTATTCTTTTTGATGGTTAGTCATACGTATGTTTGGAATTTTTTCCAATTTTTAAATTGAGGGAATGAAATAATGGAAAATAGAAATTAAACATTTCATAATCACTACTTTATCAATAATATCAAATAAAGTCATCAAATTAATCATTTATATGTAACACCCTGGAATTATAAAATGATGACATTATATTCGAAAGAGTTTATGAAAATAAACTACAAGCATGGAAGAAAATATCACACAAACTGATTGAATATATATTTATTTAGTATGTTAAATATATTTCATTAAATTAAACATAGTGTTTTCATATATTACTTTAAATAATGAGCTTCATTGATAGATTTAATTACATTCAAATCATTGTTTAACAAAACAACAATGGATTATAAAAATATTATTATTTGATATATTTGTTGGTACCTAGCTATATAATTGGTGGAAATGGATAATATTAACTAACATGTAAAAATTAAATCATTAAAAATTTAATTAGATCATTAAATGTAACCCCCTAGTTAAATAATGAATATGAAATTTTTATATTTATCCAAATTTGTGAATAAAATATTAATATTACTTTAAAGGATACGCTATGATCGATGGCGTACCAAATACGCAACAATGAGTTTCTTGGGAATCATACGTTGTACTCTAATAAAAAAATATTATTATTTTAAATGGTAGTCAACGCCTAGCCGTTGTAATGGAGAGAATAAAAAAACTTACTACAAAATGATTATATATGTTTGTCAAATATTTTTACTTTTTACAATAAATGTTAGAGGATTAAAAATGCGAATGAATCCAATTTTATGCGTAAACATTCTAATATGCTTTAAAAGGTTGATTAACCTCCTTTTGATAGAGAACCTCTTTTAAATCCACTTTTTGACAATTTACCGTGTTATATTTGACAAAATAAAATTCTTCTTTAGAATCAGGACCTCAATATTTACTTTGTGTAAATTTTTGGTGTTTTTCCGATAAAGTTCATTTTTTAATGAATACTGAAAAATGTTGTATTTTAATTCAAAACTTATTTTTAATATAATTTATTTATATGATTAGATTATCTTTTTAATTGTTTTTAAAGTTAAATTATAATATATTTTTACCATTTAATTCAATAGTGGTCATTGAAATTAATTTCACTTTGAAATTGGACTTAATCTAGTGTCAATCTTTTAATAGATATTGTTTCTTAAAAACACACTATTTGTTTTGACAGCGGGAATTAATTATTAAATTAAATAATGAAACTTACATGATTTGAATTTTGTAAAATAGATATCATTTTTTAATTCGGAATATCAAATATTTCTTTGGGTGAATTTTTGGTATTTTTCTGAAAAACATCAATTTTTGATGAATAGTGAAACCATTAAGTGGTAGTTTAAATACTGATTTTTCGTTTAAATGAAATTTCAACACTTCTGTGATTTGAATTTCAAAAATCCAAAATACATGGTTGTCATTAGGTTGTAAAATGTGGTTCAATGGGATTAAAATAAATTTTTGGTGAAAGTAACTTCTATGCTTTTAATCGCGATAAGAGGTAATTAGTGTAATTTAAGGTTAAAATAATGTTTTAATAATATGAAATGACCTAGAAACCTATCCTACCCTCATTTTATATGTCACTTCCGACCAATACAATCCATGGGTCATCTTGGGGCCCCCATGGAGCCACTTTGGTTGGAAAATGTCATAAATAACTTTTTATTTAAAGTTAAAATAAAAAGGTCACAAGCATGAGTTGTTTTACTAAAATAATTTTTAAGTGGGGTAATACAAGTCATATTTTTTACTATAAATAATAATTATAAAGCCAAAAATATTTCCTATATCATGATATCTTTTTTATAATTTTTAGAAATTAAATAAAGTAAATTATTTATGGCATCATGATGAGGCATCGATTACCACATTAATAAAATATTTAAAAAAATGAAAATATAATGTTAAAACTATAATTTACACTTGTCAAAAACCAGTTGGATGAGAATATTTAGAACCCTTACCAGCTTAACCTAGAAATAAATCAATGTGGGACATTTAAAATCCGAAACTCATTTGAAAATAAAGTAACCTTTTGTAACATTCCAAGAGTGCCCCTCCTCTCCTCTTATAAAAGGCCCCCACCTCTACCACTATACCCACACCTCTCAAGTCTTTGGGTCAGCCAAACCCTACAAATATTTTCTCTACAAATCCCTATATTACTCCTAGAAGCCTCACTTTGGGCAGACGTCTTCCCAATGAAGCCTTTCAGCTCAAATCAAAGAGAGATACCTGATTTTAAGGTAATGTCTTAACTTGTGTTCTTTTGTTTTATTTTGCTTCTCCAACCCCAAAACTCTTTTTATTCATTTATTTTGTAACAAATACAGTATCGTAAATATAATAGGATGTTTTTATGAGAAGGATTCGAGCTACACTTACACACACCTACATCAAATGGTTAAAGAACATATTGTTTCTATGGATGGTTAATTTCTGCTCACGAAACAATGATTGTTCAATATTCTTTTAACACCCTCAAAAGTGACCATTAAGATGTCACTATATTTATATATGATATATAATATGTTTATGTTTTACTTAAGATTCTGTATTTTTCATTTATTTCATACCTTTATGGTTTCCATTATGGTTAAATGCGATATCTTTATTTTAGGAAGTGCGGACTACCTCCCCCTCAACGTGATTTGATTCGTTAATACCATATGTGGTACGTATAAAGGATAGATTTAATAATATTATATATATGATACCATACTGGAATTATAATACTATTATATATCATTATGTTTTAATTCCATTAAATAAGAAATTGAAATTGAAGTAGCGTTCATGCGTACGTACGGCTTACTATCTCCATGAACGGTGCATTTCATTTCTTACCTCTAAATGTTTTATAATATTATAAAGTCATGTATATAATTGATATATATGATATATATGATATCTAAATAATGAATATAATTCTGTATATAATATATATTTTACCACATGAACAACTTGTAAATATAAAGAGTTTATTTTTGACTCAAGTAGCAATGATCTACAGAAAGACCATTATTAACTTAAATAATTACATAGTGTTCATACCATGGTAGTAAATGATATAAAAGGAATAATGAACATGAAAAATGTTCTTAATAAAGTATAAATTAACTCATGTTTATTATTCAGGAGGATAATGAACGATCGAGTCAAGTCGGACCCGAGGTAAGGAACCTACCCCTCTCTTTCTTTTTATGTACACGCTTTTATTTCATTCCTTTTAAGATCATATTTCTTATGATTGGGATGTTATTTTATATTCATATTTCTGTAAATTTTATTTTAATTTGATTAGATCCCCTATTTGATCTCATCAATCCATTTTTTGGATATTTTAAGTGGCGTCGTTCTGCTGCCGAGTTTTTGTAAGGGGTTTTTTATCTCACTTTTATTCCCGTGAGATTTATGCTACTTTTACCACCATTTCCTTGGAGTGGTATACGTACTACCCATTATTATAATATTTTTTAAATATACTTTCTTTTATGAGCATTTACATCAATGTTGTATTGTCCTTCTTTTATGGGGTGTATGTTTCGAAAGATACCGAAGTGGGTAAGGGAACTTTTCACCCTCCTGTTTTAAAAGACTTCTTTTGTTGGGTCTTTTAATTTACATATTGTAATGTTGGTATATATTCTTCTATATACTTATTGATGTAAATTTTTTGTCCAAGTGATGTGATACCCTTTTTATCTATCATCAACTCATATTCTGAAGTATAAAGTGACGTTATTAGGCTGTCGAATTTTTGCAAGGGAACTTCTTAACTGAATTTTGATTCTTTGGGATAAACTTGTACTCCTTGAATATGTGGTTCTATGAATAATTTTAAATGACCTCTGATTTTTTTACACTTAATATCCACTTATATTATGTGTATTCGTTTGACACACATAATTATGTAATTGATTTATCCTTGATCCTAGGATATCGTCTTTGTATGGGGATTTGTCTCAATCTCTATTCATTGGGGCATAATTTGTTTTATACACAACTTTATTTTATATGGTGTATAAACCCCTTTAACTTTTACGTTTATCCTAAAGGAATCTTTTTTAGACAAAGAATTTTACTAAATGAAAAAAGGGAATGTTTTTGTTATACGTATGTGGAGACAACGACTTCTCCGCCGCCGTGACCATTATTTGAGTTTCAGATTCCTCTACAAGCCATACCTTTTTTTAAATGAAAAAATAAATACCATGTTTTAATTTTCTTTTATTTGGTATTTAAAATGGTTTTCATAATGTTTTTATATCAATGTGTTATATTGATATCTTGTGATTGAAAAGTGGAAATGTTATGTTTTCTTTAGGCATGTTTTATGTGATAGGATTATGTTATGCTTCTTTTGAATTATTAAGAAGATGGGTGGTTCCATGATAAACTAAGGGCGGGTGAGCCCGATATAGCTCTCCAATGCATTGGGTAATGTGAAGGAGTTAAACATTAAGGTTTCTCCGAAGAGATTTAGGGAATATACTGTTATGGGTATTCCAAACGTAACCAAGAGGGTTACTCCCTACGTAAGAATGTTATGAATGCCTCATGTTACCTTTATTCCTTATTATTTCTATGATTTATTCATGATTTGATGAGGTATGTTAAAATGCTTATGTTTTATGAGTAAAGTATGATTTCATACATGGACTAATGTTCTCTTTTCGTACATTTATATCCCTTACTGATATTGTTATGCTCATCCCATGTTTTTATGATCTAATTATCTAAAACTCTAAACCTGAAAAGATCCTTAATGTGAATTATTCATTTAATTCAATATTAAGTATGGTTTAAGGATGGGGCCTTATAGTTGGTATCAGAGGATGGTTTAGATGTATTTTGAGGTTATATTTTTGTTTATGAAGAAGTGACAAGTTGTGTATAACCACATTGGTTAGTATATTATATGGAGTCATCGTTTTTTTGAATGTTAGAATGAGTTTGAGATAACTTGGATAAGTATATCATGTTTTTATATTCTTCTTTCTTATTTGATGATTTTACTGATATAGTCACCCTGACCTTTTTGGTTTTAGTAAATGGCTGGATCTAGAAGGCACCAAAGTAACAGTGGATTTGAAGAAAACTGTGACAGTTTTATGAAAGAACAACTGAATGATATGGGAGCTACAATGAGAACTCATGTGGTTATCCTCAACCAACTATCTAGAGTCATGATTGACCACCTGAACCTTAGTGATTTTTATAAGGCATCATATATGTGAGAAAAAGTTCCCTACAGAAGTTCAGGTAATAATCATAAAGGTTAGTGTGTTCCAAAACCTATGTGTCAAATATGTGGAAAGAAACACATAGGAAAATGTTTCATAGGGACAGAAAGATGCTATAGATGTCGAAATGAAGGTCATAAAGCAAGAACCTTCCATGGAAAAAGGAAGCATATAGTTGACTCTATGAAAGGGAAAAAAGTTCTTTCTGTAGTATCAATTGATTGTTTTAAATGTGTTGTGCATGGTCATTATGAAAACACATGTCTTACGAAGAAGTTTTGTGAATGAGGTCACCAAGATTATACAAATATTCATTTTCCAATACCTAATGCCATTCTGATTAAGGATGAAGAAACTGACAATGAAGAATGAAAGGTATAGATTATTTATTAACATATGTTTTCTTATTATTGGAATCTTATGATATAATTCATGTTTTTGTTTGTAGGAATTAAGTATTCCTGAATAAGTTGAAAAGGAATCTCTAATGGATCATGAAGAATGGTGAAATTCTTAGATGTATTAAGTCTCTTTTGATGATGCGGTTACTTTAGAATAATTTTTATAGTAACTCAGATGTTTGATATACGAAAATTTTATTCAACGAATAATTATCCTTTCTTTTTTTCATATATTTATAAAGAACCATTTGGGTTTATATGATCCTTGAATTTGAGGCAATTACTGGTTAATACATTTTGGGTTGTAAAATAGACGTTATAAGATAACCATTGTCGTTAAAATATGTTATGGTTATTTTTGATGAATTTATCTCTTTTTGAGGAATTTTAAAAAATTATATAGATTTTGAAAAGGGACAACACGTAGACCATGTGACAACCCATCACGTCGGACAGAGCTTCGAGAATCGAACCCACAACCAAAGTGAAACTGGTATTTATTACCTACCACTGGATTACGGGAAGTCCCTCGTTAGTTTGAATTATTCTTTTTAGTTAGATGATTTTATCAATTAAGAGTAAGTTGATTTTTGGTTATCAATGGAAATGATTATCCTATCATGGAGGATATGTGATTAGGTTAATTACTTTTCAGTATGAGACTGTAAGAGTAACTGATGTTATTTTAGAGAAAGATGTTAAAATTTATCTTAGGAGACTATGTGATTAAATACTTCAGAGAATTGGGTTTAAATCATTGTTTGGTTTACTTTGTATAATTTAATGGATATATGTTTATTGAATGGACTTCGTTGAACTTTTGGTTTTGTTTGACAAATTTTGGAGATTATGAATAGATTTTTTTAATAAAGGATTATCATTTTTGGGTATTATCTGATCTCATACTAATATTTTTGGTTTTAGTTTTGGTTAAGGTCTAAAGACATGGGATGTATATAGTTCTCTTTTGTGGATTAGGTGATTCTCTAGAAGTTGATTATATCTCTCTTAATGTGAACAAGTCATCCCAAACACTCGTCTTCTGGAGAAAATATGAGTTCGTGTAAGAAATCTAGTAAAAGTTGAAAGTCATCATGATAATTATGTATGCTTCCTTATGTTTTAGATAAGCTCATAAATAAATTCCTCAATGAAAATTAACATAAAACAAAAATGTTGTCTCTTAATTTTTCCTACTAGAGAATCAAATACTGTTTAACCCATCACAAGTTTGTGATTTTCTTATTGTTAAATTTATCCTAGACATGTTTACTATCACTCTCCATCAGAAAATGACCCTTTTTCCATCCATATAGATATTTTCATACTTGTAATCCTAGTATGTGTTAACTCAGGTGACATTTGTACTTTTCTCCCATTCTATTAAAATGATAGTTTTACTGACTCTTGTTCCGATGTGGGATCTTCAATGAAGCGTCCAAGACCAATTTTAAAATTGCGAGGATGGGATTCCAAAAAGGGGATAAGGATGTAACACCACAGGAAAATAAAGAATATGAAATCTTCATATTTATCCACATTTGTAAATAAAATATTAATATTACTTTTAAGGGGACACTGTGCTCGATGGCGTACCAAATATGCAACAACGAGTTTCTTGGGAATCTTACGGTGTACTCTGATAACAAAATAATATTATTTTAAATTTTATTTAACCCCAAGACATTGTAATGGTGGGAATGAACATAACTAAATACAAAATGATTATATATGTTGGTCAAATATTTTTACTTTTTACAATAAATGTAAGAGGATTAAAAATGCGAATGAATCCAATTTTAAGCGTAAACATTCTAATATTCTTTAAAAGGTCAATTAACGAACCATTGATTGTGAACCTATTTTAAATCCACTTTTTGAAAATTTTATGTGTTATATTTTACAAAATAAAATTCTTCTTTAGAATTGGGACCTCAAAATTTACTTTGTGTAAATTTTTGGTATTCTTCCGATAAAGTTCATTTTTTAATGAATAGTGACAAAGGTTGTATTTTAAATCAAAACCTATTTTTAATATAATTTATTTATATGATTAGATTATCTTTTGAATTATTTTTAAAGTTAAATTTGAATATATTTTTACCATTTAATCCAATAGTTGTCATTGGAATTAGATTCACTTTGAAATTGGACTTAAACTAGTGCCAATCTATTAATAGATATTATTTCATAAAAAAACGCTATTTGTTTTGACAGTGGGAATTAATTATTAATTTAATTAATTAAACTTATATGGTTTTAATTTTGTAGAATAGACATCATTATTGAATTTGGAATATTAAATATAGCTTAGGGTGAATTTTTTGTATTTTTCTGAAAAACTCACTAGTGGAGAAAACGTTTTTTACGTCGGTTATTTTTCATTTTTTACGTTGGTTTCTAGCTGATGCTAATATGTGAGAAGTTATAAATAAGGTTTTTGACATCATTTATTTAAAAACAGACATAAAAAACATAAAATCGCGATGTTTATCACATCGGTTATTTTAGAACCTACGTGATAAAGAAAATGGGAAGGGTTTATCACGTCGGTTATTTAACAATCGACGTGATAAAAGGCCTAGAAAATGGTTTATCACATCGGTTATTAAACAACCGACGTGATAAACATGGGAGAGGGGGGTTTATCACATAGGTTCATATAGAACTGACCTGATAAACCGGGGTGAGGGGGGTTTATCACGTCGGTTCTAAAGGAACTGACGTGATAAACCGGGGTGAGCGTGGTTTATCACGTCGGTTCTTATAAAACCGACGTGATAAACCGTGGGAAGGGGGTTGATCATGTCAGTTATTATATAACCACAATGATAAACTGGCGGGAGGCGGTTTATCACGTCGGTTATTGAATAACTGACATGATAAACCATTGTCCAGGCCTTTTATCACGTGGGTTATTCAATAACCGACGTGATAAACCATTGTCCAGGCCTTTTATCACGTCGGTTATTAAATAACCGACTTGATAAACAATTGTCCATGTCTTTTATCACGTCGGTTATTAAATAACCGATGTGATAAACCATTCTCCAGGCCTTTTATCACGTCGATTATTAAATAATCGACGTGATAAACTATTTTCCAGGCATTTTATCACATCGGTTATTAAATAACCGACGTGATAAACTATTTTCCAGGCATTTTATAATGTCTGTTATTTAATAACCGACGTGATAAACCCAATTTTTTTTAAACAGAATGCAGCCATCTTCTCTCCACCAGAATCAACCATAATACAAATCAAGAAATCGTACCACAAAAACAGAGGTAGATCAAAATTAATCATGTACATAGATAACATATAAGACTTACCCCCTAGAGAGCCCCCACCCTCATTTATACCCCATGGACAGCCCTCCCCCTCCCCGTTGGAGACCTCACCCTCATGTATACCCCCTGGACAGCCCTCCCCCACCCCATTGGAGCTCCCACCCTCATGTATACCCATTGGACAACCCTACCTCACCCCATTGGAGCCCCCACCACACTCCTGGACTGCCCCCCGACCCCCGAACACCCCCAAACACCCCTCGACAACCCCCCACCCGCCTGAATAGACCCCCTCACCCCCTCACCCCACTTGACCTCCCCCACAACACCCCTGGACAGCCCCAAACACCCCTGGACAACCCCCCCCCCCCCCCCCCCACCCCTAGACAGCACTCCCACACCCCTAGACCGCCTTCCCACACCCCTGGACATCTTTGCCACCCCCAAAACTGTCCCCCCACCCCACCGGACAGCCCTCCCAGACCGCTGGACACCCCCAACCCCACTGAACACACCCCCACACCCTTGGAACTTCTCCCCCACAGACCCAAATCCATACCAGAAAAACCATCAAAATTAGACCAAAACAAGAAGTAGAGCAAAATTAAACATTCACTTATATAACATTCAAAACTTACACTGTCAACATAAAAAAAACTAAATCCAACTTAACAACTACCAAATACACAATTAAAATGACAATATTCAAAATTACATTTTACATTACAAACAACTAAAATTCAATCAAACCTGTAAAATAATTTGACCACTCCACTTGTACGTGTTTGATGTCTTCAGCAGTATAGGGTTGAGGGTCATCAAAAAGCTACAAATGAAAAATAATATATTTAATGTGTATAATGAATAAATCAAATTGAAATATTATGGCAATGTTTAAGAGGAAATCGTACCAGGTCAAAATTCACAACTGTCCCAGTTGTTATTATTTCATACATAAATCTTAACATATAATATCCGCATTCGATGACTCCTTTTTGTTCATGAAAATTCTGTTTGAATGAGTGTAAATTCAATATATTATTTTTATGTAATAAATCAAAAAGTAAAAATTATAAATGGAAATTTACCTTCGCATTTACATATTTGATCTTTGTATTTCTTTTCTTTGTGTTTTTTCGAAAGTAGACCCATGCACTATTAGAAAATAATATGAATGGGGTAAATTTAAAATTCATTATAATATATAAAACTATTGAGAAATTGAAACTTTATTTTCCAATATATTCTTAAAACTTTCCCGCACATCACCATGAACAGAGCATATCCAATAAAGAGCTTTCTCCCTTGGGCAAAAAATCCCTAACATCCAATGATCACTGATAAAAGGAAATTTAATGTTAGTGGGTTTTTATGTTAAAAGATAATTAACTCTTTGAGAGAAATGTGTTTCAAACCACTCACAAAAATGCATCATCC
Organism: Viscum album; assembly: GCA_963277665.1. Taxonomy (NCBI): domain Eukaryota; kingdom Viridiplantae; phylum Streptophyta; class Magnoliopsida; order Santalales; family Viscaceae; genus Viscum; species Viscum album. Next base: position 792,802,746 of record OY728128.1, on the reverse strand, counting down.
AACATTGTTTGATTATATACTTTTCAAATATTTCAGCAATATAAACCATTCTTTGTTCCTTATTCAATGCACATGCTTCAGGGGAAATCAATTGCGGGTCCATGAATCCATATACTTCTATCAGCTGATTCCTCTCACAAATTTTATAAAGATTCCTAATAAAAAACATACATAAGTATACATTTTTAATAAATATAACGCAGGGAAAAGGTGTTAAGACTTACATGGAAAAAAACTACACCACGTTGATGCCCAACTTATCTCCAGTAACAAGCTCCATGATATCAGTTTTTATAATCCCCACACTTATTTCACGTCCACAAACATGAGATTCCATTCGAAACTCATAAAAACCCAACAACAAATGTGAATATCTTGACAATCCGTCAAGACCACTAGAATCTGTATCTGATGTCATAGCATGATGTCTTTGTTGTTGTCTATACAATATTTCTTTACCATTGAAGTATTCCTGTGAAAAAAATTGAAAAATATAGTAGTTTTCAAATGATAAAAAAACTTTAATAAAAAAATAAAATAAAAGATATAACATTCATACATATATGGTAATGAGTCAAAGAAGTCTGGATGGCCAAACTAAAAAATTGCCGATACTCTGTCCAACTGTCGCCACCTCATCTGTAGGTATTGGTACCCTAGCTGATATATCTATAATATCATGTACAGTGACCCTCTGACTCTCTACCTCTAATTGTTGATGATGAACTGTATCTCCTAGACAATATACCAACCCGTATGCTACTATATGATATTGAGAATCATCAACATACAACTCGCAATATGTAGGAAGCTGCGGAGGAGGCGTAGGATAAAAAATGGGGTCTGCAGGCTGAGGTGGGGGAGTAGGAGCCACTGGAGGAGGAGGAGGATAAATAATGGGGTCTGCAGGGGGAGGTGGAGGAGTGGGAGCTGCAGTCTGAAATTGTCATTGCATTTCTGTAAACATAGACTGCACTGACTCTCTAATCTTGTCCTCCATCATCGCATTAATATTTTGAACCTCAGCCTCCAAGGATTCTATTTTTTTATAAACCCCCTCAATGTTAGAAGTTGAAGAACGTAGAAACACTTTTCTTACCGATACACCTTCTGGATATCCTCTAACACGACCAGGATGTTCGGGCCTTCCCAATGCTGCAAATAAAATATCTTCCCTCCCAGTAGCTATAAATGTCCCCTCTAAACTCTTCTCCTCAAGAGAGTCATGTATTAATTAATTTAACATTTCTGTAATGATTGAAACTTATATGAAGAAAAAAGTTTACTTAAATAAAATAAATAGATATCTTACAATCCTCTCAGTTACGATTCTCGATTCTTCCGAAAGATATTGACCTTTTTCCCTTCTGAGCTCTCTTCCATTTTTCATGTCTAGATGGAGGGGATGGAGGGGCCACCTCTCCAGAGCTTGAAGACTCAGCTCTTAGTTGTTGAAATTTTTCCGCCATCATTTGTTCTTCCAATAATGCATACCCTCCATGAGATAAACTATGAGGGTATACATTTTAAGATTGGATCTCCTGATGAGCTTTCCTTATTTGCTGTAATTTAAGAATAATAAATCATTAACAAAACATTAATAAAATCATTTATATAATAATGTTTATAAAAGTTTACATTGCCCTTACCAGAAATGACTCTTTTTTTCTTCTTTCAAAAAATTGTCTCCATGTGTCTTCATCTATAAAAGGATATATACGACATGGATTGTCGTGACTCCTATGACCATAAATGAAATCAGATGAGAGGGTTGATTTGAAATCCCTCCATCTCCTGGCAGCCAACGATAATCATTTCTTCCTGACTCCTCCAGTGTGAGGAATATCAAAGGTCATCTGATAATGAAGAGGTTAAACATATTATATATACTAGAAACATTAAATGAATGGTCAAACAATGACAAAAGATCTTACCAAAATCATCTCCCACAACTGAGAGATAATCTCTTTATCCACACCTCTCCAATCATCATACATAATGCTTACATTGGTCTTAGCCAGAGTTGCAACAAAACTCTAAAAATATTTGGCATTCGGACCTCTAGGAATATCATCATCATCAAACTCAAAGACTATCCTCTAATCCTGCGTACGGGCATGTGATAATTTTGGTAAACATGTGCACCCACGTTTACCAACCTTTGAACTCTTTGTCGTAATAGGATCATGTGAATGTTCATCCCCAGAGGTATGAGCAAAAATATGCTCCTCTCCAGAATCATGTGGTTGATCATCTGAATGATACGTCATTATCCTTCAAATCAGAAAAACAAACATCAGTTCACAAATATACAAATTCAAATATTTTTATACTACTGTAATCAGAAAATAGGAAAGTTTACTAAGTTACATAATAGTAAACATTGGTAATATGATAAGCATGTTAAACAATGGTAAAGATGGAAAAGATGGTCAAGATGGTCAAGATGGTAAAAATGGTAAAAATGGTAAACCTGGTAAACATTGTAAACATGGTAAAGTAATTTTCAGTGAAAAAAATAATCATTTTAAAATTCATGCAATGGTTATAAACATGATAAAGTAAACTAAAAAAACATAAAACAAAAACAACATATACTTATTTTATTTTAAAACATGTTTTAAGAAATAAAAAACTTACAATATCTAACATTCATGGAAAAAATAAATGTAAACAAGAAATAAACATATGTTACCTATAACGACCCATACTTTACATACATTGTTAATACTTCAAAATTTAAGCACACTTATTACAACATATGACAAAACCACAAAGGACCGTATAGGTATAGTGTCTTTAGAAACTGGGAAACATAAACAACTGGTTCATAAATCTCCTACAGTGTCTCCCATTTATTTCATCATATCTAGGGTCCCTTTTAGCATATTCTACTTAATATCCATCTTCCTGACCTGGGGAAAAGAAAACATAAAAGGGTGAGCTCAAATGCTCAGCAAGGGAAAATAAAGGAAATAAAAATCATATCATATCTTTTTGAAAATCAAAACCTGCAAAAGAGATCATAATATCTTAACATGGAATAAATCATAGAAGTGAAAATGAGATCCCCATAATCATAACATAAAACTTGAAACTTTGTGGCATGCACACCTAATCATGGAAAATCATTTCTTGTTAGTCATGACTCATTTAAAAGACTATCTTAGTGGACAAAGTCCCTTTATGAACCGAGTTCACTCCTCGTTTCAGTCCTGTATCGCTGAACCGAAATAACCTTCCGTTCCAGCCAGGTCTATCTCATGAGATATAAAATCTTTACCCAATGCATTGGAGGGAGATATAGGTCCCACCCATCTTATAATGAATCCTTTCTTATGTGTGCCACATAATCATAAACCATACATCATAGCGTAACCCATGTAATAAAAATGGGATTCTTAAACAACATGACATTATAAAACAATTCATATAAGATAAAGGAATTCATAAAAAAATTTCCATCACAACATAATAAAACCAATTTAATAATAGGGATTAAAACAGAACCCTTTATTATCTTAGATGGAAAATAATTTTGATAAAACACTTGAACTCCATTCTTGAAGAAAATTTCCTTTCTTCTTCAAAAACATTTTTTCCTTTCATAACATGTCATACGACTTTAAAATAAAATAATTTGATTAAAAATAAACTTGAAAACTTGTAAAGGAAGATTCTTGGAAATTTTGTTTTAAAAATCCATTCATGCCGTATAAGATAAAAAACATTCTTCGTACTTTTTTCGGAAAAGTCAAAAAGTACTTCGTACGAAAAATGACAAAATATTCCTTTCATACATATTACTAAAAACTCACCAAAGGGTAAAAATGGATTTAAACAATTGTAGGTGGATGGAAGTAATATTACATATTGATGAAACATGGATGTGGATGATAAAATACACCCCAGTAAATACTTACGAATAAACAATCTTGGATAAAAATGAGATTGTGATATTTCCCTTACCTTAGGTCCGATTTGCTTTGTACGTGTCCGAAGCTTCTGTATAATGGTTTAAATAATCTTATTAACTTATTCCATAATCATACATATTGATATGATATCACATATGGTCATATTCTTAGCTTCTTGTTAGTAATATTTCATTGTTACTTGTTACTCGGGTCTTTATTGCCTTTTGTTCTTATGCGTGTTTTGCCGAATACATTCTTATTCTTCTTTTAAGGTTATAGATACCTTATATCCAGAATTTTATTAGTGTAACATATATCATATTTATTCATTCAATTCATTTATATAATTACTATGTAATGATGATCATGTAGAACGAGTCGCATCATATCGTGGAGACGGTATTCCGTACGTACGCACGAGTGATGATATCGTTCCTATGATCGTGGAACTGTATTGGAGTATATATATATTATTTAAGTATCAATATTACTTTATAATAATCATAAATAGTTACTCATTACACCATTATACCCATCCTTGTAATGTGATGGTGGAAAAATAGATTACACCACGGCGTGGAGACGATATTCCGTACGTACGCACGCGCGTTGATTTCATTTTTCCGTAGGATGGATAGAAGGTTAATTAGGGTTGTTTCATATTTATAATGACATATAAGTATGTTATTAATACTGATGTTATTACTTTATCATGAAACAACTAAAGAAGAAGAAGTTGAAGAAGAAAGAAATTGAAAAGATCGGTAATGGATATTACCTCTTCTTTGGAACGCCTCTTTGAATCCTCCACTTAGGGAACTAAGATTGGTCTTTGAAGAAGACCAGGACCTCTAGGATTATTCTAGGGAAGTGGAGAGGAGAAAATGGCAGGGGTTGGCCGAGCTTGAGTGCTCAAATTGGTGTGAGGTGGAGGGGCAGGAGGTGCCCTTTTATAAGGGAGGAGAGGGGCACCTTAGGAATATCTCAAAATATTATTTTATATTAAAGTCAAAATCGGTTTATAATGGTTCCAAAGGGTCTTATTTCGAAGATAAAGTGGGGATGGGTCGAACGCCTATCAACCAATAGGATTTAGACAAGTTTAGGGTATTATTTTAACCTTATCAATTAGATTTAACTCTAAGTTAAATAATTTAACTTTTACCATGTCTTTTTGTTTTCTTTCACTATATGGTTAATGCACTTACTATAACATGCCAAACGAACCCAAAATTGTTTATTATTAATATATATATCCTTATCTAAGTCATTTGGCCGAACCTTAGATTTTTAGGAATAAAATAACAATTAATAATATAATATTTGATTTAAAAACTATTTTTTGTCAATTTTGACACTATTTGATATATGATATTTGTGAAAGTCATAACAGAATTATATGTTCGAACCAAGTTGATTAAATCAACACTAATATATCATAGTAACCTAGAAAATTAGTGGAATTTATAAAAAGTCTTAAATTACATTTATTTTGGTATTTATATTATCAATTATGTCAATATTTCATTAATAAGATAATTACTGCATCATCTTTGTGTCATAAATAAATTAAATTATTTGATGTCTAAAAATTACAAATAAAATACCATCATGTAGTAAATATTTTTATATTTCTAATTAATATTTACAATCGAATTTATCTTATGTATAACCCCATATTAAAAATGATTTACTTATTAAACATTGATTTTAACTATTTTAACCCTTCTTTAAATAAATTAATAATAAATGTCCTAATCTAATCCAAGTGGGCCTAAATGGTCATATTTTATTCCTAAGTTTGTTTTTGGTCGAATTACACTTGTCCAATAGAATTAGGACATGTGTTAGGGTAATATTAATATCATATTTACCCTTAGTTACCCTATTTACTATTAACTGCGGAAAAAATAGTAAAAAGTTACTATTCACCAAAAAAATTATATTTATCTCATTGAACCACATTTTACTTACTGATATCAACCGTGTCTGTCGGATTTTTGAAATTCCATTCATAGAAGCGGTAAAATTAAGTTTTATTCAAAATTCAGTTTTTAACATACCACTTAGTGGTTTCAGTATTCATCAAAAATTGAAAGTTTTCAGAAAAATACCAAAATTTCACCCTAGGCTAATTTCGATATTCTGAGTCCAAAAATGAAGTCCATTTTGAAAAATAAAATTTATAAAATTTCAAAAAGTGGTTATTACTATTCATAACAGCTAGTTTTAATAGCATATTGTTGTTTAGTGAAACTCGGTATTGCGTACGACGCAAGCTATTGAGGAAGGTCGTGATTGCGTGTAAAGCAAGCCAAGCAAGTGTTCTGTAGAAAAAGATTTCTTTGATGATTTATATAACATAAAAGTCTCGGGTGTTACATTCTACCCCCCTTAAAAATAATTTCGCCCTCGAAATTCGTCACTTTGTAACAAACAGATGAGGATACTTCTCCCTGATCATATCCTCAAGCTCCCATATAGCTTCTTCAAGTTGTTGGTTCATCCATAAAACTTTCACCAATCGAGTGGTCTTGTTTCGTAGGACTTTTTCGCTACGATCCAGAATCTCTATCGGCTGTTCTTCATAAGAAAGGTCTTGCTCCAGCGGTACAACTTCTGAGCTGAGTACATGTGAAGGATCTGGTATGTACTTTCTCAGGAGAGATACATGGAACACATCGTGAACTTGAGAGAGATTCGGTGGAAGCGCCAATCGGTAAGCTACCTTCCCAACACGATCCAGTATTTCGAAAGGACCGATATATCTAGGGCTCAACTTCCCCTTCTTTCCAAATCTCATAACCCTCTTCCAGGGAGATATTCGTAAGAACACTTTATCACCCACTTCAAACTCTATGTCTTTTCTTCGGTTGTCGGCATAACTTTTCTGTCGACTCTGAGCTGCACTTATGTGTTGTTGAATAGATCTGACCTTTTCTGCCATTTCATCAACGAGATCAGGTCCTAATAGCATTCGTTCCCCAACTTCATCCCAGCAAGTTGGAGTCCTGCATTTCTTTCCATAGAGAGCTTCATAAGGAGCCATCTGAATACTGGAGTGAAAGCTATTATTATAAGAAAATTCCACCAAAGGTAGGTGTTGATCTCAACCTCCTTTGAAATACATAGAGCAAGCTCTCAACATATCTTCTAGGGTTTGAATTGTTCTCTCAGACTGACCGTCTATCTGGGGATGATAAGCAGTGCTGAAACTCAACTCTGTATCCAGAGTATGCTGAAGTCTTCGCCAGAACTTCGAGGTAAATCTCGGATCTCGATCAGATATAATATTAAGTGGTACTCCATGCAATCTTACCACTTCCTTTACATATATCCTGGCAAGATTATCTAGAGAGAAATCCTCTCTAATAGGAATGAAGTGTGAAGACTTTGTAAGACGATCAACTATGACCCAGATAGCATTATTGCCTTTGGATGTTTTAGGAAGTCCTGTGACAAAGTCCATAGTGATGTTTTCCCATTTCCATTCGGGTATGGGTAATGGTTGTAACATCCCCTTAGACTTTTGTCTCTCATCTTTTACTTGTTGACAAACCAAGCATCGAGAGACATATTCAGCAACATCTCTTTTCATGCCATCCCACCAGAAGTACTCTTTCAGGTCCCTATACATCTTCGTGCATCCAGGATGAATAGAGAATGAAGAACTATGAGCCTCATCCAGCAGCTCCTTCTTTAATTCAGGGATGGAAGGAACACAAACCCGATTCCTGAACTTTATTATCCCATCACAATCAATGTTGAATTCAGGAACATTTCTCACCTTCTTTTGTAACTCGACATCTTCTTTCTGTGCCTCTTTAATCTTCACATGTATAGATGGTTGAACATTTATTTGAGAAAGATAAGATTTTTCCCCTTCCATTATAATTCCAAGATCCATCCTTTGTAAATCCATAAATATTGGATCTTTTGTGATCCTCATCATGGATAAACTAGCATGGTCTTGTCGACTTAATGCATCTTCCACCTTGTTTTCTTTCCCAGGGTGGTAATGGATTGAGCAGTCATAACCCTTAATCAGCTCCAACCATCTTCTTTGGCGCATATTCAGCTCCTTTTGTGTGAAAATATACTTTAAAATTTTATGATCAGTATAAATATCACAGCTTTCACCATAAATGTAATGCCTCCAAATCTTTAATGCAAAGATTACCGCAGCCAACTCCAAATCATGTGTTGGGTAATTTTTCTCATGGATTTTCAACTGTCGTGAGGCATAAGCTATCACCATATCATTTTGCATAAGAACACACCCCAATCCCTTCTTGGATGCATCAATGTAGATCAAAAACCTTTTTCCACTACAAGGTAGTGTGAGCACAAGTGCACTGGATAAACTTCTTTTCAACTCCTTGAAATTCTCTTCACATTCCTCTGTCCAGACAAACTTAACTCCTTTCCGAGTCAACTTGGTGAGTGGATTAGATAATCGTCAAAAATCTTTTACAAAACGTCGATAATATCCAGCCAAACCAAGAAAACTTCGGATCTTAGTTACTGTTGTTGGTCTCAACCATCTTTCGATAACCTCTGTTTTTGATGGATCCACAGATATCCCCTCTTTTGAGATTATGTGACCCAAAAATGCAACTTTTTGAAGCCAAAATTCACACTTGGTAAATTTGGCATAAAGCTTCTCCTTTCTCAGGGTCTTCAATATAATTCTCAAGTGATCTTCATGCTCTTCCTTTCTCTTTGAATAGAAAAGAATATCGTCTATAAAGACTACCGCAAATTGATCAAGATAGTCTCTAAAGACTCTATTCATTAGATCCATGAAGATAGCAGGGGCATTAGTAAGACCAAATGGCATCACTATAAATTCATAGTGTCCATACCTTGTACAGAAAGTCGTCTTTGGTATATCCTCCCTTTTGACCCTTAATTGATGATACCCTGAACGAAGATCAATCTTGGAAAAGTATTGAGCTCCGCGTAGTTGGTCAAATAAGTCATCAATGCATGGGAGAGGATATTTGTTCTTGATAGTGATCTTGTTAAGTTCTCGATAATCAATGCAGAGTCTCATTGATCCATCTTTCTTCTTAACAAATAGAACAGGTGCTCCCCAAGGTGACGCACTAGGGCATATGAATCCCTTATCAATATTCTCTTCGAGTTACTTCTTCAATTCCTGCAACTAAATTGGGTCCATTCTATAAGGTGTCTTTGAAATAGGAAAAGCACCCTGTACGAGTTCTATTGAAAACTCAACTTCACGATTTGGTGGAAGACCCGGTAATTCCTTCGGAAAGACATCATCAAACTCCCATACAATGGGCATATTCTTAATCGTGATTTTCTCACCAACCATTTGAGATAAATAACCTTCATTTAGTGGAATCAATACCCATAAGATGGAAGAAATTTCTACTGGAAGATTATGTTCATCCTTGCATTGATATACGATCGTAGATTGATCTGGAATATGAAATGCGACTTCTCTTCTTTGGAAATTGATATGAGCTCCATGTAGAGAAAGCCAATCAATGCCAAGAATCACATCATGTTCCACTAAAGGAAGGATCACAAGATTTGCAGGAAGCACTTTCCCACAAACTTCGATCGGAGAAGAATTATAAACTTTTGATGCGATTGTTGTGCCATTAGGTGTTGTCACAGCTAACTCAACATCTAATTGTTGAGGTAATACGGTGATACCCTTAGAAAATTCTTTAGAAATAAAAGAGTGGGTGGATCCAGAATCAAATAAAACATTTTCTACATTAGAGTGTATTGTAAGTGTACCTTTCACCACTTCGTTATCGTACTCCACATCGCTGATAGAGATTGCATGTGACTTTCCTTTGTCTTTAGCCTTAAGATTTTGTTGACGTCGACCATCATCATCAACCCTTGGATTTGGGCATTGATTGGCATAATGCCCCATCTCCTTGCACTTGAAACATTGAAGTGTAGTAGGTTCATTCTGTGTATCCCTTCCTTTGTTTGCATCATTAGACATCTTCTTCCCATTATCACGGCATTCAAATGCCCGATGACCTTCCATTCCACATTTAAAACATTTACATGTCCCTTTATGACAACTCCCTCCATGTTTCCTTCCACACATTGAGCATAAGGAAAATCTCATCTTCTTTTCCGTGTGCTCTTTAGATTTTTCTTTGAATTCCATCTTCCTCTTCTTATCAAACCCATGTGACTGATGGGTTATTCCAATCTCCATATCGACTTTGAGAGCACATCGAACGATTTCCTCATAGCTATTGAAGTCCCTTATGGCTAACGCCCTTCGAAGACTTGGTTTTAAGCCACTGAAGAATCGATCGATCTTACTCTCAGGTTGGATAATAATACCAGAAGCGTACCTTGTAAGTCTTGTAAAATTTGCTTCATAGGTATCAACAGATTCATCATCCCTTTGCTTCAGTTCAAGAAACTCTTTCTCCATCTTTGTTCGGAGAATACGAGGGAAGTACTTATTGAAAAATAAGTTCTTGAACTCGTCCCATTCCATAGACTCAATTTCATCCCTTTGCCTCTTATTCTTAATAAGATTCCACCATTGATCAGCATCTCCTTCCAAACGATACACTGCTAGGATGACTTTATCATGTTCAGAACACTGAAGAACTGAAAATATCTTTTCAGTAGTACTAATCCATTGTTCAGCAACTAATGGATCAGTAGACCCATTGAAAGAAGGTGGACGCTACCTCATGAAGGATTCAACAGAATGTTGCTCCTTCCTCTGCTCGTTTGGAAGTCCTGCATGATTCATAGCTTGAGAAAGTTGTGTGAGCATGGCTACAAGATTTTGCATTCCAGCTCCCATATCGTTTGGTTGCTCAGGGGGACAATCATTGCATTGCCCATCGCATTCCGCATTAACACGGTTCCTTCGGGTTCCAGCCATTGACTAAAACCAAGAAGAATAGTGTGAGAAACACTAATTATAATAGGAAAACCACATAATTCAAGAATAAAATTTTCATGCTTAAGGACTTATCCTAGGTTATTCAAGGCCATTTCTAAAACACTAAGATTTTGTTCTATGCTTAGACTTATCCTTAGGGTTCTCACTAAGGATTTCACATCCTAGTTTCCAAAGGTTGACTATACCTTTCCTCTGATACCAACTATAACGACCCATACTTTACATACATTGTTAATACTTCAAAATTTAAGCACACTTATTACAACATATGACAAAACCACAAAGGACCGTATAGGTATAATGTCTTTAGAAACTGGGAAACATAAACAACTGGTTCATAAATCTCCTACAGTGTCTCCCATTTATTTCATCATATCTAGGGTACCTTTTAGCATATTCTACATAATATCCATCTTCCTGACCTGGGGAAAAGAAAACCTTAAAGGGTGAGCTCAAATGCTCTGCAAGGGCAAATAAAGGAAATAAAAATCATATCATATCTTTTTGAAAATCAAAACCTGCAAAAGAGATCATAATATCTTAACATGGAATAAATCATAGAAGTGAAAATGAGATCCCCATAATCATAACATAAAATTTGAAACTTTGTGGAATGCACACATAATCATGGAAAATCATTTCTTGTTAGTCATGACTCATTTCCAAGACTATCTTAGTGGACAAAGTCCCTTTCTGAACCGAGTTCACTCCTCGTTTCAGTCCTGTATCACTGAACCGAAAAAACCTTCCGTTCCAGCCATGTCTATCTCATGAGATATAAAATCTTTACCCAATGCATTGTAGGGAGATATAGGTCCCACCCATCTTATAATGAATCCTTTCTTATGTGTGCCACATAATCATAAACCACACATCATAGCGTAACCCATGTAATAAAAATGGGATTCTTAAACAACATGACATTATAAAACAATTCATATAAGATAAAGGAATTCATAAAAATATTTCCATCACAACATAATCAAACCAATGTAATAATAGGGATTAAAACATAACCCTTTATTATCTAAGATGGAAAATAATTTTGATAAAACACTTGAACTCCATTCTTGAGGAAAATATCATTTCTTCTTCAAAAACATTTTTTCCTTTCATAACATGTCATACGACTTTAAAATAAAATAAGTTGATTAAAAATAAACTTGAAAACTTGTAAAGGAAGTTTCTTGGAAATTTTGTTTTAAAAATCCATTTATGCCGTATAAGTTAAAAAAACATTCTTCGTACTTTTGTCGGAAAAGTCAAAAAGTACTTCGTACGAAAAACGACAAAAGATTCCTTTCATACATATTACTAAAAACTCACCGAAGGGTAAAAATGGATTTAAACAATTGTAGGTGGATGGAAGTAATATAACATATTGATGAAACATGGATCTGGATGATAAAATACACCCCAGTAAATACTTACGAATAAACAATCTCGGATAAAAATGAGATTGTGATATTTCTCTTACCTTAGGTCCGATTTGCTTTGTACGTGTCCGAAGCTCCTGTATAATGGTTTAAATAATGTTATTGACTTATTACATAATCATACATATTGATATGATATCATATATGGTCATATTCTTAGCTTCTTGTTAGTAATATTTCATTGTTACTTGTCACTCGGGTCTTTATTGCCTTTTGTTCTTATGTGTGTTTTGACGAATACATTCTTATTATTCTTTTAAGGTTATAGATACCTTATATCCAGAATGGTATTAGTGTAACATATATCATATTTATTCATTCAATTCATTTATATAATTACTATGTAATGATGATCATGTATAACGAGTCGCATCACATCGTGGAGACGGTATTCCGTACGTACGCACGAGTGATGATATCATTCCTATGATCATGGAACTCTATTGGAGTATATATATATTATTTTAGTATCAATATTACTTTATAATAATCATAAATAGTTACTCATTACACCATTATACCCATCCTTGTAAAGTGATGGTGGAAAAATAGATTACACCACGACATGGAGACGGTATTCCGTACGTACGCACGCGCGGTGATTTCATTTTTCCGTAGGATGGATAGAAGGTGAATGAGGGTTGTTTCATATTTATAATAACATATCAGTATGTAAGTAATACTGATGTTATTACTTTATCATGAAACAACTAAATAAGAAGAAGTTGAAGAAGAAAGAAATTGAAAAGATCGGTAATGGATATTACCTCTTCTTTGGAACGCCTCTTTGAATCCTCCACTTAGGGAACTAAGATTGGTCTTTGATGAAGACCAGGACCTCTAGGATTATTCTAGGGAAGTGGAGAGGATAAAATGGCAGGGTTTGGACGAGCTTGAGTGCTCAAATTGGTGTGAGGAGGAGGGGGCGGAGGTTCCCTTTTATAAGGGAGGAGAGGGGCACCTTAGGAATATCTCAAAATATTATTTTATATTAAAGTCAAAATCGGTTTATAATGGTTCCAAAGGGTCTTAATTCGAAGATAAAGTGGGTATGGGTCTAAATCCTATCATCCAATAGGATTTAGACAAGTTTAGGGTATTATTTTAACCTTATCAATTAGATTTAACTCTAAGTTAAATAATTTAACTTTTACCATGTCTTATTGTTTTCTTTCACTATATGGTTAATACACATACTATAAAATGCCAAAAGAACCCCAAATTGTTTATTATTAATATATATATCCTTATCTAAGTCATTTGGCCGAACCTTAGATTTTTAGGAATAAAATAACAATTAATAATATAATATTTGATTTAAAAACTATTTTGTGTCAATTTTGATACTATTTGATATATGATTTTTGTGAAAGTCATAACAGAATTATATGTTCTAACAAAGTTGATTAAATCAACACTAATATATCATAGTAACCTATAAAATTAGTGTAATTCATAAAAAGTATTAAATTACATTTATTTCGCTATTTATATTATCAATTATGTCAATATTTCATTAATAAGATAATTACTGCATCATCTTTGTGTCATAAATAAATTAAATTATATGATGTCTAAAAATTACAAATAAAATACCATCATGTAGGAAATCATTTTAGATTTCTAATGAATATTTACAATCGAATTTAACTTATGTATAACCCCATATTAAAAATGATTTACTTATTAAACTTTGATTTTAACTATTTTAACCCTTTTTTAAATAAATTAATAATAAATGTCCTAATCTAATCCAAGTGGGCCTAAATGGTCATATATTATTCCTAAGTTTGTTTTTGGTCGAATTACACTTGTCCAATAGAATTAGGACATGTGTTAGGGTAATATTAATATCATAATTACCCTTAGTTACCCTATTTACTATTAACTGCGGTAAAAAATAGTAAAAAGTTACTATTCACCAAAAAATTTATTTTTATCTCATTGAACCACATTTTACTTACTGATATCAACCGTGTCTGACGGATTTTTGAAATTACATTCACAGAAGCGATAAAATTATGTTTTATGCAAAATTCAGTTTTTAACCTACCACTTAGTGGTTTCACTATGCATCAAAAATTGAAAGTTTTCAGAAAAATACCAAAATTTCACCCTAGGCTAATTTCGATATTCTGAGTCCAAAAATGAAGTCCATTTTGAAAAATAAAATTTATAAAATTTCAAAAAGTGGTTATTACTATTCATAACGGCTAGTTTTAATAGCATATTGTTGTTTAGTGAAACTCGGTATTGCGTACGACGCAAGCTATCGAGGAAGGTCGCAATTGCGTGTAAAGAAAGGCAAGTAAGTGTTGTGTAGAAAAAGATTCCTTTGATGATTTATATAACATAAAAGTCTCGGGTGTTACATTACCTATAATTTTTGGAATGTACAAATGGATTGTTTTCTCAAATTCCATCGTCGTGATCGTTCCTTATGGCACAAACTATGTCTTCAACATGATCATCATTATTTTATGTTAATATTTCCATGGAAGTAGGGATCTCACATAAATCAGCATATTCATCAAGTTAATCCTCACCAACATATTGTTTTTTCCCTTGTAAAAGAACATCCCACTGCATATCTGATTGATCTACTACATAGAAAATATGTTTTTCATGTGTTTCCATTATAAAAGAATCATCTGTGTCTTCCAATCTATTCATATTAACAAGTTCCATTCCAAATTCATCATGTCTGACAATGTTGTTACCGTTAAACCATTTACAGTTAGAAACGGGAACTATAATTTTAAAGTAATAAACCTCCCATATGTCTTCAATAACTCCATAATATGCAGTTGATGCAGAAATCGGGTTTTTGTCCTTAGCACTCGAAAAATGCATGGCTTCTGCAAAAACCAATACACCACTATTCTGAACTACACTTCTATTGTCCTGAGCGTTTGTATGAAATGTATAACCATTAATGTCATAACCAGACCATGTTATCACATTTAAACAAGGACCACCCACTATCCATTTTAATGTCTCTGATACATCTGATCTACTAAGCAAAGTCTTTTTAATCCATATCAAAAAAGTTTTGTTGTGATCATTCAAAATCCACATTTCTTTCTTCTTTGGATGACGTTGTTTCAACTCATTAATATTCATTGTGATATACGGTTGAGAATTAGCTATGTTATTCAAGATGCATGATTCTAACTTCTTCATCTGTTCAGCTGACAATGATTTGACTTTCAATCCGCGAATCCCCTTTCCCTTATTATTAACTCGTTCATAGCGAGATAGAGGCAAACCTATGTGTTTCACCGCAGCCAAGTAGCTCGTACAAAACTCAGCTACCTCCTAAGAAATATACATTTCAATAATGGAGGATTTAGGTCGATATAGATTTTTAACATACCCTATTAATATTTTCATATACCTTTCAAAAGGATACATACAACGAAGATATACAGGTCCACAAAGCTTTATTTCTCGAACCAGATGAATCATTAAATGCACCATTATATCAAAACAAGTTGGAGGAAAATACATTTCCAATTGACGAAGTATAAAAATTGAATCTTTTTCCAAAATTTTCAAAGCATTCACATCAATTTCCTTGTTAAAAATTGAATTGACAAATAACACAACTTCATTATAGTCATTCTGACACGAATGGGCAATATTCCATGCAATACAACTGGTAGAATTTGTTTCATCATGACATGACAATCATGTGATTTCATACCTATCAACTTCAAGTCCTTCAATGAGACAAAAATTTTTACATTAGAAGAATAACATTCAGGCACTTTGGTATCATGAAGACACTGAAAGAAGATAATTTTCTCCCTCTTAGATAATGTATGAAAAGACGGGGGAAGAAATGTTTGTCTTCCTTTAGGAGTGGGAGATAACTCCAAATGTATTCTCATTGATAGTAAGTCTAATCTTGAATTCAACCCATCTTTAGTCTTTCCTTTAATATCAAAAAATGTTCCAATCAAATAATCACAGATATTATTCTCCACGTGCATGAAATCAATATTATGTTTATCTTCATGATACCTCCAATATGGTAGCTCAAAAAAATTGACCTTTTCTTCCAAATATGTCTATCATTACCAGATTTCTGTGTCTTTCCCAATGTCATGTCATGGTTTTTCACCCTATCAAAATACAGATCAGGGGATAAAGGTTTTGGAGCAGTATCAAATTCATGTGAGCCATTGAATGCCTTTTTTAGTCTTCTATAAGGGTGTTCCATAGGCAAAAACTTTTGATGACCCATGTACACTGTTTTCCTACCATGATTAAATTGACAATATGACGTCTGTTGTTCTCAAATTGGACATTATTTATGCCCTTTAACATTGTATCCAGACAAATTTCCATACGCTGGGAAGTCATTTATAGTGAACAGAAGCACTGCATGGAGTTGAAAATATTCCATTTTATAAGAATCATACACCCTACTACTATCAGCCTATAACAGTTTCAAATCATCAATCAACGGTGAAAAGTAATCATCAATATCATTACCAGGTTTCTTTGGACCATAGATCATTGTACTCAACATGAAATATTTGCGCTTCATACAAACTTCAGGAGAGAGGTTGTAAATTACCAATAAAACAGGCCATGAACTATGTGTGCTACTGAGTGTTCGGTATGGATTCATTCCATCTGTGCACAGCCCTAGTCTGAGATTTCTAATTCCATTTCCAAATGTAGAATATTGCGCATCAATTTTCTTCCATTGTGGACAATCAGCTAGATGACGTATTTTTCCATCACATACCCGCTCTTCAACATGCCATCATAATCTTTTTGCATCATGTGAATTAGCAAATAAACGTTTGAAACGATTAATTATATGAAGATACCAAAATACTTTTGAAGGGAGCTTTGTAATCTCTACATCAGCCTGTGATTTTTCATTCACCTTATACCATGATGTCCCACATTTAGGACACTCTGACAGAAATTTATATTCTTTCCTATATATAATTCAGTCATTCGGAGAGGCTTGTATTTTCTTATATCCCAATCCCATCAGGCATAATATTTTCTTGGCTTTGTAATGTGAATTTGGAAGATCGTTATCTTTTGGAATAATGTCTTTCATCAATTGTAGCATCTCTGTAAAAATTCTGTCACTCCATCCATGCTTCGCCTTCAGTTTAATCAATCTTAACACCGCCGAAAAAACCGAAAAATCTGTACAACCAGGATATAATGGTTTTTCAGCATCACCATATAGACGCACAATTGTCGGTTCTATCTAATTTTTTCTATTACAATATCGCGAATCATTTCTTCAATTCCATCAGAGTTACCCTCTTGCGAATCATCATCATCAGTGACATTCCGTCCAGTTTCACCATGCCAAATCCAAGGGCCGTAACTCGGATTAAAACCATGAAAAATCAAATGATCTTTTATCTCTCTACTTTTCAAATTCTTCATATTCAAACATTTCAGGCATGGATAGAAAAAAATGTCACTACTTGGAACATTTTGTTTTGAAAATTCCAAAAAGGCATCAACACCTTCCTCAAATTCATTTCTCATTCGATGTGCCGTAATCCATCTTCGACTCATTATTACCTATGACAAATATCAACAAAAAAAATATTTTTTTAACATAAGAAAAATATATGTTTATATGAAAAAAATCAAAATTTGAATGTAATACAATTTAAAATATAAAAAAAATCTATAGGTATTTAAAAAAATATGCTTGAATATTATTTTTAAAACAAAATACAGTTAGATATAACAGTTTTAAATTTCATTGAATCAAAGAAAACCATGACGCCTACATAGTTTAATATTGATTGTGGTTTTTATGTTTTAATATATTAGATAAACTTCCTTTTTAACATGTTATTAATGGTTTCTGTAGACCCTAAATCCATTTGGTAAATATTTTCACACAATTATAAAAATCAATGGAAGTGTTTTTGGGAGGAATATGTTCAATCGTTTGATTTTGATGTCCCATATTCTATAACAAAAGGCAATGTGGATACCAAATCCATTTGATTGGTTTTTTATTCTCAAATGGTTTTTGATGAAAAATAAGAGTATAAGTTGATGTAAATGATAAATAAAATACAACTATATTTCATTTATGGTTATGATAGAATGAATTCATACCATATCATTTAGGATCTCCTCCCACCAAAAGTAACCCTCCTCAGTTCGAAATGACTAAATTTAGATAATTATGCATGAATTCATACATGTATTGTTGTACATAAACCAAAAAGAAGATTATTAGTACTAAAAGTAAAACTAGGAAGAAACAATAAACTCTATATACTCATGAAAGCTACTCCACAACACTTCCATGCTACTAACATCTATAAAAAACTACAAATTGCTTTTAAAAACCAAAAAAATTGATTATATTTATGTATGGTGGGAATAATATGTATACATAGTAAGATCCTCCCTAAAACATCTCATGAAAATATTGAGGAAGAACACTAAAGCCCTATGAAAAAAGGAATCTAAATCATCACCTGAACAAGGAAAAATAGTTTCATATACTCACTATGGATCACTCACAAAATAATTCATATAAATAAACCTTTTTTGTATAAAAAATTATATATATATATATATATATTAACATTAAGGTTCTCGGATACCACTTCTCTACTAGTTTTCCTCTCACACCCCAATGTGCTACTCCACAACACTTCCATGCTACTAACATCTATATAAAACTACAAATTGATTTTAAAAACAAAAAAAAATTGTTTATATTTATGTATGGTGGGCAAAACATGTATACATAGTAAGATCCTCCATAAAACATCTCATGAAAATGTTGAGGATGCACACTAAATCCCTATGAAAAAAGGAATCTAAATCATCACGTAAACAAGAAAAAATAGTTTCATATACTCATTATGGATCACTCACAAAATAATTCATATAAATAAACCTTTTAGTATAAAAAATTATATATATATATATATATATATATTAAAATTAAGGTTCTCGGATACCACTTCTCCACTAGTTTTCCTCTCACACCCCAATGCGCTACTCCAAAACACTACCATGCTACTAACATCTATAAAAAACTAAAAATTGCTTTTAAAAACTGAAAATTTTGTTTATATTTATGTATGGTGGGAATAACATGTATACATAGTAAGATCCTCCCTAAAACATCTCATGAAAATGTTGAGGAAGCACACTAAAGCCCTATGAAAAAAGGAATCTAAATCATCACCTAAACAAGGAAAAATAGTTTCATATACTCACTATGCATCACTCACAAAATAATTCATATAAATAAACATTTTCGTATGAAAAATTATATATATATATATATATATATTAAAATTAAGGTTCTCGGAGTCCACTTCTCCACTAGTTTTCCTCTCACACCCCAATGCTAATGTCATGGTCTCACCCAGCCCATAAATCATCGTACACCATGTGAAATTGTATCACTTCCATCAATGAATCATATGTATCATAGATTATCTCATCACCATCTTATCAAAATAGTAATGAGGTGCATACTTGGAAACCACTACATCATGTTTACACTAAATGTACAAAAATCGCAAAACATAATTATAGAATATCCATGAAAAAAACGAACGAAATAAATTCGTGGAAGGATTACTTGAATGTCGAGAGTTGAGATGATAGATCTGAGAGGAGTGACGAAGATAAACAATGAAGCCAAAATGAGTTTAACGCAGGTCGATACACGAGCCAATTAGGGTTTACAAAGCGAGAGAGACGACCTGGCGGACTGTCAATCGAAAAATTGTAAATGACAGTCAGCGGGGATTTAATTTCTTTAAACGTTTTATAACGTCGGTTATTATATAACTGACGTTATAAACTATTTTTTAAATTTATAACGTCGGTTATTTTAAAACCGACATAAAAAAGCGCTCGCGCTTTGGTTTTTTATGTCGGTTATTTTATAACTGACTTAAACCCACCCCCCCCCCCCTCGTGTTGTGGATTTTTAAGTCGGTTATGTTATAACCGACGTAAAAAACACGTAGATATCTCATTTTTTACGTCGGTTATAAGATAACCGACGTAAAAACCGAACAGGCACGATTTGTAACATCGTTTATTAAAATAACCGATATTAAAAATCTACTCGCCACATATTTATGTCGGTTATATATAACCGACGTAAAAAATGGTGACGTAAATTTTTTTTTCTGCACTAGTGACTTCAATTTTTGATGAATAGTAAAACCACTAAGTGGTAGTTTAAAACCTAATTTTTCATTTAAATGAAACATCACCACTTCTATGATTTGAATTTCAAAAATCAGACATACATGGCTATCATTATGATGTAAAATGTTGTTCAATGGGATTAAAATAATATTTTGGTTAATAGTAACTTTTAAGTTTTTAATCGCGATTAGAGCTAATTAGTGTAATTTAAGGTAAAAATAATGTTTTAATAAAATGAAATGACCTAAAAACATGTCCTACCATCAGTGGATGTGTCGTGGCCAACCCCGAAAATCCATGGGTCAACATGGGGACCCCATAGAGCCACTTTGGTTGGAAAATGACTTAAATAACTTTTTATTTAAAGTTAAAATAAAAATGCCACAAGCATGAGTTGTTTTACTAAAACAATATTTAAATGGGGTTATACAAGTCATATTTTTGACTATAAATATTCATTAGAAATATAAAAATATTTCCTACATCATGATAGTTTTATTATAATTTTTAGACATTAAATAAATTAAATTATTTATGACATCAAGATGAGGCAGTGATTACCTCGTTAATAAAGGATTTAAATAAAATGAAAAGATAATGTTAAAACTATAATGTACACTTGTCAAAAACCTATTGTATGAGTATATTTCGAAAACTTACCACCTTATCCTCTAAATACATCAATGTGGGACCTTTAAAATCTGAATCTCATTTGAAAATAAAGTAATATTTTGTAACTTTCCAAAAGTGCCCCTGCTCTCCTCTTATAAAAGGTCCCCACCTCTACCACTATACCCACACCTCTCAAGCCTTTGGTTCGGCCAATCCCTACTCGGTTTGTCTCTCCACATCCCTCTATTACTCCTAGAAGCCTCACTTTGGGCAGAAGTCTTCCCAATGATTCCTTTGAGCTCAAATCAAAGAGAGATACCGGATTTTAAGGTAATGTCGTCACTTGTGTTCTTTTTTTTATTTTTCTTCTCCAACTCCCTAAACTCTTTTTATTAATTTATTTTGTAACAAATATAGTATCATAAATATACAAGTATGTTGTTATAAGAATTATTCGAGCTACACTTACACACCCCTACATCTAATGGTTGAAGAACATATTGTTTCTGTGGATGGTGAATTTCTCCCTCACAAAATGATGATTGTCGAATATTCTTTTAACACCCTCAAAGGTGTCCATTAAGATGCCACTATATTTATATATGATATATAATATGTGTATGTTTTACTTAAGCTTATTTATTTTTCATTTATGGCATACCTTTATGGTTTCCATTATGGTTAAACGCGATATCTTCATTTTAGGAATTGTGGACTACCGTCCCCTCAAAGTGATTTGATTCGTTAGTACCATATGTGGTACATATAAAAGATAGATTTAATGATATTATATATGATACCATACTAAAATTATAATACTATTATGTATCATTATGTTTTAATTCTATTAAATAAGATATTGAAATGGAAGTAGCATTCATGCGTATGTACGGCTTACCGTCATCATGAACGGTGCATTTCATTTCTTACCACTAAATTTTTTGTAATATTATAAATGCATGTATATAATGGATATATATGATATATATGATATCAAAATACTTAATATAATTCTGGATATAATATATATTTTACCATATGAACAACTTGTAATTATAAAGAGTTTATTTTTGACTCAAGTAGAAATGATCTACAAAACGACCATTATTAACTTAAATAATTACATAGTGATCATAGCACATTAGTAAATGATATAAAAGGAATAATGAACTTGAAAACTTTTCTTAATAAATTATAAATTAACTCAAGTTTATTATTCATGAGGTTAAAGAACGATCGAGTCAAGTCGGGCCCGAGGTAAGGGAACCTACCCCTCTATTTCTTTTTAAGTACACTCTTTTATGTCATTACTTTTAAGATCATCTGTCTTATGATTGGGATGTTATTTTATATTACTCCTGATATAAATTTTATGTTAATATGATGAGAGACCCTATCTGATCTCATCAATCAATTTTTGGAAGTTTTAAGTGGCGTCGTTTAGCTGCCGAGTTTTTGTAGGGGATTTTTCATGTCACTTTTATTCCCATGAGATTTATACTACTTTTACCACCATTTCCTTTGAGTGGTATATGTACTACCCATTATTATACTCTTTGTGTAATATAATTTCTTTTATGAGTATTTAAATCAATGTTGTATTGTCCTCCTTTAATGGGGTGTATGTTTCGAAACATACCCAAGTCGGTAAGGGAACTTTTCACGCTCCTCTTTTTAAAAGACTTCTTTTGTTCGGTATTTTAATTTACATATTATAATAATGGAATATGTTCTTATATATACTTATTGATGTAAATTTTATGTCCAAGTGATGTGATACCCCTTTTATCTCTCATCATTTTCTGATGTTTGAAGTGACGTCGTTAGGCTGTCGAATTTTTGCAAGGGAACTTCTTAACCCAATTTTGATTCTTTGGGATAAACATGTACTCCTTGAATATGTGGTTATATGAATATGTGTGAATGACCTCTGAATGTTTTACACTTAATATACACTTATATAAGGTTTATTAGTTTTTCACACATAATTATGTAATTGATTTATCATTAATCCAAGGATATCGTCTTTGTATGGGACTTCCTCTCAATCTCCATTCATTGAGGCATAATTTGTTTTATACAAAACTTTCTTTTATACGGTGTATAAACCCCTTTGACTTTTACGTCTATCTGAAAGGATTATTTTTTATACAAAGTGTTTTACTAAACGAAAAAAGGGAATGTTTTTTTTGTACGTATGCGGCGACAATGACTTCTCTGCCACCGTGACCATTATTTGAGTTTCAGCTTCCTCTACAAGCCATACCTTTTTTAAAAAGGAAAAATAAATACCATGTTTTACTTTTAATTTAATTTGGTATTGAAAATTTTTTTTATAATGTTTTTATATCAATGCGTTGTATTGATATCTTGTGATTGAAAAGTGGAAATGTTATGTTTCCTTTAGGCATGTTTTATGTGATAAGATTATGTTGTGGTTCTTGGGAATTATTATGAAGACAGGTGGTTCCGTGATAAACTAAGGGCAGGTGTTACCGATATAGCTCTCCAATGCATTGGGTAACGTGAAGGAGTTAAATGTTAAGGTTTCTCCGAAGAGATTTAGGGAATATATTGTGATTGTTATTCCAAACGTAACCAAGAGGGTTACTCCCTACGTAAGAATGTTATGAATGCCTTATGATTTCTATGATTTATTCATGATTTGATGAGGTATGTTAAAATGATTATGTTTTATGAGTAATATATGATTTCATACATGGAAAAATGATTTATTTTCGTACTTGTATATACCTTACTGAGCTTTTTATACTCATCCCATGTTTTTTAAATGTTTTTCATAGGTCAAGGGAAAGGTGCATGTTATGATGATAGTGTCAAGGAAGTGTCATGAAATAATTCATGTTTTATTTTAAATATGATTCCATTGATGGGGGAAAACGAATACTATCTTTTATGTAACCACATTGTTCAAATGTGGAATGTAATTCATGATTTATGATCTAATTCACTAAAACATTAAACCTGAAAAGATCCTCAATGTGAATTATACATTTAATTCAATATTAAGTAAGGTTTAAGGAATGGGCCATATATTAACAATTATAAAGAATGTAAAAATTGTTTTATAGAATATTTAATGTTTTATGAAAAACAATATTTATTCTAAAGGACAGACTAGTCTAAGTTTGTACACATATTTAAAAAAAATTATAAAATTTATAATTTCATTTCATAATAAACATAATGTATAAAATTTTAATTCGAATATTTTAATAGGGTGAATATTTTTTATTTTTATAAAAATAATGATGTTTTCAAGAATAGTAAAAAATTATGAATTTTAATTGAAAATTTCCTTATCAATAGAATTTATTATAATGTTAAATAATATTTTGAGTTGGTTTTAAAGTAGAATTGTTTAAATTTAATATAAATTAATCAAATTTAGAATTTTTTAATCATTTAAATATTTAATTTATAAATTAAGATTTTATAATCTTTAGAATATTTTTAATCAAAAACTTTGATTTCTCATCCCATCTTCAAGATTAATTTCAAATTAAAATTTTCCAATTGTGTTAATTGAATATATAAAAAATTATTCTCTATTATGAATCATAATTATTTATAATTTCTTTTAATATCAAAAAAAAATTTTACCAACATGAATAGTGAATTTAGTAAAAAAATAATTAGCATTATTATGTTAAAAATGGAATTCTCGATGTGGTAAATGTATTAAATGACTGTAAAACTGAAAAATAAACATGTATAAATTTTTTTTTTTCGAAATATATAGACCATTAATCCTCTATGGTTTTTAAATTAACAATTTTGGACCCTTGATACATATGAAAGAAATGTGTGAACAAAAATATTTTCAAAAAACCCAACTGTGTCCTCTACGCCACATATAAAAGGCCACCACATCTCTAATATTATTCAAATAATAAATTCACATGTTTTCACAATAACAAACCAAATTAAATTAATTATTCCCTAATATAATTATATAAGTATTAATATCGGCATTAATACAACCTAGTAATTCAATATAGAATATCTAAGTTAGATACCTGAAGAAGATGAAATATTCATCAATGAGGATCTTTATTTTACATTATTCTCTATCTCCATAAATTTTCATTAAATAATGATAATATAATAAAAATAATAATATTAAATATATTGTGATTTTTTAAAAAATATATTCATGACCTAAAATAATATCCACTTACATCAAATGGGTTAAAAAAATTATTAATGTCTGCGAGGGACTAAAGCATTGCGAACTATTATCATTCATTATTTCAATTCCACCACTCATGGTCTGGTATGATAATAGATAATATATATATATATATGATATTTATAACATATTTAGAACTATGGAGTAACTAGATAATATATATTTTTTGTTTTCGTTTTATTTTGTAAGAGATATGATAACGTCCCACGCGTGTACAGTTGACGACTGCCTTGCGATATTATGTGATTAATATTTCACTAAAATTTCCATTGTAAGGTGATAATGATGTAGTTAATGATTAGATGTGATATTAATGACATTATAATGATATTAATTATATACTTATAATTATTTAAACAAAATCTATATCATTTTATTTCTTTTCTTTTCAATCACATAATAAGGATAAAATAATTTGTGTTCTAGTGTACAACCATCTTCCTGAAGTAATATGACACTCTGTTCATCACCACAACAAATGGATTATATATATATAATTATCTAAAATGGTATATGTATTATATAATTATAATTACGTCAAATGAAAATTATTAATTTCCACTTTTCCATAATGATGATAGAAAAATTGAATCATTACCCATTCATACGTATGACCTACAGTCTTCAAGATCGTAATATACATCATTTTTCCAAACATTAATTATTAGTTGGTTCTAAAATATTTTTTTTAAAAAATATCATAATTATGTCAGGATTAATATTTTGTATATGACATTACAAAATAATATATACACAAACCAGATCATTAATGATGAAGATCGAATGATAAATTAAAGAAATGTACACACGAAATAGTAAAATATTTTAATATTATTAATGACCGGGTTATAAAATGTAATAAATGTATGGTACTAAAAAACTAAAAGGAATATATATTCTCCCAAGAGGATACTTAAACATAAAAATTTCCAAATAATTATGAAATTGATTTATTAGCCCTTTCATTAATTATCACCTCTATTTGTCCACATTAACATATATAATATAATATTTAGTGATTTATTATACATTTAGTATATAAAGAATACATTCCGTACAATGTATGATTAATTTATAAAATCATATCACCCATTGATTAATAATATTTTATTAAAATCACTACCCGATGTGATAATTTCATTATTTTGAAAGCATGCTTTGGGTCAGTAATCCAAAACCACATACTTTGGTCATAGACTCAATATTTATATAATTTGAATCGCGTTATTAACATCATATGTTAGGATATTATAAAAATTTATAATCAATGATAAAGTGGAGATATAAATATAAATTACAACATTCGTGTTGATGGTATACCATACATAGATATGAATATTGTTTCCATTTTCCAACTAGTGGATTGAAAGAAAGATAAATATATATTTAACTTTATATAAATATTATTATATTATATATATCATATATATTCATCAAATACATCATTATTAAAATCCATGCGAACTATAAATCGAATACGACTCACATCCTATCACAAAGATGGTTGTCCATATGTATGCACAAGAAACATTGTTGTTTCCTAAAAGATTATATGATTACAAGGTAGACATGATATTACCATTAGAGAGGTTTAAAAATGTCATAAATATTAAATATCAACATTAAACCCATATTAATTATAATCCATTTAGGATGGTGATGAAAAATTAATTGTATCACTATATTGAGATAGTAATCTATAGGTACGGATGAGCGATACATTAACTCATTATTTAATGTAAAAGGGGGGTTATAATGTTGTATTCAAATCATACTAGTATTTCAACAAATTTTTGATTTATAAGATCATCTTTTGTTAAAAATTTCTTAGATATTAAATATTTAATAAACATATTAAAAATAAAAATATTATTTATAGTGATTACCTCTTCATCAAAATGACCTCTTTAGATCTCCAATAATGCTCCCCATAGTTGAAATTTTCGGAAGACCAGTGTAGCGAATAGACCGCAGTATCATGTATCTTGTTGAAAATTTATTAAATTGAAATAATATACATGTAATAGAATCCTAATAGAAAAAATATTTTATCAGTATTATTAAACTATGTATATAGTTAAAATTCACAATTCATTTTAAAACATAAAATACAAAATGAAATATTATTGAGAATCCCATCATTCCCCTTACCATGTCACTTCATATCAATCCCAAAATAATTCCTTTTATCATAAGTAAAATAGAATATAATAAAGGGTTTAGATAAGATACATTTTAAGGGTAATCATACAATAATAATCAATGAATAATAAATCAAAAATGAATATTTAATGTTAAATAACTAAACCAAAATTCCAAATAATTAGGAAACTGAAAATGAAATACAACTAAAAAAATAATTGATAAAAAATCATGGATAATAAGATAAATGAATTATAAATGAATGAAATGAAATATTATTGAATGTATTGTCTTAGGAACATGATACCATTATCTTCAAAATATATCATCGAGATACTTTAAACCTAGTTGGTATAAACACATCGAGTTTGGCCACCTGATTGAAAAATACAGGGTTAAAAAACATTTGTTTTTTCAAACTGAATTCCCTCATGAAATATGTCAATGTAAGTAGGATATACCTATAATTGGTCCCCAATAATGTCTACATTTTGAAATAATTACTCATATTTCAAATGAATTATTTAATTAATGAACAATGTACATTATTAAAACTGTTTTTATTGGGTAATGAATATGTATTTATCAATATTTTCAATGATAAATATAGAAAATTGAATGTAAAGACCATATTTAATAATTCATATACAATATACTAATTAACAAAATCAATAATAAAAGAATATGTAAAATTAATTTAAATTTAATTTCAAATGAAATAAGATCATAATAAAGTTATTGTTTCAAGAGAATGTTTACAATCACAATAAAAAGTGAGTGTGTACAATAACTATTACCACTTTTTAATTTTCATGACAAATCCAAAAGAAAAAAAATATTTCAATTTGAAAATAAAAATTCCTTTAAGTATTACTTTTTAATGATGTTAAATTCCAATTCTTCATTTTAAACCCTGTATAATTGAATATAGATTCATAACATTAAAAATTTCCTTATAAAAGTAAAATTGCACAATTTCCCTTAGCTCATAATTCATTTAAGATAAACAGGATTTAACGACCTATAGAGTGGTATTAAAAATTTAATTACTTATAAAATGATATTAAAAATTATAATATCATATATGAACTGCTTTTAACATCTTAGAACTCAATTTTTAAAAATCATTGATTATATTCATTGTATCAGGTTTTTATTTCCTTGTTTTCTCATTGAAGTTGGTGGTTAAAATTAATTTAATTGTTCATATAATATAGTTACATCATCTAAAGAATAATAATCACGAAATACTATTATATTTTTACCTTAATTATAAAATAAATACTAATCATTAAGGTTGATTTTGAGAAATGAGGTACATTACAATCATGGAGATTGTATGTCGTATTCACACAAGAATAATGATTCTGTTATTTAATAATAATTATGGAAAGGAAAAAATGTATTTTTTTTATCTTTATAAAATGATATTATTATACTATATACCATATTATTTTATTAAATTTAAACACATATATCATTCATGTGGTGTCTTGTTGAAAATAGGGTCACATCACTCTGTGAAGGTGGTAGTCGACACGTACATGATCGATATTATCATATTTTTTGTGTAAACATAAAAAAATTATAAACATTTTCTAAAGATAATAATTTAATTAATATAATAATTATGTGATTCATGTGCCATATATTAATTAAAATTATACTTATTAAATTCCATTTAATCCTTACTAAAAAACGAATCTGACCGCTTTGTGAGGCGGTAGTATGTCATACACACAAGAGACACTATTATATCACCTCTGGAAAGAAGTGTATATATATATATATATATATATATATGATATATTAACTACATATGTATAATTCTGTTATAAGTATAATATTTTTACTTTATATTAATCATAATACCAAATATTGAGAAGTGGTAATGGAAAATCAAATGACATTGGTTCACGATGCAGCAGTCATCAATATACATGAATAATTATTTCTAAATCCATATTATAGAAGTAGAAATTTTTATAGTTCATTCAATTATCATTAAAATAACATAGTATTTGTAATATATTTATGTCATTATATTAGTGTAACATCCCAGTCCATCCCATGATCATGATATTGTCTGCTTTGGGCCTAGCCCACATGGTTTTTTTTCCATGGGTTCTTGCCCTCAGGAACCCCTCAGAAAGGGCCAAATGATGGGATATGTATCTACACCACCTTATAAAGGGGTTATTCATGGTCCTCCTCCTTCAATGTGGGATTTCCATAACCCAACCGCCCCCATGAGGGCCCAGCGTCCTCGTAGGCACATCAAATTCACACCGGCTCCGATACCATTTTTAATGGCCCATTCCAGCCAACGATCATGATATTGTACACATTGGGCCTTGCCCGCACAGTTTTGTTTTTCTATGGGTTCTGACCCTCATGAACCCCCCTGGAAAGGCCTCCTGGTGGGAGAGGTATCGACACTACCATTTAATGTGGTGTTTCGTGCTCCTCCTCCTTCAATGTGGGATTTCCATAACAATGACTCTTGTCAACAAGGTACACCTTCTTTTTCAGGATTCTACCTGATTAGAACTCTATAGTTAAGCGTGATTGGACTAGATTAGTGATCAGGATGGGTGACCTTATGGGATGTTTTTCTCGGTGTGTGTGAGTGAGGAAAAAACACACTAGAAAGGACATGTGTTGGACTGTGGGGACTGCCGTTAGTTTGATGACCCATTCAGGCACGTGGGTGGGCCCCAGGGTTGGGACCATGTGTCTGCGGGTCATCTGGTGGTACCTGGTGGTCTAGGACCTGACGACCATGTCATGTCAGGTGTCAATGCTGTCACTGAGACCCAATTTCCACAATTATTATCAGACATGGTACCCATCCTTAAATGTTGTGGACTGCCTGAGTTGAGATATAGGTCCCACAACGAGGACGTTGTGCTATGGGGGTGGGGGGTTTATTGTCACACCCCCGAATGATTAAGGGTTAAAATAATAAATGATATGACTCATGTCGACAAGTTCCACCATCCTTTTCGAGAGACTACCTGATTTGAACTATGCAGTTAATCGTGCTTGGCATAGAGTAGTGATCCAAATGGGTGACCGTCTGGGAAGTTTCTCAAGGTGTGTGTGAGTGAGTGAGGACAAAACATACTGGAAAACACATGTTTTGGCCTGTGGGGACTATGATTAGTCTGATGACCTATTCAGGAACGTGGGTGGGCCCCCGGGTGGGGTAACTGGTGGTACCTAGTGGGCCATGACCTGACGACCATGTTACGGCGGAGTGTTTGTGCTATCACTAGTACCTTTTAGTTACAATCTTCATATATTAATAATAATTTATGTATGTATAGAAATAAAAAATATAAAAATTCTCAATGAAGAATGTTAAATACTATTCTTGTAACCTCGTGATATTTTAACCAAATCCTTTGATGATTAGATTATTTCCAAAACTAAGGATTCTAATCTGAGGGGATACAAATTTGGAAGTTATTTGGATAATGTTGTATTGAAAATATTTGATTAAAATGTTTGAAAAAGTAAGGGGAGTGAGTTTCCATTTATAATTAAGTATGGGTGGCAATTCTTTAAAATACCCAATAGTATTCAATAATGGGAGGTCATTGTAACCGAAAGTGTCAAGAAATGATAATTATGTAGTTAGAGGTATTATATGGCCATAAAACACCTACACCACCAAAAAACTCATGTTTTAATCATGTTGTTCCTTAACCTGTATGTTTACTTACTCGAGCTTTTTGGTTTTTTCAGTACGATAACTGGTATTTTTAAACAAGATAATTTATCCTTTAAGAATAAAATAAAATTATCCAAGTTATATAATTTCAACCAAATAATTATGAATAATAATTAATATTTATTGATTAAAAATTGTATGTTTTGTAATTATTTTTTAACAAGAGCCCAAGTAATGTACAAAAACGTCTTTTTAACCATTACAACAGTAGAAGTGTCTTTTCAAAGTGTGTATAATTAAAAAATTATTAGAGATTATATATTTTATTATGGATAATCTTGTGTTTAAATATATATAAATAAACATTTATTATTACATATTTTAGGAATTTAAAATCATTTAATAAAATTCTATTTTTTGTAAAATAACATTAATGTTCGATTTCACACTATTCATTTAAATTTCTTTTAAAAAACAAAAATAAAATGGTGTAAATAGAAAATATTTTATTCACACCTATATGAAATGTTATAATTATCTATAAAATTAATGGGATAAAAGTTATTTATTCAGTTTACTTTTCATTAAATATTGTTATTATAATTTAATTTATTTTTATATTAACTATCTAATTGTTGAGTTTTTATTTATAATTAATTACAATTAATTATTCAATATAAGAAAAATATAAATAAAATATCATGATTTAAAAAATTCATTTTTAATTTAATTTTATATTTATTAATGAACATATATTGATTTTCCCCCATCCCAATGCTTTATAGATATTAAATGTATAAAAGATTCAGTTTTTGTCTTCTTCTTTACATTACCTATTATATAGGTCAGTTTTTTTGGAAAATTGTCACAAAAATAAATAAAATTTGGTCATAATGTCAACGTATTTGATATATGTTCATCCAATAGATTTTATTCAAAAATTTTATGTCCTTTTAACACTTATATTCATGGTGTTATACCTCGATAATATTATTTTTACCTTCACCACATTAAATAATTATTACTATATTCACTATTAATTTTCCCAATAATTAATTTTAAATTATTTGATATTATTAGTTATTTTGATTGTAAATATAGAAAAAATTTCTTAAAAGTACACTAATTGATGTGGAAGATAAAAATTTAATATTAATCACATAGGCATGATTATAATACGACATTTCATAGAGAATATTTTGATCATTTTACAATGTTGTGATATAAATAATAATTATGAAAATGATCCAAATGTCTTAAATTGGATTAATTTATAGATTATTCAAAAATAGCGATACAATAAATTTTATTCCAAATGTAATTAAAAATTATAAATAATTTAAATGAAAAGGTATCATTCATTAATTATTTTTATTTTAATCTATTCAAAAAAACATTTATACAATATTTATTAAATTCAATTGAAGTAATTTACATTAAATATATATGATTTAATATAGATTAAAACCAATTAATGTTACTATAATGATCATCGATAAATTTGGAATCGTACATTTCTTAATGGGAGATGTTTTCTTCATACACAACAGCTGAATATTTACATTTCCATTATATGTTGAAAAGTTATAGGAAAATACTTCTCAAAGACATAATTATTAATTTCATCCCATTTCAATATATCAGTATCATCAGTTTCAATATAATTCTTAATCATTTTCAATTATTAATCAACACCACCTTTAAAATGGTTTTCATAAATATGTAACATTGATTCCCAAAACAACCAAATACATTAAATACCATCTATAAGGATTTAATTCATCATCAAAAAATTTAAGGATGAGAATGTACAATTAATTCTGATGGATTTTTTCTCCTAAAATGAGACATTGTCTCCTCAGTGACATTCTAATTCATCTTCCCTGTTTCCTCGAAATATTTTAAATTGAAGATTCAATATCATTTCATCGTAATAGTAATTTGGAATATTTTATGCACATTATAAAAACATTATAATAATCTATATAGTTATATAAACCATTATACAATAACAAATGTATGGTCTGGACCAAAAAAATTCCATATTCCAGATACATTAAACTATAATTCTTCATATTTCATTCAATGTGACTTTTTAAAGTTCTTTAATAGATTTATGTAATAACTCTTACATTAAAAAACCAATATATTACCATGTTTAATGTTATATTCTATATCAATTTTTTCTCAAAATAACAAATTCAATATGAAAGATGATTTCTTTTCATGACATTCCAAAAAAAAATTAATCATGGCTAATTATTTTTTGGTATTCATAATTAAAATCTTATGAAAAATTGTTAAAAACTTGTTTTGAGAAGAAAAATTATATGTAAGTATCAAAAAATGAAGGAATGAATCTATTATCCTGTAAATACATTATAAAATTATCCCATTTCAGAAATACACTTTTGGATCCAAATAAATGATTTGGTAACCATGAAATAACATTCAATTCCCAATGATTTTCATAAGATAGATTATATGAAACTAAAAATTAAACAATAAAACTCATAATGGTTTCACTGAAATAATATATAATTGATAACTATTTTTTCATAATTTTATACTTTTGAACGATGAAAAGTATCTTATATAATCTATTAAACATGGGTTCTCTATCATACATTGATAAATAATATGATTTCCATAAAAACTATATAAACTATTTTATTATCTGGGACACCATTTCCATATAATTTTTTTAAAAACTATTACAAATGGAATAACAATACTCTAAACATACATAAAAAATTTATTATAGAAATATAATTGACACATACGTGTTTGGATTATCATAGAACCACGAATAATTAGTCAGTAATGATACCATACATATTTTTTTAATTGTAACCAACCATAAATATATAAATTACCTTAAACCATAACATGATCAGGACACATAAAATATTTAAATTTCAAACATTATAGAACTAAAATTATTCATTTAATATATATAAATAATTTACAGATATTGATCAGTTTCATCCATTTAAAAACCATTTAAAAAAAATCCTTAATATTGGGAATCATGTTTTTTCTATGGAAATATTTCATAATTAAATATAATTAAAAAATAAATTAATGATTAACGAGTTTGTACATTTCATTGTCGTCGTATATGTAAAAATATGACATTTCATTTATTTTTATAGAGTTTGTCAAACATTCCACAAAAAAAATTAATAAATAGTGGATGATTTTAAAAATAGAAATTAAATTTCATTTAAAATTATTTTATTTTAATAAAAATACATCATAATTAAAATATAGAATATATTGATATGGAAGGAAATTTTTTTAAAGGGAATATTTAATGTATTTTTTAAGAATGTATACTAACTTATGTCGTACTCATCATGTAAATACTATATCTTCCCGAATTATAAAAATATATTAATTAATGAAAATAAAATGAACATTCTTATGTTTATTATTCATTTTATTTTATCTATTAACATGTAAAATACATTATATTAATCATTAAATTTCAGGACATTTGTTTTTACAATATTTAATTCATATGCCCAAAATTACTTTTTTGGGTTGACAATAGTAAAATATGCTATTATTCAAACATCTGTAGAATAATAATCATGACATATTTATATTTTTATTGATTAATTATAATTTTAAAAACAATAATCATTTATATTTATGAAAATTGAACTATATTACATTCATGGAGATAATTTGACATATATATGCTCGAGTAACATTTATAAATTTCCTTGATCATTATAAAATGAAGTTAATTACTAAATTACATTAATATAATGAAAATTATTTCATAAAAACCATATTAAATATTTAATCATAATTATATTTGTCTTATATGTGTGGTGTCAACGGAAAACATATTACATTGCTTCATGGAGATGGTAGTCCACACATACAAATGAATGACACTATAATAATTTAATGAATGTAATAATAATGATGTTAATGATATATTATATTTTTCGATTGATTAATATGGGATTAATATTTTATAAAAAAATATTATATCCATTATTATAATAATTTTTTGGAGTTGGGGATGGAAAAATAAATACCTCGGTTCGTGGGGCAGTAGTCTTTCTTACAAATGAACAATGGTTTCCATTCCAATTTTATGGAAGCGTAGATGAATTTCTGTTTTAAAATTAACATAATAACATATTATTATATAGATTATACATATTATTTTTAATTTTTAATTATGACCAAGATTTTATGGTGGTGGAATAATAAATAATACATAATCATTCGGGTAAAAACTAACCTTATTCTTTAGAAAAAATATATATATTATCAACTTAATACCTCAATGATTGGAATTGAGACCCAAATCAGGCCTATAAAATAAGAGGAAATATTTTATTAATGAATTTATTAAATATTTGTTAGTATTAATTTTTAATTTTTGTTAATAAATTAGTGTAAGAGATTCCATTTTTTAGGAGACGGGTGGGGCACTCTTGTAATTTTTAACATTTTAATTTAATAAAAATTAAATTTAATATTTATTTAAGATAATTATTGATAATAATATAATATATGATGAGGATGAATCTAAATCATCTTAAGCAATTTTTAAAATTTATAGATACCATTTATACCCTTATATTTGTATTCTAAACATTAGTTAACCCTTGCCACACGCACATTGATAACATGGTTTTATAAACATGAAAATCAAGATTGTCTCCAAAATGGATAAAAGGATAATAAATGAGAAATATTATATAGTTTTAACAATATCCTAATCACAGAAATTAATATAATTTTTTTATAATTTTATATCATTTAATAAAATAATAATTTTAAAAAATATCAATAATCTCAATTTTAGAACTATTAACATACATTGGCATTTGAAAAATCTATTATGCAAATAAAATTTGAATAAAATATTTTGATTCCTACATAAAATGTAAAATTTCTATCAATAATTCTTGGAAAACATTAATTCATTCATATTATACATTATTAAATATATTTTTTTTAATTTTTTTATTTTCCAATTAATTTATTAATTATTACACAAGCTTTGTGTGATAATTTAATATAATAATTGATTTACTACAAACTGAAAAACAATTTACATAATGAGTTTAAATAATTTTTTATTAAAATAACTATTTATATTCAACAATATACTCTATATATCCCTATGTTAAAAATATTATAATTATTTAAAACAAAAGTGTGACATTTTTTACTTTTCATTACATGAATTATTATAATGGTCATAATGAAATCCAAATAGAAACAAAAAAATATATATTCAATTCATATCATGAATATGGACAAAATATACTCACAAAATAAAATTAATTGATTTATTAGGCACATTTCCACGTCTATATAAATTTATTTTAACCTGTAATTATAAGATATACCCTTTAATGTGGTAAAAAAATTTATAATGTGACTATAGATATTATTTAAAATTTAAAAGTGTCGTATGTAACTATATTTTAAATATTAATATAAATATGGAATACAATTCATTATATTACAAATAATTAATTGAAAAAAAATAAGAATGAATGTTATACGGAAAAAATGTGACGAAAAATAGTTCTTCATAAAAATGATTTTTTATGTAAAAAAATTATTAATAGTAAATTTATTTATAAATTTCGTTCAAACCCACTAATTATATTATGATAAATCAATAAGAACTATTAATATTATATATATAATCCAATATTGTATTTTATATTTTATATTTTCAAGAACATAATTAAAATTTCCAATAAACATTAGTATTTTTTTTATTTACTGAAAAAATAATAATTTCAATGAAAATTTGAAATTCATCCAAAGATTAAAATGGAACTATGAATTTAAAAATTTAGTAAATTATTTCAAATTAAAATTATATATTATTCATTTCAACAATATAGATAAAACCATATAATGTATTGAAATCCTACTTGTTTTATAAATAATATATTGTCCTTTCGACTGAGAATATACATAATATTATTATAATGATTATATATAATTAATATTAATATTAAATGAAAATTTTTTATTCTAAAATTAAATTAGTTGATACATTGCTTCCCCCTTTTTCAAATTGAATTCTCGTAGTTTTATTCAAAAATTAAATAGGTAGGGATATATATCCCACATTGCATTTTTAGATTCCCATGTTTCTTATTTAACCATATGTTTCCATTGAAAACCATATCCAAATGAATTAATATACACCAAAATACATTCCCTATATTGTAAATAGATAGAGTTGTTTTTTTCACATCCTTATTTTTATCTCAAATTTAACTACCAAACGGATAAAAATATGTGATTAATTTGACATGTACTTTATTATCATCAAAACATGAAAAAAAATTATCACAAGGATAAACATAAAGGAAATGATAATCATAAGAAATTGTTCCTAATTTATCAACAAGTTTTTATGTTAAAATGATCAATTCAAATAAAATAATATTTTAACAAAATCATTTATCACTTTTACATAGAGAGGCTTTATTAAACACATTATCATCATCTTAGAAACGATGACCATTCCTATGATTATTTTTACGGTTTTTATGCCTAATTAGTGCCACAATAATATGTTCCATAATTATGTCGACCTTCTAAACCATTTCTTTTAATAACTATGATCCCTTAAAAACATTATCAAACATCATCCCAAGAAAAATCATTTTAATACTATATTATGTACAATATTGATGATGGAATTATGTACAAAAATTTAATTTCATACACAACGTCCTATCAAGTATTTATTAAAAAATTAGATGTGAACCTAAGATAATGGCCATATATGAAGGAGAGGGAAACTCTATGTAACTTAACTATCTCATTGATGTACAATCGAAATAGATGATATGAAAAAATTATATATTAAATTGATTGGAAATGTTCATTGTTAGTTATATGATAAAAAATCCAAATCGAATTATTACAATAATATTTATTTGGAAAACATACCATGAAATCCCTGTATATATTTTACCAATTCCCCTATGGACCTAGAAAATGATGAAGCATTTCTTATGGTATTTTTTATTACTATTCAATTTTTTTATAAGTCAAAAATTTTATAGTAAATAATAGATTATCTCATTTCATTACATCCATTGATTAATAATCATGAAGGTATTTGTACATATTATGGTCACCAGGATTTAAAAACTATAAACTATAGGCATAATTCGACAAATTTTTTAGGAACACATAATCACTTTAAAAATATCAAAACATATTCATTTCCAACATTAAATTCATGAAATATTCCCTTCTTCAACAATAATATAATTTTCCTTAACTAATGGAATTAATTAATAGTTTTCTTAATTATTTAAAAAATATATGAAGGTACTGACACTTGAAATAAAATCAAAGAGGAGCCTAAATTTATAATTTCTAAAAAAATTAATGAAAATATTAACCATATGATTAGGTACTAAATTCAACATATTCAATATCATATTATATTTATGTCTCATGGAATCAACTATTACGAACACAACATCTCATATATATAAAGGAGTTAATTTTTTATGAATATAAAATATATTTCATAAAAATAAGATTGGGTAAAACAAAAGATTATTGTATGTTGATACATGGAAACATAAAAACTAGACTACATGTGAGCTACGCCATCTCCTACTACAGTATTCACAACTAGGACCCTTTATATACATTTTATACAGAATAAATATCTTCATATTATGGGGAAAGGAAAAATAAGAAAGGGTGAGATGAGAAACCTAGTTAGGTTAAACAAGGTATAAACAAAATCATAACATGAACATGATGGTATGACAACATTAGAATAAAATTTCAAAACAATGCCCATCACATCCAAGATTATTATATTGAGTAATAGAATTGTGATTGGATGTTCATAAGATATAAATAATAAGGGAATGAAGGAAAATGATATATGAGAACATAAATTTGAAATAAAACAAGGATGTTGTGCCATATATATAAGCATATAAAATTATTTCCATATTAGTCAAATATCACTACCAAGGCCAATATAGAAGACAGATTTTCTAACTAATGTAGTTTTCCTCCCCATTTGGTCCATGTATTACATAACTAGGATTACTCCCCATTAAAGCCCTATGTTTCTAAACTAGTATCAGTCATAATTATTGTTCAGTATTACTAAATTAGGTTCACATTCGATTTGAGTAATATCTATCTAATTAAATATAAATAATTTCCTAGTACATTTTATAGAGATATAGGTCTCACAAATAACATAATGAAATCCATATTTATGTGAGATACATGGTAAGAACCATTCATCATATCACTTCGAATGAAATAAAATGGATATCATAAAAAATTCACCATATAATCACATGTGGAAAAGTTAAATGCCTCATAATTAGTTCATCATATCACAAAATATGAAAGGAATAGTGATTCATAATAATTTCATCATTGTATGGCATATTTAATAGAAAATTATTTCAGAGAAACCCATTGCATAAATTCATAAACTGTTAAAAGAAATAATTTTTATTTATTCCTATTACGATATCCTTGGTAAGAAATTGGTAACATCAATGGATGTACTCAGAGATGAAAAATGAGTTCGATTTATGGTTGAAAACATTTCATGATGAATATATCCTTTTATTCTTTGAGAAATAAATATTAAAGATTAATCCATTTTGATAATCACTTTCAATGAAAGTAAAATTGATAGATTTTAATTAAATCATTAAGGAAATCATTTTTCATGATATCAAAAAATTCTATTCATGATACACATGTTAAAAAGAAATATTATTTCTTAATTTTGGTAAAATAAAAACAAGATATGGATTGAAAAAAATGAGGATTCCTTTCACGTTAAAAAAAAGAATCACATGGGTAAAAATTAATTTAAATATATTTGTATACTAATAAAATATTTTTGAAAACATTTTTTAAAAACATTATTTTGAATTAACGTAGATTTTTTAATAATGAGTGAAATAAACACATATTTTCATTAATGAATTTTTTAATTATGTTCAGTACCAATGAGTGGGAAAATGATACTATTAAATGAATATTTCATGAAACACCAGTGGGGGAATATTTCATGTGAATTATTGAGAGATGGATCATATTATATTATCTTTCAAAACATAATAAAAACAATAATGATAAATGATGAGATATAGAATGAAATATTTAACACTTTGGTAACATTGAATCATATACCCCATGAAGAAACAACATAAAATGTACCATATAAAATAATTACTACGAATAAATTCATGCTATTACATGTTAAAGCAGTTTTATATAGAACTCATGAAAAAATATAGCTTCATAACATAAAGTACATCTCAAAAAAGGTATATTGAAAAAAAATCTATCACATTGAGTATTGACTTTTATTATACTCATCAAAATATCATGTATAATAAATATATGAATATTATATATCGATATTAAAAACAGTCTCATATATTTAATGCCTTATATGATTTTTTAAGAAATATTATTATATTATTATTATCAATTCAATGAAAATGTTTATTTTTGGGTAATAATCGATTACACAAGAGAGTAAAACTAGTTGGTGAGGACTCAAAATAAGAATCCAAGAGACCCATTTTTTAATCCGGGTGGAGAAATAATTTCCAGGTACTATAGCTATACTACATCATTAAATGATCATTAATATAGCTATAGGAACTATGCATCTATTTGGGATTTCGGTCCATCAGTTTAGTTCTCAATTCCATCATGGTCTTCGGGGATGTAAGGCTTTTGGGCCACCTCAAGGCATTTGGGACAACTCAAGGAATTTAGGAAACAATAAATTTTTTTAATGGACTAGGTAGAATCTAAAAGATGGAGACTGTATATGAGGATTCAAAGTAGCTGAATTGACCAGAGAAAAAGCTAACTAATTTGGAAGACGAAGAGGGTATGTCATTTCTATTATGACTATCTTGTACATGAACAATAATCCCAGCTGAACATCTATTCGAAGATGGAGAGCTGACATCACAAGGTAGAAGCTGAGGAGGGGGATTTATAAGTAGTTATAGTATGGATTAATTTAAGACTGACAGGTCATGTAATATCCTTGACTTTCAGGTCTTTTAATATATAAGCCTACATTCCTTGTAAGGGTTCCCTCATCCCATAAATAGTGTATTATAAAAAAAATAGAAGGCCCCTAGTCCATTTTGTAACAGCCAATTTGTTTTTCATAAATGTTTTATTTTGTTTTATTTTCAGTTATCTTTATTTGATCGCAGTTCCATTATCTTTAGAATAAAAATAATTAAATAATTATCATATATAATTAGAATATATTTATTTAGAGTAATTCATAAAATATTTTTATAAGAAATTCAATACGTTGTTCATGGAGATTTGCAGTTGTACGTACACATGAACATTGTTTCAATATTCTTATCAAATTTAACGAAAGAATATAAAATTAAATTATATATTTTTTAAAAATTAAATAATCATAATCTATTTCATCTATATCATATATGATTATGACGCCCATTAATAATAAATTCAATGGATTGTGTGAATTAATCACATCACTTCACAAGGTGGTAGTCCACATTATGTACAAACAACAATATTGTATTCCAAAAATTGGACATCATGATGGTATGTGGGATATAATAATTGAAAAATGATAATTAATTCATGAATATCATGAATATAATAAAAAATTCTAAATCCATCACTATTTCCATACTTGATAGGTCGTAATGAAAAAATTAATGATATTAGTTTGATGAAGTGTATATTATATAGTACAAAAAATGATGATTTTGTAACCCATTTTAACGAATTGGAGATTGTTTTATGTAATTTTGTAAAAATAAACACACCCTAGTAATTTTTAGCAATTTATGAATTATATATTAATTATAGAAAAATAATTTAACTGTTTTTAGAAATAAATAAAACAAAAAATACCATCGATTAATGTTACATATTTTATAGGTATCCCCCTTAGGATTTCACAAAAATCTTTTATAGGATGGACTATTCCAAACCTATGGCCTCTAGGTTGTTGGGAGTTAGTTTTTAATGTTATTTGGAAAGTTATTTTCTAATATAATGTGTTTTTGAAAGTGAAAATGATAGAATAGATGGGGTGGCCTTTTATAAGTGGGGGAGGGGTCACACTTGGTATTTTAGAAAATAATTTATTACTCCAACAATTTTCTTATGTCACAAGCTTCTTAAATATAAAAGTTTCAAACCATATAGTTGTATTTGTCAAAATATTATAATATAATAGTTTTTGGACATTTTTATAATTTTTTTACCAATATTTTAATATTTTAACCCCTGATAATCTTGTTTTTACCATTACCATTGTAATTAATTTTTACTGCATTCACTATTAATTTTGGTCATAAATGAAGTAGAACATATTAAAAAATATATTTTCTTCTTATTAAATATATTAATCCCATGTTACAACTTACATTCATATAATTTGATAAATTAATTTATAAAATAATATCCTAGATGTGATGAGAAAGGTGGGTTTTAATATGAACATGATTAAAAGATTATAGAATTTTTATATCTAAATTAATTACAAATTTGATCCAAATTAACTAAATTGGATTAATATATTTAATTTAATTAATGATAAATTAAAACAAGTTTAATAAATAATTTATATTTAAAAATAAATTAAATGAAAAGGTAGTTTTCTATTGAAATTCAGTAATTTGGACTATCCATAAAAAAATTTAATGCTTGTGAAAAATCCATGTATTTCACCATATGATAATTTTTACATTATTAAATAAAAAATGAAGGTTTGTTTAAAAAATATATTTTTGAATTTTTTCAATAAATAAATACATTATTGTTCACAAGGAAAAAATATTATTTTTTTTGAGAAAATAATATTTATTTAAAGAAGGTCCTTTTTAAAAAATTAGTATGTTTTTGTAAATATGATTTATTTATATAAAAATATTATACATAAAATTTTATAAGTTTTTATTTTTATTTATACTTAAATGATTAACATATTGGTTATTAACGTAATATTTAAAATATATTAATAATATATCATGGATTTTATAAATATCGGTATTTTATACAATGAAAGCTAACCTTATGTTTCGTGTAGAAAAATCATATCATAGTGTTTTGTGTAGCGTACAATATCAATGAAATATAATTTAGTTAAAATAAATTTTCTAAAAATTTAAGAGTGTTTCATTCATCCCCACATTAAATAAATTTTACCCTCAAAATTCATAATTATGAAAGAAATAAATAAGGATACATATAACTCATTATATCTTCAACTTATCATCTAGCTTCCACAAAATGGCGAATTTACCACACACAAAAAAGAATGGGGGAGTGGCCTTGTCTCATAGATTTTTTCCTGCATGATCAAGAATCTTCCCTTGTTGTTCATCACATGAAAGATCACTCTTGAATGATAGGAACTATAAGTGAGGTACATGTGAAGGGTTTGATTTATAAATTCTCAAGGGATATACATGGAACACATCATGGACAAGACATGTGTTATTTGAAAGAAACAAGTGATAGGCTACCATCTAAATTTGATGAAAAATTTCAATGGGACTGATATACCTAGTTTTGGATATCCCTATCTTCTAGAATCTCATAATGTTCTTCAATAGAGATATTCATAGATACACATTATCATCAAATTCATATTCAATATCATGTTGTAGATTATCATCATAATTTTTATATAGACTATGAGATTCTGTGAAATGATGTTGAATATATCTAACAATGTCTTCCATTTATTTTATTATCATATGTTCCAATATCATTCTCTATCC
This sequence comes from Viscum album, assembly GCA_963277665.1. NCBI lineage: Eukaryota > Viridiplantae > Streptophyta > Magnoliopsida > Santalales > Viscaceae > Viscum > Viscum album. The sequence goes on along the minus strand of OY728128.1, from coordinate 792,758,817 downwards.
AAATTAATTACATCACATTGTATCCACACATTTAATTCAATAGTGGTATTCATAATGATCTATATAAATTATTCATTGAATGATATTGTGGTAAAAAACCATCCAGTGGATGTTTTTGACCCTAAAAACATTAAAATCCAACGAAAAAGATCTCAACATATCATATATGGTTATAATTGTTCCTTCATAAAATGTGTAGGTGTGGGGATGATTTGTAGTGCTTAAACTCTACACCATATCATGATCTTGGTGAAGATGTTGCAATAACATTGATGTTGTCATTAGACCACGATCAGATACAATGAAATGTGGTAATCCATGGAAATATACAACTTTATTAATGTACATGTTGGATTCATAATATAGATGTATGTTTTATGTGGCGGTGTTGATGTTTTCTCACATTGTAAGGTGACCGAATATAACCCATATTCATTTATTTAATTTATATTCTTTGGGGTGTCTAATGAAAAAATACATAATGATTTTTTTCCTATTTCTATCATGGTATATGTAATGGATGAAACCTAGAAATATCATTTTTTTCATTTACCCATGACTAGTTGAAATATAAAAAATCAAGATTCAAACTCTATGATATTATTATTTCTTCAATCCCAACATATGTATTCTTTCAAAATCTATATACATCTCCACACTTATATACATCTTCATAATTCAAGGATAAATAGAAAATTATGAACTATGGTCTTCCTCTAACAAATCCACAATGTATAGTATGAAAGTAATTCATACACATTATAGACCTTATAATTTCATCATGGTAAATGTTGAACTCTTGAACATTTATGTACTTTTATTGGAGATTTCCATCCTCCTTATATGCCTCTTTTATATTAAAATGGATAAATGGTTGAACATTCAATTGAGAAAGATAATACTTTTACCATTCCTTTATGATTTACAAATCAATCCTTGTAATTTGAATAAATTTAGGAGCATATTTTATAAGAATCAAGGATAAGATAGCAAGGTATGTTATACTCAAATCATTGGCCTCCTTTTTTCTATCCCTAGGTGGTAATGTATGGAGCCATCATAATCATTAATCATCTCAAACCATCTTCTTTGGTACCAATTTACATCATTATGTGTGAATATATATTTTAAAATTTTATTGCCAATATATATATCAAAATTTTTATTCATTATAATGATTCCGAAATATATTTAATGTAAAAATTACCATAGCTACCTCTAAATAGTTAGTTTGTTTAAAATTTATCAGGAATCATTAATTTTGAAGAGGAATAAGATATAACCATATCACTATTCATTTAAAAAATCCCATTACATTACTATATTCATCATTATTGATAATAATTCTTTCCCCACTATAGTTTAATGTATGAAAATTTGAACTGGAAAAGTATCTCTTTAATGTTTTTGAAATTTATATAACATTAAATTATCAAGTGGAACATTCCTCCCATCCATGTTATTGTGGTCAAATGATCAGATTATTGTGATAAATTATATACAAACCATCAATAATATAATGTTAATCCATTAACGTATTGATCTCATTCACCGTGTTTAGAGTAGTTCATCATTGACTATCCTCTACCATTGATGGAACTACTAATATACACAATATAGAGATTATATGTCCCAAATATTATGACATATATAGCCAAATTAATAATTCGTAATCTATTAATATGATTCCTTCTTCATCAGGGTCTTTAGTAAAATTCTCATGTGATCATTATTCTCTCCATTTGTCTCTGAATAGAGGAAAATATCATCTACAAATACTTACATTGACTGATCAAAATAATATTAAAATAACTTATTCGTTATATTAATGCTGATTTTAGGGGAATTAGTACGGCCAAAAATAATCAAAATATATTTATAGTTTCAATAAATATTTTATAATTATGTCTTGTGCATTTAATCATTATTTATCATTAATTCATGATATATAGAAAAAATATCATTCTTAGACAAGTATTGGGCATTAAAAATTTGATAAAACAATTCATAAATACTGGTTAGAGGATAATTGTGATTCATATTGATATTTTCCCATGCTAGATAATAAATTTGGAGTAACAAAGATCCATATATTTTTTTTTAAAATATCAGGTTCACCCATCGGTGACACACTAGGCCAAATGAATACCTATTAATGGTTTTCCTAGGGTTTCATCATTTTATTATTACAAGTCAATCAAAGCTATTTTGAATGGATTCATTGAAATTAATCTGTAACTAGTTATGAGTTTTATTGATAACTCAACATCATTTTTGGTGGATAGAAAGGAAACTATTCTATATATACAACAACAAATTCCTACAGAATAGACATATAATTGATGCCATGATTCTCCCAAACCATCTATGATAAACACCAAATTTGAATCCAAATAAAGATGCATACAATGGATGTGATATTCTATAGATGTTCATACTTATCATCACAATGATATATGATCATTTGTTATTGTGAAATAACAAACTTGATTCCCCTTCCTCTATTATTTATGTGAGATTTATGCATAAAAACCAAATTAATGCTGAGGATGACATGTAATTCAACTTGAGGATGGATTCCCATATTTTCAAGAATCCCATTACTACATACATAAACCACATATATATCATAATCATTAGATGAGATCATATAACCATTAAGTATTTTAACTGGTAAATATACATCTAATTGATTGTGTGGAATCATGATACAATTATAAAATTATATACATATGAATGAATGGGTTGGTCTAGAATCCTATAAGGGAATAACAATTATAGAGGGATGATAAGATTACCTTTCACCATATCATTATCATACTGATCTTCCCAAATAGTTATCACTATAATGTTTTAGAAATTCAAATTAATATTTTTAAAATTGATATTGAATTATTCTGAGACCACGCACTTTGAAAGTACGCGATTCCAAGGACCGGTGAGCCCGGAATGGAATACTGATCATTTTTTTACAAATAATTAAACGTGCGAGTAGGTTTCTCTAACATCTGACCCAATACTCGGGAAAATAATCTGAGGGCACTGTTGAACATGGAATGGTGTGATTCACCTAGAAATAACTTAACTTCGATCGATAATGGCTGAGCGGAAAGTTAATTTCCTAAATTTTCAAGATAAATAATAAAATAATATAGACGAATTATTTTATTTATTTTATCACAATTGATCCTAAGATAGTGATTCCTTGGTGCAATGGCGAGGTGGTGATGAGGCGCATTAATAGAACTCATTAGTGGGTCGTTAACTAACAGCGTAACGATGCTTTAAGGACGGGTAACAATGATGTTGTTTCATAAATTAAATAGTGTAATGAAGAAATGAAACAGCGTAACAAGAAACATTGCGACATGTTTTCCTATTATTCTGGTTGACACATAGGTGGAATGAGGAATTAAACTATAATTATTCTCTAATGAATCTCTATGGAAATTCATATCCAATGAATAAATTAAAACACTGATTAACATCAATATCTACAACCCACCTCTAAGAACGGATTCAAAAGCGATGTTTGATGTCAAAATCATGAAACCTCGGGGAAAAATGTTGTGGCATCATGAACCAATGAGCTGGGGTATAATGTGTGAAATTTCTTCCCCATTCATATTTTAGAAACAAAAAACTATGATCAACCCATGAACAGGTTGATCCATGAATCGTGCGTTTATGCGGGAGTTAGAATTTTTGGTATTTTATTAAACTAGTGCTGAAATAATCATTTGTTGATTAGACCGAAATAAAAAACATCACATGGTTATAAAATACTAACATGGAGGGCATGAACAGACAAAAATAATACCAGATCCCCTCCGATGTTTGTGTTCTTTGTGACAAAACATCTGAATCGACGACAAGATGGTTTTGAGACCTTCCAGGTAAAGAGAACGTTCCATGGAGATCATAGGCACTGACAAAATGGAAAATAGACCACTGAAAAACCTCCAGAGCCCCACTAAAAGAACTGGCAGGGCGTTGGTGGTGGCCTACAATAGGGGTTGTGGGTGCAGAATGGCGGCATGCCCGTTGGTGTGCGACAAAGGCCGGAGGCCGTGACATTAGTGGGGTGACACACCGCTAGGTGGGTTCCATGTGGACTAGTGGCCCGCGTCCGGACCACCAAGAAGAGCTGGCAGCCGCGGTCAATGATCATAGTAGGAGGAAGGCCCCATGTCCGTAGGGCCAGTAGGGAGGTGACGTGGTTGGCTGCCACATCCCATGCACATACCACCCCTAGCCCATGTGGCCTGTCATCGGGATGGTAGGCCACACCAATAGCCAGCGGGCCGGGTCGGTCCCTTACCCAGTGGTCCGGTCCAATGCCCTGTAGGGTGGACCTGTGTTTGTGGGATGGACTATCCCCTATGGTCCTGACACGCACCCAATGGGCTGGACCCGTGACTATTGGGCATGGCTGGATGAGACCCGTTCACCAGGAAATGAGGCGGGCTCGACCCTCAGCTGAATCGGGCTAGGTCCAGTAAGGATAATTAGGGCTTGGCCCACTATCCGGGCCATATCAGACCGACCATGACCCAATCTAGTACATGTATAGTAGGTTTAATTTAAACAAGGGTATGTGGGAAACCCGGTCCAAGATGGTCGGGTCGGTCCGAATAGGTCCGACCGGGCCTAGACGCAACTAGACCATGTTTACAAAAACACATGTATCATACAAAATCATGTGTCCGATGGATGAGACCATTGAAGTTTTTGGACCCTCTCAATGAGGTCGATCATTTGGCATATCATGAGGAGGATTTATTAGAATTTTATATGGGAAGAATGTCTTGAGGATCAGTTCTCCATGGTGTTTTATGTAAAGAACCCTACAGTTGGTTGAGACATGAAGACTGATGACTTTCAACTCTAAATGACTCAAATATTTCCAAGAGGGAAGCACTTCTCTGTTAAATTTCCCGCCCATGGTGGGATGATCTTATGTGTGAAGATGCAGCCCCTTGGTCTGCGACAAGGAGGAGTACCTCAGTTGGTCAGGATTAGTGGGAAGCACTTCTGTGTGACTTTTGATGCCCACAATATGTAATGTGTAGGAGTACCAAAGCAGTCCAAGGTTAGTGGGATGCACTTTTGTGTGACTTGGTAGGCCCAATTTACTCAATATAGGTGGAGTTCTCCAGCAGCTGGGTTGTTCAATAGTGTGACTAGTCATTCTACTATCCCAACCCGAAATTTATACCTTTTGTGAGTTTTCATGTGATTCACGCCTATTTTTTGTGATCATGCTTTGTTATTTTCATTGAGGATTACATTGTGGTATTACCTTTCTGTTTCAGGGTCCCTTAGTGAGTATTTTGTTACTCACCCCTCACGGGCTTCACCTGCATGTTCTGTGTTTGGTGTAGTCGATCGACATTTCGATAGGGGACCTGGATTCCTAGGACCATGTGGGGGACAGTGAGATAAACTGATCAGGACAACATTAGTTGGCTTCCAGTAGATTCACTAATCATAACATCAGGTGGAGTTTTCTGTGGACGACTATCAGTGTTTTCATGTACATTTCTATTTTCAGTTACATTGTGGGGTGTTTATTGTGGGCAACTTGTTTTTTGATTTACAAATACTCTGAACCCTGTTTAGTGTTACATGTTTCCATTTTAGCATGGGGGAATTGGTTGGGAATTTGTTTGTGTGTTTACAAGTAATTTGGAAAATGAATCCCACTTATAAGTTTATGCCTTAAGTTATATTCTCCAAATATTGACCTTCGAGAGGTCATCTTGGGGTAGTCATGGAATGGGACCCGGGGGACAGGTCATGATAAAGTGGTATTAGAGGGAGGTCGTAAAAATCACAATGACCAGGAGTCTGTTTTTTTAGGAAACAATGTTATATCTTTTGAATCAGACTTCAAGATTTAGGGAGTCCAGTGTTGGTGTGGGGGCCGACGAATCCATATACCAGGACCTTAAATTATGATATTTGGATAAAGAAATAAAAACATGGGTTTTATAAGTGTTTCATTTTGTTTATTTGAATAAAATTCTATGAACTAGGTATAACCTTCCAAACATGGTACATCCTAACCTATCTCAGGATGCCTCCATATAGATGACTATCTAGGATCCCAATACGAGGTCGTGAGGACAACCCGCCTATAGATGAAGAATCCATTCAGGGACCGATTCTAGATATGGACCCACCGGTTGGTGCACCAGTGCTACCACTATTCGATGGTTATCATCTACTGTTGCTGATTCCAGAAAAGGACTTCCACACACTCAGTTCCCCGTATCAGTTTCAGAGACAGAGACCTCCCTTGTTCCAGAGAGAGATAGATCATCAAGTCATTGAGGACAAGCTAGAGATAGTGATGTGGGTATTTCAATTAGTAAGGAAAATGATTGAGTAGACAGTGATCTTGGCAATGAGCCTTCTATAGAGCTCGATATGGAGATGATGTGGCATATCCACCCAGACGCATGATGTGGTGACCCTCACCTGAGAATACATCAAACTGATTTTCCAAGAGGAGTTTTACCCTCTACCATTTGTATTGTGTGCATTCATGATATTCTTCACCTTCAACTGGGAAGCCTGATAGTGACTGAATGCTCTTTTAGGATTACCGAGATTTCTCAATACTCAACAGATACGTTGCGAGACACTTTCTTCATGGCTTTAGCCTTTGAATAGGGACCCAGGAAAGAGATCTAGGCGTCGATGTTATCTCTTAGCATACCTACTCTGGTTGGGCTGCTAGAGAGATCCCTAACTATATAGAGCTTCTTGGAGGAGCAAGAAACCACATCTACAGATACAAGTAGACCCCAGGTGGTTGAGTCTTTGGTTAGATGCAGATAACAGACATGAGGGCCCAAGATGGCCAGGTATTTTAGAAGACAATCCCATGACTCGGGGTCAAAAGTGATGTCCTCCCAGACAAGCCTGAGTTGGCCGGGGACCTTGATTTTCATCTTGTGTGACAGGTAGGGGAACATGGCACGTGAAGGCCTGGCTCGCCATTCTGATGACCAGTAGAAGGTCAAGGTGTGACCGAGACAAAGGCATCTGTTTCAGCGAGGAGATCCGCAGGGTGGAGGACGTGGAAAGGGAGCATGCAGAGTAAAAGGCGGTGGGTAATGGTTTGAGGTGTTACCGCCACCACCCACAGGTGGTCCACCCTGACCACAGGGAGTAGGATGATAGGGTTGAGCTCAGATCCAGGCAGTAGAGGCTTATGACCATGGTGATCCAGAAATTATATGAGGTACGATCTGTGTCTTTTTTACACTACATGTAGTTCTTATAGGCACAGGTTCTAGTCACTCCATCCTTTCCATTGATCTCATTAAGAACTTGGAGATTCTTGTGGATCCATTGGATCGATCCATACGTCTTGATATGCATTTGAGAGACAATTAGACAATTACACACTAGTGACGGTAGTGTGTGTTTACTCTAGGAGGCAAGAGCATCGATTGGGATCTCCTAGTAGCAATGTCGAGGCCTTATAATCTCATCATGTGTATGGACTGGTTATCTACAGTCCATGCTCAGATCGACTGTTTTAGATGTACAGTGTGGGCGTTCATAGTGATGGGAACATGGTTTCCTTCACTAACAAGAAGGAAACCCTTGCAATACATGACATGATTTCTCATAGGAGGCTGCAACTGATCACTCCCCAATTGTCTAGTCACAACCTCAATGTAGTGTATGAATGGAGTCAATATTTTCCTATAGTGGAGGATGAGTATGAGGATTTGTTTCATGAGGATGTTCCAAAACTGCCTCCTCGTCGAGAGGTAGACATATACACGACTAGTGACCTGAGAGGGCACTGATATCCACACTAGCATATTGGATGGCTCTCGTGATGATTTTATATATTAGGTTATTGCTGGAGGACTCAAAGGATAAGGGGCTTGTAATGCCCAATATTTCACCATGGGTATCCCCGGTTCCTTTTCCAAGTAGGGTGAAGAGATTTTGAGGTTTTGTGTGGACTTCTGGTGCCGAAACGTGGTGACCATGAAGAACAGGTATCCACTGCAAAGAATCGATGACCTCTTAAACCAGTTGAAGGGGGTGATGTGTTTCTAAAATATAGACCTCAGATCAGGCAATCACCAGCTTTGGGTACATGATGAGGATGTATCAATGACATCCTTTACGTGCCAATATGTCCACTATGAGTTCTTGGTGTGACTTTCAGTTGGACCAACACCCCAGAAGTGTTCATAGAACTCATGAATAGGATCTTCTAGTCTTACCTTGACTGGTTTGTTTTGGTATTCATTAATGATATGTTGGTGTACTCGTCATTAGAGGAGGAGCACGCTACACACCTACGGATGGTATTTGATACACTCCAAAAGCACCAGTATTATGGTATGATCTCAAAGTGATAATTTTGGATGTGAGAGGTCCAAATACTATGACACATCATCTCAGAGGCTAGATTTGTAGTTGATATAGTAATGATAGAGGTTGTGCTTAATTGGGAGCCACCCAGGAGCTTAAAAGAGGTGCATAGCTTCATGGGGCTGGCTGGTTACTAATATAGTTCTTTATCCAAATTTCTAAAGTAGAGTCACCCATATATGCTTTGAAACAAAAGGGACAATACTTTTTGTGGATGATAAAATATAATCATATTTTCATAGAGATGAGGCGGTGAATGAATATTGTCCCCATATTGAAGATACTAGATGAGGGTGTTGGGTATATCGTTTAATGTGAAACATCAGTGAGAAGACATGGTTTTTTACTAATTTAAGAGCGGGTAATGATCGCCTACAGCTCAAAATAATTGAACCAGCATAAGAATAACTACACGAACCATGACATTGAGTTAGCAGTAATGGTCTTTTCCATAAACATGTGGTGGCACTACTTGATGGTTGAGTATTTTATAGTTCACTCAAACCACAAGATTCTCAGTTATATCTTCTCACAGATGGAATTAAGCCAAAGATAATAGTGATGGATAGAGTTCTTATAGGACTTTGATATTGAAATAGTCTATACTTCTTGGAAGGGGAACGTGGTGGAAAACATTCTTATTATGAGGAAATGTTTGCAGCTGAAGAGTGAGGCAAGTGATATGTTAGGCGTGATGTAGATATACTTCGTGGATGATGGTGGAGCTTCATACCTTCAGTTGATGATTGTTACTTCCCCTCTTTTATAGGGATTCACGGGGCACAGCTGGTGGATGATGATTGTGAGGCCCTAAATGCTCAGTTATCCTCAGGATGGGCACCTGATTGATTTTTGATAGGTGGGGACACTACAAGAAAAATGACTTATACCAACTGAAAATTAGTGAAATATAAAACATGTATTGGTATAAACAAGTAATTCAAATAGATATAACATTTATTTTAATATTTATTATAAGTACCAACATTTTTTTTACCAAATAATTCATTTTTCTATATTAACTAATTAATACTCACAAATATTTTAGTTATAGTTGTATTTATTAATTTATCATTCTGAAACAAATATTTTTTGTTCAAATAGATAAACTTGTTCTAATCTATTTTTAAATTTTTTTTCATAATATATTTTTTTTAATAATTATTAAAGAGGTTTATTTAATTAAAAAAATATTAAATACCCATGATCCCCCAAATTCAACCTCGCACCCCGAATTTTCTTTATCGAAAAATCCACATACCAATTCTAGTCGCCTTAAAAAAATGTTAACCATGCACCCTCCAAATTTGGGTCCTCTATTTTTTCACGTCACCAATCACGGCCCCATGGTTCATCACACCTCGTTGCATCACCACCTACTCAATGTTTCTCTATTCTTTTCTAGGTACATTTCCCTTCACCAGTCACCCCTTCAGTTCACCTATGTCATTCCTTATCCTTAATTTTTTCATGTCATCGCATTTGGTAGGAAATATTTATTTCTATGATCATAACTTGCCACTACAGTCAAAATATTGATTAATTAAGGAAAAATTTCATTTTCAAGTAAAATGTAAATGAATTAAGTTATTGATAACTCATTGGAGGGAAAAAGTGAAATTTCTATCATTGTTTCCAAATTTTTGGTTGTGAATGCTAAGTGAACACCTCTATTATATATTTCATATTTCATAGATTAAAGAAACCTATCATTCATCATAAAAGAAATGAACCCCTAATAAAAAGTAGTCATAATGGATTGAATTTAATCTATTTATCTCTAATACACTGGTTACATTGAAAAGAACATAACTCTTTACAGTTGAATGTTACTAGCTATACATCTCTTTTATGATTTTGAACAAGGGAAGGGGGGCATGATGATAAATGGGAAATTTTTTTAAATACAGGCTGACTGAACTCACATGAAAGTTTCAATATACATACAAGTTTCACTATTAAATATCTATTCTATATGCATTAAATCTATCATTTGATTCAATTTATAATCAATATGAATTCTATTACAACCTATATAATTTATTCAGTTTCATCCTGGGTTTTTATGGATTAGTGGGATACCTTGTCCCATCCATTTTTATCTTCCTTATTCATTGGTTTTATTAATAATATATTATATATTTTGAGATAAACTTTAAATAAATTTTTTCAGTATGGTAACATTATTATATTTTCTTCTTTCTATTTTTATTTTTCACTCTTTATTCATGTATTCATTATTAAATTAAACTATGAATACCCATGTTTCTACAATAGTGATATTGAATTATAGGGGGGACTATGAATTGTAGTAGCTAGCCTGTGCTGAAATCATCCATGCCAATGTACAAGCCATGTGTCAAATTCTTCAATAATTGAACAGATGGCATGTTCAGGCCTGTACATCAAGGTATATTACATGCGAAACGTGGATGGTCACATAGTAATGGATTGTCACATAGTATACATCATGGAATTTCATATGGTCTCTACATGAATATAAATCATGTCAGATCACTCATGGTCATGCATTCAATTGTGTACAAGCTATGTATTCATGTACGCATCGGTTGAACACATGGCATGAAAAAATCTGTTCAATTTTAAACAATTCTGCACATGCCTATACATGAAGGCATGTACAAGACATGTGTTCAAGATAAGTGTACAATTCATCACTCACCAATGTTTCATAGTAATCATCATTAAATTCTACTAGAACTGATTCACATGATAGTAATATACAATGATTTTAATTCATTTAACATATTTCAGGATGAGGAATTCAAACCAAAGATCTCTGATTTTAGTCATTCCATGATTGGTCCAACAATAGATAAGACCATTGTTTCTTCAATAGTTATGGAGACCTATGAATATTGTGCTCTAGAGTATGAATGTATAGTCCAATTGAGTAGCAAATCAGATTTGTATAGCTTTGTTGTCATGCTTTTGGAGATGATTGCTGAAGGTTGGTTATTGATAATTGTTGGTCCCCATTTACGTTTAATGGGTATTTTTGAGTCCCACATCGGACTTAACCTTCTTGTAATTTTTTTTACTCTTATATAAAATAATGTCTCCACATCACATTGAGGTATGGGGAATTAACCAAAAACATGGTATAAGGGGGGAATTAATCTCAAACCCTCCCTCCCATGTGGATTCCTGGTTCTGTCCGGCCCCGCCTCTCTTCCCTCTGCCTTTTCCCTTCCTGGTAGGACTCCCTCCTCTACCAACAACTATCCTCTCTTCTGCCTTCTCTCCCTCAGGTGGTACCCCTCTCCTGCGTGGCTCCCTCCCGACACCCTCGCGCAGCAGCGCCCTCATTCCGACGGCCCGATCTCCCTCAGGAAGCTCCCTAGAACCCCTCCCCTGTGCGTTGCTCCATACTATGCCTCCTACTATCACCATTTCCAAACATGGATCTCGGTGCCCTCACCTCGGCTTCTCTTCCTGGTTATACGCACTGACCCCTTCAATGCCATCCCTACCCGACAACGCCTCAACCGACCACCCTCCTCCCGATTTTTTCCAGTTCACGTCCACTACATCCAGATGGGCCCTCCAACAAAATCTTAGCTCCACCTCTCAGTCACCCATAGACCATCCCACACACGGACCTCCCCATTGAGTGCACCGCCCAGCTGCTCGTGTCTCCCCGCTGCGACCTCCAACTAGCTCTTGAGCTCCCTGGTGTTCCAACGCGAAGTCTCTCCGTCAAGTGCCCCTTAGGTTGGTGCTCCCCTTTGGTTGTACCAGCACTAGGCTTGCCCGTGTCCATCTGCAGCAGATCCTGGTCGACCGCTCACATCACGGTGCCTCCGGTCATCCTCCAGCCAGGAGACCACCGTGCCCCGCCTCTGTCTAGGCGCCCCCCCCAGGAGACTATGGCCCTCCAGTCCAATGTTTCCTTGTGAAATCCAAGAGTTTCCTGTTTTCTAGATCCAATGTTGTCATCCGACCCCTCCCTCCTGCGGTACTCCCAATGGCATTTGGCTGGACAGTCTCCCAACGCTTCTCTACTACTGCATTTGATGTAGTCTCTCGGTCCGCCTCTAGCAGTTTCCTGACCTCATCCTGAGCATCGGCCCTCTTATCCAGCCACCCTTTCTCAGACTGATAGGTCCACAACTTACCTATCTCATCAATTGTCAGTCTGGATGCTCGATTCCAGGGCATCTCAAAATCTCACAGGGGATTTTGGTATGTTTACTACCTACCATCCATCGACTAGTGCTTCTCCAATCACTGTTGTCGATGGATCAACAATCCCCATTGGGGGCTTTGGAACATTTCTTTTGACCCCTTCTATTAGTCTGCATTCATTTTCTCTCCATCTTTATAGCCGGTTTAATCATCTCTCCATCAAAAAACTCACCAAAGATTTAAACTGTGTTGCGATTTTTACATCTTCAGGTGTTGTGTTTTAGGAGTGGTCGACAAATCTGGAACTTGTTTGAGGTCATCTTCAGGCCGAGGTGGACATAATCGATATCCCATACCCTCTGGCATGCTCATCAACCTTAGTCTGTGCCCTCGACCTTCATTCTCACCTTGTTCATCCACCATCTTTCGTCCAACATAAACGTTCCCCCCCCCCAATATAGTCATTATTTTTCATTCCATTGTGAACATTGTATGTTTTCAAAACATCATCATGTGAAATATGTACCTCGATTGGACATGCATGCCGTGAAGCCTTTCGACCATGTTAATTCCGATGTATGGGGTCCTTGAAGGGTTTATAGGAATCCCGAGTTCCAGTATTATATTACCTTTATTGATGACTACTCCCGCATTACCTGGTTATACCTTCTTCGTGATCGGTCTGAAGTCTGTTCTACCATTCATACCTTCTACAATGAAATTGATACTCAATTCTCAACCATGTTGAAATTTCTCTGCTCCAAAAATGGATGGGAATATTTATCTTCCACCCTTCATCAATTTCTCAAGGATAAAGGCATTATTCACCAGAAAGCTTGCCCTAATACACCATAGAAGAATGTAGAGGCCAAGCGGAAACACCTCCATATTCTGGAGGGTGCTCGTAACCTCCTATTCCACATGAAGGTTCCTATCAATTTTTGGTGTGATGCAATCCTAACTACTACGTACCTCATTAACTACCTCCCTTCTTATATCCTTCAGGGAGATACTCCTTTTCGGACTCTATTCTCCTATCTCCCTCCTCACTCCCTTCCCTTGCGTGTCTTTGGATGTCTTTTTTATGTCTGTGACACTAATCATGGTCTCTCCAAAAACTCTTCTAAATCACTCAGCTGTATATTCTTCATCTATTCCCGTACTCAGCGCGGATATCGATGTTTCTCTCTTGACCTACGATGGTATATCATCTCTAATACCGTATTATTTGTTGAGAGCTCTCCTTCTTCATATCTTTCTCCCCATCCAGTCACTAACATTGAATATTTTGTTCCCCTCATCATTCACCCTCCACCAGTGTCTCCCCCTGCTGCTACTAATCACCATTTTGGTGCGGTCTACTCTCGCCACCCATTGCATGTACCCCTGTCCCGGATGAGGACACCATCATCCCCTCTTCATCTGATGCTCCTACCCCAACACCAGATGACATGCCCATTGCACATCGGAAAGGTACTTGTTCGTGACAGAGTACACCTTTAATTGTACCTTCTTATAGGGGTATGTCTGCTCTAGAGACAGTATCGATTCCTCAAACCATTGGTGATGAAAAATCTCACTCGGGGTGGCTAGCAGCAATGCGGGATGAATTTATGGCTCTAGAATAAAATCATAATTGGGAACTTTTCCCCCTCCAGCAGGAAAAAAAGTGGTTGGCAGCAAATGGATTTACATTATCTGGCTAAATTCCGATGGCACTCTCCATCGCCTCAAAGCCCGCCTTGTGTCTATGTGTTTTGCACAAACTTATGGGGTGGTCTACTTCGATGCATTCTCCCTAGTGGCCTAGATGACCTTCTTCCGATTAGTCATATATCTTGTGGCACATCATAGTTGGTATCTTAATCAGCTGGATGTCAAGAATTCCTTCCTCCATGGCTTTCTTGAGGAAGAAGTTTATCTGAAACAGCCACCCGACTTTTGTGACTCTAGCACTGAGTCTCGAGATTTTCGACTCTGCTGCTCTTTGTACGGCCTCAAGCAATCTCCTCGTGCTTGGTTCAGACGCTTCAGCACAATTGTCACTAATTTTGGCCTCTCTCTAAGTATTAAGTATCACACATTTTTTTACAAAATGACTCCTACTAGCTTTATCCTCTTGGTGTTCAATGTGGATGATATCATCATCACAGGGAGTGACTCCACAAGAATCGCCAACCTCAAGGTGCATCTTCACCACCACCTTTACACCAAAGTTCTTGGTCCCCTCACCCACATCATTGGGATTGAGGTCTCCTAGTCTACGGACAATATATCTCTCTGCCAACGCAATTATTCTCTTGATATCTTGCAAGATACAGGTTTGATCACAACAACTATAGTGGAAACTCCTCTTGATATTGAGGAACTCTCTATCCATACCAACTCACAACCATTTACTCATCCCGAGAGCTATCAAAATTTGTTGGGTAAACATAAATACCTCACCATGACGTGAATAATCATTTCCTACGCCATTGGCAAAGTTAGCCAGTTCATGGAGCATCCATCTAGATCTCAGTGGGATACTATCCTCCGCATTTCCAAATACATCAATAAAGACCTGGCACGTGGCCTTCAGTAATCACATCATGCTCATTTTGATGTTGAGGCCTTATGTGATTTGAAATATGCATGTTGTCTCGCTACCATTATGTCTAATTTAGGATTCACAGTCTTCTTCACTGGTAACCTCATCTCCCGGCGCATCAAGAAGCAGACTGTCGTCTCTAGATCGAGTGGAGAGGCCGAATACCACACCATGGCCACAGTAATCACTGAGATCCTCTAGCTTTGTAATCTCCTCCATGAGATCGGCTTCCCGGAACAATCCGTTGCTTATATCTGGTGTGATAATCAAGAAGAAACAAATATTTCCTCGAATCCCATCTTTCATGAACAGATGAAGCATATAGAGATGGACTGCCACATTCTTTGCCACTATCTAGAGCAGAAACATATCATCATTGGCCATATTCTGATGGCATATCAGCTTTCTGACATCTTCACTAATGTCCTCCCAGGACCCCACCTTGACTCTATCACTACCAGGCTGGGTATTCACAGCATCCATGGCCTAGCTTAAGGGGGAGTATGATATGGTCTTTCTGTCTTGTCATATTTTTTCATTGTGGGACTCAATCCAATCTGGGAATGTCTAGCTTGAGGGGGAGTGTTGGACCCCATTTAAGTTTAATGGGTATTTCTGAGTCCCACATCGGACTTACCCTCCTGGTAATTATTTTTACTCATCTATAAAAGAATGTCTCCACCGCACATTGAGGTAAGGGGAATTCACCAACAACAATACTGTTAGGCCCAATGGCTAGTAGAATCAAATAACCCGGATTCCTTCTTCATGTTATTATTTCAAACCTAATGCTAACTCTACTATTTTGATAAATAAAAGGCTGTCTTTGAGTGTTTATTTCCATGTGGCCAAGGTACTACCTATTTTGAATTAAAAAAGGAATTTCACCTCTTCCTTTGTCAAAAGAAAAAAAGGATTTTCACCATAATGGATCATCCATTTTTTTAAAAGATGTATCCAATGAATTGACTCTGCCATACTCTCATATATTTAACATGGGCCTCCCTGAGGAAGCCACAACTCTGAAATTTTATTAGTGGGATACCTTTCCCCATCCGTTGGTATCATTATTATGTACTGAGTCTTTTCATTTTGGATTATATATTATTTGATAATTTTTTCTAATTTTTTATTCAAAATGGTTATATTATTATATTTTATTCTTGTTAATTTTATTTTTCACTATGCATTAATGTATTCATTATTTTATTAAATTGATAAGACCCATTTTTTAAAAAGGGTGATATTGTACATTAGGGAGCAATATAAATTCCAAGACCAGCTTGAGCTAAGATTGTCTATAATGATGCAGAATCCATGTTTTCAATTCATCAAAAATCAAACACATGACTTATACATTCCATGTGCATCATGGTATATTACTTGTGTAATGTGGATTGTCACATATTTGTGTCCTGTATAGTCCTTTAAATCATGGCTTGTCATAAGGCATGTACATCATGGTACAATACTCATAGCCATGTCTTCAATTCTATATAATCCATGTGTTCGAGTACTCAAGACTTGAACACATGTCCTATACAATTTTGTACAATTCTGAACATGAATGTACATCATGACATGTACAAGAAATACATTCAAGATAAGTGCACAAATCATCACTCACCCATGTTCCATACCACTCATTTATAAATTTTACTAGAACAGATTTACTCATAAGTAATATACCATTATTTCAATTCATTGAACATAATTACTGATCCAGGAATTATAATCTAAGCTCTCTAATTTTAGTATTTCCATGCATGTTCCAACTAGGGATAAGACCCATGTTTCTACAAAGGTGATGTGGACCTATGGATATTGTGCTCCTGAGTATGCATGGGCTAGCCAATTTACTAGAAAAACATGATATCCATGAAACATTTTTATTGTTATTATTTCAAACCTAATGCCATATCTAAATTTATGAAATATGAATAATGTATTTTAATATTTATTTCTATATTTTTCATGTACTACATTTGTTGAATGGAAAAAGTTCACCTACACCTTTATCAAAATACGAAAGGAAGTTCACCAAAATGGCCGACCTATTTCTTGAAAAGAATCATCCAATAAATGACCTCTACTAATATCATATTGTTCCAATTTGGGTCTCCATGATGTAGACACAACTCTGAACATTGATTAGTGATGTCCTCACTACCATAAAATACATGGATCGAAAAGATAACCCAAGTAGTAACTTTTAATTTCAGTTATTCTCTATTTATTTCTTAATAAAATTTTTGATTGATGGGTAGTGAAGGTAATGAAAGATATATATTCCTTAGTCTCTTGATTTTGATTGAATTTTCATGTTGTGAAATCTGAAGCTGTTTTTTTGATTGAACTGGTTATGGTTTTTGGGATTACAAGTCATTGAATGAGAGGCTCAAGATAGAGAGAATTTATGAGGTTTTATAGGATGTTAAATGGGATGGGGTGGAATTTGATTAATTTATTTCTGAGGGTGGAGTCAACCACCCGTTATTCTGTTATTATAAATGATGTTGTCTTGTTATATCATTTAAAACCTTTTGTTATTTGCTGCACTTTGACCGGACCATCCTTGACTGTTTTTTTGTTAATCCTACATGTTTTCATTTAGAGTTAGGTGTTTTTTATTATGGCTATATTTTAATGATTCGGGTTTTTATATTGGTATAGTTCATTAAAATTAACTTTTGAAAACACGTTCTTCAAAATATAAATTTTTTGTTGTGATTCAGATAAAATAAACTATGGAAAATATTTCTACATAGTTAAAATGAATAAGCAGAGGATGTTAAAATGTACCACGAAAAACACATTTCTTTTTAGGTTTCATTGATATTTTTGTTTTTGATTCTATCACAGGTCAAAGTTATACATATTAGAGAATGTTCTATGTAAAATAACTTCTTCACAAATGATGTATTTTTACCTTTTGAATCTCAGTGACACCCCCCTTAGTATATCCATTCCATCTCAAAAGATCTCAATATGGAGTAAAATGTATCCAAACTAAAAAGTTAAATTATTTATTTTTTTCCTTTGAACGATTAAAAATTTTTGTTCCTGTGATTGTCTTGGCCCTTATTATTATCATAATAATTAATGTGTGGATTGTCATGTTATTAGAAAATGTTTAATAGAGAATGCACATCCACTGTTGTTAGAATTGTTAGGAGAACTCTTCATATTGTTAATGATTACTTCTCATGTTATCTGCTATTAATTTGAATAATTTAATGTTTAGGTGTCTCATGCATTTCGTAGTCTTACAATTCTCTAGATCTTGAGGCAATTCTTGCCATTACATAGCACATGTATATTTATAATGGAATGTATTATTCTTATTTAAATTATAATATATATATATATATATAAACACTGAACTATTTGTGTGCTTGTAGAGGTTCTGTGGTGGGTTCGTGAACATCTGCCCAGTTCCCCATGCGATGAAGACTTCCAGCATTCAAGTGCGCATGGGCTGAGTGGCACATACTGATGGTTGACTCAACTGATATTACGATCAAAAATGACTATGTAAAAGAAAAAATCACACACATATTGTAGCATACTAATCATACATGATGTTCATCATATAAATTGGTAGCATAGTCAAATACATGTCGTAGTACTCTACCTATATATATGATTAGTGATTGTTGATATTACAAACATACAGGTCTATTATTACACATTGTAATATAAGTATTCTACAATTTTATGTGTGTGACTCTACTGTAATTACACACACTATAATATTATTTTATAAACATGTTCTTCTTGGTTTTAGTATGATATTGTGGATGAACTATTCCCATATACAAGTGAATGAATGGAGACCTACTTACCTTAGTGGGATGTGGGGAAGATCGTCTGCTTATAGCAATCTGCGTCTGAAATTAGGGATGACGTACTTCATGATTCTAATGTGAGCCTACTGTTGGGGATCATAGCCACCATGACCATGTCATTACTGAGTGGATGAACTACAAGTGTGGACCTCGCCACTAGAGAGAACCACGACAATGACAACCGATGTGTGAGAGAAATATTGTGGATGATGTTTTATGGAGAATTATGTAATGTCTATCGTAGTTTGAATATTTTTAGAAATATCTTAAACTTGTTTCTTGAACCTTAATGTCTTTTCATAGAGTTTGAATATGTTTTAAAATTATGTAAAAAAAAATTTCCATTAAAATATTGGTTTGATTGAATTTCATATATAAGTTGATTTTATAGTTATTATATAACAAATTTGTTAAATATATTACATATAATTAAATTAATTAACACAATGTAAAATTTTATCAATAAATATTGAAAAACCAAATCAAAATATATTATTTAAAATATAATTTAGAAACAACTATCAATGGTTGGTATTGTTTATAGAAGATGGCAATAATATTACAAACTGATAAATTTGTCATACATTTCTATTGCTAAACATTTTAACCAATATATATATTATCTGTTGGAATTATTATAATTACAACAGAACTATTTTATTTGTCACAATAACATTTAGTGAAAGAGTTTTTACCAACAGATTAGTGACAAAATATTTTTTGTTTGTAAAATGTGTTACCAAATGATGATCATTTTCCAAAATATATACCCATGTTGGGAAAAGATAATTATTTTGTAGTGGGAGTACATCATCCTTACTGAGGGAACATTGTATTACTAGTGACGTTGGGGGAGGAGGGGTTGTTGAATTTCTATAATTCCCTCATTGGTGGTATATCATGGAGTGTAAATGATATTCCAGGGCCCCCAATGTCAGTACTTGTGGTCAGGGTTGAAGAAAGCAGTGGCCGAGTACGTTTCACGGTTCCCCACTTGTTAGCAAGCGAAGGTTGAGCATCAGGTTCTAGTGGTCTTGGCCCACCCACTCTTGGAACCAGAGTGTATATGGAATAGTATCTCGATGAAATTCATGATGGGGCTCCACGTACCTATATGGGGAATGACTCTATCAGGGAGATCATTGACAGACTCAACAAGTCATCTCACTTCCTACCCATCTTGGAGTAGGTACCAGTTGTGGTCTTGGGACACCTCTATGTCCAGGTGATTGTGCGTCTTTTTGGGGTGTGTTCTAAAATAATCATAGATCATGAAAATCACTTTACATCCCATCTATTAAAGGGATAATAGGGGAATTCAGGACTAAGCTGTGATTGAGCATAGATTTTCATCCCCAGAAGGATGGTCAGATGGAGGAGACCATAAAGACTTTGGATGATATACTTCATTATTGCATTATGGACATCGATCGTAGTTGGTAGGACCACCTTCCACTTGTGTAATTTTTATATACCAATATCTTTTACACAACCATTGGCATGACAGTATTTTAGACTTTTTACAAGCAGCCTTACAAATCACCCCTATGTTAGACAGACCCAGTGGAGTCGACACTGATGGGTATGAAGGTTGTACGGGCTACCAATGAGATGGTTCATATCATCTAGGAGTAGATGATTAATACATAGAGAAGGTAATAGTATTATTCCGATAGGAGATGAAGACCATTGGAGTTTGAGGAAGAAGATGCAGTTCTTTTTCATGTCTATCCATGATGAGGATTGTTGAGATTTGGAAGGGGTGGAAAGTTATCTCTAAGCTTCATCAACCCTTTTAAAATTTTTAGTAGATTTGGAGAGGAGGCATATCACATAGATCATCCCCCAGATATGCACCATGAGCATTATATTTTCAATGTGTTTCTGCTCTAGAGGAATGCGGATGATCCATCACATGTCATCGATAGGGGTGAGCTATAAATTGACGATAGAGAGATGTTTGTAGTGTTCTCGACGAAGATATAGGATCAACATGATCGGGTCCTTTTGGATGGTAAATCCCTCTGGTGAATGTTCTATGAAACCAAGGGAATCACTAGGAGAGCAGATGGGAGTGTGAGGCTCATATTATTTCGTAGAATCCCCATCTGTTTGAATAGTTTTTGTTTTTGATTTTAGGGGCGTAAATCCCAATGGTGGGGAGAATATAATGTCTAATAAATTCCTTTTAATTCTTTTTTAAATTAAATTTAATTATTCAGATACCACACTCTTTGAAACGACGTGAATCTAAGGCCCGGTTAGCTGGGAACTAAATTTTGAACTTTTTTTAAGGATTCTTAAGTAAACGTGGAAGTAGGTTTTTTCTAACTAATGAACCGGTGCATGGATAGAAAATACAAGGTCACTATGAAATAAAAATGTCGATATTCTCCATGATATGATATAAATTTGGAAGGAAAGGGATGAGTAGAAAAGTTATTTTTCAGAAATTCTGAGAAAAAATGAATATAATTTAAAGGAATTATTTTATTTCTTTCAACATCATTGAGTGGTGATTGACAACACTACAGTGCAACGACATGCTGGCGACGAGGCACATTAATGGAACTCATTAATTTCTCATTAACTCACAACATCATGATACTTTAATGATGCGTAAAAGCGACGCTATATCAAAAATGAAACTGCGTAATGACGCGACGTCGCAGCGTAACAAAAACGCTGCAACATGTTTGCCTTTTATTTTGGATGATGTGTTGTTGCATAGACACATTAAACTGGGTGAATTCACTGAATAACCTATAAATAATTTCTTCTATAACAAAGAATGAAAAATTATGAAGAACATAATCATTTTCATTGCCCCTTGAATAACAGAGTAGGAAGCAACATATGACATCGACATCATGAAACCACTAGGATGAATCAATGCGGCACTGAGAATTAACAAGATAGGGGTTTAGTTTGTGAATGTTCTTCCCAGTTCATATTTTTGAAATGTCGTATTCGGAACATCACATGGATAGGTTGATCCACCAAATGTGTGTGTATGTGGGGGTTAATTTTTTTTTGGGATTTTCATTAACCGACGCTGAAATTATCATTTATTGATTGGAAATAAATCACTAAAACTCCCATAATTATAAAATTATAATGAGGAGGGAACAAGCCGACATAAAAAAGGCATGATCCCCTCCAATGCATGTCTTCTTTGTGGCCAAATATTTGAATCGACTACAAACCATGTTTGAGACCTTCGTAGTAAGGATAACATTCCTCAGAGATCGTTGGAACTGAAGGAACTATAAAATGACAACCAAAGCAACTCAGGTGTCCCGCTAAAGAATCTATCAGCGCCCCGCGACAACAGCAGTAGGATGACGTGATGACAGGTGGGTGCTGCCTGGAGGGGTGGCCCACATCCAGGTCACCAAGATGAGCTAGAAATTGTGGTCGTGGATTGCGGCATGCTGCCGCATCTAAATAGGAAACCACCAGCCGCCCTTGAATCCAGTAATTGGGTTGGAGGGCACACCCCCAGCTAGCGGGGCGCAAAGGTCCCACACCCAGTAGGTCGGTCCACAACCAGTGGGCCAGACCAGCACCGACATGCCAGACCTGCTCCCCAGTGAGCCGAAACCTCCCCAGCAGGCTAAACCCAAGGACTAGCAGGTTGGACCTGAAGACTACATGTCGGACCCCTGCCAGTAGGTTGTACCCATTCACATTGTCCGATCTATATGAGACCGGGTCAGCGACGACCCGTCCTGGTGGACCCTCAGCCAAACCGGGCCGGGTCAAGGGAGGCCCATTAGGCTGGGCCCACAGGCCATGTTGGACCGGACCATCCCTGACCAGAACAATGTCAAGAAGAGTCAGTGTAATTAAACTGGGGCATGTGGGACACCCTGGCTAGGTTGGTCATGTCGGTCCAACCGGTTCAGACCAGACCAAGATGCAACCGGCCCATATTTACTAAAATGATTGTATCATGCAAACCATGGGTCTAGTTGGTGATACATTTGAGGAGTTGGGACCCTTTATATGAGGAGATTCTTTTAGCATTCCATGAGGAGGGTTTCATGGAAGTTGAGAGGAGACTAAAGGATTGAGGAGAGGTTATCCGAAGCACTCTACGTACATAACCCTACAGTTGGATGACACATAAATATTGTTGACATCAAATTATGTATGAATCGATTATGGCCTTGTGGGAAGAACTTATATGTGACCTTTCATTACCACGATGGTAATAACTTCTATGTGACTTTGCAGGGCCATGGTATGCGATGAGGAGTACCTCAGTTGGCCTTGATTTGTGTGAAGTACTTCTGTGTGAGTTTCCATGCCTACTATATTAGATGATGAGATATACCTTAGTAGTCCATGTTTAGTGGGATAACTTCTGTGTGACTTGGGAGTACCATTGTACTCAACAAAGGATGAGTTATCTAGAAGCATTTCTGTTAGATGGTGTGATTGAATATTCTACTTCACAACCCTAAAAGTATAACTGGTGTGAGTTGTCTTGTGCTTCGTGCTTGTGCTTCATGCTCACACCTCAGGCATTACATTGAGGATTGCTTTGTTGTCTTTCCATTTTGTTTTGGTCTCACCTAATAAGTATTTTGTCACTCAGCCTTGCACAGGCTTCTCCCGCACATGTTTTGTCTGGTGCCGATGATCGACGTTTTAATGAGGGACTTAGTGGCCTAAGACTAAGAGAGGTCTAATGAGATCAGGTGATCAGGAAATTCTACTTTGGCTTCCAGTAGCTTCACTACTCTTACCATAAGGTGGGGTTTTCTGTGGACAACCATCATAAATTATTTTTACTTTTCTATTTTCAGTTCTTTTGTTGCGTTTGTATTCATGGACAATTGTTTTAATTTGTACTTATACTCATAATCTTGTTTAGTGTTTCTTGTTTCCTTTTGATTTTTTGGTAATTGTTTGGATGTGAGTATGTGTAAAAGTACATTGGAAAATGCCTCCCACTTGCAGGTTGATTCCTTTAGTGGTATTCGACATCCCCTGGCCTTCGAGAGGTGGTCTTGGGGTTGTCACGGTATGGGGCTTGGGGACATGTCATGAAAATCACATTACATTTCCACTTTCCCATCAACTAAATATGATTATAATTTAGATCATCATCACTAAATGTCAATTTTGGGATTTTGTTAACACAATTAAAATACTCCATACACTTGATGAATTGAAGTACATGAGGTACATTCTATATATATTTCTCTATATTCACATCATTAGATAAGATATTCCATTGATTGTAGCAATCGATTTATGAAATACCTACCATTCAACACCTTAATCATTTACTAGTCACTAGATTAAAATTCCCACATGATTCTTCCCACACATTGATTATGAATTAAGGTTTGTGTTCTTACCTCCATAGATTTTAGATTTTCCTTTGAAATCCATCATACATTTCATGTCAAAACCATGAGACAAATTCATAACTCGAAAACTCATTTACACCAGGATTAGATATAGAGTAATCTCCTCATAGTTATTGAGGGAACTTTTAGCTAACACCCTTTAGGGACAAGGTTTTTATATCATTATTAATAGATCAACTTAACTTTCTAGTTGGAAAATAATACCCAAGTCATACATCACAATTCAAATAAAATTTTCCTCGTATATACCAATTGATATATCATCCATTTTATTTACCTCTAGGAATTTATTCTCAATCATTGTATATTGAGTTGGAAAAATTTATTTATTGGAAAATATGTACCTTTAATCATCCCATGCTATGGTTTTAGTTTTCTAATGTTTTTTTATTATAAATAATATTTCACCATTGATCTGCTTAACATTATATATTTTAGACAACCAAAATGGATTTCTCGTTTTCTAAATATTTGATAATGAAAAACATATTTTCAGTGGTTCATATCAAATATTTAGAAAATAGTGGACAGTAATGATGAATGAAATAAGTTGAATGTTTCCTAATTAAGGGATCAAAAAAATATTTTTCTATCATTTGATTTTTTTTATTTCTTACAAGAAACATATCATGATAATGATTTGTGAGAATAGGAACGAAATATCCCATTCCATGTCCCTTAAAATTTGAGTTCTCATGAGGAAAATCATTGCATTGTTTTTTCACAGTCCACATTAATGTGGTTATTTTGGATTACATCTATTTAATTAAACCAAAAAACATAGTGTATGAAACAATATTTAATGTGGAGAACAACATAATCATGAAAAATAATTTTTAGGATGTATAAATCGTGACACGGTCTTTACTTTATTACTCCTTAGGTTTATATTAGGTCTATCCTATTAATATTTTATTTAATTCTTTAATTATGGTTCGTATAGAGTATGTGTATTTGTACAGAGTATCACCCGAGAGTGTCAAACCAGGGGTGTAACAAATCCCATTTTCATACACTAGTTCCTTATCAAGACTATATCAATATGGTGTTTTCTAGTATTCTACATATAGGTATATCTATTCCAATACCACATAACATCAAATTATGTCGACATAGATGTATATATATTTAGGAAACTCGTCACTCTGTCCTTCAAAAAACATCTTGGACTTTTTCTTATACATTGACTCATCCATAGTCCTATCCATAGACATATCATTAGGGTTCTTAATAATAATTCCTCATCTTAGTTTCCAATGTCTAATTAACCCATACAATTGATACAAAATATATTAACCAAAAGCATATCATATAGAGATATAACATCATATTTTTGAAAATTTATTTTATTACATAAATAAACGCCTAATAACCTTAACAGTTTGTTGCCTTTGGAATGATGGAAATATATAAATTGGTCTATAAGTTACCTACATCATCTCCCTCAACATTCCTCACAACTACCACCCTTCTTAGATATATTATATATAATACAAATCTTCAAAACATATGGAATTGAATCCTAAAAAATTGTGATCTCAAATGCCTCGAAAAAATAAACAAGGGAGTTCATAAGAATACCATGAACATAATTGTATAACAAATTGAAAACAACATTTGAAAACTAAATCCAACATATAAAACATAAAAATCATGAATCATGTAATAAATATTAGAAATTATTAAGACATAAAAAATAAGGGAATAATATAAAATGATCTATGATGGAATTTCAAGGGAATAAGACCTGTAATTTGTGGAATAAACATATGAATAGAAAATAATTACAATTTTATTCAAGTAATTCATAAAACTATCATAGTAGAAAATTTCCCATGTTAATATGGTTCCACTACCAATTTTAACATTGTCTTACTGAACTGGGTATACTCATCATTACACCCCTATTATACTGAATAAGTTTCACTTCATTTTAAAACCCTATGTTACTAAACTAGGTTCACTTACTATTCCATTATTTTACATCTCATGAGAGATAAGTCTTTATCCAATGAAATTGATGTATATATAGGTCCCATAATAAAAATAATATAAACCACATTTAGGTGTTCCACAAGATCATAAAAATTTATCATATCATCAAACATGGAAGTAAATGATTATCATAAAAATTTAAAATATTAATAACTTTTTGAGAAGAGATAGGTTTTTTAATATTTTCATCATAGCTTAAATAATGAAAAAATATATGTTTCATATTAATTTTTTCACCTAATAGATCATGAAAGATAAATGGGTTTCATAGACATCATTATATAAAAAACTATTTGGAGATTGAATATGAATGATATCCTTGGATCATCCCCCAATGATGTATTGGTAACACCAATATATAGAATATTATATTTTAAATGATTTTGATCTATCATTTAATTAATTTCAAGATGAAAATAACATTTCATATTTAATATAAAATCTAAAACATAATACATTTTAAATAAAAAATTATTCTGAAAAAACCCTAATAAAAAATAATTTAATTTTTGAAGAAATTATTTTTCATGAGATTATAAAATTCTGCTCAATCCATACATATTAAAAATATTATTATTGTAACATTATTAATAAAATTAAAATTGGAATCATTTGGAATGAAACATGAAGATTCCATTCAATTATTTTTTTCTATTAAATGTAAAACTTTGATAAATATTTCTTTATAAAATAAATTGGCCAATTATAAAACATTTTTTAAAACAATATTAGAAACCATGGTTTAGCAAAAAACATATTTTAGACTAAAGATAAAATACAGTCAAATTTTATTAATATATCATTTATATTACGTTCAAATGATTGGGAAAATGGTAATATTACTTGTAAACATAGTCATTTACTATATGATAAGAAAATACATGAGACTTCTTGAGAAATTAATCATAATATTTTATTATCAGAAACATAACAACAAATAATCATGATAAACTATAAGATTTTAACAAGAAATCATTACAACATTTTTAATATCGAATCATAAACCCCATGAAGGAATAACATAAAATATAATGAATAATATCATAAGGATGAGAAGTTCATTATATTACATATAAATGAGTCTATATATAGACCTCACCAAATAATATCGTTTCATAAAAAATAATAAATCTTAAAAAAGGAAAATTGAGACAAAAAAACCTTACCTTAATATGTGACCTCCATTGGACTCATTCAAAGGTAACATGTGATAAATATAATATTATTATACATATATTATATAATCATATTCATATATATCTTACCATATATTATTTTATTATGAATTTTATTATGTATTTATAAATAAGTCCATGTTGAAGTTTCTTTTCGAGTAATAATTTTGTGTTTTTGTATATGTCTTTATTTATTATATTTTCAATACTCATAATTTTATATTTGTTATATTATATTAACAATTATTACTATGATATTATTATCATATATAATCATTATACATTTATTTATAGTTATTAATAAATTTGTTATAGGTAATGAAATTCACACTTTATGTAGACAGTTGGTCGTATCTACGCATAGATGTTCTTTCCATTTTCTTTTGGAATTAAAATAATGAAAATAAAATAAAATAATATATATATGATCATTCTAGAATAATTTTTATTTAACATATATCACATATTATTTTTTAACACATCCTTAATTAAATCCATGTAAATCATGAACAAATCACATCGCTTCACGAGGCGGTAGTTCGTTGTACACAGGAGCGATGTTATCGTATTCCCAAAAAACGGAAAGAATGAGTGAATGTGTGATATAATAATTACAGAATAATAGTGACATCATGAATGTAATTAATATCATATATAACCCATAAATATATCATTATTATCATCATTTATTTGTGTTATTGAAAAAAATGATGGCCTCGGTATACAAGGTGGTAGAACGCCGTACACAAGGATAGTGATTTCATTACCCATTTGATGGATGTTGAAAGGGCTGTAGGTCATGAGAATACCAAAAAACATTATATGTATATGAATGATAATGATCATATTATTTATTAATCATATAAGATTAATTCTATTCGGTTGATAATGAAAAAAAATTCTCACTGATGAATGTAACATATCCTTTAGGTCGACTCCTTAGGTTTTAAATATAAGTGATTATAGCATGGATTTATGAAACTAATAAGGATTTTAGATGAGGGTAGAGATGTTCATAGGTATAATATTATGGTATTTTACTATGATGATGGGATCTATGGGTTGAATAAGAGACGGTAGGGGTGTCCATTTATATGTGGGTGAGTGGAAAGAGATTGTATTTTTGGAAATTAATTGATTTCTCAAACATTTTTCATATTTGAAAATGTTCCAAAATGAAAAATATTAGAAATTTATATTTTTAATTAAACAAATATGTTAATAAAATAGTTGTAGGAAAAATTATAGGTTGTTTTTACCATTAAGATTTTAGATTTAACCCCAGTAAATAAATATTTACCTAAACCGTTGAAACAAATTTTAACTACATTGAATATTTATATTTTTTAAAATTTAATTTGAACATATTATGAAATGAAAATTTATCTGATTTCATATCTGGATTTCATTTTTACTAATTTCAATCAATTAATTGGGGAAATATAATTTAAAATTATCCCTACATAAGTGATGAGAGAGTTGGGTTTTGAATAGAAAATGATCAAAATGTTATATATTTTTTATATAAAATTTCAGAAAAGAATTGTTAAAAATGATATAATATTTTTAAAAATATATATAATTTAAAAATATATTCCATAAAAAAATTTAAAATATGATTAAATATTTTGAAAAAAATATATGAAATATAGTTTGAAATTAAAATAAAGTGTTTCTCATTTTTCATAAAAAATAAAACATTTAATAAAAACCCAATTGATCACCATAAGATAAATTTGACATAATTAAATGGAAAATTATTTTTATTTTATAAAAATAATTTTCCAAAATTGTAAAAAAAAATTCACATTTCACTACAATACAAAAAATATGTTTTTTGAGAAAATAGTACTTTACGTCAATATAATGACTTTGAATAAAATATATTTCCCTCAATATGGATTACTTATATAAATAATTATAAATAATATTTTAAAATAAATTATTAATATTAAAAATATTGATTTATATTCTAGGTCATAACTATTATTTTTGAATACTATTAATAATTAATCATGTTTTTGTTAATATTTGGTATCTTGTTCAATTCAAGATAACCCAATCTTGAATTACTGAAAAAATGAATTGATTATTCATGTTGAAAAAGATATCAATTATGTTTAATTTATTCAAAATAATAGTAATTAAAAAGAAATCTAGGTGTTACATCAACTTTTTTATTTAAATTTTGTGGGTGATAATGAATCACGAATAAAAATCCTTAATCGGTTCAAAACAAGTACTTTATATTAAGATCAACTATTTCGGAGTGAACATATACATAAAACTATTATGATCGGTAAATATTTTAAAATTGGATCCACATAAATAATTCCACTAAATTTAAAAGAAATAAATCATAGATGTTAATTCCAGATCCCATACTGGATAATCCAACTCATGATGTTTTAGTTGACATGAAGCATACATAGTTTGTTTGTAATTCTACAATAGGACACCCCAATCTCTCTTAAAATATAAATATTCTTATATTACAATGTTACCATTTTTAAT
This sequence comes from Viscum album, assembly GCA_963277665.1. NCBI lineage: Eukaryota > Viridiplantae > Streptophyta > Magnoliopsida > Santalales > Viscaceae > Viscum > Viscum album. The sequence goes on along the minus strand of OY728128.1, from coordinate 792,728,753 downwards.
GGAATGGAAAATATTAGGACATTCAACAATTTTATTTTTAGTTCTTAATAACAATAATTAAATAATTTAATCCAAATAAATTTAACACTTTTCATGTTATGTTTTTCAGTGTGATTGAACACTAATAAAAGTTTTCAACAAATCACTATAATCGACTGACTAATCTATGAACACTATAGTTCATTGAAACTTTTTTTTGTCTTGGAAACAACTCAAAACCATTATTTCAAGAATGGTTAATATTTTTCCATATTTGGAAACAAAATAAACATGTAATTAATAATTTTTGAACAAAAAACACAGTGTTTTTAAAATTTGCAAACATTTACTCTTTTATGGTATTCACAAAAAAATAAATAGGTTTATTTCATGATCCTAATGATGCTATAATATACCAATATTTCATTGAAAATTACTTTAAAAATGATGTTTTAATATTCATGAAAAAATACGATAACGAGATATATAGATACTAGTATTTCTTTATATAACCTAAACGGAATAAATTCAAACTCATATTTCACATATCTAGTTTGATACTCCATCAATATAACATCCTCCTTCACCTTCAAATGATTATATCCCATTCTAATACCAATGATTAAAACGTATTTATCACCCTTTATAAAGAACCGTAAATTTCAAGGAAATTTTTTTCTTATTTTCTTTGGAATTTTACACGTCTGTGGCTTCAGACGACACTTGATTCTGATGCCCGGTGTGCCCGGAATCAATTTCAGAAGTTTAGCTCGGGTACGATTAGTGAACGAACGAGTGGGTTTTTCTATCTTTTGAACCGGTTCTCGGAATTGAAACCCGAGGGCACTGATGAACTCCAAGCACCGATAATTCCTTAAGGGGACCTTAACCGCAGTTGCGTTTGAAGCGGGTTGAGAATTATTAATTTGGAGTTTAGTTAAGAAGCTAAATAAATTTGTTAAAACTAATTTATTTCTAAGGAAATTTAATCCTCCCATGTGTGGATATATGATAGGTGGGGCCCACATGATCCCCATCCTCTCATCTTCCCATAACTCTCTCCAACCCCCAACTTAGCACCTCTTCAATTTAATGTGACAACTTCCCTTATTATGACAACCCTTCACCTCCTTAATTAATTTTCCATCAAGGGTTTGAAAGCGAAAAGGGCATGATAGTTTTATATATTGTGGATGCTTCACTCAATTATGGGTTGGAAACTATTTTGGAGAACCTTGTGGGAAACCTCAAGAAAAATATAGAGGATCTCCCTCCTTCCAACGAAGAATGTTCTTGAAGAAGAACAATGCCTCTTCGACAAAGAACGCCTCTGACGAAGAACATGATGTCACTGTCGACGTGCCTTCTTCTCTTCATCTACTGCGTCAAGGTACGAGACACCACCATGGGGAATGTCTCCATCAATGATGACACCTCCTCTGACATCAACGGAATCAGCACTGATCTTCTATGACGTCCGATCATCACAACCCTTGCCTCTTTCCGCGACTCGTTGACGTGCGACATGTTTACGTGGTAGGGGTTAATTATTTTGTTCATGTTTTATCATCAACCATCATTGTTTAATTTTGGATGAATGTTATCACCGTAACAGGAGGAAATCAGACCGCACAAACACGACCGACTCTCCTCCAATTTCTCTTTTTGATCTTCATTGTTGTCTGAGGTGAAGGCGGTGTGGTGCAATGGCATCACACAGGAACGAAGAGAACCGTGACTGGAGCGGACTGTGGAGGTGGTGCACAACGATGTTGTGCCTTTCCAATCAGACAAGAGCCACGGCCTAAGGCCACGACGTACACCCAAGGGGGCGGCCGGCTCGGCCGGCAGCCGACACACCAGGAGGCGGGAACCCCACGGGTCATGCAGTAGCTCACAACCGGGCAGCCATTAAGGTCGGCCGTTATTCGAAATAGGGGGGTTGTGTAACCCCCCCGACACATCCCTATGGCAGACCCCACGGGTCCTCCATTTCCCAAAAAAGGGGTCAGTGCCCCCTTTGCGCCCCGCTCGGCCAGTGTCGAGCCGCGACCGGCTTCCGAGTCGGGCCGCAGGCCCCAAGGGCTGGGGCGGCCGCACCCAGCCGGGTCGGGATGCTTGCAGTCGTGGGCTGAGCCACGCCCCGCTTGGCTGGGCCGCTGCCAATCGGGCCAGACCCGGACCCAGGTCACGTCGACCCAGTTCGGGCCGACCCAAGGGATATTGGGCCGGGTCGGACCGGGCCCAGACCCCCTATTTTTCAGACCAGGTTCGTTCAAACGCTCATATCTTGGGCTGTGAACCTCTGATCGACGCACCATCGGTTTCGCAGGGATCCTTGGATTGATACGGTCATTTCAATATATTACACTCAAGATTTCGGTGTAGTTTGGGTACAGCTGGGTTGGTTCAAACACGAAACCATTCGGGCCCTCGGAGTGGAAATGATTATAACTTGAGGTCCAGCCGTCTGATTGACGTGTCGTCGACTTTGTCAGCTTCATTTTGGTGAGACAAATATTTTGGTATACTTCATCTGAGGTTTGAATGCAGTTATAGTATGGCCGGGTTAGATTTTACCCACAATCTAACCGGGCCCCTGGAATGGAAAAGCTAATAACTCTAAGACCGGACGTCCCTTTGAAGAACCGTCAGCGACGTTGGTAATCACGTTAATAAACGGTCCCAATGAGTATTCCCTATAAGATTTCAGGGTACAGTTGTGATACAGTTGGGTTGGATCGTACACAAAACAAACCAGTCCCCCGGGACGAAAAGGATAATAACTCACAGACCGGGCGTCCGATTGACGCGTCGTCTGTTGCATTGAGACCCCTGTGATGAGGTGGCTCTATTTTATACTTCTTCAAGGGAAATTATTATACTTGTAGTATCAAACAGTATCAAGTGGAGAAGACTACCCCGGAGATGAGCATGCAGAGTACGGAGACCTTGTAGATGGCTGAGACCCGGCGACTGCTTGTCCGATTCGAGTCGGAGTGACTTGACTAGCCCAGTGTGGAGCACTAATGTGATTGTGTGGAAGACCCACGGCGGGGATCACTACTGTTTTTGGGTTGCAGACCCACAGTACTCGACAGAAGGAGTACCTCTGTAGGCTATTAAGGGGAGTATTACTATATTGGGGTGGAAAACCCATGGCGGGGATCACAACTATGTTTGGGTGGCGGACCCGAGGTACTCGATAGGAGGAGTACCTCAGTAGTATATGGTTAGTGAGTAGTGCCTTAGAGTGACGATAGGACCACTGTACTAGAAAAAGGTGTTCTCCAGCAGCTGTGGTTTTCTTAATGAAAAATACTTGTATGAGCTGAGTTGTTGACCTTTGTAATTTCCTCATGATTGAGGCGGGCTACTTAATAACTTAGGTATATGTATGGGAATATACCTATGTAGTGGTTATATTTTGATTTCATATCTGTTTTATACCTCATGATTGTGATGGGCTACTTGAAAACATAGGTATAAGTGTGGGATTTTACCTAATAAAGGGTTATCTGATAGATCCTTCTCTGTGGTTATCCTTGTTGGATTTAGTGAGACCTTGAGGGTCTCGCTGTCCCTACTGAGTATCGTTATACTCACCCCTGTATGGGCTATGCCCACACCTCATTGTGTTGGATGCAGATGATTGACAACACTGATGGAGGCCGAGTGTTCGGGGACTGGACGATACTCAGAGGTGGACCTCATGACGAGTTAGTATCCGGTGGAGGAATTCAGAATGATATGGTACTCAGAGGAGGTTGATGGGCGAGACCGTTGAGGAGGATATTTGTACCTACCATTTAGGTAGGATCCATGGTGGACGATCCAGGAGTTGCGTTATCTGTACCTACCCTTCATGTAGGATCCGAGGTGGATGACCTAGGAGATGATTCTATCTTCCATTTGTTTGTCTTTTCTGTTGTACTTTCATTCAGTTGTAGCTATACTTTTCAGTTGGGTTTGTATTCTGGCCCATTTACCTTTCATCACTTTCTTTTTTACTTGGTGTTTTACTTCCTCTTGTACTCTGGTTAGATGTGTTTATGTTTTATAATGGAAATTCCTTCCCAGTTATCTGGATTTATGCCTTTGGTGCGAGTCACCAGCCCCTGGCCTATGGAAGTCGGGCTTAGGGTAGTCACATTATGGGCCCCGATCACGGGTCACGATACCCTTGATTGGATCCAACATATCATTTATATGAGGTTTATAATTATATTTATTAGTAATTATGTTATTCAAGGATCTATAAAAAACGAAATTCTATATGGTATTATCATTCCTCATAAAAAGATATATAAGAACCCCATATTGAAGTGCAAGGATGAATGAAACCTTTATCTGGGCATTTCTATAAATACTTATCCAATACGAACAGTTCTACATGAACCATTTGATATGAGGTTACGAAATATTATTCAAATAAGGTTCTAATTCCATAATAAACAAAACCTCTCAATCAATATTTTCTCATGGTATATAATTAATAAAAATATACATTATACTCATTAACTGTTATGACATAAATAATCCGAATGGTTTTTTATATTTGATGAAATGTGTATAATTAATAATAACATACTTTTCCAATCAATTTTACTACGTCATAGTATGTTATCAAAGGTATGAAATCATCTAATGAAACATTATTAGCTGGAAAATATTTTGTATCTTTATTAATTGAAATCCATTACCTACCCAAAAAAATATTAAACTTCTCTGTTGGTAATTAAAAATGATTTTTAGGGATGACCAATCCAATGATAATGGTAGGAAGATTCCATAAAAATATTTATTACTTTAATATTTTAATAATGTGATCTCACTAAATGATATATCATACATTCATAAGGTGATATATCAAGAATACCAAATTATTTCATAATAATTAAAAATTTATAAGATATTGGGTAACATAAGGTATTAACCTAATTTTAAAAATATGAACCATACCATTCAATAGTTCATGTTATGGACCAAAATATTCCATAGTATTATTAAAATATTTTCCTGTAACATTTATATTTTGATCATGATGATTACATCATTGAGATACAAACATCGATCATATTCTAGCATATTGTTCCAAATCATTGAAATAAAGTAGTCATACTATTATATTGAAATTATTGTATGATAATTTTTATTATATACATGATCCATGTTGGAAAACATTTCACATTGGAAGAACATTATATATTATTTAGTAAAACATCAGGATTATTTTTACCACAACTGTCACAAACCCAAAACGTGATTTTCATTCCTTTATACATCATTGATGGATTCTTCCTCAATTCCAACCAACTAATAATTTTCGTCTTATTGTTTTTATAAAATAAATGATCATATAATAAAACATTGTCTACCATATAAAAAAATTAAATTTATATCATAATATTTAAACCAAACCAGTGTCAATTCCCATGGATATATTTGATTCAGTCATGAGTAAAATTAGTGAATTTTAATATCATGACCATACTTATAATATATTCCATACCTTAAAAAGATTTTGATTTTTCAAAAGAATCCAGTAAATCATATTCACTCTATATTGATTCCATCAATTACATTTTTATCCTACAAAAATATACATTTTGAATATATTTATGGAAGAAATATTCATAATGTCATCCCATTTAATAATATAAAACAATTCACTATAATTATTATTCATAACCATTTTAAATCATTGATCAGATTCACCAAAAAAATATAAATAATGTTTCAGTAAATTTGATGCTCTAAACAAAAAATGATGAAGAATATATAGTATAATGATTCAATCTATAATTAAGTTATCATAAGGTAATATGATACACTGAATTTTGGAAGATTTTGTCACTTCAAATTTGTTACTATTATTATATCACTTTGCAGTATATCTTTACTCCCTCTCACATGAAATCTACCACAAATTAAAATATATATCAAATTATACATTACTTTAATGATATTTTTTTTCCTAATTCCAAATATTCTAGGCTTTTGACATATAAGTATTTCATCTCCTCAGTTCCCTTCAACATCATCTTCCCTATTTCCCCTAATGGAAAATGTTCTGAACAAACATAGATTCTCTGAAGATTCATTATAATCTTAAAATAATATATCATCTCAACATATCTACAAAGTAAAATATTTTCAGGTTATTCTACATATATTATCCTAAAATCCGATGTAATCTAATCAATACACTCATAACATCAATTAGGGCATGCTTAACCCAAATGTGTTGATCCGAGGTCTACTGTAAAATTGATTGATGGGGATTGGGAACTATAACCTTTTTATATATTTGATGGAGGTTTTGTAGTCAGGTTTTATACATTGGTTATCATTTATTTTTTACCGTAGTTTTTATGAAGCTTAAACGGTTAATTATTGGTGGTTGACTCTTGATCAATCATTTATGTGAGATATGATGTCTTCAAATGGCATCCATTGGTTTTTTTATTGATGGATCTGGAAACATCGAAGAGATCTTATATTCATGTATCATGGACCTACCTTACTAAGGAATGATCTCATTTATTAACGTTTAAAATAACTCTTAAGAACTCTCATTGGTTGAGAGGATGGAAATTTGGGCTCATCACACCCTTTAGGGGGGATATTATATCATTCAGTACACTCTTGTAGATTTATGTCAGGTTCAAATGTTCATGAATCCTTGGTTCATTTCCAATAATGTGTCTGCTGTTTACCCCTAGGTCATGACTGGTCATGAATGTGAATGGGTTTAGATTCATTTGTATGTATTTGAGGTTTCCAATGTTAGAGTAATCATTATTTTTCCAAGTATCTACATAAATGTTACCATTTAGTGGAATAATAAATGATTCTTTGGTCATTTGTTGGGATGAAAATGGTTTTAAGATGTATGATGGGGGATTCTAGAGATTAGTATCATATAGGTGGGACATAAATTATTTTGATTCCTAGATCAAACCCATGGAATGGGTTTTTTATGTATCCTCATGAGGGGAATCATAACCCACATAGTTTGGTGTCTCTTAACTAGACACATCTTCTGGTGTATTCGTTTAATGAGGATACAATCATTTAGTTTCACGTCTTGAAATAAGGATGTCTTTGAATAAGGTGTCTATTCAATATTCAATGGGTGTAATTATGCTGATGTATCCCAGGGAACCCATAAGAGATGTGACCTTTAGTGTATACCTAACCCAACCAATTATATTACCAATGAAATATATTGTGGATTTGAGAGATGGGTTTGGAACTCAATAGGGATATCTATGTACATAATTTCATGTTGACTCAAGTCCAACATATTTTAGTTAGATCTGGGACTTACACTTTGTAGGAGGCCCATTGAGAGGACATGATTGGGTATTACAAATTGGAACTTCCCATTTGAGGGGATTTTAATAGGTATTTTACATTTTATGAGGCCTTTTTGGAATTATGTTGGGGAATACATATATAGAGAAGATCCAATTCAGTTACATCAGAATCCTACATATTTCATGATAATCACCATCCTCTAAGCCCTTGTGTGTCATGTTTGGTGTGAGAAACAAGGGGACGATGTGTATTTGAAGAAAACATGTCCCACCCCATCCATTAATGAATGATTTTGGAACCCAAAAAGAATGAGAGAGGGGTATTTTTAGTGTTACTATGTTTTATTTTATTTTTGAATTGAGGATATTTATATTTCGGGGTCTATCCAGATACATCCTGGGATGAGGTGAAGTGGGGGAAGAGTGCTTCCTCCCATAATAAGGGCTAGGGAATACAATATGAGGAGTGGCCTAAAACCAGTTCTTATTGTGGAGGGACTATTAATCACTGGCCCTCATCAAAGGGAGAGGACAACAATTCTGTTTAATCCTTAAAAAAGTGTGGTTTGAGTTGGTATCCTGAGCATAGAATTCGCATTACAGTGGTAGTGTAACCATGGAGGCATCCTGAGAGTATGCTCCTATGTTAGTATTACCTCTGTGACTCCACATACCATGGGCAAGTAAACAAAAAAGGTTACTCTGATGTGCACGATGATATTATCATAACAGTCTAGTGGCTTTCGAAGAGGCCTTGAAATGATTCCATTGAACTAGTTTATGTATGGTCCATCATTGGATCAGATGATAAAATAAAAGGGAGTGATTTCATCTTGAGAGTATAACAATCTAGTATACTCCATTTCATATAGAATTTTCATAATATGGATGTTCTTCCCTCCATGATGCGTGATCATTCATTGGTATGGTGGTCATCTATGTACTATTATGGTTTTTGGACCAGAGTTCGGTACAAATAAAATTTTTCAAAGCCGGGATATGATTCATCTACATAGCATGGAGCAGTGTGGGATCGACTTCCTCCCATGTACTAATGTTCTTCATATGGCAGGGATTCGTCCATGTTTCATAGTGCTACGTAGGATCTAGTTCTTCCACCATATTTATTTGTTACATAGGGAAAGGTTCCACTCACATAGTTCTTTTCAATTCTAGCCACCATTATGAAAAGGGGTCATTGCTTATGTAACTCCTAGGACATATTCTCACAATGGGTGTTCAGTTCACGGACTTCCAATCAATTATATTTCTATCAACCATAATTCTATGTGATGGGTTTTACCAGAAATATATTTTCAATGGAGTACATATTTTTCAAATATGTAAATATCTCCACATGTCGATTTTTTGATATCTCAATCCCATGGTTCCCCTTCTGTACGATTTATAGGGAATCGGAGGAACTGAATACCAGAATGGTTGGTTGTCTATGATGAAGCTATGATCCCAGTTTTGTAGAAGATCATGACAGATAGTCGAGCCACTAATAACTTAGTCAGCAGGGGCATGAGGTCATTGTTTGTAGGTCAAAAATGACCACCTTCGTCACACTTCCTTATTCATTTTTCTCATGGGGATCCAATAGATTCACCATAACTTGGATCATTTTAGTTCATGGGAGTGAACCATTTAATTGGTGGATATATCAACCTCTCCACCAAAGATGATTTGTTTTTGTTTTTGTAGAGTAGAATAGATGTATCGTTCCGTGAAACTATGTTGTTAGTGGCTACATCACGAAGCAGATCACCATGCAAAGGGGTGATCTGTGAAGAATTTATACATTTCTTCCTTGCTTAAAAATTATAATTTTTTTTCTCTATCAAGATTTTTTTCCTTTGGCCATTATTCAACCATTACTAATTTGTAAGGGATGACGTTTATTTCATTTGAACAATTTTTATGATCCACAAAATCCCCTACATTTGAATGAGTTTTGATTGGGAGTCTAAGAAGAGGTAGTGAGATTTAGAATTTTATCCCATTTTGTAATTGTCTTCAATATGAGAGTGGACCCATAGGAGGGGGAAAATCCTATATAAAGGGGACACATCTCACTTGTACCTTACTTTGTTTCTTAGAAAATTTGATACTACTTTCAATCTCTTTTGATTTTATTGATTTCCCAAAATGAATTCTTTCAAGGAAACATCACCTACGAAATGATACATTGCATCTGTGAGATGAATGACTGGAAAATCAACGATTGAGTTTAGATTTATGCATAATGGGGTATGGTGTGCATTTCACTCATTCCATAAACTATTGATTCACTAGAAAATGATTTTCAAGCCATCGTTTTGTGAGATTCGATCAAATGTTGGTTCATAGGAAGTGCCTTAGATGACTATGAGTTCACATGAATTTTCTTTTTCTCTACTGTTAGGATATCTTAGTTTCATTGAAATTTTATATAGAGTATGATGGATGCACCATGGTCTTATTTTTTTGTTGTGGCTACTGACCTTTATACTGTTGTTGAGTAGTTATGTTTCATTAAATAATCCATCAAAAATAAGTTCCATGTCATCGTATTTCACCAGTATTTAGCTGGAATTCAAAGAAATTGTTAAAAAGGATGTCCAATTTCAGATATTTTTAATTTTTATGTTGTTGTTATACCATCCAACATGAATATTCTAGCACCAGATCATTCCAACCAACCCACATCCGTGATAATTTATAATAATAACATTTTGGGGGAAATTATTTTGAAAAAGGGACAATTCAAATTAAAAAAATCTGTCGTTGGGTCTTTGTTGAATTATATCCCATGGTAACAATAAGGTGCTCTGTGGGGACCATACGAAAAGGTTCATTACTACTATTGTATTGTGTTTAATTCTACAACAAATGAGTTTTTTAAAATGGGACTTTCTTCCTGGATGATAATTTAGTTTGGACTAGGGGTGTCCTTTCTAGGTTATTTTCAAACCTGTGATGGATTTTTAACCAATTTGCAGGCTGTGGGGATATACAAAGTAGTTTGAGTATCACACACTTATTCTCATCAAGTCCAATCACTACAACCATATCATCTAATCATGTGGATCTCAAACCCTAATACCCTTCATTTGGTTCATGGGGAGGTTGGAATCATCCTTTGAGATATCAGACTAATTTTAGGGGATTCCATTTATCAAAGACATGTACAATAAATTTCTTCCACCTCCTTCTACTTGGGATGACAGGGAAATTAATTTTCCACTTTTTAAGAAACTTATCGATAATGAAAAACCATTCCGATGAAACTCAACCTTAACATAACTAGTAAATTGTATTTTATAATTGGAATAACGTATTTTCCACTCAAAGCAGTCAAGATCCTCATGGAAGAAAACTAATGACCTAACCGACCATTAAAACTCAAAATAGATTTAGTTCCTACTCGTATATTCTAGGTGATGGTCAATTCAAGGAATTGTGATCAAATACTGTCTATGGTAATGAAATATTGTTTTAATTAGTGTCATTACTATCATTGTTTATAAGAATTTTTCCATTACTAGTGAATGATTCTAGAAATAGAGTTAGAGTCACAGTCTTTATGATGGATGCTCTATATGCCACTAGTAGATGCATCATCATGTTTTTTATAGTATTAGTGAAAATATATAGTTTATTTGGATGATTGAGTTATTTTAAACCTACAAACAAGTTATATTGTCTATTCCAAATTATATGTGGTTGGATGGGAGATGATATAGGAGTCTACACACTTATGAATCCTTAGCCGATTCAGAGTGATAATATCAAACTATATCTTCAATTTATAAGTGTGTTCTTTCCAATAGAATGGGATGAGCATGATGAGTGGGATAGACGAGAATTGATGATTTGGCTCAACAATTATGATCACAACACTAATGAATGTTATTATTCCCCTACTATTGTTTTTTTGAATGAATAATTAGAGGATTTTGTTGATAAATCCATTATTTTTTCTTTTAGATAAGGTATCATAGTTTCTTGATTGGATGTGTAACTTATTTGTGAGGTATATGAACCTTTTAGACTTATCCGGAAATTAATCTATTTCTAGATTATATTCCTTATCCCTCTTAATATCATGTGATTGGAGAAACACATAATGATAACTCAATATCATTGGTAAATTCTTACCTAAGAAGAAACCCAATGCACCATTAAGACTCAAGATTCTATGTGCTTGGATCCATCCCTAAAAATAAGTGAGGCATATATTTGGATTCAATCATATCCATATGGTCAGTTAGAAAATCGAGTTTCTATCATCAAGGCCCCTCAAGATTATATGGATAAAGAGATACAAAAGATATCCATTGGGAATTCTAGCCCTGGAATGTATCCACATAAATATCTTGTTTTAGTGCCCTCATTGATGTCTTTGAGATCCTAGGTATCGATTTCCCATGCTACGTCTACCACTATTAAATAAAAAACGTCCATCCCATGTGATGCCTCCAATCTCATGGCATAGAGGTAATGTGATTCATTATGAGGAGGTAAATCCTACCACACTCTATTACCTCTTGATCTATGGCCCTTCTATCATGAGACAGAGGATTACCTCATAGTGTTTGGATATCTGTCGATGAATAATGAAAATTCTAATGATTATGAAACTAAAATGGTGAATCCCTACCTTCAATAGCTCAAAACACTGATTCATGCTTGGAAAAATCACTTTAAGTATTCTATTTGATTTCATTCCATGGGGTGGTTAGAGTTCAATGTGGATGATGAGGATGATAGACCTCCCTCGGGAATTTTCAATGTGGTCAATTCACCCACTATAACAAGAGTAAGGGAGATTATATAATTGTACTGGGAGCTTGTAAGAGTTTTCCCTCTAAGGGTTCTATAGAGACACAGGAACCTAAAATTTGAATATGTTTATAGTATCCTACTTCTCTTACCTGACCAAATCCTCTAGAATTATCCATCCTCATTATGGCTGCATTCTAGGAGTAATTAATAGATTTGTATTCCTTAATGCAAGTGATTTTGATGAACATATCTAGAAGATGCAACAAGAATATCACATTATGGATTAAGACATTGGAATACCCATTCCCCTACATGAATATATGCTCATCATAATCCACATGAGGTATCCATATATGTTGAATATATGGTTACATGGATTCATTCTTCTAATGAAAAACACTATTACTCTATCCAAGTAGCATTAATGGAAGAAATCCTAGAGCCATATGATATAGAAGGAGTGGAAAATAAATTTTTTGACATCAACCATATATTTCATTTCTATTAGGATCTTAAATATTTTTTTAATTATTCATATAGGAGTCCTAAAAATAAGGGGAACCAAATATTTCATTGGTATACAAACCTAGGTTAATACTATAGGGGAACATGTTCCTTTGGACATGGGGTTTACTTGAAGGGTACTCCTACAAAGACAAAGAATATGGAGGAAGTCTTTATAGATCATACCTGATAATTTATACCTCTTAACCTACCTACAACTTCTACAAGAGGGCCCTCCTTGGCATTTCTTGAAACAAAAATAGGCATCACATTTGACGAAATGTAAAAAAACAAGGATTATAGGTATACTCTATATCCTTTTATAAGATTTTTATAGAAATCGTCTCCATTAAATTACCAATCAGTATACACATATCTGGATGTATATACCATAATAACCCATGTAGAATGTTTCCAATAATTAGTGAATCCAACTCCTTTTTAGATACAAGAGATACCATCAGTGGTTTCAGATTAATAGTTCAGGGATTCTATGATAATCGAAGATGTTGAGGGATTACCTATCCCTCGTAGGTCAATTTTTTAGGATAAAAAAACACCTATATCATCATTGAGGGAGTATGTGGAAGTAGAAATTTAAACTGAAAGTTTTGATTCTTCAATCATAGGGAATAATGGGACAACATTAACATCCGAATCTGAAATGGTTGGGGATACTCAATTATCAAATAACATCATTTAGGATCCAAGTACCAATAGATTAACCATTCCAATTAAATGTAATCTTCCTCCAAGGAGATGATTGATTCAGGATATGACATTCCCTGTGGGAATTTTAATAATGCTTCTATAAGGGATATATCCATATAAGAGTGTTCCATTCCAAATCATAGAGTATTATAATTTTCTATCTTCCCTAGCTTTAGAATTATTATTCACATATGTGTGGTTTATGTAAGTGATCCTCCAGATTCTATCAATTTGGATGAGCATGTTCCTACTCCATGGTTTTCATCGGATGAAATTGAGGTTCAATTTTGGGGTTAGGAAAGAACACAGACATTATCATTTTGTGATGACATAATCGGGGTTGGATACATTGATGTCTCGTCATGTGGAGGTTAATTTTCTACCTCCCAAAAATGCATCTTTTAATTTTTGGATTTAGATATTGAAGTGTATTTATATTTTTATTTCTGAATAACAAACATGATCATATATTGTTGGGATTGTTCTCTTGATCCTTCATTCTGCAGTCACTACAAATGAAGCTGTTGTTGAGGGGTCAAGTCACACCGATGTTATTTAATCAAGACCCTCCCTAGTGTTTTTCATCCTGAATACATTATTCTCTTTAATATTTATTCCTAAATCAATTATATGTTCTTGTAAAGCCTTTTCCTTGGTCACTAAAAAGTATGTAGGAGCATGTGGAAGATGATTTCTCATACCCCTGTTGTAGACACCCCAACGAAGCTACCCAGATTAAATGGCATGTTTTCAGTTATATGGTATAGACGGTTTAATTATCATAGTATATACAATATATTGTATCAAGATGTGAATTCTAGATAATGAAATTTCATGAAAAATTCTATTTTTCCTACCATTGAGATTATATTACAACTTACTGCCACTAGGAAGATCATTATTGATGAAGCCATGGAACATGCTGGAATAGTCGTGAAGCGACTAGGTGAACTGACATAGATGAGGACCTCATTGGAGTTGCTTCCTCAAGAAATGGAAAAAAGAATCAGAAACATAACCAAAATAATAATGAATTTATTCACACTATAGATGATGTAAACAATGGGTTTTGGTGGGTGGAGGATGAGGAAAAGGGCATATTTGGAGCGGTTGTGAAAGAGGAGTTGTATGTTATTGCAGCTACTGAGACTTAATCCAGGTCAAAACATCATATGAAAAGAGAGGAATCAAACAAGGTGCTCATTATTATTTTGGAATTATCTATGAAACACTTTTTATTTCTTTTTCTGACTCATATACAGATGCTTTAGTTTATATGTTCTCTTTTATCTTGATTAATGAAATGCATATTGTTTTCATAGTCCATTGTTTCTGCATATAATTGTGCACTAAAAAAAATTATAGATAATATTATTCTAAATGATACTATCAATTAGGTATGGATTTAAATCATGATCAATGATAATTAAATAGATATGACCATTGAATGATCTATTTATTCATTATTTAGGGGACATGACGAGTGTAGTTTCACTGTTTATAGTGTTATATATAAAAAAACCTATGAACTCTATTTCATTTTTGGAATCACCCTAATATTTTCCTAATACCATTATGATATGGACTCTATGGGCATAATGTGAATTTTTCATAGGCCTCACTTTATGGGTTTTTTATATAACAAGATATGTGTCTCTTTTTATGTTTGATTCATTGCTATTTTGATAATCCATAAAATGTGTTGGTCCAGCGAGCTAAAAATCGGCATTTACCCTTTGATCCCTTTGCATGTCATAATACTGGAGAGTTTTGTGTATCTTTTGATGAGTTATTTAATGACCTTCAAAATTAAATGACCATTATTAATATGTTAGTATGATTTCTTGAACCATAAATTATGAATTAGGGGAACCAATATGGTTTATCTTCTGAGAATGTCCAAATATTTTCTAGAAATGAATGATGGGATATTATTAATACATGTTCATAAGTTAAAATGGTGAGATATAATATGGGGGCATGGAAGCCAGTGCGTTGTATGTAGGTAATAAAATCCTATTCGAAATATCACTTGTACATATCTTAAAAGTAATTTTTTTGAAAACAATTATTCAGATCCCAAGAGGAATATTGTGAATAGTCAAAAAAATTTGTCCCAATGACATTGGACCTCCATAGACATTGGCTAGATGATGAAATTTGAGGTGTAGATTTTTTCTATTCTTTTAAGTGAGCATTGAATGTAGATTATGGGTGATTTATAAAAACCATTTGGACATTTGTTTTGGAATTGTAAGAGGGATTGCTCCCACATGGAGATAAATTATGTTAATAAGGGATGGGGAGTATTCATGTTTATGGTCATGTAAGTAGGATATTATTGGTGCAGTTTAAAGAAATTATTCAAGGAAATTCATAATTTAAAACTCATCTTTGAAAAAAAGGGTAAACGATTCTTCATTTACATTGAAATCTAACTAGAAATGACCAATCATATAAATGAATGAGAGATAATAAGGGGTGAAAACTGTAATATGAGGGTTTCTAAATCGATAATGTGATATGGGATGTAAATTCCATTGGGTGTATAGAGGTAGTAATAGACTCTCACATGGATGATTTTTACTCTTGTTGATGGCCATTTTTTTGTTGGAATCTTATGTAGAGCCATCGAGGAATATTATGTATAATCAAATAGAGGTGTCCCCAAGATAATGTACCTTCATATCCAATGGATTGGGAAAGTTATGGGGATTCATTTCATTCCAGACACAATTTTTATTCTATTAAAATAGTGTTCCTGAAAATGTAAGAGGTATTTGATGTCATAATTTTTAGGGAAAAGGATATATAACGTCACCTTAGGTTGGTATGAGTGGGTATTCTACATAGGTATTTCCCATGAATAGGGAAGATATATTAACCAGGTAACAAACCCAGTGGGCCGCTAGCACAAAAAACGTAGCCATGCCCGAGCACAGTCCTCTAAGAGATAGAATACCCTTGTCCACTAGCACATAAAATACCCCCACCTATTTCATACCCAAATAACTTGTAGATGTAACTATCCCCTACATGAAGAGGATTTAAATCACCTCCCCCACAACTTGAACCCATAACCACATGCTTAATGCTTTTTGGTAGGATATTAAGCCTATGGTGGTGATTTTGAGTTCCAGGGGAGGCGATTTAAATCCCTGTCAGGAAATGAATAGGTTCTACTATATGATATTTGATCCAGCAAGAGTTGGGGAGTCTATTATCATCCAGTCGGCAGGGGTATACCATATTCGATAGGACTATGGTTCGGTATGGCTGAGATAATTGGTCAAGAGGCACACTGGGTTCGATATAGGTCTGTTATCTGCCAGAGGGTTTAGCTTAGGTGTGGATGAGTTCGTTGGGCTTGCAGACCAATGGTTTCATTACAAAACATTGAGTTTAATGTCTTCTAGTGCATAAATTTTTTGGTTCATATTTATTTCCTTCATAGGAACATGGAGGGAATCTTTCCTTGCTGCCTTTTATAATTTCCCATATAGTTATGTCCCAAACATTGGGAAGGAACATTTTGGGATGCCTCATGGTGGTTGACCCTTTCTTGGCTAAATTTCCTCTCCGATGAGGGCGTCATGATGCTGCCATGTAGTTTATCATCACACAACTCGGACAGTGGGAGAACAGTTCAACGTCATGTTGGGAGGATGTAGTTAATGTGATCTAATAGGAAGTGCATTGTGTGTCTGTTATGACCTAACATGAATGGGGACCTAATTGGCCCTATATTATACCACACACTCTTAATGTAAACATAGTCCAAGTGGAGAAATGTTTTAATGTATTTTAAAAAGGGCCCACATATGAAATGCATGGTTCTTTATATATTTCTCATATGGGTTTGAATCAATCCATACTTGGTTCTTGAGAAATCTGCATTCATATGTTTCATTCATAGATAGAGATAAGGGAATTTTTATGGGTTGTGGCCGGTCCTCGATGTGGAATCCGAGCACCAATATATATATTGGGTTTATATGAATCAATAATTTTTTAGTTCATGATTATAACACCCCAAGATTTTATGAGAAGTATTATTTTTATTTTATTTGATGTCTTCTATTGTACGCTACACCAATATTATCTTGCGTATACGGAACACCATTTTAGCTTTCTGTGTACGCAACACTATTCTTGGATCGTGTTACGCAGAATTTCAAGTTCGTTTGAAGTTATTGTATACAACATTGCGTGTATATATATATATATTCAATGTATAAATGAAATATGTTTGGATTCTATTATATGCAACAACAAAAGAATATTTCACTACACACAACCCTGACTTGTCTTTCATTACACGCAATCACGACCTTCCCTGATAGTGTCTGTTGTACGCAATACCGAGTTTCACTAAACAACGATATATTATATAAAATAGTCATTATGAATAATAATACCCAATTTTTGAATTTGTTTTTCAAAATGGACTTCATTTTTAGATTCCGAATATTGAAATTATCCTTGGGTGAATTTTTGGTATTTTTCTGAAAACCTTCAATTTTTGATGAATTGTGAAAACACTAGGTTACTATTTAAAACCCAACTTTTTATTTAAATAATTATTTATATTATTTAAATTTATTTTAGGTCAAAATTGATTCATAATACCTATATACGTTCAATGTAATTCATTGGAGTCATTTTATAATAATTTTAGATATATAAAAATTTTATTGAACTTTTTACCGTCTTTTACCCACCTCCTAGGAGATTTTGGACATTCACATAAAACATAATATTACCACTTATTTGAGTGAGATTTCGAAAATCTGAGAGAAATGGTTAATGTCAAGGAATAAAATGTGGTTCAAAGAGAATAAAATAATTTTTGGTGAATAGTAACTTTTTACTTTTATTTAGAACGGTTAAAATTAAATAGGGCAATTAAGGGTAAAAATTATATTATTATTACCCTATCAAATGTCCTAATTCTTTTGGATAAGTTTATTTCGACCAAAAACAACATTAGGAATAAAATATGACCATTTCGGTCCACTTGGATTAGATTATGACATTTATTATTAATTTATTTAAAGAAGGGTTAAAATAGTTAAAATCAATGTTTATTAACTAAATCATTTTTAATATAGGGTTATAAATACGATAAAATCGACTATAAATATTAATTATAAAGCTAAAATTATTTAATACCTAATGGTATTTAATTTATAATTGTAAGACAATAAATAATTGAATTTATTTATGACACAATAGTGATGCAGTAATTACCTTATTAATGAAATATTAACATAATTGATGTTATAAATACACAAATAAATGAAATTTGAGACTTTTTGTGAATTCCATAAATTTTCTAGGTTAATATGACATGTTATTATTGATTTAATTATCATTTTTCAAATTAATCATTCTGTTATGATTTTCACAAATAAATCAATTACCAAATAGTGTCAAAAATGAGCTAAAATAGTTTTTAAAATAAATATTATATTATTAATTGTCATTATATTCCTAAAAATCTAATATTCAGCCAAATGACTTATATAAGGATATATATATATTAATAATGACTAATTGGGTTTTTTTGGCTTACTATAGTATGTTTATTAACCATATAGTGTAAGAAAACAAGAAGACACGGTAAAAGGTAAATTATTTACCTTAGAGTTATATCTAAATGATAAGGTTAAAATAGTAAACTAAACTTGTCTAAAACCTATTGGTTGAGAATATTTAGACCCATCCCCAATTTATCATTGAAAAAAATTAATTTTGAGCTATTATAAAACGAATATTAATTTATTATAAAATAATATTTAACGTTTTTTCAAAGGTTCCCTCTCCTCCCTTATAAAAAGGGCACCCCTTCCCTCTTCTCTTCACACCATTTTGAGCCTTGAAGATCGGCCAAAACCTGTCAATTCCTCTTCTCAAAATCTCTAGTTATATCATAGAGGTTATGGACTTCTCAAAGAAACCAACTCTAGTGCCCTAAGAAGAAGTTTAAAGGAGTTGCGTCGAGAAAGATGTATTCTCTTCCACTGACTCATTCAAATTTCATTCATCTTATACTTCCTCTTATTTAGTTGTTTCATTATAAAGTAATAAAATCAGTATTACATATATAATTATTTGTAATTATAAATATGAAACAACCCTATTTCACCTTCTATCCAACCTACGGAAAATGAAATCAGTGTGTGTGCATATGTACGGAATACCTTCTCCGCGTCGTGGTGTACTGTGTTTTCCACCACCACCATACATGGATGGGTATAATGGTGTAAATAAATAACTATATATGGTTATAGTAAAATGATATTGATTCTGTAATATTATACATACACTTCAATACAATTCCATGATCATGGGAATGATATCATCGCTCGTGCGTACGTACAGACTACCGTCTCCACGAATGCGATGAGATTCATTTTCCATGATTAACCATTCAAGAATGATTATAAAGTATATATAATAAATTATAATGAAATATATGACATAATTAAGCTACTGGATTTATGTATACACATATATATTTATATTTCATCTACATAGTTCCATTCAAGTCAATAAGGTAAAGAAAACAACGTTCATGCGTACATACGGCCTACCGTTTCCATGAACGGTGTATTTCCTTTCATATAACTATCTATTATATATATATATACGGAATATATATGATATATAAATCATGATTTACATTCTTTATATAATTAAATCATGATATAATTAATAATAATATCAAGAACAACAAGTCCAAACAAGTACATTAAATAAAACGATTTTACCCAAAACATTACTTTAACATGGAATTTACAAAAGAATGGGTAATATAAGTTATAAATTAACCATATATGATATAATAACAATGTATATGATTATTTAATAGGTAAATGACATTATTTAAATCATTGTACATGAGATTCAGATACGTACGAAGCATATCAGACCTATGGTAAGGGATAACAATTCCAATCTCATTCTTATACGAGATTGTTATTATTAAGTATTTACTGGGGCTATATTTATCATTTATGTCCCTATTTTATAAAAATAATTTCATTTATTTTTAAAGTCCTTTTTACCCATTTTTACTTTTACTATATGGTATGTAAGGAATCTTTTTTTTACCATATGAGGTATTTTTTGACTTTTCCAGGAAAAGTACTAAAAGAATGTTCTTTTACTTATTTGGCATGAAAAGAATTTTACGGTTTTATAACGCTAAATTTTCATGAAGCTTACTCTACAATATATCATGTTTATTTTCAATAAAATCCTTTTGTTTTAAAATTTCATGGAATTTTGTTAAAATAAAATGATTTTGAAGAAGAAAGGATATTTTCCTAAAGATTTCATTTCAAGTGTTTTATCAAAACTATTTTCCATCTAAAATGTCATTTTTTAATATGTTTATGTTTCAGGTATAATGTCTCTGTTATTTACATGGTTTTATTTTTCTTATGATGAAATTATATCTATTTTTTGTATATGGATTATTTTATGATGGCAAGATGTTTAAGAATCCCATTCTATTACATGGGTTATGCTATGATGTATGATTTATGATTTTGTGGCACACGAAAGAATGATTTAATTATGAGATGGGTGGGACCTATATCTCCCTCCAATGCATTGGGTAAAGATTTATATCTCATGTGATCTGCATGGCTGGAATGGTAAGTTAATATGGTTCAGTAATACAGGAATGGAACGAGGAGTGAACTCGATTCACAAAGGGACTTTGTCCACTAAGATGGTCTTGGCAGCAATGCCTTGGATAATATGGAAATCATATCATGTGATTAATGTTTTTAAATAATTAAATGTTTTATTCCCATGTTATTTTATCATTATTGATGTTACATTATGATGTATTCCTTACATAATTCCATGATTTTTATGTTTAAACTTTATGTTCATGTTTTTATGTTCCAATGTATATGGTTTGTTTTATTTTCTCCATGCTTACCCTTACTGGGAATTTGATCTCACCCTTTTTATGATTTCCTTTCCCAGGTATATAATGAAAGGTTTTAGGTAAGAAAACAAAAAAAGGTAAGATCTTAATGGGAGATATTGAAGATCTTTCACCACGATTAGAATATTTTGTTCCTAGATTCCAAATACACTAAACTATTATGGTCGTTGTGTGTTTGTTTTTGTTATGTATTATGTATTCCACAAAATTACTGTAATGTCCATAAACATCAAGCTTTGGGTCTCTATAGTTGTTATCAAAGGAATGGTTTAGTCAACCATTGGAAACTAGGATGTGAGAACTTTAGTGAGATCCGTATAGATATTTCTAAGGAATGTCTAGGGATATTCCTAAGGTTATGTATAAGTATAGGTTAAAGTCCAAGAATTATGGTAATGATCTCAGAATTTAACCTAATATGTTAGATATTGATGGTACTCCCCCATTATTATGTTTTTCCTTATAATGATTTTTTCCTCTCACACTATTCTTTTTGGGATTGAGGAAAAGGCTGTAAATAGGTAGATTCACGATAATAGAGGATATGATGGACAATGTAATGATATTCTTCATGAGAAAAAAAAATGAAACGGGAATTGGAAGTCCAAACATCATTATTATGCCTAATTAGAAATCTCATAATATGATCAATAATCTCATTATTGATATTTTTCCTGACTCAGCTAATAAGAGAAAGATGGATTTTCATGGTGATCATAGAGAAAAGAAAGTTCAATTTCACTCATGTAAATCATGTGGGATGAGGCATTAAAGAGAATGTTTCAAAGGAACTGGAATATGATTTGGGTGCAGAAAAGGACACAAATCCAGTAAGTGCAAAGGAAAAGGTTCAGTTAACACCATGGAGAAGGATAATGGTATTTTTATGACATCAACAATGATTATATTTTTTAAATGTGGAATATATGGTCATTATACAAACCAATTCCCTAAAGGAAAATCTCATGAAGAGAATCAGCATGATCATATGGGTAGTATTTATGTGGATAATGATGAGGAGACTATAAATGATATATGAGATTAAAGAAGTATTGAAGCATGGTTAATGGTTTAAGAAGGTATTGGAATGATTTATGTTTATCAAGAGTTATTTTGTATAGGTAATGGTAATATGGAATAAAGAAACATCTAAGGATTGTTACAATATTGTTTTTCCTAAATTATTTGAAAGTATATGTTGAATGGTACTGGTAACCATGAAAGGCTATTCAGATATTTTTGGAAAGAAGATTATATGTGCATAATGAAGGGATAATGAGAAAATGAAATTTTGATAGTATTTATGATCTCATGACTGATATAAAGACAATGTGATATCATGGTTTGAGTATATTGAAATCTTGGGATTTTGGTATGTGGAAAGATTTAACTTTTGACAGCATTTTTGTTTTCACTAAGGTTCAATGTTTATTCATTTTTCAAGAGAATACATGATTAAGGTATTCACATGTTTGGAATGTGACAAACATGATATAACATGAGATATATGAGATATTAATGATGTTATTCACATGCTTGTTATGTGACCTTTCTAGTAATCGATTTCATTATACTATGATCTTGGACAGAAGTATTTTTGATAAGCCTAAGGATTGGAATTAATTATGTTTGAAATAATCTAGTATTGTTTAAGGCTCTAATTTTATGCGATATTATTTATGGAATGTTATAATAATGTAGTTTTAGAAAAAGGACAACCTGCAGGATGGGTGACAACCCGTCACGTCGGACAAGGCTGTGGGAATCGAACCCACAACTGATGTACGACAAGCCTTTATCACCTACCATTGGCCTACAGGAAGTCCCTGGTTATTAGAAACTAGTTTTATTATATTAATCTATATGATATATGAAGTATATGTCCATTCATGGAGCCATATATGTTTAATATCTTCATATATGGATTTATGTATATTTAATAACTTTTTCAAAGTTTTCGTTTGAGAAAGATGGAATGACCCATCATTCAATCACATGATCTGCTAACATTTCATGGAAGACAAATTCAATATCATTTATTTAAGAGATGATGTGGAAATTTTTAAAGGAACAAACAAAAGTAAGATTGTACCAAAAATAAAGTAAGTATTTCTTTTAATTCAAAAATTATTCAACATTAGTGAAATGATCTTGATAACAAAAAATGGTGTCCTAGTGACATTATATCTGATGAATCACATAGTACCTTAGATCATAAGAAATTTTTGGATTTGTGATTTTTGGATTTTTCATAGCCATGTTCTCTACCACATTCCATCAGAATGTGATGGTTAGATTTCTCTTCCATATCCAGATTTTCACCTATGTTCTTCTTTGTTTAAACCCAGTGATTAGTTAATTTGGGTAACCGTTATGTTTCATACGTTATTTTTTAAAGATAAGTTTTGGTATTCCTTTTTATGATGTGGTATCATATTAAAACTTTTGAGTAGTAAACCATTTAGAACCCCGACGAATTTCGAGGGAGAAATTCATTTTAAGGTTGTTAGAATATAAAACCCCGAGATTTTATGAGATGTATTATTTTTAATTTATATGATGTCTTTTGTTGTATGATACACCAAGATTATCTTGAGTATACGTAACACCATTTTAGCTTGCAATATACGCAACACTATTCTTGGATCGTGATACACACAATTTCAACTTCATTTGAAGTTATTGTATTCAACATTGAGTGTATATATATATATATTGAATGTATAAATGAAATATGGTTGGATTCCATTATATGCAAAAACAAAATAATATTGCACTACACGCAACCCTGACTTGGCCTGCATTACACGCAATCACAACCTTCCCCGGTTGCGTGTGTTGTCCGCAATACCAATTTTCACTAAACAACGATATGTTATATAAAGTAGCAGTTATGAATAGTAATACCCACTTTTTGATATTTTATTTTTCAAAATGGAATTTATTTTTTGGATTTAGAATATCGAAATTAGCCTAGGGTGAGTTTTTGGTATTTTTAGGAAAACTTTCAGTTTTTGATGAATAGTGAAAACACTCGGTTACAATTTAAAAACCGACATTTTATTTAAATAATTATTTATATTATTTAAAACTATATTAGCTAAAAATTGATACATTATACCTATATATGTTCAATGTAATTCATTGGAGTCATTTTATAATAATTTTAGACATATAAAAATTTTATTGTACTTTTCACCGTCTTTTACCCACCTCCTAGGAGAATTTGGAAATTCACATAAAACAAAATTTTACCACAACTGTGAGTGAAATTTTGGAAATCCTAGATACATGGTTAATATAAAGGACTAAAATGTGGTTCATTGAGATGAAAATATTTTATGGTGAATAGTAACTTTTTACTTTTATTTACAATTGTTAAAAGTAAATAGGGTAATTAAGTGTAAAAATGATATTATTATTACCCTAGAACATGTCCTAATTCTATTGGATAAGTGTAATTCGACCAAAAACAACCTTAGGAATAACAAATTACCATTTAGGTCAACTTGGATTAGATTATGACATTTATTATTAATTTATTTAAAGAAGGGTTAACATAGATAAAATCAATGTTTAATAACTAAATCATCTTTAATATAGGGTTATAAATAAGATAAAATCGACAATAAATATTAATAATAAAGATAAAACTATTTCCTACCTATTGGTATTATATTTATAATTTTTAGACATTAAATAATTTAATTTATTTATAACACAATGGGGATGCAGTAATTACCTTATTAATGTAATATTAACATAATTGTTGTTATAAATACCCAACTAAATGTAATTTGAAACATTTTATGAATTACACCAATTTTCTAGGATTATATGAGATGTTTGTATTTATTTATTTTTCTTTTTTTGAAATAATAATTCTGTTATGATTTTCAAAAAAAATCAATTACCAAATATTGTCAAAATTGACATAAAATAGTTTTTAAAACAAATATTATATAATTAATTGTTATTATATTCCTAAAAATATATTTTCGGCCAAATAACATAGATAAGGATATATATATTAATAATGAACCACTTGGGGTTCTTTTGGCTTGTTATAGTAAATTTATTAACCATATACAGTAAGAAAACAAGAAGACACGGTAAAAGGTAAATTATTTAACGTAGAGTTAAATCTAAATGATATGGTTAAAATAGTAACCTAATCTTGTCTAAAACCTGTTCGTTGAGATGATTCTGACCCATACCCACTTTATCTTCTAAATAAATCAATTTTGATCTATTATAAACCGAATATGTCTTTATTATAAATTAATATTTTATGTTTTTTCAAAGGTGCCCCTCTCATCCCTTATAAAAAGGGCACCCCTTCCCTCTTCTCTTGACACCCTTTTGAGCCTTGAAGCTCGGCCAACCCCTGTCAATTAATCTTCTAATAAACTATAGTTATAACATATAGGTTCTAGTATTCTCAAAATACCATATCTAGTGCCCTAAGAAGAATATTAAAGGAGGTGCGTCGTGGAAGAGGTAATCTCTTCTACCGACTCTTTCAAGTTTTATTCTTCTTATAATTCCTCATATTTAGTTGTTTCATTATAATGTAATAACTTCAATATTACTTATATAATTATATGTTATTAGAAATATGAAACAACCCAATTTCACCTTCTATCCATCCTATGGAAAACAAAATCATCGTGTGTGCGTACGTATGGAATGTCGTCTCCACGCCGTGGTTTAATCTGTTTTCCACCACCACCTTACCTGGATGGGTATAATGGTGTAAATAAATAACTATATATGGTTATTGTAAATTGATATTGATTCTGTAATATTATAAATACACTTAAATAAAATTTTACGATCATGGGAATGATATCATCGCTTGTGCATACGTACGGACTACCGTCTCCACGAATGCGATGAGATTAATTTTCCATGATTAACCATTCAAGACTGGTTATAAATTATATATAATGAATAATAATTAAATATATAAAATAATTAAGCAACTATAATTATCTCTATATATATTTATATATTTCATCTATATACTTACATTCAAGTCAATAAGGTAAAGAAAACAGCGTTCATGCGTACGTACGGCCTACTGTCTCCATGAACGGTGTATTTCATTTCATTTACCTATCAATTATATATATATATATACTAAATATATATGATATATAAATCATGATTTAAATTTTTTATGTAATTAAATCATGATACAAGTAATAATAATATCATGAACAACAAGTCCAAACAAGTATGATAAATAAAACGAATTTACCCAAAACGCTGCTTTAACATGGAATTTACAAAAGAATGGGTAATATAAAGTAATAAGTGAACCATATATGATATAATAATAATGAATTTTATTCTTTAATAGGTAAATGTCATTATTTAAATCATTATACAGGAGGTTCGGATATGTACGAATCATATTGGACCTAGGTTATGTGATAACTATTCCAATCACGTTCTTATCTGAGATTGTTATTAGTAAGTATTTACTGGGGTTATATTTATCATTCATGTCCCTTTTTTCTAAAATTGAATTCATGTAAGTTTAAATTTCTTTTTACTCATTTTTTACTTTTACTACATGGTATTTAAGGAATATTTCTTTTGTTTACCATACGAGGTACTTTTTGACTTTTCCGGCAAAAGTATGAGAAGAATGTTTTTTTACTTATACGGTATGAAATGATTTTTACTATTTTATAATGTTTAATTTCATGAAGATTACTCTAAAAGATTTCATTGTTATTTTCATTAAAATCATTTTCTTTTAAAATATCATCGCATTTTGTGAAAAGAAAATTATTTTGAAGAAGAAAGGATATTTTCATCAATAATTCATTTCAAGTGTTTTATCAAAACTATTTTCCATCTAAAATGACATTATTTAAAATGTTTAGGTTTCAAGTATAATGTCTCCATTATTTACATGGTTTTATTTTTCTTATGATGAAATTATATCGTTTTTTGTATATGGAATATATTATGATGGCATGATGTTTAAGAATACCATTCTATTACATGGTTTATGCTATCATGTATGATTTTTGATTTTGTGGCACACGAAAGAATGATTTCATTATGAGATAGGCGGGACATATATCTCCCTCCAATGAATTGGGTAAAGATTTATATCTCATTATATAAACATGGCTTGAATGATAAGTTAATCTGGTTTAGTAATACTGGACTAGAACATGGAGTGAACTTGATTCAGAAAGGGACTTAGTCCACTAACATGGTCTTGGCCCCAATTTCTTGGCTACTATGGAAATTATATCAAATGCTTAATGTTTTTCCACAACTATATGTTTTATTCACATGTTATTTTATCATGATTGATTTTCCTTTATGATCTATTACTTACGCACTGCCATGATTTATTTCACAACTCATGATA
Organism: Viscum album; assembly: GCA_963277665.1. NCBI lineage: Eukaryota > Viridiplantae > Streptophyta > Magnoliopsida > Santalales > Viscaceae > Viscum > Viscum album. Next base: position 792,701,104 of record OY728128.1, on the reverse strand, counting down.
TTTATGTTTAAACTTTATGTTCATGTTTTTATGTTTAAATGTATATGGTTTGTTTTATTTTCTCCTTTCATACCCTTGCTAAGAATTTGAGCTCATCCTTTTTTTTCTATTCTTCAAGATATAAAGAAAGGTTTTAGGTAAGAAAACGAAAAAAAGGGAATATCGTTATGGGAGATATTGAAGATCTTTCACTACGATTAGAATATTTTGTTCCGAGTTTCCAAAGACACTAAAATATTACGGTCCTTGTGTGTTTATTTTTTATGAATTAAGTATTACTAAAAAGTAATGTAATGTCCATGTATGGAATGCTTTGGGTCTCTACATTGATGAAATGTATTATTTAATTTTTTGTGGTAAGGACATTATATCATTGAATTTAGTGGCATGAGATTATGAAAATTTCCATGAAAATTATCCTCATGAAGTTTGAAAGTTTTCTTAGAGTAATCATGAATGAAATTTTGGATAAACTTGCCAAGATGTTCTCACATTATTTGGATGTGAGGGGGAAGATGGTATAAACCATGATCCCATGGAGTCTTAGATCAAGAAAAATGTTACGGGGCATGGAAGATATTCAGGTTTATGGAGTTATGAAAAGTCTCTAATTAGGATGTGTTTTTATTTGGTTGATAAACCACTTTTTATGGGAAACTTATAAAAATTCACCAGGGAATATTATTAATATCCAAACAATGGTGCCTATAAGACACTAGACCTGAATTTTTGATGGTCAGTTAGGATTACAATGATCCAAAATTTCCGAGTACACAACTGTTGATGGAATTAAATGATTTATCTATAAATGCAAGAAATATCGACAATATGATCGGTAATTGAAACATGAATTTACCTCTATACATCAGAATCCTATATAGGGGGATTTAAATTTATTAAAAGAACATAAATATTGATAGAAACATGAATGCTTATTAATGGATCTATATTTATGTATAGAGGATGGGGGACATTTTTTTCATATTTGCAGTGGTTGGGCCTAGCCTGTAGGATCTGGAAATTTCTACGTACCTCTATGAAATGATGATCATGATACACATTGAACTTAGTGAGCTAATTATTTAGATCAGATTCATGCATAGGGGGAATTTTTGAATTATTATTTTTTAACTTGTGACAGATATAGGATATGGGTGTTACTATGTATCTTGTATGGAAATGGATCTCAACCCACATAATTATGAATGGTAAGGACCAATTCAAAGTTATTCTCCAAAATCATGTAGAGGGAAATTTTATTCTTGAATTGGTATTAAGAATTGCTCATTCGTAAGAATCACATGCATTGACTTGGTTTCTATATAGGGGATGGGCTATTTTAGGTGTTTCGTAGTTGGGACCAGAGTATAGGATCCAAACATCAGTAGATATACTGTATAATGTGAATCAATCCATAAATAGTTCTTTATCAGAATGCTCCCAACATATTTCTAGCCCATATAGTTGGAGGGTATATTTTTTTACTTTGGAGCTAGATGGACCATGATGTGATATCTCGGTATCTCTACATGTAAATCCCCAAGCTTCCACGGTACACTTCTCTTTGAATAATACAGTAGCATGTGTTGTACGCAACTTCGAGTTCTAACACACACCACAACCAATCAAAGTAGCTGTTATGAATAGTAATACCTAATTTTTTGAAATTTTATAAATTTTATCTTTCCAAATGGACTTTGTTTTTGTATTTAAAATTTCTAAATTATCCTATGTTGAATTTTTTGTAATTTTTCGGAGAACTTCCAATTCTTTATAAATAGTGAAAAAATACTTAAAAACAACCATTTTAATCAAAATAATTTATAGTGATAAATTATAATATTGAGGGGTTTTAAAGTACAATTAGAATATATTTTTACCATTTTATCATATGGTGTACATTAGTATTAATTTCACATTGAAATTGGACATAAACAATTTTCAATCTTTTGATATATAATGTTTCTTAAAAACATGCTATTTGTTGTGACAGCGGGAATTAGTTATAAAATTAATTAATGAAAATTAAATGTTTGGAATTTTTTAAAATATGCATCATTTTTGAAATCGGAATATAAAATGTAACTAAGGGCGAAATTTTGAGATTGTTTTGAAAAACATCAATTCTTGATGAATAGTGAATCCACTAAGTGGTAGTTAAAAAACTGATTTTTCGTCTAAATGAAACATTTCCACTTCTATGATTTTATTTTAAAAAATCTGACATACATGGTTATAATTAGGTAGTAAAATGCAGTTTAATGGGATTAAATTGATTTTTTGGTGAATAGTAACTTTTACGTTTAATTTATCGTGATTAAAGGTAATTTGTGAAATTTAAGGTAAAAATGATATTATAAAAATATGAAAATACTTTTACACTTGTCCTACCCCTATTATATGAGTCATGGACGACCAAGAAAATCCATGGGTCTAATTGGGGACCCCATGGAACCCGTTTGGTAGGAAAATGACATTAAAAACTTTTTATTTAATGTTAAAATAAAAATGTCACAAACTTGAGTTGTTTTACTAAAATAATTTTTAAATGGGGTTATACAAGTCATATTTTTGACTGTAAATATTAATTAGAAAGATAAAAATATTTACTACATCATGATAACTTTTTTATAGTTTTTAGACATTAAATAAATTAAATTATTTATGACACCATGATTAGGCATCGATTACATCATTAATCAAAGATTTAAATAAAATAAAAATATAATGTAAAATCTAAAACATACACTTGTCAAAAACCTATTAGATTAGTATATATCGAACCCTTATCACCTTATCCTCTTAATATATAAGTGTGGGACCTTTAAAATCCGAAACTCATTATATAATAAAGTAACATTTCATGACATTCCAAGAGTGCCCCTCCTCTCCTCTTATAAAAGGCCCCCACCACTACCACCTTACTCACACCATCAAAGCCTTTTGGCTCGGCCAACCTCTGCTTGAATACTCTCTCAACTTCCGTCTCTTACTCCTAGAAGCCTCACATTGGGCATAATTATTCCCAAGGAATCCTTTGGCTCAAATCAAAAGAAGAGATACCCTATTTTAAGGTAATGTATTCTCTTATGTTATTTTGTTTTATTTTTCTTCTCTAACCCCTTAAACTCTTTTTATTCCTTTATTTTGTAACAAAAACAGTATCTCAAATATAATAGGATGTTTTTATAAGAAGGATTCGATCTACCCTTTCACACACCTATATCTAATGGTTAAAGAACATACTGTTTCATTGGATGGCGAATTTCGGCCTCACGAAACGATGATTGTTCAACACTCCTATAACACATTAAAAGGTGGCCATTAATATGTCACTATATTTTTATAAGATATATTATATGTTTATCTTTACCTTAATCTTCTGTATTTTTCATTTATTCCATACCATTATGGTTTCCATTATTTGTAAAAGCGATATTTTCATTTTAGGAAGTGCGGACTACCGCCCCCTCAAAGTGATTTGAATCGATAATGCCATATATGGGATGTATAAAGGATAGATTAAATGTTATTATACATTATATTATACTGGAATTATATTATACCTATATATAATTATATCTTCGTTCCATTAAATACGAAATAGAAATGAAAGTAGCGTTCATGCGTACGTACGACTTACCATCTCAATGAACGGTGCATTTCATTTCTTACCTCTAAATGTTATGTAATATTATAAATGAATGTATTTAATGGATATATATGATGTATCAGATATCTACATCATGAATATAAATATGGATATAATGGATATTTTACCACATGAACAACTTGTAATTTTAAGAAGTTCGAAAAAACTACCGTCATAAACATAAATTATTACGCAATGTTCATGACCTGGTAATAAGTGATATAAAAGGAATAATAAACTTGAAAAAGGTTATTAAGCAATTATAAATTAACTCTAGTTTATTATTCATGAGGTTAATGAATGGTCGAGTCAAGTCGGACACGAGGTAAGGGAATTTCTTAACCCAATTTCCATTCTTTGGGTCAATCTCCTACTTTCATATTATGTCATGATATTATTATGTCATATCTATTATTTGTACTTTCATTATGTGTACTTATAGTAAATATAAATAATAGATCTATTTTATTTTAAAAATGATCTTTGTAAGGACTTCGTCTCAATCTTCTTTCATTGAGGCATATTTGGTTTTATACACAACTTTCATTTATATGGTGTATAAACCCCTTTGTATTTTAATTTTATTCAAAAGGAATCTTTTTTATACCAAGCATTTTTACTAAATGACAAAAGGAATGTTTTTTCTTACGTATGCAGCGACAACGACTTCTCCACTGCCATGACTATTATTTGAGTTTCGGCTTCCTCTATAAGACATAAGTTTTTTTTAAAATAAAAATAAATACCATGTTTTACTTCTCTTTTATTTTGGTATTGAAAATGGTTTTGATAAAGTTTTTATTATATCAATGTGTGTTATTGATATCTTGTGATTGAAATGTGTAAATTTTATGTTTCATTTATGCATGTTTTATGTGATACAATTATGTTATTGTTTATGATATGTTTAAACCAGTTCATATGATGAATGCATTGGACTTAATAAGTGACAGGTGGAGCCCGCTATAGCTCGTCAATGCATCGGTAGGTCACATGAGAAAAACTACTGTCTTGGCATGAGGCCTTGACAAAACCTTATTTGTTGTCTTGGCACGAGGCCCTAGCTACGTGGTTATGATAGTTTGGAATTATGCATTACATCATTTTTAAAGTGGTTATTAATATTGCATGTGATTATTCGTCCAGTAAAATATCCATGTGAATAAGTAAATGAAATTAGCTCATTTTACTTTCTCCATATTATGTTGAAGTTCATGTTTAAAAGTATTTTGTTTTAGTTATACATTTCCTTAAATGTTTATACTTATTTATGAAAGCTTCTGCTATATTGTTATCCTTACTGTGCATCTGAGCTCACCCCTTTCAATGTTTTAATTTTTTCCAGGATGTGAAGAAGTATTATAGGATTGACCTGCAGGGATAGTCTGAAGGGGATATGAGTGTGGAGAATTGAGACTATGTTATTGTAGTTTTTAACTTTATGATGTAATGTAACATTTATGAATGTATCTAGCATTTCTAAGGCTACTAAACTAATCTGTCTTTCGAGAATTGATCTTTTGTGATCATGCCAATGTTACGCGATAATGCACTGACTCCGGGTAACAGGGGTCAGGGAGTTACAGTTGGTATCAGAGGAAGTTTAGTACTAACCTTGGAAGCTATATTTAGATAATGTCTGATTAGAGCACATATCCCTAATATAGACTTTGAGGGTTAGTATAGAATAAATTCCTAGAATTTTGGTATTATAGAGATTTTGTGAGTTTTCCGAGAAATACATCCCTATCTAGATACGAGCAGGTAGAGGCGGTTCTAGCACAGATGTAACTAGGGGCAAAACCTGAAAACACCGCTTTGAGCTAGACTCGAAGGAGAACTGGTGCATGACAACGGGCCTTGCTGCACTCTTGGTTACGACACTCCTGGGGGATATGCATAGGATAATTCTCATTTTCTTTAGAAACCATTATGAAGGCTTTATGAGTATATACTTTCTCAAAGAAAACATTTCTTTTTTTGAATATAGATTATATCCATAAATAGTTCAACTTCTGTTAAGTGTTTTACAAGTATATAATTATGCATTTTAATTCATAACCTAATCTATTTTATGCCATTGTTTAGAAATGGCGTATAGTGGGAGGAATGGAAACCGTATCAATCCATGAACTCCGTGTAGGGATTGCCTTCCTGCTTAAGATAATTATTGTGGAGCTGGAAATACAACTGGTGCTGATCAACTTATTACCATACTGAGAAAACTCACTCAGGTTATGAATAATAACCTTACTCGTATGGAGCAACCAGATCCGCAACGTGGAGGATCAATGTTAGACCGCTTCATGAGGCAACAACCACCAACATTTAATGGGGGTACAAATCCATTAGTAGCTGAGCAATGGATAAACTCTTTAGGGAAAATATTCCACGCCTTGGGGAGTAGCGAAAGGGGGAAGGTTGTCATGGTAGTCTACCGCCTCACTAGAGATGCCGATCAATGGTGGTCGCTGATTCAAAACAAAAAGGAATATGAAGAATTATAATGTATGGAATGTATGGAGTTTAAGGAAATTTTCTTCGAAAAATACTTTCCACATGACCATCGAGCATATATGGAATGGTAATTTCTAAGTCTAAGGTAGAAGGATGATGAGAATGTCTCAAAGTAGGAGGCTAACTTTACAAGGTTAGCGAGGCATGCTGCAGATTATATACGTAACCCAAGAAATAATATTGGCCATTTATTTGATGGGTTAAAACCATTTCTCCATCGAGCATTAGTCTCACAAACCTTCTCGTCATACGAAGATATTATCTTGTGTGCTATCAAGACAGAAAAGGAATTCTATAAGTCTTATGACTTTAAAGAAAAGCAAGAAAAGAAGAGATCTTCTAATCAATCTGGAAATGGAAATTAGGGGAAGAAGGGAAAAGTTGAATATCAGTCCTGCAGAAAATGTGGGAAGAAACACCCCGGTACTTGCTTGAAGGGAACGTGAGTCTGTTACAAGTGTGGTGAAAAAGGCCACCAAGCTCATGATTGCAAGGGAAAGAAAGTTGCTGTCAATGCGAAATTCTATAATTGTAGAGAGATGGGACACTATGAAAATGAATGTACTAAGCATAAGGGGAACTTACCTCAGAAGAGGCCAAGGGATCAAGGCCAAGATTAATTTATCATTACTGCTGAGGTTGAATCTCCAAAAGACGTGGTGGCGGGTAATTTAATGGTTTCCTCAAGTTTAGAAAATGCATTATATGATTCTGGATCATCGCATTGTTTCATATCTTCCCAGTTTTCTAAGAAAATTAGATATTTCCAATTTCATTTAACAATAGAATTGTCAGTCAAAACTCTTAAGGAAGTATCATTGAAACAATGTTTTGTGAATCAGTCCTCATTAGAGCTCATAAATGTTCTTTATCTGCTGTTCTCATTGTCATACCTATGATTGAGATTGATATAATCCTCAGTATGGATTGTATTTTGGGCTATGATGCAATGATTTATTGAAATAAGAAGGAGGTTACAATTTTTGAGGATGATGATAAGGAACACCTTATTTTTAGAGCAGAATCGTCACCACCGAATTCTTATTTATATCCACCTCCAGTAGCTCAACTAAGTTCAATTATTGGGGTTGAAGGGAATGAAATGACTAAGGGAGAGGAAAGGAATGTTAAAATAAAGGATGTACCTATTGTGAAAGAATATGTAGATGTGTTTCCGGAATATTTACCTAGACATCCTCTAGAACGAGAAGTTGAGTTTTCCATTGATTTAATTCATGAATCAAGGACTATATCGAAGACCCCTTATAGAATGGACACTGTGGAATTAGTTGAACTAAATAAACAACTATATGAAATGATTAATAAGGGATTTATTCACCCTAGTGTTTCTCCATGGGAAGCCCCTGTCCTTTTTGTTAAGAAAAAAGATGGATCTATGAGGTTGTGTATTGACTACAGGGAGATTAATGCTATAAAAATAAACAACAAGTATCCCCTACCTCGCATTGATGATTCATTTGACCAATTTCATGGAGCTAAATACTTTTCAAATATTGACCTTTTATTTGGATACCATCAGTTGTGTGTGGAGAAGGAAGACATTCCGAAGATAGCATTTCGAACAAGATATGGGCATTACGGGTTTATAGTAATGCCTTTTGGATTGACTAATGCACCCTCAGTATTCATGGATCTAATGAATAGAGTTTTCGAGTAATATATTGATGATTTTGTGGTGTTATTTATGGACGATATCTTGGTATACTCCAAAATCTATGAAGATCATGAAAATCACTTGCGCATTATCTCGAAGACTCTTAGAAGGCATGAATTATATGGGAAGTTTAGCAAGTGTGAATTCTAGCTTCAGGAGATTTCTTTTCTTGGCCATATTGTCCCTATGGATGGAATTTCCGTTGATCCTTCTAAGACCAAGGTAATCCAAGAATGGCCAGCACCGACGAGTATAACTGAAGTACGCAGCTTTATTGGTTTGGTAGGTTATTATCGACGTTTTGTCTAGAATTTTGCCTGATTGGCTAACCCATTAAGGAAGCTCACACGTAAATGGTTTAAATTTTTCTGGACAAAAGTGTGTGAAGAATGTTTTGAAGAACAGAAGAGAAGACTAGTCAACATTCCTATATTATCTCTACTATTAGGGAATGATTGGTTCGTTATTTATAGTGATGCATCAATGAAAGGACTTGGTTGTGTCCTTAAGAAGAATGATAGGGTTACTTTCTATGCATCACGATAGCTAAAAAGTCATGAGCATAACTATCATACTCATGATCTCGAGTTAGCTACTGTAATCTTTTCCTTGAATATATGGAGACATTATCTCTATGGTAAAAAATGTGAGATATATACCAATCACAAGAGTTTGAAATATATTTTCTCACAAAAGGAACTCTACATGAGGCAAAGGTGATGGATTGAACTACTCAAGGATTATGATTGCATGATACACTACCACCCAGGGAAGGAAAATAAGGTTGCAGATGCTTTGAGTAGAAAAGATCATGGAGTTTTGAACATTATGAGAGTGGAAAGGGATCCTATTTTCATGAATCTAGTAAATATGGATATGGGAATCACCATGGAGGGTGAAACATCAAAAAAATTTCAAAATTGTTTCCAAACCATCTTTACTAGAAATGATATTGTGTTCTCAGGCCAATGATGAAAAGTTGAAAAAGAATATTAATGCTGTGAATGATGGGCGATTGAGTGACCTTGTGTTTGAAGATGGAATATTGAAATTTAGGAGGAGACTTTGTGTTCCCGATATACCTGATTTAAAGAGGGAATTGTTGGATGATTCTTATTGTTCCAATTTCTATATACATCCTGGGAGCACCAAAATGTATTGAGATTTAAAGAGACATTTTTGGTGGGACAACATGAAGAGGGAGATTGCTGATTTTATGTCAAGATGTATGGTTTTTCAACAAGTGAAAGCTGGAATGAAACTGCCTGGTGGAGTATTGCTGAAACACCCCGAGATTTTATGAAAAATATTCTTTTAATTTCATTAATTTCTTTTGTTGTATTCTACACCAAGATTACCTTGTGCTATACGCAACACCGTATTAGCTTGTAGTATATGCAACACTATTCTTGGATCGTGTTACACACAATTTTTATAATAGTTATTCTACGTAAAATTGAGTGTATATATATATATATATATTAAATGTATAAATGAAATATGGTTGGATTCTGTTATAAGAAACAACGAAGGATTCTTGCGCAACACGCAACCCTGACTTGGCTTGCATTACACGCAATCACAACCTTCCTCGATAGTGTGTGTTGTACACAATACTGGGTTTTACTAAACAACGATATATTATTATAATATTGTTATGAACTAGCCGTTATAAATAGTGTGACCTAAATTTTGAATTTTATAAAATTATTATTCATCTTACACATTTCTAGAACATGGTATAAGAAGAAAATAATTTTTTCGGGAAAAAAAGTATTTTTAAAAAAATGAAGTTTTGCCGCCATTTGATGGCGCACCCACTTTAAATCTAGTTTTTGATATATTTATAAGTTCAATTTGACAAAATAAAATTCTCCTTTTGAATCAGGGTATTAAAATTTACATTAGATAATTTTTTGATATTTTTCCGATAACTTTCATATTTTAATGAATAGTAAAAACACGATATATTTTAATTAAAAACAACTTTTTTTCATCGTAATATCTTATGTGGTTAAATTATAATATTTAATGGTTTTAAAATATAAATAGAATATATTTTTACCAATTAATATAATGTATGTCATTAGCATTGATTTTACATTGAATTCGTAGGTTAAATCAATTCAATCTTTTGAAATGTTTTAAAGAAAAACCCTTTTTCTTTCGACAACGGGATTAATTTTAATTTAATTTCTGCATATTTTGTGTATTGAAATTGGAAAAATGGATTCCATATTTTGAATCAGTGGGTCCAAATTATGTTAATAAACTACTTTTTATTATTGGGCATTGTGAATAGTAACTACGGTAAATTTTATTTACTATAGTTAAAGGTAAATTGGGTAATTAAGGGTAAATATAAGATTATAAAATTACCCTCACAATTTTAAAAATACTATTGGATGACTAAAAGTAGACCCATATCAGCTAAGGGTCGTATTGGATTCCTTTAATTAAATTTTTTCAATGAAAATAATTTAATTATTATTAAAACCAAAGAATGTGACAACATGTCACTTTCTTAAATCATATATGTATAATAATTTTAATCTAGTGATAAAATTAATGAAACTTCGAACCCGAATAGTATCCAGAAATCTAATACAATTATCTACATCATAGGAATTTATTTATAATTTTTAGGTGTTAAATAAGTATCATTTATAATGACACAAAGATGATGGAGTAATTGTCTTATTAATGAAATATTGACATAATTGTTGTTATAAATGCCCAAATAAATGTAATTTGAGACTTTTTATGACTTAAATTAATTTAATAGGTTAATATGACATGTTATTGTTGATATAAGTAAATTTTTTCGAACTTATAATTCTGTTATGAATTTCATAAAATTCATGTACCAAATAATGTCAAAATTGACATAAATTAGTTTTTAAAACAAATATTATATTTTTAATTGTTATTTAATTCCTAAAAATATAAGGTTAGGCCAAATGACTTAGATAAGGATAGATATATTAATAATAAACAACTTGGGGTTTGTTTGGCTTGTTATGGTAAATTCATTAACCATATAGTGTCATAAAACAAAAAGACATGGTAAAAGTTAAATTATTTAACTTAGAGTTAAATCTACATGATATGGTTAAAATAATACCTTAATCATGTCTAAATCATATTGGATGAGAGGATTTCGACTCATCCCCACTTTATCTTCGATATAAGACCCTTTGAAACCATTATAAAATGAATTTGACCTTAATATAAAATAATATTTTGAGATTTTTTCTAAGGTGCCCCTCTCCTCCCTTATAAAAGGGCACCTCCTCCCTCTCTTCCTCACACAACATTGAGCCTTCAAGCTCGGCAAACCCCTGAAAAATTATCTTCTCCACTTACCTATCAACATCCTAGAGGTTCTGGTCTTCCTCAAAGACCAATTTCAGTTCCCTAAGAGAAGGTCTCAAAGAGGCGCTTCAAAGAAGAGGTAATTTCCGTTACCGATTCTTTCACCTTTATTTCTTCTTCCACTTCTTCTTCATAGGTTGTTTCATTATGAAGTAATAACATCAGTATCACTCATATACCGATATGTTATTATTAGTATGAAACAATCGTATTTCACCATCTATCCATCCTATGGAAAACGAAATCACCGCGCGTGCGTACGTACGGAATACCGTCTCCATGCCGTGGTGAAATCTATTTTCCACCACCACCTTACTTGGATGGGTATAATGGTGTAAATAATAACTATATATTATTATTTTAAAATGATATTGATTATGAAATAGTATACATACACTCCAATACAGTCCCACGATCATGAGAACGATATCATTGCTCGTGCGTACGTACGGACTACCGTCTCCACAACGCGATGAGATTCATTCTCCACATTAACCATTCATGAATGATTATAAAGTATATATAATAAGTAATCATGAAATATATGACATAATAATTATACTGGATTTATTTTTATATATATGTATGTCATCTACTTAATTCCGTTCAACTCAATAAGGAAACGAAAACAGCGTTCATGCGTACGTACGGCCTACCGTCTCAATGAATGGTGTATTTCTTTCCATTTACTGATTTTTTATATATATGTATACTATGAATATATATATATATAAATCATGTTCTATATTCTGGAATTAATTAATCATGATCTAAGTAATCATATGAATAATTACAAGTCAAAACACGGACGACAAATGAAACAATTTTACCCAAAACGCTCTTTAATATGGAATTTAAAAAAGTACGGGTAATATAAAGTCATAAGTGAACCATATATGATATCATAAAAATGAATATGATTCTGTAATAAGTAAATGACATTATTTAAATCATTATACTGGAGTTTTGGACACTTACGAAGCTAATCGGACGTAAGGTAAGGGAAAATATGACAATCTCATTTTTATCTAAGATTGTTTATACTTTGAAAGTTACTAGGGTGTATTTTATCATCCACATCCATGTTTCCTCAATATGTAATATTATTTCCATCCTCCTACAATTGTTTAAAACCTATTTTACCCTTTGGTAAGTTTTTAGTAAAAGATATCAAAGGAATCTTTTGTCGTTTTTCATACGAGGTACTTTTTGACGTTTCCGACAATAGTACAAGAAGAATGTTTTTTTAACTTATAAGACATGAATGGATTTATAAAAAATAATTTCCAAGAATCACCCTTTAAAAGTTTTCATGATTATTTTTAATCATCTTCATTTAGTTTAATGTTGTATGACATTTTAAGAAAGGAATAATGTTTTTGAAGAAGAAAGGATATTTTCCTCAAGAATGGAGTTCAAGTGTTTTATCAAAATTATTTTCCATCTATGATACTAAAGGGTTCTGTTTTTATCCCTATTATTACATTGATTTGATTATGTTGTGATGGAATTATTTTTATGAATTCTTTTATCTTATATGAATTGTTTTATGATCTCATGATGTTTAAGATTCCCATTTTTATTACATGGGTTATGCTATGACGTATGGTTTATGATTTTGTGGCACACATAAGAATGGTATCATAATGAGATGGGTGGGACCTATATCTCCCTCCAATGCATTGGGTAAATATTTTATATCTCATAAGATAGACATGGATGGAATGGTAGGTTATACTGGTTCAGTGAAACAGGACTGAAACGAGGAATGAACTCGGTTCAGAAAGGGACTTTGTCCACTAAGATAGTCTTGGAAATGAGTCTTGACTAATAAGAAATGATTCTCTATGATTATGTGTGTATGTCACAATGTTTAATGTTTTAAGTTATGATTATTGTGATTACATTTCACTGCCATGAGTTATCCCAGGTTATGAAATTATGATCTCTTTTACAGGTTAAGATTTCCAAATTCTATGTGCTTATGTATATGATGTGATTGATATTTCTTTTTTTGACCCTTACTGAGCATTTGAGCTCACCCTTTTATGTTTTCTTTTCCTCAGGATATAAAGAAATGTTTTAGGTAAAAAAAAGGAAGATCTATATGGGAGATGTTGAAGATCTTTTACCAGGATTAGAAGATTATATTCCGAGTTTCCAAAGACACTAAACTATTACGATCCTTGTGTGTGTGTTTTTGTTATGTACTAAGTATTCCGCAAATGTAATGTAATGTCAATGTACGTCATGCTTCAGGTCTCTACAGTTGGTATCAGAGGGAGGTTTAGTCAACCTTTGGAAACTAGGATGCGAAAACGTTAGTGAGATCCCTAGAGATATTTCTAAGGTATGTCTAGGGATGTCCCTATGGATAAGTATACGTATAGGATACAGTCCTAGAACAACGGTAACGATCATAGAATTTAACCTAAGATGTTAGATATTGAGGATACTCCCTCATTATTATGTTGTTTTCCCTAGCATGATTTTTTCCTTTCACACTATTCTTTTTGGGTTTTAGACGATGGCTGGAACCCGAAGGAACCATGTTGATCAATGCAATGGACAATGCAGTGATTGTCCTTATGAACAGACAAATGTTATGGGAGATGGAGTGAAAAATCTTATTACTATACTTACACAAGCTATGAATCATTCTGGACTTCCAAATGAGCAGAGAAGGGAACAACATTATATTGAGTCCTTCATGAGGCAACGTCCACCTTCTTTCAGTGGGTCTTCTGATCCACTTGTTGCTGAACAATGGATCAGTACCAATGAAAAGATATTTTTAGTTCTTCAATGTTCTGAACATGATAAAGTCATCTTAGCAGTATATCGTTTGGAAGGTGAAGCTGATCAATGGTGGAATCTTATCAAAAATACGAGGCAAAGAGATGAAATTGAGTCCATGGAATGGGACGAGTTCGAGAACTTATTTTTCAATAAGTACTTCCCTCGTATTCGTAGAACAAAGATGGAGAAGTAGTTTCTTGAACTAAAGCAAAAGGATGATGAATCTGTTTCTATATACGAAGTGAATTTTACAAGGCTTTCAAGGTATTCATCTAGATTTATCATGCAACCTGAAATTAATGTTGATCGATTCTTCAGTGGCTTAAAACCAAATCTTCGAAGGGCATTAGCTATAAGATACTTCAGTAGCTATGAAGAAATTGTACGTTGTGCTATCAAGGTAGAAATGGAAGTTGGTGTTACTTATCCATCTCATAGTTTTGAAAAGAAACGAATGATGGAGTTCAAGGAGAAATCTCAGAATAATGGTGAAAATAAGATGAATGTTTCCTTATGCTCAAAGTGTGGAAAGAATCATGGTGGAGATTGTCTTATAGGGACAAGTAAATGTTTCAAATGTGGAAAGGAAGGTTATCGGGCATTTTAATGCCGCAATGATGGGAAGAAGATTCCTAATGATTCAATCAAAGGAAGGGATATGCAGAATAAACCTACTACACTACAATGCTTCAAGTGAAAGGAAATGGGGCATTATGCTAATAAATGCCCAAATCCAAGGGTTAGTGATGATCGACATGAGAAACCACATAAGGCAAAAAAAAGGGAAGTCACATGCGATCACCATTGACGATGTTGAATATGATAAAGATGCGGAGGAATGATTAAGTGTATATGTAATGGGATTACAAAATAATGTTGTATATAGTATCCTGGAATATTGGAATATTTATTTATTGGTCTACTGTGGTTTTCAATAATTTTATGGTATCGGTAACCATGTAAAGTGATTGAAATATTTTTGGAAAGAAGATGATATGCACATAATGAAGGGATAAAGTGAATATAATATGTTTGATAGTATTCATGAGCTCATGATTGATATAAGAACTAAGTGATATCATGGTTTGAGTATATATAATTTTGAGGATTTTGGTATCTGGAAAGAGGTAACTTTTAAAATCTCTCATGTTTTCAATAAGGTTCAATGGGTATTCAAGTGAGTACATGATTAAGGTCTTTGAATGTTTGGAATGTGACCAACAAGATATATCTTATGATATATGGGGATCAACGATTGTATTAAATCTCTGAGAGTGGACTACAGTATTATGGATAAGCCTAAAGATTTGAATGGATTATGTTGGACATAAAATTTTCGATATTATGGATGGGATGTTATAGTAATATAGTTTTAGAAAAAGGAAAACCTGCAGGACGAGCGACAGCCCATCGAATCGGACAAGGTTGTAGAAATCGAACCCACAACCGAAGTGCGACTGGACTTTATCGCCTACCACTGGCCTACAGGAAGTCCCTGGTTAGTATAAACTAGTTTTATTTCATTAAGAGGTATGATATATGAAGTATAAGTTCATTTTTGGAACCATATACGATTAATCTAACCATAATATGGACTTATAACTTTTTCTAACATTTTTTTTTTGAAAGATGTGGAATGACCCATCATTCTATCACATGATCTGCTAACACATCATGACTAACAAATTCAACTTCATTTATTTAAGAGATGAAATGGAAATTGTCCATAGAACGACAAATGGTGAGACTATACCAAAATCATGAAAGAATTTCTTCTAATTCCAATTTCATCAACTTTAGGGGAAAGATCTTGAAAAACAAAAATGTTGTCCTAGCGATCTTATATCTGATGAATCGGATGGAACCCTAGATCATCAAAAATTTATGGCTTTGAGATTGTTGGCTTTTTCATAGCCATGTTCTCTACCGCTCTCTATCAAGAACTTGATGGTTAGATTTTTCTTCCATATCCATATTTTAACCTATGTGGAAACCCAGTGATTAGTTTATTTGGGTAACCAATACGTTTCATACTTTTGTTTTTAAAGATTGGTTTTGGTATTCCTTTTTACGATGTGGGTTTCTAATAAAGAAACTTTTGAATTGTAAACCATTTATAACCCCGACGAATTTCGAGGGCGAAATTCAGTTTAAGGGGGGTAGAATGTAACACCCCGAGATTTTATGAAAAATATTATTTTAATTTCATTAATGTCTTCTGTTGTATTCTACACCAATATTACCTTGTGCTATACCCAACAACGTATTAGCTTGCAGTATATGCAACACTATTCTTGGATCGTGTCACACAAAATTTTGATAATAGTTATTCTACGCAACATTGAGTATATATATATATATATTCAATGTATAACTGAAATATGGTTGGATTCTGTTATACAAAACAACGAAGGATTCTTGCGCAACACGCAACCCTGACTTGGCTTGCATAACACGCAATCGCGGCCTTCCTCGATAGTGTGTGTTGTACGCAATACTGGGTTTTACTAAACAACGATATATTATTATAATATTGTTATGAACTAGTCGTTATGAATAGTGTGACCAAAATTTTTAATTTTATAACATTATTATTCATCTTACACATTTATAGGTCATGGTATAAGAACAAAATAAATTTTTCGGGTAAAATAAGTATTTTTCAAAAAATGCAGTTTTGTCGCCTTTTGATGGCGCACCCACATTACATATTGTTTTTGACATGTTTATAAGTTCAATTTGAAAAAAAAATTCGTCATTTGAATCAGGATATAAAAATTTACATTAGATAAAGTTTTGATATTTTTCCGATAACTTTCATATTTTAATGAATATTAAAAACACACTATATTTTAATTAAAAACAACTTTTTTCATCGTAATATCTTATGTGGTTAAATTATAATATTTAATTGTTTTAAAGTATAAATATAATATATTTTTACCATTTAATATAATGTATGTCATTAGCATTGATTTTACCTTGAATTCGTAGATTAAATCAATTCAATCTTTTGTAATGTTTTAAAGAAAAACCCATTTTCTTTCGACAACGAGATTAATTTTAATTTAATTTCTGCATATTTTGTGTATTGAATTTGGAAAAATGGATTCCATATTTTGAATCAGTGGGTCCAAATTATGTTAATAAGCTACTTTTTCTTTTTGGGCATTGTGAATAGTAACTACGGTAAATTTTATTTACTATAGTTAAACGTAAATCGGGTAATTAAGAGTAAATATAAGATTATAAAATTATCCTAACACTTTGAAAAATCCTATTGGATGACTAAAAGTCGACCCATATTAGCTAAGGGCCAGATTAGATTCCTTTAATTAAATTTTTTCAATGAAAATAATTTAATTATTATTAAAACCAAAGAATGTGACAACATGTCACTTTCTTAAATCTTATAAGTATAATAATTTTAATCTAGTGATAAAATTCATGAAACTTATAACCTTAATAGTCTCCAGAAAGCTAATACAATTATATACATCATAAGAATTTATTTAGGATTTTTATGGATTATATAATTTTCATTTATTATGACACAAAGATGATGCAGTAATTGTCTTATTAATGAAATATTGATATAATTGATGTTAAAAATGCCCAAATAAATGTAATTTGAGACTTTTTATGACTTAAATTATTTTAATAGGTTAATATGACATGTTATTGTTGATATAAGTAACTTCTTTAGAACTTAAAATTCTGTTATGAATTTCATAAAAATCATGTACCAAATAATGTCAAAATTGACATAAAGTAGTTTTAAAAACAAATATTATATTATTAATTGTTATTTAATTCCTAAAAATCTAAGATTCGGCCAAATGACTTAGATAAGGATATATATATTAATAATAAACAACATGGGGTTCGTTTGGTTTGTTATGGTAAGTTTATTAACCAAATAGTGTCAGAAAACTAAAAGACACGGTAAAAGTTAAATTATTTTACTTACAGTTAAATCTAATTGATAATGATAAAATAATACCTTAAACTTGTCTAAATCCTATTTAATGAGAGGATTTCGACCCATACCCACTTTAGCTACTAAATAAGACCCTTTGGAACCATTATAAACCGAATTTAACCTTAATATAAAATAATTTTTTTAGATTTTCCTATGGTGCCCCTCTCCTCCCTTATAAAAGGGCACCTCCTCCCTCTCTTCCTCACACAACATTGAGCCTTCAAGCTCGGCCAACCCCTGCCAAATTCTCTTATACACTTCCCTAGAAACATCTTAGAGGTTCTTGTCTTCCTCAAAGACCAATTTCAGTGCCCTAAGACAAGGTCTCAGAGAGGCGCTTCAAAGAAGAGGTAATTTCCGTTACCGATTCCTTCACCTTTATTTCTTCTTACACTTATTCTTCTTATGTTGTTTCATAATGAAGTAATAACATCAGTATCACTCATATACTGATATGTTTTTATAAGTATGAAACAATCCTATTTCACCATCTATCCATCCTAGGGAAAAGGAAATCACCGTGCGTGCGTACGTACGGAATACCGTCTCCACGCCGTGGTGAAATCTATTTTCCACCACCACCTTACTTGGATGGGTATAATGGTGTAAATAATAACTATATATTATTATTTTAAATTTATATTCATTCTGAAATAGTATACATACACTCCAATACAGTCCCATGATCATGAGAACGATATCATCGCTCGTGCGTACGTACGGACTACCGTCTCCACGACGCGATGAGATTCATTCTCCACTTTAACCATTCATGAATGATTATAAAGTATATATAATAAGTAATCATTAAAATATATGACGTAATAATTATACTGGATTTATGTGTATATATATATGTATGTCATCTACTTAATTCCGTTCAACTCAATAAGGAAACGAAAACAGCGTTAATGCGTACGTACGGCCTACCGTCTCCATGAACGGTGTATTTCTTTCCATTTACTGATTTATTATATATATATATATTATGAATATATATATATATATCATGTTTTATATTATTTAATTAATTAATCATGATCTAAGTAATCATATGAATAATTACAAGTCAAAACACGGAAGACAAATGAAACTATTTTACCCAAAACCCTCTTTAACATGGAATTTACAAAAGTACGGGTAATATAAAGTCATAAGTGAACCATA
The DNA here is from genome assembly GCA_963277665.1 of Viscum album. Taxonomy (NCBI): domain Eukaryota; kingdom Viridiplantae; phylum Streptophyta; class Magnoliopsida; order Santalales; family Viscaceae; genus Viscum; species Viscum album. The sequence continues at coordinate 792,681,937 of OY728128.1, read as the reverse complement.
TATTATATCATAACAATGAATATGATTCTGTAATAAGTCAATGACATTATTTAAATCATTATACAGGAGGTTCGGACACTTACGATGCAAATCGGACCTAAGGTAAGGGAAAATATCACAATCTCATTTTTATCTGAGATTGTTTATACTTTCAAAGTTACTGGGGTGTATTTTATCATCCACATAAATTTTTCCTCAATATGTAATATTATTTCCATCCACCTAAAATTGTTTAAAACCTATTTTACCCTTTGGTAAGTTTTTATTAAAATATATCAAAGGAATCTTTTGTCGTTTTTCATACGAGGTACTTTTTGACTTTTCCGACAAAAGTACAAGAAGAATGTTTTTTTAACTTATAATACATGAATGGATTTTTAAAAAATTATTTCCAAGAAGCATACTTTACAAGTTTTCAAGTTTATGTTTAATAAACTTATTTTATTTTAATGTTTTATGACATTTTAAGAAAGGAAAAATGTTTTTGAAGAAGAAAGGATATTTTCTTCAAGAATGGAGTTCAAGTGTTTTATCAAAATTATTTTCCATCTAAGATAATAAAGGGTTCTGTCTTTATCCCTATTATTACAATGATTTTATTATGTTGTGATGGAATTATTTTTATGAATTCTTTTTCTTATATGAATTGTTTTATGATGTCATGATGTTTAAGATTCCCATTTTTATTACATGGGTTATGCTATGATGTATGGTTTATGATTTTGTGGCACACATAATAATGGTATCATTATGAGATGGGTGGGAGATATATCTCCCTCCAATGCATTGGGTAAAGATTTTATATCTAATGAGATAGACATGGGTGAAATGGTAGGTTATACCGGTTCAGTGAAACAGGACTGAAACAAGAAATGAACTCGGTTCAGAAAGGGACATTGTCCACTAAGATAGTCTTGGCAATGAGTCTTGAATAATAAGAAATGATTCTCTATGATTATGTGTGTATGCCACAAAGATTAATGTTTTATGTTATGATTATTGTGATTACATTTGACTGCCATGAGTTATCCCAGGTTATGAAATTATGATCTCTTTTACAGGTTATGATTTCCAAAAGTTATGTGCTTATGTATATGATGTGATTGATATTTCATTTTTTTACCCTTACTGAGAATTTGAGCTCACCCTTTTATGTTTTCATTTCCCCAGGATATAAAGAAATGTTTTAGGTAAAAAAAGGAAGATCTTTATAGGAGATGTTGAAGATCTTTAACCAGGATTAGAAGATTATATTCCGAGTTTCCAAAGACACTAAACTATTACGATCCTTGTGTGTGTGTTTTTGTTATGTAATAAGTATTCTGAAAATTTAATGTAATGTTAATGTATGTCAAGCTTCGGGTCTCTAAAATTGCAACCTCTTCCCATACCTGAGTGTAAATGGGATAATATTACGATGTATTTTGTCATTGGACTACCAAAGAATCCTAGAAGGAATGACGCAATATGGTTCATTGTTGATCGTCTCACGAAGTCATCATATTTTCTTGCTATAAGGGAAGATCTACCACTTTAATGTCTAGCATGACTATATATTAATGATGTTGTGAGAATTCATGGAGTACCCATTTCGATTATCACGGATCGTGATCCCCATTTTAAATCAAGATTCTAGAAAATTCTTTAGAAGGCCTTGGATACTGAACTTCATTTAAGCAATGATTACCACCCTCAAACAGATGGACAATCAGAAAGAACTATTCAAACCTAAGAAGACATGTTGAGATCATGCTAACTTGAATTTCAAGGAATGTGGGATCAATATTTACCTCTAGTAGAATTTTCCTATAACAACAGCTTCCATTCAAGTATTCAGATGGCACCATATGAAGCATTATATGGAAAGAGATGTCACACACAAACCTGTTGGAATGATGTTGGTGAAAGAAAACTTGTAGGCCCAGAACTGGTGGAGGAAACGATGGAAAAGGTGATAGTAATCCAAAACCACATCAAAGCACCTAAATGTAGGTATAAGAGCTATGCCGGAAATCGAAGGAAGGATTTGGAATTTCAGGTAGGATATCATGTTTTCTTGAAGGTATCTCTATGGAAGGGAGTTATACATTTTGGTAAGATGGGTAAATTGAGTCCCAGGTACATCGGACCCTTCGAAATTCTAGAACGAATTGGCACTGTAGTTTACCGTTTGGCAATGACGCCAAGTCTCTCCAAAGTTAATGATGTATTCCACGTATCACTGTTGAGAAAATACATGCCTGACCCAACGCATGTATTCACCTATGAGGAATTTGAACAGGAACCCGATGTGTCTTATTACGAAGAGCCCATCAGGATTCTTGATACAAGAGAACAAGTGCTGAGAAACTGGATGAATCGTCTGGTAAATGTTCTATGGAGAAACCATAAGATGGAGGAGGCAACGTGGGAACCCGAGGAACTTATGATGAAGAATCACCCGATTCTTTTTATAGAATGATATTAGATGAAATTTAGAGGATGAAATTATTGGAAGGAGGGGAGAATGTAACACACCAAGTTTCTACAGTACACTTCTCTTTGAATAATATAGTAGCATGTGTTGTACGCAACTTCGAGTTCTAACACACACCACAATCAATCAAAGTTTCCGTTATGAATATTAATGCCTAATTTTTAAAATTTTATAAATTTTTTCTCTCCAAATGGACTTATTTTTTGTATTCGGAATATCAAAATTATCTTAAGTTGAATTTTTTGTAATTTTCGGAGATCTTCCAATTTTTATGAATAGTGAAAAAATACTTAAAAACAACCTTTTTAATCAAAATAATTTATAGTGATAAATTATACAATTTATTGGTTTTAAAGTATAATTAGAATATATTTTTACCATTTTATCCAATGGTGTTCATTATAATTAATTTCACTTTGAAATTGGACATAAACAATTGTCAATCTTTTGATATATAATGTTTCTTAAAAACACGCTATTTATTGTGACAGCGGGAATTAGTTATAAAAGTAATTATTGAAAATTATATTTTTTTAATTTTGTAAAATAGGCAATATTTTTGAATTCGGAATATCAATTATAGCTTAGGGTGAAATTTTGGGATTGTTCTGGAAAACTTCAATTATTGATGAATAGTGAAACCACTAAGTGGTAGTTAAAAAACTGATTTTTAATTTAAATGAATCATTTCCAATTATGTGATTTGATTTTCAAAAATCCAACAAACATGGTTTTCATTAGGAAGTAAAATTTAGTTCAATGGGATTAAAATAATGTTTTGGTGAATAGTAACTTTTATGTTTAATTAATCGCGAATAAAGGTAATTAGTGAAATATAAGGTAAAAATGTTATTATAAAAATATGAAAATACCTTTACACATGTCCTACCACTATTGGATGATTCATGGACGACCAAGAAAATCCATGGGTCAACTTTGGGACCCCATGGAGCCACGTTGGTAGGAAAATGACATTAAAAACTTTTTATTTAATGTAAAAATAAAAATGTCACAAACATGAGTTGATTTAATAAAACAATTATTAAATGGGGTTATAAAATACATATTTGTTACTATAAATATTCATTAAAAATCTAAAAAGAGTTCCTAAATCATGATAATTTTTTTATAATTTTTAGACTTTAAATAAATGAAATTATTTATGACACCATGATGATGCAGCGACTACCTCATTAATTACCGATTTAAATGAAATAAAAAGATAATGTAAAATCTAAAACATACACTTGTCAAAAACTTATTTTATTAGAATATTTCGAACCCTTATCACCTTATCCTCTAAATATATATGTTTGGGACCTTTAATATCCGAAACTCATTATATAATAAAGTAACATTTCATGACTTTCCAAGAGTGCCCCTCCTCTCCTCTTATAAAAGGACCCCAACACTACCACCTTACTCACACCATCAAAGCCTTTTTGCTCGGCCAAAATCTGCCCAAATACTCTCTCAACATCCGTCTCTAACTCCTATAATCCTCACTTTTGGAATAATTATTCCTAGGGAAGCCTTTGTCTGAAATCAAAAAAAGAGATGCCTGATTTTAAGGCAATGTCTTCTCTTATGTTATGTTGTTTTATTTTTCTTCTCCAACCCCTTAAACTCTTTTTATTTATTTATTTTGTAACAAAACCAGTATCTTCAATATACTAGGATTTTGTAATAAGAAGTATTCGAGATACCCTTACACACACCTACATCTAATGGTAAAAGAACATACTGTTGCTGTGGATGGCGAATTTCTGCTTCACGAAGCGATGATTGTTCAACACTCATATAACACCTTCAAAGGTGGCCATTTAGATGTCAATATATTTATATATGATATATAATATGTTTATGTTTTCCTTTAGCTTAGGTATTTATCATTTATGGCATACCTTTATGGTTACCATTATGGGTAAACGCGATATTTTCATTTTAGGAAGTGCAGACTACCTCCCCCTCAAAGTGATTTGAATCGTTAATGCCATATGTGGGATGAGTAAATGATGGAGTAAATGGTATTATACATTATATTATACTGGAATTATATAATACCTTTATATAATTATAACTTCATTCCATTAAATACAAAATAGAAATGAATGTAGAGTTCATGCGTACATACGGCTTACCGTCTCCATGAACGGTGCATTTCATTTATTACCTCTAAATGTTATGTAATATTATAAATGAATCTATATACTGGATATATATGATGTATATGATATCTACATCATGAATATAATTATGGATATAATGTATATTTTACCACATGAACAACTTGTAATTTTAAGATGTTCGACAAAACGACCATTATTATAATAAATAATTACATAATGTTCATAACATGGTAATAAGTGATATAAAATGAATATTATACTTTAAAAAGGTTCTTAAGAAATTATAAATTAACTCTATTTTATTATTCAGGAGGTTAAAGAATGATCGAGTCACGTCGGACACGAGGTAAGGTAATTTCATAACCCAATTTCCATTCTTTGGGTTAATCTCCTACTTTCAAATTATGTCATGATATTATTATGTCCTATCATGTATTTGTACTTTACATATGTGTAATTATAGTAAATACACACAATAGATCTATTTTATTTTAAAAATGATCTTTTTATGGACTTCATCTCAATCTCCATTCATTGAGGCATATTTGGTTTTATACACAAATTTCATTTATACGGTGTATAAACCCCTTTGACTTTTACTTTTATTAAAAAGGAATATTTTTTATACGAAGCATTATTACTAAACGACAAAAGGAATTCTTCTTCTTACGTATGCGGCTACAACAACTTCTCCACCGCCGTGACTATTATTTGAGTTTCATCTTCCTCTATAAGCCATAACTTTTTTTAACGAAAAATAAATACCATGTTTTACTTTTCATTTATTTTGGTATTGAAAATGGTTTTGATAAAGCTTTTATTATATCAATGTGTTGTATTTATATCTTGTTATTTAAGTGTGGAAATATTATGTTTCCCTTATGCATGTTTTATGTGAGGAAATTATGTTATGGTTTATGATATGTTTAAACCTGTTCATATGAGGAATGAATTGGACTTAATAAGTGATGGGTGGAGCCCGCTATAGCTCCTCGATGCATCGGTAGGTCTCATGAGACAAACTAGTGTCTTGGCACGAGGCCTTGAAAAAATCTTATTTGTGGTCTTGGAATGAGGCCTTGGCTACGTGGTTGTGATAGACTGGCATTATGGATTACATCATTATGAAAGTGGTTATTAATATTGCATGTGATTATTCGACTAGTAGAATATCCATGTGAATAAGTAAATGGCATTATCTCATTTTACTTTTTACATATTATGTTGAAGTTCAAGTTTAAAAGGATTTTGTTTTAGTTATACATTGCCTTAAATGTTTATATTCATTTATGAAAGCTTCCGCGATATTTTTATCCTTAATGAGAATCTGAGCTCACCCCATTCAATGTTTTAATTTTTTCCAGGACGTGAAGAAGTACTATAGGATTGACTTGCAGGCATAGTCTGAAGGGGATATGAGTGTGGAAAATGGAGACTATGTTATTTTAGGTTTTCACTTTATGATTTAATGTAACATTTATGAATGTATCTAGTGTTTATAAGGCTACTAAACTAATTGGTCTTTCGAGACATGATCTTTTGTGATCATTCCAATGTTACGCAATAATGCACTGGCTCCAGGTAACTGGGGTCGGGGCGTTACACTACATATCAAGAATGAATAGAAGTCACACCGTACATTGTTCTTGATGTTCCGTGAACATGTCTATCCAATGTATGTGTTTAAAGAGCAGTATTAACCCATCTTTAGGTAGAATGGACTAGGATGTATAATCTGGGTATCACTAAATATGCTAAAATGACACAAATCAACCCATATATAGTCATTGAAGAAGAGGATTCCTACTATGATTTGGATCTCACATAGGAGAGGCGGAATTTTACACTTGCCTACAATGATATTGACCGTGTGTATGAAATTTTATATTGAAGTAATGTTTACTATTATGTTTACCTTATTACGGTTAAGACATTACATCCTATAGTTTAACATTTTGGAATTAGTACATTAAAACCAATAGTTTAACATCTGGTGATTTCGACATTAAATCCTATAGTTTAATGTATTATGATAGGAACATTGCATCTTGTTGTTTAACATCTTGTGATCAGTAAATTTTCATCATTTGGATATATTAAAATTTTATTCAGGATGCATGGATTGGTAGGATATATTACGAATGATCTATCCATTAAAATTATGTAATATGATTCATTGGATATGGAATGGAGTTTAAAATGTGGGCCTTCCCATTTAGGTACCAATTTTAGGGGTTTCATTCATAGTATTATCAGTTTCATTAGAACCAACACCATTTATCCTTCAGGGAAAGAAAAAGGTGAATGTTGATGTTAAATACTTGTGTAATCCATTTATGAAAAATCTAAAAATTATTCAAGGTATAAAATATATTTTCATTCAGTCAGTCTAGTTCATCCAGATGTTTCTGTGATTCCTCATATAGGGTTATTTTATCATATATGGCATCGCAGAGCGAGGTAAATTGAAATTTAATTGTTCATAACACCTTTGTCCCATATAATTTTGAGTAAGGGTTTCCACATGTTCAATTGGGTTTCATGGTCTGGTAGGCCCCCAAATAATGGAGGAGTTTGTATGACCATTATTTCTTTTCCCTATCCACCATCCTTTGGAATTTATTATATAGGGTCTTGTTGAAGGTCTTTAAATGCATGATAGTTTCTACATGATAGTTTGATAAATTGTTTGTCTTCATACCATAATTTTATTATAATTTATATACTATTGTATAGAATTAGTTGGTGTCCTTTTCCTTAAATACATTGAGAGGTTCACCAAATCTACTTAAAATGTTCGATTTCAGAAAGAGGAAAATTATTGATGTACTGAAATCATTGAGAGGTATAAATTCTCACCATTTGGAAAAGAAGTCGGTCGTTGTGACAATGGACATGAATTGTTTGGTCATAGTTGGAGGATATGGTAATTGACACCCATTCCCAATATGGAAAAGAACTAGGAGTACATTTCTATATCAAATAACTCAGGGGGATGGTGGATGAAATTAGTAGGAACCTGGACGGACTAACACTTCTTGGTGAATTTAGTGAATTCTTATGTCATAATTAGCCAATAGTATCTGATCCTTAACATTTAATAGGAATGAATGGATCCAGATCAATGATCCCAAAAAGCACTAGCATGCACTTCAATCATGACAGTGGAAGTTTATTCTCCATTAATTCATGCGAGAAGTACCTCATTGAGGCCACATTTATAGATCTCTTTCTTATAGTTAGTTACTTTATAAAGAAAAAAGTTAATTAATTGTCTTTAGACTGGTTCTATCTTGGACCTATCCGGTGTGAGTTCTCCAATTAAACAGTAGATAAAAAAGTTTATTATTCATCTAGAGGTATTACTATATGGATTAGGGATGGGGATATTCTCATTGATATCCTCAATGTTTCCCAGAATGAATGGCGATACCATCTGGTGATGCATGATGCTGATAGTTATATCATAACTATCTTGATCATCCATTTTTGTGTTTAAATTTACTTATGCATTTTCATTTGTATGTTTCATTCGGGAGACATGATTAAATTTCCATTCTATTATGAAATTTGCCTTTATTCCTTGGATGTGGTCTAACAAAAGTATTAGTTTTTCCTTTTAAATTGCCTATTAATTTTTGACATTCTTGATGGCCAATTCTAAATTTCCTTTTATAATCAATTTTTCTACATATAAATGACGTTCTAGCTCTAGTCCTGTAATGACATCTTGGTATTATGCTTCATTATTTGTGAACCCCTCCAATACTAGGAAGGATTAAGGTAGGGGAGACTTATATATATATATATATATATATATATATATATATGAGTATGACTCAAATCCCCAATTTGTGGAGCCTGATTTCTTCTATCCTTTTCCATATAAGGATTATATGAGAATTGTCAAAATGTATCTTTTAGATCTTAGGGGTATTATATAATAGATAATTCCTCTTCATTGTGTATTTCATCATCCAATAAATTCATTTCATGTGAGGGGTTCTCTGCCAGAAAATATACTATTTCCTGGCTGTTCACTGATTTCTATGGAACAAACATGATGTCAAGCTAATGTAGGATGACCTCCCATCATGACATGTGTCCATTCTGCATAGGAAAACATAGGATGTAAATGATAGGGTTTTTATAAGGGACCACATAAACCTCATGATGTTGTTGTTAGTTCCTCAATTTATGGATTATAAATATAAAAAATGGATACCTATTTTCGATACATGAGTGTCGATTCTCAGTGTCATTCATGGATATGATGAGATAATAATGACTATTTTCACTTCCAGCATGGTTTTTCTATGAATGGATGATTCACAATGATCATTCCAGGGTAGTAACATAAAAAATGATAGGTCTTCTTTAGAAGAGTGAAATTAACCCTAGCATAAATAAAAGATTTTAATGGAGAATGTTGATTTTTTATGAGAGTCATTAGTCTATTAATATTAAAACTTATTTTTCATTATCCAGAAAAGAGAAAAAAATTTCATTCAACATTGTCTATGAATTTTTGAATACAGGATATGATTCCATGAAGTCCTCTCAACTTGTTTTGGTTATGATGACATGATATAAAATGGATATTATTTTTTTAAGGATCCACTTTTTTATCGGGGAGATATATGAAGAATTGAATGAATTTCCTTGATGTAAAATCAAAAGAATGTTTTAAGGGGTTCTGTTTTGGAAAGTGTTGCCCAATTTTTTGAAGGTTGTTTCAGGTTTTGATATTTGGTCTGGTCATTTTTTCGATTTAACCACCAATTCATCATTATAGTATTCAATAATATTTCCCAAATAAGGTATAAAGATTCTATAAATGGCACATTCATATAAGACACTATCATTATCCAAACGAAAGGAAATTTATGAATAAAAAAATTACTCCCTTGGGGGAACTAATGTAAGTGTCTTATTTATATACTTGGAAAATTTGTATTTTATTCTATCGTAAATAGTATTGCATGATGGTGATATTCTGATATTAGAAAGTTACATTGATTAATACTTCTATAATTTAGGCCAGGAAATCATATTCAAGGTAATGACAGTTGAGATTACTAAAATCCACGAAAACTATAATTTTTCAATTATTCTTTTTCATGGGGATGGTATTGGATGATGAAATAAGATATTGTACCTACTGAATGAGGTTGGATCTAATGATTTTTTTAACATGATCCCTGATTTTGGATACATGTGTCTTGTGCATCATTTTGGATGCTTGGTTATAGTCGTGATGATCGTCTGGAAAGCCAAGGTGGTGGGTGGACACATAAGGATTGAGTTCATACATTTATATATAGTTATATGAAAATATATATTGATTATTCCATGGAAAAATTAATATACCTCTATCTCTTCAGAATATTTTGATACACTAATCATGGTGGGTTGTGGGTCTTCATCCCTACCATGATTTGTTTCACTGTGTTCATCAATGCTGGCAGAGACACCCTCTTTGAATTCTAGAAGGGAATACCTAAGGTCATCCTCCTCCTCCTTTTCTTACTCATATTTTAACTCTAATTCTGATGTTGAAATAATTCTTGATATAAGATATTCATGATTGGGGTATGATTTGAGATCATTTTATTTTGAAGATGATGAAACTTCTTCTAACCTGGATAAAATTGGAGAATTTTATGGAGAGGATGGACTGGGAGATAATGGGATGCATTCTTCCTTTTTACCTTAATGACTGGGGAATGGGTTTCATGGAGCTGTGAGGGAGGATTGAGGGAATTCCATTCTAATAATTTGTCATTATCATGATGTTAAAAAAATTAAAACTTCATTAGACTCACTGGGCATGACCAAAATGATGACGACTATTGATTACACCTATAAGAATGGACTCACACACCTAACTAGGAAGGTGGATTTTATGTATTAATATCCAACCTATTTGTAATGTTCAAATGGTGTTATTCAAAAACCGTTTGGGGTAGTGACCCAATTAAAACCATCTGCCAATGGTTTATCCCTTTCTAATCATAGAAACATGAATTGATATAATGTGACTCACATTATTCAAATGGGTCCTTATTGGATTAAAATTCCCCATTCATTCCATTAGTGAATTATTTGGTGCACTAGTGGTAGGATAGAGGAATATCTACATGTTAATGAAACCAAGGCCTTCCTAGAAAGACATTAGATACAATGTTTTTCTAATCTATGATAAATTATGAGTCATCTATGATGTTTGGAAACTGGGGATTGATCTTTATTTGGCCTAATTGTTTCTACACACTTTTGTCTTAGCCTAATAGGATTGAAGTGGTGGGTATCATGATATCCTCATTATAGCAAAGTAAATTAAGTGTTTATTCTTGGATGAGACTGAATTCCTATACCCTATAGATTTAGATGTTGATAACATAAATATCAATTATCATGTCAGACACATATAAAGTTTTGTTGTGTTCCTTCAAAATGGTGTCTTCATCTTGATCCATGAAGGTGATAACCGCATAGAATTTTTCAGGGTTGGTCTTTTCCTCATAGAACTTGATGGAAAGAAATTTAGTATCAAAATCATAGGGGCATAAAATATCTTCTATAAGGGAATCCCTAAGATCAATTTCTTGATTTAGAGCATCCGTGATTGATAGCTTAGCTGGGACCAAGGATCATTGTTTTGAAATATCATATTTTTTATCAAAATCAAAATGCATCCTAATGTGGGGATGCTCATTCCTTAGTTCTTTAGGGGATTGTTCTTTAGGTGTAGATGGTCCGGTCTGTGAGGTAGGTGATGGAAGTGCTTCAGTTCCTTAAGGATCAGGTTTGGGATGCATGTGTACATGTCAAGGCTAGTTAGAAATCTTCTCCCCTTCTGATTGATATTCTAGAATTATCTGGCCATAGTTGATTCATTCCAATGAAGGGGAACATTAATTTCTTGTTTGGGATTTCTAAAGATCTCTTCCATGAGTTTCTACAAAATTAATAGTTTAATATGTATTGTAACCATATGTTTGGTTTTTTCCAGGGATGCATCTTACATGGAATCCCAATATTGTGCGGCCTATTCCTCTGGTTCCCCGATATGGTTTGGGTAACTCGGCTTCATTGACATATTAATCACTATATAAGGGGTCCATTTAGTAAATTACATTAGTAGAGGTGAAAATCACCACTTCTTCTGATGAAAAATATGTATGAATAAGCACCTCTGTTGGTGTCACTTGGCTGGGAAGTCCTCATTATTCTATATACGATTTCATAAAACCTGGGAGGGTAAAATTTAATTTTGGCCTAAACATGATTCCATAATCATGCTATTTTGTTTTACCTTTCATACAAAAACATTCTCCAGATATTTTAATTCTAGGGTGTTTTGGGGAAAAGGATGTTTGTTTTGTAATAGTATTAGATACTAGTGTTATAGCTGGTTTCATAAAATATTCATATTCTACATCATGAGCTTGGTAAAATGTTTTCTGTGTTATCCAAAAAACAAACTTATGATCCCTTTTCTTAACAACTTCTTTGAACTACTCTCCTTCATTATGGTCGATTGATGAAAAATATGCCACTTGTGATGGTAGTGAACCTAGTTTGACTACCCTATAATCATTCATTATTTGAATAAGGCCAATGATGGTAAAACATTCTTGAATGTTGTGTCCCAATATCATGTGAAATGGAAAATAATTATGTTGGACCCCAACATAATATTATTCAGATCTACTTATCTATAGATGATGGAGTAATAAATATTTTTATTCTAGGTATAAAATACCCACTCACTTGATTATATAAAAATGAGTTAATTTTATTAGTTAGTTCATTGAACTAATTTCTCATGGGTCCCCAATGATCATCTTATCGAGGAAGAGACTTCAGTTTGTGCCCAGGGGACCCTGTACGAACTGGTGCATTCCTTAGAGTTGGGTCTGACATACGTGATGACATAAGAATTATGGAAGACACATCAAAATTGCCTAGTATTTTTCTAGAGGCTTGTGGGGATACCAAATATTTAATATTATTATATTGTTAGGAGTGCTCTATCATTTTAAAAAACAGATAATTCCCAATACATAATTATTTATTTTAATAGGATAAAAGGAGTTCATATTTCATTACAGAGGTTTTCTATGCACGTAGAATGAATCTTATCCAAGGGTAGTTTCCATTTCAAAGAGTAGTTCAGTCATATCCACATAGAAATAATGTATGAGACACTATAATTCTCCAACTGCATGCAGTTCATGAGGTAACTAACTGTTGTCTTTAGTATCATTGAGCTGAACCAAAATAGGAACTATGGTCCGAGATCCTCCCATCCTAGGATTTATTGAGATGGAAAACTACTATATCATACATAGGAAAAACCTTGTACTGTGATCATAATGAATTTTAGTTTCACTAATTCTTTTGCCTATGGGGTTCTAATCATGTGATCTCAATAAGTATCATAATGTATTAGATGTTGTTTTAGGTCACATGAGACATTGAATATTTGGAACATAGTGTTCATGAAATTTGGTGGTGGTAGAGTATTAATAACATAGTTGGGGTAAGGTCTCCATTTCAGATAAATCCATGTAGTACATCATTCCATGGATTCCAATCGATCTTCCAATGACTCGAGGATTTTAATTATCTATTGATGTGTTCCTTAATAGAGCTGGTCATGGGTGGCCATAGTGGGAGGAATGATTTGACATGCCATATTAGCTGGTACTTGAGGAGGGTGCTCAACTAGGGGTCATCATTAGAGGGATTTCTGGCACCCCTGGCTCTTTTTTTCATTAATGGTGGAAAATCATGATATCCATCAATGACTGGTTCCAGATTGGTGAATGGACGAGTTGTTTTGTTGGGATTATATGTTAGACTTACTTAATTTTCTTGTATAACCCCTTCTGGTTGAGGGTAACATGTTGTTAGTGTATAATCAGGATCATAATAAGGATAATATTCGATAAGATGACATACATAGAGAAGCTCAATGTTATTGTTCATCAAATCTATCAATTCTTCCTATTACCGATCAAAAATTTCCTAGAGCATAAGGGGCTCGTTTTCTATAGGAGGGGGAGGAGGGTCGTGTTTGAACGTGAATTTTTTTCATCACTATGTTAGGGATTTTTTTATATGTGTTAGAGTATTGATTGTGGGACTATTGAAATTTTTGGTAGTCCACTGGTTCTGAGTACACAGACCATTATTCATAGAATGGATCATATTATGGATGGAACCATATTATCCTTACTCTTTCTCATTTAAATCATTTTAGATGTGTCTTATAGGATTTACATGCACAACATTTACTGATTCATAACACATTGTAGGTGTTGTATCAATCGATGAATGGTAGGGTCATTGTCATCTTCTATTGGATTCTTCCTTCCATTATGGGATATTATTTCAATACTCTTGGTGAAAGGTAACTCAAAGAGAAAATTTGTATGACATAATCATATTCAAACCTTCTGAGGGGAATGATTCATGAGATGGGATGAAATGTTTTACCTCTCTATTTTTTGTCCTTCCTAATTATTTATAGAATAACGTCCATTAAAAAGGAGGTTGAGGAAACAATTCCCCCATTAATATGATTTGGGTCGCTTCCTTTATCTCACTATAGTTCCTTGGTCCAGATTATTTATCCTTATTTGGTAATTTTTCGTTAAAAATTCCCCCAGTCTTTTAAGAAGGGTTGGATCTCGTAAAATGGTGTTTGAAGCTAATATCTATGGTTTCTTGATCTCATTCATTCACCTTTAGTTGTAATTTGAATATGGTGTTGGGACGACATGTGAAATATTTTATAGAGAGGTTAATAGAAATGTTTGATTATTATATTACCATAAGAGATAAGCCTTATAATTGTTCTTGGTTTCCTAACTCAAGTGTTTTCAATGAAATTATCTCATCAGTCCTAATGCTTTTGAGACTTACAGAATGACAATTTTTATTGAGAATACCACATTTCTTAAATATGTATTTCATTTGAAAACCGTATTTGTATAATAGAATTTAGATCATTCTATTTTTAGTGAGTTCTATTAAACAAGATATGGTGTAAAATGAAAAGATTAATTCTCTCCCTATCATCGAATATAAACACCAGATGGGGCGTCTCCGATATGATGAGGAAATTTATGTTACAAGTGGAGGAATGTTAAAGGATGATATTTCGTTTACCTCTCTAATTTTGTCATAATGAAAAAAATTGATTCCAGGTTCATTATATGATGAATCACTTCCAGTATATCGAAATGGTATAAGTACCCATCATTGGGAAGGAATTTTTCTTTGAACTAGAAAAAAGTTGACCACATATTGAGACAAATGTTATTGATTCAATTTTTGGAAAAATATATTGTTATGTCAACATGAGAAGTGGTTTTTGGTTAATATAAAATTTGTATGTCATGCAAGGATAATTTTCCACTCATGAGAAACATATCTATTTTCCTTCTGACAGGGACTCCTTTACATTATCTTACAACTTGAATGAATCTTGATGAATTTACCACACGTATCGGGGATGGTTGGGGTCTCATTCAAAAGTGAATGGTCTGGATTTGTCTCAGAAGGTGATAATAGCACATGACATCTCTTAGTTGAAAAATTATTTCACTTCCAATTTATCATTCATCTGACATACATTACCCCATCATTTCCTGAACCTCAGCAAATAAGGGAATTCTTTCATTTAATTTTTCAATGGGAGTACATTCCTACCTTTTTGGAACATGATTGTAGGATGTAAGTTCAATGTTGGTGTTTTAATGTCATGTAATGCCATCATAGTTTGATGAAAGACTACTATGAGATTTTTTTTACTGTATAAACTAAGGAGGAACTTCATGCTGGACAATAGAAAGGGGGGAACTTCTGACAAAAATGAGACATCACTGTGGGGAGGACCTTCAAAGTTGATGACATTAAGGAGAGGACTACCATCTAACCATGTCGTCATACTGTATAGATATTATCTACATGATATACACTAGGGAGGACCATTGTGGAGGAAAAAAGAAATGGGACGACCTTCTTACAATTTGATCTTCTAGAAACAAGGAGGGATACAATGACACTCACTAGTAGATAGACTCTCATTATCGATCATTCATTTCCTATGATGTAATAATTCATGGTGTGTTCTCTTCTGAGAATCTTTAGAAATACTGGTAATAATATTTTAAGAAGGATATTCTCAACTACTACTACCACTTCCATAATTTGGTAATGGATTATAATGATATTGATCCTCTATAGATAAATGTTTGATGGAGTCATGAATTCCACCATCTAGCATATGAGAGATGTGAATAAGATCATCTTTTCATAGAGGTCATTTGCATGATCTATTTATGGGTGATCTTTTACATGAATGGGGAACCCCTTATTATGGGTGAGGACCATCCTATATGGGTCCCTATTTGTGTAACTCTCATGGTTTTGATGGTATAATACAATGAGCATACAGAGTTGTGACATGCATATATGTCTATCTTAGAGAGGCCATTATGGTGGATTGGTGTACCGCAATTAGAACCGGAGTTTTTACCTAATCTAGTTTCCTATTTATTTTAGAATATGGACGAAATACTCATAGGGAATGATAAAGGATTCATATTTACTTCATATTTAACATACTATTGTGTGGATGAGTCACCCCACTTTGCGAGGTGAGACTGTGGGTTCAAATAAATAATAATGATGTGAATGTGATTACATCTTGACAAGATTGCAGTATGTGGTCAATAAGTGATGTATTATTCTTCATCTTTTCTAGGATGACTTGTGGGAAATCTTGGGATATAACATCAATAAATTTTCATTCTAATTTTTGATTTGTAGTTTGTGACTACTTGGGTCCTCCATATCCTTCTAGTTGGTACTAGATGTTCACCCTTGTTGTGGGAGAAGAATGAGAATGATCCAAGATTATTGTTGGGGTATGCTTGATATTTTTTATGGATTACATAGTATATAATTCGTGGACTTTATATTAATGAAAAGTTATTTGTTTCCACTCATTTTCCATTTTATTTGTCTGATTGGATAGATATGCATCTGAAAAATTTTTACGCTGCATGTATTTTGGTTCACAGTATTTGACTGATGGGATTCATGTTTTATATATGTTATTTGTGTATGATAATTTTTGTCCCTGTTTGGATGACATGTTTTCTTTGTGGAAATATAAATTTTCACCTATTCATATTTGGTTACCATTCAATTTTTTGATAGGCATCATATTCATTAAAAGGGATTTAAAATACCTATAATTTTACACCCTATTTTCACGTGTTTGGAGAGAATGGGGGGAATTTTTTATAGAGTAGTGTGGTACCATATTTACATGGGTGGATTCATAAAAGTGAGAATAAATACATGTCTTCTCATAATTTTTTTTCCATTTATACAACATATTTCTTCCTCAAGAACAATGGTGATTATATATTTCTAATAATATGTTCTTCACCCTTGGAGTGTATCCCAGTGGACCAATGTTCATTTACCATCAATAGGAACCCATATTAATATATAATTGTAAGAGTGTGGATATTAGGCTGCATAGTGTTGGAATATATGTCTTCTAGAAAAGTCTCTTTTGTGGGACCCCTATGAAACAATGATGATGACATTGGTAAACACGCCATACACCTCCCAAAGAGAAGGTAGGTACTCATTATCGTGTAATGAGGACATGTTCCCATAATGATCATAGAATTCCAGTGGGGACACATGGTTCTAGACTATAATCCACAAATGAGTTGGTGGATTTCAATATTTCTTGATTGGAGGGCCTAACTTTATTCTTCTAGTGGCGGGGGAGTAATGTTCTGATGGTACTCCCAAATAATTTCAGTTGAGACAAAACATTGAAGATGTTTGGAGGGAGACCGTGTCCTCTTCTTAATGGAGTACATGGATGAGAGTTTTTTGACATGAAAATCAATGATATCATCTAGGATTCAATTTTATTGAACGAGAATGGGAAAATTTCTTACAATATGTGTGACATGTACAAATAAAAATCTACATCAAAGAAGAATGTCAAGAACACATACATAATTGATGATCTCATCTGGACAACTTCCTATTTTCATGTGAAATTGTTATGATTCTATTTTAATCCTCCTCATTGGATAATGATTTATATTGGGTTCACTCGAAAACATTGATCTGAGGTCAACTATGAAATGGTTCTAAGGGGACTAGGCAGTATATAATTTTTATATTTTGAAGGATGTTATGTTGTCTGGATTCATACATCATGATACCGTTTTGTTTTTACTGAAGTCATTCTTGTGTAATGAATGGTTAGTTCTAGGTGGATGACTAGTCTTCCATTACTAATGTCATACAAAATTTCATCAAATGTCCATCATAGTGTTTTGTTCGTGATCCAGAAATATCCAACAACTCTTATATCCATGATTTATTGACCTAGTTTCCAAATGCATGTGACCTTTGTTATTAATATCCAAAAATAATAATGAATTTCAATTGTTCAAGGGGATTAGAAATCAGGATAATATCATGATTTTGTAGGGATTATTTCTCATTATAGTAATCCCTTATAGATTTATGTCATTTTCCAAAATTCACAAATCGTTGGTTCGTTCAAAATCATGTGTCTATGGATTACCCCAATGTCACAACTTATCATGAATATACATCAGTATAGAATCATTAATATGTATCCAAGGTTCTCCAGTAATAATTGGATCTATATGTATCCTAGGTTCTCCATCAGTGTTACCATTAGTGAAGGAATCAATGAATCTTTGATTGTTTGTTGGGATGTTATTGGTTTTTTAGCCATATTTTGGGGGGATTTGGAGTTTTCATTCATCCAGGTGGAAGGATGTTATTTGGACATCAGGATTTAACCCATGATATGGTATTCCAATATATCCTCATGAGAGGAATCAAAATCCATGTATATTGTTTTCACTTAACTGGACACATCATCTTTTAGGTTTGTGTGATGAAGACCCAACCATGTAGCTTAAAGGCAAGAGATAAGGAAATCTATGAAGAAGGTTCCTAGTAAATATTTTATGGAGGACATATACTGAGGTATACCACGGATCCTATAAGAGTTGAGGTATTCTGGCTAGATAGGACCCTACCGAGGATATGCATGGAGAACATTAGGGTGGATTTGGGAGCTGGGTTTTGTACTTAAATAGGCTTCCTAAAACCACAATTAACTGGATATCAAATACCACATAGTTTAGTTTGATATGAAACTCACAACATGGAGGAGTACCATTAGGGGGGCCTTATTGGGTCATATGAATATGATCTTTAACTTTTAGGGGATTTGATAAGGGATTAAATCTTCTATACAGCATATTTAGATTGATGTTGGGGTTTACAACAACAGAAATTTCCCAATTGTGTTACTTCTGAATCATGCAGGTGCCATGATTGCAATCAACCTCTAATCCCATTTGAGTCATGATTGTTGTGAGAAAATGGTGTATTTATTGTATCTTCAGATCACATGTCCCACTGCATCCGCTATTGGATGATGCTGGTTCCCAATGTGAATGAGTGATGGGGTTTTGAGTGTCCATGTCTCCTCTATTATTTTCACATAATAGATTTTTTATCGTTGGGGATCAATCTAAATATGTCCCAAACTGAGTTGAATATGGTAAATTGAGACTCCTCTGAGAATAATTTCTAAGGGAATACCTGATAATGAATTCCTATAAATTTGTTCCAAGAGAGGAGGGAGTATTAAACACTAACCCTTTTCAAAGGGTATGGCTGTTGATTTCTATCAATCCATCTATTGGTGAGGTTCAAATGGGTATCTTGAGGATAAAACTGTCATTACGATAGGACTGTAAACTTGGAGGCATCACTAGAGTCCCATATTCTAAAAATATTACCAACATTTCTTCACTGATCATGGGTTTGTAAAATCAAATGGGATCAATGATGTGGCATCTAATTTAATCAAAATGTTTGGTGGGTTTGGAAGAGTCCTTGGCCATGTTTTATTTAATTGGTTCATGACAGGGGAATCATAGGAGTTGATTATATGATATAATGGAGTGATTTGAGAAAACAATATGAATTCCCTTTGATAACCCATTCAATTTTTTCACATTCATATGTGGGATGAGATTACTTATGCAAATCATGGATCTTTGCGAGTATGGGGGTCATCTTTATAAGATTGTTGTATAAGTACCTATGTTTATTCCTTGTAGTACTTTTCCACATGGGGATAGGTTAAATCATC
Organism: Viscum album; assembly: GCA_963277665.1. Lineage (NCBI taxonomy): Eukaryota > Viridiplantae > Streptophyta > Magnoliopsida > Santalales > Viscaceae > Viscum > Viscum album. Next base: position 792,662,073 of record OY728128.1, on the reverse strand, counting down.
CTAGCATGGTTTGATGTGGGATTTAATTCCATTCACATAGATATTTTTTACATAGAGTAGTGTTCTAGAAGCAAAGCTTGGTGCTACTTGGGGAAGGGTTCCAACCCTATAGCAAGATGTTAAGTAGGATTTAGTTCTTCCCACTTAGTAATTTTTTATGCGGGTCCAGATTCCCCCAGTATCATTTATATCTATGTGGGACACCATGATTAAAATAGTTCATTGGTGATTCCCCTCAAAGGAAGTATTCCTTCAAATAATTTGGAGTTTTTAGACATAAAACAAATTATATTTTTATCCTCTAAAATAATATGTTTTGGGTTTTAACTGTGTGAAATCGTTGGGTGAGTCTATATTGGCATGCGCTGTCGATATTTCCTTTGATGTATCCCTTCAGTAGATGATATCAATTGTGTTTTCCCTTAGATTATATTTATAAAGAAGTTGAAAAAATGGATTTTAGAATGGCATTTTTTCTATGATGAGGGTGTGAGACTTGTTATTTAGAAACCACGAGAGATTCTAGGCCCGAAGATGAATTAGTTAGTAGAAAAATAAGGTCATTTTTATGGGAAAAATTTCAACACCTCCATATATAAAATAACATCATTTATTTTGTAGATATCTGATGGGTTTTCCTTTCTTGTGAACCATTTTAGATCATGGGATTACATTATTTTAATGGAATATATCTCTACCTTCATCTCACATATTATTTTGTTTCATTGGTGGGGCCTGGTGTCATTCTCTCCTTCCTGCGATCTGCTTAGTTCATGTATGTCTTATGAAGTGAAGTACTATGTAGTGGGGTGATTTGTGAAAGATTTATACTTTATTTCCTCAATTCATTCTTTTCAATTATTTCTCCCTCAAAAAATTTTCATTTCATTTCCTTTTCATCATTTTACAAATTTTGGAGGTATTTCATTGATTTCCTTTGGAATGTTTTAGGATACAATATGGCCCAAACATAAATATTATATATTCTTGTGACATTAAAGTATAATTATATCATTTCATTCAAAATAATTATTTATGTTAAGGGAATGATAGTTAGGTAATAAATCTTATATAACATACCCATATATTAAAATTTGATAAATTATATTCATTGTAAATTATTTCAACAAATTTCACATTTAAAAATAAACATGATTTTGCATCATAAAAATTCCCACAAAATATTCATCATGTCCCTGTGCTTTTAAATATTAATCATTAATATCTATTAATATTTTTTAAAAAATATTTAATGTGTTTAAAAAATATAAGGGACATAAAAATATTGTACTAAATCTTTACTCCAAAAGAATAATATTTTTTTATAAAAAATAATTTGGTGCAAAATAAAAACATTATTTCCTATTAAATAATTTTCTCACATTAAATATTTTCATAAAATATTTTATATTATTTATTTAATGAAAAAATAAAACCCGTAAATGTTTCTTTTAAATCCAAAAGAACTAATTATATATATATATATATTAAATTATATGTTCCAACCTTAACAAATAGTATATTCATTCCTTTAAAACATAATATCAATATCTTATCACGATAAATCATTATATTTTCATAATAAACACACAAAAATCATTTATGTTTCATAATAGTAACATAATAATCATATATAAATGATGTAGGTAAATTGGGAAATCATTTAAAAATCACTCTTATAATATATCTTACAAAAATAATAACTATAGAGTTGAATTCCATAATCAATGTGTTGGAGGGATATCATGGAACTACCCAAAATTGGTTTATAATGAAACCAACCATCATCATACCAATTCCTAAAAACCAATACAAAAATAGAAGACATAAAATTCTACAATTTTTAAAATTACTATAATTTTTATTCTTTTCATCCATAAGAGAATGTTTCACAAATTCAAATATTCATTGTGTTTTTAAATAGTTTTCAAAAAATTTATGAATATAGAGAATGAATGGTATTTATTTTATTAGTTAATGAAATCATATAAATGAATCAAAAAATAAAATAACAATTACGGTGGTGGTAAAATTCATTGTCTCTCTAAATTCTAAAATATAACATTCAATTTTTATATTTGAAGAGTATGGAAACACAGTCCATAAAAATATTCACTCTAAAAACCATTTAATGATAGTGAAATTGATAGAAAATGTTATTTACAATTATAATATGTGAATATAAATATGTTCATAAAATAATATTAGAAATATGTACATAATAGAAAAAAAATTAGAAATTTTTTTTAAAAATTGGATTTTTAAAATAATGTCCTTATATTTTACCTCACTTGTCACGTATATTCATTATCATCATAAATAATTAAATAATGATAATTATAAAAATTATTAGTAACCATTATCATATTTATTATTAATTTAATTTTATCCATCTCCTTGTTATATATAATTACATAATAAACAATGTTCGAATTCACGTCGGGTGTTTTGATGATATTCAGTTCACAAATCCAAAGATACTTGTGTGGGTTATTGTGGTCAAAGAGGTCATTATATCATAAAATAAAAAATAATAATTAATATATAATTTTAATTTTAATACTTTATTAAACATTAAAAATCACTAATTAATGTTATGATGAATGAATAACCTTATAAGCATATAGTTGGTAGGTGATAAATACACATGATAACATATCTAGTTTTCAAAGATCATTATGAAAATAATGTAATTGTTTTTTTCTTATTAAATAACAATAATGAAATCATAAAAAAAATATTATTTATTCAAATAAACTAATATATATAATCCATGTGGTGTGTTGATGATAAATGAATCACATTGCTCCATTGAGATAGTATTCCACTTGTACACATAGACAACATTATCATGATTCAGTGAATGCAATGGTATTATGTTAAATGATATATTATCATTTAATAATGATAAATATTTCATTAATATTATATATAAACATGAAAACAATCAATATAAAATTATAATAGATTTGATGATTTAAAACAAATTACATCCACACGGGAGGAGGTAGTTCTCTATACACATGAATGATGTATTTCTTTACCATTTTATGGAAGAGGAGAAATTTTTGGGTAATTACATCAAAATAATTACAAATAATTACAATATATATCTTGATAAATTTAAATTATCACATTTGAACAAGATTATATGTTTTTGAAATAAGTAATAAAACAAATCATTCAGAAAAAAATTATAAACCTTATTTCAAAATTATCATTTTTGTAACACATTATGACCTATATGAATGATAAGTTTCCTAAAATATGGCATCTTAATCATGTGGATTGATTTTTGGAAGGTATTTGGGCTGATATTTTAACACGCTAGGTAAATAAAGAATATGAAATTTTAATATTTATCCCTAATTGGTAAATAAATTTTAATATTAATTTAAATGGAACACTATGCTTTATGGCTTACCCAATACACAACAACGAGTTCCTTCGAAATCTTACGTTGCACTCTAAAAATAAAATAATTTTATTTTAAATTGTAGTTAAATCCTAGTCGTTGTAATGACACGAATGAACATAACTAACTACAAAATTATTATATATGTTTGTCAAATATTTTTACTTTTTGCAATAAATGTCAGAGTATTAAAAATGCGAATGAATCCAATTTTAAGCGTAAACATTCTAATATTCATTAAAAGGTCGATTAACCGAATTTTGATGGAGAACCTCTTTTAAATCCACTTTTTGACTATTTTATGTCTTATATTTGAAAAAATAAAATTCTTCTTTAGAATCGGGTCATCAAAATTTAATTTATTTAAATATCTGATATTATTCCGATAAAGTTCATTTTTCAATGAATAGTGAAAAATGTTGTATTTTAATTCAAAACCTCTTTTTAATTGAATTTATTTATATGATAAATTATCTTTTTAATTGGTTTTAAAGATAAATTATAATATATTTTAACCATTTAATACAATAGTGGTCACTGGAATTAATTTCACTTTGAAATTGAACTTAAACTAGTGTCAATCATTTGATATATATTATTTCATAAAAACACGCTATTTGTTCTGACTGTGGGAATTAATTATTAAATTAATTAATTTAACTTATATGTTTTGAATTTTTTAAAATAGAAATCATTTTTGAATTCAGAATATCAAATATAGCTTAGGGTGAATTTTTGGTATTTTTCTGAAAACCTTCAATTTTTGATGAATAGTGAAACCACTAAGTGGTACTTAAAAAAACTGATTTTTCGTTTAAATGAAATTTTACCACCTTTGTGTTCTGAATTTAAAAAATCATAAATACATGGTTTTCATTATGAAGTAAAATGTGTTTTAATGGGATTAAAATAATTTTTTGGTGAATAGTAACTTTTATGTTTTTAATCGCAATTAGAGATAATTAGTGTAATTTAAGGTAAACATAATGTTTTAATAATATGAAATGACCTTGAAACATGTCCTTCCCTTATTTTATGTGTCATTTCCGACCAATTAAATCCATGGGTCAACTTGGGGACCCCATGGAGCCACTTTGGTAGGAAAATGACATTAAAAACGTTTTATTTAATGTTAAAATAAAAATGTCAGAAACATGTGTTGTTTTACTAAAAAAAAATTTACATGGGGTTATAAAAGTCATATTTTTGACTATAAATATTAATTGTAAAGATAAAAAGAATTCACAAATCATAGTATTTTTTTATAATTTTTATACATTAAATAAATTAAATTATTTATGACATCATGATGATGCAGCGATTACCTCATTATTGAACGATTTAAATAAAATGAAAATAAATTATAAAATCTAAGACCTACACATGTCAAAAATCTATTGGATGGGTGTATTTAGAACTCTAATAACCTTATCCTCGAAATAAATCAATTTTGGACCTTTAAAATCTGAAACTCATTTGAAAATAATGTAACATGTTATACATTTCCAAAAGTGCCCCTCCTCTCCTCTTATGAAAGGCTCCCACCTCTACCTCCTTACCCATACCACTCAAGAATTTTTCATGGCCAATATCTGATAATTTTGCCTCTCCACATCCCTCTACTCAAGCTAGAAGCCTTAACATAGGGAGGAAGCTCTTCAAGAAACCCTTTTGGTTCAAACCAAAGAGAGTTACCCGATTTTAAGGTAATGTCTTCACCTGTGTTCTTTTGTTTTATTTTGCATCTCCAACCCCCTAAAATCTTTTTATTCATTTATTTTGAGGCAAATAAATTATCTTCAATATTCTAGTATGTTTTTATAAGAAGAGTTAGAGCTACACATACACACACCTACATCTAATGGTTCAAGATCATACTGTTTCTGTGGATGGTGAATTTCTGCCTCACGAAACGATGATTGTTCAATATTGTTTTACCACCATCATAGGTGGCCATTAATATGTAAATATATTTATATAAGATATATAATATGTTTATTTTTTCCTTAAGATTCTGTATTTTTCATTTCTGGCTTACCTTTATTTTTTCCATTATGGGTAAACACAATATCTTTATTTTAGGAAGTGCGGACTACCGCCCCCTCAAAGTGATTTTATTCATTAATACCATATGTGGTATGTATAAAGGATAGATTTAATGATATTATATATGATAAAATACTGTAATTATAATACTATTATGTATCATTATGTTTTAATTCCATTAAATATGGAATAGAAATGGAAGTAGCGTTGATGCGTACGTACGGCTTACCGCCTCCATGAACGACTCATTTCATTTCTTACCACTAAATGTTATGTAATATTATAAATTCATGTTTATAATGGATATATATGATATATATTATATATACATAATTAATATAATTCATATATAATGTATATTTTACCCCATGAACAAACTTGTAATTATAAAGAGTTTATTTTTGACTCAAGTTGCAATGATCGACAAAACGACCATTTTTTAACTTAAAAAATTACATAGTTTTAATAACAGGGTAATAAGTTATATAAAAGGAATAATGAACTTGAAAAAGGTTCTTAAGAAATTATAAATTAACACAAGTTTATTATTCATGAGGTTAAAGAATGATCGAGTGAAGTCGGACCCGAGGTAAGGGATCCTACCCCTCTCTTTCTTTTTATGTATACTATTTTATGTAATTCCTTTCAATATCATCTTTCTACTGATTGGGATGTTATTTTATATTAATATTACTGTAATTTTTTATGATCATATGATGAGAGACCCTATTTTCTCTCATCAATCCATTTTGGCTGTTTTGAGTGGCGCCGTTAGGCTGTCGAATTTTCGTAAGAGATCCAACCTCTCTCTTTCTTTTTAAGTACTCTCCTTTTTGTCACTTCTTTTAAGATCCTATTTGTTATGTTGGGGTATGTTCTTTTATATTACTCATTCTGTAAATTTTATGTTAATATTTTGACAGACCCTATTTGATCTCATCAATCCATTTTTGTAATTTTTATGTGGTGCCGTTAGGCTGCCGAGTTTTCGTAAGGGATTTTACATCTCATGTTTATTCTTGTGATATTTATGCTACATTTTCCACCATTTACTTTTTGTGGTATATGTACATCCCATTATTCTACTCTTTGTGTAATATACTTTCTTTTATGAGTATTTACATCAATGTTGTATTGTCCTTCTTTCATGGGGTGTATGTTTCAAAAGATACCCAAGTCGGTAAAGGAATCTTTCACCCTCCTCTTTTTAAAAGACTTTTTTTGTTGGGTATTTTAATTTACATATTTTAATGTTGGGATATGTTCTTCAATATCCTTATTGATGTAAATTTTATGTCCAAGTGATGAGATTCCCTTTTAATCTCTTATCAACTAATTTTCTGAAGATTGAAGTGACGTCGTTAGGCTGTCAAATTTTTACAAAGGGAACTTCTTAACCCAATTTTGATTTCGTTGGGTTCAACTTGTAATTATTTAATTTTTCATCCCTTGAATATGTGTGAATGACCTTTGATTGTTTTACACTTAATATTCACTTATACCGGGTGTATTTATATTTGTCACACATAATTATTGGATTGATTTATCCTTAATTTAAGGATACATTCTTTATAAGGGATTTCATCTCATTTTACATTTCTATTGTGACTTAATTGTTGTTATGAACTAATTCACACTTATGTGGTGCATATACTGACCTTTGGAATATTATATCATGAATCCATTTATTCTCATGATATTATAAAGTTATGATTAAATTTTATTCCTCAATTATTGTATTCAAGTGTCTCTAATTTTGTTAAAAAATCTTTAACTAAATTATCATTTTAAATGTTTTCATGATTTATACATATAAATATTTCTCATTAATATCCATGTTTTCAAAATGTTTTTAAGGATTTATTTATATGGATATTAATAGATTAAAATGTTAAAAGCTTCAATGTGGTATGGGACACTTTTATTAAAAAATCTCTTTATTAAATATTTTAAATGGTTTTGAAAATGGTTTTTAGAATGGATTAATTATTTCAATATTTTAAAATGTTATATTGTTATTAAAATGTGGGAATGTTATAATTCCATTGTGCTTAAGTTATGTTCTATGATTATGTTATGTTTATTGGGCATTGTTTATGAATACGGGTGGTTCCGTGTTAAACTAAGGACGGGTGAGCCCGATATAGCTCTCCAATGCATTGTGTAACGTGAAGGGGTTAAAATCTAGGGTTTCTCCGAAGCGATTTAGGGAATATACTATGATGGGTATTCCAAACGTAACCAAGAGGGTTACTCCCTTCCTAAGAATGTTATGAATGCTTCAAGTTACCTTTATGTCTTATGATTTCTATGATTTATTCATGATTTGATGAGGTATGTTAAAGCGATTATGTTTTATGAGTAAATTATGATTTCATACATGGACTCATGTTTTCATTTCGTACTTTTATATCCCTTTATGAGATTTTTATGCTCATCCTAGGTTTTTGAAATGTTATTCACAGGTCAAGGTAAAGGTATATGAAGTTATGATAGGGTCAAGGAAGTGTCATGAAAGAATCCATGTTTTGTTTTAAATATGTTTCCGTCGATGGGAAAAAATGAATTCTATGTTTTATGAAACCACTTTGTTTAAATGTGGAATGTAATGGATGATTTACGATCTTATTCTCTAAAAGTCTAAACTTGAAAAGTTTCTCTATGTGAATTGTTCATTTAATTCAATAATTAGTAATTTTTAAGGCTGGGTCCTTATAGTTGGTATCAGATGTCGGTTTAGACAACTTTAGGGATTATGAGTTTTTTTAGACACATGGTTAGTCCCTATATCTATTATTTAAGTTAAATCCTTGTTTTATAGCTTTTTTTTCTGGACATGAAAAGTCAGTTATGAATGGAAGGAGGAGGATCTCAAATGACATTCCTATCTCTTCCTAATGACATGCTTTCAATAATTATTGCAAAGTCATGTTCGGATGATTGTGAAACATTTTCTAGCATACAACTCTCTTGCAAGCAGTTGTTTGAGATATCATACACCTCCATTATACTTCATTATCATCGAGGATCATGGTTTGTATTTAGACAAATACTATTTTCACAATATTATCATATTTTCAAGAAAGGTAAATATTATCAAGGTATTTTCAAATATTTTACCTTATCACAAGAATTTGAAGCATATTATAATTTTAAAAATGGTGCTGAGGAAGGAGACCCTTGCGCAACCTATTTATATTTGCTTTTAAAATATAGTCTCTCAGCACATAATTATTGTATTTAAAAAGGACCAATAATAGAAAGTTTCAACTCAAATTCTATCCAACTATTTTATAGAAATCATGTTTCATCAGATGTTTTGGAATTATATGTCATACATGATTATTTTACAAAACTGTTTTTCTATGAACACCCATATGACCAATGTTGTACAAGGTGTATTTGGATGGAGGAAGAAAATGATTTTGAAGTATCTCTAAATAATGTTGTAATGCATGGGACTTCTACCTACGTGAACAAGATGACGATGAAACCGAGTGGACGCCATGAACAAGGTATGTTTTTATTCATTTTGGGAATCGTTTTATTTTTTGGTGGTGAAATAAGACTTCAAGAATTATGAAGTTGAGATCGTAATGAATTTAGATGAAAATGAGAGGTATAAGGAAACGATTGAGGTTAAAACATGTTAGGTTTATTTTGGAGTTTATAAAAAGGACAACACGCACACCATGTGACAACCCGTCGCATCGGACAAAGCTGCGGGAATCGAACTCACAACCAAAGTACGACTAGTATTTATCGCCTACCACTAGACTACTTGAACTCTCTAGTTAGTATGACTTATTATTTTTAGTTATATGATTTTATGAATTAATAGTAATTTGATTTTGGTTTATCTATGGAAATTATTAACCTATCATGGAGGATATGTGATTAGGTTAATTACTTTTCAATATGATACTTTTAGAGCAACTGATGTTATTTGAAGATAAGTTTTAATTTGTACCTTGGAAGAATATGTGACCAAATCCATCAAATATATGGGTTTCATTCTTAGTTTGGTTTAATTTAATTAATTTTGTGAACAAATTTTTTATCGAATGGTCCTTGTTGAACTTTGGGTTTTGTTGGACAAATTTTGGAGATTAATAATATATTTTCTTTTTATAAAGGGTTATACTTTTCTGGATTATCTGATCTTCTTCTAACAATTTTGGTTTTGGTATGGGTCTAAAGACATGGGAAATACACAGTTCTCTTTTTTGGATTAGGTGATTCTCAAGAAGCTTATTATAGTACTCTTAATGTGAACAATTCTTCCTAAATACTCATCATTTGGGGAAAGTATGAGTTTGTGGTTGAAATCTAGTAAAAGATGAAAGTCAACATGACAATTATGTTTGTTTCCTTAAGATCAAAAATAAATTCCTCAATGAAAAGTAAAACAAAAATTTTTTCTATTAACTTTTCCTAATGGGGAATCGAATACCGTTTAACCCACCACAAGTTTGTGATTTTCTTATGGTTAACTTTTTCCTAAACATGTTTTCTATCACTCTCCCTCAGAACATGAGCTTTTTCATTTTCTTCAGTAACAATGTTTTCCGACATGGAATTCTAATATGGGTTAACTTGGGTGACCCCTGTAATTCTCTTTCCTTCTTTTAAAGTGATTTTTTTACCGAATCTTGTTCCGATGTGGGACTTTCAATGATGTTTCCAAGCCAAATTTTAAAATTGCGAGGATGCAATTCCCAAAAGGGGGGAAGGATGTAACACCCCAGGTAAATAAAGAATATGAGATTTTTATATTTATCCTTATTTGTGAATAAAATGTAAATATTAATTTAAAAGGAATTCTATGCTCGATGGCTTACCCAATATGAAACAACGAGTTATTTTGGAATATTACGTTGCACACTAATAATAAAATAATATTATTTTAAATTGTAGTTATCACCTAGCCATTGTAATGACGGGAATGAACAGAACTAACTACAAAATGATTATATATGTTTGTAAAATATTTTTTCTTTTTACAATAAATGTTAGAGGATTAAAAATGCGAATGAATCCAATTTTAAGGGTAAGCATTCTAATATTTTTTAAAAGGGCAATTAATGCATTTTGATGGAAAACCTCTTTTAAATACACATTTTGACAATTTTATGTGTTATATTTGAAAAAATAATATTCTTCTTTAGAACCGGGACATCAAAATTTACTTTGTGTAAATTTTTTGTATTTTTCTGATAAAGTTCATTTTTTAATGAATAGAGAAAAATGTTGCATTTTAATTCAAATCATCTTTTTAATCTAATTTATTTATATGATTAGATTGTATATTTAATTGTTTTTAAAGTGAATTTATAATAAATTTTTACCATTTAATCCAATAGTGGTCATTGTAATTAATTTCACTTTGAAATTGGACATAAACTAGTTTCAATCTTTTGATATATATTGATTCATAAAAACACCCTATTTGTTCTGACAACGATAATTAATTATTAAATTAATTAATGTAACTTATATGTTTTGAATTTTGGTAAATAGAAATAATTTTTTAATTTGTAATATCAAATATAGCTTATGGTGAATTATGGGTACTTTTCTGAAAAACTTCAATTTTTGATGAATAGTGAAACCACTAAGTGGTACTTAAAAAAATTGATTTTTCGTTTAAATAAAATTTTACCACCTCTGTGTTTTGAATTTCAAAAATATGACATACATGGTTTTCATTAGGAAGTAAAATGTGGTTCAATGGGATTAAAATAATTTTTTTTGGTGAATAGTAACATTTAAGTTTTTAATCGCGATTTGAGGTAATTAGTGTAATTTAAGGTAAAAATAAAGTTCTAATAATATTTAATGACCTTGAAACATGTAATACCCTTAGTTGATGTTTCATGGATGACCATGTCAATCCATGGGTAAACTTGGGGACCCCATGGACCCACTTTGGTTGGAAAATGACATTAAAAACATTTTATTTAATGTTAGAATAAAAATGTCACAAACATGTGTTGTTTTAATAAAACAATTTTTACATGGGGTTATACAAGTAATATTTTTGACTATAAATAGTCATTGGAATGAAAAACTATTTTCCACATCATAGTATTTTTTTTATAATTTTTAGACATTAAATAAATTAAATTCTTTAAGACATTATGATGATGCAGCGATTACCTCATTATTCAACGATTTAAATAAAATGAAAGGAGATTGTAAAATTTAAGACCTACACATGTCAAAAACATATTGGATGGGTGGATTTATAAGTCTTATCATCTTATCCTCTAAATACATCAATGTGAGACCTTTAAAATCCGAAACTCATTTGAAAATAAAGTAACATTTTATACCTTTCCAAGAGTGCCCCTCCTCTCCTCTTATTAAAGGCCCCCACCTCTACCTCCTTACCCAAACCTCTCAAGCATTTGTATCGCCAAAACACTGATCATTTTGTCCTCCACAACCCTATCCTCATCATATAATCCTTTCCTTAGGCATAAAGCTCTTCAAGAAAACCATTTGGTTCAAACCAAAGGGAGTTACCCGATCTTGAGGTAATGTCTTCACTTGTGTTCTTTTGATTTATTTTTCTTCTCCAACCCCCTAAAATCTTTTTATCCATTAATTTTGTAACAACTAAAGTATCTTCAATATACTAGGATGTTTTTATAAGAAGGATTACGGCTACACTCACACACACCTACATCTAATGGTTAAAGATCATACTATTTCTGTGGATAGTGAATTTCTTCCTCACGAAATGATGGTTGTTCAATATTATTTTAACACCTTAAAAGGTTTACATTAAGAAGAAAATATATTTATATATGATATATAATATTTTTATGATTTCCTTAAGCTTATTTATCTTTCATTTATGGAATACCTGTAAGGTTTCCATTATGGGTAAACGCAATATCTTCATTTTAGGAAGTGCAGACTACCGCACACTCAAAGTGATTTGATTCGTTAATACCATATGTGGAACATATAAATGATAGATTTATGATATTATATATGATACCATACTGTAATTATAATACTATTATGTATAATATTGTTTTAATTCCATTAAATATGAAATAGAAATGGAAGTAGCGTTCATGCGTATGTACGACTTACCGTCTCCATGAACAGTGCATTTCATTTCTTACCACTAAATGTAATGTAATATTATAAATGCATGTATATATTGGATATATATGATATATATGATATATAAATAATTAATATTACTCTGGATATAATGGATATTTTACCCCATGAACAAACTTGTAATTATAAAGAGTTTATTTTTGACTCAAGTAGCAATGATCGACAAAACGACCATTTTTAAATTAAATAATTACATAGTGTTCATAACAGGGTAATAAGTGATATAAAATGAATAATGAACTTGAAAAAGGCTCTTAAAAAAGTATAAATTAACTCAAGATTATTATTCAGTAGGTTATAGAACGATCGAGTCAAGTCGGACCCGAGGTAAGGGATCCTACCCCTCTCTTTTTTTAAGTATACTAATTTATGACATTCATTTTTAGCTCATCTTTATAATGATTGGGATGTTATTTTATATTACTCTTACTGTAATTTTTTATGTTAATATGATGAGAGACCCTATTATTTATCATCAATCTGATTTGGATGTTTTGAGTGGTGCCGTTAGGCTGCCGAATTTTCGTAAGAGATCCAACCTCTCTCTTTCTTTTTAAGTACTCTCCTTTATGTCACTTCTTTTAAGATCCACTTTGTTATGTTGTGGGATGATATTTTATTTTCCTATTTCTTTACATTTAATTTTAATATGACGAGAGACCCTATTTGATCTCATCAATCCATTTTTGGAGGTTTTATGTGGTGCTGTTAGGCTGCCGAGTTTTCGTAAGGGAATTTTCAACTCACTTTTATTCCTGTGAGATTTATGCTACATTTTCCACCATTTCCTTTTAGTGGTATATGTACTTAAAATTATTCTAATATTTTTGTAATATAAATTCTTTTATGTTTATTTACATAAATGTTTTATTGTACTTCTTTCATGGGGTGTATGTTTCAAAAGATACCCAAGTCGGTAAGGGAACCTTTCACCCTCCTCTTTTTAAAAGACCTATTTTGTTGGGTCTTTTAATTTACATATTGTAATGTTGGGATATGTTATTATATATCCTTATTGATTTAAATTTTATTTCCAAGTGATGAGATACCCTTTTAATCTCTTATCAACTCATTTTCTGATGTTGGATGTGACGTTGTTAGGCTGTTGAATTTTTACCAAGGGAAGTTCTTAACCCAATTTCGATTTCTTTGGGTTCAACATGTAGTTATTGAATATGTCATCCTTTGAATATGTGTGAATGAACTTTTATTGTTTAAACATAATATACACTTATATTATGTGTATTTATATTTGTCACACATAATTATGAGATTGATTTATCCTTAATTTAAGGATACCTTCTTTGTAAGGGATTTCGTCTCATTTTTTATTTCTATTGAGACTTAATTGTTTGTTATGCACTAATTCACTCTTATATGGTGTATATACTGTCCTTTGGAATATTATATTATTAATCGATTTATTCTTATGATATTATAAAGTTATTATTAAATGTTATTCCTCAATTATTGTATTCAAGTGTCTCTCATTTTGTTATAAACCCTTTAACTAAAATATCATTTTAAATGTTTTAATGATTTATACTAATAAATATTTCTCATTAATATCCATGTTTTCAAAATGGTTTTAAGGATTTATTTATATGGATATTAGTAGTTTAAAATGTTAAAATATTAAACGTGGTATGGGACACTTTGATTCAAAAATCTCTTTATTAAATGTTTTAAATGGTTTTAAAAATGGTTTTTAGAATGGATTCATTATTTCAATATCTTAAAATGTTATATTGTTATTACAATGTGGGAATGTTATCTTTCCATTGTGATTATGTTATGTTCTATGATTAGGTTATGGTTCATGTCCATTGTTTATGAATACGGGTGGTTCTGTGATAAACTAAGGGCGGGTGAGCACGATATAGCTCTCTAATGTATTCGGTAACGCGAAGGGGTTAAACGCTATGGTTTCTCCGAAGAGATTTAGGGAATATACTGTGATGGGTATTCCAAACGTTAACAAGAGGGTTACTCCCTATGTAATAATGTTATGAATGCCTCATGTTACCTTTATGTCTTATAATTTCTATGATTTATTCATGATTTGATGAGGTATGTTAATATGATTATGTTTTATGAGTGAAGTATGATTTCATACATCGACTAATGATTTAATTTCATACTTTTATATCCCTTGATGATCTTTTTATGCTCATCCCATGTTTTTGAAATGTTTTTCAAAGGTAAAGGGAAAGGTACATGATCTGATGATATGGCCAAGGAAGTGTGATGAAAGAATCCATGTTTTGTTTTAAGTAAGTTTTCGTCGATGGGGAAAAATGAATACTATATTTTATGTAACCACTTTGTTTAAATGTGGAATGTAATGCATGATTTATGATCTAATTCTCTAAAACTATAATCCTGAAAAGATCTTCTATGTGAATTTTTCATTTAATTCAATAATATGTAACGTTTAAGGTCGGGTCCTTATAGATATTTTCGGAATAAATTTTTTATTGAAGTGCTAATAAATGATAATATGTTCAATTTCACAAGGAAGAGGAGGTGAAATCCAGGAATTTTATAAAATATTAATAAAATATAAATAATGTCTTAGTTATAAATGGATCAAAATCTGTAAAACTCAAGGTTATTTTGTATTTATTTATAAATTATATAGATCAAATAAAATACTGACTTGTATTACTCATTTTAATTTTTTTAAATATTTGTTAACCCTTTTAACATTAAAAGTGATAACAATGAGTTCTAAATGATGGTGCTCATGAAAGACAATAAATAGTAAAATTAACAAAAAAATGGTCAATTCTTGATATTTTAAACTCTATCATTATAACCATGATGAATATTGTTTATATAGGAATTTAATAATATCTAATAAAATATAATTTTTAAATAAAATAAATAATGTCAATTTTAGAAATATTTATTCACTTCGAAATTTATATCATCAAGAAAAAAATAATAAATTTTAATATAATCATTTTATAAATGAACAACATGTTATGTTTATATATAAAATTTATGGTCCAAAAATATATTGTAAACCTATAATACTGTAATTATTTTTAAAATAATTAATTATATTAATACATTATTTGAAATATTACTTCTTCAATATTGTGTAATAATTTTTATAACTATTATTTCCCATATCATTAATAATAATTTTTAATAACTATCACAAATCAATTATATTTGAAAATAAAAGTTAGGTACCAAAATAATTTTATATGAAATTTATGTGTAATAAGTTGTTGAAACCCCATATTTGGAATATTTTAACTCAATATTGACTAATTACATTTATTGAAAAAATACTATACAGAATTTTTCATTGTAAATACTAAATATGATAATAAAATTTCCATAAAAATTAGTATTTTCCACAATTCATTAGAAAAATTCTATTTTAAGAAAATTGTAAAAAATATCCTTAGAATCTAATTTTGACATCCTAAATTAAATTATGAAGTTATTTTTTCAAACTATCCTTCTATACATTGGAAATAAATTTTTTAAGTCATGAATATAATGTATAAAAATCCAATTTGGTTAGTTATAATTTTTATCCTTCTAATTTAAAAGAATTCCATTATTTTTATAATGAGTGATACTAATATATACTAATAATAATTGAAAATATTATATTATAATAATAGATGTGTTATTGAAAACAACATATTCAATGAAATATTTATTAAAGAAGAAATACATTGTGAACCCATTGGGTTTTACATTTTCAACTTCTATGATACAGATATTGGGAAAAACTAATGTGAAATGATTTGAACCTATATACAGTGATATTATTTCCGAGATAATCACATAGACATAATTTTTTTGACACACCATGAATCAGAATGAACATATTTTCATCCTAACATTAGGTAAATTAATAGAATAACATAACATCACCACATATAGTTTCATGAAAATCTCTCATTTATCATCCAATTGATTGTACAATCACGTAATTAGTTATCATGAGGGTGTGTTCCACATGAATTAATAAAAATATATAAATCAGATAATTATTAAATAATTAGGATAAATAAGTTTCTATAATCATCTTTGAATTGTAAATGTGAAAAATTTTAATTTTATAAATCCTTATATGTCTAGGTTGATAATTAATTAATATAGCATATTTAACTGTATCTTTCATTCCAAGAATTCTAGTGAGTGTTCCTCTCTCATTACTGAATTTCTCTAGATTCCATGAATGTTGATCATTAGAATATTTTTAGTTCATTTCTTTCTTTTAATTGATGATATATCTTATACAGATCCAAAAATAATAAAACTAAGAAGAAAAAATGTTTCTTCTTTAGATTATTGTATTTATCTTATAGTTCATTAAATATGTATTCAAAACAATATATATAAAAAACATTATCCTCAATTAATATATTTATTTCTTAATTTTGATTCTCATAAATAAAATAAATTTTATAAGGAGATTTATGAAATGTGTTTGATACCGTATAAGTCTTATTAAGAATCAGATATTGGAACTGGAATTTTTGTACTCTTTACTAGAGTCTAAATCCACTTGAGCGACCATTGAGTCACTCCAGGTGGAATCCATGTCCATTATTTACTTTATACCATAATTATAATACACTATCATATACATTAACATTTTTATTGTCCACCTTAATGTTTCCTTTTCTTCTACACCTATTATAGGAAACTTCATTGGTGGAATCATCATTTTTTCAATCTATTCTCCACTTTCCCATATTTCCATTCCCACAAATATAATTTTTTATATTGAATAATTTATTCATAATATTCAATTTCAAGAAACATCATCCTAGGTAACTATTTTATTATCAATATCTAATGGTGATTCATCATTGCTAGAGATTTTAGTAATGATCTCTTGTTATAGTTTCGAGTCAATTGGATTGAAATATACTGAGTTCCAATTTGGAATATCCTCCACTTATTAACTCATTTTCATTTCATATTCGTATATTACTATTTTTATAATGATTTACATTACTAGAAATAATATAATTTCACAATATTCCCTTAATGAAATAAATATTCCCCTCTATTTATCTGGTAGGAATATCAAAGGTCTCATTTCATTATCCATTTCAGTAATTGTATTACCATGTGAGTGCTTAGGGTTGAGTAATTTATTGAATCAAAGATGCATGTAAGGAATTGATACATCAAGACTGAACTTAAATGTAACATATTTAATATTATAATTATTTAAACATGTTTCAATTACATTGGATGTTTCCTCATTATATATAAAAATTTTATCACAAATTTCAAATTATATAAAAAAAATATTCTCTAAAATACACAGTCCCTGAAAAAATAATATAATGAGTTTAATTCATTATATTTACAATCACGTGTTGTCATAAAGGTATCAATAATATCATCTATATCAGCTTTAGATTTTTAATAGTTATTTATAATAACTATCTAAATACCAATTTTTTTCCCTTCTAAAGGAATATTCATCTTTATTTAATATTGATCATATTTTGTTCCCTTGAAATAACATATAATATTAGTTATAGTTATTTATTGAATATTATTTTCCATAAATACTGTTATTATTATAAGACCCCAGCCTTAAACATTACTTAATCTTGATTTACTTCAAGAATACACGTTGAGGATCATTTCAGGTTTAGTGTTTTTGAGAATTAGATCATAAAACATGCATTACATTCCAAATTTATAAAAAGTGGGTACATAAAAGATAGTATTCATTTTTACCATAAACGAAAAGATATTTAAAATAAATCATGGATTCTTTATTGACACATCCTTAACACTATCATCATATCATTTACCTTTCCCGTGACCTATGAAAAAACATCTCAAAAACATGGGATGAGCATAAAAAGCACTGTAAAGGATATAAAAAAAATATATGGAATGGAAACATGAGTACATATATACATAATAATGAAATCATAATTTTCCCATAAAACATAATCACTTTAACATACCTAATCAAATCATGAATAAATCATAGAAATCATAAGACATAAAGGTAACTTGAGGCATTAATAACATTCCTACGTAGGGAGTAACCCTCTTGGTTACGTTTGGAATACCCATCACTGTATATTTCCTAAATCTCTTCGGAGAAACCTTAAAGTTAAACTCCTTCGTGTTACCCAATGCATAGGAGAGATATATCGGGTTCACCCGCCCTTAGTTTATCACAGATTCACCCGTATTCATAACAAAGACCAATAACCATAACATTATCATATCACATAAAACATGCATAAAGGAAACATAACATTTACACTTTTCAATCATAAGATATCAATACAACACATTGATATAAAAACATTATGAAATGAATTTTCACTACCAAAGTAAAACATGGTATTTATTTTTCATTCAAAAAAACTTATGGCTTGTAGAGGAAGCCTAATCTCAAATAATGGTCACAGCGGCGGAGAAGTCATTGTCGCCGCATACATACGACAAAAAAACATTCCCTTTTATCATTTAGTAAACGTTTCTTATAAAAATATTACTTTTGAATAATCGTAAAAGTTAAAGGGGTTTATACACCGTATAAAATAAAGTTGTGTATAAAACAAAAAGTTCCTCAATGAAAGGAGATTGAGACAGATTCCCTTATAAAGACGGTATCCTTGGATTAAGGATAAATCAATTACATAATTATTTGTGACAAATGAATACACCAAATATAAGTGGATATTAAGTGTAAAACAATCAGAGTTCATTCACACATATTCATAGAACAACATATTCAAGGAGTGAAAGTTTATCCCAAAGAATCAAAATTTGGTTAAGAAGTTCCCTTGCAAAAATTCGACAGCCTAACGGCATCACTTCAAACATCAGAAAATGAGTTGATAGAGATAAAATGTGAATCTCATCACTTGGACATAAAATTTACATCAATAACGATATATAAGAACATATTCCAACATTACAATATGTATATTGAAAGTCCCAACAAAAGCAGTCTTTTAAAAAGAGGAGGGTGAAAAGTTCCCTTACCGACTTGGGTATCTTTCGAAACATACACCCCATGAAAGAAGGACAATAAAAAATTCATGTAAGTACTCATAAACGAAACTATATTACACAAAGAGTAGAATAATGTTCAGTACATATACCACTCAATGGAAATGGTGGCAAATGTGGCATAAATCTCATGGGAATAAAAGTGAGATGAAAAATCCCTTACGAAAACTCGGCAGCCTAACGGCGCCACTTAAAACTTCCAAAAAATCGATTGATGAGATCAAATAGGTTCTCTCATCATATTAACATAATCTTTACAGCAAGAGGAATATAAAAGAACATCCCCCAACATAACAAAGTGGATCTTAAAAGAAGTTACATAAAAGAGAGTACTTAAAAAGAAAGAGAGAGGTTGGATCTCTTACGAAAATTCGGCAGCCTAACGGTGCCAATCAAAACATCCAAAATCGATTAAAGAGAGAAAATAGGGTCTCTAATCATATGAACATAAAAATTACAGTAAGAGTAATATAAAAGAACATCCCGATCATAATAAAGATGAGCTCAAAAGGAATGCAATAAAAGAGTGTGCTAAAAAAGAAAAGGAGGGGTAGGTTCCCTTACCTCTAGTCTGACTTGTCTTGTTCATTTATTTATATTCCTCAATAAAAAACATTGGTCAATTTATAATTTCTTAAGGAACTCATTTAAATATTATTATTCAGTTCATATCACATATTATAATGTTATAATAATTGTTTAATAATGTTAGTTCATATCAGATGTTTTTTCCAATGTTTGGAACATGAGTAAAAAAATGAACTTGTTTTAAAATGATTGACCATGTAGTTATAAGTAAATAATTTACAGAATAGTATTAATGATTAAAATATCATATATATCCAGTACATATTCATTTTATACAATTCCATAACATTTGGAGACAATAAATGAAAAGAACCATTCATGGAGACGGTAGGCCGTACATACACATGAGCACTATATTCGTTTTTTTGTCATATTAATGGAATTAAAATAATGAGATAAATATATATCATAATTACAGTATAATATATATGTTATATAGGTCACATATTTTCCTTAATTTCATTCTTTATACATTCCATGTATTGCATGATCGAGTCTCATCACTTGAGGGGGCGGTAGTCCAATCTTCCTCATATGAAATTATCACATTTGCACAACATGAAAAGAATAAAGGTATGTTTTAAATATAAAATACAGAAGCATATAGTAAACATAAATACCATATATATCATATATAACATACAGTGACATCATAATGGCCACCATTAACGGTGTTAAAAGAATATTGAATAATCATCATTTCGTGAGGCAGAAATTCACCAACCACAGAAATAATATGCTCTTTAACCATTAGATGAAGGTGTGTGTAGGTGTAGCTCTAATAATTGTCATAAAAACATCATAGAATGTTGAAGATACTGTTGTTGTTATAAAAGGAAGGAATAAAATGAGTTTAGGGGGTTGGAGAAGCAATATAAAACATAAGAACACAACAGAAGACACTACCTTTAAAACGGGTAACTATTTTTGATTTGAGTTCAAAGGATTCCTTGGGAAGACATATGCACAAAGTGATGCTTCTAGGAGTATCAGAGGAATGTGGAGAGACAACATAGTCAGGGGTTGGCCGAGCCAATTGATCGAGAGGTTTGGGTAAGGTGGTAGAGGTGGGGGCCTTTTATAAGAGGAGAGGAGGGGCACTATTGGAAAGTCTTGAAAAGTAACATTATTATAAAATGCTTTTCGGATTTTAAAGGTCCCAAAATTATGTATTTCAAGGAAAAAGAGATAATAGATCTAAATCCACACATCCAATAGGGTTTGGACATGTTTAGGTCTTAGAATTTACATTATATTTTCATTATATTTAAATTGTTAAATGATGAGGTAATCGCTGCATCATCGTGATGTCATAAATAATTTAATTTATTTATTGTATAAAAATTATAAAAAAATTCTATGATTTAGGAAATCATTTTAGATTTATAATTACTATTTATAGTCCAAAATCTGACCTGTATAACCCCATGTAACAATTGATTTGGTAAAACAATACATGTTTGTGTCATTTTTACTTTTACATTAAATAAAAGGTATTAATGTCATTATCTTACCCATGTGGATCCATGGGGTCCCAAATATTGACCCATGGGTTGTACGGGTCGTCCATGACACATCCAATAAGGGTAGGACATGTGTCAAGGTCATTTCATATTATTAAAACATTATTTTTACCTTAAACTACACGAATTACCTCTAATCGCGATTAAAAACCTAAAAGTTACTATTCACCAAAAAAGTATTTTAATCCCATTGAACCACATTTTACAATCTAATGACAACCATGTATGTCAGATTTTTGAAATTCAAAATAAAATGGTGGTAAAATTTCATTTAAACGAAAAATAATTTTTTTAAGTACCACATAGTGGTTTCACTATTCATCAAAAATTGAAGTTTTTCATAAAAATAACAAAAATTCACCCCAAGATATATTTGATATTCCTAATTCAAAAATTATTTCTATTTTAAAAAATTCAAAACATATAAGTTAAATTAATTAATTTAATAATTAATTCTCCCTGTCAGAACAAATAGCGTGTTTTGATGAAAGAATATATATCAAAATATTGACACTAGTTTAAGTACAATTTCAATGTAAAATTAATTCAATGACCACTATTAGATTAAATGGTAAAAATATATTTTAATTTCAGTTTAAAACCAATTCAAAGATAATCTAAAAATATAAATAAATTATATTAAAAAGAGGTTTTGAATTTAAATACAACATTTTTCTCTATTCATTAAAAAATGAACTTTATCAGAAAAATACCAAAATTTTACACAAAGTAAATTTTGATGTCCTGATTCTAAAGAATAATTTTATTTTGTCTACTATAACACATAAAATTGTCAAAAAGTGGATTTAAAAGAGGTTCTTCATCAAAAGGCTGTTTATCGACCTTTAAAAGAATATTAGAATGTTTACACATAAAATTGGATCCATTCGAATTTTTAATCCTCTATCATTTATTGTAAAAAGTAAAAATATTTGACAAACATATATAATCATTTTTTAGTTAGTTCTGTTCATTCCCGTTATTACAACGGTTAGGTGTTAACTACTATTTAAACTAAAATTATTTTATTATTAGAGTAAAACGTAAGATTTCAAAGGAACTCGTTGTTGTGTATTGGGTAATCCATCGAGCATAGCGTTCCCTTTAAAATAATATTAACATTTTATTCACAAATTGGGATAAATATAAAAATGTCATATTCTTTATATACCTGGGTTGTTATATCCTTCCCCCCTTTTGGGAATTTCCTCCTCTCAATTTTAAAATTGTGCTCAGAAATATCATTGAATGTTCCACATCAGAACAAGAGTCGGTAAAACAATCCCTTTAAAAGAAATAAATAGAAGTACAGAGGTCACCCGAGTTAACCCATACTAGGATTCCATGTAAGAAAACCTGGATATGGAAGAAAAAGGAAAGGGTTTTGTTCTGAGGCAGAGTGGTAGAAAACATGTTTAGGAGAAATTTAACCACAATATAATCACAAACTTGTGGTGGGTTAAACGGTATTCGATTCCCCAGTAGGAAAAGTTAATAGACTATATTTTTGTTTTAAGTTAATTTTCATTGAGGAATTTATGTTTGATCTTATGTAAACATACTTACTTGTCATGTTGACTTTCACCTTTTACTAGATTTATTACACAAACTCATACTTTCCCCAAATGATGAGTATTTAGGAAGACTTGTTCACATTAAGAGTACTGTAATCAACTTCATGAGAATCACTTAATCCACAAAAGAGAACTATATATTTCCCAGGTCTTTAGACCCTTAACAAAACCAAAATTGTTATAAAAATATTAGAGAATCTAGAAAAGTATAACCCTTTATAAAAAGAAAATATATTCATAATCACCAAAAGTTTTCCAACAAAACCCAAAGATCATCGATGACCATTCGATAAACAATTTGTCCATAAAATTTTTCAAAGTAAACCAAACTAAGATTTAAATCCAAATATTTGAAAGATTTTGTCACATAGTCTTACAAGGTACTAATTAACACTTATCTCCAAATAAAATCAGTTTCTCTAAAAGTCTCATATTGAAAAGTAATTAACCTAATCACATATCCTCCATGATAGGTAAATAATTTCCCTAGATAACCCAAAATAAACTTACTATTAATTCATAAAATCATCTAACTAAACATAATAAGTCATACTAACTAGGTACTTCACGTAGTCCAGTGGTAGGTGATAAATACCAATCACACTTTGGTTGTGGGTTCAATTCCAACAGCTTTGTCTGATGCGACGGGTTGTCACACGGTCTGTGTGTTGTCCTTTTTATAAAACTCCAAAAATAACCCTAACATGTTTTAACCTCAATAGTTTCCTTATACCTCTCATTTTCATCCAAATTCATTACGATCTCAACTACTTAATTCTTAATGTCTTATTTCACCACCATAAAATAAATCGATTCCCAAAATGAAAAACAGTATACCTTGATCATGGCGTCCACTCAGTTTCGTCGTCATCTTTTTCACATAGGTAGAAGTCACATGCACTACAACAATGATTTAGATATCCTTCAAAATCATTTTCTTCCCCCATCCAAATACACCTTGTACAACATGGGTCATATGGGTGTTCACAGAAAAACAGTTTTGGAAAATAATCATGTATGGCATATAATTCTAAAACATCTGATATAACATGATTTCTATAAAATAGTCAGATAGAATTTGAGTTGAAACATTCTATTATTGGTCCTTTTAAAATACTATAAGTATGTGCTGAGAGACAATATTTTAAAAGAAAATATTAATAGGTTGCGCAAGGGTCTCCTTCCTCAGAACCATTTTTAAAATCATAATATTCTTTAAATTCTTGTGATAAGGTAAAATATTTGAAAATACCTTGATAATATTTACCTTTCTTGAAAATATGAGAATATTTTGAAAATAGTATTTGCCTAAATAAAACCCATGATCCACAATGATAACAAGGTATATTGGAGGTGTTTGATATCTCAAACAACTGCTTGCAGGTGAGTTGTACGCTAGAAAAAGATTCACAATCATCCGATCATGACTTTGTAATAATTATTGCAAACATGTCATTAGGAAGAGATAGGAATTTCGTTTGAGATCATTCTACTTCCATTCGTAACTGACTTTACTTGACCTGAAAACAATTATAAAATAAGGATTTAACTGAAATAATAGATATATGGACTAACCATGTGTCTAACAAAAACTCGTAATCCCTAAAGTTGTCTAAACTGACCTCTGATACCAACTATAAGGACCCATCCTTAAACATTAATTAATCATGAGTTACTTCAATAATACACTTTGAGGATCCTTTTAGGTTTAGAGTTTTAGAGAATTAGATCATAAAACATGCATTACATTCCACATTTAAACAATGTGGTTACATAAAAGATAATATTCATTTTTCCCATCAACTGAAACATATTTAAAATAAAACATGGATTCTTTCATGACACTTCCTTGACACTATCATCATATCATATACCTTTCCCTTGACCTGTGAAAAAGCATTTCAAAAACTTGGGATGAGCATAAAAATCTCAGTAAGGAATATAAAAAATATATATGGAATGGAAACATTTCTACATATATACAAAATAATGAAATCATACTTTTCCCATAAAACATAAGCACATTAAAATACCTCATCAAATCATGAATAAATCATCGAAATCATAAGATATAAAAGTAACTTTAGGCATTCCTAACATTCTTACATAGAGAGTAACTCTCTTGGTTACGTTTGGAATTCCCATCATAGTATATTTCCTAAATCTCTTCGGAAAAACCTTAATGTTCAACTCCTTTGCGTTACCCAATGAATTGCAGAGCTATATCAGTCTCACCCTCCCATAGTTTATCACGGAACCACCCGTCTTTATAACAATTCCCAAGAACCATAATATAATCGTATCACATAAAACATGCATAAAGGAAACATAACATTTGTACCTTTCAATCACAAGTTTTCAATACAACACATTGATATAAAAACATTATGAAAGAAATTTTCAATACCAAAGTAAAACATGGTATTTATTTTTCATTCAAAAAATTTTATGGTTTGTAGAGGAATATGAAACACAAATAATGGTCACGGCGGCGTAGAAGTCATTGTCGCCGCATACATACGACAAAAAAACATTCTCTTTGTTCATTTAGTAAACGCTTCGTATAAAAATATTCCTTTTGAATAATCGTAAAAGTCAAAGGGGTTTATACACCGAATAAAAGAAATTTGTGTATAAAACAATCAAATTTCATTAACACATATTCATATAACAACATATTCAAGGAGTACAAGTTTATCCCAAAGAATCAAAATTGGGTTAAGAAGTTCCATTGCAAAAATTTGACAGCCTAACGGTGTCACTTCAAACATCATAAAATGAGTTGATGAGAGGTATAAAAGGTAATATCATCACATGGAAATAAAATTAAATCAATAAGGATATATAAAAACATATACCAAAATTACAATATGTAATTTAAAAGACCCAACAACAGAAGTCTTTTAAAAAGAGGAGGGTGAAAAGTTCCCTTACCGACTTGGGTATCTTTCGAAACATACACCCCATGAAAAAAGGACAATAAAACATTCATGTAAGTACACATAAACAAAATTATATTACAGAAATAGTAGAATAATGGTCAGTAAAAATACCACTCAAAGGAAATTGTGGAAAATGTGGCATAAAGCTCACGGGAATAAAAGTGAGATGAAAAATCCCTTACGAAAATTCGGCAGCCTAACGGCGCCACTTAAAACTTCCAAAAATGGATTGATGAGATAAAATAGGATCTCTCATCATATTAACATAAAATATAAAGAAATAGGAATAAAAAGAACATCATCCAACATAACAAAGAGTAGCTTAAAATAAGTGACATAAAGGAGAGTACTTAAAAATAAAGAGAGAGGTTGGATGTCTTACGAAAATTCGGCAGCCTAACGATGCCAATCAAAACATCCTAAATGGATTGATGAGAGAAAATAGGTTCTATAATAATATGAATATAAAAATTAAATTAATATAAATATAAAAGAACATCCCAATCATAATAAATATGAGTTTAAAAGTAATGACATAAAAGAGTGTACTTAAAAAGAAAGGGAGGGGTAGGTTCCCTTACCTCAAGTCCGACTTGTCTTCTTCGTTTCTTTTTATTTCTAAATAATAAACATTGGTAAATTTATAATTGTGTAAGGACCTCATTTAAAGATTATTATTATGTTCATATCACATATTATAATTTTATAATAATTGTTTAATAATGTTAGTTTGTATTAGCCATTTTTGCTGATGTTTGGTACATGAGTAAAAAAATGAACTTGTTCGAAAATGATTGCCCATGTAGTTATAAGTAAATTATTTCCAGAATAGTATTAATGATTAAAATATCCTATATATCGAGTTCATATTAATTTTATAATATTCCATAACATTTGGAGGTAAAAAATGAAAAGCACCGTTCATGGAGACGGTAGGCCGTCCGTACGCATGAATGCTACTTTCAATCTTTTTTGTCATATTAATGGAATTAAAAAAATGAGATAAATATATATTATAATTCCAGTATAATATATATGTTATATAGGTCACATATGTTCATTAATTCCATTCATTATACATTCCATGTATTGCATGAACGAGTCACGTCACATAAGGGGGTGGTAGTCTACACTTTCTCATATGAAATTATCGCATTTGCACAACATGCAAAGAATAAAGGTATTTTTTAAACATAAAATAAAGAAGAATATAGAAAACATAAATACCATATATATAATATATAAAATAAAATGACATCATAATGGCCACCTTTAATGGTGTTAAAATAATATTTCACAATCATCATTTCGTGAGGCAGAAAATCGCCAACCACAGAAACAGTATACTCTTTAACCATAAGAAGAAGGTGTGTGTAGGTATAGCTCTAATAATTCTCATCAAAAAATCCTAGTATATTTAAGATACTAGTTATTATACAAAATAAAGGAATAAAAAGAGTTTAGGGGGTTTGAGAAGCAAAATAAAACATAAGAACACAAGAGAAGACACTACCTTTAAAACAAGTAACTCTTTTTGATTTGAGCTCAAAGGCTTCCTTGGGAAGAATTCTATCCAATGTGATGCTTCTAAGAGTAAGAGAGGGATGTGGAGAGACAAAATGGGCAGGGGCTGTCAGAGCCAAAGGCTTTAGAGTTG
The DNA here is from genome assembly GCA_963277665.1 of Viscum album. NCBI lineage: Eukaryota > Viridiplantae > Streptophyta > Magnoliopsida > Santalales > Viscaceae > Viscum > Viscum album. Next base: position 792,634,156 of record OY728128.1, on the reverse strand, counting down.
TGGGTAAGTTGGTAGAGGTGGGGGCCTTTTATAAGAGGAGAGGAGGGGCACTCTTGCAAAGTCTTGAAAAGTGACATTATTAGAAAATTCTTTTCGGATTTTAAATGTCCCAAAATTTAATATTTCAAGAATAAGATGATAATAGTTCGAAATCCACACATACAATAGGTTTTTGACATGCATAGGTAATAGATTTTAATTTATCTTTTTTATTTTATTTAAATCGTTAAATAATGAGGTAATCGCTGCATCATCCTAATGTCGTAAATAATTTAATTTAAATAATTTATAAAAATTATAAAAAAATACTATGATTTAGGAAATATTTTAATCTTTCTAATTACTATATATAGTCAAAAATCTGACTTGTATAACCCCATGTCAATTTTTTTAGTAAAACAATACATGTTTGTGTCATTTTTACTTTTACTTTAAATAAAAGGGATTAATGTGATTATCTTACCCATGTGGCTCCATGGGGTCACCAAAATCGACCCATGGGTTTTCTTGGTCGTCCATGACACATCCAATAAGGGTAGGACATGTGTCAAGGTCAATTCATATTATTAAAACATTATTTTTACCTTAAACTACACTAATTACCTCTAATCGCGATTAAAAACATAAAAGCTACTATTCACCAAAAAATTAATTTAATCCTATTGAACCACATTTTACATCCTAATGACAACCATGTATATCAGATTTTTAAAATTCAAAACACAGCTTTTGTAAAATTTCATTTAAACGAAAATTCATTTTTTAAGTACCACTTAGTGGTTTCACTATTCATAAAAAATTGAAGTTTTTCAGAAAAATACCAAAAATTCACCCTAAGATATATTTGATATTCCGAATTCAAAAATAATTTCTATTTTAAAAAATTCAAAACATATAAGTTACATTAATTAATTTAATAATTAATTCCTACAATCAGAACAAATAGTGGGTTTTTATGAAACAAAATATATCAAAAGATTGACACTACTTTGAGTATAATTTCAAAGTGAAATTAATTCCAATGACCACTGTTGGATTAAATGGTAAAAATAGATTCTAATTTAACTTTAAAACCAATTCAGAAGATAATCTAATCATATAAATAAATTATATTATAAAGAGGTTTTGAATTAAAATACAACATTTTTCACTATTTATTAAAAAATGAACTTTATCAGAAAAATACCAAAAATTTACACAAAGTAAATTTTGATGTCCCGATTCTAAATAAGAATTTTATTTTTTCAAATATAACACATAAAATTGTCAAAAAGTTTATTTAAAATAGGTTCGCCATCCAAAGGCGGGTAATCGACCTTTTAAAGAATATTAAAATGTTTACGCTTAAAATTGGATTCATACTCTTTTTTAATCCTCTAAAATTTATTGTAAAAAGAAAAAATATTTGACAAAAATATATAATCATTTTGAAGTTAGTTCTGTTCATTCCCGTTTTTACAACAACTAGGGGTTAACTACCATATAAAATAAAATTATTTTATTATTAGAGTGCAACTTAAGATTTCAAAGGAACTCGTTTATGCGTATTGGGTAAGCCATCGAGCATAGCACTCCCTTTAAATTAATATTAACATTTTATTCACAAATAGGGATTAATATAAAAATTTCATATTCTTTATTAACCTGGGGTGTTACAATTATTATATAATAAAATATTTTTTATTTATATGAAAAACTAGAAAATAGTAAGATATAGGTTGAAGAGTCCCCGATATCAAAAGGTGTTCCTAGTAGATAACTCCAGAATGATGGTGGTGAATTGAGTTTCTAAATAAATTTATATAAAGAAGTATTTTAAATCACAAATCCACTAGTTTGATAAAAATCATATTAATCAAAACTATTATACATATATAATTTCATACATAACAAATATTCTCTAATAGTCGATCTTAGATCAGCTAAAATACTTATGAAAATATTATATTTTTGAAACTATTTTAAAAATTTAAAACAAATTTTATAAAAAAATTATTGTAAATGTCAGAGTAATGTTTTTTTTACAATTTTGAAAACAGAAACTATTTCATTTTAAAATACCGAAAACAAATCAAACAAATCACACACAATAATGAAATAAAAAATTAAATCATTGTTTAGTCTAAATCAATGACATAATCTCATATACATTGTAATCAACCACACATATTGTGATGATTATAGAATAATATAATCCATAAATTGGATTATATTTTATACAACAAACATGGTCATCCAGGCATAATGCCTTTTCTATTTATATATGTGGGATAAAAAGCTTCTAAGTCACACCCTACCTCTTCCATAGTGTTACATTGGGAATTAAAATGAAATTAATTGAATGATATTATGTGATTCCATATCTATTTTCATGATATTGAAAAACAATTAAATATAAAATGTGTAAAACATCAAAAAATATGAGATAATATAAAGAGAAAAAAAATGAGAGATGAAAAAAAGTTTTAAAACTCAATATTTATAGAATAAGTTTTCTTGGAATCTCTAATGTTTTTATTATCAATAATATAATGTGGTTCCAAAATAAATGTTGGTATATAGAGTTCCATAGAGGGATTCAGAAATGCATCCATATTAAGCTTATCTTCCTTAAAATACATTTTTTTAATGTATATCTATATCTAATAATTTTTTAACCATTATTATTTATTTCATCGCCACTCTCATGGATAAGGAGGCTATTATCAATTTATAACACTAAATATGGCCTAATAAACTATTATAAAATAATAATAATATTCTAGATCATCATACTGAGAGACATATCTGGAAAGGATTTAATTTTTCATCGAGATACCTAGAAAGACTTTTAAGAATATTAATACATTAATCCAATTCCAAATGATTTAATTTAATTACCAAAACAACCAAATAGTGAATTAATTTTTTAATTAATTCTGAATATCTAATGGAGCATATCATGTTGAAGAAAGACCTAATGGTAAATAACCTTGATTATTGTTCCATGGTATAAGGGATGTCTGGTAGTTGAACATTGAACAAGAAAAAAAATTACCTGATAGTATAACCATTGGAAAATAGATACACAGGGTGGTAAAAATTCCACATGGTAGATTCTCATAGTGGTACTAGTGTCCCCAGATGGTATCTCAAATGAACAGTTGCATTACATGGCATCAACATCACATTAAAATCGATGATATATGGTTATGGAAACATAGAAAAATAAAGGTATTGGTGTTGAATAGGTGGTTACTATGAGCATTAGATCATTTCAAAAAAAAATGTTGCTCACTTTATCTCAGGATAGGTGGCCATGGTAGATCAATACATATCAAATTGTATTAATATTTGATACAATTTAGTTTAATACCATATAATAATAACCACATTACAATCACAATAAAATTTATTTCTGATCATAAAAATAAATAGGTTCTTGGACAATGTCAACATTATGATGTGTGAGGAATGAGGGTGGTGGAATTCCTATAATAAGTATCATGATTATTAACCAATATAATTTTATTAGAAATATGATGATTTACATACAATCTAATCCAATGGTATTCGAGCTCATTATTCATAATGTCAATATTTTCCGTGTGGTTTTTGTTTTCAATCGTGAGTGGTGATTTGATTTGAAATTTATAAATATTTATTATACTAAACCCATATAACTATATTCCATAACGATTAAATTAGAATCCCACCATGCCTTCCAATGATAGCGGGACCCGCCCGCTGACTCTAGTGTGGGATGTTTCACCGACTATATTCCCCCTATCATGCATGTGCCCTAGTCCCCCTGTCGTACCGTTTCCTCGTATTTTTTGAGACTCTCTCATTGGAAGATTTCGGACCTATGTTTCCTGCCATCCCTATTCTCTGCCTGATCCTGTCTCCTTTGTTGGAGCCCGCCCTCGCGCATCCCATGGACGTCATAAGTGCCACCACGGTCCAGGGCCTAAAAGATGCTTTTACAATGTCTGAAGATGTTCTCAGGGTTATTATAGGGGCATGCAGCTCTCCCTCTAGATATATACTACTCTCCATGAGAGTGGATAATGATTCTTTCTACACTATCTTGTCTTCTCCGATAATACCCAATGACTTTTATTTTATGGATGAGTTTATGGAAGAAACACTGTTGGAATCTCCTCCGGCGGCTAGTTCCCCCCTCTGACAGTCCCCAAGGCCAGCTGGCTTCTCATCGGGGCCATCACCCGATCCAGGTCAAGAGAGCATTCCTCCACCGGGTACCCTCTTGTTTCGTAAACATCTGGTTGACAGACCTCCATTATTTCTAAATGATTTTCATCATTTTTTGTAATGTGAGAGGCAAGGGTGATTATTCCAAGAGTGCTTTCGTATCCTCAGAAGTCAGTATTAATTCCATCTCTTTGGTGGTCATCCTCGGAACCAAGAAGGATGTTTGTTGTATGGGTTTTTTTGGAATATGGATGGGTTTCATCCATCACATTCATGTTGTCCCTGATAACAACCACATCTGGATATTCTGAAAAAAGGGTTGGAAGTGGATCTGGTGGAGAGCTCATCCCACTACAACTTAAATCTCATTTAGAGGAGGATTACAAAACCACCGTGAATCCTTTTTTTAAAAGGTCTTCGAGGTGGTTTTTAATAAACCGTCGTGAAACCCATTTATTTTTTACAATGGATACTCTCCCCCCACCCAAGTAGACCCCCTTCTCCCCCCGACCCCATCGAGCCCCAACCCTAGGTCTACTCCCCTCACGTGTCGTCAGTGACCTCATCACCCGTCACCGATGACCCCCCTTTTCCTCGTGACACCTGCGATGCTGCCTTCTCCCCCTGACCCCTTATCCACAGGTCATCTCCCCTTCCCCGACGCTAGTGGTTTTCATAGTGGTAGGTATGGTTTTTCATGTTTTTTTATTCTTTGGATGTTTGTTAATTTTCTTTTTCATCCAGGTTATTATTTCTAATATATCATGTATATGACATATTGTTTTTCATTTTATATCTCAATTATGTGATGTTTTGGTTTATGAGTATTTTTGATTAATTTTATTATTTTATACTCTTTTTGGTTCGTTCACTATTAAGAAAACTGTTTATTTTTGTGCATGGATGACTGATATACAGATCTGTCATACTATATTTTTAGGTGGAGTTTGTGATGTGGTTATTAATATTTTGATGTAAAAACCATTACCATTAGTTTCATTTTGATTCCCTTGAACATGTTTCAATCCTATGGGGATTAGGAATTCCCATCAATCCTTGTTTTTATCTTGGTAGGTTGGTGGTTTGGATCAACTCGAGTTAGTTCATGGAAATCACTAATTTACTCTAAATCTTCTTTTACTATGTTTTCTATTTTAGCAATATAAATATTCGAGAGTAATTCCTTCTGATTGGTATATTTTTAGTATACTATAAACATAAAAAGTTAATACCACTTATTATAACATATAAATAAATAAATATAAAATTCATCTATGTAACTACTTACTCATCTAAATTTTTCATCTTATAAGTTGTCTAATTATACTAAATTCAGTGCATGATATCCCTTGTCATAAACTGGATTCAATATGACATCATTAATTCTCTTAGATAAGGCTTGAAAACCTATTTTTATTCCAGAATATTCCCTTTTTAATGTAATTATATATTCAACAAGTAGATTTACATTAGAATGAATATTCTAGATAAATTTAAAAGAAAAAAAGTGGTTTCTTAACACCACTGGCTGAGTTAGGATCACCTGTGACACTTTTCGATCATATTTTATATAAAATGATACTTGAAATAATTATTAAATCACTTATTTCATGCATTTTTGGCATTTAGTCAGATCTTTAATTAGCTGAATAACATGTACTTTATTATCACATCTACCCCATGGATCATATCTACCCCTAAATATTAATCCACTTCAAAAAATTGTTAGAATTATTTAATTTAATGGGAGAGGGGACCCTCCAACTTTCGTAAATTGAGTAATGTGGTTGGACTTTGTTCACTCACCCTAATCTCCTAATTTTATTCTAATCCTTTGTGGTCGTACTACTTTAGATGACAACTCTAGTAAAAATTTCTTCATTAATGTTAAATTTAAAATCTTCTATGTACTAGTCATTTGGCTTCAACCCAGCTCTGGGAGTAATCCTAATTTTTTATATTTCCTCCATTTATGAACTATGCACCATCCATGAACGCTTTTTATGATTTTTTTTTCTATTCAAGACTAATTCCACCAGTCTTATTATCATGCTTTTTAGTTTTGTAATTGATAACACTTAAACATTTTTATTTCAATACTTCCATAAATTTCATCAATAACACTTTTCTCCATTTCAAAATAGGGTGAATCCAATAAATTAATGCTTCTTTATTTCATAGGTGAGATATATCCCCCCATTTTATTCATTCTCTAAATTTAATTCTCTTTTAGTTTAAATTTTATTTTTAAAGGGTTTAGAATAATATTTTCACTGCTTGTTTATGAAGATTCATACTACAATGTTATAAGTGGTTCTCAAAGTCCCTCTAACTACATCATCAATGATATAGAGAGGAAATTTTTCATTTACATTCGATTATCTTTAATATATAAAAACCATCAATTATTTCCAAATTCCCTCAGGGGTACTTATATTGTTTAAGAGTTATGAATAATTAGGCTATACATATTCAATATCTGGGGTCCTAATTTAACATCATGTATTGTGGGGAATCAAAATAACAAGACCCAAATTGTGTATGTGAATCAAAGTATTATTAAATAAGATTCAATATGTTGAACCACAAGCAATCATGAAAAACCTTGTTAAAATGTATATTGCCTAAGAAAATAATCATTATCTTCTTGTTTCTTCATGTGATTTTGTAATCACATGTGTATAAGTATACACATGCAGGAACATATGTTCTTTGGTTTTCTAGTGGGTGATTTACCATATGTATTTTTATAAGAAAACCTTATTTAACATATTTATATATTTTTTCAACTAGTATATGTGAATATCATTCCGTATTTAGTAATAGTTATGTGTTTTAATATTTTTTATTATTGTGCAGGAAAATTTTGATATACATGGATAAAAGCTGGATCACATTACTGAGGAACACACCTTAGTATATTTTGTTTTTGAATGAGTTTATAGAGTGTGCTATTGCAGGACGATCTGTTGAAGGGAGAATAAGATGTCAATTTCCTAAATGTAAATTTAGAAGATTGTTGAAGAGATATGATTTTTATGAATAATTAATACTAAAACAATTCCATGGTAAATTTTTTCATTGGGTTTGGTTCAGAGAATCAAACTTTACTAAAAGGTTGAGCAATGATGTCAATCCAAAAAATGACCTCCCTACTTCGTCGACAATGGAGGATGAAATGAAAAACATTATAAATGGTGCATTCAGCACTACAAGGGACCACCATCAATAACAAAACATATCAAAAATACCAGGTGAGGGTGCTACAAATAGCAACGAGACAAGTGTTGTTTTTTAGACAGTAGAACAACCATATCAAAATTCTAACATATCAGTGGATCTTTATCTTGATTCTATGGAGACTAATGTAAAATAAAACTTCCCTAATGAAAATCATTTTCATTAATTAGTTGACGATGGAAATAAAGAATTGTATAGTGGATGTTTGAAATATTAAAAACATTCTTTTATGAGGAATTTGTACCATATCAAATGTTTATGTAGAATTAAAAATAATGCAACGTCCATGATTTTGTAATGTTTGCGTGATGCATTTCCTAAAGCCAACATACACAATACTTTTTATGATATGAAAAGGTTGTTAACAGACTTGGTCTAAATTATAAAAAAATACATTCGTGCCCCAATGATTATATGCTTTATTGGTGAGAGGATTCAAGTAGACACGATTGTAAAAAATGTTCTTATTCTAGATGGAAGTCAGTGGGTGATGTTGGATGTTTGAATCAACATACATTCATGATGAAGAATAAATGGAACAAACCTTCAAAGGTTTTGTGTTACTTTCCATTAAAGCCTCGATTTCAAAGATTATTCATTCCATCGGAAACCGCTGAACCCATGAAGTGGCATTCTGTAGATAATAAAAATGATGGGTTAATGAGAAATCCACGAGATTCAAAATCATGGAATAAATTTTATTCATTATGTCCATATTTCTTAGTTTATCATAGGAATGATTGATTGGGTTTGGATACAAAAGGATTCAACCCATTTGTGACATTGAGTACCAATTATAGCATTTGGCCAATTGTTTTGATCCCTTACGACCTACCTCTGTGGATGTGTATGCAACAGACATATTTTATCATTTAGATGATTATTATTGGGAAAAGAATCCTGGAAATGATATTGACGTATAATTGCATCATTTAATTGAATAATTACAAGAGATGTGGAAAAACGGTGTTGAGACATTTGATTCTTCTTCTAATACAATGTACAAAATGCATGCTACTTTAATGTGGAAAATTACTGACTTCCCTATGCATGGGAATTAACGTGTTTGAACACCTAAAGGGGTTTGTCTTGTCCTATTTGTAACATTGATTTTGGGCCAAAATGGTTACCTCATAGTTGAAAATGGTGATTCTTCTGCCATCGAAGATTTCTCGATGCATCTCGTAGATTTCGGCTGTACAGATGAAAATTTAATGGTTTCATTGATTGTAGACCACATCCATTGTTTTTAACTAGATCTGAAATGATTAAACAACTTGGAAATGTTGAAATAGAATTTGGGAATGTTTGTAATTTGAATGAGAGCAGTAAATGGGTTCAAAGTGCATCACCAAGAAAAATCGGAATGCAATAATGGAAGAAAAAAATATATTCTTCAAACATTCGTACTGTGAATTTAATTTGTTGTGTCATAATATTTATGTGACATATATTGAGAAGAATTATTGTGACAATTTTATTTTCACATTTCTTAATGAGAATTTAATGTTTAAGTATCTTCTAAACTCTTGCAAAGGAATACATGTAATGAGCATAAAACGTGATCTCTGGCCAGATGAGAATGAAAAGTATCCTCCTACAATTTCTTCATTGAAAAATAATGATAAAGATTCATTATTTTGTATTTAATATAATGTTAAGTTACTTGATGGGTATTCAAGTAACATATAGAGGTGTTTTGACTTGATGAATCATAAGTTACATTGATTGAAAAGTCACGATTCACATATTTTGTTACAATAGTTACTACCATTGGCATTGCATACATTATTACATGAATAAATTAATGTTGTTGTACTCCAATTCTTCACATCATTCATTCAACTATGCAAGAAATATCTACATCTGTTTCATCTTAACAACCTCTAGGAGAGGTTTTTATTGACCCTTTGTGTAATAGAGATGATCTTCCCTCCATATTTTTTACTGTAATAATTCATTTAACTTTGCATTTTGTTGGGAAGCAAAATTAGGAGGCCCTGTTCATTATCGATGGATGTATCCAATTGAGAGGTACTTTATATATATGTTTCCCAGTTATGTAAACACATTTTTTCACTTAATTAAATGCATAATTAGGTTCATTTTATTTCATAGATATCTTGGGCATTTGAAATCATACGTGAGAAATAAAGCTCAACCAGAATTCTCTATTCCTAAAGGCTATTTGGCTGAAGAGTGTCTTACCTTTTGTTATAGATACATGGATTATATTGAGAAAATATTTAATTGAGTTGGACGTGGTGACGACCCATCGAATCAATCTCAAATAAATATAAAATCTAAAATATTTCCTACTATTGTCGATCAGTTGGGGGGACATCAAATGTGACACTGATAGAATTGAAATTATTACAAGCACATAGATATGTGTTGTTGAACAGTGAAATTTCACATCCATTTAATTAATATTTGAGGATAAAAAAAAGAGACGAATGAGAGGGTCAACACAAAAGCATAAATATATAATGAAAGCTATTAATAAAGAGCTTGTAGAATGGTTTGCAAGATGTGTAATTTCATAAATATTTAAATACATATTAATATTAATTTGACAAATATATTCTGTAAATCTAATGAAGTATATTTATTTTTTTAGATCATTAGTACTAATACACGAGCAGAGTTGTCCGAAGATTTGGTGTTTCTTGATCGAGGTCCTCTAAAACAAGTTAAAAAGTTCGACACTTACAATGTGAATCAGTTTAGATTTCGTACCATCGACCAAGAAGGAGGATTGAAAACACATAATAGTGGTATATTTATATTTTTTAAGTGGAATACTATGGAAAGCTAACTGATATTGTTTAACTAAACTACCACAGGCATTTTTGAGTTGTTTTATTCAAATTAAATTGGGTCGATATTATCAGAGTTGTTAAATAAGATTCCTTGGAATTTACATCTTTGAAAATATCATGCTTGATGGATGTTGGTGATCATAAACTGCATGATCCATATATCTTATCATCGCAAGAAAAAATAGTATATAATGTGAATTATGTTGTGGATGAAGGTTGGAGTGTTGTTGATCATGTAATAAAAAGAGATTTGTATGATATGGGTGATGAAGTGGAAGATTTGACCTTTGAAATTGAATCTCGTCAACAAAATAAAGTAGAATTATTTTTCCATCAGGATATTTAAAATATTATTCAATAAAGGATGAATGAAATGGTAGAAGTAATGGAGCATGAAATAGAAATTATTGAAGGGGAAAATGATTGTATGTACAATTATTTATTCATTCAGCAACCACTTATTTCATTAGTGTAGTCATTCAATATCATTGTTATGTATATTTTGTATGTTAGTACTGAGCATATATTATCATTTTTAAAGTTTGTTTTCTTCATATTTATTTTCGAAATATATGTTCTGAACATAATTTTATAGCATTAAATGACATGAATACCATGGATGAAGCGATACACTGTTTCATCCACTACTACAAAAGATGAGGATCCATCTGTCTCCCTCCCTATTGAATCTGAGCCACTAGCTGCCCGCCCCATGCACCATCTCCTCTTACACCATCTCTCACACCTTCTATGAGTGTCCCTTTAGAAGCTGATTCATTGAATCCCCCTTCAGCAGCCTCATTAGTCGGGCGGCGGTGCGCCACTTCTAGTTTCCCACAGACATATAGAGAGTCACTACTATAGGTACAAATTTCAATGTAAATAAATTTATTGCATTTTTTTATACTAACTATTTGTTCATTAAAGATGAAAAAATGAAACTATGGGGAAAAAATATAAAAACATCAGATTTTTGGAATATTAATGGAGAGAAGATATATGTCCCATTTGATTCATATGGGGTCCCTACGGATGATGCCGCAGGATTACTTGGCCAAATTATAGGCCAACTAGTAGTAGAGCCCATTTCCATTCCTATTTTTTATGATGATTGGAGACATATTCCTCCAAGTTGGAAAAATAAATTTTTTGATTCCTAAATAATGGTAATTTTAATACATTATGGTGTAATGGAATGTCATGTTATTAATATGTTCAAAATAAATTTATGTATACAGATGTTTTTCCACATTACAATTGTTGTTGTGATAGCATGAAAGTGGATGTTAAAAAATCTTGGTATGAAATGGAAATATATCAAATGGATATTTTGGGGAGATGTCAATGCTACTTCTTTGACCGTCCAATAAATGTATGAGAAGCTACCCATTTGGGTACCCAAATAATAGTGGAATGTTTTTGTTGATAGACATCATGATGAAAAGGTGATGGTATTTAAATATATATTATTATATTAAACTCATTATAAATTTATAAATTTATATTAAGTGGAGATGACATTGAATACATTACTACAAAATTTCAATTTATTTATTTCATGATATCTCAAGAAAGAATGCACCAAGCCTAGCTAAGCAAGTCATCCCTCACACTGCGTGGTCAAAAACCGTTTCTAAAAGTCAATCGACTCTGTTAATCATTTCATTAGTTTAAATATTTATAAGAAAATAGTCTCTGTTTAATATATTAAATTGTTGACTTGTCTTTGTTTAATGTAGTCACAATGTTTAGGGAATGAATAATCCCGAACTGAAGAGTGGTTGGATGTTCACAAAAAATATGATGGATGATTTATTAATGAGCCTGCCAAAGAAGTTGGGGTATGAACTCATTTTTCATCATAATAACATAATATCAATTTTAAATATGTTAATATATATTGATATTTGATTTATAGGGAAAAATTAAAGGACAATTGGATGCCAATCCTGGGCAGTCCTACTCAGTCTCCCAGGATGACCCGGTTGCTAATGTCCTTGGGAAGGAGCATCATGGTAGAGTGTGCGGCATGGGTTTGGGACCCATACCATTTGAGGTTTTTTTCAGGCTACTGGGGATTTCAGATTCATCCACTCTTGGTTGTAATCAGTCCAGAACCAGAGATGCTCATAGAGAGATTCTTTGTCTATGAAACAAAGTTCACGAGGAGGGGGATCAAATATCCACTTTGCAGAATGTGTTGACTGATATACATCAGTAGATGAGAAAATATTCCCCTGGTGGTACTGTATCGACTGGTGGTGAGCAGGTAAATCAAAAAAATCCAAAATCATTTAATTTTCAAACATTTATTGGTTCTAATGTTAAATACAAATATAAAACACTGTTTAATTTTGAATATAATGTTCGTATAGGTGGTAGTAAGAAATAGGGATGGAGGTAGAGAGGGTGACGATATGTGTTCATCATCAGACATTGATTAGTTGTATTGTTGATATGTTGGAGGTGTAAAGGGTGATGATAGGTGTTCATCTTTGTTTTTTATATGTATCATGTGTGGCACATAGTTGCCTCCAAACATTTTCATGACCTAACATTTTCTTGATTTTTCATGTTTCCTTGTATGTATTTTATTTATTTCTGATGTTTCCTTTTATGTCTTGATTTCTTGAGTGTGGTATGCACCATATATGTCGATTCATTATTGTGATGATTCATTTTTTATTATTCATTTTTCCTAAATTTATTAGGTTTTTCGGCCTTGGGTGAACATCCCACATCAACGCATTATAGACTGGTTATGGGGATGTTGGTTCTATAATATAGATATATAAAAGGAATTTCATAGATTTTCAGGAGATTAGTATAAAATTATGATATAATGAGAGGCATTTTAACCAAACCTCCATACCAAAACTCTCTGAATTCTTAATGAAAGAAATTTATTTTGAATTGATTTTGCGAGGAATCATGAAGCACATTTCAAATTTAGGACACAAAAACCTACATCAGTCCCATACCAAATCATTAACAGAACCAACCTTTCTATTTCCAACAACATCACCATAGTGAAGAATTGGGAAAAAATTAGGATATGGGAAGAGGGAAACACACCTAAAACTGTTAAATATTGGTCACCCATGATCGAGGATAAAATCTAATTAAAAGGGTCCAAAATTCCTCTTAGGGATATACTTGGGTCATCTACGAACTGATAGAAAATATGGATGAATGATGGAGATTAAGGGTATTGTAGAATATATAGGTGGTCTAGAAAATAGAAGACCTTGGTGCGACCACAAACACCATTTCAGATAATTAATAAAAAGGGAGGGGTATATGGAATAATGGGAAAGACCATTCCATAATGAGGATAGTCAAGGAATCCTATGAGAATTGTAGTTATTTATGTGATGATGATATGATAAAATAATACAATGGGCCATGATATATTCTTGAGATCAATTTTGGAGAGCACAACTAGGAAGGGGTTCTTATGAAACAATCCAAATCCATGATTCCACTACCCCAAATTTGATAAAACCCCCACCACCCCAAATAAAAACTCAACCTTATCCACCATAACACAACCAAGGTGTCAATTCCTAAGCCATGAACAAAATGGAAGAATAACCCAAACTCTCCAATAATCCATATTTTCGTAGCCTAATAATCTACACCATATAAATTTAGGGCCCATTCTTTGACCATTCCCCACAATGTATCCATGAAAATAATGGATCTACCACCAAAATCATATCTACGCACCCCCCTCCCACACACCACAACCAACCTATTAACACCTTAGTGGAACTCTTTATGCTGAAAATGATCTCCTCTGTAGTTCAATCCCTAGAAAAAACATAGTGATTGCCTTAAAATTTCCTTGAAATTTACGTAACAACTCTCAAACATTAAAAAAAAAATAGAAACTTTAATGTTGCAATTAACCTCACTATAGGACATTTTTATCTTTGGGAAGTCATGTGGGAGAAAGATTCTCATGAATTTTCATCTTGTGAATCTAGATGAAATTGAGTGAATAATCCCATCATGTTCCACTATTCCATTTATTCTAAATATTCATGTGGTGGAACATTCCTAATAAGTGCATTAGTGGTGTAAATCCTCACTTCCCTAGGGTGTAAGAAATTTCAAAATTGAATGTATGAAGGTACTATACCCACCACCTCTATATGAGATTCCTGTAATTATATGAAAAGATATTTCTCATAGTATTATAATAAAAAACAATCATGAAAATCTCTACAAAATATTTTGTCTCCAATACTTAAGCACATGCATATAAGAAAAAATGATCAAACTCATTATAGGTGTAATATTTATCTTGTGGATAATTTTTAAGAGATTTATAGGCCACAAAAGAAGTTTGACATTTTATTAAAAAGATATTGCTCACACCACTTGTCAGGTTTTTATTAAATATTAATCAAAATTCCCATTTTTGTGCATAGTTACGCATCTCTTTTCATATTGACTATAGTATGTATTATTTTGGTCTTTTTGTATTCTTGGAATGGTCTTTTTCAGGGCACTGGTACAGAAGCTGAAAAAACTGCTATTTTTTATAAATCTGTATTTAGTGGTGGTTTTATCTTCCGGTAACTTTAACCAGAATAATTCACTGCGGTTAAAAACACCACTAAATGTCAAAATTTTCCTATTAACAGCAGTTTTAAACGACGTTAAATGTAACAAGAATACATTGCGGAGGTTTCAAATACCGATAAATGTCAGTATTTTTCTATTAACGGTGGTTATAACCACTGCTACGGTATGAAATTTTTCTGTGGTTTTAACCACCACTATAGATGCCCATCTTCCTAACGTAGTTCGAGGCCATTATGATGTTTTTAGCGGCGGGTTTTCCAGCTAGAAACTAAAATTTTTTACCAGGGTTTTAACCAACGCAAAAAAGTGAGCCCTTTCCCTAAGAAAACCACCGCTAAAAAACATCATAACCACCGCGAACTGCAAAAACTATGATGGTTACTATAAAACGCTGCTAAACATCTTTAACTGCCAGTAATAGTGTCCCAACAGGAAATGTAGCGGTAGTTTTCAGAAACTGCATCAGAAGCATATAGTTGTGGTTTAAACCGCCGCCATACAAAATAATTATCGCCACGAACAATCAATTTTCTTGTAGTGTCTCAATCCATCACCACATGCATCAAATAAAGTGGCCCCAAGATGCTCTTTATTTTGAATACAATAGCTGTGATGCTGGGTAATGGCTCCATTTATGGGACCAATTTAATGGTTTTTGAAATGTGAGAGAAAATTAGTACATTGCAGGATATTTTAACATCGTGCAATACATGTCAATGAATAGAGGAGGGGGGGATACACAAGTTCAATTAGATACATTAAGCAATTCATTTCCTCCTCAGGCCTCATGCACATGGGTTTCATAGGAAAACATTTCATTGGGTGATACTATCTTATTGTGACTTAGTGTATATAGAGAAGACTCAAGATATGACTCACAAAAATTTAATGAATTGACACATTCAGACAGGCCTCAGTATCTCACTTCCCTTGGTCGGTGTTTGATCATTCTACCCTATTGATTAACCTCTTTATTAATCCGACAAGGAAGTGGAAATTTTCACACGTCCAATTGGCACAATAGGGATGGTTTTCTTCAAATGATGGAAGCTTCATCGATAACTGATATGTATGGGAATTCATGGGAGAACCTTTTCCTCCGTCTACACAGACATAAATAGTGTATCCTTGAGTGGCTAGAGAAAAATCATTTTGCCGATATTCTAATGGAAAATTTCAAGGCTGATATCGATAAACTAGAGGTTTTGTTGCAGGAGGTGTTGGATGATGACTGTTTCTCGGTGAAGAAATATAAGTGATCCATGATGGGGGAAATGATTCTAGATTCCAAAAACTATTATCGATCCCGGCCGAGGGCATTCTAGAAAAAATAAGGAGATATAAAAACATCCTACTTCCATGGTTCCCTAAAAGATGAAAGAGGATACTTCGGATTAAATTTGAAGCAAGATGATGGGTCTTTCAAATCAGAAATTGATGTTGTAGGGAACATGACCTTAGATAATTTCAAGGCTCTCTTGGATGGCATGGCTCTGCATGGGGAGGGAAGTAATTATGTGGACCAGGGGGTGAAAAGTCTCCAAATTATGCATAGTTTGGTCATGGATTATGATAATGAGGTTGTAGGAGAAATCTCAAAGGAGGAGGAGATTAGGGAGGTCACCTTTGGCATAAACAAGGAGAGATCCCCTAGTCCAGACAGCTTTCCAGGATCATTCTATGATGATGTGTGGTAGGTTGTCAAGACTGAGGTGATACAGGAAGTTCATTAATTCTTCAGGGGGGATCTCTGCCAATGGGTGTGTGCGCCTCGTGGCTAGTTCTCATCCCCACGTGAAAGAATCTAACAAATCTCTCCGAATACTGGATGATTTTCACATCAATTTTTCATAAAAAATTCAATCCAGTTTATTGTCTAGAAGACTCGGACACATCGTTCGAAGACTTGTGTCTACAAAATAGCATTACATTATGAACGAAAGATGAATTCAAGGGGAAATTGGTACTGAAAAAGTGCTCATGGGAGATATCAAAAAACGAATGGAGGGGTCCAACATTATTATTCAATAAGACATGGACAAAACTTATGACATGATCAAATGAGACTTCTTCGTCTGGGTTATGAGGACACTCGACCTCCAGGAATGGTTTTGTGACATATGTTTTAGATTCTACTTGTCTCCTTGGTTGTCAAATATCTCTCTTGAGAAAGGGTTTTGGATTTTCCAAAAAAATCAAAGGGGTGTGGTAGGGTGATCCCTTGACTCCCTTCCCAGTTCTCCTAGTGTAGGAATCCCTTTCCTTTAACATTCACAAGATATTGGGGGAGGGAAGGGTAAAACACTTTATTACCAATTAATGGGAGTACAATATATATCCTCTCATGTTTGTCGATGATATCTTAATTTTCACCAATGGAAGGTGCATTTATTTGAAAGAACTCATGGGAATGCTGAAAGACTATGGGGAGGTTAGTGGGATGCTTCTTAACTCCAGGAATATCAAGGTTTTCATCTCCAAAAAATGCTCAAGAGGGAGGTGCAGTGTTATTCAGGACATCTTGGGTCTCTGAGAAAGTCAACTACTGATGATGTACTTGTGTGTACCGATTTAAAATTGTTGTGTTAAAAAGAGCTTGTTTGAAGAAAACGTCAATAGAATCACTTGAAGAATTTTCAACTGGAAGAACATGTTCCTCTCATTATGAAGCACAGTTACCCATATTAACATTTTCATTACGTCGATTCCCATGCATGTGCTCTCGGTGATCAAACCACCAATAGGAACTCTCACTATGATTGAAAACATCATGACATCATTTTTAATGAATTATAACCAAGTGGTTTCATGCCACTGGGATTTCTAGAGCCATATTGAAAAAAAGGCTTGATGAAGGTAGTGTCGGCCTAAGAATCATGATCGAAACCATGCAAGCCATGCAGGCAAGGCGTGCGTGGGAAATTATTTATGGATCCTCTTCGTGGGAAAGGATTATTCTCAACATATATGGTTCTGAATTGGAGGATTAGTCTCATAAGACGTGGAACCTATCAAATCATTCCAAGTGAATGTTGTTCCAACTTTCTCTCCTGCATGACCAATATAGTTGGCTGATTGAGAGTGGTGATATCAATCTCTAGGATGTGATCTGTGCAGGAAAAAAACACCACATTCTGGGATTCCCTATGCCAACCATGTCATTCATGGAGGAAAGTTCTCACCGAGGACTTATGGATTCCATTCATAGGCCTTAGAATATGCATATATTTGAAATCATTATCCCATTGGATGAACCTGACTGCTATGGATTCATGGCTTCAACATCTGGATAATTCTCAACATGCGGTTACCGATTCAGCTTTCATGCTCGAAGGGACTACGAATAACTCTCAGCAAAATGGTGGTGAAATGTGATTTCAAGAAAACTCAACATTCTAATATGGAATATTCATCATCAAGAACTTCCTACTAATGATAAAATTCAGTGTTGTTGAGTTAGCACAACATTACGTTGTCATTGTTGGACAATCCCGCAAATGGAAACCACAGAGCACCTCTGCATCCCAGCGATTGGGCTAGGAATCATTATGACTATATGGAATTGTGTATTAACATTAATGGTAGTGTTAAATTCATTCATGAGACATGAATGATTTGGATACATATCATAAGATCTTAGGATATCGAAAGGAAAATTTGGGCCATCATTGTGGCAGTGGGTTCCTAGAACTTATGCGAGGCGAGGAATAAGGAATGAGAGGGTTTCAAAAAGTTGCATGGTGCTCTTTTGGTCAGAACTCATTCCATTGTGGTTGAGATGGAGAGTTCCCTTTGGGGGTAGTTAGGGCACTCTATCCTTCAAACGAATCAACCTAAGGATTGATAATTTTGTGGCCACAAGTAGCAACACGCTGGGAATTTGTGTGAGATGGTAACAGCCTAAGAGAGGTTTGAAGCTCACCATGGACAGATCATTCATGAATGGTCCAATGAGGTGTTGAGGGATGTTCAAGGATACAATATTATCTATTTAATTCTGTTTTAGTGACTTTTATTTCTATGGATTTTTTATGGGAACATAGGTTAGAGCCATGAACACTAGTATGTAATTATGTAGTCTCTTAAACCTTGAGGTGGAGATCATCGAATCTAACTCAGCCGCTATCTCCCCTATCTCAATGGGAAGGCCGAACCTCTATTGGAACTTCGCTACCACATATGGATGTGTAGGAGGGTCATCAGCTAGGGTGATTCTATAAAACACGTTTGGTGTGAAAGGAATTTTGTGGACGAAAAGATGGAATGCGAAGCAAGAGAACGTGAGACCGTTATCGTCGATCATAATGTCGGATCTATACCAAAGAGCTGAAGACTAAGTATTATTGATTATTCTGTTATACTGTAACATCCCGGACCCGGGTTCCATGCAACGGATGCCCCGATCCTGGTTTTCCACATGACCGCAAGCACATTTTCCCAAATGCCAAAGGCTGCCGACTAGCAGCGAGGGACCAGGTCTGATAGTGGGGAAACTATGCCCTCATTTGCCGATGTGTAGCATAACAGAATTTAAATAAAACATACAACAAATAGCTGATGTAGTAAACCATACACAACTTAAATAAACTACAATAGTGGATATAACCAACATTATATATATAAATGATGATGATACATGTTTCAAGTTCAATGAAAATAGCCAGAACATGTTATACATCAATACAGTTCAACAATATACAGAGTGCAGCAAAACAAGAAAAACAGCTGGTAGCGATATCGCAGGCCTAGGCTCGGTCCAATGCCCTCCTAAACCACAGCAACAGTCAAGTACCTGTATAGGGACTCTTGCCCCTATCTACACCTGCAAAAACGTAATCTGTTTGGGCTGAAAAGCATGGCCCAAACAGGGTGAGAGAAATATATCTCAGTAGGCACCCACCAAAGGCTTGTTCCCAACTGCGTGTAAGCATGCAACAATAGTGTGCAATAGTAAAATGCAATAAGATAATAAGTAATCAAAAGTAACTTATTACAAGTTATATTTCCATTTTATTATTCATTCAATCCATTAAATATTAGAAATCACCACAGTGAATTTCTAAGTAAATAATCCCTGTACTCAGACAAGAAAAACCTTACACTTGGGTAAGCAGAATCCCACCAGCAGGTATAGCCCTCAGACGTAATAGAAGTTTCCCCCGGGCGTTGGAAGTGTCGCCCTCAGGCATAGAAGTCAAGACCATAGGCATTAGAGGTTTCCCTTAGGTGAAATACTACAGCCCTCGGGCTAAACAGTGCAGTGCCCTCAGGCTAATCACAACAACGCCCTCAGGCCAAATACAACATTTCCCTTAGGCTAAATAGGTAATCGGGCCATGCCCAATAGGTAAACAAACAGTAAAAAGCAATTCATCTCAAGGAAATTATACAATTACTACTTTAAAGGCACACCCTCAGGTATCCTGGCCAAACAGCTAAACAGTGAAACACACCCCTGGGGTGGTTCCGGATCCAAGCAGCGATCCCAACCAGCATTTTATTATCACAATTTAATCACCTATGCAATTCTAGGAATTAAATATAGAAACGTCATCAACCACACAACACCCCAACATGGGTTCATGGCACAAAAAACGCACAAAAAATGCACGATAGTTGGAAAAGAAACACAAAGCCACCTACCTTATACGCCAACGAACGTTATACCCGAACGCCGACTCCGGAAATTCCCAAGAACGGATTAGATCTGACGAAGAACCAAACCCAGTAAAATTTAAATAACTTCCCCTTGGGAAAGAATTAGTAAGAACAGTACCAGGAGAGGAGAGGGATTACTCGTGCGGTTCCAACGAGATCGTCCGAAGCCGAAACGGATTTCAGAAGAACGCCTGGTGGATCTTGAAAGGTCCGGCCTCCTCTATTGGCTCCAAAATGGCTCAAACGCCTCCTATGCCAAATGAGGAGGATACTTCCTATTTTTAGATGAAAAAAAGTACACCACGTGTACTTATGAGTACACGGCGTGTACTTATTCCATTTAACTATTCATTACGTTGCACCGCCACACTGTTCACCCGTCGACCTGAGTACATGACATGTACTGCTGAGTACACGGCGTGTGCTGTCACCTAGCTGGCGGTGACTCCTCCGACATACTATTCAAGCCTACCGACTAACTACACGGCGTGTAAGGTACCACTACACGGCGTGTAGTCAGTTCTTACACCCCTCGTCACTGACAAAGCTACACACCCCGTGTACTCATCCCAACACGGCCAAAAGTACACGGCATGTGGACATAGTTCACGGTGTGTAGTTTCGAAATTTAGCAATTTTTCCCATTTTCCATATTTTTTCAAAAAACACTTAAGGAAAAGGAAAATGATGAAGCCCGTACCTCAAAAAAAAGATCAGAGTTCTTACAAACATCCCCCCTTATAGAAATTCGTCCACGAATTTCCCTTCTAAGGGTGGTGAAGATAAAGCTCACAACAACTCTGGCCACTGAGCACGTACATTGGTCTCCCGCTCCCAGGTCTCATCCTGCACTCGGCCACGATGCCATAGCACCCGTACGAGAGCAACTGACCGGCCTCGGAGAACCTTCGTGCTCCTGTTAATGATATAGATCAGATTCTTCTCAAAGGACATGTCATGATGAAGCTCAAACTTCCCTGGATGAAAGGTGTGAGATGGGTCTGAATGATAGCGACACAACCGAGACACGTGGAAGACGTCGTGCATGGCTCAGTAACACTATGGTAACTCCAACCGATAGGAAACCAGCCCGACTCTCTCCAGAATCTCGAATGGCCCCACATACCTCGGTGAATGTTTACCCTGTCTCCTGATCTTCTTGTGTCCTAGCCTCGGTAAAACACGTAGAAAAACCTGATCGTCGACCACGAACTCCAAAGGTCTTTTGCGGAGATCAGCATAAAAATTCTAATGAGACTGTACGGTAGCCATCCGCTTCCAAATCAACTGGACCTGCTCAGATGTCTCCTGCACGAGCTGTGGCCCCAGTAAATCTGCCTCACCTACCACTAACCAGCACAAAGGTGATCGACATGGCCTACCATATAAATCCTCATATGGTTCCATCTCAATAGTGGCTTGAAAACTATTGTTATAGGAAAATTCGACTAAGGGTATATTCTTCTCCCCTGAGCCCCCAAAGTCTAGGACGCATGCGCGCAACATGTCCTCTGGCACTTGTATTGTACGCTCCGACTGGACATCTGTCTGAGGGTGGTATGTTGTGCTCAGAAGCACATGTGTACCCAGATCCCTCTGAAAACTATGCCATAAACAAGACGTAAAGCGGGCGTCCCTATCTGAAATGATAAAACGCAGGACCCCATGTAGACGTATGATCTCTCAGCTATACATCCTCCCGATCTCGTTCACACCTATGGTCTCCTTGATCGGAAAAAGTGATCTACCTTCGTGAGTCTATCCACAACAACCCACATGACGTCATTTCTACAAGGTGACCTCGGCAAACCTGTCACGAAATCCATCACGACATCATCCCATTTTCCACTATGGAATGGGTAACTACTGTAACAGTCCATCTGCTCTCTAATGCTCTGCTGTCACCTACTAATAGGTGAAATATCTCGTAACAAACCCAGCTATCTCTCTCTTCATACCCACTCACCAGTACTGATGCCTCAAGTCTCGGTACATCTTGGAAACCCCAAGATGAACTTCCCAAGCTGAAGCATGGAACTCCCACATCATCTCCTCACGTATAACCCCTGGAACCCATACTCGTCCGTGGAAACGCAAATCCTCATCGTCGCCCATCATCCAAACTAGGAGGAGGGTCCTCACTTGCCACCGACTCCCGTAGAACTAGGTCTTCTGAATCAGATAGCTGCCTCATCCTCACTCTATCCAGGAGGGTAGAAGTCACAGCTAACGAGGAGAGATAAGTCTTCCCCTGACTCTCATGCACCTACAGATGCATCTCAGAGAATAAATCCATAAGATCCCACTCACCACTGGCCTCCTGCACTACCTGTATCTGAGTCTTCTTGCTCAGTGCATCAGCTACTGCATTACCTTTACCAGGTGTATAGGAAAGCTCAAAATCAAAGGACAGTAGGTACTCGACCCACCTTCTCTGCATTATATTCAGGTCACGCTGAGCAAAGACATACTTGAGGCATTTGTGGTCGCTGAATACCACAGAAATCTCCCCCAACAGATAATGTATCCAACAGTGAAAAACATGAACAACTGCAGGCAACTCGAGATCATGTATCAGGTAATTCATCTCATGTGGACCCATCTACCGAGACCCGTACGCGACAACTCAGTCCCCCTGCATCAAAACGGATCCCAGCCCAATCCCTGATGCATCACAGTAAACTGTATAGATCTTCCCCTGCTCTGGGAGTATCAGGATCACTGATGATGTCAACCTTCCCTTCAGGTCCTGAAAAGCTGTGTCGCAAGATTCCAACCAAATGAACTTCAAACCCTTCTTAGACAGACCTGTCAACATTGCTGCTAAGTGGGATAAGTCCTGTATGAAGTTTCTGTAGTATCCAGCCAGCCCTAAGAAACTCCGTATCTCAAACATGTTCTTAGGATACTCCCAGGAAACAACTGCTCTCACCTTCTATGGGACTACTGCAACTCCTGCCTATGAGGTAATGTGACCCAGGAAGTTAATCTGGTCAATCCAAAAGTGGCACTTTAAGAGATTAGTATATAAATGATGCTCTCTCAGTTTAATCAATACGATCTCAAGATGGGTGGCATGGTTGTGCCGAGTGTGAGAGTACACCAAGATTTCGTCCACTAATTCTACCACAAACGAATCAAGATACGGATGGAACGCACGATTCATCTGAGCCATGAAAACTACTGGCACGTTCGTCAGTCCGAATGGCATAACCGTATACTCATATAGACCATACCTACTCCTGAATGCTGTGAGAGGTATATCAGATGGTCTAACACGCAGCTGATGATATCTGTATCTCATGTCAATATTTGAGAACACTCATGCTCCACGAAGCTGATCAAACAGATCATCTATCCTCGGCAAGGGATATCGTTTCTTAAATTTCAACTGGTTCACCTTCTGATAAACCACGCAAATCCTAAGGGTACCATCCGCCTTCTTCGAGAAAAGGATCAGAGATCCCCAAGGAGAAGTACTGGGTCGGATAAAACCCTTCGCCTGCAACTCCTCTAACTGCCTCTTGGGCACCTGCAACTCAGGCGTGGCCATCCTATAAGGAGGAATGGAAAATGTTGCTACTCCTGGAACAAGATCGATAGTGAAATCCACCTCACGCACTAGAGGTAGACGTGAAATGTTTTCTGGGAAGACATCCCTAAAACGATCGACATCTAGAGGGAAGTCCGTCTGCCAAGTCCCCTAGTTTTCCAGATATAAGCCTAAAATCTGGGATATGACTCCGCCTCGCCAATGATGCTCTGGTCTAGCTCAGCTCGCCTGAACATCCCACTCGCCCTTGTATAGAAACTCTCCATCCTCTCGTGACGTGAAATGCACCCTGCGACGATAGCTGTCTACAAAGGCTCAAAAGGGAACCAACCAGTCCATCCCGAGAATGACGTCATAGCTCGTCATCTCTAAGACATAGAGGTCCCAAAGGAAGTGACAACCACAACCCTCAAGGGGGAACTCCATGAACTGACACATACCAGCCGTTCTAGTCCCTAACAGAGTGTCTAGCGTCATGATATCAGAAGAAGAAGAAACACATAGCCCACAGATCTCTACAACGGGTACAGATATGAAACTATGTGTAGTACCCGTATCAAAAATTACCGAAGACAAGAAAGAAGATACTAGAATAGTACCTCTGACTTTAGAAGTTCCGGGATCCTTCTCTTGCTGGGTCTGTTGCACTGCATATGCCTTCCCAGTGCCGCAGCACTGCGACACAGCCTTGCTACCCTAAGCTATCCCACCCTGCTGCCTCTGCGATCCTGTTGTCTGGCTACCACGTCCATGACCACCATCTCTGCCTACACGCCCTGACGTATTCCAGTTTCCAGACTGGTAAAAGCCACTGGTCCTGCTCCTGCACGCGGAGTCTGCAAAGAACCCTCTTACTAGCCAATGGTGGAAACGCCCTGCAAAAGCGTTGTAGATGACCCATCTTGCCGCAAGTTCGGCACTCCACTAAGTCTTGTGGAAACTACGGTCTCTTGTGACCCTCTCTACCACACTGGTAGCACCTGATCGGACCACCTGTAGAAGCTTCCTGGATGGTATTGCCGCCCTGAGAGAAGTCCATCTGTCTCTTCCTCTTGCTAGAAGAAATAGTACCAATAACTGGTGCTGAACCGCCCTGGACCACATCACTAGATTCACGCAGGTTCCTCTCTTTGATCAGTGCTTGGTTCACGATGGTGTGTATAGAAGGAAACCTGAAAACATTCACCAGCGCTCGAATGTCATACCGAAGACCATCCTAAAAACTTATGGCTCTCAGCGTCTCATCACCCACCAGCACGGGTGCTAAGCACTGAAGCTCTGTAAAACGAGTAGAATAGTCAATCAATGACATAGCGCCCTACTGCAGATTCATGAACTCTCGAGCTATATCTGCCTTCAGTGTCTCGGGAAAGTAGAAGTCATAGAATAATTCCTAAAAATCATCCCACGCCATGTCCCTGTGATACTATGACTGGGTGGTAACATCTCACCACCTCTTGGAGGAATCACGCAGCAAGTAAGTCGTGAGCTTGACCCTCCGCTCTGGAGGGGTATCAAGATGCTCGAAAGTAGTCTGCATCGACCCCAACCAAGACTCTGCCGCCTGTGGTCCGCCATCCTCTGAAAACGTAGGTGGAAGCTGCTGCTGAAAGATACACATCAGCTCAACCAAAGATGTAGCAGCCTGCGGTGCTCCCTAAAAGGTCTTCATAACCCGCATAAAACCTTCACGGAACTGCGCCTCCACGCCTGTGTCCGGTATAACAGCTGGTTCCACATCTGGATCTGCTGGACGATCCACTGGTAACCCATGTCCCACCAACTCTGGAGTATAATTGCCACCGCTCTCCCGGTGAACAACTTGCAGTCGCCTAGGCGGCATGACACTACAAGGTTAAAACCATTCCACAGATTCAAAATTACTATGGCTGAAAAGAGAAGGAACCACAAAGGAAACAAGAGGAAGAAGGCATTCAAAATTGGAAAAACAAGACTACACATCGTGTACACTGACTACACGACATGTACTTGACTTCCCTTCCCCTGCCCGGGTCCTTCTGCACGGCTAATCCACACGACTATCATTGTACAAAAACTACCTCGCATGTATAATATCTACACGGCCTGTACGATGTTATTTTTCCAACTTCCCGTGTCGTCTATGACACGGCCGACTACTCGGCTTGACACTACACGGCGTGTTACACCCGTACACGGTGGAAGTCCCAAGATATGCTACTTATGGTCCCATGTATATGTCTGAATGAATGAGATATGCAAGGTGGAAGTCCCAAATGTAATGAACTGTGTTATAGAAATATATTAAAATCAAAATCAATTTGAATTTTGTTTTTTGGTGGACATGATATTTCATAAATCGATATTTGGAATAAAATTTAGAGATTTGGAACACTTAAAAGTTTTTTTAGACATGGGTAAAGGCCCAAGAGGTTCATTAGGTATGTTGTTGAGTTTCATAGCATATGGCTCTAAAATATAAGTTTTGGATTCTTTAAAGATGGGAATGGTTTATCTTAAACTGTTTGGATACTAGTAGGAAAATGTGCTCCTATTATGAAGTATTATATGTGATGTGCATGTGATGAAAATGATTTTCCCAAACATTGTTAGTATCTTGAATGGTATGTTCTATTTTTGGTAGTATACCCTCAATATTCGTCGAATGCTTGGTGCATAACTAAGCAAATATACAACACAACTATACAAGGTATGGTAATTATGTAGTGGAGGCCACAAGATTGAAACACAATTTGACCTATCCATGTGACCAAAACATGTCACATCATTTAAAGGGATGCAATGATTGAAATACCCATATTGATGTTCAAACCAAATTTTCTCCATTATTCTATTCATATTATCCACATGAATATCCTATCTTTTGTGGATTTTTCCTCCTCAAGCCTAATCCAGGCATGGTGACGACTCCTCAGGTTGTCTTGTTAATCGACTAGTATTGGTATCTAGGGATCTACAATGATTATATCTCAATTAATTTTTCACCTTTCATCATTCCTTCACAAATTGAATGATTTATGCTGTGAAATCTGATTTTCCATTTTTTTTAGCACAGATGAAAATTTATTAAGTTCTTAAAATGTAGACTAAATATTATGTTGACATTGGATTAGTGGAACATATTAAGAATTATGTAGGCAATCGATGAAATTTTCCCTAATTTCTATCATTTTAGCAATAGTTCCAATACACTACACACCGGAATTTGTCATGCATTTCTTTATATTTGGTTCCCTAATATTATATTTATCCTCTATGGATAATATAATGATTATCATTTTTAATGGAATATAAGTGTATTATTCATTGATATACATGATACTTATGGAGTTTATAGATTTTGTAATGAATAATTTGAGTTCAGTGATGTATTCGAGCATTGGGTTGTTGAGTATGTTATTGTTACATCTCTGTAGTAGGGTGATATATGAGTTAATGAAATAAATTGTGTACCATGTCTTGGGATAACATTTAATAGATGAACGAGTGTTTTGAAAAAACTATTATGTTTTTTTTATCCCTTATTCTCAATCCTTGGATATACATGAGAATGTATTTTAGAAGTGGAAATTGTAAATTTACAGTGCTTCTTATATAGTGCAATTATAATATTCTAACATATCAATTTCCTAGATGACCCTGACACTCCTACTTTGGAGTTTCTCGTGTTTGTTTTTTTAAATGATTCATTCTATTTATAAGGGAAAAGATGAAGGATAATCATTTTGAAATGGTTGTTCTTGCTTGAATTTCCATGAGGGTTGATTGTTTTGAAATCAAGTCAGGTGTATCATTGTAATGTGGATCTAATGTGGTTGTATTAATATGGAACACTTGAGGAACACTATAGGTTTTTGATGAGCTTGGTTGATTTAGGTTGGGTGATCATATAATTCCGTAGGTGGAAAATCAATTTTGATCAATTTGTAATGGAACATCGGCTGATACATCCATATGTCTTTCATTATTTTACATGTAATGGTTGGAATAATATTATTATCCTCATAGTGTAACATTTTATTTATGAGAATTTCCCCTGTCTTAACATATTCCATGATACACTATGAAAGCATCAGTCTCATGTCACAGTAAATGAATAAAATCTATTGGTCTTCACATGAAATTTCTACTTTTTTTCACACTAACTCATGGTTCTTATTGTTGCTTGGTTATTACTGAGTAATTATAGTGTTACCATGTAGGTATGTACTGGTTAGATTCCTGGACACCAGGTTTTCTTATTTGGATTGAACTCCAAGAAGATTCCAATCTGGTCCTAGAAAATGATCTGATGTGGACATCTGGTACTTATAACATCCTTTATCTTCTAAATAGTGAGTGTATGTACTACATTGGTTTACTATTTTAGAATTCAGTTTAATGAATTTATGTTTATCCAAAACATGTTTTTGGTCTAGGAGGTGATGTTTAAAGAGTGATTATTCTAGTGTTCTTGTTCTTCTTGACAACATTGTTCATTCTTAGGGTTGATATATTAAATAACTATTTCATGGTTTGATCTTGGGTCATCATCAGAATTCGTGTATGGGACTCAATGAATGTGATTATTGTTAATAAGAACGGTCTTGGAAAAAGTATTTGTAATTATTATTGTAATACATCGTCCATCTATTACAAGCTTATTGATAATGTTTAGATAGAGGTGGATCACCTATTATTCCCATTGTACAATGTCTATAGTCCAAGGGAATCATTTAAACACACAACTAGGTTAAGGCCAGTGTGGTTATAATGTTTGTGGTGTCTTAGAAGGAATTATTTCACATCATATTTTAGGTCGGTTGATTAGGTTAAAACTATATCTTTATCGTGAGATTTCTATTATGGAATCACATGTAATCAGGTTCATTATTTTAATGATATCCCACTAATATCGTTGTTAGAATGGTTAGGGGTGTGCACGGAAAGAAATTCTGATGGTGGGGCATATTGTGGATTGGAATTGGTCTATTTTGATGATAAATTCTAAGGTTGATATAACTTTTGGATATATGTAATATGATGTGATGACATGATCATCTATCTATCAATGCATTCTTTGGTAGGAAATTTTTAATGGTTCCAATCGGAAAATGAATATTGGATCGTGTCATGAGGACATATGAACTATTTTATTAAGGATATATTGGTTTGTGCGTTTGGAGTTTGTAAATGAGAAATAATGATTTGAACAAAACCTGGTGACCTTTGTAGGCCGCATTATGATTTCAATGTTCATGAATTCTTCTCCGGGATGAAAATTTCTATGGATGGGATGGTGTAATGACCTATGTTTTATAACAAGAGGAAAATTCAAATGAATTTGAATTGGTTTGTTTTGATGGATGGTATGTTTCATAAAACAAGATTTAGAAATAAATTTTAAGTGTTTAAGCACTTAAATTTGTATATATTAGACATGGGTAAAGGACCAAAATGATTATTTAGTGTCTCATTGATTTTTAGGAGTACTGGGCTCCAAAATCAATGGTTTTGGTTCTCTTAATAGGGTGAACAATTTTTTTATGAATCTATGTAGCTAGAAATAGGAAACCGCGAACCTTATATAGTGGGGAGGATGTGAAGTTCAAGGGATTCCAAAAACAGATGTCTAACCATCGTAGTTATATACATTTTGGGAAGTATGCTCACACTTTTGATCTCAAAGATTGTGCATAGTTAGGAAAATTGGGTGGAACAGTTATGTGAGGTAGGGTTTTCAAGAAGTGGCTACCACATGGTTGGGAAACAGTTTTTTTAATTCATGTATTTAAAGAACATTCCTTGGTTTTAGTGGTAAATTGACTAAAATAACCTTAATGTGGGTTCGATCTCATTTTCTTCTTTGTTTTCTTCATGGAATCTACTTGAATCTCCTCCCCTCAGTGGATTAGTCCAATTCAACGTAATATAAGAATCGTAATAACTCTTCCATTCATCATCTAAATCGATCATTATTATCTTCTATTAGAATGTAATTTTGAGATTTGGATCCTATTTTTATCATTGTTCATTCCTTTGTATCTCGACAATGTTATCAAGGTGGAAGATGATTTTATCTATTTTTAGGGTGGATCTACATTTATTTGATTTTATCCATACCGCACTGAATCAAACCATTATATTAGACATGTAGGAAATACTAAGCATGGGGTAGGTGGTCTATGAAGATTTCTTCCATTTCCATTCCTTTATGAATAGGTTCGTTGCACCAAATGCTGGAATGTTCTCTGAATTATCTTATAAATTGTTATTTAATTTTAAATTGATCCACGCATCAAGTAGTATTCTCATTGAGTGTTATTAAGTATATAAAAGAGGATAAAAATGACCACAAATACAAAACATGAGTGTCATGGATTTAATAGACACTTTTTAACTAAATAAATAAATTCCTAGAGTTCCCACTAAGCATTTAGTTTGGTTTAATATATAATATTCTCTTTATATGCTTATGTTCAAATGATAATTGCACCATCTGAGTTCCATGTTTCCTATATGATTTAATTACACTATGTTATGGCTTTATAAATGTTTCCTTTTGTTAAATTAATAATGATTCATGAATCAACTTCAAAATTATGTTAAATTAAATTTCTTTGAACAATGTTTTCTATTTATGATAAAAC
This sequence comes from Viscum album, assembly GCA_963277665.1. Taxonomy (NCBI): domain Eukaryota; kingdom Viridiplantae; phylum Streptophyta; class Magnoliopsida; order Santalales; family Viscaceae; genus Viscum; species Viscum album. Next base: position 792,603,467 of record OY728128.1, on the reverse strand, counting down.
CACACAGATGATGTGGGATTTCATTACCATGTGATTACAAGAGGTTTATAATGTTCTTATACTTATTGATTTATCCATTTTTCTATGATTTAATGACATGGTTTGGGAAATGGAATATTTTTTAAATGGCCTTTTTTGAAGTTTCAAAATCAATTGAACTCGTTGTGTATAAATGATGAGTGGGTCATGATACATTACATTATTGGTTGGATTAATAAATGGGGTTACCAATGTATGGAATTTATAATTAGACATTGGAAAATTGTATGTGCTTCTATTAACCATGTAAATGTATTTTCAATGTTTGAGTAGATTTATGGGAATGTTTATATGTACTTGCTGGTTATTATGGGATGTTATACTATAATGTTTCATGTGATGCAAATAAAATGAATTATTTATATTAATATGTTTATGTCAATTGAATTACAAAATGTGGAAAGTCCATTTTGTTTAGTTCTTTCTGAAGTACTCGTTTAATTGAGTTATTAAAATATAATTCCCCTATTATATTAGGCTTGTTAAACGGAAGGCAATCAATGTATTGCCTCATGGTTTGTATTGTAAATATGACGATGAATTTATGTGGGATTGATAAATGTGTAGAATGAGATATATATTTCTTTTTGGTGATTTATTATGAATATTATTAGACCTTGAACAAACTATGTGTTACGATTATAAGGATTTTGTTGAGAATGGTGCTATTATGCACCCTTACATTGGGTGTTGAGAATGACATATGACACTGGTGATACTATATTGGCATCAGGATTTAGGAACCATGTTCCATGATTCGTGAATTGTAATGACAACACATTCACCCTCCTGAGTGTTTATAATTTCAACTCATAATCAATTGGGGTGTATGGAATATGCCATATTTTTTATATTATAGGCTCATTTAGAATTCTTCATGGATGTTCGAGTTTTTTCAAGTCCCCTAGCACAAATTATTGTTGGTATATGGCCACGTAAGTGTGTTTTTACTTGTTTCATAGTGCTAGATTCTATTTATGACTAATAAATATATATATTATATATATATATAGTTACAAGAACGAAATGGTATTCCTTACATGACCCAAAGAAGATGGACCCGCTAAATGTACTTTTGAAACATGAGTGAGTATGTTGTTAATTAAAATTAGTTAGGGTTTATTTATTCATATTTCTTTCACTACATTACATAATATAATAACTGGGGTTAGTTTTAGACACTATGGGTGGTAACCTACTGTGATATATATATCACACCCTCATAGAACCATCATTGAACTAGGGTACCCAAGAAGGAATTATTGGTGAAGGACCACCGATTTTTTCTTGTCCTTTATTACTATTACCTTGGTGTTTGGAGTATAGTGAAGAGATAGATCATGGGAAGCTCTTGGATAGAACCCTTGTGGATTTTTGTTTCTTTGGTTATTTTATTTAGTATTGTATCTCATTACATGATACATGTATAGTATTTTAATATTGAAGCGTTATTTATACATAAATTAGTTATTATATATTGTAATTATACAACATTTCATATTTAGAATATATTTATTTCTATTATATAGATATTTTTATTACTAATTCCACTTTTAATTATTAATTACATCTAAAAAACTAATTCTATACTATAATATGAGGATATAGTCTCCCAATAATCAACTTCATAGACCCTTGCTACTATTGAATAGCCTATGGTGTACATGGAGGTACACATGAGTCTCTGTGACCCACTACTCCATCTACGATCTTAGTGTTATGTTGGGTCATGATGTTACACCTGATAAAGGTACAATATGTGTACCATGGGTCACACGACATGTGACCTCACATAGATATATATATGTGTCATATATCGGATAGGTCTAATATTAAAATTTTGGACCTCCTGGAATGTAATGGTTCTAAATGGAATGTTATGTTTCTTGGGGACTACATGTGTCTTTCCCTCTTTTGTATATGTACTACATCATGTTCTCTTTTACACTGGTCATGCCCATGTAGACTAGCTATGTTCATGTACATTTACATTGTATGAGTTCTTTTTTCCTTCCTATTGACTATGGAATTATGGTCCAGTTATCTATATATATATATGAACATATTCCCCTAGGTTACAAATAAAAGAGAGAGTATTGGTTACACAACATAGAATTTCCATACATGGGGCTTCATACATATCATCACCCCATAACCCAATCCTCTTAGATAGGGGACTAGACATCATGTGTTCCTATATTACAAATCAGTAATGTATGATTAAAAAAATTAATTTTCCATCCATTTGTCACACCATATCTTATGTCACCATAATTCCCACATAGTTTATAGTGGGGAACATAGATCCATAGCCAACCATTACCCTTTTTTCACTGATGGTAGGATTCTAGTCACCCTAAACCCATGTGGCTGATTCTTGTTCCATTTTACTACCATGTCAAAATTCTCATTGATTGATAACTATAATACAACCTATGATTCATTTCATTATCACAAAAAACCCACATCACATAATTAGTTTGATCAAACCTTGAATACAACCCAAAAATTTCATTAAATGATCCCATGGGATAGAGGATTTAAATATATAATGCTTCCTTTTTATTGCATGACATTTAATTACATATTAAAAAATTATTGAATCATTAAAAATAATGTTTATTTGAAAAAAGGTACATAATACATGAAAAAATCAACTATATCCAGTTGAAATACATATTTATGGGCTTAATATATGTTAGATTTTCTCCATATCATATCCTAGGGATATAAATCAATGAAAAACGGTGATAATGAATCCTTGTAACGGAATAAAAAATAAATAAATATACCATTATATCTTGAGACATATCAATACGTACATGAGGCATAAAAATAATGCTTGGAAAAAGGGTATATCATACTAATAAAGAACATGAATCATGACATATAAATTTTCCTACAACATTTAATTGAATGATTCTTAAGAATATTACCATTTTATTATTAATGTGTCGTAAAATGAAAACTACCAATTTAATTCACCAATGTACCGTACAACATGTCATATCTCAAGATTAGATTTTTTTACCTAATGAATTGGGAAACTATAAGGGTTCATCCTTAATATGTATTAATTTAATTTGAGAGACATATATCATAATAAAATATTTCATTAATAACCTAGGGATATTAATGAATGAGTTTCTTATTAAAATCATGGTGTATACAAGTTCTTAAAAATGTGATCAATAAACATTTTATAATAGTTAAAGATAAATGTGAGTTAATATATGTAAATAACCAAATAAAAATTTCCGGAATTAAATTTCATTAATATAAACATAATTTAATAGATTTTTGGGTATTTGAATAAAATGAAAGTTAAAATTTATCATGAAAAAGACAGAAATATGAGAATTAAATTTTCCAAAAAAATGGGTATAACTAATTGTTTTATAAAAGGGTAAAATGAGAGGGGAAAATGGTCTATGAATCATATAATACAATTAATATTGTAATGGGATAATAAAATATGGATGAAATATCTTATTTTGTAAATTAAAATACATACAACATGAAAAGGAAGCTTGATTGGAAAAGAGAAGTTGATATTTCCCTTACATTGAAGAGTTGTTTTTAAAACATGAGGATAAAACATTTAGGGATTAAGGAAACATTTGGGGTCACATTGAGAGGAAAAATCCACATAAATATGTGGAGGATTGATTGGTAGTGTAGGGTAATGGTGAAATGGGTAGGTAATAAAAAAAATTAAAAATTTTATCATGTAATTTAAAAATATTTATCTTGGAAATCCATGTTATGGGAAATGAAAAACCATTTCCCTACCCATTGGTTTTCCAAATTTTTTTTGTCATTTGTCTCACATTTAACTTTATAAAAACATTCAACTATATTATTTCACTCAAAATTAGGTACAATTTCTATTTAGGTTATATTTTAAATTTTACATGATCATGAATAGTTTAATAATATTATGTTTTACTTCAGTAGAATTTGTAGTGGGGGTGAAGATTCTATATGATTGGGGTGATCCTTATCTTCCCATTATATCATTTCTATTTTATATTTTTTCTCTTTATAATGTTTTTAACTTTAATTGGTTTCATATATGACTTTTGTATTTATTTTTTTAATGATATTAACATTTTTTGGATTCTATTTATTTTGAATGTGTGTAATATTATAAAATATGTATAAAAAAAACTCATGAAACAAATATCATTTAATAAACATTTATTTTGTTATATACACCCACCTTAATAAATTTATTCCCAAAAATGTCCATTCATTTTATTAATTGATGAAACATGGGGGTACTTATGTTACAATGTCTCCTCTAGTTCCCATTTCACTTCTACATAATTTTGGTTCTTAATTTTTTTTTTAAATTTGTATTTTCATTTTGTGTAGAAATTTATCTATATTGACAAATATCTCTATTTTTTACTACTCATATTAGAGTTAATGTTCCAGTTGTACGATATCTGGATTCATTATATGTGAGGGATCATGGATTTACTTCCTAAGGAGAGTGATGTGGAATACATCATGTAACGAACAAAGACATTAAAAAATTCAATATTATTGATATTTTATATAGTATAAATCAAATAAAATCACATATTGAACAAAATAAAAACATTTAAATTAAAAAAATATAAATAATAAGTATTTATAGAAATTACGTAACCTAAATCAATGGATTAGTAACATGACCTATGAAATAGAACTACGTCCCATAATAATAGTAACACATAAAGTAGAATAATAACCTCACCTATAAAATTTTAAATAAAATTTTGATAACTTATAAATTCAAATATGATATAATTATATCATGGTTTAAGTAAGTAAATTTATTAAAAATGAAAAAATAAGTCTATGTAGTTATATAAGTAATAAATATTTAATTACTATTCTATAATTAATATATTTATTTAAAATAAAATTTATTTTCATAAATTGTATTAAACAATTTATATTTTTTTATCTTATTATTATAACATATTTTTATCATACCTTAATTATATTATCAACGTATTAAAAAAATTAGAGATAATTTTAAATTCAATAATTTTTAGTAAATGATGGTTTTAATTAGAAATAATTTATCACATTTAGATAATTATTTTCATAAAATGCAGTCTGTTGTTAATATATACACATAAAAATATGGTTTGGTTGCATATTTGGGATTTTTTAAAAACATTTTATTTTGTTGTGAATAGTGAAATACTGCAATTTTTTTATAAGATTAAAAAATGTATGTTTTAGTCATGAAAGAGTTTTGGATGATATATGTTTCCATTATTTCAAAATAACATGACTTAATTACATTATTTAGTCATTATAGTCTACAATGTTGATAGTCTTGAGAAAAAAATAATCTAACAAATAAAATAATAATAATAACACTCCACTCATCCACTATAAAACCCACCCCCACAACACCTATTTTCCTCCCACCTCTAAATCCTTGATGCTTGTACAAATAATACCAAATTTCTTCCCATGTGTCACCCCATGTTCAGGATTCTTTTACCTATATAAGAGACCATACTCTACTCTCTCAATGATATTCTCAAAGATAATACTTCAAGAGTTAAAATCTATTTTCATTTTCATTAAAAATCATTCCAATTAATTTTTTTTTCTTATTTTATACTCACCTAAACACATCCATGTGTAATATTATGTTTTATATATCATATATATTCGAATATGATTATGTTAATGGAATAATCAATCATTATTTCATTACACTCCATTTTTTTTGTTCTAAAAATGAAAACACTGTCTACGATGTTCCTAATTATCACATTCACAGACAAAGTGTTTTCATTTTCAATTTAATCATTAATGTCTGGTCATAAAACCATTTTTATGGTTAAAACATAATATAATATATTTATTAAATATTATTTAATGTTTCAGAACCAGTACAAACACATAATAATAATTAATATTACAAAACTAGTTTGTGGGGATGGAGAATATGCTTATTAATCTAAATGATTACGATTAACATTATATCTAGAAATTCAATCACATAACATATAAAAAATTATATATATGAAATAATGACCTATTTTAATTTAATTAATATCATATAATTTCAATTTTGGACAACTATTCACATTCAATATGATTTTCATACATATATACAAATGAACTGATCATGAAAACCAAGGGAATGAAAACACCCAAAAGATGAAATTTTATCTTTTAACTCATAAAAACTAAATTCAATACAAATAATAATATTTATAAAAAATTCATTTATAAAAGGTTCTTAAATAATTACATAATGTTATTTGATTATCTTGGACATTATAATCATGTTCAGAACATTCATACTATAAGTAAGGCATTCCTTCCAAACCATTATTTCTTCCATCGAGTTACACTTTCTCTCTATTTATGATAATTTATATACTATTAGTTATTATATAATTATTTTCAATTTTATGTATATTTTCCTAAATAATGTATCTAGGTCATTCCAATCACCTTTTTCAGGGATATACATGTTTTATAAAGGCTATCTTCCCAATTATTTATGATAAGCAATCCCTATTATAGAGAACTTCCCTATTTCAAACCCATATTCATGTGAACTCCATAATCTATTTTAATCATAAAATATTTTTATAAAATCCATCATTTTACCCTGATAAAATATCTTTAATATTTATTATTTTTATACAATCAATATTTCATTTTTTATTTTAATGATATTTTAAAATATTCCCTTTAAACACACAAAAATAGTTTATTTCTACAGTTTCTTAAACAAATTGTTTTCATATTTCACTTAACATTGAAATTAGTTATCATGATATATTATTATTTTAATATATTAATTCCCATATATTATTTAAATATATATATTAATTGACAAAATTTTTATAATCCCATTTCATATTCTTTTTGACCTAATTATGATATAGAATTATCTACATCGACAACCATTATGTATTTTCTTGATTATTTATTTTTGATTCTTAATGTTGAAAATATATTAATTAAAATATTATAATTGGTTCACCATGATAGTTCTCTAAATTATTTGGTAGTGTTTGGTCTCATGAGACGACATGTGCAACGGTTTTGTAGTTAGCCTTAACTCGTTCTCTATGTGTAATGGTCTAGAAAATTATCATTTACATGTGCTCCTACATGTGAAATTTTCCATGACTCGTGTTTATATTAATTTTATTATTTCTTACACATTTAAATTATTCAATGATTAAATTTTCCCTTGTTCTATATGTAATTAATATATATGTTTAATCATGTTCAATGCCATTAATATCATCTTGTTAAGCCTTATATCCCATGTTCTACGCTATATTCTTATATTTATTCCCATACTAATCGATTTAGGTCATACCATTGTTCAGGTATTTTCCAGTTTATCCTAGGATGATTCAATGGCTCAAATCATGTTAGTATATCATTATGATGATTATATAAAAGATGTATTTATTTTGATTTCATGATTTCTAATTATGTATATAATGATCTAAATACACTATAACATACAATCCATTGTTTTTATATGAAAGATAATTATTCTTAAAATCATTTAATAATTTCCATATAAGGATTTTAAAATTATAGTTGGTATGAAAGGGGGGTATATGAATAATTTTTGTAAGAACCATCGGGATAATTCGATCACCATGGATAACCAAAATTGATAAATTGGGAATCATATGTTATGATATAAATTTTGATTAAAATTAATACTTATAAGATATAAGTTTACTTTTAATATTCTTGTTATCCATGAAATCAATCCCCATTGTAGCAATTTATTTTTATTTGTTTATTGATGGAAAACTGATAATTTTCCATAGCAATCAACGTGATAAAAAATGTTAGGATTTACCTAATGAAATTCCATATATGATGGGAACAAGAACTCCAGACATCATGAAAATTCATTTTTAATTTGACAAATATATGAATAATAACATGAATCCTGTGGAAATCCATCCTTCACCTATAAAATATCATGTTTCAGTCAAATAATTCATATGACAAAGGCATCCCATGTATAGTTGATCTTATGATACCCCTTTCATGGAATAGTTTATTAAATACAATTAAAAGATATTATTTATCCTCCAATGGTATTAATAATATATTTTTGTGATGTAATTATATCATTTTTATTGTAATGATGAACATTGGTGGACACCGATCAAGAATATGACTTCCAAGGATGAAATTTATTCCATAGAAACAGAATATTTGAAGAAAATATTTCTCAATAATTGTTTTCCCAAACCCATCATCATAACAATTATATGGAGTACCTCAGTCTCAAGAATAAGTAAGATCATTCTATTAGGGTGTAAGATGAAAATTTCACAAGATATGCATGATATGCCTGTATATATTTTATGATCACTGAAAGAAAGGTGCATCACTTATTTTAGAGACTAAAGCCGAGAATATGAAAAGTATTGGTGGTTAGAGACTTTGATATATATTAATAAATTTTCTCTTGATAGTAGGGTTGAAATGAAGATTATATAACCTCAATTTATCATGGTCATGTTGATAAAAATAACAAAATAGATTTTTATTATTGGTGGATCATTAGATAAAAACCATAATGGAAAGAAAGTCCAATTTCCCATGTGTGAACATTTATGGAAGGATAATCATGTGAAAAATCAAATGGGAACCAAGGAATGATTAAATTGTGTAAGAATGGGGAATATGTCTAATAACTAATAAAATATATGTAGAATCACACTAATGTTAAAGTATATGGGTAGGATCAGATCAAGACTCAACATGTTATGTATGATTTAAACTAAAATTAAAATGGGAATTATGAAAACCATTGACCTTATACTAGGCTTGTTAGAGCCAATCAAAAATAATTTCCAAGTCAACATGGAAGGGTATATTCTATCACTATAGATGAGGTGGAGACTGATAATGATGTGGTGATAGGTACTCTAGTTACTCATTCCAGAATTAAGAATGATATATTTTGTTATGGTTCTATGAATTTCTTCATATCTACTAGGTTTAGTAGAACTATTCAAAAATGAAATCAAAATATGGAGGAAGAGTAATATATGAGAACATAAAATGGGACAATTATTTCAACTAATTTTTATTACTCATCACATGATAATAATTGTGGATTTAACCTCCAACAAAATATTTTCTTAATTATTTTGGTGGAGCTTGATGCTATATTGAGAATGGATTGATAATCAATATACAAAGCCAACATCAACTATCGGGATAGGAATATATGTTCAAATACTAATGCATCCACCAATTTTATACAAGTATAAGGAGTAGAATGATCTTAAATTAGAATTATCATATCAATTATCAATATTACTAACTTTTGAGTGATCATATCATTCATAAATTATTGAGACAAAGGAGATGATCATGATCGAAGACATGCCCATTTTGATGGACTACAATTAATTGTTTTTGAATGAGTTTCCATTTCTGAATATAGATCCCGAGGTTGAGTAATCAATAATAAATATTCATAGTATTATTGAGTATCATAGAAACTTTTTTGAATGGCACAGTTGATATGGAAGAATTAAGGAAGTGTTTACATGATAATCTGGACAAAGATTTTATATTCTTGATTGCTTCACAATGGGGTGCACGAGTCCTCTTCATCAAGAATAAGGACAAAAAAATTAACATATATATTGATCATCATGAGATCAGTAAATGAAGGATAATGAATAGGTAACCCCATTCATGACACAATACTTATTCGATCTACCACATCTGGATAATTATTTCTCTATGGTGGATCTTTGGTCGGGATATCAACAAATAAAGGTGAAAATGAAAGATATTCCCAAGACCTCTATTTATACAAGTTATGGAAACTATGATCCATAGTGAGTACCTTCAGACTGAACAATTCTACAACAACATTCATTGCATTAATGAATAGTCTCATTATAAATTTTTTCACCAAATTTGTGATAGTATTTATTGATGATATTTTGATATAACACAAGAGAATGAAAGAACTTGAGGATGATTATAATATTGTGTTAATGACTTTGTGAAGGGTGAAATTATATTAAATGTACAATATATATTGTGATGCCCCAGGTTTTATGAACTGTTTTATGTAATAAGTGTTATGACTTTAATAATGAGTCTTGTTTTATTTGTTTTGCTAATAAAGAATTAGAGATAAAATAAAACATGGAGAATAAGGTAAAATGATATATATTAAAACTTTTCTTTGCAACGAGACCCAACTAGTTGAAAATACCATGAACAAGACCTAACACAGCCACAACAAGACTACAAAGAACCACAACTCGAGCAATCGGATAATCCTCATCTTCAGAGTCCATCAGCGTGGAAAGTATAACATCCAGGGCCACGGAACACATGCTCAATGCCAATGGTATGAGGAGAGCCATCCTTCCTATTCAAGTGTTCTGTTTTAGGAAGTACCCCACACCCTTGTATTTATATTAGTTCTTTGAGTTATGACCGTTATATTTATATATCCGTTGGGTTTTCAAAACGACCGTTGTGTTCCATTAATAAAGTTAACTTTAAAAGAGAACTCGGTTTTTATTTCCCTCATAACATTATGATATTCTTAAAGAATTATTTCATAAAATATTCTTCGTTTTAAAATAAAAGAGTATTCTTAGAAGTAAATCTCCCCGTTTTTTTACAAAATCCCGATGAATACCTAGGTACTTGAAAACATGGTTTCCATTTTTTGAAAATTATGTTTAGAGGGCATTTGTAATAATTATGTCTTTTGGTCTCATAATCTATGTATTTCTTGGGAAACTTTTGGTATTTAAAAGAATTTTATAAAACAAATAGTAGAGTATTTTAAAAATACTAATTATTATAATAGTATTATACAAAAGGTATATTTTTTTAAAAAAAATTATACCAAGAGTTAAAATATTTTATCTAAACTTGAAATTGGTTTTAACATTTTGAGTTAAAACTATTTGTTTTTACTCAGTTCCTACATTTCACTCTATTTTGATCTAAGTATATAATAAAACAAAATTTTTATAAAAAAATTGAGTGCGACCTGGCCAGCCAAGGGCATCCTCAACGGACAAGCCCTCAGGCCACGGCCGAGACCCCATAGGGACATGAGGTACCGCCATCGGGCTCCCCAGGTGTGCGTGCGCGTTCAGAGAGTCAGCCAGGCTAGATGCTCGGGGTGGGCCGAGCATAGGTTAACTAGGTCGCGTGCGGACCCGTGTATAAGGTCGCGGCTCGCGCTGCATGTGGTTGGGCCAAGGCCCATAGGGGGGACCCGTGTGTAAGGCCCCGGGTGCGTTTGTGTTGGTGTTATTGAACCGAATGCCGCACACTTTGGTTTATAAGTCGCGCCTCAAAATCTTTCCGTTTCGATGTGGGACGCGCTCCACGCGACCAGAGCCGTCCGATCGACTTCTGCGTTGATCTCAACCGTCCATCCCATTTCTAAATGCGAGACCTCCCCCACGTCTCCGTAGCCGCCCGATCTCTCCCGAGATTCGATCTCGACCCTCAGATTCTATTAAAACGATCATCACATCTTCCACGCCCCAGCCGTTCGATCACACCAAGAACTAATCGGCGTCGTCCGTTTCTTTTCGCGCCAAGACTACCACGTCACCCCGTCGTCTTCTTCCCAGCATCGGGGTCCTGCACCTGTAGGCCTGCACCAAGGACGCCAGGCCCCTCCCTTCGCACTGCACTGCTGACCCCCAAACACTCCCCCTCCTAGCTCACTGTGCCTTCTTCCTTCTCCCATGATGGCCTAACCATGGGCCGAGACACCCTTCTTGCACCGAGGATGTACTTAAACCCTCACACCTCATGAACTCACGATGGCTCCTCCTTCTCTTTCTCACCCTTGATTTCCCAGCAATCCAGCAAGCTCACCTCCGTTCTAGGCCCCCTCCTCAAGCAGGTAAGGGTCTGCATTTCTTTCCTTCCTTCAAGGGACTCGTTATATGCTTCCGATGTATATGTTTATATAGATCATGTTTCTATATATATGTATACACTTAAATATATAACCCCTCGGGTCCTTATGCCTTCAACAAAAAAAATGTTTTCTGTTTTTGCCTTCATGTTTCCCGAAGAATGAATGGGAGGTCCGCACGTTTTCTTTTATTTGGGATAAAACCATATCTATACATGCGACATATATATATATATGCAGTGTATGTATATGTCCATGTAAAACAAATCTTTCGGTATGAAATTCCCTCAAGAGGTGTTTGTATTTACATTATAAGAAGAGTTAAATATATCTGTGATGTGTTGTGATTCAGTTTTTACCAAAAAAGTATATGTATATATTTGAATAAACCCGATTCTTATATTTCAATATATAGTATATATATATATACCTTTTTGTATATGCATAAATATGTGTACCCATAGACACCAACCCCTTTCGGGTTAAGGCACCTGATATCATTCGGAGGGTATGCTAAGATAATATATATGTATGTTAAGGTTGTATTTGTACCCGACACATAACATATACCTTTTCATGTAAACATTATATATATATGTATATATTTATACATGTTCATATATTCTTCAAAAAGAGACAGATATGCTTTTAGGGGATGAATGCTTATTTTCAAATGATATTTGGGATGCAGTCTAGGCCATTAGCATAATTGTTTTAATCCAAGTTGTTACATATTTATGTATTTAAAATTTCATGAATATAAAACCCTCTTAATGACTATGTTCCTTAACAAAAAAGATTTAAAAGTCTTTTAGAATTCAAGGGATTTCACCGGCCTTATTTATTTTATTATAAAACCCCCTTATTACAATTTTGGTGAATGTACAGACTTATCAGGTTATGTTTTACCATATTTAGGGGATTTTATCACCGTATTTGATCGCGAGTTCTTATTTAAGAATTAAGATTCCATTGAATTATTCATCATTTATTATCGCTCTATATTCTTTAATAATGACCTTTTGTAAAATGAGTGTTTTATGAAACTATGTATGCCTTTGTTAGTTGTCAACATATTTTTGAAATATCATCTATCATTTCATGTATAAAATAAAGGGGGGGGGGTGGTGACTCATTAAACTTATTATTATTGTACAAAATGCATACAAATGACATATCCCTAAATGAACTAAGGAATTAGATTACCCATAATGGTATGGGACACCATGAGTAAAGTGGAAATGAATGAGATATTCAAGGTGGTATGGGAAATCTTGAATATACAAGTTGATAAAACAGATTATGAACGATGTGGCTCACATAATAACAAAGGAAAATTTTAAGGGTGCGCCCTGATAGTGCCCCATTGCATTGGGTAATGATGTAACCACTAGAGATTACAATTTTAAGGGTGCTCCCTGATAGCGCCCCATTGCATTGGGTAATTATGTAATCACTAGAGATTACAAATTCAATGACACCTTGGGGATGGACCTTGGTGATATGTTCATGATTGTCTAAGTTAAATGTTGATGCCACATAATCCAAGTTATGTAACAAGTTTTCTTCAAGATAATGTACCTATCCTTTTACGACCTTTGCCCTTACGCTCTCATAAAGTTCATATTTCACTGGTATAAGTTGGACCATGATTTATGTATAAGAAAATTTATGTTGTTTCCTTGTGAACAACTCTGACTATGCATTTCTTTTAACTGTTTAAATTTATGCGATGCTTGTTCATAACAACCATTATCACTCCTTCAAGAATTGACATATTCATTTTATGTTTTTTTTGAAAACCTTGCTTAAGCATTGATATGTTTTGCGTGTTACAATCTTTCTTAGTGAATGTTCAAATTCTTTTAAAAGAATGTTTTCAAATGTTACAGTGTTTTAATTTTTTTTAAACCCCCTTACTGAGTATTTCAATGCTCACCCTACGTATTGATTTAAAATTTTCAGGTATCAGCTTTTGAAAGATGAATTGTTTCAGATGTTGCCGGTTTCCCAGAACCCGAACCGCACACTATCCTTTATATGGGACATGATGTGTTGTTAACAAAGTGTATTTTATTTTAAGATAACACATCTTGTTCAGAAGGCACCGACTCCTATGGTTTTCTGGGGTGGGGGTCTCTACAGTTGGTATTAAAGGTTCGGTTTGGATAACATTGGAAAGCCAGAAACTGAAACAAAAATATATATGTATATGTATTTCAATTTTATTAAAAACTGGTTTTCTTAAATTTCAGATGGAAAACGAAGGCACAAATATCCTATCTCTCCCCACCGAGGCCCTAGAGACCATTGTTTCATTAGCAAGCCGCGAGGACATTCTAAACTATGCCCATATCCGCATGAAATGTAAACACCTATATGATGTATCCAAGTCACCTCGAGTGCTTAGCCTACACCAAGGGTTGGGATTGGATTACCTCTTTATGATTATGACCCAATTTCCCTCGTATTCACGTCGGGGAAGGTACCATGAGAGATTTTTCGGGATTTTCATGGTGGGTGAGAGCTTTGGAACTATGATTGATAACCCCTTTCAAGAAGTTGCTGCTGACGGTGACCTCCGAGCGGGATACCATTGTCAGATTTTAAACTATGGATTTTGGGGTCAGTTGTTGGACATCGGAAGGTTAGAAGACGAGTCCACCTGACTGTCTTGCCAAAAACAAGTGTATGAAGATGTATCTAGACTTCATACTTCTCATGCTAGACTCATAAGACGTCATATGTGCCCTCATGAGTTTTTCCCTGAATGCTCGGCTTGTGTTTGGTTCGAAGAGTTAAAGAGTTTTTCTTCTCTGTGTGGAGTTCGTTTAGTCAATGAGTGAGGGGAACTCATGCACTAAGAATAATAAACGTATGTTTATTGAAATGTTGTCTTTCCCCTTCCTTGTCTTATTTTATTTCTGCCCTTGAATGATTTTTAAGTGATTTAACTCTTGTCTTAAAACTTTCAGATGGAAGGAAAAACCCACATGTTATCTCTTCCCATCGAGATTTTGGAAATCATTGTGATCAAAATGTGTGAGGATGAGTATGACCCCTTCGCAAATTTGTGAAGAACGTGCAAGAAATGGTTTGAGATAAAAAACAGTCCGGAGATTCTCCTCACCTGCCAGGGTAATGCCTCCATCTATTACCGCATTGGCTCTGCTCAGCTAGCCGGACGTGAACGACGAGGAAGTTACCACGAAGGGCTCTTTCTTTGTTTCACCCTAGGCCGAAACATCACGGCCAGAGTGAAATTCCAGGAGGCTGCGTTAGAGGGAAATCTTTATGCAACTTATATGCTCCAACTTCTCAGCTTTATCCTATTTGACCATATCTATGGCTTCGATATCCTCGATCGGGACATAATTCGGAAAGTTCTTCGTACATTGGTCTGCAATGACATTTCAGAACTTTGTACTGTTCGAGCTTCCCTTTGGAGACCTGAAGGCCTAGAATATAAGTGTAACCCCTCCTGTCTTAGGTGTTTGTGGATTAGGGAACTGGTAGAGGTGAGCTTCGCTATGGGGATCCCTCTAAATGCACCTGTGGACCCTATTCGTTGGTGGAGGTGGTAGGAACGTTTCTGAACCTTGTAGTGTCGTGAAATAAATTGCGAGGACGCAATTTTCTAAAGGGGGGGATAATGTGACGCCCCAGGTTTTATGAACTGGTTTATGTAAGAAGTGTTATGCCTTTAATAATGACTCTTGTTTTATTTGTTTTTCTAATAAGGAATTAGAGATAAAATAAAACATGGAGAATAAGGTAAACTGATATATATTAAAACATTTCTTTGCAACGAGACCCAACTAGTTGAAAATACCATGCACAAGACCTAACACACCCACAACAAGACTACAAAGAACCACAACTCGAGCAATCGGATAATCCTCATCTTCAGAGTCCATCAGCGTGGAAAGTATAATAGCCAGGTCCACGACACACATGCTCAATGCCAATGGTAAGAGGAGATCCATCCTTCCTGTTCAAGTGTTCTGTTTTAGGAAGTAACCCACACCCCTGTATTTATATTAGTTCTTTGAGTTATGAACGTTATATTTATAAATCCGTTGGGTTTTCAAAACGACCATTGTGTTCCATTAATAAAGTTAACATTAAAAGAGAACTCGGTTTTTATTTCCCTCATAACATTATGATATTCATAAAGCATTCTTTCATAAAAGATTCTTCGTTTTAAAATAAAAGTGTATTCTTAAAAGTAAATCTCCTCGTTTTTTTACAAAATCCCGATGAATACCTAGGTAGTTGAAAACATGGTTTTCATTTTGTGAAAATTATGTTTAGAGGGCATTTGTATTAATTATGTCTTTTGGTCTCATCATCTATGTAATTTTTGGGAAACTTTTGGTCTTTAAAAGAATTTTATAAAACAAATAGTAGAGTATTTTAAAAATACTAATGATTATAATAGTATTATACAAATGGTATATTTTTTTAAAAAATTTAAACCAAGAGTTAAAATATTTTATCTAATCTTGAAATTAGTTTTAACATTGTGAGTTAAAACTATTTTTTTTACTCAATTCCTTAATTTCACTCTATTTTGAGCTAAGTATATAATAAAACTAAATTCTTATAAAAAAATTGAGTGGGACCCAGCCAGCCAAGGGCATCCTCAAGGGACAAGCATTCAGGCCACAACCGAGACCCCATAGGGACCTGAGGTACCACCATCGGGCTCCCCAGGTGTGTGTGCGCGTTCAGAGAGTCAGCCAGGCTAGAGGCTCGGGGTGGGCCAAGCATAGGTTACCCAGGTCGCGTGCGGGCCCGTGTATAAGGCCGCGGCTCACACTGCGTGTGGTTGGGACAAGGCCCGCAGGGGGGGACCCGTGTGTAAGGCCCCGGGTGCGTGTGTGTTGGTGTTATTGAACCGAAGGCCGCACACTTTGGTTTATAAGCCGCGCCTCAAAATCTTTCTGTTTCGATGTGGGACGCGCTCCGCACGACCAGAGCCGTCCGATCGACTTCCGCGTCGATCTCAGCCATCCAACCCGTTTTTAAACGCGAGACCTCCCCCAAGTCTCTGTAGCCGGCTAATCTCTCCCGAGATTCGATCTCAACCCTCATATTCTTTTAAAACGATCATCACATCTTCCACGCCCCAGCCGTTCGATCGCACCAAGAACTAATCGGTGTCGTCTGTTTCGTTTCGTGCCAAACCTACCACGTCGCCCCGTCGTCTTCTTCCCAGCATCGGGGTCCTGCACCTGTAGGCCTGCACCAAGGACGCCAGGCCCCTCCCTTCGCACTGCACCGCTGACCCCCGAACACTCCCCCTCATAGCTCATTGTGCCTTCGTCCTTATCCCACGACGGCCTACCCATGGGACGAGACACCCTTCTTGCACCGAGGCTATACTTAAACCCTCACACCTCATGAACTCATGACGGCTCCTCCTCCTCTTTCTCACCCTTGATTTCCCAGCAATCTAGCAAGCTCACCTCCGTTCCAGGCCCCCTCCTCAAGCAGGTAAGGGTCTGCATTTCTTGCCTTCCTTCAAGGGACTCGTTATATGCTTCTGATGTATATGTTTATATAGATCATGTTTGTATATATATGTATACACTTAAATATATAACCCCTCGGGTCCTTCTGCCTTCAACAAAAAAAAATGTTTTCTGTTTTTTCCTTCATGTTTCTCGAAGAATTAACGGGAGGTCCGCACGTTTTCTTTTCTTTGGGAGAAAACCATATCTATAAATGCGGTATATATATATATATATATATATATATATATATATGCAGTTTATGTATATGTCCATGTAAAACAAATCTTTCGGTATGAAATTCCCTCAAGAGGTGTTTGTATTTACATTATAAGAAGAGTTAAATATATTCGTGTTGTGTTGTGATTCACTTTTTACAAAAAAAGTATATGTATATATTTGAATAAACCGTATTCTTATATTTCAATATATAGTATATTTATATATACCTTTTTGTATATGCATAAATATGTGTACCCATAGACACCATCCCCTTTCGGGTTAAGGCACCCGAGATCATTCGGAGGGTATGCTAAGATAATATATATATATGTTAAGGTTGTATTTGTACCCGACACTTAACATATACCTTTTCATGTAAACTTTATATATATATATATGTATTTATACATGTTCATATATTCTTCAAAATGAGACAGATATGCTTTTAGGGGATGAATGCTTATTTTCAAATGATATTTGGGATGCAGTCTAGGCCATTAGCATAATTGTTTTAATCCAAGTTGTTACATATTTATGTATTTATAATTTCATGAATATAAAACCCTCTTAATGACTATGTTCCTTAACTAAAAAGATTTAAATGTCTTTTATAATTCAAGGGATTTCACCGGACTTATTTATTTTAGTATAAAACCCCCTTTTTACAATTTTGGTGAATGTACAGACTTATCAGGTTATGATTTACCATATTTAGGGGCTTTTATCATTGTATTTGATCGCGAGTTCCTCTTTAAGCATTAAGCTTCCATTGAATTATTCATCATTTATTATCGTTCTATATGCTTTAATAATGAGCTTTTGTAAAAAGAATGTTTTATGAAACTATGTATGCCTTTGTTAGTTGTCAACATATTTTGCAAATATCATCTATCATTTCATGTATAAAATAAAGGGGGGTGGAGACTCATTACACTTATTATTATTGTACAAAATTCATACAAATGACATATCCCTAAATGAAATAAGGAATCAGATTACCCATAATGGTATGGGACACCATGAGTAAAGTGGAAATGAATGAGATATTCAAGGTGGTATGGGACATCTTGAATATACAAGTTGATAAAACAGATTATGAACGATGTGGCTCACATAATAACAAAGACAAATTTTAAGGGTGCGCCCTGACAGCACCCCATTGCATTGGGTAATGATGTAACCACTAGAGATTACAATTTTAAGGGAGCGCCCTGATAGCGCCCCATTGCATTGGGTAATGATGTAATCACTAGAGACTACAAATTCAATGACACCTTGGGGATGGACCTTGGTGATATGTTCATGATTGTATAAGTTAAATGTTGATGCCACATAATCCAAGTTATGTAACAATTTTTCTTCAAGATAATTTACCTATCCTTTTACGACCTTTTCCCTTACGCTCTCATAAAGTTCATATTTCACTGGTATAAGTTGG
This sequence comes from Viscum album, assembly GCA_963277665.1. Lineage (NCBI taxonomy): Eukaryota > Viridiplantae > Streptophyta > Magnoliopsida > Santalales > Viscaceae > Viscum > Viscum album. The sequence goes on along the minus strand of OY728128.1, from coordinate 792,584,311 downwards.
ACCATGATTTATGTATAAGAAAATTTATGTTGTTTCCTTGTGCGCAACTCTGACTATGCATTTCTTTTATCTGTTTAAATTTATGCGGTGCTTATTCATAACAACCATTATCACTCCTTCAAGAATTGACATATTCATTTTATGTTTTTTTTTGAAAACCTTTCTTAAGCATTGATATGTTTTGCGTTTTACAATCTTTCTTAGTGAATGTTCAAATTCTTTTAAAAGAATGTTTTCGAATGTTACAATGTTTTAATTTTTTTTTAAAACCCCCTTACCGAGTATTTAAATGCTCACACTACGTATTGATTTAAAATTTTCAGGTATCAGCTTTTGAAAGATTAATTGTTTCAGAAGTTGTCGGTTTCCCAGAACCCGAACCGCACACAATCCTCTGTATGGGACATGATGTGTTGTTAACAAAGTGTATTTTATTTTAAGATAACTCATCATGTTCATAAGGCACCGACTCCTATGGTTTTCTGGGGTCGGGGTCTCTACATATATGACTTATCAATAGATGATGTATTGTTCACAGGGTATGTAATCACCAGAAAATATATATCTTTGGACCCTTCCAAGACAAGGGTAATCTAAGAGTGGTTCATGAAAACATCTGTAATTATTATCTATAGATCACTTGGAATTTCTATGTATTACCTTGGATTTGGGAACAACTACTCATGATTGTAAAACACAATAACCAATCTGAACATGATGGGAGAAAAGTTTTTATAGATCAGTGAATGTGAAGGCTGCTTTATATTGTTGAAAAAGTGTCTTATCACTACATCTGTTCTCAAACTACCAATGAGTGTAGAAGTATTTTTAGATTACACCAATGATTATATGAATGTATTAGGTAGTGTTAGGATTAAAAATTGTAACATGATAATATATTAGCCACGAATATTTAAAATTCATGACCAAAACAATCACGCACATGGTCTGGAGTTGGCGTCTGTGATTTGTGCATTAAAAATATGGAGGAATTATCTCTATGGGGAGAAGTGTGAGATATATACTGATCAAAATAGCCTATACAATATATTCACATAGGAGGAGATTAATATAATAATACCAAGACAGTTATTTCCCATTAGGTATGGTGGTTTCTTAATCCACTACCATCCTACTAAGGAAATAAGGTAGCAAATGCACTAAGTAGAAAGGATCCTAGATCATTACAAATGAAGATAATTGAAAATGAAAAAATATTCTTAGAAGTTAAAATGATAGAAATTGGAATCATTCTATAAAGAACATCATATATCCTTTCTCGAATTATTTTTCAACTGTAACATCCATGTTTTTTAAAGGATACATAATTTTCTATAACATATATTGTACACCACATTTGTCTTACTCTATTAGAAATGTATCCTATACTAACAGTTGTGAACCTTTTGTATAGGCTGGAAAATTTCGGGTATGACATATTCCAATGGGTTTCAAACCTATTGGCTTGTTAGACATTGGGACATGCCAATAGAGATGATTCTAGTTCAATCATTCGAATAGATCTCTTAAATTTCAGTATCCTATTGTTTTCAGGAAAACTATTGGTATATATTTATACAAACAGTTTATTAACCATTGGTATATAATATATTTTATCAGTTTACAAATGGATTTAGAAAAACCAAGAAGAATCCCATCCATTGAATATACCTTCATACAACACATAAAACAATACAAAAAAAACACATGAAGTGGAACATAAAAATAGTAGACTATTCCAATGATGTCATGTACTATATTATAGTTTTTCCTATTTTAATCATCATATGAGAAACACTCTTCTAGCTAACCCATTTCAATTCATTGGTGCAAACATCTCAAAATTTTGTCTTTAATCAAAATGCTCATAAATATTTTTTTCATCGAGTAGTCAATTTTGTGTTATGTACTACACAATGATATAGTTAAAAGAATATATTTTTTTAAAATGGAATGAAAAATTGATTTTTCATTGTAAGAAAATAACTTTTACTATGTGATAATTATAAATAATTATTGTGTTTTTGTTTTTTTATGAGTTTATTATTTATAACACTAATGATTTTCGAGAATAGGTTATTGATAGTTGGTACTGATTTTGGTAGATGTATTTAAATGAAGTATTGTAATGAAATTTGGTAGAATACTGACAAAAATAGTAATTCAAGAAACCATACATGAATTTATAGATGAAGTGATACATCATCTTTACCCCGATGTTGAGAGACTAATCACCATTAAAAGTTGGAATGAGATTGGATAAAAAAGGTTTACCATATTGTAATTAAAAAAATAATTCATCATAGTAAGACGACTAAAAATTAGTTTAATGATATGAATAAGATAATTTTATTCTGCCAAAATATTCAATGCAATCTTAGGTTGATCTTGTGACACACCAAAGGATTCCTAGGTAGTGTGACAGGCCATTGGGATTCCATTGAGAATCTAATATATATGAATGTGATGGAATTTCCTTCCATAATATTTTAAAATGATATTTCTATGGAAACTTCCATAGGAAAGGCCATGAGTAGTTGAATAGTGCACACCACCATGCCTATGAAAATATGGAATGGCACTATTATTGGGTGATAATGAGGTGCCATGGAAGGGGATACTATGAGGGGACATGGACATGGGTGGTTTTGGCCAAGAGGGTGGTGCATTGGGGAGTGTGTCATAGGTAAGGATGTGTAGTGTTGTTAAATAGTTTTGATTACATTTAAAAAGAGAATTCATAGAATCCAAATATTGGAAAAGAAATAAGGATGCTAGTAATACCACTAACCTGATAAATCATTTGAATGTTGAATCTTATATTAAAATCCAAATACCCAATTTAATTTATCAAAAAATATGATAATACATTTCTAAAAGGTACTCTGATTAAATGTATTCAATATTTAGGCTACCTAAGACAATAATAATGTGACCTACGTAATCACCCATATATTCAGCTACAATAAATCATCAATCTTAAAATGTTAGTAATATCGGTAAAAAATGTAACAGATCAATTTTTCCCTCATCACAATCACCATCACAAATATCTCCATTCCCATCATCCCCATATTCATCCTCATCCTCCTCATTCCCCCTATCCTCATCCCCATCACCATCCCCATCCACATCCTTATCCTTATCCTTACTATCATCCCCTACCTCATCCTCACCCCACCCTCTGCCTAGACCTTTGCCTCTCGCTCAAACTCATCCTCAACCTCAATATTGACATCATCCTTTTCCTTAGCCTCTTCCTCGCCATCATCATCTCCGTGAAAAACATCATCTCAAACACCATTATAACTACCACATGGTGAACTTTATATTTAATTCATCGATGGAAAATATTTATCACATGTAGTGATGAACTCGGGTGGAAGTGTGGGACATTAAACTCTCATCAGTTTCATAACTACATTTTATTCCCTGAAGTCTATTCTACCAAATAAGTGTCCCTTTTCTCATCATGTTCTACCCATTCCATATCCTATTTTATGTCGGAGGAACTACAAATGGTACCTGAATAAGAACAATATTTCATAGTGACCATACTATTCCTTGGTCAGCAGTGTAATCTTCCTGGGTGATAATCCCCCAAAACATGATGTAAGTGATCATTTGTCCCAATATTGTCTGGATATGGGGCATCAAGGGCCTCCAATTCCACCTTTTACAAACATAAATAGATGATTATGTTAAAAAATAGATATTAATACGTGGAATCAACATGGAAAACATAAAATCTTCTTCTATGTCGGTTCATTAAACGCACTTCCGTCGTTTATCCTTCTAATATAGAAAAACAACTTTTCTCAAGGCACCCATCCTTTAATATTCAATACCTACCTCTAAAGTGACATTGTCTGTAGGAAACTATAATTAAAAATATATTACAAATGATGAATTCATAAATAAAATTAATATGAAAACATTATATATCAAATAAATTATAATGGAAAGAATGTAAATGGAAAGTCCTAAAGAAAAATTATCAAACAACATCCATACGAATTCCCTATCATGATCTGACATCGTAGTATTCCCCAATACATGGAGGTAATTTTTAGCATCAATGTTTAATTATTTTTTCTAGTTGATTGATAAATAAAATTCAATAATACAAAATATATTAGTAATTCAAAATATTAAAATTTTCATTTAAATAACTCAAATGTGATTAATATTTTAAACATGATAGACATTTAATGAGTAACCATTTACTGATATTATTATCTTAAAAAATAATCCAGAACAGGTAACCTCTCAAACTATACGAAAAACCTATCATGTCAATCAATATACAACTACTTCTTATATGCTATCTAAAGCTCATCTAACTCCATTATATGTTCTACCCATGCACCCTCACAATTTGGAAAATGATGTTGAAATTGACACCAAAATATAAATTCATATAAATACAAAACTAATATTAAATTAAATAAAATATATTTTTTTACCCATATATATGCCCAAGAATTATCATTGGAATTGATTGGAAACATTCTCCATCAGATCGGGCTGTTAGGAATAATATTTTAGTATTTGGAAAGAATCACAAAAAAACTATGACATTGTTGCCCTATTTTTTGATCATTGGGTATTATTTATTGTATTCCAAAATAAAATATGTGTGTTGGTTCCACAATGAATTCATGCATGTACTCCCCCACCCCCACCACATATTAGTAGATGTATTTGTTATAATATAAAAAAATATTATATCAATATATGTTAAAATTGATATAAGTTATTGTAATAAATATTTTAGGGTTCTAATGTCTACATGTGGAAGTCTTCTCAAAGGGAGCCTTTGGATGAACTACCATAGAAGGAACATCACCTTGTATCATTGGAGTGGGTCCCAGTGTATGCTAGATAGGCATAGTCTATGTTAGTGAAGGAGTTGAAGAAGGAATGTAGAAGCTCAGAGAAAAATAATTATACAGTATAGAAGATGATAGGGATGACTGACCTATTGTATAATAAGTAAGAGAAGTGAGAATCATCATGGGATATAGTAGAGATGGGTGGAGATGGTCATATGTGAAGTCTAGTGAAATCATGGGAGGCATAAATATCCAACTTTTATAGTATAAAAAAACAGGATCCAGATGTGTGGAAGTTGGTACATCAGTGGGAGGGGCATGGTCTAAACATGTACACTGAACGGAGAGCCTACATCTTATACGACCCCATTTTACCACCGACCTGAGTACTGGGACCACTACTATTCTTATTTTTGAATAACAAATTATTATGTATTGGATCCTTTATAAAAGTTTAAAACAAAATTAATCACATGAAATTATATGTTATTGATATATATATTTGTAATAAAATAATCAAAACATACAATAATGGAGTAATTCACATCTCATCCCTTTGATGATTTTTGTCCATTATATATTTTATTTTTTAATACTCACATGGTTTCATTTCCATTATTTGAAATCAAATATGAAATTTATTAGAAATAGATTACTATGGTGTAACCTAAAAAAACAAAAAAAATGAGACATGTCCTATTTGTGTTAGGTAATTTGGTTCATATTTTAGATAGGTAATTTAGCTATCTTTAGGGATAAGATATTATTTTCATTGGTTTTATTTTTCTTATGAATTATTTTAACATTTCCAATTCCATTAATCTTAGTTTATGTTACAAATTAACTGTTACAGTTTGGTTTGATATGGTAGGTCTGAATGCAATTCAATTCAATATTATAAAATGCAGCTCAACAAAAAATGAAACCAGTTAATATTGAAAATAAAAATGAAGGTCCCGTTGGATTCAAAATATTTGCAATCAATAGTAAATCAACATATAGGAAAAAAAACCACATCAACTCGAGTCATGAAAAACCAACAAAACTGAGAACACATATGAATGCTTATATATATTTCCCACCACAACTTCAGGTTCAGAATCATCTATAACAATTAATGTATCGGATTCATCATATGTCACAAATTATTTGGTTCCAATGGGAGAAAGGATGGTGTCCATTCCATCATCACCATTAAAAAAATTCATTTTTATTACATTATTAATGAAACTAAATTTAAATAGAAGATGATCTTTGGCATAATAACATTGTTTTTACATTGATTCCAATACACATTGATTATCAGTAGTAAGAGTTTGAGTAATAACATTGTTTTTTCAAATGTTTGGCATAATAGGATTGTTTTTTCAAATGTTTTCTACTCATTCAGTGCTAATAAATATGTAACCATTGATCAAAATTGATTTAATTTCACAGACCATTGTATTTGGACCAGAAGACAATTCTTCTCTTTCCTTAGAGACAGTGTGAGAAGGAAAACTCAATACCTAAAATATAAATGAATATTAAATATTATTAAATATTGATTTTATTTGTTTTTTACATCAATATTTATACCTTTAAATTTAAAGTAATTAGAAAACTCATCTCTATGCATCTCACACCTTATCAAAGATAATGAATGACCCTTTCTATTTATCATTTCATTATGTACATTGTAGATAAATATAGAAATATATTAACAGATATGTACAATTAAAAGAGATGAGATAGGATATACATTTTTTATTTACATACTTTATGTAGTCATAAAAAATCATTGTTGAGAAAAACTGTGCGATGTGAAATCTTTCGCTCATCATGGATTAATGTCGTTAATGTATATGATCCAAGAATTAATCCTATTTGAGGATGTGACAGATAACTTGGATCAATTTTTTCATATTATTATTCATCATTTCTCATTGGTCTGCTAATTCTCAAAGTAATATATGTAACACCCTGAGATTTTATGATATTTATTCTTTTTAATTTCTTTCATATATTTTGTTCTATGCTACACCAAGATTATCTTGCGCTATACGCAATACCATATTATTTTGCAGTATATGCAACACTATACTTTGATCGTGTTACACACAATTTCAAGTTCGTTTGATAGTAGTTATTCTACGCAACATTGATTGTATATAAATATATTCAATGTATAAATGAAATATGGTTTGATTATATTATACACAATAACAAAATAATCTTGCACTACACGCAACCATGACTTGGCTTGCATTACACGCAATCGCGACCTTCCACAATAGTGTGTGTTGTACGCAATACTGAGTTTCACTAAACAAAGATATGTTATTAAAATATTATATAAACTAGCCGTTATGAATTGTAGTACCCAATTTTTTAAATTTTATAAATTTTATTATTCAAAATGGACTATATTTTTGGATTCATAATATCAAAATTATTCTTTGGTGAAATTTTGGTATTTTTCTGAAAACATTCAATTTTTGACAAATAGTGAAAACACTATGTTACTTTTTAAAAACTGAATTTTTATTATAATTAATGATTATTTTATTTAAATTTATTTTAGGTCAAAATTGATATATAATACTTATATAAGTTCAATTTAATTCATTTGAGTCATTTTATAATAATTTTAGATATATAAAAATTTTATTGAACTTTTCACTGTCTTTTACCCAGCACCTAGGAGAATTTAAAAATATACATAAAACATAATTTTAAAGATTTTGTTAGTGGAATTTCAAAAATATGAGAGACATGATTAATATCAAGGAGTAAAATGTGGTTCAATAAGATAAAAATATTTTTTGGTGAATAATAACTTTTTACTTTTATTTACCACGGTTAAAAGTAAATTGGGTAATTAAGGGTAAAAATGATATTGTTATTACCCTAACACATGAACTAATTCTATTGTATAAGTTAATTAGACCAGAAACAACCATAGGAATAAAATATAACCCTTTAGGTCCACTTGGATTAGATTAGGACACTTATTATGATTTTATTTAAAGAAGAGTTAAAATAGTTAAAATCAATGTTTTATAACTAAAACATTTTTAATATAGGGTTATACAAAAGATAAATTAGAATATAAATATTCATTAGAAATATAATAAGATTTTTTACATAATATAATTTTATTTATAATTTTTATAGATTAAATAATTTAATTTATTTATGAAAAAATATTGATGCAGTAATTACATTATTAATGAAATATTATCATAATTGATGTTATAATTAAGAAAATAAATGTAATTTGTGACATTTTATGAATTTAAATAATTTTATATGTTATTATGACTTGTTAGTATTGATTTAATTAACTTTTTGCGAACTAATAATTATGTTAAAAGTTTCACAAAAATCATGTACCAAATAGTGTCAAAATAGACATAAAATAGTTTTTAAAACAAATATTATATTATTAATTGTTATTTTATTCCTAAAAATATAAGGATCAGAAAAATGACTTAGATAATAATATATATATTAATAATGAACCAATTGGTGTTCTTTTGGCTTGTTATTGTATTTTTATTAACCATATAGCGTAAGAAAACAAGAAGACACGGAAAAAGTAAAATTATTTAAATTAGAGTTAAATCTAAAAGATAAGGTTAAAATAGTAACCTAAACTTGTCTAAATCCTATTGTTTGATCTGATTTAGTCCCATACCCACTTCAGATTAGAAATAAATCAATTTTTAACTATTATAAATAGAATATTACTTTATTATAAAATAATATTTTATGTTTTTTCAAAGGCGCCCCTCTCCTCCCTTATAAAAAGGGAACCCCTTCCCTCTTCTCTTCACACACTTTTGAGCCTTGAATCTCGGCCAAAACCTGCCCATTTCTCTTCTCCACTTCCCTAGAAAACTTATGATTGGTCTGGTATTCTTAAGAGACCAACTATACTACCTTAAGAAGAAGCTTAACGGAAGTGTGTCGAAGAAGAGGTAATCTCTTCTTCCGATTCTCTCACGTTTCTTTCTTCTTATACTTTTTCTTCATTAGTTGTATCATTATAAAGTAATAACATAAGTATTAATTATATTATGATATGTTATTATAAATATTAAAAAACCCTATTTCACCTTCTATCCATCCTACGGAAAATGAAATCACCGTGCATGCGTACGTACGGAATGTAGTCTCCACACCGTGGTGTAATCTGTTATCGACCACCACCTTACTTGGATGGGTATAATGGTGTAAATAAATCACTATATATGATTATTTTGAAGTTATATTTATTATGAAATACTATATATACACTTAAATACAATTCCATTATCATGGGATCAATATCATCTCCCTTACATACGTACGAACTACCGTCTCCACGACGCGATGAGATTCATTCTCCATGTTAACCATTCATGAATGATTATAAAGTATATATAATAAGTAATCCTGAAATATATGAAATTATAATGATACTGGATTTCTTTATATATATATGTATTTCATTTACTTAATTCCATTCAATTCAATAAGGAAACGAAACAACATTCATGTGTACGTACGGCCTACCATCTCCATGAACGGTGTATTTCATTCCATTTATCAATATATCATATACATATGTATATGCTGAATATATATTATATATAAATCTTTTTTTACATTCTGGGATTATGTAAATCAGGATATAAGTAATAATATCAAAAACAACAAGTCAAAACATGTACGATAAATGAAATGATTTTACCCAAAACGCTGCTTTAACATGGAATTTACAAAAGAACGGGTAATATAAAGTCATAAGTAAACCATATATGATATCATAACAATGAATATGACTCTGTAATAAGTCAATGAAATTATTTAAATCATTATAAAAGAGTTTTAGATACGTACGAAGCATATCAGACCTAAGGTAAGGGGTAATTATTCCAATCTCATTCTTATCTGAGATTGTTATTCATAAGTATTTACTGGGGTTATTTTTATCATACATTCCCATGTTTTCTAAAAATGTTTTCAGGTATTTTTAAAATTATTTTTACCCATTTTTTAAATTTACCACATGTTTTAAAGAAATGTTACTTTTTTTACCACATGGGAAATTTTTTGAATTTTCCGACAAAAGTACGAGAAGAATGTTATTTTTAACTTATACGGCATGAACATATTTTTACAGTTTCGTAACGCCTCATTTTCATGAAGCTTACTCTATATGATTTTATGACTATTTTCAACAAAATAATTTTCTTTAAAAATTGCATGGAATTTTGTGAAAAGAAAATGAATTTGAAGAAGAAAGGATATTTTCCTCAAGAATTCATTTCACATGTTTTATCAAAACAATTTTCCATCTAAGATGAAATTATTTCATATGTGTATGTTTCATGTATAATGTCTCTATAATTTACATGGTTTCACATTACTTATAATGAAATATGCATTTATTTTATAGGGATTATATGATGATGGGATGATGTTTATGAAACCCATTTTATTCGTTGGGTTATGATGAATGTTTTATGTTTATTTTGTGGAACAAGTGAGAATGATTTCATTATGATATGGGTGAGACCTATATCTCCCTCCAATTAATTGAGTAAATATTTATATCTCATGATATAGGCATGGCTGGAACGGTATGTTAATCTAGTTCAGTGTTGCAGGACTGGAACGGGGAGTGAACTGAATTCAGAAAGGGACTTTTTCCACTAAGATGGTCATTGAAGAAATGCCTGGCTACTTTGGAAATAATATCTTGTGATTAAGATTTTTCCACAATTATATGTTTTATTCCAATGTTATATTATCATGATTTATGTTCCTTTATGATCTCTACCTTACGCACTGCCAAGATTTATTTCACAACTCAAGATTTTGAAGTTTAGACATTATGTTCATGTTTTGATGTTCAAATGTATATGGTTTGTTTTATTTTCTCCATGATTACCCTTAATGAGAATTTCATATCACCCTTTATATGTTTTCTTTTCGCCAGGATATAATGAAAGGATTTAGGAAAGAAAAAAAGATGATATTTATGGATGATGTTAAAGATCTTTCACCAAGATCAGAAGATTATATTTCGAGTTTCCAAATACAGTAAACAATTATGGTCCTTTAGTCTCTGTTTTTGTTATGTATTAAGTATTCCGCAAAAATAATGTAATGGCCATGTACTTCAAGCTTTGGGTCTCTACAATTGGTATCAGAGGAAATTTTTAGTCAACCTTTCGAAACAAGTATGCGAGAACATTAGTGATATCCCTAGAGATATTTCTAAGGTATGCCTAGGGATGTCCCTAAGGTTTAGTATAACTATAGGTTACAATCCTAGAGTAATGTTGATGATCATGAATAGCCTAGGGAGAACCTAAGGTGTCATGGATTAAAGAATGTCTGATAAGTTAAACATACTATAAGTAACTTTTAATGACTATGTGGTTCCTCGTTATTTTAACTATTTCTTACACTATGGTTTCTGGTTTTAGTCAATGGAGGGAACAAGAAGGAATTCAGTTAACGTAGATTCCAGTGGAAAAATTAGTGATTGTGACCATCAAAATTTTTTAATACCTAGAGACAATGATATTTTGATTATGCCGAATCAATTATCATGATATATGATTAACAAGGTGAACTTTGGTGGTATTCCTAAGTCATCAAATAAATGGAAGATGAAATTTTATGCATGTTCGCATAGTGGAGAGCATAGAGAAAGGAAGATTGATATTTTTAAATAAGGGTAGAAGAACCTTGAGGAATACCTCAAATGGAGGGGAAGATGTTATTTGTGTGGAGAAAAGGGTCATAGAGTGACAGACTGTTCTGGAGTTCAATGTATTATTTGTGGAGAACATGGGAATTACCCAACTTAATGCCCTGACCTAAGAGGTTACTTCTAAATCAAGGAAGGACTTATTCCACAACAATAATTGAAGAGGAAGGATTGAAGTGTTTGTGTATTGGTATTCAAGAATAATGATTTTGATGTACTTTTATGGTTTATTGGAATATTTTTGAATTAGACTATTGTGGTTTTCAATAATTTTATGGTACCAGTAACCATGAAAAGTTATTCAAATATTTTGGAAAGCAAATGATATGCGAATAATGAATGGATAAGGAGAAAATAATATGTTTGATAGAATTCATGAGCTCATGATTGATATAAGGACTAAGTGATATCATGGTTTTAGTATATATAATTTTTGGGATTTTGGTATGTGGAAAGTGTTAACATTTAACTACATTAATTTTTTCACCAAGGTTCAATGGATATTCATTTTTCAAGATAATATATGATTAAGGTATTCAATTGTTTGGAATATGACCAAAAAGATATATCATATCATATATGTGGGATAAATGATGGTATTGACATGATCAGTAGATGAAATTTCTAGTAATTGTTTTCTTTATACTATGAGCTTGGACAACAGTATTTTAGATAAGCCTAAAGATTGGAATGATTTATGTTGGACATAAGTTAGTATTGTTTACGGCTAGAATTTTTTTTCGATATTATTGATGGAATGTTATAATAGTGTAGTTTAAGAAAAGGGACAACATGCAGAATGGGTGACAACCCATCGCGTCAGACAAGGTTGTGGGAATCAAACCCACAAACGAAGTGTGATAGGGATTTATTTCCTACCACTGGCCTATAGGAAGTCCCTGGTTAGTAGAAACTAGTTTTATTTAATTAAGAAGGATGATAGATGAAGTATAAGTCCATTTTGGAACCATATTCGATTAATCTCAACCTAGATGGACTTATGTATATAACATTTAATAACCCTATGTTTGAGATAGATGGAATGATCTATCAGTCTATCGCATGATCTACTAACACTTCACTAAAGACAAATTGAACTTTATTTCTTTTAGATATGAAGTGGAAATTGTTCGAGGCATGAGGAACTTTGAGATTGTACGAAAATCAAGTAAGTATTTATTTTAATTCAAAATTTATTAAGCTTTAGGGAAATGATCTTGAAAACAAAAAATATTTTACTAGTTCTCTCATATCTGATGAATCAGATGGTACCATTGATCATCACAATTTTATGGCTTTGTGACTATTGGATTTTTCATAGCCCTGTTCTCTACCACTCTCCATCAGAACATCATTGTTAGATTTCTCTTCCATATCCATATTTTCACCTATGTTCTCCTATGTGGAAACCCAGTGATTAGATAATTTGGGTAAATTTTATGTTTCATACATTAGATTCTAAAGATATGTTTTGGTATTCCATTTTACGATATGGGTTTCTATTAAAGAAACTTTCAATTCATAAACCATTTATAACCCCGACGAATTTCGAGGGTGAAATTAATTTTAAGGGGGTAGAATGTAACACCCTAAGATTTTATGAGATTTATTCATTTTAATTTCTTTCATATACTTTTTTGTATGCTACACCAAGATTATCTTGCACTATACACAACACCGTATTATCTTGCAGTATACGTAGCACTATTTTTGGATCGTGTTACACACAATTACATGTTCGTTTGATAGTAGTTATTCTATGAAACGTTGAGTGTATATATATATATTCAATGTATAAATGAAATATGGTTGGATTATATTATACGCAACAACAAAACAATCTTTCACTATACACAACCCTGACTTGGCATGCATTACACGCAATCGCGACCTTCCACGATAGTGTGTGTTGTACGCAATACTGAGTTTCACTAAACAAAGATATGTTATTAAAATATTATATAAACAAGTCAGTAGGAATATTATTACCCACTTTTTGAAATTTTATAAGTTTTGTTTTTCATAGTGGAATTTATTTTTGGATTTGGAATATCAAAATTAGCCTAGGGTGAAATTTTGGTATTTTTCTGAAAACATTCAATTTTTGATGAATAGTGAAAACAGTAGGTTACTATTTAAAAACCGACTTTTTATTTAAATAATTATTTATTTTATTTAAGTTTATATTAGGTAAAAATTGATACATAATACCTATATAAGTTCAATATAATTCATTTGAGTCATTTTATAAAAATTTTTGATATATAAAAATTTTATTGAGATTTTCACCATCTTTTACCCACCTCCTAGGAGAATTTGAAAATTTAAATGAAACATAATTTTACCGCTCTATGAGTGGAATTCATAAAATCATAGAGACATAGTTAATATGAAGGAGTAAAATTTGGTTCAATATGATAAAAATAATTTTTGGTGAATAGTAACATTTTACTTTTATTTACCACGGTTAAAAGTAATTAGGGTAATTAACGGTAAAAATGATATTATTATTATGCTAAAACGTGTCCTAATTCTATTGGATAAGTGTAATTCGACAAAAAAAAAACTTAGGGATAAAATATTACCCTTTAGGTCCACTTGGATTAGATTATGACAATTATTATTATTTTATTTAAAGAAGAGTTAAACTAGTTAATATCAAAGTTTAATAACTAAAACATTTATAATATAAGGTTATACCAAATATAAATTAGACTATAAATACTAATTAGAACTCTAAAAAATTTTCATACATAATGGTATTTTATTTATAATTTTTAGACATTAAATAATTTACATTATTTGTAAAACAATGATGATGCAATAACTACCTTATTAATGAAATATTAACATAATTGATGTTATAAATACCCAAATAAATGTAATTGGGGTCTTTTTATGAATTAAACTATTTTTATAGGTTATTATGACATGTTAGTATTTATTTAGTAAACTTTTCTTGATCTAATCATTCTGTTAAGATTTTCACAAAAATCAAGTACCAAATAGTGTCAAAATTGACATAAAATAGTTTTTAAAACAAATATTAAATTATTAATTGTTATTTTATTCCTAAAAATATAAGGTTCATCCTAATTAATTAGATAATGATATATATATATTAATAATGAACCACATTAAGTTATTTTGGCTTGTTATAGTATGTTTACTAACCATATATTTTTAGAAAACAAGAAGACACGGTAAAAGTTAAATTATTTTAATTAGTGTTAAATCTAAAAGATAAGGTTAAAATAGTAACCTAAAATTGTCTAAAACCTATTGGTTGAACGGATGTCGACCCATACCCACATTAGCTTCTAAATAACTCAATTTGGAGCTATTATAAAACGAATATGACTTTATTATAAAATAATATTCTAAGTTTTTCCAAAGGTTCCCCTCTCCTCCCTTATAAAAAGGGCACCCCTTCCCTCTTCTATTCACACCATGTTGAGCATTGATTCTCAGCCAACCCCTGCATATTTCTCTTCTACACTTCCCTAGAAACATTATGGAGGTTTTGTTATACTCAAAAGACCAACTCTATTACCTTAAGAGGAAACTTAAAGGAGGTGCATCGAAGAAGAGGTAATATCATCTTCTGATTCTCTCAAGTTTCTTTCTTCTTCTTCATTAGTTGTATCATTTTAGAGTAATAAAATAAGTATCAATTATATACTGATATGTTATTATAAATATTAAACAACCCTATTTCACCTTCTATCTATCCTACAGAAAACAAATCACCGCGCGTGCATACGTACGGAATACCGTCTCCACGCCGTGGTGTAATCTGTTTTCGACCACCACCTTACATGGATGGGTATAATGTTGGAAATAAATAACTATATATGATTATTCTAAAGTGATACTGATTATTAAATATTATAAATACACTTAAATACAATTCCACGATCATGGGAATGATATAATCGCTCGTGCGTACGTACGGAGTACCGTCTCCCCGACGCGATGAGATTTATTCTCCATGTGAACCATTCATGAATGATTATAAAGTATATATAATAAGTAATCATGAAATATATGACATAATAATGATATTGGATTTATGTATATATATATATATATATATTTATTTAATCTACTTAATTCAATTCAATTCAATAAGGAAATGAAAACAGCGTTCATGCGTACGTACGACCAACAGTCTCTATGAATGGTGTATTTCATTCCATTTATCGATCTACCATATATATATGTATGTGCTGAATATATATTATATATAAATCATGTTTTAAATTCCGGAATTAAGTAAATCAGGATATAAGTAATAATATCAACAACAAAAAGTCAAAACTCGAACGATAAATGAAAATATTTTACCCAAAATGCTACTTTAACATGGAATTTAAAAAAGAACAGGTAATATAAAGTCAAAAGTAAACCATATATGATATCATAAAAATGAATATGATTCTGTAATAAGTCAATTAAATTATTTAAATCATTATACAGGAGGTTTAGATATGTAGGAATCATTTCATACCTAATGTAAGGGATAACTATTCCAATCACGTTCTTATTCGAGATTGGTATTCGTAAGTATTTACTGGGGTTATTATTATCATCCATGCCCATGTTTTCTAAAAATGTTTTCATGTATTTTTAAAGTCCTTTTTACCCATTTTTTAAATTTACCACATTTTATGAAAGTAATATTACTTTTTTTTACCACACGGGAAATTTTTTTACTTTTCCGACAAAAGTACCAGAACAATATTATTTTTAACTTATACGGCATGAACATATTTTTACAGTTTCATAACGCCTCATTTTTATGAAGCATACTCTACAAGATTTTATGACTATTTTCACCAAAATAATTTTCTTTTAAAATTTCATGGAATTTTGTGAAAAGAAAATTATTTTCAAGAAGAAATGATATTTTCCTCAATAATTCATTTCATGTGTTTTATCAAAACCATTTTCCATCTAAGATGACATTATTTCATATGTGTATGTTTCAAGTATAATGTATCTATGATTTACATGTTTTCACTTTTCTTATGATTAAATATCCATTTGTTTTGTATGTATTATGTGATGATATGATGATCTTTAGGAAACCCATTTTATTCTATGGGTTATGATGAATGTTTTAAGTGTTTTTGTGGAACAAGTAAGAATGATTTCATTATGAGATAGGTGGGACCTATATCTCCCTCCAATTCATTGGGTAAGGATTTCTATCTCATGAGATAGAATGGATGGAATGATAAGTTAATCCGGTTCAGTGTTACAGGACTATAACGAGGAGTGAAATCGATTCAGAAAGGGACTTTGTCAACTAAGATGGTCATGGAAGTAATGCCTGGCTACCATGGAAATCATATCCTGTGCCTAATGTTTTTCCACAATTAAATGTTTTATTACCATGTTATTTTATCATTATTGATGTTACTTTATGATCTATTCCTTACATACTACCAATATTTATTTCACAACTCATTATATTAAAGTGTAAACTTTATGTTCATGTTTTGAAGTTCAAATGAATATGGTTTTTTTATTTATTCCATGCTTACACTTGCTGAGAATTTGAGCTCACCCTTTATATGTTTTCTTTTCCCCAGGATATAAAGAAAGGATTTAGGTAAGAAAAAAAGGAATACATTTATTGGATATGTTGAAGATCTTTCACCAAGATTAGAAGATTATATTCTGTGTTTCCAAAGACACTAAACTATTACGGTCCTTTGGTGTATGTTTTTGTTATATATTAAGTATTCCAAAAAAGTAATGTAATGTCCATGTATGTCAAGATTTGGGTCTCTACAATATCATAAAAATATGTTGATCATAAATCCATATATTCTTTAACAGTGTAACCATTAATGATAGAACCATCGAGATGATTCCTCTTCTGGACATAATATTTCAATGTGTACATATTTCATTCAGTTGGATGCTTCTAATGAAAACCAACATGTCATCTGGGAAGTATTTTGGTTGGAATATGTATAGTCAGATGTGGAATGGATATGACAAATGTTTTAGGGAGTATTTTCAATGTATCACAAGAAATTAAATTTGCCTCCATAAATATTTTTATCAAGAATGACTTGGACAACATGTTAGCACAAATATTTATAAACAAATAGAACAACTGAAGATCTGACACCATTACATTATTGAAAAAATGATGACGGAATAATATTGGAATCCAATCATGTTGAAGGATGTGATAATCATAATATATTAAATATTTAAACATCAACTCTCTTCTATTGATGTGTTTTGATATATTGCTTTAATATCCATCAGGAACATTAATAGTCTGTAGTACATCAATAATTTGATTTTTGTTGCATATGTCATCACAAAATACGCACATTGAACATTCCATATTTTTTCACCAATACAAAAAATATTCTATTCTAGTATGATCCCCTAATCCACCAAGTGAGGCTGATATTGTATATCATATTTTATCTTTCATTTGAAATTTAGAAATGTCAAAGGAAACATTTCACATATATTATTTTCAATGTTCATTACATCCAATCAATGATGTATCCAATTCGTTGACCAATACGGGAACTCAATGAAGAGAATCCTCTTATTTTAATTTTAATAGGAATCATTTTAAACATTCTCCCTCTTTCTATATTTAATTTGACCATTCTCAAATGAAAACCTAAAATAATGAATTTCATTAAGCACATCAGTTCCAGACATATGCTGCTGCGGATTGATGATCTCCATGGTATTGTAAAATCGTAGAATTTTATTAATATATGGATATACCACTATAATGAATAATTAATGTCCCATAAAACTAAAACTAAGGTGATATTTTAGTCTTCTTGATAATTTATTCTTCATAAAAATAGGACGAGGTAGTTTTCCCTTTGTGCTCCATCCAGATATGAATGCATAAGCCGGAAAATCACAGATTGTCCACATAAGCATAGCACACATATGAAATATGACTTTCAAACATACTTCGTATGTGTGCAAAAAGATATCCAAAATATGTTTAAACACTTTTATTAATGTATTCATATGTACGTCTATATCATTGTCGGGATCAGAAGGGCCAGATATGAGTATGATAATGAAAGTTAATGGTTTTTTAAAAAAAAATCATAGGAGAAGGTTATAAATGTATATAAATACTGACCATGTGTTGCGGGAAGTAAGAACATACCCAAATGGATTAAAACCATCCATGAATTTCCCAATATCACTTCAAACACATAAGCTACAAAATCCAGATATCGAGCATCAAATATCTACCATGAAAATCCATCTATAGGTTGAACCAAATCATTATTATTCATCTTTATCTCAAAATCATTGCTTCACATTTTTATTGATATTTCATCAGACATGAAATTTTTTGGAGTCTGGGGATCAATGGATAGTGAGACATTACTTTATGTGGCACATGATATTGTGTTCCATCAGCTTTTGGATTCTATCTAAATGTTTTAATTTTTTTACAGACATTTTTTGCAGTTTCCTCCTAGAATGAGCTACAATATTCTGGGCAATGATGTTTTTTATATTAAAAATACAAGTTCTTCAACTAAAATCCATTCCATATAGTGGATTTAGGGAATTACTATATGATCTGAATGTAAGTCCATCACAAAGGTATGAATGTAATTGATGGAAGTATTATAAATCCCATATATAGTTTTCCTATGATGAAATCAGATAAAATATTATATCTTTTTCATTTTACTACATTACTGAAATACTGGATTCATTACAACATAATTAAAAAACTTACTATGTCAACAACATCATTTTAATTGGACACATCATGTGTCCCTTTATCAAAGTCTTCTTTGGTTGACATCGATTCCTTCCTAGGACGATGATTAAGTTGAAATAAGTCATATATCAAATTATCCAATTGAAGGACCCCGAAATACGATTAGAGGGGAGGGTTGAATCATGGTGTCAAATTTTTATATTGAACTCTTGGATCTTATTCCCACAATGGTAGGAACACATTAAACCAATCTGAAGAAAAATTGTAGGAAATAAACAATCACATGCAATATATGGACACAACAATTTTACTTGGTTCACCACTAAGGGATACGTCCCAGGATCCTTCATCAATATTGTTTCAATCATTCCAAAAACCACTAATCATCAATTTTTGTGGATTGTAAGAGTTTAACATAGTCAATTTATTCCAACTGCACTGCATTTACAAGGATTTAAGGGTAGCACTTTGCATCCCATGGATCACTTCTGCTAAATCCCCCTAGCTCACTACGTTTGAAGAATCTTCACTAAATTTGACAACTTGAAGGATGCTTCAATGGTTTAACATTAATTATTGCATTCTAAATAGTAAATGGATGCTCTGTTGAAGTCTCAGCATCACACATAGATTTAATTTATTTTCCCACACACTGATATGTTATGAATATTAATTTAACAAACAAATATGGTCACTTTTTAGGATTCCTTGGGTGTTCTGCATACGGCTACTATTTCTACACACCACATCTGTTTTCGCATACCATCCTGCTCCTCAACGTATATTCTAGCTCAATTGTGTACCATCCAGCTCCTCTGTGAACTATGTTGCTCCGTGTTCCTTCATACTCTGTGTACTTATCTGCACCTCTGTGTACCTTCCTACTCCACATACTTCCTTTCTCCACTGCGTACTACGAGAGATTCCTGCCCAAACCACACACACTTTCATGCACTTCATTACTTATGCAGATGAGTCTCTCTGTGTACTATCTTCCCCTCTATGAGCCACTATGTATTTCTACATATTTCTCTCCAAAATTTTAATCTGCTAACTTGTCATTGATAAAATGGTATTACTGTTCCAAAATAAGAACGTAATTCCGTGAATTTTTGTAATCTAATTTACCCAGATTTTAAATGTGTGACAATCATTGCTGTAAATAGAACACCATCTACATACCATTTTCCACCACCATGTACTTCAATCATGTGAACTATCAACCATTATTGCGTACCATAAACCATTCACATACCGTATGTATATCGGTCTGCGTACTGAATCTCTTCATCGTGTACCATCACTGCGAACCATATTTGGATGCATTTCACATACCAAAAGCCTTCACTGTGTACCATCATTTTGAACTCTTTCTAGTTATTCACATTGTTTTGCGTATTGTACACCTTCACCGCGTATTGCGCACCTTCACCACGTACCTCACGCATTTACTACATACCACACACCTTCACCGCGTACCACATTCCTTCACCGCGTACCACGTTCCTTCCCCACATATCACGTGACTTCACCGTGTACCACATGTCTTCATCATGTACCGTTTCTGCAAAGCATTACCAAACTCTCGATGTTTTAGGCATAAAAAATGGAAAACAATAGAAATTTGTGCCACCTTTAATACTTCTTTCAGCCTAAAACATATGACTATATTCATTGAAAAATCCCTAGTCATCCATGTGAATATTGAAAAAAAAAACAAAAACCAACCACCATTATTAGAAACAAGCTGCATCAGTACCATTAATTCCCCCTTTGGATTTATTGGAAATCTCCAGATAAATTCAACAACGCGCCAACAACGGTAAAAACAATAACCTTCATGACACAACTCAGCCATCACTCAAAGTCTACTTGAGAAGTTTTTGGTGTAGAAAACAAGAGAGAGGACATGATGATGACATGAATTCAGTTTTCATCCATTTCTTTTCTCCCCCATAGTTGCATTTCTGGATTTTTCTATTCATCATCGTTCCTGTACCAGAATGAAACATATCACTTTCCAGAAATAGATCACTTTCCATTGAATTTATCCATTATATGCCATTTCCAATAAACCCCAATGACAAATATGTAAACCTTGCAGATATCCGAACATACTCCCCCTAGATCATATCTCCCCCATAAACCAGCAATACTTCCATAAACAGATTTACCCAGTTAAAACAATTGGGGAGAAGGGAATCTCATAACCTCATTTTTCACATGAAAGAGGATGAAAATAGAGGTTCATCCATTTTCTCATCAGTTCCCAGATGGTCTATTTTGATCAAAACATGATCAAACTTTTCTTTGATAATGTTATATATGGTCTCAACATGTATCTTACGATAATTGTGAGCATGATTCTTTGTAAAATCAATTTAACTCCTATTATCATAGTAAATCACCATTGGTTGTTTCACCTCATCACCAATGTCACTTAGTTACTACTTCATCCAAAGTAGCAGAGTGTAGACCTCGATAGCAGAGATATATTTATCCTCAGCAGTAATAAGTGAAGAACTTTTCTATTTCTTGCACAACCTGTCCACTCCTTTTTTCCCAATATAGAAAGCTCCACCACTGGTAGACTATCTGTCCACTACATCTCCATCCCAATCAGCATCATAAAATTCTTATAGATCACTATCTATTCTTTAAGTAATGTATATTTCATAATTATGTGTACATTGAATGTATCTCATGATTCTTTTCACTACCTCCATATGTTCTTCCTTCGAATTACTCTCAAGGCAGGCTGCAAAGAATGTTCCAAAGAAAATATCTGGTCATGTCTCTATTAGGTACAATAGGATTCCAATGATTTGTCTATACATGGTGGGATCCATATATGTCCCTTCTTCATGCTTATCAAGAATTGGTCAAACTTCAATTGGATTTGACATTGGTTTGGAATCATGTATATTGAATTTCTTCAGTAGATCTATTGAATACTTTTCTTGAGAAATGGTAGTGTAACCCTTCTTCTGAAGTACCTGCAACCCGAAAATGTATGTGAGTTCACTAATTATAGACATTTCAAATTCTTGTTTCATGTGACTGGAAAATTTACCCACATATCCCTGTCCGCTTCCACCAAAAATAATATAATCCACATATACCAATACCATGAACTGATCCTATTGAGAGTTCTTCACATAGAGATTGTGATCCACTCCTCCTATTTCAAACTCATGATTCCTCAGATATGATTCATACAAAGATTTACTTGCTCATGGTGCATGTTTCTGTCTATAATGATCTTTCTTTAATTTGAAAACCTCCAGTTCATCATTGACAAGAAACATCCGTGTGGGTTGTTCAATATAGTCTTCTTCTTCTCATACTCTATTTATGAATTTTTTCTTGACATCCATTTGATAGAATTTATAGCCTATTTGGATTTCCATCAAATGTAATTGCTTGATTGACACCATTATATATTTGGGAGAAAATGTCTCCTCAACATCAACACCTTTGATTTGTTAATATCCTTTATAGAACAAGCACAACTTATTTATAATTACATTTCCATATTCATAAAATGTATTCATTAAAATATACTTTATAATAATCATATTATGATTTTAATGTCTTTTAACAGGATCCCAAGTCTAATTTTTTCAATATGATCGAACTCTTCAATCATTCCTTTCGACCATGACTCATCCTTTATAGTCTCTTCAATTAAGGATGGTTCCACAACTGATAGAAATGAAGATTGTGCATTAATTATCATTATCCATGTCTGTGTAAGTGCATTCTGATCCCAAATAATGATGGATTGATCAATCTCTTAACTTTGAATTATCCTTCGGGGTTCGACAGAATTAATATTAGCTATGGCTTCTTCTTATGATTTTTTTTCAGATTCCACATCATGATGTGAATCCTGAGTGTTTTTCACACCTTCCTCTATGTCTGTATTAAAATTTTGTCAATTTTCATGTTCTACCTCATTTTATATCACATCAATATAATAATTCCATGAAGAATTCATGTTTTCCCCCTCAACGATCTTGACATCACTACATTCCACAATTCTCCCCAGGCGCTTGTTGAAACAATTTTAGGCTTTGAGATTCATTGGTTATCCAAGAAATATTTTATTAATAGAATTGTCTCCATACATCCCTTGATTTCCTTATTTGTTTCAGATAAGACGATTTCTTCCTGAATTATGAAAATATTTCAAGGAGGGATTCCTTCCATGCCACAATTAATATGGTGTATTTCACTCACCCATATATAAATCTGATCGTTTTTGAATATAGACTATATCATGAACAACTTCTTTCCATTAATGTCATTGAATACAACTCTAGATCATCATAGTTCTGGCCATGTTGTATACCTATTTGTTCCTACACTCAACAACTCAATTTTTCTGTGGAGTTATCATAACAGATACCTCATGTTGTATCCCATGCTTCTCCATGTAATATTCAAATTCAATGGATGTGTATTCCCCTCCAATATCATATCGCACAACATTGATTGTTCTACAGTATCATTCTTAGCGATTCAGCAATATGTTTTCATGTATTCAATCACTTGTTGTTTCCTCTGTATAACTATTAAACATGACATTGTACTACAATCATATATGAAACAGACGAAGTACCATTATCCATGAGTTCTAGAATCATTTTCTGGGCCACATATGTAAGTATGAATGAGATGAAGAATATGAGATGCTCTATTCATCTATAGCTAATAAGAATTGCAGACGAGTTTTCATTGCATGAAATAATCACAAGACTTTTCACGTTCACACAACATATTAGTGATATCCATGAATATCATTAGCTTAGATATCTTTTCAATTTCTTTTTGATTGATGAGACTCAACCTCATATTCTATAAGTTTTTTTCCACTTCAACTATTAAGAAGAAAAT
This sequence comes from Viscum album, assembly GCA_963277665.1. NCBI lineage: Eukaryota > Viridiplantae > Streptophyta > Magnoliopsida > Santalales > Viscaceae > Viscum > Viscum album. Next base: position 792,560,082 of record OY728128.1, on the reverse strand, counting down.
CTTATATTTACTGTCGACCTGATATAAGTTTCCATTTGTTCTACCCACATTCATGAGAGAATTCCTAGACATTCCTCTTATAGTACATTATTTCTGATTGAATGTCACAATAAGGCCTGAGTAATATAGTTAACTCACACTCAGATGATTGTGATGCAGACTATCCAAATACATGACCTCAGATTTCTTATTCGGTATATTAGCTAGCTCAGTACTTCCACTATATTTTATCTCCAAAGCACCATCGTTTCCAAACCTCACTATTCCATCGAACTTTTTTATGAAATTCATTAATATTTCTTCATTACCCATCATGTGGGATGATCATCTGCTATCAAGAATCCATGTGCTTTTGTTATTTGTATCTTTAAGGGCTACTTCTATAAAATTGGACTTTTCAATTTTCCACTTTTCCTTCCGTGATATATTGGACCGATTTTTGGTTGATGATGGAAATTCATGTCTATAATTTGTGTACATGGGTTCATCATATTGAAATTGTTCTTCTAGAAGAGAAAACCCATTTGAAATTGAAATAGTTTCTATTTGACATGTATTGAATCATCTCTGAACAATTAAAAAATTTCTCCTGTCATAACTCTTCCTACAATACACATCCTTATGGCCAATGTTAGAACATTGAAAACAATATACAATAAAATTATTTCTTTAATAAGAATTAGGATATGAATATGTTCTCCTTTTTTGAATTCATAACTCTTCTATATTCATATATCTCCTTGCCTTTTCGCGGTATGATATGGTATGACCTAGATATCCTCAATAATGACACTTCATGAATGAAAGTGTCTTATCACTTCTATTTATCCTTAGGCCTTCTACATTAGTAAAATAATTTTAGTGCCTATAATTCTTGTATACTCAAGGATAATATTCAAGTCTCATTTTAGTTCGATTTATGGGTTTCATTTTCAGCACTTCTAGTTGCTTTTCAACATGATAATCTTACATGTTTCCTTTATTCTGGCTCACTTTGTTTATATCATTTGATGTTTCAGCATCATAAGAAATTCCACTATTTCCCATGCATGTTTTTCGTTCATCACTCAATAACTTTTCAACTCCCTCAGATCCACGTTTCCTTCTCTCTAAAATCACATCATACGAGAACTATCCAAATTTTTTATTCTTCTTTGATTCTTTTGAAATTGATTCACTTTCAAGATTACTTCTCAGAGTAATAAATAATTATTCGATTCCCTCAAAGGTCTTGGAATTATCCTCCAGTATAAAGGTAAGGACATTAATGACCATTTCATGTTCTTCACTTTTGAGTATTATTTCTTAACAACATTAGTTTTTTCAAATATTAATTATTGTACATTCACTAGTTCCCCCAGTCATTCAATTTTTGCTTCCAGCTGATCAATATATCCTGATGATTCTTCCCCCATTTCATTCCACTTATATATTCTCATACATTTATCCTTATGTTGAAAATTTTGATCGGCATCAGTGAACAACTGATTATATCTATATTTATCTATCAATGTTTTTGACTATTCAATGGCTGCCATCATGGAAGAATGGTTCCCAGATTTGAATTCTTCATCCTCTTACTCAATGAGTTAATTGTCATCATCTTATTATTTACAAACAAAACTCTTTTACTGAAACTTAATTCTATATATGAAGTCTCTATTTTTTATGAAACTTTGTTGAGGCATTTTAATGTCTCCATATTCACTTTCATCATCATTGGTCATTCTTGGGAAATGATAGGGAATGTTCCCAACTCTTACAATATGATAACAAGCTAGAAGTATGTTTCCTTCAAATTTCACTTTTCTCTTCTTTTGTTTCTTGGAAACTAGAGAAATAACATCTTTTAACACATCGTCTTTATAATGCCCCGCCCTTAAACCTTACATAATATTGAATTAAATAAATGATTCACATTGAGGATCTTTTCAGGTTTAGAGTTTTAGAGAATTAGATCATAAATCATGAATTACATTCCACATTTAAACAAAGTGGTAACATAAAAGATAGTATTCGTTTTTCCCCATCAACGGAAACATATATAAAAGAAAACATGGATTCTTTCTTGAAACTTCCTTGACACTGTTATCATAACATGCACCTTTCCCTTGACCTATGAAAAACATTTCAAATACATGGGATGTGCATAAAAAGCTCAGTAAGGGATATATAAGTACGAAAAGAAAACATTATTCCATGTATGAAATCATACTTTAATTATAGAACATAATAATTTTGACAAACCTCATCAAATCATGAATAAATCACGTAAATCATAAGGCATAAAGGTAACTTGAGGCATTCATAACTTTCTTACGTAGGGAGTAACCCTCTTAGTTACTTTTGGAATACCCATCACAGTATATTACCTAAATCTCTTCAGAGAAACCATAAATTTTAACTCCTTCGCGTTAGCCAATGCATTGGAGAGCTATATCGGGCTCACCCGCCCTTAGTTTATCACGGAACCAACCGTCTTCATAATAATTCCCAAGAACCATAACATAATTGTATCACATAAAACATGAATAAAGGAAACATAACATTTCCACTTTTCAATCAAAAGATATCAATACAATTCATTGACATAAAAACATTATGAAAACCATTTTCAATAAAAAAATAAATGAAAAGTAAAACAAGGTATTTATTTTTCATTTAAAAAATGTTATGACTTGTAGAGGAATCCGAAACTCAAATAATGGTCACAGCGGCGAAGAAGTCGTTGTCACCGCATACTTACGACAAAAACATTCCCATTTTTCATTTAGTAAAATGATTTGTATAAAAAATATTCCTTTCAGATAAATTTAAATGTCAAAGGGGTTTATACACCGTATAAAATAAAGTTGTGTATCAAACAAAATATGCCTCAATGAATGGATATTGAGACAAAGTCCCATACAAAGACGGTATCCTTGGATTAAGGATAAATCAATTACATAATAATGTGCGAAAAACAAATACAACTACTATAAGTGGATATTAAGTTTAATACAATCAGAGTTCATTCACACATATTCAAAAAACCACATATTTGAGGAGTACAATTTTATCCCAAAGAATCAAAATTGGGTTAAGAAGTTCCCTTGCAAAAATTCGACAGCCTAATGGCGTCACGTCAAAATTCAGAAAATTAGTTGATGAGAGATAAAAAGGGTATATCATCACTTGGACATAAAATTTATATCAATAAGGATATATAAGAACATATCCCAACATTAAAATATGTAAATTAAAAGACCCAACAAATGAAGTCATTTAAAAATAGGAGGGTGAAATGTTCCCTTACCGACTTGGGTATCTTTCGAAACATACACCCCATGAAAGAAGGACAATACAACATTGATGTAAATACTCATAAATGAAATTATACTATAGAAAGTGTATAATAATGGGAATTACATAAAACACTCTAAGGAAATAGATTAAAACGTAGAATAAATGTCACGGGAATAAAAGTGAGATGAAAAATCCCTGACGAAAACTCGACAGCATAACGGCGCCACATAAAACTTCCAAAGATGGATTTATGAGATCAAATAGGGTCTCTTATAATATGAACATAAAAATTAAAGTATGAGGAATATAAAAGAAAATCCCCAAACATAATAAATATGAGCTTAAATGAAATGACATAAAAGACAGTACTTAAAAAGATAGAGAGAGGTTGGATCCCTTTCCTCGGGTCCGACTTGACACGATTGTTCTTTATCCTCCTTAAAATCGGGTATCTCTCTTTGATCTGAGCTCAAAGGCTTCCATTGGAAGACTTCTACCCAAAGTGAGGCTTCTAGGAGTAAGAGAAGGATTTGGAGAGACAAAATGAGTAGGGTTTGGCCGATCCAAAGGCATGAGAGGTGTGGGTGAGGTGGTAGATGTGGGGGCATTTTATAAGAGGAGTGGAGGGGCACTCGTGGAAAGTTACAAAATGTTACTTTGTTTTCAAATGAGTTTCGGATTTTAAAAGTCCCAAATTGATGTATTTCTAGGAAAAGGTGGTAAGGGTTCGAAATATACTAATACAATAGGTTTTTGACAAGCGAATGTTATGGTTTTAACATTATTTTTTCATTTTATTTAGATCCTTTGTTAATGAGGTAATCACTGCATCATCATGATATCATAAATAATTTAATTTATTTAATGTCTAAAAATTATTAAAAAAAATATCACGATGTAGTAAATATTTTTATATTTCTAATGAATATTTATAGTCAAAAATATGACTTGTATAACCCCATTTAAATTTTTTTTAGTAAAACAACTCATGCTTGTGACATTTTTATTTCAACATTAAATAAAAAGTTATTTATATCATTTTTCATCCAAAGTGGCTCAATGGGGTCCCCAAGTTGACCCATGGATTGTCTTAGTCAGCCATGAAACATCCACTGAGGGTAGGACATGTGTCTAGGTCATTTATTAAAATATTATTTTTACCTTAAATTATACTAATTACCTCTAATCGCGATTAAAAACATAAAAGTTATTATTGACCAAAAAATTATTTTAATCCCATTGAACCAAATTTTACATCGTAATGAAAACCATGTATGTCAGATCTTTGAAATTCAAAACACAGATGAAGGGAAATTTCATTTAAAGGAAAAATCAGTTTTTAAACTACCACTTAGTGGTTTCACTGTTCATCAAAAACTGAAGTTTTTCCTAAAAATACTAAAAATTCACCCTAAGGTATATTTGATATTCCGAATTCAAAAATGATGTCTATTTTACAAAATTCAAAACATATAATTTGCATTAATTAATTTATTAATTAATTTCTGATGTCAAAACAAATAGTGTGTTCTTAAGAAACAATATCTATTAAAAGAATTACACTAGTTTAAGTCCAATTTCAAAGTGAAATTAATTACAATGACCACTATTGGATTAAATGGTAATAATATATATTATAATTTAACTATAAAAACAATTCAAAAGATAATCTATTCATATAAATAAATTAGATTAAAAAGAGGTTTTGAATTAAAATAAAACATTTTTCATTATTCATTAAAAAATGTACTTTATCAGAAGAATACCAAAAATTTACACAAAGAAAATTTTGAGGTCCCAATTCTAAAGAGGAATTTTATTTTTTCAAATATAACACAGAACATTTTCAAAATGTGGATTTAAAAGAGGTTCTCCATCAAAAGGTAGTTAATCGACCTTCTAAATATTATTAGAATGTTTTGCTTAAAATTGGATTCATTCACATTTTTAATCCTCTAACATTTACTGTAAAAAGTAAAAATATTTGACAAACATATATAATCATTTTTTCGTTACTTCTGTTCATTCCCTCCATTACAACGTCTAGGCGTTAACTACTATTTAAAATAATATTATTTTGTTATTAGAGTGCAACGTAAGATTCCCATGAATCTCGTTGTTGCGTATTAGGTAAGCCATAGAGCATAGAGTCCCCTTTAAAGTAATATAATATTTTATTCACAAATATGGATAAATATGAAAATTTCATATTCTTTATTTACCTGGAGTGTTACATCCTTCCCCCCTTTTGGGAATTGCGTCCTCGCAATTTTAAAATTAGGCTTGGAAGCTTCATTGAAAATCCCACATCGGAACAAGAGTCAATAAAACTATTACTTTAAAATAATGGGAGAGAAGTACAAATATCACCCTACTTAACCCATAATTGGATTCCATGTATGAAAATATGGAAATGGAGGAAAAAAAAGGGGCATGTTCTGATGGGGAGTGATAGTAAACATGTCTTCGAGAAAGTTAACAACAAGAAAATCAGAAACTTGCAATGGGTTACACGGTATTTGATTCCCCAGTAGGAAAAATTAATATACAACATTTTTGTTTTATGTAATTTTTCATTGAGGAATTTATTTATGAGCGTAACTAAAACATAAGTAAGCATACTTAATTGTCAGGTTGACTTTCAACTTTTACAAGATTTCTTACACGAACTCATATATTCTCCAAAAGATGAGTATTTGGGATGACTTGTTCACATTAAGAGAGTTATAATCAACTTATATAGAATCACCTAATACACAAAAGATAATTATATACTTCCCATGTATTTAGACCTTAACCAAAACTAAATCCAAAAAGGTTAGTATGAGATCAGATAATACCCAAAAGGATAATCCTTTATAAACAAAATCTATTCTTAATCTCCAAAATTTGTGAAAAAAACCCAAAGTTCAATGAAGACCATTAAATAAACATATATCAATAAAATTATACAAATTAAACCAAACTTAGATTGAAACCCAATTCTCTGAAGGATTTAATCATATAGTCTCCTATGATAAATTTTAACATTTTTCTCCAAAATAACATCAGTTACTCTTAAAGTCTCATACTAAAAAGTAATTAACCTAATCACATATCCTCCATAATAGGCTAATCATTTCCATTGATATCCAAAAATAAACTTACAATTAATTCATAAAATCATATAACTAAAAAGAATCATTCAAACTAACCAGGGACTTCACGTAATCTAGTGGTAGGCGATAAATACCAGTTGCACTTTGGTTGTGGTTTCGATTCCTGCAGCTTCATCCGATGCGATGGGTTGTCACACGGTCTGCATGTTGTCCCTTTTCAAAAACTATATAATTTTATAAAATTCATCAAAAATAAATAAATTCATCAAAAATAACCACAAAATATTTTAACCACAAAGTTTATCTGATAACTTCCATTTTACAACCTAAAATGTATTAACCAGTAATTGCCACAAATTCAAGGATCATATAAACCCAAATGGTTCATTATAACTATATCCAAAAAAGAAAGGATAATTATTCCTTGAATAAAATTTTCATATATCAAACATCAGGGTTATTATAAAAAGTCTTCAAATGTAACCCCATCATCAAAAGAGGCTTAATACATCTAAGAATTTCACCATCCTAAAATCTACCATAACTATTGAATCCCTTATATGATGACTTCTCACTCATTCAACATTCTTCATGATCAATTAGCCACTCCATTTCAACTTATTCTGAAATACTTATTTCCTACAAACAAAATCATGAATCATATCCTAAGATTCCAATAATAAGAAAACATATGTTAAGAAATAATCCAAACCTTTCATTCTTCATTGTCAGTTTCTTCATCCTCAATTGGAATGACATTAGGTATTGGTAAATGAATATTTCTACGGTCTTGGTGACCCCATTCCCAAAACTTCTTTGTAGGACATGTGTTTGCAAAATGACCATGTACACCACATTTAAAACATTCAATTGATCCTTCAGAAAGAACTTCTTTCCATTTCCTAGAGTCAACTAGATGCTTCCTTTTTCCATGGAAGGTTCTTGATTTATGACCTTCATTTCCACCTCTATAGCATCTTTTTGTCCCTTTGAAACATTTTCCTATGTGTTTATTTCCACATATTTGACACATAGGTTTTTTGAACATACCTACCTTTATGATTATTACCGGAACATCCGTAGGGATTTTTTTCCCGCATATACGATGCCTTATAAAAATCACTAAGGTTCAGGTGGTCAATCATGACTCTAGATAGTTGGTTGAGGATAACCACAAGAGTTCTCATTGCATCTCCAATATCATTCAGTTGTTCTTTCATAAAACCATCACAGTTATCTTCAAATCCACTGTTACTTTGGTACCTGCTAGATCCAGCCATTTACTAAAACCAAAAAGGCAAGTGTGAGTAAATCAGTAAAATCATCAAATAAAAAATAGGGAGATAAACACCAAGATTTACTTTTCCAAGTTATCTCAAACTCATTCTAAATTTCAAAAAAAACGATGACTCCATCTAATATACTAAGCATTGTGATTATACACAACTTGTCACTTTTTCTTATACAACACTCTAACCTCTAATATTATCTAAACTGACCATTGATACCAACTATAAGGCACCGGCCTTAAACCAAACTTAATAATGAATTAAATGAATAATTCACATTGAGGATCTTTTCAGGTCTACAGTTTTAGAGAACTAGATTATAAATCATGAATTACATTCCACATTTAAACAAAGTGGTAACATAAAAGATAGTATTTGTTTTTCCCCATCAACGGAGACATATTTAAAAAAAATCATGGATTATTTCTTGAAACATCCATGAAACTATCATCATAACATGAAACATTCCCTTGACCTATGAAAAACATTTCAAAAACATGGGATGAGCATAAAAAGCTCTGTAAGGGATATAAAAGTATGAAAAGAAAACATTAGTCCATGTATGAAATCATACTTTACTCATAAAACATAATAATTTTAACAAACCTCATCAAATCATGAATAAATCATAGAAATCATAAGGCATAAAGATAAATTGAGGAATTCATAACATTCTTACGTAGGGAGTAACCCTCTTGGTTACGTTTGGAATACCCATCACAGTATGTTCCCTAAATCTCTTCGGAGAATCCTTAACGTTTAACTCCTTCGCGTTACCCAATGAATTGGCGAGCTATATCGGGCTCACCCGCCCTTAGATTATCATGGAACCACCCGTCTTCATAATAATTCCCATGAACCAAAAAATAATCGTATCACATAAAACATGCATAAAGGAAACATAACATTTCCTCTTTTCAATCACAAGATACCAATACAATGCCTTGATATAAAAAAATTATGAAAACCATTTTCAATACCAACATAAATGAAAAGTAAAACATTGTATTTATTTTTCATTTTAAAAAAAAATATGGCATTTATAGGAAGTCTAAACTCAAATAATGGTCACAGCGGTGGAGAAGTTGTTGTCGCTGCATACGTACGACAAAAATATCCCCTTTTGTCGTTTAGTAAAATGCTTTGTATAAATAATATTCCTTTCGGATAAACTTAAAAGACAAAGGGGTTTATACACCATATAAAAGAAAGTTGTGTATAAAACAAAATATGCCTCAATGAATGGAGATTTAGGCGAAGTCCCATCCAAAGACGATATCCTTGGATTGAGGATAAATCAATTACATAATTATGTGTGACAAAATAATACACCTAATATAAGTTGATATTAAGTGTAAATCAATCATAGTTTATTCACACATATTCATAGAACCACGTATTAAAGGAGTATATGTTTATCCCAATGTATCATAATTGGGTTAAGAAGTTCCCTTTCAAAAATTTGACAGCCTAACGGCGTCACATCAAACATCAGAAAATGAGTTTTTCAGAGATAAAAGGGTATATCATCACTAGGACATAAAATTTACATCAATAAGGATATAGAAGAACATATCCCAACATTACAATATGTTAATTAAAATACCCAACAAAATATGTCTTTTAAAAAGAAGAATGTGAAAAGTTCCCATACCGACTTGGGTATCTTTCAAAACGTACACCCCATGAAAGAAGTACAACACAACCTTGATGTAAATAATCATAAATGAAATTATAATACAAAAAGTGTATAATAATAGGAAGTACATACACCACTAAAAGGAAATAGTGGAAAATGTAGCATAAATGTCACAGGAATAAAATTGAGATGAAAAATCCCTTATGAAAACTCGGCACCCTAACGGCGCCACATAAAACATCCAAAAATGGATTTATGAGATCAAATAGGGTCTCTCGTAATATGAACATAAAAAGTACAATATGAGGAATATAAAATAACATCCCCAAAAATAATAAATATGATCTTAAAAGAAATGACATAAAATAAAGTACTTAAAAAGAAAAAGAGAGGTTGGATACCATACCTCGGGTCCAACTTGACTCGATCGTTCTTTAACCTCCTTAAAATCGGGTATCTCTCTTTGATTTGAGCTAAAATGCTTCCTTGGGAAGACTATTGCCCAAATTGAGGCATCTAGGAGTAAGAGAGGGATGTGGAGAGACGAAATGAGTAGGGGTTGGCCGAGCCAAAGGCTTGAGAGGTGTGGGTAAGGTGGTAGAGGTGGGGGCCTTTTATAAGAGAAGAGGAGGGGCACTCTTGGAAAGTTACAAAATGTTACTTTATTTTCAAATGAGTTTTGGATTTTAAAGGTCCCACATTGATGAATTTCGGGGATAAGGTGGTAAGGGTTCGAAGTATACTCATCCAACTGGTTTTTGACAAGTGTATTTTATAGTTTTAACATTATATTTTCATTTTATTTAGATCCTTTATTAATGAGGTAATCACTGCATAATCATGATATCATAAATAATTTAATTTAATTAATGTATAAAAATTAAAAAAATATCATGATTTAAAAAATCCTTTTATATTTATAATGAATATTTATAGTCAAAAATATGACTTATATAACCCCATTTAAAGTTTTTTTAGTAAAACAACTCATGCTTATGACATTTTTATTTTAACTTTAAATAAAAAGTTATTTATGTCATTTTCCAACCAAAGTGGCTCCATGGGGTCCCCAAGATGACCCATGGATTTTCTTGGTCTGGCATGACACATCCAATGAGGTTAGGACATGTGTCTAGGTCATTTATTAAAACATTATATTTACCTTAAATTACACTAATTACCTCTAATCGCGATTAAAACCATAAAAGTTACTATTCAGAAAAAAAATATTTTAATCCCTTTGAACCACATTTTACATCCTAATTACAACCATGTATGTTGGATATTTGACATTCAAAACACAGAAGTAGTGAAGTTTCATTTAAACGAAAAATCGGTTTTTAAACTACCACTTAGTGGTTTCACTATTCATCAAAAAATGATGTTTTTCAGAAAAATACAAAAAAATAATCCTAAGCTATATTTGATTTTTCAAATTCAAAAATGATGTCTATTTTACAAAAATTCAAAACATATAAGTTTCATTAATTATTTTAATAATTAATTCCCGCTGTCAAAAAAATAGCGTGTTTTTAAGAAACAATATCTATTAAAATATTGACACTAGTTTAAGTCCAATTTCAAAGTTAAATTAATTCAAATGACCACTATTGGATTAAATGGTAAAAATATATTCTAATTTAACTTTAAAAACAATTCAAAATATAATCTAATCATATAAATAAATTAAATTAAAAAGTGGTTTTGAATTAAAATACAACATTTTTCTCTATTAATGAAAAAATGAACTTTATCAGAAGAATACCAAAAATTTACAAAAAGTAAATTTTGAGGTCCCGATTCTAAAGTAGAATTTTATTTTTTCGAATATAACACAATAAATTGTCAAAAAGTGGATTTAAAAGAGGTTCACCATCAAAAGGCTGTTAATCGACCTTCTGAGGAATATTAGAATGCTTAGGCTTAAAATTGGATTCATTCACATTTTTAATCCTCAAACAGTTATTGTAAAAAGTAAAAATATTTGACAAACATATATAATAATTTTGTAGTTAGTTCTATTCATTCCCGCCATTACAACGGCTAGGCATTAATAACAATTTAAAATAATATTATTTTGTTATTAGAGTGTAACGTAAGATTCCCAAGAAACCCGTTGTTGCGTATTGGGTACGCCATCGAGCATAGCATCCCCTTTAAAGTAAAATAATATTTTATTCACAAATTTGGATAAATATGAAAATTTCATATTCTTTATTTACATGGGGTGGTACAATCTTCATCAACATAGTGTCATGAAATTTACAGTTATTATATTGCATTGAATTCTATTTCCATTATTAACCATGTCATTTAATCTTATTGGTTGAGTATCATCTCATATGGCACTAGATTTCTCAGTAGATTATCAAGAGAAAATTTGGAAAGATCCCTTTATTAAATATCTGAAAGCTTTCCATTATAAATGCGTAGTTGTATTATCAAAATTTTCATTACAATGTCAATTTTTTGATCTCTTCTCCAAGACAATGAATATATCCTACAAATTCAGTAATTTTATTGATGAAAGAATCCACATTTTCATTAGGGCTCATCTTCAGATAATCAAACCAGTTGTGTAGTACATGATGTTTTTTCACCTTCACTTTGCTATATCATTCATAAATATTCCCCAGTTTATCCAATATTAACATGGTATATGTGTAACTCATTAACATTAGAAAAATATGATTAGAAAGGGATATAGTGAGAGCGTTATGTTTTTTTACATCAGCATCATGAAATTTGCAGTTTGTATCTGTCGTCAACAGTCCGGTAGGATCAGTGGATTGTATTCCCTACATAATGGAAAATAAGACATACATTTGAAGAGTTGTTAGGTGAGATCTCATCCTATTTTTTCATATTGTAAATTACTTCAATTGAATAGGAGAAATCCCTTAACATTGATAGGATTCTCCATGATAGATAGATTCAACACTAGCAACCTCCCTTTGATACCACCTGAAGGACCTTGGAACCCCCTGAGAGGGGATGGTCAATCAGGGTGTCAACTCTTTCTTTTAAACTTATGGATCTTGTTCCCATATTGGTAGGATCCTGTTATACCTGTCTGAAGAGGAAATTCAGAAAATTAATAGTCACACGCAATGTAAAGACACATAAATTTTACTTTGTTCACCACTGAGGTCTACATCCAAGAATTCAATGAAAAAAAATGTGGTAATCATCCCAAGAACCACTAATCTGTAGTGGTTTTGGATTACAATAGTTTTTCAGAGTCACTATGTGCTAGGAACACTACTTTTACATGGTTTTAGGGATAATACATTGTGTCCCTTAGATCATTTCTGCTGACTCCCCCTTGCTCACTACATTGGAAGAATATTCAATCAGTTTAACGACATGAATGTTGCTTCAATGGTTTAGAATTAATTCTTTCATCCAGAACTATAAATGGATTCTATGTTGAAGTATCATAATCATTCACAGATGTAATTTAATTTCCCACACACTGATATGTTATGAAGAATAATTCCACAAACTGATTTGGTCAATTTTTAGGATTCCATGGGTGTTTCGCGTACTGTTATTATTTCCACATACCATTTCTATTTTCAAGTACTATCCATCACCTCTATGTACCATCTAGCTTCTCTGTGTACCGTCCATCTCCTTCACGATTTGCGCTGCTATACATTCTTTCCTACTCTACATATTGCTCCACCCCTCTACATACCATCCTGTTCAGCGTACTGCCTTGCTCCACTACGCACTGCGAGATCTTCCTGCGCGAACCACACACTCTTCCACAGACTGTATTCCTTATTCGAATGAGTCTCTTAATGTACCATCTTCTCCTCTACGAACCACTACTGTCATCTCCGGTTTTATACCTGAAATTTTAATTTCCAAACTTGTCACATAACAAAGGGTATTACTATTCCTAAATAGGCAAGTAACTATACAAATTTCAGTAATATAATTTACCCTAATTTTTAATGTGGGACAATCTTCACTGTAAATAGAAATCCATTTGCATACAATTAGTCACCACTACATACTGTACTCCTCTAAACTGCGAACCGTTATCGCGTACCATTAACATTCTGTGAACAGTATGTCTCTCGTTCTGTGTACTACATCTCTTCATTGCATACCATCATTGTGAACCATTTTCCATAGCATTTTGCGTCCCACACATATTCACCACATAATGTAACTACAAAAATTTTCTTGTTTTCCACACCATTAATTATATTGCACGCCTTCACCGCATACCGTACTCCATCAGCACGTACCAAGAACCTTCATTGTGTACCGTGCTCCATCACTTTGTACGACACACATTCACCGCATACCGTGTGCCTTCACTGCAAACCCTAAACCATCACCAAATATTGCGCGCCTTCACCGCATACTGCATGCTTTTATCACATGCCGTTGTGGTAAACCATTATCAAACTTTGGATTTCTATAGGCTAAAACAACATTGGAAAACTCTAGGAGACATCGCCAGATTCAGTAATGCATTCAGTCTCAAACATATGAATATATTATTTTAAAAATACCTAGTCATACATGTGCAGATTGATATAAAAAATAAACCAAACTCCATTATTAGAAACAAGAAACCTTGGTTCCAACACCAATCCAGTCTAATCATTTGGATCATTAGTATTTAAAAATTCTATTTTCTACACATTGTGATAGCACACATAGTAGTTTGATTGAAAACTAATTTGGTTATATGGTATCTAAAATCATCATAAATCTACTAAGGAGTTCCAAAACTATTATAACATGGGAAGTGTATGTGACATCTATTTGAAGCTCTACAAAATGAGAAATCTAAAAATATCTTTATTATTTTCATAAATTTCATGAGATCTAATTAGTTTCATAGATCCAACTTCAATCCATTATGTATTTTTTTTAATAAGTCAATTTGTAAATCAAATAGAATACTGATGCATAGTTTAATAAATTACAATTATAGGATCGTGGATTATACCCATTAGAAAAATATCACATCGGGGAGTTATTTATATCTGGGGCACAATCATGGAGATTAAGAAGGAGAATTTCATGTATTGGATCTGGTAATGATATTTTGTAAAGAGGGATGTCATGCATTAGAGGTTTAGTCATGACCAAAACTACACATTCTACTATATATTTTGAAAATGGTTCAACTTATTTTTAATTATATTTTATTCTATTTTCTATAATTAATTTATCATTCTAGTTAGATTACATTTTATTTCTCTCAATACACCCATTGAGAATTATTTACACCATATTAATTATTTTCATGAGTGTCTTATTATAGCAGTCCACTTTGGACAGACATGGTGCATCATATTCTTAATGATGAATAGATTTGATGTGATCATCAGGATGGGATGGATGAAAATATTTTATACTAATGTTAATTTTTATTGAAGGAGAGTACAATTTATTTCATGTAAAGGATTGAATTTTATGATGAAATGTCAATGGGAAGTTGATGTGTATATAGTGGAACTAAATTTGAGATAGATTGAAGATATTATCCCACTTCTGGCTGGCTTGGATCTTGTGTCACAACCAGTATTAGCCTCTTCTGTTTCTCCAAACGGTTTACCAATATCATAATGGATTTTCAAAAAAAAAATTCAAGGATCCCACCATAGAAAAAATGTTTCTTTAAGATAAATATAATCCATGTAGTGTAACCCATACTAATTTCAACATATTATTTGTAACTACTTGAGTTGAGGTAAATCATGTTGCATCATAAGGAAATGCAGGTTGATTGATTTATTCAACGGCACACATAACCGTATTAGTTAGTGCTTGAGTTTATTCTAATAAATGTTTAACCATGTTACCATGAAGAATTGATAACCAGTTTTTGGGATTGCTGACATGTGTGACCAATTTTGATGATCATAGTTGTTCTTTAGGAATGAATTATAGTGAGTTATTCATCATTTTAATGATAGAGTGTGATATTTCAACAACAATAATTAACGGTTGAATCAAAAATCATGAGTATCTTGTCATTTCTATTAGGCAAAAATATTATATAGGTCTATTTATGATTAACCAACGAAATCAGGTCAATAAACCTTAAATTTATAAGAAACATAGGATAAAATAACTAGTGATCATATTGATGCCTTCAATATCAATCAGAAATACTCAGTAAAGATAAAAAATAAAATAAAAAACCATACCAAATCCAAAATAGATATATGGATTGTGTTCATAAGAGGATCATAATACATAGTGGGTAATAAAAGAATTTTACATGTTTTTTTGAATAGTTTTTTATCCCAATGGATTTTAAAAATAGTTGGGATTGATGTTAAATTCCAATGGGTTCTAAACCATTTGGATTCCTATAAAATAATCACGAATTCCACAATGATTTTATAAAACATTTGAAAATTTCTAGGCCTATACCAATTGTTTTTTCAAAATTTTGAGAAAATACAAACCATATTGGATCATACTGATGGTTTCAAGGAACCCTTGTCAAAGGTTCTTTATCCTAATAGTTCTTTGAACCGTTTAGATACACGTGTTAGTATTGGTGGGATTTCAAAATTTTTTACATGAACAACTTAATATTATTATTTAATATTATAGTTGTCACATAGATATTAGAATGGTGTTATTAAAAATAATTAAATTAATTATGAATATATGGTTTACAATTGTTTATATATTGGCACATTTGTTAACAAATTAATTAATAAAGTAAATAAAAAAATGAATATAAAGAATGTGTTTTCCTGAAAAAACTATTTTTATTCAAATAAATGAGTTTATAAAATTTTAGAAACACTATTGATGTATTTTATTAATGAAAAATATATTTAATATATTCAATTTTATTTTTATGACTCATCTTATATGTTTTCTATGTATCAAATAATGAAAAAATAACTTCTTTGGATAAAAGAATACTTTTTCAAATTGTGTATGCAATTTTAAATCCTTTTGATGGAGAAATAATTTAAATATAGTTTTGACACTTTTTTATGTAATATTTTGTATGATAAACTAATTATATGGAATATGGACATAGAAATTTAGTTTGTATACTGTTTTTTATTTCTTTGAAAAGATTCATGTTTTAATTAATAGTTAAAAATACTACATTATAATTTAGAACTGGTTTTTATCTATTTTGTTTATATTGTTATATTATAATTTTACAAGGTTTTAAGGTATAATTAGATTAATTTTTATTCAATTAATCAAATTTATTTCATTTTAGGTATTTTCAAATGAAAATTAAATAGAAAACTATTTGAACTTTAGAGTGTTTAAATTAAAAAACATGTTTTCACTATTCATCTAGTAGACTATTTTTAAAACTATTTTAACCACTTCTGTGAATTGAATTAAAAAAAATATATTAGTGGTTGTAATAATTATAAAAAATGAGGTCTAATATGATCAAAATATTTTCATTTGTTTATAGTAACATTAGTATTTTATTTAGCATAGTTAAAGGTAAATTGATTATTTGAATGTAAATTATTATTATAATATTATAAAATTACAAAATAACATGACCAAATTTTATTGGATGAATTCTTATATACCACGAACATCCATGGGGATAAATTGTGACCATTAATATCCACTTTCTTGTGATTATTTCATTTGTAACATTTAATTAATAGTAATAAAAAATATGTCATAAAAATGACTCTTATTTTTTTTTTAATATGGGGTTATGTATTTGATATATTCAAAAAATAATATTACATATAAATATACAAATTATAAATAAATTATGGTTATATTTTTAAAAAAAATTGGAATTAAATTATTAAATTTAATTATGACACAATGATGATGCGATAAAATATTGGATAAAGAAAAAATCAAATAAATGATATTAAAAATATTAAAATAAATATAATTTTAAATATTTTATTTGATCCATGTATTTTTTGGATGAATATAACATTTTATTATTGTGTTAATTTAGTTTTTTAGAAGTAATCATGTTGACAAAATTTTAAAAAAAATTCATTTAATGAAAAGTGTCAAAATGGTTATAAATATTATTTTAAAATATAAAATATTTAATTTAATGATATAAAATTTTAGATAAGAAAAGATTTAGAAAATAAAGTGATATAAATCTTAAAATTTCATTAATTAATCATTAATTGGTCTATTTTAATGATTTGGTAATTATTTTAAATGTCAAAGTGTAAATTACTTAATAAAATGATATGAGTTAAAAGGGAATAAAGAAAAAAGATAATTTCAAAAAATTTACTAGAAGTTCTATAATTTTGATTGGATGATTATATTTATACCAATAACCATAATATCTTAAAAATAAATGAGTTTCAATCCATATTTAATCAAAATTTAATTCATATTAAATTATTATTTTTGAAATTCAAATGGTTCGCAACCCCTATCTTATAAGAAGATACACATTCTTCTCTATTTTCACCCATACAAAAAAATTTAAAATAGAAAAGTATCCATAAATACCACTTCCAATAATCCCTCCACATATTGTTGAGGCCTTATTTTAGGTACAACACCCTTCATATATGTGTTAAGGTGTTCTTCAAAGGTAATCAACCGAAGAAGAGGTATAGTTTTCTTTAGAGTATTTCTATTTCATTTCTTCATATGATACCATCGAATATATTTGATACTATATGAAATAATACTACCAAAACCCTCGGAATATTATATTTTATCATCATAATATCATCACTTAAATACATATCCACTTCCATTAAATGAGGAATGAATAAATCATTTGAATGTACGTGTGAACTATCGCATCCTCGAACCAATCAAATTCCTTTTTCATATTTGTCTATCATGACTGGATATAATAATGGAATTATTGTTCATATGTGATAGTTATGAAATATTAATAATGTTATGATAATATTATATCAATTTAATTCTTACATTCTATGAGAATAAAAATGATAACATTATTCGTGCGTACGTGTGAACTATCACATCCACGAAGCGATGCGACTCAGTTTTATTCATTATGTCACTTTTATGATATATATTAGTATATTTAGATTATAAATATGTTATTAATTGTGTTATTATAATTTTTTATAGAAAAAACAATACATAAATCTTTTTTATAATAAATAATGAATAATAAAAAGTTTTACTCATCCGTACGTACAACATACAATTTACATGAATATAATCTTATTCATTTTTCATAACCACACATAAATTCTTTATTTTAAGGAATAATTTACTATTAAAAGTGATAAAAATTTCTTGCATATTATTATAAAAAATATGTACTTATGACCACATGGACTATTCACATCACACATAGTTCCTTTTCAACTCATGTGTCTGATATGCACAAAATGCCTGACATTAACTTAAATCATTATGTAATTGTTATAAAATGATAATAAGTCATATAAAAAAAATATTTAACATGAAATCAGTTTGGAAAATTTATAAATTAACCTATATTTATTATACATGATTACAATGAATGTACAAGATGATTCGAACATGAGATAATGGATTTTATCTCAATCTATTTTCTTTGTGGCATATTTTTATTTTATACACCACCTTATTTTATATGGTGTATAATTAAAGGACTTGAATTTTAATATATTACATGGTATTCAAAAGGAATTTTTATATATGATGAATTATAGTTTCATTAAAAATGAAAAAAGGAATATTTTATCATATACGATGACAATGACTTCTCTAATGCTATTTCGTAGATCCTTGGAATGCATGATCTAGTTTTAAGAATCACTCCTTATAGGCGGTTTCCATTGGATTTATTCCTGGAAAAAGAAATGTCCAAAAAATCATTATCCAAAGCTATCATACTTTCCAAAGTCAGGCGTTTGTTAAGTTTGAAATTTAAGATACTTAGGAACGTACCTTGGTCGAGAGGATGGGAAGTCAGACTCCCCTTTGGGGGGGATAATTGTCTAATCTGGGACACTATTTATAAATTTCATATATTTTCATTAATCCTTAATAATTCACGAAATATAAAATATTTTCCCCTTGAATTTGGAATCACTTGTTAACATGTGTAAAATTTAAAATCATCAGTATTTATTCAAGGTTCATCATTAATGGGGATATCCATTTATATTAGAGGTTCTCCGTCAATGGTATCCTCTCATATAATATTTAATGATTATTTTAATCATCATAATGATGATACCGGGTTTTAGTCCACTTAGTAGGGCACTATGGAATTTACCGTTATCCAGGGAGAAGAACATTTGTTTTGTCCTTGGTATCAAGCACGTAAAATGGGATACCTATGTATTCTTGTGCAAGGAATTAGAAACATCATAGTTTGGTGCTGCTTAATGGGACAAATTATCCCTTTTAAGGTCATGTGATGAAGACGAAATCATATATTTTAATGTCATGTGGTAAGGAAATCAAAGAGGAAGGTTCTTAGTCAATTATTGGTGTGGGACTTATGCTGAAGCAGCATAATAAACATGGAAAGGAAATGGATTTCCAAACAATATTAGTCACTGTTGGGAATATGGACCAAGCAGAATATGGTTGATTTGATGAGTTGGGTTTCAACCTGATGGAGGCCTCTTACATATCCTATAAGGATAAAAATCGAAGCTGACGTAGTTCAATAATTCTCGAAGGAGAGTATAGTCCTCTAATAGAAATAATTTTGTGCTTACATCCAAAAAATGGTTTATTATTTGTGGGGTTAATTTGGGGCTTATTCATAGTGAATATTTTCAGATTAAGATAACTAAGGATGGATTACTGAAGATAATGTCCAGTGATCTTGGGCCCTAGAAACTCTTCATAGGTTTCATATTTTTATCAAGAATTAGAGTTTTTGTAGTTCATTAGATTGTGCAAATGTTGTGACCATGAAAAATTTGTAATCCCATATGATTCATGATCAGTGTCAGAAATAAGTGTATGTCAATGATTCAACAAATGCACCCAAACTTTTCCTCTTACACTGGTGGACGAGGATGATCCTATGTTGGTGACCGTGGAAGAGGGTGAGGCGAAGATCCCTCCATCTATTAACATTACATTTGACAAGGGTCCAATGAAAGGAATAAGGGGCGTAGGTTAGGAGATTAATACTGGATGGATTCCCTTTTAGTTTTTGTTGGGAATTAATCCTAAAGAGGATTCCCATATGGGATTGGTTTGTGCTAACTCCTTAGGAGGATGCCTATTTGAAATTGGTTGGTTATTACTCCTATGGAGGATTCCTATTTAGGAATTTGTTGGGGCTTACTCTTAAAGAGGATGCACATTTGAGATTTGTTGGGAATTACTCCTTTGAGGATGCCTATTTAAGATTTAACCTGACATAGGAGTCATGTGATAATGATTGAGGTGTTTCTTGAGGAGTGTATTAACTCAATGTACTCGATGAATACAAATGGATAGTCTATACTCTTAACATGTGAAAGGAACCCAGAGGACTTGGTCGACTAAATTCACTTCATTGAGTGTGGTGGAGCGTCTAAAATCATGGTATTCTGAGGATGGATGTTGGGCCGCATAAATGGTGCAATGGAAATTTTCGTCAAACGGTCCCAAAACGTTCATGGTGCAACTCTCCATTTTTCCAATTAGGTCTTTCTTATCGGTACACCACGTAGGTGTGAAAAAAATTACACTACAGTAATACGCTTAGCTCTTCAGGATAAAATTTATCTTTCTTCTGAGTTCCATATCCTTTGATCCATAAGTCCATTTAGGCTTCGTGACTAGTAAAATTGAAGTTATCAATGTGATATATACTTATTTAGTTGGTAAATTCACCAAATGTATTCTAATAATACTCGGAAATTGAATTTAATTTTTATACACCTTTTTTTCATCGATCCTGGATATCCAATGCCTACTCCTGGAGATGGGGTTCCTTCCACTAATCCATAATTATTGTGATTTCTCTCATAAAATGGAAATCCAATAATGAATTTTGTGGAAATGTTCCTGAAACTCATTCTATGGGGTCAACAACTGCCTTAACCGTTATTTGATATTTGGATTCCTCTATAAGCCTTAATTAATTTAAAATGAAAAGAAATCTTTTATTTTCTTTTAGGGTGTTTTGGTATTGAATTTTTTTTTGAAAGTGAATTAACAATTTCAATATCATGAAATGGTTTTTTGAAATTTCAAATGAAATTTTATTAGTGAAATGTTGATTATTTCAATTGTTTATGTGTTATGATTATCTAATCGTACGCAGAAATTTTAGGGGTTGTTACATGATTAACCAAGGATTGGGGGTTATGTTACAACCAAAAGATGAGTGGTTCTATGATAAAATATGAATGGGTGGTTATTTTATAACCTTTAATGCATTGGTTTTGGAAGTCCGCCATATGGCTATTCTATTATAAGAGCGATATGTGAGGAAGTCAATCGTATGTTCAATCCAATAGTGTATCATTCTGTCCCAAGTTATCTTTATATGTTATATTTTATTTTTATGGGATTATAGTAATATTTTTATTACAAAAAGGGTAACAAATTAGCTTATATTCAATGAAGTGTATTTACTACTTCGTAATGGTGAAAATTATTACATTGATAACTATTTTTGGTTTATGTTTTTCAAGGATAATAGTTTTCCTTCTCTGTGAATCCCTTATTGATATTTTTATACATATAATAGGGTTAAATTTTTTAAGAAGTAAATTGATTAGTATGGACATAGATTAGGAAATTTTTAAACAATTGAAGATATGTATCATAAAGAAATCATGTTTTATATTAAAAAGTTTTCCTTTTGTGAAAAAGTAAATACATAGTGCAACTATCCACTTGTAATGAATGCGTCTACTTTATATGAAGTTGTCCTAATTATATAAAACTCTAAACATATAAATTCGTTGAATGTAATTTGTAGTTCAAAAAAATAATAATTATTAATGTTTTAGTGTGGGGACGTATAGTTGGTTTTAGAGTATCGTTTAGATAACATTAGAGGATAGGGTTTTATTTAATCATAAGTTACATGTTTTATATAATCGTAATTGATACCATGATAAGAAGAGTCATAGTTTATTTAGATAATTTTACTGAAATTGATAATGCATGAATAAATATATATTAGTGTTTATGTTACCCATAATATAATATATGATGATTTCATTGATATATTCACACTATCTTTTATTGTTTTGGAAAATGGTAGGATCCAATATTAAAAAATTTACAATGGATGTTAACTAAAATGTGGTGGTTTTCTGAATATGAAACTGAATGATAATAGATATGAAATAAGAAATCTGATGGTAATTATAAACCAACTACCTGGTGTAATGGTTAACTAATTTAACCTTGATTATTTTTCTAATTAATTATATTTTACAGAAACGAATCCACATGGATGTTTAGCTAATAATCATTAATATAAGTATATTCAAGGACATAGGTTTCACAGAAGTGGAAAGAAACACCTAGGATGATATTTTAAAAGGATGGTAAGATTTTATAGATGTGGTAATGATGGCTATAAATCAATAATCTGACATGTAAAAAGGAAGTTTTCAGTTGACTTTGGGAAAGCTAAATTGGTTCAATTAATGTTATCAATTTAATTTTTTTAAATTAATGTAGTATGATCATTATAAAATAAAATGTCTTATGAATAAGGCTCGAAAATGGGACCAGGGGGACAATAATAATATATGTCCAGTAATACCCAATGGCATTCCAATTAAGGATTAGGAAACTAAAAATGTCCAATGAAAGGTATGGATTATTTTATGTCTCATGTAATTATATTATTGAATTTTTGGACATGATTAATGTTTTTTTGTACGAAATATATATTGAGGAATAATATGGAAAATCGTGGTTATATTGTGATGAATAATGCTGAATAATATAGAATTATTCAGATAAAGGATTCAAGAGTTTTGGTACATAGTGGGATGATTAAATTTTTAAAATTATTAGTGCACTTTTTATGATGGTATTACATTAGAATAAATATTTTTAGTATATGTAACCCTAATTTTTTTTATGTCAAAATATTATTTTTCAAAGAATTATCTTTTATTGTGTAGACATAATTATAATGGTGTGGATAACCATTTGGGTTTATATGATCATTTATTTTGAGTTAATTATAGGATATTTTATTATTCGTTTCAAAAATAATGTTATGAGATAATCAATAAGGATAGAATATTGTTTAGTTACAAAAAGGACAACCCTCCAGAAAGATGACAACCCATCGTGTTAGAAATGCATTGGAAATTGAACCCACAACCAATTTGCGATAAGAATTTATCACATAAAACTCACCTATGAGAAGTCCCTGATTAGTATTTAATTTTATTTATATATATATATATATAATTATATATAATTATATTTTGTTTATTTAGGGAACATATGTTTTATAAAATTGATATCCTTGGTATAAGAAAATGATTTGGGGATTATCTGATAAAATTAATTTTTGAATATTTTTGCTATTTTGGTATCCCTATATTCCTATGGAAATTATAATACTGTTGGATTTTATTGGAGGAGAAATGGTTGAATTTTATTTTGGAGAATATAGTTTTTATTTCCTATTTATGGAGATACGTTTATTTATGGAAATGATTAAACTATCTTGATGAATAGTTGATTTCAAAAATTACATTTTTGGTATGAGATATTAAGAGTGGATTATGTTATTTGGAGTTAAATGTTAGAACTTATCTAGGAAGATTATTTGATTAAATTCTTATAAATTTTTTGATTCAATATTATCTATAATATTATTGATGAATATTAAATTTTGTTACTATTGAATGGTCTATGTTGGACTATGGTTATTACTTTTGAATATTGGAGATTAAAAGTAGTCATTATTATTTTAATGTTTATTATAATTGTAGAATTAAATTATTTTTTCCTTATTTTTTCGGTTTGGTTAATGTTTAAAAACTTTATGAATAAATAGATAATATTTTTTGGATTATGTGATTCTCAATAAGTTGATTCCAGTGCTTCGGTTTTGGGAAACAAATTCCCTTTCAATACACATCATTTGGAGAATAAGATGAATTTGTGGGGGAATTTGATTAAAGTATGAAAATATAATGGTCACACAAGTCTATTTAATTATGATATTAGTATAGTATGTAAATTAATTCCACAACTATATGAAAAGGATCATAAAGAAAAGTGTTTTCTATTTATGTTACCTACAATGAAATCTAAGACACTTTAAAGCATCAAAAATTTATGTTTTTTTATTAATATAATTTTCCTGATAATGTTTTCTATTATTCTAAATCATACCATGTTCCTTAGTTATATCTTATATACCCTTGTTTTCATACATGTAACCCTATTATGTGTTATCTCAGGTGACCATTCTACATTCCTTTCTTTTAAATTTGATGTTTTGATAATCCATTTTCTATTGTGGGATTTCAATAAAGGTATATTTAAATGTCATAGAATAGTTTTAGAACCTTAATTCAAATTGTTATAATGTAGTTTGAAACAGAGGGAGTGGGAATGTATCATCCTGTTTGATTCAAAAGTAAACACTATATTTGACATCGTACAAGATACGCCACTTTTAGCTCAAATGAACTACTTGATATTACTATTATATATTATTGTTATCACATAGCCCTTAGAGTGGTGGGGATTAAAAGAATTAACCGAATTATGGAAATATGGTATATATATGTTTATATAATGAATCATTAGTTAAAAAATAAATTAGTAAATTAAATAAAAACAAATTTATTGTAAAGGATGTGTTTTTATGAAAAAAATATTTAAATGAAAATAAAGGAGTACATAAAATTATAAAATCCCTCATAATGTATTTTGTTAATGAAATTAATTTGTAATGTATTTATTTTAATGTTTAATATTCATCTTATATGTTTTATTGGAATGATATAAGAAAAAATTCAAATATTCAGATAAAAGATGTATTTTTCAAAAAAACATATTTTTCCTGATTTTAATGGTGGACCCATTTTAATTATTTTATGGACACTATGATATGTTCTAATTAACAAATTAAACAGATTATTTGGAATTTTGATATCAAATTGTTTTGGATTTTATTGGTATTTTTCTAATAACTTTCATATTTTATTAAATAATGAAAAATAAAGCCTTTAATTTCAAAAATACATCTTCATCTAATTTTTTATATTGTTATACTGAATGTTTATTTGTTTTTTGAGGAAAAATTTTATTATGTTTTTTTCATTTAATCCAATTTATTAAATTGTTTTATTTTAAAAATAAAAATAAAATAGAAAAACTATGTGATCTTTTAAACGTTTTACTTAAAAACTAATTTTTTTATCCGTCAACATGGTTATTGTTAATCATATTTTAACCATTTATGTGAATTGAATATTAAAAAACATAATTACATTGTTTTTCTCAATAATAACCTTTTTCCAATAGGATTCAAGTATTTTTATAGTCAACAGTACATTTAGTATTTTGTTAATGATGGTTAAAGTCAAATAGGGTAATTAATAGTATAATTAATATTATAATATTATAAAAATACCCAAACACTTTTCCTAATAATATAGGATGAGTTATTATTGACCATTACTATCCTTGTACAGAAATGGGGACCTTTTAAAACACTTGGGTGTGATTATAACATTTATAACATTTAATTTCATGTGAAGGAAAATATGTCAAAAAATGTATCATCTTAGTAAAACAAAATTAATATGGGGTTATGTATGTGATATCATTAACTTGTAATTGTCAGTATAAATATTAAAATAGGACCTACATCATAGTAATTTATTTTTAATTTTTAGGGTATTGGGGATTTAAATTTAACGATGACAAAAAAATGACATACTAATAGATTTATTAAAGAAAGAATTAAATAAATTCCATTTTTAATATTTGAATAAATATAAATTGAAATATTTTATGCCATAAAAGAATTTTATTGATCACTATTGAATATTAGGAATTATTTAATTTAGTTTTTTAATAAATAAATATTCTATGATTTTTTTCAAAAATTCATGTAATTAATAGTGTCAAATTTGACATAATTCATTTCCCAAAATATAAAATATTTAATAAATTGAAATAAAATTTATAAAAATATAATATTGAAGAAAAAAGATTATAAATCCCCTAAAATTTCATTAATGACTCATTAATTGGTTTTTTTATAGATTTGTTAAATATTTTAACTCTCAAAGTGTAAATTACATGATTAAACAATAAGAGTTATAAGTGGATTAAAAAACCATTAAGCATAGAAAAAATATTGAAACGTGTCTAATTTTTATTTCATAATATTATTTCAAAACAACATGTTTTATATTAGATATAAATTAGTTTTTACTCATTTGGAATCAAAATTTTATTTATATTAATTTAATACTTTTTTAATTCCTAGGATGCCCTTCCCCTCTCCTATAAAAGAAGCGCATTACTCTCTATTACACAAACATAAAAAAAATTGGTTCATAAAATATATTCCCAAACCCTTTACTATAATACATCTCTTCATTAATGAGTCTTTTTACCTATAAAAATCTCTTTATAGGTATTAATTTGTGCTTCAACTGTGATCAACTAAAGAAGAGGAATCATTTTCTTGAGGTATTTCTATATTATTTCCTATTCATCTTCCTTAATATATTATTATTAATATATTATATTATAAAAATTGTATATATAACCTGATTATATTTTATCATGATAATATCATCACCTAAATCCATAACCACTTTCATTAAATGGTAATGGAATTAATCATTCGTGCGTACGTGTGAACTATCACATCCACGAAACGGACTAATTCATTTCTAATAACCAACACTTAATAATGGTTCTAATAATGGAATTAATGTTCATATGTGATATAAAAGAAATATTAATAATTCTAAAATAATAATATATCAATTATGTTTTTAAATCAATGTGCACAAAAATGACAACATCGTTCATGCGTACGTGTGAACTTTCACCTCCACAAAGCAATGCAACTAATCTCTATTAATTATATCAATTGTATCATATATATATATTATTAATATTATATTAATGATGTTAATATAATTCTTTTAAGATAAAATAACACCTAACATCTTCCTATAATGATCAATGAAAAATGAAAATGTTACGCCTACATATGTACTGCTTACCATCTCCATGATTATAACGTTTTTCATTTTTCATAACCAAATTTAATGGTTTGATTTGAATGTGTAATTTATGTATTAAAATGATAATAATATCATGAATATTATTTTTTATATTAAGTAATTATGACCACATGAACTATTAACATAGTAAAAAAATTGTTTTTGACTCATGTACCGAATATCAAAAAAACAACGGATTTGAAAATAAATCATTATGTAATTTTTTTAACTTTGTAATAATTGAATTAAAATGAATAATAAAAATGAACATGATTCGCATGAAAATATAAATTTGGATATTTTTATCATTCAGGACGATAATTAACTTACAAGACAATTCAGACTCTAGGTAAGGAACTTCGCCACAATATCATTTCATTGGGTCATATGTTGATGTTATAAACAGAATTATATTATAAGATTTATTATCAATACAATTGAAATTTAATTCATTAAAATGTTTTAAAAAGTAAACTTTTTATAAGAAGAAGTATAATTTCATTACAAAATGTCTAAAATAATGTTTTTAACGAATGTAGTTAAAAAACATATCATCCACCATAAACGATATTTGATATTTGTATTCCATTATAACAATTAATGTTTCTAAAAGGAATAGATATCCCTTATTTTATTTTTGGGAATTTTGGTATTGAAAGTGAATTTTAACAGTGATTAACTATATTAATATCATTAAAATATTTCTTTTTATTGAAAATTATATGTTATGAGTGAAATATTGATAATTCCAATCTTTTAAGAGTTATGATTATATAATGGTAATTTGATATTTAACAGGTGGTTAGGTGATAAACCAAATATAGGTGGTTATGTTATTAACCAAATAAGTGTTGTTCACTGACAAACCAAATATGGGTGGTTACATTATAACCACCAATTAATTAGCTATGGATGTAAGCCGTGTGGATATTCTGCTTATAAGAGTGATATGTTTGAAGGTGGATGTATGATTTTTCCAATTATGTATGATTATTCCCCAAGTTACTTTTATATAATATATATTATTTTAATAGTTTTATCTTAATATTATGAATAAAAAAATGGAATTAAATGATATTATATTTAATGAAGAGAATATACTACCACTTAATGGTGAAAAGTATTACATTATGATGAGTAATCATAGTTTAAATATTTTAGAAAGGCTATCAGTTGTCCTTCATTATGTATCCCTTGTCGGGCCTTTTATGATCATCCCATGTTTTAAATTATTTTTCATAGGTTCTATGATGGTTTAGGAAAAATAATATGTCATGATGAATGAATTTAGGATATGTCTCATAAAGATATCATGTTTTTTTAAAGGGGTTCAATTGGTGAAAATAGTGTATACCTAGTGTAAAAATCAACATGTAATGAATGGGTATACATTTTATAAGTTCATTTTAACACACTAAAATTATAAAATTAAAATTTATTCAAATGTTATTTCAAGTTAATGAAGAGTATAATAAGTTATGATTAATAATGGGGCCTTATATCAACCATAAATCAGGGAGAAAATAAATGATGCTCAAGGAAATGAGGAGAAAATTATGATGAAGGTGGAATCTATTAGAAAAGGTAAATCCTAATATATTGAAATGGATGAGAAATTAGTTGTGATATTTGGGTAATGAATATGTGTACCATCCAAACTAGAGGTAAAGAATGGTCTTATGAATGGACCACAAATCATAACCTTATATATTCACCCATATATCACAAAGGATTTATCAAGATATCTGAGAAATATATTTGTGGGGAAATATGATTAAGGAAATATTTAAATATATATCAAAGTTCCTAGTATTTTATCATGTTAAATATGAAAGGTAAATGTATAAATGCATGATTATACTATTTCCCATACCAACACATAAATGGAAAACATCACAATTGACATTTTCACCAGTACTCCAAAAGCATCTACAATAAACAATTCTATATGGATTGTGATGTATTATCATAAAATTCATCTATCTTTATTGAAATTTTAAAGGACTTATATAAAAAACATTATATGGATTAAACATTAATACATGTTTTATTAAAATAATTTACACTTCATAAAACCCAAAAACTGATAAATCTTCTGTCTTTGTGAATAGGTACATAGAATAATGAATTAAAACATGGAATGCAAAAAACTATTGAAAAGTTACTTAAAATAATTCTAAAAATTCCATGATTGTAGAAAAAATAATGCGATATACATGGGAAAACATAATAAATAGTTGAGAAACAAATAATAGTAATGTAATAAATAAGAAATAATATGAATAAGACAATAGATGTTATAAAATATTAATTTCAATGGGAATAAAAGGAACATGAATAATAAGGAATTATATATCATGACAATCATAACATGAAAAATGTGGAGAAAACATAAAACGCTACTTCATAAACACATTTCAATGTTAAATACACAAATTCATAATGCTGTAGAAATTTCCATAATGGAATCCGGTACACACCTATCAAAATGTTAAATATCTTGATACTAAACCTAACCCCATGCATTGGAGCGTTATCATGGTTTTCCCGTCATATTAATTGTGTGATAATCCTTAGGTGTGACACATAGATAGTAAAAAATGAATTATTTCATCATCATAATTTATTCCATGTTCACGTACTATGGAATAAATACATATATGTCCCCAATCAGAAAACTTATGTGTATAATGGTGTACACCATGGACATAAAATGGGTCTGATATTCCAGACCCGATTAGTTAGTCAAGGAAAATAACATCGAAATTTTCGAAACATGAAAATGTTACAGAAAGATTCATAAAAAATGTTGATATGTGAAAAAAGGTACTATCATTATTAAAACATAAAATGTACAGTAATAGGACATGGAAGGACGTTTCCCAATGATAGTAAATGGAAATAGAATCTATAAGATCATAAATAAACTTATCTAATGATGATATGGTGGAGATCACTTACAGAATGTTATCCTTGAAAAGATAATGGTTAGGGATAAAATTGGGTAGGATAAATGATCAATCATACAAATAAAATCGATTGGTCAATAAGGGAATGATTATAAATGAATTAATGTATAACCATTAGAAATTATAGACCTAATTTTTATTAATATTGATGAATTTTGATGTATGAGCGGAAATTACCACATATGAATGTGTGAATATGAAGGCTTCTTAAGGGATTCATGATATCTTTTCGTGCCTTGGGATTATTACACGGAGTGTATGGTTGAGGAGGTATAATATGAAAGTATTTTAAGTGATGTAAAATTAGAGCATCGGTGGGTTTCTATTGGAAAGATAGCGATTTATATATTATTTTGGTTTCTGACTCGTCATAATAAAATATTTAACACCATAAACCACCTCTTGGTATTTTGCAATAGATTTTGAAAAATTGGAGTGGTTTAAATTATTTTATATTTCTAATGGAAAATATTATTAAAATATTACTATTGGTGATGTGGATGTGAGTCATACTCATATAGAAAATATTTTAAAACCCTTAAATATATCATATGTTTTAGAGGATTCACGAAGGCTTTATAGAATACAAAAAATAAACAAAAAATAAATGTATTTTAAAGGGGAAACATGTATTTGGTAATGGATCACTTTTATAGTGATCAATACATAAAAATTACATCATTATAATGTCATAATACACAATATATATATATGGTATTTAATATTTTCTCGAACAGTCAATAATCTCATAAAAGTATGAATTTTTTTTAGGTGACATATAAATTATTATTCAAAAAATAATATTCATTTTTATAAATAATTCATTAAATATGTTAATTTTGACTTTTTAAATAATAACCAACATTCATTGAAAATGACATTTTTTAAGCAATAAAGGTTTCTGAACGATAATAAAATATTATTTTTGACTTTATAAAATTTATATGATCATTAAAATTTGATAAAAATATTTAATAATAAAATTTTATTAAAATACTATTTATTTCATAAATTCCATTAATTCATAAAAGCATTAATTTAATTTTAATTTTTTTTATAATAAAACTTATGTTTAAAAAATATTTTACAATGTAACAATAATAGGATG
Source organism: Viscum album (assembly GCA_963277665.1). Taxonomy (NCBI): domain Eukaryota; kingdom Viridiplantae; phylum Streptophyta; class Magnoliopsida; order Santalales; family Viscaceae; genus Viscum; species Viscum album. Next base: position 792,528,557 of record OY728128.1, on the reverse strand, counting down.
AAAATATATTCAATATTCTTTACAAAATAATGTACATATTCAAAATTCTATGTTATTGATAGATATACCTTTAATAAAGCTATATACTCTCAAATAATAAGGTGTGTCATGGTAGAGATTTTATGGGGTCATTCAATGAACATTGTTTTGGATGGGATCTCAATGATCTTGAACATCTCCCATAAATCATTTTAATCAGGAATATGTTGTTGGATCTCAGCCAGGGGATTGGTCTAGGGAAAATAATTGAAATTACATCATCCTTGGATGTTCTGAAAATGGGATTCATTCAGTATGATTCTACTTGTTGAGCTCATCACATCCTTTGTCTGTGAAAATTAGATTTTTGAAAACCGTAGATTTATACGAATCTTGTTATCATTGTTCAATATTTATTTAATAAATGGTAAAAATATATAAACACTACAAATATAAAATTACTTATAGTAAAAAAACTTCATGTGTTGAGAGTTGTGGGGAGTATTATATAAAACACTTTGGGTTGTTACAACTTCTCCCTGTGTCAAAGTGCATGGATATAAATTAGAGAGTTGGTAAGGATTCATTGAGTACCACTATTGATTGTATCTGATTGAGATCCTACATTGACCTACATGTTCTAGATAGGTATCCATCTAGCTCTAACAACAGATCTGAAATTCTGTATAGCCTATCATCCTCAAACTGATGGACAATTTGAGAAAACTATTCAGAAATTTAAAGACATGTTGAGATCATGTTCTATGGAATTCAATGGAGGAAGGTACTACCATCTACCTATAGTCGAGTTATCAAACAACAACAGTTCCATCTCAACAATTGAAGTTCCTCTATATGAAGCCCATTTTTTGAAAACATGTATATCAATAACAATATGGGATAAAGTTAGTGAATGTATACATCATGAACTAGATATGGTCAAACAAAAATTATAAAATGAGAAAACCATTTAGAAACATATCTGAGCATCCCATCATTGATAGAAGTGTTTTCTAGATAATCAACGAGGATACTATTAGTTTAAGGATTGAGATATTTTATTCGTCCACATATATACATGGAAGAGGATCACAAGATTTGGGAAGAACGTGAAGCTATGTCCTAGGTATATCAGCCCATTTGATATTCTTTTTCAAGTTGGAGTTGTTTCCATTTTTCTAGAATATCCACCAACCGTATCTCTATTTCATGATGTATTCTACAAATCCCCCTTTAGTTATCATATACTATATCATTAAAAGGTACTGAATTAATAGATGGTACAATTGTTCAGTGATCTCTCTTATGACGTGTAGCCAATGATAACCATGGATCATAGTGATAACATTCTACATAGAATAGAAATCATCTACTCAATCTACTCTAGAACTAACATAAGTACATATATAAAACATTAGAACTAGGGGAAGTAATCATGGAGATGTACCCTCACATGTTTTTCCCATAGTTTGTGAAATGACTTTTTGATGGAGAAATTTCATAAGGGGGATTACTTTAACAACCCAAAATTTGATGGATGAAAATAAATTCTTATAATTATGTTATATAGTTTAAGTACCATATAATCATTTTAAATATAATAAAAAATTTAAAAATGATGAAGAAATGAAATAATAAATATTTATATAAATTAAGGCACCTAACAAAACAAATAGTTACAAGAACTATGGAATAGCAATGTGAGCCTTAAAAAAGTAACCTCGCCAATAATATAATAACATCACATACTAAAGTATAAAAAATAGCTTTCTTACAAAGGAAATTATGATATAATTATATCATGTTATATTTTGAAAACTTCATTAAAAATGATAAAATAAATTTTGGTTTTATGTATGTCATAAATATTTAATTCAATTTTCATAATTAATATAAAAATTTAATAGAAACATTACTTCCATAAAATTTCCTCACAAAAGTATCGTATTTTTTCTTATGATTAATAAATTATTTTATACTTCATTAAATAATTTTTCAATATCTTATAAAATCTGTTATAATTTGAAAATTGATATTTAATTTAGTAAAATTTTATTTAAATTAGAAATTAATTTTATAATATTTAGAAAAATATTTTCATAAAATGTAATATATTTTGTAATTCTACACATTGAAGTATTTTTAGGATGATTTATTTTGTTTTTCTAAAGTTGTCTAATTTTTGGTAAATTGTGAAATATAGTAATTTACATTGTAAAGTAAATAAATTCATTTTTGGGTCATTATTGAAAAATTGATTATGTATGTGGTTGTTTGTATGAACTCACATGAATTAGTTACTATATTTAGTCATAGTAATACTCAATATTCAAATTCATAAGTAAAAAAGAAAAAATTAATGTATAGAATAATAAAAAAACCTCTCGTCCGCTATAAATACCACTAATCACCACATATTATTTTCACTACTATAATGCCTTGAATCATGTATAAATTATTCAAAAAAACATCATAAAATGTATATTCCCCATGTCTAGGATAATTTGGTATAAATATGATACCAAACTTATGATCATCAAGGAGGTTCTCAAGGATAAAAATTAAACATGTAGAAACCTATTTCTTTTTCTTCTTAATTTCTTTCCAACAACATATCTTTTTTTTATTATCTCTTACAAATACCATATCAAAGTGTAATGGTAACTAAATTATTTGACAAATAATTTAATTTTATTATTTTATTGGAATAATACTTCATAATATATTTCCCCTCCACTTTTTTTCTAAAAATGAAAACATCAACCGGGTTGTGTTAATTTATCACATTTAAAATTGCTGAGTTTTCAATTTCCATTACCTCATTAAAATAAGAACATAAAAACAATTTTATGGTTATAAATAATTATAGTATAAGAATTATATCTTATTTAATGTTATGTAACCCATATATATACAAAATATTAAATAATAAAATAAATGTAGATCATGAAGATTAAGAAACCACTAATTAATTTAAACAATTATCATTAAATTTTAATCTTATTATTCATTATCATAAAATTTAAAAAAATGATATATAAGGTAATATTAACCACTATAACTTAATTAATGACACATTTATCCAATTTTGGACAACTATTCACATTGTACATGTTCTTTAATACATGTTTAAAAATGAACTGATCATGAAAACTATGGAAATAACCACTTCTAAACGAAAGAGTTGTATCTTACAACTCATGAAAATACATAAATTAACATAATAAATTTATAATAAATTAAATTAATTTATTAAATTTTCATAATTAATTAATTATTTATTGCAATTTTATAATTCTGAAATTAAGAAGAATTGTATAACACTTTCATACATATTATAAGGCACTATTTCTGGAAATCCATTTTTCAATCGGGTTATGCTTTCTTTCAATTCACCCTAATGTAAATATTCGTTCAATTTTTATAATAATTCTAAATTATGTTTAAATTTTCCAAAATCATACATCTATATAAACTTTGTTTTCTGGGAACATTGATGTTTTAAAAGGATCAGTTATCAATTTTGTTTGATAAACCATGGTCGATTAATGGGAACATACCGATTTCATTCCCATTTACATGTGCACATCATTATCTATTTTAAAATGCCAAAATGTTTACATAATATCTCATTTTTACAAGAATAATTATCTTGTTTCATTTCTTTTTTAAAGAATCAATTATTCCATTTTCTTTTTAATGAATGTTGAAATTTTTACCATAAACCGCACTAAATTTTTGTGTTTCAGAAGTATTTTAAATAGAATTTTTACATTTTTCAACTTTAGTTTGAAATCACATATCATCATCTATGTATATTTAACCTTATTAATTTCTATGATCAATTTAAATCAATTCATTCATGGACCTAATTATGATATTCTCTTTTGATATCCTTTTTATATGATTATAATACCAATTTCTTACCCAAGGTAACCCTTTTGTTTATGTTTGATTCATTATGTATAATTCTTAATTTGGAATACATATTATTGAATATAATATGGTGGGTTTACCCTGATTCCACTCTAATGCATTGGGTACTGTTTAGTCTCATGAGATGTCATGTAAAACAATCCTGGTGGTTATCCTTGACTCTTGCAACAGATGAAATGGTCTTTGTGGATAGCCTTGAATCATGGCTCTCCAGGTGCAGTGAGCCTTGAATCATGCTTACATAACATTTAGAGTTTCAAAAACATTAAAATGATTACCTGATTACATGATCAATTGTTTTATATTTTATAATTATATATGCTTATTCATGTTTGATTCCTCTTTGTGACATCATGTTATTCCTTCTAACACATGTTCCATGATTTACTCTTATGTTTATTTACTTACTAGGAGTTTTATATCATCCTGATGTTCATGTATTTAACAGATTATCATATATAGATGTAAGGGATCAAAGGGTGTAAGGATATCACTATAATGATTAATGTAATGTTTTTTTTATTTTTGTTTATGGATTTATAATTATTTAACAAATAAAAAATAGAATTTATGATCCTTGGTTTGTATTTGAAGGATTATTATGCATAAAATCATAAAATAATATGTGTTGAAGTCTAGGTAAATTTTAAATCATGAACATATAATAGATTTTGGTGGATGTTCTATAAAATAATCCACTAATCAAATGAAATTTATTATCTCAATGAGGCCACTATACCTGGGGATATGCTTTCCTTTCATTACAAATAACATGACCCTATTCCATGGTGATATCTAAAGGAATATTTTTCAAACATCGAATGTAATTTACATTTTATATTAGATATAATATTTCTTCTAGTATCTATATGTAGATATTATATGTAGTTGGATGAAAATAACCATTTCTACCATCTCTTGAACATGAAAATCCAATGAAATTTCCCCTCATAAAATTCATCCCGACAATTTGGAGTTCTTTATAAATTCCCTAAAAAGGGATATATAGATCCATTTCAATACTAGAGCGGAAGCTATTTTTGTATGAGAACTCAACTAATTGAATGTGTTGATCCCATATGAAATTATTTTATATAGATCATTTTAGAAATATTTTCTCATGTTTATAAATAGTATCTTCATATTTCACTTTAGTAGAGTGTTTATAGGATGTACTAGAATTCAATTTATTATTCAAGAAATGTTGAATAATTCTCAAGAATATTTCTTTGAACAGTGGTTTATGGTTAGAAGGGATAGAATGTGGAACCCATTGCATCCTTACCACATTTATTGCATATAACATGGTAAGTTGGTTAAGAGATACATCATCCTGAATAGTGTTAAAATGGACAACCCTGGTGAGTTGATCCACTATAACCAATATCATATTGTTTCCATTCTATGTTCTTGTGAAACCAGTGACGATGTCCATATTGAAATTTTCCCACTTAAATGATTGTATGTTTACTGGTTACAGTAATCCTCAAGGATTTTTTCACTCAACCATCACTTTCTAACATACGATGCACCGTGTAGTGTGGTCTACAATACCACATTTTCATATTATCCCAGCATTATTGATCATGTAGGTCTATATACATTATATAGTTTCAAGGATGTTTTAAGAATTTAGATATATGAGATTTATCAATCTAATAATTCTTTATCTAAATTAATAATTGAATACAAATACTAGTATGAAATTAAAATACATCTTCTTGATCAATATAGAATATTGGAAACATCACATTCTTCACACACTCGATATTCATTTGTATCAAGGGATCTTCCCTTTTATATATCTTGATATGATTTATTACTGTTTGGTGAGAAATACTTTGTGATAGGGAGGATGATTTCCCTTCCCTTAAGATTCCCCTTTCCAATTATAATGGCCCTTGATCAATTAAAATGTGTGAATCCTTATCCATTCTATCATAGTAGGTTGTTTCTTACTAAATCAATCAATCAATCTGCTTTCTCTTATAGGGTCATAATGAATTGTACAGTCATAGTCATCATGATGTTATATCCATCTCCTTTTTCTCATGATCATTTCCTTTTCCGTGATAGAAAACATCAAACATTGGTGGCCATTGTATGTATCACATTTCTACATATAAAGATAGTACCTAAAAATTTTCAACGAAAAAATAACTTCATAATTCATTGGTTATTTTATATAATATTTATGCTCATGAGGAATTACCTATTGAGATGAATATGAAATCACCTTTTCATTTTTTAAGAAAATACACCAAATTACTATTAGAGATTCATCACTATAAATAATAAATTCTTCTCTGAAGGAGAGTGGATTAAAAATATGTGTAATAAAAAATATCCTATTATTTTTGGAAAATGTTATTCAAAATAAATTTTACATATAAACATATCCCATATTATGGTTAACATGGTTAGTGTATTTGAATTTCTTGAAATTGTTTTTTAGAAAACTCATGTAATATCCCTCTAAACCAAAGTAACTATGAATATCAGTTTTTATTGTATAATGAAGGAAACCTTCTATAGTCTTATGGATCATTGGTTAAAATAGTATTCCTTCATTAATTATAATGTTCCCAATTACAGTTACTTTTTTTTACATAGATTATAATTTACTAAACCTTGAAAATATCTTCTCCGTCCCCAGAGTTGCCTTTATAACCCATATTTTATGATCATACTCCTAATTCCTGTTAGAATATATCAGAATATCATCAATAAAAACAACCAAATATTTTCAAAGGTAGTATGTCAATAATCTAGTAATGAAATACATTAATATAAATAGAGTATTGGTCATGTTAAAGGGCATAACTTTGAACTCATTATGACTATATATTTTTTGAAAGGAGTTTTTGGAATCACTTATTTATTTACCCTCAATTGATGACACCTAGATCATATGTAATCTTTGGAGAATATTTGTGCCCCATGAAGCTAATAAAATAAATTATCAATCAATGGAAGATGTTAATATTTATTCATTGTGATCAATTAATGTTTTATATAATTAATTCATAACCACATTGATCAAACTTTCATCACCAAAAAAATGGGTTCCCTTATTGAGACAAAAAAGATCAAATAAATTCCTTATTCAAATGACTATGGAGTTATTTATTTAATTCATGTAACTAGATTTTTTCCATTCTTTATCATGTATTTGATATCGACTTGGATATAGTAATGATTTCAATGGATAAGAATGCCTCTATTTCTATGGAATTTCCATGAAACTCTTCCAGAAATATGTAAATGTATTCTTGAATGATGGGTACATTATATATCTTTATACATTCATTTACTACACCCTATTCACTAATCATCTCTATAAATATTGATATCTAATGTGATTCAAGAAGTATCTCATACCTAAATATCATTTCGTTGAAAAAAATCAATGTTTTCCATTAAGGAGTACAATAATTTCATTTTGTAAAGACCTGTAAAATTAAAGGGAATTTTTTTCTTTCTTAATTTCTTGGGAATTTTACATGTATGTAGTTTTTGACGGCACCTGATTCTGATGCTTGGTGTGCCCGGAATAATTTTATGAAGTCTTTTTAAGATTAAATTAACGCGTGTAAGCAGTTTTACTGAAAAAGTGTAATAACTCTTAAAAGGTTACTCGCATCAGAAATCTGAGGGCACATTTGCGCTCAGGATGGCGGGTTTACCCTAGGCACAACTTAAGTTTAGTCGGCGCATGTGTCCTGTGAGAAATTCCAAGAATGGCATAAACGTAAATAAAATAATTAAATAAATTATTTTATTTTTCAAATGCTTATAACTCACAAACGGTAGCTCGGATTAATAATCTGAGACAACCGCTCAACTCATGAGGGCATGATTTATTTAAGTAGATACTAACTTTGGCCGGCGAGAGCCACCAGAAAAAGTTAGTTTTTGGCCACAAATAAAATAATTAAATGTCTATTATTTTATTATAAAATTCGTATCTTTTAAAGGGTATCTCAGATTGAAAATCCGAGAGTACCATTGGATTCGTTGGGGCATGTTTCACTTAGATATAGCCTAACCTTGATCAGCGCGGGTCGAGGGTGACTGATAATAATTTTCCAAACTTTTTTTCGGGTACGTTTAGTAAACGTACGTGTGGGTTGTCCTATATTTTGAACCGGTACTCGGAATTGAAATCCTAGGGTACCGATGAACTCGAAGCACTGGTAAATGCTTAAGGGGACCTTTACCGCAGTTGTGTTTGAAGTGGGTTTAGAATTAATAATTGGGGATTTAGAATTAAATAAATAAAATCGATCATACACAATTTTATTTATATGGTAGTTATACCATAAAAAGGGGAGTTAAGGGCGAGACCCATAACCACCAACTACCCATGTGAGGATAAATGAGAGGTGGGGTCCACACGAGACCCTAACTCCTCACCTCCACCTCAACTCCCTAAACCCCCTTTATCACCAATTAAATTAATTTGTAAACTCCCCTTTAATTTTGTCAACTCCTCACCTTCTTCTCTCTCTCACATAAGTTTTTCCAATTTGATTTAAATTAATGAATTGGATCCTCTTAGTTTTTAATTGGTTGGCATTATTAAATTAATAGGAGGCCTTACATTTTATTGTTGGGAAATTAATCTGGGGAGAAGCTTTGGTGGATTAGAAGGAAAAGCTTACTTTCCATGAAGAACGCAATCTTCCTCTCAGTGAAGGGAATCTCCTTCAACAGAGGAAAGAATGTGAGGTGTCGCCACGAGGAGCACCGTTCTTCTGCAGTGCACGACCACCACGATGCTTTCCTCTTTCTGCGGTTCGACGACATGCAACGTTTTTTCGAGGTAGGGGTTTTTATATATGATTGAATTCGTTTTTTTGATTCTTCATATCTTAAATTCACGATGATGATGACCAAATGAACATGGACATCATCCCACACATTATCAATTCTCCTTTTTCTTTTTATTCTTCACGTGTTCTTCGTGCGTTCTTCAATGCCTAATATTTATTGACTCTGGAAACATAAAATTTTGTTGAGTGCAATATATGGATGTGAATCCCTCGACGCAATGTTCTCAAATATGTGATCGTTTAATTTTTCGGTCTTGGAACGAAGCCGAAATGACTCGCAGAAGGAGGCGTTCAAATATTTATTGACATTGGAAACACAAAGTATTGTTGAGCGCAATATATGGATGCGAAGCCCTCGACGCATGGATCACAAATATGAGATCATTTAATTTTTAGGTCTTGGAACGAAGCCTCAATGGCTCGTAGAAGGATGTGTCCAAATATTAATTCACGCTGGAAACTCAATGTTTCCCTGAGCGCGACATACAGACACAAAGATCTCGATGTCGAAATGGAGTGCGGAAGGATCTGGAGGAGCAACTGGGCGGACAACCAAAGGTGGTGGGCATGCATAAAGAAGGGTGGTGCGTGAAGAAGGGTGGTGCGTGACATGGGGTATTTGAAAAAAATCAATTAAAATTAATAATATAGAAATGGTATTATTAATTGTCATGATAAAACACTTTTTTTCCGTAACTTCTTCGTGCGATCTCGGTTTCATGAACCGTCAGTGGCAGTGCGAACATGACTTTGAGATGGAATTTATGAGTCCAATATTGGATGTCTTTATAGTGTTTTTAGATCGGGTACCTGAAGCGCTCGAAAAATAATAGATTTAATATTATTATTAAATCTTCGACCCACCATAACTCATGAGTGCGACGTCCGATTGGATTGCCGTCAGTGGCGATATAATCCCGTCATTAATATGGTGGATTCAAGACTAATGTTTTATACTAAATTATAGTTCACGGTTTGGGACCATGAAACACCGAATAATAATATTATTATTATTATTACGGGATCTTGTGTCAGACATATCTCTCTCATACGGTGTCGGAATGACGAACCGTCTATGACGTTACGACCCTGGAATTCCGACAGATGTTTGAAGAGTAATGTTGGATATTTAAGTCGAGGTTGAGGGGTGGGCCCCACAAGTCCCGGTTCACGCATGATGCAGTGAAATGCAACTTTTTCATCGGCTATCCATTTGGGACCAATGGGTAGTCAATATCGTGTGTTTTTTCCGTATGGATCGCAATGGTGTGACCGGTTTGGATAACTGGTGTCATTTTATGTATGCATGGCTTGGATCGAACATGAATGCAACCGGGCCCTCGGAGCAGAAATGCTTATAACATGAGCTCCGGACGTTCGATTGATGTGTCGTCTACTTTTTTGGATTCCTCTTGATGAGACGGAACTTTTGGTATACTTCGCATAATCTTTGGAGGTTGTTGGAATATGGAAGGGTTGGATTGTACCCGAAATCCAATAGGGCCCCTGGAACGGAAAAGATGATAACTTTCAGACTGGAGGTCTATTTGACGAACCGTCAGCAGAGTTGGTGATATTGTTGAGAAACGGTCTGTTTGAGTATACCCTATGAGAGTTCGGGGTACAGTTGTGATACGGCCGGGTTGGTTCGCACACAAAACCAACCAGTCCCCTAGGACGAAAAGGCTAATAACTCACAGACCAGGCGTCTGATTGACACGCCGTCTATTGCGTTGAGACCCCTATGATGAGGCAGTCCTTTGAGATACTTCTTAGTGGTACATTGAGGTACTTGGTGTATCAACATGTAGCTCGTGGAGTGGACCCTCCTAGAGATGAGCGTTCAGAGTACGGAGACCGTGTAACCGGATGAGACCTGACGACTGCTTTACTGACTCGACTTGGAGTGAGTCAACTAGCCCAGCGGACGGAGCACTGCTTTGTTGGGTGAAGACCCTTGGCGGACGGAGTACTACCTGTGTGACAGTGCAGACCCATGGTACTCGTCCGGAGAGTACCTCTACAGGCTATTAGGGGGTGTGCACTATTGTGTTTGGGTGGCATACCCCGGCAGGAAGCACTACTGTGTTTGGATGGCTAGCTCGCGGTACTCGACAGGAGGAGTAACTTAGCAGTATTAGGTTATTGAGCAGTACCTCGGAGTCATGACATGACCACTGTACACTCCAGAGATGGGACTCTTCCGCAGTTACGTTTTCGATAATGAAAATCCGGGTTTGAGCTGAGTTTATAACCTTTGTGTTTACATCATGATTAAGATGGGTAACATGATAACTTAGGTATATGTATGGGCATATACCTGGGTAGTGGTTATCCGTTGATTTCATAATCATTGTGTTTCCTCATGATTGAGATGGGTTATTTGATAACTTGGGTATATGTATGGGCATATACCTAGGTAGAGGTTATCTATTGAGATATTCTTTGTGGTTATCCTTGTTGGATTTAGTGAGACCATGAGGGCCTCGGGATACCTACTAAGTATCGTTATACTCACCCCTGCACGGGATATGCCCGTACCTCATTGTGTTGGTTGTAGACGACGGGCAGCCCAGACAGAGGCCGAGTGTTCAAGGACTGGACGGTACTCGGAGGTGGACCTCACGACGAGACAATATCTGGTGGTGGACTTCATGACGAGACGACACTCGGAGGAGGTTGACGGGCGAGAGTGTTGTGGAGGCTATCTGTACCTACCCTTCAGGTAGGATCCTTGGTTGACGATCCATGAGATGCTAAATATGTACCTACCCTTTAGGTAGGATCCTTGTTGGACGATCTAGGAGATGCTTGTCACCTTTCGGTTGTTTTATCTTTTTCCTTGTACATTACAGTTCGGCTTCTATTTCTGGCCCCTTTACTTTCAGCACAACTTGTTTCAGTTTTACAGAGTGTTTTACTTCCGCTTGTACTCTATGGTGTTTTTTTTACATTTATAAAGGAAATGCCTTCCCAGTTATCAGGATTTACTTCTTTGGTTCTAGTCGCCAGCCACTGGCCTATGGAAGGAGGGCTTGGGGTAGTCACAACACAGGCCCTGAGGAAGGGTCGTGACAAATTGGTATCAGAGGAGTCAGTTCTACCGCAGGACTTATAACTCTGATATTTTCTTTTCTGTGAAGCAATAGAGTTAAGGGTACCGAGTGGGGTCTTCAGTTCAGGGAGTCCAGTGTTGGTGCAGCGGCAGACATATCCATACACCAGGGCCCTGACAACTGATTTTTGACTTTGTGCATGAAAACACTGATTGCGTGTGTGTTTCCAAAAGTTTTAAAGTCAGCTCAAACCAGGTCAGCTCACCGGGTAGAAGACATTGACCGTGTCGCATCTGTTCAAGATGTCTCCACGCAGACAGTCAGTTGGAGTTCCGAGAGAGTACTCAATGACGGCTCACCAAGTGATGAGGCTCTGGTTCAGGGCCCTTTTTACTATGTTGGCACCCTCTGGTGGTGTACCAGCATCACCACCACTTGATGGGAAATAGATTCCAACAGCTATACTAGCAAACTGTGCATGCTTGCAGAGCGCGTTGCACGAGTTCCAGCAGTAGAGGCCTCCGAGGCTACGAGGCGAGGCAGATTCTCAGACAGTCGAGGACTGGCTGGAGGCGATTGCTAGAGTTTTCTACCTAGCTGAGACATCAGGAGAGTGGATAGTGGACTTGGCCACGATTTTTTTCCAGTGAATGACCATGAGGATGGTCCTCATAGTTATGTGGCTTCAGTATGTGGACCGATGCCTGAGATAGTGCCTTTGGGTAGTGTGTCAGCTATACATCAATGCCTATTGGTAATCAGTTACAACTGGCTGTACCGGTATGTGACGCATGTAAGCATACTGCCTTAAACGTGTTCTGACATCAGATACCCTAATGTTATGAGGAGAACTTGATTCACAGGAGGAAAAGGACTGGCTTGAGGAGGTGGTTGAGAGTTTCCTAGAGCTTATACAACTTCGGAAGGACGACATGTCGGTAGCTGAGAATTCATCGAGGCGTACCGAACATTCTGTGTAGTCGATGAATACGATTAGATCCATCACTTTTTCCTCTATGCATTCCTAATCACGTTAGGGTGATAGAGAGAACCATGAGGTTAAATGTTCTTTGGATGAATGAATACAGAAAGGGAATGTTAGAAGATGGAACACAGCGACCTGGAGCCAGTCTCATAGACTTGGGCGTGTGAATGTTTCATGAAGAGGAAATGTTAAGGAAAGATAAATTTATAGAGCACCAGACGTGGAGGCAGAGCTAAGAGAGTAACATGAGGTGGTGTATATTTCAACATATTACAACCACCCGCCTTTGTTGTCCCCTCCAGGTTCAGGGAGCTGGAGGGTAGGGGAAAATAGTAGCTGCATGCGGTCAAGGAGTGCGACCGAAATTGATCTAAGGACGATTCGAAGTGCGGACTTTTCCTTTTACTAGCTGCCATAGCCACAGACATTTATACGAATAATCCCTTCCTTCCATGAATTTAGTCCCAGATCTAGAGTTTCTGGTTAAGCCGTTGACTTGACCCTCACGTCTGGAGATTCCTTTGGGAGGAGACTCGATAGTAACACTTATGTCAATGGTGTGATCTGACCCATGAGTCGAGAGTCTCGGTTGGGTCCTCATGGTGGCTGCGTCGAGGCCTTACGATGTTAGTTTGAGTATGGATTGGGCAATCACTTCTCATACTCAAATTAACGGTATTAGGAAAACGTCGAGATGGGTTTTCCTTGGTTGGTGAAAAGGAAACCCCAGGCAGCACATGATAAACACGTGCATGAGAGGGTGTAGCCGATCATTCTTGGGTCGACCAACCTTACCCTCATGGCAGTAGGAGTTTTGAGTTTCAGTTCTAATTAGGAAAGGGAGACCTATAGAGTTTGAGGATGGCGACCACGTTCTTATACGGGTCTCACCTCGACAAGGTTTACGGAGATGTAGCCGAGGTGGTGAGATATATATGAGGTTCAACGGACCTTTCTAGGTCCCCAGCAGGGTAGGTGAGGTGGTTTACCGCTTCACCTTTCCACCTCAGTTGCACCGAGTGCATGAAATCTTCCACGAACCTCGGCTGAGGAGATATGTGCAAGATCCTTCACACATTATCGACCTCAGGGATTTTGACGTCGATGAAAGGGCGACATGCACAAAGGTTCTACTGGAGATTGAGGATCGACAGGAGAGGGTCCTACGTGAACGATCGATTCCTCAGGTGTGCTTTCACTGGAAGCACATGAATCTCCAGGAGAGCACATGGGAGCGGAAGGCTCAGATACGTGCTCAGTACCTCTTTTGTTTCCCTAGTTTGTGTTATAGCTTTACGGGGACGTAAAGCCCTGAGGTGGGAGTAATGTAATGAATCGTAAAATTAAAGGGAATTTTTTTCTTTCTTAATTTCTTTGGAATTTTACAAGTATTCAATTTTTGAAGACCCCTGATTCTGAGGACCGGTGTGCCCGAAATAATTTTCTGATGTCTTGTTAAGATTAAATTAACGCGCGTAAGCAGTTTTACTAAAAAAGTGTAATAAATCTTAAACGGTTACTCGGATCAGAAATCTGATGGAATCGTTGTGCTCATGATGGCAGGTTTACCCTAGGCATAACTTAAGATTACTCAGCGCAGGCCTCCTGTGAGAAATTGCAAAAATGGCATAACCGTAAATAAAATAATTAAATAAATTATTCTATTTTTCAAATGCTTATAACTCACAAACTGTAGCTCGGATTAAAAATCCGAGAAAAACACTAAAATCGTGAGGGCATGATTTATTTATGCAGATACTAACTTTGGCTGGCGCGAGCCACCAGAAAAAGTTATTTTTTTCCCGCAAATAAAATAATTAAATGACTATTATTTTATTGTAAAATTCGTATCATTGAAACGATAACTCGGATTGAAAATCCGAGAGTACCGTTGGATTCGTTGCGGCGTGTTTCACTTAGATAGAGCCTAACCTTGACTGGCGTGTGTTGAGGGTGACTGATAATAATTTTCCGTACTTTTTTTCGGGTACGTTCGGTAAACGTACGTGTGGGTTTTCCTATATTTTGAACCGTTACTGATAATTGAAATCCGAGGGTACCGATGAACTCGAAGCACCGGTAAATGCTTAGGGGGACCATTACCGCAGTTACGTTTGAAGTGGGTTGAGAAATAATAATTGGGGATTTAGAATTAAATAAATAAAATTGGTGGTACACAATTTTATTTATATGGTAGTTATACACTACAAAGGGGAGTTATGGGTGAGACCCATAACCACAAACTACCCATGTGAGGATAAATGAGAGGTGGGTCCACACGAGACCCTAACTCCTCACCTCCCCCTCAACTCCCTAAACCCCATTTATCACCGCTTAAATTAATTTGTATACTCCCCTTTAATTATGTGAACTCCTCACCTTCTTCTCTCTATCCCATAAGTTTTTCCAACTTGATTTCAATTAATGAATTGGCTCCTCTTAGTTTTTTAATTTCTTGTCATTATTAAATTAATAGGAAGCCTTACATTTTATTGTTGGGAAATTAATCTGTGGAGAAGCATTGGAGGATTAGAAGGAAAATCTTACTTTCCACGAAGAACGAAATCTTCCTCTCGGTGGAGGGAATCTCCTTCAACCGAGGCAAGAATGTGAGCTGACGCCACGAGGAGCACCGTTCTTCTATGATGCCCGACCACCACGATGCTTTCCTCTTTCCGCGGTTCGATGACTTGCGACGTCTTTTCGAGGTAGGGGTTTTTATATATGATTGAATTTATTTTATTGATTCTTCATATCTTAAATTCGCGATGATGATGACCAAATGAACATGGACATCGTCCCGCACATAAACCATTCTCCTTTTTCTTTTTATTCTTCACGTGTTCTTTTTGCGTTATTCAATGAATAATATTTATTGATGCGGGAAACACAAATTTTTGTTTAGCGTAATATATGGATGTGAAGCCCTCGACGCAAGGATCACAAATATGTGATCTTTTAATTTTTCGGGCTTGGAACGAAGCCGCAATGGCTCGCGGAAGGAGGCGTCCAAATATTTATTGACACTGGAAACACGAAGTTTTGTTGAGCGCAATATATGTATGCGAAGCCCTCGACGCAAGGATGACAAATATGTGATCGTTTAATTTTTCGGGCTTGGAATGAAGACGCAATGGCTCGCGGAAGGAGGCGTCCAAATATTTATTGACGCTGGAGACTCAATGTTTCCATCAGCGTGACATACGGACACGAAGATCTCAACCCGAGGATCAAGGTTATGAATTCATATCTTTTTTTCGAGTGAAATCTAAGTGGAAATGGAGTGTGCAAGGATCTGGAGGCGCAACTAGGCGGACAGCCAAAGGTGGTGGCCATGCGTAAAGAAGGGTGGTGCGTGAAGAACGGTGGTGTGTGACAAGGGGTATTTGAAAGAAATCAATTAAAATTAATAATATATTAATGGTATTATTAATTTTGATGATAAAACACTTTTTTGTTCATAAAATCTTCGTGCGATCTCGGTTTCATGAACTGTCAGTGGCAGTGCAACCATGACTTCGAGGCGGAATTTATGAGTCCAATATTGGATGTCTTTTTCGGGTTTTTGGATCGGGTACCTGAAGCGCTCGAAAAATAATTGATTTAATAATATTATTAAATCTTCGACGCACCATAAATCATGTGTGCGACGTCCGATTGGCTTGCTGTCAGTGGCGATATAATCCTGTTATTCATATGGTCGATTCAAGTCTAATGTTGGATACTAAATTCTAGTTCGTGGTGCGGGGCCACGAAACACCGAATAATAATATTATTATTATTGCGGGATCTTGTATCAGAAATATCTCTCTCATACTGTGTCGGAATGACGAACCATCTACGATGTTACGACCCTAGAATTCTGATGGTTGTTTGAAGGGTAATTTTGGATATTTATGTCGAAGTTGAGGGGCAGGCCCCACGAGGCCCGGTTCGCACATGATGCGGTGAAATGCAACTTTTTCACCGGCAATCAGTTTGGGACAAATGGGTAGTCCATCTCTTGTGTTTTTCTGTATGGATCGCAATGGTGTGACCGGTTTGGTTAACCGGTGTCATTTGAAGTACGACTTGGTTGGATCGAACATGAATCCAACCGGGCCCTCAGAGCAGAAACACTTATAACCTGAGCTCCGTACATCCGATTGACGTGCCATAGACTTGGTTGGATTCCTCTTGATGAGATGGAACTTTTGGTATACTTCGCCTGAGGTTTGGAAGCTGTTGGAATATGGCAGGGTTGGATTGTACCCGAAATCCAACCGGGCCCCTGGAACGGAAAAGCTGATAACTTTCAGACTGGACGTTCGTTTGATGAACCGTCAGCGGCATTGGTGATCTTGTTGAGAAACGGTCCATTTGAGTATACCCTATTAGAGTTCGGGGTACAGTTGTGATACTTCCGGGTTGGTTCGCACACAAAACCAACCGGGCCCCTGGGACGAAAAGGATAATAACTCACAGACCATGCGTCCGATTGATGCACCGTCTGTTGCGTTTAGACCCCTATGACGAGGCGGTCCTTTGAGAGACTTCTTCGTGGGACTTTGAGATACTTGGATTATCGACCTTTAGCTCGTGGAGTGAACCCTCCAGGAGACGACCGTTTGGATTACGGAGACCGTGTAGCTGGCTGAGACCTGACGACTACTTGACCAACTCGACTTGGAGTGAGTCGAATAAACCAGTGGACGGAGCACTACATTGTTGGGTGCAGACCCATGGCGGACGGAGCACTACCTGTGTGACAGTGCAGACCCGCGGTAATCGTCCGGAGAGTACCTCTGCATGCTATTAGGGGGTGTGCACTACTGTGATTGGGTGGCAGACCCTAGCGGGAAGCACTACTATGTTTGGGTGGCTGGCCCGCGGTACTCGACAGGAGGAGTACCTTAGCAGTCTTAGGTTAGTGAGAAGTACCTCGAAGTCATGACAGGACCACTGTACACTCCAGAGACGGGACTCTTCAACAGTTACGGTTTCGATAATGAAAATCCTGCTTTGTCCTGAGTCTATGACCTTTGTGTTTACCTCATGATTAATATGGGTCACTTGATAACTTAGGTATATGTATTGGCATATACCTGGGTAGTGGTTATCTGTTGATTTCATAATCATTGTGTTTCCTCTTTATTGAGATGGGTTATTTGATAACTTGGGTATATGTATGGTCATATTCCTAGGTAGAGGTTATCTGTTGAGATCTTCATTGTGGTTATTCTTGTTGTATTTAGTGAGACCTTGAGGGTCTCGTGGTCCTTACTGAGTATCGTTATACTCACCCCTGCACGGGATATGCCCACACCTCGTTGTGTTGGTTTCAAATGATGGGTAGCACAGACATAGGCCGAGTGTTCGAGGATTGGACGGTACCCAGAGGTGGACCTCACGACGAGACAATATCTGGTGGTGAACTTCACGACGAGACGACACTCGGAGGAGGTGGATGGGCGAGAGTGTTGTGGAGGCTGTAAAGACCCATAAATTTTAAGGAATTGTTTTTTCTTAATTTTCTTTGGAATTTAACAAGAACCCAGTTTCTGACGGCATGTGATTCTGAGGCCCGGTGTGCCCGGAATCATTTTCCAATGTTTGGCTCGGGTACGTTCTATGAATGAATGAGCATGTTTTTCTAACTCTTGAACTGGTGATCAGAATCGAATTCTAAGGGCACCGATGGAATCACAACGCCGGTACTTTCTTAGAAACGCCTCTTCCGGAGTTTCGTTTTCTTAGGTGTGGTTTTTAATTTTTGGAGTTAAGTGAAGAAAATAAAATAAAGTGGTGCGACGACATTACTTTATTTCACATAAAGACACTTAAAAGCCACATAAGCAGAGTTGAAGCGGATAGGGTGGAACCCAAAATATCCTACCCTCTTGGTATGATATTTGTGATGTGGGGCCCGCACGAGCCCCACTGTTTCTTTTCCTCTAAGTAACGCATCCGCGAAAACCCCTTTTAATTGAAAGTCAACTGACGTGTTTTCTAAATTCATAACGCCCCTATTAAATTGGGCGGTTAATTCGTTGCAATTAATTCTATGAATTAATTTGTTCGTTACTTATCTTGGAAATCAATTGTTGGCATGAGATTAAAAAATAAGACCAACACTTTTATTTTGAGAGGTGTCTTGTTTTGAGGATTTGGAGAAATCTCTGAAGCTAAAAGATCTTAATCATTCTTCGTGAAGAACGCGAAGAACGCGATGAATGCCAGCCTTCGATGAAAGGCGATGAAGAATGCCGATGATTCTCCTTCTGTGACACTTCTTCCGCGACGTTCTTCCCCACAACAATCTTCGATCATCCGTTTGAGGTAGGAGATTTCAAATCATTTAAATTTTCCTTTGTGGATTTTTATCCTTAACATGGATTTAATTCATGAAATTAAACCCATGTGTTTGCTTTAACACTCAGAGATCGTCGATGAGACGCCCTTCTGTGACGACATGACGCCCTTCCGCGACGCGATGATCCTCTTCTTCCGCGACGATCATTTCCGCGAAGAACTCTCATCTGACGACTACGACAAGGTAGGGGTTTGATTCTTTTAAATCTTTGTGATTTATATCTGCTTCTTGTGATTAAATGATTGTTGTGAGACTTTTTAAACCGCTAACGCGGTGGGTGCGGACCAACGAACAAGTCTGAACCCACCGCCCTTTCGTTCTTGGTGTGCGGACGGCGGACGATGACAAAACAAGCCGCTCGGGCGTTTTGATGGCTTTTCAGCGAAGGTCGGGTCCCGAGACGAGCACTGGAGAAAACCGTAGGCAAAACGGACCACCGGAGTGCGTCTGGTGGTCTGCGGACGTTTCCACCGGTGCGCCACGCCGGCGCGGCGGCGCCGGCGGCCGGAGGTAGCGGCCGGCCGCCAAGATGCGGCGACGCCCGGCGCGCCGCCGGGAAGACCCGACGTGGCTGAAGCTGCGGCGGCGCTGGCCGATCTTGCAGCCGCGCGGGACCACAGAGTAAGGACGCGGCCTTGCCGTGTCCATTGGCGAGAGGCGTCCCCCCACGCAGGGCCACAGAACCATCAAGGGGGCGCGACTGCCTTGCGCGGTGCCTGGCCGGCGCCAGCGTGCCGGCCCAGCCGCCCGGCCGAACAGCCGGGCAGGACCGCCGGTCTGGGCCGCGCCCCACTGAGTCGAGCCGTGCCGGCCGGGTCAGACCCGGACCCGGGTCGGGTCGATGAGGTTCGGGCTGACCCAAGGGGGTTGGGCCGGGTCGATCCAGGCCGAGACCCCCCGTTTTCGGACCTTTTCGGACTTTTGCCCGTATCTTGAGCTACGAGCCTCCGATCGACTCTCCGTCAGTGGAGATGAGATCCTTGGATCGAGACAGTCATTTTGTATTTCACACTTGAGTTTTCGGAATAATTTGGGTTCGGCCAGGTTGGTTCCTACACGAAACCAACCGGGCCCTCGGAGCGGAAACACTCATATCTTGAGCTTCGAACGTCCGATTGACGTACCGTCGACTATGATGGATTCCTCTAAATGAGACAGATATTTTGACTTACACCACCCGCGGTTTGGACGTAGGTGGAGTACGGTCGGGTTGGTTTTTACTTAAAAACCAACCGGGCCCCTGGGACGAAAAAGGAAATAACTATCAGATCGGGCGTCCGATTGACGCACCGTCTGTGAAGTTGAGTTCCTATTGACGATACAAAACTTTTCAATACATCAACTCTAGACTATGTGTCAGTTGATGTATCAACCTCTCGGCTCGGGGAGCGGACCCTCCTGAACAAGCTTTCTGTGTGCGGGTACCCATGAACTGGCTACGACTGCTACTGTGACGGCGACGACTGTACAGATATCCTTAATGGATTCGACGGCGATGACTACAACACTCAGCGATCCTTTTGGGTTAGTGCTACCGATCCTGTGTGGGTCCGATCCTTTGTGGGTCAGGGCTCAACGGTCCTATGTGGGCCAGCACCTACAGATCCTGTGTGGGTCCGATCCTGTGTGGTTCTTTGCGGGGGTTAGTTACCTATCGATCATGTGTGGGTCAGATCCTTTGTGGGTCATTGCGGGGGTTAGTTACCTATCGATCCTGTGTGGGTCAGATCCTTTGTGGGTCATTGCGTGGGTTAGTTACCTATCGATCCTGTGTGGGTTATTGCGGGGGTTAGCACCTATCTATCCTTTGTGGGTCTGACGGCTTAGATGAATCAGTGGAAATATCTGGTCATCTTTATCATCATATGAAGAAGTATACCTGTGTTAGCTGAAATCCTGTTTTTCTTTCCATTGTGGATAGTGTTGTCCAATCCTGTGTGGATTTACGTTTTTCTTTCCTGTATGGACTGGGTTGTACTTGGGCTCAGATGTTGAGCCGAATGAGAATTGAAGACATAGGCATATGTATGGGAATATATCTAAGTAGTGTCAAATGTTACTTCGTGATTATATCTTTCCTTTGTGGTTTATCCTTGGTGGATTCTGGGAGACCTTCGTGGGTCTCGGGGTCTCTATTGAGTAGCTTATACACACCCCTACACAGGAAATGCCCACACTACATTGTGTTGGTTGCAGACGACGGTAGCGCTGATCGTGGTTGAGGCTTGCGGAGCAGGACAGTACCTGGAGGTGGACCATTGGGCATGACGTACTCGGAGCGGTCGGCTAGACCCAAGGAGTAGTGGAGGCTATCTATACCCATCCTTCAGGTGGGATATCCAGTGGACAGCTCGATGTTGCGGCTTTACTTTTCAGTTGCTATTTTACCTTTCCAATTGTACTTTACCTTCAGTTTGGGTTTGTATACTGGCCCACTTACTTTTCCGCACTTACTGTTGTACCAGTTTTTACATAGTGTTTACTTCTTCCTGCTTGCTCTGTGGTGTTTGTGGTTTACATTACAATGGAAATGCCTTCCCTTTTTCAAGGATTTACGCCTTGGTGCTAGTCGCCAGCCCCTGGCCTATGGAAAACAGGCTTGGGGTAGTCACAGCACGGGCCCCGAGGACGGGTCGTGACAAATTGGTATCAGAGGATTTCGGTTCTACAACAGACTATGATATTTCTTTTATGTGATGCAATAGTGTTAAGCATATTGAGTGTGGTTATTAGTCCAGGGAGCCCAGTGTTGGGGCGGAGGCCGACATATCCGTACACCAGGACCATGACTTCTGATTTCCGACTTAATGCACGAAAACATTGATTGCATGTGTGTTTCATGTTTTCTTTGTGATTACTTTTATCATCTCACCAGGTATACTGTTCAGACCGTGGCACACCTGTTTCCTTTTCAAGATGGCCCCACGACGATAGCCAGCTAGGGTTCTGAGATTTGAGCGTGACGACAACCCACCGAACGATGAGGCCTCAGTGTAGGGCCCTTTGACAACAGAGGCACCGGCGGTACCTCTACCCGTCGAGCCACCGATGCTTCCAGCCCTAGCCGCTAACGATGCACGTCGCCTTAGTGCACTGCATGAGTTCCAGCGCCAGCGACCGCCCATGTTCTGCTGGGAGACGGACCCCCAGTCAGCCGAGGACTAGCTAGAGGCAGTTGTATAAGTTTTCAGGCTAGTGAGGACACTAGCAGACCTCATGGTGATCCTCGCAGCGAGCCTACTACACAGAGGAGCGGGCCGATGGTAAAGATAGATGCTCCAGGTGCACGATGAGGCATCTCTCTTCTAGACAAACTTTGAGGGCCTCTTCCGCTAAAAGTTAGTCCTGACCACCCTCCGTGCGGTGCGCATCCAGGAGCTTCTTCAGCTGCGGCAGGGAAGCTTGACGGTCGTCCAGTAGTCGGCGAGATTTACCGTTCTCTCGCGTTACTCGACAGACATGGTACGAGACCCATTCATCCGGGCCCGGACCTTTGAGCAGTGATTGAGACATGAGATTAGGGCATCTCTGATCTCCCTCAGCATTCCGACTCAGGCAGGAGTACTGGAGCGATCCCTTTTGACCGAGAGCTTCCTTGCTGAGCCTTCATCAGCAGCGAGACCTACCACGGGGCGGCACGTAGCAGAGTCTTCTACAGCAGGCAGTCAACGGATGAATCAGGGGTCCAGGCAGACCAGACCCTCACGTAGAAGACCTCATGACACTGGCTTAGTAGTGCGAGGAACACAATGTGGAGCCAGTCTTTCAAGAGGCAGACAGTGCTACACATGCGGCGGGCAGGGCCACATGGCTCATGACTGCAAGACCCACCGTGCCGAGGAGCAGCAGACGGTTGAGGGGCCACCCAGGCAGAGGCAGAGGGTCGACCGTGGCAGTACACAGGGAGAAGGAGGACGAGGTAAAGGAGCTGGCCGAGCAGCAGGTGGTGGGAGATGCTTTGAGGCTCTATCACCACCACCACTAGGAGGTCCACCCCGACCACAGGGAGCTGGAGGGCAGAGGCAGGCACAACTCCAGGCAGCGGAGGCCTATGACCACAGCGTGCCCGAGATGATTAGAGGTACTATATGTGTCTATTCCACCCTTGCTGCAGTTCTTATAGACACATGAGCGAGTCACTCATTCATAGCTGCTACCCTTGTTCGGTGCTTGGAGATTCTGACAGAGCCGTTGGATCGATCCTTACGGCTAGAGACTCCTATGGGAGTGGACTTGATGATTATGCACTGGTGCCGGCAGTGTGAGATTACTCTAGGAGGTGAGAGCTTCGGCTGGGATATTCTTGTAGCGGTGCCGAGGCTTTACGACGTCATCTTGTGCATGGATTGGTTATCTACAGTTCATGCTCAGATCGACTGTATTAGGCGCAAGGTGCGATGTGTACGCACCGACGGGAGCAGGTTCACCTTCACCAGCGATAAGGGAGCCTTCGCAGCACAGGATGGAATCTCGCAGAGGAGAGGACAGCCCATCACTAATCAGTTGGCTAGCCTCATCCTAGGATCAGTTGACATGAGGAGTCCTAGTTTTCCTGCAGTGGTGGATCAGTATACGGACGTCTTTTCCGACGACGTTCCAGGACTACCTCCTCGCATAGAGGTAGACTTTTATATTGATCTGTACCCTAGGATAGCCCCGATATCGACTACAGCATATCGAATGGCCCCCGCTGAGCTTCGAGAGCCACAGGTACAGTTGGAGGACTTGCAGGGAAAGGGATTCATCTGACCCAGTGTTTCACCTTGGGCTTCCCCGATATTGTTCGCCAAGAATGCGGACGGGAGCTTGTGACTTTGTGTCGACTATCGTGGCCTGAACCATTTGACAGTTAGGAACAAGAATCCGCTACTGAGGATTGATGAGCTCTTCGATCAGCTCAAGGGTGCATGATGGTTCTCAACGATAGACCTCAGGTCAGGCTATCATCAGCTCAGAGTTCAGGATGAGGACGTGCATAAGACGGCCTTCAGATGTCTGTATAGCCAATATGAGTTCTTGGTTATTCCATTCAGCGTAAAAAATGCTCCAGCGGTTTTCATGGGCCTCATGAACAGGATCTTTTAGCCATACCTTGATCGATTTGTCATGGTCTTCATCGACGACATTTTGACATACTTCATGACTGAAGAGGAGCACGCCTACCACTTTCCAGTTGTACTATACACACTCCGAGATAACCATCTTTATGGAAAGATCTCTAAGTGTCAGTTCTAGTTACGGGAGGTTCACTTCTTGGGGCACGTCATCTCTGAGGCAGGAGTTGTAGTGGATCCTGCGAAGATTGAGGCAGTTCTAGCTTGGGATCCACCCAGGAGCGTGACGGAGGTGTGGAGTTTCATGGGACTAGCTGGATACAATCAGAGATTTGTTCCAGACTTCTCCAGAGTTTTGGAACCACTCTCAGCTCTTACGAAGAAGGGGAAACCCTTTGTGTGGTCAGACAGATGTCAGCAGTGCTTCCAGGAGCTGAGACAGAGATTGACCAGCGCCCCTATCTTGAGGTTGTCTGAGGTGGGAGTAGGGTACATAGTTTACTGCGATGCATCAGGGACCGGACTCGGATGTGTCATGATGAAGGAGAGGGCAGTGATTGCTTATGGATCACGTCAGTTGAGGCTACATGAGCAGAAGTACGCTACCCATGACCTGGAGTTAGAAACAGTGGTCTTCGCTCTAAAGACATGGCGACACTATCTGATGGGCGAGCGCTTTACAGTCATTTCTGACCCCCAAAGTCTCAGGTACGTCTTTTCTCAGAAGGACCTGAACCTGAGATAGTGGTGATGGATCGAGTTCCTCCAGGACTATGACTTTGAGATAGTCTATAATCCTGGGAAGGGAAACGTGGTAGTTGATGCTCTGAGCAGGAGAATGGGAATTCAGCTACTTGAGGAGGCGACATAGCAGCTAGATGCCTTGCAGATATCCTTCATGGATAGAGATGGCACAACCTTCCTTCAGTATCTCACAGTCTCTCCTCCACTACTACATCAGGTCAGAGAGGCACAGCGTGGGGACGCTGACTGTGAGATGGGGTGTGCACAGATATCCTCAGGTCAGGCACCTGATGGTTACTCCCTTGGAGTAGAGCACGATGTCCTTTTCAGAGGACGTACCTTGGTACTAGTTGCCTTACGGGAGGAGGTGCAGAGAGAGTTTCAAACTTCTCCTTTGGCGGTACATCCTGGAGTGGCGAAGATGTACCAGGACCTCAGAAGAAAGCAGTGGTGGTCGGACATGAAGAAGGATGTGGCAGAGTTCGTTTCTCGATGCCTCACTTGCCAGCAGGTGAAGGCGGAGCATCAGGTACCAGCAGGCTTGGTACAACCCTTGGAGGTCCCAGAGTGGAAGTGGGACATGATATCTATGGACTTCGTGACTGGACTTCCACGATCTTCCAGACATCACGACTCCATTTGGGTGATTGTCTACTAACTCACCAAGTCGGCTCACTTCTTACCCATCAGAGAGTAGGGCTCAGTGGAGAGATTGGGGGCTCTCTATGTTCAGTAGATTTTACAGCTTCACGGTGTGCCGTCATCTATCATCTCTGATTGAGATGCTCGCTTTACTTCCCGACTTTTGAAGGGGTTGCAGGAGGCGTTCGGGACGCAGCTACGTCTAAGCACTGCCTTTCACCCTCAGACGGATGGTCAGATGGAGAAGACCATTAAGAATCTCAAGAACATGCTCTTCGCATGTGTCCTCGACTTTGGTCGCAGCTGGGAGGACCACCTACCCTTGGTGGAGTTTGCGTACAACAACAGCTACCACTCCACCATCGGGATGGCACCATATGAGGCGTTGTACGGCAGACCTTGCAGATCTCCTTTGTGTTGGACAGACCCTGGGGAGTCAGCACTTGTGAGACCATAGATGGTCCAGGCCACGACAGAGAAGGTCCAGGTCATCCAAGAGCGGATGAGGACATCTCAGAGCCGGCAGAAGTCTTATGCTGACAGGAGGCGGAGGCCACTAGAGTTCGAGGATTGAGACCACGTCTTTTTTCATGTCTCACCTCGACATGGATTACGAAGATTTGGCCGAGGGGGCAAGTTGTCTCCACACCTCATCGGACCATTCCAGGTCCTCAGCAGGGTCGGTGAGGTGGCTTATCGCCTGGCTCTACCACCTCAATTGCACCGGGTGCACGACGTCTTCCACGTATCTTATCTGAGGAGATACGTGCATGACTCAACACAGATCATTGACCATGGGGAGATGGAAGTTGATGATGGGGCGAATTTTGCGGAGGTCCCAGTGGAGATCGAGGATCGATAGGAGCGGGTAATACGTGGTCGATCGATTCCTCTAGTATGCATCAAATGGCAGCATGGGAACCTCCAGGAGAGCACTTGGGAGCGGGAGGCTCAGATGCGTGCTCAGTACCCCCATTTGTTTCCCTAGCTTATGATTTATCTTTATGGGGATGTAAATCCCTGAGGTGGGAGTGATGTAAAGACCTGTAAATTTCAAGAAATTTTTTTTCTTAATTTTCTTTGAAATTTTACAAGGACGCAGTTTCTGACGGCACGTGAATCTGAGGCTCGGTGTGCCCGGAATCATATTCCGAAGTTTGGCTCGGGTACGTTCAGTGAACTAATGAGCGGGTTTTTCTAACTCTTGAACCGGTGCTCGGAATCGAATTCTGAGGGCACTGATGGAATCACAACGCCGGTAATTTCTTAGAAATGCCTCTTCTGGAGTTGCGTTTTCTCAGGTGTGGTTTTTAATTTTTGGGGTTAAGTGAAGAAAATAAAATAAAGTGGTGCGATGACATTATTTTATTTCACTTAAAACCACTTAAAAGCCACTTAAGATGAGTTCAAGCGGATAGGGTGGAACCCAAAACATCCTACCCTCTTGGTAGGATATTTGTGAGGTGGGGACCGCACGAGCCCCACCGTTTCTTTTCCTCTAAGTAACACACCTGCGAAAACCCGTTTTAATTTAAAGTCAACTGACACGTTTTCTAAATTCTTAACGCCCCTATTAAATTGGGCGGTTAATTCATTGCAATTAATTCTATGAATTAATTTGTTTGTTACTTATCTTTGAAATCAATTATTGGCATGAGATTAAAAAATAAGACAAACACTTGTCTTTTGAGAGGTGTCTTGTTTTGAGGATTTGGAGAAATCTCTGAAGCTAGAAGATCTTCATCTTTCTTCGCGAAGAACACGAAGAATGCGAAGAACGTGAAGAATGCCGTCCTTTGAAGAAAGGCGATGAAGAACGCCGACGATTCTCCTTCCGCGACGCTTCTTCCACAACGTTCTTCCCCGCAACAATCTTTGATCATCCGTTTGAGGTGGGAGATTTCAAATCGTTTAAATTTTCCTTTTTGGATTTTTATCCTTAACATGGATTTAATTCGTGAAATTAAATCCATGTGTTTTCTTTAACCCTCAGAGATCGTCGACGCAACACCCTTCCGTGACGACGCGACGCCCTTCCGCGATGCGACAATCCTCTTCTTCCGCGACGATCATTTCCATGAAGAACTATCGTTCGATGACTACGACGAGGTAGGGGTTTGATTCTTTTAAATCATTTTGATTTATATCTACGGCTTGTGATTAAATGGTTGTTGTGAGACATTTTAAACCGCTAACGCGGTGGGTGTGGACCAACGAACATGTCTGAACCCACAACCCTTTCGTTCATGGTGTGAAGACGGCGGACGATGACAAAACAAGCCGCTCGAGCGTTTTTAAGTCTTTACAGCGAAGGTCGGGTCCCGATACGAGCACTGGCGAAGACCACAGGCAAAATGGACCACCAGAGCGCATCTGGTGGTTCGCGGAAGTTTCCACCGGCGCAGGCGACCGGAGGCGCTGCCGGCCGCCAGGATGCGGCGGCGCCCGGCGCACCGCCGGGAAGACCCTCCGCGGCTGAAGCCGACGCGGCTGTGGTCAGTCCCGCGGCCGCGCGGGTCCACGGATGAAGGACGCGGCCTCTCCGCGTCCATTGGCGAGAGGCGGCCCCCACGCGGGGCCGCGAAACCTTCAAGGGGGCGCGACTGCCTTGCGTGGCGCCTGGCCCACGCCAGCGCACCGGCCGAGCCGCCCGGCCGGACCGCCGGGCCGGGCGGCACCGGCCGGTTCAAGCTCGGACCCGGGTCGGGTCGCCCAGTTCGGGCCGACCCAGGGGGGGTTGGGTCGGGTCGATCCGGGCCCAGACGCCCCGTTTTCGGACCTTTTCAGGAATTTTGCCCGTATCTTGAGCTACGGGCCTCCGATTGACGCTCCGTCAACAGCGATGCGATCTTTGGATCTAGACGGTCGTTTCGGTATATCACACTCGAGGTTTCGGAATACTTTCGGTTCGGCCGGGTTAGTTCGTACACGAAACCAACCGGGCCCTCGGAGCGTAAACAATCATATCTTGAGCTTCGGACGTCCTATTGACGTACCGTCAACATTGATGGATTCCTCTAAATGAAAAAGATCTTTTGGCATACTCCGCCGGAGTTTTGGATGTAGGTGGAGTATGGTCGGGTTGGTTTTGACTTTAAAATCATCTGGGCCCCAGGGACGAAAAAGCCAATAACTCTCAGACCGGGCGTCCAATTGACGCGCCGTCTGCGACGTTGAGTTCCTATTGACGATACGGAACATTTGGATACATAAAATCTAGAATATGTGTCAGTTGATATATCATCCTCTCGGCTCAGGTAGCAGACCCTCCCGAATGAGCTTGCTGTGTGCGGGAACCCTAGAGCTGGCTGCGACTGCTACTGTGACGGCGACGACTGTACAGAGATCCTCAGTGGATTCGATGGCGACGACTAAAGAAATCAGCGATCCTTTGTGGGTCAGTTCTACCGATCCTGTGTGGGTCCGATCCTGTGTGGGTCAACGCTCAGCGGTCCTGTGTGGGCCAGCGCCTACAGATCCTGTGTGGTTCCGATCCTGTGTAGGTCTTTGTGGGGGTTAGTTATCTATCGATCCTGTGTGGGTCAGATCCTTTGTGGGTCATTGCAGGGGTTAGTTACCTATCGATCTTGTTTGGGTCAGATCCTTTGTGGGTCATTGCGGGTGTTAGTTACCTATCGATCCTGTGTGGGTCAGATCCTTTGTAGGTCGTTGTGGGGGTTAGTACCTATCGATCCTTTGTGGGTCCAACGGCATAGATGAATCAGCGGCAATATCTGGTCATCTTTATCGTCATATGAATAAGTATACCTGTGTGAGATGAAATCCTGTTTTTCTTTCCTTTGTGGATTGTGTTGTCCTATCCTGTGTGGATTTACGTTTTGCTTTCCTGTGTGGACTGGGTTGTACTTGGGCTCGGATGTTGGAGCCGAATGAGAATTGAAGACTTAGGTATATGTATGGGAATATATCTAAGAAGTGTCTAATGTTACTTAGTGACTGTATCTTTCCTTTTTGGTTTATCCTTAGTGGATTATGGGAGACTGTCGGGGGTCTCGGGGTCCCTACTGAGCAGCTTATACTCACCCCTGCACGGGTTATTCCCTCACTACGTTGTGTTGGTTGCAGATGACGGACAATGCAGATCGTGGTTGAGGCTTGCAGAGCAGGACGGTACCTAGAGGTGGACCACTGGGCGGGATGTACTCGGAGCGGTTGGCTAGACCCGAGGAGCAGTGGAGGCTATCTGTACCATCCTTCAGGTGGGATTTCCAGTGGACAGCTTGACATTGCGGCTTTACTTTTCAGTTGTTGTTTTCCCTTTCCAGTTGTATTTTACCTTCAGTTTGGGTTTGTATACTGGCCCACTTACTTTTCCGCACTTACTGTTGTACCAGTTTTTACTTAGTGTTTACTTCTGCTTGCTTGCTCTATGGTGTTTTTGGTTTAATATACAAAGTCAATGCCTTCCCTTTTTCCGGGATTTACACCTTGTTGCTAGTTGCCATCCCCTGGCCTATGGAAGGCGGGCTTGGGGTAGTCACGACACGGGCCCCGAGGACGGGTTGTGACAGAGGCTATCTGTACCTACCCATCAGGTAGGATCCATGGTGGACGATCCAGGAGTTGCGCTATATGTACCTACCCTTCAGGTAGGATCCTTGGTGGACAATCCAGGAGCTGCTTGTCACCTTTCGGCTGTTTTATATTTTTCCTTGTACATTACAGTTGGGCTTGTATTTCTGGCCCCTTTTCTTTCAGCACAACTTGTTTCAATTTTACTTAGTGTTTTACTTCTTCTTGTACTCTGTGGTGTTTTCTTTACTTTTATAAAGGCAATGCCTTTCCAATTATCGGGATTTATGCCTTTGGTGCTAGTCACCAGCCCCTGGCCTATGGAAGGCGGGCTTGGGGTAGTCACGACATGGGCCTCGAGGATGGGTCATGACACTTTTATTCTATATTTTATCATAATATTGTACATGGATAACCAATGAATACATATTATAGTGATGAATTCCACCATGTGGTTGAATATTATATTTTTCATAATATTTTACCCTTTATTGACAACAATATAGCTTTTACACACTGTTGATGTTTGGATAATTACTCACCATGTCTTCACTAATAAATCTAAATCTAATGGTTCAGGGATTGATTCGATATTCATTTAATACATGTATTAAATAAAGTCATTTATAGAAACATAATTAAACATTTCGCATGAAATCTTTTAGATATCAAGGAGTGTAACTTCTACTACATCATTTAGTTCCTCTACTTTATCCTTCATGATATAAAATTATCTACATTTATCTTATGGCATATGATTTGGATAGTTATGGGTTTCCTTCAATATATTTTTATTTGGACATTGATTGAAAAAGTTCCCAATATATCCACACATGAATAATTCAACTCCTAGTTTGGACATCACAAATTTTACCACTATCTTTATAGTTGAGTAGTTGAGGATTCACCTCACCAAGACTGTTTGAGATATATAGAAATATCCAATTCACATATACAACTTTCTACTCTAAAGAAATAATTTCCCAAAATAATTTTTCCTATATTACATTTATTTGATAATTCAAACTTTCATTCCTCATATTCTATAGTAAAAATTCTTCACGAAGTTTGGATCTGTTTCAGAAATCATTTCATCTGATCTATGTGATCATTGTAACTCATTAAACTGAAATTCAACCTTATATCACTCCAAATTATCTTCTAATAGCTTTCAAAGTCACAATTTTATACATTCTTCCACATATGGGGTCTCATTATACTAAATAATATATCATCCTTTAATTTAGAATCCAAAAAAAATTATAGAGGTGTGCCCAGATAGAATTTAAATTTCATCGCATAGATTCACATCAATTGATTGTAATTTTTTTTTCAAATCTAAAATTCCTTATCCATTTTCTTTCTATTTAAATAGGATGAATATTTACAAATTAATATTTACTTGAACGCTTCCAAATCCATAACATTGATATCCATTATTGAAATAATATTTTTAATCATTTTTTACTTTTTTTCATATTATCCATCAAAGAGGTATCCTATAAAGGTAAATTATTCAATATTTGAACAATCGAGTATATAAATGATCATTTTTATAATTCATTTTCATTATTTAAGAATCAATGGGTCTGTATATCCACTTAATGAATGTTATCATCCCTTTGAGATGTATCATGTCCCTAAACATTATTCATGTTCTTTTTCATATCTTAAGTTATTCCATTCAACATCCTCATAATTTTTTTATTCCAGTTTCCTTTGAAATGTTATTAGTACATCATATTTTTCACTAATCATTTACATGGTTCATCCTATATCCCACCATTTTTCTAAAACAAGGAAACACTAATGAAAATCATATTTCATTTATGAATATTATAATTCTAAATGTTTTATATTTCTTAAAACATAATGATTAAATATTTTATTAATCTCCTAAAATAACAATTACATTTTCAATATATCATTCATAATAGTTCATAAAAAATGGGTTGACTAACTGAATATATATCAATGAAGTGTCAAACTAGGTGTATAGAATGGAATATGGCCATTGAATAGTTACCATTATAGTATATTTCAAATATATGTTCTCAGGGGTTTCCCCAAAGAATATCTATGCATGAGCCACATGAACATGTAGTACCATAACATGGATGTATTTTTATTGGAAACCATATATCTTTAACCTAAAAAAATAGAATAATTTTTATATATATAACGACTGGTTCCTCGAGCTGTACTAAGGCTTTAAAGTGAATATTTCTAAAAATAACTAAACTATAATATGATTCCCTCTATGTTATTTTGATTATTTATTACAGAATATTAAATTACATAATCAAAATTGAGGAGTTTTTATGTTTTATTTTCCTTGAAAGAAGGAACATAATTTCTGATAAACTGAAAAATTATTCCAAATCCACATAAACGATATCTTCAAGGGTTCTCTATATGTTACATTTCTTCAATCTAGTATATTGGGGATATAAATCAATGTGAAATGGTGTTCTAGATTTTCAGTAATGGACTAAAATGAAATAAATATAACAAGTGATCTTGATACATATCAATAAGAACATGAGGAAAAATAATTATCCTTGAACAAGAGGAATATCTTAATAATATTAACATGAATCATGGCATGAATATGATGCTACAATATTTAAATGATACATTCATAATAATGTCAAAATGTTTTGTGACCAAGGAGTTGTATTTGAAAATTTACAATGTTATTCAACAAGGTATCATAAAACATGTAATCTCTAGAGTTTAAATTCTTTATAGAATTCATTGGAAAACTATCATATTGAAACCTCTATATTTCTTAATTTTTTGTGAGCCACACAGATCAAGATAAATAATATAATTAATATCACATAGAGAATAATTAATTTCGTCATTATATAGACCCTCATTTTCATACATTAACATTGCATTAATTTTGTGGAATACTTATTCATTACATAAAAAAATCCCAAATACCATACTAGTGTACAACATTTTAAAACATGGAAACATAAAAAATTATAAAAAAGTGAGTTAAATTATATCCAATTAGGTTATTATTGAATATAACAACTATTATATGCATTAAAAATAATATATATCTTCCTAACCTTGGTAAATGAAATAATAAAAGGGAAAATGTAAGATTCTAAATGAAGGTCAAAAATGAATATATGGAAACATAATAATGAGAATATGTTTTTGATATCTTCATATTGAAAATTGAATATAAAACCATCAATATAATGGAACATAAAAATGAATCATGGAATAATTATTGGTAGTTCACAAGAAATTAATCCTAAAAAATAAAGAGCACACGCCTTGGAATCATAATATAGGAATAAGATATGAAATTGTTGTCGGCTCTTATTCATATAAAATATACCCATATCAATCCAAGAAACACATCCAAGTCCATATAGTTAGTATGGTTTCACTCCATATACCATCATTTTATTCATGTTTCAATCCCATGGTTGTATTAATAGTATGATTTAACTCCACATGACATATTGGTAGTCATGTACTACTCCCATGATCGTTTAAGGGGTCATGTTTCACTAATAATACCATATTAGTCTATATAATAAGATATAATCATTACAAAATTAATTTGATGTAGTTATATTCCAAACACATCTCATAATTAAATCATACATACCTTTTCCATGTGATCACAAACAATAATATCATAACCCGAGAAATAAAATGAGTGATATTAAAATGTAATCATATCATAACATCTAAAACAAATATGACTCATAATAATTTCATCAAAGTATAAATAATTAAAATAAGTAGGTTTCATAAGCATAAAATTGGTGGAAGTGGATGGAGTTTCATAAAACTATAACCTTTGAAAGAGAAATGGGTTTCATAAACATCCTGTTATAAAAACAAAAACAATTTGAGAAAGAATATGAAGGGAAACATGCAATAATTTATGTAGAATGATTTACTAACATGAACAGATGAAATCATATATGTGAAAAAAATCCTAAATGATATTTTAGAAATTAGTCATAAGTAAAATATCATTTATCAATTGAAAAGATAATTTTAAATCATTAGATATTTTTTAAAAGTATTTTCAAGTAAAATCATTCTCAAAACATAAAAAATAATATTTAAAAATAATAAATCATTTTTAAAATAATTTTCCATGTAAATTATATTAAAATATAATGTGAAAATAATATTCCATTTTTTTAAACATGTTTTTCGTAATAAAATAGATGTCAGAACAAAGAGAGGAATAATATTAGAATTTTAATGAAAATATTTTCATAATTATATTAATTAATAATGAGTGGGAAATGGTAATAATAAATTCATATTTCTCGAGATACTAGAGGAAAATAAATCTCAGGACTGTTCTTGAGAGATGGATCATGAGATATCATCAATGGAAGCACAGTAATTAACAATCACCATAAATGATGAGATGTTTTAATAAATTCTTACCGTAAGGTAACCTATTATCATAATATACATGTAAAATATTGACTTAAATTATGAATAAAATATAACAATATGAAGGAGGCTCATGATATAATATTTCAAATGGAATTATATGAATATTGTAAATTAATGTACCTGCATAACAAAACATGCATCTCAATGAATGAAAATTGAGACAAATCCATCTTAATGATTTGGTAAAATTTGAAACATGAACACCATGAAGACAATATAAACTAATGTATATGAAAATACACAAAATTTAGTAATAATAATCATAGAATGAAATCACGGGTATTATATACACAACCCAATATAAAAAAGTGGTGAACCTGGCATGTATATCATTGAAATGAAATGTGAGATGAAATTACATTACTTTATATACTGTATATCCACACACTCATAAATTATTATTGTATAATAAATGTGTTTTTAATATATATTTTACATAAAAATATTCTTATTTCACAAATTATATATAATATTATTATGAATTTATATTACCCCGGTTATAAAAAATTCGTTGACAAAGCTACACTTCAGATAAAATCAACTTTGATTTTAACATGTTTCATATTTTATAATATCTTTGTTCATTATACATATATAGTGATTTATTGAATTTATACTAGGATAAAAATATATTTTATATTTCATATATGTGTTTCATAATAATATATATAATACAGACTTATCAAATGTAAAACACCATTCATGGAGACAGTAAACTGTACGTATCCATGAACATTTCTTCTGTTTTACTTTCCTATTAAAGGAAGTGATGTAAATGAAATATATTTATATACATAATTATTATACTAAAATTATTATATCATAGATATATAATATAAGTTCTACAAACACATCCTAAACACATATTATGTAGAGTGTGAATGAATCTCATCAATTTGAGGATGCAATAGTCTACACGTCCAGAAATGATGTTATCGTATTTACATAAGATAAAGAGTATAATGATTTGTGGTATAAAATAATTAAAAAACAGTAAATAATGAATAACTATCATAAATATCATATATAAATTTTTTTAATCATAATTAAAATCCATTAATTGTGGTAAGAGAAAAACAAAAAATGTTGTATCATGAGGCGGTAGTTCTCCATACACGAGAATTATAACTTCATTACTCATTAAATGGATGTGTTGGTATTTTTAGGTGAATCCATTAATTTATGAATATATTAGGATATTTAGGATATTTTTGTTATTTATTAATAATTTAATTAGGATATTTTAGGTGGTGGATATAGAAAATAAAACAAAGGAGCTTGAGGAATGATGTTTAAAAATATTTGGGTAACACCTTTGTAGTTTGAACCAATGTGCTTTATTGGATGAATTCATGCCCAAAGGGAGTCTTCAAGGAAAATGGGGGATGGTTTTTGGGAGGATATATAAGAATATTTTAACATTTCAAAGGTCTTTATATGTGTTAGTATGTGTCAAGGTTAGTGCCATTATATACCCAAGGACGACAGACATTCTTGTATATTCCAGAAAAGGGATTTCCACCCTCATTTTACCATTTTATGTGACCCAAATAACGTTCCATATTAGATAAATGACACAATAGAGAAAAATATAGACATATAATGGATTTTAGATATGTTTATATGTTTTTTGGACTTTATATTTTAGGATTTGTCCATTGTTAATTTTAGTTTAACCTTAATCGTTGTAATTAATTTTAACATTATTCACTAATATTTTTTGTTTAAAACTAATGTCATCTTATTAGGAATTAAAAATTATTCATATTACAAATAGAGAATCAATTTCATGATAGTCCAGTCATATAAGTGTAATAATTTTACTTAAAATTAATCTCATAGGCTGGAAGACACTATGTTTCCTTAATGTAAAGAATAATAAAAATTTCACTATGTTCTTGTATTAATCTAAATTGTGATATTGGTTCTATTGAGATAAATTAGATTAATTTATGTATTTTTTATATAATTATTCATTAATGATATTTAAATCATAATCTAACTATATAAATAAATTAGATAAAAAAATATTTTTTAACTTATATTTCACTATTTGTCACTATTTATCCAAAAATTGTTGTTTCATAGA
Organism: Viscum album; assembly: GCA_963277665.1. Classification (NCBI taxonomy): domain Eukaryota; kingdom Viridiplantae; phylum Streptophyta; class Magnoliopsida; order Santalales; family Viscaceae; genus Viscum; species Viscum album. The sequence goes on along the minus strand of OY728128.1, from coordinate 792,491,900 downwards.
TAAATCCCAAAGAATAACTCTATAATTAATTTAGGATTTTACATTAAAAATTATTTTTACTTTATAAAAATAAATTTCTGTATTTATCTAAAAATAATTTTAATGTTTTTTTTTTCACAGAAGGTTGTGACATATAGTTCATTTCATAAAATAGTATTTTTATAGATAAATGGATAGTACTAAACAATATATTTTTTAATATCAATATGTTTTATTTTTATAAAAAAAATATTTTTTTTAAAATTTAGTATATAATAATTATATTACTATGATTAACTTCTAGGTTCTAAATATCTCATTCCAATACTTATAAAAATGAAAGGATGTTTCCTAGAATAATTGTGTTGCGTTTAATGTACGCCAAGTTGGTGCTTACTATAGCATAATCAAAGTCAGTATTTCATGTAGCACAAGACATGTTTGTTCCATATGAAATGAATGATTGACTTATTTCAATGGAAAAAATTATTGATAATTATTTTGTTATAGGAAATAGTAATAGTTTCATAAAACAGTGTTGTTACACTCTACCCGCTTTAAAATGAGTTTGACCCTCGAAATTAAAAATATTGGTACAAAAAATGATTATTATTATTCTTCTTCATATCCTCATGTTCCCAAATAAATTTCTATAAGTATTTATTTCTCCTTAAAACATAGACTTTGTGAGTGGTATTATATCGTAAAAATTTTTCTTTATAATCCAAAATTTCAACTGCTTATTCATCATAAGAAAAATCCTGATACAGTTTTATGATCAATGAATTCTGTACATGTGAAGGGTCAGGTATGTACTTCCTTAGGATAGATACATGAACCACATCATGTAGTTGATGGATATTTGTAGGATGTTCCATGGGATGGGATTTGATCTTAATATGATTATGAATTTCAAAGGGACTCATATACCTAGATCTTAGACTCCCTTTCATCCTAGATCTAATAACCTTATTACAGGGTGATGTTCATAGAAAAACCTTCTCAATAACTACAAATTATAGATCACTCATTTGGTTATCAGACTAACCTTTATTTCGACCATGAGCTTCCTTAATATGTTGTAGTATGGTTCTATCCTTCTCAACCCCTTCAACAGTTATCTTAGGTCCTAATAGCATTTTTACCCAATATCATCCTAGAATGATGGAACTCTATATTTCTTACCATGTAGTTCTTCACAATGGAAAATCTAAATTATTTAGTAAAATATAATGTTGAAATAAAAATCAACTATATGATGGTGTTGATCCAATCCACCTTTGAAATCAATAGAATAAGATCTCAATATAGCCTCTAGATATTGAATTTTCCCTTTATACTAACCATCTATATGAAGATGACATGTAGGGATAAAACTCAATTCAAAATCAATTAAATGATGATGAATTCTCCAAAACATTGTGGTACTCCTTATATCACGATATTATAAAATAGAATATTATACTACATGAAACCTTACACTTCCTTAATGTATATACTGGTAAGATCATCCTGAGATATGTCTTCCCTGATATCAACAAAGAGTGATGACAAAGTAAAGAGACCAGATACCATCGATATAGATGTGAAAACTTTTGATGTTTTGGGGAGTCCAATGAAAAAATAAATATTTATGTTCTCCCATTTACATTATTTGATGGGTAAAGGATGAAACATCCCTTTAGACTTTATTAATTCATTCTTTACTTGATGGAATATAATTATTTGAGATAAAAACTCTTTAATAACTATTGTCATACCATACCAATAGAATTATTATTTCAAATATCTATTTAGATTCGTACTTCCAAGATGAGTAGATAATGATGATCTATGGGATGTCTCCAATAACTACTTTTTAAGATTCAATATGGATGGAACACATCGATAGTTATTGATCCATATCATTACATCATGATGAAGGGAAAACTTAAGAACATTTCTAACCTTCTTTTGAAACTCTATATCTTTCATCCACACCAACTTAACTATCACATAGTTTGAGGGTTTAATAATCATTTTTTCAAGATATTATTTTCCCCTAAATTTTGGATTTCCATTTCCATCATTTAAAAATACAAAAATATTTGATTGTTTTTTATCAAAATCATGGATAATATAGCATGATCCTTTGGAATCAAAGCATTATTTACCTTGTTCGATTTCCCATGGTGGTAATTTAATGAGTAGTCATAATAATTTATCAACTCTTACCATATTCTCTAGAACATTTACATATCCTTATGTGGGAATATATATTTTTGACATTTTTGATCGTTTTATATATCACCCCATTCACTATAAATGTACCTTTTCAATATCTTTTATGGAAATATTACAAGACCTAACTCCAAATCATTTGATGTGTAATTTTTATCATGAATATTATTATTTTTTATGTATAAGTGACAAAAATGTTATTCTATATTGTAACACATTCCAATCCCCTCTTTGATGCATCACTCAAGATTAAAAAACCATTCCCCACTACTGGGTAATGTAAAAATAGGTGTGTTGAACCATCTTCTCTATAGTTCTGTGCTATTTTTCTCACATTCATCTATCTAGAGGAACATGACAAAAATTAGAGTAACCATTTTTAGAGGATTATATATTCATTATAAATTCTCCAAAAACTATTGATAATATCAATATAAACAATGAAAACAATAGATATCAGTCACATTGGTTGGAATATGAAAACCTTCAATAGGATTATTCTTTGATGGATCCATTATAATAACTTCTCTTGAGATTATATGACCAAAAAAATGAAAAATTTTAAAACCAAATTCAGTATTTGTACATTCTTTATCTATTTTCTCATTACATTGGGTCTTTTGTACAACTCTTAAGTATTTTTCAGGATCATCCTTTATCTACAACTAGTATATAATATCTTCTATAAAAACTATTACAACTTGATCGAGGTAATAACTATTGATTATATTCATTAAATCAACAGTTATAGTATGATAATTAGTAAGAGCCAAAAGAATTTATATTTATTCATAATGTCCATACATTGTAAGGAATGTTATATTGGGTAAATCCCCATTCATAACCATTAATTAATGATACCCAGAACAAAGGTCATTTTTAAAAAAAAAAATTGATCTCCACAAAGTTGATGAAATAAGTAATAAATACAGGATGATGATACTTATTCTTTATTGTGATCATTTTCAACTCTCTATAATCAATGAAAAGTTTCATTGATCCATCATTGTTTAAAAAAAAGAATTGGTTCACTCAAATTTGTCCCACATGTCTGGATGCATCCATTATCAAGGATTTATTGGATTTTCATCATCAATTAATGCAACTCATTCCGTGCCATTCTATAAGGAGTCTTTGATATTGGAGTGGAACCAAAACTGCGTTCTATTAATAACTCAACTTCACTCTTACATAATATAATTATACATATTGTCACCTTGAATGATGGTAATTGGTTGGTTTTAAATATCAAACGTAACTTATGTCACTAGAAAATTAATTTGGGCATTATTAAGGGAAATCCCATCCATGCCTAAGAATAAATCCAATTAAACCAAATAAATATTTAAAATAATTGTAAGAAGAACCTTCCCATAAACATCAACCAGCGTGGAATCATTGTCTTGGGATTATATCATCATACCATTTTAGGGTTTTCCTACAAATACAACATCTAATAATTATGGTGGAAACATAACACCATTATAAAAGTCTCTAGATATGAAAGAGTGGGTAGATCAAGAATCAAATAAGACATTAGAAATTATTGAGTTGATGGTAAAAATAACATTTTCCATGACTTTATCACAAACCTTATATGAAATATCGATTTCCGGAGATTTCCACATGTCCCTTTGTGTTATAGATTACTAATGTCGATTATGATCACCATCCCTTGGGTTTTGGAACTAGTTATCATAATTCCCATTAACCATAATATTTTACAACCGAATCATGGTAGGTGCATTATGTTTATATTTTAATTTATTCACACCATTTGATAAATTCTTCCTATATCTCCAGTTATAAAATTCATGATAACCATACATTTTACACATAAAACGTTCCTTAGACCCCTTTATGAAATTTACTCCATGATTTTTCACACACATAGAGCATAAGTAATAGTTTACCTTATTCTTTTAATGGTTTTTAGGTATTCCACTAAACTCCATCTTATTTTTTAAGACACCATTATATTGAAATGTTACTCAAACATCCATTTCAACCATGATTTCACAACTCACAATATATTCATAGAAACTAATTTATCTTTTACGGAATTATCTTTATAGATTTTTCGTTATTCCCCTAATATACTCATCAACTTTACATTTTAGTTGGTTGATAATTCTTGAAGCGTACATCACATTCCTAGTGAAATTGGCCTCATAGGTACAAACTGAATCATCTCCCCTTTTCATAAACATGTGGAACTCATTCACCTTATTTGTACAAAGAATACAAGGAATGATAATATTAAAAAAATGTTCTTGAACACATCCAATCCGTAAATTAAATTTCATTTTACATCATTTTGTTGTTGATTAGTGTCCACCACTACCATAATTCATATTCAAAATGATAAAAAAAATAGTCTAAATTTCAAATTTTCCAATCACTAATGGACATAAAAAATATTTTCAATGGTACCGACCAACTTTTTAGTAATTAGTTGATCTGAAGACCCACTAAAATACTATGCATGCTTCCTTATGAAATAATAAACATAATTTTATTCCTTCCTTTTCTAATTTGGTTGTCAAGAATGATTGATAGATTTAAGAAATATATGTGAACATTAAAATGGGGTCTTGAATTTCGTCTCTCACAGTATCCAGTTTCTCAAATGGACAATCACTTCATTGTCCATAAAAATCACCAATAATTTGATTATTTTGGGTTCAATCCATTGAATAAAACCAATAACCATTGATTAGGAAACAATTATCATAGTGATTTACCAAATTATTATGAAAAAACTAATTATTAGATGTCTGAATTATGAAACCCTATTCAATCTCTGACACCTTAGGTTAATACTAGGATATTTATCGCCAACTTATAATAATATGATTTATGATTGTTCATGTGGAGTTTGTGAATTTCAAAAACATATCCCCATGAGTCTAAATCTAGTTATGTGCGAAGGCCTAATGTCATGTACTGGGTTATGATGATTCTGACCTGAGGAACCTTTTGGTAATTGTTACCCAAAGGTATAACTATTACAATGCTGCATCCAATTATAGTTCCTAGACATGTATCTATTTCTAGGAAATAACTCACTTTATACATTATGAATATTCCAGGATAATTTTTATAATTTTCCTCATCCTTGGACCTATCCTTGACACCCCGTTTGGGTTCTCACTAGGTTTTCCACAACCTAGCTTGCAACAGTTAACTAAAATATTTATATGTTTTAAACATTGTCGACCCGCATTATTCAAACATTAACACTAAATTACTTTTTCGAAATACCTGATATATTACACAAACAAACAACCAAATTCTATAATAGTTTCGTGACATTAGAAACACAAAAACATAAACACTAGTACAATAGTGAGTTACATTTTCTCCCACAAGATTATTATTTACTAGAACCATTCAAAGTATATAAAAACAATACATATCTTCAAAACCTGGGGAAGAAAACATATGAAAGCATTGAGGTATAATTCTTAGTAAGAGTAATGAATAGAGATATGTAAACATAATCATTAGAATCATGTTATGAGAAATGGATCATGAAAATAGAAGACCATACCATGCATATCGCTGATCATAAATTGGAATCATGGTATAATGATTAACAATTTAGAATAAATGAATCACAAGGAAATAAATGACATAAGACACCAAACCATGACATATGAATAATAAATAGAATTTTCGAAGACACATAACTATAAATAATTATATCCATATTACATAAGTATCACTTCCAAGGACATAATAATCATATTGGTTCACTCCCCATACAATCTTAGTAGTCATAGTTGATTTTAATGGCCATCTTAGTTTTCTGAGTTCACTCCCATGTCCATATTTGTATTCATGTTTCTATCCCAATACCTTTATTGTCTATCTCATGAGATAAAAATAACTACCAAATGCATTTGAGGGATATATAGGTCCCACCCATCTCATAATAAAATCATACATATGTGGTTAACAATATCTTATGTAATCATGTTATAACCCCATGAAATTAAATAAAGATCATAAATATCTAATAATATCATAACATATAGAATAATATTGGTTTCAAAATCATTTCATTAGAGAATAACCCACGAAAAAAACTACTTTTGTAATCACAAAACTCATGGAAGAGGAATGTGATTCATAAAACTATATCATGTGAAAGAGAAATAGAATTCATAAACATCATGGAATTAAAACATTTACCATTTAGAAAAATAATGTGAATAGAAAAATTGAATCATTTCCCCCAAATCGTCATGATTAGCAGAAATATATGTCATATTATAGTGGAAATTGTTTTTAAATATATTTTTAAAACCTTTTTATAGAAAAAATCCATTCTCTATTAAAAGGAAATTTTAAATCATAAGACATTCATGTTTATTATTTTCTTTTAAAATATCATTGAAAAAATTTAATGTAATATTTATAAAGAAAACCCATTTTTAAAATATTCTTCATGAAAATTATTTTCATAGATAATTTGAAATATTTTTTTAAAACATTCTTGAAAAAAAATTGAATTAAAATTGAATCTCAAGTGAAGTGAGAAGTACATTATATTTTTTATAAAAACATTTTCATTATTGTGTTAAGTACAAAAGAGTGGGAAAATAGTACTATTAAAAAGATATATATTTAATAGATATTTTATATAAAAAATAATTAATATTCATGAGAGATGCATCGTACGATTTCATCAATGGAGGCATAATGGTAAACAATCTCGATAAACAGTGATATTTTTTCAATAAACTCTTACCAAATTCTCTATTGGGATCATACACTCTGTACGAAAATTAAACTAAATGATGAATACTATACCTTTAGAAAAATTAACTTTATGAAAATAAATTTCTAATGGATGTATATACCTCTCAAAAAGAGTGTTGGGGCGTAATAAATCTTTTGTCTCAATAATGGAAAATTGAGACAAAACAATCTTACTAATTTGAAATCATTTGAAACATAATCCCATGAAACTAATATCATTTAATTTACATCTAAATACCAATATACATAACAATAATAATATTCATATAATACATTAATGGTAATTATATAATCCAAACAAATGGAATTAGTGGTGAACATGGCATGTATCTGACTGACAAAAAAATTAAGAAGAAATTACATTACATTTTGTCTTGACTCTAATTTTACACATAAAATATTCATGTATAATAAATTTAAGTTCATTATAAATATTTTTGAAAATCATATTATTATATAATATAAAATATATTAATTTAGTGTGAAATTGTATTACTTTCTTATTTACAATTCCATGTTAATGTAACTCTTTAGGTAGTATAAGCTCTATTTTTCTCAAATGTCTTAGTTTTTTCTAGGATTGGTCCATATACATATATCATGACTTCCAAAATAAAAAAAATATATAAATACATTTTATATTAATTATATGTGTATTATAATAATCTCTATAATATATATGTATGATATTTAATAAACCATTCATGGGGACGGTAGGTTGTAGGTACACAAGAATGATGTTTCCATTTTAATATCATATTGAAATAAAGAAAATAAATGACATATATTTATTGAAATGTATATATATAATTCTGATAATAGAATGATAATAACATATATGTTTAATAATACCATCCTTAATACATTACATGTAGAGTGTGAACACATCATATCGCCTTGAGGAAGGAGTAGTCCACACATAGACAAATGATGTAAATGTTTTGATACAAGATAAAATTTTTAAATTTATGTGTTATAGAAGAATTAAAGATTAATATAGGCATAATAAATATCAAATATATCATATATAAACATAATTTTCATCATAATTCCTAATCATGAAAGGTGGTAATTGAAAAAAAAAATTGTTTCGTGAGGTTGAAGTTCATCGTACACACGAATGGTATGTTGGTTACCAACTATATGGAAGTGTGATTAAGTGTTGATAAAAACATTGATATATAAAAATATCAGTATATTTTGTATAATATATTTATTATATAATCATGGAATAATGATAAATTAGGTTTTGGTAAAACAAGATAAATGAAAGGTACGTGAGGATGGTGTTACCTTTACTTTTGGTATCTCAATTTTGGTTACAACCAAAGGGAGTAAGGGAGGGATTTTGGAGGATATTTTAACATATATTTTCTGAAACAAATAGCTTGATATGTGTGAGGAAGTGGGAGGGGAGGGTGGATTTTAGAGTGGATCTGGAGTGGCATTATTGTTAAATAAATTTAAGGGAATTCCACCCACATTTTTAACATGGCATACGGCTCAAAAAATGATCCAAAATCATGAAATGTGAGTATAGAGTTGTAATATGGAAAGAAAATGGATATTACAAAACTTTATAGATTTTTTGGATTTTATTATTATTTTTTAGTCCCTTATTAAGGTTAATTTTATCTTATTCATTGTAATAAAATTTAACTACAATCACTAATATATTTGACGAAAAACTATGTAGATCTCATTATAAAATATATTTTAGTCTTATTCCAAACATGTAATAAATTTTTTTAAAATTCCAATAAAATAAGTTGTATAAATTACTATAAAATCAATCTCACAGATATGATGAAACTATGAGTTTTTAGAACAGAAATGATCAAATGATTGATTTTTTATATATCCAATTTAAATGTTTATTTTGATGAAATGAAATAAAATGTATTAATTAATTTATATGTGATATAATTATATATTATAAATTTTGTATATATAATTTAACTATAAAATGTTATTAAATGAAAAAGGAGATTTCATTTAATATTTAGTTTTTTTTCAATATTCCTCAAAAAAATGTTATCTATCAGAATAATCACAAAAATTAGCTTGAAGATAATTTTAAAAAGAAAATTTCAAAAAATTATGTTTAATTTATAAAATTAATCTTCCAAAAATATCTAAAATTATATTTTTTCACAAAAGGACTTGAAAAGTAATTAATTTGAGAAAATATTAGTTTTAAACATACAATAACTTTTAAAAACTACAATTTTCATTATCAATATGTTTTATCTATTTAAAAAGACAAAAAAATATTTTAGATGTGGTTATTACAATTTTTTTTGTAATTTTTATTGTATAGTTTATAAGAATCTGATTTTAATGAAAATATCAATAAAATTATGTTTCATAGAAACTCGGTGTTGCTTATAACAGATACAAAGTTGGTGTTAGGTGTAGCACAGAATATGTTAAGGTTGTGTGTATTTCATGATATGTTGGTGTCATGTGAAAGGAATGTTTGACATTTTTCAATTAAATATATCAATTAAAATTAATTTATTTTATCAATGAAAATAAAAAATTTCCATTCAACGTGCGGTGTTTCATTTATAATCAAAATAATTGCATACAAAAGTTCATAAAAATTGATAATTACATCATTTTTAATTATAAGAAACAAATGAGTGATTCATATATTTTAATTCCCAACTAAAAAATTCTCATTTACATCTTTCTGAATAACCATTTAATAGAAATTTTTTTTTTCATATTCAAAAAATAAAATTTATCATTCAATTGAGAAAAATATGAGATATTAATATCGAATCATGATGGTTATAAACTATTATTTTAGATATCGGTAAAATTTGAGATGAAAATGGTCTCCCATTAATGAATTCCTATTATGATTGTAAATAGATAATATAACATGGTCAAAAGAACATAATTTTAAAATTTTAAGACATACCATATTAAAATGAAAACGTAAAATGAAATGGGAAGTATTTATTTACCTTAAATTGAATATTTCTTCATAAAATTGATGATGGATCCTACAGCGATTTAGGAAACCTTTTGGGTGATATATGGGAGGTAAAATCACCAAAATATCACAGAGGACAGATTGAGAGTGAAATTAAATAGTGATATGGTACTATATTTATAGTAAAATTTGAGGAATTGTTTAAAAAGGTCCACTAATAGGTCTTCGAAAAATATGTTTTATAAAATATAAAACTATTTGATTAATTATAGGGTTTCAATCATGTTTAATGAAATTTGGTAACATTTCACTTTAAACTCTATAAATCACACTTCATTCCTTCAATCATAATTTACTATAATTTCAATAGGGTTATATTTTAATTTTTATATGATATTATATGGTTTACTAATATTTTGATTTATTTATGATTAATTATAAGTAGGCAATATGATTGAAGTAGATTGGGATAATATTTATATTTATATTTTTGGTTTTATATTTAATATTTATTTTTTAGTTGTAATTATTTGAATTTTAATTTGATTCATATCTGACTGAAGATATTATCATTTTCAATGAAATAACTTTTTTTGTTTATATATATTTTTTATACGTATAATATTTTTTATTTCGTAAAAAAATTTATTCAAGAAAAATGTATCATTTAAAAAAATTTTGGGTCATCACATCGAATGAAAAGAAGAGTATGGTAAATGAATTAGTATGATGTAAATCTATCATCCTCTGATGTGATATTGAATAAAAATCACATAATTGTGGTTTCAATGTGTGATTAAATGGTGTAACCAATGGATTATAGATTCAATATTACAAAATATAATATGGTTCTTGTGAAGGATATCGATCACTGAGAATAATAAAAAAGATTCAATAATCAATTCTAATCAAATCCTATACGGTAAAAATCCATAAAATATCAGGGATTTCAAAAATAATGGATCACTCATTGGTGATGAACATTTTTCACTAGAGGCGAGGCAAGAGATGGTCATTGGTGATGAACATTTTCACTTGAGGAGTTAAAGAAGATACCAACATGTTAACCATCAATCATATTTTCTTACTCAATTTTTTTTAGATGATCCACATAAAAAATTTTCAAATAAATCTCAAATCCCCCTATATTATTTCAAGTTTATGAAAAATAAACCAATGTAATTTCCAAAATAGGTTATTTAAATATGAAGGATAAGTTTTTTTATTTAAAATAATGAAATGAAATTATTTAATTAATTTAGTAATCGTAACTTATAGTGATTTTCTTCCCCTAAATTCCCAATACTAAACAATAGTATGATTTACTTAGGATAAAACATGCATTCCAAAAAAATTGTTGTATTTGATTTCCCTTTCTGGGTACTAAAAAATTGATAAAATATTTAATATATAAATTTCCATGCATGTGACAAAATATTTTTAATATTTGTAATATAATAAAATTGAGGTTATTTAAGCACCAAAATCTAATACAGAATACGTGTCAATCACTGGAAAGAAGAATTATAATATACAGAAATATTATAATTAAAAAATAGAGTCACTTCATTCTCTCATCATTCATGGATTTTCTCCCCAAAAATATCAATGTACATAACAATTTTATGATAGTAAGCCCAAAATTGTTCATTTTTCTCTATGGTGGTATCCAATATACTCTTGTACTACAAAAACTCATAGACCAATAGAGTATTTAGATTATTTTGGATCCCCTCCTGTTAGTCCTCTAACACCACCAGGTACTCCAAAAAAGTGTATCCATCCTCAATTTCTATATAATTGAATCCAATACCATGAGTAGGATTGTTCACATATCACATCTGTTGTGACCCCAGAAAGATTTCCCTATATTAGTCCATGTAACAGGGTATATCTACTGGATGTGTAACCTACCAAACAACTTAAAGGGTCTAAAATATATTGGTGAGCCTCAATAATATCATTCCCCCGATTCAATCCTCAGAAATACTCATTGTGGGAAGGATCTCGGGGAAACATGGTCTCTGTACTACTTTTATGAAGGCTTATAATGTCAATTCCAAAATATGGTTATCTTATCTAGGATTTCCTCATATTTTCAAATTCACGATGTGGATTCTCTATCGAATCATCCACCATCTATAACCACTAAATGATATATCTCACTAATTTAATTACTATATAATGATTACCTAAGGGGTCTCCCGTAAAATTCCTTGAATGAGTCATCTCGATTCTAAAGTGATAGATTTTATATTGGAAATCTAGTCAAATGAAATGTAATTTTTCCTAGATCTAGACAGAGTCCAACACATGGGTTGTAACCATAACAACCAATATATGGATATTCCACTCAATCTTTCCATCCTTAATATGGTTAAATGTTGTAATAATATAAAACTATGTCCCAAAATCATTTTTTATTACCCAATAAAATTTGAAAGTAAAAAAACTAATCATTGATAGAGATTCTTTTCATTGATACACCATGAAGTCGAATCATGATCTACATGTATAAATTCCACAAACACTAAACTGATCTATACACCCACATTGAAAGGATGTTTCATAACATGTTAATTCAATAAAAAATCACACATATAACATCATGAACTATCAAAATACATGGAATCCACGTTAAGAATCTTTGATATGCCACCCACTTTTATTTTAGGATGATAAATTGTTGAGTTTAACATAATTGTATCTAATGTTTATCCTTCACCTACTAACATGTGGGACACATAGAAATAAACTTGACATTGATCTCGATTATGAACATAAAAAAACAACCATTGAAAGAACATTACCAAATTTTCCACACCCATATGTAATGAAAAGTGGTATTTTAGAAACTACCTCATCATGTCCTTTTAAAACATGACTAGAAAGACCATTCATGCCTTCAAATGAATGACATAGTCCATTACATGAAAAAATACATTTGGTTCATCTCTTAATGATATATAGTCACATATAAACACACAGTCGATGTTCCCCATGAGATACCATCTCAAAAAATGATGAACAAGAGGAGTCATGATAATAAAATGATGAAAAATTATAATCCTCACCTCTACTAGGATGAGTCTCAACGAATCCAACTACATAGACTCCTCCTTCCCCAAGTGAAAATGAGAATTATTTTTATGGGAATCTTCCCCCACATTTCCCAACATTGGAGTATATAGTATTTATGAGTCTTAGTATTAAGTGAACTCTAACCAATTCCATTATCGTAGGGTGACATATCTCATAGTGATGATGTACTAGAGACTATGGTGGTTTGAGTAGGAAATAATACACTCTCCCAGAAGATAGTTCCTCCACATCTTCAGTGATAATACTTACCCTTTCATATCTACTTAATGATTAATGTAGTTCTTCTTCCTGAACACAGAATAGATCAACACCAAATGATGCATAAAAATATAATTGATGCAGTATCTTGAGGTGTTGAATGAAACAACAAACTCAATTCCATCATTCGTTGGTCTCAAAAGGGGAGAAATCGTAAATATATACCTCAACTCCATAAATTCTATATGAAAAATTATAGTATTCATAATTTTCTACCCTTTACATGTTATGAAATAAAAATTGGTTGGTATACTAGAAAAATTTTACATGATCATCAAGTAGTACCCTAAAAAACCTAAGAAACTCCACACCTATGTCATTATCATAGGTGGATCCCATGTATGGACTACGTTGATCATTTATAGGACTATTGATAAATCAATATCAAATATGAATAATTGATCTTCAATGAACCAAAAATGTTACATCAATAGATTACTAAAAATTTAGTTCTCCCTGAGTAATTCTAGGGCCAAAATCAATTAAATTTGATGATATTACTATATTTTAGAGTAAATTAGTTTTTCGTTGATGTTGGAAAGAATAAATCACTCCATATATAGATACATTATTTGGTTATTAGATCTTTGAACATATTGGGAGTTGTGTGACACTTAAATGAATCAATATGAACTCACTATATAGGTAGGGACATCAAAATATTGTCTTCAATATATAACCCTTATGAATCCCCAAATGTTTATAAGTGGACACCAAATTAATATTTGAGAACCAACACACAACTCTAAACATGTTTAATTGGTGATGAATCCATGTAATGTGTATTTTTTCTTAATCGTTTAACAATTTATATTTTCTCATTCAAAATAATGACTCAAACTAAATTTTCATTCATAACAAATGGAATAGGATATTCTCATGGTGGAATATTAAGTCTGAAAAAAGCATTAAATTAAATTCCATCTAACAAAACCATCAACTACTAGAAATTAATAAGGGAAATTTGATATGTTAGAGAACTTTTTAGTGCAGTAATTTGGTGCATGTTGATGATGATTTAAATATCTCACTTTAGAGTGAGTCTTATAGCATATTTGAAGAGTAAATTTCTATAATCCTCCACCACTACTATAATACTGACGAATATAGATCCTAAAAAAACATATGATATTATATCTATGTTATGGGTGATGAGTTACATATTACTTCTCAAGGGCCCTGTCAACTCATCCACAAGATCCCTATTACCCACAACGAATAATAACATCCTACATATCGAAAGATATACAACCCTCTTATGATGAAATCATATTCTGATATTCCCCGCAGATAAAAATTCTACCCCACAATGATATCATACGGTTTAATCATGAATCCAAATATTTTTATTGAGAAAACCTATCTAATGAATGAAAACTCATAATGTCAGAAGATATGGAATATTGAATAATTAAATATAGTAGGAAACTCTTACCATTGTTTCTATACAATATTTTCATTGGTAAGATCATGATCTCAAAAAGAGATATGTAGAAAATGTATTGAATCAACCATATATATACAATAACCGAATATAGTAGAAAATATATTGATTTTAGCTACAACCATGTCATCTGTATTATGGAAAAAGGCTTAAATAGCATGCAACTACTCATTTCCTAGACATCTAGATTCATATGCCTTGTGTGAGGAACCTAGTAGTGGTGGTGGGATAGTTCATAGTCTCATCCTCCAATAGTAGTCCCTAACTCCATACCTACACATGATCCTCTACTAAGACTACACTCATTGGGGTATCCCAGGACATTATTTGGATATCTTTATTCTTAATTCTTTCTTAGACATGGCGGTCTATCCACTGCATGCCTACACTACTCAACATGAAATGAATTGAAATAACAAGTCACATAACATCATCTATCACATGAATAATATCACCCCACTCATGGACGTCTAAATCAACTTTTTATTATTTGCACCAAAAAGTCCACCTTTCTAGGCTTGAGCCTTTGTATACTTCCTACAATAAGACCGAAACATATGTCACCTCATACATGTTTTATATGACTCATCCCCAAGATGATCCCAACTAGCTTTATCCACCCAAAATCCCAATACTAGGAGGCCCTCTATCAACAGATCCCTCTATATAACTCTATCATCTATAGGAATGAACAAAAAGAATATATGGGCATAGATATCCTTATAAAGGATGAACTAAAACCATTTCACCTTGATGTAAGAATTAATCACCATATTGATAGTGTGTTTGATTTAGGAAAATGAACATAATATAATACTTAGGAACTATCATGTCACCTTGCTACAAACCATGAATACCCTGAATCCACAAATATAGTATGCAATAAGGATAATATATGTCATGATATTGATACTACAAATTTTTCAATGACCGTGTTTCATTTTAATATTTCTGGGTGATTACATTACACTAGAGACCTTATACATCATAATGAATATCAGATGAATGCACAACCATTTAATCAGTCATGGTATCAATATGCCTATAAAATCATATCACGTACTCATGCCAATCATCCACAACTTCAGGGTCTCATTTTCTATGATAAATTTATTGTATCTATTGCTGGAACATGTGTAATATGATAAGAATACACAAGTCATCATATATTCCTGAAATAACCATCATTTTCCCCACACAACGTATATTATTCCCCTGGACCACTATAGAAACTCCTTTTGTGTACGTACCTAAATTGAGACCTCATCACTCGGAATATCATCTTCATAGTACAGTATCAAAATCTATGTTAGATGTCATCATGGAGGTTTCTTTAAGGTTATAATTATATTCCAATGTTACATATTAATATATTTGTATTTTTCTAAAAAATACATGCATTAAAAAAGACTCAATACATTTTGATTTAGGTACTATTTATTCCCTTCAATAGATGCCTCACTATACTATGTTGTCAATCATATATTTAATTTACAGGTGCATGTATATGTTAGCTACCATAACAAAATATATTGACCATGCCTAAAATATATGATCAAGACACTCTGTCTCCATTTACCTAATTTATAAATTTTATTCTCACAAAAGGTTAGCAGCAATCACCATTCTTGGAAAAGGATATCATATATGACACTATCATATCAAGAACGACTTAGGCCGACATGGGTTTTAACAATCCATGTTTGACACAAGAATCCTATATCCAATATGAATGGGGTGGGTGGAAAGACCCAAAAAGGGATGGATTAAAATACAAATTCATATCCTAAAGAACCAATATTCATTCTTACAACAATATCCACAAAAATGTGATGAAGAAAAAGAAAAGAATATAATATCTGTAGTATATCCAAAAATGAAATAACCTTTAGAGAATATGATTGAGTGTGAAAATATAAATTCAAATAAATTGTGGTAAAAATATAAACATGACCAGAAATGACATAATAACATGAGGTATACTAGGGAAAAAGGAAACCTGAGGAGTTCACATATTTTGATCTCACCGTCTGACCATCGATCATAGTCAATGAACAAAGGTATAATTATTATCCCTGAATTTCATCACCAATACATGTGTATTTTACATTAGATGGTAAATGTGTGGAAAGAATCCACGAATGTCTGAGTATATAGATAACCAAAATGAATTCACATAAGGTAATAACGGTGTAAAAAAATATTGATAACCCATCTCCACCCAAAATAAAAAAACTAAACAAAAACACAATATAAATTTTCAGTAACAAAACACAAGTGAGATAGATAAGGGATATCCATCACCACAACCTATCAATTAATGTGATGTTAGCATACAACTCCATGGTCAATCATTTAATGACTAAAATCCTCTATATACTATAAAGTATTTTATTTTTGGGGATCACTCCACACAACATGGATCCATATCCAATGTATAAATAACTCATGTGGATAAATCAGAAAAAGCTGATGATCATTGATGGAGAGAGTACCACTCTATATAAACAGGACCCTCAACCTCTTGTATTATAGGGGAGTGAAAAATATACATTTTTAAATATATTTTGGGACTCAAACCTTATAAGATAGGGGGATTAAAACTATAATGACTCTATGTTAAAACAACCTAATCACATCAATTCTCCAACCACTTCTGAAAGAAGTTTCATTCCCATGTCACTTCATGTCATATCATTGTTACAAAATTTATTCCCACCAACACATTTTCAACAGATAATTAAGTATGATTGAATAAAATTGTTACAAAATTAGGGTCTATCTAAAGTAAATATTCATGATAAAAATTATTAATGAAGGTAAATTACAAGTACCTAGGGTCAAGTGACATGTGACCTCAGCAGGTCACCAATCCATTTTCATTCATTTAAAATGAATGGATATTCATTTTGGAGTACACATAAATTATAGGTTATACATAACATGTCATGGTCTCTTGAGGGCTTCCTATGTCTTTCCAAAAAGTCCCCATGCAGTTCATCTCATGTGAGTGTACCTTGGCAATGCCTATGCATACTATCCTATTTTTTATTCTTGGGACATGTTTATGTACAAGGTCGTGCTCATGTACTAGACCTATTCCCATACTCCTACCCATTTACATGCTTCTATACCCATTGGGTACATGCTGAGCTTCTTGAACTAGGTCACAAAACATGTGTGGTCTATACATGACATGTGATAATAAACATCACCTAACACTCTATCCTTCATATCCGAGGAACTACATAGCATCTGTTTCTCGAAAACCAAACATGTATATTAGGGTTCCCCAAAAATTAAATAATCATTCACATATCTTACCCTGGGTTGTTACACTACCACTCCTTCATTATTCATATTGAGGAACTTTTCCCTAGGTATTACTAGTCTTGAACCATTGAATGTATCTTGAATATGGCCATCCAAAACCCATGAATCTTGGTCCCATCAGACCATGTTGTCATGTAACCCTTCATGTGGATAAAAAACAATGATACAACATTAGATCAAAGTCAAAATCACCTGAAAACCACATTACAACTTGATTAATCAATAAATCAATGATTCAAAGCTCGTGATTGTATAAAACAAGAATATAACGATTCAATAAACGTAGAATCCAACCAGGAAATGTTGAAAAGTGATACCATTGGGTAATTGTGATAGATACAATGAATGGTAGGTTCAATGTATGAGGAAAAGAGAAAGCATTATTGTATTATGTGATCTCGGAAAATGATCACATATTTATGTTATCCATCGATGAAAAAATGATAAAGAAGGGAAAATCATTTAACTAATACTAATATATGGTTCATATAATTCGAAGGACTTCAATAAAAAATAACATTAGAGAAAATATATTCAAATTGAAGGCTATAAAGTAAAATAAAGAAGTAATCTATAAAATAATTTTCTTTGTATCTTGAATTGATAAATAATTATTGAGAACTATGTTATCTAGTATCAATGGAGATGATACATTTTCATTCACTATCTGTATTATGATCCTCCTCGATCTATTTTTTGTATTCACATCCTCAGTTTTCCAATTAATCTCTACACCCCCTCTAATTTGATATGGTTATGTGGATAACACTATTAACATTCCATAACATTGTTTTCTATATGGGTGGACTAGTTATGTTTAATTTGATGGATAATTAAATTAATTAAATTATTTACATAACATACCCTCCAATGGACATCTCCCCTGAATGCCAAATATTGAAAAATTTATGTCGTACCTATGTTTAATTCTTCTTTTTGGAAACAAAAATGGCCCAAAATTTTGCAGATGAGGTCCCCAAAAATGGGAAAACAATTTATTCGGTAAAGATGACCAGAATTGACATAATATATTTAATATTATTATATATATAAATTCAATGACTCATTGTTCTCCAGAATATCATTTTGGCTCAACACCTGCCTCCAAAAATATTGAATAAAATTTTCTCTAAATGTAAAATTAAAAAAATATAGTCTATACATGTATTTATTATTCTATTTAGTATATATATATCATAATTATAATTCTAAAAAAAATTAAAATTAAAAATTCTTTTCCTAAAAAACATTCCTCAAAATTAAATAGTCATAATAGTTCGAATTTAAATAATATTAACTGATAAAATATTTGAGAAATATTTTTTAATATAATTTTATATAAAAAAGAAAATTCAAATATTTCTATGGAAAAAAACCGAAAAATAAGATATATATATATATATATATATATTATTGAAAATTCATGTAATAATAAACCAACCACATTACCGCCTATGTTCTTAATCTAGGGTACGTGCTCTCGGAAGCACACAACGATAAGTACCTGACTATGAATATAACAAATGAATGGTATATATTTATGTAAATGATGGGTTTATAAATAAATTTTGGGAGTAAATAAATTCTTATTTTCAATAGGGATTATATTGTATCACCTCAAGAACATAACATATGACTACCAGTAAATATATCAATATTTTTTATAGATTTATCCACTTGAAAAATCCAACATATACCAAACCACGTTATATTATATAAAATATAAATATTTTATTATGTCTATAGAAACCAATAATTTTAATTTTATGAATTAATATGATTAAATTATTTATAAACTATTTATAGAAAGAAAATATTGGATACTTATAATATGAATGAATTTCAGTTTGAATGGATAAAGAATAGGAAAAATAATATTGTAGTTAAAAATAAACTTTTCTAAAATGGATATCTTATTTCATAAAACTATGTATATAATTATTATATTATAATATAATATAATTATAGAATGACAGATTGATTAATTTTTTATCGTAATTATAGTTAATAAGAATAACTATTAATTACCATTTTAAAACAATATTTTCCTATATGTAATGTTTTCAATTAAAACTTTTGGTTTCATTAATATGTTAAATTATACAATTTTCGAAATCTAAATTTAAAAACAATAAAATAATTTTGGATTAAGAATAATATTATTTTACTTAAATTCATTTTCCAGAATAAAAAATATATTTTTTGTGCTCAATTGATAAAAGTTTATTTCCATAGAAAAATTAATTTTATTAGAAAAAATGTATTATATGTTTATTATTATTATCTTCAAATTATTGAACAATGAATATATTAGTTGGTTTTATTTAAAGTAAATTACTTATTAAAAATAAGAATTGGCATTATAAATGTACAAAAATTATTTTAATTGAATTATTTAAAAATAATTTTAATTGAAAAAATTAGATTCATATTATTTAGAAAATAAATATAATAATATTTTTAAATACGTAATAGGAAATAAAAATACAAAACCCATAATATATAAAAATCAGTTTTCTATTAAATAATATTCCATATAACTAATATTTTTAGTTTACATTTTAATTTTAAAATATTGATAAAATTATTTTTGCTAAAAATATCCCAATTTATGATTAATCATATCAAAACTTTTTATAAAGTGTCATTTAATATTATTATAAATAAAATAAATATGATAATTAATTATTATTTTAAACTAATAGTTAAAATTGGTAAATGGGTTTTATCAAATAACTAATACTTATAAGCTTACATAGATGTTTTAGAAACACCTATAAGGTATGAAATTTATAATGACATTTATCCACTATTGTTTCTAATCCTAACTCAATGAATAATCACGTAATTACAATTTCATCACTTACCAATTTTTTTAAACATATTTCCCCATTTTCTCTGATTAACGTTTCCCACTTACTCACACATCATGATTCCAAAATATTTCAAAATTAAAATAAATCTTTAACAAATTTCATTCTTCTATATTCGGTCTATATTTTTGGGTTCCCCTAGAATTAAAAATTTGTGTCCGTACATTATTTTTGAAGGATTATTCAAGATAATATCCATATTCTCAACATATATATTACATATATGTTATGTTTTATTATTTATCTAGATCATCCATTATCCTTTAATCCCATTACAAAAACATTTATTTAATGAAAATATTATAATTATATTTTTTTACTTTTATATAATTTATGGTATAAATATTACATATTACACTCCAATTGAATTTAAAAATATATAATATTACTTACATGTAAGTGAAAACAACCAACTCGATGAAAAACACATGTATTTTTTTCAAAAATTATAACAGATTCTTTATGAAATTTGAATATTGATAATATATTTAATTTTTTTTCAAGGGTTATGTTATTTAAATAAAAATTTGTCATTCTCTATTTAATATTAGAAATAATATATCATTTAAACATTAATAGTTCTGAACAAGCTTATCAAGGGGAAAATATTATTCTGTAAAACTATGTGATGTATTTTAATTAATTAATTAGTCTTATAATTAATTATAATTTAAATATATCATACATATAAATAATAATCACAGTCATAATACTTATGGAATTATGGCATTACAAAAATCCACCTCATAACCATTCATTAATAATTAGATGACTATGTTTAGATAAGATTAACGAACCTCTTGAGAAAAACTATTCCTTTATATCATAGTTTAATATTAGAACAATTACTCAGTAGGATTATAAAAAATATTTTTTTTAATATATATAATCTTTTTGAAATTTTTTATATCATGTATCACAGAGTTCAAATGAAACATGATAAAATATTAACCTATTCAATATTTAATATGATAGTTTTCACATAGCCATTGGAATGACATGGATGTATAAGAATAATTAAATTATTAAAATATATGGATTTTATATGAATAATTTTTTGACTAATTAATCAAAAATTAAAATAAGATCAAATTTAAAAAAACATAGTAATATTCTGGGATCTAGCTTCTATGCTAAACCGTGTTTTACCATAATAAATAAAAAATCACTTTGTTGAATGATTTTACTAACATTTATACATATTATATATTCAATAATATGTTTAATACTCATCTAATTTCTATTCAGCAATAAATTGAAATGAAATACAATTGTGTTTATAAAAAATATATTTTTCTAAAATGCAATTTTTTCCTCAATTTTTACACTTATTATAATTTTTTTACAAAAATTATAAAATAAAATTAAAGAAATAAATTTAAATTTTTTATCTTCATATCAATATTATTTTATTGTAAATTTTTATAATTCAATGAAAACATATTTTTTTCATTGATTAGTGAAAATTATAATTTAATATTAAAAAAGGCCTTTTCAATCATTGAAATTAAAATGTAATTTATTTAAATATTTTTTAAAATATAAAATTAAATATTATATATATATATATATATTAAAATATATTATGTCACTATAATTATATTTATAGTGAATTTTTATATAAAAACATTCCAATATTTTAAAAACTTTCTCTTTGGAAATCCTCATTTTTATAACATCCTCAGAACTGATTTTAAAATAATATTTTTCACTTGTGTTAATATAATTTTGAGGAATTGATTCCATATTTATAATCACAATAATTTATATTTTCATATATGTTCAACATAATTTGTTAAAATATTTTATAGAAGAAGTGAAAATAATTATTTACTATTATTATGGTAAACAATGGTTTACTGGGGGTTAAAATAAAAATATAAGTGTTAAAAATATCTAAAAAGATTATCAATACCCATCAGATGGAAATATTTTTACCTTATTTATTTAGGTTATTTAATTTTTTATTTTTTATCCTTGTTTCTTGTTAAACATGTGGGTGAAAAAAACATTACTCAAAAATTTCAAATGGGCCAATTATCTAACTTATAAAAGTCCTCCCCATTTATTCTCATCCTCACACATCGAAAACCCATTTTATCAGCCAATACCTACCCAAATCACTTCAATAATTACCTATTCCCATTATTTATGTCTTATGTTTTTCATAAATTAAACATATGAATTCTTTTATGTGAAAAAAATGTTGTTGTTCGAATAAGTGGTTTCATCCATAATCGGGTGATTTATTTTGTTTCTTCTTCCAAAATAATATATATTTTTTAAAAACCATGTGATATAATAACCTATGTATCCTTTATATATATATATATGTGATATTTTGATAATTTGAAAACCTAAATCTTTTTACTCTTTAATAAAATGGGTGAAGAAACTATCATCTGTGTATATGAACGACTACAGCCTCTCGAGATGATGTTATTTTTTCCATAAAAAACTCTCATTGATAGATATAATGAATTATTTTTTAAATATATGATATATATGATATTATTATTCTTTTGGAATCATTTTCTCAACTGTATATTCTTACTTTCAATTCTGTAGGAATATGATAATGTCGTTTGTGTGCACGATATACATCAACCACACGAAGTAATGAGATTAATTCATCCCATATATAGTATTTATTAAGGATGAGTTTAATGATAAAATATTATATATATGAAATACAAAATTTTATATAATGGAAATATATTACATTATACTATTCCAATTATTTCATCATGAAAATGGAAACAATATTTGTGTCTACGTACAACATACTGACTCCATGAATGGTGTATTTCAATTCCAGATTCTATATTTTATGAATCACAATAAACAGACATATAATGTCTATATAAGATATATATATATAATTATAAATATTAATTATATTATTTAATCATGAAAAAAGTAAAAGGAACAAAAATAAAATATCAAAACATACAAGGAAAACAATGTAGTTGTTTTCAAAAACCTGACTATAACATTGAATTGTTAATAAAATCGAAATAAACCATTATATGTAAGTAATATTTTGAATTAAACCTATGTATGTTTTCATGTAATATATATATAATAAAATTATATTTATTATACTTTTTTTCTATATGGATGAAGTACATTGAATATAATAGTATGCTATTTCCTTCTAATATTTATTTATCTGTGAGACACATACATTATTTACAAAATGATTCTGTTATGTGGTTTATTTAAGGATCATGAATGTATTTAATGATTCATGTAATAATTTTTTTTGGATTTGCATATCCATTTTAAGATCTCTATTTCATATGGTTTGTGGTTAAAAAGATACCCAGGGGTAACTGTGGTTTTGGTTAAAATTTAATTATCTTGGAAAAACGTTATGTTCAGAATGTATATTATACTATGTATTGTATATAATTACCTTTTATAATGTTTAATCATTAATATATTTATTTCATGATATTATATGTTTCACTTGATGTTATTATTTTAAGTGGATTACAATTCAATGTTACTAATATGGAAAGAGTTTTCTGTGAGAATATCATCTTTTATGATGATTGTCTAGGATTATGCTTCTAAGGAATAAATTATATGATCCAATATCGTCAAACTAATAAAAATAATAATCATATATTAATGTGAAATTAATAAATTTTTTCCCTTAGTATTATACTCTTTATGTACTCAAATTTTAAAAGATTATTTTTATAAAAAACAGCTTCATTTTCATCATCGTTAAAAACCCAATTTTAGTCTATAACATTGTTTTCTAAAATGATTCAAAAAATGTCTTTCATATTCTACAAATGATCTGTAATATATTTTTTGACCAATTCCTTTATATTACATAATTTTTTTAAAAAAATTATCATACTTTTTTTTCAAAATAGAATTATTTTTATTATACTAAAATTTTAATGGAACCTTTGATTTAACGTGTATAAAAAAATACCACCATCATAATCAATATTTTATTTAAGGCATTGTTTATATTATTTCATGTTTACTTTAAATGAAAACTATTTTCCAAAGGTATTTTGATTTAAAATGGGTTTCTCAAAGAGGATATAATATTTCCCTTATTAAAATTTTTATAATATTTTTAAATGATTATTTATAAGACATTAATGTAAATTCAATTTTTTTTAAATTATTAGGTTTTAAAAAGATATTTTTCAAAGTGGAGATTATATTTTACCATAGAAATATTTTAATTATTTTATGTTTTCCTTTATATTTTTTAGGGTTATTTTCAAAGAAGAGAATTTACACAATAATTCATTTTTGTGTTATAAAAATAATTTTACAACTAAATGTTATTTTCATAGAGAAATGATAAATGTGATCCTTAAAAATAATTTTCTATACACGTTTTCATTATATGATGGTACTTATTCCTTAGTGTGGGTTTTATCCAATGATATCATTCCTATTAATTATATGACTGGTTTATTTTTATAATGATATGTGTTCTATGAAACATTATTCCTTCCATTTTTTATACCATGACAAATTTCATATGAAAACCTATTTTATTTTCCATTAGTTATGCATTAAAAAATGATTACATGATTATGAATTTTTATATATTATACACTATTGTTATAATTAAATGTCTATGAATCCCATTTCTTATCACATGTTCTGATATGATGAATGTTTTATGATCTTGTAGAAAACATATATATTATTTTTGTTATGTGAAGGTTGTTATATTACAAAAAAATATAGCAGTTACATTATATCTACGGAAATTGGATACATTTTTACTAATGATGGGTTGGACATATATATTAATAAAATTCAATTGTTCAACATCGTATTATCATTATAAATACATGACTTAAATGAGTATTTATGCCAGTTTAGTATGGGACTCTATCAACTATGATAGTTTTGTGAGTGAAAAACTGACCACTACGATGGTTTGTAGAGTTAAATTGTTCCACTATGAAGGTTTGGTAAATGATAACTGACTACTTATTGAAATAATTTTCTATTTTTATGTGTATCCCAAAATTCCATTTCTTACTTTGATTTTATAGTCTCATAGATAACATTTCTAGATTTTTTTATGATTCATCTCTTCTAAATGGCCAATATGTATTCCATAACTGAATATTTTTATCATTGATATATACATCATGGTTTCTAAATACTATTCTTATGTTCGTATATAGTTATTCCCAACTAATGTTTATATATTTCATTTTTTTACCCTTATGGAGCATCTGATATAATATTTTTATATTCATATTTCCCCTAATAGTGATGATATATATTATGTTTAGTATATCTAATAATAGTTCTATTTATTAGTAAATAAATGGGTTATGATGTAAAACTACTATGAAATAGTTTTTTATGTTTATATGTTTCGAGATGAAATTTGCCTTTATGATTCGTCAGAATATGTTTGTGCTATGTAATGAATCGTCTGCAAAAAATGAAATATATATGTATCAAATGTTTTATATTCTACAGTTGGTAGTAATATAATTGTTTAGTTAACCATTATAAAATAGGATCGGAAAACATTATTGTAATATATATGGACATTTCTATAAACATAAATAGGGACATTTATAAGGATATGTTCATGGATTAGTTAATGTATAAAAAATGACTTGAAATTTTGGTAATGGATAGAGAAATTGGTTTCTATAAAATTACAACTATATATAGATAATATAAGTAGATATGGATCTAAAATATATTTAACTATGTATAATAACTCTAAAAATGTTACACTAGTCAAGACATGGTCATCACCATTCACTTAAAAATAGGATATGCTACACACATGGTTTGATACTCCAGGGGTATATGGTTTGGAAATTCAGAAAATACAAATGAAACATGATTAATGTTTTAAATAATTTCCCTGGATGACCTAGGTTAAGCATAAAAATTCATATATTGAAATGAATATGTCATTATTTTGACATCATAAAATTTATTTTCCATGATTATATGGTACCTCATTAACAATATTGTTTATCACAATTTTTTTCAGTATTAATCAATTGTTGGAACTAGAAGAAATAGGGTTTATATTAATGTTGATCGAAAATATTTTAATGAGAAAAAATGGGATAATTAATATATTTATGGATATTTTGACTATGTTTAACTAGTTAACATGCTATATTATTAACATATTTCAAATAAATAGTAGTAGGAAACTCCAAAGAAATGAATGATATAGTTCATTATGATATTAGGAGGTGGAGACCCTGGAGTAATGATGTCTCAAAATCCACACTGTCATGAATATGTAATTATTCATTCAAGATAATGTATCATACGGAAGATAATATATTTTAGTATGGAAAATTTCAAAAATAATAAATTACATTAGTAAAATTAAATGTTAAGTTAAGGATATATATTGGATTTTTGGGATTCCTACAATATTATTAGAAGATGAATATTCTAAATGTGGAATGTTTGTTAATTATTATAATTAATATACACATGACAAAGGTATTCAAGTGAATCTGAAAGCTATTGCGGGTAATGGTCATGCTGATGATGATAAAGAGAAAACCAATTAAATATGAAATATATAGAATATTATAATAGTATTGTTAATTTTAATCATGAGAATCAATATTAAATTGATGTGGATGAAAGTTATGACATAATTAATAATTAATTTTTTTGAAATAGTTTTTGAGGAATAATCTAATAAATTATAGTTAATGTGTTACGAATGACATGTAATGGTAGAAGTGTTTATGTATTGAAATTAATTAGTTATGATGTATATAGGGATTTTTACTATATATTTCACATTATTTTTTTTTAAGAATATATTGAATGGTAATGATGAAGTAGAAAAATTAATTAATGGAATGTGGATACTTTTAGGAAATCACATGTATAATGAAATATTTCACATAATATGATCTTGATGTTAATGAAATGGTGTCTAGTTTTAGTTACAAGATTACTAATATAGATAATATAAACCTGATAATATTGATAACCAATAAAATAAGAAATGTTTTGTTTATATAATGGTATATTTTATCATTTATGGTGTGTAATTAATTATTTTATTTATTGAACAATTTCAATAATATGTGGTCTTATTGATGTAATTTGGAATTATGTATGTAATAATTTTGGTTTTATGGTAATACTAGTTGTTACTAATATTTAGGATAATCTATAAACAATATATTCACATATTTGTCATTTTATTGTCAATAAATATGTAATAATATTAATATGATTAATGTTACATTGGTTTTTAGAAACATATTGATCAAATTTATAAAAATTTAATTTTTAATGTGTTATAAGTTAAACCATATATGGAATGGTTTATGTTAATTTTTTTAAAATATTTCCAAGATTGTTATATTACATCAATATATGAATATTTATTCATATTGGATATCTTATGAAAACAATTTTTAATTAATATATCTAGATGCTAAAGAAAAAACATATACTTTTATTATGGATCTAGAGATATATTAATGCTTCAAGAATAATAAATCCATCTTCATTTCATGGAGTAAGATATAATGTGGAAGTTGATTGAAGAACAAAAAAATATGTAATTGTTCTTACAATATAAAGTAATGTTAAACCCTTGTAATATCGAGCCCTTTAATATTCATGATAATCTTGGGACTGTAGCTTATCGATTGACATTTTTAAAAAACTTCTATCTAGTTAATAATCTATTCTATGTAAATCTCTTGAGAAAGTATATACTCAATCCATTACATGTACTGAACTGTGAGGTCATAGTGCTAGATCATAAAATTTCATGTGGGAAAAAACAAGAAGCCATTTTGGATCACACATAGAATGTAATATGAAAAAATAATTCTCATATATTCAATGTCTAGTCCTGAAACCACTATATTAAGAAACATAAGTGAGAACCTATGCATTCAATGAGTATGAATTATGACTAGTAGTTGTTACCAAATTGATACATTTTTATGGATAAATTAACTTTTTATTTTTTTAATGTATCACTCTATGAATTTGTGAATTATTTTCTCCAAATAATTTAATATTTCAGATATTTTCCCATTCACACAACAAAATTTTTAAATGAATGGACAAAACCTCTCATATCCTGTTAAAAATTAAAAAAATATTTAGACCAAGAACAATTAAAATAACATCCATAATTAAATAATATTATAAAATAAGCCATATTTGGACATAAATCCATCATATTAATCATTCTAGTGAAAATCAAAATAAGTGTTATGAAGAAGAGGTAACACCCCTAACTAGGCATTATATATTATTTCAACCCCTCCTAAATAAATTTTCATTATTACATTTTTATAAAGTAGAAAATAAAATTTTATATACTAATTTTTTTTGATAATTTCATAACCTAAATCATTCTCTTATTCCATAAAATGGGTTATAAAATTATTATTAATGTGTATATTAGACTACAACCAGTCAAAATGATATTATTAGTTTTTTCATGACCACATATCAAAAATTTATATGATGAAATATATTTTTTTAATAAATTATATTTTTTATATTCAAATTCATATATAATAATGATACCACTTATACCATGTTTCATTCTAGTATATGTGAATACGATAACATCGTTCGAGTGAATGTCAGACTACAACCTCACAGAGAAAAGTGATTCATTCACATTATATGTTGTAGGTAATTAGGATGTTATTAATAAAAATATTAGATATATATAAAACAAAAATACTATTAAATTATGTTCATATATTATTTTACATTATTTAATGACTTTTATTAGGATAATAGAGACAACCTTCTTATGTTTGTACGACCTACTCTCACCATGAATGGTGCATTTCATTTTGAATATCTAACATTCTTGGATAACTATGAATAAATTTAATCTAAATCTATAATATAACTATATCATGTTTATTATTATGTATATGTAGGAAACATGATAAATTTCATATGACCAAATATAAAAAATCGTATCATACATGAAAAATAAAGCACTTATTTCCAAAATTGAGACACTAACGAGGAATTATTAAAAAATTGTAATAAAAGGTCATAAGTAAATCATATATGGTAATATATATATATATATATATATATATATTTGATTTTAAATATATTTATAATAACATTATGTTAATTAAATATTTAGTTCTAATGTATATTAAGGATTTTGATACATATAGTAAGAGATTACCATCGAACATTACCTTTTCTGTGAGATATCTATGACACTCACCGTATTCTTCTTTTATGAGTTTTATATAATGACCAAAATTTTATTTTAGTTTTAAAATAATTAATTTTTTTGGATTGAATATCCAAATTAAGTATATCAATTTCATCTGGTTTACTATTGATAAGTTACTTATGCTGTAAGGGATTTTCATTCAATTTACCTTCCTTGTGAGATGAGTTATGTTATGCACCTAACTTCTTATATGGGGAATATATACTTACCCAATGACATGTTATATAATTAAAATCCTTATTTTAATGGTATTATAATATCATATAATCTTATACATTCATGGGGATTATGATTCATGGTTACTATATTAGTATGAGTTTTATGATACAACGACATCGTTTATTGTGATTGGTTTATGATTATGCTTCCAATGATGAAATATTATAGACTATCTCTTGGGAAACTAATAAAATTTATAATACACTACTTATTTCATTAGAATACACATTTTCAGATCATTTTACTCTCTATATTTCCTTTACAGTTCAAAATAATGTTTTTAAAGATAAATCATCATTATTTATTTCTTCAAATAAAACCCATTTTTCTTCTAAAATAAATTTTTATAAATTTTTTTTTCAAAACTGTTTTTAGAACGTATGAACTTATTTTTTTAGAATATTAATCTAATTTTTTTAATTTATAATTTTATTTTTAGAATCATCAATTTTCCATAAAATTAATGTTTGGATTTTATATAAAATATAAAGGGAATCATTGTTTTAATTTGTATGGGATGAAAAAAATTTATCACAACCTAGAAAATATTTTCTTTAATGATTATTTTATATTTTATGATGGTTATTTTCAATGAAATGTTTTATCAATTTTTTTTTCATTTAAAATAATTTTTTCCTAATGGGGAATATATGTTTTCTAAAGTAAATGTTTATAATTATTTTTAAGGATTATATTATATGTTTTCTGGGTTATTTGAAATAATGTATTTTATAAATATGTTATGTTATTAGAAATTTCTTATATGAGTGGATGATTTTATTTACTCATTAAATTTTTTAAAATATTTTCAATGTCTACTTTAACTGTTTCCAAAGTTATTTTGAATTGAAATTATTTTGAAAATATTTTATGAGTATTTGTTTTTATAATGTTATATTCAATGGAAGTTTTTTCATTAGGAAATGATTAATGTGATCTTTCAAAATCATGTTTCATCTTCTATGGAATCCATTAATGTTACTTTTTTATAACTTGGGATATCACCCAAGGATATGATTTTTTATTTTTCTCTAGTTGGATTATTTTTATGATTACAATATGTTTATAATCCCATTTCTAATCCATGGGTTATACAATCATAAAATAATAATGAAATCATGATTCTTTTCCATACATTATTCATTTATTAAATCTAGAAATGTCTATGACAAATATTTTTGTTCTGTAAGTTATGATATGATGAAATTTTTATAAAAACCATTTATTCTCATGGGTCGTTATATAATAAAAATTTTATGATCTTTTGGGAGACATTTTTATTATTTTAATTATGTGTATGTTCTTATATTATAACTATGTACATTGGTAACATAATATACAAAGAATGATGTAACATAATAAAAAATAATGTTTGGGGAATTTATCCAAATCAAATTCATTTGGTGAAGATATATATCTAATGAGAAGAAAAATATGGGAATAGAGAGTGAACTGATTTCTATAAGAGACATTGTCAACTATGATAGTCATTGTTATAGAACATAGACCACTACAACAATTTAGTTTCTAAACCCATTACACTATTATAGTTTTTAAATTATCCTTGAAAATTATGGAAATTATTTTTTATGATTAAGTGTATTCCATGATTACATATATAA
Source organism: Viscum album (assembly GCA_963277665.1). Lineage (NCBI taxonomy): Eukaryota > Viridiplantae > Streptophyta > Magnoliopsida > Santalales > Viscaceae > Viscum > Viscum album. The sequence goes on along the minus strand of OY728128.1, from coordinate 792,459,895 downwards.
TGTCAATTTTATGCTCCCATGGCTCATGTTTCTTATTATTTTTAGGATTCATATCTTGAGGAATACTAGTATTTATAGTATAACACATGATTTTGATCTTTGATATATATGGTATGGTTATCATATATAATTCTCACAATCTTATAAAATTATGAAAATAGTATGTTAACAAATTTACATTGTTTACAATTCTTAACTATATAATATCACACTTTCTTATGTTTCATTTCCCATGTTATGTTTATAATAATAATGTGTGATTTTTTTAAGAAGGGTTCCTATATTGAGTATATATGTGGGTGATAATGTTAAATATTTATGAAAAAGTTATTTATATTTTCCAGTATTCAAATGTACTATACCTTTATAATAATTAGGTGCTTGTTTTATTAATGTAATAATTATTATCTTAAATAAAATTATATCAATATATTTCTAGTATGGGTGATTAAAATAACTAAATTGATGGTATAATATAATATAAATTTTTAAATAATGAATTCATGTTTATTGATTATGTAATGTATGTTTTTATATTTATATTCAAGAGTGTGGGTCCAAAAAAACATAACTAGTACCAAGGAATAGTTTGGGATACATTATAGGGTAATATGTTTATTGATCAATATTTATTCTTTTGTATGTTATGTTTTATCACAATTTTTAAGGAACATGTAACCCTTAATAATATAATATGAATTTATTCTAATTAAATAATAGATAATTTATTTCTAGGATATGATGATATAAAATTAGAAAACATATTTTGAAAAAGTCAATGTAATGGATGTAATCTATATTTTTTATTAAATTCTTGAGCATATGTATTGCAAGAATGTACATCCTTTTTCATAAAGAAATATGGATTTGGATGTAGAATATAATAATCATATGGTAATATAGTCAAAAAAATAATTATTGTGAATTGAGTAAATTGTAAATCATGTTCATATTGAATTGGATTATGTTTTCACCCCTGGATATATTATTATAGATGATATAAACTGGTTAATCACATTCCCATTACAAACAATTTTTGTGGACTTATGAATGATGTTATATCTTTTGGTTAGAGAACCTAAGAGAAAAAATCACCATTGATGACCATATATTGAATTAAGTTTGTCAACTATTATCTTTAGTGTATCATATGATAATAATTGAGGTACCCTAAGGGTTGAACTATTCATATTATTGAATTGATAATCAAGGTTTTCTCATTATTATAAGCTTTTTCATTTTAGTATTTATCTAAAACATGATCACATAGATAAAGCTGATAAAGGTAATTATATAGAAACTACTGGGAATTGTTAAATAATAATGGATCTTATTAAAGTCCTTATGAATTTTATTATATTTCAATTATGCCGGAAAATGTTATTTTCATAGTTGTACAAATTTTAGAGAGGTAGAATTTATTATTGAATTTTATTCATGAATGTGATATCTATTTTAATTAAAGAATTTACATTTATTAATGACATTATGGAATATTCTAAATGTTATTAGAGACTATGTGAAATGTACAATTATAATTCTAAATTTTTAAAAAAAAAATAGAAAAAAGAATATATTATATGGACTCAATATCCTTGTTAATTATATTCATGAGAAGGATATATTTTATTTATAACTATAAAAAACACTTGATTGAGGTATGTATAAAAATAGAGATTAAAATATGATTTATGTTGAGGTAATATATGGTTTCTTTTTTATATGAATATTGTGTTAGATAGTTTATATTTCATTCAAAATAAATATTTTTTTAATGATAATGTAATCCAGGATATTATTGGTCATGCATATATTACATTGTTGATTATGATATATATCAAATATTGTGAGATATTACCAACAAATGGGTTGAAGTAAGAGTCAATTTGAGATTGAATATATGACATCAGTGTATATTAATGATATTGTTATTTGAATGGATTTGAATATTGATATTATATATATTATTTGACGAGGGTATATATATATAAGGGTTTATAAGTTTAATAATAGATAATGACTTTTGAGAAAATATAAGTAACATAGTTTAGCCTAAAAGAGTTTCATATGCCACATATTTGAACTTATATCATGAATGATGAATATTTTAAGAATTCCCCCAACTTCATTAATAAATGGGTAATTATTAAAATTATTAGGATGAAATTTATTTATGATGTATGTAATGTATCTTCCCAAGATCATAATTTTTTATTACCATTATATAATTGAATGTGATTGATAGCTCGCTCCACACACATCACCAATCAGAAATGAAATTGTGATATATAAAGATAAAATATTTTTTACTTCTGAATGAACAATGAACAATTGATTTTAAATAATCTAAATGAATATGGGTAACTTTTTTTTGATATATTTATAGAAACAATACTACAATAGTTTTAATGTGAATTAAATTCTAATACTATAACTACAAAACTATAAAATAATTATCATTCTTTAAAATATAATTTTCTCAAATTGGTTTTTTCCTCTATGAAACTGAATATATTATTAGTAGTTAGAAATTATATATATTTATAATGTTAATAATATATTACCTATAAATTAATTACTTATATTTAGGAAATACTAATAATGAATTATTTACATTTGAAAAATATATTTTCTAATATGAGCATTATTACACTATTTTATTGGATTTTATTTATAAATTTAATTTAGAAAAATGAATTGAATTTTTGTATTGTGCTTTATAATATTTAATTTATGATTTATTTCTGGTATTTTTCTAAAAAAATGGATTAATGAGTGAAAATATGAAAATTAATTTTACCTATAAGATTTAATAATATTTTAGTTAGAGAAAATTATATTTAAAATTAGTAGGTAAAAAATATGTAACTATCCCAATATAATTTTTAGTAATTAATATTAAATAAAATTTTATAATAATTATTTACAACGTTAGAATTATAATTGTCATTTTTATAGAATTATTAATGGTATAGTTACATAATATATATGAAAACTGATTTCATTAATATACATTAATGTAAGAATAAATCATGAATTTTAATCAAAAATAGATATACATAATAAATCATAAAACTAATAATTAATATCATATATGGTTAAAATTAATATAATAAATAAATATACATTTTTCTAATAAAAAGATAGTTTATATATCTTACTTTTTAATATAATATTTAACGAAAATATACTTTGAAATTAATTTTTATTGAATGGAAAAGATATAAATATGATGAATGTAAAATTTTGGTTAAATACTGATATTATATATTTCATAATTAAATAATAACCATGTAAAAATTTGAACCATGGTTAATATGAGAAAAATGGGTAAAAACGTATCTAAAATTTTTATAATTAAAATGTATCGTAAAAAACTAAAAAGGCTTATTATATATCAAAATCATTCTGAAATTTATAGCCTAAAATTTATCTACCTAACTCATCTATATATATTATAATTACATTATAATCCTTTATATAATGTTGTTCTACTATAAATTCTCTTCTTTTAAAATAAAAAATGAACTCACATCATCACACTTCATGCAACAAATATATTTTAGAAATACCTTAAAACTACTCCCTATTTTATTTTTATAAATTCCCATTACAAATATTGAAGTTTGTAACCTCAAAAGAGTTACTAAACTCCTTAATTTCCAAAGGATACAACAATATAAGATCCAAATTACCAATGTATGTATTAAATACAATATTATGTATATTCATTATCCTTACCATCCAGCCTAATTAAAACCAATTCTTATAATATTTATATTAATATATTATAATTAATAGTATTCTAAAATGTTATTATAAATGTGGTCAAATTATTATCTATTACCCTTGAATCCATTCAAAAAATTAAAATGTAACTCATGCACGTGTACAGTCTACTACAACGATAAATGAAAATTTTCATTATTCATCACCAACATTCACTAATGTTAATATAAATGGATTTAAAGAATATATATTATATTTTGGGAAAAAAATATAATTTTAATATTTTAAATTTTATAATCTATAATTATATTATAAATAATAAATCAATATAGTGTTAACCATGGAAAAAAAGTAGACTTTGAGGAAAATATTTTTATTCAAAACACATAATATTTTAACGTATTGTATTTATTCATTTATTTCTAATAATTTTTATTATATCACATTATGAAACTATAAATAATATAAATATGATATAGTGTAGTATTATTAAAAGTAAAACACCTCATAATAATCTATTATTAATGGTAGGTTCATATTTCTTTCAGTTTAACCACTTTCTTGATCAAAACAATCCATATTTTTCATATATGAATATAAGTCCATACATAATCATATAAATTGATATAAATATATAAATATTTATTTATTAATTCTTATATTTTTAATTTAATTTTTTTCACCAAATCTATTATTGTGGGTTCGGACTGTCAAATAAATATCTTTTACACCACATGGTTTGATTTCAAATTTAGATGATTTAAGTATCATGCACATAATTAACAAATATGGGTTCAAAATTAAACAATTACTTGTCTATATAGTAATGGAAAATTATTATGTCCCTTCTTGAAAGTTTTACCATCATATGTATATATAGGGGTAATGAAATTCCTCATGGAGTCACAAAATTTACAACTATAATGAGACTCTTCAACTTCTTGTATAAATTTTTTTATCCTAAAAATAAGAGATTTCATTAGGAACATATTTTAAAATTGTACTTTGTGATACTTGGATGTGATCATCATAGTTTTATTGGATTTAAATTGGATATATTAACATAAATGATATTATAAAGCCAACACAATGAAATGTGGGCCTACGAATTGAGATGCTTGTTTTCAATAATAGTATTTTTCAACATTCCATTTTTTGGAGTAAAATTTTCCAAATCATAATAGAATTTTACTTTTTAATCCAATTTTAGAAGAAATGTTTTCCAAGTTTATTTTAGAAAATTAAATTATCCCCTATTATATATTGTATTTATACAATTTATCATTTTTAAGGAAACTTTACTCCAAAATACAGCAAAAAATCAAAAAACTATTTAACCAATATTTTCATAAAAAATGTATGAGATAAAATTTATATTATTGATATTCTTTTTCAACCATCACATTAAATTATTGGGATATTTTTTCAACGAATTCATATTCATTTGTGTGTGACAAATGATGAATCATTTGAGAATATAATATTAGTCATCCTAATAGAATGGGATACCCTATGGGATTTATGTTATTTATGTGATTAATATATTATAGTTTTCATAGTAATGATCACCATATAAATTTAGGGGTTAATAATCCCCTTAATAATAAGACCTTTATTATTGAATATAATTATTTAGAATGTGATATGGATTACATTTCTAGATTTTGTGTGTGTGATAAGATGATTTATAGAGGTAAACATATTAGAGGTTTATTTTCAAGAATATGATATCAATTAATTTCTTTTATCTATGATGGATTTAAATGTGGAAGACATTAAATTTATCTTTTTTGACCTTGATAATTTTACTCATATATTAATGAAAATATTACATTGGAATCATGGTGGTTTTGGAGAAATAATGAATAAACTATCTACATTCAGTCATTGATGGATTTTGTAATATTAAATATATAAATTTACCATAGTGGTCTTCATAGAGGGATATAATATAACCCCAAAATATATATAATCTCACATAAACATATGGAGAGATGATTTTTAATGTCATGATTATGTGAGACACATTGAAAAATAATAAATTGTTGATGAAATCATTTTCCTCCACAATTGTACTCTCAATTTGTTATAGACATTTTCTTTATAGGGAATATTTTCCATCACTATAAGTTTAATTTTGTAAACTATAAAATTAATGAGGGAATAATTTCTTCATATAAGTGTCCATATTAAAAAATAGTTTCTGTTCATATGAAATTATTCTGGAACCATGATGTAACAACCTGATAAAATTTAAATATCAATTAATTATTCAATAACTTTGTTTTAGAATTCGAAATAATAATTTATCGAATAAAATTTATATATTTTATTTGTATTTTAAATCAACACTGTTTTGTATAAAAATTATGATTTTAAATTTAATTTATATATAACATGTAATGAAATATAATTATAGTATATATTTATATATATTTTTAATAATTATGTTTCGATTTTTATTTACGTAAAATCAAGATAAATATGAAAATGTTAATAAACTTTTAAAAGAGATAATTCCTAATTTATTTACATATGATAAATATATATACATTGATATTAAAATTTATGAAATTAAAATATATGATTCAATTATTACATTTCATTAAAGTGATTTTTGAGTAAATATTATTTTATAAGGTTTTGAAATAAATTATATCGACATAATGAATAAAATTTATAATTAAAAAGAAATACAATTGTTTAAAAAAAATTATTATATTTTGATCTCTTTATAAATATATATGTATATATAAGATAAGTTAAAAGGGATTAACAATAATAAATTTTTATATGATAATAATAAACGATTAGTTTTATTTATATACATATATTAATCTGTTTATATATATATACCAAAATAAGATAATTGAAAACAAAACATTTAAAAACGGTGAACAAAAAAAATATTAAAACTGAATAATGAAATAATTTTCGGGTTTCATTGTTTCGTGATTTAGATATTCATTGTGAGGGTTCTTAGAGTAATATTTGGGAGAGATGCTTAGGTCATGAGTCGGGAAGGAGAGAAGGACCATGTGCTGAGGAGATCAAGCTGCACCGAAGGGATAAACAACCGTAGAAGGCCATGCCATGGACAGAGCAATCATGTGGAATATCTCCATCGGGTCATCACACAATAGAGTTTGTCGAGAATTGAAATCTGGTTCTGTGGATTCGAAGCTGAATTGAAGTACAGTTCTTGAATCGAGTATAGGTGATGTTTTTAAAGCAGTTTTTGAAGCGCGATTATGGTTCGTTTAAACCCGATCTGTTTTAAATTGATGTATCTGAATGATTTATAACGAAAATAACTTCTGATCTACATTTGGTTGTCAGATTTTTCAATTAGGGTTTATTTATTGAATTCGCATATCCAAATCTTATTGATATCTATAGACAGTGATCTTGTTTGTCAATTTCATCCACCTGATATCTGTTGTCCATATCATAATTTTATTATTGTCCAGATAGGTCATTGATCTCAACCAATATGACTCAGAACAAATTTATTTTAATCATTGTATTAGGGTGTTGATTTTTTATCAGTCATATTCATATATCTATACAGATTATAGATCAACAAATAGACAAATTTAATTTATTTTTTGTCATGGAATTCACAGAATTTTTCTGTTCGGATCTTCGATAAGTATGTAGAGATTTTTTTTCTTAATTACCTATTTTTCGTTTGGTCCAATTTGTTATAATATTTCTTGTTTATTTTGAGTTTTTCTTCAAACATCAATTTTTAAAATAGTATAGATTCTATTAGTTTAATGCTGGTCCGTTTGATTTTATTAAAAGTCATTTTCTAATCAGTTTGTTGTGTTGTACAAATCAAAGTTTGAGGAAAACAACAAATCCAATTTACTACTATTATCTATATATATTGAATATAATTTGGTTTTTTGTTCTCTTATACAATAGGATTATTTCTATATTGATACATTGAATTCTCCCCATCACTGTTGTTTTCATCAATAATTATATATCTCAACATTCACAACATATCCACTCAACATCTTTCGAATTAAATAACATATAATTGTTAATATAAAATTTATAAAATCCATGTATATAAATCTATTCAATCCCTTCACACAGGGAAAAAATGTTTGCTGAGGATTTCCTATCGGTCAGGAAGAGTAGGGGGAATTCATTTCATTCTTTTTGTGTTTTCCCGGTTAGATTATCTCGTCTTGCATAAAGGTGTTTTTTTATAATGATGGAGTGAGCATCAAAAATAACTTAAGGGACCACTATCTGTTTTATTTAACATAATTATATTTTTAATTTTAAGGATTTCGTCAATTAAATATTTCATGTGTATGTTTGTTTTATCAAAATTATGTTCAAATTTAGTTCTATGTAAGGGATTTATTATATCTGTTCTATTAAATTATTTTTCTACCAAATTTATATTTTTGCATTAGATAATTTATTTTATATTATTTATTTACATTCCATGTTTATTTTAATGGAGTATTTATCCATTTTTCATCTAAATTATTAAAAAAGTATTTAATTTTGGGTAAGAGAACATTTATTTTTACTCTAAATTTATATTTCCTTCTGAGAAAAAAATTACATTATTTATTATTTCCAGTTTTTCATAATAGAGAAATATATATTTTCATGTCAATGTTTAATTGAACTCTTATATTTGTAAGGGAATACCATTGTCATTCCTTTGGTTTCATGTTGTATGAGTGTATATATATATAAATATATATGTTTAATTTTGTGCTTATAAGTTTCTCTTTATCATAAATCTGAAATAAGATTTCACATTCTTGTGTCTTGGGGATTAAATAATGCTAAAAAGGTAATCGTTAATTATTAAGGTCTACTTTTTTTACTTGTTCCTCCTTGGGAGAAAACACACACATATATATATGTTTGGAATATATGAACATGTATATGTTCATACCCAAATATATATGTACGCATATAGTTTTCCAACCTAACCCTATTTTGGTATCTAAAAGTGTTTTTTTCAATGTTTAACCAATGATGCGATACGCGTTTTGGTGGTGAAATGCAAAGTTCATATATTTAATTATATATATATATACATATGGTTTATAGCTACATATATCGATAAGTTTTCATGACATTTCAAACATGCATACATATATATATATAGGTATATACACATATACATGATCTTGAATTAAACTTTACAAAAATGAATTTTTATGGAAATATAGATGAAATTCCTAGTGTGGGGATGTTGATTTAACTTTTATGTGTTTGTGCATATCATTGACGTTCATTGCCCTGAAATAAAACTTATAATTTCAAGTTAAAAACATAAGGGTTATTTTCAAAGATCATCAATTACATAAATTTCATTAGAAAATTGAATGTCACATTTATAATAATTTATTCATAATTTTATGTAAAAAGAGTCATTAATTGTTATAATTAATTTAGATTAAACTACGCACATGTGCAAAAAAGAGGATTTGAGAAAGAATGATTAATTACAGAAATATACCCTGTAAAGTGTTTGTAGTATAAGTGTTGGTCGTAACCAAATTTGTAGATGATAAAAATATGGAGTCTTTATTTAATTATATTATATTTATAAATACATGTGTATTTTAAATGCATTGATATGTTAAGTGCTAAACTCCAGTGACCAATACTAGTATATATATATAAAGCAAACATTGAACATTTTCGAAAATATCGGAGCTTGTTCATTGTAAAATGGACGGTCATTGGGGAGTGAACCCATCCTTCGCTAAGTGGGTAGGCCCAAGACAGCCTTCAACGAATTAAGTAGCCTCAAAATGATGTTTTTTCATGATGTTTGCTTAATATTTTCCAAAGAAAATCACTGGATTAATTTAAAAGTGCTTTCAAAGAATAATTATTTTTCAAAAGAATTACATTATTTTGTAATGGTTGATTTCAAATATATTATTGAAATGATATTTTTAAAAGTGATTTATCAATGGTTTTCAAAACCCCCTTACTGGGCATCTTTTGTGCTCACCCCACTTTTTTGAAATGTTTTCTCATAGGTATCTTAGGAGATTATCGTAGGTTTCATCACTTATGGAGTTAGCGCGCACGGAAGCATACTAGATAATTTTATTATTTTTGTTCAACTCTGATAATGTATGGTGTCTTCTAATTCTCCAGAACCTAGACCGGTAAAATATACTCACTTCAACAAAGTGTTGTGTAATTGTTTATTCACTTTTATAAATAATTACACATCATTTTGTAGCAACGAGTCCAGAAGAGTGGTCTCAGAGAGTTATAATTGGAATTAGAGGCACGGTCTAGAAAACTTTGGAAAATAGATGTTGACTTTTGAGGCAAAAAAAAGCACTGTGGTAGTGTTTTCATTAAATAGATAATTCTCATTAGAAATTTCTTAATTCTGAAGATGATAATTCTGAATTTTCTTAAGTTCGATGCATGAATTATGAGGGCACAATTCCTTTAGGGGGGAATGTAACCCCCTGATAGAATTTAAATATCAATTAATTATTTGATACCTTTTTTTAGAATTAAAAATAAAGAAATATTGAATAAAAATTTATTTATTTTATTTTTATTTTAAAACAACACTGTTTTGTACAAATATAATGATTTTAAATATAATGGATATATACAAGTAATGAAATATAATTATGGTATATATTTATACTTTTGTTTAATTATTATGGTTAGATTTTTATTTAACAGAAATCAAGATAAATATGAAAGTGTTAATAAACTTTTAAAAGATATAATTCATAATTTATTTACATAAGTTAGATATATATACATTGATATTAAAATTTACGAAATTAAAATATATGTTTCAATTATTACAGTTCATTAATGTGATGTTTGAGTAAATATTATTTTATATGGTTTTCAAATGAATTATATCGATATAGTGAATAAAATTTATAATTAAAAAGAAAGAAAACTATTTAAAGAAACTTAGTATATTTTGATATCTTTATAAATATATATGTATATATAAGATATGTTAAATGGGATTAATAATAATAATAATTATATTATAATAATAAACGATTAGTTTTAAATATATATATATATATATATTAATCTTTATATATATATATATTCCGAAATATGATAATTGAAAAAAAAACATTTAAAAATGGTGAATGAAAATATTAAAATTGAATAATGAAATAATTATCAGGTTTCAGTGTTTCGTGATATTGAGATTTGTCGTGAGGGTCCTTCGAGTAAGGTTCGGGAGAGATATTTAGGTTGTGAGTCGGGAAGGAGAAAAGGACCATGTACTGAGGAGATCAAGCTACACCAAAGGTATAATCAACCGCAGATGGCCATTCCTTGGAAGGAGCGACTGTGTGGGAAATCTCCATCGGGTCGTCAGGCAACAGTGTACGTCGAGAATTGATGTCCGGTGCTGTGGATTCGAAGCTGAATGGGAGTCCAGTTCTTGAATCGAGTATTGGTGAGGGTTTCGAAACAGTTTTCAAATCACGATTAAGGTTCATTTACACCCGATATGTTTTGTGTTGATGTATCATAACGATTTATGGTGAAAATAACATCTGATCTACCTTCTGTTGTGTGATTTTTCAAGTAGGTTTGTTTATTGAATTCACATATCCGAATCTTATTGATATCTACAGAACAATGGCTTTGTTTGTCAATTTCATCCACTCGATATCTGCTATCCATATCTTAATATGATTATTGTCGAGATAGGTCATTGATCACAATAAATATGACTATGAAAAATTTTAATTTAAGCCTTGTTATAGGGTATTGATTTGTTATCAGTCGTATTCATATATCTACACATATTAGAGCTAAAAATAGACAAAATTAAATAATTGAGTGTCCTGGAATTCAATTTATGTTTCCATTCGGATCTTCGATAAGTATGTATAATTTTTTTTATTAATTACCTATCTGTCGTTTGCTCCAAATTGATAGAATATTTCTTCTTTATTTTGAATTTTTCTTCAGACATCATTTTTAAAAATAGTATAGATTCTATTAGTTTAATGCGGGTCTGTTTGATCTTATTATAAGTCATTTTCTAATCAGTTTGTTGTGTTGTGCAAACAATGTTTGAGGAAAAAAACTAATCTAATTTACTACTATTATTTATATGTAATGAATACAATTTTGTTTTTTTCTCTTCTATAAAAGGATTATTTCTATATCAATGCATTGAGTTCTCCCCATCGTTGTTGTTTTCATCACTAATTATATATCTCAACTTTCACATCATATCCACTCAACATCTGTCTAATTAAATAACATATAATTGTTTATATAAAATTTCTGAAATCCATGTATATAAATCTATACAGGACCTATGCACTGGGAAAAAAATGTTTGGTGAGGGTTTCCTATCGGTTAGGCAGAGTAGGAGGAATTCATTTCATTATTTTTGTGTTTTCCCAGTTAAATTATCTGGTCTTCCATAAAGATGTTTTTTTATAAGGATGGAGTGAGAAGAAACAGAAAAAGGTAAGGACCTCTATCTGTTTTATTTTACACAATTCTATTTTTTATTTTAAGGATTTTATCAATTAAATATTTCATTTTTATGTTTGTTTTATCAAAATTACGTTCAAATTTATTTCTATGTATGGGATTTATTATATCTATTCAATTAAATTATATTTCTACCAAAACTATATTTGTGCAATATATAATTTATTTTATCTTATTTCTTTACATTTAGAGTTTATTTTAATGGAGTCTTTCTCCGTTTTTCTTCTAATGTCTTCAAAAATTATTTAATTTTGTGTAAGAGAACATTTCTTTTTTACTCGAAATTTATATTTCCGTCTTATAAAATAAATTACTTTGTTTATTATTTATAGTTTTTCATAATACAGAAATATATATTTTCAAGTCAATTTTAATTGAAATCCTATATTTGTAATGGAATACCATTGTCTTTCCATTGTATTCAAGATTTATGAGTGTATATGTATATAAATATATAGGTTTATGTTTGTTCTTATAGGTTTCTCTTTATCATAAATCTGAAATAAGATATCATATTTCTGAGTCTTTGTTATTAAATATTTCTAAAAAGGTAATCTTTAATTTTTAAGGTGTACTTTTTTTACTTGGTCATCCTTTTGAGAAAACACACACACACACATATATATATATTTGGAATATATGAACATGTATATTTTCATACCCAAATATATATGCACGCATATATTTTTCCAACCTAACCCTATTGTGGTTTTCTAAATGTGTTTTTTTTCAATGTTTAACCAATGATGTGGTATTCATTTTGTTTGTGAAAAGCAAAGTTCATATATTTAATTATATATATATAGATATGGTTTATAGCTACATATATTGATAATTTTTCTTGACAATTCATACATGGATATGCATATATATATATATATATATTAGTATATACACATATACATGATCATGAATTAAACATTACAAAAATGGATTTTTATGGGAATATGGATGAAATTTCATGTGTGTGGATGTTGATTTAACTTTCATGTGATTATGCATATCATAAAAGTTCATTGCTCTAAAATCAAACATATAATTTTATGTTAAAAACATAAGGTTTATTTTCCATGATCATAAATTACATGAATTTCATTAGAAAATATAATGACACATTTATAAAGTTTTATGCATAATTTTATGTACAAAACATCATTAATTGTTTTTATTAATTTAAATTAAACTACACATATGTGAAATACAGTGGATTTGAGAAAGAATGACTAATTTCCGGAATATACCTTGTAATATGTATATAGTAAAAGTGTTGGTCGTAACAAAACATGTATATGATAAAAATATGGAGTCTTTATTTTATTATATTATATTTATAAATACATGTGTATTTTAAATGAATTGAAATGTTAAGGGAAAAAATCCAGTGACAAATACTTGTATATATATATATATAAAGAAAACTTTAAACATTTTAAATAATATTGGCGCTTGTTCATTGTAAAATTGAAGGTCATTGAGGAGTGAAACCATCCTTCGATAAGTGGGTAGGCCCAAGACAACCTTCGACGAATAAAGTAACCTCAAAATGATGTTTTTTTCATGATGTTTTCTTAATATTTTCCAAAGAAAATCATTTGATTCGTTTAAAAGTGTTTTCAAAGCATAATTATTTTTCAAATGAATTACATTATTTATAAAGGATGCTTTTCAAATTTATTATCAAAATGATATTTTTAGAAGAGATTTATAAATTGTTTTCAAAACCCCCTTACTAGGTATCTTTTATCCTCACCCTATATTTTATAAATGTTTTTTCACAGGTATCTTAGGAGATTATCGTAGGTGTCGTCGCTTATGGAGTTAGCGCGTGCGGATGCATACTGGAATATTTTGTTATTTTTGTTCAACTCTGATAATGTTTGGTGTCTTCTAATTCACAATAACTGAGACCAGTAAAAGATCCTCACTTCAATAAAATGTTTTGTAATTGTTTATTCACTTTTATAAAAAACATACACAACATTTTGAAGCACGGAGTCCATAAGATATGGCTCGGGGTGTTATACATGATCTGTGGTATATTTATTTTGATGATTAATAGGTATCTTTTCATTTAGATATGTGAACTTTTTATGGTTTATGTGGAACATGTTTCATTATATTATGATATATATTACACTTTATATATATAATTATGAGTAGGATGATGGTATGTTGAATAATAATTTTATATTGGTTTAGGGAATGATTAATTTGGGTGGTGCGGGTGACTTTAGGTACCGCATGGTAGAATTAATATTTTTTTTTGGAATTCAATGTAAACACATATAATAAGTAAAACTCATTGTTAATATTTTCCTAGACCTATGAACAAATCAAGCATGGATTGATATTTTTAAATCATGGTATTTTTTTCTTCTAAATGTTACCACATTTCATCTATATTTCGTAATTTTGTTATATTAAATTTCATAATTAAATATAAAAAATTTTGGATAATTTTTTTCCATACATAAAAATATATTTTATTTTAACCTAAAATTATTTATTTCTATTACAATATATTTTTTATACTTGTCAAATGGAAAAGTAATTGCCACTAGTTTTTCCATGTATCGATATTAAATATCAAATTAGTAAGTTGTGGTTAAGATATATTTTCAAAAATCAATTATCAAATGGTGAATATTTTTCATGGTTATATATTTTTAACCATGTTTATTCCTATATGGTTATGGTTACCTATCATGCATCAAATTTGTGTTTTATCCTTGTGTACATTTAGCTATCTCAAAAATAATGGAAGTCCAAGAAATGATATATGAAATATTGGTTTTAAATTTTTGAGGGGTTTTAGTTGTATATAGTTTTTTCTCATTATACATGGAAAATATTTAATGAAACATTATTTTACATGATGGGATTTAGAACAATGTGACGTTATTTTTATAATAGTAAGAGATAAGACCAATTGCGAATTAGTTATCACCACTACTAGAATTTTTTTTTTATAAAGGTAAATGTTATATATGGACAAGGGTAATATTTCATAAATGTAATTAACTCTTATATAAATTCTATAGTGCTCAATCCTGAAAAAGTACATTATTGTCACGAGGAATATTATCATGTCATAAATAAGTTGAAATATCATTAAATGAAAAATCCATGTGACACATATGGTAAATATTCATTGGATAGTAACCTACATCAAAATGGATATATATATATTCATATAAATAAACCTAATAATCATTTCTAAAAATTTATTGTTTTTTATATTATCCCATTATATTTTGACCTCCTTCCTTTCATGAACTATCATATTCCAAAATGATAGGCTTAATGAGAAGTGGATTAGATTTTCCCATGCCAACCACTGATGTATTTAAACCTAAAATGTGTGTTATATATTTCATTATAAATATAATGAAATTTTAATTTCACCCAAATTCATATGTTTTATTATTAATGTTATAAAACATTTAATAGATATTATTTCCGTCTATTAGGTGAATTAACACACCCATAACAATCATAAAATACCATTATTTAATGTTAAATAATAGAATTAAAATATCAGAAAAACTTATTTAAACTACAAGAATACAATATTTTTTAGTGAGTTGGAGGATGAATAACTAATAACATTAAAATATTTAAAGAGACATTTTCTAGAGATTTTAGATTATTGATCTGAAATATTTAGATTTGGGTTAAAAAATGTCGAGAAAATCATAAGCAAAAATAAAAAAAATTAATTATTCTATTGAAATGAAAAAAATGGTCAATTAGTATCAATTGTTGAGTTTTATAAATCATATAACATTATAACCTTACCAACTGAAAATAATATATTAGTTATGAGATTCATAGGTTCTCAATTAATGTTGACTTGATCAACGGAATCTTTTAATATACCATCTTATAATTTTTTTATATGAAAAAATACATTAACTAATGTACGTCACATTTCACCCTCAATTAACATATAGTTATTAATAATATTATCATTAAAAATTACTATTTTATATCACTGGTTTTCTACTCATATTCATTACATTTACTGATGACCATGAGTGAAAAAATATAGATTTTAGTAACAATATGATACAAAATCTCAATAATTACTTCCCATGAATAAAAAATAATTTAAAATAAATATAATTCTTTTACTCATAATTCATCACCCCTAATGTTATTTCTCAGTAAATATTTTTTGGATTAAATCTCTATTAAATAATTTATAATAATAAAATATATTATATTAATGGATAATTTTATATAATAACATGCATAATGATGGAATAAATTAAAATAACATAAAGGGTCAATTACCATCATCTATAAATTTTTTGTTTGTTCTAGATCCCTCTAGAATAAACAATTAATCCAAAGGTTATTATACATCATTTCAAATATGATAACACATAAAAAAACTATTTGTAGAATCCTTTCAAAATGATAAATTCTAATTTTACAAATTATATCTCATAAAATATTCCACACATGTGATTTAATTTTAAAGTATTTATCTATTCATTTTTTATTGAAATGTTTTACATTTTATTCCAATTGTATTTTTTTGAGGAAAGGGAAGTTTTTAGACTTCACGTCATAGTGTGAATGGTTGGAACATTGTTTCCAAACCATGAACCCTTTCCAAAGTAACCGTGCAAGCATGTGTTTTTTCTTGACATATTCTTATCAGATGGTTAGAACATCATTTATAAACCTTGTGGGATTATCTTCTGGTATGTACTTCTTGGTCAGTAAGGGGTTCACTATTTCCACACGGTTTTGAAAACCATGCGGGCTTACCCCATGACATTTCCTTGTTATTCATAATATTAATTAAATTTTTAATATCTCTCTTATTTTTAATCATAAACCCCCAATTTCCTCACTCTTCCAAATTATTCACATTAGGATCCTACCCTAGACAACCTCCTCTCTTATATATTCAATTTTATTGCATATTTTGTATGGGTTATCCTTGATTCATTATTTAGGTCCCCTTCTCTCATGGTTTCATTATTTTTTCTAGGGTTTTCATCTTCCTTATTTTTTGTTTCAGATATCTAGAGGAGTGGGTGTCATTTTTATGATTTAATAATGTTTAACATCAACAAATATTCATGATTAAAGATATATCTTACCACTACATGGTTTATTTTGGGTGTGGTTGTTGGTTTCAACTGTTTTTTGAATTCTTATTCACTTGAGGTAGGTGTTTACATTCATAAACAATATATAGTGATTTAATTATATTTCTTTCTCCTTGATGATGATCAATGGATTTTATGTGAGGGGTTGAAAGTGTTTATGAAAACATTCAAGGTTCCATCGAATTGAAAAATGATTTTCCAAAAGAAATTGGCTTTGTTCCATCTGTATTTCATATATTAGAACTTATTTTATGTCTTGGTGGAATTCAATAAAATTTATATATGATGTTAATCATATTTTTAGATGGATTTAGTGTTTTTTTGGTTTTTGAAAGGGGTTTAGATTGGAAAATAGTGGTTTATCATGATTTTTTTGGTGCTTGTAATATGTTCATATAAAAGTGATGGTGTGTGTGTTATGTGGAATAAAATTTTAGAATTATGGGAAACCTATGTATCTAGTTGTGTAGACTATGGATAATGTGATAGTTGACTCTGAATTGGATTATCCTAGCTTCATATAGATGGATTGACGATCAACACTTAATTAATTATAATGATGATTGGATTCCACAAGGCCCCTGGGGTGTCCCCTTGAAGTGGATTTTGAATGAGAAATCTACTGGTTGTGGTTTATTATCATGTTTTCACCAATATATGATGTTACTAGTGTCCAACTCATCTATTACCAAGTGGATTTTCCTGATATTTAACTTCTTTGACATTTTACTCACTATCGGCTTACCTTACACTTTATCGGTTATTTAAAAAAAATCCTATTTTCCTATAAAATGATTACAATAAAAATGTATCTATATATTTTTTATAAAATATACATGTTAATTTTTATTATATTATTTATATATTTGAACACTATTATCAAGTGTAATACTACTGGGCTATGGAACACACCGTACCTACTCCTTTTGGTGTTAGTAGACATGGATTATTTGACACTATTAAAGGAAAGATGTTTGGAGATGGTGCTTCTAGATGCTAGTTCTTTTCCCATGATGGTGTTATGGGGGTAGATTGAGGATGATGCTCCTGTTATTATGTGGTTGTTTTTATGATAGTTTCTTGTTCCATTTTTGTTTTTATCCCTTTTAGGATTTGATTAAATATAGTAAACATTGAATTTGAAAATTGTTATTCCTTATTTGGATGTGATTATCTAGTGTTCATTAATTCATTATTTTTGTATGATTATTTTATTAGAATCAGGTGAAATCATTCCCAATATATATTTGTGATACTCATGCACTAATTCCTAGCATGTGGTAATTGATAGAACCATTCAGGCCATGTGATAGTTTTGGTTGGGTGTTGTGTCGTATGGCGTCCTTTCCTGGTTCATGAGAAATTGGTATCAAAGTATGTTAAACTCCTTATCGGTCACAATATTTGGGATGAGTCTGGAAATTCAAGAGCTATAAATATTGGCACATTAATTTATGGTTATGATTAGGGTGACTTGCCAGGATACCTCATGATATATCACGAATCACTATGGAATGTTCTGGTTTTTTTGACTTCTCCTCTAGGTGAGATGTACTGGTTGTAGACTGTATGTTGAAAATGGATGGAAGTGGAGTGGTCTGTTTTAATGAAATTGTTATGGATTTTAGTTTATTGGAATTATGGGATGTTGGTATTTGTAGTTATTGAAGTTTTTTTTGACAATGGTTTTGTTGATAGTTTTCATTTTGGTATTTCTTATTACAGAGAAATGAATCCTTTGAGAATTCATTTCCAATTACATGAATTGGTTGGGGAGGGTTTCCCCTCAAAAATTTATGAGATATTAGTAGAATATTCGGTATTTAATTATCAGGATGTGGGGAAATGAGTGATCCATGGCCCTACTATAGTTAGAGAGGACGAATCGGGTCCTAGGATGAGGAAAGATCAAGAGTTCCTTAAGAAGAATCCTCCTTCCTTCTGAGGTATCAAGTAAACTCCTGAATAAGAGGAGTGGACTATGAATATATAAAAAGTATTCTTATTTAATGACACTCTTGATGAATCCATATTGAAATGTGATTTGTTACTGTTAGAAGGTCCCTATCAGAGGTGGTGGGACTCAGTGATCCAAACTGAAAAGTACATGAATATGAAATAGAAAGACTTCATGGTTTTTTTCAGTGATCAGTACTACCCTATATTCTTTTTTATGAGAGATCCCAGAATTTTTTTGATTATGTTCATGGGGAATAGTCTACGATGATGTACACCAAATTTTTTATTGAGTTATTTCGGTACACAACCAAAATAGCTACCAATGAGAAGATGATGGCTCATAGGTTCAATATGTGGATGCAGCAAAAGATATGTTCTTATGTATTTCGATTCAGGCATAAGAACTATAATGAAGTGGTGGACCATTCTAGTATAGTTTAGATTGACCACAAGGGTATGTGTAGTTTATTTAGGTTTGTATCAGCAATGGTATGTTTTATTTCGTTAGATAAAAAGTGTATGAGGGATGATAAAGTGGCGAAGGGAGGTGGTAGTTCATGTCGTCGTCCGTGGCTTCTGATGTTGGGTGTTTCATGTTCCATTAATATATTAAAGTAGGTAACACTATACCTATGTTCACATTTCATTCCAAAATAGGTAATCAATGTAGTGTAATGGGACACCCACAATATTTTTGAAAATTAATGTGACCATATTTGAGTGGTGTATGGTTTTTTGCTTCTAGAGGGATGATATAATAGTCATAACCATCTAGGATGGTGGGATATCAATTTTTTGGTCATTTTTTGGACTAGGTCATATTATATGTAGAGTTATAGTAAATAAAATACATTTACCAGTGTTAATTATTCGACTTAGTCATATAAAAGGCATTTCTATGCTATGAAAAAAGTACCAGGGAAACCAGATGCAGGGCCTTCGATAGTTTGACAGTCCTTTTTTATTGCATAATTCTTTACTATTGTTTGTTTGAAACTAGTTAATATATTTCATTTATCCATATAGAAATGAGGATTAATTGTTTTTTCCAACTGAGGTCAACTCATATGTGATGGAGTTGGTAACACAACAGTCGAAGAAGAAAGAGTAGTGTTTTAGGTATCTTTTATGTGCACTCACAAGATTAGCAGTCAACCAGGAATGTAATTTCCTATTCCTGGATATGTAACTATTTGATGAAATTATCAGAATGGATTGGGTTGTGAAATTTCAGGAAAATATCGATACTACAGGGAGTGAGTCGGTTTTATTGTGTCTAATGGATGTTCCCATTTTTTTAATCACAACGGTATCCTTAGTCGGGTCATGTTGGACATCCTCTCATAGAATTTGGTAATCTCATTCATCATTTATTTCCAATCATGTTGGACGATGTTGGTGATTCACCAAATGGTAGTCTACCTCACATTGTGGAATAGTTTCAAGAAGGTTTTCTAAATGATTTTTCATGTTTTCCTCTAGAAATGGATGTGTAGTTCTCAATTGATTTGGAACTGGGAACATAACTGATGTATCTTCCCTAGAACCCTATGTCCCCCACTTATATGAAAGAACTAATGGGGTATCTAGAATATTTGGATTCCAATCGATCATTTCACCTGATAATCACTCCATGAGAGGCCCTATTCTTATTTTTAATGAAACCAGATAGATCTCTCTAGTTGTGTATTGTTCAACAGATTCTGAACAATGTAACCATCAAGAACAAGTACCCTTTTCCCCAAATTAGTGACATATTTTATCATATAAAATAGGAAAGGTGGATCTCTAAAATTTATCACCACTTTGGTTATAACCAAGTCAGGGTGAGAGGGATGATGTCTCAAAAAATGATTTATAATTGAGTTCTAACCATTTTGAGTACATGGTCATACATTTTCAGTTTTAAAATTCTCCAAAAAAACTTATTGGAACAATTGAATAGTTTCGTCCAACCATATCTCAACTCCTTTATTGAGGTATTAGTTGATGGCATCCTAGTTCACTCTAAAATTGAGAAGAATCATGAGGGACATTTATAGATTGTATAGAAAACTCTTTGGTACTATCTCTTTTATGAAATTTTCTCTAAAATCACCTTCTAAATTAATCATGTAATGCTTTTGGTATATGTGATAAATGAACAAGAAGTTTCAGAAAACTCTGAATATATCACTACTGTTATGTGATGGGAGAATCTAAAGATTGTGTTTGACATCAGAAACAATCGGGGATTGAATGTATATGACATTCGTTTTTCATGACTTCTATTGGATTACTTTTCCCATGAAATCACTGACCTAGAAAGGTGTGATGTTTGAATGGATCCTGTTATATTAGGCATTTTATGAGGATATAATGCATCTATTTAGTACCTCACCTATGTTGATATTTATATAATATGAAATGTGATCTGTGGTTTATGGGGATTCCTCATGTATGGGCCTTAGATGTGTGATTTTTAAAAATGGCCATGTGGTGGAATATGGTTGACGATAACTCTAACTAAATAAAGATAAATTATCAACCCATGACTTGGAGTTATAAGATGTAATGAATTCCATCATGATGTGGTGTCACTATATTATTTGGGAGAATTTGTAGTCTATTCAGATCCTAAAATCATGCCATATATTTTCACTCAAAAATATCTAAACATGATGCAATGTCTTTGGGTTGAATATCTTTAGGGTTATGATTTTGATATCATCAATATTCCATGAAATGTTAATTTTCTAGTAGATTATTTGAGCTGAAAGGTGCTAGTGAGGTCATTGAAATATCCCAATGATGAGTGTACCGTGACTGGGATTTATTTATCGGATGCAACAAGAGATGAAGGATCATAGTGGAGGTCCATTATTTGATCATGTTTAGTTATAACCATCCCATATGGAGTAAATTCAGTGGGATATGTTTGGGGATGAGTTTTTCCAGTGGTATATGAAATCATTTCATGTTTTGGAGACACCATGTGATTGGTCGTTTTCACATCATGGATTTTTATGCTTCATCGGAAATTTTTTGGTGCCATTATCTATTTGAATGGTGGGGATGTTTGATAGCCTCCGATATCGATGGTACATTAATCATTGTGTTATGAATATTTATTATGATGTACATTTGAATTTTTGGTGCCTACGTATTATACAAGATATAACTGACTTCATATTGAGGTATTACATTTGTTAACAGGTCACAGAAGAGAATCAATGTCCTTTCGATTATCTTCAACCGCTACCAATTCCTACCTAAATGTGGGAATAAATCTATAAATAAATTATTATTGGATTACATCATACACCATGGGGAAGGAATACCATTTTTGGGTTGATTGTCCATTAGACCAAATTTTCACATCTAATTTCGATCTATGATTCACAAAGGAGGACGAGTTGGGATGATTATATGTCCATGATATAGATAATTTATGGTGTGTTGTTATTAATTATTTCTAACTTGGAACCTCATTTTGCCTATCATATCTAGGAAGGACATAAAAAGGCATTACAGTCATATTTAAAATTAAGCTGAGCATACCATCTTCAAATGGATGGAAAACATAATTTAAATATCATATTTTGGAATACATTCTACAATGCATGTCTTAGATGTTGGAAATTCATGTGATAAGAATGTTGGGATGGTAAATTTTTCTTATAATAACATTATTCATTATTCTATATTATTGGATCCATTTGATGCCTTAAATGGTCTTTTGTTTCGGTATCCGTTGTGTTGGGATGTGGTAGGTGAGACCTCACTATCAGGACTGATCATAGTGAAAGAGGCATCTGAGAAGGTCAAGATGATCATGAAATTGTCGTGGATGGCATAGAGTTTTCAAAACTCTTATATGATTGGTGATGCTGAGATCTATATTTTTCATTTGGAAACTAAGTGTCCTTAAAATTGGAACCTCATTTGTGTCATCGCCATTTAGGAAAGTGAGGAAAGCTAATATAAGGGTATGTTGGACAGTTAAAGTTCCCCGAGCATGATGGTAAGGTACAATAAATGTTATATTTTTCATCGTTGATGAAATCAATTCATGACGTGTTTTAAATTTCCAGGTTGAAAAAGTATAATCCATATCCATATCATGTTCCAAATTGGGAGGAGTTATAAATAAAACCTGATTTATCTGTGTTTGAGTGGCCAATATAGATAGTAGATTTATATGAAAATTTTATTTTTAGAAAATATTTTCTTCTATAAAGTATTATTTGGAAGGTTCATAATCATATAAATGATACATGGAAGAGTATGTCTTGTATGGAGGTTGAATAACCATTTTTATTCTCTGATCATGCATCAGAATTTCTGTTTGGGGTGGAATGTTTTTATGTTGGGGGGAATTATCTAACCCTTGATTTAATTTTATGGTATTTTTCTTTCTATTTTTTATATAAATTTCCCTCTTGACTACTTATGTGTTTTTGGTGAAAATGGATGTTTTTTGGCTTTACATCATGGTGCACATGGTTGGCACACAATTTCTAAACCATGAGGGATAACCATGCAGGAAGTCCTACATTTACTGTGTGAGGGGGATGTTTTTTCATTGTATTATAAAGTGTGAGGACTAACCATTCAATCTATCCATTTCAATAAAAATTAGATTTATATGTTTTTATCTCTCCCTAGTTTTTAACCCTAAACACAAAATTTCCTACCCCTCTAATATACATCACCCATGGAACCTCATCTATACCTCTTCCACCCATGGATCTTCAATTTCATAAAATATTTTTTTTGGTTTCTCCTCAATTATGAAAGTAAGTACCCTTCACTCATGGTGTCTTCCTAATTTCATGTAATTTCTACATCTTTATTTTAGTTTCTATATGTCCAGTGAGGTGTTTATCATTTTTGTTATTATATCATATTTAATAGGTTTTTATCATGATGTTTCAGGTTCGGTCTTTCCAGTATAAGTTTCACAGGGTTTTTAGTTGTTGGTTTCAACACATTTAGGGATGTTTTAACACAACGTATTAGTGGTTCCAAGCTTAAAAATTATTTTTGTGATTTTAATACTTTTACATTGTTACATGGTTATTTTATATGGATTAAATTTGAGATGAAAATATTGATTTTGAAAAGATTCAAGCTACTTTGGATTTTAAAAATTATTTTTAAAAATAAATGGGACGTGTTCCTTGTGTGTTTCATATGTTCACCCTTGTTTTGGGTGTTGAATTTTTTTTATTAAAAGTTTAAAAGATGTGAAACTAATTTTTAAATTTATTTTCTATCCATTTGGTTTTATAACGTATTTTAGATCAAAAAATGGTGGTATATTATCAGTGTTATGGTGTTTGGGAAATGTACATTTGAAGGTGATTTTGTATGTGATATGTTGAATGAGAATTGAGCACCCAATGGAAACTATGATATATATTTATTGGGAATAAGTCTATAATTATATTTTAATTTTAATGGTCTAATCTCATATTTATATAGTGGGACTGATGATAAAAAACTGACTAAATGATAGTGGGGATTGCAGACCACTGAACACATGGGGTGTCCCCTCTACATAGGTAGTTCATGAGATAGTTATCGGTTGTCATTTCTATACAATGTTTTACCCAATTTAATATGTTCTTAATAATCAATTTATCTAGTTCCTAGAGTGTTTCCACAAGAATTATTCCTCATTTTTGATATTTTACTCAATTTCAGTATACCTAAATCAAAGATAGGTTTTTAAAAAGCAAGCATGTTTTCCTATACATTGATGTTTATAGATTTATTTTATAAATAATATATGTAAATTTATCTTATAATGTTTATAGTATGGAATCTATTTGTGGTTAGCATACTACCAGGCTTCCTCTCACACCCTACATATACCTTGGGGTGTAAGTAGGCTTGGATATGTTTGAAATAGATAAAGAAAATATGTTTGGTGATAATAGTTTAAGATTATAGTGATTTTACCTTCTTGTGTTGTGGTGTTGTCCTGAGGACGATTCTCCTCCTATTGTGTGGTGGTATTTTGAATAGTTTACAATTCCTATTTCGTCATATCCCCTCTTGGAGTTTGTTAAATGTTGTAAGCATTGAATTTGAAAATTATTATGATATACCTGGTTGTGGTTATTGAGTTTTTGTTTATTCAATATTGCGGCTTGTTTATGTATATATAATTAATAAAAATCATTACCAATTTATTTTCTCCACAACCGATCACTTTTTTCTAGAAAATGGGATTAGAAATGCCCTTGGGTCCATGCCACGGACCCAGTAAGGTGCTAGGTCAGATGACATCATTCGTAAGTTCATGATAATTTTTCCCCATATATATTCTCAATTAGAATTATTTATCCCTATATTATATTCATGTGGTAAATAAAAAATTAATGTATTTTTACATTATATATTATATCAACTTCTCTTAAAACAAAATTTTTGAATAATAAATGTGTGGTCTCCTGTTCTATTCATCCTTATCATCAAATAAAATCATTATTCCATAAAATTGATATATGTTGTAATGGAAAATATATTATTAAATATGAAAACAAATTTCATTTTATAAATTATCCATTCACCATTACAATGAAACACTCATTTTTAATCAATAATTTTTACTAAATTGTATCATTAATACAACAACTCTTACACATGATTCATAGCTTAATGATCATCCTCATGGACTAGTAGATCATTCTATGTTTTTAATGGAGTTTACTCATACATGAATATTTATATGTGAATATAATGTGTTTTTCCGTGATGAGTTTGTATATATTATTCAATTCTATTTAAAACATTCACTGTATATCAAAAATTCATTACAACTTGTAGTTCTCTAGTTAGGATGAACATCATCTCAATAATCTATAATTTCAAAAAATATATCATATATACCCATTATTGATAAAATCAAAAAATATAAGGAAATAATAAGTATTTATATAAATAAAAACATTGAAAAGGTAATTCATATTTTAATGATATCAAAATATCTCTGATTGAAAATTTTAATTTCATAAAAAATAATATTATCTTTAAATAAAAAAAACACATGATAACAAATGAGTTATTTAATTTGTACTTAACATAAATTTAGATTTGTAATAATTAATTCAAAAATCACATACCTTAAATGATCAAGAGTTTTCTATTAATTTATCCAATATAAATATAATAAATAATTCCTCTCCCAAAATAATAACATTTTTCATACTTTTTTATCATGAAATATCTATATGATATGTGTTCCAAAAAAAATATTTTCAATCATTAGTAAAACACATTTATTAATAATTTTTCTTAGTCTCACATGTATACACTATATCTAAAATATTATAGACAATCTAAATAATTATTTTAAAATTCAAACCAAACTTTACAAGAGGAAATTCAAAAGGTTTTTATAAAATTGATGTTGTGTGGTAAATGTTGTTAAAATTTAAAAAAACTAATAATGATGGATAATGAATTGTTACTATATAATGCATTATATGTAATCATTCATAATGATAAAAAATTAAATAATTTAGAAAATAAATTATTAAATACCACATACATTTTCCCCTTTCCTTTCCATAACATTTAACACCTAGACATCGAAAACAATAATTGTTTCTCACTTTTTACCATATTTTGGATAAACAATATATTCTTTCTTGTTGGTTTTCACTATTTATTTTAAATGATACAAAAAAATTAGTTCCATCAAAAAAATATTTCTATCCATCATTACAATAAAAAATAGAACATTTTTCATGATGTTTCTAGGAAAAAATATAATTAGTATGATAAATATATTGAAAACTACCTCATTTAGATTATATTGAATAATGAAAAATACAAACCAATGTAGGTTTCTAAGGATAAAATGAAATGTAATTTGACTCCCTAATATGATAGTTCATGGGATATAAATATATTTTTAAAAATACACTTATTGTAATACTAAAAATTATCGATATAAAATGGAAACCGAATATGGAATCAATCATTATAATGATGCTTAAAATAAACATATTTCATTACAGTTTAAAAAAAATAATTTTTATTATAATAAAGAATATAATCTGAATCATTTAATAAATATGATACTATAATGAATATTTAAATATATTTATAGTAATTAAAATGAATATGAATAAGTAATATTTTTCAAATAATTTATATAGTAAATTATAACATTAGTATATGTGATGAAAGTTTTTATGTTTTTTAATATAAATATGTTATTAGATAAAAAATTTCATTAAAAACATAAAAACATGAGTGATCATGATAAATTGAATGATTCCCACTTATATATTTAACATCTATGAACACAAATATTCATAGTTTTATAATATGGTATATTTTCTCCCCAAAATTATGTGCCTCATAAATCAATGAAGTGAAATTTCAATTAGTTCCAACAATAACTACACTATAATTAATTCAAAATTTTCCTCATTTATTGTTTAGATTATAAGGATTCTAATAAAAATTCATGACTACATAGAATGTATTACTTTAATATATTGAAATAAACATGATTTTTTCTATTTTAATGTATATTTTTTTCCATGAGTAATCTATATGAATTAAATTATTAAATTTTGAAATAAGATGGATTATTGGTTCATTAAATTCTATTGTTGAATAACACTATAGATTATAAATTAGTAATCCAATACTTATATCTTATGAATGATCATGAATTTCTATTATTTTATAATATATTTCTTTTTTCTATTTACAAATATAAGTTAAAAAATGATTATTAATTAGATAAATTTATAATTTATTTACATAGTATGAAAAAAATTAGAGAACTCTCATCAAAAATGAATTCTTATGATATAAAATTCAGTGGATGAAACGGCCTAGGAATCATGCTATTTTTACCCATTCTCCAAAATTGCATCACAATACATCATTAGTAAAGTTAATATAGTTGATATAAAAAATATATATCTAGTCACAAGTGTAATACTTATTCTTCACAATATAAAATATAATTGAAAACCATTTTAAGTGGATACTGTTATGTATAAGGATTAACCCTGGATATGTAATGTCACTTACTAATAAAATGTGAAGCACAATATCATTGTTAATATATTTTTTCATAGTTTTGTGTTGTGTTACAGAATGTATAATCTATGTAGTGTTGGTATAAAAAGCTCTATTAGGTACTATGTAATAGGTATTAATTTTTTCATAAAATCCACAAAAATTTTATATAAAACAAAACATAGTAATTCAACATCAAATAGCTTCTCCATATTCTAAATGGAGGTTTTTCATCTCTTCTTAAGATAAAAATGTCAACTCAAATGAAGGGTTGTGAATTCCCCTTCGATTAAAAAAACATTTTATATTGTTGTATTTTTAATTTATTGATATTTCATTTAATGTAATTTTTAGTTAACCTATAAGAGTTATGTAATTTGTTTAATAGAAATCTGGAAAAAAAAATTTTATTTTAATGAGAGAAAATGTAGATGTATAAATTTTAAAATGATCATTATAATTATTTGATAAGTTTAATTTGGACTAAAATTTTTATGACAAATTTATTATATGTGTCTGAATAATAAAAAATGTATAGTACCATAAGAATAAAATTCTTTAAATTCATTTTAGGGAAAATTAGGATTTTAAGTGTATGTTAAATTGTATAAGAATCATTTTTGAACAATGTATGAAACATTTTAGTGAATATAATGTTTTCAATGAGATATAACCTTTTCAATAGGATCCTTTTCATGATATATATGTGACATTATATATATATATATTATCACTATATGAAATATATCAATTCAATATGGATCAGTTTTGGAAAATTTAAGAGAAATATTTGGTATTTTTAGTTCTATATAGTAGAACAAGTTGACTCATTAAGAATCTTTTTATGCATACTATAATGATAATTTAATTAAGAATAATTTTTATTTCCTACTTAGTTATCAATATAGATATAGCATGAAATAAGTGATTTCACATAAATGTTATGAATCGTAATTTAAATAATAATCTAAAAATGTATATGATCATTATAATATTAACATAGTATTATTTATAATCTATTTTGTGATTTCAAATAACCAGATTATATATTATTTTTTGTTAATTAAATTCTCACAATAACTCAGTGTCTTTCTATAATGTGTATGAATTAGTGGGAATATAATCAATCATGATAAACGGTCCATAAATAATACATACATGAAAATTTTACACATTTAATAATATATTAATATAAATACTACAATTTTATTATAATATCATGAAGGATGTAGAATTTTAATTGGAAGGATTAATTATGAATAATAACATTTAATTTCCATAAAAAATATATACATCATATTTCCAGCTGTATTGACGAAAATTAAGAGAGTATTACTATTGTATACATAATTCTATATATATTAAAATTAGTTAAATAACATAAATGAAATATATTTGGTGAATCATCAGATGAGGATGAATAGAGAAGGATTCATTATTACTACTAATTTTAAAACCATATATATAAAAATATATTTGTATCATGTAAAATGGAGAAGAATTATGTCCCTTAATGATATTTGTTATAATGTTAAAAGTTTAATGATAAAAACTATGATGTTCTATTGTAAATATTTTTATTCTTCAAAAAAATAAAGAAATAATTGGGATATATTATCTTTTAATTTCACAATATTACGTTTCTATAATTTTTTAATTAGGAGAATGAAATCATAATATTATAAATCATACATTCTAAATAAACTCTTATTAACATTTTGAAGTGTCTTAAATCATGAATCATAAATACAATATCGATATATGCTCCGTGGAAGAGCCAATAGTGGTAAACTGCGTAAAATATTTTGTTTCCATTTATAGTATTTATAAATGATTTTTTTCACTAATAAATAAATAAAAAAATTTATTTTAATAATAATAATAATAATATCTGATATTTGATTTGTATAAGGTACTAAAAAACTACTTATTCCATCTATTTATGATGTGTTTTGGTCTATGATATAGCATGAGTAATAATAATGGAAAATTTTTTGGTGATAAATATACTTTTTTTGGATTTAATTGAAGGCATATAATATGAAGGATAAGGGTTTACATTATTTAATTGATACAATTTTTAGATATCCATAAATTTAATTTTATCATAAATAAGGTCTCTTGAACATGTTGTGTTATCTATTTTTTGGATGTCAGTTTCACAATGTTTCTAAATTATCACAACTAAATGCGGTTTATTATTCTCAATAGTGATAACCAAGAGTATAATTGTTTTTCTTGTGGAAAATGAAAAAAATTATTATGAAGGTGATTTATTTGACTTCCAAAAATTCGATCTGTTATATTTTTGATTATATATATGAATTAAATATCATGGTTTAAGAAGAAATGTTTCAAGTCTAACAATATAATTTCAATGATCTAAATATGTATTCATATAAAAATATTGATGAGTTTCCCAATTTAATTACAGATATGGTAGGATCTATTCATGTCGTATTGTAGTATTAATGGATGTGAATGTGTTGAATATAGTTACGATGTATTTATCACATGTATATAACTGAAACATATCAAATATTTAAGAATGAAACATTGTTGAGATATACTTATAATACTTGAATTATTTTTTCGTAGATATTTAAAAGTGATTATATATAGAGGTTACATCATATCATACCAACAATAAAAATTAAATTCAAATAAAGTGAAAATCATAACATCACATCAGGAAGTTGTGTAGAAAAAATTTGTTGATGAGTTTTAATCAAAGTTGGGATTTAATATCATGATAATAAAGGGAATAATTTAAAATAATCTCTCATTGATCTGAATTCAATTTTGAACGGTGTGATAAACTATAATAAGTTTTCTGAAGATATTCAATGTTCTTTAATGTGAGTTTGAATACTTAAAAACACTATAATGAATATATACTCATGAGTTTGTCTTATATTAATGATGTTTTTCTATGAATAATTTATGACGATCCACGAATGATGAGAAGAGAATGATAATGAATATTATTTTAATGATGACTAATTTAAATGTACATTTAAAATAAATGATAATTTTATAGAATCCTTTCATAATTATAAATATTAAAGATATGGAGATGATTAGAATGAGGTTGTTTTAGATCTCAAATTTTTAAGTCGTGTGGTCTCATGAAGAGTTTTATATTCATATAAATTAAAATATTATTATTATAAAATTATGACTAATTCATAAGTATATTTTCATCAACATGATAAAAAAATTGGTTGATTATATATGGATTAATAAGATAAACAATCTAGTTATGAATGATAAAGTTATATAGTGGAATTCAATATAAAAGGTGGTGAATAATTAAAGGTAATTTCTAAAAATATTGATTGATGGGAGGAAATTGATTGAGGAGTTGAATCCTTGGATGAAGTAATAGTTTCAATGAGAATAAAACATGATATTAATGCTATGAAATGA
Organism: Viscum album; assembly: GCA_963277665.1. Lineage (NCBI taxonomy): Eukaryota > Viridiplantae > Streptophyta > Magnoliopsida > Santalales > Viscaceae > Viscum > Viscum album. The sequence continues at coordinate 792,428,102 of OY728128.1, read as the reverse complement.
GGTATAAATATGAGGATACTATTTGGAAACATAATTGACAACAATATTGAAAGAGATCCAAGAGAATATGAGAAAGTGTGAGTTCATTATAGTTAAAAAATTACTAAGGTATATAGTTAGATGTTGAGAAGTTATTTTTCCAACACATAATAAAATGGAGTATCAGCTGTTTAAATTACTAGAAGGAGGAAAATTGAGAAAAATCCTCAACACATAATTACTAATCCTTAACTAATAAATTACTCAATGATTAAATATGTGTAAAATAGTTCAATTGGAATGATATTTGGAATCATAAACTATATGTTTTTAACAATTAATAAGTAACATAATGAGATACTGAATAGTGGTAGAATGCACAATTATTAGAGTGGAAACTGTCGGTTAAAGTTTATGGATGACATCATATATATTATAAAATAGGTAAATAAATTTTATGGTTATAATTTTTATTGTTATAACATTATAAATATTCTTATTATTCATGGGAAACATGGAATTTTATATGTGTTTCAAGAAAAAAATATAAATACAATTAAATAAAACTTAATTGATCTATTAATTTTGTAACATCTATTTGATGAGGGGGGTGAATATGATATTTATAAAAAAAATATTAAGAAGGATAATAGAATATGTATAATACATAAACCCCATAATTTATCTATTGAATATAAAATATATGATACTAATATGAAACATAAAAAAATTTCATACTGAAAAGGATATAAAAATAGCACTTGGATGATTTATAATGTGTTCTCCATTCACATGAAAGGATTTGTGAATCATCTAAATAATTCAATGGAGGGACACGATGGAATTATTCAAAAATTTAATTTTTCATCTTTTAAAAAATATTTTTTTTGTTTAGACATAATTAGTCAGAGATAATGTAATGAACATTGATATAATCATTGTGAATAGTCTATTACAAAACATTATAAGTGTGAGTTAGTGTTATGAATCAAGGATTGAATTCACATTCAACCAAATGTTTTTATGGAAAAACAAAAATTTATAAACACCCTTATCAAAGGATGATGAACTAATATTAATATTTAAAAATTCAATAACAAGGGGAAGACATTATTTCTTAACATAGAAGGTTAAAATAAAATATAAAATTGCATGTTGAGATATATTCATTAAAAAATAATTTAATATATGAAAAAATATGAGTAGAAGTAGAAATAAAATTTTTTATGAGTGTATAATGTTAGAGATGTGATTAATAATTATAACGATAAATTATATATAATTTATATTTGTAAAAAAATAAAGAGACCATAAAACAAACTTGATCTGGCGAATTGTAATATTTTTTGGCCATGGAATATTTCAGATACACAAGGTGAAAATAAGTTTTTTATTTTAATTAATGAATGTCATAGAATACCATGTGTGGTTTTAATTCAAATAAATCTAGAGGTGTAAGATTGAATAAATAGAAACATTAATATAGAATATAATGAAATAGGAACACCCATTCCGAATCTATAGTCTGATAATGGTATTATATACAAATATATTAATGTCAATATCAATCGAGAGAAAAGAGGCATCATGTATGAGTTATTATTTAATAAGAACCTATACAAAATAGAGTTTTTGTGCAATGAATTAAAATGATGAGAAAATTGGGGAAATGATAATTACTGAAATTAGTGACTAATAATATTTATAAAATGATGTTTCAGGTTATTTTGTACAATCAAAATATGTTTTTATTAAGAACAATAGTATAGTGAACCCCTTATAAAAAGTTTCATTTGATGAAGCCTTCATTGAAACTGTTCTATGATTTTTCAAAACAATTTTACTTTTGAAACTTTGTTGTTGATTAGGGAGATTATGGAATTGGATTAGTTGAATAATTATTTAGAGGCTTTATTAAAAAATATAAAGGATATTTATAGTTTAGAAATATTATAAATAAAATTATATATTCCAATGATGAGATTTTTATTGGGATAAGAGAGGGGAATTTTTCTAGCTGATCTTACCTAAATTATTGTTTTGAATAATATGATATAGATATTATTAAACCCTAGAAGGTGGATGTTTTCTCATTAAATAAATCTTGTAACACTAAATCTTAAGAGAAAAAAACTTACAAAAATAGTTAATATTAGTCATAGAGAAGAATCACATGGATTTTCTATCCAATAAAAACATAATGGGGGATAATGTTTAACCATATAAAATAAAATAAGAAAACAATTTATTCTATAATTTATAAATGGAGATACCATCAATTGATTAGGTTAAGAAGGATTGGTTCCATGGAAAAATACCTAAATTTATGATAAAAAATATCTGAAAACTCATACATTAAATTTTTTTGAAGGACCATAACATCACAAAAAATATTATAAAATCTACAGTTTGTTTTTACATTACCATCTCAGTAACATGGTTTGAAATATTTCTCATCTTGAATGTAAGAGGTATTATAAATTAAAATGTGCTGATATTAAATATTATTTTTTCAATAGTTTTTTATAATGAGTCAATCATTCTTTTATTGAAAAAACCTTCAGTTTTTTATAGGAAATATTGATGACAACTAATTTAGGGTGACGACCGCCATGTAATGTATAATATAGTCACCTCATGAATGGCATGAAAATATTTACACTTATATAAGGATGTAATAATAACATAGACTTACTATCAATCTTATATTTCTGGGATGATATCCATGGATTAAAAATATATGATTCATTTATATGTGGATTATATAATATATTATTGTTTGAAATATATATTAGTGTATTTTCTTCTAATATTTTGATTTCATATTTTGAAATTTCAATGTTTTCAGGATAAATATTTTTTAGGGTAAACTAAATTCCAAATGTATTATACACATTCATTTTCAATTTTATGTATTGAAATTTGTTTCTTGGAAAATCATTAATACATGAATATTATCCCATGTTGAGTTCTTTTTAAGTTGTATAATATAATGGGAAGAAAAAAACTACATATCTGTGGTTCCAAACCATTATAGATGTGTTATTTTACATTTAAATATATATAACCTCTATAGTAATATATTTGTAATTTTTCTAGTTTAGCTTCATGATGTTAATTTAATCCAATGGTAGATTACATAATATTAATTATGATAATCACGGGTTATATCATTGGTAATCACAATTATACTATACTCTTTTTTGGATGAAGGGGAATGAGTTTTCTTACATCTCATATGATAATTGGGATGGTTCTTTGGTTGATAGTGAATCCAAAATTGGATTCCCACTGTATATTAGAACCATTCTCATTTGATGGTTATGTAATAAGCATGAAATTATATTATTTACTATAGTAGAGGGAGATTATTTTACAAGTAATATTGAATGAACATGATTTCATTCGATGAAATGAATATTTGAATATATGGATTAAATAGGTAAGATACCAATAGTAATATTATTTATAACAATAAGACATACATCCATATCATAAACAATTAGTTTCTACACTCCCAAAAAAATAAAATTTAAATCAATTTTCATTTTATTTAAAAAATATTCAAGAAAGATATTTTCAAGAAGTTTTATGTTAGGATAGGTAATGAATAAAAAATAATTATTACTAATAACTTCATTGTAGTTGAATTTTGTATTCATTTTCTTAACCTTGATATTCATTAACCTCATTCAACCTAAGGTTTTTTGGATGACATCTCTCAACCCATTTAATTTAATTCCTTGATTGGATGTTTTCTATTATTAGTGGATATTATTATATTCTATGAATATGGATGAATGTGGGAGATACTATCCATGATGTATATATAAAATATAGTTTTCTTTTAAGTAAATTTACTACATTATATGTGTTAGATTTTATATATCGTTTCATATAATTATTACTCAGTCATGTTATCGTAGAGACAAAGTTGATGTATATTTTTATAGGAACCTAATTTAAAATTTTGGTTTGACATTATTTTAAAAATGATTAAATATATTCAATCTTATTTTAAATTTCATAGTACTTCCATGATGGGAGATTACCCATATAGTCGGTGTATGACTTTAATAGAGTATGTGTGAAAATATTTAATATTTAACAATAAAAACACAATGGGAATGAATTTGGATACCAAATATTTTATTGTTATTTTTTTATCAATAGGATGTATTTATAAAAAAGTATTGAGTGATCACAAAGGAAATGTTAAATTAGTATAATTGAATTATCAATGAAACTAATTTACAAGTTTCTATGATAAGGGATAAGTATAATTATATAAATTCATTAAACTCATAAAATAAGATACTATTAAATTCACTTCCATAATAGTAATTTATGGAATGTTTTTTAAAAATAGAAGAGTAATGGTTTCATAATAAATATATATATTTGATTTATTACATTATTAAGGATATTTGTAATGATTTGTAAATTCCGTAAGGATCAATTTCAAATAGTTGAATGGGGGAGGGGTGGTGGATAATGGTGCCACACATTCCTGGCTCTCTCTCCCAATCTCTGCTCAGTGTTTTCATGGTTTTCCTCCATAATATCCTTGCAGCTTCATTGATAGTGTATCATATCTAGTCCCCTCTAACTGTTACTCCCCATAGTCATTCAGTTTATCGAAATAGTATCAACCTTATACTTCATCTCCTTTCCCTCTTTCTCTCAATATCAGGTTCTCTTTTTGATCCTCCACATCTCCTCCCACTATTCTGTGGTGCTTCGGATTTCTTCTACACCATATCCTCCATACTATGACCTTTACCTCTACCACTCCATTCCATTTTAGATCTGGAATGATGGAATATCTACGATTTTGGTCACATCGGATAGAAAATTCTGGACTTCTCAGTGCCACGTCTCTCTTGGTTGTGATTTCGGACCAATTTTCTATTCCACTTCCTTCTCCATAGGGATTCATTCCCATGGAATGTTTCAGTATCGACCTCTTTTTTGATTTACATGAATTGATTTTGGTGTCTTGCTATGGGATTACCTTCTCTCACCCATCTCCAGCTTTCATGACTGCTACCCCCTTCCATGCTGGTTGGGTGTGATGGTCTTCAAGATGTTTCAGGTGTGCGGTGCAGTTTGGTGATGAGTTATAGGTGGCATAAGTGAAGACATTGGTACTCTTTGATTCTGATATATGAAAGGTGATGGTATCATTTGGTTCTGATAGATACTTTTGGATATGGATGTGGTCCACTTTGATGGATATTTCAATGGAGACATGGTTTGAGTTCTGTGATTGTGTTCTGTTGCAGTGAATGGATTACTGTCGGTGGGTTCTCTCAAAAGGTGGTGTTGTGAATGGTGTGATTTTCCATCAGGGGGCACAGTTCATGGACTCTTTTTACTCAAGTATTTTTTCCCCCTATGTTTTGACAGATATAATATTGTGTTGATTCAGGCATTATGATGATGATTACTTGTTTTTTGAATTTTTATGATGTTTTTGTGGTGATGATGATGATACTAGTAAGATGGAAATGATGATGTTGTTCAAGAGACTGGGAATACTCGAGTGGAATTCGACTTTTTTTTCGGTTCCTTATGTTTAATGTATTCTTGGTTTTTAATATTTGATATTTTTCTATTTTGGATTTTTAATTGTTTGTTTTCTAATAACCGAGAAATATTCTTTCAAAAAATTAAAAAATAAATTTTCATGGTTTTGTTAAGATTCAATTTCAGACACATTAATAATCATTCCATTGAAGATAATGTTCAAGTAGATAGATTCCAATTATGTAATTATTATCTTTAGACTATATAAGAGTAAACAAAAAGGATAATACTACTCAATAATTCTCAATAAAAATATATATAACATTTTATGACTCTATAATATTTTTTCCATCTAACATCCCGGGTAAATAAAGAATTTGAAATTTTTTTATTTATTAATTTTTTGAATTAATTATTAATTTTTCATTAATGTGGAATTTATGTCTGCTAGCTTACTCAACACGAAACAATATGTTTCTCTGAAATCATACGTTGCATAGAAAGTTGACTTATACCACGAAAATAGTATAATATTATTATTATTTTAAATGGTTGTTAACGCATAGTCATTATATTGGAAGGAAGGAATAGGACTTAATAAAATATTATTATTCATGTTTATTAAATGAATTTTTATTTATCCAATAAATTTTAGAATGTGAAAATAAGAATGAAACTTATTTTAAGCACAAAATGCTTTTAATGGTCGTTTTACAGCCTTTTGATGGAGAACCCATTTCAAATAATTTTTTTCCCATTTATATGTTCAATTTGGAAAAAAAATTTCTTTGTTATAATAGGAACATCCAAATTTTATTTGGATGAAATTTTGATAGTTTTCAAATAATTTTCAGTTTTTAACGAATAGTTAAAAATATCACATTTTAATTCAAAACTGCATTTTAATAAAATTTATTTATATATATAGATTGTAATTTTAATTGATTTTGAAGTGTAATTGGATTATATTATTTCCATTTAATCCAATGTTGGTTATTTGAAGTAATTTCACTTTTAAAATGGACATAAACACATGTAAATTTTTTAGTATATTTTACTACTTAAAAATGTGTATCAAGGTTTTTTAAACAGGACTTAATTTTAAATTAATTCATTCAAATTTTTTATTTTTAATTGGAAAAAATGGTTTACATAATTGGAATTATGAGTTCCAAATTGTGTAAATATGTAACTTTTATTTTCAGACATTATGAATAGTAACTTCAGTAATTATTTTATTTTCCATTGTTAAAAGGATGCTATGTTAAAGAAGGGTAAAATATAATATTAGAATAATATAAAACTATCCTAACACGTATCTTAATCCAATTGTATGGGATATGTCTAAAAATGGGAACCCTTGGGTCAATTTTGGGGCCCCATGGAACCACATGGATGTGAAAATGACATTTTAAAATATTTAATTTAATGTAAAGAAAAATGTAACATAAACATGTATCTTTTAGAAAAACAATTTTCATAAGGGGTTATATGAGTGATCTCTTCATCTATAAAAATTAATTAGAATTATAAAATGTTTTTCCTATATAATGGTATTTTATTTATAATTTTTAGACATCAAAAAAATATATTTATGATACAATGATGATGTATTGATTACCTTATTAATAAATGATTTTAATAAATGAAATTATAAATATTAAAATAAGTGTATTTTTAAACAATTTATCCCATGACATAATATTAGAGATAATAATGTCTTGTTATATTTGAATTAATAACCGTTGTTTGAAATTATCATGTTGGATTGGATTTTTTAAAACTTCATGATATGAATAGTGTCAAAAATACATAATTCATATTTTAAAATATACAATATTTTATTAAATATTATAATATTCCAAAAAAATGATTCGGAAAAATGGTTATTATAATTCTAAAATTGTATTAATAGCTATTTAATTGGATATTTTTCTTATTTTGATAACAATTTTGATTCTCAAATTGTTATGTACTTAATAATACAATAAGAGTAAAATAGGTTTAAATAAAAAAGATAAAGATTAAAATATATCCAAAACATATTTAGTTATTATTGGATGATTTTATTTAGACTTAAATTCATATTATATTATAACTTACTCATTTTTGACGCATTTTTTTATCGAATTATAAATTATTATCAATTAACATTTGTAGACATTCCTAAATATTCCCTCCTACCTATTATAAAAGGCCATCACACCTAAAAATTTAAGCACACCTCTAAATCCCCTTTTCTCATCCAACCTATACAAAAATAAGCTCCCATCATCACGATATTCACCCTAGAATAATTACCATTAGAACACCTCAATTCATGAAGTTATTTTTTGCTTAAATTAAAATGAGTTACTTGATTTGGGGTAATGTATTCTCTCAAGATTCTTTAATTTAGTTCCATTCTCCAACGACCTAAACTCTCATTATTTAATTATTTTATAACATAACTAGTATCTTAAATACAAGTTTATGTATTATAAGATTTATTTAAAATACACTTACACACACCTCCATTTAATGGATTCAAATATACAGTATCTGGGTACGGAGAATAGTTGCCTCATCATAATGAGGATAGTTCGATTTTCCCCTACCACCTCTCATGGTGGCCATTATGATTGCACTGTAATTGTATATGATATTTATGATATCTATTTTATCTCTATTATTATGTAAATATCATCTATAACAATCCTTTATGGATTTCATGTATTATAAATATGATAATTTCATTAGAGGAAGTGCGGACAATCCCCCCTTAATGTGATATGACTCGTTCAATCTATACATGAAACATTTAAATGAATCCATGAATGAAATTATTAAACATATATATATATATATATATACTTTTATTATAATATAATTATTATATATATTTGTATCATTATGTTTTTTTCGTTTAAATATGAAATAGAAATGAAAGTATCATTCATGCGTACGTACGACTTACCATATCCATGAATGGTGCTTCTCATTTATTATATCCAAATGTTATGGACTATTTTAAATGCATATATAATGGATATATATGATATCGAAATAATGCATTTCATTATTAAGATAATGTACTTTTTATCTCACAGACAATTTGTTATTATAACATGTTTATTTTCGACTCAAGTACACAATATCGACAAAATGTCCGATATTAACTTAAATAATTATGTAATGTTTATAATGTGGTAATAAGTGATATAAAAGTAATAAAAAACATTAAAATTGTACTTGAGAAAGTATTAGTCTACTCAAGTTTATTATTCAGGATGAACAATGAACATATGCGACATGTCAGATGCAAGGTAAGGGATATCTCTCAATCCCTTTTCATTGATGCATATTTTGATTTATACCTGACATTATTTTATACAGTGCATAAACCCCTTTTAATTTTAATTTGATTCAATGGGAAAATTTTTTCTTTAAAAGGTTTTTATAAATAACAAAACTAATGTTCCATTTTAATATACACAACGACAACGACCATTCCGCCATCGCGATCATTATTCCATATTTGTATTTAATAACAATCCAAAATGTTTTTAAAAGAAAAATTAATACCATATACTATGTTTAAATATTTTGGTATGGAAAATGGTTATGGTAATGGATTGATTATGTAAATATAATGAAATTATATATTGGTATTATAATGTGGATATGATATCTTTAATTTGTGCATATGTTATGATTATGTTATGTTTATTTGGAATTTTATATGTATACAGGTGGTTCTATGATAAAACGAGGTCTGATGAGCCCGAGATAGCTCTCCAATTTATTGGGTAATGTGATGGTGGTAAACATTATTGCTTCTCATAAGAGATTTAAGGAATATTCTGTTATGGGTATTCTAAGTGTAACTCCCTACATACATATGAAATCTACAATGTATGTATGATATAGATGACAAAAGTTACCTTTATGATTTATGATTTCTATGAGTATTCATAAATCTACCTTTTTGATATTGTGAGGTATGTTACTGTTATTATATTTTATGACTGATAAGTATGATTTCATTGATGTGTATGTATTTATGGACTATTGTTTTATTTTTTTATTTTATAACCCTTACTGATCTTTTTATGCTCATCCTATGTTCTTTGAAATTAATTTCATAGGGTATAATGAAGGTTAAGAGAAATAAGTATTCATGAAGATTTATATTAGGAAAGGAATTGTTGTTTTATTTATGGAGATCTATTATAGTTAAAAAATTTGATAGAGTATAAGTGTCTAATTTATATTCTTTTGAGATATAATGGAATATTTACTGCCTAATTCTATAAATCTCTAATCCTAAAAGAACTTCAATGTGAACTATTGACTTAACTCAATATTTTTTAATGTATATTTTTGGGGCCTTATTGTTGGGATCAAAGTCCAGTTTAGAAAACATTAGGAGTTAGGAAATTTTTATATTAATATCAACAAAATAATTTATGGTAAGATTAAAATGATATAGAATTTATATATTACTTTGTTGCTTCGCCTATGAAATTTCTATGTTCTGAATGGGTTTCCATAGTGGAAATAAGGAAAGTATAATGTGACTACATCAAGAGGAATACAACCTTCCAAATCATCAAACTAAGATGGTTAGTATCAGAACTGAACAGTTTGTTGTAGTGATCGAACAATTAACTTAGGCTATAAATGGTGGTGGTATCCATGCCTGAGATCAACCAGATCAACTATAGAGGAACATGTCATTAGTGGATCATTTCAAGAGGCAACACCCCCCATCATTTATAGGATCATATGACCATGTGAAATCTGAAGGGTGGATTAAAACACTGGAAATGTATTTTGATTTCAAGGGGTGTTATTAACATCAAAAGGTTAGTTTCTCTAATTACCATTTTGAAGGTGATACAAATTAGTGGTGGTCGATAGTAAAAAATATATGAGATATTGAGGATATTTATGATCTTGATTTGGACGAATTTAATGGTATGTTTCTTGAGAAATATTTTCCTAAGGCAGATCGACATATGATGGAAAAAAAATTCATATAATTGAGGCAGGAAGATGAATCCATGGATTCTTATAAAGAAAAATTCACTGGACTAGAAATGTATGATCCTAATTTCATATGGTATCTTGATAGTAAAATCAATAGTTTTTACTCTGTATTAAATCCAATGTATCGATGGGAATTAGCTTCTCATGAGTTCAAAAGTAATGTAAAACTTTTTTGATGTGTGGATAAGGTGGAAATGGAGTTTTCTAATGATTATATGTGATTTGAAAAATAACAGAATAATTGATCTTGGTGGAAAACAAAACAGAATAACTCTTCAAAAATGTCTGATGGTAAGATAATAAGTTTACAGTTTTTGAAAAGTGTGGTAAAAAGCACCGAGGAGAATGCCTTTTAAATTCTTCTAATTACATCTGATGTTCTAAAATGGGACATAAGGATAGTAATTTCATGGAAAAATATCAGGGTAATGGTAACAATAAATATGATTTTCAGAGAGTAATATGATTTATGTTCAATGAAAGGGGTCATTATGAAAATGAGTGTTCGAAGAAGAACTCAAATGATGGAAAGTAGCTATACTTCAAGAAGAAAGTGGTGGTGAAATCCTTTGAAACAACATCTGTAAATTTTGGGCAATAAAATAAAGTAGTATCATCTACTTTGTTTTTTTATTCAGATTATGCCAATGTGTTGTTAGATTCTGGATCTACATGAAAACCTTATTTTTTCCTCTAGTAGAGTTTGGTTTTATTTTGGGTATGGATTGGATTTATGTATATCATGATATGATTGACTACATAGCTAAATATGTTTCTTTTCAGAAAGAAATTTAGTTTCTGTGAAAGAATGAACCCTTAAATTTGATAAAATATATGGAAAATGAGAAACTGGTAAAATATTAAAATGAATGTTACCTTGAACATACTGATAAAAAAATAAACTACTCATAATAATGATTTGATGGTGGTAAATGAGTGTCTTGATGTTTTTCCTAATGAGTTCCCTATTATAATACATGATCGAGAAGTTGAATTTTTCATTGACTTAGTTCATGATGCTAATCAAATTTCAAATCCCTCTTATATATTGGATCAAATTGACCTTTTAGAGTTAAAGAAGCAATTGCAGGAGTTATTAAATAAAGGTATCATTTGACCTAGCACATCACCATGGGGTCCACATGTCATGTTTGTTAAAAATAATGATGGTTCAATGAAACTGTGCAATTGTTATAGAGACTTGAAGAAAAAAAATATTAATAACAAGTATCGTTTGTCTCGTATCGATGATTTGTTTGATCAGATCCAAGGAGCATAGTATTTTTCGAAGATTTAATTGAGTTCAGGGTACCCTAAGCTGAAAGTAATCAAAGAAGAAATTCCGATGACCATGTTTTGTACTAGATTTGGCCATTATGAATTGGATGTTATGACTATTGGGTTATCTAATGCCCCTACTGTATTCATGGATATTACAAATAGAATTTTTTGTGGGTTCTTAGAAGGGTTTTTGGTTGTGTTTTTTGTTGATATTTTGGTTAATTCAAAACATAAATAGGAGCATGAAATTCATTTAAGGGTTTTCTTTCAAAACTTAAAAAAATTAAAATGTTTTGAAAATTCAGAAATTGTAGGTTTTGGTCACAAAAAATTCATTCCTTGATTACATTGTTTCAAAATATGGCATATCTTTTGAACTTGCTAAATCAAAAGTGCTTAACGAATGGCCATGACCCACAAATAAAACTGAGATTCATTATTTTCCTAGATTAGTGGGTTATTACTAGAGTATTGTTAAAAATCATCCACAGTTATCTAGCCCACTGAATATGTTAACACAAAAAGGTGTTATGTTCATCTAGACAAAAGAATGTAATGAATGTTTTCTAGAATTGAAAAAAAGATTAGTGAATGCTTCAGTATTGGAATTAACTTCCTAAAATGGTGAGTTTGTTATCTATAATGATTCTATGTTTAATGAAATTTGATGTTTTCTTATGCAGAATGATCAGGTAATTTCTTATGATTCACACTAGTGGAATCCTCCAGAGTTAAATTACACTACATAAGATTTGGAAGTAGCTGAAATTGTTTTTTCTTTAAAAGTTTTGAGGCATCATCTATATGGAGTAAAATATGAAATATATACTAACAAATTTTTTTTGAATTATATATTCACTCAAAAATAATTGAACATGGGATAGAGGATATCACCAGAATTAATCAAGGAATATTATTGTACGATTAATTACCATCCAGGAAAAGAAAATAAAGAGGATGATACTTTGAGTCGAAAAATTAACGCTCCATTAACCATGTTATGTTTGTAACACGATCCTTTGACTTTAGATTTATTGAACATTAGAATAGAGGTTGTTGGTGTAGGAAATTAATCTATTTCATTCCAGGTGTCAGTGAATTAATCTCTATCAGATTGAATTAAGAAAGTGTAGAATAAAGACAGTTAGATTCCGAAAAATGTATAGTTTTCTCAGAATGGTATGTTACCTTAATTTAACATTTATAATGAATGTATTTTGAGATTTGGGAAGAGATTATGTGTTCCTTATGGCTGGTAGATGAAAAATAGTTGTTACTTGAATCTTATAGATCTATTTGATCAAATAATCCCAAATGTACTAATATGTACAATGATATTTAAGAGTATAACTAGTGAGATGGAATGAAAAGGGATATTCCATAATTTATTATGAAGTGCCTGACTTGTCAACAGGTAAAGGCAGAGTGAAAATTACCAAATGGATGAGTCCACCATTACCGGTTCAAGAGTGGAAATGGAAAAATATATGCATGGAAATCATTGTGGGATTATCAATGAAATATGTAGGTAATAATGAAATCTATGTTATTGTAGATCTATTGACTAAATCTACTCATTTAATTACAATTTGAGATACTCAGTCTCTAGATCAACATTCTATATTGTGTGTCATAGAGATAGTGAGTTTTCATGGAGTTCCCCTCTCAATTGTATATGATCATGATCCCAGGTTTACTTATACCTTTTTGAAGGGCCCTGAAAAGTCATTGGATACTGAATTATATTTTATTATAAATTTTCATCCGCCATCATATGGACTATCAGAATGAACAATTTATACATAAAAATAAATTATATGTGATTGTTCAAAGGATTTACAGGGAATTTGGGACCAACATATATCATTGGTGGGGTTTTCTTAAAATAATAGTTATCAATCAAGTATACAGATGGAACCATTTGAGGAATTATGTTGAAAGTAGTGTCAAACTACATCTTTCTTGGATGAAATAGATGAAAGATAGATGATGGGTCTAGAATTGGTACAAGGGATGGAAAAAAGATGAGTTGATTCATAAGCACATGGGAATAGTTTAGAGAATGTAGAAAAGATATGTAGATAACCGGTGGTATGATTATTCTTTTGATGTAGGTGATCATGTCTTTCCCAAAATTTCACCAAGAAAAGTGTGATGTGTTTTGGTAAGATGGGAAATATGAGTCTACGGTTCTATTAGACCTTATGAAATCTTGTAGAAAGTTGGATCAGTTTCTTACAAGATGGATTTACCTCCATCTTTATCCTAGGTACATAGTGTTTTTCATATTTAAATGTTGAGAATGTATATGCTGGATCCATCTCATGTTTTGAGTCCAGATGTAATTCAATTGGAAGAGAATATTTCTTATGAGAAACAATGGGTCCAAATTTGTGACTATAGAGAGAATGTTTTTCGGAATAAGATAACTCATTCGGTAAAGGAATTTTTTATAATCTATATGTTTAAAGAGGAAATATGGTGCTTTTAAAATGATATAACGGATAAATACCCCACTTATTTGACAAGTGAATTGAATTGCGGGGACACAATTATCAAAAGAGGGGAAAGATGTAACATCACAGGTAAATAAATAATATGACATTTTCATATTTATTAATTTTTGTTTATTAAATATTAATTTATCATTAAAGGGGATGTTATGTTCGATAGCGAACTCAACACATAACGACAGGTTTCTACGATATCTTACTTTGCACACAATATTGTGTTATTCCAAACAAAATAATATTATAATTCTAAATGTTAGTAAATGAAATAGTTGTTTTATTGGAAGGAATGAATAGAATGAACTAAAATATGAATATATGTGTATGTTAAATGTATTTATATTTATCCACTAAATTTTAGAGGCAACAGATATGAATGAATTAGATTTTAAGTATGAAATACTCTAAAAATATGTTTTACCACCTTTTGATGGAGAACCCTTTTTAAATATTGTTTTTTTCACTTTTATATTTTCAATTTGAAAAAATAAAATTCATCGTTAGATATAGGATATCCAAATTTATTTTGGTGCATAATTTTATATTTTTATGATAATGTTCTTTTTTTAATGAATATTGAAAAATACTGCATATTTATTCAAAAAATACTATTAATATTTTTTATTTATATAGTTATATTGTAATAATAATTTTTTATAAAGTGTATTTGGATTATATTTTTACCATTTAATACAATTTTGGTCATTGGATGTAATTACACATTTAAATTGGACATAAACACATGTCAATCTTTTTGAAAATTTTACATCTTGAAAACACGCTTTTTGGTTTTTACATTGGGACAGAATTTTAAATTATTTTCTACAACATCTATGTTTCGAATTTGGAAAAATGGATTCAATAATTGGAATTAGGAGGTCCAAATTTTTGTCAATATGTATTTTAATTTTTAGACATTATGATAATTATCTTCAGTAATTATTTTATTTACTATGGTTAAAGGGTGAATCTAGTAAATAAGGGTAAAAAAATAATATTATAATAATATTAGAGTATCCTAACACGTGTCCTAATTATAATGTATGGTATATTACGGATCATGGGAACCCATGGGTCGATTTAGGATCCCTATGAAGCATCATGGATGTGAAAATGACATTTTATAATATATAATTTAAATTACTGAAAAATGTATTGTCACGACCCTTCCTCAGGGCCCCTATCGTGACTATCCCAAGCTCTCCTTCCATAGGCCAGGTGCTGGCGACTAGAACCAAGGCGTAAATCCCGGTAAAAAGGGAAGGCATTGACTTTGTAATGTAAACAAGCACCACAGAGTAAGCAAGCGGAAAAAGTAAACAATAATTAAAAATTAGTACAACAGTAAGTGCAGAAAAGTAAGTGGGCCAGTATACAAACCCAAACTAAAAGTAAAGTACAACTCGAATGGGAAAACAACAACAGAAAAGTAAACCCGCAACGCCGAGCTGCCCACTGGAAATCCCACCTGAAGGGTGGGTACAGATAGGTCCACTGCTCCTCGGGTCCTGTCGTCCGCTCCGAGTATGTCCTGCCCAGTGATCCACCTCCAGGTACCGTCCGGCTCTGCAAGCCTCAACCACGATCAACGTTGTCTATCGTCTGCAACCAACACAACGTAGTGCGGGCATAGCCCGTGTAGGGGTGAGTATAAGCTACTCAGTAGGGACCCCGAGACCCCCGAAGGTCTCCCAAAATCCACAAGGGATAAACCACAAAAGAAAGATACAATCACGAAGTAACAACCGAGACTGCTTAGGTATATGCCCATACATATACCTAAGTTATCAATTTCAATACACTCCAACCTCCGAGCCCATGTACAACCCAGTAAACACAGGAAATTATTCGTATTCCACATATAAAAGAAAAACGTAATCCACGCAGGATAGCACAACACAATCCACACAGGAAAGCAAACAGGATTCAGCTCATACAGATATACTTCTTCGAAAGATGATAGAGATGATCACTAATCCATCTAAGTCGTTGTACCCACAAAGGATATATAGGTACTAACCCCCGCAATGACCCACACAGGATCGGTAGGAAACTAACCCCCGCAAAGACCCACACAGGATTTGACCCACACATGATCTGTAGGCACTGGCTCACACAGAACCACTGAGCGCTGTCCCACACAGGATCAGACCCACACAGGATCAGTAGTACTGATCCACATAGGATCACTGAGTGCTGTAGTCGTCGCCATCCAATCCACTGAGGATCTCTGTACAGTCGTCGTCGCAGTCACAGTAGCAGTCGTAGCCAGCACTAGGGTTCCCGCACACAGCAAGCTTGTCTGGGAGGGACCGCTCCACGAGCCGAGAGGCTGATACATCAACTGACACATTCTTCAGAGTTTATGTATCCAAAGGTTCCGTCTCGTCAACAGGAACTCAACGTCGCAGACGGCGCGTTAATCAGATGCCCGGTCTGAGAGTTATTGGCATTTTCGTCCAAGGGGCCCAGTTGGTTTTTAAGGCAAAACCAACCCGACCGTACTCCACCTATGTCCAAACCTCGGGAAGAGTATGCCAAAAGATCTTTCTCACTTAAAGGATTTCAACAGAGTCATAGACACGTCAATTGGACGTCCGTAGCTCAAGATATGAGTGTTTTCGCTCCGAAGGCCCGGTTGGTTTCGTGTACGAACCATCACGGCCGAACTCAAAGTATTCAGAAACCTTGAGTGCGATATACCGAAACGACTGTCTCGATTGACTAATCGCATCACAACTTACGGTGCATCGATCATAGGTCTGTAGCCCGAGTTATGGGAAATTGAACCCAAACGGTCCGTCAACGGGGGTTTCGGGCCAGGACCGACTCGGCCCGAGATCCCCCAGTCAGCCCGAACTGGGTCGACCCGCCCCGGGTTCGGGTCGGCCCGGCCCGGCGCGGCCCGGCCTGGCAGACAGGCCCGGCAGCCGGGCCATTTTGAAAGGGGGGGGAGGGGCGCCTGCCCTCTTGTGTAACCATGGCCCCCCCATTTATGGGGGCCGTTTGAAGTCCGGCCGGGGGACTTTAATTCCCCCAGATCCTCCCCTTCCGGCCGGCCCGACCTGGCCGGCCGGTTCCTGCTCAACGGGACCGGTGATGGCCGGTCCCCTTCCAGCTCCGACGCCGGCGGCCCGGTCCGGCCGCCGGTCACCTTGCTCCGCCACGGCCCAGAACCGGCTGCGGCCCTTTTCGTACAGTGCGGTGTGACGACACCGCGCCCCACCACTACGGCCCCGATCCGGCCGCGGTGTTTTTTGGTGTCTCCAAAGCGGCGCGACGACGTCGCGTCCTTGTATTAATTCGTGGCGTGGCGCGACGGCGCCACATAATTCTTGCCGCAAAAACCTGTTCGGTTTGACGGCACCGAGCCACTTCCATTCAATCCAAGAATTCAACAAGAAAAATTAAGGAGGTGGTTCGGTCGTGTTTGTGCGGACCGCCCCCCACCCCTCACGGTAATCGATAGCAGACGGTTAAATTTCACGAAAAAAATCAGGAATGAAATCACGAACAAATTAATTAAAAACAATCCCCTACCTCGGTTTCAAGAACGGTGCACGTCAACGAGCTTAGGAAGACGAGCGTCGTGGATGTCGGGCATTGCGGAAAACAAACGTCTATTCCATTGACATCGAGGTGCGTCCGAAGAGGAAACGTCGTTAGAGAAGTTCTTCGCATTCTTCGGCAGAGATGTTCTTCGCTAAGGACAGTGTTCTTCGTCGGAGTTGAAGAAGAAGAAGACTTCCTCAAACCCTTAGCCCTTTCCTCCCATGTCTCCACCACAATAAAAAATAACCCCAAAATAAAATAATCCTCCTACTTATTTTATTAACCCAACATAGGTTTTTGAATTTCAAGAGTTTGAAAATTCAAAACCCACATTTAACTCACTTAAGTTATTAACATAAGATGTTATAAAATTAATGAGGAGATAAGTTAGGAAAAGTTAAATGGGGGGTTTAGAGGGTTTAGGAAAGTGAGGGGTTGGGATCATGTGGGTCCCACCCTACCTTATCCTCTCAAGGTTGGTTATCACTAGGGGGTCTCACCCCCAACATCCTTACATAGGATAAAACTACCAAGTGGGAAAAATAAAAATTGTTAAATTTTTATTTTCAACTACCAAAAAAATTAATAACTCCCCTCGAGTAAACGCAACTCCGAAACAAGAGTTCCTAAGTAATTACCGGCATTTCGGTTCCATCGGTGCCCTCAGAATTTGATTTCGTGCACCAGTTCAAAAGTTAGAAATTCCCACTTGTTCGTTTACTAAACGTACCCAAGCTAAACTTCGGATAGAAATTCGGGGCACTCCGGGCCTCGGAATCAAGTTCCGTTTCAAACCGCGTTCTTGTAAAATTCCAAAAGAAATTAAGAAAAAAATTCCATTGAATTTTATGGGTCTTTAAATTACTCCCACCTTAGGACTTTGCGTCCCCGTAAAGATACATCATAACTAGGGAAACAAATGAGGGTACTGAGCACGCATCTGAGCCTCCCGCTCCCAATTTCTCTCCTGGAGGTTCCCATGCTTCCATCTGATGCGCACTAGAGGAATCGATTGTCCACGTAGGACCTGCTCCTGTCGATCCTCGATCTCCACCGGGACCTCCGGAAAAGTCACCCCATCATCAACGTCTAGCTCCCCATGGTCAATGATGTGCGTCGGGTCGTGCACGTATATCCTCAGCTGAGATACGTGGAAGATGTCGTGCACCCGGTGCAACTAAGGTGGTAGAGCCAGGTGATAAGCCACCACGCTAATCATGCTGAGGACCTGGAATGGTCTGATGAAGCGTGGATAAAACTTTCCGCCTCGGTCAAATCTCCGTAATCCATGTCGAGGTGAGACACGCAAAAGGATGTGGTCGCCATCCTCGAAATCTAGTGGCCTCCGCCTCCTCTCAGCATACGACTTCTTCCAGCTCTGAGCTATCCTCATCCGCACCTAGATGACCTGGACCTTATCTGTCGTGGCATGGACCATCTTCGGTCCCACAAGTGCTGACTCCCCAGGGTCTGTCCAGCACAAAAGAGATTTGCAAGGTCTGTTGTACAACGCTTCGTATGGTTCCATCCCGATGGTGGAGTGGTAATTGTTGTTGTACGTGAACTCCACCAAGGGTAGGTGGTCCTCCTAGCTACGACCAAAGTCGAGGACGCATGCGCGGATCATGTCCTCGAGTGTCTGAATGGTCCTCTCCGTCTGACCATCCATCTGAGGGTGAAAGGCTGTGCACATATGTAGCTGCATCCTGAACGCCTCCTGTAATCCCTTCAATAGCCGGGAAGTAAATCGAGCATCTCGATCGGAGACGATAGATGATGGAAAACCGTGAAGCCGAACAATCTCTTGAATGTAATGACATCCTGAGCTCTCCACTGAGCCATTCACTCTGATGGGTAAAAAGTGAGCCGACTTGGTGAGTCAGTCGGCAATCACCCAAATGGATTCGTGACCTCTGGAAGTGCATGGAAGTCTAGCCACAGAGTCCATAGATATCCCGTCCCACTTCCACTTCGTGACCTCCAAGGGCTGTACCAAGCCTGCTGGTACATGATGCTCTTCCTTCACCTGCTGGCAGGTGAGGCATCGAGAAACGAACTCTGCCACAGCCTTCTTCATGCCTGGCCACCAGTGCTGTCATCTGAGATCCTAGTACATCATCGCCACTCCGGGATGTACCTCCTAGGGGGAAGTGTGAAACTCTCTTAGCACCTCCTCACGTAAAGAAACGGGTACCATGGTATGTCCACTGGAAAGGATTTAGTGCTCTGCTCCAAAGGAGAAACCATCAGGTGCTTGTCCTAAGGATATCTGTGCACGCCGCGTCTCACAGTCAGCGTCCCCACGATGTGCCTCTCTGACCTATTGTAGTAGTGGATGAGTGACTGTGAGAGACTAATGGAAGGCTGCTCCATCTCTATCCACAAATGATATCTGCAAAGAGGCTAGCTGCTCTGTCTCCTCCTCAAGTAGCTGAATGCACATCCTCCTGCTGAAGGCATCGGCTACCACATTCCCCTTTCCAGGAGTATAGACCATCTCAAAGTCATAGTCCTGGAGTAACTCGAGCCATCGCCACTATCTCAAATTCAGATCCTTCTGATAGAAGATGTATCTAAGACTCTGATGGTCAGAATAGACTGTAAAGCGTTCTACCATCAGATAGTGTCGCCACGTCTTCAGAGTGAAGACCACTGCTACTAACTCCAGGTCATGGGTATCGTAGTTCTTCTCATGCAGCCCCAACTGACGTGATCCATAGGCAATCACTACCCTCTCATGCATCAGGACACAACCGAGTCCGGTCCCTGATGCATCGCAGTAGACTATGTACCCTACTCCCTCCTCAGGCAACCTGAAGATAGAGGCGCTGGTCAATCTCTGTTTCTGCTCCTAGAAGCTATGCTGACATCTGTCTGACCACATGAAGGGTTTCCCCTTCTTCATCAAAGCTGAGAGTGGTGCCGTAACTCTGGAGAAGTCTGCCACAAATCTCTGGTAGTTTCCAGCTAGTCTCAAGAAACCCTGCACCTCTGTCACGCTCCTGGATGGCTCCCAAGCTAACACTGCCTCAATCTTCGTAGGATCCACTGAAACTCCCACCTCAGAGATGATGTGCCCCAAGAAGTGGACCCCACGTATCCATAACTAACACTTCAAGATCATTCCATAAATCTGGTGCTCTCAGAGTGTGTCTAGTACAACACTTATGTGATAGGCGTGCTCCTCCTCAGTCGTCGAGTATATCAAAATTTCGTCGATGAAGACCACGACAAATCGATCGAGGTATGGCTGAAAGATCCTGTTCATGAGGGCCATGAACACTGCTGGAGCATTGGTTACGCTGAAGGGTATAACGAAGAACTCATAGTGGCCATACCGACACCTGAAGGTCGTCTTCTGCACGTCCTCATCTCGAAATCTGAGCTGATGATAGCCCGACCTGAGGTCTATCTTTGAGAACCACCGTGCTCCCTTGAGATGATCAAAGAGGTCATAAATCCTCGTTAGCTAATACATGTTCCTCATTTTCTCCTGGTTTAGGCGGCGATAGTCTACACAATGTCACAAGCTCCTGTCCGCCTTCTTGGCGAACAATATCGGGGAAGCCCAGGGTGAAACACTGGGTCGGATAATCCCCTTGCCCTGCAAGTCCTCCAACTGTACCTGTAGCTCTCAAAGCTCAGCGGGGGCTATCTGATACGATGGAGTCGATATCGGGGATGTGACGGGGTACAGGTGAATATAAAAGTCTACCTCTTTGCGAGGAGGTAACCCTGGAACGTCGTCGGGAAAAAATGTCCGCATACTGATCCACCACTGCAGGAAAACTAGGATTCTGCATGTCAAATGATCCTAGGATGAGGCTAGCCAACTGATGAGTGATGGGATGTCCTCTCCTCTGAGGAAGTCCAACCTGTGCTGTGAAGGCTCCCTTCTCGCCGGTGAAGGTGAACCTGCTCCCGTCGGTGCGTACACATCGCACCTTGCGCCTAATACAGTCAATCTGTGCATGGAATGTAGACAACCAATCCATTCCCAAGATGACGTCATAAGGCCGCGATGCCGCTACAAGAAGATCCCAGCTGAAGCTCTCGCCTCCTAGAGTAAGCTCACACTGTCGGCACCATTGCGTAATCGTCGAGTCGTCTCCCGTAGGAGTCTCTAGCCGTAAGGATCGAGCCAACGGCTCTGTCGGAATCTTCGAACTCCGAACAAGGGAAGCGTCTATGAAGGAGTGACTCGATCCTGTGTCTATAAGTACTATAGCAAGGGTGGAATAGACACAGATAGTACCTCGAATCATCACGGGCGCGTCGTGGTCATAGGCCTCTGCTTCCTGAAGTTGTGCTTGTCTCTGCCTGCCAGCTCCCTGTGGTCGGGGTGGACCTCCTGGTGGTGGTGGTGGTAGAGCCTCAAAGCGTCGCCCACCACCTGCTGCTCGACTATCTCCTCTGCCTCATCTGCCTCCTCCCTGCGGACCGCCACGGTCGACCCTCTGCCTCTACCTCGGTTGTCCCTCAATCGTTTGATGCTCCTCGGCACGGCGGGTCGGGCAATCATGAGCCATGTGGCCCTGCACGCCGCACCAGTAGTACTGTCTGCCTCTCAAAAGATTGGCTCTGCGCTGTGTGCCCCGCACTGCTGAACTAGTGTCCTGAGGTCGTCTGCCTAAGGGTCTGGTCTTCCTGGACCCAAGAGTCATCCATCTACTGCCTACTGCAGAAGACTCTGCTACGTGCCGCCCTGCGGTGGGTCTCGGCGTTGGTATAGACTCAGCAAGAAAACTCTCGATCAAAAGGGCTCGCTCCAATACTCCTATCTGAGTCGGAATGCTGAGTGAGATCAGCGATTCCTTGATCTCGTGTCACAATCCTTTCTCAAAGGTCCGGGCCCAGAAGAATGGGTCATGTACCATGTCTGTAGAGTAGCATGAGAGATCGGTAAATCTCGCCGAGTACTGGGCGACCGTCATGCAGCCCTGCTGCAGCTGAAGAAGCTCCGGAATGCGCACCGCACGGAGGATGGCTAGGACAAACTCTGAGCTGAAGAGTCTATCAAAGTCCGACTAGAGAAGAGATGCCTCATCGTGCACCTGGAGAATCAAGCCCCACCATCTGCCTGCTGATGCGTGCAGTAGGTTTGCTGCGAGGATCACCATGAGGTCTGCTGGTGTCCTCACTAACCTGAAAACTCTCAACAATGCCTCCAGCCAGTCCTCTGCTGCCTGGGCGTCCATATCCCCGCGGAACCTGGGTGGTCGCTGGCACTGGAACTCATGTAGTGCACTGAGGTGACGTGCAAAGTCAGCAGCTGGTGCTGGATGCATCGGTGGCTCGGCGGGTAAAGCTACTGCCGATGCCACTGCTGACAAAGGGCCCTGCACTGAGGCCTCGTCGCTCGGTGGGCTCTCGTCACGCTCGACTCTTGGAACCCTAGCTGGCTGCCATCAAGGGGCTATCCTGAAAAGGAAATAGGTGCGCCATGGTCAGAACATTATACCTGGTGATCTGATACAAGTAATCACAAAGAAAACTTGAAACACATATGCAATCAATTTTTTCGTGCATTACGTCGGAAATCAGAAGTCAGGGTCCTTGTGTACGGATAAGTCGGCCGCCGCACCGACATTGGACTCCTTGGACTGATAATCACACCCAATACGCTTAACACTATTGCTTCACATAGAAGAAAGTTCAGAGTCTACAGTAGAACCAACCACCTCTGATACCAATTTGTCACGACCCGTCCTCGGGGCCCGTGTCGTGACTATCCCAAGCCCACCTTCCATAGGCCAGGGGCTAGCGACTAGCACCAAGGCGTAAATCCTGGTAAAAACGGAAGACATTTCCTTTGTAAAGTAAACAATCACCACATAGTAAGCGAGCGAAAAAAGTAAACACTAAGTAAAAACTGGTACAACAGTAAGTGCAGAAAAGTAAGTGGGCTAGTATACAAACCCAAACTGAAAGTAAAGTATAACTTGAAAGGGAAAACAGCTACAGAAAAGTAAAGACGCAACGCCGAGCTGTCCACTGGAAATCCCACCTGAAGGGTGGGTACAGATAGGTCCTCTGCTCCTCGCGTCCCGCCGTCCGCTCCGAGTATGTCCTGTCCAGTGGTCCACCTCCAGGTACCATCCTGCTATGCAAGCCTCAAACACGATCAACGATGTCCGTCTTCTGAAACCAACACAACGTAGTGCGTGCATAGCCCGTGCAGGGGTGAGTATAAGCTACTCAGTAGGGACCCTGAGACCCCCAAAGGTCTCCCAAAATCCACAAGGGATAAACCACAATGGAAAGATACAATCATGAAGTAACAACCGATACTGCTTAGGTATATGCCCATTCATATTCCTAAGTCATCAATTCTAATACGCTTCATTCTCCTATCCCATTTAGAACCCATTCCACACAGGAAAGTATTCATATTCCACACAGGAAAGAAAAACGTAATCCACATAGGATAGCACAACACAATCCACACAGGAAACCAAACAGGATTCAGCTCATACATGTATACTTCTTCGAAAGACGATAGAGATGATCACTGATCCATCTAAGTCGTCGTACCCACAAAGGATCGATATGTACTAACCCCCGTAATGACCCACACAAGATCAGTAAAAAACAAACCCCCGCAAAGACCCACACAGGATCGGACCCACACAGGATCTGTAGGCGCTGGCTCACACAGAACCGCTGAGTGCTGACCCACACAGGATCGGACCCACACAGGATCGGTAGCACTGATCCACATTGGATCGCTGAGTGTTGTAGTCATCGTCGTCGAATCCACTGAGGATCTCTATACAGTCATCATCGCAGTCACGGTAGCAGTCACAGGAAGCACTAGGGTTCCCGCACATAGCAAGCTCGTTCGGGAGGGTCTGCTCCACGAGCCGAGAGGCTGATACATCAACTGACACATATCCCATAGTTGATGTATCCAAAAGTTCCATATCGTCAACATGAACTCAACGTCGCATATAGCGCGTCAATCAGACACTCGGTCTGAGAGTTATTGGCATTTTAATCCCAGGGCCCCAGTTGATTTTTAAGGAAAAACCAACCCGACCGTACTCCACCTGCATCCAAACCTCGGGCTGAGTATGCCAAAAGATTCGTCTCACTTAGAGGAATTCAACAGAGTCAATGGCATGTCAATCAGAAGTCCGTAGCTCAAGATATGAGCGTTTCTGCTCCGAGGGCCCGGTTGGTTTCGTGTACGAACCAACCCGGCCGAACTCAAAGTATTCCGAAATCTTGAGTGTGATATACCAAAACAACCGTCCCAATTCAAAGATCGCATCGCGACTGACGGTGCGTCGATCGGAGGTCCATAGTCCGAGTTATGGGCAATTGATCCCAAAAGGTCCGTAAATGGGGGTTTTGGGCCCAGACTGACCCGGCCCGAGACCCCCCAGTCAGCCCGAACTGGGACGACCTGCCCCAGGTCCGTGCCGACCCGGCCCAGCCAGGCCCGGCCCAACTGGGCGCGGCCCGGCCTGGAGGACCGGCCGGGCCGAATGCCGAGCTATTTTGAAAAGGGCGGGGGGGGGGGGGGGTGCCTGCCCCCCTTGTGTAACCATGCCCCCCCATTTATGGGGGCCGTTTGAAGTCCGGCCGGGGGAATTTAATTCCCCTGGCTCCTCGCCTTCCGGTCGGCCTGACCTGGCCGGCCGGTTCCTGCTCAACGGGACCAGCGATGGCCGGTCCCCATCCAACTCTGACGCCGGCGGCCCAGTCCGGCCACCGGTCACCTTGCTCCTCCATGGCCCGGAACTGGCCGCAGCCTTTGTCATCTGGCGCGGTGCGACGACACCGCGCCCCTCTGCTGCGGCCCCGCTCCGGCCGCGGTGTTTTTTGGTGTCTCCGACGCAGCGCGACGGCGTCACGTCCTTGTATTAATTCGTGGCGCGGCGCGACGGCGCCGCGTAATTATTGCCTCAAAAACCTACGATGTGCGACGGCACCGTGCCACTTCCATTCAATCCAAGAATTCAACAAGTAAAATTAAGGAGGTGGGTCGGCCATGTTTGTGCGGTCCCCCTCCCCCCTCATGTTAATCGATAGCAGATAGTTAAATTTCACGAAGAAATTCAGGAATGAAATCACAATCAAATTAATTAAAAACAATCACCTACCTCGGTTTCATGAACGGTGCACTTCAACGAGCCGCAGAAGAAGAGCGTCGTGGAGGTCGGGCGTCGCGGAAAACAAACGTTGATTCCGTTGACGTCGAGGTGTGTCCGAAGAGGAAACGTCGTTGGAGAATTTCTTCGTGTTCTTCGGCGGAGATGTTCTTTGCTACAGACGGTGTTCTTCATCGGAGTTGAAGAAGAAGAAGACTTCCTCAAACCCTTAGCCCTTTCCTCCCATGTCTCCACCACAAGAAAAAATAACCCCAAAATAAAATAATCCTCCCACTTATTTTATTAACCCATCATAGGTTTTCGAATTTCAAGAGTTTGAAAATTCAAAACCCACATTTAACTCACTTAAGTTTTTAACATAAGATGTTATAAAATTAAAGAGGAGATAGGTTTGGAAAACTTAAATGGGGGGGTTTAGAGGGGCTAGGAAAGTGAGGGGTTGGGCTTGTGTGGGTCCCACCCTACCTTGTCCTCTCAAGGTTGGTTATCAAAAGTCGGTCCCACCCCCAACATCCTTACTGAGGATAAAACTACCATGTGGGAAAAATAAAAATTGTTAAATTTTTATTTTCAACTACCACAAAAATTAATAACTTCCCTCGAATAAACGCAACTCCGAAATAGGAGTTCCTAAGCAATTATCTGCGATGCGGTTCCATCGGTGCCCTTAGAATTCGATTCCTTGCACTGGTTCAAATGTTAGAAATTCCCACTCGTTCGTTCACTGAACGTACCTGAGCTAAACTTCGGATAGAAATTCCGGGCACTCCGAGCCTCGGAATCAAGTGCCGTCTGAAACCGCTTTCTTGTAAAATTTAAATAAAATTAAAAAAAAATTTCCCTTGAATTTTACGGTTCGTTACATGTATCAGAATCATGTATCTTTTAGTAATAAAATTTTTATATGTGGATATATGATTGATCTATTCGACTATAAATAGTAATTAGAAATTTCAAAATATTTCTTATATAATGGTTTTTTATTTTTTATTTTTATACACTATATAAATAAAAAAAGTAAGGACAAAATGATGATGTAGTGATTACTATATAAATAACTGATTTAAATAAATTATAATATAAATATTAAAAAAATTATTATGAAAAATTTAAGGCCATATAGTAATTTTAGAGATACTAATGACATGTTATATTTGAATTAATAATGGTTTTATTGAAATAATCATGTTTTTTTTATTTTCTAAAAATTCATTGGATGAATAGTTTCAAAATTGACAAAAATCATATTTTTTAATATAATTTTTTTATTAAATTATACAAAATTACAAAAAATAATAGATACATCCAAACGGTTAGAATAATTCTACAATTTTATTAATTACTATTTAATTAGATATTTTTATTATTTTTGTAACTATTTTTATTCTCAAATTATTAATTACTTGATAAAATGGAAAGAGTAAAAAGTGTTAAATAAATAAGATAAAAATTAAAAATTATACAAAACCTATCTAATTCATATTGGATGATTATATTTCTTCTTTTTTCATCTTATATTCGACCTAAATCAATTTTTACTCTTTATTAATCAAAATTGAATTTATAATAAATTACAATTTCAAGACTTTCCTAAAGTGCCCCTCCTCCCTCTTATAAAAGGGCATCATCCCTAACCATTTAAGCATGTCTCTCATGCACAATAGCTCATCCAGAATCTTCCCAAATATGCATCAAAAATCCCTATATTCCACCTTTACGACTTACTTTTGAAAAAAAGAAATTTAGGATGTCATGTTTGCTTAAATATAAAGTAGTTACCTGATTTGAGGTAATTTCTTCTCTAAAGGTTCTTCCATTTATTTTCTTTCTCCAACAACATAAAATATATTTATTCAATTATATAATAAATGAAATGGTATCTTAAATATATTATGCTGTTTTATATGAATTATTTGAACTACAATTACACACACCTCCGAATAATGGATACAAACATATTGTTGCTGTGTATAGGGAATTATTACCTCATTAAATAAAGATTGTTCGATTTTCCCCTACCACCTCTCACGATGGAGATTATGATCTCACATTAATTAAATATGATATTTAATTTATATCTATGATTCTGTATTTCTCATTTATAACATACCCTTATGATTTACATGTTGTATAAATACGACAATTTCATTTGAAGTAGTGCGGACTACCTTCCCCTCAATGTGATGTTACTTGTTCATGTTATAAATTTATAAAGGATGGAATTAATGAACATATGTAACATATATAAAATTTTATATTATAATATAATTATAATAAACCTATGTATATTTACGTTTTCATTACATTAAATATGAAATAGAAATGAAAGTGGTGTTCATGCGTACTTACAACATACTATTTTCATGAACGACACATTTCATATATTATCTCCAATTTTTTTGGACTATTATAAATACATATATAATGGTTATATATGATATATATTACATATAAATCATGAATATAATTTTGTATTTAATTTAATTTTTACATAATGGAAAATATTGAATTCTAACAAGTACATTTTCAAATAAAGTATCCAATATCGACAAAATGAGAGATATTAACTTAAATAATTATTTAATTTTTATAATTTTGTAATAAGTGATATAAAAGAAACAATAATAATTAAATAAGTTCATAATAATGTAGAAATTAAAATAAATTTATTAGTTTGGAAGAATAAAGAACATACACAATGAGTTGGGCGCAAGGTAAGGGACTTCGTCACAATCTCTTTTCATTAAGGCATATTTTTATTTAGAGATGAAATTGTTTTATACAGTGTATAAAAAAATTTTAATTTTAATTTCATTCAAAGGGAATATTTTTTCTACGAATCATTTTACTATCCAACAAAAATAATGTTTCTTTTTAAAATACGTGTTGACAACGACATTTCTACTGCCGTGATCATTATTTAATATTTGTCTTCCTTAACATGTCGTAATGTTTTTAAAAGGAAAATAAATACCATAAACTCTTTTTACATATTTTAGGATTCAATTTTTTTTGGGGATGCATTGATTGATTAAATATATTAACATTATATATTGTGATTACAATGTGGAAATTTTTTCTATTCTTTATTATTGTTTTATGATTATTTTATTGTTATTGGGAATTTCGTAAGTATATGGGTGGTTTGGTTATAAAACGAGGGAATATAATCCCATGATATATCTCCAATGAATTTGGTAATATGATGAAGGTAAATGTTAATATTTCTCATAAGTGATATACGGAATATATTGTGATGGTTATTCCAACCATAACTCCCTTTGTTGCTGTGAATGATACAATATATGTTGATATGCTTTACACAGGTTACCTTAATGATTTATGATTTCCATGTGTTATTCATAAATCTTATTATTTTCTAAGGAATGTTATAGTGCTTACGTTTTATGATAGAGAAGTCTGATTTCATTGATTTCATTGTATTGATGGCCTAATGTATTATTTCATTGTTTAATAACCCTTACTAAACATTTTTTTCTCATCCCACATTTTTTCGAAATGTTTTTCATAGGGTATAAGGAAGGTTAATAGAAACAATGTATTCAGGAAAATTTATATCACGAAAATAATTCATGTATTATTTAAAGAGTTTTATTATAGTGAAATAAAATTGGATAGAGTAGAATTTACTACTTGGTAATATTTTGAGATATAATGTAATATTTACGGCCTAATTATCTAAAACACTATACATGGAATGATCCTAAATGTTAATTATTGACATAAATAAATATAATTTGATTTTTATGGTTTGGGCCTTATATTCCATGTATTTTTTAGGTTCAGTTTATGTCAAAGGAAACTATATAAATACTTTTTGGATTAATGAAAATGGTTTTAATAAAAAATTATAATATTAATTTTATTTTTAAATATTGGTAAATATAGTGCTCAAATATTGTGAAATCCATTGATTGTAGAAAATTTAAATTGAAATCTTAATGGTACAATGGAGTTGATCATGATAATAACATAATAATATTACACCGTGATAGTACTTGAGATTTATAAAATCATTATTATATTGTTTATTTTTGTAAAACTATCCATATTACGACTTCGTTTCTTTATTTGACATTATACAATTATGTATATTATTTTCCATCATAACAGATAAATAATGAATTATATAAACAATAATAATATAATTTGAATATTTAATTGAAGAAATATGTCTTTTATATATGTAGAATACCATGATGATAATTTCATATTATAAAAAAAATACCTGATGGAGACTTCATGGAATCATCATAATGAAAATTTAAATTATATTGTAATTATATTCATTGAAA
Source organism: Viscum album (assembly GCA_963277665.1). NCBI lineage: Eukaryota > Viridiplantae > Streptophyta > Magnoliopsida > Santalales > Viscaceae > Viscum > Viscum album. The sequence continues at coordinate 792,397,787 of OY728128.1, read as the reverse complement.
ATAATGTGATTATATCATATGTTTTTAAAGTGGTTTTACTATTAAATATTAAGAAATTATATTATAGATAATAAAATTGATGGAAAAAATATGAGGAATATGTGAAGTTGAAGAGATGATTTTTCTCCAATTGGAATCATTAATAATAATAGGGGACTCAATTATGTGAAGTGTATAAAGATGTATCAATCATGAAGGTATCAATTAGAAGAATAAGAATAATGTTTAACGATATCACTTTTTCATTAATTTTTTTGTCATATATTTACTCATTAACAAAACAAAATGTAATATCTATTTTTATTATATTGAAATTCATTGAATCAAATAAGTGGTATAATTTTTATATGGAGGGGGTGTTATTGATTTTGGTAGTTCCAATTTATTAAGAAAATAGTAAATCACACAGTGAACCATGTTAATTCATAGTACATCAACATTCTATCAATTTATGATGCATATAGTTGTCTTTACTAGTGAAATAAATTAAATATTTTTTATATATTTACTTTTATACATCCTGGTTATTGTGTAGATAATAAAAGTGAAAACAATATTCATGTTTATTTTTTTATCTTTCTACATTCCATCCATTCTATTCCATGGGTGATCATTAGGTAAATGACATAATCTTATAAAATATCATATTTCATGTCTTACATGGATCCATGATCAAATATAAATTTATCATCATCATCCTAAATTCAGAGTATTATTTTCCCACCCCCATGCAGAAATACATTAATAAGAAATTTCAAAACTTTTGACCTAATATTATCTATATATCATTATTGGTATGTAGTGTTGCCGAAATTATTTATATTGAATTCACATGATGTTTCACCAATAACACCAAAATATTGGCCTCAAAATCCATCTCCCATAAAAATTCTACAAAGGTCTTATCTATAAAATAAATGTCCATAGTAGAAACATTTATAATATAGTTCAACATTTACAGTTGATGTATTTTTCATATTCCTCCTCATTTAAAGATGAATGGAGAATTTATTAATGTGTTAAGGGGTTGGGTTATGATTTGGGGCATGTTGGATTAATAATGTTAATAATTTAAATTTTTTGTATACATTTCTCTATATAGAAGAATATAATATCATCAAGATTCTATGTAGTTTTCGTGAAATTTTAATTTGTTATACTACTTTATTATTACCTAAAATTCAAAAAATGTTTGTATTGTTGGAGGAAGTTTGTAAAACCCCAATGTCTTAGAAATAAATTTACTGAAATCCATGAAACACTATGTCTCTTCATAATGGAACTCTGTTTTAATTTGTTATTCAAAAACTGGGCATTATAAATATTTTTCCACTTCTATGATATGAATTTCAAAAAAAAAATTCATATACAGTTGTGATGAGTATGTTATTTTGATTCTAATAGAACCAACTTTTTTCTGAATATTAGCATACCATTATTAACTGTAATATCAATGCTAATATAACACTTATGAATAGTAAATCTTATTATTATTATTTTATATAAGGGAAATAAGATAATGAGATCTACATTTTATTTTCAAGGGGATATAAAATCATTTATTGTTTTGAAATTGTTATTCCTAAAATAAATTATTATTATAAATAAAAATAATAAAAATAATATTTATAAAATTATTTTCTAAAAAATTATTCCATTTTTTCATTCAACACATCAAAAAATGGATAGGGTGATTTTTTGGGATTGTTGTTAAATACTTAAATTTTTGTGGATAGTAAAATAAGTTAATTTACAACAGTTTCTAACTAAATGAATCACTACATAACTCTTGAGTCAAGGCTGATGTAAATGGCCACTAGTTCTAGCTAACATTAAATTTATTCTTGTTTTTGGTCACACGAATCAATACTATTCATATAGGTTTTTTTAAAAAATAAATGATTTAAATAATGTAAAAATGCTCTTATACTCTACTATAAATACCACAATCGCCCTCTCTTCCTACTACACTACTCAACCCTTGATAAATGTCTATGTTCTTTCAAATAATCTTCCCACGCACCCCCACGTCCATGTCCTAATGGTATCACCAAAAGGAAAAAACCATGGGCCTTAAATAGGATCACAAGGAGAATATATTAAGAGGTAAAGATCCTTTTCCATTTTCTTGTGTTCTCTTTTGAATTCTCTTTATTTATTATACACTATTCACTTCCCCTTATCCAAAATTAATTAAAGAGGCACTATTATATATATTCTAAAATTTTATCATTTTTTTAAAAAAAAATCATCATAATTATTCCTCTTCTCTTCCTCTTATTCTAAAAATAAAATCATCATCCATGATGTGTAGATTTACTAATATCATGGAAGATCTACCTACAATTTCCCTTACTTCATTAAAAACAGGTTATAAAACCATTTTAATGGTAGAAATATATTTCAATATGTATTATATATCCTCATTAATGTTATGAAGTAAACATATATACATAATATTTGGTTATATATCGAATGTAGTTCATGATTATCAAAGAACCACCAAAATGATTTAAATTGATATAACTATAGATTAACCTAATGATTCATCTTCATACCATTTTTGAAAAATTATTTATGGAATAATTTAATATTCTGGTAACATATGAATACTATCTCATTCCACATCTATAATTTCATTTCTATATTCAAATAATATCAAATGCAAACCGTCCATTGAAATCATCTAAAGAAGGCAACAAAAACAATGAGAGGAAAAAATACTAATAATTAAAGGGATGAAATGATGTTATGAAATGATCATATAAGGATTTATAAATATTAATATGATTCATTCAGATATTACTAACTATCATTTCACTATTATAATGTAGGATTAAATATATTCTAAGTAAGACACCCCGATTTATGCGAATTCATAACCCAATTTCTATTCATTGGGTTAACCTTATAATTAATTAATTATGTTTTATTACAATTGTTTATCTAATGAAATTTGTTTATATTAGGTTTAATTATTTATATTTAAAGTTTTTATACATATTACATCAACTCTATTTATTCTCACTTCATTTTATATGATATTTGTAAGTGTCTTTTCTTTTAAAAAACCACTTTAAAATTTTATTTTATAAAATTCAAAAGAAATGTTTTTATACAATTATTCATGTTGATTGATTATGCTCTTGATATTTAGAATTTTTTGTGAGGTGGGTTTGGATCTATATATCCCTCCAATTCATTTGGTACGTTTAAGTGGGAGGTCAGACGTATAGTTACTCCAAGTGTAATAGTGATGGTTACACCATAAGGTAGCTATGATGATTATTTGGTAATGTATATTTGAGAGTTACAAATAATAAGGTAGATTAGAGGGATACAATATTATCTATGTAATTACACAAGATACCATTATGGTTCTATTTATGTTATTTATGATTTTTTTTAATCTTTTTGAACTCTTCTGTTTCCCGATGTCAGTATATATGGGTGACAATTATATCCTCTTGAAAATTATTTCAAAAGTGTAAAAGTATCCATGGTATTATGTTTTTCTTCCTTGTTTTTATGTCCCACATTGATATTTTGTTGATCATACCATGTTTTTATGTGATTTTTACGGGGTATAAGGATGTGTAATACAATGATGGAAGACAAGTTAAATTTTATTATGATTCGTCAAATAATATATGTTTTATTTGAAAAGTTTTATATTTTAGATGAAATGTATACTATTTTTATGGTATCCTCTCCATATAAATGTATAATGATATATATGTATTATATTCCTATCCTCTAAAAATATAAACTTGAAAAGATCCTTAATGTGAAAGTAAGTGAGTTCTTGACTATTATTCAATATTAGGTTGTGTAATAAGTCTGGGTCCTTTTAGTTTGTATCAGATGGTGGCATAGGTAAAATTTGAGGTTATGATGATGTTAATAAAATTAAAAAAATTACATTTAATTTATGGCCAATTTGAAATGTCATAGAATTAAAATATTTCCATGTTTCTATGACTAAGATATCACTATCCAGAATGTATTTATCTATAGTAAATAATGAAGTTGAAGTGGAAAGGCACCAACAAAACATCATCCTTCTGAATCTCTAACCTATAATGGTATGGATTGGAACCGAGTTGTTTATGATAGTAATTCCTTATCTTAAACATATAATAAATAGAAATGGAATAATTAAATGAGAACAAATAAATAAATCGCAGTGGAACATGATGATATTGGAACATTTTATGAGGAAACACACTCTTTATTTAAGTGGATCTTCAGACACAGTAGTGGCTGGAGGATGGATTAAATCCATTGAAATGATATTTGATGTCATGCGAAGTTTAGATAATAAAAAGGTAAGTATTTAAATTTCATATTTTTTATGGTGATCTTGAACCCTGGTGGTCAATGGTCAAAAATATCGTGGACAGAGGGGAGCTTGAATCCTTAGTGTAAGATGAATTTAAAATACTTAATATTGAAAAATATTTCACAAAGGATGTTCGCCTTACAATGTAGAATAAATTCCTTGAATTGATGAATAAAAAATATGACTCACTGGATGTGTATGAATAATACTTTGCTTGACTAGAGAGTAATGATATGAATCATATTCTAGATATTGATAGTAAAATTAACCACTTTTATTCATGATTATAGACAAGATATCGAAGGGAATTGTAATCTAGTTGGTTGAAAACTTATGAGAAACATGTCTGTTGTGCATAGAGTGTAGAAATAGTGTTTTTTGATGATCACATGCACTTTGAAAATAAAGATAAGTATTGGCATAGATTACTAGGGATGTGTATGAATCAATCAAAGAAATATGATAGTAAGAGTTTCTAGTGCCCAGTTTGTAAAAATTATGTAACAAAATACCTTAGGGAATGACATACCAAATCCAGGAAGTGTTTTAGATATAAAAAGTTTGTAAATATAGCATGATATTGTAATGATAATGATCTTAAGAATAATCCTGATAAGAAAAAAATAACGTGTCTTTAATTTGGTTAGATGGGTCATTGTGATGTTTTTCACTTGAATAGTGATTTGAATGATTCAAAAAATCCAAAATATAAGAAGAAAGGTGTAGTGATATCGTTTGTTCCTATGTCAGCTAACGTTAGGTCATCCAATGATGTTTTAGATTGATACACAATTTGTTTACAATATTTTGAAAAAAATTGATATGGGGTCTACATATTCTTTTATTTCTGAGAAATGTTATCCTAAATTGGAAATATCACCTTAAAAAATGAGGCAATAACTTATTGGAAAAACAGCAGGTGAAAAAATTATATTAAAAATGAATTATAATAATATATCTATTGTGTTATGTGGAAATTTGTTACTTGAGAACCATTTTTTCTCATAGAATTGTTTGATGACAGTATTGGTATGGATTATCACTATCTTTATCATGATAAGACTGATTATTGAGATAAAGTAGCTTTTTATCAGAAAGATTTTCAGTTTTTAATCAAGAATGAGACCCTTAAATTGACAACATTTTAGGATTTTGATAAACTATTGATTGATGGAAATTAATTTCAATTTTCTCACATTGTTTAAAAAATGGAACTATTCAGATTAATGATGTTGTAGTGGAAAATTAATATCATTATGTTTTTTATGATGAGTTACACAATGTTCTACCAGATCATGATATTGAATTCGCAATGGACATAGTTACTAATGATAATAAAATTTCAAAAACGACTTATCGAATAGCTCAAATAGAACTTATTGAATTAAAGTTTATTTGTAGAATTTTCGTAATAAATGTTTCATTCATCGTAGAAAATCTCAATGGAGTGCTCGGATTATTTTATAAAAAAGGATGAAGGATACAAGATACTTCTCATTTATTATAAAATCTTGAATAATGTAACTAATAAAAAAAGTTTCATTTCCCTCATATCGAAGAATGTTTTGATCAACTACAGATGGACAAGTATTTTTCGATGGTTGACCTGAGGTTGGGTACCATCTAACTGAATGAAAAGGAAACATATATCCATAATATTTTGTTCTGTACTAGATATGGGTATTATGAATTACTTGTTATGCTATTTCAGTTAAATAATTCCTCCACTATACTCTTGGATCATATGAATAGAATATTTCTGGAGTTCTTGGATAACATTGTAATTCTTTTTATTATTGACATTCTGGTATTTTACAAATGTAAATATGAGCATAAAAAATATCTAAGCACTGTTTTTAATCCTTAAAGTAAAAAAAACTTTATGGAAAATTAAGAAAGTGTGATTTTTTTGTTGCAACATTTTTTTCCCCAGGAACATTGTAAATAAAATGGAATAACAGTTGATCTTTCCATTAAAAATTGTTTATGAATAGCCATGACCAACAAATTTTACAGAAATTCATAGTTTTCTATGATTAGTAGGTTATTATTACGATTTTTCTAAAACATTTCATGGTTATCTATCCCACTAACTAAGATTCATGAAAAGGGTTTTAATTTATATGGAAAAAAAGAATGTGACGTATTGCTTTAGGAAGTGAAAAATAAAGAGGTGATGCTATAGTTTTGGATCTTACTTCTAGAAATGGTGATTTATTCATCTATAGTGATTCGTCAGTGATAGGGTATGGTAGTGTTCTGAAGTAGAATGATCTTGCAATTATTTTGGTTCAAGAAAAAAAAAATTGAGGTAAGTTACCGAACACATGATTTGGAATTAAAAACAAAGGTTTTTCATTGAAAATTTGATTGAATCATTTATACAGAGAAAATTTTAAAATATATACTAACCATAAAATCATTAAGTATATATTCTATCAAATGTATTTAATCGGGAGTAATATAAGATGAAATTAAATGATAAAGGATTGAAATTGAATGGACAATTACTATCCTAGAAATGAAAACAATGTGGATGATTCATTGAGTCGAAAATATCTTACATCATTAACTATTTTTTTTTGGAACATGATCCCATGATTAATGATTAGATAAATTTTAGTTTAAAAGTTGTTGGTGCAGGAAGTACATATTGTATCTAGTTTTAGTGCAAGCATCATTATCATATAGAATTAAGAAATTATAAAAGAAAGTTGAGCTTTAGAAAAAGGTATAATTGGTTTAAATGGGTATTTTTTCAGTATATAACCTTGACAAAGAATGTGTTTTTAGATTTTGAAAAGGATTTTGTGTTCCGTGTGATTCCTATATGAAGAACTATTTATTGTGTGAAAATCATAGTTCTCTATTTTCAATTTATCCTGAATGTACAAAGATGTAATGTTACCTTTGCGAGTATTACTGGTGAGATGGAATGAAAAGAGATATTGCAGATTTTATAGTCAAATTGTTGGCATGTTTGAAGGTTAATGTATAGTAGTAGTGACCCAATGGGGTTCTTTATCCATTTCCAATGCTAGAGTTGAAATGGGAAAATGTATCCATTGGTTTTCTGGTGTGATAACAAAAAACATATAGAGGTAAAAATGTGATTTTGGTGGTTTTTGACCAATTAAAAATTGTACAAATTTCCTTTTTATTCACGATACAATGACTTTTTATCAGGTTTACCGACTATTCCTCAAAGTCATTTTTAGGTTACATGGAGTTCCACATTCCATTTTTTCTGGAAGGGATATTAGGTTCAATTCTAATTTTTAGAAGGGCCTTTAGATGTCGTTGGGAATTTTACTAAATTTAAGTACATCGTTTCATCCTCAATCAGATGGGCGGTTAAAATGAATGATTCAGGCATTGGAGGATGTACTATCACCTAGATCAATTGAATACCAGTGAAGTTGAGATCAATATTTTTATTCAATTTAATTTTCTTTTATTAAATAATTTCATTCTAGTATACATATGTCCCCTTTTAAAGAATTGCATGGGATGCAGTTTCGAGCTCTAGATTTTGGGATGAAGTTAAGGAAAGGGAATTCAGGGGACTATAAATAGTTGAGAAAGTTAATTAGAATGTAGATATGATCTAGAAATATATGAGGACACTTTAGATTAGGCATAAATTTTACGTAAACAATAGAATGATATGCGTTTTTTTGAGGAAGTTGATCTTGTTTTTTTCCCGAATCTCAGCATGGAAAAATGATATGAAATTTGGTAAGAAAGGAAAGCTATGTCAATTGTTCAAGGGACCTTGAAAAATCCTATGGAAATTTGGATGAGTCTCCTACAAAGTATATTTTCCTCTTATTTTATCTTAGGTACACAATGTTTTTAATTTTTTAGTGTTGATGATGTATGTTACAAATTCATCTAAAGTCTTGAGCCTAGAAGCAGTTCACTTGGAAGAGGAAATTTCTCTTTAAGAGAACCCAATTAAGAATCTTAATGGTATAGAGAAAGTATTGTTGAATATGGTAATACATTAGGTAATGATTTTTTGTAAAACCACGATGTCAATGAAGATACATGGGAATCTTAAATTTCAACAAGGGAAATGTACCCTTACTTTTTTAATAAGTAAATTTAAAATTGGGAAGAAGCAATTTCTAGATGTTGGGGAGAATTTAACACCACAAGTTTATAATAATAAATTCAATGAAATTACTTAAACAATTAGTCTACTCATAATGCAACCGACTTTTAATGATATAGTTATTAATTATACATTGAAAATAATTTTTCCGCTTCTGTGATTTGAATTTAACAAAACTGTCATCTACGGTGGTGATCAATAAGTCAATTGGATAATTTTAGAACCAATTTTTTTGTTGAATAGTAAAATACCCTTATGAATATTAATATGCAGAGTAGTATGAATTTTATGAATTTTAAATATTATTATTATTATTATTTTAAATAATTATAAGATAAAGAGATCATAATTAATTTTCCAAGGTTATATAGTCTGTTAATGTTTTAAAATTGTTATTTTTAAAATTAATTATTATTTTATTAATAAAATAAATTAATCATATAGATAAAATTATTTTCTGAAACCGTAGTTTATTTCTTAATTCTAGACATAAAAAAATTCTTAGGGTGATGTTTTTTGATTTTTTTGAAATTCATGAACTTTTTTTGAATAGTTAAAAACTGTAATTAACAAAATATTTCAATTAATTAATTTATGCATCATTCATGAGTCATGGATAATTTAAATGGACATTGGTTTGAACACACATTCACTTATTTTAGTTTTGGGTCACTTCAAACAAGTATATTAATATATTTTATATGAAAATATTAATCTAATGATTAAAATAATGTAAAACCCCTCTTTTCAAAAACTATAATTACCACCCTCGCCCCCTCTTCCTATCACACCCCTAAAGCATTAATCCTTTAATTTTTTTTCCAAAATATCTTCCCAAGACCCTCAACAAGGTATATGTTTTGTTGGTCCCACAAAAATTCCATAACAATGGGTTTTAAAGAGGATCTCAAGAAGAATAGTTTAAAATGTAAAAATATCCATTCATTTTCTTGTGTTTTCTTTTCAATTGATTTGTTTTCTGTAATATATTCTTATACTATTATAAAAGAGGTATAAAAGATCCAATATTATATATATTCCTAAATTTTTATCTTGTTTATGGAAAAATTCATAATAATTATTACTCCTCCCTTCCTCATGTTCTAGAAATAAAAACATTGTCCATGATGTGTCGATTTACCGACATCGTAGATGATGTGTCTTTAATTTCTATTAATTCATTCAAAAGGATTATGAAACCATTTTTATTGTTTAAATAGATTTTCATGTGTATTATAGATTCTATTTAATGTTATATAGTTATAATATTTATATAATATTTTTTAATATAAAGAAACTAGTTCGTGATTATCAAAGAACCTCTGAAATGGTCAAAACCGATATCACTAATGATTTATGTAATGATTTATCCTCATAAATTATAACCAAAATGAGTTATGATATAATTTAATTCTCTAAAAAATAGGTATACCATTTCATTCTTCTTCTTGTATTTCATTTCTATATGAATAGAAAATCAGATACTAACTATCCATGTTAATCATGTAAAGAACACACCCGAAACAATTGGAGCAACAGAATACTATTAATTTAATGGTGAAATGATGTAATGAAATGATCACACAAGGTGTTACAAACATGAATATGTTTCTTTAAGATATTAATAACACTATTTTAACAACTATAATTGTGTTTTATACAAGTTTTCAGTATGATGGACCCAAGGTACTGGAATTCATAAAATAATTTCCATTCTTTGAGTCAACATTCAACTTCCTTAATTATGTGGTATTAAAATTGATTATGTGATAAAATTTGATTATATTATATTTAATTATGTGGATTTATAGTGTATATACATATTCATTCAACTCTATAAAGACTCACTACAATTAAATGATAATTTTAAGGGTCTATTCATTTAAAATACTATTATAAAATTCTGGTTTACAAAATTCAAAAGAAATATTTTTATGAAATTATTCATGTTGTATGATTATGTTATATTGATTGGGAGTTTTTTAGGATGATGGATGGGACTTATTTCTCCCTCCAATGAATTTGGAATGTGTATGTGGGAGGTTGACCATATAGTTAGTCTAAGTGTAACTGAGATGGTTACACCCTAAGGTAGCCATGAGGGTTTCTTTGTGAAGTATTTTAGAGGGTTACAAGTCATAAAGTAACCGAGAGGGTTACAAGATTATGTTATTAATTCCCCTAGATAAATTTATGGTTCTGTTTATGTTCTTTATATTTTGTTAAAATCACATGGAAATCACATGTTTCACAATGTAATTATATATTGGTGATAACTATGTTCTCTTTAAAATGATTTCATATGTTTACAAGTATTCCTGGGAAAATGGTTTCATTCGTTATTTTTATATCCCTTATTGAATTTTTTTCTCATCCCTAGTTTTATATTATTTTCATCGGTTATACTGATGTTTAAGCCAATAAAGGAAGCCATGTAAAATGTCATGAATATTTATCTAATAAAACATGTTTTATTTGAGCTGCTTAATATTTTGGAAGAAATATATACTATTGTTATGGTATTCTCTCTATATAAATGTTGAATGTTAAGTATTTATTAATAAAAATCCTCTAAAACTATAAAATTTAAAGTATCCTCAATGTAAAAGACAGTGACTTCTTGACTAATATTCATGATTATTTAATGTAATAAAGTCAGGTCCTTATGTAGTTAATATAGGTTGAGTTTATATAATAGGTTGTTTCAAGCTTTTGGTCACAATTATTCATGTCTATATTTAGGTGATTAGGTTATTAGTTATGAAATTGGTGAAATATTGGTATGTAATCATTTAGGGGGATGTAATATGATCAATATAGAATTTTTTTAAGAAATTAATCAAGGTCAATTATAATTAATTAACTTTATTTAATAGTGGATAGATTTATGTGCAATAAAAAATGATATAAATGTAAAGAGGTATATGAAAAGTATTGTAATATTGAATGATAGGAATTTTTCAAAAAAATTATTGATATAATTAGAATTTTGGAATGTTATTAACATGTTTTTTCTTTATTTTACACCTAAAAACTACAATAATAACAATTCATTATTGTTATTATCTATACACCATAGTGGAACTGATTCAAAAAATAAAATATATTAATTTATTGTGAAATTGAAATTCATAAATGTTGCGATGGGAGAAATAAAAATATGGTTAAATTTTGGGATTAAATCAACACGTAGAGTTTTTAGCTATGTTTATTTTTCTTAAATTTAATCAATAATTATATTTATATTCCATGATTCCTGCTTTCTAGTTTCAGGATTTTATATTAAATTTATGTTATATAATTTTCTATAAACTATGAATTTTTTGGGGATGTTTATTCTTTACATGCTTTCATAGCATGGAATTTCTTCCATGGACATGATCCATATGGTGAAATTGACTAAGATTCATTAATATGTAAAATTTTATACCATTATTTAATTTTTTATTCCTTTATAGTATTATGTTTCTCCTAAAGTAATTAAATCAATCCATAATATCTTTTATTTGATTCATTTGCCTTCATTAAAAGTGATATTTTGATGGATTAAGTATATCATCTTTGGAATATTCTGTAGAATGAATAAAATGATATATTTATTCATTATCCAACATTCATATTCAATAATTAATAATAAATAATAATAGATTACAAAAATCATTGTTGGGTTTCCTCCTAGAAAGATCATTGTTTAATGATTATATCTTAATATTACTTTGTTAATAGAATATTATAGTAATTAGGATGGATATAACTGGTTTTAAATATTTCAAAATAATATGTTTTATCATTTCGTTTTTGGAATATCTATTTTTTTCAATTGAGTTATTTTTTATGATTCATTGTTTTCCTTATTCTTATTTTGAATTAAAATATATTTATTTTATAAAAAAGAATAACAATATTAATTGAGTTTTAGATATTATAATCCTTGAAAAAACATATATTTGGTATATTTTCTATTCTTGGAATCCATGTATCATGATTTTTGGTTTTACTTATTTATAGTGGATAACGTTTAGCACATCAATGTGAAACATGGTAAATAGTGACATTATTTTTAATCTCCTATATGCATTATTTATTTTCATATGTCATTCAAATATTCTAGGAGAAGTTGTATGTGAATCATTCATCATCAGTAAGCTAAGGACGTATTAATATAAAATAGTCATTACCTATATGAAATAATTGTTCCGTATTATCAATATGGTTATAGGATAATCTAATTTCTATGAAATTTCATTCAAAAATTATTTATGTTTTACATATTAATATAGTCGGTATGATGAAAAAATAAATATGGAATAAAAATTTCTCACATTTACTAGAACATATTCTGGGATTACAATGTTGAATTTTTTAATAATATCATACAGTTAGTGTGATCCTCTTACATATTCTATATCCTTCATTCCAAATTTCATAAAAACACATAAAGGAAAAATTGTTAATCATTCCCCTAAATAAAAAATGGATTTTAATATAGTTCCAAGTGAAATGGTATATGGAATAGAAAATATACCAATATACAAATGATTCATTTAGAGATTAACCATTAATATAGATTATCATTATTTATAAAATTAAATAAAAACATAGTCCTAATGTTTTTTCTTGTTGAAATTTATTTGAAATTTATAATTATCTTATGTTGAAATTAGGGAAAATTTCATTAGTGAGGTGAGTGTGGATATAAAACTACATTTACATATTGATAATAATATTATACAATACTTTGATACTTACATTCTATATCACCACCATAAATAGAAAATGTGACTGATAAATTTTCACATTTTTGGCATTTATGTTTCAGTTTTAGTCAGATATTTTTGTTTTAGCTTGAATTAAAACTTATTTAGAGAATTGATTTTCATCCTATCAATAATACAATTCATTTTTTATGTTATCCTTTTTCCATAGTATATTTTACTTCCAATAGAGGTTCTTTTGTGTTAATCGGTAGAGTATTTAGTGGTATAACAATGATATTTATGGAATATATCCCATGAAATTATATATATTTTGAAGTTGTGATTGTTTTTAAGGTTTAAAAATAATTATAATGATTCTCATCATCATTATTAGGTTACATAATTTTTTACTAAAAATATTATGTCACTTATAAGTGATGGTTGGATCAGTTTCCTTAGTATATTACAAAAATTCTGGAGTTTTAATTTTATATTTTTGGGTTTTTCATTAAATTATAAATATAAATTGTTCACCGGAAGATGTAGGACATTTTTTTCTATATTATGAACGTAGGGGAACATGGGGATGTTTACTATTTTTTATCGTCGGTATTTTTTTACCCTTGTAATATCATCATTAAACATAATTGTTGTATGAATTTAATTAAAAAATATGGTAGAGACTGATTATAGATCAATAAAATCATTTTAACTCATTTTTCTCTTTACATTGGCTGTGATATTAATGATTGAGGTGTGAAACATCTCATAAAAAACAATATTCTATTTTATGAGGCTTTACTGGTGATAAATTAATTTTAATATAATTAAAACTTTTAAATTTATTATATGTTTACACTTGGGTTAAAATATGAGTGTTTTCTTCTACATGATGAACAAAAATACATAAAAGATCATTAATTACATTCCAGAGAGAATAATTTAATTCCAATTCATCATTTATTATTTTAATAAATGGGTTCCTTTTCATTAATCCTCAATTGATAGATTCATTAATCACGACATATTCATTTTGATTAAATCCAAGGTATATGATTTGAAAAAATATCAAATTCTTACCTATATTGTTGGTTGGAAATCCTAATAATAACAATAATTACTATAATAATATTATAGTTTATTTAATATTCTATTATGAACTTTTTTATCTCATTTAGTATATTCATCATTTTTGTTGTTGGGAAGTACTTTTCTAGTGAATTTACTTACATAATAAACAAAAATGGTGATAAAAAAAATATAAAATAATTTTAACCCATTAATAACCCAATCCATTAGTGATAAAAAAACATACCCCTTATTACTAAATCATATAAAAAATTATTTATTAAATTTAAAAATCACTAAAAAATTAGGTATATAATTGTTAGGGACATAATTTTTCCTCCATCCAATTTTAAATGGTTTTACATCATATATAGAACACATATATTCTGCTAAAATTTATTATATTTTATTAGATGCTTAAAAATACTAGAAAATGATAAATTCACTAAAGGATTTAACATATCTATAATAAATAATTATAACCACATACATGAAAAAATATGTAAAATATGATTTCATACTCTCTTCTATAGTGCAAAAATACATTATAAATTCCAGATAACTATTGAATTTATTTATATCTCTCAATTTAAAGGATTCTATCTAATAAAATCATAGTATGGTGTATCCTTTATCTTGTAAGTGGCGTCTTAAAAAATAGTCCATCCACTCTTAAAAGAAAAAACATGAATACCATGGAATTTAAAAGGTAAATAAATAAAAAACATAGAGGATAAAAGAAATGATTTCAATTAATAATATAAAACCATTATATTAAAACAAGTTTAGTCACATGTTTAAGATCCTCAATCATAGGGAAACAATTACAACCCTTTATCATATTCACTTTGAAATGATATAGGAAACATCTAAATATTATGATATTGTAACAATTATGTGATAAATAATAATGTAGTTCATATATTAATAACTAACTAGTTAATATAAAAGATATAAGACTATTATAAATTATTTTATTAATAAAACATGATTATTGATCATCATTATTTTCAATTAGAATAAAAATTAAATTAATAGTAATAAAATAATCCATATTGGGATTACATCCTCTATTGAAATTTATAGATGGTAAATTTATTTCATATGATGGATTTTATAAAATCCAAGAAAATAGATTTCTATAAATCAAATTAAATTAATATGAAAGAGGTATTTTATATCATTTGTGGTCTCTATAAGAAAATTCTAAATCTAATATTAGTTTATTATATTTCCATCAAAATATAAATGATAAGATACTAGTTCATATGTAGAGATCGTAACAAATAAGAATATCATTCGATATTTTTATACAATTTAAAGAGGATATTGGGTTAGGCATTTTATAGTCTCATAATAAGAACCTTATACAACAAAAAATATGATATTTTAGTAAGGAATTCATGATGAAAAATATAACATGATATTGTTTGGATAAAAATTTCATGGAATCGATTTTCATTGTCACATGTAAAAATATTCACGAATCAATAAACCTATGGGATGAATATAATGGTCTTTTTGTGATTTTGATCATTTGATATGAACAATTAGAGTATAATTTATGTTTGAAAATTTTCGATAGAACTGAAGATCAAATTTAAAGTGTTATCCTATCTAATAATTGGGATCATTATTAATATGAACAATTCATAGTAGATAAATTTTATGATTAGAGAATTATTATTGAAATATCAATTACACTACGTATAGAGTACCTTTATGTTCTGAATTTATTTTATTACACATTTTTTGAGTTCTTACACAGAATCCAAATATGCTTACAGAACATTTTCCATACATTGATGATTATCAATTTAAATTTTAATAAATTGATATTGTTCCTAATGGGAACACTTTTTATGTTATGTAATGTAATTATTAAGGTGTCACCTGGTTAGTTGTGTGTATGATGGATTGATAAGACAAAATCATATGTAACTTTTTTATGGACATGAATTTAATTCATTATATACAATTTTTATAGGATATTTGATATATTATTTTAGATAGAAAATATTTATCCCTCAGTATATGGTTTATAATGAGAAGAATGGATAAATTGGATTTTGTGTTATAAATACATCTTCCTTATCTCATATTTATGAATTTTTTTATTTTCAATTAATATTGTATGAGGCAATAAAAATATTCTAATAACATTTTATTTAATAAAATCAATCACATATATTTTAAAAAATATTGTAGGGGGTCGCTATTATAACAAGCTTAGAGGATACAATATATTAATATTAAATATGTAATATGATAAGTATATTTTCTCAAAAACTATAAGAAAACAAAATAAGAAATCATTATATATTTGGAATTGTAAATATAATGATTAAAACATAAACATTAAATTATACAGTATAAATTAATGTAACAATATTTAAAAATCAAAACTATTAATAGAAAGAGATAGAATCAATAAATTTTTATGATATTATATTGTCTAACATCTAGAGGGATGTGGTTTCAAAATGGTTTCATATGCACCAAGATTAATCCAAAATCAAGTAATGTTGGTTTAAAAAAATATATTTTGGAGAAACATAGGTTCATGGTAAATTCAATAAGATACACCCTAAATAGAATGGAACCAATATCAAAAATCACATTTTATATCATGCTGAGCCATAAATTTATATCATATGATGTTATGTATATAAAAAATATGATTATATAAAGATGTAATTAAATATTTATATGTATTGATATTTCTCAAATTATTACACATTTTTTATTACACGGTGAATAATAATATATTTTCTATAAACTGGTCTTTTATTTAATCGAAACATCATAATTATGGTTTAAAAATAACATGATATATTGATCATAAAAATAACTCAAGAAAACTAAATTAAATATTAATTAATATAAATAAATAATATTTAATATTCCAAAAAAAATTATCATATAAAATCAATTTTCATAATATGTAACATTATTAATTAAAAATTAATATATATAAATTTTGGGAGTTGAATTTATAAAATTTACCTCATCGATTTATTTTTCATTTTAATATTATCTTAAGATTAATTATTGATAATTCTATAAAAAAAGTTTTATTTTTGTTTCTAATACTTGAAAATACCATTTCATACATATAATATGTATTTTATGACATTATTACTATATGAGTGTAAATTTTATTTTTATTAAACAATTTTATAATACTAAACATGTATTTTAGATGTGAATTTATAGTTTTGAAAATAATCGTTTTACTTTACAAACCCGTATTTCTGTTTATCAAAATGAATATGTATTTTTGAGAAAAAGTAATTTTAATAAATTGTTGTATTTAATTTATATAATATTTTTATATCTATTTTAAATAATCAATAAAATAATATGTATTTGAATTTTTATTCATCGGGTCCAAATTTATTTGTATATAAAGTTATATATTCAATCATAGTGGAGATATTATTTTCTAACAAACTAGTTTACTTGATTTAAATTAAAAGGTGTTAGAAGGTGGAATACTAGAGGGAAAGACCATAATAATGAATAAAACATGTGTAGGAATGGGTAGTATGACTTTTCAACACCATATATCTAACCTATATATTATTATCCATTTTTGGGCTACTTTTTATGGGAGTAACTACCTATTGTTTAAATGATTTATGTATTTATAAAAGTACATCCTTTTTTCAATTAAAAAGGGTCACTCATCCCTACATTTCTCTTCATAGTACAATCCACATTGTTTATTCCAAAGACTATAAAAAAATGTAACAATTATTTTATTAATCCTTCAAGGATTATTTTCATATCAAATTACATTCCCTCATAGGATTAATCCCCAATATTAATGTGATAATCCAAGATGTAGTATTTAAATTTCTAATAGATCATATTTACATTATATATATTTTTTATGAAATTATTCATCGTAAAATTAAATTTTACTATAATAAAATTATAAAAACACAAGAAATTTAATATTATAAATTGATAAATATTATGTTAGATTAAATTGAAAAACATTCATTTTTTCCTTTATGTATCTACAAAAGGTGATCTTACATACTTGTGGACTACCACATTATGAAAAAATGTGTTTTTTATTCACCAAATAATATTAAAGCTCCAAAAGGTAAATAAAATAAATATTTAATATACACACACACATATATATATATATCATTTTATTATACATTATGTTATAAACCATTATAATAAATTCATCCTCCCTTTGAAAAATGATGTCATCTTATATTTGTATGTGTAAACAACCACTTCCATGGAATGATGCTTTAAAATTTCATTACCACTATAATATATAGATCTAAATGTTATATAATGAGTAAATTAAATATATATATATATATATATAATTATTTAATAAATTAATATGTTTTTTATTGGAAGGCCAAAATGTAAAAATCATTATAACGTAATCTATCTATATCAAAAAATTACCAGAAACTAGATCATTACTTTTTTCCTTCATTAAACATGGTTAAAACTCAAATATTATGAAATTATAACAATATAGGTCCTCATAAAATGAAATTATAGTAACATTATTGGTTTTTTAATTATAATCCTTTGACTGAGAACGATTACAAACACTAGTTTTCAAAACGACGTTCAAAACTATGAATATTATCAACACTCTACATTGGTAATAGATTTCAAAAATTTATTATAGTAAGGTAATTATTAAAAATGAAGAGTATGAAAGGAAAATTATATGAAAAAAATTATTAAATATATCATTAATATTCTTATCCTTTAAATAAATGAATCTAATTCACTTTTCTAGAAATAAAGGGTAAAGATAAGGGTCTTGGTTACTGAAACACTTAAACTATGTCATAGAATTTCATATTAAATGTCATTTTGTAGTGACTTCCAATTTTCATGATTTGGTTTTCATTATTTTCAAATGATTTATATCAAATAGTGTTTTAATTTACGTTTCAATGTATATATTTATTTTATTATGTTATTATATTTGGTTTTTATGTTTTAAGAATCAAATGATTGAAATAATGTTGTTATATTAAATAATAATTATTTTTAATGAATCCCCTTTTATATCATTGTGTTCTATATTAATTAGAGTGAGAATTATTTTTAATTGGATCAATTATGAATTAATGATAGAATGGTTGGATTATTTATCACTATTAAATTAGGGACTATGTGTTTATATGTCATGTGATTGGTATTAGAGAGTACATTTTAGTGACTCATAGTCAGGGGAACTAATGGGTTATCAATATAATTTTATTTTCACTATGGGAATGTGTCTTCTAGTTCCATAGGATGTTTTACATATTTATATTAATGATTTAAGATTCAATATTTATATAAGATAATTTTAATATACACTATATTTTTTGTGATTCTAGTTTTATAATTTATGGAATCATGTTCATCCTAAATGTATTTTTATTCAGAAATATTTTTTATGATTTTCAATGACTGTTATTATATATCATTTTTCAATTCTATTCACTTTTTATTTAAACTTTTTTTGATTAAATTTATACTTATCCATTAATAGAAATTTATGTTCACCCTTTTCTAATGTTTTTATTACCCATGTCATCAGGATAAGTATTAGCAATGAGATGTATAAAAGACGATATTTTATGATATCTTTAATTAGAAATTATCATATGTTTTATCCAATTATCTTATTATTTAGATAGTTTACAAACACATTGGACCTAATAGTTCTTTGGATACAATTATTTTTAAAATTTAATGATTTATGTTTTTTAAAATATGTAAAATTATATAATGTTTCACTTAAGTCACTATAGATTCTATTTAATAGAGTTTGAAGAGTATTTTTTATGTAACCAAGAATATGAGGGTGGTCCTTAGTTACTACAGTTGTAAATAGAGAAATAGTTTATTTGTATAATTATATTATAGAAAATTTTCATTATAAATAGTATTATAAAACCATCATAGAAGAAAATAACAACAGTCTATGAATATGATGATATTATGAAAATTTGTTAAAGTCTAGAGTGTATTTTATTCATATTAAAATGATTATTATCTCAATACAATAACTAGATATAAGATATTCAATATATATACCTTGGGATAGTAACACTAAAAATAGAATCATGGGTATTAACTAAATTTTCACCAGGACCATGAAAATTATTTCTTTCTAAAATAATTATTTAAAATACAGAGTGGTATTATTTTATTAATAAAATAATTTTTTTATATGATACATGGAATTGTTTCATTGTTTATTGGAAGGATTATGTTTGTAGAAAAATGGAAAACCAGGTTAAATTTACCAATGATTAACTAAGAGACTTGTGGAACGGTCCATGTGCTACATAATTGGAAAAAATTATCATATATTAATATGAAGGTCTCATAGGAGAAATAATTATAGGATTTTTATTTCATATTCACCAGATCATTTACTCTGATTCTATTAAGATTTATAATAACTATTTTTTGTAGTATTTTTATTAAAATCAGATCATGAAAATAAAATTATGGATCATATATCCTTATAAACATTAATGATTACTATTTTGAATAAATATTTTAATATCCATACCAAGGATGATAGGGTGGATATATTATTTTAATATATAACATGATTTTATCGTGGATCCATTATCAACACGGTTTTAAAAATAATAATTAAAAAATTTAGGAAACATATTATTTATTGTGGGGAGAATTTCATGATCATGGATATAAATGTGTATTGTTCATTGATAAATAATTTATTTAATATTGGGTTTTATAGACTATAACAAAGTAAATATAAATACCATGATAAATATTTATGGTTAATTATGGATGTTAAAACATAACCAAATACTTTGCACTAATAATTTGAAGTAATGTCATGGTAATATAAATTAATAAAGTATGATGAAATATCATCCAGAATAAGAAATATCCCTTATAATAACAATAGGTTTAATCTCAAATGATAGGTAGCTTCAATATGGTTTTATAGAGAGAAATCCCAATCCAAACTCATTTTTTTTCTCATTTCAGAAAAACCATACACATGGGAACATCCAACTCATTGAAATATAGAAGAGATAAGTTATAAAACATGAAACTACTTCTATAGATTAAATTATTCTTATTTTATACATATATAACAAAAAGGTATTTTTATTTTGAAATTATATTTTTATCCACATTAAATAAAATATTTATACGTATTAATATATAACCATTTTTATAATTTTGAAAATAAGAGAGTTTAAAATTATACTCTTTAAAAAATGGAAATTCAATTCCATTTAAAATTAATTATTATGATTTAATAATAATATATAATATTAATCATATAATTAAATATTTATGAATTTTTTAATCAATAATTAATTAAAAATACTATTTACTAAATATACCAAATGAAATTTCCTTAAAAAAATAAATTTTCTATTTTTTTCATCAAATAAATAATAATTTTTATAAATTATTGGATAGAATTATAATAAAATTTACCAAATTTTTTAGAATCATAATGAAAATATTATAATAAAATTAATTATTTTGAATTTTAAAAAAACATTGGTTTTTATCAAAATTGTTAAAAATATTAGTTATTATAAGTTACATTCTTTTTATGAAATTATTAAAATATAAGTGTGAATTAGAACTTTATTTAAACATTTAAAAGATATTATATGTTATTTATATATGAATTTATAATCATAATATTATTGGGTTTAATTCACAACGAAATATATGACATTTTAGAAAATATAAAATAATTTTCAAGGAATTATCATTCAATCATTATAGATTTCGTATTAAAAAAAAGATATTTTTTAACATTAAAAAAAATTATCATTAAACTGATATCAAATTTTAAATTTTTATTTCCAAATTATGTGACATGTGTCATTTTATTTTTTTGTAAAAAAGTTAAATTACTTTGAAAAAAACTCTTAACATTTGTAAAAATAAAAATTTGTTAAAATTATTTAACTAATTGGGGAATCCCATAAAACAATTAAAAAAATTCAAAAGGAAAGTATATGACTTCAAAAACCTTACACCATAACATATCCATTATTTTACAATTATAGATATAGTATCCTTGAATGTGACATCGTATTATCATAATGAATTTGGAATTTGAAAGCTTCCTCCCCTTTTCACTTATAAAAAGAACTCACAACACCTCAATCCCACTCAAACCCCATACCACATATTTCATCCCAAAAATTGACCAACCATATCTTAAAAATTTCACGTCTCCATCAGGAGGTTTGCTTTGTCTATAGATACCGCCCATCAAAGGATTGAATCCCATTACTATGAAGATAATGCAAGAAGTGACATATAAATTTATAATCATATTTTCTTTATTTCTATTGGATTATCTTCCCTTATTAATTTTAAAATATCATTAAAAAATCATAAAATTGAAAAATACAATATTTAGTATAACATAATGTTATTATAATATTGGTCTAAGAATAATCCACATTTCAATTACTCTATTCATAAAATTGAAAACATGAATCCAACATATGAGGTAACTACCATCAACATTAAGAAACATGTTTCATTTTTCTTCATTTATTCTGATAAATGGTAAAATGGTTTTATTAAAAAAATATTTACCATATAAATATTTCATAATTTTCTTCTTGAAAAATTAATCCATGTTATTTCTTTCTTCTATCTGTTGAAAAATTAAAATATCCTTTATGCATACATACAGACTACCATCTTCATGTAATGTTAGATTTTTTTTATTTCCACCATCATATATTTTTTATATATATTTTATGATTATATGTGATAATATATATAAATATATATATAAAGAATATGGTTTGTTATGGATAAAATCAAAATTAATTGTTTTTATTTGGAAAACAATTGATATCGATGAATATCATAAACTAGTTAATCATCATTTTCATCTTTAGAAAATATTATTAAATGTTTAATGAGATGGAATTATAAAATTATATATAATTAAAAAACTATAACTTATCTACCCTTAATGGGTTTAAATTGATGAACTCTTGAAAAATAATGATCATTGAAATTTCACTTACAAATCTATATAAAAATTTCAATATTATTAAAAACCAATTATGAAAATTAACAAAAAAACGTGAACAAGTGAATAGGTTTATAATTAATGAACATTATAAACATAAACATTTAATAATATGGTTCTAAAGTAGATAATTAGTATTTTTAACTTTAGGAAACATTTTTTTTAACATCATCAACAAAAATTAATTGAAATGATGCAGGACTTGGTAACTCAAACTCTTTCTATTATGTAATAAAATATTATATTAAAAATTGTTTTTCAAGTTTATTAAATTATTATTCATTCGAACTATTTATTTATAAGATAGAATTGTGATTTATTCAATTCCATTTCAATTACTTTTTCTCATTCTAATTATTTAAAAAAGAATTTTATTTATAATATGGGTCATGTAATTATTTATTCTGGGATGATGAATAAAAATACATTTAAAAAATTTCATTTCATGATTTTGTTTACATTAACATCAAGTTATATACAGAAAATTTGAGTTATAAGATATCATTGAAACTATATTTTACAATTATTTATAATAATAATTTGTGATTATGTCTATTTTATTAAATTATTTAATTAATGATGCAATTTTATTCCATTTTAATGTATTATACTCCACATTTTATTTACCCGTGTCATTTATAAAAGTTTAATTATTTTAATTTGGATTTTCTATGATTTCCAATTTAATTTCTTGGTTTCATTATGTTTTGAAGAGTAAATGATTTTTATTATGAAGATGTACGCCTGTATGAATAGTGGATATAGTTAATTATCTAACCACTCTTAAATTATAATGAGTTTATATCACATGTTATATGTATTCATGGGGACATTATTTGTTCTTATAATGAAGAGAATTGGTTGTGGGGAACACTAATGTAATGTTTCCCATTATTAATTTTTTCAATATAGTTATAGGATATTAATCATTATTATATTATGCTATTATTATACATAATTTATTTTAAAAGGATTTAAGTAATTTTATTGCAATAGATCATCAATGTTAATATTTTATGTCATTATGTTATAATTTAATGTACTTTTATAATTACATATTTTTTATGATTATCAATTATGATGTTACACTTATATTATTTATTCACTTATTAATATGAAATCATTCTTCATAATATAATTATTAATCATATACTGATAATTTCATCTCACAAGTTTGTAATTTCATCATTTATATTGTTTTAAGGATTATCCTCATAAATGATTTATATATAATATTTTATAGAATTATTTCTTTAGGTATTGATGAAGGTTTATTTTTTAAAATAATATTATTACGTACCTAGTATTCAAATTCACTAATCCTATTGTATCATAAAAAATTATTATCTATATAATGTAAAGTTTTAAATAATTCAACATAAGAAAAATAAATGAATTTTTCTCTTAGGTCTCCATAATTTTATTTAATGAATGTACGTAATGTATATATTTATAGAACTTGTATTGGATGTTCGGGTTTAGTTAACTCTATCATTTTATAACATTAATAACAAATCATCGGTAGTAATGGTAAATATGAACAATAATATTATTGCAAAGAGGTATATAACATTATCATACATAAACAGTATGGAAAATATATATCAATGAGTTGTCTCATATAGTAACTCTTGGGTTTTGGGAAGAATTATATTTTGAATTTTTTGTACACTAATACATTTTTCAAACCCACCATAATAATGATCCTTATATGAAAAATCTAACATGGGCTCTTAATTTTATGTAATAATTATTTCAAGTTTAAAGGGTGTTACATGACCCCAGTTAATTTTTTTTCCTAACTCCATGGGTCTCTCTTAACTAATATTATATATGTATAACCACATTAATAAAATTATTACATTATATTTTTGTACAATTTTTTTCATTATAGTGGTTGAGGTTCACTATTATCCGTTAAATTGTTTTTCATTCACCTTTATCCAATGGAATAAATTTATGTTGGAACTATTCTATTGTTTGGAAAAGTGAAATAATAATTTTATTAATTTTTATATTCTTGGATTCAATGTGTTGAATAATTTTTTAAATATAATATAATCCAATGATAACATAAGTAAAATGTAGGATACTACTTTAAAATTGCCAAAAAAGAAATCATCTTTTTTTAATCCGAATCAATGAGAAAATTAAAAAAATAAACTATGTATATGGTTTATAATGTTTTATGCATGGGATATAAGAGTGATTCTCCTTTTGTAGGAATAATTCCATTAGTTTTTATATTAATAATGAAATGGGAAATAAAAATACATCTTAATGAATTATTTTCCGTTTATTTTGTAAATAACCTACTCTAAATAATAATAAATGTTGAGTTGAGTGATGTGCTATTATATAATTAACTCTATTTTGGTTATTAATGACAAATATTTTTTTATATTCCCAATTTAAAATAGGAATGTTTATAGAATAAATGAATTTGTAGTGTCAATAAAATCTACATTTGGACAAATATTATAGTATTTTAGATCCTTATAATTCTTTCATTTGGAATATTATATGCTATATCAATTTATATTACCCGTGTTCACAAATATTCCTTGAATTAAAAGATATCATTATAATGTATCTCAATATCGAGGAGGATTTCATTATAATATACTAAGATAACTATAATATTTCTTAATTTCTATTCCTTGGTTCCCTAAAACAAATATCCATTTACTAAATAATAATAAACCATTTTTCCATTAACAGTTAATATATTGAAATTTACGAAATACTTATAAGAACAAATAAACTATTTATAGTCGACCTCCTAATCAAATTAATTTTTATATTACATTTACACCATAATATCATAGAAATACTGCTATTATAAATTATAGTCTATCTAGGCTCTGAAAAATGAATAATTTTACTATGTTGAAATAGAATGTTTTTCTGGGAGTCAAAATTTTATGGGAATTGAGATCACCAAATGTGACATGACCCAGTGCACATGGACCACTCTTGGGTGTATATAAGACATGTGTTCAACCAAAAACCATATCTAAAAATAAAATTGGAGTAAGATTTACTATAATGAAATAATCATAATATATGTGGCCTTAACCAAATAATATTATAGTATATAGATTATATGAGTACAAAAAAATGATAAAAACTACAACAAGGTATTAAAATCCATCAAAAATATAAAGGATTTCTCCACACATTTGCTAACCATCCCAAATTCATACAATGTAATAGATGAGACAATTGAGGAAATAACATATGTCATAATAATATGGAATATGAAATAAAAATATATTTGGATCAAAATTCCATCCAAAAAACATTCCCATGTGAAGATTGAAAAAACCATACCTATCTAATCAATTCTCAGTCTTTGTTACTCTATTACTCCATTTCTCCATGTCTAAATGATCTCAAGCATATAAATCATTTTAAACATTATAAAATGTGTTTAAATTAATACCATTTAATTGTGAGTACAATAATACCCTTTAGGATTCCAAAATAAAAAAATTGTATAAGGTATATAGGTAACCAAACGGGCTTTCCTGAACCATACAAGTTACCATCTCACCACAGGATGACAGATCCCCCTTGGGAGAAATTATTCATCCACAACCAAAAATGCTATAAAAATATACAAAAGGTTATTTCATGGTATAACTACTAATTTATTTAAATTATATGGAACTATGAATTCAAAATAAAAAACATGCATCCCTAGTGATGTCACCTCTCTACTCAGACAGGGTGTAGAAGATCAAACTCTAATTGTTTACATGAATTAACTATAGTATGAAACACAACAATTACATATAATAGATTACTAATGGGAAATTTTCCATGATAAATATAAAATACACTATGAATTAATCCAAGTATATATTCTTCAAAAACAATTTTATAGACATGGAATATACTAAACATTATCTAATAGCCAAAATTATCAAAATCCATCCCCTGTAAGGAGAAGAAACCATATTTATTTTATATCAGTTAAAATCTCATTATACCTGATTGAATTTATAAAAAACCCTCCCACTCCATGGGGACATTATTCAGGGAAATAAAATCCCCCATAAAATAAAATATCTATTACTGAAACTCATCAAAAAAGATGAATTAAATTGTAGAAAGGGTCGACCATTAAAATAGCAACCACTCTCAATCCCAATATCCCTACAGAAACCATACTAATGGTAAAGAACAAGAGAAATACCAATAATTTGTTTTATTAATATCATAACAAATCATTAGTAATAAAATATATTAATTATCAAGAGATGAAATCCACCAATATTATTAGGGGACCCATGCCTTAGTTAAATCTACAAACATGATGATGGGATAATGACCTCAGAAATTGAGAAATCCCTGCCTTACATAATGTATGTTCCTATATATTCATAAGGAATTTTTTTGATTATGTTTTATTTTAAATCTCTTCTATTTAGATAAATAAATTATTCCCAAGTACATTGAAAGGATCGAGGGTGTTTTAGGGGGTTCAGGACATGAAAGTGTAGTAAAAAAGTGCTTTTCGGTCATGTTGCAATGTTTGTGCATAGTTATTGAAAACTATGCAATGGGAGAGAAAAACACTACAATTTGAAATATTTTAATATCACATGGTTAGAGAATTATTTGTAAAACATGCATGGTTAGCCATTTTAACATGCGACCCAACATCCCTTAGACAGTGGCTCATGCAAGATTTGGAAAACTATGTGATCTCGTAATGTTTGAAAATTATAAAAATACATTACACCACAATTTTTATTTTTTAACTCATTATTCCCATCCATTTCACCTCATACACACCTGAGTACATACCATAGTGACCATGTATTTGAATAGGTGATTATCCTTCGATCAAACTCTATATAGTGTACCTTTTGATGAATATTGGAGCTCTATGTGAGTCTAATCCCTCTGTTACTTATTTTTTTGGTTTTCGGTTTGAATATCCATTTTATATATACCTTAATCACTAATACCATATATTGATAGAGGAAAATATGATAAGTATTTAAAGGATGTTCAAACCAAGATCTAAGGATATGATTAAGAGTTAATTCATCTACATATTTGAGATAAGTGGTCTACAAGTTATTCCCCGTTGTTTCATTATTTAATTGTTCATGATTGGATTTTCCATGGTTATATATTTTTATTTTTCTAATTAATTTGGTGGGAGTTGGTATAATGGGGTCTTAAATGATTTATTTAGACCCTCAGGGTCGTTATTGGATGCATATTGGATGGTTTTTCTAACCTAGGCCCACCCATGGGGTGCACTAATCTATCCTAGACCTAGAACTTGGTTAATTAAGTTCAAGGACACATGGTGATAATATAGAGCACATGATGTGAATGTTCATATGATTAATGAAATTGAAAATGTAATAAACTTAGTGGGTCTATATTCATTAATAGCTTATGTTTTTCTTTAGGATGACACAAAAATGGGTCAATTGGATTAAATGAGATAGGGACATGTGGCCAATGAATTATGATAGAAATTAATAAGAGAGTTAGTGTATATGAATAAAGAATATGTAAAATTTTTACTGGTATAGGAATTGTGAAATATGTTAAATGGGTCATAAGTGAATTATTTAATAATCGTAGTCCGATAGGAATGAGAAATATGTTAAATGGACTCTGTAATGTAAATAGTAAATGTTTTATTCGGTTATAGAATAATAAAAATTATCATGTTTATTTTTTTGTATTATGATTGTTATATTTATTCATTTTTTTTGTTATGATATGGTGTTTGTGTTTAGTGAATTGATTAACAATAATGTGCACATGTATTGAGGTGTTGTATAATGGAATAATTCAACAAACATGGGTTGAAACAAACTAATTCTCTAACTCCACCCACATTGCACATGTTAGGGATGAAGAAAATTATATATCCCCATAATGGTTTCATTCTACCAATATAGAGGCTATGAAGTTATGAAAATGTGAAGTGGAGATTTATTATCCATAATGAGATTGAGAATAGACATATTCCTTTTTTAAAATTGATAAATGACTGGATTTGGAATGTGAATTATTTAACATCATAACCCATTTATGACATGATGACAATGAACTATGTAATGAATAAGATTTAGATAATGAATATGGCATTGTGGTTAGTAATAGATAATTATTGATTTTTAACTAGTGGCCCAAAATGTATTTTATTTAAAATTAATTTATTTCATACTTTCATTCACTATATTTTTACAATGTTTATTTGTAGACACCATTGATGGTGGCCTAATTTGTTGTATTCACACCATGATCGGGAGACAATTGTGTTACCGAGTAGATATCATTCTTGTAGTTCTGGAAAGGGGAAATGGGCCTATGATTGGGAGTTGGGTCATGTCTGAGACGTACATTGATGAGGTTACAGACACGGAGTCAAGACCTTTCGGTGATTTTATTCTTTCACCATATTTTGGGATTCATTAAATTTGGCATTGTATTATGACATTATACAGTTAATATTGGTTTTGGATTGTGCCTAGATTTGGGAGATGGTTATTTTTTCATGATCATTGGTTATTTATCTATTCTAGCCTATTTTTTTTATATTATTCACTATATTATTCTTTTAATGAGGTTATTATATCGAAATTTAACTATTATACCTTCAATTCTAGTCGGTAACCTCTACTATAATGGGTGGCATGCTTGAGGTCATATGATGGACTGACACAGGGGACCTTTTTAATGGTTCATAAGTTGGGGATTTTCCAAATTGGAAACAATTGAGATATATTCTAAGGATTACAATTTTGGTGGCATACAATGGCATATGAAGGTTATAAGAATTCATAATTAGCTTTTTATTTGGTGTATGTAACCCATTTATGGAGGAAAACCCTAGTCACCCAGAGTGGGAATTGTTTTTCATCTTGTGTTTTTTTTACATTTGTTGACATTTCACCATTGTATGATGCACTTTTTTCTGATGTGAAAATTATATGACATTTTTTTATGATCGAGATTGTGTGAGGTTTTGAATTCATAAATCATTAAAGGCACCTAATTATATATGTTACCTAAATCATGGTAGGAACACACACGAGATGAGTGTCTAACATATAAAGGGGAGGATTCATTTATTTTCTTGATATTGATTATTGTTTTTTCTAATGAAATAATGACAATGGATAAAAAGGGGAATTAATTTTGTAAATAATAATTAAATAATTTTTCTTAATAATGGATGTATGTCAATTAAAATGTTATTAATTTATTTTTTAATGTGACTTTAGTTTTTGAAATGTTGTTGATGGTATGTTTTCTAAATGTGTGAGTCTGTTACCCTTTGTTATCCATGACCCTTGGTAGAGATGGTCGAGTGTAGCGTTATAGGTATGATATGGACCTTTTTAAATGATTATGGTATATGGTTTGTTCGTGTCTAGTGGTGAGGCAGAAATTATATTTTCTGTAATCATCATGGTTTGTGTTTTAAAACTCGTGTTTCTTATGTCTAGTAAAATTCCACTACGAAGATGTTTTCCAGTTTGAATATAAGAGTATGGTTCCATGAATATCCCCCTAGTTATAGATTAATAAGATCTAGTGAATCAATATAATATGTATGATCAATTTCGTGAGAAAATTTCTCATTTTATGAAAATGATGGAATGAGACACCGGGTGGGTCTCACAGAGTATGTTTGTGCAGACACAAGATTTTCAACTGCATTACCCTATGACATGTAATGGAGAGGGTGGGTTAAAGGAAACTGTTTTTTGGATAGTGTCTATCCAGATTATTCTTCATCATTTGGATACTCCTTCCGAGAGATGATTCAAGCTAGCAACCTATAAGTTACCCTGTCTAGAAAAGTGCTTATGGAGCATTATGGTCCAGGGAAAAAATGATGAAGGAATAGTATGGAAGGATTTTCTTGAAATGATTACAGAACACTACAACATAGAGACCTTAAGGTAGGATGTTATATTTAATATTATGATTTTGAATAAGGGGGTGCATCATTTTTTTATTATTAAAGTCATTTCAATGAACTAATTTATTTTGACATTGGAATGTGAGGAGGTGACTATTATATAATGATTTGTTATGTCACTTGGAACAAGATTGGGTCCAAGTAGAATACCTTCCATTTAAAGTGGTTTTAATATATAGTAAACTAGGATATTTTCTATTAAGGGTACATGAAGGGATATTTAGGTGGTGTACTTGTTCGACCTATAGGGTGGAATATTTGTGAAACTTATGATGGTAGGATGTATCATTTTGGTAATTTTCAACAACGTGAAAATGCACAGAGCAGTCAGAACAGATGACCAATTTCTCGGGATGGGTATCTGGTGTTTTGTTACTAGTGTTGTAGGCTGCGTAACATGCACGGCCAGTGTTCTCAAAAAATATTAGAGTGATGATCATGTTGTAGTTTGGGAAATATAAAAATGTTATGTAAGAACACTCAGTGGTTAACAACTAATGGAGGTTGGTGGAAGATTCCATTTGTGGTCGTTGGATCAGTCAACCCATATCAAGAATGAATTTGGTGCTCCACAGGTCGTATAAGTAGTAGTGGTGGATATAGAACTATAGTGTAGTATCATCCATACTAGTAGCGTGGTGTAGTGAATGTTACACAGGTTGTAACCCAAGGTAGAGGGGTAGGTAATCTTCCAACATTTTATCCGACACCAAGATAAGGTAAGGTTAGATTTTCTACCATTTTAGATATTATTCATGTACATTACAATGTTAATAGTTTTTTATTTGAGATATTTTATATGCATTATTTTTTTCGGAAATCTTATTAGTTTTGTTGGGTCTGATTATGGAATGTTCATTTGGGTTTCTTTAAATTGATACTCTATTGGCTGATCATGTTTAGAATATTAGACAATGTAAGGGTTATACATTTATGTTTAGGGATATCATTATCTGGGGAATCTATTTTTACATGAGATGTCAGGTATTGACAAGCTTTTTCATATAGATAAGTAAGTTTTATATCAATCCAATATCGATTGTTACAGATTATTGGTAACGTTTATGTCTCTCGATGGATACACTTCTATCCATCTTTAAGAGAGAGACATTCAAGAAAGATGTCGAGGGATGGTCTTTTAGAAGATTGGATATCTCACAACCCTTGAGGCTTGTCTTGGGTTAAATGAATGAGGGAGGGAACAATTATTTATCCCACCCATGTTGGATAAATTCCAGGATGTGTTACATGATGATTTCTCAGGGCTACCACCAGCTAGGGACGTTGAGTGTGTGGTCGAGTTGATGTGACAGGATGAACCGATTTCCATTTCACGGTATCAAATTTATTCTATATAACTATCAAAACATAATGTATTGTTAGAATTTTGGTGGAAAAATTGGTTCATATGTCCTAATATGCATCCTTGTGGGTTTTTCAGTTCGTTTTCCATGAATACGGAATGATCATTGAGATTATGTGTTGACCATGGAACATTGAATTAGTTGATGGTTAAGAATGAATACATGCTTCTCAGAATAGAAAATTTATTTAACTAGTAGAGGTGTCTATTAATTTTTTTGAATATCCATTTGATATCAAGATTTAATCAGTTGATGGTAACACCATCTAACATACCACATGACTCTTTTCAGAGTAGGTACGAATTTTATGAGATTGTTGTGATGGTTTTCAAGTTTACCAATGCACCATCTTTGTTCATTTGATTAATGATCCAGATATTTCCCCAATACCTATGCCATTTCATGGCTGGCTTTTCTAGTGGCATATTGGATTAATCAAGAAATAATCATGATAATTCTAAACATCTTTAAATATCCATTATTATATTAACAGAGATTAATAATTATTCCATGATATATTTTTTTAGGATTGAGAAATTGAAATTCAAGGGTAACCTAATTTTTTAGTTAGGTGTGTGAGTAGATCCAACGAAAGTGCAGGAAGTTATGTCTTTGGAGTATCCAATGAATGTTTCTATTTTTTGGAATTTTATATTATTAGTAATTTATTAAATAAGGTATATTAGGGATTTATCACATTTGGTAGTGACACTATCAGGTTTAACCAAAAAATGAGTAATTTTTGAGTTCTTAGAGGCAAGTTACAGTGCAATTGAAGAATATAGGAAGCAGCTAATTACTCCACTGATTATGATCTTACCTGAACTATATAAGAGGTAAACCATGTTATATGATGTGCCTGGTGATGGACTAGGGTAGTGATAATGCAAGATAATTGGGTTATAGTGTGTGGGTGATGTAATTTGAGAGCTAATGAAATGAATTACCCACCCCATAATCTTGATCTAGCTATTGTGATTTATTCCTTAATGTGTTTGAGGAATTGCGTTTTGGTATAGTGGTTCATAGAATTATAAATCATACATGTTGAAATTACATCTTATATCTATTTGTTTGGAATATTCAGCAGTGAAGGTGGGTTGAATAAATGCAGTCCTTTTATTTTGAGTTAGTTTACATAATAGGAAAAGGGAATAGTGTTGTGTATTTTATTTGTTGGATGACCCTGAATCAAGTTGTATGGGAAACCATATCTGAATGGATAATGATGGCCTTGTTTGTAGAGATGCACCTGGATATGCTTGATAGGATTGAGAAATTGAACCTTGTGTATATAGCTGTTGACTCTTCACTTTTGAGACAGGTCAATGAGAATGAGCGAACGGATCCATACTATTTTTCTATGTATGGAATCCTCAAAGGTTTGAAGCCCCCTTTTTGTTGGTCTATTGATTATGATGGAATTTTTTGTGTTTTTGGCCATGTGGTTGTTTCAGTGTGAATGCTGAAAGAGATGATGTTCAAATTCCATGCATCAAAGTGGGCAGTGAATCATGGTTTGAGTAAAATGTATATTGATCATTGTAGTCAGTATTGTTGACTGATAATGATGAAGGTGGTTTCTTGTTTTGTGGCCTGATGCCTTGTATGTTAATAGGTGAAGTCTAATCATTAGTTCAAAGGTTTTTTGTTATAAGAATATTTTGTTCCAGAGTGGAAGTGTAATAATGTAATGATATACTTGATTATTTGTATTTTGAAGAAACCACCAAAGAATGATGTGGTTTGGGTGGTTTTGGATTGGTTGACTATGGTTTCCCATTTATTTCTGATCCTAGGGACATACATTTTCATTCAGTTGGATGAGATATATGTTTGAGAGAGTTTGAGGATGTATGGTATTACATGAATGGTATTTTTTAATTATGACATCCGATTCATATCAGGATTTTGGCATGGATTACAAAATACATTTTGTATCCATGTTATTTTGAGTAAAATATATCACCAATATATTCATGGGAAGTTATATAGTACAATTCCTCTGTTGGAGGATATTTTTGGATCTTATGTCTTGTATTTCGGTGATTCGTAGGAAAAAAAAATTATCACTATTGAGCTTTCTTACAATAACCATTTCCTAGAAACGATTCAGATGGGACATTTTGAGGCACTCTATGAGAGTCAGTTTATATGTCCATTGTGATTGTTAGAAGGTGGAGATTCTTATCTGTTGAGACCATGTCTCATGCATGAGACATAAGTAAAGTTTTGATTTATTTATAAGAACATGTTAATGGATCATAGTATGAATAAATTATATGAATATTGGAATTATATGACTCTTGAATATATATTTGGTGATCTTGTGTTTCTTTGGGTGTCTCCATGTTTGGTTCATCACCGAAATCAAAAATAAGGAATGTTTTTTCCCTAGAATATGGGGTTGTTTGTGATCATAGAGAGGATCAGACTAATAGATAATTGGTTGGATATTCTACATCTTTATAGTGACAGGTAATATGTTTTTCATTCCTTATAACTCTTTAATAATAAACATATCTATATCATGTGATAAATTATGATGATAAAGTGATTTTGGTTGAAGCATCCTTTGAGGATTATACAGTTTGTATTTTGTATTGTAATGAGAAGGTCTTGTGGGGATGAGTTTTCCCTTAGTTTGAGTTTTATAAAAACATTGAAAATTTCAAGAAGATATATGGGAGACAAAATTGAATATGTGGATCTAATATAATAATATATTTTCATTAAAAACCCAATAATATGTAAAATCACTACTCGAGGATGAGTTTTTATATAGCGAGGAGTTCACAAGATCCCATATTTTTTTATAGTGTGATTTTGTTTATGATTCAGTTTAAGTCTATTATCATTTGATAAATAAAATTTTACCAAGTTCATACGATGGATTGGGGGTGTTCTTGGGGATTGGGAAATGAAAAGGAAGATAAAAAGGGCTTTTGGGCATGTTTCATGGTTTGCACAAGGTTACTGAAAACCAAGCTAGGGGAGGGTGAAACCATGTGATTTGAGACAGTGGAATATCACACAGTTTGAGAACATTTTGAAAACCATGATGTTTTCCAAAGGTAACCATGTAACAAAACATCCCATGGATAGTGGGTCGCTCATGTTGTGGAAAACGATGTAGGTAAACCATGGGTGCCAATAAAAGTGGAAAAAATTAGAAAATTTCATCCTTGGGGTTTTATGTTATAAATCAAGAATGATATGAATTTCACCTACTAAACCCCTATATGATTATCATTTGTGACCCATGTTTCCATACTATAATTATCCATCAATGAAACATTGTTTCGAGAATCATTGTTTGAAGTTTGAAGCTCCGGGTGAGTCTAATCCCTCTCTTGTTTCTTTTTTTTTGATTCAGGGTTTTCATATCCATCAAATATTCACCCGAAGGTCTAAACCCCTATTTTTATTGTGATACATAGGTTTATGCTTCGAATTATGGTGTATTTTTTGTTCATAGGCTATGATTAAGTGTGCATTTATTGATATATTTTTAGGTAGGTGGTATTCAAATAATACCACATAGTTTTGTTTGTAGATTTATGCATGTTCGATATTGTTCATTGTTATTTATTATTGTGTTGTTGATTACTTTGGTGATATTTGGTAAAATGGTTTTCTAAATGATGAATATAACCACTCATGGTCCCAAAATAACACATCGAGGTACATTTTACTGACATATGGCCACCCATGGGGGGCCACAATTTTCCCAAACCTAGAAATTGGATAATTGAACAATCATTGTGCGATAATGTAGAGAAGTTATTCAGAATGATGAAATGTTTAATAAAATTGAAAATGGAATGTTGATAGTTTTTCTAGATTCAGTAATGGAATATGGGTTAGTTTGGAATGAATTAAAATTGTGTTAATTGGTTTCAATGAGATCATTACATGTGGCATTTGAATTCAGTTAGAAATTCCTTAGAGATTAACAGCATATGAAGTGGTGAATATGTTAAATTTTTAATTTTATATGAATTGGGAAAAATGTTAAATGGTTTCCATAAAGTGATATTTGAATGTGCTTAGTTATCTAGGCATGATAACGGTAATTGGGCTAAATGGGATTAGTAATGTGTATCGTATATGTGTTTTTGGGTTAAGACATATTGTTAATTCTCTTGATGATTGTTATGGATTACGATTCCAATATGTATTGGTTGTGGTTAGTTTTAATATAGTTTGTATGTGGTTAATGGAAGAATAATAATGTTTAGATATCATGACGTGTGGGATCATGGAATGAGGTTCCTCTAATAGGTCGACTTGGAGTGATACTCTAACTTCACCCACAATGCTTGTGTTAGGAAAGTGGATAAATATCTATTCCCTTACTAGTTTTATTCCACCTAGGCTAAGGCTTCGAGTTGATGACACTGTGATGTTATAATATATTATCTATTATAAGATAGGGAAATGAATTATTCCATTATGGGAAATGATAAATTCCTAGAATCATTTTGTAAATAAGGTAAATGACTAACCCATATATTACATTTTGATGATGAAGTAATGATGAAGATGCACATAATGAATTTGGAACTATGTTTAGTATAACAACACTACATTTTATTACACTTTTAAACATGATTTATTATATTAAAAACACCTAATAAAACCCGGAATATTGAGAGGTCTAGTTTCTTTGGGGCTTAGGAACATTACATGATAACATAAGACATAAAATACAACATCATTATTACAAACGTCATTGACCTGAACTACTCATTCCTTCGTACATATCATTACATGGGATACCCAAGGGAAATACATAAGAAAGGGGTGAGCTATAAATCATATTAATGAATTAAACAAGGAATGAAATGAATAATACAATACATATTACGAAATTGGAATATCAGTGGATCATAATAGGAACACGAACATAAATACATGATATAGAATTATTTTCATAACATATAATTGTGTAAATAATAAACAATATGATATTATCATGAGACAAAGCTCATTACACATGGATTAGAATGAGTGAACCCTAACTGCACATGGATTATCAAGAGTAAACCCTCATTGGACATGAATTATCATGAGTAAACCCCTATTGCAAAAGGAATATCATGATACTGAAAATTACCTAATGCGTTGGAGTGGTACAAGGGCGCACCATTCATAGACATTTCATTTCCTGCATAATTGTCCCACATGGATCATATAACATGGAATCATTCAACATCATAAGTTATTATATGATTATGGAATTTGGAATACATACATGTATGTTCTAGTAAATTAGTATATTTGAATAATGGTGAATACCCTTAATAAAGAAATGGTTATGGTATTTGTTATACGATGATTTTGGCTTGGAAAATCATGTTGCAATTTCAGCAGCATAACATTATTATATAGGAATTCATATGTTTGGATGATGAGAGGAAATGGTTATATAATCATTTATACATGATATAGATAGTATGTGGATCATGTAAAGTAATATCACATCATATTAAATGGATATTAGATGCATAATATGGGATAAATACTTGAATGGAAATAAGACTAGAGAAATCCCTTATAGAATTTCAGCATGGTAACATTTTTACACAGAATGTATTAATGATAGAAATATTAATATCTCATTATTATAAAATAATTATGGAAGTATGGGGAAGGTTAAAAATAATACCCAAACATTTAAAATTGAAAAAAATGGGTATAAAAACATGATGAAACATTGATAAAAATGATAATGGAAGGAATACCTTACTTGAGTTTGTGAATTCAAATGCTTGAAATGGGGCCTATAGAGATAATAAGGATCCTTGGGAGGATTATATAGAGGGTATATAAAAGTATGGATATTCTAAATGGGGTTTTAGTGATGATATGTGGGAGTTAGTGTTGATTTATATGGGAAATAAAAACAAAATTATTTAATATTTCAAAAACTCGGGTTTTGGAATCTATATAATTAAATATAAAAAACAAAAACCCTTCTCCTGGTTTTCGAAAATGGTTTTTGCATAAGTGGAGAAGAAAAAATATTTTATAAGGGAAATGGATGATGATATTAAAATATTATAATTGATTATGTTGAGGTGAGTCACATTTTTAGAGAAATAATTTTAAAATCATAAGTATATTATAGATTTTAAGGATTCAGTAAGGATTTATAAAAGAAGTAAAAAAAAATCTATAATCACATTATATTAATTGGAAAACCTATATTTAGCCTATAATACAGATTATAGTATTTATTACATCATTTTGTTGTCATTATGTTATCATAACATAGATATTTTATTTATATAGTATTTAATGTCTACCCAAAAATTTGACTATCAAAAAAAAATATAAAAAATTCTCTGTTAGATAATTTTAATGTCTCAATTCAATAAAAAATTTTCATTTATCTAAAATATTTCCAAAATATTGGAATGGTCACTTTTTATATGAAAATTCAATTTTATTGAAAAATAATCAATCTTGACAAAAATAGTTTTCAAACCTTGATAAAAAGTACATTTCACTTAATAAAAAGTATATACTATTTTATTATTCATAATATTAATTCTAAAATAACATTTTATTAAAATATTACTAATTTAAAAAATTCATTAATTCCTTAAAAAAATTTAAAACAAATATTCTTTCTTTTTTATCATATAAAAAATATAACACTTATCAAACTGCTTACCTATTCATTTAGAGATAAGGAAATGATGTAATCATCATTAATAAGAATTTATATTTTATAATATTACTAATAAAAACCGGATTTTAACATAATAATTTATATTCAAAATTACTATTTTTACTAGGAGAATCAATTTATCAAAGTCATGATTTTTTACGAAATAATATTCTCAAAACAGAATTGATGAAAAAATACAGTTATTTTTAAGAAGGGATTATACAATAAGTAAATAATCCTGTAGTACATAACCCCTTAAAACACTTGCATAAGACCTATGAGTAAGGTGTCCAATGGTGATAGACTCTTGGGTGGCTCAGATAACATCGCCTGAGTGGTAATAACTATCAACATGAACTTATTCCATAGGTGATTCCATTAAATCTATACATATTTAAGCTTGGATTTATCTTGGTCAAGAGAAAATCCTAGTGACACTACCTCCTTTCTATGCCTAAAAAAATTAGCTTCATATGGCCTGAGTCTACTAGATGTGGGCTTCCTCTCCTTTTTCAATGTCAAAAGTATTCTTTTTAAAACCCTTATAATAATATCAGTTATGTGAAAAATATTCAATGACAATATTTTAAACTGTAATGATGCATAATAGTCATTTAATCCCAATAATAAAAAAGTGTGCATCTATTTTCAATAAGACATTAGAACAAATGGAATTTTATTCATAAAGGATAGAGCCATTACAACATACCCCCATTAAAAAATTTCTCCCTAAAAATTTATTTTTCCCACACTAAAATATATGAGGGTAACCCTACCTCATCACTTCCTCCAGTTCCCACATTACTTATTCAGAAATGTGGTTTCTCCATAACACTTTGATGATGGGGAATTATCTTATATAGTAGAACTATTTCGTTATGATCCTTGATCATCACTGGATTCTCTTCATAGGGGAGTTCATTCTCCAATGGTATAACATATGGATTCGGTATATGTGATGGGTCGGGTATGTATTTCCTCAAGAGTTATTCATGGAATACATCATGTACTTGAGACATGTTTAGTGGGAGTTCTAATCGATAAGTCATAGATCCAATACGATCAAGGATCTCAAAGGGGCCGATGTACCTTGTAAAAATCACTCCCTTGTTCCATAATCTCATAACTCCCTTCTATAGTGATATGCTGACGAATATTGTGTCTCTAACATTAAATTCTAGGTCCCATCGATCATTATCATCATAACTATTTTTTCAACTCTAAGAAGATTCAATGTGATTATGGATTGTCTTAACCATCTCCATTATTCAATCAACCATTTCTAGTCCTAGATGTACTTACTCATGAACATCACCCCAACATTTCAGTGTTCTTCTCCTCTTCCCATAACAGGATTCATAATGATCGTATTGGATTCTTGAGTGGAAAATGATGTTGTAAGAGAACTCAATAAGTGGAACATTTTTATCTCATCCCTCTTTGAAGTCTACTAATCCTGACATTAACATGTCCTCCAATGATTGGGTAGTACAGTCAGATTGGACATTATTTTGACGATGACAAGCTGTACTGATGTTCATCATAGAATTTATAGTGTTTTTGAGACTCATCGTAAACATAGAGGTGAATATTGGATCTCAATCAGATACAATTGATAATGGTACAACATGAAGCTTTACAAATTCATTGATGTATACTCGTTCCAGTTTATCTAATGATAAATTATCCCAAATATAAATGGAGTGTGCATTATTTGTATGAAAATCCACAATAACCATGATATTATTATTTCCATTGGATGTCATTGGATATATGGTGATAATTTTTATAGTTTTTCTTTACTATTTCAATGTTGGTATGTGTAATGGTTTCATCATCCCCTCAGTCTTCTGCCTCTCATCCATCATTGTTAACATACCAAGAATGTTGAGGTATACTCAGTGGTCTTCTTCTTCATGTTATCCCCCAAATAATCTTATCGAAGATCTCGATACATCATTGTGTTCCCGTGGTGAATAGAGAAATCCAAACTATTTCCAAAATCTTAATGTTATTTCTTTATGTATAGATTTGACAGAACACATAATCATGTCACAAATCTCACAATTCCTTGTTCATTAACATCGAAATCTAAGGATTTCCTTTTCCTGATAGTTTCAACTTTCTTCTGAATTACGACATCATCCTTTTTAGAATAATATAACCATTTCAAAAGAGATGGTTAAGAAATCATTTTAAAAAGATTTATGTTGTTCCTTTATTTATGAGTCCCATGTCTATCTTCATCAAATATAAGATGGTTTGATCCGCTTTAATTCTCAGTAATGAAAGAGTTTCCATATCATTTTTATAGAGAGAGCCTTCCACTCTACTCACATCCCCCAGATGGTATTGAATTGAACATTCATAATCTTTGATTAGCTCTAACTCTATTCGTTGAAGCACCACTAAATACCACATAAAGTTCTCCACCTGTGGGTAGTGTGAGCACATGCATAGTGATGAGCCTTCTTTTCAAATCCTTGATGAATTCTTTTCATTCAATATTCCAAGAAAACATGACTCTCTTCTATGTTAGTTGCATAATAGGGTTTGAAAATCTTGAAAATTTTATAAAAAATTGGAGATAATACCCAGATAACCAATGGAAGCTATGGATATATATCATTGAGGTTGTCTTCGACCATCCCTCAATTGCATATCCCTTGGTGGGATCCACAAATATTACATTGCATGTGATGATATGCCCCAACAATGAGACTTTCTTCAACCGGAACTCACAATTATTTTACTTTGCATAGAGAATCTCATTTCACAAGGTCTATTGAATAGTGATTGGATTCTCCTCTTGATCCTCCAAGGTTTTGGAGTATTTTAGAATATCCTATATAAATACTACCACAAATTTGTCGAGATAATCTCTATTAACTCTATTCACCATTTCCATGAAGATAGTTAGGGCATTCGTGAGTCTGAAAGGCATTACTATGAATTCATAGTGCCCATAACTTGTACGAATGTATTCTTGGGGATATCATATATCTTCACCCATACATGGTAATTTCCTAACCACAGATTCACCTTGGAGAAGTAATTTTCTCCACGTATTTGTTCTAAAAATTCATCAATTCGTGGAAAAAGAAACATGTTCTCTATCATGATTTTGTTGAGATCATGATAATAAATAAAAAGGAACATTTACCCATCCTTCTTATTGACGAAGTTGACTAGTGAACCCCATGGTAAATAATATGGTAATACAATCCCTTTATCCAGATTCTCGATTAGTTATTTATTTACCTCCTCATGCTACCCAGCATCTACTCTACATGTAGTCCCAGATATTTGAAAATCCCCATGTATAAGATCAATTGACAATTCAACATCTATTTTTTGAGGAATTCTATGAAATTCATCAAGAAATATGCTAGCCAATTCCATCATAGTAGGATTTTATTTGAGGATGGTTCCTTTCTATGAATCAATCATGTGATAATGATATGAATGCTCATAGGGATGTAATATTCATGCTTTTGAAGATTTTATAATAAAGATTCATCCTCCTCCATGCACTGTTATATAATCTAGGGTTAATTCATTGTATAGAGTGTGACTTCCCTCTCACAACAATTTATATTGGGTTTATATTGGGAAATCTAGTATATTACATGAATTGCATCAAATTCCACCAGAGGGAGTATTTCAAGGTTCACCAGGATGTTCAATACACAAATTGTGATAGGGGAGGAATAATATTCAAGGATTCAATAATTTACCCATTTTTCATTCTCACCGAAATCACTACTTCAATGATTTTTTTGTGGTGTTTCGATTGTTCAACTAAACATTCAGGGTATAAAAGAAATCATAGAACCAGAAAAAAATTTATTTTAGATTTTCTTAAATGAATAAACTGAATACCTATCACAACTTAATTTATGGCATTATCTTTGGTTGTAGTGATGTAAAAATATCACCCTTTCTCCCTTGGAGGCTGTTGGTTGCGTCCAAAAACCCTTTTATAATGGAATAAGTTTTCAAAGTGTCAGTGTTTTTTGCAGTTGTAGCAATGAACATTGTGTTGAGGGTTAAATCGATCATACCTCTCCACTATCACATTAGAAGGACTTTTTTCTCATAAATTAATGTCCAAATACCATTCTCTTACACACCTAAAGCATTTACTTGTCACCTTAATGAAATTTTAGGGGTGCAACATTGCGCATCTTTGGAAAGTGGGGTGATGTAATTTATTAGGACCATTGAATTTATCCATCTGACCACTAGAATTAAGATCTAATTTAATTTCATTATCCCCATGATAACCCTAAGTATTTTCTTTATTCATTTCAACATTGGGGGTAAATCAATCAATTTTATCATATCTGTCGAACATACAAATCTCTAGGGATTTCTGTAGGCTAGGTTTTATCCAACCGAAGAAGTTTCCAACTTTGAAATCATGGGTAATGAAAAAGCTTGAGGTATATTAGCACAACCTCATAATGTTTTCCTCACA
Source organism: Viscum album (assembly GCA_963277665.1). Lineage (NCBI taxonomy): Eukaryota > Viridiplantae > Streptophyta > Magnoliopsida > Santalales > Viscaceae > Viscum > Viscum album. Next base: position 792,354,016 of record OY728128.1, on the reverse strand, counting down.
CACTCTGATTTATTCATCATTTATTTCCTTGGGTAATGAATTTCCCTTTCCATTTTATGTTTGGTGGTGTGAAGAGAAATATATCAAAAAACCTTTTCTGTAAATCCTTCCATTCCAACAACTCGATCACTCCTTTAGGATTCATATTTTTTACCAGTGTCCAACATTTATCAGCTTCAACCTCCATATGATAATCATATTGAAGAACCTTATCTTGTTCATATCATCGAAGGATTGATAATATCTTCCCAATGGAGTTTATCAATTGTTCGGTGATTAAGGATCAGATGATCCATTTGAAGTTGGATTCCTTTGTCTGATGAAGATATCAATTTAGATTTGTTATTTCATCAATGGGGGGGATTAAATTATTCTTGAACCATGTTTCTTTTAAAATCTACATGTAACAGAGAGATTATCCTGAAAAATTGTATAATTCTTGATCCCATTGAATTGTGCATCTCATTAGAACAATCATCCCATTGATCACTGGAGCAGTTGTTAGCCTGATTCCTCATATTAACAACCATATTCTAGAATAAAATGAAAAATAGTGGTAAGTATTTTAACACATAATGGGAAATCCAATGACATTAAATGGATAACTTATTAATTAGTCTTCCTTCCTTGACATATTAATTTCAAGGATTCAATTTATATTTTCCAGAATATGTCTTCTAACATATATTCTTATGGGGTCTTGTTTATTCTCCTTAATAATGTTTTGTACAATTATTTTGAATTTACCAAAGAATATCCCCTGATGGTGTCGAATGAAGATTACAACAAAGCTCATTTCCATACACGTATTCTAGTTTTAGTCTACCTCAACGTAGTGTTTTCAGTTATTACCCCAAGATTCATTTATGCCAGATCCACCTCTACTTATTAGTATCTAGACTGGGATGTATTTTAATGATAAACCATGTACTGTATACCCATGAAAATTTAGGTATGTTTTTCTTATACATAGTATTAACACATAGGAATTCAATAGTGATTTCGAATGATAATCAAAAAAATAACTAAACATATCCTTTGATCCCTACTATAACAACCCTACTTTTTATTTCACACATAAACATAAATTATTACATATACATTCACTTAATTCAACACAGAAGATCTCGAGATCTAGTGTTTTTGGGGATTAAGACCATTACATGAAACATTATGACATAATATACAACATCATTATTTCAATCTTATTTGACATGACCAAATCATTCCATCGTACTTAACATTTCATGGGATAACATAAAGACATACCTAAGAAAGGGGTGATAAATAAATCCAAGTAAGGGAGTAAATAATGAATTACATGAAAAATATAGTACTTTTTAAGAAATAAGAATATCAATGGATCATCAGAGAAACATGACCATAAAGGTATGATATTTCATGATTATCATAACATGGATGTGTGGAAACAATATACAACATTATATTTACATGATCTAAGGCTCATTGAACATGGATTAGCATGAGTAAACCCTCATTACACACGAATTATCATGATTAAACACAAATTTCACATGAATTAGAATTAGTAAACCAAAATTATACATGGTGTATCATGATACTAAACAATACCCATGAAATGGAGTGCTATTAGGGTGCAACCTCTAATGACATCTCATTTTATTCATAAGTATGCAAATGGATCATATAAAATGAAATCATTTGACATTATAATTTATTCCATGGGTAAGGAATGTGGAATAAATACGTTAATTCATCATCAAATAAGTATATGTGATTAAATTTGAATAACCTTGATAGGTAACTGGGTATGGTTTTCACCACACAGTGATTTTGACATGAAAAATTACAGTGCAGTTTCGGTAGCATAACGTCATCATATAAAAAATCATAAGTTAGGTTGATGAAAGAGAAAGGGTTATATAAAAAATTTGAAATTAAATATACTATAAGGGGAACATGGAACATAATATCCCAACATATGAAATGGAGTTTAGATGCCTAATATGGGAGAAATACATGAATGGATATAAGAAGAGAGAAATCCCTTACTGAATTTCCGCAATGTAAAGGGTGGACACGAAATGAATTAATGATAGAAAATATGTTATATCATCATTAAAACATAAGTATGGAATTATGGGGGAGTTAATAAATCATACCCCAAAATTATTAATTGAATATAAAATTGTATTACAACATGAAGAATCATTGATAAAAATGAGAATGGAAGGAATCCATTACATTAGTGTGCGACTTTAAAAGCTTGAAGAGGGGTTCATCAGAGATTGTGAGCCTTGGTATGATTCTAGAGTGATAAAGGGAGTGTAGGGAATTGTTACAATAAATTTTTGTGAATAAAAGTGGGATATTTTGGGGGTTTATATAGGAAATCAGGGGGAATTCTGTAATATTTCACAGACATATGTTTTGAAATCTATATAATTAAATATTCAAACCCAGAAACATTCCCATGGTTTTTAGAACATGGTTTTTTCCAAAATAGAGTTGAAAAAAATATTTTATAAGGCCTATATATTAAAATATTATCCTTGCTTATGTGGAGCAGGGTAACATTATTAATGGAATGAATTTAAAATCACAAAGTACACTATAGATTTTGGAGGATTAAATAATGGTTTATAAATTCACTAAAACAAATATATAATCACATTATTATAATTGGAAAGCATATATTGGGCCGAGATTACACATTATTGTATTTATGACATCATGTTGAGGTAATTATGATGTCATAAAAAATATTTTTTTATACAGTATTTAATTTTTAAGTAAAAATTCCACCATCTCATTTTTTTTTTGAAAATTTCACCTTTGGATAATTTCAACATCCTGATTCCAAAAATAATAATAATTTTATCTGAATAAGTTTCTAAATATTTGAATTTTCACTTTTAGAATGATAATAAACATTTATTGGAAATTCATGGGTTTTCCCAAAAACACTTTTCAAACCACGATAAAAATTACATTTGATTTCATAATAATTATATAATAATAAATTATTCATAACATTAATTTGAAAATATGATTTATTAAAATATTAGTTATTTAAATATTTCACTAATTCCTTAATATAAAATCTTTTAAAAAATATTCTTTTTGTTTATCGTATAAAAATTAAATCTCTTATCAAACTGATTACCTAACCATTTACATATTAGGAGCTGATATAATCATCATTTATAATATTTTTTTAATATAATTAATAAAATATATATTTTAATATAATTATTAAAATATATATTTTAATATAATAATGTATATATTTATCAAATGCAACATTTTTACCGTGACAATCAATTTATCAAAGTTTTCATTTTTTTATGAAAGGTTATTATCATAATCAAATTGATGGTATAATTATTCTATTTATAAAAACGGATTTCACAATACATAACTAATTACTTAATAAATAATCTCGTATAAAATTCACATTAGGCCTAAGGAAAAGGTGTGCACTGGTGATAGTCTCTTGTGGAGGCTCCGATAACATCGTCTGTGTGGTAATCCCTACAGACATGGAATTATCCCGTTAAAGATTCTATTCACTATTAATGTTTTGAAACTTCGACATGGGTTGGTAAAGAGAGAATCACAGTGAGGAAACCTCCATTCTGAGCTTGGACAATTTAGTTTCATATTTCCTGAGTCTAATGGATGAGGCCATCATCTAATGTTTTTTTTCAATGTCTTTTTTTAAACACCTAATAGTTATATTAGTCATGTGACAACTTTTCAACGACTATGTTATCAATGGTAATGATAATTAATGATCATTTAAACAAAATAAAAAAAAATGTTTATGTTTTTTCTATAGGAAATTAAAAGGGAGGTAATTTAAATAATAAATGATTGGGTCGATACTGTTAGTAATAGTTTGGAAACGATTATTAAGAAGTGGTATGAATTATCTCTTACTTACATGTAATTTACGTCATTATTTCTTGCACTATCTATTTATATTGAATATTGATATACATTGTTGGGGGTTGCCTATTAAGTTGTACTCACACCTTGTTATGTTTGACATTGGGTACCTATGAAAATTTAATGCATGCAGGTTTCTAAAGGGGAAGGTTCCCTATGATTTAGATTTGAGTCATTCTTGAGAGTTACATGGATTGGGTTTTGGTCGTGGATTTGTAACCATTTTTTGGATTTCGTTGTTTGTATTTAATTTGGGATTCATTTCCCCTGGCACTAAAGTATGACATGACATATTTATTTTTTGTTATAGTTTGTTCTTTTTTTGGGAGATGATTATTTATCCATGAACATTAGTTATTCTATATTGTTTCAAATTTTCTATTTAGTTTTTGCAGTGTCTTACTCTATAAATCATGTTTCTGTCACCCCACATGACTCTTAGACCCTTACTGCTAGTTAGAAACATCTGGAATATAGGGAGGCACATTTAAGGTGATGTGTCAACTCGTCTTGGGGTACCAGTTTTGTGGTTCAATGGTCGGGGACATTGAAAATCATATATAAACACCACTCTAAAACAATGTCTATATAGAGGATCTTAAACCACACAAATTGATCGTACTATCCAAGAAGAAATGATATTATTTTCTGTGGGTATATCATCTTGAGATATAAATGAAATCTCCAAGAAAATTATCCTAGCCTAGAGGATATCCATCCATTATCATCAGTGGAGATCCCTCCCATAAATCATTGGGGGATAACCTCAAACTCATACCGTACCAATATCCTTGAAAAAAATTCTTATTTACAAATAAAAACAAATAATGTCAAATTCATTAATATCAATGTGGTGATGAAACATGAAATAATTGATAATTTTCCAATGTCGTTACACCCCCCACATAGTAAAAACCTATAATGATGAAAAATTATATATACCACTAACTTATCAGAAGAATGTCATCTATGGAGGATGGAATAAATTAAAATTGAAGATCTAATTCCCCTATCCCTCAAATTGAATCTAAAATCACTAGTCTAAACAATGATGTGTATGGGGATGTGAGAGATTTACAAGACCAAAATGTTTTCATACAAGACCCATTTATTACCATTTTGAGAATATTTAATTCTCACCTAATTTATACTACAATAATATATACTACTATATATCCACTGATAATTTATATAGATCACTATATCTTAAAGAGTTATTCTCTTTGAGAACATGTGAGGTATTTATACCACAGAATCTCATGTGATAATTTAACAGTCATCCCCAAGAAATAAAATCTGATAAAATCCCTGATGAAAAATTCCAATTTCCTTTAATCAGGATTATATTTTTATCATCATATTCTATATGTAATAATAGGTTTAATTGAGTACATATTTGACAAAGTTCAACAATAGTTTGAGAAAATGGAAAACCTGACCATAAGTAGGGAAAATTAAATATAATTGGTGTAAAATTTGAGTAATCCAATCGAATCACTATCTTTATATACCTCTTAATAAATAAGATAGAAATATTATTGAATATAGAACACTGAAATAATACATGGTGTCCTAGAGGAATAGATAAATTATCATGTACCCTCACTTAAAAAACAGTCTTGTTACATAAAAAGGTATTTAATAGAACATGTTATGTCCATTACAAGGGGTGCTTGTCTGTGTATATAGATAGCTCATGTGATATGATACCATGTGTTCTATAATTATTCATTATATGACTGATACACCAGAATAGATGCTTATTTACACATGTGTAGCACTGACCAACTTCATGTCCTATGTTTTTTAGAATACTTGTTCTATAGTGTATAATTCCATATGTATTTTCCTAAGATTATCCTAATGTCACTCAAAATACATCAAAAAATGTCAATATCTAAACAGATGATGAAGAAAAATGAATAAAACTAATAAATACAAGTATAACAAAATTAGTGTGATTCGAAATAAATAGAATATTTTAAATTAATGTTTCTATCATTATTGAGTACTATATAAGATTCACATTGACATATAATTAATTTATGAACAATTATTTGAATAATAAAAATTCATATCTCTAATATGCATGGATGGTCCCCACTATAATATATAATCTCCCAATTTTTCATTATCATTGATGGGGAGATGAGCCTCCATTCAACAATATAATGTATTGGTGATGGAGGGTTATGGTAATTGATGGCCTAATTAATAATAATAAATATATAATAAATTGTCCAGATCCAAGGCCATAAAGTAAAAAAAGTATAAATGACCATGTAAAACCATTCATGTTGAACTAAATCCCAAATTCAAAATACCATACCATAGATACATTAAAGAGATAATATTTTGTTAGCCTAAATAATAGAACAATATTAAATTAATAAAACATATATTTAACATAATAATCCATAATTAATGAAATTTTCAAAAAGACCAACCCAAAGTTATACAACAATTCATGAAACTTTATAATGTTACAAAAAATTTTATGAGGATGATTTTTACATGATAATTACCATTTTAGCTATATGATGGCCTAACAGATCTAAAAATAAATAATGGGATGGTTATTACTTATAGGAAATGTATGAAAAATGAATGATCACAACAATAATGGAAACAAATATTATAAAATAAGAGAACATAATTATTTCAAAAAATAGACAAAAACCCAACATCATGTAGAATTATAACGTAAAAATTAAAGGGATCACATGAAAATAATGTTCATAGATCCAACTAGAAAAACAAACATACACCAAATCATGAATGGATTCATTTTAAATTATTATAATCATTAAAACTCCATCTATTATCTTTCATCATCCAATAGAAGACAAACACAACCCATAATTTGATGATCTAACAAAAACATCATGATACTCTTTCATATATCAGAAAAGTTATTTTCATCCTAAACCATAACACCCATAACATAGGACACACACTAATCCTATAGATATTCGGGTCAATAATCCATCTATATCTATAATAATTTATTTATCTTCATTGGGTTACCCCTGAGTTGTTATAATGTTCAGTGCTTATAAAATGGTCGCAAAGATGAATGAGACATGGTGCTATTAAATTTAAATTATTTTTTTATTTAAGAACATTGATTTGGTCCCCAAAATAATTTTATATCCTACCACATCTAATTATAAGAAATTAAATTAAATGAAAACATTTAAGATTCTTGAATTAGGGAAAATGGATAAATAAATTCTTTTTTTCACCACCCTTTTAAAGAGGTAGATATATAATGAATGTACCAATAAACATATCCAGTTTTTATTCACCTTAGGTGATCCAATAAATATACTATATAGATTAAGTTCAATATTAGAATAATGTAAATATTTTCTATAATGAACATAATAAATATTATTCCATTGGCACCACCTCCATGGGGTGTTTGGAATAATTTCATCAAAACATTACATTACCCATTGGTGGTTTAATAACTATGAGGACCAACTTCTAGGAGTTAATTCATTCTTAAATTATAGATTAAATATTATTTATATAAAACATCCAACACTCATATCTAGAAACAAATATAAGGAAACAACTATAATGGGGGAACCATCCTTTATGAAACATGAAGATGTACAATCACAGACCCATTAATTTAGATTCATAAAATCTCTTAGAAACCATAGTGATGAAAGGGAATATCCCATTACAAAAAAAATATATCTTTTTATCTAAAAAATAATAATACAAAACACCATGCTCCCTATCTAACATAGAAATTAAATTTCATTTGTCAAGGGTTGGTAGATTTTGTCACCTATGTCTCTTTTCTAACTATGTGAAATATAAGAACATTCATAAACACAGATTATTATCAAATTAATGTCATAAAACAAAAATATATCTACGGTTGTAACATTACCGATGACAACCACTACTATTCACACCATCCAATGTGAAAATATAAGGAATCATCTATATGAAAATTTAAAACATTAAAAAAAATAAGATGATATTGTGTCATCACATAGAGATTATATTGTCCCAACATTAATAGAAAAAATTCTTATACTGGGACCTTTTTATCTCCATCCATAAAAATAATGTTTTACAATATAATTCCTTATAATGAAAAAAAACCCTGAATATATGAAAAATATCCCAATTATCTATCCAAAGTAATGATTGATCAACTCGTCCACGAAACACATGAATGGTTAATTCATCAATATTATCATTATAATATACCCAGACCCACAATATCATATCCTATGATAAAAAAAATAAAATTAAATTTGAGGAATTTATACTAATAAATGATATATAGTTTTTTTCACTATAACCATAGGACATTAATATGAAATATTGATTAAATTAAATAAATGTGGACCATTTAGTCTTTGGATTTTATAAAATTAGTAAAACAAAAATGTAAACAATCCTCATGGCTTTAAGAGAGTATTTTTCAGACAATATCCATATTTTCATAATCTATACTTGTTCATGATCATCTCGCAAATGAAAAATTTCTAGAAATAAATTATGAAATACTACTCTTGATAACAAATTGGAAATGATATATAAGAAGAGATACCACAAAATCATAATAAGGGTCATCATTATTGATAACAATTGAATTTAAAAAATGAGAATAATAAGTTCACAAGGTTATGAAGTCCTCATTATAGTGCATGAGAAAATAGTAAAAACATCATATCCCATAATACCCAAATCATTAATCATGAAATATGAAATAAGGAATTTATAATCAAAAGTGTCATAATAATCAATAATGAGGATTAATTTGATATCAATACTAACTTATGTAAACATTTATAACTCATAGAAATCATATAAAAATGTATTTTTATCATGAGACGTCATCATTATAGATACCGTACAGTAGCCATATAATTTGGAAAACCATATGGATGTATCCCGTTATAATTATATGGTGAATGTAATCATTACCCAAAGTATATGAGTAATCTACGTTCACACTCATCGTATCATCTATACCAGGATCACCCAATACTCTCTGTTTCCACCCATCATATAACCATTATCGATATTAGCAGGTTCTATTTTGTTGGACCTATCAAATAAAGATATCCCAAACCCATAAATAATGTACATGGATCAAAAATTACATAATAAAACTTATGAAATAAATCATGTTTCCAATCATAAAATCATTAACCTATGGAAACAAATTGGTTCCATGAAAATATTTTTGAAACCATATTAACATGTGGAAAAGTAACATGATCCATAACAGTTAATTTATTCAATATTAAATAATAGAAAAACACGGGACACATAATAATTTATATGAAACAATAATATGTCACCAATAGATAGAATAATGATTATATCATTAAAAAATATCCTCATTGGAACTTAATTAATATATAAGGATGTAGACGTTGATGATTCAAAACAAAATTAAATGATCCTAATAATAAATTTTGATGAAAATAAATATTTAATTTGAAGATTACTTTAAAAAACTAAAAAATAAGAAAATATTTCAAAAGATCCTTTTATTTTAAAAAGATAGAATCATACAATTGAATATTGAAGAAAAATAATGTACATGGTGGTGGGAAAATTTGTACATTTCTTAAACCTTGAAAATAAAAATTCTATACAAAACATTTTGTAAAAGGGAGTCAAAAGAGACCTATTTGAAAAAAACATATTATATTTCCATTTAGAAACATTAACAATATTGTAAAAGATATCATAAAATGTATATAGGAAATAATTTCTTTTTATAAAATAACATTTATAAATACATTTTAGATAAATTAGATATGGAAAAGAATGATATCTTATCTAAAAATAAATACATGATCCATATCAATAAAAAATGAATTTTTGGATTTTTCATTAGTCAATAAGGGAGGTAATGGAAATCAACTATGTTAACCAAATTTGTAACAAGTATAAATAAATGGTTTTTTGTTCATGAAACTAATAATGTATGATTTCCTCTAAATAATCCTAGAACATAAACAATCCTAAAATAATGAATATTGTAACATATACCCTTTTCTAATTTTGAAACTGAAAATTTTTAAGAACTATGAATGAATAATATCATATTATACTATGAATACCATGAAAAAAATTTATTCAATATATTACATGACATTGGTATATATATAAAGATAATAAAAGAACGTAGCTTTATAATATCAACATATGTCTCATTGAATGAGAATTTGAGAAGAAAAAACCATAAAAAGAACATTCAATTTAATGATGGTTTAATAAGAGGAGTGATTATTTGAGATAAATTTAGATCCACGAACAAAATGTTCATATACATTAAAAAATAGCTATCAATTCATATATAATCAATACATAACCATGTTAATTGAAAAGTGTTATCACAAAAAATAGTAAATTGAGTATTAAATCCCTTTACCACATGGTAACATACATGTAAAATACCATTGGATTAATTAATACAAATATATACATAAAATTACATTACGTATAAAGGGTTTATGATATAAAATGTAATCAGGTAATCTTTTATGGCATATAAAATAAAATTGATGAATAAATTTTTAATATACTATTATGATGCGAAATTTAGATGAAGCCACTTATGAATTTGTTATTGTCTATATCAAAACCTCATGAAATGGATAACCTCATATAGATATTTTAATAAAAATATTTTAATAAAAATATTTTAAAAAAATAAAACCTTGGGTATTTTATAAACTACACCAAAAAATAGTGAATATCACATATATGTAAATAAAATAAATGTTGAATGTGAAACCTATACCTTGAATGAAGACATTCCATGTGTGTCACATAACTGGTATATAAAAACATTATATAAATTTTTTAATTTCATTATAACATTTTTAATGATAAATATTATACACGTAAACCATTTCTTATTTATTTTTTCTGTAATATTTAATTATATATTCAGTTATGACCAGTTTATGTGTTTTTGGGGCATTCGGTTAATTGTTTTAAAACATTTCCGTGATGCTGAACATGGAAAAAGAGTTTATTATTCAAATATTTCAATTATATTAATCACTAAATAATTACCATATATATTTATAAATTATTATTTTTTAAATATTAATTAATTATGGTTATAAAAAAGGATTCATGTTATTATCATGGTGATTGTAGGTCGTAAGTACGCACGTGTGCTGATTTCATTTCACAACAATCATTATATAAAGAAGGTGAAAAATATTTTATCTTTCCAAAATAAAAATAAAATAAAAATTACTATTTTATTTTTTTAAAAATACGTATATATTACATTTATATGTTTTGTCGAATAAAAATTTCACATCGCTTCGTGGAGGCGATAGTCCACACAAATGCATGAATGACATTATAAATTTTCTGTTTAGGAAAGAAAATGATCGATTATAGTTTAAGAATTATAATTATTTCCTTAATTTAGTAATTATTTAATTAATATCAAATATATTATTTTTATTTTTATTTATTACAGTCCATGTAATGTTTTTTGGAAAAACAAATCTTATTGCCTCATGATGATGTTTTCCTCCGTACCCACAAGAGAAATTATTGTATCCCCTATGAAATGAAATTTATGGATGCATATGTGATAAAATAATAACATAAGATTAAATATGATAAAAATATAAAATCTTTACTTTAAAATAATACTAATATAAATCTTTGGGAGCTGACGATGGAAAATTAATGTCATTGGTTCGTGATGCGATAGTTCTCCATACACATGAAGGAAAAATAAATATCCAATTTAATTGAATATGGGATGGAGTTCGGTTATTTAAATAACATAATAAATATAAAATTATTTTGGGTACTTTTTTTTAATAACATAATAATATTTTGAATTGGAGGAAGAGGAAAAAAATAAAGAAGATAAGTTATTAATGATAATTATTCATTTTTCATCCTCATTAGGTAAGCATAAAAAGACATCATTGGATGAATCATTAATAAAATTATGGTAAATAGCATGTTGGGAGAGAATTTATCAAGTAATTTGGTTTTTAATTAGATGATAAAATGGGTTTTGTATGTGTTAATAGGATAGGGGACTGGATTTCCCTTTATTAGGGATGTTAGTGGGACACTTTTATGTTTGGAAAACAAAAACGTGTCCCCATTTTTTCACTATACATAAGGAAAAATCATAGACTATTTGATACCAGTATTCATGTTATCAACATAATATTTTCACACAATTTATTTTTAAGAAGTGTTTAAGTTACCTTTTCCCTTATCATTTTAGGTTAACAACTAGTAAACTCGTCTTCACCATAATCGTGGAAATTAATTTATACTATATTAAGTGTTAATTATTGTAAAAAATTATGTTTCTATTTTTTTGATAATATAAATTATTATTTTAATGAAATATTTCCCATTTATACTAATTCAATTAATTTTATTTGGAAAATTTATATTAAAATTAAACATGCATATGTGATGAAAATATGGTTTTCAAAAAGTGTATTTTCTCAAATAAGATGATTTTATATTAATTCAATGACTAATAAAAAATATCTTTTTAATACCATTTAATATTTAATTATATATAATATATATCTATTCAATTTAAAAAATACCTAATTATTGATTATTTTAATTAATTTAAATGGGGATTCAATTTTCTCTTTAAAAAAGTTTTAAAAAAAATATCACTTTCATACCCAAAAATAAACTTATACTAAAATAAAATATAATGATTATAAAAATTTATTTTTCAAGATTAAATATTTCAAGATAAAAATTATGTTACTTTGACCAATATTATTAAAATAATGGGAATATTCATTTTCATAATTTGTTGAAATGAAATGGTAGTTTTACACATTTTTTTATTTCTAACTATTGATTGAGAAATCAATATTTTCAAAAAAGGGTTACTAAAACATCTACATGATAAGAGAGAAAAGGATATAAGAAAATTAATAAAAAATTGCACATAATAAGTTTCCAAATTGGAGAAAATAGGTGTAAATTGAATATTTGTTCATTTAAGAAAATATTAATGAACTAATAATGATGGATAATGAAATATGTAATTGATCCAAATAAATTGAATGACTACAAAAAAGTTAATAACCTTTAAACATTAATAAAAGTGGTTTGAAAAAGGGTCATAGATTTCATTAGAAAAAATTGAAAAAATATAACATTTTTGTTTCATTATAAGTTTCATATATTTGAGTAATTACATAACATATATAACAATAATATAAGGAAATATAATTTCTTGGTAGGTTTGATTTCATCCCTTAATCAATTCTCCCAGGAATCTAATATTTCGGTACATGCGAGGAGTTTTTATGATGAATTGTTTCCATGGATAAAAAACTAATATAGTATTTTAATTGATCAAAAAGACCCCAAGAGGATAACAAGATATAAAAATTATATTATAAATTATCCTAGCCAAAACCTCTCAGTAAATTTTAAGATTTTTACCAAAATTACTAATCCATCATATAATGATTAATATATTCATCACCTAAATTCAAAAACCAATTCCATTTGATTATTATGTTCAGTTATAATATAAATATTCTTTTATCACAAGTAACATCAATAGCCTCATCATTATAGTGTTTTTTAACCTCAAATGATATCTCTTACCTTTTATAATACAACCTCAAATATAAAAGATATAATCCAGAACATCACATAAGATAGTGGTACATGCTAGACACTTATCAACCTTTACATAAGGGCTTAATATCTATAGCCTTGATGACTGTGATGGTTTTTCACATAGACTTATAGTTTCCCTTTTTCCTAAATGTATATCCTTATAACACTATCTATAATATGATTATCATCCTTAAAATAACAATAAGATTCATTTATCATATAAAATTTGAATGTTATAACTACATTTGAACATGTGAAAAAATATAATTAATCCTCATATAACAATTCATAATAATGATAGGGGTTTCAAATACCATAACCAATAATCTATCTCCCAATATACTCTTTAGCATATTATAATAATGACTCATAAATCTATAAAAGGGATGTCCAAGACATTGATATCACGATTAATCCTGAACATGTGAACATATGATGAAATATATAACTCTTAAGATAACTTCACATAAAATTGTAGAGCTATACAAGGTTATCTAATATAAAATATAATATAAATAATAGTATCCATATACCACAAGACCATTATAGTTTAGTCTTTTATTGAAATTGGAAGAACTCATATGTAATAAATTATAATAAATCTTATAGTTTATTTTCTCCACTATGACCAAATTTTCATATTCCATATTAGTTCAACATCACCCAAATTAATCACATGTAGACATAAATAATAACACATATTTCCTGACAACCTATGAAAAATTAAACATTACATGAGAGAACTCAAGTGATCAATAAGGTTAAAAATAAAAATTAAGAATTTACATTCATAATTGTGAATAAGAAGTTCATAACTGTATGATGACATAATCATATTTCATTAGAAAATCATAAAATTACTCATACACATAAATAAAAAATAATCAATCATGAAATATTGAATAAGTATTTAAGAAAATAATGCTTCATAATAATCAATAATCATGATCCATGGGGTATCAATATAGATCAACTAAAACATTACAAACCCATTGAAATAATATATGTAACATATTAGTTTCATGGAATATCATCATAAACGAACCCTCAGAGAACCACTAATTTTTGAATAACCATAATACCAACTTCCAATATAATTCTCTAGGGAGGATAATTATTACCCTATACATGATTCAAGTATATGATAACACAAAATATATGATCAATATCATTCTCACATGAAACTATCAAAGAGAAACTATTATATAATATATATATGGATTATATGTTGCTACCAGGGATCACCCATAATATAAAAATGAATAATAACCACTAATAATGTTCATAGAGTATGAATTTCATCCTAAAAATCAAAAAAAATATTCCTTTGGTAACATGATTAAATTATGGATAAGAAATGGATTCCATGTAAATATATTAGAAACCTGATTAAATTTTAGAAAATAAATAGTATCCATAACAATTTATTTTATGAATAATTGACCTGTGGAAAATAAAAAAAAGATACAAATATATTTGAAATCCTAATTATAAAACAAGATGAAAATGATGATGGTGTTTGTGACCCAACCCATGATATGGTTCAGGACACAACAACCCCATTACCACCTCCATAGGTTAGGGGTGTTGTTTAGTGATAAAGTCATAACTAACTCTGGGAGGACGTTGCCTATGTACATGTATTCACACACACAGTTTTTTGGATGAAATTTTGCATATTTAAAATTGTAATAGACGAAACACTTCTCTTAAATAAATAAAGAATTCAATATTTTCTATATGGTACATAAGTATTTTACTGTAAACTGAAAAGAAAAGGGGAAAATAAAATATTACCGAGATATATTTATAATCCTTAAAAAACTGGAAATGAAAATAGCTGAAAGTGATAATCCATCTCATAATTCCCATGACTCAACCACCATACATTTTCCATGACGCCAATATTACTATGTTTATCTATAGTCAATGTCAAATTGGCCTTCATCTATATAATACACGACTTGTGTGATAGAATCTCATATAAGGGTTGGTATTAAGTACCAATTTGGAACCCTGGAATCTGATTGTGGAGATTTAAAAGATTAAATAAGAAAAAACGATTGTATATGCATTATATAATTTAATATAACATGTAAAACTAAAAATATAGTGAAAGAAAGATTATCCAAACAAAAGGGGATAAAATCGGTGAATAAATGAACTACCCCTCAAATATTCATCACCTATAGAGAGTTAGGGGATTTCCATCTCACATTTAATCATAAGAATAATTGTATCCAATAGTTCCAAATACACATCCATTATTCCAAACATCTCACATTTAGACCTAGAAGAAACCAAAAAACTCTATCCATGCCCTATCACTATGACTAATAGTTCAAGGGGTACACAATCAAAGTAGAGGACACACGCCCATGTGTGGAAGGGTGGAATCCAGTATTTGTGTATCATTAGAGGAAATGTTCCCATGTCCAAGGGGGGTACCACTCTAGAGGTCTATAATATGTTCCCAATTTGATAGGTGGAATCCACAAAAATATTGTGGTAATGTTCCCTAATATGATACGGGTAAAACTCTACGTCATCGGGGACCCATTCCCTATATGATAATGGGATCCAATCAAAATGAGAGGAACCATTCCCTAGAATGAGAAGAGATAAAATTCATGGTCATCGAGGACTTGTTCCCCGTCCAATAGGGAATTCAATTTGAAATTCAAGGACCTTCACTCTCGTATGATAGTGGGTACCACCGTGGGACATCAATGACCCATGTCCAATTCTATAGATGGGTCCCCCTTGGAAGGTTTTTGTAGAGTACCAACCCCCATACCAATGGTGGGTTCCACTATAATGATCATGAAATCCACATCCAAACTTTATAAGAGTGTACAACTTGGTTGTATCTAGTGATTCATCTGAAACACTTTTTTCATTGACTTTCCCTTATTTAATATCCATTCCTATAACTTCTCACATTGAATTTATAATTCTATAACCTATGTATCCATCATTTTATTAATGGAAAAACACTGAGGATATCCTACTCATGGGAAAAATCACAGCTCAAGTGAATGAGATAAAGAGAATTGATGTTTAACCAAAATTGGTTATGATGGTACACAATGTGGGAGGGAACCCATATGACATGTGGTCCCACTCTACCACCAAGACATCTCTATATATGGGACATAGATCTATTCCATACAGTAGTAAACAACATTTAGGTGGAATATATGGTTTGACTAAGCTAACTAGGACTGGGTCGGGTCCTGCTCGCCATGTCTATGTATTGAACCTCATATCTATATACCTGACTACATTAACATGCACATGCATGTGTACTTCCACATGGGTTCCCACCTGTCTAATCCATCACATGGGTTTTCCATCTGGGGATGGGATACACAATATATATGAATTTTACACACTTTTTCATCCTATAGTTTTCTGAAAAAATATCTACTGTAGCTGAGGGGGGCTACACATCATCTCATCATCCATTAACATGGATTGTAGTCATTTTTTCTCCAAAAAAGTCAAACGTGTGGTTTTTTATTAATTATTCATGATCCAATATAGATCCTACTTAAATAGGTCCACAACTCAATTATCTAGAAATAAATTGTGGATATTGTTCATCAATCTCTATATATTGGTTGTTGTTTTTTGTGTGTGTGTTGGGGGGAGGAGGGGGTTATATAGTTCTTCCACATAGTGTCATGGAATCCAACTTGGAATAAATAATCTCAAAAAAACTAAATGATCATCCACAACATACTATTATTCTAGATATGTGTTGAATATTTTGATCCTCTCCTTGTTTTAAAAATCGTTATGAATCTTGGGGACCTACCAGGCTCAATACCAACAAGAAAATTTTAATTAGGACATCGGGGCCCCACCAGTGATGAACATCATGAATTAGGTGGTAAAAGACTTAGATTTATTTAAAATGATTAATGTTAAGTGTTCATTTCCAATCATTCAAGAACAGTGACTCATTGGTTAGAAAAAAATGAATAGATTTTAATTTCTATACACAGTTCCATGAAATTTTCCAAAAATTAAAAAATATCCATGAAAAATGATGGATATGGTAAAAAATTAAATAAAATGGAAGAAAACAAAAAAAATTGTCTTAACTCGATAATGGATTGACCGTGGATGAAGAATGTGCTCGCAAACATTTGGTGCGATGTTTCTATATTAACTACATCCTAAAATGCTATGAGATGTAGTTTCATCATCGTCAAACATTATTTTTAGGATGAGGTGGAATAGATAGGTTTGTATTTCTCTGAGGCTTTATATGGAAAAAAGCGTACAAATCATCATATTTATATTCCTATAGAATTATCTATTGAACTAAAAATGAGATAATAATTTAATTTAATAATCATTTAATTAACTTAAAATATCTCTAATGGGGGTCAAGTATGAATCATATGCATCAACCCATTTTTCATTTTACCCAAGGTAAACACCACCTTCCAAAATCAACAGTGGTCTCATATATCTAATCCAAGAAACCATTTGGGAGTTAGAGAATTTTCATTATAAATTTCGGTTTATGTAATATAAATTATATTTAATATTTTTATAAAACAAATTCAGGTCACAGAGAGCATCAAAATGCAATTCCATCTTAATTTCTAGATATATATATACACACACAAATATTTGAAATCTCTTTATGGAAGAAACTAGATCTCATCATTATTCCCTCATTCATGTTTTTTACATAAAACTGAAATACTAAGAAGAAATCATGGGATATTGGGCCTATACCTATCTCTCCCACTCTCATGATGTCTCACGCATGTTTTAGTGTTGTGACAATGAATCAACAAAGTATTTTGTTCATCCACAGAATGTCCTCTCATACTAATCCTTTATATTCACAAGGTGCTCCAATAAGGTGGATCTATCCTCGATTTCAAGCTCACCCACATCAATAACGTGTGGGGATTGATACATTTACTTCCCCATCTACAAAAAATAGAAGGCATAATGAACACTATCTAGCTATGGGGGTATTAAAAGATGAAGGAAACCTCGACAAACCTCTCTACAAACTCGAATGACCCAAAGAATCTTAAGGGTATCATTCATATCCCTAAGAGATCAATAAAAATCCTCATCATGGGGAAACTCTTATGAAAATGTTATCTCCCTTCTAGAACACTAAAGGACCAAAATATTAATATGGATAATGTTTATTTCTTTTCTATGTCATACTTATCCTCCCATGGATGACCTGTACATTCTCTATCATCATAAACACCATCTGTTTTCCCACAAGAGATGAATATCCAAACATTGTTTAGCATATGGTTGACCGACATGGTCTCACATATTGGGACTCAAAAGTTTCCATTATGATGGTAGAGTTAAAATTGTTGGAGTATCCAAACTATACAGTGGATGATGAATCTCACAGCTCCAACAAAAAACTAACCCATATTCCCTCAAAATATCATCTAACAAATGTAAGGTGTGATCCGATTTCACATCATTATTGGGGTGAAAAGCTATAATCATCCTCACGTGGGTCTCGAATTCCTTCAATAGGTCTCTCCACAATCTTGGTGTAAACTATGCATCACAATCAATGACATTAATCAAGGAAACTACATATAGGAGAACAGTCTCCCATATATAAAACGTCACTAAAGAGTGAAACAAAATATTCTATTTGATAGAAAGGATGTGTGACGACTTCATGTGTCAGTCAATGATCCCCCATATGGTGTCATATACCTTCCCTGTGTGTGGATGTCTTGTAACAATGTTCTTGGATGTGATATCCCTTTTCATCTCTGGTATGTCAAAGGGATACAAGAAACATTCCTAAAAAATGTTATCAACTATTAAATAATAAAAATTGAGGCAATGAGAAAAAAACTAAGATATCCTTCATCTCATGCTACACTAAAAAACTACCGTTGGAGGTGTCCATACATAATCCCCAAATTGGGATGTACAACTAGGGGAGAAGTGTGGAACTCCCACACCGCCTCCTACCGCAGCATGACTGGATCCACTATCCTCCCCTAGAAGAAGATGTTGTGATTACCTCTATCAGAGTATCCATATAGTGAGTTACATATGAATATATAATCATCAATGACATCAATGTTAGTGTCTAACATTAGGGAATATCTCACATACTCCACAAGTGAAGGATTCAACACCATATACTGAAGAAATGTTATACACTCCAGCTTCACCAGGTTCAGATTTAAGGATGCTACCTTCTAGGAATATTCCTATACTAAGTGAGCTGGAAAATTTCTAATATGATCATATTATACAATTCTTCCCTTCACTGGACCATATAATATTTGAAATTCATATTCCTATAAGAACTCCAACAAATATAGTTGTCCCGAGTTCAGTTCTCTCTATGTGAACACATACCTATGACTCTGTTGGTTTGTGTAAACCACAATGTTCTCTCTTAGAAGGTAGTGAATCCATATACTCAAGGATAATACTATTGATGTCATATCTTTTAAATGATTTTCATATCTCCTCTCAAGGGGTCTCAACTACGTAGACCTATATCCGATAAATTTTTATTGTTTTATCAACATGCGTCCAATCCTCGCTCCTGAGGTATAACAATACAATATGAAATCCACTAATTACATTGGTATTCTCACAACTAGATCACACTTCATCCATAGCCTCAACTCTCCAATGCACCTCTAGCACTCCTCTAACTAGGTAATAGATTCCCTTTCATCTTCAGGGAGGTTAAAGGGACAATAATTGTGGATATGTTTTCCAAAAACCTATTCTATTACCAAACCAAAACAAGAAAGATACACACCTATGACACATTCTTAGGTGGCTAACAAGAATGAATTAATTAAATCATTACTATATAAAAGGATAAATATTTCACAGAAATGGAATACCATAAAAGTGAACATCATGAATCCACAACACGAACATTAATATTTTTAATTAAACATATTAATCTCATAGAAAATATGTAATCATCCTCAAGTTCTATGTTTCATCCTCATTTAAAGTAGATTATACAATAATTCCATCAATTAAGACAACCAAAAATGGGACCATGTACAACTAGAATAACTTTTTCATTATTTCCATAGACATAATAGGGGACTTAATCATAGAAAATAGAATCACTATGAACATATAGTTTATGTAGCGACATTATAATTCTATCATTGGATTATCAACATCACAAACCTTCAAATTGTGGTATCCTAATATAAGATCTATCTTCTAGAACAATCTTATTCCTCACAAATGGTTAGAGTGGTTGAAAATATTGGTAAAGGGGTATCTGTTCCTTAACATGGCCTAATATAGCTTATTATAGTCATCATAAATACAAAATATCATGTCTGAAATTTTCACGATCAACACCAGTGATACCCAGAGGGCCACACTAGGTATGATGAAACCCATCTCTCGAAGGTCCTCCAAATATAGTTGTAGATCCTAGTGCTCTATAGGGGCCATCCAATATATCAAATAAGATATTATAAAGTTTTTAGGATTCATTTAAATGTGTAACATCATATCCGTCCTTGTGGGTAGTTGCATAATGTTCATAAGGAATACATAAATATTATCCTCCATAACTAACAGATCCCAGATTACTAAATAGAAAGTTCCACCAGTGGCTATGTTCCTCAATATATGAGTGATGGTAGGAAAATATATTATCACCAAACCCACATTCTCTTCAACATGACATCTCTTTTTAGAAAAATAGAATATCATCCCAACATCATGTAGACAACTAACTTGTCTATTGTGATAATCCAATTTGGCTCGGATCATAGGCAACCAATCCATACCCAACATAATTTCATAGGGTTCCGTCATGAAAACAAAAATGCCAAATTTGAACCTCTCTCCAACAATAGATACTTCTCATTGAAATTAGATAATTGACATGTAAAAATAATAACATGTATTAACATTAAAAAAAAGTTATCAAGGACCTAAACTGATATCTTTATCTCTCAAAACATGGGTATAGATGGAAAATAATTTATGTACATGATTCCTACTAATACATTATAAATAATAGAAAATATGATGATCATACCGATTATCATCCCATGAAATGCATGATCGATAACCTACAGATTGTTCAACTACCCGTAGACTCAACCTCCAGCTCCTCGATCCTGTCATGATCTACATGGTGGTGGTTGTGGAATGATATGATAAAGGAATACACCACACATAACTCCTACTACCCTATTTCTAACTTTTCCTCCTTTGGAACCACCTTATCCCCTCCTAAGAGATCCCTTCTAATGGAATTACCTCTATAGTGGTTGTCCATCGACTATCAATCTATGCTTCCCCACATGTCGAGTATAAAAGTATCACACCACGTGTCATATTCCATCAAATGTAATTTACTACCCCTATAGAGGGTTCCCTAGTCCTTTATCCTACCTTTGACAATATTCCTAAACTAGATCACGTGCTGATTTCATTCAACAAAATCCTAGTGTTTGATATTTTATAGCTATTTTATATGAGTCAGCTTTGTAGTTCCCACTATAACCTCATGCCATATCGCATCCCTATAAAATAATTATATGTCACTATTTCCCACTCTAGTACCCTGAAATATGTGAGGATTCTCATGGAAACTTTGTTGTACTAGATCTATCTGCGGATTCTGTGGTTAAACATCTGTTCTCATAAGTATATATCCCAAATCAGGTTAATTTAGTACCTCGTAAGGTCTACGAACCTCTCTATATACTCATATTACATCATTCTTCCTTCACACAGCTCTAGAATGTATTGGAGGAAGATTGAGAAAATGTGGGAGGGGAAATATTCCCCGTGTAATAGATACTAGAAGTTAGTCCACGAGAGTTTCAACTAATCAATAATCTAACAAGAAATTTCACACCAACATCCAACTGTTTCATAGAAAATTATTGATATTTTCACAGAAAACAGATCCATTAGGGTCTAAACAACACTGAAGATACTAACCACCAACTGTAGCCAATCCCCTCCTACCTGAGGATCTATATCATTGTGCAACCATATTGTTATATGATGTGTGATATCATGGATCATGCTAAGGCTACATGCAACCTCAACCTACTCAATAGGGATGATCATTTTCAAATAGGTATAGGTTACTATACATACCCATGTAGAGGAAGGAGGTTATAAAATGGATCCCAAATTGAGGCATATTCACTGGTTAGATAATCTTTAGAAACCTGAGTTGGAATCTAATATGGATTTCATCGCATATGAATCATTAATGTTATTATGGAGTACAATGGTCATATGAGAATATATAAATATATATAACAATAATGAGGTTTTTGACTAAATTATGACAGTAAAAGTCTTAATCATATATGAATCATTTACCATAATTCCCTACATAAAATGTTTGGTATGCTATGTTGAAGAATATGTAGTCAGTGTGATAGTGAAAGGATATGTTGTCCACCACACCATCCCTAGATTCTCTAGCCTAAAAGATGCACTAGAGACACATCATCATTTTTTTCATAAACCCAACGAAATCCTTATAGGTGGACTATAACAAAAAACATCCCAATGATCAAAAAATCTCTGATAACAATCATTCATGACCAAACCCAATATAGAGCTCAAGCCACAACTACCCCAATCCTACCTTTATAGGATAGGAGTGAATAGCAATGAATTCATAAATATCTTGGGGATGAATTTGTCAATTTACAATTACAAATGAAAATATATATTAATTGAAATTTTTAGATGGAAAATTGAAAATTATTCAACAATGTTATGATGTAATTAATACATACATTAACCTATAAACAAAATATAATTATAGTATTGTAAAAATAAATATAATGGGGAAAATACACTCCCAACCAGAAATATATGTTAACCTAAAAATGGAAAAGTAAACAGCTTAAAGAGGGACCCCGACTCCAAAATCCTTGTAGGATACCATTAATGTTAAAGTGGGTGGGGTAAGTAATATATACAATAGGAATAATAGATATTATTTTCAAGATACAGTCCAAGAGAATAATCCAACCAAAAAATATAATGAATGTAATATTTTTGGAATACATGGGGATAAATACAATGAGTACATGAACTACCAATGACATATTCACAACCTAAATATGGATAGTATACTCATCCATCCATGAGAAACTAATCATGGAAAACATGTTGAATAGCCGACACATGTTTTCATCTTGTGGAGGGATTATAACCAAATACACGGTGTGGATATAAAATGATATATATATCTATATATATATTAATTAAAATATCCCCAAACATGGTTGTAATGGGATCTAAATCTCGTAGTTAACCCTAGTAAGAAGATTAGACACCAGATACAAATTTCTATCAATATTTCCCAATATCTGACACTTTAGTCTATAAGTTATCATACATGACTAACCATGCATCGTCATTATTCCACAAAGTCGATGGGGTACCGAATAGATGTAGAGGGAATCACCCTAGTGTATAGTGGGTGGGGGGTTACACATTGTATGTATAGTTAGTGAAACTGGAAAATACTAATGGGGGTAACATTATTGGGGTTAAGGACCCCTCCTTATCCAAAACAGGTGTTCCACTCAAATGACGAGGACACAATCCGGAGTGTGATGAGGGGTACCACCCTATTTAACTATTGAAATACATCCCCTATGATAGGGGGATACACTCTAAAGTCAAGGTCATACTCCATGGTATGACATGGTGTACCACTATTGGTCATCGAGGAACTTCACCTTGTTAGATGTGGGGATTCACTCTAAAATTTAGGACTCATGCCCCTGCTTGTTAGGGATATATCACTCTAGTTCATTGGGGCACAATCCATATCTAATGATGAGGTGTAACTCAATATTTATATGTAGATGATATTCTCAAAAAGGGATTGGGAGTTCTACTCTAAGGATCGAGGACTCCATCGCCATACATTATTAGATGGTACAACTCAGTGGTATATGGTGATTATTCATGATCACTACCATATCAAGAGTCTCCAAAGTATGATTTGTTTCTAGAAAATTTCACATCATATCTTCAAATAAACATCCTCTAGCAACATAGAGTTCCATATAGAAAAAAAAATTGGATTGGGTACACACTGGCCAACATTTGAGTTCAAGAAATAGAAAACACAAAACCTTGATGTTTCCAAAAGTTTTATTAATAGGGTACATGGAGTGTGAGGTTATCAAAATAGTGGTTTGTCCCAATACAATTCCTAGTCATGTCTATATCAGGCACACCGATCCATCCCCTATAGTAGTATAAACCGTGTAGGTTTACTACATGATGTGTTAGGGATAATCGGGGTTTTTCCATGTCCTTATCACCATGTATGTGTACATGACCCAATGTTCATGTACCAGAGTACATGGTTGTGTACCTAGAAATGTTTGTAAATATGTTTTCCCTACCATGTTATCCTTCATAAGTGTTTTCTAATAGGATAATGGATACAAAGAAAGTTTAATGCTTACTAAATATGTCATCCTTTTGTTTTTTAAACCCTAAATGCTAAATCTGAGGTGGGGTACACATAATGTGTTCATCCATGAACATGAAGTGCAATAATTTTCTTTCTAGAAAAATTATTATCCTAATTTATGCGTGAATCTTCTCGATCCACCACATATCCAACCCTAAATCATTCTAAAACACACATATATGGTTGTAGATTGAGGATCTCAGCCATCACTCAATGGAATATGGTCATTATTCATCAAGGGGTTTCATCGTTCGTTCCACATGACTCAATGAATATCTCCATTGAATAGTTTTTCTCAAAACACCAAAATGATCATCTATGATTGACTACAATCCCAAATCTATATATTGTTAATTGATCCACTCCTTTTTGTGAAACCACTATAGATTTGGGGGTCCAATCACGCACGGTAGCACCCACTAATTGTCAAAATGGGACCTCAAGGTCTAAAAAGTGTTGTATGTTAATTAAAATGGGGGAAATGAGAAAATGGTTAAATGATCAATTCCACATTTTCATGGCTAATAAATCAAAACGATGATCTTAGGGTTTTCAAATAATTGAAGAAAATTTAATTTCTATACATGGTTGTTTGTAACTTTCTGTTAATGGGTTGTGATCAAAGAGAAAGGATGGATCTGATCAATAATTTTATCAAAGGGTGTTAAAAAATGGCTTGTCCTACTATGATTATGGATCAATTAACACATAATAATGCTCCACCCAACAAATTAATAGAATTTTTTGCATTCATTGTGTCGTGATGAGATTTGATCTACAGTTCTATAATCATCCTATGTAATTCACCAAAGGAGAAGGAAGATATAGCTCATGATTTCTTATAGGGTTAATGCGTCTAACAATAGGGATGTATGCCTCATGATATTCTTATAAAATTATCTATTTCGATGATAAAAAATAAATAATTAAATATATATATATTTAATTTACATAATATACTACCAATGAGTGAGGAGTTTGAATGCTCAATGTCAACCCATTTATGTCATGCATAGGGGAAACACTTATTTCCAGACTTAAAAATGGTCTCAAATATCAATTCTATCCCATTTTTTTGGAGTAATACATTATTATTTAAGAACTCTTTAATTATCAATATAAAAAATATGTAATATTTTTATAGAAATAATTTTTTACCACAACGATCCTTAGAATAACATGATATCTTAGTTCCTAACTCAATAAATTTATATGGACATATTTAAAAGTCATACAAGGAAAAAAAATTATCTCTACAATTGTATGATATTAAAATATCACTTTTGGATAAGAAATAAAAAAGGATAGTTTTTTTAATTTATGGAATGTAAATACCATTAAAATATTATTAGAATCATTTTTGAGGAAAATCGTTTTTATTATTTAAATAAAGACTTAAAAAATGAATTTAACAAAATAGTGAAAAATAATTTTCATTGAATACATCCATTGAATAATATAAAATATAATTCATTGAATATGTTAGGGTTTATTTAAGAAAAATCCCATCGTGACATTATTTTTTAAATAAATATTATTTTCAAAACAATTTGAATTAGGGAGTCAAAAGAGACTATGTTAGATAATGTTACGATATTTGTTTTAATTTATTTTTAATAATATAAAAGTTGTTGCGAAATTTATTTATAAAATGATATATTCTTAAAAAAATAACATTATTTAAAAAATATAGAAAACAAATATATACAAAAAAATTATAGACAATTTAAATGAAATCACATGACTAGTACATCTTATAAGTGAATTTATTGATATTTATTTAATCAACAATTTTTAGAGATGAAATAATAAATTTTAACCACATATATAACAAATGGAGATGAATTATGTTTTTTTAAATATAATAAGAACATATTATTTCCTCTAATGTAACATTGAACATAAAAAATCCTGAAAGAAAATAGATTGTAACATAATGACTTTTCATCTTCAGTAACTATTCAATCGTCATCCCCATTAATGAACTACATAAAATGTTATAATAAATTCAATAAATATAAAAAGATTCTTGATATTAAATATGAATGGGGAAGTATATAATCATTAAAATGTAGTTTTATTAATAACATATATATAGGTCCAAAGGGAAGATAATATGAAAAAAAAATAACAGTTAAAAAGATCATATCAATGAACGGAAAATTAATCATCGGAGTGTTTATTTGTTATATAAAAACAATAAACACAAAAATGATTAAATATATTTTAGAAAAAATATATATTATTTCAAAAATAACTATAAGATAATAAATGCAATTTAAAAAATTATAACCCAATGAAATGAAATTGAGTTATGAAATCCTTTCAAACCTAGTGACATTCAACCCAAAACACATTAGATAATATAATTCAAATTTGAATGTAACATATCATGAATAAAAATTTATTCCTGATATAACATGTAAAAATTGTATTGTGTGGGCCATATAAAGTAAATTACATGCATTTCATTACAGTATTCAATAATGAAGGGAAACTGAGATGATGTCCCTTATGCCATCATTAATATCTAATGAAAAACACCATGAAATAGAGAACATAAAATGGAATTGAAAATTAATAACGTTTTAATAATAAACATAAAAGGTAATCATGCACTATATATATATATATATATCATTGTAAAATTAAATTATGAATCTAAAATATTTCTCATATAAAATAAATGAGACAAGAAAATGATTCCTTGAGTCGATAATATAAATGTGTGTCATTTATCTCCCATATAATAAGAATATATCAATTATATTAATTATGAACTAAATTTTTACATGGTTATTAATTTTTAAATAAATAAATTTCTATTTAGTTTAATTGGTATATCTAAATACTTAATCAGCTATGTCCATGTCGGTTGTCTTGAGGGTGTTCAGTTCATTATTTCGAAATGGCTTTGGTATATGGACCACAATCCATGTGGTAATTGTTTCACAATAAATAGAACAATAATAATAAAATATTTACCATATTTATTCATCAATTAATTATAACGACCCATACTTTACATACATTTTTAATACTTCAAAAATTGAAGCACACTTATTACAACATATGATAAACCACAAAGGACCGTATAGGTATAGTGTCTTTAGAAACTGGGAAACATAAACAACTGGTTCATAAATCTTCTACAGTGTCTCCCATTTATTTCATCATATCTAGTGTCCCTTTTAGCATATTCTACTTAATATCCATCTTCCTGACCTGGGGAAAAGAAAACATAAAAGGGTGAGCTCAAATGCTCAGCAAGGGCAAATAAAGGAAATAAAAATCATATCATATCTTTTTGAAAATCAAAACCTGCAAAAGAGATCATAATATCTTAACATGGAATAAATCATAGAAGTGAAAATGAGATCCCCATAAAACTTGAAACTTTTTGGTATGCACACATAATCATGGAAAATCATTTCTTGTTAGTCATGACTCATTGCCAAGACTATCTTAGTGGACAAAGTCCCTTTCTAAACCGAGTTCACTCCTCGTTTCAGTCCTGTATCACTGAACCGAAATAACCTTCCGTTCCAGCCATGTCTATCTCACGAGATATAAAATCTTTACCAAATGCATTGGAGGGAGATATAGGTCCCACCCATCTTATAATGAATCCTTTCTTATGTGTGCCACATAATCATAAACCATACATCATAGCGTAACCCATGTAATAAAAATGGAATTCTTAAACAACATGACATCATAAAACAATTCATATTAGATAAAGGAATTCATAAAAATATTTCCATCACAACATAATCAAATCCATGTTATAATAGGGATAAAAACAGAACCCTTTTATTATCTTAGATGGAAAATAATTTTGATAAAATACTTGAACTCCATTCTGGAGGAAAATATCCTTTCTACTTCAAAAACATTTTTCCTTTCATAACATGTCATACGACTTTAAAACAAAATAAGATGATTAAAAATAAACATGAAAACTTGTAAAGGAATCTTCTTGGAAATAATGTTTTAAAAATCCATTCATGCCGTATAAGTTAAAAAAAACATTCTTCGTACTTTTGTCGGAAAAGTCAAAAAGTACCTCATACGAAAAAAACGACAAAAGATTCCTTTCATATCTTTTACTAAAAACTCAATGAAGGGTAAAATTGGATATAAACTATTGTAGAAGGATGGAAATAATATTACATATTGAGGGAACTTGGATGTGGATGATAAAATACACCCCAGTAATTACCAAAGTAAAAACAATCTCGGATAAAAGTGAGATTGTGATATTTTCCCTTACCTTAGGTCCGATTTGCTTTGTTCGTGTCCGAAGCTCCTGTATAATGGTTTAAATAATGTTATTTAATTATTCCAGAATCATACATATTGATATGAGATCATATATGCTCATATTATTAGCTTCTTGTTAGTAATATTTCATTGTTACTTGTTACTCGGGTCTTTATAACTTTTTGTTCTTATGCGTGTTTTGTCGAATAAATTCTTATTCTTATCTTTAGGTTATAGATAATTCATTTCCAGAATGGTATTAGTGTAGTATATACCATATTCATTCATTCAATTCATTTATATAATCATTATGAAATGAAGATCATGTAGAACGAGTCGCATCACATCGTGGAGACGGTATTCCGTACGTACGCACGAGTGATGATATCGTTCCTATGATCGTGGAATTGTATTGGAGTATATATATATATATTATTTCAGTGTCAGTATTACTTAATAATAATCATATATAGTTACTCATTACACCATTATACCCATCCTTGTAAGGTGATGGTGGAAAATAGATTACACCACGGCGTGGAGACGGTATTCCGTACGTACGCACACGCGGTGATTTCATTTTTCCGTAGGATGGATAGAAGGTGAATTAGGGTTGTTTCATATTTATAATAACATATCAGTATGTAAGTAATACTGATGTTATTAATTTATCATGAAACAACTAAAAAATAAGAAGTTGAAGAAGAAAGAAATTGAAAAGATCGGTAATGGATATTACCTCTTCTTTGGAACGCCTCTTTGAATCCTCCACTTAAGGAACTAAGATTGGTCTTTGGAGAAGACCAGGACCTCTAGGATTATTCTAGGGAAGTGGAGAGGAGAAAATGGCAGGGGTCGGCCGAGCTTTAGTGATCAAATTGGTGTGAGGAGGAGGGGGAGGAGGTGCCCTTTTATAAGGGAGGAGAGGGGCACCTTAGGAATATCTCAAAATATTATTTTATATTAAAGTCAAAATCGGTTTATAATGGTTCCAAAGGGTCTTATTTCGAAGATAAAGTGGGGAAGGGTCGAAATCCTATCAACCAATAGGATTTAGACAAGTTTAGGGTATTATTTTAACCTTATCAATTAGATTTAACTCTAAGTTAATTAATTTAACTTTTACCGTGTCTTTTTGTTTTCTTTCACTATATGGTTAATAAACTTTCTATAACATGCCAAACGAACCCCAAATTGTTTATTATTAATATATATATCCTTATCTAAGTCATTTGGCCGAACCTTAGATTTTTAGGAATAAAATAACAATTAATAATATAATATTTGATTTAAAAACTATTTTGTGTCAATTTTGACACTATTTGATATATGATTTTTGTGAAAGTCATAACAGAATTATATGTTCGAACCAAGTTGATTAAATCAACACTAATATATCATAGTAACCTAGAAAATTAGTGGAATTCATAAAAAGTCTCAAATTACATTTATTTTGGTATTTATATTATCAAATATTTCATTAATAAGATAATTACTGCATCATCTTTGTGTCATAAATAAATTAAATTATTTGATGTCTAAAAATTACAAATAAAATACCATCATGTAGGAAATCTTTTTAGCTTTCTAATGAATATTTACAATAGAATTTATCTTATGTATAACCCCATATTAAAAATGTTTTAGTAAATATACTTTGATTTTAACTCTTTTAACCCTTCTTTAAATAAATTAATAATAAATGTCCTAATCTAATCCAAGTGGGCCTAAATGGTCATATTTTATTCCTAAGTTTGTTTTTGGTCGAATTACAATTGTCCAATAGAATTAGGACATGTTTTAGGGTAATATTAATATCATATTTACCCTTTGTTACCCTATTTACTATTAACCGCGGTAAAAAAAGTAAAAAGTTACTATTCACCAAAAAATTATTTTCATCTCATTGAACCACATTTTAGTCCTTGATATTAACCGTGTCTCTCGGATTTTTGAAATTCCATTCACAGAAGCGGTAAAATTAAGTTTTATGCAAAATTCAG
Source organism: Viscum album (assembly GCA_963277665.1). NCBI lineage: Eukaryota > Viridiplantae > Streptophyta > Magnoliopsida > Santalales > Viscaceae > Viscum > Viscum album. Next base: position 792,322,675 of record OY728128.1, on the reverse strand, counting down.
TTTTTAACCTACCACTTAGTGGTTTCACTATTCATCAAAAATTGAAAGTTTTCAGAAAAATACCAAAATTTCACCCTAGGCTAATTTCGATATTCTGAGTCCAAAAATGAAGTCCATTTTGAAAAATAAAATTTATAAAATTTCAAAAAGTGGTTATTACTATTCATAACGGCTAGTTTTAATAGCATATTGTTGTTTAGTGAAACTCGGTATTGCGTACGACGCAAGCTATCGAGGAAGGTCGCGATTGCGTGTAAAGCAAGTCAAGCAAGTGTTGCGTAGAAAAAGATTCCTTTGATAATTTATATAACATAAAAGTCTCGGGTGTTACATTAATATTTTAAATTCAATAATTAATGATATTTAATAAACATAAACTATGTTATGATCATAGTGATTATTGGTTGTACACACACATCAATAACATTTCCTTATTATTATTTTCATTATGGATAGAATATAAGTAAAATATTTTTCTTTAAATATGGATTATAACATAATAAAAACAATATTATTCATTTAAATATGTTCATATATATCATCCATGAGTTATTTTTATGAAAAATTAATCACAATACTCCATGAAGGTGGTAGTCCAATCGTTTTCATGAATTAAATTATCATTTTTAAATGTCTGATTAAAAATGATATATTATCCCTTAATAATCAAATATATTTCATTAATTTATTATGTATTTAATTTATTTCATATATATTCATTAATGGTATCTATATTACCATCACTGTATAGCGTTAGTGGAAAACAAATCATATCATTTTTTAGGAGCTATTCCTTGGAATACACGTATGAGATTATAATGTCCCCCAGAAAATAGAAAAGTAAAATATATATGAGATATAATATCTACATATGTATTAATATATTAAAAATATCATATTAAATAATTATTTCATCATTATATATATATGTGAGAGGAGATAATAGAAAATTGAATAAAATAAGTTTTTTATGTTGTACTACTCCATACAAACGAATAATAATTCAATATCCAATTTTTGGGAGAGGAAGATATATTTTAGTTAGAAAATTAATATAATAAAATATAAATAATTATAGTTAGTATCTATACTGTATAATTTTAATTGACTATTATTTTAAAGAGGTGTAAGAGGAAATAAGATAGAGACAATTGGTTCAGCACATTACCTATTCTTTAGTCCTCTTCTTTAGGAAAAATGAAAAAAATAATAGGATTGGATTTTGAAAAATATAAGGGAAATAGGACGTGGGTAGGTATGTTAGTAAGTAACTATTTTAGATATTTTCCTTGAAAAATAGAATTTAATGGTGTAAGGGGAAATTATAAGGGAGTTTTCTTTGATGAATTTGGTTAGTGGTACACTTGAAATTTATGTGAATAAAATGATGTACCAATGATTTGAACATAGATAAATGGTCCAAAATTTACAATAATATTTAAATAGACATTATATTGCCAAAATATATCCATAAAATGGATTTCATATATGTTTAGGTCATTTTTTTAGTTTTCTTTTTAGTTTAACTCCCTTTAATCCATTTTCACCTTAACCTGGGTAATTATTTTCATTTTAGTTAACTATTAATTACAGTAATAAATTAAATTTAACATAATAGAGAATAAAAAATATTTTGAATAAATTTATAGATTTAATTATTTTAATTTTTAATTAAAAAATATGGATAAATATAAATTAAAACTAAACTTGTAGATGTGATGAAAATGTGGGTTTTCAAAAGTTGTATTTTCCATGTAACAGATGAATTTGTATTAACTCAATGACCAACAATAACAATTTTTTGAATAAAAATGTATTTATTAATATATAATCTATAAATTTAAATTAAAAAATTCATAATTTGGTATTATTATAATTCGTTAAGAGGATATACATTTTTAAAATGAAAACAGTTTTCTGAAAAATCCCATTTTTAACCCCAAACATTTACACATACTAAAATAAAATAAAAAAATGATTCAAATTTAATTATGTGGATTAAATATAAATAAATAAAAATATTTGTTGTAAAATTATAATCCATAAATAAAGATACTTTTATATTCTTCAATTTATAGAAATTATAATATTTTGTTTATAAAAATTTATATTTTCTCCTCCCACTGAGAAAATTTTTTATGAAAAAACACAAAATTTTCACCATAGTTTAATTTTAAAATAATGACTTGGTAAATAAATTAAATCTTTTAAGAGATATTTTATAACAATTTTAAAAATTAATAATAATTTTTTAAGACAAATTCAATCATTTTTTAATATACAAAATTTTCAAAATATAAAATTCATCATCTAAAAATTGATTGAGAAGTTATTAATTTTTTTAAAAAAATAAATTTGTTATGATATATATATTTATATATATATTTGATAAATTATTTCAATATTATTAATGACTTCTAATTGATCATATATATTGAAATAATAAAATATATTTTGGCTCATTTATAACCACTTTTTATTATTAAATAAGAAATCAAACATAACATTATTTTATAAAATATTTAGCTGTTATAATAAATATAAATATTGAATGAATATTTGAGGTAATTATTGATATAGATAATTATTTTTTCCATCCATAAGTGGGAAATACCTCTATAAAATTCCCCCTTGTCTGGCTTCAAGTTTTATACTCATAATGATTTTGACTAGTGTTCCTAATGAGTTAAACCATCATGATCCAAGGAAATGTCTTAGATATAATTTTATTTATGGGACTAAAAGATAATATTTTTTTATGAAACACTAAAATATCAAATATATATGATTAATACCCAAAAATAATATGTTTTTAATATAGTTTTTGAGTAAGTAGCTTACATCACAATGGGGGATAGATAATACCTCAAACGCATTAATATAATAGAAAAAGGAATATTATTCTTCAATATTATACACCTCAACCAAGGTAGTATGTAATGTGGATAGTGGAACCAACACCATAATGGAAGTGGGGGATATCTTAACCTACCCATGTTTTGAAATAGATTATTTATTCCTTGATTCATGTGGGGATATGACCTCCTCATAGAATTAGATAGAGGATTACACACGTGGAATTTCTGGATGAATTATATCCATATAAGTCTCATTAAATTTTGTGGGACCTGTGATGGATGTTTTAGAATCTAACAGAAATTAATGTTAATCAATTGGAAATACTAACCCTATTAAGGGATCCCTTTACCACTGTGGTTTTGGGGAATTAAATATCCATTAGAATGTATTTTTTATTACATATTCTCTTTAGAAAATTATAATATTAACATAGATTATATATCATTTATAATATCATATAAGTAGGTGGAATATTTACCATATTTCATTATAAATTAGTAGTCAAATTGTCATTCACCCGGATCGCCGTGGTGGAATAATAAAACTACATGTGGAATTAGATTGAGGTTCCCACTATCAAGTTCCTGAGGGGAGTTCTAAGTTATCATTAATATATCCTATTAGTAAAGGATGATTCAACTAGATTAATAACGTGAATCCTAACCCGACCATTGGGAAGTGATATATATTTTCATGACATTGAAGCATAGGGAGGTACGTACCCATAATCATGTAGGTCATAACCTTCATAATATATGAGTGATGCACTACAGAAATCACACATTATTGTGAGTAGTCACATTTCTCTATTCATTAAGAATAAATCCATTACACACCTCTATAAAATGTTTTTAAATAATGGAAATCAACATCCTAAATGTTCTACTTGTTTTCCACTAAAAATATCTTGTTATAGTAAATTAAATAAAAATACTACAATATTATTCATCATCCTATAGAACTAAAAACATGGAACAATTCTATAAAAACTAATGTTATTATTTCATATTAATAGAGTCCTAAAATATTAATGTATCATCAAATACAACCAATAATGTTTCCAATTACTAAAAAAGAGAGTTAAAAACCTTTTATTGTATTTCCAAACATGTCTCAAGACAAAAACCATGAGGTACATGTCTCAAAACTCTATCATATGAATAAACTCTATTTTATACCTCCCAAAAATTATTAAAAATTTTGGATTTAGAAATTATTTATTAATTCCATGTTTTTAGAAATCAATACTATAAATGTTGAAGGAAGCATATACATGTGGTGTTTAGTACAACTGAAATTAAAACTTCTACTAATGTACATTTCCAGTCGGTTTTATAAAAAATAAATTATAATTGTAATTGAGAAAAATTATTATGTTGTTTTTTAAAAAATGATGTTAAAATTCATAAAATACTAATATGATTATTTTTTAATAAAAATGATGGTAGATTCCTAATAAGAAATACTGAGAATTTAAACACCCATTTTTCCTTCAAAATCATATTTTTCGACCAATGGTGGATCTAGATAACCAAAGAAATATATAGAACTTTTATATTAATATATTATCATCATATATTCAATATATTGTTTCATCAATATTCCATCTGTCATTATTATTCCATGATCCTCAAGCTATTTCGATCTATGGACAAATAGAACGAAATGTTTTTATTGATCATTTTTTACATCATTTTTGGAATGTTTTACATTTATCATGTAGAAATAAACCTAATTACATTGTCTCCATGTGGGTTCATCGAAATTCACATTCTATTATACAAAATAGACATCACAATTTTTTCTGTTTAATTGTTTTGAGATAAAAAAAATTATCCCTTATAATTTTGACTGAACAAATATATTTTGTTTATGATCTTTATTATCAACTATAAAGGTTTCATTAAATTTTCATAAATTTTATGTCTTTTATAATTATAAATATTTTTCCCTATAATTTTTTTGTAGATATTCATAGTTATTTTATTTATATGTATACATTATTTATGGATGAAATCCCTTTGTCATTAAAAGTGTGTTTTATCAAAATAATGATTATATAATTAATCACATTTAAATTTTCAGTACATTTTTAATTTTTTATGATATAAAATTTTATTTCTGAAATTTTATGCATCTTAAAAATAAATTTTTTATATATACTTAATCACTTGTAAATAATTTTTTTAAATTAAATTGTTTGATCCTTATGTATAATTAATTTTTTAAGATTCCATTTATTATGAATAATTTATTTTCTTATAATAATTTTTCTGTTTTCGATTTATAAATTAATTTATATATCAAAATTTTAATTTAATTTATTATTTTGACCATATATATAATGATCTTACCTATGTAATGGATGTTTATAGGGTTAATTTAAAAAGAACAACATATTATTAAGATGATAAATTTAATGATTTCATAATATTATCGAAATGATATATTTACACCCATGATTTGAGTTTCAATCTATGAGTGAAGTGGTAGAATATGAGAATTTTGAATTCCAGTGAAATCATGGATCATCTTATTATCTGTGTTTTTATCTAAAATTATTCACATTGGACATGGAATGGTGTTACTAAAAAATAAACATCTAATGTAGATGAAAATATTCATCATCAGATATAGGATCCTATTAAAAAGATATTGCATGATGATGGAATTTAAACACTCACTAAAAATAAATTATCCAATGATTAAATTTATATTATGATAGACACTATTAATAGATTATACTATGATTATATAATTATAATATGTTCAATGTTTTTTTTAACATAAATTTAACAAATGGGTGGTGTGATAAAAGTTTCCTAAATTTATTGAACATTAAAAAGTGAAACATATAGAAGGAAACGATCTTCTAGGTATAAATTATGATGGAAAGAAAAAATAATTCAAATTGGGATTGGGGTATATAAATAAACATCCTTTCCAAAATGATTTGACAATTAACATTACATATTCTTATTATTTTAAACTACATCTATTATTATTACAAACCTAGTGTGTCTCTTGTTTATAGTTTTAGAGAATTATGACAAAATATTATATGGTAAAACCACACTTTAAAAATGGACACATATAGCCAGTATCAATTTTTGATAAATGAGTTAAAATAAAACATTGTTTCTCATCATGAAAAATATGTACAATTTTCACCAAAACTAAAATTTGTTCCCAATACAAACGTTAATTGTATGAAATATTTAAAAAAAATTGGATTAGAACAAAATATTTAGTATGTGGCATAAAATAAAAATTAAATCATTATAATTTTGAAATCCGGAAAGAAAATATTTCATAAAAACATATTTAATTACCCCTATGATGGAATCATAATTTCCAAAAATATCATCATCTTAGCTTTTGAAAGTCTCAATATTTCCATGAACATTAATTAGAAATTATATATCTGTTATATTAGTATATAAAGAACTAATTTTACATACCTCTCATTTAAAAGGAATAATAAATATAGTAATCATCCATATCTAGATTAACAAATTCACTAGAGGGTATAACATTACCAACTATACAAGGTTCATCACCAATCCTCTCATCATTGGTCCATAACATTACCACCCTTCCTTGTGTTATCATGCATGAAAAATTAATTGGATAACAATGTGACCACCAATCATCATAAATAATTACTAAGAAGTATATCACAGGGATATAACATGAATGATTGCATCAAAACGAATTCTTAATGAAGATAACCTTTTCATTTTGGAATGACATATTTTTAGAAAAAAAGACCACATCTAAAAGAAATTATTTTCATTGAAAATAAAAAACAAAATCTATAAGAATTATTTAAAATAATTATGGAATCATGGATTCTATAAAATCCATAGATATCTTATTTTTAAAAAATTCATTACATTTTCACTATTATAAAAAACTAAAATAGGGTATTTAAATTATGTTTTTTAAGATGTTATCCTTTACCTTGTGTTTGGTTATTTGTATAGGTCAATTGTCTTCCAGAATAAAAAATATATGTTAATATTTTACATCATTACTATGTTTTTGTATGTTAAAATGTTTCTACGTGTCACTTATTACCATTTTATATACAATTAGTTAATTATTTGAGTTTATCTGGAATGTTTTGACGATATTTGTTAATTAAGAAAAAATTGACTTTGGTATTGTGAATATGGATTAAGTGATCATAATTCAATCATATATTGTATAAAAATAATGAACTAATTATATATTTTATTCATCAATTATAATTTTAAATTCATACTTTAAAATTGGTTATAAAAATTGAACAATGTTATAATTATGGATATAGTAGGTCATATGTATGCATGAGTAACAAGTCCAATTTTAAATGATAATTATAGAAAAAAAATTATTTTCCTTTATTTTTAAATCACTATGTATATAACATTTTTAGAATTATTATTATGAAAATATACTTATATATATCATCCATGTGATGTGGTGGTGAAAATCAAATTGGGTTGCTTTGTAGATGTTGTAGTCCACAGATACACATGAACGGTGATAACATTTTTATGTGAATGGAAGGGAAAGAGTTAATGTGATATATTATATTTTAATAATGATAAATATTTCAAAAATATCTTATATAAAAATTAAATCAATATTTATAAATAGTAATGATAGAGAGTGATGGAATAGGATTTACTTATGTTCACGAGCTTGTCGACTACCATACACACGAATAGAAAATTAATTTCCCATTTATATGAATATGATATGGATATGGGTCATCCTAAAAGGATAAGAAAATATTATTATATTTTTTGTATTGGATTTATTATTTTATCATGTTCGAAGAATATTTGAAAGAGGTGGAAAAAAAACAAAAAAATTATGGTTGAAAACTATACATCTAATTTGTAAATCATCCTTTTCATAACACACATATCATTATATTATTTTTATTCAACCAAAATTATGACCTATAAAATTAGTTTATATAATATATTAATGGATTTGGTTAGATAATCACATAAAAAATTTTGTTTGAAGAATTGAGAAGAAATGTTTCCATTTATAATAGAGTGGAGGGAACTCCATTTCTCCAAATATTAACTTAATATAAAATAAAATTCTTAATAAATTTATCCCAAGTGAATTATTTCAACTATAAAATTATTTTTTAATGAAATAAAATCATAAAATTAAAATTTGATAAGTTTGGACTATATTTATAAACTTATGTTTTGTTTTTAACTCTTATTTAATACCTTTAACTCTTATTGTGCTAACATGGATTTTTAATCATGGATTGTAAATATAGTAAACATAAATAGTAAAATGATCATAAAATGGACCATGTTGAAATTCTAAATCTTATCCTAATGAACTGGAATAATTTTTAAGTAAATTTATATCATTTAATAATTTTCTATTTATTATTATATATCACTAATTTAATTTTTATGAACTATTCATAACATTGAAATTAATAAAATAAAAATTAAACATATAATTCAGAAAAATTGTTATATAAAATATAAGGCCCCAGCCTTAATCCTTACTTAAACTTGAGTTATTACAAGATTAGACATTGAGGATCTTTTCAGGTTTAGAGTTTTAGAGAATTAGATCATGAAACTTGCATTACATTCCACATTTAAACAAGGTTGTTACATAAAAGAAAATATTCATTCTTCCCATCAATGGAAACCTATTTAAAATAAAACACGGATTATTTCTTGACACATCCTTGAAACTATCGTCACATCATGTACCTTTCCCTTTGAACTATGAAAAGCATTTCAAAAACTTGGGATGAGCATAAATAGCTCAGTAAGGGTTATAAAAATATGGAAAGGAAACATGAGTTCATATATACATAAGAATGAAATCATACTTTACCCATAAAACATAGACATATCAAATCATGAATAAATCATAGAAAACATAAGACATAAAGGTAACTTGAGGAATTCATAACATTCTTACGTAGGGAGTAACCCTCTTGGTTACATTTAGAATACCCATACAGTATATTCCCTAAATCTCTTCGGAGAAACCTTAACGTTTCACTCCTTCGCGTTACCCAATGCATTAGAGAGCTATATCGGGCTCACCCGCCCTTAGTTTATCACGGAACCACCCGTTTTCATAACAATGCCCAAGAACCATAACATAAATGTATCACATAAAACATGCATAATGGAAACATAACATTTCCACATTTCAATCACAACATAACAATTTAGTATATTGAAATAATGAATCCATTCAAAAAGAAAAAATTTCCAAAACCATTTAAAATAATTAATAAAGAGATTTTTGAATAAAAGTTTCCCATACCACCTTGAAGCTTAAAATTTTAAACCATTAATATCCATATAAATAAATCCTTAAAACCATTTTGAAAACATGGATATTAATAAGAACAAATAATTAAAACATTTAAAACGATATTTTGGTTAAAGGGGTTTTACCAAAATCAGAGACACTTGAATACAATAATTGAGGAATAACATTTAGTCAAAACATTATAATATCAGGATAATAAATGTATTCATGATATAATACTCAAAAAGACAGTATATACACCACATAAGAGTGAATTGATGCATAACAATGAACCCTCAATAGAAATGTCAAATGTAATGAAATCCCTTATAAAGAAGATATCCTTAAATTAAGGACAAATAAAACTCAAAAATATGTGTGAAAAATATAAATACACCCAATATAAGTGGATATTAAGTGTAAAAAAATAAAAGGTCATTCACACATATTCAATGGATGAAATATTCAATGACTACATGTTGAACCCAAAGAAATCGAAATTGGGTTAAAAAGTTCCCTTGACAGCCTAACGACATCACAACAAAAAGAGTTGATGAGAGATAAAAAGAGTATATCATCACTTGGAAATAAAATTTACATCAAAAAGGATATATGAGAACATATCCCAAAATAACAATATGTAAATTAGAAGACCCAACAATAGAAGTCTTTTAAAAAAGAGGAGGGTGAAAGGTTCCCTTACCGACTTGGGTATCTTTCAAAACATACACCCCATGAAAGAAAGACAATAGGTCATTGATGTAAATACTCATAAACGAAAGTATATTACACAAAGAGTAGAATAATGGGCAGTACATACACCACTCAATGAAATTTGTGGCAAATGTAGCATAAATCTCACGGGATTAAAAGTGAGATGAAAAATCTCTTACGAAAACTCGGCAGCCTAACGGCGCCACATAAAACTTCCAAATATGGATTGATGAGATCAAATAGAGTATCCCACCACATTAAAATATAATTTACAGCAAGTGGAATATAAAAGAAAATCCCCGAACATTGCAAGGAGGAGTTTAAAAGAAGTGACATAAAGGAGAGTACTTAAAAGAAAGAGAGAGGTTAGATCTCTTACGAAAGTTCGGCAGCCTAACGGCGCCACTCAAAACTTCCAAAATGGATTGATGAGAGAAAATAAGGTCTCTCATAACATGAACATAAAAATTACTGTAAATTTAATATAAAATAACATCTCAATCATAAGAAATAGGAGCTTAAAATAAATGACATAAAAGAGTGTACTTAAAAAGAAAGAGAGTTGTAGGATCCCTTACCTCGGGTCCGACTTGACTCGATCGTTCTTTAATCTCCTAAATAATAAACTTGAGTTAATTTCTAATTCCTTAAGAACCTTTTTCAAGTTCATTATTACTTTTATACCACTTATTACCATGTCATAAACATTATGTAATCATTTAAGTTAATAATATTTGTTTTGCCGATATTTGGTTCTTAAGTCGAAAGTGGACTTCTTACAATTACAAGTTGTTCGTGTGGACAAATGTTTATTATATACAGAATTTTATTCATTATGTAGATATCATATATGTCATATATATCCAGTACATACATGCATTTATAACATTACATAATCATTTAGAGGTAAGAAATGAAATGCACCGTTCATGGAGACGGTAAGCCGTACGTACGCATGAACGCTACTTTCATTTTTATTTCGTATTTTATAGAATGGAATAATAATTAGATAAAGTTATATTATATTTACAGTATAATATCATATATAATATCATATTTCCATCCTTTATTCATCCCACATATGGTATTTAACGAATCAAATCACTTTGAGGGGGCTGTAGTCCGCACTTCCTTAAATGAAGATATCGCGTATACCCATAATGGAAGCCATAAAGGTAAGACAAAAATGAAAAATACAGAAGCATAAATAAAACTTAAACATATTATATATCATATATAAAAATAGTGACATCAAAATGTCCACCTTTGAATGTGTTAAATGAGTATTTAACAATCATCGTTTCGGGAGGCACAATTTCGCCATCCACGGAAACCGTATGTTCTTTAACCATTTTATGTAGTTGTGTGAGAGTGTAGATAGAATAAATATTATAACAACATCCTAGTATATTTAAGATACTGGTGTTGTTACAAAAGGAATAAATAAAAAGAGTTTAGGGGGTTGGAGAAGCAAAATAATACAAATGAACATTAGAGAATGAATTACCTTTAAAAGTGTAACTCCTTTTGATTTGAGCCTAAAGGCTTCCTTTGAAAGGATTCTTCCCGATGGGAATCCTCTAGGATGAGGAGAGGGATGTGGAGAGATTAAATGGGCAGGGGTTGGCCGAGCCAAAGGCTTGAGGAGTGTGTTAAATGAGGTAGAGGTGGGGGCCTTTTATAAGGGGAGAGGAGGGGTACTTTTGGAAAGTAAAGAAATATTACTTTATTTGAAAATGTTCTTCGGTTTCAAAAGGTCCCACATTGATATAATTCGTGGATAAGGTGATAAGGCTTCGAAATACACTCATCCAATAAGTTTTGGACATGTGTAGTTCATAGATTTTACATTATCTTTCCATTTTATTTAAATCGTCAAATAATGATGTCATCGCAGCATCATTATTATGTCATATATAATTTAATTTATTTAATGTATAAAAATTATTAAAAAAATACTATGATGTAGGAAATCTATTTAGCTTTCCAATTCATATTTATAATCAAAAATATTACTTGTATAACCCCACTTAAAAATTGTTTTACTAAAACATATCATGTTTGTGTCAATTTTACTTTTACATTAAATAAAATGTTATTTATGACATTTCCCAACCAAAGTGGATCCATGGGGTCCCCATGTTGACCCATGGATTTTCATGGTCGGCCATGATACAACCAATGAGGGTAAGACATGTGTCAATCTCATCTCATTTTATTAAAGCATTATTTTTACCTTAAACTACACTAATTACCACTAATCGCGATTAAAAACTTAATAAGTTACTATTCATCAAAAAATTATTTTAATCTCATTGAACCACATTTTACTTCTTAATGAAAACCATGTATGTCGGATTTTTGAAAATCAAAACACAATGCTTGCAAAATTTCATTTAAACGGGAAATCAATTTTTATAAGTACCACTTAGTGGTTTCACTATTCATCAAAATTGAAGTTTTTCAGAAAAATCCCAAAAATTCACCCTAAGCTATATTTGATATTCTGAATTCAAAAATGAAGTCAGTTTTACAAAAGTCAAAACATATAAGTCACATTAATTAATTTAATAATTAATTCTCACTGTCATGACAAATAGCGTGTTTTATGAAACAATAAGTATCAAAAGATTGACACTAGTTTAAGTCTGATTTCAAAGTGAAATTGATTCCAACGACCACTATTGGATTTAATGGTAAAAATATTTTCTAATTTCACTTTAAAACCAATTCAAAATATAATCTAATCATATAAATAAATTAGATTAAAAAGTGGTTTTGAATTAAAATACAACATTTTACTCTATTCATTAAAAAAATGAACTTTATCGGAAAGATACCAAAAATTTACACAAAGTAAATTTTGTTGTCCCGATTCTTAATAAGAGTTTTATTTGGTCCAAAATAATGTTTAAGAGTGAACAAAACTATATTTAATGACGGTTCTACATCAAAAGGTGATAAGTGAACCTTTAGTGAAAACTAGGGCATATACGCCTAAAATTGAATTCTTTCCATATTTTAAGCCTTTATATTTTATTGTATAAATGTAAAAATATTTAAGAACATATATAATAATATTTTAGTTATTTCTATCCATTCCCGCCATTACAACAGCTACATGTTAACTACCATTTAAAATAATATTATTTTATTATTAGAGTGCAGCGTAAGATTCCCAAGAAACTCGTTGTTGCGTGTTGGGTACGCCATCGAGCATAGAGTCCCCTTTAAAGTCTTTTAAATATTTTATTCACAAATATGGATAAATATGAAATGTCATATTCTTTATTTACCTGGGGTGTTACATCCTTCCCCCCTTTTGGGAATTGCGTCCTCGCAATTTTAAAATTGCGCTTGGAAACATCCTTGAAAGTCCCACATCGGAACAAAAGTCGGTAAAACAAACACATTAAAATAAAGAGAGATAAGCACAAAGGTCACCCGAGTTAACCCATAATAGGATTCCAAGTATGAAAATATGGAAATGGAGGAAAAAAACAAAGGGTCATGTTCTGATGGAGAGTGATAGAAAACATGTTTAGGAGAAAGTTAACCACGAGAGAATCACAAACTTGTGATGGGTTAAACGGTATTCGATTACCCAGTAGGAAAAGTTAATAGAAAACATTTTTGTTTTAAATTACTTTTTATTGGGGAATTTATTCATAAGGAAACATAATCCCTTATCATATTGACTTTCAACTTTTATTAGATTCCTTACACAAACTCATATTTTCTCCAAAAGACGAGTATTTAGGAAGACTTGTTCACATTAAGAGTACTATAATCAACTTCTAGAGAATCACCTAATCCACAAAATAGAACTATATACTTCCCATTTCATTAGACTTTAACCAAAACCAAAAACAAAAAGGTTAGTACAAGATCAGATAATCCAAAAAAGGATAACCCTTTATAAAAAGAAAATCTATTCTTAATCTCCAAAATTTGTCCAACAAAACCCAAAGTTCAACGAGGACCATTCTATAATCAATTTGTCCATAAAATTCTTCAAAGTAAACCAATATAAGATTGAAACCCAAATATTTGAAGGATTTAGTCACATAGTCTTCCATGATAAATCATAACATTTATCTCTAAACAATATCAGTTGCTCCTAAAGTCTCGTTTTGAAAAGTAATTAACCTAATCACATATCCTCCATGATAGGTTAATCATTTTCATAAATAACCCAAAATAAACTTACTCTTAATTCATAAAATCATATAACTAGAATGAATCAGTCAAACTAACAAGGGACTTCACGTAGTCCAGTGGTAGGCGATAAATACCAGTCGCACATTGGTTGTGGGTTCGATTCCCGCAGCTTTGTCCAACGCGACGGGATGTCACACGGTCTACGTGTTGTCCTTTTTCCAAAACTATATAATTCTTAAAACATTCCCCAAAATGAGATAAAATCTTCAAGAATAATCATAATATATTTTAACCTCATGTTTATCTCATTCCTCTGATTTTCCATCATATCATAGAGTAACCCATAATTACCTAAAAATTAAGTATCATATAAACCCTAATGGTTACCTTAATAATTATTACCTGAATTTCCACATCGGGTTGGCCATCTCGTACATGATGCATTAGAGAACTCACCAAGGTTGAAGTGGTTGATCATGACTCCTTGATATTTGGTTTAGAACAACCACGAGTTTCCTCATTGAATCCTCCATTTTATCTAGTATCTTAATCAGAGAACCACCACAGTTTCCTTCAAACCTGTTGTCTCTTTGGTGCCTGCTAGATCCATCCATTCACTAAAAATAGAAATGTCAGTATGATTATATCAACAAAACCATCATGTACTAATGAGGAAGGTAAACACTAAGATACACTTACTAATTCACTTTATCTAAAACTAGGACTCCTTCTGAAATCCTATCCATTATGGTAATGTCACTTATGCTTAAAGAATACCCTAACCTCTAAAGTTTTCTAAACCGACCTTTGATACCAACTATAAGGCCCCAGCCTTAAACCTTACTTAAACTTGAGTTATTACAAGATTACACATTGAGGATCTTTTCAGGTTTAGTGTTTTACAGAATTAGATCATGAAACTTGCATTACATTCCACATTTAAACAAGGTGGTTACATAAAAGACAATATTCATTCTTCCCATCAATGGAAACCTATTTAAAATAAAACACGGATTCTTTCTTGACACATCCTTGACACTATCGTCACATCATGTACCTTTCCCTTGACCTGTGAAAAGCATTTCAAAAACTTGGGATGAGAATAAAAAGCTCAGTAAGGGTTATAAAAATATGGAAAGGAAACATGAGTTCATATATACATAAGAATGAAATCATACTTTACCCAGAAAACATAGGCATATCAAATCAGGAATAAATCATAGAAAACATAAGACATAAAGGTAACTTGAGGCATTCATAACATTCTTACATAGGGAGTAACCCTCTTGGTTACGTTTGGAATACCCATCACAATATATTCCCTAAATCTCTTCGGAGAAACCTTAACATTTCACTCCTTCGCGTTACCCAATGCATTGGAGAGCTATATCGGGCTCACCCGCCCTTAGTTTATCACGGAACCACCCGTTTTCATAACAATGCCCAAGAACCATAACATAAATGTATCACATAAAACATGCATAAAGGAAACATAATATTTCCACATTTCAATCACAACATAACAATTTAGTATATTGAAATAATGAATCCATTCAAAAAGAAACAATTTCCAAAACCATTTAAAATAATTAATAAAGAGATTTTTGAATCAAAGTGTCCCGTACCACCTTGAAGCTTAAAATTTTAAACCATTAATATCCATATAAATAAATCCTTAAAACCATTTTGAAAACATGGATATTAATAAGAACAAATAATTAAAACATTTAAAACGATATTTTGGTTAAAGGGGTTTTACCAAAATTAGAGACACTTGAATACAATAATTGAGGAATAACATTTAGTCAGAACTTTATAATATCATGAGAATAAATGGATTCATGATATAATACTCCAAAGGACAGTATATACACCATATAAGAGTTAATTGGTGCATAATAACCATGAACCCTCAATAGAAATGTCAAATGTAATGAAATCCCTTATAAAGAAGGTATCCTTAAATTAAGGACAAATCAAACTCAAAAATATGTGTGACAAATGTAAATACACCCAATATAAGTGGATATTAAGTGTAAAACAATAAAAGGTCATTCACAAATATTCAATGGATGACATATTCAATGACTACATGTTGAACCCAAAGAAATCGAAATTGGGTTAAAAAGTTCCCTTGACAGCCTAACGACATCACATCAAAAAGAGTTGATGAGAGATAAAAAGAGTATCTCATCACTTGGACATAAAATTTACATCAACAAGGATATTTGAGAACATATCCCAAAATAACAATATGTAAATTATAAGACCCAACAAAAGAAGTCTTTTAAAAAAGAGGAGGGTGAAAGGTTCCCTTACCGACATGGGTATCTTTCAAAACATACACCCCATGAAAGAAAGACAATAGGTCATTGATTTAAATACTCATAAACTAAAGTATATTACACAAAGAGTAGAATAATGTGCAGTACATACACCACTCAATGAAATTTGTTGCAAATGTAGCATAAATCTCACGGGAATAAAAGTGCGATGAAAAATCCCTTACGAAAACTCGGCAGCCTAACGACGCCACATAAAACATCCAAATATGGATTGATGAGATCAAATAGAGTATCCAATCATATTACAATAGAATTTATAGCAAGTTGAATATAAAATAAAATCCCCCAACATTGCAAGGAGGAGTTTAAAAGAAGTGACAGAAAGGAGAGTACTTAAAAGAAAGAGAGAGGTTAGATCTCTTACGAATGTTCGGCAGCCTAACGGCGCCACTCAAAACTTCCAAAATGGATTGATGAGAGAGAATAGGGTCTCTCATCACATGAACATAAAAATTACAGTAAATTTAATATAAAATAAAATCCCAATAATAAGAAATATGAGCTTAAAATAAATGACATAAAAGAGTGTACTTAAAAAGAAAGAGAGTTGTAGGATCCCTTACCTCGGGTCCGACTTGACTCGATCGTTCTTTAATCTCCTGAATAATAAACTTGAGTTAATTTCTAATTCCTTAATAACCTTTTTCAAATTAATTATTACTTTTATACCACTTATTACCATGTCATAAACATTATGTAATCATTTAAGTTAATAATATTTGTTTTGCCGATATTTGGTTCTTAATTCGAATGTGGACTTCTTACAATTACATGTTGTTCATGTGGACAAATTTTTATTATATACAGAATTGTATTAATTACGTAGATATCATATATGTCATATATATCCAGTACATACATGAATTTATAACATTACATAATCATTTAGAGGTAAGAAATGAAATGCACCGTTCAAGGAGACGGTAAGCCGTACTTACGCATGAACGCTACTTTCATTTCTATTTCTTATTTTATAGAATGGAATAATAATGAGATAAAGGTATATTATAATTCCAGTATAATATCATATATAATATCATATTTACATCCTTTATACATCCCACATATGGTATTTAACGAATCAAATCACTTTGAGGGGGCGGTAGTCCGCACTTCCTTAAATGAAGATATCGCGTATACCCATAATGGAAGCCATAAAGGTAAGACAAAAATGAAAAATAAAGAAGCATAAATAAAAAGTAAAAATATTATATATCATATATAAAAATAGTGACATCAAAATTTCCACCTTTGAAGGTGTTAAATGAGTATTGAACAATCATCGTTTCGGGAGGCACAATTTCGCCAACCACGGAAACCGTATGTTCTCTAACCATTTGATGTAGTTGTGTGAGAGTGTAGATAGAATAAATCATATAACAACATCCTAGTATATTGAAGATACTGGTGTTGTTACAAAAGAAATAAATAAAAAGAGTTTAGGGGGTTGGAGACGCAAAATAATACAAATGAACATGAGAAAATGAATTACCTTTAAAAGTGTAACTACTTTTGATTTGAGCCTAAAGGCTTCCTTTGAAAGGATTCTGCCCAAAGGGAATCCTCTAGGATGAGGAGAGGTATGTGGAGAGAGTAAATGGGCAGGGGTTGGCCCAGAAAAATGCTTGAGGAGTGTGTTTAATGAGGTAGAGGTGGGGGCCTTTTATAAGAGGAGAGGAGGGGTACTTTTGGAATGTAAAGAAATATTACTTTATATGAAAATGTTTTTCGGTTTCAAAAGGTCCCACATTGATATAATTCGTGGATAAGGTGATAAGGCTTCGAAATCCACTCATACAATAAGTTTTGGACATGTTTAGTTCATAGATTTTACATTATCTTTCCATTTTATTTAAATCGTCAAATAATGATGTCATCGCTGCATCATTATTATGTCATAAATAATTTAATTTATTTAATGTCTAAAAATTATAAAAAAAATACTATGATGTAGGAAATCTATTTAGCTTTCCAATTAATATTTATAATCAAAAATATGACTTGTATAACCCCACTTAAAAATTGTTTTAGTAAAACATATCATGTTTGTGTCAATTTTACTTTTACATTAAATAAAATGTTATTTATGACATTTCCCAACCAAAGTGGATCCATGGGGTCCCCAAGTTGACCCATGGCTTGTCTTGGTCGGCCATTATACAACCAATGTGGGTAAGACATGTGTAAAGCTCATCTCATTTTATTAAAGCATTATTTTTACCTTAAACTACACTAATTACCACTAATCGCGATTAAAATCATAATAAGTTACTATTCATCAAAAAATTATTTTAATCTCATTGAACCACATTTTACTTCTTAATGACAACCATGTATGTCGGATTTTTGAAAATCATAACACAATGATTGCAAAATTTCATTTAAACGGAAAATCAGTTTTTATATGTACCACTTAGTGGTTTCACTATTCATCAAAATTGAAGTTTTTCAGAAAAATCCAAAAAATTCACCCTAAGCTATATTTGATATTCTGAATTCAAAAATGAAGTCCGTTTTACAAAATTCAAAACATATAAGTCACATTAATTAATTTAATAATTAATTCCCACTGTCATGACAAATAGCGTGTTTTATGAAACAATAAGTATCAAAAGATTGACACTAGTTTAAGTCTGATTTCAAAGTGAAATTTATTCCAACGACCACTATTGGATTTAATGGTAAAAATATTTTCTAATTTCACTTTAAAACCAATTCAAAATATAATCTAATCATATAAATAAATTAGATTAAAAAGTGGTTTTGAATTAAAATACAACATTTTACACTATTCATTAAAAAATGAACTTTATCGGAAAGATACCAAAAATTTACACAAAGTAAATTTTGATGTCCCGATTCTTAATAAGAGTTTTATTTGGTCCAAAAGAATGTTTAAGAGTGAACAAAACTATATTTAATGACGGTTCTCCATCAAAAGGTGATAAGTGAACCTTTAGTGAAAACTAGGGCATATACGCCTAAAATTTAATTCTTTCCATATTTTAAGCCTTTATATTTTATTGTATAAATGTAAAAATATTTAAGAACATATATAATCATATTTTAGTTATTTCTATCCATTCCCGCCATTACAACGACTACATGTTAAATACCATTTAAAATAATATTATTTTATTATTAGAGTGCAACGTAAGATTCCCAAGAAACTCGTTGTTGCGTGTTGGGTACGCCATCGAGCATAGCGTCCCCTTTAAAGTCTTTTAAATATTTTATTCACAAATATGGATAAATATGAAATGTCATATTCTTTATTTACCTGGGGTGTTACATAAAAAATATGTCATTCTCATATAGTAATTCTGTTGATCAAATTATATATCATGTATTATATTATTTTAAAATTTTTTGTATCATCTTCTTACATATTAACATAAGTGAATAACACTATAATAGTAATAATATTATACATGTGGCACCAAAAGATCATAAATTCATCCCATGGATGATTATAGTCCATACATACTCATCCAATAATATTTATAGAACAATTTTTATAGTTTTATAGTTCATTGATATTTATTTGAATCCACAATGACATTATTTAACTTTTATCATTGCATCCAATTTAATAAAGTTACATGTAACATGGACCAAAAATAAAAGGGATATATTTACTAAATTTTTTCCAATTAATATGAAAAAATTAATAACATTTTTCAAAATAGAAAACACATAATTAAAGTATTTAATTTTAAATTAAACCCAAAAAAATAATGAAAACATTTTTTCTTTGGAAAAACATCCTCTTTAAAAATGAAATATTCTTATATGAAATTAAATTATAAAAACCATTTTAAAAAATATACTTAAATTTTTTAAATGAAAATGAACTATTGTATGTTAATAATATTAATAATAATTTTATCCTTCAAAATAAAATAAATTTTCACATAAAAACAATTGATTTTAAATATTAAATAATATAATATTTCATAAAATTCAAATAAATTCATTCGATGAATATTTTGAGAATATTAATTAAAAAATGAATTTAATTTCATCCAATTAACATTATATATCATTCTAATTAATCATTTCAATATAACCATATGAGAAATATGTATAATAAATCTATTTACTTTCATAATTTTATTAATTAGATTACATATTCATATTTAATTTGGTAGTTTAATACAATAAAATAAATAAAAATGAAAACAATTTATTCTACGAGGAAATGGGTTGTCAAATTCTCCTCCATTTTTAAATTAAATTATTAAATTTATATTCAAATATTAATCGTGTTGTTTTGTTATTCCCTTATAGTAATTTCGGATTCCCATATTCCTACATCTTCAATGTTGTTTATCTATAAAAAATTAACAATATAATTTACATTTTTAGAAAATAATTGAACAAAAAGGTTATGAATATGAATAGTATTTTCCTCTTAGGAAATGATATCCTTCAACTGTATAACCTCGGGGATCAATGCATGTTAAGAATCTGGAACATACATTCATAATGTTGAATCCTAAAAAAATGGTGTACCTTAGAGAAACATTGAGGCACAGAAACTTATTAGGAAACAGATCCATCATTTTTGGGGGTTTATTTTGTCTAATGACCCATGTACAATTAATTATTGTCTATCCAAATTAGATAACACATTTCCCTGGAGATATTTTTTAAAAATATGACCACCTATATAAAATGAGAAGAATTTACTCATATTATATTCATAATGATGGTTCATTCTATGGGACTTCATCATATATTTCTCAATCATCATTACCATCCCTGACAATTCATCAGACTATTTAGTCCCCATACACTTCATTTCACATAGTTCATCCTAAAAAGATAGAGTTCAACAATGCATTCCTTATAATACATCAAAAGGATCCATCTGTTTTCCAGACAAACATGTAAAGGAAAATTATGTAATATACTTTTTTATTTTATCCCGCTAGTAATAATATTGAATATCTCTGCATACGATAGTGTTACATGGATGAATGGAAAATAGGGAAAAATAAAAATAATTTAGTAACTCCCACATTAATTTGTAATCACAATTATGACATAATAATAACCAAATGTTAAAAAACTTATTAAAGAAATATTAAATTCAAGATGCAAAATTTGTTAACCAATTATTATATCCACTATAACTCACAATATTCACTCCAAGCACACTCAATTATTTTTGAAATATATGATATCATTGAAACCTGAAACAAGTCAAAGAAAGTTCCAATATACACAAAATCTATTCTAAATTAATCTATTCATTCGAAAAAGGTCCATGTCCAAAAGAATGACATTGTT
This sequence comes from Viscum album, assembly GCA_963277665.1. NCBI lineage: Eukaryota > Viridiplantae > Streptophyta > Magnoliopsida > Santalales > Viscaceae > Viscum > Viscum album. The sequence continues at coordinate 792,300,998 of OY728128.1, read as the reverse complement.
ATTTCTGTATTACTTTCCCAATAACAATAATCAGCCACTTTGTTTTCTTCTCAAAAAAGTAATGAATTATGAAATTTAACACCTAAATAGTTCCACCCGTCTTCTCTACCTCATTTTCTCCTATTTTTTAGGAAATATATACACAAAACCTTTTTAATCAGTATATTTTTCTTTCAATGACCATATAAATGATGACACCAAATTTTCATAGTCGATTCCATAGAAACTAATTCAAAATTTGGAGGAGGATAAATTTTTTTAGTTAGTTTTTAATAGTATTAAAGATATGTAATAACCTAATATTTTCTTATTGTGATACAACCATGTAATTTCAAATAAGAATAATTATATATGAAAAATTCACTATTTTTGAGGGAAATGGAAAACAAGATAATTCATTAATAATATTTTATATTTCCTAATAACAATCATGTGAATATTTTGTCTTTATGAATTTTACTCCCTTACAAGTCAACATAATCAGTGGGTAGAAAACCATGAATTATTTTCAGTAAACAATTACTAGTATCCGATGAAACGTGGAAATCTATGAATATCGATGACATTTTATGTCATGCCCATTTTTCAGAAAATGTTTTGTAAGGTCAATAATAATTCCATATTTAGAAACAATATAACAATGAAATGGAATATGTTGTAACCATGATTTATGATTAATTATTTCTCTATAGATATTCAATTCTTTTAGGGTTTATGAAATAATACTTAGGTTATATTCTTGTTTCCTTATACATTAATAATATATTGTAATATCATCAAAAAAATGAAAAACATATAAAATGCTCATGGAAACGTCTATTCATTAGTTCCACAATCTCAAATTGTTCATTTTATGACCCAAATGTAATACATAATAACTAATAGTTCATATATCTAGTAATGACACATAGTCATCAAAATATATTATACCCTCACATTCAACCAATGGTACCCTAACATGACATCAATATTTAAAATGTTCCATCCTCCCATGATCTAATCAAATAAATAATTCATATGAGGTGTAATGACCTGGAATTTCCATGTAATTTTTTTAAATATACGGGAATTTTACAAGTCCATGAAAATTGACATCACATGATTCCGAGGCCCGGAGTGCATGGAATGAATTTCTGAACGTTTTATCTGGTACGTTTACTGAATGTTCGAGTGGGTTTTTATAACTTTTAAACCGATGATTGGAATTGGAATATGAGGAAACCAATGAATTTGTAGTGCCGATATTCGTTTAAAGAGACTCTCAAATCGACGAAAGTTGGTCAAGGGTGAAAGTTAGATTATGGGTATTTTGTGGAAATAATAAAATAAAATCAACACATGTTTTATTTTGTATTGTTTTTTGTAACCACCCAGGTGGGAGTTGGAGTGTGGGGACCACCTGAACTCAACCTTCCATGAGGGATTATGGTGGTGGGTTTCACAGGAACATAACATCCCACGATTGGTTATGGTGGTGGTGACCACTCAGTACCAAACCCCCATTTTATTGAGAGAAACAATCAACTCCTCTCATTAATGAGGGAGAGCCTCTTGACCTCCTCTACCAATTGATTGTTCCACCACCTCACATAATTTGTTATGCCACCCACCTTAATTAATTAGGAATTTTTAATTCTTTCCAACAAAATAATAGATGGTTAAATCTATTATTTTGGCACACCATTCATTTTGGGTAGAAATTGTGGATAGGAGGAGTTCTTGGAAGAAAGTTCCCACAATGAAGAACGAAGAACTTCCTCCATGAAGAACGTCAGTGAGGAAATTATTCAACTTCATCCTTGGATGCACCTTGCGGAGGCAACTGTCATCGGACATATTCGACGACTGACAATCCCCCCTCATTCATCGTCCACAAATCGACACACGATATCGACATTGGAGGTGTGTGGCGGACACGACGAATGACAACAACTTCGTCTTCTTCCCCGTGACTCCATCTTCTTCCCCGAAAATCCATCGAAGTATCAACCTGAGGAAGGGTATTTTTTTAATTATTTTATATACCCATGTTCTTCGATTCTAGAACAAGAAATGCGAATCAAATTTCTAACTAGTTGATCTGCATATGTTTTGCTTTAGCGGGTTTTGGGATTAGTCAATGTATGAGGGTTTGTTGTGCTTTATTCTTCTGATCCAAATCCAACCACCCTAAACGTAGAGGGTTCGGACCAAACCAACATGGCTTGAACCCTATGCCATTCTCTTTTTTGGTGTTCTTCGAAATGGAGGAAGGAAAAAACGACGACGAAGGCGATGAAGGCAACAGACATGCCACCCGCGGCATCCGCGACCTGTGCTACCCCCGCGACGTTCTGCGCCGCCGCCGGCCGAACCGGACCCGCAACACCTCGCGATACCCTGGAAGAACTGTCATGCTCCCTCACGGGGCCCCGACCAAACTTCCCTCGTGGTCTCCTCCCTTCCGGTCGAGTCCTCCAGGGCCGGACCGAGGTGCCCTGGCCATGTTATCCACCTGTTGAACCGGCCCCGACTACCACGGCCTCGCAACTCCCACCCGGGCCGAACCAGCCCCGTGCCCGTCGGCCGCACCCCGACAACCCAGCCACCTCGGCCTCACCGCCCGCTGGCCACACCACCCTCCGGGCCGAAGTGGTTGCTCCCTCCTGGCCTAACTGGCCTCGATGTTACTTTCCGGCCGAACTGTCCTTACCATGTCCTTCCTGCCGAACCGGCCCCACAACACCCATCTGAGCCACCACGGCCGAGCTGACCCGATGGCATACTGAGCCCCCGGCTGTACCTGCACCATCGCAGTGCCCCAGCCGATCCGGCCCCTTGTAGTGCCCACCGGGCCGAGCCGCCATCCAGGCCGAACCGAAATCGCGCCGAACCATGGCTGGTCCACGCCCTCATGGCCCTATGCAGCCCACTGGGATGGGCCCAGTGGGTACGGGTGAACCCAACAGGCTGTCCCACCACACAGGTCAGGACGGGTCGGTTCGACCGGGTTGGACCGGACATAGGCCAACTATAACCCATTACTTTCTTTTGGCCATTTCGTTGGCAGCAGACTTCTATTTGACGAATCGTAAGCGGCACTGGGAATATTGAAGAATGGTTGTCCTATTGAGTATACCCCACTGAAGTTTGGGGTATTGTTGAGATATAGTCCAGTTGGATTGTGCAAAAATCCAACCTGGCCCTCAAAAGTAAAAGACTAATATTTCAAAGACCGAGTGTCCGATTGACGCACTATCTCTTGCGTTGAGACCCATATGATGTGGAGGACCATTGAGATATGTCTTCGTGAGACTTCATAATATTTGGAGTATCAACTAGTAGCTCGTAGAGAAGATCCTCCTAAATATGAGAGATCATAGTACGGAGACCTAGTAGCAGACTGAGACCTGACTACTACTGACTGTTTGACTCAGAGTGACACTACTAGCCCATTGGGGAGAACCCTCGTGCCGCGATAGACCCACGGTGAAAGAGCATGCTTGGCGATGTGACAGACCCACGGAACTCGACAGGAGGAGTTCCTCAGAAGGCTACGAGGGGAAGCGTGCATGGTGACGCGGTAGACCCACGGTGGGGAGGTCCTCTGTGTGACAAGGCGGACTAATGGTACTCAACAGGTGTAGTTCCTCAGTAGTCCAAGGTTGGTGGGAAGTGCACATGGTGCCGCGGTAGGCCCACTATACTCTATTGAGAATTAGTTCTCTATTTAGCTGATATTTTGATAAAGTGAATGAGGATGTTACATGATACTACCCCTAAAATAAAATCATGTTTCAGCTAAGTGAGTACTTTTGTGTTTTACAAAGGATTGTGATGAATTAGTTTCTAACAAAGTTATATGTATGGGAATATCAATAAGTACAGTTATCTGTTGATTTCATACATTTTGGTTTATAATTGGTGTATTTTGAGAGTCCTTGAGGGTCCCAGGGTCCCTACTGAGTATCGTTATACTCAACCCTACACGGGCTATGCCTACACCTTGTTGTGTTGGTTGTAGAGGACGAAAAACATTGACTTAGCCTGAGAGTACCAAGACTGGATGGTACCCGGAGTTGGACCATATGACGTGATTGTACAAGGAGGAGACCGAGGTACGTGTAGTGCTAAGGATGACCCATCAGATATTTTAATTTTCATCAGTTGTACTTTTACTTTTTAGTTCCTCGTACTTTACAGTTGGGCTCGTATTTCCGACCCCTTTTACATTTCAGCTCTCCTTTGTTATATAGTTTTACCTAGTGTTTTTATCCTTTTGTGTGCTATGTTGTGTGTGTTTACGGGTTATAAAGGCAATGCCTTCCCTGTTTTAGGGAATTACACCTTTGGTGCATGTTTCCAGCCCCTGGGCTATGGAAGACGGACTTGGGGTAGTCACGGTACGGACCCCAGGGGTGGGTCGTGACAAATAGGTATTAAATGATTTGGTTCTACCAAAGAACATATGACTATGATCATTTCAATGAAGAAATAATGTTATGTGTAGTGAGTGTGGTTTTCAGTTCAGGGAGTCCTGGGTTGGTGTAGCGGCCTACTAATCCACGCACATGGACCCTGACTTCTGATTTCTAACTCAGTGCACGAAAACACTAATTGCATGTGTATTTTCAAATGTTTTCTTTATGTCATATCACCAAGCCATCTCACCAAGTATATCTTTTAACCATGGCATACATGTTTCATTTCATAAATATCCACGCAAATAGCCTACTAGAGTTCTGAGAGTTGTAAGCACTAATAGCCCACCGAGCGATGGGGCCATGGTGCCGGTCCCTCATCTAGTTGAGGCACCAATGGAGGCACCAGTGGTACTACTCTCTATTGGGAATCTGTTTCCCACATCCCATGTAGCAGATGGTTCATGCTGCTTGAGCGTGTTTCATGAGTTCCAGCAACATAGGCCACCCAGGATCAGGGGATAGATGGACCCACATGTGGCTGAGTATTGGTTGGAGGCTATGGTGAGAGTCTTATAATTCATAGGGACACAAGCTGACCTCATGGTGATCCTTTCTGCCAGCCTTCTAAATGCAGAAGCAAGTAGATGGTGAAGCTGGATGATCCAGGTTCACGATGAGTTGACGCTTCTCTGGGCAGCCTTCAAGAGCCTGATTTGGGCATAGTTTGTTCCATCAACTCTTCGCATAGTGAGCATTCAAGAGCTACATTGTATGCAGTAGGTCAGTATGACTCTAGATCAGTACTCCTTGAGGTTCACAAACCACTAATGCCACTCCATCGATATGGTGTGGGACCCATTAATCAGGTCCTAGACCTTTGATCAAGGACTCAATCGGGAGATCAGGTCTTTGGTGTTCCCACTCAGCATCCCGACGCAGGCGGGGTTGTTAGAGAGAGCCCTCATAGTGGAGAGTTTCCTTGCTGAGTAGTATCTAGTAGAAAGATCCACCACCAATCAACATGCAACGGAGTATACTCAAGCTGAAAGAAGACATCTGTTGTAGAGGTCTAAGATGACCAGACCTACAGGTGGACGACCGCATGACTCATGATCAGTTGTGTGGGGCAGCTGAGGTGGAGACAGACCTGCCATGAGTGGACAGTGTTATGCATGTGGAGGGATTGTGACTATCTTACCAGTTGTTAGGATGATAAGATGATGGTCAAAGGACTGCCCAGCCAGAGATAGTGATTTGATCGAGGTGGTCCGCAGGGAGTAGGAGGACGTGGTATAGGTTATGGTTGTGCAGTTGGTGGTGGGCGATGTTTTGAGATGATACCACCACCACCACCTAGAGGTCCACCCCAACCGTACAGAGTAGTTGGACAGAAGAGATCACATCTCTAGGAAGCTTAGGCTTACGATCATGGAACTCCAGAGATGATTCAGGGTACGACCTGTGTCTACTCCACAAATGCTGCATTACATATAGACACAGGTTCCCATCATTCTTTTACATCCACCACCCTCTTTCGGATCTCGGAGATTCCGACAGAGTTGTTGAATCTATCCTTTCGGCTAGGGACTCATACAGGAGCGGATTTGACGATTACGCACATCTGTCGGTAGTGTAATCTTACTCTAAGAGTTAATTTCTTCGGCTGGGATCTCCTTGTAGTGGTGTCGAGGCCTTACGATGGCATCTTGGGTATGTACTAGTTATCTACAGTCCATGCCTAGATTGACTTTATTAGGCGCAAAGTGCAGTTTTTCCACACGGATGGGACCAATATTAACTTCACCGATGGGAGGGGAGCCTTTGCAGTGCAAGATGGACTTACCCGGAGAAGGGTGCAGCCTATCACACATTAGTTAGATAGAATTACCCTCAGAGGTGTTGATGTAGAGAGACCAATATATCCTGTAGCGGTGGTCTAGTAAGCATATATTTTCCTCGATGATGTTCTGGGTCTACCTCATCAGAGAGAGGTGGAATTTTACATAGATTTTTACCCTCAGACGACATCGAGATCTACTCCAGCACATTGGAAAGCTCCTGCTGAGCTTCGTGAGCTACGGGTATAACTGGAGGAATTGTAATGGAAGGGATTCATCTAGCACAGTGTTTCTCCCTATGATACCCTTACTCTGTTCACCAAGAAGACAGATGGGCGGTTGAGTCTTTGTGTTGACAATCGACACCTAAACCAGGTGACTGTGAAGAAAAAGTACACACTCTAAAGGATTGACGCCCTCTTTGATCAGAATAAGGTAGCACAGTGGTTCTTGATGATAGACCTCAGTTCAAACTATCACCAGCTCCGAGTACAAGACGAGGGTGTGTAGAAGATGGCCTTCATATTTCTTTCTCTCCACCACGAGTTCTTGGTTATGTCAATCAGTGTAACCATCACTCCATCAATGTTCATGGGACTCATGAACATGATTATTCAGCCATACCTTGATAGCTTTTTCGTAGTCTTCATCAACGAAATTCTGATATACTCGACTATTGAGGAGGAGCATTCCTATCATTTTGCAGGTGGTACTGGACACACTCTGAGAGAACTAGCTTTATGTTAAGCACTCAATGTTCTAGTATTGGATTTGAGAGATTTACTTTCTGGGACATGTCATCTCAGAGGCTGGAGTTGTAGTAGATCAAGCAAAGATTGAGGTGGTACATGCTTGGGAGCCACCTAGGAGTGTGAATGACGTATAATGTTTCCTATATTTGGCTAGATATTTCCATAGCTTGTTGCCAGACTTCTCCAGAGTTGCAGCAGCACTATCAGCCTTGACGAAGAGGTGTAAACCCTTCGTGCGATCGGAGAGATGCGATCAGAGCTTTCAGGAGCTGAGGCATAGGATGACTAGTGCCCCCATCTTAAGGGTATGGGTGGAAGTTGTATGGTACTTAGTCTACTGTGACACATCAATGATATGACTCAGATGTTTTCTGATGCAGGAGCGAGCAATGATTGCAGATGTCTCTCAAGAGATGATGTAGAGGCTGAATAGTTCCCCCAACTTGAAGCTATAAGAGGAAGGAATAGGGTATGCAGTCTACTGTGACACATTAGGGACCGGACTCGGATTTTTCCTGATGCAAGTGCGAGTAGTGATCGCATATGGCTCTCGATAGCTGAGACAACACGAGAAGAACTATTCTACCCATGACCCGGAGTTAGAAAAAATGCTCTTTTCCTTGAAGATGTGGTGACACTATCTGATGTAGAAGCATTTTACCCTGTACTCTGATCACAAAAGTCTCAGGTATATATTCTCTCAGAAGGACCTCAAATAGAAAAAATTCAGTTGGATTGAGTTCCTCTAGGACAATGACATTGAGATAATCTATACTTCTATGAAGAGGAACGTTATAGAAGATGCACCCCACAGGGGGACAGGTATACAACTTCTAGGTGAAGCGACGAAGTAGCTGGCCACTTCGTAGATATCTTTTATGGAACACGACGGAGCAGTTTTTCTTCAGTCTCTTACAGTCACTCCACCACATCTTCAGTGAGTCCGGGATGTATAGCATGGGTACAATGAGTGCGATATGTTACATGAACATATATCCACAGGACATGAAATTGATGGATTTTCTAATGGTGGGGAACATGTCATCCTTTTCGGGGGATGTACCATGGTACCAGTGTATCTTTGGGAGGATGTGTTGAAGGAGATACACACATCCCTTATAGAGGTACATCCAGGTGTGTCAAAGTTGTAACAAGACCTTCAAAAACAATGCTGGTGGCCGATAATGAAGACATCAGATGCGGATTTTGTCTCTCGGTGCCTCACTTGTCATCATGTGAAGGTAGAGCATCAGGTACCACCAGACTTGGTTCAGCATTTTGAGGTCCAAGAGTGGAACTGGGATGGAATATCCATGGACTTCGTGACAGGACATCCACGTATATACAGCGGAAATGACCTGATTTGGGTGATCTTCGACTGACCTACCCTGTCGGCCCACTTCATACTGCTCAAAGGGAAGGGACTAGTAGAGAACATGGGACAACTCTATGTGGAAAATATTGTGCAGCTACATTAAGTAACCTTGGCGATTTTTTCCGATCGTGACAAACGATTTACTTCCCGGCTATGGAAGGGGTTGCAAAACGCTTTCGAGACGCAGCTTCGTTTGAGCACCACCTTCCATCCTCAAACGAATGGCCAGACTAAGCAGACTATTCAGACTCTCGAGGACGTGCTCTGCACTTGTGTCCTCGACTTCGGTCGCAGCTGGGAGGATCAATAGCCTTTGGTGGAGTTTTCGTATAACAAAAACTATCACTCCACCATTGGGATGTCTCCTTTAGAGGTGTTATACGGGGGACCTTGCAGATCACCTTTGTGCTGGACCGACCCGGGGGAGTCAGCAGTAGTGGGACTAGGGATGGTATAGCCTACCACAGAGAAGGTCAATATCATCCAGGATCATATGAAGATTGCACAGAGCATGCTGAAGTTGTACGCTGACAGGAGACAGAGACCTCTAGAGTTCGATCATGGTGACCACATCTTTCTATGGTTCTCACCTTGATGAGGTTTTCAAATATTTGGTCGAGGATGAATGTTATCTTTGAGATTCATCAGACCATTTTAGTTCCACAATAGATTTAGTGAGGCGGCATACCGCTTAGCTCTTCCATCTCAGTTGCACTGGGTGCATGATGTCTTGCATGTATCCCAGCTGAGAAGATATGTGCATGAACTTCCCACATCATCCACCATGGGTTGCTGGACGTCGATGATGGGGTGACGTTTATATTGGTTCCACTAGAGATTGAGGATCGATTGGAGTGGGTCCTTCGTGGATGGTTGTTACCTTTGGTGGAAATTCACTAACATCATGGTAACCTCCAGGAGAGCACATGGGAGCAGGAGGCTCAATTCCGTGCTCATTACCCCCATGTTCCCATAGTTATCAGTTGTGGATTATAAAGACGTCAAGCCCTAATGTGGGGAGAATGTAAAGACCAGTAATTTACATGAATTGTTTTTATATATATGGGGATTTTACAAGTCCGAAAAAAATGACGGCGCATGATTCTGAGGTATGGAGTGCCCAGAATAAATTTCTGAACATTTTATCAGGTACGTTCCGTGAAAGTTTGAGTGGGTTTTTATAACTTTTAAACCATTGCACTGAATTAAAATTCCAGGACACCGTTGAACTCACAGCACCAGTATTCTCTTAATGAGACTCTCACCTCAATGATAGTTGATTTAGGGTGAATGCTAGTATTTAGGTTTTTCATGGAATTAAAAAAATAAAATAAACACACATTTTATTTTATTTTGTTTGTTGTAACCACCCAGGCTGGAGTTGTAGTGTGGGGACCACCCAACCATAACATCCCATGAGAGGTTATGGTGTTGGGACACACCTGATCATATCCTCCCACAATAGTTTATGGTGGTGGGGACCACCAGGGACTAAACCCCCCATTTAAATGATAAAAACTCTCAACTACCCTCATTAATAAGGGATAGCCTCTTTACCTACTCTATTCATTAATTCTTCCACCCCCTCCCTTAATTTTTTACGCCACCCACCTTCATTAATTAGGAATTTTGAATTCTTTCCAATAAAATAATATATTTTTAAATCTCTTATTATGGAACACCATTCATTTTTGGGTTGAATTTGTGGACCGGAGGAGCTCTTGGGAGAATGTTCCTCGAACGAAGAATGATGAACTTCCTCCACGAAGAATGCCAGCAAGGAACGTCTTCGACTTATTCCTCGGAAGCACCTTATGGAGGCAACCGACATGGGACGTCTTCGAAGTCCGACCTTCCCTCCTCATCATCATCAATGAACAGAGGCAAGATCTCAGGATTGGAGATATGTGGCAGACACGATGAATGACCACAAGTCCATCTTCTTCCCCATTACTCCGTCGACGTATCAACCCGAGGTAGGGGGTTTTTCTATGATTGATTTTATATACCCATGTTATTCCATTCTAGATCATGGTACGTGGATCAACTTTCTAACTAGTTTATCCGTATATGTTTTCATTTTGAAGGATTTGGAATTAATCATTGTAGGGGGGTTTGGTGTGCTTCATTCTTGTGAGGTAAATGCTACCACCAAAAACGTGAAGGGTGCGAACCTAACCAAAATGGCACGACCACTTTGTTGTTCTCTTTTGCGGTGTTCTTCGAAATTGAGGAAGGCGACGAAGGTGATAAAGGCAACGACAACGCCACACGTGGCCTCCGTGGCCCACACCGCCCCCGCTGCGTTCCGCGCTGCCGCTGGCCGAACCAGCCCCACGGCACCTCGCGGTGCCCTGTCCGAATCAGCCACTCCACATCGCGGTGCCCCAGCCGAACTGTCCCATCAGTCTCCGCCCTTCCGGCCATGCGGACTCGGGCCGAGCCATGCCACCCTAGTTGCGCCCTCTGTTGGCCGAACCGGCCCCGACCACCCTGGTCTCGCTACTCTCACCACGGACGAACCGACCCCACGCCCATAGGCCGAACCCCACTGGCTGAGCCACCCCGACTGCTCCACCCACAGGTCGCACCTCCCTCTATGCCGAACGGGTTGCGCCCTCAAGGCCGACCTAGACTCACTGTGCCCTTCCGGCCGAACCGGCCTCATCCCGCCCTTTCGGCCGAACAGGCACCGTGGCGCCCTAACCAGCCAACCCAGCCGCGCCAACCTGCCCTCCTACCGAGCCCCAAGCCAAAACTGCGCACTCATGGCGCCCCGGCCGAACCGGCCTCTAGCGCCGACCTGCAGCCGGTCCACTCCCTCATGACCCTCCACAGCCCCTCGCAGCCTGCAGCGCGAGGCCCAGCGGGCCTAGACGAACCCAATAGGCTGGACCACACAATGGGTCAGGCGAGGTTAACCAGAACCGGGTCTGCCAAAACTAGGTCCGGCCTTGTCAGTCTGACAGTGTCAGACAGGACCCGGGCCCACTACAACCCTTTACTTTCTTTTGGCTATTTATTTGGCACTGGATGTCCATTTGACGAACCATCAGTGGCGCTGGTAATCTTTGAGCATTAAGGTCCCTTTGATTATACCCCAATGGAGTTTGGGGTATAGATGAGATATGGTCAGGTTGGATCGTGCTCGAATCCAACCGGGCCCGCATGACTAAAAGACTAATAACTCACTGACCGGGCGTCTGATGGACGCGCCGTCTATTGCGTTGTGACCCCTATGATGTGGGAGACCTTTGAGATACTTCTTCGTGAGACTTAGTGACAGTTATAGTATCGACAAGTAGCTCATGCAGTAGATCCTCCAGGAGACATGTGATCGTAGTGCAGATACCTAGTAGCTAGATGAGACATGATGACTAGTGACCGTTTGACTTGGAGTGACTCTACAAGCCCAGTGGAGAGTGCCTTGGTGTCGTGGAAGACCTATGGTACTCAACAAAAGGAGTACATTAGCATGCTACGAGGGGGAGCACTCTTGGTGACACATCAGACCCACGGTGAAGAACGCCTCAGTGTGACGTGGTAGTCCCATGGTACTCGACATGAGGAGTACCTCAGCAGTCAATGGTTAGTGGGAAGCGGGCTTGGTGTCGCAGAAGGCCCACTGTAATCGATTTAGCGGGAGTTCTCCTATATCCATGGTTTTGATAATGTGACTGGGGATGTTACTTGATACTTCCCCTAAAATAAAATCTTTCTTGAGCCGATTCAGTACTTTTATGATTTCCACATGATTGAGTTGGATTACATAATAACATAGGTATATGTATGTGAATATACCTATGTTGAGTTATCAATTGATTTCATACATTTTGGTTTAACCTTGGTGGATTTTTAGAGACTTTGAGGGTCTCGGGTTCCCTACTGAGTATAGTTATACTCACCCCTGCACGGGCTATGCCTACACCTTGTTGTGTTGGTTGTAAATGAAGAATAGCACTAACTGAGGCTGAGAGTACTAGGACTGGATGGCACCCAGAGGTGGACTATATACCTTGATAGTACACATAGGAGATGGAAGGATGTGGAGTGCTGAGGAGGGGATTTTTACCTACCCTTAAGGTGTAACCTCGGAGGAAGAACCATCAAATGTTTTAATTTTTTTCATTTGTACTTGTACTTTTCCGTTTCTTGTACCATACAGTTGGGCATGAATTTTTGGTCCCTTTTATGTTTCAGAACTCCTTTGTTATAAAGTGTTACATAGTGTTTTGTATCACGTTGTATGCTCAGTTTTGTGTGTTTATAGGTTATAAATGCAACGCCTTCCCAGTTTTTGGGAATTATGCCTTGGGTGCTAGTCGCCAGCCCCTGGAATATGGGAGGCGGGATTGTGGTAGTCACGGAACGAACCTCGGGGGATGGTTCATGACATGTGGAAAAGGGTATTTGTTCAAAACAACGATGTTATTAAAACTGATATAATCAATATAATATCTCCTAGTAAAAACACTATTTTTTTACAAACAAAATAGTATAATCCCATGGTTAAGTAATAGGTGGAATACAACATGTATCTATAATGTATTTCAATATCTTTTTTATATCCAATTTTTCTACTTATGTGATTTGATAAGGGGTTTTGAAATAAGAATAACATTAAGGACTAATATAATTTTAATCATAACAACCTGATATGAAATAAAACTAGTAAATTGTTTAGAAAAAACATTTATATATTCATTCACGAATAGCATATCTCTAATATGAACAATTTAGTTTTTTTAATTACATGTGTCATGTGACATTTTATTCAATTTCAAATCAATTTTTCATTGTCAAGGTTATTTATTATAAAATTGAAAACATTGAAAATTATATTATAGCTATAAAATCTACATTAGAGTGAATAATTGAAATCCAACACATACACAAAATAATATTAAACGCAACTATTGGTAATTCAATATTATTTTTAGGAATAATTCTTTCCCTTATAACAATATCAAGATTCATATAAATAATTATATTCTATAATACATCAACATGATTATTTTACAAAAAGATCATTCATTCTCATGTAATGTGTTATTCAAATTATTAATGAATAATTCTAAAAAAAGTAAGTAAAGAAAAATCCATAATAATCAAGGTATTGTTTTAAAGAGAAAAAATAAATATAATACCATTCAACATGAGATTTGAAGGCACAACATAAAATATAGTGGTAGAAAATGATTTATCAAATACTTTTTTATTTTAATCATGATGATTTACAACATTACATAAAAAAGTGTAAACATGATAGCATTATTTCCAAGAATATTTAATTTAGAGAATAATTTAATAATTATTTAATTATTTTTCTTCTTTGTTCATCATAGTCATAATCCATGTGACCAAAATTTGACATCAAAATCATTTCGATAATTTTCTGGGACCTTCTCCAAGGTCCTCTTTAATACACTTACCACAAAAACATAATTTCAATTACTTTCCTCCAAATTTAATTAATATATTCTTATTTACTTTTTCACAAGAATCCCTTGTAATATATTTTTCATCACAAGACACATACATTTCATCAAAATCCTTCTAATATTTTTCATAGAAAATAATAAATTTAACACATGTTTAAATATATGTTAAATAAAATAGTCTTTTTAAATTTGATTTCAAACCAATATAAAATAAATTATTTTTATATTCAATATCCCAATAAAAAATTGGTTACTTAAAAGAAAATTAGATGAAATTTTCTTCTATTTAAACTAAGGAATATTCAATTTTTTTTATTTAAATCAGGGAATTTTTTCCCCATTATTTCTTGAAAACCCATTTAGAAATATTTTGCATGAAAAATACATTTAATTATTAGACATTAAATGTAATAAACATCAACATTATATCCATTATTTTTAACTGCATATCACTATCAGTTGTCTTCACCGTTAAAATGATAAATGTAAAGGGTTAAAATATTATATTCTAAAAATCCTAGGAAATAAAATATATTTTATAGGATATTAATACATAATTTAGATAGTATAAGTTAGGATCATCCATTTCCTAATTGGCTATGTTGTATCATATAATGGGTTATTGCTGAAATATTTATTTAAGGTAAATCTGCCTTCTTGCTAGAAAGGAGACCACCATCATTTATATCTCGTTTCAAGTTATTCACCAACAAAAAATTGATTAAAATAACTACAAATGTCTAATGATGCTGATTTGGAATGATATTTTCCTCTCGATGCCTTCCCAAATAGGTTCAAAATTTCCGAAATTAAAATCATTATGATCATACATAATTTAGATGAATCAAAATGTTAGTATTCAAATTCAATATAATTTCACAATATCAATAATTTAAGAAACAAATTTAGGGTATTATATTACTGTTATAATAACCCATATGTTATCTAAAACTACCTATATTTTCAACTATTGCAATCCGTCCTCCAGGAAATTATTTCATTAGAGTTTTTGGGAATTAGGAATAACTCCAACATGGTAAACACGTACATTAAAAATATACACATATACTCAATATCAATTTTATCCTCAAATGAGAGTCTTTTTAAATAATACAATTGTTTCAGTTCAGGAAAAATATTCAAAAATATTCAATTTTAATCATCATTTTCCCTAAACTCCCACATGTTGTGTCAAAATCATTTTTAAAAAACAGGAAAATAAAAATATATCAATCTGGAACATAAAATAAAAATCCCTGTTATTATAATGAAACCTCATAAAAATTCAAAAAACCATACACTGTTTCCAAATAAATAGATCACTTTTTCCATATGATCATTATAATATATATTTAGAATAACAAAATTTCTATGAAATATAATTAGCATGAATATAAGAGTTAATAAGGTATCCTAGAACATCATTTTCCATATAACTATTAAAAATGAAATAACAAATATGATCAACATTTATCTTTAGAGTACCAAATGCATTTAAGAGTTTAACATAACCACCCATCCTTGGATTATCTTGGAACAACAGGTAATTGATTAATAATAAATACACCCATCAAAGATTATAATAGAACCACCCATAATTTACTTATTACATAACCAACCCTTATAAAAAAATTACTATGAAGTACATCCAAATCTTATGAAATTAATTCTTTTGTCATTAAATTATTTTAACTTAAAATACCCATTTCTTTTTATAATCACATATTAAAAAAAATAAAATACAAAGAATTTATTTTAGGTTTGAATAAACATGTAAATCTACAAAGGTATCACTAAATAATTAATTCATGTAGATGGTTGGAATGTATTATCACTTCACATAAGTTAAAAAACATTTCTTTTAAACATATATAATAGAAAAATAGAGTAATTTCAAAAAAAAAGACTTTTAAAATGAATACCCCTTACCATGAGTGTAATTATTTGTTTATTTTTATTATCATTCTTATAAAAAACATTATTTATTTTAATACAATCTTATGATATTATATGATGTTCATTATTTCACTTGTACAACGTATTACGATGTTATATACACGTACTTAATTATGAATTTCATGTAGTATTTTTTGATGATATCGGGTATTTCGGTCCAAAATGCATTTAGTATAGTGACTATAATATAGTTTTCATCAATCTAAAATATTTATAATATTAATAATGAAATGAATATCATTTTATTAATTACTTATATTTTTTAAATTCATCAATTAAATACTCTAATGGAAAAATAATTATGATAAAATCATGTATAATGTGGATTCTACTAAAGCATGAGTAGAATTTCCATTTTTCAACAATCATTATGTAAGAAGGGTATGTATTATTTAATTTTTATGTAATAATAATAATATCATATATATCATTTCAGTTATTTAAATGAATATATATATGTCATCAATATAATGTGGGTATGAAAAATATACCACATCACCTAGTAGATGTTGTAGTCCACACATATGTCCGAATGACTTTAGAATTTTTTTAATAGAAATGAATGAATATAAATGAAAAATGGTGTTAAAATATTGATAAATATGTCATGAATATAATATATAAAAAATAATTCTGTCATTATATCCAGTATTTATGGATAAAGATGAAAAAAACTACATCGGATCAGGAGTCTATAGTCTGTTGTACACACGACCAATGAATTCTTCTCACATTTGAAGGAATAAGATATGGATATTGTTAATGAGACAAAAAAAATTCCATTTAATAGAGTATATTTTATTTACTATTTTTAAAAATTTTACCAATATTTGAAATTGTTGTATGAAGAAACAAAACTAAAATGTTCAGATGAAAACTACACCATTTCTTTAGAAAACCACCATTTCATTACACATTAACCCATATATTCTTAGTATTATGCCTAGAAAAGACATCTATATGTTATTAGTCCTTTTAATACATTATTTTGGTAGGATATTTCTAATTCAAAAAGGTTTTTATGTGTGAATATAATATTATAATAGGTATACGTTGATAAGATAGGGTACGAGAACTCTTGGTATTTATAAAAATAATAAATAAATATATATTATTTTTCATTTTATAATAGATAAAATGTTATTAAGATGGAATATAAGATTATTGAGAATCTAAATACCATGATTAATTATTTTTTTTATCTTTTAACTATATGTATACCCATATCTTTTAGTTTTATCTGTTATTTAACCCCTTTAACTCATACCAGGACGACAAGATGTTTTTATCAATTAGGGTAAATATAATTATACTAAAATGAAATGTAATCCATAAATGATAAATGGTTGATATTTTAACCTTATAAAAATAAAATCATGGAATTTTAGTTTTTTTGAATTTAATATCATTATATAATTCAATATTTATTATAAATTTTAAAAAATGTCAATTTTTTGAAATAATAATTTAATTAAATTTATTAAAATAAAACTAAATTTTATATTTCAAAAACATATTTTAATATATCCATAAAATGATGAGTTAGAATTTAAAATTAATTTATCAGAACATTTATTTCAAATTATATGTATTTTAATATTACAAATATCATTTATTTGATTTTTGAAAATATTGGTTAATTTTTTTATCAATATTTTTAATGATAGTAGGCGAATTATATAAATAATAAAATTTAATGATAAATTATATTCATGAATATATATATTTTAAAATTTAATTCACTATTTATAGTCCAATATATTTTTTGTATATCGCTATTTAAAAATATTACTCTTAACAAAAACTAGTGTGTGACACATTTCACATTTCTTTAAATGAAATACAATAAGAGTCGTCAACATATCCACAATTACCCATATAATCATAATGTAGGCCATTTTATAATTATTTTTAATATATAATCATCCAATAAGTTATACATATGTTTTTGGGTCATTTTATTGATCTTAACAATTTATTTTTAATGAATGTTACATGTTTTACCCTTTACCGTGGTAACCCAAATTACTAATGTTTCTATTCATATTGACCAAACACAAAAGGGAATTATTTTCTAAATATTTAACCAATGATTATAAATGTGAAATATATTTTTCATTATTCAAAACAATAGAGATGATAAATTTAATTACATTTTAATGTGATAAAACGCAACAAAAACTAGTTATTATGGAATATTGACATTTTAAAATTTAATTTTTTTAATAATAATATAATGTATAAAATAAATTTCAATAAACATAATGTGATAAATTTATATTAAAATAAATACTTATAATTTAATGACAACCTAAATGATAAATTTTTATATTAAATTAATTATATTTTTCAATAAAAACACATATTTTTCACTATTTTTGTAAAATAATACATATAAATATAAAAATAGATTCTCAGGTTATTTTGAAAAGATAAATTAAAAAATGAAATTATTTTTCTGTATTAATATTATATTTTTTGTAAAATTACTCTTTCAAATATGACATTTCATGGACTTATCATTATAAATCTAATTTATTTATGATTTTAATATTTTATAAACACATATAGAATGAATTTAACTATTTTAATCAAAAGTAATCATATATATGAAAAAAAACAATACATAGTTTTTTATAATAATATTTTTTAGGAAATTGTATATTTCATAATAATGTATTAAATTTGGAAAATGACAATATTTTATTAATGAAACATTCATATCTATTTAATTTTTATGGGCCATAATCAATCCTATTGAAAAATAGATTTCATACAATCCAATGATTCCACATTTGAGGAATATATTTTAAAATAAAAATTATAAAAAATTTCAACGATGGAATACCGATGGGTATATATCTAATGGAAACATACATCACTCTACTGACTCGCTATAGTATATGAGATTTGATAATAAATTTCTCAATTCATGATATGAATAATGAAATATCAGAATTAGACTATTTATAAATGGAATGTGTCTTTTTTGGATGCCTTAGTATACAAAATACTTTATATGATGATTTATTGGATTTTTAAAACTTATCTAGACATATATGCATGCTGAATAAATATTATATGTTGATAAGGTTAGATTACAGATTTAAAAATAATAAACCTGATATCGAAGTATATATTTCATGATTGGATGATAATTTGAAATATCTATGAAATAGAGGATTTAAAATGATTAATTCCTTAAAAAATATATATTTTCATTAATTTTGGATAATGATGTCTAAAAATTCAATGCATGTATATTGAATATTATATGGTTATCGTGTTAATGGAAATAAATCAATTCGAATTTATGTATAAGTAGTAATTGTGGAATGAATGAAGGATTGTGAATATCATAAATTGATAAATTGTGTGAAATTTTCAACCATATGATATATAGAAAAAGATTTTTAATTATTTAGATGAATATATAATCTCCCCATAAATTTTTTCAAATTATGAATAATATGATTGGGATAAAAATATTGACTTTACATTTTAAAATATTGGAATATCAGGTCATCAAGAAATTATAAGGATGAAAAAATCTATCATATTCAGACTACATTATTGGAAATTTATAGAGATAAAAAAAACTTCCATTTTAAAAAAATATATGTGATAGATTGAATCAAACATTTTTAGACGTAATAGGAATGAAAAAATATGTATTTCATGCTAGATTATACATGATATCGATGGAAATATTTATAGAGTAATATCCACCTATTAAAGGAAACATAATATATTTATCATTGGCATGTCACACAATTATAAAGAGTGGGAGGATTAGTTTTTATTAAATATGGTATACATTTTCTGATTTGATATTCATGAAAATTTGAATAATTTGGTTTCAATGTTGGATTTTAAATAAATTGGGTCAAAAAATAAGGTCTGTGATTTAATGATGCATCAACTAATAATAGTTATCCAAAATAGTTTATTATCAATATATTTTAGTATGTATCTCACCATTTTATGTTATTTTCTCAAATCATTTTATTGAAAATTCAATGATTAAAATTTATTAGATTTGTTGGAGAATTAAGCAACACATATATATTTATAATTAGAAAGGAATTTACCATAATTATTTTTTCATAAAGTGGGACATATTTGGATTCAATTTGAGTGTTAGAGAGGAATATGTGTGGTATTTATTTATAGTGTATGTATCCATATGAAATATAAATTAAAAATTTAAAGAGATATATGAGAAAACATCATCAATCATAGGACACTATTGTTTAAAAATCTGCATAAAATTTTCTTATTGAGTTCAATATCAATTTTGGACAACACAAAATTGGTTAAACCATATATATCATTTCATGTTGTAGGATTAAACTTATAAAATGTAAAAAGGAGTGAACATTAGATAATGATTCATATTGGGAATACATTTTTTTCATGTATAAAATTGAATGAAAATATAGATTTATCTATATCAGAAACAATCAAATGGTTGGTAGGGGGTCATCTCTTAATATGATCACATGGTCAAGTTTTTGATTTAATGGACACACATTTTACAAAATATATCAAAATGAGAAGAGTATTATGATAAATTATGGGGTAATGGGTTTTAATTATGCCCACCATTTTTTTATTTCAAAAAAGAAATCCTAATTTGTCCATAAATGAAATATTTTAATGTTAATAAGGATATATTGGAAATTTATTATAAAAATTTTCGAGAGATAATGTTAGCGTTTATATAGTTTTATAGTAACATTATTATGTAACATGATGATTATTCATTTACAACAATGGAATTTAAATAATTCAGCTACAATTTTGATCGATTTATCATAGTGATACAAGATTATAAAATATTTTATTTCATTAATCCATCAAATGATATGATGTCCATCATTTTTCAAGGGATGAAAATTAATTTTGGTGAAGATGATTATGATTTTGTTACGGAATTATTTGAGGATTATTATTTAATAAGTAATATAATTATGATAATAATGATTGTAATGAATACATAGTCTTTAAGGTTTAAAATAATAATGCAAACTATAGATAGGAAAATAGTTAATCAATATCAAATTTAATCAATAAAATATTTTCATTTCTTATCATTTCTATGTTTTACTTGTGTAAAATCATATAATTTTAAAATTTAATGGTTATATATACATATATATTTTTATTTGTGAGTTAAATTTTATACTCAAACATTATAAATAATCATATTTTAATTGAAAAACCTGGCATACAATAATATGTTATTGTAATATTTACAAAAATAAAATCCCATTTTTTGTAACTGTGATATTAAAATTTATTAATATTGATCACTTATACATTTTTTGTGCTAATTTTTATATATAATATTATATGATTTATATTATTTTCATTATGAATTATGAGATCATATATTTTTTGATACATCAACATGATAGAAAATATTTTATTAATTACACCTCTTTTCATTCATTGTTTTCAAAAATTGAATATGAAAATAATATACTGGTAAATATAATATCATTAAATCATTCAGTTTCATGGAGATTCATAAATTTATAAGAAAAATTATATATGTACATGTTTTAATAAAATTATTTAACACATAAAATATGAACTTTTTATTGAATGAAACTTTATTATTTTAATAAAATTTTTATGGGATAACGAGTTCGCCTCAAAAAAATGAGTCTCTTTATATTTATTCTTCTAATGAAAATAAATCAAATAGATAATAGATGATGGATTAAATCTTTATACAAAAATTCATATGGTCATGGATAGAATTGGATATATGTAAATTCTAATGATAATAATAACCCAACTACCCTAAATGCAATGTAGTTTAAGAGTTACATAACCACTCCGATCCATTTCAATAATAGAAATATTTATTCTGATTGGATGTACTTCTACAAGAATTTGAATATGTTGCGGTCTGTCCTAGTAAAATAACTCAATTGAATAATTTTTATCTCATTATAAAAAAATATACTTTATTTGATTATTATTTAGTGAATTCATTTAAATATATCATTCCACATTCATGAAAAAATAAATTAACGAAATATTATTATATTTAATAGTTTTTCAATGTAGGGATTTTAAAAACGATGAAAAAATATTATGTTTTTGTGATGTTACCAAAGGAAGAACCATGACTCAATAATGAGTTTTCGGATTCCTATGCAAGAAATAAATTTTTCAACAATCAACAGGATGATGCATTTATGGTATGTTAATTATTGTTTACTATCCAATTTTCTAAAAAAATTTGTATTAATTTTGATATTATTTTAATGTAATATTGTTACAATAGATCTTACTATGATATCCAATCATATAATGTATACCCTCAAACATTATTATACGGAGGATATCATTTAATGGAGGATTAAATTATGACTGAAATGTTTAATGTATTAAAAGATAAATATAGTGGTGTTTTATAACCATCCTAGTTTAGTTATCCATATCCCCCACTCACTATTAAAATTAAAAATTATTGAAAATGAAAAAAATAAATCATATCATACAGAAAAATCATATAATGTTTTTGGACGATTTATAGGAAAATAATTTGTATTTTCCATTAATTTTTGTATTTTTAAAATAAATTACAGTAATGTACACTTTTTATTTACCTTTTATTGGAGACCATTATGATAATGAGATACATTTAAATTTTTTCCCTACACTATGTGTGGAAATTATAGAAATTTCATTTGGAAATATATAACATCATGTCCATGTAAGAAGATATGAGGCCAATATTAGCTTTAAGAAACACTTTTCCTTAAAATTAAGAAATCAAAGGAAATGAGAATGGATTCAATAAAAATTGAGCTGAAAGGCATACAATAGCCCATGGGTGATCAATTTAATTCAGATATGTGGGTTATGTTTGAACCAATGATGAGAAAATCGTATCATGTAGTGTTTTTCTACTCTGTTTCTCAACCTCCACATTCAAACATAACCTTATTCTATTTGTGGTATGCTAGAGATCCCTATGTGTGTATTATAGTGTACATAGTAATTTAGATTATTTGGAATTATATACTTCACCAAACCAAGATGTTTGGTTAGGTAGGAGTTTCATTATGTGTTATTATTGATCAATATTCTATAATTACATTTCATATGGAGGAAGTTATAAGAGTTGTACATTATATGTGTCATTTTTATCTTTTTCCAAATAGACGTAATAGTTATCTATCTTATAATTCAAGTGTTGATTTTAAAACACTATTTAAATTTATTTAAGAATAATTATAACGTGTTATAGTATTTAATTTTTATTAAGATTATATAAAATGAAAAAAAAATTACAAAAAAAAATTGTTTCAAAAATAAAAAACATCACATACTTTTGTTATTTTTTATTGGATAAAACGAATATATAAAATTCAATACTCATTCATTAATGCTTATTTTTTTCAAAAGATGTTTGGTATATATTGAAGAGGCTATCTATTGAGAATATTAGAAATGATTATAATGAATCTTTTTAGTTGGGTTTAACACACTATTCATTGGTTACAGTTGTTTATAATGTATGTAAATTTATGATTTAGATTTTTATTCATTAAATAAATACTACATCAAGTTAATTTGAGTACTAAATATTTAATTTTGTGTCTACAAATTATTCTCATTAAAAATTATAATATTGTTGTTTATTATCTTATAGTTCCAGATTTATTTCAAAACCTATGAAATATCTCAATTATGATGCTTTATTTAAATATATGTGAAATATTAGAAAACAGTTATTATGTGGTGAATTTATTAAATCAATGATTGGTAATAAGATTGATATAATGATGATCAAATATTATTAATAATTTATTTAATTATGACAATTTTATTTTGTGTTTGTTGTTGAATATTAATTTTATTTTTCCTATATGAATTCACATTATATTTGATTGTTTTTCTTTAATAGGAAGTTATTATCAAAATAATAACGTTATTAGTCAAGTATGTTTTATTATTATCTATAATTTTTTATTCTTAATTTTTATTATTTATCCCTGATTTAATAGTTGATATTTTAAAATACATAACACTATGAAACAATAAATCCAGTCACTGGTTGATATATAAGAAAAATAAATTCATTTATTCAAAGTTATTGGTCAATATATTTTAAATTAAATAATCATTTTTTAATATATATATATATATATATCTAGGTTAGTTATTATTTCCAATATAATATTTCATAATCTCATTTTCTTCATCAAAATGGAATAGTGTAATGGAGATAAAATAGTTTAAGATTCATATTTAGATATTCACAACTGTTAAGATGACTAAATTTTATAAGGTTAGTTATATTATTTATTTATGGTTTTATGTCAAAATATTTTTTAAAAATAATAAAATGTATTTCTATTATTGATTTTAAATGAATATGAGTTATAAATGAATGAATATCAAACCTATCATTGATGTTTCAAGGGAGACTATGTTTTATGTATCTTAAATTTTAAAATAACATGTTTTCCTAATTTAACTAATTTTTTTAAAATTAGTATTTCAAAAATTATCTTACTAGTTATGTTTGGATATTATGTTTTTTATAGTATTTTTCATTGATATGTATCTTTATATTCTATTAACATTATGTGGAATCAATAATTTTGATACATTTTTAGAGTAATCCTATTTTTTTAAAATTTTGTTCTTCCCATGTCAGGTTTTTTTAAATATACATCGAAACAAAATAATATTACATTTAATTCTGGTTTTTTTAAATAATGCGAAGTGAATTTCTATGTGCTGGTTTCCACATCTGTTTTTTTAGTGAAACCAATATTTATTCAAATTTTCATTGGATATCAACTAATACTTAAAAATTTATGTGATAATTAATTATAGAATTGTATTATTTAAAATAATCATGAATAATGATTTAATTTTTGTTTGAGATGATGTTTTATGTGCATTTAAAAAAATTAAAATTGAAAAAATATTTTTAAAAATATCATGAATCTATGTAGTCAAAAAAAAATGAAAATAATTATTAATCTAACTGAGGTAGAAACATTTTATTCCAATAGTGCAATGTGACCAAACTCATCGAGCCCCCACATTGGTGGAAGAAGTGTAATTGACCTACCCCATGACAACCTCTATTAAGAATGGGTCATATGAATTTCCATATGGTGGATAACAATCATATTATAGGCCAAAGACTAGTAATCTAATTGATGAGAAATTCAAAAAAAACTGAAGACAATGAACATAACCAAATTGGATTCAATAATCTTTCTAAAATATAAAATTTTTATGTTTACATATTATAACCACCCAAAAGTAATACATAGGAATATAAGTCAAAATGGAGAGGGTAGAACACCAATACCAAAACCATGGGATATAAACAATAAATATATGTATAATTGTGGATATATATTCCAAAAATACATCATCCTAACAATCAACTATTATATTCCATTTATGGATCATCAATTTTCTACCTGAATCACTCCATAAATCATGTGCTATATGACCCAATATTATAAATATTCCATAAAAAACATTCAATATGTTTGTAAAAAAATATCATTAATTACCTTAAATATTGACTACCTTATGAGAAAAAAGAATGATCTATTCCATTATAATCATTTTCAACAAACTCCTCAAAATCAACTCTGGATTTAACAAAAATATCATTACAAAAAATTAATTAGATGTTAACTATAGACATTATTAATCATCCAATAGTGGTTAAAATAGAAATTTCTTCACATTCTTCTTTGTTCACTATTTTACTTTTGTTAGCCTATGTTTTTTTACCATGATTAATACTCCCATTATATATTCAGTTGTATTAGAGATAACATTCTTGATTTGAGATTATAATTCAACTATATTACATAAAAACATTGTTAATATTTTTTCATAGGTAAATTTTTATCAAATAATTCATAGACTACCCCAAAGATAAATGAAACACTTCGAGGGGAGTGAAGAATCAATGTTTTATTAAATGTGATTCTTGTATATCAGTTTTAATTCATTCAATTTTTTTTACACATCATCAAATCTATTTTTTTCTATAAAATAAATTGTAAAATGTAGTAAATAATTGATTAATAATAAAATGAATTATAAATTTTAATATTTGGAAATAATCATTTATAATATTGATTATATGAAATAATTATTTATTCTATGTTATAATATTTAAATGAATAAAAATGGATGGGTACTTTCATGATAATAATATATCATATCCCCACCAATATACTCCATGAAAATGTGACACAAATCATATTTTTCCATCATCTCAATAGCCTTCCATTAAAATCATCCCATAAGATATTTTCAAAAATATCCCCAATATATTCACAAACTATCACCACGATATCCATATATATGTTGAGTCATATATTATCTATAGAATCACACTGAATAAATATATTGTTTAAATTTATATCCTCCTTTATATTTGATCATATGGTCAACAAATGATGTTTCAATAACATTAAAATGAGCCCATTAACTCAACAAACGTGTCTTCAAATGCAGTATGGTATTCAATATATAATCCATGAAACAAGGTCTTCATTAGAATCACATCATCAAATGACATCATAAACATCTCATATATAATCCTCACTCATAGATTTTGAATGGATCATATTACAAATTATCATAAAAATATTATAAAATTTGGTATCTCATAAACATATATAATATTATTAATAATTTTACATAATGAAAACCATTGCACAAAAATGGTCAATTTTTTTCTTCATTCGTACTAAATAACCATTAATATTCTTCTTGAACAATGTATTTGATAGTTCTTCTTTCCATTTCTATAGGTATTAGTGGATTATATAAATTCCTCTACAATAAAGAAAACCTCGATTTTGGTATTTTGATTTTATAATAAAACATATAGTAGTGTATATTGCAATGTTGTTAAAATTATCCACTTACATCAACTCATATTCCCATATGCATAATTGAATATTTTAATTTCTCCTTTTATTTTCATTATCAATATATTGAATACAATTTGAAATTGATTCTAATGGCCCAAAATTAATAAAATTAATTAATAATTTGTGTATTCCTATGACATGATGTAGTCTACATTTCATATCAATATATATTGTGAATATAATATTATTAAATTCATATTATATTTCAAAATTATGTTTTTCATATATTCATACTCAATATCGATGGGTTCTATAATTTAATCAAATAATTTGTTATATAATAAAGGAATTGGTGAACAAACAACAGTTCACTCAATAATTTCTAGGTTATTCATTAAAATATAATGATTTTACATAATCAATTAAAAATATTTAACCATTATACACTCATTGATGATGATATCCAGTGGATTGAATATTTTTTCCTCAGAATTACATGCATCATATCACATATAATATGTGATGCTTTTCAAATTATAGCGAAACCCAAACATCATCCATTCATTTTCATTTGAGTCTAATAAATCTTAGAATAAATTTTTTTGATTCCTTATATTATAAATATTCATGTTAAAATATTAATTATATCATTGAAATAAATATTTTTCCATTAAAAATCATACATGGATTATAAATATCTTCTTTAATGCAATGTATTGTTCCTGTAGCATCAAATGTTTTAAACCTGATGAATTACAATGGTATTTGAATTTTTTCATTGGTTAATGGGGTATTTTTTAAACCATGAATTAGAATATAATTTATATAGTGTGACAACATTTATTTAGTTTTATTAGACTTTTCTATGGTGAATGGGGTCCCATGGTTGTATCATCACGTTTTGGGGTCAATAATGCAAAGTATCCCACTTTATGGAAGAATCTTGTAGGGTGCCTGATATGTTAGAAACCGTAAAGACCATATAAGAAAATGTGTTTCCTAGTAAAATGTATCTAGTGGTGTTGTATGGATTTATCTAACCGTATAAGAGGAGGAAAATTTCAATTTAGGGTGTTTGAAGTTTTATTAAGAGTGTGCACATGGGTTTCACATTATTTTCCCAACCTGTTCCCCTATCTTACTTGCATAGAGCCACTTAAGTAGTGTTTTGGAATAGTTTGGTTCATGGATGGAACAAGGATGGTAAAATCAATTTGTTAAACCTTGTGTGGTGTGTCCCTTAAGTATTAATAATAACACTGTTAGTGCAAGGATTGTCCAACCATGTGGCCAAACCATATAACCCAATAAAGATGGGAAATTTAGCATTATTTCCTAAAAAGTTAATTTTTTTGACATCCCCCATCCTCCTCTATTCGTTCTAGCAGGTCTCTCTATGCCACTGATGTAGTAAGCCCTCTTATCCTCCACCATAGGGTTTTTGATATAGCCCTAATACATAGCCCAAATATCATGTCTTCTGAAGCCCCAAAATGACTGAGATAATCATTTCACTCATATTCATTATATATCGCCTTCCATCCATACCTTTGTAACAATTTAGGTCAGACAAATTTTTCCTATATTTATTGATTTGTATGGTCTCATTGTTTTCTCTCAAATAGGGCCAAATCAAATATTGATATTGGATGTCTGGGATATCCGTTGTGTAAGTTAGGTGGTCTATCTCCTTCTACGATGTATAACTGCATTCTATATATTGATCCATTGTGTCATTTTCCAAAATAATTCAGTGATTCCAGTAACATTTCAAATATTTCAAATTGAACCTTTTATCGTGCCTATTATGACCCTAGTGTGTGGAAATTTATTCATTGTTTGACTATCTCATCCCTAGCCACATTGATGGAGGTGTTTCCCACTTTTGGGACAAATAACCAATTACTGAAGTATGTTGAACACACTAAATGTTGTGATTCACATGTAATAAATTCACTATGTAAATAATCGAATCAAGATAGATTAGATTCCATGTGTGAAAAACTTTGTCTTCATGCCTCATGAAATAAATTTTATTTTTTACGTTTTATTCTACAAAAGTAATTCCTTATGCATTATACATTTCATTTTTTTCTTAATTCATTGTTCCTCATGATTTATGCATTATATTCCATCAATTATTTATTGTATTTATTTTATTATACATTTTAATTTATTCCTTATCTAATGATTCTATTAATATTAATTATAAGACATTACATCCTCGTTATTAATGTTCCTAAATTTCTATATTGTGAATTGTGTTTTTTATTTACATGTATTATTGTCATCATGTTTTGGATTAACTCATGTGGTATAAGATCTTATGACATATTTTATTTTCACTCTCGGAAATTATTTGGATATCTGGAATATCATGTATTATTCTTTGATCATTGATGATATGTGATTGTGAATGATATACCTCACCTATTATGGGACAAGAGAGTAAACATGTCTCGTCTTAATGACCTCATCTCAGAACTCACCATTCATAGCCTTGGATCAACCTGACATGATGAGAGTGATAATTTGACATTTCTCATAACGGTTATCCATAAATATTCAATATACCATTGAGTGACATCAGATCCTTATGGGATAAACTGTGGATGGACACATTGGAATGATGGATATTCCATGCATCAGATGATACCTAGACCCTTATGTGAGATACATGGTATGTACTAAGAATTTTACATTCAATTATTAATACAATGGACACTATTTTAAGACACATTGGACTCACATTTGGTTGTTGGGTATTTCCAGGGATCATACAAAGACCGCTACGATTCAATTCAATACCTCCTTGGAAGGGATTAGGATGCAGTTACTACATTTTATGAATTCTAAGCATGTATTTCATGTTATGATTTATTATAATCTTTTTAATCATTACTGTACGAGAATGAATCAAAAATTTTCAAAGTGTTTCTATATTAAGACAAATCAAAATATTAGGGTTAACACACTTCTTGTTATTCATACAAGATTCAATGTATACAATTTATTACCTATACATGTTCTATTATTTTAAACCAATGGCTTGGGGGAAAACTGTAGAATTAGTTAGTTATCCTTTTAGAAACCAAGATTCCTGTGTTGTGTATTTATTAGTTTATCTCATTATATTCACATGTATTGGAACAATGTTATAATTATATATGATAAACTATATTGATATAGACAAAATGTGTGGTATCCTATTTGGATTAATACTCTCACCCGAATCTAGTATCCATTTCATTGGGGTACACGAGAATATTTTATTTTTTTGAAGTTCCATGGATTTATTTCTTGTGTTGTGTTGTTTACATGGATGTTTGTGATTTATTCAGTCATCATATTTGTCTTTAACTATTTTTCAATATATTATTATGCTATCCTCTAGTGTCATCATCTATATAATTTCGTATATAACATTATTCCACTTCAATCATGAGGGTATAATATCCTCATAATAAAATCATTAGAACCCTTCTTCCATTCAGCATCATTTGGCATACTTAGAAGTGCGTATATGGTCATGTGGCAAGAAGTTCTCGTATCAGTTTTGTGGTCTATTAGCTTGGATATTACAAAGGGGAATTAGATCTTCTATGTTCATTTATCTTATATTTTATGGTTAATAGAGAGGATAATATGAATGTGTTTCGACATTGTAAATAGGAATTCATTTGATTTATCAACCCACATATGGGGAAATGTACAAGTAGAAACGGATGAGGATGTTGATCATGTTTTTTGATAATATAGTTGATTTTAATTTTACATATAGTTATTTGAGTTAATTATTCTTATTTATAATTGGTATGATTATATTATGAAACATATTTATAGTAAGTAATGGTGGAATCATTTCATACATTATTATCGTAATGTATTATTTCACATATTGTTCATACACAATTCCATGTATGATTCATTAATTCACTGTTTAAATATTTTGATGTTCCTGGGGTGTTATTTTCCTTCTTATTATATGAAAATCTAGGCTCATTGGTAACATGATTAGATTTTACATTCTTGTTTATTTCATTACATGGTAATGCATCACCTTCTAATGTGTTCAATTATAATTATTTCATTTAGTGTTTTTCTACAATTCCCTAATGTTAGGGTTATGGTTATCATGTTATTTTGACTTCCTTTCTAATTTAGCAGTATTATAATGTTAATTTAATGGCTTCCCAATTTCCTTTCATTGATAATCCATTTGAAATTTTTGTTTTAACAGCACATAGTTATATTTTAAAATGTGAAATTTATTATTTATGTATACCCCCACTAATCAATTATGAAATTTTTGATCCAATAACCACTGGTTATATGGGATGAAACATTATGGATGTTTTTCAATAAGAATCCATTTTTCTCAAATAAATAATGTGTATGAGTAATTTATGAATTGGAATGAGGTGGACCGTATAATTGAACCATTGTAGATAAAGATTATATATTTAAATTCATTTTCATTAATCATGTGGTGGTTGAATTTTATATTTAAATTTTGATGAAATGGTTTTGGTTAGATGGATTTCATGTATATCAT
Source organism: Viscum album (assembly GCA_963277665.1). NCBI lineage: Eukaryota > Viridiplantae > Streptophyta > Magnoliopsida > Santalales > Viscaceae > Viscum > Viscum album. The sequence goes on along the minus strand of OY728128.1, from coordinate 792,269,789 downwards.
GTAAAGAGTATGGGATAATTATAATTTGAATATAGTATACCATAAAACAATAAAAAGTGTTATACGGCTTCCACACAGAAACTATGATAAATATAATTATTTTTAAATTTTACCATAAAGGACATGGTTTCCTTTATAAGACCATTCACCTTTATTCAATTGGATTAATGACTCATATGAATAAAATTATAAATGGAAAACCTAAAATAATTAGGTTAGTTGTTGAATGTTTCTTAATGAATGAACATACTAACGGTGTTTTTAAAATGTAAAAGTTTAAATTGATCTTGTTGTTTTTGCTGAACCCAATATACCTTGATGAGACCCTCGTAGGTCACCTTCTCTTTAGGTAATACCTACTTCTAATCCTTGTAGGTGGTTTATTATTCTATTTTTTTTTTGTTATTTTATAGTTTTTAGCCATCTATATTGTTTTAGGTAAAAATATAGTGGCATCCATTTGACTTATACTCATTTAATTAATAGAATGCCTTTTAATATTCATTTATTTGTGACTATGTGAGACCATATGAATAAATGGATTAGGTTTGAAATGGATTTATGTGATAAAATGGCATTATCAAAATAACATTTCAATAAATTATAATGTCAAAATGGATTTTAATATAACTTTCATATTTATTCTTGATTCCATAACAATATACATTACCAGCTCATGTTGTATTATGAATAGTAACTAATTTTTTAAAACCGATCCTTTAAAGTATTTTATTATCAATTGAAAATAAATTAACTGGATAAAAAAATTATTAAGGTGTGTCTTTATCTCTTACCCTTATGTAGGAGTAGTTTTAATCTCTCATGGATTTTTACTTGAATATAGAACATGAGTGTTTCCTATAGAACTATTTCATTATCTCTTGGACATTAATGATAAGATCTCAATAATAGTGAAATATCATAGTTGTGGACTCATTTTGGGTTAATGTTCTCCAAATTTGTATGGGGATATTATTTTTTATGTAGCACCATCATTTCATTAGAGACTTATTATTTCCTCATGAGTATTTTATGTTGTGAGGTGTTGTTCGGGTTCTGTTTTCCCTCATAATAATCATGATCGTTTTAATTTGATCCCCTTGTTTTGATGAGTGGATATATGATATGTTGAAACTTTTTTCTATCATGAGATTTATTTAATGAAATGTTCAATCAAAATAGATAATCATAGAGAATGGTATATCTCCCAGTAGGATTTGTGACCCTTCATTTTTTAGTGTAAAATGGCTTGGATGGTCATCATTCTGTTTTTTAGTCACAACGGGGATTATGACCATGAAATATTTTTTATGTGTTAATTCTGATTACTGATGTATAAGGATGATAAACCTATGAATATTATATGGGATGTTTAATTTCTCGTGTAATCTCGGGGTTTTATGAATTGGTACACGTGGCTACTATCGACCTGATAAAAATGTGACAGGGTGCCATTTTTTATTGATGGAAAAAAAGTAATCCTTATGTTATTAAGTTACATTCATGGTTCAACTATAGAGTAGAGAGACATAATAGTTAGGTAAATCAAACTCACACTAATTTTGAGATCATTTTTTATGATAATTATGTGTTTGATACACTGGTCGGTCAGTTTTTATTTTACACATTTCATATGGGGAATGTGAATGTAACATAGGATAAGGGGATCAATGTAGATCAAATAATAAATCCAATATATCACTAGTGTGTTGAAGGTTTCTTATCTCTTCAGTTTGAGTACTTCTATGTGAGATGGACACCACTAGGGCATGTAATTTGTGGTCGGTGGAACATTTGATGTTGATGGATTTTCATTATTCAAAAAATCTGATGAATATTACACTCCTAAGGTGGGTAGTGTCATGCCAGGTTCATTTTAGCGTGTCCCCCAATAAGTGTTGAAGTCCCCATTGAATGAAAATTTGTAAATGGTTATTCATTCATAAAATGAAATGTCTATATCAATTAGTCATTAAAGTTGATGAGTGCTATATATAATGATGTTTTTGTTTTTTGTTATAAATATTATCTATAATGACACCATTGATTAAGGATGGGCCCAATGTTTTGGACTGATGGGCCATTGGATTAGTCATGTGGTGAAAGTATCATGGAATATTTGTTGATGATTCAATAAGAAAATTGGGGGTTTTATAGAATATATCAACCAATAGTTGTTAGATTGTTCCACATTTTAATGGTTTGTTATGGATGGGTAAAAACCATTCCCACCAATTCACCCTGTTAGTAGATAGAGTGTTTCTGGTAAATTTTTGATCCATTCAAATCATATTAGTATATTATCAACTAAATTATGGGCATTTCCCCTATCTTGTTATCATCTGGGTTCACTAAGAGGGCATTAGTGATATATTGAGAAAAAGTTAAATGTTGAGTGAATTTTATGTGGTTTCTATTAGAGTGAACTGTAGAAGTGTGGTTGTCCTTATATTCATGGTTAGTCTTGAATAAATAATGTCGTTTCTCTTGGACATGATCAATAATTAGATGTTGCTTTGCACTCAGTCATAAATCTTGGTATGAGATGTTTTTCTTTATACCAACGTCTCCTTTGTAACTTCTATTTAATGGTATCCTTGTATGTTCTCCTTGGACTCATGTTGATTACATCGAGGTTTCCCCATATATCATTCCTGGTCAGAATGGTTTTTTATCTATGATGATGAAAATGTGTTGGATCGATAAATGATCCAATGTTCATGTTATGGGATGGGAACATATATAGATATTTTCTATGTAAACATTTCTAGAACCTGGTTTTAGTCTTTGGTGAGCATTCTCATAGAAATGATATTAATATATTTTTAACTTCACCAACATGCTATGAAGAGTGTTTTGAGAGAAGATAACTTGAGGATGTTTGGCTGGATATCCCTCTCTCATATCTTCTGTGGTCGGTGAGGAACCACTTAAGAGAACATTGTCAGTTTTTGATATGTTTTGTGAGTGTTAAATAGGAATATTCTTGAAAATTGATCTCAACCAGACTTATGAGATCGATTGTGGGTTGTCCATTTTTTAATTAGATAGTTATGTCCAACACACCATTGGGGTACTAAGGTAATGCCTAAAATTTTAGTTCCATATGTGGGATACTATTACCATGTATTAGACATATAATTTCTATATCGTTATGATTAATCTATTGAAAATGGGATCATTCCTTGGGTAAGATAGTTTTGGGTGGGCTCTTTCATGGTATAAATTTTTGGAAAACTATGGGTTTCCTTGAGTTTTGTGTCTTATATTACATATGATAAGGTGATGCTTAGAGGGGTGTTAAGTATTTGGAAAAACTATGCAGACAATTGAGAAATAATTCCCAAATCTATTTGTTCTATTGATGTTTTATTCATTTCATAAATTCTTATCATGTATGAGATGTTTTATGGTGAGGATATTGTGTCATCTCATGTTTTTGTACTAGATGAAATCCTAAAAAAATTGATTTTTTTGTTCGTGAGTGGTATGTTATGTAAATCAATCATTGTAAAAAATAATCAGAGTTGGAATACGTCAATATATTGTCATTAGAAATGGTTTATGAACCTTGGGGTCCCTCAGGTGTCTCTTCATGTTTTAGGAGTGTTAGGGATAGAATCTAACTTTAAGGAAGAAGAAAACATGGTGCATTGTTTTTTAAAATGGTGTCCCCACTAGTTGAAAGTGTGAGGTCCAGTCTACTATAGAAAGAGGTACTATATGATTTTGTCTAATAATATGGTAAGATACACATGTACATGCAGGGTTTATGTTAGTTTTAGCATAGGGGTTACATAGGCTATGTACTATTTTTCAAAATAGTGTTCTTATCGCACATGCTTGGGCCACAGGGGAAGTCTTTGTACCCAGTTTGGAACATGGTTGAAAAATAAATGGTCAAACTCTGTGGGGAAACCAAGTAGGGTGTGGTTCTTAATCCCTAATAAATGAGGATTTGGTTCTCAGTTTTTCAAATAATGAATCCGAATCATGTGACCCAGTTTTGAGGGTGTATGACCATTTCTACCTAAAAGAGTTATTTGTTGTAACTTCCTCCATCATCATCTCTTATTTATAAATGGTTCCCCTACTCCATCACACATGATTACCTCATATCCTCCCCCATAGGCTTTTTTATCCCACATCCTTCATCTAAATCAATTTTCCTTTGGATTCATCTGAAATCATGATATATGACATCCACACCACTTCCTACTATTTCTCGGTGATTCCATCCTATTATAAACTATTTTTGTGTAACCCATGATTCCCTATTTTTAGGGTGCTGGAAGAATTCATCATTTTATCTCAAACCAGATCAAATAATATCTTGATATTGGATGTATGGGATGTACATTGTATAAGGTAAGTGGTCTAGCATCTTTACTGATGTTTTTTTCATTGTATATGGTGTTTGGTTTTTCTGTACTACAGAACAATCTAGTGATTCCTCAAAAATGTCAAATAGATTAAATTGAACTAATTACCATATAAAATTTGATCATAGTGAGAATATAATAAACTATTGGTGGATCACATAATCTCTATCCACATTGACCATGGTGTTTTACCCTTTTGGGGCTAATCCCAATTACTCAAGTTGGTTGAACGCCCTAAATGGTTACTTTTACATTTAATAAATAGTTGAAGTATGTAATTTAATCAAGTTAAATTTGAATCTTGTATTTAAGAAATTGATATTGATTCCTCATAAATTAAATTTTTTTTATATTCACTAAGCTTCAGAATTGATGTTGAATGCATTTTACTTCGGGATTTTATTATAGTTTGTTATGTCTCATGACATATTCTTTATATTCCATCACGTCAATATCGTACTAGTTTTCTTACACATTACTTTTAATTAAACTTCTCATGAATTTGTTCTTATGAAATAAATGATATTTCCTCAAAATTATTCATCTTGTTAAATGCATGCATTGTGACCAGTGTGCTCATTTCCCTATATCCTTGTGCTATTTTTTCATCTTGATCCCATGACCACTGGCCATATTCCATAGTTGCATGGAAATTTATTTAATTCATGGCCTAGTTTTCTAAACATTTACTATACATTTTATCATCAATGAGATATTATTATGAATGTTATGATTCAGCTTCTTTGAAATGGGAGAGAACATTATTCTCCATATATGCACACCATAATGGTACTCGCCATGCTAGGTCTTGGATCTGCGTGATGAACCGAGATCGGTACACCAAAATTCCTTTTTAGGGATATATGGATTCATTATTTATAACCCAGATTGAAACTAGATCCCTTGGTGAGAAAAAATGAATAGATTCCACGGAAATATGTCAATTCCATCACACGAGTGATATATAGTCCCCTATGTCAGATATATGTAATAGAATCAATGTTTACCATGCCATGAGTGATATCAGGGACACCATTACAAGTCACCTTGGAGAGAATTTGTGGTATTATTGGATTCTAGGGTTCCATTAGTGACATTTAGTATTTCTATACAAATCTATTTGGATGGAATAAATATTAAATTACTTGATTTGAATGTTTATTTTCATTGATTACATGTGATGTAATATTATTATCATTATTATGATTACAATACAAGTGTGGATGAATGATGTCTGAGGGATGAGACTACCATGACAAACAACAAGCTTTTGGCTAACCCATATTTATTTATTTATATATAATACCACATATATAACATATTACATATATAGTTTCCCTAAAATCTGACATCCATATTATTCTGTAGCATGAAGATCCAGTCGGGTATACATTTAGGAACCCAGATCAAAGGGTTGTTTATTTATTGGTTTATTACATAGAAATTACATATATTGGCACATTGTTTTTTTATAAAAAATGAACTCGATTGATCTATACATCTTAGGTGTTTGACTACATGGATCATATCTCACACCCTACTCAGGTCTCTATTGAAATGAGGAATTTGAGAATAATATCATGTTTGTAGGCACATGGATCGTTTTCTTGTGTTGTGTAGTTTACTTAGGATCTAGAGAGAACAAGATTATGCTAGTACACAAGTTGCATATGGGGATATTATTTTAGCTCTATTTCATTTATTTTTATTTTACCCCCATCATGTATGTAGTAGTAGAATGTGGACAGGGATACATCATTATACATATTGGCTATGTAAATTTTCTTTTAGTCAGTCATTACATTTAACATATGTTATTTTTTCATTTGTTATTATTTATTCTTATGATTTTATTTTTTATTTATACTATTATATATCATTGTTCCACTATAATTATGAGGATATATCATCCAAACCATACCATCATTAGACCCTACATTATATTCAATGTCTAATGGAATACATGGAGCCATGCTTGAGGTCGTGTGGAAATTAGTTCAACTACTGGTTTATTAGTTAATCAGGTTAGCATGTTACATTACCATATCAAAAATTTTATGATATATATCAAATGATGTATTATATTTTCTATTTATACAATAAATAATGTGAATATTACTTATGATAAATAGATTTCCTTATCTATTATATCTATAGTGTTTCCAAAATCATCCTGTGAATATAGCATTTTCAATAATAAAAATAAAATAAATAAATATTACATGAATTATAAAATACTGTATGACTTATTGAAATGAATTTCATAGGAAATTTACAAATTAAAAATATTTCACTCAAATGCCATTATTGCAAGAAAATTATATTCAAATTGATGAATTGCCATTACCATGTTTCAAAATAGTTTATGATTAACTATAATGTAATATTTCTAATAAAATTTTCCTTTTCAAAACACATTACTGTAAAACATCATATGTTCTTCAAAACAACAATTTTAAAGGTTCATTTGAATAAATATCTACTAACAAAAAATATCATTTAGGATTCCCCAATTTTTTCTTCATAGAAGGAATATCATATAGTTAGGTAAATTCACGTATAAGCTGTCTAGTTATCGTTTGCATATGTGAATTATCTTTTTGGGGTAACAGATTTCATATTTGGTGATCAACACTTCTTTACAAATTATAATTTTCTTTTTATGTTTTTTAAATCCATTAAACTATATTAAGTGGAATGAATGATTGGAAAATTGTTCTTTAAGACCTAAAATCACCTATGTTTTAGGATACTTTCCATTTATATTATTCACTATCTTGCATTGGATGTTTAAATTTCTTAAAATAATCTCTACACAACATCAAATATTCATATACATTATAAATACTCCGAAAAAAATCTATTATATTCTTCAACTAAATATAGGAATTATAATAATGAATCCAAACTACATTAATATTAATTGGAAATTTGATTATAATATTATATAAATATATATTTTTTATATCAATGAACTTTTCTATCTGGTCATTTTCATCATTACACAAAGCAATACAAATCCATATCATATAAATTAACAAAAAATACTTACGGGTTTCTAAAATAATACAGAATTTATGATTTTATAATGTCATGGGACGGGTTATTCATCATCATTATTATTATACGTTTATTCAAAAGAGAGAGTAAAAGAGAAAATGGAACCTGGAAATAAAGATACCTCAAGAATAAGGAGGTATAAATTAATAGAGACTAGGGGTGTTCCCATGAATTAATTTCACTCCCTCGTGCTTTAGAAAGGTAACATTAGGGAGAAAGGTGACATTTGAGTAAGAGACAACTAGGGTAGCAAGGTGATATGTGTCGTTATTCCGCTCCCACTATGTCTGTGTGACCTTAATGTTACTTCAAAGGATCTCCTTACATATCCTGATGGTGTACAAGACAAACCATGGAATGTATCATTTTCCCATCAGGGATTCATGTATGATCATCAAGTCAGGTTCATCTTCAAATTGTTATATGTTTTTCTTATTACACTGATCGAGCTCATTGAGGACTGCCTCGGCCTCCACCTGAAGAGAATTTCCATTACCAAAACGAGTCGTGAAGGAAAGGATCGCCCTCCATCATAAGTTAGGAACCACTCATCCTAATTTCATGCTACTTGAGATTCATGAGCCATCTATGTTTAATTATAAACCATTTGTTGGAGGACTCCCACACATCTAATTCCCCCACATTCTGACGATGGATGAAGGATCTAGAGAGGGACATGCATGCAATAAACAATTATAGGGGGATTCCGGATAGTTATTGAAAATGTTGGCCATATTAGTAAGAAGGATTTTTGTTATCACATTGATGGACCTAACTATGGAGTGAATCCCCTAAAATATATCCTTGTTACAATCCTTATAGAGACACTAATAACTTACACTAAAAACCAAGGACCTCCCCATAATCTACAAGACATTATATGGTGATCCCGAAATCCAACTCTCTATGAACGAAGACCCACAAATGTCGTTAGAGGATACAACCATGAAGACCCCAAATCACTAACATGTGGATTGAGCCCACTCTCATTAAATTAAAATATGGTTCAAATTGCCCTCAATTTTCGTGCTGCAATAGTAACACCAGGAATATAGGTTGATGATGATTTTCTTAATTACATCGCATGATGGTATCAAAAATCTCCTTATTCTCCAATCAAGGATGTTGTATTTGGTTTTGATTTTACTACACCACAAAAAATCATGCTAGTTCTCTTAGTTCACCTTAGGTGTACATATACTGCAAAAATACATTATGGTGAACTTCCTAGAGTGAGATGGGGTATACACTCTGTAATGACCGGGAAATATCATGGAAATATTTTCCTTAATTTATTTGGTATTTTAAGATTTCGAGGCCCGGTGTGCCCAGAATAATTTTCTGAAGTTTTGTTAAGCTTAAATTAACGCGCCCAAGAAGTTTTACTGAAAAAGTGGAATAACACTTAAACGGTTACTCATATCAGAGATCCAAGGGAACCGTTACGCTCAGGATGGCTGGTTTACTGTAGGCATGACTTATGTTTAATCAGTGTGGTCCTCCTGTGAGAAATTACAAAAATGGAATAACCGTAAATAAAATAATTAAATAAATTATTTTATTTTTCAACTGATTATAACTCATAAATGGTAGCACGAATTAAAAATATGATACCACCCCTAAACTCATGAGGGTATTCTTTACTTACGAAGATACTAACTTTGGACGTCAAAGGCCTCCATAAGAAGTTAGTTTTCTTTCCACAAATAAAATAATTAAGTGAAAATTATTTTATTGTAATATTCATAACATCTAAAAGGTAAGTCAGATTTAAAATCAGAGAGTACTGTTGGGTTCGTTGGGGTGTGTTTTACCTAGGTAGAGCCTAGCCTCGACCGGCACGAGTCGAGGGTGACTAATAATATTATTCCGAACTTTTATTTCGGGTATGCTTAGTAAACGTACGAGAAGGTTGTTCTATCATTTGAACCAGTTGTCGGAATTGATATATGATGGCTCTGATGAAATCACAACTCCAATAATTTCTTAAGGGAACTTTTTCCATAGTTGCGTTTTATGCGGGCTGAGAATTAATAATTGGGGATTTAGAATTAAATAAATAAATCGATAGAACAATTTTATTTATATCTATGGTGGTTAAATCCTACAAAGGGGAGTTAAGAGTGGGACCCAAAACCACCTAAATACCCTTGTGTGGATATTTGGGAATTAGGACGCACATGAGCCCCAACCTTTCATCTCCCTTGAAACCCCCCTTAAGCTCCCTTTCATTTATTGTGACAACCATTCTCTTTATTAAGTGTGTCAAACTCTCCGCCTTATTTCCAATTAAATTTCCATCATGTTATAATTAATTAAGGGGATTCTACAATTAATTAATTATAGTGTTTGATTTGTAAATCAATTGTTGTGAGAATAAAATAATAGGATGATCTATTATTTTAGTTGGCCAATTGTGGTGTTGGAGAAAACCTGGGAAAGCTCTGGAGAAATAGATAAAGAAAGTGTTCTCTCTTCGATGAAAAATGCCTCCAACGAAGAATGACTCGCCCTTCTCCACAACATCGGTTCGATGAATAATGATGACACACCATCCTTTCTCTTATTTGCGCCTCCATTCTTTGTGATATCATTAACTGCGACGTTCTTCCTCCACGGATTGACGACGTGCGACTTCTTTGTGAGGTAGGGGAATATTGTATATTACTCATTTATGTGGTTTATACACTCGAGCATGAGCGTATATTTGTAGGACTGATATTTGTGGATTCCTTACCCTGGTTTATTTTCTTAGGAATAATGCAAATTAAATAAATTAATTTACGGATCGATAATCAATTGATTGAATTAATTTTCTTCTTGTTTATCATGAATTTTAGATTCTTGAAGCATGATAAATATTAAATTGTAAATTCCCCATGTTCTTGGTTCTCAAAAACAATGGCCAAACTAACATGGCTATCGATCCACACTTAAAACATGATCCTTTCTTATTCATGGTCCACGCATTCTTCATGCGTTCTTCTTCGTCAATTAATTAAGCGCGCTAGAAACTCAGTGTTTCCCTAAGCGCGACAAACGGATGCGAAGATCGTGACCTGAGGATCATGGATATGCCTTTATATTTTTTTCCGAGTTAAATACTAGTCGGAATAGAGTGCAGAAGGATCTCATGGTGCTAGTAGGCTGGTCTGTCGAAGCATGGTTGGCAGGCCGAGGCGGAATCCATCGGTGTAGCATTTTGGAGGCGTTGTTTTGGGGTTGGAGCATGAGAAAAAAGTTGAATATAAAAGATTGGAGAGTGGAAATTAAATAATAATGATGATTAAAAAATAGGGGGAAATAAATGATAAAGGTGGATGAAATCGTGGTGTGTTTTCTGTTGGAATGTGTTGACCGTGAAACTCCTTGGAAAATAAATGGTTAAATTAAATTAAAAATAATAAATATATAATAATGTTATTATTATTTTTCATTTGGAAAACCATATTTTGACGGTATCTTCTTCGTGCGACCTCGGTTTCACGAATAGTCAGTTACAGTGAGACCCTGACTTTGAGATGGAATTTATGAGTCCAATATTGGATATCATTTTCGGGTTTTCGGATCGGGTACCCGAAGAGCTCAAAAAATAATAAATTTAATAATATTATTAAATCTTCGAACTACTATAACCCATGCTAGAAACGTCTGATTGACTCACCGTTAGCGGGGACATGACTCTGTCTTTAATACGGTCGATTCAAGTCTAATGTTCGATACTAAATTCTGGTTCGTGGATCGGTTCCACAAAAAACCCAATGATAATAATATTATTATTATTACGGGATCTTGTATCTGAAATATCTCTCACATTCATTGTCATAATGATGAACCATCTACGAAGTTGTGACCCCGGAATTAAGACGGATGTTTCAAGACCAATTTTGGATATTTAAGTCATGGTCGAGACATGGGCCCCACGAGGCCCGGTTCGCACGTGTTGCAGTGAACTGCAAATTTTTCACCGGCTATCAGTTTTTGACCAATGGGTAGTCCTATCTCATATTTTTTTCACTATGGATCATAATGATGTGACCGGTTTGGTTAACCGTTTCATTTTATGTATGACCGGGTGGGATCAATCATGAATCCGACCGGGGTCTCTGTAATAAAATTCTTATAACTTAAGGATCAGACGACTGATTGACGTGCCGGAAATTACATTGGATTTATAATGATGAGATGGTTCTTTTGGAATACTCAACTTGAGGTTTGGACATAGTTGGATTACAGTCGGGTTGGTTTAGCTTAGAAACCAACCGGGGCCCTGGAACAGAAATGCAAATAACTCACAGAATGGGCATCTGATTGAAATATCGTCTGTTGCATTGAGACACCTATGACGAGGCGGTCCTTTTGAGATACTTCCACATGATATTACGTGACACTTGGAAGTATCAACCAATAGCTCATGGAGCAGACCCTTCTAGAGACGAGCGTATGGAGTGTGGAGACCTAGCAGCTATAAACCTGATGACTGCTTGACCGATTCGACTCAGAGTGATTCGATTAGCCTACTGGACAGAGCGCCCGGTATTTGGAGGCAGACCCACGACAGATGGATCTTCTGGTAGTTGGAAGAATAACTATGGTACTCAACAAGTGGAGTACCACTGTAGGCTATTAGGGGGAGTGCCCGATTTTTGGTGGTAGACCCCCAGCGGACGGAGCACCCGATATTTGGCAGTAGACACTCGGTACTCGATAGAAGGAGTACCTCAGCAGTCAATGGTTAGTGAATATCACCTCAGAGTCATGATTGGTCCACTGTACTCAACCAAGGGGGAGTTCCCCAGCTGTTGTGGTTTCAATAATGAAAATCCTGATTTGAGGTGAGTCAATTTCCATTGTGTTTTCCTCATGATTGAGATGGGTTACTTGATAACATAGGTATATGTAAGGGGATATACCTAAGTAAAGGTTATCTATTGATACATTTCATTGTTGTTTATCTTTTTTGGAGTTATTGAGACCTTGAGGGTCATGCGGTCCCTACTGATTATCGTTATACTCACCCCTGCATGGGCTATGTCGACACCTCGTTGTGTTGGATGCAGATGACAGACAGCGCTGACCGAGGCAGAGTGTAAGAGGACTAGACAGTACTCAGAGCTGGACACTCAGCCTGACAACACATGGAGTGGACCGATAGACCCAGAGTGATGAGGATGACATCTGTACCTACCCTTTAGGTAGGAACCCGGATGACGATCTAGGAGATTCTTAACCATTCAGTTGTTTGTCCTTTTAGTTGTAATTTACATTCAGTTGTAGTTGTACCATTCTGTTGGGATTGTCTTTACAACCCCTTTGTATTTTCAGCACACTTGTTATACTGCTCTACATAGTGTTTTCTTCTGTTTTTTCTCTGGTTGTTTGTGTTTATGTTTTATAAAGGCAATGCCTTCCCAGTTCTAGAGAATTATGCCTTTGGCACTAGTCAGCAGCCCCTGGCCTATGGAAGGTGGGATTGGGGTAGTCAGAATGCACCCCCTAGGAAACGAGTCATGACAAATTGGTATCAGAGGAGTCGGTTCTACCGCAGATCATAGGACTATGATATTTTATTTTTTGTGAAGCAATATTGTTAAGAGTATTGAGTGTGGTTTTCAGATCAGGGATCCTAATGTTGGTGCAGCGTCCGACATATCCATACACCAGGACCATAAATTCTGATTTCCGACTCAGTGCACGAAAACACTGATTGCATGTGTGTTTTCAAAACTTTTCCATAAGTCAGCTCAAACTAGGTCAGATCACCAGGTATAATCGTTTGACCTTGTCGCATTCATTCAGGATGTCTCCACAGAGATTTTCAGTTGGAGTTCAGAGAGAGTACCCGATGAAAGCCCACTGAGAGACGAGGCTCCGGTGTGGGGCCCTCTTACTATGTCGGCACCTTCGGATGGTGTACCAAGAAGCACAACTGTAATGACCCAAAATTTTGAATAAATCTTGTTTCCTAATTTCATGTGTTATTTTATTTTTTATACTCAACAAAAATGTTTTATTTGATAACATGAGTATAATTAAAATGAAACAGTTGGGTTTAGACGGTTATATGACCATCGGTCAATATGACCGCTGGAAACTAAACGTTTTGATTATTGCCTCTAAATACAATCTTGGTTAATTATTATAGAAATACGATTCGATGGCCTCAACCAGCAGTCTTGGACCGATCGAAGCCCATCTAACAGAACTTGGGAAGGAGGTAGCACCACTAGGCTTTGCTCTGGACCAAACCCAAGCCGAACTTCATCGTGTGAAGCTAGAACGGAATGTCCTTTGCGAGAAGTTCAAACTAATAGAAATTACTACTCGTGTGATGTTTGCCGAGCCTCCCTCAGATTCTCTCACCTTAGCACACCTTACACTTAGGTCCTATGCTGGTGTGATAAGGGGCTATGTAAGGAGACCGTAACTGCCTTGTGTAATCCTTTGTTTTAAATAAAAATTGGGATTTCATCTTATGATGAAGTTTATGAATTTTAAAATGACCGGATAAATATAGTATGCATATTTTTGATGAATTTTAGAAAAAGGATATTTTAAAAATGGTTTTGTAAACATTAAATAATTAAAAATGTGTAATGATTTTTGAAAAATGGTCTTCTACAATTGTGTTCAGTCCGAAATTTAGAGTCTAATAAGATCAACTTAATTTTTGATGAATAGTAAATTATGAATTGTGATTTTATGATTAGGATTAGTAATGTGTTCAAATTGATTAGTAATATCACTTAAAGAAAGTATTAATATAATCTAGGCACCTTGATTAAGTAATGTGATTCAATAAAATGGTTAAATAACGGTTTCATAAATTATTATTCAAGTATTAGTCTTTTTCAGGTGAATATTGATTTTTTAATTAAAAATTTAATTAAAAATATTTAGGAAATAATTTTTATAAAACTTATTTCATTTTTAAACTCAGAGCACCGATATTATGCTATGGTAATTTTTGGGGGTTTTTCTGAAAAAATGAATTTTCGGTGAATAGTGTTTTTATTTAAAAATTAAATTAAAAATATTTAGAAAATTATTTTTATAAAATGGAGTTCATATTTTTAATCATAGCTTTGATATTTGGTTAAGGTGAAATTTTGGGATTATTCTGAGAAAGTTGAATTTTCGATGAATAGTGAAAATACAGTTTTTAAGTTACGGGTGTTTAATGACATCATTAAATGATGTATTAATTTTGTAATCAATATATTCGAATTATGAATAGTAAGATAAGGTATGAGGTGTCCCAAGTGGCCAATTCCATGGGCAAATACCATGGGGAAGCCCATGGTTTTTCCAAAACCACTAATGAGGTGTCCCTTTGCCATTAATGCCTTGTCCCCTCACTTTCCCTATAAATACCAAGCCATCCTCTCATCCATTCGACTCCACACTCTCTCCCCAACGAAGTTATGGTCTCATTACCTCCCAAGGAGTCCTCCCATGGTTCCCCCAATCCCTCAAGGTCCCAACCCTTGAGTTTTAAGAGTTATGTTTTAAGGTGAGGGATCCAATCTCCCTCTTTCTTTTCAAGAAATATCTTTTATGTAATTTATTTTATGCTCCATGTTATTATGTTAAAGGGTGTTCTTTTATACTCCTCTTACTTTCCTTTTCATGGTAACATAATGAGAGATTCCCTCATAGTCTCATTATTTCGTTTTATGATGTTTTAAGTGGCGCCGTTAGGCTGCCGAATTTTTGAGTGGTTCTTCACCCTTCTCGTTTTGAAGTTCTACTTTCATGTCAATTCTTTCAAGTTCCTTTTTGTTATGTTGGGGTATGATATCTATATCTATCAAACTGGACTCTTATGTTCATATGATGAGAGACCCCATTTGATCTCTTCAAATTAGTATTTTGATGTTTTAAGTGGCGCTGTTAGACTGCCAAATTTTTAAGGGATTCTTTCACCCTTCTTCTTTTCAAAGTTCTAATTCCATGTCAAGTCTTGCAAGTTACTTTTTATTATGTTGGGGTATGATATCTATATCTATCATACTTATCTTTTATGTTCATATGATGAGAGACCCTATTTGACATCATCAATTCATTTTTGGTTGATGTTTATGTAACGCTATTAGGCTGCCGAATTTTCATAAGAGAAATCTTATTTTTGTCTTCCTTTCATGTTCTTCATTTCATATGGTATATTTTCAAATTTCATTACCATGTTCTTAAATCCCTTATATTCTGTCCCTACACTATTTTATGGGTCATTTACGATTGTTTGACCCATGTCCCCTCACTTTTCAACGGTTTCTAAAACCCGGTAACGTAGCCGTTGTGCTGCAGAATTTTCATCTCAAAATGTCTCTCTCTTTTCTCAAAATTACTTCATGTTATTAAGTGAGTACTCAATGTTCTTATTTCTACAGGTTTATTCACATATATACAAAAAATTTCTATTTTAAATTCTGGGATTTACATACATAAAACCCGCTCTCCCCTTCTGTGGGTTTAAAGTGACGTAAAGATCATGTCTTTAAAACAGTTTTTAAAACGTTATGATTATGAAATGAAACCCATTTATTTTTTGCTATATTGGTTATTTATGAAATTTTTTATGGTGAAATATGTGGCTCACATGATAATATAGGTAAATTTAAGGGTGCTCCCTAATAGAGTTCCAATGGATTGGGTAAAGACTTAATCTCCAGAGATGACCATTTTTAATGACGCCTTGGTGAATAACCTTGGTAATTTTTAACGACACCTTGGGGATGGACCTTGGTGAAACGAAACGATTGTCAATATTAAATGTTGTAGCCACATATTCAAGTTATGAAAATGTTATTTTTATTATTATATGCCTCATGATTTCATTCTCATACCTTAAAGTTATTTTCATGACCTTATTGAAGTATCTCAAGTTCGCATGTAAAATGTTTCTCTTGTTTCCCTTACTGGGATATTTGCTCACCCTTTTTTTGATGTATGCTCCCAGGTTTTGTGATGTAGTAATGAATCTAGGATGAACATGAGGATAAGCCTTTCATGTGTTTTAGAATAATGTTTTATGTTTTCATGTTTAAAGTTCCTGGTTTCGAATACATTAAACCTTAAAGATCCTCTGTTTTGTGAAATGTAATGAAAGTTTATGTGATAAAGTGGCAAGATGCTATAGTTGGTATCAAAGGATGGTTTAGTTATTTTTGGAAATTAGGATATGAAAAATATAGGAACAACCCTATAGAGAAGTTTAAATATAGGAAATATTCCTGGTATTTTGGTGAGTATTGAGTAAGGGGTTTCCAAGCAAATACATCCCTGTCTAGATACGAGCAGGTAGAGGTGGCTCTGGCACAAATGTACATAGGGGTAAAACCTGAATACACCGCATTGATCTAGACTCGAACGGGAACTGGTACACGACAACGGGCCTTCCTGTACTCTTGGTTACGACACTCCTAGGGGATATGCTTTGGTAAATTCATAAGCTTAGTATGAACCATTATTAAAGGAACAAGGATAAAACAAAATAAAGATTCACATAAGAATATATGATCATGGATAACCTAGATTGGAACCTAGGGGATAACATGTTAGGATATACTTTTATTCTACATGATTATCCTTTTATTCTTAATGTTTCATTTTCATGATTATTAGCTAAGTATTTAAGCCCCTAATTATAGTTTCTTTTCATAGTTAATGGCGGGAAATGGAAGAACATGTCCCAAAAACCAATGTGATAGGAAATGCGATGATTGTCGTATTAATATGGCATAGATGATTAGGGGATTAAAAAAATGATTATTATTTTGGAAGATGTTCACTATTTTGGGGACCCTATATGATCAAGGTAAATAGATTACTATGGTATTTTCATTGAGGAGTAAGGTTGACTTATATTTTGAAGAATCGATGAATTTATGGTGGACTTATAGTAATTTAGGTTACTTATAGGAATGATTAACCTATCATGGGTAAAATATGTTTAGTTTAGATAAATTTTTTATAAGATGTTAAGAGTGGTTGATGTTGTTCGGAGATGAACAATGATGTTTATTTTGGAAGACTATGTTATCAAATCCTTCTTGTATTTGGGTTTCAATCTCAGTTTGGATTATTTTGAGGAATTTTAAGGACCGTTATTTTTGGAATGGTCTATGATGAACTTTGGGTATTACCATGGAACATTGAATATTTAAAAGTAGTTTCCATTCCTTTGGGATTCTTCCTTTTTGAAGAGTCGTTTAACCTTACCCTTTCTGATTTGGGATAATGTTTAAAGATAGAAGAATTAGATAGTTAATATTTTGTGGATTATGTGATTATCTAGAAGATGATTCTTGTGTTTTGATGAGACCAAGTAGTTTTGAATGCTCATCATTTGGGAGAAAAGATTAGTTTTGGTAGAAACTTACTAATGGGTGAAACTCTACATGAAGGTAGATATATTTCCTTATGTTTTTTGTTATTTGTTGTAAATGAATTCCTCAAAATTATGGAATGGAACGTAAAACAAAAACGTTGTTGTTTTACGTTTCCTACTAGGTAATCAAAGATCATTTACACACATCATAAGTTTGTGATTTTCTTATGGTTAACTTTCTCCTAATCATGTTTTCTATCACTCTTCTTTAGAACACGACCCTTTGTTTTCTTCTCCATGTCCATGTTTCCAACATGGAATCCTAGTATGAGTAAACTTGGGTGGCCTTTGTACTTCCTTTTCTTTCTTTTAAAGTAATAGTGTTAATGACTCTTTTTCTGATGTGGGACATTCAATGAAATTTCAAAACCCCAATTTTAAAAATTGCGAGGACGCAATTTCTTAAGGGGGGAAGATTGAAATGACCTGAAATTTTGAATAAATCTTATTTCCTAATTTCATGTGTTATTTTATTTTTTATACTCAACAAAAATGTTTTATTTGATAACATGAGTATAATTAAAATGAGATAGTTGGGTTTAGACGGTTATATGACCATTGGTCAATATGACCGCTGGAAACTAATCGTTTTGATTATTACCTCTAAATACAATCTTGGTTAATTATTATAGAAAGAAGATTCGATGGCCTCACCCAGTAGTCTTGGACGGATCGAAGCCCATCTAACAGAACTTGGGAAGGAGGTAGCACCACTGGGCTTTGCTCTGGACCAAACCGAAGCCGAACTTCATCGTTTGAAGCTAGAACAGAATCGCATTTGCGAGAAGTTCAAACTAATAGAAATTACTACTCATGTGATGTTAGCCGAGCCTCCCTCCGATTCTCTCACATTAGCACACCTTACACTTAGGTCCTATGCTGGTGTGTTAAGGGGCTATGTAAGGAGACCGTAACTGCCTTGTGTAATCCTTTGTTTTAAAAAAAATTTGGGATTTCTTCTTATGATGAAGTTTATTAATTTTCAAATGACCGGATAAATATAGTATGCATATTTTTGATAAATTTTAGAAAAATTATATTTTAAAAATGGTTGTGTAAACCTTAAATAATTAAAAATTGGTAATGATTTTCGAAAAATGGTCTTCTACAATTATGTTTAGTACGAAATTTAGAGTCTAATAAGATCAACATAATTTTTGATTAATAGTAAATTATGAATAGTGATTTTATGATTAGGATTAGTAATGTGTCCAAATGGATTAGTAATCTCACTTAAAGAAAGTATTAATATAATCTAGGCACCTTGATTAAGTAATGTTATTCAATAAAATGGTTAAATAACGGTTTCATAAAAAATTATTCAAGTATTAGTTTTTTTCGGGTGAATAGTGTTTTTTTAATTAAAAAATTAATTAAAAATATTTAGAAAAATATTTTTATAAAACTGATTTCATTTTTAAACTCAGAGCACCGATATTATGCTATGGTAATCTTTGAGGTTTTTTCTAAAAAAATGAATTTTCGGTGAATAGTGTTTTTATTTAGAAATTAAATTAAAAATATTTAGAAAATTAATTTTATAAAATGGAGTTCATATTTGTAATCAGATCGTTGATATTTGGTGAAGGTGAAATTTTGGGATTATTCTGAGAAAGTTGAATTTTCGATGAATAGTAAAAATACAGTTTTTAAGTTACGGGTGTTTAATGACATCATTAAATGATGTATTAAGTTTGAAATCAATATATTCGAATTTTGAATAGTAATATAAGGTATGAGGTGTCCCAAGTTGCCAACACCATGGGCAAATACCATGGGCAAGTGCATGGTTTTGCCAAAACCACTAATGAGGTGTCCCTTTGCCATTAATGCCTTGTCCCCTCACTTTCCCTATAAATACCAAGCCATCCTCTCATCCATTAGACTCCCCACTCTCCCCCCAACAAAGTTATGGTCTCATTACCTCCCATTGAGTCCTCCCATGGTGCCCCCAAGCCCTCAAGGTCCCAACCTTTGAGTTTTAAGAGTTATGTTTTAAGGTAAGAGATCTGATCTCCCTCTTTCTTTTCAAGAAATATCTTTTATGTAATTTCTTTTCTGCTCCATGTTCTTATGTTAAATCATGTTATTTTATACTCCTCTTACTGCCCTTTTCATCTTCATATAATGAGATATTCCCTCATACTCTCATTATTTCGTTTTATGATGTTTTAAGTGGCGCCGTTAGGCTGCCGAAATTTTTGTAACAGATTCTTTCTCGCTTCTCATTTTTCACGATCTATTATCATGTAATGTATTTCAAGTTCCTTTTTATTATGTTGGGGTATGATATCTAAATTTATCATACTTATCTTTTATGATCATATGATTATAGACCCAATTTGATCTCTTCAATTCATTATTTTGAAGTTTTAAGTGGCACCGTTAGGATGCCGAATTTTTGAGTGGTTCTTCACCCTTCTCGTTTTGAAGTTCTACTTTCATGTCAATTCTTTCATGTTCCTTTTTGTTATGTTGGGGTATGATATATATATCTATCATACTGGACTCTTATGTTCATATGATTAGAGACACCATTTTATCTCTTCAATTCATTATTTTGAAGTTTTAAGTGGCGTCGTTAGGCTGCCGATTTTTTGAGTGGTTCTTCACCTTTCTCGTTTTGAAGTTCTACTTTCATGTCAATTCTTTCAAGTTCCTTTCTGTTATGTTGGGGTATGATCTCTATATCTATAATACTTTACTCTTATGTTCATATGATGAGAGACCCCATTTTATCTCTTCAAATCAGTATTTTGAAGTTTAAAGTGTCATCGTTAGACTGCCAAATTTTTAAGGGATACTTTCACCCTTCTCCTTTTCAAAGTTCTAATTCCATGTCAAGTATTGCAAGTTCATTTTTATTATGTTGGGGGTATGATAAATATATCTATCATACTTATCTTTTATGTTCATATGATGGGAGACCCTATTTGACATCATCAATTCATTTTTGGTTGAAGTTTATGTAACGCTATTAGGCTGCCGAATTTTCATAAGAGAAATCTTATTTTTGTCTTCCTTTCATGTTCTTCATTTCATATGGTATATTTTCAAATTACATTAAAATATTATTAAATCCCTTATATTCTGTCCCTCTACTATTTTATGGGTCATTTATGATTGTTTGACCCATGTCCCCTCACTTTTCAACGTTTTCTAAAACCTGGTAACGTAGCCGTTGTGCTGCAGAATTTTCATCTCAAAATGTCTATCTCTTTTCTAAAAATTACTTCATGTTATTAAGTGAGTACTCAATGTTCTTATTTATATAGGGTTATTCACATATATACAAAAAATTTCTATTTTAAATTCTGGTATTTACATACATGAAACCCGCTCTCCACTTTCGTGGGTTAAAAGTGACGTAAAGATCTTGTCGTTAAAGCAGTTTTTAAAACGTTATGATTATGAAATGAAACCCGATTTTTTTATGCTATATGGGTTATTTATGAAATTTTTTATGATTATATATGTGGCTCACATGATAATAAAGGAAAATTTAAGGGTGCTCCTTGATAGCGCTCCAATGCATTGGTTAATGACTTAATCTCTAGAGATGACCATTTTTAACGACGCCTTGGTGAATAACCTTGAAATTTTTTAACGACACCTTGGGGATGTACCTTGGTGAAACGAAACTATTGTCAATATTATATGTTGTAGACACATCTTCAAGTTACGAAAATGTTATTTTTATTATTATATGCCTCATGATTTCATTCTCATGCCTTAATGTTCTTTTCATGACCTTATTGAAGTATCTCAAGTTCACATGTAAAATGTTTCTCTTGTTTCCCTTACTGGGCTTTTTGCTCACCCTTTTTTTTGATGTATGCTCCTAGGTTATGTGATGCAGTAATGAACCTAGGATGAACATGAGGAGAATCCTTTCAAGTGTTCTAGAAGAATGTTTTATTTTTTCATGTTTAATGTTCCTGTTTTCTATGACACTAAACCTTAAAGATCCTCGGTTTTGTAAAATGTAATAAAAGTTTATGTGATAAATTGGCGGGATGCTATAACAACCAACCATTAGGCAGGAGATGCAACCAGCTGTACTAGCGGATGATACATGCTGACAGAGCACATTGCACGAGTTTCAATAGGAGAGGCCTCTGAGGATACAAGGCGAGACAGATTCCCAGGCAGCAATGGACTTGCAGGAGGTGATTTCTAGAGTTCTACACCTAGTTTAGACACTAGAAGAGAATATGGGTATTTTATCTACTGGCGTTTCCCCGCGAGTTTCCATGAAGTTTTTCCTCCTAGTAATGAGGCTTCGGTACGTGGAATGATGCCTAAGATAGTACTTTTGGGTTGTGTTCCAGCTATATCACTTCCTATTGGTCCGCAGTTTCAACCGGCAGTGCTGGTAGATGGCACTTGTAGGCTTAGTACCTTACATGTGTTTCAAAATCAGATACCGCTCAGGTTATGAGGCGACCCTGAATCACAGGCGGCTGAGGACTGCCTTGAGGTGGTGGCTGAGAGTTTTCTAGAGTTTAAACTATTTCGGCATGATGACATGTATGTATCTGAGTATTCAACGAGGTGTACCGATCATTCCGGGTACTCAATAAATACGATACGATCAGTTCTTTGGGACTCGGACTACTGAGTGAGGTGTGTATAAAGGAAATTTGATCCACACTAGTGCAGAAAACGTTTTTTATGTCAGTTACTTTTCATTTTTTACGTCAGTTTCTAGCCGACATTAATACGGGCGATGTTATAAATTACGTTTTTGACGTCGGTTATTTAAAAACCGACGTCAAAAACATAAAATCGTGATGTTTATGACGTCGGTTATTTTAGAACCGACATGATAAATAATATGGGAAGGGTTTATCACGTCAGTTATTTAACAACCGACGTGATAAAAGGCCTGGAAAATGGTTTATCATGTCGGTTATTAAAAAAACCGACGTGATAAAAGGACGGGGAAATGGTCTATCACGTCAGTTATTAAATAACCGAAGTGATAAACCAAGGGGCGGGGGGTTTATCACATCGATTATTATAGATACGCCATGATAATCCGCGGGGGGGGGGGGGGGGGTATCAAGTCGGTTATTAAACAACTAACATGATAAACCAGGGGGCGGGGGGTTTATCACGTCGGTTTTTAATAACTGACAAGATAAACCGGGGGGAGGGGGGTTTATCACGTCAGTTATTATATAGCCTCCGTGATAAATCGGGGTGAGGTGGGTTTATCACGTCGGTTATTATATGACCACCGTGATAAACCAGGGGGAGGGGGTTTATCACGTAGGTTATTAAATAATCGACGTGATAAACCAGGGGGAGGTGGTTTATCCCTTCGGTTATTAAATAACAGACGTGAAAAACCATTTTCCAGGCCTTTTATCACGCCAGTTATTAAATAACCGACGTATTAAACCATTTTCCAGGCCTTTTATCGCGTCAGTTATTAAATAACCGACATAATAAACCATTTCCCATGCCTTTTATCACGGCGGTTATTAAATAACCGACGTGATAAACCCAATTTTTTTTTAATATTGAATGCAGTCATCTACTCTCCACCAGAAACAACCAGAAAACAAATCAAGAAATCGTACCGAAAAAACATAAGTAGATCAAAATTAAGCATGTACATTTATAACATATAAAACATACCCCTAGACATCCCCCACCCTCTTGTACACCCCATGGACAGCCCTCCCCCACCTCGTTGGAGCCTTCACCCTCATGTATACCCCCTGGACAGCCCTCCCCCACCCCATTGGAGATACCACCCTCATGTATACCCCTTGGATAGCCCTCCACCACCCCATTGGAGACCCCACCACACTCCTGGACTGCCCCCGACCCCCGGACAGCCCCAAACACCCCTCGACAACCCCCCCCCCCCCCACCTGAACTGCACCCCCTCACCCCACATGACCGCGCCCACCACACCCCTAGACAACCCCCCACACTCATTTATACCCCCCACCCCTAGACGGCACTCCCACACCCCTGGACCGCCTTCCCACACCCCTGGACAGCCCTGCCACCCCCCTGGACTGTCCTCCCCACACCACCAGACAGCCCTCCCAGACCGCTGGACACCCCCCAACCCCACTGAACACACCCCCACACCCTTGGAACCCCTCCCCCAGAGACCCAAATCCATACAAGAAAAACCATCATAAGTAAACCAAAACAAGAAGTAGAGAAAATATAAACATTCACTTATATAACATTCAAAACATACACTGTCAACTTCAAAAAAACTAAATCCAACCTAAAAAACTACCAAATACACAATTACAAAGACAATATTCAAAATTACATTTTATAATACAAACAACTAAAAGTCAATCAAACCTGTAAAATAATTTGACCACTCCACTTGTAAGTGTTTTATGTCATCATCCGTATAGGGATTAGGGTCATCAAAAAGCTACAAATAAAAAATAAAGTAGTTAACGTGTATAATGAATAAATAAAATTGAAATATTATGGAAAAGTTTTAGAGGAAATCGTACCAGGTCAAAATTCACAACTGTCCCAGTTGTTATTATTTCATTCATAAATCTTAACATATAATATACACATTCTACGAGGCCTTGTTTTTCATGACAATTCTGTTTGAATGAGTGTAAATTAAATATATTATTTTTATGTAATAAATCAAAAAGTAAAAATTGTAAATGGATATTTACCTTTGCATTTACATATTTGATCTTTGCACCTATTTTCGTTGTGTTTTTTCGAAAGTAGGACCATGCACTGTTAGAAAATAATACGAATGGGGTAAATTTAAAATTCATTATAATATATAAAACTATTGAGAAATTGAAACTTAATTTTCCAATATATTCTTAAAACATTCCCACACATCACCATGGACAGAGCATATCCAATAAAGGGCTTTCTCCCTTGGGAAAAAACCCCTAACATCCAATGATCACTGATAAAAGGAAATTTGACGTTATTGGTTTTTTATGTTAATAGATAATTAACTCTTTGAGGGAAATGTGTTTCATACCTCTCACAAAAAGGCATCATCCAATATTGTGTGATTATATTCTTTTCAAATCTTTCACCAATATAAACAATTCTTTGTTCCTCATTCAATGCACATGCTTCAGGGGAAATAAATTGTGGGTCCATGAATACATATACTTCTATCAGCTCATTCCTCTCACAAATTTTATAAAGATACCTAATAAAAAACATACATAAGTATAAATTTTTAATAAATATAACACAGGGAAAAGGTGATGATATTTACATGGAAATAATTTGCACCACGTTGATGCCCAACTTATCTCCAGTAACAAGCTCCATGATATAATTTTTTATAATCCCCACTCTTATTTCACGTCCACAAACATGAGATTCAATTGGAAACTCTTAATAACCCTGACAAAAAATGTGAATATCTTGAAAATCTGTCAAGACCATTTGAATCTGTCACTGATGTCATAACCATTTGTCTTTGTTGTTGTCTATACATTATTTCTTAACCTTTGATGTATTCCTGTAAAAACATTGAAAAATATATTAGTTTTCAAATGATAAAACAACTTTAATAAAAAATAAAGTAGAAGATATAACATTCATACCTCTATGGTAATGAGTCGAAGAGGTCTGCATGGACAAATTAAAAAATGTCTGATACTCTGTCCAACTGTCACCACCTCATATGTATGAATTGGTACCCTAGGTTATCTATCTATAATATCTTGTACATTGACCCTCTTATTCTCTACCTCTAATTGCTGATGATGAACTGTATCTCCTATACAATATACCAACCCATATGCTACTATATTATGTTGAGAATCATCTACATACAACTCGCATTATATAGGAAGCTTCGGCGGAGGCGTAGGATAAAAAATGGGGTCCGCAAGCTGATGAGGGGGAGTGGGAGCTACTGGCAGAGGTGGAGGATAAATAACGGGGTCTGTAGGGGGAGGTGGAGGAGTGGGAGCTGCAGTCTGAAATTATCATTGCATTTCTGCAAACATAGACTGCACTGAATCTCTAATCTTGTCCTCCATCGTCGCATTAATATTATGAAATTCAGCCTCCAAGGATTATATTTAAAAAAAACCCTCAATGTTAGATGTTGAAGAACGTGGAAACACTTTTCTTACCAACACAGCTGCCGGATATCCTCTTACACGACCAGGATGTTCGGGCCTTCCCAATGCTGCAAATAAAATATCTTCCCTCCCAATAGCTGTAAATGTCCCCTCTAAACTCTGCTCCTCAAGAGAGTCATGTATTAATTAATTGAACACTTCTGTAATGATTGAAATTATATGAAGAAAATTGTTAACTTAAATAAATAAAATATATATCTAATAATCCTCTCAGCTACGATTCTCGATTCTTCCGAAAGATATTGCCCTTTTTTCCCTTCCAAGCTCTCTTCCATTTTTCATGTCTAGATGGAGGGGATGGAGGGGCCTCCTCTCCAGAACTTGAAGACTCAGCTCTTTGATGTTGAAATTTTTTCGCTATCATTTGTTCTTCCAATAATGCATACCCTCCCAGAGATAAACAATGAGGGTATATTTTTTTAGATTGGTTCTCCTGATGAAATTTCCTTGTTTTCTATAATTTAAGAATAAGAAATCATTAACAAAACATTTATAAAATCATTTATATAAGAATGTTTATAAAATTTTACATTTCCCTTACCAGAAATGACTCTTTTCTTCTACTTTCAAAAAACTGTCTCCATGTGTCTTCATCTATAAAAGGATATATATGACATGGATTGTCATGACTCCTATGACCATAAATGAAATCAGATGAGAGGGTTGATTTGAAATCCCTCCATCTCCTGGAAGCCAACGATAAGCATTTCTTCCTGACTCCTCCAGTGTCAGGAATATCAAATGTCATATGATAAAGAATAGGTTAAACATATTATATATACTAGAAACATTAAAATAATAGTCAAACAATGACAAAAGATCTTACCAAAATCGTCTCCCACAACTAAGAGATAATCTCTTTATCCACACTTCTCAAATAATCATACAAAATGATTACTTTTCTCTTAGCCTGAGTTTCTACAAAACTCTTAAAATCTTTTGCATTTGGACCTCTAGGAATATCATCATCATCAAACTCAACAACTATCCTCTGATCCTGCATACGGGAAAGTGATAATTTTGGTAAACGTGTGCACCCACGTTTACCAACCTTTGAACTCTTTGTCGTAATAGGAGCATGTGAATGTTCATCCCCAGTGGTATGACCAACAATATTCTCCTCTCCAAAAACATGTGCCTGATCATCTGAATGATCTGTCATTATCCTTCACATCAAAAAAACATACGTCATTTCACAAATATACAAATTCAAATATTTTAATACTACTGTAATCAGAAAATAGAAAAGTGTACTATGTTACATAATAGTAAACATTGGTAATATGGTAAGAATGTTAAACAATGGTAACGATGGTAAAGATGGTAAAGATGGTTAAGATGGCCAAGATGGTAAAATGGTAAAAATGGTAAACCTGGTAAACATGGTAAACATGGTAATGTAATTGTCAGTGAACAAAAATAATAGATATATAATTCATGTAATGATTATAAAAATGATAAAGTAAACTAAAAAAACATAAAACAAACAAAAAACATATACTTATTTTGTTTTAAACCATGTTTTAATAAATAAAAAACATACAATATATAACATTTATGGAAAAAATAAATGTAAACAAGAAATACATATAAGTAACTGGCAATGATAGATCATAGTCATTAAGGGGGGATGGTGTCAAAGGAAACACAAAATCAAATTAACTAAGACCACTTTATGAAGTAATCCATGAAAAAGAAAAACCTATATCAAATAAAATCGCGAAACATCAAAAAACAAACAAATACCCATTTGAAATAGAGTCTAGTATCTTGATTCAGAAACATTAAAAATAAATAAATCACAATCTCATTGAATGAATCCTGAATTTCTAAAATAGAATAATACACTGGTTTCACTTTGGTTGGTGGTGCAATTATTTGTTGTATTCGATCATCAATTAGTTTTGTAACATAAAATCAAAAAATATTGTGAAATACATATAAGTATCATTCATTATTCAAGTTCACATTCTTTTTGTAAAATTACCCATGTGTATATTATCATTAATAAAAAACATTATCATTATTCTCAACTAAAATCATGAGAATTGTGATATTACCATTTTTATAAACATATATTAATAATGTTATGATAGAGTTTATCATAACTAATAATATAAAAAATGGAATACTTATCTATAGTAGAGTCCTATAATACAAAATGGATGCACGATATTTTTGTGACATTTAGATTTTTTAAAGGGATATAATGATGATTAATACTTCCCAGAAGGGTGAAATTATAAGGGAGTTTAGTGTCTTCTAAAAACACAAAGTGGGTAAAAGTGAATTTCTTTCAATTAAAGAAAACAATTGGTTTATCATAGATTTATTAGACTCTATGAGGGTGAATGATAAATATTTATTTTATTATGTTCCATTATAACTCATGTGTAAATATTTATTTTAGTTCAATTAATGAATGATAAATCATATACATTAATGGTTTTTTTCTAAAAAAATTGCATATTCAATATGGATGATTGATTCCTATTCTTTGATAAGACACTCAATAAGGATGATTCTCTATATATGATGATAATTTGTATTAATTTTCTAATCACATAAACATTATTGGTTATCCAACTTCAAAATTTTTAGATGATCCTGAGAGTTAAAAGAAATATAGGATAAAATGAATGGATGAATCAACCATACCTCAAATTTCTTTTTGATAATGAAATTCGAACCGTACAAATCAGGAAATATTCACAATATTTCCTTATTCGCACGATAGTCCTTCAATAAATAACCCCAAATATGTTTCCAACATAGGAGGATTTTGAGTCATTAAATGCAAGGTAATATATCAAAAAAAATTTATAAAGAAATACAAAAACAAGACATTCAAGATAAAAACGAATTTCTGGTGCCAACGATATTCAAAAAGATGTAATAGGGTTCGAAATGTAATAATATAACCTAGTTTAAACAAAAAAATCTTAAAACATAAATATACAATTTCTGAAAAAAATGAACGAAATAAATTCATGGAATGCTTACTTGAGTGTTGCGAGTTGAGATGATAGATCTGAGGAGAGTAAAGATGATAAAGGATGAAGCCAAAATGAGTTTAACGGAGGTCGATCAACGAGCCGATTAGGTTTTATCACACGAGAGAGATGAGCCGACGGATTGTCGATTAAAAATACTTAACTGAATTTCCACAGGGCTTTAATTTATTAAATGTTTTATAACTTCGGTTATTTGAAAACCGGTGTAAAAAACCCGTAGATATCTCGTTTTTTACATATTTTATAAAATAACCGACGTAAAAAACCCCCCGCACTTTGGTTTTTAACGTCGGTTATTTTATAACCGATGTAATAAACCAGTAGATAACTTGTTTTTTATGTCGGTTATAAAAAACGACGTAAAAAACCCCCGTACTTTGGTTTTTTACATCGGTAATAAAATAACCGATGTAAAAAACCGAACACGCGCGATTTGTAACGTTGGTTATTTAAATAACCGAAGTTAAAAAGCTACTCAACACATTTTTTACGTCTGTTATTAAATAACCGACGTAAAAAACCACATTTCACAGATTCTCACGTCGGTTATATATAACCGACGTAAAAAATGGTGACGTAAATAACATTTTCAGAACTAGTTCCATCACCATTCCTATATGCATTTCTACTAATTCTAGGGTGCTAGAGAGAACCATTGTCGTTGTTATGTGTCCTGTACATTGAGCTGTAGTAATACAATACACTTGTCCTTGTGATGTTTTCTTTTCTTCCCATCATGTGGTTAATACTAAGAGGTTACAGTTAAATCTGTTGACTTGACCCAAACTTTCGAGATTTCTACTAGAGGAGACCCAGTGACCACACACTAATGACGATAGTGTGACTCCACATTTGGAGGCAAGAGTGAAGGTTGGATCTCATGGTAGTGGCGTCAAGGCCTTACGATGTCTTCCATAGAATAAAATAGTATTGTTCATGTCAGGATTGACTATATTAGGCAAAGAACAAGGTTAATCTAGGGGATGATACCAGATTTCTCTTATCGGAAATGGAGAAATCTTAGAAACTCTTGTAGGACCAGATATGGTTCAGGCTATGATGGGAAAGTGCATATCATCCAAGAGCAGATGAAGACTGCACAGAGCAGACATAATTCCTATGCTGATAGGATACGGAGATCACTGGAGTTTGAGGATGTCGACCACATATTCTTACGGGTCTCACCTCGACGAGGTCTACAGATATTTGGCCACGGAATTAAGTTATCTCCATAATTCATCAGACCATTCCAGGTCCTCACTAGGTTATGTAAGATGGGTTACCATCTGGCCCTTCCACCTCAGTTGTACCGGATGCATGACGGGTTCCACGTATCTCAGCTGAGGAGATATGTGCACGACCTGTCCCACATCATCGATCATAGGGAGATGGACATTGATGATGGGGCGACATTCACGGAGGTCTCTATATAGATTGAGGATCAACAGGAGTGGGTCCTACATGGGCGGTCAATTCCTCTTGTGCACATTTTATGGCATCACGAGACCCTCCAAGAGAGCACTTGGAAGCGAGAGACTCAGATGCATGCTCATTACATCCTTTATGTTTCCCTACTGTGTTTTGTAGCATTACGAGGAAAAAAATTCCTGAGATGGGGGTAATGTAGTGACCCAAAAATTTCAAGGAAATATTTTTCTTAATTTATTTTGAATTTTACAAGTCCGCTCTTTCTAACAGCACATGATTCTAAGGCCCGATGTGTCTGGAATAATTTTCTGAAGTTTTTTAAGCATAAATTAACGCGCCTAAGTAGTTTTACTGAAAAAGTTGAATAACTCTTAAATGGCTACTTAGATCAGAAATCTGAGGGCACTGTTGCGCTTAGGATGATGGGTTTACCCTAGGCGCAACTTGTGTTTAGTCGGTGAGGGACTCCTGTGAGAAATTCCAAAAATGGAATAACCGTGAATAAAATAATTAAATAAATTATTTTATTTTTCAAATGATTATAACTAACAAATGGTAGCTCGGAATAAAAATATGAGACCACCACTAAACTTGTGATGGTATGATTTATTTATGAAGATAATAACATTGGCCGTCACAGGCCACCAGAAAAAGTTAGTTTTTGTCCTCAAATAAAATAATTAAGTGACAATTATTTTAT
The DNA here is from genome assembly GCA_963277665.1 of Viscum album. Classification (NCBI taxonomy): domain Eukaryota; kingdom Viridiplantae; phylum Streptophyta; class Magnoliopsida; order Santalales; family Viscaceae; genus Viscum; species Viscum album. The sequence continues at coordinate 792,238,686 of OY728128.1, read as the reverse complement.
TTTAAAAATCATAACATCTAAACAGTTAGTCGGATTGAAAATCCAAGACTACCGTTGGGTTCGTTGGGGACTGTTTTACTTAGGCAGAGCCTGACCTCGACAGGCACAGGTCGAGGGAGACTAATAATATTTTTTGGAACTTTTTTGGGGTACGTTCAGTAAACGTACGAGAAGGTTGTTATATCCTTTGAACTGGTTCTCAGAATTGAAATCCAAGGGCACAATGAACTCACAGCGCCGATAATTTTTTAAAGGAACTTTTCCACAGTTGCGTTTTATGTGGGTTGATAATTAATAATTGGGGATTTAGAATTAAATAAATAAAATCATTAGAACATTTTTATTTATATCTATTATGGTTAAATACTACAAAGGGGAGTTAAGGGTGGGACCCACAACCACGTAACTACCCTTGTGTATTTATTTGGGAGGTGGGGCCCACACGAGGCCCAACCTTTCAACTCCCTTGAAACCCCCCTTAAGCTCCCTTGAATTTGTTGTGACAACCATTCTCTTTATTAAGCATGTTAAACTCTCCACCTTCCTTCAATTTAAATTGAAACACATTATAATTAATTAAGGGGATTCTCCAATTAATTAATTATAGCGTTTGATTCTTAAATCAATTGTTGTGAGAATAAAATAATAGTAAGAGCTATTATTTTAGTTGGGTAATTGTGGTGTTGGAGAAAACCTAGGAATGCTCTGGAGATATAGATAAAGAAAGTGTTATTCTCTTCAACGAAGAACGCCTCCAACGAAGAACGCCTTCAACGATGAACGACGCCCTCTTCTCCGCGACGTCGGTTCCACGAAGAACGACGATGCCCCTTCCTTTCTCTTTTCTATGATGTCGTTCTTCATGAAACCATCTACGACGACATTCATTTTCGGCGGATTTACGACGTGGGACGTCTTTGCGAGGTATTGGAATATTATATATTTCTCATTTTTGTGGTTTATACCCTCGAGCTTGAGGGTATATTTGTAGGATTTATCATTTTATATTCCTTTCCCAGGTTTAATTTCAAATTATGTATGTGAATTAAATAAATTAATTCACGGATCGATAAACAATTGATTGAATTAATTTTCATCTTGTTTCTCCTGAATTTGAGTTTCTTGAAGAATGATAAATATTTAATTTTCAATTCCCCATGTTCTAGGTTCTCAAAAACAATCTTCAAACTAACACAGCTATCGATCAGCACATAAACTGATATCTTTTTTTATTCATGATCCTCACATTATTCATGTGTTCTTCATCATCAAATAATTATACGCTCTGGAAACTCAATGTTTCCATGAGCATGAAATACAGATGTGAAGATCACGACCCGAGGATAAGGGATAAGCGTTCATATTTTTTTAGAGTTTAATCGAAGTCGAAATGGTGTGCGGAAGGATCTCATGGAGCGATTAGGGTGGTCTGGCAGAGCAATGTTGGCAGGGTGAGGTGGAATCCGTCGGTGCAGCATGTTGGAGGTGCTGTTTTGGGGTTGGAGCATGAGAAAATTGAAGTTCAAGATAGAATAATGGAGGGAAGAAATTAAATAATAATGATTATTACAATATGGGGGAAATAAATGATAAAGGTGGATGGAATCGTGGTGGGTTTTGCGCTGGAATTATTTGAGCATGAGACTCCTTGGAAAATCAATGGTTAAATTAAATTAAAAATAATAATAAAATAATAATGATATTATTATTTTTCATTGGGAAAACTGTATTATGACGGTATCTTCTTCGTGCGACCTTAGTTTCATGAACTGTCAGTGGCAGTGCGACCCTGACTTCGAGATATAATTTATGAGTCCAATATTGGATATTTTTTTCGCGTTTTTAGATTGGGTACCCGAAGCGCTCAGAAAATAATAGATTTAATATTATTAATAAATCTTCGACCTTCCATAACTCATGCGTGTGACATCTGATTGACTCGCCATTAGCGGGGACGTGACCCTGTCTTTAATACGGTTGATTCATGTCTAATGTTCGATACTAAATTCTGTTTCGTGGCTTGTGTCCATGAAACACGCAATGATAATAATATTATTATTATTATGGGATCTTGTATCTGACATATCTCTCTCATATGGGGTCAGAATGACGAACCATCTACGACGCTGTGACCCTGGAATTAAGACAGATTTTTAAAACCAATTTTGTATATTTATGTCGAGGTCGAGGCACGGGCCTCACAAGGCCCAGTTCGCGTGTGTTTCGGTGAAATGACACTTTTTCAACGACTATCCGTTTTGGACCAATAGGTAGTCTATCTCGTGTTTTTTTCGGTATGGATCACAATGGTGTGACTGGTTTGGTTAACTGGTGTCATTTGAAGTATGACTGGGTTGGATAGAACATGAATCCGACCGTGCCCTCGGTAATAAAAGGCTTCTAACATAAGGACCAGACGTCCGATTGGCGTGCCGTCAATTACATTGGAATCCTTATGATGAGAAGATTATTTTGGAACACTCCACTTCAGTATTGGACGCAGTTGGAGTTTCGTCGGGTTGGTTTAGCTTACAAACCAACCGGGCCCCTGGAACAAAAATGCTAATAACTCACAGACCGGGCGTCCCATTGACGCGTCATCTGTTTCTTTGAGACACCAATGATGAGGCGGTCCTTTGAGATACATCCACATGAGATTACGTGACACATGGAAGTATCGACCAGCAGATTGTGGAGTGCACCCTCCCGGATACGAGCGTATGGAGTGCAGAGACCTTGTAGCTCTAGACCAGACGACTACTTGACCGATTAGACTCGGAGTGATTCGATTACCACAATGGATAGAGTGCCAGATATTTGGGGGAAGACCCATGGTGGACTGAGCGCCTGGTAGTTGGTAGCATACCTGCAGTACTCGATAGGAGGAGTACATCTATAGGATATTAAGGAGAGCGCCTGGTATTTGGCGGCATACCCACAGTGGACGGAGTGCCCGATATTTGGTAGAAGACCCATGGTACTCAAATGGAGGAGTACCTCAGCAGTATAAGTTTAGTGAGTAGCACCTCGGTGTCGTGACAAGGCCACTGTAATCGACAAAGGGGTAGTTCTCCAGTAGTTTTGGTTTCGATAATGAAAATCCCAGTCTGAGCTGAGTCAATGACCTTTGTGTTTTACTCATGATTGAGATAGGTTACTTGATAACTTAGGTATATGTATGGTCATATACCAAAGTAAAGTTTATCTATTGAGATTATTCATTTTGGTTTATACTTGCTGGATTTAGTGAGACATTGTGGGTCTCGGGGTCCCTACTAAGTATCATTATACTTACCCCTACACAGGCTATGCCCGCACCTCATTGTGTTGGAGGCAGAATATTGACAGTGCTGACCGAGGCATAGTGTAAGAGGACTGGACAGTAGCCGGAGGTGGACACTCGGCTTGACGACACACTGAGAGGACCGATAGACGAGGAGTGCTGAGGAGGGAATCTATACCTACCATTCATGTAGGAACCCAGAAGATGATCCAAGAGCTTTTTCACCATTCTGTTGTTTGTATTTTCAGTTGTACTTTACTTTCAGTTGTAGTTGTACCATTCTATTGGGCTTTTATATTCGACCCCTTTGAATTTTCATCACACTTGTTATACTGCTTTACATAGTGTTTGCTTCTGTTTGTTTTCTGGTTGTGTTTTTACATTTTATAAAGGCAATGCCTTCCCAGTTCAAGGGAATTAAGCCTTTGGTGGTAGTCTCCAGCCCCTGTCCTATGGAAGGCGGGCTTGGGATGGTCACGATGCGAGACCTAGGGAATGGGTCATTACACACTCAATTTTTCATCTTCGATTTGGTGATAATCGAATAAATGATTTCATTCTGGTTCTTGTGCAGAACATCCTTGATGAAGTCCAGATATATGATCTCCACCTTGAAGGTAATCATTGGGTCGGGCACCCTATGAAATCAGGCACAGATCCAACACAGTTGTTTTCCAAAAATAGGATATTGCCTTCTCCCATTATCAATTGGGGGTTCTATTGAACACTGGATATTAAGGGACATATCGCATTCCATAAGGTGGATCCCTATAATCTATCTTCTTCGATATTACTTGTTTAGTTGTGGGGCATGACTCTCACCCATAGTATCGGTTTCTCCAATATCTCCCAATATAGTTTGGCATTCATGCATTGCACAATGGACTCAATGATCTTAACATTAATTCCCCCATCATGGATAAGCCACACCATCATCTACCATGAGTCCTAGTTTCTCTTCACATTAAAAAGTGAATGCTATAGAAGACAATCCAAGACACTATTGATAGCTTTGATAACCCATTTTTTCATTGAAGAAGAATCAAAAAAAATCACTGAAATGGAATGAATGACACTATTTATGAGTTCAATGAACCACCAAAGGATAAAAAGTGGCTTTCCATGTCGATAACTCGGCCCATTATCCTATTCACCACCTAATCAATGTCCCGAGTGTGAATACTACATATTGATGTTGGAGATCCTAGATCCTCCATTGGGAAGGAGCCTGGCCGCAATTCCATTCTACTGCATCCGTAAAAGACCCGGCTTGACGCACATTTGTTAGAAATATATAGGCTTCTATTCCAATGGTTGATTAACTGAAAACTCTAGTAACAGTACCCCATTAGGATCCTATTAATATCCCACATATATCTCTTCTTGGTAATACAGAATATGATCGTGTTATCTATAATTATCAAGTGGGATATGTAAGGATGGTTTATTTTCTTGTGAAATGGGATTATAGTACCATGAAAAATTCCTCTCTCCACGAGCCGGGTTAGAGTGTCCTTCATAAGAATAAATATACTTGGGCGAATCGGGTCACCATTATGTATGACGCGGGTGACCTTGAAAAAGTTTTGGGTCCTCCCAATGATTGAGATAACCATCCATAGAGAGCTAAAGCATCTAAAAAGAATGTTTGGGGACTTGGGAGAGGGTCCAATGCATGACAAAACAGTATTGATAAACTCCCATTCCAATATTTCATATTATTTTTTCATGCAACTTTAATTTCCATGTTAGAGGCATAAATCTTATTATGGAGGTACCATATCATTTCTTCATCTAGTGTGATTGCTCCCTATATAGAGCACCCCCTCATGAAATTGTGTTTCTCTATGGAAATACACCGGAATAGATACAAAGTATTCCTCATGTTGATTATGCTTTCTATAACCTTATATGTAAAATTAAACAAGCTCATTGGGTGATAATGGAGAAGGGGTCCTTCAATTTTGAAATGAGAACCAGAGTCATGTAGCTTGCAACACATGGAATACCTCCTCAAAAAAATGTTCTGGATAGCATAAATGATGTCATCTTTAACCACATCCCATGAAGCTCTATAAAAAGATCCAGGAAAACAATAAATCCAGAAACACTAATTAAATTGAGACTCATCATGGACACAAGGATCCCAGGTTTCTCTAGTATCCCTTCTAGGTGGGCATTTTCATTGGATGAGAAACTGTTGGGAATTACATCCCACATATCATCACTTCTACTCAGATACACGCCAACCATCATCATGTCTGGTCCAGAAGAAGAACATTTAAGAAAGAGGAATCCATACTTCCCACAAGAACTTGGTCATCAATGTAAGATCCATCTTCGAGAATGATATTGGGTTTTATGGGTCGTCTTTTCTCCCTAATGAATGCATGAAAAAATGTCGTGTTCATGTCTCCCTCATACAACAGTTTTAGCCTTGATCATTCCCAAGCCATATGTTTCTGTCAAAAGATAAAATCCTACATGAAGTTATTCTTGATGGAATGGTCATCAATGATCATGTTGTTCCAAGATTCCTCAAGGTGTATGTTTTCATACCTCCAGCCATTGTAAAAAAAGGAAACGATCGAATTAAAACCTGAATTCCGTATTCACTCTGCACAAGGATGTAGATGGTGTATTTTTCATTCATCTTCTGAGTGTAGGGGCTTATATTTATAGGGGGTTCTGCTGTCAAGAACCCACCCAAATTTACTACATCAAAAAGGAGTATTAATAGAGATTGACAGCCATGAATGTAATAAATAATGTACATAAACTGAATTTAATACATTAAAAACATGTATAATAATTTATCGAATTTATGATGATGTATTGTATTTATTGATGGTCCATTTATTAATAATGTACCATATTAATTGTTGGATGATTAATTATATTCTAAAATAATTTGTGGCATTATTAATTAATTTGATTGACCATTTATTAAAACACTTTCCCTTGCATCGTGGTGCTCTTCAACAAGCATGGAAAAATTATACTTCTGAGGAGAAGACAATGGAGAAAGAGAGTTGATGGATCACACATATACATGCAAGATCATGCACCCCCAAGGAGTCCACCCAACATTTGAAGACATAAATAGGTGGGTTATTCACTCCAAAGCATGCCACAAGGGCCCATTTCAAGACATACACTGCATCGTCGAACATTGTTTCTAAGGCATCCATAGACATTCTGAAATCGTCCCGTGAAACCAACATAGTCACTAGGAGAGCCAGTAGGAAACATGGTTCTTAGGAGATAGATATCAATCCACACAACAAAACCTTGAAGGAGACTGATTTACCTCAACGAATGGGAATGGATCTAAAAGCCTTCGAAGTCCAATGAGATCCACCTTTATCGAGACATGATCTAGGATCGAATGTTGATGGCACCAATAAATATTGCTGATGAAATCAGATACAGGAGTAATGATCAAAAGATTTTAAAAATCTACCGGTGAACAAGGCATGTTGTATTTCACAACAAAGGCCATAATTTTAATTTTTTATTGGTTATTCATAACTTCAAAAGTATATAAAAATAATTTTGAACATAGTAAATAGATTTTAAAAATATATATGTCAAAGAAGTCCAGTATTAGTGCAGTAGTATGATTCTCTTAATGGTTGAACTCTGAAATTACATTTTTATTAAAAAAATTCCCTATTATTTTAAAAAATGTTTTAATGATTCTAACTATATATTATGTGTTGCAATGTTTTGGAAATTTTAAAGTAATTTTTTCATCTTGGAATTCACTGATGGACTTATCCATCCTTTTATTTCCCATATCCATTATTGGTCCACTTTTTGCTACATTCTACAAAATCTATTACCCACCACCCATATATATTTCATAAATATTGACATTTTTATATAAAAATATTCAAAATACACTATTAACTTCACATCAATACAGTCTATCAAAATATTTATAATAATAAATGTTTGATGTATCATTTATAATGGAAATATGTCATACTTATTTTTATGATTCATAGTTATAAAATATTCAACAAATAGATGATTGAATCAAATTAAAAAATTAATATGTATAAACTAATAGTATTATTCAACATAAATGATTTCATAATTTAATTTACTCTTTAATATTTTAATGTATTGTGGATTTATATTCATTGATGATCTGAAACTATCTTTATTAGCCCATGTTATTCTCTATATAGGTGTATAAAAGCATTATGTTGTTATGATAAATATAATTATGTATATATATATATCACTTTTTAGACAAATACTGCATGTATTTATGAAAAAACATTACATAGTGTATCCCAATATCATGTGCCCATTAATTTTTCTCATGTATATTTATTTACATTCATGTGTAGACTAAAACCATGTCATATTTAATGAGTTAATACCTAATTCATTATTTGAGGTATCACTGTAGATAATAAATAAATATTAATTTTAGGATATAGTTAGTATATGTGTTTTGACCAACCATATAAATAAAATATTAATTCTCTCTTAAGAATAATAAATATAAAAAATTATATCTTTTTATATTCAATAGGTTAGTGGGATCGATAATTATGAAAAATTCCTTATAAACAATCCACAAAATCCTTTTGATCCTTCTTATGTATAATTTTTCTAGGAATTATTTTAACCCCAATTAACATTAATGTATCAATATTTATCCCATATCATATTTCTAATTTCCTAAAGAACGCGACATGATTCATCTAGAAGAAAAAATTGATTTACATTTCATATAACATATCAATTAAAACATCACTCAAATGGTTCTCATGATTATACATTATTTTGGAATAGATGAATATATCATCTATAATATATGTGAAAATATTTTCAAGGTAATTTATAATGTGTTTATTAATGAGGTACATGAATAAGAATTTATTTAATTTATAGGTTCAAATGGAACAACTATTAAATCATAGTCTCCAAATCATATAAGTAAGAAATCATTAGAATAATATTAATTTCAACATTAATATGATATTTTCTAGATAGAAGATTTACCATAATTTTATAAAATTATATTTTTAAATTATCAATCATGTAATAAATTTATAGTATATGATACTTATTAATTATCATGATATCATTATAAAAACAATGATAAATTCATATTAACATTTAACCAAATTTTTTCTTATAAATAGGATCGGTGAACATCATGTTGATCAAATATGGTATATCTAAACCTTTTAATAATTATAATTCAGGATTCCATTAATGTATTTTTTTCTAATGAAAAAAATTATTTTTGGACAGTTTTAAAAACATAAGGAAATAGGAAAATATTATATTAGGAACATATGCACTCGATCAAGAAGATGATACTGAAATTGTTCATGGAATATAAAACTATATTCCATTATAAAATAAATTTATTTATATGTGGTCAATTTCATTACCTCAATTGATTGACCAGAATAGATTTATCATAAGGAAATATTACAAATTCGTTTGAAGGATTTTATAAAATTTTCATAACACGGTTTTAGTTTATATTGACATAATAGATGATTTGGGAAATGAAATGGAGTTTTACTATCGTATTAATTTTTATTTGATTTATATATAGAAAACCAATAAAAACCAATTATAAAATAAAAATCTAGGAAATAGAAAATAATTATATTTTATAAATGTTCTTAATAAACATGATAGTTGGAATAGAGTTACATAATTCAGGTGTAATAACTGTTAAACATAGTTCATTAACTTATAATATAACCTCAATGTGCTTCTATTTTATTAGAATATTTCATTCTATTATGCATTATATATATTAATATATAGAACTAGACTTGAATAGGATAATAAAAATTCCTATATAAAAATAATTCTTATATGTCAAAACATTATTTTCAGGATCCTCCTCAACATTAATGATATAAAAAACATTTAGATAATCCACTTATAATAGATATTTTTTACTATTGATATTAACCATGAATAACAAGAAAACATTTTAGAAAATTTTAACAATTTAGCAACCATATATCACAAATAAAATCAGAATCCTATAGCACAATGATTTAGTGACTTAAGATAACAGTAGTAAAAATGTTTTATTATACATTTTTTCTATAGAAAACCCCCAAACAAATTATCAAAAATGTGTTCCTTATATACATTTTAATACATGTATTTTTATAGGGTATTGGTAATAAATATAAGGACTAACCTTAAACATTAATTATAAGAAGAAAAATTTCATTAGTAAATAAATGGTCACATCATAAGTATTATAATAATCGTATACATTGAGACATTATTTCATATAAATTAACATGTAGTCATAAGAGTTATGTATATTGAATTATAGATGGAAATATGGATATAATTTATCATACAATATCCATGTAATAATATTTTAATGGTATGAGACATTAAACATTAACCATTATTCATATCCTTAGAATGTGTCATAACATATCATGGGGGACCAAGTGTATGAATATAAGGGCCCAGGCTTAAAAATTACGTAATCTTGAATTAAATGAATAATTCACATTGAGGAACTTTTCTAGTTTAAAATTTTAGAGTATTATTCTATAACTATTACATCTCAAAAGTTACAAAGTAGACACTTCTAATCTATTTCCATTTTTTCATAAAATAAAAACTCTTCAAAAAAAGGTCATGTCTAGTTCAATGTTTTAGATAGAATGACATTCCATGATCCCATCCTTGACCCTATTCTACTTTATGTCTTGTGAAAAGAATTCAAAAAAATTGGGTGAGCATAAAAGATCAGTAAGGAATACACAAAGAACGAAACAGTTAGTTTTTCAAAACTACAAGTAAACCATCAATATGTATTCATAAGTAATATTGTTCACCTATATGAAGTAGTAAATACTCTTCACTGAATAAAATATCGTTGCTTACCCTTTTATAACCAAAATATCACAATAAAACCCAAATAAATAACACATAAAATATAAAGGTAACTTGGAACATAAACATACGTAAATGGAATAACCATATGGTTGACTTCCACACATGTCACTAAATGGAATAGTCATACGGTTGACTTCTATACCCCATGCATTGGAGGTTATAACATAACCACCCATCCTGGTTTATCACTGCACCACCCGTTATTTGGTTTATCACGTAACTACCCATCAAATTCCTAAGTACCATTATAAAATCATAACACATACATCGAATATAAAATAATGGAAACATTTCCACATTTCAATCACAATATATCACTTAAATATATTGTCATAACAAATACATTATAAAAACCATTTTCAATACCAAAATACATAATAGATTATATGATATATATTTTTTCTTTTAAAAAAATTATGTCTTGTTAGGAAATCCAAATACCAAGTAATACTTGTGGCGTCGGAATGGTCGTTTCCAACACGTACGTTAAAAGAAACATTCATTTTGGTCATTTAGTGAAACACCTCATAGAAAAAGATTCCCTTTGAATGAAATGAAAATTTAAAGGTTTTTTTAAAAGAATATAAAAGAATATAATGAATTAAAAAAATATTCCTCAATGAAAGGAGATTTAGACAATGTCCCTTACCTCGTGTCTGACTTGAATCGGTCGTTCTTTAATCTCCTGAATAATAAACTAATGTTAATTTCTACTTTCTTAATAACCTTTTTCAAGTTCATTATCCACTTAGATAGAGGTGTGTGTACGTGTTTATCTAATACTTATCATAAAAAAATCCTAGTATATTAAATATACTGGTGTTGTTACAAAATAATGTAATAAAAATACTTTAGGGGGTTGGAGAAGAAAAATAAAACAAAAGAACATAAGAGAAGACATTACCTTTAAATCGGGTAACTCCTCTGGGTTTGAACCAAAAGAGTTTCGTGAAGTTCTTTCTGCCTACAGTAAGGCTTCTAGGATGAAGAGATGGACATTGGGAGCTTATTTGAGTAGAGGTTGGACGATCCAAATGGAATGAGAACAATGATAAAGGGGTATGAAGTGGGGCCTTTTTATAAGTTAGAGGAGGGGCTCTTTGGAAAGATTGAAAGTATTATTTTATTATATAATGCTTTTCAGTTTATAAAGGTCCATAAATTATTAAAGTCGAAGATAAGGTGTCCCATGTTCGAAATAAAATCATCCAATAAGAATTGGACAATTCTTTGATATTATTTTAAACATTATATTCTTATTTATTTAAATCATTTATTAATGATGTAAACACTACATCATCATTGTATCATAAATAATTTTATTTATTTGATTTATAAATGTAAATAAAATTAACATGATGTAGGTAATAATATTAGATTTATAATGAATATTTATTGTAAAAAATATAACTTATATAACCCCATGTAAAAACTATTTTAGTAAAACAATACATTTTTGTGACAATTTTTTTACTTTAAATAAAAAGGTATTAATGTCATTATCAAACCCATGTGGCTCCATGGGATCCCCAAACTGACCCATGGATTGTCTTGGTCAGCCATTACTAATTTAATATGGTTAGGACATATGTCATGGTAATATCATTTTATTAGAACATTATTTTTATCTTAAATTACCCTAATAACCTCTAATCACGGTTAATAAAACTCAAAAGTAACTATTCATAAAAAAAAATTCATCCCATTGAACCAAATTTTACTTTCTAATGAAAACCATGTATGTCGGATTTTTGAAATTCAATTCCTAGAAGTTGTAAAATTTCATTTAAATGAAAAATCAATTTTTTAACTACCACTTGTTGGTTTCACTATTCATAAAAAATTGATGTTTTTTAGAAAAATACCAAAAATTCACAATAAGCTATATTTTATATATCAAATTCAAAAATGATGTCTGTTTTAAAAAATTCAAAACATATAAGTTTCATTAATTAATTTTATAATTTATTCCCATTGTCAAAACCAATAGCGTGTTTTTATGAAACAATATCTATCAAAAGATTGACATTTGTTTATGTCCAATTTCAAAGTGAAATTAATTAAAATGGCCACCATTTTATTAAATGGTATAAATATATTATAATTATAATTTAAAACCAATTACGAAGATAATTTTTCCATATAAATAAATTAGATTACAAGGAGGTTTTGAATTAAAACCCAGTATTTTCACTATTCATTAAAAAATGAACTTTATCTGAAAAATAACAAAAATTTACACAACTTAAATTTTAATGTACCGATTCTAAAGAATGATTTTATTTTTTCAAATATAACATATAAAATGGACAAAAAGTTGATTTAAAAAGGGTTATCCATCAAAAGGCGGTTAATCGACCTTTTAATGAATATTAGATTATTTATGCTTAAAATTGGATTCATTCGGATTTTAAGCCTCTATAATTTATTGGGTAATTGTTAATATATTTAAAAAACATATATATAAATTTTGTAGTTAGTTCTATTAATTCCCGCCATTACAACGGCTAGGCGTTAACTACTATTGAATATAATATTATTATATTACTAGTGTACAATGTAAGATTTAAATAAAATCTCGTTGTTGTGTATTGGGTACGCCATCGAACATAGAATCCCTTTTAAAGTAATATTAATATTTTATTCAAAAAATTTATATAAATATGAAAATTTCATATTCTTTATTTACCAGGGATGTTACATCCTTCCCCCCTTTTGGAAATTGCCTCCTCACAATTTTATTAACATATAAAATAAATGGGGGTATTTATCCCTCATAGAATTTTTAGATTCCAATGTTGCATCTTCTACCATATTTTTTTTCCACAAAATCTTCACCTGATGAATTACCTTATTTAGAAACACTCTCTCTCTGGTCAGAAATCTAGACTGGTTGTTCCTCATAAGAGAGATTCTCTTCCAACTGAACAACAATTGGGCTCAAAACATGAGATGGATCTGGAATATATTTTTTCAACATTGAATCATGAAAAATATTGTGTACTTGGGAGAATCATGGAGATGATTCCTCTATGTATTCAACTGATCCAACATTCTCTAGGATTTCATAAGGTCCCATGAACCTCAGACTCACCGTTCCTTTCTTTCCAAAACGTATCATACTTTTCCCTGGAAATCTTTGAGAAAAACATGATCACCTACTTCAAATAAAAAGATCCCTCCTCCGGTTATCCGCATAAATTTTCTGCCGACTCTGAGCTGTTTTCATGTGCTTCTAAATCAACATAACATTGTATTCCATATCTTCTACCAATTCTAGTCCCATCAGCTTCCTTTCCCCTAATTCATCCTAAAAAGCTGATGTTCGACACCGTTTACCATATAATTCCTCAAACAAAGCCATCTGTATACTGGAATGAAAACTTTTCTTATAAGAAAATTCAACCAAAGAAATATGTGGGTCCCAACTTCCCTGGTAATCCATTGTGTAGGCACGTAACATATCCTCCAAGGTCTAAATTTTTCGTTCTGACAGCCCATCAATTTACGGATGAAAAGATGTTCTAAAATTTAATTGAATACCCAACAACTTCTGAAGTCCTTTCCAAAAGTTAGAAGTAAACTTGTGATCACGATCAGATACAATAGAGAGGGGAACTCCACATAACATGAATATCTCTTTAGCATACAACTAAGGAAGTTGATCTAGAGTGAATGTATCTTTAATAGGAAGGAAATGAGTAGATTTAGTCAATCGATCAGTTATAACCCAGATTGCTTTATTACCTCGAGATGTCATTATTAATCCCACAAAAATGTCCATGGATATATTTCCCATTTCCCCTCGGGCACTGGTAAAGACTGAATGAACCCTTTTGGTAACTTCTACTCTGATTTAACCTGCTGACATGTCAAACACTTCACTATAAAATTAGTAATATCTCTTTTCATTCCATCCCACAAGTAATAATCATGCATATCATTTTACATCTTAGTACTACCCGGATGAACTGAAAACGAGGAACCGTGAGCCTCAGATACAACTCATTCTTAAACTACGAATCATAAGCCACACCAAATCTCTTACCAAACCTCAAAACACATTCATTATCAATGTCGAATTTAGGAAACATACCATTCTGAACCAGCTCTAACTTTTTCTACAACTCACTATATTTCTTCTACGCTTGCTTAATTTTGTCTGATAGAGATAGTCTCACTAACACCTGAAAAAAAATATAAGAACTTACTGCACCAACAACTTCTAAGCCAAATTTCATCAAATATAAAAACCAAAGGATCTCGTTCCAAAGTTATCATAGTTAATAAAGCATTAATTTTTCATCTCAAAGCATCTTCCACTTTATTTACTTTTCCCAAATGGAAATGAATTGTACAATCATAATCCTTGGTTAATTCAATCCATATCCTCTATATCTTGTTCAATTCTTTTTGAGTGAATATATACTTTAAACTTTTGTGATCGTTATATATTTCAGGCTTTACTCCATAAAAATTATGCCTCCAAATATTTAAAGCAAAAAAAAACAATAGCTCTTGCCAAATCATGTGTAAGGTGATTTAACTCATGAGTTTACAACTGACGTGAAGCATAAGCAATTACCTAATCATTGGAAAACTCAGTTTTTACCATCTCCACACATTGAACAAGTTTTTCATGACTTTTGAACTTAGGAGAAGCTAAAGACCTTTGAAAATTTGGGTTTAACCCTGAGTAAAAATGGATGATTTTAATATTTAGATCTCATATGAAATTTTGAGTATACCTTGCCAGTTGAGTGAATTTTTCTTCAAAATCAGCCACTAAGTCAACCTCCTTCTTCAATTCTGGGAATTGTTTTTCCATTCTATGATAAGAGACCTTAGGTAAATATTTCTCAAGAAACATACCTTTGAATTTATCCCAGTCAATATCATCAATATCCTCACTATCCTTGATATTTTTCACCATCGACCACCACTGATCAGCTTCAACTTAAATACGGTAAACAGTGAGACTATCCTTTTGATGTTATGAACACCCAATCACATCAAAAATCTTCTCCAGTGCTTTAATCCACCATTATGCTAGCACATGGTCAGATAATCCTCTATATTATAGGGGATATTGCCTCATAAAATGCTCCACAACTGACATGTTCCTTTGTGGTTGATCTGGATGATCTTGTATATGGTTACCACCACCATTTATAGCCTGATTCAACTGTGCCATCAATCCAACAAACTATTCAGTTCCGATTTCGACCATCTCAAGTTGCAGATTTGGAAGTCTGTTTTCCTCCTAATGTCATCCCAGCAAAGATGCCATGTTTCCTATGAGGATAACCATTATGAACATAGATATATCTTATATGAGGCAATTTGGTAATATTTAAATACTATACCATTTCAATCATACCATAAATTAATTTATGGACATGTATTTAACAATATTCTAACTTCTAAAGTTTTCTAAACCGGCCTCTCATACCAACTATAAGGACCCAGCCTTAAAACCTTACTTAATCTTGAATTAAATCAATAATTCACATTGATGATCTTCTCAGTTTTTTAGATTTAGAGAATTAGGCCATAATAATAACATCTCAAAAGTTACAATGTAGACAATTCTACTCAGTTTCCATTTCTTTCAAAAAATAAAAACTTTTGATAAAAAGTGTAATGTCCAGTTCAATGATTTACAAAGGATGATTGTTCTTGATCCCATCCTTGACCATATTCCACATTATGTCCTGTGAAAAAAAATTAAAAAACATGGAGTTAGCAGAAAAAGATCAGTAAGGAATACACAATGAAGGAAACTTTTAGTTTTTCAAAATATCAAGTAAACCATGAATACCTATTTATAAGTAATACATTTCACCTTTATGAATTAGTATATACTGTTCACTGAATAAAATATCATTGATTAACCTTTGGTAACCAAAATATCACCATAAAACCCATATAAAGCAAACGTAACATATAAAGGTAACATGGAAAAAAACATACTTAAATGGAATAATCATACGGTGGACTGCCACACATGTCAGAAAATGGAATAGTCATACGACCGACTTCCATTCCCAATGCATTGGATGTTATAATGTAACCACCCATCCTGGTTAATCAGAGCACCACCTGTCATTTGGTTTATCATGCAACCACTCGTAAAATGTCCAAGTACCATTATAAAATCATAACACATACATCGAATATAAACAAAATAATGCATTTCCACATTTCAATCACAATATATCACTTAAATATATTGACATAACAAATTAATTTTCAAAATAAATTTCAATACCAATATACATAATAGATTATATGGAATTTTTATTTACTTTTGAAAACATTACAGCTTGTTAAGGATTCCAATTTTTATGTCATACTAGCTGTAGTGGAAAGGTCTTTGTCACCGCATATGTTAAAAAACATTCCTTTTTTCGTTTAGTCAGAAACTTCATAGAAAAAGATTCCCTTTTAATGAATTGAAAAGTAAAAGGTGTTTATACAGTGTATAAAATAAAGTATTGTATTAAAACAAAATATTCCTCAATGAAAGGAGATTGATATAAAGTCCCTTACCTCGTGTCTGGCATGACTCAATCGTTCTTTAATCTCCTGAATAATAAACTAAAGTTAATTTCAACTTTCTTAAAAAACTTTTTCAAGTTCATTATCCAATTATATGGAGGTTTGTGTAAGTGTAGCTCGAATAATTGTCATAACAACATCATAGTATATTAATGATACTGGTGTTGATACAAATGATAGGAATAGAAATAGTTTAGGGGGTTGGAGAAGCAAAATAAAACAACAAACATTAGAGAAGACATTACATTTAAATCAGGTAACTCCCCTTGGTTTGAACCAAATGGGTTTCTTAATGTGATTTCTGCCTAATTTAAGGCTTCTAGGATGAATAGAGGGATCATGAGAGCTTATTTGTGTTGATTTTAGTCGAGCCAAAGGGCTTGAGAAGTGTGATAAAGGGGTAGGAAGTGGGGTCCTTTTATATGGGAGAGGAGGGACTCATTAGGAAAGATTGAAAATATTATTTTATTATATAATGAATTTTGGTTTCTAAAGGTCAAAAAATCATTAAAGTCATAGATAAGGTGTCCCATGTTAGAAATAAAGTCATCTAATAAGAATTGGATAAGTTTTGGATATTATTTTAAACATTATCTTCTTATTTATTTAAATCAATCATTAATTATGTAAACACTGCATCATCATTGTATTATAAATAATTTTTATTTATTTGATATCTAAAAATTATAAAAAAATTACCATTATGTAGGAAATCATTTTATAATTCTAATGAATATTTATAATCAAAAAGATAAGTTATATAACCCCATGTAAAAATTGTTTTAGTAAAAAAATGCATGTTTGTGACATTTTTATTTTTACTTTAAATAAAAAGGTATTAATGTCATTATCATAACCATGTGGATCCATGGGGTCCCCAAATTGACCCAACGATTTTCTCGGTCAGCCATTACTCATCCAATATGGTTAGGAAATGTGTCAAGGTAATTTCATATTATTATAACATTATGTTTATCTTAAATTACCCTAATTACATGTAATCGCGGTTAATAAAACACAAAAGTTACTAATCACCAAAAAAAGTTTCATCCCATTGGACCACATTTTATTTACTAATGGAAACCATGTATGTCATATTTTTGAAATTAAATTCACAGATTCTGTAAAATTTCATTTAAATGAACAATCAGTATTTTAATCACCACTTAGTGGTTTTACTAGTTATCACAAATTGATGTTTTTTAGAAAAATACCGAAATTTCACCCTAAGCTATAATTGCTATTCAAAATTCCAAAATGATTTCTATTTTAGAAAATTAAATACATATAAGATGCATTAATTAAATTTATAATTAATTCCAGTTTTCAAAACAAATATCGTGTTTTTAAGAAACAATATCTATAAAAATATTGACACTTGTTTTTGTCCAATTTCAAAGTGAAAATAATTCTAATGACCACCATTGGATTAAATGGTATAAATATATTCTAATTAAACATAAAAACAAATTACGAAGATAATTTTTCCATATAAATAAATTAGATTAAATGGTGTTTTTGAATTAAAATACAACATTTTTCACTATTCATTAAAAAATAAACTTTATCGAAAAAATAACAAAAAATTACACAAAGAAAATTTTGATGTCCTGAATCTAATGATGGATTTTATTTTTTCTAATATAACATATAAAATTGAAAAAAAGTAGATTTAAAAAGGGTTCTCCATCAAAAGACGGTTGATCAACCTTTTAATAAATATTTGAATATTTATGCTAAAAATTGGATTCATTGGCATTTTAAGCCTCTATCAATTTTTGGGTAATTTGTAAAATATTTAAAAAACATATATAATAATTTTGTAGTTAGTTCTGTTCATTCCCTCAATTACAACGACTAGGCATTTACTACTATTTAATATAATTTTATTATATTATTAATGTATAACATAAGATTTCAAAAAAACTCGTTGTTGCGTATTTGGTACGCCATCGAACATAGCATCCCCTTTAAAATAATATTAAAATTTTATTCAATATTATTAATAAATACGAAAATGTCATATTCCCTATTTACCTGGGATGTTACATCCTTACCCCGTTTTGGGAATTGCATCCTCGCAATTTTATTCACTTATATAATAAATGGTGGTATTTATCCCTCATAGAATTTTCAGATTCCCACGTTTCCTCTTCAACCATATGGTTTTTCCACAAAACCTTCAACTGATTAATTACCTTATTCAGCAACACTTTCTCTCTATGGTCAAGAATATGGACAACTGGTTCCTCATAAGAGAGATTCTCTTCCAACTAATCTACGTGTGGGATCAAAACATGAGATGTATCTGGCATATACTTTCTCAACATTGAAACATGAAAAACATTGTGTGCCTAGGACAAACTTGGAGATAATGCCACTCTGTATGCAATTGATCCAACTTTCTTTAGGATTTCATAAGGTCCAATCAACCTCAGAATCAACTTTCCTTTTTTCCAAAACACATCACACTTTTCCATGGAGAAACCATGAGATAATCATGATCATCTACCTCAAAAGAATGATCCCTAATTCGTTTATCCGCATAACTTTTCTGTTGACTCTGAGCTGTTATCAAGTGCTTCTGAATCATCTGAACATTTTCTACCATCTCTTCTACCAATTCTGTTTCCATCAGCTTCCTTTCCCCTACTTCATCCCAAAAGTAGCAGTTCGACACTGTTTACCATATAATGCCTCAAACAGATCCATTTATATACTAGAATGAAAACTGTTATGATAAGAAAATTCAACCAACGAAAGTTGTTGGTCCCAAATTCCCTGTTAATCTATTGTGCAATCACATAACATATCCTCAATGGTCTGAATTGTTCGTTCTGACTACCCATATGATTTCAGATGAATGGATATACTAAAATTTAATTCAGTTTGCAACGACTTCTGAAGTCCTTTCTAAAAGTTAGAAGTAAACCTGGAATCACGACTAGATAAAATGGAGAGGGGAAATACATGTAACTTGAAAATCTTTTTAACATAAAACCGAGGAAGTTGATCTAGAGAGAATGTATCTCGAAAATGAAGGAAATGAGCAGATTTAGTTAAATGATCAACAATAACCCTTATTGCATTATTACCTCGAGATGTCTTTGGTAATCCCAAAATGAAGTCCATAGATATATTTTCTCATTTCCACTCTGGAATGAGTAGATACAGAAGCATCAATTTCGGTAACTACAGATCTCCTTTAACCTGCTGACATTTCAAGCACTTCATAGTAAAATTAGCAATATCTCTTTTCATTAAATCCCATAAGTAATACTCTCGCAGATCAATGTACATCATAGTACTGCAAGGATGAACCGAAGATGAGGAACTATGAGCCTCACATAACAACTCATTCATCAACTGCGAATTACAAGGCACACATAATCTCTTCCCAAACCTAAAAAAATCATTATCAATGTCAAATTCAAAAAACATACCCTTCTGAACAAGATATACCTATTTCTGCAACTAATTTTCATTCTACTATGCTTGCTTAATTCTTTCTGATAGAGATGATCACACTTACACTTGAAAAAAAACAGAAGAACTTCCTACACCAACAAAATATATTCCAAAGTACATCAAATCAAAAACCAAAGGATCTCGTTAAAAATGTAGGATGGTTAATGAAGAATTAAATTTTCAACTCAAAGCATCTTCCAATTTTTTTACTTTTCCCGGATGGTAAGGAATTGTACAATCTTAATCCTTGAATAATTCCAGCCATCTCCTATGTCTCATTTTCAATTTGTTCTGAGTGAATATGTACATTAAATGTTTTTATCGGTATATATTTCACACTTTAATCCATACAAATGATGCCTCCAAAATTTTAAAGCAAAAACAACAGTTCCTAATTCTAAATCATGTGTAGGGTAATTTAACTCATGAGGTTTCAACTGACGCGAAGAATACGAAATTACCGGATCATCGGAAAACTCCATTTCCACCTTCCCCACACATCGAACAAGTATTTCATAACTTCTGAACTCGCGAGAATCTAATGAACTTCGATACTTTGGCTTTAACACTGAGTAAAAATGGATTATTTTACTATCAAGATCTCATATGAAATATGGATCATACCTTTCCCATAGAGTGACCTTTTCTTCATAAGTATCC
The DNA here is from genome assembly GCA_963277665.1 of Viscum album. Classification (NCBI taxonomy): domain Eukaryota; kingdom Viridiplantae; phylum Streptophyta; class Magnoliopsida; order Santalales; family Viscaceae; genus Viscum; species Viscum album. The sequence continues at coordinate 792,217,799 of OY728128.1, read as the reverse complement.
ACTGAGTCATCCTCCTGCATCAATTCTAGGAATTGTTTTACCATCCTATGGGAACCACCATAGGAAAATATTTCTCAAGAAACATACATTTGAATTAATACCAGTTAAGATCATCAATCTCCTCACTATCCTTGATATTTTTCACCATCAACCACCACTGATTAGCATCAACTTTAAAATAGTAAACAACAAGACTAACCTTTTGATGTTATGAACACCCCATGACATAAAAAATCTTCTCCAGTGCATTAATCCACTGTTATGCTAGAACAGGGTTAGATGATCCTCTGAATGATAATGAATATTTCCTGATAAAATGCTCCACTACCGACATTTTCCTCTGTGGTTGATCTAGATGATCTTGTGTATGGATACCACCACCATTTATAGCCCGAGTCAACTGTTCCATAATGCAAAAAACTATTCAGTTCCATTTCCGACCATCTCAGGTTGCTGATTTGGAAGGTTGTTTTCCTCCTGATGTCATCCCAACATAGCGGCCATGTTTCCTCTACGGAAAACCATTTCGAACACAAAATGATATTAGGCGAGGCAACATCGTAATCTTGAAATTATATATCATTTCAATCATACCATAAATTAATTTATTGACATGAATTTAATTATATTTTAACTCATAATGTTTTCTAAACCAACCTATGATACCAACTATAAGGACCCAACCATTAAACATTACGTAATCTTGAATTAAATGAATAATTCACATTGAGAATCTATTCAGGTTTAGAGTATTAGAGAAATTGGCCATAACTGTTACATATCAAAAGTTACAAATTAAACACTTCTACTCAGTTTCCATTTTTTTCATAAAATAAAACTCTTAAAAAAGGAGTTATGTCCAGTTCCATGTTTTAGACAACATGAATTTATTTGATCCAATCCTTGAACCTCTTCCACTTTATGTCCTATGTAAAAAATTTCAAAAACTTGGGGTGACTAGAAAATGATCTCTAAGGAATACACAAAGAAGGAAACTGTTGTTTTTTCAAAAGAACAAGTAAATAATTAATACCTATTCATAAGTAATACTTTTCACCTATATGAAGTATTAAATACTCCCCACTGAATAAAATATCATTGCATACCCTTTTTTAACCAAAATATCACCATAAAACCCATATAAAAGACACATAACATATAAAGATAACATGGAACATAAACATTTTTATATGTAATAACCATATGGTTGACTTCCACACATGTCACTTAATGTAATAGCTATACGGCTGACTTCTATATCCAATGCATTGGAGTTTATAACCTAACCACTTGTCCTATTTTATCATGGCACCACCCATCATTTAGTTTATCACATAACCACCCGCTAAATGTACATGTTCCCTTATAAAATCATAACACATACAAAAAATATAAAGGAATGGAAACATTTCCATATTTCATTGACAATATCTCACTTAAATATATTGACATAACAAATCAAATATCAAAATCATTTTCAATACCAAAATACCTAATAGAGTATATGGTATTTATTTTTCCTTTTAAAAACATTATGCCCTGTTATAGTATCCAAATATCAAGTAATTCACGTAGTTGCGGAAAGGTCGTTGTCACCGTCTGCGTTGAACGAAACATTCCTTTTTGTCGTCTACTCAAACGCTTCATAGAAAAATATTCCCTTTGAATGAAATGAAAAGTAAAAGGTGTTTATACAAAATATAAAAGAAAGTATTGGATTAAAACATAATATTCCTCAATAAAAGTAGACTGAGACGAAGTCCCTTACCTCATGTCTGACTTGACTTGATCGTTCATTAATCTCTTGAATTATAAAATAAAGTTAATTTCAACTTTCTTAAGAACCTTTTTCATGTTCATTATCCCATTTTATGGAGGTGTGTTTAAGTTTATCTTGAATACATCTCATAAAAATATCATATTATATTGAAGATACTGGTTTTTTTACAAAATAAAGGAATCAAAAGAGTTTAGGGGGATGGATAAGAAAAATAAAACAAAAGAACATAAGAGAAGACATTACCTTTAAATTGGGTAACTCCCATTGGTTTGAACCAAAACGGTTTCTTGAATAACTTTCCGCATAATGTAAGGCTTATATGATGAAGAGGGGGATCTTGGGAGATTATTTGAGTATATTTTGGACTATCCAATGTTATTGAGTTGTGTGAGAAAGGGGTAGGAATTGGGGTCTTTTTATAATGGGGAGGATGGGCTATTTTAGAAGGATTGAAAATATTATTTTATTATATAATGATTTTTTGTTTCTAAAGGTCAAAATACTATTGAAGATGAAGATAAGGTGTCCCCTTTTCTAAATAAAATCATCCCATAAGAATTAGAAAAATTTTGGATATTATTTTAAATATTATCTTCTTATTTATTTAAATCATTTATTAATGATGTAAACACTGCATCATCACTGCGTCATTAATAATTTTTTTTATTTGATGTCCATAAATTATAAACAAATTACCATGATATAGGAAATATTTTTATATTTCTAATGAATATTTATTTTAATAAAGATATCTTATATAACCCCATGTAAAAATTGTTTTAGTAAAATAATACATGTTTGTGACATTTTTATTTTTACTTTAAATAAAAAGTTATTAATGTCATTATCATACCCATGTGGCTCCATGGGGTACCCAAATTGACCCATGGATTGTCTTGGTCGGCCATGATTCTTACAATAATGTTAGTAAATGTGTCATGGTAATTTCAGATAATTATAACATTAATTTTACATGAAATTACACTAATTACCTCTAATCGCGGTTAATAAATTGAAAAGTTACTATTCACCAAAAAATCATTTTCATCTCATTGAACCAAATTTTACTTACTAATGAAACCCATTTAAGTCAGATTTTTTAATTCATTTCATAGAAGCGGTAAAATTTCATTTTAACAAAATCAGTTTTTAACTACCACTTATTGGTTTCACTATTCATCAAAAATTGATGTTTTTAAAAATATAAAAAAAATTCACCCTAATATATAATTTATATTTCAAATTAAATATTGATGTATATTTTACCAAATTCAAAACAAATATGTTTCATTATTTAACTTTATAATTAATTCCCATTGTCAAAAAAAATACCACGTTTTAAAGAAACAATATATATCAAAAGATTCCCACTTGTTTATGTCCAATTTTAATGTGAAATTAATTACAACGGTCAAAATTAGATTAAATGGTATAAATATATTCAAATTACACATTAAAAACATTTAAAAATATAATATGACTATATAAATCTATTAGAGTAAAAGGAGGTTTTGAAATAAAATACAGCATTTTTACTATTCATTAAAAAATGACCTTTATCGAAAAAATTACAAAAATTTACACAAAGTAAATTTTTATTTCCTGATTATAAAGAATGAATTTATTTGTTCAAATATAACATATAAATTTGACAAAATGTAGATTTAAAAAGGGTTCGTAATCAAAAGGCAGTTAATTGACCTTTTAAAGAATATTAGAATATTTATGCTTAAAATTTGATTCATTTGAATTTTAAGACTCTATCATTTATTAGGTAATTGTTAAAATATTTAACAAACATATATGATCATTTTTTAGTTTGTTATGTTCATTCCCGCCATTACAACGGTTAGGCATTAACGACTATTTAAACTAATATAATTATATTATTAGTGTGCAATGTAAGATTTCAAAGAAACTCATTGTTGCATATTGGGTAAGCCATCGAACCTTGAATACCCTTTAAAGTAATATTAATATTTTATTCAAAAATATTAAAATATATGAAAATGTAATATTCTTTAATTACTTGGGATGTTACAATGAAAATAAATAAATGAAATTGTGGAAAAACTGTACCAGTCCTAAGATAATTGTTTTGAAAAATAATATTCATTTCAACACATTATTTTTCGACCTAACAAAATATTTCACCTACAATATGATATGGAAAAATAATTTTTCCCCATCCATTATTTCCTTACCAATCATAATCTTGTCATGGATTGACATCATTATCACATAAGAAATAGAAAATAAACCAATAAATTACATGGATATATAAGTCCTTTCTTGTAGATAATTATATAACTATGTTATTTTCCCCATAAAATAATTAATATATGATATTATGTAAAAATTTAATGAAAATACGTTTCCAGACCCATTAAAAGGGAATACTATAAAATGACCTTAACAGTTTTATTGGTTGATACCAAAAATCAGTTTCCCAATGGAAATAAATAAAAAATTATGTTGATAATGATCAATGAAATTAACTCATACTATATAGATATATGACATATATAAATTAAAAATCAAATGAAATCATAAGAATATATTTCACAAAAAAATATCTTATAATAAATTAAAATAATGTAACTTATCACTTTCCAAAATTTAATTTAATGAAAACATACTTTTTAAAACATAAAATTCAAAAAATCATTATTATTTTACTATTAAATTAAATAATACATATAAAATACATTAAGTGGAAGAGAAAATTAAATATATGAACCTAAAAATAAATATCTTTTTCTTGTTGTCGGCAGTTTTTAGGTTAATCTGAAATTTATCGTAGATTGTAAATTTTTCGAATTTATAATTTCTAAAATAAGGATATGATTATAAAAATATATAACACCATTTTTTATCTAAAAATTAAAACTTATAAAATTGTTAGTAAGATCAATTTTAAATTTATTATAAATAGACATTAGAAAGAATGAGAAGTTTTATTAATAATGTCATATTTTCAAAGTGAACTAAATTTACCAAAGAAAATGATTTTTATATAATTATGTAAATTCGATAAGATGAAATTAAAAATATTATATATAATAGATAAGTTGTGGAATATAATTAACATATAAGTTCATTAATATTGAAGAATGTTTGTAACATAGTAATATTAAAATTGGGTTATATAAACACATCCAGCCTTGGTAATAAGTGAATCAATATGGAATAAATTAGGGACCACCAAAAGAAAATTAACTCTAATGAATGAAAGATTGATAGATAGATGACTTTATAGTGATGATGTATGTAAACCATATGAAATTAATCAAAATTAAAAACATTGAAATGGTACTAATGATTAGAAATTGATTCTATTAACATGTATTACAAATTCATTATTGGTTAGATAAACTCTAACACCCTATATAGTAATCATAAACACATTTAAAATAATTTTATAAAATCATATTCAAAATTATTATATTTTATATTAGCCTTATGTATTTATTAAAAATATATATTAATAATTTTTAGGTAATATTCATTATCTCTTTTTAGAAATCTTAGCAATTCCATTTTTATTTGGTTAAAGTGATTTTGGTTACCATTCTAGGTCCATGTTTTAATTATCTCCAAAATAATCATGTTATTGAAATATAATTTAAAAAATTAATTATAAGTATCTAATCCCATTCTATTATATTTTTGGTAATGTTTCTCCAAGATTAATTCAATAGGTTGATTTTCATTTTATTTTTTATAAAATAGAATGTGGTATATTATGAAGGATTTAAGATTTAATAATATCATTGTATATAAATTTAATAATAATATTTTAATATTAAAACTATCTATTAGAATTATTTATGATTAAATAATCATGTATTACTAAAATTTATATCAATGTAATGGATATTTGTTTTAAATAACTACACCAAAACATGTTATAATAACTGGATCATGTTACTTTTGAAAAAAAAATTCCGATAATATCGTTATTTTAAATAATGTATGATATTATATAAATTATATAAATGTAAAAAATTATAATTTAGAAGATAACGACATAGAAGATAAATGGAAAATAATTATAAGTAGATATTATTTATAGGGTTGAAATCATATCTATTTCTAAATTATTTCTTTGTTTTAGAGTAAATAATGTAGTTACATGACACTAAAATATCACCAATGATGGTGCGAATTATAATATGGTGGATTTTAGATTTTAGTTATGTTCATGAACTATTGGATGAGGATTATTTTCATTAGCTAGGAGGAGTGTAATTTCCATAAATTCAAATTCAATATCATATATAGAATTTAATTTCTCATGATAAGATGATCCATGTTGTAAAATAACAATAAATGTACATGGTTTGTCCAGCAATTCCTTCAGACACTCATTTATTGATAATTTTTGTAATATTTTATATTTTACTAAAAATTTCAAACTATTTTTACAATGTTTTACCCTCACTATGGTAATTTGATTTTAACCTTAGTTATTAATTTTTATTCCATAAAAATAAATTAAATATCTATGTAATTTAAAATTTATGATTCGAACTATATAATAATAAAAAATTAATTAAATTTATGACTATGATAAATATTAATTTATATAAAATGCATAATACATGAAAACAATTTTTATATAAACTTATATTTATGACTAAAATAAATTTATTATTATTACCTTCGATGAATCCATCATTAGATGGATGATATATTATTTTTTACATATATTACATATACATTTAATTAATAAAAAATTTAATCGATATCAGTTTTGTATATTTATTAAAAACATTTACAAAATGTTTAATTCATTGAATAATTTTTCTATCATTAAATTGACATATTCATATTTATTTAAATATCAAAACTTGTATCATAATAAATAAATAAATTTTTATGACAAAAATGTATTATATGACATGTTTAATTATTTAAATTTATGTATTCCTTAAATATCATATTTTTAAAATAAATAAAACAATAACTAGATATATTTATATATAACCTAATAAATTAATACATTCATTTTTATATCATTGTAAATTATTCTTACAAATCATATTAACACATCCACAAAAGAAATAATGGGAAGATAACAAATTATGGGTTAATTGGTTAGTGCTTCAACATATTTGGATCCCATAGTGATTTCCATGAGAATTCACTTCCCCTAAAAATGAATTATCTCATGTTATAATTTCTAAATATAATATTGGTGTTGATTAATGGAAAACCCTAACAATGTTCCCAATTTTCCAAGACCATCCAAATTTTATTCATAAATATTCCATCTACAACATAAATCATTTTCTTCAAATTATTTCATATATTTCCAAAATTTTGTAATTCTATTTGAACCAAACAATTCAAAATATATGATAAAATGATGTTTTTTTTAAAAATACTACATAAATTTTATGTGATTAATTTTACATGTGATTCCTCAACCATAATATAGTCATCAGTTCATATACCTGATACGTCATAGGTACATATGCATGAATTCTTGTTTTCTAGAGGTGACTTACTAGTGAGGAGGGCCTAAAATATACAATTTGTAGACTATGACATTGAACCATAGTAATAATATTTGGTAAAAATAACTAAAATAATATATTCCAATGTCGATGTGGGTCTAAATAATAAATCACAATAATATATCAAAATACAGAATGAGGAATCATTCATTAATACATCACTAATGTCCCAAAAATCCAATCAATAATGAAAAATAATTAAATAGATAAAAAATACTCAATATTTACTTAAATTCACGAGCCTCATGAATCCTAGACTCTAAATCACCTTGTACTACACTAAACATATCAAAAGTATTACCTGTAATGAACCTAAGAAAAGTTATTTGGTATACACGCACACACACACACACACAAAAACACCCCCCCCCACACGCACACACACACACACCAGGGTTTCTATTTCAAGTATGAGAAATAAAAATCAGAAGAGTCTCATTATGTTACCGTAATATATTCCATTATATAAACCTATTTAATTTTATTATAATAAATATATTATATAATTTCTGTTGATGTTGTGTTATATCTAAGACCCAATAACTCCACGTAGATTAGGACAACACGTTGTTACCAGGACACCACAAATATTGATCATTACTTTTTTTGAAATGTTACATAATTCTTCCCCTCATCTAAACATATACCGGCACAATATTGATTCCCATCTTGTACTAAAATATACATGGAATGGAGAAGTATAAAATTGGAACCAAAATATGATGTAGAAATGTTGGATAATTTCTTCATTTCTAAAAAAATATCCTCATCAGTATAATTATAGTCCATTTTCCACAAACTATGTTTCATGAAATAATGGATTATCCCACATATAATTTATCAACCCATGACAACACAAATAATGGATTCATTAATTTACACTGACCCAAGTCACTAATGGTATGTTAAATGACCAAATAATTTATGGAAAATGACATTATAATCACTCCAAATCATCTCCATTGATTCTTGTGGGTCATCATGAACATATACACATCTATATAGATCCATTTTAGGCCACTATTAATGAAAATGACTAAATATTTGAAATAGAATGTTTTTTATTGAAGCCTCCTAATGGAAAGGTGAACAAGAACACTATACATATGTATAACTCTAAAGATATCACACAACTCTTTGATTAATATAATGGTTCTAGTTACTAGATACATACCCTTCATCATTTATATGCTTCACATCAATTTTTAGGGAACTAATAAAGTCCATAAGTTCTGCCATGATTTTTCATCACATATAATGTATTACTCTCATCTCCAATCAATCATAACACTACAAGAAATCTATTTATTTTGAGAAATATGACAATTATTTTTCTATCCTTTCCAGGTTTCTCGACACATATGGTTTAATCACCAAGAGAAATTAATATATTATTGTCAACTAATAACATTATTATTCTGATTCCATGTATAGAGAATGATCATGACCCACACCAGGTCCCAAAAAATTATCTCTAAGGGGGTATATATCAACCAAATACATTAATTAAAACTTATCCATTTTATAAAATCTTATCATAGAGGACACATATTATGCAAATGATCATCGTGTCCCATAACTCCCATAAGAGGGCCTTAACACTTTTGTGTGAGGTGAGTGGTCATATCACTTTCTTCCACTATGTGTATGCCTCTCACACCCATACAGGTAGTACTAAGTGAAACTAAATAGGCTAACCATCTATCTTATCGCATATTACAAGAAACCAATATCTCCCACAATATAAAACTCATTTTTCCACTTTTAGTAAAATTTATGAGGTGTTGCAAACATATAAAATTTGTAAGACCATTTTTCCTTGACATGGTCGGAAAACAATATTCATATATAATCATCTAAAGGTCTACATGTTCCCTATTCATATAAGCATTCCATTAATTTATATATTCTAGATTATATTCCAAAATTAATACAAATATTATTTTAATTAAAGGGTATACCTACCTATTAAATGGAGTTACAATCCTCAATGATCTCTTCCAAGCCATATTTGGGCTCGTCCATGCCTCTCCCACGCTCATACCACCACATGGGATAACATCAAAAATAATGAGACATAAAAATATAATTATAAAAAAATTATAATTAATTATATAATTTAATCAAAAAAGGTATATAAAATGATAATTCTTCTATGAACATAGTTATACTAATGCCATGAACAACCAACCATGAAAGGTCTTTAGAAAAAACTAAATACCATTCCAACCAATAAACCTATCACAAAAAAAAATATGGACTATTTATTTAATATTATTTCACAATAATACTAAATAAAATGGTTTATCATATTACCTCAACTGCAATAATTGAAATTGATTGGAAGAAAAAAATTTAAGTCCTAACCTATCCATCTCACGAAAAATCTCATTATATTAAGGTTGCTTCAACCATTCTCAAATGGAATATGTACTTATATTAAACCAATAACAAACTATAATTTCATATAGCCATAGGAACCTGAAGTGCACTGTGTTGCATTTGTTGTCAATGAGGTATGTTGTTGTCAAGGAATGAATGGATGGATGTTAAGGAGGTTCAATATGTGAATGACAAAGGATGTGATGGTGTTGGTGAGGAAAGGAGAATGGCCATGGTACTAAGATGCATGTCACTTAGGAGATTCACTAAGTGACATAGGATGTTGTGGTTGAAACATTCTCTATGAATATCAGACGATTGTAGAACTGATCTTAAAGTTTCAATACTTGTATCAAGATGATACTAAGTTACAACACTTGAAGAATGAATGATGATGGAGCATCATTAAATCAGACGATTGTTGAGCTGTTCTTAAAGTTCCAAGAACTTGTATCAACTGGATACAATGTTACAAAAATGTTAGAAGACCATGCATTGTATTGACAATGCATGAGGAGTTGAAGATGATCCATCCACAATCTATATGTGGATGAAGTGGATTTAATGAAGTCCATGCACTAACTCTTAGTGCATGAGAATTGAAAAAGTTCCAATTGATCTCTGATTAGATCAGTAAAGAACATTGAAGATTATAAGTGATTCAAGAGTTCGGTTGATGAAGGTGAACCTTTTGAATTCCATATCCTAAGTGAAGATCATATGAGGATAGGTAATGGAATTCATAAGGAGAAGAATGGCTTGGAAGTAGTGGCATTTGGCATTTGAACTTGGGTTACTTTGTTTTTATACAAAGTCCCTAAGTCTCTACTTAGGCAAAAAATTAGCCACCAAGGGCCAGCCTTAAGGGTTCAACCCCAAGGCACATATGGGACTCGAGGTTGCCACACCCAAGGGGGATCCCATGGGGCCAGCCCGAGAGGCCGCGACCGTGTGTAAGCTGGGGCCACGCAGGAGATCAGGCCTGCGCAGCAGGGGCGCGAGGAGCGCGCCCGTGACAAGCATAGTGGGCGCATAGCGCGCCCGCGAGGAGCACAGGTGGGCGCAAGAGCGCGCCCGCTATGAGAACACGGTGCGTGGTGGCACCGTGGAGGAGGAAGTTCAATTGAGCTGAGGTTGGCACACGGTGTTTGATAAGCCGCGGAAAAACCGTGCTCCGTTTCGATGTGGGAGGCGGAAAAATTTTCAGGAGCGAATCCTGGCCGCTCGATCGATCGCGCGCCAGATCTCGACCGCATGATCGATCCCGCGCGAGATCTTCTGATCGCGGCCATCCAAAGATCTGATCCAACGGCCTGCGAGGTGTCTCCTTCCTCGATCCATGCCGAAGCCTCCCCGCGATCCTCCGACGAACCAGGCGCCATCCGAGCATGGATTTTGGGATCCCGGCCACCATTGCCGAAGCCAAAGGCTCCATTGAGCTCTTCTAGACCTACTGAACCGATCCATGCTTAAAAATACACTTACATGAAATGTTTGGAGAGTTTTGGTATCCGGTCGAGGCAAGACGAAGTTGCCGAGGTTTGGGTGTTTATGCTTGCATGTTTTGGATCGAAGGATGGTCTTGCATGCGTTCTAAGTCGCATGCACGTAGAAGAAATTAAAAATGAGTTAAGCCGCGTGAAATAGAGGAGAAACAAGATTTTGGAAATCTTGAAAACCCGAGATATTAGGGAGTTTGAATTTATATCCACGCGGATTGAACGAGACTCCTCTGCCTATATAAAGTGAGGCCGAGACCTCTGGAAGCTTGCTGATCCTTTGTTGAAAATCCGAAGTCCCGTGAGAAGCACTCTGTGCCTCGCGAAGTCGAAGCCCCGCGCAGCACCCTGCGCGACAGTGAAGCCCGGAGCACCCCTTGCTCCACGAGGTTCCTTTTGTGCACTCCTTGCACGAAAGAAGAAAGGGAGTCCCCTGTGCTCCTTCCTTGCGCGACAGGAAGACCCGTGGCCGCATCCTTGCGCGCCCGTGGTTGCATCCTTCTCTGCTCGCGGACTTGCACGGCAGGAGGTGTTTGCATGGACGCTTGTGCCCTTGCACTTGTGCGCCCACAGTGGTGTTGCACCCTGTGCGCTTGTGGTCTTTGAACCCTGCGCGGAAGAATCCACTCAAGAGCCTTGCGCACCCTTACACCCTTGTGACCTTGTGCGGAATTTGAAGACAAGAGTGGCTGCACCCCTAGTGCGCCTTCACTAAGGCTGGGGCTCGTGTTGAGAAGACCACACCCTACGGGTTGTGGGTGCTTGGCAAGGAGGAAGGCTGAGGCTTAATTCCTTGTGCATGCACCATGTGAATACCACACCTCATTTGTCTGTGTGTTCCAAAAGGAGGAAAAGGCCGTGTGTATTTGTGTGTGCTAAGTGAGGAGGAAAGCCACATCAAGTGAAAGACATACACCCTAGCCGTGATTGTGCAAGAAGAGGAGGAAGACCGAGGCCATACCTTGGTTGTGCCAAATTGAAGAACACACTTTGTGTGTGCATTTGAAGAAAAGGCCGTAGCCCTTGTGTGTACAAAATGGAGAAACAAGTGTGTGCATAAGTGAAGTGCATACTTTGAAAAAGATTAAAAGAACAAGGAAGTGTGTGTGCTTAGTAAGTGAATTAGGCCAAGCCTTGTGTTTGCTAATTGGTCAAAGGAAGTGTGTGTGAGAAAACAAGAACAAGAAGGCCGAACCTAGTGTGTGTGCACTAAGTGAAGTGTATACACTTAGAAGAAGTGGAAGACTCTCACACTAAAGTATAACACACATTTATGTGTGTAATCAAAAAGAACAAAGTGTGAAGAAGGAATAAGGTGTGCGTGCTAAAAGTATTTTCACCCATTGTTGGTTTATCACACCAAGGAGAAAAAGGGGAGTGCATGCATGCATTCATGCACGTGCACACGTAAACAAGTCAAATCTGGTTGTGTGCATTTGAGTTGACCAAGACCAGAGGATCTTGAAGAATTTAAGATACCATGCAATCAGTGCATGAGGATGCAGAGATGCCATGCACTCAGTGCATGAAGTTGATGTGAACTGAGACTGGACCAGACTGAAGTTAAAGATATCAGTTGTCTGAGTATTCAGTAGTTGGAGATATGCCAGGTCATCCTGAGAAGAAGGAGATAAATCCTGAGCAAGACGAGAAGACCTGATCAACTCAAGTGATCAGAGGTACAGAGCAAGGCCAGCAGTCTTTATCCCAGACTGCTGAAGATACTTGAAGAAGCTTAAAGTGAAGAAGAGCTACTCGTGCGACTTGAGGAGCCAAGAGAAGACCCTGTGGGACTCAGGGTGGAGGAAGTTTTCAGTGGGATTCTGGAGCAGGCCAGTGGGACTCTGGTAACACTGTGGGACGCAGTATAAATACCCTCCTGTGGGACTCAGGAGAGATACAGTGGGACTCTGTATCAACCATTGTAATTCTAACAAGTTATAATGGAGAAACCATGTTGGGGCGTATAACCAACATGGCAAGGACGTAGGCCTTTGGTGCCGAACCTTGTAAATCCTTGTGTCCAGTGCCTTTACATTTACTGCATCATTCTTGGAAAGGTGAGAGATACAAGAAGAGTGGATCAAGGCTTTAAACAGCCATAGAGGTTTAATTGATAAGGAATCAATTAGTAAAAAGTTTTAAGGGATCACTGATTCACCCCCTCCCCCTATCAGTGATTCACACTGATCTGGGCACTTCGATTGGTATCAGAGCGAAGGTTACCTCTAAAAGATCCAAGAGAGTCTTTATGAAGTGCAGATTTGAGGAAATGAGCGACCAGCCTCAAATGGAGATATCTGCCACGACTCAGAAAAATAGAAAGAAGAAACAGGCCAAGAAGATGAAAAAAGCCTATCCTTGCTGTGATGAAGTTGGAACAATGAAAGATCTTCAATGTACAATCGAATATCTTCAGAAGACAGTCCCCAAGGAAGTGGCAATGTGTATAGTTACAGGAATCCTTGATCTTCAAGATGAAAAATCACAGTTAGAAGAAGAAGCCAATGCAATGGAAGATCAATTGGCAAAAAGGGTTGGCATAACCAACACTCTCAGAAAGCTGGTAAAGGCTAAAGATGAAACCGTTTCTCTTTGCAATGAAAGATATGAAGACACTACTGAAGAATTGCAAAGATGACTTTCTGAGAAAGAATTCTTTAAGGCAATGGTCAAAGAAGTTTTCCATGCACTGGAAAAATTGCACAGAGTTTCAATGGTTGTCAAAGATGCTCAACTAGAAGAGAAAGTCAAAAGGGTGAAGGAGTTAGAGAACTCATTGCATGAAATAAAAAAGGTGCATGAAGACCAGTTAGAACAGCTGAAAGAAAATTGGGAAGGAAGGCTAAGAACTGTTGAGGATGAGAAGAACTCCCTTAACATGAAATGCTTAGAACTAGAGGTGATATTGAAAAATCTGCAATCACCCAAAGCTGAATCCTCCCAGTCAGCTGAAAGTAGAAATGTTGCTACACAAGTGTGCTTTGAAGAGGATGATTCTAAGAGAAAGACATAATCTAATAAAAGGGAAACATCTTCTAGAAAGAAGGTACCATCCATACCATATTGTACTGATGCTTCTAATTGTGTTTCCACAAAAAGTGCAGGATGGAAAAATAATTCCAAACAAGTATGGATGAAGAAAATGAAGAAGCAGAGCTCTCCTGAAACAACACAGCAGCTCCAGAAAAGTACACTAAAATCAGAAGGACTGAATAAGTCAAGATTTGTGGGTCAATGTTGGTGTTGTAACAAGTATGGGCATTGTGCAAAGGATTGTTGGTACAATCCACTGAATGCCAAAGCACAGAGGAAGCCCATGCCTAGGGGGGAGCAATCCAGAGGAAAAGAAGCATCATCCACAGGTCCAGAGACATCTGTTTACTGCAAATAGATTTGGATTACTTGACAACATCTGGGATGATTTCAAAAGTGGTCAAAAAGATACATGTCAATCTCCAACTGTATCCAGAGCTCAAAAGAAGAAAAGATCACAGAACCTGGCTCAGAACGAATCCTTGGGAAGCAAGCATAAGAAAGTGGAAGATGATCCCAAGAAGATTATGAAAAAGGAAAAGAAGTCCTTGGAGTCTAAATTGAAGAAGGGTGATGCATCCCGAAGGACCACCAAGAAAACATGCTTCTACTGTGGAAAGAAAGGACACACCATGGATCTTTGTGAACAAGCCATGGAACTGAATAGAAGCAGACTGGACTCAAAAAGACAATCAATCCAGAAGAAGCAGAAGGGATTGATTGAAAATAAGTTTCCTAAGAAAGGTAGCTTAACAGCATCAAAAGAACCATGTGGAACTTCCAGAACTGAGGCCACACTTCCAAGTGACTTACTTGTCAAATGGCCAAATCAGTTGAAACTTGCCAACGATCTGCAGAGAGCTGAAGATGAAGTTCTGGAAATTGCTAGGGCAAAAGGGAAGAAAAAGATTTCACATGAAGATGTGTTGAGATCCACACCAGCACAAACATCATTGAAGATCAAATGTGAAAGTGCGAAGAATGGTGAAAATGGAACATCTCGGTTGAGAGAATCTTCTCAAACTTTTTGTTCGCGTTGATGAACCAAGGAGGTTCCATCTTATTCCCTTATACTTCTAGTATTTACATGTGCTAACATTGCAGGGAATTGAAGATGATGATCATTCTCATCTGGAGAGTGGTTTGGACAGAATGGAGTGCACCCCTTGAGGGGGAGCCAATCAGAAGAAGATGGGATTCTAAGATTTAATACCATCTTGAGAAAAGTGAAGGTATTCCAATCATACTTTCATCCCTTGTTTCTTAATTGTATTCATCATGAAAATTAAGGGGGAGTATTGATTGAAGACAAATGGTTGAAAGGGGGAGCTTTATCTTTGCACTTGATCTTTCTAATGTGTTTTGTGAAGTTGTGCAGGATTTAGCAAATTCATTGTTATATCTGAAAAATTTCAAGCCCCTTTAGGAATGATCTCACATGTGTAGAGAATTATGGGCAACATTGAATTCCTTGGTCATATCACTCTTGTTTTCTACACCGGGTTAGCCCAATTAGACTTAGAGTTGATTTACTAAAGGTTCTTTGCTAAAGAGAACATGTGACATCATCCATCTCTCAGTGTTTTTCAAGAAAATACTTTTCAAAGGGAGGAAGATATTTTTGAAAGAGAACCACACCACACCTTTGCATTTGGTTGCCAATAAGGGGGAGAAATATTGGAACACATATTGACCCATTCATATGTGCTCTAGTGTATTGCCAACAAATACAAAGGGGGAGATTGAAGTGCACTGTGTTGCATTTGTTGTCAATGAGGTATGTTGTTGTCAAGGAATGAATGGATGGATGTCAAGGAGGTTCAATATGTGAATGACAAAGGATGTGATGGTGTTGGTGAGGAAAGGAGAATGGCCATGGTACTAAGATGCATGTCACTTAAGAGATTCACTAAGTGACATAGGATGTTGTGGTTGAAACATTCTCTATGAATATCAGACGATTGTAGAACTAATCTTAATGTTTCAATACTTGTATCAAGATGATACTAAGTTACAACACTTGAAGAATGAATGATGATGGAGCATCATTAAATCAGACGATTGTTGAGCTGTTCTTAAAGTTCCAAGAACTTGTATCAACTGGATACAATGTTACAACAATGTTAGAAGACCATGCATTGTATTGACAATGCATGAGGAGTTGAAGATGATCCATCCAAAATCTCTAAGTGGATGAAGTGGTTTTAATGAAGTCCATGCACTAACTCTTAGTGCATGAGAATTGAAAAAGATCCAATTGATCTCTGATTAGATCAGTAAAGAACATTGAAGATTATAAGTGATTCAGGAGTTTGGTTGATGAAGGTGAACCTTTTGAATTCCATATCCTAAGTGAAGATCATATGAGGAGAAGTAATGTAATTCTTAAGAAGAATAATGGCTTGGAAGAAGTGGCATTTGTAATTTGAACTTGGGTTACTTTTTTTTATACAAAGTCCCTAAGTCTCTACATAGGCAAAAAATTAGCCACCAAGGGCCAGCCTTAAGGGTTCAACCCCTAGGCACATATGGGACTCGAGGTCGCCACGCCCAAGGGGGATCCCATGGGGCCAGCCCGAGAGGCCGCGGCCATGTGTTAGTCGGGGCCACGCAGGAGATCAGGCCTGCGCAGCAGGGGCGCGAGGAGCGCGCCCGTGACAAGCATAGTGGGCGCATAGCGCGCCCGCGAGGAGCAGAGGTGGGAGCAAGAGCGAGCCCGCTAAGAGAACACGGTGCGGGGCGACACCGTGGAGGAGGAAGTTCAATTGAGCTGAGGTTGGAATGCGGTGTTTGATAAGCTGCGGAAAAACTGCGCTCCGTTTCGATGTGGGACGTTGAAAAATTTCCAGGAGCGAATCCTGGCCGCTCGATCGATCGCGTGCCCGATCTCGACCGCACGATCGATCCCGTGCGAGTTCTTCTGATCGCGGCCGTCCAAAGATCTGATCCAATGGCCTGCGAGGTGTCTCCTTCCTCGAGCCATGCCGAAGCCTCCCCGCGAGCCTCCGACGAACCAGGCGCCATCCGAGCATGGATTTTGAGATCCTGGCCACCATTGCCGAAGCCGAAGGCTCCATTGAGCTCGTCTAGACCTACTGAACCGATCCGTGCTTAAAAATACACTTGCATGCAATGTTTGGAGAGTTTTGGTATCTGGCCGAGGCAAGACGAAGTTTCCGAGGTTTGGGTGTTTATGCTTGCATGTTTTGGATCGAAGGAAGGTCATGCATGCATTCTAAGTCGCATGCACGTAGAGGAAATTAAAAATGAGTTAAGCCACATGAAACAGAGGAGAAACAAGATTTTGGAAATCTTGAAAACCCGAGATATTCGGGAGTTTGAATTTATATCCACGCGGATTGAACGAGACACCTGTGCCTATATAAAGTGAGGCCGAGACCTCTGGAAGCTTGCTGATCCTTTGTTGAAAATCCGAAGTCCCGTGAGAAGCACTCTGTGCCTCGCGAAGTCGAAGCCCCGCGCAGCACCCTGCGTGGCAGTGAAGCCCGGACCACCCCTTGCTCCGCGAGGTTCCATTTGTGCACTCCATGCACGAAAGAAGAAAGGGAGTCCCCTGTGTGCCTTCCTTGCGTGACAGGAAGACCCATGGCCGCATCCTTGCGCGCCCGTGGTTGCATCCTTCTCTGCTCGTGGACTTGCACGGCAGGAGGTGTTTGCATGGCCGCTTGTGCCCTTGCACTTGTGCACCCACAGTGGTGTTGCACCCTGTGCACTTGTGTTCTTTGAACCCAGTGAGGCAGAAGCCACTCAAGATCCTTGCGCGCCCTTACACCCTTGTGACCTTGTGCGGCATTTGAAGACAAGAGTGGCTGCACCCCTTGTGCGCCTTCACTAAGGCAGGGGATCGTGTTGAGAAGACCACACCCTACGGGTTGTGGGTGATTGGCAAGGAGGAAGGCTGAGGATTAATGCCTTGTGCATGCACCATGTGAATACCACACCTCATTTGTGTGTGTGTGCCAAAAGGAGGAAAAGGCCGTGGGTATTTGTGTGTGCTAAGTGAGGAGGAAAGCCACATCAAGTGAAAGACACACACCCTAACCGTGAGTGTGCAAGAAGAGGAGGAAGACCGAGGCCATACCTTGGTTGTGCCAAATTGAAGAACATACTTTGTGTGTGCATTTGAAGAAAAGGGCGTAGCCCTTGTGTGTACAAAATGGAGAACCAAGTGTGTGCATAAGTGAAGTGAATACTTTGAAGAAGATTAAAAGAACAAGGAAGTGTGTGTGCTTAGTAAGTGAAGTAGGCCAAGCCTTGTGTTTGCTAATTGATCAAAGGAAGTGTGTGTGAGCAAACAAGAACAAGAAGGCCGAACCTAGTGTGTGTGCACTAAGTGAAGTGTATACACTTAGAAGAAGTGGAAGACTCTCACACTAAAGTATAACACACGTTTATGTGTGTAATCAAAAAGAACAAAGTGTGAAGAAGGAAGAAGGTGTGAGTGCTAAAAGTATTTACAGCCATTGTGGGTTTATCACACCAAGGAGAAAAAGGGGAGTGCATGCATGCATGCATGCACGTGCACACGTAAACAAGTCAAATCTTCTTGTGTGCATTTGAGTTGACCAAGACCAGAGGATCTTGAAGAATTTGAGAGACCATGCAATCAGTGCATGAGGATGCATAGATGCCATGCACTCAGTGCATGAAGTTGATGTGAACTGAGACTGGACCAGACTGATGTTAAAGATATCAGTTGTTTGAGTATTCAGTAGTTGGAGAGAAGCCAGGTCATCCTGAGAAGAAGGAGATAAATGCTGAGCAAGACGAGATGACCTGATCAACTCAAGTGATCAGAGGTACAGAGCAAGGCCAACAGTCTTTATCCCAGACTGCTGAAGATACTTGAAGAAGCTTAAAGTGAAGAAGATCTACTTGTGCGACTGGAGGAGACAAGAGAAGACCCTGTGGGACTCAGGGTGGAAGAAGTCTTCAGTGGGATTCTGGAGCAGGCCAGTGGGACTCTGGTAACACTGTGGGACGCAGTATAAAGACCCTCCTGTGGGACTCAGGAGAGATACAGTGGGACTCTGTATCGACCATTGTAATTCTAACAAGCTATAATGGAGAAACCATGTTGGGGCGTATAACCAACATGGCAAGGACGTAGGCCTTTGGTGCCGAACCTTGTAAATCCTTGTGTCCAGTGCCTTTACATTTACTGCATCATTCGTGGAAAGGTGAGAGATACAAGAAGAGTGGATCGAGGCTATAACCAGCCATAGAGGTTTAATTGATAAGGAATCAATTAGTAAAAAGTTTTAAGGGATCACTGATTCACCCCCTCCCCCTCTCAGTGATTCACACTGATCTGGGAACTTCAGAACCAATAATAGGGGTGACTTTATTTGATATATACCTATAATCGTGTTAAAAATCCAATAGAAAACCCCAATGAACAATGACAGTATGAAAGGTGGAAATTTTAATTTATTCAATATCCTCACTCACACACCATTTTGAAAAAAAAATATGTAAATCCAATTTTTTATTTAATAAATATATTGATATACACTTCATGGTTTTAATCCGACATAAAAAATATGTTCTAATATATTTATAGGGCCTCTCAAACTATCTGGAAATTTCCTCCAATGAATAACTACTTCTTGGTTTTAAGGGATATCTTTATGTCCTTCCAATTAACCATCCACTCTGGCTCTATTTTCCACTCATTGGAACTCCAAGATATCATTTCAGTCCCAAACACAATGAAGAAACTAAACATTATGTACATCCAAATTCTTAGAACCTCATTCCTAACAATAAATTTTAAAATGAAAGATTCTCCATTTGAAATATTCAAAATCCTCTAAAATGGTAAGACCCACAAAATAATTTTTTAGTTAAAACTCAGAACCATAATGTTTCTCATCATTAATATATAATGGAAGTCATCAATACATTTTCACATGAACTCTCTCATTCATCATATCAATTATTTATGTATTTATTATAGTAGTAAAATCCAAAAAGGTTATAGTTTCACAACATTATCACTCAAATGCTTGATTCACTGGATGTTAGGCCACCAACTCTCTACCAATTCCAAAACAAAGATAAAACTCACAACACATTTCTACGAAAAAAATCCAAAGGAATATCAAAATAGTTACAATAAGGCATATAGTCTTCTCAACAAATATATTCCCCTTTCCAAGGTTTATTAATAACTATTGTACTCCTCACCATTATAATCACCTACATAAAAATAGTTTTTAATATTCTATTGACCGTCAATCCAAATTCTAGAAAACATTCCCAATGTGGTTTCTAAATTAGATAATCTATACAAACTTAAATACATATGATAAATCTTACTAGTATCATTCAAAAAACTACTTGGTTACCCTACTAATGCTCCTTCAAGAGAACCCATTCCTCTAACATATAAATTCTACAAAATCGACCAAATCATATTTCCCCACTCATTCCAAAAACAACAGAACCAACATTCCATACATCCCATCATTTTCTATAACTGGGCCTATCATTACATATCATAACATGAATCCATACTAAATGATGTGTAGATTTAATTACCCCTTAAACCAACCGGTGAACTATAATTTACCCATTTCTCATATCGTGAACTATAATTCATCCTGTGATCAATGAGATGAATTCATATTCAACCCTTGAATCACACTAGTAATTTCAGTTATCCACCATTAATTTCACTCATATGACCCCAAATCACCCTAAAATTATTACAAATTATCCAAATATGTTTAACACATTATCAGAACATGTAATTTTATATTACTTGCTGAAGTAGAATCGTCTAATGTTACAACCCACTACTACACTAATTTAACCACTACCATTCACCAACTAGTCTCATTGTCTCTCTGATATATCTTACACAACATCATTCACCCATGATTGCTACTATGATCCTCACATAGATGTATTGTTATCATAACATATCAATATAAAAATCTAATCATTATAATTGATGACAAACAAATTTTTTACATAGTGACTAAATATGGGTTTCCTGCTCATTCCTTAGTTTTAGCTCCAAAAAACATCATTACAACCACATATTTCTATGTATATCATCTTCAATCACCAATTTGATTCTATATAGAATCATGATTTCTTAAACCACACACCTATAACATAAAAACCTTCTCCCTCACCACATATGTCTATCTCATGCGACACCACAATTACCTACCATCAACACTTTACATCATGCCCATTACACAATCCATAGTAATGTATCCACAAGGCATGGAAATACCTTCATAATATAATCCATGAAGGGTATCACTGCTCATTTAAGAGGGAAATATCTCATTAAGATGAATAAATATCCTATATTCCCATACGTGTTTCAGCACCGTACCAAACGCCCAAAATCACCTAGGTTAATCAATAAGCCAAAAAACACCAAACAAAACAGCAGACATGCCACTTCTTGATTGGAATCATTAATATAATGGCATGTGGCTAGTTTATAATTTTTTTATGTAAATAATTTTAGTTTTAATATATTTTCTACTCTAATTATTTAAAATATATTCAAAATATCTCTCCCAAAGTATCAATAATCTAAAATGAAACCCACACACACACACACAATCACAGATATATATTATTATTAAATATGGATATTAAAACATTCCATTAAATTAGTAAGTATGAATTAGGGTGAACAAATTATAAAACACACATACATATATAACATATTTACTAAAAAAATTATTATTTATTTACTTTTAAAAGTATAATTATTTTGTGATATAATTTTTATTATTTAAATTCAAATATTTTTTATATAATGGTGCTGGTAATAAAACAAAATTTTCATTTCTAAATGTTATCCTTATTATTATTGTTTATTAATTTAGAATAATAATAACTAGTATTTTAAAATGTCATTTATTTCATTTTTTTATTTATTATTTTAGTAATGTTCTGAATTATTATATTATCTATGGTCAATTGAAAATTATAACATTAATTTTTTATTTATAATATCTTTATTATCTTGGGATAAATTTTTTATTTGTTTATAATGAATGAATTTATTTTGAATATTTAATTATATCGTTTTCAAATATATAATTCTATTTATGTGATTATTTGATCATAAGTATCATATATGAATTCAAGAAAACCATTTTAAAAAAATAACATTTATTTTATAGGTAATATTATATATTTTTAAATATGAATTATAATTTATACACCATAAATTTAAATTTATAAACTTTTGTGATATTTTACTAAAAACAAATATTTATAATAAATTTTACATTTAAAATTTTAAATTCAATTTTTAAGAGTTTTGGAGATTAAATTAAATAGAATGGGTAGTATTTTTTATGATTATATAAAAATTTGGTAATGAGTACCATTTTAGTTGTGGATGTAAAAGCCAATTAATAATTGGTCAAAACTATTTTCCAAGGTAAAAAATTGTAAATTAAAGAAAACTAATTTTGAGGATATTAAAAACATGATAAAAATGTGAGAGTAGGTTTTTAAGGCATATATCAACCTTTGATCTTCAACTCTATGTTACTAATAAATTATTTTTCTACATTCCTATATATTAAAATCAATTTATTATATATATTTTCCGGTATTTTTAAAAATGTCATCACCTATCAATAAAATAGTGGTACTCCTATCCCACTCCCCCTCACAAAAAAACATAGTTGAGAACAAAACCATCCCAAAAATCACATAAAATACTTATATACCTTCACGAGGATATTTAATTCACAAAATATATTCTCGTATAGGAATCACCAATATAGGAATGGAGATAATACAAAATGTGATTTATAAATTTCAATATATTCCTTTTAAATTTCTATATCATTATTTGAAGTTTTTTCCATAATATAATATTACACTATCATAAAATCATAATACTAATATATTATTTATTATACTTTTTATTATAATAATTTTGAATGAATTAACTACATATCACTTTTACATTTTTGAAAGAAAAATCATCTTTAGGGGGTTGGTGGACTATCACCTCCACAATGTAAAAATTTCGTATTCCATTAAAATTTTACTGGGTTGGTTATAATAAAGAATAAAATATATTAGTGTTATTTTATGACATATTTAAATTTTATAAATTCAATACCATATTACCCATTTTCATATTATATGGAAATAAATCATCATCCATGCTTATTTGTGGACTACAACCTCAATGGAATAATCAATATCCATTTTCCTATTCTTCTCCAACTTAAAAGTATGGTTGTGATATTTTATTTATTGCATAAATTCCTTATTAAACTATTAAGGTTCTTTTATTTCTAATATTACATCATTTAAATAATACACGAAATAAAAAAAGAATCATATATTTAAATATCCAATACACTTTACTAAGAGGATTAATTGATATATTTTTACTATAAATTAATTATTATAGGTTATTTTATTCATAATATTATTTCAAATAATGATACATCACACTAATTATTAGTAAATAATGTTATTTGGAATCAGTAAAAATTATATACAACCAAATCACCTCAAACCATCGAGTAAGTATTATATTTTCTTGTCTAGGTCAGTGTAAATTCCAATTTCAACAGTGATAAAAATTTATATCATTAAAGAATATCAGAGTATAAATACATTTAATATATGATATAAAAAATTCATTAATTTTAATTTGGTTTTTATAATGGTTGAATTATTTCTCATTAGTTATGAGAAAATAATTCATTCACCAAGACTAAATAAAAAAGTTTCATCATCGAATTCATATTTAAATATCGTAACAATAAAAAAATTATATTATAAAACTATATATTATTATAATACATCAAGTATATTTCACAAAATTAATTTTAAATTATTATAATTTAGAGGAAAATAAATAAAATCACCTCTAATAAAAACTACTTGAAATCATTTATGATTACCCAAGCCTACTAATGATATTATATAATACGAATTTAATATATATGTATAAATTTTAGTACATAATTTTTATAATAGTTTAATGATTATAAATTGGTTCATAAATGGTTGAATAATATAGTTATTTTTTATATTCATTTTGGTAGAACACATTTCAGCTAACGTGATATTATTGTAACATGTTTATTATCATGAATATAATTTCGTAAGTCATCTTCTATATTTTAAACAATTTTAAAAATAATATGTTGTGATTATATCCTAATGATTTTAATTTAAAATATTAATGATTTTTGGATAAATATTTATTTGTATTATTTAAATGTAATTTTATTGAAAATATAAAAATGGTAAAATATGTATTGATAAAAATATTTCTCAAGACGAAACGGTTTAAACTGAATATTTAATTTTCAAAATAATCACTGATTATTCAAGATAATAAGTCGATTTAATTTGTATAATTTATAAAAACCATCATAATTTTTTATTGATATTCACCGAGTTTTACATTTTTAAGAATTTTTTGTAACTATGAGTCATATTTAATCCAATTTGTTCCTTATATTTTAATTATAAACTCTCCTATATTTCAGTAAGAAGAATAAAATTTTCTATATTTGTATTCATTGAATTATCTTTGTATTTTTCTTATATATCATTCAATTATTGATAAATATGATATTTTACTATTTAAAATTATATTTATGTTTTAAACAAATTTATAATTTTTTTATATGATACATTTTAAATTTTTCAAAATTAATACATTTTTAATATTTACATGTCAAAACATCATTACACCAATTTTATCCTTTTAAATTATGAATCCATTAAATATTTAAATGTATAATAAAGGAAATTATTTTCTCCTATAATTTAAAATTGTTTATTCTAATTTTTTCTCACAATATTATGGATATTTATTATTTCAAATGAAAATTTTCTAAAAGACAAAATGATATTTAATTTATGTCATTTTCCATTAAAATATATTCTACTCGATCATTGATATTAATTTATAAAACCCATTCATATTTTTTAAATTGATTTATTATGTAATGTTCCTCTCTATTAGAGGAATAATGTAGCAATAAAATTAATTTTTAGTCACCAATTGTGTATAAAATTTTTTTATCATTCAATTCTATTATTCCACTAAGAAGGTAAATTTCATTCCACATATTGAAGAATGTTATATAGGTTTTCTGTCATACCCAAACCTCATAAATATCACTATTGTATCAATTTTATGGCCTTGAGTATTTTTGTCAATGTATGACATTGGGTCCTGATTTAAACATTGATTTCTTGGGAATTTTAGTTGGGTTTTTCTTGGTGCACGAGTACTATATGGTTAGTCCAACCATTGTGGTAGTAGTAGGAAACAATGAACTACATCTAAAATTTAATAGTAGATACCATACGGTTTGCACCTGATCACACAAATTGTATGCCTTAGCCATTTGGTCGGTTCATTTTTTGGATGTTTCTTCCGCACGGTTGGAACACAGTTTCCAAAACTGTGCGGCCAAACCATGTGATCAAACCATATTTTAAAATTTAAAAAACACAATCTACTCTCCCCATTATTTTACCATAACACAAACCCCCTCCTCATTGGATGTCCAGGACTCATTAATGGTGTCCTCTATGACCCTCCTTGATTTATCATCCACTAATGGTGCTTCTTCTTCAATTCCATGGTGAGCGTTAGGCTTTTGAAACAATTTTTAACCATTCTCTCTCCCCCTCTTCATTTAATGTTTTTTGGGGTTTCTTAATTATAAAGAACCCCAAGAAGCTATGTTTTTCTTGTGAATTATTTTACTTGGGTTTATATGATTTGTGGATAATCTATGGGGATTTTTCCCCTTCCTGTCAATATTTTTTTGCATCAACACCCTAATGAGGTAGTTGTTTCCAGGATCTTCCTTCTTATTTCATTAATTTTGATGCATGGAATTTAAAAAAATTAAAAATTAAATATTCACCTCAATGGAACTATTTTTTAACATATAATATAATTTTGGAATTGGATCAATTTTATAAAAATGGGTTTAAAGGTAACTCTTGAAACTTGTCTAGGCTCATTCACACCAGTGGTATTTGTCTAAATTCCATGTAAACATAGAAGTCAAATATACAGTTTTGAGAAAATTTTTTATTTAGTTATGTAATATTCTTCCTTATAAGTATGTGATTTGGAGGTTTTATGGATTGAGGTTTATTGTGAGGTGTTTTACAAAGGTATTCTGGTTTTTAAAGGGATTGTTTTTGTTATCTAAATAAGCCGACTGGTTGGGTTTTGTTTAAATTAAAATGGTGATAATTATAAAATATTTTTTTGTACATTTCATGGATTATATAGTGTTGGATTGGATGTTCCCTCAAATTAAGTTGGTATGTGAAAATTGAGTTTTTATAAATCAAAATTGATAAAATGGTTTTCAGTTATTAAATGATATTTGATTCACTTGTGGTATTTCCAAAAGTATATTTCAAACAAATCCATAAAATGTAGGCCATGTTTGAACCTAGTGTGAATCTTGTTAAATATATAGATTAAGGTCCCTAACTATAGGAAAATTAATTATTCACGGGGATTATTTTTGGGTATGGCGCTAGTTTAATTCGCTGCTATATTATTATGTGGCGGTATCCTAAAACTGCTGATACATTGTGTGTCAGGACACTATTGTCAGTGGTTAAATCCATTTAGCAGTGGTTTATAGGAACCGTCATATTTTGTGCAGTTCATGTTGGTTATGATGTTTTTTAGAAGAGGCTTTCCCGGGGCAGGGGCTCACATTTTTTAGCGACGGTTAAAACCACCGTTGGCCGGTAAAACCACCGCTAAAAACGTCATAACCTTCGTGAACTGCGCACGGAATATGGGCATTCGTATCGGCGGTTACAACCACCACTAATAGAAAAATTCTGACATTTAGCGGTGGTTAAAACTTCCTATAAGTATTTCGGTTTCATTTAGAGGAAGTTAAAACTATCGCTAATAAAAATATACTGACATTTAGCAGTGGTTTTAACTGCCGCAAATTATTTTGGTTACGGCTAGAGGCAGTTAAAGCCGCCGCTACAAAAAGATTTACAAAAAATAGCATTTTCTGCGGCTTCTGTATGAGTCCCCAAAAATAAAACTTTCCAGAATACCAAAAGACTAACATAATACATACTCCAGTCAATATTAAAAGATATTCTTAACTAAGCACAACAAATGTAATTCTGATTCATATTTACTAAAAACATGACAAGTGGTGTGAGAAATATCTTTTTATAAAATGTCAAACATATTTTGTGACCTATGAATCTCTTCAACATTATCCACAAGAAAAAAAATTATACCTATAATTATTTTGATCATTTTTTCATATATACTTGTGCTTAAGTATTGGATACAGAATCTTATGGAGAGGTTTTCATGTTCATTTTTTATCATAATATTCTGAGCAATATATGCTCTTAGAAGTACATGAAACTTAGATAGAGGTGGTTAGTAGAGTATCTTAAGACATCCAATTATGAAATTTCTTACACCCAAAGGGAGAGAGGATTTACTCTAATA
The DNA here is from genome assembly GCA_963277665.1 of Viscum album. Classification (NCBI taxonomy): domain Eukaryota; kingdom Viridiplantae; phylum Streptophyta; class Magnoliopsida; order Santalales; family Viscaceae; genus Viscum; species Viscum album. The sequence goes on along the minus strand of OY728128.1, from coordinate 792,190,064 downwards.
ATGCACTTATTTTGAATGCTCCACCACATGATATTTTAGAAGCCATGGAATAGTGAAACCTGATGTGACTATTGACTCAATTTGATCTGGATGCACAAGATGATGATTCTAGAGCGTCTTTCTCCCACATGAGTTCCTAGAGATCCTATAGTGAGGAGAATTGTAACATTCTGGTTACTATTTTTATATTTTTTAATGTTTGAGAGTTGTTAAATCAATTTCATCGAATTTTTTTGGCAATCACTATGTATTTCTAGGGATTGAACAATAGGGGATATCATTTTCACCATAAAGATTACCACTAAGGTGTGGATATATTGGTTATGGTGTGTGGGGGTGCGTAGAGAGGATTTTGGTTATACATCAATTTTAGTCATGGGTACATTATGGAGAAGGGTCATAGTATGGGCCTTCGAATTATATGATGTGGATTGGTAGGATACAACATTAGGGATCGTGGGGGAGTTTGAGTTATTCTTCCATTTTTTACTTGGCTTAGGAATTGTCACCTTGGTTGTGTTATGGTGTTTTAGGGTGTGTTTTTGGGGGGGCGGAGTGGGGTTGGGGGTTTTATCAAATTTGGTGTAGTGGAATCATGGATTTGGATTGTTTTATAAGACCCCATTTCTAGTTGTTCTCTTGGAAGTAGATCTCTAGAATATTTCGTGGCCACTTATATTATTTTATCAGATCTTCATCAGATATATAACTTCAATTCTCATAGGAATCCTTGACCAAACTCATTATGGAGAGGTTCTTCCCATTATTCTATCGACCACTCCCTTTTCATTAATTCTATGGAATTGTGTGTGGGGCTGCACGAAGGCCTCTATTTTCTAGACAACCTTTATATTCCAAAATACCCATAATCCCCCATATTCTTCCAACTTTTCCATTAGTTCTTAGATAACCCAAGTATATCCCTATGAGGTATTCTGGACCCTTTTCATTAGATTTTAACATCCATCTTAGGAGACGAACCCTTAATAGTTCTAGGTGAGTTTTCCTCTTCCTATATCCTAATTTTATACATATTATTCACTATGGTAATGTTGTTGGAAATAAAATGGTTGGTTCTGTTAATTCATTGGTAGGGGAATGATCTAGGTTGCTGTGTCCTAAATATGAAATGGGATTCATGATTCCTCACACAATCAATTCAACATAACCATCCTTCATTGAGTATTTATAGTGTTTTGGTATAGAAGTTTGGTTAAAATTATTCTCATTATATATAAAAGTTTTACTAATCTCTCTAGAATCTATGAAATTCCTTCTATATATCCACATTATAGGGCTGGCATCCCCATAACTAGTCTATAATTCTTTTTTGTGGGATTTTCACCTAGGGAAAAAAACCTTTTAAATTTAGGAAATATGAAACATAAAAAATGAATCATCACAATAATGAATAGACATATATGATGCATACCACACTCAATAAATCAAGACATAAAAGGAAACATTTGAAATCAATAAAATACATTAAAGGAAAATGACAAATCAAGGAAATGTTAGGTCATGAAAATGTTTGGTGGCAACTATGTGGAACACATGATACATATACAAACCGATGATGAACACATATTTTCACCCTCTCTACCTCCAACATAAAAAAAATAAAAATAATCATTTTCTGATTATGAACACATATCATCACCCTCTCCACCTTAATCTCCACTTCGTACAACCACCTGTAAGAACCTTATATTGAAAATTAAACAATGTTACATATTTATATTTACAAGTAAAACCAAAAAAAATCAAACTAAATGATTTTTATTTTTTTTGATTTACCAGCTCAACACTAGTTAATACAGTACCTCCAGGGGAATATGTTCTCATCTAATGACGTATATCGGGCAACACTTTCTTTAAAGCATATTTTTGATCACCTTTCTTATGAACTGTGTATCGTAGAAAATTAATCTCTCTCTAAGCATCTCTGAGTATGAAATGACTACAACCAGGAGTAGATGCAGATGTAATCCCTGGTGTCCTGCAAAAAACCTCAGATGGTACGAGTCACAAACCCATCCAGTGCACTCTTCTAGGATGCTCTTTCGCACAGACTTTAGCAACAGATTCATCCTGGAAGACTGAGTATGACTAACCATGATTTTCATCTCATCATTCTTTAATTTTTAACAATAAATCAAATATCAATATTTATTATAATAGTAAAAACTGATAATAAGTTATTATAATGAATGAATGAGTTCATACACTAGAATCTTTGGCATGCTCATTGATAAAACATCCATCAAGTTTTTTGTTAACATCTAACCACACATCATTTTGGGGTGTTTCGTGCCCTAAACACTATGACTACATTAAAAAAAGAAAAATCAATAATTTAATATATTAAATAGACAATATTATCTTATAAATATTTAAACAAATGAAAATATTACCAGAGTCGATCATCTTCTGGAAAATATTTTTTACTCCGTACTGTGAGGGGTGACTTGCTTATCCTAACTTGATGCATTATTTCATGAGAGATCCTGAAATAAAAATTTGAAATCTAATAGTAATTTATTCAATTTCATCTCCTCTTAATATACATGTATAAATGTAAAATGAGGTCAATATAATAATATATATATATTTTAATACTATCTTCTTCTCATCATGATGTTTGTCGACAAAAACATTCTATTTTTCCTTAGGAATCTCATTGGGTAGCTTATCATACATTTTTTGGATGGTCAATGAAGTATCATTGACATCACCCCAAAATATCTATTTGAAGTATTTCCATTTCTTTCTAAGATTTTTCAACATCCACTTTCATGCTATCACATCAGCAACTGTAAAGTGGAAAAACAACTATATACAGAAATTAATTTTGAAAATATTAACAACATGACATTGAATTACACCATAATGTATTAAAATTACCCATATTTGGGAATAAAAAACTTCATTTTTCCATCTTGGAGGCGTATATATCCAATCATCCTAAGAAATAGGAAGGAAAATGGGCTCCGCTGCCAGCTGGCCTATAATTTGGCCATGTAATCCTGCGACATCATCCATAGGGACCCCATTTGAATCAAATGAGAAAAATATATTCTATTCATTCATATTGGAAACATATGAAATTTTTATATTTGTCTCCACATTTGCATTTTTTATCTTTAATGAACAAATAGTTAGTATAAAAAATGTGCAATACATTTATTTATATTTAAATTTTTACCTATAACAGTGACCCTCTTGTATGTCTGTGATGAACTAAAAGTGTCGCGCCACCGCTAGACTGATGAGGCTACCGAAGGGGGAGTCGAGGAATGAACTTCTAAAGGGATGCCCATATATGGTGTGAGAGATGGTGCAGGGGGAGAAAGTGTTGGGGGAAGGCAGCAGGGGGCTCAGATGCCATAGAGAGGGAGACATATGGTTTGTCATCTGTCACATTAGTGGATGAAAGAGTGTATCACATCCTCCATGGAATTTCTGTCATTTAATGAAATAAAATTAAGTTCAGAACATATATTTCAAAAAAAATATGTAGATAAAACATTTTAAAATGATAATAGATTCTCAGTACTAAGAAACAAAATATACATAACAATGATATTGATTGACTGCACAAATGAAATAAGTGTTTGCTGAATGAATAAATAATTTTATATAAAATCATTTTCTACTTCAATAATGTCTATTTTTTGCTCCATTACTTCATACACTTCACTCAACCTTTCCAGAATAATATTTTCAATAACACGATGGACAAATAATTCTTCATCTTTTTGTTGATGAGATTCAATTTCAGAGGTCAAATCTTACATTTCATCACCCATATAAATCAAATCTCTATGTATTACGTGAGAAAATACACTCCAACCAACATCCACAGCATCATCAACATAATATACCATTTTATCTTGTGATGATATGATATATGGATCATCCAGTTCATGATCACCAATATCCATCATGCAAGAGTAGTTCACAGAAGTAAATTGAACAAAATCTTTTTTAACACCTCTGATAAAATCGACCCAATTGCATTTGAATAAAACATCTAAAACAATGACTATTACATTTTAATTCAAAAATATCAGTTATCTTTCCATTATATTACACATAGAAAAATATATATATAAAACTATATTGTGTTTTCAAAACCAATTCTCGATCGACTGAATGAAACCTAAAGCCATTCACGTTGTAAGCGTCGAACTTTTATACTTGTTATAGAGGACCTTGAGAAATAAACATCAAATAATCTAACACCTCTGCTTGAGTATCAGTATTCATCATCTAAAAAAGAAATATAAATTATTAGATTTACAAAATATATGTGCCAAACTAATTTTCATATTTATTGCAATATTTATGAACATACACATCATGCAATCCATTCTAAAAAATATTTATTAAAATTATTCATTATATCTTTCTCATTTCATGATTAGCCTCTCATTTACCACTTTGTTTGTATCCTCAACTCTCCAATATATGGATCTGCAATTTCACTATTAAGCAGCACATATCTATGTGCCTGTAATAATTCATATTCTGTCAATGTCACATTTGAGGTCCTCCCAACTGATCGGCCAATAACAGGAAATATTTTTGATTTTTGATGTATTTGTGATTGAGTGGATGTGTCTCCAACACGTCCAACTAGATTAAATATTGTCTCAATATCATCCATGTATATAGAAGAAAAGGTAAGACACTCCTCAGCTAAATATCCTTCTGCAATAAAGCCTTCTATTTGAGCTTCATTTTCCTCGTAATATTTCAAATTCCCATGATATCTGTGAAATAAAATAAACATAATTATGCATTGAATTAAGTGCAAAAAAATATTTACAGAACTAGAAAACATATAAATAAATTACCTATCAATTTGATACATCCATGGATAATGAACGGGGCCTCCTAATTTAGTTTCCTCAATCAAATTCATGGTTAAATGCAATATTAGAGAAAAAAATGAACGAGGAAAGATCATATCCATTGAAAAAGGGGTAAATAAAAACCTCTAATGGAGGTTTCCAAGCTGAAATGGATGTACCTATTTCTCACATAGTTTTCTGAAAAATTTAAATAATTGGATTACAACAACAGTAATTTTTTTCAGGTAATAATTTACGGAATGCCAATGGTAGTAACTATTGTAAAAAAATATGTTAATCCTGACTATTCAATCCTTGTAACATATGATTATTCAAGTCAACACACCTTGATATGCTACTTGAATTCCCATAAGATACCTCAAAATTTATTAAAATTAGAATGAATGTATTTTTATCCTTATTTTACACTGAAAAATTTACCGGAGGATACTTTTCTTTCTCATCTGGCTAGAGATCACGTTTTATGTTAATTACTTATAAGTGTTTGCGAGCATTTAGATAATCCTTAAACTTTACAGGCTTATTAAGCAATGTGAAAACAAAATTGTCACATAAATTCTTATTGATATGCATCTCATCAACATTATGTTGCAAAAAATTAAATTCCCAATACAGATGTTTGAGGAATATACTTTTTTCTTCCATAGTTGCATTCTGATTTATCTTGACGATGCACTTCAAACCCATTTCCCGCTATCATTCAAAAGAAGAACCTTCATAAATTTTGTTTCAACATTTCCATGTTGTGTCAATATTTCAGAACCAAATAACAAATTTTACGGTGGTCTAAGATCAATGAAACTGTTAAATTTTGATCTGTTCAGCTTAAATCTATGAGATGCATCGAGAAGTATTCTATGGCACAAAAAGAACCATTTTTTACTATGAGTTAGTTGTTTGGGATCAAAATCATAGTTACAAAATGGACAATACAAACCCATGTAAGTGTTCCAAGTAGATAAATTCTCAATCCTATGGAAGTCACTAATTTTCCACATTAAAGCAGAATGCATTTTGAACATTGTCTTATAAGAAGCATCAAATGTCTCAACACTGTTTCACCACAAATCCTGTAATACATTAGTTAAAGGTTGAAAGTATACATCAATATCATTTCCATGCATTTTATATTTAGGAATAATCATCGAAATTATAAAAGACGTTTTTTTCATACACATCGATGGAGGAAGATTATAAGGGATTAAAACAACGGGGAAAATGATATAACTGGTACTCAATGTTCCAAATGGGATAAATCCATCAGTAGCTAATCCCAATCAAAAATTCCTAGAATCAGTTGAGAAATCTGGATCTAATGAATCAAATTACTTCCACGATTGTGAATATCGTGTATGTATCATTAACCCATCATTGTTATTATCTATAGAATTTCACTTCATGTGTTTGGTAGTTTTTAATGACATGAATAATATTTGCAATCGAGTCTTTAAATGAATGTAAAAAAAACCTTTGCAGGTGTGATCCTATTCTACTTCATCATGAATGTTTGTGGATTCAGACTTCCAACAGAACCCATTGACTGGCATCTATATGAATAACATTTTTTACAATAATTTCAACTTTAATCCTCTTTCCAATAAAGCATACAATCATTGGGACACACACATATTTTTATATAATTTAGAACATTCCTATTAAGAACATTTTTCATATCATAAAAAGTCTCGGGGATGTTTTCTTTAGGAAATGAATCTCGCAACAATTCCAATATCATGTACATTTCCTTATTTGTAATTACACATAGACATATGATATAGTACAACTTCAGCATAAAAGAAAGTTTTGAATATTTCAAACATCCACTATACATCTCTTGATTTACATCGTCAACTAAATCATGAAGGATATTTTCCTCAGTGAAGTTTTCTCTTACATTAGTCTCCACAGAATAAATAAGACGATCCACTGATATGTCACAATCATGATATGGCTGTCATATAGTCTCAAAAACATAAATTGTCTTGTTTCTATTTATATCTCCCTCATCTGGTTGTTATGATATGTTTTTATATTGATTGTGGTCTCTTATATTTCCTAATGAATCATTTATAATGTTTTTCATTTAATTTTTCACTGTCAACGATGTTTGGAGGTCATTCTGTGGATTGAGATTAGTTCTAAACCTTTCAGTAACGTTTGATTCTCCATGCTAAATCAAATTAAAATATTGACAAGGTAATTGATTCAATATTAAATGTTCATAAACATCATATATCTTCAACCATCTTCTAAATTTACATTTAGGACACAAACATCTTATTCTCCCTTCAACAGATAGATTGGAAATTGCAAAATCTAAAAACTAATTCCAACAATTAATATACTAGGGTGTGTTCCTCAGTAATGTGATCCTACATTTATCCATGTATATCACAATGTCCCTATAAAATATTAAAAAAAATTAAAACACATAACTATTACTCAATAGGGAACAAGATTCATATATACTAGTTGAAAAAATATTTAAATATGTCATATAAGGTTTTCCTATATAAATAAATATGGTAAATCTCCCATTACAAAAACAAAGTACATATGTGCATGCATGTGTATGCTTATACACATGTCATTACAAAATCACTTGAAGAAACATGACGATAGTTATTATTTTCTTACGAAATATACATTTTATCCTGGTTTTTTCATGACCCGTGATGGTTCAACATATTGAATCTTATTTAGTCAATACTTTAATTCACATGAACAATTTGGGTATTGTTATTTTTAATTCCCACAACACATGATGTTAAATTGGGACCCACTATATTTAATATGTATGGCCTAAATTTTCATTACTCCAACACAAGAAATGTACCCCTGAGGGAATTTGTATATAATTTATAGTTTCCATATATTGAAGATAATCGAATGTAAATGAAAAAAAATTCTCTCTCTATGATTGATGATGTAGTTGGAGGGAATTTGAGTACCAATTATAACACTGTAGTATGAATCTTAATAAACAAGAAATGAAAATATGAATCTAATCCCTATGAAAAATTCAATTTAAACTAATGGAGAATTAAATTTGGAGGATGAGTAAAATGGGGGAATCTATCTCAACTATGAAATAATGAAGCATTAATTTATTGGATTCACCCTATATTGAAAGGGAAAAGGTGTTCTTGATGCAATTAAAGGAAGGATTTTATGAAAAATTTAGATGTGGTTTCATTTTCAAATAAAGAAAGCATGAGAATAAGACTGGTGGAATTAGAATTGAATAGACAAATAAGCATAACAAAGAGTTCATGGATAGTGAATAGTTCCTAAATGGATGAAATATAAAAAATTAGGATTACTCACACAACTAGGTTGAATCCCAATGACTAGTACATATAATATTTTAAATATAACATTGGTGAATAAATTATTACTAGTGGTGTCATCTAAAGTAGTACCACCATAAAGGATTATAATTAAATTGGGAGATAATGGTGAGAGAATAATGTCCATCCAAATTACACAACTTAAGAAAGTGGGTGGTTCCCCTCTCCCATTAAATTAAATAATTATAACCATTGTTTGAAGAGGCCCAATATTTAGGGTGAGATATGGTCCATACGGTGAATGTACTAATAAAGTACATGTTATTCAGCTAATGGAAAATCAGATTAAATCCAAAAAATACATCAAATAAGTGTTTTAATAATTATTTCAAGTATCAATTGATATATATTATGATCAAAACGTGTCATGGATGATCCTGACATAGCAAGCTGTGTTATGAAACAACTTTTTTTCATCAAAACATGATCTATAAGTTTAATGCTGGAGTAATGTCACTTATAGAATCTATAATTACATAAAAAGGGATTTTTATAGAATTAAAATATGTTTCCAAGCCTTAACTAAGAGAATAAATGATATCATAATTAATCTGGTTTATAACAAGGGATATCAAGTAGTAAATTTATTAGAATTAAACCACAAATAAGAAGACATTTTCAAAGGAGGAAGTCATTACATATATGAATTTCATATTTATTAATTTATATGTAATAATATGTTGTATGATATATTTATGTTTATAAGATAATAAAAGTGTACCAATCAGGAGGAATTACTCTAAAATATTTACATCACGGGAATAGATAACATTGAAAAATAAGATTGAGAGTAAATTGGTGATTTCCCTAAAATAACTCAAGTTGATCCAACCCACCACCCGACTAAGCTATCAACAAGGATTGATGGAAATTCCTAATCACCATAGGATTGAAACATGTTCTAGGGCATCAAAATGAAAATAATTGGAATGGTTTTTACATCAAAATATAAATAACCACATCATAGACTCCACCTAAAAATCTAGTATGACCGATCTGTATATCAGACATCAATGCAAAAAAATAAACAATTTTCTTAGTAGTGGAATAACCTAGATGATTAAAACACAATAAAATTAATCAAAAAGAATACATAAACCAAACCATCACATAATTCAGACATAAAATAATAAACAATATCCCATAGGCAAGATAAATCATAAATAATATCCTTGTAGAAAAGGATAATACACAAACAACCAAAGAATTAAATAAACATGAAAAACCATACATACCACTATGAAAACCTCCAGCGGTAGGGGAGGGGAACCGAAATGGGTAGGAACTTGACTTGGTTGGGGGGAGAATGTGGCGTCGTGGGTGGTGGGGGTAGATGGGGGGTCAGTGACGATGGGCAGTGAGGTCACCAGCTGCACAAGAGGGGAGCAGGCCTAGGGTTGGGGGTCGACGAGGTCGGGGGGAGAAGGCGTTTTAGGGGGATAAGGGGCTCAGATCGGCTGGGGGGGTATTGTCACCATTTAAAACAAAATAAATAGGTTTCGCGACGGTTTTGTAAAACACCGCTAAAAGGACGCCACTAAAAAAGATTTATGTTGTAGTGCCATTTGGATTTGTGAATAGGATAATAGTGTTTCATGTTATTTTGGAAATGGATTTTGAATGTTCTATTAAATTTATTTGGTTAGGAAAAACCAAAGCCCAATTTGGAAACATTCAGGTTTTAAAATAAATGATTTTGATGTCTAGTGAAGTGGCATCTCATTTGGCATTTTAATGTGTTTTATGAAATGGATGGGATATTTATATGATGTGTCATTGGAGTTGGAACTTTCAAAAAGGTGGTTTATATATGTACATGTATATATCAGGACACATATCTAGGATATCTGTTTTATTTTTTATCATATGATTTGTGTCCGTGTTTGGGGAAGACAAGTGCAGTGATGGTTGGTAAGTTGAGTGGTGTGTGTGGGGACTCCTATTTTAATAGTATTACTATAACAATGGGTTATTAATATTATTTTAGTGGATCTAGTGATGATAGCTTACTGGCTCCAATTTGATAGGTCGGTACCCTCCTAGAGTTGATTATAGTATAAAAGTGTTTTTCCACTATTGATTCTTTATTAGGGAATCTAGTTGGTTGTTGACATAGGTTCTTCAATATATGCTAGTAAGTGGTTCTGAACAAAGTAAATCTAGAGGTATTTAGGGGATTTTTAATATCTCCCATGGTTTTTATCTATGTTGTTTGTTAATTTTCTTCTCTACTAGTTTCCATCTATCACTGTTTATTGATTTTCAGTGTTTCCCTGACACTATTGATTTGGGTTTTATTTTTTGAATTAAAATTATTTTTAGAAATGGTTTTGGAGTGTGTCAACTTTTAAAAATTAAATTTTTATGTTTTCATAATAAATACAGAAACCTAATTTTTTAAATTAATTTTCTAACTAGTATTAATAGAATATCTTTAGGAAATGAAACAAGTAGATTTTATTTTGGTTTCATTTTGTGTTTTAATTATTACCCCACACATGAACCACATAGGGTTTGTAGACCCTAGCTGTTTTGAGGGTTCTCACATGGTTTTGATTTTCTTAACCTGGTGATCATTGTTGGAGTAGGGTTAGGCATACGGTTGGAGTTGACCATGAAATCACATGGAGATATTATTCTTGTGGTCTATTTTTTGTTTTGTTCTTAGTCACATTTTGTTTCTTTTAGACTTTTTAGTGGTACCTTGTATCTGGATTTAGTGTATATATAATTATATATGGTATTAGTTGTTTTTTAATTATTTAGTTATTTTATTTTAACCAAGTTATTTTGGGAAAAATCATTCCACTTGCTTTAATTTTTCAATGCATGACACTAGTTTCAAGACCATGGGCCCGGGAACACCAATCAGGTATTGTCATGGACTGGGTTGGGTGTTGGGTCGGATGACATCTCATGTTGGTTCATAAAAAAATGGTATCATAGGATGCCCTTATTATTTATTATGACTGTATGTTAGAGATTAGGATTGGCAGGACCTGAGAGATAGGTAATGGAAGGTAATCAAAAACCCTTTCTGATTCCAATACTCATTTCTAAATTGGTAGAACGTGATTTGAGTCTTCTATTATAATCATTGATTGTTGGAATAAAATGGAGGCATACTGGTGTTATTTCACGATTACACATGAAGTAGTGACCCATGTGGAGTCTGAGTAAATAGTTTATGATCCTTCTAGTTTCTTATTCTTACATTGGGATTGGCTCACTCCCATGTCATAGAGTTAAACATAACTATTATTTCCTCAATTTCTATGTTTTATACAATTTGAGTTTCATCTTAGTTGTTTATGGTGTAGGTACGTTTTTGAAATTTAATTTTTTTTTTGAACTGAAAATTATTTATTTGAAATAGATTGAAATATATAAAAATTGTTCTAAAATTAAAAGTTCTTTGTAAGAACTTGGATTTTCATACGAGGTATGGATATTTTTCATTTCGGTTTAAATTCTTTGTTATGGTCTTATGTGAATGGTTATCTTGATCACAAGTGTTTTGGAGGAGTTTGAGGCATGTACAGATGATGAAACCAAGTTTTAGGCTGAAAAAGGTCTTGCACACGGTCTGCACATGGCATGCACATTGTTAGTCCAAACCATGTGAGGGGTCTGAAAACTGTAGGTTTTGGAAAGAGAGGTTTCACACAGTTACCACACAGTTAATCAAACCATTCAGGGTAACCATGCAGTTTGGACCTCTTAGGCAGAGGGGTCCACACAGTTTCTGCACGGTTTGGGAGATTTTGTGGGTAAACTGTGTAACCCCTACAATGTGTGTAAAAAAATTATTTTAAAAACATAAGTTCATTTAAAATGTAAATGGGTTTTCTCCTCCATGCACATAACTCCTACATGGAGCCGCCCTTGGGCACATTAGATAGGATTTGATCCCTACTGTCTGTCGATTATCCATATTGATCACTAATCTTCTCTATGGATCTGCAATGTTAATGCCTACATTCTTTTTAGTCTTTCATGATTGTTCGGAACAATAGATGCAGTATTTAGATTAAGGCTCATATTCCCAAATAATCTGTTCTTCTTCTGTTAGTCATATTTATTCCATAAAAGGAAGAATCAGGACATGATATAGGACGAGCTGTATACTGTATAGGGGAGGTAGGCAGTCTATAGATTCTATAAGCTTATCATGGTGTTTTTTAGCATTCGGCCAAAATTCCATTTGTCATAGTTTTAGGCGAGTTCTCATTTTTGATCCAATATCTTTTACTAGGTATAGTTGGACTTAATGAGGTTGGCCATGGGTTCTATTTAGGTGAGTTGGCACCCATTTTTCATTTCAAGGTCACCCATTGGGTGTTCCATTGGGTTTTAGCTTTTTTATGCCCATTTAAACCATAAAAAGAGTGTTTTCTTATGCTTGATATGTTATAGGAAGCCCATAGATTAATTGATAGCTTGAGTATCTAGTTTAAGAGATTTATTGGCTCCTTACTTGTTGAATATCATGTTATGCCTTGTATATTTTGATAGTTTGGCATGAATGAGATGTATTTATATTGGTTGTTACACCTATATGTAAATAACTAATCGAAATATAAACAGTTTTTATGGGATGGTAGGATCATATGGTTTGGATAAATGGTTTGAATGAGTGGGTATACTCATGGCTTTTTCCCGTTGATGTGAGTGGGTATACACACATGATTATGAATGTTTAATTTGAATGCGTGAATTCTTGTTCAATGGAATGATACATGCCTCGGAATTCTCTCCATGGATCTGGAACACGGTATTGGATGCCATAAGTTGAATCTACCCCTTAGGTCTTCATTCCGTGGGTGCATTGGGCCTTGCTACCCCATATGATCCGGTTTTCTTGGACTCTCATAGGAATTGTTATTGACTAGATCCTAGGACCCCAACCAGTGCCTCAATGATTTTCCACCATTTATTTACATGATACATGATGGGATTCCTTGGAAATGCTCCTTAGATCCGGTCCTCTATGGTCTAGATATTTATTACATAGATTCCTTGGTCTACTGAAACCATGGATCTGTCCCTCGGAGTCTACATGTAATTATACGGTGTGGATGTGGATATTTTATTTCACTATATAGTATTTCCATGGGATACCTTATTTTTTCATAGTATGGACATGGGCTACATGATAAAAATGGATTTACAGAATGGTTGTGACTTTTTTACTTGGTTATAGTTTCTTTGATAGGAGTTATCCCTCTTTTTCTAGTAGCCTTGAGGACTATTCAGTTTTACATTATAATAGACCTATTCCACTAGAATATGCACTTAATTACCAAAGTTTTAATCTTTCTAGAACATCTTTAGAAATTCTATTATAATTTTCTAGACCTAGGTGGTTTCCTACAGTGATGTTTATCTCACACCTTGTTTGGGCCTCCATGGGGACCCAAACCGATTATATGGTTATAGGTGATAATAGGGCCAAGAGCTTGAGTACAGGTTGTTGATTGGAGCTTTGGAGTAGGGGATCATAGGACAAAGATGAGGCTTGTGATGCAGAGATAACTTTTTGGTCATTTGTTATTTTGGGGAGACTTGTATTGTATTGTATTTACATGTACAGTTCTAGATGGTTTTTAGATACATGTACAATCAACATCGTTTTGTATATGTGACACTTCTGGTTATTGATATGTTTATCTTTCCTTTCTTACATTCAGTAGTGATTGGTTATTTTTCTTTCTCTATTTTTGATATGATTGAATTCCTCTAAGATGATTTGCTAATGAGAGAATAGTGTCCCCACTGACTCACCTAGGTCGTCACTACTAGTCGGTTGCCTTTGGCATTTGGGGATATGTGCATAAGACCATGTGGCCAACTGGGCTCGGGGCACCATAGAATGGCATCCAGATCTGGGATGTTACAAAGTTGTATCAAAGGATTTCACTTTTCTAGTTTGAATTACTATTTGGAAATAGTATATAGGGATAGGAAGGAAATGACATTTTGTAATAAACTGTGCTTGGGAGTAGCTATCCCACGTATACGGAATGACAATTTCGCTCAAATGAGTTCATAATTTCTAGATTTTTACTATTACTTCTTATTTGATTTCACCATTAGGTGACTCACTTGATAACCGCTATTTCTATTAATGAATGTTTGGATTCTATTTTAGATTCAACCCGATGAGATGAGGATGTTCCATCTTGTGCATCATACAGACACTTGTTATAATAACTTTTCCTGCATTATGACATTCCATTTAGGATTAATTAGATATTTCGTGTTGTTGTGATAGTTGATGTGATAGTTATTTCTATTGTTATGTTAGTTGGGTGAAATTGATAATGGTGTGAAGGCGTCTTTCAATCTGTGAGGAGTATATTCCCTTATGAATTTCTAAATGGCACACCAATGGAATATAAATGTTAAATTAACAAGTTACATGTATGGATTGAATGGAAACCATGTTTCAGGTTCATGAGGTTTTATAAGCCCTCATGGATTTTGGAATTGTTAAAACCTCGGTGGAATTTTATGAATAACTGAATGTGAAATGGAAATGGAAACATGAATGGTGGATAGAGACTTGACCTAGACATGAATTTTGAGTGGGCACGGGGCATAGTTTCTAGTGGTTGGTTGGTTGTTTGTTATACAGTACTGGATTTAGGAGCAGGATGTGTATTTGTCTTGGTTTCTATGATGGATTTGACCTGTCCTACGCTTGTGATATTTGTTCCTTGATGTTGTTATTTACTGAGGTATGCATTTTGAATTTTAGTTACATTCCACAACAACGACCTCCAGTGGTATGCCACAGTGGTGGTGGTGACCATACTTCAGAGATGGTTTTTCATGGGCTATTGCATGATCCTCCTATAGTTCCAGTTGTAGAACGTGAGGTTGTTCCAAACACAGGTGTTGGGGCACAGTTCCGCGATTTCTTCTTTCTCTATATGCAGACATTATAGGGAAAACTACATCCATCCTTGAACATGGATGAGCTAAAACAGGTGTCCCAATAGCAAAATCCTACAACATCTTTAGGGGATGGAAGACCAAATGTTGTAGAGATATGGTTAGAGACCATGTTAGAAATTTTTGAGCATATGGAGACGCCTCCAGAGAGGAGGGTCAAGTTCATAGCCTACATGTAACATGGATCGACAAGAGATGGTGTGATATTTTGGATCACGATGTTGGGTTTCAAAATATGGGTTGGGTATCCAGACCAACGTATTTGAGAATTCTGATCTGAGATGAGTTGTGAGCTATCTCTTTTGACCCATGATATTTTTAAGGAGTCCCTTATAGGATCCCCCTCTTTTAGATTGTTTGTGAGGATCCCATTTGTGGGTTAAATATGTTTTTTTATCTTTCTAGGACCCCATGTAAGATGACTCTATCTTTATTTAGCAATGGATATCATGTAGGATTCCTTCTCACAATTTACTATGAGTATCCCAAGTAGGATGCCTGTTAGTTCTTGACATCCCCTGACCCGACATTGTAGTAGGATTTTGGTAGCACCTCTCATAGTTTGAAACCTTGACCGGGACCATGGGGTTTTCATAGGGACATGTACATAGATGAAGGTTTTTTCTTGTCCTATTTTGATATCTAAACTATTGAGGTTCGATCTTTTCTCATATCTAGAGACACTCTTGTAATTGTAGTTTAATTGTTTTGGAGATATTCTTTGGAACATGGATGTGATTGATCATCAGGAGGCTTCTTCTATTATCATTGGATTAAATGAAAAAGGGGCACTTGAGCCTAGTAAATAATTTATTCATGACCACTATATATGGTTTACACATATACTTCCTTAGAGGATGGCTCATGGTAGGCATCATTTTTAGATAAAGCGATGGTTTTCTTCCATTGAAGGCTTTTGACATTGGATCCATTCAGGTTCTATCGTCCCTATTAGGACTACTGGATTTAAAAGTCACCATTTTTCGGATGGGTGATCATTGTATCATTACCCTATATATGGGAATGAGCATTGATAAATGCTCAGTTTAGCATGTTAGACATGCCACTGGCATGGTCAGCTGCTTAGGAGGTCTCATGAACCTCTATTTCATTTAGTGATGGGCGACATGGTATGTCACGACCCTTCTAAATGGTGTTGTAGATTATTTGATTTTGTGACAGTTTCTACGTGATCCTTCTGGTACTAGGATGCATAGGGTGGAAAACCTTGGAATAATACCTAGGATGTGATGTTTTCTATTGAAAACTATGGGTGATATATGTTGATATACATAGTGCCCATCGGGTGTTAAATGTTAAAATGAGCCATTGAGTTCAGTTTTAATCATTGACATTTGAGCTGTTGTGTATGTTCTCAGGTTATCTATGGTATATAGTGACTTGGACATTATGAAACCATGTTTTTCCCATGTCTTGGGAAGACATTTCAGGACATGGATGTTTTGACACACCGGTTAGTTTATTTTTGACATTAATTCCATGTAATATTATATTGTGATTGTGGTGATCTGGGCTAGTGTTTGAGAGTGGCTAGTCCTTCTTCTTGAAATCTATTACACTCCTATTTGGTTAGTGTCAGGTCAGTTTTGTAAAAAGTGTCTTTTATGGTAGAAGGATCACAGTCATAGACCATTTAGAATTTGTATTTCTGTTTGAATGCCTCTGGAACTTGTGAGTCCTATTTAATATTGATGCTTTCTTGGAATCATGACACTTTGGCAGTTTGATGTGTGTGAGCCCTTTTGAGTCACTGATGATCATGGACATACCTCAGTGGTTATGTATGATTTATCATGTAAACACCTTGGGATAAAGGTAATGTGGTTGGTTAAATGGTGTTGCATCGGAAGGTAAACCGATTGTGTTGTTAAGAGTCGACCAAGAGTTGTTTGACTGATCTTCTTGGGTTTTCATTGTGATCTCCTCCATAAAGGGTGAGCATGTACTCTATCCTTATGTCATCCTTGATGCACTATGAAATCACCAGTTATACACCGCACTATAGTTAAAATCTTTTGGGCAAGTTCATGTTCTCATTCTATGTTGTGCACTAGGTGCATGGATTTAGGTGATTCTTGGTTAATCCTATTTTATGCTATGGTTTCTCTGTAGCAATTCCTTGGATGTGCTCTAGATGCTTTCCACTTTTATTGACATAACATCCAGGTAGATGCCACTCTGGATTCAGACAGTTTTCTTATGTGTACCTTTTCCCACATACCAAGGCCTCACTTGTAACATGGATTATGGACAACGATGGTGAGTTTCTTGGGCTTTGGGTTGTTGAATATGTGGTTATCCCAGGATTATTGTCGAGATCATTTGTGATTCTTAAAATAGGTAATGATTCCAGTATGATGTATCTGTAATTTTTCTCTTACTAGAACAGTGGCAAGACTCTTCTTAATGATCAGGGGATGGCTGGACAATGGAGTGTCACTGAGAGACTCATATGGGCTTTGGGGAGCGGGCTCACTATAGGCGTGTTGTTCATTGGGTGAAGGCATTATGTTTCTATTAAAACATTCTGACCTTTCAAGATGGGTGTTTTTGATATTTGTCATCCAATGATGGTTGACTCGTTATCCTTCTAGTTCCTCATGTATTGTTCAGTTGAAGCAGGTTGAACTACCCAACTATTTTAAGTTGGGTATTGTGCGAATGTCTATAATATCTTTCGAGGGAAGATTATGTGACCAGTTTTTATAACGTCGAACAAGGTTTGACCATTATTTTACACATGGCCACAAATATGTCTTCAGTTGTGTTCGAGTTCACCCAGTTAAAGGAAATCATGCTAATAACATCAGTGGAACAATCATGGGTGCTCTTTGTGGATTTTTACATTGGTGGAGGTGTCATGATAACGATTCCATGTGATATGTTATTGATAGTCTTCCGACAGTTGCAAATTTTTTGC
The DNA here is from genome assembly GCA_963277665.1 of Viscum album. Classification (NCBI taxonomy): domain Eukaryota; kingdom Viridiplantae; phylum Streptophyta; class Magnoliopsida; order Santalales; family Viscaceae; genus Viscum; species Viscum album. The sequence goes on along the minus strand of OY728128.1, from coordinate 792,171,939 downwards.
TAATCATGGATACCTTCAGTGTTGATGATATTTCAACATTGTACATTTGTGGGAGGTATGACTTCATGTTGTCCCACACACTATCATTTCAGATAGGGACGCCTGATTTATGTCTCAGTTCTTGAAGAGTTTTCAAAATGTGTTGGGTACACAGGTGATTCTAAGCACATTATACCACCCTCAGAAAGATGGCCAGCCAGAGCGTATGACACAAGTGCTAGAGGACATGCTTTGAGCATCTGGCCTAGATTTCAGGGGCTTTTAGGAGAGGCACATTCCCCTTTTTGAGCTCACATAAAATTATAGTTATCAGGCGAAGATAAAAATAGAACTTTAAGAGTATTTATATGGTAGGCCATTCCATTCTCCACTTTGCTGGTTAATGGTAGGAGATACAGCTTTACTGGGACCGCTTCTCATGTACGATACATCTGAGCATGTCTAGTTGATTCAGAAGTGGATTACTACTGCACAATATAATCAAGAAATAATATGCTATCCATTGTATAATTCCACTAGAGTTTGAGGCCGGGGATTGGGTTTTCTTGCATGTTTCACCGAGGTTCTGACATAGAGGGATCATGAGACATGGTAAAATTTCAATGAGATATTTCAGGACATTTTTGATTCTGGAGACAGTAGGACCGATTTCCTATAGGTGGTAGTTACCTCAGAGTTACTGTGCCATTCACAACATCTTTCATGTATTTCATCTTTTCCACTATCACTTAGACTCGTCTAACATTTTTCAGCCTGAGGATGTTGAGATTCAGGTTGATTCCTCCTTTGAGGGGCATCTGATCCGTATCATTTTCAGGAGAACAATGGTTCTCCGAGGCCGATCAGTTCCTCTAGTATGGCTGTTATGGAAGAAAATCTGTTTACATGAAATGACATGGGAGAGGGAGGTTGATGTACATGCTCAGTGGCTGGAGTTTTTCTTAGATAAATCTTGAGCACCATTCAGAGATCAATTTGGGGACAAATTATTATAAGTGGGGAAGATTGTAACAACCTGGGGTTTCATATGAGGTAAAATTATTTTTCATTTCAGATAAAATAACTTGATATTACATTATGAATATTATTTTCTTGATCACGGGTGTTTCGGAGGTGTCGAAGGCTTGGTTGGAGGACGAAACCATGTTTTAGGGTGAAAATGGACGGGCACATTGTTTGTACAAAGCATGCACACAGTTAGGATAAACTGTGTGAGTGGTATAAAAAATAGTTTTTTGGATATAGAGGTTCTGCATGGTTACTACAAGGTTAGTCGAACCATGCTAGGTAACAATGTGGTTTGTCTCTATTTGGCAGAGAGGTCCACATGGATTCTGCACAGTTTGGGAAACAGTGCAAGTATACCATGCGACCCCTTCTATGGGTTTTAAAAAAAATAAATTAAAAACATATGTTCTTTTAAAACACAAATGTGTTTTCTCCTCCACACAAAAAAAATCCCCCATGGAGCATCCTTTTGGTGCCATAAATAGACTTTGAGCCTTACACTGTGTATTTTATCCGTTTTGATCTATGATCATCTATACAGATCCACAACGGTATAGCCTATATTTTTTTTATCCATTCATGATTGTTCTGTAAAATGGTTTCACTATTTTGATTTAGGCTCAAATGTCCTAATAACCCATTCTTCATATGTTCTTCAGATTTCTTCCAAACTTGGATGAATAAGTACACGATATAGGATGAGTAGTCTACTACCGAGGAGAGGTAGGTGGCCTATACTTTCTTTGGGATTGTCATGTTTACTTTTGATAATTCATCGAAAATTCCATTTTTCATACTTTTCATCAAGTTATTCTTTTTGAGCGAGTAGCTTTTAGTAGATGTAGTTAGACCTAGTGAGGTTGAAGATGGGTTCTGGGTGGGTGCATTGGAAAATGTTTCTCGTTTAAAAGTCTCCTATAGAGTGTGCCTTTGGGGTTTTTATTATTTAAGACTATTTAAACCACTGATGGGGTGTGTGATTGTGCTTTCCTAGTTATAGGAATTCCTTAGATGACTTGATATCTTGAGTAGCTTGTTTTGGAGATGTACTTACTCCATGTTTATTTAATATCATGTTATGCCTCGTATATTTTGATATTTTACCTTTAATGAGATTTGATTATATGGCTGGGTATACCTATATATAAATGAATTATGGAATGTTACATGGTTTTAATGGGAGGGTAGGACCATATTCTATTGATAAATGGTTTTCGTGAGTGGTTATACTCATGGATTATGCTCGTTGATGTGAGCGGGTATGCTCACATGTTTATCAATGTTTGATTTGAATGTTTGAATACTTGTGGAATGGTTTGATAGATGTCATGGATGGTTCACCATGGATCTGGAATGCAGTAGTGGACACCTTGTGTTGACTCTTCCCCTTGGGTCTTTATTCTGTGGGATGCCTCAGGCTTTTCTACCCCTTAGTATCCAGAATTCTTGGGCTCATGTAGGAATTGCTATTGACTATATACTAGGACCCCAAATAGTTCTTAACCGAGTCTCCACCAAGGACTCACATGGGAATCAATGAGATGCATTGGACATTCTCCTTGTATCTATCCCTCTATGGTATATATATTTATTACATGGATTCCTCGGTCTACCGACACATTTTATATGGACCTCGCGGTCCACACATCATTATATGGTAGGGACATGGATTTTTTTATCACTATACAGTGTGGTCGTAGGATACTTGATTGAATTATACAACATGGTTTTGTGTTACATGATACAGATGGATGTACAATGTGGTTGTGACTTGTTTACTTGGTTATAGTTTCTTTATTTAGAGTGGACTCTCTTTTTCATGTTTCCATGAGGGATGTTTATATTTACATTACAGTAGACTTATTCCCTAGGAATATGTACTTACATACCGTTGTTTTACAATTTCTAGAAACTCTATAGAATTTCAGTTAGATTTGTATAGACATGGGTGGTTGCCTACTAGGATGATTATCTCAAACATTGTTTGGGCCTCCATGGGGACCCAAATACATTATATGGTTCTAGGTAATGATTGGGACTCACGCCCAATTACAATTTTTTGATTGGGGTGTGGAGTTGAGGAATATAAGACCAAGATGTGGCTTGCGATGCGGGACTTTGTGGTCATTTGTTATTTTTGTGATACTCTTATTGTATTGTATTTCCATGTACTGTTTTGGATTCATTCTAGATAATTGTACCACCAACATTATTTTTTATATGTGACACTTTTGGTTATTCATATATATACATGAAATTTTTTACCTTTACTAGTGATTGGATATTTAGCTTCCACTATTTGTGATATGTTTTACTTATTCTGTGATACTTTGGTAATATGGGAATTGTCTCCCCACTAACTCACCTAGTACCTTGCTGCTAGTCAGTATCCTACGGAATTTGGAGAGAAATGCTTGAGGCCATGCAGAAAACTGGGCTCGGGGTACGATTGGGTGAGATCTGGGTTCGAGACATTACAGCTTAGATTAAAAATCTTTTGATTTAATTTAATTCTTAAAGCTATGTTTTGGGTAAAATCTTGGGTACTCTTTATGAACATTTTCACAAGTGAGTGTTTTTATGGATATTTCATGTTGGTGAATATGGAAGAAAAAAGATGAATACATGTACAAGGGTTCATGGGATTAGGTGATTGTGTATTTGAAATTAATGTCTTCCCAATTTTTTAAAGCGATTTTTAATGGGGGGATGATTTTGAAAATTGAATTTGGGGTAAAAATTGTGTTTTGGTGTCTGGATAGTGTCCATGATAGAAGTCAATTTTGATATTTAAAATGAAAAGGAGATGTTGAAAAGGTAATTATTTGTTATTCTTTTATGTGTTTGACTTATCAGCCTAGTGTTTTGATTTCAGATATTTTTCTAGATTATGTTTTTTATTGATGTTGTGTTTTTTTCTTCCTATTTTTTTCACATAAAGCTGCCCAGAACGGTCCCCAATGTTTCATATGATTCATGTCCAATTTCTGAATTTTTTTAAATGTAACATGTATTTCGTAGTGATTTAGGTCCATTAGGGTTAGTGAGGTGTCTTGAAGAGGTTGATCCTATCTTCAGGGCATTGGAAACACCTGATGCTTTTAGAGTATGAGTTGTATTGGGTCTCTTTGGAGGTCAAACATTAGAATAATGGGATAAGTTCTCCCAACCCATTTTTTATTTTTTGATAATGTTGGGATTATTTTGTATTGATTCATCCAATGGTTCATACCAGATGGGGTGAAGATAATTAAAATTGAAGAGGTTGTGGTTATTTAGTGAAGCCAGTGGTCAGTGAAGGACTACATTGTCCACTTTACAGAATTAGTTTCCTTTTATCAATACATGGTGTTATAGGATCTGATGAAGACTTCTATTGTACTTAGGGGTCATCATTTGTAGATTAAGGAGCTGGACCTCTCATACATGTACCATTACTTCGAGAAATTGGCGGATGAGGCATTTTTGGATGATCTAGTTCTTGATGTGTAGATATTGGAGGTGGGATCTCAGGAACGTTCTATGTTAGTGGAGTTGTGCATTAAAGAGGTACCTAATTATATTGAATCATATTGATTGGTTTAAGCTTTTAGTTCATCATACCATTTAGTTGTGTGGCACCATTGTGGTCGTTTCTGGCATTCAAAGCCATTTTGTCACATCCCTCTAAAGGGGTGACATCATTGTAGTTGTCTGGGTCATATGGAGATGTTTTTCAAATGGATTATTTTTAATAAGATGTTATGACAGATGGATTCTCATGGCCTACTATGAGGTAGAGGATGATTCAACCATTAGATCCCCAAACATAGTTCTTATAGGTGAAGCTCATGCAATTCATGTGTTTGGGGTGGGGGATGAAACTCTGTTCTAGTTTTTTATTATGTGTTGGTATTTGAAAATTTATCCTCTTTTTGTTCTTGTTTTTCAGATTTTAAAATTTTTTGATCAATGTAATTTCATCATTTCATTTTGAAATTATGATTAAATTATTCTATTGTAAACTCAGAAGTCATGTTTGTTTCAATGTGGCTTATAGAACTACTCTTTTTTTAAACATGTGTTTTCCCCTTGCATGTGTTGGCTTCAGTTTTTTTTAGTTGTGCTCGCATGGAGATGTCTGGGTTTTGTGGGATGGGTTGAAATTTGACCCAATTCATTTTTGGGTTTTTTCAGAGTTTATTTTCACGTGCCTTACCCAAATATTTTGGGTTCAGTGGGTGAGTGAAAATATTCTAGTTTTTGTAGTCGAGCTGTTTCTTTCATGCCATGAAAGTTTGATTGGTTAGGAGTTATAGCATTTAAACCCATCCTAGGGTGGTATGTTTGGGTATTAATTTCCATTCTATTAGGGTTTTTTAGAGGGGAAATCCTGTTGTGTTCTCAAATACTATTGAACTGTGTTTTCTTCTGGATTGGTTTAGAATGAATTCTAGAGTGAAAGGTCACACCAAAGATCTCAGTTTCTCTCAGTTTTTATTGGGACTGAAACTCTGGTATTGGCTATAGTTGGGCTTCATGAATTTATGGGGGAAGTGTTTTTCTACGGTGGGGAGAAATTTCAAACCCTGTCCTAAGATACATATTTATTTTAGCCTTTTACTTCCCTCTGATATTTTCAAAAAGTTTAAACATTGGGTCCTAATTTGAAAATCTAGTTTATGGGAATTTTGTATAGTTTTTTGCACATAAGTACATCCAATTAGGCCAACCATGTGGTAGTAGTATTTAATTTTGCATCAGGTCTAGAATAGGTCAATATCTACCACACTATTTGTGACTGATTTCAAAAACCATGCATATTTTATATGAAGTCGATTAATTTTTGGGTAGTGGCTACCGCATGGTTTTCAAAACCGTGTGATTAGATTATAATTTTAAAACGTTAAAAACCAAATCTACACTACCACATATTTTACCCTAGTATGAACCCCCTCCCCAATGGTCAACCAATATTCATTTTTGCAGCCCTCTAGTCTCCACTCCATGATTCCTCCTCATCCATGGGTTATTTCCACTTCTATTCTAATGCGAGTTTTAGGGTTTTGAGTAATTTTTTCTCCTTTTTATCTCTCTCCTCTACATTCTGTAGTTTTTAATCAGGGTTTCCTCCCTAGGATTAGCGCCATATTCTAGGGTTTTTTTGAATCCTATATTCCATGGGGCTTTGGGGATTGGGGATCATTTCTAGGAATTTTGTCACCCTCTTGCCAATGTTTAATTTCATATGTACCCCCACCAAGGTACGTGCTTCCATGTTATTCTTTCCAATGAAATATCCACTAATTATTTGAATTTTAAATAAATTTACAAAAATAAATTTCCATTATGGAACAATTTTTAACTTATTATGGAATTTTGGAATTGGATCAATTTTCATAAATTTTCATTTAGTGTAATTATTGAATCAGGTCTGGGTTCATTTTCACCCATGCGGTTTTTAAATTGAATTTTAAACATTAATGTAAAACATGGTATATTGATAATTTTTTTTGATTTATTTATTGAATGTTAGTGTTATTGAATTGTGATTTATTCCATGTAAGTGTGTGATTTTATGATTTCTGTTTTGATGATTGTGGTGAAGTGTTTTAGAAGTGGTTTTATGGGGTCTAATTGATGTATTTTCATTCTCTAAATTTGGTGAGTGGTTGGGTTTGGTTTGAATAAAAATGGTGATATTGTAAAAAGGGTTTTGGGTATTTTTCTTGGATTTTATAGTGATCCGTATGATGTTGGCACACCCTTGGGTGCACTAGGTGCAGACATGAATGTTCCCCCAAATGAAGGTTGTAATTGAAAATTGTATTTTTTTTCTAATCCTAGATTCATTAAATGGATTGTAGTTTTTTAATAATGTTGATTTCAAATGTTCTATTTCCAAAATTGGCCTTCCAATGAATCCAAAAAATGTAGGCCTGATTTTCCCTTAGAGTGCATCTTGGTAAATATTTATATTAATGGCCGGTTTTCTTTGTTAATAGGAGAGTTGTGTTTGATGTTGTGTTCATAATGTATTTTAATGTTTTGATAGATGAATTTATTTTGGAAAATCCAATGTCTGGTTTGGAAGAATTCATGCTTTCAATTATGTTATTTAAATATATAGGGAAGTTGTGGCATAGTTAGTATTTCAAAGTGTTTTACGAAATGGATTGGATATTTATATGTTGTGGTGGCTGAATGAAACTTTATATTATTTATTCATATAGTGGGAAAACTATTATAGGATTCCCCTTATCTAGGATATCCCATGGGTTGTGTCTGTGTTTGGGGAAGGTAAGTACGGTGATGGAAGGTATGGTGAGTCATGCATGTGGGGGCCTCCTACAGACCCCATATTACTATAACCATGGGTACATAGGTGTCTATTATATGATCGATTTATGGTAGGATATTAGCCCTTATTAGATGGTTTGGTACCCTATTAGAGTTGTTGATAGGCGAAGAGGGTTGTTCCACTTGTGAGGCCATGTTAGAGAAGACAGTTCGTTATTGACATACGGGATTCACCGATGCCAATGTGTGGTTCAGAACCAATTACATGCATGGGTGTTGTATGGATGAATTGGTTCACCCATGGTTATTATATGTGTTTTTTGTTTATTTTATGATACATTATTTTCTATGTTGCACAATTTATTTATTTTTATCATAGAGTTGGTCCTATTGATTTGGTTTTTGGTTTTAGAATGAACTATTTTTTGGAAATGTATGTGGAAAGTGTTGGATATTAAAGATGTAACTATTATGTTTTCTTAATAAAATGTATAATTATATCTTCATAAATTTACTTTAACTCTATTGTGAATGTAATTTCTTTTGGAATGGAAACACCTAGATTATGTGGTGGTTTCCTACTAACCTGTGGAGCTCACACCCTACTTGATCAACATTGTGTCATTAGACCCAGGATTATTGGAATTTCCCTATTGTTTCTTGTTTCCTATCTCAGGTGCTCTATGTAGGATAAGTGTTTTTCTTATGGGTGGAGGTAACCAAGAGGCCACATTGAGATTTTAGTAGCATTGTATATTTTATGGTTTGTTCTTAGTTTATTATGTTTATTTTAGTCTACGTAGTTATACCTTGTATCAGGATTCAATATATATATATATATCAATCTTGTGTCTATTTTTTTCTATAGTTTAACTTATTTATTTCAATATTTATATTTTGGTAATTAATCATTCCCCTTGGTTTAATTTTTTTATTCCCAACATTAGTTTCTAGACTATAGGGATCAAGGACACCTCTTAGGCCATCGTATAGGTAGTTTTGTGATTCAGGTTTGAGAACATCCTAAGTTGGTTTGTGACATTATATATATAGATTTATTGAGGAATAGTTTTTCAAAAATTTAAACCATTTATCTATAATATGTATATAAGATATGAATTATTATATTTCATGAATTTTAATCACCTAGAATGTTTTATTATGTCATTAAAGAAACATATACTTTCCAATTTTTTATCATGTTGATTAATAATGTAATTGTCAATGATTTAATTATGTTGTTTATTTTGAAAATAATATTAAACCCATAATCCTCTAATATCTTCTCTATCATGTGTTTAATGGATCCCATTTTCTTTCCATTGGTTAGTAAGGAAAGAAAATTTTAATTTTATTCAATTTAATGTATTATTAAAACCACAATGTTTCCATTGTTTCCATATTAAGTATGATTGGTTATGAAGTAGAGGAAATTTGTAATGATGATAATAGTTGGTTTCCAATATCACCCTCTAATGCAATGACAAAAATATTATATTATTGTGATAATGTATTAAATGGTGAGTTTTTCTTCTTTCATATGAATAGTAACTGATGGCATGTCATATAATGTAATTTTACCTATAATAATTAGTCCTTCAAACTTTAAAAATATTCTAATGGTTTTTTCTTATATTCATTATTATGATATTATTGTATGGTTCCTATTCATTTATTAATTCAATTATTAAGTTATACCAATTTAATTCCATGATATATGATTTCAACATTCATGGGTCTAATTTTATTATGAATATTATTTGTATGAATATTTATATCTTAATCTCAATAATCATATTATATTATTATTTACTATGGTTACCCTTACTGATAATTTGAGGTCATCCATTATTCATACTTCCATTTACACTTTAATTGAATATAGAAGAAGTATTAAATTAATTCTATGGTTACAAAATCAGATAATTTCATTGAAAAATTTTAAAGTCTCATTATAGTTTATGTAGATTCATAAATATTGGAAGAATTTATCATTAAAATAAATTAAATGCGGTTTTTTATTTCTATACATAATTATCTGAAAAATCAATCACACAATTTCTTCAGAAATTATTTTAATAAAATATTTATTCTATGATATGTGGATGAGAGAATCACTTTTTTGGGCACCTATAATATTTACAAAATTAGAATTTACATAAATTTGGATATTATGATGATATCATTTTAGGATAAATTAGGATTTAAATATTTCATCAATGGTTCATATGTTAATATTTTTTTATTTATTTAATGATCTGGATAACCCTTTCTATGGGATGTGGTAATATTTTGGGGATTAGCATAAGATAAAATTATTGAATATCACATCGGTGAGTCTAAGGGAACATTATATTTGTAATATAACATTATACATTTTTTGTATAACATAATAAGAATTATTGTTATTGTAAATAATATCCATATATAGATTAAATATGTATAATTATGATGAATCACAAATTTACCTAGTAGTAATAACATTAAAAAAAGTAATTGATATTAACACAATTGAAAATTCCTTCATGATTAAGATATTAAATGAACACCTATTTTGACAATCCATGGGGATGTATTATTTTTAATGATATTTTTCTCACATTTTTTTATTATGTATTTATTACATTATTGGACTATATAATGGATTATTATAGGAAATATAATCTAGGATCCTAGATTTAACAAATTGTGATCTATGTCCAAATGAATGTTTGAAAAAGTTATTTTAAAAATTGATACATTTAGTTGATTAATTATCATGAAATTATATTATTATAATTCACTTATTGTGTCTTATATTCACAACTCAAGATTAATCCTTTTTTTATTTATTAATCAGTAAATCCTAATGGAACCATGTTAACATCAGATCTAATGGACAAGGAAAACATTATTTTAATGAATATCCTAACATGATAAAATTTGTTGATAGAATATATTTATTGATCAAAACTAGATACCAAGAATTATGATTAATAGATATAACACATTATTTCCTCCAAACATAGTGTTTTCACCCTTTAAATGAGCATAAAAAAATCATAATGGAAAAAACACATGAAAATGAGAATTATTTTATCTGTGAAGAAAAAAGAGATAAATGTGACCATGAACATGAGAATCATGTGAAAAACAATGATATATGAGATTTGATGACCATAATAAGGTCATGAATATGGTCACACATAGAACATAACCTATGGAATTCCCCAATAAGTCCCCCCGATAATCCCCTCTTCTCTTATGAATGTTCCCCAGGCAATCGCATATGTCGTGACAACAAAAAAACAATCTCCCATAGATCACATGACATGTAAATTAGTGTATTCTAGAATATCCTGCCTAAAAACCTTAAACAATAAGAGGATAATATCTAATAGTTTTTATCCTATTTAATTCTTATAACTCACATCACACATCACTAACTGTGAGAATGATTTTTCATGACAACAGTTGAGAAAACTCAAGAAACCTCAAAGATTTTATAAAATAAACAATGTAAATAAAAATATACGAAGGAGGAATCCGATAACAATATTAATATTCATACTCTAAACCCCCTGTAAATTCTATATACACTGTAAGCCCCCAGCAACATGTCCACCTATTAATATATAAGCCCATTGACAGGAAATCCACATCATACAAGGGGCCTCTGGAATGTCCATGTGATCTCAAACTCCCCCTTATGTTCCACTAGGAAAAATGTATTCAATATTCCATAAAATACATGTGAATATCCATACGAACTTTTATTTATAACACAAAATATCACTAATATGTAGACTTTTTATATTAGACTTCAAACATACGACCTTGCGAGAACTCAAACCTTTGTAAAACAAATAATATAATTAAAAATGATAATGATGGAAACCACCAGTGGTTATAAAACTCACATGAAACTCATTGGTTGTCAATGAAACATTCAAAAAATACCCATTGACATACGAGATTGATATCTATAAATCCAATGGAAAATCCATAATTGTCTTATGAAAGGTTCTAGAGTAGTCACCTGAGTTCTTGGGAAGTCCCTCTAACTGGTAACCTAATCTCATGAAGTCACATGGACGTGTCAGCGGAACAATATGAAAGTCCCACGATATGTACATATTATTTGGAAATACCCCCATTAATTAGAAATAATATAATAAACGATTCATTTAAAATATGATATTATAGCTACTTAAAATCAGGTAACTCCCCTGAAATTTCTTACAACTAGAGCTCACAAAATGTGTGCAAATTAATCCCTCAAAAAACACCATTCATGATTCGTGTGATATGTGAGGTAGAAAATTCATAATTATTGTTGTCATTACTACTATAAATCCCCCCAATGTCGTGAAAATTTATTAGGAGAAACTATGGAGGAAATAGAACTGGATTAACTCTTGGAACATCGAACAAATCCAGAAGCCCTAGAGTGGACATCATGGAGTAGTTGATCACATGATTTGAAATGATTCCCATAAGTTAATATCCAAGGAACTTATGGGGTGATAATTAATCATCCATGGGAACATCCTTGTAAAATACTTCTTTTGGGTTATTCAAAGGAATACCACATATTTTCTTCGATATGCGAGACATAAAACAAAGAAAAAATGAAAAAACAATGACATATTTAATAAAAGTGTATAATAAAAAATAAAATAAGGGAGACTTTTATTATGGACATATGTGTTCATACTCATAAAATTCACACAAACCACCCAGGTTAAGAGACATTGATGGTAAATGTCACCCAGATCACACGATTCTCCATTCGAAAACTATTTGGATAATCTGATGTCCCCTAGCCATGTCATATAATGTCACATGACACCCTCTAGACATTGCACCCACGTCTTGTGAAACCATCCATGGTATACATCCAAGCCTCACAATTTCATCTAGAAATTTCACCTATATCATATAGTGGAATAAATATATTATAGATAGTCACATTTTAGAATTGGGGAATACGAAAGGGAACATGTAAAATCCTGTTAAAACACTCCCACGAACTCACATTATTCTAGGGACATTTTAGTGGGCATTAGTGGCACCCTCCATACATGTTATCCTAAATGATTAATCACCCTAAAAAAATATTGCATTGACTCTCAGGAGGCCCACCCAACCTGTTAGCATGATTTCACAATTACACCATGGAAGGTCATACGAATAATGATGGACCCTCTTGGAATTTTAGCATAGTTCATGTGATGTAATCCAAAGTTAGCCAACACGGTCTCACTATGCGCTTAGTGAAATACTTCCACTATCATGTGATAGCATTTAGACATAAAATCCATGTTATGGGAGTTCCTAGAGATAAGAAAACTTGATCATTCAGTTGTCTTTGTCCATGTCGGGAATACACCCTCTAATATGTCAAGAATACAATCAATGTATGTTAAGAAGAAAATCATTAAAATTCATGTAGGATATTATCCTAGTCTCTCAAGAATATGTGGACATGATAACCTACTATGTAATTAGTGTGTATGCCTTGATATAAAGTTCTACATCAATTTGTAATGCAATATCAAAGGGAACTATCATGACTACGATTCATACTAGAATATTGATATTTAAGATTCTTTCCCTTGTCTCGAGCTCTATATTATATATCCAAATGTAAAAACAATCACAAAATTCCTATATACATAATAAATGAGACTAATTATTTTAAATCCCTTTTTATACCAATGAGAATATCACATTGGATTAGGGATCGACAATTATAATATCATTCATGTGAAATGTATCTATCAGGATAAGGGAATCTAGGGTGTATAATCACCGATCAACTGAATAATATTTATATTCATTATATATTGAATCCATGGCGTTTATTCCCAAATCCATGATATAATATGATATGTCACATATATAATGGAAACATCAGTTTGTAATCCCCAATAGAGTTGATCATCTATGAAAAATATTCTATAAATAACCAGGATTTCATGGACACATTCCTATGTCCCATGACTAATCTTGAATTGGAATCTGCTTCGGTATAAGTCCTACCATGTCTCTACCATTTCAAACATCATGACCATATCATTACAATGGGATTAAAATTATACCTCATTGATCATTGAGATGAGAATCATTGTAAACTATGATACCTCTGATTTCTTCAATTGTAAGGATATATAGGAGTCCTTGATTAGGCCTGAGTGACATATTAAACATCACATGGCTTCTCCCATTACATTTCCCCCAACATTATGAAATAGAGCTGATCAATTAATCTATCATATTTTTCAAATAGATCATAGGTCACATGGTATTAGGGAGTCCAAATGAACACATCATTTGAATAATGAGTCTCCATCGACTAACAAACGTCAACATGTATTCCCCGATTAGTGGCATGATATAAATATACTCCAAATAAGGTTATCTACATAGAGCTAGTTTCAAGGTTGTTAAATAACTAATGTATGTCTGATTCTTGCTAAAAGTAGGATACATAAGAAGTATTCTTGAGTCTATACCTCAAATATCTAGTGTCTGAGTGACCACATGTATGACCTCTCCTAATGAAATTTTACTATATGGGGTTTAACAAACTACATGGTTTTTGATTCATGTAATAAATAGGATATGTAGGATGCCACACAGTTTCCCAATAACCTACCTGGAATACTAACCACCTTCATCTGTGGTAGAAAATTCTAAAGCACCTTATTATGTGACATCAACATATATGCATCTATTCATTACTGAGCTATGGTTGAATAACATCAGATACATACAAATGAACTCAATAATGATACCCACGTCTTCTTATCCACATAAAATGAGTTTTCCAAATATGATTTCACTATTTTAACCTATCATATATCATGAATAGAATCATATTATCTAACAAATATGAAATATATAGTAGTGTCCTAGAGTATGAAAAAACTCCCCCCAAAAGGGTGTGAAGAGTCTGACCTCCTATACTCTTGATCAATGTGAGATTCTATTTGATAAAATTTATGAATCCCAAACCAACCACCTAAATTTGGAAATTAATTATATAAAAATTTAAAGATGTGGGAACCATATGGGGTTTTTATTAATTAAAACAATGTTATAACAAAGTAAATGATATCCTATCATATCTGACCCCTCCCTCACAATCAACCATCAGTCCAACCCAAATGAACCAAGTGGTTGTCTTCATTTAATCCTAAAAAATTTCCTAACCCAACCTGAATCTCAGAAATAATAATTTATTGGGCTATAATCCCAGGGGAAATTCCTTTTTCGCACTACATTCAATAAAAAATGGTGGGCTGAATTAGAATCTGTCGAATAACAGAATGGTTGTTTAATCTTGTGTAATTATATTTTTCATCCTAATGATCCCAACAAAAAACTATGAAATAGAAGGATTTTCGGTTTCCCATATATAATTCCACATTGTTGGATTGCCTATCATTTATTATTAGCTTAAAATAAATGTTAAATATGATCCCTTGTAATCAATGTTCCCTAGAAATAAGTCCATCATCATGTTAACAAGTGCACATTGTCAAAATTGTTAGACCAATAGTGAAAGGACACATGGGTTTACCCTTAATATCTCAATGCGTACATCATTCCAATGAGATAATACTAATCAATGACATTGATCATTATTTTCTAAATAACTAATTATACTTATCCCATCAACATCAACATGATTTGAGATAATTTCATAATACAATGATTTTTTTGGAAGTCAACTGATGTAGAAACCCCTGATGGTTTCAAAATGATCTCACCTATCCGAAGGATTCAAAATCACGTGTGAACACAATGGACATTAATTACCATTTATTTGGTACAATTTCTACCATAAAACTACCCATGAGGGTATCCATGTAATGAAATCAATGATTCTACATCATCCAATGAATGATACAACTAATCAAATGTCCTTTATTTTCAATGACCAACTCCATTGGGAGAATATCTCCATAGTTAAACCATCACTAATTTTAATGTCTAATGACGGTGGATCGGGGAGTCAAATAAGGTTCCCTTTGGATTCAATGGCCACCACGGAGGGAACTTATCAACCATTATTGGAATAACTATCTGACTGGTACCCATCAGTCACTTTCTCTCGGTACCACCTGAAAAACTGTGTCCTTAGATGGTCATGCATGGGAAATAAGGAAGACACCTAGGGTTAAAAAGGAACATGATAACTTTTATTGAGATCATATTCACACTCCAAGTAATGATTTAATCTAGAATATTCTGGCAGTAACAATTGATCATTTTCATATCCATCCCCACTCAGAACATTAATGTGGGAATATTCTTTAGCAGACAAGGGGGAAGCACATATCCCTACCCACATGTTTCAAGCCCATTAGCATATTCCACTAGAAAATGGTGAGAAAATCAGGGCCTATAGCCAAGATTCAATCAAAAATATCATATATTATATAAAATACACCAAAAATATGTAGTATTATATCCCAATAAATACATTTTTAAAATTCTAATACATCTTAGAAATAGTTAATCTACTCCACCAACATATACTGGAACTGGTATACATATTGGTATAGGAGCATATTTCTTTCCTTATATCCAAGGAATGTCGAAAATTTTATCATTATGAACAAGTGGTTTCTCAGAGAAAAAACACATTCCATCTACCACATATGTTAATAGTGAAATAATATCCTAATTGGTGCTGCATAAAACTATTTTCATATTACAATTAATGACATTGAACACAAGGTGATAGAATAAAATACCTCCAAAAAAGGTCACATTCCATTAAAAAAATCTAGATGCATATTACAAAGGCCTGTGATCAGGCTCATAAACCCATTATGTTTGGGGATCACCAAGTGATAGGATATAATTTCATAGTATTTCCTTATATTCCTATAAAAGTATATTATATATCTAAAAAAGGACTAGGATCAAGATCATATCCCATTTATGGTTGTTTCTAACCAATTGAGAATGCAAAATGCCATTGGAAAGTCTCATATTTGTGTTAGTGAATTGTCAAGGCATATTCCATCATATCACAGATTCCAGTCACATATCTATACTTTTTCTTATGAATGAATTCAGAAGCATCCTTGTAAAAAAATAAGTGGATTATCATATACCTTATCCCATTTTGTTGGTCCTTCGTAAGATCCTATCATGGAATGAATATTCAGGCCATGATCATAATTCTTTTCTAATAAGGGATCACCATGTGGGAGAGGAACATGCATCAGGGTAGGCACATTTCCCTTCAAAAAATGTCCAGTTGAATAGTTCAGTGGACCTGTATTGGGGTCATAATCTTGTTCCAACCAAGTCTCACCAACTATGAATTACACATGCCTCAGGATATGCACATATCATGGTCATCAATGAGGAAGATCATTTGAATATTAAAGTATCAACTCAGTAGATAGATCATACTCATGCAGCCCCATAGGGTTATGATCATGTTCTAACAACCATCATAAATTATTCTCTTGTCCTTTCACAATTCCAAAAAGGTGGGTCAATATTCTCTGGCCACAATGGAAAATAAGACATGTATTCCTAATATTAACAATTCTATTGTCCTTGTGGTCATTCAAGACACAATATCAACACCATATGGTTCCATAAAATCATCATGCAATTCAGAATTCAGTCACTACTATGATAGTCCTAATCATGGTAATCGAGGGATAGACCACAATGACTATTCTACGAACATCGATTCTTTTCAAATTTCACAAAAAAACCTCATGTGAAAACTTAAATCCTCACATTTCCAAGAAACCATAGAATATATAAGTGTTCAAACCTGAAACACTGTTACATAGAATGGTTCTCAATACATTGAGGTCAACCCATACAGTTCCCCATAATCTCACAACACCACTTCTATCTAGTCATTTGGCAATCATAAGAACCCTATTATATTGTTTTAGTAGAATAATGAATGTTTGTATAATGAAGAAGAGGCTGACATTGACAACTATATATAGTTAACCGGAAACAACCTCCACATCATGTTCTGACCCCTCATTTCGTCTGACTATGACGTCATGGATGAGTACTAAATTGATTTTATGCATTATCTATTCCAAAATATTTGTTCTACTCATCAATGATTATATGTCATACATTTACACTATCTTATATTCCAACATCTCTTTCATTTAATCAATACACTCTATTGTTAACTTGATATTACTACCTCTTAAATGGACTAGATCGTTGGAGTTCAAGATAATAAAAAGTTCATATGCAGTGTTTCTCACTATGTGACCACAACCCATTTTCAATTGATTTCTCGAGCATCACAAGACGTTCATATAATAGGATGGGAGAAATAGGGAGTATTTTACTCCACTATGTACCCATAATAGAATAGCCCATCCAACATGAAATCATTTAATTACACATACTCGAGAGAAATCATAGAACATTATAATTGATTATCTAGGTTGTCACTATTATAGAATGAACAAGCAGCGATGATGCATGGAATTCACAAATGGAGGGAGATTACAACAGTCACACATTTGAAATGGGACCCCTGAAGCAATATAAATTCATTCCAAAAATATAATTTAATGTTGTGATAAATTGGAGAACATTCCAAATAAATTGATTCCCATCACGGGATACCATCACACCCAGATCGTACATGATCACAGTTTCACCACATCACTCTTCCCACAGAATGAGCTACCATAAAATAAATCTAGTACGAAACAAGACCCACTATATTGGGGGGATATTTTCAATTTACTCCACCTATGTGATAAACAATTCTTATGTGAAATCAGGAGACATATTTAATAGCTACATACAAACCCCATCACACTATACATGTGGCATATATATCTCAATCACCATCACTATGGTCATCATACCCTTATAGAGTCCTGGTGAAATCAATGGTGATTCCAGATATACCCCCACCATAATAGGAAGAGGGAATTCATATCTCGATTTCCATTCCAAGAGTCATCAAATAAATGACCAAAAGAACAATATACTCATCAAAAAAGGAAAATTAATGAAATTTGAGGCCATAAATAACATCCTACCCCCTCAGATATGGATATTTTCATCAACATCAACAAAAATATAATTAGTATTATCAAGATTGGGAGGTAAATATAAATAGTTGACATCCCATATATTCTTCGCACACCACAAAAACCCTCTACTATTTGGGATATTATAGGAAATCAAGGATAGATACTCCCTCAATGTTACTAATCATAGGCTGAGATAAGAGGAGCGTATGGAGAAGGATATCAGATCCCATTGTGGTCACAAGATAAAATGACTGATTATGTCTAGTGGTTTTAGTAAATACCGCGAATTGAGAAGTGCATAATCATATAGTTGTATCGAAAGTAATGTGAAGCCACCATTTCCTGATATACCTTTATAAATGAAATTACAATCAATATGAAAGACATTGCAGATAAAGATAAGAATTTAGATGGAAGAAACATTGAAAACCTAAATCAAGAAGAGGGTGATTTGGAGGCACCAATTAATGATACACATACCTAGAACCAAAGAAGGATAAAAATTCATGCAGCTGCCATTATCGATTTTCCATCTCTCCAACATAACATTGTAAATGAAATTGGGAATGGTTTGGATACATCCCAATAAACAACCATATGATTTGATGTTTATCCATAGATAAACTATTTTAACAAATTGATAATGAGATATAAAAACTTACCCAACTCCATGAGGAGCTACTCAGGAGCAATATTATGGTCAGGTATCATCTTCATAAAGAGATAAATATTCCCCCACCCATTGATGATCAAACAGTATGAGGGGTATCTGAGAATTGGATTGTTTCAAAATTCATGACTTGTATATATAAAAGACTAGATGTCTAAAATGATTATTACAACAATATGTAGTGGTGATGTTCTCTCATTGTCCAGGGAAATCATTAATTAATAGGCTGATTTGACGATTAGCGGGAGATGAATGTGGGACCACCTCATTGAGACCCACTGACTCCCTATATACTGGAGGTCTCTCACATAGTAGTACCCTTAGATATTATTAACATTAGTGAGTCCACATATACACAATTTGAATCCATCAAAGGGAAGGAAACACATGTGTAGCATCAGAGGATTCCCTATCATGAATGGGTGGATTCTACTTTTCCTCCACTCAGTTCAAAAAATGACACCTTATCCACTTTTGACATTGTAAGAGGCCTGGAACAACATATCATGATATTAGTATCCTAATTATGGCATATTATTAGACGTCTAGATTAATATGAGGCATCAAAGATGAGGTGTTTTCCACAAACTCTGAATGGGCCAACCATTGTCTGGTATATCTGTCATCCAGAAAGATCTATTACAGAATAGTATGACCTTCACCATTAATCCCATATCAGTTATGTTACACACTGAGGAAAAAATCATTGAACTGTATAACTACATTGAAACTGAAAATTTGAGGGTTTAAACATCATAGAAAATGGAAAGGTTTATCCTATTCAATCAGAATCCCTCTCTCGTATGAGAAACTATTGAAACTATGCAATGAAAATATCATGGATGGGGTGTAGAAACATCAAACCCCAGGGAAGCGACTTGGTGGGTGTCACGACCCGCCCTCGGGGTCCGTGACGTGACTACCCCAAGCCCGCCTTCCATAGGCCAGGGGCTGGCGACTAGCACCAAGGCGTAAATCCCGGTAAAAAGGGAAGGCATTGCCTTTGAAAAGTAAACACACACCACGGAGTAAACAAGCGGAAAGTAAACACTAAACAAAGAAGAGTACGACTGAAAGTGCGGAAAGGTAAATGGGCCAGAATACAAACCCAAACTGAAAGTAAAGTACAACTCGAAAGGGAAAACAGCAACTGAAAAGTAAAAGCCTCTACACCGAGCTGTCCACTGGAAATCCCACCTGAAGGGTGTGTACAGATAGCTCCTCTGCTCCACGGGTCCCGCCGTCCGCTCCGTGCACGTCCCGCCCAGTGGTCCACCTCCGGGTACTGTCCCGCTCTGCAAGCCTCAGCTAAGGTCAACGCTGTCCGTCGTCTGCAACCAACACAACGTAGTGCGGGCAAAGCCCGTGCAGGGGTGAGTATAAGCTACTCAGTAGGGACCCCGAGACCCCTGAAGGTCTCTCAAATCCACAAAGGATAAACCACGAAGAAAAGTAACAATCACGAAGTATTAACCGACACTACTTAGGTATATGCCCATACATATACCTAAGTCATCAATTCAAATACGCTCTAACCTCCGAGCCCAATTACAACTCAGTCCACACAGGAAAGTAAACGTATTCCACACAGGAAAACAAAACGTAAACCACACAGGATTGCACAACACAATCCACACAGGAAAGCAATAGGATTTAGCTCACACTGGTATACTTCTTCAAGGACGATAAAGATGATCACTGATCCATCTATGTCGTCGGACCCACGAAGGATCGATAGGTAACTAACCCCCGCAAAGACCCACACAGGATCGGGCCCACACAGGACCTGTAGGCGCTGGTTCACACAGGACCGCTGAGCGCAGAGACCCACACAGGATCGGGCCCACACAGGACCTGTAGCGCTGATCCACGTAGGATCGCTGAGTGCTGTAGTCGTCGTCGTCGAATCCACACAGGATCTTTGTACTGTCGTCGTCGCAGTCACAGTAGCAGTAGTAGTAGAACAGTCGCAGCCAGCACTAGGGTTCCCGCACATAGCAAGCTCGTTCGGAGGGTCCGCTCCACGAGCCGAGAGGCTGATACATCAACTGTCACGAAGACCAGAGTTGATGTATCCAAAAGTTCCGTATCGTCAACGGGAACTCAACGCAACAGACGGCGCGTCGATCGGACGCCCGGTCTGAGAGTTATTGGCATTTTCGTCTCCGGGGCCCGGTTGGTTTTTAAGGCAAAACCAACCCGACCGTACTCCACCTGCGTCCAAACCTCGGGAGGAGTATGCCAAAAGATTCGCCTCTCTAAGAGGGACACAACACAGCTGACGACACGTCAATCGGACGTCCGTAGCTCAAGATATGAGCGTTTCCGCTCCGAAGGCCCGGTTGGTTTCGTGAACGAACCAACCCCGCCGAACTCAATGTAAACCGAAACCTTGAGTGTGATATACCGAAACGACCGTCTCGATCCAAGGATCGCGTTTCCGCAGACGGTTCGTCATTCGGAGGTCCGAGGCTCAAGATATGGCCCAAATACCGATTCTGGTTCGAAACGGGGGGGTCCGGGTCCGGGCCGACCCGGCCCGACCGCCCCCCCCCCCTGGGGCGGCGCGGCGGGCCGCGGCGGCCTGGTGCCGCGAGGGGCCGCACGTGGGGGCTAAGCCCCCGCTGATTGAAGCGGCGCTGCCTTTGTGCCGCACCTTTGCAACAAACGGCCCCCACGTGGGGGCCGGTTTAATAAAGAGAACCGGGGGGCTGCTGCCCCCCCCCCCCCTTCATGGAACCGCCCCCCCTCTTAAAGAGGGGGGTTTTACGTGCTGGCCGGGGGATTAATTCCCCCGGTTTAATGCCTTCCGGCCGGCCAGCTGGCCGGCCGGTTTTCTCCAACGGGGCCGGAAATTCCGGTCCCCCCTTCGGCTTCCGACGCCGGCGGCCCGGCCGCCGGTCTTCTCTTCCGCCGCGGCCCGGAACCAGCCGCGGTCTCCTCGTCCCGCCGTGGCCCGGAACCGGCCGCGGCGTTCGTCATCCGGCGCGGTGCGACGACACCGCGCCCCTTCTCCGTGCCTTGATTCCATTCAACGAGGCGCGACGGCGTCGCGTTCTTGAAGATTCTACCTCGGCGTAGCGCGACGGCGCCGCGTAAAATATTTGCACGATCATCCGCGTGGTGCGACGGCACCACGCCACTTGCTTCCACCCGCAAGAATAAACAAGAACGATGGAGGGGGGTTCGGTCGTGTTCGTGCGGTCCGGCCCCCTCACGTTAAAATAATAACGCTACTTAAATAATTCAAGCCACACGTTAGACTTGCTATTCACGATCAAGAATAAAAAAATAAGGAAACCAAAAAGAAAACAACAACCCCTACCTCGGGTATAAGGTTCGAAGATTGTGAACGTTCCGCGGAAGACGACGTCGCGGAGGTCGGGCGTCGCGGTAGCCGTTCGTCAAATTCGATGACGAAGGGATGCGTTCGAAGAGACACGTCGTTGGCGAAACTTGTACGCCGACGAAGGTTGTCCGAGGAAGAAGTGGCGTCCCCTTCGTTGACACGGTAAACGAAGAATGGAGGTGCGGCGTTCTTCGTCGGAGCTTGAGCGTTCTTCATCAAGATGAACGTCCTTCGAGTTCTTCGTCAGAGTTGAAGAAGAAGAAGAGCTCTCCACCTCTCAAGAAGACAAACAAATAACCCAAAATAAAATAAGACAACAACTTATTTTATTATTACATAACAGAATAGAATTTCAAAAGTTTGAAATTCAAAAGGATTAACTCCCATAATTAAATAAGTAACTCAAGTCAATAAATGAGGCATTAAGGGAGTTGGGAGAATTTGAAAGGATTAGGGGTTCGTGTGGGCCCCACCACACTTAATCCTCCCAAGGGAGGTTAAGTGGCTGTGGGTCCCACTTCCAACCCCCTTTGGTAGGTTTTATCAAGTTATAATAAAATTTGTTCTACACAAATTTTATTTAACTCAAACTAAAAACCCCAAAATTAACTTTCAACCCGCAACAAACGCAACTCCCGAAAAGGTCTCTTTAAGCGAATATCGGCGCTGTGAGTTCATCGGTGCCCTCGGATTTCAATTCCGAGCACCGGATCAAAAGTTAGGAATTCCCGCTCGTTCGTTCACTGAACATACCCGAGCCAAACTTCGGAAATGATTTACGGGCACTCCGGGTCTCGGAATCAGGTGCCGTCTGAAACCGCACTCTTGTAAAATTCTTAAGAAAATTAAGAAAAAAATTCCCTTGAATTTTTACGGGTCTTTACATTACTCCCACCTCAGGGCTTTACGTCCCCGTAAAGATACATCAAAAACTATGGAAACAAATGAGGGTACTGAGCACGCATCTGAGCCTCCCGCTCCCATGTGCTCTCCTAGAGATTCCCGTGCTGCCATCTGATGCGCACAAGAGGAATCGATCACCCACACAGGACCCGCTCCTGTCGATCCTCTATCTCCACCGAGACCTCCGTAAAAGTCGCCCCATCGTCAACGTCAAGCTCCCCATGGTCAATGATGTGCGTCGGGTCGTGCACGTATCTCCTCAGCTGAGATACGTGGAAGACGTCGTGCACCCGGTGCAACTGAGGTGGTAGAGCTAGGCGATAAGCCACCTCACTAATCCTGCTGAGAATCTGGAAAGGTCCGATGAAGCGCGGAGATAACTTGCCGCCTCGGCCAAATCTCTGAATACCACGTCGAGGTGAGACCCGCAAGAAGACGAGGTCTCCATCCTCGAACTCCAGTGGCCTCCGCCTCCTGTCAGGGTATGACTTCTGCCGGCTCTGAGCTGTCCTCATCCGCTCCTGGATGACCTGGACCATCTCTGTCATGGCCTGGACCATCCCCAGTCCTACCAGTGCTGACTCCCCAGGGTCTGTCCAGCACAAAGGAGATCTACATGGTCGGCCGTACAACGCCTCGTACGGTGCCATCCCGATAGTGGAGTGGTAGCTGTTGTTGTACGCGAACTCCACCAAGGGTAGGTGGTCCTCCCAGCTACGACCAAAGTCGAGGACACATGCGCGGAGCATGTCCTCGAGAGTCTGAATGGTCCTCTCCGTCTGACCATCCGTCTAAGGGTGAAAAGCTGTGCTAAGACGTAGCTGCGTCCCGAACGCCTCCTGCAACCCATTCCAAAGCCGGGAAGTAAAGCGGGCATCTCGATCGGAGACGATAGATGATGGCACGCCGTGGAGCCGCACAATCTCCTGAACGTAGAGACGTCCCAAGCTCTCTACTGAGCCCTGCTCTCTGATGGGTAGGAAGTGTGCCGACTTGGTGAGTCGGTCAATAATCACCCAGATGGAGTCGTGACCTCTGGAAGTGCGTGGAAGTCCAGTCACGAAGTCCATAGATATGCCGTCCCACTTCCACTCCGGAACCTCCAAGGGCTGTACTAAGCCTGCTGGTACCTGATGCTCTGCCTTCACCTGCTGACAGGTGAGGCATCGAGAAACGAACTCTGCTACAGCCTTCATCATGCCCGGCCACCAGTGCTGTCGTCTGAGGTCCTGGTACATCTTTTCCACTCCAGGATGTACCGCTAAAGGAGAAGTGTGAAACTCCCTCAACACTTCCTCTCGCAAAGCGACTGGTACCATGGTACGTCCTCTGAAAAAGATGTCGTGCTCTGCTCCAAGGGAGAAACCATCGGGTGCCTGTCCCGAGGATATCTGTGCACGCCGTGTCTCACAGTCAGCGTCCTCACGCTGTGCCTCTCTGACCCGCTGCAGTAGTGGAGGAGTGACTGTGAGAGACTGAAGAAAGGCTGCTCCATCTCTATCCACGAAGGATATCTGCAAAGAGGCTAGCTACTCCGTCGCCTCCTCAAGTAGCTGAATGCCCGTCCTCCTGCTGAGGGCATCGGCTACTACGTTCCCCTTACCAGGAGTATAGACTATCTCAAAGTCATAGTCCTGGAGGAACTCGAGCCATCGCCGCTGTCTCAGGATCAGGTCCTTCTGCGAGAAGATATACCTGAGACTCTGATGATCGGAAAAGACTGTAAAGCGCTCGCCCATCAGATAGTGTCGCCATGTCTTCAGAGCGAAGACCACTGCTGCTAACTCCAGGTCATGGGTAGCGTAGTTCTGCTCATGCGGCCTCAACTGACGTGATCCATAGGCGATCACGGCCCGCTCCTGCATCAGAACACATCTGAGTCCGGTCCCTGATGCATCGCAGTAGACTACGTACCCTACTCCCTCCTCAGGCGACCTCAAGATAGGTGCGCTAGTCAATCTCTTCCTCAGCTCCTGGAAGCTCTGCTGACATCTGTCTGTCCATACGAAGGGTTTCCCCTTCTTCGTCAAAGCTGTGAGTGATGCCGCAACTCTAGAGAAGTCTGGAACGAATCTCCGATAGTATCCAGCTAGTCCCAAGAAACTCCGAACCTCAGTCATGCTCCTGGGTGGCTCCAATGCTAACACAGCCTCAATCTTCGCGGGATCCACTGCAACTCCCGCCTCAGAGATAACGTGTCCCAAAAAGTGGACCTCACGTATCCAGAACTGGCACTTCGAGAGCTTACCATAAAGCTGGTGCTCTCGGAGTGTGTCAAGAACAACTCGCAAGTGATAGGCGTGCTCCTCCTCTGTCGTAGAGTAAATCAGAATGTCGTCGATGAAGACCACGACAAACCGATCGAGGTATGGCTGAATGATCCTGTTCATGAGAGCCATGAACACTGCTGGAGCGTTGGTTACACCGAAAGTCATAACCAAGAACTCATAGTGGCCATACCGACATCTGAAGGCCGTCTTCTGCACATCCTCGTCTCTGACTCTGAGCTGATGATAGCCTGACCTGAGGTCTATCTTCGAGAACCACCGTGCTGCCTTGAGCTGATCAAAGAGGTCATCAATCCTCGGTAGCGGATACTTGTTCCTCACTGTCACCTAGTTCAGGCGACTATAGTCAACACAAAGTCGCAAGATCCCGTCCGCCTTCTTGGCGAACAATATCGGGGAAGCCCAGGGTGAAACACTGGGTCTGATGAATCCCTTGCCCTGCAAGTCCTCCAACTGTACCCGTAGCTCTCGAAGCTCGGCGGGGGCCATCCGATATGATGGAGTGGATATCGGGGCTGTCCCAGGGTACAAGTCAATATAAAAGTCTACCTCTCTGCGAGGAGGTAGCCCTGGAACGTCGTCAGGAAAAATGTCCGCAAACTGATCCACCACTGCAGGAAAACCAGGACTCCGCACGTCAACTGTTCCAAGGATGAGGCTAGCCAACTGATGAGTGATGGGATGTCCTCTCCTCCGCGGAAGTCCATCCTGTGCTTCAAAGTCTCCCTTCTCGCCGGTGAAGGTGAACCTGCTCCCGTCGGTGCGTACAAATCGTACCTTGCGCCTAAAACAGTCAATCTGTACATGGACCGTAGATAGCCAATCCATGCCCATGATGACTTCATAAGGCCTCGACGCTGCTACAAGAAGATCCCAGCCGAAGCTCTCGCCTCCTAGAGTGAGCTCACACTGCCGGCACCTGTGCGTAATCGTCGAGTCTGCTCCCGTAGGAGTCTCTAGCCGTAAGGATCGAGCCAACGGCTCTGTCGGAATCTCCAAGCTCCGAACAAGGGCAGCGGCTATGAAAGAATGACTCGCTCCTGTGTCTATAAGAACTGCAACAAGGGTGGAATAGACACATATAGTACCTCGAATCATCTCGGGTGCGCCGTGGTCATAGGCCTCTGCTGCCTGGAGCTATGCCTGTCGCTGCCCGCCAGCTCCCTGTGGTCGGGGTGGACCTCCTGGTGGTGGTGGTGGCAGAGCCTCAAAGCGTCGGCCACCACCAGCTGCTCATCCAGCTCCTCTGCCTCGTCCGCCTCCTCCCTACGGACCGCCACGGTCGACCCTCTGCCTCTGCCTCGGTGGTCCCTCAACCGTCTGCTGCTCCTCGGCACGGCGGGTCGGGCAGTCACGAGCCATGTGGCCCTGCCCGCCGCACGAGTAGCATTGTCTGCCTCTCGGAAGACTGGCCCTGCGCTGTGTGCCCCGCACTGCTGAGCCAGTATCCTGAGGTCGTCTGCCTGAAGGTCTGGTCTGTCTGGACCCCTGAGTCATCCGTCGACTGCCTGCTGCAGATGACTCTGCCACGTGCCGCCCTGCGGTGGGTCGCTGTGCTGGTGTAGACTCAGCAAGGAAGCTCTCGATCAGAAGGGCCCGCTCCAGTACTCCTGTCTGAGTCGGTATGCTGAGGGAGATCAGCGATGCCCTGATCTCGTGTCTCAAACCCTGCTCGAAGGTCCGGGCCCGGAAGAATGGGTCCCGTACCATGTCGGTCGAGTAGCGCGAGAGATCGGTAAATCTCGCCGAGTACTGAGCGACCGTCATGCTGCCCTGCCGCAGCTGTAGAAGCTCCTGGATACGCACCGCACGAAGGGTGGCTGGGATGAACTCCGAGCGGAAGAGGCTCTCAAAGTCCGTCCAATGTAGAGATGCCTCATCGTGCACCTGGAGCATCAAGCTCCACCATCGTCCTGCTGCTGCGTGTAGTAGGCTCGCAGCGAGGATCGCCATGAGGTCTGCTGGTGTCCTCACTAGCCTAAACACTCGAACCACTGCCTCCAGCCAGTCCTCTGCTGCCTGGGGATCCGTCTCCCCGCGAAACCTGGGTGGTCGCTGGCGCTGAAACTCATGCAGTGCGCTGAGGCGACGTGCATCGTCAGCGGCTGCTGCTGGAAGCATCGGGGGATCGGCGGGTAAAGCTACCGCCGGTGCCACTACTGGAAAAGGGCCCTACACCGAGGCCTCGTCGCTCGGTGGGCTGTCGTCTCGCTCGACTCTCGGAACCCTAGCTGGCTGCCGTCGTGGGGCCATCCTGAAAAGGAAACAGGTGCGCCACGGTCAGAACAGTATACCTGGTGAGATGATATAAGTAATCACAAAGAAAACTTTGAAACACACACGCAATCAATGTTTTCGTGCATTAAGTCGGAAATCAGAAGTCAGGGTCCTGGTGTACGGATACGTCGGCCGCCGCACCAACACTGGACTCCCTGGACTGATATCCACACTCAATACGCTAAACATTATTGCTTCATATAGAAAAGATCAGAGTTCGCGGTAGAACCGAACTCCTTTGATACCAATTTGTCACGACCCGCCCTCGGGGTCCGTGACGTGACTACCCCAAGCCCGCCTTCCATAGGCCAGGGGCTGGCGACTAGCACCAAGGCGTAAATCCCGGTAAAAAGGGAAGGCATTGCCTTTGAAAAGTAAACACACACCACAGAGTAAACAAGCGGAAAGTAAACACTAAACAAAGCAGAGTACGACTGAAAGTGCGGAAAGGTAAATGGGCCAGAATACAAACCCAAACTGAAAGTAAAGTACAACTCGAAAGGGAAAACAGCAACTGAAAAGTAAAAGCCGCTACACCGAGCTGTCCACTGGAAATCCCACCTGAAGGGTGGGTACAGATAGCTCCTCTGCTCCACGGGTCCCGCCGTCCGCTCCGTGCACGTCCCGACCAGTGGTCCACCTCCGGGTACCGTCCCGCTCTGCAGGCCTCAGCTAAGGTCAACGCTGTCCGTCGTCTGCAACCAACACAACGTAGTGCGGGAAAAGCCTGTGCAGGGGTGAGTATAAGCTACTCAGTAGGGACCCCGAGACCCCTGAAGGTCTCTCAAATCCACAAGGGATAAACCACGAAGAAAAGTAACAATCACGAAGTATTAACCGACACTGCTTAGGTATATGCCCACACATATACCTAAGTCATCAATTCAAATACGCTCTAACCTCCGAGCCCAAGTACAACTCAATCCACACAGGAAAGTAAACGTATTCCACACAGGAAAGCAAAACGTAATCCACACAGGATTGCACAACACAATCCACACAGGAAAGCAATAGGATTTAGCTCACACAGGTATACTTCTTCAAGGACAATAAAGATGATCACTGATCCATCTAAGTCGTCGGACCCACGAAGGATCGATAGGTAACTAACCCCCGCAAAGACCCACACAGGATCGGGCCCACACAGGACCTGTAGGCGCTGGTTCACACAGGACCGCTGAGCGCAGAGACCCACACAGGATCGGGCCCACACAGGACCTGTAGCACTGATCCACGTAGGATCGCTGAGTGCTGTAGTCGTCGTCGTCGAATCCACACAGGATCTCTGTACTGTCGTCGTCGCAGTCACAGTAGCAGTAGTAGTAGAACAGTCGCAGCCAGCACTAGGGTTCCCGCACATAGCAAGCTCGTTCGGAGGGTCCGCTCCACGAGCCGAGAGGCTGATACATCAACTGTCACGAAGACCAGAGTTGATGTATCCAAAAGTTCCGTATCGTCAACGGGAACTCAACGCAACAGACGGCGCGTCGATCGGACGCCCGGTCTGAGAGTTATTGGCATTTTCGTCTCCGGGGCCCGGTTGGTTTTTAAGGCAAAACCAACCTGACCGTACTCCACCTGCGTCCAAACCTCGGGCGGAGTATGCCAAAAGATTCACCTCACTAAGAGGGACACAACATAGCTGACAGCACGTCAATCGGACGTCCGTAGCTCAAGATATGAGCGTTTCCGCTCCGAAGGCCCGGTTGGTTTCGTGAACGAACCAACCCGGCCGAACTCAAAGTAAACCGAAACCTTGAGTGCGATATACCGAAACGACCGTCTCGATCCAAGGATCGCGTTGCCGTAGACGGTTCGTCATTCGGAGGTCCGAGGCTCACGATATGGCCCAAAAACCAATTCTGGTTCGAAACGGGGGGGTCCGGGTCCGGGCCGACCCGGCCCGACCCCCCCCCCCCTGGGGCGGCGCGGCGGGCCGCGGCGGCCTGGCACCGCGAGGGGCCGCACGCGGGGGCTAAGCCCCCGTTGATTGAAGCGGCGCGGCCTTTGTGCCGCGCCTTTGCAACAAACGGCCCCCACGTGGGGGCCGGTTTAATAAAGGGAACCGGGGGGCTGCTTCCCCCCCTTTCATGGAACTGCCCTCCCTCTTAAAGAGGGGGGTTTTACATGCTGGCCGGGGGATTAATTCCCCTGGTTTAATGCCTTCCGGCCGGCCAGCTGTCCGGCCGGTTTTCTTCAACGGGACCGGAAATTCCGGTCCCCCCTTCGGCTTCCGACGCCGGCGGCCCGACCGCCGGTCTTCTCTTCCGCCGCGGCCCGGAACCGGCCGCGGTCTCCTCGTCCCGCCGCGGCCCGGAACCGGCCGCAGCGTTCGTCATCCGGCGCGGTGCGACGGCACCGCGCCCCTTCGCCGTGCCTTGATTCCATTCAACGCTGCGCGACGGCGTCGCGTTCTTGAAGATTCTACCTCGGCGTAGCGCGACGGCGCCGCGTAAAATATTTTCACGATCATCCGCGTGGTGCGACGGCACCACACCACTTGCTTCCACCCGCAAGAATAAACAAGAACGATGGAGGGGGGTTCGGCCGTGTTCGTGCGGTCTGGCCCCCTCACGTTAAAATAATAACGCAACTTAAATAATTCAAGCCACACTTTAGACTTTCTATTCACGATCAAGAATAAAAAATAAGGAAACCAAAAAGAAAACAACATCCCCTACCTCAGGTATAAGGTTCGAAGATTGTGAACGTTCCGCGGAAGACGACGTCGCGGAGGTCGGGCGTCGCGGTAGCCGTTCATCAAATTCGATGACGAAGGGATGCGTTCGAAGAGACACGTCATTGGCGAAACTTGTACGCCGACGAAGGTTGTCCGAGGAAGAAGTGGCGTCCCCTTCGTTGACACGGTAAACGAAGAATGGAGGTGCGGCATTCTTCGTCGGAGCTTGAGTGTTCTTCGTCAAGATGAACGTCCTTCGAGTTCTTCATCAGATTTGAAGAAGAAGAAGAGCTCTCCACCTCTCAAGAAGACAAACAAATAACCCAAAATAAAATAAGACAACAACTTATTTTATTATTACATAACACAATAGAATTTCAAAAGTTTGAAATTCAAAAGGATTAACTCCCATAATTAAATAAGTAACTCAAGTCAATAAATGAGGCGTTAAGGGAGTTGGGAGAATTTGAAAGGATTAGGGGTTCGTGTGGGCCCCACCACACTTAATCCTCCCAAGGGAGGTTAAGTGGGTGTGGGTCCCACTTCCAACCCCCTTTGGTAGGTTTTATCAAGTTATAATAAAATTTGTTCTACACAAATTTTATTTTACTCAAACTAAAAACCCCAAAATTAACTTTCAACCCGCAACAAACGCAACTCCCGAAAAGGTCTCTTTAAGCGAATATCGGCGCTGCGAGTTCATCGGTTCCCTCGGATTTCAATTCCGAGCACCGGATCAAAAGTTAGGAATTCTCGCTCGTTCGTTCACTGAACGTACCCGAGCCAAACTTCGAAAATTAATTCTGGGCACTCCGGGTCTCGGAATCAGGTGCCGTCTGAAATCGCGCTCTTGTAAAATTCTTAAGAAAATTAAGAAAAAAATTCCCTTGAATTTTTACGGGTCTTTACAGTGGGTTACATTATTATGCATAAAAAGAACAATTTAATGAAAATACAAATTATTGATCCAAACACAAATCATAACTCACACCACAATCATAGGAAAAATATATAGTCCAAGAGGAAGTTGAAACATTCACTCTCAATAAAGTAATAAATCCCATCCAAACACATCGTTAGGTCCTGAGCTACATTGTGTCTTATATCAAGTAACGATAACTAAAAAATATTCCTTAGAAAATAGCATAGATAATTCAGGGTCTCTAATGATTTTTTGAAAGGTTGAATAAAGATTACTCCTTCATAATTGAGCAAGAACCCTATGATTTCATGGAATCCATGGATAGTAACCTTCTCAAGCTACAACAACCGAGGAATCCCGATGAGGTCCACCTCACTAATCATCCCTACTACTTTCATTTCAATAGAATGATATATCAATATTTCAACTAATAATTCATCATCAAAGGAATATTTCATGGAATGGTAGATTATGGATATGTTGTGTTATAAATATCCATACAGATGTTTTCTTGCCTAAGAATTTACCAGACATAAAAATATGGTTATTGGCAGGATGTTCTAGCTAACGGAAAATAGATGATCAATAACATGATGCATAGAAAAACTATTGATTGATCTCATGCCACCTGTAGATCATATATTCTCATAAGCATAATAGCCCCACACTAAATTCATTCTCCTCACATAGTCATCTTCCATGACCATCTAATTAGAGTAGGACTATCCTATCATGCTAAGAAAAATTGAAATTAAGAACAAACCTTATTTCTAGTATAATATGTTCCTACAATATATGCATAAGCATAATATATTTCAAAATCCATCTATTTCTCATCCATATATCAAGGAGAAAAAAACATGATGAGTTCCCACATCTATCATAAAAGTACACCATTATAAAATAGATGGTTATTGTCCCATACAAATAATTAATCCTCAATTCACACCATCTATCAAAAGAACTCATAGTGTCAATAATTAATTACCTAAAATCCCACAAAAATTGTATATAGTTGTCATTGCATTCTTGGCCTATCAAATGGATACAATGTTTCAGAATTCACTGAATCTATCTCAGTCACTGACCATGATCAGGAACAGGACCATCAGGGACAAAAGAGACATCTCTTTATTTTAGAAATACATGATGATGCCAACATTCAAAGGGATATGATCGACAAGGGCTCTAGGATAATCATCATATTGATTCATTATATCCAATATATTGGATATAAATTAGTGTATTGGTCTCCAAAAAAGAAGACAATTAATGGGTATGATAATCATGAAAAGATACCTATCATGAATATCACACTCAAAACTCAGTTTTGGGATCTCACATTTGATTTTATTTTTATGGTTATCTAGAAAGATACTACATAAAATATTCCACTCGAAATAACATGGATCCATAGAAACATGTTGAGAACATCAAAACTCAATCAATGTATAAAATACCATATTTATGGCCAGTTCAACATTCCATATAGTGATAGTTCCCCTTTCATCAATTGCGAATCGACATATACATAATAAGGAGTATACAAAAGAAGTGAAAATAACAATGAAGAGTGATGATAAATATATTTCATCTCCTAATGGCTTGTGGAACTCCCCAGAAAATCCCTGAAATATGTATGATTATAACACTACAACCCCATAAATCATGGTGAGTTGATATAGCTAGTTTAAGTTACCAAATATCCTCATATCTCTTGAGATAGGGTAACAGAACATCATATCTAACATCTCTCTTGAATGACTATGGATGTAAGGGATCATAATGTTTTCTCTCATGGCCTCTCTCACCAGGATGGTGAGAAAGAAGGCCAGTGATTTCCAACATCATCTAAAATTGTCTCCATAGACTTATTTGTTGATGAAAATGAATATGACCTTGAAAAATATCTTCATTCATTCAACAAATGAATCTCTACTATCATTTATGAGCTCATGCATTTAAATTTAGGAAAATAATAATATATGTGTCCTATATTGATCAGTTCCTCCATACCCCTTGAAAATAAATATATGTACATAACATTTTTTAATAAATAATGTATGTGTTCACGTGGAACTATATTGAAATTCCTGGAATGAATTTATATGTTGTTACACACATTCGTAGATTATTTCATGTGCATCGAGGCTTCATGCAGGATTTTTGAGGGATATACCCCTCTCATTCCACCAATATATAAGTAGAAGTTGACAAATTAGTTATATCAAAATTTTTATAAGAATTTAAATAACCCTGATGTTTTTCTAAAACTATTCTTATCAATAAATACAATTGGAAAATTATGATCTAAATTGATTTCAAATACAATAATAAGGATTTCATACTGGACAATTTTTCATTCTTGACCACAACACTCTTGATCGATGAAACCATTGGTTTCCTCTCTCTTTAAGTTAATTTTGGATATTCATTGTATAATTAGATAATTGTGGACCCAAGGAAATAAAATAAAATTCCATAATAATTCCCCTTGGGATCTTCTAATATCATGTCATTGCCTTTGTCTCAAAAAAATACATGCACCTATTATCAATGCACAATTATACATTTCATTAAGACATTCGTAGGAAAGATAAGGAAATGTTATGATGATGAGATGGTTATAAAATTATGATAGTGATGTGGTCACTTCATGTATTTCCCAAAAAAATTATTATTATTATAATATTAAGATAAATATGCTAAAAATAGTTAAAGGGTAACATTTAAAAAGTTCATTTGTTCTGTGGTATGAAAATTTGGCCACAATGTTGTCCCAATGAATAATAGTGATGTTTATGAAATGTCACCACTAAAAATATCAATGAAAATAGGGGATCTAATGGAACCTCTGATACATTTAACTATTAATAACTTTCATGGTTGGGAAAGGTCTCCCATTCACCTAGACAATGATGAAGTGAATCACATATCGATGGGACAATGAAAACCATGAATCCATCAAAATATTAAAGAAGTAGTTACTGCACCCACTAGTTCTTATTCTTCTAGTTGATTTGAGGCCACTACAATTTTATGTGGCCACCATAGAAATCTCTTTTGGAATCCTACTAAAAAATGATCTATGTAGTGGGAACAATCAATAATACCTCATATGAATAATTATTTAGTACTGAGATTGGAAACTTTGAGGTTGAGAAGAACTACCATGCACTAATAACCGAGGTGAAAATGATGAGGCATTAATTATATCACCATAATGCCCATATAGTATTTCATAGGGATCATATCAAGTACATCGTTTCCCTTCATAGATTGACTCGGTGCCAACCTCTATTAGAATTCATTCGGGAAAAAAATATGAAATATAGTTTTTGTCACATATATCATTAAAATGGAATGCGCAAATTTATTTCCTCACAGCACAACCTACCCAAAAGAATATACCAATGGACAATCAGATTCTTAATGTGGAAGGCTTCTATGTCGATGACACTCCACAAACATTAGAGTTGTAATTTTATGGTTTCTATAGGAGTCATATCTAAAAATGATGGAAACCCCAAAGATCAATCTGGTTATAATAGGGATTTTATTGGCATCCCAAGAAGTAGGGTTCTCATGTATTTCTCACTATATGAAGGTTTATCTATAATAGGAAAGAATACAAATCCCTCATCACTTGGATGGAACT
The DNA here is from genome assembly GCA_963277665.1 of Viscum album. Lineage (NCBI taxonomy): Eukaryota > Viridiplantae > Streptophyta > Magnoliopsida > Santalales > Viscaceae > Viscum > Viscum album. Next base: position 792,136,863 of record OY728128.1, on the reverse strand, counting down.
AGCCCAATAACTGATGGTAATCTAAATCCATTTCAAATGGTACTAAGAAATAGTTATAAAGGAGTTCAATGGGGAGTATGACATCAAAATGGAAAAATTGTCCCCTATCAGTGGCTACATCAGGTGATTAATGGATGGGATCTCTTTTGAGACCACATTGCACAATTTTACCCTAGCATAGAATGGTTTCATCGATGTGTTAGATAATGAAGCAGTAGTACTAGCTGACATTGATCAGGATAAAACAATCCTACATAAAATCCACTACATAATGGTATTGTTGATCTTCATTTGAGATATAGAAAAAAAATATCCGTTCAACACCATACTAAAGAATAATTAACCAATATCCACCCCTAGATGATTGGATCTCATAATAATTAATCTCTATGATAGCACTCTCATAGCATAGTGATATTGAATATAACATGATTGATAGTGTGCAGAAAACAATACCATATTCGATGACCCAAGTAAGAATAAATCCCATTATAAGTGATTATTAATGGAATCCTCCTTAGATATATGGATGAAAGTGATGTTCCTACCATCATGGAAGATCTACAAGTAGGATTTGGCAATACTAATCATTTTGGGAGTAGGATCTCCCAATAAATATTGGGTCTGTGATATTATTAGAAAACCATTATAGATTACTATGTGGAATTCAACTATAAATTTCATGTTTTGTAGCTCTATGTAAACTTCATTCATAAAACCCAAAAATTTCAATATATAGATATATATTTCATTCCTTTTACATTAGCCAAATGGATGTTGTCGGGAAATATCCCCTATCCACATATAATAAGTTTCAATACATCATTACTTACACCGAATTATTTTCTTTTTTGATGGATGTGATAAATGAAATTTTTTTCAAGATGAAGATCCCCATCATCTTTGTAAACTACCCTATCATCATAAGGCTCAGATTCCATCAACAATATCAAAATATAATAACAAAAACATTTGTGATAATGTTTTTATGAAATTGTACTAGATGTAAGTTATCAAGACCAACCACTCATCTCACTATCATGCAGTGTAAAATGGATAGATATAGTCCTTCAATGAAAATCTATCAAATATACACAAGAAGATACGATAAAAAGACAACATTCCATAGCTAGAAAACATTCTCTATAATTTATGGGCTTACTGTAATATGATGAGTACTTATGAAGAATAAATTCCATACTCATTGGTGTTCAAAAATGAGGTAGTTTCGTCCATATATATCTAACTTCATTCAAAAAAACCAATTTTGAACAACTATTTGATGATGAATAATCACATATCTGACTACATAAATTGGAGTATCATGATGAAAACATGTTACGCAGATTGCACTACCTTGATGTACATCAATATCAAATCACAGAATCCTTCATCATGTAGGATAACCACTGTTAATTCATTTAATGATAACAGATTTTATCCCAAAGGACCCCAATGATATGAGTCATGAATCCTCTGAGGATGGAACCAAAATTGGGAGAAACATACATCAGACATAATTTCTATCTCTATAGAGCATACTCACTGGACACAATGGATGGGAATCATGTCACACAATCCAAAAATGTATGGTTTCTCAAGGAATTTTTCTCAGAGATGTCACCATGATAAATTCATGCCATCAATAATTTTAACGTCATAATATCCCACATCATCAAATTATAATGATAAAATATATGTAGTTATCCAAAAATCAAGGCATTAAAGTGAATGGGGTATGTCACCCAAGTTGAAATATAATATTGAAAACAATATCTCTCCTCCAAGCATCAACACATTAATATCATAAAAATAATTATTCTTACTTAATAATGTTAAACTAGAAGGATAATTTCATTACCAAATGACAAAAAACTATGAAAAAACACAAATTCTATCTACATTCACATTGGTTGATCTTTTTCCATACAATAATACCATAAAACAAACTATATATGTCATTTATGTATGAAATTAAACATCATGTGTTTCTAGAACTATGTATGGGATTATTATCATTTTGATAAGATATACAGGGAAACAATGATCATATATCATGGTCAAGCCACAAAATGAAGCATAATTCCCATTTCCTTTAATTAATAGACCCTGAAAGGATTGAGGAACCCATTTCATTCATTGTATGTCACACTAAGAATATTTCACATAAATTTAAGTATTTAAACAAGGACATCCTCACAAAAATAAGTCATAACATCTGAAAAAAAGTATTATCACATTATTTAATGCATGAACATAAAATGAATTCAATTATTCATAATTGTGTGATGATAAACTTCATGATTGAATTCCTTTTCATGATTTAATACTACAAATTTTTATGGACTTCGCATGATATGATAACAATTATGGTTTATTGGTCTCCCACAACACCTTTTTCATCAAAATCTATCTCTGACATGATTTCTATTATAACAATATATATAGTGATGCCTGAATCTTCAACCATGTGTCTAGTCATAATAAACTATAAAATGACACCACCCTGTGTATAGGTCATACTTCCATATGATGATACATCCTTAAGAAATACTTATGGATTGATTCATATTACCATAGGATATATAGTGACACATAGATTTATATCCTTCTGTTTAGCTATAATACAACATTTCACATCAAGGAATAAAACATACTTGTGGTATAATGATAAACTGTATGGACCTTAAAGATATATTTTTTTTAATTACTATCATTTATGAATATGTTGGGAAAACTAAATCCCCAATCCTATGTTTGGATGAAAAAATAAATGGATGAAATTACTACCTTCACATACAATATATACATGCGTATAATGTTTCTCATTCATGAACTTTTTTAGCATGATTCATATCATTACATGATACATAGTGATTCTTGGATAGCATTTCATGGGAAAAGCAAACAAAACTGACAAAATAAATTTACCCCAACAACATAAAGGTGGGGTCATTAAATCACATTTTACCTACATTTCAGATAGATATATGTATGACTATATTGTGTATACAATATATAATAAATAGTTTTTTACTCTGGATCCCACATCCATAATTCATGATGTTAAACTATAATGAAAACATTGTATTTTTATTAAATTAAATATTCAAAACTAAAATTACATTACAATATGATGATAAATTTGTAAGAAATCATCTTTATCTCATGAAATTGAACAGTATAGTGAAAAATATGTCCCACATAATTAATGATAATCGTTAAATAATTTAACCCATTTTAATCTATTACAAAAGGAAAATGAGATCCTTACCCCTGTCATCATGAGTATTGGGAGGATCTATCATATTTTAAGAACAAAAATATATAAGTTATACCTAATTTCTAGAGTGCCTCTACATTCCTCAAATCATTTTTTAAACTTAAAAAAAATTATATCCATCCGGGGTCCCTTTTTTAATATACATGTATGCCTACAGATCGATAATATAGGCCTATGGTGTTCATTTAAAAGCATCACTCTAAAAAAGGTATTTGTAATCATTTTGATCCCTACAAACACCAAGACAAGTACGAACAACTCATTATGTTATAGGACATCCGTGTGATTATTTTCATGTATCTTTACTCATGACTAGAGAAGATCAACCAATGATTTAAAACATTTTCATATCCCAATTAGAAGGAGGATAGATCACTCTTGACTATGGGTATTCTGCCGAGGCTCTTGTGCATCATTCGCCAAATTAGTTTCATCTATTTCATGACATTAAAACAACATTCACATTATTCAAATATATACAACATTAGACTATAGTCCATCATGGTCAAAATTATAATAACAAAAATAATTAGAAAATGAGACACAAAATTCTTCTTGTTGTAGAACAGTGAAGGGTGGAGTGAGAAAAATTAACAACTTTGCTCACATATCTCTACATATATAAATATTTTGAAAAAATTGTTTTAAATAAAGAAACCATCAATCATCCATGGTCTACACTATAACCTTATGAACATTGACCCTATTCTCAATATAGAACCCGGTTAATGAAAAATATATACTAATGATTTATCACATCTACTCATCATGTAATTATGTTCTCAAGATGGTGAAAAACAATTAGGGTTATTGAACCCTTCTTGGATTTTACAGTTTTCAAAAATCAAAATTCATGGTTTTGAATCCTCATATAACCTTATATTTCCCACAACCATTGTAAAAGGATACTTGGATTCAAGGGATAATTTTCTCAACTATTCATGCAGGCCTCTTGATCATGTGTATGTTCCTATGGCCATTAACCAAATGTGTCACATTGTAAAAATGGAATTCTAATCATTATCAGCTCTTAAATCCCTATGGTAGAACTCATCACCTTTGTTTGTTTTGGTTAATTACTGTGTAATTTAGTCATATCATACTAATATCATATGTACATTAGAATATTATTTATAATTTCCATATAAAACTCTATGATCTGATTTGACATATGCAATATTACATCACCTTATTTTGTTACCTTTATTAATTCCAGAATGTGAAACTCCATTCGTAAACCATTATTGTTCCATAACTCGTGATTCACAACCACAAGGAATAATACTCTAGATTCATAGTCTAGAGCTTAACTACCATAGGGTTTTAGATCTATTTCTATATAGCTACCATCTATACCCAACATCATTAACTAAATTTTTGAGTCTTCCTAAATATCTCATGGCCCTCACCAATGAGTGGACATTATCTTTTACCAATGAAGATACGAATTTAATCGGCCTTGAATTTTAAACTAATACCATATCTTCCATGAATGAAATGAGCTTTAATCCATTTCAGCCATGAGAGGCTGATGATGGAACTCAACATGTGATGTTGTTACAGGTCATCTATAGCTTGTCTTCCCCATCCCATTTCAATGGATAGAATCATTTTGTCCATGGATCATATAACCCATATCCCAAATATATTACCCAACCTAGAATCCAGTACATTCCACCTCAAAATATATATCCCCCATAAAACTTCCCTGAACATTGGAAATAATTGGAAACACCTATATTTGGAAATTATAAAGATGTATAAGGGATTTAACCTAACAACATGAGGTATTTCATCTATATAGGAAAGGATCTTTGATCCTCATGAGCCTTCAAGATACCATGGAATAACTAAAAACCTCATGGTATTTTTGGTCATTCCTGGTATTGGTACAGTATATCTAATGATCATCAATCATTTTATGGGAGTAATACACAAAACATCATGAAATTATATGTATTGAGCTAAAATAACCTATAATATATCATTATATGGTCTATGCCAAAAGAACATATTCTATAGCGATATAATTCCTAATATAAAATAACCTAAACAACAATGATAGAAGGATTTTGATAAAATAACATAAATTAATGAAATATAATGTCTTCAATAAAATACTGTAAACTAATGAAATATATGTTTTCAGATAAATGAACCAAAAATAAATCTGTAGATTGTTTGTGCTAAAATACCCTATGCTATAGTACATCATAAATTTAATCTAAATTCTAGGAATATATTGTACGTCCCATCTTATGAACTTGGAAAATTTCAATCTATGATTACAAAGACAATGGGATTTTTTTTTAAAAAAAAATAACACATTGCCTTATGGATGTATATTCAACCCATATTCTTCTTCTTCAAAGTAGGCAAAAACATGATAAATATAGAGCATCCATTAAAAAAGAATCCTTGGTTGGTTGGCTATCATGATTAGATCCCAAGGAAAATATTTTATGATTATAAAATTCTGATACATGCATTAATGTTGAATTTATTTTATTCAAATAATGGGTATAATATATGATTATAAAAAATTAATGTACATCATGAATGAATGGAAACTGGACAAAAAATGAAGTGTTCAGAAAAAAATTTAACCATAGAGTAAAATTAGAGGAACACCCACATTTTATTGTCTCTTGAATAATCCCATCAAAAATAAAGAACATATAATTTGTTAAACTAAAATATTGTTTGATCATATTTATTTGTCATGTAAAAAAGAGTTTGTAAAGAATAATAAATTGAAATCCAATGTTACTCTCACCAAATTTATTCTACATATACACCAGGATAGAGAGTCTCATCAAAATAAGTTCATTCCATCACACTCTATCGAGATGTTTCAAACAAGGATGATCATGATGAAATTTTATACCTCATTCATTATAAGATTCCACAATATCTTAGTATTTTCATGGTTTAGGAACCCATATGGTCATTTAATTTATATATGAATTGGGGACTCTAATAATCCACCTCTAATTCCTCCTTCCACAATTCAGTATGGGGAGTCTCATCTGTTAGTTCATTAAATAACCTCTCATTGGTTGAAATATAAAATAGAGTATGAATACTTTTTTTGTATTTCTTAATGTAGTTGTTGATCAAAACCAACCAACCCAAATTCATGATATATCTGATGAAGGTGCTCCATTGGTCATGAAATGTATTCCATGGTATTCTGGTAGTTAATCCATGAATCCAATTCCATATCTGTTTGTTCCATGTTTGATCATGTGTAACTGAGAGGATGATTATGAAAAAAAGATTAATAGATGGTAGATCTAGAGAATAAGTGGGATAAAGGGGATCCATATATCATCCAATAAACAGATGTGTCAACTGTATCTTATGTGGAATGGATCATTTCCTTGATAGATTAACTCACGCTATCAATGTGGTCATTTCCAGGACAAGGGTACTTCCTGGAAGTCTCACCCGAGACTAGAATTAGAACCGCAGTTTCAAAAAAATAGCAGTTAGTGAGAAAAATGGATTGTAAAATTGACGAACCAGAAGACATAGAACACCATCTCAATAGGAATCTACCTAAGCCTTGAAATATTCTAATGTATGAAATTAGGTATAATAAATTGATTAAAGAATTATCTCAGCATTAGTGTCTTCTTATGAAAGAATCACTCAAAATGGGTAGATAATCCCAGGACCCCACTCTCATCGCTCACTAGCCAAAGAAAAAGGTGAGACACTTTGGGTGTGGGAAAACAGATGAGAAAAATTAAAATCCTTTTATGGATCATAGATAATAATCTCATCTATCCTAGAAGTATGAAAACTATCTTTAAGGGTTACCTTGTAAGAAAATTCATCGAGAGGGTCGCATTCATTATCAATTATCATCCTTGTAGGTGCGAGATAGAGATGAAATAAAAATTATTTGATCAACTGGACACACCTGTGAACACATCATATATTTTTGAAATCTCCAGATCCACCAAATATGCTGAATATCTAGGAATAAAATAAGGAATTAAGGAACCTAGTGGCATTTTATTATTTATTGAAAAGAATTCCAATATACAACCATATATAATCTAGAAAGGAACACAAATCATATATGTGATGATTCATTCATGAATGTGGACCAAGAGTGGGTTTATGGATGAAAGTTTCATCACCACCATATTAAGGAATCGTCAGACCACTAGCCATGCTGGAATTACCAAATTACTGGACTAGATTCCTATTTTGTAATCCCCAACATGGAATATCCATTCATTCAAGCGTGTGGTAGTAAATCCCACTAAACATTGTATTATAGTGATATCCCACATAACACAATATCTATATGGTGTATGATCCCTAAGTTATTAAATGACCCAATATGATCCATCAAAACCATAAATATTATTGGAAGGGAATCTATGGGAGCATATAGCAATTGGACAAACCCTGTTGCAACAAGGAAGACTGTTTATCCAAAAATTGCAGAGGATAATAGAGAACATTGTTGGATCCTTTAAATGAATATCAATTAAAATTGTAATAATGTTACTCATTGAGACTAGGGTTTCCAAATATTTATCATAGACATATGTGGAATTGAGGAACACATCAAACATATCTCCAAGAGGGGGATCCCTCATAGTTGGTGGATATATGATATGATGATCCCCACCTCGTCGTGGGATAGACGAAATTATTTATTTCAATGTAATTGACAGATTATTAGTTCTCAAAGGATATGAGACTATTAATAAAAAAATTGGTAACTCCATAATTCAATATAATAATGGACCCGATATGACTAATCTATGAACACTAAATAGCTTTTCATAACCCATAATTTTCATGTCCATTCATCAAAATAATTGCCAATATAATGGTGAAAACATATTGAGCTCCACCCACTACTCGGGTTGTTCCGCAAAGATATTAATATATCTGGGTATATCAGAACAACATGGTGATGAGACAAATCATTTCCATTCAGACCCAAATATAAGGTTTTCAAATATATTATATTTATTTTGGGATTGAGGTGTGACCAATCATCCATTCTCGTAAATTGTAATATAAATATGTTCAAAATTAATTTACACCTATCAATATAGTAGATTAAAGAATTAGGAATGAACACATTGCCCATTTAACTGAACTTTTTTAGAGGAATAATTTCTAATGAAGGATTATTTTGATGATCTAATGAATGAACATAATTCAAAATATCTTTATCATAATTCAAATGATATCAAGGGTCATATTTTTTTTAAGGATCATGGAAATTTTATTCGATGAAGAAGGGGAAATCATACCAATGCATGAATAAATATAATATACATTGTGTGGAATATTTTAAATAGATAAATCAATGTATCTTTAAGTGAAATACATATAATTCTTGCAGAAACATGTGCATTAGATGAATCAAAAATGCTTCCAATAATCACATTAAATTCACAAAAATATCTTAATTACTAATGATATCATTATTCACATTAAACCACATGGAACTGCTAATGATTCAAGACCCCTCAATGATTTATGATCGTGTGTTTTGGACATTGTCATGCGATTCACATAACAGTCAAAGGATCATGTAATCATGCCAACATGTCTTGTGAATCCCTCCAGATGATAATGCTTCCCCACCAAAAAACTAAATTCAATTATCAAATATATGTATATTGATAGATTTGAGTGGTAACTTGGGAAAATGAGGTATTTCGAAGAAGTTCTCCCAGAACTAGCTCTTAGAGAGGTCTCACGAAGTGTTATGATAGGAAGGTCTCATGAAGAGGTCAAATGAATGAATTAGGGACAAAAATTGGGATAATGGATTAGATGATGAATGGACACCCCACTGATCCCCTATTTATAGTCCCTCCCTTAGAATACAACACTACACCATGAATACTAAGTGTCACAAAAAATAGTAATATCTGAATGTGATAATGACTCACGTATCCATTAACCATCCTCAGAATAGAGGCTTTCTCACCTTGGATATCACATAGAAGATGGTTAATTGGTCGATTCCTCAGAAATGAGCATTAGAAACATCAAAAAGGAATAAATACATAAACATGCATAGCATTCTCCATGAAATGTAATAGATGATAAATATTATCATGGTCATAGGGATCATATGAACCCACATTAGACACTGTATCACATGAAAAACATAAGGTCTTAAGGAAATTCACACATAGCACATATCCCATCGGAGGCTCCATGAAGTCACATTGAGAAGCCCTTATTCTCATAAGAAGGCATCATGTAAAATCAAAGATCACGTGGTGGAATCCAAATAAGCTACCCCAAATGACACACCATTTCAATCAGATTATTCTTAATGAACACTCAAAATTTCTTTCTAAAATAGGAGAAAAAAATAAACTTTTTGGGAGCCCCTTGCATCTATCAGACACAATCTAAACATTACTCGGGGAGAGAATTATATTCCCCAATATAATTCATGAAAAAATTTGAAACTTAATGGAATTTTTCAATTAAAAAAATTGAAACTGGTGGATATGGATGTAGTTTATTGAGGTCATAATAATCATATTATGATCTTATGTTGATCCGTGAGACACCACAATCACCCATAATCATTTCCACTTCATCATGGGAATTCTCTATGTCCTGACATCTTCATCACACAAAGGGCATGACACATGTCAAGGTAACCTCATTCTCTTCTATTTATTATACAAGGAAATGTTTTTGAAATTTTTCATAATAATATTTGAAATATCCATAGGAACTATCAGTTGTAATTTGATTCATCACTGAGTGTTACATTTATTATCATTGAAAAATTTAATAAAACCCCATAAGATAGCCATCCTTCATCAAATAAAAAAGTAAACAAATAAGGGATTAAGAGGAGTATCATTGAATTGTAAAAATAACTCAAAACATTGATTCTATTTGTTATATGGTCTTGCAAGACCCACTAAAAATAAAATTTAATTTGGAGAGATCCCGTAGTCTAGAAATATTGGTCTCGTGAAAGGTTCTATAAATGTCTTCTAACATCATGAAAATTCCTAATAATGGGAATCCTAATCATTTAAAGGGTATTGGACATGTCAGAAATACAATATGAATGTCCCTTGGAATGTACATATGATTTTGGAAGACCCCTATTACTGGAAATAAATCAATAAATTATATGATGAAGTGATGAAATTTTTGTTATTGATAATCATGTGACATCTTAGGAATATTAAACCGAATGAACTCAGAAAACATATTCCATTGTGGATCCAAGGAAATGTAGTCAATATTAACACATTTTTAACCAAAAAAGAGGAAAATAATAGAAATGATGAGGACTATAATTCCCCCACACCATCAAGAAAAATGTAGGGTTGACACCAAGAGATAACATAGACGTATGAACTCTTAGAACCTCTCACCAATGCACGATCATAAAATAAGATTTCATCGAGTAGGTGATCTCATGAATTTAAATGATTCAAATTAGGTAATATCAAGGGAACAATAAAAGGGATCCTAAAAAACTCATAGGCACATCTCTTGACCTCTCATAGTTCACATGAAGGCCTTTTGGGGGGTCACGTAAATGGAATCTTACATATTTACTATGACACTAGAGATATATATCCATTTGAACACTAAAAAATATTAGAAAATTTTAATTAACTTGTTTCATAAATACTAACACAATATATACATATATGTTCCACATATACACTAATCCTTGTTTAATTTTTATCAAAAACCTTGGTAATGATATATAATTGGGACATCTCTCCTAGATCGATAGATACTCATTTGGTATACTATATGGATCATAAAATTACTACTAGATATGCCAAATTAATTAAAAGGAAACCCATAGTACATGCCATCCAATTCATGTGAAACACCTTAGTCTAGCCGTACAATCCATGAAATGACCACAATACATGCCACCAAGATCATATGGCTGAATTTGTACATATAAGACCATTATTGTGGTAGCACTAGGGTATATTTATTGGCACTCACGACATCCAATGGAAACAAAATCCATAACTCATGATGTACTTTGTACATAACAACTGGATTTCATAGTAACCTATAGACATGTCATCCCAGATCCTGCATAACCATCTAGACACACTGGACTGACTATTTTGACTCCCTCAAAATGTTTCAGATAGCTTTTATTATGACAGAAGGGGAAGTAAACTAGATGATGAAATGAATTCTAATATTTTAAGAAGGGTTCTTTAGATGGAGTCATAGGTTATCTATCTAGGTCTTGTGAATCCCTCTAGACAAAAAATACTTGATCACAAAACATCCTTCAGGCATGTAATCCATGTTATGTGAGATCCATATAAAAAGGAATCAAAATCATCTGATTATATTCAGAAATATTCAGCATACATCCTCTGACATGCCACGAAAAAAACAAATTCATGTTAAGAATAAAATAACTATATATCAGTTATTAATGTGGGAATGGTATCATGGTCATCCTATAACTTGATAACATTTTCCATCCTTAATGTGAAATAACTTATTTCATGGGGAACATTATTGTGTATTCCCTAATCAAGTAAACTTTAATGACTCTAATTCATTCTATAACTAGGATACATAAGAAGCCTTAGTAAATCATTATCTTTATACTATGTATTCATTTTCAAGTCCCATTATATGAGTCCCATATGCACAACAAATGAAACTTATTATTTTCAAAACCTTTTTGTCACACCATGTATCGTTCCCAAGAAATTTAAGGAGTCACAATAATAATATCATTTATGCGAAAATACTCAATCAGGATAAGGGTATCCTTATTGATTATTCCCCAATAAACAGAATAATATGATATTCACTACATATAAGGGAAAACATAATTTGTAATCCCTGGTCAGTAGCATAATATGATATGTCTTTCATATAAGGGAATCATCAATATTTAAGACCAAATATATTTTCTCTATGATAACCATGATTCCAACTAAAACTATGATATATATGATTCATTCTTAAGGCTCTGGCCATACCTCAAATGGTCATCATCTTGGTTATAAGCCCTTCAATTTCTCTAATAGTGCAAACATTGGTACCTGATCATTCCCCTGGGATGATCAGTCTACCTCATCCATTGGAGTAATTTCAAGAAAAATGAACTATGATGACACTAATTCATGTTATAACTGGCATACTTAGGATTCCTTCCGAAGGATCAATCACCATAATAAACATCCTAAGGGATATCTATGAATAGAAGTCCCATATCCATACTAAATGAGGAAAACCACCTAATATCCCTTGATTCTCATATAAATAATATGACATGTAAGATTATGAAGTCTTAATAAATACATCAATGGAATCTTGAGACTCCATTTTCCACTGAAATCATAGAATGTATTCTATAATATGGGTTATGATATAAATATCATCAACATAAGGGTATATAACTTTTGTCTAGTCTCAAGGGAATGAAGAAACTACATTATTTATGATTCCTCATATAAATATTATATATAGGACATCTCCTCTAGGATCGAGATAAAATACATGGTGTTTGTGTGATGGAAAATATTTCCTTTCATCATTAAATCAAACTGAATGGTTTTAAATAACACTGTATATTTCATTTATTATAAAAAAGAAAACATAGGTTCCCTCATATTGGCTCAATACTCCCATAGAAATATTAACTCCCACCCTACAAGGTAGAAAACTATTAATCATGTGGTAATGTTTTTTCAACATATAAGAAACTATACATTACTTCGAAAAGGACAAGGATAATTAGGCATATACAGATAGACTTAAAAAATTCACCACATTATTCATATTAATATAAAAGGATTCATCATATTATTATATTTTTTGCATAACCTATCCCATATCGGGATTGGGAAGTGATTCTCGATCATGTCATAAATCTATAAGAGAGTCATGGATTATGAAAAAATTCCACCCCATAGGGTGGGATGAGCCTGAAATACAATCATGTCAACCAATGTGAGTTCTGAAGTGTTTTTTAGTCTAAAACAATGATCGATATCCTATAATTTGAAATTAGGTCTATACCCAAATATTGATGTGGGAACCATTAGTAGTTTTAATCAGGAAAAAATTTGTAACATGATGTTAATTATTATTTTTGAATATTTAACCACATAAATCACAAGAATGCATTGAAAAAAACAACACACAACTAGTGGTTATATCTTTTACATCAAAATAGAAAACAAAGAATATAATTATAGATAAGTAAAAATTCTTATTTCATGAAGAAGTTGATGGAATGATTTTAAATTTCATTCATGAAAAAATTATGGTAAGAAACACCACGTCAAATGTATTAAAGGATAAATTAGCTGTTATATGTGGGTAACTGGAACTAATAATGAAACTAAATATTGAGGAATGGAAATGAGATCAGTTGAAACAATGAAAATAAAAAATGATTCATCAAATTATACAACTAATTTTTCGCTATCTTAAAAGAAGGTAACCTGAATGTTATCTAAGTAAATTTCACATTACCAAAAAAATATTAATGAAGGAATATGTGACATCTGGGATAATGGAATTACTATTCAAAAACATCCATTGAATTTTTTTAGATTATTATGTGCATTGGGGAACAATGACTATCCACTCGTTAAAATTATAGTAATATATTTTGATCTAAATAAACCCACCTAATTGAACATAAAATGTTTTATAAGGATACAAATCTTTACCTGGATGTCAAAGAGATTAATAATTTGTAATATATTTTTTATTAATGTTTAATTATTGAAAATAATTTAACTCCCATCTAATAGATGAATATAATGATATCTTTCAATAACATCATTCTAGACTTACATTCAACATATTAGTTTCATTTTGAAGTAGGGATCGTCTATATTGATAGTAATGAATAATGATATTAAAATATTCAATTCAAAAAACCCACCAATGATCACATTTTAATACATTATATAATATAAACAGTATTCGAAAATATATATACTCTCATTGAATGGGTGTATTGAAAATAATTACATTAATGAAACACTAATGAATAGTTATATTCCAATTATGGGGGAATACATTTGTTGATACGTTCAACACAAGAGTGATTGGATGATAGGTTAATCTAAATTAAATCATTAATTTGTAATACCATTAAAATTTTATTCGAGTGACAACAATAATCTTAAGGCTGTAATTTATTAAAAGGTGTATGACTTAAAATAACAAGGATTATAATATTTTATTTCCTTTAATTATGTCAAATATTATTAACATCATGAACCACAAGTAACACCAAATTAAAATGAATCCGTACTATATGTATATATAGATATATTTTATAAATATAAATTTAAACCAAAGAAACTAGTTTTTTAAATAAGAATATATAAAAACAATAAACTAGATCATCAAATAAATTAATATTTAAATATATATATATATAATATTATAAAAAATTTAATTAATTCATCATTGTTTATAATAATCTATGTTTTAATTAATTTCACATTTTATTAATGAATAATAAGTATAATTTTTTTATATTATAAATGAGATAATGTATAACATTGAATCCTTAGTTATATTGTTATTAAAATTTTATAGAGACAATGAGTAAGAATAAATAGTTTTTAAAATAAATCACTATAAAAAAGCTTTCCGTAATATGATTTATAAATATTTCTATTTGGTAAATTAATATTTATTTTGAGGATAAATAAAAAGAATAAACATCAATTAAAGAATCAGAATAATAATAATATATTAGGATTAATCCTTTTATTTTCAATAAAGATTTATTTTTTATTGGATAATAAAATATCCTACTAAAATAATACTAATATATTTATAGAATTATTAGTATATATGTTCAATTTGTGAATTCATAAGAAAAAATTTCAAAGAAAAATTTATTTTATATCTAAAAATATAAATATTAGTATATGTAATTTTGTTTTCAACAATATAATTAAAATATAAAATATATATTATATCCCATGTTTGGTTATTAAATTATACATATTAATATTTAAAAAGTAATATTTATGAAATTTAAAAATTTATTAAAACTAAATCAATATAATTTCATCAATTTTTTTATCCATTTTATGTAATAAAGGAAATTTATGTTTTTATAGTAATGGAATTGTGTTTTTATGAAACATAGTGACCACAATAAAAGATAAAAATCTATGGTTAATGAATTGGAGAATTGTTTAAATCATGTGTGTTGATTGATGGATAATTCAATTATCAATATTTTCTCTTACCCCCTCAATTTTTATCAATATTATGACAACATCTCTTGATATTTTCTTCCAAATATTAAAAAATATTTCTTATTTACAGAAATGAAATCCATTTTTACATATAAAAGGGGGAATCCTATCATTCTTTCCACATTAAGAAAAACCCTAATATTTATACCAAAAATATACTCAATCATATCCAAATCATTAAATGACACATAAATTAGTTTATATTAATCTCAAAATATTATCCCTTAAACTCTTATTCCTCTTTGTTAAAATGATAATCTGGGAAGTGAGAAATAAATTTCTAACAGATCCATTCAATTTTAAATTTCATTACATGAAATTTATATTAAATATAATTAATTAAAATGTAATATAATTATAAAACGAATCCCATTGGTATTCAATTATGTTATTATAGTGATGGTTCAATAATTAAACTCATTTTTCATTTTTTAATAAATACTAAATCATTATTCTTGTTTTCTGTGGACCACTACCCTCATTAAGTAACAAGATGTTTTTAATCACCATCACACAATGTTGGTCCCAATATATAATAATAAATAAATATATATATATATATATTATATGATTATTTATTCATAAATGATATACCGTATTTTATTTTTTCCCTAGTCTATTGAAAATTATATCATCATCCATGGTTACGTGTAGACTACCACATCGATGGAATAATAGATTTACTTTATTTTTTAATCACTAAATTATATTATTGGTTATGATAATGGTTTAATGGGATAAATTTTATATTAGTGAAATTTTTTATACCCTATTATAATTTATTATAC
Source organism: Viscum album (assembly GCA_963277665.1). NCBI lineage: Eukaryota > Viridiplantae > Streptophyta > Magnoliopsida > Santalales > Viscaceae > Viscum > Viscum album. The sequence goes on along the minus strand of OY728128.1, from coordinate 792,120,529 downwards.
ATCATTTTATTAATATGAGTAAAAAATATGCATTGTAAAAAAAACTATCCAAAATAGAGTACTTAGTTAGTAAATGATATATTGTTACTATTAAATGACATCATAGTGGTTATATTATTAATATAATTCCTTAGTTTTTTAGTATATATTAAAACTAATCTCTAAATTATATCATTAAACATCATTAATATTTATATTACAATAAAATCACTTCATAATCATCCATTAATTATGGTATTTTTTCTGATGGATTGATGACCTATAAAAACAATTATATAAATTTATATCTTGGTAGAATGTGTAAATATAATTTCTAGAATTAATGGTGTTAAATTAGTAAAAAAAATTGTGTATATTAGTAATATAAAACATCAAAATACTTTTTATAAAAACACATATATTTTACTAAAAAACAATACATGATCATCAAAATATTCTTCAATAATTATCAAATAAATATATTAAAATTAAATTACTATATTAATAATATTTATAAAAGATATAATATAGTAATTATTATGTTTATATAATTTTTAGATTTTCAATAATAATGAAATGAAACACAATAATTATAGACAATTTTTTACTAATCATGATTAATCAGACATGATGTTGAAAATTAATAATAAATTACTAATATACATGTATATAATAATTATAAATTATTAATACAAAATTATAGAGAAATTAAAAATTCTTAAATGGGTTATTAATATAGTTAATTAGGTTATATTAGAGTTTAATGTAAAATATGGATATGCAGGAATTGAGTTAAGGGGTCAATTCACTCGAATTTTATTTCATTAGAAGATTTCCTTAATTTAGAAAGTGAAAACATTAATATGATGTGATAAATACATAATTATTATATTTTACAACTTTTATGGTGTTTTAATAGGTGTAGTATTAATTTATTTAATTTTAATTAAATTCAAAAAACACATCCATTGTAAGGGGTTTTATCAAATTGGTACTAAAATAGTAAGTGTTTTGACTGCCAATATTATTTTTGAAATCAAGATTTATTTTGAAAGAAAATAAATCAATGGAATTTTTAATGTTCCTAAAAACTATCATAACCTTAATTGATTAATAATTGGGTTTTACTTTGAACCTCAAAATATAATTTCATTTTTTCTCATAATTTTTTATTGTGATTCATGAATGTTTAAATGACATAATCTCTTCTTCTAAATTGGGAGTGTCAATTTTTTAATACCAATTTTAAATGGATGTTTTTGATAATATAAACATTTATGATTCATCAATTTATTAGTTTCATTTTAAATTACATGAATTTACTATTTAATTTTGAAAATAATTTGTTAACATTTCTATTATGCTTTTTCATTAAATATGAAAAAAATATTTTTTTAGTGCTAAGTGTGTAAACACGATTCTGTCACATATCTACTTTTATATGAATAATTCCCTAATATTTTTCACGGTTACTAAAATGAATTTTTTTCCTCTTATATTTTTAAATTTATCATTTCTAATTATTTAAAAGGATAAACATTATTTATTAAATAAAATATCAATTTTCAAAACTCACAAAAATTATTATTCATATAGAAAAATAATGTTTAATGAATTTAATTTTTTGTTTAGAATATTGTTTAAATGTTACCATCTAACAATTTTTCATCAATAAAGTGTGTAATATCATTATCTTTTGGATTAATTATAAATCAATAAATGTTTTATGATTAATCTACCATTATGTGTAATGTTGAGATAATTTAAACTTATTTTACTATAGAATTACTCTACATTTCCTCCCAATGATTAACTAGTTCTTACATATATTCTATAAATCATTTTATTTGGGGTAATATTACCTTATAAATGTAACCAATATCTATATTCTTTTAATATTACACTCACTAATTTCTTGATAATTTTTTATTTACACATAATTCTACTGGATCTTATTTGAAATCCATAAATATTCAATGGGGTTTTCATGTAATAATTCTTGATTGAATGTTTTATAAATTTCGTATGTGAATCAATTTGGAGAGGATATGAAACCCATTTTAATTCCATATATTCTTTAGGACTTGGGGAATTAAATATATTTTTCATATATGGGTTCCTTATTGAATAATTAGTTATTTGGGTCCATTTAATGTTTTATGAATCCTACATTCCTTCAAGGGTTTTTATTTAATAATTTAATGATTTTAATGTGTCACTAAAATATATCAATGAAGATATGTGAAGTCCTATATCTACCTCCAAATTATTCGTTTAATGTTTATATCTCAAAAGATAAATTATTCTTTGTACCATAATTTTTTCTTGGAAGAGAGGGAGTTGATGTTGTGGCTCTTAAATGTAATCATTCCTATAATATTTTATGAGTAATATTTGAAAGATGTTATACAATTTTAATTTCATTATTATTAAAATATTATTCTACCGCGGACAATGTTTAGTATCGTGATAGTGTATTATGCAATTCCATCACTAATTCAATGATGTATAATATATGATTTTATATGAATATGTTTTCTATATATTTTAAATATACCAATTTTTTATTTTATTCTTAATAAATAACATTGACTGTTAATTATTATGTTTACCGAAATAAGCAACTAAGATAAAAAAATTTTATGTATCCATTTCCCTTGGATATGATGATTGTAAAATAATAAAATTTGTTAAACAGTCTCAAATGTGTATAATTTTGATGACATATTGATGTCTACTTATAGATAATGTAGATTCATATATATTATAAAAATAATGAATTTATAAATATAACATGAGTTTTCTTTATTAAATTTTTTCCTAAAATATATAAAACATTGAACCAAAATGGGCCATGGAATGTATTATAGTGAAATATTTTCTTCATTTTTTATAGATGTGATAGTTATATTTTTGGGATGTTATACCTTACATATGAAGACTTTTCAAAAAATCATTACCAATGCTCACTCTCCTCCTAGAGTATAGTGACTTACCAATATATATCTCAAATATTAAAAATCAAAATATCCATCAATATCAATTCAATCCAAAGGACTCCAACTCCAATTAATCCATGTTATGACAATAGAATTATAATCCCATTTGTCACATACCATATATCTAATCTTGTTGGGCCTAACATGCTATAATTCCATACACACATGTCATTTTTAACATAGAACACAATGAATATCTCATTCCATGAATTTCAATATAATCAATACACTTTGATAATTTTCACAAAACTATTATCATTTAAAAATTATTTAATCATATTTGGAACATCCATAGAGGACCTCTATCCATATTCTAGGAATCAAGATTATCATTCCCTTTTAAGTGAGCCTCGATTGAAAAAGATCCTCCACTGTTATTTGTTACAACACATGCAAAATAACTCATCACTGAAACTAAAACCAACATAGTGTTATTAACAAAAATTATATGTCTAGTTATGATCAAAACATCATGATGGTTAATAAGGAAATTTCATATATGTAGTTATTGACCATTTTTGTAATTGAACACATATACCTCCCATAACGACCCAAAATTACCAGGTAATAATATTTCGACCCTCATATCACATAATAAGATTATTATTATTTTACTGTGTTATTACCAAGGAATTAATGGATAAAATGGCCCACATAGCTTCTATACACATCCCATGATGAATGGACAATATTTTCTTCACCAAATAACATCCAATTATAGTATCAACATAAATTTACACATGAGAAACTCTTTGTGGTTCAATTATGTTGAATTGCAACAACATGTAGGGTTAGAAAACATTGTATGAGATGTTGATGAAACATTAAAAAATAGAACCACATTGTGAGATAATAAAATGACACACAAGAAGTAACATATCATACATTTCCTATATAACTTTTCATGATTCATAAACACGGTATTTTTTAAATCATTGTATGAGATGAATTATAATTATCTTTTCTAATAAACACCTTATATTAAATATATGTTTTTGACAATATAAAACAAACATTATACACCAGTCTTTCACCTAGGGTAAACATGACTCTCAACTATAAAAATATTCATTTATCAATACTATGAATTCCATAAAAATATATAACACTTTATTAAACCAATAGTATACCATCTCCAAAAATACTACGTAAAAACAAACAAATTAATCCTTTTTTTAAATCCCTGGTCCTAGGTTACTAATCAGAGTATTCACTTAAGATGTGATATAACCTTAGGAACACCATCCTAAATTATATAGTCCCCATTCTAGAATAAATGTAATAGTACAAACCATTGGTAGGATACCAAAAATAATTATAGTAATTTTATAATGAAAATATAAACACAAAATTTATCTATCATAATATGAATTAACATAAGAATAAATAAAAATTCAATAAAAAATATAACATAAGGGAACACGATATCATTGATAAGTAATTTAACAATAGAAAAATCAAAACATATTAAATAAAAAAAGAATATAATTACCAAACATTGGACCTACGTCTATTTCTTGGAAACACACAACCAAGACACCAGTTTCACTAATTCTATTGTAACTTTCTATCTTTTTTATTTTGTGATGAACCTAAATATTTCAATATAGTCTTCATATACCCATGTTTTCCTATTTATGATTTCATAAATAAATGATTTTAGCGTTTAAACATGTGACCCATGTATACACTATTATATATGCGTTCTCATGAGGAATTATTTTAATATATAATATAATTGTGTCAAAAAACAATGGTATAACCATGACACCAATACACTCTATATATCATGTCACTGTGTGATATGAAATTTCAGATGACCCCATATCATACCTACTTCAATTCAATGATTGGAATAATTTTATAATATAATTGAATTATTCATATATAATGATTTCCAACCCCTAAATGATGTAATAGGGTTGTGAGAGATCTTATCATTAACATAATACATAAAACAAATTGTATAATTATACAGTATTATCATAATACACAACAACATCACTCACGGAAGGTTCCATGGGTGTATCTTAACGTCATTTGATAACATGAAACATTCACTAGGGTAGTCTCTTTCAAAATCATAATCATGGTATGTTATAGTTCATGAAAATTAAATATAGCTACTCATTAAATGTTCCACGACTAAAGACCACAAAAATAGTGAATATCATAACACTAACACATCACCACAAACAATAGGGTGGTCCTCATGTATACTAACTTACAAAATGGAGACTGTTGATAGTTTATTTTCGAAAAATGATCAAAGATACCAATGATAAACTTCCTCAACCCATTCACCCTCAAGGAATATTCCACATGCACAATCAACACACGAAATGTCATTTAATACATCACATAGCTCAAATATGATTCTAGGGATCCAACCCCATTTTTGATAGGGAATTATCAAGAATACATATCACCTTACCCATGATGTTGTCAACTATATCCTAAAATACATTATTTATCTCTCTTGATAGATATCATTTTCTTCCTATCAACCATTTTTTGACAATGATGACTATTGGATAACTATAAGTTATCACACCCTAATATCTTATAAATGATCACAAATTTCATCAAAATACCATGTTTTTATATATAGATATTTTATTAATATATCATGATCTAATACTTTTAAAATCATAATGGAATTTACCAAAAAATACCAGGAAATACTACTCGGTCCCCAATCCAATATCAAAATGTTGATCTCTTATCCGGTCAAATAGAAGATACCCTCTTTGATTAATCCAATGTAGTCCCATTGGAATCATCATACTCACAATGATCATCAATCCTTATACCACACATATGATGGTGTCAATATTCAAATGAGATATGATGATTCATATAACCAATCATCAATATGGACAAGCCTCTTTCACCCATGAAACTTTCCATATGATAATCGAACTAAGAATCATATTTATCTTATCTCATCATGTGACCACAAATTTTTTACCATCACCTAAAGAGAAACACTCTCTCTTTAGAAACATAGCCCTTGTGAAATTAAAAATCACCCAAGTGATAATAGAAAATTATATAGGGAATAATATTCCAAATACGATCATATATATTCTAATGGAGGAAACTATGCTCTTGCCATCTACTCAGTTCCAGGGAACTAGAATGAATGAAAAGAAAAATATATTGTAATCACATAAATTCTTTTAGATTAGATGGATCAAATACATATGAAATATAGTGACCATCTAAATTGAGCCCTATCAAGACTTACCCAAGCCTGTAAATTCCCCATCCAATAATACACTACCATTATATCTCATATCTAACATAGTGGAAGAAAAGTTATTAAGTGTAAGAATGTTAAATTAAAAATATAATAGATAAAACGATAGTAATAATTGATGAAAACTCAACAGGAACCACCATCACTTTGAAACATCAACTAACTACCTATGCATGGTCTGTGGCACTCCCTTATAATGATATAATTCAAAATCAGTATCACAAAACATTCTATTATTCATCAATTTCATACTATATTATATAATTACATATATAAAATATCACTTCTATATAAATCAATAGAAAAAATTATACACATATTGGAAGAAATTCATTAGGCCCTCCTATAGCCAGCATGAATTAATTCCCCTTTTATTTGATCAAATTCCAAATTAATCTAGTGAAATACTAACAAAAAAATAGAAAATTACTTGAATTAGGGAACAACCTCAAAATATCAGCTGGTATTGGTGGTTGAGAAATACCCAAAATCACTTCCAAGACACACAAGAACCATATGATGAAAAAAAGACTGGATGGTGGAGTTACAATAAAATTATCTTCCCTACATGCAATTGTTCCTCCCAAAATGATTTGATTATGTCATCAGTTTCATTTTATAAGCCATGTTGACACATTATTCATGGGGAGATCCCTGGGAAATTTATGTGATCCAATTGAGGGAAAGGGACACTCTCTCAATCATGATTTTTCTATTCATGAAATATTTCTTCGGGTATTGAATGTACTAGAGAATATAATTCCATTAATTCATCTAATTAATATAATTTACAACACTTTCCAAACACAATGTTAATCAACCGAGCCTCAATACCCATCAAAAATGAACCTTTTTATTAATTTCAGCAGCATGGACCCAAATTTAGTATCATTGTCCTCAAAATTTACTATAATCCTAGAAGTAAACTAGAATTCCTCTAATATAAATGACATAAATATCAATGGGAGTTTCAATTCATATGGTTATTGATGTTATAATTATCCATATATTTCAAATGAGCATAAAAGAACTTTGGATAAATATGTACATCGAATATATAATCCCTATTTTAATATAAGACCAATGACCATGTAATTATGAACATAGAATTGTATATTATTTAGGTTTTCTTATTATATATAGCCTTTATACATTACAAAAATAATTATTTCTATTCATTGACATCTCAATGAAAATGTATTTTATATTTATAATTATTTTCCTTTCTGATATAATTTTAATTTGGGATATTATCATCAAAAAAACCAAAATGATAATGATTTTATCACTGTTGAGTTTTTTTAAAAAAATATTTTCTTCTGCTTGTATATTTCAAAATTTTGATTTATATTTTTTTTCATAATGGTTTTTTTCAAAATTTTTTATAGTATTTCTATGATAAAAAAATGATTCATTTTTTACATTAGATTATATTTTCATGTGAATAATCATATTGAATATAGTATTTATATAATAGAAAAAATAGAAAACTAATGGTGTCTTGTATTATACCCCACATAATTACATTCATACCACAAAAAAATTATTACTTAGATGGAATCAATTTAGTGAATTTTTTACTGATTTTATATTCAATTTCTTATACATATTTTTTAAACATATTCTGTTTACATTTAATATTTAAAATATGGTTTTTTGTGATTCCCAATACATTATTCCTTTGATCCGTGATTACAATATGTTAATTATTATATTATATATCACATTCCAATTGAAAATAATAAAATTCTAGTGTGTTTAATATAACTGATATAAACTTTACAAAAGGATATCCATTAAACATAACATTCATGATTGAGATGTATAGGGGACATCCCTCTCCTAATGATTTTTAGTGTTTTTATATTTTGGTTAAAAAAATATTAAAACCCCAATTTTTATTGTTTTTGATGTGTTGTATGGGAATATGTATCCATTAAGGTGTTCATTACATGGACTCTAAAACAAAATATGTTGCTTCAATACCACATGCATGTTGATATAAGGACTTTATTTAGCCAGTTATTAGGCTAATAACATTCATTTTTCATTGTTCTCACCAACTATCTAGTAGAGACAACTAGATTTCTAGTGGACTCTGATTAGGTATATAAAAATACACGCAACCTCGTTGTTTTACACAATTTATTCACAGTCCATCTTACTCAAAATATTATCACCCATTCATCAAATAAAACTACTTATATTCCCACTTCTCCACATAATTATTATATTGGGGATCTTAATTTTTCATTCTCTATTTAATCTTGTATAAGTTGTGATATTTATCGTTTGTTCATTCTACATGTCCTTTGTTTCACCTCATACATTTATTTTATTGAAAATTTTTCTCTTATTATTTCAATATAATAATTTATATTCATAAGGAATCATTAAAACCATCAAATATTATCTGATTTATATTGAACTATAGTCTTATATTAAACTTTTAGATTCATATAATGCTAATGTATGGGATCCCTATTACTGGATATCAATATATCAAAATTTTTATGTGATTTAATTTTTCAACAATGTATATCTTTTCATGTGTTCATCTATTGTCAAAATTACATATCTTTTGTGAAGATTACACTAGTTAAGAACCATTTTAATAAAAATTAACATTAGGTAAATGAATTCAATTTGGAATTATTAGTAGTATAATTATTTAAAATGTTGATCGATGTATTTAATTCATGTTTCTATTTTATGGGATATTAATGGTATTCATTATTTTTATCACCAATTGAGAAATAGAAATTCACATTTTCTGATATTATGTTTATGGTTAATATTTTTCATGGGCATAATGATATTAATGAATTGAATTACCGAATTTTGAATAAAAGTTATAGATCATCATCTTTTACAATGACAATATTTGTATTTTTTTATCATGAAAATAATTCTATGTTTTTTAATATAATGAATTACAAATTATAAAGGTAATTAGTAAAATTTTAAATGAAAATATCAACGTTTTAGGTTGTATGGTATACGATTGGGATGGAAATTACCGACATTCATATAAATAATTTTGTTGATAATAATGAATATTTTTCTATGTAATTAATGTGTTACCTTGAAAAAATGATCTTTTTATTTGGAAAATATATATTTTCAGTGTAAAAATTATTTTATTGAAGTTTCATATATTCAATATGATTAATGGTTATAGTTTTTTAGGAGGATTCCATGGTGTATGTAAAGACATAGACTAGTGTGCAATATCATGAATGTGACTTATAATTTTCTAGGAGACTCATATGAATTCCATTGTGTTATGAATCCTTTGTACTTATATAGATTTAATTTAATGAAATTCCATTCAAAATACAAGGTATTCTTCATAGATACATTTTTTAATGACTTCGAGTATCCCCCCATGAATTCATAAAAATTTTACCTTTATATAATGCCCAATGTTATGTAAATCAAAAAAATTAATGGATAATTGTTGAAAAGATCACAAATATATCCCGATATTCATATTTACATTTTCATGTAGTAGGAATAACATGTAATTTTATGATTACAATAAATATATACATATGAATTTTCAAGGATTGTCACATGAGTTTATAATGATCACATGATAGTGAATAATTTAATGTTCCTCCCCTTGAAATACTTATAAGGCCCCAATATAAACCTTACATAATCTTGAATCATGTTAATAATTCACATTGAGAATCATTTCGGGTGTATAGATTTAGAGAATTAGTTCATAACATGTACATAACATCTCAAAAATTTCAACGTAGACACTTATATCGTATAAAAAGTCCATAAATAAAACAACATTTTTTTCATGATATAAATCATCTTGAAAACTTCCTTTCTCTTATCCTTACTTATACACTTTCAAAAACAATTAAAAAACATGGGATTAGCATAAACAGATCATTATGGTTTATAGAATAAGGAATGAAAACATTAGTTTATAAACACATAAAATCAATGGAATAATACTTCCCAGTCATAAAACATAATCTCTTTAACATAAATCATGAAATCCTAAGAATTATGAATAACATGTTGAAATCATACATCATAAAGTTAACTTGTCGCATCTATATCATACATAAATTGAATATTTCACAATTACATAGGGAGTTACATTTTGAATACCCATCATAGTATATTCCCTAAATGTCTTGGGAGAAATATTAATTTGTACCTCCATCACGTTACCTAATGCATTGGAGAGCTATCTCGGGCTAACCTGCCCAAGGTTTATCAGAGAACAACCCATATTTGGTTTATCACATAACAACCTATCAAATTTCCAAGTAACATTACATAATCATAAAATATAAACATTTGAAATTATAAACATTTCAATCATAAATCAGAACAAATCTATTAAAAATATTAAAAAATTAAATCCTTTTCTGAAACCATTAAAAGGTTTAATAAAGATATTTTTGAATCAAAGTGTCCCATACCACTTTGAAAATTTTAAAATAATTAACTTTTAAAATATTAATGTTCATATAATGAAATCCTTGAAACCATTTTGAAAACATGGACATGAATGATAAATAATTAGATGATTGTTCCTTTAAAACATTTGAAAAAATGTTTTAGTTAATGTGCCACATTCCACTGGAATAAATTCTTGAAATAATGTTATGAAATAACATTTAACAAAACCTATAAAATCATGAGATAAATATATTCATGATATAATATGTAAAATTATTGTATAAACACATCATAGGATAATAAAGGTGAATAGTATCATCATATGCCTCAATGAATGAAGATTGAAACAAAGTCCCTTAAAATATTTGGGCAGCCTAATGACGACACATTAAAATTCAGAAAATGAGTTAATGGGAGCGAAAAGAGTCTCTCATCACTTGGACATATAATTTATAGAAATAAGGATATCTAAGAACCTATACCAACATAATAAAATTTAAATTAAAATAAATAACATAATATAAGTCTTTGACTAAAAAATGATGGTGAAAGGATCCCTTACCTTGAGTTTGACTCGCCCAATATTATCCTTATTCATTCCAGAATAATAATATTATGTTAATTTCTACTTGATTCAGAAATTTTTTCATTTTTATTAGTCCTTTTATATTACTTATTACCTTTATTTAACAATTTTACAATTATTCATGTTCATATCAATCATTTTGTGGATGTCTGGTACTTGAGTAAAAATGAACTTGTTATAATTACATGTTGTCCATGTGGTCAAATGTAAATTGACTCCATAGTATTATTCATGATGTAAATATTTTATTAGTATAGTATATATGTATTTTTGTCCATTATATATGTATTTTGAATAGTTAATAACATTTGGATATATGAAATTAAATGCATTGTGCATGGAGATAGTATGTCGTACGTATGCATAAACGCTACTTTCATTTCTATTTCATATTTAAAGGAATGAAAAATAAATCATAGATAGGTATATTATTATTATAGTATAATATAATATTTTTTATATGTTAGATATGTTCATCAAATCCATCTTTTATATGTTCTGTGATGGTCATGAATGAGTAATATCACATTGAGGTGGTAGTAGTCCGCACTTCCTTAAATGAAATTATCGTATTTAGACATTATGGAATGAATAAAGGTATGATATACATTAAAAATACAGAAGAATAGAGAAAATATGAATATAATAAATATCATATATAAATATAGTTCCATTATAATTTCCACCATGAGGGGTAGTAAGATATAATTGAACAATCATCATTTCATGAGGTTGTATTTCGCAGTCCATAAAAACAGTATGTTCTAAATCAATTAGATGGAGGTGTGTGTAAGTGTAGTGAAATAATTCTCATAATATCTTCACAAAATATTTTATATACTTCTTTTGTTATAAAATATTGTAATAAAAACAGTTTTGGGGGTTGTAGAAGGAAAATAAATGGAGGAATCTTGATAGAAGACATTACGTCAAATCGGGTAACTCCTATTGATTTAAGATTATAGGAATTATTGAATTTCATTATGACCAGGTAAGGCTTATATTATGAATATGGGGTATTGGGAGATTACTTTGGAAGTTTTTGGATGATCCATGGGGCATGAGAGGTGTGAGTAAGGGTTATAGGTGGTGGCTTTTAATAAGAGGGAGGAGGGGTACTTTTGAAATGTTTGAATGGTTATTTTCTTATAAAATAAATATATATTTTGAAAAGTTCCACACCTCATTTAATTCATATATAATATGAATATAAGTCGAAATGAAATCATCCAATGATAATTATATAGATTATGGATAATTTTTAATCTTTATCTGTTTTATTTAACACTTTTTTACTCTTACCGTTTTATCAAATATTTAACACTTTGAGAATCAAAATTGTTACCAAAACCTGAAAAATATCCAATTAAAGAGTTATTGAAACTCTTTTTTAGATATGATAACTATTTTTCCTAATCTTATATTTTTTTAATTTTATTATATTTAATAAAATATTTTATATTTTAAAATATGAATTATGTCAAATTTAACACTATTCATATAGTGGATTTTTTAAAAAAATCAAAACAACATGATTATTTCTAAAAACTATAATTATTTCAAATATATGAATTCATAATCATCTCTAAAATTGATTCTATGGAATAAATCATACCAAAATGAACTTATTTTAATATTTATAATCTCATTTATTTAAATCATCCATTAAAAAGTTAATCACAACATCACCATTGTGTCAAACATATATATTTTTTTATATATTGTATAAAAGTTATAATTAAAATAATATGTTTTTGTAAATAATTTTCACTTTACAATGACTATTTATAGTCTAAAATATCTCCCACATAACCCTATATAAATTTTTTTTATTAAAAGATACATATTTATATTACATTTGTTTACTGTAAATTAATTTTCATAAAATGTCATTTTCACATCCAAGTGGCTCCATAGGGTCCTAAAATCGTCCAATGGGTTCCCAAGGTCAGACATACCTCATCAGACAGTATTAGGATATGTGTTATGGTAATTTTGTATTATTATAATTTTATATTTTTAGCCCTATTTACTTGATTCACCCTTTAACAAAGATAAATAAAATATTTACTAAAGATATTATTCATAATGACTAAGAATAAAAAGGACATATTTAAACAATTTTTTCCTCCATATAAAAAATATGGAACATGTTTTTCTATATTCAAAAAAAGAAGTTGCAGAAATTATTTTAAATTAATTCCCATAATCAAAACAAAAAACGTGTTTTTAAGTAGTAAAAACTACCGAAATATTGGCATGTGTTTATGTAAAAATTAAAAGTGAAATTACTTACAATGACCAAAATTGGATTAAATGATATAAATATTATCAAATTACACTTTAAAAAAATTAAATGTACAATATAACAATATAAATATATTATATTGAAATGATGTTTTGAATTAAAATACATAACTTTTACATGTTCATTAAAAAATAAATTTATTGATAAAATACAAAAATTTCATCCAACGTAAATTTTGATGTCCCACTTCTATAGAAGAATTTAATTTTGTCAAATAAAACATATAAAAGTGAACAAAACTATATTTCAAAAGGGTTTTCCATCAAAAGGTGGTAAATCGGCCATTTAATGAATATTAAAGTAGTTCACGCATAAAATTGGATTCAATATTATTTGAAGCCTCTAAAATTTATTGGATATTTGTAAAAACAATTAAAAACACATGTAATCATAATTTAGTTAGTTATGTTCATTCCTGACAATACAATGACTATGCGCTAACTTCTATTTAATATAAAATGATTTTTATTTTATTTTCCGTATATCTCAAAGTTGTGTGCAACGTAAGATTTCAAGGAATCCCATTTTTGTTTGTTGAGTATGATATGAAAAAAGTGTCCTATTTAACATAAAAATAATATCTGATACATAAATATTAAAATAAATGATAATATTATTATTATATAATTACCTAGGTCGTTACAACCTATCCTCTTTTGAAACTGCATCCACGCAATATTAAAATTGGGCTGGGAAACGTCATTAAATGTCCCACATATGAAAAAGATTCAATAAAAATATAACTTTAAATTATGTATAGATAAGTAAAAATGTATCCAGAGATAACCCATACTATGTTCCCATATAGGAAAACATGAATATGGTAGAGAAACGAAACCATCCAGTTCTGATAGTGAGTGATAGGAAACATGATCAGGATAATGTTAACTACTACAAATCCATAAAAATTAGATGGGTATAATTGAATTTGATAACATAATAGGTAGATTAAATGGAAACCGTTTTTTTATGTTCCTTTTGATAATTTTGATGAATTTATTTATTAGATTGAATAATAACATATGTATATATACTTAATTTTCCTATAGAGTTTCATCCTTTAATAAATTTCTACCAACAACACATCTTTTCTACAAATGATGAGTATTCGAGATGACTTGGTCACACCTAATGTGCTAAAATCAACTTTAGAGAATAACATAATCCAGAAAATATGATCTATATATTTACATTATAATTATACATTAGCCATAACCATAATGGTTAGTACACGACCTGATGATCCACCAATAAACATAATCCAGTATAAAAAGAAATAACACTCTTAATATTCAAAATTAAGAAAATAATACCCAATGTTCAACAATGACCATTCAATAAATAATAGTCCTTAAAATTTTTTAATATAATAGAAACTAAACATGAAACCCAAAATTCATAGGGATTTTAACACATATTCTTCCAGGATAAATTGTAACATTTTTCTCCAAATAACATCGACCACTCTTATTATCACATACTAAAAAGTAATTAACATAATCATATATTATCTATAATAGGTTAATCATTTCCATAAATAACCACAATCGTTTTATGTCCACAATAAAAACATAAATTCTTAAAAAATTAAATTCCACCATTAATCCTCAAATAAAATCACATAATAATTTATCTTCCTTAGGCATATTGTTTTCCCAAAAGAGAAAACGTCTTCTAAATTAACATTTATCACTTACTCACCATATCATTTGTATATTATATTCTTATTAATTTGATAAATAATAGGTTCTGAAAATAAACATATTATTGATCCATAAAATCATTTAAATAAAAATATTTAGTCATACCAACATGGGACTTCACATAGTCCAATGGTAGGTGATCAATCATAATTGATCTTTTTTTGTGTCTTCGATTCTCGCTACTTTGTTTAACATGACAGGTTGTCACATGATCTACATGTTGTACTTTTTCAAATACTATAAAATTTTATAACATTCCAAAAAATGTAATAAAGTCCTCAAAAATAACCATAACATCTTTTACCACTAATGTTATCTTATACCTTGAATTTTCATCCCAAAAAAGTAATAACCTGTAATTGATTAAAAAAAGGATCACATGAACCCCTAATGTTATCCATTATGTCCACATAAGAAAAGATAATTCTACCATGAATAACATTATCGCATATCATGATTCATGGTTATATATATTAGAAATTGTATTCCAATGTAATCCAATCATTAATACATTTAAACATATCATGATCCATAGATCCAACAGAACTCTTCAATTTCGAGACATCTTCATCATCAATAATTCTTCATGATACATTATCCATGTTTTTCATCTTACTCTTTTATACCTATTTCCAACAACAAAATCATGTATAATGTCCTAATATTTTCAGTAATGTCAAAATATGAGCTAAGATGCCTCATTCCATGATACCTTTGTAAATGATTAAGAGCTTCAAAAAATAACCAACCTATTTTTCCTTATTAGAAAAACTGATTCATCGGGGGACTATGTAATTCTAGGCCTGACCCATAACATAATTATTCCAATGTATTCATTATATGAATAATAATTTTTAAATAATCCACATTTAAAAAAATTAAAATATTTCATATATTTAATGGACAAGAATATCAAATGTCAATAATTTGCCCAATCAATTTTATAATAACACATTACTCATAATTAGGTAGAATGTATACGTATAATATATCATTTTTTAAATAATATGATTAATCAAATTAAATATAAAAAGATTAAAATAATTTAAAAATATAATTGGAATGACTAATATGAAAAAATTCCATTTTCAATTCAAAATAATCTATTGAAAATATAATTATTTAATGACTATTTTTAAAAAATTCATTGAATTCTATTAAACATGAAAATAAATCATAAAAAAATTATTTATTCATGATTGCATAAAATAACATTCATACAGTGTATCTTAAAACAAGGATTAATTTAAAAAATTTTGGAAACAATTAATGTTCAGTTTTCATAAAAATTATCTATTTTAATCCATTTTACAATAATAAAATTATTTTTTAATTAAATTTAATGAAAATGATTAAATTTTAGGGATAATATTCCTGGTCGATTTAAAAAACAATGTTAGTTTTACATACCTGTTATTCTTATATATATATAGTAAATAAAGATAGTAAAATAAATGATAAACTTTTAATTTAAAATATATCCATGGGAAATTAAAAAAGATTATTTTTAATGTGCAATTATTAAATAATTATTCTCATATATATGTCAACCTATTCATGATTATGTTATGATATGGTTGTTGAAGAAACACGTAACTCGTTTCCTTATTCCTTGGCATGTGTTCAAAAATATTTTATGATAAATATTAAATTATTACTAATAATTCAATGAATAATAATGATATATATCATACCATATATGATTTACATATAACATTTTAACACCCATTTCATAATAATTAATTATAATAATCACTATTTCTAGTGAAAAAAATATCATTGTTCCATATGATAAGATTAATTACTTTTTATTCATGTACATTGATCATTATTTCATAATTTTTAATGTTTTAATAATTATATATCTATAATTTATATTAATCATATTTATTTTTATTAATCCATAAATGAGACTAATTGAAAATAACTAACACTGTTCATGGAGAAGGTAAGTCTTATGTATACATGAATGTGATTTTAAAAATTTAATGGAACGTATGAAAGGAAGGTAAATAATAATTCACAAATCTAAATCCATTATTATAACATATATGTCATATATATTAATAAAATATATCATTATTAATTCAATGTAAAGTGGAAATAATGAACGAATCCTATTGATTCATGGAGGAGGTTGTACATAATCACGCATGTGAAAAATTACCGTTTTCAAATT
Organism: Viscum album; assembly: GCA_963277665.1. Taxonomy (NCBI): domain Eukaryota; kingdom Viridiplantae; phylum Streptophyta; class Magnoliopsida; order Santalales; family Viscaceae; genus Viscum; species Viscum album. The sequence goes on along the minus strand of OY728128.1, from coordinate 792,103,082 downwards.
GGTTGGAATGTGAGAATGTAGATTTCATATTAAAAATATAGAATATTAATTACTAATTAATATAATATATAAGAATTAAAATCATCATAATAACCATTAATGAAGTATTCTGATAGAAAATTATTTCTATCATTATATAGGGATATACGTCCACACATATACCAGAGTAGTATGAATATTCCCAATTTAAGGGAAAATAGGGTGAATAATGGTGGTTAAATTTTTTTAAGAACATTATAGTATATTAATTATATTACTTTAATTATTTTATTATATATATGAAATATTATGAGAAGTTAAAAAGATGAAATAAATTGAATTTTATGTAATAGGTGGTTACATTTTTTTAAAACCCATTTTGTTATCCTCTTTATGAAAATTTGTTTAATCATAATGATATAAAAAACACTAAAACATGTATAATGATTTTGTAAATAGATTTTATAAGAGGATTTTTTTGATAAATGGTTCAAAATTAGTAAATAATTAAGGGGAATATGTTCCTTGAAATAATTTGGGTGAGTGAAATAGTAGTAAAATTTCAATGTATTAAAATATTATTAAATAAATTTAAAGAATGAAATTAATCAAAATTTTCGTATTTTAAATTATGAAAAATGGAATTTTATAAATTAATCCAACTAATTCGTTTTATTCATGTGTTTTTTCTTATTTTACTCCGTCTCTTTTTGAAAAAAACACAACGGTTAACCCGTTTTAACCATAACGTCGGAAACACAATTTATAATATTAAGGGGTGATAAATTTATATATAAGATATAAATTATCACATAAATTTCCACATGAATTAATTTTATACCAATTATAAATGTATTAATACTATTGGAAGAATAAATTTTTTCAATGTTATATTATAAAATATTATTATTAGTATAATAGAATTAATGTAGTTTTGACACAATTTGATTAATTGGAAATTAATGTCAAAAAGGAAAAAATATAATCAAAATTTGATCCTTTCAAGAATACAATATATGTTATATTCATATATAATATTTTTTTTGGTGAATAAAAAATCATCAAATTTTAATTAATTTTATTATTTCTTAATATCGTTCATTTATTTTTCCATTAATTTTATAAATAATGTATCGAAATTATATAAGAATATATGATAATTTTTTTAATCTCAAAAATATCGAACAAATTTCTAAGAGAAAAAAATAATATTTCAAATGAATAGTTAACTCTAAATAGAATATTTTTTATAATGAATAAATATTATATATAATAATATCAGGAATGTGATATTTTGTTTTAATTATCTTATTAATGTAATTGAAGGTAAATATAAACTAAAAATGGAAAAAATAATACATATTTCTAGGAAATGGGTGGAAATTATAAAAATATATGTATCAAATCAGATAATTGTATGTCATGGTGAAATATAACAGCCTCTTCGAAATGACATTAAATTTTTCTATATGTTTTTACAAGATCGAGTTTAAAAATATTCTCAAGGATAATATTAATAATGAAAAAAATAGAATTGAACAATCATGAAAATTATATCCCCATTATACAATATAATGAATTATATTTCCATTATTAAAATCACATAAGTTCAAAAATATATTTTTTACAAACATATAAAATATGACAAAAAAATTTTTTATAGAAAAGAATGTTTTCTGATGTATGAAATTTTTTATAAGAAGATCTATTAAAAATTATATAAAATAAAAATAATTGGATTACTAACAATATTAATGAAGACATGTTACTTTTTAATCCATTTACAAAAAATTTAATTTTTTAATGTTTTAACAAAGACACAAAACATTCAATAAAAATATTAATATTTCACCATTTAACGAAAATTATATCCATTCATAAAATTATAAAAATATGAATATAAGATAATTATGAAATGATGATATAAAAAATGAAGTTAATTTTTTAAAAATTGTATATATTTGGAAGAAATTATTTGAAATATATGATCACAAAATTAAATAGACAACAATTTTTTAGAAAATGTATCATTGAAACATATAAATTATTTTCATATAACTAGGTATTCAGATATCAATATATTTTATTTATCTAAATCCTTATTATATTAGTTTTTAATATATTATTCCCACTAATATAGAAAAAATTTAATGATTAGTATATCTTTCCTACTTAAAACTTCATGTTCTGTGTGAAAAAAGTTATCTATAAAATCAAATTTGTTTAAAAAGAAATAGATTCTTAATATTCAATGTGTTACATTCTACACCACTTATAAAAAATTTAAATAATAAATTCCATAAATCTTATAAAATTAACTAAGGAAATTTATTCCTCATCACACTCTGGGTTTCCCACATAGCTTAATCAAATTCATGGTGTTTCCACAATAGATTGACCTAGTGAGTGGCCCTGTTTCATTGAATTTTATCTCAATGATCAAAAAACTAAAAATCATTCCCCCTATAAGAAATAAAATGTTGTAGTGGTATTACCACTATATTTAGTACATGTGATTGATCATGTATGTACATAATTAGGAGAGATGCATTGAATACATTTCGAACATGAGAGAGATTTATTGGAAATTCCATGGGATAATATATCACCCTAATACATATAGAATTACAAAGGGAATGAAAAATATTGGGATTAGTATTAACATATTTTAATAAATAAATGCCTTCTAATAATTATAAATTCATATAAATAATTTTTCATAAACTTTTAATTCAAAATCCCAATAATGATTCTGAAATTAACAATTTTTGGACACTTAGTTAACCATGTGTCTGGTTGAATGGATCTGACATTCAGTTAAATTTCAAAAAGTTGATTGAGTAAAAAAAATTATTATATATAATTATGATATGTTGATGTAGTCTGATGAAAAAATCATGGTTGTTATTATATCATTTCCATGCTAAAAAAATTAATGGTTATAAAATCCAACAAAAATATCAGTTACCAAGCCTTAAATTACTTATATACTTGGAATTGAGATACATGCTCTATAAAATCTCTTTTCTAGTTATCCCATAACAAATTATCCTTCATATCATTATATTTATTCATTATTCTAAGATAAATAGTTAATGATGGACTATGATATTTATCCAACGATTCCTACTTCATGTGTATTGTTTATGGGATACTTACATGGAACAAAAAAATTTTCCTTCCGACACAATCATGGTTTAACTTTAGAAAATTACTAATTTTTTTTAATAATTGTATATATTCTTTATATTCCTTCTAAATTCACTCAATAATGGGTAGTTGAACATTTATCTATGAAATATATTATAAATTCCCATTCCTCTTAATTATAATATCAATATTATAAAAATACGTAAATATTTCATCTCATTAAATTATCACCATGGAAAAATTGTCATCGTATTGCTAACTCTATGATTCATCCACCTTGTTTTTCATCCCATGTTATTATTGTATTGAGAAATCATAAAATTTTATCTAACTGATAAAAATTACTATGCGCATAACAAACTATTTCGTTGTATATATTTAATATAAAAATTTACCATTAGTATATGTTTACATATATATATATGTATATCAACCTTCAAAATTATTTTCATCCTGTTATATCTTCATTAAAAAATTTACTACTAGTAACTCCCTATCAATATTCTGGTAATTTGTCTCATAAATTTTTTATTGGAGAGAGGAATATTCGATCACCTTATCATTATTCATATGGAAACATCATAGTAACTTCTATAATGACTCATAGTATATCAACATCCCTTTTACTCTGATGGGATGTGTGTCAAAAGGTATGATGACCAACCATCACATAATTTCTTTAAAATTCTCTTCACATTCACTTTTCCAAAAGAATATAAAACCATTATTTGTCAACAAGGAATTTTCAATAGATTACCATAAGAAATTTATCGAAATTATTTGATAATATTTATCCAGCCCTATAAATACAACATATTTTTATTACAATGGTTGTTTTAGTACATTGATTAAGTACATCCATAATAGAAGGATCCACCAATATACCCTCAAATGTAATTATATGAAAAAATAATAATATTTTCTAATAGATAAAATTAACACCTTTTAAATTTATCATACAAATTATCCTTCAATATAGTATTCCAAAAAATAATCAAAATTTTTCAATACATTTCATGCCCTTAAAATGTTTATTAATATTGATTATAAATACTAACACAAATACAAAAATGTATTCTTTTAAGACTAAAATCATTAAAACCCTTAAGATAACATTATTCATGGTACATTTAGTTTGAATTTTTATAAGTTTATAATAATCATAGATATAATTAATTTTTTTTTCAAATACTCCACATTGATTGTTTTGTGATGATATAAATATCTATTATTATTAATAGAAATATATAATGGTATTATTAAATAAAAAAATTATATGGTAGAGGATAATTTTTTTTAATAGTGATTATGTTATGATTAAAATAATAAATAAAAATATGCATTGAACCATCATCCATCATAATGAAGAGAAAAGTAATATGTAATGGGGTGGAACTCAGTTGAATGGTTCCATGTAATGATATAACAATATATCTGATTCATTCATGTCATGGGGTGTAAGAAAATAGTTTTTTATTAATGTATATAAATTATTTTGGTTATTCCAAGGTATTCTTATAAAGAGGAGTGCACAAGAACTATCTTTTCTCTTTAGTTAGACAATTTAAATTCCTAGTATTTTGTGTTGATAAATTTGAAATAAAAATTAGATTAAAATTACTGATTTATAAAATGTAGAGAAAGATAGTTATCAGGGTTAATGTTTCTAGACCGTATGAAATTATATCATGGGTTTTCAAAATTTTCCGAATTTATCTTCTTATTGTTGTATCAGGATTTATGCTTCAAAAATTCATTATCATGACATGTTGTTAAATGGTTTGGTGTGATGTTTACCTATTCTTTAAAATGCACTCTTTTTTTTGCAAATAATTACGTTTTTGTGTCATTAATCACACAACAAAAAACTAAATACTAGAAAGAGTAATAATTTTCATGCATAAATAAAATTTTTTATATTAAAATAATATTGAATAATATGGTTATCTTAAGGTGCCTCATCAATACATAAATCAAAATTGGGAAAAATCAATATGGGTTTTTGAAATAGTCATAGTACTAATATGAGTTCTATATAAAACTCAACTTCACGATTTAGGGGAAGTATATGAATATCCAGAATAAATAAATAAGCATAAAATAGAATAATATAATCATTTTAAATATAAAATATCTCCCGAACCATTTGAAATTATCATCCATCTTGAATAGATAGAAAAACTAATGTTATGAATTTAATTTATAATGGGTGTTAATGTTCATCCTCAAAATGTAAAACTATTGAATGATGATTCTTGATATCAATAGTTACATTCAATCCTAAAAAATTTAAATTGGCCATATACTAAGAGATGAAATCCATAATTTTTTTTTCTTATTCAAATAAATGATGAAAAATAAGATTTTTAGGAAGAACATTACTAAAAAAACAATAATATAGAAAATATATACTAGATATGTGGTCATCTTACCATTAAGATCTTTTACATTGAACTAAATTTGTCATTATTGTGGTCGTGGTGTATTCCTATTTATAATTATTAACATATAAATGTTTTATAAGTACCATAATCAAATAAAAAAATTTCAATCTAAGATTAAATGGAATTTTTACCTTTCTTCATGTATGTTGTAATGACAGCAAACAATATCTTAATTTCTTAATTTTTGTGTTGTTACTCGGGATTCATTCGTGTTGTACCCAATTATTATTTGGGGAATTATTTTTTATAATGACCCATATTCATACAGTTAAATAAATATACAATGATGTCTTCTCCCTTATCATTTAATTCATAATAATGATTTAATTTTTCACATCACATTAATCAAAACATATTCCATTTCATGAATGTACCAGGGTCTTTCCTTACACAACAACAATATGTTGTAGAATTCACTTTATCATCTTAACCGAATTCATTTTTTCTCCAAAATTTTATTATTATCTTGCATTCCTTTGAATTAAAATGTCATGTATAATACATTATCTATCTTGATAGAACATTATCTTACAATCTCATATGATTATATTATTTGGAGGCTAGTTCCATCTGAATTATATCTATAATCTTATCAATTAAATGATCAATCATGCACATTGTATTACATAACTAGTCCACATCAGTCCATGATAACCATATAATTTCATTATCATAAACAAAAACATTTCCATATCCCTTTTATTCTAGACTCATGAATTGTTTATCTATATATTGTCATTATTAAAAAATAAATCATTTGCCCAAAAAAATTACATTAAAAAAATAAACTCCAAGATCCATTTTATTCTAAAAAAACTTATCCATTCCACTAAAGAAAATATTATTGTGTCTATTTTGAATGATGGATTTTTTTATCAAATTAAAAAATATTACATTTTTACACTATATTTGGGATTATAAATCATCTCTATATATGAATGTTTAGAATTCCTAACCTATATGAGATACCAGAATATTATTATAATTTTAATTTTTTTCTCCCTCCATATATAACTCCATCATCATTATCTAAACTAATATGTGAATACCAATATAGATTTTTTCCATTGATATAGTTTATATGTCTTTATATGGGTAACATTTCTATACACTCGTATATACTATGTGAAACCATAACATTACAAATCATAATGAAAAATTTGAAAATAAGTTAACCATATAAATAACATGATAACTATTGAATATTAGATCAGAAATAATATATTTTTTTAATTTGGAATATTATAATATTAAAAAAGTATTTTCAAATAATTCATAATGGTTTATAAATAAAATTTTAATTAATCAATGCATTTCCCATAGCAGAGTAATAAATGGTTGGAAATAATCACAGTAACTACATATAAAATAATTCAAAAAGTAAAATATAATGGCCAATACATTACATGTAGATATTACACTGACATTTAAGAACACATATTACAAAACATAAAAAATCATGTGAGGATTCTATAGGTTTAGTGTCTTTAGAAACTTAGAAATATAAAAAACTGTTTCATAAAACATCTACATTGTCTCCAACTTATTTCTTAATAACTAGAATATGTTTTTACATACCATTCATAATACCCTTCTTCATGACCAAGGGTAGAGGAACATATGAAAGGTTGAGATCAAATGACCAGGAAAGGTAAATAAAAAATATCAATCATATGATTATTATAAGAACACTATATTTGATAATATTATCCTACATATAAAAGAATATTATATCATGTCATGGGATAAATTTTAAAATTGAAATGTAATCCCAATAGTCATCAAAATAGACATGATATTTATTATCATATACAAATAATCATAAAAATTTATTTAACATTAGTCAAGTCTCATTGTCGAGACCATCACAACAGATAATGTCTATTATTGAACAGAGTTCACTCCTCATTCATGCCCTATATTACTTAACAAGATTTACTGTCCATTCTAGTAAAGTCCATATCATGTGATAAAAATAGTTACCCAATTAATTGGAGGTACATTTAGTTCCCAGCCATATCATAATGAAACCATTCTTATAAGTGCGAAAAAACACAAATCATTTATAAAAAATAACCCATAAAATAAAATTTGTTTCCAAAACATCAGTCCACCATAATCCATATGAAATAATTGTATTTCATAAAAATAATTCCATCATAAAAAAATAAAATCAATGTAATTGTAGCTATAAAAAAATAACTCAACGTTATCATAGATGTAAAATGATTTTGATAAAACATTTGAACATAATTATTGCGTAAAATAACATTTCATTTTCAAAAACATTCTTTTTCTCAAAATGTTACCACATTTTTATAACAAATGAATTTAGTTTAATATAGTACTATAATATTTTAGAGGAAACATAATTGAAATAAGGTGTCATTAAACTGTAAAAAATACAATGATTTTGTATAATTTAAAAAACATTATCCTCCTAGTTTTTCCAGAAAAGTGAAAAAGTACCTTAAATCAAATAATGAAAAAAGATTCCCTTCGTACTATTTAATAAAAATTCACCAAAGGGTACAATTAAAATTAAATTTTTTTAGAAGAATATAAATAGTATTACATAATTAGTAAACATGGATTTGGATGATAAAAATACCCCAGTATGTACTTATATATATATATATAATATTGGATATAAGAATGATATTGCGAATTTATCCATTACCATAGGTCTGATATCCTTCGTATGTATCCAATACTCATGTATAATGATTTAAATAATGTTATCGACTTATTTCTTAAACATAAAAAATTTCATTATATCATATATGATTATGTTATAATAATTTTGTTAGTAACATTTCATTGTCACTTGTTATTCATATATTAACTGATTTACGTTCTTATTTAAGATTTGTCAGAAAATTTCATGTTCCACTTCATAGTTTATAGTTAAATAATTTATAGAATGATATTATTAAAATATAAATCATATTTTTTTAACTCAATAGATTTATAAAATACTAGTTTAATGTATATCATGTAGAATGAATAGCTTCGCTTTGGGGAGACGGTAGGTCGTACGTACGCATAAGGGATGATATCATTCCCAAAATTGTCGAATAGTATGGATGTGGATGGTGTCTAATACTATATAATTAGGTAAATTTTATAATAATCATATATATTTATTATTATCATCATTATAACCATCTATGTATGGGGTGGTGAAAAACAGATTAGATCAAATCATGGAAAGTGTATGTCCTACGTACACGCGCATGGTGATTTAATTTTTCATTTGATGGTAATAAGGTGAAATATTGTTGACAAATAATTGTAATAACATATAATTATTTTACTAATACTTATTTTATTACTTTATAATGAAACATCTAATGAAGAGGATGTAGATGCAGAATAAAGGATGAAAGATTCAGTAGAAGAGATTACCACTTCTTCGACATGCTTCCTCTAAATAAATTCTTAGAGCACTAGAGTTAGTCTTTGCAGATAACCAGAACCTCTAGAATGAAAATTGGGAAGTTGAGAAGGGAAAAGGGCAGGGGATTGATGAGCCTGAAGTATTAAGATGATGTGAATATGTGAGGGATGAAAAACCCTTTTTTAATTGAGGTGAGGGGAACTTTTAGAAACTCGATAAATAATAATTAATAATAAAATCAAACACTACCCAAAAAACCATCAAAATGTCTGAATATCGATGATTTTAAGATATATGGTTATATTTTAATCAACAAAAATATTTAAAAAAAAGATATTTTGGAAAATTGAACTCTATCTTTTTAATTGATATCTAGTTATTCTATTTAATTTTAATTGCAGTAATAACATTGTAAATGTATAATGGTTATAAATATTTACTTATATGGTGTTAATTGACTAGAAATGGATATTTAATGAAATTTTAGACATTATAATCATAAATTTTTAATTTTTAAATATATCTATGATTTTTAAATAATTTAATAATACGTTTTTTATAAAATATAAATTGTTAATTTTAACACTTCATTTACATAACATTAAATAAAATATAAACAAAAGATAAATTCGAACCAAAATATATAATACACTCCTAACATGTCATAGTCACAAATATAATTGTTGGAGAAAATTAATTAGCTCATATGATATTTCCTATAATATTTTTAAATCAATTTTTGTGATATTTCAATTAATAAAATAATTTCTACATCACTATTCTATCATCATTAATGGTAATTATATAATATATTAAAACTAAACATAATTTTTCAATAGGAAGTTAATTCATTTGGATTTCCAGAGACTATCTATAGTCGATATTATCTCATAGTTATCCATATAGTAAAATTTATATATATATATATATAATGAGATTCTGATATTTTGTCACATCCATTAGTTTTTATTAAATTTATGTTATATTCATAGGTAAGTGTGAAATAAGTTATTCCATTTCTAAAAAAAGAAAATAAGGGTCAAAATTAGTCATCCAATAGGATTTTCATAGTTGTTAAGTTAGTTTTATAATAAAATTTTTTTCCATTTCTAACCCGATTTACATTTAACCAGGTTAATAAAAATAATTACCAATGTTATTATTCATAATGCCCAAAACTAATATTATTCTATTAACAAAATATCATCTTAAGAATTCCAAATATGGTGTGAATTTATCAAAATTTTAAACAAAATGATTTCAGCCATTAATTTACAATTATTCCAAATGTTGAAATTAGAAAATGAGGTTTAAAAGTTAGAATATTGCAACAGATTGAAACGTTTTTACATCTGGATATCATGTAAAATTAATTCCAATGACCTAAATTATATTAAATATTAAAAATATAATCAATTTATACTTTTAAAACATTTAATAATATAATGTAACCATACATATTATTTTTATGAAAAAACACATTTTCAATTACAATTTAGCGTATTTTTATTATTCATCAAAACATGAATGTTTTTAGGAAAATATCATAAATCCATCCAAAGTAAATTTATATATCCCGATTCAAAATAATATTTTGATGTTGTCATATAAAACTTATGAATATGCCAAAATATAAATTTAAATGGGGTTATCCATTCAAATGTGTAAATTTAAATTTTAAAAATTATGTTTTTAACACCAAATAGTGTTTTATCGATACCCTATAACTTAAATATTGATTGGATTATTATAAAAAATATAGTATTAAGTACATAACACATATATATCACATTGAGTTCATTATGAAATTAAAATGACTCAAAAATAAAAATATCTAATTGATTTATATTTTTCATAAATAATTGATTGTCAATTATTCATTATTTATTTTCATAAGTTCATTATAATTATTCTTACAAACCTAACTGCTAGTCTATAACAATAACATTATAATAAAGGAATCTCTTGGTTTTTTTAAACTCATAGTTTCGTGCAATGAATCCTAATGAAGACTAAAAATTTCTTAAGGAATTAATTTCATAAAAACATCTGGGTGTTATATTCTACCCCCTTAAACTTAATTTTACCTCAAAATGCATTACGTGGAAACAAACAGATGAGGATACCTCTACCTCATAATATAATCATGTTTCCTTGTATTTTATTCTAATTATTGGATCCTCCATAAAACATAAACCAAGCGAGTGTACTTGTTTTATAGAAATTCTACGCTATGATCCAAAATGTCAACCAGTTGTTCTTCATAAGAAAGATAATTCTCTAGTGGTATGGATTCTGAGCATAGTACCTATGAAGGATAGGGTAATTACATTATTAGGCTAGATACATGGAACACATAATTAAAATGAGAGAGATTATGTGGAATATCTAATACGTAAGCTATATTCCTAACACGATCTGGACTTTCTAAAATAATGATATAGCTATGGCTCAGCTTTCCCTTCATTCCAAATCACATTACTCTCATATATGTAGATATTCGTAGAAAAACCATATCAAACATATCAGACTCTAGGTATTTTTTTGGTTGTCACCATACCTTATTTGTCAACTCTGAGATACTCTTATGTGTTGTTGAATAGATATGACCTTTTCTACCATTTCATCAACAAGATATAGTCCTAATAGCTTTCATTCCCCAACATCATCCTAGCAAGTTATAGTTCTACACTTTTTTCCATAGAGGGGCTCATAATAATCCATCTGAATACTATATTGAAAGCTATAATTATAAGAAATTTCAAAAAACATTAGGTGTTGATACAAATCACCATTGAAATTCGTAGAGGAAGATATACACATGTCTTCTTGATTTTGAATTGTCCTCTCAGCTTGACTGTCTATATGAGGAGGATAATAAGTGAGGAAACATAACTTTGTATCCAAATAATGCTGAATACTTCACTAAAACATTATGTTATAATCCAGATCCTAATCAGATATAATGGAATCTGGTACTACAAGAAATATTACCACTTACTTTATATATATATTAGCAAGATGATCAAGAGTGAAATCATCTCAGATAGCAATGATGTGTGATGACTTCATAAGGTGATTAACTATAATACATTTATCTTTATTTCCTTTGGATTTTTTGGGATGTTTGATGAAAAATTCCATAGTGGTGTTTTCCCACTTCCATTCGGGTATGTTTAATTGTTGTAACATCCCATTATACTTTTGTCCCTCCTCCTTAACCTACTGAACAACTAAGCCTTGAGTGACATATTTGGAGACATCTATTTTAATTCCAACCCATACCCAAATGGAAGTGTGGAAATTCATTATTTTTTAGAGCATTATATAATTCTCATATGGGAGGAATACAAACCCGGTTTTAAAACCTTATTACATCATTATAATCATTATTGAATTAAGGAACATTTCTCACCTTCTTTTGTAAGTATAAATTTTTATTTTATTCCTTCATAATATTCACATCTATTGATAGTTAAAAATTAATTTGAGAATGATAATATTTTCCCCATTCCTTTAAAAATTTCAGTATCCATCTTTCTCAAATCCATCAATATTTGATCTTTTGTGAGAATCATCATAGATAAGCTACCATGGTCTTGTTGACATAATGCATATGCCACAATGTTTTCTTTCCTATGGTTATAATTTATTGTAAATTTATAATTATTAATCACCTCCAACCATATTCTCTATCCCATATTCTTCTCCTTTTCTTCCAAAATATACTTTACACTTTTAAGAGTACTATACATATAACACCATTCACCATAACAATAATTCCAATTAATCTTTAATGCAATGATTATTGTAAATAACTCCTTGTAATGTGTTGGGTATTTTTGATCATGTATTTTCAACTATTGTGTGGCGTAATCTATCACCATAACATTTTACATGAGAAATCAACAAATCCCCTTCATGGATTCATTACTATAGATTACAAATCTTTCTCCACTACAAGGCAGTGTGAGAACAGGTGCACTGGATAACCTTATTTTTAGTTCATTGAAATTATCTTCACGTTCCTCCACCCAAACATACTAAACTTCTTTTATAATCAACATAGTAAGTGGATTAGATTATTGTGGAAAATATTTCAGTAAACATTAAAAATATGTATCCAAACCAAGAAAAAATCGGATCATAATTATCGTTTTTGGTCTCCACCATCTTTCAATAACTTATTTCTTTACTGGATCTATTAATATCCCCTCTCTTGATATAATGTGAACAAAAAATGAATCTTTTTGAAGTCAAAATTTACACTTAGTAAACTTTTTATAATGATTTTCCATTCTTAGGGTATTCATTACAATCATCAAGTTACCATCATGTTCTTACTTTCACATTGAATAGAAAACAATATCCTAAAAAAATACAACCACAAAATGATCAAGATAGTATCAAAAGTCTCTATTAATTGTATCCATGAATATAGTGGGTTCATTACAAAGGCCAATGGTAATCACTATATATTCATTTTTTCCATACCTTTCATGGAATTCACTCTTTGTTATATCCTAATTTTTGACCCTTAATTGATGATATCATGAGCGAAGATCAATTTTGGAAAAGTATTGCGCTATGCCTAGTTGGTCAATAGAGTCATCAATTTGGTAAGAGGAATTTTGTTCCTGATAATAATCTTTTTTATGTTATTGATAGTCAATATAGAGTCTCAATAACACATCATTCTTCTTAACACGCAAAATAAGTTCTCCCGAAGGTGAATCATTTGGGAATATACATCCCTTCTCAAGATTATCTTAGATTTTCTTCTTCAATTCCTATAAATCAATTGGGTCCATTCTATAAGTGATCATTGAATAGGTATTTCACCCCGTATGAGTTTTACTAAAAACTGAACTTCATAATATGGTGAAAGACCTAGAAATTAATCTTTAATGAAATCATCAAACTCCCGTAAAATGGGTGTATTATTAATTTTTAGTTTATCCAAAACCATTTAAGAAAAATAACCTTCATTCATAGGAATCAAGGCACATAATATGGAAGAAATTTCAACTGGAAGGTTATATTCAACCTCACATCAATTGATATTTCTAGATTGATTTGGAATATAAAATGTGACTCCCCATATATTAAAATTGATATGATATCCATATAAAGAAATAAAATCCATGATAATAATCACATAAAATTCTAGTATAGTAAGGATCACATGATTTTTAGGAAGAACATTCGCACAAACTTCAACCAGATAAGAATTATATACATTTGATGTGATTTTTGTGCCATTAGAAGTTATCACATCTTACTCAACATCTAATTGTTGAGGTAATACATAGATACCATTAGAAATTTTTTCAGAAATAAAAGAGTGGGTCTATCCAGAATCAAATATAAAATATTATACTTTAGAGTGGATGATAATTGTACCTTCAACCACTTCATTATAATACTCCACGTCACTGATAGTAATTTCATGTGACATTAATTTTCCTCTATCCTTATGAGTTTGTTGACATAAATCATCATCAATAACCCTTGGATTAGGGAATTTATTGGAATACATCTCCATTTACTTTCACATGTAGAATTGAAGAGTTGGAGGTGCATTCTGTGTAGCATTTTCATTATTCGCATCATTATACATCTTTTTCCAATTACTTCGGAATTCAAAAAATGATGACCACATTTTAAACAATGAAAAAAATTACTAGTCCATTTATGAAAATTAACTCCATGTTTCATTCTACACTTTTATCATAAGGGAAAACTCATCTTCTTTTCAGTGGTACATTATATTTTCTTTTGAAATTCATTTTTCACTTATTCTCAAACACATATGACTGATGGGTTACTCCAATATCCATATCAACCTTGATATCACATCGAATAATTTCCTCATAGCTCTTGAAGCCCCATATGGATAATTACCTTCTGAGACTTGGGTCTAGTACACTAAAGGATCGATCAATATTACTCTACAGTTAGATAATAAACCTAGATTCATACATTGATGTCTTGTAAAATTTTCTTCGTAAGTACCAAAATAATCATCTTACTTTTTCTTAAGTTCATGGAACTCCTTATCCATCATTGATTTATGAATACTAGGAATGTACTTATTGAAAAATAATTTTTTCGAACTCGTCCCATTCCATGGACTCAATTTTATCTCTTTGCCTCATATTCTTGATAAGACTCCACCATTGATCACCTTCACCTTCTAAAAGATATAAAAATAAGATTAATTTATCATGTTTAGTAAATTTTATATCTAAAAATATCTTTTTAGTGGTACTGATCCATTATTCAGCCACTAATGGATCAGAAAACCCTCAGAATAAATTTTTACGTAGCTGCATGAATGATTAAGTAGATTGTTGCTCCCTACTTTGGTCATTTGGATGCCCAGCATGATTCATAGCATGAAAATGTTGTGCGAGAATGGATGCAATATTTTTTTATTCTAACTACCATAACATCTGGATTCTATGGGGGGTGGGGGGGACAATCAATGCATTTCCTATCACATTCAGCAATAATGTGGTTCCATTAAGTTCATTCAATTAACTAAGACCATGAATCATTATATGGAAAACACTAATAATAATGGGAAAAAACATAATTCAACAATATATTATCAATTTAGGATACATTATTTTTTACCCTATGATATTCATGAATAAATCTAAAACACTAAAATGCGATTGTAACCTATACATTGACATATCAATTGGGTTATTAATAATGTTATATCAACCTAGTTTCCAAAGGAAAACTATAAGTTTGCTCTAATACCATCTATAATAGCCAATTTTTTACATGTAGATAATACTTCATCATTTATGAATATTTATTAAATACCATAAAAAACTCATCCAGGACCATATAGGTCAAATCTCTTCAGAAATTGGGAATCCTTAAACAACAGGTTCATAAAACATCTACACTATCTCCCAATTATTCCTCCAAAACTAGAATCTTTTTTGAAAAATCATACATAACACACTTCTTCAGGACATGGGAAAAATAAACATATGAATGTGTGAGCTAAAATTATCGGTAAGGGTAAAAAAGGGAAATACCAATGATATCATAATCATAAGAATATAACATTCAAAATATTATCCTACATTTTGAAGATTGAAGTATTTTTTCATGGGATAAA
Source organism: Viscum album (assembly GCA_963277665.1). Lineage (NCBI taxonomy): Eukaryota > Viridiplantae > Streptophyta > Magnoliopsida > Santalales > Viscaceae > Viscum > Viscum album. Next base: position 792,086,968 of record OY728128.1, on the reverse strand, counting down.
TCATAAAAGTTAAATGTAATAAAAATATTCATTACATAAAACATGAAATTTTGTGGCATACACTCATAAGCATAGAAAAAAATTTCATATTGGTCAAATCTCATTGCTAAGACAATCATAATTAACAAATTCCATTAATGAACCTAGTTCACTACACATTCCCTCCATATATGTAACACCTTGAGAATTTAAAAATATATTTAATAGAGAATTAAGGAAACACATAGTCTCTAAAAAACCTTACTTTGTTATAAACAATCCATGTATACAAAATTTTTTCACCTCTATGATTTGAATTTTGAAAAACTGACATACACAGTTGTGTTCAATATGATATTTATATTTTGATAAGAAAAACATAATTTTTTATAAATAGTTACATACCCTTATGAGTAGTAACAAAACATTTAGAATAGTAATGAATAGTAAGTTTTTTAAAAAAATTAGAAACTTCAACCATGAATGTATAAATACAATTTAAACAACATTAATGTAAAAAATGATCATAGTATAGTTATTTGTAATTTTATATGTCATAAATATTTTAATTAAAATTTTATTATTAAATTAATAATTTAAAATTGAAATTTATTTTCATAAAATTTAATTATAAATTGTCAAATTGTTGTGTTATGGTTATAATATAATTTTATGGGACCTTGATTAATTTCTCAATGTGTTTTAAAATGAGTTATAGTTTATAAATTGTTTTTTTGTAATAAATTATTATTTTATTTAATAATTAAATTAAAAATATTTATAAAATTATTTACCATAAAAATATTCCATTTTTCAATTATATATGTCAAAAAAAATTGGGGTGAATTTTTCTGATTTGTTCAGAAATTATTGAATTTTTTATGAATTGTCAAATACGGCAAAATACCGTATATACAAATTATCAATTAAATGAAATATTTATCACATAATGAGTGAGGTAAGTAGACATGATTTGAACTGAAATGCAATTATAACTATTATAGGTCACATGAAAAAACACTACTGGTTATCTTGAGGGAAATAAAAATATAATGTGTAAAATATTCAAAATTTATTACTCTTCTCCACTATAAAAATATCCATAACTTCATGTTATCTTCAATCCTTTATTCCTTGAATCTCATCAATGTTATACCAAAATAACCTTTCCTAGTAACTCCCTACATCCTAGAATCTTTTCATATTCCCAAAACACCAAACCACTCCCCTTAAAGTGATTCACAAGGAGGTGGATTCAAGAGGTAAATTCACATTTCATTTCTTTCATTTTCATTTCAAGTTCCATTATATTGTTATCCTCTCCTCACCCACTCGTTAAAGAGGAACTATATATATATACTATCATATATATAATATGATTATATAATGTTAATTTATGTACCATAATCAATATTCATACTCTCTCACTTTTATTATATAAATGAATCGTCGTCCGTGATGTTCCAATTGACAATCTTCGTGGATGACAAAGTTTGGTTATTAAATTTCTCCTTTATTAATGGTAACAAACTCATTATTATGGTTTAAACAGACAATAATATATGTATTATAATCTATATAATATTCAGGAATTAGTATTTGTACATAATATTAAATCATATAACCAAACTAGCTCGTAATAATCAAAATGCTACTAAAATAATCTATGTGAAGGTCATTTTATATTTCATCTAATAATTTATTCTCTTGTAATGTAAACAAATTATATAAAAGACCATTAACACGTATTGATTTTAAAAATTAAATTTTTAATTCAATTATTGATATTTACATCCACTCCACGTGAATTCTATTACTTAAAAACTAGTAAACCGAATGTGAAAATCGAGAAAATGAACACTATGGAATAACCAGATTCAATATTATAACTCATCAATATGGATATAAATGAACTAAACCGAATTTAAATAGAAAAATGACACGTTTAATAGGTTCTTAATTATTTTATTAATAAGTCTAATTTCATATTCCATGACCTTAATTTCATGAGCGGAAGACTTTCAAGCGTATGGTAATGGTTTCCTCACCTCAATTCCATTTTCATGACACATTCCTTGTCCACTAAAATTTCTTGTCTTTGGTGTATGTATAATTACCATTGATGTATATAATCATGAATATCTCTAATTTCATGTTAATAAATGTATCATTTTATCATTATTAGTATTTGGAAAAATGTTTCTTTTGATTACAAATTGGTATGGGTTTTTCACCTGAACCTCTATTTTCATTCGGGTTACATTTATTGTCTATTTACCTTAATAAAATTCTTCTTTATTATTATTTAAAATTTATATAATATGTTTTATTTATTTATATGTTTACCAACCAGAATCCATCCTTATTTTATATGAATTTAAACATTTTAAAAGAAAATTTCAAATTTATTTCTGAAATAGAAGCCCGATTCAAGGGGATTTCTCAAATTCTTACATATTTTTAAGCAAACTCTGTATTCTACATACAGAAAAATATATCTTTATAAATCAATAAATTTATTATTAAAAAACTTTATAAATTCAGTTCTGGTTTTATGAAATGTATTTTCCAAATGAACTATTATTTTCAAAATAAAAGAATATTTATGTCAATAATTACTCAATGATTTTATAATAGTATTTTCATTTGCTTCAACACTCTTATACATTATGATGTATTATTGGGACTATTATATTATTATATAATTTTCTATATTTAATTGAATGGATTATGACTGGATTTATTTTGATGTGTTATCCTAAAACCATTCACCAATTTTCTTTTAATTGTTAGTGTTTATTCTTAATGTTACAAGAAAGTTATAGACATGTCCTATATTTTTTTCAATATGAATGTATACATTCTTTATGTTTTTACATGTTAGTATGAGGATGTAATTGTAGATAATTAGTGTTGGTTGGGGCCCTCTATATCTCCTCGGTGTATTGGTTGGTCTCATGAGACAAACTATTATCTGGCCACAAGGCCATGAAAAAACGAATATTTATGGTCTTGGTATGAGGCCATGATGGTATGGTTATGATGTCAACATTATTCATTCCATCATTATGAAATTAATATTTATGGTCATGTGGTTATTATAATAGTATAATATCCATGACTATGGTATTATTTAATCATCTCTTATTCCTTCCATAATTTGTTTGCGTTTTTATTAAAGGCATATTTGTTTAGTTATTCAACATGCCAGATTTTTATTTTATGATATCATACATTAAAGTTTTTACACATAATTAATGTTTGATATCACCCCTTTCATTGGTTTCATTTACTCAGAACATGAATAATTTTATCATGAATGACTTGCTAAAATACCCTAGGAGATAAGGATATTTTCAAATGTGTTTTTATGTTGTTTTTATTTTGATGTTGTAATGTTGAACATATGTATGTATCTTGTTTCTAGTGATACTAAAATACTCGATCCTTCGGGATAAATATTCCTTGTTTATATTCCATTGTAATTAAATAAGTCACATGTTTCTGGAAACTAGGGACAAGTCCTTAACGTTGGTATAAGAGAAGTTTTGTAGAAAACATGGAAACTAGATATAGAAAAAGTAGATTACTGAACAAAAACATAAGATATACTTTGTAGTTAAGAAAAAATGGGCATCCAAAATAATGGTATAGAATAGATTATATGGTTTATCAACAAAATACCACCCTATCTCGGTAACAACATGTAGTGGTGGGTCTGGAATAGATGTATTGTAACATCCTAGGTAAATAAGGAATATGAAAATTTTCATATTTTTTAATATTTGTTAATTAACTATTAATTTTACTTAAATGGGGATGCTATGTTCTATTACATACCTGTTATGAAATGACGAGTTTCTTTGAAACTGTACGTTGCACACAATGTTGAGTTATAACGACAAATAAAGATATAATATTATTATTTCAATATATAGTTAACGCAAAGTCATTGTATTAGAGGGAATAATGATAACTAACTAAAATATGATTACACATGTTTTTAAATGTTTTTACATTTATCCAATACACATTATAGGCTTAAAATGTTAATTAATCTAATTTTAAGCGTAAATACTCTAATATTCAATAAAAGATTGATCTATCAACTTTTAATGGAAAAACCTAATTAAATCTTGTTTTTATAACTTTTATATGTTTGATTTGACAAATTTAAATTCTTCATTATAACCAGGACATCAAAACTTACTTTGGGTAAATATTTGGTATTTTTATGATAAAATTCATTTTTTAATGAATAGTGTAATATATTATATATTAATTCAAAACTCCCTTTTAATCGAATTTATTTATATGTTTATACTATAATTTTAATTGGTTTTAATGTTTTATGATATTTCATTATTTTCATTCAATTCAATGTTTGTCATTGTAAGTAATTTTCACTTTGAAATTGGACATTAATAAGTGTCTATATTTTGATAGTTATTATTTATTAAAATCATGCCTTTTGTTTAGACAATGGGAATTAATTTTAAATTAATTAATTTCACTTCTATGTTTTTAATTTGGTAAAATATATATAAATTTTTAATTCAAAATATCAAATATAACCTAGGGTGATTTTTTGGTATTTTTCTAAAAACCTTCAATTTTTGATTAATAGTGAAAACGCTGGGTAGTAGTTAAAAACCAAATTTTTCATTTAAATTTAAATTTATGGCTTTTGTGAATTAAATTTAGAAAATCCGACATACATGGTAGTTCCGAATAAGTGAAATTCGGTTAAGTAAGATGAAAATAATTTTCGGTGAATAGTACCTTTTGAATTGTATTCACAGCGGTTATTGGTAAATAGGGTAATTCAAGGTAAAAAATAATATTATAATATTTAAAAATTAACATAACACTTTCCCTAACCTTATTATATGAGTCATGGATGAAAATAAAATCCTTGGGTGTGATTTCCTAGCCTTTGATAGCCATTTGGGTAAGATAATTACATTAATAACATTTTTATAAAGTAAAAATAAAAATATCGTAAACATGTATTTTTTTAATAAAAAAACCTTAATGTGGCATTATATAATTTATATATTTGACTATAAATAGAAAATATAATGATAATAATATTTTCTACTTCATTATATATTATTTTCAATTTTTTGACCTCAAATAAATTATAATATTTATAGTAGAATGATGATGTAGTGTTTACCTCATTAATTAATGATTTAAATAAATAATATTACAAAAATTAAAACAATATAAAAAACCTTTCCAATTATTATTGGATAATTTTATTTCGAACAAATGTCATCTTATCTTATATTTCAATATGTTTTCGACCTTTATAAACTAAAAATCATTATATAATAAAATAATATTTTCAAATATTCATAAAGAGCCCCTCCTACCCCTTTTAAAAAGCCCTCACCACTTAACCATTACTCACACCTATAAAACCCCGTGGCTCATCATATCTCTACCCCAATAAGATCTCAAGACCCCTCTCATCCACCTAGAAGACTTACCATAATTAGAAGGCACTAATGAAATAATTTTGGTTCAAACCAAAGGGAGTTACCCAATTTAAAGGTAACATCTTCTATTGAGTTATTTTCATTTATTTAACTTCCCCAATCCCATTAACTCATTGTATTTACGTATTTTTTAACAACAACAGTATCCAAAATATACTAGGTTGTTGATATGAGAAGGATTATAACTACACTTACACACACCTTCGTCTAATTGGTAATGAACACACTGTTTCTGTGCACGACCAACTACTGCCTCCTAGAACGATGATTGTTCAATCTCCTCCAACCACCTTCTATGGGGGACATTAAGATGGAACTGTATTTACAAGTGATACATATTAAATTTATATTCTCCTTATACTTCTGTATTTTTTATTTATATCATACCTTTATGGTTTCTATATTGGGTAAATAATATAATTTCATTTGAGGTACTGCGGACTACCGCGCCCTCAAAGTGATATGACTCGTACCTTACATATGTGGAACATATAAAGGATGGAATTAATGAAATTTTATAAAATATTATACTATAATTAAAATTTACCTATGTATAATTATGTTTTCAGTCCATAAATATGAAATATAAATTAATGTAGCGTTCATGCTTTTGTACGGCTTACCATCTCTAGGAATAGTGCATTTCATTTCGAACCTCCAAATGTTATGTACTATTATAAATACATATATATAGTGGATATATATTATATATATTATACCAAAATCATGATTATAATTCTATAGATAATTTAATTTTTCAGAAATTAACAACTCGTAATTATGAGAAGTTCATTTTTGACTCAAGTTCCAAATATCGACAAAAATACCATTTTTCATCTCACTTTTTATTCCCGTGAGATTCATGATACATTTTCCACTATTTTCTTTTTTATGGTGTTTTTACATCAAATTATTGTATTCATTTTTTAATATAATTTAATTTATGGGTATTTACAACTTCATTTTATGATCCTTCATTCACGTGGTGTATGTTTTGTATAGGGAACCTTTCACTCTTCTCTTCTAATAAAAGGCTTCTTTTATGTTAACTATTTTGAATTTCCATTTTATTTTGTTGGGATATGTTCTTATATATCCCTATTTATGTACATGATATTTCCATATGATGAGAGGTCATTTTCTCTCTCATCAATTCATTTTACTACGTTTATTATGGCACTTTTAGGCTGTCGAATTTCATTATCAATACCACTTAACCCAATTTCAATTCATTGGGTTAAACTTCAACATCTTGATTGTGTCATGCTATGAATAAGTGTGAATTACCTATGATGGTTTTACACTTAATAACCACTTATTTTTGGTGTATAATTTTTTTCACATATAATTATGTTATTGATTTTCATTAATCTAATGATATGATCTTTGAAAGGGACTTTTTCTCAATTTAAATACCATTGAGACTTATATTTTTTTATACACCAATTCACGTTTATATAGTGTATATACAACCCTATGACATATTATATCATGAATCTACTTTTTCTCAAGATATTATAAGAATTAATTAATATTATTTCTCAATTATATGTATTGAAGCATCTCTCTTTGGGTATTGAACTCATTAACTAAACCATTGTATTCAATGTTTTAAAGATTTATTCTAATAATTATTTCTCATTAATGTTAATGTTTTAAAAATGGTTTTATGTATTTATTATTATGAATATTAATGGTCTAAAAAGTAAATTCATTTAAAATATTCAATGTGGTATGGGACACTTTGATTAAAAAATCACTTTATTAAATGTTTAAAATAGTTTTGAAAATGGTTTGATAAAGCATTGATTATGTAAATATCTTGAAATGATATATTGTGATTTTAATATGGAGATGTCATCTTTTCATTATGATTGTTTTAGATGTTCTGAATATGTTTTGTTTATTGGGTATTGTTTACATATATGGGTGGTTCTGTGATAAACCTAGGGCAGGTGAGCATGAGATAGCTGTCCAATGCATTGGGTAACATGTTAGATGTAAATTTTAATATTTCTCCTATGAGATTTATGGAATATTCTGCAATGGGTATTTCAAATGTTATTCCCTTAATAATTTTTAAAGCTACAATGTATGTATGTTATGGATTCCACAAGTTACCATTACGATTTATGATTACCATTTTTTATTCATAAATATTATGATTTATTGTGGTATGTAAATGATTGAAGAGTATGATTTTCATTGGTTTTTATGTATTGATGGAGTAATATTTTCTTTCCCCCTTTTATAACCCTTATTGAGCATTTTATGTTCATCCTAATATTCTGAAATGTTATTCATAGGACTTTATGATGAATAGGGTCAGTGATGGAATCTTGGAAAAGTCATGCTGTCTAAAATATGAAACTAGATATGACACATTTTTCAAAGAGTTTCTATTTTATGAAAAATTGGATACTGATTATAAGTGTCCACTTTGTAATATTTGAGATGTAATTTAATAGTTTTTTCCTAATTATCTAAAACTCTAAACCTGGAAATATCCTCAATGTTAATTATTAACTAAATTCATATTTGGTATTAGAGGTATGTTTAGATAAATTTAGTGGTTATGGGGTTATCTAAGCATAAGTGACATAACCATAATGGTTAGCATATTGGAAAGATCCATGTTGTCCTAGATAAATCATATGTGCTTAATAAAAAATGACGAATTATGTTTTAGTTTTTACCATCATCATAAGATAATATATGATTATTTTACTGATATGCACACATTGACCTTCTTGGTTTTAGTCAATGGATGTATCTAGCATGCACCAAAGTAACAATGGATGTGTATAAAATTGAGACGGTTTTCAGAATAAGAAACTGAATGAAATGGGAGATATAATGAGAACTGTTTTGGTTATTTTCAACCAATTATCTGGATTCATGATCGACCACCTGAACCATGTAGATTTTTACAAAGAATCGTATATGAATGAAACAAATCCCTATGGATGTTCAGGTCATAATCATAAAGGTAAGTATATTCAAAAACTTATGTGTCATGGATGTTGAAAGAAACTATTAGTAAAATTTTTCAAAGGCACGGGAAGATGTTATAGATGTGGTAATTATGATAAAAAAACCTAAGTTATTTCCAAACGATCAATTGAATTATTTAAATGTTGTGTTCATGTTCATTATACAAATAGATTTCCTACAAAGAATGTTCGGGAATGGGATCAACATGATCATAAAAATATATGTTTACCAATCCCTAATTCCATTCCAATTAAAGATAATGAAACTAACAATGACTAAGGAAAGTTATGGATTATTTATTAGATGGTGTTTTTAGATTATTGAATCTTGGTATATGATTCATGATTTTGTTTTTAGGAATTAAGTATTGTGGACTATATTGAAAAATAATGAATAATTGATCATGAAGATTGTTGAATGAGTAAAAAATGTACATATAAGGGATTCAAGAGTGATGGTAAATTTTAGGACGATGAAATACATAAATGTATTAAGGATATATTGATGCAGATATTAATTTGGAATAATTTTTTATATTATGTGTAATCATGATGTTTGATATGTAAAACTTTCATTTAAAAAATAGTTATCTTTTTGTCTGTAGATATAATGTATAAGATTAAGGGTTCATATGAACTTTTTTGATTGAGGTAATTACATGTTACTACATTATGGGATGAAAATGTGAGGTATGAGATAAAATTCATGGTTAACCTATGTCATGGTTATTTTAAAAGGATTTCTCTCATTTTTGGTAATTTTATAAAATTATATAGTTTTTGAAAAAGGACACCACATGGACCGTGCGGAAACCCATCGTATTTGACAGAGCTTTGAGAATCGAACCCACAACCAAAGTGCAATTGGGAGTTATCTTCTACCACGGGAAAACATGATGTCCCTAGTTAGAATGACTTATTGTTTTTAGTTAAATAATTGTATTGATCAAGAATAAGATGATTTTGGATATTATGTTTTATAAAATATATATCCTTAATATAGGAAATTGATTATGTGATTATGTGATAAAAGTTATTTTGGAAGATTCTTTCTCTTTTGGGAACACTATATACATAAGGGAAAAAGAATACATTTGGATTTCATTTGTGTATAAATGGTTGAAATATCATTTTGGGAGAATCTATGTTTTTATTGTGGACATATTGAAATTTTTGTTATTTAAGGAAATGATTAACCTATCATATAGAATATGTAATTTGGTTAATTACACTTCAGTATGAGACTTTAAGAGTAGTCGATGTTATTTGGAGATAAATGTAATGATTTACATGGAATACTATGTGATCAAATTATTTTTATTTTTAGTTGCAATCATTGTTGGATTAATTTAGAGGAATTTTTTTAAGGAAAATTGTGTATTTATGGTATTTATTGATATTTGGGTACTGTTTGTTGAATTTTGGGGATTAAGAGTAGTATTTATATTTATAAAAGATTATCCTTTTTAGGGATTACTCGATCTTGTACAAACCATTTGGGTTTTGGTTGATGTCTAATGAAAGAGGAAATATAAAGTTCATATTTTGTAGATTATGTGATACTTTATAGGTTGATTCTATCACTTTAGGTGTGAACAAGTCATCTTCAATACTTAAATTTTGAATAAAAGATGAGTTTGTTGTAGAATTTTATTGAAGGATGATACTCTACATGAAAGTTAAGTATATTTCCTTATGTTATTAGTCAATCTAATAAATAAATTCCTTAACCTTATGAATGGTAACATAAAAAAAAAATTTGTCATCTTTTCCCACTAGGGGATCAAAGAACATTTAACCCATCACATGATTATGGGTTTCAGAATATTAACTTTCTCCTAATCATGTTTTCCATCACTATCCATCAGAACTAAATGGGTAGTTACACTTCCATATTAATGTTTTCATGTTATCCTAGTATGTTTTATCTAGGTTGAACTTTTTACATCTCTTTATTTATTTTAATGTTATTCTTTTTATTGACTATGTTTCTGATGAGGGACTTTTAATGAAGTTTCCAAGCCCAATTTTAAAATTGTGAGGAAACAATTTCGAAAAGGGGGGAATGGAGTACATCCAATGTAAATAAATAATATGAAAATTTAAATATTTATTAATATTTTTGAATTATAAATTTGTTTATCTTAAAGGGGAAGATATGTTCTATGGAGTACCTAATACGGATCAACAGTTTTCATTGAAATCTTACATTTTCCACAACATTGAGTAATACTAAAAACTAATAATAAAATATTATTATTTTAAAAGATAGTTAACTCATAGTTGTTTTATTGGTTGGAATAAAAATATCTAACTACAATAATATTACAAATGTTTTTTAAATGTTTTTACAATTATCCAATAAATGTTATAGGCTTAAAATGTGAATGAATCAAATATTAAGCATAAATAATCTAATATTCTTTAAAAGTATGATTTAACACCTTTTGATGGAGAGCTCTAATTAAATATAGTATTCTTCACATATATATGTTATATTTGAAAAAAATAAAAATCTAATTTTGAATCGGGACATAAAATTTTCTTTTGGTTAATTTTTGGTATTTTTCTGATAAAATTCCTTTTTATTACTAGTAAAAAATACTGTATTTTAATTCAAAACTGCATTTTCTTCTAATTTATTTATATTGTTATATTATTTTTTTAATTGGGTTTAAAGTTGAATTATATTATATTTTTTCCACTTAATCCAATGTTGGTCATTCGATGTAACTTTCACTTTGAAATTTGATATAAAAAAGTGTCAATCTTTTGATAGTTATTATTTCTTAAAAACACGCTTTTTTGTTTTGACAATGAGAATTAATTTTAAATTAAATAATTCATATTCTATGTTAATAATTTGGAATAATAGATATCATTTTTTATTTATAATATCAAATATATCAGAGCCTGGATTTTGGTATTTTTTTGAAAACCATCAATTTTTAATGAATAGTGAAAACATTGAGTAGTAGTTAAAAAACTGACTTTTTCAATTAAATGAAAATTTACCACTTCTATGAAATGAATTTCAAAAATTCAAAATATATGGGTTTTATCAGTATGTATAATTTAGTTCAATAAGATGAAAATAGTTTTCTGTGAATAGTAACTTTTGAATTTTATTTATCGCGGTTAAAGAAAACAATGTTAATTCAAGGTAAAATAATGATATTATAATATAATAAAATTACATTAACACATTCCATAACATTATTAAATGTGTAATTGAATACCAATATAGTCCTTGGGTGATATTTTTTGGACTTTTAAATCTATTTGGGTATGATAATGACATTACTAACGTATTATTTAAAGTAAAAATAAAAATATCGTAAACATGTATTGGTTTAAGAAAACAATTTTAATGTGAATTTATATAATTGATATAATCGACAATAAATATAAATTATAATTCCAAAAGTTTTCTTACATAATGGTATTTTATTTATAATTATTATATATCAAATAATTAATATTATTTATGAAACAAAAATGATGCAGTGTTTAACTAATTAATGAATGATTTAAATAAATAAAATTATAAAAGTTAAAACAATATCGAAAACATGCCCAATTATTATTGGATGATTTTATTTCATACATGATTCATCTTATCTTATACTTTAATTGGTTTTGGTCCTTTAGAAATCGGATATCATTATATATTAAAATAATATTTTCAAACATCCGTAAAGAGCCCCTCACCCCTTACAAAAATTCATCAAATCTATCCAATTTCTCACACCACTCAAGCCCCTTTTCTTGTCCATAATCTTTAAAAATAATCTCTCAAGATACCTCTCTTCTACCTAGAATCCTTACCATAGTAAAAATTTATTTTATGAAACCCTTATGGTTCAAACCAATTAGAGTTACCCGATTTAAAGGTAATATCTTCTCTTAAGTTCTTTTATTTTATTTTACTTATCCAATTCCATAAACTCGTTATATTAATTTATATTATAAAAAAACAATATTATAAATATACTAGTCTATTTATATGAGAAGGATTCTAACTACACATACACACACCTCGGTTTAATGGGTAAAGAACATACTGTTTCTGTGGATGACGAACTACTGCCTCACAAAATGATGATTGTTCAATATCCTCCTACCACCTCTTATGGTGGCCATTAATATGTAAATGCATTTACCTGTGATATATATTATATTTATATTGTATCTATAATTCTGTATTTTTTATTTATATCATACGTTTATGGTTTCCATAATGGGTAAATACAATAATTTCATTTCAGGAAGTGCGGACTACCGCCCCCATAATATGATATGACTCATTCATGCCATTAGGGGAACATATAAAGGATGTAAATAATGAAATTATATAAAATATTATACTGGAATTATAATATATCTTTGTATCATTAATTTTTCATTCCATTAAATGTGAAATAGAAATGAAAGTAGTGTTCATGCGTACATACGACTTACCATCTCCATGAATGATGCATTTCATTTCATACATCAAAATGTTATTTACTATTAAAAATACACACATATATATAAAATGGATATATATGATATATATAATATCTAAATAATCAATTTCATTCTGTAGATAATGTACTTTTTACCACATGAATAACTTGTAATTATAGATGTTTATTTTTCACTCAAGTACCAAATATTGACAAAACATCCATTACTAACATAAATGATTTCATAATGTTAATAACATGGTAATAAGTGATATCAAAGTAATATAAAAAATAAAAAGGTTTTTCTGAAATTATTAATTAACATTAGTTTATTATTCAGGTGATTAAAGAATGAACGGCTCAAGTCGTACACGGGGTAAGAGGTTTTCATCTCACATTTTATTCTGGTGAGATTCATGATGTATTGGCCACTATTTCCTTTTTTGTGGTGTTTTTAATGTCCAATATTGTATTAGTTGTGTAATATAATTTAATTTAAGGTTATTTACATCTTTAGTGTATGATCATTCTTTCATGTGTTGTATGTCTCATAAAGGGAACCTTTCACTCTTCTCATCTAATGAAAAATTCATTTAGATTATGTATTTTGAATTTTCATTTTATTATGTTGATATATGTTCTTCTATACCCTTATTGAATTAAATTTTATGTTCATGTGATGAGAGGTCTTTTTATCTCTCATCAACTCATTTTATGAATTTTAAAGTGACACTGTTAGGCTGTCGAATTTCAGTAAGAAAACTTCTCAACCCAATTTCAATTTTTGGGTTAAACTTCAACATCATTATTATGTCATTCTATGAGTATATGTGAATATACTTTTATTTTTTTATAATTAATATCCACATATATTGGGTGTATTCTTATTTTTCACACATAATTATGTCATTGATTTGTCCTTAATCTAAAAATATGATCGTTACAAGGGACTCTGTCTCAAATTACATTCTATTAAGACTTATTTGTTGTTATACACCAATTCACGTTTATATAGTGTATATACATCCCTTTTACATAATATATCATTAATAAAATTTTTATCATGATATAATAAGCATTGATTGATTTGATTTCTCAATTCTTTGTATTCAAGAGTCTCTCATTTGGTTAGGAACAATTCAACTGAAACATTTTTTTAGGGTTTTAAAGATTTATTCTTATAAATATTTAGGATTAATTTCAATGTTTTAATAATGGTTTTAAGGACTTATTAATATGGATATTAATTGTTTAAAATGATGATTTCTTTAAAAGAATCAATGTGGCATGAGACGCTATGATTTAAAAATATCTTCATTAAATGTTTTAAATGGGTTTGAAAAAGGTCTGATAATGCATTGATTAAGTCAATATCGTAAAATGATATACTGTGAATGAAATGTGTAAATGTTATCTTTTACATTATGCATGTTTTACATGTTCTGAATAAGTTATGGTTATTGGGCATATATTTTGTATACAGGTGGTTCTGTGATAAAACTGACAAGGATGAGCCCAGGATAGATCTCCAATGCATTGGGTAATGTGGAAGAGGTAAACATTAATGTTTCTCATATGTGATTTGGTAAATATAATGTGATTTTTTTTTCAAATGTAACTATCTACTTAGCAATGAAGCTATAATTTCGGTATGATATGGATGCCACATGTTACTTTGAAGATTTTTAATTTCCATTTTTTATTCATAAATCTTATGATTTTGTGTGGTATGTAAACGATTGAAAAGTATTATTTCATTTATTTGTATGTATATGTGGTCTAATGTTTTCTTTACTTGTTTTATAACCCTTGATGATATTTGTATGCTCATCCCATGTTTTAACAAATTTTTTCATCAGTCTTAAATATGAATATGGTTAAGGATGGAATCATGGAAAAGTCATGCTATCATAATCATGGAACTAGACATGACATTTTTTCAAGAGATTCTATTTTGTGAAAAAATGGATACTGAGTAGACATGTCTACTTTTTAATATTTGAGATGTAATGTTATATTTATGGACCATTTCACTAATACTCTATACCTAAAATGATCATCAATGATAATTATTAACTTAATTCCAGATTATGTATTTTTTTAAGGCTGGGGACTTATATATATCTAGGGGTAATACCCAAAAACAAAAAATTGAGCTACACTCGAACTAGAACTGGTGCATGACAATGGGACTAGGTACACTCATAGTTAGACACTCCTGGGGGTATGGTTTGGTAAAATATTAAGATTATTACAATCAATTATGGAGGATTTATTCCCCCAAAGTAACCAAAGTATATGTTTATTGGATTTATGATTCACAAATTTATTTTATGTGTTATAACCTGTTTAGAGATATATATTGTTTATAATTTTATGAGTTAATATATAATATGAAACTTAGTAGAAAGGTAACCTCGCATAAGGAATGATAACATCAGCAATGCTTGTGATGTGAAGAGTAAGAAGGATTTCATCTATGATGGACTTAAAACATCATTTCAATGGAATATTCTCTCCCAAGTGTCCTAATCATTTGAAGAAAAAGTATACTGTGTTGACATGGAATGAAAATAATTCTTTGAGTCCTATGGCTATGAAGGGAAAAAATAATAAGATGGTTGTAGGGAAAACATGGATAAAGGGAATAAGGGAAATATGTATTTTACCAAATGTTATAATTTTGGAAGGAAACACCTTAGTATATTCTTGAGAGGAAAAGGAGTTTTCTTCAAGAGCAGATAAAAAGGCCACCATGCTCATAATTGTAAGAAAAGGAAAATTGTTTCCTTTATTTAATGCTTCTACTACATGGAGATGGGACATCATGCGAATCAATGTTCCAAGAATCAAATGAATATACCCCAAATGATGATTTTGGATAATTATCATGTTATGATGCAACCACATATGAAGTAGAATTATAAGTATGACTAGTCAAGAATCATATCATTTGAATATTTTTTTAGTAATGTACTGGTTGTAAGAATTATTAGATATATACGGATTGTTCTGTATTACGATTTCATTAAGGATTCATGGACGTATGATAAATGGTATAAAGGAATAGTGATTCAGTTTAATGTTAATCTTTTTAGAAAATAAACATGATTGAGGGAAATACCACCTTTAATGTATATCTACTATTGAGATAATGATGAAGAAATAATTTATTCAGATAATTTTTGAATATGTTGTAACGTTTTATTATTTTCTTGTTGAGAAGTGGTATATGCTATCATCGATGGATTTTACAGAAATTTTGGATTTATGTAATATATCCAATAACATGTATCTTCCATAAGGAATATATAATAATGAATGTTTCCAATATGGTATTTATGGTAATTCATGTTATTACAATATTTCAAGAGGATACATTATGAATTTATTTACGTTTTTGGAATGTGAATTTTAGATCTCCTTCTTGTTGATTAAGGGTTACTGATAATTTCATCATGTTAATTTAGATACCTTTATTATAATGTGTTGAATCATTACATTTTGTAATTTTTAACAATTTACAAAATCGTTTATGTTTATCATTGTATGGGGTTTTAGAGTATGGTGTCACTATACGATGATTTTTTTCATGACCATGTTGTCCAATTATAATTCATTATTTTGTAGTAACTGATTCATTTCCCATTCATCCTATTAATATGACATTTTAACCATATTCTTTATGTGGAGTTTCCACATGGTAATTTTCACGTATCAACCATTATATATTATAGATAAATTTCAAATTTCAAGTACTAAATTATTTTAAGGAGGGGATAATGTTACACCCCGAGATATTATGAATATATTTAATATACCATTCATGAAATAATGATCCTATAAAAGACCCAACTTTATTATAACCTAGCCATGTAAATATAATACTTCTAAATATGTGATTTGAATTTTGAAAAACTGACATACAAGGTTGCATTCAGTAAGATATTTAGATCATGGTAGAAAAACATAATTTTTGGTAAATAGAATCATTCCCTTATGAATAGTAAGATACAATTATGAATAGTAATTAATAGTAATGAATAATAAATCATCCAAAAAATTAAACTTCACCCATGAATGTATAAATACAATTTAGACATCTTAAAATTAAAAAATGATCATAGTATAAGTATTGGAATATTTTTAATGTCATAAATATTTTAATTAATGTTTAATGAATATTTTAATAATTTAAAATTAATATTTATTTTAATAAATTTTAATGATAAATTTTAATTTATTTTCTTATGGTTATAAGAAATTTTTTTGAACTATGATTTATTTTTCAGTGTGTTATAAAACGTGTTATAGTTTTAAAGTCGTATTTTTGGAATAAATTATGATATTATTTAAAATTTAAATTTAAAATATTTATAAAGTTATTTTACAAAAATGAATTACATTTTTTAATTCTACAATTTGATTAATGGTTGAGGTTAATTTTTGTGTTTTTTCTAAAATTCTTTCCCTTTTTGATAAATAATGAAATACAGTAAAATACTATATATATTAATTATTAGTTAATTCACTTTTGATGACATAATGAGTGATTCAGTGCCACTTGGTTCGACCTCACAAGAACATATTACTATTATGGGTCACATTAAACAACATTATTTGTTGTCTTGAGGGAAATAATAAAATAATGAGTAAAATATTCAAAATTCATTCCTCTCATCTACTATAAAATCCCCCATCACTTCCTCTTCTATTCACTCTTCATAGCCTTGATCATCCTCAATGTTATTCCCAAATACCCATCCCTAGTCACTAAACTCATACAATAAGCTCTTGGTCTTCCTATAATACCAAAACCCCTTCCCATAAAGTGATTCTCAAGTCGGTGGATTCAAGAGTTAAATGCACTTTCCATTTCTCTCTGTTTCATTTCGAGTTCAAGTATATAGATAACAATTCCTAACCCATTCATTCCAGATTACCGTGAAAACTCCATTATCTTATATATACTGGGATTACATCATGTAAATAAATGAACCATAATAAATATTTTTACTCTCTCCATTTTATTTTATAAATGAATCGTCGTCTGTGATGTTCCAATTTACAAGTCTTGCGAAAGTATTGTTCTTCAATGTATCATTCATTAGTTGTATTGAAACAATTGTGATGGTCAGAACACAATATAACATATATATTATATCCTAATTAATATTCATGAACTATTATTTGTACATATTGATAGATCATATGACCAATCTAGTTCTTAATAATAAAAATACTGCTAAAATAATATAAGGGAATGTCATTTAATATTTCATCTAATGATTCATCCTCATTACATGTCACTAAGTGATATAAAAGACAATTAAAAAAAAATTATGTTCATAAATTATTTTTAAATTCATTTCCGGTGATTTATATCCATTCCACATGAACTCTATTACTTAAAATCAAGTCAACCGAATTTGAAAATCAAGAAAACGAACACTCTGGAATGACAGAATTCAATATTATAACTCATAAATAAGGATATAAATGAAATAAAAATAATTTTCATAATCAAAATACATGTCTAATAGGTTCTTAATTATGTTATTAATAATTCTAATTTCATATTCTAGGACCTTATTTTCAAGAGATGAACACATTCATACTAAAGGTAAGGATTTCTTCATATCTCTTCAAATTTCATGAGACATTCTATATTAAATACAATTGCTTGTTTATGTTGTATGTCTAATACCCATTGATGTATCATATACAGAATATTTTTAATTTCATTTTATTCAATGTATCATTTTATAATTATTAGTTATGGGGCATAGGTTTCTTTTGATTACAAAGTGTGAGGGTTTTCCACGAAAACCTCCATTTTCATTCGAGTTACATTGATTTTCTAATTACCTTAGTGAAATTATTGTGTATTATTTTTACACCTCATAAATTATGTTTGAGTGTCATTTATATGTTTACCAACCAGATTCCTTCCTTAGTTTATGGTGATTTACAAATTTTAAAATTAACTTTCAAAATTATTTCCGAAATACAAGCCTTATTCAAGTGAATTTCTCAACATCATACAAATTTTACGAGAACTTTATAATATTGTTTTTGGAAACCATTATCTTTATAAATAATTAATATTATTAGGAAAATACCATCTTACTTATGTTCTATTTTTATTCAATGAATATTCCAAAAGAACAATTCTTTTCAAAATAAAAAATATTGATCACTATAATTACATAATGATTTTATACAAGTATTTTATTATGTTTCCACACTCTAGTTGATTATTATGTATTATTGTGATTATTATTTTAAGGTATCATTTACCACATTCAATTTAATGGTTTATTACTAGTTTGATTGTTGATGTTCTATCATAACAGCATTCACCAATTTACTCTGAATGGTTAGTGTATATGCTTAATGTTTAGGTACGGTTATTTACATGTCATATATTAGAATAAAAATCAATGTATATGTTGTTTATGTTTATCCCAGTTCATATGATGAATAATTTGGAAATCTTAAGTGTTGGGTGGGGCCTTCTGTAGCCTCTAGAAGCATCGGTAGGTCTCATGAGACAAACTGTGGTCTTGGCAAAAGGCCTTGTAAAAATGATTACTTATGGTCTTGCCACGTAGCCGTGATGGTATGGTTATGTTGTCCTGGATTATGCATTACCTCATTATGAAAATATTAGTAATGGTTTATGTGGTTATTTGACTAGTATAATATCCATGATTATGGCATTATTTATTCAGATCTTATTCCTTCCAGGATGTGTTCATGTTTTTGTTAAAGGCATATGTTTTTAGTTATTCATCAAGACAAATGTTTTTTTATGATATATTCTATTGTATTTCTTACCCCTACTAAGAGTTTGAACTAATCACTTTCTAATGATTCATTTCTTCCTGACGTGAATAATTTTATTATGAATGACATGGTGAAATAACCTAGACGTATTGGATGTTTTCAAAAAAAATTCTATGTTTTATTTATTGACATGTGTTAATATAAAACTTATATATGTATCTTGTTTTGAATTATACTAAACTAATCTGTCCTTATGGATGAATATTCCTTGTTTATATTCCTATTTAATTAAGTAAGGAACTATCTTCGGCAATCTGGGGTTGCGTCCGTATACTATATTACAGAACATGATTTACATATCATTCCAGTCATGTTTATCTCATGAGATAGAAATCATTAAAAATTTATTGGAGATAGATATAGGTCTCACCCATATCATAATGAAACAATTCCTACATGTGCCAAAAAATAGAAAACATTTATAATATCATAACATATAGAATAACACGGGTTTCTAAACATTAGTCCATCATAATCCATAAAACACAAATGGATTTTATAAAATAATTATTTTAAAAAAATAAAATATAATAAATAATATGTATATAAACATAAAACTTGGTCATCTTATGTGGAAAATATTTTTGATAAAACATTTGAACTTAATTCCTAAGGAAAATATTCTTTCGTTTTCCAAAATTTTTTCATTTCTCAAACTGACCAACAATTATAAAAGAAAAAAAGTAGATGAATATAATCTTGAAATTTTTTAGAGGAATACTCAACGAAATATGATATCATGAAACAATAAAAATCCAATCATGTTTTAAATGTTAAAAAAACAATCCCCTCATAACTTTACCAGAAACGTCAAAAAGTACCCCAAATTGAATAAAAAAAGATTCACTGTAATACAGTTTAATAAAAATTAACCAAAGGGTAAAATTATGTTTAAAAATATATATAATAATTGAAATAATAGTATGTAATTAGTTTAAAAGTATGCAGATGATAAAAATACAGCAATAAATACTTACATATAAACAATCTTGGAAAAAATGATATTACAAAAGAATCCACTACCTTAGGTCTATTATACTTTAAATGTATCCAAACCTCCAGTATAATTATTTAAATAAAGTTTTTCGTTATTATAGAATCATTAAATTTTTCTGATATGAAATGTGATTATATTATCATCTGTTTTTTAGTAAAATTTCATAGTCACTCGTTATTCGGATACTAACAACATTATGTTCTTATGCCTGATTTGTTTGATAAATTCATTTTCTTATTCTTATGATAATGTAAAATAATATAAATAATGATATTGGTATAATATATTTTATATTTATTCATTGAAATCATATATATAATCATTGTGTAATGAAAATCATTTAGAATGAATCATATCGTAGCATAAAGATAGTTGGTTGTGTGTATGCACGAGCAATGATAACATTCCCAAAATTGTTGCATGCCATTGATGTGTATGGGGTATATTCCATAGTAAGTGAGATGTTATAATAGTATTATTTTAATATTATTTGCATCATTATATCCATCCAATTAAGGCGGTGGTGAAAATCGATTACACCACGGTGTGGAGATGGTTAGTCGTACGTACGCACGTGCAGTGATTTCATTTTTCATACGATTGATAAGAGGATAAATATGGTTCTTTAATAATTATAATGACATATCACTATATTATTTATACTAATTTTATAACTTTATAATAAAAAAAATAATGAAGAGTATGAAGAATAAGAATGATTTTTTAATGAATCGGTAGGATAGATTACCGCTTCCTCAAAGTGATTCCTCTAAATATTTTCTTAGAAGACAAGATTTAGTCGTTGATGATAACAATAAACTCTAGAATTAAAATAAGTATGATTTGAATGTAAAATGTTTGGATATTTACAAGCTTTAAGACTCAAATTGAAATGAAGAGGTGATTGAAAAAATTCCCTTTTATAATTGAGGTGGGAGGCACTTTTGGAAACTCAATCAATAATAAATCATATTAAAATAAAACCCAGTACAAAAACCTCCAAAATATCTCAATTTGTAATATGAGATGATATAGGGTTTCAATATAATCAAAAAAAATTTGGACAAGTTATTTTGTTAATTTAAATTGTACCTGTTTAATTGACACATAGTTATTCTATTTAAATTTAATTTTGGTAATGAAATTGTAAATATATATAAGTATGGTGTTAATTTACGATAAATGGTTTTTAATGAAATTTTAGATCTTATAATTATATAATTGTATCTTTTAAATATATCTATTATTTTTAAATAATTTAATAATATTTTATTTCAATAAAATATCAATAGTGACTATTTCAACACTATTCATTTATTTATCGTTAAATAATATTCACACATAAGATAAATTCAAAAAAATATTTAATAAACTAATAAAATTACATATGTACATATAATATTCTTAGATATCATTAATTATATCATATTGTATTTATTTTAATATTTTGAAAATAATGTTTTTGATATTTATATTAATAAAATAATTTAAACGTCACTATTGTGTCATCATTAATGGTAATTATATAATCTCTATAAAATTATGAATATATTTCTATGATGTGGGTAATTTTTTTATATTTCTAGATACTATCTATAATCAATATTATCTCCCAGATATTTATATTTTAAAATTCTTATACTTATATAAAATAAGATCATGCCATTTTTTCAAATTCAACAGTTTTTATTATATTCATGTCATACTCATATGTAATTGCCCATTATGTTATTAAATTTAAAATAATTGATGATAAGGGTCGAATTTATTCATCCAATTGACTTTTTACATATTTTAAGTTAATTTTATAAAATTATTTTTACCAATAATTACACGGTTTACCTTTAACCGTGGTAATAAAAATAATTACCATAGTTACTATTCATAATGCACAAATATAAAAGTAGCCAATTAAATTAATTCAGACATAAATATTACAAATATGGAATAAATTTTTAAAAATTAAAAACACATAGATTTAAATAATTAATTTAAAATTAATTCTACTATTGAAATGAGAAAATAGGTTTTAATAGATTAAATATGGCAAAAGCTTGAAATGTTTGTACATTTATATTAAATTTGAATCTACTTCCATTATTTTACATTATATTAATTGGTAAAAATATATTACTTTTAAAAAATGAAGCTAATAAATAATATCATTCAACCATATAAATTATTTCAATTTAAAATGTTATTTTCAACTAAAAATTAGAAT
The DNA here is from genome assembly GCA_963277665.1 of Viscum album. NCBI lineage: Eukaryota > Viridiplantae > Streptophyta > Magnoliopsida > Santalales > Viscaceae > Viscum > Viscum album. The sequence goes on along the minus strand of OY728128.1, from coordinate 792,063,977 downwards.
ATTTTTACTATTCATAAAAACATAGAAGTTATCATAACATATTAGAAATTCATCCAAAGTCAAATTATTTAACCCTATTCAAAATAACATGTTTATGTTGTCATATAAAAATTATTTATGTGTTAAAATATTAATTTTAAATAGGGTTTCCAAATAAATGTGAACAATTAAATGTTTAAAAAAATAGGTTTTTATACTTAAAATAAGATTTTATTCATACACTATGACTAAAATATCCATTGGATGATTATAAAAAATATTTTATTTAGTATATAATACATATATATAACATTTATTTCATTAAAAAATGTAATTTAAAAAAAACTACAAAAGATCTAATTGATTTTTTTTCATAATCAATTGATACTAATGAATTCAAAATGCATTTTCCAAAGTTAGTTCTAATTATACCCGCTAACTTAAATTCTAGGAAATAATGATAATATTATAATAAATGAATCTGACGGTTTGTTTAAACTCAAAATAGCATGTAAATAATGCTACTGAAGAGTTAAATATATATAAAGAAAATTTTTCATAACAAAATCTCGGTGTTACAAGTAATACATTACCAATTAATTTTAGGGTAATTAACCTTAAATGCATATGAACTAAAACCAAATACACTAGTAGTATCAACGAATGGATTTATATATAGTAAAACCAAATAGTTTATACATTATAAAATTATTATTATGTTATTATATACATGTATTTTTCCTAAATTTCAATCAATGGTTTTTATCTATAATCTATGTGTTCCTAAACAAAATTCCCATGTCATCAAAAAACATTATATAATTCTGACTATAAATTACCTCACCCTAGTATCCTAGTGATAGGGGTCACATTTTATTATTGTTACTATGTAAAGGTTCTATCGAACCAAGGGAACAAATAGTTTTATAGTCATATAAAAATACATATAATCTAAAATAAGACATTAAATTTTAAAACATTAAATCCAGCATTGTTTTTTATTTTAAAAAAATCATTATTACATATATCATGTCAATATATATCAATCATAATACACATTATATCATTCTAGGTTAGGTAAATATAATATAGGGTAATCTTAGTTTCTCAATAATGAAATGGAGTAATTATAAGGTAACATGGAATAAATAAGAAATGAATAATATGGTAGAAATAATTAAAAATAAAATAATGAAATATTAATCTTCACATGAACATTAAACATATCCATAAATATCCTAACTATTAAAATAATTTCATGGACACTAGTAACTTCTTTTATAATTATGAAATTCATAATTCCAGATATTATAAAAATCCTACAGATTCCATATTCTATGAAATATTCATAAATGAGACTACACTCTGCCAAATAGCGAAAAAATTCTTTCTCATAAGACCTATCAATTAATTTATGTGATTTATAATTCTATGCCTCAGATTCCAAAAAATATTTCTATTTCATTCAACATCTGAATTATTTATTTAACATAATATACACTCTGTACAAATAATGAAATAATATATATTTAGGGAAATATCATACGAATCATCAATTCGTTCTATATTGAAATTGATCATAAATCATCCCATAAAATATGGATGACTGTATCACTATATAATTACCATAATAAAACATAATATTCATAAAATTATGTTGAAAAAGATAAAAATATATTACCAATATTAATGGAATATTTACTGGAAAAAATAACCTTTTCATATCTAAATAAATTATTTAATATCATAAAAAAACAAAAAAATTAATGTAAACATTTTCATTAAAAATTATAATTTAATACATTTTATGTAAGATTTATAGATATTGAAGTACTTACAATAGTAAATTCTATTCGTGGTGTGTACATTATAACAATGATTTCATTCACAATTTATGAAAACACTCAAAAATAGAACAGATGGAAAATGAAAAATAAATTCATTTGATTTTTTTCTGAAAAACCGTAAAATTTTTTATAATTTCATTAATAAATAATAATATATTTTTAAAACCATTATTTTAATATTTATAAAGAATATATGGATGTAGAATAAAAATATTCAGCATTAAGTAGAAAAAAATCATCCAATTTATTTTAAAATTATCATCAAAATAATGAGTGGAAAATTAAAGGTAAACTTATAGTTAAAAAAATAGTTTAGGAAAATATATTTTCTTTGATATTGAAATATTAATTAATTCACCTAGTATAGGCTTGAACATAAACAATCCTTTTGAATGGTGATATGGTGAAATAAAATATTACCTCATATCTATCGTCCAACATATGACATCAAAATACTAATATAATAAATAGAAATTGATTATACATCAATCATATTACTACAGTCATATATATCATTCTATATATTAGTAACTTATAACCTTTTAACAATAGTTTTCCAACAATTCATTATTAAAGTCACTCTTTTGGGTGATAACTACTTTGTTTTTATGTTTCGTATAAGTAGTTATAGTCATTTTATATTGATTATGGTTCTATAATCACAATAATTTTTGACATTATATAAATATTATATATATTCATAAAATAAAATTATAATACAAAATATAGTATTTTGATAAAAAATGAATTAAACCATTCCTAGATATTACTAGTTATACGTACGCATAAAATTTGTTTTCAATTAATGATTGGTGGAGAACAAAAATATAAATAATAATTCAAAATTACAAAATAATTATTACATCAATATATTAAATATATTCTCCAAATATATTTTTATTAAAATCTATGTAATGTATAAATTATAAATTAAGAGCATCATCTAGTGGATGTGGTAGTCTATATGTAAACACAAGTGATATTATTATTTTTCAATGGATTGGATGGTAACAATATAAAAATTAAATTATAATTCATGAAAAATAATTATTTCATAAATACAATATAAAAATATTAGAATAATTATTATAACTATTTATGAAATTTGGCAATGGAAAATGATTTGTATCGCTACGTTGATTCGTTAGTCCACAAATATGCTTGTACGATAATTTCATATCCTATTTATTGAAAAATAGGGTTTCAAATGGTGGTTTAATAATTATAATAACATGTTTTTACGTTGAGGATAAGATATATTTTATTTTTTTATTAATATAATTTCTCATGTGGTGGAAGAATAATAATTAATAAATATGGTGTTTAGTTAGGGAGATTCATTGTCCATTAATATCAGACCCTTATATATCCTATTAAGAACCATATGGATGTACTTTAATGAATACTTTTTTAACTATAAAATTTATAAGTATTATGGGGAGGGATTTCATTTCCGCAGTTGTCGGGGTAAATGTATCACATTTTGTGAATAAGTGATGGGATGGAGTTCCCTTTTGAAATTTAGTTGAGTGGGACACATGAAATGTTTAAAAGTAATAAAAAAATTAATAATTCAAATTATTGGAATACTTTCAACAACATTAAACATATTATATAGTGATATTATTCTGTCCATAATTCAACAATCTAATTGTGTTTAATTTTTATTAGTATTTTAACCCTTATATTCTTGGATTAAGAAACCTTTAACCTTTTTAATCCTTAACTACAATAATGAATTTTTAAATATTAGTGGGTTATGATATTATGTAAAAGTTTGAAATATACTAATAAATGGAAAATGGTTGAAATTATAGGCATGTTATCATTAAACATGTCTTATTTCATTATTTTAGTTTTTTTAAATAATTTAATAAATTATTAAATTTCAGAAAATAGAAATAATTTTATTTTTCAAATTATTTATTTATTTGGATATTAATTACATAAAAATGTCGTAAATCGATTATAAACTTAAAAAATCATAAATATATTATATAAAACTATAATATTCACGTAACACACTAATTCCTATAACATCTATTACTTTCATAATTTTAGAAAATCATTTATTCCGAATTCCTGATAGTTGAATGAATACTATGCTGGAATTACATAAGAATTTAATCTAATTATTTAACAACTAAAAATTTAAACCAAAAATACCATGATAAAAAATAAATTAATTCCTAATATCAAATTTTATAATGAATCCAAAAAATATAGATCCATAAGGAAAAATAATTGAGATATTATGATTCGGAGTAAGACATTTTATTTTTACTCGTTTCATAAATTAATAAAAAAGATAATAATGATGTAAAATGTCACTATGTATCCAATACATATGTAATTGCATGTAAATAGATAATCTAAATTCATTCAATATGATAAAGGTATGTTTTAGGGAAATAATGCTTTCTTATCCACTTGTTTTCTCTATATTTATCCATTTTACCATTACCATTATGACAAATATTCACAAAGGGTTCTATTCATAATGGAAAAATATATATGGGGAATTTTTACTAAATTTTACCCCCCAGATTAATTATATAAAACCCATTACTAATTATTAAATTCAAATAAGTTGTGGAAATTTATTTAAAGTTTAACCAATAAAACAGGCTGAAATTTTTTGCCAATTTTTTTTTGATATATGATATTTTTTTACCATAATAATGAATAAGATTATCTAAAATAACCTATAATAGATTGAATTTACTTTTAAATAACTCCAATTACTTTTTAAACAATTTTACAAAATGAAATTTTTTATATGTTTTACGTGAATATGCAAATATGAAAAAATTTTGGTATTGTCATTACTCATCGAAAAATTATTCTTTTCCCAAAACAGTAAAAAATAACATTTAGATATTTATGATCTTATGATTTCAAAAAAGTTAATAATTTTATCAATTTAATTCTTTATAATTTCCATATGTTAATTATATTATCTCATAAAAAATATTTGAGATCCAGATTGGGGACAAATCTATTTTCAAATAATATATTGACTTTACAAAAACAATTATCATTCATATTATCAATATAATTTCATTAACTAAAACATATTATATATAATTTAAAAAATTTCATTATTCTCATTCGTAGTACCATTTTAAATATCATTTATATAATGTATTATTTAATTTAAATGTTACCTATAAAACAAGTCCTATATGAAATCATATTTATTTAAAACAAAATATATCATAAAATAACATGTTGTTTCAACCCTCTAAGGAATGATAACGATGTTAGAGATGAAGATGAATATGAAACACAAATTATAGCTATATTATGGTAGATAAATAATGTTATGAAAAATAATATTGGATGTATAGAGTAGCCTTCTGATCCACAAAATAGTGTAACAATGTTAAAACATTTCATTATAAAACAACCACTATAATTTAATAAAACCAGAAATCCATTTATATATTATAAATAGAAAAGATACATATAAAATTAACTTCTCAATTGATGGTTTTATGAACATGGTATAGTATTTATTGATGTATATATTCTTATTTAGTACTTTGATTGATGATTTTCATTGATTAAAAACATCAAGAATGAGGATGACATAAATAGAATGGATTATAAAAGAAATTAATGGTATTTTTTACAAAAAAAAATTCATTATAAATGATGAGATTATTTGGGGGGAAAATTATAGATTATAAGATATAATGAATTAAATTTTTTTTCATATGAAGGTAACACTACATGGTTGGAAATGAATATTATAACAATCGCATGTAATCCAAAGAGAAACATTTTCCATTTATTTTTGGGGATTAATCCAATCACTAAAAGGTATGATTTCTATCAATAAATGTAATCATACGATTCTGTTGTATAATGTTATATAAAAATAGTTAAATAATTATCAAATGATTACGGTTATAAATGTAGTAAAAAGAAGATATTTACATCAGAGAAAAAAATAGACATGGGGATGAATAGAAAGGGGAATGATCTAACATGTGATACGTAGAGAAGTAAATAGCTTAGTATAATCTCACAAGTAATAGGAGTTCAATACAATATTTTTTAAAATTCATTCATTTTAATGAATTAAATGGTAAGTGAGAACACAATAAAGTACAAGGCTTTACCTCTTAAAATATGTGGAACTATTCCATCCAAATATAACAAATGTCTTGGGAACATAAAATATTATTCTATATAGAAAAGAAAATAATATATAAAATTACTACATCTAATATTGTTTTTTTGAGTGATGTGTTTAAAGGAATAAATATAGTCCATTCAAATATTTCAAATAATTTATTTTATTTTTGTTGTATACAAAAATCAATATCTGTATAATTTTCTAAATGTGTAACCTCACCCCCTAAACAATTATATGATATGATATAATTGAAAAACATTAATTTAATTACAACTATATCTTATCTATATTGAATCAATATGATATATATATGTGGTAATTTTAATCCTAAAATTCCATTTATTCATCCTCTAGTGGAATCTGATTGAATTTTAGGGTTGATTTGGCTTTGTTAGTAAGGAACCTATATCAATTAACCAAGAATGGAAGAAACATTCCATATTATAAATCATTTTTATATTATATATCATTGTTAGGCTAAACCGATGAAACAAATGAGAAATACATGCATCATATCGATTTCCAAACCTATTAATTAAGTATATTTATCCGAAATTTTTGTTGGGGAACACAATATTTAATGTTTTTTTAATTTTTTGTAAAATGTTCATTAAATTCATATGGACCTTCTTAATCTTTCCTAAAATGATGAAGTTCTATATTTAATTGAAATTATAATGATTTTAATTATATTTATTACATGGATCTATAAATTATTTCCAGAAAAATATCATATCCATATATCATTAGTTAAGGGAAAAGGAGGAGTATATAGAAAAAAGAATTCGTATATGGTATAATCATTATTAATATTTAGTAATTTTAATTGGTCTTACCAAGTATAATATTATCATGATGTATTTAATTGTATAAGTCTTTATAGAATAACTTATTTTGCTTCATGTTGTCATCATATAAGAAATTTAATTTTATTTAACGATCTTGGAAGAAAATGAATAAAATTTTCATATTTTTTAGAAGATCATGATGGAATAAGAAGATAAATGATATATTTAGAATGTGTGAATTTTTGATTCATGATGTTTGATTTTTGGATTGGATAATCAATTGTGAGTGTATAACGGTGGATCTTTTAAACAGAGATGTTGCCAAAATATGTCCATGAACAACCGCGATAACTAAAATATTTAGTTGTATTATGATTAATATATACTGATTAATATTTGAGACATATTTTCCTCAACTATATCATATACACAAAAGGTTGACTCGTAATGGGGTTGTATTCTTGAGGAAATATGAATGAAAGTGGACTTCAAAGAACATAAGATATGTTAGTTCAATGAACCCATTTATACACTACCCAGGATGAGTGTTTGGATTATAAAAAACAATGATGAATCATTTAATATAATGTGATGAGTCTAATTATATAATGTCATTCTGATAGAATATTCCTTCTTATAAGTTAATAATAATGCGAAATATTATATGACACATTATTTAGAGTGGGAGTGATAATTTTTCATTGATGATATTGATGAATTATTTGTATAGTAAAATTTTTAAAATATATAATTATTATGAGATAAAAAAATTATATATTTACACATAATGTGATTATTAAGGGTCATATAAGGTTTTTTTAGTTGATAATTGATTATAATTTATCATCAAATGTCCACCCTAGAAATGAATAAGAGGTGGTTGCTTCCTTGAGTGGGAAAACCATGCTAGTTTATTCATGATGAGGATTGATGGTGGTCTAATAATTTTGTAATTTCATAAGATGGTTCATGATTTCATTTGTCAATGTAAATGATATTATCTATATGATATTAATGTTCAACAATCAAACTATGATTGCATTAGTGTGTTTCAAAAGGAAGATGCATGATTATAGAAGATATTGATAAATTTTATTCAATTCCAAAAAGATATTTACTGAATTATATGGTTTCATAAACATGTTTGGGTCACATTATATTTAGGAATGATGATGTTTTTGTTTGATAATGATCTTATTTAAACATTCTGCATTCATCCTGTAAGTATGAAGATTTATAGAGTTATATATTAGTATATCTGTTAGGATATAATGAAATGGGATATTGGAGAGTATATGTAGTAACCCTGGTTTCTGGTATGTAACTATTAGTGAATTTTTTTCATGGTTATAATGTTATGTGTGATTAATCAGAGAGTCGGGAGATCTTTAAATGCCGTTTTGAGGTAAAGGGGAAGTCGCATGGTCGGCACACGGTTTGTCTAACCATGTAGCAAATCATGGGTACTTTTTTCTTTTGAGGATGTGGATTCTGCACAGTGGGAGCATGATTAGATATACTATGTAATGAAGTCATGTGATGGTATTCCAAAGCAGTGAAAAATGCACAGTTATTGCACGATTCATCATAATGTACGAACTAACCGTACGAGCACTTATGTGAGATCCTAAAAAATAGGATCTCACACGTTTTTGCCTCGATGTGTCTCTTTTATTCTCCTAAACAGCCAAAACTCGGGATTCTTCTTTTCCTAAGCCCATAGAAGGTTCTCCCATCATTCAACTGGTGATATGAAGGCTTCCCATATTGAATTGAAGCTAGATTCTTGAGGAATGTGATCATTCTCCTTCGTTCTTGATCGGTTTCTTAGATATACATAGATCTACTTCCCCTCTTCTCTTATGTTCTTACATTGTTTCTTGTAATGGGTAGATATATGTGTGAGGATGCCAATTATGATGAGATTTGTATTTGATCTTGGTATTAGAAGAGATCTATGTCGGGTTCGTGGAGATTCAACCAGGTTTGCTTGTGTGTTCTTCATTTGTTGGGGTTTTGGTCAAATCCATTTAGGTATGAGGCTTCTCTTTCAACTCCTATTTCTATAATATATTTCCTTATATTAAATGTTTTTTTAAATTAATTTCATTGTGAAAATAAAGAGATAAATATTCTTTAGTGGCGATTTATGTGTTTTTTGAAATTGTGTGATCTTGGTGAATTGTTGTGTAAAGGGGGTTTAGTTTCTTGAATTTAAAATGATGATTTTAAATAATTTATTTTTTTGAATTGCTAATTGGTTGATGAAAAAGTTGTTTTTAATAAAAATGGTGTTTTATTGAAATGGTTTTGCATTGAAATGGTTTTTATAGAAATTGTTTTCAATAAAAATGTCTTCTAATTGAAACGGTTGTTTTGGAATTATCGTTGGGAATATGTGGTGGGTTTTCATGTTTTATATATGGGGCATGGTTGAAATATGTACTTATTTTTTGTGCCAATGGGTTAATTGCACATGTAGGAACAGTTACCTTCTAACGACATAGTATATCAACATGAAACCGCTCATGAGTATGGAAATATCATAACATGCCATTCATGGTTGGTTGCATGGGTTTTGGATAAGTATGGTATGCCAAAAAGGATTTTTTAGAAATATATTTTTTAGTTTTCTTTATGAAAAAATTACATTCTAGAAAATTTTGTTTAAACTTCACTTTTATGGTTTTGGTTATAAATAGTTTTGGAAACATGTTTATATTTAGTTATAAACTGTTTTCAGAAATTGTTTTTTAGAAACTCTTTTATATAAATATTTCAAAATCATCCTTAATTGTGGCATGAGTAGGGATGTCATTGGGGAAAACTTACTATGTTTTATACTCATCCCTTCTTTGGAACTTTGGTTCTATTGTAGATTTCATCTTCCAAGATAGGGTAAAAGGTGACACTTCCCACATTTTTAGCAGTACTTCATGATGTTTGGGCTGTTTGTAGATTGTGGAGCTTGATATTTATGGATCATGGTGTCTTTTGTTCTTTTTAGAGCCTTGTGTCATTTATCTGTTGTGTACATTGATACATATTTTTTCTTCTTTTGTTGCATACATTGATGTGGTTTTGAGATACATGATGTTGTCGATTTGTCCTTCATTTTTTCTTACACCATATTGTGAATTTTTTTATTATTTGTTGGTTTATTGGGTTATTTATTAAAAGTTAAATCATCCCCCATCCGTATTGGAAACCCTTAGGCATTTATTTCCATCCTTTGGTATTAGAGTTGAAATTCCCTCTTGTCTATCCTTTAGGTTGAAATTTTAGGCAGGAGTAGGATTGCCAGAGCATGAAATGTATAGCATAAAAGGATGTAGACATCCATTTTACAATAAACATCATGTTACGAGGGATTTGGGTACATAGGTGTTCGGAGACACTTTCTGGATATAGGAATCTCATTGTCATGTGTTTAGACAATGAGATGAGCATAACACACATTGTAGAGGTATAAATTCCCACTAGTATTTCATATTTTATTTGAAATAATGATTAATGATTTTGTGAAATGGTGTAATTTTTTTTAAAAATGCCAAATTTTTTGCCAAATGATTGACATTGAAGAAGAATGGTTGATATATTTTGATGATTGTTTTGTTTTAAAAAGAAATAATTGTTTTTAAGAAATGGTTTAACACAGAAAATAGATTTTATTGGAAAACAATGATGTGATAGTTGATGTGATAATAGTTGACATACTAAGCCGACAGTTTCGTGAGAGTGAGATTAATAGAGTTTTTTATTGGTTTAGAAAATGGCACCTGGTAGGCGTCGTCGAGACCAAACTGAATAAGATGTGGAGAATATGGTTTCATATAAACTAGGGGTGAATATAGAGAATATTCAGAGTATTTTCCAAGATATTCAATCTATGGATTCGAGGAACATGAGGAATAAGCCAAGGAATGTCGATCATTCCATAAAATTCATGCATCAGAATCCACCTAACATCTTGGGTGCTTCTGAACCTGATAAGGCAGATGTGTGGCTTAGTAGGATAAATCTTATCTTTGATTTAATCAGTACATATGTATAGATAAAGGTAAAGATAGGGATTTGAATACTCTAGTATCTTGCACGACAGTTGTTGGATTTAGTAGTGCTGGCTAAATTGGATGAAAGCCTCACATGGGAGGGTTTTTAGGATTTTTTCAACAAACAATTCTATCCTCACACATTCATGATCCAGAAAACAACGGATTTCGTCAGCCTAAATCAAGAGAATCTCTCTGTCATGGAGTATATGCAAAAATTCTTGAATTTAGTAAGTATTTTGATTGATGATACAATATGGGTGTCATTGAAGGCATGATCATCAAATCGGGGCTACGAGAAGAGATTTGATCAATGATTATGGTGGTCCATATTACAAATTATATATATATGGAGAACAGAGAGACTGTTGATGAACGTGATCTCTCAGGATCGATAGGAGGAGGAATGATGATACCTACAAGGAAAGGGGAACAAAAAAACTAGAAGAAATTTGAAAAGGGAAACATATTTCCATGTTAGAATGGTAAATCAGAATTAGGTAGTAGGATCAGGGAAAATTACTCCATGAACACAGAGAAAAGTAGGTTGCTTTCAATGTGGTTCGTTTGACCACATAAAGTAGGGGTGTTTGGAAAACCCTAGAGAATGTCATATTACCAACAAGAGGGGGCATCTTCAGCGGTATTGTCATAGTTCCCCAAGGATATGTTTTCAGAACACTTCTCAGGCATTGCAAGTATCATATGCTCTGACAAGATGAGGACAACAGAATTAGTCTCATCATCATAAAATATATAACAATGGTGATTCTCGAAATACCATGTCTCCTCAACCAGGACAATCTCATCATGCAAACAAGGAGATACTTGTAGAAAAATAGAAATCATATGGAGATGAGCACATGATTTTTGATGATCAGTCTGGACCATCTACAATGATAGGTATGATTCTATAGAATTCTTCCTCTGTGAAAGTGTTTTTTATACCGGTGCATCACATTCCGTCATTGCTTCTCGTTCTATTTAGTTTCTATGTTTAAAATCTAGAAATGATTCCTTTTGTTTTGAAACTGTAATTGATGAAAGAGAATGTCAAGCCGTGTAGAACATGTGTTATAACTATAGATGGAGGTGAACTAAAATGGTACTTCATGATGATAGAGATGGTTTTAATGGATGTAATCATGAGTATAGATTTTCTGAAAACGTTCAAGGCTCGAATCTACACTTATAAGAGAATAATTATTTTCATGACTAAGGATGTCATCAAGAATATCTTCTGAGGATATTCAATTCCAAAGAAAGGTTAAAGGAGTTTGTTGGCACCAATGATGGGAACAATATATTATTAGTTTGAAGTGATGAATTTTCATCAATGGAAGAGATCGAGTAAAACAGATTTCCACTAGTTGTTGAAAAATTTTCAGATGTCTTTCCTAAGAACATATCAATGTTACCACCTCTAAGGGATGTGGAGTTTATGATTGATCTCTTTCTGGGAAAAAAATTCTATTTCCCTTCTATCTTATAGAATGTCACCAATAGAGTTAATGTAATTAAAAGTTTACATGGAGGAGCTGGAAAGCAAGGGTTTCATTTGACCAAGTATATCCCCATGGGCAACACTAGTCTTGTTCGTAAAGAATTCATATGGAAGTATTCAATTGTGTGTTTACTATTTTATGTATAATAAAGTTATGATAAATAATGGATATCCACATTCCTGAATTTGATTACTTGTTTCATCAATTAAAGGGAGCACAATGGTTCTCCAAAATAAACTTGTGATCATGATATCACTAATTGTGAGTTCAGATGGAATATATTCTATGGACACCTTTCAGAAGAGGATATGGACATTATGAATATGTCTTCATGACTTTTGTTTTAATTAATTCACCAGTGATATTCTTGGATTTTATGAACTGGATATTTCAGAAATATATGAATTCTTTTGTTGTGGTGTTTGAGTACGACATCTTGTTGTATTCAATGAAAAGATATGACAATAAGGATCACCTGTAAATCGTGTTACAAATCTTGAGAGATCATTGGTTGTCTTCCAAATTATCAAAGTGTAATTTTTGGATACAAGAATTATGTTTCCTTGGCCATTTCATTTATTAGAAACACAATTATGTTGATCTTGAAAATATCGATGATGTTATCTCCTGGAAACCACTGAATACTGTTTTCTAAAATCAATGTTTTCTTGGTCTAGTAGGTTACTAACGATGCTTTGTTCGTGACTTATATTGACTAGCTTTGCCAATGAAAACTCGGAAAAGAAGATTCCTCCATTCCAATGGATAGAATAATATATGAAGTCATTCAAGGAATTGAATGATCGGCTTACATCAGCACCTATTTTTTTATTCCAGAATCAAGACATGGGTATGTGGTGTACTATGATTATTCGGGATCAATGTTGGGTTTTGTTCACATGCATGGAGACCATGTGGTTACAAATGGTTTCAAAAAGTTGAGGGTTCATAAGAATAATTACCAAAAACATGATTTGGAGTTATCTGCAGTCATCCATGACCTGAAAACATGGAGAAACTATCTCTTTGGTGAGAAATTCAATAATTTTAGGGACCACAAAAGCATGAAACCCATTTTACCATAGAGATATTTGAATATGAGGGAAAGGATATGGTTGTATTATCTCCAAATGTTTGAATTTTACTTGATGTACACACCAGGGAATGGAAATTCACTTGCAAATGCATTGAGTAGAAATTCATATGATCAGTTAATGAAATAAGCTTCAAACGAATGGCAATTTCTGTCGGTCCTAGCCGACATGGATGTAGAATGTGGATACCGAGGTGATGTTGCAATTTTATTTTAATCTACACTTGTCCCTGATTTGGTGAATATGATTATGGATTCACAAACTTATAATGAATAATGTTTGTTTCTGATTTCAAAACATAATGGTGGGGAGACCATTAAGGGCTGGGAACTTGATGGGAGTTCAGTTTTGTGTTTCAATAATTAAATGGTTGTATAAATTTCTTTTCAGGACAAAATATTTCTTTCATACCACAATTCTATATAAGCTATATATCATGTTACGCAGAAGATGTATAAGGGAGTAAAGGATTAGTTTTGGTGATGAAACATGAAAAGAAATGTGGTCGAGTTCATCTCATGATTCATAACATGCATGTATGTTAGAGAAAAACATCCAAGACTGGTAGGCATGTTGCAGTCTTTACATATCCCAGTGTGGAAATGGGAGAATATTGCAATGGATTTTATTACAGGTCTTACAAGAACAGTCTGGAAACACGATTCCATTTGGGTGGTAGTGGATCAACTTACCATGTCGGGACATTTCATTCTAATTCGTGAAACACATATGGTGGTGGATGTGTCAATATATATATATATATAAAGTGGTAATGAGTCATGGAGTACCAGTGTCAATAGTCTAAGATAGAGATATGAGGTTGAAAAATCTTTTCTATAATTCCTTACAACAATCCCTTTGGACTCAGTTGACTATGAGCACAATATATCATCCTCATACAGATGACTGGTCTGAAAGGACGATATAGACGTTGGAAGAAACATTGCGGGATTGTTTAATGTTTTTTGGTGGCTCATGGGAGGACAATATACCATTGGCGGAGTACTCCTCCAATAACACCTATCAGACCTCGATACACATGTCTCAATTTGAAGAATTGTATTGGTGTCATTGTCGTTCTCCACTATGCTTGGTGGAAACTGGTAAAACATCACTAGTTGGGTCATTCCTTCTCTAAGGTACAAGGAAGAAGAACCATTTGATTTTAAATAGGATGGATATGGCTCAAAGTAACCAGAAATCATATGCAGATCATCATCGAAGACTATTGTCATTCTTTGTGGGTGATCATGTATTCTTGAGGATCTCTCCCAGACCTGGAAATCATCATTATGGGAATGAAAGAATGTTATCTCCATGATAAATTGGACATTTAGAGATTCTATAATGGTTTAGAGAGGTAGAATATCAGTTGGAACTGTCATCACAGTTTAGTTTATGGCATAATCTGTTCTATGTATCTTTGTTGATATTTATCAGCATGATCCTGACCATGTGATCAGATGGTATCATATTGACCGAGAAAGAGATTATTCATTGGTAGATAACCTAGTACAGATTGTGGATAAGCAAGAGAAAGTGTTTCATGGAAAAAGTAGCAGTTTAGTGAAGGTTTTATGACATCATGGTCAAATTGAGGAAGAATCCTGGGAATACAAGAAGAAGATGAAAGAGTAATGGATGAAACTCTTTCAGAACAATGAGAGTTTATATATTCTAAGGATAGAAAGGCCAATCGTGGGGAGAATTTATTACCCCCTATTTATGGTATGTAACCTTTACCTAATGATTTTTAAAGTTATAATATTATTAGTGGGGAATGAGAGATTTTGGAGTAATTTGAATGATTTTTTGAGGCAATGGTGATGTCGCACGGGCAACACACTGTTTTTCTATAAATGTGGCCAAACCATGCACATTTTGTCATTTTGAGGTAGTGGATCCTACAAATTTGAGAACGGATAGAGATAAGAATAGAGGAATTTGTGTGATGGTCTTCCTAAGTAGTGCCTATCGCACGGTTAGCACACGGTTTGTCTAACCTTACGGGCACTTAACTGAGATCCTAAAAAAGTGGATCTCCCAAATTTTTTCTACTAACTGGATTTTTTCCTTCTAAGCGGGAATAACATGGGATTTTTCTTCTCCTACATCCAGATATGGTTTTCCCATTATTTCATAGGTGATCCAAAGGCTTCCCGAATCGAATCTAGATTCTTTAGGTATGTGATCATTCTCCTTCATTCTAGATCGATTTGTTGGATCTACATAGATCTACATCTCCTCTTATTTCATGTTCATATATATATATATGATTTTTATGGGTGGATCATACTATGTGGATTCCATATACAATTTGATTTCTGTTTTTTATTTTTAGGAGAAGATATATAAGGAGGGTTGCTGGGGATTCAACACTGTTTTCATGTGCGTTTTTCGTTCGTTTGGGTTTCCGGTCAAAACCATAGATGGAGGAGGATTCTATATCTATTTACCATTCTAGAATTGATTTTCATAGATTAAATTTTTTTTATTTAAATTAATTTGATTATAAAAAGAAGTAGATAAATCATCATTAGTGATGATTTATGGTTTTTTTGAAATTGATTGATCTTAGTGAATTGTTGTGCAATGGGGTTTAGTTACTTGAATTTAAAATGATGATTTTCAATTATGGATTTTATTTTATTTCTAAATGGTTGATGAAAATTTTATTTTAAATAGAAATGGGTTTCAATAAAAATAATGTTTTATTAAAATGCTTTGACATCGAAAAGGATTGGCAAGGAAATTCTTTTGACGGAAATGGTTTTCAATAAAAATCTGTTTTTATTGAAAGGGTTGTTTTTACATTATCGTTGACCCTATGTAGTGTGTGTTCAAGTTTCATATATTTGTATTGGTTGAAATATGACATTGTGATCAATGAAAAATGGGTAATGTAACATGGGGAAATTATTAGCTTGTGACGACATGGTAGATCGACGAGAAAATGATCATGAGTATGGAAATGTCATATAGTATCATGCATGGTTGGTTTCATGTGTTTTTGGAATGGTTGGGTATTCCAAAAACTTATTTTGTGAAATGTTTTTTCATGATTGTATAGTTATATTTCTGGAAAAATAACTTGCTAGAAAAATTGGTTTAAACTGAACTTGTATGATTTTGGTGATAAATGGTTTTAGAATCTTGTTTATATTTATATATGAACTATTTTTAGAATTTGTTTTATATATACTGTTTTATATAAAATTTTCTAACTCTTCTATCTTAGTGGTGTGAGTAAGGATGTCATTTGGGAAAACCTACTGAGTTTAACACTCAACCCTACTTTGTCACATTGGTTCTTTTGAAGATGTTATCTTCCTAGAAAGGTGAAAATGTAACGCTTTCCACATTTTATCACTAGATCACGATGTTTGTGATGATTAGAGATTATTGATATTGATTCTTGTAGAGAATGGAGTCTTGTGGTATTTTGTGATTCAGTTTTGTTTATCCACTGTGTAATTTGATACTTGGTTTTTCATATATTGTTGTATACTTTGATGTGGTTTTGAGATACATGATGTTATTGATTTTTTGTTCATTTGTTCATGCATCATATAGTGAACGTTTTGTTATATTTGGTAGATTTATTGATTGTTTTTATAAATGGACAAGTTTTACCCCACTTGTATTGGAAACCCATTGGAATTTATTTCCTGCCTTTGGTGTCTTGGGGATGTCGCTTATGGCCATGTAATGACTCTTTTTGATCTCAACCCAATATGAATGAGCGGGTCACTACAATATATATTTTAGTTCCAGATATTTTGGCACATTTAGGATAACAGATTGAAGAATATATGTATATTCCAAGTATTACCCATACCATAATGGAAATGGGAAACATCAACAAAACATTTTGATGTCAAAATCTAAAAAAAATCAAAGGTCTATAATTCCATTTGAGTTGTAGTTAATCTCCATAAAATTTTATCATGATTCATTTCAAAGAGGTAATATTTTTATATTGATATGATTTAATGAATGTATTTTAATAATGTGGTAAGGATACATGGATTACCCTATTCAATTTTATTTGACTTGGATTTGAGGTTTAATTCAATGTTTTAGAAAATACATCAGTATGATCTATATATAGTGTTGAGTTTCAAAACTATGAATTATCCTAAAATTAATATCTATTTTGATTGGTACATTGTAACTATTGAAGAAATTTCGTGATCATTCTTTATGGATTTTAATGGTGGTTTGGATCAAAACCATACTTTGGGGGAATTTTACCATAATAATATCGTTGACTCGAGAATTTAGAGTAATCCATATGAATCGATTTATATAAATTAGGGTATAACTACAAATTACTCAAATAATGAAGGAGAGGAAAATATATTGCTACCATTATAGATGAGGATTTTTCAAATAAGGTTAAATTAGTTAAATATCAAATAATGATCACTTATAGATGAAAAAATGTATCCTGATAATCATCAGTGAGTTTAAAACACCAAAGTTAGTGACATTGTATTTTTATAAATATCACAATGGAATATGGTTATGATATACTATATGAAAATAAACCTTATACGTTGATATATAAGTCATTTTGAAATTATTGATCATATTGGGATGCTAACTTATCAGATGGACTTTTTCCCACTCTATCCAATGTGAAATATGTGTTCCACATATCTCTCATAATAATGTACATACAAAAATTTTCTCATATACTAAATTTTTTGTTTTCACCTAGGATCATGATATATCTTATGGGATACAACTAGTTGACATTTCATATAATATAATGGTTGTAAAATGAAAAATGACAAATAAAATGGTCAAATATTTTTATGAATCAATAAATTTTAGTAATCTACATTGGAAACTATGGATGTGTTAAAGAAGGATAATCCTCTATATTTTATCAGATTGATATACTATCAAATTCAAATTTTTTATAATGTCTCTATAAATTAAAAAACTAAATATTATATAATATTTATTTGTACATAAATTTTATCTCTTTGATAGGTCGTGTTAGAAAAATCACCAAGTGTAATCGAACTATGATACGATAAATTTTGAACAGGTGATCTAAATGGGAATGACATTTATTAAAAATTATATATAATTTATTTATAGAAGGAAATTATATTTATATAAAAGTGATCATATTTTAGTAAATTATCTATATAAATAAAAAATAAATTATTAATAAAAAATGGTATATAAATCTATTTATTTGAAAATTAAATAATTTCATTATCTCAAAATTATAAAATGAATTTTATAAAATTTATATTACTTTTTTCAATTAGAAAAGCATATTAATAATATAATTAATTTTTCATATTTTTTTAGAAAATTGACATTTCAATGACTTGTGAAAAAATTATTGTTTATAAAAATTCATTTTAATTTAAAATATTAATAATGTTACAATTTTTAATGTCCAAAAAATATAAATATATTTTTTTAATAATATAACTAATAACATTATAATAAACATTATATTGTTTTATTGTATAAAAACATTATTACTTCTGAAAACATTTTTTCTTGATAAAATATTACTCTCAACTTGTTTTGTGGGTTTAATTTTAAATATATTCTAAAAATTTGTTGAAATTAATGACTGAAATTTACATAAATATTTGTAATTAGGTAGATCAAATATTTTAAATATTTCCTCTTTATTTTATTATTATTAATAGTTAACATGAAAAATATTTGTCACCTAATAAAGTGTAAAATGGTTAAAACATAGTTAGTACATTAGGATATGGTAGAAAAATTTATCTATCAAATAAATTTATTATATATAATGAATTAATATATAACATTTGTATCCAATAGATCAATATAATTCCACATGATTCTATTTTTTTTATATTTTTCATTATATTACATTTTGAAAATAATTTAATAAAATTGTTACAAATTAAAAATTGTATATCTAATATTATTCCATAATGATAAAATGATTAAGGGTTAATTTCCTATTGTTATATTTAAATTTGAAATAATGTTTTATTATTTTAGTTAATTTTAATTAATTTATTAAATTAATAACATCATTTCTATAACATTGATAGAACAATATTATTCTATTAATATAAAATTTAAATAAACAAATTTAAAAATAACAAATCACAAAATGTAGACTGAGTAATTTTTAATACGGATATCTATATTAAAATAACATATTATGTATTTTTGAATGGTCTAGATTCAAATTTTATATGTTACATGATGTTTTTTAAATATAATTAAAATAATATTTTAAAAATGTAATTAGTTACTTTTCATGAAAAACAATTAGATTATTTATATGTCAATAATATTACGAAAGATGATAAATAGAAATATAATTTCTTTAAAATATCATCAGATGGTCAGGTGGTAGCCAATTTTTAACTAACATTTATTAATACAACCCTTTAAAAGTAATTTCTTCATTCATTTCTATAATGACCTAAATTTCCAAGAATTTATTTTTATAATTTCTTTGGGAAATTTCTTAGTCCAGTCAATAAGAAGATATTTGATTGTGCGGCCAAGTGTTCCTAGAAAATTTAATTCAATAATTTTATTTTTTCAATAGAAAAAATATATGGTTTTCCAGAAAAATTAATAAATCATAAAATGATACCCGAATAGAAAATCATAGGGAACCATTTTGTACATAGTAGTGGTTTACCTTTGGTGAGGCCTAACATTTACTGGCACGATCTTTCTATGAAGGAAATTTTTTGGATATAACCATAAATAAACTATTAAAATAAATAATTTGTTTAAAAATCAAAATAATCCTTAATGGAGACATATATTTGAAATATGATAATATCATCGAGTTAATAATGTGGATTTTTCAATAGGGGTGAGTTAACATTATTTGGCAAGGTTCATATTATTGAATAAGTGAACAAGATGTAATCACAATTATATAATTTAATGATAAATTTTTTTGTTGATGAATTAATTTCTTCCATTAAAAACATCCATAGGATGGAGTCATAGGGTAAGCACCAGAAGTCTGGGAACTATAAGTCCTCGTACTTAAACATTACTTAATTTTGAATTAAATGAATAATTCACATAGAGGATCTTTTCAGGTTAAGATTTTTAGAGAATTAGACCATAACTATTACATCTCAAAAGATTACACAGTAGACACTTCTACAATGTTTCCTTTTTTTCAAAACTGGAACTCCAAAAAAAAGTCATTTCTAGTTCCATGTTTAAGAAAGCATGACTTTTACTTGATCCAATCCTTGACCCTATTCCACATTATATCATGTGAAAAACATTTAAAAAAATACTTGGCGTGAGCATAAAAAGCTCAGTAATGGATACACAAAGAAGGATAACTGTTAGTTTTTCATAACAACAAGTAAACCATGAATACTTAATCATAGTAATACTTTTCACCTTTATGAAGAAGAAAATACTCTTCATTGAATAATATATCATTACTTACCCTTTTTAACCAAAATATTACCAAAAAACCCATATAAAGTACACATAACATATAATGGTATCATGGGACATAAACATACTTAAATGGAATAACCAGACGGTCGACTTCCACACATATCTCCTAATAGAATAGCCATACGGCCGACTTCCATAACCAATTCATTGGAGGTTATAACTTAACCACCCATCTTGGTATTCACGACACCACCCGTCATATGGTTTATCACGTAACCACCCGTCAAATGTCCAAGTTCCATTATAAAAACATAATACATAAAACAAATATAATGGAAGGAAAAAAATTTTACATTTCGATAACAATATATCACTAAAATATATTGTCAAAACAAATCCATTATAAAATACCATTTTAAATACCAAAATACATAAAAGAGTATATATTTTTTATTTACTTTTAAAAACATTTTAGCTTGTTGAGGAAGCCAAAGTCCAATTAATACTCGTGGTGGCGGAAAGGGTAGTTGTTACCGTGTACATTAAAAGAAACATTCCATTTATTTGTTTTATAAAAAAAATCATATAAAAAGATTACTTTGGTATAAAATTTAATGTCAAAGTGGTTTATACATCGTATAAAAGAATGTCTTTTATTAGAAAAATATATGTCTAAATGAAAGGAGATTGAGACGAAGTCCCTTACAAAGACGGTATCCTTGGATTTAGGTTAAATCAATTACATAATTATGTGTGGCAAAAAATAAACCATATATAAGTGGATAATATGTGTAAAATAATTAGAGGTCATTCACACATATTCATATAATGATATATTCATGGAGTACAAGTTTATCCCAAAGAATCAAAATTGGGTGAAGAAGTTCCATTGCAAAGTATTTGACAGCCTAACGGCGTCACTTCAAAATTCAGAAAATGAGTTGATGAGAGATAAAAAGGGAATCTCATCACTTGAAAAAAAATTTACATCAATAAGGATACAGATGAACATATCCCAACATTACAATATGTAAATATTAAGACCCAACAAAAGAAGTCTTTTTAAAAAATGAGGGTGAATGGTTCCCTTACCGACTTAGTTATCTTTCGAATCAAACTCCCCATGAAAGAAGGACAATACAACATTGATGTAAATACTCATAAATGAAATTATATTAAAAAAATATTATAATAATGGGAAGTACATATACCACTCAAAGGAAATGGTGGAAAATGTAGCATAAATCTAACAGGAATAAAAGTGAGATGAAAAATTCCTTACGAAAACTCGGCAGCCTAACAGCGCCACTTAAAACTTCCAAAAATGGATTGATGAGATCAAATAGGATAATTAATCATATTAACATAAAATTTACATAAATAAGAATATAAAATAACATCCCCCAACATAAAAAATAGGAGCTTAAAATAACTGACAAAAAGGAATGTACTTTAAAAGAAAGAGAGAGGTTGGATCTCTTACGAAAATTCGGCAGCGTAACAGCGCTACTCAAAACATCCAAAATGGATTGATGAGAGAAAATAGGGTCTCTGAACATATGAAAATAAAATATTACAATAATATTAATATAAAAGAACATCCCAATCATAAGAAATATGAGCATAAAAAGAATGACATAAAAGAGTGTACTTAAAAAGAAAGAGAGGGGTAGGATCCCTTACCTAATGTCCGACTTGTCTTGTTCGTTACATTATATTCCTGAATAATAATCATCGGTCATTTTATAATTTCTTAAGGACCTCATTTAACGATTATTATTCATTTCATATCACATATTATAATGTTATAAATTTTTTTAATAATGTTAGTTCATATCAGATGTTTTTGCCGATATTTGGTACATGAGTCAAAAATGAACTTGTTTGAAAATGATTTCCCATGTAGTTATAATTAATTAATTTACAGAATAGTATTAATTATTAAAATAAAAAATATATCCAGTAAATTTTTATTTTATACTATTCCACAACATTTGGAGTTAAAAAATGGAAAGCACCGTTCATGGAGAAGGTAGGCTGTACTTACGAATGAACGCTACATTAATTTTTCTAGTCATATTAATGGAAATAAATGATATATATATATAAATTAGTATTCCAGTATAATATATATGTTTTATTGGTCACATATTTTCATTAATTGCAGTATTTATACATTCCATGTATTGCGTGAACGAGTCACATCACTTGTGGGGGCGGTAGTCCACACTTACTCATATGAAATTATCGCATTTTCTAAACACGCAATGAATAAAGTTATGTTTTAAATATAAAATACAGAAGCATATAGTAAACATAAATACCATATATATCATATATAAAATAAAGTTACATCATAATGGCCACCTTTAAATGTGTTAAAAGAATATTGAACAATCATCGTTTCGTGAGGCAGTAATTCACCATCCATAGAAATAGTATGTTCTTTAACCATTGGACGAATGTGTGTGTAAGTGTAGCTATAATAATTCTTATAAAGACATCCATGTATATTGAATACACTGGTTTTGTTACCAAAGAAAGGAATAAAAAAAGTTTAGGGGGTTGGAGAAGCAAAATAAAACAAAAGAACACTAGGGAAGACTTTACCTTTAAATCGGGTAACTCTTTTTGATTTGTGCTCAAAGGCTTCAATGGAAAGACTTCTGCCCAATGTGAGGATTCTAGGAGTAACAGAGGGATGTGTAGAGAAAAAATTAGAAGGTTTTGGCCGAGCCAATGGCTTGAGAGGTGTGGTTAAGGTGGTAGAGGTGGGGGCCTTTTATAAGGGGAGAGGAGGGGCACTCTTGGAAAGTCTTGAAAAGTAACATTATTATAAAATGCTTTTCGTATTTTAAAGGTCCAAAAATTATATATTAAGATTATAAGGTGGTAATATTTCGAAATACACACATCCAATAGGTTTTTGAAAAGTGTAGGTCTTAGATTTTACATTATCATTTCATTTTATTTAAATCTTTAATTAATGAGATAATCACTGCATCATCATGGTGTCATAAATAATTTTATTTATTTAATGTCTAAAAATTATAAAAAACATATCATTATGTAGGAAATATTTTTATATTTCTATTTACTATTTATAGTCAAAAATATTACTTGTATAACACCATGTAATTTATTTAGTAAAACAACACATGTTTGTGACCTTTTAATTTTAACATTAAATAAAAAGTTATTAATGTCATTTTCCTACCAATGTAGCTCCATGGGGTCCCCACATTGACCCATGGATTTTCATCGTTGGACATGACTCATAAAATAAGGGTAGGACATGTGTCAAAGTCATTTCATATTATTAAAACATTATTTTTACATTAAATTACACCAATTACCTCTAATCGTGATTAAAAACATAAAAGTAACTATTCACCAAAAAATTATATTAACACCATTGAACCAAATTTTTCATCCTAATTAAAACCATGTATTTTGGATTTTTTTTAATTCAAAACACAGAGGTGGTAAAATTTCATTTAAACCAAAAAGCAGTTTTTTTAAGTACAACTTAGTGGTTTCACTATTCATAAAAATTGATGTTTTTCAGAAAAATACCAAAAATTCACCCTAAGATATATTTGATATTCATAATTCAAAAATGATGTCTATTTTACAAAATTCAATACATATAAGTTACATTAATTAATTTAATAATTAATTCCTGCTGTCAGAACAAATATCATGTTTTTATGAAACAAAATATATCAAAATATTGACACTAGTTTAAGTCCAATTTCAAAGTGAAATTAATTCCAATGACCACTATTGGATTAAATGGTGAAAATATATTCTAATTTTCCTTTAAAACCAATTCAAAAGATAATCTAATCATATAAATAAATTAGATTTAAAATAGGTTGTGAATTAAAATATAACATTTTTCACTATTCATTAAAAAATGAACTTTATCGGAAAAATACCAAAAATTTACACAAAGTAAATTTTGATGCCCCGATTCTAAAGAAGAATTTTATTTTTTCAAATATAACACATAAAATAGTAAAAAAGTGGATTTAAATGAGGTTCTCCATCAAAAGGCGGTTAATCGACCTTTTAAATAATATTAGAATGTTTATGCATAAAATAGGATTCATTCTCATTTTTAATGCTCTAACATTTATTGTAAAAAGTAAAAATATTTGACAAACATATATAATGATTTTTTAGTTAGTTCTATAAATTCTCGTCATTACATCAGCTAGGTGTTAACTACCATTTAAAATAAAATTATTTTATTATTAGTGTGCAACATAAGATTTCAAATGAACTCATTATTGCGTATTGGGTAATCCATAGAGAATAACGTTCCCTTTAAGTTAATATTAACATTTTATTCACAAATAGAGATAAATATAAAAATGTCATATTCTTTTTTACCTGGGGTGTTACAGGAACACTATATAATTGCAAGGGAGATCTTGTTAAAATAATCCCCTAAAGTGAACTACGATATATCAGAGATTGTCTTCTGGATCATTACAACTATGGATTAAGAGGATATGATCAACAACAAAATGAAACGGTTCCTCATTAATGACCAATACAATCTTGAGGTAAGTAATTTTATCTCATTGAGGTTTCCATTCCTATTTTTTGATGTATTTAAGAATGTGGACCAACCAATGAACATGTTTATTCAGCATTTGACCGCTCTTGCAGAATTTTTAATTTTTGGGAATTTGATGAGAGATTAATCTATGTGAATGTTTTATTATTCATTAATACTTACAATAAGAACAAATCGAGGTCAACACAATCAAATACCACATTTTACACTTTATGAATTCAGGGTAATTTATTTTCTCCCCTAAAACTCTTGTGTTCATCATGTATTATTTTTTTCCTTATCATGGATTAAAATAACAAATCGAATGATCGATCATTGAATCGCTGAGTCGTGCTGAAATAATCAAATATTGATGATCTAACCACATAATACCAAAATAGAGGTGGGATAGTAAAAGCGCAATAAGATTCGACAAAGACAACAACACATGAATTTAATGGATGTGGATTCAATAACCAATTCAGTTGAGGCGGTGTGGTTCCAAGGTGGATGGAAGAAGGGAGAGTTCGATTTTGGGGATGTCATTGAAGGAAGACCATGGAGGGGGCTACATCAGAGATGACATGTTCGGAAAGTGTGTGTTGCCATAGTGTCACGGGGAGGTGGTGAGGTGAGCCCACGTACAAATTTGCGAGAAAGGATGTAGCTCAGTGCCACATCGATGGAACCTATGGTGGGGAGTCCACAAGGAATTCAATGTGGTGGTCCAACCATGAGGGGAACGATATGGAACCATGTACACATGGGAGGCATGCGGTCGGGGTGGATAACATGCGGTGCTGCAAACTGGACCACATCATGGGCTACAAAAGTGGGGAGCTCGTCCTCTATAGTCACCCAACTTCCTGGGATTTTCAAAGACGACATGGACTATTTGGAACTGATGTGGAAGGGTAGGGATGGTTGAAACATGTCAGGTCTGACTGTTCGGGTCAGACCAATACAAACCCAGGCTAGACCTTTTTACAAAAATAGCCATAACATTCAAACTTTGTGTCTGTTTGATGTGAAGTTTGTTGTGTTTGGAACCGTTACATGAGACGGTCTTTTTGAGATACCCAATGTAAGTATTATTGTATTTTTATATACAGAAAAATTTCATCAGTAGTACGTTTTTCCAAAACGAGCGTGCTATGAGAAGAATCATGTGGATGGATCTGATTGTTATAATACATGTCTTATAAAGACTGTGTTTCTTATTGAGAGTTGGTGTCCTATAATGAATGAGTTGGTAGTCACCTATCCTACTAGGGTATTCCACCTCTAGTCACTTAGTGGCACATCACAACTGAGTTATTGTGCGGTTCCTCGAGACTAGGTGTCTTACCGTGATTGGGTGTCTTACCGAGACTAGGTATCTTAATAGGACATGGTGTATTATTGAAATTGGTGTCTTATAGAGAATGCAGTTCTTATAAAATCTATGTTTCATATCCTAAAGTACTGGGTCCTCCATTTGAAATGGAGATTCCTCATCTGTAAGAAATAGTAATGTGGAGTTGAACCGTTATTTTAGGGAGAACGATACCTATACAAGTGTGAGAGATCCATTGAAGGACTGAGGAGTGTGCTCCTCAGTTTAAAAGTGATATAAGTTTCCTGGGATAGTCATGGGTAATAATCCTTCGATTTAGGGGTAGGGGTGATGTGTGAGTCCCTACATTCTCTATTTCTTGAGAGGATTCATTTGGTGCATAGTTTCAAGCAATTCTCCCTCAACTATGTGTAGTTATGAGGGAATTACATATTCACATGGATTTATTATCTTAAACTAGTCCCATGGAAATGATTATTGGACCCATGGTTCTATGTATTGAATAAAAACATAGAAAAATCTTCCTAATGGGGTGAATCTATCAGAAAAGTTTTATATAATATGGTTGAGCTCATGGAATGGGTCCTACTGGTATTTGTGTTATGATTCAAGCCTGTGATGTGAATATTGTTGTTGGATATGATGTATGGAACATCATGATACTATGTGTCTAAGGTTAATATAGTTGGATGTTCTTGATACATGTGTTGTAGATATATATATATATATATGTGGAGCTGACTGTACCTCATGTATTTCAATCTGGTGTACATCGTGTATTTAATTGTTGTGTACTTTTTGTATTTCTTAGTAGTATTCATTTGTGGTTTTAGGGCATCTTAAAGAGTATTGTTTTACTCTCCAATTCATGGGATTTTACCACACGTGTCATTTATGGTGAATACATTCAACACTTTGTCAGAGTTATTGGTCGACTAGGATCAGGTGGTGCTTATAAATATCAGATAGTCGAGGTGTGCTTATACGGATTCTGGCGTTTGTCCCTATAACTATAATCACGCAGGGTTTTCTACCGATTATTTTAAGGAACATTTGTTTTCACTTTTCAGGACTGTTACCTTCAGTAGGATTATATTATGGGCCTATTTATTTTCATACAATATTTTTGGTATCTTATTGGTATGCATTCTTAGTTACATAGTGTTTTATCATTTCATTATTTTTGCCTCAGAGTTGGGTGTTTGTGTATTGGTTCTTAGAATAATGCCTCGAATTAGTGGGATATTACTACATGGTGTTAGTCATAAGTCCCATTCTTCTTTGAGATAGGATTAGGTCACTCATGAAATAGGAAATCATGGGAAATGTGGTGATAGAGTGGTATCAATAGGATGCCAATTCTACTAAAGGACCAAGATTATATGATATTAGTTTGGGAAATAATTATTAGTGTTTTTAGTTTGGCTTTTATGCTATGTAATATACTTTAAATGCAGTGGATGATGTTTCCATACCCCGAGACTGTAAATTTTTCATTTCATATTGTTATATGAAAATAGTGGTTTCATATAAAATAACGGTACATACAACATATATGATTTTAATGTTTTCACTTGTCCTTATTGATTCATCTCACCAGTAATACTCTATTGACTGTGGTACATCATGTTATATGTCAAGATTAATGAACATATATATCCTACTAGGATTCCACCATATGTTCATGACAATGATCTTCTGGGTATTGAGACATCGTTACAAGGATATTTACATGGTATAGCACCTCCAGGTGTTGCACTGGCTATACCAAAATCTGTAGAGTAGCACATAGTACCTATAATAAACGTGGATGAGGAGCGTAGGTTGGTAGCACCACCCGAGTCTCAATTATAGAGACTCATCAAGTAGTTTTCTCATCCACCACTCCTCGTCCACGGGTACTATATGTACGATGTGCTGATCTACAGGTTGTGGTATAGCTGGTTTACCACTTTTAGGTTCGGTTATAATCCCATACCGAATATCAGCATGGTATCTGGTTAACAGAAGAGGGATTAATGTGAGAGAAAGAGTTTTATCATCTTTTATACATCATGAGTGCATTATGGTGTGGTTAAAAATCATTCCCCATCATTATTATTTATATATATAATTTCATAACCTAGAGGACCTTCTTGAAT
Source organism: Viscum album (assembly GCA_963277665.1). Taxonomy (NCBI): domain Eukaryota; kingdom Viridiplantae; phylum Streptophyta; class Magnoliopsida; order Santalales; family Viscaceae; genus Viscum; species Viscum album. Next base: position 792,035,120 of record OY728128.1, on the reverse strand, counting down.
AAGAGTGGAATAAATAGGATCCCTTACCATAAGTCTGATGGTGTTATTCACATGATCATAATGACCTAAATAATGAAAATTATGTTCATTGATAAATAATCATAGAACCTATTTTACATGTAACTAATTTATTATAACTATTTATGTTTATTTATAAACATTTTCATTGGTTATGAGGTTCAATTTCATTGTTTGGAAGCATTTTCTTCCTCGGTTTTAATTATAAGTTCACTTATACTAAAGTTCAAATATATATGTATGATGAGAATGGTTGTATAGAATTTATGTTATATGAAATTAGTGATCATCGAGAGGTTTGAATTGATATAAATTGATTTTGATTATTTGATGTTAATGTGAATCATTATATAAAACATTAATGATAAACACTTGGATTAATTTGGTGAATTTGCTCACAATTAACATGTTTTGTATTATTACATTACATTGTGTGAGAAAAGGGTTCTAGAACAACACATAAGATAAAATACATATTTAATAGTGTACTTCAACCAAAAAATTGGTTTCATGACCGGAATGAAATATGGAAACAAAAATTGATAAACCGTTATTCTTGAATTTGATAAATTAACACATCTCGGATGACGTTTTCATTTATTTCATATAAAAGGATGAGAAAGGAGACATGATAATGAATTATCCCATAAAAAAATTATTTTAAATTTATTATATTTGAGTTTCCATATAATTTGTATAATAAAGGTTATAAAAGGAAAGAGGATAAATGAAAATATGAATTTACCTCTTGAATTATTCATCATTGAGATCCTCTTATGGGGAAAGGATTTGGGTTTTTTAGGAGACCAAGGGATACTGTATGTGGGGGAGGATCATGGGGAGTGTTTTGGGTAGAACATAATAAATTAAAAAGGATTTAGGGGAGTGATGATAAAAGGGGAGTGTCGGTGGTTTTTATAGTGGAGGAGAGGAGGGTTTTCATAATATTTTAATCATTAGTTTATTATTTTTTTCATAAGGCAAGAAATAGTAACAATTCTTGAGAAAAAAATAGAATATTTTCATGTGAGTTCTAACCAATGTCAATTTACATTATCCATTACACGAGAATGATAATGAAATTCATGTGTTTAGCATTTGTTGAGAATTATCATATTTTACTATTCATAATGAATTCATGTTTTTTAGAAAAAACACAAAAAATCACCCCAACAATTTTTCGGCATGTAGAATCAAAAAATGATATCCATTATTCAAAAATAATTATATAAATTTTATTAATATAATTATCAATTAAAATCATATTTAACTTGAAAAATATAGATTTAAAAATTATAACTGAGTTTGTAATTTATTCAAAAAGTACATAAGGTCAAATAAAATTATCTTCAAATAATAAGATATAAAAATGTTAATATATTAAAACCTTTTGTGAAAATAAATTTTCTATAATTTTAAATAAATAATTTTAATTAGTTATTTTTGACTTAAAAAATAAAAATTCATGTACTATGGTCATATTATCACTTATAGGATGCATTGATTTTGTGTATCCAATCAATTGTGAGGTTACTATTCTTATGGATGACTTAATATTCATAAGGTTCATATTAATATTCATAAGGGTAGTTTAATTTTCATAAGGTTATATTAATATTCACCAGAACATAAGTTTATCTTATCGGACTCAAAACATCTTAGTAATCACAACGGTTTATGTCAGGTATTCGAAATTCGAGTCCCAAAAGTTACAATATTATGATTGAAGTTTACATAGTACTTTGTAGTACATTGTGTTTCTATTTAGTGTTATTGTCTGACATAATTATAAGAATAAAATTTCCATTAGTAAAAGATTAGGTCATTACATTATTACCACCTTTTTAAATTTCAACCACGAAATATCATTTTACATTCTATGACATAAAATGTCTCGGGTAATTTTCATACGTTTCCTCCACTAGTTCACATGTTTCCACTTCTTACTTATGGTTACACCATAGTACATTGACTAGGTGAGTAGTGTAGTTATGTATAACTTTATCTCTATGATCCATGCTAGTTAGTGGTTACTCCTCATAAGAAAGATCATTCTCCAACTATAGCACCTCAGAAGAGAGTACATGTGAAAGATCTAGTATATACATCCTTAATAGGGATTCATGGAAGACATCATGTAATATAGAAATGGTAGGTGGAAGTTTTAGTCGATAGGCCAAAACCCCGACATTATATAGAATCATGAATGGACCTATGTACTCGGGACATAACATTCATTTCTTCCCAAAACTCAAGACCTTTTTCATTGGATATATGCGTAGAAATACCATGTCTCCAACATTGAATAGAAGGTCTCATTGAAAATTTTCTTGATAACTCTTCTGTCAACATTGGGCTTCCATGATGTGATACAGAATTTTTTTCCCTACATCACCATTTATTCTACAATTTCAGGTCCTAGTAGATTACGCTTACAAACTTCATCCCAATATTTTGTTGTTCTTCACCATTTCATATAAAGGGATTCATATGGTGCCATTCAGATACACTAGTGGAAACTATTATTATAGGAGAATCCAACCAGTGGAAGATGTTGGTCCATTCATCCTTTTATTTCTATTGAACATTCTATTAATATATTATCTAGTGTTTGAATACATCGCTTATATTGGACATTAGATTGAGGATGATTTGTCGTACTGATGTTTAGTTTACTGCATAAATGATGTTGGAGTCCTTTCCAAAACATACAGTTGAATCTTGGATCATGATCAGATACAATATATAGTTTTACTTCATGATTCCTTACAAATTCAGTGATATATATCTATGAAAGTTTATCTGATGAGAACTCCCCTCGAATTATGATAATGTCAGTTGTATTTGTATGAGATCAATAATGACCCATATATCATTTTTTCTCTTGATGTCCTTGGTAGTCCAGTGATAAAGACCATGGTGATTTTATCCCACTTCCATGATGTTGTGGGTAGTGGTTGCATCATCCCCTAAGAATGTTGTCTTTAATACATCTCTTGTAAACATTCCAGGAACTTTCATGTATACTCAGCAATATCCTTCTTCATATTTTCGTACAAAATTTTATCTCAGAGATCATGATACATCTTTCTGAAATGGCTTAATAGAGAAGTTTAACCTATACGGATCATTCAAATGGTCATTATTTATCTGTGGATCAGAAGGCAGACAGAACCGTGACCCAAATCATACAAATCCTTAACCATAAATCTTGAAATTACAGGATTTCCCAATTCTAATAGCTTCACCCCTTTTCTGATTTTCCATATATTTTAATTAAGCATAATTTATCATTTCAATGATGGATGGTTGAGTGATCATTTTACAAAAATATTGATGAAATTACTCCTTTATTGATCCCCGTGTCAATCCTCTAAAAATTTAATAATATTCTATCCTTTTAAAATCAAACCAATGATAAAGATGCAAGATCCATTATACATTGAGTATCCTCCACCTTGTTTTCTATACCAGAATGGTAGTATATTGAGTATTAATAATCATTGATGAGCTCTATACATATTATCTTAAGAATATTTAGTTATTTTTATGTGAATATATATTTTAGACTCTTATGGTCTGTATATATCTCACACTTCTCTCTATAGAGATAAATCTATATTTTTAATGGAAAAATTACAGCCACCATCTCCAGATCATATGTAGGAACATTTTTCTCATTAATTTTCATCTTTTTTGTGGCGTAGGATATCACTTTATAATTTTTCTTCATCAGACATCCTAATTCCTTATTCAAAGAATTACTGTACACCACAAATATTCAACCAATCGTTGAGACTGTGATAATTGGCACAGTGATTAGCCTATTTTCCAACCCCATAAAGCAGTCTTTAGATTCATAATTCCAGAAAAACCTAACTACCATCCATGTTAGTTTGGGATTTGGTTTTTGAAAGAATGATACATTCTTCTCAAATCGTCGATAATAACCAGATAGATCCAGAAATTTGTGGATCTCCATTACAGATGTTTCGTAGGGCCACTCATTAATTTCATTTGTCTTAGAATGACCTAAATATATCCCATTTCTGTTAATAAAATTCCTCATGAATGAATCATCCTCCATCCAGAACTCACATTTACTATAAATTTCATATTTTGTCTCCCTTCACAATTTCTTTAACATAGAATTCCATTGCTCATCATGTTCCTCCATGCTAAAGGTTAATATTATAATATCATCAACAAAGACTAGAAAAAAGTTATCGAGGTAATCTATAAATACTATATCCATTAAATCCATGGATATTTCATGAATTTTAGTGATTCTAAATGCCATCATTATGAAATCTTAGTGTTTGTACTTCGTACGAAAGGTTGTTTTGTGAATATCTTACTTCCTCATCATTAATTATTGATATCCCAACCGAGAGTCAACCATATAGAAATAACTAGACCCATGAAGCTGATCGACCAAGGAATTCATCCATGTTAGGGGATACATGTTTTTTATCATTATTTTATTGAGATTATGATAATAAATGAAGAGGAAAATTGATCCAAAAATATTATAGAAAAAGAGGACTAGCGAACACCAAGGTGAATCCTTCGGGTGTATAATACCATTCTCCATATTCGCCAGTAACTTCATCTTCAGATCATCCAACTATATGAAGGTCATTCTATATGGTTTCATTGATATGCATAGGGTTCCAGGAATATGATCAATTAAGAACTAAACCAATCGATCAGGATGAAGACATAGAAATTCTTCAAGTAATACATCATTGTAATACCTCAAGATGGTCATGTATTCAATCATTATTCATTACTTTTTATTAATAATTTTATCAAGGCATGCCTTCTCATTATGAATTCATATACACACATGGGACAATGATTCGATATGAGATTCATAATCCTCCTTAAAGTTGTAAAGATGTTGGTGATTATTTTTAATGATAAGAGTGATATAACTATCATGATAGTTGATGTTGGCTTTGTAAAAAGATATATAATACATGTGCAAGATAACAATGAATGACACTAACGAAAGTATGATAATATTTTTTGGGAGGCTTAGTCCAGAAACATTTACTGGGAGGAGTTGTAAAATGTGGCTGCAATAATTACCCATTCCATATTCTCACAGATAACATATCATCCAAATGTTGAAGTGGTGTTTTAATAGTTCTAATAAACTTTCTAGATATTAATGAATGCGTAGAACCAGAATACAATAATACATTCTGTATTCATGAATGGATAACTAGTGTACCTGTCACCACATCACTGTATGCTCCACCTCAGCAGCATTGATAGCATATGACCTCCCGTGTTTCCTTGGAGGTTGTTTTTTATCGCCTTCAACAACTATTGTCTTAGTGAAATTGTTCGCATAATGCACATGTTCCTTACAGTTGTAACACTGTACCACTGGATGAATGTTTACCTAAACCTTCCTTTCTTCTTCCACATTAGTGGGATTTTATATATCCATTTGGGAGTTTTTATCCAAATTTCCAAACACTCCACATTTGAACAAATTCCTAGTTCCCTTTATATAGTTCCCATGAATATTCTTCTCAGAATTTTGATAGCTAAAGTGATCAGGTATCATTCCATCATGAATTTTTTTGGACCCCCCACATAAGATTACCTTCTCATATTTTTTCCACTGGGACCATGATACCACTGAGAGTCTCCAATCTCATTTTTATCTTTATGGCCACAACAAACAATCTACTAATAGCTATTGAAGTCTCATATCACAAACTATTTTTGAAGACCCGGCTTTAGTCTGCTAGAAAGGCGATCAACCTTGTTTTTAGTGTTCATGCCAAAGTTAGAGGTGTACCTTACATGCATTGTAAAATTGTAATCATATACCATGATTTACTCATCTTACTTTTAATTGATTCCCTCGAACTCTCTATCCATCACGAGACAAAGTGTTTGGGAAAAATATTTATTGAAAAAATACACCAAATTTCCTCCCAATCCATGTAATCTATTTCCTCATGGGGCTTCTTATTATTTATCAATGTCCACCACTGATCAACTTTTCCATGAAAACAACAGACGACCAGTATGACATTCTCTTCTTCTAAGAAATAGTGGACATTAAATAAATTTTTAAATGATTTAATCCTCTATTTCGTGATTATGATATCAAAATATCTACTAAACATGGGAGGTATTTTCCACATGAAGGATGAAATGAAAAAATTCCCATTACATGGGGCAGTAGGGTTTTCCACATGATTTAAGTTATTATTCATAACATGATCTAGCTGATAATGTACTCTCAGGTTTTTTTGAGCACCCATTCCCATCATATTAGGTATATAGTTATGGAAATATTCACATTCCATATCACATTTTTTTAATGAACATGTTATTATATTTATAACCATTAACTAAGATAAAGAATGTACAATTAGGGAGATAGAATACTTAGCTATTGAGAATAGAAAATAAACTTTACACATAATTGGATAAAATTTTAATGGAGAAGTATATCCTAACTTTTGATTTCCTATATTACAATATATTCTATCCTTTATGTATTTCATAACTTATATTCATATGAGATTTCTTTATTCCCCTAATATTGGTTTTCACTATTCTTATTAATTTTATCAATGAATATCAAATAGGGGTGTCAAAAAAAGAGTGCATCAAGTATCGTTGTCATGCACCAATTCCTATTGAATCATAGTTAAATTGTTATTTTAAGGGTTTTCCCCTAGATATATATGTGAATGATCCACCTCTACCAGTTTGTATCTCGATAGGAATGTATTTTATTTTTAAACTGCATTCTCTATACATAACATAATATAGTGGTGTTTTCTTATACATAGTCTCATCTGTAGGGATGTTTCGAATATTCAATATTCCTAATCTCCAAAAATAACTATACCATCCTTTGATACCAACTATAAGAACCATATCCTTTTAGACATCACATTGCATGATTTTAAACATAATTTAGCATCAGAGTAAAATCCAATGATCATGATTTCAAGTTTCATTGAAGACAAGGTACATAAAACATAAAACATAGCACTAAAATACACTTCATTATTTCAACTCATAACGATCTCCTGACTTCCATTATACTCATAATTCTTCAAAAGGTACCCTAGTGATAACAAGAAAAAAGTGATAAGATAAATTCATAGTAAGGGAATAATCATATTAATAAGTCTCTAGAATATAAGTTATATATCATGACATAATAAAAATAAATGGCATGGAACACAAGGAATCATAAAATATATACACAGGATCATAAAATCATAGATTCACTATAATCATATTGAAACATAAATCATGAAATTATCATGATTCCAGACTAATTTCAAAAATATCGTCACAAATCAAGGTTATTGTTTTACATTGTAGAACATGTCTAGGATAACCACCATGATCATTGCACATATTTTCTAATGAGAGTAACAATTAATCAATGCATTGGAGTGCTATCTGGGCACACCCATCTTAACATGTTCGTGAATATTCATTCAAGATATAGAATCATATATAATAAATCATAAACACAAGGGAACCCATATAAATAAATGGGCATCATAACCATGATATAAAGCATAATTAATGAGTGTATCATAAAATCTTCCATGAAAGAAAGTAATTAGAATGTACATGGAAATTCATAAGGTAAAATAGGTGTATATCATGGTATGTGATATCAAAAACATGTGAAAACATGTGAATAGATTATTTAATAATTTTTAGAATCTAAACATTTTATTCTGGTTTTAATGAAATTACTAACAATAATTTGAAATAAAAAAGAGAATAATATTTTTTTACCAAAATAGATGTGAAGTAACACGGGTTTAATAATAATAATAATTTTTTTATAAAACTAATAATGGTTTAAAAAATATGGTATAGTGCACATGAAATTGGGTAGGGATTCCAGAATTTCCCTTACAATGGGGTTTCTTATCTGAATGTGATATAGAGAGAATCATTTAAAAACATGTATATCCCCGTCATAGAATAAGGGATAGATCTTAAAAAAAGATTTTGGAGTATATATATAGTATTTAAAAGTTTTACATAAAAATAAAATAAATCATTATTTGGGTAAAAAGAAATATAGATCATCCTAATGGAATAGATGAGGTTCGAGCCAAATCCCTTACAAAATATCTGTTTAGTATCAAGTGTACATAAGAGGGCTTAATAAGAGAGAAAGAGGTTTCTCATTGTTTATAAATCATGATGGCTGTATGGGGGAGGTGATAAATCATACCACATCATTAGGAATTACACATAAAATGGAATAACATATAGGACATTATTGAATAAGAGTGAGATAGAGAGGATCCATTGCCTTACGTCAGATGGTTTTCTTCGCATGATCCTAATGACTGGAATAATCAAATTAGATACATTAATTTATAACTAAATAACCACTTATATGTGTATCTGATTTACTATAACCTTTTTGAGTTCATTTATAGCCTTTTTGATTTTTTTGAGGATCTATTTCATTGTCTGGGAGCATTTGACTCCATGGTTTTAATGATCGGTTACTTATATTCATATTTGAAAAACATTTATGATGAGAATGGTTGTCTAGAATTGATGTTATATTAAAATAGTGATCATCAAGAATTTTACATGGTTAATAAATTATTATGGTTATTTGTAGTGATGGTGAATCAATATATAAAACATTAATTATAAACACATGGATTAATTTTTCAATTTTGCTCAAAATTTACTTGTTTTATATTATTATTTTACATCATATGTGGTAAAGGGATTCTAGAAAAACACATAATATAAAATACATATTTAATTGTCTGGTTTATCCATAAAATGGGTTCATGAAATGAATTGGATATGGTAATTAAATTTGATAACATTTCATCGTTGAAGGTGACAAATTAACACACCTTATATGGTGTTTTCATTTCATTCGTCTAAAAGGAGGGTAAAGGATTTATGATAATGAATTATCTCATAATAATAATAAAAATTTTAGAACTTTTGTGGTACTAGAGTATTCTTTCCATTTGGATGTGGAGAGTTCAGGGGAGAATAGAGATGGAATGAAAGGAAGAATTTACCTCAGGAATTACTCTTCCTTGAGAGCCTCTTAGGAGAAGATGATTTGGTCTTTTGAGGAGATCAAAGGCTGATGGACAAGGGGTAAGATCATGGGGAGAATTTTGGGATGATTTTTGGTATGTACCAAGGCTTTAGAGGAGTGATGATAATATGGGAGTGTGGGTGGGTTTTATAGTGGAGGTGAGGGGGGTTTTTCTTTATATTTTAATCATTAATTTATAATTTTTTCATAAGTCAAGAAACAGTAATGATAATTGTGACAAAAAACTATAACATGTGCATGTGATTTAGAAAAAAAATCCATTTACATTATCCATGACTCATGAATGATAAAAAAATTGAGGTTTTAGCATTTCTAAAAAATTATCGTATTTTACTATTCATAAAAATTCAACTATTTTAGAGAAATCTGAAAAATTCACCCCAACAATTATTCGACATATATAATCCCAAAATGAAATCCATTTATTGAAAAATAATTTTCTAAATTTTCTAAATTTAATTTTTAATATAAATCAAAATTTAATTTTAAAAATACGTATTTTAAAACTATATTTGAATTTATAATTCATGAAAAAAATTAATAATGACTTATAAAGATATCTTAAAACCCTAAGACATAAAAAAGATAATTTATGAACATATTTCAGGAAAATAAATTTTATTTTAAATTTAATAGTTAATTATAATTAATTATTTTCTACTTACAAAAATACCAATACTTTTACTATTGTCATATTATCATTTATAGGATTTATACATTTTATTTATAAAATCAAGGGTGAGGTTACTATTCTTTTGGATGAATTACTATTTATAAAGGTTATATTACTATACATAAGAGTTGGTTACTTTTCACCCAAAAAATATTGTTTTTCTTATCAAACTCCAAAAATAATAATGATATCAATAGTGTACGTCAGGTTTTTGAAATTCAAATCACAGAAGTGAAAAAATTATGATTAAAGGTATCATAGTACTTATTAGTTTATTTTATTGATATTCTTTGTGGCTATATGACATAATTATAGCAATAAAATTTCCAATGATAAAACATTTAGTCGTTACAAGTTTGATTAATTTTATTATGTATTTTAAATTAACAAGTTGAATAATATATTCCCTTTCAATATTTCATAAGGATGCATTCCAGTCTCTTCATTGATGAATCACTATATATAATAAACCCTACCAAATCATTGGGTAGTATTGGTACTTGTAAAATTAATAAGGTATTCATAATCTACACAAATATTTCATTAAATTATTTTGTCAAAAGGATATTCACTCCATTTGGGGATATCTTCATTATTTTATTTTTAAATATTTAAAAATGTCTAAAAACATCAATATTATCCAACCAAACCATGTAATATATATATATATATAAATTGTTTTTGTATGACATTCTTCAACCAACCATGTCATTAGAGGATCCACCTATACACACTTGCTGGTGAATATATATCTCTACAAGAGTGATTTAATTATAAAAAATTAACTCTTAATGATCATGTTATAAAAATTACCATTTATTTATTTATTTATTTCAATCCTTGAATACTCTTCATGTTCTCATATAAAATTTCAATATAGGAATATATCACTTATGAAGACAACTACAAATTTTTCGAGGAAATATCTAATGATTCAATTAAATAAAACATGGAATCTTTCAAAAGTTTTTTTAGGTTTCAATGGAAATATTATTATTGAATTGTGTTCATATATTATGTTGAATGATTAAATAAAATTTATTTTAGGAGAAAATATTCACAATGAGTAGTAATTTTCCCCCATATTTTAATAAAATTTTCCTCAATGTAGCATATATAATAATTAAACTTGATAATTACCATGTCATGAATAGCATTATTAATTGAATCATGGATTCCACCTTTCATCATTATGAAAAATATTACTCGTTCAACCCACGATACTTCAAAATTTCATATGAACCACTATCCACAATGTCCTAATTTTTTATTCAACTATTAAAAATTTATGCAGGTATTTATTATATACTCGTTCAAATGAGAATAATAAATTGTATAAAATCAATTTAAATCTAAAAATCATTTTTCCTAGAGATAACTAAGCTATTATTTATCAAATACATAATAAAATATCACGTACAAATGGAATTAAATGATTATTTTGTTCTTCCGTCTCCATTTGACCAATTTATACTTTATTATTTGTTATTATGACCCATACCAAATAATTTGTTTAAAAATGATGTTCATCGTCATTATTTTATTTAAATTTTATAATTGGATGCTTCAAGATATTATGTGAGGTAAGCTTATCCAAATATTATATATAATCACTACCTATAGAGAGCCAATTCATTCCTTGTATCATATTTAAGGCTACCAAGGGAAGAAGAATTTTTTTATAAGAAGTATCTTCCCAAAACCTTTTATTGTAATATAATTTTATACCTTACATGAAATCATTAAATTTATAGGAATCCACAATGATAATTTAATTAATAATTATTGAGTTGAATATTCAGTATTCATTGGAAACATAAATAGTTTTGATAAATGTGAATAACTATAATCAATTAAATAATTCAAAATTCATGATTGTAAAATGCATTTATCATTCAAAATTATTTATCATGATCAATATGAATGGTATTTACTATATATTCTCTTAACTTTTCCGTTGGAATTATAGGAGACATATGTTTATTATCAGCTTTTGACTTTTAGAATGGGGAAACGATTATTATAACACCCAATATCATTTGCTATAAAGAATTTAAGTGTGGGTGGTGTATCATTTTAGGCCTACTTCTACTACATTTCATTGCAATTTTTTCCGAATTTATTTATAATTAGTGTGCTTACAAGCATCTTCAACACCATGTGAAATGTTTTGTGACACTTTTTCATTTTTTTCTTATGAGATTATCCTCACATTTTTTGGCAGACATATGATTCAAATTTATTTACACCATGTTATTTACCATTTTATTTTCCTTTAAACTTTATTTTTTATTTCATATCTACAATTATGTGTTAGTAATGAGAGTATTTATTTTATGTTTACACCTTATGTTCAATATTCACATTATCATTGTTTTGATAAAGATAAATACATCAAATTTCATTTAGATATATTTTTTGGAATCCAAAGAAAATATCTATAATAATATTATAGTAAATAATAAAACTATCTGTGTGAATTATTCCCCTTACGATGTTTTAATTATATTTAATAAAAACTTCTTCCTTGTTTTCATTTAACTGTTATAATTTTCAATTCGTCATTATGAAAACATTTTGTGGAAAACATATTGCCTTATATATTCTCCAAGACTCCCCTCATTACATAGATTCAATATCATCATATTTCCTCATATTATTAATTATTATACACTATTTATCATCTATAAACTTAATATAATAAATTGATAAAACAATATTTTAATTTCCTTAGTAGTTGAGAATGAAAAAAAACGTTTCAATTAGATAAATATTTTATTAAAAATGATTTTATATCCCATTAATAGTGGAGTATGTTGTACCATGAAGGATTCAACAGAGATTATATCCTTTGTCATAATTTTTGGGGACATTATATGATTTCTGGAATTATTGGTCATGTGATAATGATGAGTTACCATCACAGTGATTATTTATACCCATGATCCTATCCCATTTTATTTTTCATTGGAAAAATCACTAAAATTTCCATTTTAGCCATTTTAAAAATAAATTATACTTATTTTAGACACTACACGAACCAAAATGTTTATTCTTGAGTAATAACAAAAAATATCATTACAAAATAATATTTGAAAAACTAAATATCATGATATATTTATCAATGATAAGTTAATTTTAGAATGTGATACATTTAGTAAACCATGAAAATTTAATTAGGGTACTTTTTTAATTATGATGAAAATAATAATAAAATTAATCCCCACTTTGATACCAACTGGGAAGATTCAATAATAATAAGAACATATTTTTTATTCATTACTAAATTTAAATTTTACATCCCATAAAAAAAATATGTGAATAGGGTGTTTAGTCAAGGGTTATTGGATATATAATTTATTCACTACAAACTATTTATTAACTTTTCGTTAAAATTCCAAAAAAAATTATTTGTAACAAACATTACAATTAATGTAATTTTTCATGGTAAATTAAAATATATAATGTTATAAAATAATATTTATGTGGAAAATTTTTAAATAATTCATAAAAATGGTTAGATTAGAATCATTTTTGAAACATTTGTGAATAAAATAATATTTGTTAAATATGAAATAGATTTATATGAATGAACCAAAACGAATCATATAAGGGAATATAACATTGATTTATCATACATTTGACATGAGATAAAAATTTTATTTCATGGTTCAATAATTATAAATATGATATGAAAAAATTAAAATGTAGAATAACATAATAATTGAAAAATTTATGGAAATGATATCCTATTATTGATATATAAAATATCTACAATTCGTATTATTGTTAAATGAACATAAATTATTAAATGTCATGTTTCTTGGAAACCAAAATATCCCACATATTATCTTGTCTGAAAACCCAATAATTCAAATACATTTTGTTGTGACAATACCAAACATATCCAATATTATCATAATTATATTATGTCATATAAAATATTTAATAGCTTATTAGATTTATATATATGAATAAAATTCCAAATAATAATATACCATACACATATGTGATGGATTATATCAATAAAAAATTATATGATCTGAATAACCATGGATAAAATATCACTATAATAACATATTTAAATATAATGACATTAATTGAAATAAATATCTATAGAATTTGATAAAAAAATAAATATCTAAAAGGATGTGTTTCATAATAATATGTTGATAATGATCATGGATATTACTATATAAGAGATTCATATTTTGGTTATAAATAGGTATGTGAATGCAAATTCAGAAAATGTTATTTCAGAAAACCCATTTTTATGTTACAATAAAAATATGGTATATTTCACTTACCAAAAACATCAATCTATATGGAATATTATTTATAAAATTACATTATTATATTACTTAGAATATTATATTTAGATAATAATAATTTCATGTAACTATCGGCATATTAAAGGATAAAATAAAATATTCAACAATGAGTTGAAAATTTTTCAGCACTTTTATTGGTTTCAAATTAAAAACATCATAGATTAAATTGTTGAAATGTTTCAATTTTTTAAAATTAGAAACTGATATCTGAAAATTATAGATGGAAATAGAAATATTTATATCAAAATAATAATAAAAATCATTCACTGTAATGAGAACATGGAGGATAATGCGCCGTTTGAACAACATTAAATTATTACTGACTACAAAAAATTTACATGAAGAAATTAATTCCATATAAAAGAATTATTTCTGTATTAAATGTAAATTATATTTATAGATATATATAAACCCACATAAAATAGGCAAAATAAAATAATATAATAAAATTTATAAGATTTCTGAAAATAAACAATATATACTGCATAATTAAAATGATATTTAAATGAAACAATTCTTACAAAATATTCATCAAATTAAACAAAAAATATTAATGAGTGATTATGTAATGAATTGAAATTCCCAAAAAATAATCATTATAAATGAGAAAATAATCAAATGCTATTGAAATACAGTGTCGAATACCAACTCTAAAAACTCTAACATGTCCAAAGGAATGAAAATTTAGATAAATTTCCTTACTCTGGATATCTACGTAGTCTGATGCTCTCTATCATTATATATAATAATCCTATACTCATTAAACATTATATTAATACTATATTTATATTTCGTTATGTATATAATTCATTTTATTAAATTTTTTATATAGTTTTTAGTATTTATATATAACTAATAATCATCAGATTATATTGTATTTTCCAATTCATTATCTATTTTGATATAATTGTTTCTCTTAACCTATAATGTCCAATAGTTATTCATATATGAAATAATCAAGAACCTATAATATAATTTAAATAATGATTTATTTATCCAATGGGACATTCCATGGGATTTTTTTATGTTTCATAACGATTACTACCATAACTTGTTGGACATCATTATTTTTATCAAAAAAACGTGTGGTATATTATTAATGAATTAATATTAATATTACTAATAAAGAATAAAAATTAATTTTTTTAAAATATAAATACCTTCCCATAATATTTATTTTTTCATGGAAAACCCTGAAAGAAAATTAATATTGTTTTTTAGATGATTAATCCAACACAAACAATAACATGTCATACATTATGGGAATTCATGGTTTAGAAACTGGTTTGTCGTAAAAGTATTTTAGTATAAGTACAATTGTATTATATATATAATATTAGAATAATAAATTATAATTTATAAGAGTTTTATGTCATTTATAATAAAAAAATAATTATTTGAATTTTCTATAGACAATTATTTTGTTAATTTTTTGGAAACTATCATGGTTTTGAAACAATTGTTGTGTTTTCACGATGACCTTACCGATCAGGGCCAACCTCACAGGAAGAAGGAAGATCGATGACCAGCCCAATCCCACTAATTATTGGTGAGGTGAAGGAAACAAGAACCAATAGGCCAAAATATAAGGGTGGATACATTTTATAATATAAAATTATTAATTACCCCAATAGACTCCATGAATTATTGTAGATAAATACTTAATATAGTAACATCAAGAGTAAACCTCATTCGTGAAATAACCACTAGGGATTACATCATATTATGATATAATAAATCCAAGATAAATTGGGGAAAAATACACACCCAATATATAAATAGGTTACAAACTGATAAAACTAGAAAAAGAATGTAGATGAGAGAGATCAGATCCTGATAACCAAGACCCATCCACCAAATACCATCAGTGCATTAAATTATGTGTATGCTCCACCAAAGTCACCTATAAACATTATATCATCTTCATAAGACATGAAATGTTTGTAAAAATCCTATACATGGGTGAGTGTATAAATACCATGTTAGAAGATTTGAAAACTGAAGAGGGATTGATAGATAAATAAAAAAATTGTCATCATCACAACCCAAAGAATGATGGAATCAAAACCAATAAAATATATATATATATATATATATATATATTCATTTTGTATGTGTGTGGGAATTCTAAAAAACTATATTGAGTGAGAAATGTAATTCTCATCTCCCAACCCAGGCTAATACAATGAGTAATCATGTAGTTCTAAAATTCTATCTAGAGGCCCATCATCAAACACAACATCACCAAACATACTTCTGGAGGAAACTTTTCCTCTCTACTATGTTCCACAACTAATGGAGTCCCTATATCCATGGAGGACCTCAAAATTATTGAATAATTAATATGGTGTATTATGACTCCATATACAAAGGATAGATTCCTACTGTATCTCTTTACCATCAATGTTTATATAAAAAGTATGAGGAAATCAATACCTTGTGTGATAGGGGAGTACTAACACCAACATATCTCTAATGATCCTTTTATTCTAAATTCTATCATGAAGCAACTCCTAATGAAATTTCATGCTCATAACAGCTTGAATCGAATCTCATATTCCAAAATGAATGCCACTATCACATTATAAATAGAAAAATCATTCTAGATAGGAAACTCATAGGAAAAAATCTAAGTTCATATTAAAGATATATGAGAGGAATATTATTTGCATTTTTGTGCATGACATGTATAGGGATCAAATGGTGTATTCCACATATCACAAAAAAAACATTTTCCTCTATAAAATATTTAGATTTTATTTAATTGTATGTGGTATTTATATGTTTTACATGTTGTGTCTCAGCCTCCTTGTACCTACCTGTGTTCTCATGGTTATACTTGTGTACATCATGTCATTAATTTGTACTTAGATGTTTTTGTGGTCATTCTTAGTTTCAAGACCATGTCTATATACTATTGAACAACATTTCATGTCGAACCACGTGGAGCTTGTTGTGTTCCAGCTAGAAGAAATTTTGTATACCATTGAAGTGTACCACATCTGGGTCTAGAAAAATTGCATGGGATCCTTAAATTTTGTTGAAAAATTAGTGAATAATACATTGGGATACATTTTATGTTCTATTCATGGGTATTTAAATTTATATTCAAGTTCATTATAGAATAAGTATATATGACATATTTTTATAGATCCATGACATTTTTTCCTTAAACTCACTAATTTTCCATCATATATTAAATGAAAAATCCTCATGTTCTCTTATCCTAACCTCTGGTGATGGGAAAATAGATTCTGATGATATGTATGACTCTCATAATATAAAACATCACATGTATTGTTTCCTTTCACATGATTCCATAATCCATGTGGATTGAGGAACTATGAGTCTTCATTGGAAACTCACAATCCAAACCGATCCATCTGAAAACCATTGATCCGTTAATGTTCAAACGACCCCAACAAATATGGGAGTTTGATCATGTTGGCACTAACCCCACCAAACTCGTATCTGGGAAATTTAATTATATATTGAATCACGTGATGGATTGAATGGGGAAAACATAACAAAAAATCTACACTAATCAATAATAATGAATTCTATTCCAATGAATGTAAATTTGGGATATCCAAGGAGAAGGGCATGGTTTATAAACAATAATTAATATAGAATGTAAATTCTCTAATGAAAATGGTTTCTAATGAAGAAAAAAGTATATAAATTATCCATTATCAATATTTTAATCAAAAATCTGAAATCCAAAAATTATGAATCATACATCAATTAGGATCTATCGTTGGTGAAGAATTTCATCACCAATGAAGATGAATCATGATTCATTCATGACATATTGAATAACATTGATCTGGCCATACGTCCTCTTCCAATGCAGTCCAATAATGAATACAAATGCGTATCCTCCTATATAATCTCACATTTTTATGTGGATAACCTTAGAGAGTTTATATATCTACAATTTTTTATATTATTGTAGGTAATGGGAATATAATAAAAAATTAAAAGATATAAATTTTTATTTTAATTAAATGCATCTCTAATGATTAGACCAACTAGAGGGCCAATACCATTCATACTCTTGTTGTGCATAGAGTAAACCCATCATTCCATAATTAATCATTGTATCAAAGTTGTGAACTGAGGCTCTATTTGGGTGTTATTACAACCTTTCAGGAAAAATAAGTGCTCGTGATGTAATATGCTTCATATTTATTATAATATCAATTTCCATCACATAGAGAAAATAAATATCACATTCAATATGCGCCTGACTCAAAAAAAATCTTTTATATATTTCAATGTTTTAGAAGGATAAAATATGTTCACTATATTATCCCATCCTCCTAGTATTATCATCAAAAAAATTACAAGATAAGGTAAATGGTTGGAATATTATGCCTTCATATAGTTCTCCGACACCCCGATGTTCTCTTGTATGGTCTCTTGCTTCCACAATGCACAAAAATAGGGAATGTACCATCCAAAAAGATTCCACACCCACCTATCCTCGATCACCATTGGTTACTCCATTAAGGTGTATCCATCATCGATATATAGTTTCAAAATCCATCCAAATGGGGCCTACTCCACAACCCCGTAATCCCCACTCTAATAGGCCAGTGATTGGTGACTAGCCCTGATTAGTATTATTATGGGAGGCCATATCCTAAGTACTTGTACACAATAAATCAACCCTAGTCCCAAACAGTGCTAAAATATAATAATCTAAATAACCATTTATTAACAAAACAATATCACTGAAAAAGAGTACAACAGTAATAAATGAAAAGTAAATATGGTAAAAATAACAAGACCCCCATTAAAGGTCCAAAAACAATTCCAACCATAATGAAATGATGGTTACTACAATAAAGATACTATCAGGACACTACTTGATCTCCCCAAATCAGTAATCACATTATGGTCATTATATGTCTAGGACCATGTCAACAGATTGATCTTCTGCCAAATACATGACCCATACGGGAAAATCCCATGCAGAGGTGAGTTTAGAAAAACCTAGTATGATACCCTGAAATAAAAAATAATATAAAAAATGTATAGCATTATACTCTACATAGTTATATTACTACATCACAAATTATAATAATATTCATCGATACTCTTCAAATACACACTGTCTCAAGGAACAGATAAGACTATAATACAATCATATTAATCCTACTCAAGGGTTACACATAACACTCATATAGGAGAATACACTCTATGAATCAGATTGTACGGATGATTTCCATCAGAGAGGTAGTTCATATGAGGTATTACCATTATAACTATATAATTATGGTTTTTAAGGATACAATACATAGATTATTACCAACCCCATGGCCATGGGGTATACCAAAAACATGATCTAGCTTATCCCACTATGTAAAGGATCGACAACCATGTAGTGTTGGTCATGATGATACCATGAACACCACCTATGGAGTGAATATGATTGAGGGAAACACATATAGCATCATGGAACTATTCTAAAAACTATATCTAGTATATCATACTGAATGAATCATTACACTATGTGTATGAAGAAATTCCACACTAACATTAGGTGAATGGATATAGTGGATGATACCTAGCGAATCATATCCAAGATACCGAGTACATGGGATCCAACCCACTATTGGAGTAGTAATAAATGCGTACTAAGAGTAGATAGCATATACCTTCATAACATGGTACTGATAATGTAAAATGTCATGTCCCCATGTCTATATAGAATTAGAAAACATGAACAGCTTCCTTTAATTCTCCCAATGTCCATGTACATGGATATGATTGTGTATTAGTGGCCTGGAAAGGACTATGTAGTTTTAAACATAGCCCATGTGACTTTTTACTCTTTAGAAATTTCTATGTGGCCTTAGAGGTACACACAATGACATCTGTTAAGTGTGTATTGCCTTTTTTTAGGGTCACACACTAGGTAATCCTAAAAATCCTCGATAAAACCCCTCTACACCACTATATGGTCCCCAGATAGAGTGTTCTTATGTTACACATGACATGTAACATAGAAATCACACGAATTATAAATCCAAAATAATGTAACATCTTTAATCCTCTATCCATTGATATAGTGACCCCCATGATGGAACAAAGGGTTATCATCAGTTGGTTATTACCATATTCGAATCACAAAATATGGATGTCAATATATTTTTAAAATTAATTTGAACATCATTCATTTTCATGCACAAAATTAAAAAAATTGTATCCACACTATTCAATCCACAGACTCTTTATTCATAGTTACACCATCAGGTCTTGTCGATCCCTACACTACAATATCAAATCACTTCACTATGAAACTTGTTTGAAACATTGATTATTTATATTTTGGTTAACTACAACCCAATGTAATCACACATGATGAATATTAAAAGGGTATAACATAACAAAGTACATTTTTTCTTAATGAAAATCACTTTATTTTCATTTAGAACATGATTTATTTTTAAAATGATAAAAAATGATATATTCAAATAGTTACCACAAATAAACCCAATATGATCCTAGAAGATACCACATCCTACAAAATGATAGATCCTTGAACCAATAAAATTTCAGATTGATTCTCATTTATTATATATATATATATAATAAGGAATATACCCAACACAAAATGATTTTCCTCATGACTAGTCATTTACTAAAAAATAATGGTCTTGTTTCATTTTTGTTAACAAAATCCTCGTATCTCACTCCGCGTCGATCACCAATGTATGATCTGGTTGTTGTTCTTATAAGAGAGATCCCCAAATGGTATATCAAATATATCTATAATGTCTCTAAGGTAATTTAGATAAACTTGAGAATTTGGAATTTGCATATACTTATTAAAAAATTATTAGTTTCAATGGATGAAATAAAATCATTTATTTACTTATTTTATTAATTTTACGCCAACAATGACTTTTACACAAAGTTATCAAAACAAAGAAGGATATATCATGAATTAGGTAAAATAATAGTTTTGAAAACAATGGTGAACACAAAATAATTATCTATTTCCATGATTAGATGTTATAAAACTATTTATGTAAAACATTATGTGTATGTTATTTAATATAATTTATATAATTCAAACAATTATTTAGGGAATTCTATGCCTCAAAATCACACATAGTTTCATTTATTGGACTCTAAAATAATCAATAAGATTCTAAAAAATAATACCTAGAAAATAAATCTAATTAAATTCTTTTAAGAATTGGTATTTTCATCCCAACAAGACAAAATAAGTGGCAAAAAATTTTGGGTACTAAGCATGTATATGAAAATCCAAATCCAATGTTATATTTTAATGACTAAAATTCTATTAGAAGGAATTGACTAAATAAATATATCTCTCATAAAGGTTCCCCTCATGCTGATCCTTGAAATCTATTGGGTAATCAACAAATCACAATCTATACTTGATTCTTGTCACACCCCAGTTGATATCTTTGGATGTCTCATGTATGTTCCTCCTCATCTGTGACAAGTGGAAGACATTGTGAACCAAATTAAACTATAAGTGTATACAAATGATTTGTGTCAGCTCATCAACTCTACAATGAATCTGGAAAGTGCCAATAAATCTCATAGATATATTACATATTCATCCAAATCATTATAATACACATTGAGGTAAATTCCGTAGGGACTATTATCTCCCTCTTAAAAATACAAAGTCCTCCATTATTTGTATTCATAAAACATATGATAAATTTGTGAGGTCCTAATATACTCATTGATGATATTAACCTTCTCAAGGGTGACTCTTACCAAATCTAGGCCCATGAGTATTGACTATTCTAGGTCAGTCTAACAAATTGTCGACCTACAACGTCACCCATTCAAGGACTCTATTAGTTATTTAGCAGTTGTAGAATGAAAGATATTACAACAATAAAACTCCACCAATGTCATGTTATCCTCCAAACTATTGAAATTGTGAAATACTCATTCTTTTTGTTGTCCTCTAGAAATAAAATGGTCCCCTCATTATTTCCATTATTCTTGGTTTGAAAATCTATTCTCAATAAAATCTTATTACAAAAAACCTCTTATAGTTATTCCCATAACTGAGATGTGAAGACAAATCATGGTCTGAACTGATCGTCAATGAGAATATGTGTAGTCATACTATATCCTACATGTAGAGGAATCCAATACACTATTACAAACTCTACTGTTTTATTTATTGTATGTGGTTGGATGTTTGATGTTGGTTAAATATTTCCTAGATGGAATTTTTCCATTGGGCATATGTGGTATCACATCACAAATACTAAGGATATAACATCCCAAATCCCCTATGAAACCTTAAGTGGTTGAGGTAAAAGCACAGGAATGTGGTACACAACCTTCACATTCAAATAAGTATTACATCGATATAAAAACTCTACAAATCCCTAATTTATCTCTGGACACTGAAATTGCTGTTGGAGGTCACACTAAACCATTTATACACATCGAAACACCACCATTAGTGATTTAGGAAACACCCATAGAACAAAATCGTTCATCATAATTTATTCCACCATGTAAAAATATAAACATGTTACCCACCTTTATAAAATCTATCAATAGAAATTCCATTTCATTTATTTATATAGGGTTTTAGAATTTTCATCCCCATGATTTTCCTTCCCAACTCGATCAAAATGAATACATGTATCAGTAAATTATTGGTGGTATGATTATCCATCTCCATCCATAATGTATAATTATAAGAGGCCAAATTATTAGATTTCTCATTCAGGAGCTACACACATGATCTCTAACTGAGAGCATATGCTACCCCATTCCCCTTCCAAAGAGTATATGAAATCTCAAATTCATAGTACTAGAGGAACTATAGCACTATCCCATATGTAAAGTTGATATCCTTCTAGTAGGATATTTACATGAGTCTCATTTGGTTAGAATTTATGATAAAATTATTTCCTGTCAATTATTGTCGCGTCATATTTAGTGAATATACTATCATTCATTACTAAAGATCCTAGGTCATATACCATTGTTCATGTGATCTCAGCCAATGTGAATGAAGGGAAATCACATCCAACATATTCATTATAACAATACCATTCTATTATCTTGATTCATCTCAAAATGATACATAAAAAACACCATACTATAGAAATTTCATTATGGGAGTGCTCTTAAATCCCTATCTCAACATCCAAAGATCATGTTTGAACCTATCCACCAACAAGAAAGGATTCCTGTTATGTTCAATGTTTTAATGGGGTTTGATATTCAATATAATTCATGTATTAATATTTTATAATATATTTCCAACACAAGGAACCTTTTATCCTCCTTCATGCTCTTAGGTGCCTCTAAATAGATCATTTACTTAACATTATTGGGGTACAATGTCTCACCGTAATTTCTGATAAAATTTACCCTAAAATGGAAATCCTAAATCCTAACATGAAAAATGAGAGATTAAAATAAATATATGGATATTATAGTGTGTCTACAACCATAATAATTTGTCTCATTTTCTCATACCCATACATTGATTACACAAGGATATCATTGATAAGGACTACCATGAACAGACATAATATGGGAATGGAGATCTGGTTCACGAGTACCATGAACACTACTGTGTTATACATTGTTCCATTGAGGATAACCAAATAGTCATATTGACCTTAGAGACATGTGAATTCTATCTTCAATATATCCTTTCCCTGTAATCAAGACCAGTGATAGCCTAATCCATGTTCAACCATTAACAACTATCCTGACACTCTCAATTGATCAAAGAGTTCATCGAACATTAGTAGTTTATATTTTTTCTTCACAAAAACCAGATTTAAGTGATGGTATTCCACATATATTAAAATCTCTCATCCACCTTCTTTGAGAAAAAACCTAGGATTATCCGAGGATAAACACAAGGTTTAAAAAACCTTCCTCTACAAGTCCTCCAACTTCACACTTATCAAATAATGCACAATGGCAGCCGTCAAACATGATGGGGATAAAATCTGGGTTATCATTGGGTGTAGATCAATGATGAATTTTATCTCTTAGTGAGGATTTAATCCTAGAACATATTAGTAAAATATTTACACGTTATCCACAACCACTATAAGGGACTATAAAATATATAATATACTAAATAGAGAGATATTAAATCTAATAGATGAGTAATCTGTATCAACCTTCTACGCAAGAGTCTATCCTACGTTAACCGATTTTCCTTTTATCCAAAAATACGGGTTCCATAACATTGGACACACTATATCCTCTACATGATATAGTCAATATGGGAATAAACTATAGATAATAAGTCCATACTTTATATGATTTTTTTAATGCCGAATCCCTTCTAAAAAGATATACCAATAGAAAATCTCACTTCAATGGATGAGGTCACACATTTAGCTCATGTGTGCTATCTATGAATAATCAATAATGAGAGTCTCCATGTTCTTGGTTCAAGCCAAGGGATGAACATGAAACTCTATTTCTTGAAATTGATGGGTGTTGTAATGTAATGAATAGAACCTATATCAATAAATAATGCAACTATAGTAGAAAATACATAAAACATACCTCATATCATTCCTACATACACTGTGTCTTAATAATTGACAACCTATTATTTTACATGAAAGAAACCTCAATATCCTAGGACTGTAGTGGATAACCTGGGGGTTTTGGTGGTAATAATTTGAAGATTATACCACCTACAGATCCTCCGTAAGAACCTCTACAACATCAAATACCAAATGAACAAATAATATCTTACTGTATCCTCTACCATAGTGGGAAATCCAATGTTTCTCTATCTGATGTATGACAAGGTGAAAATCCCATTCAAGATGTCCCATGCCATCACTTGGGTATAATTGAAACTCAATTATAATATTGGACCCATCCATCATGGAAGGTAGCTCAAAAATTCTATTCTGGGATATCTTCTTAAAATACTTCAAACATACTAGTACCTATTACTAACATGAAAACCATACTACGAAGTGTTTTGTCTTGTGTGCCCAATTCCAAAAACAAATTTTTGTTTCTAATCATCCATGATATCTCTCAAACACAAAATTTCAATCCATCACCCTATAATAAGAAGTGATTCATAGATATATAATTCATTATTTAATGTCTCTTTTTAGTATCCACTAAATATTTTGGGTTAGGATGAACTAGTTATGAACCCCATCCATTGAGTACATTGAGAGGGTAGAGAACCTTGATGAATACTAAGTTACTGTCTTACATCCCTGATGAGGCCCTATAAGATCTTGTACATTTACCTACATCTATTTTTCTATAGAGAACAAATATATTAAAATGTAATCAAAATTATATCATTTTTGAGTCACGTATTAGTATGGATTGTTCACTAAACCCCAATATCATCGTGATGAGAAACGTGGAAGGATCACTTTCAGGACCAACATATAATCTAATTGTTTCTGGGAAGATAAAAAAAATGAGTCACCAACTAAATAAATTTTTGATATGGATATGGTTCAGGATCACCTATGAACATAAAGTGTCACTATCAAATTCAGTCATGAAATGAGATCATCCGGTGCACCTCATCTGCTGGTACTCCATGTACTATCTGCTTCTCTAAAGGTGGTGGTATATCCGCGGAACATCATATCGTTAAAATCTCTAGAACATAACCTTATATCATTTACCTCATCAAAGAGGGGATCATCCTCTTGATCATAACAGTTAATCTAAGAAATCAAACATCAAAGTGACATCATGAAATAAAAACAATTTACCCGAGTGAGAAACAATATCTTTATATTTGACATTAGGATGATATGGAAAAATAATATATTATGATATTAAGAATATACCATAGTTTACCATCAACTATTATTCTCATTACCATGTTAAATGAATTGTTGTCTGAGTCATGTTTTATGGCTACATCAGATGTCGCACCAACACTAGAGTCCATAGCCTAAAAGGCGAACTCAAAACAGTTAACATTATTCCCCCAATCAATACTCAAATACTTCCTACATATTTTAGAACTATCTAAATTGATTCCACTCTATCATAACCCAACCCAATGGGGTCGATTTCATGATTTCCCATGCCTATATCCAAATGTATAGGCACTAGATACTTGAGCCGTGTAGGCATATCACTAACAAGGGAGTCCATAACCTTTATACCTATACATAGTTATACATCTCAAATCTCATACAATGTACAAATATAAAAACATATGAACAACCATGAATGCATATATCAATATCCATCAACCAGTGTATGATAATAAAAAATCGAAGGCAAACAGTGCATATATACAATACAACCATAGTGATTATGAAAACAAGACCACCTTGAAATTAATGATGGGTAATATTGTCAAGATATCATAGGTAAACACTCAGTTCAGCTGGACTCATTATGAATAGTATGTTATTGATCCCTATAAAACTTTTTCAAAAGGTCGATCATCTTCACAAGACATGATATTTGTCAGAAAATATAGTTTGAGGATGATTATACTGATACACAACATGCCACCTACAAACTAATAGAAATATAAAAAATGATAACAATAATCTATTCACATGTATATATCTACACCAAATATAATAAGCTTATAAACATATATTCAGAAAAGGAAACATTGTCTTTAGGAATAGTCCCAGATGTAATACAATTATTGTATTTCTTCATGAGGGTTCCATATAGAACATATCTAATAGAACACACAAAAATACTAAGACAACACTGATGATAACCAATTAAGAGGTAGAGCTCACCGAGTCTCACCATTAGATGTATACTTTAATCAAATGAAGAGATTAAATCCATATATGAGGAACAATCCCATGTTCATGGGGTATTCCAAAAACTCATTATTGATTAACCCACTATGTACTAAATCAGTGACCACATATTTTTGGTCATGAAGATAACAAAAACTATACCTATGGAAATAAAATAATAGATGATATAACTCTCATCCTTTGGGAATTATTCAAAAACCTCTATCCATGAAGACTTACTGAAGGTATATATATCCTATCTATAGGTGTTTATTCCATACATATCCTTATGGTGTGTATATAAGGAATTAAAATTAACAAAACAAGTATAAGAACTGAGGATAAGGGTTTGAATCCACCATTGAAAGATTACATTACATTTACTATGAGTACATGGCATGTCCCTTCAACACCAGGCCCAACAAGATTAAAATGGCATGTTCTCATGTATGTGTAGAAGTACTCATTGTTCCCAATACTATTTAATTCTACATGTGTCCATGTATATCGATTTCCACCACTATCTCTGGCCTTTCCGTGTCTATCTATGAGTAAATGGAGTACCCATGGTAGGGTACTCTCATTCCATGTCAATGATCTGATCGAGGTACATGCCAATCCATCAAGGGTTCACATGTTCTATGACATGGTCACATTACATTTAATCCGGATCTTCATACTGAAACCCCTGTCACTATTAAATGTCACCCACATGGTGTGTTCCTGAAGAACAATCACATGTAATGATAATATCTCTATTATCAGTGACATAGTTTCATGCTCCTTCTATACTCCCTCAAAAATTGATCTATCCACACACATTGCTAGAAAGAAGATGTTTCATAACCTAGGAAATTTTATCATAGAATCATTTAAATTAGGCCATCAATCCTTCTAGTTAATGGATTCAACTATTTTACTTTATCATTCATCAAAGAAAACAAAAACCATGTATCCACCCCATCAAATCCTCTTCCAATCCATTTTTCATAACATCATCTTATCATTCTAATCCTAGCTCTGTGATATTTAAGTGTAGTTCCATAAAATGTGAGCCCCACATTCAATTATTCAAATTTCATCATACCAAATTTTATGTAAATTGCATGAGATGAACAATAAAGAAAGTTTAAATGTAAAACACTACGCCAAGGAAGGAAACATGGATAATGATCATTTTGAAAACAATTTTTTTTATATAATTATAAACAATGATATAATCATATTATCCAAATAAATTATCCCAAAAACCCTATAGATATACCATCCTAAAAAATGAACGATATATGAATTAATCTACTTGTCATTTGATTCATGTTCAACATATAAATAGAAAATATTGAATGAATCTAATTAATAATTTTTCGACCTTCAGATGGATTGAATACTAACAAATAATGATCCTTCATCATTGTTGTTGTTGATATCCAATAGTTTTGTTGTTCACTAATTCTCAATATACAATATGTTTGATGTTATTATAAAATGGATCCTCTACTTATCTGTTCAAAAGGTCTCTAATGGTTATAGGGTTATGCAGCTATCATGGAGAATTTTGAATAACTATATACAAATATATCAGAACAACAGAATAGATTCACAATAATAAAAAAATATTTTATTTAATTATTTTATTCATTTTACACCCGTGATTTGGTTTTAAAAAATTTCATAGGTTAACAAAGGTTTTTTCGCACCTAATGTATTCCATAAATTCTAAACTCAACAGTGCCCTCAAATTTCTGATCCTGACACCAATTTAGATGTTATTCCACTATTTAAGTAAAATTTAATATGATTCATATTTAACATATATAATATATTTCATACATTTATTCCGGGCACACTAGGCCTCAGAATTGCATGTTATCTCATTACGTGGTCTCAAATATAATCTATACAATATCGAAAAACAATACATGAAAAATTTGATTCATTACAAATAGTTAGTTATATTCCCCAACACGTGGAGGATCATGAACATATCTCCTTATCTGTGACACGTAGAAGAGATCATGCACTTCCTAGAACTCTATGGATGAGTATAGGAGGTAACCAACCTAAAAACCCCCAAATGAGCATGAAACTACCAATGAACCTAATGGAAAACATTCCTCCCCATCTAGAGCTATGAAATCATCATTATGGGTAGACACTCAGGGCGACATATTAGCCCAAGTCAAACTCCAAATGAAAACTATGTTGATATGTGTAACATGTATATCATCTCTAGTATTTTTTTCATACTCTCTTGTATCACCGGATCCTTCTCAGTCAACTCCACCACCATCATTGGCATGGAAGAATATTTCTCTCCAATCTCAGTCCATCATTAAAGTGACAACCATGGTCTCACAAAATGAAACTAAAATGGTTCCATGATTTTAGAGGAGTGATATATGAAATTATAAGTAGAATATTTTAGTGAAATGTGGTCATCCCAACTTCAGTAAAATTCATATACACATTCCCTAAAAATTTAATCCACAACATGGACATTAATCGCAGTTTGGCTATCCGTCTGGGGTTGAAACACTTTACTGATATTCAAAAAAATCCCAAATTCCTTTTTATGACTCCCCTAACAATGATTTCAACCATGAATTATAGATATAGACAATATTATAGGTTTTCCAATAGTGTCATATAATCTACCGGTTATACAACTATTCAAAAAATCCCACAGAACTCTTATCCCAGATAACAATGAAATGTATTTTCATGGTATATAAGTCAACATTCATCTGGATGGAATAATTTGAACAAAAAATTCATGGACTCTCACTCATCAATTAAAAACACATGATATCTAATTTCCACTACATGATCAATATAACCTGCATCAAAAATAGAAGAACGTGTCGCTCATCCATCACTTGTTGACATGGGATACACCAATATAAGACTATAGCTACCATGTTCCTCACTCTGTTAGTCAAATTGTTTTCTATAGGTACATGTACATATCTTACATAAGAGTATATATGTATATGGGGGATTTGTGAAACCCCCTCACCAACTCCTTGTGAAATGAGATCAGATCCAACATCCAACCTCCTAAAATGATGATGTGCTCCCTGCATTCTAAAAATATATATATTGTCTCCCATGATGGTATATGGTCACATTTATAACGATAGTAAATGTTTCAAAACATTTTACCTCTATCATGCTAAATAAGTTTAGGATCCATCACTATAAACATGAAAAATTACACCTTTTTCTCTACCAGGGACTATTATAAATGATCCAACCAATCAGACACATCATCTACAATGCGGGAATGGGACATCCCAATAATGAAATATACCACCATTATTCCTTTTTCATGATTAGAGACGATATCTAAGTCATATTCCTACATGAAAACCTATTAGGGCCTCCATATAATGTTCACATCTTTCTGAGTGAAGATGAAACTGAGACTCTTATTGTATATGTATACAATAAATAACTCACAAAAAATCATTTCTTAAACATAATCATAGGGAATATTATCACATTCAAATCCAGGTCATCAGTCTCATATATCTACAATTATGGCCCCAACTGTCTTGAACCATAATAGGAGTATCCCTTCCTCTTCATAAACATGTAACTAAGACCAAATCTAGGGGCTTTGAAAATACTAATTTCTTCATGAACTCATCCAATATCACTAGATAAGGAAAACTAGTAAAACTATGTATTAATTACTTGAATGATTCCATACATTTATCAACCATACTAATTGGATTCCATTTCAGCATTATAATTTTAAAATTATTAGAATCTCGAGAAAATAATTGATTTATCCTCATGTAGTGGCCCAAAAAACCATGAATTCATCACTAAAATTTAATGATATATGGAGGATCTCTCTAAAAACATTTCATCAATTATCACTTGGTCTATATGGTATCTATTGATTTAATTAACAATCATGAAAAATTAATCCTTGAGGATTGAAAACTATCTCATGAAGAGAATACCATAATGAATATCCTCCCAATGTGCCACTACAAATATAATCACGAGCTATGTATGCTTATACTTTGAACAATAGAAAATGAGTATTCCACTAATAAGGAAAAAACATATTTTCTTTTATTTGGATGGGTGATAATGGTCATAAAATCCATAATTAAAGTGGTGAAATTCATTAAACAAAAATGAATCCTAATGAACATATCATTTATGAAGTGTCATCAAAATTACATCATTAGAATATCATTCTCGTGAACCATAAATTTGACATAGAAGGACTTGATATTTTTTATAATGAAAATATTCTCGTCCTAGAAATAATCAATGTGGTCATCAATCTCTAACAAGGGGTAATTTTCCTTTACCATTACATTGGCTTAGAAAATGGAAAACAATATAATGACTCATTATTATTTACAAATTTCTATAAAGAACAATATTTTCATAGAATGATACACTATCTTTGATAGACCATTGTCTTCAATGTCCTATAATGGATCCCTGAACACTTGAACCTTGAATGTGGCCGTCCTTTATTTCACTAAATATATCAATGTGATACTAGTTTGTAAGTCAATGTAGAGGCATATCATTCACCATGGAGGTATTCCCAAAACATCACTGGGAAACCCATCCACAGAATTATCCAAATATAAAAATGAAAATAAATAGGTGATCAAATTAACCTTCCTAGAAACAAGACCCACTCATTTTACAATGATATCACTCTCACCCAAAATAGGGGAATCATCTTCCATATCTCTAAATGAATCTTAAATAACAATAATTAAAATTAAATATAGGAACAAAATTTTGAGAACTAGTTCATACCCATTATTATTTAATTTTTTATCTATGCAATTAATAATAGGTACCATTTGAAACTCCCTATAACAACCGATAAATCAAACTATCATCAGATACGAGATATCAAATACAAAATATATGTCTAAACCTATATCCATAGCTTTCATGATATAGTATCAAATGGATTCTACATATCCCACCTTATAAATAATTATATATAGGAATTACATGATTCTATGTAAACTATTCCAGTATAATGATTGGAATACAAATAGATTATACCTCTGATCATATCTTATGCTGCTTCTTCATAACACTATATGACCTGAAACTACCCACTGCATAGATTTATATATCCTTGAGAAAGATGTGGTAAACATGGTTGTAGTAGTGGGAAATGTTATAAAATCATATTCCAGAATTTACTCCTCCATTTGGTATGGATCCTTCTCTTTATCCAATATAGCCTCCTTGATGGGCACTATATCAATGTCTAGGAGAACCCTCGTTAATGTGTTTCCACTAATATGGGGGTCCCTCTACATTCTGTCTATCATTATCTTAATTAATGGTTCAGTAACCAAGAAATATGTGACCTTTTATATTACAATAAACCACATATAATTTAACTAGAACCTATACATAATTCATATTTAGTAAACCAATGAATCTATTCATGAGGGTGAGAATGTATCAACTTTTGATACCTCGATGTTTGACTCCAAATACCCACTCCTGAAGAATATCCCACTAGATTGCCACAAAAAGATGAAACTAACTGATGTCCCCCATATAAGATTCACATAGTCACTAGAGCCTAACATAAATACTAATAATAAGTGGGAAGCTATAAGGAATCCACATTTGAAAAAATATATCTACATAAAACCTACTCAAACATCATACCTTGGGAGAATCCTCTTAAATACATATCATGGAATAATATCATATGTTCTGTGAACCTCTCTATGTCCTCAATAACTGACATACTCCCATTACACAGCTCAATGTCCCCCAAGATACAAACAAAACATAATAATTATGGATATTAATCATCAAAAAATAACCGATGAATGTTGGACCATGAGAGAATTTACTTATTGTGGTTCTTTATACCCAAACTTCATATGTTCCCAACTTCATGATGTAAAAGACTGCCTGTTATGTAATCATTAGATAATATGGGTTTTGTACTAGCCTTAATACAGGAAAAACTTACCCATGAAAATCCTCTAATTCTTGGCGATTTATCTCACTATATAATATATATGACATATTAAATTTTAATTCATTAATTTTTCTAATCAGAATAAAATAATCATTCTTGAAACTAGGTACTATCAATAACTATATAGGTGGGTTGTTTCACACTAACCACTTATAGGATACAGCTCATGAAATGACCTATAAACTAGGGCCTTATCACTCATTGGTTAATATTTATGATCCAGATTTGATAAAATGAATTTTTCACTACATTGAGGCTTTTAAAAGGGGAACAACATGTACCATAGTAAGATGAGAATATATATATGGGGATATGAATCAAGAACAATAGCCAAGGTACCTAGGCCCATATTATGAAGGTATCATTTTTTCGAAAAACCATTTCCACGATATGTCAAATAAATATATAGGTAGTTAGAATCATGGTGAATGGATGTTTTCTCCACCCACAAGCATTGAGTTCATTGGCTTAATAGCCACACTCAATAAATGTAGAATCTTATTCTGACCTCCCTACCAATACTTGTAATTGGGAAAATAAATACACTTCCCCAATGAATTACATAATCTAATTCTACATTGTCATAAAAACAACCACTGAGGCACATCATAAATTGATGAATTGACCACTACTATTATGCCCCTTATAAGTAAATCGATGGTGATAAGATCTGATAAGGAATAATTTAAAATAGAAGGCCTCATCCAAATATTTCTAAAAGAAAACAACCAGATGTCACCATGAAACAATTTATTAAAATAAAAATGAAGATATGTATTATTTAAAAACCCATGTGTGAAATTTTACCAATATAATAAATCAGTTTTTTAAGGAAAAATAATTTTGAGGTGGGAAAATACATCACCAACTAGAAAAGAGGTCCCATCTTGGGAAAAAATGAAAAAAATAATTTTTGAGAGAGCATGGCTCTTAAAATCCATGTTCCAAACATAAAATCTATTAAATTCACTAATTTATCCTTAATCATGGACATATACACTATTGAAATATCATATTTTTTCAAAATAGATGAAATACTTGAGAAAATAACACACACATGTGTGTGTATACATACCCAATTGGAAGAACTAAAAATAAAATAAAAATCAACACCATGATAGAAAAAAAATAATCTTCTCAATCCCATGAAAGAGGTAAATATAACATAATAGATACTTATACATATATATGGTCAAAAATAGACAATATGAGAGAGAAAAATGATTTCGATGTCATTTCCCATCCAATATCGATGAGAATGAATGCATCCCAAAAATCACATCACTAATTATAAACATCATCCACAACCTCACAAGAATATGTGTTGAGGGGTATTATCCACCCAATTGTTTTCCTGATCATAAGGATACATAACTACAATATAGGACCTACACCCCCCAAAATCATAATTTTGTGGGGTTTTCAATCTAGTTTGATTTGTATCCTTTTTGATTTCGTGTATCATTAATGTAAAAACATTCTATCTTCCGCTATTTTTCTATTATGTATATATATTCATTATTATTTCTTAAGGTTGGGATAAATTGTCCCATTATTTGTTGTTAAATTCCCAAATTTTAGTTTCTAGCACACATGGATTGGGAATCCCCTTCAGGTATGTGGAAAATTCTGGTCAGGTACAAGTTTGAGAGGGTATCCAAGTCAGGTTCATCTTAAGAATTATATTTTTTTTCTAATATATGCTTTATGTATTTAAAATAAGTGGGATGGAATTTATAGTAATGATTAATGATCCCAATAAACAATGGGACTCTTCCAACATTGTGATTAAGGCTAATAGAAGGATTATTAACATAATAAATGATTTCCTAGATTTATATATGTTCCTAATTATGTAACAAACATTATATGATATAGAAAATATATTTTTTATATTTTCATGGATCATGATTATTCTATCCTGTTTCCACATAATAATTAATTATGTCTTGTTTTATGCCAAACAACTTAGTTCATGACCATTGATCTATAATTAATTAGGAATGACTTACAAAGAACAGTTTTATTCAGAATTATTATGTTATGATTTCCAAATATTCATGTTATAATAATATCATACCATATATTATAATATAATTTATTTAAACTAACATAGAATATATGTTCAATATTATAAAAATGATTCTATTATATGGAAAACAAAGAGGATTACTATGTGTAATATTTCAACAAATAAATAATTTATAGAAAATTCTATGTTATATATTCATGACTTTTCTTGAATAAAAATTTCTTGTAAAAAAATTATGAATATACTAAACCTCTAGGAACATGGTGTGATTAATTTTTTGATTTAATAAATATTTAAATTAAATTAAATTATATATAAATTATGTTGTTTTTTCATCGGAGTTGTAATGAGAGTAAGGATATATTTAATAAAATGTTTTAGTTATGATGAACACTGTTATAGGACTTAAAAAACCAACGATGAACCAAATTTGATGTATAATGGATCTAAAATAGCATTTGTTCCATTTAAACTGTAATAATAAATGAAATATTGGCATTCATTTTAATTATCATACAATCTATTTTTATAGATATCTTTTTTTTATTCATCCATATAACTATTTTTTAATTATATATTTTACAGAGAACCATGATGTTGGGGTGGTGAGTAGTAAGTTAAAAAATAAAATCACAATTATTAAACCGGTTTATATGATTTTCTTTAAACATTGAAAATTATCCAAGAGAATTTACCCATATCATAAATATATACAGATCAAATTATAAATGAAAATAGGTAGTGGTTTGATGACTAAATAAAACTTCTATGACAGCTCTCCAATATATTATATGGTAATATTCATATATAAGATCATAATATACTCTCATTAGTTTAATTTTATATGATTTTGGGAATGGATTTTCTATCTCTACATAGTGGTCATATTATTTAATTGGATTGTAAATTTAAATTTTATTTCATGAATAAATTTAAGTGTTTTTTATCAGGGTAAGGCTGACTATGAGTTCCATTGGAATATTAATTCCCTTATATGGGTCTTGGTAAATAATATTTATGGATATTTAGATGAAATTTTTTGGAAGATATTATTTGTTAAGAATATTCTAATTTGGAATGAATAAATTATTTTTATTCATAAAGTATTTCCTTACCTCACACTAAATTGTGATATAGTGTTTTTATATATTTCATACATAGTGTTATGTTTATAAAAACTACTCCATATATAATAGACCATATTGAATTAGTGAAATTGAAGAATCCATGAAAATCAAATACATATTACTTTATTGTACACCAATGTTCATTTCTATGGTTTTCACTAGATCCAATTGTATGGTAGAATCATAGATTAATGTTTCACTATACTTATTATCACAAATAAAATAAAATACACATAAATAACAATCCTTAACATACATATATTGATGATTATATTGATCAAATATGAGGGTATTGATAGTTATCTTATGATAACTGTTGATTTATATGTCATTAACAAATGGTTAAATGGGGTATTTATCATTGATATCCATTCATATAAGATATGAACACCATGATTAAAATGTAATTTCATTCAATAATATAAATACCCCTTCCATAATCATGGATCTTAGGAATATACTCATTAATGATTATATTTATCAAATCATGATATTCCTTAATATTGATATTATTAATTATTTCATGAGAATGGAATAATAATAAAATTATTTTAGGAATGTTTTAAAGAACCTACGGAACTAAAAATTATATTTAAAATTTTAAAAGTGTAAATTCTAAAAACAAAATTTATCGTTTGTGAATAATGTAATAAAAATTGAGTGAATATGTTTGTTTATTTAAAAAGTATAGGTTATTATACAATGGTACATACTAATCGTAGTAATATAAATTCATTGGTTACAAGGATTGGTTTCATAATAATTTTTCTTTGTGATAATTTTTATTAGACTAAAAAATCCTCATATAATGTTAACATATATGGGAGTCATGTTTATATACATAGATAAAAGTGATGAATATTTATAGAATAGTAATAGATAGTTTTTCAATATGACTATACTAAGACTACCATATTGTGAATAATGGTTTTTGATATGTAATGATGAATTAAATAATTCATATATATTTCCCAAGTTAAAAATGATATTTTTTTAGAATATTTCTCATGACAATTATTGTTTTTGTAGAAAAAAACCGAACATAAGTTTTTTAGAAAAAAATTTATTTTTATATTAATGAAATAATTGAATAATATCAATGTTAAAAGTGACAATATATATACTAATAAACATAGTTTAATGTATATATTCATTAAGTATGATTTGGACATCCTCCAACGAATATTGTTGGAGTTTATTATTGATTATTCTATATTAATAAATTAAAACCTAGAGAACCGTAATATGATGATAGATTCTCTATGTGCAAAGAATAATAAAACATTTTCATTACCATGGATTTTTAGAGAACCTATACTCATGAAATTGAAAAGTATGAAACATTAAATAATATAATAGGGTGATATATTCCATCATTCATTAGTTATTTCTCAGACATCTATCCGTACAAAGTTCAAGTAGGTATAGAAGGTGTGTGCGGAGCTACATAAAATGATGTAGAATATATTCTGTTAAACCATTACATTTATGGATTTATAATATATTGGAAATGAATAATTACCCTATAAATACCAAAATTTGTGAATCTGTGGTTGGGTGATGAATGT
Source organism: Viscum album (assembly GCA_963277665.1). Lineage (NCBI taxonomy): Eukaryota > Viridiplantae > Streptophyta > Magnoliopsida > Santalales > Viscaceae > Viscum > Viscum album. The sequence goes on along the minus strand of OY728128.1, from coordinate 791,997,491 downwards.
AGATCATCATTCTAAATCCATTGATGATTGAAAAATATGTATAGGGAAACGAAGAATCAAGATTGACCAAAAAACATGTAAATGGTTATTGTTGTGTATATATAACAATGATTGTTTTTTCAAAAGGATAGAAATCATAAGTATATGTTGATTATTTTTTTGTTATAAATTGTTTATTAGAAATGGAGAATAACCCCATGGATTTTATTATATGATATTATAGAACATATAACAGAATGAAATCCATTTGGTGTTTTCTTTATCACCTTATGAAGTATGTACATTTCATTACTATTTATAAAAATTACATCATTGATCACTTTGAAATGATGTACATAAAGGTGTTGGTATGGCCATATTATGTACCACTTTTTATTATTTCATATCAAGATCTATTATTTCATGGATTTTTGGAGTAGTATCTAACAGTAATTTAATACATTTATTATATATATATTTGTATCATATGTAGACTTCTTTTTAAAATGAAATGATAATTCAAACACTATATATATTATATTCATATCTTATAATCATATTTTAATGTAGGATAGGATTATCATCTTCTGCTTTTAGATATCTAAAATGTAGTTTATTTTATTCATGAATTTAATGTTCATGACATGTTTAATTGTTTATGAATTGTTAGATAACTCTATGTGTATTGAATAAGGCGGGAGACTGTCTGTATCTGGGATTATCTTAAAAATATTAAGGATTCTTTGTTCAATTATATTATAAATATATATTGAATACTGTCAATAGAAGAACTGTAATGATAATCATTGATAATATTTGTAGTTCAAATTTAGAGACAATTTATTTCATCGAATATAATATTATAAGTGGTTATGATATTCTATATAATGTTATTACTAAACCCCTAATTATGGGTCCCTAAGAAATCATAGATCACTACGAAATAATAATATATATTGAAAATCATTCACAACCCTCTAGAAAAAGGAATATGTGATCTATATATCTCTTACTAGGATGTTTTGTTTAAAAAATTGATATATGAAGGAAATTTATTATGTATTGTATTTCATTAAATCCATATTTAGGTTGTTATAAGATATTCAATTATAATGGATATATTTTATATAATGTGTAATAAAATAATATAAATTATATATGTTTTTATGATGTCGTAGTTTCATAGCATTTTCAAAAATAATTCGGATATATTTTAAAAAAATTAAATAGATTAATCTTTTGAAGTTATATAAGATTAGAGAAAAATAATTCAATATCAAGTTAATCTAGTATTTTTAAATAAGTTGACTTTTTATATTCACTATATTAGAGAAGTTATAGAAACATTAGTTCTAGAAACACTATATTCATATTGTATATCATTTTATTAAATAAAGAGTACATTCCATGTAATTTGGAGAACATATTAGTTTCATGAATATTGGTGTCACCCATTAAATATCATCTAACATCTATTATTTATAATTTGAATATTATTAAAATATTATTACATGAACTCTTCTTAAATAACTTTTAACATCATAATAACTGATTATATAAAATGTCATGGTTATAAAAGTTCCATAAATGTGAAAAATGAAAATATATTATAATAAAATATGAATGGATACTTGAATTTAAAATATAATAACTAAAAAAATAGTCTTCAAATCAATTTGAAAGATGGAGTTGCATGAGAACGGAATCAGAAAAATAATCATACTATAGGATGTTATGTGAGAAATAGTTGTGTTGATTGTATTATTTTAGTGTAGTTGATAATTTTATTGAATAATTAAATTCAAACCCTCATGATGAATATATATGAATAAGTTATTAGAAATAATAATATAAAAATCCTATCATTAAACTAAGGATGTGTTTTTCAGACGATTTTCACAGTGTAGACGATGGAGGAAGTGATTCAAGGGATGTAATTTTTTATTCCTATATTAATTTATAATTTAAGTTCATCTGACATAGTGTATTAAATGAGCATATATTTTATAAACTAGGATTGTATTGATTAGTTTTTTCATATATGTTATATATTTTATGATCATAAAACATTATTGATATTGTATCATTAAGCTAATGTATAATAAATCATGATCACTCGCATTGTAGAATATTTCAAGATGAATCTCAATATTGAGGAAGCAATATAGAATCCAAAATATTTAATGATGAATATCTTCCATAATGTTTATTCATTTGAGTATTGTAATTTCATGGGTGAAAAAATCTTAGGGTTCATGAATGTAACATCACATGATACTTGGATTCACCTCACTACAAATTGATTATATATATTTGATTGCTAATGATACATGAAAAATTAATCTAAATATTCTTTAAATAATTTAGAATATTTCAAAAAAAATAAAATAAATTACATGATATTTCAAATTTATAATAGATAATTTAACAATAGAATAAATCCTTTATTAAGAAATAATATTATACAGTAGAAATTCACATCTTTATGATAATACTAGAAGATCATACCCCTAGTGAAAACAATAAAATGACAATAAATTATTACAAATATTATATAAAAATTTATTAATAAATTAGTGAATTTGATGATATTTTTAGTCATATAATTATATATAAAAAAATTATAATTATAGTAATATATATTTTTAATATATGGTTATTGGACATAGAATAGTCTAATCTATATAAATTAAAAATATTAGTGTCTAGTAAGAAATATTAACACATATAATGATTAGTAACAATTAATAAATATTATAATTTTTTAAAAGAAATTTATGAATTAAATAAGAAGATAATAATTAATTTAAATTATTTTTTATAGAAATATTTATTACAATTCGTTAAATATTATTATTATTAAAAAAAGTGATTGATGTTAGTAATTTTTTATGAATTATGGTAATATCAATTGGTTCCTAAATTTATGATTTATACGATAAATAATATTAAAGTTATGTCATGGAAATAATGTAATTTTATATAAGTTATGTTTTTCAAATAAATTTCATTTTTTTAGGTGTTGTATATTTTTTTACATAATTTGATCACCTATAAAAAGTTATTCTGATAAATGATATTGTTTAAATAAATGAAAACTTATTAAAATAAATTATATACTTATTAGGTTATATGGAATAAAATTATTTACACAAAATGTAGGAAAAATTAAATTTTCTATAACAAGAATTATAATAATATGTTTTCAATATTTTTGTACACTATGTCCACAATCCATGTGAAAATATATTCTATACTAAATGAAGAATTTGTAAACTGTGTAATTCAAAATAATATCTCCTATAAATGGAAACCACCTTGCCCAAAATCAAACCAAAACATTAATATTATTTTATGAGCCTTACAAGAAAAAAAAATATCCATGAAAATACTCTCCCATGTTTGGGAACCAATAGCCCCAAAGAAAAGTAAAAAATTATCCAAATATAACACACACTTAAATATAATATTCATTTTTTCAATGATTATTTTATTTTTTCCTTAATCATTAATCATTATATTATTCATCCACCTCATTCTAAAAATTAATTTTCCATTTAATACCTTTTCTTAATAACTAATTTTTTTAAGGTTTTTTTTCAAATATATTTAAACTTTTTATTACTCATTCAATAATTTTATCTTCTTATTGTTTAGGATATTTTTATATCATCTATCAATGTTATTATAATATTTTAGTCATAAATTAATAATTATAAATTTATAGACTTATCATGTTATAATAATGATTTAATTCACATGTACTCATATTTATTAAATAATATTATTACAATGTATATTGTTTAATAAATTAAGTTGTTTTGATAATTTAGTAATCGCAAAATGACAAAATTATGGGCGTAATATGAGAACATAACCAAATGTTCCAAGATATGACCATATAACTTAAAACATTTATTAAACAAATATAATAAATATTTAATAACATTATATAAGGAATGAACCACGGGACAAGGTGAAAAGAGTGGAAGTTCCCCCCCAGAACAAAAGAAAGATAATGAATCCGTTGACACCAACATATTAATTTTTATAAAAAAATGTAATATGTGGGTGTCATGATACAATAAAATAATTTTATTGTGTAAAATAAGTATGAATGATTTTATTTTAAATATATTTAGTTATCCTAATAATATTATAAAGGGTTTTAGAGCTTATTCAATCAATAATATGAATGAGGTGAATATTCCTTATATAATTTTACAATTATTTAGTTGTAATCTATATACTAACATATTTTTTATTTTTTAAATACTGCATTGTGGAAATATTTTATCACAATGATTATGATATTAAATGGATTTATAAATCCCTTTTTGTTCCATATTAAAATTGTTTTTTATTCGAATGAAACTAAAGAATTAAGAGTTTATTATCCAATATATCTTTTAAATCAATAATATCAAAGTGTAAATTCCCATTGGTGGAAAATGTGGTTCCTTTCTCTTTTATACAGTATTTATTTTCAACTCCCTCAATTATGTATTTTGTTTATGTATATCCTTATCATTTCAAATCCCATTGGTAATTAATTAAATTTAATTGATGAATGTTAGTAGAAAGGACCATATCTATTTTTTCATATTGGCCATCATTCTAGTAAAAGTAAATCATTTTAATATGTAATTATCCCTAACACATTTATTTATTAATTTCACTTTTAATTTATATTAAAAATATATAATAGTTTGAATGAATTGTTTTTAAAATTTTAGACAATTTTTAATTCTCCCAATACTATCATAATTTTAATTATAATATTTTCTTTTGAATGATTACATGGTACTATAGAGAATTTTTCATTTTATTTTTCATTAATTTTTTAAATTATTTTATAAATTAAATTATTTTAGGATGAATAATTTTTAAAAGTAAAGGATTCAAATTATTAACTTTCAATGAAAATTTATAATTCTGTTCAAACCTCATTTTCATCTATATTAATATCCTATATATTTTTTATACGTCACAATGTATATGAATCACTAATAAAATAATAATTTCTTTTTCTGCTTGGTTTTGATATTGTATTCGGGAAATTTCTATGAAAATGATTTCTTAATCAATGGGTAGACAATCAGTGATAGATTTATGATTTCATTATTTATTTTATTGTGGAATTTTTTTTTCATTTTAATTTTATTTTGTTACTTTTTCTAGAAATATATATCCTAAAAATGAATTTTGAATAGATATATATCTTATGATATTTCAATTTTTGGAATGGGGAGTGAACCCAACCAAAAAATGGAAACCACCCACTTTGTGAGTATTAACATGATAGTGATCCATGAAATAAGAATTAATTTTTTATAACTATTACATCTATGTGCTTATATTTTGTTTTGTTATCTTTTATTTTTGGCCGATCATTTCCCCATAGGTCCCCCATTGAAATTTCCATAGAATGGATGAATTTTAGGTGGACAGAACCAGGCACAAAGTTAGCGGCATGGTTTACTAAACTGAGAGGGTAAAAAGTGCCAATAATACATGTCTTAAAAAATTATTTCCATTGTTATTTTTTGTAATTAAACCTAATTTCCCCTATAATTATCCCATTTTACACTTCCATCAATATAAGGACTCAATGCTCCATCAATAAGCCTTAGAACCCATTTTTTGAAGGGTTTATAGTGGGGGAAACATCGAGTATCATCAAGTAAGTGGATTTTTTCTATCGTTATATCATATATTTTGAGTTTCATACCTCCTTATTGTGGTTCTAAATTTATAGTAGCAATTGTTTCATCCCTAGGGTTTAATATTTAGATTATTGCTTCAATTTTATTGATTTGGGATTTTTTAAATCTCTTTTGGTTTGGTTATGGTGTATTTGATGTTTCAGTCCAATTTTTGGTTTTTTTGACATACAAGTTAGGTGGTTCTTTATGTAAACCATATTCAATAATTTTCTTTCATTTGTAACAGATTTAGATTATTAATTTCCTATTATTTGTGTTGTGAAAAACATTTCTAATAGATTTGATTAAACTTTTAAATGTAAAGTATAATTATAGCATGAAATTGAGTAGTTTATCATGTGTAAACCATGTAGTGTTATGTGAGGATATTTAAAAATGATTGAAATTTATTTAATAATGTGTTTTAGGAATTATAATTAGGTTTTTTTATCGTATTGGTGGAATTGTAACCTTAAAATTGGATTTTTGAAATATGTTTTTGTGAAAATACTTGTTATTCCACTCAAAATAGTTTTATAATTTTTTTAAATGGTTTGTTTAACTATATTATCGGAGTGAATCATGCATGGGTTCATTTTGGTGTCTATGTCAAACCTAAATGGAGTATTAATGTCTAAATGGTATTTTATAACATGTGTAACTTGGTTGAGAACAAAAGGTAAGCCCACGTAACTAGGTTGGATGACTAGGACTAGTATGCTAGAAATTTGGAATTGGATAAGGCCCAGTTTCACATCGTGGGATTGACGATTAAAACACTAACTAAATAATGAAAATTGGTTGGCGGCCACTAGGAAATTTGGGGTTCCCCCTTAGTTTTGTGTTCATGATAACATAATTATTTTTTGTTCTGAGACCTATTTCATCTAGATACAAGGTTCCTTGGGCCCCATATTTAGCTAATTACTAGGGGTGTTTCTTATAAAAATGTATATTGGTTATTTTTTACTTACTATAGATATATGGAGTGTTTGGTTGGTAATTATAGGAGAATTTATATATTCTTCAAAATTGTTCATTCTTTAATGTTCCCCTCATGAAATTTTTTTCATTTAATTTTGCATCCCATTGAAATTGTTAAAAGAATTTAATTTTTATGAATATTTTCAGGATTTTTATTTTTTTGTAAAATTATAATATTGTGGAAACTTGTTCGGTGGCACAGTATTGGGCTTAAGATCAAAAACTACTTAAACATTTTCATGTATGTATACTTGGTAATGTTTGATGTAGGATTGAAAAGAACATTAGAGAAGGTGGTTAGGGTTGTTAGTTTTCCTCCATCGCATGGTTTCATGAAGATTCCTTGAGTGAGATGATCCCTTGACTTTTGTTGGTCATTGAGTTGAAATTTATTCTCCTTTTATTTGTCTCCCTGTTCAGTATTGTTTTTGAACTACTTAATTCAATTATAAATTTTTTTTGTGGTCTGTTTGGATTGAATTTTTAAAATCGGGTTTTTTTTATTATTGTTGATTTTTTTTAGTTTCTAAACATAGTTAAATCATCACCAAAAAATTATTTATGAAACATGGTAACCGATGTTAGCCCATGGGGATACAGAATTCCCTTTGGGCCTTTCCATGGACTAGGTTGGGCACCAGTTGGATGACGACCTGTCATGGATTATGATGACATTTTACCAAAGTAAGATTTGCTCTGTAGGTAATAAAATTTGGGATGAATCTGGTTAGAATGGTGTTTTTACTATCAGGGCTCAATATTTTGGTTGCATGTAGGGTGTATAGCCATCCCCACTTGTGATTGAACTCGATTATCTATGGGATGTTCTGTTTTTTTACACTCTTCCATGTGGGACGTACGGTATTCATAATACACATGTGTATTGGGTGGGGGAATGTAGTTGTTTATTTCACTATTATAATGATTTTGATTTATTTAAATAAAATGTTGTTTCCAAAATTTTTCAGAACTATGGTAATAATGATTTCTCTTGTGACTGTTGATTTTTGTACCAACATGTCTCCCAGAAATCTCCAACACACAAACATGATGAAGATTGAGAGATTTTTCCCTCACCACATGATCAAAAGTTGGTATAAGATATGGTATGGTATATATAGGCTCTAGGGTAGGGAGTAGATCCTCCTCCTACTCCAATTAGAAAAGATAAACCTGGTCCTATGATTGAAAAATTCAAAAAGTTTCTTCAGAACAAGCCTACTACATTTTGAGGTAGCATTTACCATCAATAATTATAGGAGTAGCTTGAGAAGATGGAGTACATGTTCTAATTCATTAACACACCTATGGAGGATAGGGTGTATTGTGACTAATGTATAATATAATTTCCTTGTTTCATGTGTTGGGGATAAATTCTTCATTCTGGGAAGATAGAGCAGATGAGATAGAAGGAGATAAAAACTATGTTCAATGACTAGTACTATCACGAGGTATTGGCATATGCCAGATCACATGAGTTTATAGATCTCATTCTTGGTGACCAGTCAGTGATGGAGTATTCCATAATCTTTGTTATGATAGTTTGATATTACCCTATGATAGACTCTAATTAGAAAATGAAGGATCATATATTTGAAATTTGATTGTGGCCATATATCTATTCTCTAGTATACCTATTTAATTCTAAACCCTAGACTGATGTGGTTGACAAAGTTGTACAGTAGTGTTTGACCATAAAGGGAGGAATAGTTTCTCTAGAAAAATATCATTGGGGGAAAGTGTTAATTCATATGAGAAGAAAATAAATTGAGATGAGTGGTGGAAGAAGGGAGGTGTTTGTTTTGGCCATCCTCACATGTTGTTTTCATATGTGTCTGTTGGTGAAAGGTATGTTGTTTTCCACTAGTTCATGAGGTAAGGGAACACCCAGAAATCATGTACATCTTTATTGATGTCTTCTTATCAATGTGGAGAAATGGGGAACGTGAAATGGTTTTTCATGTTGATACATCCACTCATGAGTGGGGTAGGATATGTAGCTTCCATGGGGGGTTAGTTCAATCAGATTTCTGCATTACGGTGGGATCTCATTATGGTGTTCATGGTGGTAGGACCAGTTTTTCTTCTAGGGAGATCTAGTTTAGGTAAGATCCACTCGGTAGTGGTCATTATTAGGAGGAGACCATGATTATTCTTGTTGTGGATCATGCACTAATGGGACCATATGGAGGGCCTTTGACTATTTGTTGTACCATTTTGATTTCATCTTCTATAGAAGCTATTCTCTTTGATACCCATTCATCTATTTCTTCAATCTATGCCCATCTTGTAAATATACTGAATTTTACAACTGAGTTGTTTCCTTTTGTGATCGAGATTGTGAAGTGTATGGGTATGAAGAATTAGAACGGGATTAGGTTCCCATCATGTGTGCTTTCCATGTCAGGAGTTGTGATCGAATGGTATCTCCTGGTCTTAGATATGGACCTTTTCTATGAAATACATTAAATGGATTGGATATTGTACATTCAAGTTCATATCGATTTCTATTGGTGGAAGGTGAGTTTCATGGAACCTGATGGGAGTCCCCATGTTTTTCGTGTCAGATGAGAACATCGTTTGGGTCATGCCGGACATCCAGTTTATGAGATGGGAAATGAAGTATTTCAGTTATCATCAATCGTGATAGAGGAAAATGGTAGTGCACTAGATGATGGAATACATCATACAATGGAAGATTTCACGAAGGTATTTTTAAATGATTTTTCGTGCTTCCCCACAGAGCATGATGTATAGTTCTCGACTGATTTGGTTCCTAGGACACAACCTATAACATTCCTATCTTATTTTATTGCCCCCATTGACTTTAGTGAATTAAATATACATCTAGAATAATATGAATCCAAAGTATTCATTCATCGATCATCTCTCCTTGTGCTTCTTCTGATCTTTTTGTGAATAAGGCCAATGTATCCCCATGGTTGTGCATCAATTATAGAAAGATGAATGAGGTAACCATTATGAAAAATTATTCTTTTCCTGAAACATTTGATTTGATAGATCAACTAAATGGGGAATAGTTGTTTTCTGAAAAATATTTTTATTTTAGTTACCACCATTTCAGTGTGAGAGAGGTAGATGTCAAGAGAACAACTTTTTGAAGTAGGTACGACCAACTTGAGTACATAATCATTCCATTTAGATTGACAAATTCTCGAATGGATTTATGTTTCTCATTAATTTAGTGTTCCAAAAGTATCATGAATATTTTATTTTGGTATTCTTGGATGATATACTTGTTTATTATAGATCTGAGGATAAGTATGAGAATTCATTGTGGTTGATGATGGGCACTCTGTGGGATCACCACCATTATGAAAAATTGACCAACTGTATTTTATGGATTAGGGAACTGATGATTCTACATCATGTCATCTCAGAACAGTTGGTTTTGGTGGAACCTGAGAAGATCATTACAATTAATTCATGGGAGAAGCCAAAGAATGTGTTTTATATCATGATTTTCCTTAGCCTGGAAGGTTAATATAGATTATTTGATCAGTATTTCTCTTGAATTTCATCACCTATGACCGCGATCACTCGAAAAGAGGTGAATATTGAATGGGGGAAGGAATGTTAGGAATCCATTGAGGAGCTGGAGTAGTAGATGAATACTTCCCATGGGTTGATCATTCCAGAATCTAAAAAGGGATATGTGGTTAATTATTATGCCTCATGTATGGGTCTCCAGTGTTTTCATTTGTAGTGTAATATCTTGTTGGCGTATGGCTCCCATAATCTTTTATCACATTAAATGAATTAGTTGTCCCACGACATGAAGTTTGTGGTGGTGATACTTGATTTAAACATAAGGTGTCACTAACTCTTTTGGGAGTTGTTTATGGTCTACTATGACCATAAGATTATATCAAATATCTTCTTAAAGAAGGATCTTAATCTAACGTAGCTCTATTGGATTGATTATTTTTAGGTGATCGACTTTGATATTGTTTATACCATAGAGAAGGGTAATGTGGTAGTTGATGCATTTAGTATGCACGTGCTAGTACATGCTTTGAGGAAGTCAAGCCATGAGTGGAATCTAATGAGACTCTTTTCTTAGATGAATGCAAAGACTATGGATAAAATTGGAGGTTCATTCTGTGCATGCGTTCAGTTGAATCCTTATACTTTGGAGTTGATTTAGTGGAAAAATACTAGTGATGAGATGTGTTAGTGGTTTATGCAGTTTCTGCATTGGGGGAGACATCTTTTAAGTGGTCATAATCTCTTTAGGGGATATTCTACTTTAAGGGACGTTTAGTGGTGTTGTTCACTCTGAAGAAGGTGGTGATGTAGGATAACCACTAGTCATAGTGTTCAATTCATCCTAGGTCTACCAAAATGTATTATGACATTCATCAGTTGTTCATGTGGTTTAGTATGAGATGATATATATATGATTTCTAAGAGAGGTGCTACACATGTCTATAATTGAATGTAGATCACCCGAGGCCCTCTATATGGAATTATTCATTTCCCATTCCTACATGGAATTTGGAAAATTTCACCTTGTATTTCATTTTCAGATTTTTCCATACACCTTGGGTTTATAACTCTATTTGGGTGGTGATTGACTCCCTGACCAAATCAACCAAAATTATTCTGATCTGAGATACAACTAAGGTGTATCAGTTGGACTAATTGTATATTAAGTTGGTGGTAATAATTAACGGTCTACCATCAGTATTTATCTCAGATAGATACCCCCATCTCACCGATTAATTTTGGGAAGGACTATAGAAGGATTTGGGGTTGCATATTAAGATTATCATGACTTACAATCATCAAATGTATTGTCAGACTGAGCAAGAAAATCAGATTCTAGAGGACATGATTTGTGCATGTATTTTTTATTTCAATGGAAATTTGGATATTGATTTGGGGTCAGTTTAATATTCTTATAATAACAGTTATCAAACATATACCCTAATGGATCATTTTAAGGTTATTTGTGGTCTTTCATGTTGGTCCCCTCTCTGTTGGACTGAGGTAGGTGAGACCTCACAGTTGGGGATGAGCATTTTGCAACAGACATTTGAGAAGGTCAATTTGATGAGGTATGGGTTAATTATATCTCATAATCACCAAAAATCATATGATGACTAGAGGAGTTATGATATTGATTTATCTATGGGTGATAAGATAATCTTGAAGGTGGACCCTCCTTTGGGCCATTTTCATATACTAAATCAATCTAATCTAACACTGAGGTATGTCGAACATTTTGAGATAAGTAAGTGGATTAGAAAGGTAACATAAATATTTTCATTTCCTTCATTTTTGACATTAATTCATGATTTATTCCATTTATCTGTATTGAATAAGTATAATATACATTCGTCCCTTTTTTGGAATTGGGATGAGTTGGAGATAGAGCCAGATTTATCAGTACATGAGCGACCGGAGAAAATAGTGGATTCCAAAGAGTAACTTCTTTGGGGAATGTTTATTCCATTTGTCTAGGACCATTTTCCACATGGGAATGATGTTCAAAATACTTGGTATAATAATTCATTAGTTGAGAAACAGTACCCATTCTTGTTTTCTCATCATGATTCGGAATAAATTTCAGGTGTATAATGTTTTCATGGTGTGTAGAATTGTGACATTATTGTCCTACTTTATAGGTATTTTTTCTTTTATTTTTGACTATCTATTCAACCATGGTTCCCTATTTAATTTTTTAGATAAATAGAGGATTTGGGTGGAAGGAACCCAACACATGGTTAGCTGCATGGTTTAGTTAACCATGTGTACAAATTGTGCACACATTCTATGTCTTAAAAAATATTTTTGACAATTTTTTCCATCCTAAATTAAAACTAGTGTTCCACTCTCCACATCAATTTGAACCTTTCATCCATTGATGAACTCAATGATCCCGGAGGCTCCCTTAGAAAAATGTTTTAATGGATTTTGGTGGTGGAAACTTCAAGGACCGTCAAGTAAGTTGATTCCCCCATTCCGTCTTCAGTCTCTTTAGGGTTTCATCCCTCCTTGAGGATTGATATTTAAAAAAATTGGGTTTTATACCTAGGTTTTAATATTTAGTTTCTTGGTTCAATCTTCTTGATTAGGGATCATTGTCACATACTTTTGGTGCTATTTTTCTATGGTTGTGGTGAAATTTAATTTTTGCTCAAGTATTTGGGGGTTTTGACTTTAGAGGTAGGTGGTTTCATGTTCTAACATTATTTTTTATCAAAAGGTTTTTTTTCATAACATATTTATCTTATTTCATGCCTACTATATGTGATAGAATATCAATTTTTGGTATAATTGATTAGGAATTTAGTTTTTTAATATAATTATTACACGAAATTGAGTAGTTTTCTTGTGTAAATCATGTCGTGTTTAGTGGGGAAAATAAATAAATGTTTTCAATTAATTTATTATATGGTTTTAGAGAGTATGATTCTATTCTAGTATGCTATTGGTGGGATTTATACCTTAAAAGAAGATTTTTATTGGATTTTTTGTGAAAATCCTTGTAATCCCTCTCAAAAAAGTTTTATCATATCTTAATGGTTTTATTAAACTACATTGGTGGTGTGGCACATGTTCGGTTACTGTTTGGTGTGGTAATAATTTAGAAATGGCTTTTTTATTTAAAGATGTTATTTTATAACATGTGTAACTTGGTTGAGCACGAAAAGGGATGCTCAGAGAACTAGGTGGGTGGACTAGGACTTGTATGCTATTTATTAAAACATGGATAACACCTGATTTTACATAGCAAGATTGACGATAAAAAAAAATAAAACATAATGATGATTTGATGGAGACTAAAAAGAAATTTGGGGTCTCCACCTAGTGGGTTATGAATGATAATGTAATTGGTTGTTGTTCTGAGACATTTTTTACCGATATAGGCTGTACATAGGTCCCCATTGGTAGCTAGTGCATTGGGATTTTTTTGTGTGACTAGTGACCAATTGTTATTTTGTACATACTAGTGTCATAAAGAGTGTTTGGTTGGTAATTCTGAAGAATTTTTTTTATTTAAAAATTTTCATTCCATAATGTTTTCATCTTGAAAACTGTTCTCATTTAAAGTTTCATCCCGTGAAATATTTTACTAGTGTTTCATATTTATGAAAACCTGCATGTTTTTCTATTACATTATAATGTTTATATCATATAATATTTTTTTCTATAATCCTACATATCTTACGTTGACACCATTCATACACCTTTTTTGTAAGTAGACTTGGTAATTTGTGATGCCTGTAAGGGAAATATATTTAGAGATAGTGGTTCAAGTTACTAGTGTCATTACATGGGGTGGTGTTGTGGATATGAATTGAGGGTAATGTCTCCTTGACATGTGTTGTTCTTTGAGTTAGTCCTTCCCCTCAGTTTTATTTTTCTCCCTCTTGGGTTTTGTTTTTGAACAATGTAATTCAACTCTGAATTTTTTTATGGTTTTTTTGGAATGAATTTTCAGATTTGGTTTATTTATTTTTTTTGGTTGTATTGTGTTTCATAACTTCGGAAAATATTTCTCCAACCCTTATTTATGATACCCAAGAACTTGTGATAGCCCATAGAAATAGGGAAAGACCTTCAGGCCTTTCAATAGACTCAGTTAGGAAACGGTTTGATGGTGACCGCGCTTGGTTTGTAACAAAATCATTGTTTGAACCACATATTTATGTTATGATGAATTTTTATGTTATATATCACTATGTTATTCTAATTTATTAAAGAATCAACATTTTCATACTTAACTATATGTTATACATTATGTGTAAGTAAAATTTTAAGAACACATAACAATTTTCTCAGGTTTATTCACTTCTATGATTTAATGATTAATTATTTTTATATATGTATTCTTATGATTAACACAAATATATTTGATAACTGATATCTATACTCAACACCGAACTAAATCACAACCAAAATTTGTTTTTTGTAATGAATAATGGGAAATGAATTAATACATATAAATAATAGTAACTGATATGACATATATATTAATTTATGTATATAATATTTGTTTTATACAAATTTACCTAATTTGTTATTACTTTTAAGAATATATATTTGTAGGTGGACAATTTTTTTTAATAAAAAAAACGTATATTACTTTAAAATGATAGTTTTAATAAAATTTAATATATTTCGATTAATTGTTTTTATTTTATTTTTATAGAAATTAATAATAATAGAATTAGGTTTTTAAAGATTTCATTTTCCTATAAAAACAATTTAAATTTATATTTTTTCATTTAATTTTAAAGTAAAAATAAAATATTCAAGAAATTTAATTTCTCAAAATTAATTACCTTTTCTGATTTAGAATTCCATTATCAATTTATTATGACTTGTTTAGATATTTCAAAAATGATAAATTTTTAGGTGAATAATGAAAATTTTTTTTTTATCAAAATAACATTAACATTTCTAAAATATTGTCAAATAAGATTTACTTTTAAAGTCATAAAAACATTTTATAATAGAAAATAAAAATTTATAATTTCACCCATTAATGTGTATTTTTATTCATAAATTCAAAAACCCATATTTTACTTTTTAGGACATAATTTTTAAATTTAAAAAAAATAATATTAATCTATTAGTCAATTAATATTTTAAAAATCATTTTTACCATATTGAAAAATTTAGTTTAAAAAGTGGGATTCATTTTTTAAAACAATGTTTATAATTAATTACAATTTACTAATCACTTTTGAAAGATAAAATCTAAATTCAACTGGTAAAAGATGTATCCTTATTAAAAATCATTTGTGTAAAATGGGTTTTACTAAGAAGGAAATATGAAAAACGTAATAGAAATTGGGTTCAAAGCGTGTTTTGAGGAAATTACCATCATTATAAACATACGTATTGATTATTTCAAAAATTTATATAAATGTTATAGGATATTAGCTTCAAAATATTGAATATTTTTGTTTATTTATAAAATTTCATCCATTTTCACTTATAAAATGGGACACATCCCATCAAAAAACCCATATTTGGTTTTCCAAAACAATTAATATCTTTTATAACATTTTTATCAACCATAAATAGGTTCTGGTATTTGAATAATAGAATGGCACTGAGGATTAATCACTTTTTCGATGGTGATAGTCCATGATGTGATTTATACATTTTTAACTACTTATTTCTCGTTTATATTATATAGTGCACAAAAAATATTCCAAAAATATTACAAAATAGACTACAATTGATATATTTATAACAATTATATTAATATTATATTATTATAATTTGTATATAAGCAATAACCACCTTTCTATTTTCTATTATGAAAATCAGAACCAACATTATTATGTTTTGCAGACTATTACCACCACGACACAAGTCATTTCATTTTCATTCACTTCCTAAAAAATGGTCTTAATACGTAATTTAATTTTTAATTAATATATATTTTCAATGTTTTTTATTTTAAATGGATAAAAAATAGTATGCCTTTTCTCAATTATAGGGAAAATGGAATCATTATCCATATTTATGTATAGATTACTTTCCACGTGAACCAACTGATTTCATTTTCCTATGACATCAACTCAATTCATAGATTCTAATAAAATAGATTTTAAAAGATTAATATGATATATTTTAAATTAATAAGTTTTTTAGAAGAACTAATTTACAACCAATTTACAATTTTTGTAATAAATAATCATAGAAAATTTTATTTTCTATAATAGCATTCTAAGAGAAGAAAAATAATTTATTTTAACTAAAAAATAACATCATATGATTCATATTAATATAATTTTCCTATCCAATTATTATATATGACAATAATACGTACTAAATAATCATATAATACTTTTTACGATGATTATATATATGAATAACTTTAAAATAATCCGATAAATAGAGCATGTTATAATATAAATTTATTTCACAACCTACATTGAAAATCATATAATATAGGTCATCTATGACTATGGGAATTTAATTTCTAGCTAAATAAGATAAAAAATGGTAAAATATTATATTAATATTGTTTTAATATGGTAGTATAAAAAATTCAACTCATTATTTACAAAACAACATTTTTTCATAATGTACCATAAAAACATGGTCATTGTAAATTTCAAATATAATGATCTTAAAAAAACCGATATAATGAAATTATAACATTGTGAATAAATAATAAATAATAAAAATATAATATATGCTATTATAATGATGAACTATTGGATACTGATAAATAATGTAATCAATATTAGTAAGATGTTCCTATAACTAATATAATATTTCAATTAACCCATTTGATCTGGGGTTTATAAATATCCTTTTAATATGAAAAAACCTTAACATTTATATGTAATCTCAAAAATTTAATATTATTTAATCATAATTGCAATGGACCGGACCTCTCCGGCCCATTTCCTTTGTCAAAAAGAAGGCCACGATGTGTTATGGAGGGTAAAATGGATTTTTCCCACACTTTCCGGAATTTTGAAACTACACGTCGTGTAGTTTTAGTACACACCATGTACCCCTTTGCCGGGTATACCCTGTGTGGATGGACACGTCTTTTCTGTGTGGAGATAATGGGTACACGTCGTGTGTCCAGTACTACACGTTGTGTAGTCCCTCCCCGCGTACGCGTTACCATGTGTTGACCAGTTGTCGGCCGCGAAACCGCGTTGGAGCCGTGTCCCTGCCGAGTGCCATAAATTGGTACACGCTGTGTGTCCAATATGCATGTCGTGTAGTCCTTCCCCACGTATGTGTTACCTTCAAACCGTGTGTTGACCAGTCAACATTTGCGGAACCGTGTTGGAGGCCGCGTGGAGACCGTGTGAAAACGGCCGAGTAAACGCTATGTACAATAAGTACACACTGTGTACTTTTTCTTTTCACACCTATAAAAGGAGGGGTCCCCTCATCCTTTCAACTCACACCTCTCCTCCCCTCTCCTCTGATCAGAGCACTCTCAAGAGAGTCGAAGGCTCTTTCTTCCACAACTTATTCGTTCGAGCTCCGATTTATGATCCGTCAGCAGCCACGGGATCGTAACGACGAGGTGGAACATCCGAGCATGGATCTGTTGTCTTTCCTTCGGCTTTTCCTCTCCGACATCCACCCAAGGAGGTCTTTCCCGGACACCGACGAACATCTTCTAATGTTGATCCGGGGGAGCATTGTGACCAGAACCTGTTGAGGTAGGGGTTTTACCTTCGTCTCTCCATTTTGTACATCATGCGGGGTGCGTATCCATTTTTTTTCATGAGAAATTGTTGAACCTTTAAATAAATATAATAACTGGTTAAAGAACAAGGATGGGCAGTTTTTGATTGTTGTTACTTTAAGTTTTATATCCTATGATATTATGTTGTGAAATGAATAGGCTTATGACTACTGAAAATCACGGTCGTCGGGGGCCCTTGCTTGCGCAATTAAATTTTGTCGTATCTTTCTAGACCATATTTGTGAGTGGAACCTTGTTGAATGTGGAAATTGGTTATTCACGTAATGTTGGCTGTTTGAATGAAAATATGGAACCCTTGTGTGGTCACCCCAGTTGAACCAAAATGGAATAATGAACATGTGGGTGTTGTCTTGGTTATGTGGCATGTGATGGGGGTGTTTTGTGGGAAGTTGTGGTTTGGGTGAGCAGCGGGGATGTGGTTGACTTGGTTGTGGGAAGGTGTGAATGTTTAATGGTGATGGGCAGCGGGGATGCGATAAATGGTATTAAAGGGATAATGATGTATGGTTTGGTTATGGTGGTTGGAAGCGGGGCTGTAGGGATGGGTTTAAATGTGAACGGACTATGGGTTGTGTTTAATAAATAAGAATTTGGAAGGGTTAATGAATGATGGTGCTTGGTAATGAAACATAAATAATAATCAATGGGTTGGTCGGTTGTTGAGAAGGGTTTTTTTGTGCTGCTTGTGTTTCCCTAACATTTTTTTGGATGGCAGGGATATGTTTTACGAACAATTGAAGTGTTTGGTTGTGGATACTTGCCCAGTAGTTCATGAACTAAATAAGATAATTTCTACTGAAACGTGAAAAACCTTAATGGGGTTGTGGTTGTTTGTTGGGTGCATGCTTCCTGGTATCAGTGCCGAGGCATGTGCTCAGTTTCTCTTTTTAGAATCCATAGGTTGGGTTGAGTGGTTGCTACATATATATATATATATATATATATATATATATATATATATCTGTATCTTTTGTGTTTTATCGCACCACACCCATGTTGAGCACTTTGTTTCGAACACTCCCATTTCATGGGAGGGGGTGTTTTCCCATAGTTACTAGCTCCTTCCTGCTCCTTCTCCCCTAGGCTGTGATAGCTTGAGGCAACCTTACACTCAAGAATCTTCGGGTAGGTTTCGATTTGGGTGATTTGGCCCAAGACTCTTCGGGCAGGCTTATTGTATATAATTTATTGAGGCGACCTTACAACCCAGGACTCTTCGGGTAGGTTTCGATTCAGGCCCAGGTGTCTTTGGGAGAGAGTTCTATTACTATTACCGTTCCAAATAATCTTCGGGATGAGGCCCAGGTGTGTGCGGGCGGGATGTGTGGTGTGAGGCCCACTTGTGCACGAGAGCTTTAGGTTTCCCTATTGAGTATACTTATATGCTCACCCTACATTTACATTCGGGTTTCCAGGATGACTACTAGGGTCGTGCGGGACCCTTCTAGTCAGACCGTTGGAGTTGTTGCATTTGTTGTTCTCTTGTTTTATTTTGGTATTGTACTTTTGAGCTTTCTTGTACCTTGTTATAAAATTGTTTAAACATGCATGTGGGATTGGTTTGGGGTTATTTATATACACTTTTCCTTTTTCCTTGTTGGTGGATTACTCATCCTATTTCCCGATCCTAAATAATAAAAAGGGTAATCCCTCCCATATTTTTGAAAACTCATACCCTTGGTGCTAGTCGCCAACCCGGGGCCTACTAGAGGTGGGACTCAGGGGTCATTATCTCCCTTTCACCATTGCCAGCTCAGGAGGGGAATCTTTGGTTGGAGGGGGTCGTGACAGAATGGTATCAGAGGTGATGGTTGAGAGATAGGATGGAGTCCGGAGTTAGGCATAGTGAGGATTGCATGGGATGGTAGGGAAATAGTGTTAGTTAATCTTGGTGCGTGACATTGGTCAGGGAAGACTGGCTAGGACACAGTATTTTAGGGCCCCCCGTGATCCGATGCAAGGACTCTGAGCCTACCGAATGACCAAGTGAGACTACATTGATTGCAGGGTAGAGACCCTATGGAAGGTACATGCATCATCATGATTGTGTTTTACTTGATTTTGGTTTTCTGGGAATGAAATAAAAATAAAATTATAATTCAAACATTGAGAAATTTCCTTACTACATGGGCTTAGGAGATCTTTGTTTACCATATAGCTATGGAATGTGGACGTCATCCCTGGGTGGCTCAGACGGCTGAGGCCCAGCAGATCTAGGCGGTCGAGCAGTTGAGGATTCACCGAGAGGAGGAAGATAGCCAGTGGCAGAAGAATCTCTGCTCCTTCTAGTGGAAGACCCTCAAGAAGTACGAGGGTAGTACTTCGAATGCGGAGACAGAGGGGTGGCTTGAGGAGCTAGGGATCGCTTTCACCTTGATCCGTGCTCCGAGGGAGTACTGGGTTCCCCTAGCAGTCAGTCAGCTGAGAGGTGCAGCGCAACAATGGTTGATGCTCTACCTTGGAGAGAGGATAGAGGCAGAGGTTCCATGGGCTGACTATGAGAAGGAATTCCGAGAGGAATTACTTTCTTCCATGATCAAGGTGGAGAAGATGTATGAGTTACTCTCCCTTCAGCAGGGGAGTATGTCGGTACGAGAGCTGGGAATAAAGTTCAATGATCTCCTGCGCTTTGCTCCGGATCTCTTTCTGGATGAGGAGTCTCGGGCAAGACGTTTGGAGGAGGCTCTCTTTCCTTCACTCAAGTATGTTGTCACCCCCTTTACACTTCCTACGTACTTAGAAGTGCAGAAGAAGGAGGAGGTTATAGAGAGGATGCACTCGCTGGAAGGTGCACCACGTGAGGTGTTTCATCCAGGTTCGTCGAAGGGAAAGGCAGTCAGCTGCAGGTCTCCTGCGATAGGACCTTCCAGGTTCAGGCCAGTGGGGAGAAGGCCCCAGCAGTTCCAATTCAGATCTTCGGGTCCACGTCACTTTTCCATGAGCCCAGGACATAGGTGTTTGTCTTGTGGAGGGTTCGGGCACGTTATGAGTCGGTGCCCGACCCGAGCTCCGTACAGTGGAGGTGGGCAGGTTCAGCGCCCACCGCAGCAGCACCAGTTGCCGGCGAGGCCCTTCCAGTAGCAGCAGGACCATGCTCCTCCGAGGGAAGACTTTGTGGGAGGAGGCCAACCTCAGGGTGCTCCTCAGGGACCTCGACCAGGGCATGGTCAGGGAAGTGGATGACATCAGAGAGGCAGAGGAGCTGGGCGTGGACAGTTGTACGCAGCAGAGTTGGGAGCTCCATCATGACCAGAGGTGGTACGAGGTATGATTTTTTTGTTCAGAACTCTTGTTTCTACAATGTTCTATTCGGGAGCTTCACACTCCTTTGTTACACCTGGTCTAGCCCATGCTTTGAGACTAGACGTAGAGAGAATTTTTGTACCACTGGTGTTGAGAACACCAGTTGGAGGCCAGACCCACGTATCTTTTGGTTTTTGGGGATGTGGGATGACGTTGGGACCACATCCATCTAGTGGGGACCTTCTTCTATTACAGATGCAACCATACGATGTCATCCTAGGCATCGACTGGTTTTTTTTGCTATTGGTGCCGTTATCGACTGCTTCCGGAGAAGTGTCGTGTTCTCTGACGTGGATGGGAAGCACCTATCTTTTTTGGCGAGAGGAGCTATCAGGCGGGAAGCCGACGTGTAGAGCCTCTCCTTTCCTTTTTGGGTGGGTTGTCAGTGGTTCCAGCCGATACAGAGATGATGGATGTCCCAGAGGTTGTTGGGGAGTTCCTCGATGTTTTTCCTAAGGAGGTTGTTACTCTCCCCCCCACCCCCGACGTGATGTTGAGTTAGGGATAGACTTACAACCTGGTGCCCCACCGATTTCGATGGCCCCTTATCGAATGGCACCTTCGGAGTTGTGGGTGTTGTGGATTCATATTGACGATCTGATGTAGAAGGGTTTTTTTCGACCCAGCGTGTCACCATGGGGTGCTCCAATTTTGTTTGTGAAGAAGGCAGATGGTGGTATCAGGCTATGCATAGACTACCGAAGGCTGAACCAGGTAACGGTCATGAACCGTTACCCCCTTCCAAAGATAGATGATCTCTTCGACCAACTGAGGGGAGCAGGCTGGTTTTCTAATATTGATCTACGATCAGGATATCATCAGTTGAGGGTGAAGGATAGTGACATCTCGAAGACAAATTTCAGGTGCAGGTATGGTCTCTTCGAGTTTTTAGTGATTCCGTTTGGATTTACGAATGCACCGGCTATGTTCATGGGACGTACGAACATTGTCTTCCGAGAGTTTCTGGACCGGTTCATCGTTGTGTTTATCGATGACATCCTGATCTACTCAAGATCAAAGGATGAGCACATTAAGCATCTCAGGGCAGTCTTGGAAGTCCTTTGACACCACTAGCTTTACTGGAAATTGTCAAAGTGTAAGTTTTTGACACAAGAAGTACACTTCCTTGGGAACGTTGTATCTCAGCATGGAGTATCGGTGGAACCGTCGAATGTGGATGTAGTTTTTTCTTGTGCATCACCCATGAACATGGCAGATGTTCATAATTTCCTGGGGTTAGCAGGTTACTATCGGAGGTTCTTTTCGGACTTCTCTCGAGTTTCTACTCCATTGACAGCTTTGACTAGGAAGAATAAGGTCTTCCTATGGAGCGATCAGTGCCAAAAATATTTTGACTACCTGAAGGAGAAGTTGGTTAGTGCTCCCGTTCTCAGGTTTCCAGAGGAAGGGTTGTTGTATGAAGTGTTTCGCGATGCTTCTGGCCATGGTCTGGGGTGCGTGCTAATGAAGAAGAAGGGCGTGATTTGTTATGGGTCAAGGAGGTTGCGCCCCCACGAGCGTAACTATGCCAACCATGACCTAGAGCTTACAACAGTAGTGTTCTAATTGATGTTTTGGTGACATTACCTCTTTGGGGAGCGCTCTTTGGTCTTCTCAGATAATAAGAGCATGCGTTATATCTTTTCCCAGCATGACCTGAACGTACGACAGCAGATATGGGTCGAGTTTATCCAATATTATGACTTCGATATTTCTTACACTGAAGGTAAGGGAAACGTTGTGGCTGATTCCCTGACCAGGAAGTTGCATCAGGAATTGGATAGAGAATCTGCTGATTCTTGGAAGGCGATGGGAGAGTTGGCTTCCATGCACTTGGATTCTAGGGTAGAAGGTGTTATAAACTGTTTGATTCAGATGACGGTGCAGTACTACTTGTTGCATCAGGTGTAAGAGTCCTAGTGGGGGGACTCTGAGGCAGAAGTGATGCGGGATCGTGTCGATCAGGGGAACGCTCCAGAAGGATGGTCAGATGACAGCTGACATCAGATGCTTTTCCATGGAAGGTTGTTTGTCCAGGAGACAATGCGTGAGGGAGTTCTCTGTGAGTTCCATAGCTCAGCCTTGGCAGTACATCCAGGAGTTTCAAAAATGTACTAAGGCCTGAGGGATCAGTTTTGGTGGCCCGGGGTGAAACGGGCAGTGGCGGAGTTTGTGGCTAAGTGCCTAGTGTGTCAGCAAGTGAAGGCCGATCACCGTGTTCCCGGTGGTTTGTTGCATCCTTTAGATGTCCCGGAGTGGAAGTGGGATGACATATCAATGGACATCGTCACAGGACTACCCAGAGCTTTGGGTGGTTATGATGCTATCTGGGTAGTGGTGGATCGTCTGAATAAATCAGCTCACTTCATAGCAATTAAGGAGTCGGGCCCGGTGAGTACCTTAGAAAAGAGGTACGTAGATGAGGTGGTGCGTTTTCATTGAGTTCTAGGGACCATCATCTCAGACCGGGACACTCGGTTTACCTCACGAGTCTGGAGGGGGTTACAACATGCTTTTGGCACCCACCTACGCCTTAGCACTGCTTTCCACCCCCAGTCCGACGGGAAGATAGAGCGGACTATCAAGACTTTGTAGTACATTCTGCGAGCATGCGTTCTAGATTTCGGAGGATCATGGATATGGCAGTTTCCTTAAGTATTGTTTACCTAGAACAACAGCTTCCACTCTACTATTGGCATGGCACTATTTGAGGCCTTGTATGGAAGGCCATGTCGTTCGCCCATTTGCTGGGCAGAGGTTGGTGAGATAGATGCTCTTGGACCAGAGGTTGTGCAGAGCACCATGAAGAAAGTCCATCTTGTACATGAGAGGATGAAAGCGGCTTAGGACCGACATAAGTCTTATGATGATCATCAGAGTAGGCCCTAGGAGTTCGAGGTGGGGAATCATGTGTTCTTTAAGGGTTCCCTGCGACAGGGGTAGCGGAGTTTTAGGAAATGGAGCAAGCTCTCAACAAGGTTCATCGGACCTTTTGAGGTGATGAGGCGAGTCGGCTAGGTGGAATATCAGCTAGCCCTGCCACCTCAGATGGAGAATGTCCATGACGTCTTCCACGTCTCCCAGCTTCGTAGGTAATTACACGATGACTCTCACGTTATCGACTGGGGAGAGTTAGATATGGGAGACGACGTGACCTTCGAGGAACGACTAGTCAGAATCGAGGATCGTAAAGAGAAGGTTCTCTGTGGATGAACCATTCCCTTGGTTCATGTGTTGTGGAGGCATGGTGGTCTCGAGGAGAGCACTTGGGAGTGGGAGACCCAGATGCACGCTCAGTACCCGGAGTTGTTTTGACTTGTGTTTTCCCTTGTTCTTCTGAGCATTGTGTTGATGTTGTACTCTGTACCATTGATATATGGAATGCATGGCTCTTCAGTTGTGAGACGTTTTGTTTCCTTGTTCCCTAGTAATTTGTAAGATGTCCGGATGTGTGGGAAGGGGGAAAACATGACCCTTAATCGAGATGCATTAATGCGGATGCGATTGAACCCGTGCGGGCGAGTCAGTGCCGCCTAAAGCGAATAATATCTTGACATAGGAGAAGGATTTTCCCAAAACCACGTGTTCGGGCAGTGTGTTGGTTGTGTGGTGTTAGGGGGTAGTTCGAGTTGAAAATTCTAATGTATGGAAGTGGGAATACCCAATCCTTAATCGAGACGCATTAATTAGGATGTGATTAAACCCGTGCAGGTGATTCAGTTCCGCCTAAAGCGGATAATATCTCGGCATTGGAGAAGGAATTCCTAACACCTATAATTAGGATTTTTGTTTGGGTTCCTATTATAACGAGGACCGTAAGAGGTATCTTGTTGGGTTCCCCTGGGTTGGTTTTTGAATTATCGGGGATGATAATGTTTTAAGAGGTATCTGATGTAATGGCCTGGACCTCTCCGGCCGATTTCCATAGTCAAAAAGAAGGCCGCGAAGTGTTATAGAGGGTAAAATGGACTTTTCCCACACATTCCAGAATTTTTAAACTACACGCCGTGTAGTTTTAGTACACGCCATGTCCCCCCTTGCCAGGTATACCCCATGTGGATGGTCGCGTCTTTTCCGTGTTGAGATAATGGGTACACGTCGTGTGTCCAGTACTACACGCCGTGTAGTCCCTCCCCGCGTACGCGTTACCGTGTGTTGACCAGTCATCGGCTGCGGAACTGCATTAGAGTCGTGTCCCTTCTGAGTGCCATAAATGGGTACATGCCGTGTGTCCAATATACACTCCATGTAGTCCTTCCCCACATATGTGTTACCTTCAAACCGTGTGTTGACCAGTCAACGGCCGCAGAACCGTGTTGGAGGCCGCATGGAGACCGTGTGAAAACGGCTGAGTACACGTTGTGTACCATAAGTACAAGCCGTGTAATTTTTCTTTTCACACCTATAAAAGGAGGGGTCCCCTCATTTCAACTCACACCTCTCCTCCCCTATCCTCTGAGAAGAGCTCTCTCAAGAGACTCAAAGGCTCTTTCTTCCATAACTTTTTCGTCTGAACTCCGATTTACGATCCGTTAATGGCAACGGGATCATAACGACAAGGTGGAACTTCTGAGATTGGATCTATTGTCTTTCCTTCGGCTATTCCTCTCCGACTTCCACCCGAGGAGGTTTTTCCGAGATACCTATGAACGTCTTCTAATGTTGATCCGGGGGAGCGTTGTGACCAGAACCTATTGAGATATGGATTTTAACTTCGTCTCTCTATTTTGTGCATCATGCGGGGTGGGAATCCTTTTTGTTTTCATGAGAAATGGTTGAACCTCTAAATAAAGATAATAAATGGTTAATGAAAGGGGATGGGAATTTTGTGATTTCTGTTACTTTACCTTTTATATCCTGTGATATTATGTTGTGAAATGAATAGGCTTATACCTACTGAAAATCACGGTCGTTGGGGGCCTTTTCTTATGAAATTAAATGTTTCCCTATCTTTCTAGACCATTTTTGTGAGTGGAACCTTGTTGAATGTGGAAATTGGTTAATCAAGTAAAGTTGGAAGTTTAAATGAAAATCTGGAAACCTTGTGTGGTCACCCTAGTTGAACCAAAATGGAATAATGAACATGTGGGTGTTGTATTGGTTACGTGGCATGTGATGGGGGTGTTTTGTGGGATGTTGTAGTTTGGGTGAGCAGCGGGGCTATGGTGGTCTTGGTTGTGGGAAGGTGTGAATGTTTAATTGCGATGGGAAGCGGGGCTGCGATAAATGGCATTAAAGGGATAATGATGTATGGTGTGGTATGTTTGTTGGCAGCGAGGCTGCAGGGATGGGTTTAAATGTGAACGAACTGTGGGTTGTGTTTAATAAATAATAATGTTGAAGAGTTAATGAATGATGGGGCTTGGTAATGAAACAGAAATAACAATCAATGGGTTGGTTGGTTGTTAAGAAGGGTTTTGTTGTGCTGCTTGTGTTTCAATAACATGTTTTGTGGATGACAGGGATATTTTTTACGAACTATTGAAGTGGTTGGTTGTGGATAGTTTCCAAGTAGTTAAGGAACTAAATAAGCTAATTTCAGCTGATACATGAAAAACCATAATGGGGTTGGGGTTGTTTGTTGGGTGCATGCTTGGTGGTAGTAGTGCCGAGGCATGTTCTCAGTTTCTCTTTTTAGAATCCATAGGTTGTGATGAGTGGTTGCTACATATATATATATATCTGTATCTTTTGTGTTTTATCGCACCACAACCATGTTGATCACATAGTGCCGAACACTCCCATTTCATGGGAGAGGGTGTTTTCCCATAGTTACTAGCTCCTTCCAGCTCCTTCTCCCCTAGGCTGTGATGGATTGAGGCAACCTTACACCCAAGACTCCTCAGGTAGGTTTCGATTGGGGTGATTAGGCCCAAGACACTTCAGGCAGGCTTATAGGCTATAATGGCTTGAGGCGACCTTACACCCAAGACTTTTCAGGTAGGTTTCGATTCAGCCCCAGGTGTCTTCGGGCAAGAGTTCTATTACTATTATTGTTCCCAAGAATCTTCGGGATGAGGCCCAGGTGTGTGCGGGCGTGATGTGTGGTGTGAGGACCAGGTGTGTGCGGGCGTGATACGTGGTCGTGAGGCCCAGGTGTGTGCGGGCGGGATGTGTGGTTGTGAGGCCCAGGTGTGTGCGGGGGGGGGGGGGGGTGTGACAGTGTCAGGACATTCAGCTAACTATTGGGAAATAGTGCGGGGTACCCAATACTCTTGTTCTTATACTATTAATACCTGTTGTGATAGTGTTTTGGTGAGTGTGGTTGGTGAGGTTGGGTGGATAGATTGCCTTGTTATGTTTCTTCTGTTGTCACGGGACATTAGGATGTCTCCCCACTTGTGCACGAGAGCTTTAGGTTTCTCTACTAAGTATACATGTATGCTCACCCTACGTTTACTTTCAGGTTTCCAGGAGGACACCCAGGGCCGTGTAGGACCCTACTAGTCAGACAGTTGGAGTTGTTGCAGTTGATGTTCTCTTGTTTTCTTTTGTTATTGTACTTTTGAGCTTTCTTGTACGTTGTTATAAAATTGGTTAAACATGCTTGTGGGTTTGGTTTGGGTTTATTTATATACACTTGTCCTTTTTCCTTGTTGGTGGTTGAATCATCCTATTTCCCTATCCTAAATAATAAAATGGGTAATGCCTCCCATATTTGTGAAAACTCATACCCTTGGTGCTAGTCGCCAACTCGGGGCCTACTGGAGGTGAGACTCGGGGGTCATTATCTCTCGTTCACCATTGCCATCTCAGGAGGTACATATTCGGTGGGAGGGGGTCGTGACATTAATAGTTTATATAATAAAATAAATATGATAACTAGTCCATTCTAGTGATGATATCCTTTGTATTAATTCTTTCCCCATCGTGGCCACAGAAGAACCACTCTAAACAATGTATGTGATCAAATATTCCAAAGATATGGGTGAGATTGATATCACTCCCATTATGAGTCTATTGATGAATATGGTTAGCATGAACTAATACAATAATATCTAACTTTTATGATATAGAACAAAGATTATTTAATATATCATTCCTATATTTATAAATTCTCCTGATAATGAATAGAAGACACAAATCATACCTCATATTAGACCTTATATATTATTCATAGCCCTCTAAAATATACTTCTAACTACTTCCTTATGAACTATATATAAAACATGTTTCAACTAAAAAGTGATGGATTATGTAAAGGTATATTAATGGGTAATATACCTCCATGTCCACTTATAGTGGTTAATCTAGCTACATTGTTATAATTATATACCATAAGACCACCCAATCTTTCTCATGATGGTCATTGATTTGGTCACTTCTATTAATATCAAGCATAATAAGGTACCTAACAAACATATAATTAATATCAAATATGAGATCCACATGTTATGTGACAGCACTTACAAAATCCTTGTAAACCATAACTCATGGAAGGATAAAAAAGTATGTTATTTTTTTCGAATACTTAATTTTTGTTTTGTACATGTGTACAAGATTAATGAAAAATTCTTGTAACCGATAAATGACCCACACAACATGAGGACTCCCCTCATGGGTACCCCTCCTTCTATAACTATTTTATCATATACTATTATGAATATATTAAACACCAATATATCTATAGAACCATAAAATATATTGGGATACACTAGGGACCAATTATAAATTGGTTTAATAATTGATCTTAAAAAATGAATGATTCATTCATGAATAATATTAAAAAATTAATTATTTTTCCAAAGAAACATGAATCATAATCAAATATCGAATTTTTTTATTTTTTATAACTCTATCATCTATTGGACACACATTAAACCCAATATAGTTGGGTAGTAACCATTAAAAAATACGTCCTCTATATCATTCCATGGTAGGGTTAGTTAATCCTGGGTTTACATGATCATAGTCCTCCATCTACTATTTTTTCTAATGATTTTGTTCGATGAAATCATAACCATCTAATTAGAGGGTATACAAATATGATGGAATAAAAAATTCACCACCTGAATACAATCATCTAATTCACAGTATTCAATATCACCTTATATTTTATGTGTTCTATACATATTAATCTCATAGATTAGTCTAATACTATTATCACAAATATGTTGCACCACTCGGATAATTCACTACTCAAATGGGCTTATAAATTCAGCTCATGTTATGGGTAATAAGTGTTTTCACAATACTAAAATAAGAGGAATTTCTCATATCTTTATCAGTGTGAACATATCACAATGAAGATATTATATGGTAACCAAATCGCTATATTTTTCAATGGTAAAGATATTTATATCTAGATTGGTAACCTCATGAAACTACCTTGGGTTTATATAATGATATCTTAATGGATTCATTTTTAATTTTCTACATGATTATCCATGGTAATTAAATCCCAACTATTGATATGTCCCATGGATTAAATAGAAATTGATAATAGATTCCTAAATAAATCTTACACAATTAACATTTTATCATTTTAATTATTTATTTTCAACACCAAATTGACTAGTATGTTATTTTATTGTTGATAATTGTGTACATTGTGAACACCACCATCGTTGACTCCCCTATCTTTAAATCCAATTAAAAAAATAAAACCAATTTCAAATGTTCTAGAACAAATATAATCATTAAAAATGAAATAAAAATCCTTCCCTGGAAAGACTCGCTCTGATAACACTCAGACATGACCTAAACAAACACTGTGTCCCCTACTTTGGAACTCGAATTAGTGTTCCACCATAAGATTAACTACAATGGTTCATGGGTTGGAGGATAATGATATGTACTACTAAAAAATGTAATGGGAGTCCATTGGATAATTAATATATATAATAATACATATATCAATATAAGTTATAATAATTTAACAAGATAATAAATGTGAGTAGAATTATAATATTAATATTGGAATTTGTTTAAAATAAAAAAGAGTAACAATTAATAAATAATAAATATAAATTAGAAAAAAAGAAAATAAAATATATACAATTGGAAGGAATTATAAACAACCAGAGGTGAGGGTATATCTATAGTAAAAAAAGCAATAGTGATGGAAATCATATTCTAATTCCATATATAAGAACAACTAATATCTCACACCAATAACACCATGTATAAAAAACATAACACAAATTTGATTAACATCGACCTATGTCATTACATGTGTCATAGAAAAAACCATAGAGTGGTGAGTTTATTTATAAATATTTAGAATCCATGAATACCATAAATTAATAAATAATGGATCTTCTACCCTACTAGGTGCCCCAATGATAAAAGAATAACCCATATTGAAGAGAACATATAAATAAATTTATAATCAACAATTGTTTTTCATGTCATAGAATCATGGAAAAATTCTCATAGTTAATGATAACAAAACATTAACTTGAATCACTTCACCCTGAGAAACATAAGAATAAAAAATTTACCAACAAATACAAAACACTATATCTTCTCCAATTATGTAAAAATTGACCTAAATATTTTAGAGGAAAACTTGTTATAGGTGGAGTCCAAAACATTGATAAAAGACACATGAATCAGTGAGAAATGTGAATCATATGAGGAAATACTAAACTATATAGATAAAATAACTACATATTGATCAATTGGTGGTGAGGGATGAACAATATATGTTATTGTAACATACCCGATTGGGGATACACAAAACTAGTGCCCATGTCAGGTCTCCATATGAACTTAGTAAATAACAACCAACGATGTATACAATATATAAAGCCTAAATAAAAAGTTCCTGTTATTATTTATTAAATGTTATGTAAATAATAGATATTTCATGTATCTATTATTAAAAAAATTTCCCATATGATATTCCATCAATAAATCCAAATTGAATAATTTCAATATCTGAGTTATGAATTCAATTTTTTCTTTTTTTAACGGATTAGTTATATTCATCAATCACAATGCATATAAGAATAATTCAAGTCCCAATATAACTATGGAACAGATCAGATTAACCACATTATCATCACCATGAATCATCATTCCAAGTCAAATTAAACTGTTATTGGAATATAACTTCATCCCCGTCCATATCCCATCTAATTGTGGATGGATTTTAGTTCCTCGTTACATCTCGACCCATGTGTGTAAAACCTGATGTTAATACCCCACTCTACCAATCCATGTACCCATAATTATTAATCCTTTCATCAAACATAACCACATCACAACCAAAAATAAATAATAATATTATAAATATCTCTATCATTAAAAACGTACATGGGAATAAATATTCTTCCATAATCCATTAAAAAATTAATCATTTATATCCCATAACCATTAATACCAATTCTTATTTCCTATTCCTAGATCACTATGCATATTAAATAAATCCCTTATGTCATCCCAATTTCAGTTATTCATAAATTACATTATATAATATCATTTATCATGTTTAATTGGAATACAATTACTAATTTATCATATTCACCATTTGATACTCATTATCTATTATAGGAATTTCTACTATAATTCATAAGACACATGTCCTAATCGCAATTCACCAAATTAACCCATTTCTGTGTCTAGTAAAACACCACCTTATGTTATTACCAAATCAAGACAGACTACCAGTATTCTATTTTAAATCCCATTAATCACATCAATATACTCATCATGGTATGTACAGTATCACATAATAACCATTCACTGAATTAATTAACATCTTTTTCTGAGATTATTAGTGTAACCCATAGGTGGCCCTAAATAGGTCAAAACATCCGTGATGCATCCCATGGGGACTAGGAGGGTATCTATTCATCATTTTGACACCAATTTTACCAAGCCTCAGTAAAGGAATCATGATCATAATAAGATAGAACCATCAACAAAATCAAACATGCAGAAATCTATAATGAAACTATGGGATATATTGTATAGACCACCAACCATGAATCATTCGACAAACAGAACCATAATCATATACATAGAGCATTATTCAACCACCATTTGATGTTTCATCCTAGATGTCACAGAAATATGGTTTTCGTGTTTCAGATGGGGATAAGAGATGGGTCAAAACAATAAACCAATAAGAGAAGAAAGAGAGGTATTATAATCACGTGGAAATTTGATCTTCAACCAAATTATCTATAAATGTATTATGATATAATGATCATTAATTATTCGAATCTGGTGTCTCTAATGCTAATTTCATATTTTGAATGAGGTAAAATGGAAGATAATGTTGAGTTAGAAGATATAAAACTGAGGTGGAAATTC
Source organism: Viscum album (assembly GCA_963277665.1). NCBI lineage: Eukaryota > Viridiplantae > Streptophyta > Magnoliopsida > Santalales > Viscaceae > Viscum > Viscum album. The sequence goes on along the minus strand of OY728128.1, from coordinate 791,965,028 downwards.
TATATTTTTTCCCACATTAAGGGTCTGTATGGTTTACTAAACCATATGAAAATCGTGCATGAGCCACATTCAAAGTAATTTTAGGTCACACAGTTAATTTTGTAGGTCACATTTTTTAACAAAATGTTTTCTATATATTTGATATGCCACTACTCAGGGATGCTCAGTTTTCATGGGAATCTTACATGGTTTACATAAAAATTTTCCATCCTTGTGACTTTCATAGTTTAACACAATTTTCATTCCAATCATGTCCTAAACCCTTGAATCACCTCTAAGTCCACTCCTTCACCATGTAAGAATATCATTAGACTAAAAAATGATTAATCATAAAATTTTAAAAAAAAAGCGTACCTTTATGAGGTCTAGGATTTACATCCTCCCCACCTTATGATGAATCATCCTAGATATTTTCTTCTCAAGAATTATTAAGATTTTTAAAAAAAATTGATCGGGACACTGGGACTGCATATCATATTTTCACTCCCATGTTTCTTTTTTGAGTTTCCCAGGTGTCCAATGAAATCGCACAAGGGGAAAAACAATCCCCAGAAAACATTCTCACTATGGTCTATAATGAAATATGGATTCTCCTCAAATGACACATCAGCCTCGAGCTCAACATCATTAACATTAACTACATTTGATGTATCTGGTTGATACTTCCAATTCTATAAATCATGAAAATATAAGTTTATTCCACTATAACACTTTGGAATATCCAATCCATAAGACACTAGTATGATCCTCTCCACAACCTTAAAAGACCCCATGTACATGGGTTCCAACATTCCCTATTTCTAAAATCAGTGGTTGACGATCCATGGAGACATTAAAAGAAGCATGACGACAACCACCATAAACTCACGTGGGTGATAACACCAATCTAAATATGAATTCCTCCAACTATGATATATTTTCATCCAATTCAAAATCAATCAATCATTTTTGTATATACCCTACATTAGGCTTGAGCTTAACAGCTCTAAATCCATATATTCTAACAAACATAATGGATATCTATATGGTATCTCATAGAGTGCCTCAAATAGTTCGATTTGGAACAACAATACTTTGAGTCTTCTAGCTGAGGAAATCAGAAACACTATTCCATTTTCCTAGTGTGTAAAGAAATAAGATGTTGAATAATTTCTAGTACTCAATCCCTCTTCAATTCCAAATATTTAAATCATGTTGAGAGAAAATATTCATACAAATTTTATGGTCAGTAAAAACTATAAACCTCTCTACTAATAATTATTTCCTCTAAAACATTAATGCATAAACCACAGTAACTTTCTCAAGATCATGATATGGTAAATTTCATTCATGGAATCTCAGCTATGTTGAACCATTGGCTATAACCCGATCATCCTGCATCAACACATCTCCATTTCTAATGCTAGATGCATCTATAAAAATGGTGTACCTCTTACCCTATTAGGTAAGATCATAATCAGTGTGGTCAAAAACTATATATTTAATTCTTTAGAAGTGTAATCACATTACTCCAACCACTAAAAAATAACTCATTACATGGTCAAACCTATGATCGGTTCTTCAAGATTGGATAAATTATTAATTAACTATCGATAATAACCATCCAAACACAATTTCCATTAGAATAATTCTTGGGTTCGTCCCAAGAAACAATAGCTTCAAACATTTCTAGATCCATAAAATCACAAAACATAGAAATGATGTGACCTTGTAAATGAATCATTATCAATCCAGAACTAATATTTTCATATCTTGTTGTAAATATAATTCTCTATTACTATATGTTTGATGATGTCATGATGTTTGGTATGATCTTTTATATTCATGGAGTACATGAAGATTTAATCAAAAAATAAAACTACAAACTTATCCTAATATGGGTGAAATATTGATTTCCCAAATTCTATGAACATAGTTGGTGCATTGGTCATTCTTAACAGAATTCCCACAAACTCATACAACCCATCCCAATTCATAAAGGCAGTATGTGCTATATCAGAAGGCATCACCCTAAGCTGCTGATATCCCAATCACAAAAGAATATTGGAAAATACCAAAAAACTGTTATGATAGTCAAACATATAATCAATTATAAAATGATATTATTAGTTCATAACCATAATCTGATTCAATATCCTGTACTCAAAACGTATTCTCATTGATATATCAGCCTTCATAGAAAATATTATGGGAGATACCTAAGGTGATATAATAGAATGAATGAACAATTTACATCCCATATTTGCAAGCTAGACATTATTTTCCTTGGGTTCTGTAAGTTTCATTCGATATGGAATAATTAAAATTTACTCTTCCCTTAATAGTAATTTAGTTGTAAACTCAACATATTTCTTGGGTGGTATCCCCAATAATTCATCAGGTAACACTTCATTAAATTGATCCACAATGGATGGGAAGACTAGCAGCACCATTCCACCATAATCTAGCACAAGATATGACATAAAGGCTTTGAGATCTCATAATTGTTTAAAATCCATTCATGAAGGGCCTGCTCAAACAACATATTCAACATTATTTCATAATTTCATCCCAAAATATATATGAATGTTACACAACAATGTTAACCATCCATATGGTCTTGATAAAACACCAACTAATCAATAACCAATATCATTTAGAAACTAGGCATAACAATGATGACAAAATACCTCGAAAATAGTACATAGCATCCTCCAATGAAAAACCCCTACACTGTCTGATTCCATCAACTCACATAGCAAACAGAATACAAATTGACAGAACCCCACACATATGTTCAATTGTTCGGCCCAATGTGAATAAAAAATATCTAAATATAGAAGAGTGTGTGGTTCATGTATCAATCAAATAAATAGTCAGTGTGGATTCTATAAGGATCGTACAACAGACTATAGATAATATATTCTCCCCACTGCTAGGTGTAGATTGAATTTCATGAAGCTGACCTGCCCTCCATTCCAAGGATCCTTCCAAAGTACCTTTTACTAAACTACCATATAGGTATGGATGATTCAACATCATATTCCCACATTTACCACACCTACTGGTATAATCCATGGAGTTAACAATACCTATATGATATGGGGTAACATATCACTATCATATACTCAACATTTTCCTCTTCCCGACTAACATAGGTTCTTGAAAAAACTCAACACATGGCCTTGAATGTCGTACGCTCAACACATGACTGGTGGGGAGGGACACTGGTTGTTCATGTTCCATAGACTTCCACACTGATAACATAACACATGATCACCACCTCTATGTGGTTTCCCCCCTCTTTTCAATATTCTTTGAACTTCCACCATGATGAAGATTTTAAAAATGGAGTAGATGGCTCTCAAAAGCCGAACCATTAACCCGCCTAATAGTCACCACAAGTTCACTACCTGAAGTCCCATTTAGGCTCCTGTCTGATACAAGTTCCGGATCAACTACCTCATAAGAAGGTTTCAAATGAAATATGTTCACTTGAGATGGGATCTCATGACTCATCTCATCCTATAAAAATTTCACCATAACACCTTCATCTTCCTCTATTAATCGAATAAAGCATCACAAATCACTGATAACTCGCATAATCCATCACTGAAATTTCAACATAGTTGAAAAATATAAAATCCACATCCTTCTCATTCCCCATTGATTCTTGGTAGAATATTTCAATAAATTTCTCCTATAAGTATTTCAATGTCATTCTTTAAGTCTACCCCATTTGAATCATGATATTCCACTAATTCTTTTCCAGAACTATCGACATATTAGCCGCTAACTAGATTTAATTCTTGAGAGGATTAACTAGATGACCAATAATGATCTAGATACTTTATATATATGACTATTCTACCTCAAGCTCACCAATTCTAGGATAGTTCGGAAGGTGGGGTAGCTGAATCTCCATGGTCTGCTCGAACATAGTCAGTTAAACCTAGCATGGGTAATATTACATCATTTGTTTGAAACAATAAAATTTCGTATGAAACTATTATACATATATTCCTAAATCACAACATTATTTTGCTCAGAAATATCATATAATTCATAGAAACATCCCCCTATCACCCTGAATGACACAAAACTTCATGGCGACATTTATCAACAATTCCAAACATGAGATTTATAACACAAAATATAAATCATTCACAAAATATAAGGGATGTTTCATCACTATAAATTATAAAACCATTTGTAAATCACTAAATTTTTTTTTGATCATACCCAAAACACTACCATTTAGAATCCCCAACATGGTCATGTCTAACATGAGGTAACTAAATCACATGATTAAAAGCCACAAATTATACACCATTACACAATAATTTCCATATCACAACATACTCCAAATTTTTTTAATTCACACCCCCCCCCCCAATATCTAAAGAAATTAATTATTTTTTTTACATTTTTAATCATTTTTAACCTTTATATATAATCTCAATAGTCACAATTTTCATTAATTACAAAAAACTAAATTTAATCCTACACTTTATATCCAACACACATGTTGCATGTGTTCCTACCATGATAAATTTATCTTATATAGATATGTTCCAATAATGATCCATGAATACAAAAAAAATTGTTGTTTCCTTAATGAGATAAATATTATAATATATTCACAACATGTAACATGTGCATCATCCAATGGTAAAATATAATAAATTGTAACAACATGTATCAAGAACAACAATCACACCCTAGGGGACTATGGTTCTCCCTTGTATATGTTTTAGCTAATCCAATGCATTATCTCATTACCATGGAATAAAAATTCCTAATCTCCTATCTACCATCCCCAATAGTAAGGATTAGAAAAGTTCTCCTCTAATAACACTTTTTATAATCCCCGACCCAAGACCCACTAAACGGATTCCCAAATCTGGGTTTCTACAAGAACTCAATCACGACTCCCCATACATTAGATGCTTTAGAATAGTTGAGAGGGTATAATGGTCACATGGGGTGATTTTAGCCTCTTTACCAGAGTAATCCAGAATATAAAATAAATAATAAAGCGGAATGAACGTATAATAATAAATGAATATCAATTAATAATTGTTTCCTATTTCTAGGTACAAAACCCAATCAAAATTGAATATGACATGTCATGATACAATACTATGTGAACAGAACAATAAAAGATAACCCATAGTGAAATTTACAAATAGACCCAACTCAAATTCTGAAACCTCATCCATTTATTCCCCAACCCAAATCAACTCCCTATAACATGTACATTTCATGTGTCATAACCTAGAAGAATGAAATCACCTAGGGTATGCAATGGTGACCAGATCAGGGTGTTAGTATATGTCATTAGACCACCACCAATAGTGTCTATAAAAAATACAGTCTATACAGATAGTTCATGAATGTATTAAAAAAATTAAAATTAAAAAAAAAGACAGTTCAAGAAGCCTTTAATAACAAAGTTTCCCCTATTTTATTCCATCAGTAAATCCAAATTCAATACTTATAATATCTTAATACTTAATTCACATCAATTATTTGTTTAATAGATTATGCATATTCATCAATCACGATGCATATGGGAATATGTCGTGTCCATATGTTAATAGGAAACACATCACAAAAACAACATTATCCTTAGCTTGATGCCTCAGTTTGGGTGGAATAATACCGTTATTGGAATAGAACTCTGTCCCCATCCCTAACCCATGCGTTGAAGGGTGGAGTTTATAGCCATAGTGAAACACTCCCAATGGGAAAAAACCTCCTGTAAATACAACATTGTACCATACTATTTGGAAATGCTTATTTATCCATTCACTACACATGACCACATCACAACCAACAATATAATATATAATTAAAAATGTATCAATAAAAAAATAATATGTTAATTAGTATTATGACACAATCCAATAACAAATATATCATTTATATGGAATAACCATTTATCCAAATTCCTATTTTCATTGCCTAAATCACGAATAATATTGATCAATTCACTTATGTGATCCCCTTTTCACTTATTATTCAATTCTGTTATGGAATTTCATTTAACATATTTTAGTCAAATACGATTACCAATTTAACATATTCACCATTTTATATTCACAAACTCTCTTATGTATTTCTAATAAAATTCACATTCCACATGTCACATTATTAATTCACCGTATTATCCAATTTTTGTGTTATTCCAAAAAACGCATTAAATAATTTAAAAATATATAAAAATCACCCATCATGTATTTTAACTTCTATTAATCAAATAAACATTCTCATTATGGGATTTACATTGCCACATAATTACCATGCCCTTTCTTAATTTACGTCATGATCTATAGATATTAGAACTCCCCATGGGTGTCCCTAAATATGTAAAATCATCCATAATACATCCAATGGTGACAATGAAGATCGCTATTCGTTTTTTCAATAATCATTTTAATAAAAATCATCAAAGAGATCAAGGTCACAACAAGATATAACCATGAATAAAACCGAACATGAAAAATCTATAATTAAACTATGGGATATGTCCTGTAGACCACATAACTCAGATAAGTGGGCACACACCCTCTTCATCATTTCTACATATCCCAATTTAACCACCGATTTAATCTTCATCCTAGATAATAATGGTAATGTGGGTTTTAGTGGTTTAGATGGAGATATAAGAAGCATGAAATCATAACTCAAAAATAGAAGAATGATAGTTTTTAAAATATTCCATGGTGTGGATATACAACCAATTGTTCTCAAAATTTCATATGATTGAATGAGAATAACCATTGGGAATCTTGGGGAACTTGGGATCTTCCTTAGGATTAATGGACGTGAAATGAAGGTCAATTTTGGGTTAGAACACACAAACTAGAGTTATAATTTTTTCATGTTTTCCAATCTCTATAAGGTCGTATTTTTTACCAAAACATAAAAAAACTATGTCTGATCAACTATCCAAGGAATTTTGGGTCACAAAATAACATGTTCAGGTCACACAGTATGAAAATCTTTGCACTAGTCATGCGATATTCCAATACTACGGTTTCATTGTATTCATGAAAAGGCTGCATAGTTGTCTTAACCATGCGCTAATCATGTTCCACCAACAGTTTATCCAAATTTTCCTTACATTGTTGTATCAAAACCCTATAAATCCCATCATTCCCCTTATTCCCATAGTAATCATTTTATCGGCCAAGAAAATTCTTTCACCCAAAAAATTAAACAAGAACATGCATTCATGATGTCTGGGATCTTACATTTATGTATGATGGATAGTGACCTCATAACTTTTGAGGGAGTATTAACGCTATAATTGATATTAAGTAATCATTATACAAGTATTAAGGGGAGTAAAAATTTAACCAGTGAATATATGGGTCCCACAAAATAACATTTTCATGTTACTAACATATTACATGACCACATGAATACTATGATCATATCACCTTGTCCAATATGTAGTCATTATAGTCCTAAAAAATATTATATACATGAATTAACTCACATATCACCTATGATGTGAGATAAAAATATGAAATAAGATTTAATATGGAAAAAAACTGAGGTTATAAAATATTTATGCCCTAATTCATCAAAATAGTGGAAAAAATGTAAACTTAAATGAAGTTCAAATGATTTTTTATTTTCACAAGGGTTAAACATAGTAACAATTTGAGTTATCTCATTAAAGAAATATTTCATACATAATAGTTATATTAAAAAAAATAGAAATATCAATTTCCCAAACATTTACTATTGTAATCCTCTATATGAAAAAATCTATAGGGCCATGCCATGACTTCATAATTTATGCAATGGTCTAATCTGTTAGTTATATTCATAATTATAAAAAAAGAACATTCATATCATAACTATCCACTTCATGATAAATACTATAAAATTATCACACAACTGACATAATGTATGATAAACCAAGGATTTGTGGTCTCCATATAAAATTAACTCAAACACATCATTTGAAAAATAATTATTAAGGTGAAATATATTATGTTATGGTTTGATCATACTTATCTTGGATACCATAGATATAAGAGACCCCTATGTTTTGATAAAAAAAAATCATGTCCCGTTAAAACAATATATAACACAGTTATGCCCCTACAGTCTTCATTTAAATCCTATTATATCTTTTATATCACATGATATTGTTATTAAATCCAAATTCCATGCATTACATTTGTATGATACTGAATATTCATAATAATCATACCATAAAGAGAATAAGGGTATTTGGGAATAAGATTGTAGCATAAATTATTTATAAGAATTGAAACATTTAATGCATCAATCTGATTATAGATTTCTCTTAGTGATAAGTAGTGAATTACAACAATGTTACAATAAAAAAAATTAACATAACAAATATATAAAAATAATATTGAAATGATGTAATAAAATTTAAGGATATGAGTAATGATTCAGATATCAGATCTCATTCACCAATTATTTAGGAATCATAAATCTATATAAATTATAAGATCACCATGTGTTCATAAAAAAATGATTAATAAACTAATATATAATGTGCTCTAGAAACACAAAAAATAACATTTGGAGTAAAATAGGAAAAAAAATATTTTTAAGATAGTGAGAGAGGTAGATAGATATAGACAACAATTTATGGTATGTATATTGAAACCATGGAACAATTAATTAATTGTGTGATGCCCAATATTGTGTTGTAATTCATTAATTTCAGGACCAAAAATTATACCTCAATATAAACCATTTTAATACAAATCCCTTTACTGAATTCATGATCCAAATTACACATCTATGAAAAACCTATATTAACCCATTGAAAACATGGAAATAATTCATAAATAAAAATTGGTTAGACCCATATGTGGTGTGATAAATGTGTGTCATGGTTTAATGAATCATAAATTGAATATCATAAGAAGAACAATAACAGCCATTGAATAGTTCTCACCATCACTATTAAATACCTGCTATATATGAATAAAAAAATTTCCCTATATTTCATATAAAATTAAGTAAAAATTATTAAATGATTATAATAATTATAAAATTTAGAAAACATCAACATAAAGGATAATATTTACAAAAAAATTAATGAGTGAATTTTTTTTGTTAACCCAAATTTTAATTCATGTGAGAAATCAAATATTACATACAAATATTGTATGGATAACAATTTCTATGTGAATCTATGTTTAAAATAATTTGTTTCTTAGATATCTCATAAAATAATCTTGGAAGTAGTGAGGCCTATCTACATTACTTGTAATAATATACATATAATATTTACTCCATAAAGGAGTGTATGTACTTGAAATAGATATAATTCTCAGTTGAATCCATCATCAATCCATGTATATAATTTGTTAATATGTTCTCACATTGAAATTTTATTAAACAATCAAATGATATCATATATGATAATTGAGTAACCCATGACCTTGTATACTTATTTTTTCAATAATAGTGGACATTGTGAAAATCAGTTCTAAAAATACATAACCTAAATACATAGAAAATATATAAATATCCTAGACAAGTGGAATTAGTATTACATATTGACCTAAAACAAGGCCTAGCTAAACATATGTATCAAATGTCAATATATCTAGTTGTATGAATACCAATGTATCCTTATATTTTAACTCGCTACATATATTTGACAATATAATATTCATGTCTTCATATCATTAATATATTAGTAATTTTATCTCATAAATATTATTTGAATTCACCATTTTATAATATTATAATAAAATAATACACTTTTATAAAAAATAATTTAAATGCACCAATTTCTATCATATCCATAGAACATGTATATAAATTCAAAATAATATCATTTCTATAAAATTCAACATTTTAACATATAGTTTTTCAATTTTATTTTATTTGAAAATTAATTTTTCTTTTATATTATCTAATCGATTATTATTTAAAATTAATTTATTGAATATAAATTTTATTTGACATATAATTATTATTATTATAAATTATTCTATATTAATTATTTTTTATTTTATATAACTGTATTCTGTTGGACATTATTTTCAAAGAATTATTAATTATGAACACACAAATTATATTATTAATGTTAATTTTATGAACATGTAATTTTTATTATCGTAGTATTCAATATATGTATCCAATTTTTTCAATATAAAAAATAATCATTTTTATAAGAATGAAAACATAATAAAATTAAACATAAAAATAAAATAAATATTAAACATCATATTTAATTTTGTTAATTAAAATTACATGAATATCAAGATTATTTCACCATTTCGATACTTATTGAACATTATTTAAATTTGAATTCCAATTTTTATCCATAAATAAAATTATAAAATTTATTCCCCACATAAAATACATGTAATATAATTATATATTTATATATTAAATATGATTCCCATCATATTATATTTACACATTTATTAAAAAAATTAATAGTTCAAAATTATTTCTTAGTCACTAAAAACTATTTCCTCAACCGAGAGAGGTCAAATACCACTTTATTTGAAGACAAAATAAACCATGAAAGATAGTTTAAATCCTCCATAAGTAAAGGGTAAATAATTTAAAAAAAATTATTTTCAGAATAATAGAATAAAATATGAGAAACCAAATCATGATTCCTTTACAAAATAAGATATTGAATATTTTAAAAGGAGAGTTTTTAAAAAATATACTTCTATGGAAAGTCTCATATAATGGATTTAATAAAATTTCATATAACTAATAGCTTATCTCAAATTTAGTATGTTTATTTCAGTATATATAAATAATTTGACATTAATTAAATAAAATTAAAAAATGAATTCTATTAAAAACTGAAAAATATAATCAATTTCGAATTTTGAGTTGTTACAAAAAATGTGGATGATGATAAATATATAGAAGTCTTTAGTTAAATGATATCATTGAATCATAATATTCATGTTAATAACAAGAACATGCAACAAGTACATGATATTTCATCCAAACTATAAATCAACCCTCATAGCTTGGACATCATGGCATAATGTGCTTATATAATTTCCTAGGAACCAACTATAGTTTCTCATGAAATATATGAATTAACTAATTAATTCAGGGTTATATAATTTTTGGAAAACACATCATATAATTTAATGACAAGAATATATATCATAGGTTAAAAAATTATTCACCCTAAACCAATAAAAAATAATAACTCCTTGAGATGATATTTGGATACATGATAATATTATACATCATATACTGATGAATAACATTATAGGATCCTAATATTATAGGGAATTATATAATATATATTTTTCATTTACCAGGATTGATAACTAAAAAAATTCATAGTCCTTTAAAAAATATGATAACAAATTTAAACTGCGTTTGAATAATGTATGGTGGATTTATGGAGAAATATGATTCCATCATTGGTAATTACTAATGAATTATAAAAATAATACAATAACATTAATATCAATAGAATATAATTGGAATGTTAAATAGAATATATTATGAAAATATTTATTCAAAATAAATAACAATAATACATAATCAATATGAATACAAAGTTACTTAGTGATATAAAATAAATTTAAATGAATGAGGAATGTAAATGATTTCATATACTACAAGTCAAAATTTCTTTACAAACACATATAAAAAATGAATTATTAAATTAAGTAAATTGATAATAAATTGTAGAAACATTTTAAATTTTATTTCAATTATTTTAATTTGTTAATTATCCATTATAATATATTTTTAAATATTCAATTAGTTCACATTAATTTTTGTTCATTGTTATGTCTATAATTCTTTAATGGTTTTGGTAATATTGTAATGACAATATATTTCTTCCAATAGCTCTATAATCTCTAGATGTTTCAATTTTTTTGTTTATTTCAATATATAATTATATTATTTATATATTTTAAAATATAACTTCATATTATTATGTTATGTTAAGGGTATCCCAAAAATTATTTTGAGATAATTTAGTCAAAGCGTGGAGGATTAGTTTTAATATTGTTTTATTAATTTCTTTTTTATAATTACAAAATTAAAAAAATCAATAAATTATGATAATAAATTGAATCTATTTTGAAATAATTTATTACGTAATTAAGTGAAAATTGAATTATATGATTTAATTATTTTATTATATAACATAATTGGGGGAATAATCCTTATAAGGATAATTTTAAATGTCTGAACAAATAATAAAAATTTAATTTTTTGGATGTATTAAATTATAATTCTATTGATTTTTCCTATTGATTTTTAGTCTAAAATAATTTTTAAATTTTTAATTGGAATGTAAAAATTTAATAGGTATTACATTTCCAACCCTACCATTCATATCTCTCGGGAATTCTTTTGTAATTATTTATATGGATTTAGTGGATTTTTTAGTTATTTCATATCATTAAGTATGTTTATAGGAGGGTTTTGGGAGATAATATGACATAAAATTTTCAAATTAATTAGTTTTACAATCAAGTATAAATGGGTAAATAATGTGGTTTTTGTATATGAAAAGGATAATGGGTTTTTAATAAAATAATAAATAATTTAATAATGGATGTATATATTATTAACTAAATTTATAATTTGAAAAATAAAGGTAGTTTAGTAAAATAAATTAGTTTAATCTATATATAACCAATATTTTATGAATACGTTTAAATAATTTATTTAAGACTATGATTACAAAATAGTTTTCTTAGAGAATATAAAAAAAATTAGAAATTGGAGTTTTATTTAAAGGTTTTGAAATTATTATTATTGTAATTAAATACATTATATTACTCATCATAATATATTTTATATCATCAAAATTATTTTATTTTTGATTGGATTATTTTGACAGTATAATGATGTGGTTAAAAAAATTCCATAAAATTTCATTTCAATTATTCATACTATCTTAAATTGTTTTTTAAAATAAACATGGAAATTTGTGATGTAGTACCTAATATTCCAATTTTATCTCTCTATATAACTTAATTTTATTTATTTTTCATCCATATATATTGTTCATTCTATATATGCCTCAATATATTCTTGATTCATCTCTGAAGATTTAATTTCATCTATATACATTGCATTTTTTTGGATTGGTTTTTTTAACCAACTACTTCCTCAACATTACAGATTATATATACATGATTTTGATCCTTCAAAAATATAAGGTCCATAATAAAAATTTCTTTACTTATCAATTCCATCACTTATATCATTAAATGATTGATATAAAAACCATTGTTATTGATATCATGATGTATCATCTTAGGGGTTTTTCGTTCGAGTAATGTCAAGATATAGTGGTGGTACTTCAAGAAAAATATGAACAATAGTTTATTCCATATGAAATGGGTATCATATTATCCAATTAATATGGTTTTAGAAACAAATTTCATATATTTTCTTAGGTGGATCACATCATTAATGTTTTTCTAGGTACATTCTTTTTAGTTTGTGCTGAATAATAGTATCCAATATACTGTTCATGTTGATTTTAATGTTTGAGGTAATGTTTATGTTTCCTTGATGTTTTTTATTGAATATTATTGATGAAAAAATATATATAATATTAAATATTTGATTATATTGTTAATTTTAATATTTATTTAAAAAACTTATTGGTGTTTCCTATTTTTTTTCAATTTTTTTGATGAAGGTGAATTTTTATCATCAGTGGAATATGATGATAAGAAGTCACAGGACGTGTAATAGATTTTGGTAGTCACTATTTGTTTTTGGTTTAGAATGGCTTTTAGTTGGTGATGATTAATTTTTTTTCACTTATATATTTTTTTATATTGGTTCTAGTTTGTTATTTATTTCTACCTGTTTGAATTATAATTCTATGATTACAAGGTCACTAGAGATGAAATGGATGATGACTCTAGACCAGTGGTGGTGCATCACTTCTAAGAAAGTATCATGAGGTAGTCTGAAGTTATATAGATCTTTAACTATTTTTTGATTGATTTTATGTATGGAATATTTAATTTTTATTCTATTATATAGTTTTGGATTATATCATGTTATTTATTTGGGTTCCAATGAAACTTGTAAATGAAATTTTTATGAAAATACCAAAATAGTTGTTTTAAAGAGTTATATAAATTTAATATTTATCTTATGGAATGATAATTTTTATATTTATTTATATTACTACTGGTAAATATTGAAATTAATAATTTCACAATTCTATTAGAAATGTTATTATTCTTAAGATCTATATATACAATAATGGCCCATATATTGTTTTAATGGTATTTTTATTATTCAAATTATTATATTACTATTATAAAAATAATATCAGAAACAAACATTATATAAATACCACATTTCAATATATTGTAAACTATGTTTTCTCCCATATATATCAATACATAATAGGAAAAATTATAATCATATTTATAATTTTATTTATATTTATAGGATATTTATTGACATATGAATTTTTAGAACACCCTATCTCATTGGATATCAATTTTCTTCTTTTATATATGTTGTTTTTATTATCATATTATACTTGTATTAATCCTATAAAAACACTAATCCAACATTTTTTTTGTATTTTTATGAAATTTAAACGATGGTTACATTATTGAATGGGTTATACAAATTATTTAACGTATTGTTTTTGAAATAATATAAAAAATTTGGGTTACATGATTGTTAATTTATATAAATACATTTCGTATCTCTAGTTTGGTCAGGAATTTTATATCTACATTTTTTTCACAATTAATCGATCCTAGGTTGTTTTGTATTATAGATTTTGATTTCAATTTCATTGAACTAGTGATAATCTTGAGTTTCATAGGTATACATGAACGGGGTATATATAATTTTGGAATCCATGTTGTCCAGAATGATTCCCAAATCCCAGGGCATATAACATCCCCTATTTATAGAGTAATGTCGGTTCTTTCTAAAATAGATATAATGATTTCCTTTTTTATTTTAATTATACGTTATGAAAATTTTAAAATATAAAAAATACTAATATATTGTGCCTATGTTATCCTCAAACACAAATAATCATAAAATTATAATATTATTATGTCTTCATTTTTTTTAAATTAATGTGATTAATTTGTTTTTCAATAATGTTTATTTATTAAGAGATAATTTTTCTATTTTGTGGACTATTTAATAATACATATTTTTATATTAAAATATTATTAGTCATGAAGCCTTGGGAGTCAAAAACACATAATTTATTGGCAATAGTTTCAATTAAATTATGAATTTATAACCTTTTATATGAAAACATCGGTTTGATAATTATATTTTATAATCAGAGCTCAAATTTTCATATGATTCCAATTAGATGGTAAATGGGGATACTGTTACTCTATAATTTAGAATGTGAATAATTTTAATGATTATCTATTGGTAAATTTTTAACATTTGCGAATAATTTTATACTTTTTTGTTGGTTTTTAATAATTTCATGGTGGAATCATTATATTTACAATAGGGTGTCTATCGAATAGTTTTCTTTTTTGATGAATAATAATTTAGTGATGTTTAATAATAAATAATGGATAATTATATAATGAAATTTATTATTATTTGTTATCATTTAATGAATTATAATTCATATATTATTAATATTTCCAGGGAATTATTATGGTTGAAAAATTTCCCACCATCAATATTAGATATGTGATGTCATCCTAAAAAATAGTAGGTGGGTGGAATGATGTATAAGGTAAGTTAATATGGATGGTCAATGATGAATGTTTATGGACATATAGTGAAATATATTATATTAAAAATATAATTTTTTATAAATAATGTAATACATATGTGAAAAATTTATATATATAAAATATTGGGTTCTTTATAATTATTCAAATCCTTCCATACGATCCCTCTATTCTCTATTTTACAGGAAATTATATTATGTATTTTTATAGAAGTTTTAATTTATTAAAAATAATTATAAGATTATAATGATGAAAAATACTATAGGATGATGTACATATGATTTATAAAACATAAGATAATAATGCTCAATTTTATGATAGATAAAATATTCCTTTTTTATTAATGAATGATTCAATAGTAAAAAATTTCATGAAATCATTACCATATATCATTTACATATGTTTCTTCTTATTTAGTTAAATATGTTTGATTATTAATGTTTTTAATTAAAATGATATATTTTTCTAAAATCTATTAAATATTGGCATACCACAGTTTGGGACTTCTTAATTTTATTTGGATATTTGAATTTTGAAAAAACTAATGAAAATTTATTTGATATGAAAAATTTTCCTTGAATTTATCATTCCATTTTGATACAAATATGACATTTTTAATGTTTTTTAGGTGTCATGTTTTTATTTAAAAATATTGTATCAATCCATTATATATAGAAAGAGGAATATTAATCTTAATGGAGAAAATATAATTTGAGATTTAAACACTGATGGTAATGATTTTGTGTAATATATGGTGATATAGAATCAATATAGATCCTTACCCCATTGAAATGGGTTTGTGTAAAATTGTACACAAAGGTAATCACATGAAGCTAGGTAATCGTAAGAATCTAATTAATGGTGGAATAAATTATTTTTTTCAAAAATCAGTTTAATCCAAGTAATCATATTATTATGTAATATTATAAATACAATTAGTTTTAACAAATAATTTTATATCATAAATAAATACGACATTTTTGAGTTGATGGATGTTTAGAGTTTAAAATATTTTGTATAATTGTAAGTCAATATTTTTTGGTAAGGGGCATATATTAATCATTTTAATCTTGATCAACACTATATTTTCAATTCATTGTGTATGAAATCATAAATTTGGTTATTGTATTACTAGTAATTAAATAATTCTATTCATGTTTATCATTTTATGTTATTTTATTTGGTTTTAGAAAAGACAATGTTTTTTATTTGGAAGGGTGTGAGATTAGAGATGTGACTTGGTTTAAAGGGAACCCATTATTTTTCCTGATGTTGTGTACGTAATATATAATAAAATATTACGGTGTATTTTATTTTATTTATATATGTGAAAACTTTGTGAAACATAGTGGTCATAATTTTATTTTATTTCATCATAACATATATTCATTGGTTTGATAAATACATAGTGATACATGTTTATCTAATATAACTATATAACGAGCGTTTTTATACTCACCATAATTATAATAATAAAAAATTTAGATTTTTGGTAAGGGAAATAGTTGATCCAATGGTATTTTATATAATAAACATATTGTGTATATCGAGGAGAAAAGGTTTACATTTTTTATTTAACAGTTATACCATTTTAGATCATTTTATTATTTCATAATTACCCCCATTAAATTTATTTTGGTTAATTGTGATCTATTTCATTTTTCAGGAATATTGTAATTTAATTACATTAGATGACTATTGTTTTAATATAAATTTGGATGGTGTTTCACACATATATATTTAATATTCCATATTGATAAGGTTTAGTCCATTTGATATAGTTACCAACTTATCATGAACACACCCTCTAACGATACCCCTTATGGGCTAACAATTGAAGAAATTTGATAATGCATATCAATTCATAGATCAAGTAGGAACTAGGATGGAGACAAGATTTGATGGTACTAAAACATTACAAATTGGTTTAATTACAAACAATAATTATTTGATAATAGGATATGATAAACAAACACTAATATACAATATGTTATAAATAAAATAATACCCCAAAAACATCCAAAAATGTATGAACAATTAAAATATATACAATAAAAGACACTCTAAAAATACCCAAATAGACCAGTCCTATATTAGTGACTAAATAATAGCTCCAAAAAAATAAATAAATTATTAGATCAGTAAAAACAGACAATATATAAACCAAAATAATAGTGTATGAATGTTAGGTGAGCACATCAGAATACCTGATATAATTATGAACAATTCCATTAGTAAACAAGTGAAAAAGACCTACAAATGTGATTGTAAAGAAACAAACTAACAAAAATTAATCTAAAAGGTCAACAAACCAATCCCACCCTCACTATGGGTCCCTCACCAAATGACACATACAATATTGTATCTTAGTGATCGAGAATAATGTGGTTCCCCACAAACAGTTCACCGATTATATTAAAATCTCATTCTAAAATGTCAAAAATATGGTTCTCTTATATTTTCCCTTCATATAACATTACATGACATCTCATTTCAACTTCTGAAACCTTATCCATCACATCATATATCAACCAAATACCCATGGGACATCACATCAACTCTTATAACATAATAATATATTTATGGTGTCTTGAACGTGATGTACATAAACCATGTTACGTCTTCGTAACACTCAGGATTACCAACACCTATCACATCACATCAAATAATAATCACTTCTCATCTCCCCCTAGGAAAAAGGGACAACTGCATCACAAAATTCATGAGGGAAACTAGTTAATCAATACTAAGGGGTAATCTAGGAAGATGGGATAGTCAACCATAGTTATAGATAGTGGATGACACCTAGACTGGAAAAAATTATAGACATATCTAATTTTTTTTTTAGTTAAAATTAATATTTCAAATTACCAAAAATGGAACAAATATATATTTGATTTTAACAAATAATTATTTCATTATCATAATCACAAATTATTCTATACAAAACATGGAAACCGAAACAACCATCCCACACAATAGCTCTCCCATAAGACATAAACCATAATAAAAACAAAAAATTAACCAATCTATCTCATCAAAAAAATCACCCATCTCATCTACTACAACACACAAAACTTTCACATCGCCAAAGATATCACAAACACATCACAACATGACCACACATCACAACTATCCATCATACTACATCCCATCACATGACATTCACCAATCACAAACCATAACCACTATATTATAGATGACAAGATATCCCATTGAATCTCAATCACATATTTTTCTTACACATATCATAGGAAATCTAGTCACAACCACCAAAACACAACATCCCACAATGCACAAGGTATCAAAACAATCATAACCAAATATATTATCGCCTGACATATTTCATAAATTAATTTACTGAAATTAATTACTTCACTTATTGATTTAGCATGTTTATTATCACAAAACAAATATTTTTATAGGAACCCAGTTAATATATATATATGTGTGTCCATTTAAAATTCATGTAGGGTGTGATGAATCAACAACCAAATTGGGGTATCACATACATTTGAACTATAACGCAGAAATGGATCCAAATGAGCATGATATTTTTCAATGATAATTAATAACAGATAAATGTTACTTTTTTTAATATAAATTATCATTACATTAATATTATTCTATCTTATTATAATTATTAATATGACCCAAAAAACCACCCAATAGAAGGAATGAAGAATGAAATTCCACTGTAGGACAAGAATTGGAAGAGAATGAGGATCCCCTTCAGGAAAGAAGAATAATGATTCTTTGATCATAAGAAGGAAAATAAGGATAAATAAAAGAACATTTTGAAACACATGAAAAAAATATCTTCATCAACGGATAATTAAATATTATCTCAACACACACTCATATGACAAGAAAAAACAATTTTATAGATCTGTAAAAGAAGAACAAAAGAAAATATATTTCTAGATAGAATTACTCACCATGGATCACCAAATATTAAACACTAGAATCCAATTTTTATCACTATATGAGTACGACTAGAATATCCCTAAGAAGAATATTGGGAATTTTCATAGAATGAGGGTAATAATAGATAAATTAGTGAATTAGAATGATCCTATGACTAGAAAATAGGTTAGATGTTACCTGATTAATGATGTAAATAGAAAATCCATATCATCATTCCAATTTGGTCCGTGAAATATAATGTTCGAACCACATACATGTTGTGAATTCAAGAAAAAAATGGTTTATATTAAAAATAATAGATCCTAGTATTGAATTATTATACAACATAATGTACCATGTTACATTATGAATTCATTTCATTTACTCCTCTAAAACTTCATGCAAATGTTTATTTTCTAGATTTAAATGTCATGATAGACTAATACATATGTTAATTTCTATTTCAAAAAGTGAGTTACCATAATTAGTTCTTTTATAGCACTGACTTGCTCTGAAAATTCTCAACAATCCTCTCAAACACCCCCAACACACAAAATGGATGGTTAATAATCCATTAATTCATATATCATTACATTAGATAAAAATCATACTATTATCATATTTTATAATCCACAAAACAAAATATAAAGGAGTAGGGTTACAAAGACAAACTCAATAGATACCTTTAAAGGGTATCTTTACACTCGTAACATTACACTAAAAAAACACCCAAAAAACATCACGCACATCCACACCACAATCTCAAAATATAGAGAACCAAGATCCATTATCTAAAAAAATCCACCCCTTATCGGCATAGCTATCAAAAGACACACCTTAACATCATCACAACCCAATCGTAAATATTCCACTACAAACACCTAACACTATCCAAAGAAAAAGATAAAAAATTATATCTTAATTATCCTGATATTATTAATATTAGACATCACTAACTATCCCAAATAATTTTAAACAGGGAATATAAAAATTCATCAGGATTATGAATTAGGTTTTACCCTCTCCATTTACTAAATTCATTATCAAACATCACATCAAAAATGAAAAAAACATCTTCTAAAACAATTTAGAAAAATAAAAATATCATGAAAAATTCTATAGGGACAATTAAAAAAAACTCTAGTTACTAAGAATGAATCCACGTATCTCAATCCATATTACACTCCCCTAGGACACCATTTCCTCCAAAGAAAACAATACACAATGGAAATTAATCTATGAAACACATTCTGTTGAATATCATAGATCCCTAATGGTCACCCTAAAACATTTTTTCACCATTATTGTCCAACAAATTATTTTAGAATGTGGGAGTTACGATTACGATCCAAAAAAATATGGGTCATGTCAATTATATAATTGTTCCAATCAATCTGTGGTGAGATAACCAATAGTTATTCTGCTACCCAAACATTCCCAACAAATATAAAGGACTAATGAACCATTGAGTACTTTTTATCCCTTAAAATCCCTCTATTACCCACATAAATGAGAAATAAATGATTACTCATGGTATCTATACATAATAACTGAGTTCCTCTATCTGTGAGTATTATTGGACCTCTAACAGTCCCTACCTCCCTCATCCTCTTTTGTAAAAATAAAATCATAGGGATGAAGCTCATTAATATATAATGACTATAAAAAACTGGATTTCCATCATCTATTTAGAATAATAATGAATGGAATGGCCATCCATAAAATGAAAAAAATGGGATCTATACCAATGGATAGGCGATAGTTGTTGTTGTATTCATACTCAACCAAGGGTGGGTTCTACAACCATGATCATATAATTTCAAGAATTTCATAGCACAACATAACATCCATCATGTAGATAACCCACTATATCTTCCCATCCATCTGATGGTGGAATGAAGTGGTAAGGTTAGAATCTATGAAAAAAATCATAATGAAATACCCCCAATCTCAGAGTGAAATCAATGATCGTGGTCATATATTGTTCTCCTTAGTACGCCATTAATCCTCCATATATCATATTAATACATCCTTGATACTACCTATATTACACTAACATCATATATCTCTTATGAATGAGATGATTTTGATAGTCAGGACCATATCATCATTACTACATCACATCTCCAATGATTTTAGGGAAACCTACTGATGAATTTTTGTTGGTTTTCTAACAATTTCCAATGTGGAATAGAGATGCATTTAAGAAAAACATCATATGACATGGTTCTTCACATTCACGAGAAAAAAAACAATATATTTTTTAATAAATTATTCCTATGTCAATTTTATCCTATGCAACTAAATCGTATATTATCAAACCATGATACATATTGGCCACACAAATATATAAATATATATGTTATTTTTGAAACTCAAATAGAACTACTATACAAAATAGAAAAAACTCAATAAACCAACCATTAAATAATAACAACTTGTACCCACCCTCAGACTATCAACCTAGAGAATCCCCCTAGAAAAGATGACCACATATCTCATATACCTTCATGTCACCTCACTATTGATCCTCAACATGCATCGCCAATGATGAATCCATATTCATCTAAAATAAATAGACTTGACAACTACAATATCAAATGACAAAATTAAATGATGTAAAATAACCCAAATCTTTACATACATCAGTAAATTCTTAAACCACATATCATATGAACTCCTGACTCAACCCATTGGAAACAACTTTACCCTGTCTCCATCATTAAGAGATCTCAAAATCTAAATCATGTTGAAACCACATACATCTCAACGTGTGTATATTACTATTCCAATAATTTAGAAATAATTTAATTAAACTATCATTTTAGAAAAAAAATTCAATCTCGATATTGTAGTGTCACCACAACCTCAACAAAATTACAACTATTATTATCTCTAGATCATGGATGTATTAGTTTCACTTATGGAGATGTAACATCAAAGACCAATATTTGATAACATCCATTCACTTCATTAGAATTCATATTATTCCAATAACACAAGAATAATAAAAGACCTCAAAATTCTAAAACACGGTCATAAAAATGATGCATTAGATAACGAACCAACTTCACTATCAATTAATTGAGCATTACATAAAACTGATTTTCCCACTCAAAGTCCCTTTATATAATTCTTCAAATTTATATAAAAGGATCCAAAGAAAGATAAACTAGACCCAAACCTATGGTAATTTCCATTGTGAAAAACAAAACTATGAACCTTTTCCACATTCCTGGGTTCTTCCCAAGAGATAACTTCTATAATAATAGATGATTCTATAAACATGAATTATTATGATAACAACTATCCCTATAAATTCACCTATCATATCAAAAAAATTAAACATGTAAAAAATTACATAGAGATGATGGTGTCAAAATAAATATAAGGTGGCTCTGATATACTCATCATACTACTCTTATGTCATTCAGTAGGTCAAGTTATCATTGATGTATCGGATGATGAGCTTGATTAGAAACTCATTCATCATGGAGTTTAAAATGCCCATGAATAACATTGGATAATTAGAGAGACTGAATGGTGATTTCATGAATATAAAATTTCCATAACTTCACCTAAAGGGTATATTTGGGATTCAGTCATCTCACACATTAATCGGGTGATATATAGACAAAAATGGACCTTTAAAAACCAATTATCTCCCTTTAACTGGTCGAGTAGATAATCTATCCTTGAATGAGGGGAAATTTTATTGACTATTATCTAATTAACAATTTGTTAGACTATGAAAAACCATGTATTACCATATAAATTCTTGGATAAATACATTAGTGTAGCCCCAAGAAACACAGTAGATCATATGAAGTCTATCTATATCAGATCACCCAAAATAACTTCATCTCACATGCCATCATAGACACAATCTGATAGAGAGACACCAAACTTCAATAAAAAACCATTTTAAAGTCTATCAAAAAAATCAAAATTTTGGAAAATATCATAATATCATCCCTGAATACATCATGAAACTCATCAAAAACTCTGGGAAAAGAATCTACCGAACAATCCGCTTATATCTCTACCAAATGAGAAAATTGTGTCTTACTTTTCGGCCAACAATATGATAACTCTTCTAACAAATGTACATCATTTTTTATCCCACAACATCAGAAAAAAAACTCTCATATGGACATAGACTATGACATAAAATATCAGAATGATCTTATTAATGTTATGGAAAAATAATATGTCTATATCTATAGAAATAACAAATGTCATACTAACCTATTCTACCCCTAGAACTTGCCTATAACCATGTCACATATAAAAAAAAGAGGATGACCTCCAATAGTCATTGATAAAACCATGGGAACTAAATAACTCTCCACATAATTTCCCAATTTATGGACAATCATTGGAGAAATAAAGGTGCATGAGGCTCTATAATCAAACAATTCCCAATCAATTGTAGATAATAATCTTATTGTACCTCTAGCAACCTCTGACCCTACTAGATCCTTTTCCACTAATTCATGCATGCAACCACACCCAGATAAACTAACTCTCGACTATCAACAACCATAACCACATAATGGAAACAAAACCTATATATAGGGATAATTTTGATGATATTATTGGCCAACACCATTCTCTATTGGGTGTTAAACATATATTGACAATAACTACCACTGATTCTACTTTCCATTAGATGAAACCCTACATTGATGAAAACAAGCATCCCACTATATAAGACTTTGAACCTCAAGGTTTAATATTGGACACTATCATTACAATCAATTCCAATAGAGATAATCCCATGATAACATTTATATTCTTTTCAACAAATCTTATATAGAATATTTCATCAAGGTGAACTTATAACATATCATTGAGTGAAAATCCTCCTATAGATGTAATTATCTATAATACTTATCAATAAAACATCTAGGGTAATGAAAAATAGATACACGATCATCATCAAGATATTCACTAACCTCTTGCTAAAATTTTTATGGAAATTAAACTAACGATACTCTACTACCATTTTCATCGATAACAAAAATAATCAGTATAAATGGTTCTAAAATTATTTCATTAAAACATATTCCTCATTTAACTCATAATATCAAATCAACTACAACTAACAAATACCAAAACATAGATGATATATTATAAAAGGCACACCTAACTAATCCTCATCATTAACCAAAATTAATGATATCTCATTCTCAACCAACTTTGTCTTATTTATTAGATATTTTTTTCTCCCCTCATACATCTCTGGTCTCTACCACTAAAAGACATAAAATAACATTTTCCAAGCCTTATCAACCCATCTTAGGTCAATCCGACCCAGATCAACCAAATTATCATGTAATCTTTATCTTATTATGATAATCCTAGAAAATAACCATGATCCATTATTGAAAATAAATGGAGAATAATAGTCCTGGTATCATATAATTTTATCATCACATTGTTAAATTAATTATTTTTAATTTCCAATAATCATCCAAATCAGAGAAGAATACAGTCAATCGTTGTTCATGTACCTATCCTAGTTCATTACCAAACAAAATTGTACAACATACATGGTTTTCAAATATGCATGGATTTCAGGATTCAGATTATAGGGGACACTAAAATATAATTTCTTTTTCAGACTCCATGGCTTATATCATGCACCAAGATCAACTAGAACCATTTCTCAGCCAGCCCATAAAATCTCTATAGTGCCTAACTCCATTCCCCAATCTATCACTAAATAAATACAATTGGTTCCACAAATTCATGACCAGAACCCCCAAAGGTTTCCTTCATGGGATGGTGCTGAATGCTGTTATATATTGATGGCCATGTACTACCTCTAGTAGTACTTGAGTATGAGAAAACTTCTCAGGGTAAAACAAATATCACATTTGGATGGAATTTTCATTTAAAAAGATTGGATAATGAGATAATATAAACAAAAACCAATGAAATATAGAATATATAATGAATTTAAATCCAGATCCATCCAAAAATGCATAAATACTTTCAAAATATAAAATCATGATTCCAATGTAAATATTAAAAAGACCATCCTTATAAGAGAGACTCAAAAATATCTCCCACACAAATGATAAATATCCATCTCCATTATCATGATCCTTTTTGAAATGAAAATATTATTTTTTATATATTGTGTGAGTATAAAATTATTCTCAGTATTGTTGTATCTATGTTCTATAATGAAGGTGTGGAAATAACATACTTATGCAGCAGTTTGAAAACAATAGTACAAATAAGAACTAAACCATGAAAACATGACAAACCTAGCATCACTATGAAAAACACACCAAATCATGAATCATTTATAACAACTAAGAAATAAATAAATACATGGTACCCCACTATAACATCCCAACATATTTTCCACTCTCACACCAAAACATAAAACAACTTATGTTCATATCATTTATATACACATCGCACCACAACACATATATCCCAAAGAAACCTGGTCCATCAGATCATGTATTTGTTGAAGGCATCAGGTCATCAAATCACCTCTAATCTTTTAGCCAATGTATGTTGATATAATGAATTCGAAGGAAATATACATCATGAAATCCTACTACAATATATATCCCCACCACACATCACATCACATCATAGCCTCATCACATATCATCTTGACATAATATACCATGGTAATCACATCATATATCTCCAAAAAATGTTGACATTACTAAAAAAAGATGAGTGTTTAAGTGGAGGTAGAAATCCATCAGTACCACCCCCATCCTGGATATTGGGGAGCATATATGATACCCAAAACCACTGATGATGTTTTTGTTTATCCAACTCTTGTGGGGGTGATTTGAGAAATAAACAAAAATATTATATATATATATAACTCAATACCCAAACTTGGGGTTCACAACTATAGATCTAGTTCACACCACATGACTACCATCACATATAATAACCTCATAGATAACCTATGAAACAAATTAATACATCAAAAAACCCATCCACAAAACAAATCCAAAAAACCTCTTTTGTAAATAACTGTTTTATCTCTTTTATATATTTAATGAGTTTCAACAAATACATGTTCATGAATATATTTTGTTTCATATTTATGGATCATATTTATTTAATACTAATATCAATTTATAAAATTACAATATAATAATATAAAATATTTATATTATTTTTCTAGCCATTCAATTCATTGTCGTCATCAAAAAATATTCCATGGAAGGATCAGAAAATAACACATCTTCGTGAAACAAAAGCTATTACATCACACATAAATAGTAACCACTACACCACATCATCCATGTTTTCTATTTAAAACAACCACACATCTAAAACACTACATAAGACAACCATTACAGATCACAAAAATAATCACAACCATATTAAAACACAACTACACATCAAAACTGCACACATTCCAAAATCACATCTCTTTCTAACCAATCATCACACACCAGAAACACTACCCTATAGTCCATATAATATCCCATGAAAACCCCTTTATATTACCACCACTCATATCTGAACACCTAGAAACATACTATTACCAAAATAATGTATCCCAAAAAACAAAAGGTTAGACATCAAACATAAAATGGAAATAAATCACATGGTAACTTCAATAAATTAATTTTAGTGGCATTAATTATTTAAAAGTTTTATTTATAACAATTATTTTCACCCAAAACTGATTTCCATAGGCAATGATTTTTTTGAAAAATATATATTATTTAAACGTTTATTGAACTTTTAATCAAAAAATAACTTATCTAGGTTCACACATATATATCGTATATATAATAAGAAAGGATCATAGAACATCGAATGTGTCCAATCGTAAAAACATGCATAAACTAATTACTATTAACATAAAAGCTAAAAAATATAAAATTACCAACCATTCAGATTAAATATAGATTTTTCAATTTATTATCAGTATAGAGTATAACAATAATATCGAACCAATGAAATAAAAAATGATTAAATTTCACCTCTATTCACATGAATTGGTAGATAATGAGGATCCTCAACCTTAATGAATACATTATCTTCAATATAAACCATAGGGTGATGAATTACAACATAAAAAACCACAAAGGCACTAGAAAAGCATGGATTAACAAAAACTATATCAGTGAGTCATAATAACATAGCCTAAACACAACAAAAAACAAACTAGCATCATCATTATGAATCAGAAAATGAATATCTAATGAAACACTTAGATAGAGGGAAGAAATCAATGTTGGTTTACAAAGGTCAAATTATATAACCCATGGGTCAATGCTGGAGGAGAGAGGATTAAAATCCCCCAAATAACATTAGGATTCATTCAAAACCTCAGATAAATGAATGTCATATGAAGTTATTTAGACATTAATTTATTATATAAATAGGCTATTAGTCACCTAATTCATTATATTAATTCTATTTTCAAATTAACATGGTGAATTTTATGGGGTTTATAAAATATTATTGTTGAACAACATAGATTTTTTGAATGAAAAAAAAAACATCAGTTCTCAGCAAAAAAATTGGGATCCTCAAAATAAATTATTTCATGATGTAAATTACCTTATTACATAATAAATCAATTTCATAATCTCTTATACTCCCTCATGAAACATTTTTAATTTTCAGATTCACATGCCATGAAACACCACATTGTGACATGGATTCCTCTTTAAATAAATAAATTACCTATTAAAATTCCATTACAGTTCCATCATCCATTATTCCTCCTCAATCCCTATATTTATCACCCAAAACACCCACTTGAGGAATATAAAATTCTTAGAGGGAATTGTTTTTTTACAAAACTTCTTTATTATTAGAGGTGGAAATGAGGGGACATTAATGATCATATTTTTAGGTGAGGATGTTGTTTAAGGAAACATGGTACTGATAATGTGGTATCAATGTAATGAATTTGTGATAAAATTCGGATTATTAATTGGTTTCTGTTTCTATTGGGTGTGAATATTTAATAATTATTTAAACATATGATAGATTTTGGATGAGAGAAACTAATAAATGGATTCATATGAAATATATACCTATTTAATAAACATTATATCCTATTTAATATACATAGAAGATGATTTTATATTTTAAATGTTCAATATTGTGTATGGATATTTACCATATAATTTTACGATATTGTTATTATTATTGATGGGATAATAATAATAATAATTAAAATTGGCATACTAATGGGATATTTTTCTTTTCTTATACATTTTTATACATTAATGAATATTAATGGAATTAAATTTCATTATTGGTAAATTGAGATAATATCAACATCATTATGAGAAACATAAGGTTTATAAAAAGAACCAATTAATTGGAAAATATTTGATAAAATGATATATTTTCTATTATATTGGATGTAAAAAAATAGTGAATGATATTTAAGGGAGATACGTCAAATGTGTGGACAAATTAATGTCCTACTGAGGGGATATAACAATTTAATCCTATATTGAATATAAATTAGCGTTTTTTGTTAAAATTGATATTTCATGTGTATCTTTTCTATATTGAATTGGATGATATATTCAATGAATAATTATGGGAATTTGATTTCATGAGGTGGATTGTGATTTTATTTTCAAAATGATATTTTATATGAGTCTCGAAATGATGATAGAAAACATGACTTTTTTTATCATAGATCATTTTGAAATATGGGGATACTATAAATGATGATTATTATTAATATTTTTTAAAATAAAAATGTTTGTATATTAAATATTATTGATATATTTCTAAAAATATGATGACTACATGTAGCTGAAAAATTTGTGCATTAAACAATTTCATATGAACACCATATATTTAGGTACATAAATTTTATTTAAACATTTAAAAAGTGTTATATAATGTTATACCAGTATTTATAATGATCATAGTATATTATAAAAGTTTCATACCCATACATATGACAACTATTTATGTCTATTGATTTTTACAATTTCCATAAAAATATTTATTTTAATATCAAAATAATTTTTTTTTAGTTTTTCCATTAATATATAAAGAATTTTGATTTTTTTAAATTTTTGAGGGAAATTGTATATTTTGGGAATGTTTTATAGATGATAGAAACTTATTTTTGATGAATTCATATAGTTTATCTTATTTATAATTTTTTCATCGCTTTGAGTTGAATGATTTAGTTTAGAATTGACTTTTTATCATACATATTTGTTTATATTATGAAAGTCATGTAGTTCCCATTAATTATTCAATTCATTTTCATTGAATGTAATGGGTTAATCGAAATTTTAAAATTATTATATCTATCGAAATGATATAATCATATTTTTAGGAATGTGATTATAATAGTTTTACAAATTTAGGATCAAATGTTATGAAAATTCCCATTATTAATCAATGTACATGATCTTTTTTACTATGTATTAATTTATTTGTATGGGATGATTATTTTGAATATTTTCATATAAATCATTCAATATTATTTCTAGGTAATCCTTGAATCCTATTGTGATGATTCTTATCAACAAAAGGTATCTGATTGTCAAATGATTTATTTTTTTTAAAATACATTTGACTATTTTTTGAATAAGGAAATTATATTTTGAATCTGGGAGTTGAATTATTTTATAAACATAGAAGATAAAAAAAATTATCCTCACATTATTGGTTGGATTTAATCATATATTTGTTTTTTGGATTCAATGCATATATGAAATTAATATCTTCTATTTTCTGTGTTTTTTATTCTTAATTTTTAATAAATTCACAATGATTCATCTATAGATGGATGTTGAGGGATTATTAATTCCATAAAAACAACTAAAATTTTCTATATGCTTCATCAATTAAATTTGATATTGATGAAATATTTCAATTGAACAAAAAATAAACAATTATTTCACATTTGGGACCAGAAAATTATTTATTATTCCAATGGATTCAGGGTTTTTATCATTTGAGAAAATGATAAATGGATACTGTGGATAATTATTATCTCTATATAAATGACTACTATTTTAGTATGGTAAAGTATAATATTAAAAAATCATTTAATTTTTTATTGAGTTAATTATTTCAAACCTAGGGATGGTAATCATACATATATTATCAACAATCATGCTTTGAGGTTTACATATGAAATAGAATGATGAAAGAGTTAAAGAAGTGAGATATAATCAAAAGGTAAAATAAATTCAAATGAAAGAGAAGAATATTTCCAGGATGAATGTGGATTAAGACTCCACATAATATTTAATTATTATTAAACAAATAGAATTTAAAAATAATTTAAAGAATAGAATAAGAAAAAAATGATATACGAAATGAAAGGTATTAGGGTATTTATAACTACTGAATTTTTTAAAATTTAATATATTTAGGGATACACCTCAGCTATTAGTGATTAAATATTTGAAAACAATTAAAAATTAGATTTAGTGTACTTAATAATTAATCTAATAGAAACAAAATACCTTGATGGTATTGAGGCTATATTTTGGATGTGGGGAAATTAAATATATAATTATGATTGATTCTAATTTCTTTCAATAATTAAAACATCAAATAATATATGAAATAATTCCATCAACTACTCAGAAATTTTATAATTTTTGTATGAAAATAATTATATAGAATCCAATATCATGGCATAGAGAAATTATGTACATTCAAACCAAAATTTTTATTGTACTCTCTATTAGGGAAATGAAGTGTCCAACTGATATAAATAATATTAATATTCACTAAAATACTTGTAGTGTAATCTTATACTCTATAAAAAAAGATATTATAATGTAACGAGAATCAGGATACAAAAACGAGTTTTTATATTCTATGAAATATTATTTAAACGAATGTTAGTGTGATAATGTAAAATCATCAACTCATGTATATGTAATTTCAAAATGTTTAAAATATTTAACTTAAATCTATGAACATTGACTTGAAAATATTTTGTGGCTTTTTATCTCAATCAGTTTTAATATAAAAACAAATTAGAAATCAAGAATATTTTAGGAGATACATCATATCATTATATAAATGTATGATTCTGGTGTTTGATCACATAAGGATCATGATTTGAATATATTATTATTTTTAATCATTAAAAACTAATTGGATTTGAATTAATTAAGTAAAATAAAACCTCTTCTTAAGGAAAATAAATGCGTGAATTTGATAACAATCAATGTTATAATAAACAATCATATTTCATTATTAAGTAATGAAGAATGTTAATATTTTAATTTTTTATTTAATATTAATGAGAAATTTGAAAACCTAATTCACATATCAATATAAGTGACTAATAAGGAAAAAAACAGGTTCCATTGTATTATTCCATTGCTGAATTATTGATATTGAGGAATAAGATATTATTCTCGAAAATTAAAAATTTTGATAGAAAAAAACACTGAATAAGAGGAAATGTTTTCAAAAAAAATAATGATGCTTAATGGATTAGATAAAAAATATATTACATTCTTATTATATTCTCATATAATATCATTGTATGGTTAATCCTCAATTAGTTGATTCCTAAAAATATGAAAAACAATAAATCAATTGATTTATAATGTATAAATATATATTAAAAAAATAATATTATCAGATATATTTTTTATAATAGTATCCCTTGTTACCCACCCTATTTTCCCATGTCGATTTGTCACATGAACTCAGGCATGCATCCTCATACAACAATGTTAGCCGACTAGAAGTAATGGTTTTACATCAATCATGGAGAGACTATACTATAAATTATAAGAGTAATAGACCTGTAAAAATATAATGAAACTCAAAATTAAATATAGTTACAACTCCCAGGTGGGTCCTAAACCAAATTTTATTCCCTCATTTGTTCTCCATCCCAACTCAGATGTTTAACATATTGAATATTCCGATATCCTAACCGGGAACTATGAAATTTATTTGGGTACCGATCAGGACACCCAATTATTGTCTGTGTACAACTGTTTAGGCCACCAAAAATGACATCTAAAACATACATTATCAATAACATTGTATTAAATTGTATAAAGAAATAATTTAAAATTAATAGTAAGATGTTTCCACCTTATCAATTACAACTTATTTAACAACATAACAGTCAGGTTTTTGTAAACACCTGAACAATATCATATATGAGACTTTCATTGTTACCATTCTCCATATCATATCAAACATTAATTACATTGTTACCGTTTATTTCCATAATTCTCACTTGAACACCATTTTTACCGTTCATCATCTCAATTCAAACGTGAAGGCCATTATTACAGTTCATTTGGACAATTAACACATGAATTCCATTATTACCAATATTTTTTATGAATTTACACATTATTTCCATTTTTACCCTTCATCAATTCAATATAATTCAATGAAATAATTACAAAATTTTTTAATCATCTCTATTCCATTAACTAATTTAGAAATTAATTAATCATACTAATCCCATTTATTAACACAATAATTAATTAATCATCTCAATATCATAACTATTACCAAAATTATTGCATCAAATAATTCCAAATAAATTGTCCCCCAATTAATTATGTACATCAATCCCATTGAGTAAATTTGGATTTACTTCATCAATAAAAACAGACTCAATATCCTATATTTAAATCAACAATTAATTATTCATCATATAATCCAATATCATGATAATTAAATAAATAATGTATCAACCCCAAATGATAATTCCGATTCCAAATATCAAAAAAATTAACTAAAAATTTTATTGTATAAAATCAACAGTCTCAATATATCACAATTAATTAAATAATTCACTATCATAAATAAAAAATTTAAATATATCATTATTAAACCCACAATTAACTATATCAAATAAACAATCTAAATATTTCATTTTTAATTCAATAAGTATGTATCCAGATCTATTCAATATTCAACATATCCCAATTAACGTAATTAAGTAATGAAAAACAATAATTAATTCATCAAGAATCTAAATTCATTATCATCCAAAGAAATTATATAATTACATAAATGTAATTTAATACATGGATATGAGATTTGAATAATATACCACCTACATAAATTTGTTGATGTTCGATATCCATAAAAAACAACCAAACTGAATAGAATAGTGTTGTAGAACACGATATGTATCTTAATCCGAATTATTAATCATATGAATAATGATATCAGAATTAAAGATATATATGAATAATAATAGCTCTATATTCACCCAAAAATAGAGAACAATTACCCTATAATGGATGGGATAAGAAGGATAATAGAATGGAAACCACACTGCATGAGATCATATTTCCAGGTGGGGTAAAGACCTTCAATCACCCCTTAGAATCACCGTGAACAATGGTTAGGAAGGCTTGGAATTTGTCTGTGAGGCTCCAAAATTGTGAAATGGAATTAGGGGTCATTTTAGGTATGAATGGGGTTCAAAATAGTGGCTATGTAAATTCTAGAAATAATTTTTATGGGACTAAAATCATGTATGAACTTTTTATTACCCGAGGGAGACAATTTCCCTTAATCATCTACCTCATGTGTGAAACTCTTCTTGAAGGATGATGGTTCATCCTTTTAGGTGTTATGGTTTAATAAACTATTTCCCGTCCATGTAAACTACTTATGTCAACTGTTTCATTGTTTACAAGGACATGATCTAAATTTAGAGAAAACTATGTGCCAACTACGCACGTCCATATTTCATATAATGTTTCTAAATTTTTAACCAAAAACACCCCATGGTAAAACCTTAAAAAAGTGTTGAACACAAGGAAAAATAAAACAATTAAAGATCATAATACATCTCCTGAAATGCCAGAGGTTTTATAATTTCCCCACCATATAATTGATTGTCTTCGAACTATACTCCCAAACATCTCTAAAATTCCAACATAAAATGATTGTTCCATTGAACACTCATTTCTATGTTCCACTCCTGTGATTCTTCATTAACATGACCATTTTCCACCATAAAAAAACTATTGGAACTATCCTTTCCCAAAAATATTTCTCACTATGATTCAAAATAGGTATCATATGCTTCTCATAAGAAGAATGGGTATGAGGATGTACAATAGAAACATTAATCACATGAGAAGGGTTGGGGTAATATCACTGATGTTTTTTCATTTGATAATTGTCACACATAGCACTATTTATCTTTGCATGTTCCAATCATTATGTTGCATGTCATATTCTCTCCATATCCTCAAAATTCCCAACGAACCGAGGTTCCAACTAGCCACATCTCTTTATCCTATGGTTACCAAATCTAGGAGGTATGGGAGGGAATACATTATCTACCTCTATAAAAGGTGTGGTTCATTGATGTATATCTTCATAAAAAATATCTATAATCATACATATAGCCATATTTATCAGTGTTAATTATAACTAGTCTGAAACCTCTAACATGAGACTATATCCCAACAATACAGACTCTCCATTTCTGTCCCACATATATATTATCTTCACGAACAACCATAAAGAGCCTAGTATGGTTCCATCAATATAGTTTCTTGATAACATTTTCTATAAGGGAATCCCATCATATCGAGGAGATTCTCCCCAATATCCACTTTTGTCGAAAATAGATGCCTGTAGAATATCCTCACAAAACTGTATAGTACACTCCGGCATTGCATCGCTATATGGGTGGAACGACATTCTCAATAAAACCAATGTACAAATATTCTTAATCAATCCCCACAGTATGTGCCATCTAAAATTTGAGTCACAGTTAGAATTTATTGTTTTCAAACCCTTTTATAGATTAATTACTAAATTTAAATATAGTTGTCCCAAAAAAACAACTAAAAGATTCGACTATATATGAAAGAAACATGTAGGCATTGTTATTATATTCATAATAACTTAAATAATGTTATTCTCCTGAGTCATACTTGGGATACCCAACACAATATCGATGGTCAAATATTCCCACTTTCATTTTTTATTGGGAAATGGTTGAAACCAAATCTCAGTACATTGATGATCATCCTTCAGCTACTTACAGTTGTAACATCTTTTCATGATTCCCATTGTCACATTTTTTCTGCCTGACCACCAAAACTGTCATTTTAGTGATAGTACATTTTGGCCAAAACTAGTTTTACCAACCACATCGATGCATCAAACAATTTCACCAACTACCCTTGCATATTCATAGGGAGAAACAAATTGACTCTCGACATAGAGGATCTCATCCTCATCTATCTCCAAGCAGGTGGTGACACCACAATATCAATTCATTCCATCATGTTAAAACACTCCAAATCCTCATACTTTATATCCCTGAACCATATTAAGAGTGTATAACCTACTAAAACAGATAACAGAGCCATATTATCTTTAATTTCCTAAAACACAACATTTAACTCTTCTAGTTATGTAATCATCTACAACACATCCCTAAAATCCTGAATAACCCGAGCCTTTATTCTTTATAAAGCCAACGTCCACAATGTTTTCCTTCTCGAGCGTATATTAAAGCTTAAAATCAAATGAATACATATACTTAACCCACCACAACTACTGGATATTTGAATGTCATTATGAGAAGATATAAATTATTCTTTTTTGATCAGTATACATATTAAACATCTCTCCCAACATATAGTCCTTTCAACACACGAAGGCATAAACCTCTACTGCTATGTCGAGGTCATGCATTGGGTAGTTCCATTGATGTGGCCTCAACTTCAAAGTCTTGTATTCCAAAACATGATCTCCCATCATCAACAAAGATCTGATTCTAATCCCATTACTATCACAAAACACAGTGTACTCCTCACATGGATCATATAGGATTAAAATTGGTGTTGATGTCAAGAACATCATCAACTTATTAATGGAATTATTATATGATCATGTCCAGCCAAACATTATACCCATTTTATTCAATCCATAAGGGGAGACATAAAAATGGAAAATTTAATGAATTAATCACCATTAATATGAAGCTAAACCTAAAAATAAATGGATATATTATATGATCCTAGATTTCCCCTAAAAAGCAATTTAAGATGTTTCTCTCGGTCCATAGACACACATTTCTTAGATATGATCTTTCCAATGGAGTGTACCAAATAAATCTGAAACAAACACATAAATATCATTGTATATTTACAATACTCTATTTTTTTACTCAAGAGGATTTCAATATTTCCTCCATGTCCATCATATGTCTTGGAGAATGTAAAGATGTAATCTAGAAACACTACCCCAAACTGATCCTGGTATAGAGTCAAGATTTTATTCATCAAGGCTCTAAATAGTATTTGTGCATTCATCAATCAAAACAACATTATAGATAACTCATAAAGTAAAAACATGATTTAATATGTATTCTAACGTTTATTAGATGGTGGAACTCTCAACCGATGATACCCTAATATCATGTCTATCTTTGAGAAAACAAAATATCCTCTCAAATGTTCGAAAACATATTCAATACATGGATGTGGATACTAGTTTTCAATATGATCTGTTTGGACATCCATTAATCAACACAAAATAATATATTCGTGATGTAATTCTTCCCCAAAAATATTAAATAACACCATGGTGACATGAGTAGATGGATAAACCCCTTATCCTCTAACTATTCTATATGATTCATGAGAACATAAGTTGATTCCACATCCATTATGTATAGTCGCATATAAATTGGTTGAGACCTTGGAATGATACCAATAGTAAATTTCATATCTCTCTCAAGTGGTATCCCTAAGATGTATCCATGAATCACATCCTAAAAAAGATTTACTATGGTTGGAAATACATAATGTTTGACATACACATCATCCAACAACAGTCTAGAAACATGGGATTTGAGTGATTCTTGTTTCTTATTAATTTTAAATGCACATAATTCATATTAATCCAACTCTCCATAGTGAATATAGTTTTCACCCTTAGGAGACGTAAAATACACTCTCATACGGTTACAATTATTATGTCATCGGTATTATACTATCCAATCTATATGCATATAATTAGGATCAATCATTACATGTCCAGGGTGTATGGAAACCAACAAAGTTTATACTCCCCAAACATGAGATAAAATACCTTGCACAATCAAATGTCTCTTGATTGTACTCCTGATGGTGTATCTATCATCAACACCCTAGTCAGGAAATTCCCCACTAGGCTCAAAACATTAAAAGTTCTTGAAAAAATAAATGAATGAGAGACACCAATATCAAATAAGGCACTACATAATATATGACATTTAAGATTAGTAAAAATAAACATCAATGGTCTAACCTTTCTATATACAAGTGTATAGTGCAGAACATGCCGCTATATTTCCCCACTTACTTATGTTCTAGTCTGACTACCTTCTACCACAACACTCTACTGATATAAGTACCCATGCCTAGAAGTACCATGCACACTAACTCTACAACCTCAGCTAGTAGAACTCTACTTGAAAGACTGATATGGTGTAAAAGATCCCATTCCACACCCTTGGTTCTATATAAATCATAATGCACTACCCTTATGTAGTGGGATCCTATAGAACTTCTACCAATGTTCCATCCTTCCACAAGATAGGAAAATTAGTGGTGGTCGAGGGCAGTTTCTATGATAGTTTCCCTTCTTATCGCACTAATGGAATACCATATTGGTAACATCAAATTTGAATAACATTTCCTTATATCTACTCTTCTTATTACCCCACTATTTAAAACCCTCATAACAGCACTTCCTCTCATTGGAAGACATACTACTTGATGGCCCAACAACAACTACCTATCATTCACTAGAAGACTCCAACATGTTCCCATATTCTATGAGATTCGGATCCCCCAATGCATCGAACTTATTTAACCATAAAAATGATAACTTGTGTCTTAATATAACATTTAAATCCATCCTAGAAGAATCTCTCCATAGTTGTCTAATCCATTTCCAATTCAGGAGGAAATTATTTCAAGTATATAAAGCATCAATCATTGTGTATCATATACATACTTACATGATTCAACCTCTTAAACTAGTTAACTCTCTCATACCTAGACGTATCTGGATAAATACTCTCAAAAAAATTATCCATGATGTCTTTACAAAATATACCAGCAGCCATTCCATTCTATGCCTGAACATCCCTCCAATGCTTCTCTTATTCTCGCATCATATAAGAATCCAACATGATAATCCTTATAGATGGTTTATCTAAATGATAATGTATAGTCTTGATGGAATCAATCTACATCAAATATCCCTCAGGTCCACCATCTAATGAAATGACCCTGGGGGGTTTATTTGAAATTAATGTTTCAATTCATGCATACTCCTCAAAACACATTATGGGTCTCTATTAATAAATTAAATGATCTGATCAATGTTCACTCTAAACACCTCCCCTACATCATCACATGGCTTTATCAGTGCCACGGGTTCCACTACTGGTCTCTAGCCATATTATGAAATCATCCTCTCAACAAGCGTCTTCATGGAGGTATATCTCTACAATGACAAATAATAACTATAGGACTCATTTCACTACCTTAAAACATTTATAGTAAAGAAAATAGGCCACCCAATGTTATTTACACAAACCCCACCACACAGTCAAAAATGATGAACTAACGATACCCTTAACCATACTACACCTAGGTCATGGTTAACAAAGGGTAAACACAATCTCATGTTCATGTTTCATATTTAGACTCCCAATTATTTTTATTTTTTCATCATTTGACAATTATCAAAGCCTTACTATTAACATTTTCCTTTCAATTTCACAATCGTAAAAAAGTACTTTGTGGTCAATAACTTACTAAAAACATATTTCCCACATGTTCCAAAAATGATTCATGTCACCGAAATAATATTGAATTCCTATAATTATGCATGTATTCTAAAATATATTGTCATACTAGGTAATATGTATGATCTAAACGAGTTTATTATATAATAATGAACTCACACAATTAGTGTGTCTACCATAGTAAAATAAAATTCAACTATATGAAAAAATAAATATAGAAATAATCCCATTCAAGGTAATTGAGTTTTCCCCATACATAGGTTATCTAATCCTATAACTGAGCTCAAAAAATCAATGAATCTTCCAAGCCCCTTGTCTACCATTCTAAAATAGTAATTCAAATTAAAAGAGTAGAAAAGCCATCTGATACCTATTTTTAACATCCTGACTCATGTGCAACAAGCTACTACCACATGTCGGTTTGTAACATGGCCTCGGGAATGCCTCCTCCTATGATAGAGGCTATCAACATGAAGAGAGGGTGTAATATCAACCATGGGGAGACTATACTATATTTTATCAGACTAATAAACCAGAGGAAAATAAGAAAAAACAAAAACTAACATATATACCTGACCTAAATAATCCATTGGCATAAAAAAATAGAAGTACAATGTGAAATCTAAATAGTAGATATTCCATGAAAAATTATGTGCCATGTGTCATAATGAAACTCAAATGTAAAGACATTGGATACTAACAAATGGGTCCCAGATCAATTCTAGTTCCCTCATCTATGCTCAATCCCAACTCATCCATCTAATAAAGGTACATTTCCCATATCATATCCTACATCAATTAAATCTATTTTTATACTTATCAGTAATCCGGAGTAGGTTGTGCGTATAACATAGTAGGACACCACCAATGGAATAGAAAATAATATTCTGCCAATAATAGTGTATTCAGTTCTATAAACAAATAAATACACTGAATAAGTAACCAGATATCAATTTATCAATTACTCCTTATATAACCACAAAAACTCACGTTCTTTTGGACTACCAATCCATATCATATTTCAAAATTCATTTAATACTATTCATTATCTCATTTCACACATGAATTTTATTGATACCATTCATTGTATTAATTTACACATGAATTACATTATAATCAATAAATGTATCAATTCACACATTTATTCCACTCTCACAATTCCTTGTCTCAATTAACATATGTAATATAATATTACAATTCATTCACTCATTTCACACATAAATTTTATTATTACTATTTATTATTTCAATTTAATTCAATTAAATAATTAAATAATTATTGAATCATATCATTTCCATTAATTAACTCAACAACTCAGTAATAATCTCAATCCAATTAATTATATAAACAAATAATTAATCCATTGAATCTACTTACTAGTTCAACAATATGTACATCACATAATTCCCGATAATTAATTAAGAATATAAATCATATTAATTAATTCACCAATTGATTAATTAGTAAACACAAACTCAATATCCCAAAATTAATTAAAAAAATTTCTATATCAAATTGATAATATTAACATATTTAATTATTTTGACCATTAACTTCCAAATAATTTCAATAACCGTTATTTCCCAATTTCCTCAATTAATAAATTCACTAATTAAATTATCTAAATACTAAACATCAATGGATATTAATCCAATGGAAATTCCAAAATACATGAACAAAATTTAATTCAAAATGTTGGGATTTGAATTATAGACCACCTACCACAATTTGTTGAAAAGTGTCATCCCAATGGAAAATAACCAATTTGAATGGAATAATGACCTAGAATGAGAACTAGATCATGTACATAAATTAATGATCATATGAATTATTATCCCCCAATTATAGTTCTAGATAATAAATCCTAGAACTATATTTCACCATAAACAAGAACAAATAACACTGCAATAGATGGGAGAAGAACATAATCAGAATGGAAACCACTCAATATAAGATCATATTACCATGAGGGTTATATATCATCAATCTTACTTTTTTGTTTCCATGAATGGAGTATGTGATGTATTGGAATATTTCTGATAGGTTCCAAAATCAGGAAAAGGTGTTAGGGTCGAGGTAGTTCCAAATTATAACTAAAATGGTTTTTTCAATAAATTATAAAATATATTTTACGAGGAATTAATATTCTATGCACTATTATATGCTCAGGGAAAAATGTATTCCTTAAATATGAGCCTCTACTATGAAATTATTATAGAGTGGGTGAAATGTTTCACATTTTAGGGAAAATAGTTTGACAATTAGTTTTCTAGACATGAAAATACATTCTATTGAGGGTGGGGAAATTTGATGGGATATGATGCACTTCTAGTGAAAATCATGCAAAACCCCCTTTCATCCATTTATTATAAATTTTTACCTAAAACAATTATAAGGTGAAACACAAGTAAAAATTACTCATCATAATGTAAAGGAGTCCATGTAAATGAGCTTGGTACACATCTAGAAAAGGATATGGTTTTACAAATACTATGGGTTGGACTATCTTCAGGGGAATCCCTATGAATGATGGATCGAATATATAAGCTTGAATATAGGGAATGTAACCATGGAATTGGATAAAATCAATGGATAGAGGGGATGGGGGATGGGGGGAAATTACATAAAATATCATGACAGGGGGATGTATTTATGTTTTATAAACATATTAATTTAATTAAATAAATAATTTTTTTCGGGAAAATAAAAAGGGAAGAAAACCAGTACCCTCTATAGTGTCATCGACCAAATGATGATCTTTCTTCCAGGAATTATATTTTTCACACCACACAATGTAGATATAATGTCCCAAAAATAACCAAGATATATTTATATTAAATAAAAGTGTCATGATATAAGGATCCATGTTATAGAGATGATTATGTGACCCCTTTTAAAACCAATAACATCCTAAAAATAAAAAATTAGATATGTTTTTATTAAATTTTTACTATAAAATTACCCTGAAGTAGTAATTGTGTTACATTGTTTAATGATATATTAGGGAAAAATTTTGAATATTTGGGATTCAATAAAACATTCGGATTTATTGGTAATGAATTTTTTTTCCATTTTAACATCAATTTACTCATTAACATATAGAATAAACAATATAAATTTATATACTGTCACACAAGTTTTATAATTTAATTAATCACTAGAGTTATGTACTATAATGAAAATATGTTTAAAAACCTCACATGATTATCAATTTCATATAACACTATAATAAAAATAAATTGTTCTAAAAAA
The DNA here is from genome assembly GCA_963277665.1 of Viscum album. Taxonomy (NCBI): domain Eukaryota; kingdom Viridiplantae; phylum Streptophyta; class Magnoliopsida; order Santalales; family Viscaceae; genus Viscum; species Viscum album. The sequence goes on along the minus strand of OY728128.1, from coordinate 791,922,395 downwards.
TACTAAAACAATTATTTTTCAATTAATATTTATGAGGTACACATATCATTAGTCAAATGGATTTTTAATCATTATAATTTTTTTTGAAACAATATCTATGAATAAAATGTGATGATATTTTTATTTCAAAAAATTAAATAAATATTAAAGAAATTTTTTTTTGAGAAAACCCCAATGATAGTTTTTCCTATTAAATTATGCTTTCACCCCATCACCAATTTCAAAAATTTCATAAAATGTATTCATTTAAACAATTTATGGTTCCACACATAATATTTCACTGTTGAAAATTAATACCTATAGTTATTTATAATTAAAGGAAAAATTATTTTTTTGTTATTTTGTGTGCATTGCAGTGTCCACTTCACATATTCAGAATGCATATTTATGAACTATTATCAATAATTCTTATAATCCATAATTCACTACCTATATACTTTTTAATATAATAAAAATATTAATATCAATATCTCTATACAGTATATAGCACTAATATTGGATAATTTTAAGATTCCAACCAATTCTGGATATGTATAGAGCTCTTTTACAACTACACTTTTATCCTTATATTGTCAAATTTTTATTGAGGTGTGTCTAGCGTGCGGTCGACAGAATATATGGATTCTTCATATGGGTTTTTATGTGGGCAATGGTTAATGAATAATTTTCCAAAACCATGCAACCTACACCATCAAAACTAGAAATTAAAAACTAAGGGGAATCACATGGTTGGTGTGTGGTTTTAGAAACAATGTTCCCTCTTAGTATAAACCATCTGAACACTACATGATGCGTAATATTAGAGTGCACAGTTTTGAAATTTTTAAACACCTTCTTAGGAAATAGAGATAATTAAATTATTTAATCTATAATTATTATTGTGAAATGATAAACACAAATGTATTAACCAAATAATTGTCATTGATCAGGCCAAACCTAGATCCTATGTTTATCAGATCTCTAATACATATTCCTAGTACTTACGAATCCCATTATGGATTAATCGAATATCCTATTAGATTATTTTTACTCTCCCATTATGAACTCTACTTTATTGGGGCTCCCTCTCTCTATAGTCTATCTTTCTAGAGGAAGTGGATTATTTTTTCCTCTATTGGAGACACATTAGAATGTGTATTTAATGATTTTTGATCTATTTTATCTTAGATGTAGGTTTTAATTATAGACATAATTCATCTATTTGAATTGATCACTCAACATCAATTTGTGGATTTATTGTTTGGAGAATGCTCTCCAATGATCATTATAGATGTGGACAATTTACAAATACATTAGTTTTTTTTAATTGACAATATGAAATTGTTTAATATTAATTACTATTTTTGGAAATTGCAACATTAATTGGATAAATTAATTGGTTAGTTAATTAATGTAAGGAAGTGATTATAAAATTAAAGGCATATAATTTTTTTAATTAGGTCAATTGATTGGATTGGTCAATTGGTTAATTGTTGAGATGTGGAATATATTGATAATGGGTATAAATGGATTATTTTCTTAACCATTAAGGGTTAATGATTTGTATGAATAAATTTTGATAAATTTTTTTATGGTGAGTTATTCATATTATTACATGTGATTAATGTAAATTATTATAATTTTATTTTATATATTTGAATGTTTTATCATGATGTGATGTTTTGGTAATAGGGTTGATGATGATCAAACTTGTTGAATGTGAAATATGTGATTTTTTTATTAATTGATATATGAATGTTTGTTATATAATTAACCTCCAAATATGCATATGTGACAACAAGTGTGTAAGAGCGACTAATACTCAAAATACACATATATTAATATAATGATGTTTTTATATGGATTGATGCACTAAATAACAAAAAGGTTCCAGAAATGAGGTTATACACACATGATATTGGAATTGGAATATGTTTTCAAGTGTTAATGCGATAAAACTAAATAATATTTATAATGAAATCCCATATTATAATTTTTTTTGGTTACAAATTATATATAGTTTAGACACCAGCATCAGTTGAAGAAGGTATTTACCATTCAGATGTCATGCTGAGCATGCCAGTTTATGTGGATAATTAATGATTAATAAAAAGTCAAAACTATATAAATTATTGTTATTTATTATTCATAAAAGATAATAAATTTTAATAGTTTGGAAATTTTTTCAGTTGTCATTTGTGGTGACCTACTATGTTGACCCAATTCCCTATATGGGATGCTTGGTTAATACCCGATTAGACATCATTATCGCAAGACAAGATCAATGAATGAACACTATGTTAGATGGATGAGGTGTGATTGACCATGAATAAGGGAAATAGACATGGTTTGAGGACCCTCTTGGTGTTATCATTACCATTCTCATTGGTATTTTCATTACACACATGATTATTATTTTATCACAAAAATTACACTATTAGTTTCTAAACGTTGTCCCTATTTTGGCTCATCGTTTATTCGTTGGATGTTTATTTTATAAAATTATTCTATTCTTGGTTATAAAATTTTAGGTATTGTTTAATTATTTCAATTATTCATCCACTTTACAAATAGTGTAATTTATCCCTATGTTGATATTTTAAACCCTCATATCTAGATAACAGTCTCTGGATTATGGGAGCTAAGAATGAGGTCACCAAGTGAACCATATCCAGGATCAGACAGGTGGAACTCGTGTAAGGATTTTAAAAATTTTCAATATATGGTATTTATTATATTTTTTTCTTACTATTTTGGAATGGTAGAAAGGAGACTGGGATGAGTTATTATGTGGTCGTGATCTCATGCATAGGAGTAACTATATTATGTATGTGTTTCAAACCAAGTACACATGGTGGGGATTATTTTCTTTATTTGTGTTGTTAATATTGAATGTTATAACACCTAGAGTGATACACATTATGTTTAAATATATTTTTTAATTATATTTTTTTCATCATGGCATGGATTGGAATGGGAGTTGTGCATGAATTAATCATTCTAGGAACTCATAAATTATTGTGACATACTTCATTTTAGTAATGCATGGAAAATAAGGTTCTGGGATGAATTTTTTCATTGGAAAATTATTTTCTTTATTGGGTAATTTTAATGAAAAAGGAGTATAATGTAAAATTAGGAAATTATAAATAATTATAATTGTGATAATTCAAAATGTAAAAATGATATATAGTGAGGAACATTAATTCATATAGTATTTACCCTATGTTGACCATGACTTGTATGAGGGAATCATGATGTTTGTGATAGTGCCTTGGTTTCGACCATAAAGTATAGTCAAGGGAATTAATTACTATGGATTAATGATATTTCCTCATATGTAAATGTTTTAATTTTGGTTTATGATTCTTTGATAATGTGTTTATAATAGTAGTGATATTTCTCTATAAAGAAACATGATGATAGGATGACTAGAAGAAATGACTAGAAAGGATCCAATGAAGTAGAACTGGGGCCTTGTTAGTTCTGGGGGAGTTTGTAGGAAATGGGTTTCAAGATAATGGTGATCAATCCATATATTTCACGGAATATGACCCATGTGATTTTTTTGAAAAGCATGTCTAACATGTCATCAGTGCACAAGGGGTAGCACCCAATGAAATTTACCGGATACGGTGGACCAAAAGAATCTAATTTCTATATTGAGTGTATCCAAAAAGTTCATGACCACATTTGACCTTCTATTGAGAAATTATCTAATGTAAAAGATAATATGTTTATAGGGTCATTGATGATATTTTTTGTTATTTTGGGATGGATTGACCATCTGGAATACATGATATGGATGGAATTCCAATGAAAGTTCATGGAGCACTTATTATCATGAGACACAAAGATATAGTGCGTGGTTGAGTTCATGTGTTTGATGTAGGGGAGTATATATGGGATTGAAAATGCTAGTCCATACAATTACTTGTTGTCATTTTCTCCAAAACATCCAAGGGAAGAGAAAGAAATGGAAAGAAATTTTCAGGATGAGATAGAATATAATATTAATTCCTAGGTTACAATTATTTCGTTAAAGATGTTTTCTAAGGTAGTGTATTGGTCTCTCATGTATTAAGGGATCCTAATTAAGGATTATATTGGATGATATTTTTTTCAGTCAGAATAATAGGATTAATGACTTCAAATAGCAGGAATCGTCACTATGAGAATAATTACCAAAGTAGTAAAAACCATAGTGTCAATGGGGAATGATCAGTTACACATGACCATACTTGAGGACTCTTCCAGTAGTGCTGTTGGTCGGTTTATATTCATGTATATTTTCCCTCACCACATATAATGTGACATGCATACAATGGTATTTGATATCTACAACAGTTATATAGGAACCCATGAAAGATGAGTAATTATGGGAGAGAAAGTAAAATAATAGGTTGGAATGGGTGACATCAGCCCCATATCATTCGGGTAGTTAGAGTTATATTTAACCTGGTGAATAAGGAAGTGGATGATGTTCTTATTGGAAAGATCACTCATTTATACTGGGTGGGTAGCATATGAGACTCAACCTGCAGAATATAGAATGGTGGATTGAAATATGAAATAATTTAATACTATAGTTGTGGATAAAAATTAAATACAAAACAAAATTAATAGTACTATTAATTTAGATTATAAAATTTCTAGTGCCTCATTTGATTTTTCTTCCTCTCAATACATTATCATTCCACAACTTTTGAATGGGTTGAGTCAAATGGTGGAGTTTGCGAGTGGGGTTATGAAGATCGATATACCTTTGGGGATACAATTTAAAGACATCAGTTCATGAATGGAAGTTCTTATGAGGTTTGATTGTATCATTCTATACGGGATGTTTAAATTAATGACATGTAAGGATTTGTTGTAATTTAGGGTATAAAAAGTTTAGTATCTTACCATGACAATATTAATTGTTACCACAAGTTGGAAGCATTTACATCTCCAAAGAAAGATAATAATATACAATATGGAGAATGGATTATCTAGGATGTTATAGTAGAGCGATTTCATCAGAAACTGGGGGATCTCACCACCCAGGTTAAAAATCATTTTCTATATGATGGGGGTGTGAATCCTTGTGCCATTCCACCAGTAGTGGAATAGTTTAATAATTTATTTATTGATGAATTTCTGGGTATTCCCCCTGATATATGTTTGTAATATATAATTGATCATAGGAAGTGGTGAGAATGTTTCTATTTTAGCATATTGAGTGTCACCAATTGAGCTTCAATAGTTTCAGCCCGATTTGGATGAATTGATGGAAAATGGATTTTTCCTTTTCTGTTTGTCATCATAGGGTTCTTTAGACCTTTTTTCTAACATGGATAAAAAAACCATGTTCTTCTAATTAGAATACACTAATTTGAAGAAGATTAAATTGATGAACTATTATCCTTTTCCACATATCAGTGATATTTTTGATGATTTATGGGGATCTTGGGTTTTCTCCATGATTTACATGAGATCAGGGTTTCAAGATTTGATATTTTTACATTCCAATTTAACATGAATTTTTTCTTGAATTTTGTATATCCTATATGAGTTCTTTGTTGTGGAATTTGGGCTGATGAACACACCATTTTTGTTTATGGCCTTGGTGAACCAAATGTTCAACCTATACCTACATAAGTTTGTGGTTGTGTTTACATATGGTATCATAATTTACACCTTGAACCACAATGATCATGCCCAAATTCATTGAATTTTCCCGATTATATTGAGAGATCATCATATCTACCCCAAGATATCTATGTATTAATTTTGGATTGATAATTCACATGCCATGTTTCACATCATCTCGAGGAAGGTGTGTCAGTGGACCTAGAGAATGTGTATGTTATTTTTTCATGGGGGAATTCCATGAATTTTTTTGAGATCCAAAACTTTTTAGGTTTATAGGGATACAATCAAAGGGTCATCCAAGACTTTTACTGATTGGAAGCACCTCTTTTATTATACAACGACAAGTTTGTTATGTTGAATGTTATGGAGGTTCTTAGAATACTATTTATGTGTGGATGATTAGTATGTCAACCACACAGATCTTGATCCCAATGAAGTTGGGGGGTAGAGTATATGGTGTAATTTTACACATATGGTATCATTATTGAAGCGATGTTGTTGTAGGGAGATCGATTTGTGGTGTATAAGTACCTATATTTGAGGATAAAATATTGGAATTAATATACCTGTGACATTGAATTAGATACCTTGGCTTATGACCTCACATGATTGTAGAATTATCTGTTTCTTGAATGGTTTACTGTTATAACTAATTATTATAACTTATAAGTAAATATTATAACAATGATCATGAATGTCAATCATTAATGGTGGTTTGAATATATGAATTAATTTGATAATTTTAGAACATATATACATGGGAAAGGAAATATTTTTACTTACTCTTTGAGTAGGACACCACTGACCTATTTAGTTTATGATTCTAGTTCAGTTTGTTAGATGATGTATTTGATATGTATGATTTGTTATGTGGTTCGTGGGGTTTGGGAATAACATACTATCATATCTGTTTCAGTGGATTTTAAACTCTTATATAAGATATTAAGAGGTGGTATAAGGATCTAGAGTGATTTTTATTGAGTGAAATCTTTGAAGGCGGGGAGACACCATCATAGGTGACTATAGATAAGGATGATATCATCAATTTAAAGGGTTGTGTTTTTGTGCCTATGAGAGTACTCAATCATTTCATAGGGAAATTTCATGCATATATGTGGTGGTGCATACAAGTGTGTCAAAAATATACTATGAACTAAAAAAATATTTGGACGTTAGTCATGAAAAATTACATTCCATCGGTTGTGACAAGATCCTTCATTTTTCAATAGGTGAAGGATGACAATTGATGACTTGTTGGTTTACTATCGAAATTTATTATTCTGTAATGGAGGTGTGACGATGATTCTATGAAAATTGTGTTGGGTCTCCCATATATTCAATAGAAGAATGATTTTGTTTTGGTGGTTGAGGACTGATTGATTAACGTTTCTCAATTATTTGATATATATGAGACTTTCTCAGTTGATTACATAGTAGACAAGAACATTTTGGATATTGTCAGTATTCATGGATTTACATGGAGTATAGCATCAGAATGTGACATACATTTCACTTCACATTTCTAGAAAATATTATAGAAAGATATTGGTACACATGTCTTATTGATTATATTTATTCGCCCATAGAGAAATGGGTAGTTGTAATTTAAAAATGAAAATATTTCAAATATGTTATCATCATGCATTGTATTCTATGGTAGGTATTTGGATAATAACATTTTCCTCATTTATTTCACCAACAATAACAATTATCATGATACTATTCAAATGGTTTCCCATATCTCATATCTCTCTTTCTATAGTAAGGGGAATATTTTATCCTACAATTTCGATAGGTTACATAAATGTTTTAATTTGTGTTGTTCCATTTGATCTTGGTTCAATGTTTTGTTTCAAAATATAATTATTCATTGGGCAATTGATTATTCTGCTTCAATATGAGTATCCCTAGTTTTTTTAATAAACACAAAAGATTCTTGGGATGTAGTAATAATTTATAATCATATATTTTTTATTAAAATTTTGGTTATGAAATTGCTAAATATTAATTAACATGATTGGTGATCACATCAAAAATTTGGAATGATTACTATTTTTATTAAATAATAGATTTATTTGATTATGAATCTGATGGGAAACAATGACTATGAATTTCTCCAAATGATTGGATTATGTATTGGGAAATTTTTTGAGAAATTGAAATGATTGATTATGGGATTAATTGGATAGTTGTATTTACCTTGAGGTATTAATGGTATATATGAATAAATGTTGATAGATTGTTTATTGGTTAATTTTTCATGAAATTCAATGTTATTAATGTAAATAATTATAGTTTTTTAATAAATTGGAATGAAATACCATGATTTGTAGTGTGGATAAGAGGTTTAATAATGATTAACCACGTTTAATATGACATATGCGATATTTTTGGTTGATCTATTTATGACTGTAGGATAAAAACTAATTCTCAAAATAAACAAATGTGTTAATGAGTTTGGGCCATGGAATGATTCTCTAAATACCCATATGTGATAATAATTAGTTTTTAGAAATGGAATGATGCTCTAAATTCACATGGGGTGAAAGATACAATGATATAATACCATGATATTATAACTATACTATGGAACTAATTTTTCATAAAATAAAGTGAAATGGAATATATAATGAAATAACATCTTAAAATTATTATTTTTTGCATGTGTTATATGGTTCACACTCTAGTATGGGATAGAGCATGAATTTTTGGTTCATGTGTCATTTGGATGTTTTGTTTTTATGTGGAAAATTAAAGAAAAATGAAATGTGATGATTCTTTATTTTACCATGACATAATAATTTTAAAACATCATACACTATTATATATGTGTTATTATTGTAGATATTAATGGTGGTGGCCTACAAAGTTGTAATCAAACAATAGTCAAGTATCCTAATCAGCACCTGAATACACTCTATGTTTGCAGGATAAGATAATGGAAATATAACTATGTTAAATGGATGAGTTTGGATGTATTATCGATAAGGGAACCATAAATTGATTTAGGGCCCTCTTGAAGTAATTAATGTTTTTATATTTGGGTTTTTCATTAGCAACATTATTCTTATTATTTAATTGAATATATTTTTTATTTTTAGATTTTTTTTTTCATATTATGGGTTATCAAGAATTAATAATAAGTTTTTGATATGACAGTATCATATATGTTGGTTTTTGACTTTTGGAAATTGTTTATTTATTTTTCCTATAATGAAACATTATAAATAGTGTATAGTATCCCATGTTGATATTTTCAACCCTTATTCCTATAAGATATCCTCTACCATATGGTGAGTCATGCTTATGGTCACATAGTGAACATGTATGTGGTAATGGTACATGGAACCTCGGTCTATACCTTATAATAGATCATCCTAATAAACACAATTAATTTATTAATTAGTATTCAATGAATAAAATATATCACAAAAATATAAGGGAAGATAATTTAAAGGTAAATATAGTAAAATGGTGTTTTTACTTATACTCCACAAACTTATTGTACAACATGACATCCCTAATCTCGATGTTAATTTTAATTTTTTATTAATAACAACTGAATCAATATTTTCACATATCTTTTAGAATATTATAAAATATTAACAATGAGAAATGTTGATTTACAACTCTAAAAACTCATTAATAATTTAAATATTGTCCTTGAATTTTTCCTCGAATCCTTCAGTGGTATACTCATTAATAAGAAGCATGGGGAGGTCAATTTCAACCTCAACTGGTTATTAATTAAACAAACCTCTCTAGTTGATTATATATTATATAATGACAATTTATTATTATATAGATAATTATATTAATTTGGTCATCAAATGTTACTTTTATTTAAATTGAGAATAAAATATATCCCTATATTATATCATCTTTTATATCATCATGAATGATCAATACTATAACAAATAACATTGAATCCAAAGTATGGTAGGCAACCATAATTAACCATTCAATTATGTACAATTCATTGAGTATGTAAAACCTTGGAACATTAAATTAATATATCTTGTTAGAACTTGGTTCTTCTATTGATGTACGAGTTTCTTTCGTGATCAATTTTTGAGCAATTTTTTAGAAAACTGGAAAAAAATGGTAGTTTTGGATATTTTAGGTTTTTATGTTGTGTAATATTGATTACAATACTTGTTCCCTTGGCTGTGTGTGAAGTTCATGCATGGCGTGTGGTTGTGTTGGCCGGATATAGATGTTTAATAGAGCACTAGTCATTTACTCATTCTACATTCAATGTAGTATAGTGGTTTGTGGGATATATTCATGGAATGTGGGGAAGACAGTGAGGAATAGATGAATAACCTAGTATACGCCATGTACTGCCTAGTACACACCGTGTAGTCATTTCAGAAAGGTTTAGAATGTAAGTTGGAGGAAAGTGGCACCCAAATGAACAGTTAATGAAGCAACACGACATGTATTCCTAATGTGCATGTCCGGTATTTTCTACTATCACTTAAAATAGGGAGTAGCCTCATTTTGAAGATCTGCATAGAACCTCCAAACCCCGAATAGCCAGAGATTCAATTCCATCCCGAATCTTCATCCAAACCCTGATTTGATAAATTTATGATGTGTTGGAACCCACTCGGTAAGGCCTTGATTCCCCTTTAGCAGTTCTTCTTGAATTTTGTTCTAAATCGATTTATTGAGGATTGAGGATTTTTTATTCATTGGTATATCTACCTTTATTTAAACTGAATTGGATACTGTTAAATGAATTGGATCATCATATGTGTATGAGGTAGGTGGTCCATACTTCATTTCGTGTATTCGTGGAATTTCAAGTTGAACGTCTTTTTCTCGCTTCTTTGGGTATTTTGAGTGGGACCTTATTTTACCTGCAGTTGAATAATAAATTGACTATTAGAACTATGGGATTCCATTGGGTATTCCCTTTACCTTTTTTTCTTGAGTGGGGCCCGACGAGGGGTTTTTGCTCAATTTGGGCATTTTGGGATCAGAATGCCAAAATGTATTAAAAAGAATTGTGATGATATGGTTGGGTATGCCAAAATGTGTTAAAATTAATTTTGATGATTAAACTGCTGATATTAGATGGTTTCACCATTACTAAATGTATCGGAGGATTTCAATACCTCAGTTCTGGTGTGGGAAAGTGCATGGCTAGTGAAATTCAAATATTTATTTTGTTTTCTTGTTTTAAAGTGATTATTTGAATATATATGTATTTGATTAATTGCATATGTTGGAAACATTGGGTTATATTGGGCATGACCCTGATATTTCGTGAGTGATGTTGAGCATTGGTTGGGCTTGGCATGGATTACATTGGGTGGTTTTGACCACGAGATTGGGTGTCATTGACGTTGGGATTTAGGCAGTGAGACTATCAGGTTGGGTATGGCCCGAGTCACAAGGATGACAAGGCCATCAAATAATGAGAAACATGGTCATATGGTCAATAGGTGCCGAAGATGTTATGTTGTCGATACTATTTTGGTTATTACTATTCACTCGTGATTTGAGTAGTTTGCACACAAAGATACACTATGATGAGGTGGTTTTGACCAATCATGTGGGTAGAGGACCCTAATAGTGGTGGTTTAGTAACTACTGTTTTAAGGGTGCTTTTCGTAGGAATCCAAATGTATTGTTAGGAGCCTTCATGAGATACCGATGAGGATATCATGTTGGGTGATCAGGATCACCATAATTGAGGCTATGGGCCTGTATATTACTTGATGGTAGACAACGTTTTCCCTCTCGTTACATATATAAGGGAATACATCATTGTCTATACGATTATTTATTTGAGGACATGTATCATTATTTTACATGTTACTTATTTGGGTGTTCCTTGAGAATGCCGGTACTTGAGACATGAGGTTTCATGAGGCACATGGTGCCTAGTATCGTGATTGAGGTGGAACATGATGGTTCACCTAGGATTGTGACTGCATGGGTACATGCGCCATGGTCCAATCATTCTATTGCATTAGATATTTTGGCATTGCCCAATGCAGGTGACACTTCGTGGTGGATTTTTAGTACTAGTGGAGGTTGTGTTTATTTATATCATTGCTCTATATTCATTACATAGGGATGAATGCATGTAATAACACTGATACTAGGAATGCTCCATTAGGTGGTATCCTACTGATATTTATCTCACACCCTATATGGGGCCTTTGGGACATGTATAGACTTTATGGATTTTCGTTTAGGTAGAGGATCATCCTCAAGAGCTGGATCATAGTACTGTTGGTATAGAGACCGGTATGGGACTTGAATTCATTCCTAGTAGGATTTTAATTTTCTAGACTCCTTTCTATATCATCATTCTTTCTTTTATTGTAGCTATAGTTGTTTAGACATTGGCGTCGTTATATGGATATGTATGACCTACATTGGATGCATGTTTTCATGTTCAATATTAGTTACAAGTGATACACAACATGTTGTTTTGTTTACATTTCTTTGTAGTTGTTATATATATATAAATATATATTTTAATATCGTTTTTTATTTCTATTGAATGTGCTTCCACTCCGTGGTTATGGTTCGAGTCTATCGAGTCATTTATTTCCTCTGCATGTTATATTATTATACATGGAAATGAAACAGTGTGTTTTTCTGAGAGGGTATATCCTTCCCACTATACCTATTTACCCCTTCACTCCTACTGGGTAGCCTATAGAATTCATGGAGGAGCACCTATGGTATTAACGCCCGACCCGTTCAGTACTGTTCTAGTGGTTGTTTGGTATGGGTTGTTACAATTTGGAATCAAAGGAGTTCTTGAAAGGTATTTATTAGTAGTGTTTTACTGGCTACTAATGAGATTGAGACTTCTCTTTTGTTTTTGATTGTTTACTATTTGGTATATGTTAGATTGAGAAGAGGATTTTATTTTAATTGGGATTCAATCTACTGAATGAGTTCTTACGGCCTCATGTACAAGAGATGGACCATGTTACCTTGGGTGGGAATTTTTTTTCTCATAATAATATGTATGTTATTTCCACCTTGGTGGATCACTTGTTTTCTGATAATTATTAGTTGTGATATGAGGCCCTTAACATAGTGATGAAAGGGAGAATGAATTGGACCTTGGCCTGATATGGTATGGTGTAATTTTCTATCTTTTGATAGGAACATTTTAAGGTTATTTCAAATCCATTACTCCTCGCATGATTTGTTGAGTGATAATACCATGTGAATAATATCAATTTCCATGCTTCGAATTCTTTTGAAATTTGATTGGTGAAATTCCAAATATAATTTCTAGTTTATTGAAATTTACTATTCCATGGATTATATATTGTGAATTTCTTGTGGCAAGTGATTTGGGAATTGATCTTTTATGAGAAGGAATGTACTATAGATGATGTGATTTTGGTCCCTAGGATTGGGAGACTAGGTCATTGGTTTGAGGGAACATTGGTTTTCAGGACAGGCATAGCCCGGGTTACTTTTTATACTTTTCTTTATTAAGACTGGGTAAGGAGGCCATGAGGTCGGAATCCCATGGGGATGACTGTGGGGGGGGGGAGATTAAGGGTAGTTGTTATGCACTACATTTTCCTTATTTCCTTATCTATGTTATATATATATTGTTATGTATATGCATTGTCTGAAGATTTATGGTATATAGTATGTTCCCCTTAGAAGCCTCGATGGAGCATCTGATGGGTGATGGTACTATGCCGTAAGAGAACGATCAGGTTTATAACACTGAGTGGAATGAAGATCATGAGCAGCAGGTACATGCTCAGGGACGGGATCAGGTTCAAGATCTTGTGCTTTTTTAGCACATCCAGGTTATGCAGCGTTCCAGACATAGTTCTATGAGAAGCTTCGATCTATCCTGGTATGTGTCTTATATGGGATCAATAGAGGCGTTCAGGGTATATATCATTCTAGGGAATATCTAACGAGGGAGTTCCATTCACATCACCCCCACTTTTTCATGATGAGGGTGGTCCACAGGCTGCTGATAATTGTATAATGTTAATGTAGATAATCATTGAGTAGCTCGACATGTCTGTAGGGAGGAGGGTCAAGCAGGAGATGTACATGCTGCGAGGACCAGCAATGCGTTGGTGGGATGTGCAGATATAGGCTCGTAGACATGAGGGAGTATCATGGATGATCTTCAAAGAAAATTATTTCAAGAAATTTTTTTCCCAGAGTCACTGAGGTAAGAGAGAGCTCCCTATTTTTTAGCCTTTAGTAGGGTGAGTTTTCTCTCATGGGCAATGAAGCTACATTCAGTAAGCTATCTCTCATCTCACCTAGTATGGTATGTGATTACACCTCGAGTGTAATGTTCTTCCAATATGGATTACGACACACCATTGGGGTGATGGTAAACATATTTAGATTTTCTTCATTATCATATTTAGTTATTCATGCACCCATAGTGGAGGGAAACTACTTTTATATGACCTAGGATGGTAGGGAGACAGCTTCAGGTGATGGTTCAGATAGCAGGAAGTGATGTTAGGATGTGTCCCATCAGGGTAGTCCGGCCAAAGAATAAGCTAGACCACCTCGTAGAGGTTCAGTAGTGGTTTTCATTCACTGTGGGCTGCCAGAGAATGTTTGGAATCAGTGAGACAGCCCTTTAAAAGAGTGAATATCATATGGAATAGTTATAAATCTCGAGAGGCTCTATAGTAATCCATATCAGACTTCCTGTAATCAAGGACCAAAATGGATGGTGGAATCTAGAGTTGGTTCAAGTTTGATAACATGATAGGGTAGCTATGTTTCATCTCCACGCATTAGACACAATAGAGACAATGGGACCCTACAGAGTGGTCAGTGGCCGGTGATCTGTGCAGTATCCTAGAAAGGATAGGCTTCATGCAGTTGTGTCTCAGTCCATGTGCATTTTGTGGAGCATCGAGGGGCTGAGATGGAAGTTGATCCAATGATGGTTAAAGTCACTCCTCAATCGTGGATGTGATTACATGTTTTCATTTTATTATGGCCTTCTGAGGCATGCACGTTTATAGTGCACGGGGTGCAGATGATATATATGGACTGACCAGATGTTGGTTAGTGGGATTCGAACCATATTCGGTGTGTGATATTTGTATATATATATATATATATATATATGAGATTCTTGGAATCAAGACCATCATTAGATGAGGGTTACTTTAGGTTCCATGGGCATTGAGGAATCCATGGGATACATGTTTCTTGAGGTTTCTTGGGTATCTGGGAATTTAGGATGCATGTTACTTGAGGTGCAAGGCACCAAGTTTTGTATTGATCATCCATGGGATGGAGGACCTCATTGAGGTGGAAAACGATATGGTGTGGAGACTCGTGGGTTTGGGAAGAATCACATGAGGACCTAATGTGGTTTATGGTTGACAATGTGTCACGATAGGACCATGATCCCTAAACAAGTTAGTGCATCATTGCTTGAATTTATTTTTGGACTACTATTTTCATGAAATGTATTATTTTCCACAGTTGGATTAGAATTTTTGGGATGAATTATTTTAAGGGGGGATGTTTATAACAACCCGTTTGTCCCTTTGAGGTATGAGTTTCTTTTTATTTCAATTTTTGAGATGTTTTTGAGAAAACTGGAAAAAATGGTCAATTCAAGAAATTTTATGGTTTCACGCCCTATACTCCAATGTACATGTTGTGCACCCTTGACAGTGTGTGAAGTCCATAAATGGAATGTGGGTGTGTTGTTTAGATAGAGATGTTTATAAATGTACAGAAGGTGTAATCCTAGTACATGAAGTATAGTCTAGTTGTGTATCGAATATATAAATGACTTGTGGGGAAGTCGGTGAGGAATAAGAGAAAATCCAAGTAAATTTTGTGTACTTATTAGTACACACTGGGTAGTCAAGTTATAAATGATTGGAATGTATGTTGGTGAATATTGGCCACCAAATGAATATTTAAAGAAGTCACATGATGTCTAGTCCTATTAAACACACTATGTATTTTCTTTTCTGCACATAATCAAGTAGTAGCCTCATTTTTAGTTTCTGGACAGAACTTCTACATCGTAAATGGATGGATCTTCAATTCCATCATTTATCATCATCGAAAACTGAATCCAATCATTGTAGGATGTGATGTAACCCCCTTGATAATGCCTTTATTCCACTTGGTTGTTCGTCTTGATTTTTGTTGTAAACTAATTTATTAGGGTTTGCGCATTTTTGATTCAATTATATATCAACCTCAATTTAAACAGAATTATAGTATGTTACATGAGGAGGATCCTTGAATGTGTATGATTTAAGTGGTGCATACTTGGGTTCGTGTTTTCATGTACTTTTCAGCAGTGTGGTCTTTAGCGCGTATTTTGGGGGTTTTGAGAAAGACCCTATTTTATCTGCAGTTTCATGTTAAATTGATTATTATACATCTGAGATGCCTTTGGCCATTCCCTTTACCAGTTTTTTTAAGTGGGGCAAGGTGAGGTGTCATTTCCAAATCGGGGCATTTTTGGTCGGGTATGCTAATATATGTGAAAATTAATTATGATGATTGTGTGGGGGTTTCCAAAAAGTGTTAAAATGAATTGTAATGATTAAACAAATGACTATTGATTGTTTAAGCATGGTTAAATGTGTCAGAGGATTTTAAGACCTTTTTTCTGGTATGGGACAACACACATATAGTGAAATACAACTATTTACTTTGTGTTCATGTTTTAATGTTTTTTATTGATTATATATGTAGTTTCCAAATTGAATATGCAAGAGCATTTTGGTTGAGTTGGGAAAGGCCCGAATATTCCTTGAGTGATTTTGATCATAGGTTGTGCTTGGCCCGGATTACATTAGGTAGTTTTGACCACATGATTATGCATCTTGGACGTCGGGATTTAGGCAGTGAGATGGACAGGTTGGGCATGGACTGGGATACATGGATAGATAGGCGATCAGATACTGAGTGACATGGTCGTAGGGGCACGAGGTGTCAGAGATTTTGTTACTTGGATACTATTTTGGTGATTATCGCTCCAAAATTATTTGAGTAGTGTGCACACATATAGAATCCATGATGTGGTGGTTTCAACACCTTTTGATGGTATATGCCCCCCCCCCCCGCTATTTTTAGTTTAGGTACTATTGGTTTTGGGGTGCTGGCAATGGGAAGCCACATGGAAGGTGAGGATCCTTTGTGATATAATGATGAGGCTATCAGGTTGGGGGATGAGGCTCGCCGTGATTGAGGCCGCAGTCCGGGAAATTACTTGGAGGAAGATATTGATGACATTTAGATTTATTATATTAGGGAAGAAATTGATTTCCCTCTATTTACTTATTTGAGGGAAGCCATCATTGTCACTCTGATTATTTATTTGGGGAAAATTATCATTTTTACTCTAGGTTAATTGATTGGTAATGCCTTCGGAACATCGGGACATGATACCCAGGGTGTCAGGAGCCACACGGTGTCAGGTTACATGATTTAGGTGGAACATGATGGTTAACCAAGAACTGTGACTGGAGGGGTACTTGGACCATGGGCCAAGCATTCTATTACATTAGATATTCTGGACCTGGCTGAAGCAGGTGACAGTCTATGGTAGATGTTGAGCACTATATGAGGATGTGATATTTTATTTCATTGCAATTTTTAATTTATATATAGATTCATTCCTTCTTAAACACTTATACTAGGTAGACACCATTTGGTTGCATCCTACAATGATTTGTATCACACCTGACACAGTCCCTTCGGGACATGTGCAGGCATTATGTATTTGCGTGGAGGTATATGATCATCTTAAAGAGCTAGATCATAGTACTGTTGGTATAGAAACTGGTACGAACGATGATTTCATGCCTATCTAGAGTTTAATTGATTAGTTTCTTTTCTGTATCATATTGCTTACTTGTTTTGTATATATAGTTTATTAACCATTGGCATCCTTTATATATGGATATGTATGAACCACATTGGATGCATGTTCTGGTGTTTACTAGGAGTTACAGGTGATACACAAAATTATATTATATTTAGTTTCCATTTAAGTTGATATATATATATATATATATTGATTTCACAATTTTTTACTATTGAATGTGATTCTGCTCCGCGAGTCTCATTTGATTCTTCTGATTTATTTATTTCTGCTGCATGTTTTATTATTATGCTTGGACAAGTACTAATATTTTCATCCGAGAGGGTATAGCCTCTCTACTATACATGTTTACACCATCGCTTCTAGTCAACAACCTTTAATGTTTGGGGATATTCAGCTAAGATAGTAGCCCCCAACCCGTTTAACACTGTTTCTGTGCTGGTTCAGGTTCGGTACGTTTCATAGTGGAATCAAAGTAGTTCTTGATAGGAATATGGTTAAATTGTTTTTCTGGATACTAATGAGATTGATACTTATCTTTTATTTTCGCTAGTTTACTATTTTGGATATGTTAGATGGATATATGATGATATTGGAACTAGGCTTCTACATTGTGCTTGGGTGTATACAACCCCAGGTACGAGGGATGTACCAAGGTACCCTGGGTGTGAATTATTTTTTTTCTCATTCATATATTACTATATATGTGATTTCCACCTTGGTGGCTCACGTTATTTGTTATAATTACAGGTTGCTATATGTGACCCTTATCCTGGTGAGGTATGGGTGAAAGAATTGGACCTTGGCCCGGTATGGAAAGGCCAGATTGGCATGATTTTTACAGGTACCTTTTATGGTATATATAATTTATAATATATCACAGGCTTTTTGAAGTGATAATACCAGGTGAATAATATAAAATTACATGTTTTGAATACTTTTCTACTGTGATATTTGAAATTACTAATAAAAATTCATGTTTATTACAATGTATTACCATGATTTATATATTGTGAATTTCATGCGGTTGGAGATTTGGGCCTGAATCATGTATGATCAGGCATGTATTATGGTTGAGGTGATTTTTGTCACTAGGATTGGGCGACTAGGTCATTAGTTTTAGGAAATTCTGGTTGTCAGGATGGTCCTTGCTCAAGGAACATTTGATGCTTGGCTCTGGTTAGTGTGGGTAAGGAGGCCATGAGCTCAGGATTCCATGGCCATGGTTGTGGTGGGGGAGATTAAGGGTAGTATTTATGTTCTAGATTTCACTACTTTACCTATCTACATTACATGTATATAATGTTATATATGTGGGTTTTATGACCATTTATGGTATTCAGTGGGTTTATTATAGATGGCTCAATGGAACATTAAGAAGTTGATGGTAAGGTGCCACAAGAATATAATTAGGTTTAGAATACCGGTGGGAAGGAATAGAATGAGCCACAAGTATAGGGTTAGGGATGAGATCTAGACAAGGATCCTATGATGTAATAGGAGCAACCGGTATTTGATGTGTTCGGTTCTATGGCTTGAGGAGCATCTTTATCTAGCCTTGTTTGTGTTTTATAGGGCATCAACTTAGGAACACTTATTACTGATCCATCTATTCTATATATGAAAAGAGAGTTACATTCATTGCACCCACCAATTTTTATAGGTGAGGATGGTCCACAGGTGTCTGAGAACTGGATAGAGAGAATGAAGATGATATTCATGTACCTTGATATACCTCTAGGATAGAGGTTCATTCTAGATATGTACATACTACGAGGACTAGAAAAGTGATGGTGGGATCTGCGGGTATAGGATATCAAGTAAGAGGGACTGGCTTGGAAGGCCTTTTATGACATATTCTTCGATCACTATTCGAAAAGATGATGAGGGTTGATAGATATCGGGAGTTATTCATCATTCAACATGTTTACATTCCCATCATATACTATGAACCAACATTCACTGATTTGACTCTCCTCACAACTAGTATATTATGAGATGAAACCTAGAGGGTGTGGGGCTTTTAATATGGATTATGGAATTCAATTCCAGTGTATGTAAAAATCATCAAATTTTCTTCATTCCTAGATGCAGTGAATCAGGTGCTCCTAGTGGAGGGAAAATAGATGGATAGGCCCCGGGTTGGTCGGGCGACAAATTCAGGTGAAAGTTCAAATAGGAGGAGGTGAGGTTGGTATAAATTCCATCAGGGCAGTCAGTACATGGAATCATCCAGACAATTTCGTGGAAGTTCAACTGTGGTTTTATTTCAGTGTGGGAAGCCAAGGAATGACTGGACTCAGTACGATAGGCCCCAGAAGGAGTGCTGGGCATGCGAAATGTTTGGGTATTTCAATAGGTTCTACATGAATCCTTCTCAAATGGCTGGAAATTAGGGACCAGGACAGATTGTGACATCTCGAGTTGGTTCAGGTTTGGTACTAGGAGAGGGTAGATGAGTTTCAACAGCACTTGGTGAAGATGACACAAATAGTGGACCTAGTTGAGGGGTCAGGGGCCGGTGACTGGTGACTGGTGAAGTACCACAGGGGGGACATGCTTCATGAATTCATGTGTCAGCCCAGGTGCTTAATGCAGAGCTACTATGGACTGATAAATTATGTGAGACATCGATGGTTAGAGGAACACCTCAGGTGTGGCTGTGATCACATGTTTTCTTTTTTTCCATAGCCTTATGATGCATTCCCATTTTGAGTCCTTGGGTGCACTGGATAAATGTGGACTGACTAGATGATCATCACGGGGATTAGAACCATATCGTGTTCATGATCTATATATATATATATATATATGTATGTACAAGGTGATTGGAATCAGGATCAACGTTAGATGAGGGTAACATGAGGTACCATGGGCATCAGGCCATCCATTAGATGCAGGTTTCCTGAGGTGTTGTGGGAATCGAGGAATCATGGATTTGGGTTACTAGATGATCAAGGAACAAGGTTTTTACGAGCATCCATGCGATGTGGGACCTTATTAAGGTAAAAACTGATGCTATTTGGATATTTTTTTCGTGTTGGAAGGCAAACGGGAGAACCTAATGTGGTGCAGGTGTGACGATGTGTCACGAGAGGACCATGAGTCCAGAAATAGGTTATTGAACCCGTGCTTGAATTGAGTTTTGGAACACTGTTGTCCTGAAATATTTTATTCACTACCCATGGAAGGGATATTTTTGGAGAAATTTCATTATGTGGGGATGTATTTTAGTAACCCGATTTTTCTTTTCAGGCAGTAGATTTTTTTTCATTCAATTTTTTAGCTATTTTTGAGAAATATAGAATAATTGGGTTATTCTAGATATTTTTGGGGGTATACGCCATGTTATCCATAAGTACAGTCCATGTAACCTTGGTTGTGTTTGAAGTCCATACATGGCATGTGGGCATGTTGGTTAGATAGAGATGTTTAACCAAGTATATGTCATGTACTCCTTGTACACACCGTGCAGTCTAGCAGTGTATAGGAGATACACAAGGCATGTGGGGAAGTCGTTGAGTAATAGAAGAAAAGTCAAGTACACATTGTGTACTACCTAGTACACGCCGTGTAGTAATGTAGGTATGGTTTGGGAGTAATTCAGTGGAATGTTCCCACCAAATGTACACTTAATGAAGCCACATGGCATGTAGTCCTAATTTAAGTGCATTTTATATTCTTTTTTCACTTAAAAAAGGCAGTATCCTCATATTAGGTTTCTGGATATAACTACCACACCCCAAATAGTCAAAAATTCAATTCATTCCAAAATCATTATATGAACCCTGATTTTATTTTCATCGAATGCGTTGGAACCCCATAGGTAGGGCCTCCATTCATGTTGAGTTGTTATTCATGATTTTTGTACTAAATCGAGTTATTTGGGATTGAGAGTTTTTTATTCTTTGGTATATTTAGCTAAATTTTAAATTAATTATATGTTGTTACAGGAGGAGGATCATATTATGTTTATGAGGTAGGTGGTATAGACTTCATTTAGTTTTTTCGCCGATTTTTGTTTTGCATGACCTTTAGTGTGATTTGGTAGTTTTGATCAGCACCCTATTTTATATGCACATTCATGTTAAATGGATTATTAGACCTATGGGATGCCATTAGGGATACCCTTAACATTTTTTTCATAAGCGGGGTCGGGCGAGGGGACATTGCTCAATTGGGGAATTTTCCCTCACATATGCAAAATGTGATAAAATGAATTGTGATGAATGCGATGTGTATTCAAAATTGTGTTAAAATGAATTATGATGATTAAACACATTAATATAGATTATTTAATCATGATTAAATGTATCAGAGGTATTCATGAACTCAATGCCAGTATTGGACAACACATGGCTAGAGAAATTCAATTGTTTAGTTTGTTTTTCTATTTTAATGTTATAATTGGATTATATATGTAATTTCTCACTTTCATATGCTATAACCTTTGGGTATTTTTTAGAATGAATCAAATATTACTTGACTTATGTTGATCATAGGTTGGGATTGGCCCAGATTACTTTGGGTAGTCTTGAACATGGGATTGGGCATCATTGACGTCAGAATTTAGGTAGTGAGACTGTCAGGTTGGGCATGGCCTGAGAAATAGGATGATGAGGACATCAGAAACTGAACGACATGGTTGAATGTGCACAAGGTACCAGATATGTTGTGGCCTGGATAATATTTTTTTATAACTTCTCATTCATTATTTGAGAACTGTACACACAGTGAGACTCCATAATGTGGTGGTTTTGACTAGTCGTGTGTGTAGAGTCCCCCGATAGTAGTGGTTTAGGTACTATTGGTTTATGTGAGCTTATTGCAGGAATCCATAATGAAGATGCAGATCCTTTGGGAGATATTGATGAGGCTATTAATTTGGGGGCTGAGGCTCGCCTTGATTGAGGCTGTGGTCCTGGATATTACTTGAAGGAATATATCGTTGTCCCTTAGATTACATATTTGAGGGTAGACATTGATTTCCCTCTAGTTTATTATTTGAGGGAAGATATTGGTGTCCCTTCGATTATTTATTTAAGGATTGGTATCACTATCCCTCAGGGTTACATTTTAGGCCGCACCATTAGAACATCATAACATGAGACAAGAGGTGTTCAGAGGCACATGGTGTCGGGTTATGTGATTGAGGTGGAACCTGATGGTTCATTGGGGACTGTGACTATAGGGGTAATTGGGCCCTGGTCCAAGAATTCTATTACATCATATATTTCGGTGTTGGTCGAAGAAGGTTACACTTCATGTTTGATGCTGAGCAAAAATGTAGGTTGTGTTTATTTATTTCATTATAATGTTTACTTTACATAGAGATGTACGCCTTCTTCAACACTTATACTAGGTAGGCACCATTGGGTGGTATCCTACTGAGATTAATCTCACACACTACACGAGACCTTTAGGATACGTGTATAATTTATGGATTTAAGTGAAGGTAGAGGATCAACATCAAGAGCTGGATTATAGTACTATTTTCATGGATACTAGTATGGTCCTGGAGGTCTTTCCTAGCACGAGTTTAATTGTTTTATTTCCTTTTTGTATCAGAATACTTAAATGTTTTGTTGTTATAGTTTGTTTTCCATTGGCACCCTTTATATATCGATATGAATGGAATGCATTGGAAGAATGTTATGTTGTTCAGTAGTAGATACAAGTGATTCATAGAATGATGATCAGATTACATTTTATTGCAGCTGTTATATATATATATATATATATATATATATATATATATATTGCTTCAACTATTTATTTATATTGAATGTGCATCCACTCTGTGGGTCTGTTTCGATTCTACTGAGTCATTTATTTCTAATACATGTTTTTATATTATACCCAGACCAATAATAGTATTTTTCCTCTGACATTGTATAGCCTCCACACAACAGATTATTATACCCTCGCTACTAGTCGGCAGCCTTTTCAGTTTGGGGAAGTTCACCTATGTTAGTAATGCCCAAGACGTATAGCACTGTTCGGGTGGATGTTCAGGTCTAGTATGTTACATAATTTTTAATCGTCATATTAATGAATTACTACCCTTATTATGGTTACTTATAAAATTGTACACATTTCCTTAGTATGTAAGTAAATTATAATATTTATTATAAGAAAATCATGATATAATGTTCCTCTCAATATAATTATTCTTAAAAATAAATATATATCTATACATAATTTAATCAATTTTTATCAAATATGATTAGAATTTTAATTTTTTGATGATAAAATCTATTTGTTACATCAGTGAATTATTTATATTAATAATAATAAATAAAATAAGATGAAAAAAATAGATGTGAACATTGTAAAATGGTATCTCTAAAACATTAACACCAAAATTTATTCAAAGGGTCCCTATATAATGGCTACAGTATAATTTTTAACTCACAATATAATAAGGATAACCAGAATACTATCCCAAAGGGATGATTTAATAAATGAGGAAATTGAAACATTATATTGTTTACCTCATCATTTTTTATTGTTGTGAGTATTTTGACAAATTAATGATATTATAATTATACGTTGATCAGATGTGTAATATACAAAAAAAAATTGGAGGATGTATATTTGTAGACATAACAGATATTAGGAACTAATCTACTCCCTATAAATTTTACTAAAGTATTTTTTTATATTTTTTCAATAATAAAAAATTTTCTATTAGGAGTGAAAGATTTCTCATGACATTTAAAAAATATTTTATAATTTAATGGAAACCTTTTGATAACTAATTTCATCATTCATGAAGTATTATCTTTTTGTGTTGTGGTCACTACCAATTTTTTGTTTCAAAAACGAATTTATGCTTATATGTATTGTATAATTGATTTAGAAAATTTATTAAATATTTTAATTTTATAAATTAAAAAATTATAAATGAATTAGTGATTATTAAGTCATGGGATATCTCCCTGTGACATGAAATATCTGTTGATAACATGGAATAATCATAATAGTGGAACGATGATATATTATTTTAAAGCATTGTACCAAAAAACTAGATTCCACCACTTAAACTAGATAATATTGTGATATCTCTTCGAATAAGATAGGAGATTACTTTTTATAGGAAGAGGATAAAAATAAAATAAGAAAATGTAACAAAAGACATAGAATAGACAAGAACGAACTATAAAATACAAAATACAATAAATAACATTAAGTCTGTAAATAAAATGAATTCATGAAGAAGGAATATCCCTAAAAGAAGAGGCATACAAAATAACCCCTAAATAGATGAATAAATGTAATAAGGTTTGGGGGTAATCAAATCATTAATATATAAAAAGAAAAACATATAGAAATAATTTTTAATATAAATTATAATAAAATTGAATTAATTATTCTAAAAACTTAAAAATATAAAAATTAAATTTCTGTAATACCTAAAAATTGAAATTTATATTTTTTGAATAGAATAGTTTCATTTCGAGGATTATCCAATGGAGTGTAATGATTTTTTTAGTAATGAAAATGTTGAATTTATAAATTTGGGTGTTTGAAAAAATATATTTCCATTAGTCTACTATGAATCCTCTTGGTTTTATTCATATAACAATAATAGGATCATGAAAATAGATTAAAAAAATTCATTTTGGTGTCTATATCTTATGTCTACAAGTTATTAAACCCAGTAGGATTCTGTTTAAATTCCTAAAATATAGATGCATAAGGAATGTTTAATATTTTATAGATTTGTTATGTAAATTTAATATTTTCCTAAATTCAAATTATGACCACTATTGTCTATTAGACTATAAAAAGAATGATTTTTCCTATTATTAATAATCCATAACCACATTTATCGAGAATTTATAATAAATATCATGAAAAAAATGTTTTTAAATGTATTTCCCCATAATGGGAAACATAGACATCAAAATGTCTTAATTTTTATAGAGAAAAAATTCTCTATTATTAATAATTCTATAAAATACTAGTGGTTTGGATTGGTAGTAGTGATAAATTGGTTACACCTTAATACATAGGAAAATTTATCATGATACGTAGGTGATGCTACACTATATTATGTTAGTGGAAAAAAACATCCAAAATTTTCAATTATACTAATATCAAACTACCTCTATTTAACACTTCCTCAATCTGAACCCTAAATCAATAAATGGTTTTGATTCATAATCTCTTTCTTTATGGACTGTGGTTTCTATAATAAAAAATATTTTAATCAAATTTAGGTTTATATTCAGGACCACTCTTAAATAGACAAAAGAATCATCTATTTCATGGTGTTAATATATGGAATAGAAGCTTGTTAATCATTTCATATTGAATAATTTATTTTTTATGGATGAATAATACCATCTATCACTAAAAATTCCCAATATCCAATACATTATTCACTAATTTAAAATTAAATTAATTGGTTTTGTTTGGTTTCATATTACTCTATGATTTAGAAACATTGTTTCAATTTGGAATAATATTGGAAATGTTATATTTCACAATAATTTTACCGTGTTCTGTTTTTATCCTCATGGTTCCGAAAAAGTTTATTTTTCTATATATATATATCTTTATTTATCTCATATTTATTTTTGTTTCAAAATCAAATTTTTTAATATTTATGATACATTAATATCTATTTTAATTTTCATTTTTCTTAATTAATATATAATTATATTTCTAGAGACTTAAAATATATTCTCTAACACACCATGTTTTTAAATGATGATTATAATATTCGATATAATACTTGAAAAAAAACATGAATCATATAACAGAACAAAAACACTTGAAACATTATGATATGTTACATTTTAAATAAATTCAATCTCTTTTATATCTAGTAATTCGCCCACATTAGTTTAAATGAAAAATACCACTCTATTAAAATAATTTTAAAACATGAAAATTATAAACATACCATTTACTAGGAGGATATAAATAGGAAAAATTAAATTATGAATTACTATTTTTTAAAGATTTATATTATTTATTTATTTATTTAACACATAGATAAGAATAATTTTTAAATAAATAAAATATTATGGAAAACCATTATTTTTTAAATGAAAATTGTTTATCTATTGTCAAACACATATAATGAGATTATTATTATAAAAAATTAAATGATTGTATTTCATAAAATAAAATTAATTTTTAAATTTAGTACATCAAATTTATTATAGGCTGATTTGTTTAGAATTATTTATCAAATGTTTCATTGCTTGATTAATAGTGAAGTTAACTTAGATTGATGGAAAACTATATTTTCATACACATAATTTAATTGTTCGTTTTTTTTATTTTATTTAATTTATAACTTATTATCTTATATTTTAATCGATGAAATTTTTTTTGTTGGAATCTATTTCATAAGGAATTTTCATAATAAAATATTCTGCACTTATTAGAATGTTCACTTTTGAAAACACTATTTTCATTATGTCATAATGGTCAATTTTAAATAAATTATTACAATATATATTATTTAAATTTTATAAAATCCAATCTATATTTGGATATATAATAATTAATATTACATAATATGGTTATCTTAATTTTTTCTCTTTGTGAAAACTAATAATTAAATATTATTTATTATAATTAATCGTAAAATGAGTTCACATTTGTGTTCATTTAAAATAATATTGTTTAAAATAACATAAAAATATTATAGTTCTTATATTTTCTATACATCAACCCTTATCATCAAAAAATTTATTTTTATGAGTTTTGGTGGACATTTCTATGAATGTGACATATATAAAAATTTATTTAATGAACAAGATAAAAACCCACCACTTTCTTTTAAATTTCAATTATGTGTTCACATAGGGAAAAATAAATATGTGAAATAATATGGATGGTAATATGGTGAATTATGAAATTAAATTTTTCTCGGAAATCTATATTAAATTATAAGTAATAATATGATTTCATAATATTCCAAATTAACCATAATTTAGTAATAATTTAATTAATAGAGAAATCAAATAAATTATACTAAAAATATTAAACTTAATATAAAATGAAATAATTGTAATGTTCCACTTTTTTAGATTATAAATATATCATTTTTTCTTGTTTTACAATAATAAATTTAATTTTGATCAGTACCCTAATTTAAATTAAATGAATAATGTGAAAAGTCACATTAACATTATTTTAAAATTAATTAAAGTTTATTAAATTTTTTAAATTCATAAATATATTAAAAACACACCACATATTTGTAATCATTAAAACATACTAAATATAGTCCAATCATGTATAAAAAAATTATATTATAGTGATAATATTAACCCATACTTAAAAAAATGTAACATGTCCATGTTTAAAGCGATGTAATTACACCAAACATGTGATTATGTCAAAATTAATTTCAACATACATTGTATATTTAATTAATAAATTATATTTCACATTAATAATAAATTATTATAGTGTATCTAACAAAGATTATTGTATTTTATGGTTAATGGAAAAATTGGATAGGATAAAAATACATCATTCCATAGTTAAAAATAAAAATTTAAAAATAATGTTTAAAATATAAAGGAAAACATATTTAAAAAATATCATTTTTATGTGTTATATGTGTTTGAAAACTATATAATCCTTAATTCCATTTTATTATAATTTATGGGTCTAAATGATTTGTGAGTGAATTCCTATTATAGAATATATTATGTTATTATGAAAAAATCCACTCTACAATAATAAAAGAGAAATTACTCCACTAACATCTTCACACCACTCAAGAACTTTGTGTAAACAAGAATTAAAAACACATCACTAAATTATTTAGAAACCTTTTTAGTGATTATGTTCCTCCCAAAATTCATCCATAGAGTTGTAAATAGGATATATTGATTATTTTTATCTAAGAGAAGTTAATTTTCTTTATTAATACCATTCATTTTCATTATTAATTTACAACATTAAATTATGTTTTAAATATTAAAATATAAAAAAAATTATCTCTCACATACATAGATTTTATTATGTTTATGCATTAATATTTATACATATCCAATTCCATAAAATTAGAACTGAAATATGTAATCGTGTGTATGATAGTCTATTACATCCTAAACTGATGTAACATTTTTCCATCAAAAAAATATCATAGTTGGTTATAATGATATATTTTATGTATATATTATATATTTATAGAATAATTATATTAATTTATGTATAATATTATATATAACTTCTTACATTCCATTCCATTTAAAATGATATAGTGTCGCTCATGTATACAACAGACTATCACCTTGTGAAGAGATATGATTCCCCTTTTTGTTATAGATTCGACAGAATGTAATATGGATAAATTTATTTAAAATATATTATATATATCTGAAGATATAAATTATGGATGATTAATTTATCATACACTTCCTAAATCAATCTTAATTTAGGTGAATGATATCACTGCTCATGTGTACGTCTGACCAACTATCTCACGATGCCATGCGATTCCTTTTCTATGTCCCATTTTGAATCACTAATATAGTGTTTAAAAAACATGAAAAAAATAATTACACAATGAATTTCATTACTTATATGATGTAACTATATCATTTTAATTCAATAATAACTTCAATGTGAAATCAACCATTGGAAAATAATGCTATTAACAACCATAACTTTAAAAATATTGAAATATTATTAACAGACATGTGGTAAAATTATATAATATGTTCATATATAGTAATATATATATTATTATGGAACATTACTAAATTAATAATAAACCTATATTCAATATATATTATTTTTGTACACATAAAATGGGATATGACCATGAGATAATTGTTTATCATATCTCTTTTACATTCTTGGGTGTATTCCATATTAAAAAATTATTCCCTAATGTGGGGTATATAGTGGACCTATTTATTTATTATGTGATCAATTGATTATAGTTAATGGTATTTAATTATTTTATTAATGTTATTCTATTTATGGTTATTATTTTTTAAACATTACAAAAATTGTAATGTTGTATTTTAAAATTTCATCATTAATCTGGATTGTTTATGTTTTTGTCTACCTTGGAGTAATTATATAATTATTAGTTTACATAATATATTTTATTCTCCTCTATTTATTCATTTAATTTTTCCGGTAATTTTACTTTTTTCCCCTAAATTTTATTTAAAATTATTGATTATTTCATTAATAAAATTTACATCATGTCTATATTTGGTTGAAAATACTTTTTTCATACAAAATGTGATTTATAATATTTTTAAAAAATATATAAATTCAATTATTATTGTATTTTTATTAATAAATAAAATCAAGCATTTATTTAACTTATGAAACACTAGGTATATGTTTTATTGTAATCATATTTATTTATTATATTAATGATTTATGATCAGTTTGACTTAAGATGTATAATTTTATTACCATTCCCCATATTACATTGGATGGTTTATGATTATGTTTATTTTATTGGGTTATATACCACCATTTTTATGTTCTTTTTTAATTATTATAATTTATTTTTATTATGTTTCACCCTTTTAATATGAAGAATAAATTGGACATAGCATGTGATGGGTGGGTCTATGTTATTGATAGCCCCTAAATTCATCAAAAAGTCTCATGAGATAAATTAGTTTTCCAAATTAAATTGGGATTTATTGATAGATTATAAATTTAGTGTAAAGGGTCTGCTATAAAGTTTAATATGTATGGTATTTTACATTTCCCCATTATGTGATTAGTTATTTATTACCTTGTTATTATTAAATTATATAGAATAACAATTGATATGTTTCATTGTAATGTGATTATGAAAATATATTTATTTTATCATTAATTATACCTACCATAATACTCTGATGTAATTAATAAAATTTAATTCCTTTCATTTATTTATATTTTCATATTTATTATTATTATTCATTAATTATAGATTATGAATTACTCTTACCATTTATATGAAACTAATCTCAACACATTCATATATTTTATTTTCTCAATGATACCAACATGTGATCTAATATTTATATTAGGGGATAAACTATAGTGAAAAAATTAATTCTTAATAAAACACAATTTCTATTTTATTAGGTTAATTGTCATTAAAATTTAGTGTTTGTATCTTGTGTACCATAATTAATAAAACATATGATTCATTTGGAAGTGATAGCTTGTTTTTAGTTCCAATGAAATAATGTTACCACTAGATCTATGATACCATATGCAAGATCGTCACATTTAATAAAAGTGTATTTTTATATAAAACCATACAAACTAAATTTTGCAAAACCTATACTAGAGAATATTTGACTATGAAATACATTAAGGATAATTATAATTAAATAATAAAACCATAAATTTTGAATAATGAATGTATTATTTGGATTTATTATAGAAATATAAATTTTTTATACTAAAATTTTTAATGGTTTTGACATGTATGTACATATTAAAATAACTCCAAAAATGATGCATCAATCAGAAACACATTACTTCTTGAATGATGTGAATTGGAATTTTCTATAATTTTGTTCAGAATGTCTTCCTTTATTTTCAATTTGTGGTTTTGACAGAAACCATTTTTTCTCGATGATTTAACAATAATGAGATGGGGCACTATTCTAATGAATTTTCAAAGATTTGGGTGAATCTACCTTAGAATACTACAATGGATCATGGTTGAGATTATTCAATCACTATGTCCAATGTCGAATGATTTGTGTGTGTTTGAATTTAAATGCATAAATTTTTTTGTAAAATTATTTTATGAATTCGAATAACAATAAAATTTATATGGATTATACAGTAGTGCTTTTACAATAAGAATATGAAGAATAAAGTTGAATTGTGTCAATGACGCAGAAATGTGATACAATGGTAAGTCTATTTTTTTGGTAAATCACATGATTTATAATTTATGATCCACAATATGTGGAAGGTGTTGAGATAATAATTATAAAGATATACTTATGCTATAGTGTTGGTAACATTGAAATTGGTTAGTGATTTATGATATCATTGTTGGTGTTTAGTAAATGTCTATATTTAATGAATATATAAAATAACATGGGATATTGTTTTAAGCTTGCATGATATACTTTTTATTTTACAGTGAAAATATTATTTATATATTTTGAATGTTATATTAGTAGGTATATTATGTTGTTTGGCATAATAAATTGAAATTTAGTGACATCCCATCTAAATGTTTTGGAATATGAATTTGGTGAGACATATTAAAGAATGATATTGTGGTTAACTATTTATGGAATGGATAGATGTGAAACATGGGTTATATTTCTTAACATATGATAATAATTTTTTCCTTGAAATAAATATAGATACATGAGGAATAACTTTTAATTATTATTTATGTAAAGGTTTCTTAATGTCATGTTTTTTCCTCCAGGAATAATGAAAAAAAATTATATTCATTTCATGGAGCAAGAAATGACATGGAAATTTTTGGATGAATAACCAATGCATGAATTATTATTTATATTATCTAGAATTATCTATCATAATGATAATTTAATTCATCAACTCTAGGAAAACGATCATTGGATGAAAATTTAATCCTAATATATAATCTTATGATGAATAAAATGGTCCAAAAAGTCATCAATTTTTTATAGATTTGTGGTCAGTATTTTTTATTTATAAATGAATTTTTAGTGAAACATTATCTCTATCACTCTCTATGATTATTTATACTTTTCCTATTAGTCCATATCTTCACATTCCACTAACGTTCAACTACACAGAATCATAGTACATGTTATTTAATAAGAAATTCTGAATTCATTCCTCGCTCAACAAGGGGATCATATATTAAATGTTTTTATGATTTTAATGTGAAAATTGGTATTTTTTCATGTTAAATCCTAGATAATTGAGATTGAGAAATAATTCAAATGGACATGGTTTATATAAGGGGGTAGATTGTAATAGCACGATATTTAAAAAGGGGAACATCATGATAGATTGAATACAAGTGATAAAAGAACGCAATAATAAAAATTAATATAACACCCTATGATTATAAGGTTTATTTTATTATAAATAAATTCAATCTAATTGATATATTTAAATTCATTACACACTTGGATTAAATAAAAAAACATTATTAAAACATTATTTTAACATAACCATTATATCATAGATATTAAATTAGTTGTTATGAGCTGGAATATCTAAATAATGATAAATATAGTTTGTAATCATATTCATTTGTAATATATATAATTTAAATAAAAATATTTATCATTTTAAAGTGAAAGATATATTATTTTGGAAAACTGTAATTTTTTTAAGAAAAATGTTTTTTTGTTACATTAAAATATATGAAGAAATTAATTTTATGAGATTTAAGAATATTTATATGATAAAATAGACATAATGTTTGATATCATAATATCTAAATTAGTTTATGGTTAATTTTTATGATTTTCTAAAATATATCAATTTTCGATGGACATGGAAAAAAATAGATTTTATTAAATATGTATTTTAGTTGAAATAATTAAATAATTAATTTTTGTATTATATTTTTTCTAATATTTTAATTAGATAAATAATATTATTATAAATTAATTTTATTTTATTATTGAAAAAATTTATTTTTACATTTGATCTTAAAACTTTCTATACTTAAGAGATTATTCTATTGGGTAAACCTTTTTCACTATGTCAGTGGGTTTAATTCTAAAATTAATAATTCCACTTATATGAGTTGAATTTGATAAATTTTATTCTATATTTTGATGAATAATTAATAATATTATATATTATGGTTTTTATTATTTTTTCTCTGAATGAATTTTAAAATATTAATAAATAATTACCATAGTTGAGGTTAAAACGAGTTTACCTTTTGGTTAAACTATAAAATTTAAGTGTTAAAATGATATAAAAAATTCATATTACTATTTACATGCTATATTTTTAAAATTATGACCATAGGATTTATTTTAATGAGTTTGTGGGAAAAATTTCAATGAATGATACATATATAACAATATTACTAAATTAAAAGGAAAAATGACAATTACTACCATTAATAGTTCAATTAAGTATTATCATAGGGATGATATAATGACATAAAATAATATATGTATTATCTTGAATATAATGATATTAATTTAATTTTGATATTTTTTTTTAAATTTTAACAATTATATAATTATTTCATATTGTAATACAACGAGAATTTAGTTAAAATATATTTAATAGGAAAATAAAATGAATGATTCCAAATATATTATAAGAAACATTAATTTAATAAATTATTATGTTAAATTAATTTCTAAAATGATAAGATAATTTTATAATAATTTAAACAAAATGTATTCTAATTTCATATTTTTCATGATTTAAATTAAATGAATAGTGTTACAATTGAATATAATTTTATTTTATAATAAATGATACAATATTTACTATTTTATAATTCCAAAAAAAACCTTTGTTATTCAAAGTAAATATTCAATTAAATCACATATAAAATAAAATTCATTAATGGACCAATTGGTAATTTATGATTACTATATTAACCACTAAAGAGTGAAAACAGTGTTACCATGAATAATCATAATATAGTGTTTCTTCATGTTACATGAATTTATGTTAAACTTAATTGACAAGAAAAATATGACCTTTTTGATAAATTTGATTTCTTAATTATAATTAAGGTTTCATATTTATCTAATATACTTAATTTTATTTTGTAAATTATGGATCAGTTACTTTGTTTAATAATTTTTGTTTTGCTAGTGAAAAATTAAATTGGTATAAGTAATGAAACAAAGAATTTAAGGAAAAAAATGTTAAATAAATGTTTTTTTTTCTATTTATGATGTCTATATTGACCATATAGTCTCATAATATATTTAACAATAAAATTTGTATCTGGTTGGGGTGACGGTTGATTCCCATTATTGATTAGATTTAGGATGTTACAAAAATTCCACTACTCCTCAATTATAAAATAACACTCACTCCCCTCACTTCATCACACCTATAAATATATTTAGATCAACCAAAAAAGAAATAAATTCCTCAATAACATATTTATACACATTATTGGGATTCTAGTATTACAAAAATATCATCCCTCGTGTCCTTAATAATATAATAAAAGGATAATTCTCTAAGAGACGAAAATATATCCACTATGCACATTCATTTCGGTTTTTCTTCTATGACCAAAAATTATTTACATAAAATTCCAATTTAATATAACCAGTATCAAATATATTATTATATTTAATTATAATGGTGAAATAATATTTATCCTGAAAACATCCATCAAATGTTAAATGATGTTGTATATAATGTGTGTAGATGACTACAACCTCACAAATTAATAAAACTAGTTTTCCATAAACACTTTTCACGAGTGGATATATTAATAGATTTAATATATATATATATATATTAATTATAATATAATAATACTCACATGGTTATAAAATCACATACAAATTCAAACATTCCATTCTATTTAAAATAATACATCCTCTCTCCAGTGTACGACATACTATCAACAAACGAAGTGATGATTTGATTTTCATTTAAATAACACATGAAATTAAATAATGATAATTTTTTTGAATATATTAGATATTTATTACAAAATATAAATATGTAAAATGTAAATGATCATACACATCCTTAAAAATTCATCCATTAAGGTAATGATATCATTATACATGTGTACATACTGGATACCTTCTCCATCAAGTGATGTGATTCATTTTCTATGTACAATTATCAAGAATGGATATATGAATGTATCAAATAAAAATTAAAAATAATTTTAACATTAATATAGTCATTGGTATGATGAAATATTAATATATTTATAAAAATTGGGAATTTTATTGTAAAAAACGAATGAAAAAATAGTTCAACTAACACATGAAATTGGGACAAAAATATTTTTAACATTAAGGTGGTAAAATGTTATAATATGATAAATTTTTGTATGACATATATGAGTGTGATTTTATAAAATATTTATAATAATCCTATAATTATTATTCTTGTGATCTAGACACATATGATGAAATTCAAACATGATAAATAGATTTCTCATCTTACCTTTTCTTTTATGGGATATATGCCATATTCCCCACTTATTCTTTTCTGTGGTGTATGAAATTATACATTTTATATGTTATATCATCATTATGTTTTTATTAATTTTATTTAATGATGAATTCCATGTTATTTATAATTATTATAGACTTTTTAAAATAATATTACATGATTTCAAGCTTATCCATCCTATCGAAATAGACACCAATGATTATAAAGTGTGCTATCATTGGAATAATAGGTACATACAATTGAAATCATAGAACTAAAATAAAATATATGATTTTAAATCGTACATAGTGATCTCATAAATTATTTTTATATCCAATATCTACATATGATAACATAAGGATGCAATGTCAAGATGGATGAGCTAAATAGCCTTTTATGGGAATAGACATGGAAAATAATCATAATACATTATTAAAATGAAAAACATTGACTCATATTAGGCATGAACCATAAATAAAAATATATAATAATATCCTAAAGGACATATAATCATATTATAATGGAAATATAAGAATTTTATGCCAACACATAACATGAAATAAATAAGTGTCAAGGCTAACAACCATTATAGTATCACATGGTGGAGAAAGACCCATAAAATATAAGTTTAACTCCACAAACTAATAATAAATTCCTCCTAAGACGAAATTTATAAATATTTTTATAAATATCTTGAAGCAACCATCATAACATATTCATGAATATTTGGTTCACATTATGAATCAAACAAAATTAATAAACACCAGGGTTAGCCATGGAATGCAATGGGTTTTATAATCATTTTATAAGGAATAACCAAAGGGTGTATAAAATTGGCATCCATAAAGGTTCTGATTAAATAAATTATAGGCATTACATAAGTAAATAATAATAGATTTTGAAAATTTATGTCCAATTGATTCATGTTCATGAAAAATTTTGTTTAATAATCTTTAAAAAATTCCACATAAGTGATGTTTGAAGTAAAAAGTTTAACATATATCTAAAGAGGAAAATAGAATAATAATTTTTATAATAAAATAAATTAAATAAAATAGTTTCTCATGATAAAATTTATGGGTTCAGATAAATATTGTTTTCTTAAAATAGTTCAGGGAGTGTACTTGAAAATGTATTGGAGACAGATAAGTTACCTTTAATCATAATTTCGTATTGAGGGTAATTGAGAAAGGAACCCTTTAAAACATGTAATTCCCCATTATAGAAATATTATTTAAAATAAATTAATATTTTTGGTACTTATTAACATAATATATGATAATTATATATAAAACTTATTTGGTATATTGTTGAAATGAGAAAGAAAGTGTATCCCAAAAGGAAAAACATTATTATTTGGAGAGATCCCAAACTATATGAATGAATGAATTATAATCATATAGTTAATTTAATAGATAATAAAACAAGAATAATTAATAATGTAATGCCTTAAACCTAATTACCTCGATTTGGTGCATTCTTACATAATATTTACATGATCATAAGAGATCAAATCCCAAAAGACCGAGTAGTTTAGTATCCTTCAATGTACTAGATACATTCAAAAGATTTACATTACATCATGAAATATTGAAAAACAACATAATTGTGTCCCCTTTGAAAACAATTTTATCCCTTTTCCTAATCCTGCATTTTAATTGTAAAATACCTCTTCGCATCCTGGAAAAATAAAACATAAGAAATGGGTGCTCTCAGATGCTTAGTAAAGACAATAATATAGCGGAAAACCTTCAATTAAATATGGAAGATTCATTATAATATAGAAAAGATAAATCAAATAATTCCATTTAATTATTCACATGGATATCCTCTAGTATAATATTCACATGCAACATCAATATCCAATTTCATAATGATGGAATGCATAATATCGAACAATATAACCACATAGTCAAGAACTCTTGCCAACACTACAAATAATGATTCCATCAAGGCCCTGTGAAAAGACTCTAGTTTTTCTCATGAGACATACCGATGCATCAAGGAGCTATAGTGGGATACACCTTTCAGTTAGTAAGTCCAATGCATTCCTCATATGAAATGGTTGAAACATAACATAATCATTCGTATTAGAACTAGAATACGAAATGTCATAACATTAATAATAAACCATGAATGGTATAAAAATATATCTACCATAGTCAAACATATCACAAAACATTCAATACAATATGGAAGATTGTATCATTGTAAATCAACATTAAATAAGTGTAAAATCTATCAAAATATGATGACATAAATGAAATGAAAACTGTTTTAGAGAAATATATATTTATATTTTAAAACAATTTAAAATTCATGTGATTATAAAATAAAACATTTATTTTTAAAATATTATTATAAGCTTTAAAAAGAAGCTTCTAATGTTTTATAATATGGTAAAATAGCCGCACCTTCCATATAAGTTATAATACATTATATTCTTAATTTTTTTCGAAAAGGTCACAAAGTACCATTCTTGGAAAATGAATGAAAGATTCCATTCAAGAAGTTTATAAAAATTAAAACAAGTGTATAAATTAAAATACCCCATATTATTTTAAATATTAAAAATGTTTTGAAATACATTTTTATGAAAAACAGATGTGGATGAAAAAGATGTCCAAGTAGATACTTACATAAAAACAACCTCGGATAATAAAGAGATTGTGAAATTAACCCGTAGCTAGTACTTTTACATAGTTTACGGTAAGTTAACCTCTTGTATAATAGTTTAAATTTTTTTATTAAATTATAAAAGAACTATATACATAAATATGATATCATATATGAACTTATAATTTCTCTGCTAACAATATTTTAGTAGTACCATTGTTTCGGGTGTTAACTAATGCATTTTACGTTATATGTTTTGTTATCTAAGTAGTGTTTTCAGGGATACGATGAATTCGATTCATATACCAAATGATAATATGTTCCTTGTAATTATTTTTAATGAAAAAATGAAAATTATTCTTGAATGTTTGTGATGGAGAATAAATCTAAACACATTCACGGTGACGGTAATTCGTACGTACGGACGCACGAAAATATCATTCAATTGAAGGTTAAATCATATATAAATAAATGTTATATCGTTTATAAAAAATCATTAACATGTTATATTTATTATTTACATCAATTATACATCATTATTATACCCATCCAAATAATGAATTGTTGAATAACGACTACTCCACGACGTGGAGATGGTAAGCCGTGTCTACACACGTATGGTGACTTTTTCATTCAATGGATGGATAGAATAATAAATTATGTCATAGAATTTTTATAATAACATCATAGTATGAATAATTTACTGGATTTATTATGTAGGAATGTTAATCATAAGTAACAAGGATGTGGAATAAGAGATAACTTTTAATGAGGGGGTAGAATTATTACCTCTTCTGTGCGTCCTTCCCTTTGATTTGATAACAAGGGTTATTCTGGATTGGGTTTTGCTCAAGAAAATGAATATAGGATGAATTTAGGGTAGTTTGGAGGTTATATGGGTAGGTTTTTGCCGATCCAAAAGGCTTTGGAGATGTGATTTTTATATAAAGGGACGTGCCCTTTTATAAGAGAGGTGTGGGTCACTTTATGAAAAATTTGAAATTTTATTTTATTATACTATAATATTCTTTGTATAAAATATCCAAAGTGATTTATTTATAGTATAATGTGGGTATGGGTAGAAAAATACTCATGAAATAGGTTTTAGAAAGGTTTAGGTCACCATATTAACCTAATTTTTTGGATTTAACTCTTAGAAAAAATTATGAGATTTACCACGTCTCCTTGTATTTTTATATTATAAGGTTATTAAACGTACTATAAATTCCAATAGAACCCCAAGTGGTTAATTATTGATATATATAAACTTATATAAGTCCTTCGGCCAATCCATATATTTTATGTATATTATTTATTTTAATAAAATAATATTTGTTTTAAAAACTAATTTTTGTCAATTTAGATGCTTTTTAGTATTTGATTTTTGTGAAATAATAAAAAAATTAACAATTATAATATAATTTATTTAATCAACCCTAACATGTCATATGAACCTATAAAATTAGTTTAATGCCTCAAAATTCTAAATTTTGATTTATATGGGTATTTATAATATCAATTAGTTTAATCTTTCATTAATAAGGTAATTACTGCATCATCATTGTGTCATAAATAAATTTAATTATTTAAATTTTAAAAATTATAACTATAAGACCATATTTTAAGAAATATTTTTAGATTTATAGTTAATATTTATAGTCTAATTTATCTTATGTATATCCATATATTAAAAATGTATTAGTTATTCAACATTGATATTTACACTTTTTAATATTTTTTAAATAAAATAATAGTAAATGTCCTAATCTAATCCATGTGGGTTAAAAGGATCATATTTTATTCTGAAGATTGAATTTGGTCGAAATACACTTATCCAATAAAATTATGACATGGGTTAGGATAATAATAATATAATTGTTATGTTTAATTACACTATTTACTTTTAACCGTGGTAAATAAAAGTCAAAAGTTACTATTCAATAAAAATTATTTTCATCTTATTGAACCAAATTTTACTTATAGATGTAAACTGTGTCTTTCAGATTTTTGAAATTAAATTAACAGAAGCAGTAAAGTTATATTTTATGCAAATTTTCAAATGCTCCTAGAAGGTGGGTAAAAGATGGTAAACAGTTCAATAAAATTTTATATATATAAAATTATTATAAAATGACTGCAAATAATTACATTGAACTTATATAGGAATTATGTATCCATTTTTACCCAAAATTAGTTTAAATTAAATATATAATTATTTATTTATAAATTTGGTTTTAAACAATAACAATGTTATTCACTATTCATTAAATTTTTTATGTTTTTAGACAAATACCCAAAATTTACCCTAAGATAATTTATGTATTCCAAATAAAAAATTGAATTCCACTTTTAAAAATAATATTTATAAAATTTCAATAAGTATGCATTAATATTCATAATGGTTAGTTTGATTGGTTGTAGTGTGTTAGAATTTGAAGTTTCATACAATACAAGCTATTGCATTTTTCAAAGGCAAACATATTGTGGAAGCTTGAGGTGATACATTCTTCACTCCTTCAAATAATTTCACCATAAAAATTTCTTTATTGATACTACATAATAATATTTGGGTTGTTCTTCATCATACGTTCCCCAGGTTCCCACATTGCCTCTTCCTTCTTATGGTTTCTCCATAGAACTTTTATCAGATGAGTCCTCTGGTTTCTCAACACTTGTTCCCTGATATCCAAAATCTTGATAGTCTCTCACAATAAGTCAGATCGAGTTCCATTTCTATTTCTTCATAGGTGAGTACATTTGTTTGGTATGGCATATATTTTATCGATATTGATACGTGGAAAACATCATGAACTTTGGAGAGACTTGGTGGCATTGACAAATAGTAAGCTAAAGCCCCAAATTGTTCTAGAATTTTGAAAGGTTTGACGTACCTTGGACTTAATTTCCTCTTATTAGAGAACTGTATAACTCCCTTCCAAGGAGATACTTTCAACAAAACATTATCTCCTACATGAAATTCTAAATCCT
Source organism: Viscum album (assembly GCA_963277665.1). NCBI lineage: Eukaryota > Viridiplantae > Streptophyta > Magnoliopsida > Santalales > Viscaceae > Viscum > Viscum album. Next base: position 791,881,249 of record OY728128.1, on the reverse strand, counting down.
TCATTCGATTATCGTAATATCTATTTTCCCTACTTTGAGCATCTTTTATGTGAGTTTGGATAATCATCACCTTTCCCATTGTTTCTTCTACATGTTCTGGGCCTACGAGTTTTCATTCACCAACATCATCCCATCTAGTTGGTGTTCGACATCTTTTTTCATATAATGCTTCATAGGGTTCTATCAAATTTTTGAATGGAAGATATTATTATAAGTAAATTCTACAATAGGTTAATACTGATCCCACATACCATAGAAGTCAAGTGAAGAAGACCTCAACATGTCTGCTAAGGTTTGAATAGTCTATTCTAATTGTTCAATAGTTTTAGGGTGGTAGTTAGTGCTCAAATTAATTTTAGTATCCAAGGCAATCTAAAGACATTTCTATGATCTTGTTGTAAATCGGGGATTATGATCAGAAAAAATCTATAGGGATACACCATGAAGTCTTAAAACTTCATTAATATATATTATTGGTAAATGTTCAGGTGGGAAATCTTTTCTTATAGCCAGAAAATATGCTAACTTGGTAAGATGATCAACAATGACCCATATTGCATCATTTCATCTAGGAGTCTTTGGTAACCCCATATAAAAGTCAATCATAATTCCATCCCATATCCACTCAGGTATGGGAAGAGGTTGCATGAATCATCTAGGATGTTGTCTTACATCCTTCACATATTGAAAAACCAAAAATCTTGACACATAATTAGCCATATCCATATTCATGTTGTCCCACCATAAATGTTCCTTCATATCCCATTACATCTTAGTTATATAAGGGTGTATAATGAAATTGGATCTATGAGAATCATCCAACAATTCCCTTTTAGATCAGGTATATTAGGAAAAAAAATTATCTTCCCAAATTTCAATATTCCATCTTCATATACGAAGTCGATTAATCTCCCATCACTCACAGCTTTAATTTTCTTTTGAAACTCTTCATCATCAGTCTGAGGACATTTTATTTTTTCCATTAATGATGTATTAGAGTCCATTTGAAATATTTTTTCCTTTTCACCTTCCATGATTATTCCCATATCCATCATTACTAGATCCATGAAAAATAGAAGGTGCATTAGTCATTCCAAAATGCATTACTATAAACTCGTAATGCCCATATCTGGTAAGAAATTTCGACTTCATAATGTCTTCAATCTCCACAAACAACTGATGATATCCAGAATGAGGTTCAATATTTGAAAAAATTTGAGCTCCACGAAGATGATTGAATAAACCATTAATGATAGTTAGGGGATACTTTTTCATATTGTTATACAATTGATCTCCCTGCAGTCAATGCATAGACTCCTTGATCCATCTTCTTTCTTAAAAAAAAGGTGATCCCCATGTAGAAAGACTACGGAAAATAAGTCCTTTATTTCTCAACACCTCTAGTTGTTTCATTAGCTCCACTACTTACATAGTTTCCATTCTATAAGGGTCATCAATATGTTCCTTGAACCATGTATTAAGTCAATGGAAAACTGAATTTCTTATTCGGGAGGATGTCTAAGTAAATCCTCTGGAAACACATCATCATATTCTTTCACAATAGCTAAATCCTCTATTTGAACATTATTTTCCTTCACTGATAGTTATTTCAATATATTCCTCCATAATAAATGAATTTAGTGGAGCTTCTAGGGGTGGATATAGATATGAATCAGATGGTGATGATTCTGCTTTAAATACAAGGTGTTCTTTATAATCATCAACAAAAAATTTAACCTTATTATTCTTACAATAATGTTTTTCATCATGGTCCGAAATCCAATCAAAACCGATGATTATATCAAAATCAATCATTTTTATGATGATGATGTAACACCCCTAGCTTTCATGGTACGTTTCCTTTTGAATAATGCAATGGTGTGCATTGTACGCAACTTCGAGATTCTAACACACCACAACCAATCAAAACAGTTGTTAAGAATAGTAATAACTACTTTTTAAAATTTTAGAAATTTTATATCTCAAAATGAACTTCAGTTTTGGATCTGGGGTATCTAATTTTGCATATGGTGAAATTTTGGTACTTTTTGAATAACATTAATATTTTGATGAATAGTGAAAATTACTAAATTTTAATTAAAAACAAATTTTTTAATCAAAATAATTAATAGTATTAAATTATGAATTTGAGTGGTTTTAATGTATATTTAGAATATATTTTTACCATTTAATACAATTTTTTCATTGGACATAATTTCACAATAAAACCGGAAATAAACAAGTATCAATCCTTTTATAGTTATTATATCTAAAAAACACGCTTTTTGTTTTGATAGTGGAAATTAATATTAAATTAATTTCTTCCAATTCAGTGTTTTGAATTTGGAAAAATGGATTCAATATTTGTAATCAGGATTTACAAATTTTTTAAATAGATAACTTTTATTTTCAGACATTTTGAGTAATTACTTCGGTAAATATTTTATTTACTATGGATAAAGGGTAAATCCGGTAATTAAGGGTTATGAAATAATATTATAATAATACTAAATTACCCTAAAACGTGTCCTAACCTTATTTGTGGATAAACTTCCGACCATGGTCATCATTGGGTCAATTTTGGGACCCCATGGAGCCACTTGAAGGTGATAGGGACACTTTATTTTAATTAAGTTAAAATAAATACAAAAATGACATAAGCATATATCTCTTTAGAAAAACAATTTTTACATAGGGTTATATATGTTGGATTTTCGACTATAAATATTAATTAGAAAGCTAAAAAGATTTCATAGATAATGATATTTTTTTTATAATTTTTAGACATTAAAAAAATTAATTTATGTATGACACAATGATGATGCATTAATTATTATAATAGTAAAAAATTAAAATAATTGATATTATAAATACCCAAATAAATATAATTTTGAGACTTTTTATGAAATAAACTAATTTTATAAGTTAATATGACATGTTAGTATTGATTTAATTAACTTTTTTAGAAGTAAACATTATGTTATGATTTCTACAAAAATCAACTATTGAATAGTGTCAAAATTGACCTAAAAGAGTTTTTAAAAAATATATTATATTATTAATTGATATTAAATTCTTAAAAATCTAAGGATCGACGAAGAGAATTATATCATGATATTTGTATCATTAATGGACCACTTGGGGGTCTCTTGGATGTATATTGTATGTTTATTAACTATATAATATAAAAATACAAAGTGACATGATAAGTGTCAAAATAATTAACTAAGAGTTAATACTTAAAGATAAGGTTAATATAGTAACTAAAACCTGTCTAAATCTTATTTTTTGAGTGGTTTTAGACCCATCCCCACGTTAACCTATAAATAATTTACTTTGGAGCCATTAAAAACCAAATATGAATTTATTATAAAATAATATTTCTAGCTTTTCCAAAGGTGCCCCTCACACCTCTTATAAAAGGGCACTCCCTCTTCTCACTAATTTACACATTAAAAGCCTTTTGGTTCGGCCAATCCCTTCCCACATACTCTCTAAACGTCCCTAAAAAAAACCTAGAGGATTTATTTTGATCAGAAAGCAATCCTAAGGAGTCCTTTTGATCAAATCAAAAGGAAGAACCCGAAGAAGAGGTAATAATTTCACCACAGTTTTCAAGTTCCTTTCTTCTTCAACTTCTTCTTTATTTGTTATTACCATTCTAAAATAAAAACTCCAGTATCTTATATATACTGTGATGTTTTTTTAAATATGGTACAACCATATTCAGTATTCTATCTACCATTTGAATAACATGTCACCATATGTGCGTACGTACGACATACCGTCTCCACGTTGTGGTGTAATTGTTATTCAATATATTATTATTTGGATGGGTATAATAATGATTTAGAATTCATGTAAATAATAAATATAACATGATAATGATTCTTTTTATATGACATAACATACAGTTATATATTATTTTAATATCAATAGAATGATATTGTCGCTCGTGCGTACGTACGGACTACCGTCTCCACGAACGTGATGAGATTCATTCTCCATTGTATCCATTCAAGTATAATTATCATTTGATGATATAAAAATTATTTCTAAGGACATTATGTAATTTTTTATATGAATAAGATACAATCTATCCATAACAAACATGACTTACGTAACAAATAATATAAAGTAAAACGATTAAGTTAACACCCGAAATGACGATAATACTAAGATATTATTAATAAATCAATGTTTAAACATCATATATGATATAATATTAATGTAAATGATTCTTGTATAATTCAATAAATATTATTTCACCATTATAAAGGCCGTTAACCTACCGTCGACTATGGAAAAATTACAAAGTAATGGGTTTCTTATCTCACTCTTAATTTCGTGAGAATTCCATTGTTCACCAATTATTTATTGTATGTGGTGTAAGTGTACTTCCCATGATTTTATTCATTGTGTAATATACATTAATTTATGGGTATTTACATCATCATTTTATGATCCTTCTTTCATGTTTGTATGTTTCATAAGTTACTTAATTGATAAGGGAATTTGAAATTTCAATTTCCATTTATTCGGCTTTATGCAAATTTCATTGATTATTTTACTCCGAGATTTTGTGTGGAAAAACTATTCATTTGCTTATGTCATAATTTCCACTCCCCTTTTCTGTGGATATACATTTGATACACATAATCACCCAATTGATAATTTCTCAAGTCATCTATATGAATTTTATAAGAGAAATTTTAGCTCATTCTCTATTTGTTGAGTTAAACATCCAATACATTGATGTTGTTTTTACAAGATTATGTGTGAATGTACTTTGATTGGTTTACACTGTATATCCAATAATATATAGTGTATTTATATTTCTCACACATAATTATGTTGTTGATTTATCCTTATCTTAAGGATACGGTCTTTATAAGAGATTTCATCTCAGATTACATTCCATTGAGACATCTTTGTTGGTATACACCAAATCACTTTTATGTGGTGTATATAATGTACATTGACATAGTATATCATGAATCCCTTTATTATCATGATATTAAAATGTTTTGATTACCTAAATTATTTTTATTCAAGTGTCTCTCTTTTGGTTAGAATCTCTAACTAAAATACCATTTTTAAATGTTTTAAAGACTTATTCTTCTAAATCATGCTCATTAATGTCCATGTTTTAAAAATGGTTTTAAGGATTTATTTATATGTACATTAATGTTTAAAAATTAAAACTCCTTTTAAAAGTTTCAAAGTGGTATGGGACACTTTGATTCAAAAATCTATTTTTAAATGGCTTCTTGACAAATATTGTGATTTTTAAATGATTTCAAGCTAAAGGGGGATATTTCTCTCAAATAGTTTTGATTATTATTTTCATCTACGTCAATATCCTTCATTATTCTCGATTGAGGTTAATATGATACAATAAAATCTTCCATATTGTATCGAATGAGTTATGTTTGACTGTGGATGTGATATTTTTATACCATTCATGGTTTGTGGATAAATTATCGACATTTCATATGCTAGTTTTATTTCGAATGTTTATGTTATGTTTAAAACTTTTTATACAAGGAATGCATTAGACATAGTAAGTGATAGGTGGAGCCCGCTATAGCTCCTCGATGCATAGATAGGTCTAATGAGACAAACTAGTGTTTTGGAAGAAGGCCTTGTCAAAATCATACTTGTAGTCTTGGAACGAGGCCTTGGCTATGTGGTTATGATAGTCTGGAATTATGCATTCCATCATTATGAAAGTGGTTATTGATATTGAATGTGATTGTTTGACTAGTAGAATATCCATATGAATAAGTAAATGGCATTATTTCATTTTATCTTTTCCATATTATTCTGAAGTTTCAGTTTAAAAGGCTTTTCTTTTAGTTATAAATTTCTTTAAGTGTTTATTCTTATCTATGAATGATTCTTCTATACTGTTATCCTTACTGAGCTTCAGAGCTCACCCCTTTCAATGTTTTATTTTTCCTAGGATTTGAAAAGTAATTTATGAATAACCTGCAGGGGTAGAATGAGGGGATATGAAGACAAGATGTTGTTGTAGTTTTTTTTCCTTATGATGTAATTTAAGACTTATGAATATGTCTAGTGTTTCCAACACTACTAAACTAATCAGTCTTTCGAGACTTGATCCTTTGTGATCATGCCAATGTTATGTAATAAGGAACCAACTCTGGGTATCTTGGGTGGGGTGTTACAGTTGGTATCAGAGGAAGTTTAGTACAAACAATGGAAGCTAGATTTAGATAAACTCTGATTAGAGAACATAGACCTAAGATTAAGTTTGAGGATTAGTATAAAATAACTTACTAAAATTTTGGTATTGTAGAGATTTTGTGAGTTTTCCGAGCAATACATCCCTGTCTGGATACGAGCAGGTAGAGGCGACTTTGGAACAAATGTACCTAGGGGTAAAACCCAAAAACACTGCTTTGAGCTAGACTCTAACGGGAACCAGTGCACGACAACGGGCCTTGATGCACTCTTGGTTACGACACTCCCGGGGGATATGCTTAGGATAATTTACCTTTTCTTTACAAACCTATTTGAATTATTATATATATAAGATGAGATTAAATGACATTGGTTAATCCTAATTTGTTTAAAATTGATAATATGGTGACATGTTAATCTATAAATGATTTTATGACTAATGGTACTCACACAATTCTTTCTAGTTTTAGTCAATGGATGGATTCCAAGGAAGTCATAGTGACTTTGCGAATGATGTACAATGTAGGAACGGTGGTGGCAATGAGCAAAAAAATGGAATGTTGATAGGCGTAAAAGATATCGTCTTTATTCTAAATCAATTTTCTAAAAATATGATCAAAAATATATATATCAACCAATTCCTGGACTCAACAATGAAGAGAAAAGGGATGAATTATAAGAGCTCCAGTAGTGGAGACCATGGAGATAGAAACCCACAATTCCCATCATGTAGGAAATGTTAAAGGATCACCCAGGAAAGTGTCTCAATGGGACAAAGAAATGCATTACGTGCGGGAAGGAAGGGCATAAAGTGGAGAATTGCTGAAGAAAAATGAAGAGTACTATGGAAGAAGATAAAAATGGTCCCAAGAATCCACTTACAGTCATTTTCAGTAAATGTAGGGGACCTGGAGATTACCCATGTTAATGCCCTATTCTATAGGATATTTTCTTGGTCAAAGAAGAAGTACGTGGAAATAAATGGATGGAGAAATGTTTAAAAAGTATTAGTGCTCCTTGTTGAAGGATTTACATTAGAATAATTTTATCTTGTATTTGTAACTATCACGTTTTCCATGTGAGAATGATAATTGAGGAAGAATTATCATTTCTCTTATAGATATAGTTATAAATAACCATTTGATTTTATATGATAATTGGGTTTGAGGCATTTAAAAATTATTATAATTTGGGATGAAAATGCAAGGTATGAGATAAAATTTGTGGTTAAATTATGTTATGGTTATTTTGAGGAATTTATCTCATTTTGGTAATGTTATAAAATCTTGTTTTTGAAAAAGGACAACACGCAGACCGTGTGAAAACCCGTCGTGTCGGGAAAAGCTGCGTGAATCGAACCCACAACCAAAGTGCGATTGGGATTTATCACCTACCACTGGACTATGTGAAGTCCCTGGTTAGGGTAACTATTATTTTTAGGTAATTTATTTTATTGGTCAATAATAATTTGATTTGGGATCTGATGTCTAATCAAATGAATACCCTTAGTAAAGGAAAATAATTTGGTGATTAAGTGATAAATGTTATTTTGGATGTTTTTCACTTTTTTGTGAACACTATATGCCAAAGGAAAATAGAATAGTATGGGATTTCATTAAAGTCGTAATGTTGGATTTTTATCTATGATTTTATTGTGGATTTATAGTGATTTGGGTTATTTATGGAAATGATTAGTTTAATTACTTTTAAGTATGTGACTTTAAGTGTAGATGATGTCATTTGGAGATAAAATTTAACGTGGAAGACTACATTCTTATAAGTTTTGGGTGTTAATATTTTTTTGGATTATATTGAAGGATTCTAATGAAAATTTATTATTGAATGGTATTTATTTAACTTTGGTGTATTGTTGGTTTAATTTTAGAAATTAAGATTAGTATTTTTTTCTCTAATGGAATATCCCATTGGGGGATCATCAGATCTTATACTAACCATTTTGGTTTTGATTAATCACTAATGACAAGGTAAATATATAGTTTATCCTACATGGATCATGTATTTCTATAGAAGTTTATTCTAGCTCTTCCATTGTGACCAAGTCTTCTTGAATACTCATTATTCAAAAAAATGAGTTAGTGGTAAAAAGTTAATAAAGAATGAAACTCTACTTAAAAAGTAAGTATATCTCTTTATGTTCGTAGTCAATATCATAAATTAATTCCTCATTCTTATGTAATGTAACTTAAAACAAAAAAAATGTTGTTCGTTTACTATTCCTACTGAGAGACAAAGGATAGTTTGTCCCAACACAAGTTTGTGATTTTCTTATTGTTAACTTTCTCCTAATCAGGTTTTCTATCACTCTCCATCAAAACTGAACACTTAGTTTATCGTATATATGCATGTTTTCCTACATGGAATCCTACTATGGGTTACCTTGGGTGACCTTTATACCTCTCTTCCTTTCATTTAAAGTGATAGTTTTATTGAATCTTTTTGCGATGTGGGACATTCCATTATATTATCAAGCCCAATTTATAAAAATATTGTGAGGACATAATTTTTTGAAGGAGGGGAGAATGTAACACCCCAAGCTTCCACGGTACATTTCCCTTTGAAAAATGCAATGGTGTGCATTGTATGCAACTTCGAGATTCTAACACACCATAACCAATCAAACCACCCGTTAAGAATAGTAATACCTACTTTTTAAAATTTTAGAAATTTTATCTCTCAAAATTAACTTCATCTTTGGATTAAGGGTATCTAATTTAGCCTAAGGTGAAATTTTGGTAATTTTCGAATAACTTTAATATTTTGATGAATATTGAAAATTACTAAATTATAATTAAAAACAACTTTTTTAATCAAAATAATTAATAGTGTAAATTATTAATTTTAAGGGTTTTGAAGTATATTTATAATATATTTTTACCATTTAACACAATGTTGGTCATTGGACAAAATTTCACAATTAAACCGGACATAAACAAGTATCAATCTTTTGATAGTTATTATATCTTCAAAACTCACTTTTTGTTTTGACACCGGGAATTAATTTTAAATTAATTTCTTCCACTTCTGTGTTTTGAATATGGGAAAATGGATTCCATATTTGGAATCTGGATTTCCAAATTGTGTAAATAGGTAACTTTTATATTTAGACATTTTGAATAATTAAATCGGTAAATATATTATTTACCATGGGTAAAGGGTAAATCAGGTAAATAAGGGTTACGAAATAATATTATAATAATACTAAATTACCCTAAAACGTGTCCTAACCTTATCGGTTGATACATGTCCGACCATGGTCATATTTGGGTCGATTTTGGGACCCCATGGAGCCACTTGTATGTGATAGGGACACTTCATTTTAATTAAGTTAAAATAAATTCAAAAATGACATTAGCATATATCTTTTAAAAAAACAATTTTTACATAGAGTTATATATGTTTTATTTTCTACTATAAAAATTCATTAGAAAGATAAACAAATTTCCCACATAATGATATTTTATTTATAATATTTAGACATTATATAATATAATTTATTTATGACACAATGATGATGCAGTAATTACCATAATAGTAAAAAATTAAATTAATTGATAGTATAAATACACAAATAAATATAATTTGAGTCTTTATATTAATTACGCTAATTATATAGGTTAATATGACATGTTAGGATTTATTTAATTAACTTTTTTATAAGTAATAATTCAGTTATGATTTCTTCAAAAATCAACTATTGAATAGTGTCAAAATTGACATAAAAGAGTTTTTAAAACAAATATTATATTAATAATTGATATTAAATTCCTAAAAATCTAAGGTTCTTCCAAGAGACATATATAATTATAGATGTATCATTAATGTACCACATGGGGGTCTCTTTTATGTATATAGTATGTTTATTAACTATATAATATAAAAATACAAAGTGACATGGTAAGTGTGAAACTAATTAACTAAGAGTTGATACTTAAAGATAAGGTTAATATTGTAACCCAAACCTGTCTAAATCATAATGGATGAGTTTTTTTAGACCCATAACCACCTTAACTCTATATAATCCACTTTTGAGCAATTAGAAACAGAATTTAAATTTATTATAAAATAATATTTCTAGCTTTTCCAAAGTTACCCCTCACCCCTCTTATAAAAGGGCACTCCCCCTTCTCAATTATTCACACATTCAAAGCCATTTTGTTCGGAAAAACTCTACCAACATACTCCCTAAAATTCCCTCACTACAGCCTAGAGGCCTTAGTTTGATCATAAAGCCAACCTATGGATTCCTTTTTATCAAATCAAATGGAATAACCCGGAGAAGAGGTAATAATTTCACCACCATTTTTCAAGTTTCTTTCTTCTTCCAATTCTTATTTATTTGTTATTACCATTCTAAAATAATAACTCCAGTATCTTATATATACTGTGAAGTTATTATAAATATGGTACAACCATATTCATTATTCTATCCACCCTTTGAATAACATATCTCTATACGTGCGTACGTACGGCTTACCATCTCCACGTCGTGGTGTAATTGTTATTCAATATATTATTATTTGGATGGGTATAATAATGATTTATAATTCATGTAAATAATAAATATAACATTATAATGATTCTGTATATATGATTTACCATCCAATTATATATTATTTTAATATCAAAAGAATGATATTGTCGCTCGGGCGTACGTACGGACTACCGTCTCCAGGAACGCGATGAGATTCATTCTCCATCATATCCATTCAAGTATAATTATCATTTGATGATTTAAAAATAACATTTAAGAACATGATGTTATTATGGATATGAATATTATACAACCTATACATAACAAACACGACTTACAAAACAAATAATACAATGGAAAATGAGTAGGTTAACACCCGAAATGACGATAATACTGAGATATTATTATTATCAAATCAATGTTAAAAGATCATATATGATATCATATTAATGTAAATGATTCTTGTAAAATTAAATAACAATTATTTCACCATTATAGAGGAGGTTAACTTACCGTCGACCAAGAAAAATGTAAAAACGTAAATGGTTTTTTTCTCACTATTAATTTCGTGACAATTCCATGGTTCACCACTTATTTATTGCAGGTGGTGTATGTGTATTTAGGATGATTGTTTTAATTGTGTAATATACATTAATTTATGAGTATTTACATCATCGTTGTATGATCCTTCTTTCATGGGTGTATGTTTCATAAGTTACCTAATCGATAAGGGAATTTGAAATTTCCATTTCCATTTTTTCGGCTTTATGCAAACTTCATTGATTATTTTACTCCGAGATTATGTGTGGAATCAATATTAATTTTCTTATATCATAATTTCCACTTCCCGTTTCTGTTAATATAATAATTATACACATAATCACTCCATTGATAATTTATCAAGTCATCGATATGAATTTTAAAAGAGTAATTTTAACTCCTTATCTATTTGTTGAGTTAAACATATAATTCATGGGTGTTGTTTTTACAAGATTATTTGTGAATGCCCTTTGATTATTTTACACTGTATATCCAATCATATTTAGTGTATTTATATTTTTCACACATAATTATGTCGTTGATTTATCCTTATCCTAATGATATGGTCATTATAAGAAATTTCATCTTATATAACATTTCATTGAGACTTAATTGATGTTATTCACCAAATCACTTTTATGTGGTGTATATAATGTACTTTGACATAGTATATCATGAATCCCTTTATTCTCATGATAATACAATGTTTTGATAACCTCAATTATTTTTATTCAAGTGTACCTCTTTTGGTTAGAAACTCTAACTAAAATACTATTTCTAAATGTTTTAAAGACTTATTCTTCTAAATCTTGCTCATTAATGTCCATTTTTTAAAAATGGTTATAAGGATTTATTTATATGGACATTAAAGTTTTAAAATTAAAACTAATTTTAAATGTTTCAAATTAGTATGGGGCACTTTGATTCAAAAATCTATTTTTAAATGGCTTCTTGACAAATAGTGTTACTTTTAAATGATTTCTAGAAAAAAGGGGTATATTTCTCTCAAATAGTTCTGATTATTATTTTCATATATTTCAATATCCTTCATTATTATCGATTGAGGTTAATATGAAACAATAAAATATTCCATACTGTATCAAATGAGTTATGTTTGACTGTGGATGTGCTATTTTTATACCATTTATGGTTTGTGGATAAATTATTGAAATTTCGTATGATAGTTTTAATACGAATGTTTATGTTATGTTTAAAACATTTTACATGAGGAATGAATTGGAAATAGTATGTGACGGGTGGATCCCTCTATAGCTCCTGAATGCATCGGTAGGTCTCCTGAGACAAACTACTGTCTTGAGATAAGGCCTTGACAAAATCTTATATGTAGTCTTGGCACGAGTCCTTGGCTAGGTGGTTATGATAGTCTGGCATTATGAATTCCATCATTATGAAAGTGGATATTGATATTTCATGTGATTGTTCGACTAGAAGAATATCAATGTGAATAAGTAAATGGAATTATTTCATTTTATCTTTGCCATTTTATGCCGATGTTCAAATTTAAAAGTATTTTGTTTTAGATATAAATTGCTTTAAGTGTTTATGCTTATCTATGAAAGCTTCTGCTATATTGTTATCCTTACTGAGCATCTGAGCTCACCCCTTTCAATGTTTCATTTTTTCCAGGATGTGAAGAAGTAATTTATAAATGACCTGCAGGGCTAGTATGAGGGGATATGAAGACAAGATGTTGTTGTAGTTTTTTTACCTTACGATGTAATGTAAGACTTATGAATATATCTATTGTTTCAAATACTAATAAAAAATAGGACTTTCAAGAATTGATCCTTTGTGATCATGCCAATGTTATGTAATGATGCACCGACTCTAGGTATCTAGGATCGTAGCATTACAATGAGCTCAGCTGATAAAGTACAGTTATATGGACCAATGTCAACTGATTGAAAAAAATTGTTACAATGATACTTCACTTAGTACTTTTGACTAAAAAATTTCTTATTAAATCAAATTAGAAGTATCTATTTTTATTAGAAGACATAGAAGCTATGAAACAATGCGATGATACATAATCAAATAATGAATTGGCTAAATTTGAAAACACCATTAAATTACCAGCCACCACATCATTCTGAGCTTCAACCTCAATAGTATTGATCACATAAGCTTGGCCTTCATCCATTGACCTTTCCTGAATAATGTTCCTCGTCGCATAGACATTCATTTTCATAATTCCCTATTTCTCTAAAATTTTAGCATTCAACATTAACAACCCCTTTCTTTCCTTTTCAATCATGAGCTTTGTGGCCCTTTACAAAACAAGTGTAATAGACTCCCATTCTATTTATGAAAGTATGAGTGTGTTTCTTCCCACATTTACTACTGGATGGATATTCAAATTTTCCCTTATACCCTATATTTCCATTTCCAATGTGTTCAACAGATATCTTTATATCCTACTTTTCATTAGAGTCGTAAGACTTAGAGAATTATTTTTCTCTCTTCATATCACATGAGACTATTTCTTCATACGAAGAGACGGATTGTCAGACTAATGATCCATTGAAAAATTATTTTAACCCATCAATGAATAGATCAATATTACTCTTTGGGTTATATATATAATTGGCATCATCTCTAGAAAACCTTGTAAAGTTTTCCTCTTATTTTACGACATTCTCATTCTCATTTTTCCTTAGACTCAAGAATTGTATTTCTATATCCGCTCGATGGTCATGAGGAATTTATTTTTCTATGAAAATCTCTTTAAATACCCTCCATTCCTTATTTTATACATCTTCATCTTCCTTTGTGTTTTTAATTATGGACCACCATTGATCTTCATCTCCCATGAGGCGATAAACTACCATGACAACTTTTTCCCTTTTGCTACTCCCCAAAGCATGAAATATTTTCTCTAAGGAACTTATACATTGCATAGGTACAAATGAAATTTTAGTCCCATTTTATTTTTGTGGTTGTTGCCTCGTGATGCGTTCTAAAATTGATATTCCTCGCTGTGGATTAGGGTGCTCCATACAGGTATGGTTATTGTTCATAACATGAGTGACTTGTCTGAGTATGGTTATAAGATGATCAGAACTAGTTGCATCACGAACACCACTATAATTATCTTGAGTAGGAGGGAAGTCCCTACAAGGATTAAGTTCATTGATATGGTTTCAATTCCTTACACTAGGTGCCATTTCTAAACAATGTCAAACACTAGATTAGTTTATGAATCGCAATACATAATTCCAAACCTGTAAAACACTTATCATAAATTTAACAGTTTATGTATATAATACATGATTATAAAAATGTATTCTTTGAGGATGTATATAATCATAAACCCTTCATAATGTCTTTTAATGAAAATGTGAATTATCCTAAGCATATCCCCCGATAGTTTCATATCCAAGAGTGCAGTAAGACCCATTGTCGTGTACCAGGATACCTTGGGTCAATCCAGAAACTCCTTGTAGGAGTTTTCACTCTTATGTATATCTATTCCAGGCCCTCCTATAAATTTTTGAATCCAGAAAAGGATGTGTTACTTGGAAGATACAAAAAATATCTACATTACAAATATTATAGGAAGTTATTATATACTAATCCGCAAAGTCAATTTTATGGTAATGTGTTCTAATTAGGGTTAATCTAAATCTTGATTCCATATATTGTACTAAACATCCTCAAATACCAACTGTAACGCCCCGAAAATAGTTACCAAGTTTCATTGAATTATTAATTAATATTTTAATGAAAACAAGGAATCAAATCCTGAGAGGCGAATTACTTTAGTATACATGGATGTACTGGACAAAAAAAAAGATTTAAATTACATTATGAAATAAAGAAAAACAAAAATAATTTTCCCCTTTGAACATAATATTATTACTTATCCTAATCCTCTAAGTTAATCATAAAATAAATCTTCACATCATGTGAAAAATAAAACATATGAAAGGAGTGAGGTCAGATTCTCAGAATGGATAAAAATATATTGAAAACATTCATAAATAACCATAAACATATAAACAAAATCTATAAGACTAAAAAAAATCATTTTAAAATAAAACATCAGAATAATATGGAAAAAATAAATCAAATAATTCCATTTAATTATTCACATGGTTATTTTGATTGTCGAATAATCACATGAAGCATCAATAAC
The DNA here is from genome assembly GCA_963277665.1 of Viscum album. Taxonomy (NCBI): domain Eukaryota; kingdom Viridiplantae; phylum Streptophyta; class Magnoliopsida; order Santalales; family Viscaceae; genus Viscum; species Viscum album. The sequence goes on along the minus strand of OY728128.1, from coordinate 791,865,854 downwards.
TCCCCTTACCTCCTATCATAAATCCTAACTCTAATCCGAGAGCAAATGACTTGAAAAACTCTGCAAACCAAGATCCCAAACTGGATACCAAACAAAATCCCCCATCCTCCCTAATGGTAACGAGATCTCAAGGGATTAAAGGTGCTAGGAAATAAAAAAATAAGAAGGGTTCTAACCCTAAACCCAATTAGTAATGAATTTACTATATTGGAATTGTCAAGGTGTCGCTAATCAAGACACCTCCATCACTCTTAGGAGGTTTTTAAACACTCACAAACCTCTGATTTTTTCTATTTCTGAAACGAATGTTACATTCAATATGAATTTCTTGAGGTTTGGTTCTAACAACTACAATTTCCTAGGCTCCTGCAAAACAGACTCTCACTCTGATTCTATGTGTATTTTTTCCATACCTCTTTGAAAAATGTCAACCTTTTTAGATCTTCTGATCAACAATTTACTTGTAATTTTTCATGGAATGATCGTCATATTTTTTGTATTATGGTTTATCACATGAATAGATATCAAGATAGAAGAGACTTATGGAATGATCTTCTTGATTTGGATAAATGTATTCAATCTCCATGGATGGTCTTGGGTGATTTCAATTCTATCCTCAGCCCCTGTTAAAAAATTGGGCCCTCTCACCTTTCTATCTCCTCCAGGGATTTCAGAGAGGCTATTGAAGCTTGTAATCTTCTTGAAATCACTCTTTATGGAGTTAAATATACTTGGTACAAAAATCACCATAATAAAAAGGATGCTAGTAAGCTTGATAGGGCCTTTGTTAACATGATGATTCTTGATAACTGGGATAATATTTCTAGTGTTACCTCCCTAGGCTCAACTCTGATCATCATCCTATTCTTGTTAGCCTTCTCACAAATAACAAAAATTATGTCATTCCTTTTAAATTTAATAATGCTTGGTCTTCGAACCCTGATTGTGTTGCTTTCATTCACAATATCTGGATTTCTATGAAACATCAACAAGACTCTTTTGCATGTTTTTATAAGTTGAAAACTCTTAAACAAGCCCTCAAAGGCTGGTTTAAATCTTCAATTTCTCAAATTTATTTGGATATTTCATCACTTGAGAAAGAGATTGGTTGTTTTCAAACTCAAATCACCAACTCTAATTTCATTTTGGATCCTCAATTGGAAGTGAAGATCTCCATCAAACTTAACTCCTTTTTTACTTTTGAAGACAACATTCGCAAACATATGTTCATGAACAAATGGCTCACTGATGGTGATCGTAATTCCAAATTCTACAATTTCCTTCAAAGAATTAGAAATATTAAATGTCCTCTTTCCACAATTACTATTGATGGTGTGATCACTGATTCTGAAGAGGCCATCACAGATCATGTTACCTCTTACTTTTATAATCTTTTTAATGGCCCAAGTTTAATCACTGATCATAAACCTGATATTATTCATCTATTGGTGGATGAAAAGGACAATGAATTGCTTTCGAGCACACCACTTGATCATGAAATCAAAGACATTGTCCTTGGCCTCAATCCCGATATTTCTCCTGGTCTAGATGGGTTTAACAATGGTTTTTTCCAAAAACATTGGGATATAATTCACAAAGATGTTTGTAACCATGTTAAAAACTTTTTCACCCGTGGTCTACTCCCGCATGGAATCAATGCTCAATTTTTAACTTTAATTCCTAAGGTTTAGAATGCCTCTGAGATACACCAATTCAGACCGATTGCGCACATTAACACGATTTTCAAAATCATAACCAAAATCATTGCAAATAGACTTGCTCCTATTTTCAATAAAATTGTTTCTTGGAACCCGTTTGGCTTTATCAAAGGTAGATCTATCCAAGATTGTATTTTACTTGCCTCTTAATGCTTTAAAAATTTAAAAAAATGTAATAGAGGAGGATGTGTGGCTATCAAAATGGATATTAAAAAATATTTTGACACTATTGATTGGAATTTTATCTTTAAAGTGCTAAAAAGCTTTGGATTTAAAGATCTTTTCATTGAAAGAATTATGATCTTATTTCTTTCAGCTTACATTTCTATCCTTATTAATGGCACTCCTAGAGGGTTTTTTAACTGTTCTAATGGAGTTAGACAGGGTGACCCTCTTTCTGCTATCCTTTTTGTCATTGCTGAGGATTGTCTTAGTAGACTCCTCAACAGTTTGGTTGATCAATGTAAGATTAAACATATACAGGTTGCTAGAAATCATAACGCCCCCACTCACCTTCTATATGCTGATGACATTATCATGTTTATAAAAGGGGACCAGAAGAATATACAGTCTCTTAACGAAGCCATTGCTCATTATGAGGAGGTCTCTGGTCAAGTGATCTCTTGGAATAAATCTTTCATTTTCTTTGGTAAGAATTTTCCTGTCCACAGGAAAAATATTATTACCAATTATTTGGGTATTAAAGAGGGTCTAATTCCCTTTACCTACTTATGAGTTCCTATTTTCTTGGGGAGACCCAAAGCCTGTTATTTTTCTAATGTTATTGATCAGATTATATAAAAACATTCCAATTGGAAAGGGAAATATCTCTCCATGGCTGGGAGAATTATCTTGGTCAAGTTTACCATTGTTTCTAAAATGGTTTACTCCCTCATCATTTATAAATGGCCAGCTGGAATTTTCAAGAAACTTAATACCTATATTAAATATTTCATCTGGACTAGAAGTATTCTTGAAAGGAATCTTGTCACCATTCCTTGGAATTATTGTTGTAGACCCATTGAAAAATGAGGGATTGGCATAAGAAATTAAATCTTTTCAATGACGCTCTCTAGGCTCATCTCACTTGGCATATTATCAATCCCTCTTCTAAAGACACAAATTTTTTGTATCACATATTTCTTTCTATGATCTTAAAAGGGAATCTTAATTTCATTACTTCTTCCATCTGGCCATCTATCAGGGACTCTTATCATAAGATCATGGAGAAATATAGATGGATGGTTAGTGTTAATTCTTCTATTAACATTTGGTGTGGTAAATGGTATGATAACCCCTTGATAACTTTGTTACTTCCTAGTCACATTCTTTGGGACACTAATCAAACTATAAAAGATGTTCTTCAATCTCATCGTCATGATCTCCCAGATAATATTATTGAAATAATTGATAATCATTCTTTTTCTCCTGATGGTGATTTCCTGGTTTGGGAACCTTCCCCTAATGATGTTCTAGACTCCAAAGGCTTTTATAAGCAGAATTTTTCTCACATTGAATCTAGTTATATTTGGGTGACTCAGTTTAATAAACCTTGGATTAAACCCTCCAGGCTCACCCTCATATGGATTATTTCCCATAATAGATTACCTACTGATACTATTATCCAAAATTTTGGTATCCAACTCTGTTCAAAATGTCACCTATGTAACCAACATAGGGAGGATGCGGATCATATTTTCTTGTCTTGTGCGACATCCTCTGCATTATGGAATTATTTTTTTGATCTCTTCAATTACAGATGCTCTTTTACTGATTCTATATCTGTGTTTCTTAAAAACTGCACTAGATCTGATCTTTCTTTGTAGATCAACAACATCTTGATGGCGGTAGTGGCAGAGATCATTTACGAGATCTGGTACGTTAGAAATGACCTTACTCATAATAATCATTCTTTTAACCTTAATGCACGGAAATATAGGATCCTGGTGGCGATCCAGGAAGCTTCTTCTATTAAAAAGATTGTTGTAACAACTCAGTTGGGGTCTTTGACATCCTTCGCTGTCTCCGAGTTCCTGGAAATTATCCATATCTAAAACGCACCTTTGAGGTTTTCTGGCAGGCGCCAATGCAGGGATGGATCAAAGTAAATGATTATGGTGCTTCAAAAGGAAATACAGGTCCTTCCAGTTACGGTGCTATTTTCAAAGACTCTGCTGGCCAGTGTCAGGGCTGTTTCTTCGTTGGATGTGGCCACTCGACATCGCTGGAGGCAGAACTGTTGGGTGTCATCCATGCTGTTTATTTTGATCTTCAAAGAGGCTGGAGGAAACTATGGATTGAGAGTGATTCTTCCACCATAATTCAGGCCATCTGGAATGGCAGCACTCATCTGGCCTGGAAGCATACTGCTCGTTGGATGAACTGCCTTAACTTGCTCCACGGGTTGGATTATATTGCCACCCACACCTATCGTGAAGCCAACTCCGTCACTGATTCTCTTGCCAACACAGGATTCCACCAGTGTATGACATAGATGGACTCCCTGCCTGCTGATTTATTTGATCTCTTGATAGAGATTGTAAAAAAATCCCATATTTTATACTCTTGTAACTTTCTTGCTTTTTTAATAATGATTTGTGCTTTGGTCTTTGACCAAAGCATTAACTTCAAAAAAACATGAAACATCAATAACCAATTTCGTAATGATGTAATGCATAATGTCAGACATCCTAACCACATATTCAAGGCATCGTTCCAAAACTACAAATAATGATTTTTTCAAAGCCTTTTTCCAAGACACTAGTTTGTCTAATGAGATCTACCGATGCATCGAGAAGCATTAGTTGGCTCCATCTGTCACTTACTAAGTCCGATTCAATCCTCATATGAAAATATTAAAACATAATATAATCATTAGTATTAAAACTAACATACAAAATCTTAATAAATTAACAATAATACATTAATGGTATAAAATTATCTCTTCTATAGTAAAACATATCACAAAACCTTCAATAAAATCTGGAAGATTGTATCATAGTAAATGAACATAAAATAAGCATAAAATTTATCAGTGGATGTTGACATAGATGAAATCAAAACTGTTTGAGAGAAATATATCTTTCTATTTTGAAATCATTTTAAAGTCTTTTAATTATAAAAGAATAAATTTATTTTCAAATTATTATTATATGCTTGTAATGGAAGCTCATAAGGTGTTATAATGGTGTAAAATATTCACACCCGCCGTATAAGTTAAAAAAAAATCTTTCAATAATTTTGTCGAAAAGGTCACAAACTACCTTGTTTGGAAAATGACCGAAATATTATTATCAAACGTTTTTAAAATTATAAAAAAAATTTATAAATGGAATTATATCATATTCATGTAAATACTAATCATGTTTTGAAATACATTTTTAAGAAACACATATGTGGATGATAAATATGTCCCAATAGATAATTACGTAAAATCAACCTGTGATAATAAAGAAATTGTGAAATTAACACTTACATTGTAAATTTCGTTTGTTGATGGTTTGTTAAACAGTTTTATAATAGTTAATAATTTTTATTAAATTATACAAGAACTATATAAATAAATATGATATCATATATGATCTTCTAAAATTTCATTGTTAATAATATATCAGTGGTATCAATGTTTCAGGTGATAACTAATTCATTTTACATTATATGTATTGTTACATAAGTAATGTTTGTTATGGATAGGTTGAATTTGATTCATATACAAAATTATATTATGTTCTTAAACTTTTTTTTAACTAAAAAATGTAAATTATTCTTGAATGGATATGATGGAGAATGGATCTCATCGTGTTCGTGGAGACGGTATTCCGTACGTACGCAGGAGAGACAATATCATTCAATTGAAGATGAAATCCTATATAATTTAATGTTATATCATATATAGAGAATCCTTGACATGTTATATTTATTATTTAAATCAATTATAAATCATTATTATACCCATTCAAATAATGAATTGTTGAATAAAAACTACACCTCGATTCATATAAGTAAGTCATAGGTACGCATGTATGGTGACTTTGTCATTCATAGGATGGATATAATAATGAATATGGACATACCATATTTAAAATAGCATCTCATTATGAATGACGTACTGGATTTATTATTTTGGTTTCAGAATATCAATGAATGAGTAAGTGGAAGAAGAAGATAACTTTGAGTGAGGTGATGAAATTATCACCCCTTCTTCGGGTCCTTCCTTTTCATTTTATCCAAATGGATCCTTAGGTAGGATTTATTCTCAAGGAAATTCCACTAAGATGATGTGAGGGTAGTTATGAGGATATTGGGTTAGGGGTTGGCCGAGCCAAATGGCTTGGGAGTTGAGATTTTGAGAGAAGGGAATGTTCTCTTTTGATAAGAGAGGTGAGGGTCACTTTACGAAAAACATGATATATTATTTTATTATATAATAATATTTGGTTTATAATGGCTCAAAAATGATTTACTTAGAGTATAATGTAGGTATTGGTCGAAAAAATCTCATCTAATAGGTTTTATATAGGATTAGGTCACCATATTAACCTTATGAATTATATTTAACTCTTAGTTAAAATGTTTGTCATTTTCCATGTCTCCTTGTATTTTTATATTATATAGTTAATAAACATTATATAAACAGACAAGTGATCCCCAAGCAGTTCATTATTTATATATAAACCCATAACTATGACTTTTGGTCGAACCATATATTTTTATAAATATTATAACATTTAATAAAATATTATTTGTTTTAAAAACTCATTTATGTCAATTTTGACACTATTAAGTATTTGACCATTTTGAAAGTCACAGAAAATTAATTACTTAAAATAAAATTTATTTAATCAACCCTAACATGTCATGTTAATCTATAATACTATTGGAATGCATCAAAATTCTAAATTTACATTTATTTGGGTATTTATAATATCTATTTTTTTAATATTTCATTAATAAGTTAATTACTACACCATCATTGTGTCATAAATAAATTTAGTTATTTGATATCTAAGATTTATAAATAAAATACCATGGTGTAATAAATATAGTTAGTTTTCTAATGAATATTTATAGTCAAATTTATCTTATGTATAACCCAATATTAAAAATAGATTAGTTATTAAACATTGTATTGAACACTTTTAACTATTCTTAAAATAAATTAATAATAAATGTCCTAATATAATCAATGTTGGAAAAAATGAAAATATTTTATTCCAAATGATTAATTTGTTCGAAATATATTTATCTAATAGAATTCGGACATTTTTTAGGTTAATAATAATACCATTTTTACCGTTAATTACCCTATTAACTTTTAACTATGGTAAATAAAATTCAAAAGTTATTATTCACCAAAAATTATTTTCATATAATTGAATGAAATTTTAATTATTGATGTCAATCATATTTCTTGTATTTTTGAAAATCAATTCCTTAAATCGGTAAAATTATGTTTTATAGAAATTTGAAAATGCTCATTGAAGGTTGGTAAAAGATCGTAAATGTTCAATAAAATTTTAGATATCTAAACATATAAAAAAATTATTCCAATGAATTAAACCTCACTTATATAGGTATTGTGTATCTATTTTGACCTAAAATTATTTTAAATAAAATAAATAATTATTTATATAATAAATCAGTTTCAAACAATAACATAGTGTTTTTCAGTATTCACAAAAAATTGAACGATTTCATAAAAATACCGAATATTGACCCTATTCTAATTTTGATATTCTTAATCCAAAAATGAAGTCCATTTCGGAAAATAAAATTTATAAAATATCAAATAGTGAGTATTACTCTTCATAGCGGATAGTTTGATTGGTTGTGGTGTGTTAAAAATCGAAGTTAAGTCAGTGCAAGATATTGCATTATTCAAAGGGAACCATACCATGGAATCTTGGAGAGTTACAAATAACATAACAATGAATAAGTTAAAAATGTTTTTGATTTATTATAATTTCATTATGTTCATTTATGTTCATTTGGATGAGTTTTAGTGTTGAATTTCTTCATTCATTGTGTGATCATTTTCATGGTTTGTTGGTTGAATTACTTATAGTTAATTATAGAATATTTTTTTATGTTGAAATAAATAGAATGATGTAAAATTATATGGTATTAATGCACATATAAATGTATAAATGGTACCATGTAAAATTTTTTCTATAATTTGAATGATTTATTTCATAAAACATTAATTATAAATTTTTGGGGGGTTTTTTGATCATCACAAGCTATTTTCAATCTATTTAAAATTATGTATATATATTATTTATATAAAGTGAGTAAAATAATAATATACACAATAAAATCATAATGAAACATAATAATGGTTTTATGACCATCTTTGATGGTGGAAATGGAAAATAAATAAATATTATACACGGAGAAGGTAAACCTCCAAAAACTGGACAATGAGTTCATTTCATTGAATAAGATGTAATGAGAAATGGTATTGAAAGAAAATATTATAGTAGATATATAAAATTTAGATATATACATTATACTACTTTTATAAATCATTATATGGATTATGAAGGTGTGAATAATTTATAAAAAATACAAATTACATTAAAAGAGATGGTTTAAAAAAGTTCTCTCTTTAATATAATATCATTAAAGGGAACCTTTTGAACATAGACTTGATATTCTATTGATACAAATAGATCATTAAATTGGGAATTATTATTGGATGAGAATTATATATGTTATTTTTAGAATTCTATCCTTATAATGTTTTATGGATAATATGTGGTATTAATTTTTGGGATGAGAGGTGTGTTTCCGATTATTATAATCATTAGATTATTATTTTGGAACAATACTATCAACATTGATGATTTATATGATTAAATGATTCAAGTACTTTAATAGAGTTAAAATAAATGGGTTCGTTCATCATTATCACATTATTAATTACTCAAGAATTCATATATTAATATTATAATCTTATTACCATAAATTATTGTATTTTACATTGAAAAAAATTTAAAATAGTATAGAAGAATACAAATAATCCACCATAAGAATCTTTTTTAGTTTTAAATTTCCAAAATAGAATCTATTTAATGAAAATAATTTTATAAATAATATAAATTTGATTTTTCATATGAATCATAATTTATTCAAAATATACTAAATATAATATAATAATAAAATTTTATAATTCTTCAAAAATTTAATAAGGTCACATAATTTTATATTTTAATTATGATAAAACATTATATTAATTTATATTATATGAATGTAAACTTTATTTTTCATCATTGAATTATTTATTTAATTTTAAATTAACATTTTCATTTTACAATAATTCGAACAAATATTTGGTCATTTTAAATTCATTTATTTACATATTCCAAGATCTAAATTTATAATTTATTTCATAAGATAACTAAATTTAGTTATTTAGTTTAATATTTGAGGTTACTATTGTAATTTATATATTACTATTCACAACACATTCAAATTACTATTCCAACAGTTATATTTACCATAGTCATATTGGTTCCATAATTATGCATATAACAATAATTTAATTAATTATAAATTTAATTCTAATTTATCTTTAGGTTATATTATATATTCATCTCCAAAATGAATATTTATTAATGACATTATATTATATTTATATATCTTATTTTTGTGTGTAGTTATACTAGTGGTTTTATAAGATTTAAATTTAACCATTTTTTATCTCTTGATGTTTTTATTTTTCCACTATAATATTTTGAATTCTTATTGGTTTATATTATGACTAATCTATCATTATTAATTTATGATAATAATGTTTGGGTTCTTTATGTGAATTATTTGTTTTTTGAAAATAATCATAATAATGAAATTCTATTGAAAAAATTATAGGTTGTGGCCTTATTCCTTTCATGGGGAATATGATGAGAAAATCACCAAATTGGTAATAGTGTATTTCAAAATATGAATCATTTATTCAATTTTTATTACGTATATGTCTCCCATGGGTAAGTTATTTGATATCTATTAAACTCAAAATATTTTATTATCCTATATTTATTCATGAAAATTTTAATGTAACAATACTATTTTCCATCACATTGTTTCATAATATGAAATAAATATTTTATAAGAAAATAGAACATTATTTCTACCAACAGTCGAGACTCATAATTCATCCAAAACCATGATTCATGAATAAGGATTCAAAAATATTTTTAGGGGAATTTTTATTATTATTTATATTCATCAATGATATCAATAGTTTGTTTTATTTATGAAACATTGAGGATATGTTTTTAGATATATTATTTATTCTTTTATTGGATGTATTATTATATGTTTGAGTGCAGTTGTACAATATTATTATTATTTTATATATTAATTTTTATAGTTTATGATTATTTTTATTTTATTAGTGTGAATAATAATATTTCATATGTTATATTTCCAATATGATTTTTTATTTTTATTATGTTTCACACATATTATATTATTAATGCACCACAATTAGTATGATAAGGGTCTGTCCTGAGTATAGATTTACCCTCTATGCATTAACAGATACCAAAAAAAATCATTTGGTCAAACTAGATTTCTTTTTACCCCCATAATTAAAATTTCTTCTGAATGGCCTTAACAGTATGTTTCAGCTATCCAAAATTATTCATTCCTTCATATTTTGATATGTTAATAATGTTGTGTGATTATTCAATTAGTTAGGATATATATATGTACAGGTTTTAGGATTATATATTTATTTATGTTTATTTATTTAATTATCATTTATTCCTTCATTATTAATATATTGTAGTTGTTTTAATGGTTTGTGTTTCTATTATGTACCGTTAAATATTGATTATACACATTTAATAATGATATAATCTACATTATTCTTTCCAATACTATGTATTGTAACTCACCGCATTCGTATGTTTTATTTACCTCATATACAAGGGAGTGTTTTATAATTCCTATACAAGGATACACTATGGGGAATAGTGTAGTTCTCAAATAAAGAACTTTTTTTATATAGTTTTTTAAAATGTAATTTTAATTTCATGTCTATATATTGATTACCAAGACATATAACAAATATATTCCTTTGGGATGTGATTTATTGTATGTAGTTCCAATATAATATTGTAACCACAGAATTTTTGTTCCTAGAGTTGGGAACTTCATATATAGCCTCATTAGTGTAGACCTATTTTTTAAAAATTATTTTACTTTTTAACTATGAGGCTTTTCTTGGATTACAATGATTTAGTAAACCAGTCATAGATGAATAAATATTTTTTATTTCATAATAAATCATTAGTTATAGAATTGGAAAATAAATATACACACATATATGTACATAATTATTTGTAGTTGTATATAATGATACCACTTCTAATCATTGGGTATGATATACCACTATTTCAAAATGAGAACCTCAAATGAAACATTTGAATACATTATGTTTGATTTAAAAAAATGAAACAAAAAATCATCCTAAATTATTATTTATAATATGTTTTCTTTATAAAATAGATAATCTATTATGAACTGGTAAGGTATCTGCTCAGAAATAACTGAATTATTCATGTTACCCTAATTAATTCAATTCAAAACAATTTAATATTAAATAAATTTAATTAAAAATTTTATCATTTTACATAGAACCATGATGATCAAATTATTGTTACTAAATCATGGGTTTACATGGCACTATGATGTTATTAACATAAAAATACATCATATAAAATCACATATTAGTAATTATTCCTAACCTCGTATTTTTAGAATGGACATATTTTATAATTGAATTGATTTAAAAACAATTAAATGAATTACTATATAAAACTCTAAAAATCATATTCATATTAAAAATCGAATATACATGTCAGAAATATCATATTAGAATACAAAATATATAAGTATAAAATCTTTTTTTGGTTGGAATATTCCATTTTCTAATTTTTATATATTTCATTTTATTTTGAAATGTCGTCTGTGTTTGAAAAAAAAAATATCTTATGTTTAGGATGGTTTTTCTATGCATAGATTGTTTACATAATGGGAATAAAATAATATTTCATTTTAATAACTAAGAAATTTTTTTCTGAATTCAACTAATATATTCAAGATCCAAACATTAAAAATAAAATAGAATAAATTATTGCATCTTGAGATCTCTCGAATGAAAAATAATTCTCTTACTCTCTTTCGAAACTTCATTTGACATATGAATTTTTAATTGGTAAATTTACCCAGAAAACATATCTCAAAATTAATGAAAATAATAAATAATATCTAACATTGGTATGTTAATTATATTCCTTATAATTAAAATTTATTACTTCTATTGGAATTCATATTTATGATGTGTTGAAAATTCATCAAGATAACAAATATTCTTGATATTCATAAAATGGACTCTCAGAATATTCTAATGTTATTCACTCCATTGAAAAACATAATTCCTTGGATGTTTGACCAAAAAATTAATGATAAAATTTCTATAAACTCTAATTATGGTTCCTATAAAATTATGTAGATCTCATAAATACATTCAACATGTTTAACACATGGTAAATATAGCTTAAAAAAGATATCCAACATATGTAATGGTGTTATATCAACCCCAAAATCATTACATTCAATGTAATTTCTATAAATTATGAATATCATATAAAATTTAGATTACATCAAAATGAAGATAAACTCACCAATCATCAAATATATACTTGTACATTTTATATAATGGGAAAATCTCACACTATGTGTCATGTAGTGGATAGTGACATTATCATAAATTCCACATGTTTCGTACCTCTTTGGCGATTTTTGATGGAATTGTAAGATTTATTCATTAGGAAATATTACTGAAAATATAATTATATTGATACTACATTTTTTTCACATGCATTCGGTGAATACTCACTCCAATACACAATTTATCACAATTGCATGATTAAATTTACAATGAAAACAAAGCTACATGAATAAAAATACATCATCAACAGAATGGTAATTCAATCATTACATTCGAATTTAACATTAGTTATGAATAAATTTCCATGTTCAATTTAATATTCCTTCCCTAATTTATAATATATTCAATGGTAATATATGTAATCTACACATTACTGTTTCAAAAAATAAAAAATGGTGGATTTTTCAATGCCATCAAACTTTTTTAAAAATGTAGAATCTTAACCGAATTTTTGATTATATGAATTTTATGATGCTCAATTTATTACCAGTGAATTGTGTAGAATAACATTACAATATAATTGTTCCATCAATAATTAAAATAAAATTCTATTTAGGAAATAATTTATAAGAAATAAATAGTGAAACTATTAAAAAATTGTATATGTATAATAAATTGAACATAGAACTAACATCTAACAATATATTTCAAGGTGTTCTCCAAATATATTTTCTCAAATACCCATAAATACTTACACACATTAACAAACACATTAGAAAAATAAATGTTCAATATTTTCAACCAAAAATTCTATATATAATCACTAAGAGATTATAAATATAATTAATATGTGTTAATAGATTTTCTATAAAATGAAAATAAAACACCATCGTAAAATATTTGATGGGATGAGAAAAAAATAGATATGTTAAATTTGATGAAATATTTTATATGGTTAATATAATAATTGGTCCCCCTTAAATGGATTACTCTCATACTTAATCACCATTAATTTACACTATTAAACCATATCCCAAATTTTCACAGAAATAAGGTGGGTACTCTATGGAACATCAATATGAGAAATTCAAATTAACTATATTTCACACTCATGAAAAATCACATATTCAATGAAAAATAATGTATATATTTATGGATTCATTTATTTCCTTTATTTTTACAGATAAACCCCTCTAATTAATTAATGGGTATATTATTTCAACTTTCTTTGAAATATTGAATTGGAATATATACATTACAAACTAGAGATGATTAATTCATGTTAGCTTGTCCAAACATACAAGCCTCTTCTAATTGAAATGGCCTTATGGTCAAGCACTCTCTCATCACATGAAAATCATTCAATGTTTGGGTAATTTAGATATTTGTAGGAAATATTTTTCTATATAGTAGGACCCATTGACTATTTATATATATTCTTCTATATTTCATCTTATTAATATAAATCTATCCAATATTTGTTTTTAATATTTTTTTCATTATTAATATTATATTAAAACTGTCATCGTCAGTTCATTTACCACAATCGGGTAGATTCACAACCTCCTCAATATTATTTTCATCAATTGAACCAATCATTTATTCCATGTATATAATTTAATCCCTTTTGGTTAAAAATTATAAAAATTATTTCTTGAGTATAACAATAATCAGGGATTAGCCCCAAATGTGTTGTTACAAACCATAGTAGAAACCTCAGTTCCCTATTAGACTGAATCAAATTAGATAAATCAGGAAAATAATCTTTGGAGTGTCTTATAGTCTCTTATATTTAGTGTAAAATTATACATGGACATTTTCTTCCACTATTCTATATATGAATAACTTTGGTTGTTTTAAATATCCTATAAAATTTTAAGACATGTTTATATATTATTCCTGGACATATTTCACAATGTACCTTATATATTGTTAATTATATTAGGTTTATTATTTTTGTAACCATTATTTTCCTAGATTTATGGATTCAATATATTATAAAACTTATTAATTTTGGAAATCATCAATTACCATGTAAAGAAACATCCTGAAGCCCTCTAAATTCCCATTTATAATTTTATATTACTAGTTCATGGAATCATTCATGATTTGAAAACATAATATAACATTTCTAGAAGTCAATAGTTGTATTAATTCAGTAGGATAATATTTTCCTAGATATTATCAGCAGAGAAATTTATTTTTGGTAGGATATAAAGAATTATTTACCTCTCTATTTTTTATGGTTTTTGGATTCAAGATGAACAAATAATGTAAAACTAAATATATAATAATATATTCAACTAGGTTTTGGGATACCATTTTCCATGAGAGTTAGGTGTATTCTTATCCCAAATATCTCATTATAGGTTTTCCACCATTTTGATAATTTTTTTATAATTATCTTACATCCTATTATTTTTTAAAAATTACTCTCATCTCATGATGGTGGGATGTTCTAGTTTTGGATGTTTTTTAAGTTACACTTATAGGTCAATAATTCTATATTATATTGAATAATATAAATTATATAATGATAACAAGACATCTTTCCAATTCCAATCATTCTTTGGGGTACTTATGATGTCTATTAATCTATACTAAAGGGTGATCTTATTTTTTCACGCTTTTTTCGTTATAATAAAATGGAAATTGGTTATACATGTATAGATTATAATGATTCCATAATATTTGGAACCCCTCATTAACAAAATTATAACAAATATACCTATCAAAAATAAATCATCAATATTATTCAAAACCTAAAAAAACTCTTCCTATGAAAATTTTGGAAAAATATTCCTTACCATTTACCATCATTGTGAGGGATTTATATTAACTCATTATCATTTCTAATTATTCTTCCATAGTTTTATATACTAATTAGGGACATTACATATCATCATGTTATCCAATGATAAATATCAATATATATGTTACTAATCCAATAGAGACTTTCTTCAGCTAGTCATTAATATTGAGGAAGATATTTTTCACAGATTTAATGTCATTTATCTCACAATGTGAAACTGAATAAATAGTGTATGAATAATAAAATATTGCAACTAAAATGATATTACCATTATAATTATCTTCAACCACTGATTTTTCCATTATAATAGTTTGGAATATTATTTTATTTTTTCATTGATTATTTATTATATTTTTCAAGTCATTTGTAATGGATTCTATGTATATTTTGACATGGTGGAAATAATAATTTTCCTTATAAGGATATTATTCATACATCATGATTATTCACATTATAATCTATTGTTAAATTTCTATGAATAAAATCTAAATAACTAGTTAGTTTCAAATCCTTTTGCATCTGTTTCTAGTGGTGATTATATAATATAGACCAAATCAAAGGGATCAAACTGGTATATTTCAATTTATAGGAATTATAGGATCATGGAGAGAAACATAAGATTTTATTTATTATGCTGTTATTAAATTTTTATCAAAATTTTAATATTAATATAATCTTTTCTACAATTTTTGATGATAAAAAACTATCTATTTAGTTATAAAATCATCATATTATCACAATCCCTAAATTACATGATGAAATGAAATTTGTAAAGTAAACAAGAGGATGAAATGTTCTATTTTTTTTACAATGAATGGTCATATGATGAGAAACCTACCCCATTATGTTTATAACAACATTGTAATTACAAATTCTCTTGTAGTAATTTTTATCAAATAAAAATGGATGCATAATGAAAATCCTTGAAAAATGTTCACCATATTATAGAGGTGAATCTAGACTATTTTATATATGAAATTACATGATATTATGCACATAGTATAAAAAATCATTTTGTTATTTATAAATTCATAAAATTGGATTTTTAAACAATTTCATGAATAAACACATATTATTCTAAGGAGTTTTTATCTTCATTATTTTTTGAAATATCAGTACTCTATATATTACGTAGAATTTATTATTTTTATATAATCAAATGATAATATATAATCAAATAAAATTAAATGAATTTGAATGATAGTTTTAAAAATATTGTAATTCATTACGTTTTTCACAAAAAAAAATTATATTCTCTTCCCATAGAAATGTATAAATAGAAATGAAATCATGCATGATAAGAAGAAATTTTTCTTGTTTCAAACTCACTATTTTATGTCCAAGGAGCATAGATCGACAATGTTACATTGTAAAAAATTCACTAAGGCATGCTGAAAACATTAGGTTCTATATTGATAATGACAATTACCATTCTCAATGCCATCACTATTTTGAGAGAAGACTCTATAACCCTACAATTTTACAACCAATATCAAATTTAAAGTTGTCTTCTCTCTCAAATGATAAGTTTTCACAACTCCTCCAGAAGAATCTTGTGCCATTCTGAATAACATAACAATGGTTTCTCATATATATTAGAGTCCCCTGAAGTACTATTTTCACCTTGTAGATGAATACCACAATTAGATGAACTTTTTGTTTTCATAAATTTATTATGAGAACTATTTTAGTCCCTTCATGAACATCCTTTATCACTATGGAAGCTATATTTCAACCTCCATAAACTATCAAGAATCCTACTTGAACATCATTTCACTGCATTGATGATGTTATTCATGGTCTCTTTTTTAATTCATGAACTATTCCCACTTTGTAGATGAATGATTCCTTGTAGACTATTTTAGTTATATAGAACCTATTCTCATTGAAGCTACTAAGTCCCAAAAAACACATCACCAACATTCCTTCCCAACAATCTATTTTGCGGAATCCTCCCTCTAGAACTACATCAGACTCCCCAAATTCTTCCAGTGATGATCTTGTCTAGTAAACTTATATCTATAAAATTTTTGTGATTAGGTTCTTTTATATATAGAATACAAATACTTTAATACCCTAAAACAAAAAATACATGAAACATCAATATGATTCAAACTTCACTGAGAACTATTATTCTTTCCACAAAGAACCTTAATACTTTTATAATGCCAATCTCATCTAAAAAACCCATTTTGTCTCCTTAAATCAAAAACTCAATTCCACAAATTATGGGCCTCATGTGATCTGATTTTGTTACATTGTTCACATATCATGCTCCATGGTTCACATACATCATATTTGGTCTGTATAAATTATCTTTAATACTATGTAGTCCATGAAATCCAATCATTATGGGCTGAAAAAAATGTTCAGAGAACTCATTTTCAGGAATACATCACTAAACAGAAAAAAACTTCAAAATATGAGGACATAATATTTATAAATCAATGATAAAAATATTCACATTAAAAATATACATTATCAACATGAAACATATTAAAATTCTTTCGTATGACATTGTTAGCAAACAAAATAACCCGAAAATCACAGAGAAGATACCCTGAAGGAATTTGTTTACCAACGATAACGCCTTTGGTTTTGTTTAAAACTGTAGACATTTTGATATCACATTATTGATTGTTACATATTCTTCCAAAGATAATTCCATGGTATTTATATAGTGAAAAACGATTTACTCAACAAACAATATATTCCTACAAGATCAATGCTCAATGTGTGAAAAAAGAGAAGCATGAAATGTTCATAAAAGATTCACAACATTTAGAAACTACTTAATTTCCATCATAATGAACCCCATATTTTGTGACATAACACATTGGATCGAACATCATTATAATCACCAGATTTAACCCCCCTTACATCAATGCTCCCCGTTTCATAATTATAAAATTTTATATATTTTTGTACCACAATTTCTCCCCCTTTTCAACGAACCTGGATGAATCATCGATGTCTTCTGCAATAGGGATAGGAAAAAATATCAATATATGAGGGAAAGAACATCATATATCGAATATTAGAGCCCCACATTCACCATCTATCATGTGTGGGGAGTCAACTAAACTCCTTGAGAATGTCAATGCGAATCAAAAACATAATTTTTCAAGGCCTTTTACATAAGGTATGAAACCATTACTTCTATAAGAACATTCTACTACTTAAGAAGCTCTATCCCAACCTTCTAATTGATAATATGATACATGATTACATAGTTCTTGGTCGTTGACTGATAGTATATTTTTTTCTATGATTTATAGTTGTATAATTATATCAATATAATCTAATCAAATACATCACATCATCTCCCATATCATCAATCTACGACTTCATCCATAATAACAATCAGCACAATTTACAATCCTCTACAAATTCAAAATATATTGATCAAAATAAAATGATACCCTATTTATTGTTTCTCCATGATTTACATACCCTACCAAGATATAATTCGCCACATATCAATGATTTTACATTATCATATAATCTGGTTCAATATAGATTTTGATATCCTAATTAATATTGATGAGATTTTTCATTGTCAAAAAAATAAAATTCATTATTCCCTTGATATAACAAATTATTATTTTCACTAAAATCATGAAGGATTCTGTAGTATTGATTTTATTTATTTCTTATTGGCATGTTTCAAAAAAATTTCAAGTAGAAAATATTTCCAGAAATTATCTAGTATTCTCTAACATTAACTACATTTACTTTATATAAACATGTAAATTTTATCTGAGAAACCAATTGATGTTTTTATATCATTGGTATTATCCAATCATAATTTTTCTAAAACTTGATTTTAATATTCATATTGAAAAAATAATGTCCCATTATTTCCTTTATTATCTTATAAACCAAGGAAAATGTCAGTTCTCCAATCATAGAAATTTAAAACAGACTTGTCAATAATTATGTAAACTATTTCCACTATTATTCATATGATCCACATAATATTATGTCACAATATATAGTATAAAAATCATCAATTGAATGTTATAATTATTTAAATACAGACTATAATTAACTACACCATGTTAAAACTGATCATATATAAAAATTGATATAGTGTTGAATACAATTCTACTGAAGAATTAATCAAAATATATTTTGAATTCATCAAGAGAAAAAAAAAATTATCATCTTAATGAATGATAAAACCATCTGGCCAGTTAATAAAAAAATTCCTCCAAACTTCCTTTCATAAATGATGACTTAATATCTATTCGGATAAAATTGAAATTTTATTTCATTATTATGAAATAGAATAATATGATGGACTCTAGCCTTATACCTGATGAAAATATTTCATCAACTTAGATACCATATTTTTGGTAGTACTCTTTTCATATTAGTCATTCATTGTTTAGAATTAGTTCACCATCATTTTTCTTCTTATTGTGAAAGTCCCAATTAGTTAGGTGGATATTCTTATCTGTTGCTAATGAAAAAATCCACCATGTCTAATTATTATAAATTTGGTCAGTATTTTCATTCATTGAATGAAACTAGTTGTCATATCCTATATTTTCTTCAAAATTTTTTGGCTCTATTCTTGATTCAAATGAATCTTGAGGTACACTATTCATCATCCTAATCTACATTTGTAATGTATGAACACTGATTATGTTCTATCTATTAATTTTCCTCTATACTTATTTTTTTGTGAATATTATAGATTATTTTTGTCATTTTCATTATATTATTACACTTTAGTATCATCTTCTAGAACTGATAAATCCTCTGAGCTACATATCTCTTCATCCCTATCCTCCTGTTACCAAACATGTATTTGCTGAATTCTATATCTTTTTTTAAAATAGTTACATATTTTATTTAGATAAATTTTCTAGATGATTACTAAATCATTTAAACTATTTTTATTTTCCATAATTATTCATGAAATATCCCTTAATTCAAGGGATTCAATATTCTGATATTTCTCATTACTGGGAATGAAAATTTTACATTAGAAGACTCTGAAGTACTTCCACATTGGCTTATTTCCATTCAAAATATCTTATAGAGTCTTATATGTTTTGGAAATAATAATTACCAATTTGATGTGTAGAATAATGTCATAAGGGATTATTTTCAAATATTTTATAGAACACCTCTCTCAATAGACATTGTATTATCCATGTTGTTCATAATTTGATGTCTCATCTTAAATACTGTATTTTTTTATGGAGTACATACTAGTAAAATATGGTTCATTATCACATGTTTCTTGAGATAATCCATTACTTGGATATTATACATATTTTTTCAAGTATCTATTTGTAACTTCTATATTGTGTACCTACTATCTTTTTCGATTAAATTCGATAACTTGATATGATAATTGACAAATTAGAATTTTGGGTAAATATTGATATCTATGTTTTTTTGATAAATAACCAATAATGAGAACATAATATTCCCTCCAATAAATTTAAAATTGATTAATAGGTCCACACACATAATATTCATCAAATAATGTACGTTTGTTTACATTTTATCTTCTTCCTTATATATCTTCCACACGATCTTCCCTTGTTGACATTAATTACCTGCATGGGTACGATCACGTCATAACCTAGGGACGTCTCAAGTAGAAAAACATTACACTAGATCTTCCAATGATGGTTGGATAAAATAAAAATGGATTTTATTCCATATATTTTTTATTCTTTATTTAATAAAAACCTATATTCTTGTCAACTTACAAGATAGAGATTCTCATTAGAATTATTTCCATAAAAAATAACTAGAAAATATTTTTCATTAATGATACATAAGGTATTTGAAAATACTATAGACTGTCTTTAGTTTCATAATTGAATGACACTCTGTATGTTGATACTGGGACCTTCAACAACCATCACATCTTTACATTGAATTTATTTTCCACCAAACACGTATTTTATATACCCAATAATGGTCATACCTTCATTATTACCAAACATCACAATAGAATCCTCTGAATATCAGAATAATGTCACCAATTACTTATTTCCTATCATATGGTAAGTGGATATACGATCCAAGATCCACATTTCCATGTGATTAAATTCTTTTAAAGCTATATGAGTAACCACACTAGTGAAAATTGTGTTTTTAACATTTAATAAACGAGGTTAGATTTTTTAAACTTATGAAAAATGTATATGAAAGTGATTTTTGGCATAAGTTTAAATAGAAACCGATGGGGAAAATTTTCTATACATGTTTTTCTGTGTTATTTTTTTGTAAATTAAATGCCAAAAACCACTTAATACTATATTTTTTGCATTATTTTTGTAAAAAAACTAACACCAAAACTAATTAAACAATTATTTCACATCTATTTATCCAAAAACCGATGATTGTTATTTTTTTCTCTAACTCCTCGATGTTTATTTTTCTAATACCTGATGCCAACAATCTTTTAATATTTTTTCAGGATTGAAAATCCCTCATTTTTTTGGTTCTACGAAACCCTCCAACTTGTGATGAATCCCTTATGAATTGCGACAACTACAAAGGTGACCTGGTGATATCTAACTCCATTATTGTTGATTTTTATTCAATATTATTGATATGTGGTCTCTATTCTATATCATATTATATTACATAATAATTTCCACATTATTTTAACTTAAAAAACATATTCATAGACCAAATGGTGGTTTGATATTAGTTTGATGATCATATATAATCATGTTTTTTACAAAAATTTTTTTATAGATCATGAATATAGTGTTTATTCCTACAAAGCATTCATGGGAAGATTTTCAGATTAAGGATCAAGGAAAAGATGAAATACTAAATTTTTAAGTGTTTTTTTAATTTCGATGATAAATTATTTTCATTTAATTATATTTTAATTTGAATTCAATTATTATTTTTTATCGAGATTACTTAAATCAAACAGTAGTGAAATTATTTATAACAACTGAATTATTGTTTTATTATAATAATAAATTGGTATTGAGAATCAATTATATTTTTCATCATATATTTGATAGGGAGTGGGAATCATGGAAAACAGAGACAACTAAATCTTACGTGTGACACAATATATGATATGGTGTTTGTATATAATAGTTGCATGATCAACAATTTTTTAAATAAACTATGTGGTATATTCAGATTGTATGTATATGTGATTTATATAGCTATTTTTTTATTTTAATATAATTCTACAAAAATGACCCCCCATTTTGACACCCAAATGGTATGAATGAGTATGTAACAACATATGTTGAGATAGATCTTATTGTTTTTATATTAGATCACCCTGATCAATATCTATGTGAGAGTACTAATGATGTTTCTTAATCTATTGGAGGTGTAGTGCCGAGATCTAAGTATTCCATATCTATTATGACCAGTGACTTTCAGTTGTATCATACCCCAATATTTTGTAGCAATGATGTAAAATTAATTAACAAATTAATTAAATCATGAATACTATTGATAGACGCAACAATGAACTAATAAATGTCATATGTTTGAAAATAATTAAATTATAATATCAAAAAAACACATGCATATAGTATGAAAATAAAAAAAGGGAACTATTTGTAATTTTTTTTCATATCTGATGGTTTGTATATGATAATCAATAGTATTAATTAAATGGTCTTCTATTTATAGTTTATTTGTTTATATATATATATAAATTTTTATATGTTTTTAATGTATTCACAAATTATATTGCGATATCAGGTATTTAATGGATCGTAATTGGCTAAATTTACAAAGAACCTCTAGTGAATATTCAAATTAGTGGATGGATTCTTAAAATTTTCTAAACAAAATCATAAAAACATTGATTATATTTTATATCCAAGTGTGATGTGTTTAAATATGAGAATGTTAAACTCCAATGAAATTAGGGGTCATCTCATTTGTTATTGTTTTAGCCATAATTATAAATATTGGATCTACCATATTAAAATAACTATAAATTCAATATATAATGTTGAATTCAATATTAATAATGTGAAGTAGGATCATATTGAATATTTAATTATTGATTTATGTGTTGAAACCAATGAAAAAATACTAGTATTGAATGACTATATGTACATTTTAAAACATCATTATTCCCATGTTTTTTTAAATATATAGCATTATGAGAGATTTTTAGATTGGTTTAAAAGATGAAAGTAGTGGTTGGAGTGATAATAGTTTCTCTAACTTACATTCTCTTTTAAAATAACTTCTTCTATAAGGCAACAGGCTTCTAGAACCAGTTATGAGGCGAATACAATATTATTTTTAATGGGATTATGGTATAAAAGGATACATGCTGACCCAATGATTGTGTGTTTTGTAGGAAATAATTTGAATTTTTATCGAACAATCCAAAAATTTGAATATCATGATATAATATGAATGAAAACATCAATTCAGATTCATTCTCATGTATTGACATCTGACCCTATGTTTTTTCACATAATTTCTTCCTATAATCCCATCATATAATTTTGATAAATTAAACATGATTAAATCATTGGTAGAAAAATAAATTCTCATTCTAAACCAATTTGGTACCTTCCAATAACTACTCATTTGAAGCACCTATTTTCAAATTCAATGGATGAAAAAAGGTTATGATGGAATTCAGATTAATGAATATATAATGGTAAATTACATCACCTGAATCACTCATCACAATGGAAAATATTTGACAAATAATTTCTTGATTTTGGAAGTGATGTTAGAAATATAAGAATTAGAGTGTGTATAGATAGAAATAATTCATATCAGATCCTAAGAAGCCAACATAGTTCATTGAATGTTCTGTTGGTAGTTTACAACTTCTTCCCATACATATGTATATAGAAAAAATATGTTTGTATGAGGATGGTGATTTCTATACCAAATAATCTAGGAAATAATATTTATGTGTATCATCGCCCATTTATTTATGATTTAAAAATTCTATGGGAGGTAGGTGTTAATGTTTTCGATGCATATGATAAAGGGTATTTTCTTTTGTGTGTTATGATAGTGTTCATTATAAATGACCTTCATGTATATGAATGCTTATGTAGATATAGTGTTAAGGGACATAAATCATGTCTAATTTGTGATGAATATACTTTATATTATCTATTTCAGACATGATGAAATATAATGTACATGGAACATTGAATATTTTGTTGAATTGATCATCATTACAATAGATTGAAAATAGAATTTCACTATTTAAGGGAATTAAATTTTTCCCAAAAACCATTTCATGTTGAAGAATAAAACAATATGGTAAAAATAATTGATTCGACATTTGGAAATAAATGTAGTTCAGGCCGTAAAAAAAATATCTGGAAGAAACTGTCTATTTTATAACTACATTAATTGATATTTTTAGAGATAAAACATAACATTTATGTTATTCATGCGAAGAAAAATAAATGTAATCATTTGATAGGATCATTATTAGACATTAAAGGAAATACAAAATATGGATTGAATACTAGATTGCACTTGATAGTAATGGGAATACCTTTGGATTTATCTCCCATTATGATTGAAAATAAAAACATATTTACTTCCTACTTGTCACACATTATGAATGAGTGAGAACATGATTTTTTTAGTGTCTGTATGTTATAAAATTATCGAGTGTATATTCTCATATTTTATGAATTTCACATCAGTTGAGGATTGATAATTAATATGATTTAAATCCCATGACTATCATGTATGGATGCTACAATAACTACCAATCGTACTACATGGTATATTTCCGTCATCATTGAAAAATACTATCATCAAGTTATGTAATTTTTTCAAATATATTTGTGTTAATGTTACTGATCTAAATATGATTGATTATTTGGAGAATAAAGTTAGTCATATAGTTTGTCATCAATAAATTTATTTTTATGTCTACAATTATTTTTGATATAATGGTTTATTTGGTGATTCATCTGGGGAGTGATTGAAGAATATGTGGGCCTATTTATTTACGTTGTATGTATACTTTTAAAAGTATATGATAATTTTAATGTGATATGTTAAAAATAATTATCGACTAAGGGCCTTTATTGTTCAAAAATATGTAACTAATGAAGTGACTAATTTATATAATTATTATTTGTATGAAGTATAGAATATTAAACTCTCAATATCTTGACATATGGAAGTTGATAGTGAAGGTAGAGGGATTTGTGGCATATAGGTAAATTTCATTTAATTCCATAATTCGATTTAAGCACATTTTTATATTTTTAACGACACAAATGATGTTCAGACCTATATCACATAACATATTTCTGAATTAAGGAGACAATATCCAATAATAATTGAAAAGTGTTTGATGATTGAGCATAAAAATAAATTTGATTCATGATTTAAAGAGAAAGTGATAAAATATATATCTACATCATAAATGTAGAAATAGTTGGAAATATGACCATCTCGTAATGTGATTACATTGACTATTTTTTATATTCATGGGTATAAATTTTACACAATAAAGCTAGATGACAAGAGTACTATTCATAATAGTGGTGTGATGGGTATCGCTGAAGTAGTGCATTTTTTCAATTTGAATAGAAAAAAACCCAATTTATGATTTATTGGAATATTTTGGAGTTCATTAGGATTTATGGGAAGTTGATTGTGAAGATTATTGATCCATTGTGTTTTAGTGTAATTGTGATGATAACAATAGTAGTGTGAAATATGATGGTTGTGGATTTACACAAGTTGCTTGGAATAGATTTAATTATAATTGTGAACAATTTATCACGATGATGCATGTAATGAAGATATTTTATTTCATTAATAAGTCAAATGATTTGTGGTCCCCTAATGTTTCGAGGAATAAGATAGAATTTGGGTGATGTGAATGATGTTGGTGATGTTATTTATTAACATGCGTCTTCTTAATCTATTATGATATTTCTATATAATTTAAATGACTACAGTGAAGACATTGTTCATGCAGTACATAATGATAATGATGATGTCATATGAAAAAAAACTAAATTAGTCTTGAAATATTTTTGTTAATTATTTATAACTTGTTTTTTTTGAAACATAAAAATATTTTCCCCTTTTTTACCAATTGTTTCATCCTTTTTTTTACATATTCAGTTTTCTAATGATATGCAGGTACATAAAATTTCATTACACTCACTTGTTTCAATGTTATATATAGAGTGAGAGGATCAGTTAGTGAGGTATATGTATTTTTTAATACTTTTAAATATTTAGTAATATACATATTTAATGAAATAATACTTTGAATTTATAATTTTTTATAGGAAAACTGATTCATCCTCAGTGGTGGAGACATCTCATGTTACCACCTAGAAATAAATTTCTTAGGTTTGAAATCATTATATTACACATTTACAAAAACTATCACTTTATCATGGATATGCAAGACTATATATTCGTTTTTATGATAATAACAATGAAAGTGGACCAAATGTAGTTAATTTTATTAGTTATATGATAAAGGAGATCCATTGTAGGATTATTATTTGATATCACGATTGGAATTCTGTGGACATGACGGTGAAACAACATCTTTGAGATGTTGTGATGGTAAAATATCTAAATTGATTTATTTTATCTCATTTTATGAATATTAAATATTTTAAATGACATATATCATTTATTCTATTACAGATGAAATTAAATATTGGGGAAATAAATGAAATTAAGAAATGAAATCTCTCTTTACAGACAGTTCAATAGAGATATTAAAAAATAATATTAAAAAAAATATATTTTTTGAAAGATAATGATTGAAAACCTATGCCTTATGTAACCATATATAGATGAAGATATATGGAAATAATTTTTTGATAATTGTCATGAAGAAAAATCTCATACATGATAATTATTTGATATTGTGAAATTTATTATATATATATCTAATTTCATATTATTTTATCATTATGTAACATGCCTCTAGAAGATATCATTAATATATCCTGTTCAAAATTTATGCACTCATACATTATCATGTAGATGGTATCCGATATTGGAGCAGAAAAAGTATAAATAAAAATTATAATAATTAATTTATTGATTTAGTATTGATTCAGATGAGGTCTTGTATGGTCCTACATCCCCTCCCTCTCACCATGAAAATGTAAATGAGTGAGTAGAAAGAGAAATGAAAAGTATGTTATATAAGAAGCTAAGAAAGTAGATAATAAAATTGTGTGTAT
The DNA here is from genome assembly GCA_963277665.1 of Viscum album. NCBI lineage: Eukaryota > Viridiplantae > Streptophyta > Magnoliopsida > Santalales > Viscaceae > Viscum > Viscum album. Next base: position 791,838,458 of record OY728128.1, on the reverse strand, counting down.
AAATTATTTATTTGTCATAAATTTTTCTATTTTATAAATTAGAAAAACTAACATAAATTTTTAATTTTTCATTTCATGATGAACTTCCAGAGAAAGAGACACAATTTCATTTATCGATGAGGGATTGATAGACATCCTAGACACTTATTGAGGAAAAGAAGAACACCCTGTTCATGTTGTAGGATATCAGGTAGGTGTTATTATTTGGAATGTTTTTTATCAGCATAAGCAATCAAATGACCTAGAAATAGAATTCATAAAATACGAACTGAAAGAGATGATATATCATATGGGTGATAAAATTCATGTAGCTGTTCAACAGTAATTGATAGAAAACATAACATGACAATCACTATCTGCATAGCCTTCCCATCCTGCCCAGTCTACCCATCCTGCTTGCTATGTTCCTACACCTCCATCCTATCTGGTCTACCCTACCCAACCTACCTACTTTGATCATCTACCTCCTTTATCAGATGAAACCATATACTATAAGTTATTTTCTAGAGATCCCCGTTTACATATTTATGCATTATGACTCAAATAACTTTTTTGGGATTCTCTAATCCATATCCTATACAGATGGATCAGGTTAGAGTATATATACATGATATTAATTATCCTAACTCGCAACTACCATTTCCTTCTGAGGAGATTACAAAAGTTGGGGATTGTTTAGGTTATTTTATTAGTTTTTCTAATAGTTATTCTTCGTTATATTTCATATGAGGTACACATATTTTTAAATATTAATTATACAATAATGAGAATTACATATAATTTTTTTAGACCTTTATCTTATATAGATTTATCTAAATGAAAAAGAAATTTTACAATAGAAAAAACACATTCAAGAACAATCAACTGTAGATACATATGATATTTATTATGGGATACAATGATTATATTTGGCTTATTCGTACTTGAATAATATCTATCAGTTTTAAATGATGTATGAAATTTGTACAAGAGATTATCCATTGATAATACATAATGAAAATATCATGAATCTTTTTTATTTTGAAGAACTCGTCCTGAATGTGTTGTAGTTTTTTTCCATTTATGTAAATTGATGTTTTATTTTATTTTAAATTTTTTTTGTTTAAATTGACTAACTATATATACTTTTTAAATTAGGTATACATAGAATTCATTTCAAAAATGACAGCCTAGAACTTTACAATTTTAAAGATCGATAATAAATTTCCATAGATGTGAAACATGTGAAGATTCCTAGTATATTTGTATATATATATATATGATATAATATCACATAGAGAGATTGGATCATGGTTTTTTCCATTTCATAATAAGTATGAAAAGATACATAATATTTTTATAAATTATGATAATTTTTGAATTTTAGGGGGAATTGAATGATAGCCATATTTTTCCCATGTAAATTCACCTTATATTGGGTTTCCCCTTTATTATGAGGTGTTCGTAATGATTATCGATGTTATTTTGTAGGTACGTTTTTTTTTGTTTTTTCTAATGTAATTATTCTTAATTATAAATTTTTATACACGGTTTAAAAGTTTTTCTCTATGAAAATGAGGTTCATGAAAAAAATTAACCAAGAACACATGTTTATAAGGAATCCAAAGGACATTAATTATGTGAAGGTAAAGGTAATTAATTTTTATATTAGAAATATTTATGATTTATAGATATATTGGATTAAATTAATCGATTTAGTGTTTTTTAACCATAGTTTGATCATAAAAAAGTACTTGTTTAATGTTATTGTTATGTTCTACAATTAATGTATAAGAAAATCTCAACTCGGGTAAATACTAGATTTAGTAAGGATAGTATTATTTTATTTTTATATTTTCTCTCATTGTATTATATTTTCAAATAACAAATCATTAAATTTTATTGTTGAAATTACAAGATAATGAGCCCTATACCCCAACTAAACTTACCAACCATTAATCGTTGCTTGTAAAATGTTTTTTAATGTCTGATTATAATTTTGGGTATGTATATACTTATTTTTTTGAATAATTTTACATTTTCATAAAAAAATGTGTTCAAAAAAATTGTTCTTTTGTTATAATAGGTATTTCCATAGAATGATATCAAATGAAGGCTTCAATAATAAACAAAAATGATCATTTCATCAATTTTATGTATGCGTATTTTAATTCTACTTTATAATACAAGTGTATTGATTGATGTTTGATTAAATAAATAAAAACATGTAGGTTTTTATAACTTTTTTGTCAATAATAAACACTATATTATTGATGTATACTATTCTTATTAAAGGATCATTAATTATTTTGGTAATTCAATATTTTGTATTATCTATAAAAAATAACATAGGGTGTTGGTTTCCTGAAAACACGATGGTGAATTATTTTTAAAATATTCATGGTTTTCGTAGTCTATTTATCTAATAAACGAATGTCGAAAATGGTTTTTCACATCAGTTTACAAGGAACCAATGTGGAATTCAGGGTTGTGCTAGATTATATCCATTGTTTCATATATCAATCAGTGCCGAAACGTTGTTTTTGGTGGGATAATTTGTAAAAATGATATTGAAAACTAATCATGGCATCATTTTTGGCACCAAATATTAAAAACCTACATTAAATCTACCTTCTTCAATAGTTCCACTCCTTGTCCATCACATTTCATTCTGATCCATCTCATTGACATCATTCCTAGTATGGATTAATAATCATTATCTTCAATAAAGTATGATGGACCATTTTCATAGGACTATACATCAAGAATATTTATATGAATATATTTAGTAATATTCATCACATTAATTTATGTTGATGATGAAATATATCATTGCATGTGACAGAATACTCCACACATGAAATAGTGTTCATCAAATGACATTATGGAATAATTAGATGATTATGGCCACCTCTATTTTTATTGTTAAAATTTTCTCCTCTATCCAATGGAACAATCATTTTGTTAGTGCCCCATATTACCACAACAATTACATCTAAACCTTAGTGAAATCCTATTTGTCACTACTGCATTATTGGGTATCCCTTATGTTCTTTGATTATTCTTGTTTGATTAATTTACAAAAGAATATTCAATATCAGAGTGGGTTCCTATGGTTTGACTTAAGAAATTATTGATTTATATATTTGATCAATACCAATAGCTATTGTATAATGTTAATATTGAATTTTATTCTCCTTTGTAACATCCTGGACCAAAATTCCTTCAAACAGTTCCCCAATCCTTGTTATTTATGTGGCCTCAATCACATCTCTGCAAATTCTTGTGGTTGTAGACTAGTACCAAAGGACTAGGTTAGTCTATGATGATAATATACCCTCATTAATAGTGTATAATAGCTTAATATCACTGACATACAAGTATTATAAAAAGTAAATAAGATATCCAATAGATATTCATATGGAGAAGATGAAGATATCAAAAGTTATATCCCATACAATAATGATGATACATTTCATATCTCGCAATAAAACAAAAACAATTACATAGAAGTAAAATACTATAAATGTATCAAAAGAACAAAAAGAACAAAAATATTCCATTAAGTAGCATGATCCTCATATCGTTTATATGCTCCGCTACTGCTAAGAATCTATAAAGAACCTCTAGTAGGGAACATTCCATTTTATATACATGAAATCATATAATCTTTTTAGGTAACCAAATGTGGAAAAAATTGGATGTGACGCATAATCCTTGTAGAAAAAAAAAACAATGACCAAGCTCCATCAAATTAGTGAGTATATATACTAGTGTAAAAGTTGTAATAGAATACTCCTGGTTGTACTAAATTCAATCATCAAATAAGTTCATGGTTCTGATGTAATAACCAATTTCATGAAATAATTTGAATTCAATAAATAATTTTCTAAATTAATAATGAGGCCTGTGTAATTTATAATCTTGATCATTCAATAAATAAACATCATTTAATTTGATCAACCTTAACACACAACACAAATCTTGACATACCCCATTGATAGAAAAATAATGTACTTCCAATCATGAAATCAATAAATTATAGAAAAATAATGAATCTATGGTTTTTCATTTTATTAGGAGATGTGTCATATAAAAATTCCATTCATTAGTCATTTATGAATATCAAATCATCCATGGTATTTATAATTTTGAATTGTGGTATCTTTATAGCTATAATATAAACAAACAACCTACATTCACATCCTTGGTGATCCTTAAAAACCCATGCATCACTCTTGGTGTGGTATAAAATCATTGCCACTCGAGTCCATCCTTGGTTTACCATTATTTGATCCCTTGTATTTCATATGGAATATTGACCAATTACCAATGAATTCTAAATTATAAATCCATATTTAATTCCAATAATCACTTGGTGGATAATATTTATCCCTTAGGATTCCATCCATGGTGGACTATATACGGATTAAAGTGCCACTCAATCATAAAAAGTAAAACAAAATTTATTCTGTACAGAAAATTATCATTTGAATCTATGTGTCTACCAATGAATATAATCATACATCCATTCAATACAATTTAATCAATTTCATTTCAATTAGTCAATAAAACCACATAATTTATTTCCTGTCAATCTCTCCATAAAATGATACCCAGGGAATTATCCAAACACAGAAGTCTTACCAATTCACTACTCAAATGAAAAATTCATTATTACAACCTTCTCAAGATTAAACAATATTTTACAGTGTAAGAGAAAAGGGTAATAGTTTTCCAAAACATACGACTAATCATATCATTTTAAAATCATATCAAAATTTAATTTATAGAATAATTCAAAATTTAAATCATCAATTATCAAGTCAATATTAACACCCCATGAAAATGTTTAAATGAAAGACATTAAAAGTATTTGATCTTAAGCCACCCATAGTGGTCCATATAAAAACAAAACAATCCAAATTGGTTGGTTCCATTCATGGTTCTAAACCTTTTAACATTAACCAACATACCTCATTAATTGAACATAATATACCTAACAATTCAATTCCAGGTCAATGATTCAAATTAACGCACAACTAGAGAATTGAATTTTCTACAAAACTGTATATATTAAAACCTTAATATTTAATGAAGGGTGAAATAATACCTACCTTAGTCCCATATAAGGTACACCGTACAATATCAGCTACTGATTTGACTAATTACAGGAGAAAATAAATTAATATATAAATAACATAACAATAATTTATTTTATATTTCACCTAAATGACATAGCAGTTATTAAGAATAATAAACAAAGTAAAAAAATAATTCAGAAATCACCTATCCTAATCTATGGAGATGAGTGGTTCATGAATATGATATCGGGTGGAGGAGTTACCATGATTCATTTAATTAGCATCAAAGACTGTTTCAAAGGGGATCCATTAATATGCGGGAGGATAAACATAATTTTTTGTTATAAATACATTTTATTGAGGTGAATTTATTTAAATTCACTAAATTTAATAAATTCACATATTTTGGGCACATCATTTTCCAACCTATTCTCCAACCATGCACACATAAATGTAGGGAATGTAATATCACACAGTTTGTCTCCATGGTTTGACTAACCCTCCACATACTATGATAAACCTCATTGTCAAAAGTGAAGAATTGGTCACACTACCTTGAACCATAATTATCATGGTTTCTCTAGTCCTTGTGGCCTTTTCATACACTCTTAATATGTCTAATACAGTTATTCAAATAGTGAGGCCTACCCTGCAAGTCTTATTTTAACAATTAACCAGACCATTTTCATCCAAAAATTTGGGTTCCAGGCTCAAAAGAATCCACAAACATCCTAGAAACCACTATGACCTCAATGGGAATCTATATATTGTTATATTGAAACATTTTCACTAATAAATGATGAAATTTAATGGATAATTAAATTTTGAAAGAACCATGCTCATAAAGACCACCCCCTAAAGCAACGTGACCATGAATTTCCTTCTCAAGGGTAGTGAAAACTTTCTCAGAATAACCCTATCTACTCTTATCGTACACCAGCCTCTCATTCCTAGGTCTTGTCCTCTACCAATCTAGGATTCCATTGCAGTAGTTCTAAGGGAACAAAAAAGCCACATAGAACCTTCATTATATGATCAATAATATATATAGGATACTCCTAAAATGATTAATCTAATTGTAAATCATCATTGTAGAGATGAAGGGAATGATATAGTTTTGAATGATATCTGCATAATTGACATACTTGTTAGATTTCATGAATGGCATAGTTTATCTAATATATCTATAACTCAATGGCTACAATCCTTACTCTCTCTAGAATATCAAGCGGTCTTACATATGTTTGTGAATGATTACCCTATCTCCTAATTCTCATGTGTCCCAACCTCAATCAAACATGCGGGGAAACTAGATCTCTACCTTTATCTATATATGTTATCTATAGTGACTAGTTTATGATTTTTGATGAGATTTCAAAATATACATCCTATTCTGAATCAACTGCACCTTCTTTGTCACATCATGAACAAGTGGATATCCGATCAGTGCTACCTCTTATACCTTTGCCGATCATAGGATTGATCGGTATGGACTACCATACAAATCCTCATAAGGATCTATTTGAATATTACCCTAAAATAATTATTGTAGATGAATTAATATATGGGTATATTCCAGTACAAAGAGCTCCTTAAATAATTGACACATGTTCACAGCATGTCCTCATTCTCATGAATTGTGCACTCTGATTGACCAACTCTCTTGGTGTGGCATGCTCTGGTTAATGGATGCAGTGTACCCATGACCATTGTATCCATTTCTAGATTCGTTAAAAAAATGGAATCCCCCTCTAAAATGATATTATTCATGATACCATGGATTTTTACTAGCTCATGGATGTACAACCTTCAATTCTCAGGAAAATTGAAGGTTTCCTTAATCATAAGTTATTGTGAAACAATCATGATCCTTTAAAAATAATCTATATGACATCATTACCTTGAGCCATACATGGTAGTAATGAAACAAAATCTATCAAAATTCCATCCCATTTCCTCATAAGGATGGATAACTACTATAACTATTTGTCAATAAATTGGTGTCTCGCCTTTACCTGGTTAAAGGTAGAAAATATCCCAAAATAACTAGCTAAATATATATTCATACCTGATCACTAGTTTCCTCGATATAAATCCTATCACATATCGGTGATGCTAGGGTGGACTGCCCATGTTGAGGCTTGAATGTTATTAATCAGCTCCTCATGCATGATTTGTGAATCCAACATGTGAACATGTAATCAAAAAATTAAATCCTCTCTTATTATCCAACCAAGAGGTGGGTCCTCTCCTTCTACACTCTCACATATCTCTTGGATCTCATAAAATGATTGCTTCTTCATCCTCACTCCATCCAGTAAGGCATAATTCACAACTAATGATGAAATATAACTCTTCCCTGTAATATCGGCCTCCACCATATTCATATCAGAAAACAAATCCATTATTTTTCACTCACTTTTGGGTTTCTGAAATGCATTTTGAAAAGTCCCCATGATTAGTGCATAGGAAGCTACGTTATCCATACTAAGCATGTAGGTGAGATCAAAATAGAATGGTTGTTTGTATTCAACCAATATTTGTTTCCTCGAAGTCAAATCATGCCGTGTAAATAAGATCATGATGATTTTTTGTGTGTGTACACAATAATATGGCCCCCGACTAAGTAAGGTCTCCAAAATCATAATTTCTGAAGAACTACAGATAACTTGATATCATGTGTTCATAATTCAATTTCTGCGTCCTCAACTACTGATACCTGTATTTAATGAATATAACTTCCTAAAAAAGAACTTATCATATCCTGATACATGATGCATCAAAGTACATTGGGTAACTCCTAACTATCTCTAGAAAAAATCTATATTTGTGATGAAGTAATTCATTCATTAATCTATTGCAAGGTCATTGCAATGGATTCTAATCAAGAGAAATTCACAACCATCATAGATAATTCTATAATATGTTCTATTTAGTGTGGAAATTCTTGAATGATACACCATTAATAACCAACTTCACCCATGAATCATGGTACCTTGGATATGATCTTTGTATGCTTCCAAGAAATAACAACTCTCACCATTCCTAGGTCAACTAATACTCCTACCTCTGAGATAATCTGACCCGAGAAGTGAATATACTCCATGTAGAAGTTGAACTTGGTATGCTTAGAATATAACTGATTATCTCTAAGTGTATTAATAATAATAATATTATTTTTGGTTTTGTTGTTTATATTATAAGAATACAATAAGATATCAACCTAAAAAACAACCAAAAACAAATCAAGATATGGATGGAAGACTCAGTTTATCAATTCCATGAACATTAATAGTGCATTCATGAGACCGAATAACATAACCAAATACTAATATAGACCGTACCAGTTATAAACATATGTGAAAGGTACATCTGATGGTCTAACACACACCTAGTGATAACCAAATTCCAAATCAAAATTTAAGAAGACACAATCTTCTCATAACTGGTAAGAGAGATCATTTATATGAAGAATAGGAAACCTGTTTTCATCTATAAACTGGTCCAATATCTCATTGTCCATAGATCTATTGATGGTATTTTCCTCATTTCTCAAGAAAGGAATAGAAAATCTCACAGGGAAGTACAGGGTTGTATAAATATCATTTCATATAAATACTATAGATGCATCATGATCAGTTTCATCTTAGTAGTAGTAATTTTGTAATGTGATATGGATACAAATACAGCTATGGGAACATGCAGGATAGATTAATAATTCACTATTAGTGGAGGTAATCACGTTAATTCATTCGGGAAAATGTCCTCAAAATGATAAACTATTGGAGGGAAATCTATATTACATGTTCCTAGATCATCCTATAATGAAATCAAAATATGTGTTATCATCCTTCCAAACCCACGATGCATTAGTCCATCTAATCACTTCTAGATATTCCATTCCCCCTTTTGAATGAACTCTTTCTCCCTATGGTGATGTAATGTTTATCCTTCAGATATAGAATTCAATAAAGGCATGAAAGGAGGCTAACTAGTTAATCCACAGAATGGTGTCAAAACCCTTCATCTTGATGAAAATAAGATCCCAATGATGTTTCACCATCTTATCTCAAGGTTGAACTCCCTAAAATTGCATACACCCTCATCTCTAATATCAAATGAAGAATCAAGCATCAAAAAAACAATAGATGTTAGAAAATTGATCCCAAGGATCTCTACAATGGGAATATATATAATTCTATATGAATACCCTATATCAAAATGTGTTTAAGTTAATTTAAAGAATACTATAATGGTACCTATGATAGAAGAAGGTCAGGGATACATATCCTTAGGGATATGTTTTACTTTTTATGTATGGCATGAATTGTCACCCAATGATACAACCTAGATTCACTGAGTAGATCCACTCTTTTGGCGTGAAAATACTGGTGTCTGACTACCAAGACCATGCCCACCACCTTGGCATGATTGTATATTAGTACTCCAAAGACTTTCTTGTTTAGAACCTATATTCCATGCTACTAAGCATCAATTATATGGAAACCCTCTTTCACTATATTCTAGTGGAAATGTTATATAGATGTAATGTACATGACCAATATTACAAAAATATTATCACTTGAATGTGTCTGTCGTACAATGTGGCCTTTTATGTCCAAACAAACTACACTGGTAGTAGTTCTTCTTCCTACCTAAGTAGTTGATGTGTATTATAATATCACAATGTTGAAGATATAGGTTATTCTTCCAACTACCAGTCATTATAGCACTAGATATAAATTCCAAAACACACTTTCTCTCACCATCCTCCTCTCTCATGATACACTATATGATAATCCCATTATTAGATATTCCAAAAATAATATTTATCATAAATACATTTAACTATGATCAGATGTTGTACAGGAGACCATCCTCGAATTGTATAGCTTTATATGGCTCATCACCCACCATAATATGTGTGAAGAATGGGAGTTATATAAAAGAGGCAGAATATTCCATAAATTATTATGTTTTATGTTCTAAGAATATTAACTCTTGAGCTCTATGAATCCTCAATGTCTCATGAAATAATTATTCGTAGTATTCTATATGAATGTCCCTTCAGGACAACTCTAAATGATGATAAATCTAAGTAATAACGTCCCACAATATGTTGGAAGATTCACAATGATAATATATAATGATATTTATACTCTTCTCAACAAGAATATCTAGGTTATAGAATATATATAACATGGCCTCTATACATGACTCCTTAGTCTGTGGTCCTTCAACTCCCAAAAATGTGGGAAGATGATACTATAAGAACTTGTACATCAACTATTCCATTGTTATGGCACATTGAGGTTCTCCATGAACAGTCTGCATGAATCGCATGAAACAGTCCCATATATATGCAGCATGACCAATGTCTGGTATAACTATTTCTTCCATATCTAGAACAACTGGAGGTTCCAATGGTAATCCATAGTCCACCCCCATCAGAGTATTTTTAGCAACACCATCCTCGCATATAACATGAGGACATCATTGTGGCATACCTCTAAAAATTCCAAGTGGACACTATATATGATGATTAATATCAATGATTATATCTAAAAATCACATATTATAAAATAGTATAGGTTCAATCCTTCATATATAAGAGCACACCATTCTCCCATATCCTAGAGTTAGATTTGGGTTATGTGAAAATCATATTTATGAAATAGATAATAGCCACCACCCGCAACTAAGGTCTTGATTATGGAATGATATTTATTATTAGAAATTCAATTTCCATTTCATTCACATACATTTCCATTTCATTTAAATTTATAATCATTTCATTTTTTTGATAATAAAATTTATATTGAATTAACTAATGTTTCACCAAATTAAAATCCATGAGGGCTCATACTAATCAGGAAGCAATGTATATCACACACATGATTCATAAATTAACACATTCCAGAATACCTATCACAACATCATGTGTATCTATCAGGACACCTATTACAACAACATTCAACAAGTAATGTACACTAAATGGTATGTCATAATGAAATACATTCCTTATATGGAATTCTATCATTTCACTGGGTTTCCAAAAATTATAACCCATAATAATATCATCAATATAATCTCAATTCAATTACATTACCAAATGGTGCAATCAAATCATATATAATAGTTAACAAAATGAAATTATAAATAAAATACAATGCAATTTGGACCTTTTCCAATATGTGGGTTAGTTACCCCAATGAAAATACCATTAGAAAATTCCTATTATTTTTTTATCCATTGCTATTATCCCTTAGTAAAATAAAATAGAAAAGAACACACAAACATATATTTATAACATCCCTATCCTAGATACCAATCAATGGTTCCTTGGACCTGGTTGGTTATATGGCCCCACACGTATCTCTCCAAATGTAAGAGTCTATCGAGTAGTAGTGATGCCCGAGGTATGTGTACGAGGAGACTATACCATCATTACCAGATTTTAGAACATCAAAATATCAATATAATAAAACTAGAATAAGTTTCTAATCATGCATACAATAGATATTCAATATGAATATATTGTAATATCAAATGAAATACGAAATTAAATGATGATGATGATGATAATGATATATGTCATGTGTCGCTACAAATCATATGAATCAAGTACATAGCTAGACAATATGACAAATGTATAAAAAATCAAATGCCAAAATTATCTTAGTTATCATCGTGAGACTTATCTTGCTCTCATTATCTCTTCCTCTTAAGAGTATATCAAGAGCCATTATTTGGGAACATTCACTTTTCATATATAATCTATTTTATTACACAAAGTTGAACCAAAAAATATTATGAGAAAAAATACATTTATGAAACATGAAGACATCAAGTTTCATCTAGGTAGTGAGTATATAAAATATTTTTCAAACATTAATAGAATAAAAAAATAAGTACAAAAATTAAACCAATTATACGGTCTGAGTTCTCATTTAATAACCTATTTTGTTAAATCAAATTCATTAAAATTGTCAGGACTATGTCAATTATAATAAGGATCATTATATGATTCAACATCATTTAATTTGATAAACCAGAACACCTAGTCCATATCATGAAATACCCTATAGATACAAAAAAAGGGTTCCTATACAAGCCATCCATAATATATATACAATGAATGAAACCATGATTGAGAATTGGCTTGGAAATGTTTTCATATTACTCATTCCATTCATTATTCATTTATGATCGTGGCCTCATCCAAGTAATTTTATATTTAGAATCTATGTATCACTCTAGATATAATAAAAACCATCACCCTACATGCTCATCCAATGAAATCCTCAAGAACCCATGTACCAATCTTGGTGCGGTACAACATCACGTCCACTGAAGTCCATCCAAAGCGGGCCACTAAGGGATCCCAAGTATCAACCATGGAATATATGATCACATCCCATTGTGTACATCATTGTAAGTACATATGTAATTCCATGTATCACTAGTAATATACTAGTCATCCCCTATGATTCTATCCTTTGGTACTCCATATAATTATTCTAAGTCTCAGTCATGCATAAACAATGTACAATTCAATTCATTCCATTTGTGGAATTTTCATTTCAATCCATCTGTCTCCAAAGTAATATAATCATAAATGCATTCACTATAATTTAAATAATTTCATTTAATCATGTAATGGTCATCACCTTATTTATTTCCATTCATTATAACCTCAATAGGTGACTCATTGAATGGGCTAAACACAATAGTTTTACCTCATAACTACTCACTAGGGATTTTCAGTATAACTAGTATATAAATCATAAACAATATATTGTTAGTCAAGGGACACGGGTCATGGTTATCCATCCCTTCCGATTAATCTAGTCAATTTCAATTGATATCACATTTAAATTTACATAATACTTCTTAACTTAAATCATCTATTGATATCTCAATATTAGAATTGCATGAAAGGGGTGACAAGAATCCCTCAATGGTATGAAATATTAATACACCCAGGGTGGTCCATTTAAATACACAACACTGAAAAAGGTATGCATCAATTCAATATTCTAAACAATTTAACATTAATCAACATTAATCATTAATTGAATATGGTATAACTATAAATTAAAATGAATATCATATTTTATTTCATGTTTCTACATGATAATTAGGATCATGAAACAAAAAATTTAAATACACTTCTTAATTTAAAAAATGGAATGATACTACCTAATGTATGTCCAAAGTAGAAATCTCATCCAATATCTTCTATTGATTCAACTCAAACAGGGATAAAATGAAAAATGAAAAAAAATAACATAATAATAGGGAACATTATATTTCTACTAAATAAAAAAACCAATATCCATAAGAATAAATAATGTCTAAAAATAAATTCATAATCCGTCGATGTAGATCCAACAAGATAAGAAGTGATTGAATTGGAGATCAGATGGAAGATTTTCCTTGATTAATAGATTAGGCTTCAATGATTTCATCAAAAGTTAACCTATAATATTGTAGAGGATAAATCTGTGTTTATTTTAAAAATATATTTTAATGAAGGTAATTGTTTTTTATATTCAAATAATTTTAATATGTCTCATGGTTTAGACACATAGTTTAACATTATATGTGCCAAAAATTCACTCTTAATTGTTGGGGAAGGCACTTTGATGGGGTTGTCAACAATATTTGAATAACCACCTGAAAAAAATACAAAACCTCAATGTAATGATTGCAGGAATGGTTTCATGACAATGTGCACCATTTATTATGGTTTCTCTAAACCTCTATTCATGGGATCACATGGTTTTTAAAACCGTGTGGCCTCCCCACATGGTTTATTCCAATTATGTTCCTGTTAATTTTCAACCCCAAATCATGGTACTAGGATCCAAAAAAAAAACCCATACAAACCTTAAACATCTACGACCTCAAAGATAATTAATATTAATAAATATTTAAACATTTGAACTATTAATTTATTGAATGTAAACAATATATACCTAAGGAAAGAACATAGTTCATAAATCAAGAAATTCTGATTTTTTTTCACTAGAACATTGTACTCCACTTTTTCATTTACATACATCTTTATGACCAATATATTGTAGTTAGTAGTTTAAAATGATAATTCACATTCCATTATAGGCTGATAGACTCCTTTTAAATATTTTTTATGATATTTTTTTAACATTTATATTTATTATTCAATCAATCAATCACACTTTTTGTTATTCAACTTTCAGGATGTACTCACCTATCATATATGAGATTTCTGACATTGAAAACATAATCTCTTCCATTTCATCCATAATTTAATACTTCACTTCATTCATAAACCAATATTATGTTTTTGTTAGAATGAACCACCATTTTTTCTTTCTTTTTTATCTCTTATTGTCTATCTCTTAATGTGATGATTCTAATTGAACCAGAAGGTCAACTCTTCATTCAAATTATCGTTAATAAATGTAACATTCTCCCCTTGTTAGTGAATTTATATCAATTAAAACCATATAATATGCTTCATAATACTTATAGTTCTCTAACTCTTTTATCTCTAACTATTTTTATTTTTCATCATCTTTTGAAATAAGATTCTTCTTTTTGAAAAAATATTTCGTGATATATTTTTTACATTCCACATAGACTAAAAACTTTTTTATGGGAATTTTGACTTCATCTACATTATCATCATGATAATTATTGTGGAACATCACTGTAAGTAGTCTAAATATCCCACATTGAATCATGGAAGTGAGAGTTTCTATTTTAACATTACATTTAATATTTTAAATATAATTAAATGAATGATATTAATTTAGTCGTCTCTTGTTTTTCCTATCCTTATTCAATAGTGAGATTCTTCATGGCATTTAATGCCACTTATTTAAACATCCCCTATTCCATATACTCATTTTCAGCATTTAGGATATTATATCCAATAAGACTGTTGTGAATAATATATAATTTCAGTTCAATAGGATCGTTATCTTCCAATACAAAAAATATTCAAATTGAGAAGAGGTGGAAGTATTCTCATTATGATCACGAGAATCATCATATATTCAACACAGTCTCTGGGACCACACATGACTTCAAAAAATATATTTACCAGATCAAAGAATGCATCCAAAAAATCATTACGGTGAATTCTGAGATCCTTATACATATTTCAAAGAATCTATAGTTTTTATTCTCTAAACATCGAGTCACACTCATGAATAATATGAAACATTCACCACATAGAATTTTATGACATAAAAAACATAAAAATTATAAATATATCATTTTATTTGCCTCCCCATAAATAATTATACATTTAGTTCTAACATCCAATTACCTTTGATCAGCTTTTAATAAATAATAACTATCTATATTGGATAAATTCCATGCACCACTATTCAATATTAAACCATTCATAATGATCAAAATTTGTTTTGCATCTTATTCATCTAAAATTGAAAATTATTTCCATCGACAATTTTACTTCATTTTTTATTGAGTACCATTATTGAAACTATTGATATAGAAAATAATGACAATAACCCTTTTTTGTTATAAAATTTGACAGCTCAACTAGATTAATTATCCTAAAATAAGAGGGTAAATCATGGTTTTTCATATTAAAACAACATCCCATATAGATATGTTTTATTTGGAAAACAAAAAAACTCTTCTCTTCATTTCATATAGAACTATATGAATTTTAATTAAATAATTCTTGAGGCTCATCTATTTGTCTTGGTTCACCAACACCAGGTTACATAAAATGAGCATAAAACTATAATGTGTTGGAATAAAAAATATAGTAAGGATCAGTAAAAAAATAATGTTCTTAATATATAACATATATAAAAATTCTCACTACATTAACAAAGTTTGAAGAAAAATCATGGTCCCTCTTATTTTATGATCAATCAAAAATTTAAAAAATAACTTCTCTCTCAGCAGCAGTGTTCTCAATACTCCTCTTGAATAATATCCTATTGTTTTGAATTACCTAAAAAATGTTTCACACATATATGAGTGTGGGATAAAGTACTATTTTAACCATATATAGGAAATACACATTTTTGAAAATTGTTAGTTTATGGAAATTGATTTCTTGAATTATTTATTCCCATCGCGAACATCCTTTCCACCTCAATAAATTGTCCTGTAGAATCCATGAACTACAATGAATCCTTGGTGAACTACATTGAATCACGTGCTATGAGTTATTTGTTGTCACCTTTTATTCATAAGATTCCACTTATTCGAGGATATTAGATACCTCAATAACTATTTATACCATGAAATAAATTTTTTTGAGATACATGTCCACAAAACCACTATCGTGATCTATACTCATGAATTATATCCATCGCTGAATTCTCCTCGACAAACTACATTATTCACCCTTTAATTTTTCTAGATATGATATTTTGTTATGAAATTATATATCAAACTGTTAATTTTTATTATTTCTTTTATTTTGGAGAATAAATACCACAAAACATGTTAATCAAAAATACTCAAAACTCTGATGTAGTTACGCCTTCACCACAAATTTATTTATTTTCCACATATCAAATAAGCCGTTTTTAGTGGTCAATGTTATCCATAAACATAAAACTTTTGTAGATACGAAAATCACCCAAAAATTCCACAAATAATGTCCCTCATGTGAATGATGAGGCTCCAATGCATGTAAAGCCTCCAACGATCTAGTTTCCCTATAGAAATTGTATATATTTTTTCATGATTCACATAACTCCTATGTCTTTAGTGGAATCACTCACAAACTAAAACCATATTTAAATGATGATATCTAAAAATTTCAACAAACACAATCACCCAAAAACCACCAAGATGTTTCCTAAAGTTGTATTTTCCAAATATTATGGTACATATATTTCATTATCCAATGAGTTGATTTTTAGTCCAACACTGTACGTTGATGTGGATTGTGAGTGTTGATTATTATTTTGATAGGATTTTTTTTGAGAAGGAAGGATTACGTTGGTTGTTTGAGGTGAATGATTGAGTTTTGAATACTGTAACATGATTTCTGTGGGTATATGGACAATTTTTTTTGTAATTTGATGGATTTGAGATATATTTTATAGGTATTGAGGAGTTGAGAAATATATGGGAATGATGGACTATGGATAATGTATTTGAATGTTGTTTTCATGTATTTATCAATTTGGATTGGTAATAGTGGCACATTTGCGAGGATATGATATTTTTAGTAAACATGTCACGTGGAATTGTAATATTATACATATGGTGGAGACCAAACTAATTTCAATTATATAGTGTAACCCATGTAAAAGGTGTTCATTAGTAATCGTTAGGATGAAATTCCAATTGAGACAACAACATGATATTTTTTTTACATTATGTTGTACCAAACATATGAGTTTGGTCACAAGGAATAATAATGGTGTTCATTAATGATCTTATCAAGGTCTATAGAGATTCAGTTTTTGTTTGGTATAGTGGTGATTATGGTACTCTTTTGGTGTGGAGTATTATATAAGTAGGGGGTGAAACTCTAGTTGGTATGTCCATGGCATTGGTGAGACCGATACGTGTATGGTTGAGATATAACTATGATGGTATTATGTGGGAGGATCTTCTGATATATTGGTCCTTGGGATAATATCATATTTGAATACTAGATGTGGTGTTGGGATTTTTTTGGGCATTAGGCTCAGGGCCGAGTTAATGTGGTCTATGAGTGTGTTAGATCAGATGTGTTTTAAGGCCCCAACCTTAAACATTTCTTAATCACGAGTTATTACAAGATTACACATTGATGATCTTTTCAGGTTTAGAGTTTTAGATAATTAGATCATAAAACATGCATTACATTCCACATTTAAACATAGTGGTTACATAAAAGATAGTATTAATTTTTCCCATCAATGGAAACATATTTAAAATAAAACATGGATTATTTCTTGACACTTCCTTAACACTATCATCATATCTTGTACCTTTCCCTTGACCTGTGAAAAACAATTCAAAAACCTTGGGATGAGCATAAAAAGCTCAGTAAGGGATATAATAATATGGAAAGGAAACATGAGTACATATAAACATAAGAGTGAAATCATAATTTACCCATAAAACATAAGAACTTTAACATACCACATCAAATCATGAATAAATCATATAACTCATAAGACATAAAGGTAACTTGAGGTATTCAAAAAATTCTTACGCAGGGAGTAACCCTTTGGGTTACGTTTGGAATACCCATCACAATATATTCCCTAAATCTCTTCGGAAAAACCTTAACATTTAACCCCTTCACGATACCCAATGAATTGGAGAGCTATATCGGGCTCCCCCGCCCTTAGTTTATCACGGAACCACCCCTCTTCACAATAATTCCAAAGAACCATAACATAATCGTATCACATAAAAAATGCATAAAGTAAACATAACATTTCCACTTTTCAATCAAAAGATATCAATACCACACATGTATATAAAATCATTATGAAAACCATTATCAATAACAAAATAAAAGAAAATTAAAACATGGTGTTTATTTTTCTTTTAAAAAAGGTATGGCTTGTAGAGGAAGTCGAAACTCAAATAATGGTCACAGCGGCGGAGAAGTCCTTGTCGCCACATATGTACGACAAAAACATTCCCTTTTGTCATTTATTAAAACGCTTCGTATAAAAAATATTCCTTTTGGATAAATGTAAAAATCAAAGGGTTTTATTCAACATATAAAAGAAGGTTTGGTATAAAACAAAATATGCCTCAATGAAAGGAGATTGAGACGAAGTCCCATAACTCGGGTCTGACTTGACTCGAACGTTCTATAACATCCTGAATAATAAACTTGATTTTATTTATACTTTCTTAAGAACATTTTTCAAGTTCATTATTCTTTTTATATCACTTATTACCATGTCATGAAAACTATGTTATTATTTAAGTTAATAACGATCGTTTTAATGATCATTGGTACTTGAGTGAGAAATAAACTCTTTGTAATTACAAGTTGATCATGTATACATTATATCCCAAGTTATATTCATGATGTAGATATCAGATATATAATATATATCTAGTATATACATGCATTTATAATATTACATAACGTTTAGAGATAAGAAATGAAATGCACTGTTCATGGAGACGGTAAGCCGTAAGTACAAATGAACACTTCTTTCATTTCTATTTCGTATTTTATGGAATGGAATCATAAGGATATTAAGGTATATTATAATTCCAGTATAATATAATATATAACATCATTAATTACATCTTTTATATGTCCCACATATGGTATTAACAAGTCAAATCACTTTGAGGGGGTGGTAGTCCACACTTCCTAAAATGAAGATATCGCGTTTACCCATAATGGAAACAATAAAGGTATGACATAAATGAAAAATACAAAAGATTAAGGAAAAAATAAACATATTATATATCATATATAAATATAGTGACATATTAATGGCCACCATTGAAGGTGTTAAAAGAATATTGAACAATCATCGTTTCGTGAGGCAAAAATTCACCACCCACTGAAACATTATGTTCTTTAACTATTAGATGTAGGTGTGTGTAAGTGTATCTCGAATCCATCTTATAACAAAATCCTAGTATACGGAAGATACTGTTATTGTTACAAATGATATGAATAAAAATATTTTAGGGGGTTGGAAAAGCAAAATGAAACATAAGAACAAAAGAGATGACACTACCTTTAAATCAGGTAACTCTTTTTTATTTGAGCTCAAAGGCTTCCTTGAGATGACTTCTGCCCAAATTGAGGTTTCTAGGAGTTATAGAGGGATTTGGAGAGACAAAATGGGAAGGGGTTGGACGAGCCAAAGGCTTTGGAATTGTGGGTAAGGTGGTAGAGGTTGGGGCCTTTTATAAGAGGAGAGGACGGGCACTCTTGGAATGTTATAAAAGGATACTTTATTATAAAATGATTTTCAGATTTTAAAGGACCCAAAATTATATATTTCGAGGATAAGGTTATAAGAGTTCTAAAGGCACCCATCCAATAGGTTTTTTACAGGTGTAGTTCTTAGATTTTACATTATATTTTCATTTTATTTAAATCGTTAAATAATGAGGTAATCGCTGCATCCTTATTTCGTCATAAATAATTTAATTTATATAATGTCTAAAAATTATAAACAAAATATCATGATGTAGGAAATATTTTTATCATTCTAAATAATATTTATAGTAAAAAATATGACCTTTATAACCCCATTTAATTTTTTTTTAGTAAAACAACTCATGTTTGTGACATTTTTACTTTAACATTAAATAAAAAGATATTAATGTCATTTTACTTACAAAGTGGATCCATGGGGTCCCCAAGGTGACCCATGGATTTTCGTGGTCGGTCATGACACATAAAATTAGGTTAAGACATGTGTCTTGTTCATTTCATATTATTAAAAATTATTTTTCCCTTAAACTACACTAATTTCTTGTAATCGCAAGTAATAAACATAAAAGTTACTATTCACCAAAAAATTATTTTTATCCCATTGAACCACATTTTTCTTCTTAATGAAAACCATTTATGTCAGATTTTGGAAATTCAAAACACAGAGGTGGTAAAATTTAATTTAAATGAAAAATCAGTTTTTAAGTACCACTTAGTGGTTTCACTATTCATCAAAAATTGAAGTTTTTAAGAAAAATACCAAAACTTCACCCTAATATATATTTGATATTAAGAATTGAAAAATGATTTCTATTTTACAAAATTAACAACATATATGTTACATTAATTAATTTAATAATTCATTCCCGCTGTCAGAGCAAATAGAGTGTTTTTATGAAATAATAAATATCAAAATATTGACACTAGTTTAAGTCCAATTTGAAAGTGAAATTAATTCCAATGACCACCATTAGATTAAATGGTAAAAATAAATTCTAATTTAACATTAAACCAAATTAAAAAGATAATATAATCATATAAAAAAATTAGATTAAAAAGAGGTTTTGAATTAAAATACAACATTTTTCACTATTAATTAAAAAAACCATTTTCAGAAAAATACCATAAATTTATCCAATGTAAATTTCAATGTCCCAATCATAAAGAATAAGTTTCTTTTAAAAAATATAGCTTATCAAATTTTCAAAATATAGATTTAAAAATAGTTTTCCATCAAAAGGCAGTAAAAAAATCTTTTAAAAATATTACTGCATTCCATGCTTAAGATTGGATTTATTCTCATTTTAAGCCTCTAAAACACTAACTAATTCATTAATAGACATAGACAAAAATATATATTATTCATTACTTACTTGGGATGTTACATCCTTCCCCCCTTTAGAAAATTTCGTCCCCGTAATTTATTTACTTATCGAATAAGTGGGGGTATTTAGCCCTCATTGCATTTTCAGATTCCCATGTTTCATCTTCAATCTTGTGGTTTTTCCAAAAAACCATTACCTGATGAATCACCTTATTCCGTATCACTTGCTCCCTGTGGTCAAGAATCTAGACCGCTTCATCCTCATATAATAGGTCCTCATCCAGCTGAACTACCTCTGGACTCAAAACATGAGATGGATCTAGCATGTACTTCCTTAACATTGAAACATGAAAAACATTGTGTACCTGAGATAAACTCGGAGGTAAATCCACTCGGTAAGAAACTAATCCAACTATCTGTATAATTTCATATAGTCCAATGAACCTTGGACTCATCTTTCCTTTCTTACCAAATCGCATCACACTTTTCCATGGTGAGACTTTGAGAAAAACATGATCACCTATCTCGAAAGATAGATCCTTCCTCATGTTGTCCGCATAACTATTCTTCCTGCTCTGAGCTGTTCTAATGTGTTTCTGTATCAACTGAACTTTTTCTGCCAACTCTTCCACCAATTCTGGTCCCATTAGCTTCCTTTAACCCACTTTATCCCAGAAAGCTGGAGTTCGACAGTACTTCCCATATAATTTCTCAAATGATTCCATCCGTATACTGGAACGAAAAGTTTTATTATAATAAAACTCAACGAAAGAAAGATGTTGGTCACAACTTCCTTGATTATCCATCGAACAATCACGTAGCATATCTTCCAATGTCTGGATCATTCGTTCTGACTGCCCATCTGATTGAGGATGAAAAGTTGTACTAAAATTTAATTCAGTACCCAATGACTTCTAAAGGCCCTTCCAAAAGTTCGTAGTAATCCTGGGATCATGGTCAGATGAAATGGAGAAAGGAACTCCATGTAACCTTATATCTCTTTAAGATACAAACGGGAAAGCTGATCTAGGGAAAAATTATCTCGTATAGCATGGAAATGAGCAGATTTAGTCAAGCGATCAACAATAACCCAGATTGCATTATTACCTCGAGGTGTCTTCCGCAATCCCACAACGAAGTCCATGGATATATTTTCCCATTTCCACTCTGGCACTAGTAAAGGCTGATGCATCCCTTTCGGTAAATGCTGCTCTACTTTAACCTGCTAACTAGTCAAACACTTTACAGTAAAATCAGCAGTATCCCTTTTCATTCCATCCCACCTGTAATACTCCCACAGATCTCTATACATTTTATTACATCCAGGATGAACTGAAAATGTAGAACTATGAGATTCACATAACAACTCTCTCTTCAACTGTGAATCACAAGGCACACACAATATCTTTCCAAATCTCAAAACAAAATCATTATCAATGTTTAATTCAGGAAACATACCCTTCTGAACCAGCTCTACATTTTTCTGAAACTTACTGTCTTGCTTCTGTGATTGCTTTATTTTGTCTGATAGAGAAGATTTCACTGATTCCTAAAACAAAACATAAGAACATCCTGCAACAAAAACTTATATTCCAAATTTCATCAAATCCTTAACCAAAGGATCACATTACAAATGCAACATTGTTAATGAGGCATTACATTTTTGAATCAAAGCATCGGCCACTTTATTTTCTTTTTGCGAATGGAAATGAATTTTACAATCATAATCCTTGATTAATTGTATCCATATCCTCTGTCCCATGTTCAATTCTTTTTTTAGTGAATATATAATTTATAATTTTGTGATTGGTATATATTTCACACTTTAATCCATACAAATGATATCTCCAAAATTTTAAAGAGTAAACTACAGTAGCTAATTCCAAATCATGTGTAGGGTAATTTACCTCATGAGTTTTCAACTGTCGTGAAGCATAAGCAATTACCTGATCATTCTGCATTAGGAAACAACCAAGTCTTTTCAATAAAGCATCACTGTAGATAACAAACTCACCATTCCTGGAAGGTAGTTCCAAAACTGGAGAATTCACCAATATTATTTTCAACTCTGGAAAACAATCATCACATTGTTTTTTCCAGATAAACATAACACCCTTCAGAGTTATCTAAGTCATTGGACTAGATAACCGTGACAAATTTCTAACAAAACATTGGTAATAGCCTGCAAACCAAGGAAACTACGAATCTCAGTTACATTTGTGGGTCTTGGCCATTCTTCAACAACATTCTTTTTTGCAAGATCAACAGTTATCCCATCTTTAAAACAATGTGACCAAGGAAAGAAATTTTTTGCAACCAAAACTCACAGTTGCTGAATTTCCCATAAAATATATTTTCTTTTACGGTTTTAAAAATAACCCTTAAATGTATTTCATGCTACTCTTTAATTTTAGAAAACACCAAAATATCATCAATGAAAACCACCACAAACTTATCCAAGAACTCATGGAAAATTCTATTCATTGAGTCCATGAATACAGTAGATGAATTGGTTAGCCCAAAAGGCGTTACTATAAATTCATAATTGCCATATCTTGTACGAAACGCGGTCTACGGAATATATTCTTCCTTTACCTTCAACTGATGGTACTCCGATCTCAGGTCAATCTTGAAAACAAAAACTGATCTCCCTGGAGCTGATCAAACAAATCATCTAAATGAGGCAAAGGCTATTTTTTTCTTAACATTGATGTAATTCAAGGCTCTATAATCAATGAAAAGTCTCATAAAACAATCTTTCTTTTTAACAAGTAAAACAGGAGCACCCCATGGTGATGTGCTAGTTCGAATGAAACCTTTCTCTAATAAATCATGCAATTAATCCTTCAACTCTAAAAGTTAAATTTGATCCATTAGATAATGTGGTTTTGAAATTGGATTAGCATCAGGAACTAATTCAACAGTAAATTCAACATCCCGATCTGGTATTATTCCAGGAAACTCATGAGGAAAAACATCAGGATACTCATTTACCACTGGCACATCATTAATTTGAACAGTTCCCTTGTTTTCAACGATATGTGCAAGGTAACATTCATTTCCATCTTTTACAAGTTTCTCGGCCTCTTGATAAGTTATCAACAGTAAGGGTTCATTCTTGTACACAAACTGAAAGTCTTTTTGAAAAGAAATTTCTTTAGCTCTACAGTCAATCTTAGCATGGTAAATAGAGAGCCAATCCATACCCAGGATAACATCAAACTCTACTAGAGGTTAAATAATAAGGTTTTCATTTAGGTTCTTTCCACAGATAAGGATATGAATATTCTTATAAATTCTTTTTGCCTCAACATTCCCCCATGTGTTTTTACCAAATGTTCAGGAGTAATTTCTTGAGATGGTATTCCCATTTTACTAGTAATGGTTTCAGAGATGAAAGAATGTGTAGACGCCGAATCAAACAACACACTAGCATAATCTGAAAAAACAAACAAAGTACCTGATACAACTTGATTTTATGGCCCGACATCTGCTGAAGTAGTTGAAAAGGATTTCAGCACCCCTTTCTGATTGCAGTATGACTGCTTCCCATCACTCAAGCTCTTTGTCGGACACTCGTTTGCATAGTGACCCATATCATTGCACTTAAAACATTTCACTAACTGTAAATTGAATTTGGAATTACCATCAACTTGATCTTTTTCAGTGAAATCACGAGCCTTATGTCCCATCATACCACATCGGTCGCACTTTCCAGAATTCAGAAGACATTCCCCATCATTCCTTTTACCACATTTATCACAAACGGGTAACTTAGTTTTCTTACCGCGATACCTTTTTTAATAATTCTTCCATTTCTCCTCCCACATCATCCTCTTCTCCTTTTGGTTGTTATAGAACACTTGATCCTCGACAAAATCCATTTCCACCTTCTCAGTACATCGAACAAGATTTTCATAACTTTTGAACTCACAAGAAGCTAATTCCCTACAATATTTTTTCTTTAATCCTGAGTAAAGACAATTAATTTTATTATCAAGGTCTCAGATAAAATTTGGAGCATACCTTGCCAATCGAGTGAACCTTTCTTCATAGGCAGCCACTGAGTCCTCCTCTTGCCTCAATTCTAGGAATTGTTTTCCATCCTATGTCGAACAGCCATAGGAAAATACTTCTCAAGAAACATACCATCGAATTCATCCCAGTCAAGAGCATCAATCTCATCAATGTCCCTGATATTTTTAACCATCGACCACCACTGATATGCTTCACCCTCCATATGGTAAATAGCAATACTAACGTTTTGATTGTCTGAACAGCCCATGACATCGAAAAGCTTCTCCAATGCTTTAATCCACCCTTCATCAAGAACAAGGTTAGATGATCCTCTGAATGATGGGGGATGTTGCGTCATGAAATGTTCCACCACTAACATGTTCCTCTACAGTTGATCTGGCTGATCTCGTGCATTGATACCACCACCATTTGTCTCTTGATTCAACTACGCCATTACTGCAACAAACTGTTCAGTTCCAATTCCGACCATCTTAGGATGCTGATTCGGAAGGTTATTTGCTTCTGTATACCTTATTAGTACTGCTTCCCTATTTCCTCTGTGGAAAACTATTCCGAAAAAACATGTCTTAGATGAGGCAACACGGTAATCTTCAAATGCTATATCATTTCAATTTGAACATAAAAAAATATTTTTGAATAATCATTTAATAAAATTCTAACTCCTAAAGTTATCTAAACCGACCTCTGATACCAACTATAAGGCCCCAGCCTTATACATTACATAATCTAGAGTTATTACAAGATTATAAATTGAGGATCTTTTCAGGTTTTGAGTTTTAGAGAATTAGATCATAAAACATGCATTACATTCCACATTTAAACAAATTTTTTACATAAAATATAGTATTCATTTTTCCCATAACCGAAAAAATATTTAAAATAAAACATGTATTCTTTATTGACAATTCCTTGTCAATATCATCATATCATGTACCATTCCCTTGACCTGTGAAAAACAATTCAAAAAACATGGTATTAGCATAAAAAGCTCAGTAAGGGATATAAAAAAATGGAAAGGAAACACGAGTACATATATACATGAGAGGGAAATCATACTTTACCAATAAAACATAAGAACATTAACATACCTCATCAAAATAATGAATAAATCATAAAAATCATAATACATAAAGGTAACTTGAGGAATTTATAACATTCATACGTAGGGAGTAACCCTCTTGGTTACATTTGGAATACCCATCATAGTATATTCCCTAAATCTCTTGGGAGAAACCTTAACGATTAACCCCTTTATATTACCCAATGCATTGGAGAGATATATCGGGCTCACCTACCCTTAGATTATCACGAAACCACCAGTTTTCATAATAATTCCCAAGAACCATAACATTATCGTATCACATAAAACATGCATAAAGGAAACATAACCTTTGCAATTTTCAATCACAAGATATCAATACAACACATTGATATAAAAGAATTATGAAAACCATTTTCAATACCAATATAAAAGAAAATTAAAACATGGTATTTATTTTTCTTCTAAAAAAAGGTATGTCTTGTAGAGGAAGCCGAAACTCAAATAATGGTCATGGCGGCGGAGAAGTCGTTGTCGTCGCATACGTACGACAAAAACATTCCCTTTGGTCATTTATTAAAACGATTCGTATAAAAAATATTCCTTTTGGATAAACATAAAATTCCAAGGAGTTTATACACCATATAAAATAAGGTTGTGAATAAAACAAAATATTCCTCAATGAATGGAGATTGAGATGAAGTCTCATACCTCTGGTCCGACTTGACTCAATCATTCTTTAACCTCCTGAATAATAAACATGAGTTAATTTCTACTTGCTTAATAACCTTTTTCAAGTTAATTATTCCTTTTATATCACTTATTACGATGTCATGAACACTATGTAATTATTTAAGTTAATAACGGTCGTTTTAACGATCATTGGTACTTTAGTCAAAAATTAACTCTTTATAATTACAAGTTGTTCATGTATCCATTATATCCAAAGTTATACTCATGAGGTTGATATCATATATATAATATATATCTAGTATATACATGCATTTATAATATTACAAAATGTTTAGAGGTATGAAATGAAATGCACCGTTCATGGAGACGGTAAGCCGTACGTACACATGAACGCTACATTGATTTCTATTTCGTATTTTATGGAATGGAATCATAAGGATATAAAGGTATATTATAATTAAAGTATAATATCATATATAATATCATTATTTCTATATTTTATACGTCCCACATATGGTATTAACGAATCAAATCACTTTGAGGGTTCGGTAGTCCGCACTTCCTAATATGACGATATCACGTTTACCCATAATGGAAACAATAAAGGTATGACATAAATGAAAAATACAGAAACTTAAGGAAAACATAATCATATTATATATCATATATAAATATAGTTACATCTTAATTTCCACCTTTTAAGGTGTTAAAAGAATATTGAACAATCATCGTTTCGTGAGGCAGAAATTCGCCATCCACGGAAACAGTATGTTCTTTTACCATTAGATGTAGGTGTGCGTAAGTGTAGCTATAATACTTCTTATAAAAAAATCATAGTATATTGAATATACTGTTTTTCTTACAAAATAATTGAATAAAAAGAGTTTAGGGGGTAGGAGAAGAAAAATGAAACATAAGAACACAAGAGAAGACACTACCTTTAAATCAGGTAACTATTTTTTATTTGAGCTCAAAGGATTCCTTGGGAAGCCTTATGCCCAATGTGAGGCTTCTAAGAGTTATAGAGGCATGTGGAGAGACACAATGGACAGGTTTTGGCTGAGCCAAAGGATTTGGAAGTGTGGGTAAGGTGGTAGAGGTGGGGGCCTTTTATAAGAGGAGAGGAGGGGTACTCTTGGAATGTTATAAAAGGATACTTTATTATAAAATTATTTTCAGATATTAAAGGACCAAAAATTATATATTTCTAGGATAAGGTTATGAGAGTTTGAAATACACCCATAAAATAGGTTTTTAACAAGTGTAGGTCTTAGATTTTACTTTATATTTTCATTTTATTTAAATCGTTAAATAATGAGGTAATCCCTGCATCATTATTATGTCATAAATAATTTAATTTATTTAATGTATAAAAATTATAAACAGAATAAAATTATGTAGAAATCTTTTTATATTTCTAATGAATATTTATACTCAAATATATGACATGTATAACCCCATTTACAAATTGTTTTAGTAAAACAACCCATGTTTGTGACATTTTTACTTTAACATTAAATAAAAAGATATTAATGTTATTTTCCTTCCAAAGTGGCTCCATAAGGTCCACAAGTTTACCCATGGATTTTCTTGGTCGGTCATGAGACATCCAATAATGGTAGGACATGTTTCAAGTTCATTTCATATTATTAAATCATTATTTTTACCTTAAACTACACTAATTAATTCTAATCGCGATTAATAATCTTAAAAGTTACTATTCAACAAAAAAAATTAATCCCATTGAACCACATTTTACTTCTTAATGAAAACCATGTATGTCAGATTTTTGAAATTCAAATCACAGAGATGGTAATGTTTCATTTAAATGAAAAAACAGTTTTTTAAGTACCACTTAGTGGTTTCACTAATCATCAAAAAATGAAGTTTTTCAGAAAAATACCAAAACGTCACCCTAACCTATATTTGATATTCTGAATTAAAAAATGATGTCTATTTTAAAAAATTAAAACATATAATTTAAATTAATTAATTTAATAATTAATTCCTTTTGTCAGAGAAAATAATGTGTTTTTATAAAACAATAAATATCACATGATTGACACTAGTTTAAGTCCAATTTCAAAGTGAAATTAATTCCAATGACCACCATTGGATTAAATGGAAAAAATATATTCTAATTTAAAATTAAAACCAATTAAAAAAATAATATAATCATATAAACAAATTAGATTAAAAAGAGGATTTGAATTAAAATACAACATTTTCCACTATTCATTAAAAAAAGAACATTATCAGAAAAATACCAGAAATTTATCCAATGTAAATTTCCAATCATAAATAATAAGTTTATTTTGAAAAATATAGCTTATAAAATTGTCAAAATATAGATTTAAAAATGGTTTTCCATCAAAAGGCAGTAAAATAATCTTTTAAAAATATTAGTGTATTCCATGCTTAAGATTGGATTTATTCTCCTTTTATGCCTCTAAACCACTATCTAATTCTTTAATAGACATAGATAAAAAAAATATTATTCATTACATATGTGGGATGTTACATGTGTGCTCGTGATATGGGTGAGATCATGGAGGATATATAGGTTTATGCATATCTAAAAATGTTACAAAAATGGGAGTTGGGTTCAACGTTTATAGTAGTCTGTTTTCAATGTGTGGTGATAAATTTTTGTAGTGTTCAACTGGTAGTGGATAAACTATTTTTATGGAATTTGGTACGGGGATATGAAAGCTAAATAGACCCTATCATTGGATGGTTATGAGTTATTGGAAAAAATATTGTAAATTGTTGAAATAAGCTGTTTTTGGGTACCGTATTTGGGTTTCAATTGATAGTGAGAAATTCACGTTTATATGTTTGAATATTCTCCCTTTTTTTTAGTAGTTGATGATCATTTCTCATTCAGAGATGGAAGACGGTGAGTCCTCTGTGAATCAGTGGCTAGGGTCTTCTAAGAATGATATTTAGATGTCTTACGATCCATCACAATGATAATAAGAATTATAATAAGGAGGATGGTATGATTCATTATTTTTAGGTTGATTAATTTAATGGTGAGTTCGAATCGTGATCCTGGAGTCATGATAAATTGGCTAGAATTTTTTTTATTTTCCAAATATAGTCAAATTATGGTCAATTGATAACCAAAAAAAGAAAAACCACATTTGATGAAATATTGCCATGGGGATCCTCCATTGGAGGAATGATCCAAAAATAACCTAGAACACTAAATGTTTGCTGAGGTAGGAAATAAACTATGTCTTCTTTGGACCATGAGATATTAGATATCACTCAATTATCGTGTCACCGGACTACACCACAATCAGACACCCAACCCATCACCACACCTTAAGATTTTTCATTGATGTATAGGGATTAAGGTTAATATAAGACTAGGGAAATAGGTTACTAGAGAGGGAGCTAACTAAATCCATCATTGAGCCAAAATCAGAGAGAATATCTAAAACAATACAGAACTGCATCATTGATGATCGACCTTCCAAAAAAGAGAAACCCCCCGAGCCTACCACCGTAGTTAGAACCACCAAAAACATCCCAAATATCCCTTGATAACATGGAACATGACAATCCTACTGTCATGTAAGCAGGATCATGTAAACAAGGGTAGTGGAGGACTAACAACCAATGGATCCAAGATGGTGAAAAGTGAAAGTTCAGAATCCATATAGAGGGAAACAACATTGTACTATGGAAATAGAAACATCAAACCATAAATTCCCTCATTTTGATCCATAATTGGAGAATGAAAGATAATATATTATTCTCTGACATAGCTTAAAATGAGGATGTGTGGGATCACTGAACCGAGAAACTGAGAATGAACCTACAAGCCACATACTACTAAGCCCAAATGGAGAATAAAAAGGTTGTGTGACAAAAATGAAGGATCAAGAGGATAAATTGGAAGGGTACTATATTATGTTTTTGTTTTCTATAGTCCACCACATGTGGTATTTTAGTTACCTGAGATGATGATGAGGTCACATCCACATTCAGAATCCATGGAATGCAATATTATGAGAACCCAATAGAGACCACTGAGAAGAATTGGGACCACATCGACAAGAATTCCAACATGAAGGTGTTGATGATTCAAACATCCTATAGGAGTTTCCATTGTTGGTTGAGGAATATGAGAGGATCACATGTATTCATATAAATCGAGAGGATACCCATGATGGAGTGTGAGAGAGACTCCACATGCAGGCACATCCAATAGAGATAAACTATTTTATTGGGATTAAAATAAGGAATATAAGACATGTTAATTATAGGTAAACATTTTTTAGTTGAGGAATAATTCTTGTTTGGAGGTTCTGATGCGGGAGTGGGAAATTTGTAAATGCCTTGATGGATTATTAAATTGTTTTTATTCTACTTGGTCACACTAATACCATTAAATCATTTATTTGAAATATCTTGTTGTGTATCATGTATGTTACGTGTGAGGTATTTTATTAAGAATGAGGTATGAAGTACCTCCTCATCAATATAGTAATTAGTTTTTCTTTGGTGTATTTTTTTTACCATGAATATGACATTTCATGGGAAGCTTCATGTCGTGACCAAAAAGCTACTTATATGATTAATTTCAGGTAGCTTTCATGTGATATTCATACCCATTTATTGGTATTCCAACATAATTTGTTATAATATGGTGTGTGTGCTATATTAAAAAATTATCCATTTCTTTTGAATACATCTTATCAATCCCCAACGTGGGGGATGGTTATTAGTTCCTAATGTATGGTTTTCTAGAAGTCATCACCTCTTATTTCCATCCTTTCTAATTTTAGTCGTAATTGTTTTATTTTTGATGAATTTAGTTTTGGGTTTGTTGTATATTCAATTAGATCATACTGAATACATATATGTAAAATAAAGATTTTGTGCGGTTTGTATAATGAAATTACTACATGGTTCATATAATGTGATTGTTTATAGATTTGGTGTAATTGGTATTCCACAAACATTCATGTTATAATGATCATGGATTTTTTTTTTTAAATATTGGATTATTTATTTCATTTATTTGGTGTGTTGTTATCACCTCTATTATGGTTTGTGGTGCTTTAAATAAATTATTTCCCCTATTTTTTAATGATTTCATTCCATCATACATTATATATGGTACCCTTGTATATGTATACTAATTTGGAAAGACCATTGATATGAAATTTTTATCATTCGATTAATTTGGTATCACTGAGAGATTAAGTAACCAAATGTAAAAGGTTCTAGTTGAATTATAGAGGTGGATGAACTATTCTCAAGATGATATTAATGACATTATGTTATTAGGATGATTTCATTATGATAGTTGGATATGAATGATATGTTTTAACCTACAGTGATGTGTGTCATCTATAAATTTATGAAACAGAGTGAGGAAAACCCTGAGGAGGGTAGTTTGTGGTTTGGAGAGTACTATAAGTACCATTAGACCTTCTAGAATTGATGTTTTGTGATACAAAATGTTTTAATCTTGTGGATGGTTAGTATGATCTTACATAATAAAATTTTTAGGGTTCCTATTATTGGAATTTTTAATTATACATGAAATAAAATCATGATTTTAATATTGATAGTGTGGGATAGGTTGGTATAAACCCAGTGTTATAGGATATAAAGTGATGCCAGATATACTTGAGGATATGGACCGAGCAGCTAAGGCTAGGGTGATAACCAGCCTAATGGATTTTTTGTCACTTATGGGTGAAACATATAAGATTATTTAATTTATATGATACCATTAATGGTTTTATGTTCCACAATGAAAATTCTAATGGGATAGATCATTTGTTATTTGAGGCTTTTGGATAGTATTGAGTGACAAATAATCTATAATTTTCTATTCAGTTTTTATGGGTATCGATACTTTTTTACAATTTCATTATTTTCTTGGATATGTCTATGTGGGATATGATTCATTACAATTTTGGGGTGTGGATAACAAGGATTGGATCTTCCATGAGTGATAGGGACATAATTAATGGTACATCCATGAGATGAAGTCTTTATTATAATTGAAAAGTGAGAGTAACTTTTGTGTAAATGAATAGATTAAGAGAAGTAATATTTACCTTTCTTTACATAGTGTGGTTTTGGAACATTCATTGAATGATTAATAATATGTATAGATAATTGATTTTCATAAGAAACTAGAATTTTCTAGTTCTAATGTAATTTTTCACACTATAAATTAAAACTACATTGAGTGATAAGGTAGTTAGGCGGGACATAGATTATGGATACTACACCGAGTTCGATAGTAATGGATATAGATAGATGAATTTCATACCTTGAGATATAATTATTGAACTAGGACATGTACACATGACTTTATGTTAGTCCAATATGTAGTTATTAGTGGTTTTTAATATCTACCATTGATTCCTTGTGTATCAACAGGTTTACAGTATTGTTTAATGATCTAATGATAATATTTTTTAATGGTGCATATACCTTTATCCTCAAAGGTCATGTTGGAATAGTTAGAAAGAAATAGTCTGATGTACATAGTGTCATGGTATCCTGGTTTGAAAAAAAGGTTGATCACACATGTGTGATAATATTATATTCATAAAATGTCGACTAATATGAATTAATTTACACTGGGATCTTATTTATACACAACTATAAATATTTTATCATAATATTCATAAGAAAACATTCGTGCATGTATAATTTATGGTTGATTCACTTTGAGCATGAATTTTATTTTGGACTAGGAAGATGCTTCTCGAATTATTATGGAGACTAAGTTGTGTTGATGACTGTTTAAGATAATTGGTACATGTGTATTTTTATTCTATTTTTATATTTAATATATTATAGTAATAATAGGATATTATTATTTATTCTGGTATTACTGTGTTTCTATATGAATAATTTCATATATTATATCATTATTCTTATTTGATTATGATGATCATAATGATGGTCTTTTAATCTATTTGGAAATTAAATTTTTTATTTTCTCAATAATCTACAATAAAAAGATGGAATCTTCTCCCCAAATACTTATTTATAAATATACCATTATTAGGTAGACTCTGGCTTGAGGGGAAGTATTCTTGTGAACATTTACTAATATCTATCTGATCATATCTGAGTTCCCATAGGATGAAGAATTATATTATGAGATCAAAATTGGTTTAAAATATATAGATAATAAACAAATTATTATCGTAGAATAAAATTGAAGATTTCTCTCTAATATAATTATGGTAATGTTATATGATAATATCATTTAATGATGTCTACATATTATTATTCAAAACACATTCTGTTTTTTTACATACATTCTATTTATTTTTATTTTTATTTTTATTTTTTTATGGGATCACCATAATTAATTTCTATTTCAACTATATTTTTTAAGATTTCTAACACATATACATTCAGGTATTATTGAATCTGAATAGTTATTTTCAATATAATTAAGAAAAAAATATTTTATTGTACATAAATTACCTGTTGTGATGTGTCTGGAATCGGAGAAAAGAAGATATAATACATAAACTCTACATTAGATTCATAAATTTTTTATCAGTTATAAAATCCATGATAATTTCTTATAAAAATTTTATCATATAGGTTTTTATCTGGTTTCAATTTACATAAAATCATGGTAAATTATGGGTGGTATTTTTATTGAGAAGGGTTTACTAGTCAAAACATTAAAGGATTTGAATTTGAATCATCCAATATGATTTCATGTAGTATATTATGAATAATGATGAGATATACTGTTGAAATGGGTTATCAATGTTATGCATGAAGAATTTATTTTGTTCAGTAGAGATTTCATGATTCTATCTTATCTAATTCCATGTTTTATTAATTAAAATAATTCATAATATAAATATATTTCTATAATTTAGAATACAATTTGTTGTTATATACAAAATAATATATATATAGTGAGGTGTGTTTGTATAGATCTACTCAATAAATTTTTAGTCATATAGTATTAGTGAATTTCTGAAAAACAATTGAAATGGGTATAAATATATATCTATTCTAGGATTATTAACTATTTTCTAATTTCTACCTAGATAAATTGTAACATATAAACAAAAATATTTCATGAGGAAGGATAATTGTTCATAATGTATTGTTGAGTATGATATTTTATGAGTGTAAGAAACTATGTCACATCAAATCATATTATATGAAGATTACTATTAAGTCCTGTTAATCTATGAGCACACCAATATAAAAGGGACTCTAGGATTAATAATAAATTAATAAATGGAGATATGGGAATTATTCAACTAGTTTAGTTAGATCTTTATAATTTATTAATGTTTTTCAGAACATATTAATATTTTTTGAAAATAGATCTCATAATGAGAAATGTTTCATTGTAATAATTGTTAATAAGGATTTTATAAATCATTATACTGATGTCAATTATCCTTATAAATCTATAGATTTAGAAAAAGAGTCCTAGAAATATTTTGAAACAAAATTTTTAAATATGAATCAAAAGACACATACTAAGAGAATTTTATTAGGTATAATATCACAAAAAAAAATATTAATAATTCTCTAAGAAAAATATAAATACATAAATAAACAATAAATGTATACCTTAGTTTTGTTTCTACATATAATGGGTAATTTCATTACAGTGAATTCATTAATTCAAATGTCTGAAGAATTTATTTTTGAATGATACATATAAACGAACTAATTTTCCTAAAATTCATTAACTTTTGTATCTTATAAAAGAAATATACAAATTCAATTGAAAATATACATCATGGTCATCCATTCAGAATTTAGATTGTATTAAAAACAACACCACTTAGTATGAAATTTTAATGATGTGTATATTTGAAGAATATGAACTCCTTAAATGATATAAAATCATTCAAAACATGAAACTAATAAATATCAAATGAACTTGTATCTATATAGTAAGTTGATTTTTGAAATTCTGTGATTTAACTTTTTTAATTATCATTAATTTTGATCCGAAGAAACATTGAGTAACAAATACATAATCTATATTTCTCATAATAAGTTAAGTATCGAAAAAATAAAAATTTGTTCAATGATGACATACATCAGGTCCTTTTACACCAAATTATTAAACATTTAAACATTCCTATGATTATTTTTGTTAGATTTTATATGTTTATGTCTGATATTTTTATTCTTATATAACGTTTTTACAAATAAATATGACACCCCATTATGAATACCTTTCACTAATATTTTATTGAATGTTTTTAATTTTTTTATTAATATTTAGATTTAAATGTTGGGAAAGGTAGAATTTTTTACTAAATATTTTTTATGTAAATTTTAAATTTTTTGAGTCGTATTTTTGAATATAATTGTTTATTTTTTGTATTTCATTTGGATATATCTTCATTAGAAGTGGTTAATATATGTTCAGTAGTTGATGACTAATATAATTGTATGAACTAATTTTTATACTATATCTATTGTGAATGGATATAGAAATGAATGAAATAATGATAATAGAATGCGTCTTAAAGAACTCTTATAAATCAATATATTTTTAGAGATAAATATCACTACATATCTTATTTCATGTTAGGCCCTTTGTCTTCATAACATGGAAAATTCTAACGGGAATTTGAATATTCCTGTTTATTGGATTAGTTAACATAATAATAAGGATTTAAAATCTAGTTATGATAGTTAAATACCTCAATTGAAGTGCTTTGGACACAGTTAGAGGGTTGGGAGATATATTAGGGGGCTCAGAGGAGCCTCATGAAAGGTTAGGTGTTTGATGCATTCAAAATAGTAGAAAAGAAACAACCTTTCTAGTGGATACAGTTTCTATATAATGATATCTAAAAGTACCAGAAGCTAATTTTGTATTCCCAAAAATATAGGTTGTATATTTTTGGGGGGGAAATATAATATCTTCCATGAAAAAGGGGGAACCCTACTTTAATTCTTCATGATTCCCTCATTATTTAGATCACCCACCGGAACTTATTCCTTTATTTATTCATGTTTATAAGGTTTTTATAGTGTATTCATTAGTTAAAATATCTACTTCTACATTTTTCTGAAAAATTTCCTTTTCCATACTTAATTGGAATTCAGTTAGTATAGGTGAAAATGGTTATTTCATAAAATATTGGTAAAATTACACAACATGAAAGGGTAATTCATGCCGCCTGTTGTGGGGATTTGTTATGATAATTTCTATGTCTGGTAGTTCATTTAATATTCATTTTTATACATTTTTAGAGAAATATTTATATTATTTCATTTAAATAAAATTAATTTACCTTTTTAATCATTTGTAAACTTATGGGTATATACCTGATAGGTACTAGGTGTCTACAACATCCCTATCATGATAGTCCGAAGTGGTTCTGATGAGACATGGTCATTTGGTGTTTTTTCACCAAATATTACAATTTTAAATTACATTTTTAAATTAATTATACCATATGTAATTAATTTTTCTGAGCTTCTTGATGTGTGTTGAGAGTTTTATTGGTGAGTTGAAATGGGATGAAACAAAGATTAATCTCAAATAACATTATTAGAAATTATATTACTTAGGTGATGTTCCATCTCATTAGTGTTTTCATTTATGGAGGGAACAATTTATATAGAATGATTATGATATCACATTTTGGATACTATGAAATGTGATGTCCACTAAGAATAATGAATTTAATTTAGAGATAAATTCTGAATGAGAGCCCATGTGAGAGTGCCTCTGTTATGTTATAAGCTATGGGCCACCAGTGGGAACCCTAGTAACTATCTAACTATAACACCCCTACACTTTATAAAATATTTAAACAATATTTGTTACATAAACTATCAATTAATAAATATCATAAGATCAAGAGGTGTAATGCCATTATAGTATTAGTAACATTACATAACAACATAAAACATGAAATACAACATCTTTACTAAAAAACTCTTTTACATGAACAAAATATTCATTCATACTTAACACATCATGGGATATCTTGAGGAATGAAATAAGAATAGGGTTAGCTATGAATCATAGTAAGGGAGTGAATAAGTAATAACATTAAGAATACAATACATGTTAGTTAATAGTCATTTCAATAGAGCATAAGAGAAACATGAATATAACAACTTGGTATAACATGGTTATCATAACATGGACATGGGAAAAAAACACAACATCATTACCATAATGGAATTAAGTAAAACCATGTCCCAACATAATGGAAAAATTTCTTGTAATGTAATTTGGTAAACCCAAATCCCATGATGATGTATCATGATAATAAACATTACCCTATGCATTGTAGTGCTATTAGGGTGTACACTTTATAAACAATTCAATCTTATGTTTATGTTTTCCACGTACATTATATAACAAGGATTCATTCAACATCATCATTTATTTCAGGATCAATGAATATGAAATACATACATTTATTTCCCCAAAAAATAATTATATGTGCATAAAGGTGAATACCCTTGATAGAGGAATTGGTATGGAATTCACTAAATAATTATTTTGGCCTAGAAAATCGTGGGTTAATTTCGACATTGTAACAGAATCATATGGAAATTCATAAAATTGGTATATGAGAGATAAAGGGGTCTCTAATAATTTCTACAAGAAATGTATAGTGATTGGATCATGGAATATAATATCCTAACATGGAATCTAAGATGCATAATACAAATGATTTTCTTTAAATGGAAATGAGATGAGAGAAATCCCCTATGTAATTTTGGCATAGTAATGGAATCAATAAGGGTATAAATGGGGGATTATAAATGATCCCTCATTGAAATAACATCAAATGGAAGGTAGGGAATTTATTATAGAAGTATGATAATATTACCAATTGAAATTAAATTGACTTATTTCGAACAAGGTTCATAGATAGAAAGGAAGAAAGAAAGTTGAGGATCCATTACTTGGATGTTTGATCCCAAAGGCTTGGGAGTGGCTTCTAGGGATCATAGATTCACCTTAAAATGACTATTGAGAATATTGTGGAAAGGTTTGCCTACCATAAATGAGAATTAGTGAAGAGAAATGGGATCCTGGGTGAGTTTACATTGGAAAGTTGTGTGAATTATATATTATTTTGGATTGGACAGTACACACTAAAATATTCAAAACCACATGTTTTGATGAAAATTGTAGTGATATATATTATTTTAAATGGATTTGGGACAAATATATTATAGTATTTACCCTTCATAGGTTGAGTTGAGTGACACTTTCAAGGAAATGTTTTTAAATCTTAAAATATTTTATATGTCATGGAGGATTCACTAAGGCTTTATAAAATAAATCAAATATACCTAAAAATATATTATTTTAAATGAATAAATATATTTTTCAGAATATATCCTTTATATAATTTTGGTACATCCGTATTGGGTCATTATGTTGTCATTAAACATATCATATATTTTTATGGTATTTAATATTTACTCAAAATATCCACGGTATTAGAAAATTATGAAAAACACACCATTGAATAATTTCTATGTATTGATTAAAAATATTATAATTCATTTTATCTAAAAGAATTCCTATATATGCGAAATATTACTTTTAATATAAAAATCAATATTTATTGAAAATTGTTGGGTTTTTGATAAAAAATGATTTCAAACCTTAATAAAAATTAAAATTGACTTCATAAAATTATATGATCATTTATATTTAATAACAGTAATTTTATAATATTATTTTTTTAAAATATTATTTAATTAAAAAATCCATTAATTCATCAAAATAGTTTTCATAATTAAATTTGAATATTAACCAAAATATTATTTGTGATTTAGAAATCATTTACAATGTAACAATAATAAAATAAAAGTATATTTATTATTATATAAAAAAATAATGAACATAAGCATAGTGTTATGGTGTTCCTAAATATCCCTTTATTACACCATCATTGCCCTAAGAGTATGGTGAGTGATTTCAGGGCATTCAATTGTTCGACGAACATGGTTTGGGTTGTGATCTCGATGAGCATGAAATTCTCCCATAAATGTTTTCTCTCATGCTTATGTTATTTATCTCAGTTAGGTATTAGACTATGTAAATTATCAAAGATGATTTCTCCCTTGGAAGCATTGATAAATGGGTTTCCCAGAGTAAAATTCTATTGGTTGAGTCTGTCACATCCTTTGTCTGTGTAAAAAGGAGTTGTTAAAACCATATATGTTATACTATTCATGTGATCAGTATTCAAAATCTATATAACAAATGGTATGGATACATAAAAGTCATTTAAATTCAATTGAATATAATGAAACAAAAGGAGTGAAATTATTTTCTATATCCATAAGATATTTTTTTTAAAGAATGTGAAATTCATTCATAACATTTTGGGTTGTTCCAGCCTTCACCCTTAAGAATTCTCTCCCTAAACGTTTCCTTTTACCAAACTAATATATATGAGGGTTTCCCTGCCACATTACTTCCTTCTATTCCCACATTCTTCTATCAAACTTGTGGTTTCTCCACAATAACATGACAAGGGTGTTGTCTTATTTCAGAGATCTTTTTATCTGTGATATAAGAACATTGACGGATCATCCTCCTTTGATATTTCTTCCTCCAACAGTACAACATTTGGATTGAGTACATGTGATGGTTCGGGTATGGATATCCTTAATATTGATACATAGAATAAATCATGTAAATTATATTGGTTTGGTTGGAGTTCTATTCGATATGCCACTACACTGATGCAATCAATGATATCAAAAGAGATGATGTTCCTTGGACTACACTTTCCCTCCTTCAAAAATATCATAACTCTCATCCATTGAAATTCATAGAGGATTACCATGTCTCTTATATCAAACACTAGTTATAATAGATGATTGTTTGAATATCACATTTGTTGACTATTAGAAACATTGATTTTCTACTAGATTTTCCTAACCTTCTCCACCATTTCATTGAACATTTCCTGACCTAGATGTCTTTACTCCACATCTCCATCCCAACATGCTGGTGTTCTACACCTCTTCATATAAAGGGATTCATAATGATACATTTGGAATGTTGAGTGAAAACTGTTTTTGTAAGAGAACTCCACTAAAGAAAGATGTTGGTTCTACCCCCCTTTAATGTATATTGAGCATGTTCTCAACATTTCCTAAAGTGTCTGGATAGTCTGCTCAGATTGGGCGTTAGTTTTAGGGTGATAGTCCATGTTTATGTTTAACTCAATGATCAATGCATATTGGAGACTCTTCCAGAACCCAGAGGTGAATTATGGATCTCCATCAGTCATAATCAATAGTGGTACTTTATATTGCCTAACTACTTCTCCAATGTATATTCATACCAATTGATCCAATAAAAAATCCTCTTGAATTACAATTAAGTGTGTAGTCCTTCAAAAATGATCCACAAAAACTATGATAGCGTTGTTTCCATTGGATGTCTTCAGAAGTCTGGTGACAAATTACATGGTGATTTTTTCCCATTTATATATTGGTATGTGTAATGGATCAATCATCCCCTAATTGTTTTTTATCTCAACCTTCACTTACTGACATAGAAAGAATATTTATTTATATTTAGTGATCTCCTTCTTCATGTTATCCCACTACTAGTGCTCACAGATATCTTGATACATAATTGTGATTCATAGGTGAGTGTAAAAATTCATTCTATTTTCATCATCCAAAGGATCGTTCATTATCTCTAGAATTTATGGAACACACACATTTGGCCCAAATCTGAAAATTCCATCTTTATTATCATTGAAGTCTAATGATTTCCGTTTTTATATAGTTTCCACTTTCTTATGAATTCCCACATCATCTTTAATAGCATCATTTATCCTTTCCAAAATAGAAGGATGAGAAATAATTTATGAAAGGATTTATGATTTTCACATATTTCTAATTCCCATGTCCATCTTCATCAAATCATAGCAGATTGGATACTTTTTTATTCTCATTTATTATATAATTATTGGGTCCTTTGAACATAGGGAATATTTACCTTGTTCTATTTCCCAGGATGGTAATGGATTGATCAATCATAATCCATGACGAGCTCTAACAATATTTGTTGGTTCATATTCATCTCTTTATATGATAATATATATTTGAGAATTTAGTTATCTTTATATATATTTCACTTATCACTAAATTGATAAAACTAGTATATTTTCCATGCAATGATCACCACTTCCAACTCTAGATCATGCAAGGGATAATTTTTTTTATTAATTTTCAACTGCTTTGAGGAATATGCAATGAAGTTTCCATTATGCATCAACACACATCCCATGAAATTCATTGAAGAAAAAATTATGATTATGAAAAAATCGGACTTGTGGGTTGTCTGAGAACATGGGTAGTGATAAGCCTCTTCTTCAACTCCACAAAGCATTCTTCACATTCATCGTTCTAAGAATTCATGACTCACATCCATTTTAGCATGGTAAGAGGGTTTGACAATCATTATAAATCTCTCAAAAATCAGTGATAATATCCATCTAACCCTAGGAAGCTATGAATATCTATTGTAGATTTTGGCCTCGGAAATCCCTCAATAACTTTTGTTTTAGAAGGATCCATTGATATCTCATTTCTTGTGATGATATTCCGCATGAACGAAACATACTTCAACTAGAACTCACACTTATTGTACATTTTATAGGGCTTATCCTTTCGTGTGGTTTATAGCATACTGCTCATATTTTCCTAATGCTCATCCATAGTTCTATAGTATATTATAATATCGTGTATAACGACTACCTGCAATTTGTTGAGATGATCTATAAGGACTCTATTAATTTTGTCCACGAATATTCTTGGAGCATTAGTGAGTCCGAAAGGCATTATTATGACAACATAGTTCACGTACCATGTAGAAAAAATAAATTTCGGGATATCCTACTTTTTCACCCTTAAATGGTAATATATCCACCACAGATCCACCTAGAAAATTTATTTTGTTCCATGTGTTAGATAAAAAATGTAATAAATTAATTGAAAATGATACTTGTTCTTCATCATGATTTCTTTGGAGCTCACGATAATCAATGAAAATGATCATTGACTGATCCTTCTTCTAGATGAAGATGACTTCTGTACCCTATGGTGATTCACTTGGGTGTATAAACCCATTATCCATATTCTCTTGTAGTTATCACTTTAGCGCTATAGAGTATTGGATATTTAAAATTTCCCTAGTATATGATTAATTGAGAATTCAACATATCTTTTTGGAAGAAGAACATGAAATTATTTATGAAACACATCAGGTTATTACCCCACAATAGGCATGTCTTCAGGGATGGTTCCTTAATAAGACACAATCATCTAAGAAAGAAATGATTTCTCATAGTGATGTAATAACCATTCTTAGTATGATGGTGCCAATGATGATTCATCCTCCTCCATGAACATGTATCGAATCGAGGGTTGATTCTCCATTTGGAGAGTGATTTTCCACTCACAAAAAATTATTTTGGATCTATATAAGAAAATATCATCCATTCAAATAATTACTTCAAATTCAATCCTTGGAAGTAAGACGAGGTTCAACGGGAATTTTAATAAACAATTTGTGATAGGGGAGGATTTAAATTCGTGGGATGCAATAATTTCCCCATTTTTGATTTTCAGCAAAATAATTACCTACATTTTTTGCTTTGATTTTTGGATTTTTCATTTAATCTATAAAGATATAAAATAATTTTTAGAACCAAAATCAAAAAGTACATTCTCTATTCTTGATTCAATTACCAGGGTACCTATCACCTGTTTGATGTCTGGAATCACTTTGATAGTAATTATGGGACAATCATTCCCTTTCGTCAATGGAGGTTGTTGGTTTCCTTTGAAACCCATTATCATTGGGCACTCATTCTCAATGTTCTCTGGTTCTTTGTATTTATAGAAAAAAATTGTTTTTTGGATTGAATGAAGAGTTCATTTCCTCTATCATACTAGTGGGGTTTTTTTTCAGAAATCTCTAGCTATGTGGCCCTCACTCTTGCACCTAAATCATTTCTCGTCCCCATCATGAAATTTATAGGGTGCTGGAATTTTTTTTATCACCATTGGATTTATCCATTATACCTCTATAATTAAATTCCACTTTCTTCTTCATATCCCCACAATACCTCAAAGATGTTCTGATCTCCATCTCCAATTTGAGGGAACATAAGACAATCTCGTCATAGATATCATTGTCGCTGATTTGTAGGGATTTCTGTCAGCTATGATTTAACCCAAAAATGAAGTGGCCACCCATACATTCTGTGGTTACGAAAAAATGATAGGAATATCACATAGTTCTGGTGATGTTTTCCTCATACTCCCCAATAGATTCATCATCATTTTTCTTGAGTGCAATGAAATCTCATACCATCATAAGACGGTGGGTGAGGGGAAATTATTTACCAAAAAACAACATAGGTAAATCCTTAATCCCATCACCTTCATCTCTTCCTCAAGATTTATATTCATGAACATAGTCCACCAGTGTTCACCTTTACACTCCATACAATAAGTATCCCTAATTACCTTACCTTTTTCATAATATTGAATTATAGAGAATATCTTATTAGTGGAGTTGATTCATTTATCAAATATTGAGGAATCA
Source organism: Viscum album (assembly GCA_963277665.1). Classification (NCBI taxonomy): domain Eukaryota; kingdom Viridiplantae; phylum Streptophyta; class Magnoliopsida; order Santalales; family Viscaceae; genus Viscum; species Viscum album. The sequence continues at coordinate 791,793,782 of OY728128.1, read as the reverse complement.
TATATTTCATTAAATGTAGGACGCATTTGTTTAATGAATCCCTCAATTGTGACATGTTCTTTCATAGGGTGGTAGGATGTTTCCTTTGAACAATTTTTATTTCAAAACATCAGTTAACTGATATTGTATCATTTCAGTGTTCCTTATTCCTGCTCCCATGGTATTGGGAATCTCATTAGGTAGTCATCATGTTGATCTTCACATTGGTTGTTAGCCGGATTCTTCTTAATACCAGTAATTTCCTAGAATAAAAGAAAAAAAATAGTGGTAAATATTTTAAAATATTACGAACATATTGTGTAAACCAATGGAAAAAAGGGATAACTTATAAATTACATTTATCATATAATCATACGAATTTCTATTCTTCGATATATGTTATCCCTGATCTACTTCCTAACATATATTATTTTGGGAATTTTTTAGTTCACTTAATAATGGATCATACTACGCATTTTAATCTACTAATGCATATCACCTAGGAGTGTCGAACTAAGAGTGCAGTAGGTCCCATTGACGTGAACCATTTAATGTTCGAGTCAATCTCAATGAAGGTTTTTCAATTTTTACCCCCTGATACATCTGTCCTAGATCTATATCTATTTGATTTTATCCAAACAGGGATATATTTTCATGATAATCCATTTATTTTATACTCACCAAAATTTAGCGATTCATTTCTTATACTTAGACTTATCTTTAGGTATTTCAATATTGTGTTGTAATCCTAATACCAAAAATAACTAAACCTGCCATCTAATAACAACTATAACCACAATGATCTTTATTACACATTTGAACATGATAGATTACATATACATACACTTTATACAAATTAGAAGATTGATATTTTTAGAGTCATTGGGGTATAAGATCTCTACATAACAACATTAAACATGATATACATCATCATTATTGAATAATCGTTTACATGACCACAATATTTCATCGTACATAACACTGCAGAGGATATCCTATGGAAAGACATAAGGATAGGGTGATTATAAATCCTGATAAGGGAGTAAATAATGATTAACATGAAAAATAATACACATTAGGTAATAGACATATCTCTGGATCATAAGAGAAATAAGAACATAAAGTCATGGTATATAATGATTTTCATAAAATGGAAATGCCGTATAAACATAAAACACTACATCAATAACATAATATAATCAAGTAAACGCATATACCATTATGATGTAAAGAAATTCTTCTAGATTAATCATGTAAACTCATATCTCATCATCATGTATCATGATACTAAACAGTAACCATTGCAATGGATCACTATCAGGGCCCATCCATTATAAAAATTTCAATCTTATGCTTAAGTGTGTCACAATGATCAAATAAAATGGATTCATTTAAAATCATCATTTATTCCATGATAAAATAATATAGAATACAAACATGTATATACCCAATGAATAAGTATTTGTTCATAAAGGTGAATACCCTTGATAGAAGAATGGGTATGGTATTCACTTCGTGATGATTTTAAACATGAAAATCATGGTTCTGTTTCTGAAGTATGATGTCATCATATGAAAATTCACAAAATTGGTATATGGGAGTGAAAGGGGTATCTAATAATATACACATGAAATGTATAGTGAAGGTATCATGGAAAATACAATTCCATCATGGAATTTAAGATGTATAATTCAAATGAAGAGTTTAAAATGAAAATGAGATATGAGAAATTTCATATAGAATTTCTGCATTGTAACAATATAGGTAAAGGTCAAAATTGGGGAGGATAAATTATCACCCATTGAAATAACATCAAATGGAATGTAGGGAATTTATTATAAGAGGATTATAATATTCCCAATTAAAATTAAAATGACTAATTTCTAATAGTGTTCTTGCATTGAAAGGAATAGAGAATTGTGAGGATACCAAACATTGATGTGGGATACCATTGGCTTTGGGAATGATTCATTGTAGATTAGGGGAACATTTAGATTCCACCAGGGAGTATGTTTAAGAGGTTGGCCAGTCATCAAAGGTCTTGAGTGAATATTAAAGGCTTCTTGGGTGTGTTTATATAGGAAAGGTGGGGTAATTCATTATTATATTGGTTTTGGACACTACACACTAAAATATTGAATACACAAACTATACCATTGGTTTCCCATGGTTTTTGAAAAAAGTGAGTGGAATAAATTATTTTAATTGCTAATGGAGTAATATATTAAAATAATTACCTTCTTATTTAAAGGTGAGTCACATTTTCACAGAAATGGTTTTAAAATCATAAAATATTTTATTTTCCTTAGAGGATCCACTAAGGAATTATATAATAAATAAAATAAAAATAAATTTTTTTTATTAAATGAAATCAAATACTTGGATGAATATACAGTTTATATTATTTAATTATATCATTATTGGTTCATTATGATGTCATAAAACTCATTATATATCTATATGGTTTTTAATTTATACTAGAAAATTCGGCAATCTCAAAAAATTATGAAAAAATCACCGTTAGATAATTTATAAATCAGGATTCTGAAAATAATGTTCATTTATTCTAAATATTTCATTTAATATGTTAATTTTCTCTATTAAAATAAAAACATCCATTTATTCAAAACTGACAGGTAATAATAATTTTTTTAAATGTTAATTAAAATTAAATTTGACGACAAAAAAAATTATAAGATTATTTATATTTAATAAATTTAATTCACTAATTTTATTTCATTAAATTATTTTTCAATTAAATAATCCATTATAAAATTAAAATATATTTCTTAATTAAATTTGAATATTAACCAAAAATAATACTTGTTCTTTAAAATCATTTACAATGTAACAATAATAGAATGAATGTATATTCAATATTCTAACAAAAATAATGCACCTAATCATAATTATAGGTTCCTGTTAAATATCTCTTTATTACACCATAAACCACCATAAGAGTATGGTGTGCGGTGGCGGGGCTTTCATGGGGATTTTTGGTGAACTTGGATTGAGTAATTATCCCGATAAGCATGATATACTCCTTTAAATAGTTTCACTCATGATTATGTTTTTGGACATCATCATGGGATTAGTCTTGGGAAAATCATAGAAATTCTATATCTCTCAATTGCTCTGATAAATGGGATTCATAGGGTGTGATCATACTTGTTGTTTCCCTAAATTCCTTTATTTGTGTCAAAAGGATTTGTAAAAACATTATATTTATAGTAGTCATGTGTTCACTATGAATATTCTATATAATTAAAAGTGAGGACACTTAATGGTAATTAAAATACAATTGTATATATTAAAATAAAGTAGTGCATTTGTTTTTTAAATCCATAAGACATTTAATTAAAATAAAGGAAATTTTATTCATAATCATTTGGGTCGTTACACTGACACATAGTGGGTTGTTATGTTTTTGGTAGATATGCCAGTAGGTATCACCTTAGATACCAAACTAAACATGTAAATAATGGGGCTATAAATTTTACGGAATGGTTTTGGAATTCATAAAACTATTATAATATTTTTATTCCATGATGAATTTATTACGGATGTAAATCATGTTTTATGATTTAAATCGTGGAACCTACTCTACAAAACCTATATGATGATAATGTGATGTATTTCTAGATGTGATTTAGGGATTCATTTTTTATCCATATTTGATTTATCTTGGATTTATTGTGGACCTAATGGAATCATATTGTATTCTAGACATGTATATTATGATCATTTTTTTGATCTATGTCAATATTTTCATGGATGCTTGGATTCAACCTCATTTCTAGGAACTACACACTTTATTCTATGGTCCCTTGTATAATTATCTTGTTTAAGATCCATCTTTTTATTGTTGAGGGTTTATTTAATTTTGAAAATTAATATATTGAAGGTAGTTATAGGTCTTGACTAGGATATAAAATTACATGGATGATAAATATATATTTCATGGATTGTGATGATAAGTACACAACCATGTGCATGGTGACATAAGGGAATTCCATGATTAAATTACATCCCATGAATACTATAAATGCGTATCGAATAATTATTTATACTTGTATTTAGGAGATATTATCATAATCCTTTCATATTAATTTGGTTCTATTAATGATGAGAATTTTCTCATTTGATCTAGAGTTTTTTTTTGATTTATTGGTTCTTACATTGGATCTTTTATTTATATAAAAAAATATAAATATGAAATTTTCATAGGTACACCAACACTATCAAATGTATGAAGTCATGATATGATGGAAAATCAATGGTATGTTTAGTGTTTTTCTGGTAGGATCCACATAAAATTATCTTATATATTAAAATATCAAGAGTTAAAATTAACCATTGGTTTATTTTACCAATTATGGAGAAATTTATTTATTTATATTGATCTTTTCACATGAGGATATCACAAAAAAAAAGTTTTGTATAAATGCATGTCAATGGTTCTCTTATATGATCTGTACTGACTCCTTGCTCAAGAATCAATTTCACAAGGACATTCAAGAATACCTTGTATGATTATTTTTTTACTAGGTATGTCAAATTCCAAGTATGGCATGATCAAATATTACAGATCAAATTGGGTTATATATCAGTATGAAGTTGTATTAGATAATCCCTTGTGATAGCATCATTTATTTCAATGATATTATATTTATATGTGATTTTACTTATGGGTGGTAAACATTTTCTATGGTAGATGTTCATTGCATTATTTAATTTCATGTATTATGTGAGTTATTTATATTTTTTATTCCTATTTAGATTACAATTATGTGTAAAAAAATATTTTATAACATATGAAGACTCTGATATTGGGTGTGCGACCTCCCCATGGTAACTCTATAGACCCATTCATTTAATACAAATCCTTTGTAATTTATAGATGTACACTTGAAGTAATTTATTGAACCACATTAAGGATTATAAATACTATACTTATGAAAAACACATTATAATATAGTATATGAAAATTTATTATGACTGTAAAACTATTTAAATACATAGTAAAATAAATAGATTGGGATGTGAAAAATGATTTTATTGTTTCAGAGTGGTGCATTGTGAAAACATTTCCAAGTAGAAGACCTTGTTACCATGGTTATAGAATATATATATAAGGATTATTATGTAATAGTTGATATAATTTTCATATTATGTGACACCCATATAGTTTGATAAAAAATAATTATCACACATTAGATTTATAATATCTACGATTTTAAATAGTTTGGATTTTGATTTTTTCTCTTATAATGAATAGGTGATAGGGGTATCTAGTATCTAATTAGAAAGATAGTATGTAATCGATATAGGCATTGAAGATTATTTTTTTTTGACATACCGATTCTTTTTTATCTAATGATTTAGTAGTTACTCATACATAAGTTTCTAGTATATTTAGTTGGGTTAATTAATGGAGTTTATAAAAACAAGAATATTTGTTTTATATTGGTGAAGGTAATTATAGATAATATGGTAATGATGGTTGTGTGTTACCTCTGAGAACAGATGTGTATATATCAAAATTGGATATCAGGGGAGGATATAGTCTTAGAGAAAAACCACTTTTGAGAGTGTTTTACATAGTTCCATTAATTTACATCCCTATTAACAACATATAATTTTTTTAGATATTTCATTTACCAATAATATACATATATAATCTAATAATGGTGTTTTATAGGGAAAATGTAATTTTTTATGGCCTTTTTTATATGGTAGAAGTAATAGGTATGACATTTTCTACCAGATTTAGTAATGTTTAGAGTTGATTTTGAGGTTTGGTTCCCATTCTGATGGATATATTCACATGTACTGAAAAATTACATTGTTTGAGACACTATACTTGATGGGTGGGAATATTATTTGTTGATTAAGGTTTTTATTGGTGTAATAAGTACTGTAATATAACATAAAAACATCATGAAACATTGTTTTGGTTCTACAAGGGAGACCCCAATGAACACTAAGATACAACTCGGCCCTCAGTGAGTCAATGACTAGTATGATATAATGAATATCGTTAGAGGGGTATATGACTGAGGTTTATTAACTAGTGGTTGAAATATTGGTACAATCTTATTGATAATTTTATGTGATTATTACATTATGTTATTTTTATATAAATTGGAATTCTTTGGTTAATATTGATGATCCAAAAGTGAAATTGTTGTCAGGGTGAGTTTTCATGTATACGATTAGTTGAGTCCCGAGTTCATGGATTCTAGTTGTACTTCATAAGTTTGGATGAGGGTGGTTAAATTCTCATGGTCATGGAATAGTATTATAGAGTGTCTAAATGATTAGATGAGATTTAAATTCCATGGTGAAATGATGGATGTGCGTGTTTTAAAAATTAAATTATGTGGAAAGTGGTCATGAGATAGGACATTTATTTGAAGTTGAGCCTGATTTTGTGTAAAATATCACAATGTGGATTTTCACAGGGTGATATGACATTTCATATAGTGGGGTTAATTAAATTTTGTGATCTATGATTCACAATACAGTGGTCTTGGTGACAAATTAGGTATAATGAGATTGTATACCAGTTACATTGGAGGTGATGGGAACGGTATACACCATTTTTTCCTAGTATCCATTCAAATTGTGAATCAATAATGTACATGTCCATGTAGAATGATGATATTATTTAGGTCCTTCATGTGGTTTGAGTGAAATATATATTTAGATTAATCAATAAGTTTTCCCGATGCTATGGGTTATATGAACCTGAGTCTTCTTTTTAGGTATGGATCTTTTTTTTGGGTAATTCATAGTAAAAAAAGGAAGAAAATTGGATTTTCTATGTACATACATGTACATATGAGTACACTCCATGTACCTAGTATGCCACATAAAACCATTTTTTGACTATGTAACGGCTGAATACATGGTTATGTGCTGACCTGAGAGACCACTTATGTTGAGGGCCAGTTAAGGCTACTATATGGCATGTAGTGTTAATGAACACAAAATGTAATTTTCATTTTATTTGATATATCAGAGCTAGGCTGTGTCTCATATCTAGTAACACCTTCTTCTGGTTGTGGTTCTTATTGGAGAACTCTGAAATGACGGATGAAGTTGCACCTCCCAATTCTCAATCCAAGCACCAATCAAGACACCGAAAATTCCATTGGAATCTCACCGATCTATGCTATTCTAGGCCGATTCAAGGGCCAACATTCAATTATATCGTTCATACGAAATAGAGGTATGTAGTTTGGGCCACTCGCTGTATTTTGGATTATATATGCTAAAAGTTACTCATATCCACATTTTGGGTATTGCGTGATTTGAAATAAAACCTTCTTATTACCTATTATGGTTTTCTTAATTGATAAACGGTTTATTCATATGTGTAAGTTTAGATTTCTTGAATAAGGGGAAACCCTTGGGTGTGTTTCCCTTTTTTGATTGTTTTTGGTTGTATGGAATATGATTCCTCCTTGTCTTTACTTTTTTTCATGTGTTGTTTTGATTGTATGGAGTTATTTATTATATAATATACATTGTGAATTTTTGACCCATGAGTTTACAATGTGAGAGATTCCTAGGAAGACTCTTATAATTTATTAATGGAATGTTTAACCCATGGGGATATGATAGGGAGTGATTCCTAAAAAAGGGGTCATTTATGTATATTTTACATGAATTATTGACAGAAGGATTTAGACCATGAGTGATTTACTAGGTGGTCATTTATAATCAATTGATTCTATATTTGATCTAATGGGTTATACCATGAGAGGATCCTAAAGGGTTTTTATAAGTCCCCAGCCTTGAGCATTACATAATCTTGAATTAAGTTAATAATTCACATTCAAGGACTTTTTAGGTTTAGAGTTTTAGGGTATTAGGCAATAACTATTACATTACATCTAAAAACTTACAAAGTAGACACATCTTATCTATAAATGTTTTTACAAAAATAAAACTCATTAATATAAAATAATAATTGTTTTAATGATATAAATATTCTTGAAATATACCTTTCTCTTACCCTTCCTTATACCATATGGAAAACATTTCAATAACATTGTATGAGCACAAAAGCTCATTAAGGGATATAAAATAAGAATTGAAAACTTAGTTTCATCAATAATTACAAATCAATGAAACCATAGTTATCCATAATAAAAGATAAATTTATTAACATACATCATTAAATCATAAGATTTATTAAAAACACAAAGAATTTATAAATCAAAAATGTAACTTGTGGCATCCATAATGTACATACATTTTAACTTTCACCGGTATATGTGGAGTTACGTTTGGAATAACCATCATAGTATATTCCCTAAATATATTAGGAGAAACATAAACATTTACCTCTGTCATGTTTCCAAATACATTAGAGAGCTATCTCAGGATCACCTGCCCTTAGTTTTTTATAGAACTACCCGTATTTCTAAAAAATTCCCGAGAACCATAAGATAATCATAACACATAATATGGTCATAATGTAGAGATTACATTTCCACATTGAAATTAAAAAGTATCATTTAAATATATTAACATAATCAATCGATTTCCAAAACCATTTAAAAAATTTAATAAATATCTTTTTTAATTAATGTGTCTAATACCAATTTGAGAATTTTAATGTAATTTAATTTTTAAAAACATATTTACCAGATAAATAAATACCAAAAACTTTTTTTAAAACATAAAATTTAACGGGAAATATTAATAAGAATAAATAATCAAAAAATTTAAAACAATGGTTTAGTTAAAGAGACCCTTGCCACTTGAAATAATACATGAATAAAAAAATAGTAAAATTAAACAAAGCATATCATAACATGATAATAAGGAGATTCATGATATAATATTTCAATTCGGAGTATATAAACCACATAAATTTATTTTTTTTAGAAATAAATAAGTCACAATGAAATGTATATTGAGAAAAAATCCCTTACAATGATCGTATAAATGGAATAATAATTTATCAGTTGGGTGTTTATGTGTTAAAAAGGAATATCCACACAAAGTGAAGTGTAAATTACAATATAAATAAATATAAAATTATACCACACAAAATAATGGCAAGATATAATCAATGAAGTATGCATAAAACCCAATGAGTAGAAATTTTTTATAGAAATTCCCTTATTAAAATTAGGATGCCTAAAAACGTCACATAAAATTTAAAAAAATGAGTTGATGAGAGACAATACGTTACATTATCATTTGGACATAAAATTTACAACAATAATGATATATAAGAACATATCCTAATATATGAAAATAGAATTTAATATACAAAACATAAAATAAGACATTGACTAAATGAAGGGGGTGAAAGCTTCCCTTACCTTGAGTCTGACATTTCTCATTCATTCTTTATATTCCTGAATAATAAGCATAAGTTGATTTATATTTTCTTCATAACCTTTTAATGTTTATTAGTCCTTTAATATAACTTATTAACTTTTTATAACAATTATATTATTATTAATGTTCATATAGATCGTTTTGTCGATGTTCAATATTTGAGTCAAAAATGAAATATTATAATTATCAATTATTCATGTGGTCAAAGGTAGATTATCTCTAAAATTGTATTCATGATTTAGATAAAATTTATATCATATATATCTATTATATATGTATTTATAACAGGTCATGACATTTGGATATAAGAAATGAAATTCACCGTTCATGGAGTCGGTATGTCGTACGTACGCATGAATGCTACATTCATTTTTTTCATATATAAATTAATTAGAACTAAATGATACATAGGTATATTATAGTTCTATGATAATAAAATATTTTATAAATTTTAAAAAATTTCATTAACTCCATCATTTATATGTTACATATATGGTATGATGGAGTCGTATCACTTTGAGGGGGTGGTATTTCGCAATTCCTCAAATGAAGTTATCATATTTACAAATACTGGAAAACATAAAGGTATGATATAATTAAAAAAACAGAATAATAGAAAAAATATAAATTTATCATATATCATATATAAAAATATTTCTATAATAATGGCCCCATGATAGTTGGTATGGGAAAATTTAGCAATCATCATTTCATGAGGTAGTAGTTCATCGTCGAAAGAAATAGTTTGTTCATATCCACTAAATAGAGGTGAGTGTAAGTGTAGTTCGAATATCTATCATAAAAATATTATAGATTATTTTATATAGTTTTTTTGTTGTAAAATAATTTAATAATGTAAATTTTGGTGGTTGTAGAATGTAAAATAAATGAAAGAATCTTGAGAAAATACATTACCTCAAATCATATAACACTTTTTGATTTAATAATAAAGGATTTATTGATTTGATTTCATCCCAATTTAAGGATTGTAGGAGGAATATAAGGATGTTGGGAACTTTTTTTGGTCAAGGTTGGATGAGAAAATGGGGCATGAGTGGTGTGAGTAAGTTTTAGAGGTGATGACCATTTATAAGAGGGAAGAGGGGCACTTAAAGAGTATATTAAAAATAATTTTATTATAAATTGATTTTTTGACTAAAATTTTATAGAAGTAACTTATCTCATATATAAGAGTTGTATGGGTCTATAAAATCTCAAAAATGTGGTTTTATAGAAGTTTGGGTCTCATGTTTAACCTTATATTTTATCTCTAACCCTTAGTTAACGAATTTTACTCTTATCATACCTTCTTGTATATTCATACTGTATGGTTAATATAGTTACATTAAAATTCAATTCGAACCTCAAGTGGTTAATTAGTGATATTTCTAATATTATCTAGGTTATTTTTCTCAATACTATATTTTTATGGATATTATATAAATTTATAAAATATTACATGTTTTAAATAAACATTTTAGTCAACTTTTATAAAATTCATATCACTACTTTTTTAAAAATTCACAACAACTTTATTATTTCAAAAAAATAAATATTTTAATGATAAAAAGTCATACTCTTCCATAAAATTCGTGTATGGCATAAAAAGTTTTAATATAAATTTATTTTAATATTTATAATCTTATTTATTTAAATCATTCATTAATAAGGTAGTCACTACATGATCATTGTGCCATAAATAAATTAATTTATTAGGTGTATAAAAATTATAAATAAAATAAAATAATACAGGAAATAATTTTAGCTTTGTAATGAATATTTATAGTCAAAATGATTCACTTATATAACCGCATATAAAAACTATTTTAGTAAAAACCCATGTTTATGTTATATTTTTCTTTACATTAAATTAATTCTTATAAAATGTCATTTTCACATCAAAGAGGCTCAATGGAGTCACAAAATAGACCCAAGGCTTACCATGGTCGAAAATATCCCATACAATAGGATTAGGACACGTTTTAGGGTATTTTAATATTATGAAATCAATTTTTACCCTTATTTACCAGATTTACCCTTTAACCATGGTATATAATATAATATTTGAACTTACTATTCATAATATCTAAAAATAAAAGGTACCTATTTACACACATTGGACCTACAGATTCCAAATATGGAATCCATTTTTCTAAATTCTTAATATTGAAGTTTCAGAAATTAATTTAAAATTAATTCCCATTGGGAAAACAAAAAAGCGTGTCTTTAAGAAGTAAAAACCACCAAAAGATTCACAGGTGTTTATGTACTATTAAAAAGTAAAATTAGTTCCAATGACCAAACATGGAATAAATGGAAAAAATATAATCCAATTAAAAATTAAAATCAATTAAAATTAGAATCGAACTATATAAATAAAGAAGATTAAAAGCTAGTTTCCAATTAAAATGCAACATTATTCACTATTTACTGAAAATAAACATTATCAGAAAAAAAAATTTCAAATGATGTAAAATTTGATGTCCTCTTTCTATGTAATAATTTTAGTTTGTCAAATAGAATATATAAATCTGACAGAAACTAGATTTAAGAAATTTCCCCATCAAATGGTAGTAATACAACCTTTTAAAAATTTTATAGTATGTCAATCTTCAAATTAGATTCATTCTTATTTTAAGCCTCTAAAATTTATTGGGTAAATATTAAAACATTTATCAAACAAGTGTAATCATAATGTAGTTAGTTATGTTAATTCCCGGCAATACAATTTCTATAAGTTAACTACCTTTTAAAATAATAATAATATTATATATTTTTATTTAACTCAGCGTTTTGCGAAACGTATGATTTCAATGAAACCCGTTGTTCAGTGTTGTGTGCACTATCAGAAAAAGTGTCATCTTTAACATAAAAATACTATCTTTTTCATAAATATTAATAGAAATGAAACATATATTATTCAATAAATACCTAGGTCATTACTTTTGTTAATTAATGCATTGATGATTTGAATAGATGAGAAGGGTCAAATTTTGAGAGAATTAATAGAGGGTCTTTTGTCAATAATTTTATTATTGTGATGATTCTTACAAGGCAAAGCACACACTTTCATTCAGTCTTACTTTATTATTATATGGTGTTATGTGATATCATTTTTTGTTACATTACACAGGGGATACAGATATTAGGCTAGATCCCATAGTTACATGATTTAATGGAAGAGTAATAAATTTAAATGGAATGTAATTGAAAAATGTAGGATTTCATAATTTTGAGTACATCCATGTTTATGTCTTTATTCATGCATATTACATGCTGTATATATTCCCTAATAGTTAGGGATATATATTTTGGTGGATTCTTACTCAGATTCCCCTCACACCATATTTGTGTCATTATTTTGGTCCGAAATAGATTATATGATTACAAGAATATATAATGGAATACACAATTCTTCATCAGGTACATGATTAGAGTTGGAGTTGGAGAGTATGGGACCAATATAAGGCTTTCGATGTTGTTGGAGCTTACTTTTTTATATTTTGTATTGGATAGTATTGTATTTCAAGCATTGTGACATGTCTTGTCTACATTCCTAGACACATATGACATGCATTATTTATATATATAAGATATGGCTTATTTTTATTTTTTATTTAGTCTTTTAGTGTTTATTTTCTTTTAGTACCATTCCTTCTACTATTGTTTAGTGATTTTTCCTGCTATGTATACTCTCCCAATGAGGGAATTTTCCCCCTTTATTAGACCTTGGACCTCTCTACAAGTTGGAAACCTCTAGAATTTTTGGAAATGTGTATGAGGTTATTTTGCCTACCCAGTAAGGGGAACCATTGGGTGGAACCCGAATCTGGGAAGTAGCAAAGTGGTATTAGAGGAATTTATTTTCTTCTTTTCCTTACTATATAGAGACAATATACTAGTATAGGGTGAAATAGTTTTTTGATAATATGTTTTTCATGTGAGTAGGTAACAAGTGTATAGGGAAAATCCATGTTACATTAAATATTTCAATTACTATGGTTTTTAAATTTTAACAGTTGATTGGATTTCATTGTTTGGTGATTCACTTGTTTAATGCTGTCATTGTGGATATAATTGTGGTTCTATTTTGTTCAAACCTGAAGAGATAAAGGTATTCCATATCATGAATCATAAAGGAAAATTTTAGAGTTCACATTTCTTACATTCTTTTAATTCGTTGTAGATTGCATTACTGATTACATGTTGTTGTGACAGACGTTATGCTAGATATTTATATTGTTGTTATATATACCATGATATAAATACCTACTATTTCTATATGATATTGGTATATGTGATTTTTTTTGATGGATGCTATGTTTTGGTCTCTGATGTGTCATGGTTCCTCTTGGATCAAAATTTAGTGGAAGATCTTGAACTATAATTGACTTGTCTTAGGTAAGTATATGAATAAAGATGCCAAAATTTGATTCATGGGGAGTATGGGATCTCATAGATTTGAATTTGTCATTACTTTGATAAAATATAATTATTTTGGGAGTTCTAGAGGTGTTTTGGAGGCTCAATATCTGGAAAAACAAAAAAAACCCAGAGTGTGTTGTTATGAACACATGACATGTGTTATTCTATTCTGGAAGAAATGGATTTTCATTAGTAGACACCGTGTACCATATGTACATGCATGTAGTTTTTTACTATTTTACTGATTGTGTGAGGAGATGCACGGGGTTAGTAAACTGTTGTATAACACATCATGTATTAGGAGTAGACACCATGCTGTAGTCGACCATGTATATGGTCGTGTGTCTAATGACATGGGTGGATCGAACTGTTATGGTTCACATCGTGTCTAGAGTTTGCACGCCTTGTAGTGTAACACCAATGGAACTGTGTAGTAAATTCCATGTGGAAGTACCTTGGAATGATTGAATACTCCCGAACACACTTTTTTCCAGAGGAACACACCATGTGTATGGTGTGTTACATTACTAGGTTAGAATAATTACTCGACATTAATAAGGCTTAATGGAAACAATCCATGTAGTGTTTTTATATGCCAGGTTACCATCTTTTGGACGACATTAATTATTTTATTCACCTATTCCATTCTAGAAAATCTGATTTATATTTTTTTAATCTTATGTTGTGGTGTTTGCTTGACTTTTTGGATTCATTCCATCAAGATGTACTACGATTATATTAATGGTATAGGGAGATGATCAAACACCAGAAATGGTAGGTCAGTGAATACCATCAGATCCTCCCATCTAGCTCGTCATGTCATAGACTATTATACAGGACGAATGTACTGATGCGATGTTCTGTGAAGGATTTCTTAGGATTATGAATTTAATTTAGGAGAACCAAATACTTCCTGATTGAGGTATAGTTGATGTGTGTGTTCCCACAATAGATTCCTCCCACTTTTTTATGGAATGAAGGACCACAGGTGAAAAAGTCATGGACGAATGGAATGCTTTATATATTTGAGAACATGGATATGCCTCCTAATAGGATGGTGAAGCTCGTGAATTACATGTTATGTGATTACTCAAAGTGATTATAGGATGTTGTTTCACAGGAGGGACATCATCAGGATATGTATTGGGAAGCATTTCAGTGGACCTTCTATGATTACTTCTACCCCAGGACATTGAGGGAAGACCAAGACCAAGAGTTCAGGAATTTCGAATAGGGTGATCATTAGTGATGGATTACTCTTCACACTAAAGAGTTCTTTAGTTCATCTCACATGTTCTGGGGGTTGATGTTTTTTCATTGGCTAGTAAATTTTATGATGGTCTCAGGTATGAAATCTTGTTAAAGGTGAATGTTTTTAGGTTGACTATAGTGACTTCTATATTAATCCATGAACTAATTACTAGGTGAAATCTAATGGATTTCGGAGACGGGAGCCGAGGTGGTTCAATATATATGGATTTTACTTCTTCGTACGATATTATGAAGTTTTTTATGGAGTTTTCACATGATGTTCCTTTTTGTAAATGAGTTGTGTTCTACCAATGCGGAAGGAGTGGGAATACGAGACCACATTTCTCGAAAGACCCAATCGAGTGCCGAGCATGCAACAAGATGGGTAATATTTTTCATTTTTGTTGGATTATCTCACCTGAAGTGAGTGATAGGGGGTCTATAATGACTCAATGTTCAAGATAAGGAACACTAGTTTCTCATTACTTAGGGTACTTGAGTCTGTCAATCCATTATTTCCAAGTAGGTGGTTGTGTCGATGTTATCCAGATGATGGGAATTCAGCGATATTAGGATGGATTGGCTCAGGGAATCTTGTTTGGGCCACGGTATAGGTCATACATTTGTGATGGAGCATACTCAACATCCGGAAGACCCCAAACCCTCTACGGTTAGAGGTATGATTATAGTTTCCTCAGTTATAGCTTCTATTATTTTCAATATAGGATATTCTTATAGTTTTATATCAGTTTCCATTATAGAGATTCTTGGCCTCTATATCATTACTAATGATAATGATATAATACTAGACACTACGTTTAGGATTGGAAAAACTAGTATAAGTCAATTTCGAGAGTTCTGACTTGAGTTTTGTGTGTGTCACATAATTTGAGACCTCAATGTATTAGAGATTACAGGCTTTTATGTGATTCTCATAATAGAATGGTTGGTATCTTTTCAGGAATATGATTACCAATATCATTGTAGGGATAGTTTTAGATCACTAGTGGGAAGATATTTTCTATACAAAGGTGAATGGAATGTGCAGGCAATAAGTTCTAGACACGAGTATCATGGGTTAGTAGGAACTACATCCTATATTGATAGTTTATATTAGGATGACAAGGAAAATTTACATGTGGATTTTCTTTTAGAAGTGGATCATTTAAAACATGTCTTTCTAAATGAAATTTCATGTTTACCTCCATATCAAGAGGTGGATTTCACTATTGTTCTTGTTTCAGTAGTGACACTAGTGTCCATTAATCCTTATAGTATTTTTACACCAAGAATTATAGGAGATCAGAAAAAATTTAGGGGTCATTCATGGAAATGGTTTTAATCTTACCCAATACTTCTCTTTGGGGTCCACCTATCCTTTTTGAAAAGAATATAGATAGTAACCTCCAACATTGTATGGATAATGGGAAGCTGAAGCAATTGAAATTCAAGAATTGATATCCCTTTACAATGATCAATGATATATTTGATTATATTTTAGGATCTTGGGGGTTATCAAAAATTGACATGAGATTCATCAATCATCATTTGTACATTAGACCATCAAATATACCTCTTACAGCCTTTCAGAGTAGGTATGGATTATTCAAGACTTTGGTTATGTCGTTCAGTCTTAAGAATAAACCAGGTGTATTCATGGTACTGATGAACTGAGTGTTTCACCCATAATTTCATTTTTTTTGGACATCTCGATAGACGATATCTTCATTTACTCTCACACTCGACACAACCATGAAACCATTCTTGATATTGTTTTGAGTACACTAAGAGATAATTGGTTATATGCTGAGCTGAAAATATCCATTTTTAGATAGATTAGAATCACTTCATGGGTCATGTCATCTCCTAGACATGAGTATCATTAGACCTAGAGATGGTGGGAGTTATAGTTTCTTGGGAGCATATGAAGAAATTCTTTATGGAAAAGAGTTTTCTATGGTTGTTATGTTATTATAGATCTTTCATTCATGACTTATCATGCATATAAGTTCCACTAACTAGCCTGACTAAGAAGGATGAGATGTACTTGTGGATAGATTACTGAGATTTAGCCTTTCCTGAGCTCAAAATGGAGATTGACATCTTCATTGATACTGATTTTGCAGAAACCAAGCAAGTGTTAAACCATTTACTATGATTCATCATGTATCGGGATGGGAGTAATTATTATGAAGGGGGAGAGAGTCATTTCATATGGGTATCAGTAGTCGAGGACACATAAGTGGAATTACATGACACGAGATCTTATGTTAGCTGTAGTTGTTCATTTTTTACATTGTAGGAGACATTATCTATTGGGAGAGAGTTATGTTCTATGAAATGAAAAAAAGATCGATTATATATTTACTCAGAATTATCTAAATTTGAGACAAAGGTGGAGGGTTGATTATCTTATGTCATTTTACACTGATCTTGCCTACACACATGGGAATGGAAACACAGTGGATGATGAGTTGAGAAGGAGGACTCAGATACATGCAGTTCAAGAGGCCATTAGTGAGTGGTATCTTGTTTCTATATTCACTAAGATGAATTTGGAGGTACACGACAGATAGGTAAATATTTTTCTTTCCTCTATGGCTATTAACTCTACTATACTGGATCAAGTACAAATGAGGTAGCAATCAGATTCCTAAGGCCTAGTCCTTTAGGAGAGTGTGTCTAGTGAGGACCCTACTCTTGGTTGGACAGTAGGTGAGGAAGATGTATTAAATTTTCATGGGAACATATACGTGTCATAATACAAGAATGAGGAGGTGTTTTGAGATTTTAATTCCTCATTATATACTGTACATACTATTGTCAACTTGAGGTAATGAGATCTACATCGTCATTATTGGTAGCGAGGCATGAAGAGTGATGTAGCTAGTTTAGTTATGAGATGGCCCACTTATTAACTAGTGAAGGTGTAGAATTATTGACTAGGAATTCTATTACAATATTAACCCATTCCAAAGTGGGAGTGGAATTATGTCATTATGGTTTTCAGGACAGGTTTACCAAGGTCGCCCTATAGAAATGATATTTTATGGGTTGTTATTGATAGACTAACAAAGGTGTTACTTTTACTTTCGATTAGGGAAACATTTTGTGATTATGATCTTATAATGTTGTACATCTATGAGATAATACATTTTCATGGGCATAAACACTCTCTAATTTCATAATGGGACACTCGGTTTACTTATCGTGTCTGGTAGGGACTATAAAGGTATTTGGGTACATAGATACTTTTGAGTACATCATATAACCCCCAAAAAGATGACCAGTACGAGTGCACAATTAAGGTTTTGTAGTAACTTCTTTGAGCATGCTTCCTGGATTTTGGGGGCTCCTGGGAGAGACGCATACCCATATTGGAGTGTTCCAATAATAATAGTTTTTGGGAAACAATTCAGATGGAACCTTTTGAGGATTTGTACGGTTGTCCATTCTGATCAACCCAATGTTTGATGGAGACAAGATATGGAACTATACTAGGACTCTGTCTTCTCTAGGATACCATTTATTAGGTGGATTTGATTCATAAATGGATGGAAATTACATATTCTCACCATAAATCTTATGCTGATCGACGATGATGACCTCTAGATTTCATAGTTAGAGAATAGGTTTTCTTACATGTCACACCAAGATTAGGACACATATAGAATATGTGATATGGGATGCTTTCACCAAGATAAATCAGATATTTTGTAGTTTTGTAGAGAGTCAGAACAGATTCCTATCAGTTGTAGTCACCTTGGAGTTATCAGGCTATGCACCACATCTTTCATGTTTCTTAGCTACAACATTATTTTCAAAATTGTCTCTTTTTTTCTATCGTGGGAGGTTGAGTTTGAGGTGGATGCATTCTTGTAGGAGCACACTCTTCAAATTTTGGATCTCATCACAAAGGTTCTCTATCATCGGACTATTCGTCTTGTATGTGTGTTATGGAAACCCGAGAGAGTATAGGATCAGACATGAGAGAGGGAGGATGGTGTGTGATTGCATTGGGTGGAGTTTTTTTGAAGATTCTTATTCACCTCCATTGGAAGGGAAATTCAAGGATGAATTTCTTTTATGATATAGTTTTTAAGAACTAGAATCTTATTTTTAAGTATGGAACTCGTTTTGGGTTGTTTTTAGGAAAAAGGAAGAATAGTGGATTTTCAATGTGCACACCGAGTGCTTGTGATTACATATTGTGTGCCTAGAATGTTTCATACAACTGTGTTTTGATCATGTAATGTTGAATATATTGGTGTCTGGTTACCTGGAAGACCTCTTCAGTTAGGTCCTGCTAAGGCTACTTCACGATGTGTTGTGTTAATGAAAACACCATGTACATTTCTTTTTATTTTATATATTAGAGTGGGGTCTTGTCTCATATTCAGAAACACCTTCTGTTGGTAATGGTTCATACTGGTGCGCCAAGAAACAATAGATGAAGTATGACCATCCAATTCTCTATCCATGCTCTGATCGAGACAATGTTGTGTGCATTGTAATTCCAGTGATCTATGTTGATCTAGGCCGATTCAATGGACAAATATTTAGTGTATAGATCATACGACATTGAGGTAGGTGGTTTATGCCTTTTGTTGTTAGTATTTGGATTATATATGATAAAATTATAGCATACCCATGTTTAGGGTATTGAGAGATTTGGAATTATACCCTGTAATTAACTACTCTAGATTGATTAATTGATAAAGGGTTGTGTATTACATGTAATCTTAGTTACCTTTTCTAAAGGAAACCACATTGGTGGGTTTCCCTTGATTTATTTTTTACAGTGGTTTGGTCTAGGATTCTTTCTAGGCTTGCATTGTTTTCAATGCCTTGTTTTGTTAGAATAGGGTTTTTTATTATAAGATATGAATTCGGAATGTCTGAACCAAGGGTTTAGACTATGATAGCGGCTCAGGTGGTCATTTATAATTTATTAAAGGAACAATTTACCAAGGGGAACTAGACTATTATAGATTCTGAAAAATGGTTCATTGATGTATATTTTACTAGAATGTGTGACCTAATGGTTTAGACCATGAGGCATCCCTAGGTGGTCATTTATTATGAATTGATGATATATTTTACCTAAGGGGATAGACGGTGAGAGCTTCCAGGGGGTAGTAATTTAATTAATTGATGTCATGATAAGACCATATGGGTTAAACTATGAGTGATTTCTGAGAGGGTTGATTGTGAATAGTTGAATGATTGTGACATGTGTACCTAGCCAAATCATATGATTCGATTCGGTATCATATTATTTATATATGGTCTTGTGATATTTATGTTTTGGTTACATTACATGTGGGATATCAATCTTAGGCTAGATCCTAGAGTTACATGATTCAATGGATGAGTAATAAATGTTAAATGAATTTAATTAGAAACTGTAGGACTGTTTACTTTTGAGTACTTCCTAGTTTATTGCTTAATTCATGCATATTACATCTTGTATGTATTAATTGATTGTCAGTAACAAATCATTTGGTTCTTTCCAAATGGGATTCATCTCACTCCCTATTTGGGTCATGCTTTTGCACCAAAGTCAACTATATGATTGCATGTATAGAATAGGGAAAGATCCATTCTTCACTAGGTACTTGATTTCTATTGGATATGTAGAGAAAGGTACCAAGATAGGTATTGAAATGATGTTGAAGTTTACTTTTTTTTATCTTTTTTGTTGGATAATATTAAATTTCAATTATTGTGACATGTTTTGGCAGTTTTCCTAGACACATATTACATTCATAATTTATATATATAATATGGATTCTATTAATTTTACTTTTAGTCATCAAATATTTATTTTGATTGTTTATTATTTATTCCACTATTGTAAACTAATGTTTTTCGCATGTGCATACTCTTCAAATGAGGTTATATTTTCCCCATTATCAGACATTGGCCCTCACTTTTAGTCAGCAGCCTTTAGTATTTGGGGAAATGTACTTGAGGTCATGTGACAAACCATGTTCGGGGAACCATTATGTGGCACTCAGATATCGGAAATTACAAGGGTTGTCTTGGATATAGATATGTTATGGTTTTATGACTAACATAAGTTTTGAGAAATGTAATGTGTTTCCCAGCATGGAATAAGTGTGGAACGAAGTGAGTGACACATGTTATATTATGATCATACTCATTAAGGTGGTGATCAGGGAGAAAAGGTATGTGATCCATATGGCTGGGAGTGTATTAGTTTATATTTTATGTCATAATCCTAATTATGAATTCAGATTATTATTTTTTAGTTCAATGATATGGACACTCAAATGGTATGATGTTAGATATTGTCCAAGAGTGATGTGTCCCTCATAAAAAAGTTGTATATGAGTGTGAGATAATTCATTAGATGATTATATTTAGAATTTTAATTTAAATGGATAAAAATGATTGGACACATATGGATTCATAAATGAAAAATATTTACACAATTAGATAGGGAATTTTTCAGATTCTGAGAATGGGTGTTAGGATCAGTATGCTTTATTAGTGACATGAACAAGGATGGGTTAGTTCTGTGTAAAATTTTTAGTATTTTATGATTTTGGAAATGGATGTAGAGGTTTAATAATTCAAATATATCTGAATATAGTGTAGAGACATTAAAGAGTCCATATATAAGATAATTTAGTTCCTCTAAAGAGAAATTAAACATTATTACATGGTTTTGAAACACCATGACAGGTGGATTTTTGTGTCATCAATATTGTCGTAGAAGAGTATTTAATATTAATATTTTATTTTATAATCATTTCTCAAATTGTTTTTTTTGTAATATGATTCTCCCTTCAATAACTAAATTATGATGATGTAGTGTTCTCATGTTAAATCTTGACATGGGAGTCTTATCAATTTATTTTGAAATTATTGAATGATGAAAGTCAATATAGTCTGATTAATCATTCAACATATTGTTAGGTAATGTAAGATGGTAGTGGAATTGCACATGTTGATATAATATTTTTATTGATTTCCCATTGGAAATTAAAATTGAGGGGGTTGTTGAAGTATATAAATTAGATTGTTTGAGTTAGGCTCAATGGTAAGGAGCTGAATAGGACTTATGTCGCTTTGGATAATGATATTACAATTTATTCAGATGAACATATTTAGGTAATAATTATTCTGATGTTTTGATGCAGGTTATGATAATTGACTTGTGGTTCTTCCACATATGTGTAATGTTTCTTTGGGTTTTTTCATTAAAAGATCATGTTTCATTTAAACAATGATTATTATTGTTTTATGGTGAAAGGATGAAAAAATTATTTCACCGTTTTCATCTAGAAGACCACAAATACTTATCAGAGATGATAAGTGTTATGTTAGGGATTTTTAAACCTCAAATATACAATGCATTGAAAAATATCATGGGAATTTTATTTTCCAACTTTGGTTGATTGGAAAATTTGAGAAATTGGATTCTGAGTCATGTTCATATAGTTTTAACACCTTCAATGAATTCTTTTATACGTGCATAGAGGATCAGACGATGTCAATGGAGTTTAGAGAAGACATAAGAGATTTTGTTTGGGCTCGACACCCTAATATAATCTAGTTCCACAAAAAATATTGTGGTATTTTAATGGTGCTTAGGGAAATTAAATTCCCCATATAATAAGAGTTAGATTCACCATTTTTTATCAAATATTTTAGGCTTACAAATCACCTCACATGTATCATTACCTTATTTCTCAATAGTTATCGGGTGATTTGGAAGAATTTTAATAGTAAAAATATGGTAATATCTCCACCTTACTATATTCCAACCCCTTAAAATTCATGTTTTATCCATTGTTGTTTTGTGCTACTTCAAAATAATATATATCAGCATATAATTATGAAATCATATGATTTCAAAGGGGGTATTGGGATTTTTATAATAAGGATATCCCGATATGATGTATGGGTGTGGATATTCATAAATTCATAAATGTAACATCATTACGTTTAATTATTTTATTAAATCATAAATTAAATTATATTAATGTTTGAAATGGTTTCATCACATAGAGATTTTTGACATATTTTTACATAGATTCTATTGTAGGCCTCATGTGGCTTTTTTGATATAGTTATGGAGTGACTTAGTGAGGTAAAATATTTCTTTACTAATATTGAAGGAATTAAATATTTGTTTTATTTACACATTTTTTGAGTTTTTGATCATTATCTGGTATCATGATTGGTGACATGAACATGAAACTAGATTTTATGGATCATTTAAAGCAATGGAGAGTTTTGTTATCTTTGAAATAGATTTAAAAAATAAAATGATTTTGTTTTTTCTATATTCTTTCCATATGGAATAAATCATCTATAGTTTTGATGTTTCTTTTAATGTAGTCTCACCCCTGAGGGGTGACTTAGTTAATCAAATTAATGTTCTATTATATGTTTACTATATATATTTTTATAAATATATAATGTGATTAATTGAACAGTATCCCTCAGGGAAAACAGCTATAGAAGGTAAATTATAGAGCATTATTTTTTTTGGATTCCTCGACCACAAATGCCATGGGTTATGCCAATTTATTTTGTATTTCATTATATGAGCATCTATTGGACATGGGGACCCTAGTGGGTTCCTTAGTGACTGATCAAACATGAGTGGGTTCATATGGCATACATATATATATTTTAGTGGACGTACCATATAACCCACAACTAATATGTATGTAGTGGGCTATGAATTATAGAGATGTGATTAGGTGTTTGGAAAAATATTAAAAACCACTTATTCTGTTATGTATTTATTTCGAATTCATCGTTGGTGTCTATATGTGATTCCGATAAATAAACTAATTGGAATAATGTTGCTATGGTATTGTTGACACCTAGAGGTGTTTCACATATTTAGAATTTTGGACATATGTGATACAACTGAGAGATGGATTGGATGTCGAGATCTCATCACTGATTCCCATTTAGTATCATAGGTTTCATTCAACTGAACTAGATATGTATTATCATCGATGTCAATATTCAAACTAAAATATATTTTTGACACCCTCTATTCCATTTTTCCATTTTATTACAAATAAATATACGATCAAGCTATGTAGGGTTTTCTGATTATTTAAATGTGACAACTAATATGATGATGACATGAATTGTTATGCCTTAGGATCTTTCCAATAAATATAAATTACATTGCATGATCTAGATCAGTATAATCATGATGCATTTGATCTAGGTGTTGATCAGTTAATGAATAGTATATTTCCATTTATGCTTGAGAATTTTTATTCAGGGGGTATTCCCAATTATAAAGTCTTTATATTGTTAGTTGGTATCTTGATGTGGAAAGGGACACCCTAATACTAGAAGATGAAGATACTTTCAATCATGGTGATTCTCCATAAGATCAATAATAATATTGTTGGTGCTTGAGATACAAAGGATCACATGATATGCGTATAGATATTACAACATCATATTGTATCACATATTTTTAGTTTATTTTACTTATTGTAGAAAATTTTATTTAATAATATTGATCATGTTTCTTGAACATATCCTTCTATAGACAAGATGGTACGGTACAATGTTAGTGGTTTCCAGTTGAGTTTTATACTCACATAGTGATTGGTCCTCCAAAGCACTTAGCTACTCGAGAAGCTTCCATATGATTATTATTGTAATAGGATGGATAGATTATCATGATAGTATGATATAATGGGATAGACTAAATGAGGAATTGTGATGGGGTGATACATGGTGTAGTCATATAATTTGAATTTTTTTCACTATAATAGTATGTATATATTACATGCTTATTGGGTGTCCATATGTTCTATGAATATGAATTCATTCCTTTAACAAACATCATAAATTATATATCTTATTATAATTTATTGTTTCATCATTCATATTAACATGATGCGTGATATTTAGAAATTTTTTCTTATACTATTCACTCTAACATAGGGGATATATACATATGATAATAGCTTATTAGAACCATGATGTTAGTCCACATAATCTTGAATTTGGGGAGGTGTGCATGAGGTCATAAAGATATTGAGGATAAGGAAACAGTCGAGTGGACATCAGTCCATGAAATTATATATATAATACTTTATTTGAAAATATTATTATATATATTACTATTTATTCTTATTTTTAATAATAACATCATAATTAGAATGAATATATTCAGAAACATCGAAGTAAAAGACAATTATTTATATAAATAATTATTTTATTTTATTTTTCAAATAAAAAATAATATATTATATTTTTGTCATAATTACAACTTCATTCTTATTTTCACCAAATGCGGTTATCCCTCCCAAATTCATTGTAGAATATGTTTTCTAGTTCCTTAATGATTAAACTCCCACTTCAACCCACACTAGAAAGTGAATTACACTTACTATTTAATTATAATTTATGAATTAAACTGTGATGAACCATGTATTAAATTGATTTTTTATATAAATGTTGTAAAAATACACTTTCAAAATCATGAATTATATCCAAAATAAACAAATGTCCATTAAAGAAAAATATCACACAATGAGCATGGTATTTTTAACTCATAGGATCATGGGAAGCATATCACTTTCATTAACTATGAATTTATGGATAACACCATCTATATTAGAGGGTTGAATATGGTTATCATGAAATGGAATTCATCACCCAATATAAATATGGAACAACTCATTATTGACATAGTACCACAATTCAATAATAACCAATAAATTCATTAAGAAATCCTTTTTTGGTACACTCCTCACACTTTTTAATGAGTCATTTGTTTAAGATTAAATAGTTATATTTAAATTATTCCTTCATATAATAATAATACCCTTTATTTTGTGATTTTTGTTTAAAAATCCATAATTATTTATATCTAATTACTTCCTTAGGTCACTTTTACCTCTTTTGCGATAATCATTTCAATGAATGAACTTTTAATAACTCATAAATTAATTTATTCATGCAAAAATTTATAGTATCAATCCAATTTTAATAATTCTATAACACCACAAAAGATAATTGAATAAGTTCTATGATGTTATTTTATAATATCATTTTAATGATGAATAATCAATTTACTATATTTTAATTGAGCTTAACCCACAACACAAAGGCCCATATTTTTTAATTAACATGATATTTAACAATAAAATTTTATGGTAATGTGTAACATACCAGGTAAATGAAGAATAATACATATTTATTATTTATTAATATTTTTGAATTAAATATTAATTTTACTTTAATGGTGTTGTTATGTTCGATAGCGTACTCGATACGTGACAACATATTTCTTTGAATTCTTACGTTGCACACTAATAATATAATATAATTATTTTAAACGGTAGTTAACTCTTAGCCATTGTATTGGATATAATGAACAAAACTAACTAAAATTTAATTATACATGATTGTTAAATGTATTTACATTTATCCAATAAAATTTTATAGGCTTAAAATGTGAATGAATCTAATTTTAAGCATGATTTACATTAAAAGGACGATTTATCACCTTTTAATGGAGAAACCTTTTTAAATATAGTTTTGGTCACTTTAATATATTCTATATGAACAAATAAAATCCTTCTTTATAATGGGGACATCAAAATTTACTTTGTGTAAATTATTCGAATGTTTCCGATAAAGTTCATGTTTTAATGAATTGTGATAATATTGTATTTTAATTCAAAACAATGTTTTAATATAATTTATTTATATTGATAGATTATCTTTCTAATTGGTTTTAAAGTTCAATTAGATTATATTTTTACCATTTAATCCATTTTTTTTATTGTAATTAACTTCACTTCGATATTGGACATAAGTAGGTATCAATCATTTGAAAGTTATTATTTTATTAAAAACACGCTATTTGTTTTGATAACGGGAATTAATTTTAAAATTAATTAATTCCACATAAATTTTTTGAATTTGGAAAAATAGACATCATTTTTGAATTTGTAATTTCAAATATTTCTTAGGCTGAATTTTTTGTATTTTTCTG
Source organism: Viscum album (assembly GCA_963277665.1). NCBI lineage: Eukaryota > Viridiplantae > Streptophyta > Magnoliopsida > Santalales > Viscaceae > Viscum > Viscum album. Next base: position 791,766,742 of record OY728128.1, on the reverse strand, counting down.
AAAAACTTCAATTTTTGATGAACAGTGAAACCACTTAGTGGTAGTTAAAAAACTACCTTTTTCATTTAAATGAAATTTTATGACTTCTGTGAATTGAATTTAAAAAGTTCAACATACATGGTTGTTATCAAGAAGAAAAATGTGGTTCATTAAGATGAAAATAATTTTTGGTGAATAGTAACTTTTGACTTATTTACCACAGTTAATGGTAAATAGGGTAATTCGATATAAAATGAATATTATAATAATTCCAAATATCTGTTACATTTTTCCAACCATTATTGGTTGAGTCCTTAACGACCATGGAAATCATTTTGTCGACCTTGGGACCCCATTGAACCACTTGGGTGTGATAATGACAATTTAGATTAATTAATTTAATGTAGAGACAAAATTGACTTTGTCAAAAATATTTTGGTAATTAATTTTTTTATGGTGTTATATAAGTCTTATTTTCAACTATAAATATTCATTGGAATTCTAAAGAAATTTCCCACATCATTGTATTTTTTTATAATTTTTATACAAAAAATAAATTAAATTATATATGACATAATAATGATGAAGTATTTACCTCATTAATAAATGATTTAAATAAATAAGATTACAATGATTAAAATATTATCCAAAACATGTCCAATTCTGATGTGATGATTTTATTTCGACCATGAATCATCTTATCTTCGACTATAATTATTTTTGGACCATTCGGAACTGAATATCAAAATATTATAAAATAATATTTTCACACTTTCCTAAAGAGACCCTCCTCTCCCTTATAAAAGGAGACCAATTATAACCAATTACTAACACCTCTAAATCCATTTGGCTTGTCCAAACTCTTCCCAATTAATCAACCTGCATCCCTCTCCTCCCGTAGAATCATTACTTTAAACAGAATCCACTTTAAGAAGTCCTTTTGGTTCAAATCAAATGAGTTACCCAAATTAAATGTAAAAGTTTCTCTTAAATTATTTTCAATTATTTTACTTCTCCAACCCCTAAACTCTTTTTATTTATTTCTTTTGTAACAAAACCAGTATCCTAAATATAATAGGATTTTGTTATAAGAAGTATTAGATCTTCACATACACACATATCTATCTAATTGATGAAGAACATAATGTTTCTGTGGATGGAAAAACTAACGCCTCACTAAACGATGATTGTTCAAATATCTCCAACCGCCTCTCATGATGGCCATTATGATGGAACATTATTTATATATGCTATATATTATTATTATGATTTCATTATGCTTCTGTAATTCCCAATTATATTAAGCCTTTATGGTTTCCATAGTTTGTAAATACGATAATCTAATTTGAAGAAGTGCAGACTACCGCCCCCTTAAAGTGATGTGACTCATTAATGAATTATGTGGGATGTATTAAAGATAGTGTTAGTGATATTATATATGATATTATACTGGAATTATAATATACCTATGTATCATTATGTTTTAATTACATTAATATAAGAAATAGAAATGAATGTAGCGTTCATGCATACGTACGACTTACCATCTCCATGAATAGTGCATTTAATTTCATACCTCTAAATGTTATGTACTATTATAAATACATTTATCTACTAGATATATATGATATATATGATATCTAAATCGTGAATATAATTCTGGATATAATGAAATATTTACCACAAGGACAATTTGTAAATATGTGGTGTTCATTTTTGACTCAAGTCCCAAATATAAAAAAATTTAATTTTATTAACTTAAATGATTACATAAATTTTATAACATGGTAATAAGTGATATAAATGGAATAATAAACTTGAAAAAGGTTCTTAATCAAGTATAAATTAACTTTAGCTTATTATTCAGGATATTAAAGAACGATCGAGTCATGTCAGTTACGAGGTAAAGAACTTCATCTCTATCTCCTTTCATTGAGGAATATTTTTTTAATACACCACATTCTTTTATACACTGTATAAACACACTTAAATAATCAAAGGGAGTCATTTCCAATGAATCTTTTTACTAAACTAAAAAAAGGAATGTTTATTTTAACGTACGTAGTGACGACGACCTTTTCCGCCGCCTCGAGTATTATTTGATCTTTGGCTTCATCAACAAGCCATAATGTTTTTAAAAGAAAATAAATACCTTATACTGTTTTATGTATTTTTAGTATTGAAAATGGATTTGAAAATGGATTTGTAATGTAAATATATTTATGTGATATATTGTGATCTAAATGTGGAAATGTTTTTATTCCTTTATATTTGTTGTATTTGTTATTATTTTATATTGGTACTTGGTCATTTGATGGGTGGTTACGTGATAAACGAAATGACGGGTGGTTCCGTGAATACCAGGATGACTGGTTATGTAATATCATCCAATGAATTGGGCATGGAAGTCTCTTGTATGGATATTCCATTTAGTGATATGTGTGGAAGTTGACCGTATGGTTATTCCATTTATGTTTGTTTATGTCCCAATTTACCTTTATATGTTATCTGTTCTTTATGTAGGTTTTATAGTAATCTTTCGATTACAAAAATTGTAAGTAATGATATTTTATTCAGTGAAGAGTATTTACTAATTGATAAAGGTTAAAATTATTACTTATGTTAAAGTATTCATGGTTAACTTGTTGTTTTTAAAAACTAATAGTTTTCCTTCATTGTGTATCCCTTACTGAGCTTTTTATGCTCATCCTATGTTTTTGAAATTTTTTTCACAGGACACAATGTGGAATAGGGTCAAGGATGAGGTCAAGGAAAATTCATGATGTCTTAAACATGGAACTAGACATGACTCTTATTTTCAATAGTACATGTTTTGCAAAAAAAATGGATACTGGGTCGAAGTGTCTACCTTGTAAATGTTTTGAGATGTAATAGTTATGGACTAACTCTCTAAAACACTAAACATGAAAATATCATCAATGTGAATTATTCATTTAATTCAATATTAAGTAATGTTTAAGGCCGAGTCCTTATAGTTGGTATCATAGGTCGGTTTAGATAACTTTAGGAGTTGTGTTATTGTTAAATTAATGTCACTAAATTAATTTATGGTGATATTGAAATGATATAGCATTTACAGATTACCATGTTGCTTCGCCTAAGATATTTCTGTATTGAGAATGGTTATTCATATAGAAAATAGGTAAGTTGTGATGGGAAGTCCTACAGAGGGAAATGACATACCAAATAGGCATCCAAAGATGGTCAAAATCAGAACTGAACTGTTTACTACAGTGATGGCTCAGTTGATTTAGGTGATAAATTGTGGTTTTTTTATTGATGATGTTTTGGTTTATTCCAAAAGTAAGTAAAAAAATGAATGTCATTTAAGGGTTGTCTTGTAAACATTATATGAAGAGAAACTATTTCTGAAATTCAGCATGTGTGAGTTTTGGTGACAACAAATTTCATTCCTTGTTCATTTTGTTTCAAAAAATGGCATAATTGTTGATCCCGATAAAACGAAATTTGTTGAAGAATAGCCAAGACCCACAAATATAACCGAGATCCGTAGTTTTCTCAGTTTGGAAGGTTATTACCAGAGGTTTGTTGAAATATTTCCACGGTTATCTAGTCCAATGACTAAGTTAACTCGAAATGGTGTTACATTCATCTGGACAAAAGAATGTGATGATTGTTTTCCGGAATTGAAAAGAAGATTTATGAATGCTCTAGTTTTGGCACTGCCATCCAGAAATGATGAGTTTGTAATCTACAATGGTGCTTCGTTGAAAGGAATGAGATATGTCTTAATGTAGAATGATCAGGTTATTTCTTATGCTTCATGTCAATTTAAACCTCACCAATTAAATTACCATTCACTTGATTTCGAATTATCTTCAATTTTTTTTGCTTAAAAAATTTGGAGTCAACATTTTTATGCAGTGAACAGTGAAATATATACTGATCACAAAAGATTGAAGTATATATTCACTCAAAAATAATTGAACATGAGATATAGGAGATGTTTGGAATTAATCAAGGATTATGATTACACTATCATTTATCATCCGAGAAATGTAAATAAAGTGGTTATGCTTTTAGTCGAAAAAGTAATACTTCATTAACCATGCTATGTTTGGAACGAGATCCTTTTGTTTTTCATTTGATGAAGTTTGGCATAGAATTTATTGATGCAGGGAATTCTTCTGATTTGTTTCAGGGGTCACTGAAATCATCTCTATCACACAGAATAAAGAAACCGCAGAAAGATGACAGTGAGTTGCAGAAAATGGTAGAGTTGGTTCAGAAGGGTATGTTGCCTAAATTTAACATTGATAATGATTGTGTTTTGATATTTAGGAAGAGATTATGGGTACCTTGTGATTAACAGTTGAAGAATGAGTTGTTATGTGAAGCTCGTAGATCTCCGTTTTCAGTTCATCTTGGTATTACTAAGAAGTATAGAGATCTTCGTGTGTATTACTATTTACTGAAAGGGATGCTTCATCCTCTATCGGTTCCAAAGTGGAAATGGGAAAATATATCCATGGACTTCGGTGTGGTATTACCGAAGACATCTCGAGGTAATAATTCAATCTGGGTTATAATTGATCAATTTACTAAATCTTCTCATTTCCTTCCTATTCGAGATTCTCTGTCTCTAGGTCAACTTTCTCTATTGTATGTTAAAGAGATAGTGAAGTTGCATGGAGTTCCCCTCTCCATTGTATCTGATCATGATCCTAGTTTTACTTCTATCTTTTGTAAAGGCCTTCAGAATTCGTTGGTTAGTGAATTAAATTTTAGTACAACTATTCATCGACAAGAAGATGGGTAGTCAAAACAAAAAATACATACCATGGAGGATATGATACGTGCTTGTTCACTAGATTATCATGGACGTTGGGACCAACATATTTCTTTGGTTGAATTTTCTTATAATAAAAGTATTCATTCCAGTATACATATTGCCATATTTGAGGCATTATTAGGAACATTGTGTCGAACTCTAGATTTTTTGGGATGAAGTATGTGAACGGAAGCTGATGGGACCAGAATTGGTAGAAGAGATGGCAGAGGAAGTTCAGTTGATTCAAAAGAACTTGAAAATAGCTCAGAGACGACAGGAAATTTTTTTCGATAACCGGAGGACAGATCTTTCTTTTTAGGTAGGTGATCATGTATTTCTCAATGTTTCTCCATGGAAAAGTGTGATTCGTTTTGGTAAAAAGGGAAAGCTGAGTCCGAGGTTCATTGGACCTTATGAAATTCTAGAGAAAGTGGGATCAATTACGTCTATAATGGATTTACCTCCATGTTTATCCCAGGTACACAATTCTCTTCATGTTTCGATGTTGAAAAAATATATTCCAGATCCATCTCATGTTTTGAGCCTAGAGGAAGTTCAGTTGGGAGAGAATCTCTCTTATTAAGTACAACCAGTTCATATTCTTGACCGTAGAGAGTAGTTGTTGTGGAATAACGTAATTTACCATGTAATGGATTTGTGTAAAATCCATATGGTTGAAGAGGCAATGTGGGAATCAGAAAATTTTAAGAAGGATAAATACCCCCACTTATTTTGATAAGAGAATAAAAATTCTGAGAACACAATTTCCAAATGGGGGGGAGGATATAACATCTCAGGTAAATGATGAATAAGACATATTTAATATTTTTTATTATTTTTGAATTAAATAATAATTTTAATTTTAAGGGGTTTATATGTTCGATAGAGTACCTGATATACGACAACATGTTTCTTTGAATCTAACGTTGCACACTAATAATATAATATTATTATTTTAAACCATAGTTAACTTATAGCCATTGTATTGGTGGGAATTAAAAAAACTAACTACAATATGATTATACATAATTGTTAAATGTATTTACATTTATCCAATAAAAATTTAGAGGCTTAAAATTTGAATGAATCTAATTTCAAGCATAATTTACATTAAAAGGCTGATTTATCGCCTTTTAATGGAGAACCAATTTTAAATCTAGTTTTGGTCACATTTATAAATTCTATATTACAAAATAAAATAATTCATTAAAATGGGGACATCAAAATTTACTTTGTGTAAATTTTTGGAATTTTTCCGATAAAGTTCAATTATTAATGAATAGTGAAAATATTCTATTTTAATTCAAAACTATGTTTTAATATAATTTATTTATATGGTTAGATTATAATTATAATTGGTTTTAAAGTGTAATTAGAATATATTATTACAATTTAATCCAATATTGTTCATTGGACTTAATTTCACTTTGAAATTGGACATAAACAAGTATCAATCTTTTGATAGTTATTATTTCATAAAAACATGCTATTTGTTTTGATGATAGGAATTAATTTTATAATTAATTAATCACACTTCTATGTTTTGAATTTGGAAAAATAGACATCATTTTTTAATTTGGAATATCAAATATACCTTTGGCTGAATTTTTGGTATTTTTATGAAAAACTTCAATTTTTCATTAATAGTGAAACAACTTAATGGTAGTTAAAAAACTGACTTATTCATTTAAATGAAAATTTACCAATTCTTTGAATTGAATTTAAAAAATCCGACATACAATGTTATAATCAAGAAGTAAATTCTGGTTAATTATGTTGAAAATAATTTTTGGTGAATAGTAACTTTTGACTTTTATTTACCGCAGTTAAAGGTAAATATGGTAATTCAAGGTAAAAAGAAAATTATAATAGTTAAAAATTACCATAACAGTTATCCAAACCATATTGGTTGAGTAATTAATGACCATGGGCATATTTGGGTCGATTTTGGGACCCCTTTGAACTACTTGGGTGTGATAATGACAATTTATATTAATTAATTTAATGTGAAGACAAAATTGACATTAACAAAAATATTTTATTAATTAATTTTTATTTGGTGTTAAATAAGTCCTATTTTCGACTATAAATTTTCTTTGGAAAGATAATAATATTTCCCAAATCATGGAATTTTTTTTAAATTTTTCTAAAAAAATAAATTAAATTATTTATGACATAATAATGATTCAGTATTTACCTCATTAATAAATGATTTAAATAAATAAGATTATAATGATTATAATATTATACAAAACATGTCCAATTCTGATTGGATGATTTTATCTCGACCATTAATAATCATATATTCAACTATAATGATTTTTGGACCATTAGAAACCGAATATCATTATATTATAAATTAATATTTTCACACATTCCTAAGAAGACCCTCCCCCACATATAAAAGGAGAACACTTCTAACCAATTCCTCACACCTCTCAACCCATTTGGCTTGTCCATACTCTACCCAATTAAGCTCCCTACATATATCTCCACCCCCTATAAGCCTTACCTTAGTAATAAGGCACTTCAAGAAGTCCATTTGGTTCAAACCAAAATAGTTACCCATATTAAAGGTTACAGTTTCTCTTAAAGTATTTTAATATATTTTACTTCTCCAACCAATAAAAAGTCTTTATTTTTTTCTTTTGTAACAAAACTAGTATCCTCAATATAATATTATGTTTTTATAAGAAGTATGAGAACTACACTTACACACACCTCCATCTAATGGATGATGAACATAATGTTTCTGTGGTTTGAAAACTAGCACCTCACCAAACGATGATTGTAAAAATATCTCCAACCGCCTCTCATAGAGGCCATTATGATGGAACTGTATTTATATATGATATATATTATGTTTATGATTTCATTATGCTCTTGTACTTCCCAATTATATCATGTCTTTATGGTTTCCACAGTAGGTAAACAAGATAATCTCATTTAAGAAAGTGCGGACTACCGCCCCATTAAAGCCATGTGACTTGTTAATGCCTTATGTGGGATGTATAAGGGATAGTGTTAGTGATATTATATGTTATATTATACAGGACTTATAATATAAATATATATCATTATGGATTATTTCCATTAAAATAATAAGTAGAAATGAAAGTAGCGTTCATGCGTATGAACAGATTACCATCTCCATGAACGGTGCATTTCATTTTATACCTCTAAATGTTATGTAATATTATGAATACATGTATATACTGGATATATATCATATATATGATATCTAAATAATAATTATAATTCTGGATATAATGGACTATTGACCACATGGACAACTTGTAAATATATGGTGTTCATTTTTGACTCAAGTGCCAAATATCGAAAAAATGAAAGTTATTAACTTAAATGATCACATAATGTTTATAACATGGTAATAAGTGATATAAAAGGAAGAATAAAAATGAAAAAGTTTCTTAATAAATTATAAATTAACTTTAGTTTATTATTTAGGATATTAAAGAATGATCGAGTCAAGTCAGACATGTGGTTAGGGACATCGTCTCATTCTCGTTTCACTGAGGCATGTTTTGTTTTAGTACACAACTTTATTTTATACGCTGTATAAACACCCTTCAAATTTGAAAGGGAATCTTTTTATACGAAGCGTTTTACTAAATGAAAAAAAGGAATGTTTATTTTAACGTACTCGGTGACAACGACTTTTTCTACCTCTGTCTGTATTATTTGATCTTTGGCTTCTCAACATGCAGTAATGTTTTTAAAAGAAAATAAATACATTATACTCTTTTTTGTATTTTTGGTATTGAAAATGGTTTTGAAAATGGATTTGTTATGTCAATATATTTAAGTAATATATTGTGATCTAAATGTTGAAATGTTTTCTTTCATTTATATTTTTTGTATGTTTTATTATTTTTTATTGGTACATGGACATTTGACGGGTGGTTATGTGATAAACCAAATGACGGGTGGTGCCGTGAATACAAGGATGGGTCATTAAGTTATAACCTCCAATGCATTGGGTATGGAAGTCGGCCATATAGCTATTCTATATAGTGATATGTGTGGAAGATGATTGTATGGTTTTTATATTTGTGTATGTTTATGTCCCATGTTACCTTTATATCTTATGTGTTCTTTATATGGGTTTTATGGTAATCTTTTGGTTACAGAAAATGGCAAGTAATGATCTTTTATTCAGTGAATAGTATTTACTACTTTATAAAGGTGAAAAGTATTACTTATGTTAAACTATTCGGGGTTTACTTGTTGTTTTGAAAAACTACCATTTTTCATTCTTTGTGTATCCTTTAATGAGATTTTTATGATAATCCCATGTTTTTAAAATGTTTTCCACATGAAATAATATGGAACAGGGTCAAGGATGTGATCAAGGAAAATTCATAATGTCTTAAACATGGAACTAGACATGACTCTTTTTTTCAAGAGTACATGTTTTGTAAAAAAAGTGGATACTGGGTCGATGTTTCTACCTTGTAAATCTTTTGAGATGTAATAGTTATGGAAAAACTCTCTAAAACTATAAACCTGAAAAGATCCTAAATGTGAATTATTCATTTAATTCCACTTTAACTAATGTTTAAGGCCAGGTCCTTATATAATGTTTTTCTTTTATAGGAATTATATAGTGCCTATGACATTATATAGGTGAATATAAGGTTGTGATTATGAAATAGCATTGAATATACCTTCATGAAAGTTTAATGACAACTATTTAAATTCATTTTTTTCATTTTTTAAGACAATCATTGAATATAATTGTATTATGAAGGTGACATGTTATGATAAATGAACTTATGTGTATACAAAATAATTATTTATAGTTCTACCCATGTTATATCAGGATTTGGATATGAACATTTTTAGATGGATTTGAGAATGTATATTTTTTATGCATAATAAGATAAACATTGTTTTTAGGAATACATATAATTTCCATCAATTTATAATAATGATGTCATGAAGTATATTATATCATTATTGATGTTTTTCAGGTTTTAATGTTATGAAATGAGCTCAAAGATCAACTATGAAGAGGTGTTTTGTCTTATGATATTTAATTTAATATTTTACCATAGACATAATATTTTACTTTTCTTTAGAGGAATTGATATTTTCTATAAAATCAGTGTAAATAGAATCTTTTCTGGTTGAGTATTGATATTCATATTATAAATATAAATAATTATGATGCATAAGATTTTTATATTATTGGTATGTGGAATAAAATATGATATAAAAATTATTTTAATTATTAATGGATGGTGATGTTTCCTCAATAAATCAATTAATCACATTGGATAATGATATTTTCTCATTAGTTTTTGGATGATGTTGAATGATGTTTCATTTTATTCCCAAATGGTTTTGATTATTGAATTGGTAATTTGATTTTTTAGAATCTATATTTGTTATATTTCTATATAAATATTTTTTTGATCAAATGACATACTTATATGGATTTTTTATTTCTTGGATTTGGGTAACCATTTATGATTATGGTTAGAGTAAAATAAAATTATTTGTATTATATTAGGTTTTAAAGAAGATATTTATGTAAATATATTTATTAAAATATCTAGTATATATGTTTTAATACAGTTCAATAAAATGATATTTTTTTCATTGGGTATATTGGTTAGTAGAGAACACTTTGAAAAAATTATAAACAATGATTAGATTACTATTGACATGGATCTACTAAATAATATTGTGTCTTCTATGGCTATTAAATTTTTTATTTTTCTATAAAAATGATTCTAATATCCAAATAAAAGAAGATAAATAATTTCTTTGTTTTTAGTGACATAAAGGTTGGTAAAATGATGGTTTTATTATTTTCTTTTATAAAAAATTAGAGACATGACATGATAAAATTAAATGAAGGAAAAATGTACTATGATGAGTATAGAGAATATTAACATGGATTATCTCTTGTAAACGAGTTAATGGGGAATAGTTAATTTAAAATAATAATTAAATAGAAAAATTAATCTATGTATTTTTATTATATTTTATTGAATTAAAAATGGAACATCAAGTGTTACATAGTTATACGATGAGTTTTGGTGATGAAATTGTATATTTTTTAATTATTGTCTATAAGTCATAATAATAAAATCATTGGTATTACAAAAAAAATTATTTACAATTATGTAATGGGAAATTAATGAATCAATAAAAGTTATTGTTTTTTAATTAATCGTGGTTATGCATAAATGTGGTATATCACAACATTGTGTTGTATAAATATTGGAAAGCTATATCACTATACAGAAATAATTTTCACGCATATAACTTTCACTTGAATATCATGTTTTTTATATCGATTATATCACATCAATATATATCCATTTTATACATGTTTAACATGTACTTATATTGATTTAATATTGTAAATAAAGGGTAAACGGTAATGATATTGAGTAATTATTTTAATAATATTTAATTAATTTTTTTTATTAAATTACTTATATATAGATATGATATAAAATGTAATAAAAAATATAATATTTGTTATTATGAAGGTATAAACATTTTAATGAGGTTTAGTAAACCCTTTAAATATTTATATCATGTTTATAAGTGTCTTTTCACAAATTTTTCTATTTATAAAAATTTATTTCACTATTTTATTATATGAGTTAATTGGTTAAAATTATTTACTTGGAGGATGATGTGATATTCATAATAATGTTTACTACATTTCATTTTTGAATAATAAAATGTGAATTTGTGTTTGATTTTTGATTTATATTTTATAGTATTTCAATATATGTAATATGTTGAAGTAATAACTTCCATGTTGAATAATTTCAATTTTTAAAATGTATATGGTTTAATTAAACTAAATTATGAGAATTTTTATGGTAAAATATTATCATAATCAATTAAAATATGTTAATTGTAATATACGTCAATTGATTATTACCACATGGACCATGGGTTGTGTGGAAGTGAAATTTATTATCATTGTTTTTATATTTGTCATTTATTTTCCATTTTGAATGTTTCTAGGGATATTGAATATTTATATATGATTGAGTGTTATAAATGGATAAATTAATTATATATGAATTGTTTAAGTTAGTTCTTAATATTAGTTAGTTTGTGCATTTAGAGGGTAAATTTTTTTTTGAATTTTTTCCACTCATAAGTGGTTCAGAAGAAAATTCATTTGTTTCTCATCAAATTTTTTTACCATTATCAATAAAATCATAAATAAATGTATATTACCCTATATATTGTTTTTAGGTTAATTAACCATAATAATTTCTCTTATCCTCTTTATTATATTATTGGATATTCAGGTGTTCTGTGATGTTTATGATATGAACTAAACTAGTTATTATCACAATGAGATAGGGACATCATTACATCCTTTTCAATATATATCATTTCTGTTTAGAAGTTAACGATCATTCATCTTGGAATAATTAGACCATGAATGTGAAAATAGATATGTTTTTCTTTTGTTTTGTTTTTAGTTTTTAAATTCAATGTGTAATAATTCCCCCAAAGAAACACTATATTAAAATATATGATAATGTTAGAGTTTTTCCTGGGAATGGTTATTGTTAACATGGTTCAATAGATTTTATTTTTATATTGGATTACTTTATCAGGTTAACTTTTATCCCATGGTGGGTATAATATACAATCCCTGGTTTTATAAAATAATTAATTATAACGTGGAAAAAATTTATTCATTTTTATTCCATTATATTAAAAAATAAACATATATTGATTATATTCACATTGATAGTTTTTTTGAGTATCAGGTGATTATTTGTAATATAATTCATTTTATTTGAATTTTATGAGCACATAAAATAAAAATAATGTTCATTTAATCAAATAATTTAGTATAAAAAAATATCACATATTATTTCTAAATTATGTGATTTTAATTTCATATAAATTTTGTTCTAATCCTATAATTATAATTTGTTTCATCCCTAAAGTCATTTTTAAATGAATATTATAGTTAATAAAATTATTATATTAAAATTATTATCATATACATATTATCTATATTATAACGAGTTAAATAATCCATGGATTTATAAATTCTATATAAAATAATTCCTCTAAAAATATGATTGGGATTCCACCTGGATTGAAATATCATTGAAAATGGTTAGGTTCCTTCCATCTGATTTTTTTTACATTATTTTCTTTAATGGATTCCCCATCCATATATATTTCCCCAACAAATTTGATTAAAGTAATTATATGATGTAAAAATATTATAATATTTAAATTTTATATTAAATTATAAAAAATGAATAACATTAATATCATACATGTATTTAATTTTTTTTTATAATTTAGAATTAAGTTTAAAATTAAAATTTTTAGTTTTTGGTATAAATATATAATTCACAATTAATAAGATACATTAGTGTATTCCATACTAAAAATTAATATGTTGATATAAATTTTGTAAAATATTTAATAGTCCAATATAAATTTTTTATAATTATTTTAAAATAATTATTTATATATTTTTCACAAAAATGAATGTGGTTTTATATATAGTGAAGATCATATTTATATATTTTTTATTATTACAAAATGTATTCAATGAGACATGAAACAAGATTACCTGATGTTGAGATAAATTGTTATTAAATAGAAAATTTTAAAAAATTTATATATAATCAATTAAAATTTATATTCATAATGATTATTCATGAGATGAAATCTATATTTCTATGATATTATTGATGGGACAAACATTTTCAAAACCCAATTATTTTGGGAATTTTTTTCATATTAAATTAATCTATTAAATATTTTTCATTTCATACCACACTAAAAATAAGTTATATTATATTAAATAGATCTTATTGGATTAAATTATATGAAACAACAAGCTAATAATACATTATACACAAAATAAATTTATCTTTCTCTATAAGTAACACTGAGGTTCTCTTGTTTTACATGCAACAATGACATTACTCAATGGATTATATAACACACAAGAACCATAATTTCCTAATATTAATTAATTATTGGGAAATTATTATTTAATAGAATATAACATGGATATTAATTTTTTTATTATAATATTGACTAAATTATAAATATATATAGTTTAATTCAAAGGTTACCTATAATTAGTAATGAATTTAGAAACCAAATGAATATGAAGAGGTTAATTCTATAAAAGTATGTTTTTATGTTAAAAAAGATTCATATTAACAAGATAAATTAATTAATAAATGTGAAATTTATTAATTATATATATATGTTATATATTCAAAAAATATAATTTTGCTAATAATCCAATATATTTGATTTATATAAGAAATGAACGAACCCAATTTTATGTTTAAAACCCTATATTTTTATAATGGGTGTTTAACCACCTATTAATAGAGAACACATTTTAAATATTAATTTTCGATATTCTATATATTTAATATGTAAAAATTAAAATTCAAATTTTAAATATATATTTAAAAAAATTTTGGATAAATTAGTGGTATTTTTTGGTAGTGTTTCATTTTTTATTGAATAGTTAAAATTAAAGAATATTTATTCAAAACTAGTTTATAATCATATTTAATTATATGGATAAATTATATTTTAAATTTGGTTTACTGTTTAATTAGATAATAATTTTATTAATAAATTCCATTCAGGTTATCAGATTCAATTTCACTTTGAAATTGGGTATAAAAAACATAACAATCATTTGTATAATTTTACACTAAAAACATGTAGTGTATTCCCGTCAGTGATATTATTTTTAAATTAATTTTTTCTACATCTATGATAAGAAATTGGAAAAATAGATTCCATATTTGAAATCAAAATAAATTACAATTTCTAATATGGACAAATTAATGTTTAAATAGAAATAATAATGAATATGATTAAAATTAGTTACAATGATTAAGAGAACTATTTGGTTTCCAAAGAACCAAACATGAAATTAATGGAATAAAATGACCTGAAAACCATCCCAACCCCAAATTTAAAACCAATATTTGAATATTAACCTTCAATCATTGAGTTGGTTTGGTATGGTATGATTTTTTAGGTAAAAACATGGGTACACCTGACTTGTTTTCAAAAATTCCTTGTGTGTCATTTCCCTTACATATAAAAGGCCACAACCACTCCCTCTTCATCACACCTCTCAAAAAACATAATTTAATAAAAAAATATTACAAATAAAATTTTAAAAATATGTCCTTTACTCTTATAATCCCCCCTTTTGAATAATGAAATCCAAGGAATCCTTTTGGGATAATCCTAAAATAATTACCAGATTAATTGGTAATGTCTTCATTCAAGATCATTTTATTTATTTTCATTATCCACCACTCCACTCACTTTATTTTATAATTTTACAAAAATTATTAAATATTCAATATAATTGGTTGATTTTATTATAATGTTTAGATATACACTTATATAAACCTCCATCTATTGGGTTTGTAACATATTTTTAATGTGTACAACAAACAAATGCCTCACGAAACAATGATTGGTCATATTTGGATACCCTATCATCATGGACAATATTATCAATAATATATTTATATAATATATATATTATATTACTCTATCCACATAGTGTAAATACGATAATTTCGCTTGATGATGTTTGGACTACCTCCCCTTCAAAGTGATGTGATTCATTCACAAACTACATGGAATGTATTAAAGATGCATTTTGTGAAATTATATTATATATATGATATAATAATTATAATTTACTAAATATATATATATACACATATTTAATTAGGTTAATTTTTTTAATATGTCTATTTAACAGAAAAAATGTTCAAGCGTATATACGACATATTGTCTCTATGAAAGGTGCATTCCATTACGGAAATATATTTTCTATATATTATTATAATACACATATATATATTATATATGATATTTATATCTTTTCATAAAATCTATAAATCATAATATTGGTATAGGAACCAAATATATAACAAATTAATACGCATGAAACATACAAAGAGGATATTACCCGATATGAAACCCTAACATATAATTGTAACATGTAGGTGATATAATGTAATAATAAAAACATATAATGTATTATATATAATAATAAAATTATATGAAATATTTATAATAAACTTATATTGGTTATAAAATATATTTATATTAATATAAATAGAGTCAAGACATAAGCTAATGGGATTTTATAACATTCTAATTTCTATGAGATACATGATTTATTCACTACACATTCTTTGTATGGGGTTTTATATGGAAATTGGATGTATTAAATGATTATTATAAGTAATTTTATGGGTATATGCTTATCAATTCTATGATCATAATTTAATGTGGTTATTGTTTCATTAGCTACCAAATCAGTAAGACAGTTCTGTCTCAATATTCATTCTTTGAGACACATGTTTTATTATAAACCAAAATTATTTTTTGAGGAGTATGTACTTCAATTTGAAATGGTATATCATTAGAATAAATGTTTTAATAATAGTTTATGATTAATTTAATTTCAATTTCTTTAAAAGGGATTATTTTTTTATTTTTATTAAGTTATAAGTGTTTTTTGATACAATCCCATTACATTTCAAGATTGATTATGATTTTACTTCCATTGATGAAATATTGTTATAAATAAATCATGAAAAATCAAGACTATTATTATACTCTAATTGTTTATTATATATTCATGTATAAGTACCATTTTTTTACTATTTTGTTCGTAATAAATTCAAGACATTATTTTTATGAATGCCTGACTATACGATATCATCAATCTTAAATCTATATTACATTAAAAACATGTTCTCAAAAAGGGTTTCAAATAATATTCAAGTATTTGTCTATAATATTTGAAATAATTTTTTTACATATTTTTGTTTACTAATCTATTCAATGGAATATTCTTTTGTCTTTCTTAAAATAGAATTTCTATAACTTTTTACCATGAAAAATGAATGTTCTTCTTATATCATACAACATGTATGGATTTAACTGGCATCATTTATGTGAAGCTTAAATTTTGTTTTTTAATGGATATTTTTTATAAAATGTTTAAATTATTTTTTCAAATAAATGGTTTTCAATACCTTTTCATGATTTCATTATATTTTCTCCATATATCAATAATAAAATTATTTTTCAAAATCATTTTATGATATTTTATAATTTTTTGAAGGAAAATTATTTTCAAAATGGTTTAAAAGATTAATATTACATGTTTTGATGGAAAAAGGATTTCAAAATGATTTCATGCATAATTTATAATTTTTCAATTTATTTTAAAATATATGGTTTTAAAAACATTTCTAAGATCCTTTTGTATATATTCTTGTATAATGGGTTCTTGAAACATTTTGAAGTTGTCCTTTTATGATTTGAAAGAGAATAAGTTTGAAAAATGTTTTCAATGATATATTTATAATATTTCGAGATTATATTTAGGAATATGGTTTTCAACAGTTTTTTTATGGTTTGAAGAACATTTTTTCAAAGAATACACGATTTTTTCTCATGAAATTTTTTCAAAATAAATTTCCACACAATTTTCTATTTAAGATGAAATATTTTTTTGTTACTCATGAACATAGAGGAAATAAAGAAAATGATCTATTCATATTATTTCTTGAATGGTTTAGGTTTTCATGGAATACATCATATGAAACAAATTTACCCTATAATGGTTATTTTTTTGAAAACTGGTTCCTTTAATGGGTTATTCTGTGATGAAATGACTACAAAACATTTTTTTTTCTATAGGTTAAGATATGGTTACATTATAATGAAACCCTTTTAATTTCATGTTTTATGATATGTATATTTATGATTTTGTGGCACATGTATGTTTGATTTCACCATGACATGGGTGGGACATATGTACCCCTCCATTGTATTGGGTAATGATAAATGTTTTATGAGCTAAAAGGGTACATGGGAGGGGGTACATTGCATAAAAAAGAGGTAAATGGGATGAAATAAAAAATACCAAAAAAGTGGGGACAAGGGAGGACATCTGAAGCTTTAAATAAGATGTACATAATAGGATATACAAATCCATTAACATGATGGTGAAATTAAGAAAATAACATGGCCAAAAAAAGAGGGTACATGAGAGGTAATCCCAATCTAGATGTATTTAAATGGGTGATTATCCCAATTGTAACATGTTTTATTGTTCTTAGTAATATTCCATCATATGGGTTTTTAAATCCATGTGTGTCTTCCACATTTCTATTTATTATACTTATAATATTATTTCATGGGTCATGTTCCATATTTATTTATGATTCATTTATTGTAAAATACTAATATTAATGACATTATTCGTGATTTTTATTTTTTGTATGAAGGTATGACCTTCTAATGATAGTGATCACATTATCATACCCATATGTTCCTAATATGCTTACACATGTACATTGCTCACCCTTCCTAAGAATTTGTGCTCAACCCTTACTTATATTTACCTTACCTAGGTAATTAATAAAGGTTTTTTTGTATAAGTATTTAGGTGGATGATCTTTGTGGGATATATTATATATCTTTCCCTAAGATAGATTTTTATTCATGTTTCTAAGGGAACTAAACTAACTTTATCATTGTGAATCTATTTGTTTAATGTGTTATATATTCTAATAATATTATATAATAATTATGTATGAAATGAGAGGGTGTGTATATTTGGAATCATATAAAAGGTTTCACTATCATTTGGGAACAATGACGCGAAATATTTAGTGATATCCCTAGGTATATTTCAAAAGATATGCCTAGGGATGTCTTTAATGATATGGATGTAGATGAGATGTCATTTAAGAAATTTTCTTGGAATTTTTTTAATTTATACAGTTAGTGGTTTATTAGAAATAGATCTATGTATTGATACTAAAGATCAATGTGGATCTAGCTTAGATGTACCATATGGTAACAACTCCAACAGGATATCCCCATCCCGACTTAGTGTAATATGGAACACAACAATGGGCCATGATATACACCTTATTTGAAACTCTTAGAGAATATGATTTCAGAATACACAAACACATTATGAAACACAAAATACAAGTATAATAACAGATTCATATGAATAACATAGGATAAACATAAGGTGAAAAAGATTAAATATTCATGAGATGTGATTTAGGTACCATATATATAATTTTTTGTGATTATTTGTTATCCCAAGTTGATAACAATTTTATACACTATGATTTATGGTTTTATTCAATGGATAGAACTAGAAGGAACATTTGTAAAAAAAATATTTCAAATGCGGAATGTATGAAAATTATGTGAACATGTTTCCCAAGTGGAAATTTCATATCTGGAATCTGGAAGGTGTTATGATTACTGGTTATATATTTGAAGGTAATGCGACCAAAAATGACAAGTGAAAGGTATGAAATGTTCTCCCCATTTTTTTAAAATTAAAAAATTGAATCATTATTATATTGAGGTAGTGTAAATATAATAATTATTCATATTTCATATTCTAGAAAAGAGGTATTAAATAATAAGATAATGTATCTGATGTAATGTTTTATGAATATGTATGGATTAATGAAGTATTTATGGTTTGGAATTCAATGAATATGTTATATAAACCCCAGAGTATACAATTATTTTAATTATAATTAATCATTAAGGATTGTAAAGGACATATTGAATGTTTATGAAGACATATAAATGTGAATTCATAAAAATATGATATTTTGATTAGGGGAAGATATCCATTAATTAATTTCTGGAATTTAGATAATTATGTTTCTATAATTATATGATGAATATGAATAGGTAAATTGGATAGTATATTTTACATTTAAGAGATTATTTAAAAAGTCTTCTAGGTCACCATGGATGATGTTTACAACATCATATATTTACATAATATATCCAGTAATCATTCAAATAATAAATCATGCATGTGTTCAAAAAGTATTAATGTAAATTAAGGTTATTACCATGTATAAAGTGAATATATATGATTGTTGTATTCAAATGTTTTTAATATGAAAACCATCTGTTATTTTTTCATATTTGGGTCATCAATGTCAACTGATTCCATGACATTATTTAAAATCATTGAATTTTTATCATTTGGATGGATTTTAAGGTAAACTGTAGATGGTATGTCTAAGTTAACCATTATATGATGTTAGTACGATTAATGTGGTATCTACCCATTTCAGTCTTTCTCCATATTGGATAGCCAGATCAATATACATTGTTGTGTTGGTAACTAATGACATGTGGGATGTCATATTATAGATCTCCTAATCTGTTAGTTGTTCAAGAATAAAAAAGTCTCCTTCATTTTTAGAGAAATATTTGAAGTTTATAAATGAACAAGAAAGGGTGACATTGTCCTGAAATCGAGAAATTGTATCTTTAAATGAAAATTCAACAAAATCAGGAAAAATGATATTGAAACAAAAACGATGTTCTTGTAGCTTTGTTTCTGTTGAATTATAAGGTCCCTGATATGATTGGATGATATATGGATGTATTATTGTTAAAAATACGCTAAAAGTGTTCTCTATCACTGTCCATCTGATCATGATAATATGATTTCTCTTCCATGTCCATGTTTTCATTTAAAACCTATGATCTCATATGTGTAAATCTCATTAGGAGTCACTTTCAAAAAAAAATTGGTTTCATATTTCTTTTTTAATAAAGTTTTAGTATTAGTTTTTATGATTTGGGTTTATATTAATGAAACATTAATTTCTTAATCCATTGATAATCCTGATTAATTTCTGTAGTGAAATATATTTTAAGGTGGGTAGATTGTACCACCCTAATATTTTGTAAAAACAAAAATAATTTAATCTATTTGATGTTCTTTATTTAATACTACAAAATAAATATTTTATTTTAAATTAAACCAAACTATTTGGATTAGATTATACGAAAAAACATGTTGATTTTGAACTACATGGGATGTAAATTTTAGCTTTCCCAACAAGTAACACTGAGGTCAGTTTGTATTGCGTGCAATAATGTAATTCCATGATGTCTTATGTAACATGCAGGACTAAGTGTTACCAAATAATAATTTATTTTTTAAAATATTATTATTTAATATGATATATTAATTTCATTAAATTGAGGAATATAGTATTAAAAATCTTATAAATATATATAGTTGAGGTCATTAAATAAATAATTATTATAAAATAATATGGAAAAATAGTAATATAAATTGAAATATTTTATAAAAGTATATTTTTTTAGGAATAATATGATTTATAATAATATGTTGAATTAATTTATAAGATTTAATGATATTATTTAAATTTATACATTATATATTTACAAAAAATATTTTTGATATCCATCCAATATATTAGATAGATATACGATATGATCATATATAATTTTATACTTAAAACCCTATATTTTTATAAAGGTAGTTTTACCTCCATTTAATAGATAACCCATATTAATTCCAATTGGGGGAACTTTTTAAGATTTAATATATAAAAATTACCCTAATATTTTAAATATAAATATGATGCGTAGTTTTGGATAATATTTTTCTATGAGGTTTCATTTTTTTAATAAATAGTTAAAAATACAGAATTTTACCTCAAAAATACTTTTTTCATATAATTTATTTAAAAGGATAAATTATATTTATAATTTCATTAAAAGAATAATTATATTATAATTTTATACAATAATCCAATGCTGTTGATTTGAATCAATTAATCATTTTAAAATTTGATAGAAAATCTTGTTAATTTTTTGATGCTTTTACTTTAAAAACTCACAATGTTGTCATGTCAACAATTTTATTTTGAAATTAATTTCTAAAACATATGTTATCACAATTTGGAAATATATATTCAATATTTTGAATCAAAATAATTCATAATTTATAATAATTATAAATTAGTTTTTCACAGAAACGATTAACAGTGTTGATTAAAAAAATTAAAAGGATTAATAGAAAATTAGGTTAATAAAGCCCTAAACATTCATTTAAGACAAAACATTACCTAGAAACGTGTAAAAAACCTTTTTTATAGTAATTATTCTGCCAATAACTTTCCATTATTGTGGTTGGATGCATTTTATATATTTTTTAGGTAAAAACGTGGGTACACGAAACATGTTTTAAAAACTGGAATGTGTGTCCATTTCATTCCTTATAAAAGGCCAACACCTCTCCCTCTCATTAACAGCTCTAAAAGCATGAAGGATCTTAAAATATAAACCTATGAACCTTAAAAACATTCCTCAATTACTCCTAATTACCTCCCATTGTTAGAAAATTATTCTAAGGAATCCTTTTGGCACAAACCAAAAAGATTTGCATAATTATGATATAACGACATCTCTAAAACTCTTTTATTTTATTTTATTTATACACCACCTTAAATATCATTATCCAATGAATCTATAGAAATCCAATATAATCATTATACTAGTATGTTTGTAATTAATAGTTTCTACCTACACTTAAACACAGCTCTATCAAATGGGTATCAAACATATTGTTTACGTGTATAGTGAACTACTACCTCACGAAATAATGATTGTTCATATTTCCTTTAACACCTATAATCATTTAAATAATTATAGAAACTATATATATATATGATATATATTACTTATAATAGTATTATTATGATTATTTAATTATTTTACAATACAGATCTTTACACATTCCATTTCTGTTAAATACAATAATTTCCTTTGAGGAACTGTAGACTACCTCCCCCTTAAAGAGATTTGATTCTTTCACACACTACGTGGAATTTATTATGGATTTATTTATTTAACTTATATGATATATAAATTCTACTTAAATAAATAAATATATATATATATACATATCATTTATTTACATACCTTTTTTTCAATAAATCTGTTAATAGGAAAAACGTTCAAGCATATGTTCGACCAACAGTCTCCAAGAATGATATATTCCCTTACATAATTATATAATTTATAAATTATTATAATATACATATAATTAATATACATGATATTCATATCATGATTTAAATTCAAAAAATCATTATATATGTATCGATACTAAATATATAACAAATTAATACACACATAGTGGACAAAAAAGATGTAACCCAATGTGAAACCTTAGCATAGAATTGTTAACTATTGGGTAACACAAAGTCATCATCAAAAAATATAAGGAATTATATATAAGAATATGTTTCTATTATATATTTATAATACAATAATATTTATTATAAATAAGTCATTTTTGAGTATGATGAGAGTCAAGATACACAGGTTAGGGGATTTCATCTCACTTTTTATTTCTATGATATGCAAAATTTATTTACCTCCCATTCCAATATTGTGCTGTTTATAAAGCCCAAAGACTTATTAAACAATTATTATACTTAATACATGGTTATTTACATATCCATTATATTGTCTTTATTTCATTTAGTTAATTTTTCATAAGCTGCCATATCAGTAAGACTATTTTATCTCAATTTTTCTTTTTGAGATATATGTTTTATTATGGGCCATATATAATTTGTATGTATATACACATACAATTTAGATGTTTTATATTGAATATAAATTATTTAACTATATTTTTTTCTTTATGTAATTCCACAATCTTACACGGGCAGTATGGTTCAATGTTAATATGTGATAAGAGTATATTGAAACAATCTCAACACTTTTCGAGATTTTTTTATTATGATTCATTTGTTAGAATATTGTAATACATATCTCCTGAAAATTAATAAATATTATTATCCCATGTTTATTCATGATATATTCATGTATTGGTACAATTTTTTCTACTCTTCGGTACATAAAATAGTTATGAAATCATTTTTTACAATGCCCGATTTTAGAATCTCTTTAGTTAAAAATCACAATTCTTTCAAAACCATGTTTTAGAAAAATTGATTCTATGATCATTTTACTATTATCATATAATATATAATATAATTTTTTTAAGAAATTTTCATTAAAAAATGTTTTCAAATTAATCTTCTCATATCTTTTCAAATGAAACTTTTTTGTAACCTTTTACCATAAAAATGATTGTTCTTATTACCTTGTACGACATGCATTGATTTACCTGACATCTTTTTTTTTTAAGATTCCATAACATAATTAAATTTTTATTTCTAAATAAAATATCTTTTATATAATAATATTAAAATAAATGGTTTTCATAATGATTACATGATTTCGTTATATGTTTTCTATGTTTTTTCAAAGAATGTGTTGTTAAAAATGTTTCTAAGAATCTGTTTTTATTTTTTAATGAAAATGGTTTTAAAAATGTTTTTGATGAATCCTTCTATATGTTTTCATAGTAATTTTTTCAAAAATATTTTACTCTTAAATAATATTTTATCAATATATTTTTTGATAAATGGTTTTCAAGAATATTTCTAGCTCCTTTTATATGTTTTCATTCAAAATGTGTCTTCAAAATGATTTAAATATATAATTATATGTTTGAATAAAAAAAAGTTTACAAATGTTTTTAAATGATTTATTTATAATATTAAATGTTAATATTCTTGATAATGGGTTTAAATAGGTTTTAATGTTTTGAATATCCTTTTCTAAAAGGTGAAATGATATTTCCCTGAAGAGATGTTTTCACAATATCATTCCAATTTATTTTGCATTTAAGATGAAATATTTTAATGCTACTCACAAACATATACAAAATGATCCAGAGGATTAATTCATATCATTTAATTAATGGTTTATGATTTGAGGTAATTATTATTATGAAACTCTTTTCACATCCATACGTTATATTATTTAAAAACCTAATCCATTTTAAATGATATGCTTTCATTAACTGATTTTGAAGCATATATTTTTTTTCAAAGATTAAGAAATTACTTCATGTTTATGACACTAATTTAATTTCATGGGTTATTATATGATTATTTATGATCATGGGGACAATTTATGTATGATTTCACTAATAGGTGTGTGAGACATATATCTCCCTCCAATGCATTATGTAATGATAAATATTTTATGAGAACTCAAGTGGTGCATAGGAGTAAATCCAACTCAAATAAAACAAGATGGTATATGAGAGTTAATACCATGCTCAAAAAAACATATTACACAATTGGTTATCCCAATAATAGAACATGATTTTACATGGTGGGCATCCTATGCCCAAAACAACTGGGTACATTTGAGGACATACCAATCTCGAAATTAGGGGGCATATGGGAGGGCATCCCATTCTTGAAGCAGGTACATGGATGAATATCCCAGGCCTATCATGTTACAATGTTCTTGGTAGGAATCCCTGATATATAGTGATTATATAATTATATGTCTTCCACAATTCTATGTATTATAATTATATTATGCTTTTGTGGCTCATGTTGTTTAATTCATTGTGATTCATGTCATATGAGCAGCTAAAATTTATGCCATTATTTAGGTTTATAATTCTAGATATGTTGGATATGATATTATAATGATCTTGATCACATTCTTATAACATTATTTTCATGATATGCTAACAAATTTCCTATATTTAGCCTTATTGGTAATTTTTATGACCCTTTCGTAGGTTTTTGTTCCCCATGAAATGAAGAATGGTATTTAATTCGAAGTAATAACGATGCTTTTATTTTTGGGAATCATTTATTATTTTACATTAAGTTAAAGGATTTTTGTTATTTATTTCTAAAGGTAGTAATGTAATATGATCTATAGGAATATTTTTATATAACAGTTTAATTATTCTATAAATGTTATTTAATGTTAATGTATGAATATATAGGGTCTATATAAACATGATGTGAATATTTAGAGGAAAATAAGAATTTGTTTTCTCTTTGATTCAATACATTAGGTGATTATGGATGATAGTGATTTAGTGTAGAGATACTTGATACAAAGAGGGTTATTCAGTCAATAATTTCTTATCTAAGGAAGAGAAACGTATCCACTACCATCACATTAACTATCACAGCCCATCTCCTGGGGCTCGTGCTGTGACATACCCCAAACGCGCCTCTTGAAGTCTAGTGGTTGGTGACTAGTGTCGAAGGCCTCACCCTACAAGTGGGAGGAATTTTCCTGAGTACCTATACGCACACAAAGACAACCACATCCAAAATATGGAAAATTATAAAAACATGCCACTAAGAACCCACTAATTTCATGTACAAATGAACGTCAAAATTGAAATTAATACAAACTCTAGACACACTAGCTGGGAAACAGGAATGTACAAAAGAAACTCTGGAATCCATCCGCAAGAAACCCCACTTGATGAGTAAGTATAGGGTAGCTGCTGGAAGTCGTTGATGTATGCTCTACCTGCCTAGTCACACTAGGCTCCACTAAGTCCTGGGCCACCATGTCCTCCATCATGTCAGTGGTCATATTCCCCAGACACAACACAAGCAATCTAATCTCGTGTAGGGGTGAGTTAAAAAATAAATATTAGGGACCCAAAAACAACACTAAAAATATCAAAAAGCTATCCACAAATAAACCACAAAGCATTATAAAAAATATAGATCACAAAGAGAGATATATCACACCAGTTATATTCTATATTAGGAAATAAAGATCATCAGTCCTAATGTCAAAAACCATGGGCTACTAGAGAACTCATTATCAATTTATATAGTGGGCCTACCATGTCACCCAAAATCCTCTTCCCTCTAACCTAGGATTGTTGTAGTAATAATCCCTAATGAGAACCGTGGGTATGTTGGGTCACAAAAAATCCTCTCCCACTGTGGGCATGTTGGCTCACACAGAAAATTCTTCCCACCTATAGACATGCGGAGGTACTCCTCTTATCATGTACAATGGGTGTTCCGTGTCACAACGAGGTCACTCCCCACCCTGGGACTTTTTGGTCACACAAATTTCAATTACCACTAGTTTATAGTATCTAATATAAATAGGGTCTCTTGTAAGAAGCCGTTAGGTCTCATCCAACCACATGGTTTCCACATGTAGCATTATTGATCATAGTACAACCACCCCCTTTCTAACTTTCGAATAAAAAAATTCATTAAACCCTATATATAGTATTCCAGGTTTTTTTACCTCATCGTGTGGGTTCCAACACTATAAATGTCTTGTCAATCAGATTCCAAGTTTGCATGTTACTTATGTTTTTTCAAGAAGGGGATTGTTGGGTTCGAGTTCAATCCGACTCGGCTAGAACAACCCGACCCAGCCTGGACTAGGGTCCCCTGAGCTAAACTGGTCTTGGCATGGCCTGGGTCCGGCCCTCTAGGGTGGGTCCATACTGTTAGCCAACACGGGCTTCCATAGGGAGACCAGACACCTAGCTGGGATGTGGTAGGCAGCAATATCAATCTCCCCTCACTTCATGGGTCATTTGCGTGTCCAATTCCTCGCTGTTGTGGTCAAGCGACAACAGATGCTGCTACCAAGCTAGCCAACCCGGCTGATCGGATGTCTTACATGTGGTCAATGACCGCATGCCTCCGCAATCTAAGGCTTGTGATAGCAGGATACTCCACAGACAATACATTGTGCCCTCGTCTCTACCTCCCACCACCAACCCAGTCGAAATCTCTTCCCAAAACATTATCATGGCATGTCGGCCCCCTAACACAGTCTCCGTCACGGGACACCACCAACGGTCTCTTCCACAGACCAATGGTTTAGCACCATTGGTCTTTTATTCACACTAATTGCACCTATGGCCTCATTGGGGTATCTCCTTCCCTATGATGGCCATGAATCTACCTCAGCACACCATTAAAAATGATTTTCCATGAATAACGCACAATAGGAGGGGCTTGTACTTTGTTCATGTCATCCCACACCCTCCACATTAGATGTTCAAATAGGGGGAGGGTTGGGAATGATATTTACCATCAATAATTCATTCCCAAATAGAAATCATAAGAAATATCACCATCCATCAATAATATATTATCCACATATCAACATGTTCATGGTTTTATCAACATTAATTATTTAGAAAGAATAAAAGGAATACAAAGAACTAATAAACCCCTACATCGATCAGTCTTCGTTGCTAAAGTTATCCATCCATGACAATTAAATTTATATTTTCATTCACCGCTTCCAAGTCCCATTCAACCTAAAACGTTGATGTTTCAAGATATCCTTTCGGTGTTCATCTTTCATCGATGGAGGTAGTCCTTCCTGTTGGTTAGTTGTTGTTTACATGGTCTTATTCTCAACTATCCAATGTGTTAGATTTTTAAAAAGGAAAAACAACTCAAAGTTTCTATTACACTACGATTTCACATCATTATGTTTCACATAAACGAGCTGTTAAGGAGATTCCTTTAATGCGCCTCATCGCCACACTATAGCGCCGTCCTCTGATGCTCAACGGTGAAATATAAAAAATAAAATTAAATAACTATTTCAGTTATTTTTTTAGAGTCTAAAAATTCTAAAAACTAAATCTCATTCCTCAATTTCATTGTCAAAGATATGATGTTTCTATATGTATAACGACATTTAGAGTTCCACAGTGCCCCTGTATTTTCAGTCCAAGCACCGATTCAATTTTTATAAAATACTCACACACAAGTTTACATAAGTGGACTAAAAAATATTAAAAATTATGTTACGATCTCATCGGGCCTCAGAATCATGTTCCATCAAAGCATATGGTCTCAAAAAAATTCCATATATTTTATTGAAAAAAATCTATACAAGAAAGCTGGGATATCAAAATATGCTCACCTTAGGGATTTCCATCCCTGACTTCTAAACATAGGATAATCAAAAAAATGGTAGTACCGAGCATGAATATGAGTCTCCCACTCTCATGTGACCTTTTGGAGATGCTCGTGCATCCACCGAACATGCACCAGAGGAATCAACCTTCCACGAAGGACCTACAATGTTCGATCCTCTATCTACACAATGAACTCCACAAACATCACCCCCTAGTCATTGTCCATCTCACCCTAGTCGAGGACATGCGATGGATTATGCACATACCCTATCAGTTGCGAACCGTGGGAAACATTGTGCACTTAGTGCATCTCTGGGGGAAGATATAAGTGTTATGGCTCCTCAACAACAGTTATTAGGATATGAAAAGGTCTAATAAACCTTGGAGATAACTTTCCACCCCCAAAAAAATATCTACAATCCTCATTGGGGTGAGTCTGGATAGAAATCATAGTATCTATCCATGAATTACAAGGGTCTCTATCTCCGATCAGCGTATGATTTCTTCCAGCTATGTGCAGTTCTCATCAACTCCGAGATGATTTCCACCTTCTCAGTGGTATCCCATTACAACTATGGACAAATGATAACTGACACCCCTGGATTAATCCATCATAGAGGTGATCTACATAGCCGCCCTTACAAGGCCTCAAACGGTGTGATTCCAATAGTTGACTGAGATCTATTTTTGTATGAAAACTCCACCAGTGGCCAGTGGTCCTACCAACTATTATTAAAATAAAATACACAATCATGATGAATGTCCTCCACGGTATATATGGTCTACTCTATATGAATATCTATCTAAGGGTGAAAAGTTCTGCTCAACTGCAACTTAGTAGAGATTTCCTCCTGTAATCCCTTCCACAACTAGGATTTAAATTCTGCATCACAGACTGAGAATATTGTAGAAGGAACCCTGTATAGACACACTATCTCATGGATGTTGAGGCTCCCCAAGACCTGTACTGATCCATGCTTCTTGATGGTTAGGATGTGAGCCAACATAGTGATTCGAACAATGATAACATAGATAGGGTCGTGGCCCCTAGACGTGCGTGTTAACCCCATAACGATATCCGTGGAGATACCCTCCCACGTACAATCTGATACCTCAAGTGGTTTTGACGAGACTCTTTGGGACCGGATGCTTTAGCTTCACTTTTTGACAAGAGAGGAAATGTAAAATGAACTCTACCACCACATACCCATACCAAGCCACCAGTACTAATATCATAGGTCCTGGTACTTCTTTTCCACACAATGATGTACTACCAAACGAGATGTGTGGAACTCCCTCAACACCTCCTCCTATAATGTTAATGGTACTACATTGCATCCTATGAAATTGATGACATGCTCCCACCTATAAAAAATCAATCAAGAGCATGTCTTGAACATATCTGAGCATGATAGGCCCCACAAACAACATCCAATAGTTGTGTCTCCCAGAATCACTGTAAGAGTAGGAGGGTGATAGTCATTGACTGAAGTTAAGACACTCCATCTTCATACATGAAGGATATCTGCACCATGGTGAGATACTATGTCACCTCACTCAACATTAGTAATCCAATCCTTCTATCGAGTGAATCTTCCACCACATTTACCTTCCTAGAAGAATAAACTCTCTCAAAGACATATCCCTGAAGGAACTCTATCCATTTCCTTTGTGTCATGTTTAGGTACATATATGAGAATATATACCTGAGACACTTGTGGTTGTAGAAGATGTTAAAACATTCACCCTTCAAGTAGTGATGCCAAATTTTCAAGGAAAATACCTTTAATGCTAACTCTACTTCATGGGTATCATAGTTCTTGTCTTGATTACTCAAATGTCATGATCCATAGGTGATCACCGCTCGCTCATACATCAAGACACAATGTAGTCTGGTGCGATATGTATCAAATAAAACATCATACCCAATTAACATTTTTGTAGTCTCAAGATAAGTGTAATAAATTGTTTCTTCCCAGCTCTTGGAGACTCTATTGGAAATTATCCATCCTTTCGAAGGGCCATCCCTTGTGTTTCCAGCCTAATAAAGGTGCTTCTACTCTGGAAATGTCATGTACGAACCTCTGGTAATATCCTCACCACATTCATGTTTCTGGGTGTCTCCCCAGAATTAACTACCTTTATATTCACCAGATCCACTACATCTCCATCCACCGAGATGATTTTTCCTATAATGTGGACATCTCAAATCCAAAATTGGAACTTGGAGAGAATACCATTATGCTAGTTATCTTGATGTGTATCTAGGATAATATTTATGTGTGTAGAATTTCCCCCCTATATTGCCAAGAACACCAAGATGTCATCAATGAAGACCATGAAGAAATTAATTAGGTATGGTAGGATGATTTAGTTCATGATTCACATGAAAAGTACTAGGGCTTTGGTCATGCTGAAGGGCATCCCCAAGGAGTCTTAGTGGTAATTGAGACATCAATATGTTGTCTTCAGTATATCCTCACCCCGTACCCAAAGATGATGATATCATGATCTATAGTCTATCTTCGATAACCACCTAGCTCCAATTAGATGGTCAAAGATTCCATTAATCCTTGGTAGTGAATACCTATTCAACATGATCACCCTGTTCAGGTGCTGGTAGTACACACATATCCTCAAGCTCCCATCTTCTGTCTTGGGAAACAACACTAGGGCTTCCCATAGTGAAAAAATGGGCATCACAAAGCTAGTCTTGGTATTTTGATGAGAAAAAAAACTCTAATACATGGGGTAGGGGATTGAGAAGGTGTTTGGGAAGATTTTAGAGAATTATTGGAGCATGAGAGGTGTGATTAAATGACGGTTTTAAGGGTGGCTTTTATAGTGGAGGGTATAGGGGATTCCTGAATATAAAATTCATTATTTTATTAATTTCCCCCAATATAAGTAATAGTGAGTCTTGAATGACCAAGAATAGTAATTTTATCATGTGATCCAGAACCAAGTGGGATTTTATTAGCAGAACATCACACATGACTCTATAATTAGCTTATTTAGCTTATTTTTGTAAATTACGATATTTTACTATTCATCAAAAATTCATGTATCACGGAAAAATATCAAAAATATAACCAAAATATTTTTTGACATTTAGAATCCAAAAATGAAGTCCTTTTTTCAAAAATAATTTTATAAATATTATTAATTTATTATTTAATTAAAATCCTAATTTACGTGAAAAATTATTTTTTAAAATTAAAACTGATTTTAAAGTGCATTCAAAAATTACATAGGGTCTTATAAAATTAACTAAAAAATATATGAAATTGTTTTGATAATTAATGAATAAATTTTCTGAAAATACATTTTCTTTTAAATTTATTAATTATTTATAATTAATTAATTATTAATTCAAAAAACTAAAACGTTTACTATGGTCAAATTGTCTCTATCTAAGATGTCCAAATATTATTTAATTATTCATGGATACCGTTACTCTTATTTTGGATGATTTAATAATTATAGGGGTCATATTACTATTCATAAGGGTATGTTACTATTCATAAGGGTAGGTTACTGCTCACCAAAAAAATTATATTTGTTTCATTAGACTCCAAAAATCATCGTGAACACAAACGTTTGTTTCGGATTTTCAGAAATCAAAACAAAGAAGTGACAAACTTAAGTTTAATGGTCACTTAGCACATAGTAGTTTATTATGTTGTGTTTTCATGTGATTTTATGACATAATTATAAGAAGGGAATTTACATTGAAAACATTGGGTCATTACATTCTTCCCCCTTAAGAAATGTTTCCCCATAAATTTCACTTTACACAAACATATGAGGGTACTTATCCTTCATTGCCTCTTCTGGTTCCCACGTTTCTTCCAAAAACATATGGTTCCTCCACAACACATTGAAAAGATTGGTTATCTTGTTGTGTAGAACCTTATCCCTCCAATCCAGAATCTTTACTAGCTGGTCCACATTGGAGAGATCATCTTCCAGCTTCACCACCTCTGAGTTTAGTACATTTGAGGGGTCTGGTATATACTTCCTCAGTAATGATACATGAAACACATCATGTACTTGATCCATATTCGATGTAAGTGAAAGACAATAGGACACGACACCTATGCGGTCAAGGATCTTCAAGGGGCGAATATACCTTGGGCATATCTTCCCTTTCTTCCCGAATTGCATGACTCTCTTCCATGGTGATATTCGAAGGAAGACTTTATCTCCAATGTAGAACTCCATTTCCCTTTCGACGGTTGTTAGTATATCACTTTTACACACATTGAGTAGCTTTGATCTATTTCTATATGACTTGAGTATTATTTGTCATCTCATGAACAAGATCAGGTCCTTATAGCTTTCTTTCTCCAACTTCATCCCAACAGGTTGGAGTTCTACATCTCTTTCCATACAGACCTTCATATGGAGCCATATAAATACTCGAGTGGAAGCTACTATTTTATGAGAACTCAACCAATGGGAGATTCTGATCCCATACACCTTTGATTTCTTGAGAGTAGGCTCTTATCATATCTTCAAGCATTTGAATAGTTCTTTTAGACTGGCCATCAGTTTGGGGTTGATAGGCCATGCTGAAATTTAATTCTGTACACAATGCATGTTGAAGGCTCCTCCATAATTTAGAAGTGAACCTTGGATCACCGTTAGAGTCAATTGATAGTGGAACACCGTTCTGTCTCACCACTTCCTTCACATATATATTTGCAAGTTGTTCATGCAAGAGATCTTCCCAAATAGTGTTAAAATGGGCCATCTTGGTGAGTCGGTCAACCACAACCCATATCGCATTATTTCCCTTTGACTTCTTCAGGAGACCCATGACAAATTCCATAGTTACATTTTCCTATTTCCACATGGGTATAAGCAATGGATACATCATTCCTTTGGACTTTTTTCACTCAACATTAACTTGTTGACATACCAAGCAGTGATTAAATCAAATGACAGTCCAACCTCACACTATGAGGGATGACCAAGTAATTCATTCGGAAATACATCATTGCATTCCTAGATTATTTTTATATCCTCAATTTTAATATTGCATTATACATAGTAGATGATGTTTTCTATTTCTCCGCATGAAATTAATGTATTAGTAAAATTGGGGGTTCATTTAGATAAGAATAAGGGGAGGGGACTTCTTCTATAAAAAAATGTATTCTATATGTTATTTTTAATCATAATTTCTATATCTTTCTGTAATTTTTTTCATAATATTTCGAGATATAGTCCATAACAATGATAATATAAATGTAAAATTTGGGATTCCCGATACATAATTGTCATTATGATACCACCCTTATGAGTTTTGAATGAAAACACCATTATTATATAAAATGTTAAATATATAATTATTGAAGAAAAGTACGTAGATATAATAGGTGTGAGGATCTATAATCACATAAGTCATTGGATAAATTTCTAGAAACTATTAATGAACCTTCCACCACAACATTCTGAACTTCTACCTTTGTTATAGTCATCTCTAATGCTTTCTAATCTTCCCTCGACCTATTTTGTGATAGATTACCCTAATTAATGGTGAAATAAATTTTATAATGTCTCATATCATTAAAATAATAGAACCATACATCATTAATAGGATTATTCCCTAGGAATTCATGATCCCATTGACCAATATTTCCTCATTTTTAATAATCCATCAGTCACATCAATAATTTTTTATGGTACTTTTTGCCACATTTTTTCACATGATATAACTCACTCAGATTTTTTTTCCAATACATTGAATAAATTCCAATTTTTCTTGTTCTTATATTTCCACTTCTTATCCTAATTTACCTGGAATATATTGAATCTATAAACCTCACATACCATTGTTATGGTACATATAACTATTTCTTCATATGATAAAAATTATTGAGAGACCAATTTAGTTCAATTATTTTGTTTGAGACTGTTAAAGAAGTGGTCGATTTTATACTCTAGGTTGTGTATGTAATTTTTAGCATACATTTATATTCATTTAAATTTATCTTCATAGTCCAAAAGAAGTTTCCTTCATTTATATTTTAGAAAATGAAATATCTCTTCACAATAATTTGCTGATAACAATGAATGTATTTATCAAATAATGAATCCTTAAGGGTTCTCCATTCCATTAGTCCAATTTATTATTCCTCCTCAGTATTATAGATCATGTACCACCATTTATCTACATTACCTTGGATAAAATAGACTACATGTGTATATTTTCCATTTCAAAACATCCTAATGCTGTAAATATGTCCACAAAATACTGAATCTGCAGCTCACCGATAATTTGATTATTATCCCCACAAAATGTTTAGGGATTCTATCACATAATATGATCCCTGGAAGGATATTATCTTTGTGTAATAGGTTATATATTTGGGAAATTTTATTTAACATAGAAAAATTATGTTACCCCAATAGTTCCATAATATCCTCCATTCTAATACCAGATGTATTGATTTCTTAATAGGGAAATATAATAATTCCCATGATTATTGATTTCATTCTTCTTTCTGGGAGTCATTTCTATACAATGAAATATACGGGATATGTTCATAGAATCATAATGAATAATTTGGAATATGGTATGTAAAATAACATTAATTTTGGGATCATACGTCCTAGAATCATATAACCTTAATTATTTGGAGAAATATTTACTTTTAAATACTTTATAGTGTTTTGTAAATAGAAGATGAATTACACAATGAATAACCCCTTAGAGTGTAAAACTGGATTCATAGTTGACCCATTTTCATGTTCCATGTTACATTATGTCATGCCTAACACACCATATTACTGTTGTTTCTCCTAGGTACATCAGTTCTATAAGCATGTCTACATGAAGTATCCAAATAGGGATGTAATTCTAGGAATCCCTACGTAATATATAATTTACCAAAATTCTAGTATGTTATTCTATATTAAATCACAATTTCAATATTAGGGTTGTTTTCATTAAAATATTCATTGTATATCTATATTCAAATATTTCTACTAAACATTATCTAATGAAAACTAAAACACACTGACCTTATAAACCCATAGTTGGTGCATTATTTTATTACATTAAAAAGATTAAATGGAATATAATCATTAAGGGTAAATCATTTTAGAGTCCTTGTAATTCCATATTAAGTATTTTAGAGGCATAATAAATTGATAAATAGTAATTACAAACATGAAACATAAAAAAATAAACGTCATTCTGGAAACTCATTCAACTGATTCCTCTTTGTAACATGGGGAAAGAGAAGATAATAATAGTGATATCAAATTCTATATTACTGTATGTAATGTAGAGTTAATTGAGAATAAATGAGAACAAATAAAAATATAATTTTAATTAACTGAAAACACATTCCATTCAAATTACTATATAATTAAATATCAATATGGAAAGGTCTGAAATTGAAACACATGCTACATAGTCAATAAACTAACAATATAATGATTCAATAGATATGTCAATGAAAAATCCTGTGGAAAATTGATAAATGTATCAAAATGAATGAAATTATAAATTATTGGATGTCAAGTCTTAGGTACATGAAAACATATACCATTATGATATTTCATAAGACAGTTTAAAACTATGGATAGAAACTCATTTAATTTGGAAACTTATTCATCTCATTAGAACCATTTGACTCATCGAGGGGCCATATAAAGAATGTTTAACACCCATAATATCCAATCTACTGATTTACCCATATGAAATAATTGAAAAAAATAATATTCCTTATCAAATAACCATATTGAATAATGAATAAGGGTTTATCACAAAATTAGAAGTTAATCAAATAACTATCAAAATGAACTCCATATGAAAAAATGAGATAAAGATTAAGAAATAATAATATCCATTTTAGGAGAATATGAATACTCATTGAAATTTACAGTGCAATTTTATTACAAAAAAATTATTTATTCTATATAATGTGAAAAATCATAAATGTATTTGAGATTACAAAAATATTCATTAAGAAAATTTTTATTGTAAATAATTATTAATCATTCCCAAGTGTCACATACCACTTCAAAAAAATTGAATAATAAATAAAAATGATTTCAAATAAAACATGGAATATAATTATAAAATGAATAATCATTATATAACATGTCAAATTTTATGTGTATTCCATATAATAGTTAATAAGTGTATAACAGCAAATAAGTCTCCATGAAATATAAATTTAAATGAAATCCCATAACTTGTGTCTCAATTCATATGAATGGAATTTATGATCATATATATTTGTTATTACAATGTTAATAAATTATTATATAACCATATTAAGGTTTATAATATCATATATTACCATCCTATAATATCTTATTACACAATTTATGATAATCCTTCATTATTTTTACTATTTCAGGTGTCAATTGCCATGTTTTTCAAGTATGTATTCACATGTAGGTTGATGTCATTAATAATTTCATCATGGTTTAATCATAAAAAATGTAGAATATAATTTAAATATAATACATATTCATAATATTTGTATTTATAATAATTCATAATAATTGGATTTTGGGGATGAAATGCACCGTTCATGGAGATGGTAGGCCATGTGTATGCATGAACACTACTTTTATTTCATCGTCTTATTAATATAATGAAAAATAAATGAAATATATGTATATTATAATTTTAATATTATATATATTTAATATATTTTTCATATTTTCAATAAAATCATCATTTATATGTTCCATGTATAGTGTGAAAAATCATAACTCTATGACGGGGCGGTAGTCCACACATCCATGAACGATGTTATCATATTTACATAAAATGGAATATATAAAGTTATGTGTTATAATATAATTGAAAATTAATAATGAAATAAAAATATCCAATATAAATTATATAAATATTGTTTCCATGATAATTCACATCCTTCAATGGTGGTAATGAAAATCATAAACAATCGCCTTTTCTTAAGGTGGTGGTTCAGCGTACACAGAAACATTATGTTAGAACCCATTAGATGGAAGTGTGTGTATGTGATCGAAGAAAAATAGAATAAAAACATATATGTTCTTTTAATATAATTTTTTCTCTATATAAACATATAATTAGGATATTTTAGGATGAGGTTAATGGAAATAAAACTAAAGTTCATTTGGAATGTTGTTACATCTTAATCATGTAACTCATTTTAGTTAATAAAAAAATATTTCCATGGATAAATTTAATCCAATGTTTATTTTATTATGTTTAGTGTAGGCATATTTAGGATTTATTTGGTCTAATTTTTGTATTGAAAAAGTGGCTTGAGATATGTCAGGATGTGGGAGGAGAGGAGGCGTTTTTATAGTAGAGGAGGACTGTCAATCTTTTTTTATTTTTTAATGGGGAATTAATCCCACATTTTTTGAATTTCATGTGGCCCCAAAAATATATAAAAGTATATAATGGGGATTATAGGGTTGGGATATGGCCATAAAATGGATTTTTTTCTACTTTATACATCATTTGGGCCCATATGTTTATGGTTTATTCCCTAGTTATTCTTAATGTTACCTTAATTGTTGTAATTTATTTTAATGATGTTCATTAATATTCTTGAAAAAAAA
The DNA here is from genome assembly GCA_963277665.1 of Viscum album. Lineage (NCBI taxonomy): Eukaryota > Viridiplantae > Streptophyta > Magnoliopsida > Santalales > Viscaceae > Viscum > Viscum album. Next base: position 791,728,667 of record OY728128.1, on the reverse strand, counting down.
AGTTTACTATATGAGAAATTATATATGGTAATTATTTATAATATGTAATCCATTATTCCAAATTACAATCACATAAGTGGTAGAAATTAATTTAAATTTAATCGTACATATGAGATGATAAGCCTTTTTTTGTTAAACACGTCAATGTGTTTGCTAGGTTTTTATACCCAATTTCAAATAGAAATCAATTGCAATGACCAATAGTGGATTATATGATAATAATTTAATCAAATTTTATTTCAAACCCATTTAACTGTAAAATTTGTCTATATAAAAAAATTAAAATAGAAACTATGTTTGAATTAACATTTAGTATTTTTCACTATTAATTGAAAAAAGAAACATAAAAAAACCAAAAATCATCATAAACATATTATGTTTTCCATTCAAATATAACTATTACATTTAAATATTAAATATATAAAATTTTCAAAAACTAGATTTAAAATATGATTTCATTAAACACTGGAAAAAAAACATTACAAAATATAGTATTGTATGTTTAAAATTTGGATTGTATTTATCTTATGCTTATAGAATTTAATAAATTAATTTTAAAATATTTTATTGAATATGAAATATATAAATATACTACATAAACTTTGAAAAGGATTTATAATTAAATTTATTAAGAAAAATGGTAATTAATAGTCTTCATTTTAAATTTTATGTTATGTCAATTTCATTGTTTTAACTAATGATAAATTAATTCAAAAAAGAAAATAGGGTAATTTTATGGTTTCATAAAATAAAGTCAACTACATGTTATTTATGAAATAACCATACATAATTGTATGTTACAATTTTTTCCCACAATATGTACTAACCATACAGGACCAGGGAAATAAAATACCTTATATATAATAATAATATACATAGTATTTACTAAGAAAGAACCAATTATCCAATGAATATTTTATGGACATTTTGATGCATCATTGCAAATATTTTTCATTCACGGTTATTATCAATCATGGGATAATCATTTTTTGATCATCAAAACTAAATTAAATTACACATAACGTGTTTTTTTATTATAATTATGGATAAATTATGTAGTTATTTTATTGTATTGGAAATATCCAAAATATTAATATATAAACAAAAAAAATTATAAAAATAAAAATATCCTTGAAATATTGAATATATCTTATATCAGTTAAATATTTATATCATATTTTAACCATACAAATAACATTCCACAAAAATAATTTCATCATTAATAGTAAAATGAAATTATGAACTAAAAAATCACCCAAATCAATTTAATATTTTTATAAAAATAATACATATAATGAAACAATATTTTATTCATACTAGAATTACTAGTATAAGTTTATAATCTTTTTTAAGTACACCAACTTAACTATATTTATTTGGTGGGAGTGTTGGGTATTCTCATGAAGACTCAAATAAAAAGGATGAGTAATATAAAATAAATCCTTAAACCATTATCATATTGTAAGAACCTGGGTTTAGATATTCTATGACATTGCAATTTTTTTAATGTTATTCCAGTGCAGGGTGTTCATACAGCGTGTGATTCTGATCCCCGGTGTGTCCGGAATTAACTTTTATGTGTGTTCACTCTAGGGATGCCAAATAAATAGAATAACTCCAAAACAGTTGCTCGGATGAGAAAACCATGGTCATCGTTCAGTCCCGAACAGTTCGTTTACCCTAAGAGGGGTATAACTTTCACGGGCGCAACCATTCTGTGAAAAAAGCCACTAGGGGAATTTTAGTAATTTAGTGTCCTCGGGCGAGGACTTTATGAAATGTGACCGGGGGATCAGATTAAAATTCTGAGACCGCAATTGCACTGAGGACATGGGTTTTACCCAAGGGGCGGTGTAACCCCGCCCCCACCGATAGTTCGGGTACGGGGTCTACGAGCGGGGGGTTTAAGTGTTTTATATTAAAACACACCACCCCCACCCTCTTCATCTTCTTATCTCTTCCTTAGCAGTTTCCTCTCAAAGATTTTTTCATCTCTCCTCCACCACTCCGTCATGGAGCGTCGGCTCCGACGGACCAATCGTGATGCTTCGGGCTAGTCCCAACCAGGTAGGAGGTTTCATTTTTCATTTTGGTTTATGAATTGTATATAAATTTAATTTCCTTTGTTGAATTTGTTGTCTGATCATTGATAGAATCCCATATTTCCATAGTGGTTGATTTTATCTTATGAATGATCATTTCAGATCTAATGTTCGACTCACGAGGCGTCCTAAGTGGCCCGAAATGTTTTCTGGCCGTTTCTTCCTTTTTACGGTGGTTGGTATGGCAGTCCGGTGGATTTCAAGCGGAGGTGGTGCGTTTCTGGGATGGCGGAGCAGCGGTGGACCCAGGTCGCTCGGTTGGGCTCTAAGCGGCAACACCAGGTGGTGGCTCCAGCTGGATCCGGACGGCGGCTCTAGGCGGCAGGTGAGGTCGATGGCGTCGGGGCGGGGCGAGGCGGGGTCACGGGATGGGACCACGTGCGGGGAAAGAGACCTGCACTCAGATGGTCTACGTGTGAGACCATGACTACCCCTAATGTCCTGTCAGTTCTGCGATGACCCGAGGTCCACGGTCAGGCCGCGTGCCTAAGCCGTGGGCCGGCCTAAACTGGGAGAACCAGCCGGACAAGGCCGGTGTGGCCCAAGGGGTTCTTCCCCTCTAACTCCGGACACCCGTAATATTCGTTACGGGTGTCCATTTTGGGTTTCATCTATGAAAGTGCATTCATGGCTTCGAGAAGAGGCTTTTGAGATGGTCACGGAGATTTTTAATTCCCAAGACAGGGGGGCTCGGTTGCGCAACATGCCCATTAAATGGATTGGCATTTTTCCGGGGGTTCATGTTTTGGATGGCACGGACACATCCGATGTCCGATTCGAGCGCCGTCAGTGGAATTGTGAACCTAGAGTCAAGGATGATATTTAAAGTACAGTTTCAGGCATTGAATTTAGAATTGATACGTGGTCCCTACTAGACGTCTTTTAAGCGTTATGCAGCATTTTGCGAAGTTTTCGTCAGGCGCCCGTTCAGGGCTAATGAATAGTAGATTTGATTTTTTTTTCTATGTCCATTGTAATGGATCAGACTGCCCAACATATTTTAGGACTGAGAGTGGTCCCCACGAGACACCGAGAGGGCCTAAAGCTGTGGTGAACAACTTATCTGTCAGGATGATATTTCCAGTGAGTAAGTAGTCTATCTCACGTGTTTTTTCGCAAGGATTACAATGGGGTAATCTGTTCGCATGAGGGGATCCTCTTAGGTGATATTATTAAATGAGGAAATTTGAAGGTGAGTTGTTCAAAGGCTCCTTTTATGCACTTCAACACAATGCATAGTCGCGATGTTAGCGACACCCAGTGATAGCACGAGCAGTGCAGAGCTATCGTACCAGTCCAGGGTTTAACCTCTAGCTGGGTTGGGTAGTAGGTTACCAAAAAAATTATTAGGTTTTACCCTCCAGCGGGTCTAGGAAGTGGGTTACCCATCTAACTATCTGGGATTACCCTATAGCAGGTATGGGTAGTGGGTTACCAGTTCTCTTATTAGTGTTTACCATCCAGTGGGGCTGGGTAGTGGGTTAGTCGATGACTTTTAGGGTTTACCCTTCAGCGCAGCTAGGTAGTGGGTTACCTGTTGACCTATTATTGTTTACCCTCCAATGGTTCTAGGTATTGGTTTACCCAATGACCTTCAGGGTTTTACCCTCCAGCTGGTCTGGGTAGTGGGTTACCCAGCTACTTCTTTTAGACTCAGAGCATTTTACGGGGCTAGTCAGAGAATTTTTCACCGTGACTACCAAAGCGTGATCCTTGGTTATACGGATTGGCGATATGAAATCTTTTACTTTACTTTAGGAAAGACACGGACAAGAGGTGATTTTCCCACCGATATGCATCCTTCTGAAGTGACCTAAACGTCTTGCGGGCGAGTCAGTGCCACTGAAAGAGTATAGTATCGAGGTGCGGTGATTGAGACCATGTGACTTGTACCTACATGGTTGATGTGTAGGACATTTGGGTTCAGTATTGGATATCCCTAGAACTGTTGGCGACTATTCTTTGGCTGATATTACAGATGGAGGTCCCCTTACAGACTCGTTTGGGTTCCTTGTTGAGCTTATATACATATACAACTAACTTAGTTTCCCACTCCATGGGTTCAGTTACTCTCACTCTAGGAGGGGAGAAGACGCAAGTGGTATGACAGGTGCCTTCCATTTTTATGTCTTCTTGGTTGGACGAGTCTGCTCTCCTACTATAGGTAGAGAAGACTCAACGAGAATTTATTCTTCTCACTGTTCCTAGCTCCTTGAGTTTTGACGAATTTACATCCTTCCACTAGTTGGGTTGAGGTGCAATATCATTAATGTACTCTTTTACTGTTCTGGTTCTGTCTATATCTCACATCATTAGAGCCTCCTTTTTTTCTCACTTGAGCTTTTAGGGCATCCTACTGAGTATCTTTATACTCATCCCAGCATGGGCTTTGCCCACAACTGGTGTGCCCTTGAAGATGAAAAACACATCGATCGTGGCTACAGGGGAGAGTATAGGTCACAGGAGCTCAGATAGCTTTCTGTGGTCATGCCAGACTCTTTAGGTGGGGATATATCCAGTTGTTTCATTTTTTTGTTTACCTGTTGCCGGGTTATGGCACATTTGTGGTTGGGCACGTGTTTTTCCCATTTTACTATGCAGTTTACTTGTCAGTACTTTTATCACATTATATGCTCTATTTATTAATTGATGCATGATTATGTATGGGTTATAGCTATTTGTCCTGTAGTTCATTTTTTACTCTGCACTTTTACATTGAGTAGGTTGTGTGTTCATGTGTACAGGTACTTAGGAAAATGCCTCACCGAGATTGTTCTGCCTTCGGCGCTGGTCACCATTATCTGGCATATGGAGGTGGGCTTGAGGTAGTTGCGTATCAGGACAGGTAGAGTCGGGTCGTGAAAAATGGTATCAAAGGTGGTTCGTTCTTTGTGGGGTTATTTGTACGTCCCAAAAAAGTAAATGGTTGGGATTTATGGAAATAGTGTCGACGTGTCTCGAGAGCGTCTCCCAGTCTAGGGAGTCCGGTGATGGTACGGGAGGCCGATGTATCCATTAATCAGGACCCTGATAACCCATTTGTTGACTCGACATGCTGATACACTTGTTACTGGGAACATTAAAACATGAATCCAGTATGATTGAGTCATTGGATATTCTTTTTGAGTCAGATCCCCATTGTGATTACTGATATATATATATATATATATGCTCATCTGATTCCGTTAATCCTTGATGATTTTCAGGATGCCCCCATTACAGCAGCCTGCTAGGTTACACTCTCCAGTTCATCACTAAGACCAGGTGAGAAATGAGGCGTTAGTTCATGGACCCTCACGTGATCCCCATCCTCCCAGTGCTTCAGCAGTAGCCCCTCCACCTGAGGAGCAGCAGTTAGTACTGGCAGCTCAGGACGAGGTTGCGTGCAGACTGATCGCACTATGAAACTTCTAGCATCAGAGGCCACTGAGGTTCCACTGGGATGCATCTCCCCAGGTGGGTAAGGACTAGCTTGAGTCAGTGGCATGACTCTTCAAGCTGTTACGGACCCCAACAGACCACATGGTGGCCCTAGCCGCCGGTCTTTTCCTTCGGACAACCGGGTGGTGTTGGGAATTGGTGACGCTGCCTATAGCCACCCTGCCTTTTCATATATTACTATTACATCATTTTAAAGACAAGAAACATAATATTATTAAACATAATTGATCCAATGGTTTAGTGTCTTGGAGAAACTAGGAGCATACAAAAGAATTACAACATCAAGATTAAACATTTATTTAATTTCTTCTTATCTAGATTCTTATTGGCACTTGTCCTCTCTTTAGTACATGTAGCCACCTGAGGATATACATAATAAAGGTTTAGATAAAAGTCCAATAAGAGGATATATAAGAAGAATATAGAATGGGTGAGCATAATCATGACATAGGAAAAATATCAAGAACATAAGTGGATCATAAATAAAAAACATGACCTGTGGCAATGCATAAAAATGAAACATCATGTCTTAGTGGTTAAATTACACTCATACATGTGAACCAAGATAGAATCCTGTTCACACATCATTTCAAATTTAATACTGATATTCCTCACTTTACCCAATGCATTGGAGCACTGTAAAATTGCGGGCCCACCCGTCACATTCAAACATTCATATTGCGCTATATAATTCCGGGCGTACATGTCACATCCTAACATTATCATTTATCATTAATGAGAGAATAAACATATAACATAAATGAACATAATTAACCCAAGAAATGAATTGGTTTTATCTCATAATAACACATTTATAAACATTGGTTTCCCAAAAGAATGAGGTAATAACATGCATGTTACATGAATTGTCAGTCTTGAATGAGAAGTAAAAGGTGTGTTCTGGAAAGAATAGTTCTTTTGGAAAACATTTTGTTTTTCATAAATACTAGTAAAAAACATGTATATCCTAGAAAAATAAAGACAATTATGAAAAATATATTTTTATGGAGTAACCATATCAAAAAGGAGTGAAATACAGAGAACCCAAAGGATGCAAGTAGGGTTCGAGAATTTCCCCTTACCTTTTATATGAATGATTCCTTCTCATTAATGTCCTATATAATGAAATTATATTCATTAATTACAGAACCTTCTATAAATTAATAGGGTTTATTTTGGTTTCATTATGTCATTTTATGTCCCATTGGATGACTTATAGAATTTAAAAACATTGTTTGGGGATGTTCGTTTTTATGGTTTTTCTTGGGTGGTTCCCTTGTATTCATAAATTGATGTTTGGGTAGAACATGGGTAAACATAAAGAACTGATATTACATGTTAGTAATTATATTACATGATTATTTTTGATCTTATAATTAATTATATATGATCCATGTGAATAATTCATTAGATAATAATTAAATGACGATCATTTGGGTTAATTTGGGCAGTTTTTTTGATCATAACGAACTAGTTTTAACTTATCACTTAGTAATATGGTCATAAGATAGTTATAGAACAGTAAATAAGAGATAATACATATATTATTTTGTTTCAACCATAAAAATGGTTTCATTACCAGATCTGATGGTAGAAATGGAAAAATAATGCATGTCGTTCTTGAATGTGAAAAATTAACTCCACACGAACAAATTTCTCTTTAATAAAATTAAAGGAAGAGGTAAAGTGGGTTAGATGATATAATATACTATTATCATCTTAAAAATACATTAGATTTATAATACTACATTTACAATAAAATTCAGATGAAGATATGTGGGGAGAGATCATGAAATGAACTTGAACATGAAAGGAAATTAAAGGAGAAGAGGGAGAAAAATTACATCTTAAATCGTCCTATTGAGATCCTCCATAAAAATCTAGTCTTGGTATTTTGATGAGAAAAACAAATCTAACACATGGGTTAGGGGCTAGAGAAGCTGTTTGGGAATATTTTAGAGAAGTATTAGAGAATGATAGGTGTGATGAAATGAGGGTGTGAAGGGTGTCTTTTATAGTGGAGGGTAGAGGGGTTCCCTTAATATAAAATTAATTATTTTATTAATTTCCCTCCAATATAAGTAATAATGAGTCTTGAATGACCAAGAATAGTAATTTTATAATGTGATCTAGAACCAAGTGGGATTTCATCAGCAGAACATCACACATAACTATATAATTAGCTTATTTAGCTTATTTTTGTAAATTACGGTATTTTACTATTCATCAAAAATTCAAGTATCGCGGAAATATCACAAAAATATACCACAAATATTTTTTGACTTTTAGAATCCAAAAATGAAGTCCATTTTTCAAAAACAATTTTATAAATATTATTAACTTATTATTTAATTAAAATCCTAATTTACGAGAAAAATTAGTTTTTAAAATTAAAACTGATTTTAAAGTGCATTCAAAAATTACATAGGGTCTTATAAAATTAACTAACAACTATAAGAAATTGTTTTGATAATTAAAGAATAAATTTTCTGACAATACATTTTCCATTAAATTTATTATTTATTTATAATTAATTAATTATTAATTAAAAAAACTAAAATGTTTACTAAGGTCATGTTGTCTCTTTCTAAGATGTCCAAATATTATTTAATTATTCATGGATACAATTACTCTTATGTTGGATGATTTAATAATTATAGGGGTCATATTACTAATCATAAGCATATGTTACTATTCATAATGGTAGATTACTGTTCACCAATAAAATTATATTTGTTTCATTAGACTCCAAAAATCATCTTCAACACAATCGTGTATTTCGGATTTTCAGAAATGAAAACAAAGAAGTGACAAACTTATGTGTAATGGTCACTTAGCACTTAGTAATTTATTATGTTGTGTTTTCATGTGATTTATAACATAATTATAAGAAGGGAATTTACATTGAAAAACATTGGGTCGTTACATTCTTCCTCCTTAAGAAATGTTTCCCCATAAATTTCACTTTACACAAACATATGAGGGTACTTATCCTTCATTGCCTCTTCTGGTTCCCAAGTTTCTTCCAAAAACATATGGTTCCTCCACAACACTTTAAAAAGATTGGTTATCTTGTTGTGTAGAACCTTATCCCTCCAATCCAGAATCTTTACTGGCTGCTCCACAAAGGAGAGATCATCTTCCAGCTGCACCACCTCTAAGTTTAGTACATTTGAGGGGTCTGGTATATAATTTCTCAGTAATGATACGTGAAACACATCATGAAATTGATCCATATTCAGTGTAAGTGCAATACGATAGGAAACGACGCCTATGCAGTAAAGGATCTCGAAGGGGAAAATATACCTTGGGATTATCTTCTCTTTCATCCCGAATTGCATGACACTCTTCCATGGTGATATTCGAAGGAAGAATTTATCTCCAATGTAGAAAACCATGTCCCTTCGACGGTTGTTAGTATATCACTTTTTCCCACATTGAGTAGGTTTGATCTATTTCTATATGACTTGAATATTCTCTGTCATCTCTTGAACAAGATCGGGTCCTTGTTTCTTTCTTTCTCCAACTTCATCCCAACAGGTTGGAGTTCTACATCGCCTTCCATACAGACCTTCATATGGAGCCATATGAATACTCGAGTGGAAACTACTGTTTTATGAGAACTCAAGCAATGGGAGATGCTGATCCCATCCACATTTGAATTCTTGAGAGCAGGCTCTTATCATATCTTCAAGCATCTGAATAGTTCTTTTAGACTGGACAACAGTTTGGGGGTGATAGGCCGTGATGAAATTTAATTCTGTACTCAAAGCATGTTGAAGGCTCCTCCATAATTTAGATGTGAACCTTGGATCACCGTCAGAGTCAATTGATATTGGAACACCGTGCTGTCTCACCACTTCCTTCACATATATATTTGCAAGTTGTTCAAGCAAGAGATATTCCCAAATAGCGTTAAAATGGGCCGTCCTGGTTAGTCGGTCAACCACAGCCCATATCGAATTATTTCCCTTTGACTTCTTCAGGAGACCCATGGAAAAGTCCATAGTAACATTTTCCAATTTCCACATGGGTATTGGAAATGGCTGCATCATACCTTTGGAATTTTTTCGCTCAGTATTTACTTGTTGACATACCAAGGACCTTGATATATATTCCTCTATCTTCATCTTCATATTATCCCACCAAAAGTGTTCTCGGAGATCATGGTACATCTTGGTAGTCCTTGGATGGATAGAGAGATTTGTGCTATGTGCGTTGTCCAAAGAGCTCCTCCTTTATCCCAAGTGATGGAGGCACACAAAGCCACATTCCAAACCGAATCACACCATCATTGTCAATATGGAACTCTGGTATCTTCCCTTCCTTTACTGCATTCACCCTATTTTGTATCTCCACATCATCCCATTATGCTCCTTTAATCCTCTCCTGGATGGATGGTTGCGCAATCATTTAGGCAATGTAGGATGTATCCCCTGCCATTATGATTTCCAAATCCATTCATTGCATATCCAAGAAGATAGGGGCTTTCTCAATCCTCAAAATGGATAGATTAGAAGGTTCTTTTCTTCATAGAGCATAAGCTACCTTGTTTTCCTTTTCAGGATTGTAGTGAATAGAGCAATCGTAATACTTGATTAGATATAACCATATCCTATAATGCACGTTGATCTCTGTTTGTGTGAATATATACTTTAGGCTCTGGTGGTCGGTGTATATGTCACACTTCTTACCATAAAGGTATTTCTTCCTGACTTTCAATGCAAATATCATGTTTGTCATCTCTAGATATTGTGTCGGGTAGTTCTGCTCACGGATCGTCAACTTTCGTGAGGTGTATGCTATCACATTGACATTTTTCATGAGGAAACAACCCAAGCCTTTCATTGAAGCATCACTGTATATCACAAAACATTGTCCACTTTTCGATAGTGTGAGTATAGGTGATGTGATCAGGCTTCTCTTTATCTCCATTAAGCTTCCCTCACATTCTTTCATCCAGACATACTTTACGGCTTTCCTAGTTAACTTAGTTAGCGGGCTGGACAATCGTGAGAAGTTTCTCACAAAATGTCATTAATACCCATGTAATCCATGAAAACTATGGATTTATGTGACACTAGAGGTCATGGGAAATTCCTCAATTGCCATTAGTTTTTAGGGATCCACATAAATTCCTTCACTTGTGATCACATGTTCCAAGAGCGTGACTTTCTTCATCAAAAAGTCACACTTGATGAACGTGGCGTACAACTTATCGTTTCTCAAAGTCGCCAACAGAAGTCTTATTTGTCCTTCATGTTCCTCCTTGATCTTGTAGTAGATGAGAATATCATATATAACCACTACAACAAATTTTTTGAGGTAATGTCTAAATACTCTATTCATCAAATCCATGAAGATTTTAGGGGGATTAGTAAGTCCAAAGGGCATCAACAAAAACACATAGTGACCATAAATTGTACGGAAGGTAGTCTTGTAAATATAGACCTTCTTCACCTTTACCTAATGATATCCAGAATAAAGATCCACCATTGAGAAGAATTGATATCCTCTTAACTGATCGAACAATTCATCAATCCTTGTAAGATGATTCTTGTTCATTATGGTTATCTTGTTGAGTTCCCGATAATCAATACACATCCGCATTGTTCCATCATTTTTTTCACAAAGAGCACTGGGGAACCCTAAGGTGATTCCCTAAGGCATATGAACCCATTGTCCAGATGCTCTTGTAGCTGCTTCTTTAACTCCTCCAGTTCAATAGGAGCGTCCCTATAGGGACACATTGATATAGGATTAGCATCGTGTATGAGTTAAATTGAGAAATCTACCTCACGATCCGGGGTAATTCCAAGTCACTCATCAGAAAATACATCATCATATTCCCTCATGATGGGAATTTCTTCAAGGTTGGCAATTCCCTTCGACTGAATAATTTGGGAGAGGTATGCTTATTCATAGGGAATCAATACCCACCCCATTGAAGAAATTGTCAAAGGAGATTCATGATCTTACTTGTATTTGTAGAGGAGAATGGGGTGGTTTGGAATAAGAAAAGATATTTCTTTTTCCTGACAGTTGATATGTTCTCTATAGCGAGAGCCAATCCATTCCCATTATAGCGTCAAATTCCACCAAGGGAAGTGTTATGAGATTTTTTGGAAGAATCTTCCCACATATGCCAACAGGTGAAGAGTCAAACACTTGGGTTGCAATGATTTCACCACTTGGTGTTTTTACATATATCCTTACTTCAAGGTTTCAAGGCTTCAATTATATAGTTCTAGAAAATTTTCATGATATAACGGAATGCGTAGAATCAGAATCAAATAAGACCTTTTCCATTCATGATTGAATAGGAAGTATACCTTGTACGACTTCATTATCAAGCTCCACCTCTACAGTAGTGATGGAATAAGCCTTCCCTTATTCCTTTATATTTTGTGGATGCTGATGTTGATTACCCTCGATAGATCGAGGTTTAGTGCATTGGTTTGCATAGTGCCCTAGTTCCCTACATTTGTAACATTGAACCATGAGTTTTTCTCTCGTTTCATCGGCTAAATTCTTCTTCTTTTTTGTGTATTTTCATCACTATTGAGAATGATGTCCTTCTTTCCCACACATGAAGCATTTCCCCATCCCTTTGAGGTAGTTCCCATGGTGCAACATCACACATTTTTTGCATGTGGGTCATTGAGTTTTCTTCCCACTTTTTTCATTAGATCCTCTATCTTGAAACTCCATCATTCGTTTCTTATCCCCATAGCCATGAGACCATTCTAGAAACTCCATATCCACTTTGAGATCACATCGAAAAACGTCTTCATAACTCCCAAATTCTGAAATTGAACGAGCCTTTCGACGGTGTGATTTTAATCCACTAAAGAATCTATTAATTTTACTATCATTGATGTTAATAAAACCCGAAGCATACCTTCCATGCCTTGTGAAATTTTCATCATAGGTTGTGACAGATTCTCCTTATCTTTTCATGAGCTCAATGAATTCTCTCTCAATTTTCGTGCAAAGAGTTCTTGGGAAATACTTTATATGAAACATTATTTTAATGTCTTCCTTATTCCATCCCTTTAATTTCCACCCTTGTCTTGGTGTTCCTAATCAAATCCCACCATTGACCGGCTTCTCCATATAGAAAATAAATGGCTAGGGTCACCTTCTCCATATTAGAACAGTGATGAATACAAATGATCATCTCCATAGAGTTGACCCACAGTTCTGCAACTAGTGGATTAGAAGATCCACAAGACATCGGTGGTTGTTGCCACATAAAACATTAGATAGCTAGTTTCTCCCTCTTTGGTGAAGGGGGATGTTCCCAATTTTTATGGTTAATGTTCATAACCTGTGATAATTGGGTAAGACTCATCATGATGTTTTTAAATCCTCCTCCCAAATCATTGGGGATTTCGTTCAGGCATTTTTTGCATTGGCCCTCTCACGAGTTGTTGGCCTGATTTCTCCTGGTTCCCACCATTTACTAAAATATAAAATGTTAGAACAAAACATAAGTAAGGAATTCATTAATAACTTATTCATTTTAACAATTTATAAGAAAAAAAATAACATATGGGATCCCAATGTAAATATTCTTGTGTTCATATTTGTACGTAGTCCCTTGTTATAGGTTTCCTATAGGGTTCACTAATCCTAATTCCCAAATTAACTAAAACTTTCCTATGATACCAAATATAGTGACCCTGCATTTTCATGCATTAATATTACATCCTTTTAAAGATAATAAACATAATAGAATTACACATAGATAATCCAATGGTTTAGTGTCTTGGGAAAACTTGGACCATACAAAACAATTACAACATCAAGCTTAAACATTTATTTAGTTTCTTCTTCTCTAACTTCTTATTGGAACTTTTCCTCTCCTTAGTACATGTAGCCACCTGAGGATATACATAAGAAGTGGTGAGCTAAAAGTCTAATAAGAGGATAGATAATAAGAATATAGCATGGGGTGAGAATAATCATGACATAGGCAAAAGATCAAGAACATGAGAGGGCCATAAATAAAAGACCTGACATGTGGAAATGCATAAAAATGAAACATCATGTCTTAGTGGTAAAATAAAACGCATACATGTGACCCAATATTGCATATTGTTCACACATCATTTCACATTTTCTCATTAGATTCGTCACTTTACCCAATGCATTGGAGCGCTGTATAATTCCGGGTGCACCCGTCATATTCAAACATTCATATTGCGCTATATAATTCTGGGTGCATCCACCATATCATAACATTATCATTTATCATGAATGCCAAAATGAACTTATAACATAAATGAACATAATTAACCCATGAAAATTAACGGGTTTTATCTCATAAGAACACATTTATAAAAATTGGGTTCTAAAAAGAATGAGGGAATAACATACATGTTACAAGAATAGTCATTATTGAATGAGAAGTAAAAGGTTTGTTCTTGAAACAAGATTTCATTTAGAAATCATTTTTTTCATAAATACTAGTGACAAACATGTATATACCAGAAAAATAAAGACAATGATCAAAATAATATTTTTAAGGATTAACCATATCAAAAATGAGTGAGAGAGGGAGAACCCGAAGGATGAAAGTAAGGTTCGAGAATTCGCCCTTAATTTGAATCTAGATACTTCCTTCTCTTTAATCTCCTATATAATGACATTATATTCATTAATTCCTGAAATTAATATAAATTAATAGGGTTTATTTTTTTTTCATTATGTCATTTTATGTTCCTTTGGATTACTTATAGTGTTTAAAAACATTGTTCAGGAATGTTTGTTTTTATTATTCTTCTTGGGTGGTTCACTTGTATTCATAAATTGATGTTCGAGTAGAACATGGGTAAACATCCAGAACTGATATTACATGTTATTAATGATATTACAAGAGTTTTAATGAACTTATAATTAATTATATTAGCTCCATGTGAATTAGTCATTAGATAATAATTAAATGATGATCATTTGGGTTAATTTGGGATGTTTTTTGATCATAACAAACTTGTTATAAATTATCACATTGTAATATGGTCATAAGATAGTTCCAAAAAATTAAATCGGAGATAATAAATATAATATTTTTTGATTAGACCATAAATATGGTTTCATTACCAGATCTGAAGGTAGAAATGGAAGAAGAAAGCATGTCGTTCATGAAGGTGAAATATTAACACCTCACGATCATCATTCTCTTTAATAAAATAAAAGGAAGAGGGAAAGGGGGTTGGAATAAATAATATAAAATTATCAACAAAAAATTCCAGTAGATTTATAATACTGGTGTTACAATACAATTAAGAAGAATATAGGTGGATAGATATCATGAAATGAACTTTAACTTGAAAGGAAATTAAAGGAGAAGAGGGAGAGGAATTACCTCTTAAATCTTCCTCTTGAGATCCTCCTTAAGGAAGACAGGATTGGTCAATTGATGAGATCAGAAGCTCTTGGAAGTGGGGGAGGGGATAGGGAAGGAGTTTTGGCAGTTTTTTGAAAAGGCATGGAGCTTGAGAGGTGTGAGGAAATGAGGGTGTGAGGGGTGGCTTTTATAGTGGAGGGGAGATGGGTTTCCTGAATTTAAAATTCATTAGTTTATTAATTTACCCTATGAAAAGAAATAGTGAGTCTTGAATGACAAATAATAGTAATTTTATCATGGGATATCGAACCAAGTGGGCATACATCATCACAACATCACACTTGACTCTATAATTCGCTTATTTATCTTTTTTTGTAAATTATAGTATTTCACTATTGATCAAAAATTAATGTATCTCGGAAGAATTTCAAAAATTTACCCCAACCATTTTTTAACTTGTATAATCCAAAAATGAAGTCCATTTTTCAAAAATAATTTTCTATATATTATTAATTTAATACATAATTAAAATCATAATTTACTTAAAAATAGTTTTTAAAATTAAAACTGATATTATAGTGCATTCAAAAATAAACTAGGGTCTTATAAAATTATCTCAAAACAATAAGACATTTATTTGATAATTAATAAATACATTTAGGAGGATAAATTTTCTTTTAAATTAAATAAATAATTATAATTAATTAATTATGACTTACAAAATACCAAAAGGTTTACTAAGGTCAAATTGTCACATTCTAAGATGTCCAAATTTTATTTAATTATTCATGGATATTGTTACTCTTATGTTGGATGTTTTACTATTCATTAGGGTAATATTACTATTCATAAGTGTATGTATCTATTCATAATTTTACGTTATTATTCACCAAAAAATTAATTTTGATTCATTAGACTCCAAAAATCATCTTGAACACAACCCTGTATGTCGGATTTTAAAAAATAAAAACAATGAAGTGAAAAACATTGGTTTAAAGGTCACTTAGAACATATTAGTTCATTATGTTGGGTTTTCATGTGATTTTATGACATAATTATAAGAAGGTAATTTCCATTGAAAAACTTCGGGTCGTTACACAGACCCATGATGAGTCGTCCCTCACATGGGATGGCTTCCACTAGCTTTTCCAGGAGGAGTACTCCCCCTCATGTTTATTCTCTATTTGGATCCAGTAGCTTCTAGATCTGAAGAGGGGGGGGGGGGGGTTGTCTATGTCCTAGTACTTGGCCCGGTTCACTGATCTTACATGCTTCTCGCAGGACATGATCCGTGATAGCTACTTCCGGGCACGAATGTTCGAGCAGGGTCTTCGTAGGGAGATCTGTGCTAGCGTGGTACCCTTGTGCATCCCCACATCCACTAGGGTGATGGATCGGGTGCTTGTGACTGAGATATTCTTGGCTGAGGGGTGCCAGATGGAAGGACATAGTAGTGACTACTTTAGAGAGGGGTCTTCAGCAGGCACAAGACAGATAGCTAGGCTTCAGCCGAGGAGGCCCTTCCGTGAGCAGACCTAGGGCCAGGGTCATACATCTCAGTGGCACCGTTGTGAACCAGATCAGACGGGAGTGATCAAGTGTTATGCTTGTGACGGTTGGGGAAATCTAGCATGGGATTTCCCAACCAGACGTAAATAGAAGACGTGATAGGCAACATGCGCACCATAGAGTCATAGGTAGCGCCGTGACTAGGGGTCACCTAGGCAGGGACCGGGGTGGTGCATAGGAAATGGTTTATTCCACTGCCACCAACGGGCGGCCCATGCCAGGCTCAAGGAGCTGGTGATAGGGGCCACAGACATCTTCAGGAAATGGGTGTTCATGACCCCCCAACACACGAGATAGTCTATGGTACACTTCCTCTTTACTCTACGCTTTCTTCGGTACTAGTAGATACGGGCTCCAACCACTCCTTTATATCGTTGTTGTTGGTACGGGAGTTGGAGCTTCCAGTAGATGCACTGAAACCTGCACTTAGCCTCATGGTTCTTACGGGATGTGCCTCGTTAGTGACCTTTATCTGAAGATAGTGCAAACTGTCGTTTAGAGGAGGGAGTTTCACGTGGGACCTTCTCTTCATCTCAATGGAACCTTACAATGGCATCCTGGGAATGTATTGGCTTTCTATGGTTCACACCAAGATCGATTGTGATCATAGACGAGTTAGAGGCATGTTCTCGGATGGGACAAGGTTCACCATTCTTGGTGAACGAGACCTCGTGAAAGAGAAAATGGGTACTCTGAGTAGGAGACCCCGTCCTTTTTCGCACCAGCTGGCGAGTATGGCTCATGGAGAATCAAAAATTACAAGCACCTGAATCCCCACCGTTGTAGAGGAAAACATGGATGTTATACTCGAGGATGATCCGAGACTACCTCCGATGCAAGAGATGTATTTCTGTATTGACTTGCAGATGAGGACTACACTGATATCTTGTGCAGCATATCGGATGGCACCCAAAGAGCTTTGAGAGCTACGAAATCAGTTGGATGACCTTCTTTTAAAGGGATTCATCCAGCCCCGTGTGTCCCCCTGTGCAGCTCTAGTCTTTTTTGTGAAGAAGAAAGATGCAAGCCTATGACTTTGCGTAGATTATCATCGCCTGAATCTGGCCACTATAAATAACAAGTACCATTTTATGAGGATTGATGACCTGTTTGACCAGTTGTGAGGTGCGAAGTGGTTCTCGAAGATCGATCTTCGATCTGGATACCACAAGTTGCGGGTTCGTGAGGTTGACATCCTGAGGCTGGCCTTCCATTGTCGATATGGACACTCTGATTTTCTAGTGATTCCATTTGGTGTGACGAACTCCCCTACCATCATCATGGATCTTATGAACTATATTTTCGAGTCGTACATGGACCAGTTTGTGGTTGTCTTTATTGATGACATACTCATTTACTCGGTGACAGAGGAGGAGCTTGCAGAACATTTGAGGATGGTCCTAGACTTACTTCTAGAGCACTAACTGTACGAGAATCTATCGAAGTTCCTGTTCTGGATTCACGAGGTTCCATTTTTGGGGAACATCATTACAGAACATGGATTGGGTATGGAGCCTGCAAAAATAGATGCAGTGCTTTCATGGAAACCACCCAATAATGCATCTGAGGTGCATATTTTCCTTGGTTTGTCAGTTTACTACAATAGTGTCGTGGATGACTTCACTCTGATAGATTCCCCTTCGACTGCTTTGATGAGGAAGGGACGACCATTTATCTATACTAATTAGTGCCATAAGTCTTTTGAGGAGTTGAGGAAGATGCTAACTATTGCTCTAGTGTTGGGGTTTCCAGAGAAGGGAGTTGAGTTCATCGTATATTGTGACACTTCAGAAGTTGGTCTCTGGTGCGTTCTGATGCAGAAACGTACATTTATTGCATATGGGTCGAGGAATTTGAAGCCCCACGTGTAGAATTATGCGACTAATGATTTAGAACTTGTAGTAGTGGTCTTCGTCTAGAGGTTATGGAGACACTACCTTTTCGGTGAGCGTTTTGTGGTTTACTCAGAACACTAGAGCCTCAAGTATATCTTCACTCAGAGGGAATTGAATTTGAGGCATATCCGCTGGCTAGAGTTCTTGGAGGACTATGATTTTGAGATATTCTGCACTCTAGGGAAGGGTATCATAGTAGCAGATGCTCCTAGCAGGAAGTCCCAGGATCAGTGGGTGCGGGAAGCTTTAGAATAGTTGGTTCCCCTACTGCTGACCTTGGTGGAGTAGGGGGGGCACGTCTTTTCTGCAGTCGATGGTGTTGAATCCTTTTCTCCTTGAAAGTGTGAGAGAGTCGCAACTGGGGGATGTCGATAGGGAGGTACTGTGTGATCAGATATTTACGGGCAACACACATGATAAATATTCTGAAAGTGGGAATCATGAGATCCTATTCCAGGGACGAGATGTAGTACTAGTTGATATGTGGGAAGTGGTAATGGAGGAATTACACACTTCTCATATGGCCATACATCCCGGTGTGGGGATGATGTACAATGACCTTCATCGTTAGTTTTGGTGGTCTGGCATGAAGTGGAGCATAGCTGATTTCATTTCTTAGTGTCTTACCTATTACCAGGTGAAGGCAAAGCACCAGGTTTCGGGAGGGTAGTTATAGCCCCTTGATATCCCAGAGTGGATGTGGGAAGGAATATCTATGGACTTCATCACAGGGATTCCACACACAATGATGGGTCACAACTCCATTTGGGTGATAGTGGAACAACTCACAATGTCGGCGCACTTTCTTGCTATTATGGGGCAGAGCTCGGTGGAGAGTCTGTGGATGTTATATGTTCGGGAGATTGTACGCCTTCATGGAGTAACCTTGACGATCGTCTCCGACCGTGATGCGAAGTTTACGTCATGATTATATAGAGGCCTATAGGAGGCATTCAAGACTCATTTGCGGATGAGTACAACTTTTCACCCTCAGACTGATGGGAAGACCGAGCGCACTATCCAGGTGTGGGAGGATATGCTCAGGGCGTGTGTTTTAGACTTGGGCCAGAACTTGAGGATTAAACTTACCTTGGTAGATTTTGCATATAACAAAATTTACCACTCTACTATTGGAATGGAACATTTTTAGGACCTCTACGGGGGACCCTGCAGGTCACCATTGTATTGGACGGATGATTGGGAGACCTCCCTCTTTGGCCCATAGTTGGTGCAGGTGACGACGGAGAAGGTACATGTCATTTGTTAGCTTATGAGGATGACTCAGAGTAGACAGAAGTAATATGTAGACAGATGCCGCATGCCTTTGAGGTTGATCAGGGAGACCATGTCTTTATGAGAGTCGCCCCGTGGCATGGAATGTGGAGGTTCGGCTAGGGAGGCTAGTTGTCCACACAGTTCGTCGAGCCCTTTGAGATAATGCATAGGGTTGGTGAGGTCACATACCGTCTTGCTCTAGCCCCACAGTTGGAGAGAGTTCACAATGTCTTCCACGTGTTGCAACTGAGGAAATACGTGAACAACCCCACAAACGTTATCGACTGGGGAGAGCTGCACAATGAGGATGGAGCCACTTGTGTGGAGCACCTAGTGGCGATTGAAGACCGAGAGTAGTGGACTCTCTTTGAATGTTTCATTCCACTAGTTCATTTGATGTGGTAGCACGAGTGGGTGAAAGAGAGAACATTGGAGTGGGAGAGCCAGATGCGGGCTTGAAATCCCGAGTTTTTTTTGTTGTTTTGATATTCGGGGATGAAAAATGTGAAAGCGGGAATAATGTAAGAACCTGGGTTTAGATCTTGTAAGACATTGAAATTTTCTAAATGTTATTTCAGAGGAGGGCATTCAGATGGCGTGTGATTCCGAGCCCCAGTGTGGCCGGAAAACAATTTTATGTGCATTCACAGTAGGCACTCCAAATAAATAGAATATCTCAAAAAAAGATTTCTCAAATGAGAGAACCAAGGGCCCCATTGAGTCCGGAACTTTCTGTTTACCCTAAGAGTGGTATAACTTTTTCAGACGCAGCCCTTCTGTGGAAAATGCCACTAGGGGCGTTTTTGTAATTTAGCAACCTTGGGCGTGGAATATATAACTTTTGAACGGGGTATTAGATTAAAATTCTAAGACCACCATTGTGCTTAGGGTGTGGTTTGTACCCTAGTGGTGGATTAACCTCAACCCCATCGAAAGTTTGGGTACGGGGTCTACGGGCGTGGAGTTTATGTGTTTTCTATTTAAACACACCACCCCACCCTATTCAACCCTTAGCTCATCCCTGGAGGTTCCCTATCGACGATCTTATCCCCTCTCCTCCACCACTCCATCAAGGCGCGGTGGCTTCAGAGGACCAATCGTGAATCTTTGGGTTATTCCCAACAAGGTAGGAGGTTTTATTTTCTGTTTTGGTTTCTGCTTTGTCTTTAAATTTAATTTCCTATGTCTAATTGTTTTATAATCATCTAGAAAAGCCCATGGTTTCAAAGGTCTTGATTTTATCTTCACAATGAACCTTTCGGATCGAATGTTCAAGTATCGGGTCATCCAGGCGGCCCTAGAATGTCTTTTGGCAGTTTCTTCCTTTTTCCAATGGTCTGCGCGGCGGTCCGACAGCTGTCAGGCGGTGGTGGCGTGGTTCCGGGATGGCGGAATGATGGCTGACCCAGGAGGTGTGGCAGGTCTCTAGGAGGTGGCCCCATGTAGTGGCTCTAGTTGGCTCCAGGCAGAGGCTACTGGTGGTGGGCGAGGTTGACGGCGTCGGGGCGCAACGAGGAAGGGCGCTTCGCATGACCCCTTGCTCGGACAGAGATCCACACTTGGTGGGTCTCTGCGTGAGACCATGACAAGACAGCCTGGCCTGTCAGCACTGGGGGGACCCAGCGTCCATGGCCGAGCCGTGAGGTTGAGATGTGGGCCGACCCAGACCGGGTGGACTAGGCTGGTCCAGCCTAAGGGGTTCATCCCCTCTTACTCCGGACACACGTAATATTTTCTACGGGTGTCCGTTTTTCGTGTCGTCTATGGCAGTGCATTTTTGGCGTCAAGAAAAAGGTTTTGAGATCGTCTCAATGATTTTTAATTCTTAATTAGGGGGGCCTCGGTGGCACGACATGCCCATTATGTGGATTAACATTTTTCCGGTGGGGTCTTTTTTTGGATGGAACCGACACATCTGATATCTGATTCGAGAGCCGTCAATAGTATTGAGACTCTGGCATCGAGACAGATTTTTTTAGTATGGTTTCAGTCATTGAAGTGAGAGTTGAGACGTGGGCCCTACGAATCGTCTTAGAAGAGTCATGCAGCGTTTTGCGACATTTTCGTTAGGCACCCGTTCGGGGAAGATGAATAGTCGATTTCATGTTTTTTTTAAGGCCATCACAGTGGCTCAGTCCGACCAACCACTTTCTAGACCGAGAGTGGGCCACACAAGACACCGAGAGGGCTTAAGGTAGTGGTGAACAACTTTTCCGTCAGGAGGCCGTTCCAGCGAGTAAGTAGCATATATTGCCTGTTTTTCCGTGAGGATTAAAACTGGGTAATCTATTTGTGCGAGTGGGGACTCTTACATGATCTTATTAAATGTGAAAATATGAATGGGCATTGGTCAGAGGATCCTTTGATGCACTCCGACCCAATGCACAGTTGTGATGTTTGTGACACCCCGTGATAACACATGCAATGGAGTTCTATTAGACCAGTCCCGGGTTTAACCTCCAGCTGGGCTAGGTAGTGGGTTACCTAATGATGTATTAGGGTTTACCCTCTAGCATGGTCGGGCAGTGGGTTACTCATTGAACTATCAGGGTTTACCCTCCACCCAGGCTGGACAGTGGGTTACCCGTTAACTTACTAGGGTTTACCCTCTAGTGGGGCTGAGTAGTGGGTTACCCAATGAAATTTAGGGTTTACCCTCCATTGTAGTTGGGAAGTGGGTTACCTGTTGACCTATCAAGGATTACCCTCCAAGGAGGCTGGGTAGTGGGTTACCCGATGACCTCTAGGGGTTTACCCTCTAGCTGTGCTGGGCAGTGGGTTACCCGGTGACTTCTTTTAGACACAGACATTTCAACAGGCCTAGTTAGTGAATTTTTTTCCATGACAACTAAAGAGGGATCCCTGGTTATACAGATTGGCGATGTGACAATATTGACATGACCTTATGAAATAGGAGGATGAGGGGAGCTTTTCCCCATCGAGGCATGTCCTTGCAACGCGACATAAAAGCCGTCCGAGCGAGTCACTACCGCCCAAAAAGGATAGTATCGAGGTTCAATGATTGAGCCCATTTGACAAGTACCTCCTAGGTTGATGTAAAAAACATTTAGGTTTAGTATTTGATATCCCTATAACTTTTGGAGACACTTCCTGGGCTGAACATGGAGATAGTGGTCCCCTTACACACTCGTTCGGGTTCCTTGTTGAGGATATACACATATACACCTGAATTTGTTTCCCACTCCATTGGTTCAGTTACTCTATTTCTAGGAGGGGAAAAGGAATGCAGGATATTCCACATTCTTTCCGTGTATAGCTCTTCTTGGTTGGACGAGTCTACTCTCCTACTGTAGGTAGCGAAGACTCGCAGAGACGTTCTTCTTCTCACCATTCCTATCACCTTCAGTTTGGATGAATTTACTTCCTCTTATTGGGTAGAGCTGCACTCACTTTATTGTACTCTTATACTATTATGATTCTATCCACTGATCACCTCTTTAGTGCCTCTTTTGTTGCTCCCTCAAGCTTTCACAGAATCTTACTAAGTAGCTTTATTCTCACCCATTCTTTTCCTTCTCCCGCACCTGGTGTGCCCTTACAGACGACAGAGAAGTTGATCGTGACTATGGAGGAATGTAGATGTCATAGGAGCTCGAATAGTGTGTCATGGTCATGCTAGAGTTTTTATCTAGGGATCATTCCAGTTGTTTCAATTTTTTTTCACCTGTTGCTGGGTTGTGGTACCTTTGTGTATGGGTGCCTGTTTTTCCCTTTTTACTAAACAGTTTACTTTTCAATACTTTCAACTCTTTACTTTATCTATTTAGTGGTTGATGCATGAATGTGGATGGGTTATCGTTGTTTTTAATATAGTTCTCTTGTTACTCTACACTTCTTCATCGAGTGGTTTGTTTGTTCGTGTGTACATGTACTTAAGAAAAGGCCTCCCCAAGATTGTTACGCCATCAGCGCTGGTCGCCAGCCTCTGACCTATGGAGGCGGGATTGAGGTAGTTGCCGCTCAGGACCGGTAGGGTCAGGTCGTGACACATATTCTAATGCTAACCAATCATATAATTCTATATAATTCAAAATGGATAATAATTATCAATATAATTATTCTTAAAACATCATAATTCAGTACCAAAACTATCACAAATAAAAATATGGTGATAAAAATACAAATAAATCTAATCCATATGTGTAGTCTTATACAATAACTATTGTACACAGTATTAATATGTTTATAACATAGATACCTTTTATATGTCACTAAAATATTTTGAAATAATATTAGTATTGGGAAAAATATTATACAGACTACTACATATAACTAATTACTAAGGAAAACCAATATCCATAATACTACAAATGAATATATCATTATCCCTTGAAACGTAAATACATTTGGAAAGAGAGTCTAACAGTTTTAAATTGGAATTATAAACCAAATAGACTAATAAAATACCGTGTGATATGGTCATACAATTCCAAAAAAATATATTATAACAATATGTGGAAACCCTGTTGAATACAGAAGAAATGAATTTCCTAAAATTGAGCAATTCTCCAAAATCTCATTATTTTTGGTTCCCTATATTAATATCATTCCAAGAACAATAGATATTATAATACATAATACTCTATTAACATTTGATAATATAATATTTATAAATATGAAACAGAGATCTAGATTGAATAAAATTCTTAGGATCTCTCTATATAGAGTAAATAGATTTTCTAACCATCACACATAGAAATTACATAACAGATGAAACACTGTTATGATGAGTGGAATGGGTTTGAGATGAAAAACCCTTATTAACCATAAATTATAACATAGGCTAATATAGCCTCATCCTTTTTCTGTGTTGGGTACCCATTAACCTATTTGATAAAACAATTATGTCATCAATTATAGTTTTACATGATATACCAGGTTTCACTAATAAATCTTTTTTCCATAGTTCACTATAATTAGTCAAAAAAAATTATCTACAACATATCTATGGTATTAATGAAGAATCCATTCACATAATGACAAAAATATTGATTAAGTAATAACTAGTTTTTCATATAATACCATCATAGAAAAGTGAACAACATAACCATTCAACAGTCACTCACTCTGAATGAGAATCATTTATTAAATGGATATCTCTACTTTCATGTTATCTGTGTAATTTCATGAAATAAGAATCCTCTTAGAGAATTCTCAAGACATTCTACATAGAAACTGTGATGTGTAAAATGATTCCCATGACACTCTACTCAGAACGTCAAAGAATACAGATAAAACATTTACATCATTTTCATGATGATATATTAAGTAATTTAAGATTTTGTTAATCCTATGTTACAAAAACATTTCAACCAGGGTCCCTAATAATTATGAATACAATAGCTATTTCAATTAATGATGTTATTTATACAGTCCAATAGTAAATAAGATTCCGACTCCAACAATCTTTTCAGTGTCTAAGAAGACTTATTAATGAGATGGATCATTACCATTTAATTAAAAGATTCCCCAAATAAAGAGATATCCCATAATTCACTATGACCTCTAATTATGTCATATTACAAAAAAAAAATACAAACTCAATTAATAAATTATAATCAATTAACAATATATATCCCAGATAAGAATAAAAATTTTATTCTAACACAACTCCTACTAGATTAATGACAAATACTGTGTTAAATAAATAGTCGACACAACCCAGGGTATTATGAAACATTAAATTGACATTTAAATAAACTAATTAAACTTTTAATATATTCAATAATATATAAAATATCTGATGGAAATTTCATTTCCTAGAATCTATCAGATATTAAACTCTTGAATTCATGTGAAATTATCTATAACTTGGTAATACAAAATATTTACTTCTTTTATAAAATGCACATTATCTTACTATCGTGTCCATATAAATTCTTAAATCAACATTAAATCCATATCCACATATACATACATTAATATATATATATATATTATTACATTAAAAATATTATTGATTTCAATAAATTATATATTTTATCTATTAAAATCATTTAAAAAAAACTATTTTATTTTAAAAACATTCATAATTCCATATTCAACTCAACATATTTTGAAAAAAAAAATCATGAAATTATTGATATTGTTAAGAAACACCCATTAAACTCATAGTGTTATCAAAAATTTTAATGTAGTCTTTGTCGACACCAAAATATATATTTCCTAACATAAAACCTTATAACATGAAACTAACAATCAATAATTTTTTAATCATAATACATCATAATGTGAAAAAAAACCTTTTTAAATTCCTCTAATATAAATGTGAACATCATTTGATGAAATTAAAAATAGAAATATAGTTAATATATTAAATGGAATAGGGTGTTGTTATTTTTAATGGTATTCATGTATTGTTTTATAGATTTTTTTTACCAATTATGTATGAGCCATTTAGAGGTATCATGAAACATATAGAAGAATTAAATATAGTTTTATAAACAATTCACCAATAGTTCACCCTTGGTTTTCTTAACATTTCCATCCAAAACCAAAATGATATCCAAAAAATCATAAATCTCAATTTATGTTCAAACACCATCAATTATAATATAATATACCAAAAATAATAAAAAGGAAACACAAATTGTTGAGTTATTTTATGGATACCCATTGTAAGTCGTATTTCATTCTTAATATGTTGATCATACACCTATAAATAAACTAACTCTTATAAACTAACAATAACATATACCATGACCAATACTCCCCCAAATAACTATATGACCATGAATCCATTTTGTAATGAACTAGCATTTGTAATCATTCCAAATTAATGTAACATATTTACCACATAGCCCAAATCACTTTTTTGGTCTCCATGAGATGAATAAAATAAAGTTATAGAATTAAACACAGCCATGGGGGAATAGTTTCACCAACCAAGAATAAAAATAACTATCACAACCATACTGATAATTTATCATGATTCATCTATTCCATTTAATTCAATGCATATGAGATAAATAGTTTCAATTTATAATACCAAAAATTAATTGTGTAATCAATATAAAAAAAACAACTAACATATTGTTATTTATCATCTTGAATAATAAATAATAAGTATAAATTTAAAGGTAAAAGGGTCTAAAAATACAACTAGAAAAATTCAATGATACAATAACATTAATAACTATATGTGAAACAAATGTACAATAAGTTTAAATCCATAGGACCCATGGTAATCCAAAAAATATAAGAACAACTATCAAAAACCCAAAAATATCAATATTCAATATGAGACAATAATCCTAGGATATTTTGATTATAAAATAAAAGATTCATAAACATATGGATTTGAATGAGGAGTGTGTAGTAAATCAAACCTACATGATTTATCCAATGTGAAAATTTAATAAATTTTAGATGAAAATTTAAAAACAGTAGTTTGAAATATATTCTTTAAATATTTTTCTAAATGATCACGTACAAAAAAAATAATTAACATTCAATTTTATTGAAAATTTCATGCCATAAACTATAAATCATTATTGAAAACACAAGTTTATTGAATATAATTTGATTGAATAAAAAGGAAATTAAATTTTTAGGAAAATAAAATAATAACATTTTACACTTTTATAAAAAATTCATAGAACATCATTTTAGACCAACAATTTAAATGATAAATGATCATAAAAACCGAAAAAAATTGAAACAACAATAGAAAATACAAATTGAAATTATACAATTTTTAAAATATAGTTTTAAAATTTAAAAAATGAATATGGGAAAATAAAAAAGAAATATAATAAAATATGATTCTCAGATCATCATAATATCTTACCAAGGAGAAGTAGTAGTGTTAACAGATTTCCAATATATCAAAAAATGAGATGATCAAAGAGGAACCTATGTTAAATGAAATATAAAAATTATCTAATTCCAAAAATAAATAAACTATGAAATGAAATTTATATTGTAAAATTAAGGGAATACCATTTTAATTTTAATTATATAGAATAACATATTTTATCATACATCACTAAATGGTCATATGTAGCCTGAATCTAGATCAATCTGTTATAAATGTTGGGTTACCATGAAATAACGCAATTCGATGTGATTTATAATGTCATATGAAAATTATATTTTTCATTTACTAATCATAAATAATAACCCCTTAACATACCTCCATCACCCCATCATTAATTGGATACATTAACAATTATACAAATATGAATAATAAAATTTAATCATCCCACAAAGGGAATATGCGTTGAATACACATAATATCAAAGGGATAAGAACCATTGATGTCACTGGTATTCATTAAAACTATTATTGAGTTGTTGAAATGAATTTATAAAAAATCTATACAATACTAATTGAAATACACTAATCAACATGAAAAATAATAAATGAAATTTAATTTCTAAATCAAATGTAAAAAAACAATTTATGAAACTCCAAAAATATAAAGATAGAAAAAATTATAGATGCATCCTTTATAAAGTAAATAATAGAAAACTATTTTAAATCATTTTATCATAAATTGGTTAAAAAGAAATTTTTTTTAAAACAACCCCTTAAATATAGGTTTATCCCACTATAAAAATCAAACATAATTAACCAAAATTATTTTAAAATAAAAAGTGTGTGAAATTATCTTTTTATTATAAAATAACTATAAATAACATATAATAAATTTATTCAAAAGCCATAAATAAATAGAAAATTTTTATGAAATCAGGGGATAAAACTCTCTAAAAATAACATTATGTAGTGTCAATAAAATAGAAACATTTATAGAACCCAGAGTGGATAACAAAAAATGGTATAACATGTTTTAAAATAGGCTCAAACCCCTATTCCTAAAATTAAATTCAAAATAAAAAGAATTTCATAAAATAGTATCCTAATAATAATGGGATGTTGTCATACTGAATGGAAGAATCCAAACCGTGTAATTTCAAAGCCTCTAATTTCAATTAGAAACTAATTCTCTAAGATTAGTGGCCATATATATGTTTATTAAAATCTAAAAATTAATATTTAAAAAATATTAGTTATATTACTATTCTATGTGGGGGTAAAACTATAGGTAAGAATTGATTTAGTGTCTAATAATGCAATTTAAAATATTGAAAATTGAAAATCAAAATGTCGATGTAATTTTGAAAATAGTAAATATAATTATGAAGGATTGAATGAAATGGAAAAAAGAAAAAGGAGTGGAGGTGGAGTAGTGATTTATATTAACGAAAAATTGACAAAAAGAGGATTATTAAAATGGGAATTATTCTTGAATGTATATAAACTATGTGGTATTAATATTTTGTTGATAAAATATAGAAAAACAATTCAATACATCTAAGATAGCAAGTCTAAATAACTCTTTTGAGAAATATTAATTTAAACCTAGCATAGGATGATTTTTATTATTTATAGAGATGATTTTAATGAAGCCATATTCAGTTAGTACTTTGATTATAGATGTAGTGAAAAAATATTCAAAAATATTGATCTTCCAGTTCATGTTGTTTAGTTAAAATGGTGCTCATATATAACCATATTTGGAAACTCCATAAAATTAGAAACACACATCATTGATAAAAATGATGTAAGAACTGAAACAAAATTCAATTCATCCAACCCAATGTTTGACATTGTAGAATATAAAATAAAGAAAATATTCAATAAATCAATTTAAAAAAAATAGTTCATGAATAATTGTGTATGAGAAAATGATTTTTTCCATACATGATATTTTGATTACTCGATTTATCTACAGATCAATTTATGTAATTATTAATTTATAGTCCATCTCTATTCTGAATCACATATTCCCATAAGGATGTATGCATGTTTAGGTGTGGGAAATCATTTCCCAATCATTTTTGAATTCATACACATTAAAATTTCATAAAATCTAGCATAACCAACATATTCATGTATACAATTTAACTATAACCTAATTGTAGTCAAGGGAACTATGAAAATAATTCCTCATAGGAGACTCTAGTTAAACTCACCAAAAAATTGATCCTGAACAATATTTTCATAATGGTGAAACTATGACAGTTCTTTAAGTATATATAAATTGATCTATAAAATATTCTAATGCACACAACATCAAATTAAAGAACTCCACTTCTTTTATTCAATCCAATTTTATAATTATAGAATACATGGATTTTTAACTATATTAAATAAATCTTTTACCAGTTACCTTTTTGATAATTTTACACATAAATGAGGTCCCAAATTACATTTCAAATGCTAAAAACATGATAGCATAATTCAATAGGAAT
This sequence comes from Viscum album, assembly GCA_963277665.1. NCBI lineage: Eukaryota > Viridiplantae > Streptophyta > Magnoliopsida > Santalales > Viscaceae > Viscum > Viscum album. The sequence continues at coordinate 791,698,756 of OY728128.1, read as the reverse complement.
CCTCTAAATCTTACATAGCTAAGAGGACATAGAGTTACATTTTTTATGTCCTTCCATTGACCGTTCTAAAGTTCCTTCACAATAGCGGTTCACATTGACATATCATCATTCTAATGGATCTTTTCATGGTGGTTCTCATAAACCATAAAATGGTTGTATGGGTCTCAGTTGACTCTTACACAAGAAAACCATCATTTAGAGTCCAATTACATATCCACCCAAAACACATAGAAATCACAAAATTTATAGAATTAACAGTAAATAAAACAGATTCATGACATAAAAAATGTAATTATATTCTGAAATATCTAAATGGATATCAAAAATTCATTTTTACATTGATGGTGCAAATATTTATATGTGATTATGTATAAATTATGTTATAAATACAAGAAAAATCATGGAAAACACATTTTCAATGATAATCAACAAAATATCAATCAACAAATAGATCAAAAAATAATTTTTATTTTATCATATAAGACACATATTTGACCTAAATCACTCAATAATTGATTAAATTATATGGAAAATGTAATTAAAACATGCCAAAAAATATTAACCCACACATAAAGTGTCACTTATCCTCATATAGTATATTATTAAAATTAATTGGAATAATATACGTCTCTTGATTGAATAAATGGTATTCCATTATTCTATAATTGTGTTTTCTATCTCATTACTAAATGGTTTTTGTGAAAAAATGGGTTCTACTTTTAGTAAAATGATTGAATTATTAAATTTATAAAAAATGAAACATCAAAATTAATCAATTCAAAAGAAAGAAAAAACATTTTCCCTCTTGAATAATAAGAACCATAAAATTATAATCCCTAAAAAATTATAGTTCATATTCAATGATGATAGAGGAAAATTTACTATTGGAATAAAAAAACCTTTTGTAAAATAATATGGAATGAAGAATTCATCCTGGAATATGATTGTCATTTTATCTGTTACATTGATTCAATTGATAGGTTTTTCATTCTAATAAAAAAGTTCTTTTTCATTAATATAAATAAACAAATTAATTTATATAATTAATAATATTGCAAATTATTAGGGGTTTTTATATGAATAAATTTTTATTATAGTGAGGAATATTTCACAAGGAATCAACAGCACATAAAAACAACCATTTTCCCTAATATTGAATCAGGAGGTGGAAGAAATACATAAATTATTTTTGTTAAAAGTGAATTGGGAAATTATATTCTGATCTTTCATATAAATGGTTACAGGTAATATAAAAAATCAGATTTCAACCAAAAATTAAGAGAATTTAGATAATCCAAATTTTTTTTACATTACAAAAAATAAAAACATTTATTTAGAAATTGAATGTTTTTTAAAAGGCACATATAGTTATGTAGAACTAAAAAATAATATTTTGAAATGGATTAATAAAAATTTTATGTGATTAATGGATTTATCAATCATTTTTATCCATAATAAATAGTATCAAATTGAAATTAATATGATGAAAAAATTTATTAAAGAATATTTAGAATAATTATTTATTAATTAAATATGCAATATAAGTAAAATGTATTGAAGAATCCGATATTAGTTAAAACAATTATTCAATTTTATTGAATATTAATCAATATACGTACATCCAGATCAAATCCCCTTTATTTTTATTCAGTTAATATTGGGATAAATAGTTGATTCCCATATAAATATTCCTACCAATTTACATTACTAATATAATTACTAAGGTCAAAGTTAATAGGAACCATTATATGAGATAATGGATGGAAATCTAGAAATGGCCAGGATTTAATCATTAGTTTCCCATATTGATCAAATGAAAAAAAATTGGAACTTTATCTATAATATTAAATGTAGAAATCAACCACATATTACTTTCAATGGTTAGTTCATATACAATTGTGGATTCATCTATTTAAATAATTAATTAATTTATTATGTTAGTAACATAGAATATTTTTTATCCACTCCTTTGTTACTATGTTAGGTTGGCACATTTTTATATGGAAGGGTCACAACCCATCCCCTGGGGCCGGTGTCGTGACTACCCCATGCTCGCCTTCCATAGGTCAGGGGCTGGCGAAAAGCACCAAAAGGTGTACTCCCTAAAACAGGAAGGCAATGACTTTAAACCTGTACAAACACACGGTATGAGAACCTAAGGAGAAGCAACTGTAAATTAAATAGTTATAGTAAAAGAGTGCTGAATGTAAAATTGGTCGGAATACAATCCCAATTAAAAATGATCAAGTAAAACAGAACAACTCAATACAGTTGAAAAAGGGAAAATTACTCATGGGTCATCCTCCGATGATCTTACCTAAAGGGTAGGTAAAGGTCACGGACAATGGTCTTGGCGTAACATCATGCCAAATGGTCCACCTCTGAGAACCTTCTAGTCCCGGATCTCTCAGAACCGTTCAATAATGAACATCTCGTACAAAATACACAAAAAGGGGCGGGCAAAACTCGTGCAAGGCTGAGTATAACAATACTCTGTAGGGACCCTGATATCCCGTAGTTCTCCTTGAAATCCACAAATGAATACCACAAAGCATGATCTAAATCACAAAGAACAAGGAAATATAAAAAGTTCAATTAGAGTCTCAGCTCCAACTAGGTATACATCATAGAGAAACAAGATTATGATGCCGACCCACTAATGATTGCTATGAAAGATCATAACCAGTCATAGATTCTCTAGGACTAAGAACAAGTAACATTCCATGTCACAATGTCAAAAACCTCAGATAAAGGATAATTACTCCTCTATCGAGTACATCGGGCCTTCCAGGTCACATAGACCTTCTTTCCACTAACCTTTACCTCCTGAGGTACTCCTCCCCATCACGTACTGTGGGTCTGTCGGGTCAAACAGAGCCGCCCACCCCGAGTGTGCCCTGCTTAGGTACTCCTCCCAATTGAATACCATGTAATATCCCCATTATTTCCTACTGAGGTACGACTCCCCATCACATATCATGGCGGTTGAGTCACTCCGAGTCGAAAAGTTAGTAGTCCTCAGGTCTCAGCCAATCACAGGGTTTCATACATAAAGCGCTTGGGATAACCTCTCTGAAAGCCATTAGTCGTATTTCAACCAGCACTAAGTCTCAAAAGAAGTAACTCGATGATCCATAGTGTCATAAGGGTTCCAACGCAGTAGACGACGTGTCAATCAGACGCACGGTCTGTGCATTATTGGCATTTCATTGTCGATGGCCCAGTTGTATAAAGGTACGATCGAAACGGGTCATACTCCAAGTTTCTCTAAAACTCTCATAGATTAAGTCAAAAGGACCGTCTCCCTCCAAGGATCCCATAACAGTAGATAGTTCATCAAATGTATGTATAGTTCTCGAGATTATGCCCCTTTAATGTTCTTGGGCTGTACTGGGTCTGGGTCTGGTCTACCTTAATCAGACCGGCCTGACCCGGTTTGGCACGGTCTGACCCGAGTCGACCCAGGGAGACCCGGTCCGACATGGGTATGAGCCGACTCGGGTCAAAATAGCATGCTGGACCTGCACCGACTTGGAGGTGCTGCCCACGTGGCAGCACGGGCTACCAGGGATACCGGGACGTGCCCCGTCCGGGTAGGGCTGATGTGGTATTGGGCCAAGTCATTTGGTAAACATGTGGGGGTTGACCCCAATGCAGCACCAAATGGAAACATGGGTTCTCTGTACCACCGGGCACACTGCTCGTCTGTGACCCGTCCACCGGCCGCCGGTAAATCTGGAGGCCCCAAATCCTGCCGCGGAAAATACGGGCCGTGGAAAACATAGGTTGTGGCAAACGCATGCCATGGCCTTGCTGCCACATGGGAGCACCAACAGTGGCGTGCCCCACATCCACTCAGCCGGCTCTACCGAGGTCAGTCAGTGTGTCAGCTGATGTCTCCTCTGGTTTCCGCAGCTAATGAGCTGCAACCCTTCTTGTTCATTATCGGCATGTGATGGCGCACCGCGATTCCTTCGCGGCCAACCGGTGTTAGCCACTCCGACAAATGGCGTGTCCTTGTTCTATAACCCTCTATTGTGGCGTGTGTCAATGCTCTATCAACCACTTATCCAATCAGAGTTGTCATGTTATCTATCTACCATGGAGGCACAAGGTGTAACAAAGAAAACAACAGAGGGTTCGGGCCGTGTTTGTTAGGCCCGCTCACTCCGCATTACCTAAAAACACGAGGGGGTTAAGGGTTTAATTACAATAGAATTAATAAACATGATAAAACCGAAAATATTCTCCCCAATAACCTCCCAAAATGACGTATTAATCATAGATCAACCCATTAGTCAGTTGACCTGCATTCTTCATGTAATTTCAATATCATGGAAGAGGGAATAAAAAATGATCAACCAAATAATCCCCTATAGTGAAAAGGCATTGGAGAGCATTCGCTCTTGAAGTTGAGTCGTGTTATTCATTCTCTCAACCGGTTCCAAATGAAAACACTCATACAACAACCTTTGGTTCCTGGTTTAGTGATCTCTAGTCTCCTCCCAATAGGATTGGCTCCATCCTCTAAGGGATCTGTATCACAGCGCTCCTTCATCGATTCATTTCCTGGAAGAACGGTGTCGGTACCCCCAATCTCCATATATATACGAGGTGGGGAGGGTACGTAATGACGTGGGGAATTAATGGGGGCTCATAAATTTAGAACCTTTCTAATTCCCCAATGACGTCGTTAGTTATGGTTGGATGGTCAAGACATTTATTGGCATGACACATTGGTGGCTCCACACATCTTCAGTCCATTGGATGATATGAAAGAAAATAAAATTATATATTTTATTTTATTTTATTTCATTTAAAAAGACACAAAACATATCTTTTTCTCTAGACCTACTGTGGTATATGTAAAAAATCCATTAAAATAATCCAGGTGATGCGGTTTCATTGTTTCCCTCAAAATTACAATCCAAGCAATGGGTCAAAAGATATAAAATGCCTCTCACGTGTTTACATAACATACATGAAAAAAATTTCATTATATTATTAATAGTCTCCTTTGACCCACAATGGTCGAGATTAGGCTCTGTCTAAGGGAAACACGCCCCAACGAATGAAACAATACTTTAATAATTTTATTCCGAGTTATTGTTTATATGTTATGGATTTTACAAAAATTCAATTTCCACTTATTAATTTTAAGTACGACCAAAAACTGTCTTTCCAAGGTGGCTCGCGTTGGCCAATGATAGTATCTTACTAAAGAGAGAATACCCTCACGAGTTCAATGGTGGTATGTGATTTTTAATCTGAGTTACCATTTGTGAGTTATAAGAATTTGGAAAATAAAATAATTTTTTTTATTGTTTTATTTTTGATTGTTCTATTTTCGTGTTTTCTTATAGGAGGCATGCACTGACTAAACATAAGTCATACCTAGGGTAAACTCTCCATCTTGAACATAACTGTTTTATAAGATTTTGACCTGGGAAACCATTTAATAGTTATTCCACATTTTTTGGAAGATTTCTGATGCGCTCAAATTAAATCTTAACAAAACTTCGACTAATCATTCCAGGATCTCCGAGCCTTGGAATTGTGCGCAGTCTGATTTTGCAGTCTCGAAATAATTCAATATAATTCAAAATATTTAAACAAATTTTACGGGTCATTACATTATCCCTACCTTAGGGTTTTACACCCCCGAAAGACACAACATAGAATAAGTAAAAAAAGGTGGTACTATGTATTAATCTGAGCCTCCTGCTCCCATGTGCTCTCCTGGGGGTTCTCGTGATGCAACAAATTGTTCACTAGAGGCATCGACCGGCCATGATGGACTCGCTCCTATCAATCCTTAATCTCTAATGGAACCTATGTAAATGTTACCCCAACGTCTAAGTCCATCCTGCTATGGTCGATGACATGAGATGGGTCTTGAACGTATCTTCTCAGCTAGGATACGTGGAAGATTTCATGCACCCTCTCCAATTACGGTTGAAGATCCCAGTGGTATGCAACATCACCTATCATCCGATGTATCAGAAAATGACCGATAAACCCCAGTGATAACACACCGCCTCGGCCGAATATATATAGTTCGTGTCTAGGAGAGATTCACCAGAATAGTTGTCCCCCTCCTGGAACTCCAAGGGTCTCCATCTACAATCATCAATGGACATTTTTCTACTATGTGTAGTCTTAATCCGCTCTTGGATGGTCGGAATATTCTCTGTGGTAGCTCGTACCAACACTGGACCCATATGTGCTGACTCCCCTGGGTCTTTCCAGCATAGAGGTGATCTACAGGGTCGATCAAACAAGGCCTCAAATGGTGATATATAGATGGTGGAGTGTTAACTATTGTTGTATGTGAACTCCTCCAATGGAAAGTGATCCTACCAACTGCATCCAAAATATAGGAAGAATGCATGTATCATGTCATCTAGAGACTATATGGTATGCTCTGTATGACCATCTGTCTAAGGATGAAATGCAGTTCTCAAATGCAGCTATGTCCCGAATTCTTCATATAATACATTCCAAAATCGCGATGTAAAATGTTTATCACTGTTAGAGACAATCACTGATATAACCCCATTGAGTATCACAATCTCCTGTGCATAGAGGCATCCCAATACCTCTACATATCCCTACTCTCAGATCGGTAGGAAGTGGTCCGACATGGTGAGTCGGTCTAGGATAACCTAGATAGAATCATGTCCCATGGACATATGTGGAAGAATTGTCACAATGTCTTTGGAGATCCCATCCCACGTCAGCTCTGGAACCTCTAGTGGTTGTCCGAAGCCTGCTGGAGCTTGATTCACACCCTTCAATTGCTGAAAAGTGAGGAATCGTGAAACAAACTCTTCTACAACCTTCATCATCCATTTCCACTAGTGATGATGGTAGAGGTCCTGTGACATCGTCTCCACACTAGGATATACCTCTAGAAAGGTCTTATGGAACTCCCTCAACACCTCCTCTCGTTGCACCACTGGTACCATGGTGCGTCTTTTTAAGAGAATGATGTGCCCCCGAAATTCATCAAATCTATCAGGTGCCTGCCCTAAGGATATCTGAGCATGTCGAAAAACACAGTAAATGCACCCAATATGATCCTCCCTGACTCACTGAAGGAGTGGGGGAGTGACTTTCATAGACTAGAGACATGATGCTCCATCATTATCCATGAAGGATATCTACAACGCAACTAGCTACTCTGACGCCAGACTCAGTAGATGTAGACCATAACCCCTACTGAGTGCATCTCCTACTACATTCCCCTATCTAGGTGTAAAGACTATATAAAGGTTATTGTCCTGGAGGAACCCTATCCATCGTCGCTCTCTCATCCCTTGAAACTTCTGATGAAACTCCTTCTTCTACATGAAAGGCTCCCCCTTCTTCATCAAAGGTGACAATGGTGCTGCTACACTGAAGAAATCTGGTTCAAAACTATGGTAGTACCGAGAGAAAGAAGAATTCCCTCTCCCTTTGAGGAGTAAATCCAGGAAGCATATATTGAAAATATGTCTCCACACTCTGCCACTATTGTTAGGAACTGATAACCCAAAACTCCCATTTCCATTAGGGTAAGGCAGGTCATATTAAGACTAATCGATTGTACCTATTTCTATTAATATGACAACAAGAAGTAGACACAGACCATACCTCTAATCATTCATAGAGCCCTTGGGTCACACTCCTTGATTATATGCAACTACTCTCTTCCCTTATTATCTAGCAACCTATGCCTGGTGTGGAATACATTGAGGTGGTGGTGGTAACATGTCGAAATGTATACCACCTCATGATGCACTTCTAGCTCTGCTTCCATGTCTGATGTGGTGCAGATTCATCTACCTTATCAATTTATCTTCCCGAAACATTTTAAAAGACCAGGTCTCTAAGACTATCCTTGGTGCCCTATTTTCCAACTACAAAGATTCATGGGATGTATCCGCTCAGCTAAAAAACATTCAACTACAATTTTTCTCTCTAGCACACTAACATAAGTACAAATTCAAAGAGGAATAGTACTGACTGAAGAGTCCCTAAACACACCCCTCTAGAAGTATCAAGCCCTGAATCATTGACCGTACTGTATTCATCGAGTACGGAATATGGTTCTAATGCCTCGATGAATACACAGCTACCAATAGGTTTTCCTACCGATGTTGTAGAAGATCTAGGGAACTCACATCCCTTAGCAGTTTCTATAAAGATACCCCTTCTTTGAGGGAGGTTATCAATCTTTTCCATAGAAAATTACCCTCTTCGCAAGATTAGGGTAACCTAAATCATGTCATTGTCCTAATGAGCCTTGTAAAGGGATCTCTACTCATACCTCCATCTGATCAAATGGTGCCTTGGTTAGATGAAATCTTAGTCACCTCCTCAAGTCAGTCCTTAGCTGCCTCTGAGTTGGGATTTCCTTGGATCCTTAGGGGTATTTGATTGAAAAAGACGTGTAAGGCACTAAGCCTACATGTGTCTTCTACTGGTACTACTGACCGAAACTACAGACCAACGAACAGTGATACAGCGGGCACACTACCCAAAGGCACCATCTCAGGCAACAATCCATGTACCAAATCCTCATTACCCTGTGGACCATCCTCAAGGCCACGTACTGGAACAGACCAGCATCTAGGAACACAATATTCTCGACTGCTGTCCCAACTAGGCGTAAAACTCTAGCCATATCCTCCAGTGTGTCATCGGCTTCCTGGGAATCTCTCTCGCCTCGAAACATCAAAGGCCTTTGCCGGAGGAACTCATGTAACACACTCAATCAACGTGCACTTTCTGCCAGTGATGCTAGTGGTAACTCCTTCGCTATGAGTGGTGGTTCCTCTAATACACCACCCAAAGGTTCCAACATAGTAAGAGGCCCTTAAACATAAGCATCATTGCTTTGTGGCCTTCATCGTGTCCTCTCTCTGAAATCCTAACTTGTAGTCTATGTGGAGACATCCTAATAAAGAACTGGTGAGCCACGATCATTAGGTTATACTTGGTGAGATGAATACAAAAAAATCAAAAGAAAAATATTTCAAAACACACGAAATAAGTGTTTCTGTGTATTCAGTTAGAAATCAGAATTCAGGGTCCTGCTGTATGGATAAATCAGACACTGCAACAACATTGGATTCCCCAAACTAAAAAATACCCTCATAACACTTAACATTGTTGCCACACAGAAATGATCAGAGTCTAATTTCATCAGCAGAACCAAAATCTTATGATACCACATTCCCACGACCCATTCCCCAGGGCTCGTGTCATGACTACCCCAAATATCCTTCTATACGCTAGAAGTTGGAGACTAGCACCGAAAGGAATATTCCCTAAAACAGGTAGGCATTACCTTTAAAAAATTGAAAACACACAGTTAGAGAACACAAAGAGATGCAACTGTGATGTAAACTGTTGTAGTAAATGAGTGATGAATGTAAAAGGGGCCAGAATACAACCCCAACTGGAAAAGTACAAGCACAACTGAAATGTTCAATACAAATGAAAAAGGGAAAATATCTGCTAGGTCATCCTCTAAGGATCCTCCCTAAACGGTAGGTGTAGCTCATGAACAATAGTTTCTGAATCACATAACCCCAAATGTTCCACCTCAGAACACCATGTCGTCCTTTCTCATTCAGCCTCGATCAATTCTCTACATCATCTGCACAAGAGAAAAAAAGGTGCAGGTGAAGCCTATACAGGGGTGAGAATAAAGATACTCAGTAGGGACCCCAAGACCCAGTAGGTCTCCTTGAACTCCACAACGGAAAACCAAAAATCCTGATCTCAATCACAAAGCACAAGGAAATAGACACAACTCAATTAGGGTCTCATCTCAAACCAGGTATACATCTCAGGGAAACATGATTATGATGCTGACCCACATAGGATCACTATATAAGCTGATAGCCAGCCACATAATCTCTAGGCCTAGGAAAAAGTATCAATTCAAATGACAACATAGAACACCTTTGATGATGGATATATCCTCCCCTATCGAGTATAGTGCACCTGTCGGGTCACCCAAAGCCGCTTCCCACTAACCTCAAACAGATGTGGTATTCTTTCCCATCGCATACTGTGGGTCTGTCAGGTGATATAGAGCCTCCCTACCCTATCGTGGCCTGATGAGGTAATCCTCCCCATTGCATACCATGGCTGCTCCACACTGTGGCCTATTTTGGTACTCTTCCTCATCCCGTACCATAGTCATTGAGTCACTATGAGTAAAAAGTCAGCAATTTTCAGGTCTTAGCTAGTTGCAGGGATCTGTACGTAGTGTGTTTGGGAGAACCGATCCCCAATCAATCAGTTATATTTAAACTAGAACATAGTCTCACAAGATTTAACCCAAAATATCTATCATGTCATAAGGTTTCCAACGGAACATACGGCGCGTCAATCGGATGCCCGGTCTGTGCATTATTTGCATTTCAGTGCCGAGGGCCCGATTGGATTCAGGTATGACCCAACCCATCCATACTCCAAGATTATCCAAAACACCCATCGTTTAAGTCAAAATGGTCAAATCGCTCTAATTATCCCAATGTCACATATGGTTCCTCAAACGAATGTTCAGTTCTCAAGATATGGCCCTTTAGTGTTCCTGGAAGGTATTGGGACCGGTTCCGGTCCGCCTCAATAGGACTGATCCATCCTAGTTCAGCATGGCATTACCCGGGTTGATCTGAGTTGACCCGTCTCAACTTGGGTCCGACCCGATTTGGTCCAACCCAGCCTGCAGGGCCCGTCCTGACTCTCCTGGGCAATGGGTCAGGTTTCTTGGATGTGGGTTGGCCCTCTGAGCAACGGGTAGGTTTGATAGACCGACATGGCAATGGAACCCTCCCGGTGCCACATGCCACTAGGGATACCAGGACTTGATGCGTCCAGGTAGGGCTGACGTGGCGCATGGCCACGTCAGCTGGTCGACCCATGGGGGTTGACCCCAAGATTTTTCCACGTAGTGCCAGGGGTTCTTCGTGCCATGACTGATGGGATGCAGCATTTCCATTGGGCGCGCTGCTGGCACGAGTCTGCTGGTCACTGGTCGATCCGGCGACCCCTACACCCACCACCGCCGATGCAGGACAATGACTTGCTTCCTTGTGGGTGCGCCGCTGGGGGAGCGCCCCACCTCCACTCCTCCGGCTCCATCGCGACCGGCCAACATAATGGAAGACCTCTCCTTCGGTCTTCTCGGCTGACGAGTCGTGGCCCTCCTTGTTCATTGGGAGCGTGCAACGGTGCTCCGCCACTCCTCCGCGGCCGGCTGGTGACGACCCCTCCGAAAACCACCACAGATTTTTGTCACAACGTACTCTTGCGGTGTGCGTTGATGCGATATCCAGCACATAGTCGGTCTGTTTCATCGCACTATCGGTCTTCCATGGAGGCACATGGATGTGACAATGAAAATAGTTGAAGATTCGGGCTGGGTTCGTTAGGATCGGTCCCTCCGCGTTAGCATATAACACGAGGGGGTTAAGGGTTTAATAATATCTGAATTAATCCAGAAGACAAACCCCTCAAGATTCCATGTAATAATCTCCAATAAATATGAATGAATCGCGGGTCAACCCATTATTCGGTTGACACATATTCTTCATGAAATTTCTATAATAGGGAAGGGCGAATAAAAAATTCACATTGAAATAACTCTCTACCTTGAAAACCTATTGAGAGCATTCGTGCTTGATGGTGGGTCATGTTCTTCATTCTTGAAACTGGTTCCCAACAATGCCACTCATTTTTTGTCCTTTGGTTCATGGTTCAGTGTCACCTGTCACATCCTGTTAGGATTAGCTCTATCCTCTAAGGGTTCATCTTTGTGGCACACCTTCAACACTTTGTTTCTTGGTGAGGTTGTGTCGTTACCTCCCCCAAAGCACTATATATATATGATATGGGGAGGGAAAGTAACGTAGTGGGAAATTATTGGGGGATCATAAATTAGGAACCCTCTTAATTCATCAAGGATGTCTTTATATAGGGTTAGTAGGTCATGACATTTATTGTCTTAACACATCACTGCCACGACATCCTCTATTCCATTGAAGGATATGAAAAAAATAAAATAATAAACATTATTTATTTTCTTCTCTTTTAAAAAGTCACAAAACATAACTTCTTTTCCAAACCTACTGTAGTCAAAGTAAAACTTCCCTTAACATAATCCTGGTGTTGAGGATTCTACGGTGCCCTCTGATTTTAAATCTGAAAAATAGATAAAAATTTAGAAAACATCGCTTGCGTATTTACTGAAAGTACTTGAAAAAAATTTCAGAAAATTCATAACAGTCGCCCTCGACCAGCGCCGATCAATGTTAGGATCTACCTAAGGGAAAAACTCCCCAACGAACCCAACAGTACTCTCATATTTTTAATCCGAGTTATAATTTAGAACTTATGGATTTTAAAATAATATAATTATCACATACTTATTTTATTTATAGCCATAAAATAACATTCACTGTTGGCCCATTCCATCCATAGTTAGTATTTAAATAAATATAACATACCTTTATGAGTTTCACAGTGGTCTCATATTTTTAATATGAGTTACTGTTTGTGAGTTATAATCATTTGAAAAATAAAATAATTTCATTTACGCTAATTTCATTTTCTGGTTTTATCACAGGATTCCTACACTGACTAAAAATAAGTTGTCCCTATGGTAAACCCACCATCCTGACAGCAACTCTGCCCTCATATTTTTGATCCGGGAAACCCATCAGGAGTTATTCCACTTTTTTAGGAAAACTACATATGTGTGGAAATTAAATCTAAAAAAAATCAACGGATCATTCCGAGCACTCCGGACCCCAGAATTAGGCACTCTTACATTTTTTTGTCTCGAAATAATTCCATATAATTAAAAAAAGAATTATACGGATTTTCTAGAAAATTACATGTATATACATCCATTTTTTTGTTTATTGAAATTGTAGGTTCATATCATTATATATATGGTCCTACCTTTACCCATCATCATTTTTAAATCAATTCAAATTTCTTGTCCTAATAATGGTTAATTTACTGGATACATGACCACATTACTGACAAATGATTCTCCCTTTGTAGCATAGTCAATTTTCTAATCACAAAATCCGTAAAATTTTGATTACATTCTAATGTTTTTTTGTAAGATTTATGTATAACCTGGTGGATCATTATCATTAGAGAATTTATGAAATTGAGTTTGATACATTTACTTTCAAAAAATAGATGAATCATTTTGAAAAAAATTGTTTCCCCTCATAGAGTTCAAGTATTTCTTCGAGATATAATGATAAAATGTAACATTATGTATTATAAAGGTTTATTTTATTGATTATTATTACATTAAAATTCTATTAGTAAATTTTTTATAGTTCCCTTATAATATCACTCACACCAATATGAAGTAATAGTATATTTAATTATTATACGGTCATGTGATTTCCATTTCTATATAAAAATATTTTAATTCATAAACTCGAATATTAATTCACAAAAAAAATTGTAGAAAAAATACTTAAAAATATATTAGTATATTCCGTAGAATCTCCACAATTTTCACTAACACAATAGACACTCAATGACATAGAAGTTAACATATGTATTACTCCATCACAGTCACTTTTTCTAAAAATACAAATAAAATAATTTTCTTAGAAGTCTCTCGCTTAAAAGATTTGAACTGTGATATTAAAAATGAATTTTTCAAACACCCTTATTTACTCAAATGAAGTAAATTTTTCATTAAATGAAGATGATAATAAAGAATATATATATATATAATAGTATCTAAGAAACATTCATGAGAAAAAATTTTGGAGTTCCAAATTATAATATATTTCATCAGGTCCAAACTTAGAATTATCCCCAACTATGGAGACTCTCAAACCAGAATTTTAAGATATAAAAATCTCAAAAACTATATAATTGATTTAAAAAATATGGATTTACACCTATAACTCCTTGATTGGTTATATAAATAGAAATTATTGTTAAATAGTTGGCTATATTAGTGGAATTATAGCTTTAGTGATACTCTCAATAGGGTGGAGACACAGAATTAAAATAAAATACTATTGAAAGGAATAAAATTCTTATAGAACATCATATTTCCATCACCAATATCTAATTAAGGAATCCCAGAAAATAGAACTATAAAACTCATGAGATAGGTGATGGATATTCTAATTAAAATCATCGCCAAAATTTATTTTATAATATATATTGAATTCGTATGAAATAAAGGATAAGAATTCCAATAGCATAAAACTATCCTATATAATACTTAGTTTTAATGACTATCATACCAATTAAAACTACAATAATATCATCACCAATATATATATATGGTCTACCGATTATAATTATAACATTTTAATCACATTATATCTCATTAATTTTAAATCTTGTTGGAAATCAAACATCCCTATCTTGACATACTGATCATCCACCATTACAAATGTCTATGTGAATAACTAATCGTCCAATTAATTATAAAAATGGTATGTTACATTTAAATTGGACCTAAATGTTTATACAAGGACTATGTAATAAAATTTATAATAACACACAAGCTACACAAGTAATTTAGTTACATAATTATTTTATTATTTATTAAATAAACCATCTTCCACACTTCTTTAATTTTGGAAGAACCCTATAGAAAAAAATGGAACTAAATAAAACTGTTAGGTTTTGAATTTACATTTCCCTAAAATCCATTTCACTAGAAACTTGATATTTTTTCATTAGATGTAATACTATTAAAAACAAACAGAAATGGAATATTTATGACAATGATTATAATCATTTGAAGGAATTTCATTATATCTACTTTAAAATTATATTTAACCCTTAATGTGTGTAGAATAGTAGTTTCATAATATAGAAAATGGTAGATTTATGTCATTTTTATCAATAATATATTTCTTTTACTGAACTATAATTATATTTCAATTCATTTTCCTTGGTTCCATATACTTCTTAGGTGTATGATCAATAATTTTAACTAGACTTACATTGTTTTCAAGATTTAACGACTTTTCATTTTTTAGGTTTTTATTTTAAAATTATTTTAAATTATAAATATCATATATCTTATGCATCAAACTAACATTTTCATGTTTTCTATCCTAAAATTTTGTTAAAAACATCGTATTCCCCCCTTGATTGGTTTTAGTTGTTTTGGTAATAATTATAGTATCCTATTCTTATATACCAATTTGAATTTGCCTTAATTTTTAAAACAAGTTGTCAGTTTTAAACTATTGAGGGTCAATCTATTGAAAGTAAACATCCTTAAAAGAGACAAAAATTCAATACTAATAATTTAATGTCAGTCCATTCTTTAAAAGTGATTTCATGGATGATTTGTGTATCCTTGGGATGATTTATGGTGTTTGAAAACTAATCCATCCCTATAATATAGGTTTATAGAAATCATATAGATATAATAACATTAGATATTACAAGATTATATTTTTTCATGTCTCTAACATTCGATTCAATAAAATGATAACTATCATTAGATAGTATTCGTATATCATAAACTATGATAATAGTTATAAATATGTCTAAAATCCATGAATGAATACATTATCCTCCAAGAGATTGATTATTAATAAAAAAAATATTATTTCATTCTAATTAATTATTTCCATCCTAGAAAACTTATTCTATGAAATGTATTTTTTTCCCTGAATATTTTTTTTGATCTCCTTGTTTTTTATGTCAGAGAAATAACATTACAATATTGATCAATCTAATTTTTAATTTAAAGGGTGAGAATATTATAAAAAGAGACAATGATTGGTTATTTATCTAATAATTAATTTTTAAAATGTGTAATTATTGATTTCAGTCATCCCATGATACATTATATTTCTCTCCCTTATTTGGGAAAAATCTAGTGATTTTATGTTTAAATTCAATGGTCGTGTTCTAAATAATTTTTTTAAGATATATTTTGAATTTTTTCCCATGTGTCAATGATCTTTTAATATATGTTACTGAACAATATAAAATAACAATTTTTAAAATAAATAAAAGAACACCCATAACCTTTGTTAATCATTACACATCCCTTGAATTTGTATCTATTTCACATCACTACAAATATATCATATGATTTCAGATGAATTCTCGTTGTGTTGGCCATTAAGAAGGTATAATTGAGAGGTAATATTATTTGACACTATATTTAATTAAAATAGTACTAAACCTAATTAGTGAAATAATTCAAGGAATAGTTTTTTATTTCTAAATCGGAAATCCATGCCCACATAAAAAATTGTATATGATGTAGCGTTACATACTGATTTTGACTTAGATAATCAGCTATTTCAATGCCCAGATTGTATATTTCTTTTTTATTTGAAATATAAGAGTTTTATAATGTATAAAATTTAATTATTATGTTTATACTTAGAATACTAATTGTTCATTATTCTTTGATTTCAAAAAAGTATTAATAAAGTATAGAAAATAAAAAATGATTTCTAGATTTTAAAATAGAAGAAAATTTTAAATATTTCAATTTTAACATATGTATTTTAAAAGGATTGATTATTGTGTATATATATATATTTAATATTATTTAAATATTTACTATTTTATGAAAACAAAATATTAATCATCTTAAATTGATGAACATGACTCAATTTTATATTTATAAACTACGTTTGCTACTGTTGTTTTATGTTTGGTCGAACCCCAAATATTTCAAATGGTTTGTTAGATAATAAGGAAAAAAGTACACTTCTATAAAAAACATTAATAAATTAATGGTGATATATTCAAGACAATGGGATTGGTGATTATATAATAGAAAAAATAATTAAATTTGTATTGAATTTATGTTTTATTTCATGTAAACATTACATTACAAAGCCATAGAAATAGAAAATTTTATTAATATAAATTATATATATTGGTTTTGATGTTATGAAAAAATATGATTGAAACAGTTAAAAATAATCAGATGAACAGCAGTTTATATAATTCTAATGAGAAATTATTTTTCAAACAGAATACTACATGAAGAATGTATTTCATGAATATGAGAAAATTAAAAAAGTTTTTTATTTAGTATATTGGATGTATTTGTAGAGGATAAATATTATAGAATCTTCACCTGTGGGTGTAGGATATTTTTTGAAATAGATGATTATTGGTAAGAGAATTAAACTACTATATATTATGTTTAGCATAGTTCGATGACCAAAGAAATGAGAAAATATATAAAATGTATTTCAATTCATCTATGATAATCCTTAAATGAGTAAAATAAAAATATGAGTACAATAATATATGAATTTAATCAAAAAATAATTTTACATATTAGATATATGAATAAATAGTTATAGAGAAGGAATATTCAACAATATGATTGTTTTTTTCTTGCATTTCTAGCTCCATATCCAATATCATGATTGTTATTTTTTGTGTATATCTCTACTCGAAATAATATTATCCAACAATTATGGAAGAATGATCTTGTGGTTGATCTCAAGTTAATAAAAATTTATTCACATTAATAAAACTCAAACTCCATCGTTTTTTATTGAATCACTAATATCATCATAAAAATTAACATATATCTTATCAGTTTTGTAAGAATCATTATCGATATCCTCCCTAACACATGAATCAAGATAAATTAACTATCAAAATGAACTCTCTAAAATTCAGTTTCCTAACAATAAAAGTTAAACTAATTTTTCATTTAGTATCCCAAATTACATATAATCAACAAATAAACACTAAAATGATTCATTGAACTCCGATATTTACTTCAGTTTTACATGGTGAATTTGGGAACATAAATATTGTTTTAATATATGTTGACATAGATCCCATCAATCCATGGATTCCATTACATATGCTCTATTATACCTTGATTCGAGTTGCTACATCAGTATTTCAATTATGGAGGAATCATATAGATAATTAATTGTCCATGTGTACAAAATGTAAAATTTAATAACCAATATTTGATATTTTGATAATTCCTTATGATGTTTAGTTCACTTTGACATAGAAAAACCCTAATGCAGATGCTCTTATGTGAGTGTTATTCACCTTTACATGGGCTATGCGAATCATAATATATCCTTAAATAAGTATTCCATATTTTTGTTAACTTATATATTTCTACCTAAAATATAGTTAATTTTAAAAATAGTGATAATTATCAATCCAAAAATAAAATTAATACCATACAACAAATAATTGAATAATAAAATGTCCAAATAAGAAATAATATTTATTTGTAAAACTAATGTGAAGAAATATAAAAATGTAATTTTAAAAAATTTATTCTAGAAATCCATAATCATCCAGATTACATGAAAAATTTTATTAAAAAGAAAATAACTAAAAAAATGTTCTTAAAAATAGTTAAGATTTAAAATGTCATAACACTTGACCAACAACAGATCAGTTCAGTCATTTTATAGATTATATTCGTTTAATAAAAGATTACAATATATACCAATGACTATTCAATCATTTCTAATTCAGAAAATATTTTTAATATTAATCCTGAAATAATACCATTACAAATAAGATAGATAATTTTATTATAATAAGACATATACAAATGATTATACTAACCCTATGATAAGACACTATGGAAACTTGGGTTCATATAATGTAAAGAAACTAATATGAAATAGAAGATATAAGAAATGGAAAATATAATGAGGATTAAACCTTATAAATCCATGATAAATCTATATGGAATCATCTTGAATGATCATAGAAGTATGATAATTTATTAGGCACCTAACCTGAATATATTAATGAAAAATGAGTATAATGTGTGGCCACATACAATTAAAAATGATATAAGGTATAATTTAAATTTAAAAATAACATATTTGGGGATGATTCTTGATTTTGGTATGTGGATTACCAAACTATTTCATTGATATTCATTTTGTACTATCATAGGGTTCCCAACCTCAATTTTTTTATGTTTAATGGTTCTTTGTACTATTAAAAACTATGTAAAAGACACTAATTATGTGAATTACATTAATATTATATCACATATATATGTAGAACATATATATATATATATATTCAAAAATAGAAAACCGTTCATTGATATTATTATAGACACATTGATGGAACTCTATATAAGTTCAATTTTCACTATTACGCGAATATAAGAATATCCATGTTTCAATAATTGAGGTTGATATTTAAATTTTATAAATTTTCTATATCATTAATAATAATTATATAAATGTAGCTATATAACTATACACTATATGGAACAATGAAAATTTTCATTTGTTGAATTAAAATGATTAAAAATATAAAAATAACATGGAATTATATAATATATCCCATATTAGTTAGATGTTGGTGTAACATTCCAACCCACTATTCCACTATCATCAAATATAATGAAATTACAAAATGTAAAAAATAAACCAGAATCACATCACAATTTTCATTTCTTAATTGGAATAATATAATCCATTTCTTAATGTAACATTATATCTTTTGTAAAATTGGAAACCAAAAATAAAAATTAATACATATTTTAAATCATTCATCTCTATGTATATAGAAGGTTGTTGAGGTAAAAATAAAATAACCATTGAATAAGGAAAAATGGCATAAAATAAATCTCCATCGTAGTATTTGATCATAAAAATAACCTATAATAACATCCAAATAATACACTATGCATATTAAAGTTCATTGAAACTATTCTTCAAATATCAACATTCAATTCTAAGAATAACCCAACCAACTTTCAAGATGTAACATGCTCCATGAATTTATCTAAATTAATGGTCTAATAGAAAATGTGTATATATAATTTTTTTATATTGATTAAAATGATCCGAAATAGGTCTCACCAATAGTGATAATTCATCATAGCTTGGGGAGAATGTTATATAAGATAATAACTACTTTGGAAAACTCATACATACAATATTCAAAAGGAAATAAAATTAATAATCTAAAACAAAAAAAATTATAAAAAAGTCCAATTTAGAATTTATAAAATGTATCAGAACCCATAATGATACATAAAATTCAAGTGATAAGGTTTATAAACTCATAAAAAGATAATAATAAATTAATATATGTGAATGTAATGGAATTAACCAATAAAAAAAATACATCTAAAACAATAATATACTTAGATTTCATTGATAATGGTTATAGTGATATATCACCACCCTTCTCCCATCTGGCCTATAAATTTTGAATTTAATGATTACATAATATAAAAAAGATAAAAAGATTATGTTGATGAAATCCATAACATAAATCCCTAAGATAAGTTATCCGTACTACATACAGTTTTTATGTGTTCGTAATTATAGATAAAAAATAGAAGTCCATAGCCTTAATCATTACTTAATCATGAGATAAGTCAATAATTCACATTTATGATCATTTCTGGTTTAGTGTTTTTGATAATTAATATATAACTATTAAATTACATCTCAAATGTTATAATGTGGACACATTTACTCTATCAAATTTTATAAATCTAATAAAAATACATAAATTATACAATAATTTTTTCTTAATAAAAATATTATTGAATTATTCATTTATCTTTAGCTTCTCTATATCCACTAACAAACAGTTCAAAACACTTTGGATGAGCATAAAAATCTCAGTATGGGATATAAAATAATGAAATAAAACATTAGTCCAAGAATACAAACAAATCAATAAAATCATACTTTTTACTCATAACACATAATCTCCATAAAAAATCTCATTAATCATAATATTTATGAATAAATCTTAGAAATAATAAATCATAAAGGTACCTTTTGGAATCAATAACATAATTACAATGTACCTTTAATAGCTACATAGTTAGTAACCTTCATGGTTATATTTGGAACACCCACCACATTATTTTCCATAAATATCTAAGGAGAAACCATAACATTTACATATATCACATTACCCAATGCATTGGAGAGATATCCCAGGCTCACCCACCCTTGGTATATAATGTAACCACCTATATATTTAAACAATTCCCAATAACCATAACATAATCATAACAAATAAAACAAGACGAAATGTAATATAACATTTCTACTTTGAAATCACATTTTATATTTACAAGACTCACACTCATAAAAGGAAACACAGTATATTAATCTAAAATGGAAAACATGTAAAGTAAAAATATATACATAATAGTTACGAAAAATAATTAAATTCCAATCATGAATCATATATAAAAAAATTTAATTTTATTGAAATAATCAATCCCCTTTTAAAATAAAATTAAAAAAAATTAATAGAAGATTTTGGAATCAATGTGTCCCATAAGATATTGAATCTTTTCAATGTAATTTATAGTTTAAAAAATTCATGTACAAATAAATATTTCATTTAAATCATTTTGAAAACATGGCCAGTAAATATAATGATTTAAAAGATTAAATATTTAAAACATATAATATGATGTTTTTGATATAGCGTACATTACAATTTTGAACATTTAAATTATACGCCACCAGAAACTAGAAAATTTTACAAGACATTAAATATAATGATTATATATATAATATGGAAGAGTATTGTAAAAGGGTTTGTATATACTCTTTATAAATTTATAAGTGTGCATGTCATTAGTAAATGACTCAATGAAAGGATATTGAGACAAAGTACCTTAATTGATCATGTCATTATATTAAGTATAAATAATTGAAATAAATATGTGTGAAAAATATAAATACTACAAATATATTTAGATATTCAATGTAAAACAACAAGAATTCATTCACACGTATTCTGCAAAAAAAAACCAATGATATAGATATTTAATTCATTGAAATGAGATTGAGCTATGATTTCCCTTACAATTGTCATTTTGTTAATTAAACTGACCTATTATGTGTAGTCAATAAAAATACACAATAATAAAGTATAAATACATGGAAGGATTTCAAAAAAATTTTGTCACATAATCATAGCATGAAATAATCATGAGGTGGATGATTTTCCCAATGAATTGAAATTGGGTTAATAAGTTCTCTTACCATGAGATCAAATCGGCACATATGTTCCTTTTTATTCCTAAATAACAAAAGTATGTTAATTTTTACTTTTTTAAGAACATTTTTCATGTTTATTATTACTTTTATATCACTTATTACCATGTTATAACAATTACATAATTATTTATGTTAATATTTTTAATTTTGTCGATATTTAGTACATGAGTTGAAAATGAACTTGTTTTGATTAAGATTGTCCATGTAAACAAAATTCAATCATATCAAGAATGATATTAATTTTTTAAATATCCTATATATATATAGTATAAATGTATTTATAATAATCCGTAACATTAAAAAATATGAAATTAAATGCACCATTCATGGAGATGGTATACCGTACGTACGCATGAACGCTACATTACTTTTATTTTCATATTAAAGGAATGAAGAATAAATCATATATAGGTATATTACAATTTAATTTTATAATAAATTTTATATATGTTAAATAAATTTATTAATTCCATAATTTATACATTCCATGTATTTCATTAACAAGTCATATAACTTTGAGTGGGAAATAGTCAACACTTCATCAAATGAAATTATCATATTTATATATTATAGAACGCTTAAAGGTATGTTGAAAATAAAAATTCCAGAAGAATATAAAAAATATATGTATAACATATATTATATATAAATAATTTTCTATAATAATAGACACCATGAGAGATGGTATGGAAAAAATTGGTCAATCATCATTTCATTAGGCAGCAGTTCATCGTACACAGAAACAATATGTTCGTAACCATTAAATGGAGTTGTGTAATAGTGTAGTTAGAATACTTCTCATAATAAGTCATAGTATATTGAGGAAACTGGTTTTATAAAATAATATAATAAGAAGATAACAAGGAGTGATGAATGAAAAATAATGGAAATGAACGTGAGATAAGATGCTACCTCTAAATATGGTAACTCTTTTTGATTTGAGACAAAAGTCATTACTGGATTTCCTTCTCTCCATGTTAATGATTCTATGAGGATGGTATGGATTTTGCTATATTATTTTAGAAGAATTTGTATGAGCTAAGGGGAATGAGTGGTGTGAGTATGTGGGTAGAGGTGGCGGTCTTTTATAAGATTAAGGATGGGATGTTTAGAAATGTATTGAAATGTTATTTTATTATAAATTTATTTTCGGTTTATAATTGATGAACACTCATTTATATCAAATATAATATTATTTTACGAAGTATACCAATCATCCTATTTAATGTATTCATGTTATGAATATTTTTTTACAACATATATTTTTGGTCTAAACTTTATTTTACTCATTTTAATCATACCATAATATATTATTATTTACACATTGTGGATTAATTTAATTATGATGAAATGTAAAATAACTTGACAGAAGTTCCATTAATGAAATATTTAGAAATATAATAACAATTTGTCTAATGGTTATATTATTCTGAATTTTAAAACAATTGATAAAATATTTGATAATATATGTTATGAATTATGTTAATGTTGACACAATTTAGACATGATTTTTCCAAAAATTCATATCAATTTTATTACTTTGAAAAAATACATTATCACACTCCTATCATTTCATAGTAATCTATAAAATTCTTTGATGAAAAAAATTATAACATATAGTTTCTATTTTAATATTTATAATATCATTTATTTAATATTTCTCTTAATAAAATATTTTCTGTATCACTATTATGTCAATATTTTTAGTACATTTTTAATCTAAAAAAATTAAAAATAAATTCAAATTATGTCTATAATTTCATTATCCTTGTGAAGAATATTTAGTTTATAGGCTTCCAAAATTGTATCTCAATATTAAAATTATTATACATATAAGAGATAAGAGAGTGACATAACGAAACTTTCTTTTGTTTTAATAATAATTAAATCACATTCATGGAAAAAAGAATGTTAAATGAATCTATTAAGACCCTTATGTTATATGGGTGTACTATTATTCATAAAATATGATTTTTCTTATGTTAGGTTATTTTTTTTATCTTTTCCATATTGTTTTTAGACTAATTTACCCGATTTACCTTCAATTATGGTAAATAAATATTTCCAAAGTTCCTATTCAGAATGTCCAAAAATAAAAATATCATATTTAAACAATTTGGGCCTTCTAATTCCAATTGTGGAATCGAAGTTTCAAAATTGAAAATGTAGAATTGGATGAAATTAATTAAAAATTAATTCTCATTGTGAAAAAAAGATTGTTGGTTTTTATGAAGTAAAAACTATGAAAAGATTGAATATTTACGAACAATTTAACATTAAAATTTCATACCATGGAAAACCATGGATTAAATGATAAAATAATAATCAAATTACTATTTAAAACCAATTTAAATTACAATATACCAACATAGATAATTTAGATAAAAAGGATTTTATGAATTAAAATGTAGTATTCTTCACTATACATTAAAAATGTACTTTAGACTAAAAATACCAAAAATTTATCAATTGTAAATTCTGAAATACATCTTCTATAGAATATTTTTTTTTCATATAGAACATATGAAGGTTTTAAAAACTTGTTTTAGAAAAGGCTCTCCACCAAAGGATTGTAAAATAAACTTTTAAAAATTATAAGGGATTTTATTCAAAAAATGGATATATTCTAATTTTAGGCCTTTAAATTGAATTGGATAAATGTAAAAAAATCATAACAATTATGTAAAATTATGATATAGTTAATTCTGTTAATTACCTCCATTACAATTTCTAGGTGTTAAATAACATTTATAATAAAAATAATATTATTGTATTATTTTTCTGTAAACCTCAACATTATATGAAACATATGGTTTCGAAGTAACTTGTTTTTACATGTCATGTACGATATCATACATAGAGTCCAACTTAAAATAAATATATAATTAAATTAAAATATATTAATAGATATGAAATTGTATTATTCAATAAATACTTGTGTCGTTACATCATTCACCCATTTAGAAAATTTCATCCACTAAATTATAAATTTGGGCTAATAAAGACTATAGAAAATCCCACATTAGTAAAAGTATCAATAAAAATATCACATTAAAATAAAGTATAAGAAGTAAAAAAGGTCTCATGAGATAATACATACCCAGAATCAATATTGGAAAACAAATATATAAAAGAAAAACTGACTATCTGGTTCTACTGGAGAGTGATAGAAAACATGATCAAGAGAAAGATAACATCCCGAAAACCACAAACATGTGGTGGGTTAAAGAGTCTTTGATTTCTATATAGAAAATTTAAATGGGATATGTTTTTGTTTTAAGTTCATTTTGATAATGTTGAGGAATTTATTTATTAGTTTTTCTAAAAAAATAACGAAACATACTTACTTTTCATTTAGAGTTTTATCCTTAGATAAATATCTACCACAAACTCGACTTTTCTCCAAATGATGACTATTCATGATGACTTGGTCAAACATATAGTGTTAGAATAAACTTCTATAGAATCAAATAATCCAAAAATGATGAATTATATATTTACTCTATCTTTAGACATTTACCAAAACCAAAACGGTTAGTATAAGATAAGAAAATCCCCCAAAAGAATAATCCACTACAAAAATAAATACTACTCTTAATACCTAAAATTCAACAAACAATACCAAAATTTCAATAAAGACCTTTCAATAAACAATTGTCCTTAAATTTTTTCAACATAATCCAAACTAAGATATAAACCCAAAATTTAGAATGATTAGATCACATCGTCTTCCATGATATATCTTTACATTTCTCTACAAATAACACTAATAACATTAAAATGATCATAATTAAAATTAATTTAACAATCACATGTTCTTGTTGATAGGTTAATTATTTCCAAAAATAATAAAATTCAAATAATGTTTTAAATAAAATCATATATTCTTACAAAAAAACTCTACCATTACTCCACAAATGAAATAAAATTTTATTAAAAAAAATTAGGCATATAATCTTCCCAAAAACGAGATCATCATCCAAATAAAATTTATCAATTAATCACGAAATCATTTTCTTATAATAATGATTTCCATTTTATAAAACGTAAGTTCCCAAATAAATATATTCTTTATCCATAAAATCAATTAAAAAAAATTTAAAATTCATACCTCGATTCATGTGGCCTTAAATGACATGACGGGTTGTCACCCATGTTGTGGGATGTCCCTTTTATAAAAATGAAAAATAAACCTATCATTTTTTAACCTCTAGGGTTGTATTATTCCTCTTATTTTAATCCTAACACATAGTTACCGAAATATATTAATTCATTATGTCTTATATATATTGAAATTTTATATTATCTAACCTACATATGATAAAAGTAAACTATTCCCAAAATAAAGAAAATCATACATTGATCATGGAGTCCATCTGGTTTCATATTCATTTTGTTCCCGTATATATAAGGTACATGTACTACAATAATGATTTTAATATCCTTCAAATTCATTGCAGTCCTTTATCCAACTAAACCATATACAACTTGGGTCATATGGGTGTTCACAAAAAATTAGTTTCGGAAACTAATCACAGACGACATAAAATATTAAAACATCTAATAAAATATGATATTAATAAATAGTAGAACAAAATTTGAGTTAATAATTTTGACCAAATTTCCATTGAAAATACCATAAGTATGTGAGGAGAAAATACATTTTAATAGATAATATAAATATGTTAACCAAGTTTATCCTTCTTCAGAAACTTTTTGAAAACAATAATATGATTTAAAATATTTTGATAAGGTAAAATATTTGAAAATGCCTTGATTATATTTACCTTTATTGAAAATATGAGAATATTGATAAAATTATAATATCTTAAATTCAACCCATGATCCATGATGGTATTGAGGTATTTCGAAGGTGTTTGATATCTAAAAAAATTTCGTGCAATTGATTTGTATGTTTGTAGTGGTTTGAGAATTCCTTAGACATGACTTTGATATAATTTGTGCAAGCAAGTCATCGGGAAGATATATTAAGGTTTTTTATGATCCACCACCTTCCATTTGAAATCAAATTTCCATGATATGAAAAAGTTATAAAATAATTATTTTATTAAAAGAATAGACATAAAGAATAACTATGTGTATAACTAAAACTCTCAACCGCTAATGTTTCCTAGAAAATTCCATTGATACCAACAATAAGGTTCCAAACTTAATACATACTTAATATTGAGATAAATCAAGATTTCACATTTAGGATCTTTTCATGTTTTGTGTATTAGTTAATTAGTCTCTACCAATTACATTGCATCTTAAATATTACAAAGTATACCCTTATAGTATATCATTTTTTTATATTAGTAATAAAATTAAATTAAAACCAGAATTCTTTTCTTTTTAAAAATATTCATGAATTATTTATTTATCATACCCTTCCTTTTACCCTGTGAAAAATATTTCAGAAAGCATTGAATGAGGATAAAAATATCAGTAATGGATATAAAATAAGGAACAAAATCATTAGTCCAAGATTACATACAAATCAATGAAATCATACATTTTACCCATTAAAGTTAAGCCCTTTATCATACCTCAACAAATCAAAAGAATTTTGAATTAATTCCTAGAATGCATAAATCATTAAGGTAACTTATAGAATCTATTACATACATACAGTGTATGTTTCTCTAATACATAGGGAGTAACCTTCATGGTTATGTTTGGAATACCCATCACATTATACTATATAAATCTCTTTGGAGAAACCAAAATGTTTACCTCAGTCACATTACCAAATTCATTATAGATCTATCTCATGCTTACCCACCCTATATTTAACATCTAACAACCCATATAGATAAAAAATTTCCAATAACCATAAAAAATCATAACACAAAAAAAAGTATAAAGGAAAAATGTAATTTCAACTTTGAAATAACATTTCATCTTTATAAGATGCACACTCATAAAAGAAAAAAAATTATTTTAATATAAAATTATAAAATATTATATTAAACATCAATACATAATATAGACATAAAATTGTAAAATTCTATTAGTGATGTATATATATAAAAATAATAAGTGTTATTGAAATAATCAATGAAATTTAAAAATCTATTAAAACATTTAATTTTTTTAATAAAAGTGTCACATAATACATTAAAAATATTGAAATTCATTTAAACTAAAAATATTCTTGTCCATATAAATTAATCATTAAAATCATTTATAAAATAAGGATATTAAAGAGAAGTATTTAAATTATTAAATCTTTAAAATATATAAAACGATGTTTTCGATAAAGAGTATTTCACAATTCTGAATATTTTAATTTTATGCCATATGAATGTAGAACATTTTACATGACATTAAATATCATTATAAAAGATATAATTTGTATAATAAATTTAATAGGGGTTGTATAAACACGTTATAAAGAAATAAAGTTGCTTATCATCCATAAATGTCTCTATTAAAAAGAGTTTGAGACGAAGTCCCTTACAATGATCATGTCATTTGATTAAGGATAAATGAATGACATATATTTGTGGGAAAAATATAAATACATCTAATATATGTTAATATTCAGTTTAAAACAATATCAGGTCATTCACACATATTTTTGGATAAACAAAACAAATGACATTGATATATAACTCAATTAAATGATATTGACTTAAGATTTCCCTTACAAAGATCAATTTGTTATTTAAATGGATCAATTATGTGTATTTAATATAAAAACAAATAAATAATGTATATATAAATAGTGGATGTAAATTTGTTCTCTCACATAATAAAATCGTGACAAAATCAATAAGTAGAAGATTAACCCAATGAATAGAAATTAGGTTATGAAGTTCCCTTACATTGAGTCCAAATCATCACACATGATCCTTTTCCATCCTGAATAATAAGATTAAGTGAATTTAAACTTTTTTGATAACCTTTTTGATTTTTTTACTCAATTAATATCACTTATTACCATATTATAATAGATACATTATTATTTAAGTTCATATCGATCGATTTATCAATATTAGGATCTTTTATCAAAAATGAATTTTTTTTGATTAAAAATGTCTATGTATTCAAAATTTTAAAATCTCCATAATCATATTCAAGATGTAAATATCATATATATCCATTATATATGTATTTATAATAGTCCATACCATTTTGAGATAAGTAATGAAATTCACCATTTATGGAGACGGTAGTCCGTATGTACGCATTAACACTACTTTAATTTTGTTGTCATATTAAAGAAAGAAAAATATAGGATACATATGTATATTATAATTTCACTATATTTTCAATTTTATACATGTTACATAATTTCATTAAATATATCTTGTATAAATTCAATGTATGCCATGAAAGAGTCATATAACATTAACTGGGCAGTAATCCGCACTTCCTTAATTTAAATTATTGTATTTATACATCATGGAAATCGTAAAGGTATGTTGAAAATAAAAATTCTAGATGAATAAAGAAAATATAAATATAATATAAATCATATAAAAATATATTTCTATAATATTTTCCATCATGAGAGGTGGTAGGACAAAATTGAACAATCATCGTTTCGTGAGGCAACAGTTCGCCATACACAGAAACAGTATGTTCGTAACATTTTGATGGAGGTGTTTGTAAGTGTAGTTCAAATAATTATCATAAAAACATAATAGAATACCGTGATTTTTTTTAATGTAATAATAAAATAAACAGATAATATGGAGTGAAGAAGTAAAATTAATGGAAAAGAACTTGAAAGAAGATGTTACCTCTAAATTGGCTAACTCATTTTGATTTAAGCCAAAAGGATTACATGAATTTCCATCCCTCCCAGTTAATACTT
The DNA here is from genome assembly GCA_963277665.1 of Viscum album. NCBI lineage: Eukaryota > Viridiplantae > Streptophyta > Magnoliopsida > Santalales > Viscaceae > Viscum > Viscum album. The sequence continues at coordinate 791,668,894 of OY728128.1, read as the reverse complement.
ATAGGTTTAAGGGAGGAATGTTTAGAGATTATTTTTTTATATTAATAATCAAACAAAAGGATTGAATGGTGTCTATATGTGGGTAGATGTGGTGTCCATTTTTAAGAGGGAGGAGAGGAACTTTAGGAAAGTCTTGAAATATTATTTTATTATAAATTAATTTTATGTTTATAATAAAAAAACTTAGTTATCTAATAGAGAAGATTAATTTTGGTCGTATTCCAATCATCCAATTAAAATTAGACATGTTTTGAATATTTTTTACCCATTATATTTTTGTTTTAACAATTATTTTACCCTTTGTAATAATTTAATGAAATTTTATTATTTACAAACTATGGGTTCATTTAATTACCATAACATGTCGAAAGACCAACAAAAGTGTCATTTATGACATATATGGACTTATAATACCAATTTGGAATAATTTTAGATTTTTAATTATTTTAAAACCTTTAATTATCTATGTTATATTTTATGTTATGAATTATGTCAATTTTGACAATATTAATACATGGCATTTTAAAAAATTCAAAAAAACATTATTAATTAGAAAAAATACATTAAATCAAATATAACACTTCAAAATAATCTATAACATTATATCATGAAAATAATTATGTCATAATATATTTATTTTAGTATTTATAATATCATATATTTGATATTTCCTTTATTAAAATAATTAATATATAACTGTTGTGTCTGTATTTATGGTAAATATATAATCAAAAACAAATTTAAAAAAAAAATTTAATTATGAAGATAATTTCATTATATTTATGGATAACATTTCTGTTTGATGATTCATCAATTTTATACGTACATATAAATTATTATACTTAGAAGAGATAAGAGGGTGAGATGTTGTCACTTTCTTTGGTTATAATAATAATTAGTTGATTTTCATTGATAAAGATCTTTAAATGAATCAATTTTGACACATAAGTGATATGATTAAAAATTTATTCCTACAATTGTATTTTTTTAGGTGTTATGGTAATTTTATTGCCCTTATCAAATTGTTTTTTACCCTAATTTACTTAATTTACCTTTACATGCACTAAATAAAAATTTCTAAAGTTACTATTCATACGGTCAAAAATTAAAATGTACCTATTTTCACAATTTTTTCCTAATAATTGAAAATACAGAATCCATTTTTCCAAATTCAAAAGAAATAATTGACATAAATTAATTTAAGATTAACTCCTATTGTCAAAATGAGAATGTGGGTTTTTAAAAAAAACTACTATCAAAAGATTGACATCTATTTATGGCCAAATTAAATGTAAAACTACATATAATAGATGAAATCCGATTAAATAAAAAAATAATCCAATTACACTATAAAACCTAATATATTTATAATATAACTATATAAATAAATTAGCAAAAATTAATGTTTTGAATAAAAATACAGTATTTTTAATTATTCATTAAAAAATGAAAATTATTAGAAATGTACCAAAAAATTAACCAAAGAAAATTTTGGTTTCTGTATTCAATATAAAAAGTTATTTTTTTCATGTTGAACATATTAATGTTAGAAAATCCAGATTTAAAAACGGATTTTCCTTTAAAAGTCAGTATAACAACAAATTAAAAATATTAGAGTATTTTAAGCTTATAATTGGAATCATATACATTTTAATCCTCTGTAATTAATTGGATAAATGTAAAAACTTTTAAAAAATATTTAAAATCAAAATATTGTTAATTCATCTCATTCCCACAACTATAAGATCTATGTGTTAAATACTATTTAAAATAATAATATTATTATTCTATTATTTTTCTCTATAACAAAACATTGTGTGGGATGTAATTTTTTGCAGAAACTCATTGTTGTGTGTCGATTATGATATCTTACATAATTTCCCATCTAGACTAAAATTAATAAAAATTTAAAAAATTTATAGATATGAAATATTAGTAGTCTATAAATAATTGGGTTGTTATAAAAAAGTGAAATCCACCACATTGTAGTAGAAGTAAGGGTCTATGAAGAAGGGCCCATATAAATGGGACATTTCAACTTAATCACACCCCACCTCTTCTTGTTAAATGATTAGAAACCAATTCTCATTTAATACTTAATTTTTACTTACTGTATCACTAGTTTCTAGGATTTACAAGATTCGATTAACTTGTAAACTTTTACCGCTTCCCTAAAAGATTTCAAGCTAAACATGAATACCAATAATATAAGTTTCAATGATTTCTCTATTAAATGAATTAATCCTTTTTAGATAAATAACCATTAATAAGTATATAGAAGTACATTATCATAGAGAAAATATTTTCATAATCCTTCCAATTTCAATCACATTGATATGGAATAATTATTTCAATGAGTTCATCCACATTCCCATTATCCATATAATTATAATAAATAAGAAATTAATTGAATAATTCACAATAAATTCTTCCACTAAAAGAAAAATAAACTAAACCAATTGTTTAGAATAATTGGTATAGTCCTCCACTCCATTAGTATAGCATATACCAACAGTTTGGAGGACCGTTGTCTTTTTTGGCATTGGGATAGGTCTATACCATCATTTTTGGGAAAACCATTGGTATAGATATATACAAATGGGTTGAGATAAATATTTGCATAGTTCAGATGAAAAACCTATACCAACAGTTTCATTAAACCATTGGTATAGGTAATTAGAAAAAAACTAGCTTTGATTTGATCCCAACACCTCCTGTTTATAATCCAACGACCTGACCACGAACCTTACAACACATTTGTTAACATAATTTCATAAATATATATTTATATTTATATGAAAATTAACTTTTAATTTATTTAATTATATTCGATTAAATATTCCATAATAAATATAGATACCTATACCAATGATTTTGATAACTATTGGTATAGGTTCTATAGAATTTTGAACTATACCAACGGGTTTTCCAAAAATGTTTTTATAGGGTCCCTCTAACGGACCTATAAAATGATTTATGGAAAAAAATTGGTATATGGTGGCTATAGAAGAATTATAACAATAGTTTCTCTAAAATCGTTTATATAGATCTCTCTTAGTTATTTATGCCAATAGTATTGCACAAACCATAGGTATATGTAGCCAATACCAACTGTTTACCAAACCATTGTTATAGTTCTATTGGAATAGTTCTTATTTATATTAATATTCCTTATATATATGAGTATGAAAATTGTTTCGCACAATAATCCTCTCCATCCTTCATTAAACCCTCTAATGAGTTTTACTTTACATGTTGTAGGATATTCAAATTAATTAATGATTCCCTTCTTTATTTAAAATATTCTATTTTTCTCATATGTAAATTGATATTTATAAAATTAAGGTGGATAATGGTTTAATAAATCATGTTAATGTTCTAATTGGTGAAAAAATATAACTCCACAATTTTATTAAGATTATATACAGATTTAACACCTCACATTCATGTTCCAGTAATAAATGATGACATATGTGGTCACTAAAAGGTCTCATGGGAAACTCTATTTAAGTTAGAAGTGTTCTAATCATATAATGGGTATATAGTGGTAGATTTTGGATGCTATAACCAATTATAAATGTTATAAGAGGGATGATATAATAACAATGAGATGAAAAAAATAGAAAAGTAGCATGTAGATCACCTAGGAAAGTGATTATAAATGAATTGTAACCATGTAATAATAAATGAGATATAAATAATACATGTCAGTAGTGGATTAAAAGACTATAACATATAAAAAATATCAATAAGTTGAAAATAAGTTCGTGATAAATCACAAAATAGTTTGTGACCTAACTCAATAAAAATATAATGTTATATTCTATAAACCATGTAGTATAGAATCATTAGCAACATTCCATTACACATACCTGCAGTGAAATAAAAATAGTTTTTCATGTAATTATGTTCCATAGAATCCTATTAATTGTGTTAATGTAAATTAGTATTAAAAAACTAGTAGATTCTAGGACATACTCAGTTTATATTAATTTCAATTATTATTTTCTAAAAATGATTAGATATTTATTTGAAAATTGATATTTAACTACTTAAAAAATTAATAAATGAAATAATATATAAATTGATAAATGTGCCCAACAGTGACACACATAAATTGGTCATTACCTACATCATCCATTGATAGTGATTTTATGACTAAGGTACATGTTTAATATAGACCTTTTTAAGGGGATATAACCAAGGAATCAACTATAAATAAGAACATTTAAATCCACCTGGGATACATTATAAATTTCCATCTAACCATGAAAAAATATAACCAATGGAATACATCGATTTCATCCCAAAAATGACACAACATGAAATTCAAAAGAACTCAAACGTGGAATCCACTATTCTCATGACCCGACCCAATGAGGCTCGAGTCACAACATCCCAAGACCGCCACCAATAGGCCAAGGGATAGAGACCATCACCGAGTAGGATATCACATAGATGGGAGTCATTAGCCTAAGATAAATGTACACAGTCACCCACATACACCTCTACGAAATAGTGCATAGATATATAAAACTCAAAAAAATTCATGCATACATCTATCCCAAAACAGAGTGTGACATAAGTACAAAATGGGAAAATATGGCCCACAAAAGAAAACTACAAAAAAGTTCATCCTGATTAGATGGAGGGGGTTTCTATCAATAGCAGCCACCAATATGCTCATCGACACAACTCCAGTAACCACCCCGGACAGTCTCGGTCATAAAGTCCAGCATGCTCCGGGTCCTCCTGGGACTTTGTTTAGAGTCATATTGTCTGCACAAAACTCAAACATGTGTAGGAAAATACCTTGTAGGGGTGAGTATAAAAAATAATTAGTAGGAAACCCAAAAACCCCAAAATAAAAGGTAGAAACTGAAAGGAAACAGTCAGCTCATCCCAGCTAGAGGGATCCCAAATGAGTTAGAAACTCTATCTCGAGATCATCCTCGACTAAACACGACTAGTCATCAGAGTTCAGGTGTATGGCCACACGTAAATCATGAACATCCACTCAGGTATATTCTCATACATATACCATGAAAAACCAAATATACTCTTTTCACACACAGAGCCTCTTGAGGTTCCGACCTAACAATAAGATACTAGTTCTACTCAATGCTCTAAGGTTTTCACAAACTAAGAGAACACACTCCACAAGATCTGTCATCCTAGATGACACTCATTTGAGAGATACACTCCATATGGCCTCACACCAATATCCCAAACGCCGATCTGATAGATCACGCTCGTTGGATACTGTCACTGATAACATCACACTGAAACAATGTAAAAACCAAAATTCTCAGATAGGGGGTTACTCCTGGGGTCCCCTAGGGGATACTAGAATACACTCTCGTAACTCGAAGATATCACAAATAAGGGATCACTCCTAGGATCCGATGGTTCATACCATAACCCGATCTAGTGCTCCTCATATCAGACCACTCAGAAAGATGATCCTCACCCCTGTATAGGCGGTATCAACGATACCAGAACACTATCTGGTATAACTCACAATGTATGGGATCAATCCGAGGATGCACCAACCCTATTGAAACCACATGTGGAGTATGCTATCATATAACCTATGAGGCCTCAACCCTACTACAAACCACATACTGAGTAGGAGATCATATACCAGACGATGCCACATCGCTATTCTACCCGGCCTACTAAGTATGAGATATTAATACTAATGATTCCTCAAACCATACATGGTTACTTTCTAGATTTGTGAATGCCACCCCTGGAGAAGTGGTCACAACCATAAGAAGTACCCGACCAAGAAAAGCGATGATAGAGGATCCCGCTCTGAACCCACTAGAGGGATGCCACAACTCTAACAAAATTTCATTCTATCGAGGGGATCACAAACCCATATTGAGGTTGTAATGCCACAAAAACCCTCATAGGAATTAACCATGGGAGTATGCTCAACCACTACTGGTCCAAACACTACTAACCCGAGCAACCCACTACATCACCACATTTTCCACCTCATTGACCCAAAATGAGGCCACCATCGCAATCTAGGGGGGAAAACACACATGATAGTATTATTACTCACCCGAAATGGACAACCGATGAAAAATGTACTATTAACCATAAGAAGACTAGGTGCGACCCAAACCTTGATCTAAAAACACATCAAAATGATTTCATCACTGCAATCCCCATGAAAAAACATTTGATATCGACTAGTAGTTCATCCATAACGGACACCGAACGGAAAAGTCACGTTTCTCTATAAATGATGAAATCTATCCCTATAAAGCCAACCCACTATTTGTAGTCCCAACACCAGAAACCTATCTTCAATCTTCCTCCATACAATTAGTGTCTCATCAATACTAACGTCACATCAATTGGACGCTCTGAGAAACAGTTATAACATTTTTAAGTTAAATAATAATAAAATATTATTATTTTTTCAACTTTTTGAGGTCATGGTCCATGATCCAAATTAAATAAACTCCTAAAACATCCTAAAACAGGACTTATCAATGAAAGGGTCACATAACCACTGATGGATCACGATTTGGACTCTCGTTCTGCATTTTACTATTGCTTAAAAATCCCCTTGAATATTTTGGTTGAACCACTATTAACTCGCCGAAAACTGCCATAGCTGCCACACCATACCACCACGCCGCCCTTACCGGAACGCCGCTCCACCACCTCCCTCACTGAATTCCTCCATGGCCGCTACCGGAATCAAGTTATTCTACCATGAAACATCCGTGAACCACCTGGAACACCCTGGTGCTCCAAAATTAGATCTGAAACATGTTTTGGAAAGCTCGAGACAATAACTACACAACATATATGAACAATTAAAGATACAAAAACTCATAAATAGGATATGTGATTTTAAAACTCAAACCATCTACCTTTTGATGGATCATATGAACTTTTCACCCACCGCTGCTACTGCTGCACGATCCGGGAGAAACCGTCGTCACGATCCGAGAGTGACGACGCTTCATTTTGTCGATTTGACCTCCGATTCATTAGTGGAGGAGGAAGGTGGAGGGGAGGAATTCTACTCATCTGTTGCATCTTAAATGAGGGGTGATATTTATTAAGTTCTAATAATTAATAAATTAACTAATTAAACAACTATTTAATGCCATGTACTCCAAAACAATCATGACCTCCTGCCAATGATGCTGAAGTCCTGGATCTTCACTGACCTCAGTGTCAGTGGATATAACTCTTCCCAAAAGATTGACTCAAACAATTACCACATTAGTGTATCCTTATTGCGGGACTACATTAAAAAACTCCACCATCGCCTGTCCAAACCATGCAGAAAGCTCTCCACTAAGACAACCATCAGATCTGGAGGTGTCCTCACTAAGAGGAAAACATGGGTGACTACTTTGAGCCTGTCATCATCTTCCTAAGGGTGTGGATCACCCCATAACCTCAGAGGTCACTGCCTCTGGAACTCATGATGTGCACTCAGCCTATGTGCATCCTCATCCTACACCACGGTCTTAACCAGCTACTCAACTGGTGGTGGCTCAACTGGCGGACCCCCTAGAGGTGCAGCCTCTACACGAGGATGATCGTCCCCACAATCCCGCTATAGAAACCTTTTTGGTTGTCTTCATAGAGGCATCCTAGTATATAATCAAGATTCACCACAATCAAATAGTATATCTGGGGATCTAACTAAATAAGAACAAGGGAAACCAAAAACCCAGGCCTATATGATGCATGTACCATTATTTCCCTACGACTAGTTTCCTAATGTCCTGAGTCAAAAGGTAGGTTACTAAAGTCCTGGTGAATGGTTATGCCAGCCGCTGCACCAACACTGGTGTCCCTATTCTGAAATCTATACTTGAACCATCCTAACACTATTGTTATGCAACCCAAACCAAACACACAACTAGACCACATACAAATAGAGATCCCAATGTTGGAACCTCCTATAATACCACTCGGTCATGAAACAAACTAATGGGGATCGATACATGATTCCCCAAGACCTCCTCCAATAGGCCAGGGGTAGGAGACTAGCGCCGAGTAGGCTATCACACATATGGGAGGCATTAGACTGAAGTACATGTACACATGCACCCACCAAAACCTTCATGAAACTGCGTAGAGATATAAAAGACTGATAGGAAAATGCATGCTTACATCTATCCCAAACCAGAGAGTGATAAAAGTAAAAAAAATGAAAAACAAGGCCCACGAAAGAAAACTACAAATGTTTCCAACCTACTCAGAAGGAAGGAATCACTATCAAAAGAACCCGCTGATATTCTCCTTGGAAAAACTTCGGTAAACACACCAGATAGTCTCGCTCAGAAATATCCACCTCTTCCATGTCCTCTTGAGACTCTGTCGAGTGGCATCTGGTATGAAAAATACAAAAACATGTGAAGGAAAAGACCATGCATGGGTAAGTAAATAAATAATCAACAGGCACCCCAAAAACAGAAAAATAAAAGGGAGAAACAGAAAGGCAACAGTCAGCTCATCCTAGCCATAGGGAACCCAAACGTGAGGCAAATTCCATATCAAGACCATCCTATACTAAACACGACTAGTCATCTCAGTTCAGGTGTATTACCAAACATAAACCATGAACACCCACTTAGGTATATTCCCATACATATACCATGAACAACCAGATATACTCATTTCACACACCAAGCCTCTAGTGGTTTTGACCTCTTAACCAGCGACGAGTTCTAATCAATGCTCTAAGGCTAACACAAACAAGGAGAACACAATCCTTCAGCTCTCTCATCACAGATGTCACTCGTATGAGAGATACACTCCATCTGGTCTCACACCAACATCTCAAACAACCATTCGAGAGACCATGCTCATCTAATATCATCACTAACAACATCACACTGAAATAGTGAAAACTACACACTTCTAAAATAGTGGATCACTTTTAGGGTCCGCTAGGGGATACAATAACTCACAATGGTAACTCGAAGATCTTACAAAGAGGGGATCACTCTTAGGACACACTAGATGATTCCACAACCCGGTATGGTGCTCCTCATATCACACCACTCAGATATAGGATTATCACATGTGTAAATTCGGTCTCAACGATACCAGAACCCTATCATGTATAACTTGCGATGTAGTGGATCCAACCGATGATGCACCAACTCTACAAAAACCTCGCACTGTGTAGAGGATCATATAACCTACGATTTTGCAACCCTAATATGAACCACATACTTAGTAGGGGTTCGTATACCCAATGATTGAACATCCCTACTATGCACGACCCACTATGTAGGGGATAATATCCCCAACTATGCCTCAGACTCATCAAGGTTATCATCCAAGATAGGGGATCACCGCTTAGTGGTAAGTGGTCACAGCAAAAGAAAAAACCTATCTAGAAAAGGGATGCAAGAGGATCCTAATCCAAACCATCCAAAGGGATGACACAACTCTAATATATGTTTATCCAATTTAGGGGACCAAAACCCCATACTACGTTTGTAATGACAAAAAGATCCTCATTGGAATGAACAAAAAGAGTATGCTAAACTACTACTGGTCGAAATGCTGCTAACCCAATAGACCCACAACATTGCCACACTGGACACCTTATATGCTCAATCTGAGGCCACCATCGAATGCTACGTGAAAAAACATGCAGGATAGTCTACATACTCGCCCAAAACAGACAACCAATGATAAATGTACTATTCACCAAAGGAAGCTCGTGTGGGGCCGACACCTCAATATTGAAACTCATCAAACTGATTTCTCCTCTGCGATCCCCTTGAAAAAACACACGACATTGACTACTCGTTCATCCAAAACGGACACCTGATGGAAAAGTCGTGTTTCTCTGTAAAGATCAAGAACCATCCCTATGGAGCCCACACCCTCTTCTCAGTCCCAACACCCAAAAACTATCTTAAACAGTACTCTGTACAATCAGTATCTCAATTCCACTAACGAAACATCAATCAGACATTTTGAGAAAATTTTATAACGGGTCGAAGTTGAATAATAATAAATATTATTATTATTTCAATTTTTTGTGGTCCCGGTCTTTGATCCCAATTATTTAAACTCCCAAAAAAACCTTAAATTTCCCCTCACAATGAAAGGGTCCCATATCCACAGAAGGCTCATGATTTGGACTCCCAATTTTCATTTTAGGGGGGGTTTAAAGAGCCCCCAGAATATTCTGGCCGGACCACCGCAGGCTCGCCAGAAACCACTGCTGCCTCCTTAACGACCACTACACCGCCGTTGTCGGACTGTGACTCCGCCACACCCACTACAAGATTCCACCAAGCTATAGACGAAAACAACTATGCTACTATCGTGCCTCCGCTTCCCTCACCTGATTCCATCATGGCTGTCACCGGAATCCTGGTTTTCTGTAGGAAAACATCCGGGAACCACTGGGATCACCCTAATGCTCAAAAATGAGATCCAAAAAATGTTTCGAAAAGCTTGGGATCTGAAATACACAACCCTTATTATGTTTTGAATAAACAAAACTCAAAAAGGGGATATGGTATTTTAAAACTAAAACCATCTACCTTTTGGCAGATCATCTCCACTTTGCATGCTCTCCTGCTGCTGATGCACGATCTAGGAACACCCTCTGTCAAGATCCGAGACTGGCCACACTTCGTTTCAAGAATTCATCATCTGATTCTTTAGTGTAGGAGGATGGTGTAGGGGAGGTATTATTATCCTATGTTTCATCTTCATATTGGGGTGGGGGGAGAGATTGATTATGTTTTATTAGTCAATTAATTAATTAATTAAACCACTATTTAATGACCCCTACCAAACCTCCCGGCTCAGAAAAGATTATGTCATCCCTAGGTTAAACACATTGTTATGAACATAATGAAAAGCTCATTATTTCGATCCGAGAATCAATTCAAGAGTTATTTGAGACAAATATCTTAAATAAAATTTTCAATTTATTTATGAAAACAACCCCGGTGAATTTTTCCACAGTAGTCCCACGCCCAGAATGTTTACACCCCACCTAGGGTAAACGACACGCTCCAGACACAACCATGCCCTCAAGTTTTTAATTGGAGCAATTATTTATGATAAAAAACATCCATCTACGTGCATAGTATAAAAACACATAATTTTTTTATAAAATTAATTTTGGGCACAACGGGCCTCAGAATCGCACGATGTCTTCGCACATTGATCTAGAAGTACTTGTTGGAATACATCAACGTCTAATAGGTCCAAAACCAGAGTCACAACAAATAAAATGAATCAAAAACCCCAAAATGTCATAAGAATTTTATTTATCTATCTTATAAGAAACTATGATCTCTACCAAGAATTTAGACTCTGCCACTTAAGTGAAATATATGAATCTCATCTTGTGACAGCCATAGGGGTACCCCAAGGGTGTAAATGAAATTAATATATGGAATTAACTATATAAAAAATGTCATGAACCCAAATTGGATATGGAATGGTGAATTTTCAGTAATGAATCAGCAAGAAATCCAACATAGCTATTAGAATTCCTTATCTATGGACAACCATTGATGCAATGATTCCCCCTGATATAGACTCAAAGAAAGTCCTAAATATATTTAATTATCTAATCATATATTTCATCCATATCATTTTATATGCCAAATAAATGGTTTGACACCCATGATTTTCCACATGATTTTATTCACGAACACATTTATTTATTTGGAATCAATTCTCCTTAATATCAATTTAAAACCATAGTCTAAGGGAAATTTATTATATCCAATAGTAACACCCATTTCTTTATCACACCATGTGATACTTTTCCACATTTAATATTATTACATTATTTAAACATTACCAATGGTTGAATAAATATTGTTTCATTCAAAATCATTAATGTAAACACATTATAGGTTTCTTAGTGTGAATCTATTTAATAAAACCAAACATTTAAAACTTAAATCGAAAACACGTATCTTTTCACCATATTAATAGACAATTATAGCATACAATTACATTATTATAAAACTATGGTCACATTATTACAAGATTTTCCCTTGGGGATATCCCTATGTATATTTTCATTAAAAAAATAAATGTAATTTAACAGAGGTAACAAAATATGGTTATGGTGTAAATAATTTCCATGTTCATCACTCATGGTTTTAGTGAGACCACACATTTAATGAATTTAATTTGTGAACTTGACTATTGGTAAATTCAGCTTACCAACCACCTTTTATATTAATTCCATCCATTTAATTCCTAGCTTTGAAATTGATATTTTAAACCCATTCCAGATTGATGGAAAAAAATTAAATAGTCCCTAACCCATTCATCATCCAAAAAAACCATTTCATTTTAATTGTATTATAATTAATTAATAATAGATAAATAATTATAAAAAATAAACCACATAGAAATATGTTGTATCACACCCACTAGATATAATCACAATTATCATAACCATATTTGTCTCTCCTATAGATGTTTTTTCCATGCACAATGAAAAACCTCATTTCAGAACCCTATATCAAAACTATAGTTTTAAAGTGTATATATTATTCTTCTATATATCCCTAATATAGATGATATATTTAAAAAACCATACACTTTAAGAATAAATCATCCATAGTTATCATTAAAATCACAATATTAACCTAAAATGTGATTAAATAAATAAGTGGTTGAAAATAAATTGTATACATATTTTAATCATCCATGAACCATTTCCTAAATATATTGGTGAATCATAGAAATACTTATATGAATAAAAACCAGATCCAATATTCATAAAATAGGTCTTATACAACCATTCCTCACCATTAAATTATCACAAAATTTTATATCCTAGTAAAATAAAATTATATAATGTATCCCACATAATGGTAACCAACAACCAATTTAGTATGGGATTTTCTCTCTCATTACCCAATGTCAAATGTACTCTACTATTAAACCATCCTAATATTTTCCAAAATACCACATAAAATCATATCACATGTTTGGCTGGTTAGAATATAGACCATGACAGTCTATCATCCTATGAGATTTACCATCATCCAATCAATCATTCCATCTCTACAATATCCAAAAATATGACCTAATATCAACATGATTATTTTACATCACCATCTCTTTACATATCTTTCACTATTTATAACCATGACCATTATGAACATAATTACTATTACAACCTATAGAAATGAATCAATACCACCAAATATCACCAATACTCTCACTTAACCAATTCTCTAAACCAGTGTTAGTGGGGAAGATGATGTACTCTCCTAACCATTTTTGTAGTGACTAGAATTTTTTTTGAAAACAATTAGATCCCAATATAATTGAGAAGTTTTAACTTTACCATAAATTTATGTATTGTGTATATAAATCACAGTCATTAAATCACTTATATATATATATATCAATACACAAGACCTACATAAATGTGTCACCATAGTACCACTCTATCACCACCAATAACCATTATCATACATTCATAGACGCATAACACCATCGTTACAATCTATAAAAAATAAACTAAACCACGTTTTAGACAAAATATCCAAAACGATACATGATCAATAATTTATTCATGTAATTAACTTATTAAAACTTTATTTATACCACTAATTTATTAAATTAATTAAATCATGAAATTTGACATTGGATGAAAACCCATTCGTATCAATTACCCTTGTTATTTATATACATTACAATTTTTATCCTGCAATAGAAACACCAAATTCCCATTCTATATAGAAACTATTAACATCCTTACAAAATAGAATAATCCATCATAAAAAACCAAATTATTAGCCAATAGAGCATTCAAATGGATTCCATTTTTCACAAAACTAGGCACATCATTCTTCCAATTTAGTAATTACTTTATCTCTTTCCATCCATGGTATGGAATATGCAACCACGGTAGAAAAACTATAATAGAACATAGATATATCAATTATCCAATTGTTGCACATAATTACCACAAAATAACCCCAAAATAACCATTCAAGCACAAAAATAACAATATTCATTACAACAAAAATCATTATGTGTTTTCATTATCAAGTAACTATCCATTTAAGACATGTGTTAATTTTAATTTATTTATTTTATACAACCGGTTCCCTACAATTATTAGGATGGTAAAATTTTATAATTGATGTTTCCCTCTATTAATCTCAAAACTATTCCATAAATAAAAAACAACATTAAATATACATAATAGTAGAATATATAAATAAATATCATTAAAAAAATTACACACCATAACAAAAAAAATAGTTCCTATCAATTTCATTTTATTTTGATCCAATAGAATCATTATGGATAAAAATTTTATTCACTGAAAACAGCATAATTTTATTTTTTTTCATATTATACGTAAAATCATGAACAATATAGTTTAATCTATAAAAAAACATTACTTCCTAATGAAAAGGTGAAAGGGAGCTTATCAATAAAACTAAATCATGGATTTCAACACCATAAAAAACTAATCAAAAATATCACCATAAAATATCATCAAGAAATCCTAAAACAGTATAGAAAACATTCATAGATGATGAATATTGGATAAAAGTAATATTAGAAATATTCCACATAGGATCTCTATAAGAAGATATCATATTCAAAGGGTTAAAAATAATCATAAGGAAATTAATTAAATCTAAATATACACATCTTTTAATTAATGTGGTGAGAGATAATAATTGTTTTAATGGAAATAATGGTGTTTTCACACTAATATATGTCCTCCATATTTCCATGTTTGGGAAAGGTAGACCATTATCATCTTGTTAATTAAAAAAGTAAAATTTATCTAAAAAATTCAATTATAGATCCACTTATGTCTCACTAATTCAATGATTATACAACGTTTAAAATCATCATGTCCAGGGTAAGGTTCATTGTAAGACCCCCATAATAAAATCGTAGGTAATTATAGAATAAGGCTTTTTGGTATTTATTAATATATATGAATTACATAGTAATTTCATATTAAATGGGATTTTATGTCTGATAGTGTACCCAATAGGCAACAACGGGTTTCTCAAAAATAATATGAGGCACATAAGAATGAGTTATACCAATAAATAATATCTTATTATTATTATTACTATTTTATCATTTAGTTATCTTATATAAATTATAATATAGGGAATCAATGATACTAATTGAACTATGAAGAAATGGGTTTCACATGTTGATATAATGATTCATTGTTTACCAAATTAATTAGGAAATTCAATAACAATCAAGGTTGTGTTTTTCTTAAAAAAACTATTGAAATGAAAATAAATGATTTATAAAAAATTAATAACTCATGATGGATCTTATTATTGATATATATATTTAATATATTCAACTAAATGTTTAAAATTTATCT
Organism: Viscum album; assembly: GCA_963277665.1. Classification (NCBI taxonomy): domain Eukaryota; kingdom Viridiplantae; phylum Streptophyta; class Magnoliopsida; order Santalales; family Viscaceae; genus Viscum; species Viscum album. The sequence goes on along the minus strand of OY728128.1, from coordinate 791,653,518 downwards.
ATATGTTTTCAAGACATGATATAATAACTAATTCAATTTTTTCTATAAAAATGAAGTATTATACAAAAAAATACAATTTTACCACCTTTTGAGAGAGAAACCATATTAAATCTATTTTTTGACACTTTTATATGTTCTATATGAAAAAATAAACATCCTATTTTGAATTAGGACCACAAAAATTAGTTTGGATTTGTTTTTCCTATTTTTATAATAACATTACAATTTTAATGAATAGTGAAAATTTTATATTTTAATTTAAAACTATATTTTCATAAAATTTATTTATATAGTTAGGTTATAAATTTAATTTTTATTTTAGTGTAATTATATAATATTTTTAACATTTATTAGAATTTTGAACTTTTGATGTTAATATTCATTTTATTTGGATATAACAATGTGTCTATATTTTGATAGTGTTTACTTTTTAAAAACATGTTTCCTCAATCCGACAATTGGATTAACATTAAAATAATTTTAGTCACTTTTTTGAATTAAATTTTAAAAAATTGGCATACATGGTAGTTATTATTATTAAAAATTTGATCTAATAGTATCAAAAATTATTTTGGTGACTTGTAAATTTATTATTTTATTTACCATGGTAAAAGTGTAAATTAGATAAATAAGGGATAAATTAATATTATAATAATAAAAAACAACCCCACAACATATCCTAACATTATTAAATGAGTTATGTTTAATGTATACAATAATGTTTGAGATCTTTTGTCCCTTTGATGCTACATTGGTGTTATTTAGACATTTATAACATCTAATTTAATCTAAAGAAAAAAATATCATAAACATGTATATGATTACTAAAAAAATATTAATATGGGGTTATATAAAGGATATGTTCAAATATAAATAGTAATTATAAAATCAAAATATATCTTACACATTGGTATATTATTTATATTATTTTGAAATTATATATTTAAATATTATTATGACACAAAGATGATGTAGTGATTTCTTTATTAATTAATAAATCAAATAATTGTTATTATGAATATAAAAATAAATATTATTTGAAATAATTTATGACATAAAAAACGTTATAGGTGACAATAACATATTTTATGTCTTTTAAATAGTTTTTTATGTTATCAGTCTGTTTATATTTTATTAAAATTCAATTAAATGAATAGTGACGTAATTGGCATAACTGATATTTAATAAAAATAATAATTTATTGATATATTAAGAATAATTATAAAACATTAAAATAACAATATTACATTGATATGATTTAAATTTTCATTAAGAGTACAATTATGGGAAACTGACCGCATCTATGTAAAATTTATAACAACCTAACATTTAAAATGTTGTTACCATAATTAAAATTAAAAGAGAATAATTAAGAGTAAACTGAAATGATTAGGTCTAAAAAAACTAAATATATTTTTATATTTTATTTGATGAATTTTATATATCAATTATCATATTATATTTGAAATATCTCATGATGGTGTAAATTTTATTAATCAATTAATTTATATGAATTTAATATTTAAAGATATTTCATCAGTGGACCACCACTCTCATATAAAAATGTACCTATATTCTATAATATTCATAATTCAAGAACCATTTTGTTCAACAAATAACAACCCAATCCACTTCCTAGAATATATCCCCACTTTCTTGGGGAATTATTTTAAGAAAAACATCCTTATTATATTTTTTAAGGTGTTTTCCAAAGGTGACCAACGGAATAAGTGGTATGGTTTTTAAGTGTTTCTATTTTATTTCCACTTCCACATCCTATAAATATTATTCATATAAGATTAAATTTTATCTATAGTATCGTCAATATACTAATATTTAATTATCTAAATAAAAACTCAAAAATACCTCAGAAATTTAATCAAATGAGGAATGAACATTTCAATCATGTGTACAACGGACTGGCACCGCACGAAATGATATTTTTCATTTTTCATTAGTGTCTATGAAGACTAGATATAATTATGTAATAAATGTTGATATATGATATTCATGACATATTTATCATTTTAATAGAATTATATTTTAATTATTTACATACATTACATTCATTGAAAAATGAAAATATCGTTTGCGCAGATATTTTAACTATCAACTACATAAAGCAATGTGAAACGTTTTTTTTCACATAATCACTTTTATCATATATAAAGTATTTTTTAAATTATTATTATTTTATTAATTATATTATTATCATTCTGGAATGGTAAAATATTTATTACCGTATATCCATAATTATTAATTAAAATGAAAAAATGTTACTCTTGTGTACGTTAGACTTACCATCTCAATGATTAAACATTGTTCATTTCTCATTACCATTAATAATTTTTTTATTTAAGAATTATAATTAAATTATTAAATTGATGATTATTTCATGAATACTATTCTGGTTATTATGGAATTATGAACAAATGGACAATTTATATACTAAACAGTTAATTTTTTACAAAAGCACCGAATATCGAAAAATCATTAGATGCGAAAATAAAAAATTGTATATTTTTTATATCATTGTAATGACTGATAAGAAAAGAATAACATAAACATGAAAAAGATTCTCAAAAATGTATAATTTAATATAAATTTATTATTTAGGAATATAATGATTGTATCTGATGAGTCGGACTTATGGTAAAGGTTTTCATCTCAATATACTTTCATTGAGGCATTTATTGTTAATATACACATTTATTATTTTATAATTTTTATATATAGACACTATGAAATTTAATATCAATATTATATCTTGAATAATTTTATTTATTGTTTTGGTAATTATAATAATACATGTATATTAAGATTTAAATTTTCAAACATTTATGGGACACCATGAACTATTAATGTTTTAAATATCAACTCCTTTTTTTGGATATTAATTTACACATTCCATTATATCGACATAAAAGGATTATAAAAACCATTTATTGGCTATTTTCAATTAAATTCAATGTTTTTAAAAGGAATATTTTTTTATAAATCATTGTATGTTCTTTATGAATGACAAACAATGTTTTTAACATATATTGTGACAATGAAATCTCTGCTACCATCACCATTATTTGATATGTTTCTTTCCCTACAATTCATAATGTTTTAAAAAGGAAATAAAAATAATTATAATATTAAATTTTTATATTTTTTTTGTTTTAAAAATGGGTTTTAAAATGAATAGACTATATCTATATCTTGAAATGATATTTTGTGACTGCAATGTGGAAATGTTATTTTCTCATTTATGCATGTTTTATGTGGTATAATTATGTCATTGTTCATGGGAATTGATTATGTACATTTCTGGTTCTGTGTAAATGTAAGGGTGGGTGAGATAGTGATAGCTCATCAATTCATTGGGTAATTAGACAGAGTTATAAGATAAGGTTTCTCCTAAGATATTTACAGAATATTTTGTTATTGATATTCCAAACATAGGAATTAAGGATACATTCTATGTAGTGATAGCCCTTAATGATATTTTTGTGGTCATCCTTATTTTTTGAAATATTTTTCATAAAGTATAATGATAGGTAGGAAAATAGAAGAAATCACGATGTTTTTTATCATGAAAATAATTCACATTTTATTTTAAATATGTACATTTTGTGAAAAAATATATAGTGAGTAATATAGTGCACTTTGAAATATTTGAGTTGTTATGTAATAGTCCTGACCCAATTATATAAAAATAAAAACATGAAAAGATCCTAAATGTGAAGAAATTAAATTATGTTGGTCGGAGTGGTTTACTCAAGAGGGGGGTGAATTGAGTACCAATTAAAATTTCTGTATTTAAAAACACTGTCTTAAAGACCCCCAAATAAAATAATAAATTAAACGGTAGTGAATTTATATTAAATTAGAGGTTATGTTAGATTCTCAAGGGATTGATTAATTCCCAGTTAATCAACACATGATTGTGTGATTATCTTTTGAAACTAAATTACTAATCTACAATTAACATAAACACTTGCTAATTTAATTATCAAAGTAACTTTAAAAACAGTATTGGTTTTAAAGTGATTAGCAGCGGAATAAAACTTTGAAAGAGATGGCACAACAAATGTAACCAAGAGGTTCAGTCTCAAGACGAGACTTAGTCCTCTCAAAAGTTTATATAAAAATGATCCACACCCTGGATCGAGGTTCAATAGTTTACAACTATCTAGGTCCAAGACCTCTACCACTGTTATTCGTGGGAAACAGTACAACAACAACCAGCTGTCCAGGTCACACACGACCTCTACCACTGTTATTCGTGGGAATGAAAGAGTGCAAGAATTTGGTAAGGATTTACAAATCCTCCAGTTTAAGTACATGAGACAGTGTATGTGTTAGATACAGCAGATAAAACACACTTCTCGAAAAGTATAATAATAAATCACAGAACAAGAGATGTAGAGTTTAGAGATTGTTCTGGTGATTTCAGTGTAGCTCTGGACTCCTTTGGATTCGATCAGAAGTGAGTCTGAGTCCTCTTCTGGTTTCTGTTTGAGAAACAGAGTGTCGTATTCTCCAGGTTCACAGACATTGAAAATGTAGTGGTTGAAGTTCTTCAGTGTTCTTCTTATATGCACAGAACACTTCTCGAGTATGCTTGATTGTCTATGAGCTTCTCTGTGTTCTTGATGGAACTGGTTTTTCTCGTTCTTGATTCATCTCGTTCTTGTGTTTCTGGTATATTTCATCCACCACACTTCTCTGCCTTTTTTTTGTTTTTTGGGCAGTGTAGTCTTCTTGTATTTATCTCATGGGAAACAGGGGACAGAAAAGATCTCCTTTCTGTAGGTACGAGGTACGAGTTCCTGACATCCGACAACCTTTATCAGATATTTTACAAATCATTAAAATGTACATGATATGACTGTTGGATAGTTTAAATAATGATAGGAAATAAAGAAATTCAAACAGTGAGTTGAGTGATCGGTAGGTAATCAGCATCGGTAGCTTGGACATCGGTAGCTCAATGTCATTAGTTGCTTTGACTCTATCGGTAGCTCTATGCGTCGGTTGGTACATGCTTGTATCAGTGACATTGTTTATCGGTAGCTCCATGCATCGGTAGCTCCATGAGTCGGTAGCTCAATGTGTCGGTAGCTCCATGCATCGGTAGCTCCATGCGTCGGTATCGGTAGCTGTGAGTCTGTCAGTTGCTTTGTCCATCGGTGACTCTTATTCCATCGGTAGCTATTTATACTTATACCGGTAGCTCTATGTTTGTATCGGTAGCAGTCTGTAAGTCAGTAGCTTACATTTATAAGCACATCGGTAGCTCTATGTTAAGTATATCGGTAGCTCTGTGTTAAGTATATCGGTAGCTCTGTGTTAAGTATATCGGTGACTCTGTCTGTCGATAGACTAAGTCTATCGGTAGACTGGGTACCGATAGCTCTTTATCAGTAGCTATAGGCAGATTACTTATCTGTTTTATGCAGAACACATCCGATTGTGTTAGAATCAATTTATAACTTGTATGAACATGGATAAATGAGGATTAACATATTCCAAAGACTATTTTAAAAATTATTATTGGTTTGATCACAGATTTGAAATAATTAAAGTATAGATCAATGATACTTAAAAATATAATAGAGAATGAAAGCATAATTGGGATTTTCAACACATATGAATACATGATTGAGATTATCAAAACAGGTGAGGTCAACAATCTCACCTTTTTTGATAATCACAATTTATGATATGGTCATTTAACATAGTGAAAATATAATAGTAAAGAGTATAATATTGAATTCAATTTTCTCAGAGAAAACAGCATCAGAGATAATAGAAATAGTATGATATAGTCATAAGTTATCAGAGGTAACAATCATAAGGTACCGAAGGTAAAAAGAAACATAATAATATCAGAGATAAAATTGAAAAGAAGGTTATTTTTCTCCATTGAAAATATTTCTCATTCTCTCATTTTGTTCTCCCCCTCATTCTCTCATTTTGTTCTCCCCCTTTGTGATAATCAAAAAGTGGGAAAGTATATATATAGGAGACAAATAAAACATGAGAAGAAAAAAAGAGTTCCTCTGTATTAGAGCAGTCAGAAAGTACAGAAATAGAATACAAATGAATTCCTATCAAAAATCCTGGCCACTGGATCAATCCAAATCTTCCACATGAGATTTTCCTTTGGGATCAGAAGAAGGTTCGGGTGGTGAGGATGCAGGTGAAGGTTTTGGAATGCCAGAAAATATCAAAGGAGGCTGAGCTACTGACACAGAGTCAGGCCTGTAGGTTGAAGATATTTAGGTGATCATTGGTGTGAGGCTTTGAATAGCTTGAGCAGGAGTCAGCTGGACTGTAGAAGCAGCTGAGGCAGAAGCAGGAAAAGCAGGAGGTATGATGACTGGTCTGGCATCAACATGCAAGAAGGGAATCAACAGATTTTTAAAATCCTTAATAATTCCTCCTCCACTTTCCATAGCAGAGATGAAATCATCTTTGTTCTCCATGAATTTCTCCAAGGCAGGAGTCAATATTTCTAGTTTGCTCACTTGTTCTCTAAAAGCTTGAGTTACTGGAGGGAGCTTCATGTTTTCCAACATCAGCTTGAAGTGGTGTTCGAGTTGATGCTTGGTGAAAATTCTGGTGAAGTAGTAGTCCACTTTTCTCTTTATGGCTTCCTGAGAGGCAGAGGCTTCTCTCATATAATCTTGAACAATATTCATTATTTCTCTAGCATAATCTCTTGTAGAAATCACCACTCGGCTCAACTCTGATGAGTCCACAGAGCCACTGGTTGAAATAGAACCAATCTCCTCCTTCAACATTTCTAGAACTTGATTCAGGTCAACGGATAGTTTGGATGTGAGAGGGCCAAGAGAGAAGGAAACAGTTTATTTGAAACTCTTAGACAAACCACTGATTAGGCTTTGAACATGAGAGCCCTGTAATTGAACATGATCCTTCACTGAGGTTTTGAAACATTCAAACACCGAGACAAACTGGCTTACTACAATCTTCACATAAGCTAGGTCCTTGTCATCTTGAGACTTGGAACTCATATAAGAATCCAAAGCAACAACTGATGTCTTGAGAGCTTCAAGATCTGCTTCGATTCTAGAAGACTTAGTCTGGCACTCTTTCACTTCTTCCATAAGCTCAGACACAAAAGAAGATAAATTGCAAGCCAGAGATAGCTCGTAGGATCTCTCTAACATTTTCATTTCTTAATTAAAGTTTTGCTTCATCTCAGCAACTAATACACTGAATGATTCTTTTAGCTCATTCTTCATGGATTCAAGATCAGATTTAGAGACAAAATCATTAGGGACAACTGCAGCAGATCCCCTTGCTGAGGCCAAACTGACTACAGAATCAGTCATTATTGATTGAATTGAGGATGCAAGGGAGGTTTCCATTGACTTCACTTCTTCAACAAAACTGGTTTTGAGGTCCTCTTTCAGCTTATTCAGATCATGAAATCTGACCACATTATCTGGGAACAACTCAGAAGCAAGATCATAATTGGTCTTCGGTCTATTCACAGACATCTCATTATCTGAATCTGGATAATCCAATCCACAGACTATAAACCCTGGGTCTTCTACCCAGTCTCCAAACTCAACAGCTACTGTAACATTTCCAAGAACAGATTGATGCTCCCCCTCAATGGGTGCATTCTCATGTATCACAACAGCATTCAGTGCTAGATTCTCTTCATCGGAATCTTCTACTACAAGTTCCATCGTTGCATCATCTAGAAGATCTTCTGATACAGGTACTACTTCTTCTGTATCTTTTTCAACTTCAGAAGCAGGCATAGCTGAGATTCCAATCAATGGACTCATACTTAACCTACCAGAAGCAGAAGATTCAGATACATTCTCTTTTTCCTCTTCTTCTTGGTGAGGTACAGACTGGTCTTCCTCATAAGTAGACAAAATTTCCTCTACCTTTCCTTTCCTAGAATAAACCAATTCTGCAACAGGACTTTGGGGCAAGTCTGGATCTCCTCCAACATCCATGGGAGTTTCTTCTTCTTCTTCTGTTTCATCACTATAAACAGGTTCCTCTTCATCAGGTCTCAGACTCGGATCTCTCATATCCTTTGGTCTTGAGGGATGATCCACAGGATTAAACCTATCATATATCTTCTGATCATCACTGACCCATTCTCCCTTCCATGGGTTCCAGTTAATTTTCTTGTACTTACAAACAATAGAGGTGATGCAGAAATTGTTCCTGACTACAACTGTCTCATCCTGAGACTCAACTATTCCTTTCACTTTTATCATTACTGAAATCAGCTTGGCAAAGAATAAAGCATTAGTCTTTGACTTTGGTCTAATCATGTCTTCCATTTGAAGCATCAACAATCTGCACAGATTAATTTTTACACCATGTCTTAGCAAATGAAAAAGATAGATATCTTGATATCTCAGATTTTCAAAATATCCTCGCCTCGGTATCAACACATGCTGAACAAACTTGAAGAGCAGTCGATTCTCTCCATCCATTTCAGCAGCAACCACTTAACTTTGATTCCCATTACCAGTCAGTTATTTTAAAGAGGTTTCATAATCAAAGATGTCACTGCTAGGTGGAATTTCTCTTGATACATACCCAGAGACACCTTCATGTGGAACTTTTAAACACTCATCCCACTCTACTGAAGAAAAAGACATCACTTTTCATTTAAAAAATAGCTTACCCGATTCTCATTTTCAGACTTCTCGAAGGTTACAAACTCGTAGAACTGTTTTACCAACTTCGGGTAGTATGGGCCATTGTTATTCGAGAAAAAATCCACCCATTTCTGGTCTTCCAGAATTTCGAGTACTAACGATTTTCTAGACAGTAGCCATTCCATGCATAGTTCCTTCTCGATTACTATGTCTCTATTCTGCAAGTGAGGATTCACTGGTCTCCTTACCGATCTAGTTCTGACTTCACTAACACTGGCATTATGATGTGTCTTATGCTTCTTAGTGTTTGGTTCTACACTTTCATCTCTGACGATAGGAAGCTTAGTTTTTTCCATCGCGGGTTTAGGGTTCTTGGTCGATTTGGGAGCTAAGGTTCGAAGGTGAGAGATTTTGAGCTCGGTGAGGTAAGAAGTGGCTTAGACTTAGTTTTATCATTTAGGAATTCAAAATAAACGACTAAAATAGAGTAAGATAAAATAAAATAAAAGGATTCATATTCTTGGCGGCAGACAGATGTTTTAGAAAACATTGCATCGGTGTGAGTTAATCATCGGTGACAAAAACAAATCGGTGATACTTGTACATCGGTGAAAATTTTCACATCGGTGAGAATTTCACATCGGTGAGAATTTTCACATCTGTGAGAATTTTCACATCGGTGAGAATTTTCACATCGGTGAGAATTTTCACATCGGTGAGAATTTTCACATCGGTGAGAATTTTCACATCAGTGAGGATTTTCACACCGGTTGTGATAAAACATTTCCAATTCGTGTCTTATGTAACTTAGCCTATCCGAACTTAAAAGTTTAGTGAAAATATCAGCCAATTGATGTTCAGTGCCAATAAATTCAAGAGAAATATCACCTTTTTGATAGTGATCCCTTAGGAAATGGTGTCTTACATCTATGTGTTTGGTTCTAGAGTGAGATACAGGATTCATAGAGATGTTTATTGCACTGGTGTTATCACATTTGATTGAAACATGTTCAAAAACATATCCATAGTCCAAAAGAGTGTGTTTCATCCACAGAATTTGTGCACAGCAACTACCAGCAGCTATATATTCTGCTTCGGCAGTAGATAATGCGACTGAGTTCTGTTTCTTACTACACCAAGAAACTAAGGATTTTCCAAGCAGATGACATGTTCCTGATGTGCTTTTTCTATCTAACTTACAACCAGCAAAGTCAGCATCTGAATAACTCATTAACTCATAGGATTGTCCTTTTGGGTAAAACAAACCTAAGTTAACTGTGTGTTTGAGATATTTAAAAATTCTTTTAACAGCAAGCAAATGAGATTCTTTTGGATTAGCTTGAAATCTAGCACACATACACACACTAAACATAATATCAGGTCGACTAGCAGTAAGATAAAGTAAACTACCAATCATACCTCTGTAATTTGTTTGATCAACTGGTTTCCCAGTTTCATCTGCGTCCAATTTACAGGTAGTACTCATAGGAGTTTAACTTTCCTTGATACTGTCCAGACCAAAACGTTTTAAAAGATCCTTTTTATATTTACTTTGATTCAAAATAATTCCATTTTCATTTTGAAATACTTGAAATCCAAGAAAGTACTTAATCTCTCCCATTAAGCTCATTTCAAATTCATTTTGCATACTTTTTGAAAAATCAGTACATAAAGAGTGTTTAAAAGATCCAAAAATAATATCATCAACATATATTTGTACAACTAAAACATCTTTAGAAATTCTTTTAATGAAAAGAGTTGGATCAGCAGTCCCTTTAAGAAAACATTTTGAAATAAGGAAATTGCTAAGTCTATCATACCAAGATCTTGGAGCTTGTTTCAAACCATACAAAGCTTTAGAAATTTTAAAAACTTGATTTGGAAAATGGGGGTTAGTAAATCCAGGTGGTTGTTCTATAAAGACATCGTCAATTACAAAACCATTTAGAAATGCAATTTTCACATCCATTTGATATAGCTTGAAATCCAGATGTGCAGTATATGCACGCAAGATCCTAATGGCTTCTAGTCTAGATACAGGTGCAAATGTTTCCTCATGGTCTATACCTTCTTCTTGACTATATCCTTGCGCAACTAGTCTAGCTTTGTTTCTAACTATATTTCCATATTCATCTACTTTATTTCTAAAAACCCATTTTGTGCCTATTGTTAAAGTGTCCTTAGGTCTGTCAACTAATTCCCAGACTTTGTTTCTTTCAAACTGATTTAATTCTTCCTGCATAGCTATTACCCAGAATTCATCATTGATAGCATCATTGATATTTTTGGGTTCTAGCTGTGAAAGAAAAGCTTGATATTCAACCTGGTTTCTTAGAGAACCTCTAGTTTGTGTTCCTCTATCATGATTACCAACAACAGCTTCTAATGGATGATTCTTTAGAATCCTTATTGATCTGGTAAAGGATGGACTAGAAATTTCAGGTTCATCTATAGGTTCGGGTTCAACAGAAGCAGTTTCTGGAGAAAGTCCAGAACTGGATACTTTGATAACAGGTTCTTTAGATTTATCATTAAGGTCCAGAATAGACAAATCTTCTTCAAGATTCTCAAGAGAGGTTTTAGGCTCATGTGTATCAGTTTCATCGAATTTGATGTGAAAAGATTCTTCCACACATTTAGTTTTCTTATTTAATACTCTATAAGCATTACTTGAAATAGTGTAACCCATAAAAATTCCTTCATCACTTTTGGAAGAAAACTTATCCAGATTATCATTATTATTTAGAATAAATACTTTTCAACCAAAAACATTAAAGTAATTAACCTTAGGCTTTCTATTTTTCCACAATTCATAAGGGGTTTTCTTAAGAATGGGTCTAATTAAGACTCTATTAATAACATAACAAGCTGTATTTACAGCTTCATCCCAAAAATAAATAGGCAGGTCATATTCATTGAGCATGGTTCTAGAAATTTCTTGAAGGGTTCGGTTTCTTCTTTCTACTACACCATTCTGTTGGGGTGTTCTAGTGGCAGAAAAGTTATGAGTATAGACATTGTGTGAGCAATAAGATTCAAAATCTTGATTTTCAAACTCACGACCATGATCACTCCTCAACGTTTTAATCTTAAGTTCACTAAGGTTCTCTACAGATTTAGAGTATTTAACAAAAGAAGAACATGCTTCACTTTTGTGAGCTAGAAAATATACCCAAGTATATCTAGAAAAAACATCTACTAGAACATAAACATAGTGCTTCCCATTTAAACTAGAAACTCTTGATGGTCCAAACAAATCCATGTGAACCAATTCAAGTGGTTGAGAAGTCGAAACTTCTTTCTATGATTTAAAAGAAACTTTTTGTTGTTTTCTCTTTTGACAGGGGTTACACACTCTATCATTTTGGAATTCTAATTTAGGTAGGTCTCTAACTAGGTTTTTTTCTAGAGAGTTTTCTAAGTGAGTGAATGTTGCAATGTCCCAATATTCTGTGCCATAGCCAAGATTCTTTATGAAAAGAATTCAAACAAGTAATATTCTGCTTCGCTAAAGAATTCAGATTAACAGCATAAACATTTTCATTTCATAAGGCAGAAAATACCAAAACATTCTTAGAATTAAAAACTTTGCAAGAATCATTTTCGAATTTAACATGAAAACCATCATCACATAACTGAGAAATACTTAATAAATTGTATTTAAGGCCATCAACAAATAAAACTTTAGAAATAAAAATTGAATCAGTGTTACCAATCTGGCCTAGGCCGATGATTTTTCCTCTTGAATTATCACCAAAGGTGACAAAGCCTCCATCAACTTTTATTAAACTCTTGAAACAAGAGAAGTCTCCTGACATATGTCTTGAACATCCACTGTCCAAATACCAGGTCTCATTATAGGAGCTCTTTAAGCAAGTTCCCTACAAAACAGATTCAGATGGGAGATGATTTTGGTACCCAGATTTTCTTGGGTCCAGACAGGTTAGCCAATAACACTTTAGGTACCCATATTTGTGTAATGGGTCTCAGATAATTTCTAGAATTTACATGCTTTGAAAGATAAACTTTATTAGATCCATAGCTATGTGTATAACTGGTTGAAGAATATGAAGTTCCAGAATTACCTTCATTCTGTCCAGATTTAGAAATGAATCTAGTTTTGGCAATTTTCCTTTGTCCAGGTTGGTATCCTATACCAGTAGTATATTTAGGTGCTATTTGCTTTCCTAGCATATGTGTTAGTGTATTTTTTCCATTGGTGAACTTCTCTAAGACTTTCCTGAGTTTCTCATTAGATAGTTTCAGTTCAGTGTTTTCTTTTAACAGTTGAGCATTTTTCTCTTTTTCAATAGTGAGTTCGGTTTTAACTGTAGTGGTGAGAGCATGCTGTTTCTTTAATGACTTGTATTTATCCTTAAGTTCATTACAGGTCTCTTCCAGCATATCATAGTACTCAAACAATTCATTTTTAGACATTGTTCCAGAATCAAAATCAGATTCTGCATTATCTTTAGAGTAATAATTTAAAGCAGGAGTTTCAGCAGTTACCTGAGACGTGTTTGTCATAAAGCACATATTTGCCTTATTTTTTTCTTCAGTTTCAGAGCTTTCAGATTCAATAGAGCTATCCTCAGAAGCACTCCATGTAGCCTTCATGGCTTTCTTAAACTTATTGTCCTTATATTCATATTTCTTTTTATACTTCAGCTTTGGACAGTCGGCTTTAATGTGTCCTTTTCTCTTGCACTCATAACAGACAACATCATCTGATTTGTCATTCTTCTTCCAATCCTTTTTCCATTTACCTTGGTGATCATACATACCCTTATAATTTGTTTTTCTGAAGAACATCTTTTTCCTATAAAATTTCTTAAATCTTCTAGAAATGTGACCCATCTCAGCATCACTTTCAGAATCACTTTCACTGTATTCACAGCTTGAACTTTCAACTACATCTTGAAGCTTTTCTTTTTCCTTATTCATTGAAGATGAAGATTTGAAAGCGACATACTTTCTTGGAGGTTCATTTTCTTCCTCTTTATTCACTTTAAGCTCTTCTTCATACATCATCACCTTGCCAATTAGTTCCTTGACAGGTAGAGCAGCAATGTCACATGATTCTCTGATTGAGATAGATGTGCCTCTCCATCTATCAGGTAGACATCTCAAAATTCTCATAATTTGTTCCTTCGATGAGACATCCTTTCCCATCGAGATCATTGTATTGACAATTTCATTGAACCTGAGATACATGTCAGAAATGGGTTCGTCAGGCTTCATTTTAAAATTATCATACTTGATTGTATAAGTGTTCAATCTCATTTCTTTAACATTCGTTGTTCCTTCATGAGAAACAGCTAAGGTATCCCAAAATTCATATGCAGTTTTAAAAGAAGAAATTCAATTAAACTCTTCATCTCCTAGAGCACAGTTCATGGCATTCATAGCTTTACAGTTGTTATTGTAAGAATTCTTTATAGGTTCATCCCAAGTAGATCTAGCAGTAGTGGGAATTTTGTATTCTGATTCAATAGCAGTCCAAATATCAAAACCTATGCTTTCTAGATGAATTTTCATTTTCAGTTTCCACTGAGCATAATTAGTTCCATTGAAGAATGGTGGCCGGTTAGTAGCAGCACCCTCAAGTCTATTGTCCATGATGAGAAAATTTTAAAGAGATAAAAATTTAGATATAACAGAAATTTTAAGAACTTTAAAATACAACTACAATTACAGTTCAAAAGCAGAGTACTTTTAGAAAGTATTTTCAAACCTCTGATACCAAGTGTTGGTCGGAGTGGTTTACTCATGAGGGGGGTGAATTGAGTACCAATTAAATTTTTTGTATTTAAAAACACTGTCTTAAAGACCCCCAAATAAAATAATAAATTAAACTGTAGTGAATTTATATTAAAGTAGAGGTTCTGTTAGATTCTCAAGGGATTGATTAATTCCTAGTTAATCAAAACAGGAGTGTGTGATTATCTTTTGAAACTATATTACTAATCTACACTTAACATAAACACTTGCTAATTTAATTATCAAAGTAACTTTAAAAACAGTATTGTTTTTAAAGTGATTCGCAGCGGAATAAAACTTTGAAAGAGATGGCACAACAAATGTAACCAAGAGGTTCAGTCTCAAGTCGAGACTTAGTCCTCTCAAAAGTTTATATAAAAATAATCCACACCCTGGATCGGGGTTCAACAGTTTACAACTGTCCAGGTCCATGACCTCTACCACTGTTATTCGTGGGAAACAGTACAACAACAACCAGCTGTCCAGGTCACACACGACCTCTACCACTGTTATTCGTGGGAAAGAAAGAGTGCAAGAATTTGGTAAGGATTTAAAAATCCTCCAGTTTAAGTACAGGAGACAGCGTATGTGTTAGATATAGCAGATAACACACACTTCTCGAAAAGTATAATAATAAATCACAGAACAAGAGATGTAGAGTTTAGAGATGGTTCTGGTGATTTCAGTGTAGCTCTGGACTCCTTTGGATTCGATCAGAAGTGAGTCTGAGTCCTCTTCTCGTTTCTGTTTGAGAAACAGAGTGTCGTATTCTCCAGGTTCACAGACAGTGAAAATGTAGTGGTTGAAGTTATTCTGTGTTCTTCTTATATGCACAGAACACTTATCGAGTATGCTTGATTGTCTATGAGCTTCTCTGTGTTCTTGATGGAACTGGTTTTTCTCGTTCTTGATTCTTCTCATTCTTGTGTTTCTGGTATATTTCATCCACCACACTTCTCTGCATTTTTTTTTGTTTTTTGGGCAGTGTAGTCTTCTCGTATTTATCTCACGGGCAACAGGGGACAGAAAAGATCTCCTTTCTGCTGGTATGAGGTACGGGTTCCTGACATCCGACAAACTTTATCAGATATTTGACAAATCATTAAAAAGTACATGATATGACCGTTGGATAGTTTAAATAAAGATAGGAAATAAAGAAATTCAAACAGTGAGTTGAGTGATCGGTAGGTAATCAGCATCGGTAGCTTGGACATCGGTAGCTCAATGTCATTAGTTGCTTTGACTCTATCGGTGGCTCTATGCGTCGGTTGGTACATGCTTGTATCGGTGACTTTGTTTATCGGTAGCTCCATGCGTCGGTAGCTCCATGCGTCGGTAGCTCAATGCGTCGGTAGCTCCATGCATCGGTAGCTCCATGCGTCGGTATCGGTAGCTGTGAGTCTGTCAGTAGCTTCGTCCATCGGTGACTCTTATTCCATCGGTAGCTATTTATACTTATACCGGTAGCTCTATGTTTGTATCAGTAGCTGTCTGTAAGTCAGTAGCTTACATTTATAAGAACATCGATAGCTCTGTGTTAAGTATATCAGTAGCTCTGTGTTAAGTATATCGGTAGCTCTGTGTTAAGTATATCGGTGACTCTGTCTGTCGGTAGACTAAGTCTATCGGTAGACTGGGTACCGATAGCTCTTTATCAGTAGCTATAGGCAGATTACTTATCTGTTTTATGCAGAACACATCCGATTGTGTTAGAATCAATTTATAACTTGTATGAACATGGATAAATGAGGATTAACATATTCTAAAGACTATTTCAAAAATTATTATTGGTTTGATCACAGATTTGAAATAATTAAAGTATAGATCAATGATACATAAAAATATCATAGAGAATGAAAACATAATTGGGATTTTCAACACATATGAATACATGATTGAGATTATCAAAACATGTGAGGTCAACAAATTCTTAATTAAAACTCAATATTAAGTAATTTTTAATTATATGGCCTTATTATAGGGTTCAAAGGCTGGTTTAGTTAGATTTAGAGGCTAGGGTTATAATTGACAATAAGTTACTAGGTTTATATAACCATAATGGATAGAATAATAGAACGAGTTTTCCTTTTTTCAGATAAATTGAATTATTTTGAGCTAACATGAATAATTATAACATAGTGTTTATCTTCCACGTATGGTTGACTTTTTGATGTATTGAAAAAAATATTTTTTGGGTTTTGTAAATGGATGCATCCATCAGGAAAAAAGTAATGATGGATATGTTGAAAAAATTTATGGTTAATTGAAAAAATAATTTAATGAAATGGGAGATGAAATGAGAACTCATAGGTTTATTCAAACAAAACTATTAGGAGTCTGGATTAACAACTGAATCCTTGGTGAGTTTTCTAATTGACAATATAAGAGAGAAATGTATCCGAATTAAAGTTCAGGTAATAATACTATAAGTAATTATATTCAAGGATATATGAGTTGATGGTGTGGAATCAAGCACCTAAGAAAATGTTTTAAATAGATGGGAAAATTTTATATATATTATAATGATTATTATAATGCAATAGCATTCCAAGGATAAAGGAAGCATTTTGTTGACTTTAAAAAAGAGAAAGATGTTTTTTTCATGTTATCAATTGAATGTTTTAAATGTTGGGAGTATGATCATTATGAAAATAATTGTCTTATGAAGAAGATTTTTGAATGGGATCAGGATTAATGTAAATATATATTTTTATAAATACCTATTTCTATTCTAATTGATGATGAGGAAATTGAAAATGTCATTGGACGATATAGACTATTCCTTATGTCTAGTTTTGACATTATTGAGTCACAGGGCATTACTCATTTTTTTGGAAAGAATTATTAATTAATAGTATGGTAAATCTTGGTTAATGGATAAAAAAAGACACTAAATGGTTAAATGTTCTACATATAAAGGTTTCAAATATTATGATAGACTACAAGATGTTGAAATGATTAAAATTATCAATTCATTTTTGATGATGGGATTACTTGGGAAGACATTTTTTTCATGTGTGTGTAACACTGATGTATTTTATGTAATAAAATTTCATGATGAAGATTTATATTTTATTATTTTGGTATTATTATAATGGTATGGATAACCATTATTTTTATATGATATTTGATTTCGGGGTAATTACAGGATATTACATTTTGGGTTTCAAAATGAATGATATGTGACAATGATTGAGGATAAAACAAATTATTAATATTTTAGATAATTATATCTCATTTCGGAAATGTTATAAAATTATATTATTTTAGTAAAAGGAGAACATAAAATATTGGTGAAAATCTGTCAGGTCAGACAAGGCTATGGAAATCAAGACCGCACTTAAAGTGTGACAAGGAATTATCTTCTACCACTGGTCAACAGGATGTCCCTTGTTACTATGTCATTTTATTTTTAGTTAAATGAGTTAATGGAATAAGAATACGTTGATTTTTGGAAATTATGTTTTATCAAATGGATATTGTTGGAATAGGAAAATTATATGGTGATTAAGTGATAAATGTTAATTTGGAAGACATCCACTATTTTGGAAACCCCTTATTCTTAAGGAAAATAAAATATGATGGGATTTTATTTGAGAATTAATGGTTGAATTTTATTTTGGAATAGATCATGTTTTTATCATTGACATATAGTGATTCAGGTTATATAAGGATAATTATTAAACTATCTGGAAGAGTATGTGATTTTGGATATTAATTTTTTGGTATAAGAAATTAAGAGGGGTTGATGTTATTTAGAGTTCAATGTAAGAACATATCGAGGAATTCTATTTTTTAAAATCCTTATGAGTTATGGGTTTCAGTATTAGTTAGGATTTTTTGAATAATTTTGAGAAAAGTTATTTGTTTAATGGTCTATTATGGGATTTTATTATTAATTTTTATTTTTGGAGATTAAAAGTAGTTTTTTATATTCCTAAGAATTATATATTTTTGAAGAATTGAATTATATTATATAAACCAATGTTTTTTTGTTAATAATTAAATATATTAGAAATATATAATTAATCTTTTGTGGATTATTTTATTATCTTGAAGTTCATTAACGTTGCCCAGGTTGAAAAAAACTAATCTTAAATACTCATCATTTTGTTAAAATGATAGGTTTATAGTGGAATTTGGTTAAAAAGAAGAAACTCCACGTGTTAGGTAAGTTCATTTAATTATGTACTTATTATATGTTGTAAACTAATTTCTAAACTCCATTTAAAGGATCATAAAACCGAAAAATTTCCATTTAATTTTCCTACAATGAAATCAAAGACTATTTAACCCATCACATGTTTGTGGTTTTCTGATTGCTACATTTTTCGTAATAATTCATTCATTCACTCCCCATCAGAACATGATGGTTAGTTTTTATTCAATATCTATATTTTTTACATGTAATAGTAATATTTTTTTTCTTGTGTGACAATTTAACTTCACATTATTTCTTTTAAAGTGTTACATTTATTGAATCCTTTTCCAATTTGGGATTTCAATGATGTTATTGAGACCTAATTCAAACAGTTAAAGATGTTTTTTCCAATAGAGCATAAGGATATAACATCCCAGGTAATTATAGAATCTGGATTTTTTATATTTATTAATATTTACGAATTTTATATTAATTTTATTAGAAATGGGTTCTATGTTTTACAGCGAACTCAATACACAATATAGGGTTTATCCGAAATATTACATTGCACATAAAACAGAGTTATACAAAAAAATATATTTTTAATATTATTATTTTAATTTTTTACTTATATTATATCCATTAGAATGTTAACAATGAATGATTTTACCAGAATTATAAAATTATGGTATTCACATATTTATATAATTTTTCATTGGTTACCAAATTAATTTTGAAATAAAATAACAACCAAATAAATATAATGTTTTTATAAAAAAACATCTAAATTAAAATATGTGGTTTTATAAAATAATAAAAATCACTTTTTAGGTATTTTACTAATGAAATATTAATTCACAATATATTTATTATATTAAATTCAGTGATTAAAATTAATACTATATGTTTTCCATAAAACATATAAGAAGAAATTTAATATTTCAAACAAAAGAAGTACTTTTCAAAAGACCACATCTTAATGAGGAGCCCTTATTTAATCTAGTTTTTGACATTTTTAAATGTTCTATATTGAAAAAATTCATAATTTTATGTAGTAAATAAAAAATTATTTTGGATTAATTTATGCTATTTTTCCCAAAAACATTTATATTTTATTTAATAGTGAAAAATACTTCATTTTAATTGAATCCCACTTTTTCAACTTATTTATTTAAATAATTATGTTATCTATTTAATTTTTTTAATGTGTAATTGGATTATGTTTTTATTATTTAATACAATTTTGGTAATTGGATGAAACAATATTTTTAATTTGTCTATAAAAACATGTCAAACTTTTTATTGTTTTTACTTTTTAAAACCCCATAGCCTCAATCCATTCACGAGATTAACGTTAAATTAATTTTATTCACTTTGGTGAATTGAATTTTAAAAAATAAAAATTAATGGTTATAAGTATTAAGTTAAATGTGATCTAATTGGATCACTATAATTCTTGGTAAATATTAACTATAATATTTTATGTACCATGGTTAAAGGGTAAATCAGGTAAATAATGCAAAAAATAGTATTATAATAATACAAAACTACCCTAACAATTGTTATAACATAATTATATGAGTTATTTCCAACCATGAAAATTCTTGGAACAAACTTTTGTTCTTTTGAAGCCACTTGTCTTTGATTAATACATGAAAAACATTTAATTTAAAGTAAAGGAAAAAATAACATACACATGAATCTTTTTACTATATCAATTTTAATATGGTGTTATATAAGTGATATCATAGAATATAAATTGAAATTATAAATATAAAAAATTTACCTACATAATTGTATTCTATTTATAATTTTTATACATTTATTATGTAAATGAAGTTATAACACAATAATTATGTGGTGATTACATTATTAATGAATGAATCAAATAAGTGATATTATAAATATTGAAATATATATTATATGGATTTTTTTTCATAAACGCTTAGTATAGGTTACTATGTAATGTTTGAATTCTATTAATTTGTTTTTTTGATATTTTATATCGATTTGGATTTTATTTAAATTCAATGGAATGAATAGTATTACAACTCACATAATGAATATTTTATAAAAATATTACAATATTAAATTATTTAAAAAAACTAATTTTTTTTAAAATAACAATGTTAATATTATATGGTATAAATGTTCTTCAAGTGTAAAATTATGAAAAATTTACCCCCATAGAAGTAAAATTTATAGCCTCTTAATATTTTATATATTTATTGCAATAATTAAAATTAAATGAGAATAATTAAGGGAAAACCAAAAAGATATGGTCTAAAATGAAATCAATGCATATTTAAAAAATATTGGATTACTTTACTTAGAATTTTAATCATATTATATTCTAAATACCTCTGGTTTGTTTAATTTGGATTAAAAACTAAATTTATATTAATTTAATATTTTAATGGATTCCAAGGGTGCCCCTCTCCTCTCCTGTAAATATGTACCCTTATTTTCTAATACTTACACATAAAAAATACTTTGGTTCAGAAAATATCTTCTAAAACACTACCTATAATCCCAAAAAACTTTTTTTATGCCTTATTTTAGGAATAACCCAATTCTTAGACTTGTTAATGTGTTCTTAAAACGTGACTAAAAAAAAGATGATTCCATTTTAGTGTTTATTTCTTATTTAATCTCCCACTTAGAGTAAATAATATTCCTCTAAGATGAAATAATAAATCTATTATCCTCAATATAATAATATTTTCTTATGTTAATATCATTACCTAAAAATTTCTCCAATTTCATCAAAAGGGAGAAGAAAACATTTTTCGTGTGTACGGTGGACTACCGCTTCGTGAACCACTGTAGTTCATTTTTCCTTACCGACTATCTAGACTAGTTATAATGATGTAATAAATGATCATATATGATATTAGATAAATATTAATCATTTCTATAGAATAATATTCCAATTATGTTCTTTCTTTCCATACAAAGAAAAATGATAACAACATTCATGTGTACGTGTGAACTATCACCTCCAAGAAGCAATTTGAATCATTTTTATTCTCCTCAACTTGTTTATTGTATATATATGTATATTTAAATTATTAAAATTATTGTTATAATATAATTATCATAATTAATGTATAAAATTATTATTACCTTATTTATATAATGAAAAATGAGAAATGAAAAATGTTACTCATGCATTCGTATGACATATTATCTCCATTATTATAATGTTTTTCATTTTTCATAACCATAATTAATGGTTTTATTTAAAAATTATGATTTATTTAAATAATTTAGGATTATTTCAAGAATACTATTCAGGATATGATTGAATTATGAGAACATGGACAATAAAAATCATTACACGTTCATTTCCAACTCACGTACAGAATATGAAAAGAATGTCTGATTTGAACTTAAGTAAATATGTATTTTTTATAATATGGTAATAAGTTATAAAAAATTAATAATAAACATGAATTTGATTCTCAAGAATCATTAAGTTAACCTAATTTTATAATACACAAATATAATTTTTGTACAAGACGAGTCAGACTCAAGGTAATGGATTTCGTCTCAATATCTTTTACTTGAGGAATTTCTTATTTATATGAACCATTGTTGTTTTATAAATTGTATATATAGTGACTACGAAATTTATTGTCCATATTTTATCTATAATATATTAAATTTTTTAATATTTTTTAATTCATGTATATTAATATTTAAATGGTCAAAGTGGTATGAGACACCTTTAATTTTTAAATATTTAATTATTGAATCATTATCTCCATGATAATAATTTGAATATATTATTAAATGGATATAAAATGATTTTATACGACATTTTATATCTATATGTAATTTTATTCAATGTTTTCAGAAGGAATATTTTTATATGAATCATTATATTTGCTATGAAAATGAAAATAAGTTTTTTAACAAATACAGTGACAACAACTTCTCTATCACCATGGCCATTATTTTATATTTTTATTACTCTACAAAAAATATTATTTTTTAAATTAATGAATAAGGAATAAATTACCCATTTTGGGTATTTTGGTATTGAAAATGATTTTGAATTTTTTTTGACTGTATCAACAACTTGAAAAGATATTTTGTTATTGAAATATGTAATTTATATTTTTCATTTATGCATGTTTTATGTGTTATTATTATGTAATGGTTATTGGAAACTTCTTATGTATATGGGTGGTTCTATGAAAAATCGAGGGTGTTTTGAGCCAATGATAGCTCTATAATTAATTGGGTAATGATATATAGTTAAAGGATAAGGTTTCTACAAAGAGATTTTTTGAATATAACATTATCGGTATTCCAAAAAAAACATAAAGGTTACCCTTATGTATCTATGAAATAACGATGAACAAGTGATATGGATTCCACAATTTACATTTATTATTGACGATTTCTGTGATTTATTCATTGATCATGCGATATCACATGGTATGTAAAATAAATTATGTATTATTTTTCAAAATTATTATTTCATGGGTTTATATATATTCAAGGATTAACATTTTATTTCCAAATTTTATATTCCCTTACTATGTTTTTTGTTCTCATCACTCGTTTTTGAAATTTTTTCCACAAGGTCTAAGGATTTTTAGGAGAAAAAATAAATTTAGAAGATATTCATAAATAAAATAATAAATGTTTCATTTTAATGAGTTTCATTTACTGATATAATGGAATGTGATTAGTAGAGTCTGTATTTTAATGTTTGAGTTGATATGTTATTTTTATTGCATTCTGCACTAAAATCCAATCCCAAAAAGATCCTCAATGTGAAAGGAATTAAATTATTGATTAAATATCAAGATCATGTAATGCTTGAGGCTGGGGGCTTATACCCATCTCCATGTCGTGACACAGCCATTGAGAGAGACCCATAATATAATCCTTCATTTATATATCACTTGAAAAATAATTGCATGTCACTAATTCTCTTCAATGAAAATATTAAAAATTACCCACATTATTGTAACAATTTGAATCATATTTTCATGTAGAAGAAGTGAAATTAAAATTATATAATTTATAATGACCCTATCTATAAATTTATCTCATTTTGAGTAAAATACAATAATGAATAATGATATTCATATCCTATATAGCCTACTACATTTTAATATTCTTAACCTATAAAAATTCTCTTCTACACAAATAGATAATTTCATTGTAAGAATAAACTATTGAAAACCAATAATAAAAATAATTCTTCTCAAATTAAGTAGTGTTATTAAAAGTTTATTGAATTTAACTTATTTTAAATAAGGTTGTTTTTCTGTCAATATAGATATCAATATGTATTTGATGTTTTTGATAATCCATTATGGTGTATCAATGATAAATTTCGACATGTTGTTTGGATGCATTAAAAGATTTTAAATCAAGATAAATCTAGAAGAAGGTATTATTTATATAGAGATTTTGTGTGTGTTTATACGTGTTAAAAATATTTTATATAATTTAATGAATAATATTAAATATTTTTTAATTGGTTTATATGATGCTTGTAATTGTATGGAATACATGTTATAAATTGTTTTTAATAAATTGAATATATTAATGCTTTTAATAAACTCTATCTAACTTGGGTTATATAAATATTGAGTAATTGTTTAAGGGACCATGATGGTATTAATGGAATCTTTTTTTAATATTAGTGAAGTATATATTTATTGTTCAGGATGTTTGAAGTCTATGATTGAAACAAATTTGATATTATGGTTGTGTATGCATAATTTGTATATGAATCTATCACAACATTAATAATTATAGTTTGTGTTATATTGATCATCTATTTTGAAAAAAGTTTATTTCAAGTTATACAAAAAATAATTCTTTATTCAATATATCCATAATCTTCAGAGGAAATTATCTGTAAATTATTTTTTTTTGTATAAAATATTTTTAAAAGAAAAATGTACTTCGGTTAATTATGAAGAAACTATAGATGGAAGAAAAAATCACGTTAACACATTGTATTGAAAAAATATATGTAATATTGAAAATAAATATTATAAATAAAACATCAATTTATTTATAGGATATATAATGAAATCATTAATATGGAATCAAAATATGACAATATATATAATGATCATGTTACATGATAATTATAACAGAAGACCAAATAAAGATGAATATAGACACATATATGATTTTTATAACATATGAATAGGGGACACATCACAACTACATTTAGAGACACATATCTGGATGGAAATTTCAAATTAACTAGTTATATGGGCATTGGAGAGGATTTCAATGTAAAAGATACTTAGGTAATCCTTGGAATTTAATGGGATGATTCAAATGAGATATTGAATGAATTATAAGGATAATTAAAATTGGGAATATTGATTAGATTTGAATGTTATGATTTCTAATTGAATGATTGTTGAGAATGGATCCATATTTTTGACACGAGAATAATAGTCACGGTACTATAAAAATATATAATGACTATGGAATAATAATATAGATGAATGATATGGTGAAAATAGGAAAAAATTGACTGAATGAATTATGATATACTAATAGATGATACTTTTACTCCATTATAGAGAGGAGGATGATTCTGATACTATAGAACATTCATCAATGATAGTTAAATACCCTATGAGTATTCATATAATATATAAATATCTTGTGCATCAAAATATATTTAGTGAGTATCAGTATTGACAAATCAATTCTAAAAAAAAGTATATTTTTGTATATATCTATACAAGATTGATCTAGTTGATCTAGTTTTCCTATTGATGGCTATTGATAATTTGTGGTTCTAAAACCACTAGGTTCTATGTGATATCATTCAATCGTTAACACATTTTTAATGGATTTTTTTATTAAATATATAAATTTTTACAATATCTTCATAAAATACTTGATTATATCTTGAAGGGATGGTAATCGTCCTTTCAGTAGTAACCAAATTTTTCAATAGTGGAAAATCAAGAATTTGGGTGAATTACCATCATAAAAATATTTTCTATTTCATTAAAACCCTTTTAAATCCATATTTTAATAACTATCATTATATCTATTTTTATTTGGATACTCTTTAAGAATAAATTTTTTGGAGTAAAATTTAACAGATTTATGTTGTTGAGTTCAAAATGAATAATCCATAAAATAGAGACATTTATTCACATCCTCCTAGTGGTATATCTTTAGAGAAGAATAAAAAGTTCTATAACAAATAATTAAGGTTCCCAGTGATGAAACATTTTTTTAAAATTTATAAAATTTGTGCATTGAATAGTAAGTTTGTTCCATACGTTCATTACATAAGAATCAACATTTAAAAGAATATGATTATTAATTATATATTTTATATTGGCCTAAATATTATTGATTCCACCATAATTGGTATTCTACCCAATTTTAAATATATTTTTAAAATAGTTATTAACATGAAAAATATAGACATCTATGGAAAACTAGAAAATAATATTTTTGGGTAACATTTATATAATTTCTACACAATGATAATGTAATTTGATACCATAAAAAATTGGTAATAACATATTGGTTACAATGACGATTATATAAAACTCAATGATTTCAAACTAAATGAAAAATGGTGTAAATATTAATACATAAATATGTATTTTGATTATAATAATGAATGAAATTTCACATTGTTCAATGATATCACGAGAAGCATTAATGGATTTGGTGAGTAGTTGAATAATTCATCCATTTTAAAAATCATGATGATATTTTTACCATATATATTAGATCCCACAATTTACTAATGGATGGGTTTGAATGATATGATTTGTATGAGCTAGAAAAATCATGTAGAATATGAAATTATAGAATATTAATATTTCATGATGAAATAAAAATATAAAATTTATTTTGAGTCCATGTGAAAAGAATAAAAACAACCAAATGGAGGATTAAAAATAATGTTATTTAGATTTTGTTGTTGATTATGAAGACATAAGATAATATTTTTCTATTATCTAAATAGGATAACATATTAAAAGTTGGATGTAACTCTCATGAAACCACCATGGTGATAAATTTAATGAAAATTCAATTTTTATAAAAGACTAACCAATGAATAATGTTGAAGAGTATAAAAAATATTAGAATGCTGATAAATCTAAAAATGTAAAAATTCAAATTAGTATGATGAATTTTAGTAGAATAAAAACCAATTTATATGTATTAATGAAAAATTGAAAATCATGAAGTAGTTAATTAGATGATAAAGTCAATTTATTTTTCCATATTGTGAATGTATTTGAAAAATCTATATGTGGTCAAAGATATAAAATGTTATATCCTAATGGGAATGTGAAAAGTGAGACAGATTCAATTTTGAGATGATATACTAATCATGAATCCAAATTTGAAGAATGTAAAAGAATACAAGAATACTAGTATGAAAAATATAATTGTGATAGAAACTAAATATCATTATTGTATTAAATACAACGAATATATTGAAAGTGGATTAAAAATTGAAATATTAGCTGACCCATGATAGAATATTGGTAAATGGGTAGTATAAATGTATTGGAAAAATATATTGGTAATAATGAAAAAAATAGTTATTGAAATATAATAGAAGACTATAAAACGGTTGATTAGGGTAAAATTTTATTTCACAAATTGTATTATATTATGTTTTTCCATATATATATTGGGTGAATATGTAACTGACATATCTTAATTAAAATATGTCATTTCTAATAGTGAAGTAAAAAAATAAAGGAGGAATATATTTGGAATAAAAATAAAAATGACAGAAATTTATACATAAAAAATGAAGCTAAGAGTTTCCTATGATTACATTACTAACAAATAGCTTCATCTAGTTCCAGGTTTCTACCAGATCTTACTGATGTTGTTGTTAAAACCCCACCATTCCAGGCACTAGAAAAAGTGATATTACAGGGGGCCCTTTAACAGTGCTTGTAAATAAACACTGATAAATCCAACCCCTTTTTCAATGATATTAAAAACCCTCTAATAAAAAGGTAATATACCAAACCTAATAAAAACTAATTATGGGGATCCTTTATTCGATGTTGTAAAAAATATCTCATTAATGGGGGATACTTGTTAACACTTTTTAGAAGCGTTGATAAATACCACCCTATTATCAGCACTTTTTTAGTAGTGTAGATATTTGGTATATTTTAAAAACATTAATAATATATTAAGATATAAATATAATTATATTTACATTATTATAATATCTATTTGCTAAATATGTTCTAGATAACACTAAATAGTCATTTACGCATAATATATAAGATATTTGTTAAAAATTGATTATAATGTAAAAAAATATATTATTAGTTAAAAATTTAATAATTATTATTGAGTAATATTACTTTATTAACAATAAAAATAAATTTATAACATATCAAAATTATGTTTAAAATGTAACTCACACTTCCAAAAACCATAAATTTTGATGTGACTTTTCATTTGGGAACACCATATATCAAATTGAGCCATGTGATGAGCTCTACATCATAGTGGGATTTAATGAGAAATATTAATTTATTTCTATTTTTTACCCCCATAAAGTACTAGAAGGCCTCTAAAAATAGTTATTAGATGTCTTACCCAACTTTAGTAACAATTTATGGATTTTTTGAAATGTTTAAGGGGTCATCTCACCATTTCTATGGGGATTGAATTTATTTTTATGGATTATATTCATAATGATATTATAGAATATATATTTTATTTTATTTTTCAAAATTTATGATTTCATATAATGAAATATATTACAAAATATACATAATTTTTATATTGTTACACATAAATAATTAATTTTACAAATAAATAATTAAATATATTTACATATAAATAATATTTTTCAATATATAAACAATATTTCAACAAAAGAATATTCATGTTATGAAATATGTATAAATAAAAATATATTGAAATATATATATATGGATAAAAAATAAAAATAAAAAATATATATATCATAAAATGTAAAACAAAATATTATATGGGACTAGAAAAGGTAATGGTGTATATGATCGAGGAATCCAGTTCGAAACTCCTTAGATTTAGGGGTGCACACTAGGGTGTGTGATTATTTGAAGTTATGATAAAGTTGTGGGGGAAGTGATAATAGGGGTGGGATGAACTGATAATTTGGGGTGTGAAAAAAATATATATACCCTTCATAATCAAGGACTCTATCAAACCATCTATCACAGTTAATGGAAGACAATAACAGTTTTAAAAAATCTATCATATAGGTGGCCTTCAAAATTTTGAAAATAATTCTAAAATTTCCCCCTTTAACGGTGAAAAAAAATTACATGATAAGGTCCCCCACTATCGTCACTATTTAGCAATATTAAAGGGGGAGTGTATGAAATATCTAAAAAATAAGAAACAATGTTTATTAAATGAATTAAATCATTCCAACTAAAATATTTTTGTGTGAGATAAATAAAAACATGAAAGATTTTACAAATAATGATATTTTGAGACAAAGTGCATGATTACACAACATAGAGATGTTTCATACTATTTATGTTGTTATAAAAAATAAAATAAAAAGGATTTTTTTTGGAAAGTTGTGGATTACAAGATGTAATTTGAGGATCCATAAAAAGTAAGGGAGGAAAAATTAAATTTATACTGAATAATAATATTTCTAGATTAAATTGATATGGCCATTAAAATTGATAACCCTCAATTTTATGAATATTCTAACGGGATGTAAGGGATAATAGGTAGAATGTATTGTATTTAAGAGAAGATATCCCAAAAATAATATTCAAACCTTTCATAAATATTATTGGAGAGAATTTAATACATTGTTTATGGAGTGAGGAATTCTTTTATTATCATTTTAGACCAAGAAGAACTGATGAAAATATTTGGGAATTCATATTAAAATTATGTTTAAATTCTTCATAGTGGGGAGATTATGGATCAATATAATGAAAAATTTTACTAGTTAGAATGATATTACAGAACGTGTGAATGATTTTTCAAAAAATATTTCTTTTATCATAAAGATATTAATAGAACATTGAAGGATTTTGAAGAGGAATCCATAAATATCTGCACATTAATTGACGAATAAATATGTCCTTCCTATTTTAATTTAATGTTTTTCAAAAAATATACAAGAAATAGATTTTATTTTATAGAGTATAAATATTCCCATGATTATGAGGAATACTGAGAAACTCTTTATAGGGGTCTCACAAAAATTAAAAATATCATAAAATAAATATTTAAATTGCGCATTGTGGTGAGAAATTGGACAGTATGGTTTATCAATAAAACATTAATCCTATATATTTTTTATATTAGACATATTTACTATCTGTGAGTACATTTAAATTAAATAATGAGGAAAAGGTGTATTTGTATATTGATTACTTCAATATTCTTATGTGATTATTGAGACTGATGAACCAAGAAATTATTTCTTGACTTCATATACTAAAACATACCTTGGGATGAGTAAAAAGATTTTATATGAAAATAGTATAAGAATTATTACTATTTATAAACATTATTCACCAAAACTATTATACTCTTTTTTATACATATATTAATCCAATGTAGATATATGTTTAATCTAATAATAATAGATTCATAGGAATTTTATGTTGTATTATAATTCCCTCATGTTTGAAAAGATTATTTTTAGATATGTAAAATGGTGATGAAATGGTTTCAAAAGCTATGTTAAGGTTATCATATTATTAGATTTTCAATTTTTTTCTAGTTAATATATTTGAAATAGAATAGCATATAATAAATTAATGTGATTTGTGGTGGTAGTGAAAAACATTTGAAAGGGGAAGACTGTAAATATCAATATATTGAATTGTAGTGATATTTAATATTTCATTTTGAGTGTTAAATAATATATTAATATGTGTGAGATTAGTTTTGTATATTTGATGAATTTTTAGAAATGGTGGATTGAAATACCTATTAATGTTTAACTATTGAAACCCGTACTTATATAGATTCTAAACAAATAAACATTTTAATGTGATGATTAATCTTATGTTATTTAATATAATGATTATTAATAATGATCAATATAAAATTTACAATAGAGGATATTGAGTTTTTATGATTCTAGTTGGTGAATTATTTGGTATTGGATGTTATTATAGATAAAGAATGTATTAATATAATGACATTCATCAATTGGAAAAATCTTTCAGATGAGGTTTAATTGTTTTTTTAGTTTTTTTGAAACTATTGGACATGTTGAATAATTTTTTATTTTAATATTATTGAATCCCATATATAATATATGGTTTGTATGTTAATTTCACTAATATATCCCATGATATTAGGGATATATCACCATCATCTGAAAGGGAATCAATCTATATAAGAAAATATTTTGGTCATTTTTTGGAAACACTTGGTCATTGTAAATATTAATTCAATAATTACATAAATATCCTACTTTAGACTAGGTAACCATTATCTTTTTTAGAATTATATTTATAAGAATAAATTTAATATTATCATGTTGTATAAGAAAGCTATATAGCTATATTTCCCCCAACATAAACATTAAATAATCATGTGTTTTATTCATTAATTTTCTTCTTTTCACATTGAGTATCTTTTTAGGTTTTGAGAATTATTTAAGTAAGCCATAACTATCAAGTAACTACTCAAATATTACAATGTATACTCTTCTACTAACTACATTTTTTCACAAAATAAATATCATAAAAATATAAAATTATTTATTTTTTGATTTAAATATTTTTGAATTTTTTCATTTTTCCTACCCATCCTTATACCCTTTGAAAATTGTTTAAAAAATAGGTATGAGAAAAAACACTATGTAAGGTAATATATAATAAGGAAAGAAAACATTATTAGAGAAATACTTATAAACCTATGAAATCATACATTTCTCCCATAAAACATAATCTATTAAACATACCTCATGAAAAAATATGATTCCAGAACAACTCAAAGAAATCATATTTTTTAAGGTTACTTGTGGCATCCATATCATACTATTATTTATCATTTAGAACTACATATAGAGTAACCTTCATGGTAACATTGGGAATAACCTTCATTGTATATTACTTAAATATCTTATGTGAACCATTATCTTTGAAAACCATCTCATTAAACAATGAGTTGGAGATCTATCACAAGCTGGCCTACCCCTGAGTTTTCATTGAACCATCTGTATACATAAGAAATTCCCAAGAAACATATCATAATTATAATATATAAAACATGCATGAAGTAAAAATAACTTTTCCTCATTGTAATATCAAGACATCATTTAATGATATTGATAAAATAAATCCATTCTAAAAACCATTTTCAATACCAATGTACTTGAATAAATTAAAAATTTATTTTTATTCTTTTTACAATAATTCTACTTTATACATGAAGGCAAATATTAAATAATGGTCACGATGATGGAAAGGTCATTGTTGTCTTTTATTTTTTATTGTTTTTAATATTGAAAAAAAAGTTGTGGAAATATATTTCCTTTGAAAACCATTGAATGAAATTAAAATTAAAAGGGGTCTATTATAAAACTTCTAAATGAAAGTTGTCTAAATAACTTAATAATTTTCAATTAAAGGAGATTAAGACCATGTCCCGTACATTTAGACTGACTTATCATGTAAAATAGTTAAATTATAAACAAACAACATGGTTTAATTTGTTACCTGGTTGATAAAAAAATTTCAGGTTTATTATTAATTTTATATCCTATATTACTATGAAATGAAAATTACTTAATTATTTATGTTCATATCAGAAGCTTTTTAAATATTCATTACATGAGTCAAAAATTAACTTCATAAGATACAAATTGTCCATGTGGTCATAAGTCCATCATCAATAGAATATTATTCATTAAATAATCATCATATTTATACATCAATCATAATTTTTTAATCAAACCATTAATTATGGTTATGAAAAATGAACAATGTAATAATTATATAGATCATAGGTTGTACGTACAAATGATTAACGATTTTCATTTTTCATTGATAATTATAGATATAAAGTAGTTATTATTTTTATATATACAGAATTATAATAATAATAATAACATAATAATAATAATATAAATATACTTATATATATTATAAAATTGATGTGGTGAATAAAAATGATTCACATAATTCCATGCAGGTCATAGTTCACATGTACGCACAAACGAACTTATCATTTTTCTATGTATTGAAAATATGAAAATAATTGAAATATTATTTTCTTAAAAGGATACATGTTTTATTAATATCATATATAAACATTTGTTCCATAATTAAATGTGGTCTTTATAGACATTAATGAACAAAAACTATATTGGATCGTGAGGCTGTAGTCTTCCGCACACTCGAACAAAATGTTTATTTCCCTTTAGATGAAATTCAAGATGGATTTTGGCGATTATGTTAACATAATAAAATCTAATTATATTGAGGATAATTGGGTTATCATTTCAACTTATAAAAAAATTATTTAAAGGAAGTGGAATAAAAAATAAAATAGAAACACTTAAAAATTATACCTCTTTATTAGTTGGTCCCTTTGGAAGAACGCATTAACACCTATAATAAAGGTGTTATACCTAAAATAATTCCTTAAGGATGTGGGTAGTAATTATAGGAAGTGTTTTTAGTACAGTTTGAATGATCCAAATGGTCATTTATGTTTGATTAATATAGAATAGGATTACGTTTTAATAGTAAAGGGGAGGGGCACCCTTGGAAGCTCTTAAAATATTAAATTAATAAATTTTTTTCAAACCATACCAACATGAGATATTTATAATATAATATATAGTTAGTTCTAAATACTCTAATAAACCAATTTTAAGAAATTTATTTATTTATTTTCGACATTATATTTTCAATTTTTCCTTAATTATTCCATTTTAATATTAATTGTAGTAACAACATTTTAAATATTATTTGGCTATAAATTAATCTTGTATGTGGTAAATTTATTGTAATTGGACGGGAAATGCAAATTTAGACCTATTAATAGTCACATTTTCGTTTTAGAAGATATTTTAGGGTTTTATGTAATTTTATAAGTTATTAAATTTATGAAATTTAATCTATGTCAACTTTTACACCATCCATTTCATTGATCTTAAATAAAATCATAACGTAGAGATTACATTGATAAAACAATTTAACAGACATATAACATTCCCTAGTCACCTATAAAATTATTGTATTGAGAAAATTATGTCATATAATATTTATTTAAATATTTATAATGTCACTTAATTGATTCTTTCCATTAATAAAGAACTCACTACATAATCATTGTGTCATATTTTAATTCTATTATTTAATGTACAAAAAATGAAAATAAAATACCACGATTCAGGTAATCATTTAAATTTATAATTACTATTTATATTTGAAGATAAAACTTATATAATGACTATTTTTAAATTGTTTTAGTAATAAGATACATGTTTATGGTATTTTTACATTTATTATAAATTAAATGTTACAAATATCTTAATAACACACATGTGGAATCAAAAGGAAAAATTTCCAGCACAATAATCTCCTTGCTCATCAATAACCCAAAAAATATGTTTATTATAATTATTATGATAGTTTCTATTGTTAAAATATTATCTAAACCCTCAATTACCTAATTTACACTTTAATAATGGTAAATTAAATAATAATCTTACTATTAACCAATTTTTTGATCCTATTAGATCACATTTCTCAAACCTATTACATCCAACTATGTACATTTTAAAAAATTCAATTGAAAATTTGAAGAAAATAAATATAATTTTAATCTCGTTGATGAATTGAGGAAACATGTTTCAAAAAAGTAAATATCGTCTAAGGATTAAGATGTGTTTATTTCCAAAATACATGAATTTTTACATCTAATGACCAGAACTAGATCAAATTATAAAACATTCTTATAAATAATCTTTAAAAACAATAAAAAACAAAACCTAACTAAAAAAATAAAATATGATGAAAAAAAATTTCGAATTAAAATGATTTATTTTTTCACTATTCATTAAATTAATAAAGTTATCAGAAAAAAACCAAAAATTTATCGAAACTAATTTTTAATAAACATCGTAAAAATAATAAGTTTATTTTGTGAAACAGAACATATAAAATTGTGAAAATATAGTTTTAATAAGGTTTTCCATCAAAAGGTGGCAAAACTGAATTTCATTGAAAAAACATCTTTTACCCGAAAAAATTGATTTTTTCATGTATCATGACTAGAAATCATATCAAATGAATATTAAAAATTTAATTTAATATATTAAATATATATATATATATATTACAAATATATTTCATTAATAAAATAAATCAAAATTTATTATTTTTATTTTATAAGCTCACGCATTTTAAATTAAATATTATTTTTTAGAAAAATCCATCCTTCATATTCAATTGGTTTTTATTTAATATCAAAATTAATTTTGGATCCAATTAATCATTATATAACCATGTGTAAAACACAATTTCATAATTCAACTAATAACGTTCATTCCATCCATTCTAACAGATTTCTGATAACTACAACATAAAATAATAATATTTGTAATATATTATTTTTTATATAAAGCAGTCTTTTTTTTAATATAATATTTCTAAGAAACCCATTGATGTGTGTTAGGTACGTAATAAAATAGAACATCCATTTTAAATATAAATTATTATCTACTCAATACATATTACTAAATTTAAAAGTATTATTCTATAATTACCTTGGATGTTAAATCTGTAATGCCTTTTGGAAATTGTGTCTATGAAATTCTATAATTTTTATTGGTAACTAATGTTTCACTTTTAAAAGTAACTTCATTGAAATCAAAAATCAAATATTAAATAAACAAAACATCCAATTTAAAAGATATAATTCCATGTAAAAGGATACCCTATATAACACATAATATGATTCCATGTATAAACACTTGGATATGGATGAAAAACATACCATCATGTTCTGATAAAGAGTGAAAAAAAAAATTATCAGAATAATGATAACAATCATAAAAACAAAAACATGATATTGGTTAAACATTCATCGATTTTGTTGTTGGAAAATTAAATAAAAAACGTTTTTATTTTAATAATTTTTTTCACAAATTTGAGGAAATATTTTACTACATAGAATGATAACATATAGAAATACACTTACATAACATTCAGTGTTTAATCCTTTAATAAATTCCACCAGAAACACATCTTTTTCTCTAAATGATGTGTATTTAAGATAATTTTTTCAACTTGAAGAACTAGAATCAACATCTTTAGAATCACATAATACATAGATTATTGACTATATATTTTTCATATATTTAATAATTAATCAAAACCAAAATGTTTAGTACAAGATAGGTCAATTCTTCAAAAATATATAAACGATATGATGTCGAATAAAAACTTCTAAAATACAAAATTCAAATATAATACCCAAATCCCAACATATCTAATAAAAAAAGTAACATTCCATACAATTAATCAAATAATCTAAATTAATAATGACACACAAAATATATAAGGATTTAAGAAAATAGACTTCAAGGATATGTTTTAACATTTATATCAAAAAACACATAAATCAATTTCAATGTCTTAGACTAAAAATTAATTTCCTAATCACATATTCTCAGTGATATATTAATCAATTCCATAAATAACTTGAATATATATAGGAACATAGTAAAAACATATATTCTTAAAAAATATTTTCAAACCATTTTTTCCTATAATAAAATCTCATACTATTCATTTTTCGTCAGGCAAATAGGGTTCCCAAGATAGTTATCGTCTTCAAAAATAAAATTTTCACTAAATCCCAAAATCGTTTTTTAAAGGATATACATTTCATAAAACATAAGTTACAGAAATCAATTAATTATTTTTTCATTAATTAATTTGACTAAAATGCGAAATTCATACTAACTAGGGACATCACATAAGAAATTGTTACATGATAATGCTCTATCACACATAAATTGGGGGTTTGATTTCTGAAACCTTTTACGACCCGATAAAATATCAAATTATATATGTGTGTTCCTTGTTGAAAATATATATAATTCCCATAATGAAATCCTCAAAAAATAACAATAACGTATTTTAAACTAAAATTTTATCTCATTCCTTTAATTTTGTATCAAAAAAGTAATAAAATATAATTAACTCCATAATATATAAATGCTTAATGTTATCCGTATTTATTTCCAAAAATGGAATGAAAATAATTCCTCAAATAATTTTTGGACATAGTAAACATCAGGGTTACACAACCTAGGAAAATAAAATATATTCCAATGTAATCCCATCATCATAAGATAATTAATTATTTTACCATTTCATCATCTATATATCTTACATAAATATTGATATCTTAAAATGTAGACATCTTAATCATCTAGTATTATTCATTATCCTTTAACCATTCTTTTCCATCTTATTTATTAATAATTATTTCCTAAAAGAACATCATCAATAATATCCTAATATTTAATAATGTCAAAACATGAGAAATGAAATAAACGATACCCTTCGTTTATCATTTTTATTTTCCTTGTCATCATTTAGATTTGCATTAAGTATTTCTAAACATATATTTTTATGGTCCTGATGATCTCATTTTGAAACCATCTTCATAAAACATTCATTTTGAAAATTAACATACTCCCTACATTTATAAAATTCAATTTATAACTCATAAAGAAATGAATTCCCTTTCTTTGAGTTAACTAAATTAGTCCTTTTTCCATAGTAGGTTATTTCTTTATAACCTTCAATGACACATATATAACATCTTCATGTCCCTTAAAAAATCCCGGGTGCTTCATTCAACATCCTCAATACATATCTCATTGAATAAAATTACCTTAATGATTATTATCTAATATTCCAAATGCATTCCTTTCGGTCATAGAAAATGACATAGAAAACTCTTATATGATCCATTGGTTAATCATGATTCGGGATAGTTGCTTTAGATTAACAAAGATTTTTCTCATTGAAGATCTTATTTCATTTGGTTTCTTATTCAAAGAAACACCAATGTTTCGTTCACACCCATTGTAACTTTATTCCAGCTAGATCATGCCATTTTATAAAACCAAAAAGGTTACTCTGAGTATATCAATAAAATCATAAAATATGGAAGATAAAAACTAATATATAAATATTATTGTTAACTAAAATTAATTCACTTTATATAAATGAACTGTGACTGTTTATATTATGATAACCAATGTGGTTATATGTAACTTCTAACTTATGCTCAAATATCACCATGACCTCTAATGTTATCTAATTATTCCTCCGATAACATCTATAAGACCACCTCCATAAACATTACATATAAATGAGTTTTAACAAAAAATTAATTCCATTCACATTATAGATATTTTTAGGTTTACATTTTTATATAATTAGGCCATAACTATTACATAACAACTCAAATATTAAAAAGTATGCTATTCTACTCACTATAAATTTTATTCACAAAATAAAACACTTTAAAAAAATTATGAATGTTTTTCATGATGAAAATCTTATCGAATTATTTCATTATCCTATCCATCCTTATAACTTGTTAAAAAAATATCAATAAATGGGGATGAGATTTAAGAAATATTATGGGAATATAAAATATTGAATGAAAGTATTATTCCATGAATACTTATAAGCCCATGAAGTAATAACATTCACCCAGAAAACATATGCTATTTAACATACCTCATGAAACCATACGATTCTTGAAAAACTCAAAATAATCATAATTTATTAGGGTAACTTTTGGAATCTGTATCATACATACGTTGTACCTTTCACAGCTACATAGGGATTAAACTTCGTGGTTATGGTTGGAATACACATATCAATATATTACATCAAAAACATTAGAAAAACCTTATCATTTAACAACATATAATTACCCAATTAATTAAAGAGATATCATGGGCTCACCCACCATCGTTTTATCACAAAACAACCCATATAAATATGATTCAATGAACCACAAAATATTCATAACATATTAAACTTGTATATTAGAAAAATAATATTTTCATATTGCAATCTCAAGACATTATTTCATGATATTGGAATAATAAATAATTTATAAATATCATTTTCAATACAACAATACCGTATGTAAAGAATAATTTATTTCTTTTCAATTTAAAAACATTACTTCCGGTAGAGGAATCCAGATATCAAATAATGGTCACTGGGGAAGACAGGTCGTTTCCACCATATAGGTTAAAAAAATTCATTTTGTAACATAGTTAAAAAAATATATAAAAATATTCCATTTGAAAACCATTGAATGAAAATAAAATATATATGGTTTTATTATACATATTATAAAATAAGGTGGTTTAAATAAAAAAGTATTCCCCAATTAAAAGAGATTGTGATGAAGTCTATTACCTAGATTCTCAATCATCATGTACCTTTATTATATTACTAAATAATAAACATTGTGTAATATATAACATAATTTAGAAAATTTTAATGTTTATTCTTATTTTTATATCTCTTATAAACATGTTATAAATATTACATATTTACATCGTTTCATATCATACATTTGGTCTATATTCGGTATTTGAGTCAAAATTGAACCTATTATAATGTAAATTGATAATATGGTCATATGTCCATCAACCATAGAATAATATTCATGTTATAATAATCACTTTTATACCTTACTCATAATTTTTAAATCAAGCCATTAATTATGGTTATGAAAATTGAAAAATATTATAATCATTGAGACGGTATGTAATAAGTATGCATGAGTAACAATATTCATTTTTCACTGGTAATTATGGAAATAAATTAATTATTATTTTATCTTTATTTAATTATAATAATATTTTAACATCATAATAATCCTTTAAATATACTTATATATATATCATACAAGTTGGTTAATAAAAAATTTCACATCACTTTGTGGAGGTGATATTTCACATGTAAGCACGAACGACATTATTATTTTTCGATGTATGGAAAGTAAGAAAGTAAAAGAAATATAATATTTTTTATAATGATATATATTTATTTAATAGAATATATATAAATTTATTTAATCATTTCAACCATTATTTATTGATGGTAACATAAATGATCTATATAGGTTCGTGAGGCTGTAGTTTGTCGTACACACCAACGAAATGTTTATTTCCCATTTGATGAAATTTGATATAGATTTAGGTATTTTATTAAACCTAATAAAAATCTTTGTATATTTAGGATATTTTATTTATTATTTAATCTTATAATAACTTTTTTAAAATAATTAGAAGAATAAATAAAACAGAAACACATAAAAAAATAATACATCTTGTTCAGTTGGTCAGCATTGAAGAATAATTTAACACCTCATAGAAGGGTGTTTTAACTAAAAGAATTATTATAGAAAGTGTGCGGGGATTAGAGTAATTATTTTGGGAAATTAATGGCTAAAAACTGGTAATTTAAGTGTTATTATTACAGAATAGGTGTACCTTTTTATTGGTGAGAGGAGGGAGACCTTTTAAATTCTTAAAATATTAAATTAACATAATTTAGTTTCATAATGAAAATGACTCAAAAATGAGATATGATTTATATAATATGAGTATAGTTATAAATCATCTCTTCCAAAAAATATTATAGTTGTCTTTATTTTATTTTATACATTATCATTTCAGTTTACCCTTAATTTTTCTCTTTAATTTTTAGTGTGGTAACAATAATTTATTTATTAGAAGGATATAAATTTTTCTTATATGTGGTAAATTTATTATTCATGGACAATAAATCAAATATTAGTCCTTATAATATTAAATTTTTTATTTTACAATATTTGATATATGATTAAATAATTTAATAAATAATTATTTTCATAGAATATCAATTAGGTTAATTTTTTACACTACTAATTTCATTGAATTAAAATAATATCTAAACAAGGATATAACATCAAAAAAATAAATTTAATATAGTTATAAAAATTCATATTTTCAATGAAAATTAATTTATAGAATAACATAAATCAAATATTATGTATATCAATATTAATAATATAACTTATTTGATTTGTTCATTAATAAAGAAATTACTACATCATCATTATGTCATCATTAAATTTAATTATTTAATGTATAAAAAAATAAAAAAAATACCATGATGTAAATAACAATTTTATATTCAAAATTAATATTTATACTAAATGATATCATTTATATAACCCCTTATTAATATTATTTTAATAATAAGATATATGTTTATAATATTTTCTTCATTATATTAAATTAATTATTATAAATTTATTAATCACACCCATGTGTATTTTTAAGGATAAATGTTCATCCAAAGGATTATATTGGTCAGCCATAACTCATCTAATAACGATATAAATTTTGTAGGGTAGTTGGGTATTTTTATAATATTATTGGAACCCTTATTTACCTGATTTACCCTTTAACTAGGGTAGGTAAAATAATAATGTTATTATTCAATAATATTTATATTGATCATATTAGATTGAAAATTTCATACTAATTAATATGATGTATGTACATTTTTAAAATTTTATTCAATAAACTGAATAAAATAATTTTATTTTGATCCTATTGATGGATTTATGAAACTGGTTTTCTAAAAGTAAAAACCATTAAAAGATTGGCCTTTTCTTATCTCCATATTAAATATATAGAGACATAACATGGCCAATATTTAATTAAATAATAAAAAATAAAAAATTATATTTAAAACTAATTAAAAGATAACCTACCTAAATAATTATGTTAGAAGGAAAAATATTTAAGAATTAAAATACAGTATTTTCACTAATCATTAAAATATGAATGTTATCAGAAAAATATAACAATTTCTCCAGACTATATTTTGAGGTCCCTATTCAATGTAATGTGGTTTATTATGTAAAATACAATATATGAACGTGTGAAAAATTTTATTTAATATATTTTCACTATCAAAACATCGAAAAACTTAATTTTATTGAAAAAATCTTCTTTTATCCATAAAATTTTACTTGTTCGTATATCTTGTATAAAAAATATATAAGATGAATTTAAAAAATTAAATTGAATATATTACATATATATTTCATAAATATTTCATTATTCAAATCCATCAACTATTATTTTTATTATTTTACAAACTCACTTATTTTATTTTAAATAGTTTTTTTATAAAAAAACTATTTTATAATCATTTGGTTGTTATTTATTTTCCAATTTCATTTAGTAAACAATGAATTATTTTTTAAAAAACATTAAACCATATTCTCATAATTTAGTTAATATCCTTAATTCCTTCCATTATATCATCATGGGATAACTACAACCTTAAATAATAATATAAATAATATATTATTTTTTTATAACTCAGTCTTGTTTGGAACATAATATTTATGAGAAACCCATTGTTGTGTGTTAGGTATGCTATTAGACATAGAGTCTGTTTCAACATAAAATTACTTTTTGATTCATAAATATTAATAAAATTTCATAATATATTTTCTATAATTACATGGGTTGCTACAAAAAAACAAATTATGATGAAGAAAAAAAGGTAAAAACATTTAAGGACAATTTTTAATGAATAATATAAGAAATATTAAGAATAAATTTTATAAATAATTAAAGAATTGTCTCATATGATGTGGGTTGAACCATTAATCATTAATTAAAAATATTAAAATATATGAAATTATGAAAATAACACCAATGGAGAGGGAATTAATAGATGAGCATGAATACGAATACATAAAAATCATCACAAGTAATAGAAGAGGATCCATTCCATGAATGAATGATTTCATGTATTTGTATATGGATTTTTTTATTTAAATAATTTTGATGTTTTGTTTTTTTTATTTCAAAAAAGAAACAGTGAAATCATTAAATAATATAAATGAGAATAGACTTTTGTATTTTATTTGACTCATAGGGATAATTCATAATATAAATATCATACATATTTGAATGGGAATATTTCTATCTAATAATTTTTGGAGTGAGTTCCAATATTTTTAAAATGGGAACAATATTCAATATACAATGAATATAAAATTTAATGGAAGAAGTTGAATAAAGGTTTAGAATTTTTACATTACATAGAAAAACAGATTGTGGGGACTATTGTGTATTAAGAGGATAATAATTATTTTATATCAATTAGGGAATTTGGAGTCTTATTATATATAACATTACTAAATGAATAAGATAATCAACCTGTGTATAATGATAGAAGTGAATATAATAAATTGTTCATTATCTGGTGCGAGTATTGAGACTGGTGGATTGATTCCCATTGCAATCAATGTTCTTGGAGAAATTTTTAGGGTTCATATAGTTAATGTATTTTTTGAAAAGGGTATTATATATATTGATTATCCCATATTCTATAAATTGTTGCATGATATCTTTCTATCATTGAGTCATTTCATTGTATAGTTTAGTGAAAATTTGATGACTCTCCAATGTGATATTATACCCAACTGTTTATATCATGGTATTCTACCGTATAATTATATAAGATACATATGTGTTGAATCTATGAGAATATGATAATTTTATAAAGATACTAAATTTTCCATGAGATCAATTTAAATTTTTTTAATTCTTAAACAATTTACACTAATTCAACCCCCCTCTTTGGGGTTTATTTTTCATAAGGAATAGATAAAATAGAATTAATAATTACATCCACACCAGAAAAATAATAAAAATAATATAACTGGTGATACTGAGTGAAATATTAATTGTCTCACTCCCATGTATATTTCCCTTGTATTCCATGCCTCTAAAATTCATTACCTAGAAGAATAATATTTATGTTTAACACCATTTATCATTGATCCTGAATCACATTAGTTACTATATAAAATATATTCACCCATGATATATAAATACCAATAATTGAAAATTTTATAATCATTCATAATATAATAATAATGTAGAAACACATATAAGATTTTTTAGACATATTAAAACTATTTTTCAAGGACCAACTTATGCACCAGTTCTCAAAAACAA
This sequence comes from Viscum album, assembly GCA_963277665.1. Classification (NCBI taxonomy): domain Eukaryota; kingdom Viridiplantae; phylum Streptophyta; class Magnoliopsida; order Santalales; family Viscaceae; genus Viscum; species Viscum album. The sequence goes on along the minus strand of OY728128.1, from coordinate 791,609,888 downwards.
TAAAAACATGATTTGTTTGATGAAATAATGATACATGTTACTATAATGAATAAACCATAAAATTTAATGATTAGGGTTAATAATCAAGATCATATGTTCCCCAACATCATACTTATGTGGTGTCCTCCACCTATAGGCACAATATTTATAACATACATTCACTACAATCAATCACTCTTGATACATCTAATAAAAATCCATCATACTCTACACTAGATCATAATAAATTGTTAAATTCTTTATCCTAAGTGATATATGTTTTAATTTCGCTATTTTAATTTTTTTTAAATTATTTAATACAAATATAATTTTCATTTTGAATTATTTCCATCAATTTTTGAATTATGGTGTGTTTTGGGATTAAATGTGAATATTTTTAAATTTTTTCATTTTATCCAATTTAATCATGAGGGTGTTTTTGCAATAGATGATAAACTATTATTAAAATTTGAGTAATTTATTTTCTATTTTATTACATAATTTATTTATTTAAACAATATCATAGGGACTATGATTTATTGGAATATATAGAGGCCCAATCAAATAAATATTGTTGAAAAATTATTTGGGCCAACCATATATACCATATATTTATAACTAATGGATAACTCTGGATACACACCCCTGAATTGAAATGATTCCACATGGAATTGAATTAGGAGTCACAGAATCTTTTCTCTAAAAAAATTATGGAGTTATGAAATCATTAATATCGCCATTGAACGAAATACATTCAATGATGATTTATGGAAATCCCATCTAGAAAAAGTAATAGTCAGTAAAATATCTATAACTTCTACAAAATAATTAAAATTAATCTAAAAATTTTAGGGGGTAGAAAATTCAATTAAAAAAAACATATATGTATGAACCTTTGGGTGATTAAATGTATTTTTTGGGAAAACATGATAATATATTCATTGGAATGAATTTAGAAGATGATTTTTCTTATTTTCTGTTTCTATCATTTATTCTTTATAGTTTTGTTATTCCTTGTTCTTATCATGTATTTATTATTACCCATAAATAGGTGGGTAAACATTGTAGTTATTTTTAAATGGTAGTTTTATTATTTTTAATACTTAATTTCATGAACATTATTGAATAAAAACTCTATATATCTTATGCAATGATGTTTTCAAATTCTTATAGTGGCTTTAACTATCATGCGAAATCATATTTGATCATTGATTCTATTATTCAGCCTTTTCCTTAAAAAATTATCATTATCTCCCTTCAAAACATTCTAGATTATATATGATGAAATATACCTATGGTTAATATATATGTACACGATGACCATACGTACATATAAAAGGTGTAATAGATGTTTTTTATTTTTTTGGGTAACGAAGACATGGTCATGTATTTACCATGTAAATTGAGGATATTCATTAGATATATAATTTAAATATATGAATAGTAGTCAAAACAATGATAATGGTAAGTATTTATCTCACCATCACCATTTTACAAATAGAGTGAGAGGAAATGATCGTGTAATCTCACTTCTGAAATCATTGAAAAAAAGAATATAATTAAAATAAAAAAGGTTAGAATTGCAATTGGAAAAATGAAGATGACCATATCAACCTTATTAGATTATTTTTCTCAATCACACGAAATTAAAATTACATTTTTATCCTTTTTTTATTGATTTATTTTTTCTAAAAACCAAAGAATTCTAAAACCACTTCATTTTTACTCTAATAATAAGGTTACTAACAATTATGAGTGGAATACTCTTTAGGAGACTACCTAGTGTTAAACAACCGACTATACATAAGTAATATAAAATATTTTTTTTCCATGACACATTATAGTTGTGCGTAAAACATGGTTTCATTTTTAGGGTGGTAGTTCGATAGTCAAATGGTAATTATTTCACACTATTCAAACAAAAATTAAAAAATTCTTCTCTGTGACATATTCAAACTACTATTACTCAACATGGAATGCATAATCACAGGTGAATCATAATCAAAATAAGTTGTTTTAGACTACAACAGATCTCATGTAATGCAACAAAAAGGTTCATTGTAATTGATACAGGGACAAATTGAAAGGTGGATTGAATTGTTCTATGATACACAAGAGAAAAAAGATAATGAGTATCATGTGGGAGATCTAAAATATTTAGTTATATTTTGGATGGATTATGATGAACACCATGTTCTCCCAATTCCTTCTAATGAAATTGAGAATGTTGTGAATGAAATTTAACCACTCATCAATAAAATTGAAGAAATTTTGAAGGAGTCAGACTACCTTCTTACATCGATTGAGATCAAACTTCAATAAGAACTTACCAATGAAGTAGTTATTGAAATAGAACTATTTAATGGAAGATATATTTCATTGAAATTATTAATTTTTTATTTTATTCAATATTAATTTAGTATCACCCCTTATGTTTTTGAATATCCAGATTCAGTAAATCCATTATTCCCCTAAGAAGAGTTGGAAGAAAAAGAAAATTCACATGTTGAGGAACACATTTAGCTCCCTCAAATTATTAAACATGTATCCGAGGAGGCCCATGAAGAAATCAGGGTAGTGTATCGTGTGTAAATCAAGACCGAGACTGATCATTATGAAAGGGATAATTTTTTTATTATTCAAATTTAAATTATATTCATGCATAAATACATACTTACATTTCCATTGATAATAAAATTAATAAAACTCATGTTGATAAATGGAAGGACGAAAAAATATGAGGTTTCATAAGTAGAAACCAATGAGGAGAATGTTCTGTACCTCATCCTACCCCGACCATGAATGTTGTACCAGACTGTGAACGGGGTGAATCTAGTATACACAATGCATGGAATTCTCCTCAAGAAGAACAAAAGCGAGGATATTGGGAATATCCAAATGTGGTGTTTCAAGGAAATGAATAGCCAACCACAATATGAAATTGCATAACATTTGGTACTTCCCTCAAGGGGTGGTAAACATTTAGTGACTAGTTGGGTGATCGTACCATGATTTATCATTATATTATTTCTATGAATTTATATTTGATTTTCATTTTATGTAGTATTCCATCATTAATACTACTCCATTTTATGTTTTAGAACTTAAATGGCATGATCCTTGTGATTCATTCTATAATTTTTGTTTAGAGTTTCATGATGTCATAGGGAATCCTAAAATATTCAAGGGGAAAGATTATAATGTTTACATTCTAAAGGGCGTTTATAGTTATTGATTATCTTTTAATCTCCCTATATTTGTTCCAAAAATTTATTTTGAGATTAAACTAAAAATTGAGTGCCCATATTTGAATTTAAGCTTTCCTTTACATATCTAGGAAAATTTAGTTTCATAGTAATTATTTGATTACATGTTTTATATTTCAATTTTAATGAGATTTAATGTTTAAAATGGATATTTTGATTTTTAATGTGATTTATATATATATTGAGATGACGATTAGTGAATTTAGGTAGTTGATTGATTAATATAAATGTATTTTCTTAACCATTTTTCAGGCATTATGATATGAAATTAATTTTCATTTATTTTCTATTATTAATAATTCCTTGAGTTATTTTACTATATGACATTCCTTTTTCTAGGCGGATAGCCAGACCAAGAAAACGAATTTTAACTTTATCATATTTCTAGAGTGATCTTGCGTCATGTTTGTTGATAAAATTTAAATTTGAACCTTACAAAGTTATGATGGTATAAAAACAAATGTAATATTACATAGGCATTTTTTGGAATGAATGTATCCTTAAAATATGATAATGATTTTATTGGGACAAACAAGACCCAATTGGTTTTTTCCCATGTCAGTTAAGGATACAGATTGATATTATCATGAAAATGGAAGGATAATGGAAAATAATAGTATAATGGTACAAATATATCTAACCATAACAATCTTATCAAAGTTGTGAGAAGAAACAATAATGGAATCTCATTTCGAACAACTTTTCAAAAGAGGATTGAATTAAATTGTGTAAGGATAACATAGATTTTGGAAAACTAAACCTTGGTGAATCACTCATATCATATCATTGTTCTTATCCCATGAATTTAATATTTAATTTCAATAATTTTATTATTGATTTTTTTATTAAAAATCAATCTATTCAAAAAAACATTAAATTTTTACTATAATTAAAATTTGACAAACTATTTTGTGTGAACTCCTCTTTGAAAGACTTCCTATGGTTGACTACTAGTCTATATAGAGGTAATATAAAATATTTTTCTTATATAATAAATTAATGCAGTGTGTCACATAGTCGTGTAAAATTAATATTTTCAGGTCCACTCATATATTTCATCGAAATAGGTCATGATGATAGAAAAGTGGTCATAATTTTTTATGAAGACTCGACTAATGGAAAATTCCTCACACATGTTCCACCAAAATCAAGATTTTTGCCCTAAAAAATTACCTCCAACATCTAAATATTATTATATATATAACCACCTCATTTATTGAGGAATTATTGATAAGATATATATATATATATATATAAAATTCCCATAATCGGCCAAAAAACCCTCAATGAAAAAAAAGATCCATGAAATAAATAATAGTCATTAATACTCCCTTTAGAAACATTTCTAGATCCACATACCATCATGACACAACCCCCATAAAACATGAATCCCTAATGGATAGTATGTGTCCTAACATAGTAACATAATCCATGAATAAATAAGTAATATGATAAAAAAAGTGGTTTAGAGGTCAGGATATTGTAAAAAACATTTATATAACTTCATATTTAAATATAGTAATATACAAATTCCAAAAAATAACAAAGGGAATAAGAACCATCGTTTTCAATTTGGAATAATAGAAATAAAAATACATACTCCTGTAATAATAAATTAATCAGAAGTCACCAATATTGAGCCCTTGAGGAATGATATATGATTGATATACCACTATTAGTATATAAATCTCATGGATAACTACCATGCACATTACTAATGGAACATTCAACATCCCCTAAAATATTATCGGATGTTGGGATTTCCCAAAAAAACTCTAATAAAGCATTAGAATTGATTAAAGGATCCATAATTATTAATACTCTCAATGTCTCCCTATAGAGAATCCTCCATCAAATACATCGTATTGTCTTGCACAGTTATATAGAAAATGAAATATCTTCAACCCACCTTCTCATCATTATGATGAATTAGTTCAAGATTACCTATCACCCTCTATGAATAAAAAATGAGTCTAGAAATATATACCTATAAATATATTCCATATCCATCAATAACTACATTCCCCTTCTATAGGGTGTAGGATATCTTATGGAAATAGTAATTTTTTAACAATATCAACTACAACTGTTGTTGAAAGCTATTTCATTGAGAACAACATACCATATTCTATTATTATCTTTGAAGGAAAAATATTTATGATTGATGATGTAATATCAACAAATAATAGGATATAGAACTATTTTTTATATATTAATATGACTATTGGGAATATTATTTTCATAGAGATGTAGCATCCAATAACTATAAGAGATCATTTCTACATACAACATTAAAACATTAAACAAACCAAATCCTGACGATTCATTTATGAAATTTAATATCACTCCATAGTAGAGAAAATAATGTATTGGATATCTAATCAACACATACTCTAGGATATTAGAGGATTCCTTTGAATAATCCTTCCAATTGATGCTCTATCCATTCATTGTTGTAGAATTAATTTATGATAAAATCCATGAGATATGATAAATGAGAGATTTATAATACCATGTGAGTCTAATGAATCTATAATCCTATATTAAATTACTGAATACTTCACATGAAATAAATTCCTAAATATATAATTCATCATCCACTACATTCATATGGGGAAACACATGCACATTTAAATACACCTAAAATGTATAAATTTCACACCTCAGTAAATTATCATATTTTTAGTGATGCTAAGGGACATATAATACATCACTATTATGTTGAACATTATTATAAATATATGTTGATCATACTAGTTCATCATTAGTAATAAATTCGACTTAAATTTTATGGATATATAGGATCATGATGTTCATGATTCCAATGAAAATATACATATAATTCTTAACAATAATATAAATAAATAGATATCAAATATGTATACCAATACAACTGAAAATATTTTTGGGTTATAACCCTTCACTATCATATGTTGATATAAAATTATCGTACAAATAATAAAAAATTAATTTGATACCGTTAATAGGTGACATCGTGTTTGGTCATAATTGGAATAGACAATTTATATGAGGTGGAGAAATAACCATTTTATATAATTTAAACCACATATTAGTTTTATGTTAATCATTAGAAAAAAAAATAATTTAACATATTTATTTTTATACTATATCATTTCTATATGATTTTACACTAATATTCATCCCTCTCAAGAATTGAGAGATATGGATCCCACTGTAAGCAACTCCTTGTATTTTAAATAGAGGTCCCAACCTTTTTATGACTACCCTCTTATCCCAATGATTAAACACTGAATTAGATAACCATTGTTAATGACCATGTTTATTAACCAAATCAAATTGAATTTCACATAAGGGGAGTCCCAACATAGAAGAATCATTTTTAATTATTGTTAGAAATAAAAATTTCCATTTTAATGGTTCGCGGAGAAAAAAATTCACCATCATGTTTTGGTTTATGGAAAAACATAAATTACTATTAACTTTTCACAAATGGAAGCACAAACAAAGTATGTATTATGAATTAGAGTCAAAATCTACTATCCATATATTTATAGAGTAGTAATAACAGAAAAAATAATAAAAATTGGAACAACCTGAATTCATTAAATCCATATAGCTAGATCGAAATTTTGGGATTTGATTATAAATGAAATATTTTTCTCTCGTGAAACAATGTATAATGTTCTAACGCCCCAACACTAGTTACCCAGAGTAAGTTTACATAACATTGACATGATCACAAGATATAAAGTCTTGAAAGACTGATTAGTTTTGAATCCTTGTATATACAAGTTCCATAAATGAGTTTTACATTAAATCATGAAATAAAAAAACAACATCGTGTCCCTTTTTCACACACTCATATACTTTAGCATATTACTGAAGGTTAATCGTAATATACTTCTTTGAATCTTGGGAAAAATAAAAAAATGGGGTGAACTTAGATTGTCAATAAGGATAACAATATAGAGGAAACATTCTGAAAATAGAATAAACATTGAAGGAGATGTATTCGACTAAAACACAAGCCTTTTAAACATAACCATCATTATTAAATGGTCAATATAAATCAAATAATTCTATTAACTTATTCAGATAGATATTATACTAGTCAAATAATCACATGTAATATCAATAGAAAATGTTATAATGATGGAATTCATAATGCCGGACATCATATCCACATAGTCAAGGCCTTCTTCCAAGAATACAGATAATGATTTTGTTAAGGCCTTATTGCATGACACTAGATTGTCTCATGAGACCTACTGATGCATCAAAGAACTAATCTGGGCTCCACCCATAAATTACTATATCCAATGCATTCCTTTTATAAAAAGGTTGAAACATAACATAAACGATCATATTAAAACTAGCTTATGAAATTTTAATAAATTAACCATAAACCATAAATTGTATGAAAATAACACATCCATAGTCAAACATATCAAAAAAACCTGTAATACTATATGGAATATTTTATCATAATAAATAAACTTCAAACAAGTGTAAAATCCATCAATGGATGTTGACATAGAAGAAATGAAAACTATTAAAGATAATTATCTCATCATATTTTGAAATCATTTAAAAGTAACGTACTTATAAAATAAAACATTTATTTTGAAAATATTCTTATAATTTTTTAAGGGAATATTTGATAGTTTTATAATGGAAAAAAATATTCACACATGTCGTATATGATAAAAAAACATTCTTACTTTAAATTGACGAAACGATCATAAAGTACTTTTTTATGAAAACATAGGAAAAATTCTTTTCAAAATTTATTATAAAAAGTAAAGAAAGGGTATAAATTAATTTAACCAATATTTTTGGAAATATTAAATAAAATTTGAAATGCATTTTTATGAAACAAATATGTGGATGATAAAAAGTCCCAGTAGATACTTACAAATAAACATCCTCTGATAAATAATGATATTATAAAATTAACCCTTAAATTCTACTTTTCCATGGTAGATGGTACATTAAACTCTTTTATAATGGTTAAAAAATTGTTTCAAATTTATATAAGAACTACATACATAAATATAAAATCATATATGTTCTTCTAGTATTGCATTGTTATTGATATTTATGTAGTAGCATTGTTTCCAGTGTTAACTAATTGGTTTTCCATTATATGTTTTGTTATGTAAGTCATGTTTTATTGTGATAATATATATTTGATTCATATCTATAATGATAATATGTCGTTAAAAACTATTTTTATTCATCAAATGAAAATTATTCTTGAGTGATAATGACGGGGAATGAATCTAATCGCGTTCGTGGAGACGGTAATACGTACATACGCACAGACGACAATATCATTCTATTGATGGGGAAATAGTATTTAATTGGATGGTATATCACATATAGAGAATCATTAACATTATTTGTTTATTATTTACATAAATTATACAACATTATTATACCCATCCATATAATGAAGTGTTGCATAATAATCTACAGCATGACGTGGAGACGGTAAGTCGTACATACGCACGTACGATGCCTTTTTCATTCATAGGATTGATAGAATAATGAATATTGACGTACCATATTAATAATAACATCTCAATATGTAGAGGGAACTGGGAATATTATTTTGGTGTGGAAAAAACATAGAATGATGAGGTGGAAGATGAAAATAACATTGAAAGAGGTGAAGAAATAATTACCTATTTTTTGGGTTCTTTTTTGATTTGATCAACAGGGCTCCTTAAGTTGGATTTATGATCAATAGAAGGCATATAGGTCTAATTTAAGGTAGTTGGGATATATTTGAGTATGTTTTGTATGAGAAAAATGGATTTGGAGGTGTGGAACAAAGAGAAGAGAAAGTACGCTTTTATAAAAGAGGTGAGGGTCAAATTAGAAAAAGCTTGAAATATTATTTTAAAATAAAATAATATACGGTTTATAATGGCTCAAAAATTAGTTTATTTCAAGGATATGTGGGGGATGGGTCTTCAGACATTCAACCAATAGGATTTAAGAAGTTTTAGGTCACTATATTAACAATATCTTTTAAATGTAACTCTTTATTAAATATTTTAACATTTACCATGCATTCTTGTATTATTATATTAAATGGTCAATAAACATAATATAAAAATCCAAGAGAACATCATGTGGTTCATTATTGACATATCATACCTTTTATAATTCATTTGGTAGATCCTTAGTTTTTTAGGAAAATTATACTATTTAATAATATAGTATTTGTTTTAAAAACACAGTTATGCCAATTTTGACAGTATTTGGTATTTTTTTGATAAGGTCAGAACTCCTATATCAATTAGTAAAAAATATATTTAATCATCCCTAGCATTTCATATTAACATATAAAATTACTGGAATGTATCAAAAATCTCAATTTATATTTATTTGGATATTTATAATATCAATTATTGTAATCGTTCATTAATAAGGAAATTATTGTATCATCATTGTGTCATAAATAATTTTAATTATTAGATGTCTAAAAATTATAAATGAAAATTAATTATGTAGGAAGTCATTTTATATTTCTAATTAATATTAATAGTTGAATTTATATATGGTTATAACCCAATATTAATAATGTTGTAGTTATGAATATTTGAGTTTAACACTTTTAACTCTTCATTATATAAAATAATAATAAATGTCCTAATCTAATTAAATTGGATAAAAAGGCTCTTATTTTATTCGAAATTATGATTTTCATTGAATTAAATTCATTCAATAAAATTAGAACATGTTTCTTGAGTAATTATAATATCATTTTTACTTTTAATTACTCTATTAAATTTTAACAGTGCTAAATAAAAGTCAAAAGTTATTATTCATCAAAAAATTATTTTTCCCTATTGAAAAACATTTAACTCAATGATGTCAACTGTGTCTCTCATATTTTTTATATTCAATTTATTGTATTGGTAAAATTATGTTTTATGTAAATTTTCAAATGTCCCTAGAAGGTTGGTAAAAGACGATAAAAAGTTTAATAAAATTTTATATATCTAGATTTATTATAAAATCACTCTGATAAATTTAATTTGACTAATATAGATAATATTTATCTATTTTGACATTAATATAAATATATATTAAAAATAAATATTTAAATAAAAAATCAGTTTTATACAATAACGGAGTGTTTTTCACTATTCATCCAAAATTGAAAATTCTCTGAAAAATACAAAAAATTCACCATAACAGATTTTAGAAATACAGAATCCAAAAACGATTTCCAATTTGAAAAATTAAATTTATCAAATTTCAGAAATTTGGTATTACTATTCATAACTGCCTTTTTAACGGCTAATTTGATTTGTTGTGATGTCCTAAAACTCAATGTTGCAAACATCTCATGATATTGTAATATTCAAAGAGAAGCATATCGTGGAAGCTTTGGTGGTTATATTATTCCCTCTTAGAAATAATTTTGTCCTCAAAATTTTGTGATTACTAATACAAAAAAAGATTCCAGTATTTATTCATCATAAGATCCACGGGTTCCCCTGTTGCCTCTTCCATCTTATGGTTTGTCCATAGAAATTTTACCAGAAATGTAATCCGGGTTATCAACACTTGTTCATTGTTATCAAGAATCATGATAGACCCTTCACAATATGACAAATTGGGTTCCAGTTCTAATTCTTTATTGGTGAGCACATGCGTTGAGTTAGGCATGTCTTTTCTCAATAGTGATACAAGAAATACATGATAAACTTTGGTGATACATGGAGGCATTCCCAAACGGTAGGCTAGAACTCAAATTTGTTCTAGAATTTTTAATGCTCCAACGTACATAAGACTTAATTTAACCTTCTTACTAAAAAGTATAACACCCTTCCATGGATATACATTCAAGAAAACATGATCACCTACTTGAAATTCCAAGTCCTTCCTTCAGTTATTGGCATATCCCTTCTCCCTACTTTGATGTTGCTTGATGTGGGATTGGATAATATTCACCTGGTCCATTTTTTTCTAAACATGTTCTGGTCCTACGATTTTTCTATCACCAACATCATACCAAAAAGTTGGTGTGGGACATATCTTTCTATATAATGCTTCTTATGGTCCCATTTAAATATTTTAATTGAATCTATTGTTATAGGATAATTCTACCAAAGGAAAATACTGATCCCACATACCTTTAAAGTCAAGTGAGGAAGATCTCAACAAGTCTTATAAGGCTTGAATTGTCCATTCTAATTTTACATCAGTTTTAGTTTGATAGGTGATGCTCAAATGAATTTTAGTATCTAGGGATTTCCGAAGACTTTTCTAGAATCATGATTTCAAATAGGTATCACAATCAGAAGAAATCGATAGGGGTAGACCATGTTGTCTTACAACATCATTAATATATAGTATTATTAAAATTTAAAAAGGTAAATCTTCTCTTATAGCAAGAAAATCTTTTTACATGGTAAGACGATAAACAATGACACTTATTTCATCATTCATTCGAGGAGTCTTTGGTATTCTCATGAGAAATTCCATCATAATATCATCCCATTTCCAATCAGGTATGGGAAGAGGTTTCATGACTCCTCTAGGATGTTGTCTTCCAGGATTTACCTATTGACAACCTATACATCTTGACACATAACCAGAAATGTCCCTCTTCATGTTGTCCCACCAAAAATTTTCTTTCAAATCTCTATACATATTACTACTACTTGGGTGAATAGAGAAATTTGTGCTATGAGAATCATCCAACAATTCACTTTTTAGATCAGCTATTTCAGGAACACATATCCTCTTACCATATTTCAAATTTCCATCTTAATACAAGAAGTCAGACAATCTCCCATCATTCAGAGCTTTAATTTTTATTAAACTCCTCATCATCAACCTGATAACTGTTTATCCTTTTTAGAAAATATAGTTTGGAAAAAATTTCCAAAAGTATCATTCTTTCACCTTCCATTATTATTCCCATATCCATATTTATTATATCCATGAACATATGATCCTTTTCAACTCTAATCTTGTTCAGAATTCCATGATACTTTCTACTCAAATCATCTGCCAACTTATTATCCTTCCCTGGGTTGTAGTGTATAGTGAAAAAATAATACATGAGTAGGGTGAGCCATCTCATTTTCCTCATTGTGAGTTATTTTTGAGAGAAAATATATTTCAATCTCATGTGACAAGTATAAATGTCTCAATTTTCTCCATATAGATAGTGTCTACATATCTTCAAAGTAAGGATTATAAATTTTAACTGAATATCATGAGTGGTATAGCTTTCTTAATGAATCTATAGCTGTCGGGATTCATAGATAATAACCATATCATTCTACATAAGGACACAACAATGTCCTTTCATTTAAGCAACAATATAAATAGAAAACCCATCATTCCCCGATTGTAGAGTAAATATAAGATCATTGAGTAATCTTCTATTCAGTTCTTCAAACCATTATTCACAGTCTTTTCTCCAAAAAAATTTAACCCCTTTCGTGTGATCTGGGTTAATGGGTTATCCAATCAGGAAAAATTCTGGACGAAGCTATAGTGATAACCTGCTAAACCAATAAAACTGTGTATCTTAGTTATACAAATCTGTGTGGTTCATTCTTGTATTTCTATTGTATTTTATGGATCAACAAAGAGTACATCATTAGATACAATATGGAAAATAATATAAATATCTCGAACCCAGAATTCACAGTTTCTAAACATCCCATTTAAATAATTTCGTCTAAGAGTCTTTAGAATAGTGAACAAGTTATTTTGATGATCTTCATAGCTTTTAGAGTGTACCAAGATATCATCAATAAATACCACAACAAAGTCAAAAAGATATTCCTTGAAAATTCTTTTCATTAGATCCATGAAGGCATATGGATCATTAGTCAGTCCAAAAATTATTACTGTAAACTCATAATTCCCATACCTTGTAAGAAATTTTGTCTTCAAAATATATTCCTTCATCATAAACAACTAGTGATATCCAGATCAAAGGTCATTTTTTGAAAGACATTGATCTCCATGAAGTTGATCAAATAAATGACCAATGCATGGTAGGGGATACTTTTTCTCTATTAATATAGCATTGACCTACCTATAATCAAATCACAACCTCATAGTTCCATCCTTTATCTTTAAAAAAAGAACAGGGGATCTGCATAGAGAAAAACTATGGCGAATAAATACTTTATTAATCAATTACTCTTGTTATTTCTTTAGTTTCACTAATTCCAAATTTTCCATTCTATAAGGAGTCTTCAATATGGGAATAGAACCAGGAATTGCGTCAATAGAAAACTCAATTTCCCATTCTGGAGGACGTCTAGGTAAATCCTCTCGAAACACATCAACATATTCTTCAACAATAGGTAGTTCCTCTATTTGAAATTTCCTTTCATGACCCGTACCCTGGGGCCTATTCCGTGACTACCCCAAGCCCGCATTCTATAGGCCAGGGGCTGGGGACTTGCATCTAAACGTATATTCCCTAATACTGGGAAGGCAGTGCCTTTATAACCTGTAAACACACACACCCAAACACATAAATATATTAACACAAGTATACTGTATCGTAAAAATTGTGTGTACAATAAGAAAAAGGGGCCAGAATACAAGTACAAATGAGAAGTAAAGGATAATTGAAAAGTACTAGTAAACTAAAACAGCTCTTGTGAACACCTTCCAAGGATCCTACCTGAAGGGTAGGTACAACTATTGAACAATCGTCATTGCGGTACATCTCATCTAATGATCACGTCTGAGCTACCTCCAGTCTTGGTTCCCTCATCCTCTATCAGCGTTTTTCGTCATTTTCACCAAACACAACAAGGTACAGGCATAGCCCATGAAGGGGTGACTCTATTGATACTCAGTAGGATCCCCAAGACTCTCGAAGGTCTCACAAAATCCACAAAGTATAAACCACAATGCAGGGATGAAACTGAAAACCCTACTTAGGTATATACCCATACATACACATATGTTATCAAATATACCCATCTCACTCAGGAGGAAACATAGGGTCCAACTCAAAATCACAAATATCAACTGTTCCACAAAGGAAGGAATACGATTAAGGTAAGACCATAATGGTATGTACCATAAAGGTAAAGCCACACAAAATTATACCACAAAGGTATCACCAAGAAGGTAAGTACCACAAAGGTAAATCCACATAGAATAATATCAAAATGGTATCACCACAATGGTAAAGATGAAGCTCACACCAGGTATATCATAGTTTTGGTAGAAAAGATTATTAGATATAATTACTCAATCATCTAAATCTATTAAGAGGTAGACCAACATAGGATATGAAATCATCAAACCTATATAGGATCCTAGTACAACATACCCATGGAGGATCCTAGTATATAAGACCCACATAGGATCCTAGAGTAGTGCGACGTGGTTTCCTAGAGATGATCCAAATGTTAACCTCGAACACAAACCCACATAGTATCACAAAGCGCAGACCCACATAAGATCTCTTTCTCATGTTACACCCACCCATAGGGTTCTCGCAGTAAGCTAGATGGATTCTGGTAGGGTCTTCTCCTCAAGACACAGGTTGATAATCCAACATCAATTAAGTCCCCTGACAAATTATCCCAAAGGACTACTACAAAATATGGGTCTCAATGCAACAGAAGGTGCATCAATCGGATGCACAATCTCTAAGTTATAGGACTTTTAGTCTTGATGGACCTATTGGATTGATGTTCGATCCAACTAGGACATATATTGAATTTATCCAAAACTTGAGTGTTGTATACTAAATATAGCGTCTCGGTCCATGGTTTCCTGCACCTTATTCAATTCATCAAATGGATGCACGTAGCTCATGATATGGCCGAAATAGCGAAAATGGGTCGAAGATGGATCATTACTGGTCCCACCCGACCCGGTCCGGGTCGACTCGGCATGACCCAGGTCTGGAACTGGGTCTGACCTAGCATTCTAGGCCTGGCCTGGCCTACGATGTGCCGCCCACTCGTCTCCCTGGCTGGCCAAAAGGCCCGCATCCTTTCTGCGGTGCGGGCGCGCACCACGCCATCACTGGAGGCCGACAGCGAGCCGGCCGCCCCCCTTCACCAACACCCCTTCAAATGGATAGCTGCCGATGACTGTCACCAACAGCCACACTTTTTCTATAGTGGCCCTTCCCCGGTGGCTTCGTTGCACCGCCGCCATCTTCACGGCCAGCCGGAGTGCTACCCGCCGCTGCCGAGCACTACCGGCGTCGGTCGCCAGCACCTATCGCCATCCTCCTCCATCGCGAAGAATGAATCAAAAAACACAATTACTGTGGAGTGGTTGGGCCATGTTCATTTTGCCCACACAATCAGTGTTAGAGCTGTGGAAATCGGTTCATGGGGAGATAATTGACGTAAAATAAATTAATGAAAATAAATAAAAAACACATCCCTACTTCGATTGCTCGTTGGAAGTGTCGCATGAGGAAATCAGTGAAGGCAATGAGGGTTCCAATGATCATCTCATCCAAAACATGCTTCCAATGTCTAGATCGTGTGTCATTCTCGTTATTGATTCTGAAATATGTTCTTAATTGAAGAGGTTGTTCTTCATTGAAGGAATATTTTCTCCAAATTCACCCCCAAGCCTCCCTTTGCCAACGATTTCCCCCAAAGGAAATGAGGTGATAACAAATTAAAATAGTTTTATCAAAATAATTTATGTTTGAAAAATTAAAAGTCACAATTAATTATTTATAGTTGTCTTAATTACTTAATTAGAGAGTTGAAAGGTTTTCCCCCATTAAGAGGGGTTCAGTTGGTCCCCACCACCAAGAATTCAAATTGGGGATTTTATAGTTCGGGTGGTCCCCACCTCCACTACTCATATAGAGAGGTTTCAAAATGAAAAATAAAATGTCACAATTTTTTTCTTCTTCCATGTAATAAAAAAAGTAACTTCCTCCTTTTATTTCCTTGTGGTCGAGGTGAAGGTCCTCATAAACAAATATCGGCCCATACGAGTTAGATGGTGCCTACATATTTCAATTCTGAGCTCCAGTTCAAAAGTTACCAAATCCCACACAAATTTTTACTAAATGTACTAAAAAATGTTTAGAAATTCAATCCAGGAACATTGGGCCTTGGAATAACAGGCCGTTAATTTTTGCGGACTCGTCAAAGTCCTATATAATTTAAAAAAATTACTTCGAATTTATGTGTCATTACATTCCCCCCACCTCATGGATTTTTTACCTGAAAGAAACATCACAAAAAAACTAGGAAAAAAAGGGGGGTACTGAGGACAAATCATAGCCTCCTGCTCCCATGTTATCTTTTGGAGGTTTTCGTGCTGCAAACATACACAGACTAAAGGTATCTACCACCCACTAAATACCTACTCCTGTCAATCCTCAATCACCAATTAAACCTCTATAAACATCGCCCCATCATCGATGTCCAGCTCTCCATGGTCGATGTCGTGATATGGGTCATGCATGTATCTCCTCAACTGGGATATGTGGAAAACATCGTGCACCCGATGAAACTGAGGGGGAAAAGATAAGTGGTAAGCCACCTTGCCAACATTTTAGAGGAACTGAAAGTATCCAACAAACCTCGAAGATAACATGCCGCCCTAGCCAAATCCCCAAAAACCATATCGGGGTGAGACCCATAGAAAGACCTGGTCACTATCCTCAAACTCCAGAGGTCTCTGTATCCTATCGGCATAAGATTTATGCCTGCTCTGTGCAGTCTTTATCCGCTTCTGGATGATCTTCTCCTACTCCATGGTAGCCCAAACCATAACTGGTCCCATCAGTGTTGAGTCCCCTAGGTCAGTCTAGCATAATGGTGATATACAAGGTCAGCTATAAATTGACTCAAAAGGTGCCATCCCAATGGTGAAGTGATAGTGATTTTTTATGAAAACTCTACCATGGTCATGAGATCCTCCCAGCTGTGACTGAAGTTGAGGGCGCAAGCACACAATAAGACCTAGAGGTTCTCAATGGTCCGCTCTGTCTGGTCATCTGTCTGAGGATGGATTGCTGTGATGAAACCAAGCTTCATACCGAATGCCTCATGCAACCCCTTCCATAGCTGGGAAGTGAAATTTGTATCACGATCGGATTTAACCATTGAGTGTACTCCATGTATCCGCACAATTTCCTACACATAGAGGCATCCCAAGACCTCTACTGAACCCTGATATCAGATCAGTAGGATTTGGGATGACTAGATGATTCGTTCGATGATCACCCAGATAGAACCATGACCCCAGGATGTACATGCATGTCCTATAACGACATCGATGGATATTCCATACCACATCCACTCGGGGTCCTCTAAATACATAACTAATCATGCTATTACCTGATTCCTTGCCTAAACTTTCTGACAAGTGAGGAACCAAGAGAAAAAATGTACTACTGTTTCTTCATTCTCAGACACGTGTGCTTTCATCAGAGGTCCTAGTACATATTCTCCACTCCTGGATATACCACTAAAAGGGATGTGTGGAACTCGCTCAACACTTCCTACCAAAGTGAAACCGGTACCATGGTACATCCTCCAAAGAGGAGAACATGCTCCCCAACTTCAGAAAATCCATCAGGTGTCTTCCCTGAGGATATCTGAACACATGGAGCCTCGCAGTTAGTGTCCCCATGCTATGCCTCCCTGACACATTAATGATGTGGGAGACTGACTGTAAGAGACTAAAGAAAACCTGCTCCATCTAAAACCACAAAGGATATCTACAATGTAGCTTGCTGCTCTTTCGCCTCACCTAGAAGCTATATACCAGAACTCCTGCTAGTTACATCTCCTACAATTTTCACCTTCCCCGGATTGTAGACTATCTAAACATCATATTCCTGGAGTAACTCAATCCCACATCTCTGTCTCATTTTCAATTCCTTCTGATTGAAGATATACCTAACACACTTATGACAGATTAAACTATAAAATGTTCCCCAATCAAGTAATGTCACCACATCTAAAGGAAAAAACCACTACTGCTAACTTAATGTCATGGGTAGCATAATTCTTCTCCTGTATTCTCAGCTTTTGGTAACCATACATGATCACTACTCTCTCCTTCATTAGGGCACATCAAATCTAGGTTCCTAATGTATCGTTGTAGAATACGTACCCAACACCCTCCTCTAGAAGCCTCAAATGGGGGCACTAGTTATCCTTAGCCTCAGCTCCTGAAAACTCCACTGGAATCTCTCCAACCACATGAAGGGTTTTCCCTTCTTCATCAATGTTGATAAAGGTGCTGAATCTTTGCAAAAATATGGCACAATCCTATAGAATTATCCGACCAAACCTAGGAAATTCCGTACCTCCATCACAATCATTGATGGGTCCTAAGAAAGTACCACCTCAATCTAAACTAGAACAACCGAAAATATAACCTTTGAGATGACATGTCTTAGAATGTGAACCTTTCAGATCGAGAACTGGCACTTCGAGAGCTTACCATAATGTTGGTGCTCTCGAAGTGTGTCCTGAACTATTTTCAAATGATAGGCATCATCATACTTGGTAGCTGAGGAGATCGGAATGTTGTCGATGAAGAAAACTACAAAGCGATCAAAGTATAGCTGAAAGATCCTGTTCAATAGTACAACACACACTACTGGGCGTTGGTCATGCTAAATGGAATCACCAGAACACATAGTGGTGATACCGACATCTGAAAGACGTCGTCTGCACATCCACATCTCGTACACTAAGATGATGATAGCCTGATCTGAGATCTATCTTCAAGAACCACCATTCTCCCTTCACCTAATCAAATAGGTCATCAATCCTTGGGAGTGGGTACATGTTCTTCACGGTCACCTGGTTTAGGTGCTCATAGTCAACACAAAGTCTAGTGCTCCCATCCAAAATCATGGAAAACAAAATCGGGGCTTCCCAAGGAGAAACACTGGGCCGTATGAACCCCTTCTACAGCAAGTCCCCCTCCTATACACACAGCTCTCGAAGCTCTAAAGGATCCCTTTGATACGCTGGGGTAGATATTGGTGTTTTCCTGGGTACAAGTCAATGTAAAACTCCACCACTCTGCGTGGAGGTAGACCTGAAGCATCATCAGGTTAGACATCAATATATTGGTCCACCACTATAGTATAGTTCAGACTCTCCATGTCAAACGATCTGAGGGTAAGGTTAGCCAACTAATTAGTGAACAACTATACCTTCCACCGGGTAAGTCCATCCAGAGCTGCAAAGGATCCCTTCTCATCGGTGAAGGTAATGCTAGTCCCATTAGTGTGGTCACACCACACTTTTCGCCTAATACAGTCAATCTGAGCATGTATTATAGATATCTAATCCATACACAAGATGTCATTGTAAATCTTCTACATCACTACTAGGAGATCCCAATTGATGCAATCACCTCCTAGAGTAAGCTCAAACTGTCGGGACCAGTGTGTATTCAACGAATCCTATCCCGCATATGTCTCTAGAAATAATGATCGAGCCAATGTATCCACCACAATCTTTGAGCTATAAACGAGTGAAGTGTAAATAAAATAATTACTGGAACCTATGTCTATAAGTACTGCATCTAAGGTGGAGTAGACTAAGATCGTACCTCATATCATCTCTAGAGCACCATGTTTAAAGGCCTCAGCTGCCTAGAGCTAAGCTCACCCATGTCCACATGCTCCTAATGTTCGGGGTGGACCACATGGTGGTGGTGGCAGTTACACTTCTAATCGTCACCCAATATCAACTGCATAGTCGTCTCCTCTGCCACGTTCGCCTGCTCCCTACAGACCACCTCAGTTGATCCTATGTCTTTTCTTGGGAATTCCTTCGACTATCTTCTGATCATCCGTACGGCGGGTCATGCAGTCACGATCTATGTGACCCTGCTCACCGCATGAATAACACGTCCTGCTTCTCACATGATTGGATCTGTCTTGGGTTCCTCACACAACCGACCCTGAATCCTGCAGTTATCCACTTGTAGGTCTGGTCCTATTGGACCTTTGTGACAACAGTCTGCTTCAAGCTGCAAAAGAAACTGATTTGTGATGCCTGGTGGTGGGTCATTCTTCTGGTGACTACTCATCATGAAAACTCTCTACTAAAAGGGCTCTCTCTAACACCCCCTCCTTCCTCGGGATGTGGAGAGAAATCATCGATGCCCTAATTTCCCTCCTGAGACCTTACTCAAAGGTCTGGGTCCAATATAGTGGGTCCTGCACCATATCAATGGAGTAGCGTGAGATGTTGGTCAACCTTTCTAAGTACTGAGCCACATTCATGATGCCCTGCTGCAGATGAAGAAGCTCATGTATGTGCACTGCGTGATGGGTCGCTGGGACAAAATCTGCCTGAAATAGGCTCTCAAAGCTTTTACATAGAAGTTTCACCTCTTTGTCAGCCTGGAGCATCATGCTCCACCATCTTCCCACTATAGAATGTAGAAGACTAGCCGTAAGGATCACCATGATATCATCTTGTGTCCCTACCAGTCAGAAGACTCTCTCCATGACCTCTAACCAATCTTTAGCCACATCTGGGTCTGCCTAACCCTGGAAACTAGGTGGAATATAGTGTTGGAACTCATTAAACGAACTCAATCAGCATTCACCCTCGGCTGATGGGGCTGGTTGCATTAGTGGGCCAACAGGTAAGGGTACTTCTGGTGCCTCCGCTGGTGCCTCTACTTATAAAGGGTCATACACTGAGTACTCGATGCTCGGTGTCCTATCATAATGTAATATACCCAAAAACCTATCTGGCTTTTTGTGTGGAGGAATCTTGAATAAAAAAGTTTTACATGGAAAATAAGTCATAACTGATGAGATGAATCAAAAATATCACAATAAAAACTTTTAGAAACACAGACAAATTTCATTGTTTTCCAGCACTGAGTCAGAAATCAAAAGTCAAGGTCCTGGTGTGTGGATATGTCAACTACCACAACAACACCGGATTCCCTAAACTGATAACTAAACTCACTAAACTTAATAATATTTCCGTTAAAAAGATCATATTCTAAATTTTTTACGGTAGAACCGATTCCCCTGATACCAATTTCTCCTTACCTGTCCCCAGGGGCCCGTGCCATGACTACCCCAAGCCCGCCTTCCATAGGCCAGGGGATGGGGACTGACATCAAAAGATGTATTTCATAAAACCAGGAAGGTATTGAAATTATAAACAATAAACACACACAACCAAGTAGACAGAAAGATATGAAAACAAGTAAACTGTATAGTAAAATGAGTGTGTACCGTAAGAAAAAGGGGCCAAAATACAAGCCCATCTGAAATGTACAAGAAAAATAAAAAGTAGAAGTAAACTGAAATAGCTCTTATGAAAACCTTCTAGCTATCTAAACTGAAGGGTATGTATAGATCTCAAACGGTCATCAAAATTGTAGGTCTCTTATAATTTCCATCTCCAAGCTACCTCCAGTGCCGGTTCCATCGTACTCCTTCAGCGTTGTCCAGTGTCTGCAACAAACATATCAAGGTGTGAGCATATCCTGTGCATGGTTGAGTATAACGATGCTCAGTAGGGTCCCTAGACCCTTGAATGTCTCAAAAAATCAACAAAGTATAAACCACAATTCATGGAAACAACTGAAAACCCTACTTAGGTATATTCCCATATATATACCTAAGTTATCAAATATACCTATTTCACTAATTAGGAAACATTGGGTGCAACTCTAAATACCAAAGATCAACTGTTCTACAATGGAAGGAATACCACGAAGGTAAACCCACAATGGTTTGTACCACAGAGGTAAAGACACACAGAATAATACAACAATGGTATCACCATTAAGGTAAGTACCACAAAGGTAAATCCACACAGAAGAATACCAAAAAGGTATCACCATGAAGGTAATGAATCATATTACACTAGGTATAACATAGGTATGATAGAAAAGATGATAAGTTAAAACTACTAAATCATCTTACTCTGTTAATAGGTACAACGACGAAGGATCCTAGATCATCAAACTCACGTAGGTTCCTAGTATAGCAGACCCACGTAGGATCCTAGTATAGTAGACCCATGTAAGATCCTAGAAGAGTCCCACATCGATTCTTTGAGTATATCAATGTGGAACCCATGAACACAAACCCACGTAGGATCCCAAATCCCATACCCACATAATATTTCTTTCTCATGTTATAGCCATCCCCATGGTTCTCGGACTATGCTCGCTTGTTTCTGGTAGGGTCCGCTTCTCGTGCCACTGGTAGATACTCCAACATAAACGAAGTCCCACTAATATGTATCTCAACAGACCACCACGTAATTGGGGTATCAACGCAAAAAATGGTACATCAATCAAACACTTGGCCTGTTAGTCATTGGCATTTTAGTCCCGAGGGCCTGGTAAGATCCGTGTTCAATCTATCCCAGCTGTACCCCAACATTATCCAAATATCATGTTGGGTATAACAAAATTACCTTCTTGATCCAAGGTTTATGTTGTCATAGATGGTTCATCAAACGGACACCCGTAGCTCAATATATGGTCGAAAGAACGAAATGGGATCAAAGATAGTCTGAGTCTGGTCTGACCCTGTATGGGTCGACCTGACATGGTTCAGGTCAACCCGAACCATTGGGTCTTTCCCGGACCACTCGGTCTGGCCATGCCTATTGGAGCGGCCTATGATGGGCACCCGCTCAGCTCCCCAACAGGCTGGATGGCCATCCTCCTCCGCACGACCTAGTTGTGCATTGCATCGTCACCGGTGGCCAGCAGTGAGCTCGCCACCCTCCTTCACCGATGTGGCCTCGTACCCTAGCTCCTGCACGCCTGGCGGTGCGGACATGCGCCGCTTCCCCTTCACGTGGCCAGCTTCCGCCCTTGCTCCACCGAGGCCAACGGGTCGCCACCCTTCTCTGACGGTGCGGTTGTGCTGCCGCCGTCATCGTGGCCTGCCGGAGTGCCGACTGCCTCTCCTGAGCCCTACCAGCGCCAGTTGCTGGCACCGGTCATCATCATCCTCTATCGCAAAGAACACATCAAAAACCAAAATGGTTGTGGAGTGGTCAGGACATGTTAATTTGTCCCTCACTGTTTGCATTAGAGCAGTAGAAAGCGGCTCATGTGGAGATATATAACAAAAAATAAATTAACAATGGTTAATAATAAACACACCCCTGCCTCGATTTCTCATTGGAAGTGTCGCGAGACGAAATCAGTGAAGGTTTTGAGGGTTACAATGATCATCGCTTCTGTAACACACTTCCAATGTCGAACTCGTGCATCATCCTCATTCTTGATTTTGAAGTACATTCTTTCTTGGAGAGGGAATTCTTTGTTGGAGAAATGGTTTCTCCAAATTTCTCCCCAGGCCTCCCTTTTCCAATTATTTCACCAAATGGAAATGAGGACCCAAAAAATTAAAATATGTTTATCAAAATAATTTATGTTGGCACAATTAATTAATTATAGCTCTCTCAATTATTTAATTTTAGAGTAGAAATGTTTTCCCCCAATAAGAGGGGTTTGGGTGGTCCCCACCACCAAGAATTCATATTAGGGGATTTTTCTAGTTCATGTGATCCCCGACATCATAACTCATATAGAGAGGTTTCAAAAATAAAAATAAAATGTCAAATATTTTATTTTTCTTCTTCCACTTAAAACAGTAATAATAACTTCCTCCTTCTACCTACTGCGGTCAAGGTGAAGGACTCCTAAAGTGAATATCAGTGTTCTGAGTTCAACGGTGCACTATGATTTTAATTCCAAGCACTGTTAGTAAATTTACCAAAACCTACACACATGTTTACAAAATATTTTATAAAAAGTTGAGAAATTCATTCTTTGCACACCATTTCTCGGAATCACGCACCGTCAATTTTAGAGGCCGCATAAAATTCTCATACAATTAAATAATATAACATGGAATTTTCATGTTATTAAATTTCCTTTCCTCAACCATAGTTATTTCAATCTCTTCATCCCCAATAATTGAATTCAGTAGAGATACTTGGGATGGATCTATATAAGAATAAGATGGGGATATTTCTACATTAAAGATATGTTACTCCTTATCATCCTAAAAAATTGTAACATCCTTCTTCATACAATAAATTTATGTATCATGGTCTGAAATCCAATCCATACCCATGATTATATCAAATTCAATCATGGGTATGATGATGATATCATCATATAAAGTATGTTTATATGTTTTAATGGGAACTAATTCACAAAACGTTGTAGTAATAATAATTCCATTAAGAATTTTGACTGACAAATCCCTTTTTAAATCATATTGTAAATATATAATTTTTATAGAAAACTAAGATTATATGAAACAATACAATGATCCAGAATCAAATAATGCATTGGAAAATTTTTAGGAAATCATTAAATAACCTTCCACCACATCATTCGAAGTTTCAACCTCCGTAGTAGTGATCACATAAGCTTGTATTTTATCCCTTGGACTTTTCGGAGTTCAGTTTCCTTGGCTCTTAGGACATAAATTTTCATAATTCCCCATTTCTATAAAATTGTATCATTCAACAATGGCGTCCACTTTCTTTCCCATGCAATCAAGATCATGGTGGCCTTTTCACCACAATTGTAAATGATTCACATTCCCTTCAGGAAAGTACCAGAGTGTTTCTTACTATATTTACTACAGGATGGAAATTCCACATTTCCCCTCTTCCACTCATTTTCATTTCAAGAGTGTTCATCAGATCTCTTATTCTCTTACTTTTCATTAATGTCCTATGACATAGAGTATTCATTTTCTATATTGATAGAACATGATACTATATCTCCATACAATAAGAATTATATAGATACTAATTCTAGATATGAAATGGTTGTAACCCATAAAATAATCAATAAATCTTACTCCATGGGTTATGTATATAATTTGCAGCATGCCTTGATAACCTTGTAAAGATATCTTCATTATTTGCGACATTCTCATCCTCCTTTTTCCTTAGACTCATATATTGTCCTTCCATATCTGCTCGATGGCCATGAGGAAATTATTTTTCTATGAAAATATCATTAAACACACTCTCTTCCATATTTGATACTTCATCATCTTCTATTGTGTTTGGAATCAATGACCACCATTGATCTGCATCTTCTATGAGGTAGTAAAATACCATGACCATTTTTGTCCTTTTGTTACTCCCAAAAGCATTAAATATTTAATATAAGGAACGTATTTGTTTCCTTGATAAAAATGGATTTATAGTACCATTGAATGTTGGTGGTTGTTTCCTCATGAATCGGTCTAACATTGATCCTCCACGTTGTGGATCAGGGTTTTCTATAAAGGTAAGTTTATTATTCATAAGAAGAGCGAGTTTTCCCAGTATGGTAGAAAGATGATCATCACCAGTTGAATCACCAGCACCTCAATAATTATCTTGAGTAAGAGGGTAGTCTCTACATGCATTACGTTCATTGATATAGTTTCCATTCCTTCCACTAGTTTCTATTTCTAAACAATGGAATACACTAGATTAGATTATGAATTGAAATATGTAATTCCAGACCTGTAAAAAACGTATCACAAATTCGACAGTCTATGGAAGTTATATAAAATCATAAAAATATTTTATTTTAGGATGTCTATAATCTCAATTCCTTCAAAATGGATTGTAATGAAAATGTGAATTGTCATAAGGATATCCCCGGGAGTGTCATAATCAAGAGTACAGTAAGGCTCAATGTTGTGTGCCGGGATACCCCAAGTCAATATCAAAACTCCTTCTCTGATATTTCACTCCATGGTAAATTTGTACCAGAGACTTCTGAACCTTCTCGTATCTAGACATGGATGAATTTCTTGGAAAACCCACTTAATATTTACACTACCAATTTTTTGGATTTTCTTCTACATTAATCCTCAATGTATGTATTTGAGTAATTTTTTATAATTAATGTTTTTCTAAATCAGGTTTCCAAGGTTTATACTAATCATTCTATGATATCAACTGTAATTTCCTGACCCTAGTTACCTAGAGACGGTTCATTAATAAATAACATTGGCATGATCACAAGTGATCATGTCTCGATAGACGTATTAGTTTAGTAGCCTTGTATGTACAAGATACATACATGTGTTATACATTAGATAATGAAATTAAAGAAAACATTGTGTCCCCTTTGAACACACTCATATCCTTTGTCATATTCCTACAAGTTAATCGTAATATACTTCTTCGCATCCTGGGAAAAATAAAACACATAAACGGGTGAGCTTAGATTTTCTATAAGGATAACAATATAGCAGAAACATTCATAAAAAACCATAAATATTTAAGGCATTGTATAAGACTAATATATAATCCTTTTAATCAAAAAATTCAGAGTAATATGAAAAATATAAATCCAATAATTATATTTACTTATTTACATGGATATTAAACTTGATAGATAATAAAATGTAATATCAACAACTATGTTCACAATGTGGGAATGCATAATGTTGTACATCATAACCACATAGGCAAGACATCGTGTAAAGCCTACAAATAATGATATTGTAAAGGCCTTGTGCCAAGGCACTATTTTTTCTCATGAGATGTTATGATGCATCGAGGAGCTATAACATGCTCTACCCATCTCTTTCTAAGTCAAATGCATTCCTCATATGAAAAGGTGAAACATAACATAAATAGTCGTTTTCAAAATAGCATATGAAATGTTAAAACATTAACCAAAATCCATTAATAGTATAAAAATAACACATCCATAGTCAAAAATTTCAAAAAACCATCGGTACAATATGGGAGATTGTATCATAATAAATCATATTCAAACAAGTGTAAAATCTATCGACGGATGCTGACATAGATGAAATCCAAACTATTTGATAGAAATATCTCTATATATTTTGAAATCATTTAAAAGTCACAAAATTATAATAGAAATAATTTATTTTGAAAATTTTCTTATACGAATGTATGTGATGCTTTGAAGTTATTATCATGTTAGATAATAGCCTCACTTTCCGTATAAGTTAAAGAAACATTCTTACCTTAATTTTTAGAAAAGATAATAAAGTATCTTATTTGGAAAATATTAGAAATATTCATTTCAAATCATTTCATAAATTATCAATCAAGGGTATAAATTAATTTAACCCATATTATATGAAATTGTAAAAAAATTGAAATAAATTTCTAAGAACCATTAATGTGGATGATAAATAAGTCCCAGTAGATAATTACGTATAAATAACTTCAGATAAAAAAAGAGATTGTAAAATTAACCCTTGACTTGTACATTTCCTTGGTCAGCGGTACATTAACCTCCTATATAATTGATAAATCAATGTCATTAAATTATTAAAGAACTATATACATAAATATGATATCATATATGATCTTCTAATAATTCATTGTTAATGATAATTCAGTAGTATCATTGTTTCGGGTGTTAACTGATTTATTTTCCTTATTATGATTTGTTATGTAAGTCATGTTTTTTATGGATATGATATATTTGTTTCATATCCATAATAATATTGAATTTGTAAACATTATTTTAACCATCAAATAAAATTATTCTTGAATGGTTATGATGGGAAAGGAATAACATCGTGTTCATAGAGACGGTAAGCCGTACGTATGCACAAACGACAATATCATTTTATTGATGGTGAAATAGTATTTAATTGGATGTTATATCACATATAAATAATAATTACCATGTTTTATTTCTTATTTTTATGAATTATACATCCTTATTATACCCATCCAAATAATGATGTGTTGAATAACAAACTACACCACGACGTGGAGACAGTTAGTCGTATGTACACACGTATGGTGACATTGCCATTCATAATATGGATAGAATAATGAATATTGGTGTACCATATTTATAAAAATATATATGTTTTTAGAAGTTATTAGAGATATTATTTTTTTTTGGAAACAACATTCAAAGAGGAGGTGGAAAAAGATAATAACTTTGAAAGAGGTGATGAAATAATTACCACTTCTTATAGTGCTTTATTTTGATTTGATCAAAAGGGCCACATGGGATGGCTTTAAGATAAAAATAATACCTCTATGTACATGTTCAGGTATTTGAGAGGATATTTGAGTAGTCTTTGGCCAAGGGAAATGGTTGTGGAGGTGTGAAATTAAGAGAAGGTGAAGTTCCCTTTTATAAGAGAGGGGCAAATCATTTTATGAAAAGCTTGAAATATTTTAATTTTCAGATTATAATGGCTCCAAATAGGTTTGTTTCGAGCCTATGGTGGTTTTGGGTTGAAAATAACCTAACCAATAGGTTTTAGATAGGATTAGGTCACTATATTAACAATATATTTTATATTTAATTATTAGTTAAATAGTATAAATTTTACAATGTATTCTTTTATGATTATAATAAATGATTTATAAACATACTATAGAAACCCAAAAGAACCCCAAGTGGTTCATTAATAAAATTTAAAACCATAGAAAAGTTTTTTTTTCATAACATATAATTTTAAAAATATTATTTCATTTAGTAGTATAGTATTTGTTTCAAAATCTCATTTATGTCAATTTTTACCAAATTTGATATTTTATTTTTGGTAAAGTCATAATAACATATTCAATTTAAAAAAAATTATATAATTAACCCTAAAATGTAATATTATCGTAGAAAATTAGTGGATTGCATCAAAATGCTTAATTTACATCTATTTGGATATTTATAATATCAATTATTTTAATCGTTCATTAATAAGATAATTACTGCATCATCATTGTATCATAAATAAATTTAATTCTTTAATGTCTATAATTTTAAATAAATTACCATTATGTAGGAAATATTTTAATATTTATAATTGATATTTATAGTTGAATTTATCATATGTATAACCCAAAATTAAAAATGATTTTTTATGAAGATTTGAATTTAAAACTTTTAACTCTTCTTTAAATAAAATAAAAATAAATTTCCTAATATAATCCACGTGGATCAAAAGAGTCCTATTTTATTCCTATGTTTAGTTTTGTTCGAAATACAATGATCCAAAAGAATTAGAATATGTGTCAACATAATTATAATATCATTTTTACCATTAATTACACTATTTAATTTTAACCGTGGTAAATAAAAGTCAAAAGTTACTATTAACCAAAAATTATTTCCATCTTATTGAACCACATATTACATACTAATTTCAACTGTGTGATTTGGTATTTTGAAATTCAATTCACAGAAGTGGTTAAATTATGTTTTATGAAAATTTTCAAATGTGCCTAGAAGGTGGGTAAAAGACGAGAAAATGTTCAATAAAATTTCATATATTTAAAATTATTATAAAATGACTAAAATGAAATAAATTTGACTATATAGGTATTATGTTTATATTTTTGCATTAAAATAAATATGAATTAAAAATAATGATTTAAATAAATATTCTGTTTTAAATAATAACGCAGTGTCTTTCACTATTCTTCAAAAAAATTACGGTTCTCAGAAAAATTCCAAAAATACACCCTAATATAATTTTGGTATTATGAATCCAAAAAAGATGTCAAATTTGAAAAAAAAAATTCTAAAATTTCATAAAGTGGGTATTATTATTCATAACTACATTTTAAATGTCTAGTTTTATTTTTTGTGATGTACTGAAACTTGAAGTTTCGTACAACATAATCTATTGTATTATTCAAAGGGAAGCGTACTATGGAAGCATGGGGTGATAAAAATGTGACTTTTTATTACATTTATATAAAAAAAATCATATCCAATGTATACATCACTTATACATTTAAATATTTTACCTGACCTTATATTTCATGATGTAGACCTATCTAACTTCATATATTTTTTCTTATAATCATTTTTTATTAAAATCATAATGCTCATTGTCATTAATCCTTATGAAATAAATAATTGATATATTTTTTACATTTTATAGAAAAATATACTCATGTGGGATACATCAACAATATATAATATTAATAATATCTTTTATAGTGATAAATTATACAGTGATTAATGCAGTACCTTCAAATAATAATAATCAGCAATACATTCCATTGGACCAATCCCATATATTATGCATGATAAACTATTCAAATTCCAACAACTAAAAATATCAATAAAAAATTTTCTTAATAAACTAGTGTGATTATCATCCAACATCATTTTAAATATATCTTCTATATAATTATTCAAACTAATATAATATATTATTTAATTAATTAATAATTAATTTGAGAATAAATTAAATCAATTGAAATTTATGAAAGAAAACATTATGTAATTAGAAATTTAGAAAAATGCATAAAGAATAACATATTTTTGAAAACAATATAACAATAATTTTATGTGATCGTTGGTCAAAATTTAGGTTCCACACTTTTAAAATATTTAAATATATTATTTAGTCTTAACACTTCTTTCGGAACTTCATTTCTATTCATATTCCACTTAATTGTTTCATATGATCACATTATAATTTTCATATTTCAGATCATATTCTTCATTCAGTATCCTCAGTTTTTTTGAATGCACACATCTTTTTTTCATGAATCTGCACCAAAATTTTCATGCGGTCACTTTAGTTTTTTTATTGAAGTATATTCAATTTGGTTCATGTTTTAACATCAAAAGGTCACACATCATTTTCACTTATCAATATATCTCTTCATCACACAAACTATTACATGTTTATTTTAACATAATATGTAAAAACTAAAATCAATGAAATATTATAGAGTATTAGAAATTAAAATCATTTTAATTATAAAAAGCTATTAAATAAAATTGAAAAGTGGTAAATACATCATACATCAAATTTTATTAAATTTAAAAATAAATTTTGATTCAAAAATTTCCACCCACCATTGCCATTATTTAAAAATATATTATTGATATTTCAGAAAATTTCTAATGATATGATTAATTCATATTCCAAACATAATTAAAATTGATTATGGAAAGCTCCCGTGAATTATTATAGTGAATAAAAAAGTCACTTCTAATATTATCATTGATCATATATTCCACTAATAATTATTTGGAATCGAACTAACCAAAAAAGATTAACAATGAAAAATATTAGTCGTCCCCAACATTCATAGATTATTAAATAGCATCTGAAAATATAAAATAGTATTTTGTACAATAGTTCAAATTATTTGGGTGTGATATGTTAGAATTCTTAATTATATATAAAAATATATCTGGAATATTAAAGAATTATTTAATTATTTCACTGAAATAAATACTATCCAAATAAATTTTCACAGTCCACTTATCTTAAAATAATTTAATTGAAACATTATATTTTTCTAAATATAATAAAAATTAACTATTTAACATATATTTATAGTACAATTCACCCTAAATTTAGTATTTATCATTAATTATTGGAAACATATGTTACATCAATATTAAATGAATATTCAACACATTATACAAACATACACATGAAGATATCAATGATATAATTCCATTGGAAACATGGGAACATAATCAAGTAGTATATAAGTGAGATATACCATATTCAATTTGGTTGTTCATAAACAACACCCTTCTTAGATATATCTCCCTTAATACATTTCTACATCTCTAGGAGAATATAATCAGAAGAATGATGCGATCATAGGATCAATAAGGTTAAACAAGAGAGATATAAACATATTATGATAACAATGATATGAGAACATGTGGATAACATTTAAAACCCATACCCTATATTTCATTGGTAAAAACAAGGGTAATAGATTAAATTATGGATGTTCATAAGACATAAATAAAATAGAATCAAATAAAATGAACCATTAGAGCATAAAAATAAAAATTATTTTTTGAATTCACACTATCATTGAATATAATTTCCATATAAGTACAACGATGATATCCAACACTATCAATCTAGATTAGATTCACTCATAAAACCATCATTGTATTCAAATTTCACTTCCATGTAATCATGCTGCATTGAGTCCCATGTTTAAATTTGTTCAATCCCAATTTCATCCCTAATTATAGAATTATATATAAATCTTTACCAAATGCAATGGTTGGATATATAGGTCACACCATCACATAATGATGATCATTAATTAGTAGGTCACAGGATCATAAAAGATAAATCATATCTCAACATATGAAATAAATGTAT
This sequence comes from Viscum album, assembly GCA_963277665.1. Classification (NCBI taxonomy): domain Eukaryota; kingdom Viridiplantae; phylum Streptophyta; class Magnoliopsida; order Santalales; family Viscaceae; genus Viscum; species Viscum album. Next base: position 791,577,566 of record OY728128.1, on the reverse strand, counting down.
AACAACCATACTTTATATTACACACTTATACATGATTTATTACATAATGTATTCAATTGATACAAAATTGAATATCTAGAGGTATAGTGTCTTTAGGGATCAAGAACATTAAATAACGACTTAAAACATGTAACTCAACATCATTAATGATAACTTCATTTACATGACCACTAAATTCCCTCGCACTTATCATTGCATGGGATAACCTGAGAACATGCATAAGAAAAGGGTGCTCTATAAATCCCAATAATGGAGTTAACAAGGAATAAAATGAAGAATACAATACATGTTAGGTAATAGGAATATCAATGGACTACAATAGAAAAATGAACATAAAGTCACACTATAGAATTATTATCAAAACATGGAAATGTTGCAACACCACATAACATTATATTAGCAGGATCCAAGGATTATTGAGCATTGAGAATGAGTAAATACTCATAACACTTGAAATATCATGTTTTAACCCTCATTTCACTTGACATATCAAGATACTAATCTTTACCCAATGCATTAGTAAACTATCAGGGCACACCCTTCTTAAACATTTCATTTCATGTATAACTGTGCCACATGGATCATACAACATGGTTTCATTAAAAAAAATAATTTATTCCAAGATAATGGAATATGTAATTAATACGTCAAACTATATATTAAATATGTTAATGTGTATAATGTTGAATACCCTTGATAGAAAAATGGGCATGGTATTTACTTCAAAATGACTTTTGCTTGAGGAAAATCGTGGTGCGATTTCGGTAGCACGACAACATGACATAAGAATTATAAAAATGGATGATGAGAGATAAATGGATTTATAATAATATGTATATATATTTAATTTATGTGGTCACATAGATACATGTCCCAAAAAATGTAATTTAATTTATATTCCTAATAGAAAACAATTTCTTGAATTTGAAGGAGAAGAGATAAATTCCTTACAGAATTTCGGCACGGTAACATGTGTACTAGGAAGGAATTAATAAGAGATAAAAATTTCTATCATCATTTCAAACATAGGGAAGAGAATATGAGGGAGGTGATAAATCATCCCACAACATTTTAAATTGATTATAAATTTGTATTATAATATAAAGAAAAATGGATAATAATATGAAAGGTTTGAATCCCGTACTTGGAAGTGTGAATCCAAAGGCCCTGGATAGTCTTGATAGATTATTATTGGGATCTTGGGGCACCTTGAGAGGATTATAGAGAAATTATGTCAGAGGATGGTTGAGATACAAAGGATTCGAGTGAAGAGGAAGTGGGATCATGCTAAGGTTTATATAGGAAAAGATTGGGAATTCATTATTATTTATGTTTGGGACACCACACATTAAACTAATCAATCCACAAACCAGCGCAGGGTTTCTTCCAATTGTTTTTTCCAAAGGGGCGTGTAAAAAATAATTTGATAGGTCTAATAGAAGAAATTATTAAAAAAATAGACTTTCTTATGTTGATGTTAGTCACACTCAAAATGAAATAAATTTTAAAATCTAAAAAGATTTATAGGTCGTGGAATGTCAACTAAAGAATTGTAAAAAAATAAAAGAAAAAAATAACATTATTTTAAAGGTAAAACATTGATTTTCCTAAAATAATTTTTATAGTATTTTATTACATAACTATTGAGTCATTATGATGTCATAAAAGTCATTATATATTTATACAATACTTAACTTTTACCCCAAAACATGATTGTCTATGAAAATTATGAAACATTTACCATTGTATAATTTCGATGTCCTTTTTCTAAAAATAAAAATAATTATAAATAAATAATTTTATAAATATTTGAATTTTTACTATTAAAATAAAAATTGACATTTATTGAAATTTCATGGGTTTTGACAAAAATAGCTTTCAAACCATAATAAAAAACACAATTATGTTCATAATAATTATATGTTCATTTATATTAAATACAAATTAATTTAATAGTAATACTAAATTTAAATATTATTTAACAAAAAATGCATTACTTCATCAATTTAGATTTCTTAATTAACAATAAATTTCATTTTTTCTTTAAAAACATTTTACAATGTAAAAATAATAAAAAGATTGTATATTATCTATATAAAAAATTGTGTACATAATAATAGTACTAGGGTCTAATTACAAAACCCCTAATAAAAACCGCATATGACCGAAGGGTAAGGTGTGAAATGGTGACCGATTCTTGGCGTTGCTCAGATAACATAACTAGGGTAGTAATCTCTATCAACATTCACTCCTCCCACAGGCAGTTCCTCTCAAGCTTAATGTGTTGAACATAGACATGGGGATTACAAAGAGTGAAGTCCAATGATGCCACATCCTTTCCGATCTCCAAAAAATGGGCTTCACAAGGTGGTATTCTAAAGGATGAGGCCATCACTTTATTTTTCTGAGTACATTGGATTTTTTAAAGCCCAATATTTACACAATTCATGTGATCACTATTTAACGAATATATTAGCAACAATCAAAATGCTTAATGGTAATTTAAAATCCAAAAACATAAACCCAAAGATATACATATGTTATATATCTTTTTAACATAATAATAAATTTTATTAGATCAAGTGGAATTACCATTAATAATAGTTTGGGATGTTACAATATTCCACCCTTATGAAATTTATCCCTCAAAATTTTGTTTTACTCTCTATGCCACAAATAGGTGTGGATTATTTTCCTTCATTTCTTTCTCCAGTTCCCATGTTTCCACTTTTTACTTATGGTTTTTCTATAGTACCTTGACCCGGTGGGTAGTCTTGTTATGTAGAACATTATCTCTACGATCCAATATCTTATCTGGCAGCTCCTCGTATGAAATATCACCCTCTAACTATACTTCCTCTAAAGAGATTACATGTGATGGGTATGGTATACACTTCCTTAATAGGGATACATGAAAGGAATCAGGTAGTTTTACTATGGTAGGTTGAAGTGCTAGTCGATATACCACATCCCTGACAAGATCATGAATCTCGGTGGGGCCGATGTACCTAGGAACTAACATCCCTTATTTTCCAAACAACACGAATTTCTTCAATGGATATATGTGTAGAAATACCTTGTCTCCATCTTTGAATTCAAGTTCTTTTTGATGGTTATCAGCAAAACTCTTCTATCAACATTTGGCTTCCTTGATATGATGTTGAACGGTTTTTACCTTCACTACCATTTATTCGACCATTTCAGGTCCTAGCTACATATGCTCACCAACTTCATCCCAACACCCTAGTGTTATGCACCTTTTCTAATAATGGTATTCATATGGATCCATTCAGATGCTCGAGTGGAAACTATTAATGTAGGAGAATTCAACTAGTGGATGATTTTGACATTTACACTATTGAATCCATAGAACATGATCATAAAATATCTTCTAGTGTCTTAATAGTTATCTTATATTGTCCATAATTACGACGATGATAGGAAATAACTAATTTCAGCTCAGTGCTTATGGCATGTTGGATTCTTTTGAAGAACATTGAGGTGAATCTCTGATCATGGTCGAACACAATATATAGTGGTAATACATGCAGCCTTACCACTACTGTGATGGAAATCTGTAGAAATTGATCCAATGAGAAGTCCCCTCGAATCACAATAAAGTTAGATGTATTTGTAAGATGATCCACATCAACCCATAGAGCATTGTTTTTTCACGACGTCCATGGAAATCTATTAACAAAGTCTATCTTAATGTTCTCCCACATCTATGTTGTTATAGGTAGTGGTTGCATCATCCCCCTAAACATTTTCCTCTTAGCCATCACATTCTAACATACCAGGAAGTTTGAGGTATCTTTAGCAATCTCCCTTTTCAGATTGTCCCACCAAAATATTTCATGGAGATCTCCATACATCATTTTTCTCCCTGGGTGAATAGACCGGTTGAGCTATGTGCGTCATTCAAAATATCCTTCTTCATATCTGGATCATATGGTACACATAATTGATAACAAACATCACAATTCTATCCTCTTAAACAATGAAATATTTTCACATTTCTAATAGCTTCCACCCTTCTAAGAATTTATATATCCTTTCTTTGATTATCCATTATTTTTTCCATGAGTGATGATTGGGAAATCATTTGAGAAAGGATTCAAAGTGTTCCTCCATTAATTTTTCCCATGTACATAGTTTTAAAATCTATGAGTATTGGATACTTTTCAATTCTCTTCATTGATAAAGATGCAGGATCATTCATACATAGAGAATATGACACCTTGTTTGCCTTACTGGGATGGTAGTGGATTTAGTAGTCATAATCTTTGATGATATCTATCCATCTTCCTTAGATCATAATAATCTTTTTTTGTGTAAATATATATTTGAGGCTCTTGTGATCAACTAATATTTCAAACATCTCCCCAAATAGGTAATGCCACATAATTTTCAATGGTAATATCACAACTATCAACTCCAGATCACGCGTGGGATAGTTTTGCTCATGGATTTTCAGATTTTTTGAGGTGTAGGATATCACATAATAATTTTTCCTTAGAACAAATCATAAACCCCTATTTTAGTCATCATTGTACTCCACAACATGTTATCCATGTATTAGGAGTGTGAGTATTGGTGCAGTGATAATAATCCTTTTAAACTCCTTGAAGCCCTTTTTGTATTCATCAACCCAAGAAAATTTTTCTTCCTTCAGAGTTAGCTTGGAAAGAGGGTTTGAAAATCATGAGAAATTACACAAAAATAGGTGATAATATACTGTTATCCCCAAGAAGCTGTGGATATCTGTTACCAATGTTGGCCTCAACCATCCCTCAATTACAGATTTATTAGAGGGATCCAAATATTTCCCATTGTTTGTGATGATATGACCTAGGAATGATACTTCCTTCATCCATAACTCACAGTTGTTGTACTTTTCATAGATATTCTCCTATTACAAGGTCTCTGGTGCTATTCTTAGATTCTCCTCATGCTCTTCCTTGGTTTTGTAGTATATTATAATATAATCTATAATGACTCCAATAATTTTTTCAAGGTACTCTCTAATGACTCTATTCCTCATGCCCGTGAAGATTTCTGTAGTATTACTTAGTCTTAATGGAATTACTATGAATTCATAGTGCCCGTACCTTGTAAGAACAGCAGTGTTTGGGAAACCATCCTTATTCATCCTTACATGTTAACATCCTAACAGCAAATCAACCTTGGAGATTTGTTTTCATAAATTTAAATGATCGAACAAGTCATCAATTCATGGTAGAGGATAATTATTCATTATAGTGATATTGTTGACCTCACGATAATAAATGAAAATGCACATTGACATATCCTTATTCTTGAGTAAGAGGACTAGTGCAACCCATGGTGATGCAATTGGGCATATAAACCCTTTAACCAGATTCTCCTGTAGTCGTTTCATCAACTCATCAAACTCCACAAAATTTATTCTATTGAAGTCTTGGATATTGGTTACACCCCTGGTATAAGGTCATTTGAGAATTAAACATCTCTTATAGGAGGAAGACCAAAATATTCCCAAGGAAGCACTTCAGCGAATCCCCTCATAATTGGCATGTATTCAAGCATGATTTCTTCCTTATATTAAATCTTATGAGCCATATATTCATGATCATAGGGTAGTAATATCCATGAATGATATGATGGTGCTATATAAAATTAATCATCCTCCTTTCACTTGTATTGAATCAGGGGAGAATTCCCCATTTGGAGAGTGATTTACTTCTCATGGAAATTTATGTTGGGTCTATATAAGGAATGCCAATCCATGTGGAGAATTTAATTATATTAAACTAGAGGGAGTATGACGAGGTTATACAGGAATTTCAATCAATAAATTATGATAGGGGAGGAGTTATATTCATTGTATATGATGATTTCCCCGTATTCTATACTCACTGATATCTTTATATCAATGATTTGTTTGGGGTTGAGATTGATCTAAACATTCGGTATATAAAAGAATGAGTGAAACATGATCAAAAATAATGTTCAATATTCTTGAATGAATAACTAGCGTACCTATCACTACTCTGTTTTCGGGGATCAATTTGGAAGCAGTGATGGAAAATGATATCCCTTACTGCCTTGGAGGTTTTTGGATGCGTTCGAAAACCATTAACTTAGGGAACTAATTTTCAAGGAGCCCTATTTTTTTGGAGTTTAATAAATGAACCACATGTTGAGGTTTGAATAGTGTGTTCCTATCATCTTTCGTAGACATAGGAATTTCTGGTCAGTAGTTCACAACTATGTGACCATACCTTCCACAACTAAAGAATTTCCTCATCCCCTTTAAGAAATTTTTTGGGGTACTTCTTTCCACATATTTTGAAAGAGGGGTGATGGATTTCCCTATCACCATTGGATTTATCCATCGGACCACTAGAATTCAATTCCACCTTATGATTCATATCCCATTATAACCTTCAGATTCCCTAATCTCTATTTCTACCTTGAGGGGACATTGGAAAATTTTCTCATATGTATCAAAATCACTGATTTCAATGGATTTCCATAGTGTAGGTTCAGCCCAACAAAGAAGCGGTCAACTATTCATTTTTGGTTAACAAAAAATCCATAGGCATATCATGAAAGAATTTTGATGTTTGAGTCATATGCTTCAATGGATTCATTATATTTTTTCCATGAGGGTATGGAATTCTCTTTCAATTTTAAGTCGGAAGGTGCGAGGATAATATTTTTCCAAAAATATTTTCTGGAAATACATCCATTCTAATGACTCGATATCCTCCTCTAAATTAGTATTCATTATCAATTTACACCATTGATCAGCCTCAGCGTCTATATGATAAGCATCCAGAAGAACATTCTATTTTTTGGATCATTGAATTATGGAGAAGATATTTTCAATAGAGTTAATTTATTGTTCTGTAATTGAGGGGCCAAATGATCCACTAAATGTAGCATGCATTTGTCTTATAAATATATCGATTGCGACTTGTTCTTTCTTATGGAATGGGGGGTGAACGTTCCAATTAACCCATCATTCTATTAAAATATTGAGTTAACTTATAGATTATCATAAAAATTATCATGATTCCCACTCTCATTGGTTTGGGAATATCATTTGAAAAGTTGTCACATTGATCTTCAAATCAGTTGTTTGCCCATGTGCTCCTATTACTGTCCATTGGATAGAATAAAAGGAAACATATGGGTAAAACATAAAGGTTAATCCAAAGACAAAAATCAATGACATATAAATAACATTTAATTCCATAACATATAAATCTGTATGCTTGAACCTATTTTATCCATCATCTACTTCCAAACAGTTATTATTTGGAGCATTTTTTTCCTTAACAAATGCGCATACTAAACTTGAAAATTTACCAACGCATATCCCCCAGGAGTTTGGTAACCAGGAGTAGAGAAAGGGCCATTTTAGTGTACCAGGATTCCCCGGGTGAAGCCCAAAACTCCTTGTTGGGGTTTTCACTACTATGTACTTCTGTGCCAGAGCCTCCTCTTCCTGTTCGTATTCAGACATGGATGTATTTGTTTTATAAACCACATACTCATTAGTCACAAAACTTTTGGGATGTTTTTATTAAACTTAGTGTTGTATTTAAGTCTTCACTATGGTTTTCTAATCATTGTCCCACAAATAACTAAAAGTATCCTCTAATACCAACTATAATAACCCTGTGTTTTTATTACACACATAAACATGATTTATTACGTACAATCGCTACATGATAAAACTAAGAATATCGAGGGGTCTAGTGTCTTTGGTGATTAGTAACATTATATAACAACATAAAACATGAAACACAACATCTTTATTAAAAACATCCTTTACATGACCACTACATTCCATCGTACATAGCATTGTATGTGATAACGTGACGACATGCATAAGAAAAGGGTGAGAAATAAAGAGAAGTAATGAAGTAAAAAAGGAATAACATGATGATTACAATACAGTTAAGGAATATTCATGTCAATAGAGTAAAAGAGAAACATGGACACGAAGGCATGATATAGCATGATTATCATAACATGAAAATGTATCAACAAGACATAACATGGTAATAGCATGATCCAAGGATCATTAAACCTAGATAATGAGTAAATCATCATTGTAAATGAAATAGAATTAGTAAACCCTCCTTGCACATGACATATCATGATAATAGTCTTTACCCAATGCATTAGAGTTCTATTAGGGAACACCCTTCTTAAACATTTCATATCGTACATAAGTGTGCCACATGGATCATACAACATGGTTTCATTAAACATCATCATTTATTACAAGATAAAGGAATGTGGAATTATTAAATGAAACTATATACAAATATGTAATTGTTTATAAACATGAGTACACTTGATAGAGAAATGTGAACGTTATTCACTACATAATGACTTTGGTTTGTGAAAAATCATGGTGCAATTTCGGCAGCATAACAGTGTGACATAAGAATTAATAAAAATGGTCGATGAGAGTGAAATGGTTGTCTCATTATATTAATATTAAATGGAAATTATGTTCTCACATAGATACATCTCACATATAATGTAATGATATTTAGATTCATAATACAATACATTTTTTTGAATATGAATGAGAAGAAATATATTCCTAATGTAATTTAAATATGGCAATTGGTGTACATAGAATGCATTGATGAGAGATAAGGTGGTCCCTCATCATTTAAAACATAGGTAGGGGAATGTAAGGGATGTGAAAAATCATACCCCAATATTTTTAATTGAAGGTAAAAGTTTATTACAACATAACAAAACTCAGACAAAAATAATAAAGGTAGGAATCCATTACTTGGATGTATGATCTAAAAGGCTTGGGAGAGTCTTGATATATGTTTATTGGGAGATTGGGGAACCTTGGGAAGATTCTGGATATAAGAAGGATGAGTTTAGTCATGCTACAAATAATTTTAGTGAATAGTATGTGTGATCTTGGGTGAGTTTATATATTAAAAGAGAGTGAATTATTTATTATTTAGGTTTGGGACACCATGCATTAAACAAATAAGAACCACAAAATAGCCCATGGTTTTTTCCCTTGGTTTTTTAAAAATTGGAGTGGAAAACATTATTATATAAGGATAATTTTAGAATATCTTAAAATATTAGGATTTCTTATGTGGAGGTGAGTCACACTCTCAAATAAATCAATTTAAAAAGATAAAATGTTTTATAAGTCTTGGAGGGTCCACTAATGTTTTTTATAAAAATAAAACAAACCTAGAATCACATTATTTTAATGGTAAAAAATATATTTTCTGAACATAATTTTTTTAGTATTCTATTACTACACTATTAAGACATTATAATGTCATAGAACACGTTATATTTTTAAACTGTACTTAATTTTTACCCAAAAATTTGATATCTCAAAAAAATATGAAAAATTTACCATTGGATAACTTCGACATCCTAATTCAAAAAATAAAATTCATTTTTTAAAAAAAAAAATTAAAAATTTAAATTTTGTCTTTTAAGATAAAAACTGACATTTATGGAAAATTCATTGGGTTTTGACATAAATAACATTAAAACCTTAATAAAAAATCAAAATTATGTTCCTAATAATTATATGGTAATTATATTTAATAAAAAGTAATTTTGAAATTATATTTAATAAATATATTATTTAATTAAAAAATCTGTTAATTTATCAAAATAAATTTCTTAATTATCTAAAAATCATATTATTACATTAAAAAGTATTTACAAAGTAACAATAATAAAATGAATCTATATTCTATATACAAAAATAATATACATAATCGAAGTACTAGGGTATAGTTACATTAACCCTTATAAAACACTCATAAGACCAAAGGGTAAGGTCTGTGATGGTGAAAATCCATGGGGTTTCTCGGAAAACATTTCTTAGGTGGTAATCTCTATCAACTTCTACTTCTCCCGTAGGCGGTTTTGATTGAGCTTAACGTGTTAAAGCTTGGCTTTGGATTTTTGAAGAGAAAATACCAATGTTACTATATCCTTCCCATTTTCTAAATAATGGGATTTTTATGGTGCAATTCTACTAGATGAGGCCATAAAATCCTTTTTCTACGTAAATTGGATTTGTTAAATACCTATATTTATACAAATCATGTTATCACTATTTAACAACTATATTAAGAAGGGTAAAAATTCATAATTGAATTTTAAAATTCAAAAACATAAAATAAAAGAAGTTAATATGTTATATAACCATTTCACATAATAAGATATTTAATTATATCAAGAATAATTTAAATTAATAAATGTTTCGGTTGATAAAAATGGGTTTCATAAAAATTTAAACAAAACATATCCAATGAAAATGAAATAGTTTTCTTAATAATTTCATCATTTCATCAATGATAATCTCATGGAAGAAGAATAGAGTATCGATTTCATTTTCTCAGGGCATTACACATTGAAGAAGAATGGGTTTCATAAACATATTTTCATTAAAAAAATAAATACCATAGAAATAATATAATTTTATTGTTGGGTAAAATCCACAGAAACGAAAATGTAACATCAATATATCATATCCTATATAGACAATGTTATTTTAATATAAATCACTTAGAATTTTTCTTGACTAAAATTACATTTCATTGAAATTTAATTTTTTATAATTATAAATTCATAAAATATTTTTGAAATGGTTATCTAAGAAAATAAATATGAAAATTTTATAATTGTATTTTCAAATAAAGAATGCTCACAATGTCAGATAATTTATTTTCATTTAATACATGGTAAAGGTATCACTCCTTTCACATATTTAGTAAAATACAATCACTCCATGTTTGGAAAATGACATGAGGAGTCCATTGAAAAAAGTAAAATAAATAAACCCTGAAAAAAAATTTAAATAATTATATGAATACTATTGAAAAAAATATGTAAATTTTTTTTGAAAGAATTGTTTTTTATGAAAAAGAATATTCAACCAAAGATAGAAATTTCGATGATTTTCAATAAAAACAGTATTTTTTATATTAAAAATATAATGAGATATAAATGAATTAAAAAAATAAATTCATTACACATAATTTCAGGAGAATAAAAGAAAGGGGTTTTTTGAGATATATATCATAATATTTCAATATTGAAAGTTGAATCATGGAAAATCTGGATAAATGACAAGACTATAACATTAAACACTTACAAATTTTTTAATAATAAAAAATAATCACCGTGAAATAATATTGTTAAATGAAACATATAATATCATTAGAATAGTTAAATGGATGATATTATATTTATATGTTGGTTTATATACACCTTATAAACTAAGATAGGTTATTAAAAGAACATACGTCTTAAAAGGGATAAATTGGGAAACAAATCCCACACCTTATGTATCAAATTAATTAATACATAATAAATACCCATGTATAATAAATAAATTTTTATTATAATTATATTACAAAACTATATATATATATATATATAATACCATGTGTTATTTACATATGACCATTTGTTACCTATTTCAGTCAATTCCTTGTTAAAGACGCATTTCGAGTAGTAATATATATTTTTTATTAATGACTAAATAATATCTAGACTTTTAATATTTAAATAAATAACATTTATATTCATTATATATTTACTTATATTAATCCATAAAATATATATATATATATAATGGAAAACAATGTTCAATGAGATTGTAGGTTGTATATACTAATGAAAACTTCTTCCATATTCTGGATTCATTGGACGAAATAAAGGTAAAAATATTTTAAAAATTATTAATAATTTTAATTTCATATATATCAAATATTTCTAATAAACCATACTTGCTACCTTCAAAGAAATTCATTATTTAATCACATTGCTTCTCAATTCGATATTCTACCATACACATGACCATTTTAATCATATTACCAAAAAATGGAATTAAATATGGTATATGTGATATAATAATTCATCAAGTATCATAAAAGAATAAATTTCCATTATAAAAATTTAATCCATCATTAAATGTATCTGTGAGAGGTGGTGATTGAAAAATAAAAACATTGAATATTAAAATGGAAGCATGTCGTACACATGAATCATGATTATGTATCCCATTTGATGGAAGTGGATGTGATTTTATTTCATAAAAATAAAATAAAATCATATATGTATATTAAATTCAATTATTTCTTACATGGTAATGTTTTTTGGAATATATGGATATATATGAAGAAATAAATTTAAAACTTTATTTGAATAATTGCACATCTTCATTAGGTAACATCATTAGTTATTCAAAAAAAAACTTTATAGATTATTGTTTTAGATAACTAGTGATTCTATGATGACAATATATAAATTTAGAGGATACATGGGTAGGTGTCTTCTATAAAAATTGTTTTTGGAATTGTGGAGTTTATAAGATAATGGGTGGACCTTTGTATGTGGGTTTAGTGGCACACTTACAATTTTTTGAAAATAAAAGTTTGTAACCATGATCATCACTTGATATATGTCTCAAGAATAGAATAGAATATATAATTATAAATAATATGTTAATAATATGGATATAAAATGTATTTTGTGTATTTTCACCTATTTTTTACACATTTTATTTTAGATTGACCCATATTAATCCTATTTTTACCTTATCCATGGGGAATAATTATTAATGTTTTTACAATTTATTATCTCAAAATTTTAATTTCTCATTATTAAATAATATATATTTTTCTGATTCCTAATATTTATTCCTTTTTTCATATTTTACAGTATTATTTTAGAAATAATAATTTTAAAATAAACTCCTAGAGGAGATAAAAAAGAATGTTTCTAGTGAGAAACTATTGAAATGATTAAAAATTTATTATATCCAAATTCAATATTAAATTTATTCTAATAATATAATTTGTATTAATTTATATATAATTATCTTTGTATAAATTTAAACCCATTTTAAAATAGAAAAAACATTACAAATTCTATAAATGGAAAGATTTTTTTCAATAAAAACTAATAATTTTACCTATTAATCAAAAAATAAATATTTTCAAAAAAATACAAATATTTCTCTATAAAATATTTCTGATATTATGCTTTTATAAATTTATATTCATTCAATAAATTAATTTTCAAATAGTTTCAAATTTTTCCATAATTAATGTTAAAAATTACAAAATTATATATTTTTTTGAAAAAATTTAAACATTGAAATAAATAAAGTATTTATGAAAATTAAGAAATTTATTAACAAATTTTTTTATTTATATAAACCAATTATAACAAATAAGTAAATATTTAATTAAAATTCATTCATTAATGATTAATATTCTTTTCATATTGAAAAGTTTATAAAATAATATTTATAGTTTGGCATCATTCGTTAAATCTCTGTGCAGCATGTAATATAAGGTATCAAAAAATATTATTTATTCAAAATATTAATATTTTGTAAAAAATAATGGAGATACATTCAACAACCCATAAAATTAACATCTCCCCCCAAATCTCATCACCCAGATACAAATAAATAAGGATATTTCTCCCTCCTAATATCCTTAGGATATCTCACTGGATCCTCAAACTCAAAGTTTCACCACCAAACATTGAAAAATTTGGTTGTATTGTTTCATAAAAAAATCATTGTATTATCCAGAATGTCAACTTGTTTTTACCCTAACAAAATATCTCGCATCATCCGTACGACTACTAACTATAGTACCTGTTAATGTTTTTATTTTTAATTACTAATGGGAGATAAATGGAACATTACATGATATTGAGATTCATATTATGGAAGTGAAAACCATTATTCCACTGTCTTTATAAGACCATGAACATAAAAGTGATAGATTTACGTAGGTATTAATCCTCTTTTCTATCACAATATTATTACTTTATTCCATGTGAACATTAATAGAGACACCATTTCACCATATAAATTTTTTTGATAACTTTAATAATTATATTTTGCGACCTAGTCTTAACATACATGGATATTACTTCATTTTCGATGAATACTAGTTATATTACTGAATACATGCTTGAGGAGCATAATATTGTACTGTCATTTGAAATTTGGAACCAAAATCCTTTATCCTGGTGAAATATCTTCCACATCTCCCACAAATATCTCCACCATATGTAATTCTACCTAAAACATTTCGTCATTTCCCTGGGAAAGAAAACATAAGAAAGGGGAGATCTCATATGCTTATTACGGTAAATAAATGAAATTTAAAAGAATAACATGAACAAAAGGGTATGGAACGTGATCATTACATTTTGAGATCATACCACGCATATTAGAGATCATAATGAATATGGTAGTTGATAAGAAAAAAATAATAAATAAATAAAGAATATAATCCTAGAAATTATAACATCAATATATTTACTAAAGTAGGAAATTTTTATTAAATGTGTCACTCCCTCATCAAATCCTTCCACTATCTTGTTTCTATATTCCATTATTCCTTCACCTTCCCCTATCTCCCTGTTTAGAAATCCCTCTTCGAAATATACTATTTCAAAAACTCCACAGACCATCTATCCTCGTCATCCAACACTTTCTTTGAAATCGGCCTCCGAATTCTATTGTTTTAACTACATCTCTCTACTCCATCTACCCAACTAATTATATCCACCTCATCATGACTTCTATAATCCATCTTCACCTCTAATGATCTCCTCCCCATTCTATGTTTCCTTTTTTGAATCACCTGTTTAAAAAACTCTATTTTATTCCATACCTTCTCCTGCAATGATTTCACCAAGTTCAGAATCCCAAATCTATGGTCAGTTATGCTTCTCGACACTCCATATTGTATTATTTAGACATATTTAATTTAGGGTTTGGTATGAAACCAAAATTGACCTTAAAATATAGGGTTTTATGTCTTTCGTGGTTTTCCACCAAGGTATAATCACCGTCGACCACCTTCAACCCATTCCTGTACCTATGATACAGTAACTCCTAAATCATCCACCATCAATATTCCATCAATTTTTCTCTAAAATATGCACTATTTTACTTACACAGTTCACTCGGTTTCCCTTTGGTTTAGTTCCCATAATATCTTCTGCAAAATATATGTCATGCTACTATATTGTAATACCAATCTCTTATGTTATTCATTATATTATTTACAGGTTCACATAAGGTAATGAAATGTTCAAAATACATTATCCTATTTCAATAAACCATTTATTATTTGTCTTCATCATTTAACATCTTCTAAAGATAGTAATTAAGTGTAACCTGGCATCTAACCATGGATATTCTATGTATTATTTGTCTTCAACATTTACATTGTCTATACTACGATCAAAATACAATCTCTATGTTGACAATTTTATTATGATTAGCTATTTTTCATTTACCAATCATTATTAATAGGGTTTAAATTATATTGATAATATTAAATAATTATAATTGGTACCATTCAGACATACAATCCTAGAAATTAATACATTCAGATTTTAATGATCATTTTTATTTAAAATATACATTGTCTATAATTTGACCATAATTCTTCATTTCATGGTTCAAGGGTTCTATTAAATTATTTTACAATCAAATAATAAGATACAACTTATAACCATGCACTCCCCATCAAGATATAGAGATGCATAACTTAAAAGAATACTACTATAGAAACAACATCAATTAGGTTGTCTTCTATTTATTTTTTACTCCTGATACTATTCTTTTATTTATCAATTAGTAGCTTATATGTTTACTATAATTGATATTCTACATGATGAATGTCTCTTGAAAACACTAATGCAACTATAACTATAACACCAATAGGAAGCAAACGAATAGAAAGAGGTATACATTTCTCACTGTTACCTAGAAATGGTATGTCCAATTTTCAATGTAAATGTCTTTTTATATAGTTATCAAATTGAAAATAAAAATATAATACCTCAATGAAATATTATCTTACTTCCTAACGACATATATTTTAACAGTACAATGAATTTTACACTAACAATAATTATTGGAAAATGTTTTTCAACAGAAGTGGTCACACTAGGTAATAAAAATATATACATCAACTTATTTCATTATCACCTATATCCAGCAATGGTTAATTCCATTTACTCTATCAAATTTAATTACATTCACATCGTACTGCAAAACTGGTAACCATGCCTTGCTAGAATTTTTCATCTCCTTATTTTAAAGTCCCTAAAAAATGTTCAAATCTTTTAATGATATACTATGGATCATGTAAGAAAAATAATTCCAAATACCATGATACAACACAGTCTTTTATTCTATGAGAATTTTTTCATTAAACGTTGTTTAACTATACTGTCAATATGTTAGATTATTACTTATCAACTTTATGCCCCAATATTACTCTTACATGTTATGAATAAAAATGGTTGTAAATTTATAGATTCAACTAATGCCTCCTCATCATAGTAATAACCAAATATTCAACAACATAATTTATTCTCTTTTAGTTCAATATTGATTTTTACACATGAAACTAATATAATTAAGAGTACTACTTATACTGCGGTAAGAAACTAAATTCCTTTTTGATCTAAAAATATGATATATAGTCAAACAAGAATATCATGTTTATCATCTACATATCTCTTTATATATATAAAAATAATAATATTTAATAACATCATCACCTATGATGTAGTTCTAATGAGGGTGTAATAAGCATGTAGGTTCTAAAGAACCACTCGAGGAACAAGATTAAATGAATCATAGGTCCACAGAAAGTACTCCTACATCAAATTTCGATATAGATCATGCATTCGACTTATGAGGTCTGTAAAGGTGGAAAATATATATTCAACATTAAACTGTCATTCTGTATATTTTCATTTACAAAATATTCCTCAATAATAAATAACTTGAATATTAATGTTGTAGATAAGTAACTACAGCATCAAATGGATAAACAATATGGTTATTTTCATTTAATAAACAATTATATTACTATATTAATTGTGTTTAATTTTAAACTATACTACTCTTTCATTCCTGATTAATATCAAATATTCTAATACTTTTCTCAATCAGAATATTTTTATTGTGGACACCCTTCTAATATTTGTGAGTATTGCGGTTCAACCATTTAGTATGAAGACATGACCATAAAATATATCCATAAACATATCGAACATTTCTATTTATGTTTCCTGCTAGAAAACATTCATTTATAGTAGTTTCATTCCTGCCATGAATACCTTAGATGTTTAATTTTCAATAAATCTTCATGATATTCAAAAAAAAATTCAGGACCACATGCACATTTATAACTCTATGTTTATATTCACATTATTGGGTAGAAAAGTAGAAAAATATGTAAACGTTGGTGGGTATCAAAATATTTTTAGAATAAATGGAAAAAATTACCATTCCATTTGATGATTTTTTCTCCTGTGGTATTAAAATTTTCTTAAAACTTTTGAATGCAGCTTCGATGACCGAAACCAAAACTCTGTTATTGATTTAAGTATTGATCAGAAAATACAAGATAGTATTCCTGAAAATAATGAATTATCACATCAATTCATAATATATTGAGATATAATTGATAGTCCTAGATTTAAAAATTTAAATCTTTGACTTCTTAGAATATGAGGAAGTGAAGAACAGAAATAAAAAACAATAATTACTTATGATCTTGTCCTCTTCAATATCTACTAGTTTTCACGGGTGGATAGGAATGATTTATAGACAATAAATTTTATTGTTCGACACCCTTCAATTGAATTGAAAAAATCAGAAGAGTAAAAATGAGAGAATATTTCACTTTTCACCATCAGTTCAGTTGCAATGATTCATCCAGTCTTCATTATTTTAGGAATAATTTACAATAGATTATTGTAGATGCATTTATAGTGATTGAGTCTAAAATACTATCTTTCAATATTTTTAATCATAAGTCGTGAGGGTAAAAATATACAAGCGATTCAATATGATTTTCTTATAGCTGAATGATATAGGTCAATATGGGTTAAGAATATGATTTTACATTCAATATTTTTATGTGCTCCAAGTTATATGATTAAAAATTGACAATATTTTATGTCAATCAATAATTGGGTAGGGTATCCAAATATTTTTTAAAATTTACCTGTAATCCAATGTGGCATGATGTTTCAATATTTGTTAAAGTAAAAAACCTTCACCCAATAGCATGTCCTCATATACTATCAAAAATTGTCAATATTAAGGTCAAATAACTCATTAAATAAATAAGAGAGGGATGTTTCTTCATAACATCTCGAATAGGTATGAAACACCACCACTAATAGATTCTACATTTATAATGATGAATTTCACCCAAAAATGTCACATGTTTTTCATATACCCTTAAATTTCCAATGTACTTGTTCGTACTGTGGTGTTTTAGAATAGAGGATTGAAACATGTGAACTTTCTATTATTTCATAGTTATGATTAAAATATTGTCACTCCAACATACATTAACAACTTTGTTTTGGTAGAAATCCCAAATAAAGGCACCATCAGAAAACATCATGAGGAAGTTGAAAATATTATGATTCATGGGCCTTGTGGTGAGGCCAATCATCGCTCAAATTGTATGCAGAATAAAAAATGATCAATTTGTTATCAATTTTTATCTGCACAGACAAAAACAGATGTTGAAAGATATGTTTTATATCAGAAAATAAATGTTGCATGTACTATTTTAAAAAATGGTATGGAATTGGACAATCGTTTTTTGTGGAATAATATTCAACCATGTTGTTAAAATATTAAAATAATCTAAATATAAAATTTTTAATCATTCATCATCTATCTAATACATTTTTTAATTTTTATATAAGGTTCCTGATCATGTAACCATGACCCTCTTGACAACAACAACTGACATCTTTCCGACAACAGTGTCGATGAGATTAAAATGTACAGTGATTTCCAGTACATATCACCTTGTAATGCATCTTAGATGATATTTTCTTATGATATACATTATTGATATTCTGGAATTGATAGACTATAGTTTCATTTACTAGGAAAAAACATGAAATATGAATACTATGAAAATAATGGATACATATTAAATAATAGAAACATTTATGATACCTTGTTCACATATTCGTTTGTAGAAATTAAATTGTACTGAGACGGAAGATGTCTAACATATGCAGACTTCCCAAAAATATCATTATATAACAATCATGAAATGAAATAGTATCTTCACAAACATATATTCAGTATTAGAAAAATATAATATGTGCCGCCCTATTTTTGAGGACATATTACTTGTGGATCATAATTACAAAGGTCAGAGGAGTGATTTCATATGATTCTACTATAACGATGAACAACATTACTCATCAAACATTCATGAAAACCTATCAGCAATGGGAATTTTAGCTGATGACAATGAGTTTATTCAAGAACTAAAATATGTCCCCACTCTGGTAAAGGAACACTCATTGCAGTGACTGATCTCCAGAATGTTATTCTCAAATACTAGTCTGTGACCTGACATTTTTTGTCTTAAAACCTGGAATATTCTAATTGAAGATATTATATATTATAGAAAATAGTGACTGCAAAAACTACATTCAAACAACTCACTATCTTTATCACTATATATCTATGTTATTATATTTTATTCTAATACTATTTCCATCTCTTATAGTCTTGACACTCACGGATCATCCAAGACAATTGATTTCTTTGATTTAAATAGGCATCATTCTCTGCAGCAATGTTATTCCTCTACAGTGTTATCATATAATACCCATTACAGATTATTTAATAGATTCTCAAGAAAATCAGTTCATTATAGAAGAGAATAATTAAAAAAGGGAAAACATTTATATGTGAACACATCAATACATAGTATTGTTAATTTTGATAAAAAAATATTGGAGAATTATGTATGCATTATGTATAGGATATGTTTTTTATTCTTACGTGGATTAAGAGGGATGAGTAAGACATTCATCTGGAGTGTCTTATCTTTTCTATTATGGTTAGAAGATAAAAATGTTCTCATAGTTGATTCATGTACAATAACATCATTACTCCTACCAGGTGGGAGGATAGCCCATGCAAAAATTCTAATTCCATTATCTATAGATGACCACTTGGTTTTCAATATTCTGTATGGGCATGATGTTGTATAACTACTGCAGTCAAATAAATTGATTATCTAGGATAATGATCCAATGATTTATAAAAAATATTTTAAATCTCTTGATCATAAATTAATATATATACTATCACTAAAGAATAAGAAATCATCTAATTTAACATTTCCTGGTCTAACAGTTTTCCTAGGTGGATATTTCAGAAAAATACATCATATAATCCCTGGTGGGGATAGAAGTGACACTATAATTGCGAGTATATGGTCATAATTTCTATGGAATAAATGTTAGGTTTTAACAGTGCCTAGAAACTTGATGTTTCAATCCATAAATACAAATTATGGTTATATAGAAGTTTGGAAATTTTCTATGTGTTTTTTTGGATATTGATGAGGGACAAATTGGTGAGCTCGGTGATGGGGAACCATTTATTCAAAAACCATCAACATATATTCTAGAAAAACTAAATCCCCATTTAAATCATATGTTGAATTTCATTACCCACATATCAATGATAATTTTGGATATTCATAATATTTGAAAGGGTGTTTTATATTATCACCAACTTGTGACATTGTTCATAAAGTCAAGGACTACATGTTAATTCTTACTACACGAGAAGGAAATTATTACATCAGTTATAATTTTTTTTTTCAATGCCAGTTTTGATACAGATAAGCCTGAGAACATTAATACAAGTGATGATTGATATGGTATCAATGTATCTAAGCTTCATGCACAATAATTTACTTTGTAGATCAGAGTATCGATTATGTGTCTTATAACTGTTCACCCATCAGTGGGATTATGAAATGGTACTTATCTGATTGTTACGCACATGGATGCTCCTTTCATCATAGAAAAAAATTTAACTAGTTGTTATTCTGGGAATCTTGCATTCATCCCAAGAATAAATATGACCCATAGTGATGATATATGGCCTTTTAAATTACAAAGAATACAATATCCCTTGAATATTTATAATGTTACAAAAATTAATAAGAGTCAAGTATAATCTATTTATTCTATTTTTTATATCTTCACTAGCCTATGTTCTATCACAGACATGTTTATGTTCCCATACCTAGAGCGATGTCACCAATGGGCTTGAAAATTGTTGTTGATAATAGAGGTAAACCAACCTCTGATTGTACAAAAAACATTTTCTACAGTGAAAATTTTTATCACATTTTTTATGTATATTTTCATTTCAAATATATATATTTAAATGTTTTTATCAATTGTAGATATATAGAAAAAAATTAATTACACTACCACTTAATATGTTATATCTGTATAATAATTAAAAACAAACAGAACTAAAATCATTTCATGCTGAATTTTTCCATTGAATGAGAATAATATTGATGTAATTGAATCATTCAAGATACAAGTACATGTATTGAAATTGTGTTATAACTCATAACCCAAATTCTATGTGGTTACTATTTATTTGATTCTCTGTGACGCAGAAGTGAGTTTATCCTATCAAGAAGTTACGGTTTCTGTACTATTTTCAAAACACTAATTATATGTAATTCTATTACAGAGTTATGTTTTATATAAATGATGTGTGAAATATGGTTTTTAAAGGTTTAATTTTAATATTAATTGATTCAGTAGAGGAAAATTAGGTGTACAATTACTAACCGCATGGAAATCACTAATTACAAACCACTCATGCATGAAGTCTTGTGCGACATTATACAAATCATCTAAAATTCTATTAATCAATGGAGCTTAAATGGGTAAATAAATGATTTCTTAATTTTTTTCTCAATAACAACGTATGTTCAACCAATCGATGTTCAAATACCACTTTTCTATTTTGACTTCACATTTTTTTCTAAAATCATTAACAAAAGAGTTCTGGAAAAACCTTTAATAGGTACATTTCAGTACAACTCATTTTTTTGGAATTATTTGATTTTCGTATGCATCATTACTACATGTTTTTAATAAATACAGTCTACAAATATAGATATTCCTTCATATACTGTTCATTTTCATCATATTCTTTACAATTCATACACTGTTAAGAGTGATACTATTATCATAAACACATTTTTTTACATCACATTTACATATTATAGAAATTAGTAGACATCTATGTCAATCATATCCTATAAATTCTATTTTTACATCCAACCAAACGATCCCAATTATTTTAGAGGATGACAGGTTAGTATCCTTTTATTCTCCCTACAGTGGAATTAAACTATTGTAATTACCGACACATCTAAATGATTGTAACATCCCAGGTAAATTAAGTATATAAAATATTTTATATTTATAAATATTTGTTAATTAAATATTAATCTTACATTAAATGGGTTTCTATGTTTGATAGTGTACATGATACACAACAACAATTTTCTTGGGAATCTTACATTGCAAACTAATAATATAATACTATTATTTTAACTGGTAGTTAACTCCTGGCTATTGTATTGGCATGAATGAATGAAACTAACTACAATATGATTATACATGATTGATAAATATATTTAAATTATCAAATAAAATGTTAGAGGCTTAAAATATGAATGAATCTAATTTTAAGAATAATTTTCATTAAAAGGATGATTTATTGAATTTTAATGGAAAACCCACGTTAAATATAGTTTTGGTCAAATTAATACATTCTAATTGACTGAATATAATCATTATTTAGAATGGGGAGATCAAATTTTACTTTGGGTATTTTTTTTGGTATTTTTCTGATAAAGTTCTTTTTTTATGAATAGTGAAAAATACGGTATTTAAATTCATAAGTGCACTTTTATATAATTTAATTATATGGTTAGATTATAGTTTTAGTTTTTTTTAAAGTGAAATTGAAATATTTTTTTTCAATTAATCCAATTTTGGTCATTGGAATTAATTTTACATTGAAATTGGACATAAACAAGTATCAATCTTTTGATAGTTATTGCTTCTTAAAAAACCGCAATTTGTTTTAACAATGGGAAATAATGTTTAAATTAATTAACACCACTTATATTTTTTGAATTATGAAGAATAGACATTAATTATAAATTTGTAATATCAAATAAACATTCGGCTTAATTTTTTGTATTTTTCTAAAAAACATTAATTTTTGATTAATAGTGACACCACTTTGTGGTAGATAAAAAAACTGACTTTTACATTTAAATTAAATTTTACCACTTCTGTGAATTGAATTTCAAAAATCCTACATACATGGTTGTTATCAAGAAGTAAAATTTGGTTCATTAATATGAAAATAATCTTTGGTCAATATTATCTTTTGACTTTTATTTACTGTGATTAATGGTAAAATGGGTAATTCAAGATAAAAAGAATATTATAATAATTAAAAATTACCTTAACACTTGTCTTAAACTTATTGGTTGAGTCATTATCAACCATGGGAATCTTTGGGTCTATTTTGGGACCCCTTTGATCCACCTAGAAGTGACAATGACAATTTAGATTAATTAATTTAATGTAAAGGCCAAAATCACATAAACAAAAATATTTTAGTAATTAAATTTTATATGGTGTTATATAAGTCCTATTTTTGACTATAAATATTATATGGAAATTTAAAAATATTTCCTACATGATAGTAGTTTTTTAAAAAGTTTTATACATCAAATAAATTAAATTATTTATGACACAATAATTGTGCAGTATTTACCTCATTAATAAATGATAAAAATAAATAAGATTATAATGATTAAAATATTATCCAAAACTTGTCCAATTATGATTGGATGATTTTATTTCGACCATGAGACATATTTTTTTCAAATATAATTATTTTTGGACCATTAGTAACAGAATATCATTATATAATAAAATAATAGTTTCACAATTTCTTAAAGAGCCCCCCCCCCTTAATAAAAGGAGACCACTTCTAACCAATTCCACACACCTATCAAGACATTTTTCGGGTAAAAAATCTGACAAATTGAGCTCTCAACATCCCTATTCTCATCTTAAAAGCCTTTAATTAGTCAGAAGGCACTTCATGATATCATTTTGGTTCAAACCAAATAATGTTACCCAAAAAAATGTATCAGTTTCTATTAAATTGTTTTCATTTATTTTACTTATACAACCCATAAAATATTTTTATTTCTTTCATTTGTAACAACACCAGTATCCTCAATATACTAGGATTTTGTTATAATAAGGATTTTAACTACACATACCCACACCTCTATCAAATGGATAAATAACATAATGTTTCTGTTGATGGAAAACTAACTCCTCACGAAATGATGATTATTCAAATATCTCAAACTGCCTCTCATGGTGGCCATTATGATGGCACTATTTTATATATGATATATATTATTTTTATTATTTCATTATGCTTCTTTACTTCCCAATTATATCAAACCTTTATGATTTCCATAGTGGGTAAATACGATAATCTTATTTGAGGAAGTGCGGACTACCACCCCTTTAAAGTGATGTGAATCGTTAATGCCTTGTGTGGGATGTATAAAGGATAGTGTTAATGATATTATATATTATATTATACTATAATTATAATATAACAATCAATCATTATGTTTTATTTACATTAAAATAATAAATATAAATTAAAGTACCATTCATGCGTATATAAGGCTTACCGTCTCCATGAACGGTGCATTTCATTTCATACCTCTAAATTTATGTAATATTATAAATACATGTATATACTGGATATATATGATATATATGATATATAAATCCTGAATATCATTTTGGATATAATAGACTATTGACCACATGGACAAATTGTAAATATAATGTGTTCATTTTTACTCAAGTACCAAATATCGACAAATTGAACGTTATTAACTTAAATGAATGCATAATGTTTATAACATGGAAATAAGTGATATAAAAGTATTAATAAACTTGAAAAAAGTTCTTAATCAAGTATAAATTAACTTTATTTTATTATTCAGGATATTAAAGAATGATCGAGTCAAGTCGGACACGAGGTTAGGGAATTCATCTCAATCTCCTTCCATTGAGGCATATTGTTATTTAATACAAGATTATCATTTTGAAGATTTATAAAAAGATTTGAATTTTCATTTAATTCAAAGGGAATATTTTTCTAAAAATCATTTTACTAAACAACAGAAAATGTTTCTTTTAACATACGCGGTGACAACAACCTTTCCCGTCGCTGCGAGTATTATTTAATCTTTGGCGTCCTCAACAAGCCGTAATGGTTTCAAAAGAAAATAAATACCTTATACTCTTTTACGTATTTTTGGTATTGAAAATGGTTTTGAAAATGGATTTGTTATGTAAATATATTTATGTGATATATTGTTATTGAAATGTGGAAATGTTTCCTTTCCTTTATATTTGTTTTATACGATATGATTTTATATTGGTACTTAGACATTTGATGGGTGGTTACATGATAAACCAAATGATGGGTGGTGCCATGAATACCAGGATGGGTGGTTATGTTATAACCTCCAATGCATTGAGTATGGAAGTCAGGCGCATGAATATTCCATTTAGAGATATGTGTGGAAGTCGACCTTATGGTTATTCCATTTAAGTATGTTTATTTCCCAAGTTACCTTTATTATGTTATGTGTTCATTATATTGATTTTATGGTAATATTTTGGTTAAAATATGGTATGTAATGATCCATTATTAAGTGAAGAGTATTTAGTAATTCATAAAGGTGAAAAGTATTACTTATGTTAAAGTATTCATGGTTTTCTTGTTGTTTTGAAAAACAAACAGTTCATCCCATGTTTTGGAATGTTTTTCATAGGACATAATGTGGAATTGGGTAAAGGATGGGATCATGTATAAGTCATGCTATCTTAAACATGGAACTAGGCATGACAGTTTTTTTCAAGAGTTCGTGTTTTGTAAATAAAATGGAAACTGTATAGAATTGACTATTTTGTAATATTTTGAAATGTAATAGTTATGGAATAGCTCTCTAAAACTCTAAACCTGAAAATATCCTCAATGTGAATTATTAATTTAATTCAATATTATGTATAGTTTTAAGGCTAGGTCCTTATCGTTGGTTTCAAAGGTCGGTTTAGATAACTTTAGGAGTTAGGGTATTGTTAAATTATTGTCCCAAAATTAATTTTTGGTAAAAATGAAATGATATAGCATTTATAGATTACCATGTTTCTTTGCCTCTGATATTTCAATTTAAGAACCATTTTTTGTAGGGGAAACAGAATAACTTTTCTGGGAAGGCATACATAGGAGAATGACCTTCCGAATCAGCAACCTGAGATGGTCGGAATCAGAATTGAACAGTTTACTATAGTAATGGCTCAGTTGATTCAGGTGATAAATGGTGGTTGTTTTTATTGATGTTATTTTGTTTTATTCCAAAATTGAAAAGGAAAATGAAATTCATTTAAGTATTTTCTTGAAAACATTAAAAGAAAAGGAACTTTATTGGAAATTAATCATGTGTGGCTTTTGGTTACAAAAACTTTCTTTCATTGGTCACATTATTTAAAAAAATGGCATAACTGTTGATCCGCCTAAAACAAAAGTTGTTTAAAAAGGGAAAAGACCCAAAAATATAACCAAGATTCATAATTTTCTTGGTTTGGAAGGTTATTACTGGAGGTTTGTTGAAAATTTTGCGCGTTTATCTAGTCCAATGACTAAGTTAACTCAAAAAGGTGTTAACTTCATCTGGTCAAAATTATTCTATTATTGTTTTCTGGAATTGAAAAGAAGATTGGTGAATGATCCATTTTTGGCACTACCTTCCAGAAATGGTGAGTTTGTTATCTACAGTGATGCTTTGTTGAAAGGACTTGGTTGTGTCCTAATGCAAAATGATCAGGTAATTTCTTATGTTTCACGTCAGTTGAATCCACATGAGTTAAATTACCCTACACATGATTTGGAATTAGCTGTAGTTGTTTTTGATTTAAAAATTTGGATGCATCATTTTTATGGAGTGAAGTGTGAAATATATATTGATCACAAAAGTTTGAAATATATTCACTCAGAAATAATTGAACATGAGACAGAGGAGATGGTTGGAATTAATCAAGGATTATGATTGCATGATCCATTACCATCTAGGAAAGAAAATAAAGTGGTTTCCGCTTTGAGTCGAAAAATTAATGCTTCATTAACCATGCTATGTTTGGAATGAGATCCTTTGGTTTTTGATTTGATGAACACTTGCATAGAAGTTTTTTTTGTAGGAAATTCATCTGTTTTGTTTCAGGTGTCAGCAAAATCATCTCTATCACACAGAATTTTGCAAGAACATAAAGAAGATAGTGAGTTCCATAAAAAGGTAGAGTTGTTTTAGAATGGTATGTTGCCTAAATTTAACATTGATAATAATTTTTTTTGAGATTTGGGAAGAGAATATGTGTACCCTGTGTTTCACAGTTGAAGAATGAGTTGTTATGTGAAGCTCATAGTTCTCTGTTTTCAGTTTATCCTGTAAGTACTATGATGTACAGAGATATTCGTGAGTATTACTGGTGGGATGAAATGAAAAGAGATATTGCTGATTTTACTGTGAGATGTTATACTTGTCATCAGGATAAAGCAGAGCGGCAGTTACTGAAAGGGATGTTTCAGCCTCTACCAGTGCCAGAGTGGAAATGGGAAAATATATCCATGGAATTTGTTGTGGGAATACCAACGACATCTCGAGGTAATAATGCAATCTTGGTTATAGTTGACCGATTGACTAAATATTCTAATTTCCTTCCTATTAGAGATACTTTGTCACTATATCAACTAGCTTGGTTTTATATTAAAGAGATCGTCTGGTTGCATGGAGTTCCCCTCTCCATTGTATCTGATCGTGATCTCTGGATCACTTCTATCTTTTGGAAGGGCCTTCAGAAGTCATTGGGTACTGAATTGAATTTTAGTACAGCTTTTCATCCTCAATCAGATGGGCAGTCAGAATGAACAATTCAGACATTGGAGGATATGTTACGAGCTTGCTCGATGGATTACCATGGAAGTTTGGACCAACATCTTTATTTGGGTGAATTTTCTTATTATAACAGTTTTCATTCCAGTATACAGATGACTCAATTTGAGGAATTATATGGAAATCGTTGTCGAACTCCTGCTTTTTGGGTTGAAGTTGGTGAAAGGAGGATGATGGGACCAGAATTGGTAGAAGAGATGGCAGAGAAAGTTCAGTTGATTCAGAAGCACGTGAAAATAGCTCAGAGTAGATAGAAAATTTATTCTGATAATCGGAGGAAGGATCTTTCCTTTGAGGTTGGTGATCATGTCTTTCTCAGAGTATCTCCAAGGAAAAGTGTGATGTGTTTTTGTAAGAATGGAAAGTTGTGTCTGAGGTTCATTGGACCTTATGAAATTCTGGAGAAAGTTAGATCAGTTGCATATAGAGTGGATTTACCTCCATGTTAATCCCAAGTACACAATGTTTTTCATGTTTTGATGTTGAAAAAGTATATGCGAGATCCGTCTCATGTTTTGAGCTCAGAGGTAGTGTAGTTGGAATAGAATATCTTATATGAAGAACAACTGGTCCATATTCTTGACCGTAGAGAGAAGGTTTTTCAAAATAATGTAATTCACCAGTTAACTGTTTTGTTCAAAAACCATATAGTTAATGAGGCAACATGGGAATCCAAAAATTCTATGAGGGATAAATACCCCCACTTATTTTGATATGTGAATAAAAATATCAAGGACACAATTCCCAAAAGGGGGGAATGATGTAACATCCCGAGTAAAGGAAGAATATGACATATTTAATATTTATAAATATTTAGGAATTAAATATTTATTTTACTTTAAAGGGGTTTCTATGTTCAATAGCATACACAATACGCAACAACAAGTTTCTTTGGAATCTAACGTTGAAAACTAATAATTTAATATTAATATTTTAAATGGTAGTTAAATCCTAGACATTGTATTGGTGTGAATGAATTAAACTAACTAAAATATGATTATACATGATTGATAAATATATTTTCATTATCCAATAAAAATTTAGAGGCTTAAAATGTTAATGAATCTAATTTTAAGCATAATTTACATTAAAATGCTGATTTATCGCCTTTTAATGGAGAACCCACATTAAATACAATTTTGGTCACTTTAATACATTCTAATTTACCAAATATAATCATTATTTATATTGTGGACATAAAATTTTACTTTGGGTAATTTTTTGGTATTTTTCTGTTAAAGTTGATTTTTATATAAATAGTGAAAAATTATTTATTTTAATTCAAAAGTGCCATTTTATATAATTTAGTTATATGGTTAGACTATCTTTTTAGATTTTTTTTGAAGTGAAATTGAAATATATTTTACCATTTAATCAAATTTTGGTCATTAGAATTAATTTCACTGTGAAATTGGACATAAACAAGTATCAATCTTTTGATAATTATAGTTTCTTAAAAACACACTATTTGTTTTAACAACAGGAATTAACATTTAAATTAACTAATACCACTACTATTTTTTGAATTATGAAAAATATAAATTAATTTTTAATTTTTAATATCAAATAATGCTTCGGCTGAATTTTTTTTCTTTTTCTGAAAAACATCAATTTTTGATTAATAGTGACACCACTTAGTGGTAGTTAAAAAAACTGACTTTTTCATTTAAATTAAAATTTTCACTTCTGTGAATTGAATTTCAATAATATTACATAAATGGTTCTTATCAAGAAGTAAAATTAGGTTCATTAAGATGGAAATTATTTTTGTTGAATAATAACTTTTGACTTTTATTTACCACAGTTAAAGATAAATAGGGTAATTTAAGGTAAAAAGAATATTATAATAATTCAAAATTACCTTAACACTTGTCCTAATCTTATTGGTTGAGTCATCAAAGACCATGTACATAATTGTCTCTATTTTTTTACCCCATTGATCTTCTTGGAAGTGATAAAGACAATTTAGAATAAATAATTTAATGTAAAGGCCAAAATGACATAAACAAAAATATTTTAGTAATTAATTTTTATATACTGTTGTATAAGTCCTATTTTAGACTATAAATATTATATGGAATGGTAAAAAGATTTCTTAAATGTTATTTTTTTATAGAAGTTTTTAGACATCAAATAAATTAAATTATTTATGACACAATAATGATGCAGTATTTACCTCATTAATAAATGATTAAAATAAATAAGATTATAATGATTTTAATATCATCCAAAAAATGTCCAATTCTAATTGGATGATTTTATTTCTACCAGGAGTCATCTTATATTCGAATATAATTATTTTTGGACCATTATAAACCAAATATCATTATATAATAAAATAATGGTTTCACACTTTCTTTATGAGCCCCTCCTCCTCCTTATAAAAGGAGACAACTTATAAACAATTCCACACACCTCTCAAGCCACTTGGCTTGTCCAAAATCATCTAAATTAATCTATAAATATCCCTATCCTTCTCTTAGAATCCTTACCTTAGGCATAAGGCACATCAAGAAATTCTTTTGGTTCAATCCAAAGGACGTTACCCAGATTAAAGGTAACAATTTCTCTTAAATGGTTTTCAATTATTTTACATCTCTAACCACTAAAATATTTTTATTTAATTATTTTGTAACAACACCAGTATCATAAATATACTTGGATGTTTTTATAAGAATTATTTGAACTACACTTACACACACCACTTTCTAATGGATGAAGAACATAATGGTCTGTGGATGGAAAACGAACGCCTCACAAAACAATGATTGTTCAAATATCTCCAACCTCCTCTCATGGTGGAAATTATGATGGCACTGTATTTATATATGATATATATTATTTTTATGATTTCATTATTCTTATGTACTTCCCAATTATATCAAGCCATTATTGTTTCCATGGTGGGGAAATACGATAAACTCATTTGAGGTAGTGTGGACAACTGCCCCCTTAATGTGATGTGACTCATTAATGCCTTATGTGGGTTGTATAAAGGATAGTGTTAATGATATTATATATGATATTATACTGTAATTATAATATACCTATGTATCATTATGTTTTATTTCCATTAATATATTAAATAGAAATGAAAGTAGTGTTCATGCGTACGTACGACCTACCGTCTCCATGAACGGTGCATTTCATTTCTTATCTCTAAATGTTATATAATATTATAAATACATGTATATACTAGATATATATGATATATATGATATATATTTCATAAATAAAATTATGTATATAATAGACAATTGACCACATGGGAAACCTGTAAATATAAGGTATTTATTTTTACTCAAGTACCAAATATCGTCATAATGAATGTTTTTAACTTAAATTATTGAATAATGATTATAACATGGAAATAAGTGATATAAAAGGAATAATAAACTTGAAAATTTTTCTTAAGTAAGTAGAAACTAACTTTAGTTTAGTATTAATTATATTAAAGAACGATTGAGTAAAGTTGTACATGAGGTAAGGAACATCGTCTCAATCTCCTTTCATTGAGGCATATTGTATTTTAATACAGGATTTTCTTTTATGAGATATATAAAAACCATTTAATTTTTATTTCATTCAAAGGGAATATTTTTCTACAAATAATTTTAAAAAACTACAAAAAAAATGTTTCTTTTAACTTACGCGGTGACAATGACCTTTTCCACCGCCGCGAGTATTATTTGATATTTGGCTTCCCCAACAAGTCATAATGTTTTTAAAAGAAAATAAATAACTTATATTCTTTTACATATTTTTGGTATTGAAAATGGTTTTGAAAATGGATTTGTTATGTCAATATATTTACATGATATATTGTGATTGAAATGTGGAAATTTTTCATTCCCATTATACTTTTTGTATGCGATATGATTTTAAATTGGTACATGGACATTTGACGGGTGGATACACGATAAACCAAATGACGGGTGGTGCTGTGAATACCAGGATGGGTGGTTACATTATAACCTCCAATGCATTGGGTATGGAATTCAGCCGCTTGGCTATTCCATTTTGTGATATGTGTAGAAGTCAACCGTATGATTATTCAATTTAAGTATGTTCATGTCCCAAGTTTCCTTTATTATTTAATGTGATATTTATATGGGTTTTATGGTAATATTTTGGTTACAAAAGGGTATGTAATGATCCTTTATTTAGTGAATAATATTTATTACTTCATATAAGGTGAAAAGTATTACTTGTGTTTTTGTATTCATTGTTTTCCTGTTATTTTGAAAAACTAACAGTTTTCTTTCTTTGTGTATCCCTTATTGAGCTTTTTATGCTCATCCCAAGTTTTTGAAATGATTTTCACAGGACATAATGTTGAATAGGGTAAAGGATGGGATCAAGGAGAAGTCATGCTATCATAAACATGGAACTAGACATGACTCTTTTTTTCAATAGATCATTTTTCGAAAAATAAAATGGAAACTGTGTAGAAGTGTCTACATTGTAATATTTGTAAATGTAATAGTTATGGCCTAACTATCTAAAACTCTAAACCTAAAAATATCTTCAATGTGAATTATTCATTTAATTCAAGATTATGTATGGTTTTATGGCTGGGTCCTTATGATGATTCCATTTAGAGGCTTGTGAATAAACTATAGATTGGGGGGTTTCCAACATAATGTCAGATTAAATTGAAAACAAAAATGGTTCCCCTATGTACTGCTCTTGAAGCTGGTTATCGAAAATAAATTGGCCTATATAAAATGTAGCTTTGTATTAAAAAATATTCCTTATTATAAAATGTAATGTTTACTAATTAGTAACATTAAAATATGCTTATGTTGTTCAACATCTTCAATCATATGTTATTATCTCCACTGAAATATTTAATATCTTATTGAAAACTGTACTGATTGAATATTGTAAGGTTCAAGCATCTATTATGCCTTATTGCAAACTAGAAATAGAAATGTTCCATCATCTGGTATGTTCCAGTATCTGTAATGCCATTTTTTCAAACATTAATCATCCATCATCTATTTTGCCTTATTAAAAACAATAATGTTTATAAATTATTCTTATTTTATCAAAATGTTCTATATTTTCACTTTGTTGTTTAAAAAATAGCCACTTCATGCATCTATTTTATCCTAGCATCAGCTATTCCTTATTTTGAAAATAAAAATATAATGTTCCACCATATGTAATGTTCTATCATCTATTATGCCTTATTGAAAAATATAATGTTCTATCTTCTATTATGACTTATTTAAAACTATAATTTTTTTAAATTGCTCTTATTATTTCTAAAATGTTCTATAGTTTCACATTATTGTTTTAAAATTAGTCCCTTCATGCATCTGTTATATTCCAACATCTATTATTCCATATTGCAAACTGTAATGTTCTAGCATCTGTTATATTGCAGTATCTATTATACCATTTGTAAAAAGGTAATGTTCCAGTATCTGTTATGCCTTATTAAAAATGTAATGGTTATAAATTATGCATATTCTTTCCAACATGGTAATTAGTTTCACTATATTGTATACAAATTAGTCCCTTCATATTATGTATATTCTCGTTATCATGTTCTTGAATATTTTATTATAACCACTTAAATTAATTATTCAGAAATATTACCCATCCTGGACATCCTAGTAGTTCATAAAATTGGAGGAATGAAAATGTTAACTGATATTATTTGTCCATCATTTCTATCTATAGATACCAACTACATGAATGAAATCTACTTAAAATGATGTCTTCAATGCTTCATTTTATTCATTTATCTGGTCTAGATTCATCATTCATACACAATTTCAAATTCAACCATCAAAACATTCATATAGTTTTGTTTTACCTTTACCTTATTGTAATACCAAAAAAATTATTTATGTTGTTAAAAAATTCTGAAGGTATTCAAAATATACTGAGTTTTTAATTTGACTATATCATCTACAATACTATATGTATGACCTTAATTTCATGAATATGTTAATATTACTTTTTGTCTCATATCTGAAAAGGAGTTTTATTTCTTCTACAATAGTAAAACTTCAAAGCACTAATAACTAGAATTTTAAAACATGCAAATCTTGCATGAAAAAAAGTACATACTATGGATGAGAAAATTTAGTGAAAGAATTATAAAAAATCACAATGTTGAACTTCTCCAAGGACATCATTTAGTGTCTCCATTTATTGAAAAATATTCCCTCATTATTTTATTAGTATATGAATTTTGTAGTATTTATTAAACACAACGTGTTCTAAAAACATTAAATACAATAGGTTTAGAGTTTAAATGATGGTGATGGATGGAAAAGAATTTAAATCTATCGTTCTCTTCGATATGAATGTCTTGTAGTTTATAAGAAAAATTTATTCTCAGTTGAGAGATGAATTGATACAAGTAGGCTTCTTCAACTATATATTTTCATGAATTTTATGTTCTTTTTAAACTCACAGTTCTGTTTAATTAAAAAATTTGACCAGGTTAAATTTCGTTTTCCCCAAGTGTTCATCATTTTCAAAACAATAAGAGTTTTTATCACAAGATGTCACAAGTTACATATATCAGTATCGAAAAGGTTACTATGAAAAGAACAAATACATATTTCTCTAAATCAGTTATAATGTAAATTATATCAACACCTATCATCATTGTTTTATAGAAATCCATGTAAATATATTCATTATTCGAAAAAAACTAATTGGCAGCATTTTGAATTTCACATAACAATATTATTTTTAATGATTTTACCATGTAGTAATTTATTTTTTCATATTTACCATTATTATTATTTACAATAAAATCACCGCATACCTATAATATTAATTTCACCATTCTATTTTGGGAACATCATCGTGTTGGATCTTCAGGAGTTAGTAGCAACACTGATGTTGGGTTTGATAAATTAATTACAACTATATATTCTACTCAGGTATAGTTTCTCTATCATCATGATTTTTTACCATCATTATTTACTTATCATAGAAACTACTAGTTTATTTTACATTTTTCTTATTTTTATATTTATTATAAGAACATTACATCTATTATTCTAATATTCCAATTGTTAAATATTATATTACACCTTTAATGGAATGACTTATGAGCATTGACTAGTGCTCATTCGATACAATGATATCATCATGTTGACAAAAATGTTGACTCAATCCGATGATAAAGATGTGTTCGAACATGATTAATCACTATCTCGAGTCTCCATGCCAAAATCAACTCATGCCAATGAACATACTCTCTAAATAATGTATAATATGAACATAAAAACTGAAAAACAAGACTGAATGTTTTGGGTGAATTTCCAAGGTACTACAATCATGTTTTCCCCTCATTAAGTTTCAAATTTTTATTTAAAAATTGCATCTATACATATATTATTTGATGTCCCTTCATTGTGTTATAGTGGATTCTATTATCCAGATGTGATTTAAGGACCATTCTCTATTAGTTTTTTTTCATGGAATCAAAAATTTGATGTTTACTATATTGTGTATTCATTAATGTGGTTAATTATCATTTGTTGTTCTATTTACATTTCCATGCTATGTGATGTAGAATTATTTTTACTATATATGGCTTCGATTAATTCTTTATGAAATTACAATACTAAATTTTTGTCAGAATATAATTTTTTTTGGTTTTAATGTTTTCGTAATTATCTGACACTGGAATACCTTGTGTTTCACTATGATGCATATTTGGGTGTTTACATTGTAGTGTTTTTTTCCATTTCAAATGGAAGTCTATAGATACCATCTAACTTCAGCACTCTACTGCATTATCAACTAAATTTTTATTGAAATAGAAGTCTACAATACTATCATACCACAATAGAAACATTTTTCATCATTAAATTAATATGGGGAGACGAAACTATAAAACCCTATTGTACTGGAGAAGTCCATGTGAACTGTTGGATCCTCCCATGGTATCATGTTGTATAATTAAATACATTACTCTATCAATTTTTATCCATATTCCCTTTTTGGGATTTTACCTTTAAAATCAATAATTTACAGTGCCATCATCCAGATTCTGTTGCATAATACAAAATTCCTAAAAACAACTATTGTTGTTATAATCATCTTTTTCATAAGATATATTTAGTAATGGATATTTTTTATTATTGTTTCAGTATACTATTTTACATGAACTAATCCTCATTGCTGTTATGGTATGTTATTCTCTCATAGTTATGATTTTAATTACTATATTTTAGCATTTGATGGTGTATTTAATTTGAGTGGTGGATATTTTTTAATTTAATTGATTACTGAATCAATTTTTAGAGAATTGTATAATATCACCATGTGAATTCATGAGAGTTTACTAGTAAGAATAAAACAAGGAACTTTTAATGTCACGTAATAATATATTTTTATTTCTATAGTTTCCATGGAATCAATTCCAAGAATATTTTAGTAGTATGAGTTCACTCTCCAAACCATATTTGTTGTTATGGTTCACTACAATGTTCATCTTAGTAGCACGAGTTCACTCCTCATACTATCTTGGTAGTAATGGTTCACAAAATCACCATTTTAGTAGTCATGGTTTACTCCCAAAACCATCATAGTCTATCTCATGAGATATAAATCTTTACCCATTTCATTTAAAGGAGGTATAGGTCCCAACCATCCCATTATGAAATAAAAAAAAATGTTTCACAAGACCCTAAATGATCATATCATAACCGATGAAATAAAATGGGTGTAAAATATATGTAATTATATCATATAATATGGAAAAATAAATGTTTTATAATCAATTAATCAATATAATAACAAATTATAGAGTGATTAACTTCCTTGATATAAAACACGTAAAATAGAAGCAGCTTTCAGAAAGACCATAACTTTAAAAATTACCCATTCTTAGAAACAACATCAAAGGAAACATTATATATTTCCTAGAGGGTAATGAGTAACATAAAAATAATTCTTATTGGATGGAAAATAATTTTTAAATATCATTCTAATATTTTTCTTGAGGAAAATATATTTTCTTATTTGAAAGGGTATTTTCAATACATAAACCCATTTGGAATACATTATCTAAGAAATCTATTTTTTATATTTTGTAAAATTTGAAACATCAAACCAAAGAAATAAATATAATAAAGGAGATATTAGAAAAAACCTTAATTTAATTATAAAATAAATAGAATAAAATCATGGAAATTACATTCAACAAACATAATGGATTGGGTGGAAATCATCACATGTATCTCACGTAAATAAAAACTGAGATGAAATCCCCTTACCCCGTGTTTTGAATCTCATCATACCCATTCAAACCACCTGTATAATAAATATAAAATTTTTAAAAATATTATATAGAACCATATTATATATATATATATATAATACCATATACGGTTTGATTATGACCTTATATTACCCTCTTGTAAACCATCCTATGTAAAGTTATCACTTCAGGAAATATTCTCTTTAATTTTAGTATGTGTTTTAATTAGTTATATCAATGTTACATATAATTATATCACAGTTCAAAAATATAAACCATGATATAAATATCATGTATATCGATAATATTTATATGGCTATAATCTATTGAATATATATGAATAAAATTTAGTACATTTTTCACAGAGATAGTAATATGTACATACACATGAACTATGTTTCCGTTTTTATTATCATATTGAATGAAATAAATAAAATAGAATATATGTATATATGTAAATTGTTATTAAAGAAGATTTTTGATATCATATATGAAATATATAATCACTAAACTATCCCTTAACACATTCATATTATTTTATGAATGAATCATATCACATTCAGGGGGTGGTAGTCGACAGATCCCCAAACAACATTATAATATTAACACATAATGTAAAGTAAATAATACAAATGTTATAAAAAGAATAAATAATCATAAATAAATAGTTAATATAATATATTACATATATAAAAATATTTTCTACCATAGTGACTATCAGGAGTGGTTATAGGGGAAATTATACAATCATTGTTTAGTGAGGTTGTAGTACAACATACACATAAAGTGTTTGATCATTATCCATTAGATGTATTTGTATGTAATTTTAGGTTTATAACATATAATGACTAAATCCTTGTATATTTATGATACTAGTTTATTTATACATAGATTCAAAAATATAAAGTGGAGTGGGTGGAGAAAGAAAATAATATAATTGACTTGAATAAAGATGTTACCTCTTAAGCGGGTAACTTCTTTCGGTTGGTGCAAAAAGAAAACCATTGATATTTTTCTACCAAATAAGAGTCGTATAGGAGTATGGGGTGATTTCAATGAATTTTATTGGAAAGTACTTGTCCTATCATAAATTTTTTGAGAGGTGTGATGAAGTGAGATAGGTGGTGGCTTTTTATATGGAAGGAAAAGGAATCCCTTGTGATTTTTCAATACAAGTTATGTGTACGCATGTTCATACATAGAAAAAGTCATACCAAACAAACCTATTATAGTAATGGAAGGATTATGTCAGATTAATTTCCATCCAATTGGTTTTCGACAAGTTTATTTTACATTTGGTCCCTTATGATTATGGTTTAGTCCATAATTAATCTTAATTATAACTTAACCACTATGATTAATTTTGATGAATTTTACTAATATTTTTTCTAAAAAATAAATATTATCTTATTATAATATAAATATAATACTGATTAAAAGGGTTTATGTAAATTTTTTGAAATTCAATTCATAAAATTGGCACAATTATGATTAATTTTACTTTCGCAAAGTGGACGACATTAGGGGTTTTTAAGGTAGAAGTAATTTCAAATGTTTATTAAGTTATTATATTCAATATAAAATTGAAATATATTAGAATAATCTATATGGTATTAAAATATGAAAAACTGATCTAATGTGACCTTATAAAAAAATTTAAATATAAATTTTCAATAATAATTATTTTAATGAAAATGTTTTTTTAACTACAAAGAAGTATTTTTCAATATTCATCAAAAACTGATGATTCTCAGAAAATACAAAAAAAATTAAAGGTATGATATTTTATGCATTATAAACTCAAATTGAATTTATTTCATTATATTAAATTTATAGATGTTTATAAAATTATTTTTATTATTTTTCATAAAAGTAAATGAAGTGTATTTCAATGTATTTTTAATCATATAACGAATTTACCAAAAAAATAAATCTTTTATTATCAATATGTTTTAATAATATAACACAGTTATATTTTTTTTGAAAATTAGTTATTAATATTCATATCATTGTTTTTAACAACTTGGATATTATTATACCATTTAAAAAAGTATACTAAAATGATTCTTCACAAAAACTCAGTGTTTTTTGTAATGTATGCCATGTGGAAGTTATAGGCAGCACAAGCCATGTCAGTTTTGTGTGTAGCACAAGTAATATCTATATTTCATGTGAAATTAATGTTTAAATTAATTTTTTAATATATTTATATTTATAAAAATATTTATAGTGTCACGTGAAATGAAAAATACCAAAATGATAAATTAATATGAAAAAAATAACTCACAAAATCTAGGTGTGTTACATTATACCCCCATTAAAATGATTTTCCCTTGAAATTCATCTAGTTTATCAATGTTTTAGTACATGAATGTATCATTCATTTAAATACACATTGTAAAAATGAATACTAAAAATTCTCATAAAATGAATTGTTGGGACCATATTAGTTATCAGAAGTAACATATAATTGGTTTTCCATATATAAGAACATAGTTTGGGAGTGATTATTAGACCTGGAGGAGAAGCGTAAATATTTATAAGAAGTGATTGATATCGTGAAAATCAAACATGTGAATCATTAATTAAATATTATGGCCTAAAAATAATAAATATTTGATGATTTATAAGTCCATCAGTTCAATGTAAATTATGTTATTAGGACAACATTTTTTATCATTATCCAATATTTGAGAAATATTTTATTGACAATGAATATAATGTAAAATACCTACTTAATATATATACATGATTTTTTTTCATTATTTGGTTTTTCATTTAATTATTTATTATTCATACATTACTTCATGAAATGGATGTCCATTAATTATCATTGATGTCCCAATCAATAAAACTAACAATTTACCTGATATTAAGTCTCATAATGGAATGAAATGTATAAATATTTATCTATAACTAATCTAAAAAATAAATAATATTAATATATAAACATAAAAACTAAAACTATGGTTTCTTCATAAATAATTATTCTTTAAAAAAAATAAAAATTAACCAGGACCTCGCATTGGCTAGTTGTAGGCATGAAACCATTATCATCATTCCATCATGCGTTCAAGTCCATTTTCCTTTCTGGACATGATTGGTTTTCACGTGACATAAAATATTACCAATTCAAAAAACTTATTAATATAATTTTCAAAATATGTTGGACATCCTTGAAATAGGATTAATCAATAAATATTCTTTCAACATTGTTTTAAAATTCAATCTTGGTGGATAAATACATCATACAAAGATTAACATAAATTTTCACGAATGGTTAACCCTATCAAAATCAAAAACATTTAAAAAGTGATCCATGAAATAAGCATTACATCTATCTCCCATATATCACAAATTAACTCTTTGTTCTCACATTCCAAAAACTAACTTACCCTCATCATATATTCTCTTGAAACATGGTTATAAAATTAATTACCATAAATACTTATTGAAAACATTCATATTTACTTATTCAATAGATTACTAGAATATTCCATAAATCCTATAAATTGAAAACATCATACCTAATAGACGGAACTACTTTTCAACAAGTGCTTAATTAGTTCCAAGGTTATTAGTATCATCATATTTTATTGTTCATATAAAAAATATATTTATCAAATGAACAATATCTACATACATATCATATTAAGGGTTATATTTTTTTTAATAATGTGTTTTCTATATACATAACCTTTCCATTAAATCACATTTCTATTTCATCGGATCTAATAAACATGTTCATGCGAATCCATAGTTAAAAACATAACATGAACAATCCTTATACGTTTCACCTTCCAAATAACAAACCACATGAATCCAAATATATAAAATCCTTTATAATTCCAATACATTTTTATGTCTTTAACAAGATAACCTCATCCTGTAACACAATAACTCTTTCTATTAACATTACAGATATAGTATTTTCATCAACAACAATGTAACCATTACTAGAAACAAATTGTTGTTTCGTTTCAGGATCATTCATATTTGGAATTTTAGTTTCATAATGACCATTTCTATAAACATAAAATACATAAACATCGATGATGTTTTTAGGAGGCCAACACTCTCATCCGAACTCTAAATTTTTACCTTATAGTTACTTGATTTGTGTCCTTCATTACCACAGTCAAAATATTT
Source organism: Viscum album (assembly GCA_963277665.1). Taxonomy (NCBI): domain Eukaryota; kingdom Viridiplantae; phylum Streptophyta; class Magnoliopsida; order Santalales; family Viscaceae; genus Viscum; species Viscum album. The sequence goes on along the minus strand of OY728128.1, from coordinate 791,536,160 downwards.
TATTTTTCATCTAATTCATTCATTTAGGTTATTCTTTCCTCATTATTGACAAAAAGGATAACAAATATTCTGTCCTTTATGGTCTCCTTTCCCGAACAATTAGTGAAATACTTTTTTGTCTTCCATAGCGAGTCTTAGAGATAGTTAGGGAACATGTCGTCATTTATGTTCTGTTAAAACTAATTAGGGGTGATGAAAACAAATATCACTTTATTAATCATCCCATGTGTTTTCTCATCATAAAATCATTAATCAAATTACTTCTAGTTCCTTATATTGACTAAAACCAAAATCATTGTGTGAGAATTAATTATTACTATATAGAACAACATAGTAATGAAAAGATTTATGTATATGATGTTTAATTAGGTGTACATATGACATATAATCTATATGATTGCAATATTAGAATTTTTTTTAACAATTGGTCTTGAGTGGTTTTGGATGTATTATTTATGAATAAATATAATAATTCTTTCATGAATTTTTTTAGATAAGTGATAATATTATCCTCTTTGACAATAGTCAACTCACCAAAACCATTCATTAATAATGAAGCCAACATCCTCAAAAACACCCAATGATGAATTAACTAATTATGTTTTCAAATTTGTCATTATAACCAAGTAAAATAAATGATTTATAGAATCAGGTGATAAACTAATGAAATGATATTAAGAAAAAAATTATTTGATATATGATTATTATATGATAGATAGAGGACATGAATTGAAGGGATGTACATGATATAAGAGTTTCTGGTATCACATTAATTTCTATTACACATATTCCATATTCATGACTTATTTTTGTGTGTGGTGTATATACATCACATGAATATAATTTATTATTTTTTTATTATCATTTTTATTTTTTTAAAAATAAATAAAATGTTGTAATTTTAACAAAATGTTTATGTTTAGAATTACATGTCTATAAGTTACATCATCTCAATTTTCCTTCATTGAGGCATATTTTAATATTACAAACCAATTTATTCATGACCCAATCTATTATGACTAAAATTACCCCATTTGTGTAAATTAAATGTCATGTTTAGTAATATGATTATAGAAATAACATGATGATATTATTTTTATTTTATCTAATTGGATTTAATAAAATATTCAGTATCATTAAATTTATAAATATAGATGTTTGATAGTGACTAAAATATTAATATAAATATAGTTTTCTAGAAAATATAATTGACATGGAAAAAGGAAATGATGACTTCAATAAGTAAGGTCATTCCCAATGATAACCATTTATTTTAGCATCAAAGGGAGATATAATTTATAGGAATTTTCATTTACTATTAACATACATATATCCAAAAACATACCCATGACCGAATCCATTTGTGGGAGAAGTTCGAGCTCATAGAGGTCATAGCCCAAACATGTTAACTGAACCACCCAATAAAAGTCCCACCATAGTGATCCTTACACATAGGGTGTTTTCTAGTGTATTAATGGGATATGTATTAGGACACTATAAAATGAATATATAAATTACTTCTTATAAAATAATGATTATATTTTCTTTCAAATTATTTTACTTTTAAATTGATTTTCATTTCGATTAAAAAAATGAAGTACATTCTTATCAATACTCAAATAAAAATATGGAATTTTTTTTATGAATTAATAGGTTTTTTAAATAAATTATATTTTAATAAAATATTATTAATAAATATAAATTATCATATAATAATTATAAAATCAAATTTAATTTTTCAAGGGTTTAAAATATGTAATTATAAAAAAACAATGAATTTAATAAATAATGATGATTTTTTTATTAAATTTAAAATTGAAATTTTTTAAAATATATAGATAAAATGAATATAAATTTTGGAATCATAACATCGAAATTATGAAATGGTTAATTTTTCAAAAAATTTGGAGTCAATCAGATTTTCGGTTAAAAATTATGTATCATATAAATATACTTTTGTTTTATAAAATCATAATGACCAACTATGATCTAATAATTACTACAAAAGGTATACATGAGAAAATAAACTTTTCTATATATTATATTTTTATTTTATGTTTATTTATTTTATTTTCTTAATCCATTGTGAATATGTAAAAACCAATAATATCTTTTAATGTTTTAAAAACATTTCTTTAAGAGTGTCACTCACCTCCACACATACAAGGGAACTTTTTTTCAGACAATGAAAAGTTTAAACAATTAAAACCACTCTTATTTTGAAGATACAAAGGAGAAAAACAATTGGATGGTTTGTGGTTTAGGAAATATTATTATGCAATTTCTAAAACCATAATAATACCAAAATCCCCCAATTTTCATATATAATGCCACCAATGATCTCATTTCAGTCCCCTAAAACTCCTTGGATGGAGACCATACTCTTACATCCACTCAATATAGTCTTCCAAAGGTTCCCCTATTCTCTCAAGAAGCATTTCCAAAGTTTTGAAGTTACATACTCAATTAAGGGATCATCACCTTTATCTCTCCCTTTAAAATTTTAGAAACATCATTGGAATTAGGTATTTTAATTTCACTAAGTTATATATTAATTAATGTATAATAATTAACATACTATAAATTTGATGTTATTTAAATTAGTTACCATTTATCCTCCATCATTTGGACCATTACCTATGTTGTTATGTTGCTGAAATACGGTACAAGATCCTCAAATTCCAATCTTTGTTCAAGAATTTTTTATGAACTGATGCATTGTATTTACATTTCATAACATTGAAAAACAAATTTACATTTCCCTATTAATGACCATTTTAATTTCATCTGATGGGATAACCCTTTCTCTATAATCAACCATTTATATCACATTTTAACTAAGAACATTATACTTTCTAATTTTCTTGATGATTTTCAATGCCAAAAAAATTGTGTAGTGAATATCATACACATTATTCTATCATGGGTATTCAATTTATGCACATATACTTATTTATTATTTAAATACACATATTTCATCTATATTCTTTAATCATGTAATAATTTAGGTTGATGAATGAATCCATGTTTTGTGATATATGTGGAACACTAAAAAATGAAAATGAAATGAATATACCAAATTTATATCATGTGTCACTTATTCCATGTTTATTACCTAACCTAGATTTATAGATCAACCATTTAATATGTATGTCACCCGGTTATGTCAATCAGTTTTAAGTTCAAAGTGTCATTCTGAGTGTGTAAAAAAATTTAAAATAGTATTTTCCATGATTTATATTTTTATATAATATACATAATTCAGAATGAAACATGATATGTCAATAATATGGATTATTTTGATTTTATTATTATCTAATAAATACTTTATTTTTTTTAAATAAATAGAAGGGTTTTTATAGATGGTATCATATGAATAAATATATTATTTTTGGGATTAAGATTAGAAAACTCATTCGAACGCTTTATGGATAAGTAAAAGTATAAGAATAAATAAATAAATTTTTATTACAATAAATTAAGTTGTTTATCGAGAAAATAAATCCCTAGTAGGGTACAATAAGTGGTCCTAGTTCTAGAATAGATGTATCGAGGAGTAACTTCTCCAACAAGGCATTATGGACTTGAGTCGAGGTAATCTTATACAAGAGAATATGATATACTGTGCACCTATTTTGACACATATAGAGGGTATTATTTTGTTAATTCATAATACGGTTATGAATCATTATTACTTGAAAAAATAATATATGAATATATGTTAGTAAATAGATCACATGTAACATCAATTTAAGACTATAAATTCTGTAGTTTGTAAAATAAATGAAATTGAAAAGTGACCCCCTTAAATTTATTGGTTTCCAGTTTATGTGTTTAGTAGTTTAAATAATAATCCAGAATTTTCCTTTTATTCCAGAAAATGTATGAAAATAAAGGGAAATAGGTTAACAATCAATGCGATGGGAAATATTGATGACTGTCCAAAAAATATTCCATACCCTATGAGTGCAGGAATTGGGAACATTATAAAGATGATATCTTATTTGACTAAAATTCAGAATAGAAACATAGATCAACATGAGAATCTCAAATATGATAATTAAAAGCATGATTTTATTGAGATCTTTAGGTGACAAATAAATTATTCCTAATTTCAATTGATCATATTGATCTCCTAATTGGGGAATATTGGATCATCTCCATTGTGAATAAATTATCCGTATTTCAATGATTAAATCAACAGATGGTTCTTCTCACTTATTATTGTTAGGAGGGATAATATTTTCAGTGGTAGACATTGATGTAAAATATTATCTAGAGGAAGATATTCTAGAAATAGAGTATAAGGAATTCAGAAAAATGTTTTTTTATAAATATTTTCCTCGTACTATCATACAAAAAATGGAAATGTACTTACTCACAATCATGATAAATGAAGAAGAATCATTTCGGTTCTATTGGTAAAAAATAAAAATAGATGAATGAAACAAAGTTTTCATTGTTGTGACCCCTAAATAAATATTTGACTACATATCTAGTGGTATAACACATATTATATGAAAGTCCCTAGAAATCTGTGACTATGATAGCTATGAGAAATTTTTTTGATGTGACCTCAAATTAAAAACTAAGATCATCGAATACCAATGGGTCATATGGATTAAACATATTAATTTTCATTTTAGTGGTGCTATGTAGAATTATAATGGTTCAATGAAATTGTATCATCCCACTTTCTGATGGTACAAAAAATATCACCCCCCAAAACACTATGCGGGATGAAGATATTCTTTAGATGTGATAATGAATGGTAACTAGGTAATAATTGATGTTAGGAGAAACCGAAAAATGTGGTGTAGGAAATTAGTTCTTCTACCAATCCTCAAGAAATTTTACATTCAATAAATCTCTGGGAAAAAGGTTCTATGATAACAAATTCCATAAGATGTGGGTTTTTAGAGTTAATAAAAACATCCAAGGAAGAAAGGGAGAGTTTATTACATCACTACCACTAAACAAGGTCCCAAAAATGAAATGGTTATTCACAGTATAATAATGAAATAAATAATAAAAACAATTTTTGTTTCTAGTTATATTAATGAAATAATAACAAAAACTTTTTCTTGAATTATCAAATCAACACTAAAAATCCTTTTAGTAATGTTCTTGTGGAAAAATGAAATTACGGAAATTATTGTATCCCATGTTTTAAATCCTCCACTGTATTAATTTGTGGGGTGACCTTTCTTTTGAACCATTTAATTCTCCCTTTGTTGGAATTGTACATAATTTAGGGCATGGATTGATTTCCCTATATATAGCAAACATAAATTTCCAGGATAAGGAAATCACTCTCTGCATAGTGAATCGACCATTGATTCTATAAAATGGAATGTAGGATGATGGATATTATTCAAAACCATAATTTATATATATAATACTATTTATCTATTAGCATTCGGTTCTAGATCAAATTATTTATTCAAATGAAATAACAATCCTAAAAAATGTTTCTATGTGAGGGAATATTTTGATGTGTTTCCTGAGTAATTTACAATTCTTCCTCCAATAATATAGGATGAATTTTCAATGGATATTATAACGTCGTTGTCGAAATTATCAAAGAATCTATATTCAATTGGTGTTTCTAGAACATGAGGTGATGATTAAACAAATAAAAGAGTATCTAGGTAAATGTTTCTTATGCCCAAATTCTTCACATTGGGGTTGAATAGTCCTCTTCGTTTAGAAGAAGGACCGGTCACTACGCCCATTCAAGGATTATCATGAGCATAATATGATCGAGATGAATTTAAGGTGTCAACTACACAAGATTGATGAATTTACTAGTTAGATACAAGGAGATCAATACTTCACCAATGTTGATCTTTGGTCAGGATAATATCAAATAAGAGTGAATAAGGAAGATATCCCAAGCTATCTTTTCATACATGGAACCGGCACAATGAGTTCGTAGTGGTTCCATTTAGACTAACTAATTCTCAAAATATCTTCATGGAAGTGATGAATAGATCCAATAGTCATTACCATGAAAAAATCATTATAGTCTTTATAGATGATATTCTAATATGCTCCAAAATCACAAAATAACATGGAAAGCATCTAAGAAATTTTATAAAGTCCGAAAAAAATGAAAACCATTATTCCATGTACAAAATATGTGTATTGTAATTAATTTAAATAACACCAATAGTTAATATCATCACATGAAATGTGATGTCATATAACCTTTTAAAAAGAATATGAAATTGAAGCATGAACAAGGAAAACATCTTTGAAAGATATTTATAGTTTCCTATAGTTAACACTATAATATCAATAATTTATAAGAAATATCTATCATTTTCCAAACCCTCTTACCTAGAATTCATAGCCGATAGTTAGGTTTTCTTAGATTGATGAATGTGAAGAGTGATTAACGGAGTTAAAAAGGAGGCTCATCAGTATTCCTTTTCTCGCACAACCCTCATGTAGATAACTATTTTGGGCATTTAGTAACACTTTGATGATGGGATTTATGTGCATGTTAATAATTAATTAAAAATTCATAACCTTTGATTCATGGAAGTTGAGTGTACATGAGAAAAAACCAACATGAATATGAGTTGGCAGGTGTGATATTATCATTTAAACTCTTGATGCATTTTTTTTGGTATAAGTGTGAGATATGTACCAATCAAAAACCATCATGTACATATTCGAAGATAAAAAATTAAATATGATCAAATAGGGATGTTTAGAGTTGATAATGTGATATGAATACTCCATCCACTACCATCGTAGTAAATATAATAAAGTATAAGATTCTATAAGTATAAAGGATCATGAATATTTATCAATAATGGGAATTGAGATGGATATATTCTTCTTTCACATGTAACAGATGGAAAAGTGAATCATAAAGTAAAGTATATCATATATACATTCAAAAATTGTTTATCAACAATATCTTTTTGAAATGATAATGTATTATTAATTAAATTATATGAATGTTCAAAAAAAGGTTGAATCCATGATAAAGGGGATGTCCTCAATGATTAAAATTGATGAATAATGAATTGTGAGTTTTTCGTCAAGACCATGTGTTCCATAATATCATAAGATGAGGATGGAATTGTAGGATGATTCAGATAGTTCAAAATTATTTATTCACATTGGAAGCACATTGATTTATCATGACCTTTATGAGAAATTTTGCTGAGACAATATTAAGAACGAGATCTCTAAATATACATAAATATTCATGGTATAATAGCATGTGATGGCTAAAAGGGAAAAGTCTAAGGGGATGACACAATCATTACACATAACAACATGTAAATGGTATAACATTAACTTGGAATTTTCTGGATACTTATAGAGAGATATAGGGTAAGAAATTTTATAATGGAATATGTGGATCATCATACAATGTAAAAAAGTTTATCACAATTTGATCAGAATGATCATTGGATCATCCTTCATGGATATACAACCAATCAGTGGAAATGATGCATGGGGTGGTTCTATTAATTGTTTGTGATCTAGATATGAGATTGACCTCCATGTTTTGAAAAATTATCTCTCATGCTGTAAAAATTAATATGAAATTCAAGGAAGAATATCATCCTTATACTTATGGCCAGTCTCAGTGGACTATTCGTACAATGGAAGATGTGTTGTGAGAATTTATTATAGACATTAAATGAGGTTGGGACCAATATCTTCCTTTGGTAGATTACTCATATCACAAAAGTTAACAATCATGAATCCATATGTATCCCTATGAAGACCTTTATGAGAATACATAATGATCATATTCATGTTGGGATGCAGTTGGGCAATTAAAACTGCTAGTTTTTGAAAAGGTTGAGAAAATTATATAAAAGGTAAAGACCATTCATTAGAACATTAAGGCTACTCAGAGTCAACATAAGAGATATGATGAAAATCATTGATGATATGTATAGCTTTTTTGTTAGATACATATTATTAAATAGCATATATCAATGGAGGAATGTGCTTAGATTATGGAAGAAGGTAAATGTTAGTCCATAATACATCATTCCATTAGAGATCCATGATCACAATAAAGTGATGGACTACTTTATAACATTCCCATTGATATTATACGAAGTAAATGATTTATTCCATGTATCCCTATTGTGGAATTACATACTAGACCCATAACATTACCCTTTCTATAGGTGGTACCAATAGTGACTGAGATTTCCTACTATGATAATCAGGTGAATATCTTACATCATTGAGAGAAATTTATTCAATATAATATAATGATCTATAACAATGTGTTGTGGATAAAGTATAATTTTGAATAAGAAAAAAGGGAACCCTAGAAGTTAATTAAGAGGAGTTAATCTATCAATTTTATTGTATGAAAAAAAAATTCATGTGTAATATTTTTTTGTTGGGGGAAGATTGTAATGACCTGAATTATTATAAATAAAATCACAAATTTTGTTTTAACAAAATGTATTATGATATAATATGGAAATGAAAGACACATGATTTTCATGTCCATTTGGATTTAAAAGTCCATTATGTATAATTATTACTGATAATATAGGCGTTGAACAGTTGTATCATTATAAGTATATGTATTTTGTTTTAAAAGTACAATTGATAAATACAAAGGATGTGATGGCCACAACAACTATGAGATTACTCTATGAATCCCATTTATCTGATATTCCAAGGGATATATAATTTCTTGGAATTTCACATGAAAAACCCGATATAAGATTCATCAACATAATAATGAGATATACATTTTATGTTATAATATCAAGTAATCGAGATCATGACTCAAACCATGTTTTCTGAACAACCCCATGAATTTACCACAATCATGCACCTTAAAAATATAGTATTTTTCTATTTTAGAAACAAAATTATTATTAGGAATTAATAATTATGATTATTTTCATTATTTTTTTATTTTATATTATTTATATTTTCGTCCTATTATTTTTACACTGTAAAGGTTTGGTATTTTTATTCAATATAACAAAATAGTATTTTTGGTTATTATTCAAATTCACATGAGGAAAATATTTTGATGATATGAATGTAATTTGGAACTAAATAATATATTAATAAATTATTATTATTAGATAATGTTTATTAAATATTATTTTTATATAGATTTATTGATAAAAATTATAATTTTTAGAATTGTTCAAAAAATGTTATTCTCAAAAAAATTTGGATTTCATAAAAAATTTCAACATTATTTTAAAATTAAATAATTTAGTTATTAATGATATTATTCAAGTAAAATGATTTTTAATTTTTTATTCACAACTTTGAAATTACCCTTTGGTGATTTTTTCATAAATTTATAAGAAAGAAAATTTTTTGGAAAAATATAGATTTTTATAAATGTACTATTACATTTATGACATAATAACAACCCAAAAATGATGTGATAATTAAAATAAAAAGGATACATGACTTTTTTTGTTCGCAATTTAAATAATTTCATTTTAATTTCTTATTATTTATATTTTAACGAAATCATGAATCCTCTAAAACCTATGAAATATGATAATGTTTTAAAATAATTTATTTAAGTAATTGATTCACCTCCACATAATCAACAAAGTTATTTTATTATGTTAAGTCCTTGTGATTTTAAAATAATGAAAACCACTCTGATCTGACATCATCCATGGGAAAAAATTTGGGTTTGTTTTTGGCATTGTATATTATATTATGTAGCATCCAAAACTAAAATAATAATTAAATCACGGACTTTTATATATAAAATGACCCAATATCCCATTTATAATAACTAAAAATCCTTCAAGAAGAATAATAATCTTCCCTCTAATCATTATATCCCTCCCTAGGTACCATAATCAATTAAGAAGTACCTCCAAATCTATTGATGTCACACACTCATGTAGGGGATACTCACCTTCCTATCATTCATTAAAATTCAAGATCATTCATTGAAAATAGTTCATCTAATATAAATTGGTTTTATTTACATTAATTTATAATCATTCCTTTACTATCAAAATAATATTATTTTGACGATTGATCATTTATCCCCTCTAAATTTGACCCTTTCCTAAGCCGTTACAATGTCAAAATTCCATAAGGGATCCTTACATTATATTACTTATTCAAGATTCAATATTAAAATATAAATTCTATTTCCATTTACTAATATTGATACATGTCATTTAATGGTTCTATTAATACCCATTTGATGTTCAAATTATGAGACACTCATTTAACTCTCATAAATAAATTTATTAATTTTTATGTCAAGTCATCCTGCTACTAAAATATTACTATGAATTTCTATTACAAATAATTTTCTATTGAATACCATACACATTATTATATTATTCGTATGAAATATTATGCACATTTAATTATTGATTGAGGAATTACATGTATGTATTCAACAATAATTAATTTTGTGTGAAATTGTGATGGATAATTAATATATATTGTATGATCTATGTCGCACACATAATCATGAGAATGAAATTAATATGATGGGTGTGCCATATTAGCACTCCAATATATTGGGTAATTATTTTATTCATGATACTCTACAATGGGGTAGGGAGTGAACCTGATTCCCTTATGGGTATTTTTCTACCATAATGTAATGTCGGTTTTTTCCTTATCCTTTGTTTTTGATTTAGGTTTTTATGTTATTTCCACATTTCCCATGATCTGATTACCATGATATATCATGAAATAATATTCATTTTATTTTATTAGTCATTGATTTTTCTATTTTCTATCATGTATCACTTATTCCATATTTATTCCCTTATTAGGATTTATAGTTCAACCCTTTTATGTATATCACCAGGGTATCCAATGTGGTTTGATGTTCGAAGGACTATTTTGATAAAGTTAAAGTTTTTTTCAATAAATTTTTTATTATCATTATTTTATGTTAAAATTTAATGTACTTAATTCCCATGAACACTAGACGAACTGATCATCGATGTCGTATTATGTCTAGTCTTATGTAACAAATACATGTACTAATGTGAAATAAAGAGAATTTTTGTTATAAATTTTCTTTTATATTGTATTTATATTTTTTATTTGAAGTGTGATATCTGAACAATAATTATGTTTCCAATATTTAATTTTTCATTTTATGTTATTATTTTGCAGTGATTACTACTAAAAATTTTCAAATGTTTAAAATTCATAATATCTCAATCTCGTTTATTTTTGTAATTTTTATGAATTAGTTTACATTGAGGGAAATCATATGATATAATTTTCCTAAAAAAAATTATATATTACTATACACTTTTCATGAATGTGGTTCAAATTTTTTTTCTATTTCATGACTTAATTATTAAGGAAACATCAAGAATTTCACATATAACATTTACACATTTTTTATTTTCTCTAAACTGCATTTTTCGATTAAATATCAATAATTTCCAAAAAAAATAAAATTATTCCGTTATAAACATAAGTTATTTTAGAAATAAATTATACATGATAACATCACTTTATTAAGTATAATTAATTAATATATTTCATACCAATTTTAAAATGAGTCACTTTTGACTACAATTTTCAAAAAAAATTGAATGGAATATTTAGTTTTAAAATTAATGACATGAATAGATTTTACCTTGGTCATGTGAACTATTTTCATCAATTTTGCATTTATATGTTTCTTTGGGTATTTTCAAATGAACATATATTAATCTTATATTGAAAATCTACTATGTCTAAAAGGGATTTTCAAAATCAAAATATTCCTTTCCTCAATTTTTTAACCATATTTTAATGGTATTTCCATTCATCAACATCAAAAATTATTTTTTTACAATTCGTCCAATTGATAGATTATTTATTGATACCGCACTAATTATTTCCCTTTATGTATTGTCTTTGTTTAGATATGATTAATATGGAACCTATTTATTTTAAATAGAATAACTATTTTTCTAAGCGATTTTTGGGGATCCCATTTCTATTTTATGGGTTATGAATGTATCAAATATATGGTTGTAGAACCCATTTATTTTATATAGTGTAATTCTGCATTAAAATTATATATTCCTTCATTATATGTTTAATGGTAATTTTTATTCTCTATATAACTTTTTCAAATCGTGGTTCTAGGAAATTAAAAATTGAAGGGTGTGCCTAGATAACGATGAGTGATCCGAATATATATATTATATTATTGGTGATCCCAGATATTCCTCCAATGCATTGGGTAATGATTATGTTCTATAGAGATTTATACGGGATGCCTTTCCATATGGTTATTTCAATTTTAATGGTTATTTAATTTTCATGTGAGGATGATGATCAAAGACACTGATCCATATTCATTATTTTTCATATCATTTAAAATTTCAAATTGATCATGATTTTTATCACATGGATAATGACTATTGATTCAGAAGAACCATTCATTTTTTAAATCATTATTCCCTTTTATCAGGTTTTATGATTCTAATATTGATTGGAATGAAGATTAATATGTTAATGTCAAGAAGTGTTATTATTTCATTACACTCTTATGATCATTTTATGATCACTGATGGCAATAAAATATTAATTAATATGTTTATCTTTATTTAGATTTTTAGCTCACATGTATAACGTTTCATTTTCCACATGATAACCAGAATTATGTTGATTGAATTATTTATAGAAAAATTTGATATGAATGATGATGAGGAATTAATTTTATATAATAATTGTAAAGTTAATTTAGATACATTATCATCATCATCAGTTATAAATTTATTGGGAAAAGGAAAGAAGATGGAAATCTGAGGGAAAACAAAAGAAGCTATGGGAAAAAATAGTGCAAACCAAGGGAATAGCCTCTAATCATGTTAAAAACCTTAGAATTAAAAAATTTCATATCATATATGTAGAAAATTCCAAAATTATGAGCTACTATAGAGGCTTGGTGATCCGCCACTTTATTCCCCTTTCGTCGTGTTTGCACCATTTGAATGTTGGTGGATATCATGCCACAAAATTTTATGATGATGTAGGCAATCGACGAAAGCGTCTACCTAATACATTGAAAGGAATTGAGGAGTATATGGGGGTCAGTTTCAACTTCAGAAAAGGTTATTCTAACCTAGTGGTAGAGTGAGAGTCCAGCGAGCAAGGCATGAGCTTTTTCTTGTAGAGAAGAGTCGCAACCAAAATGATCAGTGAACACTAAGATAACCAACCCTCTAGAGTCATGTAAAGATCCTCCACTATAATATAGTTAGATACATTATCATTTAATTATATGATTATCATTTTGGTTTTAGTTTCTCCTATTTATCTAAAAATACTAACAAAAAACATACATTAATATGTATGTGATCTAATATTTTCTTTTTATGTATATGTATAAACTAGTGAAAATTGGATCAACTTAATTAGTATAGAATAAAACAATTTAAATATAATGTTTTTATTAAATGAATTTGGAGTTCAGGTTGAATAATGATATAGGTTATACCAATATAATAGTTTTGTATAATTTTGGATATCAGGATGTTTTCAAATGATCTTTTCTTAATATTTGTTGGATAATATCATTATTCAACTTGATTAAGGTTGATTATCAGCTAAAATCCATAGATTCCCCTTGTGAGTTTTAATATTAAGAGATATTATTATAAGGCCCTAGACTTAAACCTTATTAATCTTGAGTTATTACAAGATTACACATTGAGGATCTTTTCAGGTTTAGAGTTTTAGAGAATTAGATCATAAAACGTGCATTACATTCCACATTTAAACAAAGTAGTTACATAAAATATAGTATTCATTTTTTCCATAGACTGAAACATATTTAAAAATAAAGCATGGATTCTCTCTTGACACTTCCTTGACACTATCATCATATCATGTGCCTTTCCCTTGACCTGTGAAAAACATTTAAAAATACTTAGGATGAGCATAAAAAGCTCAGTAAGGGTTATAAAAAATATGGAAAGGAAACATGAGTTCATATATACATAAGAATGAAATCATACATTACCCATAAAACATAGTCACTTTAACATACCTCATCAAATCATGAATAAATCATAGGAATCATAAGACATAAAAGGTAACTTGATGCATTCATAACATTCTTACGTAGGGAGTAACCCTCTCGGTTACGTTTGGAATACCCACCACAGTATATTCCCTAAATCTCTTCGGAGAAACCTTATCGTTTCACTCCATAGTGTTACCCAATGCATTGGAGAGCTATATCGGGCTCACCCGCCCTTAGTTTATCATGGAACCACCCATCATCAAAACTGTAACACCCCAAGATTTCATAGTGTGTTATTTCTTCAAAATAATTCAATAACTTGCACTACACGCAACACTGAGTTCAATTGCACCATGACATACCAAAAAAAAGCCATTAAAAGAGGTCATGAATAGTATTAACTAAATTTTAAACTTTATACAATCCTTATAATTTTAGAATCCATATTATGAGTTTCTTAGTCATAATGCAAGAACAGATTCATTTTCAGTATTGCACTTTTATCAACTTTTGATAGTGAAACCTTTTTAAATACAATATTTTAAAGTTTTTTACTAAATGGAGACATCAAAAAATTTAAAATGAAACATCCCAAGCTTCCACGGTACGCTTTCCTTTGAATAAAACAGTAGCGTGTGTTGTACGCAACTTCGAGTTTTAACACACACCACAACCAATCAAACTGGCCGTTATGAAGAGTAATACCTAAATTTTGAAATAATATATATTTTATATTTTGAAATGGACTTCATTTTTGGATTCGGAATATCGAATTTAGCCTAATGTGAAATTTTGGTACTTTTCGGATAACTTTCATATTTTGATGAATAGTGAAAATTACTAAATTTTAATTAAAAACAACTTTTTTAATAAAAATAATTAATAGTGATAAATTATGAATTTGAGTGGTTTTAAAGTATATTTAGAATATATTTTTACAATTTAATATAATGTTGGTCATTAGACATTATTTTACAATTAAACCGAACATAAACAAGTGTCAATCTTTTGATAGTTATTATCTCTTAAAAACACGCTTTTTGTTTTGACAGCGGGAATTAATTTTAAATTAATTTCTTCCACTTCTGTGTTTTGAATTTAGGAAAATGGATTCCATATTTGGAATCAGGATGTTCAAATTGTGTAAATAGGTAACTTTTATTTTTAGACATTTTGAATAATTACTGCGGTAAATATTTTATTTACCATGGTTAAGGGTAAATCCGGTAAATAAGGGTTAAAAAAATAATATTATAATAATAATAAATTACCCTAAAACGAGTCTTAACCCTATTGGTTGATACATGGTCGACCATGGGAATCTTTGGGTCGATTTTGGGACCCCATGGATCCACTTGTAAGTGATAATGACACTTTATTTTAATTTAGTTAAAATGAATACAAAAATGACACAAGCATATAGCTTTTAGAACAACAATTTTTACATATGGTTATATATGTTGGATTTTAGATTATAAATATTCATTAGAAAGATAAAAGGATTTCCTACATAATGATATTTTATTTATAATTTTTAGACATTATATAATTTATTTTATTTATGACACAATGATGATGTAGTAATTACTATAATAGTGAAAAATTAAAATAATTGATATTATAAATACCCAAATAAATATAATATGAAACTTTTAATGAATTAAACTAATTTTCTAGGATAATATGATATATTAGGATTGATTTAATTGACTTTGTTGGAAGTAATCAATCTTTTATGAGTTTCACAAAAATCAACTATTGAATAGTGTCAAAATTGACATAAAAGAGTTCTTAAACAAATAATATATTATTAATTGATATTAAATTCCTAAAAATCTAAGGTTCTGCCAAGAGACATATATCATGATAGGTTCATCTTTAATGTACCACTTGGGGGTCTCTTGGATGTATATAGTAAGTTTATTAACCATATTATATAAAAATACAAAGAGACATTGTAAAAGTGAAACTAATTAACTTAGAGTTAATACTTAAAGATAAGGTTAATATAAGTACCCAAACCTGTCTAACTCCTATTGGTTGAGTGGTTTTCGAACTATCCCCACCTTAAAATTTAAATAATCAACTTTGGAGCCATTATAAACCGAATATGAATTTATTATAAATTAATATTTCTAGCTTTTCCAAAGGTGCCCCTCACCCCTCTTATAAAAAGGGCACTCCTCCTTCTCATTTCTTCACACATTCAAAGCCTTTTGGTTCGGCCAAACTCTACCCAAATACTCTACCAACATCCCTCACTACAACCTAGAGGCCTTAGTTTGATCAGAAAGCCAACCTAAGGAGCCCTTTTGATCAAATCAAAAGGAAGAACCCGAAGAAGAGATAATGATTTCACCACCCTTTTCTAAGTTCCTTTCTTCTTCCACTTCTTCTTCCTTTGTTCTTACCATTCTAAAATAATAACTCCAGTATCTCACATATACTGTGATGTTATTATAAATATGGTACAACCATATTCAGTATTCTATCCACCCTTTGAATAACATGTCACCATACGTGCGTACGTACGGCTTACCGTCTCCACGTCGTGGTGTAATTGTTATTCAATATATTATTATGTGGATGGGTATAATAATGATGTGTAACTCATGTAAATAATAAATATAACATGTTAATGATTCTGTATATATGATATACCATCCATTTATATATTATTTTAATATCAAAAGAATGATATCGTCGCTCGTGCGTACGTACGGACTACCGTCTCCACGAACGCGATGAGATTCATTCTCCATCGTAACCATTCAAGTATAATTATCATTTGATGATTTAAAAATGATTTTTAAGGAATATATATCATTCTGGATATGAATAATATACAAAAACCATGGCTTATGTAACAAAACATATAAATAAAATGAGTAAGTTAACATCCGAAACGACGATAATTCTAAGATATTATTAACAAATCAATGTTAAAAGATCATATATGAT
Organism: Viscum album; assembly: GCA_963277665.1. Taxonomy (NCBI): domain Eukaryota; kingdom Viridiplantae; phylum Streptophyta; class Magnoliopsida; order Santalales; family Viscaceae; genus Viscum; species Viscum album. Next base: position 791,519,209 of record OY728128.1, on the reverse strand, counting down.
ATCATATTAATATATATGATTCTTGTATAATTTAATTACAATTATTTCACCATTATATAGGAGGTTAACCTACCCCAACAAAGGAAAAGTACAAGGTAAGGGTTATTTCACAATCTCTTCATTATCCGAGGTTGTTTATACGTAATAATCTACTGGGATCTCTTTATCATCCATATCCATGTTTCTTAAAAATGCATTTAAAAACATTATAACTATTTACTAGAATATGAGTTAAAGTCATTTATACCCTTTTTGACTTTTATAAGTGGTTTATAAAGGAATCTTTCGGTCGTATTCAAAACAAGGTCCTTTTTAACCTTTTTGACAGAATTGAGGTAAGAATGTTTTTTTTAACTTATACGGCGGGTGCGGTTATTTTCCGCCTTTATAAAATCGTCGAAGCTTTACATACAAGCTTATAAGAATATTTTCAAAGAAAATGTTTTATTTTATATGGACCTTAAATGATTTCAAAATAAAAGGAGGTACTTCTTTAAAAAGAATTTTGATTTCATCTATGTCAACATCCTTTGATGGATTTTAAGATTATTTGAAGTTGATTTATTATGATACAAAACTTCTATATTGTATTGAAGGTTTTGTGATATGTTTGACTGTGGATGTGCTATTTTTATACCATTCATAGTTTATGGTGAAATTATTGACATTTCGTATGCTAGTTTTAATACGAATGTTTATGTTATGTTTAAACCTTTTCATATGGGAATGCATTGGACTTAATAAGTGACGGGTGGAGCCCACTATAGCTCCTCGATGCATCGGTAGGTCTCATGAGACAAACTAGTGTCTTGGCACAAGGCCTTGACAAAATCTTATTTGTAGTCTTGGCACGAGGCCTTGGCTATGTGGTTATGATAGTCTGGAATTATGCATTCCAACATTATGAAAGTGGTTATTGATATTGCATGTGATTATTCGATTAGTAGAATATCAATGTGAATAAGTAAATGGCATTATTTCATTTTACTTTTGCCATACTATGTTGAAGTTCAATTTTAAAAGGCTTTTGTTTTAGTAATTCATTGCCTTAAATGTTTATGATTATTTTGAATGTTCCGCTATATTGTTATCCTTACTGGGCATTTGAGCTCACCCCTTTTCTATGTTTTATTTTTCCCAGGTAGTGAAGAAGTAAATTATGAATGACTTGCAGGGATATTATGAGGGGTTAATACTGTGGATATGAAGACTTTGTTGTTGTAGTAGTTTTTCACTTTGAAATGTAATGTAAAACTTTATGATTACATCTAGTGTTTCCAAGGCTACTAAACCAATCGGTCTTTCGGGATTTGATCTTTCTTGTGATCATGCCAATGTTATGTAATAATGCACCGACTCTAGGTAGCTGGGGTCGGGGCGTTACAGTTGGTATCAGAGGAAGTTTAGTACAAACCTTGGAAACTAGATTTAGATAAACTCTGATTAGAGCACGTAGACCTAAGATGAACATTGAGGATTAGTATAGAAGAACTTTCTAGAATTTTGGTATTGTCGAGATTTTGTGAGTTTTCCGAGCAATACATCCCTGTCTGGATACGAGCAGGTAGAGGCGGCTCTGGCACAGATGTACCTAGGGGTAAAACCCGAAAACACCGCTTTGAGCTAGACTCGAACAGGAACTGGTGCACGACAACGGGCCTTGCTGCACTCTTGGTTACGACACTCCCGGGGGATATGCTTAAGATAACTCTCATTTTCTTTACAAATCATTTTGAAGGGATTATGAGTATATACATCCTCAAAGAAAACATTCTTATGATTATGGATTATATCCATAAATAGTTCAATTTATGTTAAGTGTTTTATAAGTATGAGATTATGTATTTTGATTCATAAACTGATCTAGTTTATGCCATTGTTTAGAAATGGCGCCCAGTAGAAGGAATGAGAACTCCAGAAATGCACATGATCCAAAGAGAAGGAAGGATCATATCTTTCATGGTCTTAAGCTAGAATTTATAAGAGAAATATTCTCCCATGTATTATCATCATATGAAGAAATAATATCATGTATTGATAAGATAAGTAAAGAGTTTACTGAGTCCTATGGCTTTGAAGGGAAGCAAGAGAAGAAAAGGATGGAAGAGAGAAATATGGATAAAGGGAAGAGGGAAAAGAAGAATTTTCCCATATGTGGTAACTGTGGAAAGAATCACCCTGGAACTTGCCTGAAAGGAATGAGAGTTTGTTATAAGTGTGGAGGAAAAGGGCACAAAGTACGTGACTGCAAGGGTAAGAAAATGGTTTCAAATGTACAGTGCTTCATTTTCAAGGAGTTTGGACACTACGCGAACCTATGTCCCAGTCATCAGTCTATGACGCAAATGATGCTATTGGATAATAATCAAGTTATGATACTACCACAGATGAAGAGGAATGATTAGAGTTCTTATGTTTATTATGTCAATTGAGTGTTGTATCAACAATGTACTTGTTATAATAATTATGGAGTATATAAGGATTGTACTGCAGTACTATTTCATTAAGGACTTGAGATTGTGTGGAACAAAGAAAAGTCACTCAATAGCAGGATAAATTTTTGGAAAATATATGGTTGAGAGAATGATAAATCATAATATAGTTCTGATACTGAGGTAGTGATTTTGGAATAATATGTGATTGTTTTGGATAAATTATGTTGGATATTCTTGACTACCTTGGAACTGATTGATGATTTGTATATTCCATCATTGTTGGGGTTTAAAACATTTTTGGATTAATGAAGTATATCCAGCATTCTATATGGAATAAGAGATCATGAATGTAATCAATAAGGAATATGGTAATACATGATGAAGGTATTTATATGCTATTACGGGGTAAAAAGGATCTATATTATGTTTACCTTCCTTATAAATGTTGGACTGTGAGTTTGGATAGAATTATTTTTGATAGTTCTTATTTGGATTATTTTGGATTGCCATAAAAGGACAACCCGGAGGTCGGGCAGCAACCTGTTGCGTCCGGCAAGGCCGCGAGACTTGAACCCGCAACCGAAGGGCGACAAGGGTGTATCACCTACCACTGGACCAAGAGATGTCCTGGATTAAATAATGTAGTTTTTTTAAAAGATCTGGTAGATGAATTATAAATTCGTTTATTTTGGAACCCTATACGAATAGTATAAATATAATTTTTTTTACGAGTGAAAGATGATTTTATGGTAGAAATTTATTAATGGACAAAACTCTAATTATAAAGAAAGTATATCTCCTTATGATCTTAGCCAATCTCATAAATAAATTCATCAACATTAATAATAGAAACTTAGAACAAAAATGTTGTCCTAGATGGTACCTTAAATCATCACAAATTTATGGCTTTGGGATTGTTGGCCTTTTCATAGCCATGTTCTCTACCACTCTCCATCAGATAATTGATGGTTATATTTCTCTTCCATATCCATATTTTCCTACATGGAACCCTATTATGTGTTATTTTCGGTAATCTTCATACTTTCCACTCTTTATTTTAAATAGAGGCCTCATTAATTCATTTTTCGATGTGGGATTTCAACTAAGATATTTTGAAATGTCAAAAATGTGTTGTCCCAATACCCTATATTTTGTTGAACCGATGGTACTTCAAATCATCATAGATTGATGAGTTTAAGGACCTCAATTTTATACTTGTTTGTGATTGATGACCTCAATCACTACCTATAAATATTTACGTTTTTCCTCCAATTATATGTCTCTAATTGCCACCAATGTTCTCCTAATCGAGATCATAATTTGGTGGTGACCCTTTCATTTATCTTTTCCACATATTAAGACTAAATTTTAATAACCCAATTTCCGATGTGGGTTTTCCCACAAATATATTTTCTACCTTCAACCGTTTATTTTTGAAGAACAATTTCAAATTGCGAGGACGCAATTTATTGAAGGAGGGGAGAATGTAACACCCCAAGATTTCATAGTGTGTTATTTCTTCAAAATAATTCAATAACTTGCACTACACGCAACACTGAGTTCAATTGCACCATGACTTACCAAAAAAAGCCATTAAAAGAGGTCATGAATAGTATTAACTAAATTTTAAACATTATATAATCCTTATAATTTTAGAATCCATATTATGAGTTTCTTAGTCATAATGCAAGAACAGATTCATTTTCAGTATTGCACTTTTATCAACGTTTGATAGTGAAACATTTTTAAATACAATATTTTAAACTTTTTGACTAAATGGTGACATCAAAAAATTTAAAATGAAACATCCCAAGCTTCCACGGTACGCTTTCCTTTGAATAAAATAGTAGCGTGTGTTGTACGCAACTTCGAGTTTTAACACACACCACAACCAATCAAACTGGCCGTTATGAAGAGTAATACCTAAATTTTGAAATAATATATATTTTATATTTTGAAATGGACTTCATTTTTGGATTCGGAATATCGAATTTAGCCTAATGTGAAATTTTGGTACTTTTCGGATAACTTTCATATTTTGATGAATAGTGAAAATTACTAAATTTTAATTAAAAACAACTTTTTTAATAAAAATAATTAATAGTGATAAATTATGAATTTGAGTGGTTTTAAAGTATATTTAGAATAGATTTTTACAATTTAATATAATGTTGGTCATTAGACATAATTTTACAATTAAACCGAACATAAACAAGTGTCAATCTTTTGATAGTTATTATCTCTTAAAAACACGCTTTTTGTTTTGACAGCGGGAATTAATTTTAAATTAATTTCTGCCACTTCTGTGTTTTGAATTTAGGAAAATGGATTCCATATTTGGAATCAGGATGTTCAAATTGTGTAAATAGGTAACTTTTATTTTTAGACATTTTGAATAATTACTGCGGTAAATATTTTATTTACCATGGTTAAGGGTAAATCCGGTAAATAAAGGTTAAAAAAAATAATATTATAATAATACTAAATTACCCTAAAACGTGTCTTAACCCTATTGGTTGATACATGGTCGACCATGGGCATATTTGGGTCGATTGTGGGACCCCATGGATCCACTTGTAAGTGATAATGACACTTTGTTTTAATTTAGTTAAAATGAATACAAAAAGGACACAAGCATATATCTTTTAGAAAAACAATTGTTACATATGGTTATATATGTTGTATTTTAGATTATAAATATTCATTCGAAAGTTAAAAGGATTTCCTACATAATTATATTTTATTTATAATTTTTAGACATTATATAATTTATTTTATTTATGACACAATGATGATGCAGTAATTACTATAATAGTGAAAAATTAAAATAATTGATATTATAAATACCCAAATAAATATAATATGAAACTTTTAATGAATTAAACTAATTTTATAGTATAATATGATATATTAGTACTGATTTAATTGACTTTGTTGGAAGTAATCAATCTGTTATGAGTTTCACAAAAATCAACTATTGAATAGTGTCAAAATTGACATAAAAGAGTTCTTAAACAAATAATATATTATTAATTGATATTAAATTCCTAAAAATCTAAGGTTCGGCCAAGAGACATATATCATGATAGGTTCATCATTAATGTACCACTTGGGGGTCGCTTGGATGTATATAGTAAGTTTATTAACCATATTATATAAAAATACAAAGAGACATTGTAAAAGTGAAACTAATTAACTTAGAGTTAATAGTTAAAGATAAGGTTAATATAAGTACCCAAACCTGTCTAACTCCTATTGGTTGAGTGGTTTTCGACCTATACCCACCTTAACATTTAAATAATAAACTTTGGAGCCATTATAAACTGAATATGAATTTATTATAAATTAATATTTCTAGCTTTTCCAAAGGTGCCCCTCACCCCTCTTATAAAAAGGGCACTCCTCCTTCTCATTTCTCCACACCTTCAAAGCCTTTTGGTTCGGCCAAACGCTACCCAACTACTCTCCCAACATCCCTCACTACAACCTAGAGGCCTTAGTTTGATCAGAAAGCCAACCTAAGGAGCCCTTTTGATCAAATCAAAAGGAAGAACCCGAAGAGGAGGTAATGATTTCACCACCCTTTTCTAAGTTCATTTCTTCTTCCACATCTTCTTCCTTTGTTCTTACCATTCTAAAATAATAACTCCAGTATCTCACATATACTTTGATGTTATTATAAATATGGTACAACCATATTCAGTATTCTATCCACCCTTTGAATAACATGTCACCATACGTGCGTACGTACGGCTTACCGTCTCCACGTCGTGGTGTAATTGTTATTCAATATATTATTATGTGGATGGGTATAATAATGATGTGTAACTCATTTAAATAATAAATATAACATGTTAATGATTCTGTATATATTATATACCATCCATTTATATATTATTTTAATATCAAAAGAATGATATCGTCGCTCGTGCGTACGTACGGACTACCGTCTCCACGAACGCGATGAGATTCATTCTCCATCGTAACCATTCAAGTATAATTATCATTTGATGATTTAAAAATGATTTTTAAGGACTATATATCATTCTGGATATGAATAAGATACAACAACCATGGCTTATGTAACAAAACATATAAATAAAATGAGTAAGTTAACACCCGAAACGACGATAATTCTAAGATATTATTAACAAATCAATGTTAAAAGATCATATATGATATCATATTAATATATATGATTCTTGTATAATTTAATTACAATTATTTCACCATTATACAGGAGGTTAACCTACCCCAACAAAGGAAAAGTACAAGGTAAGGGTTATTTCACAATCTCTTCATTATCCGAGGTTGTTTATACGTAATAATCTACTGGGATCTCTTTATCATCCACATCCATGTTTCTTAAAAATGCATTTCAAAACATTTTTACTATTTACTAGAATATGAGTTAAAGTCATTTATACCCTTTTTGGCTTTTATAAGTGGTTTATAAAGGAATCTTTCGGTCGTATTCAAAACAAGGTCCTTTTTAACCTTTTCGACAGAATTGAGGTAAGAATGTTTTTTTTAACTTATACGGCGGATGCGGTTATTTTCCGCCGTTATAAAATCGCCGAAGCTTTCCATACAAGCTTATAAGAATATTTTCAAAGAAAATGTTTTATTTTATATGGACCTTAAATAATTTCAAAATAAAAGGAGATACTTCTTTAAAAAGAATTTTGATTTCATCTATGTCAACATCCTTTGATGGATTTTAAGATTATTTGAAGTTGATTTATTATGATACAAAACTTCTATATTGTATTGAAGGTTTTGTGATATGTTTGACTGTGGATGTGCTATTTTTATACCATTCATAGTGTATGGTGAAATTATTGACATTTCGTATGCTAGTTTTAATACGAATGTTTATGTTATGTTTAAACCTTTTCATATGGGAATGCATTGGACTTAATAAGTGACGGGTGGAGCCCGCTATAGCTCCTCGATGCATCGGTAGGTCTCATGAGACAAACTAGTGTCTTGGCACAAGGCCTTGACAAAATCTTATTTGTAGTCTTGGCACGAGGCCTTGGCTATGTGGTTATGATAGTCTGGCATTATGCATTCCAACATTATGAAAGTGGTTATTGATATTGCATGTGATTATTCGATTAGTAGAATATCAATGTGAATAAGTAAATGGAATTATTTCATTTTACTTTTTCCATACTATGTTGAAGTTCAATTTTAAAAGGCTTTTGTTTTAGTAATTCATTGCCTTAAATGTTTATGATTATTTTGAATGTTCGGCTATATTGTTATCCTTACTGGGCATTTGAGCTCACCCCTTTTCTATGTTTTATTTTTCCCAGGTAGTGAAGAAGTAAATTATGAATGACTTGCAGGGATATTATGAGGGGTTAATAGTGTGGATATGAAGACTTTTTTGTTGTAGTAGTTTTTCACTTTGAAATGTAATGTAAAACTTTATGATTACATCTAGTGTTTCCAAGGCTACTAAACCAATCGGTCTTTCGGGATTTGATCTTTCTTGTGATCATGCCAATGTTATGTAATAATGCACCGACTCTAGGTAGCTGGTGTCGGGGCGTTACAAAAACAATTCCCAAGAACCATAACATAATCGTATCACATAAAACATTCACAAAGGAAACATAACATTTCCACATTTCAATCGCAAGATATCAATAAAACACATTGATATAAAAACCCTTATGAAAACCATTTCCAATACCAAAATAAATGAAAAGTAAAACATGGTATTTATTTTTCTTTTAAAAAGAAGGTATGGCTTGTAGTGGAAGCCGAAACTCAAATAATGGTCACAGCGGAGGAGATGTCATTGTCGCCGCATACGTATGACAAAAACATTCCCTTTTGTCGTTTTATAAAATGCTTCGTATAACAAAGATTCCTTTTGGATAAACGTAAATATCAAAGGGGTTTATACACCATATAAAATAAAGTTGTGTATAAAACAAAATATGCCTCAATGAAAGGAGATTGAGACGAAATCCCTTGCAAAGACGATATCCATGGTTTAATGACAAATCAATTACATAATTATGTGTGTCAAACGAATACACCAACTATAAGTTGATTTTAAGTGTAAAACAATAAGAGTTTATTCACACATATTCATAGAACGGCATATTCAAGGAGTACATGTTTATCCCAAAGAATCAAATTTGGGTTAAGAAGTCCCCTTGAAAAAATTTGACAGCCTAACGGCGTCACTACAAAATTCAGAAAATGAGTTGATGAGAGATAAAAAGGGTATCTCATCACATGGACATAAAATTTAAATCAATAAGATTATACAAAAACATATCCCAACATAATGGTATGTGAATTAAAAGACATATCAAAAGATGACTTTTAAAACTAGGAGGGTGAATGGTTCCCTTACCGACATGGGTTTCTTTCGAAACATACGCCCCGTGAATGAAAGACAATACAACATTGATGTAAATACTAATAAATGAAATTATATTACAAAATGAGTAAAATAATGGTTAGTACTTACACCACTCAAAGGAAATTTTGGAAAATGTATCATAAATCTCACGGGAATAAAATTGAGATGAAAAATCTCTTACGAAAACTCGGCAGCCTAACGACGCCAGTTAAAACATCCAAAATGAATTGATGAGAGGAAATATGTTCTCTCATAATATCAACATAATGTTTATAGATAGAGGAATATAAAATAACATCCCCCATCATAACAAATAGGATCTTAAAATAAATGACATAAAGGAGAGTACTTAAAGAGAAAGAGAGAGGTAGGATCTCTTACGAAATGTAGGCAGCCTAACGGTGCCACTCAAAACTTCCAAAAAGGATTGATGAGAGGAAATAGGGTCTCTCATAATATCAACATAAAGTTTACAGAAATAATAATATAAAAGAACATCCCAATCACAAGAAATATGAGCTTAAAAGGAATGAAATAAAAGAGTGTACTTAAAAAGAAAGAGAGGAGTATGATCCCTTACCTCAAGTCCAACTTGTCTTGTTAATTTCTTTATATTCCTGAATAATAAACCTTGGTCAATTTACAATTTCCTAAGTATCTCTTTTAACGATTATTATTCAGTTCATATCACATATTATAATGTTATAATAATTGGTTAATAATATGATTTCATATCAGACGTTTTTGTCGATGTTTGGTAGATGAGTCAAAAATTGAACTTGTTGGAAAATAATTTTCAATGTAGTTATAGGTACAACATATCCAGATTAGTATTTATGTTTTAAATATCATATATATCCATTATATATTCATTTTATACTATTCCATGTCATTTGGAGAAAAAAATTAAAAGCACCGTTCATGGAGACGGTAGGCTGTACGTACGTATGAACGATACATTTATTTTTTGTCAAATTAATGGAATTAAAACAAAATGAGATATATATATATATATATATATATATATATATTTTATAATTCAAGAATGATATCCATAATTTATATGTAATATATTGCATATATATCCATTATATATATGTACTTATAATAGTACATAACATTTTGAGATAAGAAAAGAAATGTACCGTTCATGGAGACGGTAAGCCGTACGTACGCATGAACGCTACTTCCATTTCTATGTCATCTTTAATGGAAATAAAACATAATGATACATAATAGTATTTTAATTAAAGTATGGTATCATATAAAATATCATTATATATATCCTTTATTCGTACCACATATGGTATTAATGAATCAAATCACTTTGAGGGGGCGGTAGTCCACACTTCCTTAAATGACGATATCGGGTTTACCCATAATGGAAACCATAAAGGTATTCCATAAATGAAAAATACAGAAGAATAAGTAAAACATAAACATATTATATATAATATATAAATATATTTTCATCTTAATTTCCACCTTTGAAGGTGTTAGAATAATGTTGAACAATCATCGTTTCGTGAGGCAGAAATTTTCCATCCAAAGAAACAATATGTTCTTTAACCATTAGATGTAGGTGTGTGTATGTTTTGCTCAAATCCTTCTTATAGAAACATCCTAGTATATTTAAGATAATGGATTTGTTACAAAATAAATTAATAAAAAGTGTTTAGTGGGTTGGAGAAGCAAAATAAAACAAAAGGACACAAGGGAAGATGTTACCTTAAAATCGGGTAACTCCCTTTGGTTTGAGATCAACGGCTTCCTTGGGAAGACATCTGCCCAAAGTGAGGCTTCAAGGAGTTAAAGAGGGATGTGGGGAGACAAAATGGGAAGGGTTTGGCCAATCCAAAGGCTTTGGAAGTGTTGGTAAGGAGGTAGAGGTTGGGGCCTTTTATAAGAGGAGAGGAGGGGCACTCTTGGAAAGAAAAGAAATGTTACTTTATTTTAGAATGCGTTTCGGATTTTAATGGTCCCAAATTGATGTGTTTCGAGGATAAGTTGATAAGGGTTCGAAATACACCCATATAATAGGTTTTGGACATGTTTAGGTCTTATATTTTACATTATCTTTCAATTTGATTTAAATCGTTGAATAATGAGGTCAACGCTGCATCATCATGATGTCATAAATAATTTAACTTATTTATTGTCTAAAAATTATAAAAAATATACAATGATGTAGTAAATCTTTTTTATCTTTCCAATGACTATTTATAGTCAAAACTATTACTTCTATAACCCCATGTAAAAATTGTTTTAGTAAAACAACTCATGTTGGTGTCATTTTTACTTTAACATTAAATAAAAAGGTATTTATGTCATTTTCCAACCAAAGTGGCTCCATGGGGTCCCCATGTTGACCCATGTATTTTATTGGTCGGCCATGACACATAAAATGAGGTTAGTACATGTTTCTAGGTCATTTCATTTTATTAAAACATTATTCTTACCTTAAACTATACTAATTACCTATAATCGTGATAAAAAACTTAATAAGTTACTATTCACCAAAAAATTATTTTAATCATATTGAACCACATTCTACTTCTTAATGAAAACCATTTATGTTGGATTTTTTAAATTCAAAACACAAAGATGGCAAAATTTCATTTAAACGGAAAAATCAATTTTTATAAGTACCACTTCGTGGTTTCACTATTCATCAAAAATTGAAGTTTTTCAGAAAATTACCAAATGTTCACCCTAATTTATATTTGATATACTGAATTAAAAAATGATTTCTATTTTAAAAAATTCAAAACATATCAGTTGCATTAATTAATTTAATAATTAATTCCTGTTGTCAAAACAAATAGCGTGTTTTTATGAAACAAAATGTATCAAAAGATTGACACTAGTTTAAGTCCGATTTCAAAGTGAAATTAATTCCAACGACCACTATTGGATTAAATGGTAAAAATATATTCTAATTTCACTTTAAAACCAATTCAAAAGATAATCTAATCATATAAATAAATTATATTAAAAGATTTTTTGAATTAAAATAAAACATTTTTCACTATTCATTAAACATTGAACTTTTTCGGAAAAATACCAAAAAATAACACAACGTAAATTTTGATGTCCCGATTCTAAAGAAGAATTTTATTTTTTCTAATATAACACATAAAATTGTCAAAAAGTGGATTTAAAAGAGCTTCGCCATCAAAAGGCGATTAATTGACCTTTTAAAGAATATTAGAATGTTTATGCTTAAAATTGGATTCATTTGCATTTTTAATCCTCTAACATTTATTGTAAAAAGTAAAAATATTTGACAAAAAAATATAATCATATTTTAGGTAGTTCTGTTCATTCCCTCCATTACAACGGCTAAGTGTTAACTACTATTTAAAATAATATTATTTTATAATTAGAGTGCAACGTAAGATTTCCAAGAAACTCATTGTTGAGTGTTGGGTACGCCATCGAGCATAACATCCCCTTTAAAGTAATATTAATATTTTATTCACAAATATGGATAAATATAAAAATGTCATATTCTTTATTCAATTGGGGTGTTACATCCTTCCCCACTTTTGGGAATTTCATCCTCTCAATTTTAAAATTGAGCATGGAAACATCCTTGAAAGTCCCACATCGGAACAAGAGTCAGTAAAAAACAAATTTCAAATAATGAAAGATAAGTACAGAGGACACCCAAGTTAACCCATACTAGGATTCCTTGTAGGAAAACATGGACATGGACGAGAAAACATAGGGTCACGTTCTAATGGAGAGTGATAGTAAACATGTCTTGGAGAAAGATAACCACAAAAAATCACAAACTCTTGATGGGTTAAACGGTATTCGATTCCCCAGTAGGAAATGTTAACAGACAAAATTTTTGTTTTAAGTTACTTTTAATTGAGAAATTTATTAATAAGGAAACATAATTACTTATCATGTCGACTTTCAACATTTATTATATTTCTTACACAAACTCATACTTTCCCCAAAAGACGAGTATTTAGGAAGACTTGTTCACATTAAGAGTTCTATAATCAACTTTTAGAGGATCACCTAATCCAAAAAAGAGAACTATATACTTCCCATATATTTAGTCCTTAAGAAAAACCAAAACCAAAAGGTTAGTACAAGATCAGATAATACCCAAAAAGGATAATCCTTTAAAAAAACAAATCTATTCTTAATCTCCAAAATTTGTCCAACAAAACCCGAAGTTCAACGAGGATCATTCGATAAAAAATTTGTCCATAAAATTCTTCAAAGTAAACCAAACTAAGATTGAAACCCAAATATTTGAAGAATTTAGTCACATAGTCTTCCAAGTTAAATCGTAACATTTATCTCCAAACAACATCAGTTGCTCCTAAAGTCTGGTATTGAAAAGTAATTAACCTAATCACATATCCTCCATGATGGGTTAATAAATTTACATAGATAACCCAAAATCAACTTACTCTTAATTCATAAAATCATCTAACTAAAAAGAATCTATAAAACTAACCAGGGACATCACGTAGTCCAGTGGTAGGTGATAAATACTAGTCGCACTTTGGTTGTGGGTTCGATTCCGGATGCTTTGTCCGACGTGACGGGTTGTCACACGGTCTGCGTGTTGTCCTTTTTCCAAAACTACATAATTCTGAAAACATTCCCCAAAACGAGATAAAATATTCAAAAATGATCATAACATATTTTAACCTCAACTTTATCTCATTCCTTTCATTTTCCATCATATCATAGAGTAACCCATAATTACCTAAAAAGTAAGGATCATATAAACCCTAATGGTTACCTTAATAATTATTACATGAACATCCACATCGAGTTGGCCATCTCGTACATGATGCATTACAGAACATACCAAGGTACAAGTGGTTGATCATGACTCCCTGATAGTTGGTTTAGAACAACCACGAGTTTCCTTATTGAAAACCCCATTTCATCCAGTCTATTAATCAGAGAACCACCACAGTTTCCTTCAAACCTTTTGTCACTTTGGTTCCTGCTAGATCCAACCATTCACTAAAAACTGAAATGTCAGTGTGAGTATATCAACAAAACCATCATGTACTAATGAGGAAGATAGCCACTAAGATATAATTACTCATTCACTTTATCTAAAACTAGGACTCTTTCTAAAATCCTAACCATTATGGTAATGTCACTTATGCTTAGAGGAAACCCTAACCTCTAAATTTATCTAAACCAACCATTGATACCAACTATAAGGCCCCAGCCTTAAACCATACTTAATCTTGAGTTATTACAAGATTACACATTGAGGATCTTTTCAGGTTTAGAGTTTTAGAGAATTAGATCATAAAACGTGCATTACATTCCACATTTAAACAAAGTAGTTACATAAAATATAGTATTCATTTTTTCCATAGACTGAAACATATTTAAAAATAAAGCATGGATTCTCTCTTGACACTTCCTTGACACTATCATCATATCATGTGCCTTTCCCTTGACCTGTGAAAAAAATTTAAAAATACTTAGGATGAGCATAAAAAGCTCAGTAAGGGTTATAAAAAATATGGAAAGGAAACATGAGTTCATATATACATAAGAATAAAATCATACATTACCCATAAAACATATGCACTTTAACATACCTCATCAAATCTGGAATAAATAATAGGAATCATAAGACATAAAAGGTAACTTTACGCATTCATAACATTATTACGTAGGGAGTAACCCTCTTGGTTACATTTGGAATACCGACCACAGTATATTGCCTAAATCTCTTCGGAAAAACATTAAAGTTTCACTCCATAGCGTTACCCAATGCATTGGAGAGCTATATCGGGCTCTCCCGCCCTTAGTTTATCACGGAACCACCCGTATTCATAACAATTCCCACGAACCATAACATAATCATATCACATAAAACATGCATAAAGGAAACATAACATTTCCACATTTCAATCACAAGATATAAATAAAACACATTGATATAAAAAACCTTATGAAAATCATTTTCAATACCAAAATAAAATAAAAGTAAAACATGGTATTTATTTTTCTTTTAAAAATAAGGTATGGCTTGTAGAGGAAGCTGAAACTCAAATAATGGTCACGGCGGCAGAGAATTCATTGTCGCCGCATACGAATGAAAAAAACATTCCCTTTTGTAGTTTTGTAAAATGATTCATATAAAAAATATTTCTTTTGGATAAACGTAAAAGTAAAATGGGTTTATACACCGTATAAAAGAAAGTTGTGTATAAAACAAAATATGCCTCAATGAATGGAGATTGAGACGAAATCCCTTACAAAGACGGTATCCTTTGTTTAAGGACAAATCAATTACATAATTCTGTGTGAAAAATGAATACACCAAATATATGTGGATATTAAGTGTAAATAAATCAGAGGTTATTCACACATATTCATAGGACGACATATTCAAGGTGTACATGTTTATCCCAAAGAATCAAATTTGGGTTAAAAAGTTCCCTTGAAAATAATTGACAGCCTAACGACGTCACTACAAAATTCAAAATATCAGTTGATGAGAGATAAAAAGGGTATATCATCACATGGACATAAAATTTAAATCAATAATGATATATAAGAACATATCGCAACATAATAGAATGTGAATTAAAAGACATAACAAAAGAAGTCTTTTAAAAATTGGAGGGTGAATGGTTCCCTTACCAATATGGGTATCCTTCGAAACATACGCCCCGTGAAAGAAGGACAATACAACATTGATGTAAATACTCATAAATAAAATTATATTACACAATGAGTAAAATAAAGGGCAGTACATACACCACTCAAAGGAAATTGTGGAAAATGTACATAAATCTCTAGGTAATATAAGTGAGATGAAAAATCTCTTACGAAAACTCGGCAGCCTAACGGCGCCACTTAAAACATCCAAAATGGATTGATGAGAGGAAATAGGGTCTCTCATAATATCAAAATAAAGTTTACAGAAAGAGGAATATAAAATAACATCCCCCAACATAACAAAGATGAGCTTAAAATAAGTGACAGAAAGGAGAGTACTTAAAGAGAATGAGATAGGTTGGATCTCTTATGAAAATTCGGCAGCCTAACAGCGCCACATAAAACTTCCAAAATGGATTGATGAGAGGAAAATGAGTCTCTCATAATATCAATGTAAAGTTTAAATAAATAGTAATATAAAAGCACATCCCAATAACAGGAAATATGAGCTTAAAAGGAATGTCATAAAAGAGTATACTTAAAAAGAAAGAGAGGAGTAGGATCCCTTACCTCAAGTCCAACTTGTCTTGTTCGTTTCATTATATTGCTAAATAATAAAATTTGGCAAATTTATAATTTCCTAAGGAACTATTTTAATGATTATTATTCAGTTCATATAACATATTATAATGTTATAATAATTGGTTATTAATATGAGTTCATATCAGACGTTTTTTTCGATGTTTGGTACATGAGTCAAAAATTGAACTTGTTGGAAAATAATTTTCCATGTAGTTATAGGTGCATCATATCCAGGTTAGTATTTATGTTTTAAATATCATATATATCCAGTATATATTCATTTTATACAATTCCATATCATTTGGAGATAAAAATTAAAAGCACCATTCATGGAGACGGTAGGCTGTACGTACGCATGAACGGTACATTAATTTTTTGTCATATTAATGGAATTAAAACAAAATGATATATATATATATATTATAATTCCATAATTATATCCATAATTTAGATGTAATATATTTCATATATATCCATTATATATATGTACTTATAATAGTACATAAAATTTTGAGATAAGAAATGAAATGTTCCGTTCATGGAGACGGTAAGTCGTACGTACGCATGAACGCTACTTCCATTTATATTTCATATTTAATGGAAATAAAACATAATGATACATAATAGTATTTTAATTCCAGTATAGTATCATATATAATATCATTAAAGTTATCCTTTATATGTACCACATATGGTATTAACGAATCAAATCCCTTTGAGGGGGCGGTAGTCCACATTTCCTTAAATGAAGATATCGTGTTTACCCATAATGGAAACCATAAAGGTATGCCATAAATGAAAAATACAGAAGCTTAAGTAAAACATAAACATATTATATATCATATATAAATACAGTCTCATCTTAATGTCCACCTTTGAAGGTGTTATAAGAATGTTGAACAATCATCGTTTCGTGAGGTAGAAATTTGACATCCACAGAAACAGTATGTTTTTAATCATTAGATGTAGGTGTGTGTATGTTTAGCTCGAATCCATCTCATAACAACATCATAGTATATTTAAGAGACTGTATTTGTTACAAAATAAATGAATAAAATGAGTATAGGGGGTTGGAGAAGAAAAATAAAACGAAAGGACCCAAGTGAAGACATTACCTTAAAATCGGGTAACTCCCTTTGGTTTGAGATCAAAGGCTTCTTTGGGAAGACTTCTGCCCAAAGTGAGGCTTCAAGGACTTAGAGAGGGATGTGGAGAGACAAAATGGGTAGGTGTTGGCCGAGCCAAAGGCTTTTTATGTGTGGGTAAAGAGGTAGAGGTGGGGGCTTTTATAAGAGGAGAGGAGGGGCACTCTTGGAAAGTAAAGAAATGTTACTTTATTTTAGAATGAGTTTCGGATTTTAATGGTCCCATATTTATGTTTTTCGAGGAAAAGGTGATACGTGTTCTAAATCCACCTATACAATAGGTTTTGGACATGTGTAGGTCTTAGATTTTACATTATCATTCCATTTTATTTAAATCGTTAAATAATGAGGTCATCGCTGCATCATCATGATGTCATAAATAATTTAATTTATTTATTTTCTCGAAATTATAAAACAAATACTATGATGTAGTAAATATTTTTATATTTCCAATGACTATTTATAGTCTGAAATCTGACTTGTATAACCCCATGTAAAAATTGTCTTAGTAAAACAACTCATGTTTGTGTCATTTTTACTTTAACATTAAATAAAAAGGTAATTATGTCATTTTCCAAACAAAGTGGCTCCATGGGGTCCCCAAGTTGTCCCATGGATTTTCTTGGTCGGCCATGACACATCCAATGAGGGTAGGACATGTGTCTAGGTCATTTCATTTTATTAAAACATTATTCTTACCTTAAATTACGCTAATTACCTCTAACCGCAATTAAAAACTTAATGAGTTACTATTCACCAAAATATTATTTTAATCCTATTGAACCACATTTTACTTCTTAATGAAAACCATGTATGTCGGATTTTTGAAATTCAAAACACAAAGATGGCAAAATTTCATTTAAACGGAAAAATCATTTTTGATAAGTACCACTTAGTGGTGTCACTATTCATCAAAAATTGAAGTTTTTCAAGAAATTACCAAATGTTCACCCTAAGCTATATTTGATATTACGAATTCAAAAATGATTACTATTTTAAAAAACTCAAAACATATAAGTTTCATTAATTTATTTAATAATTAATTCTCGTTTTCAAAACAAATAGCGTGTTTTTATGAAACAAAATGTATCAAAAGATTAACACTAGTTTAAGTCCGATTTCAAAGTGAAATTAATTCCAACAACCACTATTGGATTAAATGGTAAAAATATATTCTAATTTCACTTTAAAACCAATTCAAAAGATAATCTAATCATATAAATAAATTATATTAAATGAGGTTTTGAATAAAAATACAATATTTTTCATTATTCATTAAAAATTGAACTTTTTTGGAAAAATACAAAAAATTTACACAAAAAAATTTTGATGTCCCGATTCTAAAGAAAAATTTTATTTTGTCATATATAACACATAAAATTGTAAAAAAGTGGATTTAAAAGAGGTTCTCCACCAAAAGGCGGTTAATCGACCATTTAAAGAATATTAGAATGTTTATGCTTAAAATTGGATTCAGTTTCATTTTTAATCCTCTATCATTTATTGTAAAAAGTAAAAATATTTGACAAACATATATAATCATTTTGTTGATAGTTCTGTTCATTCCCGCCATTACAACTGCTAGGCGTTAACTACTATTTAAAATAATATTATTTTATTATTAGAGTGAAACGTAAGATTTCCAAGAAACTCGTTGTTGCGTGTTGGGTACGCCATCGAGCATAGCATCCCCTTTAAAGTAATATTAATATTTTATTCACAAATATGGATAAATATAAAAATGTCATATTCTTTATTTGCCTGGGGTGTTACAATTATTGATAATTTTTACACCATATGATATGTTTTATTTTATATTGTATATGTAAAGATTCTGTTTAATGTGAAGTATTACATATATTTTCTAGACATAATTCTTAATATATTGATAACATTTTCTGATTGTATGATCTTTTTTATTGAGTTAACATTCGAAACACATGTGTATCATCCCGACCTAGGTGCCACATACTAACTCCCCAATAAGGTTCTCCAAATTACTTTAGGCATGCCACCCCATAACCAAGAGTCTTCCAACTAGTAGTTATGGTCAAATATTGATCAAGGGGAGACTATAACCTTTTGTCATTATAATAGTAATACAACAGAATAATTAATAAATCAATAAAATAAATATTATATCATCACTTGAATAATATCCATATCACAAGAAGGCCATAAAATTGAAAGAAAATATCAAAATGAAATAGTATACATGCAATGCTAAAATATGTTCTATGTTTCAAATTTAAAACCCAATAATAAAGATACTGGAAACCCCAAAGTATGTTTTCATCCAAATATTGTTCCCTCATACATGCTCCATCTCAATCAACCATCTTACAAAGGGCCTTTTCACTTAACTGGTTCTGTAATCATGTAATCCATTGAGGTAGCAATCTGGAACCCCATGTAGGTTATGAGTAAAAGTCAGTATGGTACAAAAAACAGCATCTAAAACAATATATAGTCAGATAAAATAATGTTCAGTTGTATAAATAAATCTTACAATGAATAATTAATCATTATTTACATTATTAATAATTATTATTTAACTGCATTAATAATTTGGTTTTTGAGGACACTCTTACCTCATTCCAGCTTCAGCTCA
Organism: Viscum album; assembly: GCA_963277665.1. Classification (NCBI taxonomy): domain Eukaryota; kingdom Viridiplantae; phylum Streptophyta; class Magnoliopsida; order Santalales; family Viscaceae; genus Viscum; species Viscum album. The sequence continues at coordinate 791,499,382 of OY728128.1, read as the reverse complement.
TAATAGATCATGAATATTTCCATGTAATATAAAATGAAAATAACTATTTAGACTCATGCTAGATACATATGTATTAAAAAGAGATATCCTATTCCAATACCAACTTTGGATCATGCTAAAGCCCGATGTATTCTCAACTGAGGTCACATCTCAGAGTGTCTTTGTTACAATTTTTAATTCAAACATTGATTCCCTTTTTACCATTAATACTAGACACTACATATGGAACATCTCAAATTTCATTAATTCATACTTAAAGGAAAATGTTAGAATTTAGACATCACATATTAGAATGACCATGATCACATTATTTAATACATAAACGAATGTCCATGTCGCAATTAATTAATCACATATTATAAGACCATGTTCTCCTTATATTACTCAAACATGAATGACCATGTTAAAAATCATACATCACACAATAAAATTATGATGTTCCAATTCTTTAAAATTTAATTAATTAAACAATTAATTATACTCATCAATTCCATTACTAACTAAATAATTCATTAAACAAAAATATTAATTTATTTAATTAAATCATTAACTAATCGCATCATTCGTATAAAATAACTCATCAATTAATTAAAGACAAAATAGCTTTAGATAATTCCAAAATTCATTAATAAAATCAATACCAATAGTTAATTTAACAATTTATTATTCATATAATTTCCTCTGGTTAATTCAAAAAATTACTAGACACATCAATAACATTAAATAATTGAAAAATTAATTAATCATAAAAATTCCTTTTTTTAATTCAAGAATTTCCTAATCACATCAAAAAATTAATTAATTCAATAATTAATTAATATCACAATTAATGTATATAATTCAACAATTTACTAAAAAAAATTAATTAATTCAATTGTTAATTAATCAAACATTTCAATATGTCCATAAAAAATTCAATAATGAATCATCTCAATCCAAACAATTCAATAACTCTATAATTAGTTCCCAAATTAATTTTTTCAAATCAACAATGATAAAATCACATTCATAAATTAGTTCAACTATTAGTTTTACATGTGATTGTCATTAATTAAATCTTAACTAATTATTCCCACCAATCCCATTATTGAAGTCATCAAGTAAATAATAACACTACTCCAATTAATTAATTCACTAATTAATTATTCCGACATAAATAATTAAATATCCCCAATTATTTGAGGAATATATTATTCCCTCTCATTCAACTTCATCAATAAAAAATTCACCATTAATTAATTAAAACATTAATTAATCTAGCTCATTCAATTCCATTAACAAGACAATACCTATTCATTTTTTATAATTAATTAAACTAACTCATTCATTTGAATCCAAAATTAATTAATAATCAATAAAATATCAAAAAATAAATTCTCCAATTAATTATGGAAATTCAACAACTTTAATGTAATTATAATTACTTCAAAAATTTAGTATACAATATAAATAATCTCATTCATGGTATTAATAGTTTTAAATTTAATTATTCCAACTCAAAATTTCATGTTCATTACCCTTCCAAATGATTAATAATACAATTAATACATCATGTTCCCCTATATAAAAAAGTCTATAAATAATTAAATACTTAAAAATATTAATTCGGAAAATTCAATAACTCTATAACTAATTCATTAATAAACTATATCAATCTAACAACTAAGTATATCAAAAATTTAATCAACAAGTAATTAGTCAACATCACAATTCAATATCACATCATTCATTCAACAATTAATTAATAAAAAAAATCAATATTACATAATTAATTAAACAATTAATTATTATCAATCACAATTCAATATCACATATTTAATTCAATAATTAATTATTCAACTTCACTGTTTAATATCAGTTAATTAATGAGAAAATTAATTATTATAATTCATAATTAAATGTAAAATAATTAATTGAAAAATTAATTATTAAACATTTAAATTCAATATCACATAGTAAATTCATGAATAAACTATTAAAAATCATAATTCAATATCACATAACTAACAAAAGAATTAATAATTCTCTATACTCTTCAATATTCAAAAAATTAACTTGACCATTTGTTATCACCAAATCCCAATTATGTATTTAATAAATTCACAAAATAATATAATTAAATAAGGAAATACAATTATAATCATGATTAAGTAATTTTAAATCTACAAATATTTAATTGAAATCATGATAAATATATTTGAACAGTAGACCACCTACCTCAATAACGTTGATGAATGGTCGCCAATGGATATGCCAAATTTTTACAGAATAATCACGTTGAATGATATCTTGATTTAAAACTTAAATCCTATAATGAATAAATAAAGATCATTAAATTCAAGTCATAGATACACAACCCTTTATTTGGATAAAAAACTAGATCTAGATATTAGCCAAAACATGAAGAAAAAACCCATACAATGTTGGGATAAAAATAAGGTAGAGTTGAGAAACCAATCGGGATAAAACCACTTTCCTAGGGATATATAGATCAACCAACTAATCATTGAATTACGAGGAACATATATATGAATCCTTAAAAAATATTTTGAGAGCCTAAAAAATGGTAAAATTTGTTTTTGATCGTCCTAGTATTGATTTGGAGTTAAAATAGTTGTTTATGAAATTTTGAATGTAAAATTCATAAAATTAATTTTCACATGTGTGGTCTTCATGAACATGTGTCATGATTAGTAATAACCATACACCTTAACTCGGATTAATTTCACAAATAGGCAATACAAATATATTAACAATGAAATAAATATTCAAAAAACATGCATCATGTTTGACACATTGTTTTAACCATACACAAACCCTGTGCAAGCCATACAACATGTTTCACACTTTGGTTTAACCATTCACAAACCATGAAAAAGCCATGAAATTCCACTCCATAAAAAATTATCCATTTTTTACAAATTCACACCCATGTTAAGACAAAAACAATATATACTCAACATAAGGAATAATAATACCAATAAATAATACCATGACATGTCTAGAAAATGGTTGGGACCATACAATCTCCCGATATTATAATAGCTCATCCTTGAGCATTACTGCCAATCCTTTATAGGATTAGAAGTAATAAAGGCCAGAACATTGTTGCTACACAACCATTTTTCTCTCCATGGATTCTTTTTACACACATATATTTTTTCACAATATATGAACTATCGACATTGACTTTCTCTCTAACAATTTCTCACTCTGATCCAACAAATGTATCACATGATCTTCAAAGGATGTCGTAGCTTCATGACCACCATCCAACATTGGCCCTCAACCCTTCCATAAAAATCCCTGTAATTTGTGTACATCTCCCAACTCCAAGTCCCACCATGCCTTTCCTCATGGAAGTCAAACATGAACCTTACTAGTTCCACATTGGAATTCTAATTCCACAACCTCCAACCCATGGTCTTTATCTGCATACATACATATGATACATCACTTCCCACTTTTGGAGATTCGTTTACACCAGTTGGTCTGGAAAATCATCCACCACAGTATTCATCGACCTCGAGTCCATCTAGAGAATATAACTTATGAACTATCATTGGTGTACCTCCCACCATCCATATTCTCATATAACTCTTTATATGATAAACTTTCAAGGGCACCATGTACAAAAAAACACATTCATGTATCTATGACTAAAGAAATATCTTTACCATTGTACCTAGGATGATATCAAGTTTGGGGTCATGATCATCAATAATTAAATTTAATTTATGAATCCATCGATGGACAACACAAAAAGTCGTCAATCAATGATGTTACGTCTAACTATAAGAACACCATTCCTTGCTGAAAGTCATGGGATTCCCTCCACACTAACATCTCCCCACACTACTAAAAAAATCGATCCCCTACACTATTCAAAACCATGTTCTAAATCATGGTATTTATCACCACCCAATAAACACCCATCAATGGTCAAATAAAAATGTATTCTCAAGTAGAAGCATTAAAATAGTTAACAAGATGTATTAACACAAAACCATATAATTCCTTTCCCCCATTTCACGTCATACTATCCAAACCAAGGAACAATCTATAACATAAACCATCACACATCTTCATCCATGATAACAAGGGTAACACCTTATCATTATTATATATTACCATTAAATCACCAAATAATTATCATCTTTCATCATTTATAATATTTATAAATTTAACGTAAGGAACCATTTTCATTTCAATTACACAATAAAGGAAACATAATTCATTTTAAACAACTTACCAGTAATATATTTTCCTTGGTGTGCCTAAAATGATTCATTTTAGTAAAATAATTTACAGTTCGTATAATGATACATGAAAACTCAACTATCCTTCCATATTAGGACCTAAGTCAAATCTCAAAAAAAACAGACACCAATAAATACCACACACAATAATTTCATTACCCACGGTGAAATAATATTCAATTTTAACAGAAAATAACAAAAAATTATAATCCCACCCTAGGTATGGGGGATCACTCACAAAAATGGGGTAGAAATTCCCATTAACAAACACATAATAATGGACCAACAAATATTAATCTACTTAATACATTTCACAAACAATAATACAAAAGGAACACGAATATAAAAATCCTCTGATACAACATGGTAATGTCCTCAAATGGGTGCCACAAACTGATTCCCTAATCTGTTTTGCCACATGACCTTAGGCATGCCTCCCTATAAGATAATGGTTCCTATTTAATAATAAGGGTATAATATAGATCATGCAGAGACTATACCCTATTTTTCATTATCAGATTATTATAAGAATATAGTTAATAAATAAATAGTAGAAAATATATGATATTACCACAATAATATCAACTTCATAAGGTGACTGAAAACATGAAAGATGATATTAAAACTAAACAATAGATATTCCATGAATATATATGTACTAAGTGTAAAAATGCAAACTCAAAAATAAATATACATACAATAATAATGAGAGTCTCGAACCAGTATTGTTTTCCCCATCTATGATACATCACAATCATCCATCTAACAAAGGGAATTTTCCCTTAACATGTACTACAATCATGTAATATTTTAGGGTTCTGATCTAGAAAACTGAGTAGGGTGAGAATATAACTTTTTAGGATACAAAAAATAGAGTCTAAAATAATAGAAAATAAAATAATAGTTTTTATAGGTGTATAAATAAATACTATCAATTCATAAGAATATAATTATCATATTATCAGTTTTTCTTTATTTAATAACATTAATCATGTGTTCTCGAGGACACCTATACCTCATGGTATCATCAGCTAATGCAGACCCCAAAATGTTCTTAGATAATAGAATATCCTAATACCTACATCATCTCATGAAATAACCCAATGATTTTAACGGTGATATCATATCTCAAAACCTGCTTCAGCTCATGCACGAGCCTGATGTATTCTCATTTGAGGTCATATCTCGAAGTCTCATTGTTAAATAAATTTATTTCATACATGAATGCCCATGTGACCATTCATACTATACAAAATATAATGACCAAGTTCCCATAATTTAATTCATACATTAATAACCATGTTACCATTCATACATAACACATTAGATTGACAATGTTCCAATTCATTAATTCATACCTTAATGACCATGTTCCCGTTCAGACATCAAATAATAGAATGTCCATGTTCCCATTAATTAATTCATACTTGAATGACCATGTTACCATTCAAAATTAAAAACTTATAATGAAAATCATCCCATTTATTAACACATAATTAATTCAATATTTCATTATCCACATCAATTACAATACTTAGAAAATTATTACACATAACTATCCATTGAGTTAATTGAACAAGTGACTTGTCACATAAATAAAATTAATTAAATCAACAATTAATTAAAAACAAAATTACTTTCATTAATTCAATAATTAATGAATCACATAAATAACATTAATTAATTTAGCAACTAAATAGTCATGGTAATCCCTCTAGTAAATACAATAATTAACTAATCACATAAATAATATTAATAAATTAATAAATAAATTATACACATAAATTATTTGATCCAAATAATTAATTTAGTTAATTCAACAATTAACTAACAACAACAATAAGGTTAATTAATATATCAATTTATTAATCAAACAATTCCTTCAGATATTTCTTAAATATTCCAAAAAAATTCTTCCCAGTAATTATTTCAACAATTAGTTAATTATAAATTCAATATCTCCATCACTAATTTACCTATTAATTATCTCAATCCAAAAATATTAATATTTTCAATAATTAATTATCCTAAACAATGATTCAAAACAATACATCCATCAGTTAATTCAAAAATTAATTATTAATTTCAATTCTATTAAGTAATAACAAATTAAAAAATCCCATCAATCCCATTAATTAATTAAAAAAATAAATAATTATATTACTCACATTAAATATTTCATAAATTAATCAAAATTAAAAGATTTAATAACACAATTTTATTCATTAATTAATTATTCCATCCTATTCAATTACATAAATGCAACAATCCCTATTAATTAAATCACTAATTAATTAATCCAAATAAATTAATTACATTATAAAAAAATCCCCATTAAACAATTTTATATTTAATTATTCTAAATAATTGAATTACATCCACAATTAATTATTAATAATAAAAATATCCAATAATTAATTTTATAATTAATAATTCTATTTTAATAATCACTATATATCTATAATTAATTAAATAATTAATTTTTCCATATAACATTTTCTTACTCATACTCATTACCATTAATTAGTTCTATAAATAATAAATAAAGTTTCAAAATATATATAAATCCATAAATAATTGAAAAAATAAAAATCTTAATTCAAATAATTAAATTTCATTATAAATTATTCAAACTAATTATCTCAATCAAAAACTCAATATCTACATAATTAAATAAAAAATTATTTATTTAACAAAATAATTCAATATCACACAGTTAATTAAACATTTAATTAATGATCATCCCAATTCAATATCATACCATTAATTTAATGATTAATTTTTAAAATTTAAAATTCAATATCACATAATTAATTCAGCAATTATTTATTCATGTTTATTATTAAATATCACATAATTACTTCAATAATTAATTATTAAAATTTACAATTAAATATTACATATTTAATTCAACAATATATTATTCAACTTCACAATTCAATATCATATAATTATTTAAAAAAATAATTATTAAACTTCAAAATGCAATATCACATAATTTATTAAAAATTTAATTATTCAACATCACATTTAAATATTCCAATAATTATATCAAACAATATTTTTCTCCAAATTCAAATTCCTTAATTAAATAATTCACCAAAAAATTAATTAAATTTAATGATTTGATCGAAAAAAATCTATCAATTTTACAAATTCGTACAATTAATAGAATTCATGAATATGTGATTTGAATAATAGAACACCTTCTTTAATAAACTTAATGAAAGGTCACCAACAAATATCTGTAATTATTGTGGAATCATGATGTAGAATGAGATACATAAATAAAAACTAAATTCACGATTGAATAAAAATATATCCTTTAATTCTAGATCTATATCCACAATTAGATATCTATGTGGACTAAATTAAATCTATATCTTAGAAAAAAAGAATAAAAACCATTTAATGGATGAGAGTAGAATGGGGAAGAGACAAAAAACTAGTTGTTAAGAAAACACATAGCTAGATATGTGAATATCTAAGAACTGAGCTTTGAATAACTACGAATGGAGGTCAGGAGCCCTAGAAAATCTGCCTATAGCCTATAAAAATAAGTGATTCTTATTTTGGGTGATATTGGGTCGATTTGTGGTTAAAATATTGGTTTCGATAATTTTTAAATAAAAAATCCTTTTTTATTTTTCTCTTGTATGGTTTGTCAGGAAATGTCACAAGGTTATCACTAATCATGCACCTTAATCATGAACATTTATACAGTTATGATGAACAATTAGTTTAATAATCTTAAAGTCATGTGACCAGGAATAACACATAGTTTAACAACGCACAAACTACACCCAGTCTTTGAAATAGGTTGAAAAAACTCTTTTTACAAACCACAAACCATACCAAAACCATGAAAAATATTCCACATGTTGTTTTAACCATGCACATACCATTAATGAGACATGAAAACTAGTTACTGCTTCAATTATTCTACAAAATTCCCCCAGATACTCCCAACTTATGACCCAAACATGTTATTCTAGATGCAATGTATAAGAAAACCTATTAACAAGACCATGAAATATATAGAAAAAATTCAGGATCATACAATATGTTTTATTCTATATATGAAAATTGGATTGAATTGTGATTTATTGACTAGGGAATTATTGTTAATTTATAATAAAACCATTATATATTTATGGCATGAATGATATAATGTATTAGATAAACATGGAGGATAAATAAATATGTAATGTTGAGTTTACTAATTTTATTTTAGATATTGTTTTATTTTAATATTAAATTATTTCTTTTTATCATTAGAATTACTATATAATTTTTGAGATAAAAATGATATTTAATTTTATGGGTGTTTATTTCATTTTTTCAGTATCTTACAATGTGAAAACAATTTTTATTTCTACTAAATTAAAATTACATGTGACATATCCTAACTATCCCTTTTATAATCATGTATTAATTTAATAATTTATTTTATGTTTTTTTTTAAATTAAGGATTCATCATAGACACTTATCATTAGAGAAAGTATAATGTATGGTGGAAATTATTTATTTATGGAAAATATACAAGAATGGTAACTATAATTACATAGTCTCTTATCTAATATTTTATTGGAATTCCACAAATCATATAATAGTACATTCGAAAAATACTATTTTAGTAATCCATCATTTCAAAAAATATCAATGATCCTTTAAAAACCTCATAGGTTCAGGGTTTTCCTGATGAAAACATTCTATTGATCATTCACACTCATATTAGAAATGAACACTTTTACTCTATAAAATAATTTTTCTATTAAATATTACAACCACGTCCAAGTAATGAATTCCAACCTATATTATCATATTTATAAACCTAGAATGTGTTATTAGGGATGAACCACATCCTTCCATCTCTCTTTTATCAATAGGATGTTCTGTCCTCCCTTTTTTATGATTTGGGTTTAAATAATATGTTTCTTTTTGAAATTTCAAACCATTTATGGTTGATTTCAGGTTATAATTATAAGGAAGTCAATTATTGAAGACTTGCAGGAAGAAACACCTTGAGATTTTATGAAATAAATCTAATTTTGATAGACTTTTTTACATTAGGAACAAACATTAATGGACTTGTGAAATATAAAATCATTATAAAATATAAATTAAATTGGAGTGGATATATTTATTTATATATTTTAGAAATATATATATGTACTACTTAAAATAAATTATTCATCGATTTTTAGTAAATAATCAATAAATTATTTGTAAATTAAATTTATTGTTAAAAAAGATGTTTTCTTCAAAAAACGTTTTATTTACATACATAAAAAATGATAACTATTTAGTTATTTATCATTAAAAAAAATATTTTACAAAATAATCATAATTTTTTATTTTTTAGATAAAAAATTTTCTTATCTAAAATTTTTCTATTTTTCATTGAATAGTGAATAAACCAATTTTTTTAAAAATGTAATTTTTTTAATATATTATATATGTTCAATGTCCCATTTTGTTATAAAGATGATTTCAATTAACATAAATAAATTTTTTCATATTTAATCTACAAAATTTTTTAATCAAATTCATATTTTATTTTTGGATAAGTTTGTTTTGTTTAATAGAAGGATTTTCAATAAAATTATTTCAATGCACATGATGTTTCTCCTTCTTAATTAATTTAAAAAACCATTATATGGAATGTCTGAATTGAAATGTATTTTTTTCTCGATATATTTATTTCTATTCCTAAAGCTATTATTATTATTCATTCATTTAATATATGTAGATATATTTTTGCATAAAAATAAACCTCTTGAAAACAGTCATTTTAAGCACGTCAGTAGGTTTAAATTTTATTTAAAATTTTACCGTATTCTGAAATGAATTTTTTAAATTGATTGAATTAGTTGTAATTAGACTAATTGTATTATCTAATTTATAAAAAATGTTTTTCCCAAAAATTATTATTTAAAATCAAAATAATTATTTAGTGGGGTTATGGTGAAAACATGTTTTTTGGGTGGGGGTTTTAACTGAAAATATAAGGAAGAAAATCACTGAATAAAATCTACATAAAAAGTATTGATGTATTGAGAATTTTATATCTATATTTATTGGGATTATTTCATTTATGTTATATTTATCAAGATAAAATTGATGTTTCAAATTTTTCTTTTGAAAATTTAATGTGTTCCTCTAACCTCACATATAAAAGGTCACCCCGTATCCTTTCCTCCTGACACCATAAAGTCCAATTCTCATAGTAAATTATGTTAAACAATTATACCATACATCCCTAACCACTTATTGGTTATATTATATGCATAGTTAATCCATCATATTAAGGATTTTGGTTCTTATATAACAATGTTTCCTTAAGAATAAGTATCATAGTTGACAGAGCATTTTATTATTATACATTTTTTTATATCCATTAAATAATCACGAAATTTTCATCTAAAATAAAGTAATATCCCCCCAGATATTTATATTTTATAAAGCTAATTTGAAAAACTAAATCTATCATCAATACCATCAAATGGAATAAAAAATTATCTTTCTTGTGTATAACATACTACGACCACACAAACAAATGTCATTAATTTTCTATCATTACCTCTCATGACTTTTTTTAATGTTTAATTTATCATATATATGTGGAAATTGAAACTTATCTGTATTTTATGTAGAATTTAATATCATTTACCATATTACAACTAATTTCGTGTGGAATATGATAATATTTCTCGTTGGTTTGGTGGACTACCGCCTCACAAAATGTTGTGATTCATTTTTCCGTAATGAATTATATGGGAAGAAGTAAGGATAATTTTAACAAAATATCTAATATAATTGAAAATATAAATATACTCATGAAATATTTACAATCTAAAAAAATAAAATATCGTTTTCATCCTACATATAAAAATTATAATATTGTTCGTTTATTGGTGGACTACCACCTCTATGAAGTGATGTGAGTATTTTTTTCATCATTATTTTTTCTAGGAATTGTTGAATATTGTACTTCTCGTAGATATATTAAATTTTATTTCAATAATAATTACTCAATTCCATGAGTTAGGATCTGAGTCATCAAATTTATTATTAATTTGTTTAATTTCTGAAATAATAAACACATGGGCTTTTGAAAATTATTTGTTGATGAATGTTGCTCATCAAGAAAGACTATTTTGGATTAATGTTATTTTATTATAAGGATCATATGAGAGTATTATTCTATTGGTGATCAATATGTTATCAAATGAAATACTTTCCATACCACTCGATCATTGAGTGCCTATGTAGAGAACATAATATATTTGGTTGTTAATTATTGGTATATCATTCCTAGATAGGGAATAAATATCAATTTTATATATTGCTGTTGAGTGGGTGAGATAAAGAAAATATGGGAGCTAATTCATTATGTGAATAAATTCTCCATTCATAGACTTTGGATGTAATACAAAGTAGATATAGTTTTCGATTCATAGAGATATAATTATTATCAAAAAAATTTGATTGAATTTCTTCTATTAAGTGACATTTATTACCATCAATAAATACCATTCCATATTGTATTAATTTTATTATTTCTTGGATCACCAACAATATAAAATTAATAAATGGTATTTATCATCTTGTAGATAAAGTTTTTTATCAAAATATAGTATCTTAGCCTCATCAATATCCATTTTATTTATTTTATACATTAATAAATTTTTAATTCACAGATAAATAATTAATTCACATAGTAGTGAATATATATTTAGTAAATAATGAATAAAAAATATATTTCAATTTACAATCTATTGAAAATAAATATATTCATTTTATGAAATAAATATAGCATGAATAAAATAATTCAATATACTTGAGAATAATATTTTTTCCATTAATTAAATTAAAATAGAATCTGATTAATATAAATGGAAACACCTAGTTTGTGACATTAATGGATTATTTCTCATTGGAATTAGGTCAGAATGAATATATTTTATGATTACTACATGAAAATAGGTTAAGGAACCATAGAGAAATCACATAATGTCGAAATGATGATTACCACATAAAAACACCCACTATTTATTATAATCCATTCGTCATAGTATATCATTAATAAGTTTGATAAATAGTTTCATCAACTTATATGCATTATAAATCATTCATTGACTATCTAGAATAAAAAAATTATTACTTCATACATGTGGAATTTTGGGGACTATTATATTCTAATAAAAGGGATGAGATACCAACTCTAAAAAAATTAATAGGGAAAACACTTCCTTGATTACAAATTAATGACATTCCAATCATGATGCACCAAACGTACCCAACATCATCGAAAATTATGTGTGATTTTTTTTAGTAAATATAATTTTTCATGTTATAACATGTATTAATAAAAATATTGAAGTTTAATCACCACTACACACGCTGAAGGATACAAATATCTGATGACACCAAAACATGTCGAATTCCTATTTGTGGTTCAGTTAAGATAATCTATAATCCTAATGATTAATAAGTGTGAAATTCATGAGATAAATCCCTATCCTCTAAGGATTAATTTCATCTTTAATTCTAAAGAATATATATCATGCAATAATACATTATCAACACAAAACTATGTTATGATTAATTTCATAAAACATCAATATTATCATCATAGAGGGTAAATGCTATAAACATCAATACAAAAACTAATATAAGATAATATTACAATGAATCCATTCAAAAAAAAATGTAAAATATGTAGTAAGATGTTTACATAAAATCAAACAAATAAAATATTCATTTGATAAAAATAAAATAATTTTTACTTAGGATACAATCACTAATAAACTCCCACTTGTACAATAGCATATTGTATAGGATTTTTTGTTTACTAGACTTAAAATGAGTGTATTATTTCCTTGGATTCAATAATTTCATCATGGGGTCCACCATTTTTGTCTTCTAAGGAAATAAAACACACCACATCATCACCTATATGATAAAAATCCCTCAACACATGATAATTACGAAGAATGTGCTTCATCTGCTGATGTGAACCTGTCTATTTTGAGAGATCAACTACTAAATTATTATCTAAAAAGTGTGTAATAGGATAATTATATCTAGGTAACATGAAATCCTATTGTATGATGTTCTGAATTTATACTGCTGCCCTAGCTACCTCAGAAGTAGAAATATTTTCAGAATCTACATTATAATCATCAACCATAACATTCCTTGATCTCTTCCAGATCCAATCTCCTATATAAATGTCGAATATGTATTCCATATGCAAAGTCATGTTATAATGATTAGTTTAGAAAATATAATCTTAGCATCCACTGATGAATGGTTCCTCATATTAACAATGGAAAGAGAATTTATATTTAGTATACCTTATAAAAATTAGGAAACTCTTCAGAAACATCCAATAGTAGTCAACTTAATCATCATTATATCTACCAAAAAGACTCAATTTATCGGAAATATATAGCATTTTACATAGAATTACATACGTGACTAAAAATATTGATGATTATTGTTTAATCATATGAATTTTTTTTCATTAATATTATATAAGTGAGCACATTTTACTATAAACATGAATTCCATGTGATGATGAAAACATTCACCTGTTAGATTTTTCTATACTAAATATATTTTGTATGATTTATATGTATGTATTTTACATAGGCTGAGCATCCTCTTGGATACATAATGATGGATCTTGATCCAATAAGGTATACAACTTCACAAAAGGTGTCACAAACCAGCCCAGATCGAACCTGAACAGGTCACCCGAGCCGGTCCGCGGCAAGTCCTGAGGAGCATTCCCGATCCCCCTGGGATCGCAACTAGTGTTGGGCATTGAAATTTTAACCGTTGGGAACGATTTCAGACCAAACCAAAAACTGGATCAAAGAATGAATATAACTAAACAAAACAGACCACACTAACAACAGAACAATACTACGTCACAAACGTACCTCCCCGTGACCTCACGGTCACCACCCAACTAATCACCAACTTCGCTCCATCATTGAGAGACTCAAACCTGGAAAAACCTGAACACGAGGAACCTGCAACTGAAATGGTAAATGATAGGCGTGAGCACAGAAAGTACTCAGTAGGTGACCCCAACAACAAATCCCAAAGCACTGCTAGTAAATAAAGAATCTACATATTCCATGTTTGAACTACAATGTATAAAAGTACGCTTTCATAATGTTTCACTTGAAAATCAAAACATGAGCAATTACCCTTACTTTTTTTTCAAAAGTTTAATATCTTTTAATTGGTGCTAAATTCTTTCTACAAGAGAAAGAAGTGCTACATTTTCAAATTTACACAAGAGAATAACACATTTTCAATTGAAATCCATTTTCAAAAAGTAAACAGTATAATGTGTAAAGAAAAAAAACTGAAAGTACACATTCAGGGACAATCAAATAACCATGGTTGATCCTAAACATCCCTAGAAAACCCCTGGACGTACTCGGGTTCAGAATACCTGCCGACATGGTACTCCACAGCCAATAACCAACTGGCCGCCCTAACAGCCAACCAGTGGCACGCCCCACAAGGCCTTACCTACCAAGGGGGGACTAACCTATCTAATCGGGGATAGCCAGCAACTGTCACTCAATTCTCTAAAAGACGCCCAGGATCCCACGGTAGTTTTAATAACACTGTGTAAGTGGGAGAACCTTGCACGCATGACTCAACTCACCGCATTTACCAACCCCTTACACGGACATCACGACACAACAACCCTCGAAGGGAAGTCCCCTTGTAGAGATGCCCCATAAGTACGTATTTGTATATAAGTAGTCAATTCACAATCAAAAAGGTTCCAACCGGGCCGCCACATCATTCACATTTTAACCATTTAATACTAAAGCATTTCTAAAGGGATATGACATAATCCATTTCACTGAAAACCAGAAACACACTTAGAACTTTGTTTAAGAAAATCAAATCATAATTATTATTATAATTAGCTAATTTTTATTTTATTATTATTATTATTATTATTATTATTATTATTTGTTTAGATATATATATATATATATATATATATTTCTAACCCTAATTTCTCCCACATCTCTCCCACAGCCCCCCCCCCCTTCTCTCTCTCTTCCCAGCGCGGCCCCCCTCCTGTCTCCTTCCTGCGTCGCCCGGCCACTGGCCTCCTCCTTGTGATGCGTCTTCCTCCGACAGCCCGACCTCCGGCCTCCTTCCCCTCCGTTACCGCTCCCTCGCGCAACACCCCCCAACGGATCGTCACGCCGACCCCGCACCTTCCGGCCGCCGGCCCACCTTGCCCCTTCCTCCTGCATCCGGCATCGCACCACCGACCTCTGCCCCGCTCCCCTCACCCCAGCCTCTACCTCGGCCTCTTACCGGTGTCGGCTGCCTGCACCCCCCTCTCCGGTGGCCCGCACCGCCGGCCTCACCCTCGCTGAACCCGGCCTCCGGCCCCCCTTGTCCCGGCTTCCTCCAAAGAACAGCCCCGCGCGAACCCCGACCCGGTCTTCCCGCCGGCCTCCCGACCTCCGACGAGCCTTTTTCCGGCCTCCCGACCTCCCCCCCCCCGGCCTCCGCCTCCAGCGCCCTTTCCCTTTTCTGGCGGCTTCCAACTATTTTCCGGCGAGCCCCGCCGCGGGCCAGCGGCTTCCAACTCCCTCCGGCGACCTCCAGCCATGCTCTGGCGAGCTGCTTTCGGCATTCACCTCTCTGGCCGCTCGTTCGGGCATCCGGCCGTCTTTCTACGCTCTGTCCAGCCGTCGCCGCCTTGCGCCGGCCAGGGGCGCACCAGGAGATCGGTGCCCCCCGGCGGTCGAGCGCATTTGCGCTGAGGTATGTTTGGTGTCATGTGAATATATATATATATATATATATATATATATATATATGTTTTTAGTTGGTTGTTTAGTTGTTTGGTTTGTGCAGCGCGTTGGCGGAATAATTCCGCAACGCGGAGGTCTTCAGCCTGCGAGCGCGTACGTGCCCGCGCGAGGCGTGTTGCATCATCAGGTTCGGATTGCAAGTTGAGGTGAGGTTTGCTTTGTTTCTTACATAAATTATTTTATATCAACGTTTATATACATATATATATATATATGTATATATATATATATATGTATGTATATATATACACGTTTTCTTTTACGTTCTCATTCTTTTGAACCTTTTTGAATCGATGTTTAGGGGTTTTAGTCATTCTTCTTTTGTTGCAGCATGTCGCGAGGTATTTTCGCATTATCGAAACTTCCCACTTGCGTTTTCTAGTGCGCAAGTGTGTGACGTGTCGCGTTATCACAAACAAGATTCAATTCAGGTAGGTCTCCCATTTTCCTCACCTTTAAATTTCAAATTTAATTATTCCTTGTCTTTTTATTGAGTTTCAGTAAATTTAAAAGTATTATTTAGTAGTTATTTATAGTATGGTGATCTGCTGATAATGAATGCTGTTTAATTCTAGTGTTCCATTGAAAGTGTTTTTCTTGGTTTTAATTGTGTGCTTCCATGCTAATATTGTTAAATAGTTCTTTATGGAATGTGAAATTCATGTTGAATTGGTTTTGAAATGTTTTTGGGTGTGTGAAAATTCGTAGTTGTATTGTTTATGAAAAAAATGTTTTCCTTTGACGCTTGATTAAAAGTTTGGATTTCATTTAAGAAATAGTGTTTCTTCAAAAAGTTATTAAAGGCCCGTTTGCATCTTGATAAAAGTGGGGTGTGTTTGGATATTGGAAAATGTTTTTACTTGTGATACCAATGTGTTTCGGGTTTAATATTTTGATTTGAGTTTCTTAAACAAAGCTCTAAGGGTGTTTCTGGTTTTCAATGAAATGGATTATGTCATATCCCTTTAGAAATGCATTAGTATTAAATGGTTAAAATGTGAATGATGTGGTGGCCCGGTTGGCACTTTTTTGATTGTGAACTGACTACTTATATACAAATACGTACTTATGGGGCATCTCTACAGGGGGACTTCCCTTCGAGGGTTGTCATGTAGTGATGTCTGAGTAAGGGGTTGGAAAGTGTGGTGAGATGAGTCACGCGTGCGAGGGTCTCTCACTTACACAGTGTTATTAAAACTACCATGGGTTACTGGGCGTCTTTTTGGGAATCGAGTGATAGTTGTTGGCTAACCCCGATTAGACGGGTTAGTCCCCCCTTGGTTGGTAAGGCCTTGTGGGGCATTCCACTGGTTGGCTGTTAGGGCGGCCAGTTGGTTATTGACTATGGAGTACCATGTCGGTAGATAGTCTGAACCCAAGTACGTCCAGGGGTTTTCTAGGGATGTTTAGGATCACCAATGGTTACTTGATTCTCCCTGCTTGTTTACGTTCAGTTTTTTTTCGTTACATCTTATACTGGTTACTTTGTGAAAATGGCATTCAAATTAAAATGTGTTATTCTCTTGTGTAAATTTGAAAATTTAGCACTTCTTTCTCTTTTATAACGAATTTAGCACCAATAAGAAGAAATTAAACTTTTGAAAAAAAAGTAAGGGTAATTGCTCCTATTTTGATTTTCAAGTGAAACATTATGAAAGCTTACTTTTATACATTGTAGTTCAAACCTGGAATATGTAGATTCTTTATTTACTAGCAGTGCTTTGGGATTTGTTGTTGGGCTCATCTACTGAGTACTTTCTATTCTCACGCCTATCTTTTACCATTGCAGTTGTAGGTTCCATGTGTTCAGGTTTTTCCTGGTTTGAGTCGCTCAGTGACGGAGCGACACTTGTGTTTAGTTGGGTGGTGACTGTGAGGTCACGTGGAGGTATGTTTGTGATGTAGTATTGTTCTATTGTTAGTGTGGTCTGTTTTGTTTAGTTATATTCTTTCTTTGATCCTGTTTTTGTTTTGGGCTAAAATCGTTCCCAACGGTGAAAATTTCAATGCCCGGCACTAGTTTCCATCCCGGGGGGATCGGGAATGCTCCTCGAGACTTGCCGCGGACCAGATCGAGTGACCGGTTCAGGGTCGATCTGGGCTGGTTCGAGACAAAATGGTATCAGAGTAGGTTCTTGTTATTTGGGTTTTCTGGTAGGTGGAGATTAGGACTATCAGGACTGAAGAGGTAGGTACGGGAAGGACGTCATGAACCCTCACCAGTCCCGCACCTCGAGTCGCCAGGGGTAGTCTGGGAATTGTGTCCTTGTCTCTTTCTGGTTTTTCTTTGATTGAGAGATGAAAACGGAGGCACACCGACGTTACATCGTGATTTCACATGGAGTAGTGACCCATGTGGAGTCTGAGTACATGGTTTGAATTCCTCCTAGTGGTCGACACTGACTTGGGACATGGCCCACTACCATGTCGCCAAGTTGAGCGTGACTACTAATCCCTCACTCCAGTGGTTGATTAAAATTTGGATGCTGCTTTTGTTTTGGTCTGTGTAAGTATATTTTTGGAAATGAAAAAGGTTTTTGAAAAATTGGATTGGTTTCTTTTAAAAGACTTTAAATGTATGAAATGTGTTTTAAAACTGAAATCTCTTGAATTTCAAATTCGTTATTCCTTGGAGTTGGTCGAGAATGGTTCAGGATGAAACCCCATGTCCTCTTTATGAACGTTTTCACATGTGTGAGAATGCATGGAAAAAATGCATGTTGGGGCAAGTATTATTGGATAGTGGATGAAGACATGTGCAATGGTTCATGAGATTACCTGGGTGTGTATTTGAAATTAAAGTCATGACCTTGTTTTCTAAATTGGTTTGAAAGGGGAAACGGATTTGGAAAGTTTTTGGTTTGAAAGTGGATTGGTTTTGGAAATTAGTCTTGAATGAGGGTGGTTTTAAAGTCTAAAATAAAAAGGGGATTTTAAAAAGGAGATTTAATTTTGGGATGTGTTTGGGTTTGTTTGGTCTTTGTGCTGAATGTTTTTGATGAAGGAGCTTTTATTGATGTTGCTTCGGTTTGATATTGGTTTTGGCTTTTTGTTTTATATGTCGCTCAAGAAATGCCAGGCAGAAAGGTCTCTAAGGATTCAGATAAGTCATGACAAGTTTTTGGTCCTCCTCAGACTTTGCTTATTCTCCATGGTGATCAGGGTCCGTTGGAGTTAGTGGAATGGCTCGAGGGAGTGGAGCGTGTCTTTAGAACGTTGGAAATCCCGATAATGTTATGGTTTGTCCAATTATGGAGTTGTTTGAGGGTCCATCTCTGGACCGGTGGAAGATGGTTACCCCATCGTCAACGCAAGTTGACGTGACATGGGATGTCTTTAAAATCATTTTCATCCAATGGTTTGTACTTGAGGAAGTGAAGGTGGAGAAAAAGAGGGAGCTTGTGCATATTCAACAAGGCCAACGGATGGTGAAGGCATATGTTGACCATTTCACGGAACTGATTTCCTTTTCTCCAGAGTTAGTGTCGCATGAGCTCATGAAGGCCTCTCTTTTCAACGGGGGTCTTCGTCCAGAGATCAAGTAGCGAGTCCTTCCTTCTAAAGAACAACGTTTCGTGAAGCTGATGGAGGAAGCATTTTTGACTTAGTTGGTTTTGGAAACACAGTTGGTTAGTACTCCAGCATCCCCGGTTGTTCGTAAGAGTTCCCCCTCTGGTGTGGAAAATATGCCAGAGATACCTGTTCCTCAGGAGTTTTCCCCCATTGGTCCCAGCTTCCATTTCATCATATTGTTCAATGGTATGCTATCAGTGTGGTCGTTTCGGGCATTTAAAGTCATCTTGTCACAAACCTCCGAAGACGTGTCATCGATGCGGTTGTCCGGGTCATCTGGAAAAGTTTTGTAGGAAGCGTCACATGAAGAGGACGTTGTGTTTGGATAGTGTCAGTACCTGACTGTGAGGCAGGAGATTCTTCAGCCATCAGAGCTCCAGCCATAGGTCTTGGGGTGAAGCTCGCGCACAGTCAGGAGTTCCTAGGGCTGTGAAGCTTTGGTTCAGGTTTTTTTCCATGTTGGCGGTGGAACAATTATAAATCTTTTCATATTTTCTTATCTTCTATTAATATTTTTAACATCGTTGTAAGTACATTGTCCTGCAATGAAGTAATGATGAATTCGTTCAATTAAAATCCAAACAATCTTGTTTGTGTTGATGTGATCTTGTAAATCGTGTGTCTTTCGTAACGTGTATTAGACCTTTGTGTAGGTTGACCTTTGTTTAGTTATGCTTTTCAGATGTAGTTATGTTTCATGGATTTATGTGGCTCATGTTTCTGACTTGATGTCTGGTTTTGTATTTTCTGTGGGTTATCCCTGGTGTTGAAGTTTATTGACTCTAGTCGAGGGATTAACATTCGACGGAGGTGTTGTTTTCATCATGTTATAGGAGTCCTTTTGGATCGGTTATGAGTCCCCGCACTGGACCCTCCTCCTTGTGGTAGTATGTTTTGAGTGTTAAAATTTCAAACCAGTTAAGTTCTTATGGTGGGGAGAACCCCTTCGTGTTCTCCCCTCAACCATGGACTTCAGTTTCCTCTTGAATCGGTCGGGTGTGACCTGTGTAGAGTAAAGTCATGCCAAGATTCTTAGTTCTTTTCGGTTATTTTATTTTTGTTTGGGCATGAACCTGAATCTTTACCAACTTTTGTCTTGGTGACATTCTTGGGGTAGAAAGTGTCTGTGGTGGGGAGAATTGTCACACCCCGACCACAGATGCTCTTATTTTTACTTCTTTCTTGGTCCCTGTTTAATTTTTTTTTCAATGTGTATTTGTGTTGGCGATTTCACGCTGGTGCGCGGTCATCACATCGCTAGCGGTGACCGTGCGTTCGGCCCGTGTGACAATTTGTTCACTCGGCGCTTTAAATATTAAAATTTTTACGTTGACATTTTATTACTATCACTATTTAAATTGTGTTATCATTATTGTAGTATATTTTATATATGTTTATATATGTGTATATTAATGTATATATATATATATGTCTATATATGTAGATATATTTTCTTATATATGTTATGTCTATATATATATATGTATATATGTATATATGTTTGTTGTATTTATGTTTATATGTTTTTATAAAGGTATATGTATACATATGTCTATATATATATATTTATATATATGTGTGTGTGTGTGTTATTTTTTTTAAAATGGTTTTATTATTCTAAATACTTTGGTTATAATAATTATATTTATAATTTGCTAATTTTTATTTTATTATTATTATTATTATTATCATTATTATTATTATTTGTTTAGATATATATATATATATTTTTCTAACCCTAATTTCTCCCCCCTCTCTCCCGCAGCGCCCCCTATTCTCTCTCTCTTCCCCGCGCGGCCCCCCTCCTGCCTCCTTCCTGCGTCGCCCGACCACTGGCCTCCCCCTTATATCGTGTCTTCCTCCACCATCCCGACCGCCAGCCTCCTTCCCCTCCGGCACCGCTCCCTCGCGTAGCACCCCCCACGGATCATCGCGCCGACCCCGCACCCTCCGGCCGCCGGCCCGCCTTTCCCCTGCCTCCTACGTCCGACACCGCACCACTAACCTCTTCCCCGCTCCCCTCGTCCCGGCCTCTGCCTCGGCCTCCTACAGGCGCCGGCTGCCCGCACCCCCCTCTCCGGCGGCCCGCACCGCCGGCCTCAACCCCGCTGAACCTGGCCCCCGACCCCCCATGTCCCGGCTTTCTCCGGCGAACAGCCCCGTGCGAACCCCGACCCCACCGGCCTCCGGACCTTCGGCGAGCCTTTTTCCGGCCTCCCGACCTCCGCCACCCCCTCGGCCTCTGCCTCCGGCTCCCTTTCCCTTTTCCGGCAGCTTCCAGCTATTTTCCGACGAGCCCCGCCGCCGGCCAGCAGCTTCCGACTCCCTCTAGTGACCTCTGGCCAAGCTCCGGCGAGCCGCTTTCGGCCTGAACCGCTCTGGCCACCTGTTCTGGCATCCCGTCATCTTTCTGCGCTCCGGCCAGCCATCGTCGCCTTGCGCCGGGCAGCGGCGCACCCGGAGATCGGTGCGCCCCCCCCCCCCCGGCGGTCGAGCGCATTTGCGCTGAGGTATGTTTGGTGTCGTGTGAATATATATATATATATATATAGATATATGTATATATATATGTATGGTTTTAGTTGGTTGTTTAATTGTTCGGTTTGTTCAGCGCGTTGGCGGAATAATTCCGCAATGCAGAGGTCTTCAGCCTGGGATCGCGTACGTGCCCGCGCGAGGTGTGTTGCGTCATCGGGTTCGGTTTGCAAGTCGAGGTGAGGTTTTCTTTGTTTCTTACTTAAATTATTTTATATCAACGTTTATATACATATATATATATATATATATATATGTATATATATATATACATTGTCTTTTACGTTCTCATTCTTTAGAACCTTTTTGAATCGATTTTACGGGTTTTAGTCATTCTACTTTTGTTGCAGCGTGTCGCGATGTATTTTCGCATTATCGAAATTTCCCGCTAGCGTTTTCTAGTGTGCAAGTGTGTGACGTGTCGCGTTATCGCAAACAAGATTCAATTTAGGTAGTTCTCCCATTGCACTCACCTTTAAATTTAGAATTTATTTATTCCTTGTCTTTTTATTGAGTTTCAGTAAATTTAAAAGTATTATTTAGTAGTTATTTATAGTATGGTGATCTAGTGATAATGAAAGCTGTTTAATTCTGGCGTTCCATTGAAAGTTTTTTTCCTTGTTTTAATTGTGTGCTTCTATGGTAATATTGTTAAATAGTTCTTTATGGAATGTGAAATTCATTTTGAATTTGTTTTGAAATGCATTTGGGTTTGTGTAAATTAGTAGTTCTATTGTTTATGAAAAAAATGTTTTCCTTTCACGCGTGATTAAAAGTTTGGATTTCATTTAAGAAATAGTGTTCCTTCAAAAAGTGATTAAAGGCCCGTTTGGATCTTGATAAAAGTGGGGTGCGTTTGGATATTGGAAAATGATTTTACTTGTGATACAATGTGTTTCAGGTTTAATATGCTGATTTGAGTTTCTTAAACAAAGTTCTAAGTGTGTTTCTAGTTTTCAATGAAAAGGATTATGTCATATCCCTTTATAAATGCTTTAATATTAAATGGTTAAAATGTGAATGTTGTGGCGGCCCGGTTGGCACCTTTTTGATTGTGAATTGAGTACTTATAGACAAATACGTACTTATGGGGAATCTCTACAGGGGGACTTCCCTTCGAGGGTTTTCATGTAGTGATGTTCGTGTAAGGGGTTTTCAAGTGTGGTGATATTAGTAACGCGTGCGAGGGTCTCCCACTTACATAGTTTTATTAAAACTACTATGGGTTCCTGGGCGTCTTTAAATAATCGAGTGACGGTTGCTGGCAAACCCCGATTAGAAGGGTTAGTCCCCCCTTGGTAGGTAAGGCCTTGTGGGGTGTGCCACTAGTTGGCTGTTAGGGTGGCCAGTTGGTTATTGATTGTGGAGTACCATGTCGGCAGGTAGTCTGAACCCGAGTACGTCCAGGGGTTTTCTAGGGATGTTTAGGGTCACCCATGGTTACTTTATTTTCCCTGCTTGTTTACTTTCAATTTTTTTTTCTTTACAGCTTATACTGGTTGCTTTTTGAAAATGGATTTCAAATGAAAATGCATTATTCTCTTGTGTAAATTTGAAAATTTAGCACTTATTTCACTTTTAGAACAAATTTAGCACCATTAAGAAGAAATTAAACTTATGAAAAAAAAGTAAGGGTAATGGCTCGTGTTTTTATTTTCAAGTGAAACATTATGAAAGCTAACTTTTATACATTGTCGTTCAAACCTGGAATATGTAGATTCTTTATTTACTAGAAGTGAT
Source organism: Viscum album (assembly GCA_963277665.1). NCBI lineage: Eukaryota > Viridiplantae > Streptophyta > Magnoliopsida > Santalales > Viscaceae > Viscum > Viscum album. The sequence goes on along the minus strand of OY728128.1, from coordinate 791,475,398 downwards.
TTTGGATTTGATGTTGGGATCACCTGCTGAGTACTTTCTGTGCTCACGCCTATCTTTTACCATTTCACTTGCAGGTTCCTCGTGTTCAGGATTTTCTTGGTTTGAATCACTCAGTGATGGAGCGACGCTGGTGTTTAGTTGGGTGGTGACCGTAAGGTCACATGGAGGTATGTTTGTGACTTATTATTGATCTGTTGTTAGTGTTGTATGTTTTGTTTAGTTATATTCTTTCTTTGATCCTGTTTTTGGTTTGGGCTTATATCGTTCCCAACGGTTAAAATTTCAATGCCCGGCACTAGTTGCCATCCCGGGGGGATCGGGAACGCTCCTCGGGACTTGCCACGGATCGGCTCGGGTGACCGGTTCAGGGTCGATCTGGGCTGGTTCGTGACAAAAGGCAATCAAATAGAAAAATTTATATAACCATTCTTTAACAGAATATAATAATGGTTCTGAATAAGTAAAATTTCATTGATATATACTATAAAGAATTCAACTACACCCATACCAGACCATTTATTGAAACATGGATCCGAATACATCTTTTTGAAAAAAAATCCTTATAGCCTCATTAAAATAAATATTCGCGGACATGGATGCCTTCCATATTAATAAATGAATCATTAAATTTTTCATAAATTCTTGGAATCCTTTGGTGACACATACCCTTTGGGTTCTATCATATATAAAGCTTACTAAAGGTTCCCATTAATAAAATATATTTTGAAATACATTTCCAAATATAATAATCCTCTAATGACATAATAGAAAGTATAATTTTTATCGATTTAATCATTGAAACTTGGGGGAAAGTGTCATTGAATTCAGTTCCTCAATGTCAATTACCCCATTTTCCTACTTGTCATTCCTTATAGGTACTAACATGTCCTTCCATGTGTAGTTTACTTTTTAATACAAATTTCCATCAAACAGGAATTGCATCTACCATAGGGTATAAAAAATACATATCTGATTTTGATTCATTGAAAACATTCAATAATTCAATGCTTCTTGATACATGAAAATATATGTCCCACTTAGTGCTTCCTAGTAGTTTAGAGGTTTATTATTAAGAATTAATAATGATACACCATTCTTAGTGACTAGAAATCCATAACATTATGGTTCTATAACCTATTTTTTACTCCAACACAGAACATGTGTCTCCAAAATTGTTTCTTATTCCCCAGGGCTTTGTGAAATATGCTCCTAAATGAACACATGTGTTCCATGATCCTCGACGTCATCAATGTGTCTCTCAATAAATTTATCCATTTTAATTCACATTATTCTAAAAATAAATATTCATAATTTTTGAAATCAATATAACATAAATAAAATAATTCAATGTACGTGAGGATAATCTTTATTCCATTAATTAAATTAAAATAGAATTGAATTGTTATAAATGGAAACACATTTTTTGTGACCATATAGGATTATTTGTAATTAGAATTAAGAGATAATGAATATAGCCTAAGATTAATTCCTTGAAATAGGTTAAGGTACCCCAGAAAAAGGCCTTAATGTCTCAAAGATGATAACCACAAACAAACACCAACTATTTACTATAATCTATTTGTCACAGTATACCATTATGATGTTTTATCAATAGTTTTATCTACCTATATTATTTATACATCATTCAATGACTATATAAAATAAAAAAATTATTACATATTAGCTGTGGAATTTTGGGGACACATATATTTTAATAAAATGGATGAGATACTAACTCTCAAAAAAATTAATGAGAAAAAGGTTGTTGATTATACATTAATGAAATTCTAATCACGATACACCCAACATACCCTATGTCATCCAAAATTTTTCGTGATATTTTTTGTAAGTAAAAATTATTTTTCATGTTATTACATGTATTAATAAAAATACTGACTAAGAATGACCACTACACTTTCTCAGAAAAAAGACTATCTTATGACACCAAAACATATCAAATTCCAATTTCTGGTTCTGTTAAAATAATTTATCTTCCTAGTGATTACCAAGTGTGAAATTCATGAGATGAGTCATCATCCTCTTAAGAGTACCTACATCTAGAATTCTAAATACTATGTGTCCCACAATAGTACATTATCAGCACAAAACTATATTATGAATAATTTAATATAACTTTACAATTTTCATCATAGATTGTAAATGATATAAACCTCAATTTGAAAACTAATATATGACAAAATTATAGTAAATCCATGCATAAAAATGAACAATATTTTGTAAAATGTCTACCTATATTAAAAAAATCTAATATACATGTTATCAATATAAAATAATTTTGACTTATGATACAAAAATCAACAACCTCCCACATTGACTAGAGAATATTATATAATATTTTTAGTATACTAAACATCACATGACACTAATTTTTCATTGTATTCATGGATTTCATTATGGGGTCCAAAAAGGTGTCTTCCAGGGAAATAAAGCAAACTAAAACTTCAACTATATGTTAAAAATCCCTTAAGACAAGATAATTATGAAGTATCTGCTTTATCCACGAATGTTACATTGTAAATTTTTAGATATCCACTACTGAATTATTATCTGAATAGAGTGTAATAAGATATTTATATATAGAAACCATGCTATCCTATTGTATGATGTTGTTAATTTATAATACTTCCCTGGCTACCTCAAAAGTAGTAGTATTCTCAGAATCTAATATATAATCATCAACAATAACATTCATTGATCATTTCCAAATTGAATCACCTATATACATAGTGAATATATCTACCATTTTGACTTCATGTTATAATGATCAGTTCGAAAAATATAATCTTAACATCCTTTGATGAAAAGTTACTCATATTAACTATAGATGAACAATATATATGTGGTATACCTTAGATAATTTAGGAAACCATGGACAAACATCCAATAGCATTCACCTTAATCCTCTTGATATCTACCTACCATACACAATTTGTTGGAAAAATATTGAATAATACAAAAAATAACATACATATCTAACCTTATAGTCGTTGAGTGTTGAATCCATTGATTTTTTTCATCCATATTATATAATACGACACATTTTATTATAATGTTAAATTCCATGTGATGTGGAAAACGTTCCCCTCTTTCCTTGTTCCATACTGAATATATTTTGTATGATGTCAATGTATCTATTTTACATAGGCTGAGGATCCTCTTGGATCCATAATGATGTATCTTGATCCAATAATGTATACAACCTCACAAAAGTACATCAAATAGAAAAATATATTTAAAATTTCATTAATAGATTGTAATAATAGATCAAAATAAATAATATCGCATTGATATATACTATCAATAAGAAACCCTCACTCGTACCAGACCATTTATTATCACATGGATCCCATTATATCATTTTTTTTAAAAATTATGGCCTCATCAAATTTTATATTATAGGACGTAGATTCCTTCCATATTAAAAAATGAATCATTAAATTTTTTATAAAAAATTGGAATCCTTTGGAGACACATACTATTTGGGTTCTATCATATATAAATCTTCCTAATGGATAAAATAATAAAATATATTTTGAAATCCATTTTCCAAATAAAATAATCATGGAAGGACCTAATGGAAATTATAATTCTTATAGATTTAATCAATGAAAACTGTGAAAAGGTTTCACTAAAATCAATTACTCGATGTCGATTAACCTATTTTTTTACTCCTCGTGCCTTATAGGTACTAACATGACCTTCCATGTGTAGTTTCATCTTGAATACACATTTCAATAAAATAGGAATTGAATATACTAGATGTTATAAAATAAATTAATAATAAATTTTGATACGTAGAATCAATTTCCTAATTCATAGCTGCTTGATACATGGAAATATACTTCTCTTATTCTTATTCCTAGTAGGTTAGAGGTTTATTTTTATGAATTAATAATGAGACACCATACTTAGTGACATGGAAAACATAACATTCAGGTTATCTATCTTCTTTTTTACTCTTACACAAAACAAGTTTCTCTATAATGGTTTCTTCATCCCCGGGGCGTTGTGAAATCTATTCCTAAATGAAATCTTTTGTTCGTTGATCCTAAACATCGTCAATTTATATCTCAATCACACTATCTCTTTTAATTAAAATTATAATGAAAATAAATATCATTAATTTATGAAATCAATATAACATTAATAATATAATTCAATGTATTTGAGAATAATAAATATTTTGTTAATTAAATTAAAATATAATTTAATTGATGTAAATGAAAACACTTAGGTTGTGACCCTATATGATTATTCCTCATTAGAATTAATAGAGAATGCATATAGTCTACGATTAATACCTGGAAATAAGTTATGGAACCCCATAAAAATAACTTAATGTCACAATGATGATAAAAGCCTAAAAACACCCACTATTTAGTATAATCAACTAGTCACAGTATATCATTAAGAAGATTGCTTAATAGTTTCATCAACCTATATTCCTAATAGATGATTCATTGACTATATAAAATAAAACAATTGTCACATTAGAGCTGTGGAATTTTGGGGACTCTTATATTATAATAAAAGGGATGAGGTAGTAACACCCAAAAAAATTAAAGGTAAAATACTTCCTTGATTACACATTAATGACATTTCATTCAAGATGCAACCACCATACCCTACATAATCCATCACTTGGTGTGATGTTTTTTATTAGTAAATATAATTATTCTTGTCATGAATTTTATTGATAAAATTATTTTAGTTGACTGACCACTACACATGCTCATGGGTAAGAATATCTAATGACATAAAAACATGTAAAATTCATATTTTTGGTTCAGTTAACATAATCTATCATCCTAGAGATTACCATGTGTGAAATTAATGATGTGAATCATCATACACTAATGAGTACTTGCATCTGGAATTCTTAATACAATGTTTCCCTCAAGTGTACATTATCAAGGAGAAACTATATTATTAATATTTTAATATAAAATCATGATTCTCATCATAGAGGGTAAATTCTTTAAACATCAATCTATCGACTAATATACGACAATATTACAATAAATTCATGAATAAAAATGAAAAATATGTATTAATATGTCGATACAAAATTAATCAAATAAAATATTCATGTGATGAAAATTAAATATATTTGTATTAGGATAAAATCTATGAAAACCTACATCATGTACTACAAGATATTTTAAACAAAAATGAGTCCACTAGAACTCACATGATACTATTTTTCCATGGATGCAATGAATTCATCATGGGGTCTACAAATTTGTCTTCCCTAGAAATAAAACTCACTAAAACCTCACTTGTATGATAAAAATACATGAAGACATGATAATTTTCAACTATTCGCTCCGTCCGCTGCTGTGACCTTGTCTATTTTAAGATATCCATTACTCCATTATTATATGAATATATTGTTATAGGATATTTATATTTAGGTATGATTCCATCATATTGTATGATGTTGTGAATTTATAATAATTCCCTAGATACCTTAAAAGTAGAAATAGTCTCAAAATATCAATATATTCATCAACCATAACATCCATTTATCTCTTCCAGATCGAATCACCCATATACAAAGTGAAACTTTTTTCCATTTTCAACTTCATGTTATAATTATTAGGTTGGAAAATAGAATCATAACATCCTATGATGACTAGTTAATCATATTAATAGTGGACCAAGAATATATATTTAGTATACCATAGATAATTCAGGAAATTCTTGAGAGACATCTAATAATAGTCACCTTAATCATCTTGATCTCTACCAACCCGACTCAATTTGTACGAAACATGTTGCATAGTACCAACAATAACATACATTACTAACCTTATACCTGATGAGTGTGGAATCCTTTGAAATGTTTTCCTTACTATTATATAATAGGACAAATTTTACTATAACGATGCATTCCATGGGATGATAAAAACATTCCCCTCTTAGATTATTCCATGTAGAATATCTTTTGTATGATGTCAGTGATTGAATTTTACATAGCCATAGAATACTATTGGATCCATAATGATGGATCTTGATCCAATAATTTATACAACATCACAAAAGTCCATCAAAATGTATAATTAATTTCAAATTTATTTAAAAGACTATAATAATAGTTTCATATAAGTAATATTTCATTGATATATTCTATCAAGAAAAAAACTGAACTCATACTAGACCATTTATTGACACATGTATCCCCTTATATCATTATAAAAAAATTCTTTATGGCCTCATAAAAATGAATATTCAAGGACCTCTATGCCTTCCATATTCAAAAATGAATGATTACATTTTTCATAACTTCTTGTCATCCATTGGTGACACAAACACATTGTGGTCTTTTATATATAAATTTTCCTGAGGGTTCATGTAACATCCCAGTTAAATAAATAATATTAAATTCTAATTTCTATCAATATTTGTAAATAAAATGTTAATATTACTTTAAAGGGAACACTATTCTCGATGGCATACCCAATACGCGACAACGAGTTCCTTTGAAATCTTACGTTGCACTCTAATAATAAAATAATATTATTTTAAATAGTAGTTAACACATAGAAATTTTAATGGCAGGAAAGAACTGAACTAACTAAAAAATTATTATATTTTTTTTCAAGAACATTTACTTTTTTCCAATAAATGTTAGAGGTGTAAAATGAAAATGAATCCAATTTTAAGCATAAATCTTCTAATATTCTTTAAAAGGTCGAATAACTGCCTTTTGATGGAGAACCCTTTTTAAATATACTTTTGACAATTTTATATGTTGAATTTGAAAAAATAAAATCCTTCTTTATAATCTAGACATCAAAATTTACTTTTTGTAAATTTTTGTTTTTTTCCGATAAAGATCATTTTTAAGTGAAAATGTTACATTTTAATTCAAAAAATCCTTTTAATCTGATTTATTTATATGGATTGATTATATTTTTAATTGATATTAAATTTTATTTAGAATATATTTTTACCATTTAATCCAATGGTGCTCATTGGAATTAATTTCACTTTGAAATTGGACTTAAAATATTGTTAATCTTTTAATAGATATTGTTTCTTAAAAACACGCTATTTGTTTTGAGAGCGGGAATTAATTATTAAATTAATTAATGAAAATTATATGTTTTTAATTTTTTAAAATAGACAAAATTATTGAATTTAGATTATAAAATATTTCTTAGGGTGAATTTTTTGTATATTTCAGAAAAACATCAATTTTTGATGAATATGAAACCACTAAGTGGTAGTTAAAGAAACTGATTTTTCGTTTAAATGAAACTTTACAACTTCATTGATTTTATTTTAAAAAATTCGACATACATGGTTGTCATTATGAATTAAAATGAGGTTCAATGAGATTAAAAGAATTTTTGGTGAATAGTAACTTTTAAGTTTTATTAATCGCGATTAAAGGTAATTAGTGTGATTTAAGGTAAAAATGATATTATAATAAAATGGAAATATCCTGACACTTGTCCTAACCATATTGGATGAGTCATGGCCGACCAAGACAACCCATGGGTCGATTTTTGTGACCCCATGGAGCCACTTTGGTAAGATAATGACATTAATGCCTTTTATTTAAAGTAAAAGTAAAAATGACACAAACATGTATTGTTTTACTAAAACAATTTTTACATGGGGTTATAAAAGTATGATTTTTTACTATAAATAGTCATTTGAAATCTAAAAAGATTTCCTAAATCATAGTTTTTTTATTTTTAGACATTAAATATATTATATTATTTATGACATAATGATGATGTACCGATTACCTCATTATTTAACGATTTAAATAAAATGAAAATAAAATGTAAAATATAAGATCTAAACATGTCAAAAACCTATTTTATGGGTGTATCTAGAACCGTTATCACCTTATCCTATATATATATATATCAATGTGGGACCTTTAAAATCTGAAACGCATTTGAAAATAATGTAACTTTGTTTGACTTTTGAAGAGTGCCCCTCCTCTCCACTTATAAAAGGCCCCCACCTCTACCTCCTTACCCACACCTCTAAAGCATTTGGATCGTCCAACCCCTGGCCATTTTATCTCTCCACATCCCTATCATCATCATTGAAGCCTCACCTTTTGGATGAATCCTTTCGAAGGAAGCCTTTGAGCTCAAATCAAAAAGTGTTACCTCATTTAAAGGTAAAGTCTTCCCTTGTGTTCATTGGTTTTATTTTTCTTCTACAACCCTCTAAACTCTTTTTATTACATTATTTTGTAACAAAGAAATTATCTTCAATATACTAGGATATTGTTATTTGATGTATTCGGGCTACACTTACATACACCTTCGTCTAATGGATAAAGGACATTCTGTTTCTGTGGATGGCGAATTTTTGTCTCACGAAACGATGATTGTTCAATCTTCTCTTAACACCTTTCATGGTGGCCATTATGATGTCACTATATTTTATATATTATATATATGGTATTTATATTTTCTATATGCTTCTGAATTTTATATTTAAAACATTCCTTTATGCTTTTCATGTTGTGGAAATGCGATAATTTCATACGAGGAAGTGTGGACTACCGCCCCCTCAAGTGATGTGACTTGTTCATGCAATACATGGAATTTATAAAGAATGAAATTAATGAACCTATGTGACCTATATAACAAATATATTATACTGTAATTATAATATATATATATATATATCTCAATTATTTTTAATTTCATTAATATGTCAAAGAAATGAAAATAGTGTTCATGCGTACGTACGACCTACCGTCACCATGAACGGTGAATTTCATTTCTTTCTATCTAAAAATGTTATGTAATAGTATAAAATGAATATGTACTTTATATATATGATATTTAAATCATTAATACTATTCTGTAGATGATTTACTTATAACTACATGGACATTCATTTTTAAACAATTTCATTTTTACTCATGTACCAAACATCGACAAAAACGTCTGATATGAACTCACATTATTAACCAATTATTATAACATTATAATATTTGATATGAAATGAAAAATAATCATTAAAGGAGGAACATAAGAAATTATAAATTGACAAATGTTTATTATTTAGGAATATAAATAAACGAACAAGACAAGTCGGACTTGAGGTAAGTGATCCTACATATCTCTTTCTTGTAAAGTACTCTCTTTTATGTAATTTATTTTATGCTCCAGGTTCTTATGTTTGAGGATGTTATTTTATATTCCTCTTTCTGTAATTTTTATGTTCATGTGATGGGATACACTATTTGATCTCATTAATCAATTTTTGGATGTTTTGTGTGGCGCCGTTAGGCTGCCGAATTTTCATAAGGTGACTTTTATCTCAATTTTTTTCCCTTGAGATTCATGATACATTTTCCAGTATTTCTTTTTCATGTGTTGTACGTACTGCCCATTATTATAATATTTGTATAATTTTATCCCATTTATTGGTATTTAAATCTTAATTTTATGACCTTTCTTTCATGGGGAGTACGCTTCGAACGTTGTCCAAATCGGTAAGGGAATCGTTCACACTAATTTTTTTAAGACTTATTTTGTTATGTCTTTTAACATACATCTTTTTATGTTGGGATATGTTCTTCTCTATCCTTATTGATGTAAATTTTATTTCCAAGTGATGAGATACCATTTTCCTTCTCATAAACTCATTTTATGAAATTTAAAGTGACGCCGTTAGGCTGTCGAATTTTACCAAGGGAACTTCTTAACCCAATTTCGAATTCTTTGGGTTCAACATGTAGTTATTCAATATATCATCATTTGAATATGTGTGAATGACCTTTGATTGTTTTACGCTACATATCCAATTATATTGTGTTTATTTATATTTGTCACACATAATTATGAGATTGATTTATCCTTAATTTAATGTTACCTTCTTTACAGGGGATTTCATCTCATTTTACATTTCTATTGTGACATCATTGTTGTTATGAACCAATTCACTCTTATATGGTGTATATACTTTCATTTGGAATATTATATCATGAATGCCTTTATTCTAATGATATTATAAAGTTCTGATTAAATTTTATTCCTCAATTATTGTATTCAAGTGTCTCTCATTTTGTTAAAAACCCTTTAACTAAAATACCATTTTAAATGTTTTAATGATTTATTATTATAAATATTTCTCATTAATATCCATGTTTTCAAAATGGTTTTAAGGATTTATTTATATGGATATTAGTGGTTTAAAATGTTAAAACCTTCAATGTGGTATGGGAAACATTGATTTAATGATCTCTTTATTAAATATTTTAAATGGTTTTGAAAATGGTTTTTAGAATGGATTCATTATTTCAATATCTTAAAATGTTATATTCTTATTGTAGTGTGGGAATGATATATTTACTTTATGATTAAGTTATGTGCTATGATTATGTTATTGTTCTTGGGAATTGTTTATGAAGATTGGTGGTTCCCTGATAAACTAAGGGTGAGTGAGCCCGATATAGCTCTCCAATGCATTGGGTAACGCAAAGGAGTTAAAAGTTAAGGTTTCTCTGAAGTGATTTAGGGAATATACTTTGATGGGTATTCCAAATGTAACCATGAGGGTTACTCCCTATGTAATAATGTTATGAATGCCTCAAGTTACCTTTATTCCTTATGACTTATATTGAGTTATGCATAAATCTTATGATTTAATGAGGTATGTTATATTTCTTATGTTTTATGAGTAAAGTTTGATTTAATTGATTCTTATGTATACATGGACTGATGTTTTCTATCCATACTGTTAAAAACCTTACTGAGCTTTTTATGCTCATACCATGTTTTTGAAATGTTTTCACAGGACATAAATTTGAATAGGGTCAAGGATGGGATCATGTAAATGTCAGGCTATCTAAAATTAGGAACTAGACATGACTCTTTTGTTCAAGAGTTTTTATTTTTTGGATAAGATGGCAGCTGTGTATATGTGTCTACTTTGTAATAATTGATATGTAATAGTTATGACCTAATTCTCTACAACTATAAACCTGAAAAGATACTCAATGTGAATTATTCAATCTATTTCAATATTAAGTAATGTTATAAGGTTGGGGCCTTATAGTTGTTATCAGAGTTCGGTTTAGATAACATTAGAGGTTAGGGTATTCTCTAAGCATAAGTGACATTACCAGAATGGTTAGGATTTCAGAAAGAGTCATAGTTTTTGATAAAGTGAATGAGTAATTATATCTTAGTTTTTATCTTCATCATTAGTACATGATGGTTTCGTTGATATACTCGCACTGACATTTCTGTTTTTAGTAAATCGGTGGATCTAGCAGGCACAAAAGTGACAATGGGTTTGAAGGAAACTATGTTGGTTCTCTGATTAAGAGACTAGATGAAATGGGGGATTCAATGATGAATCTCATGGTTGTTCTAAACCAACTATCAAGGAGTGATGATCAACCACTTGAACCTTGGTGAGTTCTCTAATGCATCATGTACGAGATGACCAACTCGATGTGGAAGTTCAGGTAATAATTATAAAGGTTACCATTAGGGTTTATATGATCCTTACTTTTTTGGTAATTATGGGTTATTATATGTTATGATGGAATATGAACGTCATGAGATAATCTTGAGGTTAAATAATGTTATGGTTATTTTTGAAGATTTTATCATTTTTTGGGGAATTTAATAATAATTATATTGTCTTGGAAAAAGGAAAACACACAGACCGTGTGACAACCCATCGCGTCAGACAAAGGTATGGGAATCGAACCCACAATCAAAGTGTGATTGGTATTTATCACCTACCATTGGACTACGTGAAGTCCTTGGTTAGTTTGAATAATTCTTTTTAGTTATATGATTTTAGGAATCAAGAGTAAGTTTATTTTGGGTTATCTATGGAAATGATTAACCTATCAGGGGGGATTTGTGATTAGGTTAATTACATTTCAATATGATCCTTTAAGATAAAATAATTTTATTTGGAGATAAATGTTAATTTTTACCTTGGAAGACTATGAGATTAAATCCTTCAAATATTTGGGTTTCAATATTATTTTGGTTTACTTTGAATAATTTTATGGACAAATTGTTTATTGAATGGTCTTTCTTCAACTTTGGTTATTGTTTGACAAATTTTGGAGATTAAGAATAGATTTTTTTATTAAGGATTATCATTTTCGGGTATTATATGATATCATACTATCCTTTTAGGTTTTAGTTTTGGTTAAGGTCTAAAGACATGGGATGCAAATAGTTATCTTTTGTGGATTAGGTGATTCTCTGGAAGTTTATTATAGCTCTCTTAATGTAAACAAGTCATCCTAAATACTCAACTTTTGGAGAAAATATGAGTTCGTGTAAAAAATCTAATAAAGTTGAAAGTCATCCTGACAAATAATTATGTTTCCTTATGTTTTAGTTACGCTCAAAAATAAATTTCTCAATGAAAAGTAACTTAAAAAAATGTTATCCGTTAACTTTTCCTACTGGGGAATCCAATACCGTCTAACCCATCACAAGTTTTTGATTCTCTTATGGTTAACATTCTCCTATACATGTTTACTATCACTCTCCATCAGAACATGACCCTTTGTTTTTTCCTCCATATCCCCATTTTCATACTTGTAATCCCAGTATTGGTTAACTCGGGTGACCTTTGTACTTATCTTCCATTCTTTTTAAGTGATAGTTTTACTAACTCTTGTTCCGATGTGGGACATTCAATGGAGTTTCCAAGCCCAATTTTGAAATTGAGAGGGAAAAATTCCCAAAAGGGGGGAAGGATGTAACATCCCAGGTAAATAAATAATATTATATTCTAATTTTTATCAATATTTTTGAATAAAATGTTAATATTACATTAAAGGGAACACTATGCTCAATGGAGTACCCAATACACGACAACGTATTCCTTTGAAATCATATGTTGCACTCTAATAATAAAATAATATTATTTTAAATGGTAGTTAAGGCATAGACATTGTAATTCTATGAAAGAATGGATCTAACTACAAAATTATTATATATGTTTTTCAAATACTTTTACTTTTATCCAATAAATGTTAGCGGCATAAAATGAAAATGAATCCAATTTTAAGCATAAATCTTCTAATATTATTTAAAAGGTCGATTAACCACATGTTGATGTAGAGCCCTTTTTAAATATACTTTTTTAAATTTTATATGTTGTATTTGAAAAAATAAAATCCTTATTTAGAATCTGGAAATCAAAATTTACTTTGGGTAAAATTATGTTATTTTTCCGATAAAGATCATTTTTAATTGAAAATGTTTCAATTTAATTCAAAACCAACTTTTAATCTGATTTATTTTTATGGATTTATTATATTTTTAATTGTTAATAAAGTGTATTTAGAACATTCTTTTACCATTTAATCCAACGGTGGTCATTTGAATTAATTTCACTTTAAAATTGGACTTAAACTAGTGTTAATCTTTTAATAGATATTGTTTCTTAAAAACTCTCTATTTTTTTTGACAGTGGGATTAATTATTAAATTTATTAATGCAACTTATGTGTTTTTAATTTTGTAAAATAGACATAATTATTGAATTCAGAGTATCAAATATATCTTAGGGTGAATTTTTGGTATTTTTCTAAAAAACATCAATTTTTGATGATTAGTGAAACCACTAAGTGGTAGTTAAAGGAACTAATTTTTCATTTAAATGAAACTATACCACTTCTATGATTTTATTTTAAAAAATCCGACATAAATGGTTGTAATTAGGAAGTAAAATGTGGTTCAATGAGATTAAAATAATATTTTCTGAATAGTAACTTTTAAGTTTTATTAATCACGATTAAAGGTAATTAGTGTGATTTAAGGTAAAAATGATGTTATAATAAAATAATAATATCTTGACAGTTGTCATAACCCTATTTTATGATTCATGGGTGACTGAGACAACCCATGGGTCTATTTTTGGGACCCCATTGATCCACTTGGTTAAGATAATGACATTTATCCCTTTAATTTAAAGTAAAAGTAAAAAATTGCATGAACATGTATTGTTTTACTAAAACAATTTTTACATGGGGTTATACAAGTATATTTTTTTACTAAAATAGTAATTGGAAAGATAAAAATATTTCCTACATCATAGTATTTTTTTTAATAATTTTTAGACATTAAATAACTTAAATTAATTCTGACATAATGATGATGTAGTGATTACCTCATTATTTAACGATTTAAATAAAATTAAATGATAATATAAAATATAATACCTAAAATGGTAAAAAAATATTGGATGGGTGGATATCGAACCCTTATCACCTTATCCTAGAAATATATCAATGTGGGACCTTTAAAATCAGAAACTCATTTGAAAATAATGTAACGTTTTTTGACTTTCCATGAGTACCCCTCCTCTCCTCTTATAAAAGGACCCCACCTCTACCTCCTTACCCACACCTCTCAAGCCTTTTTCTTGGACAAACCCTACCCATTTCATCTCTCCACATCCCTCTATTCATCATTGAAGCGTCACCTTTGGGAATAATCCTTTCCAAGGATGCCTTTGATCTCAAATCAAAAAGAGTTACCTGATTTAAAGGTAATGTCTTCCCTTGTGTTCTTTTGTTTTATTTTCCATCTCCAATCCTCTAAATGCTTTTAATTCCTTTATTTTGAAAAAACACCAGTATCTTCAATATACTATGATGTCTTTATGTGATTCATTCGAGCTACACTTACACACACCTTCCTCTAATGGTTAAAGAACATACTGTTTCTGTGGATGGCGAATTTCTGCCTCACGAAACGATGATTGTTCAATCTTCTATTAACACCTTTTATGGTGGCCATTATTATGTCACTATATTTTATATATTATATATATGGTATTTATTTTTTCTATATGCTTATGAATTTTATATTTAAAACAAGCCTTTATGCTTTTCATGTTGTGCAAATGCGATAATTTCATACGAGGAAGTGTGGACTACCGCCCCCTCAAGTGATGTAACTCGTTCATGGAATACATGGAATGTATAAAGAATGAAATTAATGAAATTATGTGACCTATATAACATATATATTATACATTAATTATAATAAATATATCTCTCTCTCAATTATTTTTAATTCCATTAATATGTCAAAGAAATGAAAGTAGCGTTCGTGCATACGTACAGCGTACCGTCTCCATGAACGGTGTATTCCATTTATTTCTATCTCCAAATGTTATGGAATATTATAAAATGAATATTTACTAGATATATAAGATATTTAAATCATTAATACTATTCTGGATAAGATTTACTTATAACTACGTGGACAATCATTTTCAAACATGTTCATTTTTGACTCATGTACCAAACATCGTCAAAAACGTCTGATATGAACTCGCATTGTTAACCAATTATTATAACAATATAATATGTGATATGAAATGAATAATATTATTTAACGGAAGAATTTATGCAATTATAAATTTACCAATGTTTATTATTCAGGAATATAAAGAAACGAACAAGACAAGTCGGACGTGAGGTAAGGGATCCTACCTATCTCTTTCTTTTCATGTACTCTCTTTTATGTCATTTATATTTTACTCCATGTTCTTCTGTTGGAGGATGTTATCTTCTATTCAACATTCTGTAATTTTTATGTTCATGTCATGAGATACCCTATACGATCTCTTCAATCCATTTTTGGATGTTTTATGTGCCGCAGATAGGATGCCAAATTTTCATAAGGGGACTTTCAAGTCAATTTTTATTCCCGTGAGATTCATGATACATTTTCCACTATTTACTTTTGTGTGGTGTATGTACTGCCCATTATTATACTATTTTTATATAATATTATCCCACATATAGGTATTTACATCTTCATTGTATGACACTTCTTTCATGGGGTGTACGCTTCGAATGTGGTCCAAATTGGTAAGGGAACCTTTCACACTCATTTTTTAAAGACTTATTTTGTTATGACTTTTAACATACATCTTTTTATGTTGGGATATGTTCTTATATATCCTTATTGATGTTAATTTTATGTCCATGTGATGAGATACCATTTTCTATCTCATCAACTCATTTTCTGAATTTTAAAGTGATGCAGTTAGGCTGTCGAATTTTACCAAGAGAACTTCTTAACCCAATTTCTATTTCTTTGGGTTCAACATGTAGTTATTGAATATGTCATCCCTTGAATATGTTTGAATGGACTTTGATTGTTTTACACTTAATATCCACTTATATTGGGTTTATTTATATTTGTCACACATAATTATGAGATTGATTTATCCTTAATTTAAGGATACCTTCTTTACAGGGGATTTCATCTCATTTTACATTTCTATTGAGACTTCATTATTTTTATGCACCAATTAACTCTTATATGGAGTATATACTGTCCTTTGGAATATTATATGACGAATTTTTTTATTCTCATGATATTATAATATTCTGATTAAATTTTATTCCTCAATTATTGTATTCAAGTGTGTCTCATTTTCTTAAAAATCCTTTAACTAAAATATCGTTTTAAATGTTTTACTGATTTATTCTTATAAATATTTCTCGTTAATATCGATGTTTTCAAAACGGTTTTAAGGATATATTTATATGGATATTAATGCTTTAAAATGCTAAAATCTTCAAAGTGGTGTGGGACACATTGATTCAAATATTTCTTTATTAAATGATTTATATGTTTTTGAAAATGGTTTTTAGAATGGATTCATTATTTCAATATCTTAAAATGTTATATTGTAATTGGAATTTGGGAATGTTATAATTCCTTTATGATTAAGTTATGTGCTATGATTATGTTATGGTTCATGGGTATTTTTGATGAAGACGGGTGGTTTCGTGATAAACTAAGCGAGGGTGAGCCCGATATAGCTCTCCAATGCATTGGGTAACGTGATGGAGTTAAACGTTAAGGTATCTCCAAAGAGATTTAGGGAATATACTATGATGGGTATTCCAACAATAACCATGAGGGTTAATCCCTACGTAAGAATGTTATGAATGCTTCAAGTTACATTTATGATTTATGATTTCTATTGAGTTATGCATAAATCTTATGATTTCATGAGGTATGTTAAATTGGTTATGGTTTATGAGTAAAGTATGATTTCATTGATTCTTATGTATACATGGACAAATGTTTTCTATCAATACTGTTATAACCCTTACTGAGCTTTTTATGCTCATCCCATGTTTTTGAAACATTTTCACAGGACATAATGTTGAATATAGTCAAGGATGGGATCAAGGAAATGTCAGGCTGTCTAAAACAAGGAACTAGACATGACTCTTTTGTTCATGAGTTTTTATATTGTGAAAAATATGGAAGTTGTGTAGATGTGTCTACTTTTTAATCTTTGAGATGTAATAGTTATGACCTAATTCTATAAAACTCATAACCTGAAAATATCCTCAATGTGAATTATTCAATGTAATTTAATATTAAGTAATGTTATAAGGTCAGTTCCTTATAGTTCACATTTTGGAAAAATATTTTGAAATCGATTTTCTAAATATAATAATGATGGAATGACATAATGAAATGTATAATTCTTATCGATTTAATCATTGAAACAATTGAAATGGTTTCATTAGAATCAATTCATCGATGTCAATTAACCCATTTAACTACTCCAAACGCCTTATAGGTTATAATATGTCCATTCGTGTGTAATTTATTCTTCAATACAGATTTCCATCAAACATTAATTGCATCTACTAGAGGGTATAGAAAAATTCATAGTTGATTTTGATACATGTAATCCATTTCATAATTAATTTCTTTTTGATACATGGAAATGTATGTCCCACCTACTACATCATAGTAGGTTATAGGATTATTATTATGAATTAATGATGAGCCACCATCCTTAGCGACTAGAAAACCATAACATTCTAGTTCTCGAACCACTTTTTTACTCTAACATAGAAAATGTTTCTCTAGAATGGTTTCTTATTCACCAGGGATTTGTGAAATCTATTCCTAAATGAACACTTGTGTTCCTTGATCCTCATTCTCATCAATGTATATCTCAATCATGCTAGCTTTTTTATAAATGATACCCCTCTCATGAAATATTTCATGTATTACCACTGTAACAATTATTTATATGTTTTATTATAATTATTATCTTGTTGTTTCCTTTGGGTGTCCTGTAGAGGTATAATTTCAGACACGGTTTACATAATTGGTACCATAAGGGGTCATAAAAACACTTTTCTCCCACCCACATGTAAATTTAATAACAAGGTTTCAAATTAACACAAATTTTCGCTCGGAGTACAATTTATTGATTTAATTTGTACTTGGTTTAGCATATGTGCTTCCATTTATTACCTGTGTCCCCCAATGGATAATAGATTACTATTAGTACTCATCAATGATCCCAAAATGTCCAGAACTGTGAGGTTACACCATTTTGTTACTTCATTACAATACGGAATGTCTGGAGGAGTGACATTATATAGGATCACAATCTATCAAAAGTAATCAATGATGTACTTATTATGATAATCTCCACCACTGACTAAGTGATGTTTTGTTATCTTATTACCAAGTTGTTTATCAACAACATTCTTGTAGACCATGAATATATCAAAACAAATATAATTATAACTCATTATGTAGACATATCCATATCTACTAAAATCATCAATAAATGTTATGATGTATGGTTACCCTCCCCGTTCATCAATGGAAATGGTCCAAACACATTGTTGTAAACTAATTCAATATGTTATTTATGACATTCATTATTCTCAATCAATGTTTCGTCGATAAATTTTCCTTGTATACATGTCGGACATATAACAATTTCTTTTAGTTTAAAAAAATCTAAATTTAAATCTTGATGTAATTTATTCATTCACTTTTCATTAACATGGCCTTAATATTAATGCCATAGTTTGGTGTGGTTTATGTCAGGTGATGTAACTTTGTTATCAACTTCCATTACTTGGATTATGTAATCCAACACATGAAGTTATTTATTTAAACAATAATTTCCATTAAAATTAATTTCATTCAAATGATCTACATTACATCAAAATTTTTAAAATACATACATTACTATATTTTTTGGATACATATATAATGTTTTGGAAACATATGGTAAATTATAACAACCTCTCAAACCCATGATCATTCTTGTTTACAACATAATGTCGTAGTCCTAGATTTCAACAACTACAAGTTTAAATCCATTGGATACATGTAGATATACTTACCATATTTTAATAATTCAGAATATACTTGTACCTATATTTCAATATATATTTGATCACCCCATGTTGTATCCAAAAACCAATTTGAAAAGATATATAAACTGATCATGATAATAAATGCACTTAAATCATCCCCTTACATCTTTCACCGTTTAATCTTTTTATCAACCAATGAAATTTAATTCCACATATGATATAAACATTATATTGTTCTATTTATACCCATTTATCTCGCTCATCCTTGAAGGTCTCGAATAATATTTGGTTTTAAATCACTTCACATTCCATTATTGTATTTTATCAATAAGTATGTAATATTTTTATTCATTATATCCTTAAATAATTGGATAAGAATATTAATAATATTTGAAATATAATTCTCAATGTTTTTCAAATTAAAATTTGAATCAATGATGGTGAATATTTGAGAGAGTGATTGTAGAATTATATCAGTGAATAGCTATTTAGTGAGAATAATTACAACAAAATTGAATATACTAATGTAGCTAATTAAATTGGCTATGTGTGTCCTAGCTGGGAAAGAATATATAATATTTCTTTGACAATGATCCTGGTAAATATCAAGGCATTAATGTATAGATTTCTCCCGATAAAGGCCATAGAGGCTCTCAAACATGATTTATGTATCGATGTTTTTTGAGACTTATTGTGTTCACTAGACATAGATGAACGAATTAAAAATAGAATGTATCCCATTATATTAATATGCACCTATTAAAGAAGAAAAAATTCATTACTAAACCCATATATAGAGGATCATGAAATTAGTATTATAGAACAAATGATTTACATTCATTATGTAGCATAACATCATGGATTATGTACTATTATATGAAGTTACATCAAGTTAAGAGGTTTTCCTTGTCCATCAATTCAAAATATGATAATGTGTATTATTATCTTTATTTATTATTATAAACATTACTATGATGATTATTAGTATGTTTCATGAAAATTGATTGGCTGAGATATAATAAATTAATTTATTTTCTTAAATATGAAACTATTTGATCAAGTTATTATATCACTCTCCATTGAATTTGGAAGGTATATTTTATATGATATTTTATCATAAAAGATCCATATTCCCTTTCACATAACACTAAAAACGGTTGGTAAATATAAATTAATGTACTTATATGGGAATATATTTTAACACTATGAGAGTGAAACTCCATCTTGTGTTGAGTGGACTACCCTATCCTAAAATATTGACTTGATTTCCTCATCAATTTACTCCAAATTAAATAATGACTTGTAAGAAAAAATCCCATTGATATAAAATTGTTATTACAACTCCAAACCATCATAATAACCCCCCCTTATAAAATTAAATTCCCCATCAAGGATTGTTTAAACACATAGTTCAATTGAATTAAATACCTAATTAGGTAATGGGTGCCCAAGTCAGATGTAAAATTTATTTTTGGAATTTTAATTTATTATGAATAAATTTTATCTTTTTTATCAATTAAATGTGTTATTATTGTGTGGACATTAATTAGATAATTTACTATGTTGAATATAAAAATTAAAAATAATTTATTTATCCTATTTAAATCATCATACATTAATTTAATTATTTATGTTATTGTGGCCTTTCACTAATAAAATATATAATTTCATAGAAGGAAATAATTAATTAGTTAAATGACATGTTCATGATATTTAACTGATTGTTGATTGGAAGAGAGGACATTAAAATATCGTTTGACCTAAGGTAAAAAATTTCAATTGTTGATATTCACATGAGTTACAACATTGATCCTTTCCACCAATATATAACCTAAGATGGCATCAAAATGGTTCAATCATGAACCATATATACATTCTTTTGGAGGATACTTAAATTAAAATCATTCATTTCTCACATGAGGGTGAGGGGAATCAATTGATTGGTTAGATATGGATTATATAAATAGCCTTATACCCTCATGTCCTACATAATAACATAGAGATGGATAACACACATTCCAAACGTTATTTAAATAATAAATAATTTCAATCACAAAAAATTAATTACATAAAAAATCCAAAACTGAGATAATTCTTTTCCATTCTCAGGAATGGTGATACATGAAATGAATATACAATACTAATATGTTAGAATTCATTTAATTTTTATTTCATTATTATTAATATGACACATTTTCATTAATGGATTAAATAATAAATTCATTTATATTCATTAATTTTAATGATCATCCAAATATTATTTTCAATACCCATTATTTATGGAAGTTATAGAAATTTAATAGAATGTATAATGATTTCATATATTTATGATAATAAAATAATTGCTCATTTCTAAATATCTAAAAAATAATTTTATTTTAAAATAATTGTTTTCCAATCAATAAAATAAGGTTTCAATATTCAAATAATCAAATTTAATTTAATTTTTTATTCTATCCATTAATGGGGGGATACACTGTGTGTACATTCACCTATTTGACATGTAGCCCAGATTTCATGTATCTGGGTCACATGCTTGTGTATGAAACATGCACCTATATCTAACTAGAAAACATATAAATACTATAATTTTGGTGTATGTTCAACATATAAAGACTACATGGCATCTACAATCTAGTTTCATGATGTGTATCTCTTTGAGAAATTTGACATTTTTTCTTATCGAGTTACTTGATTTTTTTTATGGACACAAGAATTGATGAACTACATGACATGTACACTACATTAACATCATTTATATCATAAATTACCTATTATTTTAGTATCATTAGGATTTTAAAATGCATAATTACCACACATATTGTGTTATTAATGGTTCTATCCAAGGTAGACTGCACAACGTGTTAACCAATGAATAACACGTAATCTATCAACCCACATTCCACCATATTTGTTCAATACATTTTGGACACCAATTTTAATTTCCACATTTCTTTTTATGTATCTCTCCATGAATCCAAATGTTTTACACCATGGTACATGACATGTACTCCCTTCTACACACTATGTTACACTTTCATATAGTCCAAAAATCGAGTAGTTCTCGATGAAATCTCCCATAATTATTCATTTGTTCTAGGAAATTTATGAAAATTAAAACACATGGATGAAAATGATTAATATGTAAAATCATGTTAATTAAAATAAAATTATCGAATTTAATATTATATATGAAAATATAACAACAATTTCACATAGATCATATATGAATTAAATAATTAATAATATAAATGCGACAACTCTGACACCACTTCTTAGTTCTACGTGTATGAGAATTGTGCGGTGGTGGTCAATATATTAAAATTTATTCTAATAATTTGTTTTTGAAACCATGATGGACAATATTAAATGAAAAATTTATAAATAATTTATTTAATATATGATGTTATAAATACATGGGCTTGGGAACATTCTTTATTCATCAATTTTGATCATCCAAGAAGACTCATTCATATTGCCTACTTTGTGATGTATGTATAAAAGGAAATAATCCAACTATAGGTGATCTATACATGCTCACATGATGTCTCAAAGACACTACTATATCATTGGGTGATAGTGTTTGAAATCTAATATATTGCATTGTTCATTCTTGGTCACAGATAATTTGGTCATGAAAATCTTGTATTCTATTTCATATTCTTGAGAGATAGAGAGAATGATAAGTCAATATATAATTCATTGATTCAAACAATTCTATATTATAAATTTTTCGATGTGATACAGAATAGTTATAACAATTTTTTTTATAGATTTATGATTTAGGATAAAATATTTTTGAATTCATTGACAAACATAACATAAAATTTATTTCCTTTAATAAAAACCGTGTCACATAATAATTATAATATTATAATTTGGTACACCAACATATGAACACTGAGAAATTGTATTTACCATATTGTATGTAATATTTTATCCCTACAAACCCTCTTGGTTCCATTGATCTCATATGTATTTATTGATTACCCTTATAATTATTTTATTCATGAATAAATTTTTCATTAGGAGACTGGACAATAAATTTTTATTATATATAAAGTAATATAAAAAATTATATTTCTATACCCATACAAGAGAATATTTATTTATTTAATTTATGCATTCAATATAAAATGAATATAATTGTTACATGATCATGAGAATTATATTTATTCAATTAATTAGTTTTAAATAAAAATTAATCGAGATATAAAAAAAGACATAGTGATTGAACCTCTATGAATCTATCCCATTTTCATTATTTGATCATTCCTAATGTCCATTATTACTATTCCAAAATGGGCCATCGCACCCAAGACAATAAAAATATTTTTTCTTCATTGACAACAACATATAGAAGTTTACTGTGTAATATAACACCTTAATCACTATATCCAATCATGGAGGATTCATAGATGATTTATCAAACTATATACTTTAT
Source organism: Viscum album (assembly GCA_963277665.1). Classification (NCBI taxonomy): domain Eukaryota; kingdom Viridiplantae; phylum Streptophyta; class Magnoliopsida; order Santalales; family Viscaceae; genus Viscum; species Viscum album. The sequence goes on along the minus strand of OY728128.1, from coordinate 791,451,790 downwards.
ACATTAGTCATTTAATATATAAAATAAAAACAATTTTACCCCATAGTCATGGAGTTTAGGTGATAGTTAATGTACAACCAATAAGAAGAGATTTAAACACCAATAATGTTGGAAGGGACAAACCCTTACTCAACTTATCTAACAATGACATGAAAATCATGATGCAACCAATGTACCATACTTCCTAAAAATATAATGTGTGGTGAATTTTTTATAAAATATTAGAGAATGATTCGTGACCTTTATAAATGATAATAATAATATGAATGGACATTTACAGACAATATTAGATATGAATATCTCACGAAATCAAAAACATGGAATTCCAACCAGTGGTTTACTACTCATAACTTCTCGTGTTGTAGATTACATACTTCAACCATCTGGAGAATATTTCCCATCCTCTTTGAGTACTCACATCTAATTGTATAAATATTATGTGTCTCATCGTGGTATGTTATCTATCCAAAAAATATATTAACCAATTTTTTTATGTAACATAATGGGGCTCATCATAACATGGAACTTATAGGACCTTATCATTGTAAAACATAATCTAAGAAATTATTACATTCATTGCTTGAATAAATATATACAATATGTAATTAGGTGATTAATTCATATTCAATATATCATATTTAAATGTAATCAACGTAAAATTAGTTAGTCTAAGGAAACAACACTACCATTCATTAAATCATAATATTGATATAAATATATATATATATATAATTAATGATATACTATGATATATAATATATTTTGAAAATTTGGTTAAATTGGAATAATAGAAATTTTTTAAGTAATTATCATTGATAATTGTTAATGTTACTTATGCATATGTATGGCATACCATCTACATATTCGTAATGTAGTAAATATTTCAAAAACTATTTCAAATATTAGTTTGAAAAGTATAATTTATAAATAAATACGATACTTATTTAATGATTACTTTTTAGTATATATTTAAATAATGAACTCTTTTAACAAGATTACACACTAATGTTATGTTCGAATAATGAACTAATCATTATAAAAATAGTAGATACGGAATTGAATAATGACGTATTAAATTATGTAAATATAAATAAATAAATTAAATTATTTTTGTGTAAGGTGATATGAATGGAAAATGTTATTATGAAATAAAATAATTGAAATAATCATATTACACAAGAGTTAAAGGATATGCATGGATGGCCGAGACTATTGTTAAGAGTTCTTCATCTCAATTTTGTTTCTGTGACACATATGTTCTATTAACTACATAAATTTTTTCTTTCAAAAAAATATCATGAATTTATTTTACCTTTATATTCATGATTTTTATTTGTTTTTTAATCCATCAATGGGCCACCCTATCTTTTGTTTTCATTCATAAATCACCCATGTCATAAGGGACCTATTCACAATTTTCCATCATTGAGGGATATTTTAATGTTTTACACCAAATTAATTTTTTATCTATATTTAATTTATATTTGACTTGTTATATAATGAATATATTATGTTATTAATATTAACTATTTCATTTGTTGTTATTCATTCATGGGTCATGGGACTGAAATGTTTCCAATTTAGAAAAAGCTTTATGTTGTAATCTTTTATTTTTGGAATTTTTTTTATGGTTTTTTTCTCGGAAATAATATGCCCTTATTTTAATGGAAGTAATATATTTTATTGTACAATGATTTTGAAAGTGTTTCACATGATTAATTAACATTTTAACAATATTTTATTAAATAATAACTAATAATGGTTTTTGGAAGTGATAGTGATCTTGTCATTTTCCTTTAGATTTGTTATCATTCTCTTCCATGTCAATATTTTCACTAATCTTTTAAAAGTTTTCTTTTATTAAAATATTTTATTTCCTAAAACCATTTTAATATATAAATTTCCTTATTTAAAATGGTTTAAAAAGTAAATTTCATATTTTATTTCAAAATGAGTCACTTTTAAAACTATTTTTCAAAATGTTTAAAATTTTATCATTATATTTAACACTTATGACATGAATGAATTTTCCATATATAATATCAATTTTTTTAATGTATTTTCATCTATTTTTGTCAGGTTTTTTCAATGAAATTTTTTTTATTATATTTTATAAATTTTTAGTTTTTAAATGTGAGTTTCAAAATCAAATGACAATTGTCCAAATTTTTCTTAATAATATATTAATAATATTTCAATTAATAAAGATAAACTACCTTTTTTGTTACATTTTCTCCAATGGGGATATTCTATAATGATATTACACAGACTATTTCTAAATAATGATTAGTTTTATTTTAATGATATTATTATGGAACACTCTTATTTTCAATGGTATAACCTTGTTTCAAATATATTATTATGGAACCCATTCTAGTCCACTGGTTAAACATGATTCAAAGGGGGTTGTATAGAACCCATTCATATTCAATAGTTTAATCATGTTATGAAAAAAATATTTTTATTCATGATTTTTATGAAGAAATGTTATATATATAGTGTATTCATGACGTCGATCATGAACAGTACATAGGGTGGGTGAACAAAGATAGGGAAAAATGAGCACAATATTGGTTATATGGTGGGTGTGTATAGATAGTTATTTAATTCATTTGTTTGTGATTATTATCTCCATAGATTAATATTGGACGTTTTACAAATGTTAATTCTAATTTTAAGGGTTATATAAGGGTTACAATGATAAATATACCAGATATAAATGTGTTTTCATTATTCCTGCTATGTTTATAAATGATAACATTGATCATGATTAGTATTTTATGGATCATTATTGTTTAATCTTATGAGCCTTGAATATATGAAATAATTATTCTAGGAAATCTTGATCGATGGTCAAGTTATTTATGTGTATGATTACTTTTATGTTATTTTCATCCATATTGATTATTTCATAAAAAATTATTATCTTCCAATGTTACGTCCTAGATATGGAAGCCACCTAGAGGCGCCCCATACCCAGTTGGTCACATGGCCTCAAGAGAATTTCCCCAAACACCAGAGGGTATTGACTAGCAGCGATGGCCTAGAGTGTGATAGTTGGGAAACTATGCCCTCATTGGAAGAGTACACAGCAGAAGATAAATAAAAGAAATAACAGAAGTAGTAAACATACAAACAAGAGTAAAAAGTGGAAGACTAAAAGTGTAAACAATAGAGAACATATATATAATGATGCATAATACATATGTCTATAAAACATTCCAAACAAGTCATAATGCTGGAAATATAATAGTACTAAAAAATGTACAAGATGAAGGAAACATAACAGCTCCTTAGTATCGCAAAGAATAGCTTGGTCTCTTGCTCTCTAGATCTACATCAATCAAGTAACTAAAGTAGAAGGGCGCTTTCCCTTATCTATACCTGCAACAACTTAATCTATTTGGGCCCAAAATCATTACCCAAATAGGGGGTGAGACTAAATCCGAGTAGGCAACCACCTGAATATTTTTTCCTAACAGTTAATGAGTATATGGCAGGTAAATGTGCATCAAATAGTAAATAGTATACAGTACATAGTAAAAAGGAAAATACTAAACAAAAAAAAATCCACAGTTTAATCATGAAATGGTGAGAAAACAGCTAGCCATAAGCAGTTAATCCTCTAGAATGTACTGACAACCATCCCCTCTAGTCCTACCTAAGAAGTACAGAAAACCCTCTAGGAATCACACTCGGTCTAACCCCTCTGGTTCTGCATTGGGATTTTTTAAAGACTCATTGAGGAAACACACACAGTCTATCCCCTTATAGTCATAGTAAGGAAATACTTTCTATGGAATCTCACACGGTTAATTACCCGCATATTCTACGGTAGTCAATGACTCACTGAGGAAGCTCACATGGATAATCCCCTTATGTCCCCAAGGTCTATGACTCTCTAAGGGAGCTGGCTCGTTAAATTCCCCTTATAACCTAGGTCTTTCAATTCAAAGAAATACTCTCTGAGGATGCTCACTCAGTCAATCACCTTATAGTCTAAAGTAACCAAGTACTCTCTGATGATTCTCTCATGGTCTATCCCCTTATAGCCCTATGTATTCCCAAGCTCTCTGAGGATGCTCACTCGGTCAATCCCAATATAGTCTTCTACAATCGGTTCCCATGACCCCATGTAGGACAACAGAATAACAATACAATATGACCAAAGTAGACTCCTGGAACTACTTGGATAATAGTTCTACAGCATATCAAGAATTTCAAAAAACATTCCTCTATCCTACTAAAACATGCATGGAAATAGACCAGGCAGCTAAGGCAAAATATGACCAAACGGTCGTAAACACAACAATGCAAGGGAAAACACATCCAAGCATGTAAACCAACTATATTCTTATCCAAATTACCTCTACACAGGCATAAAAGCATAGCAAGAAAACAACAGGTGTAAAAAGGTAAACACGCAAAACCCTATTCAAGGGTATTGGTGGAATTTTCACATTATCCACAAGGAGATTGAATGGAAAGGAAAAAACCACCTACCTCGGGGTTAGGAGATCGATATAATTGAACCACAATTCCCAAATCTACATAGAACATCAAAGATCTACAATAACTTCTTAAATGTTAATCCAACAAAAATTTGGATAATAGGATGAATTGGAAAACGATTTTCTAGAAGAATGAAGAGTTTACCACTACGGTTCAAATGAAATCGACGACTTTCGATTCATAGAATGGATGGAGTGTTTGGTGATCGGACAAGATCTGTCGCCATACGGACACTCTCAAAAAAATAACACCTAGAAGAAGACCTCTCTTTCTGTCAGACGTGACCCCAGTGCATTTAATGAAAAAAAGAATGTACACGACGTGTACTTTTGGAGTACATGACGTGTACTCACTTTTTCCGTACTATACTTTAGGCAGCCTTAAAACATCCTTATAAAACAATGTGTGTGGCCCTTACATATCCCACACACGGCCTCCAGCGATAAGGATGTATGTGGTGCGTTCTCAAAAAGTACACGATGTGTACTTCAAATATTTCTAGAAACTCCTCTTTTCTCAAAAACATCAGAAAAAGAAAAAACATTCATGATAAGAAGATCCGTGTTCTTACAAAAATCCCCCATAAAATAGAATTTGTCACTGAATTTCCCTAGTGCGGTGTTGAATAAGATGCCCCAAATAGCTCAGGGCACTGTGCTTGCAAATCAACCTCCCTTTCCTATGTATCATCATATACCAGCCCGTGCTGCCATAGAAATTGTACCAGAAGTACATACCGGCCACTGAGAACCTGTGTACTGCGATCAACAATCTGGATTGGATGCTCCTCGAACTATGCATATGATTCATGCTCAAAATCCTCAGGTTGAAAGACATGAGATGGATCAGGAATGTACGTCAAAGATGAGAAACGTGGAATACATCGTGCATAGCAGGGTGCCTCTAAGGTAACTTCAACCGATAGGCAACTGGCCCAATTGTCTCCAACACCTCAAACATCCCAACATAACTTTGTGAAAGATTACCCTATCTCCTAATACTTTTGTGCCTCAACCTTTGTGTGACACACAGGAAAATATGATCCCAGTCCTCGAACTCCAGAGGTCGTCTCCGCTGATCAGCATAATACTTCTGTCGAGACTGTGTATTAGCCATCCACTACTGAATCAACTCTATCTACTCTATGGTCTCCTCGACAAGACAAGGTCCTAGAAAAGATACCTCTCCAGCCTCTAGCCAACATAAGGTTGATCAGCATGGCCTACCGTACAAAGCCTCATAAGGTTCTATATGAATAGTTTCTTGAAAACTATTGTTTGTAGGAAAACTACACAAGAGGTATTTGCTTCTCCCAAGACCCTCCAATGTCCATAATGCAAGCTCAGATCATATCCTCAAGCACCTGAATTATACACTCGGACTAACCATTAGTCTAGGGATAGTATGTTATACTCAGAAGTACCTGTGTACCCAAGGCCTTCTAAATCCCCTCCCAGACCCATGAAGTAAAACGTGCATCCCTGTATGAAACAATGGAGTGTGGAAATAAATGAAGATGCAAAATCTCATGGATGTACAACCATCCTAGAACATCAACATTTAAGGTATCCTTGATTGGAATGGAGTGATAAACCATCTTAATTTTATCGATGAAAACCCATACTATATCATTCCCTCTAGGTCACCTCTAAAACCTTGTCACGAAGTCCATCGTGACATCGTTCCACTTCCACTTCGGAATGGTTAAATACTGTAAAGGCCCTGCTTGTCGTTGATTCTCTGCCTTCACTTGCAGAAAAGTAGAACACCTCATGACGAATCCAGCAATGTCCCTCTTCATACATATCCATAAATACTGATGGTGTAGATCACGATACATCGTGGTGTCGACATGATGAACTTCCCAAACTGAGGAATGAAAATCCTGCATTAGCTCCTCGCGTATGTCTGTTGGCACCCATAAGCATCCCTGAAAATGAAAGATCTAATCCATTCCTATCAAACATCCTGTAATAGGGTCCCCTCTCGACATGATCTCCCTTATGACTAGGCCATCAGATCCTGATAGTTTCCTCATTCGAACTCGATCAAGAAGAGTAGAGGTAACAACTACAAAAGATAGAAATGACAGCCCTTGTTTGTCGTACACAACCAAATGAATCTCAGAGAACAGATTCATAACCTTCCACTCACTACTGACCTCTTGAATTGCCAGTGTATGAGTCCTCCTACTCAATGCATCAACCACTGCGTTGCACTTCCCAGACATATAGGCAAGCTCGAAATCAAAATACTAATGATTCTCGACCCACCTGCGCTATCTCAGATTCAGGTACCGCTGAGTGAAGATGTACTTGAGACATTTATGGTCAGTGATAAGCAAAAAATGCTCTCACATAATATAATGTCTCCAACATCATAAGGAATGAACAATAGCTGCCAACTCCAGATCGTGTGTTGGGTAATTCCTCTCATGTGGCCTGAACTGCCATGACACGTACATAAAAACTCCATCTCCCTGCATAAGCACATATCCCATCCTGATACCTGAAACATCACAAAAAAATTATAGCTCTTTAACAGCTTTGGAAAGACTAGTATAGGTTCTTAATTCAACCTCTCTTTAAGCTCTTCAATGGCTGAATCACAAGAATCTGACTATAAGAACATCGCACCATTCTTGGTCGGACCTGTCAGTGGTGCTGCTCAGCAGGAAATGTCATGTATAAAGCGTTTCTAGTATCTAGATAGCCCCAGAAAACTCCATACCTCAAAGAAATATTTCTGCTGCTCCTAGGAAACAACAGCTCTGACTTTCTCTAGGTATACTAATACTATTACCTCTGAGATAACTTGACCTAGGAAGTGAATCTGATCCATCCAAAAGTTTCACTTTAATAGTTTAGCATAATGTTGATGCTCTATCAGTGTACTCAAAATGATCTCAAGATGGTAAGCATGGTTGTTTCGACTGTGATAGTACACCAAGATATCGTCCACGAAAACCACCACGAAGGAATCCAAGTATGGTTGGAACACTCCATTCATCAGTGCGATGAAAACTGCTGGCGCGTTCATGAGACCGAACGATATGACTATATATTCTTATAGAACAAACCTGCTCCGGAGGGCTGTAAGAGGTAAATATGATGGTCTAAAGTGCAACTAATGATAACCGGACCACAAGTAAATCATTGAGAACACCCGGTCTCCTCAATTATGATCGAAGTGATCATCAATCCTCAGCAAGGGATATCAGTTCTTGACTGTCAATGGGGTTTTCTTCTGATAATCCACACAAAGCCTAAGTTACTGTATTTCTTATTCGCAAAATAGGATAGGCGAACCCCAATGAAAATTACTAGGTCAGATGAATCCATTTTCTTGAAACTCATCCAACTGCTTCTTGAGCTCTTGTAGCTCTTGTGTAACAATCCTACAAGGAGGAATCAACATCGGTGCCACTCCTGGAACGATCTCAATAGAAAATTCTACCTCAGGCTCCAGGGGAAAACCTGAAAATTCAACTGAAATACATCCCCAAAACGATCAACCACTAGAGGAAATTCTAACTGAGAAGTCCCATGATCGTCCAGATAATGACTAGCAATCTGGTCTATATTTCCTCCAAGCCCATGATGCCCGGGTCCATCTCTACACGCCTGGACATCCCACTCAACCCTATGGAGAAAATATCCACCCTTTAGTGATATGAAAATCACCCTTCGGCGATAACAGTCGATGACTACCTAGAATGGGACTAACAAACCATCCCCAGAATTATGTCATTGCCTATCATCTCTAGGTCATAGAGGTCCCATAGAAAGTGACATTCACTAACCTTTGGATGGAACTCTTTTCACTAACGTACACTAGTCATTCTCATCCCCAATGGAGTGTCTAGCATCAAGATATAGATAGAGGAAAAGATACAGAGACAAAGGCTCTCCATAATAGCAAGAGATATAAAATTGTGAGAAGACCCTATATCAAAAAGAGAAGAATATAAAACTGAGGCTACTAAGATCATACCTCTAACTGTAGATGGTCAGGGATCCTTCTCTTGCTGGGTCTGCTCCACTGCAAAAGTCAGACATGTACCACAAACTTGTGACCCTTCCTGACCACTCTTAAATGATCCACCCTACTATTGTAGAAAACTGAGCGACTGGCTTCCACAACCACGACCTCCACCTCAGCCCGAACGGTCGGAAGAACTCCAGTTCCCATACTGGTGAGAATCTGGCGGTGCTGCTCTTAAAAGAAGAGTCATAGAGGAACCCATGTCACCAGATGCTGGGGAGAAGAACTGACAAAATCATTGAAGTTGACCCATGTTTCTCCAAGATCAGCACTCCTCTAGGTATCTCAGGAAATGTGGACTCTTATTCCAATTTATTCCACATTGGTAGCACACCACCTGGCTACCAGAAAATTCATCCCGCCTGCTCTGATATCCTCATGAAATCTCTATGCGGCACTTCCTGCTATCTACTAGAGGAGTATTAACACTGGATGCCGAACCACCCTGGATCACAGCTCTAGAATCCATCAGATTGCACTCCGTAATCATCTCCAAGTTGATAACAGAGGATATCGTAGTCATCATAAAAATGTTCACCTCGAAACAGATCTCCTTCCTGTGACCGTCCTCAAACATCCTAGCTAGGAACAACTCATCACCTGCTGAAATAGGCATGAAATGTTGCATCTCTATGAAGAGAGAGGAATACTCCATCACAGAAAGATTGCCCTGCTCCAGGCTCATGAACTCCTGGGCTCGATCGGCCCTAATGGTCTCCGGGTCTATGTAATCGTAGAAGATATTCTAAAACTCATCCCAAGCCATATTCTAGTGGTTTCCCTCCTGATAGATGACATCCCACCACCTCTTGGAGGAGTCTCATAACATGTAGGTCATGATCTTCACCCTTCTCTTTGGTGGTACCTCGAGATGCTCTACGATCGTCAGCGTGACTTTGAGCCACGCCCTTGTAGCCTGAGGTCCTCCTTCCCCTGAGAAGGTGGGAGGATGCTGCTGCTAGAAAACTTGCATCAAATCAGCCATTAACAAGGCCAGATTCGGCACTCCCTTGCAGGTCTGCATCATCCTCATAAAACCTTCCCTAAACTACGCATCGGCGCCTGCAAATGGTATAACAGTTGGTTCCATGGTTGGACCGACATGTGGGTCTGTAGGAAGTCCTTGATCAGACATATCTGGCATCTAATCACTGTCATGAAACTGGCGGAAAACAGGAGGACGTCTAGGTGGCAAGATTCTACAATGTCAACGCAAACCTTATATTCAAGATTATCATATATAAAAAACTAGAAGTTCAAGAAAGGACGAGAAGAAGAAGAACATTTAGGTTTTTAAAACATAACTAAATGATGTGTATTATTCCAATATGGCGTTTTCCCTTAATTAATTTACATGTGCGTGTATTTATGCTTAAATATGACGTGTAACAACCCAAACACATGGAGTGTTGTCCAAAACACACGGCGTGTACTTGTTTACTATTCCCCTACCTGAGTCCTTCTACATGGTTAAGCCACACGGCTCTGTTAAAGAAAAACTACACAGCGTGTTCAAGGTAGACACATCGTGTTCTAAACAAGCATCACATGCCCCGTGTTGTTAGTTACACTGCCTGTAACACCGCATGATTTCATAGTACGTTATTTCTTTAATGTAATTAAAAAACATTTACTACACGCAACACCAAGTTCTAGGGCACCATGACTTACCAAACAAGCCATTCAGAAGAGGATAAGAATAGAATTAACTAAATTTTTAAATTTATATAATCCTTATAATTTTATAATCCATATTATGAGTTTCTTAGACATAATTTATGAACAAATACCATTTTTTCAGATAAAAGAACTATTTTTCAAAAAAAGAAATTTTACTGCTTTTTAATGGTGAATGCTTTTAAATACAATATTTGAAACTTTTATTTATTAAATGTGACAAAATAAACTTTTTATTTAGAATCGGGACATAAGAATTTTGTTTCAATATTGTTTTGGTGATTTCATGATAACTTTAATATTTGGGTGAAAAGTGAAAAATACTATATTTTAACTGAAAACAACTTTTTTAATCAAAATAATTTATATTGTAAAATTATACATTTTAATGGTATAGAAGTATATATAGATTATATTATTTCCATTTAATCCCAATGATGGTCATTTTATGTAATTTCACTTTGAAATTGGACATAAACAAGTGTCAATCTTTTCATAGTTATTAAAAAATACGCCTGTTGGTTTTGATATCAAAAATTATTTTTAAATTAATAAATGCAACTTTCATGTATTGAATTGGGTAAAATAGACTTCATTTTTGGATTTGGAATATCAAAATTAGCTTAGGGTGAAATTTTGGTACTTTTCTGAAAACTTTCATATTTTAATGATTATTCAAAATTACTATATTTTAATTTTAAAAACCTTTATAATCTAAATAATTAATAGTGATAATTTATTCATTTGAGTGATTATGAAGTATAATTTGATAATAAATTTACCATTTAATACAATTTTTTTCATTAGACAGAATTTTATATTTAAACTGTACATAAGAAAGTGCCAATCTTTTGATAGTTATTATTTGATTAAAACACGCTTTTTGTTTCGACAACGGGAATTAATTTTAAATTAATTTCTTCCACTTATGTGTTTTGAAATTCTAAAAATCGATTACATATTTGGAATCAGGATATCCAAATTTTTTATATAGGTATCTTCTATTTTTAGACATTTTGAATAATTACTTAAGTAAATATTTATTTACCATGGTTAACGGGTAAATCCGGTAAATAAGGGTAAAAAATAATATTATAATATAACTAAATTACTCTAAACTGTGTCCTAACATTATTTGTTGATACATTTATTACCATGTAAAAATATGGGTCGATTTTTTGACCCCATGGAGCCACTTGTAGGTGATAAGGACACAATATATTAATTATGTAAAAGTAAATACAAAAATGACATAAGCATATATCGTTTAGAAACCCAATTTTTACATAGGGTTATATATGTTATATTTTAGACTATAAATATTCATTAGAATGATAAAAATATTTCATAAATAATGGTATTTTATTTATTATTTTTGTATATTTAATAATTAAATTTATTTATGACACAATAATGATGTAATATTTTCCTTATTCATGAATGAATCAAGTAATTTGTATTATAATGGTTAAAATAAATAAAATATGAGAGTTTTGATGCCATACACTAATTTTATTGGTTAATATGACATCATTGGATTTCTTATATTAATTTGGTTAGAATTAATAAATATTTAAGACTTTACCAAAAATCCATTATTAAATATTGTCAAAATTGATATAAATGAGTTTTTAAAAAAAGTGTTATATTTTTAATTGATATTCAATTCCTAAAAATATAAGGTTTATCCAGAGTACTTATATCATTATAGGAGTATCATTTATGGACCACTTTGGGGTCTCATGGATGTATATAGTATGTTTATTAACTATATAATATAAAAATGCAAAGTGACATGGTAAGTGTCATTCTAATTAACTAAAAGTTAAAACTAAAAGATAAGGTTAATAAAGTGACCCAAACTTATCTAAACCCTATTGGTTGAGTTTTTTAGACTTTTAATAATCCAATTTGGATCCATTATAAAACGAAAATGAAATTATTATAAAATAATACGTTATGTTTTTCCTGAAGAGCCCCTCCTCCACCTTATAAAAGGACGCCACTTCTAACCAATTCCCTACACCTCTCAATCCTTTTGGCTCGTCCAAACATTTCCAAATTAAGCACTCTAAATCCCCCAACAACCATGATAATCCTTAACCTAGACATAACGCACTTCAAGAGTCCTTTTTGGTTCAAACAAAAGGGACTTACCCAAATTAAAGGTAATGATTTCTCTTAGCTTCTTTTCTTTTATTTTTCTTCTCCAACCCCTAAACTCTTCTTATTCTTTTTTTTTTGTTACAAAACCAGTAACATAAATATGCTAGGATATTGCTATGAAAATTATTAGAACTAGACTTACACAAACCTCTATCTAATGTGTGAAGAACATAATGTTTCTGTGGATGGAAACCAAATGCCTCACAAAATGATGATTGTTCAATTATCTACTACCACCTCTCATGCTGGCCATTATGATTGAACTATAATTAAATATGATATCAATGATATTTATTTTATATATGAGTTTATTTAATTCAATTTTATATCATTCCATTATTCATTTCATGTTGTATATATATACGATAATTTCATTTGTGGAAGTGCATACTACCGCCCCCTCAAAGTGATATGACTCATGCATACCATAAATGGAATGTATAAAGGATGGTATTAATGAAAATAAGTAACACATATCAGATATTATATTAGTATGGAATAATAATATACCTATGTATATTTTGGTTTGGATTTCTTTTAAAATTAAAAATGAAATTGAAGTAGTGATCGTGTGTACGTACAGATTACCGTCTCCACGAACGCGATGAGATTAATTTCCCCACCATATACATTCATGAATAATGCTCCTTTGATGATTAAAAGTAATTTTTAAGTACTTTATTTCATTCTGCATATTAATAAGATACAACTTCTCCATACCAAACATGACATAGTAACGAATCATATAAAGGAAAACTAATCAGTTAACACCCGAAATGATGATAATACTAAGATATTATTAACAAATCAACATTAAAAGATCATATATGATATCATATTAATGTATATGATTCTGGTATAATTCAAGAACAATTATTTCACCATTATACATTAGTTTAACCGACCCTAAACTAAGGAAAAGTACACGGTAAGGGGTTTTCATCTCACTTCGTATTCCCGTGAGATTCATGCCATATTGCTACTATACCTTTTGTGTGATGTATGTAATGCCCATAATTGTATTATTTGTGTAATACTATTTAATTTATTTATATTTACATATTCATTTTATGACACATCTTTCATGGGTTGTATTTTTCTTAAGTTACCAAATTGGTAAAGAGTTATTTCACAATTTATTCATTATGTGAGGTTGTTTATACATAATTATCTACTGGGACCTCATTATCATCCACATAAATGTTTCCTAAAAATGTATTTAATTTTTTTTTACTATTTTCTAGACAATGAATTAATTTCATTTATACACTTATGTGTTTTTAATGGAATCTTTTTTGTCATTTTCCAATCAAGGTACTCTTTAACCTTTTCAAAAACTTTAAGGTAAGAATGTATTTTTTAACTTATTCGACGGGTGCGGTTATATTTCACCATTATAAAATCGTCGAAGATTACCTTACATGTTTATAAGAATATTTTAATTGTAAACGTTTTATTTTATAATTATGTGACTTTTGAATAATTTAAAACTGAATATTTTAAGAATTAGTTAAATGTACTCTTTATCAAGATCAGAATTTTAAATGTTTTAATGATTTATCTTTCTAAACCATTTTAATTAATGTCCATGTTTTCACAATGATTTAAATATTTATTTATATGGAAATGAATGTTTTGAAATGATATTTATTTTCAAAAGTATCAATGTGGTATTGGACACATTGATTCAAAAATCTCTTTTAAATTACTTCCTTTATAAATGCGTGACTTTTCAATGATTTCAAAAAAGGGATATTTCTATCAGATAGATTTTATTTCTTCTATGTCAACATCCATTGATGTATTTTAGGATTATTTGAAGTTGATTTTTTATGATAAAAAACTTCCATATTGTATTGAAGGTTTTGTGATATGTTTGACTTTGGATGTGTTATTTTTATACCCTTCGTGGTTTATGGAGAAAGTATTGACATTTCATATGCTAGTTTTAATACGAATGTTTATGATATGTTTAAACCTACTAATATGAGGAATGAATTTGACTTAGTATGTGATGGGTGGATCCCAATATAGCTCCTCGATGCATCGATAGGTATCATGAGACAAACTAGTGTCTTGGCATGGGGCCTTGACAAAATCTTATTGGTAGTATTGGCACAAGGCCTTTACTACGTGGTTATGATAGTCTAGAATTATGTATTCCATAACTATTAAAGTGTTTATTTATATTGCATGTGATTTTTCGAAAAGTAGAATATCCATGTGAATAAGTAAATGACATTACTTCATTTTATTTTTTCCATATTATGATGAAGTTCAAGTTAAAAAAGCTTCTCTTTAAGTTATACATTGCCTTAAATGTGTATACTTGTTAATGAAAGTTTCTACTGTATTTTTATCCTTACTAAGTATATATGCTCACCCCTTTCAATGTTTTCATTTTTCCCAGGATGGGAAGAAGTATTTTATGAATGACCTGCATGGATATTCTGAAGGGGATATGAGTGTGGACAATGGAAACTATATTATTGATGTTTTTCCATTTATAATGTGCTATAAAATTTATGAATGTATCTAGTGATTCCAAGGATACTATACTTATCGGTATTTCATGAATTGATATTTTTTGATCATTCCAATAATATGTAATAATGCACCTACTCTAGGTAACTGGGGTCATGTCATTACAGTTGGTATCAGAGGAAGTTTTGTAAAAACCTTGGATGCTAGATTTAGATAATCTCTAATTATATCACGTAGCCCTATGATAAACATTGATGATTAGTATAGATGAACATCAAATAATTTTGGTATTGTAGATATTTTGTGAGATTTCCAAGTAATACATCCCTATCTATTTACGAGCAGGTAGAGGCGGCTCTGGAATAGATGTACATAGTGGTAAAACCCAAAAACACCGCTTTGAGATGGACTTGAATGGGAACTGGTGCACAACAGTGGGCCTTTCTGCACTCTTGGTTAAGAATCTCTTGCTGAATATCATTATGAAAATTAACATTTTCTTTAAAAACAAATATGAAGGGTTTATGAGTATATACTTCTTCAACGAAAACATTTTTATGATTATGGATTATATCCATAAACTGTTTAATTTATGTTATGTGTTTTTCAAGTTTGGGATTATGTATTTCCATTCATAAACTAATCTATTGTATTCCATTGTTTATAAATGGTGCCAAGTAGAAGGAATGTGAACTCCAAAAATACTCATGATCCAAAGAGTGAGAAGGATCATATCTTTCATGGTCTTAAGATATAATTTAGAATGGAAATAGTCTCCAATGTATTTTTATCATATCAATAAATAGTATCATTTGTCAATAAGATAAGTAAGGAGTTCCTGGAGTCCTATGGATTTAAAGGGAAACCAGAGAAGAAAAGGATGGTAGAGAGATAGACAGCTAAAGGGAAGAAGGTAAAGAAGGATTTTCCAATATGTGATAATTGTGGACATAATCACCATGTAAAATGCTTGAAGGGAATGTGAGTATGTTATATGTGTGGATAAAAAGGAAACCACGTTCAGGATTATGAGGGTATGAAAAAGGTTTCAAATGTAAAATTCTTCATATGTAAGGAGTGGGGACACTACGCGAATCAATGTTCAAATCATCATAGTATTCCCTAAAAGATGCTATTGGATAATAATAAAGTTATGATACTACCACAGATGAAGAGAAATGACTAGTGTTCTTATTTTTTATTAATGAATTATTTCATTTGAGTGTGGTATCAATGATGTACTGGTTATATGAGTTATAGAGATAAATAAGGATTGTAGTACAGTACTATTTCATTGAGGATTTGAGATTATATGGTACAATGAAAATTGACTCAACAGTATGTTAAATTTTATTTTTTTGAAAATACATGGTTGAAGGAAAGGTAATCCTTAATATGGTCTTGATACTAAGGTAGTAATTTTGGAATAAAGGATGATTGATTTGGATAAATTATATTGGATATTATTTATTACCTTGGCACTGATTAATGGGTTTTTTTATTTCATCATTGTAAGAATATTCAATGTTTTTGAATATAAGGAGTATATATAGTATTCTATATGTAATAAGGGATCATGAATGTAATCAATAAGGTTTATGGTATTTCAGGATGTTGCTGTGTTTCAAAATAATATATGATGAAAGTGTTCACATGATATTACGTGGAAAAAAGGTTCTTCATTGTGTTTACCTAGCTTAAAAATTTTGGACTATGAGATGGGTAGAAGTATTTTGGATAAGTCCGGTTTGAGATTATTTTTGGATTTCCATAAAAAGGAAAACTCGGAGGTCGGGTGGCAACCCGTCGCATCTGGCAGGGCCGCGCGACATGAACCCAGAACAGAAGGGTGACAAGGGTGTATCACCTACCACTAACCCACGTTATGACCTGGATTAAATAATGTAGTTTTTTAATGGTTCTACTAGATGAATTATAAATTCATTTTGAATCCTATACAAATAAGATAAATAGAATATTATTATTTTTTCTATTATCTATTAGAGTGAAAGATGAGTTTGTGGTAGAACTTAGTTAAAGTATGGGACTCTACTTTTCATGTATATATTTTTCTTCTTCTATTATTCAATGATGAAATTAATTCTTATAATTTAGTGAAGTGATCATAAAACAAAAAATTTGTTATCCTAATACCATATGTTTTTTTGAACCGACGGTATTTTAAATAATCATAGATTGATGAATTTAAGGCCTTGAAATTTACACTTGTTTGTGATTGATGACCTCAATCAATACCTATAAACTTTTATGTTTTCCCTCCAATTATATGTCTATAATTTCCACCAATGATCTCTTAATCGAGATTATAATTTGGTGGTGACCCTTTCATTTCCCTTTTCTTTATATTAAGACAAAATTTTACTAACATACTTTCTGATGTGGGTTTTCCCAAAGGTATTTTCTATTTTCTACCTTTTATTTTTGAAAAATAATTTAAAATTGAGAGGATTCTATTTATTGAAGGAGGAATGAACGTAACACCCCATGATTTCATAGTAAGTTATTTCTTCAAAATAATTCAACAACTTTCACTACACGCAACACCGAGTTCTAGCGCACGATGACTTACCAAAAAAGTCGTTCAAAAGAGGTTATGAATAGTATTAACTGAATTTTGAACTTTATATAATACTTATAATTTTAGAATCCATATTATGAGTTTCTTAGAAATAATTTAAAAACAAATACATTTTTTCAGATAAAAGAAGTATTTTTCAGAAAATTTAATTTTTCCGCCTTTAAATGGTGAAGCCTTTATAAATCCAATATTTGAAACATTTATATATTAAATTTGACAAAATAAACATATTCATTAGAATTTGGATATAATAATTTAGTTCTAATAATGTTTTGGTGTTATTCGTAAAACATTCATATTTGGGTGAATAGTGAAAAATACTATATTGAATCTGAAAAAAACATTTTTAATCAAAATAATATATACTGTTAAATTATAAATTTTAATGGTATGGAAGTATAAATATATTATGTTATTACCATTTAATCCATTAATGTTCATTGTAAGTAATTTCACATTGAAATTGGGCATAATCAAGTGTCAACCTTTTGATAGTTATTAAAAATACGCCTTTTGGTTTTATTAGTGGATATTATTTTTAAATTTATAAATGAAACTTTTATGTTTTGAATTTTTTAAAATTGACATTATTTTTAGATTCAGAATATCAAAATTTTCTTAGGGTAAAATTTTGGTACTTTTCTGATAACTTTCATATTTTAATGAACAGTGAAAATGACTAAATTTTGATTAAAAAAACATTTTTATTCGAAATAATTAATAGTGACAAATTATGAATTTGAGTGATTTTAAAGTATAATTAGATTATTATTTTACCATTTCATCCAAATTTGGTCATTGGAAATAATTTCAAATTTACACTAGACATACGAATGTGTCAATATTTTGATAGTTATTATTTGTTAAAAACAGGCTTTTTATTTCGACGATGGCCATTAATTTTAAATTAATTTCTGCCACTTATGTGTTTTGAATTTGTAAAAACGGATTATAAATTAATTTCTGTGGATGGAACCCAAACGCCTCACGAAATGATGATGGTTCAATTATCTCCTACCACCTCTAATGGTGGCCATTATAATGGAACTATAATTATATATGATATTAATGATATTTATATTATATATTAGATTATATAATTCCATTTTATATCATAACATTATTTTTTTCATGTCGTATATATATACGATAATTTCATTTAAGGAAGTCCAGAATACTGCCCCCTCAAAGTTATATGATTCATTCATACCATAAATAGAACGTATAAAGGATGGAGTTAATGTTCTTATGTAACAAATATCAGATATTATATTATACTGTAATAATAATATAGCTATATATCATTTGGTTTTTATTATTTTAAAATGAAAAATTAAATGGAAGTAGCGTTTGTGCGTACGTATGTATTACCATCTCCACAAACACGATGAGATTAATTTCCCAACCATATCCATTGAAGAATAATGCTCGTTTGATGATTAAAAGTAAATTTTAAGGTCTCGATGTCATTCTATATATGAATAAGATACAACCAATCCATAACAATCAAGACTTATGTAACAAATCATATAAAGGAAAACGAATCAGTTAACACCTGAAACGATGATGATACTAATATATTATTAACAAATCAATGTTAAAAGATCATATATGATATCATATTAAAGTATAGGATTGTTGTATAATTTAATAACAATTATTTCACTATTATACATGAGGTTAACCTACCCTCAACCATGGAAATGTAAAAGGTAAGTGGTTTTCAACTCACTTTTTATTCCAGTGAGATTCATGCTATATTGCCACTATTACCTTTTGTGTGGTGTATGTACTTCCCATAATTGTATTATTTGTGTAATACACATTAATTTATTATAATTCACATATTCATTGTATGATACCTCTTTCAGGGGTTGTATTTTTCATATGTTACCAAATTGGTAAGGGTTTATTTCCCAATCTCTTCATTATCCGATGTTGTTTATACGTAAATATCTACTAGGACCTCTTTAACATCCACATCCAGGTTTCTTAAAAAAGTATTTAAATACGTTTTTACTATTTACTAGTCAATTTTTTGATGTCATTTGTACCCTTATGTGTTTTTAAAGGAAAGTTTTTGTCAATTTCCAAAATATGTACTTTTTTACATTTTTGGCATATTTAAGGTAAGAATGTCTTTTTTAACTTATACGGCGGGAGTGGTTATTTTCCACCATTATAAAATTATCAAAGCTTCCCTTACAAGATTATAAAAATATTTTCAATGTAAATGATTTATTTTATAATTATGTGACTTTTAAATGATTTCAAAATGAATATTTTAAGATCTAGTGAAAGGTACCCATTATCAAGATCATAATTGTAAATTTTTTAAATATTTATCATTCTAATTTTTTTTAATTAATTTCCATGTTTTCAAAAAGATTTTAAGGATTTATTTATATTGACATGAATGTTTTGAAATGATATTTCTTTTCAAAAGTTTCAAAGTGTTATGGGACAATTTTGTTAAAAAATATCTTTTAAATTACATCCTTTATAAATGTGTGACTTTTCAATGATTTCAAAAAAGAGATATTTCTATCAAATAGTTTTAATTTCATCTATGTCAACATCATTTGATGTATTTTAATCTTATTTGAAGTCGATTTATTAGGATACAAAACTTCAATATTGATTTGAAGGTTTTGTGATATGTTTGACTGTGTGTGTGTTATTTTATACCATTCATGGTTTTTAGAAAATGTATTGACATTTCATATGCTAGTTTTAATACTATTGTTTATGTTATGTTTAAAACTATTCATATGAGTAATGCATTGGACTTAGTAAGAGATGGGTGGAGCCCACTATAGCTCCTTGATGCATCGGTAGGTCTCATGAGTCAAACTAGTGTCTTGGCACGAGGCCTTGACAAAATCTTATTTTTAGTCATGGAACGTGGCCTTGGATACGTGGTTATGATAGTCTGGCATTATGAACTGCATCATTATGAATGTGGTTATTGATATTTCATGTGATTATTCAACTATTATAATATCCATTTGAATATGTAAATGGGATTACTTCATTTTATTTTTTCCATATTATGCTGAAGTTCAAGCTTAAAAGGATTTTGTTTTAGTTATACATTGACTTAAATGTTTATTCTTGTTTATGAACGTTTTCGTTGTATTGTTTTCCTTACTGAGAATCTTTGCTCACCCCTTTCAGTGTTATAATTTTTCTCAGGATGTGAAAAAGTATTTTATGAATGACCTGCAGGGATAGTCTGAAGGAGATATGAGTGGGGACCATGGAGACTATATTATTTAATATTTTCAATTTATGATGTAATGTAACATTTATTAATGTATCTAGTGATTTAAAGGATACTAAACGAATCGGCCTTTCGAGACTTGATCTTTTGTGATCATGCCAATGATACATAATAATGCACCGACTCTGGGTAACAGGGGTCAGGGCGTTATAGTTGGTATTAGAGGAAGTTTAGTACAAACCTTGGATGCTAGATTTAGATAAAATCTAATTAGAGCACATATCCCTAAGATAGTATTTGAGGATTAGTATATAAGAACTTTCTAGAATTTTGGTATTGTAGAGATTTTGTGAATTTTCCGAGAAATACATCCCTGTTAGGATACGAGCAGGTAGAGGCGGCTCTGGCACAGATGTACCTAGGGGTAAAACCCGAAATCACTACTTTGAGCTAGACTCGAATAGGAACCGGTGCATGAAAACGGTCCTTGATACACTCTTGGTTATGACACTCCCGATGGATATGTTTAGGATAATTCTCATTTTATTTACAAACCATTATGAAGGCTTTATGAGTATATACTTTTTCAAAGAATTTTTTTTATGATTATTGATTATATCCATAAATTGTTTAATTTATGTTAAGTGTTTTACAAGATTTGGATTAGGTATTTCTATTAATAAACTAATCTAGTGTATGCCATTGTTTAAAAATGGTGCCCAATAGTAGGAATGATAACACCGACCATACGCATGATCCAACGAGTGAGAAGGATCACATCTTTCATGGTCTTATGCCATAATTTAGAATGGAAATAGTCTCCCATGTATTATTATCATATGAATAAATAATATCATCTGTTGATAAGATAAGTAAGGAGTTCTCAGAGTCCTATGGATTTGACGGGAATCCAGAGAAGAAAAATATGGTAGAGAGAAAGACATATTGAGGGAAGATGGTAAAGAAGGATTTTACCATATGTGATAATTGTGGAAAGAATCACCTTGGACAATGCTTTAAGGGAATGTTAGTATGTTATAAGTGTGGAGAAAAAGGACACCACCTTCGGGATTGTGAGGGTAAGAAAAAAGTTTCAAATGTACAATGCTTCATATGCATGGAGTGGGGACACTACGCGAATCAATGTTAAAATAATCAGAGTATTCCCCAAATGATGCTATTGGATTATAATAAAGTTATGATACTACCACAGAATATGATGAATGACTAGTGTTCATATGTTGTTTTTAAATAATTATTTCATTTGAGTTTTGTACCAATGATGTACTGGTTATATGAATTATGGAGAAAAATACGGATTGTACTAGAGTACTATTTCATTGAGTATTTGAGATTATATGGTACTATGAAAAGTGACTCAACAGTAATTTAAATTTACTTTTTTAAAAAATATATGGCTGAAGGAAAGGTAATCCTTAATATGGTCTTGATACTGAGGAAGTAATTTTGGAATAAGAGATGGTTGATTTTGATAAATTATATTGGATATTCTTGACTACCTTTGCACTTATTAATGGTTTTTTTATTTCATCATTGTTGGAATATTCTTGGTTTTTGGATATAAGGAGTATATACATTATTATATAAGTAATAAGGGATCATTAATGTAATCAATATGGTTTGATGGTATTTTAGGATAGTGCAGTGTTTTAAAAGAATACACGATGAAGGTGTTCACATGCTATAACGTGGAAAAAAGGATCTTCATTGTGTTTACCGACCTAATAAATTTAGGACTATGAGTTGGATATAAGCATTTTGGATAAGTTTAGTTTGAGATTATTTTTGTATTTCCATAAATATGAAAACCCAGAGGTCGGGCGGTAACCTATGATGTCCGGCAAGGCCGCGAGACTTGAACCCACAACTGAAGGGCGACAAGGGTGTATCACCTACCACTAACACATGTGATGTCCTGGATTGAATAATGTAGTTTTTTAATGGTTCTTCTAGATTAATTATAAATTCTTTCTGAACCCTATATTGATATGATAAATAGAATATTATTTTTATCTTCTATTATCTATTATAGTGAAAGATGATTTTGTGGAAGAACATAGTTAACGGATGGGACTGTACTTGTCAAGTATATATTTTTATTCTTCTCTATTCAATGATGAAATTAATTATTATACTTTAGTGAAGGGATATTAAAACATAAAATTTGTTATCCTAATACCAAATGTTTTGTTGAACCGATGGTATTTTAAATCATCATAGATTGAGGAATTTAAGGCCCTCAATTTAACACTTGATTGTGATTAATGACCTCAATAACTACCTATAAATATTTACATTTTCCCTCAAATTATATGTCTCTACTTTCCACCAATGTTATCCTAATAAAGATTATAATTTGGTGGTGACCTTTTCATTTCTCTTTTCCTCATATGAAGACTAAATATTACTAACCTAATTTCCGATGTGGGTTTTCCCAATGGTATTTTCTATTTTAAACCGTTTATTTTCTACAAATAATTTCAAATTGCGACGATGAAATTTTTTTAAGGAGGGAATAATGTCACAACCCATGATTTCATAGTAAATTAATTTTTCAAAGTAATTCAATAACTTTCACTACATGCAACACTGAGTTCTAGCGCACCATGAATTACCACACAAGTCGTTCAAAAGAGGTTATGAATAGTATTAACTGAATTTTGGACATTATATAATACACATTATTTTAAAATCCATATTATGAGTTTCTTAAACATAACGTAAGAACAAATACATTTTTTTCAGATAAAAGAATTATTTTTCAAAAAATGAAATTTTACCACCTTTTAATGGCGAAGCCTTTTTAAATACAATATTAGAAACATTTATATATATTTAATTTGAAAAAATATACTTTTTCTTTAGAATTAGGACATAATAATTTAGTTTTAATAATGTTTTGGTGTTTTTCTGAAAACTTTCATATTTAGTTGAATAGTGAAAAAAACTATATTTAAACTGAAAACAACATTTTTAATCAAAATAATTGATATTGTCAAATTATAAATTTTAATGGTATGGAAGTATAACTAGATTATATTATTAACATTTAATCCAATTATGTTCATTATAAGTAATTTCACTTTGAAATTGGACATAAACAAGTGTCAAACTATTGATTGTTATAAAAAATACGTTTTTTGGTTTTAATAGCGGAAATTATTTTTAAATTAATAAATACATGTTTATGTTTTGAAATTGGTAAAATAGACGTCATTTTTGGATTCGTAATATCTAAATTAGCTTAGGGAGAAATTTTGGTACATTTCTGATAACTTTCATATTTTGATGAATAGTGAAAATTAATAAATTTTAATTAAAAAACTTTTTTAATTGAAATAATTAAGAGTGATAAGTTACGAATTTGAGTTATTTTAAAGTATAATTAGATTATAATTTTACCATTTAATCAAATTTTTTCATTGGACATATTTTCATATTTAAAATGGACATAAGAAAATGTCAATCTTTTGATAGTCATTATTTGTTAAAATCACGCTTTTTGTTTCAACAATTGGAATTAATTTTAAATTAATTTCCGCCATTTATGTGTTTTGAATCTCAAAAAATGTATTCCATATTTGGAATCAGGATATCCAAATTGTGTAAATATTTAACTTTTATTTTTAGACATTTTTAATAATTTAATCAGTAAATATTTTATTTACCATGGTTAAAGGGTAAATCCGGTAAATATGGGTAAAAAATAAGGTAATAATAATACTAAATTACCCTAAAATGTGTCCTACACTAATTGGTTGATATCTTTCTGACCATGGAAAAATGTGGATCGATTTTGGGTCCCCATGGAGCCACTTGTAGTTGATAAGGAAACTTTATATTAATTAAGTTTAAGTAAATACAAAAATGACATAACCATATATCATTTAGAAAAACATATATTAAATAAGGTTATATATGTTATATTCTCATCTATAAATATTAATTAGATAAATAAAAATGTTTAATACATAATGGAATTTTATTTATAATTTTTAGTCATTTATAATTAAATTTAGTTATGACACAATAATGATGCAATATTTTCCTTATTAATGAATGAATTAAGTAATTGGTATTGTAAAGGTTAAAATAAATATAATTTGATAGTATTGAGGCCATAAAATAATTTTATTGATTAATATTACATGTTATTATTGCCTAAATTAATATGGTTCAAATTAATAATGTTTATATGACTTTTACAAAAAAAACAATTATTAAATATTGTCAAAATTGACATAAATGAGCTTTTAAAACAAGTATTATATTATTAATTGATATTATATTCCTAAAAAATATAAGGATTATCCAAATGACTTATATCATTATAGGTGTATCATTTATGGACTACATGGAGGTCTATGTGATGTATATAGTATGTTTATTAACTATATAATATAAAAATACAAAGTGACATGATAAGTGTCGAACTAATTAACTAAAAGTTAAAACAAAATGATAAGGTTAATAAAGTGACCCAAACCTGTCTAAAACCTATTGGTTGAGTTTTTTGAAAACTATACCAAAATTATACTTTTAATAATCTACTTTTGAGCCATTGGAAACTGAATATGAATTTATTATAAAATAATACTTTATGTTTTTCCTAAAGAGCTCTTCTCCCCCTTATAAAAGGACACCACTTCATACCATTTTTTCCGCACCTCTCTAGCCATTTGTCTCGTCCAAAATCTGCCAAATTAAGCTCCCTACATCCCCCTACTACCCATAGAATACATACCTTAGGAAGAAGGCACTTCAAGTGTCCTTTTTGGTTCAATCCAAAGGGAGTTACCCAAATTAAAGGTAACGATTTCTCTTAGCTTATTTTTTTTTATTTTACTTGTTCAACCCCTAAACTATTCTTATTATTTTATTTTGTAACAAAACCAGTATTATAAATATACTAGTATATTTTTATGATATGTATTAGAACTACACTTATACACACCTCCATATAATGGGTGAAGAACATAATGTTTTTTTGGATGGAAACCAAACACCTCACGAAATGATGTTTGTTCAATTATCTCCTACCACATCTCATGGTGGCCATTATGATGGAACTATAATTAAATTTGATATTAAGGATATTTATTTTATATATAAACGTCTGTATTTCCATTTTATATCATACCATTATTCATTTCATATTGTATATATATACGATAATTTCATTTGAGGAAGTGTAGACTACCACCCCCTCAAAGTGATATGACTCGTTCATAACATACATGGAACATATAAAGGATGTTGTTAATGAACATAAGTAACACATATCAGATATTATATTATACTGAAAAAATAATAAACCTATGTATCATTTTATTTTAATTCCTTTTAAAATTAAAAATGAAATGGTAGTAGTGTTCGTGCGTACGTACGAATTACCGTCTCCACAAAAGTGATGAGATTCATTTACCCAACATATCCATTCAAGAATAATTCTCATTTTATGATTAAAAGTAATGTTTAAGGACTTTATGTCATTGTGGATATGAATAAGATACAACCTATCCATAACATACATGACTTACGTAAGGAATCAAATAAAGGAAAATGAATCAGTTAACACCCGAAACGATGATAATACAATGATATTATAAACAAATGAATGTAAAAAGACCATATATGATATCATATTAATGTATATGATTCTTTTATAATTTAATAATAATTATTTCACCATTATAATTGAGGTTAACCTACCCTCAACCAAGGAAAAGTACAAGGTATGGGGTTTTCATCTCACTACTTATTCCAGTGAGATTCATGCTATATTGCCACTATTACCTTTTGTGTGGTGTACGTACTGCCCATAATTGTATTATTTCTATAATATGATTTAATTTATTTGTATTTACATATTAATTATATGATACCTCTTTCATGGGTTGTATATTTCTTAAGTTACCAAATTTGTAAGGGTTTATTTCACAATCTCTTCATTATCCGAGGTTGTTTATACGTAATTATCCACTGGGGCCTCTTTATCATCCACATAAATGTTTCTTAAAAATGTATTTAAAAACAGTTTTAATATTTAGTAGACCATTGGTTAAATTCATTTATAACATTATTTTTTTTAAATTAATCTTTTTTTTGTTTTCCAAACAAGGTACTTTTTAACCTTTTCGACAAATTTATTGTAGTAATGTCTTTTTTAACTTATACGGTGGGTGCGGTTATTTTCTGCAGTTATAAAATCATCGAAGCTTTCCTTAGAATATTATAATAATATTTTAAAAGTAAATGTTTTATTTTATAATGATTTGACTTATAAATGACATCAAAATGAATATTTTAAGATTTCGTGATAGGTACTCTTAATCAAGATCAGAATTGTAAATGGTTTAATGATTTAACTTTATAAACATTTTTAATTAATGTCCCTGTTTTCAAAATGATATTAAGGCTTTATTTATATGCACATGATTGTTTTAAATGATATTTATTTTCAAAAGTTTCAAAGTGGTATGGGACACTTTTATTCAAAAATATCCTTTAAATTACTTCCTTTATAAATGTGTGACTTTTCAATGATTTCAAAGAAGAGATATTTCTATAAAATAGTTTTCATTTCATCTATGTAAACATCCTTTGATGTATTTTATGCTTATTTGAAGTTGATTTATTATGATACAAAACATCCATATTGTATTGAATGTTTTGTTATATGTTTCATTGTGGATGTTTTATTTTTATACCATTCGTGGTTTATGGAGAAAGTATTGACATTTCGTATACCATTTTTAATACTAATGTTTATGTTATGTTTAATCCTATTCATATGAGGAATGCATTGGACATAGTAAGCGATGGGTGGAGCCCGCTACAGCTCCTTGATGAATCGTTAGGTCTCATGAGACAAACTAGTGTCTTGGCACGAGGCCTTCACAAAATCTTATTTTTAGTCTTGGAACATGGCCTTGGATATGTGGTTATGATAGTTTGGAATTATGCATTATGTCATTATGAATATGGTTATTGATATTTCATGTGATTATTCAACTAGTAGAAAATCCATGTGAATAAGTTAATGGCATTACTTCATTTTATTTTTTCCATATTATGCTGAAGTTCAAGTTTAAAAGGCTTTTGTTTTAGTTATACATTGCCTAAAATGTTTATGCTTGTTTATGAACGTTTTCATTGTATTGTTATCCATAATGATCATATGTTCTCAACCCTTTCAATGTAATAATTTTTTTCATGATGTGAAGAAGTATTTTATGAATGACCTGCACGGATAGTCAGAAGGGGATATGAGTGTGGACCATGGAGACTATATTAGTGACGTTTTTCAATTTATGATGTAATGCAATATTTTTGAATGTGTCTGATGATTTAAAGGCTAGTAAACTAAACGATCTTTTGAGAGTTGATCGTTTGTGATCATGCCAATGATATGTAATAATGCACCAACTCTAGGTAACTGGGGTCATGGCGTTATAGTTGGTATCAGAGGAAGTTTAGTACAAACCTCGGAAGATAGATTTAGATAAAATCTAATTAGACCACATAACCCTAAGATAGTCTTTTAGGATTATAATAGAAGAACTGCCTAGAATTTTGGTATTGTAAAGATTTTGTGAATTTTCTGAGCAATACATCCCTGTCTGGATACGAGCAGGTAGAGGTCGCTCTGGCACAGATGTACCTAGGAGTAAAACACGAAAACACTGCTTTGAGCTAGACTCGAACAGGAACTGCTGCATGACAACAGGCCTTGATACACTCTGGGTTATGACACTCTCGGGGGATATGTTTAGGATAATTCTCATTTTATTTACAAACCATTATATAGGGTTTATGAGTATATACTTCTTCAAAGAATTTTTTTATGATTATGGACTATATAAATAAATTGTTCAAATTATTTTAAGTGTTTTACATGTTTTGGATTAGGTATTTCTATTCATAAACTAATCTACTGTATTCCATTGTTTAGAAATGATTCCCAATATAAGGAATGATAACTCTGGAAATACGCACGATCCAAAGTGTGAGAAGGATCACATCTTCTATAGTCTTAAGCCATAATTTAGAAGGGAAATAGTCTCCCATGTATTATCATCATCTGAATAAATAGTATCATGTGTTGATAAGATAAGTAAAGAGTTCTCAGAGTCTTATGGATTTTACGGGAAGTCAGAGAAGAAAAATATGGTAGAGAGAAAGACAGATAAAGGGAAGAAGGTTAAGAAAGATTTTCCCATATGTGATAACTGTGGAAAGAATAACCCTGGAAAATTCATGAAGGTAATGGGAGTATGTTATAAGTTTACAGAAAAAGGACACTACGTTCGGGATTGTGAGGGTAAGAAAAAGGTTTCAAATGTACAATGATTCATCTGCATGGAGTTGGGACACTACGCGAATCAATGTTCAAATCATCAGAGTATGCCATAAATGATGCTATTGGATAATAATAAATTTATGATACTACCACAGAAGAAGAGGAATGACTAGTGTTTTTATGGTGTAATTAACGAATTATTTCAATTGAGTGTTGTATCAATGATATACTGCTTATATGAATTATGGAGAAAAATACGGATTATACTGCAGTACTATTTCATTGAAGATTTTAGATTATATGGCACTATGAAAAGTGACTCAACAGTAATTTAAATTTTCTTTTTATGAAAATACATGGTTGAAGGATAGGTAATCCTTAATATGTTCTTGATACTGAGGAAGTAATTTTGGAATAAGAGATGGTTGATTTGGATAAATTATATTGGATATTCTTGACTACCTTGGCACTGATTAAAAGTTTTTTTATTTCATAATTGTGGGAATATTCAAGGTTTTTTTATATAAATAGTATATCCAGTATTCTATAAGTAATAAGGGATCATTAATGTAATCAATACGGTTTTATGGTATTTCAGGTTGTTGTAGTGTTTTAAAAGAATACATAATGAAGTTGTTCACATTCTATTACGTGGAAAAAAGGATCTTCAGTGTGTTTACCTACCATGTAAATGTTGGACTGTGATTTGGATAGAAACCTAATGGATAAGTATAGTTTGAGATTATTTTTGGATTTCCATAGAAAGGAAAACCCGGAGGACGGATGACAACCTGTCAGGTCCGGCAAGGCCGTGAGACTTAAACCCACAACCGAAGGGCGACAAGGGTGTATCACCTACCACTAACACATGTGATGGCCTAGATTGAATAATTTAGATTGTTAATGGTTCATCTAGATTAATTACAAATTCATTTTGAACCCTATCTGAATAGGATAAATAGAATAATATTTTTATGTTCAATTATCTTTAATAGTGAAAGATGAGTTCGAGGAAGAACTGAGTTAAAGGATAGGACTGTACTTGTCAAGTATATATTTTTCTTCTTCTCGTATTCAATGAAGAAATTAATTCTTATACATTAGTGAATGGATCTAAAAACAACAAATTTGTTATCCTAATACCATATGTTTTGTTGAACCGATGGTATTTTAAATCATCATAGATTGATGAATTTAAAGCCCTTAATATTACACTTGTTTTTGATTAATGACCTCATTAACTACCTATAAATATTTATATTTTCCATCCAATTATATGTCTCTACTTTCCACCAATGTTATCCTAATCAAGATTATAATTTGGTGGTGACCCTTTCATTTCCATTTTCCTCATATAAAGACTAAAAATTACTAACCTAATTTCCGATGTGGGTTATCCTAATGGTATTTTCTATTTTAAACATTTTATTTTCTACAAATAATTGAAAATTTTTTGGATTCAATTTATTAATGTAGGGAAGAATGTCACACCCCAATATTTCATAGTACGTTAATTTTTCAAAGTAATTCAATAACATTCACTACATGGAAGACCGAGTTCTAGCACCCCATGACTTACCAAACAAGTCGTTCAAAAGAGGTTATTAATAGTATTAAATAAATTGTGAAAATTATATAATCCTCATAATTCTAAAATCTATATTATGAGTTTCTTAGACATAATGTAAGAACAAATACATTTTTTCAGATAAAAGAATTATTTTTCAAAAAATGAAATTTTGCCGCCTTTTAATGGAGAATCCTTTTTAAATCCAATATTTTAAACATTTATATAAATTTAATTTGAAAAAATAAAAGTCTTCATTAGAATCGGGATATAAGAATTTAGTTTTAATAATTTTTTGGTGTTTTTCTGATAACTTTCATATTTAGGTGAATAGTAAAAAAACTATATTTTAACTGAAAAAAACATTTTTAATCAAAATAATTGATATTGGAAAATTATAAATTTTAATGGAATATAAGTATAAATAGATTATATTTTTACCATTTAATCCAATTATGTTCATTTTAAGTAATATCACTTTGAAATTAGACATAAACAAGTTTCAAAGTTTTGATAGTTATTAAAAATATTCCTTTTGGTTTTAATAGAGGAAATTATTTTTAAATTAATAAATGAATGTTTTAGGTTTTGAATTTGGTAAAAATTGACTTCATTTTTGGAGTCGGAATATCTAAATTAGCTTCGGGTGAAATTTTGGTACTTTTCTGATAACTTGCATATTTTTATGAATAGTGAAAATTAATAAATTATAATAAAAAAACTTTTTTAATCGAAATAATTATGAGTGAGAAATTATGGATGTGAGTTATTTTAATGTATAATTAGATTATAATTTTACCGTTTAATCCAATTTTGTTTATTTGAAATAATTTCATATTTAAACTGGACATAAGAAAGTGTCAATCTTTTTATAGTCATTATTTGTTAAAATCACGCTTTTTGTTTCGACAATTGGAATTAATTTTAAAATAATTTCTGCCATTTGTGTGTTTTTTATTTTGAAAAATGGATTCCATAATTGGAATCATGATATTTAAATTGTGTAAATAGTTAACTTTTATTTTTAAACATTTTTAAAAATTAATTCAGTAAGTATTTTATTTACCATGGTTAAAGGGTAAATCTGGTAAATAAGGGAAAAAATAATGTTATAATAATACCAAATTACTCTAAAACATGTCCTACCCTAATTAGATGATAGATTTCCGACCATGGACATCTGTGGGTCGATTTTGTGTCCCCATGGAGCCACTTGTTGGTGATTAGGATGGTTTATTTTAATTAAGTTTAAGTAAATACAAAAATGACATAACAATTTTTAAATAAGGTTATATATGTTATATTCTTGACTATAAATATAAATTATAAAGATAAAAAGATTTAATACATAATTGAATTTTAATTATAATATTTAGTCAATTAGTAATTAAATTTTTGTTATTACACAATAATGAGGCAATATTTTCCTTATTAATGAATGAATTATGTAATGGGAATTATAAAGGTTAAAATAAATATAATTTGAATGGTTTGAGGCCATCAAATAATTTTATTGGTTAATATGACATGTTATTATTGCTTAAATTAATTTTGTTCGAATTAATAATTTTTTTATGACTTTAACAAAAAGAAATTATTAAATATTGTCAAAATTGACATAAATGAGTTTTTAAAAAAATTTATTATTTTATTAATTTATATTCTATTCCTAAAAATCTATGGGATAGCCAAAGGAAATATATCATGATAGGTGTATCATTAATGGACCACATGGGGGTCGCTGGGATGTATATAGTATGTTTATTAACTATATAATATAAAAATAAAAAGTGACATTATAAGTGTCGAATTAATTAACTAAAAGTTAAAACAAAATGATAAGGTTATTAAAGTGACACAAATATGTCTAAAACCTAGTGGTTGAGTTTTTTGCGACCTATAACCACCTTATACTTTGAATAATCCACTTTTTAGCCATTATAAACCGAATATGAATTTATTATAAAATAATACTTTATGTTTTTCCTAAAGTGCCCTTCTCCCCTTATAAGAGGACACCAATTATAACCTATTCTACGCACCTCTCAAGCCATTTTCCTCGTCCAAAATCTTCAAAATTAAGCTCCATAAATCCCCCTAATAAACCTAGAATCCATACCTAAGGCAGAATGCACTTCAAAGTCCTTTTTGGTTCAAACCAAATGAAGTTATCCAAATTAAAATTAACGATTTCTCTTAGCATCTTTTCTTTTATTTTACTTGTTCAACCCCTAAACTCTTCTTATTCTTTTATTTTATATAAAAACAGTATCATAAATATACTAGTATATTTTTATGAGAAGTATTTGAACTAAACTTAACCACACCTCCATCTAATGGGTGAAGAACATAATGTTTTTGTGGATGGAAACCAAACACCTCACGAAATTATGATTGTTCAATTATCTCCTACCACCTCTCATGTTTTCCATTATGATGGAACTATAATTAAATTTGATATTAATGATATTTATTTTATATATAAACTTTTGTAATTCCATTTTATATCTTACCATTATTCATTTCCTGTTATATATATATATACGATAATTTCATTTGAGGAAATGCAGACTACCACCACCACAAAGTGATATGACTCGTTCATACCATACATGGAACATATAAAGGATAGGTTTAATGAACATAACTAACACATATAGAATATTTTGTTATACTGGAAAAATTATATACCTATGTGTCATTTTATTTTGATTCCTTTTAATATGAAAAATGAAATGGTAGTAGCGTTCGTGCGTACGTACGGATTACCGTCTCCACAAAAGCGATGAGATTGATTTCCCCACCATATCCATTCAAGAATAATTCTCATTTGATAATTAAAAGTAATTTTTAAGGACTTGATGTCATTCGGGATATGAATAAGATACAACATATACATAACAACCATGACTTACGTAAAGAAGCATATAAAGGAAAATGAATCAGTTAACACCCAAAACGACGATAATACTATGATATTATTAACAAATATATGTTAAAAGATCATATATGAAATAATATTAATGTATATGATTCTTGTATAATTTAATAACAATTATTTCACCATTATACTTGAGGTTAACATACACTCAACCAAGGAAAAGTAAAAGGTAAGGGGTTTTCATCTCACTCCTTATTCCCGTGAGATTCATGCTATATTGCCACTATTACATTTTTTGTGGTGTATGTACAACGCATAATTGTATTATTTGTGTAATTCGATTTAATTTATTTGTATTTACATATTCATAATATGATTCCTCTTTCAAGGGTTGTATATTTCGTAAGTTACCAAATTGGTATGGGTTTATTTCACAATCTATTCGTTATCCAAGGTTGTTTATACGTAATTATCTGCGGGGACCTCTTCATCATCCACATCCATGTTTATTAAAAATGTATTTAAAAATTGTTTTATTATTTACTAGACAATGGGTAAAAGTCATTTATAAATTTATGTGTTTCGAAATGAATCTTTTTGTTGTTTTCCAAACAAGGTACTTTTTACCATTTTCAAAAAATTTAAGGTAATGATGCCTTTTTTAACTTATACAGCGAGTGCAGTTATTTTCCTCCATTATAAAATCATTTAAGCTTCCCTTACAAGCTTATAATAATATTTTAAAATTAAATTTTTTATTTTATAATTATGTGGCTTTTAAATGACATCAAAATGAATATTTTAAGAATTTGTGATAGGTACTCTTTATCAAGATCATAATTGTAAATGTTTTAAGGATTTATCTTTCTAAATTTTTTTAATTAATGTCCATGTTTTCAAAATGATTTTAAGGATTTATTTATATGGACATGATTGTTTTTAATTTATATTTATTTTCAAAAGTTTCAAAGTGGTATGAGACACTTTTATTCAAAAATCTCTTTTAAATTATTTCCTTTAGAAATGTGTGACTTTTCAATGATTTCGAAGAAAATATATTTCTAACAAATAGTTTTTATTTCATCTATGTCAACATACTTTGATGTATTTTATGCTTATTTAAAGTTGATTTATTATGATACAAAACATCCATATTTTATTGAAGGTTTTGCGATATGTTTGACTGTGGATGTGTTATTTTTATACCATTCATGGTTTATGGAGAAAGTATTGAAATTTTTTATACAAGTTTTAATATGAATGTTTATGTTATGTTTAATGCTATTCATATGTGGAATGAATTGGACTTAGTAAGTGATGGGTGGAGCCCGCTATAGATCCTCGATGCATCGGTAGGTTTCATGAGACAAACTAATGTCTTGGCATGAGGCCTTGACAAAATCTTATTTGTAGTCTTGGCATGAGGCCTTGGCTATGTGGTTGTGGTAGTATGAAATTATGCCTTCCATCATTATTAAAGTGGTTATTGATATTGCATGTGATTATTCGACAAGTATAATATCCATGTGAATAAGTAAATGGCATTACTTCATTTTATTTTTTCTATATTATGTTGAAGTCCAAGTTTAAATGGATTTTGTTTTAGTTATACATTTCCTTAAATGTTTATGCTTATTTATGAAATTTTTCGTTGTATTGTTATCCTTACTGAGCATCTGATCTCACCCCTTCCAATGTTTTATTTTTTCCCAGGATGTGAAGAATTATTTTATAAATGACCTGCAGGGATAGTCTAAAGGGGATATGAGTGTGGAACATGGAGACTATATTATTGAGGTTTTTCAATTTATGTTATAATGTAACATTTATGAATGTATCTAGTGATTCCAAGGCTACTAAAATAATCGGTGTTTCGAGTCTTGATCTTTTGTGATCATGCCAATGACATGTAATAATGCACCGACTCTGGGTAACTGGGGTCAGTGCGTTACACAGCCTTCTACATGGACGGAACTACACTGCATGTTCAAAACAAACACTCTGTGTACATGAAAATATAACACCGACCCATGTTGTTCGTGACAAGGCTGGGTACCTTGGACAATGCTACAGTGTGTGTTCATACCAAAAACTGTGTGTACTACATGAGATTCCCCAACCGTGTTGTTAATGACATGGTGGAGTACGTGGCTTAGTCTACACAGTGTGCCTGTATGTTGACATGGAATGTATCTATCAAGTTTCATCCATCCGTGTTGTTACTCAAACGGGAAAACACACGGTCACCACAGCACGAAGTGTACATATTTTACACGGCATGTTTTCACAAGACATCCACAACCATGTTTCCCCTCCCCCACAGTCAGTGACATGGTTAGGGACTACACAGTGTTTATTCGTAAAGTACATGCCATGTATTCTGGGTTTTTCAGGACAGTAGCCCCAGAAACTGCTCCGGGGCCCAGAAAAATACTGAAAAAGAACATTAAGGTGCCAAATTCCGATTCATGAGGGCCCATACTCCTCGCGGATCAATGCATGGAATCTTATACATGTCATTGAAAAGCAGAAAAGGCAATGATCCACCAATTTATTGTCCATGAGGGCCCATATCTCCTCAGGAACCAAAATTTGGATTTCATTCACATAAAACATTATAAAAAATGATCTAACTATAGAAAAGATTCTATCACGGCATCAATCACAATAGCATGCATATTCTACACAACATCTATCACAAAAAAATGAAATTGCTAATGCATTCTAGATGGCATGGAAAGAATACATGACATGTGATTTCAAGAAAGTTCCTATATGATGCACGAGATAGCATACTGTCATCTCATTGGGTTGCATCACGAATAGAACCTCAATAACGTCAACAATAATAGAACAAATCATGTGAATCACTTGACGTGAAATCAAACAACTATAATAATCACAAAACCAGAATGATTGCGATTAATGTGGTTGATTCAGGTTTCCCTATAAATGGGTTAGCAACTCTTAGGCACAGCTCATTAGCAAGTACCTATTGCATCTTATCCCTGGATAAAGGCTCCGAACAGTAAGTCAAGAGAAAAAAATGCTCTGATAACAGTTTGTAACATCTTGGTTCAGGAAGCCAACCAGAGGAGCCAAATACCTGATTCGCCACATGGCCTCAAGCACATTTCCTTAAATGCCAGAGGCTACCAATTAGAAGTGAGGGCCTTGGGTGTGATTGTGGGGAAACTATGTCCTCATTGGCAGAGTAAACAATGGAAGATAAACAAAAGTAATAGCGGAAGCAGTAAACATGCAAACAAGAGTAAAAAGTGTAAGACTAAAACTGTAAACAATAGAGCACCTATATAAAATGATGCATTATACATATGTCTAGGAAAGCATCCAAACAATTGAAAATGCTGGAAATAAAATAGTACTAACCCAGTATAAAAAGGGAGGATAAATAACATCTCCCCAGCATCACAAGCCATAGCTTGGTCCCTTACTCTCGGGCTACACAACAATCAAGTTCCAGAAGGAGAAGGGCACTTTACCTTATCTATTCCTGCAACAAAATAGTCTTTTTGGGCTGAAAATCATGTCCCAAATGTGTTGTGAGACTAAATACCAATAGAAAACCACCGGAAGATCTGTTCCTAACAGTTAGTGAGTATATGACAGGTAAATGTGCAGAAAATAGTAAATAGTAAATAATACACAATAAACATGACAGTACTCAATAGTAAACAATCCACAGTTCATTCAAGCAATAGTGAGTCAAAAAACTAGCCATATGTAGATAATCCTCTGGGATGTACTCATATCCATCCCCTATGGTCATACCTAATAAGTACATACAACCCTTTGGGAAACAGACTCTATCTAACCCCTCTGGTTCTGCATAGGAATTTAATAATTACTCTCTAAGGAAGCATTCACATTCTATCACCTTATAGTCATAGTAAGGCAAGACACTCTGAAGAAGCTCAAACTGTCCATTCCCCGCATAGTCTAAGATAATCATAGACTCTCTGAGTAAGCTCACATGTCCATTCCCCTTATAGCCCCATGGTCTAAGACTCTCTGAGGAAGCTTACTCAATCAATTACCCTTATAGCCCCGGTCATTCAATTCAAACAAAGACTCTCTGAGAAAGCTCACACAGTCAATCCTCTTATATTATAATGTAACCAGGGACTCTCTAAAGAAGATGTCATGGTCAATCCCCTTATATCCCCAACTGATCCCAATCCCTCTGAGGATACTCACTCAGTCAATCCCGATATAGTCTACTGCACCCGGTTCTCACATCCCCATGTAGGATAACGGCATAACAATACAATATGAGCAAAGTAGACTCATATAACTACATGGCTAACAGTACTAAAATATATCAATCAAGTCAGAAAACATTCATCCATCCTACTAAAATAGGCCTGGAAACAGAAAAGGAAATTATGGAAAAATAGGACCAAATGGTCTTAAACAGAACAATCCAAGGGAAATGAAAATCCAAGCTCGGTAATAAACTCAATTGACATCCAAATTACCTCTACATGGGCACACAGTAATGATAAGAAAACAACAAGGGTAAAATGGTAATCACCCAATACTCCGTTCAAGGGTATTGGTGGAATTTGAAAATTATTCTCAAATACTTCAAATGCAAGGGAAAAAACAATCTACCTCAAGGCTAGGAGATCGTTATACATGAACCAAAATTCCTGAATCTCCATAGAACATTGAATATAAACAAAAATTTCTAAAACGATCAATCCACAACAACATAGAAAAGAGGAAGAATTGGAAGACGATTCTCTAGAAGAAGTAAGAGGTTACTGATGCGGTTCCAATGCAATCAACGATAGTAGATTCGGAGAACGGATAAATGCTCAGGGGCTTAGAGAAGATCTGCGGTCGTATGGACTCTCTCCGACGAAGAACACCAAGAAGAAGACATATATGTCCTTCATACGCGACCCCAGTGCATTTATTAAAAAAAATATAGTACACAGGGTGTACATTTGGAGTACAGGGCGTATACTCGCCTTTTCCGTACTATGCTTTAGGCGTCCTTAAAACACCCTTACACAGTCGTGTGTGTGTCCCTTATAAGGCTAGAACACGGCCACCAGTGGCATGTAAGAACAAGGAGTGTACTCATAAAGTACACGGCATGTACTTCAATAATTTCTAGAAACTCCTCTGTTCTCAAAAACTCCATGAAAAGAAAAACATACCTGAAATGAAGATCTGGGTTCTTATATCCAATGCCCACTAATGGAATTCAATTTCTAAAGAAATTTTTTTCCCTTAATGAGAATTTGAGATCACCCTTATTATGTTATTTTTATCGAATTGGTTACATGTAATGATGTCTAATGAATAATTTTTACAATGATTTCATACTGATGATAAATATAACATAATGTAAAATAATAAATTCATGGTTTAGTGAGATAAATTCACATTTAAAGACATTGGAATTTATTGTGTATGTGTTTTCCCTAATTTTTATAAACTATAAACCTAAATGTACCAAGATAATTTTAGTTATCTACTATCTCATTTTAACAACATATTATCTGGTTGGTGATAATTGGGTCACCTTCTCCAGTATCAAATCCATAAATGTAAAGATAATAGATTCATCATCAGATATATAATTACGGGTATGAGGTAGTTATACCATCATTTTGGAATAATATATAATATATAAATAATATCAAAACATTATGGAAACCATTTTAATTGATTTAAAAAATTTAATCATGTAAATAAAGTATTAATGTACTGAGTGGTTATTATATTGGGATTTTTAGTTCATGTTGTCTTTACTAAATTAAAGAATTCATTCACATTGACGATAAAATTTCCAAAGAACATTGTAGGAAAAAATAAATCTATATTGCATAAAGTAGGTTTCATGTGAATTAAATCATGAAAAATGTCTCCTCATACAATCATATTATGTTATTAAAATCAATTTTTTTATAACACATGGATATGTATGAAAGGTTATTTTCTACTGAATACAAAAATAAGACATATTATCCTTTAACAAACATATTTTTGATATATTGAGTAACAAAATAAATAAAAATAATTATATAACATCTAATCACCAAAAATATAAATATTAAATTAAATTAATTTAAAAATTATAGATTATTTATAGTATTACACCATCTGAGAATTGATAATCAACCATTTCAGTAAAAAAATTGTATCATAAATATATTCCACCATGTTCTACAATCATTGGAATCCTAAAATGTCAATAATTTTAATTTATAGTAGTTTGAAATGATATTAATTTAATAATAATATAATTTTATACCCACTTATTAAATTTAAACATGCAATTATTAATAATTGTTTATTAAAATCATCATTTCTGGGTTTTCACAATATCATTTTTCATGAAGGTGTCTGTTCAGTGGTCATGAAAAATTTACCATTTTCATGGTTCTATAATATATAATTCTTCAATCATAATATTAATATCATATTAAAAAAATAATATACATATTTTTAAACATCTATACCTAGTTGATAATGAATAGTAAATTATATTTTTTTAGAGAGAGTGTATATCATACGACCATATGGTCATTTTTTTCATTTTCCAAAAAAAATAATGAAATTATTATAAATAATATTTTATAATTCTAGAACCATTAATATATGATAAATATAATATAGATATTATATACATCAAAATAACCGACAAAAACTTATGGTGATGGAATATGAATTATATCACTACGCTGAGGTGGTAGTCCACAAATATTCATATATGAGCCATTCATTTTATATATTTTTTGAGAAATAGATGAATAATTATTCTTCCATAATGAAAATATCATTTAATTTTCATGAGTCCATTTATGTTATTAATTTATAAATAATAAATTAATTATAAGGAAGGTATAAGAAGAAAAAAATGTCAGAGATCGGGTATGAAAAATACCTCTTCATCTATAGAGATCATTTAGATCCCTTCAAAGGACACATAATGTGGGTTTTTAAGAATGAAACAATCTATAAATTTTTTATATTAAATTCTACATAATAATTGGCTTGGTTTTTTAGTCTACGTGGCTCCGACTGGTTTAATGAAGGGAGACGTGGGGGTCATTTTAGATGTGGGGGTGGGACACACCGTGACTATTTTAGAGGAATCATTTTTACGACATATTCATGGATAATTATATCATATGGACATGTATTCCATGTTATTATGATATTTTATTCAAATATGGACATAAAATATTATTTATAAAGGATATATTTTAATTACTAACCTTATCTCTTGCTTTTACCCCTCTATAAAAACAGTTTAACATTATACTTTGTTGTAATATTTTAATATTTTTACTATTAGTTATGAATATAAATGAAAATATTCAACATAAAAAATTATAAAATTATTATTAAAAATATTAAATCATATTTATATAATGAAATACCTATAATTATTATAAATTACATTTAAAATAATCCCGAAAAACAAGATAAAAAACATTTTCATGAATCATTTTTTCTGTATAAAGGTTTTTTAATACCATTAACTTGTATAACATTTTTAGAAAGCCAAAAATTTAATTATATATATATAATAAATAAAATAAATATATTAAGACATAATCAATAAGAAGATTTGAGAATATTATAAAAGAAATGCTATTTTATCGTAATTTGATATTGTCAATATTAATCAAAAAATAAAAATTTATGAAAATTTAAAACAAATTAACCCTAATATAATTTTTACATCATAGATTAAAAATTTATATATATTTTTTAAAATTATATTAATAAAATTGTATTAAATTTATTATTAAATCTCATCAGAAAATGTAATGAATCAGATTTTTAAAGAAAATATATTTCTAAAACATAAAAAATATTTATTGAAAATTTAATACTTATTTATAAGGAATTTATAAAAACACATACATTATATGAAAATATTACACATATTATTCATAATGTGGACAATCATATTCATACACTCTAATCCAATGGGGTTGCGATAACTTTCATATGAAATAATAAAAAATTTATAGAATATTGCTGATCATTTCCAATATTGGTTCCTGTTAAGCATGATATCAATGAAATAGAATATATTCTGAATGAATTGTATAGTAATATATAGGGGTGTTACATTATAAAAAATTATATGTATTTATATATAATAACTTGATCACTCTAACATAAAATAATTATGATACTTTTGCCTCATAAAATCTTCAGGTTCCATTAATGCGTCCTCAATTTTATTCCTTCATGAATAATCGTTAAGCATTTGAAGGGTTCTATTTTTATAAGATTTTCCCTATGATACTGAATCCCTATCAGTTTTTTCATATATTATACATCATTCTCTTGTGGTATAATCTCTAATCTTAGCACATGTGAAGGGTTAGGTATTCACTTCCTCAAAAATGGTACATTGAAATCATTATAATGTCTGTTCATATTCAGTAAATGCTCTATGGAATTAACAACCATCACAATACGATCAATAACATTCTACGGAATAATATATAGAGTCTTAGATTTCCCTTTTTTATAAATCTTATTACCATATTACAATGAGTTATTTTTATGAATTCCTTGTCACCAACCTCAATGTATTAATATTAACGACAATTTTAATTATATCTATTTGTTCAACTATAAATGTAAATTCCCTGATGTTTAATAGAGATATATTATATAGATCATTCTCATATTTATCATCCACCAACATACATAATCTAGTAACTACATTTACAAAATATAGTGTTCTTCACTTCATTCTATAAAGTGTATCATATGGGGCCAACTAAATGCTCAAGTAAAAAATATTATTGTTAAAATATTCCAAAATATAAAGGTATACATACAATATAAAATTACATTACATAGATCATTCTCTAATAATTTCTTATAGTTCCTAAATGGTCCTCTAAAACTACCCATATTTCTGATTTTGATGTGTAATTATAAAACTCAACTCTATGTCAAGTGCTTTCAGAAGACTTCCCTTGAACATGGAGATAAACCACTAATCATGATACGATATAATTAAGAGTGGAACATCATTTAATCTAAAATCCTTCTTATTATTTATCCTTGAACATTGATAAATATTGGAATATTATCTAATGGAAATCATGAATGGTGACCTCATAATGATAACAATTAAAACCTAAATAAAATTATTCCCTTTAAATGATTTGGTTTTCCTGACAGTGAAATCAATGGTAGTGTATCTCTATTTGTTTAATAATATAGTTTTATGTCTTTAAATCCCATTATTATTTTGTCTCTCATCCATAAATTGACAACGTGCCACTCACTGGGTTATATACTCAACAATATCTCATATGAAGTTTTCCCCAAATAAATATTTTTTCAAATCTCTATACATTAGTGTACTTATAGGATGTATATAAAATTATGAACAATGAGATTCATATAATATATACCTCTTGAAATATGATATAGTTAATAAATAGATTATTTTTTAACATTATAATTAAATCAAAATCATTATTGAACAAATAAAAGATTCTAAAATTTCTTTATAGCTCTATATATTCATTATGAGCCACATTAATAATTACATGAATATATTACTGAACACACATTAAATAATGTTATTAATTTTGACATACCTACAAGATTTTTATATAAATTATCTGAAAATATATAAATAATGGATCATTTATAATCCTAATGATGGATAATAATTAATAATACATTCATCTAAGATAATCTAAAACATTATTCTCTTTCATATGGTGGTAACAAATTGAGAAATGATAATCTATTTTCAACTATAACTATATTCACTACCCAAATTCAATAATTTCTTATTGAATACTTAAATTTACACTATAATAAAATATCTATATACCAACGGATTTGGAAAACCATGGGTATAGGTCACCTATAGAAATGGTTTTGGAAAAAAATATGATTTTATGTTTTTTAAGAATTATTCCCACATTTTTTAATACTTTTGGTATAGGTAACCTATAACAGTGGTTTGGAAAATGAATGGGTATAAGACTATATTTCAAGTCCTATAATTTCAGTATTAAAAAAACTATGGGTATGTGGGTTTTTTTAAAAAACTATACCCACGATTTTGTAAAACTATTGGTTGAGCCTCCCCGTGTTATAGTAGGAAACAATTTATAAGGACACAAAAAAAAAATTGGGGGAAAACCTATACCCACAATTATCCCTCATATACCCAGAGTTTAGATTAATATATATACGTAGATACAAATATATAATCATATATGTGGCATATGTGGGTTGGTGAGGAACTGTTTGTTAGTACCAGTGGTCACAAGATCTAATCACCCTGAATATTTTTTTAATAGACAAGTAATAATAATATATTTTAATAAATGTATATATAAATAATCTGAAGATACATAGTTGGGTAGGTGAGGGACTTTATAATGTAACTGGTGTATGTGGGATCGAAACTTGATGTAGTTTGTTTTCTAATACATATGGTTAAATTAATATATTTATATAAATATATATATATATATATATACGTGGAATAGCTCGAGTTGTTCGACTCTAAATTGTGTAAGGGAATTTTGTAGGTTTGGAATCAGGTTTATATTTTTTTCTAATGTTAATACCCATAGTATTCAAACTGCGGGTATAAGGCTTTAACACAGTGGCACAGGTGTATAAGGCCTACTACAAAGATGAAATAAATATACCCATGAATTAGAAAATCATGCATATCAGACTTAGAGATATACCGATGCCTTAGTTTCCCATGGTTCCCCAAACCATGGGTATTTCCTATACCCACAGTTGTGGGGGTTAATCCCATGGTGTTGAACAATTGGAATCTGCCATTTTTTCAATAGTGTTTATTTTAGGATATATATATATATATATATGTCACACCGTTCTCCATAAATATAATTCATGAACATATTTATTTAAACAAATTAACATATATAAATCTAAAACATTATTTTGGAAATATTATTCAAGAACCAAGATTTGTCTCGTGGAATATTGTATCAATATATCATCTATCATGATGAAACATCCAATTCCTTTAGTCAATGAATCACAATAGATAAAAAATATTTTCCAAAATATGGAAATCTAAGCATGGGTGTGATGACCACATTTTTTTACATCCTTGAAATTATCTAAATATTCATTTTCCCATTGAAACATTACCCCTCCTAGTAAA
Organism: Viscum album; assembly: GCA_963277665.1. NCBI lineage: Eukaryota > Viridiplantae > Streptophyta > Magnoliopsida > Santalales > Viscaceae > Viscum > Viscum album. The sequence goes on along the minus strand of OY728128.1, from coordinate 791,407,129 downwards.
CACATTAGTTAATTAGATATCTAAAAATAATTATTCAAAAATATGTAATAATATCAGGAAAAGAATATAATGTTATGGGTATTAATAACTATGGTTGGATTGTAAAAATGTTCAATAACATCATTCTATGATGGGTCTAATGATATAACCTTTATTAAAAATATATGACCCAAATGGAAGTAATATATATCCAAAATAAACCCATGGTATGTTTTAAATACATATTTTTTATTCTTATAATCTTTCATACATTTATTAAGTGATCTTCATGATGTTTTTTATTCTTGTTATATAAAGTAGTAGAATCTTTTAAGGCTAAAAGAATTTTTCAAGGTAATATTTAAAAACACATTTCACTAAATTCACTACGATTATTGGATTCATATTAAGACCAAATGGAATAACTATAAATTCATGTTTTTCGTATCGTGAATAGAAGACCGCCATATGATTGAATGCACTTTTGATCATCAAATAATAGTATAAAAATAGAATATAAATCATGAAAAATTATTTATATCCATGTTATTTTTATGAAAAATTATCATCCTAGGGTAGATGAAACATATTCTTAATTGTGGAACTTTTTGGTTCTCAATAGTGAATGAAGGGTTTCAATGATCCATCATTTTTCTTAATAATAATATAAGCACATTTCTATGAAAACACACACGGATGAATGGATCCCTAATCAATATTCTCCATGAGTTTTTTCTATATTTCCTATAAATTAATTTTTAAAATTCAATAAGAGGTCTTTCAAATAGGCTTACTGTTAAGAATGATATAAATTGATAACAATGTAACAAGATTATAAATAAGACTAAACCGTATCAGAAATTATACCAAACAATTTTCATATAATAAAGTTATATTCTATAGTTTATTTCTCCCCAAAAAAATTCATATAAACACCAATTCAAAATAAGAATAAATACTTACATAATGAATGTAATTTCTATTAGAAGATCAAATTTATAATCCCACTATTAGATGACGAATGTTTTGATTAAAATATCAAATATTACATCACTTACAGGATAATTTATTATAGATTTATATAAATGACACAATCCATAAAAAAACGTAAAATTCAACTAGGGTAGGGTAATAAGATTTATGGGAACCACATTACCACAATAATAAACTATAGAAAAATCATATACATGATTTTACATCAACATACCATAATTATTTTCACTTCTAAGAAAAAATAAAATGTTTGGGGTGGTATATTGATACCCTTATAAAATATTATTATTTAAAATAGTTGTTGATATAGAATCAAATAAATAGTTTTTAGTTTTAGAGGTGATGGTATGTATTCCATTTACCACTTCATTATTATTCCCATCATTAGAAATAGGTAATTTTGAAATTTACAATTGTCTCTATGATTATGATGTTTTAGTCATCTATCACTACCATTTAGAATTGTATTTGATCAGAAAATGTAAAAATCCCCAAAATCCCATCATATGAAACATATAAGTGAGGGTGGTGAATTTTTAGTGCATTCTATACGTTTTTTTAGTAGATTAGATATTCTTACAATAAAATTTCAATTAAATATCTGGATGGACATCCGGTCAACACATATGGTATATACTAATTCACTTAATACAATTTCCACCATGTTTCCTTCCAGACATAGTGAATATAAGAAGAATAATAATCTTCTCTCCATATTCTTTACTCATATAATTTTATTTTAATTCTAAATTTATTTTCTTATCTAAAAACTGATATTTCTGGGTAACTCAAATATCTATTTAAAAAAATGATATCACATAAAATGATTACATTATTATTATTGAAGTACTTTATGTCTAAATCCCTATTGTGAAATGGTTTTAATACACATAATATTGAACATCTTAAATTTAGGTTGAATATTAATAAAATAATATTACCTCACATGTCTTCTATATTTCTTTCATAGAAACTGATAGACACATCATCCATTTATATTATATAAATAAATCCATTTTCCATTTTATTTTTGATGAATATTATGAAATTAATTATTTGAAAATAACCTAGTAAAATCATCCTATTACATAATATTAATTTATATCCATTTCCCATGTTATTGATAATATTCCATAAATAATAATCTTATAATTCCAATAAATAATGATAAATAACATATTTTCATGTATTAAATAGTTTAGTATGTAAGATATATCTTTTGTGGAAGTAATAAATTTCCAAGAAACTAATGGTAAAAAAAACACAAAAAAAATTTGATTTTGGCCAATGATGTTCCCAAAATAAAAATACCCTGAATTTTTATACATATACATTACATCTTCTTTATGGGATTGTTTATACATTACAAAAATAGACACCAAAATACTTTGTTAGTTTAGTTCCATTGAAATACTAGAAAAAAATTCCAAATCAGTGAATGATTCTCAATGATTCCAAAAAATGGTATACCCATAGTAATTTACATAAATATGATTCATCATGACACATGGAAATGAAATAGATGAAATGGTAAGGTCAAATAAAGAGTAATGGAAAATGAAGTAAATAAATATAATAAAAATAATATAAGGGTTCAATAACATGAGGATATCATATTAAGATCAAACCATTCATATCTAATTTCATAGAAACGAATCATGGCATAATGGTTGGATGTTAATATGACATGAATCATTACTGAATCAATAGAATAATCCATGAAATCATAAATTGGGAATAAGACCACGAATTTTTCTCATTAACATAATTTCATTAACCCCTCCATCCAAAGATACCCCTCTTGGGATGGCACTGATGAAAGGGAGATAATGACCCCCATATCTAACCACTAGTAGGCTTTTTGTGGTGACTAAAACCAAGGGTGTAAGATCTCACAAAATGGGGGGATTGATCTTTTTTTGGAAAACATGATCGAGATATAGTATTGATCATCCCAAAACAACTCCATGAGATATATACACACACACATATATATATATATAAGATATTCCAAAATCCATCCCACATGAATTTTTTAAATAATATTGTCATATGTTAAATAAAAACTCGAAGTAAATAACAACGATAATGCTAAGAAATGACTCAACAACTATACCAAATCCTAATTTAGTAAATCCCAACATGGTCCATGTAATCCTACAATAAACATGAAAATAGTTTCATATACATAGGGTGAGAATAAAAATATACTTAGCAGGAAAACCAATGTCTCTCATCCACATGTGAAAGATATAATACTAATTACATGTGATAAAATTGTAGAACCAAAAAAACCTAACAAGTTATACTATCTTTCACATCCTTACTAAGGCACACTATCCAAGTAAAGTAAATAAAGTAAGGTAATATATTTATAATGTCAATGATTAGGCTGCCCCTCACCACATGAAAGTATTTTAGAACATCTTTCCAAACAAAAATGTCACTGTGATCCGATCTCTTCTGAATGAACCATGTCCAAATTCGACCTCCCACACTTGGGCACCACAACCACACCACATCTTGTCACCTGGGTTATGATCCACATCAAACAATGCCTATAGACACATGATCCACATTCCAAATCACATCCCACCCATAGACACTTGGTCTACATACCATGTCACATCCCATATAAACGATACATGGGAAAACCCAACACATCTTATCTCCAAGACACAAGAGAAAGAAGAACACATTTCATTCAAAAGAAACATGGGAAAAAAACATTCCTACACACACCTATTCCTTGAAAACCACAACTAGGTCTATGAATCATGGAATTCCACCTTTTATAATATGTATCAGGGTAGAGTGGGTGACAATCCATCCATCGTCACACATAGTTTTCTGGGAAATACATCATCCCTTAGTCAGTCGTGATGTTCAGAACATATAGGTCTATATAGGGTGTGGTGCGTATAGAAATAACTTGAACATATAGTATGTGTATTTATAGTATCGATCAATTCATCCTGGAATATGTTATCCACAATATAAACTATCTACAATATAAACTATCCACCTAACAAAAAAACCCAACATTTTTTATACCTATATATGTATTTATTAGTATCACCAATGGTCACATCATAAGTATATAAATTTAAGAGTCTTCAAAAATATTACTCTCTTAACACCAATTGATTTCATTATATATCATTAACTATAGTTTACCATGCATCAAATCATTTAATGTTTTAGTAAAAAACAAAATCTCATTGTCCAAAGAAACTAATTTCATCTCAATGCTATTATGAATTCATTTATTCCATCGCCGCTTGAGAGACTACAAACAACAACACAAACCAAAGAACATATAGTTCCACATCCTCTCCCTATAACACCCATTCATGAAATAACATCTATCGATCCCACGAAAACTGTGAATCCTCTTACATGTTATTAATCGAAGTGAAACCATACCAACCACTACTATTTTCATTCTTCAAATTCATCATACCCAATCCTTCCTCTCAACTGATAAAACCCTCAACTCACAACCCCACCTAGAAATACATATTATTAAATCAATCTATTCCATCTCAACTACATATCCACACTACATCCATCACATCCCCACTGCACAACTACATCCATACACTTACCCACACAGAAAATCCATGAAAAACCACACATCGGAACCATAACACAACATATTAAGTTCTAACTACAGAGAATTATTCAATTTCCAATTCATAAATTGAGGGTGTGATAATTGAATCCATTATATCATGGGGAATACATTTAATTAACCAAATATATGTGGTTAATCGATTTCCAATAATGTTTTCAAAGAAAAAACATACATTCCATAAATATACCACGAAAAATTACCACTAACATCCACAAAATATAAAGAACATGCATAAATTTTCCTAGACCGTAGTATATTATTCCTATGAAGATTTACATATCTTAATCACTTATTATGTACCCATATTCACATATGAATCATGCATACACCCTACCCACATGATACACAATTGAGATAGATAAATGAAAAGTACTGTTGTACCTCTCGTACCCCTCGTGGTTTAATTTTCATGATCACAATCACTCTCTTATTTATCTAATCTTGTTTTAAGTGTTTTTGGATGATAGGCATGATTTCAGGTTGCCAAGGAATTGGGCGAAGAAATCAAGAAGCCAAAGTGGACTGATTTCAGTCCCACCGGCCAACCGGTGGATGACCACCGGCCAGCCGATGGAGCCTGGACAGAAGGCATCCCTCTCTCTAGACCACCGGCCAACCGGTGTCCCACCACCGGCCAGCCGTTGGAACCCAGACAAATAGTGTCAGCTACTGCCTTAGCACCGGCCAACTGGTGGCCTCCTCACCGGCCATCCGGTGGTGCCTAAGCCCGAGCCCTCTCCCTTTTTCAAAGCACCGGCCAACCGGTGGCCAAGCACCGATCAGCCGGTGGAGCCAGTCAAACTAGCCGTTGGGCTTTGACCAGACTTGTCCACTTGCCTCCCAATGGCTCCGAAGGCCTCTCCAACGGCTCTGAAGCCACCCAAAGGCCATTTGAGGGTTCCCCCTCTATAAATAAAGGACTAGGAAGCCCCGGAAACACAATGAAGCCCACAGGATCATTTTTGATCATTTGGCGAACCTCCGACGCATTCCTCCAAGGAACCCCCAATTGCTCCAAATCACTTCCACATCTAAGGAGCACCACCTAAGAAGCTTGGGAGCACTCTTCATAAACTCCATCAATCCATTGGCGCCCAAGACTTCTCCTCATTACGGTTTTTCTTGTTTTATTCATTTTGAGCTTTAATTTGGGTTTGTGACTACAAACCCCTCATTTCTCTCATCCTCTATTCTTTGGGTTTTCACACCACCCTCAAGGTGTGAAGAGGTTAGTCAAGCCTTCCCTTTAAAAGGCTTGAGTCATAGGTGAGCTAGCCTTCACCTGTAAGAAGGCTAGTGGGTTCTTGCTCATCCATTAAAAGCAAGCTATAAAAGGTTCTAGACTACCTTAAAGTCTAGTGGGTTTCTTGCTAAAACCATTGAAAAGCAAGCGGTAGTAAATCTCTCAACGGTTGAGTTGGGAGCGGAGATGTAGGCTTTGGTTTAAGCCGAGCTCCGTTATCAAGTTTTGTGTCTTGCCTCTTTTATTTCCGCTGCACTTTTAACTTTGATTTTAAATTGTTAATTAATTTTTAAAAGGCAATTCACCCCCCCTCTTTCCATCACTTCTCTACCCAACAATTGGTATCAGAGGCAAAATTTGAGTAATACCTTCACCGGTTTCAAATTCAAGATCCTTTATGTTGGCTTCCACTTCTTTCGCCCCCGAATGCTATTCATTGGGCTGTGCTCCATTCTTTGATGGAACCGACTATACCTATTGGAAAACCCGCATGACTACTTTTCTTAGAAGTATTGGCTATACTATTTATAAAATATTCATGCATGGTTATTCTCTTTCTTCTCCCGATGAATCCAAATGGACTCAAGCCGATATTAAAAATTTTGAGCTTGATGGAAAAGCCATGAAATCTCTTCATTGCGGCCTTGATCGTAATGAATTCAATCGATATTCCACATGCACCTCATCACATGAAATCTGGAAACTTTTGGAGGTTACCCATGAGGGCACCAACGAAGTCAAGGATACTCGATTGGATATGTTCAGTCAAGATTTTGAGTCTTTCACCATGAACCCACATGAATCAATTTCTGAAATGTTTACACGTTTTACTAATGTTTGCAATGGGAGAAAGTCCCTTGGTGATGATGTGTCTGCAGAAACAATGGTCAAGAAGATCCTTTGGATCTTACCAAGCACATGGGCACCGAAAGTCACTGCAATTCAAGAAGCAAAAGACATCAAGAACATGCCGGTCGAAGAGCTCATCGGATCCCTCATGCCCTATGAGATCACCATGAGGAGGAAAGCTGAAAAGGATGGAAAACCGATCAAAGTTCCCAATAACATCGCCTTCAAAGTTCAACAAGAAGAAAGCTCCTCCTCCTCATCGTCTTACTCTTCAAGCGGCGATTCAGAAATGGAGAATCTTGCCCGCAAAATGCACAACTTCATGAAGAAGCACAAGAAGAAGAAATCCCGCAAGGCTCGAAAGAAAAAACACGACGAAAAATCCGAGCCTGAGGTAACATGTTACAGGTGTGGCAAGAAAGGCCATTACAAGCCCGATTGTCCACTCAACAAGAAAAAGGCCAAGAAAAAGGAAAAGAAGAAGGCATTCAAGGCCACATGGAGTGATAGCTCCACATCCTCCTCCTCCTCCTCCTCCTCAAATGACAACGGTAAAAAATGCCTAATGGCATTTCATGAGGTAACCTCTTCCGACTCCACAACCTCTAGTTCTTCAAATTTTTCAATCACATATCTTATGAGGATCTCCAACATGCGAGAGATCAATTGGAGGAAGGTTTTCATGAACTTTCTTCCAAATTTGTTGCTTTAAAAAAGAATTTCAAAAAACTTTATTCTGAAAAGGAACAACTTCTCAAAGAAAAGGAGGAGTTGTCCCTCAAGGTCCAAAACTTTCCCGATGTTGATTCTATGGAATCCACAATCAAGGACATAGGGGAATCTCTTGCCAAGTTCACCAAAGGTGAACAAAATTTAACCAAATTGTTTGGTTCCCAATGTTTATCTAGAACCACCGAAGGGCTTGGCTATTCCAAGCAAGCTTCCTCTTCCCATGCTCCAACTATTTTTGTAAGGGGGAGCTCTCAAAATAAATTTTGTAACTATTGCAAAAAACCCGGGCACTTAATTTATGAGTGCGATTGCAAAAATGCCCCGTATGGAAGGCCTAAAACCATTTCCCTTAGTGATGAATTTCAAAGGAGAAGACCAGCCACTAGACATGTATGGATTGAAAAATCCCTTTTAGCGAGTCTCACCGGACCAAAATTTGTCTCGGTTTCAAAAACCTCTCCCCGGTGATTTGTTGTTTTTATTTAGGGGGATTTAGGATCGTTTAAGTCTTTTTGCGCTTTCAATTCAAAATTCTCAATTCAAAATTTTTATTTCAAAACTTTCAATTTCAAAACATTCAATTCAAATTTCAAAAATTTCAATTGGTTTAAAATCTATATCTTGTTTTTTCAACTCTTTCCCTCAATCATGTTTTATGCCCCGTGCTATTTTGATAATCAAAAAGGGGGAGAAATTCTTGGTTGATTGTGGGAAAAATCGGTCTCTCATGCTTTGCATTACTTTTCAATTTATCCTTTAAAGCATGCCATTCATTTTAGTCTTTTACATTTCTTGTTTTGGTGATTGTGATCATCAAAATAGGGAGTGATTGTTGTACCTCTCGTACCCCTCGTGGTTTAATTTTCATGATCACAATCACTCTCTTATTTATCTAATCTTGTTTTAAGTGTTTTTGGATGATAGGCATGATTTCAGGTTGCCAAGGAATTGGGCCAAGAAAGCAAGAAGCCAAAGTGGACTGATTTCAGTCCCACCGGCCAACCGGTGGATGACCACCGACCAGCCGATGGAGCCTGGACAGAAGGCATCCCTCTGTCCAGACCACCGGCCAACCGGTGTCCCACCATCGGCCAGCCGGTGGAACCCAGACAAATAGTGTCAGCTACAGCCTCAGCACCGGCCAACCGGTGGCCTCCTCACCGGCCAGCCGGTGGTGCCTGAGCCCGAGCCCTCTCCCTTTTTCAAGGCACCGGCCAACCGGTGGCCATGCACCGGTCAGCCGGTGGAGCCAGTCAAACTAGCCGTTGGGCTTTGACCAGACTTGTCCACTTGCCTCCCAACGGCTCTGAAGGCCTCTCCAACGGCTCCAAAGCACCACAAAGGCCATTTGAGGGTTCCCCCTCTATAAATAAAGTACTAGGAAGCCCCGGAAACACAAGGAATCCCACGGGAACATTTTTGATCGTTTGGCGAACCTCCGGCGCATTCCTCCAAGGAACCCCCAATTGCTCCAACTCACTTCCACATCCAAGGAGCACCACCAAAGAAGCTTGGGAGCGCTCTTCATCAACTCCATCAATCCTTTGGCGCCCAAGACTTTTCCTCATTACGGTTTTTCTTGTTTTATTCATTTTGAGATTTAATTTGGGTTTGTGCCTACAAACCCCTCATTTCTCTCATCCTCTCTTCTTTGGGTTTTCACACCACCTTCAAGGTGTGAAGAGGTTAGTAAAGCCTTCCCTTTAAAAGGCTTGAGTCATAGGTGAGCTAGCCTTCACCTGTAAGAAGGCTAGTGGGTTCTTGCTCAACCATTAAAAGCAAGCTGTAATAGGTTCTAGACTACCTTAATGTCTAGTGGGTTTCTTGCTAAAACCATGGAAAAGCAAGCTGTAGTAAATATCTCAACGGTTGGGTTGGGAGTGGAGACGTAGGCTTTGGTTTAATCTGAACTCCGTTATCAAGTTTTGTGTCTTGCCTCTTTTATTTCCGCTGCACTATTAACTTTTATTTTAAATTGTTAATTAATTTTTAAAAGGTAATTCACCCCCCCTCTTGCCATCACTTCTCTGCCCAACAAGTACATGGAATAAGATGAAATCGTTACATTACAATTTCACCAATATTTGGGCGCACATATATAGTTTGAAAATATAAGGGGAACATGATTTTGAAGACAAATATCGATTGCATGACTTCAATGGAATAAAACAACTCTAGGAATCTCATAATATTGGAATATGGGGGTATGAATAAGAGAGATGTGTATCTCAGCCTATGAATGATCTAAATAAGGAATTGGATTAGATATGTTTTTTATTTTGCATTAATGGTTAATGTAGTCAAAATAATGCATTTTGACATAGTAGAAACAAAGGAATTTAAGGTAAGATGTATGAGATTTTTATTTAATTTAAACCCTATCATACAATTATTTAAAAGTGGTTTACATCAAGGAAAACATCATATATATGAAAATCTATCTAGAAAAATTTTTCACGATACACCATCGGGTGAGGAACTACTAGACACGACACTATTTGATGAAGCATCCGTCTAAAGTCACCACTAGGTGATAGACTACTTGATGAGGCACTTCTAACAAGTCATCATTAGGTATTGAATCGCTCTACAAGGAACCTCTCATGAGGCACCACTACACGAGAGAGAACCAGGGTGAGACACTTCCAGTGAGCGACATCCAATGGGAGCTACTGCCATAGAGAGACACCACTAGCACGTGACTGTTGGGGTGAGCTACTGCCACTTAGTGAACATAATTTTTACACTTACATGGCCACACCAGTTATAGTTAACATGTCTAGGGTGAAACCATTGGAATGATGCACCATTTGAAAACATGGATAACTAGAAATTTCTTTTAAGGTGATGAATAGAGTCACCATTCTCTACCAAAACACCTTTAAAACTATATTCTCACTATAGAATGGATCAGAGATGTCTATGGAATTAAATGAGATGCCTCCGAAACTATTATCACCAACAAGAATTCAAATGAAAGACCAGAAGAATTAGGGGTCCAAAAAAACCACACAACAAGATACCTCTCTTGGATCTTTTTACACATGAAACACCTATAATAACCAAACACATTATCGTTCAATGATAAACCACCTTGTATTGTTCAATAGATGGAGTGGAAACACCCACATCTAAGAGAACATACTCAAATAATTGGTACTAAATAAAAATAAGGGAAATCATGAAAGCATAGAAAACACACTATCTGACCATCTAATTCAAGTAATTCCACACACCATGTCATGATACTATCCGCTCTGGGTTGCGCTGACTCACTCACAAGGGATTCATCACATCATAGTTAATGCATCTTGATTAAGAATATATTATTCCCCTTATTTAATTTCAGTTATTTATCACAAATTTCACCATAGAAAACACACCCCAAGGGAAAAAACTCATTTATAAAACAATTTTCAAACATTACATTTCAAATATAATACATAAAAATCAAAAACTAAAAACAACTCTAGGTAATGGGAACACATCATAATTTCTCGCTCCAACTTACTCTCCTCAGGGACACCATGCCTCCACAACCCATTAAACAATGTAATGGTTTATCCATGAAACAACATTTCTTGAAAATCCTTGATCTCTACTAGCTTCTCCACATACATATTCTCATCATCGATATCAAACTATCCCTATTTAAGTACTTGGTAGTAATCGTAATGATATCAACAATGTTTACAGATATAGAAGAGATCTTGGATCATATCTAACTATGGTGGAAATACAAACTGTTATTAAAACCCAAAAAATCCCCCAAACACCTCAATGGTCCACAAAATCTTAGGATAAAGCTTACTCCACCTACCAAACATCCCCTTACCAAATTGAGGGATACCTTCGAGAACATGTGTTCCACAACCTCGAACTCCAAGGGCCTCCTTATGCGGTTGGAATACGATTTATATAGTAAAAAACTACATTCATCCATTATATACCAAACTGAACCTTCTTAGTTTTTCCCTGCATGACATGTGGACCAAGAACAGCTATCTCCCCAACCATTCTCAAACACAATGGAGAATGAAATGACCTTCTATACGACACCTCAATTGGGGAAATAATAATGGAAGAGTGATTGATATTATTATATGAAAACTACACCAAGGTAATATGTTGAACCATATAACCACCAGAGTATAAATATCATGCATGAAATATATCTTCTACCCTTTGAATAGTCCCCTCCATCTACCCATCAGTTTGAGGGTGGAAAAGAGTGCTGATGCGTAACTAGGTGCCAATGGAATGCTTCAATCCCCATTAGATTTGGGAGGTAATCTAAAAATTAGGATTTAAATCAATGGATCTATTTACTCTATGAGACCACAAAACCTCACCCACATACCACTTATCCAAATCATACACTATGATCAGCTCCATAATCAATATGAAGTGGGTTGGTTTCGTCAACCCATCCAACAATGCCCTAATAGTATCATACACTCCATGATCTCTAGGTAACCCCTTGATGAAATACTTTGAGATGGAATCCTAGTTACACTTAGGGGAATGAGGTGCAGCAAGAAAAAACCAAGTACAAGATTATCACCCTCACCTACTTGAAAACCAACAACTTCAACAAAAACTCCACGGATTTCCATTTCTTCCATGCTACCAAAATTTTTTTCTGAAGACACAATACATCTTATAAACTCATGGGTCTACAAGTAATGGTGATATATCATACTCCAGAAGGACTCCATCACTCGCCACTATCAAATTAAAGAAAATTTCATGCAACAACATCTGATTCTGACCATCCAAGGACAACCCCCCTAGCGAATTGCCGTGTACAACACGATCAAACAACAATTATTCCTCCATGTCACCCCTCTAAGAATCCTTCGCCTAGTACATCAGAGATGAAGACACTTACATATGAATCATACATCCTCTACCTCTATCTAAACATATATATAAATGAAAGGATAACAAATCCTCAGTCACTCTCCAAGCATTTGTAGATTTCAGAACAACCTCATTCTATGACTTTATTCTCAAATCATCGGCCAACACATTTCACATTCATGAGGGGTAAGAGATCGTGAAAACATAGACCTGAAGAAAGTCTATACACCTTCACTGAATGAAATATAGATCTCATTGTAAAATGACAGATCTCATGCTCTTATGATTCATAAAGGCCAATATTCATTCCCCAATGATGTAATGTTTCCCTGACTTCAACATTAAAAAAACTGCTTGCAAATAAAAATCTTGTGTGGAATAGTTATGCTCATTTGGATGAATCATCCTAGGCCCATAAGTGATCACTACTCATTTTTGTGTCAAGACACATCCCAATCATAGACATTAATAATATCAAAAAATACCTAAAACATCACCCCTTCTTATGTATATCGTATCACTGGTGAACTGAGCAACATCCACAACAGTTAACCAAACAATTCCTGGCAGTACTCAATCCAAAAAAAAACCTTGGTCTCTACTGGTGACTGCTGTCAAAAATGATAAATATCAAGAGGAATATGGAAAATGTTTCTGATAATAGCCTATAAGATGAACAAAACTGGCAACTTCCACCACATTCTTGGGTTGTATGCAAGAAAAAATGTCTTAATCATTCGATGGGTCCACTACCATTCCCATATGCGAAAACACATGCCGAATGAAATACACCTCTCATGTCCAGAACATCCACCTTGATAAGTTAATATAGAACCATTTTCATTGAAGAACCATACAGAATGTCTTGAGAGGTTCATAATGTTTCTCCCATGAATTCTAGTAGATCATGATGTCATTGATGAATACGACAATGAAAAAATATATAAACTCATAGAAAATGTAGTTCACCAGTCCCATGATCATGGTTGGTGCATTCATAACACTGAAATTATTGACTATTAACTCAAAGTGTCCATACATACATCTAAAAAAGTATTTGGGATATATCCCTTCTTAACCATTAACTGGTTATATCCAGACCACATATTGATCTTAAAGAACCAACATTTCCATCCCAACTGGCTAAAAATATCAAATATCCTTGGAAGAGGGTAATGGTTCTTCACTATCATCTAATTCAACCTGTGATATTCTATTCACAACCACTAACCACTATAAACATTATTTTCAAACAACACTAGAGAACCCCATAGTGACACAATGGGACATATAAATCCCTTCTTTATTAGAAAATATATATGAATCCTCAACTCCCACAAAATAGAAGGTGACACTTGATTAAAATCCATCAAAAGTGGGAAATCACCATGCTACATGTCTATCAGAAACTCGACATCATACAAAGGGGGTAGTGTCACAACCTCCTCAAGAAAAACATCAAGGAACATACCAACAACTTTAAGAACCTCTACCATGTTATTTGTCACTGATTCTACAAACATCTCAGACATGAATGAGAGGTGGGGAACCACATGATGACTTACCAGCAAGAAACCCCTCTCACCAATGAAGACAAAAGACTAACCATCCATCTATAAAAACACATCTATTTTCCAGAAAAAATAAATTTTTGAATGCATGATAAACAAATAGTTAATGAAAATAATGAATTTTTAAGGATACATCTATAGCATGATAATATCACAATAGGACTGATATAAGGACCCAACCTTAAACATTACTTAATATTGAATTAAATGAATAATTACCATTGAGGATCTTTTCAGGTTTAGAGTTTTAGAGAATTAGATCATAACTATTACATCTCAAAAGATTACACAGTAGACACTTCTACTAAGTTTCCATAAATTAAAAACTCTTAAAAAGAAACATGTCTAGTTCCATGTTTTAGATAGCATGACTTTACCTTAATCCCATCCTTGACCCTATTCCACATTATGTCCTGTGAAAAAATTTTCAAAAAAAACATGGGGTTAGCATAAAAAGCTCAGTAAGGGATACATAAAGAATGAAAACTGTTAGTCATTCAAACAACAAGTAAACCATTTATACTATATCAAAGTAATACCTTCACCTTTATGAAGTATTAAAAACTCTTCACTGAATAAAAGATCAATACATACCCTTTTGTAACCAAAATATTACCATAAAACCCATATAAAGAACACATAACATATAAAGATAACTTGGGACATAAACATACTTAAATGGAATAACCATACGGCCGACTTCCACACATATCACTTAATGGAATAGTCATACGGGCGACTTCCATACCCAATTCATTGGAGGTTATAATGTAACCACCCATCCTGGTATTCACGGCACCACCCGTCATATGGTTTATCACGTAACCACCCGTCAAATGTCAATGTACCATTATAAAATCATAAGACATAAAACAAATATAATGGGAAGAAATCATTTCCACACATTGTTCACAATATATCTCTTAAATATATTGACATAAAAAATCCATTATAAAAACCATTTTCAATACCAAAATACATAAAATAGTATATGATATTTATTTCATTTTAAAAACATTACGGCTTATTGAAGAATCCAAAGACCAAATAATACTCACGACGGCGGAAAAGGTCGTTGTCACCGCGTACGTTAAAAGAAACATTACATTATTGTAATTTAGTAAAATGCTTCGTAGAAAAGTATTCCTTTTGTATAAATGTAAAAGTCAAATGGGTTTATACTCCGTATAAAAAAAAGTTGTGTATAAAATGAAATATGCCTCAATGAAAGGAGATTGATACGAAGTCCCTTACTTCGGGTCCGACTTGACTCGATCGTTCTTTAACATCCTAAATAAAAAACCTGAGTTAATTTCTACTTGACTAAGAACATTTTTCAGGTTCATTATTACTTTTATATCACTTATTACCATGTTATAAACATTATGTAATCATTCAAGTTATTAATGTTTGTTTTGTCTATATTTGGTTCTTAAGTCGAAAGTGGACTTCTTACAATTACATGATGTTCATGTGGTCAAAGTTTCATTATATCCAGAATGATATTCATGATTTGGATATCATATATATAATATATATCCAGCATATACATGTATTTATAATAGTACATAACATTTAGAGGTATGAAATGAAATGCACCGTTCATGGAGACGGTAAGCCGTACGTACTCCTGAACAATACTTTCATTTCTATTTCATATATAATGTAGTGAAATCATAATGATATAAGGGTATATAATAATTCCAGTATATTATAATATATAATTACTTTAAATACATCCTTTATACATCCCACATATGTAATTAACGAATCAAATCACTTTGAGGGGGCGGTAGTCCGCACTTCTTAAAATGAAGATATCGCGTATATCCATAATGGAAGCCATAAAGGTATGCCATAAATGAAAAATACATAAGCTTAAGGAAAAAATAAACATATCATATATCATATATAAATATATTGACATATTAATGGACACCTTTGAAGGTGTTAAAAGAATATTGAACAATCATCGCTTCGTGAGGCAGAAATTCACCATCCACAGAAACAATACGTTCTTTAACCATTAGATGTAGTTGTGTGTCAGTGTATCTCGAATCCATATTTTAACAACATCCTAGTATAATATAGATTCTGGAGTTGTTACAAAATAAATTAAAAAAAATATTTTAGGGGGTTGGAGAAGAAAAATAACACAAACGAACACAAGTGAAGACATTACCTTAAAATCGGGTAACTCCCTTTGGTTTGAACCATAAGGGTTTCTTGAAAAGCTTCCTGCCTAAGGTAAGGATTCTAGGATTATGAGAGGGATGTGGAGAGACAATATGTTAAGATATTGACTGAGACAATGGCTTGAGAGGTGTGGGTAAGGTGGAAGAGGTGGGGGCCTTTTATAATAGGAGAGGAGGGGCACTCTTAGAACGTTTTAAAATATTACGTTATTGTAAAATGTGTTTCGGTTTTTAAAGGTCCCACAATTATATATTTCTAGGATAAGGCAATAAGAGTACGAAATACACCCATACAATGGGTTTTTTACAACTATAGGTCTTGTATTTTACATTATATTTTCATTTTATTTAAATCATTAAATAATGAGGTAATCGCTGCATCATCATGTTGTCATAAGTAATTTAATTTATTTAATTTCTAAAAATTATTAAAAAATAATAATGATGTAAGAAATAATTTTATCTTTCTAATTAATATTTATAGTATAATTTATGACTTGTATAACCCCATATAAAAATTGTTTTATTAAAACAACTCATGTTTGTGACATTTTTATTTTAACTTTAAATAAAAAGTTATTAATGTCATTTTCCTACCAAAGTGGCTCCATGGGGTCCCCAAGTTGATCCATGGATTGTATTGGTCGTCCATGACACATCCAATAATGGTAGGACATGTGTCAAGTTCATTTAATATTATTAAAACATTATTTTTACATTAAACTACACTAATTACCTCTAATCGCTATTAAAAACTTAAAATTTAATATTCACCAAAAAATTATTTTAATCCCATTGAACAAAATTTTACTTCCTAATGACAACCATGTATGTTGGATTTTTTAAATTCAAAACACAGAAGTGGTAAAGTTTCATTTAAACGAAAAATCATTTTTTAAGTACCACTTAGTGGTTTCACTATTCATCAAAAATTGATGTTTTTCAGAAAAATACCAAAAATTCACCCACAGCTATATTTGAAATTCCGAATTCAAAAATGATGTCTATTATAAAAAATTAAAAAAATATAAGTTGCATTAATTAATTTAATAATTAATTCCCGCTGTCAAAACAAATAGCGTGTTGTTATGAAACAAAATGTATCAAAAGATTGACACTAGTTTATGTCCGATTTCAAAGTGAAAATAATTCCAACGACCACTATTGGATTATATGGTAAAAATATATTCTAATTTCAATTTAAAACCAATTAAAATGATAATCTAACCATATAAATAAATTATATTAAAAGTGGTTTTGAATTAAAATACAACATTTTTCACTATTTATTAAAAAATGAACTTTATCGGAAAAATACCAAAAATTTTCACAAAGTAAATGTTGATGTCCAGATTATAAAGAAGAATTTTATCTGGTCCAATAGAATGTATAAGGGTGACCAAAACTATATTTAATGATGGTTCTCCATCAAAAGGCGATATTTGGACCTTTAGTGAAAATTAGAGTATATATGCCTAAAATTGAATTCTTTTCGTATTTTAAGCCTTTATCATTTACTGGATAATTGTAATAACATATATAAAACATATATAATCATATTTTTGTCGTTTCTATTCATTCCTGCCAATAAAACAGCTACTTGTTAACTACCATTTAAAATAATATTATTTTATTACTAGTGTGCAACGTAAGATTTCAAAGAAACTCTTTGTTGTGTATCTGGTACACTATCAAACATAGCAACCCCTTTAATGTAAAATTAATATTTTATTTAAAAATATTAATAAATATTAAAATGTTTTATTCATTATTTACCTGGGATGTTACATCCTTCCCCCATTTTCGGAATTGCGTCCTCGCAATTTTATTCACTTATCAAAATAAGTGGAGGTATTTATCTCTCATAGCATATTCAGATTCCCATGTTGCCTCTTCAACCATATGGTTTTTCCACAAAACCATTACCTGGTGAATTACCTTATTCCGCAACACTTTCTCTCTACGGTCAAAAATCTGGACTGGTTGTTCTTCATAAGAGATATTCTCTTCCAACTGAACTACTTCTGGGCTCAAAACATGAGATGGATTTGGCATATACTTTCTCAACATCGAAAGATGAAAAATATTGCATACCTGAGATAAACTCGGAGGTAAAGCCACTTGGTAAGAAACTGATCAAACTCTCTCCAGAATTTCATATGGTCCAATGAACCTAGGACTCAACTTTCCCTTATTACCAAATCGCACCACACTTTTCCACTGTGAAACTTTGAGAAAAACATGATCACCTACCTCGAAAGATAGATCCTTCCTCCGGTTATCAACATAACTTTTTTATCTGCTCTGAGATGTTCTCATGTGTTTCTGAATCAACTTAACTTTTTCTACCATCTCTTCTACCAATTCTGGTCCCATCAGCTTCCTTTCACCTACTTCATCCCAAAAAGCTGGAGTTTGACACCGCTTCTCATATAACGTCACAAACGGAGCCATCAATATACTGGAATGAAAACTTTTATTATAAGAAAATTCAACCAAAGAAAGATGTTGGTCCCAACTTCCCTGATAATCCATAGAGCAAGCACGTAGCATAACCTCCAAGGTCTGAATTGTTTCTTCTGACTGCCCATCTGACTGCGGATGAACAACTGTACTAATATTTAATTCAGTACCAAATGACTTCTGAAGGCCTTCCCAAAAGTTAGAAGTAAACCTGAGATCAAGATCATATAAAATGGATAGAGGAACTCCATGCAACCTGACTATCTTTTTAAGATACAATCGAGAAAGTTGATCTAGAGAGAAAGTATCTCGAATATGAAGGAAATGAGAAAATTTAGTCAATCGATCAACAATAACCCAGATTTCATTATTACCTCGATATTTCCTCGGTATTCCCACAAAAAATTCAATGTATACATTTTCCCATTTCCACTCTAGCACTGGTAAAGGCTGAAGCATCCCTTTCAGTATCTACCACTCTACTTTAACCTACTGACATTTCAAACACTTCATAGTAAAATCAGCAGTATATCTTTCTATTCCATCCCACCAGTAATACTCCCGCATATCTCTGTACATCTTAGTACTGCCAGGATGACCTGAAAACGGGGTACTATGAGCCTCACATTACAACTCATTCTTCAACTATGAATCACCAGTCACACATAATCTCTTCCCAAACCTCAAAACACAATCATTATTAATGTTGAATTCAGGCAACATATCCTTATGAACCCGCTCTACCTTTTTCTGCAACTCGTTGTCTTTCTTCTGTTCTTTCTTAATTCTATTTGATAGAGAATATTTCAGTGATACCTAAAACAAAACATAAGTACTTCCTGCACAAAAAACTTCTATGCCAAAGTTCATCAAATCCTTAACCAACAGATCATGTTCCAAACACAACATTGTTAATGAAGCATTACTTTTTTGACTCAAAGCATCATCGACTTTATTTTCTTTTCCCAGATGTTAATGAATTTTACAATCATAATCCTTGACTAATTCCATCCATCTCCTATGTCTCATGTTCAATTCATTCTGAGTGAATATATACTTTAAACTTTTGTGATCAGTATATATTTCCCACTTTACTCCATACAAATGATGCTTCCAAATTATTAGGGCAAAAACAACAACAACTATTTCCAAGTCATGTGTAGGGTAATTTACCTCATGAGTTTTCAACTGACATGAAGCATATGTAATTACCTGATCATTCTGCATAAGGACACAACCATGTCCTTTCAATGAAGGATCACTGTTGCTAACAAACTCACCATTCCTAGAAGGAAGTGCCAAAACTGGAGCATTCACCAATCCTCTTTTCAAAACCTGAAAACAATCATCACATTCTTTTGTCCAGATAAACTTAACACCTTTCTGGGTTAGCTTAGTCATTGGACTAGATAACCATGAAAAAATTTCAACAAACTATCGGTAGTAACCTGTCAAACTAAGAAAACTACGGATCTCGTTTACATTTTTGGGTCTTGGCCATTCTTTAACAACTTTTTTTGCAGGATCCATTGTTATTCCATCTTTAGAAAAATATGACCAAACAAAGAAATTTGTTGCAACCAAAACCCACACTTTCTGAATTTCCCATACAATTTCTTTTCTTTTAAGGTTTGACAAATAACCCTTAAATGAATTTCATTATCCTCATTAATTTTAGAAAACACCAAAATATCATCAATTAAAACATCCACCATTTTTCACCCGAGTCAACTGAGCCATCACTACAATAAACTGTTTTGTTCTGATTCTGACCAACTCAGGATACTGATTTGAAAGGTCATTTCCCATTGTATGCCTTCCCAGAAATGATGTTCTGTTTCCTCTATGAAAAACCATTCTTATCACAGAAATGTATTAGGCGAAGCAACATGGTAATATTTAAATGCTATATCATTTCAATCATACCAAAAATTAATTTATAATTTAACAATTTTCTAACTAATAAATTTGTCTAAACTGACCTTTGATACCAAATATAAGGCCCCGGCCTTAAACATTACTTAATATTGAATTAAATGAAAAATTTCCCTTGAGGATCATTTCAGATATAGAGTATTAGAGAATTAGATCATAACAATTACTTCTCAAAAGATTACAAACTAGACACTTCTACTAGGTTTCCCTAAAATAAAAACACTAAAAAACAAACATGTCTTGTTCTATGTTTTAGATAACATCACTTTCCCTTGATCCCATCCTTGACCCTATTCCACATTAAGTCATGTGAAAAACATTTCAAAAACATGTGGTGAGCATAAAAATCTCAGTAAGGGAAACACAATGAATAAAAACTATTAGTTTTTCAAATAAAAAGTAAACCATGTATAATTTATCAAAGTAATACCTTCACCATTATGAAGTAGTAAAAACTCGTCACTGAATTAAAGATCATTTCATACCCTTTTGTAACCAAAATATTATCATAAAATCCATATAAAGAACACATAACCTATAAAGGTAACTTGGAACATAAACATACTTAAATGGAATAACCATACGGTTGCCTTCCACACATATCACTTAATGGAATAGCTATACGGCCGACTTCCATACCCAATGCATTGGTGGTTATAACGTAACCACCCATCCTGGTATTCACAAAACCACCTATCATATGGTTTATCATGTAACCACCAGTCAAATGTCTAAGTACCATTATAAAATCATAAGACATAAAACAAATATAATAGAAAGAAAACATTTCCACACTTTGATCACAATATATCACTGAAATATACTGACACAACAAATCCATTATAAAAACAATTTTCAATACCAAAATACATAAAAGATTATATGGTATTTATTTCATTTTAAAAACATTACGACTTATTGAGGAAGGCAATGACCAAATAATACTTGCGACGGCGGAAAAGGTCGTTGTCACTGCGTACTTTAAAAGAAACATTCCTTTTTTTCATTTAGTAAAATGCTTCGTAGAAAAATATTCCTTTTGTATAAAAGTAAAAGTTAAAGGGGTTTATACAACGTATAAAATAAATTTGTGTATAAAACGAAATATGCATCAATGAATGGTTATTGAGACGAAGTCCCTTACCTCGGGTCTGACATGACTCGATCATTCATTAACGTCTTGAATAATAAACCAGAGTTAATTTCTACTTTCTTAATAAAATTTTTCAAGTTCATTATTACTTTTATATCACTTATTACCATGTTATAAACATTATGTAATCATTTATGTTAATAATGTTTGTTTTGTCGATATTTGGTTCTTTTGTCGAATGTGGAATTCTTACGGTTGGTCGGAGTGGACACTCAAGAGGGGGGTGAATTGAGTTCCAATTAAAATTTATGTTTTAAAACATTTTCTTAAAAACCCCCAAATAAAATACTGAATTAAACTGTAGTGAATTTATATCAAATTAAAGGTTATTTTGGGTTCTCAATGGATTGATTATTTCCCAGTTAATCCAAACAGAAAGGTTGATTAACTTTCGAAACCCACTTACGGATTTAAAATTAATATAAAAACTTCCGAATTTAATTATCAATGTTAATTTAAAACAGTTTTGTTTTTAAAGTAATTAGCAGTGGAATAAAAAATAACTTAAAAAAAATTAGCACAGAAAATTTAACCAAGAGGTTCAGTCTCAAGATGAGACATAGTCCTCTAAAAAATTTATATGAAAGAGATCCACACCCTAGATCGGGGATAAACAATAGTATAGAACTGTCTAGGTCACACGAACTCTACCACTATTATCCGTGGGAAACAAACACAACAACAACCAGTTGTCCAGGTCACATGACCTCTACCACTATCCCAGTGGGAATAAAAAAATGTAAGAGAGTTGAGTGAGGATTTACAAATCCTCTAGTTAGAGTACAGGAGACAGTGTGTGTGTAAAATACAGCATATAACACACACTGCTCAATATGTAAAAAGATAAATCACAGAGCAAATATTTATAGTTTAGAAATGTCTCTAGTGATTGTCGTGCAGCTCTGGACTCCGTTGATTGATCAGAATTCTCTCTGAGTCCTCTTCTGGTTTTTTTCTGGAAAACAGAGTATTTTTTTGTTTCCGTGACTTCCAGGTGTAGAGACAGGGAGATAGTAGTCGATGAAGTTCTTGTGTTTTGTTCTCGTTCTTGTGTTTTGTTCTCGTTCTCATCTCTTCACTGGTATGAAGTAATGAGTTCTTCGTGTAAGTTCTGTCGTCTCTTTTCATTCACGGTCGGTTGTTCTTTTTTCACACTTCATGGTATGTATATCTCTCTGTGTAATCGTCTATGTGTATCCCTTTTTTGCAGTAGCACATCCTTCCTTTATATAAAGCACGAGCTCTGGAAAAAGATGATTTAATTTTTGCAGGTATGAGTTATTGTTTCCTGACATCCAATATCACAAATTAAATAAATGTCAGTGTATTAAAATATACCTGATATGACCATTAGTTAGATTAAAAAAAAGATAAAGAAATTAAAGCAGTGTCGGGTTCTGTCTCTGGAACGGTAGCTCTTCATATCAGTAGACTTGTGTTACAGTAGGTGTCTGTATCGGTAGACTTCATTTGTAACGGTAGAATTTGTATCCGTAGCTGTAACAGTAGACTTGATCGCATCAGTAGCGGTGGAATTTTAATGGTAGCTGTGGCTCTGCCTTTTATCGGTAGAGGTAAGTCTCTATCGGCAGACTTTTCATAACAGTGGAATTCAGCATATCGGTAGTTGTCAACTTTGTTGTAGCGGTAACTATCGACTTCATTGTATCGGTAGATCTAGCAGTATATTTTGATGCAGTGATGGAATTCGGGTATCGGTAGCTGTATCGGTAGCTCTCTTGTAGCGGTAGCTCCAACATATCAGTAGACTTAACTGTATCGGTCGTTGTGAGCTGTAACGGTTGCTAGCTTGTAATGGTAGCTGGAAACTATTTGATCATTCACTTGGTAGAATGAGTTAAGTCATAGTAAACATATATCTGATAATTCAAAAGACTTAATTTAAGAATAATGAATGTAACAACATATATTAATGTATATTTGGAATGTATTAACCATAATCAAGATATAAATAATGTATGGTTGGGATTATCAAAACAGAATAAGCCACTTAATTCCAGAGGGTTCAACAATATCCCCCTTTTTTACAATCACAACTTATGCCAAAATGAAGTAATATTAGAGGAAAAATATATCAATGTATGATATCAACAGTATAGTATCAGAGGAAAAATCTCAGCAATTGATATCAAAAATAAAATAGTATCAGAGGAAAAATATGAAAACAGAAATATATCAAGAAATAATGTAGTATCAGAGGAAAAAACAAACAAGATTATTTAGTTTGAAAAGATTCTCATATTCCTCCCCCTATCAATTCACTACAAGATTATCCTCCAAAGTAGTGATTTACTCCTCCTTTATCCCCTTAGGTGAACAACATTCTCTCTCTCTCTCTGGGTACAGGATTCCAATAATTTCACCCCATTTCTGATTAACAAAAAGGAGGGTATCAGAGAAAAGAGAAGGACTAGGAAAGAAAATGTACATAAATATACAGTAAAGTGAGAAATGAAGTATTTGATTGATAAGAAAAAGATACATTGGGGAAATCAGAAAAGTACAAAAAAATAAGGAATCCAATAAAAAATGGTACTAGAAGCACTCAATCATCCTCTTGAACAGGTGTCATTCCCTTGGGATCAACAAAGGGTGCAGGTGTAGGGTCAACAGAGGGTTTTGGAATAGCTGAAGGCAAAAATGGTGGTTCAGCTACAGAAGCTGTACCGGATCAGAAATATGAGCTCCTCTAAGTAATCATCGGTGTCAAGCTCCTAATGGCTTGAACTGGAGTCAATTGAGGAGTACTCCCAGAGGCAGAAGCAGGAAGTGTCGGAGGTACAATCACTGGTCTGGAATCCACATGCATGAAGGGCATCAACAGGTTTCTGAAATCCATTATAATGCTTCCTCCTCTCTCCATTGCAGAAACAAAATCACCTCTATTATATATAAACTTATCCAAATAAGGAGTAAGCTCCCTGATCTTACTAACTTGTTCCTTGAAGGCTTGGGTAACTGTAGGTAACATCATAT
The DNA here is from genome assembly GCA_963277665.1 of Viscum album. Classification (NCBI taxonomy): domain Eukaryota; kingdom Viridiplantae; phylum Streptophyta; class Magnoliopsida; order Santalales; family Viscaceae; genus Viscum; species Viscum album. The sequence continues at coordinate 791,382,519 of OY728128.1, read as the reverse complement.
TCTCATGAAAAATATTGAAATGGTTTGTCATTTGGTGCTTGGTATAAACATTTTCAAAATAAGCATCCACCTTATTCTTGATTGCCTCTTGAGAGGCAGTAGCTGCCCACAGGTGATCATGAACAAAACTACTAACATCCCTAGTGGTAGCACGAATCTGAGTATATGATGCACCACTAGGACTGGCCTTAGCCAATTATTCCTGAATAATAGTGTGGATTTGGTCAATGTTCACACTGGAGCTAGTTGAGGGAGGAGGTTTCATTGAGAAGGCCACTGTCTCCTTGAAAGATTGAGTCAGACTACTAACTACCTTCTGGACAAGTTCATCCTGACTGTTCAGATGTTCTTAGACAAACTTTTTAAAGGCCTCAAACACTTCCACAAATTTTTTGACCACTTCTTTGATATATTGAATATCATTTGTGCACTTGGGTTTGAGAACTGTTCAAAGAAGTCAATGAAGCAATTGATTGTCTGTGAGCAACTACACCTCCTGTCCAATCTCAATCTGAGTGTGGAACACCTTAAGTTCATCAACCATTTCTTTCATAGGACTGGAAACACTACATCAAATAGATAACTCAAGGTATTTCTCCACGCATTTCATCTCTTCAACCATACATTTCTTCATATCTGCTATTGATTCCCTTATTGCTTCTATCAATTCGGCTTTTTAAGACTTAATGTCCTCCTTGGTTTCCACATTTTCAGCCACAGTGGGTAAGGTAACTGATTCCTTTTGGGGTTGGTCTTCCTCATCATAATCTCCATAATAAAGTCCAAGAATCATATATCCTGGATCTGATGTCCAACCTTCAATGTCTTATAATACTGATACTGAGCCAAGATTCTCTCACTCACTTGGAAAATTTTTCTGAGGTATCTCTTCCAACTGTTCTTCCTGAGGTAAATCTGCAATTTCCTCTACAACCACAGAAGATTCAATAGCCATTTGTTCTGAGTCATTAATGACCCTCTCATTAATAGGTGCTGCTACTATGTCTTCCTGATCATCCGCTGTCCTGACTGTATTGTCTATTAGAGGACTCAAAATGAGCTCTTTTTCAACTTTTTCCTCATCATCTGCTTCACCATCAGCCTCCTTTTCTCCATGATCAGATTCAGTTGTCTCATCCTCCTCAGAGGTATCCGTGACAACATACTGTCTTGCTTCTTCTTCTTCTTTTGTAGTCTCTGTATAATTGTCCTTCAAGACAGTTTCTCTCTTTGGTAGTTCTTTTGGAGGGCTAGCTGCTCCATAAGAAATAACACAATGCATAAAACTAGGGGGTATGTCTGGGTCTCCTACTTCCTCTACTAATGTCTCTTCCTCCTCAGCTTCATCATCACTATAGACCGGTTCTGGCTCATCTGGTCCAAGGCCAGGATCTCTCACATCCTTTCGTCTAGACGGATGATCCATTAGAGTATACTTGTCATAATTTTTTCCATCATCATTCACCCATGATTTCTTCCATGGATTCTAGCTGATTTTCATGTATTTACAAATTTTTCTTGTAATAAAGATGTTATCCATAACCATTACCATCTCATCCTGAGGTCTATCTATCTCCTTCACTTTCAACATCACAGAAATTAGCTTTGAGAAAAACACGGCATTTGATTTTGACTTTAGTCTAGTCATCTCTTTCACTTGAACCATAATCAACCTACATAGATTGATTCTCACACTGTGCTTCAGAAAATGTAATAGATGTATGTCTTGGAATCTCAAAGTGGAAATGTATCCTCTTCTTGGACTAACAACATGCTGAATAAACTTAAACAACAACTTATCTTCTCCTACCATCTCTACAGCAATCACCTTTCTAGGGGTCCCATTCCCTGTGAGTTCGAGCAAAGAATCTTCATATTGAAACACATCACTGGTCGAAGGTAAAGACTTGGAATAATAATTAAAATCTCCCTCATGAGGATCTCTCAGGTTCTGAGCCCATTCTCCGGATGTAAACGATACTTCCTGACCATTTACCACAGAAATCATTTTGCATTCCTCTTCAGATTTTTCAAAATGAACGAATTCGTAGACTTGGAATAATATTGGTAAGGTCTCTCTAACGGTGAGGTCTCCCTAACGGTGAGGTCTCCCAAACGGTGAGGATTCTACAACGGTGAGGATTCTATAATGGTGAGGATTATATAATGGTGAGGATTATATAACGGTTTCAAGGGTATGTTATTATTCCTAATTCATGTCTGATGAAACTTAATCTTTCTAAACTTAATGGATTACTGAAAATATCAGCTAATTGAAGTTCAGTGCCTATAAAATCAAGTGTTATATCACCTATTTGATAATGATCTCTTAGAAAATGGTGTCTAACATAAATATATTTAGTTCTAGAGTGAGACACGTGATTCATAGAGATATTAATCGCACTAGTGTTGTCACAGTTGATTGATACATGTTTAAAAACCAATCCATAGTCCAATAAAGTGTGTTTCAACCATAGAAACATTGCACAGCAACTACCATCAGCTATATATTCTGCTTCAGCAGTAGACAATGCAACTGAGTTCTGTTTCATACCACACCATGATACTAGGGACTTTCCAGGTAAATGACATGTTCCAGAAGTACTTTTTCTAACTAAATTATAGCCAGAAAAATCAGAATTTGAATAACTTATTAAATCAAATGATTGTTCTTTTGGATAAAACTAACCCAAATTAGCAGTACTTTTAAGATATTTGAAAATATTCTTAACAGCAAGTAGGTGTGACTCTTTAGGATTATCTTTAAATCTAGCACACATACACACACTAAACATAATATCTGGTCGACTAGCAGTTAGATAATGTAAACTCGCAATCATACCTCTATAATTAGTTTGATCTACCGGTTTACCAGTTTCATCAATATCCAATTTACATGTGGAACTCATAGGTGTATCACTTCCCTTAATACTATCCAAACCAAAACGTTTTAATAACTCCTTAGTATATTTACTCTGATTTAAAATAATACCATCTTTAGTTGGAAAGATTCTAAATCCAAGAAAGTACTTAAGCTCTCCCATTAAGCTCATTTTAAATTCATTTTGCATAACCTTTGAAAAATCACTACATAACGAATTTTTTGAAGATCCAAATGTAATATAATCAACATATATTTGTACTATTAATACATATTTTGAAATTATTTTTATAAAAAGAGTGGGATCACCAATTCCTTTGGAAAATACTTTTGATATCATAATGTTTGAATGCCTTTCATACCAAGCTCTTGGAGCTTGTTTTAAACCATATAAAGCCTTAGAAAGTTTAAAAACATGATTTTGAAAATGAGGATTTGAAAAACCAGGTAGTTGTTCTACAAAAACATCTTCAACAATAAAACCATTTAGAAAAGCACTTTTCACATCCATTTGATATTACTTGAAATTCAGATGTGAGGCATAAGAAAGTAAGATCTTAATAGCCTCTAATCTAGCTACAGGTGAAAAGGATTCTTCATAGTCAATCCCTCCTTCTTGATTGTAACCTTGTGCAACTAGCCTAGTTTTGTTTCTAATGATGTTTCCAGATTCATCATCTTTGTTTCTAAACACCCATTTTGTGGCTATGGTGATAGTGTCCTTAGGTCTTTCTACTAATTTCCAGACATTTTTTCATTCAAATTTATTTAGTTTTTCATGCATAGCTATTACCCAAAATTCATCATTGATAGCATCATTGAAATTTTTAGGTTCTAACTGTGAAAGAAAAGCTTGAGGTTCAACCATATTTCTTAGAGAAGCTCTAGTCTGTGTTCCTCTATCTAAATTTCCTACAACAGCATATAAAGGATGGTTCTTTAGAATCCTAGTTGTTCTTGATAAGGTAGGGCTAGAGATTTCAGGATCATCAATAGGTTGGGGTTCAAAAGGAGCAGGTTCTGGGAAATTTCCTGAACTGGACGTTTTTAGTACAGGTCCACTATCCTTATCATTAAGGTTCCAAACAGATAGATCATCATTAAGATTTTAAAGAGAGGTCTTAGGTTCATGTGGATCAGTTTCATCAAAATTGATGTGAACAAATTCTTCCACACATTTGGTTCTCTTATTAAAAACTCTATTGGCTTGACTAGAAGTAGAGTAACATAGGAAATTTCCTTCTTCACTCTTGGATGAAAACATGTCAAGATTATCTTTAGTATTATGAATAAAGACTTTGCAGCCAAAAACTTTGAAGTAGTTAACCTTAGGTTTCCTATGGTTCCACAACTCATATGGGGTCCTCTTAATAACAGGACTAATCAAGACTCTATTAATAACATAACAAGATGTATTTACAACTTTGGCCCAAAAGTAAATGGGTAGGTCATACTCATTAAACATGGTTCTAGCAATTTCTCACAGGGTTCTATTCCTTCTTTCTACTACACCATTTTGCTGAGGTGTCCTAGGGGTAGAGAAATTCTGATTATACCCATTGTGTGAGCAGTATGATTCAAACACATAATTTTCAAACTCACGACCATGATCACTTCTCAGGGTTTTAATCTTAACTCCACTAAGGTTATCTACAGACTTTGAATATTTAACAAAGTAAGAACAAGCTTCACTTTTGTGAGCTAGAAAATATACCCAAGTATATCTAGAATAGTCATCTACAAGAACATAGACATAATTCATCCCATTTAAACTAGAAAATCTAGAAGGTACAAATAAATCCATGTGAACCAACTTGAGAGATTGAGAAGTTGACACTTATTTATTTGATTTAAAATAAACATTATGTTTCTTTCCCTTTTGACAGGGATTACAAACTTTGTCTGCTGGAAATTCAAGTTTGGGTAGGTCTCTAACTATGTTCTTCCTAGAATGTTTTCTAAGTGAATGCACATTACAGTGTCCTAATCTTCTATGCCAAATCCAAGACACTTTATGAAAAGAATTTAAACAATTAATATTTTTCTTAGCTAATGAATTTAAATCAACAGCATAAACATTTTCATTTCATAAAGCAGAAAATACTAAAACATTTTTATAATTAAAAACATTGCAAGAATCATTTTTAAATTTGACATAAAAACCATCATCACATAAATTAGAAATACATAACAAATTTTATTTAAGTCAATCAAAAAATAAAACTTTAGAAATCAATACTGAGTCCGTGTTACCAATCTGGACTAAGACGATGATTTTTCCTTTTGAGTTATCACCAAAAGTGACAAAACCTCCATCAACTCTAACTAAGCTTTTAAAGCATGAGAAGTATCCTGACATATGTTTGGAACATCCATTGTCCAAGTACCAGGTCTTTTTACAGGAGCTCTTTAAGCAGGTTTCCTACAAAACAGATTTAAACAGGAAATGATTTTGGTACCTATATTTTCTTGGGTCTAGACTGGTTAGCCAACAACACTTTAGGTACCCATATTTGTCTAATGGGTCTCATAAAATTTCTAGAATCCACAAATTTTGAAAGATAAAACATATTAGATCCATAACTATGAATATAACTAGTTGAAGCATATGAAGTTCTAGAGCTTGCTACATTATGTCCAGATTTAGGAATAAATCTAGTTTGGGTAATTTTCCTTTGTCCAGGTTGGTATCCTATACCAGTAGTGTATCTAGGTGCTATTTGCTTACCTAGAATTTGAGTAAGAGTATCATTACCATTGGTAAATTTATCTAGGTCTTTCATGAGTTACTCATTAAATAATTTTAGTTCATTATTCTTTTTAAGCAACTGAGGATTCTTTTCTACTTCAATATCATGATCAGATTTATGTTTAACAGTTAAAGCATACTATTTTTTTAATCCTTTGTATTTTTCTTTCAGCTCATTACAGGTTTCTTCTAACACATCACAATATTCAAACAGTTCATATTTAGACATTTTATCACATTCAGAATCATCTACAGAATAATATGAATTTGAAGCAGGAGTTTCTGAAGTTACCTCAGAAGTGTTTGTCATAAAACACATGTTCTCTTTGTTTCTATGTTCAGTTTCAGAAACTTCAGATTCACTATAACTGTCCTCAAAAGCACTCCAAGTAGCCTTCATGGATTTCTTATACTTGTTATCCTTGTATTCATACTTCTTCTTGTATTTCATCTTTTGAAAGTCTGCTTTTATGTGTCCTTTCCTTTTGCCCACATAACAGACAACTTTATCTAATTTATCAGGCTTCTTCTAATCCTTTTTCCAATGTCCTTTGTTTTCATACATACCTTTGTAGTTTGAATTTCTGAAAAACTTATTCTTCCTATAAAATTTCTTATACCTTCTAGAAATGTGAGCCATCTCAGAATCACTTTCAGAATCACTCTCAATGTATTCACAGCTTGATCTTTCATTGATAGCTTGAAGCTTTTCCTTATCCTTATTCTTTGAGGTTGTAGTTTTGAAGGCAACAGACTTCCTTCTAGGTTCATCATCTTCTTCTTTGTTCACCTTGAGTTCCTCTTCATACATCATCAGTTTGCCAATTAGTTATTTGACTAGATGTTCTCCTATATCACATGATTCTCTAATGGTGACAGAAGTTCCTCTCCATCTTTCAGGTAGACATCTCAAAATTCTCAAGATTTGTTCCTTTGCTGGAACATCCTTTCGCAGAGAAGTCATTGTGTTGACAATTTCATTGAACCTGAGATTCATATCATAAATGGGTTCATCAGGCTTCATCTTAAAATTATCATACATAATAGTATAAGTGTTCAATATCATTTCTTTACCATTATTTGTTCCTTCACGAGAAACAGCTAAGGTATCCCAAATTTCATAAGTAGTTTTATAGGCAGATATTCTATTAAATTCCTCATCTCTTAAAGAACAATACAAAGCATTCATATCATTACAATTATTATTGTAGGCAGTCTTAGTAGCTTCATTCCAAGTAGATCTAACAGTAGTAGGAATTTTATATTCTGACTCTATAGAAGTAAAAATATCAAAACCCATGCTTTCTAAATGAATTTTCATCATGATTTTCCACTGAGCATAGTTAGTGCTGTTGAAAAATGGTGGTCTATTGGTAGCAACACCTTCAAGTCTATTATCCATGATATCTAACTATAAGAAAATATTTTAATGAGATAAAAATTTAGAAATAACAGAAATTTTAAGAACATTAAAATTCAACTAAAATCACAGTTGAAAAACAGAGTACCAAATATTTTAAACACCCTTTCATACCAAATTTTGGTCGGAGTGGACACTCAAGAGGGGGGTGAATTGAGTTCCAATTGAAATTTCTGTTTTAAAACATTGTCTTAAAAACCCCCATATTAAATAATAAATTAAACTGTAGTAAATTTATATCAAAGTAAATGTTCTGTTGGGTTCTCAAGGGATTGATTATTTCCCAGTTAATCAAAACAGAAAGGTTTATTAACTTTTGAAACCAACATACTGATTTACAACTAATATAAACACTTGAGAATTTAATTATCAAAGTGACTTTAAAACTGTTTTGGTTTTAATGTAATTAGCAGTGGAATAAAAAATAACTTAGAAAATAAATAAGCACAACAAATTTAACCAAGAGGTTCAGTCTCAAGATGAGACTTAGTCCTCTCAAAACATTATATAAAAGTGATCCACACCCTAGATCGGGGATAAACAATAGTATACAACTATTCAGGTCACACGACCTCTACCACTGTTATCCGTGGGAAACAAACACAAAACAACCACCTGTCCAGGTCACACGTCCTCTACCACTATCCTAGTGGGAAAAACAAAATGTAAGAGAGTTGAGTGAGGATTTACAAATCTTCCAATTAGAGTACAGGAGACAGTGTGTGTGTAAAATACAGCATATAACACACACTGCTCAATATGTAAAAAGATAAATCACAGAGTAAATATTTAGAGTTTAGAAATGGCTCTAGTGATTGTCGTGCAGTTCTGGACTCCTTTGATTTATTATAATTCGCTCTGAGTCCTATTCTGGTCTTTTCCTGGAAAACAGAGTATCGTCTATTTCCTTGACTTCCAGGTGTAGAGATAGGGAGAATGTAGTAGATTAAGTTCTTGTGTTTTTTTCTCGTTCTCAGCTCTTCACTGGTGTGTAGTAATGAGGCCATCGTGTAAGTTCTATCGTCTCTTTGCATTCACAGTCGGTTGTTCTTTTTGAACACTTCGTGGTATGTATATCTCTCTGTGTATTCATCTATGTGAATCATTTTTTGCAGTAGCACATCCTTCCTTTATATAAAGCACGAGCTCCGACAAAAGATGATTTACTTTTTGCAGGTACAAGGTACGGTTTTCTGACATCCAACATCACACATTAAATAAATGTCAGTGTATTAAAATATACCTAATATGACCATTGGTTAGATTAAACAACGATAAAGAAATTGAAGTAGTGTCGAGTTCTTTCTCTGGAACGGTTGCTCTTGATATCGGTAGACTTGTGTTACAGTAGGTGTCTATATCGGTAGACTTCATTTGTAACGGTAGACTTTGTATCGGTAGCTGTTACAATATACATGATCGCTTCATTAGTGGTGGACTTGTAACGGTAGCTGTGGCTCTGCCTTGTATCGGTAGAGGTAAGTCTCTATCTATAGGCTTTGCATAACGGTGGACTTCAGCATATCAGTAGCGGTTCACTTTACTGTAGCCGTAACTGTCGACTTCATTGTATCGGATTCTCTAGCAGTAGATTTTGATGAAGCAATGGACTTCAGGTATCGGTAGCTATATCGGTAGCTCTCTTGTAGCGGTAGCTCCAACATATCATTAGACTTAACTATATCAGTCGTTGTGAGCTGTAACGGTTGCTTGCTTGTAAGGGTAGCTGAAAACTGTTTGAGCATTCACTTGGCAGAATGAGTTAAGTCATAGTAAACATATATATCTGATAATTCAAAAAACTTAATTTAAGCATAATGAAAGTAACAACATATATTAAAGTATATTTGGAATGTATTAAGAAGAATCAAGATATAAAGAAAGTATGGTTGGTATTATCAAAACACAATAAAGCCACTTAATTCCAGAGGGTTCAACACTTACAATTGCATATTGTTCATGTGGTCAAAGGTTCATTATATCCAGAATGATATTCATGATTTGGATATCATATATATCATATATATCCAGCAAATACATGTATTTATAATAGTACATAACATTTAGAGGTATGAAATGAAATGCACCGTTCAAGGAGATGGAAAGCTGTAAGTACGCATGAACACTACATTCATTTATATTTCATATTTAATGGAGTGAAATCAAAAGTATATAAGGTTATATTATAATTATAGTATATCATAATATATAATAACTTTAAATCCAACCTTTATACGTCCCACATATGGCATTAACGAATCAAATCACTTTCAGGAAGCGGTAGTCCGCACTTCTTAAAATGAAGATATCGCGTATACCCATAATGGATGCCATAAAGGTATGCCATAAATGAAAAATACAGAATCTTAAGGAAAACATAAACATATTATATATCATATATAAATATAGTGACATCTTAATGTCCACCTTTGAAGGTGTTAAAAGAATATTGAACAATCGTCGTTTCGTGAGGCAGAAATTCACCATCCACAGAAACACTATGTTCTTTAAACATTAGATGTAGTTGTGTGTATGTTTAGCTAGAATACATCTTATAGAAACATCCTAGTATATTTAAGATACTAAATGTGTCACAATAGAAATGAATAAAAAGAGGTTAGGGGGTTGGAGAAGCTAAATAACACCAAGGAACACAAGTTAAGACATTACCTTAAAATCGGGTAACTCCCTTTGGTTTGAACCAAAAGGGTTTCTTGAAGAGCTTCCTGCCAAAGGTAAGGATTATAGGATGAGGAGAGGGATGTGGATAGACAAAATGATCAAATATTGGCCCTGAAAAAGGCTTGAGAGGTGTGGGTAAGGTGGTAGAGGTGGGGGCCTTTTATAAGAGGAGAGGAGGGGCACTCTTGAAATGTTTTAAAAGGTTAATTTATTATAAAATGAGTTTTGGTTTTAAAGGCCTCACAATTATATAATTCGAGAATATGGTGGTAAGAGTTCGAAATCCACCCATCCAATAGGTTTATGACAAGTTTAGGTCTTATATTTTACATTATCTTTTCATTTTATTTAAATCGTTAAATAATGAAGTAATCGCTGCATCATCATGGTGTCATATATAATTTAATTTATTTATTTTCTGAAAATTATAAAAAAATATCATGTTTTAGAAAATAGTTTTATATTTCTAATGAATATTTATAGTCAAAATTAGGACTTGTATAACCCCATTTAAAAATTGTTTTAGTAAAACAACTCATGTTTGTGACATTTTTATTTTAACTTTAAATAAAAAGATATTAATGTCATTTTCCTACCAAAGTTGTTCCATGGAGTCACCAAGTTGACCCATGGATTTTCATGGTCGTCCATGATGCATCCAATAACGGTAGGACATGTGTAAAGTTCATTTTATATTATTAAAACATTATTTTTAACTTAAACAACAATAATTACCTCTAATCACGATTAAAAACATAAAAGTTACTATTCACCAAAAAATTATTTTTATCCCATAGAACCACATTTTACTTCCTAATGACAACCATGTATGTCAGATTTTTTAAATTCAAAACACAGAAGTGGTAATGTTCCATTTGAACGAAAAATCATTTTTTTAAGTACCACTTAGTGGTTTCATTATTCATCAAAATTGAAGTTTTTCAGAAAAATACCAAAAATTCACCCTAAGATATATTTGATATTCCGAATTCAAAAATGATGTATATTCTACACAATTAAAAACATATAAGTTGCATTAATTAATTTAATAACTAATTTCTTCTATAAAAACAAATAGCGTGTTTTTATGAAACAAAATGGATGAAAAGATTGACTCTAGTTTAAGTCTGATTTCAAAGTGAAATTAATTCCAACGACCACTATTGGATTAAATGGTTAAAATATATTTTAATTTAATTTCAAAATAAAGTAAAAAGATAATCTAATCATATAAATAAAATAGATTAAAAAGAGGTTTTGAATTAAAATACAACATTTTTCACCAATCATTAAAAAATGAACTTTATCTGAAAAATACCAAAAATTTACACAAAGTAAATTTTGATGTCCTGATTCTAAAGAAGAATTTTATTTAGTCAAATATAATGTATAAGAGTGACCAAAACTATATTTAATAATGGCTCTCCATCAAAAGGCGATAAGTGGACCTTTAGTGAAAATTAGAGTATATATACCTAAAATTGAATTTTTTCATATTTTAAGCCATTATCATTTATTTGATAATTGTAAAAACATTTAACAAACATATATAATCCTATTTTAGTTGTTTCAATTCATTCATGTCAATACAACGACTACGTTTTAACTACCATTTAAAATAATACTATTTGATTACTAATGTGCAACGTAAGATTTCAAAGAAACTCTTTGTTGCGTATCGGGTACGCTATCGAACATAGTAACCCCTTTATAGTAAAATTAATATTTAATTCACAAATATTAATAAATATAAATGTTTTAAAATTTATTTACCTGGGATGTTACATCTGATGTGGTCACACCATATGTCAACATCCCCAGCACACATCCTAAAATCTATTCTAGCCTCCAAATGGAATACTAAACAACAATGGAATAATAATCCACTATATCTATACACCAGATCATGGGATACATAAGGATAAACAATGGTTTGATCATCCCTCATATCAAACCAAGAAAAATAAGGGTACTAAAAAACTGATCATACCTCTAATAATACATATTCCTATCGAAGATGCAGCATCTTATGCATGTAACTAAAAATGCACAACTCTTCTAGACCGAAAATTAAAACTGCCTCTAAGACCACTTTATGATCGTGGTCTCTAAGGGGAATCCTGAGGTCATCCAATAATTATCCATTATCCCTTGCTTGAGCATATTCATACTTTCCCATATGCTTAAATGGATTAACTAGCACATACTTTTATGGATTGTATTGAAACAATCCACCTCCACCATACTAATCTCGAAGAATAGAGAGGCACTGATTCTAGTGATGGCCACTAACTCTACTGAAAAAATACCTTGTACCCAAGACCATAGAAAAAGAACAAGTACTAGATGGTCAAAATATATGTTTCTTTGGTCAAATAACCCATAGTAATAACCAGAAAGATCATGGTACCTAAGACCATCCAGTGGAAACCATGCCTCTCGAATAACCTTAATGGCTTCTATATCATAATAATCCTCCTCGTGAGTGCATCTACTCGATCTCCTATTCTCTTTTCTAGACCACTAGATACATTAGAAGTGTAAAGGGAGTAACATCACACTTGATTGAAGAATGCATTACCTCCTCAAGATGCCTCACATGAGACTCCTCATTCGAAAAGTGATATGGTAAAAAATAAAGTAGGTCCATGAATTTGATCTCAAGCTCTCATACTAACATAATCCCATACTAGAGGGAGAGTTATTTCCTCCTATTCCCATTCCTCATTGTTAATGAATGTAACTCCACCCAGAATTCCTTCAAATAGTATACCCACAAAACATATGATTCTTTTTCCCCCATTTAAACCATCAACCACTATGGAACAGTTCCCCACATCTAGATGGACACCAAGGGAACACAGTACTATAATGGGGACAAATTCAATTTGAAGGAGATCACAAGATCACAAGATCCTTGGTCCAATCCATTATCTCCATTTCTGAAACAATACCCTCATACATTCTTAAATCATTCCTCTAGAATGAAAATTATGTTATCCACAACTATTCCTCCTCCACCATAGGATCAACCTTCCACTAATCAACCAGATCAGCCGTATATGCCTCAACCGCCTGATCCATACACAAAAATGATGTCAATAAGAAATAACTGAAAAGTATACATAGACTTCCAAATAAAATATATTATATAATTTTTGTTATGATTATCTTTTTGACTTATTTAGCACATATTTTTAATATTTCATCTTTACCTAATAAACCAATTAAAATAATAACATAAGTCATTATGATGCATGTACTATTCCATGAGTCTCTCCCCTTCAACTGATGTAGCCTTATATGGTTATTTCTTGGATAAATTTCCTTGCATCGAATCACTAGGGTGCCTAAAATCTGGTTTCATAGACTTTACTCCTTTCCATATTACACACACATTGATCGATATACACTATATCTATACCAACCAATTAAATACTCTCCCTAATAAAAATATATACTCGTTACTATATCTCAAACATAAGCCATTTATTCAATTCTTCCATGACCCCTCCCTCCCAAGATACACCTAATGGGACAAAAATAAATAAAGGGATATAATGGCCACTTAGTCCATCCTCTAGTAGGCATCAGGATGGTGACTAGCACAATGGGTATAAAATATCACAAAATGGGAGGCATTTCCCTTATTAGGGAAACAAGATTAGGAGATAAGATGGTTCATCCCCAAATAAATCCAAGACATATATATATATATATAAGAGAGAAAAAACAAAATCCACCCCACATAAAATTTTAAAATCGAACATTACCATTTTAAATAAAAACCTTATGTAAATACCAAAACCAATACTAATAAAAGATTCATCATAATAACCAAAACTAGTGATAGTGATGCCCAAAATTATCCATGTAATCTACCTAGAAACCTAAAAATAGTTTTATATTCATTGGGTGAGTATACAGTTATACTCAGTTGGAAAACCATTGTCATTCATGTACACATGAAAAGAAGCATTCTAATACCCCTGGGAGAAAACCACAGAACAAAATAGCACCTAAAATTTAATACTATCATTCCCATCCACACGAAGGAATGCTCCTCATTTAACACACATCTTGGATTTTTATACCCCACACAATTCCAAATGGTTTAGCCTCCCTTTATTAATGGGAAACATCCTTACAATCCCATAACTTCTGAACGAACATTTCCATGGCCCACCCACACACAACTGGACCCCACAACATTCCCTCATCGCATCACCTTGCCCATGAGCTACATCACATCTCCCCCCACAGACACATTGTCCACATACAACATGACATCCCACCTGAATGCACCTGTTCCACATGCATTGACACATACAATCCTGATGAAAAAAAAGGAAATCACAACTCATCTCATCCCAATGACACATGGGAAAGCGCAAATCATCTCATCCCAAAGACACTTGGGAAAATAAAACAAGTATGCACAAACACGGGCCTCTCAAACCACAACCTTATTGATTAAATATATGCTACAACCACTAGGAAGAGGGAGTATGGAAGAGATATGGGCCATACAACCATCTTTACACCAGGATGTTTGGTAAATACACCCTCCCCTGTGATAGTGTGGGTTTTTGACATTATTAAGAATTTAATTTTTTTAATCACTACCCTGGAGAAATCTAAGAACATCAAAAACCAAGTAACCCATTATTCTATAACCTATCCCTTTAATAACCATTCATGACATAAAATATACTGATACCAAGAAATTGAGAGATGGATAATTCATGTTATTAATGGAGAATAACACATACCAACCACTAAAATCATCATTCATTAATTTCATCAAGACCATTCGTTCCTCTCAATAGAAGAAACCCCCAACTCACAGCTTCACCCAACCTCACATCTCATTACAACAATATTCATCAAACTTAATCGAAAAAAAACCACACCCATCAACTCCCCACCACAAAACCACATTCATCCACACACCTGTAAAAAAACACATGGAAAACCACACATGAAAACAAAATAAAACATTAAGTTTTAAAAAGTGTGGCATATTATTCAAATTCCACTTCTTAAATTAAGGGTGTGATCATAGAAGCTGTAATATCCTAGGGATTCTATTAAATTAAACTAATATAAGTTGTTAATTTATTTCATATAAAGGTTTTAATTAAAAAAATAAACTCCATCAGTATAATGTTTAAAAAAAACTCCCCCAACGACCATGATTTTAAGTGGGTAGTTATAGCATACAAATCAAATTTCAAAACGGAAGGATGAACAAGAAGAACATGCATCACATCCTCTAGATCCTTGTATATTAATTCTATAGTAAATTCAATTATTATAATTAATTATTATTTTACAATGTTCACATGGGTAAAATTAATAAATCCACACCACATGATTCAAATTTGAGAGAAACAAATGAAAACCTACATGGAAGAAGAGGCGTTCTAGACTTCTCAATTGCACCAACATTAGGGCGCGCATATGGAGTAGGAAAAATGGGGAACATGATCCAAAATCTATATCAATATCTCATGACTCCAATAAAAATAAGAACTCTATGAATCCCATAGAGACGGATGAAAAGGATCCAGAACAATAGGAAATGGTATATTGTCTTGGGGAAGATCAAAACTAAGCATCAGTTTTGATATGTTTTTCATTTTCCATTAAAGGAGGATATGGTAATGAAAAAATGTTTTTATTATCCCAATAAATATGAATATAAGATAATATTTATGGTCAATTAATTGGACGCATAAAATATCGATCAATTCTATAGAATAATTTTATGTCAATGAAAAAATCAATGGGGTGAAACTGGAATAGGAAACACTATTGATGAGACACCTCTAGGATAGGCATAATTGGATGAGGCATCGTTCAATGAGGAACCACCCTTGAGTCTCCATTTGGTGAGGCAACTATTGATGAGGAAACACTTATGATTCACTATTACATGTGAAACCACTAAACGAGTCAACACTTGTGAGACATTGTTTGATGAGGAACCGCTAGATGAGCAACCACAAGAGTAAGTTATCGCTAGGGTGATACATGGATAGTGAATGACCACCAGGGTGAGCTACCACTAGTGAATGAGCACTAGGGATATACCATTAGGTTCACACTAGTTCTAGGTGACACCGCTAGGTATACACTATTGGTATAAGGAACCATTGGAAAAAATGGAAAACTGGGAATTTTGGAATGTGATGAAAAGGGTAACCATGATCTCCAAGAACACCTCAAACTCCATATTCTCATAGTGGAATGGAATAGGGAATTCTGAACCATTACACATAATCATATAAAATCGTAACTTTGGTCCACCATCCAATAATATATAACATGATAGGCTTGGGATACCAAGCGTGTACATGTTTATTTTTTTTTGGCTTCGGCTACAACCCATGTTCCATCTAATTTTGGATTCCGGGCTACGACCATTGTACCATATAAATTTCATGAATGAGAAAAAAACTCTTTCCCCTTTTACTTTCATAATATTTCTACTTCATATGTACATTATTACCTTTAGTAAAGGGCCACAACCCATGTTCCCATTAAGCTCATATACAAATTATCATTACATAATGCTTTGGAGGGGTATATAGGTCCAACCAATCTCGTAATAAATCATTCATAATGTGTGACAATATAATATAACATTGATTATATCATGAATAATAAAAATACACGTGTTTTATAGACTGATATAAGATACCATGAAATGAAATGGCTATCATAATCATGAAATCATCTCTTAACCAATGTAAAATATATAAGTTTCATTATCATTTCATCATATCATAACTAATGAAAATAAATGGGTCTTGTAGACATATAACCAATGAAATAGAAAAAAATTATTAACCTTGAAACCCATGAATGGTGAATGAATTTAATTAAATTATAACCCATTAAAAGAAAATGGTTTTCATAAGAATATTTCCAAAAAAAACATAAACAATTAAATAATGAAATTTAATTGAACCTTTTGATCACTTCCAATTAATGCAAGAGTGACACTAAAATTTGTCATCATAGATATGAAATATTTTTAATGTAGTTTTGAAAATGATTTCATGAGGAAAAAATATTTTTTACATTAAAATCACATTTCAAAACAAAAAATGTCTTGAAGAACATTTTAATTGAAAATAAATATAAAACATATAAAGAATGCTTGAAAAATTATGAAAAAATAACATTAAAACATATAATATAATATTAAAAACATATTGAATACCATTTTCAATTAAGACATATGAAATAATATTGATGTCAATTTTGAAAACATTTTTCCTTGAATTATTTATAACTTGTAATGAAGTCCTGAAAATGATTTAAAACCCATATCTTCAAAAATTCAATGATGAAATATAATGAATTTGTCAAAAGGTTTTAAAACCGAAATCATTTAGATTAATACAATTATTTTTGAATAATTACAAAAATTATTCTGAAAAAATTATTATTTAAAAAAATATTGAAAATATATAATTAAAGCATTAGTTTTTTCAGAAAACATGGTTTTTTGATGAAAACCTATTCCTGACCGAAGATAGATGAAAAGTCATAATATGTTAAATTTTTTTGTCATATTATGTACCACATAGTGGAAAAATGGTACCAATACACAAAGATATCAGTATTAAATAGAGGATAATTATTTTTCTTAGATTTATTGAGATATTGATCATAATTATTCATCAATGTAGTCATAATAATAGACAATATAAAAAAATGATGATATTTATTCAATAAACACTTATCATATAGAAACAATGAATTATACTCCCTCTGTACGAAATTGTAATTAAATAAAACTAAAATATCATTAAATGATTAATATTAATGATATAAAATTTCAATGGAAGTATATACAGATCATATGAATGTATAGGTGCATGACATTCTTGTGTCTCAATGACGGAAAATTGATAAAAGGGAATATAACTTATTTTGATACATTTGAAGCATTAATCCCATGAATGAGTGGTGAATAAGATATCTATGGCTCAAAAATAAAAAAGTGAGATGAAATTCACATACCTTACGAATTGAAATTATTTTTACATGTTGAAAACTAGATTATAATTAATATAATTTTACTATAAATATAAATAAAAACCATATTATTATATTCAATACCAATTATAATTCACTTATGACCTTATATTTCCTTTTTATGAAAAATTTCATGTGGAAGTAATTTTTGGGGTAATAACCGCTTTTGTTCCATGTGTCTTAATTTTGTATATATTTGGTACTTATACATATATCAAGATTTACATATTTTAAAACAAGGTAATGATATAATTTATATTAAAATGTTTTATATTATTATAATCTATAGGATATTGAATTATGAAATGGAATATATCATTCCTGGACACCGTAGGTCTTGTGTACACGTGAATGTTATTTCAACATTATTATTGTATTGAAGTAATGAATGTAAATTTCATATATAAATATATATATTAATATATTTGAGTAATTCAGTATAATTATTATATCATATATATCATATTATTTCTCTAACCGTGTCGTTATTAACATCCATGAATTTGGTGAACGAATCACATTAGTTTAAGGAAGATGTAGACCACATGTCCACAAACAATGTTATGATATTTACATAAGGTGGAAATTATAAAGGTGTGTGTTATAAAAGAATTTTAGAATCATAAATACATAATTAAAATTACATTAATCATATATAAATAGATGTTCCATCATAATTTCAAATCATGAAATGATGTAAAAGTAAAATGAATGACATAGTTTCATGATGATGTAATTAGATGTATACATGAACGATAAGCTTGTTACCTATTGGATGGATGTTATTGAATGTTTATGTAAAACTCATTATATAACAACATATAATTCTATTGAGGATAATTTGGTCATTATTTAATTATAGAATAATGATATTTGGGGTGTTGTAGAATGATAATAAAATAAAGGATCTTGAGAAAGGATGTTACCTCTTAATTGGGTAACACTTTTTGGTTTTCAAAAAAGGAATCAGATGGAGAGAATTATTACAAAGGGGAGAATTCTAGGATTAAAGAATAGATTTTTGGGAGATATTTTTCATTTTCTGGTTGAGACAAAGTGTCATGAGATGTGTGAGGATATTGGAGGATAGGAGGCCTTTTATAATTTATGAGGAGTGACACTCTTATAAATTTTGGAAAAATAAATTACACACATATTCTAATATTTCTAGTGGGTAAAATAATGGAAAATATTAGTTAAAAGGAAATATAGAGAGTAAATATGGACATCCAATGTATTTTTTATAAATTGATATAACATTTGGGCCGTTAATATTAATATTTAACCCCTTACTAAGAATAAGTTCTCCTAAATCATATAATTATTTATAATTACGTTTACTAATATTTTTAGTCAATATCTAATTTGGACTTATTTTACATTATATATTATTCTGATTTAAAATATGGAATCCATTTTTCTATATCTCAATCACAAGAGAGGTAAAAATAAATTTATGTATAACCCAATATACAGGATGACAATGCATGTTTTTAATGTAAAAAATGACCAATAATATTCTATGTTTATATCATATTTCAATGTGAAATTGTTTCCAATAGAAAACGGCTATTAATTGGTAAAAAAATAAATCTATGTATTCTTTAAAACTTTTATATAATTTAATTTAATCTCATAAATAAAATTTTTTAAACAGTTATTTTGAATTAGAATACAATATTTGACAATATTTATTTAAAATTATCATTCACATAAAAATAACAAAAACACCCTAACCTAATATCTATGTTTCTATTTCAAACATTAATTTATTTGACATATTAAATTTCTAAAAATTACATAATTTAGTGTTAAAATATGTTCTCAATTAAACAACAACAAAACTATTTTTATAATAATAATGGTTTTATGTGTAATATTTGGTATGATTCAATATTATGCCTTTAAAATAAATTTTATGAATATAAAAAATATATTACCTAATTTATAACATATTTAATTAAGAAATATCATTCATTAATACTATTTAATTTAACATATTAATAATAATATCAATTTTCAAAAAAAAAAGTCCGTTATAAAATCATTCCATTTATATACATTTATTTTCTATATTCATTTATAATTAATTGGTAAGCTAAAAATTTAAATATTTTATTTTCATAAATTATGTAATCCTAATATATTTAATTCGATAGCTAGGTTGTATATTCTTATATTCAATAATGGTATTTTAAGTAATATAGTGTTCTTTGTTAAACCACAGTCTTATGTGTTACATAAACGATCAAGGAATGTCATTCATACGTGTAACGTAAGATAACCTTTATATTTTTTTGAGAAAGTAAAATATTATGTTTATGTTAGGGAATTATTAATATGTAGTTTCATAAAAACTAAATAAAGTATTATTGATTTATATAAAATTATCTATTTTTAGTGTTTCATTAAAATGAACAAAAAATATTAAATTAATTATGAAAAAATTATCAAATTCAAAGAATATTACATTATACCCCCCTTAAATTAATTTCTCCCTCAAAATTTATCTGAGTTTCATAGGTCTTATACTTGAAAGATAATGTAATAGAAACAAACATTGTAAATATGTATATTAATAATTCCTTTTTAAAAGGGAATTTTGGAAACATATGAGTTAACCAAATTAACATATAACATGCTTCCACATATAAGAACCTATAATGGAAATGAAAACAAGTACTTGGAGGAAATGGGTATGTATTCATAGATTGTTATTGAGGTCATAAATCACAATTAAGTGAATGATCAATGAAAATTTGATGTAAATAATGATATAAATCTGTAATTATTTAAAAGGCCATTAGTTGAAAAATAAATAAAACGTCATGACATCATTTTTTAATAATCTTCTTAATATTGAGTAATTAATTTAATGACCATGAATATATGGATGTATAATAATATGTATATTTCTATATATGAAATATTATTTTTTTTCTTGATTTTAACCATTTATAATGCATCTATTACATTAAAAATGGATATCCATAAATTTACTTTTATGTCTGAAGCACTAAAACAAACTTTTAACAGATCCTATGGCCCATAAATGATTCAAAAGTCTTACTATTTGTCTCAAAAGAAATTTCAAAATCAATTCAATTAAGTAAATTATCAATATAAATAAAAAGTAACACTTAGAGTTCATCATTAATATTTGTACATTAAATTATGAAACAAAAAATTACACATTATTTAGGACATCACATATGACACTGGTGGGAATGGCAGTCATTAGTTCAAGACCAGTGGACCTTCTAGACAAGATGAGTGTTCAACCAACATATTTATTTTACTTTTATATGTCAACATTTAAATTATTTCAATCATAAATTTTAATAACTAAATATCATTTTCAAAAAAAATTCAATACAACCTCATTAGATAAATACTTCTTTCATTTAAAATTATAATATTTTCAAGTTACCCTATCACACATTTGAATGATGAAAATAAAAAAATTTATAAATAATGGCATTAAATTATATTAAAATTTATCCCAACATAACACAATGTATATCTTTGTTGACACATTCATAACATGTGAATACCTTCATTGTATATTCTATTGAAACATGGTAATAAAAAGAATTACCATAAAAACATTTTGAAAACTTGTATACTTCCTTATTCAGAAGATTAATGGATATATTTCATACATCCAAGAAGTTTAAATCAACATCCATGAATATATAAACTACTAGTCAACAAATAATTAATTAGTTATAAGGATAATTATACTATCAAATTTATTTTACCGAAATCAATCATCCCATTATCCAAGATAAAGAAAATTTTCTCTATATATTGTACAAATTTAAGGTTACCTTCCCACAATAAAAATGTCACCTTATAAATAAATAAAATATCTCGGACTTCCTCACCAATAAACATATCATTTCAATTCTTAATTAAAAACATATACTAAATTTAATTATATATTTCATGATCCATGTAACAAAATCATTGAATTGTGAATCTTATACACCATTCATCCAACATTATTCTTAAACTATTACTATGGATTCATTATCTTGATTTATAATATTCATTTCCTCAATTATGAAATATGAATAATTTATTATGATTTCTCAACTTCAATTTAATCATCATTCTTATGATTGAGGTAAAAAAACTAGAAGAAAAACCCAAACCATTAATAGGTCACATGTGATCTCTTAATCTTCCGTAGTAACTCCAATTCTCATAAAAACATTCTAATTTTCTTCATGAGGTTTCCACTTATGAAAAGAAAATTTATATTTCCACTACTATCAACATATGATTCATTTTGTTTTAACATATTTTATTCTAGTCACATTCATTGGGTAAAATAAGAAATCATTTGATGAGAAACCCTTATCACAAGAGGAAGCCACATAATCATGAAAAATCGATAATATGAAGTCTACATAATTGTAAATTTTTCATTAATATAAGACACCATATTTTTATCCTATATTTTCCATAAAAATTTTAAATTTTAATAATGATTACTATTTGAAATTATTTGGTGAATTCCAAAATTATTTCATGTAGGAGTGTCAAACCAATTGTGTAGCAGGGCCCGTTGTCATGTATCAGTTTATACTGAATCAGGCCGAATGCACTATATTGGAAATGTTACCCATAGGTAAATCTATTCCATAGCCACATAAAATTTTAGTAGCTAGATATTAATTTATTTCTAGGTAACCACTCCCTCAATCCTTTTCCAAAATTCTAAGAAATTTTCTATTACATTTACTCAACCAAAAAATTATCTTTAGAGACATCCCTAAACATATCCATAAATATATTCGTAGGTATATCACTAAGATTTTAGCAACATAGATTCCACAGTTTAACTAATTCTTTAATATCATACAATCTATATAGAATATATCCTTCCATATGTAGGCATTACATCATTTTTTGGAATACATAATATAATGCAAAAAAGATACCCAAAAGACCATGTTAGTTTATTAAATTTGTAATCATGGAAAATAAATCTTTTATCACTATGAAATATCATCAATGTTACCCATAAATATCATCCCAATGCATAATCCAGTTTGAAAACCATTATTCAAAACATGGGGAAAGTTAACATAAGATTGGTGTGAGATCAATGCTTAGTATGGGTAATTGGAGGAATCATTTAAGAATAACATGAACCCATGGGTTTGGGAACATGTTTATAACATTCAAAGATCAAACCCCTAATATCGATAATCATAAACATGAATAATGGTATAATGGTTGGTAGATCATAATCCATGAATCATAAGTGTTTCAAGAGAATAATCTAGGAACTAATATCTAAGGAAGAAGACATAGAATTTTTTGAATACACATAATCATAGAATATTTTATGTTAAGGATATCTACCAAGACAATTATAACATTTAAGGATTGGGATATGTCCCATGTACCAAATTATTTTCAGGTTTGGGCTACACATCGGGTACTATGTATTTTTGGGCTTGGGATAAAACTCATGTAACCACATAATTAAATGATTGATATAGAACCCATGTTCCCTATTAATGTAGGAGTAGGTTACATATTTTGTATATTTTTACATTCCATCTTGATTTACAAATCATGTACCATTTAAGATCATATACAACATATTATTACCAAATGAATTGAAAGGAGATACAGGTCAGACCCATCTCATTCATAAATAATTAATATATGTGACATAGGATAATAAAACATTCATCATATAATAATCAATAAAAGAGATTGATTTTATAAATATCAAATAATAAAACCTGAAATGAAATGGATATCATGAACATGTAATCTTATCATAACGTTTGGAAAAGGAAAAAAGTTTTATTAATATTTCATCAAAACATAACCCACTAAAATAATTGGGTTTCATATATATATAATCAATGAAAGTAAAACTGGTTTTATAAACACTGATCTCATGAATGAGATCTACATTTCATAAAAATATAACCTTGAAAAACTGGATTTCATAAGAAACATCCCGTAAAACCTAAAATATAATAGTGAAGATATCTTATGTCCATTCCTTTGCAGAAATCAGGTGTCTGTGGGGTTTATGGAGGTCAAGGTGACTTATCCCTAACATGTTTAAAAATTTCTTGTTCTGCAAATAGTGTTACTAATTTTGTTATGTATACAGGGTTTCTAGCATCAGTAGGTATATAGTGTTTCCAGCATCCTGTAGTTTTGTCCCTTTGATGTTTTCATAGACTCAAAACACATTAAAGGCCTTGTTTTATTGGATTTATTCCTATTTTATGGCCATAAATCCTATAGTAATTTTCATAAGGCTTTGGATTCCTTTACTTTTTCAAACCACATAGTTTAATGTGATCCGCATTTAATGGAAAATCAATCGTATCTTAAACCATTGCTCTGTAAATCTTATGATGTGATAAGATATCATCATCCATTATTCTAAATTTTTTTCCCTAGTGTTAGAAAGTCGAACCATTCCTTCAACCTATAGGAGTGGTGTGATCAGACATTAATCCTTCGATTATTTCCCCTTGAAATTTCATCCTACAGTATGTGCACCCCTTGTTTTGGTGCCAGCAGCAAGTGTTGATCCGTCATTGATAGAAGCTACGATCTAACTTTTTTATTATGTTTTATTCGATCTTTTTTCCCTATTTTCCCCTTTCCATGTTATTCCATGTGTTCTCCATTCTTTAATGGTTGTTTTTTGGGTATCAGTTGGTGCGGTCATTCTGCAAAATCCTCGGGGGGGGGGGGGGGGGGGGGGGGGGCTAGTTGTGACGTGGGAAGTGATTGTAATCCGTTGTGTGGTTCATTATCATATAAAGAATGTCTACAAACATTTAAGGTAAGGTATTCATTGTATCTCTATTATTTTATGTGAAATATTATATTTAACCTGATTTATCCACTAGATCACGATGGAATTGACATAAAAAATATTTGACCCAAATAAATCAATTGGCATCGATCATTTGTTATTGCCTCTTGTTTTTCTATATAGTGTAATATCAAATTTTTCATTTCCTAGAATATCATTCATGATGGAAATAGGAAAATAATGTACACTAGGATTAATTTTCATTATTTTTTCAAATATAAAGAGGCTTGTAAATGAATTTGGTTTTTTGTTGTAATTTGACGTTTATAAAATTGATGCAGTACGAATGTTTAAATATATTGATAGCTTACTATTTAGGTTTCCCATAGTTAGAAATGACTATTAATGAACATGTTAATTTATGATGGATTGATGAATTGGTTTTCTATGAAACGATAATTCCTCATAAGATTCTGAGTAACCCTCTTGCTTGTAGAGGCCAACGTCCTTATGTATGGAGCTGTGAGAGATCATTGCGTTTGAATGAAGAATGCATTGATTATGGTCTATGATCCATGTTTATATGATGTTTTTTTCTTACTGGGTGTGTTTTCATGTGATCATGGATGACTATTGTGATTTTTGGGAGGTAGGGAGGCCCATTAGTTATGGAAGCAGTTGACGCCTAGAGTGGTGAGATGCATCATTTTATTCATGTAGTTGTTGAGGTGGACATCTGATTTGATGAAATTTTTTTGATATGAATTATTGGATGTTTTCTATATCTTTTTGTTTTATTTTCATTTTCACATTCCCCACTGCACTAGGAAGCTGGCCTTGCTTACCCTCGATTAAAAAAGGGAAAAGGAGTGCAGGTTGTGCCATATGATTTCCATGTCTATCTTATGGACGGAGGATGGGTCTATGCTTATGGTATAGGTGGAAATGAATCGACGGGTAGTTCACCTACTAACCATGTTGATCCCCTTGTTCTTGGTAACATTTAATGTTTTTCTAGAATGTCATGGAATATAGTAAAGTAATAATTTTGTAAATAAATTATTAAATAAATGATGTTGGCCAATGGGGTTGGATCATAATGGGATGTAATGCTGAGGTTACAATTTAATGGAATAGTTCACTTTTTCTATGATTCTAGTGAAATATTATGTGGAATTGTAAATGGATAATTAATATTTATATAATTAATTGATTTAAATAGAAACTGATATAAAATGGAATAAAGTAATGTGATAAATCTCCTTAAATGGTTGTGTTCTTATAGGATACCTTGTCTTAGAAGTGGCAAAGGAAAGATATAGAGAAGTTAAATACAATTGAGTCTAAGACTAGGTAATTACCATAGTGTGGTTGTGAGATATAATATATTTTTTACTTTTTGAGTTTCTATACACAACTCCACCAAATAAGTTAGGGAAACTAAAACCTTGTGGATTCTGAGCCATGGGGATTGTGTTTTCCCCAACATTTTGATGGGAGGATGCATGGCTGATTACTCCCTGTGGCCCCGATCTCTTCACTAGGTAGTTACTAATGCTGGTATGAACAATAGTTCGTGTTCCTCATATAGGTGTATAGATGGTATTTATGGATTGTGGTTATCCCGCAAATATATTCTAAATATAGTTTCCTTTGGAATACTATAGGTGTATGTTGTATTGGCTGTGATGGATTAAGGATCCTTTCATGGTGTATGTGATATAATGGATTAATATTTAATTCATGAAATATGATACTAGTTATGCGAGCTGTGGTGTCTCTATAAAGCTACCCTGTTACATTGGTTACATGGGTATAGTGGTTTTACTACATAAGGTGCATGTTGTGGTGCTTCACCCACATGTCTGGAGGAAATCCTTTATGGAGAGAAATGATTAGGATGTGCGATGTTGTGGAAAAGTACCAAACCAGTGTGGATATGGTATCAGGGTACCCTTGATATTATTATTTATATTATATAATATCCTATGTGATACATGGTCAGATTAGTCTTGATGAGTCTAGGAACATAGTTTACCTTTTTAGGAGACGAGTTTGTTTCAATTGTTGTTCACTCTACATTAGCATGCATTCATTAATTTCACATGATAGGATCTAGGGGGGATCCTAGTGAGTATATTGTTATAAACAACCTATATATATATAAACTATATTCAGGTAATTTTGAGATGTTAGAGATCAGGCTGGTTACTATTATCTTGGTGTTGCTGGAGTTGTTCGGGCATTGTGGTTGCTACTATTTTTACTTACTTTTGGTACTAGCTTTTTTCCCTTTCATTTGTAGTTGTTCTTACATGAAATTAAATAAGTGTACTTGGAATTTTATTTTATATTGTAGTCTTAGTTAAATATTTTTTTGTCCATATTATATATAAATTTCAAATGTGTTATCATAGATGGTAATGCCTGCAATTTGTTTGTTTAATATACCATAAGTGCTAGTTTCCAACCTGGGGCCTGCTGGAGGCGAGACTTGGGGTCACTATCTCCATTATTACATTGCTGGAACGTGAGGGGTACAACTTGTGTGAAGGGGTTATAACTGAGTGGTATCAGGGTTTTGGTTGAGGAATACAATGGATTTTGGTGTTAGGAACACATGAGGCTGCATGAGTTGGTAGGGAAAAAATGTCAATTAAGTTTATCAAGGGATGTAAAAACCGGAGACTGGCTGAGACATTGGAATTTTGGGCCCCTTTGATCTGATCCAAAATCCATTAAGTTTAAAGAGGCTACATGAATAGGTGATATTGGTTTCAGGGTGGAGTCCATGGAAAGGATCTTACATATTTCTTCTTTGTGCCTATATTTTAATGGATAACCCTTGGGATATGTTAACCTAAAATTAATAAAATAAAACAATTAATTAATTAATTTCGAGTCTTCCATATTCCATATTTAGAATCTCAAAATGTTTTTCAATTTTTAGGTATGGCTATTGTTCTATGTGTCATCAGGTTTGCATAGAAGATGTCCATAAGGATGTGCTAGCAGATTGTCGTATAGAAGAGGTTGATGAAGACGACACTTGGAAGTGGGGATTGTAAGGACCTGACCCCAATTCCTAGATTCAATGACTTATTTTACTATATTTCCTTATAAATAAAGAATATTTATAATGAAGTACCGAGTAGTTTAGTAGATTATGGAAACTTGATAAATATATATGTTTCAAAATACATCATTAAAGTAAACACAACACTAAATTTATTCCACTAGAAACATCAATGCCTCCAAGATTATGCTTGCAAGTCACTCATAACATAATTCTTCATATATTGGGAAAATAGAACATAAAAAAGTAGTGAGCTCAAATGATCAGTAAGAGTAATAAATTAATAATAAGATAAAATAAACATTATACATGGTGAATAAATTAAAACACATGCCTTTATAAACAATAAACATGAACACATTATGGTAGGATTATGAGCTGAGTAAATAATTCCATAATAAAAAATATCCTTGGACATTCTACTAGTCTAATTACCACATAAAAATTAAATTAAATTCATCATAATGTGGGAGTTTCATATGTCATTCATTTGGAAACATACCATCAAGGCCTCAGCCAATAATTCTAAAAAAGATTAAATACTCGGTTAAAACCACATCTTGAAATGGGCAATGCCTCGGCCAAGTCCACATCTATTTGTCTCATTAGACCTGCCGATGCATTGAGGGGATATAAAAATCCCCACACATAACATAAAAATTCCAATGCATTCGAAATTTTAGTGGGGATAAAAATAAACAACTTATATATTCATATTGAATCTTACTTACGAAATTTCAATAACTTTCCCCAAACATTCAGGTTAACCAATAACCATTCAGAGTAAATTGATGATTGGTTTTTGGATAGAAAATCCACAACAAAACTAGTCATAAAACAAACAATTAAAAATTTTAGATGATATAATAATATTTTATTCCCAATAATACATAATAATCAACAATTGTATTGAGATAGACAAAAATACTTTTATAAAATCATTTAGTAATTATTGAGATAATTACTTATTTATTTTAAACACAAGAGTTCTATTGGAAAATTAATTTTATATAACCAGAAGTGAAACCAGATTGTATTTTCACAAAAAATTATTGACTATATAAATATAATGGATTTGTAAAACAGATTATATGTTCCCATGAAATTAAATTATCATTTTAGAAATTCACTTGAAATGAACATATATTTCTAAAATAAGTTAGAATGTTCCATTAAAAACTTGTTACTCCCCATAAAATAAGGAACTATTATGGTTGGTAAAAATATTTAGAACACTCAAACAGAATTTATGAGGTGTATATAATAATAATAAAAAATTTCAATGATGCCATTAGACAATAAATTTAAACCGAAGGAAAATGGAGGTTTGGGTGAAAAAACCCTTACCATAAGTCCGAATGTGTTCCGCTATTGAACACAAGGGCGTGAATATTAAATTATACTTATTAATAAATTAAATCAGAACTTATTAGAAATGTATATAGTTTATCAAAAATTTATTTCGTACATTTTTTCCTTACTGATTAGTTATAAGATTGATTTCAGTCATTCCATGGTGTTCATTTTCATGATTTTCATAATCTGTTCACTTGTTTTTATGCAATGAACTTAAACTGGAATGGATGTAAATATCCAGAATTAAATTTAAATATTATTTATGAACAGGAATTTTTGTTAATGGTTATTGATATATTTTCGTTACATGGAATGAAGATAAATCATTAGATGAAATAATAATGATAATCAATTTTATTTTTTATCGGTATTTTTTTTAGTAACTTGTATGATCATATGATTTAATATTATGTACATATACTAGTTAATGAATATTAAATATGTTATAATATATATTTTATAGTTTGGTTAATCCATAAAAATGGTTTCATGACCAGTAACGATGTTGAAATTGATGAACGAAACATCATCGTCAATGAAGGCTATAAATTGGAACGTCACCGACGATGATTTTGTTTACAAAATAGAATGTAGAGTGTAAGAAAATTGATGATGGTTCTTACATTAAAATGATATAATTATAGTATATAGATGATACAAGAGTTATCATTGTCAATTGGACAATAGATCTGAGTAGAGATCAACAATAGAAACAAATATGAAATGAAAATGAATGAAATAAAATGTGAATTTACCTTTTCAACCAACCTCCTTGAGAATGTATTTAAGGGAAGGGGTTTCTGTAACACCCAGATGTATTTATGAAATATTTTATTAAAATAATTTTAATTCATTAGATTCATTCTTTGCATGAAATCATGAGTTTAAACGATCTGTGGGATTCACTTAATATAAAATTATCATTATATCCTAGCAGTTAAGTTAGCAAGAATAATTTTAACTATCTTATAAAAATTCATTTTGAAATCCTAAGCTATAAAATATTTATGAAAATAAAAATAAATTAGATATTTTTATTTGGTAATGAAATTAACTAGATATATTTGTTATATACTTAATAAATTTTTTATTGATATTCATCCAATGAATATTATATTCCTAGGGTGTGAAGAAAACACAATTTAATGTATAAGAACATATTTTTTAACGGTTAAATTTACACCTTTGAATGGAAAACCAAATTTAATTTATTATTTTGCTACAATAATAATTTTTATAAGAAAAAATAAAAAAATTATTTTGAATTAGGATATAAATATTTTCTTGTGAAAAATGTTGATATTGTCATGAAAACATTCATGTTTTGATTAATACTAAAAATATGATAAATTTTAATTAAAAATAAATTTTCTTATAAAGGTAATTTATATGGTTAAATTATAATATTTAATAATTTTAATGTATAAATGGAATAAATTTTTACCAATTAATATAATGTATGTCATTATCATTAATTTTATATTGAATTTATTGGTAAAAACATTTCAATATTTTTCTATGTCTTATATTTTAAAATTTGTTTTCTCATTTCAACAACATGAATAATTTTAAATTAATTAGTTGAAAATATAAAAATTCAGTTTTGAAAATTTTATTTTAAATTTGGTATTAATAGGTCCAAATTATGATAATAGGCTACTTTTATTTTCGAGAATTATGAATTGTAACTTTGGAAATAATTTTATAACTGTGGTTAATGGTAAATCAGGTAATTAAGGGTAAAAATAATGTTATAAAATTATCCTAAAACCTACCAAATTTTAATTGGATGAATGAAAGTCGACCCATATCACATATGGGTCGGAATAGGTTAATTTCATGGACTTCTGGCGATGAAAATTATGTAATTAATTTTAAAAGAAATGAAAGTGACTACATGTCACTCTATTGTATCTTATAAGTGTAATAATTTTAATTTAGTGATAGACATCATAAAACATCAATATTTAATAGTAAATAGAAATATAATTAAATCATTTACATCATATTAATTTATTTATTATTTTATAGAATAATTAATTATCTTTAATGATGACACAGTTATGATGTAAAATTTATTTTATTATTATAAATATCAAATAAATATTTTTTAAAATATTAAGAGAAATATCATATGAACTTATTACACATCCCCACAAATTATATAGGATACATTGAAATGTTTGGACTATATTGAATATTTTTTTTTGCATTTTTCTTCTGTTTGGATTTTATTTTATAGTCAAATAAATGAATAGTGTCAAAATTGACACTTGTGGCATTTTATAGAAACAACATTTTATTAAATAATTTAAAAATCAAAAAGAAATTATAATGTTTAAAAGTGATAATTATAAGGTCTAAAATTTCATTAAAGATTTATTTATGGTCAATTAAAATCATATATGTAATTATTTAAAACCATTAAATATTTAGATTGTTATTACCAAAATTAAAATAATATAGATTAAAAAAGTGTCAATTAGAAAGACAATGATTAATGTTATATAATTCGTTGTCTAATATTTTTTTGATGATATTCCAACCCTATATTATCTCATATTTGAATTTGAGAAATTTTTTAAGATTTAATGTGGGGTTTAATTTTATAATAAATTAATATTATTGAGATTTTCCTAAAGTGAACCTCTCATAATTTATAAAAGGGAACGTATTCCCTCTCCTCTTCACAGCATTTGAAGCCTTCAATCTCGGCCAAACCCTGGCCATTTTGTTTGGACCCATCTGCGGGACATGTGTCGTGACAACCCCAATCTCGCCTTCCATAGGCCAGGGGCGGGAGACTAGAAAGAAAGGTGTAAATCCCTAAGATGGGAAGGAATTGCCTTTATAAAAAGTAATAACACAAATATAGTACACAACTGGAAGCAAAAAAATAAGCAATACTGTATACAGAATAATTGATGGAATGTAAAAGATGCCAGAAATACAGGCCCAACCGTAAAGTACACGTACAATTGAATGCAAGTACAACTAAAAGGACAAAACAGCTGGAAGATGAAAAGCATCTTCTAGATTGTCCTCCATGGATCCTACCTGAAGGGTAGGTACAGATAGCCTCCTCATCACTCCATGTTTTTCAGTCTCCTCCGTGTACCGACTCATCGTCCGATCCACCTCTGAGTACCGTCCAGTCCTAGTGCTCTCAGCCTCCGTCAGTGTTGTTCGTTGTCTGCATCCAACACAATTAGGTGCGGGCATAGCCCGTGTAGGGTTGAGTATAATGATACTTAGTAGGGACCCCGAGACTACCATGGTCTCTCGTACTCCACTATGGATAAACCAAATAAGTACAGATTCAATCAAAAAGAATCAACCAACCTTACTTAGGAATATTCTCATTCATATACCTAAGTTCCCAATCAAAATCTGATTCTAACTCTTGAGCCCAACTGCATTTCGTTCCACAAATTTAGAAACACTCCAAAAATAATTTACAACACAACGTGTAACCTATAGTTACAACTCCCTGAGGAACACCACTTGGGCTTCACCACAAAACATCCACAATGAAACATCCACGATGAAACATCCACCCTTAGTTAGGTATATGCCCATACATATACCTATGTAGTAAAGTGTACACATATTATACATGAGGTAAACATGAAGGTAATGAATCCCCTCATACAGGTATATAAATTTTGTAGATAGGTGGAGATGATCAGATATTGCCACCGAATCATCTAAGCTGTCGTACCAATAATTGATTTAGGACCAACAATTCTGTCAGACCGACACATCATCTAGGAACCGATGTCAAGACTGTCGGACCAACACGTGATCCAAGAATAGTTGTTAGAGATGTCAGGAGAACACAGGAAATAGGTCCAGCTATTCTGTCAGACCAACACGTGATCCAAGAACAGAAGTCAAGACTGTCGGACCAACACCTTATCCATGAACAGTGGTTAGATCTGTCATACCAACACATGATCCAGGTCCAGCTATTATGTCAAATTAACACATGATCCATGAACAACACATAAAACTGTAATACCAACACATGATCCAAGAATAGTCATCGGAATTGTTTGAACAACACATGATCCAGGAACAATCATCAGTGCACAACCAGCCATAGAGTTCCACTCAGGTATGCTTGATTTTGGGAGAGTCCACTCCTCATAATATTTGTCGATATGTCAGATTCCTTATAGTGTTACGTTGTTGTATCCCGAGGCTCAGTCTTGTAATAAAAAAACCCAAAGCGATAGAAGGAGCGTCAATCGGACGCCCGGTCTGTTACTTATTGGCATTTTCGTTCCTGGAGCTCGGTTGAATTTTAGGTTCAGACCAACCCAAACATACCCCAACTATGTTCAAACCTCAATTGGGGTATTACAAACGAATCATCTCGCTCTATTCTTTCCATCACCGCATATGGTTCGTCGATCGAAAAAACGTAGCCTATGATAGGGGAAAAAAGTTTTAAACTAGCCTAACGGGTCTGGGTCTGGTCTGGACAGGGGTCTGACCCAGTCCGGCCCGACCTGTTGGTGGGCCGGTCCAAGGGGGCATCCCGCGTGGCCCGGCTGGTGGCCAGCATGGCCCGGTAGGCATGCCGTGTGGTCCGCCTAGCTGTCAGCCGGCGTGGCCCAGCTAGCCACACACGGGGGTGGGACCCCCTACTTTGAAAAGATAACTGGTTCTAGGTGCCGGTTCAGTCTCCCGTGGGACCAGGATTGTCCCTCGTTGTTAGACTGGCCGAGCGGCCAGCCGGTTCCATACCACCACTACGGTGCGAGAGAGCTGCGCCCCAGCTCTATCGTCGTGGCCCAATCTCGGCGTGGCCTCCAGATTCTCCGAGTGGTGTGACAGCGCTGCGCTCCCTCCACTGTGGCCTGCCCCAACAGCATCTCTCGTTTTCCCCACAACACGATGGTGTCGTGCCCTTGTGGTGACCTAGAGGTCCTTGTGCCACTGGTTTCTTCACGGTCTGCCTTCGTCTTCAACAAACAATAACATCAAAAGGGGGGAGGGTCAGGCCATCTTCGTGCGGTCTGAGACCTCCACTCATCATGGTGATAACATTTGGCATACCATAATCCAGAAATTTCAACGACGAGTAATGGAGGTTTATAATAATATATAATATAACTCAAATATTCATACCTCTCTTGTCGATGATCATTGACGGAGTCGTAGGAAAAGGTGGGAGTTGATTTGTTGATCGCCTCATTCTTCATGCACTCCAAAATCTCAAGCTTGTGCGTCGGAAAGTGTTCAGAGGTGATGAAGTCGAAGATGGGATTCTTCGCGTTCTTCATTGGAGAGTAATCCTCATTTTCCAATTCTCCACCCAAAAGATTATGCCAACCAAAATAAAATAATATCATATTCCTCTATTATAATTGTAGGCATAAATTCAAATGGAAACAATTAATTAATTGCAAGGCTTATATTAATTAATTGTGTGAGTAGGAACATATAAAATAATGGGGGAAAGTGAATAGTTTTCATCCCACATAAATGAGGGGTTAAAGGGGGTTCAAAACCCGTGTGGGACCCACCTCTATGATTGTAAGAGGTGTTAAACATTGGATGGGCCCCATAAAATAATATCCTCCCAAAGGAGGTGATGTGTGGGTGGGGCCCACCTCTAACCTACACTTGGAGGTTTTAACCCCCAACAATTACAAATAAGAACACACTATATTTTTATTTATCTTTATTTAAAACCCCCCAAAACTATCTTCCATTCTCATTAGAACGCAACTGCGGTGAAGGTCTCACTAATCAATTGCCGACTCAGCGAGTTCAACAGTGCCCTCAGATTTCAATTCCGGGCACTAGTTCAAATGTTATAAAATCTCGGTAGTATGTTTAGTGAACGTACCCGAAAAAACATCATAAATTGATTCTAAGAACATCAGGCCACAAAATCAAGAACCGTAAATTTTCAAAAACTCTTAATAATTCCATGAATTTAAGAAAAAAAAAATTTATAGAATTTACGGGTCTTTACATTCTCCCCATCCCAGGGCATTAAGTCCCTGTAAGCTACAAATCGAACTATAGGAAAAAATGTGGTTAAGGAGCACGCAACTGAGCTTCCCACTCCCATATGCTCTCCTGATGGTTTCCGTGCAGCCAGAAAATGTGCACTGCAGGTATCAAACATCCATGTACGACCCGCTCTTTTTGATCCTCAATCCCATTGGGACATCTATAAAAGTCTCCCCATCATCGATGTCCAGCTCTCAATGGTAGATTATGTGGGAAGGGTCATGCACGTATCTTCTGAGATGAGATACATGGAAGACATCGTGCACCCAATGAAATTAAGGTGGATGAGCTATGCGGTAAGCCACCTCGCCTACTCTATGGAGGACTTGGAAAGGTCCGATGAATCGTGGAGATAACTTGCCGCCTCGGCCAAATCTCCGTAGACATTATTGAGGTGAGACCCATATAAAGACGTGGTCTTCATCCTCATACTCTAGAGGTTTCCATCTATTGTCAGTATAGGAATTATACCTGCTCTGTGTAGTCTTCATATCCTCATGGATGATCTGCACCTTCTCTTTGGTAGCCCATACCATCTTTGGTCCCACTAGTGTTGACTCCCCTGGGTATTTCTAAAATAAGGGTTATCTTCATGGTTTCCCGTACAATGCCTCAAAAGGAGCCATCCCTATGGTGGAGTGATATTTGTTGTTGGAAAATTCTACCAGAGGAATGTGATCCTCCAAGCAGTGACCGAAGACGAGGAAAAAAGCACCGAGCATGTCCTCAAGATACTAAATGCTCCTCTCAGTGTGGCCATCCATATGAGGATGGAAGGTGGTGCTCTGATGAAGCTGCGTCCTGAAAGACTCCTGCAACCCCTTCCACAGCCTGGATGTAAACCATGTGTCCCGGTCGTAGATGTTCCTTTTGGTATACCCCCATGTGTTTTGGATAAAGTTAGTGTACATCCGTGTTGGATCAAACACGAATCCAACCAGTGCCTCAGGACTAAAAGGCCAATAACTTAATGACCGGGAATCCGATTGACATACCTTCTATTGTGTTGTGTCCCCTATTATGTGGATTTCTGTTGGGTTAATTTTTCATGGGACATTGTTGCAGTTTGAGTATGAACCTATGTTTTGAGGAGTGGACTCTCTAGGAATCAAGTGAGTTTAGTGTGGGAACCGTGTGGTGGCTGTAAAATTAGAAAGGGATCCTACGTGGGTCTGTGCTTTGGGATCCCACATGGGTCTGTGTTATAGGGTCCCAAAAGTATCCACTCTGAGAATACATGTGGTACTACTCTAGGATCCAACGGGGGTCTGCTGTACTATGATCCTACATGGGTCCTATGATTTTGGAACATATGTTGGTCTGCCTCTCAATAGAGTAAGATGATTCAGTAGTTTCATCTAATCATCTTTACTACCGTACCTAAGTTATACATGGTGTGAGTTGTGTCTTTACCTTTCTGGTTTTTCTTACTTTATGTAATAGTTTACCTTTGGGATTTTGAGTTGGACACTGTGTTTCCACATGATAGAGATGGGTATACTCGATAACTTAGTAAATTTATGGGCTTATACCTATGTATGTTTGTCAGTTGTTTTCATGATTTTTGGTTTATCCATTGTGGGTTTTGTAAGACCTTCGAGGGTCTCGGGGTCCCTACTGAGTATCATTATGCTCACCCCTGCACGGGCGATGCCCGCACCTTGTTGTGTTTGGGTTAGATGACAGACAATGCTAACTAAGGACGAGAGTACCCGAAATGGAGGTATCTTAGAGGTGGAAATTAGAAGAGACGTACCATAGAAACGATTGTCCGAGAGTTGTAACTACCCTTCAGGTAGGATCCTTGGTGACTGTTCATAGGAGGTGTATTCAGTTATACATATACTATTCATTTTACTTGTACATTTCAGTTCGTCTTGTATTCTGGCCCAATTTACATTCTATACACACCATGTTTACATTATAGTTTACATTGTACTTGTATCCTACTTTGTCTATAGTTGTGTAAATTTAGAGGTTAAAAAGTAAATGCCTTACCGGTTTTAGGGAAAAATCCTTTTGGGTGCCATTCTCCAACCCTTGGTCTGTGGAAGGCAGTTTGGGGTAGTCACAGCATTGGCCCAATGTGACGGGTCATGAAAATTTTAAAGTAAAAAATTGTTCATAAGATTTCTCTATTTTAATATCCATTTATAATGTAAAAATGATTAAAATTACCTATATTATATTAATTGATAAAAAATTAAACTAATTGATCTTTAAAACCATTAAATAATATAATTTAACATTATAAATATGTTATAAAAAAATCCACGAATGAATGAAAATTAACTATTACTCACTATTAGTTTATTAAATGAAAAATCATTATAAAATAAAAAAATTCACTATAACTTAATATATATGATAATAATTGAAAAATGTATATTATTTTTTAATAGAATATTTATCAATATCCTAAAAATATATGAAATAAATTTTCTACCATAAAAGGTGAAAAAACCACTATTCTAAAAATATTGGGGTTTACGTGTAATATTGGAAATATTCAAATGTTATGCCTATAAAATAAATTTGAAAAATATAAACAATATTTTATTATGTATATATCATATAAATTTTATTAATATCATTCACTATTAGTAATAAATTTAACATAATTTGATAAATCCCCTTTTTGAAAAAAAAAATAATCTTTTCCAAAATTTATCTTTTTTATACCCATTTGGTTTCTATATTCATTTAAAATTAATCTATAACCATTGAATTATAAAATATATTTTCCTAATTTATTTAATCTTATAATGAAAATTTTAATGTCTACGTTATATTTTATTATTCTAAATAACATAATATTTAATAATATATTATTATTTGGTATAACAAAGTATTGCATGTTAGAAAACATTGAGGAATTTCAGTCTTGCATGTAACATAATATAAGCTCAGTGATCAATGTCGAGAAAAATAAAAAATAAGTCCCTTGTAGTGAATGATTAAATTGTAGTTACATGTAACATAGTTCTAACATAGTTCTATACTAACCATAAACTATTTTCTTTATAGGGTGAAATGAAAAATATAATAAATAATAAATTAATTTGAAAAAATTTCCCAAAATGTCATGGTGTAATATATTACACAGTTGTTCCATCCATAGTAATTATAATGACCCCATATTATTCATTGATATAAAATGGCGTGTGGCCCTATCAGTTGGATTTTTTTTATCCACCAAAAAAATAGTTGATTGGGAGGAAACTCTTTTTATTTTACATCATATTTCAGAGATGGATGATTCTTCTTGGTTCTAGGATATAAATATAATTAAAAATAATATTATAAACAATAATAATTATGAATAATAATTTCATTGATATTTAAATTCTGACACATTATTTTAAATACACAAAACATTATATTAAAGAAGATCATCCATGTTCATAATATATTAAAATACATTATAATTATTCATAATAACAATTTTAATTAAGAATAGAATGTTCCATAGAAATTTATATAAAGGAATTCGTTTTTATTATCTTTAATAGTGCATTGGTTATGATCAATATGAAAAAATATATTCTCTATTTATAGTTGTTACCACATTTTTCATCTCTGCCACATGCACATCTACATGATAGCATCCCTAAAAAGAATGTATTTTCTAGGAATCCACTTTCCATCATTTAATTTTATTTTTTATATTCTCATATACATTGGATAATCGTAAAGGGTAAACCTATTTTGATCTCAATGTTTTCTCCATAAATAAATAATCCATTCTATGATACATAATATAGAGACCCAAAATATTAATCAATAAATATAAAATATTATTAGATGCATATTCAATCCAAAACATTATGATCGATGTTGAAGACTTAATAGTTTATCATCCTTCAAGAAAGTGGTACCTAGTAAATGTATATATAATATATTAACATTATCTCCATATAATTTATAAAAAATTAGATCCCTTCATAGTGATATATTATTTAAAACCATCAGTAATTACCTAGGGAAGGGAAAAATAAGATAAACTGAGATTAGATTCATTGTAGTGGTGAACTGGGGTGAAGCAAAAATATCATTTATGTTTAATATGAGTATAAGGGTTTGTTAACATGATATTAATATATGAAAAACATATCCAAAAATTCATATCTTATAATCATGAGACACATAACAATTCATAGAATATCATAAGACATGAATCATAAAGGAATCAATGAACATGTTGTTTAGGAATATATCATAAGAAAAAAACAAATTCTTGTAGAAATAATATTTGTTTAGAAACACATTTCCATAGTCAAGGATCATGTATAAATCATTCATAGTAGATTTTTTTACTCCTTAATTCATCATTTCCATTGTCATCAAACACTCATGTTATATTTAGTGGGGATGAAGTCACTAGATGTCATTATTTAATTCCTTATCCAGGTCCCTATTATCTCAGGAGATATATATATTTACCTCGATCCTTTATGGGATATATAATTCTTGTCCCACATGTGAAATATTGAAATTCTTACATTTCTGTTCCACAAGATCATTAACTATTCATAGTATTGTCATATAATTATATTGTATCCTGTAGACGGAAACATAGATTCACTACTATTTCATCATTTTATTATATAATATCCAATAAAAAATGTTTATTTTATACTAATATCAAGATCGTCATCATACAAAATAAAAATAATTTAATATCCAAGATAACATTTTATAATATCCCTAGTAAATTATAACAATCTAAATGGATTTTATGGTAGTTGATAATGACATTCAAATATCACTAAATTATTAATTGATAAAAAAACATTCATTAGGAAAAGTATTATTAAAAATTTGAACATTCATAACATAATATTAAAAAATTAACTTTTAAATGATCTTTTGATTCATGTAAATGAATTATCAAACCATTTAGTAGTCATGGTGGTGGTAAATTTCGTTCATGTCATGTTATTTAAAATAATGATTACTTTCACAAGTTTAATAAATGCAAACTTACATAGTTAAGATGGAGAAAATAATTATCATTTAATAAATTCCTATAAAAATTTAGACACATTTAAAATTGAATTTAAATATTACAACGATAAAAAATAGATCATCTGCAATTTTGTTTGAAAAATAATTTATATGTATTTAAAATTACATTCTACCAAACATACAAATAATGTGGATTTATAATTAAAATTTTATTTTGTTATCATGAGTACATAGAGGGAGAAAAAAAATGTAATATCATGTATTCTATAATCATATAGTTAAGAGAATATAATATGGGATATTAATTGTATATAGATCATAAAAATATCATCATTAAAAAAATAATCATAAATAATCCCGGTAAAAGTCACATTATTTAATAAATCATATACATCATGTTTCACTTGATTTGAAAGAGGTTAATAATAATACATAGTTAATTTAAATAATTTATAATTAAATACAATAATAATGTATGATTATATACTATATTATATTATCGACTAATAACATTGCCACACCAATTTCTAAATTATTTATTATTAAAATCATCATTTCTAGGTGTTAACTATTTCATTATATCATGAATTAAATGGAGTGATATGTCATGTACAATTAAATTTATCACAACATTATCAACTATATAATGAAAACAAGGAAATAAATATCATATATATATATATTCATTTTATAAATATTTATATATTTCAATTAAAGTTATATATATATAATTTTCTCATGGGTATGGTTGTC
This sequence comes from Viscum album, assembly GCA_963277665.1. Lineage (NCBI taxonomy): Eukaryota > Viridiplantae > Streptophyta > Magnoliopsida > Santalales > Viscaceae > Viscum > Viscum album. The sequence goes on along the minus strand of OY728128.1, from coordinate 791,341,744 downwards.
TATGCCTAATCATGAACACTATTGTCTTTTTAATGAAAATAGATAATGTAATATATATATATTATTTTTTAAATATATAATAAATATTAGATAATTAATATCATATGAAATTATTTAGTCCATCATAATAACCATTCATCACGTACTCTAATGGAAAATGAATAATACAACTAGGTTGATGCACCATTCAACAAGTTTGAGTGAGTGATATTGTTTGTTCCTGATTGATGTAAAAAAGGGTCGATAATTTTAGATAACTATGAATTAAATAATTATATATATGTGTGATAAATAATTTATTATTTTACTAATAATATAATAGATACATTGGTGGTAGAAGAAGAAATAAATTTAATGAGTTTGTGTAATAAAATTATCACTTTATTGTTACAACTCCTTTAGATCCCTTCATAAGGACCCTTAGAATTGAGTTGAAGAAGATGAGTAGTTATAATTTATTATAAGGGAATTTTATAAGATAATTGGTTAATGTATTTTCATTAATGGTGGATAAATGTTTTTTAAAGAAGAGTAATAATTTGTGTCCATTTATAAGTGGGGGGAGGGACACATCATGAATATATTAAAAATTTATAATATTATTAAGTCATATTACATACAAATAATTTAAAAATTAAAACATTTGAAATTTAATATTTAATTAGGATGAAATATTGCCACAAAATATGATTTATACAATTTAAATTTGAAATAATAACCTTATATATTGGCTTATTCCCACATATAAACATGTATTTTCCTTTAACATCATTAATAAAACATTAATTTATTTTATATTGGTTATGGAAAACATCAAATAGTATTGGTTGAAAATTTTATATCGATGATACCAAATATGAAATATACATTCATAAAATTAAATATCTATATGTTGTAGTAATTATTTTTATAATTCCTTATCAAAATGCGATGAAATACTATTTTCTAAAAAATAACTGGGTTGTTTAAAAATATTTTAATTCCCCATACAAGTAATGTATTGATCCAAAAATTTTAATTTTAATTGTATTTAAAAATATGAAAATAATTTAACTTCAAATCTATTAAAAAAATATTTTTTTAACATGCTCGAAAAAAAGAAAAAATTTCTATATCATTATTTTTACTAATCATAAAAAAATCCATTTTTATTGAAAATTGAAAAAAATTCACCTTATTATTATAGAATTATGATTATTATAAAAAGGATATATGATTTAGAAAAATAATTTCCAAAATATGGAATAAACTAATTATAATATCTATGAATGAAATTAAATAAAAACCATTCTGATGAAAAATATTTCTAAAACATTAAATGAACATTCTAAAAATTAAGTATGTGTTTATTATAAATTATTCATTAAATGATCTTAATTTAAAATATTTATAAATTCTTTCCATATCATTAAATATCATCTTTATTCTTATCATTGGGAGGAACAACAAAAATACTATGTTTTGTAAGGGAGTCATACCACATTGTTCTATAATTTAATGGATTGTTTAACCCAAGAAAATAATCACATGAATAAAAATAATAATATTTGAAATGAAAAAAAACATATAGAAATTTTAGGATATGAGGGTCGAGGCAGTAATATTCTATCAAACAAATGGACAAAATTATTTTAAATCAGTTGACGATGGTAGTTAATCAATAATGTTTGTAAAACTTTTATAGTCCAATAAATTCCTCATCCTTGTATTTCATGATCTTGATTATTCAAAATCATTCTATAATGTTATTTTATAAATAATAGATTCAATTGACATGTAAAATTACATTTTATACATCTTAATGATAAATATCAATTATTTCATTAAATTCGCATGAAAATCCTACAATCCTAGGTCACATCAATAATCTATAACATTAAAATAATGTTATTCACTTATAAAATTATATAATATTTAATGCTATGTAAAGATACAATAATTATCAACATTATTATCCCAGATAACACTTCCACGAGTTTTTCTATATAAACTAATCAAATTTCAACCGTATAAAATGATAAACATCATGTATCCAACAAATAAGATTATTTCACAAAATTATGTGATGATAATTTTATAGTTTGTATAATAACTCAGAAAAATTATTTGTATTGAAAAAATTATTAAATATTTAAGGAGTAATGAAATATAAATATTCTTTTGAATAAAAAATATAGTAATTGAAAATATAGATTTATAATTAACATTAATGACCATTTCTGAAGACCCCTAATTCCCATGGAATTTTTTTAATACATGGGATCTTTACGAGTCTGTGAAAATTCACGGTGCTTAATTCCAAGGCTCGGTGTGACTGGAATCAATTTCTGATGTTTTTTTCGGGTGTGTTTAGTAAACATATGAGTGGGTTTTATATCATTTGGAATAGTGCTCAGAACTGAAATATGAGGGAACTGTTGAACTCGCAGTGCTGATATTCACTTAAGTAGAATTCCACTTCGATGGCAGCGAGTTGAGGATAAAAGTTAGTTTATTGTTTTTCATAAAAAAATTATAAAATAAAGGTTATCACATTAACTTCTTGAGCCTCCAGGTGTGTGAGGGTAGTTGGAACCACCACTAGGGAGTTGATAGTGGGATTACCACATCCCAACCTCCCATGAGAGGTTATGGTGGTGGGGCCCACCCAAGCATAACTTCCCACGAGAGGTTACAACGTGGGTACCACCCGAGACCCATAACCTATATATTAAATGATAGGGGTGGGGACCATCTGACCCCAAATGATTATAGAGGATAAAACCTTTCACTTATCCATCTTTAATAAGGGAGAGCCTCTTGTCATCCACCTAATTAAATGTGACACCACTCACGAATTAAATTAGGTTCGCCCACTCCATTAATTCATCAAATTTGAATTATGTGCCAATGTAATAATATACAAACCCCTCTATTGTTTTTTTGGCATAATATTCTGTTTGGTGGAAGCAATGAGATGAAATCTAGGGTGGAAATACCCCAATGAAGAATGCGAAGACCACAAAGAATGAGAAGAACACAAAGAACAACGACGACACTCTTTCTTCTTCAACTCCTTCCCCGTCCACCTACTGATGTGGAGCGTCGTCAACAAGCCAACACAACATGGATTTGGGATGTTCTTGATGGATGCAAAGAATGATGATCATCTACATCTTCTTCCCATGACTTCAAACATCAACGAATGATGAATGAAAAATAATAAGGTAGGGGAGTTTACTTTGAGTATTAGTTCATTGCTTCTTATCATATTCATTTAAAAATGGATTGATGCGGTGTATTGTAAAGAATTTCTATTCATCCTTCTCCCGCATGTTGAACCATTTGTTATCATCCCTAAACGCGGAGGGTGTGGGCCAGAATAACATTGCCCGACTCCAACCCCCGATTTCTTGGTGATGTTTCAAAGTAACAATGATGCGACAAAGACGGCGAACAAAGGCCGCGCTACCCGCGGATTACCCGCATGCTTCTACGCATGCTCTGGCCTGCCCCCGCAGGCTTCTCGCGTGCCGCCACGCCCCGCACCGGCCTGCCCGCACGCCACCGCACCTCATGCCCGCGCACCCCGCGCACTGCCCGGAGCCCCCGCAGCCCCTCCGCGGCCTGCCCGCGCCTCCGACGAGTGACCCAGAAACTATGGCGCGGTGCCTGGCGCCCCATCACCATTCTTGGCATACCCACGGCCCCTGCCACGACCTTCCAGCGCCTCCAGCGCACTTCCCAGCGCCCCCGCAACCTGCCCAGTGCCCCAACGACCCCTAACAGCCCGGCGCCCTGCCCGACGACCCCACGGCCCCTGCCGCATCCTGCGGGCACCCCCGCACTCTGCCCGTTTCCCCTGTGGCCTGCCCGCGCACCGTAAGGCCTCCCGTTGGCCAACCGGCCGACCGACCTCCCGCACCGCATCGCCCGCGCCCGGGCAGAACTGACCCGAAGTCCGCAAGGGACGGTTCCAACGCACTGAGCCTAACATAGCGTTCTTAAACACCCAATGGGCTGGGTCAGACCCATCGGGTCTGTCCGGGATGACCCAGACTGGGTCAGACCAGACCCAGGCCCACAACCGACCCCTTTACTTACTTTGGCCATAACGTTGGCACTGAACGTCCGTTTGAAAAACTGTCAATGACACCAGTATTCTTGTATCAAAGTCATCCCTTTGAGAATACCCCACTTTAGTTCATGATATATTTGAGTTCTGTTCAAGTTGGACTGCACACGAATCTAACCAGGCCCCCAGGACATAATGGTTAATAACTAACAAACCAGGCGTCTGATTGACGTGATGTCAGTTGTGTTGTGACCCCTATGATGTGTCATTACATTGAAAAACATCTACATTGGATTTTGTGACACATGGAGTATTGAATTGTAGCTAATGGAGTGGACCCTCCTGGTGAAGAGCGAGCAGAATGTAGAGGCCTAGTAGCTGGCTGAGACTTGACGACTACTGATCGATCGACTCGGAGTGATTTGGATGGTCCAGTGGGGAGTGCTTGGTTGTAGCAGCAGACCCATGTCGGAGGAGTTCTTGGTTGTAGTGGCAGACCCATAGTGGGGAGAACCTCTGTTTGAGCACGAAAGACCCACAATACTCGACATGTAGAGTACCTCATGAGTCCAATGTTAATGGGAAGCACTTGGTTGTAGCGGCAAACCCACTGTACTCAAGAGAGGAGGAGTTCTCCACCAGCCGTGGTATAGATTTTTTGAATAAAAATCATAGTTTGAGCTGAGTCTATGTCATTTGTGTTTTTTTCATGATTTAGATGGGTTACTATATATCTTAGGTATATGTATGGGAATATTCCGAAGTAATGGTTATCCTTTGATTTCATACCTTTTGGTTTATCCTTATTGGATTTTGTGAGTCATTGAGGTTCTCTGGGTCCCTACTGAGTATCATTATACTCACTCCTGCAAGGGCTATGCATGCACCTCATTATGTTGGTTGTAGATGACAAACAGTGATGACTGAGGCAGAGAGTAGTTGTAAAGACCCGTAAATTCCAAAGAAATTTTTTTTTCTTAATTTTCTTTGGAATTTTACAAGAACACAGTTTCTGACGGCGCCTGATTCTGAGGCCCGGTGTGCCCGGAATCGATTTCCGAAGTTTGGCTCGGGTACGTTCAGTGAACGGACAAGCGGGTTTTTCTAACTTTTAAACCGGTTCTCGGAATCGAATTCTGAGGGTACCGATGGAATCGCAGCGCCGGTAATTGCCTAGAAACGCCTCTTCCTGAGTTGTGTTTGCTCGGGTGTGGTTTTTAATTTTTGGGCTTAAAGTTATGAAATAAAATAAATTGTACGACAAAATTTATTTTATTTCACTTAAGCCGCTTGGAAGCCACTTGAAGCCACATAAAGCAGCTTAAGCTGAGTTATTGCGGATAGGGTGCTATCCAAAAATATCATACCCTGTTGGTAGGATATTTGTGAGGTGGGACCCGCACGAGCCCCACCATTACTTTTCCGCTAAGTAATTCACCCGCGAAAACCCGTCATTATGAAAGTCAACAGGCGCGTTTTCTTAATTTCTTAACACACCAATTAATTGGGCGATTTTCTTTGTTGAATTAATTGGGCGGTTTATTTCGTTGAATTAATTCAACGAATTAATGGGTCATTATTTATCTCTTTATTCGTTTCTTAACCGGTTTGAAATCCGTTGGCGTAGAAATAAAATAAGGCCAACACACCCACTTTTTTTTGTAATGATGTGTTAACCCTTGAAGAACCTCTGAGAATTCTTCATCCTCCTTCACGAAAACGTGAAGAACGCGGAGAACGCGAAGAACGCCGGCCTCTGACGAAGAACGCCGAAACCGCGGAAATCGACGACGCAACGCCACGTGCCGCGACGCTGACGTTTCCTCTTCTGCGACGTTCCTTCCTCCGCAACGAAACCTTCAATCATTTGTTGGAGTTCGATGAACAAGCTCGGAAGTGGAATCAGGTAGGATGCGACGACGACTTCCCCATCCCTCGAGTCGGACGAACGCTGACGTCCCCCTTCGACGTTTTCATCCTCGCGACGCCATACCGCGACGAACCTGGAACGACGACGCCTCCTTCCGATCATCTTATACCCAAGGTAGGGGTTTTATTTGAATGTTCTATACTCCATAAATGTTTCTGTTCATTGTGAAGAACCTAGATAATAAGAACAATTTTAATTCATTAAAATTGTTTTTGGTTATGTATTCATGTGTTGAATAAACTTCTCCAATTTTTATAATCTATCGTGGATGGTGCGGGCCAAACGAACACAACTCGACAACCCTCCGCAGATTGTTTATTGATGTGTGGATTGACGGGCGAGGACGAAGCATTCCATTTGGGCGTTTGAATCCCTTCGCAGTGAAGATGGGGTCCCGGGGGGATCATAGGCGAAGACGGCAGGAAGAACGTACCACCGAAGCGCGTCTGGTGGTCCGCAGAAGGTGGCAGCGCCGGCGACCGGCGGTGGCGGCACGCCACCGAAAAAAGGGGCGGCCGACGAACCGCCAGACTCAATCAGCGGCGAAGGGCGGGGGATCCGCGCGCCACGCCCGCGTGTCGGCTCGGCCACGAAGGACGAGCCACGGCCGGCCGGCCGGGCCTGGCCGGACCGGACCGCGCCGGACCGGGCCGGGCCGGGCCGGGGCCAGCCGTGTCAGACCCGGGTCGGGTCGACCCGGTTTGGGCGCCCGGTTCGGGCTTACCCAGGGGGGGTCAGCCCGGGTCGGCCCGGGCCCAGACCCCCGTTTTCGGGTCACTTTCGGTCAAATTCCCGTAACATGAGCTACGGGCCTTCAAACGACTCTCCGTCACCGGAAACGTGATCCTTGGATCGAGACGGTCGTTTCGGTATATCGCACTCAAGGTTTAGGATTACATTGTGTTCGGCCGGGTTGGTTCGGATATGAAACCAACCGGGCCCTCGGAGCGGAAACGCTCGTAACTCGAGTTCCGGACGTCCGAATGACGTGCTGTCGACTTTTTTGTTTTCCTCTAAGTGAGACGGATCTTTTGGCTTACTCCGCTCGAGGTTTGGATGTTGTCGGAGTGTGTTCGGGTTGGTTCGCTCACGAAACCAATCGGGCCCCTCGGACGAAAAAGCCAATAACTCACAGACCGGGCGTCCGATTGATGCAGCATCTGTCTTGTTCTTTTCCTCATGTTGAGACGGTACTTTTGGCATCCTCTGCCTGAGTTTTGGATGCAGTTGGATAGTGGCCGGGTTGGATCGCACCAAAATCCAACCGGGCCCCTGGAACGGAAAAGCTGATACCTTTCTGATAGAACGTCTGTTTGACTAACCGTCAGCGACGTTGGTGATCTCGTTGAGAAACGGTCCCTATGAGTATACCCTATGAGTGTTAGGGGTATAGTTGAGTTACGGTCGGATTGGTTCGAAGACGAAACCAACCGGGCCCCTGGGACGAAAAGGCTAATAACTGACAGACCGGGCATCCGATTGACGCGCCGTCTGTTGCGTTGAGACCCCTATGACGAGGTGGTCCTTTGAGATACTTCATTGCAGGACTTTGTGATACTTTGAGTATCGACCAGTAGCTCGTGGAGAGGACCCTCCCGGAGACGAGCGTGCGGAGTACAGAGACCGTGTAGCCGGCTGAGACCTGATGACTGCTTGACCAACTCGACTTGGAGTGAGTCGACTAGCCCAGTGGATGGAGCGCCCGGTATTTGGCGAAATACCCACAGTGGAGGGAGTGCCCGGTATTTGGCCGTAGACCCGCGGTACTCGCCAGGAGGAGTACCTCTGTAGGCTATTGGGGGGAGCACCCGGTATTTGGCGACATACCCACAGCGGACGGAGTGCCCGGTAGTTGGCCGCAGACCCGCGGTACTCAACAAGACGAGCACCTCAGCAGTCTTAGGTTAGTGAGCAGTACCTCAGAGTCGTGACATGACCACTGTACACTCTAGAGACAGATCTCTTCAGCAGTTACGGTTTCGATAATGAAAATCCTGGTTTGAGCTGAGACTTTTTGACCTTTGTGTTTACCCCATGATTGAGATGGGTCACATGATAACTTAGGTATATGTATGGGCATATACCTGGGTAGTGGTTATCAGTTGATTTCACACTCCTTGTGTTTCCTCATGATTGAGATGGGTTACTTGATAACTTAGGTATATGTATGGGCATATATCTAAGTAGAGGTTATCTGTTGAGATCTTCTTGTGGTTATCCTTGTTGGTTTAGTGAGACCTTGAGGGTCTCAGGGTCCCCACTGAGTATCGTTATACTCACCCCTGCATGGGCTATGGCCGCACCTCGTTGTGTTTGTTGCAGACGACGGACAGTGCTGACGGAGGCCGAGTGTTCGAGGACTGAACGGTACGCGGAGGTGGACTACACGACGAGTCAGTACCCGGAGGTGGACTACACGACGTGACAACTCACAGAGGAGGTTGATGGACGAGAGCATGGAGGAGGCCATCTGTACCTACCCTTCAGGTAGGATCCATGGTGGAAGACTAGGAGCTGCGCTATCTGTACCTACACTTCAGGTAGGATCCGAGGACGACCCAGGAGCTGCTTCCTACATCCAGCTGTTGTACCTTGTTCAGTTGTAGTCGTACATTCTTTTGGGTTTGTATTCTGGCCCATTTACTTTTCAGATTTTCTTTTGTACTTAGTGTTTTGCTTCCTCTTGTACTCTGTGGTGCGTGTTTTCTTTTATAAAGGCAATGCCCTCCTAGTTATCAGGATTTTACGCCATTGGTGCTAGTCGCCATCCCCTGGCCCATGGAAGGCGGGCTTGGGGTAGTCACGGCACGGGCCCCGAGGACGGGTCGTGACAAATTGGTATCAGAGGGAGGTTCGGTTCTACCGCAGAACTTATAACTCAGATGTTTCCTTCTGTGAAGCAATAGTGTTAAGAGTACCGAGTGTGGTTTTCAGTTGAGGGAGTCCAGTGTTGGTGCGGGCGGCCGACGTATCCATACACCAGGACCCTGACAGCTGTTTTCCGACTTTGTGCACGAAAACACTGATTGCGTGTGTGTTTTCCAGATGTTTTATTTAAATGTCAACTCAAACCAGGTCAGCTCACCAAGTATAATCATTTGACCATTTCATGTTGTTTCTTTCAGGTTGCCTCCCCATGGACGACCAGCTAGAGCCCCGAGAGTGGTACGTACTGACAGCCCGCCGAGCGACGAGGCCTCGGAACAGGGCCCTATCCCAGTTGAGGCACCAGCGGTACTAATACCCGTTGGGCCACCGATGCCACCAGCCCCAGCAACAGAGGATGCACGTCGCCTGAGCGCACTTCATGAGTTCCAGCGCCAGAGACCACCCAGGTTCCAGGGAGGGACGGACCCGCAGGCGGCTGATGATTGGCTGGAGGCTGTGGTGAGAGTCTTCAGGCTAGTGGGGACGCCGATAGATTTCATGGTGATCCTAGCTGCAAGCCTTCTTCAGGAAGCAGCAGGAAGATGGTGGATCATGATGCTTCAGATGCATGACGAGGCGACACTTCTATGGACAGGCTTCGAGAGCCTATTTCGGTCTGAGTTTGTACCAGCCACCCTTCGAACGGTGCGTATAGAGGAGCTACTTCATTTGTGGTAGGGAAACATGTCAGTGGCGCAGTACTCAGCGAGATTCACAGACCTCTCGCGTTATTCCACAGATATGTTACAGGACCTGTTCTTCAGGGCCCGAACCTTCGAGTTGGGGCTCAGGCGAGAGATTAGAGCTTCTATTGTTTCTCACAGCTTTCCGACGCAGACAGGGGTGTTGGAGAGAGCCCTCTTAGTGGAGAGTTTCCTTGCTAAGCAATCTCCAGCAGTAGGACCCACCACTAGCCGGCTTGCGGAAGAGTCTTCTACAACATGCAGTAGACAGATGACACAGAGGTCCAAGAGGACCAGACCTACCGATGGCCGATTGCACGACTCAGGTTCAGTTGTGCGGGGAATCCGGGGTGGAGTCAGAGCCAGACGTGCCGAGAGTGTATAGTGTTACTCCTGTGGAGGAATTGGTCACATGGCACGTGACTGTCCGACCCGCCATGCAGATGACCAGTAGTTAAATGAAGAACCTCTGAGGCAGAGGCGGAGGTTCGATCAGGGCGGACCGCAAGGAGCATGAGGCCATGGTAGAGGAGTTGGCCGTGCAGCTGGAGGTGGAAGACGCTTCGGGATGTTTCCACCACCACCACCAGGAGGTCCGCCCCCACTGTTGGGAGTTGGTGGACATGCGAGAGCTCAACTTCAGTCTGCTGAGGCCTATGGTCATGGAGCTCCGAGATCAGGTGGACAGGAGAGGAACCAGTGGATACATCCTTTGTACTTCTAGTTCCATGTTGCTTTTGTATTCGTGTCTTTGTACTATGAGCTGCAATAATAAAAAGACACTTATCTTTTTTTTCTTTCCTGTCCTTTTTGTTTGGTTGATACTGAGTGGTCCCGTTTAAACTGTGGACTTGACCCTCACTTTCTATATTTCTACTGGAGGAGACCTAGTGACCTCACGTTGATGCCGACAGTGTGACTCGACCCTTGGAGGCGGGAGTGACAGTTGGATCTCTTGGTAGTTACGTCGAGGCCTTACGACGTCATCCATGGCATGAATGCATCATTCATGTCAAGATTGACTGTATTATGCAACGAATGTGGTTCATCCATGGGATGAGACCAGATTTCTTTTATCGGTAAGGAAGAAATCATAGCAGCTCTTGTGAGACTAAAGAAGTTCTAGGTCATCCAAGAGTGGATGAAGACTGCACAGTGCAATAAGAAATAGGAAACCGGTGCTAGTCTTAGAGACTCGGGCGTGTTAAATGTTTCAAGAAGTGGAAGCTTTAAGGATAAATGAGTCTGCGAAGCAGCAGACATGGAGGCAGATCTAGGAGAGCAGTATGAGGTGGTGTACATCTTAAAATGCTACAACCACCCACCTTTGTTATCCCCTCCAGGATCAGGGAGCTGGAGGGCGGTGGAAGAGTGTGGCTTCTTGCAGTCAAGGAGTGTGACCCAATGGCTCTAGAAATGATTCAAGGGATAGTCGGTGACCACTACTAGCTGCTGTAGTAACGGACGTCGATATGAATCATTCCTTACATTCACAAATCTTGTTCCAGACCTAGAGTTTCCGGTAAGCCGTGGACTTGACCCTCACGTCTGGAGATACCTTGAGAGGAGACTCGATAATCACACTTATGCCGGAGGTGTGGTCAGATCCTCGAGGCGAGAGTTTCGGTTGGAATCTCTTGGTGGAAGTGTCGAGGCCTTACGACGTTGGTTTGAGTATGGACTGGGAAATCACGGTTCATACACCAATTGACGGTATTAGGCAAAAAGGTTGTATTTTTACTATGACGTCGGGATGGTTTTTCCTTGGTCGGCGAAAAAGGAATCCCCAGGCAGCGCAGGGTAACTCTTGCACAGGAGGGCGCGACCGATCACTCTTGAGTCGGTCAACCTTACCCTCGTAGCAGCAGTCGTTTTGAGTTTCAGTTCTAACAGAAAATGGAGACCTCTGGAGTTCGAGGATGACGACCACATCTTCTTATGGGTCTCACCTCGACGAGGTTTACGGAGATGTGGCCAGGGATGAAAGTTATCTCCGATGTTCAACGGACCATTCTAGGTCCTCAGCTGGGTAGGCGAGGTGGTTTACCGCTTTACCCATCCACTTCAGTTGCACTAGGTGCACGGCGTTTTCCCCATATCTCAACTGAGGAGATGCGTTCTCGACCCTCCGCATGTCATCGATCTTGATGAGCTGGACGGTGGTGATGAGGTGACTTCTATGGAGGTTCATGTGGGGATCGTGGATCGATAGGAGCGGATCCTAGGAGGACGGTCGATTCCTCTTGTGCACTTTCTTTGGCAGCATGGGAACCTCTAGGTGAGCACATGGGAGCGGAAGGCTCAGATGCGTGCTCAGTACCGCCTTTGTTTCCCTATGTTTGTGGTGAAGCTTTACGGGGACGTAAAGCCCTGTGGTGGGAATAATATAAAGACCCTTAAATTCCAAGGAATTTTTTTTCTTAATTTTCTTTGGAATTTTACAAGAACTCAGTTTCTGACGGCGCCTGATTCCGAGGCTCGGTGTGCCCGGAATCAATTTCCGAAGTTTGGCTCGGGTACGTTCAGTGAACGGACGAGCAGGTTTTTCTAACTTTTGAACCGGTGCTCGGAATCGAATTCTAAGGGCACCGATGGAATCGCAGCGCCAGTAATTGCTTAGAAACGCCTCTTTCGGAGTTGCGTTTTCTCGGGTGTGGTTTTTAATTTTTGGGCTTAATGTTATGAAATAAAATAAATAGTACGACAAACTTTATTTTATTTCACTTAAGCCACATGGAAGCCACTTAATGCCACTTAAAGCATCTTAAGATGAGTTGTTGCGGATAGGGTACTATACAAAAATATCCTACCATCTTGGTAGGATATTTGTGAGGGGGGACCCACACGAGCCCCACCGTTGCTTTTCCGCTAAGTAATGCACCTGCAAAAACCCGTCATTATGAAAGTCAACTGACGCATTTTATTAATTTCTTAATGCACCAATTAATTGGGCTGTTTTCTTCGTTGAATTAATTGGGCGGTTTATTTTGTTGAATTAATTCTACGAATTAATGGTTCGTTATTTATCTCTTTATTTGTTTCTTAACCGGTTTGAAATCCGATGGTGTAGTAATAAAATAAGGCCAACACACCCTCTTTTTTTTGTAATGTTGTGTTAAACCTTGAAGAGCCTTTGAGAATTCTTTATCCTCCTTCGCGAAGAACACGAAGAACGCGAAGAATGCGAAGAATGACGGCCTCCGACGAAGAACGCCGAAACCACGAAAATCGACGACGCAACGCTGCGTGCCGCGACGCCGCCGTTTCCTCTTCTGCGACGTTCCTTCCTCCGCAACGAAACCTTCAATCATCTGTTGGAGTTTGACGAACAAGCTCGGAAGCAGAATCGGGTAGCAAGCGACGACAGCTTCGCCTTCCCTCGAGTCAGATGAACGACGACGTCCCCCTTCGACGTCGTCATCCTCGCAACGCCATACCGCGACGAACCTCGAACGATGACGCCTCCTTCTGAAAGGCTTATACCCAAGGTAGGGGTTTTATTTGAATGTTCTATACTCCATAAATGTTTCCGTTCAAGGTGAAGAACCCGGATAATAAGAACAATTTTAATTCATTAAAATTGTCTTTGGTTATGTATTCATGTGTTGAATAAACTTCTCCCGTTGTTATAATCTAACGCGGAGGGTGCGGGCCAAACCAACACGGCCCGAAAACCCTCCGCAGATTGTTTATTGTTGTGTGGATTGACGGGCGACGACGAAGCATGACGTTTGGGCATTTGAATCCCTTCCCAGTGAAGATGGGGTCCCGGGGGGACCATAGGCGACGACGGCAGGAAGAACGGACCACCGAAGCGTGTCCAGTTGTCCGCGGAAGGCGGCGGCGCCGGCGACCAGTGGCGGCGGCTCGCCGCCGGAAAAAGGGGCGGCCGGCGAACCGCCAGCCTCAATCTGTGGCAAAGGGCGGGGGATCCGCGCACCCCGCCCGCGTGTCGGCTCGGCCACGCTGGCCGAGCCGCGGCCGGCCGGTCGGGCTGGACCGAACCGGACCGCTCCAGACCAAGCCGGGCCAGGCCAGACCCATCCGGGTTGGCCCGAGCCCAGACACCCGTTTTAGGGACACTTTCGGTCAAATTCCTGTAACTAGAGCTATGAGCCTCCAAACAACTCGTCGTCAATGGAAACGCGATCCTTGGATCGATACGGTCGTTTTGATATATCGCACGCAAGGTTTTAGATTACTTTGGGTTCGGCCGGGTTGGTTCGGATACGAAACCAACCGGGCCCTCGGAGCGGAAACGCTCGTAACTCGAGTTCCGGACGTCCGAATGACGTGTCGTCGACTTTGTTGTTTTCCTCTAAGTGAGACGGATCTTATGGCTTACTCCGCTCGAGGTTTGGATGTCGTTGGAGTGTGGTCGGGTTGGTTCGCTCACGAAACCAACCGGGCCCCTGGGACGAAAAAGCCAATAACTCACAGACTGGGCGTCCGATTGATGCACTGTCTGTCTCGTTGTTTTCCCCTTGTTGAGACGGAACTTTTGGCATCCTCTGCCCAAGTTTTTGATGTAGTTGGATAGTGGCCGGGTTGGATCGCACCGAAATCCAACCGGGCCCCTGGAACGGAAAAGCTGATACCTTTCTGACAGAACGTCCGTTTGACGAACCATCAGCGGCGTTGGTGATATCATTGAGAAACGGTCCCTATGAGTATACCCTATGAGTGTTCGGGGTATAGTTGAGTTACGGCCGGATTGGTTCGCACACGAAACCAACCAGGCCCCTAGGACGAAAAGGCTAATAACTCACAGACCGGGCGTCCGATTGACGCGCCGTCTGTTGCGTTGAGACCCCTATAGCGATGTGGTCCTTTGAGATACTTCATTGCGGGACTTTGTGATACTTGGAGTATCAACCAGTAGCTCGTGGAGCAGACCCTCCCAGAGACGAGCGTGCGGAGTACGGAGACCGTGTAGCCGGCTGAGACCTGACGACTGCTTGACCGACTCGATTTGGAGTGAGTCGACTAGCCTAGTGGACGGAGCGCCCGGTATTTGGCGACAGACCCACGTCAGAGGGAGCGTCCGGTAGTTAGCCGCAGACCCGCGATACTCGACAGGAGGAGTACCTCTATAGGCTATTGGGGGGAGCGCCCGATATTTGGAGACAGACCCACAGCGGACGGAGTGCCCGGTAGTTGGCCGCAGACCCGTGGTACTCGACATGAGGAGCACCTCAGCAGTCTTAGGGTAGTGAGCAGTACCTTGGAGTCGTGACAGGACCACTGTACACTCCAGAGACGAAGCTCTTCAGCAGTTACGGTTTCGATAATGAAAATCCTGTTTTGAGCTGAGACTTTTTGACCTTTGTGTTTACCCCATGATTGAGATGGGTCACTTGATAACTTAGGTATATTTATGGGAATATACCTGGGTAGTGGTTATCAATTGATTTCACACTCCTTGTGTTTCCTCATGATTGAGATGGGTTATTTGATAACTTAGGGTTATGTATGGGCATATATCTAGGTAGAGGTTATCTTTTGAGATCATATTGTGGTTATCCTTGTTGGTTTAGTGATACCTTGAGGGTCTCGGGGTCCCTAATGAGTATCGTTATACTCACCCCAGCACGGGCTATGCCTGTACCTCGTTGTGTTGGTTGCAGACGACGGGCAGTGCTGACGGAGGCCGAGTGTTCGAGGACTGGACGATACCCGGAGGTGGACTACACGACGAGTCAGTACCCAGAGGTGGACTACATGACGTGACGACTCACAGAGGAGGTTGATGGATGAGAGCATGGAGGAGTCCATCTGTACCTACCCTTCAGGTAGGATCCGTGGTGGACGACCAGGAGCTGCACTATCTGTACCTACCCTTCAGGTAGGATCCGAGGAGGATGACCCAGGAGCTGCTTCCTACTTCCATCTGTTGTCTTTTTGCTGTTGTACCTTGTTCAGTTGTAGTCATACTTTCTTTTGGTTTGTATTCTGGCCCATTTACTTTTCATCTTTTCTTTTGTACTTAGTGTTTTGCTTCCGCTTGTACTCTATGGTGCTTGTTTTATTTTATAAAGGCAATGACTTCCCAGTTATTGGGATTTTACACCTTTGGTGCTAGTCTCCAGCCCCTGGCCTATGGAAGGCGTGCATGGGGTAGTCACTGCACGGGCCCCGAGGATCGGTCGTGACAGTAGTAGGACAGGACGGTACATGGAGGTTGACCTTACGACGAGTCCGTACACGGAGCATATGAACAGACTTGGAGTGTTGAGCAGGCCTTCTATACCTAAAATTCAGGTAGGATCTCCAGATAATGACCCAATAGTTGATTTAATTTTCTTCAACTGTACCTGATTTCAGTTGTAATTGTTTTCATCTTCCTTTTACTTTACAGTTTGGCCTATATTTCCAGCCCATTTACTTTTCATCACTCTATTGTATACAATATTTAATTAGTTTTTTGCTTCTAGTTGTGTACTCTGATGTTTTTGTTTTCAGATATAAAGCCAATACCATCCCAATTTAGGGATTTACACCTTTAGTGCTAGTCGCCAGCCCCTGGCCTATGGAAGGAGGGCATGGGGTAGTCACAACATGAGTCCTAAGGATGGGTCATGACAAAATGGTATCAGAGGAGTTGGTTATACAACAGAACATAGGACTCTGATATTTATTTTCTGGGAAGAAATAGTGTTAAGGGTACTAAGTGTGGTTTTTAGTTTAGGGGGTCCATTGTTGGTGTGGGAGGCCAATGTATATATACACCAGGACCTTGACTTTTGATTTCCGATTCAGTGAACAAAAACACTTATTATGTGTGTGTTTTCAAAAGTTTTCTCTTTATGTCATCTCAACCAGGTCATCTCACCAGATATAATCATTTGATCATGTCGCATCTGTTTCTTTCAGGATGCCTCATCGCGGATGACAAGTTAGAGCCCCGAGAGTCATATGTACTAACATCCCACCGAGTGATGATGCCTCGGTGTAGGTTCCTTTACAATATGAGTGACTAGCGGTAAAACATCCCATTGGACCACCTCTGGCACGATCCCAACAACAGACAATGCACGCCGATTGAGCGCATTGCACGAGTTCCATCGCCAGTGGCCACCTAGATTCAGGGGAGAGACAGACCCACATGTGGCTGAGGATTGGCTGGAGGCTGTGGTGAGAGTCTTCAGGATAGTAGGGACAGCAGCAGACATTATGGTGATCCTTGATGCAACCTTTTTTAGGCAGCAACATACAGATGGTGGAGCCTTTCTCTCCAGATGCATGACGAGGCGACACTACTCTGGTCAGATATCGAGAGCCTGTTCCAGGTGGAGTTTGTACCGGCCACCCATCGAGTAGTGCAGATACAGTTTCTACTACATCTATAGCAAGGTTTCATGACAATGGTGCAGTACACAGTGAGGTTCTCCGAACTCTCGCGCTACTCCACAGATATGGTGCGAGACCCATTCTTCAGGGCCCGGACCTTCGAGAAGGGGCTCAGGCGAGAGATCAGAGCATCGATGATATCACTCAGCATCCCAACATAGGAGGGGGTGTTATAGAGAGCCCTCATAGTGGAGAGTTTACTTTCTAAGCAATCTACGTGAGTGAGACCCACTGCTAGTCGATATGCAGTAGAGTCTTCTACACCTTGAGGTAGGAAGATGACGCAGAGGTCCAAGAGGACCAGACCTATAGGTGGTCGTTCACATGACTCAGGATCAGATGTGAGAGGCACCCAGAGTGGAGACAGACTTTCCAGGAGCGGAATATGTTACTCATGCGATGGGAAAGGTCAGATGGCTCGTGACTGTCCGACCTACCACACAGATGACCAGCAGACAGTTGAGGGACCTCCCATGCATAAGTAGTGGTTCAATCGAGGTGGTCCAGAGGGAGGATTCAGATGTGGCAGAGGTGCTGGACGTGTAGCTGGTGGTGGATGATGTTTTGTGGTGGTACCTCCACCACCACTAGGAGGTCCACCCCGACTATAGTGTGTGGGTGGACAGGGGAGGGTACAACTTCAGGCAGCTGAGGGCTATGATCATAGTGCTCTTGAGATGATTCGAGGTATGATCTGTGTCTATTCCACCCTAGCTAAAGTTCTTATAGACACAGAATCCAGTCAATCGTTCATTTCTACATACCTTGTTCAATGCTCGGAGATTCCAATTGATCTGTTAGTTCGATCCTTACGGATAGAGACTCCTACGGGAGCTTATTAGAAGATTAAGAACTGGTGATGGAAGTGCGAGCTTACTCTAGGAGGTGAGAGCTTAAACTGGGATCTATTAGTAGCAACATTGAGGCCTTACGATGTCATCTTGGGAATGGGATAGTTATCTATAGTCCATGCCCAGATTGACTATATTTGGTGAAAAGTGTGGTCTGTCTGCACGTATGGGACAAGGATTACCTTCACCAGCATGAAGGGAACCTTTGCAGTATAGGATAGACTTAATAGAAGGAGGGTGCAGCCAATCACTCACCAGTTATCTTGCCTTACCCTCAGAGAAGTTGATGTGGAGTGTCCGACATATCATGTTATGGTGAACCAGTACGTAGATATTTTCCCAGACGATGTTCTAAGACTATATCCTTGTAGCTAGGTGGACTTCTACATAGTCTTGTACCTTGAGATGGAATCGATATCTACTCAAGCATATCGTATGGCTCCCGCTGATCTTCATGAGCTGTGGGTACAACTATAGGACTTGCAGGAAAATGGATTCATCTGTTCTAGTGGTTCTCCCTAGACTACCCCGATTCTGTTCACCAAAAAGGTGGATGGGATCTTGAGGCATTGTGTTGACTACCGTCACCTGAACCAGGTGACCGCAAAGAACAAGTACCCACTCCCGCAGACTGATGACCTCTTTGATCAGCCCAAGGGAGCACTGTGGTACTCGAATATAGACCTCAGATCAGGGTATCACCAGCTCAGAGTTTGAGACAAGGATGTGCAGAAGACTTCTTTCAGGTATCAGTATGGACACTACGAGTTCTCGGTTATTCACTTCGGCGTAACCAATGCACCAGAAATGGTCACGAGTCTTGTGAACAAGATCTTACAAAATTACCTCGATATATATTTCGAATTCTTCATCGACGACATTAGGATTTACTTGAATACTGTGGAGGATCATTCCTACCTTTTGTAGGTAGTACTGGACACACTTTGAGAGAACCTGCTTTATGGTAATCTCTCTAAGTTCATGATTTGGATTCGAGAGGTTCTCTTCATGGTATATGTCATCTCGGAGTATGGAGTTGCAGTGGATCCAGTGAAGATCGAGGTTGTACTTTCTTATGAGCCACCCATGAGTGTGACAGAGGTATGGAGTTTCCTGGTATTGGGTGGATACTATTGGAGGTTCGTTCCAGACTTCTCCAGAGTTGCATCACCACTATTAGATTTGAAAAAGAAGGGGAAACCCTTTGTGTGGTCAAAGAGATTCCAGAAAAACATTCAAGAGCTAAGGTAGATGCTGACTAGTGACCCAATCTTGAGGCTATTAGAGGAAGGTGTTGGGTACATAGTCTACTACAACTCATCAGGGACCAGACTAGGGTGTGTCCTAATGCATGAGCGAGTTGTTATCGGGTATGGTTCTCGGCCCCTGAGATAACATGAGAAGAACTATGGTACCCATGACCTAGAGTTAGCAGCTGTGGTCTTTGCCTTGAAGATGTGGCAACATTATCTTATGGGTGAACGTTTTACCTTGTAATCTGATCAAAAGAGTCTCAGGTATATCTTCCCTCAGAAGGACCTGATCCTGAGACAGTAACGATGGCTTGAGTTCCTCCATGACTATGACTTTGAGATAGTCTATAATCCTGGTAAAGGGAACTTTGTTGCATATTCACTCATCAGGAGGACTGGTATACAACTGTTAGGAGAGGTAAGAATGTATTCAGCTATCTTGAAGATATACATTATGGATAGGGATGGAGGAGCCAATAAACAGTCTCATACAGTCACCCCTCCACTTCTTCAGCAAGTCAGGGAGGTACAACAGGGGGACGTGGACTGTGTGAAGCGACGTGCTCAGATATCCACAGGGCAGGCACATGATGAATTTTATAAAGGTGGGGAGCACTTCATCCTTTTCAAAGGACATGCCATTATACCAGTTTCACTTCATGATGAATTGTTGAGGGAGATCCACACTTCAAATCTAGTGGTACACCCAAGAGTGGCGATGATATACCAGGACCTCTGACGATAGCACTGGTGGCTGGGTATTAAAAAGGTCGTAGCAGAGTTTGTTCCACGATGCCTCACTTGTCAGCAAGTGAAGGTAGAGCACTAGGTACATGCAGGCTTGGTTCAACCATTAGAGGTCTCAGAGTGGAAGTAATATGGAATATCCATGGACTTTGTGACAGGTCTTCCACATACATGAAGAAGTCATGATTCAATTTGGGTGATCATAGACCGACTCACCAAGTAATCCCACTTCATATTGATTAGAGAGAATGGCTCAACAGAGATAATGTGATGCCTCTATGTACAAGATATTCTGTGTTTTCATGGAGTACCTACTTCTATAGTCTCTGATCATGGAACATGGTTTACTTCCCTACTATGGAAGGCGTTGTAGGAGGATTTTGAGACCTAGCTACATATGTCCACCGCCTTCCATCCTTAGACAGATGTCCAGACCGAGCAGACCATCCAGAACCATGAGGACTTGCTCTATGCATGTTTCCTCGACTTTGGTCGTAGCTGGGAGGATCATCTACTTTAGGTGAAGTTTTCATACAACAAAAACTATCACTCTACAATCAAGATGGCACATTTAATAGTGTTTTATGGACGACGATGCAGATCACCACTGTGCTGGATAGACCCTACGGAGTAAGCACTAGTGGGACCAAAGATGGTGTGAGATACCACCAGGAAGGTGCAAATCATCCATCTGCGAATGACGACTGCACAGAGCAGGAAGAAGTCATATGCTGAAATAATACAGAGGCCTCTGGAGTTCGAGGATGCAAACCACGTCTTCCTATGGGTCTCGCCTCGATGAGGTATATAGAGATATTACTTATGTGGAAATATGTCTATATGATTCATCAAACATTTCCAGGTCTTCAACAGCGTAGGCGAGGTGATTTACCTCTTACATCTTACAGCTCAGTTGCATCGAGTGTACGACGTCTTCCATGTCTCTCAGCTGAGGAGATATATGCACAAACCATCCCACATCATTGACCATGGAGTGCGGGACATCAATGAGAGGGTGACTTTTATGGAGGTTCTAGGGGAGATCGAGGATCAGCCGGAGCGGGTCCTACATGGATGGTTGATACCTCAGATGCACATTCGCTGGTGCCATGCGAACCTCTATGAAAGCACATGGGAGCGGGAGGCTCAGATGCATTCTTAGTACCCCCATTTTTTCCTTTATTTCTAGTTTTATCTTTCATAGATGTAAATCCATGAGGTGTGGAGAATTTAAAGACTAATAATTCCCGTGGAATTTTGTTTTATAATACATGGGTTATTTACAAGTCTGTAAAAATTAACGACGCTTGATTCCGAGGCCTGGTGAACCCGGATCCAATTTCTGAAGTTTTCTTTGGGTACGTTTAGTAAATGTACGAGCGGGTTTTTATAACTTTTGAACGGGTTCTCGTAACTGAAATATGAGGGCACCGTTGAATTCACAACCCCTATATTCGCATAAGATGGTTTTCACATCGATGGTAGTGAGTCGAGAATAAAAGTTAGTTTTTGGGTTTTCTTAAAAAAATAATAAATTAATGTGTAACACTTTATTTTATTTCATGAGCTGCAATGTTAGTGATGTAAGTTAGAACCTCCACATGGGAGTTGATGGTGGGACCACTACACTCCATACTCCCATGATCGGTTATGGTGGTGGGGGCTACCAGAGCATAACCTCATGTGAGAGGTTACAACGTGGGGACCACATGAGACCCATAACCTCTCTATTAAATGATAGGGGTGGGGACCACCTGCCCCCTAATGATGGTGGAGGACAAAACCTCCCACATCTCACTCTTCAATGATGGAGATCATTTTTCCATCCACCTATTTAAATTTGAAACCACTCACAAATTTAATTAGATGGGGCCCAATCTTTTAATTCATCAAATTTTAATTACATGCCAACATAATAATAGACAAACCATCCTATTATTTGTATTGGAATAATCTTCTTTTTGGATGAGGCCTTGATAGGAAAGCTAGGGAGGAATGCTCACAATGAATAACGCGAAAAACGCGTAGAACACGAAGAACGTAAAGAATGCCTATGATGCTCTTTATTCTTCGACTCCTTCCCCGGCCAGCTACCGATGTGAAGCATCGTCAGCAAGCTGACGCCACTCGGGATTGGGATGTTCATGACAGACACGACGAATGATGATCATCTACGTCTTCTTCTTGCGACCTCAAACTTCAACGAATGACCAATGACAAATAATAACGTAGGTGGGTATACTTTCAGTATTATTTCCTTTCTTCTTATAATCATCTTTTAAAAATGGATTGATGTGGTGTATTGTAAATAATTGTTATTCAACCATCTCCCTAATGTTGAACCATTTTCAACATCCCTAAATGCGGAGGGTGCGGGCCAAACTAACCTGGCCCGACTCCCTCCGCCGATTTCATGGTGATATTTCGAAGCAGCAACATGGTGACAAAGATGGCGAACAAAGGATGAGCTGCCCGTAGCATTCCCACGTGCTACTCCAGGCACGGCCGCGCCCCGCAGCTTTCCCGCATACAACTGCGCCAAGAAATGGCATACTCGCGTGACATTGTGCCCCATGCCGGCTTGCCCGTGCGCCCCATGCCACCCGCCCGTGCGCCCGAGTTGCATGTCCGTGCACTTCTGCACTCCATCGCGCCTACCCGCACACCCCGCGCAATTCCTGACGCCCTCGAGACCCCTATCGCGGCCTGACCGCACCTCCAACGTGTTGTCCGGCGTCCCGGTATGCTACCCAGCAACCCGGCGCGCTGCCTCGCAGCCACGTGGCCGGTTCGCAGCCTGCTCGGAAGGCCGCTAGCAACCTGGCCGACTGGCCTTCCGAGCAGAGCCGCCTGAGCCCAGGATGAACCGCCTCATAGTCGGATGGGCCGAGCCTAGTGGACCAGGCCTATCTTAGCGGGCTGGCCCACCCAACAGGCTAGGTCATACCCATAGGGTCTGTTCAGGTTGACCCAGAACGGGTAAGCCCAGACTGGGTTGGGCCTATTCGGTCCGACTGGGTCGGACCGAACCTGGGCCCACTACCGACCCCTCTACTTACTTTGGGAAAAACATTGGCACCAGACATCTGTTTGAAGAATCTTCAGCAATGACCGTATTCTTAGATCAAACCATCCCAATGAGAATACCCCAATGAAGATTGGGGTATATTTGAGTTACGGTCAGGTTGGACTGCACATGAATCCAACTAGGCCCCCGGGGAAAAAAGGCTATTAACTAAAATACCGGTCCTCTGATTGATGGGATGGTAGTTGCGTTGATACCCCTATGACATGGACATCCTTTGAGATACATATACATGGGAATTCATGTCACTTTGAGTATCGACTTGTAGCTCATGGAGAAGACCCTCCCGGTGACGAGCATACAGATTGCAGAGACCTAGTAGCTCATTGGGACTTGACGGCTGTCGATCGATCATCTAGGAGTGATTCAGATGGACTAGTGGGGCACGCTTGGTTGTAGCAGCAGACCCACAGCGGAGGAGCGCTTGGTTGTAACGGTATACCCACGATACTCAAAAGAAGGAGTACCTCACTAGGAAATGAGGGGAGTGCTTGGATATGGTGGTTGACCCATGGTGGGGAGCGCCTCAGTGTGACTGTGACAGAGCCATAATACTCGATAGGTGGAGTACCACATCAGTCCAAGGTTAGTGGGAAGCACTTGGTTGTAGCAACAATCCAACTGTACTAGACATAGGAGGAGTTCTCCCGTAGCCGTGTTTTCTATATGGTGAATAAAAATCCTGGTTTGAGCTGAGTTAATGTCTTTTGTGTTTTCCTCATGATTGAGATGGGTTACTAGATAAGTTAGCTATATGTATGGGCATATACCTATGTAATTTTCATCTGTTGATTTATTAACCTGTGGTTTATCCATGTTGGATTTTGTGAGATATTGAGGGTCTTGGGGTCCCTACTAAGTATCGTTATACTCACCCCTGCACGGGCTATGCCCGCACCTCATTGTGTTGGTTGCAGACAACAGACAGTGGTGACTGAGGCATAGAGTAGTTGGACTGGACGGTACCTGGAGGTGGACCTAACGACTCGTCAGTACAAGGAGCAGAAAAATGGATGTGTAGTTCTAAGAATACCATCTATACATACCTTTTACGCAGGAACTCCAGAGGATGACCAAGTAGCTACTTTACTTTTCTTCAATTGTACCTGTTTTCAGTTGTACTTATTTTTTAGCTTCCTTGTACTTTACAGTTGGGCTTGTATTTCCTGCCTCTTTATTTTTCATCACTCTTTTGTATACAATATTTACATAGTGTTTTGCTTCATGTTTTTTACTTTGAGGTTTTTGTTTTCAGTTATAAAGGAAATTCCTTCCCAATTTAGTGATTTGCATCTTTGGTGCTAGTTTCCAGCCACTGGCCTATGGAAGGAAGGCATGTGGTAGTCATGAAACGAGACCTGAGCACGGGTCGTGACATAATTTAAACTAAAAAATTTAAAATTAATTGTGTGATTATAGTTCATATAGTAGGTTCATTACATTTTTAAATTTTATCATTATGTGGCATACTGAACAATGTTGTGGTCAATTCATTTTTCCATGATGTAACATCATTTTTTTTCATGTGGTTACTTCTTTTGTCCTATGGTGACTTCAATATTTTCTTGTAGTCACATATAAATTTTGCGTCTTAAGGATAAATTTCATCACACATATTGTAACATTATGATTTTAATAAATTATTTAAAAACTAAAAATGTTATAAATATTTATAGAATGTAAAATCAAGATTGTTCATATTAATAAAAATAAAAGTTAATAAATTTTTTCATAGTTCCCCTTCAACAAATATATTTTCATTCCTTTATTGAATATAAAAGTTATCTAAAATTAAAAAATTTCATATATTCTTGTCCTTGCACAACCTCATAACATTATGTTAATACATACTTAAAAACCCAAAACAAATTTGGGATAAAAAATATGTTGGATTAAAACCAATGGAATATCATCATGCATCTTAATCCTTAACTCCATTGTATCATATGGTTTCATCTGATGTGTACCCAAAGAAAACATAGAACCATTAGTTTCAAATCAATATATAGAAATATATCACAACTAGGGGGTACTTTTCAAACACTGTCAAAAAATTATCTAAAAACTCATATTTGACACTACAAAAATCAAAATAATATACACATTCCAAATGAAAAAATGAGTCTATTCAAGAAGATAAAAACACATTTCAATATCTATAACTGATTAAATTTTATTTCTTAATAAAAAATATTGTAGAGGCCCCCTTCATTAGTTTAAAAAACACTTCTAAAAGATTCATCAATAATCATGTGTATTCAGTACAATAATAAGATGATAGGTATGTTTTACAATACATGTATCTAATGAAAAAAGAACTCCTAAAACAATGAATATTTATCCATCATTAGTTTAAAATGCAATAATAAATAAAATAGCCTTATCTAATCACTAGTTAGCATATTCAATACTAATGGAATGGACAACATCTACGATGTGTTTCCCAATGAATATACCAAGGTGAGTGAATTAAATTACCACGACACCCTTGAACTAAAAAATCCATATGAATTTCTGAATGATAAATCGATAGTACCTCATATGATAGAAAAATATGGTCTTAGATGATCTACAACATAAAAATATGAACATTCATCACATTTTCCCCAATTTTGATGATAAAATCAATTACTATTTTCAATACCATTTTCTAATGATGGAGAATCATGGGATTCTCTGATATATTTCTATATAGCCAGTTAAATGAATATAAATTAGAAACTATAGTCCCAAACTCATAGGTAATGTTCTAAAAACATTATTTATATATATTCATTGATGTTAACTATGTAATCTGAAGAAAAATATCAACACATTTTAAATTACATCTCATTATAATCTCATATTACCATGAACTGATGTTACAGTTTATTTATAGACATGGTATATAATCAGAGTATTTTATATTAGATGTGAACAATTTTCTATAGTACTAAAAAAATAGAAAATGAACTAGAATTATTGTAGGTTATACTCATCTTCATTTCCTAGGGATTGAAAAATATAATTTGGAGTGAGCATAAATGTTGCAGAATAGATTTTTCTATCAATATTTCAGTATTTGGTTAGATAATAATCAAAGGATAGAAAATGAGAATGAGAGAAATATAGTATTAATAAAA
This sequence comes from Viscum album, assembly GCA_963277665.1. Lineage (NCBI taxonomy): Eukaryota > Viridiplantae > Streptophyta > Magnoliopsida > Santalales > Viscaceae > Viscum > Viscum album. Next base: position 791,315,741 of record OY728128.1, on the reverse strand, counting down.
TAATATAATAATTAGATTTTCTATATTTTATGATAGTAATAATGTAATCTCAAATTTTCAAACATGTACCATGGTTTAAGAAAACACAAACAGTAGAAAATAATCATAATATATGGAAAAACCCCCATTAAAATATAATGATTTTATAATTATAATAATAGGAAATAATCTTATTTTTTTGGAATATAATTTTCACTATTACTTCATCAAAACATATTATGATCATTTCTCAACAGAAATTAAATGAACACATAAATTTAGTAATATCTTATCTATAATTAAACCACAAAACATATAATAATTTCATAAAAATATGTCACTCTTTCACAATATTTTGATCATAGATTATATATAATTACACCAACCTAAATATATAATTAACTTTTTATATATCAAAAGGTACCCAGTATATTAGATGTATATTAAATTCAATTCTCACCTATTACATATGGACGACAAAATATTTCTTCCATGAAATAATGAACAATCAAATTTCAAACATCAAATAAATTTACCAATTAACATATATTATATTATTGAAAAAAATCAATATAAAATTTTTCTACATCATCCAAATAAATAATTTTGATAGTAGAATAAGAAAATATCCCAAGTGATGTTTAAAATCCATGAATTATTTTCATATAGATGGAAAAATATTAGATATGGCAAACAAATATAATACTATAGCATAATTAGTGAAAAATATAGGCATTTTATAGTGATAGTTGAGATAAAAATAGACAAATAGTATTTGGGAATTTATAAGGTAGTTCAGGAAAAATAATTTCCAAGATACCAAATCCTACATTATTAATGATAATAATTAAATAAAAACCAATTTTTTTAGAAATAAATTTTTACATTTTCATAGAATATGATGTTAAGATCCATTTTCGTTATTCATTTTAGTAACCTAAATGATAAAATGTTTCAAAGAATTTAATATTATAAATAATATTCCACAATATATCCTTTAAATAGATAACAAATTATACCATAAAAATGTGGACATATAGATAAATCATATGATTATTAAAGGAAAAACGATATCAATAATTTAAAATTATTTTTAAATCCCAAATAAAAAATAATTATAAATGAAACATACTCTTAATATGTCTAAAAAGAGATATGTTACTATAAAATGACATAAGATGTTTTTTTAAAAAAAATATATATAGTTGGTGGTAATTAATAACATAGTTATGAAAGAAATAAAGATATTAAAGATTTTGACAATGATTATTAAAAATATTATTCACTAATGATAAAGAAGTTTATAAAGGATGAATATTTGAAATAAAAAATCATTTTCCCATGTGTTAAAAAGAATATACCATTTAATAAAATAATATGGTGGTATATTCCATACATAGAAGAAATAATTCATGAGGATAAAATTTAACTCATTAAATGAGTTATTAATTATGAATATCCATCAGGTATTTAAAAAATTTAATCAAAACCCTTTAATTATTAATATGTGATTAATTTGAAAAAAAATAACATTTAATAAATGTTATGATAAAAGGATTCTATAGGGAATTATATTAACCAAAAAATATAATCATGTGGTTAATATGTAAAATTAAACAAATAATGTAAATAAATATTAAAACAATAACCTTATAATTTTTTTAATATATAAATTAAAATAACCAGAAGAAAACGTTATAAAATATAAATTTTAATAACATGTATAATTATTATTTTTGATAAAATAATTAAATGGGGATGTATTTAAATTCTATAATGTAAATAATTTGTAAAAAATATTAAACTAGGACCCACTAAAGTGATATTGTGGTGTAGAACTTAACCGTATATTTCTACTTAGATAAAAATGATCTATAATTTATAAACCTTGTAATAACACCTTTAAAAACGGTAATACACCTTTTAGAGGTGGTATTTCTAGTATAAAAAAAATAGAATATTATTAACTATGTTGAAGATGGATTCTAATATTTTTTTGTCATTCTATGTGTCTTGTAGTGTGATGAAATTTGGGATATTGAAGTTAAATTTCTAGATGTGAATGGATTATCATTTTAGTAAAAATTGATTCACTATTCAATTAATGTGGATCCAAAATTAAATAATAATAGTGGGGTGATGAGGTAAATAAGATCAAGAGGTTTTCACTCATTTAAATTTATGTTTTAATGATGTTTTTTGTCTTTTATCCATTGGTGTCACCCCAAAAATATATTAATTTTACCATTGTAATTACATTATACCAACTTAATATGTTATTATACCTAAAAATAAAGTTGACACCAATGAATAATTTGGACCTATTTTTTAAAAACATAATACAATATATAATAGATATAATTTAAAAAACTTATTGAAATTAATTCTATTATTATAAATATATAGTGGAATTTAATTAATTTGAGTGAATATATAATTTATGATGTAGTGTAATAAGTATTTTTTGTAAATTAAACATGGAATTTTTAAATGAAAAATTATAAAAATGAATTTTTGTAATTGTCACTATGTTTTTCCAATATATTTAGTCAAATATAAACTTTTTAATGAAGTGGATTTAATTTCAATGTTTAATGTATATATATATATATATTACGTATTGTAAACCCCATAAAAAATAATGACATGATTATATTATTATTCCATGTACATTAAATTCAACTTATTTTATATACATAGGATACAAGGTTACAAAAAATATAATTGGTTTTCAAGGATTGGGAATATAATTTAATGTATATTATATTTGTTTTAATGAGAAGAACCATATGTAAAAAATTCACTCAAACCACTATTTTTAGATTTTGTTATGGAATTAATGTAGGCTAATCCATAGAAAAATACCACATACCATTCTAAGATAGAGGAGCTTCATATGGAAGACTTATATAAATTTATTATAATTATTTATGATATCAATATTAATTTATCTAACGTGGTTAATTTTATTTATATATTAAAATTAAATTGTCTATATTAAAAATATCATATATTTCTAATTAATATATTAACTTCAATACTATATATAATCATCAAATTTCGATTTTAAATATATGTAACATTAAATTATTCATTCTTTTTATCTTTGAATATTACTATTGTAATGATAATTATCTTCTTTTCTTCCGTGTTCTAATTCATGATTTTATCATCATGTCCATCCTTATTGAAAAAAAATAAAAATTTGAAGTCATTTTTATTTATGTTTGGACTTATTATCACTGTAAATTTTGTTATATTATTTGATAATTCATTTTTATATTTTTTTACACACCATTGTAATAATACCTATCATGAATTCTTTGATCTTTTCTTTAATGGGACAAAAGATATTCATTAAATTATTTATTTGAAGAGAAATTTATTCAATTTCCTATGATATTATAATAATAGTGCTTCCCATTATGTTGATATATGAACTAATGAAACTTGTATTGATTAAAATTATAAGGGATATGATATCCAATATTATAATGGGACCCATTAATGATTCATCATTGAGATAAAAACGGTGAAAGCATATATAAGAAATATAATATAGTAAATATATCATGTTTGGAGAAAAGAAACATCAATCCCCAAAGAAAATGATCGATGAAAATTAATGAAACTACATCCCATCCAATAAAAAACATTGATAGGAAAAATATCTATGATCCACCACAAACAACCCTTCCCCTCATAGATTCCAAATTACAACCCTCATGATGTAAACATATCCAATCATGCAGTCTCTAAATGACCTCAAAAAACATATGCCCATACAAATTCATAGTATACAATAGGTGTGACTTGTTATCAAATAACTAGGATCTATACCAACTAATAATTATCAGATCAAAACATATAATTATTTAAAATATTAAATGTGAATAAATGTAGGCCCTTAAATTTAATATTGAGATCACACACAATTATGCTATCTACTGTATAGAGAACAACATGCATAACTCTATAAAATCCACCATGAATATTTAAAATATAGTGAAGAGATATATTTATAAATCATCTCCTAAAAATATGCATCCTTCAACTAACTCGAATACCAATTATACCACTATGGAACTACTCCTAATATATAATAATGACTAGTACATCATAAAAATATTCTCTATTACAAATAAAATCTAATTTAAATATGATATATGATATTTAATTCCGTAAATAGAGATAAAAGATCATTCACTTATACATATCCAATATCCAACAATAGTACTAAAAGAACATCTCCCACAAGGGTCATTTTCAAAATTCAGTTCAACCCTCAAGAAATAAACTGAAACATCCTATAGAACCTCACTAACCTAAGTTACATATTTATAATGTCTAGAAAGGATATATAATATAAAATATACACACCTAATCCTAATAGCATAAAATTTTTATTAATATATTTAAAAAAATATTCTTATTTAAATTTTATAAAATAATACCCTATTTAAAAAATGATCATAAACACGTATAATGAATGTACCATTTATTAGGTTCTAAAATGGAGTAAGAAAAACATCATTTCAAACATTCATTATGCTTTTGGATTTTTTTTATATCATACAAGTCAACAAAATCATGTGTATTATCCAATATTCTTTCAATACATCAATGACAAAGATTATATGACACATTTTTTCTACGAAAACATTAATTCATCAGTAATTGTAATATCCAATCACTATTATAACAACGAACTGAAAATGATTGTAACATTTTTTTTCTTATTCCAACAAATAGGAACATCTCTAAAGATAAGAGTTAAAATGAGGGAGAACCTTGTTCAATAACTCTACTAACCCATAGATTATTGACCAGTATTGATAGAATAAAACATATGAATTGGATTCATTACAGTCATATATCTAAGGAATATATTAAAAAACTATTAATAAATACATTGAATTTAACAAACCAAGATCCATAATAATATAAAACTATGAAAATAAAAAAAAGACTCCATATAAAAACACAATGTAAACATCCTTGTATGTTACTCTAACCAAAGCTTAAATCCCTATGTAGGGATTTTCTAATATGATCTCCAAAATATACAAGTAATATTGGAAAAATATTTATATATATGGGATGGAATAAAAAGTATATATAGTTGATCCATAGCTAAATACTCTCATGAAAATGTGGAGTAATTATACAGAAGCATTAGTGTATAAACAATATAAAAAACAATAAAATCATAGACCATCTCTAATTTATCCTCCCCAAAGCCCTCTCAATAAATAATTTATCACATTATAAATAAATATTATAATGTTTATAATATGGTAATTCTAAAACTACATACCAATTGGTTTAACACAATCATTCATTAATGTCGTATATATATGACATTATCCCTTCAATAGGCATTCCAAAAACACCACATTAATCATGTAACATTGAATATAGGTTGATCTATAGCTATACATATTCTAACCTCCCATAAGGTTTAACCTACATTATTTTAATAATACTAAAAACACCATAATCACAATCATAACCACATATCTACATATACTCTGAAAATAAGAACCCCCATAAAATGTCAATATCTATAGGGTATAATGATCCAAAAATACATTAATCTCATTCTCTCTCTTATAATGAATCAACCCACCAGGTATAAACAGCACATGAACATTACTAGTAAACTAGACTACATCCAGATGGAATGGAAAGAATGATGGAGTACTTTTCATCTGTTATTATACAATATTCAATATCATGGAGAACAAAAATTAAATAATTTTTTTAATATAGTAAATTAAACTATTGATTTCATCTATTATTAAATTCAACAAGGCATGAAATCCAAATTTTTTTCCTAATAATTCATATATTTTTTCAAATATTAAATCCACACATTACGCTTGCTTACATTCATCATAAAAACCAAATTTCATTTCTATTAAAAATATATGCATATAAAAAAACCCAAACAACCATGATAAAACCTGTACAATAAACCTAATATTCATTCCAACACCATCCAATTTGGAAAAAACCACAATCATTTTTCTTCAACAAGTACAAACAATTTTTCACTTTCTAACCATGGTATGCCAGCTAGAACTCCACATGAAAACATATACCAACACCATAAAATAATTTCTTTACCACATTAAATCATATATTCACCATAAAAATAATATTAAAAAAACCATAAAATCATATAAGTAATAAAAATATTTTAAAAAGTACTCACCAATTGTCTTCTATATTGAGTATTTATACAGTAATATAATTCATTAAATCAATTCATTTCTCACGCAAAACTGTTTCAATACTGTTTATATATTTATTTCCACTTATGAATGATATTTATATTTTTCAATAAAAAATTTATTCCATTAATCATATAAAAAATATAAAAATATATTAACAAAAGGAATCCTGATTAAATCTCTTCAGAAATTCCAAGGAAACAATTATAATCTATGAGAAAAACCACATTCTAATCAATTAAATTAAAAAGAATTAATTATAACAATTAATAAATGCATACATTATCAATCAACTAATTTAAAATTTCTCTAGTTCATCCTTTTACAATAATTATAAGATACTTCTTGAATAACAAAACAAAATATAAAATTCAATTTTTTATTACAGAATGATGATGCAGTGGAGAGATGATCAATAGATTATATTATGAAAGGGAACCTCCAAATACGTAAATGACATAATTACATACATTACATGAAAATACCCATCAAATAAGCCTTTAATCATCTTGTAATAACATCCTATATAATTAATTTAAAAAATGATAAAGGAGGAAATTTTATTACTTTTTCCCTAGTAGTCAGCCTATATATTGTGATTGTTCAATCAAGTAAACAAGGGATTAATTTCATGTAATGAATAATAATTTACCATAATAATCGTAATACATAATTAATAATATAGTTTTAAATAATATGGTATAAAAATTTATATTTTTCTAGAAAATTACATTGTTATTGCATGATTGAAGATGATTGTGCCACATTATGGCAGAATGAAACCTCTGCAATGAATCCTAATATGGATCACCTAATATATCGCTCATATAAATGTCAATAAACATTAATTATACAAAAATTGAATGATATTCTCAATAAAATCCATCAAAATACCATGATGGTTCTTAAAGATGAATAATAAAAATTATCCTTCTCGTATCGGTGCTATAACATCAAAAGCCATTCCATGAAGTCAATTTCATTAGAGTCTCTCAAATAAAAAAAAATATCACTACTTGAATATTGATTTTATTTCAAACCAATATAATAAATATATTTTACATTGTAATGATCATCAGACAACTTATTATTCATCCCAATTATCTTAATACTCCCATTGAATACCTCACACTATGATTCACCTCACCATGACACGATTAATAGAAACAATTTATAACATCATATTTTTTCAATCATTTAAATCATTAAAAAATAGCTCATATTAAACATAATTACTAAAAGTTTAAATACTATCACATATCAATATCACACCCCCACAAACAACTCCTCAAACCTCAATCCCCTTAATCTCACAAAGTAATGGGTTGGAATTGTTTTGGTAGTTACAAAATATATACAAACTAAAATATATAATAACTCTCATATGACATATAATATTTTTAAATATATGAATTCAAATTTAAATTTTTATTAAATAAAATTTCAAGACACTATATATATGTAGTAACATTAGTTTCTTACAATATGTATTACATGATTTATAAAATGTTTGTTCAAAAATTGAATTATATATATATATATAAAGGTACCATATCATGAGAATATTAAAAATACAAAAAGATGAATAAATATAATTTTTATTAGCCTTATTAAAATCATCATAATGTTCTCGAGAATCCCATTAAAATTATTATACAACATAAGATGTCTTATGGGATACAATATTAAAGGTGGTGAGATATAAATCCTATAATATGTATAATATATGTGAATCATGATGAAAATAAATAAAAATAAGAAAAAATTTGTATCATTATAACAAAAAATACATGGATTGTATATGTTAAAAAAATGTTCCAATAGAGAAAATTATAGAATATGATATTCAATTAAATTTAATGTTGAAATAATACAATAAATTGTAAAAAATTATAATTTAGTGCTCATTACTAAAACATCATAACATATTTTTCTAGGATACTCACCTATAAAAAATACATGGAATATCATAATAATATGAAAGGAATACATTGGTAATGGGAAGTATATTTTGACCCCACATTTCACAATCATTATAAGTATAATAATATTTTTTTATGCTTTTGGAAACAATACATATGGAATAATCTTAAGAAAAAATAACGAAAATGTAATGGGTAACATATTATTTTTTTAATTAATTCCAAATAAAATCTAAATATTCCGATGAATGATTTTTGAAAATAATTTATTAAAATTTAGAAATTAATAATTAATAATAGTTTAGGAATGTGATGATCAATTTATGTGAAGTCGTAAATTTTTTTGGTCAACTATGATTAAAAATTAACTAAATCAGAAGGTATTTAAGAAGGTGTTGAAAAGAGTACTTATTGATCTAAATAGAATAATTATCCCTCAAAAGAAAAAAATTGAACAACATGTTTTTCCATAAATGGATTTTTTTTCAGAAACTATACTATGTTATATTATATATATTTAGTAGATGATCATATGAGATTATAAATACTTATACTCACATTAAATTTTTTTTATATAAAGGAATTATAATGGTTACATAAAGAACATATATTTTTGTTACAAAATAAAGGAAGTGTAATATATATATGATATGAAGATAAATGAAAGATGATAATAAAGTAAATGAAAGAGAGAGATATATTGAATGATAGATAAAATATAATTTGTAACCAATATTTAATAAGGGTAGTTTTAAATATCTATGTGCATGGGATCCTGAATCTTATTTTTTGTTCATATAACCTCATAAATTGTAAATTTGTATTAATTCAATACCTTATTCGAAATAAATTTCTCGTATATTTATTTTATAATTATTCTTTTATATTTTGGTATTCAATATATTGTGATGTTATGATTATGTTATCCATATAATGGATATATGTTATACATTTTAAGGCCAAATTTCTTTATCTAAAATTATAAAAGTTCTTCTCTAATGAGGATATAAAATAAAAATTATAATTCACTGAATATTTTTCAATTATATAGGTTTAGGTAGAATAAAATATCCATAATTATTATTATATATGTATGATTCATTTATATTAATTTTTTTCATTGTGTAGTTGATTAATTTTGGCATTTTTTCTAATAGTGTGGAACCTGTATGGTTGTACTTGATAATATAACTAGTGTCCTATAACGAAATATCAAAAATACTGAATAAAATTATTTAAAATAGTTTGATCAATAATATGTTTAATAAAATAATCTATGATAGTGTTGAAGAAATATGAAAAATGTTTTTCATGGTGAATGTGAACCATCTATAAGACTAACACAATTTCATCATAGAATAGAATCAAAGTTAGTAAGATAATCGAATTTCCATTAATATAATATTATTTTTGTATATTATTTATGTAAATTTAAATATGCTATACCTAATTTAATATATTTTTGTATATGTATGAATAATAAAATTAAAAATAATATGATTGATATGTTTACCTTTTCCAATGCATGTCTAATATTAAATTTCCCCTTAAGTACCATATTTTATAATTTAAGTGAGACCAAGGCTTCAATATAACGAATTTTTTTTGGATAGGTTTGGAAATAATATTATCATGTTACGATTTATTTAATTTTTTAGGAAAATAAAAAAATATTCAACTTAAGATAATTTGTATTTGATGATTCCAAATATTACATCCATTGTACCAAAATATTTTTCAATTTTTTTGAAATTTTTATTTTCAATAATATTAATATTAATTTTAAAGAATTTTTTTCTAATAATATCGAAATTTTTCCTTTTGAAAAATTTACTAACAGTTTCATAAAATCTCGTTATCAAATTTATGAAAAAATAAGTTTTATTAGGATAATTTTTTATTAAATTTGAATATTAATTACAATTTTGAAATTTATTATGAAAATTTATTTTAATAAAAAAATAATGTACAATTTACAAAAATTTTATTTACTTATTATTTGTGTCTATTATTTATTATATAATATTTAATAATAAATTTTAATGGAAGTGAATATAATAATATTTAATATGATACAAAATAAATATTATTTTATAATTCAATCAATCCATTTACAATTTGTTATCAAGACACAATTCATTATCTTGAGAGTATAATTCGATTTATCATATTGTTTTTCTTCTTAGAGTAAATATATCTAACAATCAATAAGAATTACTTAATCCAAAATATAAAAAAATATACATATTCTTTTTATTCTATAACATCAATTTTTTACTATGGGTTTTTACCTACTTTTATACTTTTTTAGTGGTGTGATTATTCTAGTGGAATAGAGTGATCAAAATTTAACATTTTTAGTGAAATTAATTTTTTGTTTTTAATTCTCCATTATAATTGTTTCAATATTTATAGATATATTTTTTAAACTATATAGTTTATAATAATTTAATGTTATTTTTAGTTTATATTATGTGACATACCAATAGAAAATTTAATATTTTGTAATTAAAATGTGTTATGTGTAACATATTTATATAATTTAATGGAAAAAACAAGTATATGAGTTATGAAAAAAATATAAAAAACTAAATGGAAAATCATGTTGTATTATATGTTTTCCTTATGAAGATCATTTATTAAGCATTGAAATGTTGTATATTTACAATTTTTTCCTCGAAAAAATAAAATTTGAAAATATAGAAGAGTAGTCTGAGTGAAATATATTTTTTGATATTTAATATCATTCAAATCATAACTTTATATATTTTAGAAGAATCAATTCCTATGAAAACAACTACATCATTACATATATTTAGGTATTATGATTAGATTTTATAGGTTTAAATACATAAAATTTTCGATTATGTAAGCTTTTGTCCTTCAATGTAATAAATTAGAAACATATCATAGGTATTTTGGTAAATTTAGCATTATTAATTAAAATAAATTTAAATTATATTATTAATATAATTTCTTTAATTAATTTATCTAAATAAATAGAAATATAATATAACTTGAAAAAATATATTTTAAAAAGAATTATACCCTAGGAATTTCATATTAAAAAATTAATAATGTTTTTATTATTTATTTTAAATATATATATATTTAGTATCGATAATATATTAAAACTAAATTATAACATAAATTATATAATATATTTAAAAATTTTATTTGGATTTATTTAAAATCTAAAATATTTTATAATTAAAAAGATAAATTCAACAGTTTTTAAAAGTAGATTAGATTATTTTCAGTATGAATTTAGATTTATAACATCATAGTATTAGAATAGGGGTTAATATCCATTTTTAAAAAATATAATTAAAACTAAAAATATATGATAAAGGTTAAATGGTAAAATGAAGAAAAATAACATGGATTGAATTTTTATAAATAAAATTTATAAATAAACTATATAAAAGACATTTGATATCTTCTAAATTCACAACGACATTTTTCCCCATAATTTTATCATTTCACTCACCTAACTACAATTTTATTGAATCATAACCCCTTAACCAAATTTATTATCCACAAAACATTATCTTTTTTATCCTAAATTGGGTGCTCACTAACACACACTTAATGAGGTTCTGATACCTCATAGATAGCATTAATGCCTTAAAACTTAATAACTCACAGATGTCAAATCCAAAATATGATTCCTGTGGTTGCATTGTAGTGTATCATGTCCTTTATTTCCAAGAAGGATTTGAAGAGAAGAATCACATCAGCCACATCTGTGTTGTGCTCTCTAAAATCATTTCTTCTACCTCCTTTTTATAAACCTAACTTGTAACGCCCCGACCCAAGTTACCCAGAGTCGGTGCATTATAACAATACATTTTCATGAGCACAAAGGATCATGTCTTGAAAGACCGATTAGTTTAGTAGTCTTGGAAACACTAGATGTATTCATAAGTCTTACATTACATCATTAGGTAAGAAAAACTACAACAATATATTGTCTTCATATCCCCTCATACTATCCCTACAGGTCATTCATAAATTACTTCTTCATAATCCTGTGAAAAATAAAACATTGAAAGGGGTGAGCTCAGATGCACAGTAAGGATAAAATTATAGCAGAAGCTTTCATAGATAAGCATAAACACTTAAGGCAGTTTATAACTAAAACAAAAGCCTTTTAAACTTGAACATCAGCATAAAAATGCAAATATAAAATAAAATGATGACATTTAATTACTCACATGTATATTCTACTAGTCGAATGATCACATGCAATATCAATAACCACTTTCAAAATAATGGAATTCATAATTCCAAACTATCATAACCACATAGCAAAGGCCTCGTGCCAAGACTACAAATAAGATTTTGCCAAGGCCTTATGCCAAGACACTAGTTTGTCTCATGAGACCTTCCGATGCATCGAGGAGCTATAGCGGGCTCCACCCATCACTTACTAAGTCCAATGAATTCCTCATATGAAAAGTTTTAAACATAACATAAACATTCGTATTAAAACTAGTATACGAAATGTCAATACTTTATCCACAAGCCATTAATGGTATAAAAATAGCACATCCATAGTCAAACATAACTCATTTGATACAATATGGAAGATTTTATTGTATCATAATAACCTCAATCGAGAATGATAAAGGATTATTGACATAGATGAAAATAATCATCAAAACTATTAAAGAGAAATATCCCCATTTTTCTTGAAAACATTCAAAAGACACACTATTTGTCAAAAATTCATTAAAAATAGATTTTTGAATCAAAGTGTCCCATACCACTTTGAAACATTTAAAAGGAATTTTTATTTGGAAACTATAATGTCCATATAAATAAAACCTTAAAACCATTTTTAAAACATGGACATTAATGAGAAAGATTTAGAATAATCAATATTTAAAACACTTAAAAATGTATTTTAGTAAGAGTTTCTAACCAAAAGAGAGACACTTGAATAAAAATAATTTAGGTAATAAAAACATTATAATATCATGAGAATAAAGGTATTCATGATATACTATGTCAATGTACATTATATTCACCATATAGAAGTGATTCGGTGTATAACAACAAAGAAGTCTCAATGGAATGTAAATTGAGATGAATTCTCTTATAAAGACCATATCCTTAGGTTAAGGATAAATCAAAGACATAATTATGTGTGAAAAATATAAATACACTCTATATTATTTGATATTTAGTGTAAATCAATCAGATGACATTCACACATATTTTTGTAAAAATAACACCAATGTATTGGAGTTTTAACTCAACAAATGGAGATTGAGTTAAAATAACTCTTATCATGTTCATACCGATGACTTGAGAATTTATCAATGGAGTGATTATGTGAATAAAAATTATATCCATATAAAGGGGAGTGGAAATTATGACATAATCAAATGAATAGTGATTCTACACATAATCTTGGAGTAAAATAATCAATGATGTATGCGTAAAGCCGAATGAGGGGAAATTGAAATTTCAAATTCCCTTATTGATTTGGTAACATAAAAAACATACAACCATGAAAGAAGGATAATACAATGAAGATGTAAATATATATGAATTAATGTATATTACACAATGAATACAAACATGGGCAGTACACACACCACATGTAATAAATTAGTGGTGAACAATAGAATTCTCACGGAATTAAAAGTGAGATAAGAAACCCCATACCTTGTTATTTTACTTGGTTGGGGGTAGGTTAACCTCTTGTATAATGTTGAAATAATTGTTATTAAATTATTTATTAATCATATAAATTAATATGATATCATATATGATCTTTTAACATTGCTTTGTTAATAATATCATAGAATTATCGTCGTTTCGGGTGTTAACTTACTCATTTTTTATATGTTTTGTTACGTAAGCCATGTTTTTCATGGATAGGTTGTATCTTATTCATATCCATAATGATATAATGTTCTTAAACATTATTTTTAAATCATCAAATGATAATTATACTTGAATGGATATGATGGAGAATGAATCTCATCGCGTTCGTGGAGACGGTAGTTCGTACGTACGCACGAGCGACAATATCATTTTTTTGATATTGAAATAGTATATAATTGGATGGTATATCATATATAAATAATAATTATCATGTTATATTTATAATTTAAATGAGTTACACATCATTATTATACCCACCCAAATAATAATATATTGAATAACAATTACGTCACGACGTGGAGACGGTAAGCCGTATGTACGCACGTATGGTGACATGTTATTCAAAGGTTGGATAGAATACTGAATATGGTTGTACCATATTTATCATAACATCACAGTATATATATGATACTGGAGTTATTATTTTATAATGGTAACAAAAAAGGATGAAGTTGTGGAAGAAGAAAGGGACTTGGAAAAGGGTGGTGAAATCATTACTCTTCTTCGGGTTCTTCCTTTTGATTTGATCAAAAGGGCTCCATTGGTTGGCTTTCTGATCAAACTAAGGCCTCTAGGTTGTAGTGAGGGATGTTGATAGAGTATTTCAGAAGGTTTTGGCCGAACCAAAAGGCATTGAAGGTGTTAAGTAACGAGAAGGGGGAGTGCCATTTTATAAGAGGGGTGAAGGGAACCTTTGGAAAATCTTGAAATATTAATTTATAATAAATTTATATTCGGTTTATAATGGCTCCAAAGTTGATTATTCAAAGTCTAATGTGGGGATAGGTTGAAACAAATTCATCCAATACAATTTATACAGGTTTGGGTTACTATATTATCCTTATCTTTTAGTTTTAACTCTTAGTTAATTAGTTTGACATTTATCATGTCACTTTGTATTTTTATATTATATAGTTAGTAAACATACTATATACATCCAAAAAACCCCCAAGTGGTCCATTAATGATACACCTATTATGATATAAGTCATTTGTCCGAACCATATATTTTTAGGAATTTAATATCAACTAATAATATAATATTTGTTTTAAAAACTCTTTTATGTCAATTTTGACACTATTCAATAGTTGATTTTTGTGAAACTCATAACAGAATGATTACTTCAAAAACATTTAATTAAATAATTCATAAAATTTCCTATTAACATAGAAAATTATTATAATTCATAAAAAGTCTAAAATTATATTTATTTGGGTATTTATAATATCAATTATTTTAATTTGTCACTATTATGGTAATTACTACATCATCATTGTGTCATAAATAAATTAAATTATATAAAGTCTAAGAATTATAAATAAAATATAATTATGTAGGAAACCTTATTAGCTTTCTAATGAATATTTAAAATAGAATTTATCTTATTTATAACCCTATATTCAAAATGTTTAAGTAAATAAACATTGATTTTAACTCTTTTAACTCTTCTTTGAATTAAATAATAATAAATGTCCAAATCTAATCCAAGTGGGCCTAAATGATAATATTTTATTCGTAATGTTGTTTTTGGTCGAGATACACTTGTCCAATAGAATTAGGACTTGTGTTAGGGTAATATTAATATCATTTTTACCCTTAATTACCCTATTTACTTTTATCCGTGGTAAATAAAAGTAAAAAGTTATTATTCACCAAAAATTATTTTCATCTCATTGAACCAAATGTTAATTCTTGATATTAACCATGTATCTCGGATTTTTGAAATTCCATTCACAGAAGCGGTAAAATTAAGTTTTATGAAAAATTTAGTTTTTTAACTACCACTTAGTAGTTTCACTATTCATCAAAATTGAAGTTTTTCAGAACAATCACAAAATTTCACCCTAAGTTATAATTGATATTCCGAATTCAAAAATGATGTCTATTTTACAAAATTCTAAACATATAAGTTGCATTAATTAATTTTATAATTAATTCCCACTGTTACAACAGATAGCATGTTTTCAAGAAACAATATATATCAAAAGATTGACAATTGTTTAGGTCCAATTTCAAAGTGAAATTAATTCTAATGAACACCATTGTATAAAATGGTAAAATATATTCTAATTATACTTTTAAACCACTAAATAATATAATTTATCTCTATAAATTATTTTGATTAAAAAAGTTGTTTTTAAGTATTTTTCACTATTCATAAAAATTGGATGTTCTCAGAAAAATACCAAAAATTCATCTTAGGATAATTTCGATATTCTGAAACCAAAAACGAAGTCCATTTTGTAATATAAAATATATATTATTTCAAAATGTATGTATTACTATTCATAACGGCTAGTTTGATTGGTTGTCGTGCGTTAGAACTCAAAGTTGCGTACAATGCACGCCATTGCATTATTCGAAGGGAAACGTACCGTGGATGCTTGGGGTGTTACATTCTCCCCTCCTTCAATAAATTGCGTTCTCGCAATTTTTAAAAATGTGTTTGGGAATATAATGGAAAGTACCACATCAGAAAAAGAGTTAATAAAACTATCACTTTAAAATAAATAAAGAGAGGTATAACGGTCAACCAAGATAACCCATACTCGGATTCCATGTAGGAAAACATGGATATGGATGATAAACAAAGTGTCAAGTTCTGTTGAAGAGGGATAGAAATCATGATCAGGAGAAAGTTAACAATAAGAAAACCACAAACTTGTGTTGGGACAAATGACTATTAGTCTCCTAGTAGGAAAGTAAACAGACAACATTTTTTTGTTTTAAGTTACATTACATAAGGATGATGAATTCATTTATGATATTGAATAAGAATATAAATATATATACTTACATTTAAAGTAGAGTTTCATTCTTTAATAAATTTCCGCCAATAACTCAATTTTTTTTAAAACAATTAGTATTCATGAAGACTTGGTCACACTGGAAGAGCTAGAATAAACTTCAATAGAATCACATGATCCATGCCGGATGAACTATATATTTACATTGTCTTTAGAGATTAATCAAAACCACAATGGTTAGTAAAAGATATAATGATCCCCCAAAAGGATATTCTATGAGAGAAATAAACACTAATCTTAATTTCCAAAATTAAACCAAAAATACACCAAAGTTAAATAAATACCATTCAATAATAAATTGTCGTTAAAATCCTTTAATATAATCAAAACTAAAACCAAAACTTATTAAGAATGTAGTCTTCCACGTTAAATTGTATCTCCAAATGTCATCAATTAATCTTAAAGTCACATACTTAAAATTAATTTACCTAATAATTTCTATAAACATCCCAAATCACTCTAAATCCCTAATAAAAACAAAGATAAGAATTCACCATTACTCTTCAAATGAAATCCCATACTATTCTATTTTCCTTTGGCATATAGTGTTCACAAATAAGCGAACAACTTCCAAAATAACATCTATCACTTCATCACCACATCATTTTCCTATACCAAGGGTATTCATTTAATAAGACATAAGAACCCAAATCAACTTATTATTGATCGATAAAATAATTTAACTAAAAATAATTAGTCACACTATCCAGGGTCTTCACGTAGTCCAGTGGTAGGCGATAAATCCCAATCGAACATTGGTTGTGGGTTCGATTCCCAAAACTTTGTCCGACGCAACGGGTTGTCACACGGTCTGCGTGTTGTCCTTTTTCAAAAACTATATTTTATAATATTACCAAAATGAAATAAATTCCTCAAAATAACCATAACATAATTTAACCACAAATATTATCTCATACCTTTCATTTTCATCCCAAATTATGATAACTTATAATTTCGTCAAACCCAACGATCATATAAAACCAAATGGTTATTTATAACTATATCCACAAGAGAAGAGATAATTCTTCCTCAAATATCATTCTCACATGGAAAAATGCGGGGTTACAAATACAAGAGAAAATTATTCCAAAGTAAACCCATCAACAAGGAGCAGTAATACTTTTTAAACATTTCTCCAACCATTTATTTCCACATAGCTTCTTCTTTGACCATGAAAATATCCTATAGAATAGGGCATTCACTCGGGTAATGGCCAGGTCCCCTACATTTATGGCCAATGTATGTAAATGGACTCTTGGGACCATTTTTATCTTCTTCCATAGTAATCTTCATTTTTCTTCAGAAATTATTCACTTTATGTCCTTCCTTCCCGCATGTAAAGCATTTCTTTGTCCCATTAAGACACTTTCCTGGGTGTCTCCTTCCATATTTCATGCATGATGGAAATTGAGGATTCCTTTCCCAATGGTCTCCACTACTGGAGCTCTTATCATTCACCACCTTTCTCTTCTTTTTTGAGTCCGGGAATTGGTTAATATATATATTGTTGGTCATATTTTTGGAAAATTGATTTGGCATAAAGACGATATCTTTTACATCGATCAACAATCCATTTTTTTGCTCATTGCCACCACCGTTCCCACCCTGTACATCATTCTCAAAGTCAATATGACTTCCTTGGAATCCAACCATTGACTAAAACCAGAAAGCTTTGTGTGAGTAACAGTAGTCATAAAACCATTTATAGATTAACATGTCACCATATTCTAAATTTGAAACACATTAGGATTTACCAAGGTCATATACTCTCATCTTATATATATAATACATAAATCGGTTTGTAAAGAAAATGTAAATTATCCTAAGCATATCCCCTGGGAGTGTTGTAACCAAGAGTGCAGCAAGGCCCATTATCATGCACCAGTTCCCGTTCGAGTCTAGCTCAAAGTGGTGTTTTTGGGTTTTACCCCTAGGTACATATGTGTTGGAGCCGCCTCTACCTGCCCGTATCGAGACAGGGATGTATTTCTCGGAAAACTCACAAAATCTCTACAATACCAAAATTCTAAGAAGTTCTTCTATACTAATCTTCAAAGTTAATCTTAGGTATATGTGCTCTAATCAGAGTTTATCTATATCTAGCTTCCAAGGTTTGTACTAAACTTCATCTGATACCAACTGTAACACCCCGACCCAAGTTACCCAAAGTTGGTGCATTATTACATTACATTGGCTTGATCACAAAGGATTAAGTCTTGAAAGACTGATTAGTTTAGTAGTCTTGGAAGCACTGGATGTATTCATAAGTCTTACATTACATTATAAGGTAAAAAAACTACAACAACATCTTGTCTTCATATCCCCTCATACAATCCCTGCAAGTCATTCATAAATTATTTCTTCATAATCCTCGAAAAAATAAAACATTGAAAGGTGTAAGCTCAGATGCTCAGTAAGGATAACATTATAGCAGAAGCTTTCATAGATATGCATAAACACTTAAGGCAGTTTATAACTAAAAGAATAGCCTTTTAAACTTGAACTTAATCATAAAAAGTCAAAGATAAAATCAAATGATGTCATTTACTAACTCACATGGATATTCTACTAGTCAAATGATCACATGCAATATCAATAACCACTTTCTTAATTATGGATTGCATAATGCCAGACTATCATAACCACATAGCCAAGGCATCGTGCCAAGACTACAAATATGATTTTTCCAAGGCCTTGTGCCAAACACTAGTTTGTCTTATGAGACCTACCGATGCATCGAGGAGCTATAGAGGGCTCCACCCGTCACTTACTAAGTCCAATGCAATCCTCATATGAAAAGTTTTAAACATAACATAAACATTCATATTAAAACTAGCATACGAAATGTCAATACTTTATCCACAAACCATGAATGGTATAAAAATAGAACATCCACAGTCAAACATAACTCATTCGATACAATATGGAATATTGTATTGTATCATAATAACCTCAATCTAGAATGATGAAGGATTATTGGCATAGATGAAAATAATCATCAAAACTATTAGAGAGAAATATCCCACTTTTTCTTGAAAACATTTAAAAGTCACACTATTTGTCAATAAGTCATTAAAAATACATTTTTGAATCAAAGTGTCCCATACCACTTTGAAACTTTTAAAAGGAATTTTGATTTGGAAACTTTAATGTCCATATAAATAAACCCTTAAAACCATTTTTAAAACATGGACATTAATGAGAATGATTTAGAATAATCTGTATTTAAAACACTTAAAAATGTATTTTAGTTAGAGTTTCTAACCAAAAGAGAGACAATTGAAAAAAAATAAATGAGGTAATCAAACCATTATAATATCATGAGAATAAAGGGATTCAGGATATACTATGTCAATGAACATTATATACACCATATAAAAGTGATTTGGTGTATAACAAAAAATAAGTCTCAATGGAATGTAAAGTCAGATGAATTCTCTTATAAAGACCATATCCTTAGGTTAAGGATAAATAAACGACATAATTATGTGTGAAAAATATAAATACACTCAATATGATTGGATATTTAGTGTAAATCAATTATATGAAATTCCCACATATTCTTGTAAAAAAACACCAATGAATTGGATATTTAACTCAACAAATGGAGATTGAGTTAAAATTACTATTATCAAGTTCATACCGATGACTTGAGAATTTATAAATGGAGTGATTATGTGTATAAAAATTATATCCACAAAAAGGGGAGTGTAAATTATGGAATAATAAAAAGAATAGTGATTCTACACATAATCTTGGAGTAAAATAATCAATGAAGTATGTGTAAAGCCGAATGAGTGGAAATTGAAATTTCAAATTCCCTTATTAAATTGGTAACATAAAAAAAATACACCCATGAAAGAAGGATAATACAATGAAGATGTAAATATACCTGAATTAAAGTATATTACACAATTAATACAAACGTGGGCAGTACACACACCATATGTAATAAATATGTGGTGAACAATGGAATTCTCACGGAATTAAAAGTGAGAAAAGAAACCCCTTACCTTGTACTTTTCCTTGTATGGGGGTAGGTTAACCTCATTTATAATTTTCAAATAATTTTTATTAAATTATTCATTAATCATATACATTAATATGATATCATATATGATCTTTTAACATTGCATTGTTAATAATATCATAGAATTATCGTCGTTTCGGGTGTTAACTTACTCATTTTATTTTATATGTTTTGTTACATAAGCCATGTTTTTGATGTATAGGTTGTATCTTATTAATATCCAGAATGATATAAATTTCATAAACATTATTTTTAAATCATCAAATGATAATTATACTTGAATGGATATGATGTAGAATGAATCTCATCGCGTTCGTGGAGACGGTAGTCCGTACGTACGCACGAGCGACAATATCATTTTTTTGATATTAAAATAATATATAAATGGATGGTATATCATATATACAGAATAATTATCTTGTTATATTTATTATTTAAATGAGTTACACATCATTATTATACCCACCCAAATAATAATATATTGAATAACAATTACACCACGACATGGAGACGGTAAGTCGTACGTACGCACGTATGGTGACATGTTATTCAAAGGGTGGATAGAATACTGAATATGGTTGTACCATATTTATAATAAAATCATAGTATATATATAATACTGGATTTATTATTTTATAATGGTAACAACAAAGGAAGAAGAATTGGAAGAAGAAAGGGACTTGGAAAAGGGTGGTGAAATCATTACCTCTTCTTTGGGTTCTTCCTTTTGATTTGATCAAAAGGGCTCCTTAGGTTGGCTTTCTGATCAAACTAATGCCTCTAGGTTGTAGTGTGGGAATTTTAGAGAGTATTTGGGTAGGTTTTTTCTAAACCAAAAGGCTTTGAATGTGTGAAGTAATGAGATGGGGGAGTGCCCTTTTATATGAGAGGTGAAGGGAACCTTTGGAAAAGCCAGAAATATTAATTTATAATAAATTCATATTTGGTTTCTAATGGATCAAAAGTTTATTATTCAAAGTTTTAGGTGGGGATAGGTCAAAAAACATTCAACCAATAGAATTTAGACAGGTTTGGGTTACTATATTAAGCTTATATTTTAGTTTTAACTCTTAGTTAATTAGTTTGACATTTAACATGCCACTTTGTATTTTTAAATTATATAGTTAATAAACTTACTATATACATCCAACAGACCCCCAGGTGGCCCATTAATGATACACCTGACATGATATAAGTCTCTTGGCCGAACCGTAATTTTTTAGGAATTTAATATCAATTAATAATATAATATTTGTTTTAAAAACTCTTTTATGTCAATTTTGACACTATTCAATAGTTGATTTTTGTGAAACTCATAACAGAATGATTACTTAGAAAATATTTAATTAAATCATTCCTAACATGTCATATTAACTTATTAAATTAGTTTAATTCATAAAAAGTCTCAAATTATATTTATTTGGGTATTTATAATATCAATTATTTTAATTTGTCACTATTATGGTAATTACTGCATTATCATTGTGTCATAAATAAATTAGATTTGTTAATGTCTAAAAATTATAAATAAAATATATTTATTTAGGAAATCATATTATCATTCTAATGAATATTTAAAATCGAATTTATCTTATGTATAACCCTATATTAAAAATCTTTAAGTAAATAAACTTTGATTTTAAATCTTTTAACACTTCTATGAATTAAATAATAATAAATGTCCTAATCTAATCCATGTGGAACTAAATGATAAAATTTAATCCTAAGGTTGTTTTTGGTCGAGATACACTTGTACAATAGATATAGGACATGTGTTAGGGTAATATTAATATCATTTTTACCCTTAATTACCCTATTTACTTTTAATAGTGGTAAATAAAAGTAAAAATTTACTATTCAAAAAAAATTATTTTCATCTCATTGAACCAAATTTTACTTCTTGATATTAATAGTGTCTCTCGGATTTTTGAAATTCCATTCACAGAAGTAGTAAAATTATGTTTTATGAAAAATTCAGTTTTTTAACTTCCACTTAGTAGTTTCACTATTCATCAAAAATTGATGTTTTTCAGAACAATACCAAAATTTCACCCTAAGCTATAATTGATATTATGAATTAAAAAATGATGTCTATTTTAAAAAATTACAAACAAATAAATTGCATTAATTAATTATATAATTAATTCCCACTCTTACAACAAATAGCGTGTTTTTAAGAAACAATATATATCAAAAGATTGATAATTGTTTACGTCCAATTTCAAAGTGAAATTAATTACAATGAACACCATTGGATAAAATGGTAAAAATATATTCTAATTATACTTTGAAACCACTCAATAATATAATTTATCACTATAAATTATTTTTATTTAAAAAGTTGTTTTTAAGTATTTCTCACTATTCATAAAAATTGGAAGTTCTCCGAAAATACCAAAAATTCATCTTAGGATAATTTCGATATTCCGAAACAAAAAATGACGTCCATTTTTAAATATAATATATATATAATTTCAAAAAGTAGGTATTAATATTCATAAAGGCTAGTTTGATTGGTTGTGGTGTGTTAGAACTCGAAGTTGCGTACAATGCACACCATTGCATTATTCGAATGGAAACGTACCGTGGAAGCTTGGGGTGTTACATACTTACATTCCAGTAATAAAATACACATATAATTAAATATTTAAAATTAGTGTATGCACATGTAATAATAATGATATAAGTACTATATTCATTCTCCCATCCATTCGTTGGAAAATAAAAATTTCAATAATTTTTTAATAAGATGGATATTCATATATGGAATATCTATTATATTTATCGAATTGTATTATGTTGAATAATGTAATAAAATATGAACAACATGAACCACATTATAAAAATTTATTATAATATTTATTTGAAATATACATTTATAGAATATCGCCACAACATTTTAATATACATCATCCAACCGATAAGTTTCTAATACAATAGAGGATTTTAACAATATGGTGTGGTCAAAATCTCCTCACTTATTATATATCATGTGTGAACATGATCTAGTTGTAAAATTAGATATCAATTGTGATATAAAATCCCTATCCACCTTATGCCACTACCCCAGAGAACCCCCTTCTCCACATGAGATCCTCACCACCCAATACTTGTAATCAACAATAACCATGTATCTTGAGGCAAGTAGGACATGTTCCTTGGGAACTCAAAAAGACATATAACACCTTCATATGAATGGAACACCCTAAATTTCTATATAAACCCTCATTAAATTATTATTTGTATATTCCACACCACACTTATATCAATATACTATAACATACACTAGGAAACCAAATAATATCTATTTATAATAATCAAATAAAAGAGAATCATAATAAAAGGTAACACCCATAAAAACCTACATGTTCATATTTAAATAAGTTTTCCATAGAGTTTTAAATAATGAGAATAATTTTATGAATGGCATACATTAAACCCATGCCCATTCACTTATTGAATAACAACATCAAATTCAAGACGAAATGGAGAGATTGATTAATTTTACAATGACCAAGGAAATTGGATAAATGAAATCATATAGAAATTTCATTCCCAAATGAAAAATAATATAATAATATTTTGAAGGGGACCCAAACCCTAACTACTATATATCAAATGCAACAAACCAAGATCAAATATGACTACAAATGAAGTTAAATCTGCAAACCATATCATGCTGGATAAATGGAGGAACTCCCACAATTATTCATGAGAATTAGTGTTAAAATGTCTAATAGAATAAAATAAGGTGGGGATTAATTTCCCCCATTATAATGGGGTTCATGGTTAGGCCACATAACTTGTATATCCATGAAACCACCATGTCTTGAACATTTCCAAAAGGTCCACCCCTCACATGTCATGGGAGACAGTATAAAAAACCATGAAATTACCATATGGTCATATATGAAATTTATTATAGGTTCCTAAATAAATTTAGTTCCCCCAAGAACATAGTTTCTTATACCCTGTTACAGTACTTATAGTTAAAAATGTTAGAGGGGAATAGTTCGAGAAAACCATGCACTGACAGTGTCCAAACAATGCACCATACCATATCATCAGAAAATATGGTTATCATGGTTGGACACGCCTAAAATTTAAACTAACCCCTGATACCATTACCAAGAATTAATCACCATATTAAATAATCACATTACATAATTTTAACTCTAACAATTTCATTCTTAATTTGAATTTGGGTCCATCCAATACATAAAAATTCAAAATCACTTAGAATATTAAATCCTCTAAAAATAAGCTGACATTATTACATCCCTAAAATAAAATTCCATTCCCATTATCTATTTGGAAACATATAGAGTTGATACCAAATGTACCTATATAATATTAGTAACCTAGACTATCCCAATCACTTACTCCGTTTATTTTCTATTTGGAGACTCCCCACTATAGGAATAAACATATTTTTAACTTCTTGACCAATGGTCAAGATTTTTTTTATTACACTAACCATTCATATTAAATTCAAGTCCCAACATGAGATACCACAATTCCTGCATGTTGTCTAATTCTCATATCATACGTTCATGACACATGAAACCTTTAGGTTTTAGCATCCAAACTGATGAAAAAAATACTCTTACATCATAGTTGATTCCCAATTGTGTTTCCAAATTATTTATATATTTATATGTATACAAAATATATAAAAATATATGGATTCGCACACATCTTATATAATATAAGAACAATTCAATATTCAAATATATTATATACTTCTTGGTTAATTATTCTATCACATGTACACCTCATGCACAAAAATCAATCATGCCAAAAATAATTTATAAATTCACACAATCATAACCTAACATTAACCTTTTATGGGTCTCCATCATTATCTAAAACTATTAGTGCCACTTCATGTACCAATCATGAAGAAAAAGTACAGATATAATTTCCCACTTATGGATATGTATATTCATTAATTACCTGACCCCACCATTGGATCTCCATCTCCATTCCATGACAATTATGTGATGTACTATCTTGGATACCTACAATTGGTACTTTTCATGATCATACCATAGATCCCTATGTCTGGTATAGAGTCAAAATATTACCTTTCTAGAAAGTAATCCTACATATTCTCTATATATTTCCCATATATCCACACACACAATAATCCTTTAAAGGCTACTCACACAATGTCTGAACATGACCAAACATCCAGGTCTTAAAGCTCACCATCGATGACTCACTCCTCAGGAGTATGCTTTTTTTCATTGACCTGAAATACCTATTTTTACTCTTCATGGAATCACATCATGCTACTTAATGTAAAAATACCAATATTTCCTAAGTCCATCACCTAGAATAAAATAAGTAATATTAGTCATATTCACATATGTAATAAATTCCAAATTCCATGCCTTTTAGAATTAATTCAACTTGATGGTATTTGTGTAAAACCTAACGGTATTCTTCAAAGGAATATTCAATATTCCCCACCATAATGGTTTCATCTCGTTCTATAGAGGGAACCAAATTGGATAGATTTATAAACCTCCAATTATAATCTCTTGTAGATATACCCAATGCAACAAGATCACGAACTCATAGTCTCAAAAGTACCCCAATGTCTTCAGGATGAAAAACTAAATAACCCTACCCTAGAATTACTTCTATAATACCCATTCATTCCATACTTTATATACCTCTATGTCGCTGTAGTACTTATAGGATCCCCAAATAATATATTTTTCTAAAATAACTTGTCACATTGGTGTGTATCTATCTTATTGATTGTGTTTTGTAAAAACAAAATCTGGTCTTCTTCATTCTACGGTACACCTCCATCCTAAAATAGTTTGGGGTATTGTAATTAAAACTCTTGAATCAAATATATCATGGAAATATTAGGAAACCAAGCATCCCACTAAATAATCCTCATGAATTGTACTAGTCATTCCATTTTATTATCATCTATCAATGTCCCAAACAATCCCATCTACTATAGCGATCCCATAATCCTTGGTGCCTCTAACTATTGTTATTTGTTTACCGATCCTTTTGGGACACATAAAATGAACACTATAGAGGCATCATATCTCATTTCCCATGATGATTTACTCTATCTTGTGTAGGTGGAATAAATAAGATTACCAAAATCCATGTTTATTAAAAATAAAAATAGTCTTTACATCGAAAATAGGGAAATCTATAATAGGATGTTCATGTCACCACCCTTACACTTCCATATTGTACCCAAATCAAATATCATATATCCTCATGTCCCCTTTCTATCTCATATAATATGAATACATCATATATTATGCATAATTGATATCACCACCCTAGGTGGGGGTGGTTGAGTAGAATTACATTAAAATAATACGATATAAAATGTTTTTACCATGTTGTTGAAAATTTAAAAATATCACCCCATCCATTTATTGCATCCTATATGTATCATATATTGGCCCATATATACCATATAAATATAGGGTAATATATAAATCAATTTAGGAATGACTTACTAAGGATTGAAGATTTTGAATACTCTACGAGGTTATGAAGGAAAACAGTGTTTAGTTTGTGGTTAACACATCAAATAAACCAACAATGTTTTCTTTCATTCCATGTTAAATGAGATAAGAAAAAGTAGATATGTGTGTCACATGAACCAATGGCCATATGATGACCTATAAAATATCCTTACATTACATATTATTCTATGGATAGTAGAATCATAATCCTATATAATCACACCCAAGTGCGCCAATCATGGTGGGAATTTTTTTGTGGAAAAAAATATTATCAAAGAATCAATTTATTAACATTGGAAACTTGATTTCTTCCTAATCCAGCATGCTATAAGAACTCGAATATGAATTATTTACCATTTATAGAAATTACATAGTCTCCAATATACCATTCAAAAATGATATGAAGAATTACAATTTATTTTATACCACTTATACACCCTAACTCAGGATCCACTAAAATATGTGCTCTTAGAAAAAGGACAAATGGTCATTGGGAATGCCTCCATAAATGAGAAAGGATTCCAACATGTAATGAAGGTTTATGGGGGTGATCGTGCGGAGGCAGTACCGTTTAGTGATAATAATAGTATTGAACAATATAATAACGACATTGTATATGTAAATTACCAATCACATTGGATGAAAAGAGAAATTATGGAAGTAACAATCCAAAATATTACTATGTATACCTTTAAAATATTTTTTAAAAAATTCATACAAATTATTCATAAACATAAATTATCCCCTAATTGAAAATAATATTAGTATATATACAAAACCATCAAAAATAAACTCCATATTAGCTCATTTTATCCAAATCGTAAAATTCTATCCATACCCTACACCCATGGTTAATCACGCCACTATAATGTCCATCCCACATATTTGATCCCTTACATGATAAAAAATCCATAATGTCTTCACACATCCCGAGGGAACAATTAATGGTTCGAGAATGAACAAAGTAGGCCACCAATAACTGTTTAATATTTAAAATAAACCATTTTACACATGTATGTAAAAAATTAAAAAAATGAACTTGTCTAAAAAGTGATCAGTGTCACTTGTTATCAACTCCAACAGTGGAGAATTTAGCTGCTTTTAACAACACTAGAATGTAATGATGAGTTTTTCAATCATACCGAAGAGCCCTCATCCTATCATCTATATACATATTAACTGAAAACTAGTTCTAATCAATACCAATTCTGTAGAATGATGAGAAAAATTTGTGTCCCAATAGCATGTCGTAAATTCATGTTAGTAGTTCCTCAGACTTCAACATGAACAACATTGTAATATCATCATCCATACATCCTAAGAAACGATGACACCCATTCTTCAATATTCCTACACCATAAAACTCAATATCATAGAGATCCTCATCCCCCGTATCATGGTGTCACACACCATTACTCCTATATCCCAATAATGAAATCATCCTCTATAACTAATTCATATCACCATCACCTAATAACATTATTCTATGATGGACGCCACAAACATCACATGGCCAATACCGCATCATTGAGTCCTTATCATGTGTGTACATTACTCTAATAAAACTACTAGATTAAAATGGTAGTATCATTCACTATCCAACATATTCATCATCTCTAGTAAAACCAGATTTTTAATTAGGATATTCTTCTCAAAATCCAAGTGATCAATATCACCTTGATAATAATGAGACAACACCAATACATTCCAACGGAAATCACATAGCCATAATAAAATATTATATAATTTAAACAACATTAATTTCATACCAATCCATCATGACAAACCTATCTATATATTCTATACCACACCTAGCTCAACTTGCCATAATAAAAACTAATAAACCCAAAAAATATCGTTGGAAAAATAGAAAATAAAAATAAATTAAATATATTGTCAAAACCTGACCACCAAAATCATACATATTTGAATAAAAATTCAATGTAATGACTATTATTGTGGATATTACTTATAACCACATACCTTATAACTTTATAAATTCACACATCCATGACTAACCCCAAATTCATTACAAAAGATTACAAAACAAGTAATCTGAAAAAAAAATACGAATAGGTTGAATGATATTGAATAGAATTTTTTTCAAAAATATTAGAGAAAAGAGTAATATAACTAAAAGTACTCAAGTACTTAATATAAGATATTAATTGGAACTAATGAAAATAAAATCAGATCTCAAACAAATAAGAATCCATGGAGCCAAACGTGATGTATTAATGGGACAACAACAACTACTATGTTTGTGAATACGGGGGAAAGATGATCAGATTTTATAAAAAAAGTGGTATAATGTTAACTTGTACCTTATTAAATGGGATCATGGATATCCAATATGGTTTTTCTAACCGATTGTCAACTATGTGCACCTAGTGGCAAAAAATTCCAACTCTAGCATGGATATGTTCGTGGTTGTGCGTTGTTTCTAAAACTGTGAAACACCTCTTATACACCAGCATGGTTGTGGTGAATGTATTGAACTAACAGAGTTCATATTTGTGCCTCCTCTTTTCATTCTAAAAAAACATTATTTTGAGGAATGTAACACCTAAAACGAAACAGAAAAAATGAGTCACTTACATGTAATTCAATACCATATAAAAATAATATATTATCACATAATATATCTCCGAGTTTTATTTAGAATCCAATATAAATATTGGACCATCCAATAACAGAAAATTAAAATTAATCTGTACATATAAACCCACTAAAAATACTGAAAAATTATATGAATCTCCCATTTTATCTGTTCAAACATCATTATTTATAATTATATACAATATATAAAATAATTTATATGTCATTATATAAATACAACGACAATTATTTGTAGTAAAAAATCATTATTCACATCCTGAGTCATCATATGATTTATTAATTAGAGGTTACTGAATATAAATTGAAATAAACTTATCATGAGTGGATATTGATTCCATATTAGAATGAATATCTAGCTAAAATAATCAAGATAATAGATTTAATTATTCCTATATACATTTTCATTTTCTGGGACTATATTATTGTATTCCCAGATTTGTATCTCATATATTGTCTTAGAAAATAGGTTTATATCTCAATTAAAATAATATGTTGATATATGTGTATATCTATGTCCCCCTAGAGAATGGAAACTATTATGTTAGAAAATATAATTATGAATTTACAACTAAATATTGTAAACAGGTTTATATACTTAAGTGATTCCCTATGGGGTGTACTGGTCCCCTTTACTAAGAAGAATGGTGGGTTGACATTCTTAGTCATTGATTATTTTAATATAACAAAATAATAAATAAAAAATATCCACTTCCACTTATTTAATATTTTTTCAAATATAAATGTGGGACCCATTAGATTTATACAATGGCCCTTGAGTCAGGATATTACCAATTAAAGGAGAAGAGGTAAAATATTTCAATTATTTCCATTGAATATAATTTTTTCACAATGAGTTAATAGTTATTCAATTCAAGATCAATAATTCTCATAAATTAATTATTGAATTAACAAACAATGTAATCAAATAGTAGTTCATAAAATTGTTATATTTAATTGTTATATTATAATATACTTTAGGTGGATGAATTAACCTGAGTATAATTTCAATACACTTTTAATAACCATGAAAATGGTGAAATTGTATGAAAATTGAAAAAACACTTGAGCTCTAGATGGATGAAGTATTATTAATATGAAATTATACCACAAGAAAAGGGATATCAATAGAATATTTTATGAAAAAATATGATTGAATAGTGTCACTAACCAACATATGTGATATAGATATTTAGTTTTCCTAGATTATTTTTGTACATCGATGATTTATAACAATCATCAGGTGATATTTAATCCTATGGACCAACCATTCATGAGATAGATGTGAAATGAGGATATTACTATATAAGAAATGAATTTAAAATAGTCCAAAAGAGGGGATTTTATACTTATAATTTTGAGAGAGTGACCTTAACTCAATAGGGAGAGTGTTAGAGTAAATATAAGAATCCTATAAAACTCATTTGTTTTAATGCCATTATAAATTGATTTGGAATCTCAAAAGACATGTACGATTATGTAGTTCATTGATGAACGCTTGTAAATGTTGTTGGACCACATAGTATTAAACTCCTTGTGGATATGAATGTTACTTTTCTTGATAGCTCGTTCTATTGTGGGGTTGTCACATTCAAACTAGTTTTTATTCCAATTATGTTCGATTTCCATTTGATCAGAAGTCATAAGACAATACATTTACACTTACAAAGAAGTTTCATGTTCATGATGGCCATGATGGAATTCAATAACACCCCATTATAATATATAAAGACTTCTATAAAGCCTGATGTAACATGATTTCCACTAGAGGCTCTATTAGAGAATGAGAATAGCTATCTATAAAATGGAGGGACCCAAAATGAAAATAAATTGTACTAGTTGGGGAGGGTAGTCACATGGAATCATCAAGTGCCTCAGAATAGTGATTTTACGAATTAAATTTATTTTTTATTCATTATGTAGTGAATTTTCATTTTGGATTGTCCTTATTATTTCAATGAAGGATGATTTAGCGTTTAAAGGATTTTGATAAAAAAATAATCTTATTCCTTCCTCTCAAGATTATATTCACCATTTACACAAAAAAAACCCTATAAAAACTCATCATTTGTCATTATAATCATATTCTAATAAATTATTGAAAAATGTTCACAAAATTAGTCACGCACAGACGATGGATATAAATAAGATCGAACAGTTTTATCCACAGTGAAGATTCATTTTCATAGTAAAGGAAATGATAATTCAAATCTTCTCTATATTGATAGTATAGAACATAAATTGGGTAAAGATTGATTTTAATACATTAAATATTAACATTAAATGGTACTTTCGACAAGGATTCTCTCCAAAAGAGGGGAAACTTATAAGGAAGAATCCATTTGATGTTAAAAGTTCGAATACTGCTAGGGGTTCCCTTCATTTCATGTTTGTAAAATGATTGGGAGTCCAAAATCCAAATCTCAACTATTGTAAGAATATTCATAGTAAAGAATCATGCATCAATTAATATTTTTGGATTTTGATTACTAAAAAATTATAAATTTATATTATAAATTTTAAGGAATTTAAAATTTCATGAGTGGAAATATCTAGTGCATGACATGAAGTTATCCACAGTTATCTTTACAATGAATTGTATTTTTAGATACATAACTATAGATAAAAAATTTGTTAAAAAATGTGTAAATAATGAGTAATTTATATGTCATCACATTTTTCATTATCAAATTACTCTATAATTTTATTTCATTTGTATAAATAGAAATCACACCATTTTTAATTATATTGAATATGAGTTTACAAAATTGTCAGCAGATTACTAGAAATTCTCAATAGTACCAAGTTAATTATAGGGGACAACATATTTATATTACATAATATCATCTATGTTACAACTCAAACCAATTGGGTTTTTATGGATCCATGGACATCCAATTATTGGGGAAATAATTTACCATAATTGTTACATACTCAAATAGATGCCCATATGTAGTTTTCAGGGATGTTACCATCTCCATACTCAAAGTCATTACTACAATGACCAAATAATCCTCATGTTCCTTCATTCTATTCTAGTATATGTTAATATAATATATAAATAATTCCATAAAATTTTAATGATCATATCAAATATAAAAACACTTATCATTTCTAGGAATATTTTATGAATTGTTTATTTTTGGGGGATATTCTATGAAATTGTTTTTCCAGAAATTTGATTCAATATTTGTATTATGTATACCATACTTATTTTCCATAAATTGATATTAAATAATCCAATTATGTTATGATAAATGTACTAAAAAATGATTATAATTGAACATGTTAAGAATATAATACAGGGGATACTTGTTCCCAATAATAATTTAATTAAGATCGTGATAATCAATTTAGAGGTGTAGTGAAGCATTCTTCCTATTGAAAAGGAATTCTAGTGACTATCATGGTAAATTACATTGTATTATAAATACATTGGAAATATTATTATATAGTATAGTTTTCAATTCATCCATTTCAAGGGTATTAATTTTAAAGAGAGTATTGGATATCAGAAAATCTCATGTAATAAGATATGTTTTGAGTTAAAAATAATAGTTTCAAGGAATATAGTTATCACTCTAGGGAATAAATAAATATTTTACCCCATAATGGTAATGTTTCATTGATGATACTTTCATTTTACAAAATACGTTTATGTACGAATTCGTACCCGTATCATAATATTATAAATTCTAGAGTATATGTTTTGAAATTAGATTTGTCATCCACCTTACACATTTGAAGAATTGAAGTAATATATTAGATATATAAAGTGATTTACTATTTCTAGAAGATAATTTTGGATCTATATAATGGAAACTATTCCATGTATATAATATCATAAAACTAAACTAAATGGATTTTTATAGGGTTGTATTGAAGATTCAAACTAAAAATATTTAATGGGGATGAGGTGTATATATAATAATTCGTCAATTTTATATTTTAACATAAAACTGACATCAATATTGTGATATGGTGTTCACATTATTATACAATACTATAATGTTATAAAATAATGAGTATAACAAATATAAAAAATATACATTCTGTATTCATGAATGAGTAACTATATTACCTTTCCGCAATATATTATTAGGATACACCTCCTCATAAGTGACATCATAAACTAATATACATAAATATTTATAAGGATGTCATTTTCATCTGTAATATTTTATAGAACATGTCATATTGAATTTATATTCAATAATTTAGGCTCTTTTGAGTTAGAACCTTAGACCATGGGATGATAAGTTTTCAAAGAAAAATCTATTCTTCCATCACATAAATATGATTTTTCATCCTCATTTAACATCAATTATCTTAATTTCTATCTCTTATATAAATAGTCTCCTTGAACCATTGATATAGTTCTCAGGATTCATTATGTAACTCATATGAATATTTATCATTTGTATTGTTTTCATTTTTGGGAAATAACTACTGAACCATTATAATTAAATTAGATACCATTATATTTTATTTCTAGCACCATGAGAAAATTGAGAATCACTAATATTTATGTGATGTTTTACAGAACATTTGACAATTACAATTTAGTTATATAATTATTCAATCATTATGTCCTTTTGAGGAAAAACATTTGGTTAACTAAATATTTGGAATAGTTTATATTAAGGGATAATGATTAATGTATAATTATATCTTGCAATCCAAATAATGATTAATTCATAATATATGATAGATTAATCCTCCAATTTAACATGGCAAATAAATACCCTCCATATTTGAAAATCGAATTTTTGGTAAAATATTTATCGAAAAATATATTCCTAAAACATTATTATTTAATAGATTTAGATTCACCCTTATCATTTGTAATATTTATCACCATTCATCAATAATATCTTCTCCCCAAATCTGATAATTAACAAATGAAAAAATCAAATGCTCAAATAACATATAGAAATGGATTATTTTCTCTATAGAATTACTACATTGTAAACTGTTAAGAGGATAAAATTATTCACTAAACTAATTAGGCCTTTCTCAAAGAAATATCTCAATCAAAACATTATTGTAATTGAAAAAGGTTGTTGTTCCATGTAATTCATATTATTTTTGATTTCATGGTTTAGTTTAGAATGTAATTCCATGATGCTACTAATTGGATCTACAATCATATTGGAAATTCTATTTGTAAATAATATTTTTGGTTGTTGGATAGATTCATCCTATTTCAATATATTAACAAAAATAAATTAAAAATAGTTATGTGAATACAAAAACTAGTAGAAATATAAAAATAAAATTATAATACTAAAAGGAAAAAGTCCTAAATGTCATGTATACATAGATATATTAATTTCAATGTATCAATATACTATGTCCACGGTCATTTCCCTATTAGTTTATATATAAAAATAATTTGCATATTAACAAATTAAATTCCTAAAAATTTATATTTAGTATTTTGTAATGGTTTATAAAACATGTATGAGAAACCCAAATTATGTTTTCTAAGAGTTTAAAATAATGTGTATAGTTATGCCCACTTGTTGTACATTGAGTGATGATATTGTAATGAGATAACATTTAGTGATAAATTAAGTTGAGATTTATCTATTATTGATCTTTAATCCACTAATTTTTATATAAACATTGAATTTATTTAACTAAAACCACACACTATATAAGTAAAAATGGAATATGATTTTTTTCATTAAATTTATTTCAATAGATATCACTAGTGTTATCATATAAAAATGAAAAAAAAAACTAAAATTGATATAATATTTTAAATCTCAAGTCTCATAAACAATTAATTTCATTATTCATATCATAAATTATTATAAAATATTTCTTGGAAAACAAAAAAACTAGTATAATTATAGTATTAGTACTAAAATATTTGAAATAGAAATATAATATATAATATATATTGTTTGATCCTAAAAATTTTAAAATTAATTATATTTAGTTATTTATCAACATAGGTTATCCCCATGAATACATATGGAATATTATTGAGATATAAATCCTAATAAGATAAAAATTAGATCAAAAAATGTCAACTAATACATATAATATATGAGGCATGTAATTATAACATGATAGATAATGTTTATATATGGTCATATGAAATAATAGAATGAATAATATTATATCATAAAATTATTTCCATTTAGTAATGTTGAAATAATATAAAAATTTAATCAGAAGCATAATTCTTGGATTTCCTCCATGAAAAAATGAATATATTATTAGACTTGTATCCTTGCACTATACATATCATATCATGGGAGGAAAATATAACCCAATGAATTGGAAAAAATTATATTATTTTCTGAAAAAACATCATATTAATGATATGTAATGGTTTTTTTTCACTTAATTAATTAAATAATATTAAATCATAATAATAAAACCCAATTAAAAATGAATTTTCTATAGAATGTAATCATAGAAAATATATATTTTCATTTAATAAGGATACAAATGATTGAAAGGATTAGTAAATTATTTGATGTTATCAAAGGAATAATGATTCATAGGATTTTAATATTATGTTAATGTGATGGATCGAATCAAAAATTACTAAAAAATTATGTTTTAATGTTATCCACATATTCAGGTAATTATGGATAAGGGTAACATGTATTTAGATATATAAATATCATTATAATTTCATTATAACAACAATGTTACAAATTTGAATTTCATATAATATTTCCAGAGAAAAAATATAGTGTTATAATAAATATATTGAGTGGTATAATAATAGATATAGTAAATAAACGTGGTCCATATAAATCGGTTTTCGTAAAATATGGAACATAAATGTAAAAATGAAAAAGATAAATTTCCTAAAAAAATGGAATAGAAATATTAACATATATATATAAATATAAATATGAGGAACATCAATATAATATATAAAATATGAAAATAATATGATTATAGTTGTAATGAGAGAAAAATAAAAGATAATGGAACAAAACCTAATTAATTATTTTGGTTAAAAATTCCCAAAACTCGGTTCATCAATAATTTTATTATATTCATGGAATGATACACATTTATTTAATAAACATTCTTGAAAAAATATAAATTTTTTTTATTTGGATTTTATATCATCTGATTCCATGTTTTTTCGTATTGTGTTTTGTATAACTGTTTATACTAATTAGTATTTATGTGATTCTGTATGAAATGTGAAATTGTAGAAATTTCCCGTCTTGAATTCCTATATCATGAGATGAATTATTGAAAATGTGCAGATAAAAATTCATGAATATCTTTTAATACATTAGAGGAATTTTAAATAATGACCAAGAAATTTCAAAAATGAATCGGGATTAAAAATACATGTTATTTAGTAATTGTTTTGATCAAATTCAAGTAGTGAATCACTAAATAATTAACCCATGTATTTAGGGTAGAAAATCGATGAAGATGTAGACTCATAATAATATGATTCTTAGATTCACACCAAGAAACAATTTCATTATGTGAATGTTCATAAATATATATTGTATGTTAGGGCCTCATTCATAGTCATAATATGAAATATATTCACACATAAAACACATAATCCATTTTATATTATTAAAATTTAATCTTTTTATAGTGGTAGAGAACTCCATTATCTTGTCAATTTTTTTCATATTTACTTTTTGTTCATATTATGGTTATGAAATTACTATAATCATGTTTTCATTAAAATTGGTTTGAATTCAATTATTGTATTCATTGAAATTGGTTTCTTCACATTTAAATAATTATTTATACATAAAAAAATTTAAATTTTATTTATCTATTCGATATTATTCTCATACAATATGTTTTATTCATACAATATTAAAACCATATTCGCAATGTGAAATAAGATTCTAGGAGTGAAGAATAATGTGTAAGGGGATAAAGTTCTAATACATCATTAATATATACAAAGTGCATAAAACTAGTAATGAACGTGGTTTACATTAAAATAAATAACATAATTATTCTTGATAATGATCCTTTAAAATACATAGGTGGAACCATAATTTAGTTGAGATAATTGACTTATGAACAACTAATTTTATTTTTCATCAAATTTATGAGTATTTATTAATTCATAATTTTTTTTGTTTCAAAACCAATGAACTATTATTTATTTAGATAAAGTCCAAAATAATTAAACAATGAAATTAAGGAGTCTAGGAACACATTGTGAGTGACATATTTAGATTAAAAAATTGTTTTAGTGGTGTCATGTTATTAAAAAATATCACATGAAATTTATTCAAATATCTAATTACATAATTACATTTTAGTTAATCAGCATAGTTTTCACTACCATTATTTAATTATGTTTAGTATTCCACCCATGGTTCCTTTATAATGTCTCTCTTATCTAGTTTCTTGTATATGGGATCATCCAAACACTACAAAGAATAATATAAATATTTCTAATTGTGATGATCAAGAAAAACTATATAGTTTTAAATATTTTAACCACATTTTGATGTTACGATATTATTTAG
This sequence comes from Viscum album, assembly GCA_963277665.1. Taxonomy (NCBI): domain Eukaryota; kingdom Viridiplantae; phylum Streptophyta; class Magnoliopsida; order Santalales; family Viscaceae; genus Viscum; species Viscum album. The sequence goes on along the minus strand of OY728128.1, from coordinate 791,277,246 downwards.
ACATTTCATGTTGTCATCTTTATAAAAGGGGGTTTCATGGTGACCATTCGAATCAGTCCATAAACTTTTTCACATATTCCATCATAAATAAGTTATTTTTGTGTTTACTCATTCTTATTAATATTTATTAAAGAGCTACTCCATGACCATAGACCATATAAATTATTCTCGGATTCTGTATTCTTGATAAACAATATAATTCCACCATAAAATAAATCAATACTTATCACCATCAAACTAATAATAATTATACGAACATAATGACCATAATATGAATAATTCTTATAATTATAAATTAACAAAAATTATAATAGGACATAGTGTTACAACATCTACTAGAGTTCAACATTATGAACTTTGGATTTCTATATATCAATGTTTCCCACCAATCATTTTTCCCTATAATCCAACTAAAAATATTTATATCATGCTATATATATTTAGATGGTCAATGATAATGTGTACTTTAGTGAGATTAATTGGTAGGATCTGCCAAGGAATCTATCAAAGATAATATATTCCTTTATTATTATTAAACATAATTGGGTATTTATATATACAAATAAATTAAATTTGTTCTCATTATCCTTATGAGATCAATAAAATGACTTGTTGATGAGTTTAAATATTTAATCTGTAATTAAATTAGATGATATGAAAAATATTTATTAAAAAAATACATTTCACGACTACAAATATAGATGTTGAGAAGGTGAATCTAAAACATTTCAAAAATGGATTGTGAAACATCTTGTGACTCATGAAATAGATTTACGAAATTCTTATAGATTTTCTTATACAATAAACATAGAATTTGGATAGTAATGATTTATTTTATTATTGACCATAGCTTATTTCTCAATCCATAATATATTAATCACCTAATGGTGGAATAATTATAAATACATGTTATATTTATTTGGATATCATTTATTAAATATCACATATTATAATAATTTATAACAGTGATCATGGGCCACCGATGCATAACATAAATCAGGTAGATTAAATAAACCACATTACAACCTCAATATAGGCACTATCAATGAAAATAGAGTGATTCTATTTTCCACAACAATAAGTTCCACCTCATCACATATTATGGATTCAAAATTATGAGAGATACGTATACACCCACACAACCATAAATAGGAACCTATGAGATTGTATGAAAATAATTCACAATATTTTGTCTACGTGACAAATTATCAACCATCATAGTATTATTAATAAAATTACACTAAAAAGTCATTTAAATCTTTAACACGTTCCCAATGTATGATGTAAACAAAAAATTAACATCCATACATATCAAAGAAACTACGGACCACCTGGATATTCATCTCACCCACAAACCCCAAAACCATTTCAAAATTTTGAACTAGAAATGGCTCAATAATATAGAACACAAAAGAAATGTAACGCCCCGACCCCAGCTACCCAGAGTCGGTGCATTATTACATAACATTGGCATGATCACAAGAATGATCAAATCTCGAAAGACCGATTGGTTTAGTAGCCTTGGAAACACTAGATATATTCATAAGTTTTACATTACATCATAAAATGAAAAACTACTACAACAACATAATGTTTCCACAGTCCACACTATAATCCCCTCATAATATCCCTGCAGGTCATTCATAACTTACATCTTCACTTCCTGGGAAAAATAAAACATAGAAAAGGGGTGAGCTCAAATGCCCAGTAAGGATAACAATATAGCGGAAACTTTCATAAATAAGAATAAACATTTAAGGCAATGTATAACTAAAACAAAATCCTTTTAAATATGAACTTTCAACATGGTATGGCATAAATAAAATGAAATAATGCCATTTACTTATTCACATGGATATTCTACTAATCGAATAATCACATGCAAAAATCAATAACCACTTTCATAATGTTGGAATGCATAATGCCAGACTATCATAACCACATAGCCAAGGCCTCGTGCCAAGACTACAAAAAAGATTTTGTCAAGGCCTTGTGCCAAGACACTAGTTTGTCTCATGAGACCTACCGATGCATCGAGGAGCTATAGCGGGCTCCACCCGTCACATATTAAGTCCAATGCATTCCCATATGAAAAGGTTTAAACATAACATAAACATTCGTATTAAAACTAGCATATGAAATGTCAATAATTTCACCATAAACTATGAATGGTATAAAAATAGCACATCCACAGTCAAACATATCACAAAACTTTCAATACAATATAGAAGCTTTGTATTACAATTAATCAACTTCAAATAAGCGTAAAATCCATCAAAGGATGTTGACATAGATGAAATCAAAATTCTTTTTAAAGAAATATCTCTTTTTATTTTGAAATCATTTAAGATCCATATAAAATAAAACATTTTCCTTGACAATATTCTTATAAACTTGTAAGGGAAGTTTTGAAGATTTTATAACGGCGGAAATTAGCCGCACCCACCGTATAAAAAAAACATTCTTACCTTAATTCTGTCGAAAAGGTTAAAAAAGGACCTTGTTTTGAAAACGACGGAAAGATTCCTTTATAAACCACTTATAAAAGTCAAAAAGGGTATAAATGACTTTAACTCATATTCTAGTAAATATTAAAAATGTTTTGAAATACATTTTTAAGAAACATGGATGTGGATGATAAAGAGATCCCAGTAGATTATTACATATAAACAACCTCGGATAATGAAGAGATTGTGAAATAACCCTTACCTTGTACTTTTCCTTGGTTGGGGTCGGTTAACCTCCTGTATAATGGTGAAATAATTGTTATTAAATTATACAAGAATCATATACATTAATATGATATCATATATGATCTTTTAACATTGCTTTATTAATAATATCTTAGTATTATCGTCGTTTCAGGTGATAATCGATTTGTTCTTCTTAAATGTTTGGTTACGTAAGACATGTTTGTAATGGATAGATTAAATCTTATTCATAATCATAAAGATATTAACATTATTTTTAACCCTAAAATGAGAATAAGACTTGAATGGATACGATGGAGGATGGATCTCACCGCGTTCGTGGAGACGGTAGTCCGTACGTACGCACGAACGCTACTTCCATTTCATTTTTATTTTAAAAGAATTGAATCCAAATGATACATAGGTATATTACTATTCCAGTATAATATAATATTTTATATATGTTACTTAAGTTCATTAACACCATCCTTTATACGTTCCATGTGTGGTATGAACGAGTCATATCATTTTAAGGGGGCGGTAGTCCGCACTTCCTCAAATGAAAGTATCGTATGTATATACAACATGAAACGAATAATGGTATGAAATAAAATGGAATTACAGAAGCTTATATATAAAATATATATCATTAATATCATATTTAATTACAGTGCCATCATAATGGCCACCATGAGAGGCGGTAAGATGTATTTGAAGAATCATCGTTTCGTGAGGCGTTAGTTTTCCATCCACAGAAACATTATGTTCATCATCCATTAGATGGAGTTGTGTGTATGTGTAGTTTGAATCCTTCTTATAACAACATCCTAGTATATTGAGGATACTTGTGTTGTTATAAAAGAAAGGAAATAAAAACAGTTTGGGGGTTGGAGAAGCAAAATAAAGGAAAATAATATAAGATAAATCGTTACCTTTAATTTAGGTAACTCACTTTGGTTGGAACCAAAGGACTTCTTGAAATGATTTCTGCCTAAGGGGAAGCTTCAAGGAGGAGGAGAGGGATGTGGGGAGCTTATTTGGGCAGAGTTTGGACGAGCCAAGTGGCTTGAGAGGTGTGAGGAATGAGTAGAAGTGGTCTCCTTTTATAAGGGAGAAGAGGGGATCTTTAGGAAAGAGTGAAAGTATTACTTTATAATATAATTATATTCGGTTTATAATGGTCCAAAAATCATTGAGGTCAAAGATAAGATTACTAATATTCTAAATAACATCAACCAATAAGAATTGGACAGGTTTTAGATAATATTTTAATCATTATAATCTTATTTATTTAAATGATTTATTAATGAGGTAAACATTGCATCATTATTGTGTCATTAATAATTTAAATTATTTGATGTCTAAAAATTATAAATAAAATATCATTATGTAGGAAATCTTTTTATCTTTCTAATGAATATTTATAATCGAAAATCCAACATGTACAACCCTATGTAAAAATTTTTCTTCTAAAAGATGTAAGCTTATGCCATTTTTATTTTTATTTTAACTTTATTAATATAAAGTGTCCCTACCACATACAAGTGGCTCCAAGGGGTACCCAAATTGACCCAAGGATGATCATGGTCGGTTATGTGTCCACCAATAAGGTTAGGACACGTTTTAGGTTAATTTTGTATTATTATAATATTATTTTTTAACCCTTATTTACCGGATTTACCCTTAACCATGGTAAATAAAATATTTACCACAGTAATTATTCAAAATGTCTAAAAATAAAAGTTACCTATTTACAAAATTTGAACATCCTGATTCCAAATATGGAATCCATTTTTCTAAATTCAAAACACAGAAGTGGCAGAAATTAATTTAAAATTAATTCCCGCTGTCAAAACAAAAAAGCGTGTTTTTAAGAGGTAATAACTATCAAAAGATTGACACTTGTTTATGTTCGGTTTAATTGTAAAATTATGTCCAATGACCAACATTATATTAAATGGTAAAAATATATTCTAAATATACTTTAAAACCACTCAAATTCACAATTTATCACTATTAATTATTTTGATTAAAAAAGTTGTTTTTAATTAAAATTTAGTAATTTTCACTATTCATCAAAATATAAAAGTTATCCGAAAAGTACCAAAATTTCACCCTAGGATAATTTCAATATTCTGAATCCAAAAATGAAGTCCATTTTGAAATATAAAATATATATGATTTCAAAAAGTAGGTATTACTATTCACAACGGCTAGTTTAATTAGTTGTGGTGTGTGTTAGAACTCGAGGTTGCATACAACACACGGTATCACATTATTCGAAGGGAAACGTACCGTATAAGCTTGGGGTGTTACATTCTCCCCTCCTTCAAATAATTGTGTCCTCGCAATTTCTAGGGTATTACTGCATAAAAAGACTCGGGTGGTTCTTCATCATAAGTTCCTCGGGTTCCCACGTTGCCTCTTCCATCTTATGGTTTCTCCACAAAACTTTTACCAGACGCGTCGTCCGGTTTCTCAGTACTTGTTCTCTTGTATCAAGAATCCTGACGGGCTCTTCACAATAGGAAAGATCAGTTTCCAGTTCTAATTCCTCATAGGTGAGTATATGCGTTGGGTCAGACATGTATTTCCTCAACAGAGATACGTGGAACACATCGTGAACTTTGGAGAGACTTGGCGGCATTGCCAATCGGTAAGCTACAGCCCCAATTCGTTCTAGAATTTCGAAAGGTCCGATGTACCTGGGACTCAATTTACCTTTCTTACCAAAACGTATGACTCCCTTCCACGGAGATACCTTCAGGAAAACATGATCACCGACTTGAAATTCCAAATCCTTCCTTCGATTATCGGCATAGCTCTTCTGCCTACTTTGAGCTGCTTTGATGTGATTTTGGATTACCTTCACCTTTTCCACCGTTTCCTCCACCAGTTCTGGGCCTACAAGTTTTCTTTCACCAACGTCTTCCCAACAGGTTGGTGTACGACATCTCTTTCCGTATAACGCTTCATATGGTGCCATATGAATACTCGAATGGAAGCTATTGTTATAGGAAAATTCTACCAGTGGTAAATATTGATCCCACATACCCTGAAAGTCAAGTGAGCAAGATCTCAACATGTCTTCTAAGGTTTGAATAGTCCGTTCTGATTGTCCATCTGTCTGAGGGTGGTAAGCAGTGCTCAAATGAAGTTCAGTATCCAGGAATTTCGGAAGACTTTTCCAAAATCTTGAAGTAAAACGGGGATCACGATCAGAAACAATCGATAGGGGTACTCCATGAAGTCTCACAACTTCATTAATGTATAGTCTTGCTGGGCGTTCCAGGGGTAGATCTTCTCTTATAGCAAGAAAATGTGTTGTCTTGGTAAGACGATCAACAATAACCCATATTGCATCGTTCCTTCTAGGAGTCTTCGGTAGCCCCATGACAAAGTCCATCGTAATATTGTCCCATTTCCACTCCGGTATGGGAAGAGGTTGCATGACTCCTCCAGGATGTTGCCTTCCAGCTTTAACTTGTTGACAAACCATACATCTTGACACAAAATCAGCAATCTCCCTCTTCATGTTGTCCCACCAAAAATGTTCCTTCAAATCTCTATACATTTTGGTGCTCCCAGGGTGTATAGAGAAATTGGAACTATGAGCATCATCCAGCAATTCCCTTTTTAGATCAGGTATATTCGGAACACAAAGTCTCTTCCCGAATTTCAAAATTCCATCTTCATACACAAAGTCTCTCAATCTCCCATCATTCACAGCTTTAATCTTCTTTTGGAATTCTTCATCATCGGTCTGAGAACTCTTAATCCTTTCTAGTAAAGATGGTTTGGCAACCATTTGAAAAAGCATTGATGTTTCACCTTCCCTGGTTATTCCCATGTCCATCTTCACTAGATCCATGAAAATTGGATCCCTTTCAATTCTCATATTGTTCAAAACTCCATGGTCTTTTCTACTCAAAGCATCTGCCACCTTGTTTGCCTTCCCTGGGTGGTAGTGTGTCGTACAATCATAATCCTTGAGTAATTCAAGCCATCTCCTTTGCCTCATGTTGAGTTCTTTTTGTGAGAAAATATACTTCAAACTCTTGTGATCAGTATAAATCTCACATTTTTCACCATAGAGGTAGTGCCTCCCTATCTTCAAAGCAATGATTACAGCTGCTAACTCAAGATCATTAGTAGGATAGTTTTGTTCATGAATTTTCAACTGTCGTGATGCATAGGCAATAACTCTATCATTCTGCATAAGTACACAACCAAGTCCTTTCTTCGATGCATCACTATAAATAACGAACCCATCATTCCCCGATGGTAGAGTCAATATAGGAGCATTGACTAATCTTCTCTTCAGTTATTCGAAACATTCTTCACACTCTTTTGTCCAAACAAATTTAACCCCTTTACGTGTGAGCTTCGTTAATGGGTTAGCCAATCGGGAAAAATTCTGGACGAAACGTCGATAATAAACTGCCAAGCCAATAAAACTACGTACCTCAGTTATACTCGTAGGTGCTGGCCATTCTTGGATTGCTTTGGTCTTAGAAGGATCAATAGAGATTCCATCTTTAGAGACAATATGGCCAAGAAAAGAAATCTTCTGAAGCCAGAATTCACACTTGCTAAACTTCCCATATAATTCATGCCTCCTCAGAGTCTTCAAGATAATGCGCAAGTGATTTTCATGATCTTCGCAGGTTTTGGAGTATACCAAGATATCATCAATAAATACCACCACAAATTCATCGAGATACTCCTTGAAAACTCTATTCATCAGATCCATGAATACAGAGGGTGCATTAGTCAATCCAAACAGCATTACAATAAACTCGTAATGCCCGTACCTGGTTCGAAATGTTGTCTTCGGAATGTCCTCCTTCTTCACACACAACTGATGGTATCCAGATCGAAGGTCAATCATTGAAAAGTATTGAGCTCCATGCAGTTGGTCAAATAAATCATCAATACGAGGGAGGGGATACTTGTTCTTTATCGTTATAGCATTGATCTCCCTGTAGTCGATACATAACCTCATAGATCCATCTTTCTTTTTAACAAAAAGAACAGGGGCTCCCCATGGAGAAACACTAGGGAGAATAAATCCCTTATTACTCAATTCCTCTAGTTGTTTCTTTAGTTCTACTAATTCTACAGTGGCCATTCTATAAAGGGTCTTCGATATAGGCCTTGATCCAGGAATCAAATCAATGGAAAACTCAACTTCTCGTTCTGGAGGATGTCCAGGTAAATCTTCCGGAAATACATCTACAAATTCTTTCACAACAGGTACATCCTCTATTTGAACATTCCTTTCCTCTCCGATAGTTATTTCATTCTTTTCCTCCCCAATAATTGAATTAAGTTGAGCTACTGTGGGTGGATCTAAATAAGAATTTGGTGGTGATGATTCTGCTCTAAAAATAAGGTGTTCCTTATCATTATCATCAAGAATCGTAACCTCTTTCTTCTTACAATAAATCTTCGCATCATAGTCCGAAAGCCAGTCCATACCGAGGATTATATCAAACTCAATCATAGGTATGACGATGAGATCAGCTGATAAAGAAAATTTATGTGCTCTAATGGGGACTGTTTCACAAAACTTTGTTGCAATGATACTTCCCTTAGGAGTTTTAACTGAAAACTCCCTTATTAAATCAAATTGGAAATATCTAATTTTCTTAGCAAACTGGGAAGATATGAAACAATGCGATGATCCAGAATCAAATAATGCATTTTCTAAACTTGAGGAAACCATTAAATTACCTGCCACCACGTCTTTCGGAGCTTCTACCTCCGCAGTAGTGATAGCATAAGCCTAGCCTTGATCCCTTGGCCTTTTCTGAGGTAAGTTCTCCTGACGCTTAGGACATGCATTTGCATAATGCCCCATCTCCCTGCAATTGTAGCACTGAACGTTGGTAGCTTCCTTCTTCCCCTTGCAATCATGAGCATGGTGGCCTTTTTCACCACACTTGTAACAGACTCCCATTCCCTTCAAGCAAGTACCGAGGTGTTTCTTCCCACATTTACCACATGATGGATATTCAACCTTTCCTTTATTCCCCTTATTTCCATTCCCAGATTGATCAGCAGGTCTCTTCTTCTCTTGCTTTGCTTTAAAGTCATAAGACTTAGAGAATTCCTTTTAGGTCTTGATAGCACATGAGACAATGTCTTCGTACGATGAAAAGGATTGTGAGACTAACGCTCGACGGAGAAATGGTTTTAACCCATCAAAGAAACGATCAATCTTACTTCTTGGGTTGCGAATATAATCTCCAGCATACCTCGCTATCCTTGTAAAGTTAGCCTCATACTTTGTGACATTATCATCCTCCTTTTGTCTCAGACTCAGAAATTGCCTTTCCATATCTGCTCGATGGTCGCGAGGAAAGTATTTTTCTAAAAACAGATCTTTGAACTCCCTCCATTCCATATTTGATACTTCATCATCTTCCTTCGTATTTTGAATCAATGAACACCATTGATCAGCATCTCCAGTGAGGCGGTAAACTGCCATGACAACCTTTTCCCTTTCATTACTCCCCAAAGCCTGAAATATTTTCTCTAGGGAAAATATCCATTGCTCAGCTACTAAGGGATTTGTATTCCCATTGAACGTTGGTGGTTGTTGCCTCATGAATCGATCTAACATTGAACCTCCACGCTGCGGATCAGGGTGCTCCATACGGGTAAGGTTATTATTCATAACCTGAGTAAGTTGTCCCAGTATGGTGATTAGCTGATCAGCACCAGTTGCATCACCAGCCCCACTATAATTATCTTGAGCAGGAGGGCAATCCCTACATGGAGTGCGTGCATTGATACGGTTTCCATTTCTTCCACTAGGCGCCATTTCTAAACAATGGCATAAACTAGATCAGTTTATGAATCAAAATACATAATCCCATACTTATAAAACACTTAACATAAATTGAACTATTTATGGATATAATCCATATTCATAAGAATGTTTTCTTTGAGGAAGTATATACTCATAATCCCTTCAAAATTATTTGTAAAGAAAATGAGAGTTATCCTAAGCATATCCCCCGGGAGTGTCGTAACCAAGAGTGCAGCAAGGCCCGTTGTCGTGCACCAGTTCCCGTTCGAGTCTAGCTCAAAGCGGTGTTTTCGGGGTTTACCCCTATGTACATCTGTGCCAGAGCCGCCTCTACCTGCTCGTATCCAGACAGGTATGTATTGTTTGGAAAACTCACAAAATCTCTACAATACCAAAATTCTAGGAAGTTCTTCTATACTAATCCTCAAAGTTCATCTTAGGTCTACGTGCTCTAATCAGAGTTTATCTAAATCTAGTTTCCAAGGTTTGTACTAAACTTCCTCTGATACCAACTGTAACGCCCCGACCCCAGCTACCCAGAGTCGGTGCATTATTACATAACATTGGCATGATCACAAGAAAGATCAAATCTCGAAAGACCGATTGGTTTAGTAGCCTTGGAAACACTAGATATATTCATAAGTTTTACATTACATCATAAAATGAAAAACTACTACAACAACATAATGTTTCCACAGTCCACACTATAATCCCCTCATAATATCCCTGCAGGTCATTCATAACTTACATCTTCACTTCCTGGGAAAAATAAAACATAGAAAAGGGGTGAGCTCAAATGCCCAGTAAGGATAACAATACAGTGGAAACTTTCATAAATAAGAATAAACATTTAAGGCAATGTATAACTAAAACAAAATCCTTTTAAATATGAACTTTCAACATGGTATGGCATAAATAAAATGGAATAATGCCATTTACTTATTCACATGGATATTCTACTAATCGAATAATCACATGCAAAAATCAATAACCACTTTCATAATGTTGGAATGCATAATGCCAGACTATCATAACCACATAGCCAAGGCCTCGTGCCAAGACTACAAATAATATTTTGTCAAGGCCTTGTGCCAAGACACTAGTTTGTTTCATGAGACCTACCGATGCATCGAGGAGCTATAGCGGGCTCCACCCGTCACATATTAAGTCCAATGCATTCCCATATGAAAAGGTTTAAACATAACATAAACATTCATATTAAAACTAGCATACGAAATGTCAATAATTTCACCATAAATGATGAATGGTATAAAAATAGCACATCCACAGTCAAACATATCACAAAACTTTCAATACAATATAGAAGCTTTGTATTACAATAAATCAACTTCAAATACGCGTAAAATCCATCAAAGGATGTTGACATAGATGAAATCAAAATTCTTTTTAAAGAAATATCTCTTTTTATTTTGAAATCATTTAAGATCCATATAAAATAAGTCATTTTCCTTGACAATATTCTTATAATCTTGTAAGGGAAGTTTTGAAGATTTTATAACGGCGGAAATTAGCCGCACCCGCCGTATAAAAAAAACATTCTTACCTTAATTCTGTCGAAAAGGTTAAAAAAGGACCTTGTTTTGAAAACGACGGAAAGATTCCTTTATAAACCACTTATAAAAGTCAAAAAGGGTATAAATGACTTTAACTCATATTCTAGTAAATATTAAAAATGTTTTGAAATACCTTTTTAAGAAACATGGATGTGGATGATAAAGAGATCCCAGTAGATTATTACATTTAAACAACCTCGGATAATGAAGAGATTGTGAAATAACCCTTACCTTGTACTTTTCCTTGGTTGGGGTCGGTTAACCTCCTGTATAATGAAGAAATAATTGTTATTAAATTATACAAGAATCATATACATTAATATGATATCATATATGATCTTTTAACATTGCTTTATTAATAATATCTTAGTATTATCGTCGTTTCAGGTGATAATCGATTCGTTCTTCTTAAATGTTTGGTTACGTAAGACATGTTTGTAATGGATAGATTAAATCTTATTCATAATCAGAATGATATTAACAGTATTTTTAACCCTAAAATGAGAATAAGACTTGAATGGATACGATGGAGGATGGATCTCACCGCGTTCGTGGAGACGGTAGTCCGTACGTACGCACGAACGCTACTTCCATTTAATTTTTATTTTAAAAGAATTGAATCCAAATGATACATAGGTATATTACTATTCCAGTATAATATAATATTTTATATATGTTACTTAAGTTCATTAACACCATCCTTTATACGTTCCATGTGTGGTATGAACGAGTCATATCATTTTAAGGGGGCGGTAGTCCGCACTTCCTCAAATAAAATTATCTTATGTATATACAACATGAAACGAATAATGGTATGAAATAAACTGGAATTACAGAAGCTTATATATAAAATATATATCATTAATATCATATTTAATTACAGTGCCATCATAATGGCCACCATGAGAGGCGGTAAGATGTATTTGAACAATCATCGTTTCGTGAGGCGTTAGTTTTCCATCCACAGAAACATTATGTTCATCATCCATTAGATGGAGTTGTGTGTATGTGTAGTTTGAATCCTTCTTATAACAACATCATAGTATATTTAGGATACTGGTGTTGTTACAAAAGAAAGGAAATAAAAAGAGTTTTGGGGTTGGAGAAGCAAAATAAAGGAAAATAATTTAAGAGAAATCGTTACCTTTAATTTAGGTAACTCACTTTGGTTGGAACCAAAGGACTTCTTGAAATGATTTATGCCTAAGTGGAAGCTTCAAGGAGGAGGAGAGGGATGTGGGGAGCTTATTTGGGCAGAGTTTGGGCGAGCCAAGTGGCTTGAGAGGTGTGAGGAATGAGTAGAAGTGGTCTCCTTTTATAAGGGAGAAGAGGGGCTCTTTAGGAAAGAGTGAAAGTATTACTTTATAATATAATTATATTCGGTTTATAATGGTCCAAAAATCATTGCGGTCGAAGATAAGATGACTAATATTCTAACTAACATCAACCAATAAGAATTGGACAGGTTTTAGATAATATTTTAGTCATTATAATCTTATTTATTTAAATGATTTATTAATGAGGTAAACATTGCATCATTATTGTGTCATTAATAATTTAAATTATTTGATGTCTAAAAATTTTAAATAAAATATCATTATGTAGGAAATATTTTTATCTTTCTAATGAATATTTATAATCTAAAATCCAACATGTATAACCCTATGTAAAAATTGTTCTTCTAAAAGATGTAAGCTTATGCCATTTTTATTTTTATTTTAACTTTATTAATATAAAGTGTCCCTACCACATACAAGTGGCTCCAAGGGGTCCCCAAATTGACCCAAGGATGCTCATGGTCGGGTATGTGTCCACCAATAAGGTTAGGACACGTTTTAGGTTAATTTTGTATTATTATAATATTATTTTTTAACCCTTATTTACCGGATTTACCCTTAACCATGGTAAATAAAATATTTACCACAGTAATTATTCAAAATGTCTAAAAATAAAAGTTACCTATTTACACAATTTGAAAATCCTGATTCCAAATATGGAATCCATTTTTCTAAATTCAAAACACAGAAGTGGCAGAAATTAATTTAAAATTAATTCCCGCTGTCAAAACAAAAAGCGTGTTTTTAAGAGGTAATAACTATCAAAAGATTGACACTTGTTTATGTTCGGTTTAATTGTAAAATTATGTCCAATGACCAACATTATATTAAACGGTAAAAATATATTCTAAATATACTTTAAAACCACTCAAATTCACAATTTATCACTATTAATTATTTTGATTAAAAAAGTTGTTTTTAATTAAAATTTAGTAATTTTCACTATTCATCAAAATATGAAAGTTATCCGAAAAGTACCAAAATTTCACCCTAGGATAATTTCAATATTCCGAATCCAAAAATGAAGTCCATTTTGAAATATAAAATATATATGATTTCAAAAAGTAGGTATTACTATTCACAACGGCTAGTTTAATTAGTTGTGGTGTGTGTTAGAACTCGAGGTTGCGTACAACACACGCTATCGCATTATTCGAAGGGAAACGTACCGTAGAAGCTTGGGGTGTTACAAGAAATGCTAGTATTGTACTCCATAGAGACAGACAAAAGATGTATACCTAAATAATATAATAGTGGTAATTTTCACATTAAATCTATTCAAAAGTTGGAATTTATAATTAAAAGGAATGATAATAGCATAAAAATTTCAAAAATATTCACTTTATAAGATCAAACACAATGTTAGGAGAAATATTCAAACTCATTCAACACAACTACCATGTACATTTCTCGATAAAATAGTGGATATTACATGTGTCGAGTAGAAGCATGTACTCTTAATAAGTGAAAACGAGATCCCCAAATATTCAATATCCCATGAACCATAGGGTAATGTTACATCAGAAAATAAATTTTTCCTCTCACATAACGAATGAGCCTTTTACCATTGAGTATCTTCCGAATATACTGTTTCGATAAAACAACCCCAAAAACATAATAATTGAATCTCAGTGATTGGTTTATATTATGTAAATAAGGTTTCAAAAAATTGTTTTTAAATGTTGATAATGTTTATACACATCATTCATATTCTCATTCATGATATAGTGGAAGAAGGTGTTGTTCCCATTATTCTAGGAATGACATTTCTTAATATAGGGAAAGTTTTTATTAATGTAAATATAAGAAAGCTTATATTTTTTCTCAGGGAAGAACATTTAATATTCGATATGGTGTTCGTCGATAAATATAGAGTGGACACATAGAAATGTCATAAACCTTTTTTACAGGGTATTATGTTCCAAAGAAGGTTACATTATAGTGTTTTAAAAAATATTATGATAATGAAAATATGGGTCTTTTTGAAATAAATGGTGCCTAAAAAGAATAATAATCTCCACAAATAAAAAGAGGGTATTAGTGAATGTGAAGATATGTAATGTATCAGACCATATACATGGTTATCCTATCTATAGATTAAGCCCTCTATTTTATTTCCACTAGCCTAAAGGTTGAAACCCTGAAAATGTAAAATCAAATATTTAATGGTGGAGGAAAAATGCAGGCAACTAGTCGATAGTAATTTTGATATCACTAAGGAATAATAAAAAATATACATTTTTAAATACAATGTATAATATAGCATGTGTTGTGGAAGAACTAAAGAGGATCAATAAAATGATATGAATAAAAAATATTATTGGATGAAGTGGTTATGCTAATCCACAAAAATTTCTGGAGACTCAACCAATTGGTAAACTATGTCATTTAAATTTTTTATAAAAATTATTTAATGTTGAAATCAATTTTACCATCTGTTATAGTAAATGTGTAGTCCCACTTCAAGTGTTCTCGGAGTAACGAGGCTCAAATATGTTTCACAACAATGTATATGATTTAATATTGATAAGAATGATAAATATTTACAATGTGTTTGATTAATATATGTGAAAAAAACTTAAAAAGATGACTTCTGTGATGTGTAATAGACTGATGAAATTCAAATAATAGTTGGTATACAATGTCAATAATAGACATTTTTCACTTGTCTATATGGGTCCTTATTTTATCAAAGGATGACTTCTGTGATGTGTAATAGACTGATGAAATTCAAATGGTTTATTGACAACATAATTCATGATATAATAGTGAAATATCTAAAAACAATTCATGGATGGACATTATGTGTATGTTACATATTTTGAATTTTGTTTTTATAGTTTCAGACTTATGGTTATCAAATGTCATTAAAATTTCTGCATGTTAATTGGGGGAATGTATAATTTTATGGTGAAAGTATGTTTCGCCATGTAGTAATAAAATTCAGAAATGATAATTTAATTTGACACATTGAAAATAAATATCATTACTGGGAATTTAAAAACCATGAAATTTAATGAAATAAGATGTTTTGTTAGTGAAGTGGTATTTTCCATTGGTTTGATAAATATTTTTTAATGATAGATTAACCATTGACACACATTTTGGTAAATGATGTTCTCTTTGAGTTTAGGGAATATTTCTATCAATAATTTTCAGAAATCACGAAACAATAAGTGGGATCAATCGTGATTTTATTCACTAATTAGAAAAGATACACTGAGTTGATGTGTGATGAAATTGATTTAGTTGGTGTATCTATTATAGGGTAGTATTATTTCAAAAATTATATCACATCTACTATAAAATAAACATCTTAATTTGTTTCCCTATGAACTAAAAGACTATTTATAAGTAATTAATAGTAGTGGTGTTTTCATTAACCTAAATTATCTCATTCCATTGGATTTCTATTATTATTATATTTAGAAATAATGCATTATTAAGATACACATTATATGAAAATGAATCTATTCCATGACTTTTTATCATATTACAGTTTGAATTTGGTAGCATAATAATATACATGGGGTATTAGATAATGAAATGATGGATTATTTTGGAGACATTAGTTTCTAAATAGTGAATTACGTGAAGATATGGTATTCGAAGTTGAGTTTTAAGATGATAAATTAATTAATAAGGATTAAAAACTTGAATTTGGTTTAGTGATATAACAAAATACATGGAAACAAGGAAATTTAAACATAATTTCTTATACCAGCAATGGAATATGTTTATGTATGGTCAATCAAAAGAATATTAGGAAAAAGACAACCTTATAACAATTATTGATATGATAAATTGTATTATGTATACATAAGGTGAAAATTGAAATTTGTGCTGTTTTTTTTCATTTATCAATTATTTGAGTACATTATGGGATTAATACTATTTTATATATGAAAAACCTGAGTTGATTTTTTAATATAATGAAATATCATGATAAATGAAATGTTGAAAATAACTTTGATTACATTTTAATAACAAGAATATATTGGAGAACATAATCTATTAATAAAAAATCGATTATAGAAGTAGATTGATTTGATATTTGAATAATTTTATTTATATTCCCATTTCAATATTCATTTATAAATACTAATAGTTTTTGTATGTTTGGATTACACAATAAAATGGGTGGATATGGAGGAAATAATATTTAAAATTCTATTTTTTTAATTTATTAATGATGTTATTCCTTTCTTCTTCTGGAATCCCATGATTTCTCATCTGTGATGGGGTTAATCAAATTAATATCTACTATATTCAGTGGTTTATAGAATGAAATGAGGTTTGATGTAATATTTTCATCACTTTTCATACTAAAAATATTGGAAGAATTAAATTTTACAACCTAGAAAATAATTATTTTGAATAAAATATTAATATAATGCAAAAAGGATTGGATCCCAAATCATTCTCAATAACAATTGGTATATTGAATATCCTTTAAAACACATATTGGTTACAAAAATCCTATATTTTTTAATATAAATAAATTTCATTTACCGATCGAGTTGGATTAAGGGTTATTTTTTTCTATTTAGTTATAAACATGGAAGTCCCTCTTCTCGGAGAGTAGTTCCACATATAATATTATAAAGTTGATTATATTAAATTATATTCATATGGGAATTATATGATCTATAAGGTAGATTATGAACACTGGAATGATCTATTCATGACTCACATTACTTTTACAAATATATATACTATAATTCATTTTGAATAACTCCTATGAAATTTCCATGAGAATCACATTAGCAGGGTCTCTTCAAAGTCACAAAACTATCCCTCTATAGATAAATTTAAATTTAAATAGTATATGAATCCCCAATAAATGAAAATAAAAAAATAAAAAAATAATTACATTTATTTATTCCAATAATGATATATCATATCTTTTAGATATACCTAACACCCTAAAATGATATATATCTCTTGACAACAAATGAATATATAATTTTTAGGAAATTGAGTAATATTCTATTAGATATGATAATATCATTACGAAAACTATCAATTCATAGAATATAACATTTTGATGCTACTCATCCATGGTGGAAAACATTTGATCATCAAAATTTATGATGTGAATTACAAAATCACACCATTATTTTTTGGGTATTATTTTTCTAAACACGTAATTTGAAAACATGAATTCACATTTCGTGTCGGGAAAGGATTCGTTCCTTAAAAAACCATTTCCTTAACGATTGTATTTTGAATCACTTTCCTTATCCTCTCTAATATAATCATGTTTCCTCATATATTTATTAAAAGATATGCCTTTATGAAACCTCACTAATCCTATTCCATTGATCACATGAACCCCACTACTGAGTGGAAATATCTCACGGGCAATACCAAGAGCCTATCTTAAGTCTAAGCTCATTCCACCTAGAATCATCAATAAAAGGAACAATCACCTCAACAATAAACTTTTACGATCCACCATCTATCTACCACCTCCTCTATATCTCAATCACTACATTCATCATTGGATGATACCAAACCACACAATATTACTACATATGTGTAGTTTTTATACTAGAGAAAATGACTTAGAATTACACATTTATATGATATTCCCATATAGATTAATAAAACAATCAATCATGGGATGATAAATAATATTAATTTTATAAATTATTATTAGAGCCCCCTTTATGATGCATATCTCACACACTCTTGTGATTATGGAAAATAAAAATTAAGAGATCATCCATTATCTCCTAACCTCATTATACATAAAACTTATCTATGTTTTGTTCTACATATATAGAAAGTAGTTTTAGTTTTCGGTAATGATGTCTTCGGAATACACATCAATTACACATATTTATTCATGGATTCTAATTTTCAGGCCACATTGATTTTGGACCACATCTATCAAGAGACCTTGAAAATGTTTTTTTTAATTTCATGATATAAAAATAGAATTTACATTACTAAAATATATAATAGATCCATACTATGAGGAGAAACATTGAATGTATTTCATTAGTCCTTTTTCCATGGTTGGATAGAACGTGAATATTTCTAAGATTCAATATTCCAATTAGAGTTATTTCTATATACCATATCCATAGGAACCCCAATTAAAAAATTTAATTCCTATTTTCACATTTCAATGCGGTGCTTGGATGGAATCCCCATAGAGAACTCCTTTGTGTCAGTTTCATTACTCACCCAGTGAATAATTTAGGTGTACTCGTCTTCTAATTTTCCATTTGATCATTATATCCTCAATAATTTTGTTTCTTGGTTAAATTAAGTAACATTGGATTTCATAGTAGAGTGGTCCATCTTTATGATTATAATCTCATTTATGATAAGCTCACAGATGTGGAGTAGATTCTAAATTACTTTTCTCTATAGGTGGATCACTTGAATACCACCATGGAAACAAGTTTTATGTTATCCAATGTTATGAATCATCAATTTATTATTTTCATGTGGCAATGGAATTATGGAGAACCACTATATTGTACTCTAGTAAACCATCAAACTATTTACTAGATCTATATTAACCACTACATTAAGAATATATAGGTTACATATAATTATCCACCCCATAGATTTGAACATCAGAATGATTAAATCAGATCTCCCTTTTTTATATTGCTTCTATAGGGATTTCATATAGGTATATTCATTATCCCACTACACTCTAGCCAATCACCCCCATTCAATCTACCAACATATAATATTTTCCATGACATTGAAAAAAAAAATTTCATAAAAAATTATTGAAGAAACATTGTATCTATTTAGACATCACAAGAGGATAACATTAGTGAACCTAATCATTTATATTTATTTTACATCAATATTTTCAGTTCTAATCGTATTCCTTTTAATTTGGTTAGATGGTTTCCTTCTAATGTTTCACATATATATGGTTCCTTTTTTATCACTCCTCATACCCTGACCACCATTACTAGAATTGAATCTACAGTAATTTTTACATAGCATAACCACATGGATGTTACTACTACTAAAACCATTATAGAAGTTATTTTATTAATTTATTTCTCACCATGTTTTCCCTTTATTTCCATTATTTGGTAATTTTTTCATCAATTTTTTTCTAAAATTTTCATATATTTATAGATATAATGGAATAAACATAGGTTTTTTCTCAGGTTACATTTCATCCATCTTAATAATTTTTATCTATTGATGATTAATAAATTTACTCTATTATATTAATCAATATTGAAAATATCTTCCAAATAGAGATATCATATTTTACTCCCCCATGATCTATTTCCCCAGGATGTGTGCTAGAAGAGGGCATGTAGGTGTTATGCAATATTATTGGAAGGATGTTATTACTAGCTTATGAATGGATATTTTCATCATATATCATCATTATAAAATACCAAAAGTGTTATATGATGTTATAGGATACTTGTTATTTTATAAAGAAGAGTTGATGGACATATGAACATATAGATGTCATTGATTATTATTTTTCCATTCACTTATTTTATATATAAACCTTTATCATTCATGAGAATAAAAATATATTTCATCATTTTCATGAATATTTTCATAGTCTATATCATTTTACTTTTACAATTTTTTTTATTTTTTGTATCTTCATTTATTGGAACATAATTGTGTATTTTGTTGATCATCAAGGAATAAATTCGGTTTTATAATTTCACATTCTACATTGATTTTCTATTGATCATTAAAACTTATTATTTTAGATCTCCCCATTATACAATATCATTTTTATTTCCCCTTTCTATCTTCATAGTACACCACATCCCAAATAGTCTGTTTTAATCTCAAAGGCACACTTATCATATAAATGGAGGACCCTTTTTTAATATTTCATCTTTCATTCAATTTTATGATTTAATTGATCTTATATCACCTAAATTAAAATCATTAAGACACTAGTTTATTATTTTTGATGCTTTCCATCTTGATATTAATATTTAGACATGTATTGTTAACCATTATTATTTATATTTTATAGGATGGATATGTTTTTGAAATTGCAATAACACTATTTTTTATAGAATATAGTATGGTTAATAATCAAAATATACATTATCTAAAACTTTTTATATCTTTTTTCTTTTTATTTCTCATCATGGTCTTGTAATGGGTCATTTACTTTTTTTCATACAATTTACAAGAGTTACATGTACATTGTTTTACAATTATTCATCATAATATTTCTTTAAAAGCAATATAGATATAAACTCATACTAAAACAGTCACTAGTATATTTTAAAGAATATTAATATTAAAATACATTATTAAATAGATTAATGAATTTCAATTAATGATGCCTTTATAATGATATCTGTATATACATTGAGCATACATATCTCATTTATTACATAGATGAACTTATTAGTACTAATCCACTATACAATATGATTTTAAAATTTCTTAACATGATATTTTTATTACTTCTTCTGATATTTAGTTAACTATGCGTGGGGAATATAGAATTTTTGTTGGGAAGGGATTATTTTTAATAGAATATATACAAAGGTGTATTACTTGTTTTTTAGGGTTAAGTCCATTATTTCCTTTATATAATTTTATTTTCTATCCATCTTATTATTTTTAGAAAAAAAATATACATATGTGTATGAAAAGACAACAATATTTTACAGATGGGGTCATAAACTTATGTCTTCAGTTGATGAATGTGATATTTATACTAGTAAAAACATATATTAAAATTAAATAATAAGTTGAATAATTTATTACAATAGCTCTTATTATTATTGAGAATCATGTATTTTTTTTAGTTGGAAAGTAATGTAAATTATGGTATGATATTTCCATGACATTTCATATTTGGCTATCATAATTATTTTATAGAAAATAACCATGTTTGTAACTTGGTTTCGTCACATGATTTCCCACCTCCCTATAGGCATCAAAGTAATTTTAATATTATGGTAAACCCCCCCCCCCCCCCTTATTTTTAAATTATTTAATATTATAATAATTAAATATATGATAAAATAAAATCATATGTCTAGGATAATGTATTCATGTTGTGATAGAAACTCTAATTTACACATTTAACATAACGGGTGAGTGGAATATTCATTGTGTGGTATGTCAAAAAATAGGCATAGTCTATTATGTAATATTTTATAAAAATAATATATGATATAATGGATTTTAATGTCATGTAATACAAGAGTTACTGTTAATATAACAGAAATGGTTCTTAGAAACAAAATTCAATTTAGGTAATATATGGTTCTATGTGAATGATAGTATCTTATTTATTATTGTTATGATTTATAGTTCGATGTTAATAATTGTTATTATTATTTTTGTTGATGTAATGAAATTATCCATGTGTGATGTCATTTTATAAAACATAAATAAAAAATATTTTTAACTTAAATTTCAATTATTATACTATATGTTTTTAGTAGTTTCTTTTATTTTGTGGTTTAATTTTCTAGAAGGTGAGTATTTTTTATGAAACACATGTGAAATTTTGAAATTTGATATATTTGTTTCATGAATTCAAATATCCTAATAATAATTGAAATATAATATGATATAAATTCTGATATTCCATTCAATTCATGTGACACATTTAATGAAATGAAAACATGATGAAAAAAAGTTATATATCATGTGAATTATAACTAATTTCATGTAAATGTTAGTGACTCAATCATAAAATATTTCACCATTTAATTTAATTACATTAATAATGGATAATATATACTCACGAAGATTAGATTTATGGATTCATGCCATCAAACACAATTCATGATGTCAAAAGTTTTAGCAGACTCTCGTTTGAAATAACATTAGTCCAATCCATGATGTAAACTCTATTTTGGTTATAAAACCATTTATCTTATTTATATTCAATTATTATAAAATATTATGGTGTACATATATCTATTTTTACATAATTAATTTCTTTTAGTTTAATTAATATCTATTTTATTGTTCTCACATTCCAACATTTTAGTGTGTTTAAAAATAATGGAAATTGATATTTTTGACGAGGATTGAATTTTAACATTTCATGTATGCTGTTTCAAAATCTATTTAATTAAATTTGGATTATTTTTATAATGTGTTCTTCCTTTTCTCTCTTTTCATTCTTTATAATGGAATACCTACCCTATATGCACAATTATCATTTTTAGGGGTGAAGAATCAAAAGTAAGGGTAAAGTGTTATAATGAATCATTAATATGAACTTTATAAGACTACATGGTTATAAATTATAATAGTATTAAATTATATAAAATCCTAATGATATAGAATGATCTAGTAAATTTAATAGGAGGTACCCCAATCAATGTGGGATTATTGAGTTTCAAATCATATAATTAATTTATCTTCTATTTAATGAGTTTCAATCAATGATTATAAAATTTTTAATAGTTTCAAGAACAAGGGGAAGCTATTAATATATTTGTAATCATTTAACTAATTATATTGAAATTTTTTCAATAAGAACAACACATCGGACGATATATTTAAATTACACCATGATATTATTAGTGATATATTATGATCAAATCCCAAAAATTTTATTTTAATCCCAATATAGTTAATTTTATTTAAATAAAACTTGTAAGTTTTCTCTATAATTGCAATTTTTTGTCATGTTTTTACACATTTTGATGTTATAATGTATTCCAAATCATTTTTTATTCATTGGATTGACCCACTGCATCATCAATTATATGAATATTAATAGTTTGATGATTTGAAGATATTATCATGGTTTTTATCAATTTTAATTTTAGATTAAAACCTTTTAAATAGTTTTTTAATGATTAAACTGATTATGAATGTAGAAAAGTTAATCACTTGTTTATATGAAATAAAAATTATTTAAAAACAATCTTATTGTGAATGGGTCATGGTTATTATATTACTATTTCTAATCATTCCCCATGATTACGTGATACTATTTAAGTGGTATGCTTTTAAAAACCTTGTGACTATGCCTAGTGACAATGTGTAATTGTCATATATCCATTATCATGGACATCATATTGATTGTAAACCCATGAGGATGACCGTGGAGATGGAACAAATTGAGTTATTTTGTGAAATATGATCTTTCATGTTTGGTGGGTGGTTTTGAAATACATGTACCTAAAACATTTAAAAAATTAAAATTGTTAATTTTATCATCTTACCCCTCAATAAAGTTTCCTTATCGGCCAATTAATTCCCAACACTTAACACCTAATATCTTAGGGTGAAAACTAAACACTAAATCTTATCCAAGGGATAGATATCCATTAATTATCAGATATTTGATTTTATGTTTCATGGGATTTGAACCCCTGGATATGTCGAGGAGTTTGTTTTATTCTATTTTTATGATGATCCCTATCATAGTTATTATGAAAAATCCATGTTCCATAATACCTTTTTAAATGGAGTTATTTCCATTTAGGGTTTCTAGAACATTAGCATGAGTCAATGGAAAGGGTTGGATGATTTTTTGTCCGTCATACTATATCTTGTCATCATAGTGTTATTTTTCCAATACTCTTTGTATTACTAATTTTTATTCTATTGGTATAGGGGTGCTTATTTTTTCACATTTGATTCCTAATAAATGAAAAATATTTTGGCCCTATAATATATGTTTTTTGACCCATAATTTCTCATCAGTGATTATATTTTGTGTTATTTTTTAATTTTTTTAGTACACCATTATCCCTTGGGGTATTTTTGAGGTTTTAGAGAAAATAGAAAATATTGGGTGGTATCAATGTGGTGCACATTTGACATGTAGTTAGTTGTAAATGTGTGCCTCTACTGAGGTAAACATGTTGTAGGTGGATGTGTTAGGTGACAACTACCGTACATCCACGACATAGTTATTCAGACTGTGGACCTCGACCTATGTACAACTGTGGTAGTTGGCCTGTTTTAGGTAGCAGATACAAACTGGAAAGAGCAATGTTAGTCACATCGTGTGGGATGATTTTGCTGTAGGTTCTTCTTGGACAGAATGGAATCATGGTTGCCACACATTTTGTCATACCACCTAAATGAACCAAGACACCTCTCCATGTCATTAAATTTGGATTATATGTTTTCTCTCTCCCTAATTTTAACCCCTAAACCCATTTTTTCTCTCACACATAGGATTCATCACCTTAGCTATCCCTCTTTCTCCTTCCAACTCATTGGAACTAATTTTTATCAAAATTGGGGTGATGCATCCTCATTTTATCATGTAAGTGTTTTCTCCCTTGTTTTTTCTACAAATTTAGGTGTTTCTTGAATTTTAATTTGGTTTTCTGTCATAAGGTGGGTAGGGTTTAGGTTTTAGGGTTTGAAAATGATTATGTGAGGTTATTTGTTTTCTAGGGCTTTATTATGATTCATTAAGGTGTTCTTGAGTTGGGCTAGAATATCACACATGATCATGGGAATTTCTACACCGAAGGTAGGTGATTGCATGCGTAAAAATTATTTTATGAATTTATTATTCCTATTACATTATTTTTAGTTTTCAATGATTTATATGTGTGGTGTGAAAGGGGTTTTAAATGATTTGATATAGATTTTTTTATTGAAATTGAGATTTATATTTGAAATTCGGTGTATTTGTTTTATAAATACTAATTTCACATCTTGAGGGTGTTTTATGTATTTTTCATGTGGCTTATTATTTTTCATAGGTGGTGAGATTCTTTTTTTGAAATATTTAATTTCTATGATTGATCTTAGAGGAGGATATTGGGTGTGTGAGTGATGTCATAATGTTATTATTTCATTGTTTGGATTGAATAATATAAAAGTGATGTGTTATGTGACATGTGTAACATAGTTGAGAATAATGGGAAACTTGGGTAAAATGGTTGGTAAACGTGCAATAGTATTCTACGTGATTATAAGTGGTCCAACCCGATTTATTCTAGCATGAATGATTCTACAATAGTAACAAAACATTTTGATGATTTGGGGGTACTTGACCCATTTGGATTCCCATCCAATAAGATTGTTCATTATTAATCTGTGATCATGGTTTCTATATAAACCTTTTCCATGATACGATTCACCAAGTGCCCCATTTTTTACTAGTGGCCAGGGGGTTATCTCGCGCCTTCTGACCTATGGTGATATCACACTTATCATTATCATTCGATATACTTTTTATATATTTTATTATAATGTAGGTTTTGCATAAAATTGTTTTCCATAGATTTGTCTCTAGAATTTCATTTATAAAACACACATGTTCATATGTCTTATAATTTTTTGGATAAAATGTTTTATTGGGTAGAATCCTAATGGGACTTGGTTCACACAAAATTTACACCTTTGGGTGTATGTAAATATGTCTATGTTTATCACAGGTAATGTCAAGGTCTTTGGATATGTTGTTTCTAGTTCCTAGAGGTTTCATATATGTGGGGCTAGTTTTGTTTTCGTGAGGTAGATTCCCTTTATGTCATATATTTTTTTAGGATAGTTTGTGTTCCACTTTATTGTATCCCCCTTTTGAATTTATTTATTTAATTTTGTAAAATGAAATCTAGAAAAATATTAAAGATATTTTCTGTTTGGTATATTAGTCTTGGATTATTTAATTTTTTGTTGTTTTATGTGTAAAAATTTTAGTATATAATTCTCAAGTCATATCATTGTTACCAGGGAACATTTTTTCAGACCGTGGGGATTAGAAACACCATTCCGGCCATACCATAGACCTGGTTGGGCACTTCCTCTGATGAAGACATGTCGTGGTTGTGGAAAAAATGGTATTAAATGATGTTAATGTCTTTTGTGTATAGTTATTTGGGATATTTCGAGATATATGGGAGTTGGGACTATTGGGTCATAGAGTTATGGTTGGGATTTGGGTGCCTTGTTAGCACAACTTTTTGAAAATCTTCAGCCTCCATGGGATGTTGGGATTTGTGATTGAATTATCCTCTAGGTGGGACGTACAGTCTGCATACTATACATAGATATTGGGTTGGGGTGAAGTGGTTTGGTTGTTACCTTAGTATGATGAGTTCGTAATATTTTTATTGTTTTTATTGATGATAATTTTCATATTTTTTGTATTGATGGTTTTCTTTATGATTAATTCTTTTTGTAGAAACATGACTCCCTAGATAATTATCCATAAACAATTGGTATAATATGTAGAAATTTATCCCTTGATACTTGATAAGAGTTTAGTGGTAGCTGTGGTCTTGGCGAGTTATGGTCTGGGGGATAGACCCTGTCCAGGACCTACTTTCGTAATGGATGATGAACCTTGACCTAGGAAGGATAAGGCCCAACAATTCCCTAATAGAAACCCTCCTTCATGGGGAACAGACCATATTGGAATCTTCCAATTACTTTTTACAGCTATTTCAGTATGTAAACAAAATAGTTCCTAATGAGAATATGAATGACCAGATGTTTTTTAGGGGTTTGCGACCAGAGGTATATTATCATGTCTTTCTATTCAATCTAGATTATTTTTATGTAGTAGTTGATTGATATTTTTACGATGGAGATCTACAAAAATGGATGGTTTGGATCCTCTATGGATTTTTCACTAATTGGAAGATATTTTTCTTCTGAAATGTATAGGAAGAGAGATTATAAATAGAAAAGGAAAGTGGTAGTTCAGACTATCATAATTTATAACCTTCATCAGTGGCTTCCAATACATGGTTAGTTCTGTGACTCCAGTGTGGGAGGGTAGCAAACAATCATCCTACATGTACATCCCCTTGAAAATGTTGACATCAATTTAGAGATGTGGAAAACATTCATATGTTAATAAGGTGATTCACCATTAATAGAGTAGGGTAGGATCGGTAGCTTACAAGTGAATGCTAAATCAGTTTGATCCATCCAGGATAGTTGGTTCTCATTTCCTTGGTTGTGTCATAAGAACTGGATCCTATTCAAGTTAGGTTCAATTCTGGGAAGAGCCACATGTCAGTGGTCATGCTCAGACATAGTAAGATAAGAGAAATCATCATGATATGGACTAAGCACCATCATGATCAAATGTGGGTCCCTTGATAGTTCAAGGTACCATTATGATCCCATAATCTATTTTAGCTATTTTGTAAGATATTGGTTCTTCTGATTCTGTTTCCTCCACCCATATTGTGAATCTATTTAACATCATAATATAGATTATGTCTTTTTGTATGGAATTGGTAATTTCATTTGGTATGTAGAAGGATAAAGATCTCATGTGACCATCATGTGCACTCTCCATGTTAGGGGTTGAGATGGAATGGTTTTTCCTGGAATTGGATGTATGACTTCATTATGTAATTCGTAGAATGGATTGTATAGTTATATTTCAAGAACATATCAATTTTTATAGGATGTGGGTATGTTTCATGGAACCTAATGGGGGTAATAATTTTTTTTATTATAGAGTGGGATCCTCATTACGGTCATGTTGGTCCTCCACTCCGAGAGAAGGTTAATCTTATTTTTTTATTTATAATTTCATTTGTTAAAAGTGTATGGTGGTTCCCCAAAGTGTAAATTAACTCCGATAGTGCATGAGTTCCCAGAGGTATTTCTGGATAGTTTTTCAGGTTTACCCCCAGAGAATGATTTAGATTTCTCAATTGATTTGGATCCAAGGAGAAATCATATATCTCTTCCCTAATATTGTATGTCCCCACATAGTTGAGGGAACTAAATAAACTACTGTACGATTTGGAATCCAAAGTGTTCATTTTCCCAACCATCTCTCCTTGGGCTAGCCGAGGTATTTTTCAAAAGAATGTCGATGGACCACATTGGTTGTTTATCGTTCAATGGAGGACAAGTAAGGTAAACATCAAAAACAATTATACCATTAAAATAATTCATTGCTTATTTGAACAATTGAATGGAGAATGTTGGTTCTATAATATTAACCTATATTCTTGTTACCACCAATTCTGGGAGAAACAAAAGGATATTCCAATGATGGATATTAGAAGAAGGTACAGCCAAATAAATAAATTTTTTATGACATGTTCTAGTGGTTTCCATGGTAATAATGAATCGGGGGTTCCACCATTATATTGAAACCTTTGTTGTGGAATTCATGGATGACATCCTAGTTTATTCTGGATTTGAGGAAGAGAATGAGAATCATTTTCAGATCTTTCTACGCACTATTTAAGATCATCGTATATTTGAATGGGTTTCAATATTCACTTTTGCGATTTGGGATATATAGTTTATGGGCAATTTAATCTCAGAAAAAGGGGTATCTATATATCCTGATAAGATCAGTGATGTTATTCCATGGGAGTAGCTAAGGAATGTGTTCGACATTAGAAGTTTCTTATGGAATGATAGTTTATTATAGATGATTTGTTTGGGACTTATCTCAACTTTCTTCTTCCATGATTTCACTCACCCGGAAAAGAGTCGAGTTTGAACAGAGCCTAGATTGACAAGCATTCTATGAGGAGCGGCAGTAATGGCTGACTACCGCTCCTATTATTATCGTTCTAGTGTCATGAAGGGGCTACGTGTTTTATTTCATTTCTTAAGTTATATATCTTGTATGTTTGCTTATAAAAGATGATCATGTGGTGACATATGGTTCTTTACAACTTCGACCACATGAAATGAAATATTAGGATAATGAATGGGATTAGGAAGTGGTGGTTTTGGCCTTAAAGATGTTTCTTCATTATATTTGTGGAGAGAAAAATCAGGCTTACTATTATCAAAAGAGGTTATCCTAAATATACATGCATAGGATAGAATTCATTATCATCTACACTCCAGGAATGTGTATTGTTGTGGCATATTACATGATAAAAAAGATCATGTTCATTCATTTACAAATTCTGATGATCAGTTGACCATAATGGTACTCTTTTCCCATATAAACCTGGAAATCAAGGAGCATAGTAGAGGTGTGTTCCTGGTGAGTGAAAAGTTGTATGCATCTCCTCTAGATCTAATTCCAAGTGAGAATCCTAGTGATATATTTTTCTATTATTCTATGCAGTTTCTTCATGGTGGGAAGACACCTCAATATTGGTCATTGACATCAAAAGGAGTTCTATGTTTAAATGCATTTTTTGGTGCTGTTATCTTTGAGGAATGTGGTAATGAGTAATAGCATCTAGTCTTAGTGGACCATTAATACTGGATCTACCAATATTTATTATGATTTTTCTGGTAGTTTTGGTGGGAAAGAATAAGGTGAGATATAGTTGACATTGTATCTAGTTCTTATACATGCCAGTAGGTTAAATAAGTGCATAAAAGGACCTCTGTATTGCATTATATATTACACATTCAAACATAATATTGGGAAGAAGAATCCATGTATTTCATTATTTTTTACATCATACAAATCATGGAAGAAAATTTTTTGGGGTGGTAATAGACCACTTGAAAAAGTCAACTCATTTCATTCTGATTAATGATTCACCAAAGGATTATGTGATGGGATGGTTATATGTTAAAGAATTTGAAATGATCAATTGTGTTCTTTCAGTAAGAATTTATTATAGAGACCCCCATTATAGATCTTGGTTATAAGAAGAGCATCAAGTGGAATTGGGGACAAAACTCATGGTGTGTTCGACATACCATCTACAAACGGAAGGTCAGATGGAGCGGGAAAAAATATTATTGAAGAAAAACATCAGGAATCTATCTTGGATGTTGGAGGATAATGGGATAAACAATCTTTTTGGTTATCATATAATAATATATTTGAGTCCCATACTCAAATGGCTCCTATTAAGTGTCTTTATGTTTGGCTATGTCTGTCAACTATTTTTTGTTCTTAGGAGTTTCAAACCTCACTTTTGTGACCACATTTTCCAAAATATACATCAGAGAAGGTCAAGATGATTCAAAAATGGTATTTAATAGATATGAGTCACCAAAAATGTTATACCAATCAAATATTCCCAGATCTTCACATTCTTGTGGGTGACTGGGTGTTCTTAATGGTGGAACCTCATTTTGGTCATCACCCCTTCTGCAAGAAAGGGGAGTTACCACTATGGTATGTTAGTCCTTTTAGAATCCCAATTAATATCGGAAAGATGGAATGAATTTTCACTATTCCCTAATAGTTGATGTGAATTCATGATGTATTTAATGTATCCCATTTGAAGAAGTATAATCCATACGCATCACATGTGAAATATTGGGAAGAGTTAGATATAGAACCTTTTTTCCCTATTTGAACGGCCAATAAAAATAATTGATTCCCAAGAGAAAGTGATTCCTGGAAAGTCTATTTCATTTTTCAGTTTCCTTTGGCATCATGGTATTGATATGAATGAGAGTTGGGAATATAAATCGTGGGTTGAACAATAATAGCCACTCTTATTTTTAGATCATATTTTTATTCGACTTTTCTGTGATGGAAATGATTCATGGTGGGGAGAATTGTAACATCTCTTATTCTATTTTGAGTTATATTTTTATTTATTATTTGTAATCACTTTTCTCTTGAGTTTTTTGTTTGTATTTTTGGATACAAATAATAAATATTAGGTGGGTGAATATAGTGCATGGTTAGTAGTAGCAGTGAACCCCTGTCAAGGTAACTATACTTTTGGTTGTTGGGTGAGGTAGTAGCTACCTCATGTCCACCGAGCAGTTAGTTAGACAGTGTGTTGTGGGACATGTACCCATGCAGTAAGTGGATAGTTTTAGGTAGTAGAAACATCACAACCAATGAACGTTTATTTGGAACATGATATGTTACTATGTCATAGGTTATTCATGGAATAATGGGAAACACAATCGCACTTAGTTTGTCAAACCAGTGGATGACCCGTGCATCATGTCCAGGTCATCAAAATAAGGTTTTTATGTTTCCTCTCTCCATTATTTTAATCTCTAAACTCTTATTTTTATATCCACTCCATATTCCTCACCCTAACAGTGCCTCTCCCTCAATCCCCTCCCCCTAGAACTCTATTTTGGTGTTGTATTTTGGGGTGATTCCTCCCCTATTCTACGAGTATGTGTCATTTCCCTTGTATTGTTCCACCAATATAGGGGTTTTTTCCAATTTTGGTGGGGTTAATCCCATCCAGAAGGCATTGTTCTGATTTGAGGGTTTTAACATGATTATTTGGGTTCTATGTTATTTTATAGGGATCGATCATGCTTCCTTGAGATGAGGTCATGATGCGGTTGGAGTTTTTCCCCAGAATATGGGAAATTTTACTACCATGGTAGGTGATTATGTTCTAAAAAATTATTATTTATAATTTATTATGATTTATTTAGTATTTTTTAATTCTATAATATTTATCTGTGTTGTTATAAAGGTATTTTTAATGTATTTGATTTTTATTTGTATTGAAAATGTGATTTTAATCATAAATATATTTTATTTCATAAATTTAGCAATTTCGTTCCTGTTGAGGGAGTTTTATGAATTGTTTAGGTCGATTATTGAATTATGTAGGTGATAAAAGTCATTTTTTGAAAAAAAAATTGGTGTGGGATTGATTTCAAAAAAATGATTTTGGGTGTATAAGTAATGACATAATGTGTGTATTTAATTTTTTGTATTGAATAGTGTGAATGTTAAGTGTTATGTGACATGTGGAACATAGTTATGGACAATGGGAATCCAAGGTAACTAGGTGGGGAGATAAGGACTAGAACAAAAAATGATTTAGAAGTGGTGCATCATTATATTACCTTACAATATTGACTCTATAACTCTAAAAAAACATTTTGACAATTGGAGACCATTATTCACACGAGGTTTCCCCATCTAGTGGCTCGTGAATGATAAATATGTGATCATGGATGCTATACCACCCTTCACATAGATATGATGTACCTAGTGTCCCATTTCTAGATAGTTCCTAGAGGTTTCTCTTATTACTAGTTCTATGTGGGTATATCACACTAACCATCAACATAAGTTATAATTTGTAGTTATTTTAATATAAATCATATTTTTTTATATTTTTCTTGCATAAAATTGACTCTTTCATTTTTTACATAACTTGTATCTAAATATATATTTAATGTTTATTGAATAAAAATATTTATTGGATGGAATCCAACTACGATTTGGCTTACATTATAATTACATCATTATGGGTAAGATGATGTGGTTATGTTATGCACAGGTAAATGAAATGTGTTTGGATGTGGGGGTTCAGGTTTCTAGAGGTCTCAATTGTGTGGGGTTAATGGTGGTGGCTATAGGGGGATTATCCTTTTGTCATATAGTGTTTTTTGGTATTGTTTTAATTCCCCTTTAATGTATCCACATTATTTATTTTGTTTAATTTTGTATACTAGAATACGGAAAACCAGATTAAACAAGTTTGGTTGAGTATTTTCATCCATGGAATATTTATTTTATTGTTTTTCATACTTAAAAAATCAGGTAAATCATTTCCATGTTGTATCATTGATACCTGGGTATTTTTTCCTAGCCTGTCAAGATCTGGAATGCCCATTGGGCCATGCCACATACAGAGGATGGTGCTAGTTTGGGTGTAAAACCATCCTGGTTCATGAAACTTCATGATTACTATAGATTCGTTTGATGATAATTAGAATATTGTTATAGCCACCAATGGTTTGTGTCAATTCCTTGGTAATGTAATTAATGGGTCATAAATTACACAATTTTTTTATTATAATATCCTTAACAAATTTTCAACAAATTAGTTTCTATTTATGGTACAATTAATCGATAATATAGTTACTAAATTTTAATTATGTGTATAATAATATTTGATGATTACATAGTTACTATATTATTGATTAAATTTGTTACAAAATGATTGAATAAATACATTATAAACAATGTAAATAATATAGTTATTAAATTTTGAACATATTAATTAACTTATACTGCATTTAATCAATAATATTGTTACTAACTATTTAACATAGTAGTTAATATTTATGATTAAAATCTAATTTAATAAAATTATTTCAATGATATAGATAAAATTGATCATTATTTTTTCAATTTCCATCAATTAAATTAAGAACATTAACATTTTATTGAACAAATATTTTTTCATTAAAAAATTATTTATAGAAAAATTAAATTTAAAACAATAAGTGTTAAAACTCTTATTTCATATCAATAATAATACAATTTTTTATAAATTTTTTATTTATAAATTGAAAATTTCTATAATAGTTATCCTTTAAAATAGTAAATTACTTTTATTAACATAGAAGTACAAAACTCTACAATTAATTCATTACAATATATTTCTAATATCATGTAATGAGTTTTTCATTATTAAAATTTTTGAAAAATAATCCCATCAATACATTCGAAATTATATATATATAATAAAATTCTTCCAATATATTTCTTTTAATAGAATAATTTATCATTTAAATAAAGACATGTAATATTTAAAATAGATTATTTATCGACATATCATATTAAAATGTCATTGAAAGATTAAAATACAATTTTCTATTATTTTATAATTATTTACTTAATTTTATTTGATTATTTAATAATTAATCCTTTAATTTTATAAATAAATTACTTAATATCATTCTCTACGAGTATTAAATTACAAAAAAAAATGTAATTCACAAAATTTATTTTTCAATATCACTTATATTTTCCAATTGTAAATTTTTATCTTCCTATCATTTTTCATAAATCATTACTTTTATTCTAAATCCACTATTCATAGTGATAGTTTTTATTTTTAAACGTAAAAAAATCATTCGATATGTTAAATATATAATTTCAAATTTAAATGTAAATAAGTTTACTATACTATATCACACGACTATATGCTAATTTTTAACAGTTATATAATGAATATATTCACAAAATTACATCAAATAAATTCATTTCGTTTTTATTCATAGTTCACACTTCTTATTCCAATAATTTTTATATGCGATTATCAACATTTTTTTGTGATGTCTTCCTCATTATAGATCATTTCTAAATATGTTGTTTAGAAATAATGAATTTGATCATGGAAAAATACTAGATTTAAAAATATTATATTTTCTATTTATTTAATAATTTTCAAATATGAATTTCTTTTGGGTTTCTTCATCAATATTATATTAACATCTATGTAAAACCTGGTTTCATGTAAATTTGATGAAATTATCCCACATATATGAATAAATGATCGTTATTTTGAAGATTTTTCTTATATGGCTTATTTATCTAGAATGAATGGATTTTTTGTTAAAATTCAAATCAATACTATTTATTGAAAAAATGTTTCTCCAAACATAGGGTGTTATATTCCACCCATTAAGTAAATTTCCACTCCAAATAATAACAACAAATTAATTTTAAAAATACGGTATCCATTTTAGAGAGTTCAATAAGTAAATAATTAAAAATTACATATCTACTTTATTTTCATTGGAAATACTACAAATTCACCTTTTCAATCATAATAGGAATGTCTAAAATAATGAAATTATACCTAACCATGTGACCTAAATACCTTTCATATATTGTTTTTAGGACACATATAATGGATGTAATTATCATAGGAGGATTATAATCAACATTTCCTTGATTATTAATGATATGAATATATCTTATATATAAAATTAATATAGTTATTCTATAAATTTATTCTAACTAAAAAAAATTAGTCATAGGTAATTTTCATGATATGATTAAATATATAAAAAAGTGCACACATTATTTTTTTATTGAGATTACATGTTAAAAAAATTATATATTTAACTATTCAATTTATTACTAACAAAATTGTTTCTGTGAGTGTTATAGTGAGAAATCATATGATATATATAGTGAATATACAGTTGATATTGAAAGAAGAAATGCCTTTGTGGAATGTTGAATAAGTATGTTAATTCAAATTATACCACTTTTATTTTTCTATATTAATATTTTTATTTTATTATAATTCCTTTATGTAGTATTGGAAACTCATTCTTCATTTTAACAGTTCCTAAGGAAATCTTATCTTTCTACGTTTACAATTATTGGGAGTAAATATGCAATGAGTTCAAGTATTACATTGTTCAATGAAATAAGATAAAACATATATAATAGTACTATGATTTTTTGGTTTTCCATTATTTTAAGACTATTCTATAGGTATATTATGAAATACATTAGGAATTTATTAATATATAGGCCAGTGATAATGAATCTTTTCATCTAAGGAGTGGTATATTATAGGCATGAGGATTTTTTAATGATCTCTACTATATTTTCAATATATTTAACATTCGCATATATTTATAATAAGCTTTATCGTTAATGAATTACCATCCTTTTAAATCAATAAAAATTATATTAACACCTCAGATGAGATGGTTGAATTTTTATCACCATTTAATCAACAATAACTTATTTGTAGATATTGATGATTATGCAATTTTTTCCGTTTAATATATTCCTGATGAGATCATTGGAACAACACTAGATCATCTATGCATGAATCCAAATATATTAAAATTTAATCATATAGACATGTCAATAAAATTCTCCATTTCAAATTAATTAAGAAGATATATACAATGTATATAGGATACTGGCTCGTTTAGGTCACATCAACCTCAAATGGAGGTAGAATCACTATATAATTATGTTTTTTAAGAACTAATTATCATTCTTTAGGTGGATATAAAGAATATTATATATGTTAATGATGTAATTGGTCATTTTGGATCTTTTTAGAACTAGTTAATCAATTGGAATAAATCAACATTTAAAATAAATTTAAATTTTATTCCTTAAAATATGCTTTGAATTATTAGAATTAGGGATATTTGGGAAGGATATTACAATTTTTCTTATTTTTACATTCCATTTGTTTTGGGAAGGCATATGTTTTCCCATTTCAACAACATTTTTTATATAATTAAGGATAAAATTATATCATAGAATGAGAAATCACTATAAATTTCTAGAAGTATATCTCTTTATAATGGCCTTTACATTCATAATCATTAAAAATCATTCATGGTTGAAAAATGTTTATCATATATTGTTAAAATAAAAAAATTATTTACTATTTATATCTGGATATGAGAATTTTTAAGAGGACTCTTTATAGTATAAAATGGAGAATGTGTTTTAAACCACTGAAGGATATAGGGATGGGAGTTAAGAACTTCTTTTTATTAAATCAGTCTCCTAAATCATAGAACATATAGAGTCTCTATACAAATTAAAATATCAATGAATTCAAGATTATGTTGTTTCATACCAGACATTCTACTGGTAGGTATTACTAACTCAACATTATTTAGAATTCCTTAAAGAAATATTATGTCGATGTGATGAAAGACTGTAGGCGACTTACCTCACTCATTGATATTATATTTTTGGAAGGGATATATAGTTGGTCGATCAATTTTCATATAATTTTCATGGGTTTATTTTTAACATGGGTATTTTTAATAATAATGAAATATTTCTTTACATGCAACAAATGCCCTAATTTTTTAGTGGTTTATTTATTTACTATTCTATGAATGCTAATAAAAGACATCATTTTACGGTAACCTTCAAGGAATAGATCCCACAAATGTACATTATTATATAAATATATCAATAGTAGATATATATTTCCAATTATATTCATCAATTTTGTGATCAGTACATCCAATAATACAGAGAAATTTTATAATAATTGTTTCATTACTGATTAATAATAAATACGTCCATATTATATAATAATTCAAATTTAATAATTATAATTAAAACTATATTCCATCGGATTAAATTAATTAATATAGTAAAAACTAAAAATTATAACATTGAATATTTTTCAAAAAATAATGCAAAATGTTTAATATATATTATATTTTTTAGGTATGTTCAACTAGACCTCATCCACAGAAACATTATTGTATACATTGGAACCTAATTACAATTAAATAATGTTATGTCTCTAAATTAATATGTTCAATTTTAAAAAACATTATTCCTCTCACCTAACAATGGAATTTTGTTGATTACCAATTGAGGATATCCAAAAAGAAAGGTAATATTCTCATCTTATCACTCTTAATTGTTTTCCTTCTACCTTCTCAAGAATATTATATTTATGAATTTATGATAACATAAGAGTTAAAAATAATTTTAAATGTAAATATACTAATGGAATATCTATTTTAACCTCCCTAAAAAATCTATGAAAATATATAATAGGTCATCACATGAACATTCAAACTACTTCCTGCATGAATCACATGATGTATTTTGTATCACCCCAATATAGGGGTTGTTATAATACAATATTTAGAGTACTAAAAAGTTATTTATAAAATTAATAACATTAATAAACTCTAAACAATTCTCTAACTTATTTATTATCCATGAAAATTGATTTTGTCTCCCATGCAGATGTGTGGACTACAACATTCTCAAATATGACATATTTCATTTTTCACTATCATATTTTCATATTTATTTAGATCTATAAATATATTATTTTAAAAAATACAAATAAATAAAATAATACCATTATTCATCTCTAATATGGATATTATTCAGAATCAATCTCTTTCATAAACATACTCACCGGTGGAAACAGATGTGTTCTTATTTTGTCCAGTTTGACATATATTAAAATTTATGTTAATTTTCTGGATTGATGTGGAATAATTTTACGTAATAAAATTAGATATTAATAATTAACAAATGAAGATTTTTAATATAATTAGAATAATAATATATTATCTTATATCTATATACAACCTATCATTCATTAAAATTTGTAGAAATTTTTTTTACTAAAATTACCATCATGAGTCTTAAATAAAATATGTATGAAATGAAACAAGAACATTTCAGATAATTTTTAAATATTGATTATAGTAGATTTAATGACCTATAAATAATTAAATTTGAAAATATAGAATATAATCTACATTTCATTTATTAAACTTGTACTAAAAAACATTATAAACAAATAACATTTGGTGAGGAAAATAATATAATTAAAATAATAAATATTTATTAAAAATTTTACAAAGATGTCTATAAAAATTTAAAAGGTATCAATGAAGTTATAAAATCACCGGTTATGATCGTAATTATTATTCTATATGAGGTTATATCAAATTATAATCCTGAATAATGACAATGGATTTTCTAAATTATTCCAATTCATTGAGACAAGTCTTTATGCACATAAATTCATTTCGAATGTGTGTATATTACCTACTATATAAATATAATATTAAATTTCCATTTATTCCTGAAATATAATGTTACATTTAAATATATATCAATTGAATGATTTTTATTATATCAACTATTATTTTTTAAAGTGTTTTCTTGACTCAAATTATTTTTTTGAGGAATAATTATTACTCTTTGTAAATGATTTTAATAGATTGATTTTCCCACATCCCGATTTTATTAGAATCTCTTTCCACATTAATTTTTTGTAATGTATAATTAATCATTTGATTCCCTATGACGAGATATCATGTTATCAATAATTTTCATTCTATTTAAATTTTCTCATTCTCTTCCATATAAATATTTACCAATATTGTTACTTTTCTATTTTTGTTATCATGAAATGAAAATATTTTATATTTATAATAGTCTTAAATTTTATATTTATCTATTTTAAAATGAACAATTTGTTAGCCTTTTTATTCACTAGGTTTAAATAATTTTATTTTCAAAATTAAATAATGGAATTCATTTTCATGTTTATATTTTTATAACCCACTCTACATTTCTTATGAGAATACATTATGTATTTTCAAGGAAACATTATTTTCATTTATAAGATTAATAAAATGTCTTATGTCTATTAAAATGAATTTTTAATGGGATTTATAATTTCATATCCTAATGAAAATATTTAAATTTTTTTTCTATAATAATTATTTATATTTTTATTTGTATTTTACACATTAACATATCTAACAACCCTGGATTTATGTTTTATTAATTACTCTATAAATTTAACATTGTAACACCTCATATGGGTAATCCAATTTTTTTTATCAATTGATCTAATCAATAAATGCTTTTTTATCTTTAAATTTATATATAATCCACTTTCATTGAGTAGTTTTTAATGATATAGCTAATAATTATCATCTTATGGTACATCCATGAATAAATAATAATAGATGAGTATTTATATAATTTATAATTCATTGATTATTGGTTTATATATTTCTAGAAACTTATGGAAAATATTTTTATAAAAAACTAAGTCAATAACATATTATATGTCTATATATCCATATAAATATATATCATGTTGGTCTGAAAAACTTATGTCACTTCTACATTGAAGGATTTTGAAAATTATGTCAAATAAAAAAATTATTTTTTGATACCTATTTCACTTTTGGGAAATTGTTTTTATAAACCATAGTCTCTACTGGTTTATATGTTTCACAAGCATAGCACCCGAGCTAGTTAGTTCATCATCATATTTTCTTCAATAGTTTATTATTACAATAAAATTATTTGAAATTATATGTATTTATATCTACAACTATACATCTTGGATCATTTTTTATCTCTTGTATTGTCAATATTATTCCTAGGTATATTTTTTATCATTTGATAATTGATGAATGTCAATATAATTTTCGTGATAAGACTTATTGTACCATGTTTTTTAAAACTATATTTGTTCCCAACTCGTATTATCCCTTATTTGTAACACCCCAAGCTTCTACGGTACGCTTCTCTTTGAATAATGTGATAGCGTGTGTTGTACGCAACATCGAGTTCTAACACACCACAACCAATCAAACTAGCCGTTATGAATAGTAATACCTACTTTTTGAAATTATATATATTTTATATTTCAAAATGGACTTCATTTTTGGATTCGGAATATCAAATTTAGCCTAAGGTGAAATTTTGGTACTTTTCGGATAACATTAATATTTTGATGAATAGTGAAAATTACTGAATTTTAATTAAAAACAACTTTTTTAATCAAAATAATTAATATTGATAAATTATGAATTTGAGTGGTTTTAATGTATATTTAGAATATATTTTTACCATTTAATACAATTTTGGTCATTGGACATAATTTTACAATTAAACCGG
Source organism: Viscum album (assembly GCA_963277665.1). Classification (NCBI taxonomy): domain Eukaryota; kingdom Viridiplantae; phylum Streptophyta; class Magnoliopsida; order Santalales; family Viscaceae; genus Viscum; species Viscum album. Next base: position 791,236,813 of record OY728128.1, on the reverse strand, counting down.
ACATAAACAAGTGTCAATCTTTTGATAGTTATTATCTCTTAAAAACAGGCTTTTTGTTTTAACAACGGTAATTTATTTTAAATTAATTTCTGAAAATTCTGTGTTTTGAATTTGGAAAAATGGATTCCATATTTGTAATCAGGATGTTCAAACTGTGTAAATAGGTAACTTTTATTTTTAGACATTTTGAATAATTACATTTGTTAATATTTTATTTACCATGGTTAAGGGTAAATCCGGTAAATAAGGTTTAAAAAATAATATTATAATAATACTAAATTACCCTAAAACGTGTCCTAACCTTATTGGTTGATACATGTTCGACCATAGGAATCATTGTATCGATTTTTGGACCCCATCTAGCCACTTGTAATTGATAGGGACACTTAATTTTAATTAAGTTAAAATGAATACAAAAATGACAAAAGCATATATCTTTTAGCAAAAAAAATTTTACATAGGGTTATATATGTTGTATGTTAGACTATAAATATTAATTAGAAATCTAAAATTATTTCCTAGATAATTATATTTTATTTATAATTTTTATAGATTAAATAATTTAACTTATTTATGACACAATGATGATGCAGTAATTACCATAATAGTGAAAATTTTATATAATTGATATTATAAATACCCAAATAAATATAATTTGAGACTTTTAATGAATTAAAATAATTTTATAGGATAATATAAAATATTAGGATTGATTTAATTAACTTTGTTCAAATTAATAATTCTGTTAGAAGTTTCAAAAAAATCAACTATTTAATAGTGTCAAAATTGCCATAAGAGAGTTTTTAAAACAAATATTATATTATTAATAGATATTAAATTCCTAAAAATATATGGTTCGGCCAAGATAAATATATTATAATAGGTGTTTTATTAATGGACCACTTGGGGGTCTCTTGGATGTATATAGAATGTTTATTAACCATATAATATAAAAATACAAAGAGACATTGTAAAAGTGAAACTAATTAACTTAGAGTTAATATGTAGAGATAAGGTTACTATAAGTACCCAAACCTGTCTAAACCCTATTGGTTGAGTGGTTTTAGACCTATACCCACCTTAAACTTTGAATAATCAACTTTGAAGCCATTATACACCGAATATGAATTTATTATAAATTAATATTTCTAGATTTTCCAATGGTTCCACTCACCCCTCTTATAAAAGGGCACTCCTCCTCATTTCTTCACACCATAAAAGCCTTTTGGTTCGGCCAAAATCTGCCCAAATACTCTTCAAACATCCCTCAATACAACCTAGATTCCTTATTTTGATCAGAATGCCAACCTAAGAAGCGCTTTTGATCAAATCAAAAGGAAGAACCCGAAAAAGAGGTAATGATTTCACCACCATTTTTCAAGTTCCTTTCATCTTCCACTTCTTCTTTCTTTGTTATTACCATTCTAAAATAATAAATCCAGTATATTATATATAATTTGAGGTTATTATAAATATGGTACAACCATATTCATTATTATATCCACCCTTTGAATAATATGTCACCATACGTGCGTACGTACGACTTACCGTATCCACGTCGTGGTGTAATTGTTATTCAATATATTATTATTTGTATGGGTATAATAATGATGTGTAACTCATGTAAATAATAAATATAACATGTTAATGATTCTTTATATACTATATACCATCCATTTATATATTATTTTAATATCAAAATAATTATATTGTCGCTCGTGCGTACGTGCAGACTACCGTCTCCACGAACGCGATGAGATTAATTCTCCATCGTATCCATTAAATTATAATTATCATTTGATGATTTAAAAATGATTTTTAAGGACTTGATATAATTCTGGATATGAATAAGATACAAACTATACATAACAAAGACGACTTATGTAACAAAACATATAAAAGAAAATGAGTAAGTTAACACCCGAAACGACGATAATTCAAAGATATTATTAACAAATCAATGTTAAAAGATCATATATGATATCATATTAATATATATGATTCTTTTATAATTTAATAAAAATTATTTCACCATTATAAAGTAGGTTAACCTTTCCCAACCAAGGAAAAGTACAAGGTAAGTGATTATTTCACAATCTCTTCATTATCCAAGGTTATTTATACGTAATAATATACGGGGATTTCTTTATCATCCACATCCATGTTTTTTCGAAATGTATTTCAAAACATTTTTAGTATTTACAAATAATATGGGTTAAAGTAATTTATACCCTTATGTGTTTTTAAAGGAATCTTTCTGTCGTTTTCCAAACAAGGCACTTTTTACCTTTCGACAAATTTAAGGTAAGAATGTTTTTTTAACTTATACGGAGGGTGAGGCTATTTACCGCCGTTATAAAATCGTCAAAGCTTCCCTTACAAGATTATAAGAATATTTTAAAAATAAATGGTTTATTTTATAATTATGTGACTAATAAATGTTTTCAAAATGAATATTTTATGAATTTTTCAAAGGTACTCTTTATCAAGATCATAATTTTAAATGTTTTAAAGATTTATCTTTCTAAATATTTTTAATTAATGTCCATGTTTTCAAAATGATTTTAAGGACTTATTTATATGGACATGAATGGTTTGAAATGATATTTATTTTAAAAAGTTTCAAAGTTGTATGTGACACTTTCATTCAAATATTTATTATAAATTACTTCCTTTATAAATGTGTGACTTTTCAATGATTTTGAGAAAAGAGATATTTCTCTAAAATAGTTTTGATTTCATATATGTCAACATCCGTTTATTGATTTTAAGCTTATTTGAAGTTGATTTATTATGATACAAAACTTCTATATTGTATTGAAGGTTTTGTGATATGTTTGACTCGTGGATGTGCTATTTTTATACCATTCATAGTTTATGGTGAAAGTATTGACATTTTATATGCTAGTTTTAATATGAATGTTTATGTTATGTTTAAACCTTTTCATATGGGAATGCATTGGACTTAATATGTGATGGGTGGAGCCCTCTACAGCTCCTCGATGCATCGGTAGATCTCATTAGAAAAACTAGTGTCTTGGTATAAGGCCTTGGAAAAATCTTATTTGTAGTCTTGGCACGAGGCCTTAGCTATGTGGTTATGATAGTCTGGCATTATGCATTCCATCATTATGAAAGTGGTTATTGATATTGCATGTGATTAATCTATTAGTAGAATATCCATGTGAATAAGTAAATGGAATTATTTAATTTTAATTTTTCTATACTATGTTGAAGTTCAAGTTTATAAGTCGTTTGTTTTAGTTATACATTGCCTTAAATGTTTATGCTTATTTTTGAAATTTTCCAATATATTTTTATCCTTACTGGGCATTTGAGCTCACCCCTTTTCTATGTTATATTTTTTCAGGGATGTGAAGAAGTATGTTATGAATGACCTACAGGGATAGTATCTGGGGATATGAGTGTGGAATATAGAGACTATGTTGTTGTAGTAGTTTTTCACTTTATGATGTAATGTAAAACTTTATGAATATATCTTGTGTTTCCAAGGATACTAAACCAATCGGTCTTTCGTGATTTGATCTTTCTTGTGATCATGACAATTTAATTTAATAGTGCACCGGCTCTGTGTAACTAGGGTCTGGGCGTTACAGTTGGTATCAGGGGAAGTTTAGTACAACCCTTGGAAGCTAGATTTAGACAAACTCTGATTAGAGCAGGTAGACCTAAGATAACCTTTGAGGATTAGTATAGAAGAACTTCCTATAATTTTGGTATTGTATAGATTTTGTGAGTTTTCTGAGAAATACATCCCTATCTGGATACGAGCAGGTAGATGTGGCTCTGGAACAGATGTACCTAGGGGTAAAACCCAAAAACACTGCTTTGAGCTAGACTCGAACGGGAACTGGTGCACGACAACGGGCCTTGCTGCACTCTTGGTTACGACACTCCTGGGGGATATTCTTAGGATAAATCTCATTTTCTTTACAAATCATTATGAAGGGTTTATGAGTATATACTTCCTCAAAGAAAATATTTTTATGGATTATATCCATAAATAGTTCAATTTATGTTAAGTGTTTTATAAGTATGGGATTATGTATTTTGATTCATAAACTGATCTAGTTTATGCCATTGTTTAGAAATGGCGCATAGTGGAAGAAATGGAAACCATATCAATTCACGCACTCCATGTAGGAATTTCCCTCCTGCTCAAGATAATTATAGTGGAGCTGGTGATGCAATTGGTGCCGATCAACTAATCACCATACTGGGACAACTCACTCAGGTTATGAATAATAACCTTACCCGTATGGAGCACCTTGATCCGCAGCATGGAGGATCAATGTTAGATCGCTTTATGAGGAAACAACCACCAACGTTCAATGGGAGTACAAATCCCTTAGTAACTGAGCAATGGATAAATTCCCTAGAAAAAATATTTTAGGCTCTGGGGAGTAGTGAAAGGGAAAAAGTTATCATGTCAGTTTACCGCCTCACTGAAGATGTTGATCAATGGTTGTCATTGATTCAATATACGAAGGAAGATGATGAAGTATCAAATATGGAATGGAGGGAGTTCAAAGATATGTTTTTAGAAAAATAATTTCCTCCCGACCATCGAGCAAATATGGAAAGGCAATTTCTGAGTGTGAGAAAAAAGGACGATGAGAATGTCGCAAAGTATGAGGATAACTTTACAAGGTTAGCAAGGTATGCTTGAGATTATATACGTAACTGAAGAAGTAATATTGATCGTTTATTTGATGGGTTAAAACCATTTCTCCGTCGAGCATTAGTCTCATAATCCTTCTCATCGTATGGAGACATTGTCTCATGTGCTATCCAGACCGAAAAGGAATTCTTTAAGTATTATGACTTTAAAGAAAAGAAAGAGAAGAAGAGAACTGCTGATCAATCTGGGAATGGAAATAAGGGGAAGAAGGGAAATGTTGAATATCCATCCTGTTGTAAATGTGGGAAGAAACACCCTGGTACTTGCTTGAAGGGAACGAGAGTCTGTTACAAGTGTGGTGAAAAATGCCACCAAGCTCGTGATTGTAAGGGGAAGAAGGAATCCACCAACGTTCAGTTATACAATTGCAGGGAGATGGGAAATTATGCAATTGAATGTCCTATGCGTCAGGAGAACATACCTCAGAAAAGGCCAAGGGAACAAGGCCAAGCTTATGCTATCACTACTGCTGATGTAGAAGCTCTGAAAGACGTGGTGGTAGGTAATTTAATGGTTTCCTAAAGTTTAGAAAATGCATTATTTGATTATGGATCATCGCATTGTTTCATATCTTCCCAGTTTTCTAAGAAAAATAGATATTTCCAATTTGATTTAACAAGGGTGTTGTCAGTTAAAAATCCTATGGGAAGTATCATTGCAACAAATTTTTGTGAATCAGTCCCCATTAGAGCAAATAAATGTTCCTTATCTGCTGATCTCATCATCATACCTATGAATGAGTTTGATATAATCCCCAGTATGGACTGGCATTCAGACTATGATGCGAAGATTTATTTTAAGAATAAAGAGGTTACGATTCTTGATGATAATGATAAGGAACACCTTATCTTTAGAGAAGAATTGTCACCAGCTAATTCTTATTTAGATCCACCCCCAGTAGCTCAACTAAATTCAATTATTGGGGAGGAAGAGAATGAAATAACTCTGGGTGAGGAAAGGAATGTTCAAATATATGATGTACCTATTGTGAAAGAATTTTTAGATGTATTTCCAGAAGATTTACCTGGACATCCTCCAGAACGAGAAGTTGAGTTTTCCATTGATTTAATTCCTGGATCAAGGCCTATATCAAAGACCCCTTATAGAATTGCCACTATAGAAGTAGTTGAACTAAAGAAACAACTAGAGGAATTGAGTAATATGGGATTTATTCTCCCTATCATTTCTCAATGGAGAGCCCCTGTTCTTTTTGATAAAAAGAAAGACGGATCTATGAGGATATGAATCGACTACCAGGAGATCAATGCTATAACAATAAAGAACAAGTATCCCCTACCATGCATTGCTGATTTATTTGACCAACTGCATGGAGATCAATACTTTTCAAAGATTGACCTTCTATTTGGATACCATCAGTTGTGTGTGAGGAGGAAGACATTCCGAAGACAGCATTTCGAACTACGTACGGGCATTACGAGTTTAATGTAATGCCTTTTGGATTGGCTAATGAACCCTATGTATTCATGGATCTAATTAATAGAGTTTTCAAAGAGTATCTTGATGAATTTTTGGTGGTATTTATTGATGATATCTTGTTATTCTCCAAAAGCTACGAAGATCATGAAAATCACTTTCACATTATCCTGAAGACTCTGAGAAGACATGAATTATATGGGAAGTTTAGCAAGTGTGAATTCTGGCTTCATGAGATTTCTTTTCTTGGCCATATTGTCTCTAAATATGGAATCTCTGTTGATCCTTCTATGTCCAAGGCGATCCAAGAATGGCCGGCACCTTCGAGTATAACTGAGGTACGCAGTTTTATTGGTTTGGCAGGTTATTATCGACTTTTCTTCCAGAATTTCGCCCGATTGGCTAACCAATTAACAAAGCTCACACTAAAAGGGAATAAATTTGTTTTCACAAAAGAGTGTGATGAATGTTTCGAAGAACTGAAGAGAAGATTAGTCAATGTTCCTATATTGACTCTACCATCAGGGAATGATGGATTCCTTATATATAGTGATGAATCGAAGAAAGGACTTGGTTGTGTCCTTATGCAGAATGATAGAGTTATTTCCTATGCATCACAACAGTTGAAAATTCATGAACAAAACTATCCTACTCATGATCCCGAGTTAGCAGTTGTGATCTTTGCTTTGAAGATATGGAGGCACTACCTCTATGGTGAAAAATGTGAGATTTATACTGATCACAAGAGTTTGAAGTATATTTTCTCACAAAAAGAACTCAACATGAGGCAAATAAGATGGCTTGAATTACTCAAGGATTATGATTGTACGATAAACTACCACCCGGGGAAAGCAAATGAGGTGGAAGATGCATTGAGAAGAAATGACCATGGAGTTTTGAACGTGATGAGAATTGAAAGGGATCCAATTTTGATGGATCTAGTGAAAATGGACATGGGAATAACCAGGGAAGGTGAAACATAAATTCTTTTTCGAATGGTTACCAAACCATCTTTACTGGAATGTATTAATAGTTCTCAGACCGATGATGAAGAATTTCAAAAAAATATTAAAGCTGTGAATGATGGGAGATTGAGAGACTTTGTGTATGAAGATGGAATTTTGAAATTCTGGAAGAGACTTTGTGTTCCCGATATACCTGATCTAAAAAGGGAATTGCTGGATGATGCTCATAGTTCCAATTTCTCTATACACCCTGGGAGCACCAAAATGTATAGAGATTTGAAGGAACATTTTTGGTGGGACAACATGAAGAGGGAGATTGCTGATATTGTGTCAAGATGTATGGTTTGTCAACAAGTGAAAGCTGAGAGGCAACAGCCTGGAGGAGTCATGCAATCTCGTCCCATACCAGAGTGGAAATGGGACAATATTATGATGGACTTTGTCATGGGGAAACCAAAGACTCCTAGAAGGAACGATGCAATTTGGGTTATTGTTGATCGTCTTACCAAGTCATCACAGTTTATTACTATATGTGAAGATCTACCCCTGGAACATATAGCAAGAATATATATTAATGAAGTTGTGAGACTTCATGGAGTACCCCTATCGATTGTTTCTGATCGTGATCCCCGTTTTACTTCAAGATTCTGGAAAAGTCTTCAGAAATCCCTGGATACTGAACTTCGTTTGAGCACTACTTACCACCCTCAGACAGACGGACAATCATAATGGACTATTCAAACCTTAGAATACATGTTGAGATCTTTATCACTTGACTTTCAGGGTATGTGGGATCAATATTTACATCTAGTAGAATTTTCCTATAACAATAGCTTCCATTCGAGTATTCATATGGCACCATATGAAGAGTTATATGGAAAGAGATATCTTACACCAACCTGTTGGGATGACGTTAGTGAAAGAAAACTTGTAGGCCCAGAACTGGTGGAGGAAACGGTGGAAAAGGTGAAGTTAATCCAAAATCACATCAATGTAGCTCAATGTAGGCAGAAGATCTATGCCGATAATCGAAGGAAGGATTTGGAATTTCAAGTCGGTGATCATGTTTTCCTGAAGGTATATACATGGAAGGGATTCATACGTTTTGGTACAAAAGGTAAATTGAGTCCCAGGTACATCAGACCCTTCGAAATTCTATAACGAATTGGGGCTGTGGCTTACCAATTGGCAATGCCGCCAAGTCTCTCCAAAGTTCATGACGTGTTCCACGTATCTCTATTGAGGAAATACATGCCTGACCCAACGCATGTACTCACCTATGACGAATTAGAACTGGAACCCGATCTGTCCTTTTGTGAAGAGCCCGTCAGGATTCTTGATACGAGAGAACAAGTACTAAGAAACCGTACGACGCGTCTGGTAAAAGTTTTGTGGAGAAACCATAAGATGGAAGAGGAAAAGTGGGAACACGAGGAACTTATGATGAAGAACCACCCGAGTCTTTTCATGTGATAACTATTCTAGAAATTTCTAGGATGAAATTATTTTAAGGATGGGAGAATGTAACACCCCAAGCTTCTACGGTACGCTTCTCTTTGAATAATGCAACAGTGTGTGTTGTACGCAACATCGAGTTCTAACACACCACAACCAATCAAACTAGCCGTTATGAATAGTAATACCTATTTTTTGAAATTATATATATTTTATATTTCAAAATGGAATTCATTTTTTGATTCGGAATATAAAATTTAGCCTAAGGTGAAATTTTGGTACTTTTCAGAAAACTTTAATATTTTGATGAATAGTGAAAATTACTAAATTTTAATTAAAAACATCTTTTTTAATCAAAATAATTAATAGTGATAAATTATGAATTTTAGTGGTTTGAAAGTATATTTGGAGTATATTTTTACCATTTAATACAATGTTGGTCATTTGGTCATAATTTTACAATTAAACCGGACATAAACAAGTGTCAATCTTTTGATAGTTATTATCTCTTAAAAACACGCTTTTTGTTTTAACAACGAAAATTTATTTTAAATTAATTTATACCACTTCTGTGTTTTGAATTTGGAAAAATGGATTCCATATTTGGAATCAAGATGTTCAAATTGTTTAAATAGGTAACTTTTATTTTTATACATTTTGAATAATTACTTCGGTAAATATTTTATTTACCATGGTTAAGGGTAAATCCGTTAAATAAGGGTTAAAAAATAATATTATAATAATACTAAATTACCCTAAAACGTGTCCTAGACTTATTGATTGATACATTTTCTACCATAGGAATCTTTGGATCGATTTTGGGACCCCATGGAGCAACTTTTAGTTGATAGGGACACTTAATTTTAATTAAGTTAAAATGAATACAAAAATGACACAAGCATATATCATTTAGAAAAACAATTTTTACATAGGCTTATATATGTTGGAGGTTTGACTATAAATATTAATTAGAAATCTAAAAATATTTCCTAGATAAGGATATTTTATTTATAATTTTTAGATATTAAATAATGTAACTTATTTATGACACAATGATGATGCAGTAATTACCATAATAGTGAAAATTTAAAATAATTGATATTATAAATTCCCAAATAAATATAATTTTAGACTTTTAATGAATTAAAATAATTTTATAGGATAATATTACATATTATTATTGATTTAATTAACTTTTTTCGAAGTAATAATTCTATTAGGAGTTTCACAAAAATCAACTATTGAATAGTGTCAAAATTGACATAAAATAGTTTTTAAAACAAATATTATATTATTAATTGATATTAAATTCCTAAAAATCTAAGGTTTGGCCAAGATACATATCTCATAATATTTTTATTATTAATGTACCACTTGGGGGTCGCTTGGATGTATATAGTTTGATTATTAACCATATAATATAAAAATACAAAGAGACATTGTAAAAGTGAAACTAATTAACTTAGATTTAATACTTAAAGATAATGTTAATATCAGTACCCAAACCTATATAAATTCTATTAGTTGAGTGGTTTTCGACTTATACCCACCTTAATATTTTAATAATCAACTTTGGAGTCATTAGAAACCGAATATGAATTTATTATAAATTAATAGTTTTAGATTTTCCAAAGGTTCCCCTCACCCCTCTTATAAAAGGGAACTCATCCTTCTCATTTCTTCACACCTTAAAAGCCTTTTGGTTCGTCCAAAATCTGACCAAATACTCTCCCAACATCCCTCACTACAACCTAGAGGCCTTAGTTTGATCTTAAATCCAACCTAAAGATCCCTTTTGATCAAATCAAAAGGAAGAACCCGAAGAAGAGGTAATGATTTCACCACCCTTTTTCAAGTTCCTTTCTTATTCCACTTCTTCATTCTTTGTTATTACCATTCTAAAATAATAAATACCGTATATTATATATATTGTGATGTTATTATAAATATTGTACAACCATATTCAGTATTCTATCCACCCTTTGAATAATATGTCACCATACGTGCGTACGTACGGCTTACCGTCTCCACGTCGTGGTGCAATTGTTATTCAATATATTATTATTCGGATGGGTATAATAATGATGCGTAACTCATGTAAATAATAAATATAACATGTTAATGATTCTTTATATATGATATAAAATCCATTTATATATTATTTTAATATTAAAAGAATGATATTGTCGCTCGTGCGTACGTACGGACTACCGTCTCCACGAACGCAATGAGATTCATTCTCCATCGTATCCATTAAAGTATAATTATCATTTGATGATTTAAAAATGATGTTTAAGGACGTGATATCATTATGGATATGAATAATATACAACCTATCCATAACAAACACGGCTTATGTAACAAAACATATAAAAGAAAACGAGTAAGTTAACACCCGAAATGATGATAATTCAAAGATATTATTAACAAATCAATGTTAAAAGATCATATATGATATCATATTAATATATATGATTCTTGTATAATTTAATTACAATTATTTCACCATTATACAGGAGTTTAACCTACCCCAATCAAGGAAATGTACAAGGTAAGTGTTTATTTCGCAATCTGTTCATTATCCGAGATTGTTTATACGTAATAATCTACTGGGATTTCTTTATCATCCACATCCATGTTTCTTCGAAATGTATTTCAAAACATTTTTACTATTTAAAAAGAATATGGGTTAAAGTCATTTATACCCTTATGTGTTTTTAATGGAATCTTTCCGTTGTTTTCCAAACAAGGCACTTTTTACCTTTCGACAAATTTAAGGTAAGAATGTTTTTTTAACTTATACGGTGGGTGCGGCAATTTACCGCCGTTATAAAATCGTCAAAGATTCCCTTAAAAGATTATAAGAATATTTTAAAGGAAAATGTTTTATTTTATAATTATGTGCCTTTTAAATGTATTCAAAATGAATATTTTAAGAATTTTTGAAAGGTATTATTTATCATGATCATAATTTTAAATGTTTTAAAGATTTATCTTTCTAAATATTTTTAATTAATGTCAATGTTTTCAAAATTATTTTAAAGACTTATTTTATGGACATGAAGGTTTTGAAATGATATTTATTTTCAAAATTTTCAATGTGGTATGGGACACTTTGATTCAAATATTTATTTTAAATTACTTCCTTTATAAATGTGTGACTTTTCAATGATTTCGAGAAAAGAGATATTTCTCTCAAATATTTTTGATTTCATATATGTCAACATCTGTTGATGGATTTTAAGCTTATTTGATGTTGATTTGTTATGATACAAAACTTATATATTGTATTGATGGTTTTGTGATATGTTTGACTGTGGATGTGCTATTTTTATACCATTCATAGTTTATGGTGAAAGTGTTGACATTTCGTATGCTAGTTTTAATATGAATGTTTATGTTATGTTTAAACCTTTTCATATGGGAATTCATTGGACTTAATATGTGACGGGTGGAGCCCTCTACAGCTCCTCGATGCATCGGTAAGTCTCATGAGACAAACTAGTGTCTTGGCACAAGGCCTTGGAAAAATATTATTTGTAGTCTTGGCATGAGGCCTTGGCTATGTGGTTATGATAGTATGGCATTATGCATTACATCATTATGAAAGTGGTTATTGATATTGCATGTGATTATTCGATTAGTAGATTATCCATGTGAATAAGTAAATGGTATTATTTCATTTTACTTTTTCCATACTATGTTGAAGTTCAAGTTTAAAAGGCGTTTGTTTTAGTTATACACTGCCTTTAATGTTTATGCTTATTTTTGAAAGATTCCAATATATTTTTATCCTTACTGAGAATTTGAGCTCACCCCTTTCCTATGTTATATTTTTTCCAGGATGTGAAGAAGTATGTTATGAATGACCCACAGGGATAATATCTTGGGATATGAGTGTGGAATATGGAGACTATGTTGTTGTTGTAGTTTTTCACTTTATGATGTAATGTAAAACATTATGAATATATCTAGTGTTTCCAAGGATAATAAACCAATCGGTCTTTCAATATTTGATCTTTCTTGTGATCATGCCAATGTAATGTAATAATGCACCGACTCTGGGTAACCAGGGTCGGGGCGTTACATTATTCATATGTTTAGACCCCTCATGTCCATCATGATGATTTATTCACATACAATGAATTTTTGAACACCACATTCATATGTTTACATTCCACATGTAACATTTTTGAGTATATATTATTAGAATTATAATAGTGTTTCATGTATTGATCAATTATGGAGATACTATTATATGAATTGTATAAGTTATTTCATATATAGCTGAACCTTGGAGGATATAATCTATCTATTTATGGGATTATGTGCTTGAATGTAAGATGCAATGTTTAAAAAATTAATGTTTTTTAAAATGTGGATAGGTTTAGATTATGCAATTATACATTGTATCAATGATACTTTTAAATAAAATTGTTTTAATATCTGGTCCAATGAAGTAGGGTATTGAATGACATACTTTGTATCCATCCATGTTATCATTACTTTTAGGATATTTTTAGTAATTTATGGTTCTATGATGATAAATCGTTAACAAAATAAATGTGTATAAGTATTAGTACATGGTAATATCATTTAATTTTGTTAATTTTATCAATATGTGGTTGTCCTGTTAACAAAATTTATTTGTGAGTATTAGAAATTCTTCAAACTAGAGAAACCTAGGATAATATTATAAATAACCTAAAATTGAAAGTTGAGTATCAACTCAATAATCACTCCGAGTGTGATATATATTCATAATACTACAATAATGGATACACACTCATGGGGGATATTCTTTGGTAAATAAAATTCTATTTATGAACTATTATGATAGATTATCTACATTATTATGGTATAAATAGAGTACCTTGTATCTTTTATATATATAATAACATTATTGAAAACCTGAAATTTATTTTTTAAGGTATATATTTTATTTAATGTTTATTATATTAAGGTGAATAATATTCAATTTTTTATATAAGTTGAATAAATTATTCTTATCTATAACTTCCTTTTTAAAATAATGGTTTGAAGAAGGGGAAATCCATTAAATAATCTAGATGATTGATGAGGTGGTGATTGTCCTTCTGAGAATAATAACTGATTGAATATATTTGTGAAATTATTGTTGTTATTCTCAGCAAATTATCTTAATTAATGATAATCATTATATTATTTTCGAACTCTACAAGACAGTAATGAGGAAAATGATGGACATTGAAAGGAATATATGTGAAGAAATTTATAACGGAAATAATATTCAGTTTCTATCATGAAAATGATTCTGTACGAATTTCCTAAGGGAATGTCTAAAAGGAATGATTAAATGATTCTAGTGTGGATGGATTGGATATCAATAATGTTATTTTTGAAGAAATGTTAAGTGGTTTTATAGTCTAGTAGAATATATTATAGAACTGACTAAAAAACCTGTTATTATTAAATGGTTTATCTATAAGGTGTTTAATAAATATGTTAATAAATACCCCAATAAAATGTCTTACAAGGATTATAAGTATCAACAATATTATAATACAATGGAATAAGAGTAAGACAATGGAATTAATAAGAATATAATATATCCTGCTAATTAATGAATTCTATTCACACAAAATGTATTTATTGAATAGATATAGGATTTTTTAGCATACCTTGGATGATTCATAATAAAAGTAAATCACCACCTCGATAATTTCATTACTGAAGAAAAATTATCACTATATTTTATACTATGTTTATTTTTATAGTAATTCACATTATTAAAATATTAATATCTATCCTTTATATAAAATTATTATTATTTTTAAAATATTATTAGATCTCTCTAAATATAGGGAATAATTGTTTTAGTGAATGAAACTAAATTTCATATCAACCAATGATTATCCACAAATAAAATGGTTACTTTGAAAACTGTTGAGGAGAAAATTATATAACATGGTGTTTGATAAAATGTAAAAATGGATTTATTGAGTAAATGGTTAGATTAAAATTCAATAAAAGGATAAGACCGTTATGAAAAAAATATTATTTCAAATTATTGAAATGTTGATATCTATGCATATATTATATAATCAATTGAATATATCTTTTAGATAACCGTTTATATTTTCATTTTAGGTGATTATTAAAATATATCATGGAAATTTATATAAAAATGATAGATTGTAATACCCAAATATTTTTGAATATATCATTTTCTCTAAATTAATATTATATTTGATATTGAAAATGAATGATATGGATTTGTTGACAAGGTTAATTATTAATGAAAAAATTGAAAAAACCTATGAATTATATTTGAAAAATTATTAGTATAAAAAAGTCTCTATAGACTAAATGGAGATGGATAATGTTCCTAATAAAGGATTGATCATATTGTACGAATAAATGAATGAGTCAATGAATATCAAGGAAACTTAAACAACAGAAACTAAATTGATTACAAATTTAGATCATCTTATATTTCTCAAATATGACTATTATTGATAGAATAAACAATTAAAATGATTTCTCAAATTTTATAGAATTTTCTTCTATCCAAAAAAACATACAATTTTTATTGAAAACCATTATGGGATTTAAAGGAGAACTGATGTTCACAAGTAACTTATCAATATTATAGATGATAAAGTACATCCCTTAATGGGGATAAAAAATGATTTTGTGTTATGATCATCACCACTTGGAATCTCCCTTAATCACAGAGAACAATTTTACATATGGGAGAGATAGATCATTTGTAATAATAGATCCAAGGGTTGTAATATTGTATAAACTGAATATTACTCGATGTGTTTTTTGAGAAGAGGGTAGTATATTCCTACACACACCCTAAAATTATGTTGTCGAATAATATTTTGAATGTTTTCACATAATGGGATAATATTTGGGTAATTTTATTCTTTGTAACCATAACTCATTTTTCTACTATGGTGTTTTCATGCTAATTTATACATGTTTTAGTAGATGTTGGTTTCTTATGAATTATTTTATTTCATTTGTAAGATAGATTTCATGGAGTAAATAGGTGAACACCTAAATACACATTTTATTTTTTTATTAATATAGGGTAGATGAAATATATACACATATTAAAATAATTAATTTTTGGGTGTATTTATAAATTTCAATTAGAGTGATTTTTGTTAAAAATGTGTGAGAATTGTATGTGTTGTCATAAATAGTCATTATGTGATATAGGTTATATAATGAGATTATGAAAAAATTGTGGAGAATTATAATTCCCCATGAAAATTATGATGATTTTTGAACAAAAATTATCCCCCAAATACTTGTGTTAATGATAAAATATTGTTTAAAACACAAAAAATGAAGTGAAATTAAATAATTCCATCCAATATTTTACTATTTAAAATAGAATATGATTTTTTTTCAAGGCGATTGAAATAATATTTTCCTTAAAAAATATTTGAAGATAATGTTGATAAGTGAATGATTTTCTATCTTTAATAATTATATGGTGATAAACTGCTTGATATTATATTTTATACATAAAATATAATTTTTTGAATTTTTTAATGGGACTTATTCAAAAATTGTCCAACCACACAATCCAAGTGAGCTCCATTGATTTACCTAATTTTGGTAGAACTGTTAAAAAAATGTAGTTATGACTTGATTGAATCCCATCGTGACATGGGGGATCCCATGTTTTCTTCAACTACTATGAACATGGAGGCACCCTTGTGGGCATTGGTGCTCAAATGGAGGTATTATATCCACTATGCAAGCATGTATCATGGTTTTTTTTGGTATGAATTATTTGTGGTTACATGTGAGGACCCCTTGATATGTGAATCTTGTATGTGGATGAATTTTTGAAACATTCATTAATATTATAGTCTTTTGAAAATGAGGACATGTTATTTACAACATGATAAATATTTGATATTAAAAAGGGACGCCGAATATTTCACAATTTTATATGGTCAGTGAAAAAATTAAAGACCATTAAAATATTGTTTTGCATGAGAAATGCTTGACTATACCATTTTATGTAATTGTATTTACATGGTATCACAAATAATGTTGGGAAATTTTTTAATATTATATAATATATGTACAAATTCAATTTTATAGTGTTCATTTTATATAAAATGAGCCTACAACATAAGAAACACTGCTAAACTTGTTATATTATATTACGGGAGAAATTAAAACCACATGGAAGAGCCATGCCAAGAATCCTAGTAGCAGGAATGGATGATATATTTTATATGAGGTAATTTGTACAACAAACTATCACATGAGTGCGTATATGGTGTTTCCATGTCCACCATGTTGGGAAAACTGGGATGTTATAGTAGTTTGGGAGGTGTGGTTCCAAGAGAGGACACCATTATACTTGAATATACCACTTCGATTGATAAAAAATATATATAATAAGAGGATCCATACTAATCCATGGATAGATTTTGAATGAAAGGAATGGAGTATTTACTATCTGTATTAAATTTTTATATAAAAAAAAGGAATTTCCAATTTGGTCATAAACCTCATTTGATCGATTATTTTGGACATCATTATTATCTTGATCCTACACTTGGGTATGATTCTAACAAATACATTGGTAAAAAATTTATGCATCTATTATTGACCCTTCCTTTTGTGCAATATAATATATGTATATTATCTAGAGATTATGTGGATTTGGTTTTATCTATGATATATCCATGTATTTTTACTATGATTATCATGAATTTAGTATTTGGAATAACATGTTTTAACAAAATATGAAATAATGTTTTAAAATAATGTTTTCTTTCTTATATGAGTTTGACCTGATGATATATAAGGAGGGTCTTGTGAGAATATCATTCATGTTATTCAACAATCAAAGAAAAATTATTCATTATTAAGGAAAAAGGCAACATATATTTTGATATCAAAATATTTTAGAAAAATAGAACAATTATGTTTTTTAAAAAACAATTCACATGGTATATTTGTTGGGATTTTATATTTTCTTTACTAGAATATAAATTGTAGATCTAATTCGGTTTAAATATAATATTAAATTAACATATACTACATAAAATATTAGACTACCACATATCAATGATTTAAAATTACAAGGAGAAATTTGGAACCATAAATAACTCATTTATTTTAAAAATATTGATAAATCGAATCATCTTGACTTGTGATTCTCTCACTCAATATTTCCATTGAAATACTAATATACATAGGCCATTGGTTTTTATCCACAAATTTAAATAGTTTAGTAAAAATGGTTCCCGAATGACTTCCATGATTATACAGAACATGTTTGATAACATGAAGATGAGAAGAACTCCATATTCAAATAAAATTATTTTCAAAAATCACTCTTTCATGCATGATAATGTTGAATGGAGATTGTAAAATACATGAAGATAGTTTATATCATGTTAAATGTATTTCATAAATGAGGATAAATTATGATGTATGAATTAGATATACTGTATTCATATGATAGTTCTTTAATATTTTAATGTGTAATCATTAAAAAATAACTGAAATAAAAAACCTATGAAAATAACATAAATCAATAAAATAATTTCGTTATGTGAGCTATGGGTTACAACATGGCATATGATTTGAGCTTGGAGTTTTTTTAATAAACTATGTTTATGATTCAATGATAGAAACTTATATTGTATAGGTTTTATCTTCAATAAAATATTATTGGATAACTTTTGTGTATCAATTGCAAACACGAATGTGATTTTTGGACTTCATCAATAGAAGGAAAAATATACTGAACATTGTTTCAAAAAGGAAATTGATTATATAAAAGTGATTTGAATTTTTGAAAAAATATGACCGAATGTATCAATGGTTGCTGATGATGATTTATTTTTTACTTAATAAGAGAAGGTATATTATTCTTATTTGAGGTGGATCGACTAGAAAACAAAATAATAAATTCTATAATCGAATCATTATAGAGATTATGATTAATCGTTTGAATGTCGGTACAACCATTTGCTGTCAAGGATCATAGATGTCAGGTATAAAAATTCATGTTTAAATAATTTTACATGTGTAATATTACTATCCAAATAATATGAGATGTATTAGTGGGGTATATAACCATGATAAAAAAAGGTCAACTTCTGAAGGTGTATAATAATTTTTTTCCATACGAACTAAAATTATTGTATAAAATCAATTTTGTGGTGTCTAAATAACATGGAAGATAACATGTCATAGGATGTACCATTTTTTAAATATTGTGCTATTTGTTTCATTTACATTATATATTTAATACATTTTCCACCCATTAAAATAGAAGACCACAATTTTTATAAGAATCAGGTAAAATAAATGGAAAAGAATTATGAAAAAAAGACACACATGATTCACAAACCCTCTAAATGTGACTACACTATATCTACCCAAACATTTAATAATGAAATATTACATATTTTAAATGAATATTCAATAAATATCATTATGATCCACCAGTGAACCATATGGGTTTTGTGACTTTTAATAATTGATATATAAAAATATTATTTAGTTACATTATTCATCATATATCATAATGTGATTATCACTATGTGCATGTATTGAAATATCATACATAAAATTTTTATTTATAACCTATTTAAGGGAAAAAATAAGGGATGATATCATATTATCAATAATGGTAAAAATGGTATATTTCAAAAAATTATCTCTTGAAATCATAATAAAATATAAAGTATATCCAATCATGGACATAAAATAAAAATCACATACCAAATAATTCATTTATAATAAATATGTATCATTGAATTAAATTTTATAATTTTAATATCCACTAATTAAAAGTGCGATGAAGCGACACAAATCAATCCCAAACCCTATGTTCTGATAATAAGAAAAAAATTATTTCATAAATAATTTTTAAAATTATAGTTATAAAAACCACTCATATATAATACGTTAACTAATTAGTTGATAAAATAATTATGGATCATGCACCACCATTTGTTCACCATATCATAACAAATCATAGAAAATCCTATATTTTTCTTTTTCAATCAGGCATCATCACACGGTTACAATAGTGGATAAATCACATATGCTTGTTTCCATTAAATATATCATGAGATACAAACCAGTACCAAATAAATTATATGGAAGTATATTTATGTACACACAAAAAACATATTAAAAACTATAAATACATGTTCTAAAACATAAAAAATCATTTAGGATGTCATTAAATCATAATCCATTGAAAAAAAAGTATTTTTTAAACATTTAAATGTTTTATTATAACATAACTTATGGGAAATGTTTTTTTTCATAAGTATATCATCATCATTATCGTAAACCATATAGAGATATAATAAGAATGGTATAACTCCATCATATACCAAGTAATTCACAATTAACCCCAATAATATTATCAAATGTAAAGAATAATTTTTTATATAATTCCAATATATCGTGGTGAATTTCCATTACCAGATAGCTGGAACATTTCCTAAGAAAATTAAACATTTAATTTTGAAATCCTTTCTACAAAAATTAGAAAAAAATATTATTAAAGGAACTTTATTTCAAAAGATATATATAAACATGGCGTGGAATATTCAAAACATTTAGTGGTAATTAATACCCCAAATTATATTCATGTCATATGGGTTAATAGCATGAATCATTTAAAAGAATAGGTATGTTTTCAAAATTAAAATGTTCTGAAAATGAAAACAAGATTTATTTGAATAAATTTTATAATGGGTCATTTTTTTAAATAAAACTTCAAAATTTCCCAATAGATTATAAAAACATTAAAAATCCTATTTTTATGAAAATATTGATATGAAGAAGTTGATTCTTTGATCGAATAGTAATATATATTTGGTTTTCGATAACAAATTTAATATAGTATCATGTGTTATTATGGTATGGAAAATTAAATGAAATAATATATTCTATATGAATGAAAATTAGAGAATATAAAATTATTGGATTTATTTGGTAAAGAGAATTTAAATTTTCAAATGAAAATGAATACATAAACAATCCTAAATAAAATATGGTGGATTTATAAATCCATTACCAAAACTCTCATAATTTCATGTAATAAATAAAAAATTCCTATTTAATAATATAAATTTATTAAAAAAGAATTGTATAACCATACCCATATATATAGTAATATATAGTTATTGAATATTATATCTTACCATATTTTTTAATCTATTTTTTACAAAAATAAGAGTTATGGGTGATAATTATTTTGTTTATCATGTATGAATTGGAGTAAAAGACCTAAAAATTATACATTAATCTTTGTTCCATCATATATTAAATTTATATTAGTTAATTATTATAATTTTTAATCATTGTATATATTTTTATAACTATTCATATATTGTGGTGAGGAAAATTGATTTACATCACTTTATCAATTGGGACGTTTATACATATTTCCAAGTAATGTATCGATTCAAAATTTTCAATGTGGTAAGGGACACATTGATTCAAAAATATCTTTTAAATGTATTCATTTAAAAATAGTATAACTTTTAAATGATTTCATGAAAAATGGATATTTCTCTCAAATAGTTTTACTGATTATTTTCAACCATGTCAACATCCTTTACTGAATATTATTCTTGATTGAGGTTGATTTATTATAATAAAATAATCTATGTTGTATATAATGAATTATGATATGTTTTACTATGAATGTTCTATTTTTATACCATTCATGGTGTTTGTTTAATGTATTGATAGTTCATATTCTAGTTTTAATACAAATGAATTTATTATGTTTCAACATTTTCAAATTAGAAATCCATTGGATTTAGTAAGTGACTGGTGGAGCCTGCTATAGCTCCTTGTTGTATCAGTTGGTCTCCTGAGGTAGACTAGTGTCATGGCCCAAGTATTTGAAATAAAATTATTTTTAGACATGGCAAGAGGCCTTGAATATATGGTTATGATGTCTGGCATTATGAATTCCATCAATATGAAATTAGTAATTGATATTACATGTTGTTACTTTACTAGTATAATATCTTTGAAAATACATTAATGATATCATTTTATTTATCATTTCCATTTTTTTGCTGAATTGTATGGTTATAGGGATTTGATTTTAGTCTTATACCATTCCATAAAATTTTATGATTATTCAAGATAGAATCCTCTCTTTTGTTTATCCTTTCTGATCATTTGAATTTACCGCTTTCTTATGTTTTATTCTCCCAGGATGCCATGTAGTATATTTTTATTAATATTAAGGTTTAAGATAATGGAATAATGAAGTTATCAAAGGATTATTTATGCTATTTTTTATCTTAGAAATACTAATGTAATGTATATGTTTGAATCTAGTACATTCATGGCTACTAATCTAATAGGTCTTTCGAGACATGATATATTGTGATCATGTCAATGTTATATAACAATGCACTGACTCTGGGTATCTAAGGCTGAGGCATTACATTAAAGTTTTTTTATCTCTAATAATCATAAAATTTCACTTTTCCTCTTTTGAAAAGACGATGTTATCAAAATACTTAAAATGTGGGTCTCAATAATTGTATTTAAAAATATTAATTATTATTTTGTATCATTTTTTTTATTTTTTATCTTCCAATATATATTTTCAGGGGAAATTCATTAGTTCATTTTCAACGATCTGTTATTTCAATAACATTTATATTTACCAAATCTATTTCATGTAAAAATCATGAAAATTATTATAGAAATTGATAAATAATTTATTATATTTAAAAAAACATTGAAAAAATGATTTCTAAGAAAAAATTTCATTATTTAATTTAATTTATATTGTCTAAAACATTGAATTGCAATGGATTAATATTTTATGAACCATATTATAAATTCATCTTTTAAATACACTTATTTGTTTTTTGAATGCAGTCAAAGTCAACATAATCCCAAAATTTTGAAATCATACATTTAAAAATGACATAAAATCCATTTTATTTCATTGGGTATTGATGATATAATAAATCATTGGTATCATGTTGTATATAAATTTTTTAATGAAGATATGCGGGATACTATGTCACTGATATAATAGATAGATATTTTACTACATATACATGAAATTATTATAAATAATAGTTATTAAAAATATAATTCAATTATAAATAGTTGTATTGAGAAACCAATGACACTTATATTCCATAGGTTTAAAAAACATTTGTCAAATAGTGGTCATGAGTTTTTGAATCCTCAATCACATATGGATTTTATATCCCATAAACATATGTAACATTAGGATAACATGTTTCTTAAACCAAATATCCATGTTTACAAGGGGATTATTATGCCTAAGATACTATGTAAATATTATTTTTTATTATAGGGGTGCAAATTTTTTTTAAAATGTTACATATGCATATGAAATTACATATCTTAATTCTTGTGATTGTGATCCATGATTTTTATTTATTATATAATATTTAACCAATGTTATTACATTGGATATGTTTCCCCATTTGTGATTACATGTCTTATTACCACTACGTATTTATTAATATTATTGTTCTATGATCTATTTAATATTATATTTACCCATAACACATGTTTTCTAATACAGTAATATTCAATCCCCTTGATGATATATTATTTATTTTTTATCAGACTGAGATTTTGATCTTATACTTTTCTTATGATTCATTCCAATGATTATAAATATGGATATATATTTTTTACAAGTATATAAGGGAGTGTAGTGTGGTTAAATGAATAATTTTTCATAGGTATAGTAAAATAATGTTCTTATATTTCACTTTTGCAAGTAAGACATAAAATACAATCATTGGATATGAAATTTATTATAAAAATGTAATTAATATTATATATGAATTATGTAATTTATATAAATAATTTTTTTGGTTAATCTTATATTGAATCATATCAACTATTTATGTAATTAATTTTTAATGATTCACCGTAGTTTCCGGGTCTAGGGAACTGTAATATATCCTTTAACAATGTTTATATAATATCTATATTACATGAATTAAATTTGATAAATTTACCCGATTAATGAATACAAATATACATGCCTCATTCATGTAGTTATAAAATAAAATTCATAAATTGTTTTTTTCATTTTTTTTTTGTAGTTATAGGTCATGTTCTATTAATAGTAATTTCCAATGGTGCACATTATCGAATATATTCACTTGTTACAGAAAGAATATTTATTTACTTGTTTTATCCTCTATAAATTTATGCACATTTAAGGGATTTATTCATTATTGGTATGTTAAAATCCATTTAAGTCATGGGTTGATTTAATTTCATAGAAATTATGTATTTTCACTAAATAAATTTACATTAATTTGATTAAATGGTTTTAAAAAATATTTTTTAGTAAATTTAATTTATTTGAAATGATTAATGAAACATATAGGGTGATAAATATATTCTTAATTGAAATAAAATTATACTAGAATCATGAGGTGTAACATTAGAGAAATTTTAACTACCCAAACATTTATAAATAAATTCCCATTACGACTAAATTAAATTCCATATTATGTAATGTTGTTATTCAAAACTAATCTACTTCTTTGTTTTAGTCATGTTCTACATAAAATACTATTATTAATCATGATTGTTGATAATATAATAATAGGATAGTGATCATATTATATTTAAACAATAAGGCTTATAAAAAATTCAATTGAAATGTATGATATAATACAAATCCGCAAATATTAGGATCAAACACTATGATTCCCATTTAATGTTGTTTTTTAGTGTGATAGAATATATAGGATTTCCCCTTTACCATGACCTTCTTTACACTGAATAACTAAATGCTTTTGAATACAATTTATGAGATATGTTATGGAACATCGAGATCATAACCCAAACTATATTTTCCGAACAACCTCAAGAAAATCTCATTATCACACACATTACACATAGAGAATTCGCTAAAGGAGTAAGTAGTTATGTATATTGAAAAAAATATGTTAAATTTGAATATATGGTATTCAATAGTATTTTATTATATTTATTCCTTATTTTTTAAAATTATAAATTATTATTTAGTGATATTGATGAAAATTAGATTTTGACATGAAAAAATATGAAATGTTTTTTTGGACAATATAAAATTTCTATTAAAAATTTACATTTTATGAAGTTATAAATTTTATAATAAATGGTATATTAATATGAATTTATATTTATAAATACTTTGTAAATGATTATATTATTTAAAAAAGTGAATGTGTCATTTTTATAAGGCCAGAATATAGTTATTATCAGAAAACACAATAATTTACAACATTTGTGTATTTTTATTTTACATTATAATTTATCAATTAAAATTATTTATTTTTATAAATTAATTAATTTTTTTGGATCACCATGTCCATGATAACCATCCTTGAAATGTTTAAAATTCTTGAGAAAGTATGTTTTTTGGTTAAAAATTATATGTGGTATAAATATAATGAATTTGTTATGACATCATATTATACGAATTGAGATTTAATATATAGAATAAAATGAATAAATTAAAAAATATATATTTTATAATTATATTAATTTGTTTTAGGTTTAGTTTGATTAATTTTATAAACAATTTATTATTCATTGAAAAAATAAATTTCGTACGGTTTTAAAATCTATCCTCTATAGTAATGACTCACCTACACATCACCAATAATAATATTTTAAAATTCCATTGTGATAAATTTATAAAATAATAAAAACCACTCCATATTTTATGAAACCATGATAAAAATAAAGTGATGGAATTTGGAATTCAATATATTGTTTTATATATTCCAAAAAATTTGTATATAAACTAATAATGTATTCTCGTCCTTTTTCTTATACAAACCTATAGAATTTCCCATTTATAGTCACTAACAATCTGTGTATAAATATTATTCAATATGTTTTATTCTTTGGAGAAATCCAATGATTCCCACAAGATTTAAATAATCTCATTATAATATTTTATTAATACTCTTTCATTTCAAGGGATCATTTCATTCCACTCTTTATTCAAGAACCTTCATCATGTATTTATTTTAATCAGTAATAATTAGGTTATAATGAAATTTAAAAAACATTTTTTATATTTTATTGTCTTCATAATTATCTATTTTACTTTAATAATGATGTTAATGTGATTATAGAACCATTTCATTATCATTAATCCCTCTTATGATTCTTTATTTCCCATTATTATAACAGTGATGCTATCATAAAATTATTACATTCCATACATGTGTACTTTGAATACCATCACAATTTACACTCATTTGTATATTTTTATACAAAAATATAATTCTATAATTTGATTATTCAATTTATTCCTTCTATAATGAATTATTTTGTTAATAAATATTATTAAATATTAAACTATGTTGAATGATCTATGATACACAACTATGAATCAACATGATATGAAATAAATGGGTGTGACCATAAATTTATAGTGCTTTAATTAATTGGGTAATTTGTTTGTCAGATGAGATATTATTTGTTGGAATACTTAATAAAAATAATCCATTAATGTACTCTTTAATTTATTTTATTATCTTTTAGATGTTATCCTCCAACTATGTTTATAATTTCATGTTTAATGTTTTTGAAACATTTAAATGATGCCTTTATTATACCATGATGATTCATTCTGTTTCCTTGAATACTACATCCTCCACTAATTTTTTCCATTTATATTCCTATTTACTAGCATGTAATACTTTCATCATTTTATTCCTTTTTATTTCCTTACTGATATTTATTTGTCACCCATTTATTATGTGTGATCCCAGGTAACACTATATTGTTTTAAAACATATGAAATTTAATAATCATGTTAAGTAATTATATAATAATGTAATGGTATACATGTGTCGTCTTGATCTGTAATATACCTAACCTCCCAAATACAATAGTATTCATTATATTATAGGTTGTAATATGTGTTATTTAATGTAATAATCAATTATGTAATGTTAATTATGGGTATCAGTTTATATAGTTAGTATTAGAGGAATGCATATTTATATTTTTGATTACAATTTAAAAACTAAACTAAATGGAATATGTACAAGAATAAACCTAAGAAAACAACACTATATATTTATAATTTATATTGTTATCGGTCTCATAAAAAATACATCTTTATTTGGAAACTAAAAATTGACACCTCTTTGGGAAAGAGGTTCTAATGTGCGATAAACATAGAAAGAGAAACATTGATCTAAGGTTGATCATTACCAGGTTCACGAAAATAATCATCTCTTCCAACCTCTTTTAATAATCCAAATATATAATATTTAATAATTACCCATTCCCATTATGAACCATTATTTATGAAATAAAAAGTACCATAATATTTTATATTAGGAAATATATCATGGATATCTAATATTTAAGTAGATAAATTCATATATTTTTGAATACAAATTATTTATGAGTTATACATTTAATAATCATTATTAATCAATTATTTGTTTAGTTTTTTGAAAATAATCAACCGTAATTTTATAATTTTTCTATAAAATTTATAGAAATGGGATGAACTGTTCCAACAACCACTATGAAGGAAAATTTTATAACTAGCTAAATTTGATTCCTAAAATGATAGGATTTTATGTAGGAATTATATTTATTTTTCGAAAAGCAGCTAATAATAATCACAATAATTTTTTTCACACAGTTTATTAACCAGAAAAATTAAAAAAAAATAATATGGTGTCTTAATGAAGTTCATCTGATAATTGTGCCAAATGAAATAGGACACAATTTAATTTTTGAAAAATAATTAGAAATAAAAAATAATGAAAATGTACAAATGAGCCTTTATTTTTTCTATGTGTCGAAGGATAGGGGTAAAAATAAAAAATTCCCATGGAAAAATAAAAAATATGGTAGAGAAAACTAATGTTCAATATAAGGAATCATTCAATATTATATGTCATAAATGTTTAGATATTGTGAAATATCAATGTCATATCAATATTTCAAGGGCTAAGAATCATGATGAGCACCATCAATCCCCACGAAGAAGGAATAAAAAAAATCCAATTCTAAGATGGATGAGGATGAAAAAAGTACATGTAACCAATATTAAAATGTCTCATATGTCGTGATTTATTTCAATTCATTCCATATTAACAAATAATTTATTTATCCCATGAACAATTATTCACCACCCAAAATTATTTGATATCAATAAGGAAAAATTATATGAATATTTTATTATGATTAGAACGGTGTGTGAATTTTCATCATGGAAATCATATCAATATTCCGTTTTTATAATTTAAGGATATACTAGTTATGGAATGGTTTTATATTATAAAGACTCCACAAATTTAGGATATAAGGAAATAAAACTTCTTTTATTTAATCTAACTATGACTCTATACAAGATAAAGGATGAGGATAAATATTTTTTAGTTTCAGCATCTCTATTATGAAAATTAATTCGTTGTTCAAAAGTGTATCTTGTTAAGATTATTATGTATGTAACTCCCCAACATTTTTATGAAATTTAATTCAATATAATATTCATTAATTTGATGATTTAATTAAATGAACTGGATATTTTTTTCATCATTTATATGAAACACCAAGTTTATCTAATGTTGCATGTAACATCATGTTTCATCGATAACTAGTATTACAGGCAAGGCTGATTATTAAAAGGCAATAATATAAAATTAATATTATTATAGTAATTAAATATACATTATAATGTTTAGAATGAACAGTAATAACTATATAATGAATTGAATTTTTGGGATAGTAATTAATTTTAAATTAAGATATAAATCAATTCAAAATAAAGGATGTGTTTTTATGAAAAGGTTATCCTTTCCCAAAAATCAGTTTTATCTAACAAATAATATTAACTAATATTATTTGATTAATTTAATTATATTTATATGATATATCTGCAATAACATGTTTTGAAATTCATCCATTATGTTTTATATGTATACATTATGAAAAATAAACCTATTTATATAATATAAATATGTAATTCTCTACAAGGATGTTTTTCTACCATTTATTGGTAGAATGGTTTTATGTTTAAAATTTTACACTTTTATAAACGTTATATAAAAAATATAACATTATTTTTGTAATGGTAATCTAAAAATGTAATTTTCCTATTTTTTTTATGACATGGAACATTTTTAATGAATATTGAAAAAATATATATGTAATTCAAAACTGAATTTTAATATCCATAATTTTAAATGATAAATGATAAATTAATTTTGTTTTAAAGGTAAAATAATATATATTATACATCTATTTAAATAATATTGGTCATTGGAATGATTGTTATACTAAATAGGTATATAAAAAATTCCAAACCTTTCCATATTTTAACATTGAAAACATTCATTTTCTCCTCACCTTTAGAGTTAATTTTAAATAAATTTTAAACAATTATTTTTATTTAATATAGAAAAATTGATTCCATATTTGTAATAATAATTTTATTATTTATTAAATAGTCCCATTTTGATTTTAAATGCATTATTAGTTATATTAATAATTTTTATTAACATGGTTATGGATAAATCAGGTAATCAAGGGTATAAATAATTATGATTTGGATTCAATAATAAATCTAAAAATTTTAATTATTTTATTTCATGATTTAATTTCATCAAAAATCATCCTTGGTCTGAATTTATTACCTATTATAGCCACATGGAGGACATTAAGACCCTTATAATATATTATTTTTCAAAAAATCATACTTATCAAAATAAATTTTTTAAGAATAGCCTTTTTATTATATAATAACACATAATACATATTATTCCATAAGAATTATATTAAAACATAAAATATCTATTTTAATTATCTAAATTTATTATTTGTTTTTAGGTAAGAAATAATTTCTCTAATGTCTTCCACAATTATTATGCAGTAATTATTTAATTGATGGAATAATCAAATGAATAAAATTAATATTCACAAAATAAATAATAATTTTTATAATTAATGACATTTAAGAATATCTAATAAAAACATGAAATATCAGGAATGTATTAAATGAGTTTAAAATGAGATATATTATTGTTTTAAATATCAAAGTAATGAATAATGTCACAATTACAATTACAAAATAATTAAATAAATAATAATTTATCAAATATTTTAAAAATAAAAACATTATTAAACATTAGTCAAATGGTTAGAAAATGTGGAATATTTCATAAAAGATTAATTTATGTTTCTTCATTTAATTTTATTGTAACATTATTGAACCTCAAATAGTATAAAACTATGCTTTCATGGTATTAATTAAATGGGTTAAATAATGGTTAAAACCAAAAGATAAGTAGGAAAATTTAGTCAGATCATATAGAATTTTTTTTGGATGAATTTATTTTGACCCTTCATACTAATATTTTTGAAATATATATGGTATTAACGACATTAAATTGAAAATTAATTTATATTAATTTGATATTTTGAAAAACATTCAAGATTTCTCCTCCGCTCTCTAATAACTTGGAGACTATACATTTTTCATTTAGACATAAAAATAAATTTTTTTCATAAAAAAATTGTAAAATTATCCTCCAAAATTACATAACATAAACCAGCAATCATTCCTATGTGAAAATATACATCCAGGCATGCCTTTAGTAGTAAACTAAAAAAAGATACCCAAAGAAGAGGTAACATTAATCAATGAACTTTATTATTTTATTTAAAATTAAAACAAATAAATTATATTTAAATCATATTTATATAATAACCATATTATTGTTATTAAAATAATATATTTTTATTTTAACGTAAATACCTAAATCAATACACACTTCTATGAAATGGGATGCACCGTCATCGTTCGTGTGTATTGCAGACAACCACCTCTAGAACCAAGATCAATATTATTCCATTCCAACCATTAATGATTGGAAATAAAGATTTATTTATTTTTTCTATTGAATATAAATTACTTTTATTACTTATTATTAGTCTTTAAAATTTATATCAAACATCATATCATGATTTTCATTTTGTGGGAATATTATATTGTTTTTTGGGTGTGAGGCAGAATATTTCCTCGCGAAGCGATATGATTTATTCATGCATTACATTTAATGTATTAAATATTTTTATAATAAATATATGTGATATATATAAGAATTATAAATTATTCTATAAGGATAATATATTACATAGATTTCTTTCTTTTAATTTGACAATAAAATGAAAGTAATGGTCATGCATACGTATGACCTATCGTCTCCCTGAACAGTATAGATTATCTTCAACCTGCATATTTAATTAATCACCATAAATAGATATACACAAAATATAAAACAAATTCATATCTTTTTCATTATTATTAATATAAATAAATTTTGATATATTCTATACGGCCAAAAATTAAGAGTCAAAACATGTATAAAAATCAAAGCGGTTATTACTCGAAAGACAACATTATCATGAAATTGTTAATAAGAGAGTAGTATATAGTCCAAAAAATATCATATATTGTATTATATATATAAATATAGTTGTGATAGATTAGTAATAATGTTATATTTTTTATATAGGTGGTTTAGACGTGTACAAATGATGTTAATAGTTATGTTAGGGGTAATTCTAGTCTAACATTTATTTTATTGAAAATAATTCCATATTATACAATCATCTTATTTTTTTGGGTATATATTACCCAAAATTGAACTATGAGAGTATTATCATGATGATTATGGTATTTTAATATCCATATAATTTTTTGATTCATGAGGAATAATATTATACCAATTAAAAATTGGAAGTTTTTTATATAACATTATCATCATTATTAGAGACTGATTTTGTTTACGAATCCATTGGAAAATATTTATCTTTCAGTTATTTAAATCCTAAAAATGGTTCTGAATTTTTTTAATAAATATTTCTCAATAATTATTTCAAATGATATCCCAAATTGTTTTTCAATCTAATATGACAATGTTTTTTTAAATATTCATTACAGGAGATATTTTTTGATGATACCATTGATATTATTTTTATTGGTTTTAAGTTTATATAATTGAATGATATAGATAAAACCAATTACTTTTCAATGGGTTATGAAATTATAATAATTTTATGAAACTGAGTTCATTTTCATTAGTTCTTATATAAATTGATTTCATTCTATAATTAAAAAATAAACTCATTATAAATGTAGAATGAAATATGTTGTATTTATATAAATTATCGAATCCCTAATACACATTAATCACATTACTTATGAGAGTAAAAAATATATGAATCATCAACGTGAAAATATGAGATATTAATACATTATAATAAGTAAATAAATGTTTTGAAAATAATAATTAAGTGTTGGTTTTTTTGTGAAATATGAATGATTATTTTTCATTTGAAAGTCAATAGAATGATTTAAAAAAATTTATCTTCATAAAATAGATTCATAAATTATTAATTTATTATAGTATGATTGTTATTTAATTTTCTAATACATTAAATGTTTTTTAAATGTTTAATAATATCATTTACACATTTAAAATTATTATTATTTTTATTTAATGATGATTGTAAGTAAAAAGTAAAAATTATCAAATTTAGAAAACTAAATTTCACAAAATGTTTAGGGTGAAATATTGGTATTTCAATAAAATAGTTGATTTTTTTGAATAGTGTAATATGTTAATTTATGTTATAATCTAAATAAATGAATTATTGAGTAAAAGATTACGTATAGATGTTGTAGTAAGTTTTTTAAGAATTAAAAATAATTAGTTATAGTGTTTAATAACTTGAATACACACTCTTAATATTCTTGAGATGCAATATTAAACAATTGGATAAAATAATAATAAAAAACTCATATCTCATCCACTATAAATACCACCAATCACCAACTATCCTACTCACACATCAATATCCATGGTGCTTGTCCAAATATTGAGCTAGAAACCTCCCTAAAATCTCTCCCACATCTAAGAAAATTTTCACTAAATAAAATACCAATCCCGAGAGCCTCAAGGATGTCTCCATAGACAAGAATTGAAGAGGTAAAACCCTCATTTGTTTATTTTATTTTATTTTCAATTTATTATATTTTCTTTTCATCTCCTCACCTATCCTTCTCTAATTTAAATGATAAATATATTATATTTTATATAATATAATTTTATTTTATTAATAGAACAACCCATCATCATTTAACATGTAATCCCTTTTTGTTTTTAAAATTAAAAAACTTATGTTATGTGTTGATTTATCCCATTCAAGGATGATTAGTTTTAATATTTCTTCCCCACCTTTGATATGATCATAATATAATTAATAGTTTTTAAAATATATTTTTATATTTATATTATAACCTTTTTAATGTTTTGGGACTAATTAATATATATGAAATTAATTGAAATTAAACTATTTTCTGATCATCAGATAAAGCCGCAAATAATAAACCAATATTTTATTATGAATGTATTATGTATTGATTCATCCTCATATAAAAAAATATATAGTGCTATTTCAAATTATGGAAACATTTTTATACAATTTTATTCCACTTAAGAAATTTGTATTCTATTTTTTCATGAAGAGATATAGTCAACCAACCATGGAAGCAATGAAATAAATGCACCAAAAATATTTGAAATAACAAAATATAATTAATAAAGGAATTAAATTTTTTATAAAAAGACTAAATAAGGTATTTTAGATATGATTATAGTTCTTTACTATTAAAATAACACTATTTAAAAAATTATTCATTAGTTTTAAAAACTTTTTATATTAGGCGCACTCGAGGTAAGGGACCTTTCATTAAAAATACAATTACTAGTTTTTAAAAAAAAAATTAAATGGAATGTCTTGTTATGATACATGTATTCATGTATTAATGTTTTTAATATTATTTTATAGTGCTTGGGAATTGCATATGATAATGGTTTACGCCCATATCTCTATCCAATACATTCGGTAAGATTATATAATATGTAGACTGTAATGGTAATTTCATGTTCATCTACAATGGTAACAAAATAATAATGTCGTGAGGGTTACATAATAAGGAAGTTGGAAGTGTTACATTATAAGGTATCCATGTGGGTTATAAATCATATGGTAGTTTTAATGTTTAAAATTTTATATATGTAATTCCCCATGTTACGTTTATCATTTTATTTATGTATTCATTTTTTTTGAAACCTCTTATTATCACAATAAATGTAAATGATTTATTATAGGTGAAAAGTATTTCTCTCTGTAAATTATTTCATATATCATTAAGAATTAATGGACTAAATATTTCATTTATACTTTATATGTACTTTACTGATATTTTTACACTCATCCCATGCTTGAAAATGCTTTTCCTATATATTAAGGATGTCAAAGAGTGAAAAATAAGAAAAGATGAATGTCCTGAAGAAGACATGTTTTATTAAAAACCATTGAATAATAGAAAAATGGATATTGTATTAGTTGTATCCGATTTAGATTCTTTTATGAATTATTACATAACTATCTAAAAATCTACTCCATAAAGATATATAAAAATTTAATCAAGTGTATTCTAGTTGAATTAACTGGATTATGTAATTTCTATGTTCAGGGTATAATAGTTCGTATCAGAAAATTGTTAGAAAACATTATCAATAATGAAGATATAAATATAATACTATAAATGGTTTTACAATATTAATTTCATGAAATGATATACCATTTAAATATTAATATGTTTCTATATTCTATTATATTTATTATTAGAATGGGTTTCCATAGTTGAAACTTAAAAGTTGATGTAGCATGAAACCGAAAGAATGACATCCTTACAAATACATATCATGGAATGGTGGTAATTGTGACTGATTAGTTTTTTATAGTAATGGATCAGATGAAGATGGATAGAAAAGGAATTGGAATCTATGTAATAGAATAGCCAGAGTTATCATAATAGGACAAGATAATAGTAGAACATTATATTCAGAATCACCCTCATACATTAAGTGGATATTTTGAAGCAATGGTGGCTTAATGGTGGATTAAATCCCTTGAAATTATATATGATGTCAATAGGTGTTTGGATATTCAATATTATAGAATTTCTATTTACCATTATGAAGGTGAATCCGAATAGTGGTAGTAAATGTTTAATAATGGTAGAGATGGGAATGGTAATGATGTATTTGAATGAGATGAATTTATAATATCATCCTATAAAAATATTTACATTAATTTTTTAAAATTATATTATTAATTAAATTCCTAGAATTTAAATAAAACTAGAGAGGATTCCATGGAAATCCATGAATAAAACATTTCTCATTTGGCATGGTATTATAAAATTCTTATTTGGGGTCCTCATCGCATAATTAATCATTTTTACTCCAGATTCAATCAATTATATTGGTGTGATTTGGCCTTTATTGAATTCAAAAATTTGTGAAAAAATTTACAAATGTTGTGAAAGGGTGGAAATGCGGTTTGATGGTGATAATATTTATATTAACCACTAGTAGAATAAATTTTTTAAATAGTATATAATTATTTAGAATCAATCAATGAAATTTGAAGGAAATAAAATAAATATTAAAATGTTTCAAAAGTGTGTAAAAAATAACCTTCGGGAATTACATAAAAAATAAGGACGTTTTTTATGTGGAATGTTCATACATATGGCCTGATATAAAAATGAAAACAATCTTAAGTTTAATTATAATAAAAAAATTGAAAAGTTTATTCAAAAAATAGTTATAATGAATTATTCAAATTGTAACACCATGAGATTTTATGAGAAATATAACTTTTACATTCACTAATGTCTTGTATTTTATGCTACATCATAATTACCTTGTGTTATATGAAACACCGTATTAGCTTGCAGTATACACAACAATATTCTTGGCTTGTGTTGTACACAATTTCGAGTTCTTTTTATAGAATTCAATTCACACAGCAGTGATTACAGAATTTGTTCAATGTATAAATGAACTATGTATTGATTCCTTTATTCGCAACATAAAACAAAGCGTTAACTACACGTATCATTGACTTGGATTGTGTTATATGAAAGATCGACTTTCCTCGAAAGCTTGCATTGTACGTGATACTGAGTTTCACTTAACATTGATATATTATTGAAATATTATAATTTAGTGGGATATAAAGTATCCTTACTGAATATAATTAACCACATTTTTAATTTTATAACATTAGAAATCATCTTACTATTTTTCTAGAACATTATATTAGAACAAAGTCATTATTTTGGATAATAGAGGTACTTTAAAAAAAATGATGGTTTAACCCCATTTGATGGTGCACCAGTTTAAAATCAAGTTGTTGACACATTTATATGTTAAATATTACAAAATAAACTTATTCTATTCAATCAGGATGTAAAAATTTTCGTCTGATAAATTTTTTTGATATTTTTCTGATAACTTTCTTATTTTAATGAATAATAAAAATAAATTATATTTTAATAAAAAAACCCACTTTTTCTATGAGATGATATATACTATTAAATTATAATATTTAATGGTTTTAATGTATAAATATAATATATTTTCCAATTTAAAATAATGTATATCATTATCATTAACTTTACATTGAATTTTTCAGTAAAAGCATTTCAATCTATTGCAATGTTTTAACATTTAAAACCTATTTTCTCAATAATGGGATTATTTTTAAATTTATCATTACAACTTCTGTGATTTGAATTTTTAAAAAAGGAATACTTATTTGGAATCAATAGGTCCCAGTTAATTTAATATGATACTTTTATTTTTGGACATTATGAATAGTAACTTCAGTAATTATTTTATTTACCACGGTTTAAGAGTAAATCAGGTAAATAAGTGTAAAAAATAATATTTTATTAATACTAAACTACCCAAAAACACGTCCTAATCTAATTGGATGAAATATTCCTGACCATGGGGATAATTAGGTCAATTTTTGGACCCCATGGATTCACATGAATGTGAAAATGGAATTTTAATAGAATTAATTTAAAGGAAGGTAATTATAACCTAAAGATAAATATTTTACTAAATCGATTTTAATATAGGGTTATAAAACATACTTCTATATCTATAAATATTAATTATATATCTAATTATATATCATATATCATGGTATTTTATTTATAATTTTTATAATTCTTAAATATAATGTATATAATGACACAATTATGATGTTGTGATTAGATAATTAATGAAAAATTCAAATAATTGAAATTATAAACATTAAAACAAATATAATTTGGTTAATTTGATGTCATCCAAGAAATATATGGATGATATAACAATATTATATTTAATTTAATGCATTTTTTTGAAACAATCAGGTTTTATGAATTTTTAAAAAGACAAATATGGATAATGTCCAAAATTATCACAATTCATTACATAAGAAATAAAATTGTTTATTAAATTATATTAAATTCGAAAAAATATAATATTTTTCCAAAGGGTTAGTAAAAGTCCATATATGTCATAAATAACCTTTTTGGGTCGTTTAACATTATATGATAATTACATTAACCCATAATGTGTAAATAACACGATATCAAGGTGTAATGGATCAGACCTATCTAGTCCAATAATTTATGAAAATATGGTGTTTGAGGTGTTCCGGGAGGTCAAGGTGACTTATACTCCATAATGTTATCCAATTTTCCAATTCTATGAACAATTCCATCAGTGAACAGTACTATTGGTAACCTCTAACGGTAATATCACTTTCATTTTCTAAATTTCGAATTCTGTGAACAGTTCTATCAATGAACGGTTCTATTAGTAACCTCTAACAGTAACCTCTCTTTTCTTTGCCAAATTTTTAATTCTGTGAATAGTTCCATCAGTGAAATGTTCTATCTGTGAGGTTTAGTGTACAATGTTCTATCAGGGAGGTTCAGTGAACAGTGTTCTATCAGTGAGGTTTAGTGAACATTATTATATCAGTGAGGTTTTGTGAGCAATGTTTTATCGTTGAGGTTTAGTGAACATTGTTCTATCAGTGAGGTTTAGTGACTAGGGTTCTATTGGTGAGGATTAGTGAATAGTGTTCTATTAGTGAGGTTTAGTTAACAGTGTTCTATCAGTGAGGTTTAGAGAACAGTGTTATATCAGTGACGTTTGGTGAACAGTGTTCTATCAGTGAGGTTTTATGGACAATGCTTTTTTAGTGAGGTTCAGTGAACAATGTTCAATTATTGAGGTTTAGTGAACAATGTTATATCAATGTGGTTTAGTGAATAGTGTTATATCGGTGAGGTTTAATGAACAATATTCTATTAGTGATGTTTAGAGAATAGTTTTTTATTGGTGAGGTTTATTGAACAGGGTTCTATCGGTGAGGATCAGTGATAGGTTTTTCCAAAATGGAAGGTGTATAGTGTTTCCAGAATAGTGAGGTCTATTAGTAACCTCTAATGGTGAGGTCTGCCGGTAACCTTTATTGGTGATGTCTATCAGTAACCTCTAACGGTGTGGCCTATCAGTAATCTGTAATGGTGAGGTCTATTGGTAACCTCTAACGGTGAGGGCTATTGGTAACCTCTAATGGTGAGGTCTAACAGTGACCTTTTCATTCCTTTTCCAAATTTCGAGTACGTGAAATGTGTTCCCAGCTTCCTACATTTTTTCCCCTTTGACATTTCCTTTGACATAAAATAAATTTAAAGCCTCGTTTTAAGGACTCTATGGTCGATTCATAGGAAATAAATCATATATTATCTCTTCTAATGGCTTGGAATGTTTTTACTCAGTCAACCACATAGGTTAATGTGATCCTCTTTTAATGGGTAATTAAGCATATCATAAATCGTCGCCCCAATAAATATTCAAAAGGGAAAAGATATCATCCTCCCTTGTTCTTCCTATTTGATCTCGGCTTTGAGATTCTCGAACCTTTCAATCCATCCCATAGGAGTTGCAAAATCAATTATTTCTCCTCGTATTGGTTCCGCTCTGTTTTGGATGCAACTGAGCTGTATCGGTCGGTCTTCGGTATAAGGTATGTTTTATTATCGTTCCTTTGGGTATCATCTTCTCATGTTTCTCCCTTCCATATTATAGCATGTAATCTCCATGCTTCTAATGGGGTTTCCATTTGGGTTGGTTGGTGTTGTCGTACCGTGGCATCCTTAGGTGGATTCAGTTGTCACGAGAGGAGGATCGTGACCCGTTTTGTGGATAAAGAATGTGAGGAACTATTTGAGTTAGGGGATTCTTTGCTTCTTTTTTCTTTTATGTGGACATGTATTGTTAGCATGTTAAATACCACTAGGTGACAATGGAGTTGACATAATAAATATTTTAATCGAATATATAAATTGATAATGATCATATGCTATTACAACTTTTTTGCTAGATAGTGTGATATATATGCTTTCTTTGATTAGTTGTGTGTTCTTGATAGAAATCGGTAAATAATGTAAACCAGGATTAATTGATAATTGTTGGCTAAAGATAAAGGGGCATGAAAATGAATCTGATTCGTGTTGTAATTTGATGTTAATCACATAAGTGCAGTAAGAATGTTTATTTATTTGTGATAACATTCTGGTTAGGTTACCCGAATTTGGAAACATTAAATAATAAATCGGGTAATCCGAGATGGACTATAGAACTGTTGGTTGTTATAAGATAATTTCTTGTAGGGTCTTGAGTTACCCTCTTGATTGTTTAAAGGCCAAGATCTCAATTGTGTGGATCTTTTCTTACTTCTTCTTGTGTTTTAATGTGAGACTGGATGGTTTTGGTGATATGTGGAGGCATGGAGGCCCTTTTGGTTGTGGCAGTAGATGACGCCCAGAGTGGCAAGATACATCAGTTTATACATGTGGGTGTCGTGGAGGACACTGGGGATGATGGAATGGGCTGGATGTGATTGTTGGATGTTTGGTGATTTTTAATGGTTGTTTATCTACTTTACTTTTCCCCACTTCTCAATATTACTTAGCAATATTTCGAAAGAGGCAAAGACATGCGGGATATGCCACATGCTTTTCATGTTTAGCATCTCAGGGAAAGATGGGTTTATTCTCTTTCTATATGCGGAAAGGACTGGAATGGTAATACATCTACTAACCATGTGGATCCCCCTTGTGTTTGTAGCATAGAATGTTATTTTTAGAATGCCTAGGAATGTGGGAAAAAAAATCTATAATGAATAATTGAAAAAATGTTGTTAAACCATGGGGATGGAGTTAATGGAACATAATGATGGGGTTGTAATTTTGACGGAATAATTGACTTTGGGTGTAATTGTAATGAAATATATTGTATAATTATTCATGGTTAATTAATTTTTATATAATTAATAAAAGTAAAGTGGAACTGATAAAAAGGGAATGAAGTAATATAATAAAGCTCTTTAAAAGGTTGTGTGCATATAGGATACCTAGTCATAGAAGTAGCATCTTGGAGTCTGAGAGACGTTAGCTGGAGTGTGTCTAAGACTAGGTTATTCCCATAGTGTGGTTGTTAGTTATAGTATATTATGTGCTATTTGTGCATCTATATGCTACTCCAACCTATCAGTAAGAGAAACTGACACCCCGGGGATTCTGAACCCTGGGGGGGTTGGTGTTTTCCCCAACATTCTGGTGGTAGGATGGATTTCTGACTACCCCCTTTGGCTCTACTCTCTTCTCTTGGTAGTTACTTGTGTTGATAGGCACATTGGTTAGTTTTCCCCATGTATGTGTGTAGAGGGCTGTAATGGATTGTGGTTATTCACACACATATATTCTTGATATAGTTTTCTATGGACTACTATAGGTGTAACGTGTATAGGCTGTGATGGCTTGAGGATCCATACTCGATGTATGGGATGTAATGGCTTTAGGTATAATAGCCGACCTATGATACACATTATGCGAGTTTTGGTGGCTCTCCGAAAATAGCTGGTTACTTGGTGTGTAGACGTGGTGGTTTTTCTGCTTGAGGTGCATACTGTGGTGCTTCCCCCAGCTGTCTTCGGGCAAGCCTTTTTGGAGAGACATGCTC
This sequence comes from Viscum album, assembly GCA_963277665.1. NCBI lineage: Eukaryota > Viridiplantae > Streptophyta > Magnoliopsida > Santalales > Viscaceae > Viscum > Viscum album. Next base: position 791,196,248 of record OY728128.1, on the reverse strand, counting down.
ATGACGTGCAACATTGGGGAAAAGCGGAAAACCAATGGATAAGTAGTAGTGGGGTACCCTTTATATTATTTATTATTTGATATATTCTTTTATGCTTTACTAGGTGAGAGTATCCATGGTGAGTTTGGGAACATAGTATACCTATTTAGTTGACTAGTTAGTTTCACTTGTTGTTCACTATGCTTTAGCATGCTTTCTTTACGTTTTCCAGAGAGGATTTTGGGAGGATCCTAATGAGTATACTGTTATACTTACCATATGTATATACAAACTATTTTTCTGGTCACTGGGAGAAGGTTGAAGATCAATCTGGTTTCTACTAGATTGGGGTTGCAGGTACTGTTCGGGATTGTGGTTTCTGCTATTTTACATTCTTTTGGGTACCTTTTTTCCCTTTCAGTTGTAGTAATTCTACATGAAATTTCTTATGTGTAGTTGGGTTTTCATTTATATTGCAGTCTGAGTTGTATTTTATTGGTGTCTATCTTATTTATCTCTTATGCATGTGTTCTCTTAGAGGGTAATGCCTCCCATTTTGTGTGGTACTTTACCCTCGGTGCTAGTCTGCAACCCAAGACCTACTGGAGGCGGGACTCGGGGGACAATATCTCCCTTCTCACATTGCCGGCCCAAGAGGGGTACACATTGTGGGGAGGGTGTCGTTACAGATTTGTATCAATGGTATGGTTGAGGGATAGGATGAATTTTGGACTTAGGCATAGGTGAGGTTTCATGGGTTGATAAGGTAACAATTTCATTCATTTTTTTCAACTAAGGTAAACAATGGAGACTGGCTGAGACATAGGAACTTAGGTCCCCCTTTGATATGATGTACATACCTTTAAGATTAAAATGGCTACTAAACAAGGTGATACTAGTTGCAGGGTAGAGACCTAGGAAAGGATCATGCATCATTTTACTTTGTGCATGTGTTTTAATGGGTATAACTTGGGGTATGTTAACCTAAAATGAATAAAAGAAAACAATTAAATAATTAATTTTCAGTCTTTCATGTTCCAGGATTAGGAGCTGTAACGGTTTTTTATTTTACAGGTATGGCTCCTGGTCGACATCCTCATCAGGTATGCATAGAAAATGTCTAGTAGGCTGTTCCAATAGATCGCTGTAGGGTAGAGGATGACGATGACGACACTTGGAGGAAGACACTCCGAGAGTTTCTGCGCTAGTGTTTGTAGAAGTACGAGGGCTCCATTTTAGATGCATTCACAGAGGATTGGTTAGAGGAGGTCGAGATAAACTTCAGTTTAATTCGTGCTCGGAAGGAACACTGGGTCTCCTTGGTTGTGACGATGTTGTGTGGAGTAGTGAGGCAGTGGGGGTTCTTGATCCCTGGTGATTGTGAGGAGTCAACGATCTCATGGGAGGATTTCAGAGACATGATTAGAGTCAAGTTTCTTTCATTGACTTTGAAGGAATAGAGTCACCAATAGGTTCTTACCCATCAATAGGGGAGGTCAAGTGTTTGATTTTTTAGAATCTGTTTCATTAAAATTTTACGATATGCTTCAGACCTTCTTCAAATGGGGAGGTGAGGGAGAGGCATTTCGAGGAGGCTTTGCGTCCAGAGATCCAGTGTTAGGTCACACCATTTATGTTGAAAACATATCCTGAGGAGCTGGAGAGGGAAGAGGTTGTCGGGAGAAATTTCTCCCAGAACGGATCACCACGAGAGGGGAATCGACAAGATTCTTCATGAAGTAGAGCTGTGTTCTGGGGTTCTCGGTTTTCCGGGAAGAAGAGTTTCCGTTCATCCGGGGGTAGGTCCCAGCCCTTCACATCTCGTTTCTCCAGAGGCATATACTCTCAAGGAAATGCCAAGGGATTAGGCGCTTGTTTTTATTGTGGTTGTCATGTTCATCAACAGCAGGAGATCCCGACCTTTCCAAGCTGTCATCGTTCACCAGGCCCTATGCTCTAGGTTCCTCCGTTGAGGCAGTTCTAGCCGATGCAGTAGCAGAGAGTTTCACCATCATTAAATCATCTGTGGTAGATGGGGTAAGAAGAGGACAGCCCCATGACACTCCCCATCCTAAGAGAGCAGAGCGCGACCGTGGTGGTGGTCTTCATCAGGGTCAGAGAGGTCGTGGAGGAGGACATGGTCAGCTTCATGATCTAGAGTTTCTATCTCTAGGAGAGTCAGACGTTGTTCGAGGTTCCATTTAATTGTTTTCGACCTTGGTTTATGCCTTGTTTGATTCAGGAGAGACACACTCCTTCATATAAACTACCCTTTTCCATGATTTGGGACATGAGGTACAGAGGCTTCTAGTGCCCTTGGCATTGACTACGCCAGTTGGAGGACAAGTTGACTTGTTTGAAGTATTTAGAGACTGTGAGATAGTGTTGGGGAAACACTGCTCTTGGGGAGATTTCTTATGTTTAAAAATACAACCATGTGATGTCATCCTCGTCATGGATTGGTTTTATTCGGTGTAGGCTATCATGGATTGCTTCAGGAAGAAGGTCGTATTGATTGGTGCAGGTGGAGAGCCAGTGGTGTTTGATGGTTATCGAGATCCTTGGATGGGTCTCATTCATGTTCCATCCTTATCATCCATGATGGCTGAGTTGATGTTGAGTTCTTCAGAAGTCCCGCAATTCACATTTCCTATGGTCGTAGAGGAGTACCCTGCTGTCTTTCTATAAGAGGTTGCACCATTACCCCCTCAATGAGAGATTGAGTTTGGAATCAAGCTGCATCCAGGAGCATCTCTTATCTCTATGTCTCCATACAGGATGAAACCTTCTAAGTTACGAGAGCTATGTATACAACATGTTGGTCTGTTATAGTGCAGTTTTGTTTGACCAAGTGTGTCACCGTGGGGTGCACCGGTTTTGTTCGTGAAGATGGCCGATGCCAGTTTGTAGTTGTGTGTCGATTATCTTCACTTAAACAAAGTGAAAATAAAGAGTTTCTATCCTCTTCCACGGATTTATGATTTATTCTATCAACTGAAGCGTGAAATTTGGTTCTCAATGGTCAACTTTTGGTCCGGATATCTTCATATGCGTGTGAAGGATGAGGATATCCTGAAGACTGATTTCCGTTGTCGTCATGGGCATTATGAGATCATTGTAATGCCGTTTGGCATAACAAATTATCTATATGTATTCATATGATCGATGAAATATATGCTCCGTGAGTTCCTAGACATGTTCACGGTAGTTTTCATCGATGACATCCTTTAGTACTCCACATCAGAAGAGGATCATGCAGAGCATCTACATGCCATTTCGGGAGTCCTTCATCAACATTTATTGTTTGGGATGATGTCGAAGCCTGAGTTTTGGGATCAAGAAGTCCATTTATGGGGGCATGTTTTGTCCCAACAGAGAGTATCTGTGGATCCAACAAAGATAGAAGTAGTTGTATCTTGGGAAACCCCCACGATACTGTCAGAGGTGCAATGTTTTCCTAGTCTTGCAGGCTTCAACAAGAGATTCATAGCCAATTTCTCTTGAGTTGAAAATCCTATGACAACTTTGACCAAGAAGGATCAAAAATTAATATGGACTGAGTAGTGTCAGGTAGCTTTCGAGTATCTTAAGGAGATTTTAATAAGTGCTCCAGTCCATTGTCTTCCAGCTGAGGGAGTTCAATTTGATGTTTTATGTGATGCTTCACATCTGGGGTTAGGCTGTGTTCTAATGCAGCACAGGTCAGTTGTTTCTTATGGGTCACAACAGTTGTGTCCCCATGAACGCAACTCTGCCACCCATGATCATTATTTGGTTGTCGTGGTGTTTGCTCTGAAGTTGTGGAGACATTACCTCATTGGTGAACACATTGTGGTTTTCACTGATCATAATAGTTTGAGGTATGTTTTCTCGCAGTGTGACTTAAACATACAATAGTGTTTGTGGATGGAGTTATTATTGGATTATGAATTCGAAATATCATATACACCTGGAAAAGGAAATGTTGTAGCTTATGCGCTAATCCAAAATTCACGAAGTGAAACTGTGCGTGAATCCAGTGATTCCTGGAGAGTAATGAAATAACTGTCATCTTTACATCTTGATATGGGAGAAGTTGGGGGTAGAGGTTACCTTTTTTAGATGATGATACAGAAATCCCTGATGCAGAAGTTGGAAGAGTACCATTTGGGAGATCTAGAGGTGTATTTTTGGAGAGACCTAGTTGTTTGTGGTGAGGCTCTTGATGGTTGGGATGAAGATGAACAAAACCGAGTGTTATATCATGGAAGGCTTTTTGATCCCATGGAGATGCATTAGACGGTTCTTAGAGACTTCCATAGTTCACATATAGCAGTGCATCCTGGGGTGAAAATATTTATCGATCCTTGAAGAGTCAGTTTTGGTGGTCTGGGCTGAATCGTGGGATTGCGGAGTTTGTGTCTCGATGTTTAGTCTACCTGAAGGTGAAGCCCGAACACCGTGTTCTTGTTGGTATTCTCCAGCCCTTATATATTCCTCATTGGAATTGGGAGGAGATCTCAATGTACATTTTTACTTCTTTAACTCGAGCTCCGGGAGGACATGATTCTATTTGGGTGGTAGTGCATCGTTTAACAAAATCATACCAATTCATATCGATCTAGGAGTTTAGATAAGTGGATGTTTTGTTGAGAATGTATCTAGATGAGGTGGTGAGACTTCATGGAGTCCCTAGGAAAATCAATTTTGATCGAGATCCTCATTTTAACTTGAGGGTGTAGAGAGGTCTCCAATATGATTTTGGTTCTCAACTGTGCCTTAGCACTGCATTTCATCCTCAAACGGATGGTCAGATTGAGCGATCCATCTAGAATCATGAAGACATGTTACACTCTTATGTTCTTGATTTTGGAGTCTTATGGATATGGCACTTACCCTTAGTGGACTTCTCTTAAATAATAGTATTCACTCCACCATTGATATGTCACCTTTTTAAGCCTTGTATGGTCAACCATGCCTTTCTCCATTGTGCTGAACTGGGGTTGGGGAGTCAGCAATTCTCAAATCGGAACTAGTGCAGAATACAACAGAGATGGTCCAGGGAATTCATGAGAGGATGAAGACAGTGCAAGATCGTCATAAATCATATGACTATCAACGGAGGAGACCCTTGGTGTTTAATGATGGGGTCATATATTTCTGAAGGTGACTCCCCACCGTGGGAAACGAAGGTTTGTTCATTGAAGTTAGCTTTGTCCCTAGTTTATTGGGCCTTTCGAAGTGTTAGCTCATGTTGGAGTTGTGGCGTATTGAGTAGCACTTCCCCCATAGATGAGTCAGATACATGATGTCTTCCATGTATCACAGCTCCGTCATTATCTTCATGATGACTCTCACATAATCAATTGGGGAGAGATCGATGTTGATGATGATATGACAATTGAGGAGCAACCTGTGGAGATTCGTGACCGTAAGGAGAAGGTATTGCATGGGCATTATATTCCCACGTTTCGTGTCTTGTGGAGACATGGTGACATGGAAAAGAGTACCTGGGATAGTGAGTCACAGATGCATGCTTAGTACTCAGAGTATTTTGATGTTTTACTATTTTCATGTAATGATGTTCCCTTTTTGGTTAGAACATTCATGTTTTATTTATGAATTTCTTTTGTTGCTTTTGTGGCGTGCTCTATTTTTAAAGGTATATTGATGGGTGGTTGTTCAAAAACCTTTTTTTCTCTTTAGGTGGGTCATAAATTCTCGAGGACGAGAATTTTTTGATAGGTATCTAGTGTAATGGCCAAGAGCCCTCACCTTCATTACATTGTGAAACTATGGTGTTTGAGGTGTTCTAGGAGGTGAAGGAGACTTATCCCCAATAATGTTCTCCAAATATCCAATTCTATGAACAGTTCTATCAGTGAATAGTTCTATCAGTAACCTCTAACGGTATACTCTCATTCCATTTCCAAATTTCCAATTCTATAAACATTTCTATCAGTGAATAGTTCTATCAGAAACACCTAACGGTAACCTCTCTTTCCTTTTCCAAATTTCCAATTCCGTGAATATTTCCATTAGTGAACAGTTCTAACAGTGAGTTTTAGTAAAAAAAATTCTATTAGTGAGGTTCAGTGAATAGTGTTCTATCATTGAGGTTTATTGAATAGTTTTCTATTACTGAGGACCAGTGAACAGTGTTCTATCGATGAGGTTTACTGAACAATGTTTTATCATATGAGGTTCAGTGAACAGTGTTCTATAAGTGAGGTTCAGTGAATAGTGTTCTATCAGTGAGGTTTATTGAATAGTGTTCTATCAGTGAGGTTTAGTGATAAATTTTCTATTAGTGAAGTTTAGTAAACATTGTTCAATAATTGAGGTTTAGTGAATAGTGTTCTATCAGTGAGGTTCAGTGAACAGTGTTCTATCAGTGAGGATTAGTGAACAGTGTTCTATTTGTGAGGTTCAATGAACAACGTTCTATCGGTGAGGATTAGTGAACAATGTTCTTTCAGTGAGGTTTAGTGAATAGTGTTCTATCGGTGAGGTTTAGTGAATAATGTTCTATCAGTGAGGTTCAGTGAACAGTGATCTATCAGTGATGTTAAACGAACAATGTTCTATTGGTGAGGTTCAGTGAAAAGTGTTTCCAGAATTGTAGGTGTACAGGGTTTCCAGATTTGTGAGTTGTATTTGTAACTTCTAATGATGAGGTCTATCGATAACCCCTAACAGTGAGGTCTAACAGTGACCTTTTCGTTCTTTTTTCCAATTTTGAGTATGTGAACAATGTTTATAGCTTCCTAAAATTTTACCCCTTTGACGATTCCTTTTACATAAAATACATTTAAATCCTCCTTTTAAGGTCTCTAAGGCTGATTCATAGGCAAATCCAGAACCTGATCTGACACTCCACAACACAACCCCACCACTAATGCATATGTCAGAGGGACTCTTCCACTGCACCTCAATATTATCCGCTTTGGGTGGCACTAAATCTCCCTCACGATTTTGATCACATCACCAAAAAATGACTTAGTGGGCGAATGACCCCTCTTTCTCGTGCATTCAGAGCTACATCGGACTACACCAACACAGGTTTACAGCGACGCCCTGCGTTACCCTCGATAACCCCTCGAACAAGAAGTTAGACTAAAAGTGTACCTCACACAGTGTCTAACATGTTCTACTGTGAATAATTGAAAATACACAAAACATACCTCTTATTATCTCTTACACTACAGGATTGTAGAAATCCTTAGCACATAGCAACTCGTGGCCCCATCCATCAGCACCCTAAGCATGACATGTGCCACCTAGTGGTGGTGGAAGGACCTAGAATGATCTTCCACCAATCACAGATCTTCATGCTTTCCTACTAACACTACCTCCCTGGGGACCACCCTGTCCCCATATGGGATTTCTATGATCATGAAACAGTCTCTATCATGGTGGTTCATCTACCAAATATCTGGAAAACACATCACATTTGGTTGAGTAGTCTCACTCCATGTGACCTTGCACATCACAAACCTTTCACTAGTACTCCATGGGATGTCTTGGTGCTCTATACTTTCCCCGACCATGTGCCTAAGTCTCATCAAGGGGAGACCTCAAGCATTGAGACCCTACCAATTGACGTCCCCTTGACAGAAATTTCTCTATCACCATTGCATGCTCCATCACCATAAGATGGGTGAGCATGCACAAGGGAACTAAGTTGGCACGAATCCCTCTACAAATATCTTTCTCAAACTTAAATTCTCTAGAGTTTCCATCACAGACCACATCCAAAAGAGTACCGAGTAAGGTCTGTTAACCTACTCGCATACTCAACCACTACCATGACTCCCCACTGAAGTCCCATCAGCTCTTGAAAACGTATAAAGAGTAAGTAGGAGAGTTATTACACCTCCCAAAACATCTTCTATAATTCAACCCACAATAGTACTGACTCATCGTGCATCTGGGTAACCCTATCTCTACTAACACCAAACTTCATGGTTAAAAGACTAGATATCAAAGCCACCATTAACCTGTCATTGTCCGATCAAGACTAAAGAGGCGAACCACAAACTCTATCCAACCCTTCACTGTCTGAGGGTATGGCTCACCATGGAACCTCAGTGGTCTCTAACACTGGAACTCATATAGCGCACCCAACCTGTGCTCATCATCGGCCCTCGCTGCCGGTACTATCTGTTACTCCACAGGTGGAGGTGCTACTGCCTGTCCACATTGAGAATGGGTAATAATATGATGGATCTTGAACTAAGGCCACGTCAATCAAAGAATCATCATCACAAACCAAAAATAGTATCCTGCCTGGCTATCATCAAGGAGACATCCTGAATCTCATCAAGGAGTACCTCAGTCAAATTAGAGTATAAATATCAACAACGATGGGGAGATGACTCAAGAAGAACAGTTAAAGACTTAATCCTATATGATGCACGAACCAAAATCTCTTTAACAAATGTCTCAGTGTGCTGAGTCGACAAGCGGGTTTTTAGGGACCTGATGAATGGATACATCAGCCTCCATGCCATCACTCCACTCCATGGCCTGAGAGAAGCTATCGAGACATGTTGACAATATTTCCCCAAAACTTAATCAATTCCTTTTTAGGGACGTCAGAACAACGCCCCATGGAATGAACCACCTCTGATACCACTTTGTCACGACCCGACATGTACCAGGGCTCGGGCCACAAATACCCCAAGCCTACATCCATAGGCCAGGTGCAGGTGACTAGCACTGAAGGCACAAAAAACTATGGGAGGATTTTGCCTAAGAATCTGTACACACACACTCAACTTACTCAATGAAAAAGTGCAGAGAAAAGAAAGATAGATACAACACTACTACAAAAAGGGAAACCAACATACATTCCTAGACCTCTAACCAGTACGAGTAAGGTACTGAATAGTAGACTGTCAAGTAAACAGAACTGTAAAAGGGGAAAAACACATGCCCAACTAGAAAGGTTCCACATCCCGGCAACAGGTAAACGAATGTAAATGGCCAGCGAGACTCACACCGGAAAAGGCCTATTACGACCACTGAACGCTACCAAAGCTCATGTGTCCTCAATGCTTTTCCATAGTCTCGGTCGACCTGTCTATCATCTTCAAAGTCACACCAAGTGCGGGAAAAGCCCAAGAAGGGTTGAGTATAATGATACTTAGTTGGATGCCCCTAAATCACAAGGGAGATACAAAGGAGGTACGAAATCGGTAAGCATACGATATATAAAAAATAGTGCAAGAGCATAATATAGAATGTGAAGTTAAATCCGACAATTGAAAGGAAGTCGGATTGTACAACTAAGAGAAGCTAGACATGGAAAGCACGTGGCATACCTCGCGCGTCTTCGCCCCTCTCAGAAGGAGAGTATCAGAACCCAAGGATTGGGAAAAAAGAAGGGTCTATATATATTCTCAACAAGAAACCTGAACGATTGTGTAAGGTGATATCTATCCCAAAGCCCAACCTAAGAGGATTCACAAAAATTTCAAAGGATATCCTTCACTGATACCCAAAAACACTGCACACCATATATACCACATCCCCAAACTGTACAACCAATGGTCCATCTCAAGTAATTACGGAGAAAAGTCACTGAATAGCCGCAATGAAAGTGCTAAGTCTGAAAGAATTCATTGGGTAACCCACTACCAAGCCCTGATGGAGGGTAAACCACAAGATTTCGTCAGGTATCCCACTACCCATCCCTACTTGAGAGTAAACCACAAAAGTTCATCGTGTAACCCACTGCCCAGCCCCGCTGGAGGGTAAACCACAAAAGGTCGTCAGGTAACCCACTACTGAGCCCCACTGGAGTTTAAACCACAAAAGGTCATCAGGTAACCAACTGCCCAACACCACTAGAGGGTAAACCACAAAAGGTCATTAGGTAACCCACTGCCCAACCCCGCTGGAGGTTAAACAACAAAAGTTCGTCCAATCACCCACTGTCCAGCCCCACTAGGGGGAAAACTCGGAACCGGTCTGATAACTCTGCACATCCCATGCCATCACTGGGATTCATTAACACCACTACCGTTCGTAGGATCAAAGTGCATTAGAAGTAACATACGAAAAACAACCTTTCATGTTTCCACATTTAATGAGATTTGAAAATATGCTCCGCTCTCCCCAAATAGATTACACCATTGTAATCCACCCCGAAAAACACCCCTGATAGACAACGTACTCTCGGGAAATGGTCTCTCAGTCGAAAAGTTATTCAACACCGCTTTATGCTCTTACGGTTTTTGTGGTCCCCAAAACTCATACCCTAATATGGTCGGGTGAACTATTCCATCACGATGCTCTCAAAAAAACATTCCAAAATGACTAATCATTCTCACCAAAAAAATTTCTGATGAAATAATCGCAAAAAACATCACACAACGTAAAAGACGTCCCATGGGGATCATACCTCAACTATGGCTTCAATGCTTAAAACATCCCTAATCATCCTAACCTCTTTTTCAGGTTCACAACGTGATTGATGGCGCCTAAAATAGACTTTGGATTCAAAAGATGCAACTCCCCGCGTTATATGCAAACGAGGCCATGTGGGGCCCAAACCTCGACCCTGAAACAAATCTCACAGATCGTACAATTGCATTACTTATAGATAATCATACGGTATAAGTTTTTCATTTTCCCTGAATGGAATTATGTGACATAAGACATAAGAACAAAAAATACGTCAGAAAGCCACCTCGTGGGGCCCACACCTCGGGCCCGATTATAGGCGGGCAGGTTGCGCCCCTACAATCCCCTCTGAGAAACTCTCAAAAACGAGTACTCAAACACCCAAAATGGATGTCGGGTGAAAAAGTGGTGTTTCACCGTAAAACATGCGAACATTTCCATATGAATCCCACACCTTGTCTCTAACACGAACACTTCGGAAAGCATCTCAAAAATTCCATATGAGGACTGGGGTCACACTACCACTGACGGCGCATTAATCGGACATACCAAGAAAGAGTTAGGTCCGACATAAAAATAAATAAATAATTAATTAATTAATTAGTTATTCACATTAAGTGTTTTGTGCCTCCGACCAACAAAACAAAATCGCAAGGGTTCTGAACCAACATTGGAAGGACCGTCCCAACTCTAGGGCCACAATACCTCTGACATCGTGTCAAACAGACCTCTGTCTCGTGAGTATGTCTGTTATAAACAATAATAATAACTTCTTATTATTAAATTAAAGTTCCTTGGGTAACCCATCTTCGGGTACTAAATTCAAAAACCACAATACACACTTCAAATGGTCCATCTCACCGACATGAACCTGCAGTCATAGATGACGCATCAAATAGATGCTCCATTTAGAAGACATGCCCCCCGAATGCAAGGGGGCCCATCTGGGCCGGTTCACCCCGGCCGGCCCGGTCCGAACCATCGCGCCTCGCCGCGGCCCTACCGCCTGTCGCCGCCACCGCCCGGGTTCCCCCGCTCCACTGTCGGCTCCTCCTGAGGCCCCACACTCCCGGCTTTCCACCACCGTTGTGACACATCGCGCCTACCCCATGTCGTTGGATCCCTTGCAATCCAGCCTCCTCGTTTCGCCTTCTGGAGTCCCGAGACAGTGCACTCCTCATCTCCTCCCAGAGCTACCCCAGCCGCACTCTGCTACCTGACACCCGAACCCCACTGTGCCACCATGACCTCTGGCCACCGCCCTTTCTGGAGCCGGGGCTTCCGATGGCCGCCTACACCGCTCTGATGGCCAAAATTCAAAACGAAACACTGGTTCGGGATCATTGCGATGAGGCTTTCGCAGCGTCTACCCCCGATAGTTGATCCAACATGATTTGTCATGTCTGAATATTTGGACGAAGAATGCCCAAGAACGATAATTGAAATGGGGCCCAAGCATTGGTCGCGTTCTTTCAGACAACGCATCAAATCTAAAAAACTATAGAATTCAAGGATGAAATTTGATGTAAATTTTATAAAATCAATGATGGTGCAAAATTTAACAAGAATCCTACCTTGATCTGGCCGTTCGTCATTGGTGAAGCGTACGCTGCGATCCCACTTCGATCCACCCGAGTTTTCTCCTCAATGTGGAGAAGAATGGCGAAGAACGCTAAAGAACGTCGAAGAACACTCGAGGGAGGGAGAGATAGAGAGAGATAGAGAGAGAGAGGGAGAGAGAGAAGTGAAATAGGGATTTCCCAAAATTCCTCAAAAGAATTTATAAAATCTCTCTAAAACTCTACCGACGGGTGAGGATTCTGAATCATCCGCGGTTGCATATTTTATACTTCGCCTAGGAAAAATTACCCATTTCGAACTCAATGGAAGTCTGAGATTTCCATTGCGAGACTTCAGTTAAATGTTATTTGAAAAAAATTAGTGTTAAAAAATCACAAAGTAATTTTTAAAATGGTGATATTTCCCCTTAGTGACATCTCTCACAGCAGGCCTGTGCCCGCAACTTCTACACCCTGCCGAGGTTAAATGGCACGCTCCAGATACAAACATGCCCTCAGATTTCTAATCTGAGCAACCTTTTAGGGGTAAACACAACCCCACCATGTGCATAGTATAAAAAACATAACATTTTTACAAAATTTATTCTGGGCACACCAGGTCTCGGAATCGCATTCCCTCTTTGTACCAATCTATAGAAATATATGTAGGAATATTGCAATATCATATAAGAAAAAAATCGGGTTTCTACACCCCACTTATGAAACATTCACATGGGAGTTACACAAAAAAATATAATAAAATGTTACACACATTATTTTAATTTATTCTTTTCACGAAAAACCAAAAAATTAACATTCACCCTTGACCAACAACCATCGACGTGAAACTCATCCTAAGAACATACTAGTAACAGTGCCCTCAGAATTCAATTACGAGCCCTGATTTAATAGTTAGAAAAACCCTTTGAACTTTTACTAAACATACTCTAAATAATTTTCATAAATTCATTTTGGGAACTCTGGGGCTCGTAATCACCCACAGAATAATTTTACGGACTCGTAAAATTCCCATTTATTAAAAAAAAATTCGAAATTACGATTCTTTACATGTGAAACAGAAAATATTTAATTGTTAAATCAATTCAAAATACAATTCTCCAAATCTCTAGGTGTTATATTCTTCCCTACTTAAAATTAATATCTCCCATGAAATTAATTTAGGTTATAAAATGTTAAATACTTAAATGTTTCATTAATAGATTCCCTCTTCGTAAAATTGGATAGTAAAACTTCCCTTAATAAGGTAAATTTGTAACCATAACAGTTACCCAAAGTAACATATAACTGGTTTTTCAATTAGAATAACATAGGTCGGGAGTGAAAATTACCCAAGGAGGAAAAAATAAAAATATTTATAGGGAGTGATTTAGGTCATGAATAAAAACAAGTGAATAATAAATGAAATATTGAGGTCATAAAATTCATAAATCCTTGATGATTATAGATTACATTGGATCAGTAAAATTTATGTTATGAGACAACATTTTTTTATCACTTTTATAATATTGTGTAATTCAGGAAAAATTTATGTAAAAAAATTCATTGTTGTTTTGTGCATTAAAAAATGTATAATACATCCATTACATTAGGTAATGAATGTCTATAAATTAAATTTGATTAATAAAGCAGTAAAATATGGCTTTAATGGATGTTAGGTCCCATAAAAGAATAAAAATTATAACTATTTATCTCTTAAAAAACAAGAATTAATCTATAAAAAGTAACACTAATAGTTCATCATATATATTTATTAATTAGAAATTGATAATCATTAACTAGTACATTGAATTGGATAGTGGTATGTATGAAACTGTTATATCCCTTTGGTCATGTCTTCATGACCTACTGCTTTGATAGACTTGATTAGTTGTCACCTCACATACATGATTTCTTTTTTTTAACCGAAAAAATAAATTATATATGATGGAAATACATGAAATCATTTTAATAATTTATTATCCTTTGAACAATGATTTTAACATAAAATCAGTGCATAAATACTTCCTCCAACGTTTAACATAAACTTTTCACAAATGGTTAACCACATAACCCCTTCAAAATATGGAAATTCAAGCATATTCAAGTATGTGCATTAAATCATCTTCAAATAAATCCCTTATATATATATATATATCAAATTATATAGTTTGGTTTTCATGTTGCAAACATGTGTATAACCTCATCATATATTCCTTTGAAACATGGTAACAAATTGAATTATCAGAAATAATTTTGAAAAACATTCATCCTCATTCCAAAGTATATTGGATTTACTCCTTAAATACAATGATTTTTTAAACTTAATTATTGGTAAAATAAACAACATATAAATATGTCCTTGAATGGTTCTAATGAAATCAGTAATGTCTGATTTACTTATTCGTATCCCATATATCTTTATCCATACAACATTATCTTAACATAATGAACTTGTTAAGGGTTACCTTACCTTCATCAAAATGTAAAATTTCATGAGGTAAACTTTCTATTTCATTAGGAACATTCAATGTATTCTAGTAAATCATTATCAAAACAAAAAATGAACAATCCATACCTAATTCACCATTCATACTTCTTGAATAAAAATACATAAATACTTCAATTTCACCATCCTTAATCCATAATGGTAATACCAATTTCCATTCACATTTCATCTGCAGTCTCACCATCATCCACAATAAAACCATTTCTCGCACCACCTTGATGATTCTCTTTAGTGAAATTCCTCTTGTTGAATTGGGTTTCACAATGACCATTTTATTCAAATTTTAAACACTTAACCTTCAATAAAGTCTTAGGGAGGCCACCAATTCTAACCCATTTCATTAACCAAATTCTCCAGTTTCCCCTTACAATCACTTTTTTTTTATATTCATTTCCACATTAAAAACAACTTCTTATTCATCAACTACATTCACATAAGAGATTCATTGCAAATTCATGTCAAAAGTGAAACCGAATCATCATTCCTCCATGGTATATATTACCCTAAATCTTAGAGAACTCCTTATTTATATTAATTTGTGAGTCCAAGAGTTGGTTAAGATAATCATTATAAATCAGGTTCTATAAAAATTAATTAGGAATTATCATGAACTCTCCACCTATACTGATCATCACACCTGATTTATCATCAAAAAATATCCAATCACATTCAATATTAATCCATTTTATATTGGTTCTTGTCATTGACTAAAATTACAAGCATAGTGTGAGCATTATAATTTCATAGAAACAAATCACATAGTTATGAAAGGAATTACTTATATGATGTCTAAATAATGAAACCGTCCATAATCTATGACACATTGGGTTTATCAAAGGTTTTTCCTAGATAACATATATCTGAATCGTTTGTGATGGTTCGTTAAGAGTTTGTGAATTCCCAAAACAAATAACTTTGGAGTCTCCATACAAGTGTGTAATAAGGCTAGTTGACATGTACCAGATTACCTTGAGTCAAGCCTGGAACATCTTTTCATCATTTTTACACCTAGGTACATATGTTGTAGAGACACATCCTCTTATAGCATCAAGACATGGATGTATTTATAGGAAACCACTCACTCTGTCCTTTACCAAAATTCCAACACATTTTCCTAAACGTTAAATCATCCATATATATATGTTTATAAATATCCCTAGAAACAACGTTAGAAATAAACATTGGGATCTCAATAAGGATTTTCCATCTTAGTTTTCAATGGTTGACTACACCTCCATTTGATACCAACTATAGTGACCATGGCTTAACATACATGGATATTACATCCTTTCAGATGAATGTTCAATACATTACAAAAAATACCTACTAGAGTACTATAATAGTTTAATTGTTTTGTAAAATGGAAAAAAATATTCTATCCTAGTGAAATATCATCAAAATCTCCAATAATTATCTCCACATTTGGTAATTCTACACAGAATATCCTTCATAACCTAGAGAAAGAAAAATATGAAAGGTGTGACCTCATATTATTAGCAAGGATAAAAAATGGAGACATGTATGCATCATCATGAACATAGTAATATGTTAATGTGATTGAGACATTCAGTTACCATACAGTATATATCAATGGTCATAAACATGTGCTATGGATAAAACATGTAAGTTTATAAGACATGAAAAATAATGTTATAAACATCATGAGCCAAAAAATTATAACTATGTAATTAAGAAATAGTATTTGTGGTATACTTATATGAATAAAAACAATTATGTTAGGGATAATTAAAATGGACTGTATAACACGTTAGGCTTGGGAAAAGACCCATGTAACTACTTTATGACTAGGATAGAAACCTCTGTACACCTATTCTTTTAAGCTTGGGATACGACCCATGTACCTTCTATTTTTTGATATTGGGATATTACATGTGTACACTAATTTATTTAAGACTGGTATACATACCATAAACCCTCTTTTTCAGTTTGGGATACAAACCAAACACTCTCTTTTTAGGCTTTGGATAAAACCCAAACTCCCTCTTTGTTCAGTCATGGGAAACTACCCATATACCCTCTATTGCTTCGGGTTTGGGATATAACCTGTGTAACATTTGAGCTCATATAAAACATACCATTAGCCAGTTCATTGGATTTAGATACAGGTCCCACCAATATCATAGTAAAATAACTCACACAAGTTCCACATGATATATTGACATTCATAATCACATGACCAATAAAAAGGTATAGGTATTTTATACAAAAAATCATGTCCTACAAAATAAAATACGTATCATTAAAATTTCATCACATAATAATCTGTGGAAAATAGATCAGTTTCATAACTGATAAATCAAATCATAACCCGTGATAGACTAATAGATTTCATAAACATATAAACCGTGATTGTGAAATAGTGTTCATAAAGACCATTACATTAGGCATGACCTATTAATTAAATGGTTATGAAAGTAACATTTACAGAATTTCCAAAAAGGGAATGAGTGACATCCATGGATATCATCTTTAGTTTGTAAATAGATTTGAAATATCATAAAACATTGTTTCATGGGGAAAATATAATTTATTTATTGAAAAAGAATTCTTAATACATAAAACCATTTAAATTTAATTTTATGTAAAAATACATTGATAATATTTTAAGATGATAGGAAACCATTTTGATAATATTTATGTTTGAAAATTTCTTATAAATAAATTTATTAAAGCTTAAAATTTTAAAAATGAAATATAATATCCAAAGTAATGACGGTGGGTAAATGCGTTCACTTTATATGATGTAATAAAGAAATATTCCTTTTTCACAGTAAAGAGGATAGAAGGATTTATTTGTTCAAAAAGTGAAATTAATATTCCCTGGAAGATATTTGTAAAAGAATAAAGGGATAATAAATTCAAAATATTATAGGATAATAGTTTAATATTCATGGAATCCATTTTTATAAAACACTGATTTCTGACCAATAAAGGGTAAATTAAGTCCTTCCTGAAACACATTCTGAAGTATATTATATAACAATGAGTATAATATGGTACTAATACATGATTATATCATACAATAACATCAGATACTGAAACTCATTAATATTTTTGAGAAATAGATCATAATATTTCATCAAGGGAAATAATAATATATAAAATCTCATAAAGCAAATACATTTTCTCAATAAACTATTATAAATAGGTAACATGGGATCATACTCTCCATGTAAAAAAGGAAATCAAATAAATCTTAATATATCATGAAAAGAATAAAATTCATGGTATAACATGTAAATGGATGTATATAAACCTCGATTAATGCTTTACGTTCATATCAAAACATGAATCTCAGTGAAGAAATATTGAGACAAACCGGTTTTACCACTTAGGTAAATTTTGAATGCTAAACGACATCAAAGTATGACAATCAAATGGGAATGTGAATACCCAAATGTTTATGTACCAAATACATATAATACATTCATTGGTAGCACATAAACTAAACAAAATAAAAGAGTGTTTCACATATCTTGTATATCACAGAAATTAAATGTGAGATAAAATCCCTTTACCTTGTGCCATGACTCACTCCATACTCATACAAGCTTCCTCTAAATTAGGTTACTCCTTCTGGTTTGTGACAAAAGGGTTTCTTGATAGGGTTTATTCCCAAATTGATCCATCTTGGTAAACAAGGTGATAGTTGTGATGTAATTTGGTAAGGTCTTGGATGATAATTATAGCCTTGAGATGTGTGAGTAATTGGTAGAGGTGTTGGACTTTTAAATGGATGGAAAATGACTCACATATATTTTATAAAAACAAATTAGGTGTGCAAGAAGTTCATAAATAATTAAAGTCTTATCAAACCAAAAAAAAACTCACTAATATATATTTTTTGGGTACAAAAGATAGAAGATGGGTGTCGGACAACATTCTAGGCCATTTGGGCCCTTAATTGTAAGGTTTAGTCCCAAATTAAGCTTAATTTGTCACTAACAAAAATGACTAATTTTAATAACATTTACTAATGTTTTTGGTGAAAAAATTAACATGGTATTATTATAATCTAAAAATTAGGCTGAATAAAATATTATATGTTGTATTTTTGAAATTCCAATCGTAGAAGTGGAAAATTTAATATTATTGCTAATCCCATAGTTGGGATGAAATAACAGGGTTTTAAAATAGAGAATAGATCAATAGTTTGTTATGATTTTATTTTCAGTATCAAAGTGTAATTGATTCTAATGAATTTAATTTTATTAATTTATGTAATATTTATGTACTCTGACCATAAAAATAATTTATAATTCCATTTATCAATAATAGTCAATTAGAGAAAATGGATGTTTTTAACTAAAAAGCAGTATTTTTCACTATTCATAAAAAATGATGTTTTTCAGGAAAATCCCACAAATTCACCCAAGGTTAATTTCCACATTCTGAATTTAAAACTGATTATTATTTTGTCAAATTAAATTTATATATGTTTCTAAAATTAAATTTATTATTAATTAAAATTCATTCAAGAAAACAATATTTTTAATATAAAAGGACATTATCAAAAATTATTATCATTCATTATCAATATGTTCTCTTTTTGTAAAAAAAATTGATAAGTTATTATTTGTAACTATAACAATTAGGTTATAATTATCATAATTAAATAAATTAAACAATAAAAATAGATGTTTTGTAGAAACTCATTATTTCATGAATCATACACTAAGACGGTGTTGCTTATAGTATAAGCCATGTTGGTATTGCGTGTAGCCCATGGAAAGTTGGTATTTCTTTTTAATGGAATTATAGACATTGTTTCATTATATATATATATATATCCCTCGTGACATTTGAAATGAAAAAAATTTATAAGATAAATTAATTCGAGAAAACAATTATCAAAATCTCGAGGTGTTACATTATATACTCATGATTAATATGTGTTCCATAGGGGGAGAAACCAAGGATGGACCTTTTCTCAGCATGTCTATGACATGCCTCGGATGATAACTTTTACAATATTTGGGATACTTAGTATGGAATATGAATTACCATTCCTTGAGGGATATAAGGGACACCTCAATGGGCATCCTTGGATAGAATTGGTGGAATATTTTCTAAAGGATTCACCTGTAGTGACCCTTGGGATTTATTCAGATCATTTTGATGGGATCGGGACTCTACCCATTGTTTTTATGGGATGAATGATTATTATATTACAGTTGATTCTAATATTTATTGGGGACTAATTTTATAATGACATGTAAATGTGAACCCAAAACAAAGAAAAATCTTTGGCATATACCTTCCTCAGTATCATTGTTACTATGGACCATGTATAGATATTATTCTAGTAATAATAACCTATTTTTAGAAATCTAGTTTAGGATGATGTAGGTGGTATCAGTTGGGTTCCCTTTTAAGAATGTTGGCCGAGATGTTTAGAATAGAAATTTTTATTTTTCCTCATTTATTATTATGGCACACTATAAATTATTTATTTCGTGAATTGGATTTCCATGGACACTATGGGTGGGGGACTACTCAGATTGTATCTCACACCCATCTTGGACCAATATTAGAAGCCATGCGGACATTAAAATCAGATGTATGGATAATGTGATGTGTATGACTTCTTATATATATCTTTTTTATAACATTATGATGTTGATTGGGGTTGAAGACCAAGACAATGCTTCATATGATTATAACAGTAGTTTTTGGTATTTTCCCTTTTTAAGATCATACAGTTTATGCATGTCTCCCTTAATCCCCATGCACTCTATTTTTTTATAGTTCCAAGATCATCATTATCACTGTATCCATTACAGTTTCTCTTTATCCTATAACTATAGATTTCCCATGAATAATCTAACTTTATAATCATGTTGATATCTAATGTTATATGTTTATAATTATTTCTTCAATTATTTATTATCCATAATTTACTAATATGAATAATCTGATCAATGAAGGCATAATATCTCAAAATATAGTACATATCCATATTCAATACGCATAACCCACTGGAATTCATGGAGGAGTGCTTAAATGATTGTGGACAACCTCTCGAGGAATTATTAATGGCATCTCTGGTGGGACACTACTTATTTGAATTAAATCTAAAAAATAAACACCATTTCATTTATAAGTGGGTACAAATTTAGTAAATAAAAGTCCCTTAATATTGTTCAATATGAATACTTACCCTTTTAATTATTTTATGATGATAAATGGTTTCTTAGAGATTTATCAATAAAAAATAACAAGATGATGACTATACAATTACCCTAATATATGAATAAAATATTATTTTATGTGTGTTTATATTTTCCATAATCATTGAAAGGGTAAATATATGAACTATTTAACCAATATTTATGTAATTATAACTTTAAATATATTTTATTTATTGATACATCAAAATGTCACAGTCTTGTTTTTAATTATTATAATATTTTTAACAGGTGAATCACAAGTGGATATGACAATTTATAAATAGTATCTTCAAATCTTACAGATTTATTTTTGAAATTATTATTTTTTATTGTTTTTAGGGATGTTATAATTAACATAAATTCATATACATTACAGATTTAGTAATTTTAACTTACTGTGAAAATAAACTAATGATATAAAAAATATAAAATTTAATATAAATTTACATATTTAATTGGATTCAGGAATTTTCAATATTTTTATAATAGGTTTGTGATATAATAAATTAGTTTTTTATATTTATTGTTTTCATTAGGTCATTAATGTCAAGGAAATTGTTAGTTCAAAAAATGGGAATGTGTGTTATTTTATGATAAATAATATTTTATTATGTGATATAAATTTACGAAAATATTAGATTAGGCCAGGTTATTATGATATAACTTTTAAAATCAATCATTTTCCATTTATACTTTGTATGACCATTTAATGTTAATATCATGATCCTCAAGTAGATAAAACCATATTGTATCAATATTTGTGATTGGGGTTTATGAGAGAGTGAAATCAAATGAAAAGGATACAAATACATAGATATCATGTTTATATTTAATTATATTCTTGTTATCAATCCACAATCATCCAATGATAGAAATAAATTATTTTTGAGACATTTAAAAATATAAATAAATATATTAAATTTTTGAATTACTTATTTTCAAAATATTTCCCCTCTGTGTACATAATTTAAAATTTCTTATTGAATACATTTTGATATACATAAATTGACTATAAAGGAAAGTTTATATTGATTTTTAATATTTTTTTTCAAAATTTACCCTTTTGGAATATGGGCTAACTTTTTTAAATCAATAAAATTAATGTTAGATTATAATGTATATAGTGAAAAGAATATATACAACCACTATAACCCTTAATTTATGTGACTCATCTTTTAAAATCATTAATCCTAAAATTATAACACTATTTATATTTTTATAGGTGTTTTTTCAATTGAAAATATGGTTTTAAGGAAAATGGTACTCTTTTTTCTAGATGTTTATTATTAGGGTTTAAAATATATTGTATACTATTGTATTCAAGAAATAGTCCTTAAAAATTTTAGAAATTGTTTTATCCACATTGTTTCACATATTTTATCCTGATACATTATATACAACGGGGTGACTCTAATTATAGATCATGGTTGATCCCGTTATAGATTATATGATTGGTTCACATTGATAAATATCCCATACATTAGTTAATGACTTAATTAATTGATGAAATATATTCGATTTTTTTTATTATTAATCAATTTAAAATCGTTTTATATAGGGTTTTAAAGGTGTTTATTTGATGATATTCCATGTAACTTATGTATATTTTCTTCTCATTATAATTAGTTTTCATTTAAAACATTAGATTTAAAATACTAAGTAAATCATATATATATATATATAATGATTATATTGTTATATAAGTATGTATGTTTCTATGAAATTCTTTTTTAGTAAATTTTCATGTTTTAACTATAATAACAAATTTATTCTTTTTCAATCCCTTTTTAAGCTTCTTGTTCTCATCCAATGTTTTAAAATGTTTTTTCACAGTGAATTTAAAATGAGTAAGGACCTAAATGTGGTCAATGACAATTTTTTAGGATATTTCATGAAAATAAAAAATAATTCCTTTTAAATGATTTATTTGGTGAAAAAACATTATACATAGTAAAAATTTCAATAATTTAATATACACTTTTTTCATATAAGTTGAATTACCTAACTCTCCAACACACTAATGCTAAAAGATATTTGGAAATAAAAGAATATGAATTCTAGATAAAATTACCAGAATATTTAACTTTTCATGAATGGTCATTATAGTCGATATAAGGTCCACATTATAGATAAAAAGGGGTAGTATATTATTAATAGAATAACCATAAAAGATATTACATAATAGATACATGAATTGTTATTGAAATTGAAGATTACAAGGTTTTTTAATATAATAATTGTTTATTTAGAATGGTTTCCCACATAATAAATAATGACCCTAAATTAGGGAGGCACTAGTAGGATTATATCATTTCCGATAAAGAACCTAAATTAATTACAAATGATACTGATTTATTAGTCGAATTTATGTATTTTTTTGAAGAATAAATAAAATAATGGTGGAATCTATGCTAAAGAAAAACTAGATATACCATAATAGAATGCGATGATATGGGGATTTTTATGATAAAACATCCCATAAAATTAAATATATATGATGAAATACTAGTACCCAATGGATGGATCATTCATAAAGATAAAAAATGTTTTATGTTGTCGGTTGTTTAGATAATCAAAAGTTAACCCTTTCCATGTATTTTTCTGAGGTTATATTTGATTGATGTTAGTCCTGGATGTGAATACATTAAGAGTCCATTCCTTGATAAATATTACCCAATGTTTATTCACATTATGATGGAGGAAAAATTATCAGAATTAATGAAAAATGATGAACATCATGAAGTTATACATGAAGGAAATAATACCACATTTCCATGGTATATACCAGATGTTATTTCAGAACATTAGGAAATGATAAATCAATTTTATTCTGGGTATAAAAAATAAATACAATGGAACAAGAATTTTTTGAAGCAAACCGTTTTGAGAAACATTTTCATTCTTATAATTAGGTATAAGTGGATTTTTTTGATGATATTTTATTCTAAAAAACGAAAAAATGATTTGATGTTAGGATGTGGGAAAAAACTCAACAAATAAATCCAAAGATAAGAATATTATGTTCTCATCATATTATATGTGTATTAAAAAGAATCATATAGAATATATGGTAAATTATAGAAAGTGAAACCAATGAGTTATTATTCTTTAATTTAATATTTACTATAAACATAAGGAGTAATAAAAATTAAAATATTGAGAGTAACTACTATCTCCCAAACAGTGAAATTTTTTTATTGGAACAATTTGGGTCATTATGATAACATGCGTCCAAAGATAGTTACTCATGATGGAAGTCATCAAGATTATTTTCCTAAATGTGTGAGCTATATTTTTCTACTACTATGGTCCATATAGGTCAATAAAATGACATGGGGACATGTATCTTATTTTTGTAATTTATAAAAAACCACATTTTATTTTGAATCTCCACACTCTATTATTTGATATATATTAACATTTAAATTGGAAATATTATCTAAGGAATGTGTGATTGGACTTGTGTGAACAAATCATGGTATAAATATTGTAGAATGAAATATTTATTTGAATATTCCTATTGTAATCTATGGAATATAAATCTCTATAAATCATCCTGAATATATCATTATCGTTTATGATATAATTTTGTTATGGATTAGATATTTTTATACCTTGTTAATATAGATTGTATAGACAATATGGTTTTTTGAATTAATTTTATACCATGGATAACCTCCCAACAATATGAAAAATTGATTAGACATACCATTGAATGATATATAGATTATGTTTTACCAATCATTGAAAATATTAAAAAAAGGGTCATCCTAGTAGAGAATGTATATACGTAAGTATATCGTAATTAGTTGGAATTTTTTTGTTTCTGGTAGAGAGGTCATAATTAATGGTGACATATAGAGTTATGATAATACACTTGAAAAAACTCCTTATCTAATATCCCATGTCATACTTTTAGAACTATAAGTCAAATAAAAATAGTTTCGAGATGAATATTTTATTAATATTATACCTTCATCATGCTGTTCTACTATTTTCATTGTAAAAAAGTTTTGTTTTATGAGGCATTTTATTGTTTAGATATCACTGAATGGAATCATTGTTATGAAAATGTACTATTTTCCTCATATCAATAACATTCAAGATATTATATAGGATGAAAAATATTTCTATAGTAATTATCATAGTTTTGGGTATCATAATTTTATGGTGAATGAGTATGATACAGTAAAGGAATTATTTAAGACTACATATGGTAATTTTAATTTTATAGTTATATGGTTTGGGTTTTCTAACCACCAGCTTTAATTATAGATCACATGAATTGAGACTTCCATAATTGTTTTAATAAGTTTTCATTGTGTTTAATGATGAAATATTGGAATATTATAAAATTAAAGAGGACCATGTAAAACACATATGGATTTTTTTTATAATGTGAATTATTATAGAATATATGTAATATATTGTATTAATTAATTTTGTTTGAATTTATTTTCTTTACTGGAACTATTTTTCTAAATATGGCATGAATGCTTGGAATGAGTAGACTAATGTATTCTAGATTTTTCCAAGACAATTTAAATTAACAGTTATTCACTGTTTTTTGGATTAATATGTTACTATAGGAGGTTATTGAACACATATCTCTCTTTTCCAACATATTATCTACGTTAAATAAAAAAAGGATTTAAATACAGTAGTATAAAATAATATGATGATTTTTATTTCTAGAAACAAAATTATGATCGGTGAGTTATCTAGACATGGTGTTATCCTCTTGTGATGAAATATTTTCCATCTAAATTGATTATTCATTTAAGGAACATGGTTGAATCGTGATAAGTAATGATTGTGTAATTTCATATACATCACATAAAATAAACTGCATTATGTAAATTATCCCACACATGATCTATAATTAGTTGTTGTGTTTCTTACCATAAATTTTTTAAAGAATAATATATAGGGTTCCATGTTTCAAATATATAATGGTTATAATTATTTGAATTATATATTCTCATATATCTTTTTTGAACATGATACATAAATTATTGATAAAATAATTAAGGAATATTACTTCGTGATTCATTATCATCATCCAAAATAAAACAAAGTATCTCATAAATTAAAATTGTAAAATACGATTGAATTAACCGTATTTTCTTTCGCATACTATCCTTTTTATAATGATATGATAATTTTTTTCCTTGATGATGTATACACAAGAACCTAATATTTGTTTATTATTTTTCAGTATTACCTTACTAGTCATCATGAATTATGAAATTTCCTAATAGAGAAAATAATTTAGTAGAAAATGTAAAATTTGATTACGAGTGTATGTTTGGTAAATATATATTTGAAAAAGAGTTGGTTTTTTTATAAGTATATCATGTGTTCTTTGTGATTAAAAATTAAATATATAATTATTGAGTAAATCTCAGTGTTCAATTTTTTCCATTCTTCATGATAGTATAAGGATGTACCTAGATCTTCATCCGTATAAATTGTGGGATAGATTTATAAAATAAGTTTCTAAAATTACCATGAAAACATTGACTTGATGAAAAGTTAAATTAGAATGGAAATAACAAAATTGATGACTCACTCATTAATTGTTCTAAAATTTTAATTCAAATATTTATCAATAAATTAAATAGTGGGAATTCCAAATACATATCTAGGTAATAATATTTATAAATATATCATTCTAATTAGAGATAATATTTTATTGTTTCAATATTCTCAATTCTATAACATGTGGATATTAATGTTGCATGGAGTTGAAATATCCATTATATCTAATCATGATCCCCAATTGACATATAATTTTTCTAAATGTATTTAGAATTCATTGGGTTATAAATAATATTTTAGTACAACATTTCATCCTTAGAATAATGGAGATCATAATAAACAAATTAATATATTTGTAAGATGTAATTTATTTTTATTCAAAAGTGATACTTGGTAAATTAGTACCAATATATTTTGTTGTTTTATTTTTCATAAAATAATAATTTTCACTCCAATATACAAATATGACCTTTTGTGGACATAAATCAAAAAAAAATTGGAATACAAATTTTCAGGATGTGATCGGAGAAATGAATTTAATGTGACTCTAATTAATAGATGAAATGGTTGAGAATATGAAGTTAATTATGAAAAATATGAAGAAAACTCATAGAATGGAGATACATTTTATGGATAACTAGATGAAATATCTTTCATTCGAGGTAGGTGTTTAATTTTTTTTCAAAATGTCTATCCATGGGAAGGTGTTATTTGTTTTTATAAAATGTGAATTTAATTTAATGGACATTGGAATATATAAAATCTTAGAGAAAGATTCATCGGTTTCTTACCAAGTATCCATACCTTCGAGTTTATCCCATGTACACAATGTTTATCATGTTTTAGTGTTAGGAAAAACATTTATGCATTCAATTCATGTTTTGAGCCACTGAGATATTTAATTAGAAGACAAACCTTCTACTAAGGAGAAGACGATTCATACACGTGATTGCGGATATGATGTATATTAAAGAAATGGTAATTTTCCATGTTTTGTTTTTTTTTGAAAACTATATGGTCGATGAAGCAACATGCGAGTTTCATGATCCTATTTGAGAAATGTATACCAAATTTTACAACCCGGGAATAAAATTGAGAGGGATTCCATTTTTAAATGGCTCTTAGAATGTAACATATCAAAAAAATTAACTAATAAGTGGTTTATATGTTTATCACATTCATAAATTAGATAGTTAATTTTATTTTTATAATATTTTTTTTTAATTTTTGAGTGAATAATTGATTAATTTAATTAGACAATTTTCATAATAAATTATATTTGAGGATAAAATTTCGTAATTATATAATTTTAATTTCAAACATAATTATAAATAAGTTTTTTAAAACAATTGTTCAAAATTATCATTTTCTATATATTTTTTTTGTTTCTCGAATGACTTATTTTATGTTGTATAGTCAAAAATTATCCATTTGATATAAACCATTGGACTTATTCAAACATACTTTAAAAGTAAAATTATATATTTTTAAGAGTTTTACATGAATTTATATCTTTAATATTTAAATTAATAAAATTATGGGTTTTGACAAATAATTTTGTAGTGTGATTTATAATAATAAAATTAAATTAAAAATTTAATCTCTATGAAAACTGTTTTTCTTATCATTTTCCAGATTTAGTTTTAAATTTAACTATTTCTCTTTAATGAATAGAATATCTAAAATAGGATTCAAAATTTTAAATTATAATATCCACATTTATTAAAGAGTACCCCTTGTTTATGATCAATGTGAATAGTAACCGGGGTAATTTTTGTAAATAAGTAAAATGATTTTTCCGGAAATTAATGATAAAAATCAATATGATAAGGTCTAAATAATTACCATTAAACATGCGAAACATATATTTCCTGGGTATATATGGTCTATAATAAACCAGAAGTTGTTTATATTTCCTTTATATGACATTTTCATATGAAATAAATATTTATAATATCTTATTTATAGAAAAGTATAAATATATGCATCGTCTTTTTAATAAAGAATTTTTTTCTAAAATGGGCATAATAATTAGATCAGTTTACTTTAAAATATTAATTTTAATTATAAATGATTTATCTAAATAATTATGATTTATTATAAATTTTTATTTCATATTTAATCTCCTTAAATTCATACACAACACTGGTTGAATAATTATTCCATTAATGGAAAAATCACGTAAATGTATTTAAAAATATTTAAACTAACATATTTTGAGATAACTGAATTAATCATTGAATTTAACTTAAATAATATAACTGGTTAGTGAATAAATAAAATATATTTTAAATTTCAATTGTTTTCATGACATTATTAATGTCAATGTAATTAATTGTTCTAACATAATGATATTAATTAAATTTTTCAAAAAAAATAACGGTTTATTAAATGATATAATATTACTAACACAATTTAATTCATCAATGTCATTCTTATAATCTTGATAATACTCATAATGGTCCATTTATGGTATGTATGCCCATTTTTTATTGAATATATTGACCCTAAAATAGTATGAATCATGGTGTACAAGATAATCGTAAAAGGGTTAATAATTCATCAAAACCAAATGATACGGTTAAATAAATAATAAAACCATATAAAATTTATATTTTCGAGATTTTTTCAATAAATCTTATTTAGATCTTCAAAATAAATCATTATAAAGCCTTTTTAATTGGATGTTAGTTCATATTAATTATTTATTTTTAGAAATTATAAGTGTGCCCACGCCCTTTCTTATAAGAGGAAAATTATCTTGACCCTTATACATCAGCTTAAAATCCATATTTTGTCCTTTTATGGAAAAAATAATACCTAAAATCCCACTCTACGTTTTAGAGTGCTTATATATGGAATAAAAACAACATTAGTAGTCATAGGATGTTAATACGTAACATTCCATTACCAATTTTATGTATTTATCTTTTTCCATTTCACTTACATTTTTATATTTGTGTGTGTTGGGACTTCTATTGATGGAGTGAATTTTCAATGGAAAATAAACTACAGATCAAGGACGTATGAATACTTTTTAATTAAGGGATTTTAGATATACATTTTTCATAGGATTTTTGGGTTTCTCCCTATGGTTTGAGAAGACTAGTGTTGTTTTTCGGGATTCATGAGCTGAATCACGAGTTTTCATGGACAACATGATAAATAAACACGATGGTAAGTGATTAAAAACCATTTATTTTTCACAAAGAATACATTTCTATTTCAGATTCTATCATTATGATTATACATTTCAATATAATATTACAAGACAAGTAATGTATTTAAACATCATTTAAGGAGTTCCAGGAATATAGTATGAACTGATAAAAAGCATGATAATTACATGTCCTAAATATATAATTAATGCAGAGTAGTTGAAAAATTAGTGATTTTAACTCAATGCAATGGGGTTTTTAGTGTACCTTTACTTCATGGATTACATGTAATGAAAATATGTTTCATTCATTGTAAATATTGTTACATGTGGATTTTAGAGATATTTATATATGATCTATATTTTATTCAACTACAGTGTCTCCCCTCATCACCTAGGACCTCTTCAATGTGATTTTGGATACCTCAACTCCTTCTATATTACATTTTTTTTGTGATAATCATCATTTTTTTGAATTTTGTCTTTTGATATATGTGTTCCTCGTGTTTCAACATTCCCTTTAACAATGGAAGCACCATCACAATTTGTTTATAGATTTGTTTTACAATTATGTTGATTCTTCTTAATCCTCTCTAGATACTTCTTATTATCATCTTATAAATGATGAACCTTATGTATGGAATGGTTTTGTGACATAGTTTCTTGAGTTATTTTTCTCTTTTATTTTCTACCAACCATTTTTACTATTGAAATAACTTGGAGATGTGATTGTTTATTCTAGGGATTCCATTTTCAACATATCATAATTTTTTGGTGGATAACATTGCATGACATGTGATACCAAAAATTTATGTAGGTTATTCTATATGTAGAATAATTATGCTGAATTTTATTTCACGTATTTTGTTTATATATTTCATAAATTAAATGAGATTTTTTATTGACTTATTTGTGTCTATAGGAACATGTTTTTGACGAAACATCGTCTTTACATTGATTTTATAAAACAAAAAGGTACTTTTAGTTAATTAATAAATGTGTTATAAAAATTTATTTCTTTTCATTGTTTTAATTGAATCAAATTTAAATGTTGTACAATGTAAGCCTTTTGTACTTAGGGTGAATGTATAGCTTAGGGATATCATTCATGTATCCTTATTGGGTACACTCATAGGGCATTACTATAATTATGAGGCCCATTGTTCGAGGATAATTATATTGGAATCATTGGTGGGTTCACTCATAGATTGGTACTACACTTCATAAGACTTTTTTATATGGTTTTTATTCTACAACAGTCATATATTATGGTATATATATCCTTTTATCATAACCTATAGTAATACTTATAAGTGTGTTTCTTATACATTATCTAGTATTTTTTTGTAGAATTAAAATAATTTAAAATATCTTGATTTTTAAATAAATTTAATATATTCTATATCTTTTAATGCATGAATTTTTGTATCTTATGTCACACACTAGAGAGACGTTCTTTGAGAGCATTAGTTATACATAAGACCATGGCTTTTCAATACA
This sequence comes from Viscum album, assembly GCA_963277665.1. Lineage (NCBI taxonomy): Eukaryota > Viridiplantae > Streptophyta > Magnoliopsida > Santalales > Viscaceae > Viscum > Viscum album. Next base: position 791,165,426 of record OY728128.1, on the reverse strand, counting down.
CCGTATATTATTAAAATATTAATATAAAATATAAACAAGACATTAAATTAGAAGTTATGAATAGTAAAATCCAAATTGGGGAATAAATTTAAATTACATATAATATTAACATTCATAATATTTATTTTACATATGTGATATAAGGAAAATCAAGTTATTTTGAATAAAATAATTATTTTTCAAAAATCTTAAATTAAAAACATTTTTGTGTAGAACCCAATTTAAAACTATTTTTTACACTTTTGGAATTTTTCTACGACAAAATAATATTATTCAACAAACTATTATTTTAAAAATTAGCTTAGGGTGAATTTTTACTATTTTTATAATAGATTTCGTTATTTGATGAATAATTATAATACTACAACAAATATAAAAATTTCCTACTCATTTAAATAATTATTATGTTTTAAATTTATTTATAAAGAAACAATAGATCAATTATAAATATATTAATCAATTTACGCTATTCAAATGACTTTTTTATTGATATTTCATACAAAAACATATTGGAATTTAAAATGTTCTATTTTATCCCATATCTCGGCACGTATAAGGGATAAGAGATTATATTAATTTAGAAACATATATGAATTAAAATTGATAAAAATATATAAAAAGTTTTAACACGAACTTAATTTAGAGTCTAAAAATATCATCTTAGTTTTCTGTTATTATTAGTAGAATGTTTGGTAAATTTTTATTTACAACATTTAAGGGAAATATTGACAATTAAAGCTAAAAAATATACTATAATATTTTAAAATTACACTAAAATTTTCACAATTTAACTCGATAAAATGTTTTCAATCAAAATCAATTTATTCCAAAATTATAATTTTTTTGAGACTTGGGTATTAATATGAAAAATATTATATATTGTCTACAGATATGTTAAAAATGGAATCCTCATCTTATTAAGAGGTATTTAATTTTTAATTCATGGTTATACAGAAGATAATATATACTATAAAAAGTCATTTGAAATATAATAAATTCACCTACATAATATTAATTTATTGTTTATATTTAGATGGGAAATAATTTAACAAATTTCTTGCATAATAATTATGATGTAATTGATTAAATTTTTGAAATATCAAATAAATGATATTAAAAATAATTAAATAAATATAATTTTACCTTATTAATGACATAAAATAATTTTATAAATTAATTAAACAATATAGTGACATATTATAATTGTTTTTTTCTCAGTTATCGTGTTAAGATATTTTTAAAATGATAATTTTGAAATAGTATAAAAAATGATAGAAATGATATTATGAAATAAGTAATATATTATTAAATGATATAGATTCAAAAAATTGATATTCAAATAATTAACTATAATATGGTTAAATATTTAATCAATTATCCAATTGGATTTCTTTTGCAATTGTATATTAAATATATTAACCGTAAATAATAAAAATCTAAATTGTCACTATTAGAGTTAAAGGGTTTATCTAAGGGTCAAACCCATATGATATGTTTAATAATGTGACATAAAAATTTCTAAAAATAAATGGTTGGGATTATTTCTACCCATATTCATCTTATATTTAAAATATCACCCTTTTTAGATATTTTAAATATAAAATATCGTTATATAAATTTAATATTTAAAGGATTCCAAGAGTACCTCTCACCTCAATTTTAAAAATGAACCTCCTTACTAACACCCTCACATCAAATTGAGATTTAAAGATATATGAAACAATTTCTATTTATATTCCCAATATCCTTATCAAGGTTACGGTGGTCCTGGTTTTCCTAAAATAACATCCCTAGTGTCCCAAAAAGGATATCTAAAGGAGGATTAGCTAAAGAAGTGGCAATCATTTTCACTGACTCCTCAATGATAATTTTTTCTTCTCCATCCTATTGAAATAATTTTACCATTATAAAGTAATTAATATAGTATCTGAAAAAACATTATATGTCAACATGAATATTTAACAACCATATTAATCTTTTTATCCATCCTTTGGAAAATGAAACCACCGCACATGCGTACATACAACCAACCATCTGCACCATGAGGAGTATTCTATTTTCCATGAAAACATTGTTTGGATGGTTAAAATGTTATATATAATAGGCATAAATAATAAATATGACATAATAATTATTCTGAGTAATTAATATACCATATAATTTCGGAGCCTTTTAAAAATAAGACAATGGAATAGTCGCTCATGTGTATGGCCTATCATCCCCATGAACGATGTATTCCATTTCAAATATCTATATTAAATATATTATTATTTAATAAATATATATTATATAAAAATAATTTTTACATTTTTAATTATTTAAATCAATATCAATGTAATAGGATCTTCAATAACACGTTAAAACACCTATGATATTCAACACCGTTATTACCCAAAACATTTCTTTAACTTGTAATAGTTTATAAATAGGTAATATAAAGTCATAACATAGTGATATATGATATAATAAATACTTTTATGAATCTATTATAAGTTATTAATATGTTTAGAACCACGATACATGAGTTTTAGACAAGTACAAATTGAATCACACCTAATGTAAGGGTTGATTTTGTAATCTCATTACCATTTAGGATTTTTTATGTAATTTTCTGATAGCGTATATTTATGAAAAATGTAAATGTTTCATGAAACTTTATTTAAAAATTTTATTAATATTATTCTATAATATTTTAGTTTCATTATTACTCATAAACTAATTTATATAAAACATTTTTAAAGGAATCTTTTTGTCATTTTTCAAATGATGTGCATTATGAAAAATTGTAAATAAATTAGAAATGAATTTTTTTTAACTTATATTAAATGATAGAAATTTATTTTCCAAGGTTAAAATATAATTTTTACATAATAATTTTTATTTTAAAATTTATTTCCCCTGTTAAAATAATTTCAATAAAAAGGTTATTTATCAAAAGAGTATATTAATGATTTTATTTGATTGTTTTCATCTATGTAAACATACTATATACGATTTTATAAATAATTGAGGATTATTTATTTTGTGAAAATATTCCATATTTTATTCAAGGTTTTATGATATGTTTAACTAGGGATGTGATATTTTTATACAATTGATAATTTAGTGGTAATGGTTAAACATTTTGCTTGAATGTTTTAATATGATTGTTTATGATGGTTATGTTTAAACATTTTCATATAAGGAATGCATGGACTTAGTAATTGATGGTTGGGGCCTTCTATAGACATTCTATTCATAAGTAGGAATCATGAGAAAAAATATTTTAAATTTTTACACATTTATGCAATTTTTCTTGGATGAATCCATTACAATTTGTTTATGATGTCTGATAATTTTCATTCCATAATTATGTGATTAACTCTTTATATTACCTATTGTTATTAGACTAGTAGAATATCCATGTTAATGTTTATATTTAATTAATTTAATTATTCATAAAATATTTTTCACAATATTATGTTTAGTTATCTTATGTTTCTGTTATACACCAATCCAAATGTTTTAATCTTATTTACTCATTATAACTTTAATTGTATGATTACACGTTCTAACCATCTGAGCTCACATATTTATTATGTTTTATTTTTCTTTTATTCAATGATTTTAATTATTGTTGATATGTAAGGTTAAAATAGGACATTAATGGAGATTTAAATGTATTATCAATGTTATATTTTTGTTTTAAATTGAAATGTATTGTTCATGTATGTAATATATTTTCTTGGACTGCTAAACTGATTAGTACATTGGGATTCAGAAACTAAATCTATTCGAATATAATAAAGTAAGTTTTAGGAAAGATTATAATGGGGTTAGGGTGTTAAATCTGGTATCAGAGGACTTTTAGCAGAAACCATGGATAAAATGTTTATAATTTTTTTTGGAATAGAATCCTGAGATAGACTCAAGGATATGTATAGAAAAATGAAATAAAAGATATATATGGTAGATATTCTGTGTAAATTACAAAAAATACCTCCATATATTTATATTACAAGTGGATGTGGTTCTGGATCATATTTACCTTGGAGTAAAAACTATGACAAGTTGTGTTGGGTCAGACTCATCAAATATGGTACATGAAAATGGGCCTTACTGGTCACCTAGTTTGACACTCATATTGGATATTCATAAGATAACTCAAAATTTCCTTAAAAACAATAATGAAGGATTTTAAAGTAAATATGTCTTCAAAGAAACCATTTGTGTAATTATGAGATTATCTTTGCATAAATATTTCAATATATGTAATGTATTTTTCCATTTTTAGGATTGTACATTATTGTATGATCTATAATTGTGCATGTCATAATTTAGAAACAGTTCCTGGTAGAAAGAATGTTAACCTCACCCGTGCACATGATTCATACAGTAACATGGATCTTATCATTATTGGTCATAACCAAATATTATAAAATTAAATATTCTCCAATTGAATCACATTTATTGAGGAAAAATATTCTGTCATAATGTGATGGTAAAATAATTATCGAAGTACTATGGAATCAAAGGAATGAAGGAATAGAGGAGGATTCTATTTGATAATATCTAAAAAGGGACAAATAAGGGAAAATTTATGTATTATTTCTAGGGATGGAAGAATGAGAATAAAAATTAATCTTCAAAAAATATGGATAAAATGAATAAGGAAAACAATTATTTTACCACATGTAATAATTGTGGAATAGAACACTCTAGTTCTTGATTAAAAGGAATTGGAGTTTCCTACATGTTGAGAGATAAAAGGCACCACTCTACGGATTATAAGCATATGAAAATAGTTTATAATGTACAATACTCCAACAAAAATAATATGGTACACTATTAAAATAAATTTCCCAAATGATAAGTGTATATAAATCATTTGAAATCAACATATCAAGCCCAACACAATATAATTAATATAATTGAGGAGGAATGATTAATGTTCTTACTTATGGATTCAATAAATATATTATTTTATTATTTATCAATGATGTATTGGTTATAAGAATTTTGGAAAACATAAATACTCTAATGAAGTATAATTTCATGATTGATATGAAATTGTGTGGTACCATGAAAACTTACTCAGTGGAAAGTTAATTGTTTTGGAAAATATATGGTTGAGGGAAACATAGACATTAATATGTTCCTGATACTGAGAAAGTAATTTAAAAAAAAGAGATGATTGATTTGGATAAATTATAATGTATAATACTATGTTACATGGAACTGATTAATGATTTGATGACAAATTGGTATATTCCAATATCAATAGACTTTACAACAATAATTTTAGTTCCCTTACCCTTCAACGAAGTTATTAGAATGTGGTTAGATGATACATGGCCTTAGGTGATGTTCCCAATGCATCAAAGGCATGTAACAAATGCTAAGGGATTCAAGAAAATTAGGGCAATGCTTTTCACATAGATATAATTCACCCAACCACACATGGCATATCCAACCAGAAATACATGATCCATGTTAACAAAGTATATTACAATATGATCATGGCATGAAATAACCAAACGATTCAATTATAATTACCATAAACCCAATTCAATGAAAAAAAATCCAAATATCAAAGTACTATGTAGAAGAATAAAAAAGACTCAATGTAAACCATGACACACTCCATGCGTCCAAACCAATCTCCAGGATCTATGAACAACAATAAAACCAATGAATCATGACGAAGAACTAGAAAAATGAGATTCATTAACCATACCTGTGTCTATAAAAATGAAATCAACAAAAGGACCAAAGTTCCAAAGAAGTGGGTGAGTACAAATATTGATTATGTTTTCCAAAAATGGCTATCCTACACACTTCACTATGATTGAACCATTAATAAAATTATATGAATAGTATATATATAATATTATATAGTGCAACATTTTTTTAACAATCCAAACACACCCTTACTAAGCTACTTTTACACAAATCCTCACAATAATTGGGAAATCCAAACCACCATCCCATAATCCATTTAACATCACATGTTAATAATCCAATTTTCCAACATGCATAACCAAAAAAATTAATGTCTATCTCTAGGGTTCTCTACACCCAAACCGGTAACAATCACGGTGGAACTTCATGATCAAGCCAATTTACTCTATTCCAAATCTAGTGGTACTTCATGCCCACTTACCCTCAATGGTTGACCTTCCTTACACTATTCATCCCCTTTTTATAGTGGTACTTCTTGCGCACTTCACATCATTCCAACAAATGAAGCAAAACCTGAAGCCAATAAACAAGTACATGCAACAACTAACCCAACACTATCTGAAAATGACTCTTTCACAACCATGAAATTATATATAACATCAATCATAACATAATAAATTTCAATAAAGACACCACTTTAATTGAAAACCATTTCCACAAAACATTTTCCTGAAACAACACAAGATACAAAATTTAAAATCAACATTTTAAAAAATGATAACAAGAACATTCCATCGCAATAACACATTTTCCCGAAAATCAACAAAACATTTTAAAGAAAACTTCCATCGAGCTTCAAAAATTGTAATAAAAATTAATTTCATGAAAAACAATTTAATTGATAAAATTTATTCATGTTCTATTAATGTTGATTTGATAGAGAATCCACATACCTTGGTGTTTTAGGGCAATTTACCCACCACACAACGACACACTGAATCAATATAAAAATCCACAAAAACTCTGATGATCCCTTTTCACATCATAAAAAATCCCCAATCTCCTTAAATATGAAAAAAAAACCTAAATATACATGTGAGATAATTAGATCAATAAAATTAGAGAGATATAGATAACTAGATATAAGGAACCCCACGAAAGATCCAAGAGAGAATACTTATGGTAGAAGAATTTCCTTCACAACACCTTCAAACCCCTCTGAATCACTTCCAAAATTAGTGGTAGAGACCTTATAACCCTTGATAACCAAAAAACATAACTACGGTTCATATGGGAGAAGATATAAGGTGTTTTTGGAAAATCTACAGTGAAATCATAATCATAAACTCATTTTTTATTATCACCCATGGTTATGTCACACAGTTAGTAAAACTGTGAAATAGTCTGCATGCTACTACAACAATAGGGACCTCAATCTGTTTCCTCTCATACTTATAAAAAAATTGCACAACCCATGAAACACACAATACCTCCACTTGAATCATTTCTAGGATATCTTTTATGGTTTCCCAAAACCGTGCTCATACCGTACACCCATTGAAATTCTCCAAACAATTAAAAAACCTTCCCAAACACTTAAATCATTAATAAACCAAATTACATACCCAAAAAGTTAAAAAAAGGTTTCATATCTCAAACTGGGGTTACTACATATTCCCCACTAGTCTATTCTTCATCCTTATAATGTAGGGAAACATTCCATTACAGAAAGAGACTGGTCCATTGCTTGACCATCTCTTTCTCCCACTCCCAAGTCTCCTCCATAGTCTGAACATGATTCCACAAAACCCAAACTACACTGAGTCTTTTATAATGAAATAATTTATCTTTCCAATCCATTATATGTACTGTCGTGTGTAGAAAGAAGCATTTGGATCTATTAAAAAATGATTCCAATGAATTACAAGTCCATGACCCGGATGATACTTTATCAATTGCAACACATGAGATATATTGTGCACGACACTAAAACATTGTGGAAAATCCAACCAATAATCCAACATTCCAACCAACTCATGTATCTTATCAAACCCAATATACCTCAGAAATAATATTCCCTACTTTCCAAAATGACAATGTAAGAATCATTGTGAGATTCTCAAAAAACACATGATCACTCACCATGAATGACAACGGTCATCAACAATGGTATACATATGATTTTTTATGACTCTGAGATATCTCTATTCTATTCCTAATCAACATGATCGTCACCATAGTCTCTTGGAAATGGCTCATCCCAACAAATGAGGACCCACTTATTTCGACCAAATGTAGTCATGAATGGTCTGAAAACCAATATTATCTTAAAATAGAGCCATATGTATTGAGGCCTGATATGTGTCATTATACGAGTAATATGCCAACAATAATTACTCCTTCCATGAGAAACAAAATTCCATACCCCATGACCATAATGTATCCTATTTAGTATGTATCATCCTCTCGGATTTACAATTAATCAGTGGCTGATTCCCTATACTCATCGTCAACTGAGTCCCAAGGGCTTGTTGCATGGATTTTCAAAAATGAGATGTGAACATCATATCTCTATATAATAAAATCGAAACTGGTACACCATGAATCTTTACTAGCTCAAAATAATTGATTTTGGATAGATCCCCCACTTTATGAGATTAACAAATATGTTTGAAATGGGATGATTTTTTGAGCTGATCAACTATTACCCATGTGTAATTGTAATATTTGACCATTCTTGAGGTCCCTTTAACAAAAACCATTGTTATATGTTTCTACATACATACATGAATAGGTCATAAATACAAAATACATGCTGACTGATGATTCTCTACCCTGACAAAATTATAATTCATTTGTTTCGAAATAATGCCTGCCACATTACATTTTCATACCATTCCACAAAAATATCACTTTTAATTCCTTATCATTTTTTTCCAATTCTCAGATGCAGATCCCTTATACAATGATGATATGCTATGATAATTTATTCTTTAAAAGAAATCTGTACAATCATATGATTCTGAAAAAAGTGAATTTCCATTCAGTATCAATACATCAATGGTCTCTCAACCTATGAGTTTAAAACTGATCACCATTCACTCTTAATCAAGCAGCTACTCATATTTAACCAAACCAACCGAGCCTAGAAAAAACGAAACTAGAAATAACACAACTAAGTCACCCTGGTTCCCATATTCCAACTAAATTTTTGATATGAACAACATCTACTAACAATAATCTAATTCATTTTTAACAACTTGAGAATATGAATTTCTACATAATGTTTCTTGCACAAAATTTCCCTTACCCGGTGTGTACATAAAATCAAAATCAAGAATATTGATATACTCCTTCCATCTCATTTTCCTAAAGGTAAACTATCTATTTGTTAAAATATTCTTCATGATCATATGATCAGAAAATATCATGAATTTCACACCAAAAGGTAAAAACATGACATTTTCAAAGCATAAACTACCTCTGCCATCTCCATATCATTTTTTGGGTAGTTTTTCTCATGATGACTCAAATACTATGATCTATACATAACCGCATGATTCACTTTAATGAAAACACACCCCAAACCCTATTCCAAAATACTTAATATACACCACATAACCTTTTCATTGTTATGGAAGAAACATGATTGGGGATACTCTCAGACGATCCTTAATTTATTTAAAATATTTCTGACATTCCTCATTCCATTGAAATTGATCAATATTCATTATTAAATATATCATTACTGGTGATAATCATGATAAATATTGAACAATGCATTGATAATATCTGGTTAGACCAAGGAACCTTTGTATCTCCAAAACATTCATTGGTAGTTCCCATGAAATACCAGCGTTTATCTTTTTTTAATAAAATAAAACACCCTTACCAAAAAAAAACACGGCCATGGAAATTAACATCCTATATCAATGAATCAAACCTCGAAAATTTGTTATATAACTAATGATCTCTAAATATCTGCAATACTATCACCATTTGTTTCTCATGCTCCACCCTTTTCATAGAATTCATTGATATATCCTCAAAAAATAACACTACAAATTAATCATGATATTTTTAAAATATCAAAATCATTAATACCATAAAAACTTCTAGTTCATTCCTAAGACCAAAGGGAATAAAAAAATACTCGTAATAGAAATATCTTCTTCTGAAATAGGTTTTGGGAATATTCTTATTTTGAACATGAATCTGATAATACCCTGGTTGAAATTCAATCTTATATAACAACAAAGCTCCCCTAAAATGAATGAATATGTCATCAATGAGATGAATTGGATATCTATTAATTATAATAACTTTTTATACTTACAAAAATAGACAAATATACCAATATTGTCGTCCTCATTTTTATAAAAAAAACAGGCATTTCCAAAAAAGATGTTCTCGTTCGGATTAACCCTTTTTTTCACATCCTCATAATGCACTTTAATTCTATCAATTCTGTTGGTGGTATCTAGTAATACAGAATAGAGATAGGACTGGTCCCTGGAACGAGATCAGTCATAAACTCCACATTCTCTATGGTTGATAACCTACAAAATCATTGGGAAAGAAACCTAGAAACTAATCCACAAGCACTAGAAAACATTATAATCTAAAATCTGTACACTGATGCTTATGAAAACATCACCAACTGATACAAGATAGAGAAAACTACTAGTTTTAAAATGTTTTTTGCACCATGATTTTATTTCTTTTATCCAATAAAGGGAAGTTTTATAACATCAACAAACGTGAAACTAAATTTTCTTCCATCACAGTCTATGTGTGCATTAAATATTTCCAACCAATAAATTCCCATTATTGTATCATAATCATCCATCCCAAGAACTAGTAAATACCATATCAACTCAACACCATCAACTACTATACAAAATTCTCCACATAGAATTTCTTGAAAATCTTTTTTAAGTATAGATGATTGAATTTTAAAAGATAAAATTATCATTTCCATAGAAAAACCCATAAAACAAACAACATGATAAATAATAAATGAATGAAAAAATACCATATTAAAAATGATTTCATCCTAGAAGAGAATAAAATAATTTTACCTCACACAATGTATGGTCCCAACTAATCATCCATCAAAACATTCTCACCGCCAAAAAACTACATTATTTCCATAATCTTAACATTTTTCCCTTTTGAGGTGTCTCTATAGTCCTTGAATCACCATGACTAACATTACTCTGCTGATGAGCGGTATGATTCATCTGCCACCCTGTCATGGAATTAGATGCCTACGACCCTTGATGAATGTCCCAAACACCTGTCCTTGGCAGATTATGACAATAACGATAAAGATTACCTATTTTATTATAGTTATAACATGATTGAGGTTTTATTATACAATCCCACCTATAGGTATTGTATAACCAATTTGAAAATATCCTAGCATACTATGAGGCTTGGGAGGAAGATTCACTGATCTTATCATCAGATTTTGTGCCATACTCCTACCCTGGAAATAAGTACCCCTCTTATTCTTGATCCCTATGTTATATTTCCAACCATTTCATATGGGTAAAAACATTCACACCCCTATAATAGACAAAAAAATACCTTGTTCATCCACTGTTTCTCTAGTCACTATTTCCATGTAATCATTTATACATAAAAATCCTATTTTAGATTTAATTTCATACCTCAAAACCAATATAAAATTGTGTGCCTTAAATGATGTACTACCGACCACCTTCTTTGAATTTCACACTTTTTAAATAAAATAGCCATGTATTCCATTACTAAGAGGTTCTTTCCCTTCATCCTATGGAAATTTATTTTGCGCTGAATTCTAAACATACAAGGGTAGAATTATTTGTTAAACTATTCCTCTAAATCCTTCCATATAATTCCATGAGTTGTTCTATCATGGACCCCCAACTCCCACCACTCATGGTAATGATCATCCAACATATACATGGATACCTTCACTTTTATATCTACCATTGTTCCCAAGAATTCAAATATACCATTTATTATATTTAACCATGCTTATTCCTTTTCTGGTTCAGAATCACCCCAATATATAGCTAGATTAATTGTTTTAAAAAAATGAACTACATGATCTATATGATTTGGCACATATTCCCATATTCCATGGATTAGAAGGCCCGCACTATACACTTCACTAGCTTCCAGTTTTGATGGGGGGGTCAGGAGCAACCACATTTTCAAAATCCTCTTCTAGTTTCCTCTATGGCACTTACCTGATGCTATTTATATATATAAAACACAATATATGTCTCACCCCCTCAACAAGAAAAGGATTTTGATTTTATATTCAATTACATAGAAACTATCACAATCATGATTTTCAAAATTTAACATTTCCCATGTTGCACCATTTTTTAAAAATCCTTCCTGTTTTGAAATCCTCACATTTTGAAATAATTTCCATATTTTCCAAAAATACATATGTCTGTACCACAACATAAATCATTATACCCATCAAATATGCATCCTTGAGGGATGTTATTTCTACGTTTCATTCCATGTTCATATAATATGCTACAACCAAAATAATGAAATTTAGAATGATTATAAGTGTCTCTATAACACTTATGTACCCCACTCCTTGGTAACACGATGTTCTACATATAAGGGTTGTCTACATCCTTTTATTCTATACATTTCATGTTTAGAAAATCATACACCTTGCTACCATCCAAACACATGGAATATACCATGAATGAATGCCAATACCCAGACGACAAAAGACACAACTGAACCAAACTAGTTGGATGTCATTGAATGATTAAACTAATACCACTTGAAATACCACCCCATCCTCATTCTCTTGAGAAAGTGGTGAGATACTACTTGGCCTTAGGCAACGTTCCCATGACAACAACAGATAGATATTAATGATAAGGTATTCAGGAATAATTGGGGAATTTTTTTACCTTATAGATTATTGACCCAATCACACAATTCATAACAAACAACAACTACATGATTCATGCCAAAAAATGACATGTAAAAAAATCTTGCCAAGAAACAAAAAAGAATTCCTTAATAATTCCCATAAACCTAATACAAAAACCCAAAAATTCCCAATATTAACATAATATGTAGAATAATCTAAAAAATACACATGGGAAACCATGATGCGCTCTACGAATATACACCAAGCTATATGCTCCATGCACCACAATACCACACAAGCATCGTGATGAACTACTAGAAAAATGTACTTGAAAATGACACCCACAAAAGCACCAGAGTGACAAAGAAGTGGGTGAGTAAAAATAATCAGTATGTTTTCCACAAATAACTTACCTAAAAAACCCAATAAGATAGAACTGTTATCACATTTATATAAATAATTTTTATAAAACATCAAATAGTGCATCAATTTTCAACAGTCCAAACACACCTTTACCGATCCACATTTACCTGAATGTAGACAATACAATTGAGTACCAAAAAACCATTACATATTGTATTTACCATCACATGCTAGGAAAAAAATTTACACCATCCATAACCACAAAAAAAGCATAACTATATGGATTAACACACCCAAACTAGCAGCAATCATGATGGAACTTCTTTTCCATTACCATTTACACCTTTATCAATCTAGTGGAACATCACGCCCACTTATCTTTTATAGTTTCCCTTCCATAAACAATCCATACTATTTTTATAGTTTTACATCCCATCTAATTTACATCATTCAAATGAAATAAACAAATTCCCAAGCCAAAAAATAAAAAAAATGCAACAACAACAATATGAAAAAGACTATTTCACAACCAAACCATTATTTATAACATCATACATGACAAAATAAATTTCAATATAGCCTCCCATTTTATTACGATCCAATTTCACAAAGACATTTCATTAATAAACATATGATACTAATTTTAAATGAAACATTTAATAATCTGAAAACAAGAACATTCCCTTGTAATAACCCATTTTCCAAAAAATTCACAAAAAATTACAATGATAATTTCCATCAAGATTTGCACATCATAATAACAATTAATTTCAAAAAACCTATTTAATTGAAAATATGATTTCTTGTTCTAGAAAAGTGGATTCGATATGGAATCCAACTACAGTAGGGTTTTATGGAAATTAACCCACCACACAACGACAACATGAATCATAGTAAAAGTTCCACAAAACCTTTTTATAACACATTTACAATAAAAAAATCCCCAATAACAATCAAAGAGATAATACATACCAAAGAAAAATCGATTCACAAAACATAGAAACCATATTGTACTACTTCAAAATTGAGTTTTAGAGGCCCTATAACCATTGAGAACAAAAAATGATGAGTATGGATAGTATGGGAGAATAGTGGTAGAGGCTAGGTAAAATCCCGTGTGAACTCTTAAATAAAACCTAATTTTTTATTTCCATGCATGATAAGCTTGCATGGTTAGGAAAATTGTGTGCTAACTATGTGCATCATACTTCGTTAATAGGGAACCCACTTGTCTTCCATGCTTGGCTATACATATAGTCTACAAACCTTGAAAATTCCACTACCTTCACATGCACGGTTTCCTTGAGATCCTTCACGGGTTCCCCTAACCATGCCCAAATTGTGATCCCTTAGAAATTCCCCAAAACTATTACAAATCCATCCCAAAATATCTCAAATATTACCCACCAACATGAAATACATAAAATGAAATAAAAAAAGGTATCATACATAAAACCGTGGGTGTTATATTGTTTTATTTAGGAAGTATATCCAATAACTTAATTTCAATTTATGAAATATAGATGGATGTATGATTTTATTAATGATTTATTATAATTTAGGAAATTACAATGTTTTGAGGGAATACACTTGATAAAGGTAATAAATAGTTTGGAATGAGACATAAAATATTTTCTTCATGTTGAAAAAAGATTAATGATTTGTTTATTTCGGAAAAGATAACCATTTATGAAACCATATAAGTTGATATTTAGAAATGGTTTTAGTAGTTAACGTATTACTTTAGCCTATAAAGCATATTATACTAATAAATGAAATAGAAATAGTTAACAACAAAACCAAATGATAATACTGTCAATACAGAAACATATCAAGTATTTATATTTCAATACATTATTATTGAGTCTATGAATTCATCAACCCTTATAAATGGATCTAAAGGAAATAAATTATAACTTTTTAAATTACTAATATTTTTATTCATCATATATTAAGGGATTTTAGAGCCTCAAATTTCCATGGATTTTTCACTTTTTTTCGTTTGATGACCACAATCACTCCACAAAAATATTAATATTTCCCTCCCTATACATATATCTACATAAAACTAATGTTCTCTTATTATAAAGCCTGGTTTTATTGTGAACATGAAATTTCACATTCTTATTCATAACGAATATGTGTTATTATCCCTTTTTATGATCTGATTTAGTCAACAATAGTATTTTCAAATACCAAACTCTTAATTACTATGTTCATGTTTAAATTGTGAGGACACAATTTTGTTAAGGTTGTGAGAATGTAACACACCAATAATTTACAATATTTTACCTTTTAAATAAATAGAATATATTATATAGAATTTAATGTATGAAGAACTAATTTATATTATGTTACATGAATGTTCATGTTTCATTGATAGCATATATTATACGCAAGATGAGTTTTATGAAATAATAGTATATTATTAAAATATTATTATAAGATATAACCTAGCTAATAAATTATATGTTATGAATATTATTAACTAAATTATTAAATTTATATATATTTCATATCATTTTAATACTAATATTTTTTATGTTCAAGGAATTATTTAAGAAAAAATAAAAATATCTCGCAAAATACTAGTATTATCCAAAATGTTAATTTTTCAACCTTTTAATGGAGAACCAACACTAATTATATATTTTTTATATTTTATAATTTTTATTTTACAAAATAATCTTCTTCCATGAATTTTTATTATCAATGTTATCATTGGTTGACGTTTTTTATTTTTATCAGATGTTTCATTTTTTGATGAATAGTGAAACATAAAACATTGTAGCCAAATCATTCTATTTATTAAAATAATTTTAATATTCTAAATTAATTTTTATATTCAAAATATTAAAATTATAATTATATTAATACAATATTGTTTATTGAAATAAATTTTCATTTGAAATTGGATATTAAACCATAGTGAACTTTTGAATGATTTTGTATCTATTTTCTTAACATGTATGCGGGATTAGCGTTAATCATAATTTTTCCAATTTTGTGAATTGAATAAAGAAATATGGTAATTAAAAGTTATAATACGTATTATTTTTATATTCTAATAGAATCAACTTAATTTTTGGATCTTATGAACATTATCATTCATAAAATTAATTTAAAATAGTTAATTGTAAATATGAAAATTAATGATAAAAATAATATTATAGTATTATAAAATTGCCCTAAAAATTGTACTAATTTAATTATATAATTTTTTCAAAAAAAATTAACATTTAGACGAAATAATATCTTTTTTACACTTTGTCAAGAATGTGACATTTATTATTATTTTTAATGATATGTTAAAAATGGGACACTCTTATTTTTAATAAGTATTACATTTTCAATACATGGTTAAAAAATAATGATAAATTAGACAATGAATCATCATTTTAATTATATAAAATATAACTTCATCATGAAAATATAGTTTTATTATTTATAGAGGAATGAATATAAATAATTCAATTCATAATAATAAGGCTTTAATTGTCTAATTAATTGAAATATCACAGAAATGATAAAATAATTATTAAAATAAATATAATATTAAGTAATTGATTAAATTAATGAATTTTATAGATAACATTGAAATTGTGTTAAAATAATAGTGTTGTTTTTTATATGTTATCATTTCATTATTATATTTTCAAGTAGACAAATAGTGATGTGTATCAAAATTGACATAAATGATAATGTATGTTAAAAAATAA
The DNA here is from genome assembly GCA_963277665.1 of Viscum album. Lineage (NCBI taxonomy): Eukaryota > Viridiplantae > Streptophyta > Magnoliopsida > Santalales > Viscaceae > Viscum > Viscum album. The sequence continues at coordinate 791,148,785 of OY728128.1, read as the reverse complement.
TTTATTAAAAGATATAGAAATTTTAAAAAAATGGAAAACAAATTGAATAAGGTTATTTAGGTCATCAATGATACATTTTGGGTTTTTATGTAATTTTATAGTAAATTTATTATCCGTAATGTGTAAAAAATGAAACTATTATGGTGTGAGTTAAAGGGTTTAACTATTGGTTACATCAAAAATCTAATGTTAATAATGAGAGAAAGAATTTCAAAAAAATATTCGAAGGGATGATTTCAAACCATAATATTATTATATTGGAAATAAAACAAATTAGAACTATTTTAAATTGAAACTCAAATTATATTATTTTATTATTTTAATTGATTGTAAGAGTGTCACACCCCTCTCTTATAAAATTGATTCTCCATCCTCACTTCCTCACACCATATTGTGCCTTAAATCATGAGAATATACATCCCATTTCTCATAAAATCATAAATTTACATGTCTTGGATGTCCTTCTCCTCCATAATTTCAACCCTAGTGTCCATAAGAGGAGATTGAATGGATGGTTCCAAAAGAAGAGTTAATCATCATTACCAACCCCATCACGATTATTTACTATTATACTTAAATTTCTTGTTTCTTTACATAATAATTTAATGAAATTAATTATCTATTTTATACTGAGATGTTTTTATTATTATGTAACAACCATATTCATCCTTTTACCTATCCTATTAAAAATGCAATCATCAAACATTTGTATGTATGGCCAAGTCTGAATATGCTATGTTGTAATCTATATTTCATAAAAAAATTGGTATAGGTATAATGATGGATACAATTGATATAGATAATAATGTTGAAATGTTATTTAACATTTATAATTAATATATCATATAATTTATTACCCTTTTACCATTAAGGGAATTATATCATCGCTCATATGTTCGTACTGCCTACCATCTAAATTATACGATTAGATTATTCATGCACATTAGATAGTAAATAATTTCTATAAATAATTATATAATGAATAAATATAAAATATATTAATTAATAATTATAACTTAATATATGTATATGTATATATCTATCATTTACCTTCTTCCATTCATTATGATATGATAATTGAAATAGCGTTCATGTGTATGTACGACTTACCATCTTTGTGAATGGTGTATTCCATTTCATATATCAATCATGAATATATATATATATATAATATGAAATATATATAAATAAGGATTTTCTATCTAGATGTATTTAAATCATGATATATATAATATTATAAACAATAACATGTCAAAATATGTATGAAAATCAAAGCTATTATTACCCAGAACATTGATTTAACATTGAATTGATAATAAAATTGTAATATAAACTCATAAAAGAAGAATATATGTTATCTTAAATATATTATGTATATTCTTTTTGTTAATAAATGTTTTAAAACACTTTATTATTGTTTCTAACATGTATGGAGGGAATCAGACCTAAGGTAAGGGTTAATATCATTATCTCATTACTACTTGGGATTGATTACATGTAAGTTTCTACTAGAATATATACCAGTAATGTACATTATTATTAAAAATTATATTCAAATTTTTTTTACAGTTATTATAAAAAAATTTAATGTCGTTTTTAACGATATTTATCTTTTTAGAAATCATTTATAATGGAATATTTTGGTCTTTTTTCAAATGAGGTACCTTTTGAACTTTTCAACAAAATACAAGAGGGATGTAATTTTATAACTTATACAGCATGAGATAAACTTACATTACATTCATAAAAGATTATTTATTTTTAAAATTTCTTTTAATGTTTATCACCCCTTTTAAAAGAATTTTAATTTAAAGATAGGTATTTCTCAGATTTTATATTTAATAAAATTTTATACATTTTTCATAAATTTCAATATCATTTGTGGGATTTTAATTATAATTGATCATGATTTCATATGTTAAAATACATCATGTTATTTTGATGTTTTTATTATATATTTTAATATATATGTGATATCATCACACCATTCATGATTTATTTTTACATATTAACATTTCATATGGATGATTTAATATGAATTTTTATTTTTGTTATGCTTCAACATTTTCATATGTAGAATGAATTGTACATATTATGTGATGGATGGGTTCTTATATAGTCCCTTGATGCAACGATAGTTCTCATGAGACGATCTAATTTTATTTTTTACACATTTAGGTATGATGTCTTGTTCAAAGACTTTTTGGAATATATATGATGTCCAAAATTAGGAATTCCCTCACTATGAGGGTAGCTATTGATATTACATGTGATTATTCGACTAGTATAATATCCATGTGAATGCTTATATTGAACTATATGATTAATTCTTGTTATATTATGATAACGATTATGATTATGTGGGACATTTTTCAATTAAACACATTGACATAAGGTTATAACTTATTTACGTATAATGGCCTCTACTGTAAGCTTACCCTTATTGACCATCTGAGATAACTGCTTTCTTTTGTATTTTTTCCCAAGATTCAAATATGTGTATTATGAATGACATTTAGGATTAAAATAGGATATCAATGGAATTATACACAGTTATATATGTTATATATATAATGTTTTTAATTATACAGTAATGTTCATGTATGTAACCTATTTTCCAAGACTGTTAAACCAATCGGTACTTTGGGATTCAATACTTGTATCTATTCCAATGCAATGATGTAAGGAACCAACATTAGGAAACTAAGGTATGTGTACAAAATTTTATGATGTACTTATATAGATTTTATATTATATGTGATACATGTTTTTTATTTATTTTGATGCTTTGATTTATATGAAATGATTAGAATCTATTTTACCATGAATATTTTGGAATGATTGGAAATAGGAATATTGAACATAATTTGACATGATTTTGTTATAAAAACTATTAAACTCTATATAATGCATTGTTTTCTGATATTTTTATAATGTTATGATTGTTTTACATAGACATATTATGAATCACATAGTTGGGGTCCTACTAAGGATATTATCACGTACACTATACACCCATTTAGTGATGCAAAAACCATTGTATGTCCTTCAATGTAGGAAAGGAAATGTGTCATGGTGAGGAATCAAGGATTCTATTATGTGATTCATGGTAGATGGTAGTAAGAGGGGGGGGGAGTCCACACTTATGCATCATGTATTTAGGGCCCAGTTTTAGATTCCCTATGATGTAATACTTGTCAAAGGGTATTTTATAACTCTTTTAAAGTGGTATAATTTCAACTATCTCCTTTCAATCATGAAATATTTTATCCCTTACATTAATTAATTATGTTTTATATATATATATATATATATGATTTTTTTACATTATTTTGGGATAAATTAATCTCTATAGTTTTCTATTTGATGTATGGGTGTTAGTTTATTTAACATTGGGATTTGGAACATGCCTTGGGTATATTAAATTAGGGTTAGGTACCATTTTGAAATGGTAGTCGAGTTGTTTAAGCCGATGTATTCCATTTGAGGATGTATTTACTGAATTATCCATTACTCGGGATATTTTTTTTAAACTTTTGATAGAATTTTTCATATATGAGATGTATAATAAGGAGTGTTCATGGATAGATATCATCATGAAGAGAATAATGTTATCATGGGATGTTTAGATGCTTCAATCCTTTTTTTTCTTAATGATAATTTTATTTTCATCTTAATTTTTTCATCTTTAAACTATGAATATTATCGTGTGTTATTATTTAATATTTTTTGGGGTACATCATTATGACTCCAAGACATGCACAATGGGTTCTATCGAATGGTTCCATGGATGTAACTCATGGTATATTTATATAGAACACAATCATGACACGGTTATCAAGAGAAATGTATGTTCTGTTGATGTAAATGTACAATAAGACTTGGAAATAGTTTTCAAGGAATAACCAAGAGATAGATGATACATAGATCATTCGTGGATGTTATTACACTAGAATCCACTATCATTAAAGGGTACAAATTAAATTCACGTGGAACTTGAATATCTAGAAAAGATTTATACTATATTTGACTTTGTGGATAGACTAGAAATTATGAATGTTAACTATGGGGAGTTAAGAAATGTGTGTCCCATCAAAATATAGTTGAATTACATGGTATAATGAGATATTAATGTGGGATTGGATTGGAAGGGTTTCATAGGTATCTTTTTTTAGTATTATTATCTAGAGTTAATTAAGGTGGAGAAATTTCTATAGTACCACTATGTATAAGGGAGAGAATCTGGTGGCATCATACACAAATCAGTATACTAAGATGGTTATTTTTTCTATATAGGATTTAAAGAATTGACATATGATGGATTAGAAGTAACTATATGGTTTATGACTAGATATTATATTATGGGTATTTATAATGAATATTTCAACCAATGTGGAGACCCTAGAAATATTGATATTTATATCAATGAACATGGATGAATAAATGGGTTATTTAGCACATTATCTTCCGCCCAGTGGAATAATTAGTGGAAAAAATTAAAAACTAGAATTTTAAAGATCACATTAGAAGTGTTCTAGGTTGATCTATGTATCACTCCTCCTCCACACCCTCAGCTGAAACTATTAGAGTGCCCCCATATTTTTACTGCTGTTGCACGGTTAGAAACACCTTGTGTTCATGTCTTTACCTTATGAAGATGAATACTAGTCTTGGAATATATGGTAATCTACATCATATATCTACTGTTATGTATTTGAATCATTATGGGAGAGATTCATTATAACCAAAGGATAATATTGACATCAAAATTCCTTGAAGACTACAAGTCTCCATCTATAATCATTAAGAGTGAATCATCATTTTTCATTATATGAGTTTCTAGAAGAGATATAAATTATTACAACAACTGTGAGAGGTACTATGTTTTTTTTGCATCTACTTTAGTAAATTAATTTTTTTATATTAGTGAATCATACTCATATATATATATAGTATTAATATAATAAAATATCCATCATAGCTCATGTTCTTTATTATTGAGTTAGTGACACCTCATGGAATGAGGACATATCTAGGCTTTTGTTGTCCTTCTTATTAGCTATTGATAATTGACGAAGAGTCCATTTTCGATATCCTAATTCATGATCTCTATCATTGAAAAATCATTATAATAATGTGTTGGATGGTTTTTCCTCATACTTAGATTGCATTTATCATCATATTGTCTCTTTTCATGTGGGTGATGGGAGATTAGAGGTGATTTAGGAAATGTTGACCAAATGATTGGTTGTAGAGGACCTTACCTAAAAAAACATTTTAGTTAATTTTATATTTGAGTGGTTGAGATGAATTATTTTTCTCCTATTATAGATCATCAAAATATTATTCAAGATTTTAATATATTTTTTGTAAATTTTGTATCATGTTATCCTCTAGATACATATGCGTAGTTTTATATTGAATTGTTGCCATGTGTGAAATAGATTTCTATTCCTTTTTATTATATTGAACTAGTAAATATAAAATATATTATTATTAAGTTACATGGACCAATGGGAAAATGATGTGTTCACCATATAATTTCACTTTTGGAATCCCCTTTTATCTTTTCTATAGAAGAATATCATTCATGCTGATTTTGTGTGGATTAAAAAATGATGTATAATGTACTGTCTAAAAAAAGTATCATAATCCTCATGTGGACGATTTGATGGGTCGCCTATCATGGTCAAATATGTTTTTAGTGATTGATATTCGGTTTGGTTATCATCATCTATGATTTCATGATTCTGATATAAAAATTATAGGTTTCAGGAGAAGTTATGCATATTATGAATGTAGTTTTATTCTTTTTGGTTTAACTAATTCTCTAACAGTTTTTATGGCTTTGATATATTAGGTATTCCCTGAATATCATAATGAATTGTTGTAGTGTTAATGGTTGAGATTGTGGATTATATGATATCCAATAACACGAATGTTATCATTTGATATTTTTTTTGGATTAATTGAGGATTCACCTTTTTTAGGATAAAGTTATGACTTATATTTTCATGATTCCAAAAGTTATTTCATTTTTTATTTTCGTTTATAATAATTTCTTAATAGTTGATAATGTGACGGTGAAGGGTATTTGGACAAGGGATGATCTAAAAAGTTTTTCTGATATTCAAATATTCCTTTGTCTTCCAAGTTTATCTCAATTCTTCATTAGTGATTTTTTCAAATTTTTTGTGACCATTAAATTATATTATAATTAAGGGGGTTAAAATCAAATGGGATCCAATGTATTAGTATACATTCTTCGAGATAAAATTTTTTATGACGTCAGGTCATATCATGATATTTCTTATTCCTTGTTAGGGGTATATGATTTTATATTATGATTCATGATTTCTCAGGCCTCTTCTAGAAATATTATTAAAATGGTACCTCGTGTCCATGAAAATTAGAGTCATATTTCCATTAACTCTCTATCTGATGAAGGAAATTTTAGAGATGATTGATTGGTTAAAAATTCATCTCATTTTAGTCTATTTTTTGATACCAAAAAAGTTGATTATATGGGAAATATATATGTGGAGGAAATCGTGAGGTTTAATAAGATTCCTGTAGATATTTTCTTCAGATATGGATTATTGTATGACATTATCATTTTGGAGGATTCACTGATAAGTAATGGGGACTCATGTTAGGTTGATAATATATTATTCTCTACAAATATACGTTTAGAAACAAAATTCATTTTTATTTATAAGTGGATATTATATGTGGATGTACTTTTTATTTTGGAGGATTATGTGACATCCATATGGGACTAGATGAGTTTCTCCATAAATTATGTTACCATTTTTCGATCATAATGACTCTTTTTTAGGATCTCTATGGAAACTCTTGGAGGTTGACTCTTTATAGGAATTTGGTGGGAGGAGCCACTTTGATGTGGGTGAGTATAATTTAGAATATTTCATCCAGGAATCATGATATAAATCATGTTGTATTTACTACTCAGATTCCTCAAAAATAATATAATGATCATCGACATTGTCCTTTGGATGTTTTCATTGGTGAAAAGATTTTTTTGAAAATGATTCCCCCTTTGGGTCACCATCATCATGAAAAATATTTAAAGTTGTATCTATGGTTTTATACCATTTCAATTCACATAGATACTTGAAATTCACTTATTATTATTTGACATCAATGATTCGATTGAATTAAATTCATATTTTTTCCACATACCATAACATAGGAAATACCATTCTGATCTCACACATTTTCCAAGTTGGTATGAGATATAGTTTTATTGAAATGTATCTATTGTGCAATAACATGGGATGATTAGTGAATATCAAGTAAATGTAATTACAATGAAGTTAGTATAGTTTCTATGATTATTATAGTGAGATGGATCATATTATTATGAAAACTGGGATCCCTAGTCATCGATGGGGGTTGTAGTGGCCTCAATATTTTTCAGGAAATCAATTTTTTACATGACTGCATTGTGGTGGAATGTATTTTTGTGGGTAGATTCTAGAAACTTGTTACAACTTTCAGGTATTTATCTTATCACTTTTAGTTACATTTTTTAGTCCATGGGACTCCCAAGAATGGATATAATATTTTCTGAAAAAATACAATCTTTTTAGGGATATATGTTTTTTTACATAGTGAAGACCATTTACAAGAATGTTAATTCATATTTTTTTCTCCCTAATTATTGAGAATATCAGAGATGGTTTCTAGGATTTTTGAGTTGATTATTCTATTTTTAAATTTTATAGAAGAAATACATGTCATGTAATGTGATTACACACCTATATTTGGTAATAATATAGATATCACGAGTTAGGATCAATGTGTGAACATCATATACATAATGAAAAGTCTTCATGTCATGTAACATGTGTACACATCGTGTAATTGTTGATTAGAATATGCATTTAATCGGTATAAGGCATGAGTATTTCTTTATATGAATACCTATTTAATGCTATGTAATGGTAATAAAAGGGATTCTATCCCATGTAAATGAGATTTTTCATCCTACTTGGGCCTCCTGAATTACACAAAGTGAAAAGGGGTTTATGGAACTGTAAATTTTATAACATTGGGTTTTAGAGTTCTTAATGGATGATCTCTATTTTAATTCTCTTTATCCCCTACCCAATTAAGTTAGGTGATCTCGCATGATATTTTGGATACCACATCTTCATCTTGATCGCTTCTTTCAGTGATTGATCATTTTGACTGTTTAATTGGCTATCTTTGAGTATTTTTTATAGAAGTTCTGTCGTTTCCGTTGATCATGATAGGGTTTTTTCACTACATATATCGATATGTTGGTATTCAGTATAGATTCTACATGATCATATTAAGATCAATCATGCGACCTTTCATCACATATTGACCCTTCAACTAGTTATGGTACAATGAAAGAGATTTTTGAGGTATTTTTTCACATCTTCCACACAGACCATTTTTATTATTGAGTTAATTATGAAATATAATGATTGATTATAGGGAATATGTTATCATATTATATTTTGTTTTTGTTAGTAGATCCATATCTAGGTAATTTGGGTAACAAATTTGAGGTAGGGAGTTACTTATCTAGCCTATGGTTGGTGAACTCCATTACTATGGATTTGATAGAGGATGTTTTCCCATTTTTCTTAAAATAAATGGTTACATTAAAATCATATTGAAATAGATATTTAATTTTTTAAAATGGAGGTTTTTAATGAAATGGTTTGGAAAACATGTAACATGGGAATAATTGTGTAAATAGATGACTGATTCTACATCATACCATTATCCATGTATTATCAGGGGAATCACTAATTGGAAGGTACTCTATTTACTAGTACCACTAGTCATGGAAATTGATATTGAAATGTTTTGGGGTTTTAATCATGGTATGGTCCTCAACTCTTCAGAAATGTGTATTAAAAACATTATTTTTCAGAAGTCAATGATTGTTGTATGAATAGTCTCGTAGCCTAATATATAGTTATCCATGGTTTTATTATAAATGGGATTTGGATTGTACTTTTTTATTTTGTACAACCATTGATTTGATTTATATTTGACTCATTCTTTGGTTTCGTAGACTACATTGATGTATACGAAAATATTTTATTTTTTTATGTAACATATTATAGACATGGGGAAAAATATAAAATTATTATTTTTTCCAAAATTTTCATATAACAACTATTAAAATTTATATAATGAAATTTTTTTGATACCATTTTTCATGTTCAAATTACTCTAATAATAATTTTTATGGAACACCTGGGTGGGATCCTACTGATCATGTTATCTTACCCCATGTGGACCCAATTATCAATGAGAAGAACTTTGAATGTATTTTTATGAATGGAAAAGAAATATCCTATAGTGAGGTGGTGGGGTTTCATTCATCTGAGTTAGGGTATCTAGTGGTGCAATAGACAGAGTATCCCACATTATCACATAGAGTAGTCAGTGATCACATTTCATTTTCCTTTGATGTTAGACTATTACATTAGGATGTTATGATTGTTTTTTAGTTTTATCATTTCAGTTTATTCATTTAGTTATTGAATATTTTATCTATTCTATTTTTTATTTATTATATCTTTATATGTTTGTCTTCTTTAAGGAGGGATAAATCATTCCCACATATTTTTATACCCACTTTCTAGATTCCAATAAATATGGATCATAAACACCCTTTTGGTATGTCGAAATTCTTGTTGGGTACTAGTTTGTGAGGGTATAGAGGTCTAGGATTCCACATATGTAATTGAGATTTTATCAAGATGAAGAAGTTGAAAATATATGATGAGTTAAACAATAGGTGATAGGGACATTAACATAAAACCTCAATTTAAATTTTTAAATTATTTTTTTTTCATATTAGTTTTCATTAGTGTACTTTTTTAAAATTATTCAATGATTGTATAATATTGAAATAAAAGTCCTATAAAGGGAATTTTATGCTTCTTATGTACAAATGTAATAAAAAAGGAATATTTTTACAGAATGTTGTAAATTATTTATAAAATAAAAAATTAATTTTTTATTCAAATGAATTTGATGATAAATACTTTTTTTGCTTTCATAATGATTATTTTATGTTTTTATTTGACTAAAAGAATTCAATTTTTCATCAATGAAATCTTAAATTTTATTCTTCATAGATATTTTTATATTTAAATTTGGATTCTTAAATAATATATATATATAATGGAAATTTTCTTTCAACTATTTTCATTTTGTCTTTGGAATAACAGATCTATTTATTTTTACCCCTTATAAGGATTATTGTATAAATCTTATGATTAAATATAATTCATAGGTATTTAAGGATGAATAAGGAAATTAATGAGGTTACTATCAATGTTGTGATGATATTTCATAAAAATATAACGTCAGTATTTTTTAATTTTTATATTCTGGGGAAAATTAATACTAAGTAGAAGTTTCCATGTTATAATATATGTGAATGTTGTAAAATATTTATTACTTAAATGTATATAAATTTATACCTACAATACATTTTTTGGAAATAAAATAATGTATAGTTCAAATTTACATTAATATGTAACATGTAAGGAGGGTAATAAGGTGTTCCCTGGAGTATCTAACCCATGTAAATGGAAAATCCATACTACCTCATTTATTTCAATTTTACTGGTTTGAAATTTTACAGTGGATTTGATTTCACCATTGGGTGATTCACATACCTTGTGATGTTACCGTTGTTTTTATTACGGTTCCCTTGCTATCGCAACCCGATGAGATGAGGGTATTCCATCTCATGCGTCATATAGGTACTTGTTAGAAATAACATGCCATGAATTATTACCATTCCATGTAGGATATATTAGCAATTTCTTCTTATTGTGATAGATGTTGTGTAAAATATACATGCTTTTGTGATAAATTCCATGATAGAATTTTTGTTGCTTATTAGAGCTTTGTTTGTAAATTTTTGATTGAATGAATGCCAAATTTTGGTCCATGAGAGGTTATGGGTCATCATGCACCGGAAATTGGTGGTTCATTACTTTCTCTACTTTTCTATGACATGTATATAATGACAAACTATAATTCGTGGAGAGTATGGGCCCTCACCTATCGGAAGTTGGCACCTTAGTGTTTGTTTTTTGGGCCCCAGAAGAGTTTCTGAGGTTACTGTCTGGAAAAACCCAGAATACACGTCATGCACATTAGGAATACAAACCATGTAGTCCCTAACCGTTTCAATTACTATGTGGGTGGGGACATGGGGTTGTGAAACTCTTGAGAAAACACGCAATGTACATTATGTACAAACCATGTTATAGTGACCGTGTGACTACCCATGGGACTAATGACACGGTTGGATGAAACAAGAGAGATAAACACCGTGTCCACCTAGAAAATGAAGTGTAGACTGAGCCTTGTACCCAGTCGTGTCACTAACAACATGGGTTGTGGAAGATCATGTAGTGCACAACATGTTTGGTACAAACATGCCGTGTAACCTTGTTCTAGGTACTCGGCTGTGTCTCAAACAACACAGGTTTGTGTTCTCTTTTCCTATACAAGATATTTTTGTTCTGAACAATCCGTGTAGTTTCAGCCGTTTAGCCGGCCGTGTAACTAACGACACGGGCCGATGAAGGTTGTCTCGTACACGCAGTATCTACCTTGAACAAGTCGTGTAGTCTTGTCTTAGGGGAACTATGTCGATTAACCATGTAGGAAAAATCAGGAAAGGAAGAAAATTCAATTACAAACAATGTGTTTGGATAAAACACAAAGTGTTTGGGGTGTAACACGACCTGTTTAAGTAGAATTTCATGCCCATTAAATTACATAAGGGAAAACACCATGTAGGAAAATTACACGCCGTATAGTCATGTTTTTCAAAATTTGAATGATTTTCTTCTTCTTTTCCCTTCATGTTCTCCTAGTTTTTAGTATTTGATAATCTTGAATCTATGGTGTGCGTTTGACCTTGAAGAGTCATGCCACCAAGATATATTCTGGTTTTCCGACAGTTGCAGGGTAGGGATCAGACACCAGATATGGCTGATCAAGGACTTCCTACAGATACCCCTATTGTGCCAGCCTTGGCACCATCAGTTATACCAGTTGCAGGTGTCGATGTTCATTTTAGGTAGGGTTTTCTGAAGATTATGAAGACCTTATAAGAATCTCTTCCTTATGTCATGTCTATGGATGACTTGACATGAGTTTTCCAGTAGTAACACCCTTCCACCTTCTCAGGGGAAGGAGGACTTCAGGCTACAGATTCATGGATGGAAGCCACGCTTACTATCTTCAAGAATCTAGAGATGCCTCTAGAAAGGTTGGACATTCTGGCTACCTACATGCTACGAGACTCCACCAAGAGGTTGTGGGACATGATCTCACAAGCGTGTCATCAACAGGTTTTGGTGTTGGGAGTTTCAACATGTCTTTTATGAATACTTCTATCCGGAGACCATGAGGGCCGACCGAGCCCGTGAGTTCATTAGCCTAGAGCATGGTACTATTTCTGTCATGGAGTATTCCTCTCATTTCACTGAGCATCAGTGTTTCACACTCCTCTATGGTAGAGATGGGATTTTCATGGAAATTAAGTATGAGGATGGTCTCGGAAGGGAGATCCACTCACAAGTGAATATCTTCAGGTTGACATACATCGCATCCATCATCAACCATACAATGATTGTGGAGAACAATATGAGAGATTCTAGAGAAAAGATCATGGGCAGTTCTTCATACAGAGTTATTGTTTCACCAGCTGACAGTAGGATGCACCATAGAATGTCTACACATGGTGATCTGAGGCAGTGACAAACATCTTCATGTAGCCAGGTGGTATGATATTAGTATGGAAAGGATGGGCATACGAGGCCGCAGTTCTAGGGAGACCCATTGGAGTACTGATCTTGTAGAAATATGGGTCACCTTCCACATTTCTACTAGGTTTTCTCGCCATCATCTAGTGATAGGGGTTCATCCATGACTCCCCGTTCAGGAGCAGTGCCACCAGTTTCTCAACAGTATGGGAACTGGTGTTCTTCCAACCGTTCGGGCCGAGATGGAGGTTGAGTCCATGGTGGTCAGTCACCAGTATTTTAGTGACAACATGGTGGATTTGCTTAGAGCGGTCAATAAAGGTCACAAGGCCATGGAACAAGCCATACATTTGGAGTGGAGCAGACCCAGCAGGAGCAGGATCTCGGTCCCTCTACAGTTTGAGGTACGATCTTCATAGCCTCTGTTTTTTCTTCTTCTTTTTTCGATACAGGGGAATCTCGTAGTTTTATATCTATTGCTGTTTTGGAGAGCCCTGGTCTCTTTATCCTTTCCTCTACCGACATCTTGGCACTAGAAACACCATTGGGGACTAGAATGAGTAGTGTATGTCAGTTTAGAGACTATCCACTTGAGTTAAGTAGATTTCACTTTTTATGAGACCTCTATGTCCTAGAGAAGACTGGATATGATTTCATTCTTTGGAGGTACTGTTTAGTTTCCTTTGAGGTAGTCGTTGACTGTTATCACTGCAGGGTGAGTTTAATATCACCATAGGGTGGATTTTTTCTTCATAAAGCCGAGTGGGATTTCCAGGTGAGTATAGCGGGTCTAGAGCATCATGGGTTGGGAATAGTTTCATACTAGATGGCTAGCCTATATCTAGATGACCAAGGGACATTGCAGTTAGACTTTATTCTAGTGGTGGATAGTTTTAGGGATGTCTTTTCAGATGACTTTTCAGTTTTTCCTCCAGAGCGTGAGGTAGAATTTTCTATTTAGCTTATTCTAGGAGCTGCACCCGTGTCCATTCCCCCTTATAGAATGTCTACAGCTGAGTTACAGGAGATCAAGAAGCAGTTGGTAGAATTGTAGGAAAATGGTTTCATTTGACCTAGTACTTCACGTTGTGGTTTGCCCATCTTTTTTGGGAAGAAGGCAGACGATACCCTTAGGCTTTGTGTGGATTATCGGATTATGAACCAAATGAAGGTCAAGAATCGATATCCCTTTCCAAGGATTGAAGATCACTTTGATCAGCCTTGAGGAGCCCAGGTGTTCTCGAAGATCTACTTGAGGACCAGTTATCACAGTTTCACGTTAGGCCATCGGATATACCTCTTACAACCTTCCTGAGTAGTTATGGTCTATACGAGTATTTGGTTATTCCATTCGGTCTCGCGAACGTGCCTGTAGTTATCATGGAACTGATGAACAGAGTGTTCCATCCATATGAGGAATATTTCATCGTGGTCTTCAGGGATGAAATCTTGGTGTACACTCACACTCGACAAGACCATGCTACCTACCTTGAGATAGTTCTAAGTAAACTAAGAGAGAATCAGTTATATACTAAGATCTCAAAATTCCACCTTTGGATGGATCAGATTCACTTCATGGGTCATGTTATATAAGAGACATAAGTATCAGTGGACCTAGGGAAAGTGAGAGAAGAAGTTTCAAGGGAGAATCCTAAGAACTTATTTGAGGTTCTGAGTTATTTGGGAATGGCTGGATACTACAGACGCTTCATACATGACTTTTCATGCTTAGCAGCACCATTGACAGGTCTAACTATGAAGGGTGTGATATTCTTGTGGTCAGATTCTAGTGAGTCAGCCTTTCAGGAGCTGAAAGGGAGGATGACTTCAGTGCTGATACTTGTCTTGCTATAGCTAGGAAAGAACTATGATGTGTACTATGATGCATCAGGGATCGGGCTAGGAGCTTTTCTTATGTAGGGAAATGGAGTTGTTTTGTATGAGTCTCGGCATTGGAGGACACATGAGGGGAACTACCTGACACATGATATGTAGATGGATGTTATTTATCATGACTTATGATATTGGAGACATTGTCTTCTACGAGACCATTTTGAGGTATTCAATGATCACAAAAAGCTCAAGTACATCTTCACTCAGTGTGATTTGAATCTGAGACAGTGCAGGTGGGTCGAGTATCTTCAGTTATTTGACTTCGAGCTTCCCTATAAGCCTGGGAAGGGAAACGCTGTGGGTGATGCATTGAACATGACTCAAATGCAGGCATTACAAGAGTATAACAGTGATTTTAAGCTTATTGTTCTGTTCTCTAAGATGCATTTGGAGGTCCACGACAGATAGGGGCCGTCTTTTCTATCTTATGTAGCAGTTACATCTACACTTCTTGATCAGGTACGAATGAGTCAGCTGTCAAATTTTGATTTCCAAGTCATAAGGGAGAGTGTGTCTAGAGATGACCCTATCCCTAGATGGATGATAGTCGAGGATGAGATCTTGCATTTCCAGGGGCTTGTATGGGTTCCAGGAGACATACGCGAGGATCTTATGAAGGATTTTCATTCCTCTATTTGGGAAGTTCATCCTGGTGTCACAAAGATGTATCGCGATTTTCACCACGTGTATTATTGGCAAGGTATGAAGAGAGATGTTTTTGGTTTCATCATGAGATTTTCTAATTGTCAGCATTTGAATACAGAACATCAACGACCAGAAAGTATTTTGTAGAAGTTACCAATTTCTTAGTGTAAATGGAACGATATCACGATGGAATTTGTGACAGGGTTGTTGAGATCACCTCGAGGGAAAGATGTTGTATGAGATTTCATTGATAGTCATATGATTGTTGCTCAATTTTTTCCGTTCAAGGAGACCGTAAGTGTTGATAAACTTTGGAGGTTGTATATCATTGAGATTTTACACCTTCACGGAGTTCCACAATACATTGTTTTAGACATGGATCTACTTTTTACTTCTCGGGTCTGGCAGGGGATACATAAATCTTTGGGTATGCAGGTGTATCTGAGTACTGCCTATCATCCTCAGAAAGATGGACAGTCAGAGCATATGATTCCGGTGCTCGAGGACATGCTCTGGGCAAGAATTTTAAATTTTGGAGGTTCTTAGAATAATCATATACCTCTTGTAGAGTTTTCCGACAATATTAGTTTTCATGCAACTATTCAGATGGAACCTTATGAGGTGTTGTACGGTAGGCCATGCTGATCACCCTTATGTTGGATGGAGGTGGGAGAGGCATCTTTTTTGGAACCTCTTCTTGTTCAGGAGATCACAGAACATACATAGTTGATTCGGAAGAGGATGGATACTTCATAGTATAATCATAAGTCTTATACTAGTCAACATAGATGACCTCTGGAGTTTGAGGTCGGGGATCATGTTTTCCTACGTGTCACGCCGAGGTTGGGGAACAGAAGGATCATGAGACATGGTAAGCTTTCACCAAGGTACGTCGGGCCATTTGAGGTGTTTGAGTGATCTGGGCCGGTTTCCTATAGTTTGCAATTACCTCAAAGTTACCGAGCTATGCATGACGTCTTCCATATTTCCCAGCTTCGACAATTCATTCTAGGCTTGTCTCATGTCGTTCAACCTAAGGAGGTTGAGCTCCAAGCAGATGCATCGTTCAAGGATCATTCTATCTGGATTGTTGATCGTAGTATGAAGGTTCTCTGTGGCTAGTATGTAACCTTGGTACGAGTTTTTTGGCAGCACGAGCGATTATATGGTGAGACTGGGAATTGGAGGGTGATGTACGAGCATAGTGGCAGGTGCTGTTTGGTGTTTCTTCTGCTACGCCACACTAGGGAAATGTGAGGAAATTTTTTCCTAAGGGGTAAGTTTATAAGAACTCAGATCTTATTTTCAGAAATATTTTCCCTTTTTAAAAAAGTTTTTGAGAAAAGATCAGTGTTTAGAAATTGTCAATGTACAGACCCTGTGATTTATAGGTATAGGTGGTGTACTTCCTTGCTAGAGGTAGCTGTGTGCTGTCCATGTTGAGGCCCTGCACACGGCTATGTGACGGTTTTTTAGAGTCCTCTTAAATAGAAGTACAAAATCAGTATGTACATGACATGTATTTCAAATGTACATGCCACATTATTTCATTTTTTTCATTAAACACACCAGGGTCACGTCTGACTGACAGAACCATCTCTTTTTAGGCCCCATTCATCCAAGAGCGCGGAGCATCCACATATCTTCTCTAATTCCCCAATACACCGTCTATTCTCCAAATCGACCACTGTCATTTTCTTTGTAACCGCAGCGGTATGCTCTTCCATCTTCTAGAATGTTGTTTTCTAATTCCACCTCTTACCTATGTTATCATGGGTTAAAATTTTTATGTGTTTTCATATATCTATGACTTTATTAAGAGATTCAAGAATCATGGTTCATGTATACTGATCTCCTAACCCAAATGTAGGAGGTTTGTGAATTTCTGTAGAAATCAATTGATTTTTATGTGAAAATTACACCAATACACTTGAACTGGGTATTGCGTGTTTCCTGTATTCCCCATGTTGTTTTCATACTTTTCATTTATTTTTGAGTAGATGTTATTATTTGTTAATATGGTAATTTACTATGATATGGATGTTTTACAAATGCATGTTTTCTGTTTATGACAGTTTAGTCTAGTTTTTTCTATTAGGTTACTTCCAGTTCCATGCCTAGTTGTAGGATGGTGTGACTATTTTTCTTCCATGCTGAGATGCTTAGAATGCTAGAAAAGTAGTTCTTGAGGATAATTTGTCCATTATGTGATGCGATCCTTGATGATGTTACATAGGGCTATTAGAATCTAGTTGAGTAGACCATAGGGATAATGGACGCAAGGGCTTCTCTAGAGTGTCTTTATAATATGATGCAAGACCACAAGGGGAATTGACATTGAATGCATCTTCAGAGTGTCTATAGTTCCTCGACATGGGCCACAAGTGGAATGAGATGGTGAGTACTTCCCCAGATCACTTTTATTATGATACGAGACTTTATGAGGAATTGACAGTGACTGCTTCCCTAGAGAGTCTATTTTCCTTAGCTGGTCAAGAGGGGTGAGAATGTGTGTGTCTACCAAAGGGTTTCTAGTACTTGTATGTTGAACCATAGGGGTTATGCTGTGAGAACTACTGATAGGGTTACCTATTTATCTACATGATTGAGTTGCTGCTTACTTGTATGTAATTTATATGCTAGAAAATGTGGATTTTTTGCTGCTGTGTACTTTCTTATTTACTGCTTCTTGTACCTTTACCTTCCATAAATTCATTGACTATTAGTCACAGATCATTTGGTGGTTTCCTACTTGGATTTCTGTCTCACACCCAGTTTGGGTTATGCTTTTGGGCCTAAATAGATTATATTGTTGCAGGTACAGATAAGGGTAAGTGCATTTCTACTTCATGTACTTGACTTGTTGTGGATCTTGATAGCATTGACAAATCTATGGCTTGCGATGCTGATGAGTTTATCTTCTTTATTTTTTTCTTTAGTTTATTACTACTTGTATTCATCATGATGACTTGTTTAGATTATTTCCAATTCTTATGTATCATGCAACATTTATATATGTTCTCCATTTTTTACATTTTTAGTCTTCCATTGTTTACTCTTGCATGATTGTTTACTAGTTCTGCTATTTTTTATATGTTTCTCTTCCACTGTGTACTCAACCAATGAGGGAATAGTTTCCCCACTATCACACCCCAGGCCCTTGCTGCATGTCGGAAGCCTCTGGAATTTGTGGAAATGCACTTGAGTCCATGTGACCAATCGAGTATGGGGGCGCCTCTATGTAGCTTCCGAAATTGGGACGTTACAAATAATAATGCCTCCATAATGGGTTGAATTTTTATTATATTGTATCTGATGTAACATGTTATAAAAAATGAATATATTATAATGTGTCCAAAATAGTATGTCATTAAATTCCACCCCCTTTAATAAATTGAATCCCAATTATTTTAAATATCACTTACTAATGATGATAGTTATTGGAATTAATAGGATTTATATAACTTAATAATTAATTAATGATATGGTATGAACCTTACTAATTTGAGAGAGTCTCTGAAATGAATCTATTACTTCCTAGGAATATTATACATATATTGAGTTTATTTTTATGAATTTGTGAAAATATACATGGATCATTATGTATCATTAATCCTATAATGAATACAGTTTTACTAGTGGTCTCATAGTAATCATTATACAGATAGAAAATCGTATGTTTTTTAATTATCAAATGTTGTTTCCATAGTTCATTTATTACTATGGATTATGTGTGGAGAAGACCAATACATATCTGCGGTAACATTGAATTTAAATAATGGATACATTATAAATATTTTGTGAATGATATTTGACAAAAGTAAAATTGGGATAAAATAAAAATTGACAATAATATCAAATCATTTGGGTATTGATTTTATTATATTAGAAAACCTTATATCCCTTTAAAGGTAGATATAACTAGATTCAAATTTGATATACAAATATATATAATGTATTCTCAGTGTACCATACAAACTTTTTTTTAACTATATTCATTGGTTTGGGTAGTATAATATTACCTTCATTTCTATTATTTAGTATGTTGTAATTTATATTTCATTTTATGATTTTTATTAAGGTATCAGTTTGGAATGATACAAAATATCCAAACATTTAAACCATTATAAAATCTTAAACATATTTTATAGATAATTTTATTTATATAAACTAAATAATAATGAGATCAATGGCTATTTCTTCAACTTTTGAAATAAATTCTCATTCCTCAATGATATACCGATAGGTTCTTATTCCAACATTTTGCAAAGGTTGATAGTTGTTTTTTTCCCATCATCATATTCATCCACTGATCTTTTATGAATCATTATCATTATCTTCATTGAAAAGATTATGTATTGTTAAATTATTATTTTATTAATAATCACTATATAGAGTTCATAGATAGTGGTAAAATGGTTCTAAATGTCATATTATTCCCTTATTGGTTTCTCGTTACCATATTTTACATCACGTCCATTTTTACCATTGTCTCCCAAAATTCTACATTTTTCTTAAACCAAAATGTTAATAATGAATAATCAACATTTATATTAAAAAATAAAATATTGAAACTCAAAACTCAATGATTTTCTATGTTTGAAACCATAAAAATATATTTTACATCAATGTAATATAATATTATTTAAACATCAGTTTATATTTTTTGGGTTCTCACATATGTATTCTAATTACCTAACATAATAAATCATTTAAAATAGAATTTAATTATAATATTATTAACCAAATAATATCCTCATGGAGTTTCTATCATGATGTGTCGTTTTATGCCCACTCATTGCACACCAATTTGATGATTGAAACAATTATCATCAAACTAATTTTGAGGTAATTATCTATAGTTTCATATGTTCCACATTTTCATAAACATTCCCAAATCAATAAAGGGATCTATATTTTGGATAACCAATTACTAAACTATTCTTGAACAATAATTTAGGATATCATCCTATATATAGACTCAACTTTATCATTGTCACCTTATTTCATTAACCTTAAAAATAATGGTAACATACAAATATGAAATATAAATGAACTAAAATAGAAATATGACTGGTCAAATATCAAAAAAAAACAAAACCCTACTCTAATACAAATTGATTTGAGACTTGATAAACATGAATTAAATAAAACATTCATATATATATATATATATAATAAAATATTACATCTTAAAAATAATCACATAATCCAAGGACATAATGGATTAGTGTTGTAGATATTATATATATAAATAAGTTATTTTCAAAGATAGATAAACATTTATTCATAATCATTCCATATAATCAATTTCTTAATACCTTAGATAATATAATCATCTTCATAACATGGGGATAAAAAACATAAGAAAGTGTTCAGAAATAATTATTACTATGGGAAAATACATATCAAAAAGTTTTAGATCATATACAGGAAGAATAATGTGAAAAAGACATCAATAAAATAAATAATTATTAAAATGAAAATGAAAATTAATCATAAAATATTAAGAAGGAACATAAAACCATATAGATATTTCTAAAGAACCATAACATAAATGACCTATTGTGAAAAAATTATAAATATTCATATAATAGTTGCTCATCATTTAAATGTGTGGTAAACATTATAAAATTCAAATAATATTGAAAACATGGAATATTATTATTATAATGTGAAAATGATGAATTATAGTAAATATGGGATTTATTGTTCTTGTAAACCCGGAAAATCACCAACCTATTCACACATAAAATTTTCATTTGTACATCCTTCCTTTAAATTCACCATTTTTATTCCCTCGGACTTGAATACCTATTCACATGTGAAATTTCGAGATGATCGTAACATCATCACACTCATCCTTTTCATACGTATTTACTTTATAACATATTTGAATCTATAATAATGAGTACATTTTAAGGCCATAAAACTCAACCATTTAAATCATAATTAATATATAACCTATTCACATAAAATTATCTATCTAATTAGATATAATAATTTATCATTTTCATTGAAGGGAGTTGTTTCTGACACCCTTCTAATAATCTGTATGTTTATATGCCACATCATAGTTATACATTTATTATATAATAATTAATTCCTATATATTAATGTGTATATTAATACATTCAAAAACACCACGTAACCACAACATAAAATAACATATATTATCAAAACTCTTATTTTTAAAAATAAATAATATCATGAAAATATAATTTTTTTTATCAAAACAAAACCTTAAGAAAAATAAACCCCAAAGTGTCAAAATAAGTGAATTTTTATTTCCACAAATATGTTTGTATATAAATATTCCAAATTAGATTTAAAAAAATATTGAATGTTTAGATAATAATACTAAAACCTTTATTACATAGATTTTATGGAATATAGTCTATAAAAATATATAAAAGTCTCAAAAAAGATAATTATAAATGCATTGAAATATATTAAATAATTGTGAATAATCAATAATTTAATCATCAAAGAAAAATAAATTTTTCATTAAAATAATTGAATATAAAATTAAGACATCATATTTTTAATAAAAAAAATTAATAATGGACATGTATAATTAACATAATGTTTTTAATAATTTTATTTTAATACATTAAAATATATCACCATTAAAAATAATCACTAATAATGAAAATAATAGATAATACATAATTTTTTGAATAAAAAAGTAAAAAAATTATAACACTTACATTTAAATAAAATAATTAGTAATTGGAAATTTTTTGAAGGAATAATATTTTCAAAAAGTTATATTGATATATATTGAAAAAATTTACTTGTTGAAATAATTTTAATATTAGAAAATCGACAATGGATAAAAGTTTTATATAAAATATCTATAAATATATTTTGCATTTATAATTTTTATAAAATAATAATTATTAATGGAAACTTGTTATTTTTATTATGACTTATGAAAATAAAATTTGGTGTGGATGATAAAACATTAATTATAAAAATGATGAAAAATAATTTGACAATCTTGATGTAACCATGTTGAAAACCCACATTTTATATATTATTTTGAACACATATCATAAAATAAAGAAAAGAGAAATATAATTTTACCAAATATATATAGAAATTCATAAAATATTTGAGGGTTTATAATTAATGACAATACAAATACATAGAGGGTTTATCACTTTTTAGATTTCATACATTTTGGAATTTAGTTGAAAATAAGTCATTTCTAATTTTATTACATTTAAATAAAAATTGCTGAAGGATAATGATAATGAAATTTAAATATATAACATTAAATGAATAATTAATTTATTATATTATATATAATATAGTTATAATATACACCACTAAAAAATATGTGTTTCATAAAAATAATCAAACAATGAAAAATAAATTGAGATGAAAATCCATTACCTTATTTCTTTAGATAGTTTGTTACATTGTAACATTCTATAAAACGTACACACCTAACATAATATCTGATTTCAAAAAAATACTCATATTTAGTATCCTTTTATAATTTATATTATAATATTCTATATTATCTATATTAATTATTTGTGTCATATAATGGCAATAATGTTTTAATAATATTTATTATTTTGTGATTACATAATAATTTTAATATAATTACCAATAATTTCATACAATGTTCATTATTTATTCATCATTTAATATTGTATAACATATGATTTTTCAAATAGTATTATTTCTATTCACATTTTTTTGATACATTATTTATAAACTAAATTGGTAATGGATTATTTCATTAATTCCAGAGATCTAAAATGTTAATTTAATTACAAGTAAAATAACCAATATATTATTTATTGAAAATAAATAAAAAATGATGAATGTATTAATATAAAAAATATATTTTATATTTTCTCATAGACATGAGTAATTTTATATCAAATAATTTTTCATATATGTTTTTAAACAAAACAGAATAGGAACAAAAATTTATTAGATATATTACTATCATCAAGGATGAGCTTTATTGAAATAATATCCACATAAAAAATAATAATGATATTATATTTATGTTTTTAATATATTGTACAATATTTTAAAATTTTTATAAAATGTCTAAAAAATTAAATAGAAAAATAAAAAATAATCCATCATGGAGGTGGTAATCCCCTCATTGTCATGATTATTGTTCATGTTTTTTAATGCATGAGAGGGGATGATGGTGAATATTATACTGAAATTTATAGCTCACATATTTTTGTAATATATAATATTTAGTGATCATTTAATCAATTAATACCATCCATTAATAGAGTAATGGAATATAGATGATTTTAGTTTGTTGGGAGGTGGTCCATGAAATGAAATCACGATGTAATTTTGTTTTTCTAAGTCGATGGAAATGAATTACTAAGGAATTTTCCATTAATATATATACATATAATTATAATACTGATTTCGAATCCAAAATGTAATTATATTGATATGAAATTTTAATGAGTAATATTATAAAGAGGAATATATGAAATAAAAAACACATACATTGGGGAATTTATTGTTCCATTTAAATTCCAGTAAAAATTTAATGGAATAGGCTAAATATGAGTGAATAGGGGAAAATTATTGTGGAACATGAGTTAATGTGTATTATAATTCAAAATTCACAAGAGGAAATTACACAGGGTGGTGTATCATTGGAATTTTGTAGTTGTGTCCTTTTTAAGGTCAAAAACCTAAACTTTTAGAAATCCACATTATTTATAAATTATTCTATAACACTATTCCTTGTTAAAAAGCTATATTTTTTTAACTATAGATTTCTTGATTTCCTTACATCAATCAATTCTGAAAAATGGGTTTTTAATTTTTTTAATCCGTATTATAATGTTATTACCATATCCATTTTTTAATATTTTTTATATTAAATATAACCTCTGATAAAACTATTTAACATACTAATTATATATTTTATTGAATATATATGATAACCAATATCTAAAAATTTGTTTGTTTTGGAACTAAATTTATAATTTATTGCTTCCATTTAAACTTACAAATATTGTAAATTTATAATTTAATATAAATACAATATTGCGTGGAAAAATATAAAATTAGAAAAAATAACATTTCGACCGTTAATTTATAATATTTGTTAGAATTTATTTAAAATTACATAAGTTCTATTGTATTTATTTATGTGTTTAAACATTTTTTTAGTCTCAAAATTTAAAGGATTTTGATTTTATAGATTAAATATATGTAACAAACTGCCCCATTGGGTCCTGAATTATGGGTGGTAAGCCTAGTGTCACACCCCAAGCCCATCATCCAATAGAACATGGCTTGAATCAATAATTGAGTTGGCATAACAATGAAATGAGGGGGGGGGGACATAGGCCAAATTACTCATACGAGCACACAAATCAAATCTCTATGAAATATTTCTGTTAAGTTATAGAGATGTAAACATCTAAATAGTTAATCATGCATGTAATAACCTAGTGGAAATATAGAAAATTAAAGCATAAAAATTCTATTTATATATGGTTTTAATATATAAACCCAAACTAGAATGAAATAAAATCTAGATTGAATTTATAGAAATGGATGAGTGAAGAGTGTATAACTAATAATATCTATGGCCAAACACCGAACATGGTAAGAACCAATATATAATGCTATAATAGACTGAAAATGGGTCCACCAAGGACATACCCATTATATTTATTTTCTATATAAGACAAAAAAATGTGGAAATTCCCAAAATATGTGTAAACATATACATATCCAGTTAGACACCCCAATATACAAGATGTTTTAAATTGAAAAAAATATATATCTATATGAACCCCTGAAGCCATATGATAAAGAATCCTGACATCAAATATGCTAAAAATGTACCCAAAAATAGAGAAAGGGGATATTGATCTCTATAGGGTGGTAAGAATGTCGAGACAACAAAAATTACCCAATGTTCTATCATCGATTCCCATGACCACACACAACATCACAATAATCAATTTGTATAGTCCTTCTCATTAATATTGTTATCTACACGTGACATCATACATTCTCCAATGAAATACATACTCTCCACCATATATAAATGATAGGGGAGTACCACTTCATATATAAATTATTGACACTCTCTATAATATGGGCCACTATGGAATATACATATAATATATATATAGGGGAACTATATCTTGGTGAAACAATGGATTACCAATCAAAATGTCACCATGATAATGAATCCTAATCATATTTATAGACAATGAATCACTAAATGAGTAGTACAACTCTTGAAACATTATTTCATTTATCTGATTCTATATTTAATTCCACTATTTTTTTCGACTTAAAAAATTACTCTAGATAGGATACCAACATAACCAAAAAGGGTATAGAAGAACATGCTATACAATATTGTTGTTGAATGGGAAAAAGTACGTAGTCTATATAGGGTATAAATAGTGTATCTTGGATAACTCATTTATACTAATTTAGAACATACAATTCACATATACTCTATCCCATTTCATTGTACTCAAGTCAAACCCATACAATCTGGTCATTCCATAGTACTCTTTACATGATTGATTCTATGTACCCCTATAGTACATCTATAAATTTCTATCATTATGCCAGCATACTCATGGGGAAAATGTCAAGGTCACAACATTGAATCACATGAGATGTGGTCTAAAAACAATATGTATGATATTTTATTTTTAAAAAAACCTCTATCCACCAAAATAGGGGCCCACATAGCATGAGTTCATCTTTAAAATATTCCATGTAATTATTATATTTTCAAAACACATGCTTTATCTATATGGGAGCTCTACTCTTTCTTATAATCAACTTCCACCACCATTTGACATCCTAAAATAATTTAAAATATAATGGGAAATACCATATCATAGATTATAGATAAATAATTGATGTAAATTAGAACATTGACTACGCATGGTTGAGTCACCACACATCATTCCACTATATACAGGTCACCAACCAAATTCATTGATTCATATACTCATACATAGCCTGATCAATCTGTAAAAAATGGATCCCAATTTGTTCAAACTTCCTCCCTAAATATGGTGATTTCATATTTCATGGAATCCTTCCCCTAAATGTAGAATCCCTAACAAGTGGTCCTACATATATAAAATATATGAACTATTGTGGAAATGAATAATAATGATTTTACAAAATTTTTGGTTATTGTGATCCTATCCATATAATTTATAATAAAAAACATGTCTTCTATCAAGGGAGAAAATTTATAATTATCTTGGATTAAAAACTCAATTTACCTTTGGGCTCATTCAATGAAGTAAATTTCTAAAAAAAATTATAATATTTTTTAAAATTCAATGATCAATATTATAAATGATGTACATTAACGAAAATATTGGAAAATCCTCAAGAATATATGGATCATTGGTAATGAACATGTCTTCTCATATTGTATGTGATGAGGCCACATTTTTCATCATTCTCCTCATGATTCTATTTTATTTACAGATGTTGATCCACAATATCATGCCACTAATACTAATTCTCCCATCATCCTCTCTGATATCATAATTTTATATATCTAACCTTTTAATATTCCATAAAAACACTGATATAGTGTGAGGGTTACTTATATAAAATTAAATTAATAAATAAAATAAAATAAATAATTTACTTCACTCACATTCCAATGGTTTTCACTAAATGAACACCCAATTCTAATAAACATTATGTTGTACCTATAGAAAATCCTGAGTTCCTAAAATAATCATAACATTTTATTTCACATAGTTGGTTTCGATCAATGGAAATATGATTTATATTAAATATATTTATACACATCCTTTAATATATATTAATATTTTTAATATATTTATTACAAGGTTCTATGAAACCCAATATTAGTGTCGAATACATGTAAAATTAATCATATTAATGTTGAAATATTCAAAAGATAAAACTACAATGATTAGTGTGGATATATTACCCCCTCTATTATTCTTCACACTATAAATACCACATTTTTCAATAAAATGTTGGATGGTTGAACTAATATCATGATATCACACAAATATGACCTATACATTATGATCATATCAAGATAAATCTATTGACCTAGATTAGTGGTACATTTAGATAGGATACTCCCCAATCGATCCTTGATCTCCACCAGGTACTCTGAAAAAATGGATCCTTCCTCAATATCCACCTCTCCATGTTTATAATGTGTGTCAGATAATGGTCGTATCCCCTCAACTATGACACATGGGAGTCATTATGAACATGGTCTAACTAATAGAGTAGATATAAATGTTAAGATACATCCCCATCCATTCAGATGATCTTAAATGGTCTGATAAACTATGGGGATATATTTCATCCCAAGATAAATCACTATAATCCTCATCATTGGATGAATCACAATAAAATACCCCCTCCCTTACAAAACTTATATAGCCTACAATACGAATATAAAAAATATTTATGTTAACTATATGATTTCATCATATACATATATATCATATGAACCCTCTATATAATTTACTCAATTATATTTAGCATGTAATGAATTGTGTCACCAATATCAGTCCATATAATGGTTCTCCTTCAAAGACTTATGTACATGTACACTAAACACTATTGGAAAAAACATTTAACACATATGAATTTTTCATGTTGGTTATATATAACCTACGTGCAAATATATCATAATCACTTTATCACATCGGATATACAATAACCGATGTGATAAAATGTTGAGAATCAATTTTTTACATCGGTTTTTTCATAACCGATGTGACATATCGACTCTGGGCGCTTTATCACGTGGATTATAAAATAACCAATCTCATAAAGCGAATCTCATAAATTTATCACACCGGTTATCAAAGATCTGACGTTATAAATCTAAATTTATCACATTGGTTATAAAATAACTGACATGATAAATAAAATTCTACGTCGGTTATTATATAACATATGATGTAAAAATTAAAAAAATAATTTATCATGTCAGTTATTAAATAAATGACGTGATGCAACTTTTAAATGATTTATCATATCATGTACTCAGTCAGTGTTTTTTCATTGATCGGGTGAACTGTGACTCGTCTCTCTCGAATGGAAAACATAGAAAGGATTATTTAAAGTCATTCTCTCCATCCTCATTTTTCCAACATCATTCATCATCTTTATTACCACTATATTTATCAGGTCAACTCGAAACAGTCAAGTATGCCTGACACGGCTCAGTTTCATTTTTTATTTATCGTGATTCCCTATACTAATTTTTTGAGGTTTTATTTTTCTATATTTTCTTTTATTGTCATGGTATGTTTCATAGTGTTCATTTTTACCTTGATAAATTCTTTTCTAGTAAAATAAACCATGGATGGGATATCATGCATGTTTACGATTTTTTTTCTGTTTTAACATGTGTGTGTGTGCGTGTAGGGGGTGTCTAAGGGGGTGGGGGCTATCCATGTGGGTGTGGGGTTTCCATGTCGGGGGGGGGGGGGGGGGGGGGTTGCTGTAGTGGGGGTGTCTTGGGGTTTTCCAAGGGGGTAGGGGTGTCTTGGAGGGATGTGGGGGGATGTCCAAGGGGGTAGGGGTGTCCAAGGGGTGGGGGTGTCTAGGGGTGAGTGTGTTGTCCATGGGAATAGGGGTTGTCCAAGGGGGTGGGGTTTTCTAGGGGCGGGTTTTTCAAGTGGGTGGGGGCTTTCCAGAGGGGGGATATATAGGGGTTGGGGGCTCTCCAGAGGGGTGGGGGTTGTTCAGTGGGTGGGGGTTGTCCAGTGGTAGGGGATGTCCATATGGGTGGGGGATATCCCAGGGGGTGGTGGTGTCTAGGGGGTGTCCAAGGGGTTGGTCGTGGTGTCCAGGGGGTGACAGGACTTTCTATGGGGGGTATGTGTGTCTAGGGGGTGAGGGGATGTCCTTGGGGGCGGGGGTGTCCAATGGGGTAGGGTGTGGGGGTGGTGTTCAGTGGTTGGGTGAGTATCCAGGGGGTGGGTTGGTGTCTAGGGGGTTAGTGGGATGTCTAAGGGGGTATAGGGTGTATAGGGGGTGGGGGTGTCTAGGGGGTGGGGGCTGTCCAGATGGGTTGGGGGTGTCCAAGTGGTTGGGATGTTGTCCGAGGGGTTGGTGGTGTCTATGGGGTGTCCATAAGGGTGGGGGGGTCCAGGGGGTGATGGGGGCATTCCAAGGGGGTAGGGGTGTCCAGGGGTGGGGGTGGTGTCTAGGGGTTAAAGGATTGTCCAGGGGTGGGCGTGTACAGGGAGTGAGTGGGTGTCCAAAGGGGTAGGGGTGGTTTCTAGTGGTGGGGGTGGTGTCCGGGGGGTGAGTGCGATTACCAAGGGTGTAAGGGGGTATCTAGATGGCTCAAGGTCTAGGGGGTGTGGGTGTCCTGAGGGGTTGGGGATGTTTAGGGGGTGGAGGTGTCCAGGGGTGGGGTGGTGTCCGGAGGGGTGAGGGGGATGTCCAGGGGGTGGGTGTCCAGGGGGTGTGGGGGTGTCCAGGGAGTGTATAAGGGGGTAGGGTGTGCTGTACAGGGGGTGGGGGTGTCCAGGGGGTGGGGTGGTGTCCAGGGGGTGAATGTGATGTCAAAGGGGGTAGGGGGTATCCATGGGGGTGTCCAAAGGGGCAGGGATGCTCTTGTGGGAGGGAGGTTGTTTAGGGGGTGGGGATCATTAGGGTGTGGGAGTGTCTAGCAGGATGGGGCTGGTGTCCAGTGGGTGAGTGGGCTGCCCGAGCTATTCAGGGGTGTCCACAAGAGTGGGGGTGTCTAGGGGGTGGGGTGATGTCCATAAGAGGGGGGGGGGGGTCCTTGTGGTGGGTGTGCTGAGGGGTGGGGGGGATGGGGCTATCCAAGGTGGGTTTGGTGTCCAGAGGGTGTCCAAGGTTGTGGAGGTTTCTAGGGGGTGATGGGATATCTAGGGGGTGGGGGTGGTGTCGAGGGGGTGAGTGGGTTGTCTAAAGGGGTAGAGTGTATCTAGAGGGTAGGGGGTGTCCAGGGCATGGGGGTGTCTAGAGGGGTGTGGGTGCTATTTAGGGGCAGGGGGTTTCCAGGGGGTGGTGGTGACCAGGTTGTGTCCTAGGGGGTGGGGGTGTCTAATGGGTTAGGTGGTTGGGCATCCCCCTCACCCCCAGCCACCATTCCCCCACACCTTTCACCCCCACCCTCATAGACACCCCAACCACTTCGACGGTCCCCCACCCGTAGAAATCCCATACCCCATGGACACCCTGGACAACCCCTACCCTCGTGGATAGCCCCTAACCCTTTGGACATCCCCCACCACCCCCTTGGACAGTCCCCTACCCCCTTGGACACCCCCTAGGTATATACATATCACAACAGTTTCATTGAAACCATTGACATATTTTTACATGAAGTAGTCTATACCAACGGTTCTTATAGAATCATTTTCATAGGGCTATTTCTACAATAATAATGCCAATAGTGTGTGAAACCGTTGGGGTATTCTAACCCAACAGTTTCAGGGGATATCCCAATGGTTTCCAATCATTTGGATATTTGTAATTTTCAGTAGTGAATGTATAAGTATTTTAATATTTATACTTCATATTTCGTTTTTACGGAATGGATAATTTTTTATCCAATTGCACCAATATGTATTATTTTTGTACCTTAAGAAGAAAGGATCCAATACAGATCTTAAACTCTTATATCTAACTATATTTTTTTAATATCATTTTCTTGCATATATTTTTCAAATACGCATAGATTTGTTTTATATCTCAAAAATGTTTTACATTAAAATTATTATATTTTTCTTATAAATTTATATTTTTCTTATCCTAACAAGTTGTATAATTTTGATATTTTTTATTTTTAATAATGATTCAAGGTTGGATTACAACACATAAAACAAGTAATCAATATGAGGAAGGTGTTGAGGCCATTTAGGAATTTGATAAACAAAATGTTCCAAGCAGTGACATTTTTTCTATCCATGCATGAAATGTTTGAATATGAAAAAGATGAAATGTTGAGAGATAAAAGATCATATAAATTATCATGCTTTTAATCCTAGTTACAGTCCATGGATTTGGAATGGTGAAACTGGACAGGATGTAAGATCTACATATGATTTATGATTTGCAAGATGGTAACTCTGATGGAAATGATGAAATTATTCATGATATTGCAGCCGAACAAATTTAGATAGAGCCTACAGTTGCACGTCTATATAGTCACGATGAAAAACAATTGTATCCTAGTTGTATGGATTTTATAGTTTTGTCTGTGGTGTTAAGATTGAATTTCATGGAGGAAAAACATATATAGAGTGACACACGTTTTACAGAGGTGATACAATTTTAGAAAGTCATTCTTCCAAAAGATAACAATCTTCAAGATTCACATTATAAGGCCAAACAAATTAGGCCCGATGGGATTTGGATACAAATTAATATATGCCTGTCCAAATGACTATATAATATATATTAACGAATATGAATTTTTGTAAGAGTGTCCTAAATGCGGGACATCATTGTATAAGTTGAAAGAAAAGTCATAGGCTGATATAGAGATTACAAAGAACACTTCCAAGGTATTTTGTTATCTTCTTATAATGCATCATTTGAAACATTTATTTTCTAATTTAGATGATTCAAAATTGTTTTGATGGAATACTGATGAGCATATATGTGATAATAAAATATGTCATCCGGATAATTTTACATAATGGAATAAAAGTGATGAAATGTATCCTACATTTGGAAATGAAATTAGAAATCTAAGACTAGGGTTGTGCCCATTTGGAAGGAATCCATACTGAACCCTCAGTAGAACACATAGTTCAGGGAATGTTTTATTGTTAATTTAATACCTCTCTCCTAAAGATTGTATGAATCACAAATATGTCATGCTGAGTATAATGATCATTGGTCTGAAGTATCCCAGAAATTATATTGATGTTATCTTGTCACCATTGATTGATTCTATTAATAATTTTTGGGAGGATGGTATTTCGGTGTATGATTCTTATTAAATGGATTATTTTAAACTCCATGCAGTTCTTATGTTCACTATAAATGAATTCCCAACATATGAAAATTTTTCTAGATGCAATGTAAAGGGGAATAATTCACATCCAATTTTAGAACAACAGACTTCATATTGACAATTTAATCATGGGATGAAAAAAGTATACATGGGTCATTGAATGTTTTTTCCTATAGATAACTCTTATAGAATACTAAAAAAAGAATTCAATGGATCACAACAATTTGATATTTCTCCAAAACCATTATCCTCGTATGTGTATTATGAGAGGGTACAAAACCATGATGTGAAATTGGGAATGGCATAAAAATCTGGTACTGATAGACATATTTTGAAGAAAATGTCAATATTTTTTGAGTTAACATTTTAATGATTTCATGAAGTGAAAACTAATATGGATGTCATGCACGTGGAGAATAATATCTGTGATAGTCTAATTGGAAAATTATTAGATATTAATGTAAAAAAAATATATGGGATGAATGAAAGATTAGGCTTACATTCAATGGGAATACATTTTGATTTTTCTCTCACTCCCAATGAAAGAAAAACAGTTCTTCCCCCAGCTTTTCATACATTATCCATGATGGAGAAAATTATCTTATGTCAGTGTCTTCCGAATATTAAGGTGCCTCATGGTTATTATGAAAATGTTTAAAATTTAGTCTCTTTGAAGGATTTCAAGATGATAGTTATGAAATATCATGATTGTCACATCATGATGCAACAACTTATACCAGTTGCATTGTGTGGAATATTTCCATCTATGTCAGAAAATCTATAATGAAGTTGTGTTATTTTTTCAATTCAATTTTTAATAAGGTAATTGATGTGAATGCATTGAACAATTTGGAAAGTGATTCAATTTCTATACATTGCCAATTGGAAATGTATTTTACCCCATCATTTTTTATATAATGGGGTATTTAATGATTCACCAGGTTAGAGAAAAAAAGCTTTGTGGACCTATATATATTCTTTATATGTATTAATTTGAAAGGAATATAAAAATATTGAATGGGTATGGTAATAATCCATATCGACTTCAAACCTCCATTATTGAAAAGTATATTTCTCAGCAGGTTGCGATATTTTGTATTAGATACATGGCTATAGGGGAGCACATATGTTTACTTCTATCTCACCATGAACGAGTTAACAATGATGGATGTGGGAATCGTGGCTTGAATGTAAAATCATTTTTAGTTGAATAGATAATGAATTTATAATTATACATCATGAATATCATAGCTGAGGCTCAACTGTATATCACATTGCATATTAATGAGTTGAAATAATGTTATCCAATGCAGAATGAAATTCGGATTTTGAATGAGAACAATAAAACATTTTACTCAGGGTTTAAAAAGACCTTTCTTGGAAGATCAGATGTATCAGATACATTAACATGGTTAAAGGGTGGTCCAGGTTTAAATGTGATAACATGGTCTGTGTATTAGATAAATGGCTATACATTTTATATGAAAGATCAGGACAACAAAAGTGCATTTTTATATTAGTGGTGTATTGGTGTTTGCAGAAGCAATGCATTTATCATGTTCTAAAGAAAAAACATCGATTTCTCCATCAAGTGCATATTATGGAGTCATTGAAGAAATATGGGAGGTTGATTATATTAAAATTAATGTTCATATTTTTAACTACAAATGGCTTATCAGTTAAAATATTGTCAAACACAATGTATTTGGAGTGACAATTGTTAATATAAATAGATTAAAAGACCCAACAGGTTCTATTATAATGGATACACATGCAAAATAATTTTTTTTGTCGTTGATCAATCAGATATGCAGTGGTCTGTTGTTCTACTATAGAAAAAGTAATATTTTGTCAAGGATCAGCTTGATTAAGATGTTGGATTATGTGATATCTATAATTCAATGTAGTGATTTGCAGAACATAATGATGAGCTTGATAATGGAATGGAATGAGCCATTAAGAACGATCATGATGAATGAATTTGGGAAAAAATCCATTTGTACATTCCTTATATTACATGTAAGATATTTTTATTTCTTCTGTACATATA
Organism: Viscum album; assembly: GCA_963277665.1. Classification (NCBI taxonomy): domain Eukaryota; kingdom Viridiplantae; phylum Streptophyta; class Magnoliopsida; order Santalales; family Viscaceae; genus Viscum; species Viscum album. The sequence goes on along the minus strand of OY728128.1, from coordinate 791,114,380 downwards.
CTATTTTCATAAATTTTTTAGATATTGTAAATTTTTTCATTATAAAAGTACATATTAAGAAAAATAATTAGATGTTTTTTTTATTTTAATTTTTTCTAGTTTATTTTTTCATGTTTAACATTACTTAAATTATATACCAATTATTTTTGTTGAATGAAAATTACATTTCCATGTTTACCATGTTTATCATGTTTATCATGTTTACCATTACTTAATTTATATATCTATTATTTTTGTTGAATGCCAATTTCTTTACCATGTTTACGATATTTACCATGTTTACCCTGATTACCATGCCTATCATGTTTACCTTGTTTTCCATGTTTACCATGATTTTCATTTTTACCATGTAAACCATTTGTAATATGTTCACCATGTTTACCATGGTTATCATGTTTACCTTGTTTTCCATGTTTACCATATTTACCATGTTTACCATCTTTACCATATTTTTTTTGTAGTTTACCATTATGTAAGTTATATATTTATTGATTTTTTTGAATGAAAATTATAATACCATGTTTACCATGTTTACCATCATTACCATTTTTTAACATTCTTACCATATTAACCATGTTTACTATTACGTAACATAATTTAATTTTCCCTTTTATATCTTAATTAGTGTTTTAATTTTTGATTTTTTATATTTGTGAACAAATATTTGTTTTTTTAAGGATAATGAAAGATCGATCAGTTGATAAACCACATGATTCTGGATATGAGAAAAATGATCATACCTCTGGGAGGGACATCCACATACTCCTTTTGATGTTCCCCAATCTTACTCAGGTGCTCCCGTAATGACAAAGAAGTGTTCAAGTATTGGTAAATGTGGGTGTACATGTTTACCAAAATTATCTCTTGCCCTTTCCTAGGACCAGATAATAATAATTTAATTTGATGGGAATGATATTCTTATATGTCCAAATGAAAAGTATTTTAATATTTTTGTATCAACTCCGGGAAAGAGCACAGAAATAATATTGTATGATGATTGGAGAAGTGTGGGCAAAGAGATAATATCTCAGTTATGGGAGACGATTTTGGTAAGATCGTTTTCTATTGTTTTCTTATTCATTAAATGTTTCTCGTATAATATGTTTCACCACTTCTTTATCAGATGTCATTTGATATTCCTGACACTATAGGAGTCAAGAAGAAATTCTTATTGAAGGATGCTATGAGATGGATGGATTTCAAATCAACCCCCGCATATGACTTCAATTATGGTCATAAGATTCATGAAAATCCATGTCATATATATCCTTTCATAGATGAATACACATGGAGACATTTTTTTAAATGTATATGAAAATATTCATTTTTGGTAACGGAAATGTAATGTTTTATATTCTTTATTATATAAATGATCTTATTAATGTTTTTAAATGATTTCTTATTCTTAATATATAGTAATCAAGGAAATATCATTAGGAGATCCAATCCAAAAATTTATATCCACATAGTTTAATTTAGGGACGATATAAATTGTTGGAATAAAAAATGATGGCGAAAAAATTAAAAAAACAGATAGCTGAGTCTTCAATCACTAGAGTGGTTGCCCCTCCATCCCATCCATCTAGACATGAAAAATGGAAGAGAGATCAGATAGGAAAAAAGTGGAAACATCTTTCAGAATAATCCAGAATCATAGCTGAGAGGATTGTAAGATATTTATTTTATTTATTTACGACAACTATATTATTTATATAATTTGAATTATTACAAAAATGGTCAATTAATTAATACATGAATCTCTTGGGGAAAATACCTCACAATGGGTATGTAGAGCTACTTGGAGGCAAGATATTTGATCTCCATCAATGGGAAATCATGATCATCATGGTCGTGTATGAGGATATTCGACAGTTGTATCCGTAAGAAATGGGTTTCCCCATTCTTCGAATTCTCCCATTAAGGGTGTTTATAAAAAAATCCTCGGAGGCTAAGGTTCATAATTTTAATGTGATGATGGATGAAAAGATTACAATGTTGATAAAATATATGTTCTTAGACATGAAAAGACAATCACATAAAGCAGATCACACTCCTTCACCTCCCCCTAAAAACCCCATTTTTCATTCTCCACCTCTACCTATATCTCCCACTCCTCCACCTCATCCAGCAAACCCCATTGTTTATCTTACTCCTCTGCCGAAACATCCTACTTATTGCGAGTTTTATGTTGATTAACCTCAACAACATATAGTTGCACATGGGTTGGTATATTGTATAAGAGATACAGTTCATGACCAATTGTTATAGGTAGAGCATCATAAGGTCATTGTACACGATATTATAGATAGATCATATCGAGTTACATTACCTATAGATGATGTGACGATAGTTGGACATAGTATCGACCATTTTTTAATTAGGCTATCTAGACATCTGCGACTCATTACAATAGAGGTATGTGTTTTATATATTCAATTTTTTTTATTAATGTGTTTTATTATTTGAAAAATAATATATTTTTCTAATTATTTTTACAGGAACAATTCAATGGTAAATAAATAATGTATAGAAACCAAAAAAGTCAAATGGCTATAACATCAGATACAGATTCTAGTATTCTTGGAAGATTGTAAAAATATTGATATTAGTTGGCAGATCATTATGAGTTTCCAATAGAAGCTCATGTTTGTAGACATTCAATAAATGTGGAGATTGTGTAAAATGATATCATGGTTATTGTTACTAAGGATATGTTGGGCATAAAAATGGTGAAAATATTTTCCTTGAATGTCTTAACGGATTTTACCTGCATTATATTTATTAAAAATGTATACTTCTGTCTGTTTTGTATTAGGTATATTTATAACATGTGTGAGAAGAATGATCAGACATATGTATATGGATTCATGGACCCACATTTGTTTTCCCCTTAAGAACATGCATTGGATGAGGAAAAAGTAATGCTTTATATTGATGAATGGATTGAACAGAATATAATCACATAGTGTTGGTTGATTACTTTTTGGGAGAGGTATGAAACATATCTCTGGGAGAGAGTTCATTATCTTTTAACAAAAAAAACAGTAACATTACATTATATTTAAGAGTGATCATTGGATGATAGGTGTTTTCTTCCTATGAGAGAAAACACTTTATTTGATATGTTCTATCCATGGAGATGTGTAGGAAATATTAAAAATATCATGGAAAAGTAAGTTTCAATTTCTTAATAGTTTTATAGATTCTATATAATTGTAATTTTATCCCATTCGTATTATATTATAACAAGGGATGGGTTTACATTCAAAAAAACACAATGAAAAGAAGTTCCAGGGTCAAATATGTAAATATAAAGTTAAATATACAATTATAATTTGTACTTATTGAGGTATTAAATAAAAATAATATTTTTAATTTACACTCATTTAAACAGAATATTCATGAACAAGGCATCATCAAATATAGGTATTATATGTTACACTCTATGTATAAAATAATTACAACTGAAACACTTGTGAAATTTTACCTGGTGAGATTTTATTTTAAATTTTTCCATAATATTTCATTTTATTTATTCATTATACATTTTAAATATTATCAATTTAATTTGTAGATATTTGATGACCCTCAACACCGTAATTATCAAGATTTTAAATACATACAAGTGGAATGGTCAAATTAAATTACAAGATTTATTAGATTTTAATTTGTTTGTTGTATAAAATGTAATTCTAAATATTATCATAATAAGTGTGTATTAGGTTCTCCTTTTTGTTGGATTTATGATTTTTTAGTTTACATTGTATGTTTCGGAAGTTATATATGTGAATATTTAATTTTTCTATACTTCTAGTTTTGGTCTAGTTCTGATGGTTTTTCTTGTATGGATTTAGGTATAGGGGTGTCTAGGGTGGGAGGGCTGTCCAGGGGATGGGGGATGTCCATGAGGGTGGGGGGGGGGGGTTTCTAGGGGTGTCCAAGGGTGTGGGGTGGTGTCTAGTGGGGTGGGCGGTTTAGGGGAGTGGGTGTTATGTACAGTGGGGTGGGGGTGTACATGGTGTCCATGGGGGTTGGAAGACATCCAGGAGGGTGGGAGGGATATCCTGGGGAGTGGGGGATTCTAGTGGTTGTCCAGGGGTGTGAGGGATGTTCGGGGGGGGGGGGGGGTCTAGTGGTGTTGGAGGTATTTTTATTTTGGTGGGGGTGTCCAGGTTGTCCATGGGGGTGGGAGGATGCAGGAGGGTGGGAGGGTTGTCCAGGGGGTGGGGATTATCTAGGAGGGGGGGTTGTCCGGGGGGTGGGGGGTTCATGTGATGTAGGAGGCCTATTTAGTGGGGTGGGGGTGTCCATGGTGTCCATTGGGTGGGAGGGTGTCCAAGAGGGTGGGTGGGCTATCCAGGGGGTGGGGGAAATCTCATAGGGTGGGGAGGCGGTGGGCTATCCAGGGGTGTTTAGGGTGGGGGTGTCATGTGGGGTGGGGGTGTTTCCAGTGGTGTGGGAGGGCAATCAAGTTGGGTTGGGGTGTCCAAGGTGTCCATGGGGGTGGGAGGGTGTCCAGGAGGGTGGGAGGACTATCCAGCGAAGTGGGGGGGGGGATACACAGGGGGTGTCCATGGGTGTGTGTGTGTGGGTGGGGGTGGGGTTGTCCATGGGGGTTGGGGTATCCAAGGTAATGGGAGGGTTTTTTAGTGGGGGGGGGGGGTCCAGTGTGTCCATGAGGGTGGGATGGTGTCAAAGGGGGTGGGTGGGATGTCCTTGGGGTGGGGGATATCTAGGAGGCTGATGTGGTATCTAGGGGGTTTCTAGGGGGTTGGGGTTCCTAGGGTGAGGGAGGGTTGACCAATGGGTTGGGGGGGGGGGGGGGTTCAGGGTGTTTATGTGGGTGGGAGGGTTTCCTAGAGGGTGGGACGACTGTCTTGGGGGGGGGGGGGGTCCCGGAGGGGTGGGGGGATGTCTATGGGGTGTATAGGGGTGTGAGTGGGTATATGGGTCTATTGGGGTGGGAGTGGTGTTTCTAGGTGTGTCAGAGGGATGTCAATTGGTGGGGGAGGGGTTTCTAGTGTGTCCATGGTGGTGGGAGGGTGTTCAGGAGGGTGAGAGGGCTCCCCAGGGGAGTGAGGGCTATCCAGGGTGTGGGCGGTGCCTAGGGGGGTTACAGGGGTATGAGAGGACTGTCTAGTGGTGTGGGTTGGGGGTGTCTAGGTTTTCCATGAGTGTGGGAGGGTGTCCAAGAAGGTGGGAGAGCTGCCTTGGGGGGTGGGGATGTCTAGGAGGGTTCGGGGTGGCTTTCCACGTGGTGTCTAGGGTGTGGGGGGGGGGGGTTTCCTAGGTGTCCATGGGGGTGGGAGGGTATCCAAGAGGGTGGGAGGGCTGTCCAAGGGAGTGGGGGTTATCCAGTATGATGGGGGTTGTCCAAGGGGTGTGTGGTGGGTGTCTAGGGGGGTTTCTAGGGGTGGGGGGGGGGGGGTTTCCAGTGGGTTGGGGGTGTCTAGGTTATCCATGGGGGGGAGGTTGGGCATTCTATCCATGGGGGTGGGGGATGTCCATTAGAGTGGTGGGGCTGTCCATGGGGTGTTAAGGGGTGTGGGGAGAAGGAGGTATCTAGTGGGGGGGTTAGGGGTGTGGGAGGGTTGTCCAGTTGGGTGGGGTGTCTAGGGTGACCAGGGGGGGTGGGAGGGTTTCGAGGAGGGTGGGAGGGCATTCTAGGGGGTGGGGGATGTCCGGAGGGTGGGGGGCCGTCCAAGGGGTTTTATGTTTTTTTAGTTGAAATTGTATGTTTTTGATGTTTTGTATGTGGATCTTGAAATTGGATTTGGTTCTTCTTCTTTTGGTTTAGTTTTGATGTTTTTATGGTAAGAATTCTACTGTTGTTTTGGTATGTATTTGGTCTATTTTCTTCTTATTCCAGGTCATCTTTGGCTTGGCATAGTACTAGTTGAACAGTTTTATTAAATATAAGTTGTTTATTTACATCGGTTATTTTATAACCAACGAAAATAATGCATAAAAATGGGTTTTAACGTCGGTTATTTGAAAATCAACGTAAGAAAATGAAATGGAATGGGTTTTTATGTCGGTTAGTTCATTACCAATGTAATAAATTGAATGGAATAGTTTTTTTACATCAGTTAACTTCTAAGTGATGTAGTGTATATGTTTTTATGTCAGTTATCATTAAACCGACATGAAAAAACGCATGGAATAATGGTTTATAACGTATGTTATTTTCATAACCCACGTGATAAATTAGTTTTTCACTTCGTTTATTCAATATCTGAAGTGATTAATGCTTCGTAGGTGTAGTTTATTACGTGAGTTACTATATGACCTATGTAATAATGTATATACCTCCTCGGTTAATTTAAAAACGAGATAATAAATCAAGACTCTATATCATTTTCCATGTCATTTTTTGACGAACAAACCTGAAAAATGCTTCAGATTTAAGGTTTTTTACTTCAGTTTTAGAATAAATGACATAGAAAACAATAACATTTATATCTCCTGTAATAACATTGGGCTCCAACAAATGTTAATTATGTATGGGATTCCCAACCAATAAACGATGGTAATTTACACCTCTCTCCCAAACTATAGTCTTATTTAATGAACTAAACTACTTTGAACCCCTCTCCACCCTGATGGATTGAGATTTAAACCAAATTTCATCTACAATAATATTTCCCTTCACTGTAGTATATATTATCTCAATGTAAATTTCCAAATCTAAATATGAAAAACAACTATGAATCAGGTTCATATCAATCAATGTAATGATATTTGTATGAATATGATGGTCTGAGTAAATGATGAAATACTAATGTTGAAAATAATTATATCGGATCATCAGTGTGATGATTAAAATATTCAACTATAATTCATGAGTCATGTACTTTTTTACATGGGGTCCCAACATCCTCGAAATATATGAAATAAATTCATACTTTTTCATCAACAAAAAATTGATCCTAGGTCTATAGGCATTAGAAAACAAAATTTACTCATCCCCGACTTTAGTATCCAAACACAAGAAAACAACTCAACCGTTACCTCATCTCATTGAAATTATCTATGTCACTTCTCATTCAAAAAACTAGATTCTCTTTTTATACCAATGTGGACAAAGGTGACACAATACTCTAGATTTCTTCTAGGATCCTCTATTCATAACGCACATAACTGAAAAAATATTTACACCATTGATAGGATCGTGGGTGGCTCAGAAGAAAGAAACATGTTAAAATTTTTTATATCCAAATAAAAACCACACTCATAAACGCCATTCCAAAAATTTGAATATCATATATTCAAAATAGAAACCTTGGTATCATACAAAAATAATTTTTATCCCTATGTAAATATATGAAATTACTCAAATTATTAGCATTACGTTACTCCAAATTATATTGTATGAGAATTTCATCAATGAGTTCATTTATGAAATATTTCAAATTTGGATTGATGATATGATTAATATGATCCAAGAACATACATTGGACATTACTCATAATATTAGGAATCATCAAGAACTCTTAGTGAATATAGAAACATGTGAATTGAAAATTTCGAATATAATCCTCATGAACCATTAATTAATGGTGTCTGGACCCAAGATAAATAATTGGTATCTAATATAACCTATCAACTAGTATAATTGTTTTCCAATAATTGTTATGGATTTTTTTTTCTTAACAATTTCCATAGTTTTGCAATGATACTCAAAATAAATCCTCAATATCCTCTACCCCCACTTCCCAACTATAACTGGGGAAACCTAGGGGACAAAGTTGGTATAGTAAAACATTTATCTTGATGGTCTTGTAACATTACACTCTATATTCAGTTCCCATTAGAGGGCAGCTGATATACTAAAAAATATATTACTACAATACGAGGTTGAATGTTGAGAAAGAAGTCAACCTCTTAATTGATATCTAGACTCATAAAAACTTCTCGAAATTTTTATATATAATCTCCCACTTCCACTAAAATCCAAATAATTAATCATGCCATTACACCAAGGGTAAATCACAACAACAAATTGATGACATATTTTAATTTCATACTCCGGTTTTCCACTTTCTCCACCATTATATTTATCTCACACATGATGTGGAATATCATCCAATAAATATATATCATTTTATATCATCCTCCAAAATCTATTCGCGATCAATCCTCATGAAAAATGATATTATAATATACACTATTATAACATTAGTAACTGCTAAATCATAGGAACCTGAAATAAATAACATAAAACTAAATTTTCTAGTCATTTAATATATTGGGATTAATGATATAAAAAATCAATTTCATAGTATATACAACACACAAAATAACTAAGTATAGATTCAGAAATATGCCACAAATGTGTACTACTGAGAAGAAAAACCATTTCCTCATGTTTGATACACATAATACATGTCCTTAAATCATATAAAATAAACAAATATTTATTATAAATATATAAAATAACCATACTAATATATTCTATATATTTTATTTTTTTACTTTCTTTCTTTTATGACCCATTTATTAAAAATTTATTTTTAATATCGTTATTTGGAGAGATAATTGCATCATTTTTCATGTATGTTGTGGTTCCAAAATTTCAATCATTGTAAATTTATTTTATTGAGATAATTCCAATAATGTTAGAAATGATATAAATAAAAAATTTATTTTTATATAATTACATATAACAATCCATTAAATTTATAAATTGAAAAAAAATGTCTTAGTTTGTTCAAAGAGATAGTTGGACATATATACACAAGACCTATAATTATAGTTTTACAATTGATGGAATGTAAGAAAAGGAAAACAATGTCTAACCTTTAATAAAAATTATTATATCTATAATTTCATAAATATTTATTAAATATATCCTCTTTAATATGATTTTAAATTTAAAATTAATAAAATTTTCACATCAATATGTTGTGGTTGTTGTCCACACATACAAATGAGAGACGTAATCATTTTCCAATTAGTTGAGTTGTTTTATGTTATATTTGATAATATAATGAAAAAAATATTTTAATGTTATAAATTTATAAGTCATTTTATAAATAAATCCATATATCCATCCAAGATAGGTGGTGATTGAAAATGAATCGCATCAGTTGGCGAGGCAGTGATAAATATATAAAGTTCACATTATATGTAAGAGGATATGTATATAGGTTATTAAATTAAGGCAATAAAATAATTGTTTATATAATATAGTTCTATTATTATTTTATCATATTTTTATAATATTTAATAGTGATAAAAGTACATCTAAAATTAAAACTCATCGTTGGGAACATTATCTCTTCTTGAGAAATCATGTTTAGCATTATATGTATATACTTATTATATTTTATTTACTGTAAAAAAACAATATATTATGTTTTTAGGGAAAAAATGAATTTATTTTTATTGATATTGGATGATAGAAATTGTTTTCATATATTAAAGATTAAAGGATAGTCGATATCCTTTTATAAGTGGGGTAGGTGACACTCTCCGAAATTTTTGAAAAGAAAACATGAAACCTATGTTTCTAACATTCCAAAAGGCTCATTAATTTTCATTTTATTAACATAATGGATTTATGATCAAAATAATACAATAATATAGGAATTCAAAAAATTTCTAGGTCGTTCGACAATTATAGTTTTATTTTAACCACGGGGATACCTGTTCCATCCTTTAGTGTGTTTATTTAATTTTATAATCATTAAAAATCAGTGTGAAAAAATTAATTTGAACATATAATACAATATAAATTATTATTACAAAAAAAATTATGAATCCAATTTTTCAAATTACAAGACGTATTAGGAAAATCTTAATTAAAAATTATACCCAAAGAAATAATGAATATGTGGTTTTCTAAACCAGAAATTCTCATAAATATAGAATGATTGAATACCAAAAATAAAAAATAATTTGATTCAAATGAAAAAGTGTAGATTATTATAATATTATTTAACTAATGATATATATGAAATAATTTTTAATCAAAATAGAACTTTTATGTTCTTTAATAAAAAATTAATTTATATATATTTCCAATTATTTTTTACTATTAATTGATACATTAATATTTTCCTAAACTACTAAAAAATTAACCATAAGATAATTTTAACTAGGTGAATTTAAAAAATTATGTAAACTATTTAATCTATATTTTATAATATAAAAAAATAAATTTTATTTATGTGTGGAAATCCAAATGAACCTTCATTTAAGAAAAATAAATTTTTTTTTGAAATGATTTATTCTTTATCCAAATGATTCCTAATTTATTTTAAATCAATAGAAAACCATTTAATTTTTTTAAATTGGAAAACCATAGAATTTTCATACTTTATGTAGTTATATTAATTATTCCCATTTATAAGGTTATCATTTAGTGGTATAATATATCATGGTTTGTTTATACTCATTCTTCTGCCTTTATAAAGTAATTGAATATATTAAATTTTAAGAAATTAATTTCAGGTCTCATAAAAGCATGTTTTTATATGGTACATATACTACTAAAAAAATTCTTCTTTTTTATTATCACGGTTTTATACAATACATAAGAGTATGGTATATAACTCTTTAAAAATTACATCATATCTATAATAATGACTCCTTCATGTGTTTTTAATATTGAATGAATTTAAAATTACAAGGAATAAATTTATTTACTGTGGGGGAATTTGACAACCCAATTTATAATATAATTTTTCTTTTTAATTAAAATTATGTAAAGTTATTTTTTAAAAACTATTAATTATATCCTATAAATTAAAAAATAAAAATTCCAAAACATGAAAAAAAATACTCATCATAAATCATTAATCCTATCATTATACTGTATATTCAAATATATCATTAATGATAATAGAAATAGACCTAATAAGATAATAAATAAATATAATAAAAAATAAAAAAATTATTGATTTTATCATCATAGTTGACCATGAATATAAATCATTAATTTATTAATATTAACATAATTCATGAATATGAAAATAAGGAAACAATTTTTTTCTATGATATATATAGATATTATACAAGCATATTTAATAATATAAAATGAGACTAATTCAATTATTTATGAGACTATTGTTATTGTTTGAGAGGAAATTATCAAGTATTATTCTCATATAAAGCATAAAATATTGACTAAATTAGTTTAAAATATTCATGTTATATATGTACTAATTTAAATATATTTTAATAAATTATAGAAATAATATATATATTTATAACAAATTTTAATAAATCTATTATTATTTTATATGTTCTCCCTTCATGATTTCATCCTTATCGATATAAGTATTTGTTTAATTTATGACCTTATGGGTTGTATAAATAGTTTTTAATAAATTAATTGTATTCTTTGAAAGATAAAAAACTATAGTAATATTGATTATATTAAATTCAAATAACTATATATATATTTTGAAGAGAAATTTAAAATGAGGAGTGTAAATATTATGATATCTAAATTTGATGATTAAAATGAAAATATATCAAAGTGTTAAAATAAATTTTTACTAATTGGAAATGATTTTTTAATTATTATTATGTAATTAATATATAATATTTATTGTGTTATTTAAAATATTTAAAATGAAAAAGGAAAAAAAATTAAATTGTTAAAAAAATTAATAAGAATATTTTTAATTAAAGGGATTTATATTAATCTAGTATGAACAAGGTGAGAAACCTTCCAAGGACCCATGGGATTTACTGATTCCTTAATATGAAGAAAGAAATTCATTAACCATGGTCTTGTGAATATAATATTATGTGACCATGTCATGGTATTATAAATATCAAGATGCAATGATTGTCACTAATCATTATGGAAACAACATGAATATTTGTATCATCCAAGGGGGTCAGGTATGATGTAATGTTAAGGGGCATCATCATGGGGTTCATATTTTCTTGTAAGGGTTATGATACATCAAAGGTTTTAATTGAAATTTTATATGAGTGTATTTTTGAGGTTGGATCATGTATCATTGTAACTATTAATATACTAACTAGTGAATTCATTTTAAAATGTATACCGTCACCTAGATATGTGTCTTCATGGTGTAATGTAATTTAAACACTATATTTTTTTTATATGGAAGACATTCACACAGGGCACCCAAAAACATAATATTATCATGTAATGATATATTCAATCATTATAATCACATGGAAGAACGAATTTTTATGAATCTTTAATTCTTTAAATCTTACATTGAAAGTCCATTATTAATTCTATTTAATATAAAAATTATCCCCAAGAGGGACTTAAAATATAAATTTTAATATGAATATTTTATCTTTTATACATAAGTAGTAATCTTTAACACCGTATGTTTTATACTTTTTTTATTATAAACACCATATATATATATAACCACACACACACACACATATATATATATATGTATATATCATATTTATATATTGAGACATTTATTGTTCTATTGGAAGCGAAAAAGAAAGTTGATCTATAACTTAATCCAAATAACTTCATCGTCTTCATCTTGGAATGTGACTATCATAAAACAAATAATGTTTCATTAATCTACACACCTATTCAATGATATACAGTAAGGTAAAAAAATTATATAAAAATTTATTTGAATTATTGAATGAGTATGGGTAAATTAGATTAGTAATAATAAATGATCATAGTTGGTCATAAAATAGAATTAGATGAAATTATTTATGTTTGATGGTCAATTTATAATTATTCTATATAATAAATAACATTGTTTAAAACAATCAGTGTTATAATTGTTCTAAAACAAAATGGATAAGAACAATATAAATGATCTCTTTGATCCTTTTGTTGGGTAACTCTACTAAGATTCTTAAATAAAAATAGTTATGTTATATTTATATTTTTTAAAAGGAGAGAAACAGAATTTTAATTGAGATTTAACATTAATTTATACCATTTGAAAAAAATTATATAAATCAGGGGTTATGTTCAATCATTTGTTATTATTTAAGGGTTACTCCTTTAAAAGTTGAAAATATATGTTTAAAACAATTTATATTAACATTTCCCATCATATTTTTTTTATGAAAATAGTTTTTTATAAAATAATATTACATTATTAAATAGATTTTTACATATATATTAGTCATATTTGGAATATGTCATTAAAATAAAAAATATTATTTATTTATATTAATTAATGAGTCATGATTGAAAATTTTCAAAACCATTCTTCTCATTATTAAATGTATTGTTAAATTTGTACAATTTTCAATGATTTTTTGTTTCTTCTAAGAAATAAATTTAGTTTATGCTTTATTGTGTGTATTTAATACAAAACATTTTCTATGTGTTCATGTAATGAACATACAAAAAACCCTCTCAAATAGGAAGCTGGCCAAATCCATCATGAATGCAAAAGGGTTTTCATGATTCCCATGGGATGCAAACTGGCACCCATCAAAAAAATGATAGGAAATGATTTCTACCTACCTGAGGTGACAAACATGCATATAATACTATAAAGTTAAAAAAGAGGAAAGATTAATATCTTCTATTACTAATGGAAAAAAACTAAAACCAATAACACGAGAGAAAAAAATTTAAATATACAATTACAACCACAATAGAAAATAAAAACATGATAAACAAAAAATCCATGTAATTGTGAGGTAATTCTACCATTTTCATACCACGATCAATGAAATTCAAGTTACAAGATTCTTTGTCACAACTCCATGGAACCATTCCATTCCTTGTATTGAAATATGTAACCAGTTATACAAATTGTTGAAAGTGTATGTAGGGTGTGAGATAATAAGATTCCCAAGTCATTCCATAATCTTGGGTAACAACATACAATGGATAAATATAGGTCTTAATTACAAGGACACTAATAACTGATATATATAATTGTGTACACATAAATAATCTAGAAATATTCATTATGTCGAGATAAAAAAGTAACACCCTAGCATGAGAACCTTCCAACAAGTCTATCCAATTACTAGAACAACATAACTATAGAGTAGAGAAAATCCCCAAGAAACCCCCACCCATAGTTGATGATGCCAATTACTAAACCCTTCTATTTTATACCCAAGGATTCATATGTGTTCTATTTTCAAAAATAATTCATTAAAACATATTCAAAAAATCATGCTTTGAACAAAAGTTTCATAAATCCATTTCAAAATACATTGAAAACCCATTACACATACCAAAAACCATGTGAAAACCATTTTATATAGAAACCTACTTCCACATTAATAAATCAATCATACCATAAAATTTAATTTAACAGTAAAATTTATCAAAATCAAAAGAAAAGGAGTTCACAATAAGAATTATATAAACAAAACCTCCTACATGAAAACAAATGGTCATATAAGACCAAAAATCCATCACATCAGGGTTCAAAAACTACATATATGGATCTATAATCAATCTACACATCATATAATTGATTATATTTAGGATAAGGTCCAGTGAAGAAGTTGAATTATGATATACATCAAGAATGCATGCCAAATTCACCACAACAAAACAATAGGACTAAGAATAAGATCACATAAGGAATCATGAAGAATACAAGAAGAAACATCTCCATAAGAAAAATATATAATAATTCGATGCTAAGATGCTTCTTATACGAATTAAATGACAAATAATAATGACTTACACATCCGTGGATATGTTAATCGATGAAAATAGAGATAAATCACTGAATAAAACAATATGAATAGAATAGTGACACGCAAAATCACCAATGAAACCTTCAAGTTAAATAACCCAATGTTTATTTGATTAATTATATAAAAAAATTAGTCACATGCCACTCTAAAATCCTTTTTCTTGAAATTCAAATAGAAAAAAATCTTATTAATTTTTTTTTTCCTCGATACTCCGATACATAGAAAAACACATACCCTCTTCCATAAAAATCATGCTTTTATCATAACACAACCTCTTATATTTACAATATATATAATCCATTCACAATGTGAACCAAATTCAAAAAAGGATCCTTAAAAAACATACACATCATGTAATATGATAACATGTAATGTGCATCATTTGAAGGCAACTAAAACTAACTATTATCACACAAAAACCCCAAATCACCTCATGCAAAATTTTAGCATTCAAAGAACCCTACAAAACCAATAACCAATTTATAACTATATACCATTAATTAAAAATAAAGAAATCCCCAAACATTAATTCATTTTTCACAATAAAAATCACTCTATCCTTGGTAGTCCCATGATGTACACAAATGATGAGGAAAAAATGTAAATGAAATGTAATTTCTCAAAATAGAGTAATGGGAAGTTACAAAATCCCAACCATAAACATTTTTTTCTATTGGTTGATATATGGTTGAATGATGTCCATATAAGAGTCGGGGCCACTGCTCCCTCATCAATGACATACACACCCATTTCACATGAGAATCTGATCTTTGTATCCACCTCAATCTAATAAATGGAATCGACATTCCACACAATAATTTCATTTAAGAGATAATTTTATAAAATTTACACTCATCAATGGAAAGATCTGGCTCTATTTAAACATAATTTCCATATATAACATGAGAGCAGTCATGATGATATTTCTGAAGCTTTTATAATAGAAAAATATAACGAATTCTTGTCAATGGATAAAACATTTTCAAAAATAATCAATCTATAAAATATGATCAATAACTTAAAATGTTCCCATATATCTTATAACCATCATTACCTATTTTCCAATCCTTTTGCATCCTAACCGAGGAGAATCCTTTTCGATAACCCAGCCACCTTGGGATAATTTCAATAGACGAGTCCATTGATCTGCATAAGATTTTTGTAAAATATGGACTATAACCAGAAACTAACGTATATATTGATTCCCTATAGAAAAATCCTAAATAAAACATGATCCCACAAAATAATCGTCTACAACCGCTAGTGAATTAATTGGTGACCTCTATGTTCTACCACACACGTCATTGAATGTATCCATTCTGAATTTTATCTGATGGCTTTTAATACAAAAAAAAATCAACCAATATCATATATATATATTTATATCCCAAGATCCACCAATATCCAAGACCAAATAATGAATTATATCCTCAATAACATGAATAGAAAACTATGTATGACAATATATATATTGATGATAATCTATAATCAATAAAAACTGTATCCTTATCCGCTCATGGAGACTTCCTGAAAAAATTAATGTAAAAATATGATTCATCTATGAATCAATTATAGAAGGAGCCATATATAACCTTAAAATTCCATACATCTATATCATACCTAGATCATCATCCCTTTGATTCCATTGAAAGCAATGAAATGAGGTGACAATGCCAATCGATCAATCCCCAGCTAGATATCAAAACTCCTTAGGGGGTTATTTTGTAATCCAAAAAATGAATCTATAGATTTCTCATCCATTTTTCAAACTAGACCCAGAAGTATATAAATAAAACCATACATTTTCATATGATCTTACATAATAAGTTTTCATGTGTTACCATATAACACATAATAAAAAATGTCACGATTTAGACCTGGACACCAGAATCATTATATCACGTCGCAATAAATCGTTAAATTGTATGTATGAACGAATCGTATGGAAAAATGATAATCTAACAACATCAATATCAAAATAAATATTAAGGGGAACAAATAATCCATTTTTTGTGAGTTCTATCTAATGGGAGTGGTCAACAAAAATGGTCTCCCTAACATAGTTTGATTAATGAATTATTTTGAATTCGACATCAAGTTACTGAATCTATAGTATTGACTCATGGAGAGATCAAAATAATTGAACACTAGTAAAATACATTCCTGGAACAACCTCCTAGTCATCTAGATGCAAAATAGAAGAAAGTCCCATACAATACCATTCATTCATCAACTCCAAAAAAACTGATAATTTTACTTCACTAATAAGAGCATCAATAATGAAATTACCCCTCCTATGGGTGTAGGAGATATCGAGGTCAAATTTTTAAAGTTATTCCACCCAATATATCTAAAAACGATTTAGGAATTTTAGTGAAAACGTATATCTCCTACTATTATTATTATAAATTTTAGGTATACCCTCCCCAAAATATAATGTCACCCATAATTATGCATATAAATAAGTATATAAAGCCTCAAATCATGAGTTGTTCAATTATTCTCATGTCGAATAAGTTGAAAAGAACCATATGCTTCCACATGATTATCCGACATGAGTAAACAACCGTAACAATAACTAGAAGAGTCAATGAAAAACAAATATCCATTATTGGGATAATGTAAGATCATAATAAGAGTTGATGTCTGAATTAAATTTAGCTCACCAAAGCAAGATGTGCACATTTCATCCCATGTGAATTTCACAATTTTTCATAGTAATAATAGTTAAAGGTGACACCAAATTTGAGAAATTCCAATTGAATTGTCAATAGTATCGAGAAATAAAAATAATATAAAAATCTCAACGATAATATGTGGCTCATACTATGATAATACATCATTTACCATATCAGGATCCCCATCCAAGACATTCAAAAAATAATGTGCCCTACGAATTTCACTTCATAAATCTTGAAGGTACATTTTTAAACATTTCCATTCAAATAGCGATTTTCATGATTTCAAAAACCAAATGTAGATGGTGCTCTTGGTCAATGTTATGTACTAAATAAACCAAAACATCATATATAAACAATTAAAAAATGTTTTATGAAACTATTAGAATATATGACTTATCAAAGCCGTGAAATATGGATTAGAATTATCCAGATCGAGTGGTATAAAAATATATTTATAAGGATTATACCTAATACATAATTTATTATTCATTATATATCACTCATAAAAAATGTGATAATGATATCATGGATGAATCTAAATAACTATATCCCAATTTTACCCTATTAATTGATCAAAGAAATAATCAATAAAATGAAAATTAATGATGTTTTTAACTATAAGATGATCAATTTTCAGAAATTAAAAAAAAATCAAGGTGAACCATCAACCTTCTGGGAAACTATTACCGGTGATACCCTAGGATAAAAACTAGGATGAAAAACACCTCTTTATCACGATTTAAGTGAACTAAATATTGAGATCATACAGATCCATTGGTGCCATATGATAAGAAGGTATCGATAAAGGCTTCATCCTTTATATATGGTAAATTGAAATATCTACATCCATCTCTAAAAGATCACCATAGAAAATTTCAAGGAAAAAAATCCAAATCAATGGTGGGACAATCAACAATAGAAGAAACATCATCAGGATCAAGAGTAATTTAAAGAAAAAAAGATCTGGTCTCCAGGAAAGAAGTTTATACACAGCTAAAACATGGATCCCACAATACCTAAAAATCATTTAAGCTCCAATGCTCCTCATGAAATGATACTTTTTGATGTTGACAATTACCCCCACCATGATGTGTGACATGATAATCCAACCTGATTTAGAGATAAAAAATACTTATTTTGGACAAAACAATTATGCACTGACTTTGAATTATTTATTGATAGAGTAGATGAATGGAAATAAGACACCCTCTATTTTTTCATCTATGGAGCTATCATTAACTACATAGGAAAGTAATTGACTTCTATTATAAATGTATTAATATGAAAAATGTATGGAACTAAACGGGTGGTATGAACCAGTGTCAAATAAATAATACTCTACTAAAGATGCAATAAATATTTTTCTCCCCACTATCACTAGCCCTTTGTCTACCTCCACTGGAAACTCAGAAACATTATGAATGAGCCTCACAGATGAATCTTGTGGCTGGATCCCTATTGTGTTTTATGAATATTATTGTGATGTAGTAGCCTTGGATCCATTGATCACATAAAATATCAATGAGTAGACATAGAATAATATAATATTTTTACATAACCATATTATTGAAAACTATTATAAACAATTTTATATGAAGGAAAATATTATTTTGTGTGTTTGAATTTGCCAAAAAATATCATTTCATAGGGAAACGTCAAGGTAAAACTATCAGTGAAAAGGAATCATTTTGTTGAGAACTACCTCCACCTCTCATACGATGGTCCTTATTATTCCACTTTTTCCTGGGTTCTACCCATATTATGCACATATATAGAAGAGAAGGAGTTAAATATCAATCATTTTATTTCATATTCATATCATCTATAATTACTGTATAAAATGTTTCTGCAATGTTTAAAATCAACATCATAAATATCTATGATACCATATCCAGTTGAAAAATCTACAGATCCTTTTGATATTTCAATTGATCATTCATTACTACCATTGCTGAAAATTGAACAAGCACAACATACCGAATTGGGTACGTTGATATTGAATGATATCCTCAAAAAAGATAAGAACTCCAAATACTTTTCAATCATAAAATATATGTAAGATACATATTGTAAAAGAGTGTAT
The DNA here is from genome assembly GCA_963277665.1 of Viscum album. NCBI lineage: Eukaryota > Viridiplantae > Streptophyta > Magnoliopsida > Santalales > Viscaceae > Viscum > Viscum album. The sequence goes on along the minus strand of OY728128.1, from coordinate 791,094,964 downwards.
CGAATCCCATTCAATCCATTCCCATTTTTATATCATCATGTACCACCAAATCGCACGAAATCTTGATAGGACCCTCAAGTATGAATGTCATATAGTTCACCATGATAATCTAAGGTGTGTATAGAGATTGAATGATTTGATTGACCTTATACATCAAGTCCACTCCACATGAGGTTCAATCATACCTTTAATGGATGTTGGATTCTTACAAAAAAACTCCCATTATTTTTCTCTTTCCTATATAATATCTATATATAATACAATAACTACATTCTATTATTCTATCAAAATTTAAAGGTAAACAGAATCTTGTCTCATGATATCCACAACAAATTTACAATCACTCAGAGGATGCCAATATAGATCATCAGTTGGACCCACCTTTGGAAATCATAGAAAAAGTATTATAGGAATATTGAGGCACTCTAATACAAACTAGAAAATCATAGTATTGAAAAGATATCCTAGTTCAAAAAAGAAACCCCTAAGGAAAAAATTGTGAGCATCATCTAGAAATAAATCATGGATACATTAAAACCAAAATACCATGGTAAATTGTGTGTCATAATGTTATGTGCATGTTTGTAACTCAATATAATAAATCTTTCTTGTCTCAAAAATCATATATCTATTATAAATAATATTCAAAGACAATTACTCTATAATACAAACATAACATTAATAATAAACTATTAAAATTTTACCCTAATACCCTTTCAAACTGGTTGTTGAAAAAACCCATCATATACTCAAAGAGTGTTCATGATCCCCATTGTCACGAGACATGGAATCATGGATAAAAAAACTATAGGGAATGAATTTTCCCAACCTGAAGTTGAAACATGACATATTGGTAAAGAAAGAAAAACAATGGAATGATAAATATATTCCAGAACTAAAACCAAATATTCAAAACTATGTTATGAAGAGACTAAAAAACATCCCAGTAATCATACAACCATAATAATCTACAAAAAATAGAATAAATAATATTACATGTGATACCGTATTTATTCTCCCACCATTCCACAACTAGCTATGCAACATAGCTAACAGAAAACCTCACCAACTCTCTATGGAACCTTTCATTTCCAATCATTTAATGACATTACCAAGTATAAAAATAATCAATGTTGTATGTTGAGTGTGATATGACAATGGTACCATCATCTCACCCAAGTGTTCCATATCACATCGTGGAATAATAATCCAATCACGTTAAACATAAAATTATACAAGTCATAGTAACAGTTTTTGTGTTTTAATATTAATATAGTGGAAATATTATTTACATTTTCCTTATTTTATATTTCACATTAAAGAAGATAAATCAATTTCAAATAATTTCTTACACATATGTTATAGTATATATATAATGTAAATTACCATTAAAACCATGAATCATTTCTCAAATCATGCATACAGAAGAATACGAAAGTTCTTAAAACATTAATAAGGGGAAAAATTGTCTAAGAAGCAAGGGAATCATCACAGAATGCATCATTTTAGATTTGGATAGATAGGAAACTCCTACCTAATTGATAAAATCATGAACATTTTAATCCTCTAGACATATTCATCGTGTCTAGAAAACATTAAAAAACCACAAAAAGTAGAACTACAAGAATTATTAATAGGTCTCTATAATAACATGCCTAGATAGAGGAGGAATTCCCCATGAGAAAACTCCAACAGTGGATGATAAATATTGCAAAAACATTATCCAATGTATCCACGACATCCCATGTTCCCTTTTTCCAAAAATCATTCATCAATTTTTTTAGCAAATAATGCTTCCAAAACCATTCAATAAAACAATTTCTCAATTATCTTAAAACCCTGTCTATTTACAAAAAACCATGGAAAACACATATTTTCTAAAACCATAGCTCCATGAAAACACCAAAAACTATTGAGTCAAAAAAAATCATTTCATAAAACAATTTATTAAAAAGGATAAATTCAGTCCAATAACTCATGCCAGAGATAGAACCACTAACATCAATTATTAGGGACACATTACAGGATGGGAGACGACCATAAAATGATTCATCATTGAAAACATGGTACTTAAAAAAACATATACATCATATAATTTATCCAATTTAATTAAATTATCATAGAAGAATAGTATTCAACACAAAACTCAATAACACACACATTCCTCGTGACAACAAATGAATGAACATAGAATATAAAACGATTACATAAAATTCTAGAAGGAAAAAAACATTACCATGGGACAATGAATCTGATAACATAATGAAATGATGATAACATGGAAAAAGAAACTATGAAGAAGAAATTATAACTATTATTTAGAGATGAAAACCAACATCAATGATGATCAATCACTGAATAAATAAATCCGGATCAAACATAGCCTCCAAAAATCAATGGAGAATCAATATAGATGATGATCCCAAGGATTTGAAGATGAATTAAATTACATATAACCCCCATTCCACACAAAGAACAATTTTCAAGATATTACTGAGAATTTAATCCCTTTACAGGTCGTGTAATCCTCGAGACTCGAATACACTTAAAAAACATCACATTATTATAAAAACTTATCTTTTTTACATTGAAGAACATATAATCATTACACAAGATGTAATCAATTCATGTTGTAAAAACATTATGGAATAATACCTAAAAACATACATATAATTTACTCCCAAAACAAAACATGTACTTATAATAAAGATAGATTAATCTACAAATTATCACATGAAACAACAAAATACCTTTGTAAAACCATAAAACTAATGGGAAAGACTATATTACCATTAATACATCAATAACTAGACTCCTTTGGTTGAACCTAAATACCTCCTCGTACCATAATTAAATTTCCCCATTGAAATATCTAAATCTTCGAAAGTCCCATGATAAACATAGTTGAAGAGGAAAAAATATATAGGGAAAGGAATTATCTTAATTAATGTAATGATATGTTACAGTTCATACTCTCTTCATGGATTTGATTATGTACTGTCCCTATTCATGGGAATTAATTTTAACATTGATGAAAAGGATTCCAAAAAAATCAAACAATTTTTGTGGAAAAATAATTATATTAAAATATTTAATAAATTTGGAACATGGGGATTTTATATGATGATAATGGATGAGTATATAACGAAAATCCACATGGGACACTATCCACTTAGTGATATATAGGCCATATATATCACTTACCTATTTATATTGCCTCAAATATTTCATTATCCATCCAAATGTAAATTATTTAAATTCATTGGTAATTAATTTTTTTAATCATATAGTTTTAAAAATATAATATTATAATTTTAAAATATAAAAAATTGAATACTATTGTACGTAATGTTTGTGGTTTAATAATGGGCACTTAAATATTTATTTTCAATAATTTTTCAAATTTACTATTATCATTATACTGTTTTTTATAATTTCATTTCTGAAGAACATATTGAATATAATGTGACATTTTATATTAAAACTACTGTTTTATTATTTCCAATTTGTCTTTTCTTAATAAATTTCTTAGGTGATTAAAATATGTTTAAAAAGTAGTTTTTTCCTTATCAAAATAAACATACTAAATATTTGGGATCACCACAGGTTTTCAAATTTTCATTCTAGGGATTATTCATGAGTATGATCTATTATGTATTCACACCTCAAAAAATTATACATTATTGAGGTGAAATATGAGTATCATGGGATGTGTTTTTATTAATGTTAAAATATAACAATTTAAAATGAAATAAAAATGTTGATTATATGAAATATAATTTTATAATATGTAAATATTTAGAAATAACATGATGTTATGTCACACCCCAACCGACGATTTATTTTAAATTGATTATTGTTGGGTTCTATTGCGGGCACACGAGCATGCACGACGACCTTGCACGCTACCCTATGCACGAACGAGCATGGTGGTTGTCCTCAATAAATAATTTTATTAACGTGGTTTATTTTATTATTATTTGTTTCTTATTAATATTTAATTTGTTATAAATTCTTTGGATATAAATTTATCCTTATTTTAATTTTTATGTCAGTTTTTTCTCTTTTTTTTATCCCCTTTTAAATTTTTTTCTCTCCCTTTCATTCTCTCCTCTCTCCCGTCACGCAGAACACTCCTCCCCATCATGGTTTTTGCACCAAACCCTTCCTCCTAACCCTTGCCAACGAAACCCACTTCCCCTCTCCATCCAGCCGCACCGCGCACCGCCCCTCCTCTCCGGGAAATCCGCTCAACCGAGCCACGACGTCTACCTCGCATCGAAGCTGCCACAGGTTGCCACTGCCTCGTGTCACATGGAACTGTGTCACCCCTCCTTTCCATATTGTCTTTTGGTGTGGGGTATCTACTATGGCCCTCCCTCAAGCGTTGTTACTCTTCGACACCCTCGTCGTAGGTCAGTTTCACTTTATTAGGTTGATTTCTTGAAATGGGAATTTTCGGGTTAGGGGTTGTTGTTGCATATGATTTTTTTGGGTATAATATATTTTATTATTAAATTTTAGGGATTAATTGTGTTATTTGAGGAGCCAAAAACATGTAGAATAGGTTTTTTGCCAAAATTTTAAGGTTTGTCTACACCGAGGAAGGTGGTTCCGCGTAAATAATTTATCTGACAAATTAGATTGTTCATTTAATTAATTTAGCATATTTATTAATTTGTTTGTTTGACGAAAATTTTGTTTAAAATCTGTTTTGGTGTGTGTATTATTTCAAAATGGAATTTTTTATTGCATATTTAGTTGTACAATTGTTCTGTATTGTGTTTTAGTTTGGGGGTGTTGTTGTGTTATGTGTTCTGGTTGGGTTTGTGTTTTGGTTTTGTGGTGATGTGTGACTTATTGTATTAAGGTATATTGTAAAGTCTTGTGATACCTCTATGGAATAGTTTTATAAAACCTTTAAACTGTTAATTAAATTATATTAATTTTTTGAAACATGTCTGAAAGGTGTTTTGGTGTCGAGCCAAGGTGAGTTTGGTTTTAAAAAGATGTTTTTAGTGATGTTTTTTTTTCATTTTTAGTCATGAAAAATATTTTGAAAACTATTTAATAAATATTCTAGTGTTTTTTATCTGTGAAAAAGTCCTTTAAAATTTTATTTATAAATTTTTTCAAAATGTTTTATTAAGTATTTATTAAGGATGGAAAATTATCATGTTTGAGTTGGTTAAATGTTTTTGAGTTTTAAATGTCCTACGGTTTTTGCAGCGTGTCATCAGCAAAAGTCCACGATACTGCAGTTATCGGGTTGCGCGTGCTTATGCGCAAGTGAGAAGAGATTCATGTCATCACGATTGAGTGGCGTGTCGAGGTAGCTCCCCCACTTCACTCACATTTAAATTTCGAGTTTATTAACTGCATGATGTTTTATGGATTTTCATTAAAATAATATAATATAAGATGATTAATTTTTAAATGATTTTTTCGTGTAAAAAGAGTCGTTGTTTTATAAATGACTCTTGAAATATTTTCATGAAGAGCGGACACCCAGTAGTGAAAAAATTCCATTTTGGCCATTAAACATAATTCACAGAATTTCAAATGTGGTTCTGGTTTGAAAGATAAATTATTTCTTCTTTACAAGTGTTTAGAGTTTTCTTGATAAACACGGTTTTTATTTAAAATTGGAGAAGTCTCGTTTGGCACATTAATAAAAATAAATTATTTTGAAAAACTCTCTTTTGGGTGACTCAGGGGTGACCTATGGTGTATGTTGATTGTATATATTGTGTGCGATGTTTTTACTGATTGATTTACTATGATGACTCACCCCTTTCCATTTTATTATACGTGTTGACATGAGAACATGACAGAGTGAGTGAATATTTTGAGAAATATTGATGCACTAGTTTAGATTACGCAATGGCTAGTGGCCCCATAGTAGGGGAATACTGAGTTATTGCTGCTATGAGGATTGGTTCCCTCTTTTAGGCCATGTATGGCTATTCCGAGCATTAGGACTTTATGACGTCATCATGTTAGAGCATTCATTCAGCATGAGTCACATGTATGGTATGTTCTGGATTGTTCACGATCTCCTCAGTTCGAAAAATGTTTTCGTTACTGTTTATTTGTATGTGGAAAACGATTGAGAGGTCTAGTTCAGTATATGGCATGTTTGTGCCACTTTTCCATTTCCCTTAGTGAGTGTCGTGAGTTGTGTGTGGTTTTCCATTTGACCAACAACTAAAATTTGGATTTCTAAATTTTCCAAATTTTTTATTTAAAATGAAATGCATCTATTTCTTACAAAAAACTAAAATAGTTTTAAATTAAAAAGGTAAATGGATTGTTACTTGTTTTAGAAATAAAATTGTGTGTGGAAACCAATATTTTATATAATTTAGTTCAAACCTATAATTGATAAAAAAAAATTAATGATATTTTCTTTGGGAATAGAATTAGGCGGGCCTACCTACTATGTCTTAATATTCACGCCTATAGTGCTTTCCTATTTTTAGTTTCTCTTGTAGGTTGACTTGAGCTTGATTTCTATGGACGACACATGGTTGTGGTGTGAAAAGTGACTCTCGAGGTCATGATGAGTTTTGGTCGAGAACGGGTTAGTGTTTCTTGTTGGTCATTCTTTCTTTTCAGGGACAATTATTTTCATTGAGTTCTTCTACTTTTCCACAGTTTTATTTATTTTTATTTTGAAAAATCGTTCACAAATGTCCTCTATTGATGGTCTGGAACTTTTAGGTAGCCCAGGAGGATCGGGAACGCCTCTCAGGCCTTGCCAAAGACATTTTCGGGTGCCAGGTCAGATGGCGACCCGACTTGGATCGTGATAAAATGGTATCAAAGGAGGTTTTTGTTCTTTTTATTTGGGGTGTCAGGTAGATCAGAGATAGGACTATCGGTACATGAGTGGTATGTGTGGGGATAGTGTCCCTAACTCTTACTCGATCCAATCCTCGTGTAACTACAGGTAGTTTGGTATTTATGTCATTGGCTTTGCTCTGTGTGGATGGGGAATGACAATAGGATTAAACTAGTGTTGTGCACAGTATCACATAGTGTTGCAACCCATGTGATGCCTGAGAGTATGGTTTGACACTCCTAGTGGTTGTAACTTGCCTAAAGAATGGTCTGCTAAACCATATAGCCGAGTTAAGGACGACCACTAATTATCTATCCAAGTTCTTTAGGGGTGGCTTCTATCTTTTTTCAAATGTGTCAGTTTGACATGATTTTTAGGGTGTGTTTTCCTTCGGCCAAATTTATGGAATTTGGTCATTTATTTGTTGAAATAGGGTTTCTAAAATAATGTCTTGGGTTGATTGAAATTGATGTGAGCTATTTTTGAAATGGAATGAATTTGTAAAATTTGTCTTTAATTTTTGAAATGGGTTTAAAAAAAATAATTTTAGGAATATTGGAAATGTTTTGTTTTGAAAATAGAAGAGACATGTTTTGTCTAGTTGTATATCTAGGGTGATCGTTTGTGCATATGGTTGTGATTAGTGGATAGTTGGTGAATCGCGTGGATGGGTGCATGAGTGGAATGAAAATGCATATATGCAAGGCATCCATGAATATTAGTATTAGGTTATGTCAGGAATGATGTGATGATTTTGCAATGATTCTTTTCTCAAGTTAGTGTTTTTTTCTATGAAAATTAATTGATCTATTAATTTGTAATTTTTGGATTTGTAACCAAAGTGTGAATTTTTGTTCTGTGAGGTGCATGGTTTTGTGGAGGGTTGGTTTTGTATCTCTTGTTTGTGATATGACCCCTAGAAAAATATGATGGTTGTCCATTAGGTCTCTCAATTATCGGCTCAGCCCAGACTATAAGTGGATTCGCATAGTTGGGTTCTTCTCGATGGTGTCAGTTGTTTGGAGATGTTGTGATCATTTGAATAATGTTGCATGCATTGGGGAATATTGTGTGTGTCTCCAGTTTTTGAAGAACTCCAAATGTTGTGTGGGTATGAGTTGTCTCAGCTATGTCTCGAGGAGCAGGTCTAAACTAGTAAATGGTGATCGTCCTGTTTCTTTGTGAATGAAAATGTCTTGAGTGATCTTCAATACCATCTTTACTCCCATGGTTGTACCTATGGAAGTGAAGGTGAGGGAAAGTGGTTGAGATCATAAGTTCTCGACCAGTCAACGAATGGTGACAAATATATGTTGACAGAGTGGCCGCTTGGGTCACGTGGAGAGGACTATATGTTTCTTTACGTGATGAAGAAGTTCCAGTCAGAGGTGGATAGCTTATGACTATTATATGGTAGATGCTTCAGACACCAGAGCCACAGCCATAGGTCCCAGGGTGAAGCTTGCATGCAGTCAAAAATTCATCGTATGTGGGATGAGCTTGGTATGACGTAAGTCCGCAGTGTCATGATGAGGATATATTAAGTTTCCCTATTGCAGTATCGTCTCTGAAGATTTCTATTTTTGTTGTTAAAATCATAAAGTACTTGTCTCTTGGTGGTGGTCATGATTTATGAATGTTCATCTCAGGATTTAAAGAGGTTCGGAGAATCCCTCTTGTAACGAGTGCGCTCTGTGACCCTTCTGGTGGTCAGCTATAGATCAAAATTATATTCATTTGGGAGATTCTTGTATCTTGTGGAATAGATTCACTTTTGTCTTGTTCATATCTTGTTTATGATTTTCCACTTTCAAAACCCACTAATGTGGTGGAGTATTGGGCAATGTGGGAATCTTCTGTGTGGGTCAGCCCGTGTTGGCGGGTTTGTGATGAAGATTTCAGTTTGTATCACTCAAAGTAAATCGGTAATGCATGAACGAGTGTCACGGTGTTTGTCAAATTGTTAAATGATGGGGAGACCCACAATGGGTCTCACCTGCGTCTCCTCTTGTCTCAGTTTGGTTCAACTTAGGTAGATGAGAGGGTCAAGCCAGTTTTAGAGGTTTTTTCCAGGTTTTTGAACCGTTTTGGTTTGGAGAACCAATACGTGACAAGGATCCTAATATGGTGGGGAGACCACCATCAGAAGAACTTATGGAAAAATCTGTCTTGAAAGTGCACATGGAAGGAAAATCCCTTGCTTCTGCTCCTCCTGACCCTGATCATTGTAATTGGGTTTCTCGGGCAGTGGGTCACTATGCGAGTGTTCTTGGATTTCTCGAGAGGGCCCAGGTGTTTCCTATGATAGGGGTCATCGTGTTCCATGTTGAAGTTGTTTTTGGATGTGAACTTCTTGTTGATGGTCTTTTCACTTGGTGATTATAGATTTGAGATCTATATAATTTCATGTTTTGGCTATTTTAAATTCTCTGTCTTCGAGCGTGGACGACATTGGTTAAAATACCTTTCTGTCTTCACAGTATTTCATGGAACCATTGGTTAACCAAGTATTTTTTAGACATTCTGGTGGAATAATGTGTTAGGGTGGGGATAATTGTCACACCATGACTAACGCATTATTTTATTATGATTATTTTTTGGTTCTTTTGCGGGCATGCGACCATGTGCAGCGACCGTGCACACGACCTTGAGTGCGATTGTGCACGATGTCCATCCTCAATAAATAATTTAATTATTGTGGTTGATTTTATTATTTTCTCATTATTATTAATATTAAATTTGTTATAATTTATTAGGATATAAATTTATCCTTATTTATATTTTGATTTCCTTTTTTTCAATTTTTCTCTTTTCCTGTTTTATTTTTTCTCTCCCTTTCTTTATCTCCTCTATCTCGTCATGTAGACCAATTCTCCCCTGCATGGTTTGCGCAGAAAACTATCCCTCTTAACCCTATTTAGTGAAACCCACTAAATCACTCTGGCTAGCCGCACCGCACACCGCCCCTCCTCTCCCAGACAGATTCCCAATCGAGCCACGTCGTCCGCCTCATACCTAACCTGTCGTGCACCACCGCTGTACCGCGTTACCTGGAACCGTGTCACCCCTCCTTTCCAGCATATTTTCATGTGTGGACCATCTTCGGAGGCCTCCCTCAATATATGTTACTCTTCAGCACCCTCGTCGTAGGTGTGTTTCCCCTTCGTACACTGATTTCATGATTTTGGGTTTTTTGGGTTAGGTTTTGGTGTTGAATTTGAATGTTTTATGCTTTAATTGATTTGATTCTTAGATTTTAGTGTTTAGTTGTGTTATTTTAGGTGCCACTATCATGCGACAGAGGTTTTGCGCCTAAATTTTGAGATTTTATTACACTAAGGTAGGTGGTTCTGCATATAAATTTTATCTGACAAATTAGTTTGTTTATTTAATCAATTTAGTATATTTATTAATTTTTTTGTGCACTGAGAATATTGTTTAAAATATGTTTTGGTTTATTTATTATTTCAAAATTGAATATGTGTGTTCTTAATTAGATGTACAGTTGTTGTGTATTGTGTTTTAGATTGGTGGTGTTGGTGTGTTCTTGTTCTGGTAGGGTTTGTGTTTTGTTTTGTTGTTGATATGTGGTGTATGGTATTCTGGTATTGTGTAATGTATTGTGATACCTCTCAGGATTTGTTTTATAAACTTTTAAAATAGTGTATTAAATTATATTAATGGTGTGAAACATGTCTTGAAGGTGGTTTGGTGTTGCGCCAAGGTGAATTTGGTTTTTCAATGATGTTTTGAGTGGAGTTCTTGGCATTTAAAGTCATGCGAAATATTTTGAAAAATGTTTAATAAATTTTCTAGTGTTTTATTTATCAGTGGGAATGGTCTTTAAAATTTTATTTATAAATTATTTAAGATTTTTTATTATGTAATTATTATAGATGGAAAATTTTCATGTTTGAGTTGGGAAATGGTTTCCGATTTTAAATGTCTTGCGGTTGGTGCACTGTGTCATTAGCAAAAGTCTGCGACACAACGGTTATCAGGTTGCGCGTTCTTATTCGCAAGTGTGAAGCGAGTCGTGTTGTCACGATCGAGCATCGAGTCAAGGTAGGTCCCCCACTTCAATCACCATTAAATTTAGAATTTATTAATTGCTTGTTGTTTTATTAATTTTAATAAATATAAAATAATATACGATGAATATTTCTTTATTGGTTGTTTTGTGTAAAAAGAGTTGTTTATTTTATACATGACTCTTGAAATATTTTGTTGATGAGGGAACACCCAGTAGTGAAATAATTCTACTTTGGACTTTAAAAATATTTCACAGATTATCAATTGTGCTTCTGGTTTGAAATATAAATGATTTCTTATGAACAAGTGTTTTGAGTTTTCTTGAGAAACGGGGTTTTTATTTAAAGTTGGTGAAGGCCTGTTTGGCACTTTAGTAAAAATAAATTATTTTGGAAAACATCTTTGGGATAGCTCAGGGGTGACCATTGGTGTATGTTGACTGCATATGTTTTGTGTGATGTTTGTACTGATTGATTGACTTCGTTGACTCGGCAATTTACTTTTCATTATACGTGTTGACATGAGAACCAGGAATGGTGAGTGAATCTTTTGAGAATGATTGTTGCACTAGTTTAGATTATGTACTGGCTAGTGGCCCCATATCTGTGGAATACTGAGTAATTGCTGCTATAGAGATTGGGCCCCATGGTTAGTCCATGAAGGGCTATACCAAGAGTTAGGGTGTTATGACATCATCTAGTTAGAGCATGCTTTCAGGATGAGTCACATGTATGGTATGTTTTGGATTGTTCACGATCCCCCAGGTTCGACCCTTATTTTCTTTAGTGTTTATTTGTATGTGGAGGATGATTGAGAGGACTAGTTTGGTAGCTGGCCCTTTAGTTTCACATTTTCCATTTCCCTTAGTCTGTGTCATGTGTTGTGTGTGGTTTTCCATTTGACAAACAACTAAAATTTGGATTTCTAAATTGTTCGCAAAAATGTTTTAAAATTCAATGCATCTATTTCTTCAAAACACTAAATTGGTTTTAAATTAAAAACAGAAATGGAGTGTCACAGTTTTTAGAAATGAAAGTGTGTGTGGAAACCAATATTTTATATAATTTAGTTCAAACATGGAATTGATAATTTCTTTATTTAATGATATGTGCATTGGGAATAGAATTAGTCGGGCCTACCTACTGAGTTTTAATAATCACACCTATAGTGCATTCCTGTTTAATGTTTTTGTTGCAGGTTGACTTGATCTTGTTCACTGTGGGAGAGACTTGGTTTTGGTGTCGAGAGTGACTCTCGATGTCTTGAGGCATTTTGGTCAAGTCCATGTTTGTGTGTCTTGTTGGTCGATCTTTCTTTTTAGGGTCATTAATATTACTTTGTGTTCTTCTACTTTTCTACTATTCTATTTATTTTTATTGTGTAAAATCATTCCCACTTTTCCTCTATTGATGCCATGGTGCTTATCGCCAGCCCAGGAGGATCGGGAAAGCCTCTCGGGCCATATTGCAGACAGGGTCGGGCACCGGGTCGGATAGAGACCCAGCCTATTTTGTGACATCTATGGAATGTAGTCACTAAATATTAGTAAACAAAGTATAAATTTTCTAAAATAAAATAGCAATAACATATTTTTTTTGATACAATTTATAAAATATTACATCTTTTAAACTATTCTGAGAGTTCAGGATATGGGAACCTCAAGAACAAAAAATGTTATATAAGATCATATAGTAAGGACCATGTTGTGTAATGTTTTATCATTTCCCTAAGATGTACTTATATTGAAATGTGACATATGTTTAGATTGATTTGGGTATATGCATAAGAATCCCCTTGTAGAAAGCTATAGAGGTAATATTTATAATGATATACCGTAGTAAATAAAACTATTTATATTAAACGAGTATATATTATTATTACTTAAAATTTATTTTAATATGATGTCATTAATTTCATTCATCACAAAAATCATTGAGTTAGACAAAAAAATATAATATAAAAATATTCTTAGTTAATATGATTTTTATCACATATAAGTTGTATAGGTTGAAATTAATATAAATATCAATTTTACTAAAATTCGTTTTTTATTCACATATAAAATAATTGATTTTTTATGAATTGATTAATAATGAACATTAAATCATATTAATGTGAAATAATTATCTTTGTAAAAAAAATTAATAATAAATCTATTTTTATCATAATTAAGATAACTAATATCCATTGAATAATTATTTTAATTTAATATATATATATATATATATATTATAAATTTAATAAACATTTTATAAATTAAAATAATAGTTTTAATCTGAATTTAATATTTATAAATAGAGTTTTATGCTAAAATATTTATTTTTTTGAAAACAATTTTTTTAATTTATGTTAATTTATTTAAAAAATATTTTATACCAATTTTGTAAATTTTATATATAAAATAAAATATTATTTTTGTTTTTAAAAAATGAAATATATCCAATAATGAATTTTCATTACATGTATACAAAAGATTTTGTGTGTGTGAAGAGTGAAAATATGGATTTTTAAAATATTGTCACTTTTATAAGAATATTATAATGTAATAATAAATTAATAAACTTTTACAACGTTTTTCAAAATACAATATATATAAAATGAGTTAAATAATGTATTAAAAAACATTATGTTTAATTTGGGAACCCAATCATGACTGCTGTAATCATATGTTTTATTTTATTCAAAATGAATGTTATTTTCGGGTATTTTTATGTAATGGACTTGTAGGAGGATTCCATTCATTTTTAGATTGATTTAAAGATGCAAAAAGATTTCAATGATTATATTTTAACCACAAAAAAATCTCCAAAGACATATCATTTCATTATATCAATGAGAAATTATTTTTATGCAAAAATCATATACTTTCATACAAAATAGTTTCCAAATGTTTTATGTTTTTATAAAACAAATATCCTATACAACATATAGAAATTTGGTCAAATAAAAGGACTTCCAAATTTGGAAACATAATTTCATCAAAAATATTATTAGGGAAACTTTATTTTATTTTTTTAAAAGTTTTTAGTAATAGAAAAAATTTATGTTATCCTGATTATGTTTAAAATGTGTTTGAAGATGATTAAATTGGAAAAAAGGATTGTAATGTATCAAAAAAAATCTAAATTTTAATGGATGATATTATTATAACCATATAAAATAATAAATTTTAATTTTTGGATAATTGGTTCCAATTTTAATTCATATCATTCATATATATATATAATATTTATCCTATAAAATAATTCCTTGTGTTTGAGTTTCGTCAGTTATAAAATTAAACCTCATCTCCTCACATATTCAAAAATATTAAACCTATTTTCTCAAAAAAAAATCTTTAATATAGTCTAATATTCCTTACACAGTTTATATAGATTTTGGTCTTTCTAAAGAACCACACATCCAAGGCTTAATCTATAATCCTATAACAGTATCTTAATATAGTGGTACAACTCTTAAATATTCTTTTCAATATTATTTCTTCTTTTACATTATCCAAATATATGGTATCCATTATAAAATTATGACCTCAAATTATTCAATTATTGAATTTTTATTATGATTATAGAAACACTATTATTAATCTCTATTCCATTCTATGAGAATTTTTTACATCATTTGTGCATAAGTGTGAACTACAACCTCCGTGAAGTGATGTGTTACATTTTTCATCACCACATCAAATTGATGGTTATATTGAATGATTTCCTGATTATATTTTTATATATATAATTTTTTTATTATCGTTCGTTAATTGTGAATGATTGTTTGATTTTATTTTATTACATTCATCACAATGTAAGAACACCACTCATGTGTTTGTATATACTACCATATTCAATAAGTGATGTAATTAATTTTTCATCTCAAAATTATATTAATATTTAGAAGATGATATTTAATTATTATTGCTGATTCGATTATATTATTAAGATTATATATGTACTAAAACATAGTTTTATATGTAAGTAATTGGATTGTTGAATTGAAACATGCTTCAAAGAAATGATGTTATCACCTAAAAAGATATTTTAATAAGAGACTATTTAAAAATGGTTGATAGTTTTTATGATATATAGGATTATATTTTTGAAATATATCTATAATAAATATACATTTAATATATTTTATTAATTAATAGGTATAATTAAAAATCACTCTTGAGGTAATGAAATTATTTTTTAACATTATTATATTCAAGATTGTTAATATATTAATGTCCAGTGAGTATAATTATAAGAAATTATTTGATAAACCATTTAGTTTTTATTCTCCTCAGGTTATTTTTTGTGGTCACATTATTCCTTTTCATTTTACTATCTTTAGGTAAATGTTATATTAAAACATATTTTTTTGAAAAATTGACTCAATTTCACTCTTCTGTTGGAAGGTCATTTTCATTCCTTAAAATTATTTCTGGGATTTATTTTTTTAATGATTCTAATATTATAATTTTTTATAGATAATAATAATCAAGTTTAAATTTTTACAAAATTGTAAAATATTATATTTTTGTTCTTTTATGATGAATTTACATTAGGATTGAGTGAACATAACCTTTGTTTTAACAATAAAAAAATTATTATAATGTCCCACTATGATTATCTCTCACTGATTTAATGATTCCATGAAAATTTTCCAATGAAATTTAAAAATAAATAAATTTCCATTATTTTGTTTGGAATGTTTTATAATTTAAATGATGGATTTTAATATTTAACTGCTATTTTAATAAAAATATCCCAATAAATACTTCAATGAATTATTCTTATGTGATAACATACATTGATATTTCATATTATTTATTTGGGATATGATCCAATGATAAAATATTTATTCTATCAATATGTGTTTTATTATTAATATAAAGAGTTTTTTTAAACACATTTTTTTCATTGTGTTAGGTGATATGATAACTATTTTTTATCTTACTTTATACATTGAAATGAGTTTTTTATCATTCATCCTACAATTATATAATCCTCTAATGCATTGGGTAAATCCCTATATCAAATGAAATGATAATATGAAATTATTATTTCTTAGAATATCCACATTATAATGTATGCAGATGACTACTTATATATTATATGGGATATAGGTGGTGATGTCAAATCCACTATGATTTGGGTTACATATATTGATGCCATATATTGTATGATATGTTAGTCTATGTTGTACATCTGGATATATGATATTGTTTTTATTCAACTGATGTTGTCGAACTTCATTATATTTTTTGACATATGATTTTACCTCATATATAATTACTTATTTGTGATTATTTCCCACTATAACGGTTCATATTTTTTAAAATTATAGTATTTAATTACAATACTAGTATATTATGATCTGTAATAGAATGGTTATGAACATTTAATGTTATGGATCAGAATTATAATATTTTTCTTAACAAATATCATAAATTAATATCTCTCTTGTTCGCCATTATTGAAAATTTAATATCACCCTTTTCTATGACATCATTCACCATGTTATGAAAAAATGTTTTTATAAGGTATAAATAATATGTGTATAATGTGAGAAAAACATTACGGGTGATTCTAGTGAGCATGAATTAAATATGAAAATTTTGTATGACGTCGTAATGTACAATATATTTTTTATGGTTTTATGGAATGTACTATTACTATATTTAATGAATATTAATATAAAGGGATGTTAAATTTATATATTAAATTATTAGGACACCTCAATTGGTATTAGGGAAGGGTTATGATATTTTTACATAGTGTGAATGCATAATTATAGTGAAAACACATAGGATAATCTAATGTATTGGATCACATTACACTATTTTATTAAGGTATATATTATGTTCTTTCTAATAAATATGTCCATATTCAAATACTATAATTGGACATTGTTTTGGGATATATGAATCTAGGGGCAGTAACATTAAATATTATTGGTTAGGTATATGGATTAAATCATTTTGAAGCATGGTTAATGGGAAATTATAGTTAATCTTGTGTGACAATCTTAGGTGATAATATAAAATTAATTTTAATTTTATTTATTATCTATTATGAGGTATTCAGAAAAATAATTAACAATGAAGAATTATTTCCATCATAATGTGTCATGATTTAGACATCCTATCAATGATTTTTGTTTATTATATGATTTCAATAAAAAATTATTATTTCCATGTTTGTAAAATATATATATTTTTTAGTCAATTATAACAACCATAAAGAATCATTCTATCCATTAATGTAATATAAAATGAAACAATAGTACTTGTGGGAAACGAAAATTCTATGGGAGCTAGAATGTCGAATATTTTCATTATGAACATGATTCATTTTTTAGGACATGAATCATTTTGTGCCTTCGAATAACCAATTAAGGGAACAATTTATTGTTGATTAATTTTTTATAAAACATAAAAATTTATTTTTGAGGACTTTTAGTCCACAAGATAATACATTATATATATTTACAATTGTGAAAATATTTTATATTATCTATTTCTTGGAATATATAAATGTTATTATATTTCATTGTCCATTGGAAATTAAATCATGTACATGATGGAATATCATTAATAATATGTGGAAAGATAATGAAACTAACTACATTAAATGGAATTAGTTTAAAAGGATATTTTTCAGTATGTTCATTTCATTAACTCATTGTAAAAAAATTATAGATTGTATTTATTTAGCGTATTGTAAATGAAAAATAATCCATTCATATAAACGATGAAAATTTAATGAATCATCCAACATCTAATTATAGTTTCATCATCAACCAAGAATGAAAAATAATATAGATTCATTATATTCTTCAAATAAATATCATAAAAGACATTAGAGATATAATATAGAAATGGAATCATATGAAATACTCTAAATGTAGAAATGTAAATTTTATTTTCAAATAATTACTCTGATTTTGAAATTAAAAAAAATATTTTTTCTTATCAAAATATTAATTATATCATTTTTTGAAAATAAACTCAAGTAACATACATTCCATTAACATGGTAAGAGACATCATGGAATAATTTTTAATAGAACATGGAGGTTCTTATAAGGTGTGGGGATTAAGAAACAAAACATTAATGTCAAAATATAATTAATATGATGGCTGATGAAATGTATGAATGATTGATGCTAACTAATGCAGCACCCGCTATACATTTCAATATATTAAAGGAGTGTGTATTAAAACAACTATGTAATAAAGATGAATGTTCATGGTGATGAACTATTTCCAAAACCTACAAATCCCAAAGTAAAAGGGAATCATCTTACTATAAATAATTTTCCATGACTGACCACTATTTTGGATATCATCAGTTGAGGTGTATAAAGAAGTATATTCAGAGGACCCCCTTTCATAAAATTATTTTCAATTACAAATTTAGAGTTATTTAATTTGGAATTAATAATCCAAATTCAATCTTGCTGAAATTAATTACTATATTCATTAGACATTACATTGAAATATTTTTTATAGTCATTCTATGTGATATATTTATATATTAAAATATCATGTAAAATAATTAATTTCATTTTATAATTATTATGTATAACCCAGGAAATTATAAGTTGAATTCAATATTTATGAAGTTTAAATTTTTTGTTCTTAATACTTCATTATAGGGTCACATAATCACAAGTGAGGTTGTATTTATGGATACTTCGAAAAAAAATTATTGAAATGTTTCCTATATCAAACATTCATTCTTATATCTGTAGACTATTTAGGTTATAAGTATAAAATTGATTATATATTTAGAATTTATCAAAGTTACAAAATGACCTAAACATGATGGTATAGAATGGATCAAAGATCATATTAATAAATGTATGTGAGTAATTATCTAATGAGATAAATAGATGGTTTGTAAATTCACTTGTGTTTACACTAACCTACATTGTTGAAGGGTTTTTGATCTATATTTATTCATTAAGGGAGTTACTTGGATGTTTCCATATATATAATAATAGTGTGATAGCATATTCCCCATACTATTTGACAATACATGATAAAATATTACCAAGATAATGTTTAAGAGTTTGAAAAAACATTTTTAATATTGAAAATATGGATGGATAATAATTATAGTCAATGGAGTGGTATATATACATATCATAAAATAATTAAATATATATTCTTGAAAAAATAGTTTAATATTATTTAGAGAATATATTTAGTATTGAAAAATGATTATCACTACTAAATACACTACAACCATGAAATGGATGGTATGGTGGCTTCTTTTATCAGTAGATAACTCAATGATAGAATGTATATATTTATGATATGATGATATACATTTTTTATTTACTTTTATAATTTCGATCTTGTAATCATGTGGAAAGGTAAAATATTATAACCTTCAAGGATAAATTTTCATACATCCATATATTTGAGAAATAAAAAGGTGTTGAAGTATAATAATGTTCTATATAAGATAGTGATTAATTCTCCTAATATAGCCCATTCTGGTTGCGGAATGGTATGAGTCATGATCTGAATATTTGTCCCATCAAAACTATATTTGATGGTGTTAAAAAAAATCATAAATCATACTATTATCTATTGTTCCATTATTTAAAATGATTTATAGTAGTCTAAAAGAGTATATAAAGAGGTTCGATATAAAATTAGACATGATAGAGTATATAACATTATATATAGTGTCTCTATATGTTTTTTGTGATATAAAAAATTTTAAGGGTGTGTTACAAAATTATACAATCAAATGTTAATACCGAGAAAAATCCCTTGGATATCATCATTGTACATCCTGAAACATATATTGAGATTAATATATATATTTTTATGTTAATTACTAAATAATATCAATTAATAATAGTTACTTTATATAATATAAATCCATTTGACAACATAATCAATTATACATTATGTAAGTTGTCAGAGTTCATGGAGAATAACATTAAAAATATCTAATCGGGATCCTTGGTTTACCATAGGGTTTTAAAGAAATCATTAGTAGGCTATTGATATGGTGTTTAGATTCAATACTATATATCATTATTATAAATATTCCCTACTTGGGAGGACCATTAAACAATTCATTATATTTTGAGTGATTTCACTATTTATTTCAATGGTTCATGGTGTTATCACCTCACTATAGTGTAATTTCCAAATATTAATATATTTCACAAGATCATTCAGAAAGACTCTTATGAAATAGTTTATGCTAGGAAGTGAATAACTCCAAAATCATAGAATGAATATGGGAAAACATAGAAATTATAAAATGATATTTCCAGGGAAATAGAAATGAATTTCAGATTCATTGTGTTTGAGAAAATAGTAATTATATTCAATAGAAATTAAATCATTATAGTCATTAGATAGATATATATTTTTAGTGACATAGTAGAAATATGAATATATCCTTTGATGGATTTAAATTTATTTGTAAAGATGTAAAATATGATCATCATATATATTGGTCCATTCAAAATTCATAATCATATCCGGATGGTGGAATATCATTTGGTGATTCCAATGAATATCTCTAAATGCCATGATGTGTTCTATGTATTTCTCATGACGAAGTGCATACCTGATCATTCACATGTAATGATGTCATGTATTTTATAGAAAGGGATATATATATATATATTTAGGGATAAATTTTAGAGATTCTTTATTATAATGATTAACTATTATTAAACTAGAAAACATACATAGTCTATATTTTTTGTTGAGACCGTACATTAGAGGAAAATGTGTGGGAACCCGGTGATGTAATATTGTATAAGTATTTCAATATTTTATTTCATATTTAAAAAATTTATAGGGATATATTATAATAATGAGTTTAGAATATAAATAAATATTAAATAAGGATTTTTTTCATTATTATAGAAATTTTATTTCTCTCTTATTTTCTTTACCAAGATATAATGATCTTAACAAACCTCGAAATTCATTTAAAATTTTACTATTTAATATGACAGTTATTTCCAATTCATATTAATATAAATTATGAATATAACTATCAAAATTATTAATAAATATTTATTAATCTCATCATAGATGAATTCAATTGTTGTTAATTACTTAAAAATTAAAATTAAATAAATTCAAAGGGAAATAATATATTTTTTTGGAAAATTTATTTTCTGTGGAAATTTTTATTTTTATCATAATAAATTAACATATTATCCATTAATGAGTGGTTATAATAATATGTATCGATTATATATTACATTGTTTTTATTAACATTTATTTATTAGTTTTTACTAGCCCAAGAGTAATAATAATTCTTTTAATATTCACATATGTGAAATTGTTTACAAAATGTTTTCTTTTATTATATCCACTTATTTTAAAATAAATTTATTAAACATCATATAATTATATATTAATTTTTTTTTATTATTTAGGAATTATTATTAAGATTTTTTTATTGCCAATTATTAATATATTCATAAATTTTTATTTTTTTTGAATATTGAAAGTACCAATTTTCATATAAAATTACTTTTTTGATATTTTTATGATGGAGGAAAGACTATATAAATTAAAGTCAATTTTTTTAACCAATTATATGTTATAGGAGTTAAAAATCTATTTTAAAATTTTATTTTGAATTCTTTAAATCAATATTGTCTTTTGTGAACAAAATGTATGTATTTTTATAAGCAAGAAATATTTTTTAGAGTTTTCATTTTATGGAATTTTAGAAAGATTCAATTAAATTTTGGATAGATAAAAAGAATAAAAATATTCATTTGTATTTTATTTATAAATAATATATTTGAAAATAATATTATTGTTTTTTTACAAGGTGAAATGATATTGAGGGTTAAATCAGGTATTTTACTTGAAAAGAATTTTTCATGTGTTCTGTATTATTACATTAAATTTAACTTCATTGACATAATGAAATTATATATAGTAGAACAGATTTTAAATTTAGAAATGTTATATAATTAATTTTTTCAAAATACCCCATTTTGACTTTTGATTATTCAGTTATATTTTTATGGTAAGAAGTTATGTTAAAATGGATTATATTAAAATGAGTTTATAGTCGTTTAAATGGGATGAAGGTTTAAAATGTGTACAAAGTATATCAAAATGATATTTTTTTGTTTATTTCAATACTATAACCTTTGTATTCAGTTATTAGTTTCTATTATGCCACGAGACAATATTTCGATATATATATACATATATATTATTTAATCATTTAAAAATTCCACATGTGGCATTTAGCTTACTTATAAAATGGAACATCATCAACACCATATTCATAATGATTTATCCTTATAGGATACACAATCCATACCCTGTTGAAGTTATAAATTCCTTTAAAAAATCCAATCAATTCTATTATTTCCAAAACATAATCCATTCAAAGGTTAATTTTTAAGCCAAGACATGTTTCGAATCAAAGAGGTATAACCCTTAAACAAGTAATATCATTTTTATTTCTTCATCACCCTTATTTCAGTATATGGAATAAATTCAAAAATAATTATTTGTTTTTATTAAATATAATTAAATTTTTAATGATTATAGGATGACCATTATCCACATCCTTTCCATTCAATGGGGAAATAAACCATTGCTCATGATTACGTGTGAACAACCACCTCCATGATGAGAAGTATTTCTTTTTTGAATATCAATTTTCGTTGAATGATATGTTTATTAGTTTAATAAATATATATGATAATTATTTTATTATTACTTTTATTATTTAATTTCATTTATTAAAAAAATCAAAATGTGGAACAATCACTGGTTTGTATGTACCTCCCACTATCCCAATGAAGTAATGTAATTAATTTATATCATAACAAAGATGAATTTGTATAATATTTTATATAGTGATAAATATGATACATCTCACAGTACAATCATTATATATATATATTTAATGATGATCAATGTATAATAACTATGACTATCCATAAAAATAATGCCTGAGAATAAAACAATTATCACATGGAGAAATGATTTTAATAATAAATTATTTATAAAACATGCATAAAAAATTATAAGTATATCATGTATGGTTTAATTTAAAATATTAAAGTTTTAATATAATTCTATTATAAATATATATTTATTATATATAATTTTCAAAAATGTACAATACATACTGATACAATAGTTATGGGATTCTAGTTTCAATCTCACTTTAATATGGATGGTTTATAATTTAATACAAATTGAGAGTGAAAATATTATAACGATTTTAAAAAAATTATTTAATTCTACTATTATAATATATAAAGATTATGTTTTTTCATTTTATATAGTAAAATTAATCACTCAATATTATTAATTATTGTTTTTACAGAAAACCAAATTTATTTCACTCTTTGATAGGAAAAAAATTTTATTCCATAAACGTGATTTTTATATAATTTGGAAGAATATTTTTATATAAAATATATATATTATTTAATTTTAGGTTTACACATATCTGATTTTTTACAAAAAATATTACAAATAATCTTTTTATCATTTTTTAAGGATGTAATTTTTTAAAGTAGGAATAACATAATTCTATGTTTTAACTCTTATAGAATGTATAGAATTTAAAATATTTATTATTTGTCATGAAATTAAATATTTATTTAAATGATTTCATTGTTTATTTCAATGAAAACATATTCTATAATATTTTTGATTTTAATTAATTTTAAAATAAGAGATTTATATTAAATGGGTACCATGCTCAATAAATATTCTAGTAAACTTTTAGTGGGGTTATTCAATGTTGGTGACATATTTTAATGCTAATTTATAATTTATGTTGATATGATACAATGAACCCATATATATATTCTATCTTTGGATTTTTTTATGATTACATCGATATTTTTATTTGACCCATTTATTATTCACTAGTTATGATATTACAATATGATGAATTTTTAATGACCTTATAAAATATATATAATTGGATTTTAATTATATTATGTGTAGAAATGGTATTATATATATCTCAAATATATTTTGTAAAGAAATATATATATGGATATTGTAACGCCCCTACCCCAGTTACAAAGAGTCGGTGCATTATTACAAAACATTGACATGATCACAAAAGATCAAGTCTCGAAAGACCAATTAGTTTAGTATCCTTGGAAACAATATATAAATTCATCATTCATATATTAAATCATAAAGTAAAAAACTACAACAACAACTTTTCTTCATATCCCCGCATACATTCGCTGCAGGTCATTCAGACAATACTTCTTCACATCCTATGAAAAATTAAAACATTGATATAGGTGATCTTAAATGCCCAGTAAGGATAACAATATAGCGGAAACTTCCATAAATGTGCATAAACATTTACAGATATGTATAACTAAAACAAAATCCTGTTAAACTTGAACTTCAGAATAATATGGCAAAAATAAAATGAAATAACTCCATTTACTTATTCATATGGATATTCTTATACTCAAATAATCAAATGCAATATCAATAACCACTTTCATAATGATGGAATGCATAATGACAGACTATCATAACCACATAGCCCATGCCTCGTACCAAGACTACAAATAATATTTAGTTAAGGGCTCATGCCAAGACACTAGTTTCTCTCTTAAGACCTACCAATACATCGAGGAGCTATAGCGGGCTCCACCTGTCACTTAGTAAGTCTAATGCATTCCTTATATTAATAGTTTGAAACATAACATAAAAATTCTTATTAAAACAAGAATATGAAATGTAAATACTTTAACCACAAACAATAAATGGTATAAAAATAGTACATCCAGTGTCATACATAACTCATTAGATACAATATGGAAGATTGTATTGTATCATATTAACCAAAATCTTGAATAATGAAGGATATTAACATTGATTAAAATAATCCTCAAAATATTGAGAGAAATATCCCCCTTTTTCTTAAAAACATTTAAAAGTCACACTAATTGTCAAGAAGCCATTTAAAATAAATTTTTGAATCAAAGTGTTCCATACCACTATGAAACATTTAAAAAATGATTTGAAAAACTTAATGTCCATATAAATTAATCCTTAAAACCATTTTTAAAACATAGACATTAATGAAAAAGATTTAGAATAATAAATCTTTATAACATTTTAAAATTATATTTTAGTTAGAGTTCTTAACCAAAAGAAAGACAGTTGAATAAAAATAATTGAGGTAACAAAAACATTGCAATATCATGAGAATAAATGGATTAATGATATACTATGTCAATGTACATTATATACACCATATAAAAGTGATTTGGTGTATAACAATAAAGGAGCCTCAATGGAATGTAAATTGAGATGAAATATCTCATAAGGCTGTATCATTAGGTTAAGGATAAATCAACGACATAATTATTTGTGAAGGATATAAATACACTCAATACGGTTTAATATTCACTATAAAACAATCAAAGGACATTGACACATATTCTTGTAAAAAGAAAACCAATGAATTGGATGTTTAACTCAACAAATCAAGATTGAGTAAAAATTACTCTTATCAAGTTCACACCGATGTCATGAGAATTTATCAATGGAGTGATTATGTGTATCAAAAGATTATCCCCAGAAAGGGGAGTGTAAATTATGACATAATCAAATGAATAGTGATTCCACACATAATCATGGAGTAAAATAATCAATTAAGTATGCGTAAAGTCGAATGAGTGGAAATTGAAAATTTAAAATCCCTTATTGATTTGGTAACTTACAAAACATACACTCATGAAAAAAGTATCATAAATTAATTCTGTGAATATCCATGAATTAATTTATATTACACAATTAATATAAACATAGCCAGTACAGACACCACATGCAATAAATAAGTGGTGATCAATGGAAATATCACAGAATTAAAAGTGAGATAAGAAACCCCTTACATTGTAATTTTTCCTTTGTTGAGGGTAGGTTAACCTCCTGTATAATTGTTAAATAGTGGTTATTAAATTATAATATAATCATATACATTAATATAATATCATATATGATCTTATAACATTTCGTTGTTAATAATATCTTATTATTATCGTTGTTTCGGGTGTTAACTTACTCGTTTTATTTTATATGTTTTGTTACATAAGTTGTGTTTGTTATGGATAGGATGAATCTTATTAATACACAGAATGATATCATGTCTATAAAAAAAATTTAACCACCAAATGGATATTATTTTTGAATGGATACGATGGGTAATGGATCGCATCACGTTCGTGGAGACGGTAGTCCGTACGTACGCACGAGCGACAATATCATTATTTTGTTATTAAAATAATATATAATTGTATGTTATATAAAATATACAGAATCAATATAATTTTATATTTAGTATTTACATCAATTACACATCATTATCATAACCATCCAAATAATAATGTTTTGAATAACAATTACACCACAACGTGGAGACGGTAAATCGATCGTACGCACGTATGGTGATATGTTATTCCAAGGATGGATAGAATACTGAATATGATTTTACCATATTTATAATAACATCATAGTATATAAAATATACTGGATTCATTATTCTATAATGGAAATAACAATGAAATAAGACGTTTATGAAGAAAGGAACTCGAAAGAGGGTGGTGAAAACATTACATATTCTTCAATATCATCCTTTTGATTTTATTAAAAGGGCTCCTTAGGCTGCCTTTATGATCACACTAATGCATCTAGGTTGAAGTTAGGGAAGTTGAGAGAATATTTAGGCAGCGTATGGCTGATCCAAAAGGCTTTGATGGTGTGAAGAATTGGTTAGAAGTGGTGTCCTTTTATAAGGGGGAGGCGGGGCCATTTATTAAAAACTTAAAATATTGTTTTATAATAAATTCATATTCAGTTTAAAATGACTAAAAATTGTATTATTTAAAGTATAAGGTGAGGAGGGTTCTGAATCCTTTCAACCAATAGATTTTGGATAGGTTTGGGTCATTATATTAACCTTATCTTTTAGTTTTAACTCTTTGTTAATTAGATTGACATTTACAATGTCACATTGTATTTTTTTATTATATAGTTACTAAAATTATTATATACATCCAAGTGACCACCCATTACTCCATTAATAAAACACCTATCATTATATAAGCCCTTTGGCCGACCATAGATTTTTATGAATAGAATTTCAATTAATAATATAATACATGGGTTAAAAACTCATTTATGTCAATTTTGTCAATATTTAATAATTGATTTTTTTAACATATTACCGACTTTATTAATTAAAAAAAGATTCATCTAAACAATACTAACATGTCATATTAACTAATAAATTTTTTGGATGGCATCAAAACTTTCAAATTATATTTATTTTATCATTCATAATTCCAATTATTTGATTCGTTGATTAATAAGAAAAATACTCCATCATTATTATGTCATAAATAAATATAATTATTTAGTGTATAAAAATTATAAATAAAATAAAATTATGTATTAAATATTTTTATCGTTACAGTGAATATTTATAATTAAAAATAAAACATATATTACCCTCTGTAAAAATTGTTTTCCTAAAAGATATATGCTTATGTAATTTTTGTATTTACATTAATTTAATTAATATAAAGTGTCATTATCACCTACATGTGGCTCCATGGGGTCCTCAAATCGAACCAAAGATGTTCATGGTCGGAAAATTTATCAACCAATAAGGTTAGAACACGTTTTAGGTTTTTTTATTATTATTATAATATTATTTTTTACCCTTATTTAGCGGATTTACCCTTTAACCATGGTAAATAAAATATTTACCGAAATAATTATTCAAAATCTCTAAAAATAAAAGTTACCTATTTACACATTTTGTAAATCCTGAATCAAAATATTGAATCCATTTTTCCAAATTCAAAAGGCAAAAGTGACAGAAATTAATTTAAAATTAATTCCTGCTGTCAAAACAAAAAGTGTGTTTTTATGAAATAATAACTATCAAAATATTGACACATGTTTATGTCCAGTTTAATTATGAAATTATGTCTAATGACCAAAATTGTGATAAATGGTAAAAATATATTATAAATATATTTTAAAATCACTAAAATTCATAATTTATCACTATTAATTAATTTGATTAAAAATGATGTTTTTACTTAAAATGTAATAATTTTCACTATTCATCAAAAAATAAATGTTATCCGAAAAGTACAAAAATTTTACCCTAGGCTAATGTCTATATTCCGAATCCAAAAATGAAGTCCCTATTGAATGATAAAGTCTATAAAATTTCAAATTGTGGGTATTAATATTCATAACGGCTAGTTTTATTAGTTGTGGATTGTGTTAGAACGCAAAGTTGCGTACAACACACGCAACTGTATTATTCAAAGAGAAGGATACCATTGAATCTTGTGGTGTTAAATTATCCCATACTTAAATAAATTACATCCTCTCAATTTGAAAATGTTTTTTGAAAAAAATGATGAAAATAGAAAACACCTTTGTGGAAAAACCCATATCGGAAATAGGGTAAAAAAATATTTAATTAAAAGAAAGAAAGAGAAGTACGAAGGTCACCTGAGATAGCCAATAATAGGATTTTTTGAAAACATGGATATAGAGGAGAAAAAAACCATCAAGGGATGATGGAGAGTTGTAGAAAACAATATTTGGAGAATCATAACTACAAGAAAATCACAAACTTGTGATTGTTTAAACAGCCTTTGATTCCCCAGTACGAAAAGTTGAGAGAAAAGGTTTTTGTTTTATGTTACCTTTCATAAAGTTGAGGAATTTATTTATTAGATTTATTTAGAATTTATGGAAATTTTTATACTTTTCATAATAAAATTTTACCACAAACCCATCTTTCGCTCCAAAAGGTAATATAACTCAAAAATATTGTATTTATCCAAACTGTATCTAGTTCCAAAAATAAATTTATAATTCATCTATCAGAACATTTTAAAAAAGAAAACTACATTATACACTCTAGGGAATTCACATAGTCTAGTGTTATGCGATAAATCCAAATTTCACTATGTTTGTGGGTTCAATTCCCACAGCTTTGTCCGACGCAACAGGTTGTCACACGGTCTGCATATTGTCCTTTTTTAAAAACAATATTTTATAACATTACCAAAATGAGAAAAATTCTTCAAAATAACCACAACATAATTTAACCAAAAATATGATCTCATACCTTTCATTTTCATCCCAAAATATAATAACATGTAATTCCTCAAATTAAAATATCTTTTAAAACCAAATGGTTATTTATAACTATATCCATAAGAGAAAAGATAGTTTTCCTCAAATATCATTTTCACATGATAAATTGTAAGGTTACCCATATAAGTTAAAATTCACCCATGGTAATCTGAACAACAAAGAGTGCTAAAACCATTAAACATTTTTCCATTCATTTATTTCCACATAGTTTCTTCCGTGACCAAGAGGTTATCTTATAGAATATGGAATTGACTAGGGTTATTGCAAGGTCCCTTACATTTAGGAAAAATTACCTTAATTGGAATCTTAGGATCATTTTTATTTTCTCCCATAGTACTCTTCATTTTTCCTAGGAAAATAATTAATTTCTGCCCTTCCTTCACACACATAATGCATTTATTTATTCCATTGAGACACTTTCCTATATGTCTCCTACCATATTTCTCAAATGATGGAAATTTAGCTTTCTTCTCCTCGTGGTCTCTATAGCTGGAGCTCTTATCAAACACTTCTTTTCTCATCTTTATTGAGTCCGGGAGTTGGTTAATATATATGTTTTTGATATTATTTTTGGATTACTGATTTGGAATGAAGAGAATATATTTTATGTTTATCCACATTCCATTTCATTGCTCATTTCCACCACAGTTCCCACCTTGTACATCATTCTAAAAGATATTATGACTTCCTTGAAATCCAGCCATTGGCTAAAACCAGAATGCATTGTTTGAGTAACAGTAGTCATAAAATAATTTACAGAATATCATGACACCATATTATTAATTTCAAACACATTAGGAATAAATATGGTTATTTATTTTTATCTTATGTTAAAATACTTCAAATCGGTTTGTAATGAAACTGTAAATTATCCTAAGAATATCCCCTTGGAGTGTCGTAACCAAGAGTGTAGGAAGGCCCGTTTTCGTGAACCAGTTCTCATTCGAGTCTAGCTCAAAGCTGTGTTTTCGGGATTTACCCCTAGGTACATCTATGCTAGTGCCGCCTCTACCTACACATATCCAGACAGGGATGTATTGCTTGTAAATCTCACAAAATCTATTCAATACCAAAATTCTATGAAGTTATTCTATACTAATCCTCAAAGTATATCATAGAGCTATGCTCTCTAATAAGCCTTTATCTAAATCTAGTTTCCAAGGTTTGTACTAAACTTCCATTGATACCAACTGTAATGCCCCTACCCCAGTTACCCAGAGTTCATGCATTATTATATAAAATTTTCGTGATCACAAAAGATCATTTCTCGAAAGACAGATTAGTTTAGTATCCTTGGACACACTAGATACATTCATAAGTCATATACTACATCATAAAGTGAAAAACTAAAACCACATATTGTCTTCATATCCCCTCATACATTCCCTGCAGGTCATTCATAAAATATTTCTTCAGATCCTCAGAAAAATTATAACATTGAAAGGGGTGAGATCAAATGCCCAGAAAGGATAACAATATAGAGAAAACTTTCATAAATAAAAATAAATATTTAAGGGAGTGTATAACTAAAACAAAAGCATTTTAAACTTGAAATTCAACATAATATGGAATAAATAAAATGAAATAATGCTATTTACTTATTCACATGAATATTCTACTAGTATAATAAGCAATTTCAATATCAATAACCACTTTCATAATGATGGAATGCATAATTCAATACTATCATAACCATATAGGCAAGGCCTCGTACAGAACTACATATAATTTTTTTTCAAGGCCTCGTTCCAAGACACTATTTTGTCTCATCGGACCTACCGATGCATCGAGGAGATGTAGCGGGCTCCACCCGTCACTTACTATGTCCAATTCACTCCTCATATGAAAAGTTTGAAACATAACATAAACATTCATATTAAAACTAGCATACGAAATGTCAATAAATTGACTACATACCATGAATGGTATAAAAATAAGACATCCAGAATCAATCATAACTATTCGATACAATATAGATGATTGTATTGTATCAGATTAACCACAATCGTATATCATGAAGGATATTTACATAGATTAAAATAATCATCAAACTATTGAGAGAAATATCCCCATTTTTTCATGGAAACATTTAAAAGTCACCCTATTTTTTAAGAATCCATTTAAAATAGATTTTTTAATCAAAGTGTTCTATACCACATTGAAAATTTTAAAAGAAATTTTTATTTTAAACATTAATTTATATATAAATAAATCCTTAAAACCATTTTTAAACCATGGAAATTAATGATAAATATTTAGAATAATAAATCATTAAAACATTTTAAAATGATATTTTAGTTATAGTTTCTAACCAAAAGAGAGACACATGAATAAAAATAATAGAGGTAATAAATACATTATAATATCATGTGAATAAAGGGATTAATGATATACTATGTCAAAGTACATTATATACACCATGTAAAATTTATTTCTTGTATAACAACGAAATAGTCTCAAAAGAATGTAAATTGATATGAAATATCTCATAAATAACATATCCTTATGTTATGGAAAATAAACGACATAATTATGTAGGAAAAATATAAATACCCTAAATATGATTGGATATTCAGTGTAATACAATCAAAGTACATTCACACATATTCTTCTAAAAAACACCAATGAAATGGATGTTTAACTCAAAAAATCTAGATTGAGTAAACATTACTCTTATCAAGTTCATACCGATGACATGAGAATTTATTAATGGAGTTATTATGTGTATGAAATGTATATCCAAAGAAAAGGGAGTGGAAATTATGACATAATAAAATTAATAGGGATTCCACACATAATCTTGTAGTAAAATAATCAATGAAGTATGCATAAAGCCGAATGAGTGGAAATTTAAAATTTCAAATTACCTTATTGAATTGGTAACATAAGAAACATACACTCATGAAAAAAAGATAATACATTGATGATGTAAATATCCATGAATTAATTTATATTACACAATGAATACAATCATGGTACGTACAGAACACCACATGCAATAAATAAGTGGTTAACAATGGAAATCTCACGGAATTAAAAGTGAGATAAGAAACCCCTTACATTGTAATTTTTCCTTGGTCGGGGGTAGGTTAACCTCTTGTATAATGGTGAAATAGTTGTTATTAAGTTTTACAAGAATCATATTAATTATTATGATATCATATATTATTTTTTAACACTGCTTTGTTAATAATATCTTACTATTATCGTCATTTCAAGTGTTAACTTTCTCATTTTCTTTTATATGTTTTGTTACATAAGTATTTTTTTAAGGATAAGGTGAATATTTTTCATATACATAATGATATAAAGTCATTAAGAATTATTTTTATCTATCAAAT
The DNA here is from genome assembly GCA_963277665.1 of Viscum album. Lineage (NCBI taxonomy): Eukaryota > Viridiplantae > Streptophyta > Magnoliopsida > Santalales > Viscaceae > Viscum > Viscum album. The sequence continues at coordinate 791,062,569 of OY728128.1, read as the reverse complement.
GAAAATTATTCTTGAATGGATATGATGGGGAATGAATCTCATCACGTTCACGGAGACGGTAGTCCGTACGTACGCATGAGTGACAATATCATGTTTTTGTTATTAAAATAATATATCATTGGATGGTATATCATATATACAGAATAATTATTATTTTATATTTATTATTTACATCAATTACACATCATTATCAAATCCATCCAAATAATAATGTTTTGAATAACAATTACACCACGACGTGAAGATGGTAAGTCGTACGTAAGCACGTATGGTGACATGTTATTCAAATGATGGATATAATTCTGAATATGGTCATACCATATTTATAATAACATAACTGTATATAAAAGATACTGGATTTATTATTTTATAATGGAAATAACAATGAATGAAGAAGGTGAAGAAGAAAGGAACTTGAAAGAGGGTGGTGAAAACATTACCTCTCTTTCGGGTTCATCCTATTGATTTGATAAAAAGGGATCCATGGGTTGGATTTATGATCAAAATATGGCCTCTAGGTTGAATTTAGAGAAGTTGAGAGAATATTTGGGCAGGGTATGGCCGAACCAAAAGGATTTTATGGTGTTAATAATTGGTTAGAAGTGGTGTCCTTTTATAAGGGGGGAGGGGCTCTTTAAGAAAAAAAAATTATTATTTTATAATAAATTCATATTCAGTTTGTAATGGCTCCAATGTGGATTATTAAAAGTATATTTTGGGGATGGTAATAAATATTTTCAACCAATAGATTTTAGACTGGTTTGGGTCATTATATTAACCTTATCGTTTAATTTTAACTCTTAGTTAATTAGATTGACATTTACCATGTCACTTTGTATTTTTATATTATATAGTTAATAAACATACAATATACATCCAAGAGACCCCCAAGTCATCCATTCATGACACAAATATAATTATATAAGTCGTTTGGATGAACCTTAGATTTTTAGAAATTGATTATCAATTAATAATATAATAATTGTTTTAAAAACTCATTTATATCAATTTTGACAATATTTATTAATTTATTTTTTTAAAGATTTAAAAACTTTATTAATTCGAACCAAATTAATTTAAGCAATAATAACATGTCATATTAACTAATAAAATTCGTGGATGTAATCAAAACTTTAAAATTATATTTATTTTATCATTTATAATACCAATTATTTGATTCATACATTAAAAAGGAAAATACTGTATCATTATTGTGTCATAAATATATATAATTATTCAATGTCTAAAAATGATAAATAATATACAATTATATAAGAAATTATTTTATCTTTATAATGAATATTTATAGTTAGAAATATAACTTATATTACCCTATGTAAATTTTTTTTCTAAAAGATATATGCTTATGTCAATTTTTTTATTTTCTTTAACTTAATTAATATAAAGTGTCCTTATCACCTACAAGTGGATCCATGGGGTCCCCAAATCGACCCAAAGATGACCATGGTCGGACATGTATCAACCAATAATGTTAGGACACATTTTAGGTAAATTTATTATTATTATAATATTATTTTATTCCCTTATTTACCAGATTTACCCTTTAACCAAGGTAAATAAAATATTTACCGATGTAATTATTCAAAATGTCTAAAAATAAAAGATACATATTTACACAATTTGGGCATCCTGATTCAAAATATGGAATCCATTTTTCCAAATTCAAAACTCATAAGTGGTAGAAATTAATTTAAAATGAATTCCCGTTGTCAAAACAAAAAGCGTGTTTTTATGAAATAATAACTATCAAAATATTGACACATGTTTATATCCAGTTTAATTGTGAAATTATGTCCAATGACCAAAATAGTGTTAAATGGTAAAAATATATTCTAAATATATTTAAAAATCACTCAAATTCATAATTTATCACTATTAATTATTTTTATTTAAAAAGATGTTTTTACTTAAAATGTATTAATTTTCACTATTCATCAAAAAATAAATGTTATCCGAAAAGTACCAAAATTTCACCCCAGGATAATTTCTATATTAATAATACAAAAATTAATTCCATTCTGAATGTTAATGTGTATAAAATTTCAAAATGTGGGTATTACTATTCATAACGGCTAGTGTGATTGGTTGTTGATTGTGTTAGAACTGAAAGTTGCGTAAAACACACACTACTGTACTATTCAAAGAGAAGAATAACATGGAATCTTGGATTGTTACATTATCCCCTCCTTCAATAAATTGCATACTCGCAACATGAAATTCATTTTCGAAAAAAATGATGAAAATATATAACACTTTTGTGGAAAACCCATATCAGAAATAGGGTTAAAAAATATTACATTAAAAGAAAGAAAGAGAAGTACGAACGTCACCCGAGATAGCCCAAACTAGGATTATATGAAAACATGGATATGGAGGAGAAACAAACCATCAAGGGCTGATGGATATTTGTAGAAAACAATATTTGGAGAAACATAACTACAAGAAAATTAGAAACATGTGATTGGTTAAACGGTCTTTGATTCCCCAGTAGGAAAAGTTAAGTGAAAAGGTTTTTGTTTTATTTTACCTTTCATAATGTTGAGGAATTTATTTATTAGATTTATTAAGAATGTATGGAAATTTTTATTCTTCTCATAATAAATTTTTACCACAAACCCATCTTTCGCTCTAAAAGGTAATATAACTCAAAAATACTATATTTATCCAAACTGTATATAGTTCAAAAAATAAATTTATAATTCATCTATCAAACATTTAAAAAAATAAAAATACATTATACACTCTAGGGAATTCACGTATTCTAGTGTTATGCGATAAATACCAATTGCACTTTTTTTGTGGGTTTGATTCCCATAGATTTTTCCGATGCGACTGGTTGTCACACGGTCTGTATATTGTCCTTTTTAAAAAACAATATTTTATAAGATTACCAAAATGAGATAAATTCTTCAAAATTACCATAACATAATTTAACCAAAAATATGATCTCATACCTTTCATTTTCATCCCAAAATATAATAACTTGTAATTCCACAAGTTAAAGGATTATTTAAAACAAAATGGTTATTTATAACTATATCCACAAGAGAAAATATAGTTTTTCCTCAAATATCATTTTCACATGATAAATTGTAGGGTTACACATATAAGTTAAAATTCACCCAATGTAATCTGTACAAAAAAGAGTGCTAAAACCTTTAAACATTTTTCCATTCATTTATTTCCACATAGGTTCTTCCTTGACCAAGAGGTTATCTTATAGAATAGGGCATTGACATGGGTTAAGACAAGGTCCCCTTACATTTACGAAAAATGACCGTAATTGGAATATTAGGATCATTTTTATTTTCTCCCATTATACTCATCATTTTTTCTAGGAAAATCATTAATTTCTGCCCTTCCTTCGTAGACATAATTCATTTCATTGTTCCATTGAGACACTTTCCTATGTTTCTCCTTCCATATTTCTTACATGATGGATATTGTGATTTCTTCTCTCCATGGTCTCTAAAGCTGGAGAACTTATCAATCACTGCCTTTCTCATCTTTGTTGAGTCTGAGAGTTGGTTAATATATATGTTGTTGATATTATTTTTGGATAACTGATGCAGCATGAAGAGAATATCTTTTATGTTTATCCACATTCCATTTAATTACTCATTTCCACCACAGTTCCAACCTTGTACATCATTCTAAAAGATACAATGACTTCCTTGAAATCCATCCATTAAGTAAAACCAGAAAGCATTTTTTGAGTAACATTAGTCATAAAATAATTTAGATAATATCATGACACCATATTATTAATTTGAAACACATTAGGAATAACTATGGTTATTTATTATCATCTTATATTAAAATACTTCAAATAATTTTGTAATGAAACTGTAAATTATATTAAGCATATCCCCTGGGAGTGTCGTAACGAAGAGTGAAGCAAGGCCCGTTTTCGTGCACCAATTCCCATTCGAGTCTAGCTCAAAGCTGTGTTTTCGGGTTTTAACCCTAGGTACATATGTTCTAGTGCCGCCTCGACCTGCACATTTACAGACAGGGATGTATTGCTTGGAAATCTCACAAAATCTACTCAATACCAAAATTATATGAAGTTCTTATATACTAATCCCCAAAGTATATCTTACGACTATATTCTCTAATAAGAGTTTATCTAAATCTAGTTTCCATGGTTGGTACTAAAATTTATTTCATACCAACTGTAATGCCCCTACCCCAGTTTCCTAGAGTCAGTGCATTATTATATAACATTTTAATGATAACAAAATATCTTTTCTTGAAAGACAGATTAGTTTAGTATCCTTGGACAGACTAGATACATTCATAAGTCATATATTACATCATAAAGTGAAAAATTACAACAACATCTTGTCTTCATATCGCCTCATATATTCCTTGCAGGTCATTCATAAAATACTTCTTTAAATCCTCGGAAAAATTATAACATTGAAAGGGTTGAGCTCAAATGCCCAGTAAGGATAAAAATATTGCCAAAACTTTCATAAATAAGCATAAATATTTAAGGAAATGTATAACTAAAAAAGACTTTTAAACTTGAACATCAGCATAATATGGAAAAAATAAAATGAAATAATTCCATTTAATTATTCACAAGAATATTCTACTAGTATAATACCCAATTAAAATATGAATAACCTCTTTGATAATGATGGAATGCATAATGCCATACTATCATAACCATATAGCAAAGACCTCGTACCAAGACTACAAATAAGATTTTTTCAAGGCCTCATGCCAAGACACTATTTTGTCTCATGGGACCTACCGATGCATCGACGAGCTGTAGTAGGCTCCACCCATCACTTACTATGTCCAATTCACTCCTAGTATAAAAAGGTTGAAACATAACATATACATTCATATTAAAACTAGCATATGAAATGTCAATACTTTTACCACAAACCATGAATTGTATAAAAATAACACATCCACATTCAATCATAACTCATTCGATACAGTATGGAAGATTTTATTGTATCAGATTAACCTCAATCATGAATAATGAAGGAAATTAACATAGATAAAAATAATCATCAACCTATTGAGAGAAATATCCCTATTTTTTCTTGAAATCATTTAAAAGTCGCACTATTTGTCAAGAAGCCATTTAAAATAGATTTTTTAATCAAAGTGTTCCATTCCACATTGAAACATTTAAAAGAAATTTTGATTGGAAAACATTAATGACTATATAAATAAATCCTTAAAACCATTTTTAAAACATGGAAATTAATGAGAATGATTTAGAATAATAAATCATTAAAACATTTTAAATTGATATTTTAGTTACAGTTTCCAACCAAAAGAGAGACACTTGAATAAAAAATAATTGAGGTAATAAATACATTATAATATCATGTGAATAAAGGGATTAATGATATACTATGTCAAATTATATTATATACACCATGTAAAATTTATTTGGTGTATAACGACAAAACAGTCTCAATAGAATGTAAATTGATATGAAATCTCTCATACAGAACATATCCTTAAGTTATGGAAAATAAACGACATAATTATGTGTGAAAAATATAAATACCCTAAATATGATTGGATATTTAGTGTAAAAAAATCAAAGTACATTCACAAATATTCTTGTAAAAACAACACCAATGAATTGGATGTTTAACTCAACAAATCTAGATTGAGTAAACATTACTATTATCAAGTTCATACCGATGACTTGAGAATTTATCAATGGAGTGATTATGTGTATCAAATGTATATACACAGAAAAGGGAGTGGAAATTATGACATAATCAAATGAATAGTGATTCCACAAATAATCTTGTATTAAAATAATCAATGAATTATGCATAAAGCTGAATGAGTAGAAATTTAAAATTTAAAATTCCCTTATTGAATTGGTAACATAAGAAACATACAATCATGAAAAAAAGTTAATACATTGATGATGTAAATATCCATGAATTAATGTATATTACACAATGAATAAAATCATGGTAAGTACAGACACCACATGCAATAAATAAGTGGTTAATAATGGAAATCTCACGGAATTAAAAGTCAGATAAGAAACCCATTACATTGTAATTTTTCCTTGGTCGGGGGTAGGTTAACCTCATGTATAATGGTGAAATAGTTGTTATTATGTTTTAAAAGAATCATATACATTAATATGATATCATATATGATTTTTTAACAATGCTTTGTTAATAATATCTTACTATTATCGTCATTTCATGTGTTAACTTACGCGTTTTCTTTTATAGGTTTTGTTACATAAGATGTTTTTTATGGATAAGTTGAATATTATTCATATATAGAATGGTATAAAGTCATTAGGAATTATTTTTGAACATCAAATGAAAATTATTCTTGAATTGATACGATGGGGAATGAATCTCATCACGTTCATGGAGACGGTAGTCCGTACATATGCATGAGTGACAATATCATTATTTTGTTACTAAAATAATATATCATTGGATGATATATCATATATACAGAATAATTATCATTTTATATTTATTATTTAAATCAATTACACATCACTATCATATCCATCCAAATAATAATATTTGGAATAACAATTACACCATGACGTGAAGACGGTAAGTCGTACGTACGCACGTATGATGACATGTTATTCAAATGATGGATATAATACTAAATATGGTTGTACCATATTTATAATAACATCACTGTATATAAAATATACTGGATTTATTATTTTATAATTGAAATAGAAAAGAAATAATAAGGTAAAGAAGAAAGGAACTTGAATGAGGGTGGTGAAAACATTACCTCTCTTTCGGGTTCATCCTATTGATTTGATAAAAAGGGATCTATAGGTTTGATTTCTGATCAAACTAAGGCCTTTAGGTTTAATTTATAAAAGTTGAGAGAATATTTGGGTAGGGGATGGCCGATACAAATTTCTTTGAATGTGTTAATAATTGGTTAGAAGTGGTGTCCTTTTATTAGGGGGAGGAGGGGCTCTTTAAGAAAAAACAAAAAGTATTATTTTAGAATAAATTCATATTCGGTTTCTAATGGCTCCAAAGTAGGTTATTAAAAGTAAATGGTGGGGATGGGTATAAATATTTTCAACCAATATATTTTAGACTGTTTTGGGTCATTATATTAACCTTATCTTTTAGTTTTAACTCTTAGTTAATTAGATTGACATTTACCATGTCGCTTTGTATTTTTATATTATATAGTTAATAATCATACAATATACATACAAGAGACCCCCAAGTCTTCCATTCATGACACACATATCATTATATATGTCCTTTGTATGAACCTTATATTTTTAAAAATTTATTATCAATTAATAATTTAATACTTGTTTAAAAAATTCATTGCTGTCAATTTTGACAATATTTAAAAATTTATTTTTTTAAAGTTTTAAAAACATTATTAATTCGAACCAAATTTATTTAAGAAATCCTAAAATGTCATATTAACTAATAAAATTCGTGGATGTAATCAAAACGTTAAAATTATATTTATTTTTTCATTTATAATACCAATTATTTGATTCTTACATTAATACGGAAAATACTGCATCATTATTGTGTCATAAGTATATTTAATTATTCAATGTCTAAAAATGATAAATAATATAAAATTATGTAAGAATTAATTTTAAATTTATAATTAATATTTATAGTAAAAAAATATAACTTATATTACCCTATGTATAAATTTTTTTCTAAAAGATATATGCTTTTGTCAATTTTTTTATTTTCTTTAACTTAATTAATATAAAGTGTCCTTATCACCTACAAGTTGCTCCATGGGGTCCCTAAATCGACCCAAAGATGCCCATGGTCGGAAATGTATCAACCAATAAATCTAGGACACGTTTTAGGGTAATTTATTATTATTATAATATTATTTTTTCCCTTATTTACTGGATTTACCCTTTTACCATGGTAAATAAAATAATTACCAAAGTAATTATTCGAAATGTCTAAAAATAAAAGTTACCTATTTACAAAATTTGGGCATCCTGATTCAAAATATGTAATCCATTTTTCCAAATTCAAAACACATAAGTCGTAGAAATTAATTTAAAATTAATTCCCAGTGTCAAAACAGAAAGCGTGTTTTTAAGAAATAATAATTATCAAAAGATTAACAATAGTTTATGTCCAGTTTAATTGTGAAATTATGTCCAATGAACAAAATTATATTAAATGGTAAAATTATTTTTTAAATATACTTTAAAACCATTAAAATTCATAATTTATCACTGAGAAATATTTTTATTAAAAAAGTTGTTTCTACTTAAAATTTAGTAATTTTCACTATTCATAAAAAATTAAATGTTATCCAAAAAGTACCAATATTTTACACTAGGATAATTTCTATATTATGAAACCAAAAATGAAGTCCATATTGAATGATATAATTTATAAAATTTCAAAAAGTGGGTATTACTATTCATAACGGCTACTTTGATTGGTTGTGGTTTGTGTTAGAACTCGAAGTTGCATACAACACACGCTACACTATTATTCAAAGAAAAGTATATCATGGAAGCTTGGGGTGTTACATTCTCCCCTACTTAAATAAATTGCGTCCTTGAAATTTAAAAATGTTCTTCGAAAAAAAGGATGAAAATAGAAAATACCATTGTGGAAAACCCATATCAAAAATAGGTTTAACAAAAATATAACTATAAATGAAAGAAAGAGAAGTACAAAGGTCACCAGAGATATCCCATACTAGGATTATATGAAAAAATGGATACAGAGAAGAAACCAACCATCATGTTCTTATGGATAGTTGTAGATAATAAGATTAGGATAAAGATAACTACAAGAAAAATCAAAAACTTGTGATTGGTTAAACGGTATTTGAATCCCCAGTAGGAAAAGATAACCGAAAAAGTTTTTTTTATGTTACCTTTCATAAAGCTATGTAATTGATTTATGAAATTTACTAAGAAAGTAAGTAAATATTCTTGCCTGTCAAAATAAATTTTTACCAAAAACCCATCTTTCGCTCCAAAAGGTAATAGAACTCAAAAATATTCTATTTATCCTAACCGTATCTGGTTCCAATAATAAATTTATAATTAGTCTATAAGAACTTTTTAAAAAATAAAACTACATTATAAACTCTATGGTCTTCACGTAGTCTAGTGGTAGGCGATAAATACCAATTGCACTATATTTGTGGGTTTGATTCCTACATCTTTGTCTGACGTGACGGGTTGTCACACGGTCTGTATGTTGTCCTGTTGAAAAAACTATATTTTATTTCATTTCCAAAATCAGATAAATACCTCAAAATAACCATAACATAATTTAACCACTATTGTTATATCATACCTTTCATTTTCATCCCAAAATATAATAACTTGTAATTGCCTCAAATTGAAGGATCATATAAAACCAAATGGTTATTATAACTATATCCACATAAGAAATGATAATTCTTCCTCAAATATCATTTTCACATGATAAATTGTAGGGTTACACATATAAGAAAAAATTCACCCAAAGTAATATCAACAACAAAGAGATCTAATATCATTAAACATTTTTCCATCCATTTATTTCCACATAGGTTCTTCCATGACCAAGAGGTTATCTTGTAGAATATGGCATTGACTTGGGTGAGGTCAGGGTGCCTTACATTTACGAAAAATGACTGTAATTGGAATCTTATGATCATTTTTATTTTCTCCCATAGTAGTCTTCATTTTTCCTCACAAATAATTTACTTTATGCCCTTCTTTCCCACACATAAATCATTTCTTTGTTCCATTGAGACACTTTCCAAGGTGTATCTTTCCACATTTCTAGCATGATGAATATTGAGATTTCTTCTCTCCATGGTCTCCATAGCTGGAGCTCTTATCATTAACTTCCTTTATCTTCTTTGTTGAGTTCAAGAGTTGGTTAATATATATATTTTTTATCATATTTTGTATAACTGATTCTTCATGAAGAAAATATATTTTATTCCTATCCACATTCTATTTCGTTGCACATTTCCACCACTGTTCCCACATTGTACATTATTTTCAATGGTACTATGACTTCCTTGGAATATACCTATTGAATAAAACTAGAAAGCATGGTGTGAGTAACAGTAGTCATAAAATCATTTAGATATTATTACGACACCATATTTATAATTTGAAAAACCTTAGGAATAACTATGGTCAATTATTATCATCTTATATTAAAATAAATCAAATCGATTTGTAATGAAAATGTAAATTATCCTAAGAATATCCCATGGGAGTGTCATAACCAAAATTGCAACATGGCCGGTTGTAGTGCATCAGTTACAGTTCGAGTCTTTCTCAAAGAGGTGTTTTCAGGTTTTACCACAACATACATATGTGCCAGAGCCGCCTATACCTTCTCGTATCTATACTGGGATGTATTGCTTGGAAAAATCTCAAAATATATACAATACCAAAATTCTATGAAGTTCTTCTACACTAATCCTCGAAGTATATCTTAGGCCTATGTTCTCTAACCGGAGTTTATCTTAATCTAGTTTCCAAGGTTTGTACTAAACTTCCTCTGATACCAACAGTAACGCCCTGACCCCTGTTACCTAGAGTTGGTTCATTATTACATAACATCGACATGATAAAAAATATCAAGTCTCGAAAGAACTATTAGTTTACTAGCCTTGTAAACACAAGATACATTCATAAGTCATATATTACAACATAAAGTGAAATACTACAACAACATCTTATCTTCATATCCCCTCATACATTTCATGCAGGTCATTTATAAACTTATTCTTCACATCCTGGGAAAAAATAAAAAATTAAAAGCAGTGAGCTCAAATGCCCAGTAAAGATAACAATATAGAAGAAACATTAATAAATGAGCATTAACATTTAAGGAAATGTATAACTAAAACAAAAGCCTTTTAAACTTCAGTTTGAGTATAATATCGAAAAAATAAAATGAAATAATGCCATTTACTTATTCAAATGGATATTATACTAGTCAAATAATCAAATGCAATATCAATAACCACTTTCATAATGATGGAATGCATAATGCCAGACTTTCATAACCACATAGCCAAGGAATCATGAAAAGACTACTAATAAGTTTTTGTCAAGGCCTCATGCCAAGACACTAGTTTGTCTCATGAGACATTCCGATGCATCGTGGAGCTATAACGGGCTCCACCTGTCACATACTAATTCTAATTAATTTCACATATGAAAAGTTTGAAATATAAAATAAACATTCATATTAAAACTAGAATATGAAATGTCAATACTTTAACCACAAACCATTAATGGTTTAAAAATAGCACATCAAAAGTAAAAAATAACAAATTCGATACAATATGGAAAATTTTATTATATCAAATTAACCTCAATTGAGAATAATTAATAATATAGACATAGACTAAAATAATCATCAAAATATTGAAAGAAATATCCCCCTTTTTCATGAAAACATTTAAAAGTTACACTATTTTTCAAGAAGCAGTTTAAAATAGATTTTTGAATGAATGTTTCTCATACAACATTGAAACTTTTAAAAGAAATTTTGATTTGAAAACATTAATGTCCATATAAATAAATCCTCAATAAAATTTAAAACATGGACATTAATGAGAAAGATTTAAAATAATAAATCTTTAAAAAATATTAAAATGATATTGTAGTTAGAGTCCCTAACCAAAAGAGAGACACTTGAATTCAAATAATCGAGTTAATATAAACATTGTAATATCATGAGAATAAATGGATTCATTATATAATTTGTCAAAGTACATTATATACACCATATAAAAGTGATTTGGTGTATAAAAACAAAGGGGTCTCAATGGAATGTAAATTGGGATGATATCTCACATAAAGGTCATATCCTTAAGTTTAGGATAAATCAATGACATAATTATGTGTGAAAAAGATAAATACACTCAATATGATTGGATATTAAGTGTAAAAAAATAAATGTACATTCACACTTATTCTTGTAAAAACAACACTAATGAATTGGATTTTTAACCCAACAAATCGAGACTGAGTAAACATTACTCTTTTCAAGTTCAAACCGATGACTTGAGAATTTATCAATGGAGTGATTATGTGTATAAAAAGTGTATACACAGTATGTGGAGTGTAAATTATGACATAATAAAATTAATAGTGATTCCACACATAATATTTGAGTAAAATAATCAATGAAGTATGCATAAAGTTGAATGAGTGGAAATTGAAATATAAAACTCCCTTATTGATTTGGTAACTTACGAAACATACACTCATGAAAAAAAGTATCATAAATTAATAATTTAAATATAAATTAATTAATGTATATTACACAATGAATAAAACATTGTATGTACAGACACCACATGCAATAATTAAGTGGTGAACAATGGCAATCTCCCTGAATTTAAAGTGAGATAAGAACCCCATAACATTGTACTTTTTCCATTGTCGAGGGTAGGTTAACCTCCTATTAAATGGTGAAATATTTGTTATTAAATTATAAAAAATATAATATACATTAATATTATATCATATATGATCCTTTAACATTGCTTTGTTAATAATATCTCATTATTATCGTCGTTTCAGGTGTTAAATTACTCATTATCATTAATATGTTTTGTTACATAAGTCGTTTTTGTTATGGATAGGTTGACTTTTATTAATATATAGAATTATATCAATTACTTAAAAATTATTTTTAACCATGAAGTGAAAATTATTATTTACTTGATATGATGGGGAATGAATCTCATCGCGTTCGTGGAGACGGTAGTCCGTACGTACGCACAAGCGACAATATCATTATTTTGTTATTAAAATAATATATAATTGGATGGTATGTCATATATACAGAATAATTATAATTTTATATTAATTATTTACATCAATTATACATAATTATTATACACATCCAAATAATAATGTTCTGAATAACAATTAAACCATGATGTGGAAACGATAAGCCGTACGTAAGCACGTATGGTGACATGTTATTCAACGAATGGATAGAATACTAAATATGGTTGTACCATATTTATAATTACATCAAAGTATATAAAATATATTGGAATAATTATTTTAGAATGGAAATAACAAATAAATAAGAAGTTGAATAAGAATGGAACTAGAAAGATGGTGGTGAAAACATTACCTCTTCTTCAGGTTCTTCCTTTTGATTTGATAAAAAGGGCTTCTTTATGATAGCTTTCTGATCAAACTAAGGTTTTTAGTTTTAATTTAGGGAAGTTTTTAGAACATTTGGGTAGGTTTTGGCTGATCCAAAAGGCTTTGAAGATGTGAAAAACTGATTAGAAGTGGAGTCCTTTTATAAGGGGGAGGAGGGGCTCTTTAGGAAAAACATAAAGTATTATTTTATAATAAATTCATATTCGGTTTATAATGGCTACAAAGTGGATTATTAAAATTCTAAATTTGGTATGGGTCTAAATCCATTCAACCAATATATTTTATATAGGTTTAGGTCATTATATTAACCTTATATTTTAGTTTTAACTCTGTTAATTAGATTGACATTTACCATATCACTTTTAATTTTTATATTATATAGTTCATAAACATACTATACACATACAAGAGACCCCCAAGTGGTCCATTAATGATACAAATATCATTATATAAGTCCTTTGGCCGAACCTTAGATTTTTAGGAAAATAATAATAATTAATAATATAATAATTGTTTTAAAAACTCATTTATGTCAATTTTGACAATATTTAATAAAAGATTTTTTTAAAGACTTAACAAATTTATTAATACAAAACAAATTCATTTAAGAAATCCTAAAATGTCATATTAACTAATAAAATTCGTTTATGGAATCAAAACATTCAAATTATATTTATTTTATCATTTATAATACCAATTATTTGATTCTTTCATTAATAAGTAAAAAATACAGCATCATTATTGTGTCATAAATATATTTAATTATTAAGTGTGTAAATATTATAAATAAAATACTATTATTTAATAAATATTTTTATATTTATAATGAATATTTATAGTAAAAAATATAACATATATAACCCTATGTAAAAATTATTTTTCTAAAAGATATATGCTTATGCCATTTTTGTATTTACTTTAACTTAATTAATATAATGTGTCCTTATCACCTACAAGTGGCTCCATGGGGTCCCCAAATGGAAAAAAATATTCCCATGGTCGGTCATGTATCAAACAATAAGTTTAGGACACATTTTAAGGTAATTTATTATTATTATTATATTATTATTTTTTACCGTTATTTACCAGATTTACCCTTTAACCATGGAAAATAAAATATTTACCGAATTAATTATACAATGTTTCTAAAAATAAAAGTCATATATTTACACAACTTGGACATCCTTATTCCAAATATGGAATAAATTTTTCCAAATTCAAAACAAAGAAGTGGCAGAAATTAATTTAAAATTAATTCCTGCTTTTAAAACAAAAAGTGAGTTTTTAACAAATAATAACTATCAAAAGATTGACACTTGTTTATGACCGGTTTAATTGTGAAATTATGTCCAATTACCAAAATTGTATTAAATGGTAAAAATATAATCTAAAAATAATTTAAAACCACTCAAATTCATAATTTATCACTATTAATTAATTTGATTAAGAAAGATTTTTTTTCTTAAAATTTAGTAATTTTAACTATTCATCATAAAATAAAAGTTATCTGTAAAGTACCAAAATTTAACCCTAGGATAATTTCAGAATTCAGAATACAAAAATGATGTCTATTGTGAAAGATAAAATTTATAAAATTTCAAAAAGTGGGTATTACTATTCATAACGGATACTTTGATTGGTTGTGGTTTGTGCTAGAACTCGATGTTGCGTAAAACGCACGCTACTATATTATTCAAAAAGAATCATACCTTGGAATCTTGGGGTGTTACAAATATAATCATTTGAAACATTATTATGCACCTGGTACATGATGGGATTTTGGTGTTGATTCCTATTCGCCTCTAATATAGAATGAAGGTGGTGAACCCAAACTCACATTGATAAGGAATGAAGATTTTAATAGATTATCTATTATATACTGATGGTATTTTTAGACACCCTTGTTATAATACTTATTTTTTATTCATATTATGGTTCCACAGTCTTTTGAACATTTTTTATTTTCTTGATTTTAAATTAAGGATCATAATTGATTTATGATAATTCCAAACTCATATAACTCATGTCTTCTGAAATGATAAAAAAATATTTCATGAATCATGTTTCGAATCATTGAATTTTTTTGTATAAACAATTTATTATTTCATAAGGATATCATATAATTATTTTTATCTTGTACTTATACATAATCAATGATTGATATTTGCCAATTTTTACCCATACTGCGCATATGAACACACATATTATTATATTTTTTTTAGATAGGCTATGAAGAATAGTTTTAAGTATGTTATGCAATATCATATTATATTGTATAAAAAGCAATATGGATGATGGTGAATATATTTATAGATATATCTTCTATGCATCTAGTCTCCATGTACCTGTTTCATTTTATTGTTCATGATCATGTATTATTATTGGTTTTTTAGAATATTCAATCAAAGGATGTAATATTTATATATGAAATCCATCACTCACCTCATAGTGAGTAAGATTTATTGTTGTGGAGGACTTATTAATAATTATTTTGGCCCTAAACATTATATTCTATATGAATATGGATTGGGGAAAATGAGTAATATGTTGAATAGATTTATTTTTTCCTTCATTAACGTTTTTTATGTATATTTATGGATGATTATACCTAACAGAGATACATCACGATGAGTAATTTATTTGTTATCTCTTTCTTATTTCATAGTTGATTATGGGAATCAACAAAAATATCCATTGACAAGGATTGTTTATGACTCTAAGTAGAGAAATAATTAATGGAAACAAGACCATGGATTACACCAAAGATGGAGGCCCATTGAATCATTGATCATTAAGTGGGATATAATTGTCATAACAGAACATTTCTAGGATTGTAGGGTTTCCTATAAAAATACTGATCTTAATTATATCTTCAATTCTCGAACAATTATATTAAATTTTATTTATTCTCATATTCACATATTTTTTTCAATTGGATAGAGATTAAACAATGGAAAATACCATTATCAAAGAAATTCATGATAAAATATGGGTACTCAAATGTTGAAAATTTTATATTCTTGTGAATCTCGTGGTTGTAGAGGAGGCATGGGGGTTTTTGTAGTTTCTAATAGATGTTTACCTATGGTAATATACAAGTTATTTATTTGAAAATATATTCACTCAATTGACAATCCTTTATGAGTGAGGGGTGTTATATGATTTTTCAATGGAACACAACCATTCTAGGAGCATCTAGGTAAACTTCTACCATAATGGATAGCTTGGGTGAATGGGGAACCCTATTATAAGACTACGGAAAATTTGTGGTAAAACTCATTTTTGATGCTTGGTTTATGAAATGCAAAGGCTTCAATGAAGGGTCGACACGAGTAAATGGGTACAAAAAACTAAATCCCTAAAAAATTGAATATTATCCTCATTGAATGAGGTTATGGTGAATTATCGCAATATGTAAGTGTTAATATAAAGCATCAACTAAAGTTTGGAGTACGAGGTTCTAGTTTCTCAAATGATGAAACATTAAAAATAAAAAAATTGAATGTCACCATAGTGTACAACACAAAGGTGGTGGGACTAAAACACTAATTTGGATTGTTTGATCTATAATTTTACTTATAAGAATATTTAATTTTGATAAAATCAATGGTATCATAATTACAACCATACATGTTTATATGCATAGTGAGTTTCATCCTCCACACAACATCTAGCGTGACTTCTGTTTTTCCCTATCTACATTTTATAAAAGTTTTAGTGATCTTGTGGTTTTCCTAGACCAACACCTTCTACTTGTTGTATAGGTATGTCCTCATCAAAAACATTGATAACTAATGTTCTAGGGAGGTATAATTTTTTGTTATATGTATAGTGAGTTTTGTCCTACACACAAAATATAGGATGATTCCAGGTGAAATCCAATAATAGATATGAGCCAACTAGAGTTTTTTAGGGTGATCAATGGGTGGAATCCTTTTTTAACATCATAATGTATCGATCCCCATACTAATGTGGCCAATGTATTTCATGATCCAACACACTAGTAATACCAATAATTGATATTGTTTTATACTAAACAATGTAAAATATAGAACATTTTTATTTAAAATAATATTGGAGTTACCCATTTATATATCTTAGTGTCTCTTTAATCCATTTATCTTAGGGGATGGTTCATATTGGCCTGAGATGATCCCACTATGATTAGATCTATAGTTCCCTTTATTGTTTAGAATTAAGACTATGTTGTACCATGAATATATATAATTCAACCCTATGTAAAGATATAATATATAATGATAAATTATTAATATATTTTATACCCTTATAGACAATTCTACTTGATCAATGTTTTATTAGAAAATTTTACCAATAAACATAATTGGTTATGTCCCAAGATAATCATTCATTGATTCTCAACATTTTTATAGTCCCACAATGATTGATATTGTGTGTTTCAGACCAATATGAATTGTTACATGAATACATTGTCACTATATATGGGATAATTCATAGTTAGTTTACATTATCCATGAATCCCCCTTATCATCAACAAAACCCTATCTACCTATGAAATTGGTAGTCAATCCATCCTGCAAGAAACCTAATTCACGTCCTTAATAACCATAAGAAAGAATTTAATTCCACAATAGCACTGGAAATAATTTGGGAAGATCAATCCATAAACAATCATTATTTAAATTTCTTATAACTCAAAAAAATATTCATTTTGGGTGAATCTATTCATGGAACATTTGTTCATTAAAATAATAAATAAACATAAATTATCGACTAAAAAACAACATATCTAGAAAACACAATAATATGATATTTTATATAACTAAAATTGATGTTCTAAAAATATATTTTCCAAAATACTATTGGTTGATATGACTATTAAAATAACTAAAATAAATAAATAAAACTCAAAAAACATGTGATACAAATGTGACCTTCACATTCAAAATTCATCAATGAAAAGGAAATAATTATATATAGATCAGGAAAATTTAAAAAAAATAGTATATGGTATACCAATGTCTATGGGAAAATGACGGTTTTCAAATAATTTTATCATAGTAAGTAATCAGAATATATTCGTTTCATTTCATTTCCAAAATAATCTAAAAAATTATAGTTTCAATATAAATGTTGAAAATATATTGTTATTTTTAAAATAATAAAAAAGAAGGGCTTCTCAAAAAAATTGATCTATAACTCAAAACATGTATTGATGAAAAATTATAAATCACTTTTTGAGAATTTTTAATCTCATATTTAGATATAATATAATATAATACCCTTTAAAAACTACAAAAAATTCAACTTGGACCCCATGAGAAAATCATCTATATTAATTAATTTAACATATAAAGGAGTAATATAAATAAATTTTGGTTAAAATGATGGAAATATAATTTGATAATGAATCATTACCTAAAATATTACAAATACAACAATTGAGTCGTATAATAAAAAATATAAGATATATTAAATAAGGAAATTACTAAATATAAATTGATGTGTCCCTATATGAACCTGGGTCAGAACCATCTATAGGGCTACTAATGAACACTTATATCTAGGACCAATTGACTACTCTTAACTACCCTCACCTATTTCGATCACCTATGGACATTGATAGTAGATAGAAATTATTTCATTAATTTAGTCCACATATTAGTCATCTCTCATCCTTAATAATATCCATTGTTTCCCAATAATGAAAATAATTTGTGGTAAGTTAGTTTTTTCATAAATTTAATCGATAAAGAATACAAATTATTTAGTGACATATTATAAAACTATCTATAAAAAAACAATCCATAAAACACTATACTAATAGAATAGAATAATTTTAAAATATATTGGAATTTTAGGTTCTTCTATATAGTCCATGATTCATATTGAAAGCCATTTCCTAGTGCCAATTAGACCATATCATTTATAAATTAAGATTACCAATCCAGAATAACTACATCCATTAACCCCCATTAAACAAGTAAACACAATTTTAAATAGACTTATAAAATACAATTCATGTCATGGTGAGTAATGAAATTGAAAAGGATAGAAACACCTGACTCAAATGACTTTACATGATACAAATATCTAATTTATATAATGAACTATGAAATAACACTATTAACACCATAACATTAGAATACAAAACCAATTAGTTCAATATAAAATATTATGGTTTTTACATGTAGGGTACAAGGGAAAAGAATGACGAAAAAAAACAACGGGGAAGGAAATTGAGATTTTGTATATTGTGGAGGAACCCAAGAAAAATAAAAGTAATATGTACTTTAATCATAAGGGCTGAATACAAAATTTATTGTGGTGTCCTTATAGTTGTATCACATGATTTTTAATTGAATATTACTGAGTGATGGAATAATTTTGGGACTGTTCATTTAGAAAATTAAATTATTAATCCCTTGGAAATGTCGCATGGTTATGTTTCATTGTTTACTCATTTCATGTATTGATCATAATCCCATCTATTATTTCATTATAAGACATGAATGTTTTACTGAAATATATTTTTTAATCATTTACTGATAAAAAAATAAGGAATATGAATATCAATGCTTATCCACATTTTTTTGAATAGTCTTAATAAACTATAAACTCACCACTAAAAAATATAATATTCACATTTTCAGGTAATTTAAAAAACAAAAATCAATTACAAATTAATAATAATATAAATAAATAAATGAACCAAATATATGAGTGTCCCATATTAATGTTTTCATCCCATAAAAGTTAACCATATTCATTGTTGAATAAAATAGAATTATCAGTTAAAATTAAGAAATTGACTATTTCATAATATCTAAATCCCACCAAACTATAATTAACCATAACGTATCAGTGTATAGACCAAAAAAATCCAAAAAAGTATATTTGAATCAATCTAATGGAAAACTCCAACAAGCTAGAAAACAACATTAATCCTCAATCTAAACTCACATCTACCCACTCAAATAAATAATATCATGAAAGGTATAATGATTGGTACCCCCACTATATTCTTGAAAGAGTAATTGTAGATAAAAAATAATTAATAATTCAAAAAAAATTATGGAAAAAATGTAAAACCATTTTTAATATGCTCAGATCACAACCTCAAATCAAACAAATGTATGCAATATTTTAACAAAATACACACTTAAATGAT
Organism: Viscum album; assembly: GCA_963277665.1. Taxonomy (NCBI): domain Eukaryota; kingdom Viridiplantae; phylum Streptophyta; class Magnoliopsida; order Santalales; family Viscaceae; genus Viscum; species Viscum album. Next base: position 791,042,239 of record OY728128.1, on the reverse strand, counting down.
ATGATAATGTATATTTTATTTCAAAATAGTTTGTAAATCCATGATATATCCATTGAAAATTTTTCCCTCAAAGAATTTAATAATATAAATGGTAATCATAATTTTTTATTAAACAAGCCAGAAAATATTGAATTCTACACTAGAAATTAATTTTGTTTTATATTTTAATATATTATATATCGAAACCATAATGAAAGATTGTATACTCTTAAATAATTAAATAAATAATATTACATGTTTGTTGACCCCATGGGAAAATTAGTTTCAATTATCAATTTTAACTTTATCCAATTCATTATCGGATTTTAGGGACTGATGGGGTTTTATAAAAAAGGGTTTATGGTGTATGAATTTTTATTCATCAAATTTCACACAACCATGTGTGATAATTTTGGAATATCAAGGAGGTAAAAAAATAATTTTCAATAGGGTATATGGTGAAAAATTATTAATAATCATGTTAAAAAATTCTCTAATATAGATATGAAGTGATATTAAGAAATTAAAAAATATACTAACTAGTGAAAATCCAATTACCCTTCAATATGAATATAAAAGATCATTTGTCAAATCCAATGAATGTATGGTTTTTTGGATTACTAATTCATTAGGTTATGGAATACCCTTTTAAACCACATATGAATATATTATAGAAATATTCTTTTGTTAGAGTGCATGAAAGAATATAGAATTGTTATTAGAGAAGTATGTACACACTCTATTCTCAATGATCTCAAGGCGATGCACTATGAATTGATGGACTAGATCTCAACACCCTCCTCATTAGTGGAATATTTAAAAATACAATATTATTTAATGGATCATTAGTGATCCTTACTCCAATTATCATCTGTAACTTTTCTGCTGATATTTCTATAGACCCATGTTAGCATTAAAGTCCTAGATCTATATGAAGGATCACATATTCTTTTAATATCTTCATCAGAGTTCACTAACTCTTCATATTTCTTTCAAATGACCTTGGTGGCACAATTTTGACATCACCACCCTTAAGCTGATGTGTTTGATCTATTATTTTGGATTATGGGGTTTACTAGAATAGGATGTAGCAGATCGTCTATAAACAATCATAATATAATCATGTTTTAATTGATTGAATATTTTATTATTTAATGGTCCCAATTTCCCTAAAAATGTAATAGGATATTATATTATCATCCTATATAGACCATTTATTTTAATATACATTGATATTATCATATTTGAGTAATTTTGTTATAACTCATTGAACTCATTCTACACAATTATAACCCTTCTATTTTGGGGATACTTGTAATATTTTTAAATACTCAATTGTGTTCTGGATATAGAATAGATTCTATGAACCATTTTTTATCCCATTATATTTATGATGGTTTCCATTTCTAAGACCTCATTGTAATGGGTATAGATAACACTCTGAGATAAATTTAATTGGAAATAAGAAGTTTTCTTTGATTCATTGAAATATTTCGACACATCATGTGGTCAGATGGGAAATTTGGCTTCAGTTAGTCATAGTGATTAACAAAAAAGTAAGACCCATGATATAAATGTTCTAGATTTTGAAAATTGTGATGTCTTTGAAGTGGATCATCTAGGTCCTTATTAAAGTGAACACCATAAAGGTAAATGAAAGAGGAAAGAACATTGAACCTATAGCCAAAGGCATCGACAATCTATGATTGATTGAGGTGTGATTTTGTGGATAGAATTTCATGGATGGCTTAGTTCTGTCAAGAGGGAGAAGAGTGGGTGCATGATGGTGGTTCCCTAGTCCCAATAATAAAATTGACACCTACTTTATATATATAGATGTTATGATAGGTTAGTGATCATATTGATGTTATTATATAGTATAAAGATAATTGTTGTTCTAATAGTTTCAATATCTATGAGACTGGTATGATAGGTTAATTAGATCTTAAGGTGGAACAATTGAATGTAGTGAATTTTCATATTTCTATGGGGACCTTCGATGCAATTCAACTAAGAAACATATATAAAGGAATGGAAATCCAGTGGCATATATAGGAACAAAGTGGATAAAAATAGGCCATTGGGTTGAGATATAGGGGGACCGTCGAACCAATGGGGTAGAGACATATAATGCTACTATGAGATTCATCTTACGGGATAATGAAAAGTAAAGACTCAACATGAAAATTCACTATATAAGAAGGAATAAAAGGCGTAAGGGTAGCCGATATTCATAGATCTATATTTTGAAAAAAGTGAAAACCCAAAAGGGAGGAAATATTACTCCCAATTTCTGATACCAATGGAAATATGGTCATACGACAAGATAAAACACAAAGAATTAGAAGGAGAGATAGTAGTCATAGGAAATAAATAGGATCAAATCTAATAATAGGTAGAAGTAATCATGATGTAGGATAAAATATTTAAGGGCCCCTTGGGGAAATAAAAGGACAGATGCTTGATATCATTTTATGGACACTAGTGTGAGAATTTTTGATGGTATAATAATGATGATAGTATTTTTATCAGGGGACTCAATGAAAGAAAATTAAATGTTTATTACTATTTCCAAATGTGGGACAAAATTGTGTATTTTGTTGAAGATCTTATCAAGGATGATAGATAATCAATGTTTAGCATTATGCACAGGATATTATATATTGATAATGTTTGGAATATACATAAAAATTATTTTAACGGCTTAATGATATCATATAGGGGTTTATGATTTTGATGTTAAATTTCAGTATATAGTCTCTTCAGATGTTTTTTGTTTATATGTTTTAAATCTTTTGCGAGTGATTTCACTTCACCCACATCATTAATCATTATAAAATAAAAATATCTAAATGAGGTGAAAAAAATCTTGTTGGGTGATGGAATCATCAAATAGTGATCCTTTTAAGATGATGTAGAATCCATCACTTCTAAATGTTGTATAATGACAAAAATGTCAATGAAATGAGATACATAACTATAACTGCAAGATTTTCCGATATAATCTGAATTTCATCACACCAATACTGGCAATGAATTATACTGGTAAACCTCCTTTGAAAAAGAAATAATAAATTTCACAACAATAAAATCATCACTAGTTGTTTTGACTTCTTCATTGAGTTTATAAATCCTAGAGTATATTATATTTTTTAATTATGATGTAGTTTCTAGTGTTGATACTACTTCAACAAAATTGATAACAAATAATTTTCCATTAGGGATCATATATTCTATGATTAACCAAATCTAAATATGAATATGAAAGAAATTATATTTTCATCAATAAAAACTTTTTATCTCTAGGGATACATTCCTTATGATAATTTTAATATTACCCAATTATCAATCATAACACACCTATCTGAGTGAGACTAAAATTTTAGTAGTAACAACATCATGATATATAATATAATAACTAAAAAATGGAACTCATAGAATGAGTTATGAAATATTTAGATAGATTTTTTATGAATTTTAACACTGTAAAAAGAGTCAATATACATCATGGAATTAAGGAATATGATGACCACATGGAATAATGACATAACATATTTTATAATTGATGTTTCCTCTTGAAAAAACTAAGTGGAAGAACCAAGGGTTCTCAAATTTAATTAATGAAATTATTACCATCATCGAGGGAGATGTTACCATGTGTATAAACCTTCAATAGTAAATAAGCACATTTCCCTAGGAAAAAATTTCCCTATAGTAGTTTCCCATACATATTCTATCTTATCTACATTCACATATTATTTATTATTTATCCTAGTAGGGATATATTAAAATATGTGTATTATTCAATCTTCCTGGCATAAGGAATGGATAAAACTCATGACATTCCTCCAAATTCCTAGAAAGTTGTTGAGAATGATGTTGTCAATGATGAAAATATTATGATTTTAATTCAGTTAAACATTTTTCTCTATACAATGTCTGATATGATAGTGAATAATATCACATATCTATTGGTGAAGTCTAAACCTCATTAAGTAAATTTAATAATAAAAAATCAGTTTTTATTGATGTCTAATGTTGTGGATTCTCTATTTCACATATATATCAATGATTTAAACATATCATTTATTATCATTTATTATTCTAAAATTCCAAATTATTATGAGGATAATTGCTTTGGGATAATAAATTAAACCATAAAATTGTAATATTATTACACCTGTTTACATTAATCATTTAATGTTTATTTAAAAAATCAATTGGTGTTCTCAATCATTTGATTCATAAATATTTTTTGATCATCATATGCTCATTGATATGTATATGGATCAATATTATCATTGTATCCTTATATAAATTTCATTTCTATGTGGACATAATTTCCTCTATGTAGTATTCCCATTTATGGAAATATTATTTTATACCATCCCTATAATGTTATAGTTGATCAATTCTGATATTGATATAATTTTTTACGTGATGTGTGCTCTGACATATTTATATGAATGCATTAAATCACAATGAAACTAGAGTTTATCGTACATATATAGATGATTTCCTCAAGACTATATGATCATGAATTAATATATGGATTCATACCATCACATACAGTAATGTTGTTCTGAATGGATATGGATGATTTTCTCTATGGTATGTGCTCATGGATTTCTAGACGTATTTATATCATTATTATAAAAAAGAATTTTTCATTTTAAATATAGAGTAGTTCCTTTTATATGTTTTCACGAAGGTGGGTATAAGCATATATTCTATCACTATAGACTATATATTGCCTGTTGTGAAATTTATATGATTTTCATAACATGTTGAGTATTATTTTGGGATAAATTTTTAAAAATTATTTCTTTTATTAAGAATACTCAATAACGCAAAATATTCATCTCCTTGAATATTTTTATAAAAATAAAATCATGATTGAGGACTACTAATAAGAATATATTACGTTTTCCCAGATAAATGGGTATTACTAGCAATGCTTGAAATTTATAGGATCAAATATTATACCAATTTTTTTTGACTATGTATGTTTTTTATTTAGCATAAATTCTATAAATATTATGGATAGGGTATACCTAATGTGGAGGAACATATATTTTTAATAGGCTACTATATATATGATTTAAACATGAAAACCATCATCCATGTTTATTTTTAATCACTCAATTTTACAAATGACACATTACTTGAAAACATAGTGGGTGGACACATGATATTTAATAGTTTTCCCAGTAGGAGATTTCATGTAATGAATTATGTTCTCATACATTTGTAAAATCATGTTTATATAGTTCATTCAAACATTTGACGAATTTATCACTATACATCTTTGACTAGATAGTTTTGAGACCTTTAAGAAAAACAAAAACAAAAAACCAAAATAATTAGGGGTCTTATGACTAGTATATACCAACTAGGAAGCAGTGCCACACATTTGAATTTCATCATTAATATACTAATGTGTCAATAAATTTATGTTAATGTGATTGGGATTAGTAGAATTTCATGTTAAGGATTAAATGTTATATCATTAAATATTTATATAATACAGAAGTGTACGACATGTTGGGTAATAAAATATAATGGAATAATTTTATTTTTTATCATGTGGATATTAACTAAAAAATATGAATTAATATATGGATTTATTAAATAGGTACATAGGTTGTGACTATAGAACACATTCACATGATTGATTCTACTGTCAGGGTTTCATTGTAAACATATATTATAAAACACTCAACTCTTGATGTAGATTCCCTTATGTGGAATGGATGAATATAGAAGTAATGAGGATCATAACTAAACACTATTGTATAAATAGTATTGGCTTCAATATTCCTAATAACCATGGATGGTTTATAATTATCCAAATACCAAAGTAATTATATATGTATGTTCAGAATAGGGCATTGAAGAATAGATTTATCACCATAATGGTTATGAAAATATATATTTAACATATACATAGTGTGATGAAATAAGGAATATAATTACATTAATTATTCCTCAAATAAAGGGTATAATGAGCACATATCACATTTTAATTGATCCATATGTTGGGAACAATAATATTTTTTCAAAATTTTATAATGACTATAATGTTTTATTATATTAGTATAATATTGACCAAATGTGTGAGAAATTTAATAATTATATGTAATTTGTTTTTATTTTGATATAAATTTATTTTTTGATATCTAATATATAGTTTAAGGGTAATATAACTGAAACAATTTTTTGGTCTTGTTTTTATGTACCCATATCATTTAACGAATTTTTTTGGGAATAATTTGGTATAACATTGAACAAATGGTTCATTGATATAAGGTAATTTAGTATTGAAATAATATTGAGAGATTATTTCTAAAAATTCCACCATGTATATCGACCTCAATTAGGATCCTAATGCTGGTATATATAATCCTTAAAGGAGATGTTCAGTGTATAATGACATAGTAGATAGATTGATAAATTATGAAACACTGTTAATAATAATGGAAAAACCCCAATTTCAAATTTTAGTCTTATTATACTATAGATCATCACTATGAGGTTTCATGAAATTTATATTAATTATGTTTATAATGTCAAAGGAAGATGTCCATGTCCATATTGCATTGAATAAAAAGGTGACATAAACAAACTAATAATTTCATGATGATGATTGAAATTAATTATAATTATTGTTCTACTTTTGAATGTATCAAGAATGATTAAACATTATTTTTAGGGCACAATAAATGATCTATATGTATGGGGTGTGATATGACCACCCATTTGGGACTCTAGATTCAAAAACATTATAATAACTCAATATGGGATTGAATACTGATGTAAATAATTATCTATAGTATATGGATCAATATTTTGAGTTAGTGTAAATATAATGTGCATGAAATCTAACTATTATTTCAACTATAGATTTTATAGATATGTTTTAGTGGTGTACCAGTGATTAAAAAAATTCTCTTCAAGATGATGATAACTTATAATTGAAGGAATAAATATGATGTTGTCGATGATAATTAAAAATAAATGTGTTCCATAGATAATAATATGACTAATATAACTTTGTGTTAGTTAATTATAGATAGATAAATAAATATTTTATAAATTATGATATATGACATAAAAAATTCAATGGATGGTCAAAACATCATCTTCTTGGGGTAAACATGAAAATAGTTTGTTTTGGTGTCATGAATTTTGATTCAAATGGTTTAAGAACATCTAAATTTTTGTTGATGAACCAATATCATTTATATGTACTCATTTGTCTTGTTTGGAGTATAGAATTTTTGGGTTTTATATTCATAGTTCTTGGTAGAAAATTAGATGTTTTTAGGGTGTTTGGGTGGTGCATTTTTGGTTCATGTTTTTTCCAAATTTGTCTCTCTGAACTAGAAAACCATGAATCCCCAAGTAGAGATTAATTTCACAGTGGGTACATGACTTTGAAAATTTTGTTCCCTTTTAGATATGACTGTGATCCCCCTATGGGAGGAGGCACACAACTAGGAACACTACTTGGATAAATTGTGTAGTCCAGAAAGGAAATAATGATCCCTGAGCTAGAAAGCATGCCTATGGAATTTTAAACCATCTAAAATTACATAAAATTTTAAATAACCCCACACACGTAACCCATTTATGACCCAACCTGATCATAATGAATTATTTAAATTTTTGTGGTTATAGGATGGATTCAATGTCCCTCAAACCTCATTTCCCGAAGATTTGAATTCCATATTAAAGATCTGCACATCTCCTAATAATATTTTCATATCCTAATCTATTTCTCCACTATTTAATATACATATCACGTGTTTTTATGGGTTGTAAACATGATTTGGAAATAGATATAGATCAATGTTTTGTTGGATCTATATTATATCAATTTTTTATTTTTTTATTTAGCTCTCAATCTTCATCATGATCTCAATTGTTCCACTTTAAAATAGGGATTTGAGTTTGTGAGCATTTATCAATGATTTTGAGTTATGTTGTCTTATTTTAAACTCCATAGTGGTGTTTTAAATTATGTTTATGTTTTGTTAGATTTAAATTTACACATTTGGAAATTGAATATTAATTTTAATAAATTATTTGATTAGTTATATTATGAAATCATGTAATCACATTAATTAAATGTTTAATTAATTAATGGAATGTTGTGACTATGAAATTTTTTGAACTGAGTTAATTAATCGTTAACTTAACTAATATAATTCAAGATTTTGGAATTGATGAGAAATTATGGTTGTCTGATTGGTCAATAAATGTGTTTATGATTTAATCGATAAGGGGGATTAAAGATGTTTGTCTTACCCTTAAAGGGTTAATTACTTATATAATTAATAGATAATAAACTGTTTAATAGTCTGTTTTTCATAATAATACTTCTTAATTAATTGGATGGACCATGATTGGTGATGAATTGTAATAATATACTATGATGTGAATGTTTGAAAATAATGATAAGGATAATTAACCATAAAAAATGAGATGGATGTGTTATTTTTGATATTGTGATATATGTGATAAATGAATATGGGGAAGGGAATGAGGCTCCAAATAACCATAATTGATAAATAAGTGTATGATTGGGATTGAGGCTCCATAAAACAAAAAGTTATAGAATGTGTGGGTCATGGTAAGATGCTCCAAGTAATCGTGTGTCATTGAGGTGTGGGATATGAAATAAGGATCCATATACACATGGGGGTCTTATTCATGTTGTTGTACAACCATGAAATTTTAATTGAACTATGGTTCCCATTGATTGTGACCTGAATTGAAATGATAAATGGTATCAATGGTATTTTGGGTTGTGATATACCTTGGGAACGGTTCGAACATTGGTATGGGCCAATGTTGGTATTGAGGGTTCATGTGTCCTTATTAAACTGAGGGATTTTGTGTTTAAATAATATTTTTTAATATATGTTAATTTTTTACATAATTTCATTCATTTTATTCATTATACAACTACAAACATTTTTATTGACTTGATATGGTTTTATATTCTATTTGAATCGGCTCACAATATTTTACCCACACGCTACTCCAGATTTCTGATGTGTATCTGAATAGACATCATGTCTTCATGACATGATAATCAAAATATCCACATGCATTATGGATGATATAGGATAGAGAATGAACGAGGGAACCATACATGATTCAGCATTGAGTTTGGAATTTTCAATGTCATTATTTATTTAACGATTTTCTCATATTCAGGTGAAATATATTTGGATTAAATTATATTAATTTACTTTTCAATATTGTATTTCTTGTTCTAGTCATCATGTGATAGTGGTATATTTTGATTATTGGTCGTATCATTTTGTTATTATAATTTCACCCCAATATTGTGATAATTTCTCAATGAAGATATAATCTTCACATGATTGATATTAGACCCTCACCATTAATCTATTTCATTAGGATATAAGGAGTTGAAAATGATCTCATATGGCTTACTAGCATGGGGAAAAATAGTGTGGCACAAGGTTTTACATGTTATGAAGTTGTATCAAATGGGTATATATTCATTTAATTCTTCATACTACATTTGATAGTTATTCTGTAGATTATTTATAGTTGGAACATGGAAGTTTTTGCATGCATGAGATTAGAAAACCCATATATGAGGGAAAACCCAGGTACCCATATTGGGAATATGTTATTGATCTGTGTTGTTACTTTTAGATGTTATTTCTTCTTGGTGATGCTCTTGTAATGTGTTTTGTTTTTACTTTCGATGATTTTCCATGATTTATTCTATGTCATTTTGTACCAAAATAGTTTATTATGCATGAATATATCTTGAAAATCCTGAAATATAGTCACATGGAACACTTTTATTCACACAATAGAAAATCATGTTATGGGTATGATGTTGAGTTTTAAATATTTTTCCTTTCTTTGGTATTTTAAATGAAAATGGTTACTGGTGTGGAATTTAAAATATTAAAATGTTTAAAATATAGTAAATTCTTTTCAAATAATAAGTTTCAATAATATGAATGATTTTACACTTTTTTAACAATTAACTAGAGACATATTATTAGGTGCAATGATAGCTCCTATGTTTTGATAGTGAAATAGGTTTGGGGGGAATAAACAATTATTACGTATTTTAAAACAATATTATATTTATGAATTAATGTTTTATTATGTTTACTAATATGAAAATTTGGAATTCAATAGATATTCCTCCATGATGTCATATTTTTATAGAACTATAAGAGGGGATGAGATGAAATTCATCCTCATGTTGTGGAACCTATGTCAATGATAATGTCAGGTGAAGCATCCGGAGTGTAATTCCATTTGAACATTACTCACTTTATAAGGTTTATAGATGGAGTCATATTGCAGGTGTTGAGGAGTATGTCTAATCATATATGGGGTTTTTTATTCACCTATAACATTAACAAAATAGGGTCGATGGGAAGAAGCAGAGTTTTGGATCGAGTGATTCCAAACTATACATTCCAATTTAAAATCTATTGCAGAGAAGAGAGTCATGCTGGGTTCTTATATGTATTGAGGATCAGTGATGAAGTTATGGGTTGTTAAGGATTTCACATCAATGAATGAGCAATGGTATGGAAGAAAAATCTTTTTAATTTCCTTATACACTTTAATTGAGAGACACTACGACATGACATGGTAGCAGAATTCATGTAGTATAATTATTGTGGGTATATCTGTGATGGACATTATTCGTCACTTTATAGACATGTAGTGCACTGGTGCTGTAATGACAAGGGAAAAAGGATAGATGGTATGGTGTGTCTTGGAAAATCTGACATATGATATTAATTCAAAAATTCATTTATTTTGGTTGATATTGTTTTTGATGTGGTGGATCAGGTTATCATGTCTAAGTAGAACCTGAAAGAGGCTTCTAGTGGAGGATAGCTGGTTTCTTCTGCACGATTAGGTTTTATTTCATATGATAGTAGGAATTTTATCTTTGATAATTCTAACCATATATTGAGAATTAATAGTATCCATTGGAATGTATTGGATATTAAGGATCATAGCCATGTTCCTTCCCACTAGTGTTGTAGGTTGGTCAAATTTTGATCGCATTTCCCCTGACCACCAGATGAGTGATGATTATGTTGAATGAAGGGACATATACAAGGGTTCTTCAAGAACCCCCAATATATAGATAAAAATGTAGCATCTAGGAAGAATAAATCTGTGGAAAGGGGAGCCCTTTAAAATGTATCATTATGGCATCTAGAGTACTATTAAATGTGGTGTTAATGGGAGTATATGTGGTTGTTCTAGGAAAGAGAACTTGTATCATTAGAGTGGTGTAGCTCAAGATACTCAGAAAACATTATAAGTGGGGAAGTAAATTTTCATATTTTTAATCCTACACATGTGGATAAAGAGTCTAGAACATCAATAGTTAGAGGTACTATTCTTGTATCCTCTAAGAAACATAATTTTTGATTTTATTAAACAACCTCTAATTAGATTATATTTCAAAATGCATGTGAATCGTGTGAGCATGGGAGTGGAATTCATGATAATTTTTATAAAGATAGATACACTATTGGGGGTATGGATGAGAGACATCTATTTATGAGAGGAGTATTATATCACAAATGGGGAGTATCTTTTCTGTTGGGATCGTAATATTCTAATATGTCATACTTATATATAATTTTTCTATTGACTAGTTTGTTGGATACAAATCCCACATCAATTATTACAATAGAATAGTTACTTATACGAGTCATGAAAGTGAAAAATGTTTACATCGTCATGAGTGGGATATCAAGGAAGGCACTGTAGATCAAATTCATTAACAATTGGGGGAGCTCAACACTTAGGATTCTAGTACATTGTTGGATGGTGGTTGTGGAAAGCATGATGTATTTCTACTAGAAGAATATATGTATCATTATGTTTTTTTTTGAAGGCTTCCCTGTAATCAAATATGAGATTTATGTGGAATTCAAAAATTATCTTACATAAGGGGATTCACAAATTTCCATTCAACCGATGAGAATGGCACCAACTGAGCATTAGAATCATAAGACTCAACAATGAGATTTTATTGATAAGTGGACAATCCGATCAAGTAAGTCAATGTCTAGTTCACATTTTTAGTTTTCAAAGCAGGATAAATGGAGATTCTTCTTATGTTTTAATTACTAGATATTGATCCAGATGAAATATAACAACACGAATCCTATAACACATATTAATGATATGTTTGATCAGTTTTGGGGATCATGTGTCTTCTCTAAGGTTGACATGAGATATGGATATCATTAGATTACAATTCAATTTTCTGACATACCTCATATTTAATTGAAAATTAAGTATTCCTATTATGACCATTTCATTATTTTATTTGGGATGATGAATTTAGTAGCATTGTTTATGGCCTTGATCAAATCAATCATTCAGCCATACCTCAATTAGGTTTTAGTACCATTTTGTTTATGAAATTTAGTGTACTCCATTACTCTATATGTTCATGTAAAACATTTTGAAATTGTTATCAATACCCCCAGAAAACATCATATATACCCAAAAATATTTAAGTGTCAATTCAGGATTGATCAAGTACACATCAGAGTTTGAATCATCTCATAAGAAGTTGTTTTAGAGTATATAGTGAATGATTAGGTAGTTGTTTCATGGAATCACGGATGAATTTTTTTGATATTCATATTTTTCTGGGGATTGATGTATCTAATTATAGGTTCATCTAATACTTTCCCCATTTGGAAACACAACTTTTGGTATTGAAAAATAAATGAATGATAATTTAATGGGTTGATTTAGGTGAGAATTCCATCCATGAATTAAAAAATCTGTTGAATAAGACAATAATAATTATACTAGTCAATCCATGTGAGGAGTATATGGTGTTTTTAACTATTTATGGGATTGATCATGGGGATTTATTTTATGTAGGGATATAATGTTTTTATATATTGATCAAGGATGTTGAGTCCACATGAAAAGAACTACAATAATAATGACATTAAAATAGATGATTCGGTTTGTACATGGATGATTTGGAGGCATTATCTATTGGGGAAAAGTTTATTATAAATAATAATCATAACATGTTACATTATATCTTTCCACACTGTTATTTGAATAATTAGAAGGATAGGTGGGTTGTATATATGATTCCATTAGATTTTGAACTATCATATATGCTTGGGAAGGGAAATAGTGTGGCTAACACATTAATCAGAAAATATAAGACTCATGAGTTTCAGTGGTATACCACTAAGGGGAAATTAATTAATTTACCTAATAAGATGCCTGTCGTGGATCAGGAAATCTTGGGGAAAATATATATTATTACTATTAAAGTTGAGTATAATCTTTTGAGTCAGATTAGGGAAATGTTTTATAAGGATTTAGAGTGATTAAACTTGTGGGAATGTACTAAAGGTAGGGAGTCAACATCATATTGGACCATATATATGTATTGGATCATCTTGGTCCGGGGTCATGTTGTTGTAATTCTATGTATGAGGTAGGATATGATACTTGAATTTGATGCCTCAATGTGGGTGGTGAATCCAGGTGTCACCAACCTTTACTATGAACTATGATGATAGTATTGATTTATAGAAATGATATTGGGGATTGAAGGGTTCATAACCTAATGTTATAACTGTCAAAATATGATGTCCGGGTATCAACAACCTAGTGGTCTACTACAACCTTCCCCCATTCTAAAATGGATGTATAAAATGTTACTATGGACATTATGATGGTTCTCCAAAGGATACCTCGATAGAATAATGATATATGGGTGGTTATGGACCAACATATTTAAGTATAACACATTTATTTTCTATATGGGAGAGTTTTTCAATGGACTAGTTGGTGGATTTGTACTTTTGGGAGATATTCCACCTATAGTTGATACCACATAATATAATCTTAGAATGTTACTCATTATTTAATTAATTATTCTAAAAGGATCTTACAGAAGCTCTTAGTACAAATGTTTTTTGAAAATGGAATTCCACTCATATATTTATTGTGTATTCATATCATAATATACACGTTCTTAAGGATATGATATAAGCATGATTCCTAGAATTCGATATATCTTAAGAAATACATCTAGAACAAACGGAGTTTTCCTATAAAAATAGTGAAAAAACAATATGGAAGGAAACATATGGGGATCTTTATGATCATAAAATAAGGATAACCTCTATATTGGATATATAATGGTGATTAAGAGCTGTTTGGACCAAGTATTTTATAATAGATGTCGAAGAAGGTTTTGTTTATTTAGAAATGTATGACTACGACTCATAGAATACATAAATGTTTTCTTAAAGGCATCAAAAACCCATAGTGTTTATAGAAGATGTTCTGGCTTTCCTTCTGGTGACACCAATATTGGGGAACCACATTATTATGATATATTTAATGTTAGAGCCTTGGTTTTTTGGGCAGTTTGTGGTTATGCAGATAATCAAGATGATGGTCTAACTACTCGATCTTCCAAAGAGGTATAGTGTTATGCGTGATGTTTTTAATATTTCATAACCTTATCTGTATCACCCTAACCCTTCTTATATGATTGATGTGAATGATACTAATCTTGAGTATGATTCATCCCTTGGGGAGTATCTAATTTGTGTTTTGGATTGCAGTGAGAATGGGTTTTGGGGAATGAACATTCAAATAGTCATTTATTGTGAAATCATGGATGTGAGAGGGAGTAATCATGGGAAACAGAAGGCTACATGTTGGATCATTGGCCTACTATTTTCACCTTAGAATCATATAGGTTCTTTTGAGAAAAGATAGATAATGATATGTTATAAGCTTTGGATATTGTAAGATCCCCAACATTTCTAGATATGGTTAATGATCATTAACATGAACTATTTTTTTCTTATTTTGAGTATATACTCATTTAGTTTTAACATGGAAATGTTTTTATGTGATTTGGATTTTATTAATGGGTTTGGGGATGTTCATGGTTGGTTCACGGTTTACCAAGACCATGCCCCCATCCCTAGAAAACTAGGAAACCTCAGGAAGAGGACACCAAAAAAATATGGCCTTTAAGAGAACTAGTAAATGGAATTTATTACCTATTTTGATGTGATTATAATGTGCATAATGTTAATGGTATATATATAAAGTGTTTGTATAAAATAAATCTTAATGGATTGCTTTAAAATTAGTAAAAATCTCAAATTAAGGCCCCAGTTATAAATGGGGATATTTTTTTTATTCGAACCTCTTCCCACCTGACCATTTATCAATGCTTCCAACCCACATTTATTATGTCTTTCTACCACCTTTATCATAACATTATGTAATTCCATCTCTCATATGTTCCCCTACCACCCTCCAGTTTCATACCTAAGACCTCTTGCTCACATCCTAGCACCTTTTTCACTCCCCGATTTTATTTGGTCTTCTGTTTTATGGTTTGTCTATATTTTTATATATATTTCATCAAATTTTTCAATCCAAATATATAAATTTATATATATATATTTATTTAAATACTTATATAAAATATGTTTTTGAAGTCTTATGTGTGAATATCTGAAAAATCTCTATATATTATTACATATTTGATTATAAATAAAAGTACATTGTGAAAAAATGATAAAAATTGAATACAATTATTTAAATCTGAATATAATACCTAGAAATAAATTTAGTCCTTATTAAAAAATACAAAAATATCCCCTTAAAAGTGTTTGTAAATCTATTCAATATTAAAAAATTAGGGTTACCTGCCTAAAAACTCTATTTTGGAGGCCTTATGTGCCTCTATTGACCATTAAAAATAGTGACAGAGATCCCCATGGTCAACACAACACATATCTCATTATAGGATTCAATTTTATATATGGAAGATCAAAAATGGAATCCCAGAACAAATATAATGGTTTTATGATGATTGGGTGATGTTTTAAACTTATTTTAGATATCTTATTAATTTTTTGATTTTTATATAATCAAATTATTACGAAATGAAAATTACATTAAAATTATTAGGAAATTAATTTTATTTTGTTATTTTATAATCCATTCTCACTAAATATTTTATAAATTAAATGTAAGTGACTATTTATTTTTATCTAAATCATGTTCAAAAGATATATGATATATTTATATCAATTTAAATATATATATATATATATATATTTGAATATAAATATTTTTTACCTTGTATAAATTATTGTAAAACCCCATATAAATGGCACTATTTAAAAACATATTTTTTGAATTTTTAATGTCCCCATATAATAGTGGTAGAAATAGAATTATAAAAGACCGCCTTTATCAGTTCTTTATTATTGCTAATAAAGGGGGTATTTAACACCACTTTAAGATAGAACTTTTGAAGACATAATGTTCAATAAACCCAATATTTTCTAGATGGTACAATTACGTGGTTTACATAAGGTTTGAAAAAAAATTATACATCATATTGGTGACTATGAAACCCCCCTATGAGGAGTCACATAGTTAGGTGCATGGTTAGTGGATAACTAAGACCATGTGTAGGAGACAATTGGAACAACATTTTAATCCCCTGAATATAAGATTTATAATTCTTGAAACCCCATGTACTTCACTCAAATCTGACCTAATTATAACCTAGATTATTTCTATAATTTTTAGATCTTCCCATATGGATTCAAATTACCTCCAACCTCTGTTCTATATAATCAAAGGCATTAATTGAATATATCCACCTCTTTTGCTAATATATTCTCTTTCTAGTCCATTTCCCCTATATTTTTTCGCTTCTCTTGTATTTTGATTGGATTTTACCGTCATTTGGAATGGATCTCGATTGAGTATTTGTTAGATCATAATCAATTCTCTGTTGGAATTTGGTTTTTTATTTAGATCAAATTATTCATCATGGGATATGTTTTTTTGCATATTATTTGGGATTTCTATTGGTGATTGTTTTATAATGATATTTAGGTAGGTGGTCTAAATTAAATTCCTATAGTTTTGATTTCAATTTAGTGTATTCATTATTATATATTCATTGGAATGTCTGAAAATTTTATCTTGACTGGAATAAATTTATTGATTAATTAATTTTTGGAAACATAGAATTAGATTAAATAATAGGTGAATAAAATAATATAATGTTTTGATTATTAAAATTGGAGGAATTCGATTAATTTTCTAGTGAATTAGTTATTAGAATGTGGCATTGTGGAATTGATATAAAATTGCAGTTTTGATTTATTAATTAATTTGTTAATGATTTATTTAATAATGGTAATTAAGATATTTTTATATTAACCGGAAAGTGTTAATGATTTAAATGATTAAATGTTGATAAATTCTTTAATAGTGAAATTTTAAAATTATTATATGATTGTTATAGTGATGAACTTGGACTGTTGATGAATTTTAATAGTATACCAGGATTTTGAGGTTTGTTAATAATGTTTGTGATGATTAAAAATAATAAATGGGATGAATGTGTTATTTGTGATGTTTTGATGTATTTGATAAATGATTTTTTTGAATGGATTGAGACTGTAAATACCCATATGTGATAAATGAATGTGTGATATTAGATGAGGCTATAAATACCCATATGTGATATAAAGTGTTGGATAGGTGTTGAGGTTCTAAATAACCATGGGACATTGTGTTGTGGGAGAGGGAAAGATGCTCCAAATATACATGGGGTTGTTAGAAATGATGCTATACACCCTTGGGATTGGAATTGCGATATGGTTCCAACAATACTTTACATGAATTGGAATTATAAATGATGATCATGTTATTTTCATATATGGTATCCCATGTGGATGGTTCAAACTCTAGAATTGGCCGGTGTAGGTATTGATTGGTCATGTGTCCTATGGAACTCAAGGGTTTATTTGGTGAAATATAGAACAATAGATTTATGTAAATTGGTTACTATATTTATTTGGAATTATAAATTATAAAACTATACACATTTTTATTGACTGGTTTTTATTTTAGTTCTCAATGGTGGTGGGATTCTATTTTTTAATCACACCTTACATGGGATGCATGATCGGTATCTGAATAGAAATTATGTTTACAAGACTGCATAAAAAATTTGACATATTCTTGATTGATGATATGGTATTGGGAATGGATTTAGGAACGAGATGTGATTTGGGACCCACATTGGAGTTTTCAGTCTCTATTTATTTTGGTTATTTTCTTATTGACACATTTCTTGTTGGTTCTGTATATTGAAAATCTTATTTTGGTCAAAATGTGATACTATATTTGTTTGGTTTTTGGTAATGTCATTTGGATATTCATAATTGTTTCCAATTTTGTGCTACATTGCCAAAGAGGGTATATTTTTACCATGATAAAAATTAGACCCTCATCGCTAGTCAAGATCATATGTCATATATAGAGGCACGCCATAGCTCATGTGACAAACATATCTTGTAACGAGTGTGAGGCACCCGATTTGGGATATTATATACGTCTACTAATATGGGGATGAAAAAACAATAGGGATTCTATGAGTAACAAGATTTTTCATGGTAATGAGAATCTATACTTGTATATTTCATAAAAAGTATAACCAAGTAGTCAATATAACTAATAAATAGATATTACGAGTTCTCAATTCGAGGAATCCAATTAAAAATAGGGAAATCACTATAACTATGTTCTTCAAATAGACTAGGTTCATAATAATAATTTATATGGGGGTTTTAAAGATTGTGATTTTTTGAAATGAATGTAATATTATATTACTGATGGGACTCAATGATTATTACACCATACATTAATACAGATACCATATAATGTACTAATATAAAGTGACATGGATTGTGCCATCTAAATTACATTCATACAAGATGGATGAGATGACATACTATTTATAATCATTTAAAGAGGATGTTATATAATGAGTTCATAGTATGAGAACTAGTAATTGAATATACTATACCCCCAAATGTGTGTTTATGGATTTAAAACAACATTCTATGATTGTTTAAATAATCTAAATCATCAGTAATATCAAATTGATTTCTTTATTTTTTGAATATATCAATGGAAACACAATGAGAATGAATGGGTTAAAACCTCACGGTGGAGTATATATTATGATATATTATATATCAGGATCAACAAAAAGTATTTTGGGATTCCCTACATATCATGAAAATAACGAATTTAGATACACATATCCATGATATATGTCATCATATTTTTTCATACTGTAAACTAATATACTCATAATGAATCCATACACTGATTTGATTCATATATAAAGAGAGATGATTTTTGAATCAATGATACCCAAATAGTATTAATGGTCATGTGTAGTGGATCTTTATATCATGTAGTTTAATATCCTGTGATAAGGAAAATGATGTTATTCTCTATAATATCATATGATGATGATCTTATCTATGTAGTTTATTTTCATGTGGTGAGGAGGATTTTTATATGGGTTATTTTATTTTCTATGAGTACTAGCATAATTAGGTAAGTACTAAAATTGTGGTTCTCTAATGGATATTACCTCTCAAATGTGGATTCAGGTTGATATTGATTTTTGACTAAGCCTTGAATAAGAGATCCTGTATTCACAACATATTATATAAAATTGAATTAAATCTAAAGGTAGATCATTTCTAGATAGTTCTAATGTACTATATATGTAGATTTAAATTCATGGTCACCTTGGTCCAAGGATGAAAATTAAAACGTTCTATGATAGATAAATTTGGTCCCACCCCTAGGGAATAATCATTGTGACTGTAATCTATGTATGACGATGATATATTATATTTTTATGTCATTATGTTCCATTTATTATAGGATGCAAGACACATGTTTTTATTATAATGTAAACCCACAATAATGTCATTTTCATGCATTTTAGTGTGCCCAGTATTATCCAATCATAGTTTTATGAACAAAAAACAACTTGTTATGGATCCTAAGAGAGATTTTGATATTAAAATGTGGTAAAATTACCTCATGGGGTAGTCCACTATAATAAGTCTCGTGTATTATGGGAACGAAGAAGTAGCTTACATTATAACATCATTTAAAATATATATATATATATATATATTACATTTGTATGAATAGAAACATTATAAATTGTTCTTTGTAGTGATATTTATAATGTAAAAAATTAAGATAAATTATTATTTCCTTTAGTGATTTGAAAAACCTAATGTGGATGTGTGAAAGTGTGAGACACAAAGTTACAGAGGAGTTTCAGTTGGAATTTATTATTTATTCATTATTGGGAATTATATAGGATATCAATGAATCATTGCGATTTTAAATGAAATATAATAAAAACATTTATTTTTCTTGAGAAAAATAAGATATTTATGTCTAATTGTTAGTCCACTAGAGGGAACCGAATATGGATAAAATAAGGGTTCTAATATAAATATAATAGAGGATACATTTATATAAGTTAGATTTCATTTGTTACCACTATTTAAAACATCACTGCTTAAGATATGGTAATTTTATATTAAATGTCATGTAGTTCTTAAAAATATAATATATTTATCATTCAACTAGGAAAAAATTTGTGGACATGAATTTTCATTGAGAAATCATATATTGACCTATTTCTCATGTAGGTATAATAATATTCTAACAATATCCTAAATATAATAAGAAATAATATATAATTATCCAATGTTAGGAATATTTTCATCATGTGATAAATATATTATTTTGTAAATTTAGTCATTTTGTTTCATTATTATGAAAAATATGGAATTATAAAATAATATTTAACCCCTTCAGAAATTTTTTTTATATATAATATGGAGTAGGAATATTATTTAAATAGATTGAGAAAACATGTCAGTGTTAAGGTTGATTTTATATTATTCCATTCCCTATATTGAGGGAAAATGTCACACATTTTATAATCAAATGACTAGTTTGTATTTTTTTGTAGTTTATAGGTGTGTATAATAAACATGGTTCATCTAGATTGATATCATTCAGTGATTATGGGGATTATAAATTCATTAAATTGATCAAAATTAGTTGGAAATTAAATTCTTCTTATTGTAATATAATTAATATTAAACCTAATACGAATGAATTGGATGAAACCTTATAATGGTATGGTTGTTTTTTCTTCAATTTTTGTCTGGCCAATGATATCTGATAGAGGTATCCCTACACATCATAAAAAATCTTGATTCCAGCTGTAATAACCCTACTAAATATTACACATTAATACATAATGTTTTACATAAAAATACAGTTAATAAAACTGAATATGATTACTAAGTATAGTTTATTATTTAATTACGTAAAACATAAAATATTGAGAATTGGATAAAAAAATTATTAAAAACATATTTAACATACTTAATTGAAACTTTTTTTCATATGAGAAAAATACTTCTTCGAACATATTACTGGATGGTATAACCTAAGGAAATACATAATAATGGGGTTATTGATAAATCATTTTACAGGAATAAACAAGGAAGAAGTTATACTTGGTAGAAAATTGTAATATCAATGATGAAAAGGGAATATGAATAATAAGGTATGATATTGAAAAATAATCATAACATGGGAAATGTGGAAGAACATAAAACACTGAATCATGAACATTATTCAAAAATAAACCTCCAGGACATCATGGTGGACAAATTCCCAAAATTTAATCAGGTATATTCTTTTCCCTACATGATATATCATTATACTAAATGTTACCGAATTGTTTTTTATAAACATCTGTGAAATTATGACTGCATAACAAAATCACATAAAAATTCATAAAATTTGTTTATTATAAAGAAATAGGTATCTCATAAAATAGACATGAAGGTTAATGTAATAGTTAAATGTAATTAAACTTCATCGCATGATTAATGTGATATAGAATTCATATGATATTGATGATATTTTAATAATGAAGATAAAGGAATGAACCATTACGAAACATCAACATGGTAACTGGTGTATATAAGGTATTATATGAGGAAAAAATTATATTTAAATTAACACTAATCATTTGTACCTAAAATTATATATAAGAGGTATATGGTTGAACATACTTGAGAAAATTAAAATTGAAATTAAAAGTCGTAACATTAAATGGGTTCTTAATAGAAGAGGAGTGTGGAGAATCCCTTACAGTATTTTGGAATAGTAATGGCTTAGGTAAGATAAAAAATTGGGGATGATAAATAATCCCTCATTAAAATAACATAAAATAAAAAATAATTGAATTATTAAAAAGGAATTAAAATAAAACAATTTTAAATTACAATAACTAATTTCCAAGAATTTACTTTAATTTTAATGTCTGAGATGAATGGTCACATACATGAATGTGTGAATCCAAATACTTGTGATAGACTTCATGAGTGCATTGGGGATCCTTGTGGGGACTCTAAAGAGTGTAGTTAATATTTAGTACATGCTATAATGAGTTTTATTGTAGAAAAATAGGATGTGTAATGGGTTTATATAGGAATATAGATGAATTTCGCTATTATTTTGTTTTTGGATTCTACGAAATAAAATATCCAAAAACCACAAACTTTTACATGTACATTTCCCATTATTTCCACAAATGGGATTGTATGACATTATTTTAAACTTAAAAGTTCATAACATATTAAAATATTAGTATTTCTGATGTTGGGGTGAGTCACACTCATAAAGAAACGATTTTAATACCATAAAATATATAATATGTTTTGGATTATTAAAAAATATATTATATAAAAAATTACATTATTTTGAATTAAAAACATATATTTTTTCATCAATCCCATTTATATTACATATTATGTCATATGTTGTTAATTATGATGTCATAAAATACAATGAATATTTAAATAGTATTTAATTTTTACCCAAACATTTAACTATCTCATAAAATTAAGAAAACTACTTCCTAGATAAATTTCAAATTATAATTCCAAAAATAAATTTCATTTTATATAAATAATTTTCTAAATATGGAAATTTTCAATTTTAATATAATAGTGGACATTTATTGAAAATGACATTTTTTACTATAAATGTTTTTGAAACCTAATAAAAATAAAATTGACATCATCAAAAATTATTTTATCATTTATATTTCCTAAAAATTATTAAATTATAATGTTTCATTAAAATAATATTTATTTCAAAAATCAATTATATTCCTAAAATTATTAGTTGAATGTTAATATTAACAAAAACAAATATCTGCTTCGTTGTAACAAAATCCAAATTTTTTACTATGTTAAAATAATATATTGAAAATATATTTATTATTATATAAAAAATAATACACATATTCCCATTTAAAAGGTTTTGGTACATATCCCTTTAATATTCCAACATACTCTCTATGTGTAAGGTGTGTTAGGGTTAAAATTTCATAGGACGGTTTGGAGAACATGTTATAGTTAATGATCTCGATGAGAATGATATTATCCCATAAAATGTTTCCCTAATTATTATTTTTTGGAATCATAGGTAAGGAATGTTTAATGGAAAATCCATGAAATGTTATTTCCCTCATATGCTTTGATAAATTGGTTTATTGTGTATGATCCTACTAATTGAGGTCATCACATCCTTTTTCATTGTTAATTGGAGTTTTTTATACTCAATATTTATTAAAATAATATAATCACTATTCAATGACAATATTATCAATGGTAATGATACTAAACAATCATTTAAATTTAATGTATATAATAAAAAACATGTGTTCTCTATAACTATATTGCATAATATAACATTTAATTGAATTATAAATGGGAATTTTTTTTTCAATGTTTAGATTCCTAAAATATTCCCCCATTGAGGCTAAATAACTTGAATGATTATTTTCCCAGCATAAAATATATGAGGTTAACTCTTATTTATCACCTCTTTTGATTCCCATGTTGCTTCTTCAAACAAGTGGTTTCTCAACAACACTTCGACAAGGTGTATTCTCATATTTCATAGAACTCTTTATCTACTATCTTAAATCATTAGTGGATGATACTTAATAGGAAAAAACATTCTGAAATGATACTTCTTCATGATTGAGTAAATTTTAGGGGTCTGTTATGGACATCTTCTAGAGGAATATAAGGAATAAATCATGTTCTTGAGATTTGTTTCGTTGGACTGCTTGTCGATAGGCCAATGATCCAATGAGAAAAAGTATCTAAAAGAGGTTGATATATTATAGAATAAGTGTCCCCTTATTACCAAATATCAAAAAAATTTCCCATGGATAAATTAAGAGGAATAAAATGTCTCTAAATTTAAAATCATGGTCTCTATGAAAAAATATCAGCATAGCTCTCATATCGACTCTGGGAATCCTTGTTTTGTTGCTAAATTTTTTCAACATTCTACACCATTTCTTAAAAAAATTCAGTACCTTGATGTTTTCATTTCCCAGCATCATACCAACATACCGGTGCTCTACACCAATTCCCATTAAGAGCTTCTTATGGATCCATTTGGCTGCTCTAGGGGAAACTGTTGTTGTAAAAGAAATAAACATGAGAAAAAATGTTTTCTCATCCTCCATTCAATTAAATTGATAATTCCTTAAACATTTCCTAAATTGTATCTATAGTAAAATCATGTTATCTATCAATTCAAGGATAATAATTCATATTTATGTTCATCTTAGTTCTTAGAGCATGCTATAGACTTTTCTAACACATATTAGTGAATTTTGGATCTCAAATAGAAAAAATTGATAGTTGTACTATAATAAGCCTCACAAGTTCCTTGATGTATATCTATGAAAGTTGATATACTGGGAAAACCACTTAAATTCTAATAAATTGTATTACTTTTAATAAAATCTAGATCAACTGATATATAATTATTTCTATTGGAAGTCTTCATGAGTCATGGGAAAATTTCCATGTTGGTGTTTTCCTATTTCAACATTGGTATGGGTAATGATTTCATCATCCACTTATACTTCCTCCATTAAACAACCACATACTGATATACCTGACACTTTGACATATATTCACTGATCTACTTCTTCATATGGTCCCACCAATTGAGCTCTTAGAGATATTGATACATCATTTTTTTCTAGTGGAATGGGGAATAATGAACTATCTACATCATCCAATAGTTACTTCATTAACACTTGATTTTTAGTAACATATAGTTTTGAACCCAATCAAAACAAATTTATCTTCATTAACAGTAATCTCTAATGATTTCCCTTTGATTGTAATTTATACTTTCTTCTGAATTCCAACAATATATTTTTTGTCATCTATTATCATATTAAGATGATATGGTTGAGAAATCATATGGGAAAGGATTAATGATTTTACTTCATTTATAATTCCCATGATTGTCCTTATTATTTCAAAGAATATTTTATCATTCTCAATTATCATAATGGAGTGAATTTTTAGATCCTTTATACTAATAATATCATATATATTGTTCTATTTACTGTCATGGTAGTGAATATAGATGTCATATTCCTTGATCAGCTCTAACCATCAACATTTTTTCACATTCATCACTTTATTATTTTATACATATATCATAATTTTTTGATGTATATATATTTCTCACTTCTACAAAATTAGATAAGGACTTCATATTTTCAATGATAAGATCAATACAATCAACTCCATATCATGCATTGGATAGTTATATTCCTGAACATTCAATTAACATGAATGATAGGCTATGTTATTTTATTTTTCATCACCACACATCCCAATCCCTTCTTTAAAGAATATCTTAATATTACAAAAAGATTTCTTATTGTGGGTAGTGTGGGAATAGGGGAACTAATAGGTTTTCTTTTCAACTCATTGAACATTTATTCACATTCAACATTAAAATCATAATTGACTCCCTCTATAGTTATCTTGACATGAGTTTTTGATAATTGTGATAAATTTTTCACTAATTTGTGATGATATCTAGATAGCTCATTGAATTTATGGATATATATCACAAATAATGGAATCAAACATCATTCAATTTCTACTTTCATCGAAGGATCCTGATATATCTCATTTCATGGGATGATATGACCCAAGAAAGATACATCCATACACTAGAACTCACAATTTATATCCTTTTAACAAATCATATCATTTCAAAAGGAATTTAGCATAGTTATATGATGTTACACATTATCCACCATTATTTTATAGTATATGATAATATCATCTAAAAAGTATAAAAAAAATATTCTATGTAATCTAATAAGAATCTATTAATCAATTCCATGATGATTTTTAGAGGAGTAGTGTATCTGAATGGAATTACAATGAACTCATAGTGCTCGTACACTTTACAAAAATATGTCTTCACATTATCATACTTATTATCCCTAATATGGTTATATCCCGACTAAATATCCACCATATATAACTATTGTTATGAACATTAAAGATGAAATAAGTCATCAATCCATGTAAAATCGTACTTCTTTTTATCATAATTTTTTTTAATTCATGATAATCAATGAATAGGGGATTTAACCCATCATTCTTCTTTATTAATTTGAATGGTGTGTCCCATGGTGAAGCACATGGGAATATAACACATTAACCAATATTATCTTCATGTGGTATCTTTATCTCATAATCTTCTATAACATCTATCCTATACATAGTCTATGATATTTTAAATAATTTAGGTATAATATCGATTGAAAATTCAACAACCCAACAAGGAGTAATACCATGAAATTTGTCGATAAACAAATAATTGTAATCCTGGATAAAAAGAATGTTTTAGAGGATGATAATTTCTATATATCAAATCATTTGATCTAGATGCCAATTTTTATGGGGACATAAAATCTATATGTTATAAGATGGTGATAAATAAGATTCTTCTTACTCCTTGCACTTGTATAGAATCATGCTTTGATTCATAATATAGAGTGTGATTTTATTCTAGTGTACATTTTGGTTGAAATTATAAATGAAAAACCAATCCATGGCTTAGGTTGAATGAAATTCTAATAATGTTATTATGACATAGTTTTTTGTGATGTTTTCCCACAAATTGTGATAGGGTAAGAGTTATATACTTAGGATTAGAAAAAATCGCAATTTTTTGTTTCCACTAATAGCTATAATTCAAAGAATTATGGGGATGTTTTAATAAATCTATTAAACTATCATGATATGTAGGAATTTTTATAACTATGTATGAAAACCCTAACATTAAATTTTCCGTTTTCATTCCACTATATCCACGGTTGACATATGGATGAGTATTTTTGAACTATTAAACATAAAATTGGGGAATATGATGATAATAATGAAGGGGGTATCCAATGACATTAAATGGTGAACATATAAATTAAATTTATTTACATATCATATGAATTTATAATCTTTGATCTCCATAATTCAGGATCAATTTCAAAATAAATATTATTATAATATTTTTAATATTATCTTTAAAATTTTTCATATTTCGATTATGAATTTTACAAATAATAGCCCCTAGTCATGTAATACTAGGAGTGGTGCAAGTCCCATTGTCGTATACCAGTTTACCACATGTCAGGACCAGAAAACCTTGTTGGATTTGTTTGTCTTAGTAACATTTTTTCTTTGACTAAATCCACTTATTGTATCCATAAATTGACGTATTTTCATGATAATAATCATAATCTATAATTACAAATATTTATTTTTGTTTTCTTATACATTATGTTATACATATCATTTTATTTCTATAATACGAATCCCAATGACAATTAATCCACTTCTATGATACCAACTATAAAAAACCTACTAATTATTACACATTAATACCAGATTTATTATATAAAACTACACATATTAAAACCCTAAATATCAATAAGTCATAATTATTTGGGAATTGGGAAAGAACATAACATGTTGAACATGGTAAGAAATAACATAATTAAAATAATCCTTAACAATCATTGTTTAAAACATATTTCACATACTCAAAATACTATATTAAACATTAAACATCATGTGATAACCTGGGAACATACATAAGGTATAGGTCATATATAAATCCTAGTAAGAGAATAAAGATAGATTATGTGATACACTATAGAGAATTATATATCAACAAGGAGCAAATGGAATATGAATAATAATGCATGATATTTCATGACAATCATAACATGGGTTTTTTTCAACAACATAAATAATAGAATCATAATCATATGTAAGGATAAACCAAAAAGTATTCGTTTCGGAATCATTTCCATAAAGGAAAAATGTACTCCCCTATCCCAAAAGGAAAATTCTTCATACGAACATTACCCAATGCATTGGAGTGCTTTTTGGGTGCACCGATTATATTCATTTCATACTGATGCTTAAGTGTGCCACAATGATCATAAAACATAGATACATTCATCATCGTAATTTAATGCATGATAATTGTATTGGTAATAAATAGATTAGAGTCCCTAGTAAAGTAATAATATTTTCATAAAGGTGAATATATTTTATATAAAAAATTGGAAAGGTATTCAATACACCATTATTTTGGGATGGAAAATAATGGTGAAATTGTGGCAACATAATGACGTCACATGAAAAAAATTCCAAAAATGGGTCTATAAGAGGAAAATTGGTCTATCATATTATATGAATGAACATTTAAGTAAAATTTACATATAAATACATTTAAAGTAATGAGTATTATGAAATATAAGATATGAGATATTGAAAAAAATATAATAATAAGAGATATAAAAGAACCCTTCCAAAATTTCATCATGCCAATTGGTGTACATAACGGTTTATAGAAGCAAAAAATGAGAGTTAAAGTGATAATAAGAATTTATAAATTAAAAAGGTATTTACATGGGATATGGATTAATATATCCAAAAAGATCCAAATTAAAATTAAAATATATAATATAAAAGGTTTTCTTGATAAAAGATGAGAGTGGGGTATCCCTTATTGAATTTCATCATGGTAACGAAATATGTATGGTTCAGAATAGAGGAGGATAAATGATCCCTCATTAAAATAATATAAAATTTAATGTAATTGGATGATTATAAATTATTGAAAATATAATCATTTTAAATCACAAGAACTTGTTTGGATGAATTTTCTAGAAATTGAACGGAATAGAGGAGATGCACCTTGCTTAAATGTGTGACTCCAACGGCTTGGGTTAGACTTCAGAAGAGATTGGGGATTCTTTAGACGACTCTATAAATTAGAGGTTATATTAGTTTCATGGTAAAAATATTTTTATCATAGTGAAATGAGAGCATAGATGAGTTAATATTGGAAAGGAGGGGGATTAATTTATTAGTAAAGTTTTAGACTCTACATAATAAAATATAACAAAAACCATGTCATGGTTTGTAACCCTGGTTTCTACAAAATGGTAGTGGTTTACTATATTTATAATGAAACATAACAGAACTTATTAAAATATTAGTAATGGGGATGTGAATGTGAGTCACACACATAAATAATTTATCATAAAATCATAAAATATATCATAAGTTTTAAAGGATTAAAAAATGAATTATCAAATAAATAAAATAAAACAATTTAAAATTAAAAGCATAGATTTGGTCTTTTATCCCAGTTATATTAATTACTATATATCATTTTGGTCATTAGGATGTCATAAGACACATATTATATTTATAATTTATTTAAATGTTACCCATAAATTCGTCTATCTTAGATAATTATGAAAAATTCACCATTGGATAATTTCATTGTTATGGTTCCAAATAAAATAATAATTTTATCTGAATTATTTTCCAAATATGTGAATTTTAACTTTTAAAATAATGAACTGCATTTATTAAAAATGCTGGGGTTTTTACAATAATTTTTTTAATGCAAAAGAACATTATATTTGACATCAAAAACATTATATTCTCTTCTTTATTTGATAAAAATTATTTAATAATAATATTTCATTATCATATGATATAAATTGAAAATACATTAAAATTTTAAATACATTAATTTAATTTGAATATTAAAGAAAAATACATTTTTTGAATTATTGTATCAATATAAAAATTATTTACAATGAAATAATAATAGGATGAAAATATAATCATTATTTTATAAAAAAAATAATGAACAAATTCCTACGTCTAGGGTTTTGATGAATATACCATTAATACTCCATATACAACACTATGAGTAAGGTGTGTGATGATAGAAAATTCTTGGGGTGGTTTGATGAACATGGTTTGTGTCGTGATCTCGGTGACCATGAACATCTCCTATATAATGTTTCTCTCAAGATTAAGTTGATGGATATTATCTTGGTATTTGTTAAAGGAGAATCCATGAAATTATACCTCCCTCGAATTCTCCGATTAATGGTACATATATTGTGTAATCCTAATTCAAGAGTCCATCACTTCCTTTTTCATTTCCAATTAGGGTTTTAAAAACCCTTTTTTATACTAATCATGTGATCAATATTCGATAAATATATTACCAATTGTAATGTTACATAATAGACATTTAAATCGAATTATATATACTAAAAAGAGAAATAAATGTGTTCCCTATAAACCTAATACATAATAATACATCTAATTGAATTAAAAAGGTGGATTTTATTTATTACAATTCTGGTCGTTACAATATTCCCCAATTATAAATTTCACCCGTGAAATTTTCATTTTTGATACTAAAATAGATGAATGTTACTCAATTTCTTATCCTCCACTCCTTCACAGTTTTCATTCTCAAACATATGGTTTCTACACAACACTTTACTAGGGTGATCTTCCATATTTTATAGAAATTTTTCGCATTAATTTAAGATATATAGTGGGTACTCCTCATAAGAAAGGTAATTCTATAATGGCACTCCATCTAGATTGACTACATGTGTCCATCTATAGTTAATATCTTGAAGATAGATACATGGAATAAATCATGTACTGGAGATCGGTTCTGAGGGTGTATTTGTCAATTGGACACTACTCTGATGCGATCAAGGATCTAAAATAATATGATGTATCTAAGACAAATCATTCCCTTATTCTTAAATCATGTCAGTTACTACTATGGATATATGTGGGGAAATATCGTGTCTCCAACATCGGACTCTTGGTTTCATTAACGATTATCAGCATAGATCTTCTATCGACTCTGAGCAACCTTGAAGCTCTGCTAAATGGTATTAAAATTCACAACCATTTCTTCAACCATTTCAAGATATATATACTTTCTTTCCCATGTTCATCTAATTTTGTATCTATTATGCACATCATCTCATCAACAGATTCATAGGGATATGTTTCATGATTAAATGAACCTTATTGTTGTAAGAGAACTCCACCATAGGAATTTGTTGGGTCTATACTCCATTCATGTGAGCATGTTATCTTCATTTTATCAAATTTTTGGAAAGTATGATCAGTTTGGAAATCAATTTGAGGGTGATAACCCATATTGAAGTTGAAATAATTGTTTAGAGACTGATGGATTCCTTTTGATAACATAAACTTGAGTCTTGGATATCAATAATACATAATTGACAGTGATACTCCATACATCCTCACCCCTAATATGATGCATATTTTGAAAGTTGATCTAGAAATAAATCCTCTAAAATAATAATTAATTGTGTACTATTTTTAATATGGTCCCCAACAACCTAGATAACATTAATTCTATTTGATGACTTCATATGTATGGTGTCAAATTACATGGGGTTTTTCCCATTTTCATGATGGTAAAAATAATTGTGACATCATACCCTCAGAAAGATTCCAATAATAATTCTATTAATGGAATACCAGATAATTGTATGTAAATTTAGAGATATAATTCTCCTAGTAGTCCCACATATAGTGGCATTAGAGATCGCGATAGATAATTGTGTTTTTAGGTGGAATGGATAAATTCTAACTATGTACATCATCTAATAGTTTTTAATATTACAAAGGATTTGATGGAACTCATACTCTTGGCCTAAATATCACAATTCATTCTTTATTAACATTTAAAATATTTTATTTCCCTTTTTTTTTTATTATCCACATTAATCTAAATTCTAACAAAACCTTTTTGAGTGTCTATGAACCATTAGAGAAGAGATGTTTGATAAATTAATTATCAATGGATTGATGTTGTTCATTTCATTATGATTACCATGTCGAATAATATTAAATTAAAAAATTAATCCTTATAAATTCTCATCAGTTATAAAATTAATCGATCTGTCCTACTAAGAGAATACACCACATTATTTCATTTACTAGGATGGTAGTTTATTGAGAAGTCATAGTCCATGATCCTCTCTAACCATCTTCATTGGAATATATTTAAAAATTTTCTCAGTGAATATATAATTGAGACATTTTTAATACATATATATTTCAAAAATCTCTAAAAACATTAATTAAACAATATTTTCAAAGAGAATATATAAGAATCCAACTCCAGATCATGTATTGTCCAGTTCTATTCAATAAATTTCAACTACGTAGATGCATAGTTTATGAATTTTTTATTTTTCGTAAACTCATTGTATATCCCCTTTTCAAATAATTGTTGAATATTATAAAATTTTATAAACATGTGGGTATTGTGAACACCTGGGAAGTGCTCAAATTCCACTAATTCTACTCCATGTATTTAGAGTATATTATAATACCATTTATAAGGTCTACCACAATTTTTTGATGAAATATAGAAATATGTTATTCACAAATTCTGTGATGAATTATAGATTTCTTTTTAATATTAATGGAATTACTATGAGCTCATAGTTCTCATTCCTTTTAATAATAGTAGTATTCAGTATGTCAACCTTCTTCACAATAAAATGGTAATATCACAATGATAGATCCACCGTGAAAATTAATTCTATTCCACATTGGTGGTCAACAGATTTATAAATCTACGGAAAAAGATACTTTTACTTTATTTTGATCTTTTTGGTTCATTCTAGTTAATTATATGGTGCATGGACCCAAACCATTTCAAGATGAAGAGGACTAGAACAACATTGGTGAAGCACTTGGGTGTTTAAACTTTAATCTTGATTATCCTTTAGATTTTTCATTAGCTCCCCATATTGGATCTCAACCATCCAATAAATATTCATGTATACGGAAAACATCCCAAGTATAAGCTTGATTGAAAATTTAACATATCATCAATGAACGAGATGAGGGAATTCCCGAGAAAACACATTACTGTATTCCCTCAAACCATGCCTATATTTTTGGATGATCCTCTATATTGACTAAATAATTTGATTTTCAAATGCTTGATTATAGGGTAATAATATGATTCTCTATATTATGGGGATAAAGAAGATTCATCCTCCACCATTCACATGTACAGAATTTGGGGTCGATTTTCTATATAGAGAGTGATTTAAATCATGTGGCTATTTTTTGTATCTATAAGAAAATTTGTTCCCATGATGCTTCAAATTAAACCAATGTTTGTAAAACAAGGTGTGTTGTGAAGTTATGCTTACAGATTGTGATAGGGGGAGTTACATAATTACGATGAAATAATTTTCACATTCTCAATTTTCACTGATATCTCCACTTCAAAGATTTAATGTGGTGTCTGATAAGCTCTACGATCTTTCATTATATGATGGAATTCATAGAACTATGTATGATAACCCTACCTATTTATTTTTAATTATCATTCCACATTATTTAATGCATATGTAGGGATGATTATTTAATAAATTAAACTTATAAAGGGGGGATCAAATGACATTCATGAAGGGGGATATGATTAAATTAAAGGGGTAACATATAAATTACATTTTTCCCTAACATTTGAATATCTAGGATTCCATTAATGTTATCCATGATATATTTCCTAACATATAATCTTACAGGCTTTTTCTATTCCCTAAATAATGGATTGTAATGAGATTATGATTATACCAAAGAATAACCCTAGGGAGTGTAAAACCTTTTTTGTAGTAAGGTCCATTGTTGTGTACCGGTTTACTATGAGGCATGCCTAATACACGTTTTCATATTTATTACTCCTAGGAATATATGTCTCATAACATCATCCAATTATAGTATACACATAGTAATGATTTTACATGATAACAAACTTATTCTTATCTAACCAAAATATAGGGATGTTTTCTTATACATACTCTTATATGAAAAGATTTTTCTGGATTTCACTAATACTAAAACATAATATTAACTAAACATTTCGTTTGACTATAACTATAACAAACCTTATCATTATTACACATTAATAAATTATTAATTACACAAAAAGACACTTCATATTAATTAAATGATCAATAAATATATTTTATTTCATCATTATGTAGAAAACATAACATATTTATCATGGTAAATAATTAAATTATCAAAATAATCCCTAAAATTCTTTATTGAAAACTTATTTAACATGCTCAAAATATTCCTTTGAACAAAAAACAGCATGGGATAATCATAAAACATACAAAAGAAACGGATGACCTATAAATCACTTCGATGAAATAATAATTAAACAAGTGGAACAAGTTTTAATATATGAATATTAATGAGGATAAAAAGGTACATTAATAATAAGAAATGATATATAATGATAATAATGACCTGGAATTTTTCACAACAATAAAAAACACCGAATCATGATCATAGGTCAAGAATAAACCACCAATAATTCATGGTGGAAAAGGTCAAAAAATGAATCATGTTTGAAAAAATACCAAAATGAAATATCATGATACAAAACATCACCCAATGCATTAGAGCTCTATTTGGGATCACCCATCATATTCATTTCATACCAATTCTTAATCGCACCACATAGATCATACAACATAGATTCATTAATCATCATCATTTATTAAATAAGCAATTTTTTTTGAATATGTACATGTATACCCCCAATATTTAAGTACATTTTCACAATGGATAATACCATTGATACAAAAAAATGGTATTGTATTTACTAAATAATTGTTTTGGCATAGAAAATCATGGTGGATAACATAAGCATTACAATGACACATAAAAATTCGTAAAATGTGCTGATGATAGAGAAATCAGTCTGTCATCATTTATACATGTAATTAAACATAATAGGGACATGTAATGTCATGTACCAACATGGGTAATTGGAAATACAGGTCAAATGATATTGAAAATAACAGTAGTATTGACTAGAATTGAAAAAACCCTTATACAATTTTGGTATGGTAATAGGTGTACATAAGGGTTCATATGAGGGTAAAATGATACTAAAAGGGTATTTTATCATTTATAGTTCATCTAGATAATAAGGGGGTATGGAAGAAAATATCCCCAAATATTCTAATTTATATTAAAATATATATAATATAATAAGTGCATGATAAAATAAGAGAGTGTAGTATCCCATACATATTTTCAGCACAGTAATGGATTAGGTAAGGGTCCAAATTATAGAGGATAAATGACCCCCATCAAAATAAAATAAAATGAAAATTATTTTATTGATTATAAATTAACTAAAATATATCTATTTTATATTACATGAACCAATATCATATAAGTTTCTTTAATTTGAAAGGATGATTGGAAAGTTACTTTACATGAATGTGAGAATCCAAAGGCTTGGGAAGGAATTCTTCAGAACATGGGGGGTTATTATGAGGACTATATAGAGTGGAGGATATAGTAAGGACGTTATAAAAAGAGTTTGAGGGAAGAGAAATGGGAGATTTTGTGGTTTTATATGGAAAAGGATGAGATTTCTAAATTATTTATATTTTTCACTCCAAATAAAAAAATTATCCAAAACCACAAACAATACCATTGTTTTTATACATGATTTCTTCCAAATTTTTGTGAATTAAATTATTTTATATTTCTATGGGAAAATTTTATTAAAATATAATCAATGGAGATGTGGATCTGAGTGACCCTCTTAAATAAATTACTTTTAAACCTTAAAATATATCACATGTTTTGGATGATTCACAATGAAATGAAAATGAAATAAATTTAACATAAACCAAAATTATTTTAAAGGGAAAAAATATATTTGGTATTATATCCCATTTATATTACTTTTTAAATCAATTTTTTCTCAATATGATTTCATAAAACACAAAGTATATTTCTACGGTATTTAATTTTCACCAGAAAATTTGACTCTCTCAAAAAATTATGTCAAATTCACCATTGGATAATTTTGAACATATAATTACATATATAATATTATTATTTTTTATTTTATTTTAGAAATATATGAATTTTAAATTTTATAATAATTACTAGATTTTATAAAAAATGTCTGGTTTTGAAAATAAGAGATTGTGAACCCTAATAAAAATTACATTTGAATTTATAATTAATATTTGATATTTGATATTTGATAAAAATAATTTAATAATAATATAAAATGAATTTTTTTTTTTAAAAAAAACTAGTAATTTAATTAATTTATTAGTTGAATTTGAATATTAACGCAAAATTTTTTTTTCTTTATTGTATCAAAATAGAAACCATTTACAATGAAATAATACTAGGAAGAAAATATATTTTTTATTATATATAATATATTGTAAATATACATATTTCTAATATATTAATTCCTATCACATTAATATTATAGAATGCTGCATAAGAGTAAGGTGTGTGTCGGTGGGACATTCATGGGGTGGTTCAGCGAACATGGTTTGTGTCATGATATCGATGAGCATGAACCTCTCCCAAAAACTATTTTTCTCATGCTTGAGATATTGGATCTCAACATGATCATGGATGATATAAAAGACGAGTGACTTCATCTCCTATAGATGATATAATTAATGGGGTTCTTATAGAATTATCCTACTGGTTGTGTCAATTAATTCCTTTTTCTGTGTTAATTATATTTTTTAAAAAACATATATTTATAATAATTATGCGATCACTATTCAATACTTATATTATCCAAGGTAATGATACTTAATGGTCATTTAAATCTAATTATATATAATAAATCAATATAAATGCAACTATTTTCTTTAAACATATTAATTAATAATATATTTAATTGATATAAAAAGGGGAATTTTATTTATAATAGTTTGGTACATTACACCAACCACATATAATTTTGATAAAAGGAACCTCTTCAGATCATTATAATTCACAGTGTATGATATTTGTTTGTTCACTAGTTTTTTGAAAATATACGCCCCATGAAATATAAGGTTGTGATAATTTTCGATGAACACAAACCATAAGGGGTATTCTTTATTGATGGGTAATGTTTTACCATATAAAATATTCAGAGTTAAATAATAATATGTCAAGGAAAATAATGTTTCTCTATCTTATGAATTGGGAATTCAGATCACATGTAATGAACCAAAATGTGGATTTTTAATGGAATTACAGTTCTACCATTATTAATTTTGTTTAATGAAATTTTAATTTTACTCATATACCATATATATTAACATCATGTGACTAGTATTTTCATTAAATAGTACAATTTCATGTGGATTTATCTTCATGACATGTAATTTAATTTTACATAGTGAGGGTATACTCTATACTGTATAACATATTGTCTTTTTGGAAAATGATTCAAGGATTAATATAATATAGTTATAACTTAATGTGAATCAAATTTTATGTGATGTGAAATACATAATATTGAATCAACCAATGATGGTATGTATGATAAACCTTCCATCAATTGTGTTTAGATAATATTATATACTGGAGTACACTTTATATATATTATCTTAAACTGACTATGCATCCATATGTGTTAACACAAACATATACACCTAGATATGGTTTAAAAAATATTTCCTTAAATAATGGGTTTGTAATAAAGAGTTTTGTTTTATGTTAAAAATATATTATTACAAATTAATATCTTTTTTAAAAATTTAAATCCCAAAAAATAGTAAAATAATATCATTAAAAGATTTTTTTTGATTCGCTAAGAACTAGTTATCTTAGAACGTTTTTTTCCGATGCATTATGTTATTTATGGATAATTGATTGACATTAGAATCCCTTATATACATCATATAAATAAAAATCATATCTATAACGTAGGGAAATTGAAACATAAAAATGTTTTTAATATAAAATTCATAATAAGGATAAACATATATAGTAAAAATTAATGGGCCTTAATGATCATTAAAAGAAAATTTGGGAAAAATATAGGCACATAGACATAAAATATGAGAAAAATTTGATAATAAAAGATTGTTCGGAAATAAAAAGTCGTAGAACAACACATTTAAATTCATAATACATTAATTTATTGTGTGTAGAATAATTTTTCAATATATATTATCTTTACCCAAATAATGTTGTTGTGTATGAATATTAACATGATTAAATAATGGATAATTCTTTATTCTCATTTTTTGATACTACTAATTTAATATATATTATTTAACTATATCTAAAATTTAATTTGGTATATTATTATTATAATGAATTTACATATGATGACTGGAAACTTCAATCAATTCAACTCATTGTTGTCCCTAGAGGGTGTCCCTAATCACCATAGGCTATCCAGAAGATTGTTTTGGTTGTATAATAATATTTTGGTAATTATTTTACAATCTAAACAATATTAAATGGGAATTGAATCCCTTTTAAGAAATAGATAATGGATTGTCCATACATTGGAACTCCATGAAATTTAAATGTAATGGTAATTGGAATAATGAGAACCAAATGACTCATAACATAAAAAAACCAATAAATTCATTTTACCCAACATACATGAGTTATTCAATATAATTTTTCACAATGGT
Organism: Viscum album; assembly: GCA_963277665.1. Lineage (NCBI taxonomy): Eukaryota > Viridiplantae > Streptophyta > Magnoliopsida > Santalales > Viscaceae > Viscum > Viscum album. The sequence continues at coordinate 791,003,535 of OY728128.1, read as the reverse complement.
TTGGAAAAAGAACCTACATACATGTCAAAAATATGGTCGACATGTCTACTACACCATTCTCTAAAAAAATAAAACATTCATATAATAGAATGTAAGACCATATCCATGAGACCTTGGGTTTCTCATGAAACCCCAACATGACTTTATTGTCCTAAGATAATGATAGTAAATCCAAATAGGGATCACATACTTCTGTCATAAATAATAGATCCATTCACAAACACAGGCATGTTTCTATAAAGGGTGTGAGCTAAACTATAAAGACCATACACTAGTTTCCTAAATCTTCTACAATATTTTGTTACCTAGTAATTATTATATGAATTATAATATCCTGATAGAACAAAATATTTTGTGTATTTTGAAAATTAGATACATAAATATGTTCAACATTATAACTATAAATGAAAAACAACATAAAAGGTCTATTGGTAACATCATCCACTCTATGATTATACCTTCTTGTAAGATAGAATATACCTCTTCATGCCCTAGGAAAAATGATACAATATAAGGTGTGACCTCATATGATCAGTAAGGGTAAACAATACAACATATGTTATCATTATCATAAATATTATGCATGGTAATAAATTAAAACCACAATCCTTTAAAAATATATTTGATTACAATACATTAGAAATAGAAGATTATAAAATAATTCCATAATAAATGATCAAAACCATTGGTATTAAATAGTATAATAACCAATTTATCTATCAATTTTTGTCTTCATAATTATGTAAATTAATAGGCTTGAAATTCTCAAACATATTGTCAAGGCCCTATCCATGACTTCTAAAAATGACTAAGGCCTCATCCAAAACTATATCTATAAATAGAAAAGGCCTTGGGGAAGTCCTTATATATTTGTGACGTGAGACCTAAAGATGCATGAGGATATATTACAAGACCCACCAATAACATTTTAATACTAATTCATTCCTTCTTTGAAATGTGTGAACATAATTAACATGTACATTCATATTGAATCTAACATATGAAATTAAAATAACTTTCCCAATCATTGAACCTAAACACTAACCATTAAGAATAATACAGCGAATGGTATATTGATAGAAAATACATAATCAAAATATTCAAAAACACTTCAACACATATTATAGATTATATCATAATAGATATACCTCAATGATTTACAACATTCAAAAATTTATGATGATAAAGACAAAGATATTTATAAAAGATACAATTGAAAAATTATTGAGGAAATAAATCATAAAAAATACCAGTGTATCCCATACCACCATGAAACATTAAAATCTTAATACATTAGAATATTATGAGAATAAGGATACTATTTTTATGATATAAAAAAGGTCCTCAATTATACAACATTCATGGAATAATCGGTGAACAAGGAATATACCTCATAAAATTTAAATCGAGATGAGAAAAATTTATTTTACCATAGAAAGAAGATATATTTTTGAATCTTTGTATAAAACATGAAATTATATTATGAACATGTATATAATAAAATTGGAATGTTAATGACATTGATATTATATTTTAGGCATAAGTGACGTCCCATCATGTAAGAAGCATCATTAAAGAAGCTATAAATCTAAAATAATGATGTGCGATTTAAGGAAAATATTAAAGAGGCTTTAAATTGGAAAGGAATTTTTTCTTTCCTAAAATAATAAAGGAATCGTGTTTTTGTTTAATGATAAATTGTTTATTTTATTAAATTTATTATGTATTAAATCATATTATATAATACACTTCCTAATAGTTATGAATTTGTGAAGTTCCCTTCAATTGGACTTTTTTTTGTATTTATGAATAATCCTTTTAAAACATGTCACTCTCCATGATATAAATAAGGATTATGGTTGATTGATGTATATATAACTATTAAATATAATTAATGAGAAGTTAATAATAATACAAAAGAATTCCATATTTGGTAACTAGACAAATAAATGTAACCCCAATGAAAATAGTGGTTCGGGTAGAAAACACTTACCTCTTTGTAATCAAAAAATTCTTATACCCCAAAATTTATAATAGTAAAATGATACCATGAATACCATTAAAATAAATAGATTCATGATATTTTACATTACTAGAATTTATACATAGTAAATATACATGTAAATGTATTTAATAAGGAATTTCTCACAAAAATGGACGTGAGATGAGAAAACCCTTACCTTAAGCCAAATAATGTCAATCACTTGATCTTATTATCCTAGATTAACAATTTAAACTAATTAAATAATATTTAAATAACATATTATATATGTAATTTATTTATTATATTCATTTAATGTTCATTATTGTCCTTCTTGATATGTTTAAGAGGTTCAATATTATTATTTAGGAGAATTTGTTTCCTTCATATTCATGTTTGGATTACCAAAATTCATGTTTGGATAAACATGTACAATGAAAATGGTTGTATATAACCGTAGTTGAATATTATTTTTGAACCATAAAAATATTAAATGGTTATAAAATTCATTTGGTTGTTGGTAGTGATGATGAATATTTATATAAAACATTAATGACAATTATTTTGGTTAATTGACAGGTTCTTATCACATTGAACTCATTTTGATTTATAAATTAACATCATTTAAAAAAAAGATTATAGAACCAAAAATAAGATATAAAACTTATATTTTAATATGGATGACCCATAAAAATGATTTCATGACCATAATTTAAGATGATAATAGATAATTAAAACCAATCGTCCTTGAATGTGATAAATTATCACATATGAGATAGTATTTTCATTTCTAGTATAAATGAAGGTGGAAAGAGAGATTATGATGGATAATTCCATTATCATAACAAAATTATAGTTCATTCTTTTATTTATTACATAATAACATTTATATTAAAGGTGGGAATTAAAGAGAAATAATAGAAAGGAACATGAAATAATGTAAATGAAAAGAGGAATTTACCTCATGAAGTAATCTTCTAGGGGAGCCTATTTAGGGATAAGGTTTTCGTCTATTCTATATACCAAGGGAATCTAGACATGGGGGATCAATTTAGGAAGATATTTGAGAAGAATGTAGATGAGGATCAGGTCTTGAGAGAAGAAAATTAAATATTAAGTGAGTGAGGGGGGGTTATAGTGGAGGAGTGTTGTGATTTTTTAATATTTTTTTCATTATTTTATTATTTTTCTCAATAAGAGAAATTAGATTGATTATTAGGACAAAAAAAAGTAGTAAGTTCCTATGAGTTTGATCCAGTGGACATTTACATCAGATATGACTCTTTTATGTTGATTAAACTCATATAAATATCATTTTTGTAAATTATCAAAATTCACTATTCACCAAAAAAATCTACTATTTCAAAAATATACAAAATTTTCACCCTAAAAATTTATTAACATTTAGAAATTAAAAATAAACCCCATTTTATCAAAATAATTTTCTAAATATTATGAATTTAATTTTTAAATTATATCATTATTTATCATGAAAATGCAAATTTAAATTTAAAACTGGTCTTATAATACTTTCAGAATTTAACAAATTTCTCATAATATTATCCAAAATTTACAGGACAAAAAAAATATTAATTTAGAAATACCATATTTAAAATATAATTTTATCTTAAATAAATTTATTAGTTTATATTTAAATTAAATTTTTATTACTTACAAAAATACCAACACTAAATTATTAATGTTTAATATATTCACTTTCATTTACATGGTGGCTCAATTTTATGTATACATAAATATGTGAGGTTACTATACATAAATGTATGTTACTATTCATAAGGTCATGTTAAAATTCATAAGGGTATATTACTATTCATAAGTGTGGGTTACTATTCACATAAAAATTAAGTATATTCTATCATACTCGTAATATCATACTGAACACAACTGTGTATGTCCATTTCTCAAAATTCAAATCATAGAAGAAATAATTTTCTTATTATATAGGTTATGAAAACATATTATTTTGTAGAGACACATTGTTTTCTACACTCTATAATAAATTTATTTGAAATTTATTGGGTTGTTATGTTCTCCCCTCCTTAAAAAAAATATATTCCATAAAAATTGATATTGCACATCAAAATTTAATTATTGATACATGAAATTATTCTTCTAGAAAACCCACATCATAAATATGGTTAAAAATTACTATTAGTAAGAGGGAATGGAAAATGCATCGGTTACTACAAAACTATACACTTTAATTGGATAACATGGACTTGTAAGAACCATCAAACCATCATGGTCTGTGGGAAAGTGATAGAGAACATGCTCATATAAATGCTCATTAAAAAAACATAATCTATATTTACAAACAATTTAATTGATATCATTAAAATTATGATAATAGGGAAACATTTTTTTAAGGATCTTTTCTTTGGATCGAGGTATTATTCCACACTATAATAGTAAAAATATACGTTTCGATTTTGTTAACAAAATAGTATCCTTTGTTTGTGGAATGATTTGTATATACTTCATCTCTTAGCACAGTTCATTCCATATGGTGAAGTAATACATCAAACACTAATGGTAATGAAAATGATCAATTTAAACCACTCATAAATGGTTAAAGATTTCATAATGATCCAACAATTTATAAATAAGGACTTTTAATTTCAATGATGAAATTGTTATTAGACCTTAATCAACATGAAGTAGCACTAAATTTTTTACTTTTAAAACATGTGAATAACTTCATCATGTATCCTCTTGAAATATTTTAATAATATCGATTACTATATAACTATATTGGAAACATGTATTATTCCATATTTCATAATAATAATACATGTTATAGTATTTATTATTTAAATACAATTTTATTGTAAAATATTTCAATTATAGGATTGACAACTTCTCAACAATAAAATAATTGGTTCCAAGGTAGGCATTACTTTTCCAAATTATTTATTTCAACATCATTATCTACAAAACAATAATATATTAAGGTTTGTCATTCCATAAGTAATTCATTAATAAAAATAACATTACATAGAATATATTTTCTTGGTACTATTCAACATGTGGTTTCAAATCCTTAATGAAAAATTATTATAATACAATCCTCATATATTCTACAATTCGTATAAATCGTAAAATAATGACAAAATTTTCAAATGACTGGATTCTTGACTAGGAATATTAATCATTCTACATCATCTGTTTCGACATCATAACATAATAATTATCCAATAATATCCTTTGGGGTATATTCTTTTGATGCATGGGAAATTGATTTGAATTATGTCTCATCTCCAAGAACGTGATGAATTGTACATTAGAATCCTTTTTATTACCCATGATATCAATAAGAAGGTTTACTTTTTCTCCACACTTATAAAAAACTCCATTTCTCTTCAAGAATTTACTAGGGTTATTCTTTCCATAGTTATCAAATTTGGGAAAACGCTTCTTTCCTTTCTTACCATAATCCATTTTATTCTCTAAAATCCTCCTTTTCTTTTTCTTCCCTTAAATTCCATAATACTTGAGTAATTATTTAGATACATTTTTAACACATGATAATATTTCCTCATATTATAAGGATACATGGGAGACTATCTTCTGTTGAAATCATTCCAGAACAGATATGATCCTTCTTACTCATTTTATCGCGTGTACTGGTGATGTTATCATTCCTTATACTAGGTGGAATTTCTAATAAATTCCACATAATATATTATCTCATAAAATTATAAATTTTCTATAACTATAAACATGTTATACCACATATCATACAATTATGCATCCTAAATCCTAGAACGATATTCATTGTATACTCTAGGAGAGTAAATCCATAATAATGGTCGATAAAGACAATGTTAATTATCCAAATCATGTCGCTAAGAGGTGTCAAACCAGGTGAATTGTATAGAATGCTTCTACATTGGAGGATAATACAAGTCATTTCTGAAACATATTGTCAGCGTTGTCACTCTTAGGTAAATCTGTTCTATAACCACATCAACTTGTAGTATCCTGAAAGGGGTTTATTTTCTAAAAATATCAAAATAATATATTTCATACCCAAATTAAATGACCTTATTGTATATTTATTCTCAATTTAGATTATAGGGTTTTGTTTCCTAATATATGTTTTCTAAATATAGTTTCCATGTTTTCTTCTATACACCCATTGATACCAACTGTAAAATACCACCCCAGTTTCCTGGAGGTGGTGGTTTATTTTATTAAATAGGAAGTATTATAGGAAATTGGTATCCTAAAGGAATTCATAGTTTATTATATATAGAAAACCAGATAAATACTTAAGTTCAACATTCCAACATAAATTAAATATTAACATAAATGTTCCATTAGAAACAGCCACTACTCTATGATTATCCATACAAGTCAAACATAATATACCTCTTCACGTCCTGGTAAAAATGAAACATAATAAGGGGTGAGATTAGATGGTTTATAAGTGTAAACAATATAATAGAAGATATCACAATCATATACATTACAAATTTTGAATCATTGGAAACACATTCCTTTAAAAACATACTTGAGCACAATATGGTACGAATAAAACATGATAAAATAATTCCATAATAATTTATTATAACCATTTTTATTACATAGTAAAATAAACACATTAACTATAAATTTTTCTATTCATAATGAGGGAAATTAATATTCAAGAAATTATGAAACATACCATCAATGCCTCAAACAAGACACCTATAAACGATTATGTTCACAGCCAAAATTATAACAAAAAATGGGTAGGGCCTTGGACATGTACATATATATTTTTCAAATGAGACATAATGATACATTTAGGGGATATAGAGGTCCCCACCAATCAAATTTTATGTTCAATTAATTCCTTATATAAAAGGGTTGAACATAATTAACATATACATTATTACTGAAAAAAAATATAAAATCTAAATAAATTTTCATAATCATTGAACATAAACAATGAGCATTCGAAATAATATGATGAATGGTATGCTTATATTAAATACACATTAAAACTAATTAGTAACCCTTCAATGCATATTTTAGTTGAAATGATAATTGATATATCTCAATTATATAAAACATTCTAAAAATGATGTTGACAAAGATGAATATAATTTTTAATGAGACCATTGAAAAAATCATGAGGAAATAATTATAAATCATTTAAAAGTTTCCCATACCACCTTGAAACATTGAAATCACATTCTGTTATAATATTATAGGAATAATGATACTCTTTTTATGATATACAAAATTTTAGTAAAAACACCACAAGCATGTAATAAATGGTGAACGAGGAATATGGCTCATAAAACATACAGTAAGATGAGAAAAATCATTTTTACCTTGTAAATAATATTTATTTTCAAAAAATATTTGTGTAAAACTGGAAATCAGATTGTAAAAATTTATATACATGATAGGAAATTTAATTACATTTAAATTATATTTTAGGCTTAAATTCTGTCCAATCATTTAAAAAATTTAATGGAGAATTTATAATAAATCATTTTAGTGCGCTTTATGGAAAGTATTAATTAGATTTTAATGAAGAAATGAATGATTTCATTCATAATAAAAAATTGAACAAATATAGATTTTCATGGGAAATTATTTTATTTTAGAATGATAAATATGGATTAAAACATATTATAGAATACACATCATAATAGATTAGCTTTCGATAAGTTCCCTTGAATGAGGATGGTATTTCAGGAAGATTTTTTGAATAATCCTTTTAAAACATGTAAATACCAATATATATAAGAAATATTATGGATGGTATTCATATATAGAATATTCACACATAATTAATGATGTTTACGTAATAATAAATTATAATTTAACTGAGGTATGTAGACGAAAAAAATAACCCGAAGGAAAATGGAGGTTCGGGTGGAAAACCATTACCACATGATAATTAGTCACTTTATATGCCCCAAAATTAATAATATTCCATTGATACATTGAAAACCATGAAAATAAATATATTTATGATATGTTACATCAATGGTAATTATACATACACCATACACATATAAAATAGTGAATAAGTAATATCACACAAAAATTGATGTGAGATGAAGAATCCCTTACCTTATGTCTAATGATGTTCATCACTATATCATAGTTTCAAGGATAGAAAAATTAAATGAATTAATTTATATTTTTAGAACATATTATTTATTTAATTGATTCATTATTGTTTTATTATGTTCATTCATGGCCATATTGAGGGGACTAAGAGGATCAATTTTATTGCTTTAGATTGTTTTCTTTCGTAGTATTCGTGATAGGTTTACTGATATTATTATTTGGATAAACATGATTATTGTTAATAGTGGTAAATAATATGAGTATTATTATATTAGTGAACAACCAGAAGATTACATGGTTATATAATTCATTTGGTTATTTTGAGTGATGATGAATCATAATATAAAACATTAATGATAATTGTTTTGGTTAAGTGGATTTTTTCACAACGAATTCATTTTGAATTATAAATTAATAACATGGGTAAAAAAAGATTCAAGATGCTTATATAATTTCTAATACAAATATTATTGTCTGTTTAAACCATAAAAATGGTTTCTATCCCTATACTTGAATATGGTAATAGATGTTGAAAACCCGTCATATGTGAGTGTAAAAAATTAACACATCTCGGATGGTATTTTCATTTCTAGTTTAAATGAAACAGAAATTATATATGAGAAGAAATTTTGATTTATCATAACAATATTCCATTACATGTACTGTGTTATGTTCATCATTAAATCTTGTAGAAGGCAGGTGAGGAATGAAAAGTAAAATAAAGGAACCTGAAATAAAAAAATTGAAAAGAGGAATTTACCTATTGAAGTAATATTCATTGGGAGCCCCTTTAGGAGAGAGGATTTGGTATTTTTGTGAGACAAATTGATGATGGACGTGTGGGAGGATCTTGGGGAGATTTGAGTAAAATTTATAAAATTTACAATGCTTTAGATGAGTGTAGATAAGCGGAAATTAGGGGGGGGGGGGTAATAGTGTAAGAGAGGTTTGATTTTTTAATATGTTATTCATTATTTTATTATTTTTCTAAAGGAAATAAATAGTGTTGATTCTTGTGACCAAATACAGTAATATGTTCATTTGAGTTCAAACTAATAAACATTTTCATAAGCGATGACTCATGCATGACGCAGAAATTTACTTAACTAGCATGTCTCCTAAATTATCAAATTTTAATATTCACCAACAATTCGAGTATTTCAGAAAAATCCCTAATAATCACTGTCACCAATTTTGACACATAGAATTTAAAAAACTCAATTTTATCCAAATAATTATATATTGAAATGAAATTTAAATTTTTATTGAAATGATAATTTACTTGAAAAAAATAGATTTAAATTTAAAACTGAATTTATAATTCTTTCAAAAAATTACTAAAGTCTCATAAAATAATCCTATATTGATTTAAAAAATAATAAATATTTTGGGACTACATTTTATGATATTTTTTTAACAAATTTATTAATTTGAAATTTCAAACTAATATTTATTACTCAAAAAAACAATAACAATTAATTATGAATCATTAAAATATTCAATTTCATTTATATGGTTCTTAAATTTTGTTTATACCTACATGGGTTAGGATACAATTCGTAAGGGAACATTTTTATTCATAAGGTTTATTTTATTATTCATGAGTGTATATTACAATTCATAAGGGTAAGTAACTATTCAAAAAAATTATTTATTCTATCAAATTTCAAATATCATACTGAATGCAACTGTGTATGTCCATTTTTTTAAATTTCAAATCATAGAAGAAGAAAATTTGTGTTTATTGGATAGTTTATTACAACATTTTTTCAAGTATATACTATTTGTTTCATGCATTATATATTCAATTTATTTTAAAATTATTGGGGTGTCACATAACCGGCCAAGCAGGATATCACACAAGAGTTTCTAATTCATCTAATTAAAAAGTTAATTAATGTTGTTTAAAATGAAATATAAAATACTAGTTTTCATTAAAAAAATTATTTAGGAAAATAAATAAAAATGAATTTATACATGTTATTTTAATTGTTAAATCAACTAACTATTGATTAGAATGTACACTAGAGGTTTTATTTCTAGGTAACAAAAAACAGAATCATGCTTTCTTTTCAATTTTTCAGAAACACAATTACATGATATTGAAATATTTTTATTTTTAACAGAAAAAAAATTATAAAAAAAGAATCATTTAAAACCATTTACGAAAAAACCCCACCATATAAAAATGATACTCGATGAAATTATTCACCACTATAGAAATGGTAATAAAAATAATTAAGGACAAGTTGGGTTATGCCACTAGATGAATACCATATTTGTATTGAAACATGTAAAAGAATGATTCCCCTACATATAACCACCAACCATGAATTAATTGTATTGGGAAAAAACCAATATCCAAATGTGAGATTATCCGAACAAAACTATACTAAATAACTAGATTTCAACCACTATTGCATCAAAAAATTAATACAATCCACCTAGTGTACCCAAATATATCTCACCATGGGTACCAACATAGTCTTGATAAACCAAAATGTCCTTACATAACCGGATCTAAATAAAAAATTTACTACGGTACATATGAATGTTTGTTACGTTCTATTAATGTATGAATCATTTCATCAATCATATATTCCTGGTTTTCCATGGCCAAATTAAGATAATTGCGATTAAGAACAGACATAGATAAAAAATAAGGCATACATAGTAACTATACCTAAGAAACCACAACCTCCTAATCATATCAATTTTCTGTAACGTAAAATAATTTTATCATAAATAGAATATATTTATGGAATGAGTATAGATAATAATAATAAATTAGTGTCTCATTATATGAGGGATTCCAATTTTTTATAGTATCAAAATAGACATTAAAATTAATCTCACTCAGGGTTCTAGTTACTTAAAATCATAACATAGTAAAAAAGTAATTAGAAATAATTTTCTAAATGAATATGTTTTCATTAATAAATTTTCTTTTAAAAATTAGTTCCTGAAAAAAAAAATTTAAAATAAATACATATCATATTGTTTAGCTATAAATATAATAAAAAAAATTTAAATCATGATTAATTTTTATAATAATCATTACATTCCCAAAAAAATAAAAATTATAGAAATATCAAATCATATTATGAACTTTAATTTTAAGTGAACAACTAATAAATTAAATGTGAATATAAATATTTATAATAAACTAAATATATATATCTCATGAATATAGTGAGTTAGAATGAAATGGAATAGAGTAAAAAAGCCTAAGCAATTAAATAATTAAACAAGTTTCTTCATATTCCACTAAAAGGTGATGACCCAGAAATGTAATTATCAACCCTCCAAAATACTTAAAATCATGAATTATAAAATTAAAACCATATTAATCCCCAATAATTTCTTTTTAGATCCCTGAGGGTTCATATAAGAGGAAGTATACATGATTAAATCAGTGTCGTTAACGAGATTAGAGAAGGAAAAGATGGTGTAAGGGATAACATTGAGGAATCCACATGCTAATGAATAATTAGAGTGAAAAATAAGAATATATGTATATATATCATCCATTTTTCACCATATCAAAAACAAAAATAATACGGGGAATATGGTGGTGTCGAAACTCCTAAAATATAGAACCATTAAATTCAAAAACACATATTTTTATTAACCTAGGTAGATCGAATGGTCAGGAAGTATGGTTTTCAAAATAGTGTTACAATCATCTAGAAATAATTTTAATATAAAAAGGAATATAAATTGTTTCGACATTTCCAATGAATAGTATGATTCAACCATAACAATAAAAAATGGATATTCATGTTTTTCATTGTTTACTACACATCCAGTAATAATTATATTCCTACTTGTTCCTATAACAACTACCTAAAATATAAAACATTTAGTGATATTTATCCCAATACTCTTGAACATGGATATAAATAATAATTTTAATAAAATAATTTGGAATTTAAATTATTTAGATTTATAATTAATATTATTGTGCCACTTATTTTATGATAATGTCATTGTTCAAAATTAAAATTGAATGGTTCACTAAGTCCACATTCCATGAAACATGTGTTGTTTTATTCATATAACCACCATTAAGGGTCTTACCAATAAAAATTCACTCTATTCTGGTCCTCATAACTATGTTACCATCCACTTAACAAAATTACTTAATATAATTGTGCATTTTCATAGTCCCCTACTACATTTTATAATCATTAAAATTTGGGGAGAAAAAAGACGAAACTAATTTTTAAGAATTATCACAAATGAAAAAATTTCACCTATAAACCCCTAAAAATATATTTTACTAATAACTATAAGAAACAATTTAAAAATACACCATATGATTAAAAAAAGATATGTAATGCATATGACCTGACATGAATCCATACCATTATCTCATGGGAACTATCATATAATTTCTATAAAATTGGTTTGGAATAATAAAAAATTACCAACAGTATCCTAGATAAGATTATATGTTGTTTGAACCATTTTCAAAAATATATGAGATATAGTTAACTTAGGACTCCACAACTCAATCAGTGTCTAATAGGGAACTATAAAAACTATCACTATCTAGTTTATAATCAGTATTGGATCATTTAACTCCATAGAAACATAAAAACACACTCATGTGTTTTCAATTATACTCCAAAACCATAACCAAACACCAATAAAAAATATTTAATTACCAAATTAATATAATTATAACATAAAAACTTTTATACTTTCATATCTAAGATTCCTATAAAATCAATCATCTAATATTGATTATCGAAAATGAATTAATAATATGAGAACACACACAAAAACAAAAAAAAACAACACCTATATAACTTAATCCACTAGATAAATCCAACCATTTATCTTTTGGAGATTACATAAATATTCACAAAATAATTATTCAATAAATATTTAAAAAAAGAGGCCTTACATTTATCCATATACTCACATTAGAAGCACACTCAAATATACATATTTTTATGAAGAATATCAGAAACACAATGATCCTAAAACAATTCACATTACAATTCTATAATATCACCTTCCAGTTCATTTCCCACAAATGATGTGCTATAATTATTCACATATGATGGAATCAATGTGACATCCACAACAATATTATGAGGTTTATCAGCTTCCACCAGCATAATAATTTTGATCACCACATTACAGTATGTTATGACTGGTAAAATAAAAAATAACCCTATTCTAATACCTCTTAAAATGAAAGTATATTTTATATACTCAATTGAAAATTTTCTAATTAATAGACCACAAACATCAAGAAATTATTGATTTATTATTTATTTTTTTGATCAAATTGGTGGTGGTCAATGTAATCATAATATTTTTCATTATTCATTTACCCATAGATGAACACATTAGAAACTAATTACCAATAAATATTCTCACATATCTAGAATAGAACTTTTGTTTCCTACAATACTTATCATAATCCAATAAAAAACTCTCAACAACACTCAGCTATAATTCATTTGGGGATTCATGATAATAGAATCTTCTTATAATAATTTATATCCATCAAAATAATTCATCTGATCCTTTTTCTTCATTTATGTAATGGGTTACTACTTCCATAATTATAAAATCGGTAATAAGTGTATGGAATTTTTGGATTACACCAATCAATTTAGTTTATGGGATGAAATTTTATATGAAATTTTATTCTCTAATATTTGAGGTAAACCCTAAATTTAGCATCCATATATATTATCATTATATTATTTGTGTTACCATTATTAGTTGAATTTTATATATGATGGAATACATGATATAAATTAATTTATTCCATTGAATCCAAAATATGTTTTCCTCTAATCAGGGGATAAATGGAAGAACAAAATCCCATTAATGAAGAACATATAATACAGATGTAAAAACCAATTTAATTATAAATATATATATATATATATATATTGAATTTTGAAAATAAATTAAGGGACATATTATGTAACACCTACAACATGAATTTAATTCAAAACATTTATATAAAATCACATTAATTAGTTTTGAAAAAAATTGAAATCAAAAATTATGTTTATTAAAATTTAAATTATTTATAATGGGAATGGATTCATTATAATTATTAAAAAAATTATTTTTTGTTTAAATTTTTTCCAATTATTATTATTACATATCTATTTTTGGGAAATACTTTAGAAAAGGGAAATAAATTCTCTCCCAACATCATAATGAATTTTTTTAAAAGATAATATTTTTATAAAAAAACTCTTTTACCACCCAAAAAAATCATTTCAATTTCAATCTAAATAAATAAGACAATGTTTCAAGAAAAAATTTAGTAAAAATATAAACAATGATAAATCCACTATATTACATATCTAAATTGTTGGGAAAACTTTTTCTCACAAATTGGAATCAAAATTTTTTAATATACAACAAGATTACTATAATGATATAATAAATATATTATTCATTATTTATCAAGCTATAAACCAAAAAAGTTACATCTAAAACTGTACTATTTTATCTATATTTTTTTAATAAATATAATTTCCTTGAGATATTATGTGGCATTGAACAGCAAGTATAAAGTTATGGGGAAAAATATTTATATCATAATCTAAAAAAAAATTTATTTCCATGACCTTAATTATTGATTATATAATCTAAATAAAAAATAAAATATATATTATATTGATTTAATACATAGAAAACATATTCAAAATGATGTAATCTTGTTTTTATAAATTCTTAATATATTTCAGAAATATAGTTTTCTATAAAAGGATCATTATTTACATTTTAAAAAATAATAATAAATGTAATTTTTGAAATTTTTAGAAACATTATTTCACAAAATAAAATAAAATTTTCAAATATATAATCCAAAATTATCTTAGGGATATTTTTTAAGACAATAATTTTTCCAAGAATACTAAAATATATTATTTTTTAAAAAAAGCCTTTTCATTTAATGATTGTGTAAGGTTTATAAATTTTAAAATATTGTTAAAAGAATTTATTTTTGTTATATATTTATTAATACAATATATGTAATTTTAATCAATATCATATTGAATTTTGATAAAATTTCATTTCAAACATTTGATAAATTTCTTATTCAAATGCATTTGTATCAACACATCTGCGCTTTTAATTTTGTATTAATTTTTTTTATTATCTAAATGGAATATATAAAATATAATTGATATTTTAAATACGAATAATTTATATTATATTATAATATCATCATATTTTATCCATAATTTTTACTAAAATAAGTTAACAATTTTGTGACGGTTATAGTTAAAATGGGTTTATCAAGGGATAATCAAAATTGATAGGAGGTAAAATGAAAAAACTAAATTGTACGAAATAAATATAATGGAAATATATCAGAAATATAACTTATAATTTCTAAAAAATTTAGATTTATATCTCTATGGATTGTGATAAACGTGGGTATATTTTATTGGTTTCAAAAATTCCAAGTGTTTTCTCTCACCCACCAATAAAATTCCACCCACTCTGTGACAAACATAACACATCCAAAAACATTTTTATCTAGAAATAACTACCCACGATGTAAAATTATTAAGTGTGATTTTTTTATTTCTTCTTTCACATACTTAATGTTATTAAAATAATTTTATATAATAACATAATTATCGCTCTTATATTTATAGGTTTATTGATTTATTAATAATATCCATCTACATGGCCATAAAATGCGAAGAAAACCCATTGCTTTTGTGCTTGGAGGACTACCACCTCACGAATCAATGTTTTCTGTTTCCATCCCCACCACTCAAAGCTTGATAAAATAATATATTTAATTAATAAATGTTTAATTAATTATATTAGTATAATTTTGATTTATCATATCACTTATACCTTCATACAATCCATTCCTCTTTAAATATTATAACATCATTCATGTGAATGAAATATTAATCTCTTGCACTGTGATATGGTTTGTTTTTCAATAACGGATTCCATGAAAAATAAATATAGTAAATTCAATAGATATTTGTAATATATATATATATGACATGATATTAACTCTATGATGTTAATATATTTTTCTCATTTCATTTTTTGGTCTATAATGAAATAAAAATCATCATTCATGTGTATATGTGGCCTACCATCTCCATGAATAGTGTGTTTCATTTCATATTTAGATAATTTATCGATTATTATTAATTAAAATATATATTAATAATAATTATATATATATCATGGATACTAATCTCAAGATGATTAAATTATTATAAATTAAATGAGACTAACAAAATATAAAAACAGAAATAAATAATAAAGTAGTTAATTCTCAAAATGGGATTTTAAAATTTAAATGTTTAATAAATGGGTAATAAATTAACACAACAAAACAATATATATTGTGGTATATGTTATTATCATTCATTAATATAGGTAAAATAATGATAAATTTATTATACATGAGGAGATAATTTTTTAAGGATTGTAGGATAGAAGGGATGTGAATTTTGTCCCAATTTATCTTCTTTGGGATACATTTTATGTTATGCATCTATCATCGTTCATAACATGTATATAAAACACCATTGAAATTATATATCATGAATCTATTTACATTAATGTTACATATGGTTTCATTTTATGATATCCTTTAATGGTTCTTTTGATTGAAAACATCCCAATGTGGTAATATTTTAATGCAATGATCTCATTTCTCATAGGGATTGTATATGATTAGGAATTTAATGATTAATTATTATGAAGCATCAGTATATGAAATCATTATATTTATTATCCTATGGGAATTTCATTACAATACATATTTCCCTTCATTTTTATCTCATTATCTACTCATGACTCTGAACAATGTTTTTTAATAAAACTAAGCATTATTTATCTCATTCTTCAAAAAAAATTCATCCAATATCTATTTTTCATAAAAATGTTATAAATTTTTTAAAAAAATTATCATGGATGTTTCATTTTCATGTTTGACCATTTTTTATACATAAAATAATTTTAAAAGTATATTTTTTTTCATTTTCAAAACGAATATCATTTGGATTGTACTGAAAATGTGAATGAAATACATTTTTTATTCATATATAATTTTCAATTGTAATGACAACCCTATGTTTTAATGAACCCTTAATAAGATTACATTATAAATTTTTAAGAATATTACATTGAAATGTTTTATATTTCAACAAGTATTATTCACGGTATAAAGGTTGTTTCCCTCATGAAATGTTTTCAATAATTTTTAATGATTACATTATAATATTCCAAGTTTACATTCAATGAATCATTTTTGTGTAATATTTTATGGATTTATAGTTTTATGGTGTTTCTTTCAAAAAAAATTAAAAATTAAATGCCCAATGATTTTTTATTTAAAAATAATTTTCCATATTATATGACAAAATTTTACATAAATTATAATTCCAAGAGGATATAATCCAAGTGTGTGATTTATATTCATTCTATGAATTGTATTTTTATGATGAAAACTTGTTTTTGTAACCCATTACTTTTTCAATATGATATATTATGTTGATATTATTAATTGTAAATAAAACCCAATTATTCATTGATTATTTTATGATAAATGTTTCTTTTAATATTGTGTTACAAATATGTATGATTTTAATTAGTTTATGTCGAGATCATTATATTCCACCATGGAATTGGAAAATGATTAATGTTATACGATCTCAGATAATTCATTAGAGGGTCTCCCATGCCCAATTAAAGTGTAAATAGGAAGCTATCCCAACCATGATGCATGAACATGATATGTAATCCCTAGAATAACATCTTATGGATGTTATTGTGGATAACCTTGATTGAAAATAATCAGTGATAATATGTATTCCCAAAATCAATGTCTTCTACCAATATTATGACCTCATGGATCTTGTTCATTGATTCCATTATGAATCAAGTATAATAAACTATAATTAATTATTAAATGACTCCATTTATAGATCTATGGAATGTAGGGTATGTTTTTCATATCCTATTCTCATGTTTTCAGACCCATGTGTTAATGTTATTTCATTATCCCACTTGCATACCCTTACTGAACATCTGAGGTCACCCTTTTATATGTCTCCTTTACCCAATATATGAATAATTTTATTATTTATGGTATGTATTCAAAGGACTATAGTTGTTAAAAACATATTCAAAAATGATGAAACAAGATTATAGACTAGTTTTTTATTTTCCCAATTTTCCAAAGGAAATATACATAAATTATATAAGCTTGGATCATTATGTAATGTAATTAATATTCATTTATTAAGATGTAATATTTATGTATGAGAATACCCATTATATAAAACACATATCGAAGAAATATTTTTTCAAACACTTGTAAAATTGGATCGGAAAATATTATTGGGAATACTAATGATAAGTCTAAATATGTCAAAATATAATAAAATGTTAGTGAATGAAAGATAGAATGGTATAAGTTTAATTAAATCCATTTATGTATAATACTAGTGTATGTGGATCTAAAACAGATGTACCTATATGAATATTCTCTGAAAAGGGTGCATTGAGGTAGACTGGATTTTCTTTATGTGATTAAAGATGGACGTTGCAGCACACCTTGTTTGACACACCAAGGGTTTTTTATTTTGAAAATAAAAACACTTTATGAATCATCACAAATTATTTATATATATATTAAAAACTAATAACCTAAGATATATCTAATTTTTAATATGTTGAAAAGGATGTATATTGATTTTGATTTCCTATAAATGGTTTTTATTGATAATGTTGTACCCCACTATGATTACTGTTGATAAAACTAGGATTTTTTTTAATTTCTACATCCTGAATGATGTTTTTAAAATTTAACTACAATAAAAATTGAAATTATCATCCTCTTGAGAAACTTATTTTCTATGGAAGATAAGATGAAATTTCATGTTTCAATAGTAAAATACCTTTCATAGGATATGAATAATGAGGAGTGTATGATGTATAATGGGAGGTAATAATTATAGAGACTAGGTTTATTCCATGTTTTAATTTGAAATATTTCTATATATATTTCTATATCAAGGCACGGATGTGGAATATGATTCCAAGTCTTAGTGTGAAAAAAATTATTCTTATAAAAATAGTAAATATATTATATATTAAGAATTCACAGTTTCATAATGAAAATGAGATGAATCTTAAAAGGAAGGTTTGATCATAAATATGATACCATTTTTGAGTCTTAAACGTGGTGTTTTCAATAATTGATCCATTAAATAAATAGGTGGGGACATTTGGAAATCTAAGTAATTAAGGTATGTCTAGTTGTTATATATACTAATTAAATTAATTTAAATGACCTAAAAAATTTTCTATAACAATACTTACCTATTGAATCCTCTAGGGTTATCCATATGTACCATAGTACGATTCAAGAGATTCATACCCACATTCTTTGGAGGATTACGTTGAAAAAGGATGAATCAATGGATCAATATAGATTGGTATGAATTGAACATATAAAATAACATAAACCATTGTTTGAAATATTATCTAATGAAAAAAATATATTCTATAGGTAGAAATGTTTAATAATTGGATTTTTGCCATTTTGATTAAATTTATTGATGCGATCGATTCCTTTGTGGAAAATATGCCAATTATGACATATCAATTCAATCTTGTATTGGAATTTTAATGAGATATTTTTATTTTCATACTTGGATACCATGTTATTTGTATTTGGAGAATAATTCATAGCAATGATGGATAAAAATCTTTTCATAATCTGATATACCACAATTTATTCAGGTAATTCACCAGTTGGACTACTCTTTACTCATTCGATATTATCGGGCAATACCAAGCCTAATCGGAAAACAAAAAATATAATGAAAATATGAAAAAGTAATTGATCTATAAAATGATGAAAATTAATCAATATTATTGTGATATTGGTGAAAATTTTAAGGATTAAATATCAAATCAATGGAGGAAGAAATACCAGTTTTATTCTGGTCGAGCGATGAGATTCCAACGATCAACAAAACTGATTTTTAAAACTGAATTCCGAAAAAATGATAGTTCCAGATGATATCCACTAATCTCAAGGAAGAATGAGTTGATTTATCTGGAAGAATGTCTTAATTTGATTCATGATAATTAGATCATGGAAAATGTGAAAAGACTGATGACAAGATGTGTACCATGATAAACCCACATCATGTATCCCCTTGTCTTTTGCAGCTATGGTATTGAAAATTTATAAGAATGGCATGGAATGTAACCCTCTTAGAAATCATATAACTCATCCTCAGGTGGATGAACCATGTGGAGAAGCACACTCATTGGACCTAATGTGTGAGTATATGGCATGGAACCTGATTGTTTACTAAATTACTTGAATGATCAGTAATGTATACGGACACATGATAAAGTAAACAAAATCATAATAAGTTACATATACATGATAAAGCACACGGGCGAGACCCTGAGTGGAATTTACACACCATGTATATCCCATATATGTCATGTATAACTACACGATATGTGTTTCATGTACCTCTAGCGAATGGATCATATGATTGCGTAGGACCACACACTATGGGGGTTCCCTCACATGTCACATATCACATGGAGGCTTTTTAAGGAAACATTAAACATCATTGTCTTGATAAATTGAACATGAATTTTGGGACATGATTTTCATTTCATGAGTGTTTCCCCATGTAGAACATGATGTTTCTTTTAGTTTTTAATTGTGTAATACCCTATGAAATGTTCCATGCATGATGAATATTTGAGGTGATGCCTGACGATTATAGTGATCAAGTAAAATCAAAAGAGGATTCCAATAGAGAGGTACTCATATCATCTTTGGTGAGGGTATTATATTGATTATAAATTAGTGCAAGAACTATATTAGATAGGGTGTCTGTCCTCGATTATTAGAGTAAAACACCAATGATACAATAGGGTGCAGTTCCTTAGTAGAATCATATCGCGTTGAAACCCTATCATATACGACATGAGCCCTGTATGAGTATACAATATATCTCTTACCACACTATATTATAGGTCATCTACAAAAACATAATGATTAGAACCCCCAATCACATAGGGTGTGGGTACTCAATAACAACAGCGGAACCACCCTCTGCCACTTCAAAAACAGATTTCATATCCTATATAGACAAATTTGATATAGAAACCTCTATTATATTGGGTGTTGGTCCTTAATGACCATAGTATAACACAATATCACACATGTTCCTAGGTCCTAAACCTATAGTGTGGGGCTACCAATTATCTTGGGAACATATCCCATACTATCTGAGTAGAACCCACTATCAGATATGGAATGGGTCATTATGAAATTAGAGTGGACCCACCCCCTCAAATTATAATGGAAATATGTCCACTACAGTCACATATCGTGTTTACCCCCCCAACCTATCAAATATGTATTACTTCATTAGTGAAAAGAGTGGAACCCCCTTATCAGAAATGGTCTGAGATCATTAACCTATAGAGTGGAACAATTAATATCCTAGGAATGATTCATCCACCTTATGAGTATATCCTCTTTTTCATATATTGAATGGGGCCTTATAAAATAACATTTGAACCCCCACGCATCATTTTGGGTTCATGTCCTCTTTGAATACAGATAGAGTGGAAGCCCCTAGACACACTAAGGTGAAGATCCTTTACATGGAGTTTTTTTCTCCTAGATTTCATGGTGTGTTGTTGTTGCATGGAATTTCACATAGTTAATTCACGGAGTACATGTGAGATACTCGACATCGTTGATGGAAATTTGGATCTATTGGAAAAAAACATGGGATGATCTATGTGATGGATATCAAATTTATCTCAAGTTTGTGTTTATTTTTCTAAGAATATATCTATATATATATATATATATATCCATCGATATCCATAACATTATATTTGGATTGTCACGAACCAGGTCGGGTCACCATCCAACCCAGCGCATGACCCGGTCCACGATAAGGCCCAAAGGGCGTTCCCTATCCCCACGTGCTGGCACAAGTGCCTGGGTATCATCAGAGAATTTTTGGGAATGATTTACCCATGATAAATCATAGAAAAACAACTAACAAGATAAATGAAATGAAATTGGAAATATACATCCAAACACACCATTAAACTATAAATAGGTTTAAAGTCTACAACTCAAACCAATAACTAAATGGAAAAGGCGACAACGAAAAATAAGACACTTACCCAAACCTCCTGATGAAATAGAAGCCACATAAACACCAATCTGTGTGAAAAGACCAACTGCAGCCTGAACCACCATCCTAGAGCACGATTTCACAACCTGGAATGCAGAAGAAACCGAATCAACATACACCCAAGGGTGTATGCAGGGTGTGAGCTAAAACCTCCATAGTTTGCCACTGAGAAAAGATTTCATATTAAAAGACAAATACATTTGAAATTAACAGAATAAAAATAAATAATTACTTAAAGGACTTTAATGAAATATATTTTTATGGGAAAACTTATCTAAAAGAAAAATAACATAAATTCACTTACACACACGCACGCACACCCACACACGCACGCACACACACAGATGCACGCACACTCGTACACATGCACACAAACTTTTCTTGGTAACCCCAACATCACACAGTGTGCCGATGGTGACCAGGAAGCAAAGGAAGACCACAATACATGGGAGAGACCCTACATATACTAGCGAGAAATGGGACCCCAGAACCTCACATCTCGGTGAACCATATCATACATTCTTGAGCACGATCCACTGGTAGGGAAACATCTCCTACCATAGTGGTTGACAGTCATCATTCAATGATTATTTAGTGTTGTAATCGTCAATCTTGAAAAGTGAAACTGGGCCGAGGCCACACCCGTATCACTAGAATGCTAGTCTATTCCACCCACCCAGTACCCAGGCTTCCCGTTTGTGCTCAAGTAATTCAATGTTCATGACACATGTCATAATCATACACTCAAACCGAGAAATACATCATGCTCAACAAAAACCAACATTCGCACACACAAAAATCCATTTGAAATAATACGCACACTGAAATGTTCCAAAAATCAATGTACATTTCCTATACAACCAATTAAAATAACTTACATCTTTAATAACTATTTAATACAACATTTAAGATTTTTAATAAATAAATTTTTTAAGAGGAGAGCATGAATTTACTCAAAAAACCAACCAAACCATCTTTCGTAACTAAACACACACAGCGCCGCATCAGTAGTTCAATCCACACCACTTACACCAATTAAAAAGAGAATGTTTGATTATTTTAACACAAGTTCTAATAAATAATGAAATAACTTTATCACTAACGGTGAATTTGAGTTTTATTTAAAAATCCACTTTAGAACCAAGGACACGACGTAATGTTATCGAAATAACATTTGCGCTGAAAATGTCATTTAATTAAAAATATAACAACTTATAAAAAAACTAAACCAGCTTGACATGGGTTTCTAAAAAAATCACACTAATATCACAATAACACATTAATAAAAAATCGATCCATATGAGATTTCCAAAGAATAAAATAATACCACTTAGGACCCTGCAAACTAACTAAATAATATGATAAATTAATTAAACACACAAATAAATTCATAAAGAAATAATTATGAGCGGAACCACCTACCTCAAACTAAAATTCCTCCGTAAAGGCGACATGAACTCCATTTTCACCCGAAGACATGTTCAAAAACCCCCTTTTCAGACCAAAAGTTCCACATAAAAATACCAAAGAATACATTAGTGAATCTAAAAATCATATTAAATTAATCAAGTTTGTTGAGGCATCGAAACACCTACCTCGATGTTGAATTTCCCCAAATCTTGTGCGGACATTCATCTGCACCTAATATGCACCACAAACAAACTAAAAGCAGTCCCTAAAACAAGAATTAGACCAAGAATGACATCAAATTCAGACCATAAACCACATAAACTCTTACCCAAAAATTTATCAAAAGGGAGAAACAAAAAAATGAGGTGAAACGAACCAGTGGTGTGGGTGAGAAAGGCCATTCGGGGGTCTCTGGAGGGTGTTGAGGGCTTCACAACGTCGGAAAAACGAGAAGGGATGTTGCTGGAAAATCGGTTGAGCAAGGGAGGGTACGGGGGTCTCGGCCGAAGGTCAATGGAGGCTGCCGAAGCAATGGAGGAGGCTGCGTTTAGGGATTCGGCAACAAAGAAGTTGGCCAAGACAAGAGGGGGGTCGTCGCCAGAGTGGGAGGCTGATGAGGGTTGCGCTGACTGGTAAGGAGTCTCGTGGTGGAAAGCAACAGGTTCCCTAGACCAGGCAAGGGGGACGGCAGATGAGGGAGATGGATGGGGTGCAGAACATCCGTGCATTGGCAAGGGGGGGAGTCGGGCAGTCGGTGTGATGTCGGACGGAGCAGGGGGTGGCGGTTTGGGTCATCAGAGAGTGGAGCTAGCCGGGTGGAGTTGGGCAGGCGGTGCGACGCTGGACGGAGAAGGGGGCGACGGTTCAGCCCGTCGCCGGAGAGGGAGACAGAGTGGCGGCCGAGTCTGTAGGAAGGAGGAGACCGCAAGGAGAGGAGGGTGCGGCATGTGGATGTTCAAAGGGGGAGGCGGTGGCCTGATGAGGAGAAGAAGTAGAACAGGGGGGACTGCCCGACCGGGACAGATGAAAGAAAAGGGGGGCGCGCTGCCAACCCTAACAAGGTGAAAAAATAAAATAAAAGGTTAATGCTATAATTTGAACTAAAATAAAACTATAAATTAATAAAACTATAAATAAGACTAATATTAATAATAAATAATATAATAATAATAATAATAATGTTAATAACATAATTAATAATACTAATAAGAATTATAGTAGTTGGAAAGATAATAATATTAATAATATTTATAATAATTAATTAATATTTAAAACAATTCTTTTAAATCTTTATTAAAGAAAATATTTAATATAAACCAATTCATTAGTTATAATCATAATCATTGTAATAACCATAATAATAATATTACTATTATCAGAAAAAAAAATTAATTAAGTTTTAATCTAACTCTTATTATTTTGTTCTATTTTCATTTTACGACTCATTTAATTTTATCTCTTCATTGTTAATTCATTTCATTTAATTAACTGAGTAGCGTCAGGTCACCCAATGTACCAGGCCAGGCTGCGTAGTTTCAAAATCAGGCATCGCCCAAGGTCGAGTTGGGTCTCCATTTTCATTGCATTCTAATTTTATTATTCATCGCATATTTCTCATCTCCCTTGAACATTGGGTAGGCGAGGCGGCGAGCTACGTGAGGTCGCGCGACGACACAGGCGAGGCCGCGTGTCTTCGACCATGGTGTTCTAGACACAACCAAGGGAAAAACATCCATTTTTAAATAAGAAATCAAAAAAATTTAATTCAGGCCTCAACCCGAGCATCATAATTTCCAATAAAACAATAAAATAAATAATATAAAAGTGATGAGTGTGACCTGGAAACTCTCTTGTTATGGGATGAGAATATGTATAGGTTATTCCATATTGATGTTTTGTATAGATATTTAATTTTTGATGAGTCTACTCTCCTTTTACAGATGGAAAAAATGTAATATATATTACAACTACACACTATATTGAGCCCCTTGTTATTTGACAAGGATACACATTCTATTTCATTTGGATGAGAAACATAAATTGTACTATATACTATCATTCTATTAATATTGTATCTCTTACTTATCCCCATTCAACAATCAAGGTATCCTACTAGGTATGCATATACTTACCCCGGCATGGGGTTTTCTAGATTGTATTATTTCATATAAAGATGAATGAATGGTCAGTGGTGACTTAAGAAAACATTAGGGATATATGGTTCTTTGGACCATGGGTGGTGGTCAGAGTGTGGAATTAGAAGTTAGGATCCCTCCTTATTTTACGATCTAGTTTCTTCAGGTTGGGATATATTTATATTTGGGAATATTTTTTTTATTTTCTTTTCATTTTACATTGTAATAATTTTTTAGTCCAATGTGTTTTTTTATGAATGGTTTACGTTCGAGTTGTTTCATATTTTTCTATTATTGTTAGTCACTTATAAATTGACATATTTGTGTGTGTTTTTATATTAAAATATTAAAAATACACTCATTTAGGATTTTTCTATTGGAATGTATCGCCACCCCTATCGTATGGAGGCAGGAAGGGGGTAGTTGTGGCTTGATGACCAGTTAGGGTGTGGTTTTGAAAAAATATCCAAATTGATTCGTTAATTAAGATTCATTTTCATTAATATTTTTTTTTCAACAACCCCACTAGTTATTAAAAATGGATCAATACCATTTAAAATATATTTTACTTTTTATGGTGTTCGATGACAATGATGTCTTTTTTGTATATTTACTTTTTGGAATGTCACAAGAATCAATGGGGTAATCTTATCAAGAGTATAATACATCAACATGAAATTGTCTCTATTGTGTGTAATGATATTATGATATTATATTTAGATAAGTACATCTCACGTAATATTTTTGAAAAAATGGATAAGTAATTATTTATGGTGAAGAAGATGTATGATGACTTCATTTGATAAAAATGAGAAAAATATTGCAATAACATTATGATACAATTATGATAATATCAATAAACATGATGTAAATGTTTATTGATTATTCTGTGGATTAAAAATATAATTTTGATGGGAGTTAACAATAAGGGACATTATAAACTATGAATAAATCATGTTATGATATATCATAGTGGAAATAACGATTACGGTGATCCATCAATGTCTTGTAGTTGATATGAAATGAAATATGTAATTCAAGTGAAACTCCAAAAATTATGGGGGTAAGAAGAAAATCATTCCTTCATGATCAAATTGATGAAGGAAACATGAAGGATATTTTCTTTAGTTGAAAACAAAAATTTTAATATACAAAATGTATGTTCATCAAATAAATTAGTATTGATGTAATGGGATCATGATAGATAACGATAATGATAAGGATAATTATTCATAAAATGAATCACACATAATTCAATTTTTATAGGAATGTAGTTCAATGATTATGATAACAAGTAGATAAATATGGAGGTTGATGCCAATTATCCACATTCAAAACCTTTAATCCATGGTAAAAAGTTAAATATCATGATATCATTATACTAGATTAGGTTTTCAAGAAAAAATGGTTTAATGTACACATACATTCCACTCAATAACTACAAATGTCTTATTCAACTATAGATCTACCCACTATTTTATATCTATATAATTTTATAAGGGTATCAAAATTAAACCTCAATGATTAGATGGTTAATTATAATTGAAAACCCGAAATGGTAGGATGTTCACATCACGAGTAATATTTCCACTCTAGTTGATGTTTTTGGGAATTTTCTTCCTAAATTTCTTCGACTCTTACTCTTGTTGAATTTCACGTTGTCCATCGTATAGATTTAATTCCTCGTCAAAATGTACATATAATTTTTCATGTAATTTAATTCCTGTTTTATATTTTTAAAAATTATGGTCATTTATTAGTATGATTAATAATATGAACATACAAGAGAGATAAAATCCATTTAATTGGTTTTTATTCCAATTCAAATAGGTATTTACCTCTGATGGTTGGGGAGAAAATAAACATTTATTGAATTTATATTTTTAGAGAGTTTGTATGAAATTACAAAATACTATCATAGTATTCCATGTTATTGAGAATTTGAGTTCCTAATAAATTACCTAAATACGTTATTGATAGTCATTAGAGATAATATTATCATCCACAAAATATTAATTAATGACCATGGAGATCACTTGATAGTTGTAATAAAGACTCTAAAGACAAAAAAATTTATGAAAAATTTTATGTAGTGTCAATTTTATCATTATGATGTCCCATTTATTCAAACTTATAATCCCAATTGAGGTTATATATGTGGACAAGATTAAACCATGGTTATTGAATGTTGACATAGAATAACCACTGTTAATAAAATATGTTGTGTTTATTGTTTGGCTGGATGTTATTGACTGTTTGTGGAGAATTTTTCCAAACAATATAATCAAGTCACCACAAGGAATTTAGAGAATGAATGGATCCTTTGGAAAGATCCAGGAAATGGATATTTAATAGAACTAGGAAGAATATTAGTCTATGAAACT
Organism: Viscum album; assembly: GCA_963277665.1. Classification (NCBI taxonomy): domain Eukaryota; kingdom Viridiplantae; phylum Streptophyta; class Magnoliopsida; order Santalales; family Viscaceae; genus Viscum; species Viscum album. The sequence goes on along the minus strand of OY728128.1, from coordinate 790,975,304 downwards.
ATTTATACAATACTCTATAATAGAGAAGGGATTGTAATCGAATGTATAGATTATATGAAGGTATTCAGATTCATTCAAAAGGGAAAAAATTATTATATCTTATTTCTCGTGAAATATCTAGCTTTATTGGAAAAATTACCCAACACATTATTTAGATATTGCTTTAGTAATTTTTCAAGTAATGATATAAATGCATTATCTTAATGGTTCACATTGAGATTAATATATTGATCACAACATATTAATTTATATATTTACATAGATGGAGTTCATAATATAATAGAAAAGTTGGTTAATTCAGATTAAAAGTTATTACTATTAAATAAATTTCCAACCTAGTAAATATAAAAATATTGAAGAATAAGGAGTCATATAAAGAATATATAGACCACCAAAAGATGTGGAAAAATGTTCTTGTGTAAAAACATGAATTTGATGCAATGATAAGATTCAGTAGCTCTGTATATATTCCATTCATACAAGATTTCAAGAATCAGTTGTTTGATGAAGATCACAGTTCTTCATTATATATTCATATTATATGTATAGTCATGTTTAGATTTTTAAACGATTATTTTGAGTTTTATGTAATTAAGAGATAAATCATAGAGTTTTTGTCCTATTAATTTGTATTACTTCATTTAAATGCTGGAAAAATTATTATGATTGGGATTTTAAAACCATTACCAATAAAATAATTTAAATGGTTAGAAAAGACAATGGATTCGGTCATTGAACTCACCACAATTACTATGATTAATAATTATATGTGGGACATAGTAGATACACCTACAAGGTTAGGTAACTTCATTGAAATCAGAGAAAACATAACTCTTTATCATGTTAATAGAGTATATATTAACAAAGTGGTATGGTTTCAAGTATTATCGCATTCTATTTTATCTGATTGGGATCCTATGTATTTTTCAATATCATGGAAAAGTCGTTGGAAATATTTTTATGTAGATTTAAGTTAATGATTTTAATATCATCCTCAGATACATGGTTAGATAAGTAGAACAATTAAACCCATTGAACATATTTTGAGATCTTATTATATATTTTTGAAAGGTTTTTTGGATTAACACATTCTATTATTAGACATTTCATATAATAATATATTTCACATGATTATTCATATATAACATTATGAAGACATATATAGAAAAATTATTAGACAAATAATGTGATGGGATGATGTTAGAGACAAAAATATATTACGAATTGAGATAATATAAGAATTTAACAAAACACAATTGTAGAACAATACCTATAAAAAATTTACATTGATAACCATCGACGTGAACTAGAATTTGATGTTTGGGATATATTGTTATTATGAATTTATATATGGAAGATTGTAATTATATTTAAATATAAGGTGAATCAAATCCATAATTATAATCGTATTATTTAAATTATTCATCATGTTAGTATGGTATACAGTTTGTTGAAACATTTACTGGACCTCTCATAGGTTAACAATGTTTTCTATAAATCTCTCATGAAAAAGTAAATACATGATCAGTCGTATGTGCTAAAATCATATGTCATACCATTGTATAAATATATTTCAAATGAAAAATAGTTGGTGAAGATTCTATATCATACAAGAAATTATTTCCAAACAATATGACTCTCCAGGTCAATATTTTATGGTGAAACGACTTTAATGAGAAATAGACTTTGGAAACATGTGATGTAACGAATGAATTATACCTTATTTTTTGGTACCTATTCAAATGAATTTGAATGATAAAATCATCTTATGGGAGATATATTTTAACACTATAAAATTTTTGGTATTTTTCCTAGATAAATTCATTTTCTTTTAAAGCTTATTTTACTCCCAACAACTTGTTTTAACAAAACATGAAAAATATTATTATAATTATTTTAACATGACTGTAATTACATTGATGTTAGACATGGAATAACTTATTTGAAGAATAAAATATTTTGTCTTAATTATAATGATATTTTATACTGAAAACATATAGATAAAATGCACTTAATCATTTTTAAGTATTTATATAATTCTAAAATAGTGTTATCCTACAAAAATTCTTTTTTTATTTTTGTGAAATATTTATTAAAATTACCATCCAATGTATTTATGAGATTTAATTAGAAAAATAAATTTAATTTTTTAAAATTAAATTCCATAACATTATCTGGGTTAATTTTTAATATATCTCTTAAAATCATAGTTTTTTTTGAATGGTGAAAAAATAATAGTTTTTATTGGGAAATAGATTTTTATATTTAAAATTTGTTAGGATACATCAATTTAAAATTATATTTAGAAATAAATTAGTTCATTTATATTTTTATCAATCCCATTTATGATATGTATATCAATTTCTTATTGATTTTTTATAAAAATCCCTTTTAATCTTTTGATTATATTATCTTTGGAGAACTTATTTCTCATCATAACTACAAGATTATTTATAAATAAAAATTTTCAACATTTTTGAATAAAATTTAAAAAATATGGATTTAATATTTTTAATAATAAAAATTTATATTATGTAATAAGGTAGACAAAATAGTTGATCAATATTTCCATTAAGAATAATAAAATTAATTACTACGTTTGAGGTTTAAAAAGGTTTAATAGGGGTTAACCTAAAAACATAAAAGATAAAATGACCATGGAACATTTAAATTTTTTTATGGAAACATTAATACCACATCAACTATAATTATTTATAATTTCACATTCTACATATTTTTGGAATGTGATAATTTTGGTTACATGTTATTCTTTTCAAAAATACCAAGTGTGTAACTTCCCAAATATATATTCAGTCACCCCATCTTCTCTCATCATCACACTTAATAAAATTTCATTAGACACTACATATCCAAATAAATTCATGATTTTACTATAAAATTCCTTTTTTCCAAATCATTATTCTATGATCCTCATTGTATGTCTTTAGATATATACAAAAAGTAGTTATTCTATGAAGAGGTCAAATTGTTGAACATGGGTTTTATCTTTATTTTTCTCCCTTATCCATTAAATATTATTTAAATATACATAAATAAGAAAATAATTATATTATATATAATTATATTTTTTATGATAATTGAGTAACTTATAATAATCTCCACTTTCTTCTATTGGGAAATGAAATCATCACCCGTCTGTATAGTGAACTATCGCCTCATGAAAAAATATAATTTATTTTCCATCACCACCATTAATCGAGTGATTTAACGATATATTTAATATTTAAGCTTGATATTTATGATGTTATTATACATATGAAATTATTAAATCATATAAAACATCAAACATTGCATTCTATGGGGTTTACGATTACACATTTTGTGTGTTTGGAAGACAACCTCCTCGTGAAATGATGTGATTCATATTTCACTAATTCTATTCATGGAAATAATTTAAGAAAAATTTAATATATATAGCTGAAATATATAAAAAAATTATTAAAAAAATTAAATATATTATTTTTCATTCTTTCATATCATATATCATGTAAATGAAAATATCATGCATGCTAACATATGGAATACCATCTCATGGAATAGTGTATTTCATTTTTTATCTTAAACATTAATGGATTACATAATATCTGATAATACTAAATATATATTACATTAATATCATGGATACATATAATATGAATATGGAACATTGATCACTTTTATAGAGAGAAAAAGAAAAAAATATAAATATAAATGAAAAACAATACTTTTATTTCTGAACATTTGATTTTAATATTGAATTCATAATAAACCATTAAAAACAGTTCATTAGAAAATAATATTTTTTAAAATATACATAATTAATTATATATAATATATATAATTAACTTATATTTATTTTTCATGAGGTTCACATATTTTATAAATAATTTGAGACTTAAGGTAAGGAATTTCGTATATATTTTGTCTTATTTGGTACATGTGCTTCATCATGCACCTAAATTATTATTTATAGAGGTATATAAATAACCTTTTTTTATTTTTATATCATGATACTATTTTTACTCATTATATTTTAATTTTCATTTAATGATATAATTTAAAGGGTATTATGATTCAAATGCAACCAATGTAGGAATGTTTTGATATTACGATATCTAATTTAATATGGATTTACATTTATTATGATTATGATGACAAAATATTATGTTCCATCTCAAAAGAAACTAATTATTTTTCATCCCCTCGAGTTATTTCAGTAGAATATATTTTTTACCTTGATTTTCATCCTGTTATATATAGATAATTTCAAAATAGTATTTATAATGAAAACCAAATTTATTTATCCCTTCAGTTGAAAACCCATTTTCAATATTAATTTATTATTAAAAGGTTTAATAATAATTCATATTATTATAGTACCATTTAATTTCCTTTATACATATTTTATAATTTTTTTAAAAATTATTAAAACATATTCATTATATCCTTTTCAATGCAAGAAACTATTTTCATTACATAAAAATACAAAATTAATATTTGGGAAAATGTTTATAGAATTTAAAATATTCATGAAAATTAATTTATTTAAATCTCCTTTTAAAATTCTAATGGTTTATTTCAAAAAAAAATCAATTTTTAAATTTATTTTTCTAAAAAAAATATTTCAAAAAACGATAATTGATAATTTCACAAATGATTGTTTAAAATATTTGTAATACATACAATATATGTTTTAGGTAATTATTATGGAAATGGATTTCAGAAATATTTTTTGTCCTCATTGTTTTAAAAATATTATTTATAAATAATTTTTTCTCAAAATGATTATCAAGTTTTTCATATTTAACAGATATTTTCCATCTAATATTACATCATTTGATGTAACATAATCATTATAAGGTATATGATACTAATATAAATTTTTATTAATTCCAAAAATGGATTATATTTATAAAAAATGATTTTTATGAAACACTATTTTTATGGTTTATGTTATAATGTTGTGGTGAATTGTTAACGAAACCCATTTATATTAAACATTTTCTATATTATAAATTTATTATGAATCTATCTTCACGCACATATATGGTTACATTTATGTTAAGAGAGGAAAATATATTCCTCTCTAATAAATTTCTGTAATAATTAATGTGATGACCCAGACCCCCCTTGGTCCCTTCCTTTGCCAAAATCCGGATCCTTAAGGGGTACCGATCGGTGAGACCGATCGGTGAGACTGATCGGTGCGACCGATCGGTGAGACCGATCGGTGCGACCGACCGGTGTGACTGATTGGCGGAACCGGCCGACATCACCCGGCCTTGCCAAGTTGTTCCAGTAACGCGCACAAAAGCGTAATTGAATACTAAATCGGCTCATGAGTCGGTTTAAACCACTCAGCACCATTAATGATGAGTCATGCCGCGTGGTCAACCCACGACTTCCATGTCTTACGCGGTTCGGCGTTTTTATCTCAACCGTTCCCGGCTCTTATAAATTAAGGGTTAGGCCGTGGTTTCCCCCCTTCTTCGATCATGGCTCTTCTGGTGCATCAGGACCGCCGCGTCGTTATCTGTAATGTTCCGCGCCCCCGGCCTAATCGTCGATCATCTATCAACAAGTAGGGAATTTCTTTCGTCTCTCACTTTTGTGTATCATGCGGGGTGGGCATTATTTTTTGTTCTTGTGGAATTGGTTGAACCGAGCCCTAATGAAGATAATAAACAAAGTTCTAAAGAAAGAAGGGGAATGGGTTGTGATCGTTGTTTATGCTTAATCTTGTGATCATCCCTTTTTGTTGTACTGGTTTATGTTTTCTGAAAATTGAGGCCGTTGGTGGTCGTGTGTGTGCACTTGAATCCCCTCGTGATGTTTTAAATGGGTTGCTGAAATTGTGAACTCCTTCTGTGAAATTGGTTAATCACGTATATCTGACTGAATAAGTTGAAATCACTAGGATCAACCCTTCTGTGATAACTCCCGGTTAGAACACACGGAAATTTGAAATCATGGAGTGTGTTAAATCTTTTAAATCTGAAAATCCCTGACTTGTGTTGGTAGTGGTAGTTGGTTGTTTTTCCTTCGGGCCGTTTGCTGGAAATGTGGCAGGGGATGGGATCCCCTGTTCTTTTTATACTCTCGGTGGCTGTGTGAATTTGGGGGATTGGATCTCCTGTTGGTATGGTTTCAGTGGTTGTGAGTTTTTATCACAAATTGGGGAGAGATCCTCTGTTGGCAGAACCGGGTGTGAGTGTTTTGGTTGATCCTTGCTTTTGACGCTTTCCTTGGTTATGCTTATGGTAGTTGCCTAGTAGTGATTAAAATTAATCGAACATTTTGACTGAACGTGAAACAAGAATGGGACAAATGGTTTTGTGGGCAAGGGTTGTGAATTGTGACTCGGACTCAGTGGTGTTGTGTTCTGTAGGTTGGATAGGAAAGCCTAAGTTTTGGGTGAGTGTTTGTTACCTATATCTATACTTGTAGCTTTGTGTTTCTTATTCGCGCCCCACCCAAGTTGAGCACTTAGTGTCGAACACCCCCATTTATGGGGGAAGGGTGTTTTTCCCAACACTATACTTAGTGGCTGGTTATTAGCTCCTTTTCTGCTCCCTTTCCCAGATAGCCCAAGTATCTTCGGGCAGGCTGTGATGGCCTGAAGTCCATTATTAGCCCAAGAACCATCGGGCAGGGTGTTGTGGTGGTTGGCCAGGTGTGTGCGGCAGGTGGTTTCCCAAGTGTCTTCGGGATGAGGCCCAGGTGTCTTCGAGCGTGGCAGTGGATCCTTTAGCCCAGGTGTCTTCGGGCGTAGCGGTGGTTGTTCTGGCCTAGGTGTTTGCAGGCATGGTTACATGTGATAGTTGTGGCCCAGGTGTGTGCGGGCGGGATTCGGCAGTGGGACTGCTTGTGGTTGTGGCCCAGGTGTGTGCGGGCGGGTGTGGCAGTGGGACTGCGGTGAGAATGGCGGGATTGGTCCGATGCGTAGGATGTCTCAATAACCAGTGGGAAAGTGGCGCGGGGTACCCAAACATCGATGTGCTCTTATCTATATAATACTTGACTTGCGTTATTTGGAGAGCGAGCCTTGGTGAGGCCTGGGATGGATAGTTTGCCTTGTTAGGTGTTTGGTTTACTCTTTTCTCACGGGACTTTAGTACGTTCCCCCACTTTTGCACGAGAGTCCTGGTTTTCCCTACTGAGTGTACTTGTATGCTCACCCTACGTATATAAAACTGCTTTCAGGTTTCCAGGAGGTCTTCGGGGATCACGCAGGACCTTACTAGCTCGGACTTTTGGAGCAGTTCAGTTGTTCTCTTTTTCTTTTGGTACTTACTTTGTAGACACCTTTTTGCACTTTGTGGCTTTCACTTTTGAAACATGCATGTGGGAATGGTTTACTTTTGGCTTTACTTTTCTTTCTACCATGGTGTTGTTGGGTTTTCTCCTCCTTATCTTTCGATCCTATAAAATAAAAAGGGTAATGCCTTCCATTTGCGAGGATTTCCTATACCCTTGGTGCTAGTCGCCACTCCGGGACCTATTGAAGGCGGGTTTCGGGGGTCATTATCTCTCCATCAACTTAAAGAAGGAAAGGCCTGGCAATCTGCTGACCCTTCCCTCCTTTTGGTGAAGGAGGGTCGTGACAAGAATGGTATCAGAGGCAGGTTGAGAGATAGGACGAAGTCTGGAGTTAGGAACAGTAAGGATTGCATGGGATGGTAAGGAAACAACGTTGGGTGACCTTGGTGCGTGAATTAGGCCAGGGAGGACCGGCTAGGACACGGGATTTTAGGGCCCCCCGTGATCCGATGCAAAGACTCTGGACCTACCGAACGACCAAGTGAGGCCACACTGATTGCAGGGTAGAGACCCTAGGAAAGGTACATGCATCATAAATGACTTGTGTTCTTGTGTTTCTGGGATGTCTTGGGAAACTAAGAATAAATTAAATCTTAATAAGTTTTAAGAATGATTTTCTTTGCACTACTGGGCTTAGGCATTCCTTGTTTACCTTGCAGCTATGGCACCTGGAAGGCGACCACGTGTGGTACAGGCGATCGAGACCCCTGAGACTACTTTGGCCAATCGGCAGAGAGCTGATCGATAGGAAGAGGACGACCAGTGGCAGAAGACTCTTCGAGCCTTCCAGCGACAGGCCCTTGAGAAGTATGAGGGAAGCACCTCCGATATGAAGACAGAAGGCTGGCTAGAAGAGCTAGTCATAGCCTTCGGCCTGATTCGGGCCCCGACCGAGTACTGGGTTCTTCTGGGTGTTAGCCAGATGCGAGGAGCGGCACGTCAGTGGTGGATGCTTCACCTGGGGAATAGGAAAGAGTCTGAGGTTGCTTGGGCAGATTTCGAGAAGGAGTTCCGGGCGGAGTTTCTCTCCTCGACAATGAAGGCGGAGAAGAGGCAGGAGCTACTCTCCCTCCAGCAGGGGAGCATGTCTGTGAGGGAACATGGAATCATGTTCAAGGACCTCCTGCGTTTTGCTCCGGACCTCTTTCCCGATGAGGAGTCTCAGGCAAGACGTTTGGAGGAGGCGCTCCGACCCTCCCTCCAGTATGTTGTTACCCCCTTTACCCTTCCGACATACTTAGAGGTTCAGAAGAAGGCCGAAGTGGTGGAAAGGATGCATGCTCTGGGCGGAGTTCCACGAGAAGGGATCCAACTGGGACCATCGAAGGGGAAGGCCGTCAGCGCCAGGCCTCCAGCATCGGGACCCTCCAGGTTCCGACCCACAGGGAACAGGCCACAGCAGTTTCAGTTTCGATCCCCTGGCCCACGTTCTTTTCTTTCAGGCTCGGGACCACGGTGCTTCATCTGCGGGAGCCCTGGACATCTCCGGAGTCAGTGCCCCGATCGGGTGCAGTACAGAAGTGGCAGTCATCCCCAGCATCCGCCGCAGCAGCAGTTTCCAGCCAGACCCTTCCGGCAGCAGCAGCAGGGACAGCGAGCTCCCGCTCCTCCGCATGCAGACATAGGAGGGGGAGGCCGACCTCAGGGCGCTCCCCAGGGACCTCGACCAGGGCGTGGTCGGGGAGGTGGCCGACAGCCGAGGGGCAGGGGAGTTGGGCGTGGACAATTACACGCCGGAGAAGAAACAGTTCCAGCAGGGCCAGAGGTTGTTCGTGGTACGATCAGTGTGTTTAGCACTCTTGCTTATGCTTTGTTCGATACCGGAGCTTTGCACTCCTTTGTTGCACCCAGTCTAGCCCGCGCCTTGGGTCTAGATGCCGAGAGACTTCCAGTGCCCCTGGTGCTGAGCACAGCAGTTGGAGGTCAGACCGACTTGTTGTTCGTTTGTCGGGGATGTAGACTGATGTTAGGGCCACATCAGTCGGTTAGGGACCTCCTTCTTCTACAGATTCATCTGTACGATGTCATCCTCGGCATCGACTGGCTATACTCTTTGTGCGTCGTCATCAACTGTTTCCAAAGAAGGGTGGTGTTCTCCGGTTTGGACGGCCATCGTGTTACTTTCACCGGCGAGCGGAGCTGTCCGAAGGGAAACATGAGGGAGGAACCTCTCCTCTCCTTGTTGACCGAACTGACGATAAAATCTGTAGATGCAGAAATGGTGGAAGTACCAGAGATCGCTCGTGAATTTATGGATGTCTTCCCTGTGGAGGTGACGAATCTACCCCCTCGACGTGATATCGAGTTCGGGATAGACCTGCAGCCCGGCTCTCGACCAATCTCGATGGCTCATTACCGGAGGGAACCTTCGGAGCTACGGGAGTTGCGGATACAGATTGACGATCTGATGAAGAGGGGTTATGTTCGTCCAAGTGCGTCACCGTGGGGTGCCCCAGTCTTGTTCGCAAAGAAGGCAGATGGTGGCCTCAGGTTGTGCATCGATTACAGGAGGCTGAATCAGGTAACGATCAAGAATCGCTACCCTCTTCCGAGGATAGATGATCTTTTTGACCAGCTAAAGGGGGCAGGATGGTTCTCGAAGATCGACCTACGATCTGGATACCACCAGCTGAGGTTAAAGGATAGCGACGTCCCAAAGACGTCGTTCAGGTGTAGGTATGCACACTTTGAGTTCGTGGTCATGCCCTTTGGTGTTACAAACGACCCGGCCGTGTTCATGGGGCTTATGAACTCCATCTTTCTGGAGTATCTGGATCGGTTTGTGGTGGTATTCATCGATGATATCCTGATCTATTCAAGGTCAGAAAAGGACCATGCAGAGCACCTGAGGACAGTTTTGGAAGTCCTCCGGTAGCACCAGCTCTACGGGAAGTTGTCAAAGTGCAAGTTCTGGACACAAGAAGTGCACTTCCTCGGGCACGTAGTGTCTGAGCAGGGGGTAGCAGTCGACCCATCAAAGGTTGAGGCAGTTGTTTCTTGGGCAGCACCCAAGAATGTGGCGGAAGTCCGGAGTTTCCTCGGACTGGCAGGTTACTACCGGAGATTTGTACCCAACTTCTTTCGAGTAGCAGCCCCTTTAATGGCTTTGACCAAGAAGGACCAGGTTTTCGTGTGGAGCGAGCAATGCGAGTCGTCCTTCAGCTACCTAAAATAAAAGATGGTTAGTGCCCCAGTGTTGAGATTACCAGAAGAAGGGATGGCCTATGAGGTATTTTGTGATGCTTCAGGACAGGGTCTGGGATGCGTGTTGATGCAGCAACAAGGGGTGATCTCTTACGGGTCCAGGCAGCTACGCCCCCATGAGCGTAACTACGCCACCCATGACCTGGAGCTTGAAGCGGTCGTTTTTGCGCTAAAGTTATGGCGGAACTACCTCATCGGGGAATGCTTTGTGGTCTTCACAGATCACAAAAGCGTAAAGTACATCTTCTCCCAGCGGGACTTGAACTTGCGACAACGGATATGGGTGGAGTTCCTCCAGGACTACGACTTTGAAATCTCTTATACTGAGGGAAAGGGCAATGTGGTGGTCGATGCCTTGAGCAGGAGAACGCAGAAGGATGTGGTCCGAGAGTCGGCAAATGCCTGGAAGGCAATGGAGGAGTTGGCTTCCTTACACCTAGATGTGAAGATGGATAGTGGAAGAGGCTGCCTATATCAGATGATAGTGCATTCGTCTCTATTTCGACAAGTGGAGGAGTCTCAGTGGGGAGACCCCGAGTGCGAAGTGATGCGTGATCGGGTTGACCAGGGCGATGCTCCGAGAGAATGGACAGAGGATGGTCAGCACCAGATGCTTTTCCAGAAAAGGTTGTTTGTTCCAATAGTGATGCATGGCAAGGTTCCCAGTGAGTTCCACAACTCACCCCTGGCAGTGCACCCAGGAGTTACCAAGATGTACCAGGGGCTGAAAAGGCAGTTCTGGTGGCCCGGAGTTAAGCGAGCGATGGCAGAATTCGTGGCCAAATGCTTAGTATGTCAGCAAGTGAAGGCTGAACACCGGGTTCCAGTCGGCCTACTGCAGCCTTTAGCTATTCCTGAGTGGAAGTGGGATGACATCTAAATGGATTTCGTCACGGGACTACCCAAGTTCCAAGGAGGGTGCGATGCCATTTTGGTGGTGGTGGACAGGTTGACGAAATCAGCTCACTTTCTGGCAATCAGGGAGTCAATTACTGTGGATTCTTTGGCACGAAAGTATGTGAATGAGGTGGTGCGGTTGCATGGAGTTCCGAGGTCTATAGTCTCAGATAGGGATGCACGGTTTACCTCACGAATCTGGAGAGGATTGAAGCATGCGTTTGGCACCCAGTTACGCCTTAGCACTGCTTTCCATCCCCAGACAGATGGACAAATGGAGCGAACCATCCAGACCCTGGTGGATATGCTACGGGCATGTGTTCTGGACTCAGGAGAGTCGTGGGTGCGATACTTGCCTCTAGTAGAGTTTTCCTACAATAATAGCTACCACTCTACCATCGGTATGGCCCCGTTTGAGGCTCTGTACGGGATGCCATGCCGTTCACCTGTGTGTTGGACCGAAGTAGGAGAGGTAGGCATCCTTGGCCCGGAGGTAGTTCAGAACACGACAGAGATGATTCAGCTCATACGGGAAAGGATGAAGGCGGCCCAGGATCGACAGAAGTCGTATGCCAATACCAGGAGAAGGCCCTTGGAGTTTGAGGTTGGAGACCACGTGTTCTTGAAGGTCTCCCCGCGGCTTGGGCAACGGAGGTTCGGAAAGGGGGGTAAGCTTTCCCCCAGATTCGTCGGACCCTTCGAAGTGTTACGGCGGGTCGGCGAAGTGTCTTATCAGCTAGCGTTACCTCCGCCGCTGCTAAGGATACATGATGTCTTTCATGTATCCCAACTCCTTCGTTATCTGCACGATGATTCACACGTCCTTGATTGGGGTGAACTGGACATCGAGGACGACGCAACCTTGGTGGAAAAACCAGTGATGATCGAGGATCGCAAGGAGAAGGTGCTTCGTGGGCGAGCTATTCCCTTGGTTTGTGTGTTGTGGAGACATGGCGGGCTCGAGGAGAGTACGTGGGAAAGGGAAGCATAGATGCATGCCCAATACCCCGAGTTGTTTTGAGCTTTGTTCCTTTTGTACATGTTGTGGTAGAATGTTTGACCTTTTTGGCTATGAAATGTACTAGTTCCTTTCCTCTGTTGTGTGTGAAAAGCCCCGGCTAAAGGGAAGAGGGAACCAGACCCCTAATAAAGACGCATTAAGGTGGATGTGATTGAACCCGTGTGGGTGAGTCAGTGCCGCCCAAAGCGGATTATATCTTGACATGGGGGAGGGGAACTCCCCAAACCCGCATGACCGGGCTGTTTGGCATGGTATGTTGCTTTGTTCTTGTCAGGAGAGTGTTTTTAGTTAGCAGAGGTTCACTCCTAAGAGGTATCTTTCGAAGATGGTTGTTCGGACCCTCTCTTTCCTTCTGGTTTGTTGTGATTCTCGAGGACGAGAATCATTTAAGAGGAATCTGATGTGATGACCCAGACCCCCCTTGGTCCCTTCCTTTGCCAAAATCCGGATCCTTAAGGGGTACCGATCGGTGAGACCGATCGGTGAGACCGATCGGTGCGACTGATCGGTGAGACCGATCGGTGCGACCGATCGGTGTGACTGATCGGCAGAACCGGCCGACGTCACCCGGCCTTGCCAAGTTGTTCCAGTAACGCGCACAAAAGCTTAATTGAATAATAAATCGGCTCATGAGTCGGTTTAAACCACTCAGCACCATTAATGATGAGTCAAGCCGCGTGGTCAACCCACGACTTCCACGTCTTACGCGGTTCGGCATTTTTATCTCAACCGTTCCCGGCTCTTATAAATTAAGGGTTAGGCCGTGGTTTCCCCACTTCTTCGATCGTGGCTCTTCTGGTGCATCGGGACCGCCGCGTCGTTATCCGTAATGTTCCGCGCCCCCGGCCTAAACGTCGATCATCTATCAACAAGTAGGGAATTTCTTTCATCTCTCACTTTTGTGTATCATGCGGGGTGGGTGTTATTTTTTGTTCTTATGGAATTGGTTGAATCGAACCCTAATGAAGATAATAAACGAAGTTCTAAAGAAAGAAGGGGAAGGGGTTGTGATCATTGTTTATGCTTAATCTTGTGATCATCCCTTTTTGTTGTACTGGTTTATGTTTTTTGAAAATTGAGGTCGTTGGTGGTCGTGTGTGTGCACTTGAATCCCCTCGTGATGTTTTTAATGGGTTGCTGAAATTGTGAACTCCTGCTGTGAAATTGGTTAATCACGTATATCCGGGTGAATAAGTTGAAAGCACCAGGATCAACCCTTCTTTGATAACTCCCGGTTAGAACACACGGAAATTTGAAATCATGCAGTTTGTTAAATCTTTTAAATCTGAAAATCCCTGACTTGTGTTGGTAGTGGTAGTTGGTTGTTTTTCCTTCGGGCCGTTTGCTGGAAATGTGGGAGGGGATGGGATCCCCTGTTCTTTTTATACTCTCGGTGGTTGTGTGAATTTGGGGGATGGGATCTCCTGTTGGTATGGTTTCAGTGGTTGTGAGTTTTTATCACAAATTGGGGAGAGATCCTCTGTTGGCAGAACCGGGTGTGAGTGTTTTGGTTGATCCTTGATTTTGACGCTTTCCTTGGTTATGCTTATGGTAGTTGCCCAGTAGTGCTTAAAATTAATCGAACATTTTGACTGAACGTGAAACAAGAATGGGACAAATGGTTTTGTGGGCAAGGGTTGTGAATTGTGACTCGGACTCAGTGGTGTTGTGTTCTGTAGGTTGGCTAGGAAAGCCTAAGTTTTGGGTGAGTGTTTGTTACCTATATCTATACTTGTAGCTTTGTGTTTCTTATTCGCGCCCCACCAATGTTGATCACTTAGTGCCGAACACCCCCATTTATGGGGGAAGGGTGTTTTTCCCAACACTATACTTAGTGGCTGGTTATTACCTCCTTTTCTGCTCCCTTTCCCGGATAGCCCAAGTATCTTCGGGCAGGCTGTGATGGCATGAAGTCCATTATTAGCCCAAGAACCATCGGGCAGGGTGTTGTGGTGGTTGGCCAAGTGTGTGCGGCAGGTGGTTTCCCAAGTGTCTTCGGGATGAGGCCCAGGTGTCTTCGAGCGTGGCAGTGGATCCTTTAGCCCAGGTGTCTTCGGGCGTAGCGGTGGTTGTTCTGGCCTAGGTGTTTGCAGGCATGGTTACATGTGATAGTTGTGGCCCAGGTGTGTGCGGGCGGGATTCGGCAGTGGGACTGCGTGTGGTTGTGGCCCAGGTGTGTGCGGGAGGGTGTGGCAGTGGGACTGCGGTGAGAATGGCGGGATTGGTCCGATGCGTAGGATGTCTCAATAACCAGTGGGAAAGTGGCGCGGGGTACCCAAACATCGATGTGCTCTTATCTATATAATACTTGACTTGCGTTATTTGGGGAGAGAGCCTTGGTGAGGCCTGGGATGGATAGTTTGCCTTGTTAGGTGTTTGGTTTACTCTTTTCTCACGGGACTTCAGTACGTTCCCCCACTTGTGCACGAGAGTCTTGGTTTTCCCTACTGAGTGTACTTGTATGCTCACCCTACGTATATAAAACTGCTTTCAGGTTTCCAGGAGGACTTCGGGGATCACGCAGGACCTTACTAGCTCGGACTTTCGGAGCAGTTGCAGTTTTTCTCTTTTTCTTTTGGTACTTACTTTGTAGACACCTTTTTGCACTTTGTGGCTTTCACTTTTGAAACATGCATGTGGGAATGGTTTACTTTTGGCTTTACTTTTCTTTCTACCTTGGTGTTGTTGGGTTTTCTCCTCCTTATCTTTCGATCCTATAAAATAAAAAGGGTAATGCCTTCCATTTGCGAGGATTTCCTATACCCTTGGTGCTAGTCGCCACACCGGGACCTATTGAAGGCGGGTTTCAGGGGTCATTATCTATCCTTCAACTTAAAGAAGGAAGGGCCTGGCAATCTGCTGACCCTTCCCTCCTTTTGGTAAAGGCGGGTCGTGACAATTAATGTTATATGATCTCAAAGGGTACACAAAAGGTTATTCCAACATCATAAAGAACATACAAAATAGGTTATCAAAATTTTTATGTATGTACATATGTGGTTAGCGAAATCCTAAAATTTTACAATTGACTTCATGGATAGCCTTGACATAATATTTTCTATACGTATTTCTTTGGCACAAATATATCCCTATTTCCAATGATATGCTCTCATGTATCAGGTTATTTGATTTCACTATTTTTAATGTCTATAGAACCCCCTGTATATAATCTATGTTTCATTTTGATGATATATTTTATGTATGGTATGGTTTTTATATTCTATTATCTTATTGTCATACCCATATAATCATTTTATTTTTATGTGACTTTTTTTACACTTAAATATCATTTCATCTATCCCTTTAGAATGATTCATTCACTTGAATATAAAGAAATATATTTTTAATGGTATTCCTAGACTGGGATCTAGTTATGATGAACGTAGTAAGGGAAGATATAGCTCACATATAGACTAGTTTTTTATGAATTGATTTTTCCAAAGGCACTATAACTAAATATTTAGGACATATATATTTTTGTTATATAATGAATATTTATATAATAATATGTAATTCTCATGTATTAAATGTTTGGGACACTACATGAAAAATTCTTGATTTCCTCTAAACTATCTAAAATGTGTCCTTAAATATTTTTATATTTTTTGATATAGAAATCATGATCCAGTAGCTATTCAACTATCACCACAAATCTAGTGGGAACCCCCAAAATTTCTTCAATTATACTCATGGAATAAAATATCACTATATAACAAATCAATATGTAATAAACAGTGAAAATAAGATCAAGAACTAATATTAAAATCCTGATTACAAATGGAAACCAGAGGCCGTGAATGAGGAATTATTTAATTACAGTATTAATAGTAAAACATCTAGATCTCATGTAGTTATCTACATATACAACCCTGAATGACCATAAATAATAAGAGGGAATTTAAATTACATTGTGTAATTTTATTAACCAAGTATTTAATAACATTTCTATTAATCAATCCAGAACTAACACAATACATCACCAAACTTAATTAACGACATAGGCCAAAATCCATTCTCAATTACCATGGGATGGTAACTAGTGGATGTTCATCAGATAATTTTCATTAACAAATTATTTCAACAAATAAGAAAGTGTATGAAAGTATGGTAAACATTTCACAAAAATCTAGAGTGGCTAATTCAATCATAGGATTTCCAACTATTAAATAATATGATTAAAATAAAAAATTTCAATCGGACAATTTATAATAGATAAAAATATAACATATGATTTTCATAAAAATATATGCCTTACAATAAAAATCCATATAATAGTGCTATAAAAGATACTAACTCTAGGTAAGATCCTCTCCTATATAGAAGATAAATCCATTTCCCAAAATTATACAATCCCAAGGAAAGCTTCAAGATAATATCCATCTAACCAACAATAACTCACCACATCCTAAGTCGCTATAAAATCTATGATAACTATATTAAATTTTAATTATACCTAGGAATCTATATGAAAGAATATTTTTATAAACAAATAATTGTTTTATAAGGGTGTGATTTCATTTGTCATGTATGACCCCATTGTGAAATCTATGAACATAATTTAATCAAAATATTTATCAATGTACATTGATATAAAATAGAAAATATGTTTTCCCGTTTTCACTATTATTAATATAAAATATACCAAATTCAATTAATCTAGATTTATTCAAATTAATATTAATCATATTTGATCTCCATTTTATATTATTCCTATTAGATCTATGTAACGTGAAAAATATAACTTTCATGTTTCATATCATCATAAAAACAATAATCATAAATAAAACCATTTCCTCTCTTCATTTGATTTTTTTCCAAATAATCATCCAAATCTGTTTATGAAAAATCCTAAATCATGGAAAAATGGAACATGAAACATTTTTTCACCAATATTATATTGGAAAATATAATTTAGTGTTGAAAATTTGTATCCCATCAATAATATAATTAACAACCAATTTTTTCCATTAAATTATATGAGAAAATAATTTGTACAAAAAAACAACATCATGGAGGACAGATATGGTGTATCCTTATAGAGTCATAAAATATAATATATATATATATATATATATATATGTATAATATCATGTGATTCATATAACACTCGATTAAATAATAAAATCCATATCCTACATTTCTATTTTGTATAGTAAATATATTTAAAAAATACTATTAGATAAGGAATGAACTTTTTAAAATCTGTATTTGATTAATTGTCACCATGATCTCATATTATAATAACTTCTACAATTGAATGTATAATCCCGACAACAAAATGAACTATATTAATTAAATAAATATTATTCATGGAAAGGTAAATATTTTACTAATAGCATATAGATAGTAAGTATTTAATGTGTGGGGTTCGGTAACCTGTAGATTACTATCACAATAGAAATTTATGGAATCCAATTTTATATAACCCATTTAGTATTGAGTGAGATCGCCTCCAAAAAAAATTCCATTTACACTACTGAAATCATATTTAATTTGTTCCCTTTCTTATATGACATCCACACCCCACTAATTTAAATTTTAACTGAATATATAATTCATCAAATAATAATCATATGTAATCCAATATGGAAAAGAAAAAATAACTTTATTATGGGGGAAATATAATACAAAAAAACAATAGATTGAAATATTTACATGATACTATTTTTCTTTGGTTTGGTAACAATATACTGTTTATCATTATAGTTCTCTGATATCTCCCAAATAGTATCAATAAAATATTTAATCGTACCTTAATACACTACTTGCTCATCTACACTATTTTAGAAAACAATGAAATTTTTATGGAAATAAAATTACTTGTATCCTCCATATATTAACTTAAAAAATACTAAATATAATCCACCCAATCCACTATGATTAACAATTTCATGGAGAATTTAATTTTCACAATTCTATAAAACAAAATATTCATCATAGATCTAATAATGATTTATTGAATTTCAACATCCATAGGTAATTTCTAATTTAAAATAAACCTAACTAAGAAACTCATCATTCCAAAAGTTCATTTATTTCATAACTAATCACCCCATACATCATTATTTTTATGAAAATATGTGAATATTTATAAAATGATGTGCTAAAAACTTCCATATTATAATAGATTGAATAACTACTCATTTAGGTCCTTAATCAAATATATAGATAACATCAAGTGACATTGATATGTTTCCAATGTAAAATCCAAGCATTAATGGTGAGAACGATTTAGATAGAAACTAATATTAATCAATAGGAATCATGTGAAGAAAAAATTGATGAATGTCCAAATATATTTTCAAAATAGAATATAACCCCTTTGAATTATCATTATTAATATTTCATGGATGAATACAATGGAATCATACTAACTATTATATATATAATATCTCTTCATATCATTGTATAGAAATTCATATGTGTACTAAACAATGTTGTTTCTGAAAAAAATCATTCCTATATAGAATAACTGAAAATAACTTCAAATATATTTTCACCATTCCGGAACTGCGTCGTATCATCAATTTAATTCAGATTAATTCTATATTCATAAAAATGTTTACCCATTGCAAACGTGGTGATAAAATGATTGCTTCTTAATTATTGGTTACCCATATAAAAATACAGATAATAGATTCAATTAAAATGACGAAAAACATTATATTTTCAATAACAATAGATTTATATAATTGTATGGAATACATTAAATTATTTATGTGATATCTATAGCCTCCAAATGATTGGAAAATAATTTTATATTTAGATATATATTATGTAATATATTTCTTATTCTATTAAAGTGTAGTTTGTCAAAATATTTGTATATTGAGGGATCTCTAAGGTAACCATTAATATTTTCCAGCGATCATTTCCAATATAGTATAAAATTGGCTTGGTTTTCAATATCACGAAACTTCTAGGCATTTACATACAATACATGATGATATTAATTATTTGAAAACCCTTTCTATAAAAATAAAATAAAACATCGTTAAATCAAAGAACTAAATTACTTCATCACATAATAAATTAAACCATGCAATCAATAAAAAAATTAAATTAAAAATCCATTAATTCCATATAATACTTTGATTTATTTCACCCCCCCCCCACCACCACCATGATATTTTAGGGATTATATTTCATTTTAGCATATCATGGGCCATGATAAAGAGACTTACATAGAGATAGTATCTTGGGAAAACAACATGCAAATATGTAAAGATCCAAAAGCTTTTTCCCATATTATAGATTATAGACTAAGGAGTAGATAATTAGATAAAAAGATATCAAAATTCCATTCTACGAATCCAAACCACAATTGATATTTTTGATTTAAATTCAAATTTATTCTATCATAATAATTCTCTGTATCGATCATGGTCATGACATTATATCCGAAAACATCTGTTTGAAATCCATATAAATTAATTATCCATATTAATCACCCCGAGAATGATCAAATGATTCATAAACCATTTGTCCCATCATAAATTTGGAGAGGAATAAATATAGATAACAACATGTTGAAAATCCATGATTTCATAAGGGGATGAAAAAACATAACATATGAAATCCCTTATATTGATCAATCTAAACTGCAATATAGTATGGGGATACACCATCTATTCTAATGTGAGGATATCCAAAAAACTATATTCAGGACCCATGGGTTTCCCAATGTTTCATCTAAAAAAATATAGAATCCACCAATCATAAACAAACAATTCAGACAAGAGGAATCCCTAATCAAAATAAAATAAACCAGTTAGAGGACACATAGTATTGTTTATGTCAACTAGTATAGAAATACAAAACAAACATTACTTTAATAATCAGTCTCCCATGAAAAACATTCTGACAATGAGTAACGAACACCCTTTATAAATCATTTAATAAATGAGAAGACCATCAATGTGATATACATAATTGAAATGATTTTTCATTTAAATTAAAAAAAATAAAAAAATGTCCTTATTTATAAAAAATATTTTAATTTAATCTTATGTATGTTATAAATTACTCTCACTAAACAAATTACAAAATAATTTAGAATATGAATTTAATAAGGGAATCCTTATAATAGAATCCTAAATTTCAGGGAAAATAATATTTTAATCAAAATTAGATATAATTATTTTCATCAAGAAATTCAAAATTACTTTTTCAAATGAAATATAATATTTACTTGAAAAATTAATGATTGACATGGAAACACCTTCCTTGTTCCAAGATAATGATAGTTATATTTAATCACATTTGACAGAGATAGCCCAAACATGGTAGATGGAGCTTGTCAAAAAAACATGACAACCAAAATCTAATAGTTAACCAACCCATAAAGTAATATTTTCAAATATATCCCATTTTGTACTCATGAGACGAGTGAAACAAAAATGTATAATTTTATGAAAATGGATTGAAAAATAAGTGGGGAGGAGAGGATTAACCTGAGGAATCTCCATGAAAATGAATAATGGGAGGAAAAAATCAAATAGGGAGGGATGAACATTACATTCCATGAATTCTTTATTTCAATCAAATGAAATGTGGGATAGAGAGGTTATGAAACCCAAATTATCATAGTTTTCATAATGACCTTATAATTTTACAGATATCTATACATTTTTTTAGTCATAATTAATCATCAAATACAATCACGACTACCATAAAACTAGGATTATCTAACATCAGAGATTTAATAGAACAAAAAATATATATTGATAAATACACCCTTTGTCAGCACTAGAACATGAATTATTAATGGGTTATATAACGATGCTAAAAAGAAGATCTTTAAAGATGACCATTATCATAACATTTTTACAAGAGCTGATTAAGGAAAACCGATTGTTAGTATTTTTAATAAAGGGATGAAAAATGTGGTGTTTTATCAGGGCCTATAATAAAAACTCTAATAAGGGGGAGGTGGATTATCGACACTAAATTAAAATCATTGAAAATGACCCACTAAATCAATATTTTTTTAGAAGTGCTTATAATGGTGTACTTCAATACAATTTTATATCATAAAAATAATATGTTTATATATTTATATATTTATATATTTATATTGGTATGAATATAATATATATATATTCAAACATATGTTTTTCAATAAGGTGAATATGAATTTACACTTAATATATGATATTTAGTTAAAATGGATTATAAAAAATTAGAAAAAAATGTATTTATTAATTTTCTTATTATTTATGGGTAATAGTCATTTAATATCAATTTCACAAAAAAAATGAAAACATTAATTGAAAATCTAAAATAATATAAAATTGTAACTCAAAATTAAAACTATCATAAATTTTGATCCAACTGTGTATTTCTGATCTAACACATATCAAATTAAAGCCTTCGATCAGATCTATTCCCATGGTAAAACAAGTGTACTTAGGAACAAAATTTCGATTCAAAAAAAGACCCATATGTCTACTAAAGGTAATTTTTATTCATGATACCCCAATGTTTTAACATTCAATGGATTTTTGTCCTCATTTAAGGGGGTATTATTTCCTTTTTTTAGACTTAATTTATTATCAGGGATAACATTCATATTGATGTTATGTTTTTGAAATTATATCGGTTTTCACAAATTATTTTCAATTTTTATTAAATATTTTCATACTTTGTTATATTTAGATATTATAAATCACTCATATAAATACATATAAATAAATATTTACATAAAAATGTATATTCTAATATATTTATTTTTTATTTTAATATTATTACATTCCCAAAAAAATCAAGGATAATTTATTAAACAAAAGATTCCAAAATACATGATTCATATAATGGGTGATTTGACATGATCCATGTTAATAATTTATAGAATATCATCAAGAATAAGATCATACCATAGGAACTCAGCCCCATTGACGCCTTTATTTTCATGAAAATATTCTCCTAAGATTACATCTCAATAAATATTAGTGATGATATGATCCAGGAAGAATTGAGAATATATACATTTGGTCCAATGATTAGTGAGATTCTAGGATAAATTAGTCAATCCCATCATAATATTGGTAACAATAGAATTAGAATCACTATAATGAAAAAATTTATTCTAGACCAAATTCTGGGATTGTTCCACTACAAAAATAACATCAAGAAACTGTGTCTCAAGTGAATAAAAAAAAAAGAGGAACTATAAAAGCAGCCAAGGATCCCCCCACCGATAATTAACTATTAATGTAGCACCATAACTAGAGAGCCTTAGATTCCCTCTATGATCTCATACATAATTAATTTTTATCCTACCAACAAATGGTTCATTACATACAACATCAAAATTCCCAAGAGAAGTATGAAATAATCCGTTGATACCAATTTGACTATGAACCTACATGTCATGAATCAAATTGTAGCAGAAATGGTTCTTTAGAGTAGAGGCCTCCGAAAAAGTAGTATGGTTAGATGATATTGCAACACCAATCATGAAATAAAATCTATTATGAAATATTATATTTCAACCATGAGATATAAAATGAAGATGTTTGGCCACTCCAACTTGGAAGTGATCCAGTAGCTAAGAAGGTAGAGAAACGAAGTGACAACCTTTGAAAAAATCTAGAAAAGAATCCGTATAAGGCATCAAGACATAAAAAATATTAGCTACTACATTCCACATTGTAGAGGAAACAACACATCTAAAACCAATTGACCAGTATCATCCCATTGAGGATGACATTGAACAAATGAAAAACAATGAGAGATTCCATAGGACTAAAGATAAGTATCTATTGGATGTTTCTGGTGGGAAAATCTCTAGACAAAGATAGACCAATATGGTATGATATATTTACAATTAGTCTCCCGTATACATATAGACTATTTTTTATACTATAAATTATTACTATAATATAATTGAGAAGTGATAAATCCAATAGTAGTAGGTTCCCAGACACAAAAATCATATATTTTTTAAAAAATAATTATCTATTCAAAATATTAATAATTTAATTCAAAAGTCCCTCAATGTAATAAATCCAATACTTGATTGTGATATTATGATCTGTACTGAAATCCACATTCCCAAAGGAAAAAACATGAGACTTTATAGTCTAATTAATTTTTCAAAAGGGGAGTGATGAATTCTTTGATACCATCCATCTAGAGTAAGAATCAATGGAAGCATAAATAGATTTAAATTCGTCCCACCTAGAGGAATCTAAATGATTAAATAATCCATTTTTATCCTATTCATGTATTTTTTCTAGTGAAATGTAAAATCCTCAAAATTAATATTAATGAATCTCCACATAAAATAGAACAATAAAAATAATTGAAGATATAAATGTTCATAATACCTAAACTGAATGCATCAAACGGATTATAAAAATTACTTCATGAAACTAATTTCAATTTAAAATTAGAAGAATGACTATGAAATCATGGCCACACTTGGACGGTGATTTTCCTTTCCAAGTAGAATGTTTTCTTTGATAATTAATAATAATATCAGAAAAATAACATGCTTTTGGATTCCACTAAACCATATGAAAGCTCAACTAAGTAAATGAAAGTGTTCCCTCATGAAGACGCAAATCCCGGACACTATCATTCTTCCGAAAAGAAGAGATATAACTACAAAAATAAATAAAATATTGTCTCCAACTTATTTTGTGACTAGAGACTTTTTCATATTGAAAATGGGCATGTATGATGTTCTTGATATTGTTTATATCTCCATGGGTGAATAGAATGATATCATCTTCATAATAAAATGAGTAGGATAAACAAATCCTCTACCAACAGTAATAGATATAATTTTACCATCTACAACCCTAGTAGAGAGTATCCTTCATCGATAATCCTCCACAATGGAAAAATAATAGTATAAAGGGGATCACCCTACCAAACCACTCTAGAGAAATCAATGTATCCTTTGGGGGGACCCATTAATAAGGATAGATATGTGAGTATTACCATGAATGATTTTGACCTACATAATAAAAACACATTCAATTCCAATCATATGAAGAGATTTATAAATAAAATTGAAATCCATCATATCAAAAGCTTTTCCAACATCATGTTTAAAATAAATATTTACACCTAAAATGGATTTCCTAGGCTTGTTAACTCATTCTAAGATTGTGATGCGACAATCCTGAATGGATGTGACTTTTATAAATCCAAACTGATTTGAAGAGAAAATCCTACTAGAAATTAAATCCAAACATGTGGCCATGAATTTGAAAATGAATTTATAAATGGTGTTGAATATAGAAATCATCCTAAAACGGAGAATTTAATTGGAAATATCCACCTTCAGAATAATGGATTGAAATTGACCATTCATTCCATGAGGAAGAGAACCCCTTTAAAAATTATTGAACACATTACACACCGTTTCATGAAAAATATTTCAGAATGTTTTGAAAAATAGGTTTCAAAAAACATCTAGACCTTGAGAGCATTATGATTTTAGGATAAAGACTTCATCATTTATTTGAAATTCTAAGGGTGTTGAGGTAAGAATATTATTCTCGTCTTGAGTTATATGTTTGAGAATAATTACCATAACGAGTTCATAATATGGGAGTGTTCCATTGAAGAGATCTTTTAAATATGAAATCGCATACTATAAGAGATCCTTCCTTTTAATAAGAAGTTGATCCACATTTTTCATCATAGAAGGAGGCCATGAAACTT
Source organism: Viscum album (assembly GCA_963277665.1). Taxonomy (NCBI): domain Eukaryota; kingdom Viridiplantae; phylum Streptophyta; class Magnoliopsida; order Santalales; family Viscaceae; genus Viscum; species Viscum album. The sequence continues at coordinate 790,950,184 of OY728128.1, read as the reverse complement.
TTCTGATATGTTGGAGAGTGTTACAGAACATTGAATTTATATCACCATATATCATCCAATTATTCATGAATGTATCTATTTATAAAGAATACTTGAGATTCAAAGGAACATTCAACTTGGATTCCATCTTCGATTCCACAAGAATATCGCTAGTGATGTTATTAACAGTGTTTTGTTCATGTAGTTGGGGAAGAGAATCTATGAAGAAATATATTTCTGAATTTAGAGAACTAAAACTATCCATGCTCAATATTTTTAGGTTACTTTTGAGAATATTATGTCTGATAACACTAGAAAAAACATCATTCCTATAATCACCATAATTCCATTTATATTCAAAAAAATTCCAGTATTCAGGATGACAGATCCAAGCCTTGTTAATTTCGAATGGAAAAGGAATCTTAGAATCCGTTCCCATAAGATTGACTAATATGGGATGATGATCATAGTTGAATCCAGATAGGGTTTTTCATGATATGGATCCCCAAAATTCTAGAGAATCTTTATTGACAATGGATTTTTCAATTCTATTTGGAACAAACCTATTCAGAAATTTCCTAATCCATGTGTACTTAAATCCAACCAAGTTGACATAAAACATACCATTATCACAAATGAATGTTCTAAATTCACTGGAAGAGGTTAAATTTTTCATAGCACCAATATTTTCATATGGATGAATGATGGCATTAAAATCCCCCAGAATGGTACTAGGACCAGAAACAATGGAATTAAGACCTTCAATATCCATCCATAAATTTATTAGATCATGATAACAATTATGTGCATAGAAAAAGAAGTAGAAATGATGATACAAAAAAATAATTAAAAGATCATGTGACGTGTTGATCACTACTATCAAAAATTGTAATTTTATTGAATGGGTAGTGAGCCAAAACCAAATCATTTTTTATCTCATACATGAATCTTTTAGAATCAACCAAATTAAATCGAATTATTTCTAGAATAAAAATAATGGAAAAAGGACTCTGTGAGGTTAAAATAACCCAATAATAAGTGGCATTTATTTTTTAATATAATTCATGATATATCTAACCATTTCATGGTTAACCAGACCCCGAAAATTCTATAACAAAAATAATCATTTGAAACTAATACCAGTGCTGAATAAACCTTTTTTAAACCCCTCTATTTTCTTCTTTCCTGATTTAGGAGGTCTTCATACTTTTTTTGGGACTAGAGACTCTTCAAAAGAGGTCATTTATATAAGAATTCCTAGGGTTACCTTTTCTGGAAATAAAAAACATTTTTCTGTCAACAGGGTAAGACATTGAGCTGTGATTAGTGCCCAAGGCACCAGTGTTGTTTCCTTTTTTAGAAACAACCTTCAGATTAACATCAGATATATCATGTATGATAGTAGTAGATCCATCATCTCCAATATGCCTCAAAAAATTGGATTCTCTAAAATTAAAATATTGATCAATGAAATAACTACCATTAGGTCCTGAATTTCCAACCAACATCAAAACATGGTATTTTTCACCATGAAAAGATAGATAGATAGAACCACAAGGATGATTTAGAATAACCACATCTGGAACTAAATTTCATGTAACAAAAACTAGTAACATGGGGACCAAAATAGAATCTGGAATAACTGGATAAGTGAATGTTGTGGTTACTAAATAACCATTTGTGTTGACAACCACATAATTCTCCTCACATTCTTGTAATTAAAGAACATTATTACAAGACATTTCCTCCATTTCATCCATCAATGAGTAATCATCTAGTACTATTTTCATAAGAAAAACCAAATTAAAAATCTAATTTGAGGAATTCCGGCATAAATTATTATATTTCATGAAATTGAATTCCACAGTGTTACCTATATCATAACCAAAACGAGCAGGAGGACTAAGATGAAAAAGTATCCCACCTTGTTCCACATCTTCTACGATATCTACCTAGGATTTCATAATAAGAACATTGACATTGGAAGGACATTATGGGTCCTTCAAGGATCCCTCTTTCCCAATAAGTACCTTCCTGCTAATTTATTTCTGATTTACATCTTTATAATGCTTGTCTTTAGGGACCTCATTCACTTTCTATTTGATTCTCTATCAATTGACAACATAGTGGAAAATAATTAGGCGAACATCACAAAAATGTAGAAATCATTCTTATTCCACATTAAAATTAATTATATTTCCATTAGAAAGAAAAGTGATGTTATCCAATCTTTTGGTTTCCAATTAAAATGAACCAAAATTATATCAAAGTACATAATATCTCCAACAAAATTTTTCTTGACCATTCTAATAAGAGTTTTAATGGATGAAGAAATATCCTTGAGGATCTTAGGATGCCAATACATCAAGTTCAATCAATAAAGTCTGAAAAATATATTGGCATTGGATTTGTTAATATTAATGGTTGTGAATTTGACATCCTATTCACATAATATTAGGGTTCCAGGTTTGAGATGTGAGTCTCTAAGATCCAAGACTCTATTAGAATAATCTCTTGATTAATAGATTATATTAATGATTACATCCCTATATTAATTATATTCCAATTTCAAAAAACCGCATTAGTGAGAGATCTTATATTTATGATTTATGTTACACCATTGTTTTTCGTATTGGTTTAAATAACACAACCCAGAATTGAATATTTACAAATATAAATTCATTACTGAAGTTCTTATAGATCCATAGTCACTGAAAACCAATCATTTTCAAGTGTTCTAATGTTAGAGGATCGAGATAAGAATCCTTTTTTCAAATAGAATGTTCCCGAGAGAGATTAAACAAAATTAATTTCCTTATTTCTTGATGAATAAGGATAAAAGTATTCGAATGGTAACCCATGAACTTGAATCGAGTGATGATCATCCATGAAAGAAAACTCCCAATCATGATTAAAAATAACCATGAGGAAAATAAAAAAAATCTAGGATCAATCAAGATTACCATTGCAAATCTCAAAGAAGGTGTTTCCCACTCTCGCCATCACATATCAATTCTAACATATTTAAATACACACATAATCAATAAATGTATTTAAAATAATATCTAAACATTTTTCATGTTACACAAATATATTGATAATGTTTATATATATGTGGGAATTAAGAAATATATATATATTTCTGTTATATTCTATTATATTTAAATAAATATAACACATATATATTTAAATAAGTAAATAAATATTTATATCACACACACATGCACATATATATATATTGTATACATCTACTAAAAATAATTATTAAATTAATAGAATAAAAAATATATGTGTGTGTATATATATATATAAATAGAAATATCTTGATATACATAACAAAGCAACATTTTTTAGTGGTAACGACTTTCCATCATCGAAGGAGAGGTGAATGGTTTAAATACAATTGGGAATCCATGAGGATTCAAATTCAAAATGTGATGATAAAAGTAGTGGTAGGGTGAAAACAACTGATAAAGGAGAACTGTTAATGGTGTCATGGAAGCAATGAGAAAGGGTTTTAGGCTAATTGAAATTAAAATAAATATTATTCCACCCCCATTAATAGTGATTCCATTATTAGTGATAAAAAATAATTGTTAATACCCTACTTCATTAGCACTAATATTTTATATTAAATTGTCTCTTTAATAGTTCTAAAAAGTCACTGTTAAAAGGACTTTTTAACATCACTAGCTGTAAAATGGGGCTTTAACAGTTCTTTGTTAGCGCTGATAACCATTTCATTTTTGTTACTGCTCTATGATTATCAGTTTTTTCATAGCATTGAAATGCATATTATAGCATTGTTAAATTCGAAATTAGTAGTAGTACATCGATCTTTTAGTCTACAATCATTCAATTATTATGTACATAATTAATAATATGAATCTAAAATAAAATAACATTTTATTTAATCTCCATAATGAGCTCCTGACATCCATTGATCTATTTCATCGACAAAGGATAATTTAGGGAATACATTAACAATGGAATGAGCTAAAAACATAGTAATGTACTAATAAAATGATTAAAGTATTAAAAATTTGCTAGTCTGAGTATCATGATGACATAAAAAATAGAATATAACTTTAATAAACATAAATAATCATATCATATAGAACATGGGATCATGTATTCATTCCATCATAGAAATGTGGAAATAACATAAAACATGATAGATTCATTATTTGAGGATAAATACCAGTACAATTTTACATGGAAGAGAATGATTCAAGGATAACCACCAAGACCATTGAAAATGGAGGATCATTAGTCAACGCTATCCAATAAGACCAATTGACAAGTAGGATCAGTAGTCAATTATGACCACCAACATCATTACACGTGACTAATCATTAGACTAAATTCTACCCAATTCATTGGATCACTATCTAGGTGCATCAATCATAACATTTTCATGAAAATGTGTTCCAATTAAATAATCAAGCATTAGCATAAGGTTTTCCTATAGAGAATATCATAATCAAGTTATTAGGAATAAAAATGGTAATATCATAATGGTATCCATGAAAAAATGGATTTATATAATACTTGTACATTTATAATAGAAAATAGGCATATATAATTATATTCATTGTCAACATTAGGTGAATGAATTTAAAATGAGTTTATGAAACATTAGAAATGAATCATTTTAATGCGATTTATGGGAAAATAGTAATGACCATTTAATGTAGAAAATGAATAATCTAATAAATAAAATCTAAATGAAAAATGATTGTTTCTCATATTTACATGGGTTATTTTTTAAAAATAGTGGTGGATTAAAATATATTATCGATTAAACATCAAAACGGGTATGAAATCAAGATGTTCTCTTTAATCTGGCTTTCTTATCAGGATCAATTGAGATGGGATATTTTTAAAACAAGTATTATCCCATAAAAGAATGAAGATTTGAAATAGGTACATATATATGGAACATAATAATTTAATTTAGAGTATTATACAAGAATAATTTAGAATCATGTTAGGGTAAAGTGAGAGATAGATATACCTAAACGAGAAATCGAGGTTCAAAAAGAATCTCTTACCTTATGTCTGAATGTGTTGCTTACATGAGCATAATGTCATAGGTAATTAAATAAAATCCATTAATTAATTATTTAATAACCATTTACATGAGTTATTGAATTATTATATTTTTATTAATATCATTTTTGGCCTTTTTTATAGGTTATAAGAGTCAATTTCATCATTTGGGGCATTCGTTCCATTTGTTTTGATAATCAGGTTACTTGTGTAAATGTACAATCATTTCAAAAGAGATTATATGTCCAGAATTGAAATAATATGTTATTAATGAACATACAAAATATTTAATTGTGTTATATATCAGTTATTATATATTTCAGTATAATTAATTTGATACAATGTAAATTATAATTTTTTTGATTAATTTGGTGTTTTTTCAATAATCGAGAACTAGTTTGGTTTTTTTAATTAATATTACTTATATATACATGTTGTAGAAAATTAAATATTCTATAACATAGGTATATTAATATTTTTTAACATAAAATTGATTTATGACCATACATAAAGGTGGTAATGGATATTTAACACTCATCATCCTTGAATGAGACAATTTAACACATCACGGTCCATGTTTTCATTTTTAGAACAAAATATGGCGGGATAAAAATGATAATAGGTTGTTATATTAACTTAATTAAATTAAATTATATAATGTATACTGTAGTTTTAGTTTCACTATTATAATAGGAGTTTAGTATAGGAAAATAAAAGAAAATATATTGAAAAAAAAAATAAATGAAGTAGAAAGAGGTTTTTACCTCTTGAATTATTCTCCTTGAGAACCTCTTTGGGGCACTTGAGTTTGGCATTTTATTAGGATAAAGTGATCTTAAACATAGGTGAGATACAAGTTAAGATAATTTGGAAGAATATTTATATGATTGAAGAATTTGTATTTGTCTGAGGAATAAGTGTTTAGGTGTGATATTTATAGTGTAGGAGACTGGTGTTTTTTAAATATTTTATTCATTTGTTTATAATTTTGGTTAAATTAAATGAATCATGTTGATATGTGTGACTAAATAAAGTACTTAGTGCATGTTATTTTGAACCAATTATACTCACCTCATCTATACATCATCCATGACACAAATATTCATGTATTTAGTATTTACCTAAAATTACCAAATTTTACTATTCACCAAAAAATCATCTTTTTTTGGAAGGTCCCTAAAATTCACACTACCTGTTCATTGAATTTTAAATTTAAAAAATGGACTTCATTTAATGAAAATAATTTTTTAAATATGATATTTTCAGTTTTTAAAAAAATAATATCATTTACTTGAAACAAACAAATTTTAAAATTATAAATGATTTTATAACACATTGAAAAATTAAATAACGACTTGTAAAATAATATTATAATAATAATAATAATAAATATTTATTTATGATTCAACTTTATCAAAATAAATTTTATTTTATATCATTTTATTAATTATAATATTTTAAATAAACATTAATGTTTTATAAAAAATAACAACATTACATTTACCATTTTCAAAATATTTATTTACTTATTTAGTAATATAATTATATAATATTTTCATTTATAATATTGGTAACTTCTATTTATAATTTCATAAGTGAAAGTACTATTCTATTGGACATTTAACTATTCATAGTGGTCATAGTACAATTCCAAAGGCCATGATTTTATTTTATTGGTTTAGGATCCTTAATTTCTATAAATACTTCATATTACATTCCTTATTAATTTATCAAGTTTCTAATGTGTTATCTATGTAATTTTTTTTTATTTTTAGTATATGAAATAATTATAATAAGGGTTATTTTGTTGATATAATACCAGGCCATTACATTCATTTCCCATATGAAATTTCTCCCTCCAATTTGTTTTACAAACTATGGGGAAACAAGTGAGGGTACTTATCCTTCAACAAATCCACTAGTTCAAATATTTCATCATATTATATATGGTTCCTCTATAGTACATTGACCGGGATAGTGGCATGTTGTGAATGATTTATATATATGATCCAATATATTTACTAGATTTTATTTGTTAGAGATATCATTCTCCAGGGGAACCCCTTGTGAATTTAAAACATTTTTCAGGATATAGAATGTACATCCTCTGTTACGATAAGTGGAACATCACATTTAAATGAGATATGGTAGATATAAATGAAATTATATATTCCACATCTCCAAAATGATCAAGAACCATGAAAAGGATGATGTATATGAGAATCACCATTCCATTCATCCAAAATCTAATAATCCACTTCCATGATCATATGTATAGGGTTAACATGTCTCTAGAAATAAAATATAGGTCCCATCGAGGATCTTCTGCCTAACACTTCTATTTACTTTTGGCTACCATGATGTTCAAGTTATTTTTTCCACCCTTCCTACCATTTATTAAACCATTGAAAGTCCTAGAATAATATGTTCACTGACATCATCCCAGAATGTTGTTGTTTTCATATTTTCCGAAAAATGTCATAATATTGTTCCATTTAGATGATCAAGTGAAAACATTTACTATAGGAGAACATGATCGAAGAATGATGTTGGTACCATAATTAATTTAATTAATTAGAACAAACACTCAATATTTATTAGAATTTATAATTTTTCCTCTAATATTTTTCATCAGTATGATGATGATTCGTCATACTGATTTTTAACTCAATGTTTATATAATGTTGGAGACATTACTAGATCGTATAAGTAAATATTGATCAAATAAAATTAATAGTGGTGATCCCTAAAGCCTTACCATGTATTTAATGTATATCAATTCAATATCATCTATTGAGAAGTTCTACTAGATTATTATAAGGTGATATTTCATTGTTAGATGATCCATAATAAACAATCTAGCATTGTTTTCTATAGATTATTTCAAAATTATGGTGAAAAGATTATGGTTAATTTTGTTTTCAATTTCCATGTTTTTATGGGACATGGATGCATAAACCCTTTGTAAAAATCCCTTTAATCCTTCACTTGTTTTCATACTAAGAACATTGATGTATATTAAGTGATCTGTTTCTTCATATTTTCCTACCAATAGTTATCTCAAAGATCTAAATATATATTTATAATACATATGTGAATAGAAACGACTGAGTAATATGAAACATTAAAAATATCCTTAATTAAATTTTTATTTAATGGTACATATAGCCATGTACCAAATCATCCAAATCCTTTGTCATCTATTTTGACCGCTTAGGAATTCCAATTTTTCGATTACTTCCACATTTTTCTAAAATTAGTCATAATTTCATTTACAATATTTTTTTCTCCATAATTGATAGTTCAGAAATAAATTGTGAAATAATTTAAATATTATTATTATTAATGATTCCCATGTATATGATTTTTAGGTCTATGAATATTGGATCCTTCTAATTCATCACCATTGACAAAAATACATGATCCTTTTTACGTAGATCATTTTCCACATTATATTATTTCATATGATTTTATTTTATAGAAAATTAGTACTTTTTATGAGATCTAACCAACTTCACCATGGAATATTAAGATCCTTATATGTGAATATATATTTTAGGCTTTTATTATCATTATATTTTTCACTATTATCCTTATTTTGATTATGCCACTATATTTTCAATGTTGATATCACAGTTTCAAACACTATATCGTGTGTGTGATAGTATTTCTAATGAATATTAAACATCCGTGAGGTAGAAGATATAATTTAACATTTTTCATTAGTATATCGCCTAAAATATACATGGATGCATCATTGTACACCACAAAGTGTTCCTATCTTATAAAAATTGTGTGTAATGGTGGATTAATAAGTCTATTATTCATCTCATTAAAGATAACATCATGTTAATTAGTGTAGAAAAACATCACTCCCTTACATTTTATCTTAGATAATGGGTTTTACATTCATTAAAAGTTATTCAAAAATATTCTTTAATACGTATATCGACCATGGACACTATGGATCTCAATTATAGCTGTTGGTATGGGCCATATTTGAATTTCCTTTCTATTATAAGGGTCCAAATATATTATATCACTAGTGATGAAATGACCTCAATATCGATACCTATGATGTCCATAAAATATGCTCTCAACATTTCATCTATTGTTAGAATACTCCGATCGGTTTGGGGATGGAAGTCCATGGAAATTTAATATAAATTTGTAAAGAATTTTTTTGAATATTCTAAAACCTGGATGTAAATATTGGATCTTCATCAGATAAAATCAATAGTGGTTCTCCATGCATCATTATCACTTCCCTAATGTATATCCATGCATGTTTATCTAGTGATAAGTCCTCTCAGATTGTGATGAAGTATTTTAACACCCTTCCCCACCTTGTTGGCTTGAGATGATGGGAGGATATTACATGGCCTTAAGCAACATCCCCAATGTGAAAAAAGCTATCAATAAAATCCTAGTGCTTCATTAACATATTGGGAATGATTTTCCCTATGAAATAAGAAGCACCAAACTATATATCCCCTAACCAAATAAACAACTACAAGATGCATGATAATAATTAAAGGTAACTCAACATTTACTTATATCAAAACATACTATAAAAGTACCATAGTAGAACACTACTAAACAACCAACTATAGGGAAAAAGAAAAAAACCACAAGACCAAATGACTCCAAAGACAAACACTGATCCCCTATTATAATCCATGCTCTCACAACACCAGAACAGACTATATATCACAATGTACTGCTAATGAGGTGTGATAAAATATTTTTCATATATATGATAGGTTTTATCTACAAAATAACCAATGTTATAATGAAGTGTTGTGTCATGAAACTGATTAGGATTTCAACAATTTACTTCTTTACCTATTCCAGTAGGATTAAACATGTTATCACATGTATATAAAATGGTTTATATAAATAAATTTACTAAATAGTTTATATCAATACATAAACAACTTCCTATGTAATACATTTTCCTCAATACCGGAACAAGTTATAAGCAATGAAAAAAAAAATTATAAACCATTAAATATATTCTATTTGGAATATTCAATTGTAATCCAAAAATATACACATCTAACCATTCATTTATTGTGACAGTTTGATAATAATTATCATTTTCTCATTTAATTACCAAATCATCATAATGTTATTAAAACACATATGCCATTACACCTTTAGAACCTCGTATAAGATCATATTTCAACCAATACTCATAATAAAATATCAACACATACATCAATGAATGCCCACAAAAAATTCCAATACAATAATGAAAAAACCATTCCCATACGAAATCATTTCAATGCAAAAACCCATTTCAATGAAAAACCCAACTCAATACCAAATCCATTTCAATCACGAAATGATTGTATTTTTTTCATAAATAGATCCATGAAACTATTTTAAAATTAATATTATAAAATAATTTATCAAATAATAATGTACCATAGATTGAAAATTTCACACAAAACAAAAAACCATCACTAAAGAAGGATTATACAATTCTTTTCACACCTATTTCAGAATAAATTTCAATATATTTATATAATATGAATATAATAAATCATGTTCTAAATATAGTATTTGATAGTTAATCCACCTACCTGTAATGATTTTTTGAAAACTGAAAATGGAACGAAAACATCCACAAAAATGGGTTGAAACTCCATAACCGACATTCGATCTCTTACCCTAAAATAAAAAAAAACCAAATATAATAATAGTTGACATCAGATACATTATATCTATACGTAGTGAACATAGATTTAAGAAATAGATAGATCAAGAGAAGTATATACAAGGAAAATAATCATAAATATCCAAGAATGGGAGATTACCATGACAATCCCACATTAAAATGCCATGATATGCCTTCATATACCCTCTAGATCGATGGGAGAATATTAATTTTCCTTTGGGAAGAGAGAATCTCATGTTATGTCCACATAGGAGGAAAATAAGGGATATATAGAAAAAAAAAGTGTGATAACCACAATTATAGGATCTCATCTTTAACCTCTGAACAGTTAATCAACCAATTAGGAAAATTGTATGATAACCACGTGTATGAAATTACATCAATGATGTACCTCACATGGTTACCTAAAACGGTTATAAAATTGTGAACCACCTGTGAAAAATTCCACTGTCTGATATAACATGGTTTCCCCTAGGCTTCCATATTGTTTGGGAAAACTATTTTCCACATTTTCACCTTCCCTTTAACGCTAGTTTCATTGTGCACAGTTTCCTATAGGTGTTCCATGGTTTTCCAAAACCATCATCCAACCATGAACAGTAATAAAATCCCAAAAACATTCCATAAACATTTTATGCCATCCCGTACCTCTCCAAAACCCATTATATAATTTAAATACCTAAAATAAGGGCTACATACATGAATCCAAGGTTGATAAATTTTCCCCACAATTGTAATTTTCATCCCTAAAATGTAAAAATCCATCACTACTATGATTTTGGTTTGGGAATTGCTTTTTTATTGTATTCTCCCATTCCCATGTATCTTGTTGATTATAACCATGATTCCCAAAAACCAACACTTAACCCATGATTTTTTCAAGAAATACATTCTCTTGACTATCCACAATATTCACTGGCATCTAGACTAATGAAGAATCCATATCTAGGGTGATGTGATCCCATCGAATCACATGGTCAGGATTAGGATGATACATTTTCAATTGAGATACTTGAAACACATTAATCACTTCACTGAACAGTGATGGTAATTCCAAAAAATATTCTACCACACCAAATCATTCATGTATCTCAAAAGGTATTATGTATCAAGGATATAACTTTATATTATTCCCAAAATGTCAATTTCCATGACATGGAGAGATCCTAAATAACATGATTACTAATAGTGAATGACGATGGTAGATGACTATGATTTTCATATGATTTAGGATGACTATGATTTGTCTCCATCCATTTTGTGATCAACTGAGTCTTATCTCTAGTTTCATGGAGAAGGCTTTGCCCCACAAGTGAATATTTACCATGTTTTCCCCTAAAAATTTGTAGAATGAAAAGGACTCCCAAATAATTATTCAAAAGTATACATATGTATTGATTATTTATAAATATCATTATATTAAAACATCACAAATTATATGGGCTCTTCAAAAAAGACACTAAAATTCATCACACATTATCTAATTAAGATGTATAAATAATGGTCTCTTACATAAGGGGTATGTCTAACATAACCTATTAAAAATAAACCATCTTATATAGTATATTTATAATGATGAATACTTAATGAATATTTTTTACTACTGTCAAATGCATGGGGAAATATTTCAAATAATCATTTTGAGGAACATCGTCTTTATTTCTAGATTATGGAAGATTGAGGTGGTTGTGTCTCATGACCACGATAATGCAACAAAAAATTTTCTCTATTAAGAAGAAATAAAACATATTCATTAGATCAAAAAAATTATACATAACTAAATTCATTACTTATTTCTTATTGGTTGCACTAAAGTACTTATTATTACCCAAGGTGTTATAATGTGATATTTCTTGGGAATACGTTCTTGATCATCTATGATTCTATATATGGTATGAATATTGTATCCTATGATTTATGGAACCTATTACATTTTTATAATGGTATTAGTGGAGAACTGGACTTATAATTTTGTGTGGATTTTCTAGGGAGTGTATCAATACTATAGAATCTTTAAATGAACTATTATTTTTCAATGTAATTAGTGTTATTTTAAATTAATCATGGATACATAAAATGAAATATATACTACATTCTCATAATGAATTGGTATATTGGGGGTATATGTAAGAAACTTCCATTTGAAGATATATTTTTAAAAAAAATATATAATAATTTATACAGTTAATTATGTAAAATATGTTTTTTTATTGAAATAAATTGATAATTTCATTGATTTCATGGACAATACTAATATAAAATAAGTATTAATGGATTATTACTATTAATTCTTAATATTGTACATGATTTTGGAAAATAATCTAATCTTTTATCCCTCTAATTTCTCCAGGGATTTATTAACTAGATCACATAAAGACTAAAAGATACTTTGACGTAGTCATAGGTCTCTCTTGTTATTGAAAATGAGAATTGTTAATTCCTAGTGTTAGTTGAATGAGTAGTGAATCATCCAAATATATATATATATATATATATATATCTTATTCTTTAATCTCCATATCTCACATTATCCCTTTATATCCTCCATTAATGCAGAATGGTACTTTGTAAAATTAATTAGTTTGTGTGGTTGAGTGGTAAGGGTTTATTAAATGGAAGGAAGTATGGATGGAGCATTCAATGGTAATTTCAACTATTTTGGTTATGAGTATATAATCAGAATTAGCTTGTGGTAGGTTTCATGAAACACTATTTATTACCTAGTAGAGAGAAATCATGAAATTATTTATCAACACAATGTAGTAAAACTAATGGTCTGGTTCCATTCCATGTATGGTGTTTGGATTCTTTTGTTTGGTGGTGAAGTTCTATAAAAGGTAATTTTATATTTAGATATATGAACCTCCACCAGATAATTCTACATAAATAATATATCATCTGTGTATATTTTCACTTTATCACCATATCTCGTCATGTTTAGGTGAAAATTGGGTGAAAATTTTCTTTTTTGTGGGATAAACCAAACTCATGTTGTAGGGTGGTCGTAGATGAAGAGACATCATTTCCATTATCTTTTATTAAATAATTCAAAGTATATGGTAATTATATATTCAATGGAGATCCAATATTCTAGGACTTCCTCTAATTATAAAAAAATATACCTTCATTAATAGTATATATAATGATCTCAGAGGTTTCTTATTCATCGTTGTTTATATAAACATTATACATAGAGTTATTTATGATTCTTTTGGAAATATTATTTCTGACTCATTGCACATATCATGGTCATTTTTAGACCTTCCCAAAGTATGAAGGATATTCTTCGCCCTCATAATATCATTAATGGAAAAGTATATAGTACTCAATATCATCAACTTTCTATGTCTTTCATATTAATTAATATATCTTTTTAGATATTAGCTTCCCTCACTAATAGATGTTGAATTGTATTTATTTTTCAATTATATCCATGGGATTTTATCATAGTGATGAAAATATATTAATCATGGGAATGAACTGTGAGTATTTCATTTTATTTAAAACTAACCATATTTTTCATAAAACTAATTTAATAGTGAGGGGGTATAATGTGATATAAATTGACATATTCCAAAATGAAATGGAACTAATTTATGGAATGTGATTTTTAACAAGTGCCTTTATGATTCATGGTATGGAATTCCTAATCTAATTAGTTTCAAAAAAAGTTGAACCATAATAATATCAATATTTACATCACAAAATGATTGTGTCACCCAACAGTGAAATTTAACCAATAATAACAACAAAAGACACAAAAATCAAAAGTCAGTTCGAGGCAATTTGCCTTCTCCCAATATGTGGGGTAGATATTCTCAGGCAATGTTTATTAAAACACTCCATTTCCTTTCTATAACTATTAAATTGACCTAAATTGAATGGATCACTACGGGAAAAATGGGTATTTCCGACGGGTTATTTGAGACGGGGGTATTTGCCCGTCGCAAATAAGTAGCCTTTTGTGACGGGATAGCTTTCCCCGACGCAAAAGGACTGGCACCCTTTGCGCGCCAAATCGCAGGAAACATATTTGCGACGGGGGAATATTCCCGTCGCAAATAACCGTCGGCTGTAAAACGTATTTGCGACGGGAATATTCCCCCTTCGCAAATAGTACGTCGGCAGGTGGTTATTTGCGACGGGACCCGTCGCAAATAACTATTTAACTGTTGACCGTAATAAATGCTGACTAAGGTATTTGCGACGGTACCCGTTGCAAATACTACTATTTGCAACGGGATACCTGTCGCAACTAATCTAACCTATAAATACCCCCATCCGTTTTTTTCATATCATTCTCAAATTCCATCTTCTTCTTCTCTCAAAATTTTATTTCTACAGTTCAGTTTTTCTCAAGTTTAATTTTTTTCTTCGGAGTTGATATTGAAGTTTTGAAAAACGATCAGAGATCAACCTCAGATCAATTTTCAAGGTATTTATATTTATTTTATTTTAATATTTATTTTTAATGTTTTATTAGTTTTAATTATTCTTAATTAGTTGTAATTTAATTATGTTTACATTGTTTTATTACTTAATAATTAGTAATAAATACTAATAATTAGGAATAATAACATTATTTAAATATTAATATATTTCATTATTAATATTAAAATAATATAATTTTTTATATATATACATTTCTCTTTTCATCTGTGTGTTTGTTGTCTTCACATGTATTATTTGTATATGGAGATAGAAAACACACAGATGAAAGGAGAATTGTATATAAATTAGAAAATAATATTATTTTAATATTAATAATAAAATATAATAATAATGTTATTATTCCTAATTATTGGTATTATTCCTAATTATTGGTAATTATTCATTTAATTACTCATAATTAAGAACAATTACCAATAATTACCAATAATTAGTAATAATTAGTAATAATTAGTAATAATTAGTAATAATTAGTAATAATTACCAATAATTAGTAATAATTAGTAATAATTAGTAATAATTAGTAATAATTAGTAATAATTACCAATAATTAGTAATAATTACAAATAATTAGTAATAATTACCAATAATTAGTAATACTTACCAATAATTAGTAATAATTACCAATAATTAGTAATAATTACCAATAATTACCACTAAATAGTAATAATTAAGAATAATTAGTAATAATTAAGAATAATTAGGAATACTTACCAATAATTACCAATAATTAGGAATAATTAGTAATAATTAGTAATAATTAGTAATAATTAGTAATAATTAGTAATAATTAGTAATAATTAGTAATAATTAGGAATAATTAGTAATAATTAGGAATAATTAGTAATAATTAGGAATAATTAGTAATAATTAGGAATAATTAGGAATAATTAGGAATAATTAGGAATAATTGGGAATAATTAGCAATAATTAGCAATAATTAGTAATAATTACCAATAATTAGTAATAATTACCAATAATTAGTAATAATTAGTAATAATTACCGGTAAATAGTAATAATTACAGGTAAATAGTAATAATTAGTAATAATTAGAAATAATTACCGCTAAATAGTAATAATTAGTAATAATTAGTAATAATTACCAATAATTAGTAATAATTACCAATAATTAGTAATAATTACCAATAATTACCAACAATTAGTAATAATTAGTAATAATTAGGAATAATTAGTAATAATTATGAATAATTAGTAATAATTAGGAATAATTAGTAATAATTAGTAATAATTAGTAATAATTAGTAATAATTACCAATAATTAGTAGTAATTACCAATAATTAGTAATAATTACCAATAATTAGTAATAATTAGTAATAATTATCGGGAAATAGTAATAATTAGTAATAATTAGAAATAATTACCGGTAAATAGTAATAATTATTAATAACTAGTACTAATTAGTAATAATTAGTAATAATTACCATTAATTAGTAATAATTACCAATAATTAGTATTAATTACCAATAATTAGTAATAATTACCAATAATTAGTAATTATTACCAATAATTACCAATAATTAGTAATAATTAGTCATAATTAGTAATAATTAGTAATAATTAGTAATAATTATCAATAATTAGTAATAATTAACAATAATTAGTAATAATTACCAAAAATTAGTAATAATTACCAATAATGAGAAATAATTACCAATAAGTAGTAATAATTAAGAATAATTAGTAATAATTAACGGTAAATAGTAATAATTAGTAATAATTAGAAATAATTACCAATAATTAGAAATAATTACCATTAATTAGTAATAATTACTAATTATTAGTAATAATTACCAATAAATTCCAATAATTACCAATAAATAGTAATAATTAGTAATAATTACCAATAATTAGTAACAATTAGTAATAATTAGTAATAATTACCAATAATTAGTAATAATTACCAATAATTAGTAATAATTACCAATAATTAGTAATAATTACCAATAATTAGAAATAATTACCAATAATTAGTAATAATTACCAATAATTACCAATAATTAGTAATAATTCGTAATAATTAGTAATAATTACCAATAATTAGTAATAATTAGTAATAATTACCAATAATTAGTAATAATTAGTAATAATGAGTAATAATTACCAATTATTAGTAATAATTACCAATTATTAGTAATAATTAATAATAATTACCAATAATTCGTAATAATTAATAATAATTACCAATAATTAGTAATAATTAGTAATAATTACCAATAATTAGTAATAATTACCAATAATTAGTAATACTTAACAATAATTAGTAATATTTACCAATAATTAGTAATAATTACCAATAATTACTATTAATTAGTAATAATTACCAATAATTACCAATAAGTAGTATTAATTACAAATAATTAGTAATAATTACCAATAATTACCAATATTTATTAATAATAAGTAATAATTACAAATAATTACCAAAAATTAGTAATAATTAGTAATAATTAGTAATAATTAGTAATAATTACCAATAATTACCAATAATTACCAATAATTGGTAATAATTAGTAATAATTACCAATAATTAGTAATAATTACCAATAATTGGTAATAATTACCAATAATTAGTATTAATTAGTAATAATTAATAATAATTACCAATAATTACAAATAATGAGTAATAATTCGTAATAATTAGTAATAATTACCAATAAATTGTAATAAATAGTAATAATTAGTAATAATTAGTAATAATTACCAATTGTTAGTAATAATTACCAATAGTTAGTAATAATTACCAATAATTAGTAATAATTACCAATAATTAGTAATAATTACCAATAATTAGTAATAATTATCAATAATTAGTAACAATTATCAATAATTAGTAATAATTACCGATAATTACCAATAATTACCGATAATTACCAATAATTAGTAATAATTACCAATAATTAGTAATAATTATCAATAATTAGTATTAATTAGTAAAAATTACCAATAATTACCAATAATTAGTAATAATTATTAATAATTAGTAATAATTACCAATAATTAACAATAATTAGTAATAATTAGTAATAATTAGTAATAATTACCAATAATTACCAATAATTAGTAATAATTAGTAATAATTAGTAATAATTAGTAATAATTAAAAATAATTACCAATAATTACCAATAATTAGTAATAATTAGTAATAATTACCAATAATTAGTATTAATTAGTAATAATTAATAATAATTACCAATAATTACAAATAATTAGTATTAAATAGTAATAATTAGTAATAATTACCAATAATTAGTAATAATTAGTAATAATTAGTAATAATTAGTAATAATTACCAATAGTTAGTAATAATTACCAATAATTAGTAATAATTACCAATAATTAGTAATAATTATCACTAATTAGTAATAATTATCAATAATTAGTAATAATTACCGATAATTACCAATAATTACCGACAATTACCAATAATTAGTAATAATTACCAGTAATTAGTAATAATTACCAATAATTAGTAATAATTATCAAAAATTAGTATTAATTAGTAATAATTAACAATAATTGGTAATAATTAGTAATAATTACCAATAATTAGTAATAATTAGTAATAATTAGTAATACTTACCAATAATATCAGTACTATGAAAATAATAAAAAATTTATATAATATTAAAATTATCAATATTTGTAACATGTTTTGCTTTATTCTCAACATATTCAATTCTTAAGGGGTCAATTTTTAGGTCTATCTCAATAAAAAGTTTACGTCAGTCGTTTATGATCTAAACTCTATAATTATCCTAGCTTGAGTGTTTTTTCTAACAAATTATTCAAAACTAGTAATGCTTTTATATTTTATAGAGAAATATGGAACAACGAGGTCGTCAACAATCCTTATTAGGTGACCGCATATGGATAAATAAACGTATTAATCCAAACGGTTCTGGTTTAAATCCAGTATATGAAGAGGGTGTGGAGTCTTTTTTATCATTTGTAGCATCAAATCTAGAATTTGTTTCGGAAGGAAAAATAAAATGCCCTTGCAGAAAATGTGCATTGAGAACGTTTGACACGTTTGACAAAGTGGGAGAACATCTATTGAGTTTTTGTTTTCAACTAGATTATGTATTTTGGTATCAACACGGTGAACGCAGTTCCAGAGCAGGTGATACCAACTTGATTCCGGATCCATCCTGGTTTCAAGATTTAGTACATGATGTTGCAGGTTCATCTGTTCAACATACAGAAAGTCCGGCTGATATAGCTTCAAATCCTGAGTTGGCAGCGTCTGAATTTTATGAGTTGTTGAAGTCTGCTGAGGATGCATTATATCCTAGCTGCAAGATGAGCAAATTAGAAGCAGTTGCAATATTTATGGCTATCAAATCAGATAACGGAATGTCAAACACCTGTTTTGACCAGATATTTTCTTTGCTTAAAACACTGTTACCCGAAGGAAATGTTTTACCTGCAAATTACTATGAGAGTAAGAGGCTGGATCGAAATTTGGGACTTACATGTCAGAATATTCATGCATGTTCAAATGACTGCATTTTATATTCTGGGGAAAATGAGTCGTTGGATAGTTGTCCCACATGTGGGCAACTGAGATATAATGAAGGAAAACACGGGAAGTCTGGTTTGATTCCTGTAAAACAGTTGAGATATTTTCCGCTTACATCCAGACTCCAGTGTTTATTCATGTCTAAGAATACATCGACAATGATTTCATGGCATAAAGATAATATTTCAACCGATAAAAGATTGAATCATCAAGCCGATGGTGATACAAGGAAACATTTTGATAGAGTGCATCCATCCATTGCTTTAGAAGATATAAATGTTCGACTGGGGCTTTCCAATGATGGTTTCTATCCGTTTGGATCTTATGGTAGTCAATATTCATGTTGGCCTGTTTTTTTAGCTCCGTACAATTTACCTCCATGGATGTTGATGAAGAAGCCATATATCGTTTTGACTTTACTAATTCCAGGACATCCGAAGAAAAATACGGATGTTTATTTGAATCCATTGATTGATTAATTAAATTTATTGTGGAGTACTGGTGTCAGTACATATGATGTTGCAACGAAACAGAATTTCATACTGAGAGCAGCATTGATGTGGACAATAAGTGACTTCCCGTCTTATGGGATGTTATCTGGCTGGAGTACACATGGTAAGAAATCATTTCCTTACTGTATGGGAGAGAACAAATCATTTATGCTCATTCATGGAAAGAATCCTTTTTATTTTGACTGTCATCGTAGGTTTCTTCCAGCTGATCATCCTTTTCGCAGAAACCGATCTCATTTCAGAAAAGGAATTGTTGAAAGGGAAGGACCTCCAAAAATGCTATCATGTTCGGAGTTAAAATCAGTTGTACTTTCATTACCTCCCATCACTTTTGGTCCCACAATAAACCAACAGAAAATTTCTGGTTTTGGGAAAGAACACAATTGGATTAAACGTAGCATATTTTGGAATTTTCCATATTGGTCTGATTTGTTGGTCCGACAAATGTTAGATGTCATGCATATTGAGAAGAACTATTTTGATAATTTGTTTCATACAGTTTTGGATACGCCAGGAAAGAGCAAAGACAATGTAATTGCACGTTTAGATCTTTCCCAAATTTGCAGGCGTCTAGAATTGGAACTATTTGAGAAAATCAGAACAGAAAGGTTACTGAAACCAAAAGCAGCTTATACATGTCTAAAGAAAACCGTTTATTATTTTGTCAGTGGATTGCAAATTTTAGACTTCCAGATGACTGTGCTTCCAATTTGGGTAGATGTGTAAAGAATGGTCATATTACTGGATCAAAAAGTCATGATTGTCATGTTATAATGGAAAGACTGCTACCCATTGGATTAAGAGGTCTGTTGAATTATGTGATTTGGGATTGCATAACAGACATGTCTCAATTTTTTCGGGAAATTTGTGCGGCTACAGCTGATTATGATGCTCTAGGAAAACTTGAAAAAGATGTTGTTGTAATTATATGTAAACTGGAAAAAATATTTCTGCCGTCTTTCTTCGACTCAATGGAACATTTGATGTTACATTTGCCATATGAAGCCAAATGTGGAGGTCCAGTATAGTTTCGATGGATGTACCCATTTTAAAGATGCATGCAAAAATTGAAAAAAAAGTACGTAACAAAGCATCTGTTGAAAGATCTATTGCAGAATCTTATTTTCAAGGGGAAATATCTTTTTTCTGCTCCCATTATTTTGAATCTAAGTATCCTTCAAAACACAACCGAATGGGACGGAATGAGAGGAATATTAATGAAATCGACAATCAATTATCTGTTTTCAACCAGTCAGAGCTTGGTTTTGGTGGATTTTATGAACGCTGGCTTTCAGATGTTGAACATCATAGAGCTCATACGTATGTTCTGCTCAACTGTGAAGAGATGACATCAGTTGTACTGTAAGTGTTTATATCACTTATTCTATCATTTATGTTACAATAAATAACTTTGGTTTTTATAGGTTGTATGATAATCATATCAAGAAACAAATTACAAAAATTACAGCAGCTGCTCTCAAAGAACGTCGACTGAAAAATTTCTCTCAGTGGTTTCAAAAACTGGTAACATAAATTCTTTATCTTTTAGCAACTCATTCAATGTATAGTTTACTATATTGATAATTATTTCACAAATTTTCAGGTGTCTCGACATGCTGATAAAATTGACAAACAGCTTTGTGTATTGAGTAACCCACCATCCAAACTTTTTAAAACTTATAATGCATATGTGGTGAATGGATTTTGATTCCACACACATGCATATGGGGAATCGAAAAAAACAATGAACAGTGGAGTTAGCTTGAGAGGATCTCATCATCGAGAAAATGAAGTTGACTTTTATGGCATACTTGATGAAATCATTGAACTCTGTTATCTTGGACAACATTACATAACCATGTTCAAATGTCGGTGGTTGGATACAGAGAGAGGCGTGTGTGTTCATCCGACTCATGGAATCATCGATATTAAATGTAAAAGTGTTCTCGCAGTAAATGAACCATTCTTATTGGCTCAAGAGGCACATCAAGTATATTACGCAAAGTACTGTGCTACATCAAGAGACTTGACTGATTGGTGGAGTGTAATAAAAATTAAAATTCGAGACAATCAGTTTAGTCAAAGTGAATGTGCTTTCACTGATGTGCAAAGAATTGATGTTTTTCAAGAGAGTACTCAAAATCAATATTTTTTGCAAAGAGACATGAGTATCGATGACGAAACCCCATATTTAAGAGTCGGTGATGACGATGATGTTAATGATGTCACATATGAATTTGAAATGGTAAGAGATGAAGCAACTGTAACTCGAATGGATATCGATGATGTTGCGGAGGAATATGAAGATGACATTGACATATATGAAGATGATGATGAATATGAACACTGATAGAATTCCATGGTATTTATATACAATCATAATATGTATATATATATATATAATAGTAATTATGAATTATTTCCTAACAAAATTAACATTTTCTGTTTTAGATGGACGACGCCACATTTCGTGAGTTGGCGGATGCTGACCTGACTTTCGATGCAGATGAGTTGCTGCCAGATGACCCTCAGCCTGCAGGCGCTCCAGGGAGTACGCGGAGGGGGCGCAGTCTTGCACGATTGATGATTCATGACCCCGTCCCCGAGCGACGTCCACGTCTTGGGTTTGATCCATGCACACGGAGGAGTGATAACCTTTGTGATAACCTTTTGATTTGACTAGGATTTCATTAATCTATTCACATAATAAATGTTTATTATTTTTACAGTTTTCCGCATATAACAGTCGGACGGGGCAGCGCTATTTTGCGCAACTATATCTCTCAGCCGTGGACCACATGGGAGCATATTCCCATTGATGTGCAGCAGGCCATGTTCGGCCATTGTTTGGTACGTACCTAAATAAATAATTTTTATTTTGAAAATTATTTCATTTCTAACTTGATATTTTGATTTATTTGTAGGGTTTATGGTATCCGATCGAGGATACCATGCGTGACGCCTTCCACGAGGCATGGGAGGTGGCCATGCGTGATCGCCATCGTCAGTTTTTGAACAATTTTAGAAAAGTTGCGATGAAGAAAGAAGGAGTGTCAGATTTTGACGAGTCATGTAGAGCACACCGACCAGAGTACATTTCATCCCATGTATGGGATGGATTATGTGCGCATTGGTTGAGTGGTGCCTTTCAGAAGAGATCATCGGTGGGGAGGCAGAATCGGGGGAGACAGGAGGTGACTCATCGAGCTGGGAGTCGTTCTTTCAGTACTCATAGACATCATCTGGTACGTACATTATTTATAAATATTTTATATAACTATAAATATTAACAGTTTATTTTTTATTCTTATAGGCTATCGAGCACCCCGATATTACGGAGTACGACGTATATCGGAGGATGTATAGTGATCCTGCTACCGGGGAGCTCAGAGGTGATCGTCAGCATCACATCATGGTTAGTATTATTTGTTTTCAAGTGTAAAAATTAACTGTATATAATATATTCACAATTTTAATTTTAAATTGCAACTACATGAGTCATATGAGGCCACAACGTCACAGGCCCGGCCTGAGAGTCAGGCCATGTCATCAGATCAGACCACTGGCCTTCAGTTTGATGAGGCGGCATGGATGCAGGCCACCCAGTATGCCTTCGAGAAGGGCCGGGTAGTTGGTATCGGCTCTCAACTGACTCCCAGAGATTATTATGGCAGTGATGCGATGTCGGCGTCCATCTCGACAGGGGCTCATGCATCTTCTTCTACTACACAGTATGAGGATCAGTTGCGATCTCCGACTGCACTGATAGAGAGTCTCCGACAGGAGCAGGAGAAGATGCGTCAGCAGCATGAGGAGGAGCGTCGACGCCAGCAGCAGCTGTACGAGGTGCAGACGAGTCTGTGGCAGCATCAGAATCAGGAGCAGATGGAGTACATGCGCCGACTCACTCATGCTTCAGGGATGGAGTTTCCTCCACCACCATCTGCAGATCCCCCCCTCCCCCCTCCTTCAGATTAGAGTTTGTATTTATGTTATAAAATTTGTGAAATCAAAATATGATTTTTTTCTATTCGTAGTTTCTGTCTCATTATAAAATATTTATTAATATTCTATTAATTTTTATTTTTGAATTGTAATTCTATTATTATTATATTAATTAAAATAATTTATTATTTTTATTTGTGAATTATAATTATATTATTATATTAATTAAAATAATTTATTAATATTTTATTAATTAATATTTTTGAAATATAACTGGATTATTATTATATTAATTAAAATAATTTATTAATAATTTATTTTTTTTATAGTATTTGCGACGGGATACTATTCCCGTCGCAAATAGTATTATTTTTTTTTATTTTTTAAAAAATAGTTTTGCGACGGGGCCTATCACAAATAGTTTTTTACAAATATACGGAGTAATAGTTGCGACGGGTATTCTCCCCGTCGCGGAAAAGGGCTTTAGCGACGGGCCCGTCGCAAAAAATTGTTATTGCGACACTGTTTTCAGCAAAGGGTCATTTGCGACGGGACCCCGTCACAAAAGGCCATTTGCAACGGGATCCCGTCGGAAATGACCCGTCGCAAATACCTATTTTTCTAGTAGTGGATAACTAGAAAAGAAACTCTTATAATACCACTTTGTATCTTCTTGAATATGGATACCACTCAATGGGTTCCCCATTCCTAGTTGGACAATTGTCCACAAGTGAATTTCCCTAAATTCTAGAGGCTACCAACAAGCAACGATGGCATAGGGTGTTATACTGATGAAACTATGCCGTAATTTTTAGATTATAACATATCAGAATAAATAATAATATAACAATAGAAATAGTAAAAAAATAAAACTGAAATAAACAACAGAAGCATTATACGATAAATAACCATGCATCATTACAGAAAAATATATTATGATTCATGTCACATGATATGTGAAATAATCCAAAACATGATAAAGTACAGTCAGATATAAGATGCAATACCAAGACACCAAATTACAAAAGAAAACTAAGAAGAATTGTATCGATCAGCTTGGTCCAATTCTCCCCTGCTCCTAACAACAATCAAGTACCTGTAGAAGGGAATTTTTCTTTATCGGCATATGAAAGAATATAACTTGTTTGGGACCAAAAATATGACCCAAATAGGGTGTGATAAATAAATACCAGTAGGCAACCACCCAAGATCATTACCAGTCTATTAGTTATTATATTCAATAGCAGTGTACAACAGTGATGTCAATAACTAGGATGCACTAAAAAGTATACAATCCAATGAGAAATATCATTCTTTTACATTCATATCATGTTCGATAATTAATTAAATTACATTTAATTATATATGTCATGGGATTATTTTAGGGCTAGGGAATCCCCAATGTAACATAAGAACAAGAAATACCTTGGCATGCTATCTAAACAAGAATATGTGAATACTAATTCCTTCTTCTTCTTTGGCATAGAACAGGCATCATAAGTCATTCCATTGTAATATCTCACGGTCAATCCCTATATATAAATATTTTAGCATATTTCAAATTTGGATGATCCATTATATTATCATTTCAGCATGTGTTAGGAAAAAACATGATATATAAGTATTTTATCATGTTTAAATTAGGGATGACAATAGTAAATGAGAATTTTAGCATGTGTCAAGGTCATGTCCTGGTATGTAGAAATTTTAGCATATTTTAATTATGGATGGTTCAAGTATATCTTCATTTAAGAATAAAAAAACACATGTAAATTAGTCTATTACATGTTTAAAAAATTCAAAACTCACTTGGAAAAAATCATGTGAAAATCCTGTCATGTAATCTATCCATTACGAGGAATAAGAATTATAATCTTACATGGGTTGTCCATATATCAATCCTTACATTAACTATAAAAATTTCAAGGCATAAAAAATTATTCTGACATGTGTACTTTATATAAAACAAGAAAACATGTGAATTTAAATATAATAGGGCTTAAGAAATTTTCATCTAACATCTGAAATATTCAATAGGCAACTTCATTTTAAACATAATTCAAAAGGGAAGCAAAGGCATAACCATATTAATACTAGTCCAAACATCTAAAAAATGGTCATATGAGGGAAATGTAACCCTGAGGTGGTACTTAATCAAACGAAACAAGATAAAAAATACTTATGTTAACTAAATCGATGACATAGTCATCCTTAAGAAACAAAAAGGGTAAATTTCCATTAAACATTACACCATAAAGACAGTAAAATGGCACTATGTCACATGTAAAAAACTCAACATTGAGTGAAAGACACAAGACCACATACCTTGTCTTTTTATGACTCTCCACATCAAATGTCACCCTACAAATCAATATAGAACAAAGTAGATATAAAAAAAAAAGATAAAACGTCCATGGTCTAATAACATCATTTATAGAAAAATTCACAATAAATTACATGAGGGGAATTAAGAGATTACAGAATGGCTTCCATCACAACCAAGGGTGTTTGAATCATTGTTCGGATTGAAACACGGGAGGAAATTCATATTATGGGGCTTCTTCTCACAAAAAATGGGTGAACCATTCTGTTAATCTGACACAATACGATGATATATCCCATTTTAGAATGTAACTCCTCATGCTTCCATGGTATGCTTCCTTTTTATAATTCAATACTATTTAATGTACGCAACACCGAGTTCAAGTGCACCACGACCTATCAAAATAGATGTTTAAAAAAGAAGTTATGAATATTATTAACCACATTTATAATTTTATGTATCCCATACAATTTTAACATTCATATTTTTTTTCCTAGATATAATATATGTACAAATTCAATTTTTTAGATAAAAGAAGTATGTTACAAAAAATGTAGTGTTTATACTATTTAATAGAGAACATTTTTTAAATCCAATATTTGACACTTTTATATATTCAATTTGATGAAATTAAATTCATATTTAGATGTTGTAGATGAAAATTTAGTTTGGATAAATTTTCTGTACATTTCTGATAACTTTCATATTTTTATGCTTAGTGGAAAATACTAAATATTAATTGAAATAAACTTAAATAATTAAAATAATTTATTGTGTTAAATTATGAATTTAATTATTGTAATGTATAATTTGATTATATTTTATAATTTAATATAATTTATTTTATTGGATGTAATTTCACATTAAAATTGTACACAAACAGATGTCAATATTTTGATAGTTTTTATATCTTAAAAACCAACCTATTTTTTTTGAAAGTTGTATTTAATATTTAATTAATTATTGGAACTTCTGTGCTGTGAATTTGGAAATATGGATTCCATATTTGGAATTAGAATTTCCAAATTCTGTCAATAGGTAACTTTTGTTTTTGTACATTATGAATATTAACTTCATTAATTTTTTAATTTACCATGGTTAAAGGGTAAATCATGTAAATATAGGAAAAAAATAATATTAAACTACACTAACACATGTCATAATCCTATTGGAAGAAATATATTCAACCATGGTCAACCTTAGGCCTAATTTTGGGCATTTTGGGACCACTTGTATGTGATAATGACATGGTATAAGAATTAATTTAAATTAATGATAATTATAACATATAAAAATATATTTTACAAAATCAATTTTAATAATGTGTTTTATGATAGATCACATTGACTATAAATATTCTTAGAAATCTAAAAATATTTTCTACATCATTTTATTTTACTTTTAATTTTTATACAATAAATAATTTAATTTATTTATGACAGAACAAAAATATAGTATTTTCCGTATTAACAATGGAATCAAATAAATGATATTAAAAATATAGAAATAAATATAATTAAAAAGTTTTGATACCATACATGAATTTTATGTACAAAATTATCATATAAGGTATTCTTTAATGCCTTTTTTCAAATTAATAATGTTGTTATGACTTTAAAAAAAACTAAACAGTGTCAAAATTGACATAAATGAATTTTCAAAACAAATAACAGTTTATTAAATGATATAAAAATCCTAAAAATCTATGAGTCTTCCAAATGACTTATATAATTATAAAAAATTCATTAATTATCCACTTTATGTCCCCTTGGAATTTTATTGTATATAAATTAATCATGTAGTATATGGTAAAAGTTAAAATATTTAACATAGGATTAAATCTAAAAGATAAGGTTCATATTTTTACCTAATCAAGTCTAAAAACTATTGGATGAGTGAATTTCAAACCATACACATCATAGATTCTAAATAAATCAATTTTGATCTGTTATAAACCGAAATTAATTCTATTCTAAATTAATATTCGAAACTTTTCCTAATGTGCTTCTCACCTCTCTTATTAAAGGACACCTCACATTGTTTTTAATTCATGCCTACAAATACATATGGCTCATCCAAACCCTACTAAAATATCCTACCAACCACAAAAAATTCAACCTAGGGGCCTTACTTTTATCATATATCCATCCTAATGATCCCTTTTGTGAAAATCAAAAGGAAACACCCGAAGAAGTTGAAATTATTTTATCACCTCTTTATAAGTTCTTTTCGTCTTCTACATCCTCTTTATATGTTGATTCTATTGTAAAATAATAACTCAAGAATCTACTATATTCTGAGATTTTGTTATGATTATGGTAAAAACATGTTCTTATTTTACCCGTTTTATGACAAACAATTTCACCATGTGTGCGTACATATGGCTTATTGTCTCCGCGTCGTGGTGAAAAATGTTTTTCCTCTATAGATTATTTTTATGGGCATAATTGTGAATAAATATAACCTAAATAAGTAATATAACCTGACATTACTTAGTCAAAATTCATTATCAATACAAATCCATACCATTAAACCATTACTTAAAGTGATATCATCGCTCATGCGTATTTACGTCTAACCATCTCCACGACGCGACGAGACTCATCTTCAACTATCACTATCCAAGAATAATTTTTGGGAAATATATTATGAATAATTTTGAAATATATGACATAATAATTACATTGTAATAAAATAAATATATATATATATATATGTATGTATGTATATATATTTCATTAACTTACTTCCATAAGATACGAAAATAGAAACTGTGTTCATGCATACGTACGACTTACTGTCTCCATAAACAATGTATTCCACTTCATATGTATTTTTATTATTTATATTTATATTTATGATATATATGTGTATATATATATAATATTATACATTTTGAAAGTATGTAAATCCTGATCTAAGTATTATGATAATTAATATTAACTCAAAACACATACTATAAACCAAGCAATTATTACCCAAAATGTTACAGTAACTTGGAATTGTTTATAAATAGGTAATATAAAATCATAAAAGAGTCATAGATGATATCATAAATATTATTATTATTCTTATATAAGTTAATAATATGTTTTAAAAAATTATACTGTGTTTTTGACTTGTACAGAGAGTATCCGACCAAGGTAATGGTTAATTCTCAATTTCATTATTATCCCAGATTGTATAAGTGTATGTATGACTACGATATATTTATCATCCATGTCCATGTTTCATAAAAGAGTTTCCAAAATGATTACTTTTATGGGAATATTTAACTATGAAATCATTTAAAATGTTTTAGATATTTATTCTACTAATCATTTCTCATTAATTTTAATGTTTTCAAAATGTTTTTAAGGATTTATTTATATGTACATGAATGTTTTAAAATAATAATTCCTTTCAAAATATTTAAAGTGGTATGAGACAATTTGAATCAAAAATATATTTTAAATGTATTCATTTATAAATATTGTCACTTTTAAATGATTTCATGAAAAAGGAATATTTCTCTCAAAGAGTTTTACTGATCATTTCCAAAAAATGTCAACATCCTTAAGTGGATATTATTCAGGATTGTGGTTGATTTATTATAATAAATTCTTCAATAATTTATTGGATTAGCTATGAAATGTTTTAATATGGATGTGATATTTTTATACCATTCATTTTTTACGGTAAACTTATTGACATTTCCTATGTTCATTTTAATACGAATGTTTATGTTATGTTTCACCCTTTTCTTATGAGGAATTAATTAGACATAGTCTATGAAGGGTGAGGACCTATATAGCCCCATGATGCATAGGTATGTCTCATGAGACAAACTAGTATCTTGTAACAATGCCACGATATAATATTTTTTTATTTTATTAGCACAATTCCTTGAATTAGTAGTTATTATGTCCGATATTATACATTCCCTCATTGTGAAAATAGTTATTAAATTTCATTATTGGACTAGTAGAATATACATATTCATCTTTATTTTATAATGATTGATTTATTTTTTCCATATTATGTTCAAGACTGTGTTTAAAAGGTATCTGTTTTTATTATAAACTTTTCCTTAAACATTTATAGCTTCCAATAAATTATTTACCATTAATGGACATATAAGATCTCCCCCTTGCTTATGTTTATATTCAAAAGATTCAAAGATGTTCCAAATGAGCCTCATCCTGATTTTTACGGACTAAGTAGGTGCATCCAAGAGAAAGATGATCAAATCCAGGTGGAGGCATATTTTCTGGTGATGTAGCAGTACTCTAGCAGGCATTGTAGTGGGTATTGTAGCAGGTATTGTTCGGTACTGTAGCATCCAAAACTATTCATAAATCTAGGCCTTTGGGCCACCAGTTTGGTCCTCAGGTCATGGGAGGCTTTCAGGCCACCCAAGGCCATTAGGACAGTTAATTATCAAGGCCTTCGAGTCACTATAAGGCCTTAAGGCCACCCCACATCCTTCAGGCCACATGAATAAAGATGTACCAGTTAGACTACAAGGGAAAAATTCTTTAGATGGGGATTCAGGGAAGGTGTGTTAACTAGAGTAGATCTAACCGTATTTTGATGAATTTAATGGTATAAATTTTCCATCAGTACCAGGCTTCTGCAGATTTTCATATGACAACTATCCGACTTGCCCTGCAAAGATGGAGTGCTGATATCATGACATATGCTGGAGAGGAGAAGTTCCATGTGTTTTGTCTCGGTGATTCCCTCTAAGTCCTAGGGGTCATTTAATTATCTATAAAGCATTCGGGCCTTGTAAGGGTTCCTCCTCACCCCTTGAGAGGTGGATTATCAAAATAATAAAAAATGAAGGCCTTCAGGGCATTTCAACTGACCATGAAGTTTATTATGATTGATATGCATGAATAAGAAAGGGGAATAATGGAGTTCTAAATATATTATTTATACTGAGTTTTATGCTAAATATTGTAATGTTACATTCTTGTATGTATTATATTTTCCATGAATGAAAAATAATAATTGGTCCATTCGGACTCTATTCGTTTAAATTAAGCCAATGTATTAAAATAATTCACCAACTCCGGGTAACTGGGGTTGGGCATTCCAGCTGGTATCAAAGGATGATTAGCAACAACCTTGGAAATGGTTATTGAAAATTAATATTAGGGATCATAACCCTCTGATAGAATTTGAGGATAAGTACTTGAGATAATACTAGATTTTTATAATATAGATTATGTGGGTATTCCTAGAAATTTTATCGATGTCTGGGTATAACAAGTGGACATAGTTGTGGTAAATATGTACCTAGGGGTGAATACTCTAATAAGGTTTTCTAAGCGTGACTCAGGGAATAATGGAACACGACAATGGTGTTTACTACACACCTGTTTTGACAATCCCATGGGATATGCATTGAATAATTCATCTTTTCATTACAACCCATTATGATGGATTTATGAGTAAATAGTTGCTAAAAGGAACCATATTTATGATTATGGATTTGATATGCCGAAATTTATCAATTTATGTTAAGTATTTTACTATTTTGGAACTATGAATAATGATTCATTACCTAATCTACTGTATTTCATTGTTTAGAAATCATTCTTGTGTGAAGAAATGGAAATTTTATCAACACACGTAATCCATGTAGGGTTTTCCTTCCTATTAACGAAAATGATAGATTAGATGGTGAAAAAAATGGTTCTGAAAAACCGTTAACCATATTGGTACAAATGACTTAGGTTATGAATAATAACATTACCCATATGAAGCATCCTAATACACAATGTGGAGGATCAATGTTATACCTTTTCATGATACACCAACCTCCTTAATTCAATGGGACTTCTGATCCTTTTGTAGTTTAGTAGTAGATATGTTCTATAGAGAAAATGTTACTTTTCATTGGGAAGTAACGAAAGGGAAAAGGGTGTCATGATAGTTACTCATCTCTCAAGAGAAGCAGATAAATGGTGGTCATTGAATCAAAATACAAATGAGGATGACTACGTGAGATATATGGAATGGAGGGAGTTTAAAGAACTTTTTCTATGGAAATACATTCCTCATGAATAAGGATCAGATAACGAAAGGAAATTTCTAAGTCTGAGACAAAAAGAGGATGAAAATGTTTCAATGTATGAGGATAACATCACAAGGTTAAAAATACATGCTTCAGAATACATACATTTCCCAAGATGTAAGAATTATTGATTATTTTATGGGTTAAATCAATTCCTCTGACATTCATTGGAATCAAAATCTTTCTCATCGTACAGACATATAGTCTACAGTGCTATCAAGAGAAAAAAGTGATTCTCAAAATCATATTACATTAATGTAAAGAAAGAGAAGAAGATAATGTTGGAGAAATATAATGATAGACCTATGAAGAGAAATAAAGATTTTTCATAGTGTCATAATTGTGGGAAGAAACACCGTGGTACTTCACTAAAAGGAATGGGAGTTTGTTACAATTGTGGAGAAAAAGGTCACGAGGCTCATGATTGTAAGAGAAAGAAATAAGTTGTGTAAAGTTACAATTGTAATGATATGGGACATTATGAAAATGATTTTCTAAAGAATTAAATAAATATATCTCATAAAATGAAAATGGATCAATGTAAAGCATATGTTGTCACTACATTAGAAGTGGGATAATTAATGTATTTATGTTTTTGGATTCATGAATTCTATTCTTGTTGTAAGAATAATGTGATAGATATAAAAATTTTATTACAGTACATTTTGTTTTCATTAAGGTTTTAATATGATGAATTTAATTATGTTTTCTTGTATGTGACAATAAGAGAAAATTTACGTTGTTTGGGGAATCTGATGATACATATTATTTTGTAAATTAAAGTCTTTTTAGACATAGATTGGACAATAATATTTTGGATGACTATAATTGTTGGAAAGGATTAATCTAAATATTGTATACTGTTGTTTAAGGTTAAAAAATTTATTTTTATTATTTTTTTAATTTTATAATACTCTAGTTTTAGAAAAAGGACATCTCGTAGGTTAGGAGACAACCCATCGCGTCCGACAAAGCTATGGGAATCGAACCCACAACTAATGCAAAACAAGGCATTATCACATACATCTAGCCTACTAGAGGTACCTTGTTATTATAAAATGGTTTTCATCATTTAATATGTAAATGTTTATATTTAAAACCTCATACGATTGAGGTAAAAAGAATATTTTTAATTTTTATCATTTGAAGAGAATGATGTGTTTGTGGCATGAATTAGTTAAAGGATTAAACTCTACATGTAAATTAAGTATTTTTCTTTGTGTCCTTAGTCTATGAATAAAATTAATTCTATAACACTGGGGAACATATCATAAATCCAAAAATATTTTCCTAGTATATTATTTTGTGATTAATCAAATAGTCCACTATATAATTGTAGATTTATAGCTTTTTGGTCGTTAACATTCCCCTAAAAATATTTTCCAGCACTATGCATCAGAACATGGTGGTTTTATTCTCTTTTATATCAATGTTGTCTACGTGGAACCCTAGTATAGTTTATTTCTTGTAACCTTCATACATATCATACTTTATTTTAAAATAGAGGCCTAATTAATCCAATTTTTGATGCGGGATTTCAACTATGATATTTTGAAATGTCAAACCACCTATTTTAAATCATGAGATTAAATTGTGAAGACAAAATTTAATAAAGAATGAGATAATGTAACACCCCATGATTCAATGGTATGCCTCCATCTAAAATAACTCAATAGTGTGAAATGTACACAAAACATAGTTCAACCACAACACAACCTATCAAAAAAGCCATATAAAAAAATATTAATAGTATTAAAAAAAATTTCAATTTCATATATCCCATATTATTTTAACAATATTATATTTTGTTTATTAGAAATAATATAATGAAAAATTAAATTTTTTAGATAAAATATGTTGTTTAAAACAAATATTATTTTTACGTATTGTAATAGAGATCCCTATTTAAATACAATATTTGACACTTTAATATATTCCTTTTTATAAAATTAAATTCTTCTTATCAAGTGTGATATAAAAAAAATTTCGATAATTTTTTTGTACCTTTCTGATAACATTCATATTTTGATGAATAGTGAAAAATATTAATATTTTTAAAACAAAACATTTTCAATGAAAACAATTTATACTGTTAAATTATATTTTTCAGTGGTTTCAATGTATTATAAAATTGTATTTTTATTATTTCATATAATTTAGTTCCATGGATGTAATTTCACATTTAAATTGTACATAATCATGTGTCAATCTTTGGATAGTTTTTACTTCTTAAAAACAATTTTTTGGGTTTTGACAACATGAATTATATTTAATTTAATTACTGAAACTTAATTTTATTTTGAATTTATAAAAATGAATACCATATTTGGAATCATAAGGTCCATGTTTTCTAAATATGTAACTTATGTTTTTGTACATTATAATTAGTAATTCAAAAATTATTTTTATTTACCATGGTTACAGGATAAATTAGCTAAATATAGGTGAAAAAATAATATAAAACATCCCTAACACATGTCCTAATCCTATTGGGTGAAATATATTCGTAAATGTGCATCCTTAGGCTGACTTTTTGTTATTTAGGGACATCATGGTTGTGATAATGACATGTTATAAGAATTAATTTAATGTAAAAGTAATTATAACATAAACATATGTCTTTTACGAAATAAATTATCATAAAGGGTTATTTAACTAATATCATTGAAAATAAATATTCATTATAAAAATCAAATGATTTTGTACATCATGGTATTTTATTTTTGAATTTTATAAATTGAATAACTAAATTTATTTATGACCAAACAATTTTGTAGTATTTTCCTTATTAATGAAGGAATAAAATAAATGATATTATAATTTTTAAAATAAATATAATTAGAATTTTTTGATGACATAATAGAATATTATAGATTAAATTTTTTTATGAGGTAATAGTTAATGCCTTTTTTGAAGGAATAATGTTTTTATGGATTTAACAAAAATCAATAACTAAATTGTGTCAAAATTGACATAAATGAGTTTTTAAACCATGTACTATTTAATTAAATGAGAAAATTCCTTAAAATCTATGATTCATCCAACTCACATAGATAATGATAAAAATTTCATTATTTATTCACATGAGTTCTTCTTGGAATTGTATAGAAAATGAATTAACCCATATGTATAAAAATAAACGAAAACCTGATAAATGTTAAACTATTTCACTAAGGGTAAAATATAAAATATAAGTTTAATATAGTTATCAAACATGTCTAAAACCAATTTGATGATAGGATTTCAACCCATCCATGTCGTATCCTCGAAATTAATCAATTTTTAGTAATTAAAAACTGAAAGTCTTTTTAGAAGAAATTAATATTTCAATGAATTCCTAAAGTTCGCCTTACCACTCTTATAAAAGGGAACCTACATTCCTTTTTAATTCACTCCTCCAAATCCATTTGGCTTAGCGAACCCCTTCACAATTATCATCCCAACTTCTCTAACGTAAACCTATTGGCTATAATTTGATCTGAGAGCCAACCTTAGGATCACATTTTTTTCAAATCAAAAGGATGCTCCCAAATAAGAGGTAATTATTTCATAACCTCTTTTAATGTTCTTTTAATCATCTACTTCATCTTTCTATGATGTTTCAATACTAAAATGATAAATCCATCTTCTACAATATTTTGAGATGTTTTTTGGATTAGGTGACAACCATATTCATCTTTTACCCATCCTATGAAAAAAATATCACCACATGTGCATATGTAAGGATTATCATCCCCACGTTGTGGTGTAAACTATTTTTCAACTATAATTTATTTAGATGCGTATAATGATTAATAAAAATGACTTAAATAATAAAAGTAATATTATATTACTTATTTAAAATTCATATTAATTCCAAATCAAAACCATTAAACCATTTAGGAAATTATATCATCTCTCGTGTGTACGTATGACATACAGTCTCAACAACGTGATGATATTCATCTTCCTTGTTCACCATCCAAGAATGACTATAGAGAAATATGTTATGAATAAATATTAAAAATATTACATAATAATTCTACTATATAGATATATATATATGTGTGTGTGTGTGTGTGCCTGTGTGTGTGTGTCTGTCTGTCTGTCTGTCATTCACTTCCTTCTATACGATTCGAAAAATAGAAACAACATTCATGCATACATACGACTTACCGTCTTCATAAATGTTGTCTTCCATTTCATATATCTATTTATTATATATATATATTTAAATTTATCATATATAAATCATATTATACATTCTATAAGTATGTAAATCATGATCTACATAATATGATAAAAAATAAGAAGTCAAAACACGTATGATAAACAAAGCAATTATTACCCAAAATTTTATAATAATGTGGAATTAATAAAAAACAGGTAATAAATATTCATTAAAGAATCATATATGATATCATAAATATTATTATCATTCTGATATAAGTTAATAATATGGTTAAAAACATTATAAAGTTGTTTGAGACTCGTACAGGGAGTTCATACCTAATGTAAGGGTTAATTCCTAATTCTTAATATTATCAATGATTGTTTATGTTTTAGTATGTATTGGGAACTAATTATCATACATTTACATTTTTTATAAAAGAGTTTCATGAGTATTTTTTTACAGGAATATTTAACTTAAAAACATTTTAAATGTTTGAAATATTCATTCTTCTATTTCTTTCTCATAAATGTCCATGTTTTCAATATGGTTTTGAGGATTTATTTATATGGAAATTAATATTTTAAAATGTTAATTCCTTTCAAAATATTCAAAGTGTTATGAGACACTTTGATTCAAAAATATTTTTAAAATGTATTGCTTTATAAATTGTGATACTTTTAAATGATTTTAGGAAAAAGGAATATTTCCCTCAAAGAGTTGTACTGATCATTTTCGACTATTTTAGCATCCTTTGCAGGATATTATTCTTGAATGAGGTTGATTTATTATAATTAAATCTTCCATATGGTTTTTAATATGTTCTGATATGTTAGAATTTTAATGTGATAATTTTATACAATTCATGGTTTACGGTTAATGTATTGACATTTACTATGCCACTTTTAGTAAGAATATTTATGTTACGTTTTAACCTTTTCATATGAGGAATGTATTGATCATAGAAATTGATAGGTGGCACCTTCTATATCCCTTGATTCATTGGTAGGACTATTGAGACAATCTAGTGTCTTGGAAAATGTATTGATAGAATATTTTTGTATTTTATCTTCACAATTCCTTGATGTAGTAGTAATTATGTGAAATATTATGAATTCCTCATTATGAAATTAGTTATCAAATTAGATTATTCTACTAGTAGAACATCCATGTGCATGTTTATATTGTAATGTTTGATTTATTTTCTCCATATTATATTCATGTCTATGTTTAAAAGGCTCTTGTTTTTATTATACTTCTTCCCTTAAATGTTTATAGCTTCCGTAAAATTATTTACCCTTACTGAGCATCTGAGCTCACCTCTTTCTTATGTTAATTTTCCCATAATTACAAGATGTGTATTATGATTGATATATATGGATAATAATGGGTAATAATGGAATACTAATGATATTATTTATGATTAGTTTTATGTTAGAAATTATAATGTTATATTATTGTATGTAATATAATTTCAAAAAATGATAAAATGAGAAATCCTTAGGGATTTGATTCATTGTAATCATGCCAATGTATTAAAATAATGTACCGATATTGGGTAACTACTGTCGGTGCATTACAAGGAAAATTTTACACAAGTTCACATTTTGTACATGCATATATAAGTTGTGTATATGCCAAATTTTCCATCCATCTCCTAATTATATTTCACATTATAAATGAGTCCGACTGACATACGTACGTAGTGTGTACTAGTATTACATGGCATGTAACACCTTGTAATGTTATGTATTCATCATACTTCTATTACATGGACGGTTTTCTTCCTATTTATCAAGTACAACTTGGAAGAAAATGATCTTATCCTTAAAGGATGACCTGGGTTCTTACAGTACACTCCTCTATATATGTTTTTAGAATAACATACTATGAATTAGATTTGGGACATAACATAACTGGTATGTTTTAATTATCCAATTCATTATATATTAATAAAATTTCATCTCATCCACTGTATGGATTCCATGAAATAATCCAACCAAATATGTTATTTCTCTTATATGATGAGCTCATCTAAAAACACATCAGTTATGTTAGAGAGTTATTATTGTGTGGGAGGTACAAATGATTTTCACCCCCACAAACTATCCTTTGGATATGATGTGATTATTCTAATCAATTATTATGCTCTTCATGAGTTTATCCTCATGATCTTATGTACCCCATAATATAAGGGGAATCTCGTAGTATTGTTAATATTAGGATGAATTTTTTGTTACGATAATGTATTATTTTGGATAGGATTTTAACGATGAGAACCATGTTGAGATCCTATATTGGTATCATTAAATTTTCAATCTGGGGGAGGACTTGCACTCTTGGATAATATTTGGCTTTAGGGAGGACCACAACAACATATTCTATTAGGATGATATATTGGGGTATGATATAGTTTTCATATGGCTGTCCCTCCCTATGGACAATGATTTATTTTTTATAATTATAGATTCCTACATTCTAACTAATCATATTGATATTAAGAGTATTTTTATATAACACCCTATAAAAATAATTCAATGGAATGATATTTATTTTTATAAAAGGAGGACCACTATAGAATACAATTCGGTGAAGAAATCTGGAGATATTTATAATTATATTTATATAAGTACCTATTTGACAATGGATACCATAAAATTTTAATTAGGGGTGAATAAATATTATACCTACATATAATATGTGCTGAGGGGAATAAAAATAGAAGCATTTATTTGGTCATAAACATAATCCTACATTTGTACTTTTTTTTGTATCCTTAGTGAGATCTATTAGATCCCCATGGATGGTAAAACATTATTGGGACCTATAACATAATTACATTCACAATTTTTAGACATTAATATTACTATATAAGTGGCCTCCTTGAAGGCATCTTTCAGATTACCTTAATATGTTCATTTAATTATTGTGCTATTACTGAAATATATCAGCATTCATAGTGTTCTTAATTTGGAGTATGTATATATACGTACTTTTTGTTTTCAATAAATTATATAATATAATGATAAGATCTCGCAGTGAGGATAATAATATGATATTTTTCCATGATGAGTTACACTTGAATATATTGTCGAACATCAATGTGGGATGGAGTATGATCATGTTATTAGGTAGTTTATTGAAAAACAATTTAATCCCATGTGTTTTATGTATGAATAAAATGTTACACCCTTGTGTATTTAATAATATCGATTAAATATTCTTCCTCTACCTCTATAATATTTCATTCTCTTTGTAAGATGTTGACTGGGATATAATATTTCCATTACACTACCACTAGAAAATGTTGAAGGGCTTCTATAATACGAAAAAATGGCCCAATTCCATCCCTCTAATTTTCATTGGTATGTTTTGAAAGAATTTATATGTAGGGGAAATATTATAATATTTCTTATTATAAGTTTGAATATTTTCCTACCATTAAATTTTCAACAAAATATATTAACTGACATCATTTGTGGGGATATGGAAATGGGCCCATTCCAAACATTTTAAGTCTGATACCCCTAGTTATACCTCCTATTAGGATCTCATTTATAAATTTCCCTGTTAAATAATGCATTTTTTGACTCTTTATATGACTAATACATAGTTGGTAGTATACGATTTTGATATTGATAAGAATAATAGGATTCCTACTAGTTAAATCATAGACTATAGTGATCCTGACTCTATTTTTTCCCTATCTCACACATTTATGGGGTTTTATAATTATATCATTTTAGACCAATGTATTTAAATAGATATGAGGATACCAATGAAAATATATGATTTACTATAGTTCACTATCCATAATGTAATTCATATAGTTTAATCACTTGTTGGATTCCCCATGGATCCTCTGTAGTGGAAATTATATTGTAGGGGATGTACATAGTGGTCCATAATTATTTTACTTTCTATTGGAGTTGTTATGTCGGCGATAGTGTTATCCAGTCATTTGGGGTCATGATACATCTACTTGGGTTTCTATAAATGGGGATCAAATTATTCATTCGTAGTCCGTTTTTTTTATGATTTTTGTTATTTTGATACTTTATAAAAGAGTTATGTTTCTCTTAGAATATATCCTTATGATGGATTTTTCTAATTAGATTTATGGGAATATGACTGAATGGGTCAGACTGTAGCATCTATATGAAGATAACCTTAGGATAAGGATTCCATAATAATATTGCACTAGTAAATGGACATTTATAATCATTGATACTAATACTTGTTATTGAATGATGATGTTGGTTCTATGTGGAATATGTCCCCACCATGATGTGTTAATAAAGAATATATACCTAGTTTATAGATATGAATGAATTTCTATGTCTGGATTAAAACATATTAAGTCATACTATGTATTATTCTAAAACTAGAATAAATTCCCATATAGTCCAAATATTATGATTCTCTTTTTCATCAAGTAAATATGTTGTTTATGTCATTAAAGGGGTGATAATATTGGATATATTGGAGGATATACATGATTTTATTAGTCATTGTTGTATACATAAATAAATATGGACCATTCATAATGATGTATCGTAGATTATATTCCCATATGGGTAGGATTTATAGAATAGTGGGACTCATAATAGATGATTTGGTATTAAAAATGGGCTCCCCAAGGAAGATGTGCTGAGTATTACACAATGTTAGAGGAAAACATGTGTTTCTTCATCCCTCCACTTGATATGTGGATAGTTAATGATAACAAGACCTATAGGGTTATTGAAACCATTGTAAATTATTTACTATTACATTCGTGTCTCCTATATATTTCTCCGTGACAATAGACATGACACCACCCTTCATCATTTATTAATTGTGGTGATGAGATCAAAAAATTTAATGAGGTTTGGGGTTACCCTAAGGAAGGAGTCCAATAAGCACATTGATCATTATGAAATCTTTATTGGAAATACATACACTTTTATGGATAATATTAGTATCTTGAACCATGAATAGACTCCCCAAAAACCCTAGAATGGGAACTTATATTAACAAGGTAAGGAATTATTGTGATCACCCTTTAGGATCCATCAAAATGAGGGGAAATACTCTATGAATCCCATTATCTAGGGAATTAAATAATGAATATGGGTGATCTAGTTCTCCTGATTGCATGATTATTTGAATTTGATAGCCATGGTAGTCAGTTGTGAGAAATTCTCCTACTAACATATTGATCTTATCCATAGGGTGTTTGTAAGGTCTTCTAAGAAGCTAAATTCACCTAAATGAGAAGCCTATGTGAATTAGGGTTAAAATAGTTTTTTAAATTTTTATCTACCTCATTACGAACATATAGGCAGTCTGAAACCCAAATGTATTGTGAGGATGAATGGGGATCCTTAGTGGATGATTAGTGGGGGAAAATTTGTTTCAAAAGTCATTTGGGACAAAGTTTCACCCTCATCAATTCTTGGGAGAAGGCTTCACCCTTATTATGTGGTGTGGGGAAGTGGAAACCTAGTATATATTGAACTAAAAGCGTTTCCTTAATATTAATATAAAGAAATATGTATCCCTATATAATGGTTACATTGAATCATTCCATAATTTTGGATGAAAAAGGTGATGGTTCTCACTTTTTGAAGGGGCCTTTAATGTAACAAAGGAGAGTGATATGCTAGTGTGCCTCACTGGGGGGGGGGTCCTTCAACCTAATTTTATAAAATTCGGATATATGTTGTATTGTAGAATGTATTAAAAAAAACCATTCTGTAAAACGATTTATATTTGATAAATAAAATTTTTACATAAAGTTATTATAGATAAATTCAATCAGGGGACCTTTTATGTATCGCCATATTACAATGGTTCCATGAAATTCTGATCTTCAAAAGTAGGACTCCCTGAAGCTGATGTATAAAATAAATTTCTTGACCATTGAGGTTCATTTATTTATAAATTAGGTTGTTCACAAAACAATAAGTGTGAGATATTTAAATTTTTAGGTTCCCTAATACCCGTCAAATTCATGAAGGTATTGGTTCACTATTTTATTAAATAATGTGGAGCTATGTGGTACCGAATATTTATAATTGTAAAACTCATAATGATAAGTGATATACCACCAGAGCATATGGAATGAGCCATAGGGAATGATTTACCACTTTGTTATGATATTTTCCTCTACAATATCATTCTTTCCATCCTTTTTATATTAAGCTTATGAATCTTATTTGTCCTTATTAATTTTCTTTTCAAAAATATTATAAAAAAATTAATGAATCCATCATGTTTTTGAAATAGTATATACTACTTTAAGGTTAATTTTTATATTTTATACATTTTTTGATAAAATCATTTAAGCATCAACATCCTATGATAATATGATCTTATTTTGTGAATTTTATGATCCCAAAGATCAATTATCATTTATATATTGACAATTAAATATAATTGTAGACTATTATTAATCATATAATACATTTAATCAGGATGAAATATCAATGATCCTATATATCCATGATGTTTTTGGAATGACATCTATATAATAGCATCGATCCATAATTCGATGATTATTTTGTTTGAACAAAAAATTTTGATGAAATTTTT
This sequence comes from Viscum album, assembly GCA_963277665.1. Taxonomy (NCBI): domain Eukaryota; kingdom Viridiplantae; phylum Streptophyta; class Magnoliopsida; order Santalales; family Viscaceae; genus Viscum; species Viscum album. The sequence continues at coordinate 790,906,908 of OY728128.1, read as the reverse complement.
TATACCAGTACAAAAAAAATAGTATGATCATAATAAAATTATTTTTATATCACACTTTTATTATATTCCTTTAAAGGGATGTTTATCACATATAGTTGAATGGGGAAATTACATGTCAACAATGGTCACTCAACGTTTTTGTATTTCCTTATGAAAATAAAATAAAATTTTAATTATATAATTGTATCCTATTGGAATGGTTTATATAGAATCTATATATTTAATGATACACTAAATATTTATTTATAAATCCATCAATAAGACCGTATGAAAAAAATATAAGTTTCCATTAATATATCAGTTACACAATAAAAACTATGGGATTCTATATGTGTTTAATAATTATTCTCTCCCAACTAAAAATCAGTATTTTTTCACAGTTTTCAAAGTCAGAACCCACATTCATTAATCATGTATTTACATTAAATATGGATACTTCTTTTGAATATTTTATGATCACTCTATCATAATTGTATGTATTTTTTGTCATGATTGGTATATGTGAAATTCTATTATAAGGGAATATTGTGACATATAATCCTCTAATTTATTGGAAGTTGATTCAACTATATATAAACTCTGAATATGGAATGAATGTCTTACTATGGTATAGGATAAATCAATTTCATCAAATCCATTATGATAATAGGAAATATATTCATGTCAAATAAGTTTATTGAACACATTGTAGGGAATATGAAATAAGGTTATTAGTAGTATATATTCGAAATATCCCTTAATATAACCCGTTTATATAATCTATAGTTTACATTGGCATTATAATACCATGATTTTAGTGAATATACATTATATTAAGGTAATTATTTTACCATGATATTAGAGAGTGTCCTTGTTATTAAAACCATTATATCACCCTATGTTTGGGGAGTAATTGTTTCCTCATGATTTTTCATAAATATTTATTGTGTTCTAATTATCATTATGAACATATAAACCAAGATTTTTTGGTGTGTCATTACATTTAAACATTATTTATTATAACATATCTAATATAGGTATATTCCTTATCACAATACTATCTAATTTACAACATAACTGATAATCTAATATGACCATCATCATATATATTTCCAAATCCTTAGTAGGTAATACTATTTTATATTATTTGAAACTATGGATTCATGGATTTCTCCATGTGGAGTTAAATATAATTATATATATAGACTATAAATTTATTATATCTTATTTATCAATGACCACAGACATAATAATTATGTTAACTGTATTTATAAAATAAATTTAATGATTTTTTTAAAAAAATTATTTATTTATAGCACCATATCTGAATGTGGGGGATTAATGCGCTTTCACCCACCACTTGTTTGATCAAAATCTCAAGCATTCAATCAGAATTTTTTTAAATACACATAATATAGATTACTAAAAATTATTTAGTTATTGAATGTCTATATTTTCAATAATTCAATGTGGTATCTAATAGAAATTTGGATTATTCATGTTATTGGTGTGTGGGTAGGTGATAAAATTTATTTAATAAACAATATATGGAAGTGAATAGTGATTATAATAGAATCCTCCACTAAAAAATTATTTGTTAATCTTACACTTTTCATTAAGGACTATTTTTATAAGATACATTTTCTAGAAATCATTCATATTAAATAATTTATATGACATGAAACTGTATATTTTTGTACTATAATTTGAAAAATATGTTTCATTTATTATTATTTTAGATATTTAGATTATAAGGTTTTCAATTTATATTCATCACCTTAAACATCCATATATGATTAAATGTCATGAAATAAAATGAATTATGTTGAAACTAAAATAAAATATTTAAAATAATTTTAATTAGAAATTCAAATCCAATGATATTCAATTATAAACATAGTCTCAAAAAATATCACTAAAATATATTATTTATATGATGATAACAAACTATGGAAAATAATGAATATGTTTAAGTATATATTTTAATTATCATGTCATTTCCATTTTCAAATTATATGCAAACATACATAAAATGTAAAAAGTCAATCATTGATATATATAAAGAAATATATAATGTTAAATTTCACAAAAAAACATAATAGTATGATTTTATTATGGGTAATGAAAATTCTATGGAACATTTATAAAATATTATAGTAAAATGGAAAAAAATATTTTCTTTCAAAAAACACTAATAAGAAAATAAAAATCATCACATAGTTCCAAATCATTTGCCTTATGGATTTCTATTCCTATAAAAATGAACAAATATATATATATATATATAGAAACCATCTGAAATTACTCATGTATAGGGTCTGGGAATGAGATTACATATAGATCATTCATTCACATTCAAAACAGAATATCTATATTATTTTCACATTTAATATATATATTGAATTTAAAATAATATAATCACAATTAAAAAATAATATAATATTGATTTATTTTAATACTAAATAAAAAATGTGTAACATTTAATATAGTTTGTAAAAGTGGCTCAGGTGTTAGGATGTTATCCCCAATTGGTAATTCTTTCCCATTAACTACATTATTAGTAATGTTGGTATATTTGAATTGAATTGAGATTTATTCCATCAATTGACCACATGATGTTGAGTTAATCACAATTTCATATTCATAAGAAATGACTATCACCATATTTCATAATTACATGAAATTTTTTGGTTTAATCTGAGAATTATTGTATTATGACTCTTTGAATGGAAAAGTAATGAATAAAATTACGATGTCTTTTCATCAACCCGTATCTAGATTTTCTATTATACACAGTGTTCAGTCAACAAGAATAAACATATTCTAGATACTAAAAAATTATTCCAGGGATTTAAACATTTAAATAATCAATACAGCATGCTAAAAAATTATTAATAGAATTTATAATTAAAAACAATAAAATTGCTAGATAGTGGAAAACATGAATGGACATGTTTAATAATAAGTTAGTTTAATAGGATATTATTTATCATTCCAAAAAAATTATTATGCATTAAAAATTAATTTAAACACAATTTATAATTTAAAAATAATGTATCATCAAAATTTTAGAGATTATTTTATAAAAATTTACTATCATTAAATATTAAATATATTCTGCATAGTGTTTTTTTAATTTTTAAATATTATTGAATAGTTTTTAATTTTGATATTTCATAATAACTTTTTTCATTATATTTATCAATTTAAAAATTATTTAATAATTTCACTTCATAATGGTTAAGGATTTATTATAGTAATTATTCCCACTAAATATTAGAATACTTATTTTTATTCCAGAACTATATACCAAACACCATTAATAATTTCATTTCTGAAACATATCGATATTTGACACCAGTATAATCTACTATATCTATACAAATAATATTTTAAACAGATATATCTATCTATTAAAAAAGGAAAGTATAATAAAATTCAATAATCAAAAAAATATTGACAACATAAATCAGTATAATAAATTTCATAAATAATTATTTTTACATTAAAAATGTGATTCATTAGGTTATTTAGTAAAAATACTCTCCTTCGTCCATTATTAATATTAATCATAAGATTTAATATTAAACACCTCTTTAGTATATAACCATTTACTTCAATATTATTTTATTTTTATAATATCATCTTAATTAATATATTTGATGAATTAAATGATAACCTCTCCATCCTATTACCCTTAAACACTACAAAATCATTATAATATATATATATCTATATCGAAAATATATTTGAAAATATGAAACTTCTAGAAAAAAGGAACACCTAAAATTAATATTTTATATTTATTATATTAAAAGTGTGAATCATTCTTGTTGGGTGTCTACCTAATAAAAACATTATAGTTAGGAATAATAAACATAGTATTATTTAATAATAATTAATATCCTAAAAATATAATATATATTATTATAGTCTGAGGAAATAATCCCCTAAAATAATATGTGTTTGTTTGTGGTTGTTTTATTATTATTAAGGGAGTATAATAATTTGGGGAACTTATTTGTTATGATATATTATAATTTTCGTGACATTATAGAAATAATGTTGGATGTAGGATCCATACATGAGAGCCATATGGAATGTGAGGTACTTAAACATTAATTAGTGATGCCAATATTGTAGATATATCACTTCATAGAATACTATGAAAAAAGTGAGTTGGCACTATCCAGGTTTTACATTTTGATTCAATAATAAATATATTACATTTAATATTATTTTTTAACACATATTAAAAAATTTATAATTATAATCACCTTTTAAATATATAAAAATATATATTAACAATATTTTTGAAATTATAACAATAAAAGAACATTTATTTTCATTTAGGGTCAGAAAATCATACAATAAATGGTTTTATTAATTTTATATATAAACTATTCGATTGAATAGATTAGATGTGTATGTAGAAAACTATTGGTTCATAGGGGGGCTAGGTTTTTGATAAACCAAATATCGTTTATATAAAAAAAATTAAAAATAGAAAAATAAAAAACATTTATATAGTGAATTAATTAGAAAATATAAACAAGAAAAGTTATATTAAGAATTTTATATGAATTTTTTATATAAATTATTGTTATATAAAACATGGGTTTATTAAATAATATTCATGTAAAATATTCAAAAATTAATTTTAATATATACATTTTTGTTTAAAAAATATTTTTATTCATTAATGACTAGAAAATATTTCTTATAATCATTATATACATAATCTATGATTATTATTGTCATAAAAAACATTAAAAGAATTATATTTAATCAATAAGATATTTTATTCTTTGATAAATAAAGATTATATCTATTAATCCATTTTTCAATAAAAAATTTGAATCATCCATTAGCATAAACAGAATATGAAAAACAAGAGGTATACTTTCTATTCATAATAGATTAGTGTAATTACTAAGGGATAGTTAAAGAAATAGTAAGAAGAATTTTTTCCTCTTCATTTATTATAACATACAAGGTAATTATAGAAAATGTGAATGAAATTACCATAAATTACATGAATTAAAAATATTTCCTGAAAATGGAAGAACATGGGAACAAAAACGGTAAATAAAACAATTATAAATTATTATAAATTATCATATATATTAATGAAAATAAAATTTGATATAAAATCCAAATAATGTTAAAAATAACCTAAAAATTCAATGAGAAAACATGAATATAATATGTGATCTAATATATGATTAAAAACATATACCCATAATTAATAGAAAACCCAGGACACAACATCAAAAAAATAAGGAAAAGTATCTCGATAAAATCATCATGCAAGATGATCATAATTAACTCAAAACACAGAGGCTCCAAGATCCTATAATCATTTTACCAAATTCATTGGATTTATTCCCAATATTAGATCAAATATAGAAATTATTATACACCTAAATATTCAACAATGATATTGTATCAGTACACCACACCCAAGAGGAAAAAACCACACTACCCTGAAATATTTTTCATGTCGCCAAGTGTATATAGAAGTATTAAAATAATGTGGTGAAATAAAATTATATAACTATAATAAATATATTGAAACTATTATGGGTAAGTAAAATAAACATGAATTTGAATCATACACATAAATCATTCAACAAAATTAAAAACCCATATATTTGTCCATAGCGAAAATATATTCTAATATAGAGATGGAAGAATAAGGTACTAAAATCGCAAATAAGATTATATATATATATACATCAATGAAAATAAATAATCCCATATAATATAAATTAATGTATATTTATATTTACACATATCCTTATATATATATGCATCATCATTACATAATATCCCACTCTCCTCATTGGATAAATACAAAATACAAAATAAATATAAATACTTATGCAGTCAGAATACGAATATCAATTCACATCCACAATTATAAAAACCTATGATACCAAAAAAATCAAATAATGAGAAAAAAATTCTTGAAATTTCCATTATCATGTATTATATTATTAATATGTGAAAAAAAATCAAATAAAACAATGATTTTTACTTGTATAGTGTGAAGAAATACAAGTAAATATTTATCAAATCTTGGATCATATATTATGAAACAAAAAACTAGAATGGATATAAGTAATGATGAATGTTAAATAATAACCATATAATTTAATGAATAAACATTTAAAATCTTCTATTTTTTTATAAAAGCAAATTTTTTGAGTTTTATTAAAATTTTATATTTTTTTAGTTACTCCTCACTCTTCTGCAAGTTGTGTGTATGATATATCCTATGAAGATATATAGAAAAAATAGTGATATCCTATAAAATAATTTTTTACACTAAAATAAAAAATACAAAAAATCATGATTTACAACAATTTGATATATTTACGACACATATATCAATAAAATTTTGAATTACAATCATTTCTTTAAGGAAAATATAGTTATAACAATAATATAGAAGGTTATGACACAAAATGATAATTTTATCTCCTATAAAATTTAAGAAAAATGATTAATGGATATTAATTAATTTAAAAGATATATGATGTCTCTATTTTAATATTTCTTTCTATACCATGAAATAGTGAAAATAAAATAATTAAATGGGCATTCAAAGTTACTTATACCAATTAATTTCTACTATAATACCTAATTGAATAATCCAAAAAGATGATGTATTTTTTTAATTTATAAATAGGATTGGATAGGATAACATTATGTGGAATAATATATTATACATTATGGAAAAATCATGATCTACACTTTATATGATTTTGAAAATTTAATTTGAAAAGATTATTTTTCTATAAATCTTTAAAACAACAAATTGAATATTATCACATTCCTTGTATGCAACTATGAGGTAACCAGTTCCACTTCCATAAATTATTATAGCACGAAACAAAAACACTTGATTCTAAATACCATTTTATATGTTTAACAGTTCTATGTTAACACATATACCATTCTCCATTTCTATTATATTCTTTTTATTTTCCTATGATCAATTTTAACTAAACATCATATTATTTTCTATGATCACTCATTATTAATTAGTGAAATAACTTATAAGATACCATGAGGATATCATCGCCATCAGTATTCTCATTATCAAGAATCATCAAAGACACTTAAATAGGAAAAAACTGTGAATTGACCTTTAAAATTATCGATATGTTTCGAAGATTCAACTAGAACTATAATATTCTTCCACTATACCCAAACTAAATGAATTAAATCCCCATGTAAGATCCAATTTTTTTAGTTGAAGGTGTAAATAGGATGATCCTAAAATAAATCCATTTATTCATATTTAACATCATCAAAATAAATAATGATGGAGGATCATGTACAAGTAATTTAAATAATTCAATATAGAATATGTTTGGAATGTGACTAAACAAAGAATGAAATTCAAATGTATAGGTTAAATAATTGATTCATTTCAATGTACTCATATTTATATTATAAATATGAATGATATTACTTTTCTATCATAATCATAAATGTCCCAATCAATTTGAACATCATAGAATCACCTAATCATTGACCTATAATTACATTGGATGATATTTATGACACTATAAAACAAATATTAGCCTTTAATATAATCAATTACATATGAAACAAATTTAATTTGTTAGTTGTCTCAGAAATAATTTTATAACATAAAAATAATAATAATGAATTTATATTTATTTATTTCATACGTGACTGGATATATTTGACATAAAATTCATCAAATTGAACAAATTTAGTGGAATGAATACAAAATCTGTGACAGATAAACTATACAACTAATAAATTATCTTCCAATTTTCCACCAAAATTAATGATATATTATATAACTATATCCTATCATAAATAAATATTTCATTCTTACTATACATCCATAGTAGGGTTATAATATTAAAATAGATATTCATAAGTACCAAAATTGTATTGTAACACCTGGTAATAATGAATGTTAAACCTCAAATCCTAATCAGAAACATCTAAAATTGTCAAAATATAGTGATTATAAATTATCTAGTTCTATAAAATATTCAACTCGTCTAAATAATATTCTTCCCTAATAATTAGTATATTATATATCATTATCATGTGGCCAAATAACACAAAAAATACATCTCATCCACTTATTCATTAACATAATAATGTCATGAAATACTTCTTGATCTCATTAAATTTTTACACAAGATTATACAGTGCAAAAAATTTAGATTGTGGTTATGTTATTTATATTTCTCAAATTTATTTGTAATATGTCATGAAACCAATGTAGAAAACTTTTATTTTACACCATGATACCAAAACTACAGAAATGTATCATCATTAATCATATATATTATATCGAAAATTACCCAATAGGATTATTGATATTATCATATATAATCAACCCATATAATATTTATAATAAATAATTTTTAAGATATTGTGATTTGATATAAAATAATAGATAAAAATCATATATTTATGAAATGATATTCTGTATAGAAACCTAATAATTACATACATTGATATTACAATATTCTACTTGGATATTAGGTATATTATAATAATACATACCTCAGGGCCATAATATTTTATTGTATTTGGAAATATTGAAACAATAACTTATTTTATGGTGAGATATATTCATCATTTCCCATGAATATCTCCACTATTAGTACATCTCCCTAAAATAATTCTTCATAATTTGGGGAAAGGAAACATAATAAATAGGTGAGCTCAGATTTTTAGTAAGGTTAAATAAAGGAAATGTGTAAGGATAACATGAAAAAATGGTACAGAATATGAGAATAACATTTGGAGATCATACCCTGAATATTAGAGATCATATTAAATATTTCAAGTTCATAGGACTTATATAGTAATAGAATTAAGAGAATATGTCTTGAAATCATATCATAAAAATAAGATGTGTAATTTGTTCCATGAACATTGGTTTATACTACTATAAACAAGTATAAAATTAATCATGTTCACTCATCAAGTTAAGGAAATTAAATCAGGACCCCTCATTATCATATGGACATGAAACTAGTTCCAAAAATATCATCGTGAATGTGTAATTAGGTTAACAAATAATCTTATAGACATAAAACCAGTTCCATGCATAAAAGTTTGAACATTTAATCTGGATAACTCATAACACTGTTAACATTTAATCTGGTTATTGCATAAACATGTGGTCATTATAACGACCCATACTTTACATTCAATGTTAATACTTCAAAATTTATGCATACTTATTACAAAATATAAAAAAAACACGAAAGGACCGTATAGGTATAGTGTCTTTAGAAACTGGGAAACATAAACAACTGGTTCATAAAGATTCCACATTTTCTCCCATTTATTTCATCATATCTATAGTCCATTTTGAAATATCTTACTTAATAACCTTATTCCTGACATGGGAAAAGAAAACATACAAAAGGGTGAGCTCAAATGCTCAGTAAGGGTAAACAAAAGAAATATCAATCACATCATATTCATAAGAACTTAACTTTTGGAAATCATAACCTGCAAAAGAGAGCATAATTTCATAACATGGGATAAATCATAGTAGTAAAATAGAATCCCAATAATCATAACATAAAACATGAAAATTTGTGGCATACACACATAATCATAGATAATCATTTCTTATTAGTCAAAAATCATTGCCAAGACTATCTTAGTGGACAAAGTCCATTTCTGAACTGAGTTCACTCCTCGTTTCAGTCATGTTTCACTGAACCAGTATAACCTACTGTTCTAGCCATGTCTATATCATGAGATATAAAATCATTACCCAATGAATTGTAGGGAGATATAGGTCTCACCCATCTCATAATGATACCATTCTTATGTGTTCCACAAAATCATAAACCATACATCATAGCATAACCCATGAAATTAAAATGGGATTCTTAAACATCATGACATCATAAATCAATTCATATAAGATAATGAAATTAATAAAAATAATTCCATCACAACATAATAAAATCAATGTAATAATATGGATAGAAACAGAACCCTATATTATCTAAGATGGAAAATAATTTTGATAAAACACTAGAACTCCATTCTTGAGGAAAATATCTTTTCAAAAACATTTTCCTTTAAAAACATGTCATACAATTTTAAACTAAAATAAGTTGATTAAAAATAAACTTGAAAACATGTAAAGGAAGCTTCTTGGAAATAATGTTTTAAAAATCCATTTATGCCGTATAAGTTAAAAAAACATTCTTCTCGTAATTTTGTCGGAAAAGTCAAAAAGTACCTCGTACGAAAAATGACAAAAGATTCCTTTCGTATCTTTTATAAAAAATTTATCTAAGGGTAAAATTGGATATAAACTATTTTATAAGGTTATAAATATTACATATTGAGGAAACATGGATGTGGATGATAAAATACACCCCAGTAAATACCAAAGTATAAACAATCTCGGATAAAAATGAGATTGTAATATTTTCCCTTACCTTAGATCCGATTTGCCTCGTATGTGGCCGAAACTCTTGTATAATGATTTAAATAATGTTATTGACTTATTCTTGAATCATAATTATTGTTATGATATCATATATGGTCATATTCATAGCTTCTTAGTAGTAATATTTCTTTTCTACTTGTTATTCGGGTGTTTATAACTTTTTGTTCTTATGCGTGTTTTGTCGAATAAATTCTTATTCTTATAATTAGGTTATAGATACATCATTTACAGAATGGTATTAATGTAATATATATCATATTTATTAATTCAATTCATTTATATAATCATTATGCAATTAAGATCATTTAGAATGAATCGCATCACATCGTGGAGACGATATTCCGTACGTACACACGAGCGATGGTATCGTTCCCATGATCGTGGAATTGTATTGGAGTGTATGTATACTATTTTAGACTCAATATAAGTTTACAATAATCATATATTTTAATTATTTACACCATTATACCCATCCAAGTAAGGTGGTGGGGGAAAATATATTACACCACGGCGTGGAGATGGTATTCTGTACGTACGCACGCACATTGATTTCATTTTCCGTGTGATGTATAGATGTTGAAATAGGGTAGTTTCATACTTATAATAACATATCAGTATATGAGTGATACTGATGTTATTACTTCATAATGAAACAACTAAAGAAGAAGAAGTTGAAGAAGAAAGAATTTGGAAAGGATCGGTAATGGATATTACCTCTTTTTGACACGCCTCTTCTTAACCTCCTCTTAGGGCACTAGGGTTGGACTTTGAAGAAGCTCAAAACCTCTAGGATGATTATAGGAAAGTTTAGAAGTAAAATGGGCCGGGTTTGGCCGAGATTTAAGGATCAAATTGGTGTGAGGAGGAGAGGGAGGAGGTGCCCTTTTATAATGGTGGAGAGGGGCTCCTTTGGAAAAACTAAAAATATTATTTTATTATAAATTCATGTTCGGTATTAAATAGCTAAAAATTTATTTATATCGAAGATAATGTGGGGATGCGTCTAAATACTCTCATCCAATAGAATTTAGACATGTTTAGATTCCTATTTTAACCTTTTCATTTTGATTTATCATTAAGTTAAATAAATTTACTTTTACCGTGTCTTCTTGTGTTCTTATACTATAAGGTTAATAAACTCACTATAACAAGACGAACGAACCCCAAGTTGTTTATTATTAATATATATAACCTTATATAAGTCATCTATCTGAACCTTAGATTTTTAGGAATAAAATAACAGTTAATAATATAATATTTGTTTTAAAAACTATTTTATGTCAATTTTGACACTATTTTGTAATTGATTTTTGTGAAAATCATAAAAGAATGTTTAGTTCTAAAAAAGTTAATGAAATAAATAATAACATGTCATATTAACCTATAAAATTATTTGAATTCATAATAAGTCTCAAATTTCATTTATTTGGGTATTTATAACATCAATTATGTGAATATTTTATTAATAAGATAATTACTGCATCGTATTTGTGTCATAAATAAATTATAATATTTAAAGTCTAAAAATTACAAATAAAATATATTTATGTAGGATATATTTTTACCTTTCTAATGTATATTTATAGTCGAATTTATTTTATGTATAACCCTATATTAAAAATGATATGCTTATTAAACATTGATTTTAACTATTTTAACCCTTCTTTAAATAAATTAATAATAAATGTCCTAATCTAATCCAAGTGGGGCTAAATGGTCATATTTTATTCCAAAGGTTGTTTTTGGTCGAATTACACTTTTCCAATAGAATAAAGAAATGTTTTATGGTAATAATAATATCATTTTACCCTTAAATACCTTATTTACTTTTAACCGTGGTAAAAAAAAGTAAAAAGTTATTATTCACCAAAAAAAAATTCCATTTCATTGAACCACATTTTACTTAATGACATCAACCGTGTCTATCGGATTTTCAAAATTCCACTCACAGAAGTGTTAAAATTATGTTTTATGAAAAATTCAGTTTTTTAACTACCACTTAGTGGTTTCACTATTCATCAAAAATTGAAAGTTTTCATAAAAATACCAAAATTTCACCCTAGGATAATTTCGATATTCCGAATCCAAAAATGAATTCCATTTTGAAAAATAAAATTTATAAAATTTCAAAAAAAATTTATTACTATTCATAACGGCTAGATTTAATAATATTTTAATAGCATATCATTGTTTAGTGAAACTCGGTATTTTGTACGACACAAGCTATAGAGGAAGGCTGAGGTTGCGTGTAAAGAAAGACAAGATAGTGTTGTGTTTAGTGAAAGATTACATTGATGATTTATATAACATAAAAACAAAATATTTCACATAAAAGTCTCGGGTGTTACATTCTACCCCCCTTAAAATGAATTTCCCCCTCGAAATTCATCACGTTGTAACAAACAGATGAGGATACCTCTCCCTCATCATATCCTCAAGATCACATGTAGCTTCTTCTAATTGGTGGTTCCTCCATAAAACATTCACCAAGCGAGTGGTATTGTTTTGTAGGACTTTTTCACTACGATCCAGAATCTCTATCGGTTGTTCTTCATAATAAAGATCATGCTCCAGCGGTACAACTTCTGAGCTGAGTACATGTGAAGGATCAGGTATGTACTTTCTCAGGAGATATACATGGAACACATCGTGTACTTGAGAGAGATTCGGTGGAAGTGTCAATCGGTAAGCTACCTTCCCGACATGATCCAGTATTTCAAAAGGACCGATATATCTAGGGCTTAACTTCCCCTTCTTTTCAAATCTCATGACTCTCTTCCAGGGAGATATTCATAAGAACACTTTATCACCCACTTCCAACTCTAGGTAATTTTTTCGGTTTTCGGCATAACTTTTCTGTCGACTCTGAGCTGCGCTTATGTGTTGTTGATTAGATCTGACCTTTTCTACTATTTCATCTACGAGATCAGTTCCTAATTGGTTTCTTTCCCCCAACTTCATCCCAACAAGATGGAGTGCTGCATTTCATTCCATAGAGAGCCTCATAAGGAGCCATCTGAATACTGGAGTGAAAGCTATTATTATAAAAAAGTCCACAAATGGTAGGTGTTGATCCCAAACACCTTTGAAATCTATAGAGAAAGCTCTCAACATATCTTCTAGAGTTTGAATTGTTCTCTCAGACTAACCGTTTGTCTGAGGATGATAAGATGTGCTGAAACTCAACTCTGTATCCATAGTATGCTGAATACTTCGCCAGAACTTTGAGGTAAATCTCGAATCCCGATCAAATATAATAGAAAGTGGTACTCCATGCAATCTTACCACTTCCTTTACATATATCCTGGAAAGCTGATCCAGAGAAAATCCTCTCTAATAGAAATGAAGTGTGCAGACATGGTAAGATGATCAACTATGACCCAGAGAGCATTATTAACTTTGGATGTTTTATGAAGTCCTGTGACAAAGTACATAGTGATGTTTTCCCATTTACATTCGAGTATGGTTAATGGTTGTAACATCCCCTTAGACTTCTGTCTCTCAGCATTAACTTGCTGACAAACCAAGCATCGAGAGACATATTCAGCAACATCTCTTTTCATGTCATCCCACCAGAAGTACTCTTTCAGGTCCCTATACACCTTAGTGCTTCCAGGATGAAAAGATAATGAAGAACTATGAGCCTCATCCAGCAGCTCCTTCTTTACTTCCGGGATGGGAGGAACACAAACCTGATTCCTGAACATTATTATCCCATCACAATCTAGGTTGAATTCAGGGACATTTCTGACCTTGTTTTGTAACTCGACATCTTCTTTCTGTGCCTCTTTAATCTTCACATGTATAGATGGTTGAACATTCATTTGATAAAGATAAGATTTTTCCCCTTACATTATAATTCCAAGATCCATCCTTTGTAAATCCATAAATATTGGATCTTTTGTGATCCTCATCATGGATAATCTGGCATGGTCTTGTCGACTTAATTCACCTTCCACCTTGTTTTCTTTCCCAGGTTGGTAATATATTGAGCATTCATAATCCTTAATCAGCTCCAACCATCTTCTTTGATGCATATTCAGCTCCTTTTGTGTGAAAATATACTTTAAACTTTTAAGATCAGTATAAATGTCACACCTTTCTCCATAAAGATAATGCCTCCAAATCTTTAATGCAATGATTCCCGCAGCTAACTCCAAATCATGTGTTGGGTAATTTTGCTAATGGATTTTCAACTGTCGTGAGGCCTAAGCTGTCACCATATCATTTTTCATAAGAACACACCCAAATCCCTTCTTGGATGCATCACTATAGATCACAAACCTTTCTCCACTACAAGTCTGTGTGAGCACAAGTGCACTGGATAACCTACTTTTAAACTCCTTGAAATTATCTTCACATTCTTTCATACAAACAAACATAACTCCTTTCCGAGTAAACATGGTGAGTGGATTAGATAATCGTGAAAAATCTTTCACAAAACGTCGATAATATCCAGAAAAACCACGAAAACTTCGGATCTCAGTTACTGTTGTTGGTCTCGACCATCTTTCGATAACCTCTATTTTTTCTAGATCCACAGATATCCCCTCTTTTGAGATTATGTAACCCAAAATTGATATTTTTTTAAGCCAAAATGAAACTTTTTGAAGCCAAAATTCACACTTGGTAAATTTGGCATAAAGCATATCCTTTCTCAGGGTCTTCAATATAATTCTCAAGTGATCTTCATGTTCTTCCTTGCTCTTTGAATAGACAAGAATGTCGTCTATAAAGACTACCAAAAATTGATCAAGATAGTCTCTAATGACTCTATTCATCAGATCCATGAAGATAGCAGGGGCATTAGAAAGACCAAATGGCATCACTATAAATTCATAGTGTCCATACCTTGTACGGAAAGCCGTCTTTGGTATATCCTCCCTTTTGACCCTTAATTGATGATACCCTGAACAAAGATCAATCTTGGAAAAGTATTGAGCTCCGCGTAGTTTGTCAAATAAGTCATCAATGCGTGGGAGAGGATATTTGTTTTTGATAATGATCTTGTTAAGTTCTGGATAATCAATGTAGAGTCTCATTGATCCATCTTTCTTCTTAAAAAATAGAACGGGTGCTCCCCAAGGTGATGCACTAGGGCGTATGAATCCCTTATCAAGATTATCTTGGAGTTTCTTCTTCAAATCCTACAACTCAATTGGGGTCATTCTATATGGTGTCTTTGAAATAGGCAAAGCACCCGGTATGAGTTCTATTGAAAACTCAACTTCACGATTTGGTGGAAGACCCGGTAATTCCTCTGGAAAGACATCATAAAACTCCCGTAAAATGGGAATATTCTTAATCGTGAGTTTCTCACCAACCATTTGAGATAAATAACCTTCATTTAGTGGAATCAAGACCCATAAGGTAGAAGGAATATCCACTAGAAGGTTATGTTCATCTTTGAATTGATAGATGATCCTAGATTGATTTGGAATATGAAATGTGACTTCCCTTCATTGGAAATTGATATGATCTCCATATAATGAAAGACAATCCATGCCAATAATCACATAAAATTCCACTATAGTAAGTATCACAAGATTTGTAGGAAGCACTTTCTCACAAACTTTGAACGGAAAAGAATTATAAACTTTTGATGCGACTGTTGTGCCATTAGGTGTTGTCACAACTAACTCAACATCTAATTGTTGAGGTAATATGGTGATAACCTTAGAAAATTATTCAGACATAAAATAGTGGGTGGATCCATAATCAAATAAAACATTTGCTACTTTAGAGTGGATGTTAAGTGTACCTTTCACCACATCGTTATCGTACTCCACATCGCTGATAGAAATTGCATGTGACATTATTTTTTCTTTAGCCTTAAGAGTTTGTTGACATCGACCATCATCATAAACCCTTGGATTAGAGAATTTATTGTCATAATGTCCCACCTCCTTGTACGTGAATCATTTATGTGTAGTAGGTTCATTCTGTGTATCCCTTTCTTTCTTTGCATCATTAGACATCTTCTTCCCATCATCGTCGCAATCAAATGCCCGATGACCTTTCTTTCCACACTTGAAACATTTACTTGTCCCTTTAAGAAAACTCCATCCATGTTTCTTTCCACGCTTTGAGCATAAGGGAAAGGTCATCTTCTTTTCAATGTGCTCTTTAGATTTTCCTTTGAATTCTATTTTACTCTTCTTATCAAACCCATATGTCTGATGGGTTACTCCAATCTCCATCTCAACTTTGAGAGCACATCGAACGATTTCCTCGTAGCTATTGAAGTCCCTTATGGCTAATTCCCTTCGAAGACTTGGTTTTAAGCCACTAAAGAATCGATCGATCTTACTCTCAGGTTGTATAATAATACCAGAAGTGTACCTTGCATGTCTTGTAAAATTTCCTTCATAGGTACAAACAGATTCATCATCATTTTTCTTCAGTTCAAGAAACTCTTTCTCCATCTTTGTTTGGAGAATACGAGGGAAGTACTTTTTGAAAAATAAGTTCTTGAACTCGTCCAATTCCATGGACTCAATTTCATCTATTTACCCTATATTATTAATAAGATTCCACCATTGATCAGCATCACCTTCCAAACGGTACACTGCTAAGATAACTTTATCATGCTCAGAACATTGAGGAACTGAAAATATCTTTTCTGTTGTACTAATCCATTGTTCAGCAACTAATGGATCAGTAGACCCGCTGAATGAAGGTGGACACTGTCTCATGAAGGATTCAACAGAATGTTGCTCCTTACTTCGCTCGTTTGGAAGTCTTGCATGATTCATAGCTTGAGAAAGTTGTGTGAGCATGGTTACAAAATTTTGTATTCCAGCTCCCATAACGTTTGGTTGCTCAGGGCGACAATCATTGCATTGCCCGTCACATTCCGCATTAACACGGTTCCTTCGGGTTCCATCCATTGACTAAAACTAAGAAGAATAGTTTGAGCTACACTAATTATAATAGAAAAACCACATAATCAAGAATAAAATTTCACACTTAAGGTCTTATCCTAGGTTATTTATGTCCATTTATAAAACACTAAGATTGTTTTCTATGCTTAGAATTATCCTTAGGGTTCTTACTAAGGTTTTCACATCCTAGTTTCCAAAGGTTGACTATACCATTCCTCTGATACCAACTATAACGGCCCATACTTTACATAAATTTTTAATACGTAAAAATTGAAGCGTACTTATTACAACATATAACAAAACCACGAAAGGACCGTATCGTTATAGTGTCTTTAGAAACTGGGAAACATAAACAACTGGTTCATAAAGCATCTACACTGTCTCCCATTTATTTCATCATATCAACAGTCCCTTTTGAAATATCTTAACTAATAACCTTCTTCCTGACCTAGGGAATGAAAACATACAAAATGGTGAGCTCAAATTCTCAATAAGAGTAAAAAAAATAAATATCAATCACGTCATATTCATAAGAACATAACTTTTGGAAATCTTAACCTGCAAAAGAGAGCATAATTTCATAACATGGGATAAATCATAGTAGTGAATTGGAATCCCAATAATCATTACAAAAAACCTAAAAATTTGTGGCATAAACACATAATAATAGAGAATCATTTCTTATTAGTCAAGACTCATTTCCAAGACTATCTTAGTGGACAAAGTCCATTTCTGAACCGAGTTCACTCCTTGTTTCAATCCTGTTTCACAGAACCGGTATAACCTACCGTTCCAGCCATGTCTGTCTCATGAGATATATAATATTCATCGAATGCATTGGAGGGATATATAGGTCCCACCCATCTTATAACGATACCATTCTTATGTGTGCCACAAAATCATAAACCATACATCATAGCATAACCCATGAAATAAAAAATGGGATTCTTAAACATCATGACATCATAAAACAATTAATATAAGATAATGAAATTCATAAAAATAATTCCATCAAAAAATAATCAAATCAATGTAATAATAGGGATAGAAATAGAACCCTATATTTTCTTAGATAGAGAATAATTTTGATAAAACACTTTAACGACATTCTCGAGGAAAATATCTTTTCAAACACATTTTCCAATCTTAACATGTCATAAAATTTTAAACTAAAAGAAGTTGATTAAAAATAAACATGAAAGCTTCTAAAGGAAGCTTCTTTGAAATAATGTTTTAAAAATACATTTTTTCCATATAAGTTTAAAAAAACAATTTTCTCGTACTTTTGTCGGAAAAGTCAAAAAGTACCTCGTACGAAAAACGACAAAGGATTCCTTTCATATCTTTTAATAAAAATGTGCCAAAGGGTAAAATTTCATATAAAATATTTTAGAAGGATATAAATATTAAATATTGAGGAAACATGGATGTGGATGATAAAATACATCCCAGTAAATACCAAATTATAAACAATCTCGGATAAAAATGAGATTGTGATATTTTCCCTTACCTTAGGTCCGATTTGCCTCGTATGTGTCCAAACCTCATGTATAATGATTTAAATAATGTTATTGATATATTCCAGAATCGTAATTATTGTTATGATATCATATATAGTCTTATTCTTAGCTTCTTAGTAGTAATATTTCATTGCTACTTGTTATTCGGGTGTTTATAACTTTTTGTTCTTATGCGTGTTTTGTCGAATAAATTCTTATTCTTCTCTTTAGGTTATAGATACATCATTTCTAGAATGGTATTAATGTACTATATATCATATTTATTAATTCAATTCATTTATATTATCATTATGCAATAAAGATCATGTAGAATGAAATGCATCACATCGTGGAGACGGTATTAAGTACGTACGCACGAGCGATGATATAGTTCCCATGATCGGGGAATTGTATTGCAGTGTATGTATACTATTTCAGAATCAATATCACTTTACAATAATCATATATAGTAATTATTTACACCATTATACCCATCCAAGTAAGGTGGTGGGGGAAAATAGATTACACCACGGCATGGAGACGGTATTCCGTACGTACGCACGTGCAGTGATTTCATTTTCCGTAGGATGGATAGATGTTGAAATAGGGTCGTTTCATACTTATAATAACATATCATTATATGAGTGATAATGATGTTATTACTTCATAATTAAACAACTAAATAAGAATAATTTGAAGAAGAATGAATTTGGAAAGTATCGGTAATGGATATTACCTCTTTTTGACGCGCCTCTTCTTAACATCATCTTAGGGCTCTAGGGTTGGTCATTGAAAAAGACCAGAACCTCTAGGATGATTCTAGGGAAGTGGGGAAGTTAAATGGGCCGGGTTTGGCCGAGCGTAAAGGCTCAAATTGGTGTGAGGAGGAGAGGGAGGAGGTGCCCATTTATAAGGGAGGAGAGGGGCTCCTTTGGAAAAACTAAAAATATTATTTTATTATAAAGTCATGTTCGGTTTTAAATAGCTCCAAATTGATTTATATCGAACCTAAGGTGGGGATGGGTCGAAATAATCTCATCCAATAGAATTTAGACATGTTTAGATTCCTATTTTAACCTTATCATTTAGATTCATCATTAAGTTAAATAATTTTACTTTTACTGTGTCTTCTTGTGTTCTTATACTATAAGGTTAATAAACTCACTATAACAAGCCAAACGAACCCCAAGTTGTTTATTATATATATATATAACCTTATCTAAGTCATTTGGCAGAACCTTATATTTTTAGGAATAAAATAACAATTAATAATATAATATTTGTTTTAAAAACTATTTTATGTCAATTTTGACACTATTTAGTAATTGATTTGTGTGAAAATCATAACAGAATGATTAGTTCGAAAAAGTTAATTAAATCAATAATAACATGTCATATTAACCTATAAAATTATTTTAATTCATAAAAAGTCTCAAGTTAAATTTATTTGGGTATTTATAACATCAATTATGTCTATATTTCATTAATAAGATAATTACTGCATCATCTTTGTGTCATAAATAAATTAAATTATTTAAAGTCTAAAAATTACAAATAAAATATCATTATGTATGAAATATTTTTTTATTTCTAATTTTTATTTATAGTCGAATTTATCTTATGTGTAACCCTATATTAAAAATGATATACTTATTAAACTTTGATTTTAACTATTTGAACCCTTCTTTAAATAAATTAATAATAAATGTCCTAATCTAATCCAAGTGGGACTAAATGGTCATATTTTATTCTAAGGTTTTTTTGGTCAAATTACACTTGTCCAATAGAATTAGGACATGTGTTAGGGTAATAATAATATCATTTTTACCCTTAATTAACCTATTTACTTTTAATCGTGGTTAAAAAAAGTAAAAAAGTTACTATTCACCAAAAAATTATTTTCATCTCATTGAACCACATTTACTTATTGACATCAACCATGTCTCTTAAATTTTCGAAATTCCACTCATAGAAGTGGTAAAATTATGTTTTATGAAAAATTCAGTTTTTAACTACCACTTAGTGGTTTCACTATTCATCAAAAATTGAAAGTTTTCAGAAAAATACCAAAATTTCACCCTAAGCTAATTTCGATATTAGGAATCCAAAAATGAAGTTCATTTTGAAAAATAAAATTTATAAAATTTCAAAAAGTGGTTATTACTATTCATAACGGCTAGTTTTAATAATATTTTAACAGCATATCATTGTTTAGTGAAACTCGGTATTGCGTACGACACAAGCTATCGAGGAAGGTCACGGTTGCGTGTAAAGCTAGCCATGATAGTGTTGTGTGTAGTGAAAGATTCCTTTGAAGATTTATATAACATAAAAACAAAATATTTCACATAAAAGTCTCAGGTGTTACTATCATTCATCCTGGTCCATTTATAATTTATTGAACACGTAAAAAGGTATACTCATAACATTTTAAACATGTAATTAGGATCATACAAAAACATATAGATATGAAAACAGATCCATGCATAACATTGTGAAATTGCAATTAGGATTGTGCATTAATTTTTTACTCACGATTAATCCATTGTTACCTAATTAATTGTAAGAAGATATAGGTTCCACCAAATTAATAACAAAATAATTTATAGTTGTTGCACATGATAATAAAACCCTCATCATATCATGATACATAATAATATATTGTTTTTATAAACATTAATTCATAACCCATGAAATGAAATTTTTGTATCTAACATTCCATAACACCAAAACCTATCTAAATAGATATGTTTCATAATTACATCAGGAAACCATAACCCATGAATAGAAGTGGGCTTCAAGAGCATAAATTTGTTAATGTCACATTTGATTCATATGAATAATTCCATTCAAAAATATACCACTACAAAAAAACAGGAATGGGTCATTTGGATCATTTCCTAAAATTTAATGACTAACAATGATAAATATTATCCTAAATTTAAAATAACATGAAAGGATATTTTTGAAAAATTTCTTCACATAAATATTATTTATTCATTGAAAAAAGTCTATTCAAAATAGAAAAACCTTTGGAAAAATTTTTCCATAAAACACATAAATGAATATTCAAATACTTTTGACAACCATTTACTTGAAATTATATTTTAAATACATTATATAAAATATATTTCTTTTAATACTGAAATGAAATATTTATTGAGTTGACAGTAGGTAAATACATACATGTCAAATGATTTAAAAAGAATATTACTTTTTCAATGATAAAATGACATAAAATATCCCAATTCATAAGGTTATAAGAATATTCCTTTGAAAAAATTTGTCAATGAAATAGTGGGGAAAAAAAGGTTTCTAAATTTTTTTAGAGAATAATAGAATTTTCGTGGAACCTTTTTACTAAACATATTTTTCCGACCGAATAGAGGATAATCTAGATATTTCATTAAAATAATTTTTTAACTATATTATGTATCAAAGAGTCGAAATATGGTTGTAGACGCCGGAAAAGTCCGTTGTTCCAAACAAAGCTCCGGATGCGGAAAGTGAGGTCATATTTGGAGTCGGAAGCATGTTTCGGAGGGCCCGGAGGCCTTGCGCGGAATTTTAGAGGCCCGCGCGCAAAGTTGATGAGACGCGCGCAAACCTCCCGGGATGCGCGCATTGCGCTGGGTCAGCGCGCAATTTTGCGCACCAGTGGCCCGCGCGACTCCCTTGCGCGCCGGGCCCAATTCCGCGCCCGCGAAGAGAATTCCGCGCCCGCAAACCGGATTCCGCGCCCGGGGTTGCCTATAAATATAAGGCGACCCCCGACGTTTTGAAGGTTGCCGGAATTCGAAAGGTCTCTCGTGCGCGCAATCCAACCCCTCCCGCGCGCAATGCCGATCTTCAGGTAACTCCTTTCTTTCGCGCAAGAAAGCCTCGGGGTTCTCCTTCGTGCGTAATCCCTTTGGATCCTTTCCTTTGAACAACTATTCACCTAAAGGCCTTCGCGCGCAAAAGAAGCCTCTTGCGCGCAATTGCCCCCGGGTGCGCGCAATCCAGCCCGATTGCGCGCACCCCCCCTTTTTTCAAAGTGGCCATTCATTAAAGAATGAGCTGTTGCCCCCGCGCGCTATCCGAAGCCCGGTGCGCGCAGTCTCTATCTTCCGTGCGCAAAGCGCTGGCTCAATTGCGCGCCAGCCCGCCCATTTGCGCGCCGACCCGCGGTATTGCGCGCCAAGCTCCTCTTTTGCGCGCAATCCGCCGGGGGCGCCCCCTTTCACCCCCTGAGGCTACCCGCCTGCGTGGCGCCCGATGACCCTCATCCCGGGTCCCGCACCTTGCGTTGTCTTCCTGTGCGGCCCTCCAGGCTTGCGCGAAGTGACACGGACCCATCAGCGGCAACATACGTCCGAGCTAAAAGATGTTAAACTATTCATCATTCGTCCTGCATGACGTTAAACTGCACATCCGTCCTGCATGACGCTAAACTGCACTACGTCCAAGCTGCACGACGCTAAACTGCCTAGCCTCCATCGTCCGCGCGACAAGACGTTAAACTGCCAAGCATCCTCGTCCGCGCTGCAAGACGATAAACTGCCAAGTGTTTCGTCCAACATGACGTTAAACTGTACCACGTCCGTGCTGCAAGACGGTAAACTGCCAAGCACCTTCTTCCTCAACACATGACGTTAAACTGTACTTCGTCCGGCAAGACGTTAAACCGTCCGCTTCGTCCTCAACACACGACGTTAAACTGTACTTCGTCCGGCAAGACGTTAAACCGTCCGCTTCGCCCGATCCCGTGCCTCGCACGCAGGGTCCCCCCCCCCCGGGTTTGGATGTGGCCCCCACCCGCTCGTCTCTACAGGGATGTCGGGATTGCGCCTCTTTAGGGACGATTTAATTGGAGCGGCCTTTCCCCACGGGGGTAGGGTATTACAAACCCCTAGTTTCTTGTGGGAGACTGCACATATGTATCTCCATTGTGCTCCCCCACTGCCGAAGCCAGTAGAGGGCGTGACAGGGATCGAGGTCTCTCACCTTCGGCCCAAGTCCCTCTCCAACTGAGCTTTTCCGCATCCGGGCTGCCTCAGCGCGTAAGTCCTGACAGAATGATCTACGTGGACATTGGTCCCTGTCTCCTAAACAGGGTACGTAGGAAGCCTCTCTGAGGTTCAAGCCCACCACCTGGTCGTCCCGGTCGTATTCACGTCGGTTCGTCCATCAGTGGGCCCCTCCTGGGTTCACATTTGCGTCGATTCACCTACGAATCCGCCCCTGTGGGAGACTGCACGTGTGTATCTCCATTGTGCTTCCCCACTGCCCCTTTTTCTATCTCTCCTTTTATCGTCCAGCATGACGTGAAACTGTGATCCACCTGGGCGTTCCATCCCCCTCTGTGCGAGGTGGTTCGGTTCAATCCTCCGCCCGGCGGCCTCGACCTCTTCGTGAGTCAGCTTGCCATCGTCCAGCATGACGTTAAACTGTATATTCGAACTACGCTGACTTTGATCCGCGCTAACGCGCGGTATGTAGGAAGCCCCTACGGGGTCCAAGCTCTTCACTCCATCATCCATCCTGATCCTTACCCGGGCCGCCACATCCTGGTGGGGTCATGCCACTTCACTCCACTCCACATCACTCGAGAAGCCGCCCATGCGCTGGCCCCAGCGTCGGAGGTTCCCCGCAAGGGGTTCTGTCATCTAATCCACTCTTCGTGTTGATCAGTCTGATGCCGTCCCCGCTGGACGTTAAACTCGCGGCATACCCCGTGTTAAACATGGGAAGCTGAGGAAAACCTCAGGTGACACAGTTCCGCGCACCCAGCGCGGGATGCCTCAGGCCATCATGCCTTCGAGAAGCCCTATTAGGGACGGAAGACAGACATGCAGAGCCGCAGTGTTAAGACACGCCCCCAGCACCCAGAGCCACCCGGTCTCCTCACCGCAGGTTGCTGCCCCGACCAGACTCCTTGGAACGTCTGGGCGGAAGCAGCGTAATTAACCGGTGTCCATGAAGATATGGCGCCGGGAACGAGATTCACGAGCATGTCTTAAATCTATGAGGGAGACCCGGATTAGGCGACGAGTTCGGAGGAGATGTCCAAGGAAGGAGGAGCCGACATCCCATCATCCCGGTTTCGATCAAGGAGAAGACGTCCCTGAACAAGGGACGGATGCCGCCCGCCTTTGGAAAGCGGAACTGCGGGGCCACAAGCCGCGCTCCCATCCCCTCGGGTCGACGGGAGCACGCGCGAATGCGTCCTGGCGGAACAACGTCGGAACAGAAACCCGACGCACATCTGCCCCGAAACAGAAAAATGGTGAACCCGACGTGAATCTCTTCTCCTCAATACGAAGACCGATGGCTTTCAGAGGTGTTGGAAGACCGGCATGTTGCCCGGCCGAGCATTCAGTTTTTACCCGCCAGGGGCTGGGGACGGGAAATCGGGCACTCCGTCTCGCGACGTCGATGGCTTAGGTCCCCCCCCCCCCCCACGGAAGGCGTCGTGGCACTAATGGTTGGTTGTCGATTCCTTTTCCTGTCAGTGTTAATGGGTTCTTCTCCCTTCTTTCAGAAATCAGGTCGCCCAATCCAGTGCCCGATCGCCGCCCGCCCACTGGCGCAGGGGTAGGGGAAACACCGACGCGGCTACTCTGCGCAGTCCCGCCCGTTCCACAGCCGTCCCGGCAGCCGCAATTGCGGGACAACCACGCCCTCTCTCCCCCTCGGAGGTCATCCAGAGAAGGGTGATCAACAACTTGGTGCGGAGATATGAGGAAGAGGGAGTCATCCCCACCAGGGACATGGCTCGCCTAGACCTCGAGGAAGCTGCGCCTCGCCACCACCGCCGCCCCCGAGGGCCGCGCAGGGAGGCGCCACTGCCTACCTCGACGTCCAACTGTTTCGGGAGTTTATCCCCGGAACGCTCCGACAGTTCCTTCCCCTATGCGGATGAGGTGGAAGATGCCCGGGACTACCCTATCCGAGATTCGCTCCAGGGATCCGCGATAAGGGCTCCTGTCAGGCCACGGCGACACCGCCGCTAGGCCCCTCAAGTCGAAGAACGGGCTCTCCACTTGCCCGCACCGCTCATCCCGACTCGTCTGTCCCGACGCCAACGTCGGGCACGAGCGGAAGAGGATGCCCACCTTGGGGCCCTAGCAACAGCGGCCGCATTGGCCCAAGCCACTGTTGGCTCCAGTCGCCAGGCCCCTGCGCATCCTGAGCAGGGGGACTTCTATGCCTGACCTGGATCGAGGCCCCGACCGCCCCAAAGGCTGGTTGGGTTGACTCTCCCGGTTGCTGGTACAGGCGATAGCCACCGCGGACCACCTCGCGGTAGTTCTATTCAGCGACAGGGTCTACTCCGTGTGGCCGACCCAAGAGGCATGGGTCACCCCGCCTTCCGATCCCGGCCCGGAGGCCGGCCCGGAATCATCTCTCCCCGTGTCCCCTTTGATATCTGTCTCGGTGCCCCTCGCACCTTGGTTTCCAGTCCTCTTGGCCCCAGCACCGGTGCGGCCGGAGGACGCCAGGACAGAGATCAGCCCTGCCCAGAAGAACCACCCAGGGGCAGGAAGGCAAGGCGTCGACACCGAGGGAGGAATGTTAGGGAATTCCGGACAGAGATCCGACCGGTTCGTTTCTCTGATACAGAGGCGGAGTACGATTTGGCGACAGAGCCCTTCCCCCAATCCCGCCAGTCAAGGGCAGGGGTAGGAATGCGGCACGTCTGCCTCATACTCCCCGAGAGCGAGATCGATGTGATCCCCGCTTCTCTCCGAAGGTATATCCGGAGTAACGAGGGCCTGGTAGACCCCCAAGGATCATGCTTGCGGTTGGTACCGACCCCTCCGAAAGTGCCTTCCGCCACGTTCGGAGAAGCCGGAGACTTTTTCTGGGGACCGACGGTCGAACCACGATCTAGTTCACCCTCGGCGAGCACCGATTCTACGGCATGATGTTCGCTCGCCGTCCCGTCCTATCGTGATGTGGTAGACAGGGCACCGCCACCCTCAGAGGGCGGCCCGGGATGTGGAGGCCAATCGGCCTGCTCGCCGTATTCACCGCCGGCCAGCCCGTCAGCCCGGTGGCCCGCCTCGGCACCACTGTCGGTTCCCCGTCCGTTCCCAGTCATTTAAGAGGACCAAGGAGATCTGGGTCCCGAGTTTGAGTCGTGGAGCTTCTGGACCGTCCTTGTAGAGGGCCACTTCCCTGAGAAGTTTTGGCCAGTCGCAGGACCAGACTTCGATGCACCCGAATCACTCACCCCGGATGAGTTCGAATGCTTCCGCCGAACTCTCCGGGAGACTCACTCTCGTCTTCACCGCCTACAAATGCCATATCCCGGGAGTCAAGCACACCTGGAGGATATTGGTGAGCAGTGCCGCCAAATTGACCTGTCCATGCTCCCCGCGGTTCGGCACCCCGGGTCATTTGGGCACCACGAGGCCCTCCAACAACGATGCGTCGAGTGTTTTCAAGTACTCCGCAAGGTTCTCGAGGAAGCCACTCCACACATGTATATCCGTGGATGGGGGAAGTACGCTGCCCTACGCTTCAGTGCGATTCGCCGACAGCCCGATTCACTGGGTGGCCCCGAGGGTATATCCCCAGGGACGGAAACGGTCAATATGGCTGACCTGTCGGGAGAGGGGAACGACTTGGAACTTCTCGACGGGGGCTCTCCCCCTGAAGAAAAGCCGTCGTTGGATCCATCGGTGAGAGTTACTCGCCATCAGAAGAACCTCCTGGGACTCCCCGCACCCACTGAAGCACTGACGTTGAGCCGAAACGTCAGCAAAGGTAAAGAGCACGGCGGGGCTATAAAGCCCGCCGACCCATCCACCTCCATACAAAGGGCAGATGGGGATCCCGAGAAGGTCACGCTACGTCAACAGCTCGCCGAGCAGAAGAAGCTGGTTGACCAGCTCCTCACCGAGCGCACTGCAGAACGGCGGCCTGACTACGGTGATCCTAGGCCAGGACAACAGGGACAGGAACAACCGCTCCTCGACGAGACTCTCCCGGGCAACCGTGATTACGCCGTGTTCGCCGATAGGAGAGAGGCCATCGCCTATGGCAAGAGGGTGCGGTATGTTTCACCACACCCTCCCGAGCGGCGTGACTACCTGAGAAACCCCGCTCGGATTCCTCCCACTGCCCCAAGGGCCGCTCCGCCCGCCATCCCACGAGCTGCCGAGTTCGACGACCCGGTCGACGACCCGATTGAAGGGCCGTGCAATGCGCTCGTGGTTAGAGATCCTCGCCAGGACTGGAACCCATGTCCGGACGATCCGATGGCGGCACTCATCGCCCGCTTGGAAGCCTTGGAGACCCGGCAAGTGGCGATCCCACCGGACAACAAGCCATACCCAGCATGGGTGGATGACATGCCGGCACCTCCGGGATTCGGGAATCCCACTTTCGCCCCCTTCAACGGGACTGGAGATCCGCCACAGCATTTAGCCCATTTCAACTCGAGGTGCGGGCCTATGTTGGGGACTCCGGCGCAGCAGGAGGCCGCTAAGCTTCGCTGCTTTGTCCAAACACTGGAAGGGCCAACATTTGTCTAGTACAACCAGCTCCCCATCGGGTCCATAACTAGCTGGGAGGACCTTCGTAGACAGTTCCTCTACCAGTTCAGTTCCACGACCCGGAAGACGAGTATTGCAGACCTCTTCAAGTGCAAGCAGAGGCCTGATGAGCGAGTCGCGGACTTCGTCGCCCGATGGAAGGGTCTCACGTATTCCCTTGACATGCCATTGACTCAGGAGCAGTTGCTGAAAATGTGCGTCGAGAACGTCAAGACCGAGATGGTCCCTTCTTTGATCACTCAGAATTACCCCGGAGGGTTCAGGGACTTCTCAGACAAATCTCAACGTCTTGAGGAAGCCCTGCAACAGGCCAGTCAGGGACACCCGCTGCCTCCTATGATTCCTGCGAGGAGAGTCAGCAAGGCTGAGCCCGCTGCTGTTGCCCAGATAGAGGCCCCCAGGCCATTGGAGCTGCTTCCGGTGAGGCCAGCTCCACAGCCTCACAAGAATCCGCCTCCATGGGCCCAGTTCCCGGCCCAGCAGCGGCAGGCCCAGAACCGGCCGACCCCTCCGCGTAATGTACCGCCGCAACCCAGGCGAGATAATCAGGGTCCACCTCCTCGGCAGGCCCCTCCAGCCCCTCGTCAAGACCACGCTCCTAGGGGCCCGCGATACCTGACTTACTCATTTCACGAGGATCAGGTTCCCGGTTATTTCCAGAGCGCCCTGGAGCAGAGGATTGTGCGACTGCCTGAGTGTTGGAGGCCAGAGGAGGCACATCTCACGGATAACCCCTGCTACTTCCCTTACCATCGGGCCCTGGGGAACACCATCCAGCGGTGCTATGTGTTTAAGGATTGGCTCCAAGACCAGATTAACAACAATGTAATCAGGTTGGGCCTAGATCCAGCACAAGTGGCAGGCGTGTTCGTTGGATCAGATGACGATAGTGGCAATGAGGACGAATGGCAGCTGGTCTCCGACCGCGGATCCCAGAAGTATAATAACTGGATGGCCCGCAAGACAATCATTCGCGCCCATGGAATCATCCGTGCGCGCTTGAATCAGCCTGAGCCCCCAGAACCTGCGGGTGATGCTTCGACATCGTCATCCCAGCCTGCCTCTTCCGAGAAGAGCAAACGGCGGCGGCGCAAGAAGGAAGAGCGCGCCCCGCCAGTTCCGCCACTATCCCGCACTCTCGGCGATTTCATGCCCCCGGAGATGGGGATCCCTCCTCGGATCCGCCCAGTGGTGAATGATTCGTCCGATGAAAGTGTTGGGTACGCTTCGGTTAATACCGTCGAGCTGGTAAATCCCTTTTCAGTTCCCGACGTTGAAGAACACCAGGTGAACCTCCCTAGTGTCCCCGGTCATCACCACCGTCGGAAGAACCGCAGCAACAGGAGTCGCCGGGGCACAGCAGTTGGTACCTCCAACCAGGCCGTGCAAGCCACTGAGACCAGGCAGCAGGCTCAAAACCGAGCTCAGCGTGCGCAGCCCCCCCATCCGGGGATGAAGGATTCGCCTCCGCCACTGTTTGTGGGGTGGGACCAGGCAGAACCGCCTCAGCCGCGTCGCGATCAGCTCCGCCCTGCCACAAGTCCATCCCGGCCTCCTGACCCCAGTACGGTGACTACTTCCAGGGCTTCAACCAATGAACAGTGAGATGCGTCAAGTACCAGTCGGCCGCCGGCCCAACCGGCAAGGCCCGTCATGCCTCCAACCGCAGAGCAACCTCCTGCAACCAGGGGCTCGCGCTTGGCAAAAAAGTATGATGTCTTGAAGAACTTGGCCGACATCCCAGCAAGGCTCTCCATCCTCGAGGCTCTGCGCATGTCATCTGAGATACGCGAGGCACTCGCTGAAGCCCTGAAAAGCCCCCTCCAGTTTGAGACAGAGGTTGCGGCTGCAGAGGCCTTTCACGCCGAAACGATTGAGGACGCCGAATGTCAGGCAGTTATCTCGTTCTCTGGTAAGGATGAAGACCCTCCTATACAGGGGCACATTCGTCCGCTGTATGTTACTGGCCAGTTCAATGGCCTTGAAGTCCGGCGCTGTCTTGTCGACACGGGGTCCGGGATTAACCTGATTCCAACTCGGACGCTCCGGAGATTGGGGTTGTCTGAGGATGACTTGATTCCCTCCGACCTCAGGATCCAGGGGTACGACCGCACCGAGCAAACCCCGGTCGGCAAGATACGTTTGAAGACCCAGTTCGGTGACTTGGTTGCCAACACCGAATTCATGGTAGTCTCTCAAGACACTGCGTACAACGCATTGATGGGAAGGTCGTGGCTCCACCATCATGCGGCGGTTCCCTCATCATACCACCAATGCCTCAAATACTCCCTTAACGGTCGAGTGGGCGTGCTTCAGGGAGATGCCACTCCTTTTGCCTCATGTGAAGCCCGCTATCTGGACGCGGACTATTACAAGAGCAAGGATAAGCAGATCCTGGCAGGTGAGGTTGAGCCTGTCACTGTTGCAAGAGATCCCTGGGCAAGCTTGGATGATGCTTACGTCCTCCCGATTCAACGGTTGGACGTAGCCATGGTCTCGACGGCCTGCGAGTCTCCTGATGAGATGACCGCGACCGCCCGTGCCAGCACCAGTGGCCCAGCAGGATCTGGTAGCCCCAATGCAGTTTCCAAAGCAGTCTCTCCCGTGGACGATCCCTCCCCGAGTGGAGAGGACGTGGAAGATGCACCCCCAACCTTTGAGGAGGGCATCCCCGCCACGGTCGATGAGTTAGTACAGGTGAACCTTGGAACCGAAGCAGATCCAAGACCCACATTGGTCAGTGCCGCCATGCCCTCTGAGGAGCGGCAGCAGTACGTGGACTTTCTCAGGCAGCACCGTGATGTGTTCTCTTGGGGCTATGAAGAGATGTCGGGGCTAGATCCTCAGGTAGCCGTCCACCGCCTTGGTCTCCCGGCGAACCATCGCGGGTTCAAGAAGCCTCCCAGGAAGATGCACCCGTCCCACGGTGCCATGGTTGAGGCCGAAGTTGACAAGCTTATCAAAGCCAACTTCTTGAGGGAAGTTCAGTACCCCAAATGGCTGGCCAACATTGTGCCGGTCAGGAAGAAGAACGGGAAGATCAGAGTCTGCATCGACTTCCGTGATCTCAACCGCCACTGTCCAAAGGATGATTTTCCCCTTCCAGTGACAGAGCTGTTGATTGAAGCCACGGCAGGGTTCCAAGCCCTCTTTTTTATGGATGGATACTCCGGATACAACCAAATCCGGATGGCCCCTGAGGATGAGGAGTTCACTGCCTTCAGGGCCCCCCAAGGTATCTTTTGTTACCGGGTTATGCCCTTCGGCCTGAAGAATGCAGGTGCCACCTATCCACGGGAGATGCACCGCATATTCAAGCCAATCCTCGGCACACTGGTGGAATGCTACGTCGACGAATTGGTGGTCAAATCGTGCCAGCGTCAGGACCATCTCAAAGATCTTGAGAAAGTGTTCGGCTTCCTCCGGTCTCGCTGCCTGAAGATGAACCCGTTGAAGTGTGCCTTTGGGGTCACCTCCGGAATGTTCCTTGGATTTGTGGTAAGATACCGGGGTATTGAGATCGACCCAGAGAAGATCAGGGCGATTAGCCAGATGCCTCACCCAGGTAACATCCGGGAACTGCAAGGGTTCCAAGGCCACTTAGCCTATATACGCCGATTCATCGCGAATCTGGCCGGCAAGTGTAAGCCCTTTTCTCGGCTCATGAAGAAAGGTGCCACATATGTATGGGATAAAGATTGTCAGAACGCTTTCGAGGAAATCCAGCAGTACCTGCTGCAACCTCCGGTTCTGATGCCGCCTGTATCCGGGAAGCCGCTGGTCCTCTATGTGACCGCCCTGGAACGGTCCCTGGGTGCCCTTCTCGCCCAGAAGAACAACGAGGGAACAGAGAATAGCCTCTATTACCTCAGTCTCATGCTCCTCGATGCGGAAGTCACGTATTACCCCATCGATAAGAGCTTCCTGGCGCTCGTATTTGCCGTACAGAAATTACGGCACTACTTGCAGCACCATGATGTACAGTTGGTTTCTCGGGTAGACCCGTTGAAATATATCCTGAGCCGGCCTATATTGACTGGCCGTCTAGCGCGGTGGGCTGTGATTCTCCAGCAGTTCGACATCAGGTATGTGTCTCAGAAGGCCATCAAAGGGCAAGAATTGGCAGACTTTCTGGCTGCTCACCCAACCTCCGCGGATCAGCCGCTGGATCTAGGCTTTCCTGATGAGGCCATTCTCTCGGTCGATCATGCTGGTCCATGCTGGCAGATGCACTTTGACGGTGCCTCCCGGAGCCCCACCGGTAGAAGACTTGATAATCCTAAGCTCAACAGAGTGGGCTTGGGTATCGTCTTCATTACCCCGGAGAAAGCCGTACTGCCATACTCTTTCCTGTTGTCAGAGGGCTGTACCAACAATGAGGCGGAATACTATGCCCTCATCACCGGCCTCGAGTTGGCTCTCGAGATCGACGTGCCCCATCTGTGCGTGAAAGGGGATTCCGAGCTGGTCGTTAAGCAGATCAATGGCGACTATGTTGTCAGGAAGCCGGAACTTGTGCCATTACTGGAGTGCACCCTCCTTCTGATGGCCTGGTTCCCTTCTCGGCCAGAAATTGTCCATATTCCCCGGTCGCAGAACGGTCGAGCAGATGCTTTGGGCAGCCTTGATGCGTCACTTGCAGAGCCTGAACAGGACAACCTGATCATCCGCGTGACGCGCCGCAGGCTCATCGATCCCGTTATCCCGGAGGGAGATCGCGGCCCATCGGTAAGTAATCTCACCGTGGTTTCCCCTATTCCTGGATCCCCGAGTATCCCAGATATGACAGTCTGATCAGCCCATGATTGGAGGACGCCTTTGGTTGAGTACCTCCAACATGGCATTCTCCCGCCGGATCGGGCCGAGCGCGAGCGAGTTCGACGCCGCACATCGCAGTTTGTCCTCCAGAGCAGTCCCGGCCTGGAGCAGATCCTCTATAGACGCGGATTTGATGGTGTTCTCCTCCGTTGCCTTCAGGGAGTTGAGATCCCACGAGTCATGCAAGAGGTTCATGCTGGTTCATGCGGTGCCCATCAGACTGGGCCGAAGCAATCCCACCAGATTCGGAGGTTGGGATACTTCTGGCCCTCCATGATCCATGACTGCATCAAGTATGCCAGGAGGTGCCATGCGTGCCAGGTTCACGCGAACTTTGTGCATCGGCCGCCGGAGCCTCTCCATACCACCAGGTATTCTTGGTCCTTTGCAGTCTGGGGGATGGACGTTGTGGGACCTTACCCGCCGGCGACGGCTCGCCAGTGCCGGTTCATTCTGACCGCCACAGACTTCTTCTCCAAACGGGCAGAGGCGATTCCACTCAGAGAGGTCAAATCATGTTCCATCGCTGACTTCGTGACCTCCAACATCATCTATCGATTTGGAGTGCCTCACGCTATCCTCACGAATAACGGAGCCAATTTCCGAGCAGCCGAGTTGAAGAAGTTGTACGCCAAGTACAACATTCGCTCAAACCATACATCTCGCTATCATGCGCAGGCGAATGGACAGATTGAGGCGTTTAACAAAACTCTCTCTAACATTCTGCAAAATATGTTTGGTCAGAACAAGAAGAGTTGGCTGGACAAGCTCCCCAATGCCCTCTGGGCTTATCGGACGACGACTCGCAATTCCACCCAGATGACTCCTTATTCCCTGGTGTACGGAGCTGAGGCCGTCCTGCCCATCGAGATCCAGTTACCATCCTTGCGCACTGCGGTCTACGACCAGCAAGCGCCGGACAGAGCTGCTGAAGCCCGTCTAGTCGAGTTGGAAGCACTAGATGAGAATAGACTTCGCGCTTTGCACAACTTGGAGAGGCAACAAAGTAGAATGGCTCGAGCTTTCAATAAGAAGGTTCGCCTCCGCTCCTTCCTGCAGGGTGACCTAGTGCTGTCCCTAAGAGCGCCAATGATCCCCGGAAGGAAGCCACCCAAGTTGGAGCCCAAGTGGGAGGGACCTTTTGTTGTCCACAAGGTCTATCCCAATGGCGCGTACTCCCTAGCAACTATGGATGGTGAGTGTGTCACTCCTCCCACCAACGCTAGGTTCCTCAAGCAGTACTTTTCCTGAGTGCCCCCTCGTCCGCGCTACAAGACGTTAAACTGCCAAGTGTTTCGTCCAACATGACGTTAAACTGTACCACGTCCGAGCTACAAGACGTTAAACTGTTCAGCATCCGTCCCGCATGACGTTAAACTGCACTTAAAGAACTACGTACGGCTTGATTCCCATCCTTATGGGATACGTAGGACCGCCTGAACATTCATGTTTCAGGCCCAGCCCCATCCTTCGGGAATTTCCATCCCATCTCGGGCCCTTGGCCCAGTTGCCTCTGGGTATGCGGCGTATGGTGTGAACGCGGGGCTACGCCCTCATGCATGTCGGTTTGCTCACCACGATGTACGCCCCCCACGTTTGGGGATGCCTTCCGCTCCCCTTGCCTTTTTCGTCCTGCATGACGTTAAACTGCACTTCAAGAACTACGTGCGGCTTGATTCCCATCCTTATGGGATACGTAGGACCGCCTGAACATTCATGTTTCGGGCCCAGCCCCATTTCCCGGGAATCTCTATCCCGCATTGGGCCTCTGGCCCGAGTTCCCCTCCTTTTTGTGCGAGGCGTGTGGCGTGAGCGGGGGATTATGTCCTCATTCACGTTGGTCTACTGGCCGCGCCGTACGCCTCCCCCATGTGTAGGACTACCTCACACCCCTCATCGTCCTGCATGACGTTAAACTGCCTCTCAAGAACTACGTACGGCTTGATTCCCATCCTTATGGGATACATAGGACCGCCTGGACGCTTGTGTTTCAGGTCCAGCCCCGTCTCTTGGTTGATCACGGGGATCTGCCCTCTTTTGGTTGCTCTCAGGGTGAGTCCTCCGACCCTTTCTGGTGATCTGTTAACATGTTTTGGGTACTTCGGTCTATGACCCGTAGTGTCAGATTCAATCCCGACAAGTCCTTTGTTGCTTGTCAGGCCTCGCGGTTCTTCTTGTTCGAGCCTTCACTCAAAGGGATCCTCGTTAGCGGTTTGGGTACGATGCCTCAGTGCTCTCCTACCGCTCCGGGTCGATTTACCGGTGAGTCCTGGGCCGCAAATCGATATGAATCCTGCGCTTGAGCGGTTGATGCTCGTTTGCTTGCCCCATCCTAGGCTGACGTGATCGGATGTTGTGTTGCGAATATGGTCAGCGACGTCCTTGATCGCCATGTCAGCTATTTCATGATCTGAACATTGGTTGCATAGTCCTCATCACACTCCGCCTCTGTGCATTGTAGTGGAATCTCGACACTCTCTTCATACTGACCTTCGGTACACCTCTACATGTTAGGAAGGCCAACCAGGGTAATGGTGTCGTTCGAGGCTCCCACGATCTGAGCACCAAGGATATATGCTGATGTCCTCCCTAAGGGCCATGTGTAGCTGGACCCTCGTCCCCATAAGGAGGAAGGAGTTGCCCGAACAATCGCGTTTTGGGCCCAGTATATCTGGAGGCTAGCATCTCTGCCTCTCGGGTGATGGACATACACAGGCCCCTATCCCAGGATCCTTCTCCTGGAATCGTGCGTGACCGCAGGGCTGGGTATGTTCCCACCTCCGCTGAGTCCGCCATATCGCAACGAGCGGATTCCTCCCTGGTCCGAACCACACGACCTTAAACTGTGTTGTCTGGTCCTACCACACGACCGTAAACTGTGATCGTCTTGGCCGCCTGATGAGAAACGGCACTGCATCGTGATGTTCTCCTCAGGGGACACTCACGTTGGGCGCTGGTTAATAACCACGCCATTTATCAATGCCTTTCATTGCTTGATTATTGTAGCGAAGCCAGGGATTTCTTAATCACAGGCATGTCGCTGCACAAAGAAAAACCATCCACCTTTAAGGACAAACAAGAAATATCAAATGCTGCTTCTTCTGTGTGCGAGGGTCAGACCCGCACCCTTCCCCGCGCTGGTGCCCGATTGTGTTGCGCCGCGCTTCAAGAACTACGTGTGGCTTGATTCCCATCCTTATGGGATACGTAGGAACGCCCGGATGTTTGAAACTTCGGGTCCAGCCCCCCACCTCTTAGAGATTCCCCCTTCTCTGGGGAATCCGCCGCCTTCAGGTCACCCTCAAGGCGTGTCCCTCGACCCCTTGCAGTGGTCCACCGGTGTCAAGAGTACTCTGGTTTATTTCTAGGAGGGTCAGGTTCAGCTTGGTCAGCTTTCTTCCACTTTTCAGGCTTCGTGCTCCCTTTCATTCGGACCCATCGCCTACGCCCTGGGTGGAGCCCCCGTGAACGGTTTGGACACAATGCCTCAGTGCTCTCCCACCGACTCGGGCTGGTGCCCCCAATGGCCTCGGGCAGAAAATCGATATGAATCCTGCGATTGAGCGGTCGATGCTCGTTTGCTGCCTCATTCCATCAACGGTTAGTGCGATATTCATGCTTCTTTTCCGCCACGGTCGGCAGTACTCCCATATCGTTACGCCGGTGCCCCCAGTCCTTGAGTGAATGGCCGCATGATTCACATTTTATTTTCCACCTCCCATTCTGACCAGGCGAAACCTCGACACTCATGACACTATCCCTCAGTGCATCTTCGCATATCTAGGGGATAGGACCACGATGTGGCGTACTTTGAGACCCATATGGTCCGAGCTCTAAGACCTTAAACTAAGATCTCTACCCCTATGGTCCGAGCTCTAAGACCTTAAACTAAGATCTCTCCCCCCTATGGTCCGAGCTCTATGACCTTAAACTAAGATCTCTCCCCTTATGGTCCGAGCTCTAAGACCTTAAACTATGATCTACCCCTATGGTCCGAGCTCTAAGACCTTAAACTAAGATCTACCCCTATGGTCCGAGCTCTAAGACCATAAACTAAGATCTACCCCTATGGTCCGAGCTCTAAGACCTTAAACTAAGATCTACCCCTATGGTCCGAGCTCTACGACCATAAACTAAGATCTCCCCAAACGGGATTCTACGTCCTGCATGACGTTAAACTGCACTCTCAGAACTACGTGTGGCTTGATCTCCAGCCTGATGGAGTACGTAGGAACGCCCGGGAATTTCGACTCGGGTCCAGCCTCAGGGATCGCTAAGTCCTGCCCCTCCTCGTCGCCGGTCGTCTGGCCTGACTTCGGGTAGAGTGGTGCAGTTGTGATATTCTCCCCGATTCAGCAAGGGATGCCCCATCGGAAGCGACAGTTTCCTCGTCAAAGAGGTTCTGTCTGAGAATTGGGGTGATTCACGGCCAGATTAGTGCATCCTCCTAATACGCTTTCCCCACGGTGGCACAATTTTGGGAGCGTTGGATTCTGTCCGAACAAATCATCACTTCGCCCCACGCTTCGCATGCCCTGTTGATCTGGATTTCCACCCTTGTGCCTGAAGGAACCCCCAAAGCGGCATTGATGATGACATGTGATCCGCCTCCTGCAATATGAATGATGACCTTCGGTCCGTCTATTGCAGTAGTATGGTCTATTGATCCATTGTCCGCTTGCCGTCTTGGGCATTTCCTGGAAGGCCGACCGTTGTGGATTTCTGAATTCGGGACACGCGATTCACCCTTTCTCATTTCCCTATGTTTGGATAAAATCTCAACGCCCCTAGCATTGTCTCGCTCGTGTGTTGGAACAAGTTGTGGGGATGGTACATTGATTAGGTCTGAGGTCTCCATTCCTATGAATGACCTCCCACTTTTCTTTAGAAATCCAGGCCCAATTATGGAATCCTGAAGCTTGGTTGACGCTCCCGCGAGACAATGAATTGTGGTTGACCATGTTAAGACAAAAGATGCAGATAAATATGGTGATTCATACAAATGGATCGAAGTATTGAGTAGCGGAAGCAAAATGTTCTGGGAATGGAAAAACAAAGCCCCTAGGGATTAGCATGCTGAATAAGTCTCTCTAACGCCGCTACCCTTTGGCTGGTGGCCTCCAGGGCTGCTTCTCGCTCTCTGCATGCCCTCTCTTCGTCGGCAGTCGCAACACGTAGTTCGTCGATCCTGGCCTGTGCACGCTCCTGCTCGACTTGAAGTGTGACCATCTGTTGGCCCGCCTCTGTCAGCTGTACCTGAGCGTCATCCAGCTGGGCCGTCAGTTGCTCCACAAGCTCAGTACACGCTGCGACGAAGGCCTCCTTCTCTGCCGCCTGCCCTTCGAGACGCCGGACTTCCTGCTCCGCCACGAGGAGTGCCCGTGTGCTCTCCGACATGTCCCGACATTGTGCGACGTCGGCACGCCGGCGGCTCTCGCGCATCTTTTCGGCCATGAAATCACGGACCGTCAGATGGAGGCGTTGAGCATCAGCTCCCCCGGCGCACAGGAAGCGCAGCCAGGTCTGAAGTGATCCCATGCGCCCCAGCCACTCTGATGGGTCTCGCTTGAGGAAGCGCTGGATGCACTTCCACCCCCTGCGTCGCGTTATCCGGCTCTCCTCGACCGCCTCCGCGTCCGAGTCATCCATCTCCTCGGGGTCGGCAGGCCGGTAGGTAGGGAAGGTAGCCAGCAGGTCTGCTGCGGGGTCCGCCCCTGGGATGTCCTCACGGGGGATAGGTTCCCCAACATCTGGGCGACCTTCTTCTCTCTCCCCAGCGGCGTTAACACCCTCGTCAGCCCCAGACCTCTCTCCGATGGCAGCACCGCCGGTGTCCGCAGCCCCTTGATCAGCAGTTGGTGGGGCCGGCTCGGTGTGGGAAGTCTGTTCCGGAGCAGGCGGCATGTCTGCCACCGGTCCACTCGTGGATGGCCCGGGTTCGGCAACCCGACGAGCCTCGAGTGTTGAGATCACTGCGCAGGGCATGCCGTGGTTAGTCACGGATCGTCAACGGCAAGAACCAGCAGTAATGTAAGGAGACTTACGGGAATTCAGAGCGTTATCTTCCGCTATCCCGGCCGCCACAGGAACAATTGCAGCAGGGGACCCTTCCGCGCTTGTCACTTCAATAATGGGTGCCTGGCCCCCGCCTCGTCCTGCTGGCGCCTCTCCTACTCCCGCTGAGGACGCCTGACCAACATTCGTGTGCTCCTGAGAAAGGTGGAGAAATGGGTTAGAAGCTGCATAAGAGAATGGATGAAGCAGGTTGAGTAGGGATAGAAGCAGTCCTCGAGGAGCTCAGTGACATCAACATTGTAAGAGTCGGCCACCTCGCCGCTCTCCCGCGGGCTCCCCTGATGGGACCTTCCCTCGGAGCCTTCATCCTCCCCCATCTCCTCCTCTTCCTCGGAGTCGTTGCTACTGTCATCTTCCTCCGGCGGCATCTGTTCTGGAGCGGTTTCTAGACCGAGCATCACCTTCACCAGAAGGGATGGCTCCGCACGCTGACCACGTTGGCGCGCGTACTCGTCCATGGCCGTCAGATACGCGTACTGCCGGTTGAAGTTCACCATGTCGACGATCTGGAGGCACCCGACCTCTGGCAAATGGATTCCTTCTCTGAGTATCTTTCGCCAGATGGCTTCGGTCCTCAGTGATTGCCGCAGGGTCATCCAGGCCGACCACAGCGCCGGGAAGACTGCATCGTGGGAGGGTTCGAGTAGACGCCTTACCTGCTTCCCGGGCCGCTCCCCGACCGCCGCATGTGCCCCCTCTCCGGGCGCTGAAGTCGTGGCTGCAGCTTGCGATGTGCCCACCGCCGAAGTCCCTGCCCGCGCCGGCTCCGCTGCTTGGCGCGCCTCCATTCTCCCCCGTGTGGCGGCGCCTCGCCTCCTTCCTTGACGCCCGGTCTCCGCACGGGTGACCTCGAGCCGCCGAACTGGCTTCCGTAGAAGCCCCTCGGGGTACGCGATGGCCCAGTGTTCGGCGTACTCGGTTGCCAAGCCTGCGTCGACCCCGGTAGGAGGGAGAGTGATGACGTCGCCAGAGCCGAAAGCGGCAAACATCAGCCACATCTGGCGAAGGACGCAAGGGTTCGTCTCCTCCCGAACAGCAGTGAATACCCTCTTCGGCATCCGTTGAAGGCACCCGAACTACCTGGAGAACCGGGTTGGCACGTAGGGCTCGCAGATCACCTTCCCGTCGATCCGAGCCACGAGCACCCCGCCCCGCATGTTCAGGAAGTACTCGTGCTGCTCCAGCGGACCCTGCCCGTTGTCGATCATCTGGCCAACGGGAGTGGGGAACGGGCTGAAGTTGAAATTGGCATGATTGCCAATCCAAATCCTCACGCCCTCCTCATTTAGGGTCATCGGAGCGACCCCCGCAATGTTCAGCAGGGAGGGTCGCAGGCCGTTTCCCGGAGGAATGATGGCGTTCGGAAACGTGTACCAACCAAGGTGAGCAGCCACCCAGCCGTGGAAGAATTGGAAGGGCCCGCAGATCCTTCGTGGCGACCCCCCTCGCGAGATGCGTCCCAGGTTGGTGTACAGATTAGCCAGCACTGGGACCCCGAGGTTGTATCTTTTATTGGCAGCCATGGCGCCCGCCATCGCCAGTGTCGCCGGGCGGACGCCCATTCTCGCGTCCCGCAATGGCAGAAGCCACCCACTCAGAAAGGCGGCCAGGAACGCCGCATACCGGACATTTAGGTCCCGGGCCCCAATGACGTGGTAACCCCATGAGCGGTAGTCGCCCGTCTCCAGGACCCGCCAGTACGACCCGTTCCGGCTCCTCTGAGCCGCGGTCGGGCACCGCTTCCCCCTGCCTGGCATCTTGACCGCTGGGTCATGCTCCAAGAACAAGCCGAACCACTCCTTGTAGGCTATGTCCTTCTGGAAGTCCATGACCCCGAGCCGCTCTCTAGCCAGGTCCAGCAGATGCCATGTCAGGATGGGAGTCCGTGACCTGTCGCCCCAGGTGTTCCTCGGAGGCAGGAATTCATCATATTGGTAGCCCTCCAGCGGGATACCTCCGATGCAGTGGATGTCCCAGAGAACGATGCCGACCTCCCCATGGTGAAGATGGAAGGTGTTGGTGTCCGGGGACCAGCGGGTGAACAGCTCCAGCCCGAGCTCGGACTACTGGTAAAAGTGGAACTACGACGTCCACACCGCCTCAAACAGGCCGATGTACCGCAGCTCCTCCGCGAAGTGATCACAAGTGTGGCGTACCCAGAACGCCCAGGCCCACTCACTGGTGAAATTGCCCCCAGACCGCAAGTCCCAGTCCTTCAGCCAGCCCTTGGTGTCGTCAGTGACACTCTGGCGATATGTGCTCGAGTAGAGGGCTGGAGAGTTCTCCGCAGTAGGCTCATTCCGACGATGGTTCGCGTTCTCGGGTTCAGGACATAGAAATCTAAGTGTCTGGTCTCCCTGGAAGGATGCCCATTGTTGGTGATGTTATAGCGGGGAAGCTCGTCCTCCCGAGTCACCCAGGTCAGTGGCGCATCAACCTCGAACCCTGGCACCGGAACCTCATCCAGGATGCCAAAGTTCCAGAGCGACAGGTTGTCCGACAGCGGATATGTCTTCTGGGCCTGCGTCAGCAAGTCGAACAAGGATTGATTGTTGGAAACAATCTCCTTGGCTCCGTAAACCTCCTCGTTCGTCACCATCTCAGCTCTGCGAGTGGCGGCATCCCCCTCATTTCCTTGATTCGCGACCATCTCAGAAGCTCCAGGAATCGTGAGGGTTAAGGGATGAAGCGTGCGGAATCGGACGAGGATGGTAGAGAAGTTTGAGAGTTGGCGCGCAATCCTAGTGGATGGCGCGCAATCAGGAAGTCCGTCGCGTAAAACCCCGGGTGTTCGCGCAAAAGCAGGCCGAATTCCGGACAGGTTTGCGCGACGAACGGGTGAATTCCGCGCCGGAAAGGGAAATTTCGCGCACGAGAGCTCGAATGATTATCGCGCGGAAGGCCAGTGTACGGTGCGGGGGGCCCAGGGCCCCTATTTATAGGAAAAGCCGGGAGTCCGCGCTGCGCGGAAAGCGCTTTGCGCGACCGCACCGGCGAATTTCGCGCCCAACGCCCTTTTTGCGCAACACAGTCCCGCGCCACCCAGGACTTCGGCATTCCGGCGTCTCCCTCGAAACCCGATCGTTGCGACTTCTCGCCGATCAGATTCCGAGGGGGGGCTTTTGTAGACGCAGGAAAAGTCCGTTGTTCCAAACAAAGCTCCGGATGCGGAAAGCGAGGTCATATTTGGAGTCGGAAGCATGTTTCGGAGGGCTCGGAGGCCTTGCGCGGAATTTTAGAGGCCCGCGCGCAAAGTTGATGAGCCGCGCGCAAACCTCCCGGGATGCGCGCAATGCGCTGGGTCAGCGCACAATTTTGCGCGCTAGTGGCCTGCGCGAATCCCTTGCGCGCCGGGCCCGATTCCGCACCCACGAGGAGAATTCCGCGCCCGCGAACCGGATTCCGCGCCCGGGGTTGCCTATAAATATAAGGCGACCCCCGATGTTTTGAAGGTTGCCGGAATTCGAAAGGTCTCTCGTGCGCGCAATCCAACCCCTTCCGCGCGCAGTGCCGATCTTCAGGTAACCTCCTTTCTTTCGCGCAAGAAAGCCTCGGGGTTCGCCTTCGCGCGTAATCCCTTTGGATCCTTTCCTTTGAAAAACTATTCACCTAAAGGCCTTCGCGCGCAAAAGAAGCCTCTTGCCCGCAATTGCCCACGGGTGCGCGCAATCCAGCCCGATTGCGCGCACCCCCCCTTTTTTCAAAGTGGCCATTCATTAAAGAATGTGCCGTTGCCCCCGCGCGCTATCCGAAGCCCGGTGCGCGCAGTCTCTATCTTCCGCGCGCAAAGCGCTGGCTCAATTGCGCGCCAGCCCGCCCATTTGCGCGCCGACCCGCGGTATTGCGCGCCAAGCTCCTCTTTTGCGCGCAATCCGCCGGGGTCGCCCCCTTTCACCCCCTGAGGGTACCCGCCTGCGTGGCGCCCGATGACCCTCATCCCGGGTGCCCGCACCGTGCGTTGTCTTCCCGTGCGGCCCTCCAGGCTCGCGCGAAGTGACACGGACCCATCAGCAGCAACATACGTCCGAGCTACAAGACGTCAAACTGTTCAGCATTCGTCCCGCATGACGTTAAACTGTACATCCGTCCTTCATGACGCTAAACTGCACTACGTCCAAGCTGCACGACGCTAAACTGCCTAGCCTCCATCGTCCGCGCGACAAGACGTTAAACTGCCAAGCATCCTCGTCCGCGCTGCAAGACGATAAACTGCCAAGTGTTTCGTCCAACATGACGTTAAACTGTACCACGTCCGTGCTGCAAGACGGTAAACTGCCAAGCACCTTCGTCCTCAACACAGGACGTTAAACTGTACTTCGTCCGGCAAGACGTTAAACCGTCCGCTTCGTCCTCAACACACGACGTTAAACTGTACTTCGTCCGGAAAGACGTTAAACCGTCCGCTTCGCCCGATCCCGTGCCTCACACGCAGGGTCCCCCCCGGTTTGGATGTGTCCCCCACCCGCTCGTCTCTGCAGGGATGTCGGGATTGCCACTCTTTAGGGACGATTTAATTGGAGCGGCCTTTCCCCATGGGGGTAGGGTATTACAAACCCCTAGTTTCTTGTGGGAGACTACACATGTGTATCTCCATTGTGCTCCCCCACTGCCGAAGCCAGTAGAGGGCGTGACAGGGATCGAGGTCTCTCACCTTCGGCCTAAGTCCCTCTCCAACTGAGCTTTGCCGCATCCGGGCTGGCTCAGCGCGTAAGTCCTGACAGAATGAACTACGTGGAC
The DNA here is from genome assembly GCA_963277665.1 of Viscum album. Taxonomy (NCBI): domain Eukaryota; kingdom Viridiplantae; phylum Streptophyta; class Magnoliopsida; order Santalales; family Viscaceae; genus Viscum; species Viscum album. The sequence continues at coordinate 790,862,885 of OY728128.1, read as the reverse complement.
TTTGATCCCAGTCTCCTAAACAGGGTATGTAGGAAGTCTCTCTGAGGTTCAAGCCCACCACCTGGTCGTCCTGATCGTATTCACGTCGGTCCGTCCATCATTGGGCCCCTCCTGGGTTCACATTTGCTTCGATTCACCTACGAATCCGTCCCTGTGGGAGACTGCACGTGTGTATCTCCATTCTGCTTCCCCACTGCCCCTTTTTCTATGTCTCCTTTTATCATCCAGCATGACGTGAAACTGTGATCCACCTGGCCGTTCCATCCCCCTCTGTGCGAGGTGGTTCGGTTCAATCCTCCGCCCGGCGGCCTCGACCTCTTCGTGAGTCGTCTTGCCATCGTCCAGCATGACGTTAAACTGTATATTCGAACTACGCTGACTTTGATCCGCGCTAACGCGCGGTACGTAGGAAGCCCCTACGGGGTCCAAGCTCTTCACTCCATCATCCATCCTGATCCTTACCCGGGCCGCCACATCCCGGTGGGGTCATGACACTTCACTCCACTCCACATCACTCGGGAAGCGGCCCATGCGCTGGCCCTAGCGTCGGAGGTTCCCCACAAGGGGTTCTGTCATCTGATCCACTCTTCGTGTTGATCAGTCCGATGCCGTCCCCGCTGGACGTTAAACTCGCGGCATACCCCGTGTTAAACATGGGAAGCTGAGGAAAACCTCAGGTGACACAGTTCCCCGCACCCAGCGTGGGATGCCTCAGGCCATCATGCCTTCGAGAAGCCCTATTAGGGACGGAAGACAGACATGCAGAGCCGCAGTGTTAAGACACGCCCCCAGCACCCAGAGCCACCCGGTCTCCTCACCGCAGGTTTCTGCCCCGACCAGACTCCTCGGAACGTCTGGGCGGAAGCAGCATAATTAACCGATGTCCATGAAGATATGGCGCCGGGAACGAGATTCACGAGAATGTCTTAAATCTATGAGAGAGACCCGGATTAGGTGACGAGTTCCGAGGAGACGTCCAAGGAAGGAGGAGCCGACATCCCATCATCCCGGTTTCGATCAAGGAGCAGACGTCCCTGAATAAGGGACGGATGCCGCCCGCCTTTGGAAAGCGGGACTGCGGGGCAACAAGCCGCGCTCCCATCCCCTCGGGTCGACGGGAGCACGCGCGAACGCGTCCTGGCGGAACAACGTCGGAACAGAAACCCGACGCACATCCGCACCGAAACAATGGTACCAATACATTAATTTAGCATGAATAACCTTATGAAATGACATTTCAAGAAATTTTTTCAAATGATGTATCATAATAACTAATCAATGTAAGCATAATCATAAACAATTTCAAAAACTAATGAGATGGTATCAACACACTATTATAAAATAGAAGCACGGAAACATACTCTTCATGTTAGAAATAGAAATTAATGGAAGTAGAAAATATCATGAAAAATGAAATATCATGATGTAACATTTATAATGGAATTGTATACACCGTGAAATATATTTTAGGTACATAATAAAATGTGGAACTCGATGAAAGAAAAATTGAGACAAAACTATTTTACTAATTTGGTATATTTTGAAAATTAAATCACATGAAATGGAAATCATAAAATTGTTATTTGAATATAAATAAATTTAATAATAATATATATTTAGAATAAAATCATGTTCAGTATATACACTAACCAAGAGGAATGAGTGGGAAAAATAGCATGTATCTCTCATAAATTGAATGTGAGATGAATTCCCATTACCTTGTGTGATTTTTCTAATCAAACACATACAAAACAACTATATAATAAATATAAATCTATTATACATATTTTAAAGAACCATATTACTATATATAATACCATATATGGTTTGGTTATGATATTATATTACTTGTTAAACTTCATATGTAAAGGAATCACTTCAGGTAATATTCGCTTTTTTTTCATATGTGTCTTAATTTGGTATATTGTTTGTCTTTATAATTATATAACTATTACAAAATGTAAAAAATTATATAAATATGATTCATATCCATTATATTTTGTACTATAATCCTATGTTGAATATATAAGTATGAAATGGAGTACATCATTCATTGAGACGGTAAGTTGTAGGCAAACATGAATAATGTTTCTGTTTTTTATCATATTGAAAAAAGTAAATAAATTAACATAAATTTTTGTATATCATTATTAATGTATATTTATGATATCATATATATCATATATAATAAATAGGAAAATCCTTAATAAATCCCACGTAGTGTATGAATGAATAATATCAGTTTGAGGGGGTTGTCTTCCACACTTCCACAAATAAAATTATCCAATTAAAATATAATGGAAATTAAATAGAAATGTGTTGTAAAATGGATAAAGAGGATTTAATAAATAATAAATAATAATATATAACATATATAAATAGATTTTATATCTTAATTTCCACTATTAAATACAGTAATGAAAATTAAACATTCATTTTTTATTGAGGACATAATTCACCGTACACATAAATATTTATGTCGGTATACAGTAGATATATGTGTGTGTATATGTACATTTAAAATTGAGTAGAAAAATATCCTATTATGTATAGGATTATTCTATTTTTATAAAAACATGTAAAATAGAATGCAGAGGGGGTTGCAATATAAAATAAATAACGAACTTGAAAGAAGATGTTAACTCTTAATCGAATAATCAATTTAGTTTCTACCAAACAGATTCCTTTCATTTCCTTCTACACAAGATAAGGATTAGAGGGGAAGGGATGATTTATGGGATGATTATTTTTTTTTGGTTTCTATTAACATAAGTGGATTGAGAGTTGTGATGAAGTGGGATAATTGGTGGCCTTTTATTGGGACAGAAAAGGACTCTCATTGAATTTTTTAAAACTAGTTTGGTGTACACATGTTCTTACCTAAAAAATAATAACAAAAAAAACCATAATCAATAATGGAAGGTTTACTGTAGATTACATTCATCCAAAGTGTTGTGGACAATTCTATAGGTCATTTGGACCCCTAATATTTAGGTATAGTCCCTGATTAATCTAAATTTGACATAATTGTTGGGATTAATTATAATCACATGTAATAAAAATTTTGGTCAAAAATCATGTTGATCTTCTTAGACGCTAAAAATTCTAAAAATTACCATTATGTATGTCTGTTTTTCTAGATTAAATTCATTGATCCTAATAAATAAGATTAATTCTAATCTCAAAGATGAGATGAAAGTATGGGTCTTTAATGTAGAAGGATGTTCAATATTTATTACACTTTTATATTCATTTTAAAATGGAAGTTTATTATAACAAGATAAATTGTATTAATATATTTATAATTTATCTAATATGAAATTAAATAAATTAAAAATAGTATTTCACATTAATAATTATTTTAATAAAAATGTTGTTTTTAACTAAAAATAAGTATTTGTCACTATTTAAAAAATGATGTTTCTCTCCAAAAAATACCGCTAAATAATTTAGATATTATTAAATAAAAGATGAAGTTTATTTTAAAAAATACAATTTATATATGTGAATAAAATAAATTTTATTATTAAAATAGATTCGTTCGATAGAACGATATTTTTTTAAACATAAAAGTACATTACAAAAAATCATTTCTTTCATTCTCAATATGTTTTATTTAAAAAATATATTTGAAAATTATTTGAAAAGTAATAATTACTATTAATATTACTTATATTAATGGAAAGGTTATAATTATCTCACTCAAATAAGTTTAATATTAAAATTTTTGTTTGGAATAAACATTGGTGTTGTGTGTAATGTATATCATGTCCTTCTTGCATGCAAGGTATTCCAATTCTGTGTTGAGTGTAATGTAATCCAAGTTTGCATTCCATGTACAGTATGACGACATTATGTCATTTATCATACTCTAGGTTTATGTTCTGGGTAACATATTCCAATTAAAATTCATGTGAAAGTAATGTTTGACTTAGTGAATTAAAATACATAAATGATAATTTAAATTATTTGAACATAAAGGTCCATAATAACTCGAGGGGGTATATTCTACGCCCTTAAAATGTGTTTCATCTGTGAATTTTATTTTCATTATAATGGGTCTGATACATGAATGTTTCATTCATAGAAACCCACATCATAAAAAATGAATACTAAAATATCCCATAAAATGGGAATGTTGTAACTATAATGGTCAGAAAAGGTAACATAGAACTAGGTTTCAAAATACATGGACATTGGTGAGAAGTGAAAAAATCAATATGGATGAAACATTTATTTCACAAACCAGGCTATTTCGTCACTTGGACCGGCACCCAACCTAGACCATGGCATGGACCAAACGTTGTTTTTAATCCCCACAGGTTATGAAAATCTACCCGAGTGTTAATGAAACAACATGAGAACAATCTACCTTATTTTATATACATGAAACATAAAATATAAAACAATAAAAATCTAAAAATACTCAACTAATCATGAAATAAACAGTTTATCAAAAATTATTTTTAAAAATTAAACTAAATCCAAAAATGGACTAAAATAAATTGGAATAGAAACTATCCAAAAAACCACCACATTTAAAGAGGTGCATCTCCGTCAGGACACTACTATCGACCTCACAAAAATTATTCCTCTATCAACAAAAACCATCATCTCCAGACACCATTCTTTTACATGTTTCAAACATAACCAAGTATAGTTACACCTAATAGGGTATGTAACGTTTGATCCAAAGCCCAGTTGGATTCCAATGAATACAATATTTCATTCTATACACATTATATCATAAATATACTTGTAAATTTTATAAAAGAAATAATGGAGACCAATTTTATATAAAACAATTTTAGAGAAAATGGTGACTTATTTTGAAATGACCATGAATTATAACATATTCCAATGATAAGTGTGATATTAACATATATCATTAATAACGAGTGAACCCTCATGGAAATAGCTATCGATGGGAAAATAGGTACATCATATATGAGTTAGATATTTCATTGAGTCCAAGATTAGAAGCATTCTTCTGTACGTGCCACTAAGAGGGGACATCGTAAGGACCTAATGGTCTCTAATCATCACAAATTTTAGTTACATTTTTCATAGACAATCCTGATAACTAAATCAAGGATGAATGTATTGTGAGTAATCTACCATAACAGATATAGTAAACCCACCTAGTTATAGAGGATTCCATTTGTGGTCATTTATTTTTCACATGTCACATATCCCATCACTATCAAATTATTAAATACAAATAATGAAACAAGAACAATATTCAAAACCATGCATACCCAAAATTCACTATTAATATCAAAATTACTCCAAAAAATTTTCAAAACATGATTCCAATCTGTTTCATAATTTAATAACCATCATGAATAATTAATGGGACATCATTAAAGACAACAATGAGGGTTTTATCAAAAAATAAACCGAATTTCAAATTAAAGAACCATTTTAAAACCATATGTTTTTTAAATCCATTCAAAAACTCCATTCACAAAATACTCATAAATACTATAACATCTACAAATACTAATGAAATATTATTAATTTAGTCAAATATTTTTTAAAAATGGAATCAATTATTATATATGTATAAGTTCCCAAAATAAAGTGTCAAAATCCAACTGCACCTCAACTGCACCTCATGTAAGAAAGAAGGATCCCATGAAAACAAGATCATACCCAAATAATAATGATTGAACACTAAAACTGGAAGACATCTACTAGAGAAGGGGAACCCCAAAAAAACTGTAATAAAAAATTAAATTATAGGAAGAATACTATGAGGAATGATACTTACATGAAGTATATCAGAGGAATCCCAACAATTACACAAACAAATAAAAGATCTGGAGGATGAATAGGGATGACTGGAGGAGCCTAAGGGGGAGAATCCTAAGTGGGATGAATATAAGGGGGTTTATGGAAAAAATTGAGGCAAGTGGAAACTCAAAACCAAATGTTTTATAACCTGGATAGTCCGCACAATTATTCTGCATATTTTGATGAAATATATAGTGACCACCCTTCCCCCTATGCCTAAGAAGAACCTACCGTACGATCAAGCCACATAGTTTGACTAACTATATGTTCTTTGTGTGGTAGTCTCTACCTCAAAATGGCTATCGACTGCATAATAAGCTAGGCTCATGTGAAATGTCTGACAAACATTGTGATGGTGACATGGTAGATGTTGCCACATCCATCCACCTACGGTATGGTTAACTGGGAAGGGGTGTATGGTTACTATTAACCATGATCCAACAATGTTCCACACACTATACACCCAAAATAACAATTTTCTCTAAAAAACACAATGAAAATAAAATTTTAAAATGTTTGACTAAAAATAAATAGAAAAACATCTCAAAAGAAAATCACCAATGTGGAAAGTCTCCCACCATGAAAATTTTTTTCCCTAGAAATGTAAACATCAAACATATTCATAAAATTAGATGGATTATTCTTATATAACCCAAATATTCTAGTCTAAAGTCTCATGTATATTTCTACAATTAATCAAAAAAAATTACCAATTAAATAGACTTCCTGTGAAGCACATTCTCTTAGTAATCCACTACCCAAACTATCCGGTCAAACACGGATTAGTGAAAATCTATTTACAATTCTTCCCAATTTGTCACCTGAGATGGCTTTCATTTTTACTTTTTCAACTGGGATACAAGAAATATGTCATGAATTTAGGTCCGTTAAGAGGTAAAATCTAACTTGCATGCCACCTAGAAAATCCACTTGGTGACCCAGAATGGTAAGAAATATATTGTTTTTATATTCCCTTTCATGCCTTTAAGATGATGTCCCAAATGTGGCTCCACAAATAAGAAGACATGCTCACCCACATAGAACCCAATATCAATATGTCTATGGTCAGCATAAGATTTAGGGAGACTCTCATATATTAATAATTATTACCAGATCAATATAACCTTCTCATATTTCTCTTTCACCAATCTTGTTCCCAAAAACATGGTCTCAGCCACCACTTCCCATCACAAGAGGGACTGACATACACGACCATAGAGATCCTCAAAATGATCAATTTTTAAAGATTACATGTTTCTATTGTTATAATAAAATTTCAAAAATCACAAATGACTGTCCTAAGATCCACTTAAATCTACAACATAAGCCGAAATCATGTCTTACAAAATCTGGTTTGCCTACTCCATCAGACCAACCATTAGAGTATGGTATTCCATAATCATCTTGATTTGTGACTTCAGTGACTTTTTAAGGCCTTAACAAAATCGAGAGGCAAATTGGGGTCTCTAACAGAAATAATTGTTTAAAACACCCCATAAATCCTTACGACCACTCAAATGAATAACTAGCCCAATTCAGCAACCTTTTTGTAATAAATGATTGGAATTAAATATGATTATTTGGCCAATCAGTTAGTTGATCACCACCTAAATGGAATTCATTCCCCATTATTTATGAGGAAATCCTATAATGAAATCCATGGCTACCTCATCCCTATCCCATATAGGAATAGGAAATGGATGAGGCAAACCAGATGGCCTTTGTTTCTCTAGGTTTACCTATAGACATACATAGCACCTCGGTACGATGTCATCTATAACATGCCTCATTCCTAGACACTAGAATTAAAATTTAACATCATAATACATCTTTCGAGATACATTATGAATGGACCAACAAGACTGGAGGATATCATGCATCACCACATTCAATAAAGACAAAGACAACAAAGAATGACCATTGATGCACTATATTCCATCCGGAGATAGTGGCGAACTTCATGTTGTCTACCCACCATGATGAAACTATATATATTTCTGGAATAGTTCATAACCATGCTTCTCCCAACGAATCCGCTTCAACAAGATAAGGATCCAATTGAACAATATCCAATAATGCAACTCCATTATGCTTATTGGTATGCATGTTCTTATATTAAAAGAGACCCATTATGGTCTAGTGATCACAATACATTCTCAATTCCTTCCCTGACAGTTTAACGCTCAATGAATCAAGGACAACATTACCCTTGTTAGGGTTGTAGAAAATATTAATGTCAAACCCCAAAAAATACTCAATCCGTCGTTTTACCTAAATCATAGGTCCTTTTATGAGAAGATGTAGTATATGTTCAAATGATCATAGTAAACCAAAAACATCTCCTAAAAATGATAATAATTCCACATCATTGGAACATGCATCACCACTAAAAAATCTAAGTCATGGTTTGTGGAGTTCTTCACATGTGGTATGAGTTAGCATGATCCATACTCTACCAAATGATCATCTTGTACAAGAACACATTTGAGAGAAATACCAAAAGAATCACAATAAACCACGTAGCCCCATCCTAGCACTAGAATGATAAAAATAAACATGTATTTAAACAACCACATTATCTCGTCAATGGATTCATGGAAATATAGAATCCATTGAAACACAAATATTTTCTAGGTGAGCGATGTCATGGAATAATAATGAATATAGAATTACCAAAAAATCTTAGATAATAAACATCCATGCTAAAGAATATTTTGATATTGAATATATTCATCAGAATCTCCCATGGCATAACTTCACTTATTTTCTTAGGGTCCACTAAAACCCCATTCTCTAAGATGTCGTGGCCAAGGAACATCACTTCCTTGGTCCAAATAGTTATATTTGAAATCATTTTATAGAGCTGATGGACCCAAATATTTACCAATATGTTCCACAAATGATTCTCATGATCTTCCTCAAATTTATAATAAATTAGGAATTCATCTATAAATACCATTAAAAAGGATTAAATATATTGGTGGAGAACATCATTCATTAGAACCATTAAAACCACCCAAGCATTCATCAATTTGAAAGGCATGGACAAGTACTCGATGGGGCTGTACATTCTTAAAAAAGTCGTCATTGGAATATATGTTTCCTTCACCATAACATATTTATAACTTGAATGGATTTCTATCATAGAGAACCACTTTTCCCCTTTTGGGTGATTTAATAAGTCACCAATTTAGGGGAAATGATACTTTTTAAAGATTTTTTTCTTTATCCATCTTACAAAAATCGATACACAATGGGATAGATCCATTTTCATTATTTGAAAAAGTACTAGGGAGGTCTAAGAGGCGACGCTGGTGAGAATGAACCCTTTGAATTCCAAATCATCTTGAAGTTTCATTCATTCCCTAAACTTTTTGGGGGCCATATGATACGAGGGATGAGATATTAGTTGGGTCCCCATTGGAAAATCAATTAATAACTTTGCATCTCACTCCAGGGGTAAACCTAAATTCTCATATTGGAATAATTATGGGAACTTATCAATTACAAGAGGAAAATTAACCTTAAGAGAACCACCATCATCCACCAAAATGAGTGATGTTAACTAAAAAACATGATTACCCAACTCTGGGAGTTTAGGTCTAGCATGACCCTACCTAGGATCACTCTCTCCAAGAAAAACCAATGTACTCTGACCATGATCCATGAAACTTATCCACGGCCCATAAAAATAAATCTGCTCCTAAAAGCACACAATCCACACCATTCCAAGGAGTACATAAAAAAGATCCATATACATGGCTAGGAAATCCCATTCTACCTCGACCCATGACATGGATTGTGAACATGATGAGAACTTGAGACACCACCCTTTTTATTCCCCAACCGTGTTACCAATCCCATAGAAAAAGACATATTTTTATTTGATATATTTAATAAATTAACAATATGGGTGAATATAAATTAATCAAAATCACAATTATTAAACAAAATATATGGTCTAGAATATGTAATCAAAAGTGTGCGTCGAATTGTCGAGGGACCGATATCTGCTACTACTGGGTCTTGCTCTATTGCATGATGAATTATAGTAAATAATGAGATTGCACAAGACCACTAACCTATAGTAATTCCCTGAATTGACTTTGTGTCAAATAATACCCAGCCCTTCAACCATTACCACAGAAAATAGATCCAGATGTCTTGCATTTCATTGACATGGTTGAAGTTCCACTCGAAGCCACAGTTCCCACCCCACACTAGTATGGGTGCATCACCTAGAAAAACACTTCAGGTTTCCCATTTCTTTCTTTATATGAAAATGATTAATAGGGAATAGACATGCAGTTCATATGTGTCCCTCCTTCCCACATTGGTGGCACATAGAAGACCCTGCATCAGATGCCATAGATTATGACTTATTGGATGGATAGCCTGAACTGTGACTACCCTTTTTCCATTGCTTGTCTCTCTTCCACTACTTCTCCACTGATATTCCCCTACTCAACATTGACATAGCCCTATAGGAACCTTAAGATAACAAGCAGTCAATATCCATCATGAATTCTCGATCAAACACTTTATAAAAGTCGTTAACTTGAAAATAATTACATGACAATATATCTGTGGCATAAAAATGCTTCCGATCATTTTTGTGATCAACTTCTCATAAAACCCTATTTTGGGTGCATATCGAACTGGATCGACAAAGCAGTTAGTATAATCCATTACATGATGGTTTCCTTGAACGAGATCTAGAAACTCTTAGGATCAAGTGGAGACCAATAAATCATCGAAATATTGGTAATTGAATACTACCTTTTGTGGTTCCAACTCATCTTCTCATGCTTCCAAGCTTGAACCCCTGAGTCCCACCTCCTCTAACATGAACCATATAGTAAGAATGGGCATTTCACCCTATCATCTTCAGTAGTGTAATGGAATTCAAACACTAGATCTATATTATCAAACCAATCCTCCACTTCCTGTGACTCAATTCTACCTTGGATAAAAGAATATTTGTTCTTAAGAAACTCATGGACATTATCCTTCTTAAGACCAGGTTCATCATTCCTAACTTGATCTGGGGATGTACTTTCTCACTACACTAGAGCCTGAATATCCTGAACCACATCTTCCACTATTTTCTAATCATGTAGGGAGGGAGAACCTTGTCCAGCATCGTCTGGTGGATGCACAAGATTTCTATAGGGATTCATAATGTTACATAATTAAACAATCATAATAAATCACATTAACACAATGAATCTATACATTCTCAAAAATAACAACATGTAGAAATTTATCACACTCTCCATGAAAATGTGAAAAATAATCCCCTTCATCTCAATCTGTTATCCATGTATAGTCTAAAGCATGTATAGAACACTTGTAGGTAAATCAACAATGGTTTCCCAACATCCAATGGTGGCTTAGGATCCTTCATATTGTTTACTATCCAAGAACCCTACTTGTAACCAGAACTCTAATCCCTCACTATCCAACCTCTAATCTACCAATACTCATCACAGATAACATGAAATAAAAGAGAATCCTCATATGATACCATTTCATCATGATTCAAGATGGGTCCCCATCTGAACTGACACCTTACCCACTCTATTGGTTGGACCAAAGTGTGTTCCCAATCCTAAAGGGATGGAAACAAGTGACTGTGTATAAATGATACAACACTATAATGATTTTATCGATTTTAAAAACATAAAACAATCAATAGAAAATATTCTAAAACTGAAAATACTCAACCAAACATGGACAAAAATATCATTCATATTTCAGTTTTCAAATTAAATAATATCAAAAAAAGGACTATAACTAAGGGGAACTATCACTAAACCAAAAACCACCACACGAAAAGAGGACATCGACCTCAATGCACCACCATTGACCCCTCACAATGGATACCTATAGCTACCTGAAATACCATCTAAAAACACCATCAATTTACATGTGTCCAACATAACCATGTATACTTAAATACAATGGTGTAATTAGGGTGTCATCCCGAACCCATTTGGAAGCCACCCAATAAAATATTCCATGATAAAAAAATTATAATATAAACAAACATGATTGTATTATGAATGAAATGATAGAGACAATTTTTAGGGAAATCAATTTCAGAGAAACCCATGCTTTCATTTGAAATGGCCACAATATTTACCATTTTCCAACAATATGGGATATATTAACCTAGAGATTTAGTAACGGTAGAACCATCAAGGAACTATCTAGAAATTGGACAATAGGAACATCATGTCATAGTGAAATGTGGAATAAATTCCATGACTAGAACATTTCTCATACAGAAGCCACTATAAGGGGACACCCCAACAACCAATTGGCATCCAATCATCATAGTAATTAGTTAGGGTTGTCATAGTCAATCATTATATCTGAATCCATTATAAAGCACTTCCGTGTCAACTGGTTTACTATTCCTAATCTACCCACCACATTACATAGGTTTCCCTTTCTACATAATTATGTACCCATGTCACATAACCCATCACATTCACATTATTATATCCAAACAATTCAACAAACAAAATATGTCATCCCTTTCACACCAAAAATCATATTTTGAAATCAAAGGCAGAAACAAATAATTTACAAACATGATTTACATCACTTGCATAATTTTTTGTCATTCTTTTATAATTTATTAAACATCCTTGAGGAACATAAATATGGTTTTCCCAAGATATACACAAAATTTCTTTTTGAAGAACCATTTACAAATCTAGTGAATATAAAATAATTTCAAAAACATTTACTTAAACCAACTCATATATCATAGAAGATCTAAAAAGATTTCATAAATACTACTAAATAATTTATACAATAATTTATCATAGAATCACCTACCTTGGGTGTATAAATTCCCAAAATCCCATGTGAAACTACACGCACACCTAAACTGAAACTCAAGGAAGCATGTTTGACCCATAACATTAATATAAATCCCAAATTATCATGTTAAACCCCTTAAATCAGAACCCTACACATTTGGGGAGGGGAACCCCAAAAATTAAGAGAAAACTATCGACTTGATGTTAAAATAATGGATATGTTTCTTACTTAAATAATGATAGAGGAATCACTCCAAATCCACCATGAAATCGATGATCCATATGAAGGAGATTGATGAGGAGAGGCACGTAAAGAAGATAATACCACATGGGATGAATAATAGGTGGTTTAGGGATTAAAATTAGGGATATATAAAACCAAAATCCAAATTATTAATGAACTGTATAAGACATATGGTAAGTCCATGTGGTTTGAAAAACTGTATTGAAACCATGATTCTCATTATATCCATGATGGACCAATCTCATGGTAACCCCACATGGTCCGACTAACCATGCACTAGCTATGTGGTCACTAATTCCTCAAAATGGATATCTATAACATGAGTATCTGGTCCAAGGTGAACAGTTTAACTAAACGTGCAATGGCCATGTAGTAGTATCTACCTCATGCATCCACTTACCACACAGTTACTCGAGTACGGCCACACATTTACTACTAACCATACACCAACTATGCAGGACACACCATCCAACCAAAATTCACAATTTTCTCCAAAAATTAAATGGAAATAACAAAGAAAAATTTTTGAGAAAAAATTAATTAAAAAATACCTATAAATAAAATCATGTATATGATAATTGTCCACAACCTAAAAACATTATATACCTAGAAATTAAACTCTAAACATGATCATAAAATAAAGAGTCTATTCGTGAAGAACCCATGAATTCCATTCCCAAGTCTCATATATATCAATACCATACTTCCAAAGGATAGATAATAACTGAATATACTCTCCTCAAATCACATTCTCCTGGAAATCCACTACACAAACTGGTCATTCAAACATAGATAATTCTGGATCTATTTCCAAATTCATGAAAATTCAGTACATGATATAGTTCTGGATTATAATTATTCAGTTGGGAGATATTAAATACATTATAAATTGTTGTCCAATGTGGGGGGAAAGTTAACCTATTTCCACACTGCCAATCTACTCATTGAACCCAATAGGTCTCGCATACCATGAAATTTCAATCTTTTGTTTACCTAGACAATAATGTCCCAAATGAGGTTCCACCTTCAAGAAAACTGGTCACTAATAGGGAACTATGGATCTCAGTGTCTCAAACTAGTCTATGATTTTTGTTGACTCCGAGTAGTCAATATTTTCTTCTTGATCAACATGAACTTATCTGAGTTCTTTTTCACCAATCTTAGTCCCAATAGTGTGGTCTCACCCACTTCATCTTAGCATAATGATGGATGACATGGCCAACCATAGAGTTCCTTAAAAGGATCCATAATAATATGGTACCGGTAGCTATAATTATAATTAAATTTGACCAATCCCATATGGTTGTACCATGATCCACCAAAATATAAGAAACAATACCAAAGAATGTTTTCCAAATTATGGTTTCTTGATCTTTCTGACCATCTGTTTCAAGATGGTAGGTCATATATAAGTTGATTTGTGACACTAATTCCATTTAATGTCCATCTCATAACTGAGAGTAAAAATAGGGTTCTCAATCATAAGTAGTTGTTGGCATTGCACTAAGAAGCCTTATTAACTCTTGAAGGAACAACTAACCAATTTTTTTTCCATTACCAAATATGTAATTAGAATAAATTGGGATGATTTGGTCAATTGGTTGATCACCAAACAAATTGAATTCATTCCCTAAGGTGTACAAGGTAGGATACTAATGAAATCCATGGAGACCTCATCCCAAATACTTGTAGGAATGGGTAACGACTGAAGATAATTGGTGGATATTTAATGCTATGATTTTACATACTGACACATATAGAACGTTAATATGAATTGAATTGTATCTCACCTCATCCCTCGCTACCAAAATTACTGATGAAAATTATAAGACAAAATGGTTCTCCCTAATGAAAAACCCACTAATACAGGTGGCAATCCAGTATCACCACCTTCTATAGAGTGAATAGCACCAGAAAACGCACCTTAAGCCACACGATTCCCTTCATAGGTATTGACCAACCGCAAGATGTCTCCCCATCATGAGGAAAATACATAGACTACCAACACAACTCATCACCATGATGTTCCCCTTGAATTAGATCTAGTAGAGAAGGATCCAACTTAACACTCAACAGGAACACAACTTCATTGTGCTCCTTAATATCCATGTTAATTTATGAAAAGTTTCCCATTAAGGTCCACTCATTACTATACTCTCTCAATGCTTTCGCTTTAACTTTTATCCTTAAGGTGTAATCCATGACAATACCCTTTTCTAGGATGAATTTTCTATCAGTGTATAACCCTAAAAATAATCTGTCCAAAATAGTTTCCTTTGGATTAATTAATTTTATGAGAATATATTGGAAAATCTATTGTGATCAGATTAACCACATATTTCTCCCCAAAAAGATAATTAGAAAACATATTTAAGTCAATAATCACAAATACGATCAATAATTCATGGGTTGTGTTGTTATATTTCATATTGTCAGAGTTGTAGAGAACCATATGACACCACAAGATCATCTTGCATCAGCACACATCAGAGACCCATACCTGAAGCATCACAATAAACCACATAGCCCCTTCCCAATTATGGAATAATAAAAATAAGCATGTTATCAAATGTCTTATTAATTTCCTCAATAGACACTTGGAAATAAATGACCCATCCCAACATCACTCCATTCTAGGTGAGTGATACTATGGAATAACCAAGTTAAGATATGTCCCAAAGAATCATTAATAATCTTCTAGTCCATGGAATCATCTGATCTCGATCACTTTCATCATCTGAACCCATGATATAATTGTATTGATTTTCTCAAGGTCCATAAAAATCTTTTTCTATGAGAAGGCATGGTCCATAATCATTTCTTTCATGATATATAATGTGAACTTTGAAAAAATGTAATTGATATGATGATTCCATAGAGTTCCAAACATGATCCTTAAATTATTCCCCTGCTCTTCCTCGGATTAAAAATAAACTAGGATTTATTCAATGAATTCTACATCCATGGAGTCAATATACAAATGGATCACCCGATTCACGAGATTCATGAAAACTACTATATAATTCATCAAACCAAAATTCTTTGAAAATTATTCATTGTGGTTTAAACATATTAGGAATGCCTTATTTGGAATATCCACCTCTTTCACCCTGACATGGTTGTAACCGAAACAATATTTTATCATAGAGAACCAATTTTCCCATTACAGTTGATCAAAAAGTCATCAATTTAGGGAAAAATATATTTTTTCATGATGGTTACCTTATTAATCAGGTTGTACTCGATTCACAACCAGATTGATTTGTTATCCATATTTTGGTAAAAATACTATGAAAACCCCTGAAGAGACACTCGAGGGAATGAAACCTTTGGATTGAAAATCTTTTAGATGTATCATTAATTAACTCAACTCGTTTGGGGCCTTATGATATTGTAGAATATATATTGGTTGTGTCCTTGGAACTAAATCTATTTAGAACTCCACATTCTTCTCATTTGGTAAACTTAAATAGTCATCTGCGAATACCTCTGGGAACTCATCAACTAGAGGAGATAATTTACCATCAATAGAACAACCATCCTCCTCCCACATGTGTTCTGATTACTACAAAAAAGATTACCCAATTCTATGTGTGGAGGTTGAATGACAGAAATATAGATACAACTATACAAGAAAAACTAAAATACTCCCATCATGTTCAATGAAACATACCCACTAACTATAAAAAAATATGTGCCTTAATGGTGACCGTCCAATCAATGAAAAGGATTACATCACAAAGCTCTATATCTAAGACCAAGAAACCCTATATCATCTTAACCATAACATGATTAGTGAACAAAAAATTCACTTGAAACCCCGCTATTAATTCATCCATAATGAAAAAACAAATTTGATCAAAAAAGTCATAGGCTTGGTATAAATTTTTAATAGATTCAATTGATAGGTGTCGATAAAATAAATTGAACCAATAGTATCAATAAAAAATAGTGTCTACAAAAAATAAAATGGTAATGGTACCTCAAACTATCGAGGTCACTTCATCTGATCCCGTTGGTGATTTACCCACAATATGATGATGGCTAGTCTCTTCCTGAGTTTGAACAAGGCCATCAACATTTGGTTATGCCTGAAACTGACTCTAACCAGAAGAAGATATAATCTTGTAACTACGACCACCGAAACGATATCCCTCTATCATGGAAAACTCTTAATGGGATATCATTCCCCCAGATTCCACATAATCTTCCCCACTCTGTTATGGTAAAATCACCTTGAAAAAACTATAGGTTTCTCATACCTTTTCATCGATGATAAGGTTTATGAGGGATCATAAATTCAAATTGTATGTGTCCCGAAATCATAAATTGGTGGCACACAACATACCATGCATCAGAATACATAGATGATAAATTCTTGGGAAGTATGGTATGAAATACCACCTCCCTTTTTCCCTTACTCATCTCAATTCACCTTCTTCTCATATTATCTTACACTACCCATCACTGACATATCCCTATAAGAACCATACAAGCCATTGTGGACAATATCCACTTTGGAATCTAAGTCAAATACTTCTTTATATGTGATCATAATGAACAGATACACATGTGAATATATATCTGGAGGCAACCCCCTTTTGACCCTTTTAAGACTTCATCTTCTTGTCTGAGACTATTTCGGGTTCATAGTAAACTAGCTCAGTAAAGCGGTTGGAATAATACGTTACTAATTGGTACCTTTGAATGAGATCTTAAACTCTTGTGATCTAGTGTATTCCAAGACCTCATGGAATTACTTGTCTTTTAAGAAATACCTCTAGTATTTGTGTCTCATTTTCACGGTTTTACCAACTTGAATCGTTAAGTCCTACCTCGTCCTTCTGGGACCTTCTAGCATGAACGAGGTTCATTTCAGCATTATTTTATTAGGGGTTTCAATGAATTAAAACATATGATCTATATTTTCAAGACACACCTCCACTTACTAATTATCCATGATTCCACGGAAAGAATGAGTTTTATTCTAATGGATCTCCTAGTATTTATCTTTCATATGACAAAGTTCAGCATGCCTTATTGGAGCAGGGCTAGGACCCACTCTGTGCCCCATAGCATGAGCAAACAAAACCATAGCTTCCTATATCCTCTAATCAAACTGTGAGGAAGAAGTCTCTATAGCTTCATCCCATGGATGAGATGGAATTCTCCAAGGAGGCATGTTTCCATAAAAAGAAACATTCATAAAAAACCATCAATAAAAAACATATGAAAATTTTAATAAATAAAAACAAATATAAATAAATCAAACTCAGCCTGAAAATGAGACATGTAAACTACTTCACCATCACAAATTGTCTAACAAGAGTCTTCAGCTTGTACATCTAGACTAGAGGGGATGTCAAAAAATAATTCCCAACATCCCATGGCAAATCAGGATTGGTCACGAGGTGTGTTGTCTAAGAATCCTACACACGAATAGAACTCCGAGACTTAACCAATGTAGTTCTGATATGTATAGAATCATCACAAATAAAACATCCCAAAATAGAAACATCTTACGATACCATTTTTTCTGAAACCAAAATTGATCAACATCTGAACTAATGCCCGACCCAGTCCATGGCCTGGCCGTAAGGGCATTCGTAATCTCCACGAGATAGAATGAGGTGCCATGGTAATAATTATACAAAATGGGAATGATTTAATTGATTTTATAAACATAAAAATGAAATAAAAAGTTTAATTAAAAACTGTAAATACTCAACCAAACATGGTATTAATTTTTTCATCAGATTTAATATTAAGAAATTACACAAAATAAAAAAAGGACTACAAATAAGGATCACAAAATCAATCCCAAAACCCCCACATGAAAAGAGGAGAATCACCCTCAAGCCAACAACATTGACCCCAGACACATGATATATTTAGAAACCAAAACCTTCATCTCCAAACACATTTCCATTAATAGTTTCAATTAGAACAAATTATACTAATACACAACGGTGTAAGTAGTGTGTGAAAAAACGTCTAGTGGGGTTTTACCAGAAAAAATATTCCTTGGTACAATCATTGTAATGTTAATAAACATGTATTTTTTATAAAACATATTATAGAAACAAATTTTATGGAAGAAAATTTTAGATATAACCAGGAATTCTTTTGAAATTACCATAATGTTTAATATATGCTGACAGTAATGGAAATATTACTATAGAGAACTTGTCACTAGAGAAACAAGTAAAAACTAGATAGAAATGGGACACTATGTAAATCAAATCAATGTGAAATTTGGAATAAGATCCATAATAGGTAGTGTTATCATATTCAATACACTAGGAAGGGACACCCAAATGGCTTAGTGGTCTCCAATCATCACAGTGTTTAATTAGATTTGTGATCGCTAATCATTAAAATTGAATCTTTGACGAACCACTTACCATTACACTATATTACTAGTACTAGTATTCCCACATTGTTATCTAAGTTTCACAATATACTCAAGTATGTTCTAAAGATAAAATATCATGTCACCTTCCCACTATTCATTCCAAATAATGAAACACAATCAATATGACATTACTTGCACACCAAAATCATATTTTAAAGTCAAACAATCCCCAAAATCTTTTCAAAACATGATTTTAATAATATTAATAATTTAATAACCATCATTCATAAATTATGAATCATCATTGTGTAACACAAGATGATTTTTCATATTAAATACACCAAACTTTTTTTCGAAGAACCATTTTCGAACATAATGAATGTCAAATCCATTAATAAAACTCAATTAACAACATGCATAGAAATCAAATAAAATTTATAAATATGTATGAAATCCAAGTAAATTAATCAAATATTTTCCAATAATTCAGGTACCCACCTTTGGTGTTGAAATTTCTCAAAATATGGTACCAAACACCAACCACACGTCAACCACACCTCAAGGAAGAAATATTGATCAAAAGACATGATGACCGATCCAAAATAAACATGTTGGAGCCCTAATATTTTAAACCTACCCATTTGAGTAGAGGAACCCAAAAAAAGTAATGACAATACACAAAATTGGAGGATGAAAATAATGGATATTGATACATACTTGATGAATCTTGGACGAATTTTTCCAAATCTTCCATGAAATCAATGCTCCGTAGGAGGTAGAGGGATGAGGGGAGGAGCCTAAGGAGGAGAGTATTGAGTGGGATTAAAAATCAGAAGTATATGGATTAAAATAAAATATATAGAAACCTGAAAAATAATTTTTAATTACCACGAAAGGCTGCATGGTCATTCCAAACAAGTTGACCAACCGGGTGGCGACCATGCTTCCCCTTCTATCAAAGAAAAACCTACATCATTGTAACACCACATGGTATAACTAACCATGATATGGTAGTGTGGTAGCTACTACCACTAAATTTCCATCTACAATATAATTAACTAGGCCGACGAGCATGGTATCACATACCATGTGTTGGTCGTGTGGTAGTTGTTGCCTCTCCCATACACCAATCACATTGTCACCTGGATAGGGGTGCATAATTACTATAAACATTGCAGAAAATGAGTACCAAACACTGCCCAGCAAAAATTCATCCTTTTTCTAAAAATCCTACAAGTAAATTCCATGTCGAAAATGGTATATTGATAATAAATAGAAAAATACCACAAAATAACGATCCTTGATGTTACAATTTAGCTATCATGTTTGAGTGATATAGAAAATGTCTTAGAGGATGTTAACAATAAAATTACATAAATCATTGATGAATGAATATATTTTCTAATTAATTATAAATATATGTACTAGGATACCATTTTCTTGGTATCAAGAACCATTTTACTAAAGATAAAGAATTTTAATGAAATTAAATACTTGGGTGATTTCGGAACAAACTCATCTTATTTTTTTCATTGATCCACATCTCATATTTATCCAAAAATAAAGGTTACAACTTATATCATGAAGTCATAAATGATCATGGGACCCATGATATTCCAACTCACATTCAATTATTTACCATTAACAAAAGGTAGTTATAACATGCTTTCCAATATGTATAAATACTCATATAGAATGATAATTATTTCATCCTACTAACTTCTTCTAATTTTTAACATATGATTTCCATAAATTTCTAACCATATAACGCTTCCAAAGGATGAAAATTAAAATAATTATAAATAATGTAATTAATTAATCTCATCATTTTTCTCCATATATTTATAGGTACCACGTGTCATTTACATTCCAAACACGTCAATTACCACATCTTATATTCCATTGAAAAATGTTAATAACCTCAATTACCATAAATATGTTTTGAAAACATGCATCCTTCATTATTCAAATGATTATTGGATATATTTATTAAATCCAAGAACTCATAAACATCATCCTTTATTTCATATACTATTTTTTAATTAATTATTTCCAGGTTAATCTATACCTTCCAATTTACATAATCATATCCAAAATATCATTATACATATATCATTAATTCAGTCTCAGGCCATGATTAATGGTTACCTTCACTTAATTAGAGTATATATTTTCCATGAAATTTCATTTCTATGTAGTCATCAACATTAAAAATTTATTCTTAAATATATAATGAAAACATATACTGAAAATAAATATACATTTCACGATTCATATAAAATCATCTCTCAATTATAAAACCTAAATTATTCATTAATGATACATTATTCTTAAAATATTACTCAAGATCCATAACCATATTCTATAATACCACATTAATTAAATAATAGATATGAATCATATCTTTAGGTTAACCAACATTAATAAAAAAATTATGTTTGATTTAAACAATACTATAAGAACATCACATGTCTTTAACAGGTATTTTTTGGTCATTTAATCACCAGTAGAAAAACCAATACATGTACCACATTTCTTATTTTCTTCATTAGCCTTAAAAATATGTCATATAATTTCATAATGACCATAATTACCAGATATATTGCAGTCATCAATTTTTAATACCTTTCGTAGGCCAACATTCAAATCCATTTCGTTAACAGAATTCCTTATTTTTCCCATGCAATCACTTTCTCTTTTTCATTTTCCATAATCAAAAGATCATATTGTTCCTCTAAGTTGTTAACTTATGTGATTATTTACACATTCATGAAATATGGGAAACAAAATCTTCCCTCATTTATAGTGTCCATTACCCAAACTCTCAGTGAACTCTTTCTTTGTGTTCCTTAGTGAGTCTATGAGTTGGTTATGGTGGACGTTGTTTATCATGTTTTCTCAAAACTAATTAGGAATTTTCACAAAAATGAATCACCATACTAATCATCCCACTTTACCCCTCATCATCAAGTGTTCCTTCACATTCAACTTTAATCATGTTCCTTCAGGTTCCCACCATTGTATAAAACCAGAAGAACAATGTGATCATTATATATCAAAGTACAAAACCACATTTTAATGAAAGGATTTACATCTAGGATGCCTAAATCATGAAACCTCCCTTAGTATACAACACCTTAGGATTATTTGAGGTTATTAATATCCAACATATATTTAAATCATTCTAGGTGTATTTTGTTATCCTTTTGAATTCCTAATGAATATTCCCCATGCGTGTAAAACCAATCATGCATCAAGGATATTTTTCATGTACCAATATATCACGTGTTAGGCCCAGAACATCTGTTCGGAGTTTTTACCACAAGGTACATCTATTCCAAACCCACATCCACGTGTAGTATCAAGATAGTGTTGTATTTATAGGAAAAAAATAATCTATACTTTAAAAAAATTTCAGGAAATTTTACTAAATGTTAACTCATCCATATATATATATTTATGGACATTCAGAGGAATATCCTTATAAGTATACATAGGGATATCACTAACATTATCTCATTCTATTTTCCAAAAGTATACTAAAATGTTCTTTTGATACCGTCTACTTCAAAATAGGGTTAATATACATTGATAATACATTATTTTAGAATAATATTAAGTACATTACAAAAATACTATCCTATTGAATGTAATCGTTTAGTTTCTTTGGAAACATGTAAACAAAATACTCTATCCTAGTAATATATGTTCAACATCTCTCTTGAAGATATTCATCCTTAGAAATTCTACCTAAAACCATTGTTCATAACTTGAGGAAAGGAAACCAAAAAATGGGGTGACCTTGGATGCTCGGTAAGGGTAAATATAGGAATTGTGTGAGCATAACATGAACAAAGGGTATGGAACATGATCATAATATTTGAAGATCATACCATCCATATTAGAGATCAAAATAAATATTGGTAATTAAAAATAAATATATCTAAAAATAATTAAGAGAATAATTCATGAAACCATAACATATGAATAATACATTTTAGGTGTGACATGCACATTGGTTTATAAAATTTTGAACATGTATATATAGAAATAGGTTCACTCAATAATTTAAAGACATAAAATTTGGTTTACGCATCACATTGTGGACACGTAAACAAGTCCATGTATAATATCATGAATTTGTAATTATTTTCATGCATAACATTATTCACATGAAACCATGTCTATGAATAAAATTTTGAACCATGTAATCATGTTCAATCAAAAGGTTTAGAACATGTAATATGGATCATGAATAGACTTATTCACATGAAAAAATGTTCATGCATAATATTATGAACATGTAACAAGGATCACTCTTAACATTGTGAACATGTAATCAGGTTTTATCATAAACATATAGACATGAAACAAAATCCATTCATAACATTTTGAAAATGTAATTATGTTCAAAATTAACATTTAGACTCATGATTCATCCATATTTTAATATTTTTACTACATATTCAGATGAAAATGTGGCATGAACTCAATCTTACACCCAAATTTTATAGATGAAATAACATCATTAATACATTTATAATAATGTTGATTACCCTTTGAAAATAAAATGTGGCAAATTTAATTCCATGACACGTTGAAAAAACAATTCATAAATTAATGAAAAATCATTTTGAGATCAAATATCAAGTTTTCATGGAGAACATCGAACATGTAATTGAATGTGTGAATCATTTTTCAATAAAATATAAAATTTATAAACAAAATTATTATTTATTTATTCAATTAATATATCCAATATTATCAATTGTCATTAATACTATAATTTAATTCCTAGAATAATATGAGATTTACTTGTGTATGAACCCATATCTATTTTTCAGGTATGTTTTTCCTTTTTTCATCGTTTCTGAGAAAATAATGAAATTCTAAAAATTTTCAATGCACATGCCGTGTAATAACTTGCCATAGGAGAATGTGTGTGGCCCATGTATTTGCCCCACATAAAGCCGTGTTGGAGTGACATGGAAGACAACCATAGTGGAGTATGAAAACCGAGGGTACATTCCATGCACATCAAAAGTACACGACATGAATTTTTTTATTAAACACATCGGAGTCATGTATAATTTCCAGAATGCTCTTCATTTAGGTCTCGTTCGACTGAGAGATCCGTATGGCCATGTATCATTGACGAATCCCTGGGCATGCATCTGGCCTCCAAATAGAAAATTGGCGGTTGCGTAGGAATCACATCGGTGAGTTCTCTCTTCTCCTAGAGAACCATTTTCTGATTTCTCTTCTATCGTGTGATATCCTGGGTTCAACATTTTGGACGTTTTTGTAGATCATAGATGTTATAAAAAGATTCATGATTCAAGGTTCATATATATTATTCCTACATCACTGAGGTAGGTGGTATGTGCCTTTCCTTTGAATGTCTTTGAGTATTATATGCAATTTTTCCAAATTCCCATGAACCGGGTATTGTGAATTTACTGTTCTACCCATGTTGTTTTCCTACCATGCTTATATGCCTGTGTATAGGATATTTGGATATGAATTGGATTTTTCTTTTATGCGTTGGATGTATTATCCCCATGCATGTTCTGTTTATGACCATTTGGTCATGCATAGCCTTTGGATGCTTTGCCTGTTTCCATGCCTGTTGCTGTAGGATGAAGAGTTTGTTTTCATACAAGATTGATATACTATATACTGAATATCTAATTAGTTATATAGGTTCACATTGGCCATATTTTATTTCAATTCTCATTGACCTACATAGGGATGTGAGAACCTGGTGTAGTAGACTATAAATGGAATTGACTGTGTGAGCTTCCTCAGAGAGTCTTTGATCACATTGGGCTATACATATATTGACAGGGTGAGGATACTCCTAGATCCTAGGAACACTTGGGGTTATGAGGGGAGTTGACTGAGTGAGCTTCCTCATGGAGTACTTGACTACTTTAGACTTTAAGGGGATTTGACTTAGTGAGATTTCTCAGAGAGTCTTTGTTTTCTTCCTGACTACTTAGACTATAAGTGGAATTGACAGTATGTGCTTCATTAGAGAGTCTATGAAATACCTAGGATATAGGTGGAATTGACTGAGTGAGAATCCTCATAGATTCCTTGACCTTGCGGGTATAAGAGGAATTTACCATGTGAGATTTCTCCGTGACTTCCTGACTACCTTATACTATAACGAAAATTGATTGTGAGTACTTACTCAGAGAGTCTTTATATACTTAACCAGTGGGGTTAAGCCCAGTGTACTTCCCAAAGGAATTCTTGTACTTGTTAGGTAGGAGCATAGGGGATGGTTGTGAGTACTTCACCATAGGGTTACCTGTTTTTTCTTAGATGTTTAATAGTTATTTCTTGATGTTGAACTGTGGATTATTTACTACTGAGTACCTTCCTGCTTATTATTTTTTGTACATTACCTTCCATAAATTCACTTACTATTAGGCATGAGTCATTGGGTGGTTTCCTATAGATTTTTAGTCTCACACCCTATTTGTTTCCTACTTTTGGGACCAAACAGATTTTATTGTTGTAGGTATAGATTAGGGAAATCAACCTTCTACTTAAGGTACATGACTTGTTGAGGAGTTGGAGATCCTGGAACCAAGCTTTGGAATATGATGCTAATGAGTTATTTACATGCATTATTTTGTACATTGGTTTAGTACTCTTATAGTCCAGCATTGTGATTTGTTTGTCTGCATTCGTAAATATATGTATCATGAATCATTTATATATATGTGTGTGTGCTCTAGCTATTTATACTTTCAATCTTCTGTTGTTTAATTTTGTATGGATTATTACTACTTCTGATATAGTTATTGTTTGTTCTGTTGTGTACTCTGCCGAAGTGGGAATAGTTTCCCCACTATCACACCCCAAGCCCTAGCTGCTAGTCGGCACCCTCTGGCATTTGGGGAAATGCGCATGATGTAATGTGACCAAATAGGTACAGGGCACCATTGGGTGGCTTCCAGAATTGAGACGTTACAATGTGGTATTAGAGGTGATTTTAATTCTCTTGATTTAATGTTTTGAGACTTTATCCTTGGATAGGATGGAATATGTACTTGTTAATAAGTTGTTCTGGGATGTAGCTAACTCGTGTACATGGAAAAGCCAATCTACCTCATTTATTAAAATTTCTTATGGTTTTTCATGTTTATTATTGTTCTAATTTTCATTTTTGGGTGAATAACATGTTTTGTATCATTACTGATGACATTATTGAGGTTTTATTTCTATAACAACCTGATGAGATGAGGTTATCCCATCTCATTCCTCATATCGACAACTGCTAGAATCACAAGTCAGGCATTCCTTCCATGCTATCTAGGATGAATTATCGATTGCATGTTTTCATGATAGATGTTTTCTCTAATATGAATGTTTTTTTAAAGATTCCTTGTTAAAAATACATTCCATTTAAAAGGGTATTTTTGTGTAAGGTATTGTTTGAATGAACGCCATGATTTGGTTCATGAGGTGTTATGGGCCCTCATGGACCAGAATTTGGTGGATCATTGCCATGTTTTCCTTTTTATGAAATGTATTAGATTCCAAGAATTGATTCACGGGGTGTATGGGCCCTCAAGGATCAGAATATGGCACTTTAATGTTCGTTTTTGTGCTTCATGGGATCTGGGATTGTTTTTGAGTATTACTGTATGGAAAAACCCGGAATACACACCGTGTAGTTTTGACTACACGCCATTTGTTCTTCTATTTGGGAAGAAACTGTTTTTTAAGTACATGACATGTAAATTATGTACACACCATGTAGTCTCCAATCGTGTCATAAGCCATGCGGGCAAAGACACAGGATATATATTTTCTTGTATGAACATGTCGTGTACCAGTTGGACACACCATGTAGTCTGACTTATGTACCCCGCCATGTCATAAATAACACAGGTCAGTCTTGTCCTTTTTCGTACACTCTAAGTCCGTCTATAACACTTCATGTAGTGTGACCCGTGTGTCAGGTCGTGTCACTAACAACACAGGATAGGTGAAGCCTGTCTAGTACATGTCGTTTATATCTTGAAGACACCATGTAATATTATCATAGGAGTGTCGTGTGGATTAACCGTGTAGAAGGTCTCGGGTACAGAAAAAGGGTTGTAGTACATGCAGTGTGTTAGGACAACAAGATTTGTGTTTTGGATGCTACATGACAAGTTTATGTAGGAGTACACGCCCAAGTAAATGACTTATGGAAACACATCGTGTAGTAGTTGTACACGCCGTGTAGTCATGTTTTGTAAAACATGAATAATTCCCTATCCATATTCCCTACATACACATCTATATTTCATTACTTGATAATATTATTTTAATGTGTGTGCCTGACCTTACAGATTCATGCCACCGAGACGCCTTCTGGTGGTACATCATTTTCCAAAAGGTGGTCTGACTCCGGATATGGTTTATTAGGGACTTCCTGCAGATCCTCCAGATGTTCCAGTCTTGGAACCACCCATTATACCCAACATAGGTGTCGATTCATAGTTCAGAGAGGGATTTTGAGGATGATTTAGACCTTTTAGGAAGTTTCTCCTCCTGCCCCATCGATGGAAGAATGGAAGTAGGTCTTTCAGAAGTAACATCCTTCCACCATCTCAGGGGATGGGGGACCCCAGGATGCAGAGTCATGGCTAGAAGAAATGATGAAAATTTTCTATTATCTGGAGATTCCTCCATAGAAGAGGTTGAATCACACTACCTACATGCTCCTAGATTCCTCCAAGAGGTGGGGGGATGTGATCTCATAGGCGGGACGCCAGTACAATATGGATTGGGATGTGTTTCAATGCATATTTTATGATTACTTCAATTCTAAGACCTTAATGGCTGATCGAGCCCGAGAATTCATGAGTCTGAAGTAGGGTACTCTTTCTGTTATGGAGTATTCCTATCTCTTCACAGATCCGCAGCGTTTCACACCTATTCTAGGTGTTGATGAGTTGTTTCTTGAATGGATATTGGAGGATGGTCTGAGGCACGACATCCGATCATAGGGGAACATCTTTAGGCTGACTTATATATCCTCTATTGTGAACTAGGCGCTGATTACAGAGCGCAATATGTGGGATTCTGGACCAGTGATCTAGGGTGGCTCGACATCCAGAGATAGTATTCCTTATACTGATAGTAAAAAGCACCCCCGTGAGCTTTCATGAGGAGATCAGAGTTGGTGGGATGCACCTTCTAGTAGTCAGGTGGTGTTCTACGAGTGCAGGAACAACAGGCATACGAAGCCACATTGCATGAGAGACCCAGTGGAGGGTCGATCATGCAGCAAGATGGGTCACCTTCAGTGCTTCTATCGGTTTTTCTCACCAGTAGATGCTGACATGGGTTCATCTGTAACTCCTTGCTCAGGAGAAGTGCCACTAGTTTCTCACCAGTCCGGGAACATGATTTCTTCTAGCCATTAGATCCAAGGTGGAGGTTGTGGCTATGGTGGTCAGTCGCCGATCTTTCAACGACATTAGGGTTGAATTTCTTAGAGTGGTCAGGCAGGGTCACATTGCCATGGTATATTACAGACTTTTGTAGTGGAGGAGACCCAGCAGGAGCATGATCCCAAACAATCTACAGTTCAAGGTACGATCTTACTAGCCTTAGTTTTAGCTTCCGCTCTTTTAGATACAGGGGCTTCCCGTAGCATTATATCTATTGCAGTTGTGGATATCCTCAGTTTCTACATATTTTCTTCTGTTGATATCCTAACTATAGACAATTCGTTGGGGACACAAAAGCTAATGTGCATCAGAGTAGTGAATTTCCTCTAGTGTTTGGTGGGTGTCACCTTTTATGGGACCTCTATGCCCTAGATATGAAAGTCTATGATGTCAATCTCGGAATGGAATACTTAGTTTCGTTCTAGGTAATCATCAAATGTTATATCTGTAGGCTGAGTTCCATATCACCAAAGGGTGGATCTTTTCATCATAGGGGCAATTGGGATGTACAGGTGAGCACCGAAAGACCCGAGCATCATGGGTTGGGAGGAGTTATACACCAGATTGCTAAACTATATCTGGATAACCAAGGGACTTCACAGTTAGACTATCCTCCAGTTGTGGATCGTTTAAGGGATGCCTTTATAGAGAATATTTAATGTTTTCCTCCCGAGTTGGATTTAGACATTTATGTTGAGCTTGTGCCATTATCAGCACTGGTGCCCATTCAACCAAATAGGACAGCTACTCCAGAGTTGCAGGAGCTCAAAAAATAGTTAGAGGAGTTGCAGGACAAGGGTTTCGTCTGACCGAGTACTTCTCTTTGGGGTTTTCTGGTTCTCTTTGCGAAGAAGGAAGATGGTACCCTTAGGATTTGTGTGGATTATTGATATCTGAACTAGTTTATGGTCAAGAACTAATATCCCTTACCAAGGATTGATGATCTCTTTGATCAGATTTGAGGAGCCCGGGTGTTCTCTAAGACTGAATTGAGTTCTGGTAACCATCAGTTGCATGTTATACCATTTGATATACCTCTGAAAAACATCTGGAGTAGGTATGGTCAATACGAGTATATGGTTTTGATTTTCAGATTCACGAACGTGCCTACATTTCTCATAGAACAGATGAACCAAGTGTTCCATCCATACTTGGATTCATTAATGGTGGTCTTTGTGGATGATATCTTGGTGTACTCTCACACTCGACACGACCATGCTACTCATCTTGAGAACTTTTTTTGTACACTGATAGAGCATCAGTTATATTCTATGCTCTCAAAATTCCACTTTTGGATGGACCAGATTCACTACTTGGGTAATGTTATCTTAGAGATAGGAGTATCAGTACACCTAGAGGAAGTGAGATAAGTAGTTTCCTGGGAGAATCTGAATAACATCATTGAGGTACGATGTATTCTAGGGCTGGATGGATACTAAAAATTCTTCATAAATTAATTTTCACGCTTATCCCCACCACTGATAAGTCTGAGTAAGAAGGGTTCATAGTTTTTTTGGTCTGATTCTTATGAGTCATCATTTTATGAGCTGAAAGGGTGGTTGAAGTCTACACTCATACTAGTATTTCTAGAGATGAGCAAGAGATATACTATGTACTGTGAATCATCAGGTATCAGGATAGGAGTTGTGCTTATGTAGGGAGAAGGAGTTGTTGCATATGTGTCTCGACAATTGAGGCCACATAAGATGAACTACCCGACGCACTATGTCGAGTTTCCATCTATTGTTAATGTCGTAAACTATTGGGTAAATTATCTTCTCAGTGATAATTTTGTGGTTTTAACTGACCACAACAGTATAAAGTACATCTTCATTCAGCATGACCTGAATCTGAGATAACAAAGGTCGGTTGAGTACCATCAGTCCTTTGATTTCGAGATTACCTATACGCCAGGGAAGGGAAACACAATGGCTGATGAGTTGAAAAGGAGGACTCAGATGCATGCAGTTCTGCAGGTAGCAGTGAGTGGCAGTTTATGGCTCTATTCTATGAGATGCCTTTAGAGTTTAACAAAAGGCATGGGTATACTTGTCTTTCTTCTATATTTTCTACCTCTACTCTTCTTGATTGAGTGGTAATGGGGCAACTATCATATTCTGACGTCCTACGGCATAGCGTGTCCGGAGATGACCCTATAACTAGATGGACAGTAGGTGAGGATGAGATCATTCGTTTCTAGGGGCACGTAAGGGTTCCAGGAGACATACACGAGAAGATGATGTGGGACATTAATTTCATATTTTGGTCAATTCATCATGGTATCACCAAGATGTATCATGATCTACAACCCTTGTATTTTTGGCTAGTTAAGAAGAGAGAGGTTGCTGGTTTCATCATGAAGTGTTCCACCTATCATGATGTGAAGGTGGAGCATCCATGACTAGAAAGGATTTTTCAAAATTTACCCATTCTCAAGTTGAAATGGATTGACATCGCGATGGATTTTGTAACCGGTTTCCCGAGGCCACCTCGAGGAAATGATGCATTTTGGGTTGTCATATATACACTCATGAAAGTTTCTCACTTCATCCTGATCAAGGAGACCATCAGTGTTTATGATATGTGATGGTTGTACATCTGAAATATTGTACATCTACATGGAGTTC
This sequence comes from Viscum album, assembly GCA_963277665.1. Taxonomy (NCBI): domain Eukaryota; kingdom Viridiplantae; phylum Streptophyta; class Magnoliopsida; order Santalales; family Viscaceae; genus Viscum; species Viscum album. Next base: position 790,831,569 of record OY728128.1, on the reverse strand, counting down.
CACACTCAATTATATCAATCATGGATGCACGTTTTATTTCTAGGGTCTGGCAGGGGCTTCATAAGGCTTTGGGTACACATTTACTTTTAAGTACAACTTCCCACCGACAGATTGATGGCCAGTCTGTGCATATGATTTAGGTGCTTGAAGATATGCTCCGAGCATGTATTATATATTTTTTAGGATAATAGGTTAATAATATTACTCTTATGGAGTTTTCCTATAACAATAGTTTTCATGATACTATTCAGATGGAACCTAATGAGGCTTTGTACAATAGGCCATGATGATCACCCTTATATTAAATGGAGGTAGGAGAGGCAGCTTTGCAAGGAACTCGTCTTCATCAGGAGACCACTGAGTAGATTGATTTAATTAAGAAGCTGATGGCTACTACACCATCTCGACAGAAGTCTTATGCTGATTAGTAGAGACAACCTCTGGAGTTCGAGGTTGGGGACCCGGTTTTCTTGCGTGTCACACCGAGGTTGGGACACAAAAGGATTAAGAGACAGGGTAAGATTTTTTCAAGGTACGTCAGGCTGTTTGAGGTGTTAAGGAGAGTTGGGATAGTTCCCTTTAGAATGTAGTTACCTTAGAGGTACTAGGATATGCATGCACTTTTTCACGTTTCTCAGCTCTGACATTACTTTTTAGAGAAGTCTCGTGTCTTCCAATCCGAGGAAGTTGATATGGAAGTGGATACGTCATTTGAGGATAATACCCTCCAGATTGTAGATCACAGTAAAAAGGTTCATTTTGGTATGTATGTTCCTCTGGTATGAGTGTTATGGCAGCACAGTCGGGTACAAGATGAGACTTGGGAGAGGGAGGCTGATATGCGAGCACAATGGCCAGAGCTGTTCAGTGTTTCTTCTTCTACACCATGATAGGGAAATTCAGGGATTAATTTCTTTTATGGAGGAAGTATTTAAGAACCTAGATCTTCTTTTCAGGTATGTTTTTCTTTTTTTTTTCGTTTTTTAGAAAATGAGGAAATTATGGAAATTTTCAAAGTCCACATTTTGTACTTTATGAGTACATATCGTGTACTGCCTTGTCGCAGGAGGCTGTGTGCTGGCTGTGTAGTAGACACACACATGGCCATGTGGGAGTGACTTGGAGGCTTCCTCATATGGAGTACGGAAACAGAGATTACATTCCATGTACTTCAAAATCATATGTCGTTTAATTTATTTTTTTCATTAATCGTACTAAGGTCACGTCTGAATGCCCAAACACTCTTATTTCAGGTCTTGTTTAACTGAGAGATCCGTACGGAAAAAAATCTTCGACGAAACCTCGAGCGTGCATTAGTCCTCTAAATCAAACATTGTCAGTTTCATTGGAATCACATCATTGAGTTCTCTCTTCTCCAATAGCACCATCTTCTGATTTCTATTCTCTCGTGAGATATCATGGGTTGAATGTTTCAGCCGTTTTTTGTAGATATTCAATGTTCTATGGAGATTCATGATTTTAGGTTCACGTATATCATTCCTATAATTCCGAGGTATGTTTTTTGTGTCATTCCATTGAATGTATTTGAGTATTATGTGCAATTTTTTCCAATACCCATGAACGGAGAATTGCGCATTTACTGTTCTACACCTGTTGTTTTCATACCATGCTTGTATACCTGTGTAGAACATATTTATATATGAATAGGGTTTTTATGATATGTTTTGAATGTATTGTTCCCTTGAATGTTATATTTACGACCGTTTGGTCCTGCTTAGACTTTGGATGCTTTGCCTGTTTCCACGCTTGTTGCTCTAGGATGGAGAGTTTGTGTTATGACATTCTTGATATTATATATACTGAATAGCCAAGTAGTTCTGTAGGGTTACATTGTCAATGTTTTAATTCTATGCTCATTGAACTAAAAAAGATTGTGAGAACCTAGTGTCATATACTATAAAGGGAATTCACTGAGTGAGCTTCCTAAGACAGTCCTTGAGCACTTTGGGCCATATAGGGATTGAACGAGTGAGCATCCTCAGAGATCCTAGGACTACATGGGGATATGAAGGGAATTGACCTAGTGAGATTCCTCATGGATTCCATGATTAATTTAGAATATAAGGGGAATTGACCAAGTGATCTTATCATAGAGGCTATGTTTTATTCATGATTACTTTTATAATATTCGGAATTGACGGTGAGTGCTTCCACAGAGAGTTTATGAAAGACCTGTTCTATAAGGGAAATTGACGGAGTGAGCTTCCTCAGAGAGTCCATGACCTTGGGGCTATAAGAGTAATTGGCCGTGTGTGCTTCCTCATAGAGTTCTTCACTACCTTAGACTATAAGGGTAATTGACTATGAGTTCTTCCTCATAGATTCATTTTATACTAAACCAGATGGGTTATGCCGAGTGTATTTCCCAGAGGGTTTATTTTACATGGTAGGTAGGACCACAATGGGTGGCTATGAGTACTTCCCCATAGGGTTACCTGTTTGTGCTTAGATGTTGATTTTCTCTTTCTTGATGTTGAACAGTGGATCATTTACTGATGAGTACTTTCCTGCTTACTATTTTCTATACTTTACCTGCTATATATTTACTGACTATTTGGCACAGATCAATGGGTGCTTGCCTACTAGGATTTAGTTTCACACCCTGTTTGGGCCATGCTTTTGGGCCCAAACGAATTATATTGCTACATGTATAGCTAAGTGAAATCGCTCATCTAATTCAGGCACATGACTTGCCGAAGAGCTGGAGAGCATGGGATCATGCTATGGCTTGCGATACTGAGGAGTTATTTAATTTATTTTTTTACTTTGGTTTAGTACTGTTGTATTACAACATTGTGATTCGTTTGGATGATTTCATAGACATATGTATCATGCATCATTTATATATATATATATATGTGTGTGTGTGTGTGTGATCTAGTTGTTTCTTCTTTCAATATTCCATTTTTTACTTTTTTATGGATTATTACTACTTCCACTATTTCTATTGTTTCTTCTGGTATGTACTCTTCCAATGAGGGAATTGTTTCCCCACTATCACACCCAAGGCCCTCCCTACTAGTCAGCATCCTAAGGAGTTTCGGGAAATGTTCTTGAGGCCATATGACCAACCGGGTATGGGGAACCTTTGAGTGGATTCCAGAACCGAGATATTACAACTTTTTACCCCCACTCCCTATTATAAATTTTCATTAGAGAAATGTATGCACTCTAGATTATATTTAATATAGATAATTAAAATTCTATATGTTGAAAATATAGAAATATATTCATTGAGTTCGTTGAAAATGTAAGATAAATTTTTACTAAATCTAAATGAGATTATTGAAAGTCCACATACTCATGAATGGGGATTGTATTTATGTTTATCGCCAAGGAGAATAATACTTTTTTTTCACTGGATGATGAAATTCATTTTGACTATGGTATTTTATTCATGCAGATCATTTTATTTATTTATTCTTTATCGCACCAAGTAGGATCAAGTGATATTAGTGTTTATGATTACTAAAACATTTTTCTAGAAAATAATAATATTAAATACCCCCCCACCAACTGAGAACATAACATAAACAACCTCGGTTTGTGATGAGATTATGAATGAAAACCAATGAATCAAGTATTGCCTCTCCACATTCATATCCAAAACTCATGAACAATAACATATATTTATTATAGATTTATTTAGTAAACATATTCATATATATAATACAATTAATGAATTATTTATGAAAACTTGTTACATATTAATTGTCAATTTGTTTTTAAAATCACTATTTTGGGTGATAACTACTTCATTTTCAATGAATGATTCGATTCAAGATATTTTAATCACGGTTACATCATTTTATGATGTTTAATAATCTTATAAGAAGAGTTTATATTATAAATATAGATCTTTATAATAATTTATAATATTTATAGATAGAAATGTGAAATACACCATTTAATGAGATAGTAGATTGTATGTACGCATGGACCATGAATCCATTTTCTACTGATTGAAGGAGAAAAGGGGAAATAATAGATAAAAATTACAGGATTATTATTATATAATATATATCGTATATATTAAAAAAACAATAATTATAAAATAATTAATTAATCACATTGCATTTTGGAGGTTTTAGTTCACACGTATGTTGGAACGGTGTTGTTAATTCCAGAAAAATTGGACCATAATAATGTATAAATAATAATATTTTTCACGAATTATAATTGTGACATTAATATAATATAAAAAAATTAAACCCGTCATAATAGACGTCCATAAAATATGTTGATGAAGAATGAATTGTATCGCTACTTGGAGATGGTAAGTTTTACATATAAACGAATGATACATTAACATCGTGCTTTATTGGAATGAGGCTGTATAATGGTACTCTCATAATGAAAATATAATTTAACCATATTAAAGATACTGAATTTAATATTTTATGACAAATAACATATATTTATTATAGTTAATAATCATTATAAAAGAAAAGTTTTCATATATAGTGATTACCTCTTCTTTGATATCACCCCTTTAAATGTCTTTTCAAGGTCTCTAAGGCTGGTATTTTGGTCGAAACATGACCTCTAAAATATGTATAGTAAATTTTAGATTATAATTTCGTAGATTATGGTATGAATATAATGATAATAGTGTAGTATTGATGTATGGGGTGGTGTTCCGTTTGATAACTGAGTTGACTGTCACCATTATGATTTCTCAAAATATTTAATAATAATACATTCATTATAAAAAAAAATACATCAAAATTCAAAGGTATTAAATGATATAGTGGGATATTATATTAATAATATCCACCAATGAAATATAGAAATGTTTTTGTGTAATGTTAAAACATATAATTTTTAATAAACAACGGTTAATCAATACTAATTTTATCTAAAGTAACCACTATTTAAATATTAAAAGGTTTTAAATTTAACTTATAAAGAGATAATTTCACTAGATATTTCTAATTAATGTAATTATATACCATTTCATAATAAACATGTATTATTTTATTTTTTTATTTTTTTAAACTATTGTAATAAGATATTAATTTGATAATGTATCATTATTTCCAATATTTACAATATTCATATTATCTTAAAATACATCATAACACATCAGAATTTGAGTCTAATAGTATCACATATCCCTAATGATTCTTATGAAACTATAATATTTATGGGAAAAAATAATTAATGAAAATTTTATATCATTTTATATTATTAAAATCAATTATTATATTTTTAATTTAATGGAGAAATATTTCATCGATGTTACATAGGAAATTTAGGGAATGAAAAATTTACTAAAAGGTGAAACTAATTTTATATCATCAATATAATTTTATTAATATAAAAATATTCTCCTATATTCATTCATAACATATTTTTCCTTATTTAAACCAATGAAATATTAAAAAAAATGAGTTACATTTTTTGTCTTTAATTGATTTAAATAAAACATAAGTCATTTTCATGGAAATGGGTACATTTGAAAACTCAATTTCAAGTCTAATGTGTTATGGGTCACATTATCAGGTTTTGACATCCATATTTTAAATATGTACCTATGTTTATCTGATGTAGTACTTATATATGTATAAAATTAATTCAAAGTCATGTTTGAAAAAATAAAACAAAATGTTATTTAGAAAAAATAAATTTTTATTAATAAAACTAGATTTGTTATTATTAAATGGATAGAAAAGTATATTAGAAATTAAAAAAAACTCAGGTATATAATATATAAATTTCATTTGAATTATTCAAAAATATTGAGTGAAATAATTTTTTGAAATTAAATAAAAAGTATAATTAGGAGTATTTATAAAATCATCAATTGTATTCTAAAATATTGTTTTTTCAATTAAAATATTTTGATATAAAGTGATTTAATTTTTAAAATATATAGAAAAAATATTTTTATTAATTTAATTTTAACTTTTCATACCCTCTAAATATAAATTATATGTGATAATTAAGTCATAATAATTTTATAATGTGGCACCGTTCATCTATAGTCATTATTTCTTATAGGGGAATCCATAAATGAAATAAAATTATTTATAGAGAAATATTTCATAAAAATATATTGTTCTTACATTCAACCCCGTAAAATTAAATGATCTATAAATTTTTTTATTTTAACATAAACATTTGGGGAATCTTCTTGCACATCACATCCTAATGTTCCCATATATCTTCCATAAATTGGTGGAATCACCAACAAACATGAATTAGGAGCATGGACATTTTTGGTAGAACATTCTCAAAATATTCCTGTATATGTATTGTTTGTCCCTTATAATAATGATTTTTCTCTAGGGATATGATGTATTAGTGCTGTAAAAGTGAACCATCAAGTATTTATTATGTCAGCAGAGAAACATGGAACAAATCCTCATCTTGAGATAACTTTGGCGGAAGAACCAATCAATAAGGCAACATTTATGTATGATCATGACATTCAAATGGCCTAATTTACCAATGGAATATATTTCACTTCTTTACATGTCATGACCCCTCGACACAAGGATTACCCATACTAGAAAGATAATGGGAGAAGATATATAGTGACCATCGTGTCCCGCCTCTAATTGGCCCTGGGTTGGAAACTAGCACCACAGGTATAGTAACCACAAAAATACGATGCATTACCCTCTAAAAGAATGCATGAAAAAATGGAGACATAAGATAAACACAAACCAAAACCAACTCAGACTTCAATATAAAATAAATCCAAATTACTCATATGTAATTTCATGCAAGAACTAATACAACTTAAATAGAAAACTGCAAGTAAAAAAAGAAGGTAAAAACCACAGCGACCATGAAGCCTAAAAAGCTCCTGCAACCCCATGCTAGTAGAAACGAGTCTAATTTCTAACCTTCTCTGAGTGACATGAAAATAGTTTATATATTAATAGAGTGAGTATAATATTATACTCAGTAGGATCCACCCCAGATCCTATCCTGCAAATGAAAAGAATGCATTCTAAACCACAGTAAAAACAGTGAAATTAACTCATCACCAAGACATGTATACTATGTTCATAGCCTCACGATGGTTACTCTCACCCGATACCACATAAAAGAGTATATAATATAATAAATAATATCCCGGGTACCCCATAACTACTTTTCTACTAGTTTTCCACATTTCCCCAGCATCACACATCCTAAGAATCTCTCTCAAAAAAATACTTGCCCGATGACCCCTTGGTGTACAACCACAACATCTACATCATGCAATAAAACAACCACTTCCACATAACCAAAGTAACTAGGTTGTTTCTAGTAGCCCCCATAGCACTCGTAACGTTTATCATACATTAGTTATTGAACTTCAAGCCACTATAGCCCATACACAGAGTAAGGATCCTCAATCCATCACAGGATATACATGTTACACCTATAGTAGTCCATATGAATCCATATTCAGGATATTTTTGTGTGAATAAGCTAATCCTCTACATCCCTCGACACACATATATGGGGAAACACTAAATTTTGTGCCTACCAGCACATGTAACTATCAAGAGAAGAGAGTGAGGAAGAACGAGGAATTCAGTCATCCATCCTCCCACCAGAATGTAGGGGAAAACACCCCATAGGGATCTAAATCCCTAGGGTGTCAGTTTCCCTAACTGATATGTTAGAGTATCATATAAAAACCAAAAAATTTCAGAATATACTAATGATCAAAACTACACTATGGGAATAAACTATTCTTAAACTTAACTGCATCAAATTTATCTGGCACTCCTGATTTCCACTACTAAGAATAGGTATCCTATAAGGACAAAAACATTCAAAGAGATGCATTAGATTACTTTATCAATTTTTATCATCTGCAGTATACATTGATTAATTTTGTTACACTTAATTACCCTTTATCAATTATTAATTATATATCATTAGACTGACACCCAAGGTCCACATTCCAATTAAATTGAAACTCTAAAATTGCATTAAAGGAACCACGAACCCCATGGGATAACATTGTGTATTCAATCATTTGTAAATATCATTACTACATTCCCATATTCCCAAGCATTCTAGAAAAAAAATTATATGTTAATAAACACAATTTGATCAAGACAGTTATTATATAAACTACCTGAAATGTCTTTTCCACCTATTGAATGATCATAGACCCATCCTCCCAAGTGAAGCTATAAAAGAAAAACACATGGCATACCAAGCACGTCATCACCCCATTTAGAAAGAGAGTAAGTAAGACCAGCTTCCTTGAACAGTGGGGAATCTAAAGGAGATAAACAACCAACAAGATTCAAAAAGCATCTAGTATTCTCATCCAACATATTTCATCACCACTGTTGTCCTCCCTATTACCATCACCCATAAATGGATGCATCTCAGCCCACTAGGCATCAACTACTAAAACAAAAAATGGTCCTCCCTACACCCATTTATCACAACAACCATCTAGGATCACAACACAATACATGAAACATGGAACAAACATCTTATCAATAGGGATTTTGGACCTTAAACAAGGCATCAAGACTTCACACAAAATGAGAACTAATGGCTCCAAGCCCAAGACACTCGACCATACAAGAATGATTGTAACTCAGAACCCTATGATAGATTATCATTTATCAAACAACTAGTTTTTTAATCCATTTTGAATTAACCAGTTCATTGTTTTTAGGTTCCAACTTTGAGATTCCTAAATAGAAATCTATCAGACCTATCACAAATAATTAAACACAATTACTACATTAATTTTATTAAAATCAATTTTTTATGATCTAAATATTCATTAATATGCCTCTATATCTTTATCCAAAAAATATTATATTATTTATAGTCGTATATTCATTAAAAATTTCTTCATGAACAATGTTACAATAAGAAAATCATATATATCACAAAATCTAGATAATCAGGAGGTAAACTGTTATCACGATGAAAAGTAACCACATGTTATAAAACCAATTATTTTAATTCGGTTCAAGTATTATATTAGGTAAATTCCATTACGATCCAAATCAATAAAACATGATAAATCTATAGTTTCACATGAATGAATAGAGAAGCACCAAATCCACTACCTCGAATGGTTTCCAACATACTTTGGTCGAGAATGGATCAATTCTTCAGATCACGATCTCCTTCCCCGCAACCACTGCACCCACTTGAGGATTTCATGACACAACTGCATCAACAACAACCAAGAGAAGCTCACATAGAACTATTTAGATCAAATACCATGGCATGGCAACGAGAAGTGGGAAAAAAACAATTGAAGAACACCAACGAATAATGGTACATCTTACCAATAATTGAAGACAGATCGAATAAAGGTGTCAGGGAAACCGATCCAGGATGAAGGAATCCACAAATGATGAAGATGGATGTTTTCAGGTCATCTAGGGTCGAGTAGAGGTTCTCTCAAGCCATAGGGTTGGAAAAACTGGTGTAGCATTTTTTATTTGAAATATGTAGCTATGGGGAAGTACATGATGTCTTCCTCCTCGTCACATCGTGTAACACCTCAAGGAATCTTTTTCCAAAAAACTTGTCTCCTCAGTGCATTGTTTTATTTTCCTATTACTCGAATTGTACATGATGTGTACCCCTTAATTTAGCTCCCCTGTTTCCAGCTTCTCACGAGATAAATCCTCTATACATCCTCTAATCTGTCTTCGAGCAAATATGTCTTAGAAAACATGCAACATGACAATCCATGAATATTGTGGCCTTTACACAAGATACCTCTCAAAAATTATCATACTCTAGAATTCAAAACAAACCCAGAGTGGAAACAGAGAAGGATTTGTCTGAATACCCACCCCACGATATACCTCTCCAGACATTCACCACCCACAGGATCTCAACCACATAAAAAGACAAACGTGTCATATAGGGATCTCGACCATGAATATTTGGGAAATTATTGAACTCACATTCCCATATACTCTCCACTTGATACTTCCTAAAAAAACTCTACTGATATTGATTCCATTATTTCAATGAAGTGTGATGATTTCATCAAATTATCCAATGCAACCCATATGTAGTCATGGAATCCACGAGCTCGAGGTAAACTAATAAAAATATCCATAGAGATATCCTCAAACATCCATTGAAAAACATATTAAGTCAAGATAAATCATCCTAGAATATGCTGATCATCCTTTACCTTCTGGAAGACCAACCACTGATACACAAACTCTGCAATTGCATGTTTCATCCAAGGCCACCAAAACTGACTCCTCAAGGCCTGGTAAATCTTTTCCACGCCCAGATTCACCACTAATGTCTAACTATGGAACTCTCTTCAAACCATCTCACACATCTCTAATGGAATGAACAGACTTCCCTAATACAACACTGGATGTTGTTCATCCTCAAAATAACCATTAGGGGCTTCGTCCCAAAAAACATGGTCTCTCAAGACATCCACCTATAGATCTCCAAATAAAGACACTTCCACCTCTTACACCAGAGATGGCTGAAAATTCAAAAGAAAAAGACAAAATACTCCCCCAACATCTCCGATATCGAGATGTAATGTTGAATTTTCTTCTATCATTCTCCTGGAATCACCAGATTCACTCATCACATTACTATGTGACATCATGGTCAGTGAATAATCTATAACATTCCCCTTTAAAGGTGTATACAGGATATAAAATTTGTATTTCTATAAGAACACCATCCACCGACTATGCCACAAGTTAGATTCACACTAGGAGAAATCATACTTGAGACTCTTGTAGTTGGTGAAACCCACAAATCTCTCTCCATTGAGGTAATGCCTCAATAAATTTAGAGAAAACACCACTTCTTCTAACAAAAGGTCTTGGGTGGTTTATTTAAGTTAATGGAGATTCATGTATCGATACCCATATGAAACAACCAATTGATACTGCATCAGAACACCGTCTATCCCCACAGGAAAAGCATCACAGAAATCATCAAACTGAACTCCTTCTATTAGAATACAAATAACTTGATCACTGACCAACTTATTCTTCATATAATCAAAAGCTTGTTGACACTGATCCGTCCACATGAACTCTTGACCCTTCGTGGTGAATTCTTTCAGAGGAGTCGCAACAAAAGAGATATCGACTATGATTCTTCTGTAGTGGCCTAAAATTCCAAGGAATCTTATCAAGTATTCCACTATATTGGGGGATTCTCAAGACAAAAACTCTTCTATATTAGATGGATCCACAAATAATCTCTAATAGTACACCACATTTACCATGAAATGATGTTCTCGACCCCAAAACACACACATTGACAACATCCCAGTCAGTTTCTGTTAACGAAGAACTCCCAAAATGGCGTGCAGATTCTACGCATGATCCTCCTCAGACACATAGTAAAAAAGGATGTCATCGATTATAACAACCAAAAATATATCTATTAATTAATTAAATACAATGCGTATCAATCCAATGAACACATCTATATCATTTTCTACACTAAATGGCATTACAGAGAACATGTAATTCCCATGATGACTACAGAAAGCAGACTCTTGGATATCCACATCTCTTACACACATCTTATGATATCCTAACCACATGTAAATCTATGAGAACAATGTTAAACATTTATTTGATTGAATATAACATCAATACGCGTAATAAGATATTTTTTTGTCACTGTTACTTTTTTTATATGACAATAATCGATACACAACTACAAACTGTCGTCAACCTTCTTCACGAACAAAACTAGTGCACCCCATGGTGACACACTCGGTCAAAAAATAATATATTATGTCAGAATGTAGAGCTATAAATAACTATCCCATAACTCAGAAGTTTCCATCCTATATGGATAAATAGGTAAAAGAGGTGCTCCTAGATGTAGCATGATCCCAAACTCGATCTCTTATCAAGGGTGGAATGCTACAACCTCTTCAAGAATGGCATCACGGTACTCTTCTAAAACCCTATGAAATGACAACTACAGAACCTCTTCTGATCATAGAATCAGTGCTGCCCTCAAGGATTACAAGGATGGAACTCTGCTCTAACCCAAATGATGGTATCACTAGCTAACAAGCCCATTTGGACCCCCCAATAGAATCAATGAACACCACCTCCCTCCGAAATAAATCCATGATAGCATGTACTGAATATAACAAATCTATTCCGGGGATGACATGATATGGTTGTATCCATAATCACATGAAATATCCCCATGAGAGGTGCTTCCCTAACACTTTCTCACAATCTCTACATTCTTCATACAAGTCATATTGAACTCCAACTCGTGTAGATAATGAAAAGGGATCTAAAATCCTCAAAAAAAATTCAGAATGCACAGGAAAGGGAAGGTGATATGAAGAAGTGTGTTGCTCCTGAATCAAACAAGGAATACAACTAAGAAGAAAACATGAAAGGGGTACCTCAAATAACGTCTTGCTCACGTGGCCATGACAAAGATAAAGTATGAAGCTAACCATGACAACTTCCATCGATCCTCTGACCCTGATGATTACCAACATCAAGACCATGCTCTACTACCTAAGGACAAGGAGCATCCCATGGTTTTCCTCTTCCTACCCCATCGGCTCTCTGCTAATCCAAAGCTGGTGCAACCTACCACTACTTCCTTGGCTGGAACTGCCTCAACAGGGGAACCGTAAGTGGAACACCTGGTGCATTCTAACCTCTATGAAAGGTCAGTCACTCTCACTGCTGATGACTTCGGCCTCCATAATAAATAAAAGATCACGATCCCTTTTCATATGCATGAGAGACACCACCCCTAGGAAAATGTGATGTTGGGGGATGGGACCTACCCCCGACCAAAAATAAACCATTTTTCATTGAAAATCGTGAACCCCACACCACCTATATTCTTTATGAGGAATCATGAGGACACCCCTCTCATGATGATCTGGTCCTAGCTAATGTCCTCTCGACATCCTCTTCCCTCACAAGCACCTCATGATATGTCTTCAGCATAAACATGGTGACATTGAACTAGATCTCTTGATGCAAATCCCCATCATTGTTCCCCACCCTAGACACCTCATTTGGAAATCGGTCTGAATCATATCGTAAAAGGTTTCATAAATGGATTCAAAACTACCCCACAATAGAGCTGCCATATCTATGTGTAAGATGATCGAGTAACTGGAAACCTTAACAATCAATGAATGAAACTGAAACCTGAACAAGTCTCGAAACACCTCCGATATGATAGCTAACTAATTGTGATCCCTAAGGAACAAGAACAATCACTTCCTAATTTCCCCACACAACATCGTCACAAAAAAATACACCCAATTCGTCTTCTGAGAGCATATCAAACTATAGGATATCTTATCCTACTCTAACAAGTATTATACGGATGCATCTTATATGGAGCCCCCGTACTTCTGTAGACTCTAGAACTAAAAATCTGGGAGTTCCCCCCCCCACCATGTGTCATCATCATCAACCTCTACCCTATGTTGATTTTCCAGCACAACCTGCTGGACATCTTCTATGAAAACCTAGCGAGGCCATCGACCTAGAGCCATACCATCAAAATAAAAAATATTTAGATCTCCTAAAACTAAAATATTGAAACTCAACATTAATTAATTGATTTATTTTAATAATTTTAGGCTAACTTATTCCATGGTCTACCCATTTATATATCGAAAAAAGAAGAATGATGCGGGATCCGTTCATATGTCTGTATCATGTTACTAGAATCACATCATTTAGTAGCCATTATAAGCTTCAAGGATTGAGAATTAGATCACAGGTGTCCCTAAATGCCTTAGCCTGAGGTGCTCTATTGTGTTTACATCAGTTTTTAAACATGAATGACATTGTTTACCTACCGACCCATGATACCTAACCTGTACCTAACACCAAAACATCACCATATCCCTCAATTAGTCCTCTAATTCCACACTTCCACAACCCCCTCGACACAACATGTACCCCTTCTGGTCTGGTAATGTGATAAGGGAGATAGTGGACCCCCGAGTCCCGCATTTAGTAGGCCCTAAGTTGGCGACTAGCACCATGGGTATAATAAACACACAAATGGGAGGTATTTCCATATAAGATAACAAATGCGAAATAGAGAGATAATACAATCACCAACCAACCCCAACTCACACAACAATATAAAATAAATCCTGGGTTCACATATTCAATGATATAAAATAACTATCACAACAGAAATAGAAAATTACAGGTAAAAAAATGTAAAACGGCAACGACCACGAAGCATGAACAACTCCTGGAATGAAAAGCTAGTACTGACCAGCCAGATATCCAACCTACTCTAACTAACCTAGAAAATAGTTTTTATATACATATGGTGATTATATCATAATACTTATTAGGATCCTCTGTAAATACTCTCATGAAAAAGTAAAATAAATCATGCTAATTCACAGTGATCAAGAAGTGAAACAAACTCATCACCTAAACTATTATCCTATGTTCCCAGCCTCAACATGGCTACTAACACCATGTATTTCATAAATAAGTACATAATATAATAATTAATATCAATTGTACCCTCTACCACATCCCCAATGTTTTTTCACTTAACCCAAACGTCGCACGTCCTAAGCATCTCTCTCAAAAAAGTCTTGTCTGTAGACACATGAGCTTAGAACCACAACATGCACCTTATGAGACAAAACCACCACATTCACATAAGAAAATTAACCAGGTATTTTATTGGATCCACCAATACTCGCATAACATGTATCATATATCAAGTATTAATCTTCAAAATAGCATAGCCCATACACAGAGTAAGGATCTTCATTCCATCACAAGAAATTCATGTTACACCTATAGTAGTCCATAGGAAATTATATCTAGTATATATGTTTTTGAATGACCACAATCCACAGTATCCCTCTACGCACTTATATGAGAAAAAATAACAGTTTTTTCTAGTATGAAAAACTGACTACCAAGAGAAGAGAGTGGGGTCAAATGGGGTAGTCAACCTTACATCTTCGCACTGAAATTTTGGGGAAAACACCCTCAGGGAACAGAGTCCCCAGTGTGTTAGTTTCCCTTACTGGTGTGTTAGAGTATCATATTGAAAAATAATGTATAGAATATACTATAGCTCACAACCACACAAGATAATATCCTAGTCATGCACTAA
Organism: Viscum album; assembly: GCA_963277665.1. NCBI lineage: Eukaryota > Viridiplantae > Streptophyta > Magnoliopsida > Santalales > Viscaceae > Viscum > Viscum album. The sequence continues at coordinate 790,816,452 of OY728128.1, read as the reverse complement.
ACTATATTTAATGTCTGTTGGATTCCATACTGCCACTATAATGAAAATTTATCTTATAAGAACAAAACATTTTAACAAGAAATATTAGATTAAATTTTCTTTTTTTATCAGTTTCATTTTACGTTATATAATTATTTAACCATTAGTTAACCATTATCAATTCCTAATTACATTTCATTAGCATGACACCCAAGGACACTATCCCATTAAATTGAAACCTCAGCATTGTGTTTCAGCAAGCTCCAACCCCATGAGTTGACATCATTTATTCAATCATTTATTAATAGAATTATTACATTATATTATTCCTATTAATTCAAGAAAAATATTGTAATCTACCAAACCAAAGGGTCTCAAAAAGATGATTAGATGAACTACCCATCAAGAATATTCCACCTAAAGCATGATCATATACCAATCCAACCTTGATAAGCTAAACAAAGAAATCACATGGAAAACCCAATGAATTTTCGCCCCTTTTGGAAGGAGGGTATTATAGAACAAATACCTTTAGTAGTGGGTAATGTAAAGAAGATAAAAAAACAACAAGAATCTACAAGAATCCAACATTCTTGACCAACAGTTTTCATCACCTATGTTGTCTTACCTAACACCCACATGCATTAACTAGTGCATCTCGCCACTCAAGGCATCAATTGCTCTAACAACCAATGGTCCTCTCATCCCCTATATATCAAAATATCTATCCTGGCTCACATCACAACTAACGTAGTACAGAAAAAATCAGATCAACTGGCCTTTTATCCCTTAAACAAGGCATCCAGTCATCATACATAATGAGAAATCATGGAACCATGCAAAAGGATGTCAGACATACAAGAACGTTGGTAACTCAGAACCCTAAAGGCATTATCTTTTATTAATAATCTAGTTTTTTAATATATAATCAAATAACCGGTTCATGATTAGTAGATTCCAATAATGGGATACCGAAACAGAAAGATAGTATATCTATCACAAATAATTAAACATGCTTACCACATTAATTGGATTAAAATAAAATTACAATGATAACCAGATTCATTTACTTGCCTCTTTCTCATAATCCAAATAATTATCAACAATTCTCGATTTATGTTATTTAAAAATTTCAACAAGACCACATTTATAACAAGAAAATCGTATATATTACACTATCTAGAAAATCATGAGGAAAACCATTATCACGGTGAAATGCAAAAGCATGTGAGAAACTAATTCATTTATTCATGTTCAAGTATTTAATTAGTTCAATTCCATTGAGATCCAAAGGTATAAAACATGATAAATCTAAATTTACACCTGAATGAATACATAAGCGACGAATCAACTACCTTGAAAGGTATTTGACAGTATTTTCTCGAGAACAGTTCAAAGAAATGGCCATGTTTTCATTCCCCACGACAAATGCACCCACCAAAGGATGTTGTGGAAAAATTTCACCAACAAGAACCAAAATAAACTCCCTTAGAATGATGGACATCAAATTCCATAGCATGTAAAAAGAAATGGGAGAATACGAATCAAATAAAACCAATGTACATAGGTACATATTACCTCAGATTGAAGATGAATCAATGAAAAATAGCGAGGAATTGATCTAGGATGAAGGAATCCCCAAAAGATGAAGAGGGAAGTGTCCGAGTAATCTATATTCGATATGAGGTGCACTCAATCTATAAGATTTAGAAATCCCATGTGGTTGGGTGTCTTTAAAACACATTATGGTGGACATTACATGGAATTTACCTCCTAATAAAGTCATGTACCTCTTTGAAGTGACTTATGGAAAAAAAATCTGTTGCATTAGTGATTTGTTTTATTTTTCTAAAACCCAAATGGTAAAGGTAATATACCCATTTGTCACTTAGTGTAGTCCCCCTATTTCCATCTTCTCATGATAGAACTCCTCCAGACTTCCATCGAGCCTTCTCTGAGCACCTCAATTTTTTAAAACACACAAAGGGTCGATCCACATGGATTTGAGCCCTTACATCACGAATATCATAACCATTTTCCTTGGAGATATTCATAAGAATACCTTATCACCATCTTCCAACTCCATATCATTTGGACAATAGTCATCAAAATATTTTTTTAGACTATGAGCTTCTCTAATGCATTATTATATTGATCTAACTTTATTTTTAATTTATTTTTATTTATTAGATATCAATATAATTATTTATCGATATACATTTTGGAATATTGGAGTTATACACTTCATTATAAAGAGGTATTCTAATGAGACATAAGAATTTTTAAGTGAAATTAATTATTTTATGAAAATCAATCCAAATGATGTTGTTTATCAAGATCACCATCTAAATCCATATTGAATGTCAACATATTTTCTTATATATTTTGAATGGTCCACTTAGATTGAGAATAAATTTATGTAATATAAATTGTTATAAAAATTTACATTATATCAAAAATTATTGAAGACATCTCGAGAATATCAAGGTAAAACATAGATCCTAATTAAAAATAATCAGAATTTGTGCTCTATGAAATCATTCCACAAATATAATATTATCTAAAATATTGATCGAAAATTAAATAATCTTTGATAGTAGTGAGGTCTAATGAATTCATATGGATATCAACTATAATCCATGAAATATTATGGCATTTAGATTTTTTTGGGACAATAAAAAAATGTGTGCCGATGTATTCCATTTTCAATTTAGTTATAATTAATTATTGTCATAAATAACAAATATTACAACTCTTTATCACATCTTTTTGACAAAAAATAACTACTAAATATTGTACTGAATATCTAACTTCATCTTATCTCTCTATGTATACTATTGTTCAAAATTATACATATATTTAAATTTATTATAAATATATAATAATGAATTGTGTACCTCATCTAAGAGATCTGTCATATTTAGTAGGAGTGGGAAATATAGGTGGTTTATAAACCTTTTTATCCAATTAAAATCAAGTATGAAATTAGTAACATTTCTACCATTTTTTCACATATACTTCTTCCTTGGGTGACCCATTAATCATCACATTTGTAGATGGTGAAACATTAATTTGATCTATATAATATATCTACCCTTTAATTAATATGAGCATATACATCATATTTAATTCAATATATTTTGGATCTTTTCTGATCCTCATAATAAATATGCTATCATGGCCTTCTCTAATAAATAAATTAGAAACCTTGTTTTGTTTTATAGGGTGGTAATATATTGAGTAGCCATAATAAATAATTCACTCCATCCAGCTTCATTGGAACATGTTCAACTGTTTTTTAGTGAAAATATTCATTAATTCCTTTTGAAAATGATATACTTCCTTCCTTTATTAATAGAGATAATAAATATTTTTTTTTATTAAAAAATTATCATAACTGACTCAAAATCATGATTTGGAGAATTTTTTCTCTAGAAAATTAAACTGGGATAACGTATAATCTATCACCATTTTTCTCATGCTAAAAAATCCATGTACCTTCTAGGATCCATAACTATATATCATAAACATTAATCCAATTCATAGTAGTGTGAGAAAAGTATAAATTTTCAACCATATTTTATTCTTTTTTCAATTCCCTTTATATTCCTCCTTCAATAAAAATTAGATTCTTTTAATGTCAAAATGTTGATTGGAAAATATAATCCTAAAAATTTATTCAAAAACATTAATAAAATCTAGACATTGAATAAAAATTATGCATTTTTATTACTATTTTTTGTGTAGTCCATTTCTCAAAAAACATATTCATTGAAGTATATAATAATATAACCTCAAATTAAACTACACGACCCAAAAACTAAATATCCAATGCCAAATTGGATACATGGATAATTATTAATAATATTCCTCCTTCATCAAGTTCTTAAGTACAATAATTAAGTGATATAATTTCTTTAATTTCCCATTCAATATAGGTGAATATAGATTATAATGATTACTGAAAACTTATCATTTTAATGTCTAAATACTCTATTTATTTATTTTATCATCACAATTGGGGTATTAAAAATAAAAAAATGTGTCAATATTAAATAATTATATAAATAACATGTACTGAATTTTTTATTTTGAATACCTCTTTTATGATCCTAAATTGATGATATACATATAAAAGGTTAATCTTGAAAAAATATTCACATTTATGTAGTTAAATATAATTCATTAATATATATGATAGTGTATTTTGTTGACTTCAACTTTGTTAATCTCCCAATAATAACTTCCATGAAGCATTAACCCATCATTCTTCTTAATAAATAAAACATATTCACCCTAGGGTGATGTACAATAGAATATGAATCCTTTATAAAAAGTATCCTAGAGTTACTTCATAAATACCTTTAACTTAATTAGGGAAATTAATTATGGTGTTATTGAAATTTGCATATCTCCATAGATAATTTTTATTCAAATCATAATTGTATCGTTTTTTAGAAGACAATGAAATTGATCTGAAAATACATCAATAAACTCACATAATATATGTGTATACCTAGAATATATTTTCTACCTAACCATAAGAGACATATAACCTTCATGTATATAAATTTATACCATTGATATTGATGAAATTTTCATTGGATGTTCACATTCAACCTTACATCGATTAATGATGAATGGTTCATGAGAAATTTGAAATGAAAATTACCTACATCATCAATTGATATTTTCTCATTATAAATACATCTATGGAATACAAAGAATCACATTAAACACCAATAGTTTGAGAATCATAATATCTAGATAATGAAATTTTCTATAAACATCAATCAGTGATGAACTATATACTTGAGATGAAGCAATTATGGCATTAGTATTTTTCAAAACCATCTCAACATATAATTATTTATGTTATGTGGTAGTACCTGGAGAATATTATTTAAAATTTAAAGTGTTTTTGGATCTAGAATCAAATTAGATAATTTCTATTCAATATTTTATGATTAGTGTACCTTTAAATTCATTATTATTATAAAAAACATATAAAATCATTAACACATTAGAATTTCCCAAATATTTGGCCTTAAGTGGTTGTTCCTGATGTTCATCAAAATCCATTTAATTCTTCATAGAATGGAATGATTCCAATACTAATTTAATTTGATAAAGTTAATAAGGTGGGGGAATTATATGTCATATTATTTTCCTCCATTTCATTAATAAGACTTTTCATAACCACTTGATATAAATGGCCATTATGACCCCCAATTCAACCTTTAATGAACCTCTATGATTCATTAAAAAACAAACCATGATGTTTATTTTCAAATTTCAGTCATGTAGATGGATTAAATTTCATTCCACCATGTGGTTTATTTTAAATTTCAAGACTCTATATCTTCATTTTCAAAATCAGAACCTTGGTAATGGTTGTAAGCTCCAATTTAAAATTCTACTTTGACTGAAAATTGAATGAATAATTCATACATACTGAATGGCTTAAAATGATTTGTTTGAAACCCATTGGTATTTTTTCGCATGCAATAATATATATATTTTGAAACTTATCCTGTTGAGATAAATTATCATCACATGTGATATTTTAAAACGATAATCCATAGATTATCTAGGAGAGAGACACTATCTTCACATGTGAAATTTCACTTATTTTTGAAATAAAATAACTAGTTTTGGTTCTAGGAACCCTTGACAAAACGTCGAAAAATTATCTTATAGTTATTTCATTCTTGAGATATGGTTTTATTTTACAAAATAATTAATCAATTTTAATATATAACTGGAAATTAATCTTATGCCATACCTAGTAATTATTGAAAATTGATCCTCCTATAAATTAATGGATTAATTATTATTTTTGTTCAGACAATGGTATTATTTCCCAATAATTTTATGTAGAATATTATTATATTTAATTATAATTAATATCACTTTAAAATAATTACATTCCATGTAACAAATTTCTTCCTCTTTCCAGATATATGGATAACATTCCACTGTTTATCTTCATTTACATGAAATTATTAAACATCATTAACCATATTTTAGTGTCCCAAGTATTAAATGTAATAAAAAATCATAGTGGTACAGATCCATCACATAAGTACTAATAGATCATAGTTTTCCGTAAAAGAATTTTTACGTTTACACATAATAGATTCAACAAACACATTTGTCCTCCTTTGATCATATGAAAAAATGAAATGTTTCATATCCTAATAATGTCGTGTGATCATAGTATTAAGTTCTTGAATTAATAACTCCCATAAAAATAGGTTTCTCTGGTAGAAAATGATTTTATTTTCTATAACACTAAGAAATAACTAGAATAAATTTGGAAGAAACCATTGAATAAACTTACAAATAATACTTTTAAATCCTATAATCATATTTTTTAGAAATAAAATTCAGAAAATTCATGTACTGAATTTATAAATCATTAAACCTTCCTGTATAAACCATAGGATTTTCCTTATTAATATTTAATCATTATAAAAATGGATTTTATTCAATTCATAGAAATATCCCTCGTAATTTCATTAAATAATTATAACCCTAAACTAAATGGATCAACAAAACTATACTATAATAACAATTATAGTGGTCTGAACTTTTCACACAAAATTATTATATTTATTTAGATTAATTCTTCAAATATCACAATATAATCCAAATTGGGACCATATAGGTTTAATGTTTTTTTGTACTAGTTATAAAATATTCTTATTTAATAAAATATATTCATCATCTCCCATGAAGATCTCCCTTATACCACTCTTTATGGGAAAACTGACTAAAAACATTATTCAAACCCATGGGAACGGAAACATAAGAAAATGGTGATATCAGATACTCAATAAGGTCAAACATGGAAGATAATTGTTTTTGATTATTTGAAAGAGTATTTTATGTGTAATGGTATGATAACATGATCAAAATATACAAATTTCACACCATATCTTCAAATGATCATGAACATGCCTTATGGATAAAAACATTAGCACTCTAAAAACATAAATCATAAGAATGATAACTCATCACAGTGAAATAATAAACCATATGTTCATGTCATAAATTATTCTATCATAATTATAATTATATAAACCAATTCAAATCTAAAGGAAACTACCAAGACTAACTGATCTGAAAAAAACTATGTTTTCTTATGGGGGATCATGCACAACAAATTTATTCTCATAACAGATCATTCACATTAGCATAATTCCCATAAAAATCTCATGAGATAAAATACATTGCCAAATGATTCAAAGTGAGATATAGGTCACACCCATCACATAATGAAAATCTGATATATGTGTTCCATAATATAATTCATTCATAATAACTTTATTGAATATCCTATATAAAGAGAAAGAGTGTCATCAATGATTCATCAATTCATAAACCATGAAAAATAATTATCTTCAAAAAATATATTTTCCATATAAATAATGATTAATATTTGTTTAACGTGATCATACACCTTTTAAAGAAAAAATAATACTAAAATATTTCTTATTATATGGAAAATTATTTTGAAAATGAACATGGAACTATTCTTGAATAAAATAGCCTTCTAATATAAAAATTTCTTATTTTGTAAAGTTATTCACTTATAATGAAAATAAATTTCTTTTAAAATAATAATGTGAAAATCTAACGGAAGCATCATAGTGTAATTTAGTCACATGGATATGAAATATATTTAATAGCATATACGTTAAAAAAATTATGTTTATAATTTTGTAAAATTTCTAAAAAAGCAACTCGATCGGAAATAAATAAGATGACTACATTCATTTAAATTTTTAAAAAAACTCAAACATGGGTAAAAATATCATCAAAAAATTGTTATACTCAAATATAAATATTATTTTTAATATATTTATGTAAAATAAGAATATGGAATAAAAATACTACACAAGTGAGTTCTTAAAATAAATAATCAAAATTAGTGATGACATTATTAATAAAAAGAATAAATCTTGTATTACACTTATTCATTAATGTTAAATCCCCCTATATGATAAATATGGATTTTAAATAAATGCATTACATTAACATATTCTTATATATTATACCTTTTATGATTTATTTATTATAACTTATCACCCATATTTTAATAATATATTAAAAAAATTAATATTCTTGGTGATAACTACTTCATTTTCCCGAAATGTTTTAGTTTGGTAGTCCCATTACATATATTTTTATGATGATTTCATTATTTTAATAATTATAATCATTCTAATAACATCATATATTTTCATTATATATATATTCTATGATTAAATGTAGATATAGAAAAATGAACTACAATGTTAATGGAGATGGTAGGCCGTACATATGAATGAAAGATGATTCTTTTTTAAGACTAAGGGGAAAAAATTTAAAAAATAATTAACCATTAATTAATATATATTATATCATATATATACTATATATTCATGAATTCATTGTTATTACAGTCTATTTAAAATATAAATGAAAAAAAATCACATCACGTCATGGGGTAATAAGTTGGGGATGATATTAGTATACATAAGTATAATTTTGTAATTAATATCATTCACAAAAATTAAACCCATAATAAATATATACTATATATTTTGGATATGAATAATGAATGATATCACTACTTTGTGATGGTAAGTTTTATGTATGCACAAACGTTAATTTAACTTCATTTTTGATTGGAATGAGGGTGTATAATTTTGGTTTCACAATTAAAATATCATTGTATCATACCAAAGACCATTTTTATTATTATATTATAAACAAAATATATTTATATGAGATCATTTTAAGAAAAAAAATTAATTTTTTTTTGGAGATTACCTCTTCATTGAAATGACTACTTTAAATCTCATCTAGTTGGATATAAAGTTAGTCTATTTGGAAGACAAAAACCTATAGAATGTGGATAGGGAATTTGAGATGGTAATATGGAAGGGGGTGTTCGGGATAGAAGGATATGGATGGTGTAATAATTATTAGGTTTAGGATCCATTTTATAATGGAGTTAATGGAAAATTTGGGACGTTCTCAACATAATAAATTATAATGAATTCATTATCAAGAAAATACCTCCATATTTAAAGGTGTAAAATGATACAGTGTGTTAGGTTTTCAATTGTATCAACAAATTGTATCAATAAATTTTTTGGTATAATTTTAAACCATATCATTTTGATAATCCCTTATTTGACCTACATTAATATTACCTATGATTACAAATTTTTCAATATTAAAATGGTCATATTTTAAATTATGATGTTATAATTGGACCATAAATGGACATTGTATGATTTTTAGACCATATCCTAACCCCCTTGTTTTATTTCATATTTTTAGGATATTTATCTGATCTAATAATATTTTTTCATAAAAATATCATTATTGTCAATTTCTATAATATTCATTTAATTTAACATTAAACATGTCATCACTAAGAGGGAATTCATATGTAATTATTTAAAACCTCCCTAATATATTACATGTATCTATAAAAATCATTATATATATATATATATTAAATTTTTTAATTTATATAACCTTTTATATTACTAGTGTCATTTATAAGTTTTTCCCTATTAATTGGATAAATGATGTATTTGTGATGTATAATAAATTTATGACATAATATATGTAAAAAAGATTAAATAATAAATTTATATCAATAAAATACTATTATTATGATAAAAACATAAGGTTATATTCTTTTATGACATACTTATGTATATATGTTTCCACATTAGTGATATTATAGACAAAGATAGTGATATATTGTAACATTTTATGATTTAAATAATACAAAAGTAATTTTCAAGGAAACGTGTTCATCAAACACATTAATTTACAACTTGAGGTACTGATCATCAAATTAACATCATTAAATAATATTTATGATGAATTATAATGTACATATTACTTATTTTGAATATATATTAACTATATTTCTATTCTATAGAGTTGATAAATTTTATTATGGCTACTATTCATATTGAGAAAATATGAAACAATTCTGATTAAAAAATTAAAATTTTCTAATTATATATACGTAATTAATTTTATATAATTCAATACATATGAATTGATGAAATTAGTTTTCATTAATAATCCCATAATGAAAAAAAAAATTTTAAGAAAAATTATTCTAAATGATAAATATGGATTTTTTAATATCCTATGAATAGAAAAAAATTACTTAATGTTTAAAAAATTTTATAAAGTAAATATTATATACATTTAATTAAAACTATTCCCCAATAAGTTTTATTTTATTTTATTGATATAAAATATAATTCATTTATAAAATCATTTTTGAGAAGAATCAAAAAATTTATTTTCAATTAATGTTTATTGAATTATCATCATTTTATTCCTGTTGACTTATTTTTTTTATAAAAACAAGACCATAAATTTTTAATAATTATTTTGTTACAGTTATTACCCATAAATATAATGGTTTGGGGACAAAATACACTAAAAATATTAAAATTATTATGTTGTTCACCCAAACTCACTTTTGTGGGTAATAGAAGCTCTCAAAATTATCCATATTATTTAATGGAAATAATTATATAAAAATATCATCATTATAAATTTATAACTATAGTTTGATTAATTTTACATATGGTATTGAAAAAATCAATTATTGATCCATTATATTGGACTATAGTTAAAATCATTCTTCTTCAAGGATATTTTTTATCAATGTCAACATACTTCTAGTTTTTCTTTGTTATATTTCGGATTTGTTCCAATTCATCCCTTACACTTCATTGTCTGGATAGATAGTGAAATATGTATTTGTCTCATAATAATGATCCAAAACATCATTTTCATTTTTTTAACCATCCAACTTCATTCTTTGGATCAGTTATAATCATGTAATCCAATTTATAAACATTGAGATATTTTTTGGTGTTCTGTATGATGTTATTTCAATATGTATAACAATTGGATAGTTGATAATGTATTTTTTAACCAACCACATTCATTGTCTAGAGTAATTATAATCACTTTTTCGCATTTATTAATAAGGGGAGTTGTTTTTTAATTCCATATGTTGATATTGTAATACAGTTTACACTAATGGTAAGATAGTGACATTTAATTCAATGATGTATTATCTTATAGGATGTTATTGGTTATCGGGTATTAAATATATCATTATTAAGGAACTAGTAACTTTAATTCATATCATTTATTTATTTTCATTATTATACTTTGATATATTATTATATGAGTTTTAGTTTAATATGTAATTATTATGATTAATTATTCATTCAGAAAAGTTTTTGTAGTTTTATTTCTTAATTTTCTCACATTTATGTGTTAAATTATTAAGCATTGGGTCTTACCCATTCATTTGTATTCATTTACCCAGGTAAAAAATATTTATGGTATATGATATGTATAATGGGATAGTTGTGTGGATATATTTTTGAAGTATTAAATACATATAATGGATTAAGTAATTTATTATTTAGTTCCTAAAAATGATCATTAATTGATAAATTCATGGGTTTCATTAGATTATGTTTTTACCTATTTATATAATTCTCTATTCATAAAATATCTAATGAATGTAAGTATTTAAATTATATATCCATGTCAAGTATTAATGGGATAGTAATACTATAAAATCGCATCCCATCAAGGAGATAAATTATTTTTTAAAAAAAATCCTTTAAATTGGTTAATGAAATGACTATTGATAGTATTATATGATTTGGTGGTGTCCCATAGGGTTCAAAACATGCAATTATATGAAAATTAGTTTTATTCTGCAAATTTCATAGTTGTTCAATGGTTTTTACTAATAGTTCCCCTTAACCATGCATCTTGTGGGGTTACAAATTTTATAGACCATGAGATGTGATGCTCGAAAACAATGTGTCCTTTGGAAATATCCAACTACATGGCCTCCATAATTTCTTACAATCTATATCAAACCCCAAAAATATCATGAAATCCAAGACCTCCCTTTGAAAGAATGTGTTGTAAGGTTAGAACATAGTTTTTCCAAATAATATTCCATACCAAAGTCATCATTAAATTTGTGGAATTTCCCCTTTTCCCAATTGAGTTTTTTGATTTATTACATGATTCCTTCCTCTTTTTCCGCTCAAGAATCTTACGTTTTAAGCTGGTTACTCCTAAGATTCCCAATATTGATTCTAAATTGATTCATGGTTATTTGAAGCAGTTATAGTTTGATATTAAATCTTGGGGTGTTTCTTTCACTACATAATCTCTTATTTTCTATGAGAATCATTGTTGATGGTTTTCCCATGTTATGGATCCCTAAACATTTATTTTTTCAAAATTGTATTAGATTGTGTGCTGACTATTGGGTATGACTGCATCACGACCCATTTTTAAATTATCCTTTTTCTATGAACATAAGGATAGTTTTGTGATAGTAGTATCACATTGTCTTGGTGTTTATACATGTTTATTTTTTTGGATTTGTACCAGTATGTTTTACATTATATTCCATTATAGGAAATGATATGGATAATGTTTAAATTATGTGTTAGATCCCTGACATTTAACATTATAACTACATTAGATGATTATACAGGGCCTATGGTCACACTTTGGGTATGGACCTGACATGAAAATGGGAATTTGGTTATTATATTTTTAAATTAAATACATATAGATTAGAAAAATGTTTATTCAATTTGGAATTCAATATGGAATAATGTGATGTTTAATTTCAATTGAATATGATAAATGAGTTATATATTGTAAATGGGTAAATTTGGTAAATTGTAGAATAATAATATTCATGTCTCTAAATTAAATGAATGAGGTGATAATTGGAAGTAATGTACATAAATAGAGAAATGGGCTAGACATAAAAATTTTAGAACATACTACATATAATGAACCATGGAACTTTGATTAAATGAAATGCTGATCCATTGGTGTTATTATTTGATAAGACAAAACTAATGATGACCTTTGGAAATATGAAGAATGATTTATTGGATTTTAGACTACTCATCCTCTCTTAGAGGAATTATAATTCTCACTAAGCCTAGGTGCAACCTAGTTTTCAATAGATGATATCATTTCCATGAATCGAATGGTATTAACATGTAATTCCATATAATGGTTTTGTTTTCAAACAATTAATTATGAACCAAAATTTTATGTATTGTCCAACTCTCTATTTTTTCATCCTATTACCATGAAAATATTTGATTTTGATGGTCATAAAATGTGTTTGAAATCTGTGTTGGAAACTAAAATTAAATATCTTTTAATATGGACATATCACATATGTTATATTTATTTCAGATGACCAACATGTTTCAATGATGGTTTGATGTGACCTGGTTGGACATTGAACTATGAAGAAACATATTATTTGAAATATTATTTTAACAATGAAATTGATTTAACATTATATTTTTTCATTTACTAAAATATGGCTACATGTATTATTTTAGAATGTATATAATTATATACTCCATTGGTTTTAGCCTAATGAGTAATACTCTACTCATGTCGGTATTGGTTACGTGATAAGAATTCATGGTTGCTTGTCAAGATAAGGGAAAATTCATTAGGTTATATCTTTGAAATGTGAGTCGTGATAGAGAATACATGAGGGGACAACACATCATGTCTGGGACCATTTTGGATATTTGATTTAGTTTATTTATTGGGTTCAATTTTTTCACATTAGAGTATCATGGGATTACATGTTTACAAATTTGGTTAGCTGGTACTTCCTCAATTTGGGAATGGGGCATGTGACATTTTTTAATTTATTAATATTAAATGTAATTTTAATCATTATTTTTTAGTAATATTACAATAATAAGATGTTTTATTATCCACATGTATTCCATTATACCCTAAAAACTTATTGGTAGCCTCTCGAAAAGTACGAGGTGTGATTGTGGTCATGTAGTGAACAAGAATGGGGCATTGCATTGGTGTCACATGGGCTAGGATGATATAATATTATACATATCCCTTCGTTTCTATTCCAGTAAAAAATTTTAAAGGTAGATATATGGATAGGATGTTTCATTCCTTGAAAATGATAATAGGCATGAGACTAAATAACCTACATGAGTGGGCAATCCAAATGTTCCAATGGTTGTATTTTTTTCCTGGATGTTTTTCACTATAATTGGATTTTATTTCAGCTTAGGTGACAAACTTATTTTTTATGTTATTATCTTCAATGATTTAGGTTGTGGTCCAGCATGGACCACAGTCTATTAATTCATATATCATTTTATAAATTGATGGAGTTTTGTGGAATGAATCATGTTGGGAACTGAAGGAGAAAATATTTTGTGGTAGTGTTGTGGAAAATGAAAATGGTATTTTGGTTTTGTTGATGAATATAGATATATAGTAACTAATAAGAATCTCAAAAATTATTTATAAGAAAATGTGGTAAATTGAAATTGAAAGAAAAAACGGTTCCATATGAAGATGTTTTAATTGATCAATGAGTTTAATAATGAGCCATATGGTTGTTAAAATCGTGTTTAATGAAATGTTGAGATTTTGATGTTGTTTTTACCTATTTTATCCATGACCTGGGATTGGGATGATAGTGGGTACTGATTTAGATATTATTATATCAATTGGAAAAATAAATGTGGGTGGGTTTCTTATGTCCAGTAGTTATCACTCAATTTTATAAAATGAGAAAACATTATCACCAATTTATTGGGACATTTGATTGGAATTATAGAGAGATGCCACCATGAAGACAAATATGAATTTGGTTACATGTTTAAGAAAATGAGAATTATCTTACAGTAGTGGGAAAGAATGGCTAATTTTTTGGGTAATAGGGGTAATAACATATCTCTCATAACATTTCCCATATTTTGTAGTGTTGAGTGATAATCAATGTGAAATGCATTTTGTTTGATTGACATGAGGAGAGAGTTCCAGCTACAGAAACCTCATAATATTACTGGGGAGGGTCTAACTGATGAATATTTTTTTAAATCAAGTATATCCATATGATTCTATATCACATAGATACCTCTCTAGAGAATTGTTTCATGATTTTCTCTTATATGTTATAGGGAATAGAAAAAGAACTGGTGGGATATTTAGGATGAAGATTAGATGTTGGAGGGCATGGTATGGAATGACATCCAAGAGAAGTTTAGGGGGGAACATTTACCCCGATACAATAAGGTATATGATATATGGGGGTTTTTCATTTGATAGAGTCATGTATGGCACCATTAGACTATATTGGTCATTTTAGGAACGTAAATAAATATTCTCTGAATCAAAAAAGAAAAGTGGTATCCAAACATTGAAATTTTTTTGAAGGGTATTATACGTGGCATCATGTTTGAGATAAATATATTTCATTTTAACGATATTTTAAAAATTAGTGGATCATAAAGTCATTAAAAAGGGGGAAATGAAGTTAGATTCTAGTAGTGGGATGACTATATTTGTTTGGTTATTTGGTGGTACATATACTGATAGTAGATAACACCACTATGAAAACTTCCACCCAATCAGTGGAAGTTAGAGTAGC
The DNA here is from genome assembly GCA_963277665.1 of Viscum album. Taxonomy (NCBI): domain Eukaryota; kingdom Viridiplantae; phylum Streptophyta; class Magnoliopsida; order Santalales; family Viscaceae; genus Viscum; species Viscum album. Next base: position 790,800,941 of record OY728128.1, on the reverse strand, counting down.
CAAGAGAGAGGGTATTCCACTCAGGGAGGCGGTTTTCTCATCTTATATTAGTTTGGAAGTCCATAATATGTGTTAAGTTAGTTTTCATGACCACTATTTTAATTCTAGTCATATTAGATATGGGTCACCTATAGAGGATATATAGAAATCCATTTTAGTTGGGAAGTTATTGGAACCGAGGATGATATAGAGTATCGATTGGCGTTATCTAACCTAATTCAATTAATAAGTAACAATTCATTCATTCATATTGATCAAGGTAGTGTAAATTCTAGTTTGGAAAATTTAATTTATATCAGTAGGTTAGTGCAACCCACAGAGACTCAAACATGAAAATAGTGTTAGGAAACATGCAAGCTACATACAATTTAGATTTCACGCATTAGTGGAGAGGTTATATGATCAGCTATTTGTTGATTTATTATTATAAATTCAATTATTTCTATGTATTAATTTGATATATGATATTAGCATTCATTTACATAAATTTATATTTCTATCATTTTAGGTCGTGCGGTGGATTACATGTTTTGGGAAATGTTAATTAACAAAGTATTGGAAGTTTACTCAGAGAGTATTTTTTAGTGAAAGGAGTTCTCCCTCAAGCTTGTTTGTTATAATCTTTTTTTTTAATTTTAACATGGATTATAAAATAGGTTGTGACCCTTTACTATGAATTCACTTTTTTTACATACCAGGACCACACTGATTTTTACTATATAAAACTGATTTTGACATCTCTTGAGCGTGACACTAATGTCCATCCTAGGGAATAAAATATCTAGAAATTAAATACTTGTACATATCATCTAAAATTAAAGGAGAACAAAAACTAGGTTGAATTACATATCATATATAAAAATATAGTGGATCAGGACTTCTTTCCTCCTATATTAGACTATTTTTAGGATTTATTTCCAGATGATTTTTTGGGGTCTCCACCATAGAGAGAGGTCGAGTTAACTGTTGAGACGATACCTGGACGAGATAAAATTTCTATTCCAAGATACTAAATGTTAATAGTATTGCTTCATAATCATAAAACTGATATTTAATAATTATAATATAATGGATTTATCTTCTCGATTATGTAACCATGGGGGTTCTTGGGTTTTATTTTATAAGATGGATAATGAAACGTTTATGTAATGTGCATATAACTGAATTTTGAATCAAATGGTGATTTAAAAACCATAAACTATTACAAAAATATATTGAATTTCTTACAATAATATAGGTTCTATTGTTTTCTTTAAAATTTAAACATGATTAGGGTATCGTCTATTTAAAGTGACAGCATTTTGTATAGAAGAGGATTCTATCAAAATCAGGTTTTATTTATATGAGTTTTTCATGTTGCCTTTTGGGATAACAAATTATCTTATGGTAAAAATTGAATTGAGGTACAAAATTGCCCACATGTTCCTATATTTGTTCATATTTTTTTCTTTCAATTACATCATGGTGTACTCATACACTCATGAGGACCATGACTCGCATCTTAACATAATTTTGAGTATATTTATAGAGAATCAACTTCAAAAATATATATATGTTTTATTTATATATCTATAAGGATTAGTTCATGGGAGACGTAATCTAATATTAAAGTATTTCAGCGGACCTAGATAAATTTTAGTAATGGTTTCAATGGATAATCTCATGAATGTATTATATGTCCAAATATATTATTTATTATAGAGTTATTTTTGACGGTTCATGTAATAACTTTCTCGCTTTGGAGCACCAATATCAGTATTCAACTAGAATTTTTTAATGTTCTTATAGTTTGGAGCATGGGAGAATTCTTTTCAAGACCTATAAAAGGAATTTAACCACATCTCCTATTCTGGTTTTACCTTTCGCAGGCAAGGAGTACAATTTTTTCATTTATTTGGTTAGAAATATACTTGGGGAAGTGTTTATTTAGGTAGGTTCAGTCATGGGTTATGTATCATGATATTTGAGGTAGTATGAATTAAAAAACACTCCTACCAATCTCAAATTGGATGCAGTGATGTATGAGATGAAATAATAGTTTCATTAATATTTTTGTTATCAGTTTGTTATTCATATCGACCCAAATAACCTTAAGAACATCATTTCCCATGATGATTTTAATCATCAATAGTATATATGGGATGAGTACATTAATTATTTAACTGTTTTTCTATGTTATTCACTGGTTCAAGGAAATATTGTTTCAAATGTGTATATACCAATGACAAAGACTCAGGAAGATCATGAGTCTTGTTCCATGTGGAAGATGATTTTTTTTTCTGAGATGCATTTTGGTGTTTAATAGAATCGTGAGATGGTGACACTCGTGTCCTTGACTATTGAGACACCTCTTGTGAACCATGTAAGATGAATCAATATGAGTATTCATAATTTATTTATTTGACAGATTTTTTGATAGTGGGATCCATCTATCATTTAAATATTAATGAGGATGATATTATTCAGGTTTGTGGTCTTATTGTTATGGATACTTGTATTTATAAAGAGTTTATGTGTGAGTTTAATTCCTAAGAAGGGGTACTGAACAAAAGTTTAACAAATATGCACCATTATCTTCATAGATATATTTGGTGGTTGAGAATTAATAAATATATTATAGGTTTTGTGACATCATGATACACCTTAGAGTGGGTGAAGGCATAACAACACTGACCTAGAAGAATTTAATATTTTTTACCATACCTAAATGGATATGGTGTAACATTTTGATGGATTTTGTTGTGTCACTATCATTGAGACCTCAAATGAGTGATGTGATTTAGGCGATTATGGATCTTGTATCAAAAGACAATCATTTAATGCATATTTTGGATACATTAACCATTGACTAGTTGGGTGACTTTCAGTTTTGGTATATAGTAAATATTCACGTGGTATCACAGACAATGGTTTCTCATTGGGATCCATGTTTTACATTATACTTCTAGAAAATGTTCAATAAGGAACATGTACATCATTTTATAATGAGAATATATTTACACCCACAGAGGGACGGACAAACGGAACATTCTATCTAGGTGTGATAATACATTCTGATGGAACATATCCATGAAATTATTGGATCTTGGAAGAAACCGTTATCATTTGGGTAGTTTTCTACAATACTAATTTTCAGGTGAAGAAATATATAGAACCATAAAGGTGAAAAAAATAGTCCTTGTAGATCTCTATTTTTAACATAGAATCTGAAGAATTAGTGTTTTCGAACTAAGACTCAATCAGGAGATTTTAAATATTATTATGTTCATTTAGGATCTTATTCCTATAATATAAATTAGATAATTGTATTATTTTTGACAACATCATCAGAATCTTCAGTTCAAGGTGGGTGATCTTGTGTTTGTTTGGGTAAATCCATGGGTTTCTTACCATGAAATTTAGTAACAAGGCATGTTCTATCCCAAACAATCTGGGCTCATTTGAGGTTATAGAGAGGAATGGAATTGAGGAATACAGATTGACAATTCACCCATGGAATAATGGAAGGATTATTTTTTATGTGTCAGCACTTTGACAGTATCACCAATACCATTATTATGATATGGATGGTGATGATGTCGATTTTGATTTTAATGAGTCCTTTGAGGAGATTCTGGTTCATATTATGGATCATAGTGATATGAATATTCAATGTAAAATCATTCCATTAGGATGCGTTTTATATATGAATGGTTGAGTACAAAATCGTTTTTGATGGAGTTGGTTATGTTCGATCAGTGGTCCGATCTTTTTTACCATTGATTATTAGTGATACATGGTGCAGGGGTTTAGGGAAGTGTTTTTATAAGGTGGGGAAGATATATGATATCGGCACATTGAGGATATATGTTGTGGATTAATTTTTTATTATATTCCCTTTAAATTAGTTAATTAATTTATTATAATACTATAATATGTTTCTGGGGTGTGCTAGGGGATTGTTATAAGAATGTGGAATAAAGGATTCCACATTTTTTAGGGCCCACAGTTCTCACGCTACTAGTTCTAATTTACACGGTAACATTGCATCCAATAGGGGTTGGATTAACACTTGATATATTATTATAAGGCTCCACCCATAAACCTTACATAATCTTGAGTTATTACAAGATTACACATTGAGGATCTTTTCAGGTTTAAAGTTTTAGAGAATTAGATGATAAAACATGCATTACATTCCACATTTACACAAAGTGTTTACATAAAAGATAGAATTCATTTTTCCCATCAATGGAAACTTATTTAAAATAAAACATGGATTCTTTATTGACACTTTTTGACACTATCATCATATCATGTACCATTCCCTTGACCTGTGAATAACATTTCAAAAACTTGGGATGAGCATAAAAAGCTCAGTAAGGTTTATAAAAAGTATGGAAAGGAAACATGAGTACATATATACATAGGAATGAAATCATACTTTACCCATAAAACATAAGCACTTTAACCAACCTCATAAAATCATGAATAAACCATAGAAATCATAACATATAAAGGTAACATGAGGCATTCATAACATTATTATGTAGGGAGTAACCCTCTTTGTTACTTTTGGAATATCCATCACAGTATATTCCCTAAATCTCTTCGGAAAAACCATAACGTTTAACTCCTTCACTTTACCCAATGCATTGGAGAGCTATATCAGGCTCACCCGCCCTTAATTTATCACGAAACCACCCGTCTTCATAACAATGCCCAAGAACCATAACATAATCATATCACATAACTTAATCATTATGTAAAGATAACATTCCAACATTTCAATAACAATATAACATTTTATGATATTGAAATAATGAATCCATTCTAAAAACCCATTTCAAAACCATTTAAAACATTTAATAATGATATTTTTAAATCAAAGTGTCCCATACTACATTGAAGCTTTTAAAATTTTAAACCATTAATATACGTATAAATAAATCCTTAAAACCATTTTGAAAACATTGATATTAATGAGAAATATTTATAAGATTAAATCATTAAAACATTTAAAATGATATTTTAGTTAAAGGTTTTTAACAAAATGAGAGACACATGAATACAATAATTGAGGAATAACATTTAATCAAAAATTTATAATATCATGAGAATAAAGGGATTCATGATATATTATTCCAAACGATAGTATATACACAATATAAGAGTGAATTTGTGCATAACCACAATGAAGTCTCAATAGAATTTTAAAATGAGATGAAATCCCTTATAAAGAAGGTATCCTTAAATTAAGGATAAATCAATCTCATAATTATGTGTGAAAAATATAAATACACCCAATATATGTGTATATTAAGTGTAAAACAACCAGAGTTCATTCAAAAATATTCAAAGAATGACATATTCAATAACCACAAGTTGAACCCAAATAAATCGAAATTGGGTTAAGAAGTTACATTGGTAAAATTTGACGGCCTAACAGCATCACTTTAAGATTCATAACATTAGTTGATGAGAGATAAAATGGTATCTCATAACTTGGACATAAAATTTACATCAATAAGGATATATAAGAACATATCCCAACCTAAAAATATGTATATAAAAAGAAATAACAAATTTAGTCTTTTTAAAAGAGGAGTGTGAAAGGATCCCTTACCGATTTGGGAAACATTCAAAAAGTACACCCCATGAAAGAAGGATAATACAATAAAGATGTAACTACCCATAACTGAGATTGTATTAAAGAAATAGTAAAATAATGGTCAGTACATACAACACAAAAATGGAAATAGTGGCCAATGTAGCATCAATCTCACGGGAATAAAAAATGAGATGAAAATCCCCTTATGAAAATTCGGCAGCCTAACAGCACTACATAAAACATAAAAAAATAGATTGATGAGATAAAATAGAGTCTATAATCATATAAACATGCATTTTAAGGAAATAGGAATATAAAATAACATCCCCCAATCAAAATAAAGATGAGCTTAAATAAAGTTACATAAAAAAGTACTTAAAAAGAGAGAGAGAGGTAGGATCCCTTACCTCGGGTTCGACTTGAATCGATCGCTCTTTAACCTCCTGAATAATAAACCCGAGTTAATTTATACTTTTTTAAGAACCTTTTACAAGTTCATTATTCCTTTTATATCACTTACTAGCATTCTATGAACACTGTGTAATTATTTAAGTTATTAATGGTCATTTTGTAGATCATTGCTACTTGAGTAAAAAATATACTCTTTATAATTACAAGTTGTTCATGTGGTAAAATATATATTATATCCAGAATTATATTAATTATTTAGATATAATATATATCATATATATATATCTATTATATACATGCATTTATATTATTACATAACATTTATAGGTAAGAAATGAAATGCACCGTTCATGGAGACGGTATGTTGTACGTATGCATGAACACTACTTCCATTCCTATTTCTTATTTAATGAAATTAAAACATAATTATACATAATAGTATTATGAATATAGTATGTTACAATATATAATATCATTAAATATATCCTTTATATGTACCACATATGGTATTAACGAATCAAATCACTTTGAGGGGGTGGTAGTCCGCACTTCCTAAAATGAAGATATCGTGTTTAACCATAATGGAAACCATAAAGGTATGCCATAAATGGGAAATACAGAAGATTAATAAAAACATAAACATATTATATATCATATATAAATATAGTGACATCATAATGGCCACCTTTGATGGTGTTGAAATAATATTGAACAATCATCGTTTCGTGAGGCAGAAATTCACCATCCACAGAAACAGTATGTTCTTTAAGCATTAGATGTAGGTGTGTGTAATTTTAGATCTAATAATTATTATAAAAAAATCCTTGTATATTAAAGATACTGGATTTGTTACAAAATAATTGAATAAAAAGAGTTTAGGGGGTTGGAGAAGAAAAATAAAACAAAAGAACACAAGTGAAGACATTACCTTAAAATCAGGTATCTCTCTTTGATTTGAGCTCAAAGGCATCCTTGAAAAGACTTCTTCCCAATGTGTGGCTTCATAGGAGTAATAGAGGTATGTTGGGAGACAAAATTAGTAGTGTTTGGCCTAGCTAAAGGCTTTATAGGTGTGGGTAATGTGGAATAGGTGGGGGACTTTTATAAGAGGAGAGGAGGGGCACTCTTGGAAAGTTACAAAATGTTACTTTATTTTCAAATGATTTTCGGATTTTAAAGGACCCACATTGATTTATTTAGAGGATACGGTGGTAATGGTTAGAAATATACTCATAAAATAGTTCTTTGACAAGTGTATGTTATAGTTTTAGCATTATCTTTTCATTTTATTAAAATCTTTTATTAATGAGGTAATCGCTGCATCATCATGATGTCATAAATAATTTAATTTATTTAATGTCTAAAAATTATATTAAAACTATCATGATGTAGGAAATTTTTTTATCTTTATAATGAATATTTATAGTAAAAAATATGACTTTAATAACCCCATTTAATTTTTTTTAGTCAAACAACTCATGCTTGTGAAAATTTCATTTTCACTTTAAATAAAAAGTTATTTTTGTCATTTTCCAACCAAAGTGGCTCCATGGGGTCACCAAGTTTACCCATTGATTTTCTTGGTCGGCCATGACACATCCAATGATGTTGGGACATGTGTATAGGTAATTTCATATTATTAAAACATTATTTTTACCTTAAATTACACTAATTACCTCTAATCGCGATTAAAAACTTAAAAGTTACTATTCACAAAAAATTATTTTAATCCCATTAAACCAAATTTTACATTTTAATGACAACCATGTATGTAGGATTTTTGAAAATAAAATCACAGAAGTGGTAAAGTTTCATTTAAACGAAAAATCGGTTTTTAAACTACCACTTAGTGGTTTCACTATTCATCAAAAATTGAAGTTTTACAGAAAAATACCAAAAATTCACCGTAATATATATTTGATATTCCGAATTCAAAAATTATGTCTATTTAAAAAAATTAAAAACATATATGTTTCATTAATTATTTTAATAATTAGTTCCCGCTGTCAAAACAAATAGCGTGTTTTTATGAAACAATATCTATTAAAAGATGGACAGTAGTTTAAATCCAATTTCAAAGTGAAATAAATTTCAATGACCACCATTAGATTAAATGGTAAAAATATATTCTAAATACACTCTAATATAAATTAAAAATATAATCTATCCATATAAATAAATCATATTAATAGGATGTTTTGAATTTAAATGCATCATTTTCAATACAAATTATCTTTATTGGAAAAATAACATAATTTTACACAAAGAAAATTTTGATGTCCAGATTCTAAAGAAGGATTTTATTTTTTCAAATACAACATATAAAATTGTCAAAAGTATATTTAAAAAGGGTTCTCCATCAAAAGGTGGTTAATAGACCTTTTAAAAAATATTGGAATACTTATGCTTAAAATTGGATTAATTTACATTTTAAGCCCCCAAAATTTATTGGATAAAAGTAAAAATATTCGAAAAACATATATAATCATTTTGTAGTTAGTTCCGTTAAATCCATCCATTACAATGACTAGGAGTTAACTACCTTTTAAAATATTATTATTTTTTTATTAGAGTGCAACGTAAGATTTCAAAGAAACTAATTATTGCTTATTGGGTACGCCCTCAAGCATAGAATTCTCTTTAAAGTAATATTAATATTTTATTCAAAATTTTGGATAAATATGAAAATGTCATATTATTTATTTACCTGGGGTGTTACATCTTCCCCCCACTTGGGAATTGCATTCTCACAATTTTAAAATTCGGCTTGGAAGCTTCATTGAAAATCCCACATCGGAACAACAGTCAGTAAAACTATCACTTTAAAAGAATGGGAGAGAATTTCAAATGTCACCCGAGTTAACCCATAATAGGATTCCATGTATGAAAATATTGATATGGAGGAAAAAAAGGGTCATTTTCTGATTTAGAGTGATAGTAAACATGTCAAGTACAAAGTTATCAACAAGAAAATCACAAACTTGTGATGGGTTAAACGGTATTTGATTCCTCAGTAGGAAAAATTAACAGACAACATTTTTTTAAGTTACTTTTTATTGAGGAATTTATTTATGAGCTTAACTAAAACATAAGGAATCATACTTAAATGTCATGTTGGCTTTCAAATTTTACTATATTTCTTACACGAACTCATATTTTCTCCAAAAGACGTGTATTTATGATGATTTGTTCACATTAAGAGTGCTATAATCAACTTCTAGAAAATCACATAATCCACAAAAGAGAACTATATACTTCCCATGTATTTATAATTTAACCAAAACTAAAACCCAATGTTCAACATTGACCATTAAATAAACATATATCCATAAAATTGTACAAAGTTAACCAAACTATGATTGAAACCCAATTCTCTGAAGGATTTAATCACATAGTCTCCTAAGATAAATTTTAACATTTTTCTGCAAAATAACATCAGTTACTCTTACAGTCTCATACTGAAAAGTAATTAACCTAATCACATATCATCCATGATAGGATAATAATTTCCATTGACAACCAAAAAAATTTAACTTACTCTTAATCCATAAAATCATCTAACTAAAAATAATCATTTAAACTAACCAGGGACTTCACGTAGTCCAGTGGTAGGCAATAAATACTAGTTGAAAATTGTTTGTGTGTTAGATTCCCACAGCTTCGTCCGACATGACGGGTTGTCACATGGTCTGCGTGTTGTCCCTTTTCAAAAACTATATAATTTCATAACATTCCTCAAAAAGAAAAAAAATTCATCAAAAATAACCATAACATATTTTAACCCCAATGGTTATCTGATAACTTCTATTTTGCAACCCAAAATGTATTAACTAGTAATTGCCTCAAATTCAAGGATCATATACACCCAAATGGTTCTTTATAACTATATTCACAAAAGAATGGATAATTATTCCTTGAATAAAATTTTCGTATATCAAACATTAGGGTTACTATAAAAATTCTTCTAATATAACCCCATCATCAAAAGAGGCTTAATACATCTAAGAATTTCAGCATCCTAAAATCTACCATAACCCTTGAATCCCTTATATGATGACTTATTACTCATTCACCATTCTTCATTATCCATTATCCATTCCTTTTCAACTTATTCAGAAATACTTATTTCCTACAAACAAAATCATGAATAATATCCTAATATTCCAATAATAGGAAAACATATGTTAATAAAAAATCCATACCTTTCATTATTCATTGTCAGTTTCTTCATCCTCAATCGGAATCGCATTAGGTATTGGTAAATGAATATTTTTACGATCATGGTGACCCCATTCTCGAAACGTCTTCATAGGACATGTGTTTTCATAATGACCATGAACACCACATTTAAAACATTCAATTGATCCTTCAGAAAGAAATTCTTTCCCTTTCCTAGAGTCAACTAGATGCTTCCTTTTTCCATGGTAGTTTCTTGCTTTATGACCTTCATTTCGACATCTATAGCATCTTTCTGTCCCTTTGAAACATTTTCCTATGTGTATATTTGACACATAGGTTTTTGAACATACTTACCTTTGTGATTATTACCTAAACTTCCGTAGGGATTTGTTTCTTGCATACACGATGACTTATAAAAATCACGAATGTTCATCTGGTCAATCATGACTCCAGATAGTTGGTTGAGGATAACCACAAGATTTCTCATTGTAGCTCCCATATCATTCAGTTTTTCTTTCATTAAATCGTCACAGTTTTCTTCAAATACACAGTTACATTGGTGCCTTCTAGATCTAGTAATTTACTAAAACCAAAAATGTCAGTGTGAGTATATTAGTAAAATCATCAAATAAAAAATAGGAATATAAACACCAAGATATACTTATCCAAGTTATCTCAAACTCATTCTAAGTATCAAAAAAAACAATGACTCCATCTAATATACTAACTATTGTGGTTATACACAACTTGACAATTTTTCTTAAACAACACTCTAACCTCTATTGTTATCTAAACCGACCTCTGATACCAACTATAAGGCCCCAGCCTTAAACCATACTTAATCTTGAGTTATTACAAGATTACACATTGAGGATCTTTTCAGGTTTAGAGTTTTATAGAATTAGATCATAAAACTTGCATTACATTCCACATTTAAACAAAGTGGTTACATAAAAGATAGTATTCATTTTTCCCATCAACTGGAACATATTTAAAATAAAACATGGATTCTTTATTGAAACTTCCTTGACACTATCATCATATCATGTAACATTCCCTTGACCTGTGAAAAACATTTCAAAAATATGGGGTGATCATAAAAAGCTTAGTAAGGGTTAGAAAACGTATGGAAAGGAAACATGAGTACATATATACATAAGAATGAAATCATACATTACCCATAAAACATATGCACTTTAACCTACCTCATAAAATCATGAATATATCATAGGAATCATAAGAAATAAAGGTAACTTGAGGAATTCATAACATTATTACGTAGGTAGTAACCCTCTTGGTTACGTTTGGAATTCCCATCACAGTATATTCCCTAAATCTCTTTGGAGAAACCTTAACGTTTAACTCCTTCGTGTTACCCAATGAATTGGAGGGCTATATCGGGCTCACCCGCCGTTAGTTTATCACGGAACCACCCTTCTTCATAACAATGCCCAAGAAACATAACATAATCATAGAAAATAACTTAAGCATAAAGGAAATATAACATTCCCACATTGAAATAACAATATAACATTTTAAGATATTGAAATAATTAATCCATTCTAAAAATAATTTTAAAAACCATTTAAAACATTTAATAATGAGATTTTTAAATGAAATTATCCCATACCACATTGAAGCTTTTAACATTTTAAACCATTAATATCCATATAAATAAATCCTTAAAACCATTTTGAAAAAATGGATATTAATGAGAAATATTTATAAGATTAAATCATTAAAACATTTAAAATGATATTTTAGTTAAAGGGTTTTAACAAAATGAGAGACACTTGAATACAATAATAGAGGAATAACATTTAATCAAAACCTTATAATATAATGACAATAAAGGGATTCATGATATATTATTCCAAAGGAAATTATATACACCATATAAGAGTGAATTGGTGCATTACAACAATGAAGTCTCAATAGAATTGTAAAATGAGATGAAATCCCTTATAAAGAAGGTATCCTTAAATTAAGGATAAATCAATCTCATAATTATGTGTGAAAAATATAAATACACCCAATATAAGTGGATATTAATTGTAAAACAACCAGAGGTCATTCACACATATACATATAATTACATATTCAAAAACCACAAGTTGAACCCAAAGAAATCGAAATTGGGTTATGAAGTTCCCTTGGTAAAATTCGACCACCTAACAGCGTCACTTTAAGATTCATAACATTAGTTGATGAGAGAGAAAATGGTATCTCGTCACTTGGACATAAAATTTACATCAATAAGGATATATAAGAACATATCCCAACATAAAAATATGTAAATAAAAAGACATAAAAAATATTTCTTTTTAAATTAGGAGTGTGAAAGGTTCCCTTACCGATTTGGGAAACTTTCAAAACATACACCCCATGAAAGAAGGGTCATACAATGAAGATGTAACTACCCATAAATGAGATTTTGTTATAAAAATAGTAAAATAATGGGCAGTACATAGAACACAAAAAATGAAATAGTGTCCAATGTAACATGAATCTCATGGGAATAAAAAGTGAGATGAAAATCCCCTTATGAAAATTCGGCAGCCTAACGGCGCCACATAAAACTTAAAAAAATTGATTGATGAGATAAAATAGAGTCTATCATCATACTAACATTCAATTTAATGAAAGAGGAATATAAAATAACATCCTCCAATCATATGAAAGATGAGCTTAAAGAAAGTTACATATAAAAGTACTTAAAAAGAGAGAGAGAGAGGTAGGATCCCTTACCTCGGGTCCGACTTGAATCGATCATTCTTTAACCTCCTGAATAATAAACATGAGTTAATTTATACTTTCTTAAGAAACTTTTTCAAGTTCATTATTCCTTTTATATCACTTACTAACATGCTATGAACACTATGTAATTATTTATGTTAATAATGGTCATTTTTTAGATCATTGCTACTTGAGTAAAAAATATACTCTTTATAATTACAAGTTGTTCATGTGGTAAAATATATATTATATCCAGAATTATATTAATTATTTAGATATAATATATATCATATATATATATATATTATATACATGCATTTATAATATTACATAACATTTATAGGTAAGAAATGAAATGCACCGTTCATGGAGACGGTAAGTCGTACGTACGGATTAACACTACTTCCATTCCCATTTCATATTTAATGGAATTAAAACATAATTATACATAATAGTATTATGATTCCATTATTTTATCATATATAATATCATTAAATATATCCTTTATACGTACCAAATATGTTATTAACGAATCAAATCACTTTGAGGGGGTGGTATTCCGCACTTCCTAAAATGAAGATATCGCGTTTAACCATAATGGAAACCATAATGGTATGACATAAATTAGAAATACAGAAGATTAAGTAAAAAATAAACATATAATATATCATATATAAATATAGTTACATCTTAATGGCCACCTTTGAGGGTGTTGAAAGAATATTGAACAATCATCGTTTCGTGAGGCAGAAATTCACCAACCACAGAAACAGTATGTTCTTTAAGAATTATATGTAGGTTTGTGAAATTGTAGATCTAATAATTATTATAAAAACATCCTAGTATATTGAATATACTGGATTTTTTATAAAATAATTGAAAAAAATAGTTTAGGGTGTTGGAGAAGCAAAATAAAACAAAAGAACACAAGTGAAGACATTACCTTAAAATCGGGAATCTATCTTTGATTTGTGCTCAAAGGAATCCTTGAAAAGACTTATGCCAAATGAGAGGCTTCATAGGAGTAATAGAGGGATGTGGAGAGACAAAATGAGTAGTTTTTGTCCGAGCTAAAGGCTTTTGAGGTGTGGGTAAGGTGGTAGAGGTGGGGGCCTTTTATAAGAGGAGAGGAGGGGCACTCTTGTAATGTTACAAAATGTTACTTTATTTTCAAATGCTTTTCGGATTTTAAAGGTCCCACATTGATGTATTTCGAGGATACGGTGGTAAGGGTTCGAAATATACTCATCAAATAGTTCTTTTTCAAGTGTATGTTATAGTTTTAAAATTATCATTTCTTTTTATTAAAATCCTTTATTAATGAGGTAATCGCTGCATCATCATGATGTCATAAATAATTTAATTTATTTAATGTCTAAAAATTATATGAAAAATATCATGATGTAGGAAATATTTTTATCTTTCTAATCAATATTTATAGTAAAAAATATGACTTTTATAACCCCATTTAATTTTTTTAGCGAAACAACTCATGCTTGTGAAAATTTTATTTTCACATTAAATAAAAAGTTATTTTTGTCACTTTCCAACCAAAGTGCCTCCATGGGGTCCCCAAGTTTACCCATGGATTTTCATGGTCGGTCATGACACATCCAATGAGGTTGGGAAATGTGTATAGGTCATTTCATATTATTAAAACATTATTTTTACCTTAAATTACACTAATTACCTCTAATCGCGATCAAAAACCTAAAAGTTACTATTCACCAAAAAAATTATTTTAATCTCATTGAACCACATTTTACATCCTAATGACAACCATGTATGTCGGATTTTTTAAATTCAAATCACAGAAGTGGTAAAGTTTCAGTTAAATGAAAAATCAGTTTTTAAACTACCACTTAGTGGTTTCACTATTCATTAAAAATTGATGTTTTTCAGAAAAATACAAAAAATTAACCCTAAGCTATATTTGATATTCCGAATTCAAAAATTATGTCTAATTTACAAAATTCAAAACATATATGTTGCATTAATTAATTTAATTATTAATTCTCGCTGTCAAAACAAATAGCGTGTTTTTAAAAACAATATCTATTAAAATATTTGCACTAGTTTATGTCCAATTTCAAAGTGAAATTAATTCCAATGACCACCATTAGAATAAATGGTAAAAATATATTCTAAATACACTCTAATATAAATAAAAAATATAATCTATCCATATAAATAAATCATATTAAAAGGAGGTTTTGAATTAAAATGCAACATTTTCAATACAAATGATCTTTATCAGAAAAATAACAAAATTTTACACAAAGTAAATTTTGATGTCCAGATTCTAAAGAAGGATTTTATTTTTCCAAATATAAAATATAAAATTGTCAAAAGTATATTTAAAAAGGGTTCTCCATCAAAAGGCGGTTAATCGACCTTCTAAAGAATATTAGAAGATTTATGCTTATAATTAGATTCATTTTCATTTTAAGACTCCAACATTTATTAGATAAAAGTAAAAATATTTGACAAACATATATAATCATTTTGTAGTTAATTCTATTCATTACCTCTATTACACCGGCTAGGCATTAACTACCTTTTAAAATACTATTATTTTATTATTAGAGTGCAACGTAAGATTTCAAAGAAACTCGTTGTTGCGTATTGGGTACACCCTCGAGCATAGCATTCCCATTAACGTAATATTAATATTTTATTCAAAAATATGGATAAATATGAAAATTTTATATTATTTATTTACCTGGGGTGTTACAATTATTCATGGTGGTAGAAATAAATAGTGTAGAATTGGATAGATCCTACATTATAGACATGACATAGTTTTGAAAACCATGCATGCTCCACATAAAATCATGTGACCGAATCCCCCTCTTGCATAAAGGGTGGATCATGATTATCAGAAAATCTTTCTATCTTTTTATCCAAACCATAAACCTAATTAAATGATTGGAATTTTCACGTTATCCCCTCATTCCATAATAATAATCACAAAATTCAATCAAATTTTATACATCCTTTATCTTAGGTTATAAAATATTTCCTCTTAACCATTATAATGTTAATTATCTATATACTCTTGGCTATTTGATGTGACAGTGGTTGAAAATCATAGCATGATGTGACTCTAAAACTCTAATTTCATCTATTTTCCTTTATAATAATGGTAAAAATATGTATATCATTTTGAAACCATAAACACTTATTTATAAATGTAATTGATTGGTTGTTCAGGGTTGTTTAGTCATCCATATTGGGTCATGTTTGAGGGATAGGTTGTCTATAAACATGAAGTTGGTGGTCTATAATTTATATAGCATATTATTAGTGCATATTATTGTGTATGCAGTTATGATTCTATTCCATTATTATGTGAATTTGTTTCCTTGGTATGAAATGATAATTTCAGATATTAAATGATTTGTTAGATCCCTCATGATTCTCATTGGATATGTTGATGATGATTTTACTAGTCTTATGGTTATGCAAGGAGAATGAAACACTTATTAAAAGTGTAATTGAGTTGTTAAATGAATAATTGTAATCAATATGATGTAATTAGAGTGATAATTGTGATTAGAATGTTAATATGGTAAACCGGTGTTTGGTTTAACTTGAACAGGTTGAATGAGTTATCTCTTGTTAATTGGTTCAATTGGAAAATTATTATAGAGGGATGTTGATGATTATATATTTAATGAATGGGGTGAAAAATGGTTGTAATGTTCCTAAATATTCAAATAGGATAGATATGGTTGCAGGAACATAATGATATACAAGAACCATAAGAAAATGTGATAAAATTAAATGGTGCTCCCTCGTTGTTATTAAGTGATGATGGGTTACTGATTTTGACCATTGAAAAGGTGACTAATTGATGTTTGAATGTCAGAGTGATTATATTCTCCATTGGGTGACCTAGTCTAATTCTCCTTTCACATTAGTGCAATACAAAAATTTAAATAGTCATTGATGATATTCAATTTAATGGAATGGACATAGTTTTCCAAATTTTATATGTGATCGTCAAAAAATTCATACCAAATAATGGATGGATAAATAGACAGATACTCCATGTTTTATGACATATATACCCAAATGTTTTTAGGATTATCAGCTAATTAATTTCTGATCATGGTTAGATACATGGACGTATTATCCTTATATACCATCCTATGACCTATGTGATATATGATCCAAAAGATCGGTATAGGATAAAGAATATTTTTTGGGCATGGGTATCAACTTGAACTAAGAAGTTATAGTTATTTTATTTTATTTCAAACAATGAAATACAGTTAGTATTTCATCTTATCTATTATTTATTTTACATATAAATAAAAAAATTAGAATTAATATTATTTTTATGTCAATTTGTGATGGTTTATTAATTTTATTAACACCATAATAAGGCCACTATTGTGTTCATGACAATAAATCATGATTAAATATCAGAATAAGGGAAATGGACCTGTGTAATATGGAAGATATTTGAGTCACAACATATATTGGATGAGTGGAACATACATGATGTTAGGAACCATTTTTCATATTATATTCAATTTATTACATTTTTTATTTTTTGGAACATTGGACTGTCATGGAATGATAGGTTTACTACTTTTGTTAGTAGGTAAATTTATAATTTGGGAATAATGTATGTGATATTTTTGTTTTTATTATTTTTTCATGTTAATTGTTATATTCATTTCCAATTATATTTAACTCTTATAATAGGATATAGTCTACACACATGTTCTTTTAGAAACATTCTCATAGTCTAAGGCCTCTAGCGTATGAGGTGTAATTCTTGATTTCATGTGGAACTGTTTCTTAGAGAAACTGTTTTGTGGAACTCTCGATGAGATGTTATATATGTTCCACAAAATATAGTTTTATCGAGTCTAATATTTATTTTATCTATTTTTGGGGAAATTTCCTAGAGCATTATAGTATATAATCATATTTTGAACGAACATATCATTTATATTAAATTAAAGAATATAATATATTTTTAGGATAATATAATGAAGTGTTTGATAATGATGACCCTAATTTCAAGCCACAAATATTGATTTATATTAGTAGAGGGAGTATAGAAATTTATTAGGATAAA
The DNA here is from genome assembly GCA_963277665.1 of Viscum album. Classification (NCBI taxonomy): domain Eukaryota; kingdom Viridiplantae; phylum Streptophyta; class Magnoliopsida; order Santalales; family Viscaceae; genus Viscum; species Viscum album. Next base: position 790,782,930 of record OY728128.1, on the reverse strand, counting down.
AATAATTTATAAGAACAAAAAACCTATGAATTATAATATGTATAAGATGATATACAAATAATTTTTAATGTCCTGAATATATTAGATTCCAAGATTTTACATCCATATCTCGATACTAAAATTGGAGAAAAGATATTTCAAGGATTTACCTAATGTAATAACCCTATGAAGGGTGATTTTGGTATTAAAACCACTATAACATGGTTCATGACAAATAGGCCTATCTACACACCTAATTATACACTATTTATGTACATTATTTGGTTAATCAGGAAATATATTTGAATTATTAACCTAGATTAAATATTGATTTTAATTGATTAGGTTAGAAAAAATAATATTGAAATTTATATGGATAACTAAGGAATTAATAAATGGATTCATAGTTTCATCTAAATGTAACAAATTTTAATATAAAATGTGTCATAGGGGATGAAATATTCTGATTTAGTATTTCATATTAATATTTTATATTTTTACATAACCATTTTTTTAGTTCTTATTTTGAAATAGGATATCTAGGATATATATGGGAATGTTATGTATCTATAAGCCACTATGTCTTATAAAAAAATAATGGTGAATGCATAAATGATTCAAAATAATTGTATAAATAAAATATGAACAAACTGGTGAATTTAATATCATACTTAATATAATGAGCATAATATCTAATGTTTTTTTCACTAATGAGGGGTATCTATTTATGTTAGTCTGTTACATGAAAACATTTTTGAGGATTATTTGAAATAGATAAGGTTTATAATAATATAATTATTTTTATTAGAAAATATTGGAATTATATATTATTTTTTCAATAACATTGAAAAATGATATTATGAATTGTTTATATATTCATGATAAATAATTGATAACAAATGATTTTGGGTTGGATAAATCATAGGTTTATGATAAGCAGGATATTTTGATACTATAACATTTATTGATTTCAAAAATTGTGATTTAGAAAATATTAGTAATCGTGGGATCTATATTTTATTGATAATATTTTTTAATGATCTTTTCTTTTTGGAATTGTCTTATATTTCTGCATGTGTGTTTTCACTTACCATTTGAGTGTAAAATATAGAGATAATTTATGGAAGGATATATAATGTCACAATGTATTAATGTATTTGAGATTAAAATTGATTTAAGAAAGGTATGGAATGTTTAATATTTAATTATCAATATGTATATATGGTATATTATTATATAGTTGGATAATGTTGTTTGACGAAAGAAAATTAACATTATATTTCATAATAGGGTACATTATATGTCTTATGAGTGTTTATATCCCAAATAATAAATATATAAATAATACCCTTCACTACATTAATTACAAGTGATAATTAAAATTATATGAATGTAATTTATTTAATTGTGGGAGAATGTAAAACCCTATGATTTTAATATAGGATTACTTTTAAATAATTTAATTTTTCTGGTACCTTTTTTTACATGAAAGATCTAACATAAAAAACCAAAAAAAATTAAGATAAATATATAAATATTTGGTAAAACAATAAATAATAGATGTAATGTTTGAGTGTATAAACATAAATGCGATATTTATTATATAATTGTAGATATAAGTGTATTGGATTCATCTAATATATATTTAATTAAGTTTATGTATCTAAAATGAATAATGGTATAATTTTATGATTATTTTTTAAAAAAAAATTCTTATCATATTGACATCCATTTAAATTTGTAGAAGCATTTTATTTATGGTAATAAAATGTTTTAGATTTTTATAATATTTCAATAATAAATAATTATATAATTAAAAATAAATATGAATTATTATGGTTCATATTATAAAAAATATTTTCCCATAAAAACACTCTTTTATTAAATTTTATAATCTTATTTCAAAGATAATTTTTTAAATTTTTAATTTATATATATATATATTTTTTTGAAATATTATTGTAATATTTATTTAAGAAATATTTTATGAACTTCTCTAGAATGAAAAATTTTCAACCAAATATTGATATATACAACTTGTATAAATTATATGACATAGTTAAAATTATTAGTATATATGAACTAATTAGATATTGATGAAAACATTTTTACAGAGAAAATAAAAATTTTATTTTTAAATCTGTAAATTAAAAAAAAAAAATAATTTACAAATACATATTTTACAATATCAATAAAGTAATATATTATTCAAAACATTAGTTACTTATATTATAAAATTAGTATTTTAAAAAACATTATCCCATTTTTAAAATTATTGATATAAAATAAACATAAAATTAGTAATAATTTTTTCAAATTTATTTAGTAAGGTCCATTTTATTTTTTCGCATAACAGATATGATTCCTTTTCTAATGACTAGTTACAACAACACAATTTTAAATCATAATCTAAATAATCATAGAGTAAATTTAAAAATATATATTGACTATTATATTTTGAATGTGTGTTTGTGGAATTTAACTATCTTATCAATTTTCGTATCCATTATCTATCAATTTAGAATCCACATTCCATGATAGAATCATAACATTATTTAAATGTATTGGGTATTTAATGTATTCAATCCCTTTTCAATTATAAAAGGGTCTCTCCTCTCCTTATTACCCATTACAAGATAACCCTGTTAGTTATTACCAAAATTATGACAATCCAATCAAAAATATTTTTATAAACCATCAATAGGTACATTCATTTTTAAAATAAAATCCATCAAAGTCTTAACCCCTTTGCGAAGGAGATATTAAAATAATAATGGAATAAATTTCTATCCTCTCTAGCCATGTTCTCTTTAATTATTTTATTTTTATCATTCCAAACATATATTAATAAAATTAAATGGAAAAAAATAATATTAATTTCATAGTAATATATTATTATATTTGATTTATAATATTTGCACATTATTCAATTTTTTATTAAGTGAAAATAAATTTCCAATCATGTGTTGTGCGGACAAACACCTACTTGACGCAAAATATTTAATTTTTCCTCACACCATACATAGATGGTCCAAATACTAAATTTAGATTATAAGTATGATATAAATATCATATATTGGTATTTTTAATTATATTTCATATTATACATTTCTCCCACTATATGAAAAATTAAATAATATTACATGAGTACATATATAATAACACCTCTTTAGAATGATAGTTAACCATTTTTATATTCAATACCACTATTATTGAATTTTATTAGGTATTTTTTTGATGGATTAATATCATTATTATGTTATAATAATTAAATTTTTATCAATATTGTTTATGTTTTTAATGACATGATTAGTAGATGGTCATAGATAATTCTATTATTGAAAAGAATCGCACTAAGAGGAAACCCATATTATTTTTATTATGTAATATTTTCAAATCCATTATATATATTTTTAATAAATTAAAATTATGATATGTCATATTAGTAAAACTTAAATATTATTTTAATACCAAATTTATAATGATATTACAAATAAACCACCACATAATCATCCTTTAATATTGTAATATTCATGATTTTTTGTGATTAACAACCAATATGAAAAATACTATGATATTATAACTTTGATTAATTTAGAAGAAATATTAATGTTTTAATGTATAATTTATTTGAGAAAAAGTTTTTTAATGGAATAACTATTTTTAAACTCATTATTTGAAGAGCCACCTTTTTTCTTTAAGAATCACTGAAACATTATCAACATCAATTTCATCTTGCTATTTTGTAACCAAAAAATAATATTTAATGAACTTATACCTTTATAAAAATCATGTAGCAACTATTTAATTACAATTAATGATCATTAAATATTGAATTTTTTTATCGATAATGTATCAAAATAATATTTTCATTAATCTACTTCAACACAATCATGTTTAATTAAAAATGATATTTAAAATTGTTATTATATAAATATAATTAATATAGAGAATGACTATATATGAAGAGTAGAAAATAAAATGAATTTTATTAGGTTTATAGAATAAATTATTACCATATCAATGTTTTTGATACAGGTTGATCATGTATGTTCCCGGAGGTCCATGTGAGATGTATGGGTTCCTTGTCTTAGTGTTCAATTCCCTTATAAATAAGTCTTATTATAAACTATGTCTTATTTTTAATGGATTATAAAGTTTCCATTTAATAATTTTTTCTTGATCCTATAATTGTAAATAATTATTAACATTTTATTTTTAATCAAACCCTTCAAGGGGAAATAATGTTTGTCTATTTGGATGACATAAACCTATAAAATGAGGATAGGGAATTTGAGAAGGTAATTTGGTAGAGGTTTTTCAGGATAGAAGGCTAAAGTTGGTGTAATGAATATTATTTGTAGGTTCTAATTTATAATGGATTGGAGGGAAATTTGGAAATTTATCAAGATATTAAATTATAATAAAATCATTCTCATGAAACATACTTCTATATATAAATGGGATAAATTATAAGTTGGGTTAGGATTGTAATTTTATAATCTAATTGTATTTATATATGATTTTCTATAGTTTTAAAACATATTATTTAGATAAACCCTTATTTTTCCTACATTAATTTTAACTACAATAAAAAACATTTCAATATAAAAATGTTCAAATATTTGCTCCTAAGGTAAGAATTTGACCATAAATGGGCGATTTATGATTTTTTATACTATATCATAACCACCTTGTTTTATTATTCATTTGTAGGATATTTATCTGATGTCATAAAATATTTGTTTCGATAAAATATCATTGTTTTCAATTATTAAACTATTCATTTAATTTATTATTAAATACATCATCACAAAGTGCGAATTCATATGTAAATTTGTAAATCCACCATAATATATAATATGTATCTATAAAATTGATCATATATATTATACATTTTATATTATATAAATCATGATATTATTAGTGTCATTTATTGTTTTTTCAATTAATTGGAGAAATGATGCATTAGTTTTTTAGAGGAAATTTATTTCAATATATATTTAATAAGATTAAATAAAAAATTTATATCAATAAAATATTATCATTAAGATCAATTCATACTATTAAATTCATTTATATCATATGAATTTCCTTATGTGGGAACATTAGATATATTATATACCAAGAGAGTGATGTATTGAAACATTCTATGATTTAAATAATACAGAAGTCATTTTCATGAAAATGTGTTCATCAAAAAATTTAACATCAAACCTGAGGTGTTAATGATCGAATTAAATTAATTAATTAATATTTATGATGAATATTTTTGTCCATATAACTTATTTTGACCATATATTAACTAGGTTTCTATTCAATCAAGTTGATAAATGTTACTATGGACACTATTTATATTGAGAAAAAAATGAAACAGTTATGATTATAAAATTTAAAACTCTTAAGTCTATATATGTATTTATTTTTATCTAATTCAATACTAATGAATTGATGAAATTTGTTTTAATAAATATTCCCACAATTCGAAAAAACCACATTTTTTAGAAAAGTATATTCTTTTGTTTAATCTGGATTTTTTATTATCATATGCATAGAAAAATAGTTATTAAATGTTTTTAAAAATTTATCAAGCAAATATAATATACATTTAATTAAAACTATTCACCAACAAGGATAATTTTAAATTTTTTATATAAAAAACAATTAATCTATAAAATTTTGTTTATATGAATCAATAAATTAATTTTCAAATAATTTTTATTGAATTATCATCATTTTATAAATAATCAATTAATTTTTTCAAAAATAAGACCATAAATTTTTTGTTATTTAATTTTTACGATTCATAACCATCAATATAATGGATTGTGAGTAAAAATACACATAAAATATTATTATTATTATTTGGTTCACCCAAACTCACTTTTGTGTGTAATATAATCGTTCAAAGAAATCAAAATAATTTACAGAAAAAAACTAAATTAAAATATCAGCTTTATAAATATATAACTATAGTTATGGTAATTTTTCATATTGTGTTGAAAAATTCGATTCATGGTCCATTATTTTGTTATACAGTTCAAATCATTCTCTTATGAGGATGTTTTTTAACAATGTTAACATCCTTCTAGTTTTTCTATGATATATATGGGATTTTTTCAAATACATTTGTTACCCATTATTATCTGGATAACTAGTGAAATATTTATTTGTGTCAAAATAATTATCCAACACATCCTTTTTAATTTTTAACAATTCAACTTCATTATCTGGATGGGTTATAAAAATATAATCCATTTTATTAACTAAGGGATATGTATTGGTGTTCTGTATGATGTTATATTAATATTTATAATAGTTGTATAGTTTACTATGTATTTTTTAAACTTCCACATTCATTATCTAGAGGTATTATTATCACATTATCCAATTTATTAATATGGATAATGGAATTTTAGTTCCATATATTTATATTCCAATACGGTTGACACCAATAGAAATTTAGTGACATTTTATGTAATGATGTACTGCCTTATGGGATGTTATTAGTTATATGTTATTAAAATTTTCATCTATAAGGAACTAGTAATTTTAACTCATATGATTTAATTATTATCATTACTATCCTTGGATATATAATTATCTAATTTTTAATTTATTATGGAATTATTATGGTGAATTATTCCTTCATAATAGTTGTTATAGTTTTATTTTCTTTATTTCCTCACTTATATTTTTTCCATTATTTAGAATTTGAGCTCACCCATTCTTAGGTATTCATTTAACCATGTAAAAAATTATTGATTCTGATATTTATAGTAGGATATATTTTTTGTATATATTTTGGATGTATTGAATACTTATGATGGATTAATTAATTTCACATTTAGTTATTGAAATTGACCATTCATTGATAAATTCATGGGTTGTGTTAGATTAAGTTTTTCCCTTTTTATATACTTCTATAATCATAATATATCTACTTAATTTATGTAATGAAATGTTCTCTTAATGTAAGGTATTTATGGGATCCTTTTATTGTTAGATATCATCCCTTCAAATAGGTACATTATTTTTAATAAAACATCCTTTAAATTGGTTAATGAAATGATTTTTGAGAGTACTATAGGTTTCGATGGTGTCTATATGGGTTTGAAACATGAAATTGGATGTAAAAATGTCTTATTGTGCATGTTTCAGTGTTTTCAATGGTTTTTACTAATCATTACCCTTAACCATGCTTCCAGTGGGGGTTGCACATTTTATAAACCATGCTACGTGGATTGTGAAAACAATGTTTCCTTTAGAAAGATCTAACCACATAGCCTTTATAATGTTTTACAATCTAGGTGGGTACCCAAAAATATCAACTTATACAAGCCCTCTCTTTGAAATAGTGTGTCGTATGTTTATAACATAGTTTTTTCAAATAATATTACATACAAAACTCAACATTAATAGTAGAGAATTTCCCCATTTCCCAATTGAATTTTTTGAATTATAACTTGATTCCTTTCTATTTTTCTACTTGGGAATATTAAGGTATAAAACATTTACTCCTAAGCATCACATTGTTTATTCTCCTTTGATTCATGGTTATTTGAAGAATTTTTTTGTTGAAAATCAATTATATGGGTATCATTCACTAAACATTTTTTTCCCTGGACAATCATGGTTAATTTCATTCCCAACTTATGGATTCGTAAAGAATTCATTTTTAGTATCTTCTTAAATTAGGTGATTTCTATTTGTAAAGACCGAATCACAAACCATGTTTAATTGATCCTTTTCTATAAACATAAAAATGGTTTTCTAATAGTAGTAGCGCATTTTCTTGGTGATTATTCTTGAATATGTGTTTTTTGGTTTTGTTCCATTATGTTCGACATTATATCTCATCATCAGAAATGGTAATTATAATTATTAAATAATGTTTTATATCCCTAAAAATTAAAATTATATCTATTTTGGATGTTTATATGGGTTCTATGGTCACCGTTGGGGTGTGGTACCCACATGAACAAGGGAATGTGGTTGTAAATTTTTTAAATTAAAATCATTTTGATTAAAATCATGGTTAATCTATTTGGAAATTCAACATTGAATAATGTGGTGTTTCATTTCAACTGAATAAGATAAATGAATTATTTATTGAAAATGGGTAGATGTGGTAAATAGTTAAAAAGGAATATTCATGTTTCTAAATGACAAGAAAGGGGTGATAAATGTATGTAATGTAAATAAATAGTGAAATTTGATAGATATAAGTAGTGAAGAACATACTAAATTTAATGAACCAGAGAAATGTAAGGAAATAAAATGGAGCTCCATTGGTGTTATTATATGACAATAGGAAACTAATGATGACCTTTGTAAATGTGACCAATGATTGATGTGATTTTGGATAGATAATCCTCCTCTTAGTGAATGACTAAACCTCATGGAGCCTGGGTGAAACTTATTTTTCAATAGATTATATCATTAATATGAATCGAAGGGTATTGATAAATAATTATAGATAATTGTTGGGTTTTCTAACAATGTATTTATAATCCAAGTTTGATACACATTCCAATGCTCCATGATTTTCAACCTGTTCCGTAGATAATATATGTTATTTATGGTCATAAAATGTGTTCCAAATATGTGTTGGAAACTGAAATTTATTATCCTTAATTGTCAACCTATCAAATATGTGATATATATTTATGATGACAAACATGTTTGACAAAAAGGTTTGATGTCAACTATTATGACATAGAACTAAGAATAAAAATTATTTTCAAAAATATTTTTTAAAAACTGAAACTGAGCTAACATTAAAATTTTTCTACGGATTAAAATATGGCTAAAAAATATTTTATAATGGATATTATTATTGGCACAATTGGTTTTAGCCTAATGAGTCATACTAAAACCCACTCGTGTCAATGTTGGGTACCGATAATACATCATGGTTTCTAGCAGGATAAGAAAAAATTCAATATGTTATATCATTGATATCTGAGCCGTGATGGAGAATACATAAGGGTATACACATAATTTCATGGCAAATTTTTAGTACCTTATTTTGTTTGTTTATTGGGTTCTATTTTCTACATTATAGTATCATGATATTATATGTTTACTACTATGGTTAGTTAGTACATACTCAATTATACAACGTGGTTTGTGATGTTTTTGAATTTATTGTTATTTAGTTTATGGTTTATCATTATTTTTGAAGTTTGTTTATTCTAATAAGATTGTTTATTCTACACACCTGTTATATTATATCCTCATTACTCGTCTGTAGGTTTTTGAAAATAGGGAGGTGTGATTGGGGTCATATAGGGCACATGCTTGGGTCATTGGGTTGGCTTCACATGGGTTGGAATGATATAATGTAGTAAAAACCCATTTCTTTTCTATTCAATTTAATTTTTTGAAAGGTATATATGTGGGTATGATGTTTCATTCCTTGGAAATGATAATAGACATGAGACTAGATAACCTATTTGAGTGGGGAATCCCCATTTTCCCTTGGAGGTATGTATGTTCTAGATGTTTGTTACTATAATTGGATGTTATTTCACCTTAGGATACAAAATTATTTTTTTGGGTTATAATTTTCAATGGTTTAGGATATGGTCCAACTTGGACCCTGGTTTGTTAATTTATACATAATTTTATAAACTGAGGGAGTTTTGTGGGAGTAATCATGTTGGGAACTCATGAACAAAATATTCTATGGTTGTGTTGTGGAAAATAAAAATGGTATTTTGGTTTTCATAATAATTATAGAAATATAGTAACTAATAAGGATGTTGATAATAATTTATGGGAGGATGTAAGAAAAAGAAATTGATAATAAATAATGGTTCCTTTTGAAGATGTTATAATTTATCAACTAGTTCAACGATGTCATAGATGTTGGTTAACATTATTATTAATGAAATGTTGAAATTAAGATTTTGTTTTAACTTGTGTTATCTTTGACCCATTAAATGGATGGTATAAGGTACTGATGTATATTAGATTATATCAATTGGAAAAATTAATGTGTAGTGGGTTTCTTATGGCTAATAGTTATCTCCCATTTTTATAAAATGTGAATGCCATAATACCAATATGTTGAGAAATTTGTTTTGAATTATACAAAGATTACACCATGAAGACCATTATAAATTTGTTGACAAGAGGAAAACACTAAAAATGGTCCTATATTAGTGGGGAATTTACCCCTAATTTTTTCATGTAATAGAGCGAATAACATATCTCTCATTACATTTCCCATATATTGTAGTTTTTGAGTGATAATCAAGGTGAAATTCACTACGTTTCATTGACTTCAGGGGAGAGATCCAGTTGTAGAAGCCTCTACAAATTACTAGAGAGTGTATACCAGAGGTATCTTATTTTTAGATCATGTAAATCCATATTATTATATATTAAATAAATACCTATCTGGACATGTGTGTCGAGTTTTTATCATATATGTTATAAGGAATATAGAAAGACCCAGTGGGATATTTTTGACCATTATTAGATGTTGAAAGTCATGGTTTGTATTGACATCCAAGAGATGTTCATGGATATCTTTTACACTGATACCCTAATTTATATGATAAATGTAGTTTTATTCTCAATTTTTAGAGTCAATAATGACACTAGTCGACTATTTTAGTCATTTCATGAACATAAATACTTTTTCTTTGACTCGAACAAGAAATATGGTAGCCACAAATAGAAATTTTATGAATGGTATTATATGTGAGATCATGTCCTAGATAAATATCACTAATTTTGATGAGATTTTAAAAATTAGTGGACCATTCTTTCATTTCCAAGGGTACCATGATGTTGGTTTATAGTGGTGGGAAGACTATTTTTGTTGGTCAATTTGGTGGTACATCTACCGATGGTATATTACACAATTTTGAAAACATCCAACAAATTAATGGAGGAAAGAGTATCCAAGGAAGACGGTATGCCTCTCAGGGAGTTGTTTTATCATATTCTATTTGGTTAAGAGAGAATTATATGTTATCGGTTAGTTTGAAAAACCACAATTGTAATTCCAGTCACATTGGATATGGATCACATATAGAGGATCTGTCAGAATCCATGGTAGTTAGGATGGGGTTGGATCTAAGGCGGATATAGAGTATTGATAGGAGTTATCTACCACAAATCAATTTGAATGTTAAAATTATAGTATAAATATTGATCAAGGTAGTAGATATGTTAGTTTGGAAAAATTTAATTTATATCAGAATGTTAGTTCAAACAAGTATACTGAAACATGAGAATATGGTTGGGAAACATGCTAATTGCATGCATTTCAACTTTCACTCATCGGTGGAGAGGCTGGATCATCATCTATTTGATGTATGATTACTATACATTCAAGTATTTCTGTGTATTTATTTGATACATGGGATTTACATTCATTTACATATATTTATGTTTCTAACATTTTAGGTCAGATGGTGGATTACATGGTCTCTCCTCTATGTTCATGTGGTCGGTTTTGTCATTTTCATTTAGTTTGATATATCTACAATATAGAGGACGCCTATGGTATTTTTATTTTTTCTCAGGAGTAAAATTATTTTTTTACACCATGGTCAGTTTACTAATTATGTATTCAATTTGAATAATTAACTATGGAATGTTGATCTCTGTTATTGTGGACAAATTCATTGATTTTATTGGTTGGTTCGATCAAACATTATAGGAAAGAAAGGTTGGATCATAATTTTCATCAAATTTATTTTATATACATATATCATTAACTGTAGTAATACATTATATTTCTAATTAATACAATATCGGACAACATCATAGTTTACTACTATTTAATTACATTGAGTGAATCTTCATCCTTCTTAATGTTATTATTTGTGTCCGCGGTGGAAATAAATTTCATCTGGCATACACAGCTCCCCACCACTACACTACGCCCTTTTTTGTGTTAAATAACCCCTACTATAACAACTATTCTCTTTATTCAACATTTAAACATGATATATTACATAATCATACACTTAATACAACCCGAAAGAATGATAGGTCTAGTTTATTTGGGAAACTAGGTATGTTACATAATAATTTAAAACATGAAAAAATATCTTTATTGATAACTACATTAACGTTATCAAAAAATTCCTTCATATATTACACTGCATGGGATAGCTGAGGATATACATAAAAAGGGGATGATCTATAAAGACTCATAAGGTAATAAACAAGGAATAATAAGTAGAATACAATAATTTTTATACAATAGTCAGATTATTGGATCCTAAATGGAACATATATAATAAGTCATGACATCGAATTACAATCATAACATGGGAAATGTGGAATGAACATAAAACACTACATCATAAACATAGGTCCGGATTAAACCCTCGAAGACATCATTGTAGAGAAATTTACATTAATGAATCAGGTAGACCACATTTCATAAAGTAACATATCATGATAATGACCATTATACAGTTCATTTGAGTTCTATATAATTCCAGGTGCACCCATCACTTTTATTTCGTTATCATGATTTAGTGTTCCACATAGCTCAATCATCGTGGATTCATTCATTATCAAAATTTATCCCATGATAAAGTAATGTGGAATACCTACATGTATGTACCCAATAAAATTAGTATATTAGTATAATGTTCAATAACCATTATAGAAAATGGCCATGGTATTCAGTATATAATTATTTTTCAATGGAAAATCATGGTGCAATTTCTCCCTCACAACTATGTCACGTAAAAATTGATAAAATGAGTTTATTAGAGTGAAATGGGTATCTCATAATTTAGATATGCAATTTATAGTAATTTTTAAATGTAATTACATGTTCCAACATATGTAATTAGAAAAATACGGCATAACATAATAAGGACACATGACGAAAGATGAGAATAGAATGAACCCTTACAAGAATATGGCACTCTAAAGGATTTGATGGTGCTTCATGAATGCTTGGGGTAATCATGGGAGGACTCTAGGTATTGGTGGGAAGTGTCTGGGCGTGCTAAAAGGAATTTTAGTGAAGTTAAATGGGTTTTTTGGTGGGTTTATATAGGAAATGAGGGGGATTTCAATATTATATAGGTTTTGGGATCGACATGATAATAAATAAAAAACCATGAACCATTCCATTCTGTATTCCCATGGGTTCTAAGAATTGGGAGTTGATTAATTTTTTAATAATTCTACTGTCCTAATATAATAAAATGTTGTGATTTGTTAGGTGTAGGTGGGTCTCACTCATAATGAAATTAATTCAAAATCATAAAATATATTATAACTCTTAGAGGATATATAATGGAATTATAAAATAATTAAAATAAAAATAAAAATATATTATTTTTAATGGAAAACATATTTTGGGTTTTGGATCCTATTTATATTATTTATTACATCACCTTTTGATCCTTTTTATTCCCTAAAACACAATTTATATATATACGGTATTTAATTTTTTCATGAAAAATCTATTATCCAAAAAAATTATGAAAAATTAACAATTGGATAATTTTGACATCCTGATTCAAAAAACAATACTCATTTTATATAAAAAAATTCCAAAATATGTGAATTTTCACTATTAATATAAAAATCAATATATATTGGAAATGACAGGATGTTGATAATAAAAAAAATTAACCCTTATTATAAATTACATTTTTCTTCATATAAATTATATGATAATTCATATTGGAATAATATTATTTAACAATAATATTTTATTAATGAATTAGTCAATAACAATATTTTATTAAAATACTATGTATTTTGTAAAAAACAATTAATCCCTAAATTCATTAATGGAATTTCAATATTAACAAAAAATACAATTTGTTAATTAATATTCATTTACAAAGTAACAATAATAAGATTAAAATGTATTGACTATTTTATTAAAATTAATGTAAATATTACAATTTCTAGGGTTTTGATACATATCCATTTAATAAATCATCATTTGGCCTATGTGTGAGGTGTATGATGGTGGGGAATTCATGGGGTGATTTGGTGAACATGGTTTGGGTCATGATCTAAATGAGCTTGAATTTATATAGTAATCTATTTCAATCATTCTTATGTTATTGGATCATAGCTTTGGATTGGTCACAGGGAACTCCTAGAAATGGTATATCCCTCAAAATTTCCAATAAATTGACTTCATAGGGTATACTCACACTTTTTGTGGTAATTAATTACATTTTTTATGACAAAATGATTTTTTAAAAACATTATATTTATACTATCCATGTGATCATTATTCAATGTCTATATTATCTATGGTAGTGACACGAAATTTTCATCTAAATACAATTTTATATAACAAAAAAATGAGAGCATGTGTTTTCTATAACCATAGTAAATTTAATTAAATCAAAACGGGGTATTATTCATAATAGTTCAGGTTGTTGCAATCATTACCTTATGAAATTTTACCCATGAAATTTTATTTCCCACACTAAAACAGATGAGAATAACATGGATTCATCACCTCCAATAGTTCCCATATTTCTTCATCTAACTTGTGGTTTCATCACAACACTTCGACTATGGTAATTGTCTCTTTTCTTAGAACTACTTCTCTATAAAATATGACCTTCAATGACTTCTATTCGTAGGAAGTATCATGCTCAAATGGTACCACCTCCATAATGTGTACATTCAAGGGTTTTGGTGTGTTCTTTCTCAATAGGGAAATATTGAATAAATCATTTACACGAGATAGGTTTAGTGGGAGTTTTTTTCGATAGGACGCCACTCCAATGCAATCAACGATCTCCAATGGGTGGATGTACTTTCGACAAAGATTTCACTTCAACCCAAATATCATCACATATTTTCATGAAGATATGTATAGGAATACCATATCTTACACATAAAACTCTATGTCTCTTAGAAGATATTAAGAATTTATCTTATGTCCACTCAAAGTAGTATTGAGGTGTTGTTGAATGGTATTAACCTCTTCTTCCATTTCCAAATTCATTTCAAGATAAATAAGATTACATCCCTCTAACTAATCCCAACATACTCTTGTTCTGAACTTCCTATAAAGGGATTCCATGTGAGTTGTTTAGATGTTCGAGAAGATACTATTGTTTTAAGATAACTCAACTAGAAGAAGAGGTTGGACACAACCTCCCATGATGTCAATTGAGAATTATCTCCTCATGTAATGATGTTTTTGGATAGTACTCTAATATTGACCATCAGTATGGGGTGATAAGTCATAAATATTTTTAGCTCAGTGTTTAGCATGTGATGGAGTCTTCTTCAAAACATATATGTGCATCTTGGATCTAGATAAGACATAATAGATTGTATTACTTCATGAACTCTGACCTATTCATTGATTTATATCCATCTGTTGATCCAGGGATATATCCTCTTGAGTCACAATGAATTTCACAGTCATTGTATGCCAGTCACCAACAACCAAGATAACATTGTTTCCAATGAATGATTTCAAAAGTACAGTGACAAAGACCATGGTGATGTTTTACATTTCCATGCTGGTATGGGTAATGGTTGCATCATCCACTTAGACCATTGACATCCCTCCATCACTTGCAGACATAACAGACACTTTGGTCTCTATATAGAAATATCCTTCTTCATGTTGTCCCACAAATAGTTATCTCAGAGATCTCGATAAATCATTTTGTTTTCTTTTTTGTTGAATGGATAAATTTGAATTATGTTCATCCTTCAATATTTCCCTCTTTAACATAGGATTTTATATAACACAATACCTTAACCCAAATAACTCAATTCTTTCTTTTTAAAATTTACCTATGAGGATTCAACTTTTCTCATTTTTTCCACTTTCTTCTGAATTCCCAAATCATATTTTATATCATCCTTTAACCCATAAAAATATAAATTTGAGAAATAACATGTGAAAATATTTATTATGTTCCTTTATTTATGGTATACATGTCCATTGTCTTCAAATACAAGAATTTTGGATCCTTCCCAATTTTGATCAATGATATAATTTTTTGGTCCTTTTTCCTTAGAGCACCCAACGCATTATTTGATTTACCAGGATGGTAGTATACTGAGTAGTCATAATCATTGATGATCTCTATCCATCTTCCTTATCTCTTATTATATTCTATCATTTTTAATATATATTTGAGGCGCTTGAAATCAGAATATATCTCAAACTTATCTCCACAGAGATAATGTTTCCATATTTTCAATGCAAATAGCATAGCTACAAACTCAAGATCATGTTTTGGAATAGTTTTGTCCATACATTTTATACTTCCTTGAGGAATAGGTTATGAAACCATATTTTTTCATCAACAAACAATCCAATCCGTTATTTGAAGCATCACTAAAAATTATGAAATTTTCCCCACTTATAAGTATTGTAACGAAATGGGTAGTGATATGCCTCATGTTCAACTCAATTAATCATTCATCACATTCGTAATTCCATGAAAACATGAATCCGTTTTGAGATAGCTTCATAATTTCGTTTAAAAATAATGATAAATTTCTCAAAAAAATGGTGATAATACCCAGATTACCCATAGAACATAAGAATATTTGTCATTGATGTTTTCAACAACCATCCTCTTATTATTTTTAATTTTTAAAGGGAATATATATCTCCCATTTATTAGCCTGATATTACACAAGAATGAATCATCTGTCACCCAGAAGATACACTTCCAATAATTTTCATAGCGATTATCCTTTCACAAGGTCATTATCATAATGATCATATGCTCCTACTTATCCTCCTTGTTTTTGGAGAATATTATAATATAATTTATAAATTAAAAATAATTTTCAAGGTAATCTCAAAATACTGTATTCATCAGTTCCATGAATATATTTGGATTATTAGGGATTTGGAATTGAATCACTATGAACTCATAATGCCCATACCATATATGAGATGAAGTCATGGGGATATCTTCCCTCTTCACCTTTACATGATAATATCCTGAACATAGATCCACCATGGAGAAATATCATGTTATAGCTGATTGAAAAAATCTGAAATCCAAAGAATAAGATACTCTTTCTTTATCATGATCTTCTTGAGCTCATGATAATCAATAAAAAGGCATAATGACACATCCATCTTCTTAATAATGAGGACTGGTTCACCCCATGGTGAATCACATGGTCATAGAACCCATTATCCAGACTTTCTATAGTTGTTTATTCAAATCATAAAGATGAACAAAAACTATTCGATTATAAGTATTTGATACTGTAAATGTCAGAGGTATAAACGCATATGAAATTTCAAACACTCAGCTAGGGGGAGGTTTGGTAATTTACATGATAAACATAACAGTGTAATCCCTAACAATAGGCATGTGTATGAGGATGGTTAATTCGTTATGATCATTAATTTGAGCTAGATATTCTTGATCATAGGAAAATAAAATCAATTTTTGATATTATATTCATAATTAAAATTCATCATCATCTTTTAACTTCTATATAATATGTGTTAGTTTTGAAATACATAGATTGATTTCCTTCTCATGGAAATTTATGTTGGCTATATATATATGGAAATCCATTCAATGCCCAGAATTTCATGAAAATAAACCATCATGGAGTGTGAAAAGGTTCATCCTGAATTTCTTCAAAAAATGATGATAGGGGAGGAATTATATACATGGGATGCAGTAATTAACAAATTTCCATTTTCTATTACATCTCTACTTCCATTCTTTGTGGTGTTGTTTGAATAGTTATACTAAATATTTATCATATATAGTAATGTGTATAACTAGAATAAAGAATTATATTTTCAATTATTGAATGAATAACTAGAATAATTATCACTATATCATTTTTGGGAACCACCTTGGTGGCCGGGATAGTAAAATCACTCCCCTACTGTCCCATAGGTTTTTTGGTGCCTCCTGAAACCCTTGGATTAGTGTGTTAGTTTGCAAAGTTCCCAGGTTCCATTAAGTTAAAACAGTGAACTATGAATTAGATGTTTATTGTATAATCCCATACCTCTATCACATTATTGGGTTTCTCCATTCATAAATCATTAGATAGGTTCTCTTCTCTTCCGTAACTAACATATTTCACGGTTCCACATATTATATTTATAGGGTTCTTCATTCCAAACCATTAACATGTGGGATGCTAAAATTTCATATAATCATTGGGATTTAACCATTAGAACATGAGAAGTAAACAACACGTTCTTCTTATTATCCCAATAATAAAAATGATATTCTATGATATCCCTTTTGTCTTTGAGGTCTTATCAGAAAATTTTATCATAGTTATCAATGTCGCGGATCAACAATTCTTTTCATAAACTCAGATTTAGGCCACGATATAAACATTAAACCATGAATTCGGAGTTAATGTCAATGTCAAAGTCATATAGTCAAAATATTGATATGTTTTCATCATAAAACTCAATAGATTCATTGTCACCATCATTAAGTGTAAGGAAATCACATTCCCTTTTAAGATGGGGATTTGAGGACAAAAATTTATCAATTTTTTTTATCTAGAATTACATCCACACCATTATTTCAATATCATCATTGAGATTCATATTATTGACCAATTTCAACCATTTACCAGATTCTCCCTCCTTAAGATAACTGTCCAAAAGAACTATCTCTTGTTCAAATTATTGAATAATCGAAATATCTTCTCAATGGTGTTGATCCATTGTTATGTATCTAATATATCAGATGATCTGTTGAAAGTTAGATTAAATTTTCACATAAATCTATTGATAAGGAATATTCCTTTCTTAGTTGGGTTTGAAATCTCCCATGATCCATTTTTATATTCATAACCTGATTCAGTTGAGATAGTATTGTCAGGATGTTCATGATTTCTGCTCCCATAAGGTTTGGCACCTAATTGGGGTAGTCACCACGATACCCTTTGCATCAGTTATTAACATTCTTTATCCTATTACCAGCAATTGGATAGAATAAATTGAAATTTAGGGATGAGTATTTTAAAATATTAAACAAAAATGTGGAAACAAATGTCCTGAATGAGATATCATATAAATTACTTATATCTATTTAACTTATGATCTTAGAGTCTTGAATCTATGTTATCGAAGATCTATTTCCATGAAGATATTCTAATGGAATTTTTTTCCCTTAATTATGGTTTGTAATGAGATTATGAATTTAAAAAATAATATCCCCTGGGAGTGTAAAAAACGGCCCACATTAATGCCCATTGTTATATACCAAATTATCATATGTCAATCCTTGAACATCTTTTCAATGTTGTTACCACAAGGTAAATTTGTGCCAAAACCACTTTCACATGTAGTATCAAGACAGGGATGCATTTTTATAATAAACCACTTAATATTTACAAACCAAAATATAGGTATGTTTTCTTTTAAATATTCTTATCCCTATGGATTTCTCTAATGTGTTATAATCCTAATCGAAAAAATAAGTACACATATCCTATGACAAGAAATATAAAAACCCTTCTATTTAGATTAAATTTAAATAAGATTTATTACATAATATCACACATAATAAAACCTAGAAGATTGAGAGGACTAGTTTCTTTGAAATTTTTTGAACATTACATAACAACATAAGACATGAAAAACAATATATTTATTGAAAACATCTTTAACATTATAAAAATGTTTCTTCATACATAATAATATATAGGATAACATAAAGTTATTCATAAGAATAAGTGATTTATAATGAATAGTAAGGGAATAAAATTGTAATTAGATGAAGAAGACAATAAATTATAAACAGTAGGAATTTCAATGGAGAAATAAAGGAACATGAATAATAATGCATTATATAGCCTAATAATCATAACATGGGAAATATAGAAACTAAAAAAAACATTGCAACATAAAAATAGGTAATGTCTAAACCCTCAAAGACATCTTGGTTAAAATTATCCCATAAAATAATTTGGTAAACCCCACGTCCCAATGTCATGAATCATGTTACTAACCATTACCCAATACATTGATGCTCTATATAATTTAGGATGCACTTGTCACATTTATTTCATTCTGATACATAAGTGTGCCACATAGATCAATCATCATATATTCCTTCATTATCATAATTCATTACACGATCAAGGATTTGAGAGTAAATATATATATTTACCTAATCAAATATTTTTATGGTTATAAAGACTACTTCCAAAGATATTAAATGGGAATTTATTTAGTACTTAATTCTATTGGATTGGAAAATCACGGTACAATTTTTGGAGCACAAAGACATCACATAAAAATTCATAAAATGGGATTATGAGAGATAATGGGGTATATAATTAATTATATATTAAATATACACTAATATGGATATGGAAATACATGAACCAAAATAAGGAATTGGAAAAACAAGGTGTAACATAATTAATTTCACTTTGAAATTGGACATAAAAAATTGTCAATCTTTTGATATATATTGTTTTTTTAAAAACACGCTATTTGTTGTGACAGTGAGAATTAATTATAAAATTAATTAATGAAACTTATATGATTGGAATTTTGTAAAATAGACATCATTTTTGAATTCGGAATATCAATTATAGCTTAGGGTGAAATTTTGGCATTGTTCTGAAAAACTGCAATTTTTGATGAATAGTGAAACCACTAAGTGGTAGTTAAATAACTGATTTTTCGTTTAAATGAAATATTACAACTTCTGTGTTTTGAATTTCAAAAATCCGACATACATGGTTGTCATTAGGATGTAAAATGTGGTTCAATGGGATTAAAATAATTTTTTTTGTGAATAGTAACTTTTAAGTTTAATTAATCGCGCTTAAAGGTAATTAGTGAAATTTAAGGTAAAAATGATATTATCAAAATATGAAAATAACATTAAACTTGTCCTACCCCTATTGGATGAGTAATGGCCGACCAAGAAAATCCATGGGTCAACATGGGGACCCCATGGAGCCACTTTAGTTAGAAAATGACATAAATAGCTTTTATTTAGTTTTAATGTAAAAAATTGACACAAACATGAAATGTTTTACTAAAACAATTTTTACATGGGGTTATACAAGTAATATTTTTTACTATAAATAGTAATTGGAAAGATAAATAGATTTAAAACATCATAGTATTTGTTTTATGATTTTTAGACATTAAATAAATTAAATTATTTATGACATCATTATGATGCAGCGATGACCTCATTATTTAATGATTTTAATAAAATGAAATGATAATGTAAACTACAGGGAATACACTTGTCCAAAGACTATTGGATGGGTAGATTTCGAACACTTATCACCTTATCCACGAATTATGTAAGTGTGGGACCTTTAGAATCCGAAAAGCATTGTATAATAATGTAACATTTCAATCTTTCCAAAAGAGCCCCTCCTCTCCTCTTATAAAAGGCCCCCACCTATACCACCTTATTCACACATTCAAGCCTTTTGGTTCGGCCAAACTATGCCCATATACACTCCCAACTTCTCTCCCTTCATCCTAGAAGCTTTACTTTAGTCAGAAAGCCATCTTAAAGAGTCCTTTTGATCAAATCAAAAGGAAGAACCCGGGGAAGAGGTAACGTTTTCATCACCCTCTTTCATGTTTCTTTCTTCTTCCACTCCCTCTTTGTTTATTATTTCAATTCTAAAATTATAACTCCAGTATCTTATATATACTGTTATGTTATTATAAATATTGAACAACCATATTCATTATTCTACCCATCATTTGAATGACATGTCACCATACGTGCATACGTACGGCTTACCGTCTCCACGTCGTGGTGTAATTGTTATTCAATATATTATTATTTAGATGGGTATAATAATGATATGTAATTCATGTAAATAATAAATATAACATATTAATGATTCTGTATATATGATATACTGTCCAATTATATATTATTTTAATATCAAAATAATGATATTGTCGCTCGTGCGTACGTACGGACTACCGTCTCCATGAACGCGATGAGATTAATTCTCCGTCGTATCCATTCAAGTATAATTATCATTTGATGATTTAAAAATAATGTTTAAGGACATGATATCATTGTGAATATGAATAAGATACAACCTATCCATGAAAGATACGACTTACGTAACAAAACATATAAAAGAAAACGAGTAAGTTAACTCCCGAAACAACGATAAATCTAAGATACTATTAACAAAGCAATGTTAAAAGATCATATATGATATCATATGAATGTATATGATTCTTGTATAATTTAATAACAATTATTTCACCATTATAAATGAGTTTATCCTACCCCAACCAAGGAAATGTACAAGGTAAGGGTTTACTTCTCAACCTCTTCATTATCCAAGGTTGTTTATACATAATTATCTACTTGGATCTCATTATCATCCACATCCATGGTTCTTAAAAAATTCTTTCAATTATTTTTTAATATTAAATGGAAAATGGGTTATGTTCATTTATACACTTACAATTTTTTGAAAGGAATCTTCCCGTTGTTTTCCAAACAATGTACTTTTTGACCTTTTTGACAAATTTAAGCTAAGAATGTTTTTTTAACTTATACGGCGGGTGCTGCTATTTTCCGCCATTATAAATTCGTCGAAGCTTCCCTTACAAGCTTATAAGAATATTTTCAAAGTAAATGTATTATTTTATAATTATGGTACTTTTAAATGATTTCAAAAAAGGGAGATATTTCTCTCAAATAGATTTGATTTCATCCATGTCAACATCCTTTGATGGGTTTTAAGTTTAATTGAAATTGATTTATGATACAAAACATCCATTGAACATTTTTTGAAATATTTGACTGTGGAGGTGTTATTTTTATACCATCCATAGTTTATGGAGAAATTGTTGACATTTCACATGCTAGTTTAAATACGAATATCTATGTTATGTTTAAACCTATTCATATGAGGAATGAATTGGACTTAATAAGTGACGGGTGGAGCCCTCTATAGCTCATCGATGCATCGGTAGGTCTCATGAGACAACTAGACGTGGAATTGGCCGAGGCCCTTTCCCAATTTGATTTATGGTTTTGGCTGAGGCCTTAATCATTTTAGACGTCTTGGTCGAGGCCTTGAAAAAATGTTTCAGAATGTCCGTCATTATACATTCCCTCATTATGAAAGTGGTTGTTGATATTTAATGTGATTATTCTTCTAGTAGAATATCTATGTGAGTAAGTAATGGCATTATTTTATTTTACTTTTGCCATATTATGCTGAAGTTCAAGTTCAATAAGGTTTTTGTTTTAGTTATACATTGCCTTAAATGCTTATGTTTTCTTATGAATGTTTCCGCTATATTGTTATCCTTACGGAGCATTTGAGCTAACCCCTTTCAATATTTAATTTTTCCAGGATGTGAAGAAGTGTATTATGACTGACTTGCAAGAATAGTCAGTGAGGATATGAGTGTGGACTAGGGAGACCATGTTATTGTAGTTTTCATTTTTATGATGTAATGTAATGTTTACGAATGTATCTAGTGTTTCCAAGGCTACTAAACTAATCGGTCTTTCGAGACTTGATCTTTTGTGATCATGCCAATGTTATGTAATAATGCACTGACTCTAGGTAACTGGGGTCGGGGCGTTACAGTTGGTATCAGAGGAAGTTTAGTACAAACCTTGGATGCTAGATTTAGACAAACTCTGATTAGAGCACGTAGACGTAAGATGAAATTTGAGGATTAGTATAGAAGAACTTCCTAAAATTTTGTTATTGTAGAGATTTTCTGAGTTTTCCGAGAAACACATCCCTGTCTGGATACGAGCAGGTAGAGGCGGCTCTGGCACAGATGTACCTAGGGGTAAAACCCGAAAACACCGCTTTGAGCTAGACTCGAACGGGAACTGGTGCACGACATTGGGCCATGCTACACTCTTGGTTATGACACTCCTAGGGTATATTCTTAGGATAATTCACATTTTCTTTACAAACCACTATGAAGAGTTACATGTATATACTTCCTCAAAGAAAACATTTTTATAATTATGGATTATATCCATAATTAGTTCAATTTATGTTAAGTGTTTTACAAGTATGGAATTATGTAATTTGATTCATAAACTAATCTATTTTATGCCATTATTTAAGAAATGGCACCTAGTGGAAGGAATGGAAACTGTATCAATGGACGCACTCCGTGTAGGGATTTCCCTCCTACTCAAGATAATTATGGTGGAGCTTGTGATACAACTGGTGCTGATCAGCTTCTCACCGTACTGGTACAACTCACGCAGGTTATGAATAATAACCTTACTTGTATGGAGCACCCTGATCCGAAACATGGAGGATCAATGCTAGACTGTTTCATGAGGAAACAACCACCAACCTTCAATGGGAGTACAAATCATATAGTAGCTGAGCAATGGATAAATTACTTTGAGAAAATATTCCATTCCTTGGGGAGTAGTGAAAGGGAGAAAGTTATCAGGGCAGTTTACCGCCTCACTGGAGATGCCGATCAATGGTTGTCACAAATTCAAAACACAAAGGAAGATGATGAATTAACAAACATGGAATGGCAGGAGTTCAAAGAGCTGTTCTTAGAAAAATACTTTCCTCGAGACCATCGAGTGGATATGGAAAGGCAATTTCTGAGTCTGAGGCAGAAGGAGGATGAGAATGTCGCAAAGTATGAGGCTAACTTTACAAGGTTAGCGAGGTATGCTGCAGATTACATACGTAACCCAATAAGTAAGACTGATCGTTTCTTTGATGGGTTAAAATCATTTCTACGTCGAGCTTTAGTATCACAAACCTTCTCTTCATACGAAGGTATTGTCCCGTGCGCTATCAAGACGGAAAAGGAATTCTCTAAGTCTTGTGACTTTAAATCAAAGCAAAATAAGAAGAGATCCGCTGAAAAATCTGGGAAAGGAAATAAGGAAACAGGGAAGAAGGGTAGAAATTAATTTCAACCCTGTGATAATTGTGGTAGGAAGCACCCTGGTGCCTGTCTAAAAGTAAAAGGAGTATGTTACAAGTGTGGTGAAAAAGGCCACCAAGCTCATGAATTCAAGGGAAAGAAAGCAGCTGTCAACGTGGAATGATATAATTGTAGAGAGAAGGGACATTATGAAAATGAATGTCCTAAGCGTCAGGGGGACTTACCTCAGAAGAGTCCAAGGGATCAGGACCATGCTTATGCTATCACTACTGCTGAGGTGGATGCTCCGAAAGATGTGGTGGCAGGTAATTTAATGGTTTCCTCATGTTTAGAAAATGCATTATTTGATTCTGGATCATCTCATTATTTCATATCTTCCTAGTTTGTTAAGAAAATTAGATATTTCCAATTTGATTTAACAAGGGAGTTGTCGGTCAAAACCCCTAAGGGAAGTATTGTTGCAACAAAGTTTTGTCGATTAGTTCCCATTAGAGCACCTAAATGTTGTTTACCGGCTGATCTCATCGTCATACCCATGATTGAATTTGATATAATCCTCAGTATGGATTGGATTTCGGACCATGATGCAAAAATTTATTGTAAGAGGAAAGAGGTTACGATTCTTTATGATGATGATAAGGAACACCTTATCTTTAGAGCAGAATCGTCGCCACATAATTCTTATCTAGATCCACCCCCCGTAGCTCAACTAAATTCAATTATTGGGGAGGAAGAGAAGAAAATTACTGAGGGTGAGTAAAGGAATATTCAAATAGAGGATGTACCTATTGTAAGAGAATATGTTGATGTGTTTCCGGAAGATTTACCTGGACATCCTCCAGAACGAGAAGTTGAGTTTTCCATTGATTTAATTCGTGGATCAAGGCCCATATCGAAGACCCCTTATAGAATGGCCACTGTGGAATTAGTTGAACTAAAGAAACAACTAGAGTAATTGAGTAATAAGGGATTTATTCTCCCTAGTGTTTCTCCTTGGGGAGCACATGTTCTTTTTGTTAAGAAGAAAGATGGATCTATGAGGTTGTGCATCAACTATAGGGAGATCAATGCTATAACAATAAAGAACAAGTATCCCCTACCTCACATTGATGATTTGTTTGACCAACTGCATAGAGCTCAATACTTTTCAAAGATTGACCTTCAGTCTGCATACCATCAGTTGTGTGTGAAGAAGGAATATGTTCCAAAGACAGCATTTCGGACAAGGTATGGGCATTACGAGTTTACAGTAATGCCTTTTGGATTGACTAATGCACCCTCTGTTTTCATGGATCTAATGAATAGAGTTTTCAAGGAATATCTTGATGAATTTGTAGTGGTATTTATTGATGATATCTTGGTATACTCCAAAAGCCACGAAGATCATGAAAATCACTTACGCATTATCCTGAAGACTCTTAGAAGACATGAATTATATGGTAAATTTAGCAAGTGTGAATTCTGGCATCAAGAGATTTCTTTTCTTGGCCATATTGTCTCTAAGGATGGAATTTCGGTTGATCCTTCTAAAACCATGGAATTCCAAGAATGGACAGCACCGACAAGTATAACTGAGGTATGCAGTTTTATTGGTTTAGCAGGTTATTATCGACGTTTCGTCCATAATTTTGCCAGATTGGCTAACCCATTGTCAAAGCTCACATGTAAAGGGATTAAATTTTTCTGGACAAAAGAGTGTGAAAAATGTTTTGATGAGCTGAAGAGAAGATTAGTCAATGCCCCTGTATTGACTCTACCATCGGGGAATGATGGGTATGTTATTTATAGTGATGCATCGAAGAAAGGACTTGGTTGTGTCCTTATGCAGAATGATAAGGTTATTGCCTATGAATCACGACAGCTAAAAATTCATGAGAAAAACTATCAGACTCATGATCTTGTGTTAGCAGCTGTGATATTTGCTTTAAAGATATGGATACATTACCTCTATGGTGGAAAATGTGAGATTTATACTGATCACAAGAGTTTGAAGTATATTTTCTCACAAAAAGAACTCAACATGAGGCAAAGGAGATGGCTTGAACTACTGAAGGATTATGATTGCACGATACATTACCACCTGGGGAAGGAAAACAAGGTGGCTGATGCTTTGAGTAGAAAATACCATGGAGTTTTGAATGTGATGAGAATTGAAAGGGATCCAATTTTCATGGATCTAGTGAAGATGGACATGGGAATAACTAGGGAAGGTGAAACATCAATGCTTTTTCCAATGGTTGCCAAACCATCATTACTAGAAAGGATTAATAGTTCTCAGACCAATGATGAAGAAATTCAGAAGAAGATTAAAGATGTGAATGATGGAAGATTGAGGGACTTTGTGTATAAGGATGTAATTTTGAAATTCGGGAAGAGACTTTGTGTTCCCGATATACCTGATCTAAAAAGGAAATTGATGGATGATGCTCATAGTTCCAATTTCTCTATACACCCTGGGAGCACCAAAATGTATAGAGATTTGAAGGAACATTTTTGGTGGGACAATATGAAGAGGGAGATTGGTGATTTTGTGTCGAGGTGTATGGTTTGTCAACAAGTGAAAGATGGAAGGCAACATCTTGGTGGAGTATTGCAACCCCTTCCCATACTTGAGGGGAAATGGGATAATATTACAATGGACTTTGTCATGGGACTACCAAAGACTCCTAGAAGTAATGATGCAATATGGGTCATTGTTGATCGTCTTACTAAGTCAGCACATTTTCAGGCTATACGGGAGGATCTGCCACTTGAACGTATAGCAAGACTATATGTTAATGAAGTTGTAAGACTTCATGGAGTACCCCTATCGATTGTTTCTGATCGTGATCCTCATTTTACATCATGATTTTGGAAATGTCTTCAAAAGTCCTTGGATACTGAACTTTGTTTGAGCACTGCCTATCACCCTCAAATAGATGAACAATCAGAAAGGACTATTTGAACCTTAGAAGACATGTTGAGATCATGATCTCTTGACTTTCAGGGTATGTGGGATCAATATTTACCACTGGTAGAATTTTCCTATAATAATAGCTTCCATTCAAGAATTCAGATGGCACCTTATGAAGCGTTATACGGAAAGAGATGTCGTACACCAACCTGTTGGGATGACGTTGGTGAATGAAAAACTTGTGGGACCAGAACTGGTGGAAGAAGAAATGGAAAAGGTGAAGGTAATCCAAAACCACATCAAAGCAGCTCAAAGTAGGAAGAAGAGCTATGCCGATAACAGAAGAAAGGTTTTGGAATTTCAGGTGGGAGATCATGTTTTCCAAAAGGTATCTCCATGGAAGGGAGTTATACGTTTTGGTAATAAGGGTAAGTTGAGTCCCAGGTACATCAGTCCTTTCGAAATTCTAGATCGTATTGGGGCTGTAGCTTATCGTTTGGCGATGCCCCCAAATCACTCCAAAGTTCACGATGTTTTCCACATATCGCTATTGAGAAAATACATGCCTGACCCAACTCATGTACTTACCTATGAGTTATTAGAACCGGAAGCCGATCTATCTTATTGTGAAGAGGCCATTAGAATTCTTGATGTGAGGGAGCAGGTGCTAAGAAACCGGACGACTCGTCTGATAAAGGTTTTGTGGAGAAATCATAAAATGGAAGAGGCAACGTGGGAACCTGAGAAATCTATGATGAAGAACCACCCAAGTCTTTTTATCCAGTAATACCCTAGAAATTGCGAGGATGCAATTATTTTAAGGAGGGGAGAATGTAACACCCCAAGCTTCCACGGGATGTTTCCCTTCGAATAATGCAATAGCGTGTGTTGTACGCAACCTCGAGCTCTAACACACACCACAACTAATTAAACTAGCCGTTGTGAATAGTAATACCTACTTTTTAAAATTTTATAAATTTTATTTATCAAAATGGACTTCATTTTTGGATTCAGAATATCAAAATTAGCCTATGTTGAATTTTTGGTATTTTTCTGAGAACTTCTAATTTTTTATGAATAGTGAAAAATACTTAAAAACAACTTTTTTAATCAAAATAATTAATAGTGATAAATTATACTATTTAGTGGTTTTAGAGTATAATTAGTATATATTTTTACCATTTTTATCCAATGCTGGTCATTAGAATTAATTTCACTTTTAAATTGGACATAAACAATTGTCAATCTTTTGATATATATTGTTTCTTAAAAACACGCTATTTGTTGTGATAGCGGAAATTAATTATAAAATTATTTAATGAAAATTATATGATTGGAATTTTTTAAAATAGACATCATTTTTAAATTTGGAATATCAATTATTTCTTAGGGTGAAATTTTGGCATTGTTCTGAAAAACTTCAATTTTTGATGAATAGTGAAACCACAAAGTGGTAGTTAAATAACTGTTTTTTTGTTTAAATGAAATATTACCAATTATTTGTATTGAATTTCAAAAATATGACATACATGGTTGTCATTAGGATGTAAAATGTGATTCAATGGGATTAAAATACCTTTTTTGGTGATTAGTAACTTTTATGTTTAATTAATCGCGATTAAAGGTAATTAGTGAAATTTAAGGTAAAAATGATATTATCAAAATATGAAAATACCCTTACACTTGTCGTAACCATATTGTATGAGTAATGGCGGACCAAGACAATCCATGGGTCATCTTGGGGACCCCATGGATCCATTTTAGTTGGAAAATGACCTAAATACCTTTTATTTAATGTTAAAGTAAAAAAATGACACAAACATTAAATGTTTTACTAAAACAATTTTTACATGGGGTTATACAAGTAATATTTTTGACTATAAATATTCATTGGAAAGATAAAAACATTTCATAAATCATAGTATTTTTTTTATAATTTTTAGGCATTAACTAAATTAAATTATTTATGACATCATTATAATGCAGCGATGACCTCATTATTTAACGATTTTAATAAAATGAAAAGATAATGTAAAATCCAAGGATTACACTTGTCCAAAGACTATTTGATGGGTAGATTTCGAACCCTTATCACCTTAGACACTAATTATATAAGTGTGGGACCTTTATAATCCGAAAAGAATTGTATAATAATGTATCATTTCAATCTTTCAAAAAGAGCCCCTCCTCTCCTCTTATAAAAGGCCCCCACCTCTACCACCTTATTAACACATTCAAGCCTTTTGGTTCGGCCATAATCTTCCCAAATACTCTCCCAAATTCTGTCCCTTCATCCTAGAATCTTTACTTTAGTTAGAAAGCCATCCTACGGAGTTCTTTTGATCAAATCAAAAGGAAGAACTCGAAGAAGAGGTAACATTTTCATCACCCTCTTTCAAGTTTCATTCTTCTTCCACTCCCTCTTTGTTTATTATTTCAATTATAAAATTATAACTCCATTATCTTATATATAATGTGATGTTATTATAAATATGGAACAACCATATTCAGTATTCTACCCATCATTTGAATGACATGTCACCATACGTGTGTACGTACGGCTTACCGTCTCCAGGTCGTGGTGTAATTGTTATTCAATATATTATTATTTAGATGGGTATAATAATGATATGTAATTAATGTAAATAATAAATATAACATAGTAATGATTCTGTATATATGATATACTATCCAATTATATATTATTTTAATATCAAAATAAAGATATTGTCGCTCGTGCGTACGTACGGACTACCGTCTCCACGAACGCGATGAGATTCATTCTCCATCGTATCCATTCAAGTATAATTATCATTTGATGATTTAAAAATAATGTTTAAGGACATGATATAATTCTGGATATGAATAAGATACAACCTATCCATTACAGACACGACTTACGTATCAAAACATAAAAAAGAAAACGAGTAAGTTAACACCCGAAACAACGATAAATCTAAGATATTGTTAACAAAGCAATGATAAAAGATCATATATGATATCATATGAATGTATATGATTCTAGTATAATTTAATAACAATTATTTCACCATTATATAGGAGGTTAACCTACCCCAACCAAGGAAAAGTACAAGGTAAGGGTTTACTTCACAACCTCTTCATTATCCAAGGTTGTTTATACATAATTATCTACTGGGACCTCGTTATCATCCACATCCATGTTTCTTAAAAATGACATTCAAAATTTTTTTACTATTAAATGGAAAATGGGTTAATGTAATTTATACCTTTATAAGTTTTTGAAAGGAATCTTACCGTCGTTTTCCAAATAATGTTCTTTTTGACTTTTTTGACATATTTAAGGTAAGAATGTTTTTTTAACTTCTACGGCGGGTGCGGCTATTTTCCGCCATTATAAATTCGTCGAAGCTTCCCTTAAAAGCTTATAATAATATTTTCAAAGTAAATTTATAATTTTATAATTATGGGACTTTTAAATGATTTCAAAAAAGAGATATATTTCTCTAAAATAGATTTGATTTCATCCATGTCAAATCCTTTGATGGGTTTTAAGTTTAATTGAATTTGATTTATGATACAAAACTTCCATTGAACATTTTGTGAAATATTTTACTGTGGAGGTGTTATTTTTATACCATCCATAGTTTATGGAGAAATTGTTGACATTTCGTATGCTAGTTTAAATACGAATATCTATGTTATGTTTAAACCTATTCAAATGAGGAATGTATTGGACTTAATAAGTGACGGGTGGATCCCGCTATAGCTCCTCGATGCATCGGTAGGTCTTTTGAGACAAATAGATGTGGAATTGGCCGAGGCCCTTTCCCAATTTGATTTATGGTTTTGGCTGAGGCCTTAATCATTTTAGGAATCTTGGCCGAGGCCTTGACAAAATGTTTCAGAATGTCCGGCATTATACATTCCCTCATTATGAAAGTGGTTATTCATATTTCATGTGATTATTCGTCTAGTAGAATATCCATGTGAGTATGTAATGGCATTATTTTATTTTAATATTTCCATATTATGATGAAGTTAAAGTTCAATAAGGCTTTTTTTAGTTATAAATTGCCTTAAATGCTTATGTTTTCTTATAAATGTTTCCGCTATATTGTTATCCTTACGGAGCATTTGAGCTCACCCCTTTCAATTTTTTATTTTTCCCAGGATGTGAAGAAGTGTATTATGACTGACTTGCAAGAATAGTCAGTGAGGATATGAGTGTGGACTAGGGAGACCATGTTATTGTAGTTTTCATTTTTATGATGTAATGTAATGTTTATGAATGTGTCTAGTGTTTCTAAGGCTACTAAACTAATCGGTCTTTCGAGACTTGATCTTTTGTGATCATGCCAATGTTATGTAATAATGCACCGACTCTAGGTAACTGGGGTCGGGGCGTCACATTATAATTTTCTAACTATGAATATGTATATATCAGACATTATAAACCATTATATTAAAATGAATAAAATGAAATTATTATCTAATAATTTAAGTATTAATAAATAGTTATTTTTCTATATTATAAATTAATATGTGTAAAATGAATTTTGAATACACTAAATGATATTTTAAATCAATTATATTAAATAATATTTCATTGTAATTGAATTAATATTATTAAGAAAAAAATAAGTAAAATGATCATATTTGATAAATATGTAAATGAAATTTTCTTTATTTTGTATACAAAATTTTTGAAATTAATTTAACATTTTTAGCATAAAATGTAGAATTAAATTAAAAAAACCATTCATTGGAAATTTAGGAAAATAAATTCTAGTCCGCATAAAAAATTTGTATCCTTGCGATTTTACATGTACATAGATGATTAATAATTTTCTATTTAACATCCATGGATCACACAATTTTTCATTATTTTCATATTCATCACAAAAATTAGAGGTTTTATAATATTACTCAATATAATTGTATGGAAAATATTAGACCAACATGGTAATATTGGTTATACAAAACATTAAACTCTAGGTCTACATGCTTTTAATATAAAGACTAATACCACAGTTTTTTAAATAATAATCCCCAAGAATCAATAAATTCGTTCATCATACATACTATGTTTCCTTATACACTCACAGTTGGATTTAGAGTAGAATATAATAAAACTGTACACATTTAGTGACACCATAGGGACTCAATGTTCAGATTTGTTGAAATTTAGATATATCTCAATATTATCTCTTAATACAATATATATTTATACCATAATAATTCTCCACACAATTTTTATCTCTTATATTTATCACTTCAATAAAATCTATTAGGAGATATGGAAATAAAAAATAAAGTTATCTCAAATAATTTGTTAGGGGTTAATAAATTAATAATGAGATAATGATTGTAAACCATTATGATACTTTATTATTAGAGATATGGAATGAAATTATGAATAAAATCCAAAAAACATAAAAACGATAAAATGATACCTAAGACAATATTCATCAATGAGGGCATAAAATTTGATAATATATTATGAGTGGCATCAATAATAACATGGCCATAATAATATAAACATTTAATAGGATAAATTAATGTCTTATCAGCTTACTAAACATTATAGGAAATAGAATGATAAAAGATATAATCTCTGTCATTAAAAGCATATGTTCTGGCATACCACCAATAAATTATAATTTCGACGATGATGGTAACTACACTTAAGAAACACATATACTTATATATGAGGATAACTGAGCATATCCGACACATAACAGTATAAATGATGAATAATTTATAAAAACTAAGCATAGTGATCTCTTGATGTGATAAGTAACACATAGTCGATTCCTAGGATTTGTTTGTCCAGGGCCATTCACTAAAGAAATACATCATGCATATATGTGTCACTTAATGTGAATACTATCATAAATCCCAAAATTATCAAAAAAATATATAATACTAAAAATTAAATTTCTTTTTATTAACATAATGTAGGTATCCTGGAAAAATTTTCACAAATCAAAATAATTATGTATAAGTAATTTATACCATATAGAATAAAGGGTATCAACTAGAAAATATTTCCCTTGGTCAATAATTTCTTTAGGTATCTCAATTAACACCATTAAATCCAATGAATGTAACAAGTATATTCACAAAAAACATGTACTGGATGTAGAGTTATTTTTATGCATAGTAGAAGGAATAAAATAGTTGGATACATTAATTAAAATATATTTAATTTTAATTTACCTCTATAACACATATACAAGGAAATTTTCATATAATATTGAAGGATTATTTTGGAAACATTATCCATTTATGAAAATATTTCTATTAATCTAAATATAAATATGAAATTTACAAATAGTGGAATATAAATGTGTGCATAAGTTGATGAAAATAAACAATTGTGCAGTGACAAATTGAGATTTTTAATTAAATAACTTATTACAATTAATGAATCTACTAAAATAAAAGTAAAATTTCTCCTCTATGGAAGGAGATATGTAATGACCCAAACCCTTCTGGATTTTTATTTTTTTATTTCTGGGTATTTTAGGTGCCAAGAAGGATTTTAATGTTGTTTAGTATTTTTCAGGTTAGTTGTCATAGACTTGAGGGAATAAATATCATAAGTGTGGGAATAATATTCTGTCTGGTGAGCACTACTCACACATGGGAAAGATTAAAACTATTTTAATCTAATAGTTTTTATTCCTAGGTGTTTTGGTGTTGGTTTTGTTTTTCCGGGAGAACAATCATAATTAAAACGGTTTGGCCTGATATTTTAGCTGGTATTTTTCATTATATTTTCTAATGTTTGGGACTTGGATGGGTCCACATCATCCTGGTATAGGGTGGTATTGTGATAATTGTGGATTCTTCCTTTTTGTAAAGGGTCCATTATGAAACTCCCATGTTGTTACACATGATATTTTTAACAATACTATTTTGTAATATAGTGATCCATAAAACAACTTCTATTTTTGGTTTTAATGTGTGATTTTGATGAGATGGTGATCACATCATGAATGATGAAACTAAGAGTTGATCCTCACCAAGATATATCCAATATCATGGAAGGTAAAAATGTTACTGATTCCTACCTATAATAATATGTGCGGTAATAGATTACTCCTTGGTTTCCAAAATTCTATAAGTCTTATTTGAGGATTAGTAATAGTGTTAATCGAAGGATTTTAATATATTTTTGAAACTGTACTAAAATTATGGTATCAAATGATGGAGACTATAGTCTCCCTTTTACAAAAGCCTCTAGGAGAATTCATTGATTTCTTATCTAATATTTGGGTGATTTTAATAAAATTTATAAATTGTGTTTTAGATCTCCCTTATTTTAATTGAATTTTAGTACCCTTTAACCAAATCAATCCATCCTCCTCTCAACAGACTCAAAAAATCACATTATAGAGTCTAAATTTATTTCATTTTTTAAAAAAATTCCTCTAGATATAGGTACTCCTCTACCTTCATATAATATCATTATTTTATCTATTTTGTATCATAGGTTCATATGGTTTTCCCTTATTTTTGAATTTATTTTCATTTATTAGTTAAATTTCATATATTGTTGATAGGTTATATAATGTTTCCATAAGTTTCATTGGTGGTCTTTCTATATTATTTTTATCTTATGTGGTAGTTTTTCAAAGATTTTTATCTTAATATAGGGTTCATATATATCATTTTTTATAAATAATAGTATTCCAAATATTTTGTTTAATTGTGTATTAATTATGAATTAAACATAAAATGATAAATATCTAAAATAAAGTTAAAATGGAAGGTAAGTGTTGTGTTTGTGGATCATCATTATATTTAAACTATATCTGATGATTTGTTATTGTTATTATTTTTAATGAAATATTATAATATATAAATAATAATTTGATAAAAAATTGTTGAAGATAATCTATTAGAATTATTTTTGACTTTAACATTTGTATTTTATGAAAGACATTGCTCAAAATTTTGAAATTGTTTGTGTTTTTTTCTGTTTACATGAGATTAATTACAATAGTGAATTTTTTTAGTGATGGATAAATTTTTTTTGTGTTTATATTCCAAAAAAAAGATTTATTTTATGATAATTTAATATAATAAAAAAATTGGATGGATGATTATACGTGAAATTATTTTTTTCTACATTGGAATATTTTTTTTATTCATTCAAGATGTTGTTTCATATATTTCATTGTCGGTGTGGTTATGATATGTGGAGTTTCAGTTGTTGGGATTATTTGTACAATGGGATGTTTGTATGGTTCATGACTATTTCTTGGGAGGTTTTTATTTTTTTTAATTTTTTTTCTATGAATATAAACCGTCAGTGTTACATCTTAATTGACATGGATTGTTTGATAGTCAAAAATGATAGGAAATTTGGAAGTTATTGTGGTGAAATTATTATTATATTCACTGGATTTTATATCCATAAATATTATGATATATTATTTGAGATATCATTGGTGAGATTTTGAATTGGTAGTTGACATTGTTGGAATATATTTATTCAAATATTTTTTTAGGGAAAAAATAGTGTACCCTTCTTAGGTTTTCATAAGATTTACTCATTATGTTCCTACTGTGTATATATTTGATGAACATTATTATAATATAAAAAATTTTCCTTTGTAATAAAGAGGAAATTGGAGGCTGATTTGGACTGTTTTATAATGGTGTGGATATTAATTGTTGGTGTTATATTCTAGTAGGATTTTGGTTATTTATTTTGAGTTAATTCATATATTTCATTTCATGAATTATGGGATTATATTTTTATTGTATATCAATTTATATTATATGATTTTGTTTTGATTATTTGTCCCAATAATTTATATTTATTTACCATCATTTCTTGGAATTAATTCATAACATTATGTGTTATATAACGTTGACGATATTTTCAAAATAATTACCTATTACTAGAGCCTATAAGGCTTCACTCAATAAATTCATTGCTGAAAAAAGTTAATTGGAGGGGTTCTATAAAAAATTGGTGTCATATTAGATGGTTGATAGAAATGAGGGATCATAGGGAGCGTGAATTGGTGAGGAAATCACAGGTTTAATTGGACATTCAATTAATTAAACCAAGAATGTGATGTTAGAATGAGATTCCATTAGGGAAAAACAAGGTTGTGGTGATTAATGAGATATATTCTAATGGGGCTCCAAAAAGGAGTTTTTATAGGCATATAATTAGATTTTGGGTCACATATAATTTAAAATATGACATTTCAACCAGTAGGTAGTCAATTTTATCAATGTATCCTTATTTTTGGGATAAAATAGATGTTTTCCTGAATAGGGGGAAATTTTTCTTTTATTTTTAGTTAGGGAATTCATTAGCCTCATCATAAATAGTTCTCATCCATCATGATGAGTCAATTTGGCATGAATAGTCAGCTTCTATATATACAATATTAGTATTTTAATCAGAGGTGATTCCAGTAGCTATATCCAATGGTGTATCTTTAGCAGTTGGGATGGTGGGATTTAATTACTACAACATGTGAATGAGTGTGTAGAGGTTGGGATTAGGATTCCAATATCCCTATCAGTAATTAAATATCATGATTAATGTTTTGTAAATTTTCAAATCCAATGTAGTGGAGGAGTTGGGTATGGGTAGTCATATTCTAATAGAGTACCAACACAACATATGAAATAGTTCATTTTATGTAATAATTTATTAATATATATATATATATATAGATTATTATTACTAATTTACTAATATAAATTTTATTCCCTCTTTCATTTATACTACTCAAGTCCATTCTATGATACTGGAGGTATAAGGGATTCAAGTCCCCATAAAACTGATAAATCCAGTCAGAGGCCATTTGATTTTTTATTGTATGTTATGGTTGTGATATAATGTTCGAGAAACATTTTACATCTGGGGATTTCATTCTGTATATATGGAACTATATAATATCTAAATTTCATATATTTACTATTTATTCCATGGGATTATTTTTAACTATATAATAGAGGGATAATGTGTCATGTTAACTGGTGGTTGTTATACCAAATAGTATATTCGTGATCATATTCATTGCTTTAGCAGCTCATTTCAAAGGGCATTAATCAATTAAAGGGATATTTTTTATATTTTTCAAATATTCTTAAGATAATTTGGATCTTTTCCCATAGGAATTTTTGATCATATAAACTTTCATGACATCATGATTTTCATAAGATGCCATCTATGTGATTTAGTAATTTTGATGTATATTTATTAAATTGATCCTTAAATGCTATGGGATTTGAGGATCCAATTTAACGATATGATTTAAAATGGATTCATCCAACCAAATGTATATCATTATAATGATCTAATTTTTATGAATAAATGTTATGTCACTGGTTTGTATTTGAATGTTGATTATCAGTGTTCACAATAAATGATGGTTAGTAATATTTATCCTCTTCCAAGGATAGATGAATTTATTCATCAGATTGTGGAATATATGTTGATTTCATTATTTAATACATGGTCGAGTATAATATGATAATGAAAAACAAGTAATTCATTTAAACTACCCATTTCTATCACTTTTATAAGATCTTTAATTTCATTTTCATGTTGTTACTGTCTTGAATACACTCGTTTTGTTCATAGGAATAATAAACACTGTAATAATTGTGTTAATTTACCTATTTCTAATCATATTCACCTATAACATTATTTTATAAATGAAATTATAAGGGTTCATTATGGAACACCTGTGGTATTTCTTATAGAATCTATGAAATCAACATCTTAATAGAAATATATCCATTGGAATGTTTTTGGATATTGGAGGTATCTATCATTGGATATGTCTTGTCTCATTGAGCAGTAAGAGTGGATACATTGGAAGATAAATATGTTTTCTATTGGCTATCATCCAATATTATAGTTTTTTTATATATTTCAAAATAAATATGTGGAAATTTTTAGTGGATTATGTCTGGATTTTCATGATTAACATCTTTATTGAGAGCGTTGACATGAAACGACAATTTTTTTTAAATATATTAACCATTTTAAAGTAGTTATTATCCATATGATAAATAATTTTCATAGTAATCCGATTATCTAAAAATGTGAAGAGGACATGGTGATTCATTATTCTAATATGTATCTCTTGAACTTTTGTATTGTTATCTCCTGTACTTGAATGTAGTGATATCTTATGATTTTAATTATTAATATCATAAAGAGAAAAATAGGACTACCCATGATATTTAATTTCAAGAAGTTTTTTTTGATTTTAACTTTTGGAAACATGACTTTATAGAGAGTTTATTTTTGCATTAATATATGACAATGTGATTTATGAATGTATTCTATCAGTGAGACGTGAGTCAACATTATTGGAGGTGGAATGATTTTCTCTTTGATTATGGTTGTGAGATTTGATTCACTTATATGAATGTAAATTTCTTTACTAAAAAATGATAGATAAGTCCTTTGGATAAATTTTTAATGTTTTTGGTGATTATTAGTGTTGAATGTTTTGGCTAACAACCATGCTCCATAGTGTTGCGAATGTTTATTTTAGATAGTGTTTTTCAGAAATGGTCATGGAATCCCCTTTGTAGTGGTAGGTGGAGGTGCCTCTGTAGAGAGATTAAGTTTTTTTATGTGACACATTATTACTCAAGTAGGAATGTAGGAAGGTTGTTCAGATGATGAGTATAGGTAAGTGTTATTATTAGGAAGATGGGTCATTTTAGCAGTCATGTGAGACATTATTCATCATGAGTTTCATAGAACACATATATTAAGGAATCTGGGTGTATTAATAATAAATAAATATTTGTGGTGGATGTTCTCATATCATGTGATGAAATGGATGTTTTCACTAGTCTACCCGGATCATATGGTGTATGTTTTGTCACTTATGTGATTATGGGAAGAATAGTGATATAACCCCATTTTCTATTGGATAATGAATTGAGTTTCACGTATTATCTCACAAGATTGTATACAAATGATATAATATTTCATTATGTGGTAAATAAAATCATCATTTCTACTAAGGATCTTCATTTTACCTCACATTTATTGTGTATTATTAAACGTCATGTTTCATAAAAATCTATCGTAAAATAAATTTCCCATCAAAAAACATATGGGAAGACTAAACAGGCTATTGGGGATATGAAATACATATTTTAGTCTTATACCTTGTATATTGATGGGAATTATGTGAATAACCATTCAATTATGAAGATTACCTATAATAAAAGCTACCATTCAACCCTAAGTACATCTCCTTTTGAGGGCTCTAATTAGTAAAATATTGAATCTATATTATATTATATTCGGATTTTATGGATTGATTTATTTAGAGTAGATGTGGTGTAAATCACAACCAAGAAGGGCCACGTGATTTGAGAGAAGATGAATATAAATAAATATAGTGTGAAATGTTATGTTACTTGTAGGAGGATATCATTGGAGTTTTTTATTGGTGTAATGTTTTTTTTGGGTTTCCTTTTATATTGGGTTATGGATGCTTGATAATGGTAGTATGATATATAATATTTTTATATTCAATTTTGAGATATTTGGAGGAGTTGGCATGCTTGTATATTGGTTAGAAATTACACACAACTAAATAGGATCCAAATGGTCTTCTATAAGAAAAATTCATACTAATATATTCATGAAAACATCAATCTAATTGATTAGGTATATTTATCTATAATAGATTATGAAATAACTACGGAGTGGATTATCATTATCTAGGTTTTCTATGATAATGTATTTTGTGTGAGATTTATCCATTTTGATTGTGTTCATTGCTAACTGGGATATTTAGAAGTATTTATAGTCGAATAATAGTTAAATATGCATTCTTAGTATCCTTAGTTGTTTGAAGATTTGGTTTATTGATTTTAGTGATGTTTATTTTATGTGTTGTGAATTGTTTCAGATATGATAGTTATTTTTGAATTGGTTTGATGATGATGATGTGCCTTAGTGACAACATAATTATTATTTAGAGGTACCTTTTCTAATAGGGGTACATAAAATTTAAATATTTAATTGGATAAGGTAACTTATATTGATGAATGGTGGTCATGTTTTGGTTGTTGAAATTTTTTTGATGTGTCTAATAAATATGTTTCTAGATATTTGCTTCATTCCATAATTTTCAATAATTTTTTCTAAATCAACAAGAATTATATATGTTTTAAATGTATCTATTATAAGAAAATGGAATATTTTATCCCATTATTTTGTGTTTTTCACTATTGTATTTACTAATATTTAGTTTAGAATAGAATAATAAGAAATATGTGATTTTTTTATTCATGAGGTACAACAAAATATATGATTCAATATGTTTTTGTCTATAATAAGGGTTTTGATTTATTTTAAATCAATAATAAAATTTTTATATTACTGTATATAGGAATATGAACTTTTAAATTACTCATTTGGTTCTTTACATATGACGTATAGAGAAATATATTTCCATTCCATTTTGAAATATTTTTTTCCCTGAGGACTTATCATTATGTGAAATTGTTAAGCTCTCCACATTACATTGGATTATGTTACACTAATTTGTTCCTTTAGGGTTATCGGCGATGAAAATATTATCCATTTAAATGAATATGTTGTCAGGTGTAGTGCATGTCATGGTCCCCTTATATAAAATGGTGACCCTCAAAATTATTGGTTTTTTTGGAATGATGGTGTGTGCGGTTATGGAAAGGTTGTGTGTAAAAAGTATATGTAAAACTAATTCTCTATATCACCAAGATAAACAATATAGTGAGGTTAGTAAAAAAGACAATTTATTTATACATATATCTTAGTGACAGGTAGTTCGCATTTTTTAGTGTTAAAAATTCACTTTTCTAGGATGATTAGAAATACTTGGGGTTGGTAAAAAAAATTTAATATGAGAGTTATGTTTGTGGTTAGAACACAACAGAATAAGATATCCCGTTAATGAGATGCACCACTTACATTATTATACACATATGTGTCATGGTAATGATAATTAAAACCACCTCTATAAATATAAAGTTTGATCTTCCTTGTTAATTTTTTCATTTCATTCTATTATATCTATCGAAGAACTATATGCCTCTTACAAGAATATAGTTTTCCCTTTAGAGAGGCTTAAACTCTTGAATTTTTAGAATAATTATTTTTTTCCAGTGAACTTGTATCCCAAATTCTCATCCCATCCCTTGTTATATTTTCATCCAATGTCTCATTACCTAAGGATTCACTATTTTAGCGTTAAGTTTCAAGAAAAACCTCAATGTGTCTTGGTGGAGGCTATTACTGTAGAGTTACCATTGGAATTTTGTAGTGGTTGATCCTAGTCTCCATCAATCTTTTGTGATAGATCTCTAATGATTCAAATTGTGTATGAGGATTCATGAAACACTATTTTATTTAAAAAAATAACATAATATCATGATTTTATTTCTTTCATTGTATATTTTAAATTACCCTCATCATGATTAATTCTAAAAGAATAGATATGTGGGATAAGAATTGTGGTATAAATAGTTCACTATTATTTATTTTTTATTTCCTGTGATGTTATTATTATTTAATATTTGATAATTATATTCATTTACATCTAATGAATAATATGAAGAAGAAGATATAAAGAGTCAATAGTAATTATGGGTTGTGTGAGTGTTATTATTCTATTAAAAATTAAACCCTTAAATTTAATAAATATTTTTATCATGTATATGTGCCACAAGAAAATATAAATTTTTGAATAAAATTATTCTTATTGATGTTTTTATACAGTGTATTCACATCACTTAACTAAAACATTATTAAATTTATTAATAATATTTGTACAATTGATTATTCATAACATGAAGAGTATATAATAGATTATATTGTTATTCCATGAAATATGTTTGTTTTCAATTTTTTTGTATGAGGTATTTTAATATATGTATTGAGTGATTGGCTATGATTTTTTTATTGGTGGGTTGTGTATTTCAAGATTGAAGTATAAGATGTTGTGGTAGTGGTAATGTTGTTGGTTGAGAATATAGGTTGATATATTTAATACCCACTAGGCATGTAATGTTATGTTATTTTGAGTGATGTGACATGGAGAAGTTGTTATGGGGAGCCTATGGTTATATAATTAATATAATATTTCATTATTTATTTTAGATACATGATCAGTGATTCATAGTGTGTTTAGGAATTAGTAGCAAATATTTTTGGTTCAGAATTTTTCTTTTACATGTTTATAAGAGTAATAGTTACTCTTTTCATGTTTTCTTGAGATGACCTATAGATTATTTTGATGTTTTTATATGTAATAATTACCCTAATATATGTTAAACTAATTTTTGGTAATAATGAGGTATTGTTTGACATAGATAGAACATATAATCTTATAGGTGAGATATTTTGTGGGTTTTTCTTCCAATGAGTATTTTAGTACTTCATTGTGGGATACTTCTTGTAATTAATTTCATTCATGGTGCTATTATATTACTATCAGATTCGGGTTTATTTTATTATATATTTTTATGGTTATTGGTTCTCATATTATCCTATTTGTATGATTTCTTATATTCATATTAATGCCTCTAATGTTTTTTTTATAATATAGCTCATTGTCTCCAACAACAAGACCATTGGGTGTACTTTTTAGGGGTCACTCTCCTAATTTTATTGCCAATGAGGGTTACTAGTAGAGGGAGGTCATGAAAACATAACTCAAAAAAATATCATTTCATATAAAAAGAATGATGACTAAAACAAATAATTTTTTACAAAATTATAAATGAATCATTCTACTAATATATGGGAAATATAAAATAAATTATGAAATTAAAATTGTAAATTTTATTCAATTTAACATTAAATTAGAAAACATGTTTCTATATAAACACGTTTTCTAAATAATGTTGATGTTTTTTTACAATAAATTCTATCAATAAGGGAATCATGAATATATATATATTTATATATATATATATATTAGAAGAAACGTGTTGAGGATTACAGTAAAATTATTCCCTTATAATAATTATTAGTTTTTATATTAAAATATAATACAATGGGAACCATTAATATATGAATAAAAAAATAAGGATGGAAAATAAACAGAAATTAAAAAATTAATGAAATCATATCTGTAATATGTATGTATGAAGTGAGATATATATAGAGTTATAAATATTATAAAATGAAGAATGTGAATCAATGGGAATGGTTTGTTTCACACAATATAGGTTTTAAAAGTAACTTCACAGTTCCAGGTTCCACCAAATGGTTCCATGTAACCGGTTGGTCACATAATCTCAAGAACATTCCCCAAACGCTCGAGGCTATCAATTAGCAGCGAGGGTCATGTGTGTGATAGTGGGGAATGTATTCCATAATTGGCAGAGTAACACAGCAGAATGGAAATAATATACAACATCACAAGCAGTAATACCATGAAATAAGTAATCCACAGAAGACTAAAAGTAGATAAACAACTGCATTATATTTAAAAATAATCAGGCATATCTCATGTATCTATGAATGAAACCGAACATGTCACAATGCTGGAATATAGTACTAAACCAAAGTACAATGGAAAACAAGTAAACAACTCTAGAAGAATCACCATCCTCAACATGTTCCCATTATCTCTAACTCCGCGGAAAACAAGTACCTAAAGTAGATATGATATTTATCTAATCAAAAACTGAAATAATATATTCTATTTGGGCCCAAATGCATGATCCAAACAGGGTGTCAGATGAATAATCGTAGGCAACCACCTAAATATCTGTGCCTAATAGTCAGTGAATATATGTAGAAGGAAAAATTCAAAATTAAGTAATAAACAAGGAAGTACTCAAAATTAAACAATCCTACAGATTCAACTAATTTAATTTTCATTATGAACCAAACAAACAAAATAAACCCTCTAGAATGTACCCATGTTCTGAACCCTCTGGTTCAGTTTCAACAAAGACTCTCTGAGGAAGAACTCACCATCATTTCCCCATGTGGTCTATTATCTGTAAACTATAAAAACATTGGGCATGAACTCAACGTCCAATTCCCCCTATGGTATCGCAATAAAGAAATAAAAACAAACATAGGGAGAACTT
Source organism: Viscum album (assembly GCA_963277665.1). Classification (NCBI taxonomy): domain Eukaryota; kingdom Viridiplantae; phylum Streptophyta; class Magnoliopsida; order Santalales; family Viscaceae; genus Viscum; species Viscum album. The sequence goes on along the minus strand of OY728128.1, from coordinate 790,738,120 downwards.
ACATCCATTCCCCCTATAGTATCACAACATAAATTATAACAGACACATTGGAAATACCCTCAGTGTCCATTTCACCTGTGCTGTAACTACACAAGGTTCCCATATTCCTGTGTAATTCAATCATGCACAAATAATCTTCAGCAGCCAAATTAAACCACACAAACTACATGTATAAACAACTACAATTCATATCACCTCATCAAATGAAACACTCCATCCTAAAAATACTAGGTCTGGGATGAAACAGTAGGCATGAGAAGAAAGCAGCATAACAGGAAAAAGTAGAAAAAACAATAAATATAAAAAAACACCGAAAAACACCTCTATAGGATAAAAAATAACCCTATTTAGAAACAGGAGCCCTAAATAAACCAATCAATCATAGTAGACATAATCTAGGTAAAAACAATTAACACCCAATACCCCTATGATGTTTATTGGGATCATTTTCACATAAAATTAAAAGACTAACTAAGTAAAGGCACATACCACCTACCTCGGTGTGGTACGGTAGATATTGTTTAACCTCAACCTTTAAATTGACCTAGAACGTAGAAGATATACAAATCGTCCAATATGGTAAACCAATGACACCCCACGAAAGAGGAGAAATAAAGGATTGATGCTCTAGAAGAAGGAAGAACTTACCCTGGAAATTTAACACAATCAACGGTAGTTGATTCATATCACAAACGGCCGATTAGGGGATGAGAGAAGAATCGCACCCTATAGTCACTTCTAGATGAGAAGTCATTAGAAGAAGGGGGTGTTGTGAATGAGATGTGAACCCAATCCAATATAACAATTAAAAATAAAATTACATGATCTGTTCTTTAAAGGTATATGACATGAACTTGACATAACTATCCCCTGCATTAAGTAGTGTACAAGTCACCCCACACAACCAAAAACTCATCCATTACACGGTCACCCGCGGTAATCGGGTACACGACTTGTACTTTTATGTACACTACATGTACTTTTATGTAAAAGACATGTACATAAATTTCCAAAATCTCCTCTTTTTTTCAGAAAAACCAGAAAACAAAATCCATACCTGATATGAAGAGTTGGGTTCTTACAAACACCCCCTTAATGAAATTCTTCCCTGAATTTCCCTAAAAAGGTAGCGTAGAAAAGTCATCGAACAGCTCCAACCAATTTGATCATACATCGGCCTCCCTCTCCGAGGTCTCATCCTGTAATCGTATGTGCTTCCATAGAACCCATACAAGAGGAACAAACTAGCCATGGAGAATGTTTTCACTATGATAAAAAATCTAGATAACATGTTCCTTGAACAAGGGGTCCACCTCCAAATAAACCTCTTATGGTTGAAAAACATGATACATGTATGAGAAGTAACACAGTAGCTAAGAAATGTGGTTCGGGTTGCCATCCGAACCGACGCCCGACCCGGCCCGTGGCAAGGCCCGAAGGGTGTTCCCTATCCCCACGGGCTGGCACAAGTGCCCGGGTATAAAAATAAACCTTGGGAACGATTTACCCGAGTGAATAAATGTAAAGCAGCCAACCAAAGTAAAACAAGTAAAAGTAGAAGTGACAGTCAACAACCATTTAACCAATACGGGTTTTTAGACAAAGTAGTCAAAACTCACACAAGACAAAAAAAAATGACTACAACAAACCTAGGGGCTGCAGCTCAATGTGAGAACACTGCCTCCAAGTCACCACCAAAATGTCGCGTAGTCAGTCTAGCTAACAACCTGAACCACTGCCTCCAAAAGCCGGCCCCTTACCTGTATCAGAAGTAAACAGATCTACTTACACCCAAAGGTGTAAGTAGGGTGTGAGCAATCGCCCAGCAGGATATCACCAAGCAAGATTCCACGCACAAGTATAAAGAGAAAATCCATTTGCAATGCTGTATAAAGTAAAAGGTGCAAAAATAAATAAAAGATTTTCACAAAATTCTTTCCAAGAAAAACGGTTCAAGTCACATACCAGAGTGAAATTCAAATGGTATAAATATCACGGATCAGTGTTCGCACAAGTATCAGTAGCACCAGAGGATGGGAATGCCCTAAGGATACTAGTAACAGTGGGACCCTAGGACATCGTGTCTCAGTGAAACGTGGCTTAGATGGCCACGACCCTCAGAAAACGTGGATTAGAAGGCCACGACCCTCAGAACACGTGGCTTAGAAGGCCACGACCCTCAGATATCATATGTTTAGTTAGTGTTGCAATCGTCAAACCTGCCAGTGAAACCGGGTCGAGTCATCTCCGGACTACCAGCTCACAAGTCCTAGTCCACCCACCTAATACCCAGGCTTCCCTCCTTGTGCTTACCCAATTCAGAAAACACCTGCCATATCACCCGCACACTGATATTCTTTCTTTTGAAAATACCACACGCACACCATAGCATTTCAAAACATAGTTTGTATTGCAAGTACGCTAAATAAAACCAGTAGCACAGTTTGAAAAATAAAACAACATCCTTTTTCTTTTCTTCAATCAGGTAAACCAAAACAGTACTTTTAAAACTTGCTGATAACTATTTAAAAAAAAGAGAAAGAATGACATTCAAAGTTTTAACTAAGTCCAAGTAATAAACACATGACATTTTTTTTAATAAGGGGAAAAAGTTCATAGTATGTAAACAGGGGATAAAACATTTGATTAACTAGGAGTTCAAGCAAAGGATTATAAACCCATACTTGAGTGCGGAACCACCTACCTCAAACGGGTGCGTGAAACGACGCGGCACCGAATTCCCGACGAACAACGGTCACTGTAGGAAGCCGTCAAGGGGCCCTAAAACAGAAAATCGTTAATAAACTTAGTAATAATATAACAGAATAATAATAATAATATAATAACGATAGCAATAATAATAGTAATAATAATAATAATTATACATAATAATAATAACAATAACATTAATATTAATAATAGTAATAGCATATTAATAATAATTATTATAAATAATAATGACAACAACAATAATAATAATAATAATAATATAATAATAATAACAATAATAATAATAATAATAATATTATTATTATTATTATTTACATAATTACAATAATAACATATTAATATTTATAGTAATGATATAATAAATAACATATTAATAAAAATAACAAATGAAAACATAATACCTAATTAGATAACTTAAAATAATAAAATAAAATAACTAAAAAAAAGAAAAACGGACCTGTGCGGAGGAGGCCGAACAGGCGCACTGGAACAGAGGAGAAGAGGAAGAAAAAGAAAGGAAGAAGAAGGAGAGGAAAGGAAGAGGAGAGGAAGAAGAGGAGAGGAAGGAGAAGAGAAAGAAGAAGAAGAGAAAGAAGGAGAAGAGAAGGAGAAGAAAAGGGAGAAGAAGGAGAAAAGAGGAGACCAGCAGGGGTTGCGCCGGCTGGGGGTGCAAGGGGAGCAGCGGGTCGGCCGAGGAGGAGGCGGAGGAAGAAAAAGAAGAAGAAGCAGAGGAGGAAGAAGAAGCAGGGGTGCGGTAGGAGGGAAGGAAGGGGTGGCGGGGTGCAGTGCTGGTCTGCGAGGGAGAAGGGAGGCGTGCAGGGAAAGGAGGGAGGAGAGGGGAGCGCGGTGCGCAGGGGAGAAGGAGGGAGGGTGCTGGGGAAAAAGGGATCGAACGCGGGAGGCGGACACGGGGAGAGGGAGGAGGTCGCGGGAGGCGGACGCGGGGAGAGGAAGGCGGACACGGGGAGAGGGAGGCAGACGCGGGAGGCGGACGCGGGGAGAGGAAGGCGGACGCGGGGAGAGGGAGGAAGAAGGGAAACCCGCGGGAGGGAGAGAAGAGAGAAGAGAGGAGGGGGGAGGCGGCGGGTAGGGTTTCGGGAGGGGGAAGAGAGAGTTAAATAACCAATTAACATAAATTTAATTACCTTAACAACATGCTAATAATAATAATAATGATAATAATAGTAATAATAATACTAATAACATAATAATCAATAAAATTAATAATGTTATTAGCAATAATAATAATAATAATACTACTAACATCATAATAAAAAAAAATTAATAATAATAATAATAATAATAATAATAAAAGCATAAAATTAATACTAATAATAATAATTGTAGCATCAATAGTAATAATAATAGTATAAATAATAAAAATAAAACTGAAGTCAACATCTGTCGTTTGGTTCGTCCGTGCAACGGGCACCGAGCGTTGAAATGGCAAAGCTGCATGGCCTTGCCCATACCCTACCCGTGCGCCGAGCGGCGCAAGGCCCGCGCGCGCGCACCGTTACCCCAACGGGCAACCCAAACCGAGTTCAGCTCATGATACAACCAAATGATTTAAATAAACCGGCAATTAAATTATGAAATAAAAATTTAAAATTAAACGCATACCTCAAAAAAAAAGTCTGGGCGTGACAATTCTCCCCACCATGAAAACTTTCCGTCCTCGGAAAGTCAGCTCAAAGCCTGATCAGAGAATAGAAATGGGTACTCCTGCTCAACCCATGACTTCCGCTCCCAAGTCTCGTGTTCATCGTTCTCGTGCTGCCAAAGAACATGCATCAGAGGAATGGACTTCCCACGCAGCACCTTTTCCCGAGAATCCACTATACGCACTGGTCGCTCGACTACAGACAAGTCGGACTCTATCTCCAGCTCCTCCCAATTCAGCACATGCGACGGGTCGGGGTTGTACTTCTTTAGCTGGGAGACATGAAATACGTCGTGAATCGACGTCAACTGCGAGGGCAAAGCTAACCTGTATGCCACCTTGCCAATCCGCTCAAGAATCTCGAAAGGTCCGACATATCTCGGTGTCAGCTTCCCCTGTTTCCCCAAACGACGGTGACCTAAGCGAGGTGCCACTTTCGGAAACACTCCGTCCCCCACTGAAAACTCCAGGTCCCGCCACCTCTGATCTGCATAAGACTTGTGGCGACACTGAGCTGTCAACAACCGCTGCCTAATCCGCTTGACCTTCTCAGACGTCTCCTGAACAAGACTCGGTCCCAAGAGCGAGGCTTCTCCTACCTCAGCCCAACCCAGAGGAGACCGACAAGGTCGGCCATAGAGCGCCTCAAAGGGTGCCATTCTGATGGAATACTGGTAACTGTTATTGTAAGCAAACTCGACCAGCCCCAAATGGCTATCCCATGAGCCTCCAAAATCTAACACACAGGCCCGGAGCATGTCTTCCAGAATCTGATTCGCCCGCTCCGTCTGGCCATCGGTCTGCGGATGGTATGTCGTGCTCATCTTAATCTGCGACCCCAAAGCCTTCTGGAGGATTCCCCAAAACCGTGATGTAAAGCGGGGGTCCCTGTCAGAAACAACTGCCGACGGCACACCATGAAGTCTGACCACCTCCTGAACATACAAGCGGCCCAGTTCCTCTACCTTCGATGTGTCTCTGATCGGAATAAAGTGAGCAGACTTGGTCAAACGGTCAATCACCACCCAGATAGCATTCCTCCCTCGAGGTGTACGAGGAAGGGCAATGATGAAGTCCATGGCGACCTCGTCCCACTTCCAGGTAGGAATGGGTAATGGCTGGAGTAGGCCAGATGGTCTCTGATGTTCTGCTTTCACTTGCTGGCAAGTATAACATCGGGATACGAAGTCGGCTATGTCCCGTCTCATACCTGGCCACCAGAACTGCCGGCGAACATCGCAGTACATCTTGGTGGTACCAGGATGGACGGCCCACTGAGACTGGTGGCTATCCTGCATCACCACCTTTCGTAGAGACAACGGCACTACAGCACGGCCCTTGAAGCATAGGACCCTCTGGGAAGACAAGGACCAATCAGGAGTCTCCCCACCATGAAGAAACTGCATAGATCGCTGACAAAACTCATCACTAGGCTGCTCCTACTGAATCAACTCTAGAAGGGCAGGAGTCAACTGGATGCTGGCCAAGAAGGTACCTCCACTGTGCTCCCTGCTCTCCAATTGCAACTGGGCGAAGAGCCCCATCAAAGTCCACTCATCGCTGGACTTCTTCAACGCCTGAACTGGTACATTTCTGCTCAATGCGTCAGCTACCACATTACCCTTGCCAGGGGTATAGACAATATCAAAATCAAAACCCTGTAGGTACTCGACCCAGCGGCGCTGCCTCAAATTGATATCCCTCTGAGAGAAAATATAGGCCAGGCTCTTGTGGTCAGAATAGACCACAAACTTCTCCCCAAAAAGATAGTGGCGCCATGTCTTCAAAGCATGCATCACTGCCGCCAACTCTAAGTCATGAGTCGGATAGTTCTTCTCATGCGGCCGGAGTTGGTGAGAACCATAAGCCACAACATGGTCATCCTGCATGAGCACACATCCAAGGCCCGTACCTGACGCATCACAGTACACCACATAGCCCTTTCCTGACTCCGGTAAGGTCAACACAGGTGCGGTGGTCAACCGCCGCTTCAGCTCCTCAAAAGATGACTGGCACTGTGGGCTCCACTAAAACTTCACCCCTTTCCGGGTGAGTGCGGTCATGGGGGAGGCAAGCCGCGAGATGTCCCGGACAAAGCGCCTGTAATAACCAGCCAAGCCCAGAAAACTCCTGATCTCAAACACATTTCTCGGCTGCTCCCAAGACATAACTGCTCTGATCTTTTCGGGATCCACTGAAACCCCATGTTCTGAGACGACATGCCCCAGAAACTTCACTTTCCTGATCCAGAAAGTGCACTTCGAGAGTTTGGCATACAGGCGGTGATCCCGCAAAGTGCCCAAAACAACACGCAGGTGATGCTCATGCTCCTCCTCAGATCCGGAGTAGACTAGGATGTCATCCACGAATACCACGACAAATGAGTCGAGATATTGGTGGAACACCCTATTCATGAGTTCCATAAAAACTGCAGGAGCATTCGTCAGTCCGAAAGGCATGACTAAGTACTCGAAGTGACCGTACCTGTTTCGGAAAGCCGTCTTCGGGATATCTGCTTCTCTCACCCTGAGCTGGTGGTATCCTGAACGCAAATCAATCTTGGAGAACCACTTTGCCCCCTTCAGCTGGTCAAACAAATCGTCAATCCGAGGCAAAGGGTAATTATTTTTGATGGTTACCTTGTTCAGCTTCCGGTAATCAATGCACAACCGAAGGGTTCCATCGGCCTTCTTCGCAAATAAAACCGGTGCGGCCCAAGGGGAGACGCTCGGGAGAATGAATCCTTTGGATTCCAAATCGTCCAGATGTATCTTTAATTCCCTCAATTCGGTGGGGGCAATGCGATATGAGGGAAGAGATATAGGCTGTGTTCCCGGTGCCAACTCAATCGAGAACTGCACGTCTCTCTCTGGGGGTAAGCCAGAAAAATCATCTGGAAAAACCTCTGGGAACTCATCCACTACACGAGGTAACCCGCCCTGTGAAATACCACCATCGTCCTCTAGCGCGAGCGACGATAACTGATACGCAAGATTTCCAAGCTCAGGGAGTGGAGGTCCCGCACGTCCCGACCGAGGATCCCATTCTCCGTGAAAAAGCTGAGGAGTCCCATCTGGTGCTGTAAAGCTGACTCGGCGTTGATAGCAATCAATGTGCGCCTGGTAGCGCACCAGCCAGTCCATACCGAGGATCACATCAAATAGGTCCATGTCAAGGACCAAGAAATCCCATTCCATCTCGACACCCGACACAGAAAGTGCGCACGATCGGCACTTGAGGCCTTGCTCCCTCTTTTTCCCCAACGACGTTACCAACTCCACAACAAACTATAAAAGCTCGGATGGTAGGTTCAGCAGATTCACAAAACGAGCAGATATAAAAGAAACTGAAGCACCAGTATCAAATAAAACTGCAGCTATAGAAGATGCAACCAGAATAGTACCTCGAACCGTCGAAGGCCCTGCATCAGATCCCGCTGGTGCCTGATCCACAGCATGCAGTTGCCTGGTCCCTGCCTGAGAGCGACCGCTCGCCTGAGGCTTTGCCCTGATATGGCTCTGCCCTGAAGACGATCTGGTCCAACCACCACGCCCACCAAACCGAGATCCTGTCGTCCTGGTCGGCTCTGACTGAACTGATACCCCTCTAGAAGCCACTGATCCAGCCCCACTCTGATAAGGGCGTGCAGTCCTGCAGAAGCGCTGTAGATGTCCCACCACTCCACATCCATGGCATGGTCTGGGAGGGTATGGACAAACGGGTCGGATGTGCCCTGCCCTTCCGCACTGATGGCACACAACAGACCCTGCACCAGAAGCCCCAGATGAAAACTGCCTGGGAGGATGACCTGAGCTGCCATCACCCTTCTTCCATTGCTCATCACGCTTCCTTTTCTTCTCAGATGAACTGCCACTGCCAAGCCCTGACACTGATCCAGAAAACCCCGACTTTCCCTTCTGGTCAATCTCGGCCATACAAGCACGATCGACCACCTCAGCATAAGTCTTCAGCTTGAACAAGAAAACCTGGGAGTGAATTTCTGGTCGAAGGCCCTTCTCAAACTTCCGAGCCTTCAAGAATTCGCTCGAAACTATCTCAGGTGCGTACCGTACCAGTTCAGCAAAGCGATTCGCATACTCCATCACTGTCTGATTCCCCTGTGATAGCTCCATGAACTCCCGAGATCTAGCATAGGCTACAAACTCTGGACAATACTGCTCTTTGAAGAGACCCTTGAAATCCTTCCAGCTCATGTGCTCGTGCTTCCCAGCCTGGACCACTGATTCCCACCATTTGCGACTGGAACCCTCCAGCTGGAACGAGGCGCACTTCACCCTGACTTCCTCAGGCGTGTCAAGGAAATCGAACACGCGTTCTATCTTCTCAAGCCACTCCTCTGCCTCCTGAGGTTCTGAACCACCTCGGAAAGAAGGAGGTTTTCTCCTCAGAAACTCCTGAGCTCTATCCTTTCTGGAGCCAAAATCTTCCCCTCTAGCTGGTTCAGGGGCGGGGGCGGGAGTCGCCCCTTGTCCTAAAGCCTGAACGGCTCGGACCATCGCCTCAACAAATCTCTGATCAAGCGACGCGGGAGAACTCTCTCCAGCTTCCTCCCGTGGATGCAGGGGAACTCTCCGGGGAGGCATCTTACTGAAAAAAAACAGCAATCAAGAAAGGAAACCATCAATAAAAAGGGAATAAATTTTCCAACAAGATAATAATTCATCAATAACCCAATCATGAAGAAACAAATCCATATAAAAGCTTTACTTTCCTTATCTGGTGTCCACGCACAGTCTGCAGCCTGCACGTCCCACCCAGAAAGAAAGTGAAACAAGCACCCTGACATCCCATGGTGACTCAGTATCTGTCACGAGGCGTGCTGGCCAGGCACCCTACTCGCAACATGAATTCCGAGCCCCGACAGACCCAACTCGTGTACAACCCAACTCATCCCAAATAACATAAACCACCAACAAAAACCTCCCTTTGATACCATTTTGTCACGAACCGAATCGGGTTTCCATCCGAACCGACGCCCGACCCGGCCCGCGGCAAGGCCCGAAGGGCGTTCCCTATCCCCACGGGCTGGCACAAGTGCCCGGGTATAAAAATAAACTTTGGGAACGATTTACCCGAGTGAATAAATGTAAAGCAGCCAACCAAAGTAAACCAAGTAAAAATAGAAGTGACAGTCAACAACCATTTAACCAATACAGGTTTTTAGACAAAGTAGTCAAAACTCACACAAGACAAAAAAAATGACTACAACCAACCTAGGGGCTGCAGCTCAATGTGAGAACACTGCCTCCAAGTCACCACCAAAATGTCGCGTAGTCAGTCCAGCTAACAACCTGAACCACTGCCTCCAAAAGCCGGCCCCTTACCTGTATCAGAAGTAAACAGAACTACTTACACCCAAAGGTGTAAGTAGGGTGTGAGCAATCGCCCAGCAGGATATCACCAAGCAAGATTCCACGCACAAGTATAAAGAGAAAATCCATTTGCAATGCTGTCTAAAGTAAAAGGTGCAAAAATAAATAAAAGATTTTCACAAAATGCTTTCAAAGAAAAACGGTTCAAGTCACATACCAGAGTGAAATTCAAATGGTATAAATATCACGGATCAGTGTGCGCACAAGTATCAGTAGCACCAGAGGATGGGAATGCCCTAAGGATACTAGTAACAGTGGGACCCTAGGACATCGTGTCTCAGTGAAACGTGGCTTAGATGGCCACGACCCTCAGGAAACGTGGCTTAGAAGGCCACGACCCTCAGAACACGTGGCTTAGAAGGCCACGACCCTCAGATATCATATGTTTAGTTAGTGTTGCAATCGTCAAACCTGCCAGTGAAACCGGGTCGAGTCATCTCCGGACTACTAGCTCACTAGTCCTAGTCCACCCACCTAATACCCAGGCTTCCCTCCTTGTGCTTACCCAATTCATAAAACACCTGCCATATCACCCGCACACTGATATTCTTTCTTTTGAAAATACCACACGCACACCATAGCATTTCAAAACATAGTATGTATTGCAAGTACGCTAAATAAAACCAGTAGCACGGTTTGAAAAATAAAACAACATCCTTTTTCTTTTCTTCAATCAGGTAAACCAAAACAGTACTTTTAAAACTTGCTGATAACTATTTAAAAAAAAGAGAAAGAAAGACATTCAAAGTTTTAACTAAGTCCAAGTAATAAACACATGACATTTTTTTTAATAAGGGGAAAAAGTTCATAGTATGTAAACAGGGGATAAAACATTTGATTAACTAGGAGTGAAAGCAAAGGATTATAAACCCATACTTGAGTGCGGAACCACCTACCTCAAACGGGTGCGTGAAACGACGCGGCACCGAATTCCCGACGAACAAAGGTCACTGTAGGAAGCCGTCAAGGGGCCCTAAAACAGAAAATCGTTAATAAACATAGTAATAATATAACATAATAATAATAATAATATAATAACGATTGAAATAATAATAGTAATAATAATAATAATTATACATAATAATAATAACAATAACATTAATATTAATAATAGTGATAGCATATTAATAATAATTATTATAAATAATAATAATAACAATAATAATAATAATAATAATAATATAATAATAATAACAATAATAATAATAATAATATTATTATTATTATTATTATTATTTACATAATTACAATAATAACATATTAATATTTATAGTAATGATATAATAAATAACATATTAATAAAAATAACAAAAGTAAACATATTACCTAATTAGATAACTTAAAATAATAAAATAAAATAACTAAAGAAAAAGAAAAACGGACCTGTGCGGAGGAGGCCGAACAGGCGCGCTGGAACAGAGGAGAAGAGGAAGAAAAAGAAAGGAAGAAGAAGGAGAGGAAAGGAAGAGGAGAGGAAGAAGAGGAGAGGAAGGAGAAGAGAAAGAAGAAGAAGAGAAAGAAGGAGAAGAGAAGGAGAAGAAAAGGGAGAAGAAGGAGAAAAGAGGAGAGCAGCAGGGGTTGCGCCGGCTGGGGGTGCAAGGGGAGCAGCGGGTCGGCCGAGGAGGAGGCGGAGGAAGAAAAAGAAGAAGAAGCTGAGGAGGAAGAAGAAGCAGGGGCGCGGTAGGAGGGAAGGAAGGGGTGGCGGGGTGCAGTGCTGGTCTGCGAGGGAGAAGGGAGACGCGCAGGGAAAGGAGGGAGGAGAGGGGAGCGTGGTGCGTAGGGGAGAAGGAGGGAGGGTGCTGGGAAAAAAGGGAGCGAACGCGGGAGGCGGACACGGGGAGAGGGAGGCGGTCGCGGGAGGCGGACGCGGGGAGAGGAAGGCGGACACGGGGAGAGGGAGGCAGACGCGGGAGGTGGACGCGGGGAGAGGAAGGCGGACGCGGGGAGAGGGAGGAAGAAGGGAAAACCGCGGGAGGGAGAGAAGAGAGAAGAGAGGAGGGGGGGTGGCGGCGGCTAGGGTTTCGGGAGGGGGAAGAGAGAGTTAAATAACCAATTAACATAAATTTAATTACCTTAAAAACATGCTAATAATAATAATAATGATAATAATAGTAATAATAATACTAATAACATAATAATCAATAAAATTAATAATTTTATTAGCAATAATAATAATAATAATAATACTAACATCATAATAAATAATAATAATAATAATAATAATAATAATAATAAAAGCATAAAATTAATACTAATAATAATAATTGTACCATCAATAGTAATAATAATAGTATAAATAATAAAAATAAAACTGAAGTCAACATCTGTCGTTTGGTTCGCCCGCGCAACGGGCACCGAGCGTTGAAATGGCAAAGCTGCATGGCCTTGCCCATACCCTACCCGTGCGCCGAGCGGCGCAAGGCCCGCGCGCGCGCACCGTTACCCCAACGGGAAACCCAAACCGGGTTCAGCTCATGATACAACCAAATGATTTAAATAAACCGGCAATTAAATTATGAAATAAAAATTTAAAATTAAACGCATACCTCAAAAAAAAAGTCTGGGCGTGACATGTAATAATCCTCTTATGTCCCAAACACGGTGTGACATGTAGAAAAATAGGATCTTTGACCTTGAAATCCAATGGAAATCACTATAGATCATCATAAGACTTCTGTCGTGACTGTACAATATACATCCTTTTCTGAATCAACATCATCTTCTCTGTGGTCTCCTATAAAAGTTTATGTCCTAGCGTAGCTGTCTCCCCTTCCTCCAACCAACATAATGGTGATCAGAATGGCATACCGTACAAATCCTAACAACTTGAAATTGTAATAGTTGATTGAAAACTATTATGATCGAAAAACTCCAAAAGAGTTAATCAATTTTCCCGAAAACCTCCAAAATCTAGCATGCATGCTAGAAGCATGTCCACCAGCAAATGTATCGTACCCGCTGACTGACCATCTGTCAGGGGATGGTAATCTATACTCAAAATTTACTGTGTGCCCAAAGCTCTCTGTAATCCCTGCTATACCCAAGAAATAAAATAGGATTCCCTGTCTGAAATAACAGAGTGTGGAACTCCATGTAAACGTACAATCTCTCAGATGTATAGCCTTCCCATCTCATCAACACGGAAGGTCTCCGTGATCTGTAAGAAGTGTGAAACCATCGTGGGATTGAAAATGACAACCCGAACTGCATTATTACCTTGAGGAAATCTTGGTAATCCTATCATGAATTCCCTCACTACCTAATTCCACTTCCACTCGAGAATGGGTAACTACTGAAAATTCCAAACTGGTCACTGATGCTCCAGTTTCTTCTGCTGACAGGTGGATCATCTCATAAAAAACCCACCGACATCTCTCTTCATTCTTGGAAACCAATACTAACATTTCATATCTCGATACATCTTTTTGATACCAGGATGAATTTCCCAAACTAAGGAATTAAAGTCTCGTATTAGATCCTTGTGTGTGTGTGCTAACACCCATACGCACAATGGAAACACATGATATCATCCTCGCCTATTCTCCTTCCAAAAATATGGTCCTCCCCTGACACACTCTCATGTAGGACTATGCCTTTGGAATCTGCTATCATCCTCATTCGCACTGAATAAAGTACAGTACTGGTAACATCCATATAAGAAAGAAACGACTTCCCTGTATATCATGATCCTCCAAACAAATATTCCAAAACAGATCTATAAACTTCCACTCACTTCTAGCCTCTTGAAATTCCTATATATGAGTCTTTCTCAACGCATTAGCCATTGTGTTTCCTTTCCCAGGCATGTAGGCATTCTCAAAGTAAAAGGACTCAAGGAACTCAACCAGCCATCATTTTATCATATTCACATCACGCTGAGTGAATATATACACGAGAATTTTGTTGCCTGTGAAAACCAAAAAATTATCTCCCAAAACAAAATGTCTCCAATAGTGTAAAGAGTGAACAACTTCATCCAACTCAAGATCATGTGTCGGGTAATTCCTCTCTTGTGGCCTCAACTATCGTGACCCATATGCAACGACTCTATCTCCCAGCATAAGCACAACTCCCAGCTCGATACCTGATGCATCACACTAGACTATCTAGATCTTTCACACCTCTGGAAATAAAAGTATTAGTGCAAAATTAAACCTCTCCTTCAGATCATGAATGGTTAAATCCCATGAATCTGTCCACAGGTACTTCACACACTTCTTAGTTAGCCGTGTCAGGGACGCTGCTAAGCATGAAATGTCCAGTGTGAAATTTTTGTAGTAACCATACAACCCCATAAAACTCTGTTCCTCAAAGACATTATTCAGATGCTCCATGGAAACTACTACCCTGACCATCTCTAGGTCTATTATCTCAGCTGTCTCCAAGATAACATGACCCATGAACTGGATTTTTTGCATCCAAAAGTGTCATTTTTAGTGCATACCATATAATTGATGCTCTCTTAGGGTACGCAAAATGATCTCAAGATGGGTAGCCTAGTTGAGTCAAGTGTGAGACTAAACCAAGATATCATCTACAAAGACTACCATGAATGAATCAAATTATTAATGGAACACTCAGTTCATATGTTCCATAAAAACTGTATGTGCGTTCATGAGACCGAACAACAGAACCAAATACTCATATAGACCATACCTGCTCTAAATAGCTGTAAGAGGTATAACTGATGGTATAACGCGCAACTAATGATAGAGGAATCGCAATTAAATCTTCAAGAACACCCATTATCCTTGAAGATCATCAAAGAGATCATCAATCCTTGGAAAGGGATGTTGGTTTTTCACTATCAACAGGTTTAGATTCTGATAATCCACATAAAGTGTAATGACACAATGATTTTCAATGGAAATTTACATCTTATAAATATGTCATAAAATTTCATGAAAACTCAATATAATTAACTACTATGTGCTAAGTGATCTTTGAACACAAGTTTGTCAGTTCTGTGTTTGAAATTTCAAAAATATGAAATACACGGTGGTAATCAGTATGTTATTTGGAGTCCAATAAGAAAAACATGATTTTTTAAATAGTAACCTAACCATATGAATATTAACATACTATTATGAATAGGGATATAACCTAATGAATAGTAATCATCCCTATGATAATATATAAATATTATTCATGTTGAACGTATAATTTGCCTATATTTCAGAATAATTAAATGAATGTTTTAAAACGAGGATTTTATGATTTTAATAATATATAAAAATAAAATATTTTTTAAAATATTTTTTAAAATATTGACTTCATTTTTGTTATCTACATGTTGAAAAATGGATGGGGAGAATTTTTGGGATTTTTCTGAATTTCCGGAATTTTTTATTGAATAGTGAAATACTATATTTTAAAAATAAACTAAATAAACTAATTATAGACTAATGCCCAATTTTCCCCTGATGTATACCAAATTGGTTCTGGTTTACATGATAAAATTACTATTCTTGGTCATGGAAGACTCACTATTACATAACCTGTGGGGAAATAATAAATAAATTAATTTTATATTCAGAAATCCCCTCTCAACTCCACTATAAATACCACCTTTCACACCCTCATTTTGTCACTCTTATCAAGCTTCAAGATTTTATTAATCTCTACCCAAGAATATTCCATATCCCATTCCCAACGTCAAGGATATTTTTTTCTTATCAAAAGTCCAATACTAGGTCCCTTAAGGAGGATCTGAAGAGAATGATTCAAGAGTTAATTTCTCTCAATATTATCCTCTATTTTCGTTTTAAATTTGATATTCTTTCCATATTCTCTCCCCTTCTATATTCATCCACATGGTATATTAACTCTTGTACCATAAATATACTATAATGTTATTATACTAATGAGATATTATACCATCCATCCCCCTTATCATTTTCATTTTATTTTATAAAAGAAAACATTGTTTGTGAGGTGTAAATCAATCACCTTCATGAATGACATGTTTTATTTCTCCATTTCTAATTTCATATTTGTTCATGGAACCATTTTTATGGTTGAAAAAGAATATTTTAAATGTATGATATCCTATTTGATGTTATATAACTAACTTATGTACATATTTATAAATTATTTATCAAAACATGTTCATTGTGGTCAAGAAACCGTCCAAATTAACTCAAACAATCATTATTTAATTCTAATATAATGATTCATCAACATGGTATATAATATAATGAATTATAAGATAATTTAAACTCCTAGAAGATAATTAATAACATCTAATATCATTTATATATGTTTACCCATGTTCTACATGAACGACAATATATGAATACAAGTGAATGACTCAAGAAAAACCATAAAAAACAATATAGAACAATGTTTTTAAACTCTATAACTCATCCAAAGGGATATAAAATTACTTAATGAAACCATACTGAGAAATATTAATATAAAAAAATGTTATGAAATTGATAATTATTTAATATAATGTTGTTATACAGGACATTAATGTGAAAGAAGCGTTCAGATATATGATAAGTGGAAAATCTGGGACCGAATTTTCATTCTTTGGGTTCTCCCTCTTTCACTCCATTTTTTGTATGATTACTCCATAAAATGAGATTTCACATAATTTTAATACATATTCGGGGATATATATGTTATCCAATAGATTTTATGTCAAACACAATGTTTTCCAAAAGCACTCTTCTTTCAAAAACACAACTTTTACTTCTCAATAAAGGTGGATGGTTCTTATATCAAGTATGTTTTACCTCTTTATTTTGGGATCCCAGTGTTTATGAATGTATTATTATGATATGTAACCCATTACATTTCATGGGTTAGTTTTTATCATTTTTTTATATTTATCCATTCTTTCATTTATGATAATGATAATGATATGATGTGACGGGTGCGCCCGAAATTTTATAGCGCAATATGAATGTTTGAATGTGATGGGTGCACCCGCATTTATACATCACTCCAATGAATTGGAAAGTGAAATTAATCTTATTAGTTAATCTGAAATGATGTGTGATCATTATTATAGATTTTTTCACAAGTATGTGTGTTTGTTAACCACTAAGACATGTTGTTTTATTTTTATGGATTTCCACATTTCAAATCACTTATTAATGCTTTCTCTAATATTCATGATCATTTTCCTATGTTATGGTTATGATCACCCATTATTTTATGGTTCTTATATATTCTCTTATTGGGATTTTATACCACCCCTTTTTATGTATATCCTTAGGTGACTACATGTACTAAGTTGGATTCAAGTCCCAATAAGAAGCTAGAGAAGAAGGAATTAAATAAATGATTATGCTTGTTGTTATAATTGTTATGTATGGTCTTAGTTTTCCCAAGACACTAAATCATTGGATCTTCTATGCATAATACTATAATGATTCTTATATTCAAAATTGTTTAATAGTAATGTGAAAAAATTTTGGGTTGCAATAGTTGGTATCAAAGGAAAGGTTTAGTTAATTTGGGAATTAGGATTAGTGAACCATGGAGAAAACATCTAGTATGAGACTAATTAAAAATATTCATACAAGAATATTTAAATATGGATCCCATAGTTTTTTTATTTTAGTATAAATTTTCAAATGGATAAGTTATTCCTGGATTGATGACTTATGATTTGTTATAACCATTTCTATAATAGATAATGGTGTGAACCAAAAGAAACTAGTCTGGAAAATAATGTGAGGTCCAATGACACCATTTCCCGAGTGACAACCCTGATGATTTGGTAGGTTGAGTTCAAAACAAACAGGAGATTCTTACCCAACTATATCATGTTATGAACAATATCCATAACAATAGAGAACGTCCTTCTTCACCAAAGAGTGATATACTAGCTATAAAAGGTTTTATGAGGCAAAAAAAAAAGGAAATTTAGTGGATTGTTCAATCCACTAGTTGTGGAATAGTGGGTCAACTCTATGGAGAAGATCCTTTTTGTGATACACATTTATGATACATACAAGGCGACTCTATTCATTTATCATCTATATGGAGGGGCTGATCAATGGTGGGATATGGTTATGAACTCCATGACAAGGGAGGAAATTGAAGAGATAGAATGGAAAGACTATATGATAATGTTTCTTAAGTTGAATTTCCTAAGAACTCTTTAAACAAATATGAAGAGAGAATTCATAGAGCTTAAGAAAAATGAAAGAGAATTTGTCGCAACCTATGAAGTGAATTTCAGAAGTCTTGAAAGGTACACATCAAGGTTGTTATAAAAAATTATAGAATTATTTATAAATTCATTAGTGGATTAAAACCACACAATCTAAAGGCTTTTCCAATTAGAGACAATGGTAGTTATGAAGAAGTTGTTTAGTGTGCTCTCAATGTGTCGATATAGTTCATAGAATGGTACCATGGATATGGTGAATGAAAAGAAAGATGGAGTTTCATACTAGGGAATCTATGGAAAATGGTGGGAAGAAAACTCAACGACCCACATGCAAAAAATGAGGGATCTTGCACAATGGGAACTGCCTCAATGGGATGGGGAAGTGATTAAAATTTCGGAATGAAGGAGACCATGATCAATAATGACAAAAAGACATGAAATGGAAGGAAAATGTAGCAAAATAAAGGAGAGAAATACCCATGGTTCAATGATACAATTGTAGGGTGATTGGGAACTATGAAATCCAGAGCACTAATCCTTGAGTTATTGAGGGAAATCAGTGTCATCAAACACCAAATCCAATGGAACAAGTTAAGGCTTATGCCATCCCTACTCTAGAAGAGGATCAAGAAAATGAAGTTGTACAAGGTGAACTTCCTATTCACTCAAGAATGGAAAAAGGATTATTTAATTCTGGTTCTATGTATTCCATTATATATTGCAAGTTAGATAGAACTATAAAATCAAAGCCTCGAAATCATGAAGTAGAGATATCTGTAAAAACACCAACTAGTGAAATCATTGCAACCAATGTTTTTTACTCTTCTATTGTTGGCATATGTGGGAAGATTCTTCCAGGGAATCTATTAATACTCCCCTTGGTGTAATTTGATTCTATAAAGGGGATGGATTGGTTATCGTTATATAGATCACATATCAACTGTTAGGAAAAGGAAATATATTTTGATATTCTGAACCATACCATGCTCCTCTATAAATTCCTAGAAGATCATTGATATCCTTTTAAAAATCCTTTAATGGTGTGGGAGTTGATTCCCTATGAGGATGAATACCTCTCACAAATGGTTGAGTAAAAGGATAGTACCGACAATTTGGTAATTCCCATCATGAGGGAATACAATGATGTATTTCCTGAAGAGTTTCCCGGAATTCCCTCAGATCGTGAGGAAGATTTCTCAGTAGAACTCATAACCGGAGCTAATCCTTTGTCAATGTTTCCCGATATGATGGATCCTATCGAACTGGAAGAGTTGATGAAGTAGTTGTTAGAGAATATGGAAAAAAGCTTCATACACCCTAGTGCATCACCTTGGGGTGCTCCAGTGCTATTTGTGAAGAATAAGGATGGAACAATGTGGATGTGTACCAATTACCAGTAACTCAACAAGATCACCATAAATTACAAGTATCCTATTCCATGGATTGATGACTTGTTTGATCAGTTAAGAGATCAATACTTCACAAAGGTGGATTTTTATTTTGGATATCATTAGTTAAAGGGGAATAAGGTGGATATTCTGAATATTCCCTCCCATACACGATATAGGCACTATGAGTTTCTGGTGATGCCCTTTGGACTTACTAATGCCCCTGCAATCATCATGGATTCTATGAATAGAGTATTTATACATTACCTTGACAAATTTGTTGTAGTCTTTATTGAGGGTATTCTCATCTACTCCAATAGTAAGGGGTAACATGAAGGACATCTATGAATTATGTTCGTGATATTGAGAAATTATATGTTGTATGATAGGTTTAGAAACTGTCACTTTTGGTTGAAGGAAGTCACTTTCTTGGGGCATGTGATCACAAGTGATCAATTTCTGTGGACCCTATAAAAATGGCAATTGATTAATGGACTAGGACCTCTAGTGTCATTGAAATATGTAGTTTTCTTGGATTAGCTGGGTACTACCAATGTTTTGTTAGAAATTTCTTTGGATTTTCAATCATTCTAACTTTGTTAACATGGAATTTGGTAATGTATGTCTGGACAGAAGAATGTGATGGAAGCTTCAAGGAGTTAAAGAGAAGGCATATCAATGCCCATGTACTCACACTACCAAAAAGTGGAGAATGTTTTTTGATATACAATGATGCTTCAATGAAAGAATTGTGTTGTGGACTCATGAAAAATGATAATGTGATAGCCTATGACTCATGACATTTGATGATCCATGATCAGAACAACCCAACACATGATCTAGAGCTGGTAGCTGTGATTTCTTCCTTGAAAATATACCAGTACTACCTTTGTGGTTAGGAGTCTGACATATACTCTGACACCAAGATCCTAAAGTATATATTCACAAAAAAGTATCTCAAGCTGAGTCAAATTAGTTGGTTATATCTAATCAAGGATTATGATTTCTCTATTCACTACCATACTTGATAGGAGAATAAGGTAGTTGATGCTTTAAGAAGAAACGAACATGCTACACTATCCATGTTATGGATTTAGAAAGACCCTATCTTCATATATATGTATAGGATAGATTCTGAAATCATAAGTGCAGGGGATACATCCTACCTTTACAAAATTATTACAAATCCATAAATCCAAGTTAATATCAAGGAGGCATATTGGGATGATGTGGAGTTAAAAAAGTTGGTGAATGCAGTAAATGAAGAAATTTTTTTGAGAGTTCCATATCGATGATGATGGTGTGATTTGGTTTGGAACACGGCATTGGGTTCCTTCATCAACCATGATAAAGAGGGAGATATTGAACAATGAAAATAGAAAAACATTCTTTATCCATAGTTGAAGTACCAAAATGTACCGTGATCTCCTAGTACACTTCTTGTTGGATAACATGAAAAAGGTGATCAAATAATATATCTCAAGGTGATTGGTATTTTAGCATGTTAAGGTAGAGTAACAAAAGTCCAATGGGATGACACAAACATTGCCTAAAACCATTTGTAAATAGGAAAATATTACTATGTACATTGTCATGGGTCTCCCGACGGTGTCGAAAAGAAATAATGAGAAATGGGTTTTGGTTGACCAAGTCACCAAGACTACCCATTTTATCTCTATTTGGGTTGATCTCTCGTTTGATCAACATGCGAAGCTATATGTGAAGGATATGGTGAGGCTTCAGGATGTTCTACTCTTAATTTTTTCTGATCATGATCCAAGGTTCACATTTAAAATCTGGAAGATTCTTCAATATGCTTCGTGTACTAAATTAAATTTCATCACGATTAATCACCCCCAAACTGATGGCCAATCTAAAACGACTATTTATATGCTTGAAACTATTTTGTGAGAATGCTCTCTATTGTTCAATGGTGGATGGTGTCAGCATCTTCCTTTAGGTGAGTTCCCATACAACAATAGATTCCACTCGAGTATTCAGATGGCTCTGTATGAAGCTTTGTATGGAAAGCGATATAAAACTCTAACCGGTTGGGATGAAGTTGGAGAATCAAAGAGACTTTAACCTGATCTTGTGCAGGAGATGTCAAATAAGGGTAATGTCATCTAGAAAATCATCAATGATTCACAGAGTCATAATAATAGCTATGCTGATAACCATCAAAGAGACTTGGAGTTCGATGTTGGAGATAAAGTATTCCTTCGAACATCACCCTCGAAGAAGTCATGCAGTTTGGAAAGAAACGGAATATAATCCCAATGTACATTGGCCCCATTGAAATCCTTGAACACATAAGAGCTATGACCTATCGGCTTGCACTTCCACTAAATTTGGCTCACAATCCTGATTTGTTTCACATATCAATCCTGTGGAAGTACATACCTAATCTATCACATGTACTGAGCATAGAAGTAGTACAACTGGAAGATGATCTCTCTTATAAGAAGCATTCAGTAGAGAATCTGGACTCAAGAGATAAGATTCTATGCATAAAAAAAACCAAACATTTCAAAGTGTTGTCGAGGAAACATAATTTTTATGAATTAACATGGGAACTGGAATAGGTAATGAAGGAGAATTACCCTCACCTTCTTGTGTAAATTGAAATTTTGAGGGAAAAATTTCCTAAGTGGGGAAAAATGTAATGACCAAATGTTTTTAATGGAAATTCCCTTCATAAAAATATGTAATAAAATCACTTGATAACACAACATAAAGAATTATTAAGTGCTAAGTGACTTTTAAACATATGTTTTTCACTTCTGTGTTTGGAATTTTGAAAATCTGACGTACACGGTTGAAATGAGTAAGTTATTTGGAGTTCAACAAGAAAAACATAACTTTTAGAAATTGTCACCTACCCTTATGAATAGTAACATACCTTCATGAATAGTGATATACCCTAATGAATAGTAACCTTAGCTATGATAATATATAAACAATATTCTTGTATAAATATGATATACCAATATTTTAAAATAACTAAATGAATGTTTTAAAACACATTTTTATGAATTTAATTAAATAATAAAATAATTATATTTAGAATTTTTTTGACAAATGGATGTCATTTTTGGATTCAACAATTTGAAAAATGGTTAGGGATGATTTTTTGGGATTTTTCTCAATTACATTAATTATTTTATGAACAGTGAAATAACATAATTTACACAAATAAGCAAAATAAGATAATTATATTGTCATGCATAATGTTCTGCTAAAGTAAGACTGATTGGTTCGTGTTCACATGATAAAATTAATATTATTGGAAATGGAAGATGCACTATTCTCTTATCTTGTGGGGAAATAATAAATTAATGAATTTTATATTGAGAAATCATCTCTCCCCACCACAATAAATACCACCTTTCACACCCTCATTTCCTCACAACTCTCATGCTTCAAGACTTGTCTAAAATCTAACCGAGAATCTTCCCTAGCCCCTTCCATGCGTCCAAGAGCTCTGGTCACATCAATAGTCAATGCCTAGGTCCCTTATGGAGGATCTCAAGAGGAGGATTCAATAGATTATTTCTCTCCCTCATTTCCTTTAATTTCTTATCAATTTACGGTTCTTTTCTTATTTTATCTCCACCTATATGGATCCACATGGTATGGTAACTCTAGTATCATACATACACTAGAATGTTATGATAATAATGGAATATTATACCATCCAAACCCCTTCTTCTCATACTTTTATTTTATAAAAGAAAATGTTGTTTGTGAGGTGTTAATCTATCACCATCAAGAACAACATGTTTTCTATTTCCCCTAATACTTACATATCTGGCCATGAAACCATTTTTTAACCAGAATATTTTATATTTATTATGTCTTATATAAGTTTTTTTAACTAACTTATGTACATATTACAAAATTATTAATCAAAACACGTTCGTTGGAGTAGAAAAAACCACCCAAATTAATTCAAACAATCATCATTTAATTTTTATATAATGATTCATCCACATGGTATATGACATAATAAATTATGAGATTATTTAAACTCCTTTAAGATAATTAATATCATATAATATTATTTCTATATGTTTACCCATGTTCAACTCGATCTTCAATTTATGAATACAAGTGAACAGCTTAACAAAAACCATAAAAACAAACATTCCCGCACAATGTTTAAAAAATCTATTTCTCATACAAAGGAACATAGAAACATCTTAATGAAACCATAATTAACCATATAAATATTCACAAGGCTCTGTAATTGTTAATTAATGAATCAAATGTGGTCATACAGGACACTAAAGAGAAGGAAGCATTTAGATATAAGGTAAGGGGGAAAATCTCAAACCTAATTTTTTTTCTTCGGGTTCTCCCTCTTTCACTCCATTTTTGGTATGATTACACCTTGAAAATTATGAATTCATAATTATATTACTTATTCTATGATATACATGTTCTCTAATGTATTTTATGTCAAACACAATGTTTTCCAAAAAAAATCTTCTTACAAAACAAACCTTTTACTGCTCGCTAATGGTGTATGGATCTTATATCAAGTATGTTATTCCCTCTTTATTTTGGGAACCCTAAGATTATGATTTAATTTTATGATATGAAACACATTCCTTTTCATGAGTTATTTATGATAATTTTTGAAATATGTTCATTTTGGCATGCTTGATAATGTTAATTTTATGATGTGACGGGTGTGCCTGAAATTTTATAGTGAAATAAGAATGATTGAAGGTGACAGGTGAGCCCGAAATTAGAAAGAACTCCAATGCCTTGGATAAAGTGATGAATCTACTCTGTTAATTTGAAATGATGTTTTTACAAGATGCTATATTTGTTCATAAGTATGTTTGGTAGTTAACAACTAAGACATTATGTTTAATTTTTAGGCATTTCCACATTTCAAGTCTCTTATTAATGTTTCTTATCATGTTCATGATCATTTTCATATGTTATGGTTATGCTCACCCCTTATTATATTATTCATATATATCCTCTTTCTGGTCATTTATCACACCCCTTTTTATGTATACCATTAGGTGACTACATGTACTAAGGAGGGGTTATGTGCTAATAAGAATCAAGATAAAAAGGAATTAAATAAATGTTTACAGCTGATGTTGTAATTATTATGTGTGGTTATTGTTTTCCTAAGACAATGAAACTTTGGATCCTATATGTATTATATTATTATGTTTTTTATCTTTTAAATTATGTAATAGTAATGTATGAAATGGCTAGGTCGCTATACAAACTCTGTGGGTACCATCCGCCTTCTTCGTAAATATGACAGGTGGACCCCAAAAAGTTATACTGGGTTAGATTATACCCTTTTCCTGTAACTCCTAAAACTACTCCTTGATCTCATGTAACATTTTTGTAGCCATCCAATTAGGAGGAATGGACACTGGTACTAATCTTTGAGCATGATCAAAATAAAATTCAATGTCACTATTAGGATAGATACATGAAAAGACCTCTAGAAAGACGCCTCTGAAACGATCCACCAATTGAGGAATGTCCAACTATGAATTCCACTGGTCATCTAGATATAGACGACCAATCTAGGTTGAATCTCCTACCATCCAATTATGTGTGGGTCCTACTCTTATTGCTTGGATATCCCATTCTTCCTTGTGTAAAAACAAATCGCCCCTTAGTGATGTAAAACTCTCCCTATGGCGATAGCAATTGACAACTTCCTGGAAGGGAACTATCCATTCCATTCGGAGAATGAAATCATATCCCGTCAGCTCTATGACATATAGGTACCATAAGAACTGACACCAACCAACCACAAGGGGGCACTCCTTGCACTGACATACAATTGTCATTCTTGTTCCCAACAGAGTGTCTAGTGTCATGAAATCAAATGAAATTAATATACCAAGCCAAAGTATCTCCACAACAGCAAAAGATATTACTATATAAGAATCACCTATATCGAAATGTGTATAAGATAAAACTGAGGCAACTAGAATCATACCTCAAACAATAGAAGGTTCAGGATCCAGCTCCATATGGGTCTATTCCACTGCAAATGTTTGACCTATAACATGATCCTACGACCATACCTGACTATCCAGAGTTGATCCACACTCTTATCGCTGAAAGACTGGTGACAGAATACCATTGACACAACCTCCACCTCGGTATGAACGACGAGATGAAATCTTGATCCCAGAATATTGAGAAACTTGTGGTACTCCTCCAGAATGAGGAGTCATAGAATAATCTATGTCACAAGCTACTGGTGAGAAGATCTGAAATATGTGCTAAAGATGGCCCATCTTTCTGCAACATCATCATTACACTAGGTCTCTTGGGAAATTTGGCCTTTTATGCTTTCCCTTCCCGCAACGGTAACACCACATACACAGGACGTGTTCCCAAAGACACAACATGTACTTGAATCATTTTTCCCTTCCCTAGTTCTCTTACACGACTAACCCACATGGTTCCCCTAAAACAAGAATACACAACAAGTTTTTCCAGACATTGTGTGTACTATAATGATTTAATGGACCTGTGTTTTTAGTCACATGGCCAGATACATGGGTTACACTACACATTGTGTTAAATTTTGACACAATGTGTATAACGTATGTTTCGTCCATCCATTTTGTTAGTCGCATGGGTTGACACATAGTCCTTGCAACATGTCATGTACGTCCGATACATAGTGTGTTCCTATAAGGATATTTTCCAACTCTGTGTATCTTCCCATATAGTTAGTAACATGGTTATACCCTACACGACATGTACCTAATGTACACAACGTTTACTTTTGAAGAACACTTCCTTCTCAAACAGAAGGATACAAGGAAAGTATTCAGAAGTAAATTTCATGTATTATTGGTTTTTCTAGATAGTACACATCAAAACCATCAACAAAATCCCATAAAACCATAAAATAACAATAAAATGTCCAATTACGATCCATATGGTGTCACACACCCTACAAATCAATGCTTTATATCTTATTCATGTATATTACATGGTATAATAGTGCAATCAATAAACCCGATCCACCAAATAATGATCCATCAGGGCCCATAACACCATAGAGATCAATTTTTGGAATTCATTCAAACAAAACCTCACACAATTGAATACCATATTAAATAGTAGGTATTTTATCAAGGAATCTAACACAACATCAGGCATATATCGTACAATTTCTATAACAATAAAATGCAATTGGTAATGATGTAACACCCCGAGATTTTATGAAAAATATTCTTTTAATTTCATTAATGTCTTGTGTTTTATGCTACACCAAGATTTCCTTGCGCTATACGCAACACCGTATTAGCTTGCAGAATACGCAACACTATTCATGGATCGTGTTACACACAATTTTGATAATAGTTATTCTACGCAACATTGAGTATATATATATATATATATTCAATGTATAAATGAAATATTTTTGGATTCTTTTATACAAAACAATGAAGGAATCTTGCACAACATGCAACCCTGACTTGGCTTTCATTACACACAATTGTGACCTTCCTCGATAGCGTGTGTTGTGTGCAATACCGGGTTTCACTAAACAATGATATATTATTATAATATTATTATGAACTAGCCGTTATGAATAGTATTAACTAAATTTTGAATTTTATAACTTTATTATTCATCTTACACATTTTATAGAACATAGTATAAGAAAAAAATAAATTTTTCGGGTAAAATAAGTATTTTTCAAAAAATGCAGTTTGCCGCCTTTTGATAGCGCACCCACTTTAAATATAGTTTTTGACATGTTTATAAGTTCAATTTTAAAAATGAAAATTATTATTTGGAATCATGATATAATATTTTACCATGGATAATTTTTTCATATTATTCTGATAACTTTCATATTTTAATGAATAGTAAAAACACGCTATATTTTAATTAAAAACAACTTTTTTCATCGTAATAACTTATGTGGTTAAAAAATAATATTTAATGGTTTTAATGTATAAATAGAATATATTTTTTCCAATTAATATAATTTATATCATTAGCCTTGATTTTACATTTAATTCGTAGGTTAAATAAATTCAATCTTTTGCAATGTTTTAAACAAAAACCCGTTTTCTTTCGACAACGGGATTAATTTTAATTTAATTTCTACAAAATCTGTGTATTGAATTTGGAAAAAGTGATTCCATATTTGGAATCAGTGGGTCCAAATTATATTAATAAACTACTTTTTTTTGGGCTTTATGAATAGTAACAACGGTAAATTTTATTTACCGTAGTAAAAGGTAAATTGGGTAATTAAGGGTAAATATAATATTATATAATTATCCTAATACATGTCATAATACAATTGGATGATAATAATTTGTCTTAAGTCATATTTGGGTCGAAATGGAATCCATTAGAACCCACTTGGAGGTGATTATAACCATTAGTTTATTTTATTTAAAGGAATGTGAAAGATGTCTCACTCAACTTTAATAATTAAAGTATTTTTAATATATGTTTATACAGAATATAAATTCGGTTATAAATACTCATTTGAATGATAAAATGTTTTTATTTGTCATGGTAATTTATATGTAATTTTTATGAGTTATTTAATTACCTTATTATCTTATACATTAATGATGCAGAAATTATTTATTTAGTGAAAAATCAATAATATAGTTTTTGTTGAAATATTAATACATATCAAAAGGCCCGAAAATCTGAAAAAAAACTCATTATTAGTTTATATATAAACCCTAATCATACACTGGCCAAATTGTTGACTATTTGGATCCTTATTAAGGTGATTATGACACTTATATTACTTTATTTTAAATGATGCCAAAGTTGTCACCTTCATAATTTAATAAATATAACAATTGAACTATTGTGATTTTAAGATGATAAATTCTAGTAAAAGTATTATTGTGAAATTTAATAGATTTATCTTCATCATAGGATTTTATTTTTAATTTTTATGCAACATATAAGTATATTAAATAATTATAGAAAAATGTTGTAGTAATTATTTTATTAAGAGATAAACCAAATAAATGGTTTTAATAATTATAAAATAAATATTAATGTGATCCACTAATTTTATAGATACATATGACCTCTTTTGAATCTATTAAATCTTTTATTTTTAACAAATCTTCTGTATATAATTTATTTAGATTCAAATAAATGAATAGTGTCAAATTTGACACTATTGTTATTTAATAAAAATAACATATTATAAAATTGTTTAAAAGTCACAAAAAATATTTAAAAATTATAAATTTAAATTTATATGGTATAAAATGTTATAAAGTATCCAATTATGGACAATTCACAACAAATAAGTAATTATTTGTTTTAATTTAAAATTTAAAATGTTATTACAACAAATAAAATTAAATTGATTAAATAAGGATAAATCAAGCTGATAATGTTGAAAATAAATTCCTAACTTGTCTAAATTTTATTGGATGATTATATTACAACCCTATATCATCTAATATTCGAATATGAGTCGTTTTTTGAGGTTTTTAAGTGGGGTTAGATTTATTATAAATTAATATTATTAAGATTTCTAAAGGTGCCCCTCCCCTCCCTTATAAAAGGGCACCTCATCCCTCTCTTCCTCACACCACATTGAGCCTTTAAGCACGGCAAACCCCTGCCAAATTTTCTTATACACTTCCCTAGAAACATCCTAGAGTTTATGGTCTTCTTCAAAGACCAATTTTAGTACCCTAAGAGGTGGTCTCAAAGAGGCGCTTCAAAGAAGAGGTAATGTTCGTTACCGATTCTTTCACCTTTATTTCTTCTTCCACTTCTTCTTCTTTATTTGTTTCATTATGAAGTAATAACATCAGTATCACTAATATACTGATATGTTATTATAAGTATGAAACAGCCCAATTTCACAATTTATCCATACTACAGAAAACGAAATCACCGTGCGTGCGTACGTACGGAATACCGTCTCCACGCCGTGGTGTAATCTATTTCCCACCACCACCTTACATGGATGGGTATAAAGGTGTAAAAAATGAATATATATGTTTATTTTAATGTGATATTGATTCTTATATATTATACATAGACTTGAATACAATTCCATGATCATGTGAATGATATCATCGCTCGTGCGTACGTACAGACTACCGTCTCCACGACGCGATGAGATTCATTCTCAATGATTAACCATTCATGAATGATTATAAAGTATATATAATAAGTAATCATGAAATATATGACATAATAATGATACTGTATTTATATATATATATATATGTATTTCATCTACTTAATTCCATTCAATTCAATAAGGAAACGAAAACAGCGTTCATGCGTACGTACGGCCTACCGTCTCCATGAACGGTGTATTTATTTCCATTTATCGATCTATTATATCTATGTATATTTGGAATATATGTTATATATAAATCATGTTTTAAATTATGGATATAATTAATCATGATCTAAGTAATCATATGAATAATTACAAGTTAAAACACGAATGACAAATGAGATAATTTTACCCAAAACGCTACTTTAACATTAATTTACAAAAGAACAGGTAATATAAAGTCATAAGTGAACCATATATGATATAATAACAATGAATACGATTCTGTAATAATTTAGTAACATTATTTAAATCATTATACAGGGGGTTCAGATACGTACGAAGCATATCGGACCTATGGTAAGTGATAATTTTGCAAATATCATTTTTATCCGAGATTGCTTATTCGTAAGTATTTACTGGGGATATTTCTATCATGTCCATGTTTTATAAAAGTGTTTCCATGTATGTTTAAAGTCCTTTTTACCAATTTTTGAATTTTACTACATGGTATGTATGGAATATTTCTTTCCTTTATGTTACGTTGTACTTTTTGACTTTTCCAACAAAAGTACGAGAAGAATGTTATTTTTAACTTATATGGTGTGAACTGATTTTTACGGTTTCATAATTACACATTTTGATGAATCTTACTCTCCATGATTTTATGACTATTTTCAACAAAATACTTTTATTTTAAAATTTCATGGCATTTTTTGAAAAGAAAATGATTTTGACTAAGAAATGGTATTTTCCTCAAGAATTCATTTCAAGTGTTTTATCAAAACCATTTTCATCTAAGATGACATTATTTCACATGTGTATGTTTCAAGTATCATGTCTCTATGATTTACACGGTTTCACTTTTCTTATTATGAAATGACATCCATTTATTTTATATAGATTATGTGAAGATGGGATGATGTTTATTAAACCCATTTTATTTATTGGGTTATTATGAATGATGTATGTTTATTTTGTGGCACAAGTAAAATGATTTCATTATGAGATGGGTGGGACCTATACCTCCCTCCAATTAATTGGGTAAATATTTTATATCTCATGAGATAGACATGGCTGGAATGGATAGTTAAACCGGTTCAGTAATACAGGACTGGAACGAGGAGTGAACTCGGTTTAGAAAGGGACTTTTTCCACTAAGATGGTCTTGGAAGCAATGCCTTGGCTAATATGGAAATCAAATCACGTGCTTAATGGTTTCCACAATTACATGTTTCATTACCATGATATTTTATCATTCTTAATGTTTCTTTATGATCTATGCCTTACGTACTTCCATGTTTCATGTCATTGCTCAAGCTTTTGATGTTTAAACATTATGTTCATGTTTTTAAGTTCAAATGTATATGGTATGTTTCATTTTATCCATTCTTACCCTTACTGAGCATTTGAGCTCACACTTTTTATGTTTTATTTTCCCCAGGATATAAAGAATGGTTTTAGGTAAGAAAAAAAAGGGGAAGATATTTATGGGAGATGTTTAAGATGTTTTACCACGATTAGAAGACATTGTTCCGTGATTCCAAAGACACTAAACTAACACGGTCCTTGTGTGTCTGTATTTGTTATGTATTAAGTATTATGAAAATTTAATGTAATTTCAATGTACGTTAAGCTTCGGTTCTCTACAGTTGGTATCAGAGGAAAGGTTTAGTCAACCGTTGGAAACTAGGATGTGAAAACGTTTGTGAGATCCCTAGAGATATTTCTAAGGTATTTCTAAGGATGTACCTAAGGATAAGAATACGTATAGGATATAGTCCTAGAACTATGGTAATGATCATAGAAGTTAACCTGAGATGTTAGATATTGAGGGTGCTCCCCCTTTACAACGTTGTTTTCCCTAGCATGATTTTTGTCTCTCACACTATTTTTTTGGGTTTTAGAAAATGGCTGAAACAGGGAGATTCATGATAATGGAGGATATGACGGACAATGGATTGACTTTCTTCATGAGAAACCAAATGAAACAGGATCTGGAAGTCCAAACATCGTTATTATTCCAAATCAGCAATCTCATAATATGATCAATAATCTCAACTTTGGTAAGTTTCCCGACTCAGATAATAAGAGAAAGATGGAGTTTCATGATGAACATAGAAGAAAGAACGTTCAATTTCACTCATGTAAATCATTTGGGAAGAGGCATCAGGGAGATTGTTTCAAAGGAACTGGATGATGCTTTGGGTGTGGAAAATAAGGACACAAAGCCAGTAAGTGAAAAGGAAAAAGTTCAGTTAACACCCTGGACAAGGATAATGGTATTGCAACGACATCAACAATGATTAGATGTTTTAAATGTGGAATGTATGGGAATTATGCAAACCAATGCCCTAATGGAAAATATCATGAAGAGAATCAGCATGGTCATATGCGTAGTATTTATGTGGATGATGATGAGGAGACTACAAATGATATATGAGCTGAAAGAAGTGTTGAAGCTCAGTCGGTTGTTTTAGAAGGTAGTGGAATGATTGTATGTTTATCGAGAGTTATGTTGTATATTTAATGGTACTATGGAATAAAGAATCATCTAAGGATTGTTACACTATTGTTTTTCCTAATAGTATTTGAAAGTATATGTTGAATGGTACCAATAACAGTGGAATGTTATTCAGAAATTTTTGTAAAGTAGATGATATGTGCATAATGAAGGAATGAGAAGATAATGAGATGTTTGATTTTGTTCATGAGCTCAAGATTGATATAAGGACTAAGTGATATCATGGTTTGAGTATATAGAATTTTGAGGATTTAGGTATGTGGAAAGTTTTAACATCATTCATGTTTTCACTAAGGTTCAATGGGTATTAATTTTTCAAGAGAATACATGATTAAGGCCTTCAAACGTTTGTAATGTGACAAATAAGCCATATCTTATGATATATGGGGATCAACGATGGTATTAACATGATTATTATATGAAATATCTAGTAATCATTTTCACTATAATATGACAATGGACTGCAATATTATTGATAAGCCTAAAGATTGGAATTGATTATGTTGGACATAAGTTCGTATTGTTTAAGGATAGAACCTTTTTTCGATATTATTGATGGGATGATATAGTAATGTAGTTTTAGAAAAAGGACAACCTGCAGGACGGGCGACAACCCATCACGTTGGACAAGGATGTGGGAATCGAACCCACAACCGAAGTTCGACTGGCCTTTATCGCCTACCACTGGCCTACAGGATGTCCCTAGTTAGTAGAAACTTGCTTTATTTTATTAAGTGGTATGATATATGAAGTATAAGTTCATTTTTTGAACCATATACGATTAATCTAACCATAATATGGACTTATAACTTTTGCTAACCTTTTGTTTGAAAGAGATGGAATGACCCATCATTATATCACATGATCTACTAACACATCACGAATAAAAAATTCAACATCATTTCTTTAAGATATGAAGTGGAAATTGTTCAATTCACGAACAATAGTGAGATTTTACCAAAATCATGCAAGTATTTCTTTTAATTCTTAAAAATTAGGGAAATGATCTTGAAAACCAATAATGTTGTCATAGTTCCCTTATATCCGATTAATCAGATGGTACCTTAGATCATCACAAATCAATAGCTTTGTGATTGTTGGGTTTTTCATAGCCATGTTCTCTACCACTCTCCATCAGAACATGATGGTTAGATTTTTCATCCATATCCATATTTTCACCTATTTTCTATTACCTGGAAACCCAATGATGAGTTAATTTGTGTAACTATTACATTTCATACTTTAGTTTTTAAAGCCATGTTTTGGTATTCATTTTTACGATGTGGGTTTCTATTAAACAAACTTTCGAGTAGTAAACCATTTATAACCCCGACGATTTTCGAGGGCGAAATTCATTTTAAGGGGGGTAGAATGTAACACCCTGAGATTTTATGAAAAATATTCTTTTAATTTCATTAATGGATTGTGTTGTATGCTACACCAAGATTACCTTGCGCTATACGCAACACCGTATTAGCTTGCAGTATACGCAACACTATTCTTGGATCGTGTTACACACAATTTTGATAATAGTTATTCTATGCAACATTGAGTATATAAATATATATATATTCAATGTATAAATCAAATATGGTTAGATTCTGTTATTCAAAACAACTAATGATTCTTGCACAACATGCAACCCAGACTTGGCTTGCATTGCACGCAATAGTGACCTTCCTCGATAGCATGTGTTGCGCGCAATACCAGGTTTTACTAAACAATGATATTTTATTATAATATTATAATGAACTAGCCGTTATGAATAGTATTAAATAAATTTTGAATTTTATAACATTATTATTCATCTTACACATTTTATAGAACATAGTATAAGAACAAAATAAATTTTTCTTGTAAAATAAGTATTTTTTAAAAAATGCTGTTTTACCGCCATTTGATGGCGCACCCAAATTAAATCTAGTTTTTGACATGTTTATAAGTTTAATTTTACAAAATAAAATTATTATTTGGAATCAGGATATAAAATTTTACCTTGGATAAATTTTTCATATTATTCTGATAACTTTTATATTTTAATGAATAGTAAAAACACTCTATATTTTAATTAAAAACAACTTTTTTCATCGTAATAACTTATGTGGTTAAATAATAATATTGATTGGTTTTAAAGTATAAATAGAATATATTTTTACCTTTTAATATAATTTATGTCATTAGCCTTGATTTTACATTGAATTCGTAGGTTAAATAAATTCAATCTTTTTCAATGTTTAAAAAAAAACCCATTTTCTTTCGAAAACGGGATTAATTTTAATTTAATTTCTGCAACATCTGTGTATTTAATTTGGAAAAATGGATTCCATATTTGGAATCAGTGGGTACAAATTATATTAATAAACTACTTTTTATTTTTGGGCTTTATGAATAGTAACAACGGTAAATTTTATTTACCATAGTAAAAGATAATTTGGGTAATTAAGGGTAAATATAATATTATAAAATTATCTTAATACTTGTCTTAATACAATTGGAAGATTATAATTTGTCCTAATTCATATTTGGGTCGAAATGGAATCCATTAGAACCCACTTGGAGGTGATTAAAACCTTTAGTTTATTTTATTTAAAGGAAAGTGAAATATGTCTCACTCAACTTTAATAATTAAAGTATTTTTAATATATGTTTATACAAAATATAAATTCAGTTATAATTGCTCATTTGAAAGATAAAATATTTTTCTTTGTCATGGTAATTTATTTGTAATTTTTAAGAGTTATTTAATTACCTTATTATCTTATACATTAATGATGCAGAAATTAGTTATTTAGTGAAAAATCAATAATATAGTTTTTATTGATATATTAATACATATAAAAAGGCCCACAAATCTGATACAAAACTTATTAGTAGTGTATATATAAACCCTAATCATACAATGGCCGAAAGTTTGACCATTTGGATCCTTATTAAGGTGATTATGACACTTATATTATTTTATTTTAAATGATGCCAAAGTTGTCACCTTCATAATTTAATAAATATAAAAATTTAAATATTGTGATTTTAAGATGATAAATTAGATTAAAAGTATTATTTTTAATGTTAATAGATTTATCTTCATCATAGGCTTTTATTTTTAATTTTTATGCAACATATAGGTATATTAAATAATTATACAAAAATGTTTTTAGTAATTATTTAATTAAGAGATAAACCAAATAAATGGTTTTAGAAATAATAAAATAAATATTAATTTCATCCACTAATTTTATAGATACATATGACGTATTATGAATCTATTAAAGATTCTAGTTCGAAGATATCTTCTGTATATAATTTATTTTAATTCAAATAAATGAATATTGTCAAATTTGAAACTATTGTTGTTTTATAAAAATATCAAATTATAAAATTGTTTAAAAATCAAAAAAAATATTTAAAAATTATAAATTTAAATTTATATGGTATAAAATGTTATAAAGAATCCAATTATGGGCAATTCACAACAAATAATTAATTATTTGTTTTAATTTAAAATTTAAAATGTTATTGCTACAAATAAAATTAAATTGATTAAATAAGGATAAATCAAGTTGATAATGTTGAAAATAAATTCATAACTTTTCTAAATTTTATTTGTTGACGAAATTACAACCCTATCTCATATAATATTCTAATATGAGTCATTTTTTGAGGTTTTTATGTGGTGTTAGATTTATTATATATTAATATTTTTAAGATTTCCAAAGGTGCCCCTCCCTGCCCTTATAAAAGGGCACCTCCTCCCTCTCTTCCTCACACCACTTTGAGCCTTGAATCTTGACCACAACCTCCCAAATTATCTGCTACACTTCCATAGAAACATCCTATAGGTCTTGGTCTTTTTCAAAGACCAATTATAGTACCCTAAGAGGAGGTCTCAATGAGGCGCTTCAAAGAAAAGGTAATGTTTGTTACCGATTCGTTCAACTTTATTTCTTCATCCACTTCTTCTTATTTAGTTGTTTCATTATGAAGTAATAAAATAATTATAAATAATATACTGATATGTTATTATAAGTATGAAACAACCCTATTTCACCATTTACCCATCCTACGGAAAACAAAATCACTGCGCGTGCGTACGTACGGAATACCGTCTCCATGCCGTGGTGTAATCTGTTTTCCACCACCGCCTTACATGGATGGGTATAAAGGTGTAAATAATGACTATATATGATTATTGTAAAGTGATATTTATTCTTAAATATTATACATACACTTGAATACAATCCCACGATCATGGGAATGATATCATCGCTCGTGCGTACGTACGGACTACCGTCTCCACGACGCGATAAGATTCATTCTCAATGATTCACCATTCATTAATCATTATAAAGTATATATAATAAGTAATCATAAAATATATGACATAATAATGATACTGGATTTATGTATATATATATATTTATGTCACCTACTTAATTCCATTCAATTCAATAAGGAAACGAAAACAACGTTCATGTGTACGTACAGCCTACCGTCTCCACGAACGGTGTATTTCATTCCATTTATCGATCTATTATATATATGTATATTCTGAATATATATTATATATAAATCATGTTTTAAATTCTGGATATATGTTATCATGATCGAAGTAATCATATGAATAACTACACGTTAAAACACGAATGACAAATGAGATAATTTTACCCAAAACGC
This sequence comes from Viscum album, assembly GCA_963277665.1. NCBI lineage: Eukaryota > Viridiplantae > Streptophyta > Magnoliopsida > Santalales > Viscaceae > Viscum > Viscum album. Next base: position 790,701,320 of record OY728128.1, on the reverse strand, counting down.
TACTTTAACATGAATTTACAAATGAACGGGTAATATAAAGTCATAAGTGAACCATATGTGATTTAATAACAATGGATATGATTCTGTAATAAGTAAATAACATTATTTAAATCATTATACAGGGGGTTTGGATACGTATGAAGCATATCGGACCTAATGTAAGGGATAATTTTGCAAATCTCATTTTTATCCAAGATTGCTTATTCGTAAGTATTTTTTAGGGATATTTCAATCATTTCCATGTTTTATAAAAGTGTTTTCATGTATGTTTAAATTCATTTCTACCCATTTTTTATTTTACTACATGGTATGTATGGAATCTTTCTATTATTTTCATTATGAGGTACTTTTTGACTTTTACGACAAATGTACGAGGAGAATGTTATTTTTAACTTATACTGCGTGAACGGATTTTTACGGTTTCATAATGCCTCATTTTCATGAATCTTACTCTACATGATTTTAGTAATATTTTCAAAAAAATACTTTTATTTTAAAAGTTCATGGCATTTTATTAATAGAAAATGAATTTGACGAAGAAAGGATATTTTCCTCAAGAATTAATTTCAAGTGTTTTATCAAAACCATTTTCATCTAAGATGACATTATTTCACATGTTTATGTTTCAAGTATCACGTCTCTATGATTTACACGGTTCCACTTTTATTATTATGAAATGACATCCATTTATTTTATATGGATTATGTGATTATGAGATGATGTTTATGAAACCCATTTTATTTATTAGGTTATTATGAATGATGTATGTTTATTTTGTGGATCAAGTAAGAATGATTTCATTATGAGATGGGTGGGACCTTATCCCCCTCCAATGCATTCCGTCACGATTTTATATCTCATGAGATAGACATGGCTGGAATGGAAAGTTAAACCGGTTCAGTAATACAGGACTGGAACGAGGATTGAACTCGATTCAGAAAGCGACTTTTTCCACAAAGATGGTCTTGGCAGCAATGCCTTGGCTAATATGGAAATCATGTCATGTGCTTAATGGTTTCCACAATTACATGTTTCATTCCCATGCTATTTTATCATTCTTAATGTTTCTTTATGATCTATACCTTACATACTTCCATGTTTTATGTCATTGCTCATGATTTTGATGTTTAAACATTATGATCATGTTTTTAACTTCAAATGTATATGGTATGTTTTATTTTATCCATCCTTACCCTTACTGAGCATTTGAGAACACCCTTTTTATGTTTTCTTTTCCCCAGGATATAAAGATAGGTTTTAGGTAAGAAAAAAATAGGAAGATCATTATGTGAGATGATGAAGATCTTTCACCACGATTATAAGATTACATTCTACGTTTCCAAAGACACTAAACTAAAACTGTCCTTTTGTGTCTGTTTTTGTTATCTATTAAGTATTCCGCAAAAGTAATGTAATGTCCATGTACGTTAAGCTTCGGGTCTCCACACATGAACCCTAAATGGAATGATAAGAATGTGTGGCATGTGATCTCTAGTAGGTGCCTATATAATTAATGAGATAGCATACCCTAGTATTATTGGGTTGCAAAAAAAATAGAACCTCAATTAAGTCAATGATAATAGCACAAAACAAGTGACTCACCAAATTATGAAATCAAGTCAACTATAATAATTCCAAAACCAGAAAAATTTCAATACATGAGGTAGATTGGATTTTCTCTATAGGTGGGTTAGCTACTCTCAGGAACATCTTATTACCATGTACATATTCTTTTCTATTATAGTGTATAGGCTCCAAACAATAAGTCATGAATAAAATAATTCCATTCATACGAAATTGTAAAGTCCCAATTCCAGGTGCATACCAATGTTTCCCCGTACCAGGTTGGTCACATGGACTCAAGAGCATTTCCTCGAATTCCAGAGGCTGTCGACTAGCAGTGTGGTCCTTGTGTGTGATAATAGGGAAGGTATTCCCTCATTGGTAGAGTTACACAGCCGAATAGATAAAATATTCAACAACAGAAGCAGTAATACATACAATATGTTATCCATGGAAGACTACAAGTAAATAAATAACTCTAGCATATATATAAATAATGATGCATGTATCAAGTATCATGGAAATAAGCCAAACAAGTAACAATACTGGAATACAGTACTAATACAATGAAAAAAGTAAAATAAATAAACAACTCCAAAAACATCACAAGATTCAACTTGGACCAATTCTCTCTAGATCCACAACAACCAAGTACCTGATGTAGAAGGAAACTTTCTCTTATCTAAACATGCAAAAATTTAATCTTTTTTCCAAAAATCATGACCCAAATTGTGTGTTAGACAAATCTCAGTAGGTAACCACCCAAATATATTTTCCTAACAGTCAGTGAATATATATGGTAGGAAAAAATCAAAATTATGTAATAAACAATGAAGTAATCAAAAGTAGACAATAATATAGTTTAGACTACATTATTTTTCATTATCAACCAAACAAACACAAGAAAACCTCTGAGAAGTACTCACCATCAAACCCCACTTTTTAATCTTAAATAAAGTCTCTCTAAGGAATCACTCACCATCAATTACATTTGTGGTCTTTTATCGATAAACTATAGACACTCTGTGGAAGCATTCGACATCCAATTCCCCTTTTTGTCTCATAAAGAGGAACTACAAACACTCTGAGGGAGAAGTTATGTCTATCCCCCATATGGTTTTGCAAGGTAATATATAATGAAAAATCTGGTAAAGCCCTCGGCATCCATTTCTCCTATGGTCTAACTAAACCAGGTTCCCACAGCCCAATGTAAGTCAATCATGCACAAATGATGTTCATTATCCAAATTAAACCTAATGGAATACTTGAATAAATAGATACAAATCATATCACATCCTCAGATACAAAACTCCATACTAACAACACTATGCATGGAAAGAAATACTAGGCATGGAAAAGAAAGCATCATAACAGTAAACACGTTACCAAAAGGTAAATATCAAAACCAATATGGATATGAACCTCCATAGAATGGAAAATAACCCTATTTACAATCAGGATCCCAAAGTAGTGTAAAAAATACCAGACATCAACAGGGTAGGTATCCTCAAACATGCAATACACCAATATAGGGTATTGGGAACATTTCCACATAAAATTCATAGACTAACTACGGAAAGGCACAATCCACCTTTCTCGACGTCGTACGATTGATATAGTTGAACCTCATCAATTGAATCAACCATGAACATAGTATATCTACAAAAAAAATACAAAACATTCAACCAATGATATCCCACAAAAGAGGAGAAATCGTTTAATGAGGCTCTAGAAGAAGGATGAACTTACTATGGTGATTCAAACATAATTAATGGAAGTTGATTCAGAGCATAGATGATCGATCCAGGGATCAAAGATGAATTTCTCCCTACGGTCTCTCCTAGATGATACGTAGTTAGAAGAATGTGTTTCGGTGAATGACACGTGACCATAGTCCGATATAACAATTAAAAATAAAAGTGCACAACATGTTCGTTAAATGTACACAGTGTGTACGTGCCTTAACTAGACCCCACTTTAAGCGGTCTCTTGGTCAGCCCACATGGCCATGTACACGGCCATTAAACTTCCATTATATGGTCACTCGCGCCAACAAGATACACCACATGTACTTTTATGTACAAGAAGTGTACTCTATAAAATTCCAAAAAACAACTCTTTTTCTCAAAAAAACACCAGAAAACAATATTCTTAATTTAAAATATGTTCTGAGTTCTTACAATAAATAATAAATTCAAAGCGGGAATATATATGATATATTCGTAAAAATTAGTTAAAAGTTGTAAAATATAAATTTAAAAAAATTATATTCGATACATATTCTTGACGTCAAAAATTAGAATAACAAAACAAATTATCTACGATTGAAAAAAAATTCCTTTCCTTTATGATATTATCTCATCATATATCTTAAATTATTTTAAATAATTAATTTTAATAATAATTGAAAATATTCAAAACCATTTCATCATTACTTCAAATTTATAACTATTTTTAATTATTTTATTATCATTATTCATTCATTTTCGAAATTTGTATTTTTCACTCTGGTTGTTTTGAGATCAGTGGGTTCACAATCACCAAAACATTTATTGTACAATTTTAATAATAAATGTTCATTGTAAAATCATTTTATATGCTCAATAATTGTAATGGTTTATTATTTTTATTATGCAATATAAATATAATTAAAAAAATTTATATATACTTACCATTCATATAAATTACCAAGATAAACAAGTTTATATGGTTCAAAATATCATCATTTATTTACATCTAATTTCATAGTATTTATATATATTAAACTATTTCAAAAAATATTTTTAAAATTAAACTAATATGAATATAATATTTTTTCATGATAAAAAATTTCAATAATATATTCTACTGATGTTTCATAATGAAATCATTACCATACAACATTTTAATCTAAATCCACCACCATGATAATAATTTTTCAGAATGATTTAAATTAAGGAAAACCCAATCAATAATATAGTTTTTTGTTAACAATATATTATAAAATAAATTGTTTTAATGGTTTTTCTGATGATTACTTAAATTAGTGAAAAGGGTTTGAGGATATATGAAACAAGAAGATATAGTTATTTAAAAAAAAAAATTTAATATAGGACCCATTATTGAAAAAAATAATGATAGATAATGGTTTATATATAATTATATCAATATATATAATGTTTAATAATAAATAGTATTATATTCATATAAAATAGTTTTTTTGACAAAAAATAACAAATAAATAATCATAATTTGGATTATAAATCCTTAACATGATATTCTTGGTGTCACCATGTCTTTTAGTCTAAATATTTCTTTGAATGGACTTTTGGTCACAAAATGTGACTGAAAATGAATAAATGGAATATGAGAGAGTAATTTTCCCAAATAATTCAAAAATCATGGAATTTTATAAGTGAGAAGTTTGGGTTAGAGGAGGGGTGTTTCAATAATATATGGTGGATTTTAAAATAATTTATTTATTATTTTAAAAAATATTTCAATGAATACGAATAGTACTAATTTTGATGATGTTTATTACTTTATTATATAAATGGAAGTGTTATTTGATATTAAAACCAATATAAAGCTGAGTAGAATTTTGAAACCCAATATTAAATATATATAACCAATATTTTTTTTCTTATAGACTAAAATATAACTTTCCAACCAAAATTTCAAATAACTCATTATAAATTCAGATTATATTATTTAAATGATTTATGTTAGTATTGAAATCCATATTTATTCCATAAAATAAATTTATACATTTTATGTTATATTTATGTCATGGTGCCTTCATAAAATATATATCTTTTTTAAATCCTATATTTTTTTTTCTACAATAATATACTTCTTCAAAAAATCAACCTCATATATTTTTTAGGATAGTAATTATAGAATATTTAACACATTTGATAAAATTTAATTTTTAAAATTTATAAATATATCATCTAATAATCATAAAATAATAAATGAAAATATATATATATATAAATATTGATATCCATCAAATGTTAATATATATGTAACTGTTATTATGTATTTATTATATTATAATTAATAATTAATTATTTATACATTTAAAAAATATGAATTTAATTAAAAAATATTGGGTTAATTTATTATATAAATATATAATTGAGAAAATATTTTTAGTGTGAAAAAAATTATTCACATCTATTGCAATTTATTCAAAATGTACATTTTTATTTATTAAATATTTACAATGAAATTAAATAATAGTATAATGATATTATGAAACTGTAAATATGATTAATTAAATTTCTAAATAATAAAAATACATACACAATAATATTCATTTAGTTTTAGACATATTAATTAATATTTGAAAAATAATATTTTATAATAATTAAACATGCAAATAGAATAGGATAACATGATTTTAAGAATTAAAAAAACTATATTAAAAGATAAAAAATAAATGATGAAATATCAGTTTAGTTTTAATATTATTCTATACCTTTTATTTTATCATATATTTCACATAAATTGTAATTTAACATTTCATTAAATTGTTATCTATTATAATATAATGAATATGAATTCATGTATCATACAAAGATTATAATTTTTATAGAATTACATATTTACCAAAATGATATGAAAATAAATCCATTAATAACATTAATTTAGTTATACAAAAAAATATGTGTAAGAAGAAACTGAATACCATAATAAAATATTTAAAAACAATTTCAACAAACAAATAATCATTGTACTTGAATTAATATTTTAAATAAACCATTTAAAGTAAACAAGTATTGTTACAATTATAAATACAGATATATTTTCTTTTGTAATATATTTTAAAAAAGAAATGAATTTAACATTTTAATATTTAATAATTGAAAAAAATTTCATTAAAATTTATTCATTGAAAATCTCAGATTTCACATAACACAATGATAAAAAAATATTAATGACAATGTTTTAAATATTTAAAAATAAGAAATTTTTTTGCTAATTTGATTATACCATGATATTATTCCAGATGTTAATCCTAAAAATTAATTATTACAATGTTATAATATAGCAAAAATAATTATAATAAATATTAAAAAAATTAAAAATATTTATGAATAAAATATTATTATTGCTCTAATGGTTAAAAATCTAGGTGTACGTGCCAAAATTTTCTCAATCCAGTTATTGATAAATTTTCAAAATCTAGTTTAATACTTACTGATACACATAACTGCTAATGTTTTTTATTTGGTTATTAATATATCTGTTTTTCATAAATCAAATGAAAATCAACAAAAACAGTATATCAATGTTTTGGTGTCTTTGGAAAAATTGTATATATACATTTTAATAAACAATATAATATAAATTTCTTCAAAAAAAATTCCTTACATTGGAATCACTCTTACAAATATCAAATAATGGCCCATTATTTTTTACATAAAAATTAGATATTTTTATTACATAAATATCACTAATAGTAATATATTATCTTGATACTCCATGGTAATTTTATCAATACATCATTGAGCTTATGATCATGTTTTTTTTGTGATCGTTATATTCAGAGTTAAAATCACTATGAGATTCTCCATTATCAAAACATGATCATATTTCAATATAAATTATACAAGTTGTTCCATACATTCCACTATGATTATCATCAGTTATTTTTTCCTGTACATTTACATTAATATTCTTTATTTTCATTATTTCCTGTATTTTATTTATGTTCCTTTGAATATTGGATGTAATATTAATAATATTGTCTTCAAGGACATATTTATTATTCTCCATATGAGGTAGAACACTAAATTCTTATATTATTAACTTAATAAAATCTATATTTGATCATTTGAAGGAAAATATACTCTGAAACCACTTGTAGTGACCCATGTTGAATAACCATGATGAGGGTGATAGATTAGTGTTTTACATTTAGAACATCATTCTTTTGAATTCAATATATTAAAAAAGTTAAGGTTCCAGAGAAAATCATTGATCTATTATATTAACAAATTATATTCATAAATAGTGATAGAGAATAAAATAATGTATTTTAAATGTTCCATATAAAGACCTTCTCCATGACTTGTTAGTTATCTTCAGAAAATGGATTCTCCACTATACACATAAATGATTTTAAATAATAAAAAAATGGTTTCATTTACTAGTAAATGATCCTACGGTTTATTATTGTAATAACCAATAATAATGATATTATTCATCCTTGGTTTTTTATCACCACATGACCATGTTTTATTCCACTTATCATAGACTGTCCAGACAAATAAGTCTCAATTCTCTTTAGTAAATAGTTATATGCCATAGTCCCATGGTCCTTTTGTTCTCAATATTGGTAACCCATAACTATAAGATCTCATTCTGGATATAATTTTTATTTCTACAGGTTCTATATATATCTTCTCTATACATATTGAATTTTTTTAACCCATGTATGACTTCAAGGACTTCAACACCTTTATGTAATTATATTGTTGGTCTTGAAAATCAATTAAAATAGATATACAATGACATAATTCTTCTCAATTATTCAAAAACTAAATAACATAAATATAACCTATTGTAGTAATCCTCATAATTTATTTCCCCTAACTTATATATATAGATTTATTAGACTTCTCATATGTTCTTCCACACAATGCACAAAATCTCTCTATTTTTCTTATCAACTCATCACACCTTCGATACCAGCAGATCATCTCTGAATATTATACATATGTTTAATGAAAACTAAAACCCCTATATCATTATTCAAATAATATTCTATATTAATAATAAATATAATATATGTCTCTCACACATTTCTATTCTATTTAATGAGAGAATATTCTTGCATCCCACAATCTTCCTATGAGCATCATGGATCAAATATTCAAACCACCCCGTGATCTTTTTCAATTAATTCAATAAATTACCTATGATCTATGTTATATTTTAAAAAATCAATAGATATTTTTGATTTATTTTGAAGACCACATTCTTCATCTCGGTGCTATTATGTGTTATCTTATATGTCACAATTGGAAGGATTCTACACTTCCCACCGAATGAAAACTTTACTCCTATTTTTACATATTCCCCAAATCATCTACATGAAATGATCACAATAATCCAACATACAAATCATCACATTGAATACCCAATGGAAAATAATCATCTTTGTGAACACATATATAAAATTATTATACATCAATTGGTTATGTGACTCAATATATCAATGTACACTATCTCTGAAAAATCCCTATATACCAATCAGCTATATGAATTTTCTTATAATACATGACCAATCAGATACATCAATATTAGTTATCAACAAATTGAATGAAATAACTATTTGAGTTATTGATTTTTATAGATAACCCATTTTACTATGTGGATCACAAGTCATCTACATGTTCTTTCTATTTCTCTATTATTTCTATGTGAATCTACAATAATCAACTAATCCACGTGGATTTTCCCCATGAAAAATTAGATACATGGATAAAAATTTACCCATCTATTAACATTATGACCTCAGGTGACCACCATAACTGATAAAAAAAAACACTTATAACAAATGGAAGAAATCTCATAGGTGTAATATCCTTTTGATTTCTTTCTCATATTTGTTTCTCTCACCAAAATATCTTCCATCGTAATTTTTTTATTCTTTTTGTAACTCTATTCCATGTTTTAATAGGTTCCTACTTTTGAGTCTATAAAATTCGAAAATGATTTAGAAAATCATCTATCATCAAAAAATATGGCCCCATTGAAAAAATATACAATATAAACAATAGTGTTTTGGTATTTCAATCTACCAAATTGAATGTATTGCTGAAAAAAGTAGAAATTATAAATAAGTTCCTTAGATAAATCAATTGACTCTTTCTCCCCCTTATTGATAATAACATTCAATGTAAATATGTTGACATTTTATAGGTAATCTTTTCTAACATAACATGTTCATATATATTAATTTATTTTTCCATTAAAAAATTTGAGAGAGGGACAATATCACATGGTTCTATTTTGAATGAGCATTTTTTTATTGTACTGTATTTTTATGTGGGATAAATAGATATAAATAAAAAGATATATATATGTGAAAAATGATTCAGAATCCAACTTTCTCAACATTCATCCTCATTAAGGGAAATGTTGATAAAAATCTACATGATGGAGAATATCATTGTGTATATAATGTTTTATTATTAAACATGAGAGAACACCCAAATGGAATTATTGTTGTGGATATACTATTTTCAAAACACCCAATACATTTCATATTTTTACTATAAGAACATTATTCATCACATAATACCTGTATTATTGGTCAAAAACAATACATAAAAAATATAAGAGAATAATGTTAAATTTAATGTATCTCAAATTGAACTGTTTGGTTAGGATTATATCCACAACCATGTTTTTCTATTTACACCAATGTTCATACTTCCACTACTAGTTTTCAAATCGTAGAAATATTTTGGAAGCATATATCTCATCTCATATTTCATTTAATTAAATGATATAGATCTTCTCACATTGACCATAAAACAATATAATTGACCTTATGAAAACCAAAATATATTTTTGTATTTTCATTGGTATACGAATTCTAGCAAAATCTTTTTTATTTGGTATATATTTTTTCATCCTCAATAAACAACTTCTTTAACATAATAATTTTCCTTTTCCTGAACCCTATAATGATATTTATCTTCTTCTTGTGGTATATTACATTTTCTTTTATCAATATCCATTTCATGTTCCCTTATTAATTTTTATTTATCCTATATATCTATTGGAAAAATTCCATGTATATATATGGGAATATTAATAGAGATTTTAAGAGTTTTCACATTTCTTCATATGAATTCATTTATTTTCATTATTCTCTTGAGATGTTTCATTATTTTATATATTCTATAAGCTCCTAAGAATATAATGACATTCCAAATTTTAAATATTTTTAACTAAAGATGACAATTTTTTCTCTGATTAAAAAATATTTCTATTCATCATTGATACAAATTGACATTTGTATGAATCAATTGTGTGGACCATTTTATAGAAAGCATCACAAATATAACAAATGTCTCATGTTATTTTGATCATGAATGATTTTAAATATTATATTATTTTTGAATAATTTTATTTATTTTTCTCTCTCTTTATATCATATTCCTCTATTCTTTAACATTTAAATAATTTTACCAATATTTTTCTGTACAATGGGAGAATGTGTTGTATCACTAACATTGAAAAAAAAACAGTGATATTATTCTATTATTTTATGATATCCGGAATTTAAACCATGATTTATTTGGTTAATTTTACCACATTTTTGTGTTATTATGTACAAACACAACTTATAAATCATCTATTTTCCATAAAAAATATTATTGCATGATACTCTCCCATTCTCTTGATCATTATTTGTATTGTGCTAAAAAAATACTCCACCTAATTAACAAAATTATGAAGAATTTATTTTAATTTAGGATATGGATGGTTTCATTATTTTCATAGAAGCATATTAGAGGTTATTTCAGGTTTAATGAACAAATTTTCTGGTGACGAATTTCATATAATAATATAATCCATCAAATATTTTTATGTGGCATCATAATAATGATTCTTTGATTATATATTTTCAACAAGAATCATTCAAAAGTTTACAATTTATATTCAAGATTAATATATCTAATGATGAGGGAATTTTATTGATCTTATGTAAATTACTATTTATCTTCATGGTACTTTTTCATATTCTAAACACTGAAATCATGAAATAAAATATTTCATTACAAAAATGTGTGGGGATCCTTGATTCATTTTGAATAAGTATCTAGGTGAAAAATCTATACATCTATAGATGGTCAGAAAAAAATTTCATATTCATCAATGGATTCCAAAAACAAAACCTCCATGAAATCATTCTGAAAACATTTCTTTATTATTCTTCAATAATTTATACATAAAAATTTTATTAAATGAGAATGGTTTCAAATTATCCCTTCTAATTTTTAGTTAGACTATAACTTATTTCAACCCATTTAGCAAATTCCTCTTCAATAACTTCATATACCTTTACAAGGTAATCTTTTTCATCCAAATTCCCATTGATTTTTTGAAATATACACTATTCTCAAAATTTCAGATCATTCTCAGGATAATCATTATATACATTTTCAAAATTAGTAAGTAAATCTCCATCTATATAGTGATTTACTAGAAGAATCACACTATAAATAATTGATTCAATATCTATAACATTGATTATCATCTGTTAGTGGAGTCTCTACTTTAACATTACAATTTGTCTTCACATCCTTGAATTATTTTTTTATGTTACATTATGTGTTAGTAGAAATATACATAATAGTTTCCATAGGATTAATATAAACTTTTTATTATGAGTTATCACACTCACTTCATGGATTATAAAAGTCATAAAATCTCTCATGGATTATTAGAGGGAACATACGCTATGATGCATCTTTTGCAATAACTATAACGGATTGATGATTGAGAGGGGAGAGGTGAATATATTGTATACATTAATATATTATTTTCTTTAATTCATAGAAATTGACATGTTATGGTTTTCATTTAAATCGGTGACATCTCATATTCTCAATTCAGATTTAAATGATATGTTGTGTTCATACTACACCATTTTTAAAAGGATTTTTTCAAACAAAAATTCACTTATTTATTGTTAATCCCTCCCCCCATATATATTCTCAAATATATATAATAATAAGGTTATAATTTATAATATAGTAAGTCATTAAAAAACCTAGTATTATATCTTTTAGTTGATTATTCTTATACCCCTACAAATCTAACTCTATTTTTAATCACATTCATGACTATGTGTGTTTTTGTTTTAATGAATTACAATTATTTCCCTTATGATTCTAAAAACATAATTATGATTCTCAGTTTGGAAATGAATAGTTCTATATTCGTTTTCAAATATATTAAATAATATTTTTATTAAGAAAACAAATGTTTTCGTTTGGAATATTTAAATAATGGACTTTATTTAATATAATAAAAAATAAATTCTTATAAATGGTTAATGAATCATGTTTAAAGGAATAAAATTGACAACAATAATGGATTCATCATCTTGGTGATGTAAACAAGTATCATTTTATGAAACAATATCACGTGGATAATTTAGATTGGTTAGCTAAAATCCTTGAATTTATATAATTGTTATTTTAAATGATTTATAAATAAGGAACCATTTTTTTAAATTTTAAAGATCCATAAATATTCAAGAGTCATCTCAAATAAATGTGTACGGGCATTATCCATTATAATCCACATAATGGTATTTGAAATTTTTATCATTTAAAATTGTAATTCTTTTATATGGATAAATCTAAAAATGATCTATAATCCTTATTCCTTCAATAAATTTAAGGAATACAAAATTAATAAATAAATTTTTTATAGTTATAATATAATGAAAATATTCTTAAAAAAATATACATCGTATCATAGCCATGATTTCATTGATTATATAATTATATTTTGGATACAATCCCAGATCACCCCTGCAACTAAATGAAATTGGATTGGTTTTTGTAAATGGAGGAGCTTCACCTTGTTGGATATTTTGAGAATATTGATGAATCATATATATTATAACAACTCATTTAATACCTATTTAATCATGATTTATTATGTAAACATTTACTTAAGATAACTACAATGATTGAGTGGTCTACTGTCTTGGGAAATTAGGAACATTACAGGCCAACATACGGCATAAAATACAACATCTCTATTAAAAAATATAACACATATTAGGAAATAGGAATATCAATGGTGAACAAGAGAAATATGAACAAAATGAAATGATATATATTGTTTATTATAATATGGATATGTGTCAATAAAATAGAACATGATATTAGCGTGATCCGTGGATCATCGCATGTTGATTCGAATGAGTAAACACTCAATGCACATGATTTAGCATTTGTAAAACCACATTGCAATTTGATTAGCATGATTAAGCACTCATTTAACATGAATTAGCATGAGTAATCCCTCATTTCACATGTCTTATCATGATACTAAAGAGTAATCAATGCATGATCTCGCTATCAGGGCACACCCTTTATAAACATTTCATTTCATGTAGATGTGTTCCACATGGATCATATAACGTGGAATCATTCAACATAATAAGATATTCCATGATTAAAAAATGTGAAAGATATATATGTACTTACAATTCAATATGTGTATATGAATATATTTGAACACCCTAAAAACATAAATGTGTATGATATTCACTACATAATGACTTTGTGTTAGAAAATCATGGTGCAATTTCGAAAGCATAATATCATCATAAGGGAATTCATAAGTTAGGTTGATGAGACAGAAAGGGGTCTATAATAATTTGTACATGAAATACATAGTATGGAGATAATGGGACATAATATCCAAAAATATTAAATTGAATTGAGATGCATAATATGGGATAAATACTTGAATGGAAATAAGAAGAGAGAAATCCCTTAAAAATTTTCTTCATGTTAACTGGTATAATTTAAGGATCATAGGGGGAATTTATGAGAGGTAAAGGAATAACTCGTCATATATTGATAAATTTGATAGTATGGGGGTCATATCACATCATAAATCAACATATAAATATGGAACTCAAGAAGTATAATGTAAAATAGTAGCTTGAATGGAAATGAGAATATTGAAGTCCATTACGAAAAATTGGCATTGTAACGTCTTAGGTATGGGTAAAAATGATGTAGGATAAATACAACATCATCAATATAATATAAAGTGGATAGTTATATAATGAATATAGAATAATCACATTATAACCATTGAAAATTAAAAAATTACTTTCAAATAAGATGCTTGAATTTGAAAGGTAGAGAGGAAAGTGAGAATCCCTTAAATGGAACTGTGATCTCAAAGGCTTGGCATAGTCTTCTTGGTAGCATTTGGGTGCCTTTGTAGGACTCTCGAGAGTATGGGGAAGAGGTGGGTCTAGCTCCAAATTGTATGAGTGAATATTAATGGGAGATTGGCTGGGTATATATAGGAAATGAGAGGGAATTCATTATTATTTAAGTTTTGAACAATACACATTAAACTAATCAAAACCACAAAGCATACCATGGGATTTTCCGATGATTTTTACAAAATGGTATTGGTATAAATGTTTTTACGTCTCATGGACAATCATATTAAAATATTATTTTTGATTATGGGGAGGTGAGTCACACACTCAAGGAAATCATTTTAAAATGTTAAAAAATATTATAACCCTTGGAGTGACCATTAAGACATTATAAAATTAATCCAAAAAACTAAAATCACAATATTTTAAAGGTACAAAATATCCCTTTTATTGTATTTTATTACATAACTATTGAGCCATTATGATTTCATAAAAAAATATATATATTTATTTTGTATTTATTCATAACCTAAAAAATTCGACTCTCTCAGAAAATTATGAAAAATTCACCATTGGATAAATTCGTAGTCCTGATTCCAAAAAATAATATTCATTTTATCTAAATAATTTTCTAAATATGTTATTTTTTTCATATAAAATAAAATCTAAAAATTGAGGGATTTTGAAGAAAACCAATTTTTAACCTGAATAAAAATTACATTTTACATCTTAAAAATTATATATTAATTTATTATTCCTAAAATTATTTTGGTAATAATATTTTATAAAAATGTAAATTATTTAAAAAATTCATTAATTCATCAAAATAAATTCATTATTTAAAAATAAAATGTCTTTTTAATCATATAAAAAATTAATTCTTATCCAATTGAATACTTAATCATTTATAGAGTAAAAAATTTATGCAAAAATATCATCATAATTTATAATTTAAAGGATTGTCAATAAACACTATTATAAAATAAATATTAATAAAAACATAGTTTAATATAATAATTTATATATTTTTTAAATGAATGACTTTACCTACAAAGTCAATTTATCTAATTCATTATATTATTTAGAAAAACTATTCTAATGATTGATTTGATGGAATATGATATTTATTTATAGAATGGATTACATAAAAAGTAACTAATAAATTTTTACATAACCCCTTATAACACACATATAAGATATAATGGTAAGCTGTGTGATTGTGGCATTCTCTTGGGGTAGCTTTTGATAACATCTATCATTTGATAATCTCTATTAACTTCCTCTTCTCCTGTAGGTGATTCTATTCAAGCATAACATGTTGAGGCTCATCTTGGGCTTAGTCAATAGATATACCTAGTGACACCACCTCTTTTCAGAGCTTCAGAAAATAAACATCATACGGCTCAAGTCTACTGGATGAGGAAATCCTCTCCTATGTTTGTGTCAAAAAAATATTTTTTAAAATCCATAAATTTATACTAGTGATGTGATCCTTGTTCAATGGATACATTATCATTGGTAATGATACATAATGGTCATTTAAACTCTATTGGATAAAACAAATAATTTCATTTTTTTCTATATCCATAATACATTTAATTAAAAAATAAATGGGAATTTTATTCATGAATGTTTGGGTCCTTACATCCATCCCCACTTAAGAAAATCCTTCCCTCGAATTTTTTTCCACTCTAAAATAGACGCGGGTAACTTGTCCTCATCACATCCTCAAGTTTCCATGTTCCTTCTTTAAACTTTTGGTTTTTCAACAAATCCTTTACAAGGGGCATTTCCTTAATTTATAGAACGTTTTCCCTATGATCTATGATATTGAAAAACTACAATTCATAGGAGATATCATTCCCTAATGGTTCAACCATTGTATTTAGTATAAGTGATGGATTAGGAATTTACTTCCTCAAGAGTGATACATGGAATACATCATGTACTTCCGATAGGTTCGGTGGGAGTTCTAGTAAATTGGCCACTGCTCCAATGCGATCAACGATATCAAAAGGTCCAATGTACCTTTGAATAGTCTTTCCATTCACTCAAAATCTCATAATTATCTTCTATAGAGATTTGTGGAGGAATACCATGTTTCCAAATCAAACTCTAGGTTATGTCAGCAATTGATAACATAAACCTTTTATACTCTGAGAAGCTTTGATGTGATCCTAGATTGTCTTAATCTTCTCCACCATTTTCTCAACCATTTATGGACCATGAAGTTTATTCTCCCCAACATTTTACCAATTTGCAGGTGTTCCACACATATTCTCAGAACGGGATTCATAATGATCCATTTTGATTCTTGAGTGGTAACTGTTTTTTTAAGAGTAGTCAACCAAAGGACGATTTTAATCATATCCTATTTTTATGTCCATTTACCAATATCTCAATGTTTCCTCAAGTGTATGGATACTCAACTCATATTGGCAATCAGTTTGAGGATGATATGTCATACTGAATTTAATATCATTATTTAGAGCATATTGGAGACTCTTCCAGAACATACTAGTGAATCTTGGATCTTAGCCGGATACAATAGATCAAGGTACTCCATGAGTCCTTTCCACTTCTCTGATGTATATCCATTCAAGTTTATCTAATTATAAATCCTCTCTAATTTTAATTCAGTTTACATTCTTTGTAATATGATCCACAGAAACCCAGATAAAATTTCTTACATTTGATATCTTCACGATTATGGGGATAAATTCCATGGGGATGTTCTCCCATTTCCATGATGGTATGGGTAATGGATACATCATCATCGTAGAGTTCTAATTCTCAAACAACATGTTTTGACACACCAGGAAAATTGATGTACACAATGTGATCTTCTTCTTCATGTTATCCCACTAATAAGGCTTTTGAAGATCTGGATACATCATTTTGTTTCAATGGTGAATGGAGAATTTTTTACTATGTGAATCATCAAAAAGATCATTATTTAACTCCATATTTGATGGAAGACATAATCTTAACCAAAATATCTCAATTCCTTGATCAATAACATTTAAATCCAATTATTTCTCTTTTATGATAGTTTCCACTTTCTTTTGAATTCTCATGTCATGTTTCTTAGCATCCTTGAACGATTAAAAAAAGATTCTTGAGAAATCATTACTGAATGGATTAACTATGTTCACTTATTTATGATTACCATGTCCATCTTAATCAAATCTATGAAGATTGGACCCTTTTTAATTATCATCAATGCTAGAATTATTTGGATCCGTTTTACATAGAGAATCTTCTACATTATTCACATTCCCCGAATGGTAGTGAACTTAGAATTCATAGTCTTTGATCAGCTCTAAAAATCATCATTGGTGCAAATTACACTGTTCCTATGTGGATATATAATTGAGACTTTATTGATCCAGATATTTTTTAAACATCCCCACAAAGAGATAATCCCACCTGATTTTTATGAAAACATTAATGCCTCCAACTCTAGATCATGAATGGGATATTTTTTCTCATTAATTTTCAACTACCTTGGGGATTAGGCACTAAACTTGTCTTTCATCATCAAATTCAATCTGAAGGATAATTAAAAAATTTTAGGATGAACATTCCCAAAACATCAACATGTGATACAAGCATTAAAGCTGTTTTTCCTAATTATTTAATATAATTTTTTATAGGGACTCAATGATCATAGAAAAAATAAAATATATACTAAGAGGACTATAATTGAAATAACTTACAATATACACTACTTTTAATAAATGATTATATTTTATTTATTCATCATTATCCATCATAGCATAATACATCCTATGGTTCCTTGATCATGGTGATTGTTGATGCTCATCAAGCTTCTCATCCATTACAATAGAGCATTGTCCTAGGTAATGCCTAACTTCTCCACATTTATAGCACAATATTGTGTATGATACCTTAGATGATTCTTTGTTTCCATCCATAACATTATCCATTTTTTCATTTAAATTGGATACATTTTTTGTTTAATTTCCTCACATAAAATATCACCTAGGACCTTTATGAAATTTCCCTTGGTGCCTCATTCCACACATGCTGCACGAAAGAAATTTGGTATTATTCCCCTTATCAACTTTAGAGGATGGAAATTCATGTGATTTCATCTTCCTCTTCATTTATTTACTTGGAAAATCAACAAAGTTCCAATTGTTAATCGTGATTTTTGATAGATGGTTGGGAATAATCATTATATGTCCTACATGAGCTCCCATTTGATTGGGAATCCTATTGGGACACTCATCATCTATCCCTTCACAACTGTTGATAGACATATTCCTAGTTTTAGTGGACATTTTCTATAAGAAAATGAAAATTAGGGATGATAATGTTAAAAAATTTAACACATTAGGGGGAATTCATTGAAAAAATGGTTATATTTTAATATAAATTTATTTCTTTAGAGTATGAATTTATAGGCTTTAATAAATTTTACCTGTGATCTATACACATACATATATTCTCAGGGAATTTGTTTCTAATTCTGTTAATAATGGTTCATACTATGGTTATGAATTTACAAAGGAATATCCCCTATGAGTGTCAATCCAAGAGTGCTGAAAGCCCTGTAATCGTGCACCAGTTCCCATTTTATTCTAGATCAATGTGGTGTTTTTTGGGTTTTACCCCTATATACATTTGTTCTAGAGCCACCTATTCTTGTCTGTATCCATAAAAGAATTTATTTTCTTGATAAACCCTTTAATCTATACTCACCAAAATATTGAGATGTTTTTTATTATACTTACTATTATCCCTAAAGATTTCACTAGGTTTTTGTAGTCCTAAAACCAAAAATAACTAAACCTCTCTTCTGGTATCAACTATAAAAACCCTTCTCATTATTACATATATAAACATTATTCATTACATAAACATGCACATAAGAAAACTCAAAGGATGAAGAGGTCTAGTTTATTTGGAAATTAGGAACATTACATGAAAACATAAGGCATAAAATACAACATCCATGTAGAAAAAATCTTTTACATGGAGACATCCTTCATTCATACATAGCATTTCATGGGGTAACGTGAGGACATTCAGAAAAATAGGTGACCTATAAATCCTGGTAAGGGATTTATGAAGGAATAAAATGAATAATACAGTATGTGTTAGGAAAAAGGAATATCAATCGACCATAAGAGAAACATCAATATAAAGGCATGATATATCATGATTATAAAAATATCAAAATTTCGAATTGACATAAAACATGATAATAGCATTATCCAAATCTCATCACATATAGATTAGCATTAGTAAACCCTTGTTGCTCGTGAATTAGAATGAGTAAACCCTCATTTCACATGGATTATAATGAGTAAACCCTTATTGCACATGAATTATCATTAGTAAAGCCTCATTGAAGAAGGAGTATCATGACACTAACCATTAACCAAAGCATTGTAGCACTATCAGGGAGCACCCTTAATAAACATTTCATTTCATGCATAAGTGTACCACATGGATAATATAACATGGAATCATTCAACATCAAATGTTATTCAACAATAAATTATTGTGGAATAAAAAAATGTGTGTACCATTCAATTATTATATGTTCATAAAATTGAATACCCTTGATAATTAGATTATAATTTTCCAAAATTTTCATATATATTTTTTATTTATAGGGAATTTTTTCGAGACCGCGAAATCTGACAACGATTGATTCCAAGGCCTAGAGAACCATGATTGATCCATAGAAATTTTTTTTTTAAAATATTGCACGAGAGTGGTTTTCATGAAAAATGGAAAAACTTTTAAACAATTTACTAGATTAGAAATCTTAGGAAACCATTGCATTTAGGATGGCGGGATTACCTTAGGGGAGACTTTATTTTAGTCGGTACAGGCCACCGGTGAGAAAACCTGAAAATGGAATAACCATAAATAAAATAAATAAATGATGCTATTTAATTTTTAAAATGCTTATAACTCATAATGGGTGACTCGATTTGAAAATTTGAGACCACCACTGAACTCGTGATGCTATTCATTCCTTAGGAAGACTCTATCATTGGATGGTGTGGGCCAACAGTGGATGATAGTTTTTGGCAGTAAATAAATAAATAAAATAATAATTTTTTTAAAATCCATAAAATAAAAATGGTAACTCTGATTGAAAATATGAGAGTAATATTTAGTTCAATGGGGTGTTATCCCCTTAGGCAAACCCTATCCTTGACTTTCGCGGGTCGAGGGTGAATGTTAATAATTTACTGAACATTTTTACATTCTCTCTGTAAACATCCAGGAAGGGTTTTCTATCTTTTGGACCAGTTCTTAGACTACAAATCTTATGGAACTATTAAATTCGTTGTGTCATGATTCACTTAAGGGATGATTCAATTCGACTGCAGTAGGTAGGGTCAAAAACATAATTTTGATGACTTTTGAAAGATTAATAAAATAAAATGTTCTATTATTTTATTAATTATTCTTTTCACCACCAAAAGAGCAGTGGTGGCGGGACCGACGACATGTCAAGCCAATAATGACAGGACTCTCCCTTGTTTTAAACCGCAACGCCGGAAATTTGGGAGGTTCTTTAACAATGTATCCTCATAAATTCTTCATGTGATGCACCCTCTTTCTCTTATCCTCTTTATATGGATCTCAGAAGGGTTGTTGGCATGGTTTCAACAAGCGACGATGCTCTGGAAATGTATCGTAACTCTAACAACCTAGAGGTAGAGTCCAGATTCAGAAAGCGGTGATGACCACTGCTGAATTGAAAATTGAAGACAGTGAAAAAGGAGTTTCTATTTATTATCATCAGCTGACGTCTTAACTAGGTAGAGGGGTTTGTTTTTTAATGCTCATCTCTGACTATTTTTTTTACCCTACTTCAAACATATTAAAATGGAGGGAATGGGTCAAACAAACAAGTCCCGGAACCTCTGTAGTTTCGCTCATGATGCATTTTTTGAGGTCAGTTTCTTCAAGTTGATGGAAATGCAAATTTTTTGGTCACATTTTTACAACAGAACCCCATGAGAGTTGTAGCCGCAAACATCACCAAGAACAGACCACTGGAGCACGTCTGGTGGTCCGCTGAAAAAACCGATGGCGCGCCATGTCACCGACGGTGTCGAAGGTGACTCGCGGAAATTGGCCTCAGGTGATTGAAGGTGGCATGCAATGACACACCAAGGTGGGAGAATGTTGCTGGAAAAAACTGGCCATGTGGGACAAATGCGACGTCTGCAGGAGCCGCTGGTGGCAGCAGTGGCAGCCTCTAGGCCATAGCCAGAAGGGTTGGGGTGGCCCTGCTCCGCACCACGTTTGCAGAAGCTAGTCGAACGAACATCAGACCATTGAATCAAGGTGGGAATGTTCCCCACCTGATGGGAAAAACAACCACAAAACCACGGGGCTAGCGAGACACAACGGTTCGTCGTTGGGTGGACCAAGTGGGATGTGTAGTGGCCTAGTGGGTCAGACCCACCCAATGGACCGGACCTGCCAAGTGGGCTGGGCCGAGCCCCACCTGATGCGCGGGGCCAACTGTGGTCGGGGACCGTAAAAAAGTAGGTCCGACCCCGATGGGCCAGATCCGATAAACCAGGACAACTCCCAGTGGGCTGGACCCAAGTGGGGTTAGGTGACCTCATGACTCTTTACATCGGGCCGGTCCAACCATGACAGACTGAGCCCAGAGCCAAACGGTACCAGAATAAAGAAATACCCATAACTGGGGAATCTGGTGTCTGATCGGCATGCCTTCAGTGGTATTGGGACCCCATTTGGGAAGCAGACCTCTTGTCATAATCTGTCGGGCCCGACCGAGATGGCCCGCACCGAGGTACGACCATCCGAGTTTCACAGAATGGGGTGTAACTTACATAACGGGCATCCAATCGATTCTCCGTCTATGGAAAAAGGACCATTGTGTAAATATGGTACTTTTAAGATAATCTATGTGTGTTTTCATGGGATTTGGCATGCAACATTGGTTGGATCATGATTGAATCCAACCAGACCCTTTTTAAAAAGTGCAAATATCTCACAGACTAGGCGTCCAATCGACGCGCCGTCTGTCACGTTGGGACCGCTATGACTGGGCAGTACATTGGTTATAATTTTTATAGGACTTCATAAATGTTTATATATGACCAATTTAGTGAGTAGTGGTACTTCTAGAATAATGTGTGATATGAGCTAGAATCTATTGGGTAGCATTAACGTGAAGAAACAACACTGATCCTATATGGGTTAGTATTTATCGATCCTATGTGGGTCAGCTCTTAGTGATCCAATATGTATCAGTATATATTGATCCTTTGTGGGTAAGTTCCTAGAGATCCTCTGTGGATCAGTATCTATCAATCATGTGTGGGTCTATAGCAAGACCTCACGATAGAATAAGATGGTCTAGATTTATGACTAATCATATTTATTTATTTAGTTATGTTATATACCTAGTGTGAGATGAGTCTTTTAAATTTGTAGTGTTACCTTTGTGCTGTTATATTTTTTATACTTTTACCTTCATGGTGTTACGTTCGTGGTGTTACCATTATGTTACTTTTACCTTCACGGTGTTACCTTTGTGGTGTTACCTTGGTGGTATTCTTCGCTCCTTGATCAGTTTTTAAAATGGATTAAAATTTAGATCTTTATTTTTCCTCATGTATGAGATGAGTATATTTATTATAACATTGTTATATGTATGGAAATATACCATATAATTGTTTATCACTAATACTTCGTGCTTTGTGATTGAGGTATCTCTTTGTGTTTATTACTTGTGGAACTCTTGGAGACCTTCATGGTTATCAGTGTCCCTACTGAGTATTGTTATAATCACTCATAAACGGGCTATGTTTACGCCATGTTGTTTCTTGTGAAAACAAAAGACAATACTGATCGAGGATTAGGGAGACAAGACTGGATGGTACTCAGAGGTGGACCATTTAATGTGATGTCACGCAGTGACTAGTGATCGTGAGATGTACCTACCCATAAGGTAGGATCATCGGTGGATGTTCCTGGAAGTGTTTTCTCATTCAGTTGAACATGTAACTTCTAATTGGTCTTGTATTCCAGACCCTGTGCATTCACTACAATTTTAACTACATCAGTTTACATCATGGTTACTTCTTGTTGTCTTAATGGATTGTGTGTTTGTATAGGTTTAATGGTAATGCCTTCATGTTATATAGAGACTCTTTTCTGGTGCTATTCGCCATCCCCTAGATTGTGGAATGTTTTCTTGGGTTAGCCATGGAATGGGCCTTGGGGGACAGGTTGTAAAATAGTTGTATCAGGGTATTCGGTTCTACCGAAGAACATGGACTTTGATATTTTCAACGGAGCAATAGTGTTAATTGATTTTAGTGTGTTTTTCAGTTTGGTGAGTCCATTGTTAGTGTGGTGGCCGACATAACCAAACACTAGGATCCTGAATTCTGATTTCGGACATTGTACCAGAAAACATTGATTATGTGTGTTTTGGAACTGTTTTTCCTTGGTTTCTTTAGAGTCAGCTCACCAGGTATAACTTCATGATTGTGGAACACTATTTTCTTATCTGGATTCCACCGTGTAGACAGCTAGAAATGATTCCCGAGAGAGTATACTATGATGTCCCACCATGAAATCCTATTTGGATCATCATTCTAGGGATCATGTGTGGATCAGCAACAGATTCGTCCAGTGGACCGTTCACACTGACTGAGCATGTTTCACGAGTTCCAGCAGTAGAGGAATCCAATGTTTCTTGGCGACACAGATCCCTAGGAAGCTGAGAACTAGCTGGAGGCTGTGGCTAGAGTTTTCCACCTAGTTGGGACACCAGCAGATCAGATGGTGATCCTAGCTACTAGTCTTTATCAGTGCGCGCCCATGAGGACGGTCTACATGGTGATTAGGTGTCAGTACATGTATCATTTCCCAAGATGGTAACTTTTGGTAGTGAACCAGCTATATCACTACCCGTTGGTCATTATTTAGAACCTGTGGAACCAGTAGAGGACACATGTAGGCTTAGTGACTTACACGTGATTCAACATCAGATACCACATAGGTTCTAAGGAGAGGCCGAATCATAGGTGGCTAAGCTCGGACGTGAGGATGTGGCTGAGTTTCCATCTAGCCAAGGAACTAATCTATGTGATGGTGGTCCGTGTAACGATCCTTCTACGTGGCTCAGCAAGATTATGATAGGGTTTATATTACCTTGATCTTGCAAAGAAGTGACTCTTTTAGGGACAATCTTGAGAACATTCTACAGATTATGGGTTCTCGTGACATAAAAATCTATGGGGAGAGTGTTCTCAAGAACTTCAACAGCTTTGGCAGGAACACATGTCTATAGTATAGTATTCATCGAGGCGTACTGACCATCCCAGGTACTTGATGAATACAGTACAATAAGTTCATCATGGCTCAGACCTTTGATCGAGGTGTTTTAGGGACATCTAATCCATCAATTTCCCCTACACATTCCTAAATATGTTAGGGCGATAGAAAGAACCTTTGTGCTCAAATTTTATTTGGATTAATGGATACAAAAAATGAATGTTAGTAGTCAGAATGCAGGAAACTGATGCCAATTTCAGAGACATTGGTGTGTATAATGTTTCAGAAAGAGAAAGTGATAAGTACAGATGAATCTTCATGGAAGTAGACATGGAATTGGAGCTTGGAGAGAAGCATGAGGTGGTATACATTTCAACATGTTACAACCGCCACCCCAATGTGGCCCCCACCTGGATGAGGGAGCTGGATGACAGGGGAAAGGAGTAGCAGCATGCGGTCATGGAGTGTGACCCAAGGGCTCCATGAATGATTTTAGGTACAATATATGTCTACTAATAGCTACTTTATTTATAGAAATTTCTACCAATCATTCCATCTTACAATGAAACTTGTTCATGACCTAATGTTTTTTGACAAACCGATGACTTAACCCTTTCGTCTAAACATACATTTGGGAGGAGACTCGATAATCTCAGTTTTTCCAACAATGTGTTCTGACACATAAGAAGAGAGTTTATGATGGACCCTCTGGGTAGTAGCATTGATTCCTTACGACATTAGTTTGGGTATGGACTAGACATACACTGTTCACACTCACATTAACTGTTTTAGGAAAAAAGGATGTAGTATATATACAACATTGGAATGGGTTTACCTTGGTTATTGAAAAAGTAATCCCAAGAAGCACAAGATAAACTCATTAATAGGAGGGTGAAACCGATCACTCATGAGTCGGCCAACCTTACCCCCATGAAAGTAGGAGTTTTGCATTTTCAGTTCCCAATAGTAGTGGAAGAGTGTGTGGACATCATTACAAAATATGTTTCCAGGACTAACTCTATGAAGGGATAAGGAATTTTTATTTGGGAGGGTACTACAGATGATTTATACCTGACTTTATATGGAATTATTTCGAGACCACGAAATCTGACGACACTTGATTTCGAGGCCCGGTTTGCCAGAAATTTTCCGTTGAAAATTGTTAAGTTTAAAATAGAGCACATGATTGGTTTTCCTAAAAAACTAAAATAACTCTTAAACCGGTTCTAAGATCATAAATCTGAGGGAACTATTGCTTTCAGGATTGTGGGTTTTCCCTTGAAATGACTTCTGTTTAGTCATCACATGCCTCCAGTGAGGGAAACTGAAAATGGAATAACCGTAAATAATGTAATTTAACATTGTTATATATGTAATGACCCAGAATTTCCATGTAATTATATATATATATATATATGGTAATTTTACGGGTCCGCAAAAGTTTACGATGCGTGATTCTGAGGCCCAGTGTACATGAAATGAAATTATGATCTTTTTTAGGGTACGTTGAGTAAAAGTGCGAGAGGGTTTTTGTAACATTTGACCTGGGGCTCGGAATTGAAATATGAGGACACTGTTGAACTCGTAGTGTTGGTATTCTCTTAAGGAGACCTTCTCTTCAAACGCAATAGGTCAAGGGTGGAAGATAGTTTTTCACATTTAGTGGAAGAAGAAAAAAATAAAATAAATTAACATTGTTTTTTCATGAATCACCACCTTTTGAGTTATGGAGTGGGGACCACTCGAACAAGAAAACCCCCAATTTTATTTCAATAGTGGGGACCACACGGCCCATTAACTTCACCTTTAATTTGAGATAACACTTGGAATTCATCCAATTTAATTATGCCATCATTAACTTAATTTGTTTGTGCCAATGTCAATTAAATTATAAAAACAAAATTTAATAACTTTTCTATTCTTATTTTTGGGGGAATTGGGGGAAATCGATGGAAATGTGGAGTCTTGGGGAGAACATTGGAGAAATTCTTCCCTATAATGAAGAACAAGATCCAATGAAGAATGAAGAACCAACCCCAAGCCTAGATCGGAAGCGCCTTGCAGAAGCAATGAAAACAAACTCTTATAATGAATTCATCTTCTTCCTAACATCTACTCTTACGGAACCTTCAAGGTAAGTGTTTGTTTTGGTTATTCTTCCTCAATTAATTTTTTAGGTTAAATCTCTACCCATGAGCGGCTTTCTACCGCTCTAAGGTGGAGGGTGTTGGCTAAATAAACATGGCCAGACCATTCAAAAATCTATGTGTCTTTTGTTGCGTTCTTCGTGAAGGGGGGGGGGGGACGATGATTGATGGGACTCGGGAGCGATGGACAACACTCTGGTCGATAGCAAAGACGTGATGGTGCCATCGCGCCAACGGAGAAGGGATGCGGCCTGTCGGTCATGGTAGAGAAAGTGTGGTGGCTACGTGGAGACCAGAAATGCGATGGGGAGCCAGCGGTGCACGTCTGCACCACCTGAAAAGAAAGAGACATGACCAAGTGCCGTAGTGGAGAATGGAGGGTGGTCGACCGATCCAACCACCGGTGGAGGTGCGGCACGCGACCACGCCGTGCAGAGGGGGTAGGTCGTCCGACCAGGTGTGGCACTGTGGGCTGCCACCGCGATTCGGGTCGTACCGGTGGGCCGGATTGGATCCCGCGGGCCGGGTCGACCGGAATTAGGTCTGGTTGGCCATGGCAGGGTCAGTCCGACAGAGTCGGACCGGGATGGGACTAGCCTCGACACCTTTTCTCTCTTTCAGCCATATCTTTTGCTATGAGTGTCCATTTGATGAACCGTATATGGTGCCAGAAACCTTGGATCGAGGTTATCCTTTTCGAATAACCCACATGAGTATTGAATAGAGTTGGGGTACTAACGGGTTGGATCGAACATGAATCTGGCCGGCCCCTCCGGACATAAAGTCCAATAACTTATAAATTGGACGTCCGATTGGCGCACAACCTATTGCGTTCACACCCCTTATACATGGATGTCCATTGGGACAGTTTTTTGTGGGACTTTGTGGCAGTCTATGTATCGACCTGTGGCTTGAGGAGCTGACTCTACTGGAATCATGTAAGCTTAGTGCGGGAACCCTGTAGCTAGTCGAAACATATGAAAAGCGATCTTATGTGGGTCTGGGCATTGGGATCCTACATGGGCCTATGTTCAAGATATCCACTTGGATATTCTCTATAAATCCATGTTGACTAATCTCAGATCCTATGAGGGTCTTCTATACATCGATCTTATGTGGGTCTACTATACTGGGATCCTTCCCGGGTCTGATGATTTAGAAATGTATGTGACTCTACCTCGTAATAGAGTAAGGTGATACACTGGTTACATATAATCATCTTTAATACCATATTTAAGTTATATCTCATTTGTGAAGATTCTATACCTTCGTGGTGATACCATTGTGGTATTCTTCTGTGTGGCATACCTATGTTGTCCTTATATTCGTGGTTATACCATTTTCATATTCTACTCTGTGGCGTACCTATGTGGTATAGACCTTCATAGTGATAAAATTGTGGTATTATTTTGTGTGATGTTACCATTGTGGTGTTATCTTCATGGAATTCCTTCCATCGTGGGATAATGGAGCTTCGATATAATGAGTAGGGCCTTGTGTTTCCTCATGAATGAGATTGATATACTTGATAACTTATGTATATGTATGGGAATATACCTAAGTAGTGTTTTCAGATGTTTTAATGCATTGTGGTTTATCATTTCTGGTTTTTACGAGGCCTTCGGGGGTCTCGGGGTCCCTACCGATTATTGTTATACTCACCCTTAAATGGGCTACGCCCGAACCTTGTTGTGTTTCGTGAAGAAAACAGACATTGCTGGTTGAGGATGAGATTACCTGGACTGAAGGTTTCTCAAGGTGGAAATTAGACGAGGTGTACCACAGACATGACCATTTGAGAGTTGTACCTACCATTCAGGTATGATCCTTGGTGGTTTTACATTTGAGTTCTTAACATTTTTTACTTAAAATTTCAGTTTTCTTGTACTTTTAAGTTGGGCTTGTATTCTGGACCCTTTTTTCTTTCTGTACACAATATTTTACTAGAGTTTAATCGTGTACATTTCTTGGTGTGTTCTTGGTCGTGTTTGATTGTAGGTTTTATAGGAATTTCCTTCCAAGTATTAGGGAATATGTCCTTCGGTGCTAGTCACCAGCCCCTAGCCTATGGATGGCGGGTTTGGGGTAGCACGACATTGGCCACGGGGGATGGGTCATGACAAATTCGTATCGTAGGAGTCGGTTCTACCATTGAATATATGAATATGATCTTTTATTTAATGGATATAGTGTTAAGTGTAGTGAGTGTGGTTATCAATTTAGGGAATACACTATTTGTGTGGCGGCCGACGTATACATACACCAGGACTCTAACATCTGATTACTAACTCAGTGCACAAAAACACTGATTGACTGTGTGTTTAGAAATGTTTTCGTTGTGATCTTTTTGAGTCATCTCACCAGGTATAATTTATTGAAAGTGTCATAACTATGTTATTTCAGGATGGCTCCATGTAGACAGACAGCTAGGGTTTAAGGTATTGTACGTACTGATAGCACACCAAGAGACGAGGCCTTAGTAAACAGCCCTTTATCAGTAGGAGCACTAGCGGAGGAACCAGTGGTACCATTACCCATTGGGCCAATGATTCCACCAGCCCTAATAGTAGAGGGTTAATGCTGTATGAGCGCATTGAAAAGTTCCAGCACCAGAGGCCACCAAGGTTCTGGGGTGGGACGGACCCATAGGCTACTGAGGATTGGTTGGAGGCCGTGGTGAGAGTATGCAGACATGTAGGGACACTAGCTGATTTCATGGTTATCCTTGTCTCTAGTCTTATATAGGTATCAATAGGAAGATGGTGGATCTTGATGCTATAGGTTCACGATGAGGTGACACATCTCTGGGCAGACCATGAGATCCTGTTTCGGGCAGAGTTTGTCCCAGTGATCTTTGGTGCAGTACGTATACAATAGCTTCTTCATCTTCTACAAGGAAGCATGACTATGAATCAATACTCAGCATGGTTCACCAACCTTTCACAATACTCCACTGATATGGTGCAAGACACATTTTTCAGGGCCCAGACCTTCGAGCAGGGAATTACGTTGGATATCAAGTCTTCTATGATTTCTATTAGGATTCTGACGCAGGACGAGGTGTTAGAGAGAGCCCAATTAGTGGAGAGTTTTCTTGATGATCAGTCACAAGAAACAATACTCTCCACCAGGCTTCACATAGTAGAGTATTCTATAGCTAGCAGTAGACATATGACACAGAGGTCTAAGAGGACCAGACTTACAGGTGGACAACTGCAGGATTCAGGGTCGATTATGTGGGGAACCATAGACAGAGCTAGTCATGTGATGATTAGGCAATGTTACGCATGTGGTGGGTAGGTTAACATGGTTCGTGACTCTCCAAACCACCATACAGATGATCAAAAGTTGGTTGAAGGACCACCCAGGAAGAGATAGATATTCGACTGAGGATGTCCGCAGGGAGTAGGAAGACGTGGTAGAGGAGCTGGCCGTAAATCTGGAGGTGGGTGATGATTGAACATGTTACCGCAACCACCATTAGGTGGTCCACCCTGCCCACAGGGTGCCAGTGGACAGGGGTGAGCTCAGCTCCAGGCAGCTGAGGCCTACGACCATGACGCTTTAGAGATGAAACGAGGTAAGATCTGGGTCTACTCTACCTATGCTGCAGTATATATAGACATAGGTTCCATTCATTATTTTATTTCCACTACCATCATTCGGAGCTCGAAGATTCTGGTGGAGTCGTTGGCTTGATCCTTATGGCTATATGCTCCTATAAGAGAGGATTCGATGAGTACACACTATTTCCATCAGTGTGAGATTACTCTAGGAGGTGAGATCTTCAGCTAGGATTTACTATTAGCGGCGTTGAGGTCGTAAAATGTCATCTTGGGGTTGGACTAATTATCTATAGTCCAGGCTTAGATTGATTGTATTAGGTGCAAAGTGATGTGTGTCCGCATGGAAGGGACTTGGTTTTCCTTCACCTACAAGAATAGAGCCATTACAGCATAGGACAAACTTACCCATAGGAGAGTTATGAAGATCACTCATTAGTTAGCTTGCCTTACCAACAAAGCGATTGATGTGGAGAGTCAGAGCTATCATGTAGTGGTGGATTAGTACAAACATTTTCCCCGGATGATTTCACAGGTCTACCTCCTCACAGAGAGGGGGAGTTTTACATTGACTTTTACCCCGGGATGACACCGATATATACAACAACGTATCAGATGTCTCCGACGAAGCTTCGTGAGATGCGGCAATAGCTGGAGGACTTGCAGGTAAATAGGTTCATTAGGCCCAGTGTTTGTCCTTGGGTAGCCCCGATTTTGTTTGCTAAGAAGGCAGATGGGATCTTGAGACATTGTGTTAACTATTGGTTCCTGAACTAGGTTACCGTGAGGAACCAGTAGCCACTCTCAAGGAATGCCGGCCTCTTTGATCAGCTGAAGGGATCACTTTGGTTCTCATATATAGACCTCTAATCAGGTTATAACCAGCTCAGAGTATGAGATGAGGATGTGTAGAAGACAACATTCAGATAATAGTATGGCCGCTACGAGTTCTTGGTTATTCCAATTGGCATGAACAATGATCTAGAAGTGTTCATGGGACTCATGAACATGCTCTTTTAGATGTACCTTGATTGATTTTTAGTATTCTTCATCGACGACATTCTGATCTACTCCGCTACTGAGGAGGAGCATGCCTATCATTTGTAGGTACTTCTGGACACACTCCAAGAGGACCAGCTTTATGATAAGCTCTTGAAGTGGCAGTTCTGGACCTGAGAGGTTCAATTTATGGGACATGTCATCTAAGAGTCTAGATTTTCGGTGGATCCAGTGAAGATTGGGGCGATATTTTCTTTGGATCCACCCAGGTGTGTGAAGGAGGTACGATGTTTCATGTGTTTGTCCGGATACTACAGGAGGTCTATGCCTTATTTCTCCAGAGTTGAATATCCTCTATCAGTGTTGAAGAATAAGGGGAAAACATTTGTGTGGTCAGAGAGATTATAGTGGTGTTTTCTGAAGCTGAGGCAGAGGCTTACTTGTGACCCTATCTTGTGGATACAACAAGAAGTTGTTGGGTATGTAGTCTACTATAACGTATCAGGGACTGGGCTTGGATGTCTCCTAAATTAGGATTAAGTAGTTTTTTCATTTGATTCTCTATAGCTGAGACAACATGAGTAAAGATTTTCTACCCATGACTTGTAGTTAGTAGAAATGGTTTTCACCATGAAGATGTGGAGACATTACATGATGGGCGATTGTTTTACAGTATACTCTGATCACAAGAGAATCATATATATATTCTCTCAAAAAAACCTAAATCTTAGACAATGAAGTTTTCTTGAGTTCTTACATGACTGTGAATTTGAGATATTCTATACTCCTAGGAATGAGAACGTTGTTGGAGACACACTCAGCAGGATATCTGGTATACAACTTCTATTTGAGATGACAGAGTAGCTGGCCTCTTTGCATATATTCATTGTGGATCGAGATGGAGCAGTTTTTTATCAGTATATTATAGTCACTAAACCACTTCATCTGCGAGTCAGGGAGGCATAGCATGGGGACAATAACTGCAAGGCTCAACGAGTTCAGATATCCTTAGGGTGAGCGCCTGATGGGTTTTCTGAAGGTGGGGAGCTCATCATCTTTTTCATAGGATGTAACATGGTACCATGGTCTCTTCAGGAGGAAGTGTTGAGGGAGTTCCACACATCCCCTCTAGTGGTACATCCAAGAGTGGAAAATATGTACTAGGACATTCGATGTTATCACTAATGGTTGGGAATGAAGAAAGCAGTAGCAGAGTTTGTCTCTCAGTGCCACACTTTTCAGCATGTGAAGGTAGAGAATCTGGTACCAGCGATATTAGATCAACCTCAAGAGGTCCTAGATTAGAAGTGGTATAGTATATCCATATAATTCATGACAATAATTCCACGTACATCCAGGTGATATGATTCTATCTAGGTGATCGTCGACTAACTCACCAAGTCGACACACTTCTTACCGATCAATGAGCAGGGTATAGTAGAGAGCATAGGATGCCTCTATGTGAAATAGTTTGTGGGGATACATGAAGTAAACAAGACTATTGTCTCCAATAGTAATGCACATTTAACTTCTCGTCTATGGAAGGGGTTGTAGGAGGTTATCGAGATGTAGCTTCATTTGAGCACAACCTTCCATCCTCAGAGAGATGTCATGACTGAGCAGACCATTCAGACTCTCAAGGACATGCTGAATTCTTGCATCATCAACTTTGGTCATAGCTGGGAGGATCAATTTCCCTTGGTAGAGTTTCCATACAAAAATATCCATCACTCCACCATTGGGATGGCACCATTTGAGGCTATGTATGGACGAACTTGCAGATCGCCTTTGTGATGGACTGTCCCATGGGAGTTATCACTTCTGGAACTGGAGATGGTAACAACTACAATAGAGAAGGTGATAATCATCTAGGAGTTGATGAAGACTGCAAAGAGCAGGAATAAGTCTTATGCTAGCAGGACACGAAGACCTCTGGTATTTGAGTTGGGTGACCATGTCTTTCTATGGGTCTAATCACGATGAGGATTGTGGAGATTTTGTAGGTTGATTACAGCCTCACACTTCACCCTCAGTTTCACCGAGTTAAGGACGTCTTCTATGTATCCCAAATGAGGAGATATGTTCATGACCCATCATAGGTCATCAACCATAGATAACTAGACATCGACGATAGGGTGACGTTTATGGAGGATCTAGTAGAGATTGAGGATTGACAGTAGTGGGTCTTTCGTTGGTGGTCGAGACCTTTCATGTGTGTACATTGGCAGCACGAGAACCTTCAGGAGAGCACATGGGAGTGTGAGGCACATATTCATGTACAGTACCCCCACTTATTTTCATAGTTTTTGTTATGTGACATTAGGGGAATCGAAGTCCTTATATGGGGAGAATGTAACAACACAGAATTCCCATGTATTTTTTTATTTATATGGAAATTTTATGAGTCCTAAAAAATTGACAGCACATGATTCTGAGGCCTGGTGTGCCCGAAATGGAATTATGAACAATTTTTAGGGTACGTTTAGTAAACGTGCAAGTGGGTTTTTGTAACATCTGAATCGGTGCTCGTAATTGATATCTGAGGACACCATTGATATCACAGCGCCAGTATTTTCTTAAGGAGACCATCATCTCAACCGCAGTAGGTCAAGCGTGGAATATAGTTTTTCACTTTTTTCTAGGTGAAGAAAAAAATAAAATAATTTAACATTTTATTTTTTTCTTCAAAACCTTCCTTTTGAGTTATGGAGGTGGGGACCACCTAGAAAAGAAAACCCCAAATTTGAATTCAATGGTGGGGACCACCCAACCCTTGAACATCCGCTTTAATGGGAGATAAATCTTGGACATCCTCCACTTTAAATATGACAACATTAACTTAATTTATTTGTGCCAACAAAAATTAAATTATTAAAACATAATTTAATGAGTCGGTTATTCTCCTTTTTGGTGGAATTTGGGGATATCATTGGAAAAGTAGTGTCATGGGGAGAACTATGGAGACACTATTTTCTCCAATAAAGAATGTTAAACTATCCTTGATCTCAGATCCAAAGCACCTAGCAGAAGAAATTAACACCGACTCTTCAAACGTCTTTGTCTTATTTATCGCGCCTCCTCCTACAAAACCATCACGGTAGGGTTGTGTTTTGGTTATTCTTCATTAATTTCTTCTTATGTTTAATCTCTCCCCATGAGCTGTTGGCTTCCACCCTAACACTGAGGGTGTGGGCCAAATGAACATTGCCCAACCCCTCCAAAATCTATGTGGTTTTTGATGCGTTCTTAGCAAAGGAGGAGGGCAGTGACCGATGGGACTTTGGAGCGGCGACCGACACTCTGGTCGGCTGTGAAGACGTGGTGGTGCAATCGAACCACCTGAGAAGGGCCATGGACGATCAAGGGTGGAGGCTTGGCGAAGGCCGGCTACGCAACGGGGAGACGGCGTCATGTGTCCACGCCACTCAGTGAGAAAGAGATGCGGCCTTTTTGTCGTGGCGGCTAAGGGAGGGAGGGCGGTCGAGCCGCCCGCCAGTGCAGGCATGGAATGCGACCACGCCACTAGGAGGGAGCAGTCATCCAGCCAGTCGTGGCACCGTTGGCCACCACCACGAGACACCTTCTCGGTTCGGGCCGGACCCAACGGGCCGGGTCGACCCAAACCTGGTCTGGTTGGCCCAGGCCAAGTCCGACCGGACCTGGGCCAGCTTCGACCCCTTTTCAAATTTTCGGCCATATCTTTAGCTACGGGTGTTCATATGACGAACCGTCTACGGTGCTAGAAACCTTGGATTGAGATGGTCCGTTTGGAATAAACCAATTGATTTTTTGATAAGGTTGTGGTATATACAGGTCAGATAGAACATTAATCCAACTAGGCCCTCATGACTTAAAGGTGAATAACATATAGACCGGGTGTCTGATTAACACACAGTCTATTGCATTTAGACCCATTTTATATGGAGGTCCTTTGGGATACATCATTTTGGTACATCATGGAAGTTTTTGTATCGACCTATGGCTTGAGGATTAGACTCTCCTGGAATCAATAGAGCTTAGTACGAGAACCATGTAGCATGCTATAAGATTAGAAAAAGGATCCTATATGGGTATGTGCATTGGCATCAAATGTGGGTCTGTGTTCGGGAGTTCCACTTAGATCCTCTCTAGGAATCCATGTGGAATACTATAAGATCCTATGTTGGTCTTCTATACTAGGATCCTACGTGGGTCTGCTATTCTAGGAACATACGTGGGTCTGATGATTTAGGATCCTACATGGGTCTTCCCTTTAATAGAGAAATATGATTCAAAAGTTACATCTAATCATCTTTACTACCATACATAAGTTGTACCTGGTGTGAGATGATTCCTTACCGTTATGGTGATAACTTTTTGGTATTCTACTATGTGCAGTACCTATGTGGTCCTTACCTTCGTGGTGATTCCTTTGTGGTATTCTTCTGTGTGGCATATCTATGTGGTATATACCTTCGTGTTGATACTTTTTGTGGTATTATTCTATGTGGTGTTATCGTTGTGGTGTTACCCTCATTGAATTACCTCCTTTGTGGGATAGTTGAGCATTGAGCTAATGAGATGGGCCATGTGATTCCTCATAAATGATATGGGTATACTTTATATCATTGTTATTTGAATGGGAATATAAAAATTAGGGTTTTTAGATGTTTTCATGCTTTAAAGTTTATCCTTTGTGGATGTTTTGAGACCTTAAGGGGTCTCAGGGTCCCTGATGAGTATTGTTATACTCACCCCTTCATGGCATACACCAACACCTTGTTGTGTTTGGTGCAGCAGACAGACAACACTAACTGAGGATGAGAGTACATGACTGGAGGTAGCTCGGGGGTGGAAAATAGATGAGGCATACATCAGAGATGACCATTGAGAGATGTACCTACCATTAAAGTAGGATACTTGGAGGGTGTTCACAGGTGTTGTTTCCAGTTTTTACTTGTACTATTCTGTTTTCTTATTATTTACAGTTGTTCTTGTATTCTGGCTCCTTTATACATTGTTTACACACTTATTTTACTACAGTTTACTAGTTTTCATATCATGATGTGTTCTAGGTTGTGTGTGTTTACAGGTTTTAAAGGCAATGCCTTCCAGGTTTTAGGGAATATGCCATTCGGTGATAGTAGGCATCCCCTAGACTATGGAGGGAGGGCGTGAGGTAGTCATGGTATGGGCCCTAGGGGACGGGTCGTGACCGTTTTATTTTTAAAAATCTTATAACTCATGAATGGTGACTCGAATTGAAAATTTGAGACCACCTCTGAACTCGTGAGAGTATTATTTCCTTAGGATGAAACCTAACATTGGCCGACATGGGTCAATAGGGGATGTTAATTTTTGGCCGTAAATAAATAAATTATGTAATAATTATTATATTGTTAAAATAAATACCTTCTAAACCATAACTCAGATTGAAAATTAGAGAGAATGGTTGAGTTCATTGGGGCATGTTCTCCTTAGGTGGAGCGTAACCTTTACCAATGTGGTTTTCGGGTGAATGATAATAATTTGTTAAACTATTTTTAATTACGTTAATTAAATGTGCAGACAACTTTTCCTATCTTCTTGAACCAGTGCTCAGATTAAAAATCAGAGGGAACCATTGATTTCGTAGCACTGAGATTAACTTAAGGGAGGCTTCACATCTACTACAGTAGATCGGGTGAATATTTTAATTTTTTGTACTTTTGAAAGATTAATAAAATAATATATTATGTTTATTTATTTATTTTTCTTTTCTCCAATGGACGAGCGATAGTGGAGAGACCGATGGCATGTCAATCCATTAATGACTTGAATCACTTTTTTTTGTAACCGTAGTGTTGGGAATTTTTGAGGTTCATTTATTAAATTAACCTCAAGAATTCTTCGTGCGAGACACACTCTTTCTCCTTCTATATTTTTATAGAGCTCAGGGAGGGGTGTTGGGATGTCTTCACCATGTGAATATGCTCTGAAAAAGTACCACATTGCTAACCACATGATAGATGAGGCCAAATTCAGTGAGTGGTGATGAGAACCGCTGAATCGCGAACTGATGACGACGATGAATGAGGAGCCATCAATAGTCGCCAGCGAAGATCTCACCCAGGTAGGGGGTTTAATTTTTTACATTCATCTATGATGATTTATTTTCTCCCACCTAATATCATATTAACATGGAGGGCACGAGTAAAAAAAATAAGGCTCGAACCCTCCGCTGCTTCGCTCATATTTCATTCTTTGGGGAATATTTTCTCATGTCGGTG
The DNA here is from genome assembly GCA_963277665.1 of Viscum album. NCBI lineage: Eukaryota > Viridiplantae > Streptophyta > Magnoliopsida > Santalales > Viscaceae > Viscum > Viscum album. The sequence continues at coordinate 790,663,549 of OY728128.1, read as the reverse complement.
GAAACATGAATTAGTGGGTCACGTTTTGAGGATGACACCCCATGAGAGCTATTGGCGCAGACGACACCACGAACGGATCACTGATCCATGTTCCGGTGTCCCATGGAATGAAACCGATGGTGCACATTCGGTGCCCCACAAAAGAAACCATCAGCTGGCCATGTCAGTGGCAGCCAGCGGTGGAAAATGTCGGCTGCGTGGGACAAGGGAGGTTCCCATAGGCACCACCAGTGGTAGCAGTCACGACTAGTGGGCCGCGACAGATGGAGGGCGGTGTGGAGAAGCTGCGACCAGCGATCTAAGACAATAAGGGGAAATGAGTCCCGGGACCACACCACATTGGCAGAAGCCAGTTCGTCGAATGGCCGACTGTTGAATCCCAGTGGGGTAGCGCCCCGCCAGCTGCCCAAAACAGCCCCGCAATCACAGGGCTAGAAAGACACAATGTTCCTCCATCGGGAAGACCATGTCAGGCACAGGCCAGCCAAGAAGGATAGAGCCGCCCAGAAGACCGGACACCCTAACCGGTAGGGCCAGACCTACCCAGCAATCCGAACACGCTAGTAGGTGGGTCCAGAGCCGCAGCCCAGCGGGCCAGTGTGGTTGGTCCGAGCCCCACCTAATGGGTCGGTCCAAACATAGCATGGTCACACAAACAAGTCGGGTCGACCCCGACAGACTGGACCGAAGGAATCGGGTAGACTCCAAGTGGGCCGGACCTGAGCAGGGTCAGGTAGACCCTAGGACATGTTGTGTCGGGCCTGTCTGACCGAGTCAGACCAGGCCCAGAACCAACTAGTACCATAATAAAGAAAAATACTTAACTGAAGAAACGTAGGACTGATCAACATGAATTCATTGGTGTTGGGATCACTTTTGGGAATCGGTCTATGTGGCATAATCTGGCAGGCCCAACCGAGCAAGGCTGGACCGAGCTGCGGCCACCCCCATTTCACGGAAAGGGGTGTAACTAACAATCTAGGTGTCTGATCGATGTGTCTTCTGTGGCATATAGACCCGTGTGACAAGGTGGTCCTTTTGAGATACTCTATTTTATTTTTTATGGAGTGTGACATGCAACCTGGGATGGATCAAAATTGAATCCAACTGGGAAATTTTTAAAAAGTCCCCATATCTCGCAGACTGGCATCTGATCGACGCGTTTTCTATTATGTTGGGACCACAATGATGGGGCACACTCATTGGTATACTATTTTAAAGACATCATACTGGTTGAAATATGACCAATGGATTTAGGAGCATTTCTCCATGAATGAAGCGTGCTATGAGCGGGAATTCAGTGGCTGGCTGTAAGTTGAATAAAGAACATTGATCCTATATGGGTCATCATCTATCGACGATGTGTGGGTCAACGCTTAGTTATCCAATGTGGGTCAGTATCTATCGACCTTCAGTGAGTCATCACTTAGCCACCTTGTGTGGTCCAGTATCCATCGATCCTGTGTGGGTCTGCATTAGAGCCACTCTACAAAACATGATGATATAGATTTATGACTAATAATCTATACTTATGTACTTAAGTTATATACATTGTGTGAGATGATTATTTTAAATTCTTAGTTTTACCTTTTTGGTGTTACCTTTTGGCTACTTTTACCTTCATGGTGTTACTTTTTTGGTGTTACCTTTGTCGTACTTTTACCTTCATGGTGTTACCTTCGTGGTATTCTTCCCTCGTGGATCAGATTTGCAAATGTCATAATCGTTGGAGCCTTATGTTTCCTCATGTATGAGATGTATATATTTTGATAACTTTGATATATATATGGGAATATATATAAGTATAGTTGATTAATATACCTTCGTGCTCTATGATTTTCGTCTTGCTTTGTGGGTTTTCAATTATGGAACACTGGGAGACCATCAGGAGTATCGGTGGTCCCTAATTAGTGTTGTTATACTCACACCTACACATGCTACTCCGGAACCTTGCTGTTTCTTATGTAGATGGCAGACAACGTTGATCATGGCTGAGGGAGCCAGGACTGGATGGTGCTCATAGGTGGACCATTTGACATGACGTGACATAGTGACTACTGATCATGAGTTATACCCACCCTCCAGGTGAGATCCTTACTAAACATTCCAGGAGCTATTTTACATTTCAGTTATACTTTTACATTCCATTTTGGATTGTATTCTAGCCCCTTAACTATTTTTACACTTTTTACAACATCAGTTTACTTCGTAGTTGCTTCTTATTGTGTACTTTGATTGTGTGTTAGTATAGTTTTAAAGAAATATCATCCTGTCATATGTATATGCCTTTCCGGTGCATGTCTCCAGCCCTTGGCCTATGGAAGGTGGGCTTGGGGTTGACACAGAATTGGCCTAACAGGATAGTTCATCACATAAATGGGTATTGTATTCACTACACAATGAATTTTGATGAGAAAATTGTAGTCAATAAGTGCAGCATAACGTCATCATATGAGAATTCATAAGCTGGGTTGATTAGAGAGAAATGAGTCCTCATTTTTTACACATGAAATAAATTTAATCGAGATCATATAACACAATATACCAACATATTAAATGAAATTTATATGCATAATATGTGAGAAATACTTGAATAGAAATAAGAAGAGAGAAATACCTTACGAAATTTCGACATGGTAACAATTGTGCTTAGAGGATCATAGGGGGTATTGATGATGGTGAAAGGAAACTCTCACCATATATAAATAAAATGTATAGTATTGGGGGTCTTGGGACAACATATCCAAACATATAATTATTTAACATAATAATGATATTGTAAATGAGTAGCCTAAATGGAGATAAGAAGAGTGAAACCCCTTTCAAAATTTTGGCATTGTAACGACTTACGTAAGGGTAAAAATGAGAGAGTAAAAATAATAACTCATTAAAATTTCATTAAATAGACATTAATATAATTTTTATAAAATAATGACTTTATAACAACTCACAATTGTAAGAAATAATTTCAAACAAGATGATGTAATTTCAGAGGAGAGGAAACTGTGTATCCCTTACATTGAAGTGTGATCCAATGGCTTGGGAAAGGATTCTTGTGAGTTTAGAGGCGCCATTGGAGGATTCTGGGGAATATTGGGAGATATTTGTTGGCTTAAAAATAGATTTAGAGAAGTTTAATTGGAGTTTGGGTGGGTTTATATTGAAATGAGAGTGATATTCGTTTTCTATGTTTTTGGACACTACACATTAAACTAATCCAAACCATAAACCATCCCACGGGTTTTCCCATTTTTTCAACAAAAGGGGAGTGTTTTAAATTATATTATAAATCTTAAGGCCTAAAATATAAAAATATTTGGATTTCATATGTCAAGATGAGTCACACTATCAAGGAAATCATTTTAAATTGGTAAAATATTTTACAAGTATTGGACAGTTCACTAAGGCATTATAAAATTATTCAAGAAAATCTAAATTCACAATATTTTAAGGGTAAAAAATATATTTTCCAAATAAAATATTTATTTTATTTTATTACACCACTATTGGGTCATTATGATGTCATAAAACACATTATATATTTATTAGGTAATTAATTTTTATCCAAAAATTCCTCTATCTCAGAAAATTATGAAAAAATCTCAATTAGATTATTTGGACATACTGATTCCAAAAATAATATTCATTTTAACTAAATTACTTTATATAAATATTATTATATCTATTCAAATATATAATCACCTTTACATAAAATTGATGGGTTTAAGAAAATATTTTTGAACCATAATAAAAATTACATTTGACTGCATAAAAATTATATACACATTTATTATATATATATGCAAATTTATAACAATATATTTTCAAAATAGTAATTATTTAAAAAAATAATTAATTAATCAAAATAAATTCATTAATTAAAAATAATATTTTATCATATAAAAATATATTTCTTACCAAACTGAATAATTAATCTTTTTTTGGGTACAAACAATATGTTATAAATATAATTATCATTTATAATTAAAATGATTATTCTTATAACACTATTATAATAAAATTATTAATAAAAACATAGTTTAATATAATAATTTATATATTTATGAAAAGTATCATGTTACATGAAAAATCAATTTATCTAATTCATTTTATTTTTTGGAAATACAATTCTTATAATGGAATTGATGTAATAAAAAGATTATTTATAAAATGGATTACAAAAATAATTAAATAATTAATTTTTTCATAACCCTTAACAACACTAGATAAAGACCTAAGGGTGAGGTTTACGATGGTGAAAGACTCTTGGGGAAACATCGATAACCCATCTCAGGTGGTAATCTCTATTAACATCCACCTCTCTCATAGGCGATTCTGTTCAAGATTAACGGGTTTAAACTCCTCATGGGATTGGTCAAGAGTGAAACCTAGTGACTCTACCTTTTATCCAAGCTATGAAAAATAAGCTTCATATGGCTGTAGTCTATTAGATGAGTTTTCATCATCTTTTTCTATATCAAAAAAAATTTAAACCATTAATGTATACTTGTCATGTGATAACCATTCAACAACTATATTATTAATGGAAATGATACATAAAGGACATTTTAATTCAATTGGATAAAATAAAAAAAATATTTCATTAATTTTATATATCCATAATAATTTTAATTAAATAAATTAAATGAACATTTATTCAATAATTTTCAAGGTTTTATATAGATATTTTTTTATCAGTCTGGGAATATTGATTATAGTGTTGGAGGTGGTGTACATAAACAAACATTTTTTACATATGATTTATTATATATATATATATATGTGCATATATTAAAATACGTGAATATTAATTAAATTATTATTTTAAATTTTCCTCACTGTATTTCATCACATTAATTAGAAATATCCATAGAATCATCCAAAATGATTAAGTCATATTATTACCCCTTTATGAAGAGAATATTGAAATTCCATGATGTTGTTTTTAAATATAGATCAATGTTCAGATGACATTTAATGATGAGACACATTCAATATTGACTTCATGGTTTTTATACTCAAAAGATGATGAAATTTTTTCTCAAGGTGTTCCCTCATTCTAACCACTAAGAATATAAATTAGGATAATAGATATACCTATCATAATTTCATATGTTTTGTATCATTGGTATTTTCTATATATAATCATTTTTAGAAATATCTACCCATTAATATTATTTATATTTTATTATTGACTCATGTACATTGATGTACCTAAAAAAATATGATGCAATATGTTCATTATAAGTATTTTACATTGGGTTTATCAAGATTGGAAAGTCATTAATTGATATTCCAACAACGGACTTTTCAATTCATTAGTTATGGATGTTTATATCTTCACCATTTGAATGAAATTGAACAGTCAAACTAATGTTGATGGTCATTGTTTAATAATGAGTTCATTTTAAATAGTAAATAAATGATGGATCAATAAAATAAGTTAATGACATGGGTATGGAACATTCTTGATGATATTTTTTTAAAGTGGGATAATAACAAATAGAGAGTTTCCATGTGTTTTTTAACAATGTGACAAAAACTTATTTATCATCAGTACATTAACTTATTTCTAAATTTTATTCTTGGACTTTAACAAGTCTAGATTATTTAAAAAAACAACTGATCCAAATGGATAACATACAAATATATAAAATTAATCTTAATAAAATTACATTTGAATTTATTTATTTGGATAGATTTTTTTCTAAAGACCTAAAAATAATAATAATATTTATTTATTGATTGAATATATTAATAAAATATTTATTCTGAAAGAAATAATTTTATTATATGGATATATAATATTAATTTATTCCCGAAATGAGTAAAATTTTATTTCGAAATTTGGTAAATACTACGGTTGAAATGAGGAGAAAGATTATGTCCACTAAAACTGTTAATTTTTATGTCTATATATAAGTGTTAATAATTGTGCATCTCAGTGATCAACATGAGAGAAGAGTAATATAATTATTATTAGATTCAATGGCTTCATAAAAGTATTAATATATTACATATGGTTGATTATGGATTAAATAATATATTAATGTTAAACCTATCTCTATAAATGGATGACTATGCATATTATATTGAGTTGGATCAACATATAGTGTTTTTTTCAAAATTAAATGAAGACAATATCATCAATAATGAATAATTATCTATGTATTATAATTCCCCATCTATCATATCAAGAGTGGGTATTCAATGAAAATCATCAAGACCATTTAAAATGTTAAATTTGTCAATAAAAACACTTCAATATGAATGATATGTCATTCTTGTACTCAATAATCGATCAGAAATTTATAGAGATCAAAGGACCACAAGAGGATCACTACTACAAAGATCCTACACTTTGATCTAGAAACAACAATGATAGCTTACCAAAAATTATTTTTCAGATGATCAAATTCATTAACAAATATATTTAACTAGACTATTGTATTCTTTCTTTTAACATATATTAATTTATTCTTATTTTCATGTGTATGATCCTCACTTTGTTTTAGATACCATCATTTCAAATTTATTTTAAAAAAATTCTTTTCCTTGTATTATAACCTACATATTATAAAATTGAAACAAAAAATATATAATTTATGGTACATGATAGGCCCTCAAAAGGGAATTTTGAAAGATCAAAACTATCATAGGGTACCAGAGTGCTCACATTTAAAAGTATAATTATTTACATTATTATTTAACATTTCACATTTAAAATTAAAATTTTATTTCATATTTTACTCATTCATCAATCGAAAATTTGGACACTTCATCATCTTATTTTTTCTTCCCATATATAACCAATATAAGTGAATAATTAATGATGATCGCATCTAAAGAACTCATCTAGTGGTTCAATGAACACTATATTGATGACATGGTGTCTAAAAAATTTTCAAACACTAAATATCCATATTTATTACAACCTCAAACACTCGTAGAAACCAGGTCATTATATAATGAATCCACGACGTGTTCTATTAATGAATCAAGTGATGTAATAATTGGGTGGAACATTTTTTTTCAAAATACATTTCAATTGGATATCATATACTCCTTGTAGATCACATTTTTTCGTACTAGATAACACAAGGTCTATACATGTTCCATAATTAATACACCATATGAATTAAATAATTAACATGTGTAGGATGGATCCAATGTACCATGATAGAAACATCATGTAACACATAAACATGTTTTATAATGAATACATTTCAACAATAATTTTATATTTAGTCCCTTGGTGTGTATTGTGAATATCATGTAAAGAGAAGTATGCATTGTTAGATCTTCCCAAACAGACCATGTGAATTAAATCATTATGTGAAAATAAAACATTTAATTAATAATTAAATTAATCAACTACCAAACCCCACCTTCACAATGATGAGGGGAGGGATATAAAGATAACGATACATTTATTCTTCAAGATGAAGGAGTGATAATGACCCCTATGTCCTACCTCAAATAGGCCCTGTGGTGGTGACCTCCACCAAAGTTATAGAAATCCCACAAATATTGGTGGAATTACCTTTTTGTAGTATCCATTATTATGAGATAAGATGTATCAAACTCACAAATCATCATGAAAGATATATATATTGAAAAGAATCCATCCCACATGAATGTTTCAAGTAAAAAAACTACAAATACCAAGAATACACTAAATTAAGTACCAGAATAAATCTAAGAAGCAACACAACAACGATACCCAATGTCCAAGCTAGAATGGTCTATCACGGTCCACATAATCTCCCTAGAAACCCGAAAACAGTATTATATATGTAGGGTGTGCATAAAAGTATAATTCATTTGGAAAATCCAAAGTCATGAGTGCATGAGTGGCAGAAGAATACTAGTTCCCCTATGATAAGACAATAGAAACTCAAAAGAACATAACATGGTATACTATACACTTCAACCGAATCATGTATTTCTCCCCAAATAACGCAATTCATGTAAGGTAATGTAGAATACACAATGTTATTTGGGTACAACGTAACACTTCCCACTAGTTAACTACTCATACATATTGCTAAGCATCCTAATTCGACAACTCTATTCTACAATACATAAATTCATAACCTACCTACATACACATGATCCACACACTACATCACATCCGGTATGTAGAGACCTGTTCCACAACCACCACATGTCTCGCTTGAAAAAACATGGGACACATCCCGAATACACATAGGAAACCAACCTCCTCTCATACAACCAATACAATAAGTCTTGAATTAAACTTGAATCCTTTAAATAATTCATGATGAGTCTTGGGTGATCAAATCCTAGAAGAGGGAGCATGGTAATGTATGTAACCATCCATACATCCTCCAACCCGGGTGTTGGGAAAGACACCCTCCCCCATAACAATGGAGGTGTTCGACACATAGTTTTCTATAGGGGTGGGGGAGTATAGAAAACATATAAAACTACATGTTTATATATATATAATTATTCTTAAAAAAAACTCATTCCAACCTATGGGATTCTGGTCATTCAACCAGCCCACTTAGAACCACCTATGTTGCTACCCATACTTGCACGTACCGCCACGAACAATTGTCACTTCATCTCCCCTTCACTACAATACCCATGTTGAAACATACCCCCACCAAATTAATTTAACCAATTATCTTTCTTTATTATCTAATCACTCATTTATTTTTTCCGTCCCTCACAAGGAAACTACTAAACTCTGGAAACATTATAAGGTGAAGCAATCATACCATCCACTACTATGTCAAAAAAATAAACAAACTCCCATTAAACTTCTTCAAAGTTATCCTGCCCAAATCATCATCTCACAACCATAAATGATGGATCCTCTACACAAAAACACCACACCAAGCACCCCCATAAATAGGAAATAATGACATAGCCTAGCATTGTAGCACTACTGCTAAAACACATCCAAGATGAAATCACACTGCAATAGAAGTACATCTATTCCAAAATCAATCAAACACTCAAATTGAGATATGATTAAAACAATCGTACCACCTTGTACACAAAATCACACCCCATGCATAACTCCACACTTCCAACGCAGACACAAGTTCAAACATCACCACAAACAGAACACAACCACACCAATAAGGAAAATTTTATTCAGATTTAGCATCACTCGCTCTATAGTTCCCCTAGAAAAAACATGGGATGTCACATAACAGATTCAATTCTGGGGAATCTATTTTATTTTTAGAATATAAGTGATTAACTATATTATAATTCATACAGAATGGATTCAAAAAATCATAAATTTATGAAAATAGAGACCACCAATAGTTATGTTTTTCTAAAGAATACAACCCACATAATTCATAAAATGGATCAAGGATAAAAAACAAAACAATGTGATTGTCATCATCTTAACATACCCTCATTTATTAATTTATATTTAAATTGTAGTATTTTAATTCTTCTATTCTAACAAGGATTTTTCATTGTAATCACCCAACGATTAATCCTTTCACCAAATCAGGGGTCGCGTGGGTAGTAGGAAAACACCATGAAAGTTGGATCGATGGCTATGAAACAACATGTGACTCCACAGGAAGGTAAGACTCTAGGATCACCGAGAGAAAATCAAAACACATTGGTAATAGAAGGTCTCATCTTAGAAAAGTCAAATGTTATATCAATGAAAGAGGAAATATTTTCAAGGGACACTAAATTCATATCGTGGCCAAGACCATGTGGTTCATCTATTTGAAATTTCCATGAGTATTGTGATATTAAATATATAATTAATATCTTTTTAAATGCCTTTAGAAATTCCCAAACAAGGATTTTAAAATTATTTACATTAAATAAAACATAAGATGGGTGAAACTTTTAAGACTAGGAAAAACAGGAAGTGAGTCACTGATGTGTTAGTCACTGATAGGATGCCACTGATAACGAGCCAACAATAGTGAGTCACAAAAAATGAGCAACTGATGATGAGATATCGATGTTGAGAAACTATCGTGACCTACTGATGCCTAACTCATTGATGCACTGACTCACCAATGCACTGATTCATCAATGCCATGTCTCACTGAATCCCTAAATCACTGAATCCTTGACTCACTGATACATTGACCTACAGACACCATCATCCTATTGACGCCCTAACATACCAGCACACTTGACCTAATGATGTCCTAATCCTATTTATGCCTTGATATACAGACCCATCGACCTACTGATTCCCCTTACCTACCGACTATATGAACTACTTACACCCTCAACCTATCGATGATCTGACCTATTTATGCCATTGAACTACAGATTCCTCGACCTATCAAAAAAATATGGATATATGGAAAACTATTGAAATGAGATATTTTTGCCTCCTAGAACACCCAAAACAGTAAACATTGACAAATTAATGAACCAGGGAGTTTAGGGACATTTAAATAGATACCTCTCAAACTATTCTCACCCTATAAAATCCAAAACCAACCCCATAATAATTTTGGGTCTAAAAAACCACATTTTTCGATACCTCTCAAGAATAAACCACCTCGTTGGAATGAAACCTCCAAATCCAAGAATACCACATCTGAGGTTTTCCAACCCAACAACCGCAATACATACCCCACATGCACCAAATTTTACACATCACCACCATATGATTTAGGTCATTCTTTCCACCTTGTCATGATACTATCCACTTTGGGTGGTACTGACTCGCATTCATGGGTTTAATCACATGCACATTAATGCATCTTCATTAATGATGAGGTCCTCCCCTCCTCACATGTCATGAAATTATTGTATATCACATAAGAAGGAAACAACTCATCTCATAGAAAAAATGTTTCAATAATTACATCACAAATCAAAAAATATGATAAAAAACTAAAAACAACTCTAGGTATGCGGAATGCATCTATGAATGTCGCTCCCAGGTACTGTCCTCTAGGAAAACATTCCTCTAAAACATGTGAAACAGGGGAATGGTACTTCATCGTAACTCCTTCTCCACATGATCCTTCATCTCCACTAGAAACTCCATGAACATTTCATCAAAAATGATATCCAACTATACCCAATAAATAACACGACGGTCATCTTGAAGATACTTATAAAGCATGGAGATGTGAAAGACTTTGTGGACCCTCCCCAACTAGGGTGGGAATTCTAGGTGATATGTCACCAAGCCAACTCATCCTAAGTCCTCGAAATGTTTGATTAACATGAGACAAATATTAATCAACCTTCCAAAACCTCCACTTCCCATGCCAATTGGAAACCTCCTATAATACAATATCCCCAACCTCGGACTACATAGGCGTTCTCCTACGATCAACATACATCTTATACTGGTCATATGCAACATTCATCCACTCGTAAAAAAGGAGATCCTTCTCTATCATGCTCTGAACCACATCAGGACCAAGAAAATCTGCCTCATTGATTTCCTTCCAACACATGGGTGAACAACATTGCCATCAAGATAGTGATTTGAACATATCCATACAAATGGAATTCTGATATCTATTATTATAAGAAATATTTTCCAAGGGAAAATGTCACACCCAAATCCAACTATAGTCTAGAACACTTGCCTATAACATATCCTCCATCATCTGGATGGCCCTCTCTATTGTCTATCAAACTAAGGGTAGAATTAAGTGTTTATGCATAACTAGGTGCGAAAGGTATGCTGAAATCCCATGCAGACATGTGACATATAATGTTTATATAGATTAGAGATGATGGAGCAAGGAAATATATGCATCCCCACCACCTCATCCTCATACCTATGTGCTAATGAATCCATTGGACTCGACTACTTGATCACTAAGAGGTGAGAAAATTTCATCAATTGATCCCCTACTACCCAAATAGAATCACCTCCTCCATGATCCCTTGGTAATACGTTGAAAAAGTCCATTGATATTTCATCCCACGTCCACTCAGGTACATCTAGGGGTTGCAACAAACCACCAGGAACATAGTGCTCATCCTTCACTTGATGGTACACTAAGAACCTTACTACAAACTCTTCCATATCCCACTTCATCGTGGGCCACAAAAACTATTTCCTAAATCCCTAATACATCTTTCAAACTTTTTGGTGTACCACTTGGGGTGATCTATAAAACTCATGGAGAAATTCCTCATGTATTTCCACTTGAACAAACAACATCCCAAGGAATGTAATCTAATTCTAACCATTCTTCGACCATCGCTCTAGAGCATCATCCAAGTTAGAGAGATCATGCATCACCACCAAATATGAGTCTCCACACTAAGACACTTCATCTTTCTACCTCAGAGATGACTGTACCATAATCTAAAACAAACTGCCCTAGCCACCATCCATTCCTGCATCTATGTTCAAGGCATCCAACACCTCCATCATCCTCCATGCTTCTACAGATTCCTGACCCACTTCCTTTTGTGACTTCTTACTCAAATAATCAGCCAAAACATTTCCCTTTCTAGAGGTGTATAGGATCTCAAAATAGTAATTTTGGATAATCTCCAACCACATCTACTTCCTCGTGTTTAGTTTTCACTGGGAAAATATATACCTCAATTTCATTTGATCAATAAAGGCCAAAAAGAACTCCCCAATGTGGTAATGTCACCACAACATTAGTGAAAATATGACCACTTTTAGTTCCTGATCATGGGTGGCACAATAATGTAAATGGGGATGTCACTGAATAAACACATAGAATATCACTCCTTGGTGATGCAACAACACCCACCCCATCCCTAGACATGAAACATTGAGAAACACCTCTAACAACACCCCATACTATGGCTGGCTAAGCAATAGAGAACTGAAAAACTTCACCTTATGATATCTGAACACTTCCAGGAACTACATTCCCCACACAAAAGCTTGGATATTTCATCTCAGTGGCATCAACAGAGATGATACCTGAGAGGAATCATCTATTAATCTCTATTAGTAACCTAACAATCCGAGAAAATTGTGATCATCTTCCATAATATTGGATTCTCCCCAAGAATATACTTCATTTACTTTTGATGGGTCCACTGCTACACCCTACTAAGACACCATATGTCCATGGTAGTAGACATATCATGTATAAAATTTGAACTTTGAATAAATTATGTATATATGGTTGTGTTGAAGGTCCTCTATGAGAGTTTTGAGATGATTGATATGCTCCTTGTCTGACGTCATGTAGATTAGGATTTCTTCGATGAATATGAAGACGAACTGGTCCAGGAACTCCTGAAAGATGGTTTTCATAAGACCGATAAACATGGCCAGTGCATTCATAACAACGAACGATATAACCACAATCTTGAAGTTCTCATAACTATACCTAAAAGAAGTATTCAGGATGTCACCTTCATTAAACCTATGTTCTGATACCCAAAATTCATATCAATTTATAGAACCAACCTACTCCACTTAGTTGGTTGAAAAGATTTAATATTCTCAAGAGAGGGAAACTATTATTGATTGTTACCAGATTCAGTATCTGGTAGTCTATGTAGAGTCTCAAACCACCATCTGTCTTGTTCTCAAAAAAGAAAAGACATCCCCAAGGAAACACATTAGGTCGGATAAAACCCTCCTTCATCATATCTTTATATTGAATCTACAAATATTTTAACTCAGATCGCTCTATCCTATAAGGGTTCATCAAGATTGGATGAGCACCAGGCTGTAAGTCTATCCCAAACTCAACATCATTTCGAGGGGGTAGAGTCAAAAACTCATTGGGGGAAACATCCACAAACTCTCTAATGACTCATAGAACCTCCACAATCTCAGTATCTATTGATCCCACAGAGTGATTTGGTAATAAGGAAAAAACAGGCTCAATTTACTGGCTTACCATCTAAAAGTGCTACTCGAAAACATATGCCAAAAACTATCCTTTTTCATCTGAAAACATTACTCTTCATGGGAAGCTGTTGATAACATCACACAAGTAGTAAAACTTGATGATTCAAAGGATTACATAGTATGGCTGTATCATTATAAAATAGATATCCCCACTAGAGTGATGCGGTCCCAAGAAGAGTATACATCCCCAGAAATATCAAACATGGCGGTCTGACCTCCGATTAGTGTACTCAACACCAGGGGCACAAATATCCTCTCTATGTAAAATCCTAGACCATGGAATATAATGGGTGGAGCAAGGGAGTGTGAATCTCATGAAATAAAAAAGATGCAAGCAAGCATACTAAAAAAATGAGTTTAACTCAAACGCTCTTCGGGCTTACTTGAAGTGTTGCCACTATAGTGTGAAACATCCCATTCCTATCTCCTATTAACCACATATGTCAGCAACACCCCTAACCATTCCCTGGTAGAGGTCCCATAGGGGCACCCAGACGTCGGCCTACTCCTGTACCGTCCACCCATGCTGGAGCAGGACCCTAATTTTCCTACTTCCGGAAACGTGTTGGAGGGAATTTCTAGTGAGGGGAGTGCTGAACCTACCCCCATCCACCATATTGAGATCATGTCAGGAACTATCCCGATTAGTTCCCATGGACTCTGCATAAACCCCACCTCAACCTTATTTCTATGAAAAATGTCAAGGAACAATGCATCAAAAAGATACCTTTTTGGGTTAGCTTGCCAATGGCTGAAACATAGATGGCCCTGACAGAAGACACATGCTACTGATGGCCTGACCCCTTGATGAGAACTAGTGACTCCGCTCCAACATCATTACTCCTCATTAGTGAGTACCTTCCACTACCTCATACTTATTCTAAACCTCTAAATATGTGGTTAGGGTGAAGGGAGAATCTGTATACTTATGTGATGGAATGAGTGCCTCCTCTAAGAGACTCATCCAAGACTCCTCATCAACAAAGAGATCCGATGAAAAAAAGGAGATCCTTGAACCTGATCCCCAGTTTCTTCATTGAATAAATTCCTTGTTGGAGGTAGAGTAGATCCTAACTCTTTTTAGATTTCATCTTTGAAGAATTGAATTCCACCCAAAACTCGTTCTCAATGTTATCCCATGAAACTAAGGTCTCATTACTCTCCCTAAGGTAAAGAATCAACCAATTATATGATTATCCCCTCATCTGGATCACCACTAGTGGAACTAATATATCTATTAGATCCCGGATCAATCTAAAAGCTATCACTAGTTTCTCAAGCCAATGCTCTATCTCCATGTCTGTGACCCTGCCCTTATACTTTCCCAGAGTATACCACAAGAAAGTAGGATGTATCTTCTGACACGAATCATCCTACACCACTTGTTTGACCCTCTTAGGGGAAACCATGTCTTCATGTTGACCCTCCACTCCTCATTCCACAGATGGGCATAATCTGAGATCTATATATAAAAGGAAAACATGGAGATTATAATCTCGTGTACTATGGAATTTTCACTTATGTTTAAATTTAACATTTTACTAATTTTATGTTCCTGAAAATTCCATAAAATATCAAGAACACAATTGAACATGAGGCATTTACCATTCCTATGGTCTCTACCCAATAATGGTGTAGCCTCACTTGGTCATTTGATAAGCTATTATTCATTGCATCAGATCATGAGGGGCTAAAATCCAATGTCCTAGCCGGTCTTCCCTGTCCTATGTCATGCACCAGGATCACCTAACACTATTTCAATACCGACCCATGATATCCTCACAATGCATAACTCTAAAATCCATCCTTCCTCACATCTAATACATTGATTCCATTATTTCTTGACCTACCATATTCACATATAGGTAATAGAAAATAATTTTTTGAGACCTTCCTAGCTCGTGTTGATAGAGAAATAATGACCCCTATGTCCTATCTCCAATAGGCTTTGGGGAGGTGACCAACACCAAGGGTAAAAAAAATATCACAAAAATGGGATTAATTCCCCTTTTTATAGTAACCATTGTTAAAAGATTAAATGTATCAAAATCAAGAAACTCCATGACTTATATATATAAATAAACCAAAATCCATCCCACGAGTATGTTTAAAGTAAAACAACTAGACATACAAATAAAACACCAAAGTTAGTACCAAGATAAAACTATGAAGCGAAACAACAATTGTAACCAACATTCGATCTAGTAAGGTCTAGAACGGTCAATATAATCTCCCTAGAATCCAGAAAACATTTTTATATATGTAGGTTGAGCATAGAAATATAATTAGTAGGGAAAACCAAAGTCACCCATACACAAGATGAGGAAGCATACAAATTCCCCTATGAGAAAACAATAGGAACTCAAAAGCACCTAACAAAGTATACTATCCACCCCAACCTCACTAATTCATGATAAAAAAATAACACAAGTCATCTAATGTAATGTAGTACAACCATTGATATTTGGGATCCTACACCACTTCCCCTATGTTGACTACTCAAACATAACGACAAACATCCAAACACTATCGTTCTCTTATAAAATCACCACTATCAAAACTTGTATGCATTCACCTAATATGAACACCAGACCACATCCTTACTACAATAACCTAGTCCGAAACAACCAAAAATCTTTCCCGAAAACACATGGGCCTTATCTAGAAGACACATGGGAAAGAAACCACCTCTCACCTAGAAAATTCCATAAGTCTGGTATTAGTCCTCATGACACAAATGCTTGACCAATGAGTCTTGTGAAATCAATTCCTAGAATCAGGGTCAGGGTAAAGTTACTAACCAACCATCCATCCTTAGAAATGGATGTTGGGAATGATTTCCTCCCCAAAACAATGTGGATGTTCAGCACATAAAGCTCAACACGGGTGGGGTGTGTATTGAAAACATATTGAATGAAGAAATTATATATGTGTGTAATAAACAATCAGATCATCCAATAAGATTCCAATCATACAACCAACCCACTCAAAACAACCTTTATTCTACCGCTACATGAACTTACCATAATGAATAATGGTCTCATGAACAATATTTCACTACAGGCCCAAAATCAAAACATACCCTGAGCCAATTCATTTATCCAATTATCATTTTGCATTATAAGATCATACTTTTATTTATTTTGATCCCTACACGGTAAACAAAAAAACACTAAAAACATTATATGGTCACGAAATCATACCAACCACTACCAAGTCAAACAAAGAAAGAAATTTCCAACAACCTTATTCAATGTTATCCCACCAAATTCATCCTCTCACAAACAAAACCAGCCACCCCACTGCACAACAACACCACACCCAACACACCCATAAACATGAAATCATGACACAACCTAGTCTTGTAGCCTCAGTAACAAACCAATTACCAAATGCAATCCCACTTTATATAAATTCCATCCATTCTACAATCAATAAAAATTTCATCATTAGATACCATGACACCACTAATACTATCTCATACACACAATAATATCCCAATCCATAGTACCAAACTACCAACAATAACACAAGGCTGAACAGAACCACACATATCACACAACCACACAAATAATGTAATGTTTATTAATATTTAGCATCTCTTGTTATTTAATTCCACTTGATAAAACATGGGGGATCACAGAACATATTTGATCTGTGGGTATCCATTTAATTAATCGAATATACAAGATTAACAAGATTCCAATTCATACAGTAGTGGTTCAAAATTTTTATAGGTATGAAAAGAGATACCACCAAAAAAAAAGATTTTAAAATAATACAATACACATGATTTTCTACATGTATCAAGGATAACATATATAATAAAGTTATTATCATAATTTTTTGAGCCCCCACTTATCCTTGTTGTTATATATGTTAAATTTTGATTCAACCATTCTCACAAGGAGGTATCATTATACCCTCCATACAAGATAATCATTTAAAAGAGAGATGAAGGAAACCTCAACATGGAATAACATGTGACCAATGATTAATACCTGTTTTAAAATAGTGGGTGTACGATTTGGAGGAAAACTACATGAAAACTATATCGATCACTATGGGACAACAAGTGACTCCATAGGAAGGTAAAACTCTATGTGAACCACAATAAAATGAAAACCTACTTGGAAGTGATTGTGTTGACTTAAAAATCTAGAACCTATATCCGAGGATGAAAAATTGTTTTTAGGGCCTTTAAAGATGGATCATTGCCAAGACCACATGGTTTGACTGTTACAATATACATACAGTGTTTAATATTAAAAATATAATTAATATCTTTCCAATTCCGTTATAAACTCCCAAAAAATTATAAAACAATTATTTATGTCATATAATAATAATATGGTTGAAACTGTAAAAAATGGGTAAAACAGAAAATGAGTAACTGATGGTAGAGTCACTAACAGAAAGCCACTAACAGTGACCCACTAACAGCGACTCACCGACATTGAGATACTACCTCTGATCTATCGACAATGAGCCACCAACACGACCTACCAACGTTTGAATCACCAATGCCCTGGCTCACTGACTCTTTGACTCACTGACACCCTGACTAACTAACACATCGACCTACCAACACCCTCGACCTAAAAATGGCTTGACCTACTAATTACCTCCACCTATCGATTCCCTCGACCTACTATCAACTTGACCTACCAACGCCTTGACCTACTGAAAACCTGGCATACTAATTCCCATGACCTATCGATTCCTCGACCTACTGATGCCTCCCCCAACTAACTTCAAAACATACAGATAGATAAAATGGAAATTTTGAAAACTCTTAATATTAGTTATTTTTCCTCACATAACACCCTAAACAGTAGACTTTGACTATGTAATGTACCATATAATTCTTTTACATTAAAACCACGAACAATTTTTTTATGTCATCTATTTGAGGACAAATGGAGGTTAATGGATTTTTATATTATGTGAAATTATTCATAATATTTGTGTAAAATTATTAATTAGATATTTTTTATGGTCATTTAATTGTTTAGATACAACCAAATAAATTTTAAATGAAATGTAATATTCTTCAGTTTTTTGTGTAATTAATTTAATAATATATATTGTCAAACAAGAATACATTCCATTTATAAAATATGTTGAATGAATAAATTGTATTGAGAAAGTGACATAATGAGTAGTCTATATAGGTAATCTCCATGATCCTTCCCAGTAAATTGTTGCGTACTAAATTTAATTGATTATAAATAAAAATAAAAGTTTCATTATTCTTAAAATCACAATTGATGTTAATATCTTGGAAAATGGGATGGAATAATTTAAAAAGATAGAATTAAATTATAATATAAATAATTAAATTAATTATTTATCATTTTATCTTATCAAATAATGAATTGAAACTTTTTACAGCTATATTTTCTAAATCTGTAATAATTGAGTTTGTGTCAAAACTCATGAGCATTGACTATAACTATGGATTTGTTGGATTCATATAATATAATTTTACTATAGTAATTTTCAATTTTTGTAATTTAATTAAATATGATGGTTGATGTTTCGACCCAAATACCATTATTATATATGATCGACATGACCATGGTTGTTTTATTTATTTTACATTAAAAAATACATTGGTCATACAAGAATTTTAAAATTTATCTAATTAATAGACTATCTAAAGGAACATGGAGTTGGTTCATGGTGGAGTTGTGGAAGAGGTTGTTAAAGAAAAAACTGAAGTGGAACTAAAATATTTAATGCATTGTGGTATAGGTGGAATACTCTAACTCATTACAAGACTAACATTATGAGTTTTCCCAATGTTTCATAGGGATATTTATTGTAATAAATATGAATTAATCATTATATAATATATTTATATTTCAATTTAGTTTTTATATTATTTTTTATTTTTAGTGTGATTTATTTTTTGGATGGAAGACTATAAATTAATGTACTAAAATGAAAAGACAGAATGAAAATAGTTTTCTTTTGGAATATTTTTTTATCATTTCATTGTCATTACCTTTGTAAATAAACTTATTATTTACATGATATGTATGGATAATAAAAGAAATATTTATGTATAGTAAGTAAAATCACATAACATAATATTAATTTAGGTTTATTCTTTCATTAATTTATTAGTAATGGAAAAAATAAATTAAATTTATAACTATCCCTTATTCGTAACCTTATATTTATCAGGGTGTTATTATGCAATATTTTGGCTGAAATAAATATTCTACAGAATGAGAAGTATCCATTTATATACATGATATAACTTAGAGACATGTGTTTAGGAAACCTATGAAATTGTTTACATATTGGGATTTCAAATCAAATGATCATGGATAATCAAGTCTACTATTAGAAAGTAAGATCCTACTAAAATAACTTCATTTCATTGACCAAAACATATTCATTGGTTATAAGCGGGGACATAAGGATCCATAAAACTAGAATGTCCATTAAACTATAAATTTTGAGTGATTATGGAGGGATTTTGGGACATGATGAAATATTTTTAGAAATTATAAAATAAAAAAAATTATGTCTTAAATAAATTATAATCATATAAAGTATGTAAAACATTTATTTTTAAAGTAGAATAATGGAATTTTCTTCAACCACCTAATTTATTCGACCATTCCTATTGAATTACCATCCTCTAACTTTATTATTACATCCATGAATGCCTTAGAAACCTATGGGTATTATTTTCGCATAAATGTATGTAATGAATGCTAAAATCATAAATGTTTATTCTGTCTAAAAAATATGCAGTTGGTGAGGATTTAACTTTCTATGATAAACTATTGTGGGATGTAGTTAATGATCATATTTAATGATTTCATCCATGTATGGTGAACTCTTTAAATGAAAATAAGTCATATAATATTATAGAATGCTTTATCATATTTATGGTCATTATCAAAAGATATAATACAAATTTTAGTGTCACATATCTGAGTAAAACATTAAGAGAATACCTGGTGAAGGTGCATGAACGTGGACTCTGTGAGCAGAAACACTTGATATAATGATCCCCAACACATAATAGGGTTTAATACACCTGAATAACTATGATCTAATCTCATGGTTTCATCAATATCTTAGATATTTTTAGTCTTCGTTATTAATTTCAATATGAACACACATAAATAATTAACTTAATGATCTTATTACTCTAAATCATAAAATTTTCAATGATATGAAGTCATAAAATCGATTCTACATTATAGTGAATAAAAGGAATGCTTATATAAATATCCTTAATTTATAATTTCGCATACAAACCCCATAAAATAAGATTTCTATCCAGTGAAAAACATAGAAAATGACAACATCAATTTATTTGTGGAAATAATGGCCATTAGATGAACAAATTCAACCATGAAATAAAATTTGGGGAAGCTTTATCTAAATTTCTATTTGATTGTAGTTTATTTATTTTGATAAATTATATTTTTGATAGAGCAGGTGGTTCTAAAATATATATTCAAATACGAGAACCAATTTGATTTTTGAAATAATTCTCCGAGTGAGATAGATGTGAGAGTAGTGAACATAGCTTGACTTATTGTTGTGATGGTTATGTACTACCTATATCACCACTAGTTCGAGGTATGTAGCCTTTGATTATGCCTTTTTATGTGCTTAATGTGCTTGGGATGCTTTGGGAAGATGTTGGGAGAGTTTTAAGGGTTTTGAATATGTTTGGAAGCTTTTATGAGGGTGCACATTTTGAGCATGGTTTTGGGAAACCATGCGGGTTCTCCAAGAAACTATGTAGGGGGAGAGAGTGGGCTTCACATGGCCTATGCATGGTTTTCCAAAATGAGAAATGTAACCTTTCATACCCCTGGTCTCAAGATAGTGGCGTTCACATGGTTACAACATGTTTTTACAAACTATGCGGACTAACCATGTGGCCACATAAAAATGTGTTTTTTAAATCCAGACTCCCACAGGGTTACCTTATTTCATTCAAATATTCCTCCCACCCAAGCATGACTTAGGATTTTGGTTTATCAAAAGTTTGAGCTTCTCTTCCACATGTTTGGAAGAAAACATATGTGGTTTCTTGGTTGATTTGAGGAAATTTTTCTCGGGTAAGTCTCCTCTCATGGTTATATGTGGTTTCCTATAGAACTACATCTCCCTCTCTTTAGATTTTTTATATATAACCCAATTGTGTGTTGATCTATAGTTTTGGTTGTATTAGATGTCGATTTTTAGCTTGTGAAATTTGTTGAAAGTGATCTAGAGAGGTTTCGGTGGTGCGTTCACCCAATTTTGGGGTGTTGTTTCTTACAGGTTGATTTCCCCAGGCCCCTAATGGTAGGTGGATTCCCTCTCAACTACACATTAATAGAACATGAGGTTTTATTACAATTAATTTATCGTACTTTAGATTAATTGTGTTTTGATGTGTTAAACTGGTTAGAATTACCTTTGGTGATGCTTTTTGGACTTTTGGAAAATGGAGGGCTTGGGAGTGAAATGTTGTTGTTGCAGATTTAAAAATTGAGATTTTGAAATGGTTTATTTTGAATGATTTGTGAAAATTATTGATGAATGGTTTTCAATGATGTTATTGATTTATTAAAATGTGGTTTGGCATGGTATTTTGTTAATGGGTGCTATCAATAAATGAGTGATTTATTGAAGTGGTTTGGCATGTGATGGAAATGGTTAGATGTAACTTTTTTTGAACTTGGTGAGTTATTCTTGGTTAATACATGTTTTATAGTTTGTGACATGGGCAAGAAGTACCATTATGAAAAGAGGATGAATAGAGGGAATAAGGGTCACCATAAAGGGAATGTTGATGAAAAGTTCCACTAAATTTGGAAAGGAAGGAACATACTGGACGGATGTGCCTATGTGATTGTTATACCAGTTTGGGGTTTGTGAAATATTGTGTTGTTCTTTGATTATGTTGTGGATATGCAAGTGTAAATATGGTATGATAAGGTACAACAATGATATGGATTATGGAATATTTTTGGCTTTCCCTTATGTGACATGACTTGTTAAGGGTACTTTTGGCTTGTGGTAATGTTTTCACTATTTAATGTGTTATATAAACTGGTTATTAGAAATGTGCTAAAGGATTTATCCTAGTGGCGTGTGTAGGGAAGTCATTTGGGGAAATCATACTGAGTATTAGTACTCACCGCCTTCTTTTTCACAATGGTGATTTTTCATATGTGGTGTTCCAGGACACAGTTCAAGGAAAGACGTCTCATTTCTAGCAGTTCATGGTGATTATTGGGAGGTGTTATGGTGCTTTGAGCATGGATCTTGTTGTGGTGCAGCGGAGTGCATCTTGGTTTATTTTTTGTTATCATGTTAAGTCTCTTGTGTGGTACTCTACTATTGTGTTTGATATGGTTTTTTATGTTTAATTGTATTGGTGTTTTGGAAATAATGTCGAATAAATTGGTTATCTTTTGGTAATATATGGTTGGGTTCCTATGCTGACATTCATTATGTAGTTGGTTATTGTTCTCTGGTTTGGTTTTTGGATGTTCAAAAAGAGGAAAATCATTCCCCAACTATTCATTAATTCCTCGGAATTTATTTCTAGTCTTTGGAATCTTAGGAAAGTTTTTAAGGCCTATTATCACTCCTCCTCACTCTCAATCTAATAGAATGGTGCAAGACTTTACAAGTGGTATCAGTTTGTTTGGTCTATGGATATCAAGTGAGATTATATATTTGGTACTTTGGTGTTGATTTTTGGTCTTGGTGTTGACATTTGTTTTTCGTCTATTCCTTAAGTAGGAATGGTATCAAGGTGTAGGATTGTCAGAACAAGAATGGTACATAATCAAAGTACATTTCTAACCCTTTTATTATGAACTTCAAGTAACCAGGGAGTTGGGTACAGAAGTGTTCAGAGACACTTATATGAAATGGATATCTCATTGTCGAGGCTGTAGAAAATGAGATGGGCATGTCATGTATGATAAAAATGACATACCACTATGTTGCATATTTCATTGGGGTTTAATGATCTATGGGTTGATATTAATTTTTTTATTTTGAAAATCTGAATTGGGTTTCAAAAATGGAAATGTTTGAAACATGGAAACATGTTGTATTTCGAAAAGGGTTGATTTTCAAAAAATTATGGATCATTAAAAAAACTAAAATATGGGAAATGAAAACATACGGAAATCTTGGTTGTGATAGTTTTCATATAGTTGAATTTTAGAATTGTATACCCTTTCTTGTTAATGGAGTGGGAATTATGGTTGTTTTGTGTTGATAAAAATGACACCGGGTATGCATCGTAGAGACCAACCAGAGGAACTAGGATAAAATGTATTTTGACCTTAGGCTCAGGTGAATTGGAAGCTAGTGTACAGTATAGTGAAATCTCCCCATGATGTGGAATGTGGTAATAAATCGGATGAACTAAGGCATGTCGATAACTCAGTGCGGTTTCAAAGGCAGAAACCTCTAGTCATTAGAGGTGATTTGGAGACAGAAAGGGAAGAAACATGGTTGAATAGAATGAAAAATATCATTGAATTATTGGGAACATATGTAGAGATGAAAGTGAAGTTAGCCACGTATATGTTGGATTATATTTCCCTTCAGTGGTGGGAGTTGGTGGTCCAAGATAGAATGGACAAATGTTTGACATCAGGGGGATATGAGGAAATGATTAAAAAATCATCTACACTTATATGGTAGGAATTAAATGTATAATGGATTTCTTCATTTTGAAGCAAGGGAACATAGCGGTAACATAGTATGTGGATAATTTATTGAACACGGTAAGATTTTCGCCTGAGGTGGTGGGATTTACTTCATTGAAATATTTTATCGTCGAAGATTGTTTGAGGATGGACATCTATAAATGATAGAAGTACTATGAATAGATGATTATCGTAAGATGGTGAATAGAGATTCGTGTTTGAAAGGGATTACATTTGGGCTGTGAGTGGAGGATATGTATTTTTAACCATGGGGAATAATGGGAACTTGAACACTAGCTTCAATCAGAAGAGGGACACTTATTTCCAGGGTGGGAGAATAGCTCAAAATCCAAAAATAGGTTAACTGATTCTTCATATGAAGCCTGTGAGTAAACATGTATGTTTTCAATGTGGTTCGATGGGAAACATTATGATAGACTATACAAAACAATCTCGATAATGTCATAATTGAATTTAAATGGTGAATCTTCAGTGATATTGTCAAATTGCTCTGATATCGGGTGTCTGTGACACTTCTCAGGGGTCACTAGGGTTTTATGCCTCGACAAGATGAGGGTAGAAACATACATCTCGTCAGTAGGGTTGAGTCCGTCGTGGTGATTCTAGGAACACCACGACTCCTTTGCAGTGAAACAAAGAACATAGTGTAGAATGAATGCATTTGTTTGCAACTTAACGGGTAGTGATTGGTAATCAGTCGGACCATCTATATTGTGTGGTATAGTTCTTTTAAAGTCTACATTAATGAAAGTGTTGTTTGATACAGGGTCATACCACTCTTTCTTTCTTCTCGCGTCATTTATTTTTGGGTTTTAAAAGTGGAAATGATGACTACTGTTCTAAAACATCAAAATCGTATTGCTGGAAAGTAGTGTCAAGCCTTCTAGTGTAGACCATGTTTTGTAGTTGTGGATAAGGTCAAGTAAATTTGGGATTTCTCCGTTCTTGACATGGATGTGTATGATATAATCCGGTGAATGGATTGGTTGAAAATTTTCAAATCCCAAATTGATTGTTAAGTGTGAGTGGATAGTTTTGGGATGGAGGATTGAATTAGACATATCGTTAAGGTGGATAATAATGAGAAGAAATGTTCAACAAGATTGTTAGAACTAGTGGTCCGCATGATATCCTATCAATTACTGTCTCTGTCATTGGAATCAGTTGATGGTGTTGAGCATAGAGCTCTTATGGATGTTGTAGACCAGTTTATGGATGTATTTCCAGAATAATTTTTAGGGGTTTCTCTAGTGAGAGAAATGGAGTTTACAATTGATCTTTTTTAGGGGACCTGTCGATCTCACTACCGCCTAACCGAATGTCACTGAAAAAATTGGGGGAATTAAAGGTCCAATTTGAGTAGTTAGCGAAAAAAGTGTTTATCTATCCCATTACATCTATATGGGATGCACTGGGCTTATTTGTTAAAAAGGAATATAGAAACTTTCGTCTCTTTTTTGATTATCGTAGACTTAATCAGGTTACGATAAAAAAATGGTATCCACTTCCACACATTGATTTTTTTAACCAGTTGAAGGGAGATCAGTGGGTATACTAGATTTAAATGAGGTCATGGAATCGCCAATTGTGTGCGAGGAAGGAGGATATCCCAAAAAAACAGTCAGAAGTAGATATGTCCATTACAAGTACGTTTTTATTACCTTTAGTCTTACAAATGCACCAGTGGTGTTTATGGCATTGTTTGATAAGATATTTCAAAGATATTTATATTATTTTGTGGTGGAATTTTTGGATGATATACTGGTTTATTTGAGGAAAAGGTTATATAAATGGATGAACTTTGAGATAGTGTTGTGGATATTGAGGGTCCATCGCCTGTATTCCAAAATTGTAAAAGTGTGTCCTTTGGATACACGAGGATCATTTCCTTGGTGATGTTATTCCTAATAAGGGTGTTCC
Source organism: Viscum album (assembly GCA_963277665.1). Classification (NCBI taxonomy): domain Eukaryota; kingdom Viridiplantae; phylum Streptophyta; class Magnoliopsida; order Santalales; family Viscaceae; genus Viscum; species Viscum album. Next base: position 790,637,059 of record OY728128.1, on the reverse strand, counting down.
AATTGAAACATAAAAGATACAGGCTTTTATCTAATGTATATTTTAAATGATTGTTTTCAAGATGAAGATCTTCCTTGTTCTAGCCGGGTATTATCGACGTTTTGTTCTTTATTCCTCATGGTTGTATTCACGGATGATAGTTTTGACAAGGAAGAATATCCCATTTCAATGGGATGATGAATGTTAGAAATGCTTTGAAGAGTTAAAGTGTCACCTTAAATTAGAACCAATCTTGGTTTTTCTTGAACTTGGGAAATGGTACGTGGTTTATTATGATATAATGAGATCAGGGTTAGGGTGTGTTCTCGTGCAGGGGGGTCATGTGGTTGCATATGGCTCGTGGAAGATAATGTTTCATGAGAATAACTACAAAACACATTATTTAGAGTTGGTGGTAGTGATTTATTCTTTATTTATATGGGCTCATTATCTCTTCGAGGAAAAATTCAATTTGTTTTTGCTAACCATAAGAGCATAAAGCATATCTTTTCACAAATATATTTGAACCTGAGGAAAAAGGGATGGATGGAATATCTCCAAATGTTTTATTTTGACTTAATTTACACACTAGGTTAGGGAAATTTGGTGGCAGATGCATTATGTAGGAAATAATATGGTCAAATGGTGAAACATGAATCATACCAGTGGTAATTGATGATTATAATCACCAAAATTCAATTGGAATGTGAGTACCATGGTCGAAAAGTGGTCCTATTTCCAGTTTTTTTTTGTTTCTGAAAACGCTAGTTTGTTTAAAGAGACACATGCCTATGATTCCAAATGTATGTAATGAGGTAAAAACACAATGGTGGAGAGATCATTGAGGGTTGAGAATTAAATAAGAATATATTCTTGAGTTTTTGGAATAAGATGGTGGTACCAGTGGCCTATCAGGAGGAACATCTCAGGGCTTATCATCATTATAGGTGGGATGTCTATCCTAAAATTCAAAAAATGAATAAGGAATTCAATGTTCAGTTTCAGTGGGATGGTATGAAAAGTCTGTGGCTAGGTTTGTCTCAAGATTATTGACTTGTTAGCAAGTCAAGGTAGTATATCAATGATCAACAGGCATGTTGGAGTCCTTACCTATCCCAGTGTGGAAATTAGATCAAATAGAAATGGATTTTGTCATGGGTCCCCAATGAATTTCTAGAAACACAATGTTATATGGGTGATTGTGGATCGGCTCACATAGTTGACCCATTTAATCTAGATTTTTGAATCTTGTACAGTAGAGGATCTATCAAAAATATATATACATGAGGTGGTAAAGAGGTATGGTGCTCCAATTTAAATTGTATTAGATAAAGATCCAAGGTTCACAAAATGTTTCTATATATCCTTCCAGCAAGCCCTAGGGACAAAGTTGAAGATGAGAACAGTGTATTATCCTCAAATGGATTTCCAATATGATAGGATGATACAAACCTTGGAGAATATGTTAAGGCCTTCTATGATGGATTTTTGTGGTTCATGGTAGGATCACTTACCATTGGTGGAGTTTTTCTATAATAACAGTTTCCATGCTTCAATACATATGGCCTTGTTTGAGGAATTGTATGGGTGTCAATGTCATTCTCCACAATGTTGGGTAGAAATAGGTGAATCTTAGATAGATTGAATGAGATTGGCCCAGGAGACAACAAAATTTATCATGTTGATCTAGAAGAATATACAGATGGTGTAGAGTTATCATAAATCGTATGCAGATCATCAACGATGATGGTTGGCCTTTGAGGTGGGTGATCATGTGTTTTTGAGAATAAACCTTAGGCTTGGCCACTATAGTTTTTGGAATTAGGGTATGTTATATTTATGGTATATTGGGTATTTTGAGATAATTTATAGGATTGGAGAGGTGTCTTATCAATTGGATTTTCTACAATGGATTATAGTGGTGCAAAAAAAGTTTTACATGTCACAACTGAAAAGGTATCAGTCAGATCCTGACATTATGATTCATTGGGATCATGATGAGCTATATATGGATGCATTATTGTTTCACGTGGTAGTGAAGATTGTGAATAGTCAAGTGAATTTGATGATGGGTAAACGAATCATTTTATTTTGGGTTTTTTGGGATCATGATCAGGTCTAGGAGGAGACTAGGGAGTGGGAGAAAGAGATGGTCAATCAATGGCCTGATCTCTTTCGGCAGAACAATGGTTCTCTACAATCTGAGGATGGAATGTCTATTGTTGGGGATAATTTATCACCCTTATTTTGAGGTTTGTGGCATTTTTTATGATATATTATATGTGTAAGGTTCACAATATGAGTTTGGAAGAGGTTGGGAGTGTTTTTATGGGTTTTGAATAAGTTTGGAGGCTTTTTTGGGGTGCATGGTTTAAGCATGGTTAGGGGAAACAATGTGGGTTCTTCAGAAAATTGTGTAGGGGGTCATAGTGTGATTTTAATGGCCTTTTCATGCTTTGAAAAATTTTGTGAGGAATCCGTGATGATCCCTTCTCTGAAGAATATGGCATGCACACAGTTTGCGCATGATTTACCAAAATGTTTGACCAACTAAAAAATGCGGGTTTTAAATCCAATATCCCTCAAAGTTTCCACGTTACATTCCAAAAACCCCCCCACTCGAGCGTCACCCTTTATTTTTGGTTCTCAAAGTATGGAGGTGCTTTCCATACATTTTATAATCAAATATAAGAGGTTTCATGGTGGATTTGAGGAGTTTTATCTCGGGAAAGTCTCCTCTTGAGGTTCGTTGTGGTTTCCACTAGATCTAAATCTTCATCTATGTCAATATTATAGATCTTCAAATTTTGGCTATAGATATAGGGTTTTTGTTGACTTGGGTGTTTATTTTAACACTATTTTATGTTAGGTAAGGTGATCTAGAGCAGTTTTAGTGGTGCGTTCACCAGATTTTACAGTGAGGTTCATTGTGGGTCGATTAATATGGAACCCTAATGGTAGATGGCGTCACTCTCAACTACAATTTTATAGAACATGAATCATGGAATTAATTAATTGAAGATTCATGATATACATTTTGGTTTTATGCAAGAAATTGTTTGGATTTCCCTTTGGTGATGTTCTGTGGAATTTTGGGAAAACATGTGACTTTTGGGGAGAAATGTTCTTGTTGCATATTTTTAAATTGGTTGTTTTGCATGATTTGTGAAAATATTTAATGAATGGTTTTAAATAATGTTATTGTTTTATTGAAATTTGTTTTGGAATAGGAAATGGTTAAATTGCGATTTCAAAAAATGGGTTATTTATATATGTGGTTTCGCATGTGATGGAATCATTTATGGGTATCACGTTGTGGCCTTGGTGAGTTGTGATTGTTATTTCGTGTTGAATGTGTGTGAAGTGGGCGGAATGTAACACTATAAAAAGCGGATGGATAGTGGATGGAAGTTCCACCATCAAGGGTAAGTGGACGGGAAGTTCCACTAAACTATGAAAGGAAGGAACTACCCATACGGAAGTGAAACCATGATTGTTATACCCGTTTGGGGTTTGTAAAACATTGTGTTATGCTTTGATTGTGTTTTAGATATTCATGTGGAAATGTTTTTTTGAAATATTATGATAGTGATATGGATTATGGAGTGTTTTTGTATTTCCCTTGTGTGATCGGGCTGGGTAAGTGTATGTTTGGCATGTGGTATGGTTTTCAAAAATTAATGTCTTATATAAAATTCTTATTAAAAATGTTCTAACGGTTTTATCCTAGTGGTATGTGTAAGGAATTCATTTGGGGAAAACTGACTGAGTATTAGTACTCAGACCCTACTTTGGAAATTAGGTAATTTTACAAATGTGGTATTCAAATGCATAGGTAAAATAATAGAATATTATTACTAGTGGTTCATGGTGATGCTTGGGTGGTGTTGTGGTGCTTGGATCCTGGAGCACTGCATGGAGTGGAGGGGTGTGTCTTGTTTTATTTTTGGTATCTTTTTTAGTCTTCTACATGGTGCCCTAATATTGTATTGTGTATGGTTTTGGTATGTTTGGTTGTATTGGTTTTTGGAAATTATTTTGGAACAACTTGGTTATCTTTTGGTGATACATGGTTGGGTTTCTATGTCGAAATGCATCCTGTAGTTAGTAAGAAATATCTAATTTTGTTTTTGGATGTTCAAAATGAAAAATATCATTCCCCAACTATTGATGAAGCCCTAAAAATTTATTTCCAGCCTTTTACATCTTGAGAACGTCGAATATGATCTAGTATCACTCCTACGCCCTATCAAGCCAATGGGGTGGGGCGGAATGTTACACTACCACAATACATTTTCAATGATAATGTCATTTATTAAAAAAGGATATTATTATGTTAATTCAGTCACCAAATATACTATATCTATATATGAAAATGATTCATATGGAATTTTTTAAAAATGATTTATATTTTAAAAGGTTACATATGTTATAATAAAGAATATTTAAATAAGGGTCACTAGGTTTTGGATTACCCAAATTAAGTAATGGAAATCTATAAAAAACCTAATTATATAACTATGGAATAAGATTTTATTCTATATAAACAAAATTTTATTGTTCAAATGACACCAAGATGGATATTTGGAATCATTTGAACTAAAACCACTTGTTGAATGTCTTAAATGTTTATAAGGGAAATGAGTAAAGCCCCATTTAGTTTGAAATTAGAACGGTTAAAGTAAATTATTAAATTATTTCACACTGATATGTTTGAACCATTTCCCATTAAAAAGGGTGGGATTACTCATCAATATAACATTAATTGATTATTTAATAATATATGGAATTTCCTAATGAATGAGCTATTCGACCGATCATTTTGAAAAAAATTAAATATTGAAATAATCCAATTGTGAACTAGTTGGGTCATAATATTAATAAACACAACTGAAACCTTGGTAAATAATATTTCAATTATGAAATCATTTATTATTTAAGGTATTTTGATATTTAATCCCATTAAATTTCTTAATATACTCATTATGGGAATCATATATTTAAAAGAAGTAACCAAAACTTTATAGACATGATGACAACAATTATGACTATTGTTAGTCATAAATTATCTTTTTGGGGATATGAGTTACAAAAATCGACATAAATTCTAAACAAAGAATCATATACAGATACAAATGGTATACACTAAGGACTCTAGGGTGATTGTAAAAATGGTGTTGTTGACTTTTAATATTTATAGTTTTGTAGTGTTAATTAAGGGATCATCGGGTAAAAAACGTTCCCCTAAAGGCATAATGTGTACCTTTATTTGAAAACCTAACGAAACATGTGTATATCACCAATTTAACTACTAAAAACGAAAATTTTGTTAATACATTAGTTACTCCTTGACAGTTATAACTTCTATAAAAAATATAATTAGAGTGTGATATAGTTTGATGTAATCCACGATCAAGTTACATAATATATGGGATGATAATATCTTTCAATAATCTCTATGGAGGAGGAAATTCTAAAGAAACATGTGCTGCGTAAAAATGAAATGTTTATTAGAGTACATTAAATATATGTTTTTTGCGTAATAGAGTATTGTAACTCATTATTAGTTGATAATGAGTAACATGTAACATACAAGGAAGTTGTCAATAGAATAGATGTTTCTGAGTGGTATTAAGCTATAAATTTAGAAACAGATTTTATGTCTCCAAACCTAGTTAGGATTTTTTATAACCACTAGTTAATGTAAATCATAATGATTTCAATTGGTTATTAACTATTAAATAGTGTAAGGATGGAAAATTCGGTACATATAAATCTTGATTGGTTTATAATGTTTTCAATCATTTTCAATTCATAGACTATAATGAATTCCTTTTAAACAATTTCTATGATGAAATCCATCCAAATTAAAATTTTCAAAATATAATAGATGGACTGTGAGATATTGAAGATGGATTAAAAAATATCCTTCATTATTGGGAACCCTAATGAAGAAGTCAATATGAAACAACCTGAAGTGTATATGACTCCAATGGAATAAAATAAAGAATAAAATTTATAATTCTCGATTTATGGATTTAATCATACATCTATATCATGGAAATTTATCCTTGATGAGTCAATAATAGAATATTTTATCATAAATATTGAATGTGATCCATGTGTATTTGAATGGATTAAAAAATTTATTTTTTCATAATGTTTTATATCTATGACATATAATATATTAGAAATAAAATATTAATATTTCTTCATTTCAAATATTGGATGAATATATACTTCATTATAAAGGATATTGGTGAAAAATAATACATTCTTACATTAAAAAATCACCATTTTAGATCCAATAGACCACCTGTTCTATTTCAAATAATATAAATATCCATAATAATGAAATGATCCTATGTTTAAAAATCTATTATGGGATTGTTTTTAGTTCCCCATGGGATTCATAATTCCATAAATATTTTTCCTCATGCCTATAAAGAAGGATATATGTTGGAAACAATTTAATACACTTCATTAATTGGTCTAGTCTTTTATTTTATTCTTATATACATCAATAGATTTTAATTATGATATAATAATGAAATTATGATATTAATAAGACTCATTTTACCACCACGAATTGTTATTCAATAATATCGTTATGAATCTGAAGTAATTAATGATATATTCCAATTATATGGAAAATAAAATGATTTATAAATCAATGGATTTGTATATTATAGTTTATAAATAGATCAAGATAATATGAAATCATATTTTTGATATATGACCACAATCAATTGAGGTTTTATGAGATAGAATACCTCAATATCGGTTGTGGTATCACTTGTTATAATAAATTATCGATGACCCTTTTCATGAGTCCATGACCACATCAATGGATAAAGAATAGAAAATAGAAATAACATCTCTTTAGAGATTTTTTTTGTAATTTTTGATGTTTTAGGTAGAAAATAGAAAAATAAATACCCTATAGGGGATCACTTGAACAATGCCTTATCATAGTGGAAACATATTCACAATTTTAGATGTAGTAGATGTAATTTCATTGGGTGTTGTATCTTGTTCATGTTGTTGTTTTTTGGATTTTTTTTCCTATAACCATTTGTCTGTACATTCAATTTCATATATATATTCAATTGAATATAAATAAAATTGTATCAAAAAAATTCATTATTCTACAAGAATTTAATGTAATAATTTTGGTGAATATATATCACATTAAAAAGGACATTATAGTTCGTTATTATGATGTGAACGATTAATGTATAAGAATATATGATTTTATATTTCTCTTTGATTTGATTAAATAATATGATGGGATCTAGGTAATTTTGAATATCAATTGGTTTTATTGGTAACAAAATGATACTTTATATATAAGGCTCGCACTTTATAATCTATAAAAATGGATATTATGAGAATAAAACAGTCTATAGGAATTCAACATGTATTTGTGTCATTAAAATTAACTATATATGAGTTTTTATGGTGATCCATAGAAAATATGATTATTTTTAATGTATTTCATGACTTTCATACTTTTATATGTTGACCAAAACAATGATGTAATTTGATGGTGGGAAGTAGGGTATGTTGGGTGCATCATGATTTAAATGTTATGAATATGTATTCCAATAATGTATGTTCCAATTAAATGTTTATTGTGTTTGATATGTCAACCCATTTATAGAAATAGAATTTTCTAATAAAATTCCAAGGCTACTGTGTAATGATATGTTTAAATGAGATTTTTAATGAGTTATTTATCATTAATATAGGTTGAAAACACATGTGTTCATCCTTCACAATGAGATATCCTGACAAATATATAATATAAACCATTATCATTCATTTAGGGTTATCAAAATTGTGAAATTAACTTATTTCCTATGGTTTACTTTACCCATTTCGATACCATAATCTTTGAATTTATATAGATATTCCACCGAAAATTAATCTTATAGGGAGAAAAACTATTTTATTCCATTGAACTAAATTAAATATGATATCAATTTAAATTGTATAATAAATATTTTTTCAATATAGATGAATTATATTATTCTTGATTTATTGAACACATAAAATAAAAAATATTTATCCACAAGGTAATTATTAAATTAAAAAAATATTTATATATATATTTTTTGATTAATGAAGAAATAAATATTATTGGATATTTTATCAATACATAGGAGGTCTAAATATTAATTTTCAAGCAGGTAAATTATTATTCATTTGTATATCACATTGTTTATGGTACGATAAAATAATATTATTATTATAATTACTAGATGAAATGGGGTAATATATGTGGAAATAAATTTTTTCATATCTATAATGAAATTAAATGATATTCTAATCATCAACCTATCTTTATTAATAAATTATTATTTCCACTGAATAGAGTTTGATTGAAATGGAGAAGTTTTGTTCACAATGAAATCATTAGATGTATCTCAAGCGTAGATCAATCTATAGAGATTGTATTTCCACCTATATATTATATTGAAAGTGTATCAAGGATGATTATTCATAACCAAAGGAATAATTATATAAATCAAGAAAAAAAAATCACAAGATGACTGATCTAATACTCTAGAACCCAAAAACCCATCGACATTATACATAGGTAAAATGAGAACTTGTGGATCATTGGTAGATTGATCCTATAATAGAAATGATGATTATGTGAAAATGATTTTTCAGATGAAAAAAAATTCATTAAATATTTATCGCATGATCAATGTATTAATTATTTATCTCTAATGAAAATAATAATAAAATTAACATGAAAATATATATTCTTGTTTTTTTTACTTTATTATCGATATTTTTTTTGAAAAAAATCATTATTTATCATGATTACATATTGTAAAATATATGAATAATCATTGAATCTGACATGTATTTACATGGGATAGTTACTGATATCTACTTGTACTATAATTGCAACCATTATACAAAACATATCTAAAAAATTAAAAATATTTCCAACTAATGTGGTAAATATACGTTAATATGGGTTCTGGTATTGAAATATATATATTTTCACAATTTCTTGGATGGCGATTTCAGGATTCTATAAAAAATTATCATAGTATAACATTGGTATTACATGAAATGAAAGTAATTTTTAGATGATCCATATAGAATCTAAAAGATATTATATATACCAGGTATAAATAAAATGTCCAAAGATGATAGAAATTCAACTATTCATGAATGAGAACTGTTATTTAAAAGGGATAATTTTAGAAAGATTCACTGTGATGATTTTTTTTGCTCAATAAATACAACAATTGAAACATTAATGTTTTTACAATTCATGGTGGAAAAATTTTATCCGAATCCACAAGGACTACTTAAGAGAACTAAGGGATAAATAGAAGGGGAAAAAATATTTTTCGATTAACTAAGTTATGTGAATTGATATAACATTAAAATAAGTAACCATTACTTCTTCACGGGGGTTTATAAAAATCCTACTTTATGAAGGGGTTAGAATCCATGAAATATGAAGTGGATTCTATGTTCCAAAATAAAATATGGGTTTTAGATTCCACATTGTTTAATGTAAATAGAACTAAGTCTAAATAACATTCTCAATGAATTTCAAAATAGAAGATAATCCTAGTACATATACTGAAAAACTGTTTTAAAATGGTTTATATAAAGTATGCTCAAAGATTTCAATGACACATTTAAACTAGTCACTAAAATAAAATGATTTTATAATTCTAATTTTTATACAAATATAGAAATATTATATGATTTGGAAAATGGATTTCCTGGTTGAATTGTTAATTGAATAAATGGAAAATAATCAGTATAAAATATGCATAAGGGTTCATGACTCCCAAAGTTTTCCTATAAGGTGTGAAAGTTACATTTATCTATTTATGGTTTTAAAAAAACATTAATCTTGGATCTTTCATTTTGATGAATCCATAAAAAATTTATTTTCATAATGAATTAATGTGGGCATTAGATTATATAAGTAATAGCTGAAGTGAATTAGTTTTTCTGGTGTTATATGCTTATGATATATTACTAATGGGAAATGTGATAGCATTATTGAATTTGGATAACAAATGGTCCAATAATTATTTTCCAAAGAAATAAATAAGTGATTCTCTCCACATATGCTATATCAAAATCCACTAAGAGATATTCATGAGGTTTTATGTAATACCCCAATATATATATTTTTTCAAGACAATGAATAGATTAAAATTTGAAAAAGACATAATAGGATATGTGGTGATTTTTCAGAGTATTCAAATAAAAAATAAAATATTTCCTCAATAACTTGTAAATAGAGAGAGTTATTTAAATAACTTATGGTATTGATAGTGTATTAGTCATATATTTTATTCTACAAACTATGCATAACTATTACATCACCTTATCAATTGTTGACTGAATAATACCATATATTTATATTAGATACAAAATTAAACATAAATATTAATTTTTATCTCTAATGAATGTTTTATATGATAATTGTGCCTTGGTTTGAGTTCTAAATATTTATAACATCTTAGGTATACAATTTTGGAATAAAAATGAGTCCTAGTGACTGTTTAAAATATTGAGACTACTATAGAGTGAAGGCAACTAGACGCACATTTTATTTTCTTATATGTGACACTATATAGAGGAATTTAGTGTCATATACCCAGTGGTGGAGGGTGAATTTACCAAACTAATGATTGGATCGAATTGGGTTCCCTGGGGAGTTTTAGGGGAACTTTAGGTGGAAATGAAGTGAAAAAAATATTTATATGCCTTTTTTTAAGTAATCATGATTGATATTACCCCAATTTCATAGTTTCAGAGGGAAATGATTTTTTATGATCATGGATCCAATGGGTTACACATATAGGTTATATAAAAGGAAAATTAGTGTGATTACCATGTGATTTCCCTTACATGTCACGGAACTAAAGTGTAAGCCACAATGAAAGATACGAGAGAAAGGGGGTTCATAGTGTGAAACATAAAATGTTTCCATAATTCGTAGTTTTATTAAATATTATTAATGTAACACCACAAAATTATAATGCAAGAACATTTTATTTGACAGCGTGTATCACATTCATCAGTAATATTGAAAAGTAATATAATTATGATAGAATTTATAATATATTAAATATTTAAAATAAATTAATTCTATGATATATCATTCAATTAAAATGATACTATGTTAGAATGAATCACACACAATAACTATTTTCATTAATGGCATTCATTACACGCAATAATCTGATTTACGAATTGATAATATATTATTAAAAAACTGTTTTTTTAATATATTAATATATAACATATCCATTGAATTAAAAATTTAAATATATTATTGTATAACATAGAAAAAAATATCTTTTAAATGAATATTAAATGAATAAATAGGTTAATAATTAATTAGAAATTAATATAAGAGCCAATTAAATATAAAGGGAATGATTTTATAGACACAAAGACATTTTATCCTAATTAATTAAACTAATTACAATTATGGAGTGTTATCAATGGGATATAAATATATTATATTAAATAAAATATTTCAAATATTTATCCAATTGATTTTATAATAATAATATAAGAATAAACCCAATGTTACCCATAAAGACAAAGATTTTTAAAAGTTAGTTGAAGCTATTTTTAATGGGTACTTATTTTAAATATAGATTTTAGGATTATATATATATTATTTGGGAAAATAAATATAATTTTTTATAGAGTTACATAAAAATTAGGTTAAGGTGAATTTCTAGTATCTTTAATTGAAATTCAACTTTTTAATGAATAGGGAAAATAATGAATTTCAATGTTGAAAAAAAATTTCATCTAAATTATTTATAAGAAAAACGATGCATTTAAATGGTTTTAATGTTTAATTATTTAAATTTTTTGTAATTTAATCAGATTTTTCTAATTTTAATCAATTTCAATTTTAAATTGACAATAAAAACATCATAATCTATTGAAATGTTTTACTTGAAAAACTCGCATTGTCGTCACATCTATGAGATTATATATAAATTAATATGATCCACATCTGTTATTTTAATTTCAAAAAGTGGATTCCATATTTGGAACCATCATAAAATATAATTTATTATATATTCAACATAGTTATTAACAAAATAATATTTGTGAAGGTAATGAAAATTAATTATAATTATTAAGGTGAAATTAAGATTATTAAAAAACTAAACCTTAACCATAAGGGAAAAATTACCTATAAACATTTATATAATCATTTATCAAGATAAATTTATACCTTATACCCTCATTTCCTGAAATATGTATATTATTGGATCCACATTCAATGGGAAAACATGGGTGGAATTCCATTTTCCAAAATTTGGCACTCCTCCCCCACTATAAAAACACATTTTGTAAATTCCTGGTTCCGGAAGAAGGCCAGAGATGCCAAATAACCCATTTGTTCACATGGCCTCAAGAACATTTTTCCGAACACTAGAGGCTACCGAAGAGTAGCGAGGGCCTTGGCTGTGATAATGGGGAAACTATGCCCTCATTGGAAGAGTAAATCATCGGAAGTAAAAGATAACCAATAGTGGAATTAAAATTAATACCATACAAAATTAAACAGTAGAAGACTGTACGTAATAACAACTGGAGAACAAATATAAAATGTTGAATGATTCATATGTCTAGGAAAACAGCCAAAAAAGTCACAATGATGAATACAGATATAATCCAAAGTACAAAATAAAATAATTAATCATCTCTTTATCATCACAAGCCATTGTTTGGTCCCATTCTCTCTAACTCCACAGTAGTCAAGTACCAGATGTTGAATGGAGCTTTCTCTTATCTATACTTGAAACAATATAATTTTTTTGGGCCCACAATCATGACTCAAATAGGGTGTGTGACTAAATTCCAGTAAGAAACCACCATAAGATTTGTTCCTAACTATCAGTGAATATATGACATGTAATAATCAATTAAATGCGGCAATACAACAAGTATACTCACACCCGAACACCTGTAAAAAAACCAGCATCTCAATAATCTAATTAAATAAAGTATACCCATACAAAATTAACACATAAAACATAAGATAATTAGACCAATTATACCCATACAATAAGTATAATCATACATAGATGAAAGAAGTTTATTCAACATCCATGCCTTTTCCGCATCTTCCACCATCAGAGTTATCATGTTGTCTTCCCCTTTGTATATTAGCTTTCCCCTCATCGTTATATATGAATTAATCTATTATATCCCATTTATCTTTTTAATTCATTTTATCTCTCTTATACATTCCCATTCTTCTTTATATTTATTTGTATCACAATTTAGATTTGTTAGAAGGATATCATTGGTTTTTGGAGTTCTCCATCATTATTCTAGGAATATGAGGCCCTCATTCATAGGTTTCGATAATTTTCTCCAAGGAAATAGGATGTATATTTTAGATATCACATGGATTTCGATTATTTTATATTATATTGAAACAGATTTAACAAAATGGACAGAAACCAGGGGGAATACCATTTATGGATTCTGATTTTAATCATGAATGCCTCATCCTAGAGTTGGTAAATCCATATCCCCCTTGATAATAACTCTTTCATCCAAAAAAACACTAAAATTCCATATTCAAAACCTCACAAGGGTGGCCAGTATCTGCAATGTAGTATAATTTATGTTATCATTCTTCATTTAACCCTAGCCCATCAGAAAGAATAATGTTGTGGACCCCTTATCCTTGAAAAACGCAACACTACCACATTTGTAACCTCTATTTAATAATTTAAACAAAATATCAGTTATTCTTATCGTAAAATCTGGTTAAAATTATCCACAATGTTTTATGTAATTTATATAGTGTATCCACAAGCTTTGGTTCAAGCCCCACGATTATGATGACATAATTGTAAATCACGTGATGTAGTGGATGTTAATTATACAATGCCACATATTCTTCTCTAAATCTTCCATAGTGATAATATGACACAACAAAACCACAAATGGTGTCACCATGGTTATGCCACTTTTTTTATTTAATTTGAAATCATAGTTCTCTAATTTAGTTCATGTTAACATTCAGCAATTTTTCACAATATATAAAATTCATGGGGGTCATCCTAGTCTCTATATTTCATCCAAGGAATATCCTGACATTGATAATATAATTTTGGCTAGATGGTGAGCTATCTCATTAGATTCTATGTAAAACTAAACTGAGATACCCTGGTGGCATAGTGATTTTGATGGTGGTAGGCTATGACAGTTTCATCAAGGGAATGTATGATTATGGGAACATGATTTGTGAGTGCTTAACCGATTTTTTTTTATTTTACAATCCCCTAATCTCAACTCATAAAACATATGATAATTACATGGTATCCCTCTTCCATATACTTGTTACCCAGACTTTATATTTATAATCATGTCATATTATAGTTAGTGGAATCATACAACCTCGCAATATGTCCCACACAAGTGATGTCCCTCATCTATTTGTGCACATAATATCCTAATTTACCAATATTCACTTCTACTCATCCACCTACATCTACGTTCACAATTAAATAGATTTTCTTCCACAATCCATTGATGTTGGATATACTTTATGGAATTTAATGCCCTATAACCCTAATGAATTTTCTATGTGGCTTGATCCCTTTCGGTTTGGGGATAACATGGGTTGGACAAATTATTTACCTAAAAATATATAAAACACTTAATAATGATTTTTACATATTACCAAGGACCATTGGATCATTCTCATAAATGGTCAAGGAAATCTAAATGCGTTTGGTTGGATTTTCATAGGCCAGTTGTTGTTTTTAATCAAAATTGTGTCCATTTTAAACAAAATAGAGACCCTTTGAGTGCCAATGGCCACACCATGCCTCAGATTGAGGTGGTGATTACTCTTACATTCCACAAAGGGCCCATGGATAATTCTCCTAAATGATCAACAGAATACGAATGCGTTTGGTCAGATTATTGTAGGTCAATTGTTGTTTTCAATAAATAAATGTCCTTTTTAACAAAAGATAGACCTTTTGAGTGATAGCAGCCACACCGTGCCTCGGATTGAGGTGAGGATGACTCGTACACATCAAGAAGGACCATTGGATCATTATCTTAAAGGATCAACACAATCTTAATGCGTTTAGCTGGATTTTCGTAGGTCAGTTGTTGTTTTCACTTATTATCGTGTCCATTTTAAACAAAAGAGATACCCTTTGAGCGCTAGCAGCCACATCGTGCCTCATATTGAGGTAGAGATGAATCTTACATTTCACAAATGACTATTTGATTGTTCTCTTAAAATATCAACACAATCCGAATGTGTTTGGTCAAATTCTCGTAGGTCAGTTGTTGTTTCACTTAAAATCATGTCCATTTAAAAAAAAGAGAGAGACCCTTTGATTGCTAGCGGCCACACTATGCCTCAGATTGAGACGGGATTGACTCGTACACATCAAAAAGGACCCTTGGATAGTTCTCCTATTGGATCAAGACAATCCAAATGCATTTGGCCATATTTTCATGGGTCAGTTGTTGTTTTCAATTAAAATGGTGTCCATTTTAAACAAAAGAGAGACCCTTTGAGTGCTAGCGGCCAAACCGTGCCTCGGATTTAGATGGGGATGACTCGTACACATCAAAAAGGACCCATTTATTTTTCTACTAAAGGATCAAGTCAATCTTAATGCGTTTGGTTGGATTTTCGTACGTCTGTTGTTGTTTTCACTAAAAATCGTGTACATTTTAAACAAAATAGAGATCCTTTGAGTGGTACCACCCACACTATGCCTCGTACTGAGGAGGGCATGACTCGTACACGTCACCAAGGACCCTTTTATCGTTCTCCCAAAATATAAAGGCAATCCAAATGAATTTGGTCATATTTTCAAAGGACAGTTTTTGATTTCAATTTAAATCGTGTCCATTTTAAACAAAAGGGAGACCCTTTGAGTGCTAGCGGCCACACCGTTCCTCATATTGAGGTTGGGATGACTCTTACCCGTCAAGAATGACCCATGGATCGTTCTAATAATAGATAAAGTCTATCAAAATTATTTTGTCATATTTTCAAAGGTCAGTTGTTGTTTTTAGTTAAAAAATGTGTCAATTTTAAACAAAATAGAGAACCTTTGTGTGCAAGCGGCCACACTGTTCCTTGGATTGAGGCGGGGTTGACTCATACACGACGAAAAGGAACGTTCGGTCATACTCCTAAATGATCATGACAATCCGAATGTGTTTGGTCATATTTTTATACATTAGTTATTGTTTTCACTTAAAATCGTTTCCATTTTAAACAAAATAGAGACCTTTTGAGTCGTACCGGCCACAGCGTGCCTCGGATTGAGGCGGTGTTGACTCGTAGACATCACCAAGGACCCATGGATCGTTCTCTTAAACTATTAAGTAAATGCGAATGTTTTTGGTTGGATTTTCATAGGTCAATAGTTGTTTCAATTAAAATGGTGTCTGTTTTAAAACAAAGAGTGACGCTTTGAGTGGTATCGGCCACACCGTGCCTCAGATTGAGGCATGGATGATTTTTACAAGTCACAAAGGACTAGAGGATTGTTATCCTAAAGTATTAACACAATCCGAATGCATTTGGTCAGATTTCCATACGTCAGTTGTTGTTTTTACTTTGAATCGTGTCCATTTTAAAAAAAATAGAGGCTCTTTGAGTGGTACCGTCCATACCGTACCTCAGATAGAGGCAAGGTTTACTCTTACACATCTCCAAAGACCCTTGGATAGTTCTTATAAAAGATCAAGGCAATCCTAAAGTGTTTGGTTGGATTGTCATAGGTGAGTTGTTGTTTTCAATTAAAATTGTGTCCATTTAAAACAAAAGAGAGACCCTTTATGTGCTAGCGGCCACACCATGCCTCAGATTGAGGTGGGGTTGACTCATACACGTCAAAAAGGACCCGTTTATCATTCTCCAAAAATATGAAGAAAATCAGAATGCGTTTGGTCATATTTTCATATGTTAGTTTTTGTTTTTACTTAAAATCTTGTCCATTTTAAACAAAATAGAGACCCTATGTGTGGTACCGGCCACACCATGACTCTTACTGGGGTAGGGATGACTGATAAATTCCACCAAGGACCCTTGTATAATTAGCATAAAAGATCAAGGCAATCTGAATGCATTTGGTATGATTTTAATAGGTTATTTGTTGTTTTCAATTAAATTTCTATCCATTTTAAAAAAAAAAGAGAACCTTTGAGTGCTAGCAGCCACACTGTGACTCATATTGAGGGGGGGGGGGGATGACTTATACACGTCTCCAAGGACCCTTGGATCATTCTCATAAATGATCATGGCAATCTGAATGTTTTGGTCGGATTTTAATAGGTCCTTTGTTGCCATCAATTAAAATCATGCCCATTTTAAACAAAAGAGAGGCCCTTTGAGTGGAACCGGCCACACCGTGCCTGGGATTGAGGTGGGGATGACTTTTTGACGTCAAAAAGGACCTTTGTATCGTTCTACTAATGGATAAAGGAAATCCAAATAATTTTGTTCAGATTTCCACAGGTCAGTTGTTGTTTTCAATTAAAATTGTGTCCATTTTAAACAAAAGAGAGACCCTTTGAGTGATAACAGCCACACCGTGCCTCAGATTGAGTCGGGGATGACTCTTACACATCAAAAAGGACCAGTGGATTGTTATTCTAAAGTATAAACACAATATGAATGCATTTGGTTGGATTTCCATAGGTCAGTTTTTTTTCACTTAAAATTGTGTCCATTTTAAACAAAAGAGAGACCATTTTAGTGATAGCAGCCACACCGTGCCTTGGATTGAGGCGAGGATGACTCATACACATCAAAAAGAACCACTGTTTCATTTTCTTAAAAGATAAACACAATCTGAATGCATTTGTTCAGATTTACATAGGTTAACAATTGTTTTCACATAAAATTGTGTTCATTTTAAACAAAAGAGAGACCCTTTGAGTGCTAACGGCCGCACCGTGCCTCGGATTGATCCAGGTTAACTCACACACGTCACAAAGGACCCGTGGATCATTCTCTTAAAGGATCAAGACAATCTGAATGAATTTGGTCAGATTTTCGTTAGTCAGTTGTTGTTTTCACTTAAAATCTTGTCCATTTTAAACAAAATAGAGGCTATTTGAGTGGTAACAGCAACATTGTTCCTTGGATTGAGGCTAGGATGAATCTTACACATCACCAAGGACCTTTGGATCGTTCTAATAAAAGATCAAGGTAATAAGAATATGTTGGTCATATTTTCATAGGTCAATTGTTGTTTTCAATTAAACTGGTGTCCATTTTAAACAAAAGAGAGACTCTTTGAGTGCTAGCGCCCACACCGTGCCTCAGATTGAGGCAGTGATGACTGAGACATGTCACCAAGGAACCTTGGATCATTCTCATAAATTATAAAGGAAATATGATGGTGTTTGTTTAGATTTTTGTAGGTCAGTTGTTGTTTTCACTTAAAATCGTGTCCATTTTAAAAAAAAGATAGGCCCTTTGAGTGCTAGAGGCCACATAGTGCCTTAGATTGAAATGAGGTTGACTCTTACACATCAAAGAGATCTCGTGGATTTTTATCCTAATGTATCAACACAATACAAATTCTTTTGGTCTGATTTTCAGAGGTCATTTGTTGTGTTCAATTAAAATGGTGTCCATTTTAAACAAAAGAGAGACTGTTTGAGTGCTAGCGGCCACACCGTGCCTCTGATTGAGGCGGGGATGACTCGTACATGTCACGATGGAGCCTTGGGTTGTTTTTTTAAAGGATCAACACAATCCGAATGTGTTTGGTTTGATTTCTGTAGGCCAGTAGTTTTTTTCAATTAAAATCGTGTGCATTTTAAACAAAAGAGAGACCATTTGAGTGGTACCGGCCACACCGTGCCTCAGATTAAGGCGGGAATGACTCTTAGACTTCACAAAGGACTCTTGGATCATTATCCTAAATGATCATGGAAATAAAAATGTGTTTGGTCAGATTTCTGTAGGTCAGTTGTTGTTTTCAATTAAAATTGTGTCCATTTTAAAAATAAAATAGAGACCCTTTGAGTGATAGAAGCCACACCGTGAATCGGATTGAGGTGGGGATGTCTCATTAAAGTCAAAATGGACCAGTGGATCGTTATCCTAATGGATAAACACAATATGAATGTATTTGGTTAGAATTTTGTTGGTCAGTTGTTGTTTTCACTTAAAATCGTGTCCATTAAAAAAAGAGACCGTTTGAGTGATAGCAGCCACATCGTGCCATGGATTGAAGAGGGGATGATTTGTACATGTCACAAAGGACTAGTGGATCGTTCTCCTAAAGGATAAAAACAATCCGAATGCGTTTGGTTGGATTTTCGTAGTTCAGTTGTTGTTTTCACTTAAAATCATGTCCATTTTAAACAAAAGAGAGACCTTGTGAGTGCTAGAGGTCATACCATGCCTCGGATTGAGTCGGGGATGACTCGTACACATCACAAAGGACCCGTGGATCATTATAATAAAAGATAAATACAATCCGAATGAGTTTGGTTGGATTTTCGTACGTCAGTTGTTGTTTTCACTTTAAATCGTGTCCATTTTAAACAAAATAGAGGTCCTTTGAGTTGTACCAGCCACACTGTTCCTCACATTGAGGCTGGGATGACTCGAACACATCACCAGGTACCCTTGGATCATTCTCATAAAAGATCATGGACATCCGAATTTGTTTGATCAAATTTTATAGGTCAGTTGTTGTTTCCAATTAAAATGGTTTCGATTTTAAACAAATGATTGTCTCATTGAGTTCTAGTAGCCACACCGTGCCTCGTATTGAGGTGTGGATGACTCTTACATGTCACCAAAGAACCTTGGACCATTATAATTAAAATATAAAGGCAATATGAATGCTTTTGGTTTGATTTTCGGAGGTCAGTTGCTGTTTTCACTTAAAATCATGTCCATTTTAAACAAAAGAGAGACCCTTTGAGTTCTGGAAGCCACAACGCACCTCAGATTGAGAAGGGGTTGAAATTTACACATCAAAAAGTACATGTGGATCTTTATCTTAAAGGATCAACACAATCCAAATGTTTTTGGTTGGATTTTCATTGGTTGGTTGTTGTATTAAATTAAAATGATGTCCATTTTAAACAAAAGAGAGACCCTTTGAGTGCTAGCGGCCACACCGTGCCTCGGGTTGAGGTGGGAATGACTCATACAAGTCACAAAGGACCCGTGGATCATTTTCCTAAAGGATCAACACCATCGGAATGCCTTTGGTCGGATGTATGTAGTTCTGTTGTTGTTTTCAATTAAATTTATGTTCATTTTAAACAAAAGTGAGATCCCTTGAGTGGTAACGGCCATACTGTGACTCATATTGAGGCGGGGATGACTTTTAGATGTCACAAAGGACCCTTGGATCGTTATTCTAAAGGATCAAGTCAACCAGAATGCATTTTCTCAGATTTCGGTAGGTCAGTTGTTGTTTTCAATTATAATTGTGTCCATTTTAAACAAAAGAGAGACCCTTTGAGTGATATCAGCAACACCGTGCCTCAGATTGAGGTGAGGATGAGTCGTACACATCACCAAGGACCCTTGGATCGTTCTCATAAAAGATCCAGACATTCTGAATGTGTTTGGTTGGATTTCCGTAGGTCATTTGTTGTTTTCACTTAAAATCGTGTCCATTTTAAACAAAATAGAGACCCTTTGAGTGGTTAAGCATTCTTGTATGTTGATGGTGCATGTCATATGTTAAAATCGGAAAATTACTCATTGGAGAAAGGTTGTTTTATTTAATAACAATTACAATTTCCCTACGAACATTTACATACATCAATGTTTCATATTTTGATCCCCTTAACCCCTCTCAAAAAATGACCACCAATTGTACATGTCCCCAAGTTAGATCATCATTTTATTTGTGTACAATCTGCCATCAGGTATGCGGACTACTCGTTTATGAACACATCTATATCATCTTGTGAGAATGAGGATTTTCGGTAGTCAGAGTAGTATTGAAAAATATAAAAATAAATAATAAATAAATAACTTTAAGGAACAAGTAGTTGCTTTTAAAAATACCTCTTTAGGAATGCTAGTTTGTTGATGAAAAATGATAACTTTTATAAATTTACAAACATAATAACCACAATCATTATATTTTGTCCATTTTGGACACTACAAAAAAATTGATCATTAGGAGAAGAAGTAACTTCTGTTGAGATATGTTTGGATATAGAAATTTTATTATATATAACCTAATAATTGTCAAGACGTAGGACTTGCTCGCCTCCTTATGCTTAGCCCCTGTCCTCATTCATTTTTTAGATGATAATGATACACCACCCTATCATAATAGAATCCTCAGTAAAAGATAATATAAATTCTATTACTTGATGTTTAGTCCTAAAAAGTAATATGTAGTGTCTTACAGATTCACAAACTCCATCATGTGTGGTTGTTTTTATGGATATCCTTGCTTTAAATCCAATAAATAAATCGTTGGAGTATCCAAGTTCACTAAAATTTGCAACCAATGTTGCCTAAAAACAAAAAAAAGGAATAAGTAATAAAAGAATTGAAAATATAATTGATATGCTTTAATCGTAATGTATTACCCCCGCATGGTTGGTATTAAGAAAAGTTTGTCATCTTTAATCTTGCTTTCAAATGTTTTCAGCAAGCCGTTAACTATTGCATCCCTTTTTGATGGCTCTATGTTTGATATGTGTGTTGATGTGATATGAGGACTAACGAGTCCAAATCATGCCTCATGGGAAAATTCTTTCAAATGTTTTTAATAAATGCGTCTGTCAACAATATAAAATGCATTTAGTCATAATTTTCACATTATATTAGCTTTTAGAAATTCAATTCATGGAAACACACCTCATATATACATTTACAACTGTGATTCCTAGCCAATCGTTTTCAAGTATGTCATTTACATTCTCAACAGCAAAGAAATATTGACTTTCCTCTCCGTATATATTCTCTTCGAAAACCACTATATGACAATTACCATCTTTTAGCTTCATATCCACTTGAGTCTTCAATGCTAGTAAATGTGGATAGAGAACATGTGGTGTTATTTTGCTTTCAATAGCTCTTTGGGATCGGTTGGTCGATCCATTAGATGGTTTTGAGCCGATGTTTTTCACCCCCTTCCATTTCTCTGTCTATAACAACAATCATTGGTTCAGACGCTTTTTTCAATAATTGCTAATGGTTTATGTTGAAAAAAAATAAAATAAATACCTCTTTGTCTGCATGTACTTTTACACGTTGTGACAGCCATGCAATGAATGTCCCAATACAATTTTCGACCGTATTAATATCATCATCATCAAGTGGAATAGGTAGCTCAACATTTGGCTCATGAGATACTATAATTGTCACTTTCAGATGATCTTTTGAAAGTGGTCTATTATGAAGTGTGGCAACTGGGATATTGAACACTCTAGCCCTCGCTACAAGGTGATATGTGGGTGTTGAAATATATAATTAACAATCATTATCACCCAATATAAGATATTTACATAAAAATTATCACTGTTTTTATAATTCACATTTCATGGGAACAATTATTGAAATATTTACTTCTATGGCTAAGACAGTTCTTTGAGGTCAATGGATCACCTCAAATCTAGTGGGGGTGGGGAGGGATGTTCACGTGCAGGTTTTTCTTGAGTTGTGTCTTCTCTTTTCTTCCCACCCAAAAATGTTGCTATAAACTCTCCCTGCCATTTCAATCGTTCATAAAGGGTTTCTATTTTTCGCTCATTTCTTCCAATTTTTCATTTATATCCTCTGTTTTTTTCTTCTTCTCAAAATATACTTGGGGTGTCTCCCCAAACCCTACAGCTCTGACATGACCGTATTTTTTTGGCTTCTTCAAAGTCGTCGATAATAGGTCTGTATCCTCTATAGGAGTAGCTGATTCCTGTGACTGTCAGATATAGGAAAATAACTAATTATTTTAATGTAATTTCAATTTAATACAAATCTTTTTATTTCCATGTCATACTTACACATATTTCCCACACATTCATTGTGTTATCATCTACTAACACCCAATATTTGTTCACATGTTCCTCTTCCCATAGCACATGATGTGGGATGGAAATGCATTTGGTTTTAGACTCATCAATCTAAATATAAACATTGAAAGGTAGTTATGATGTTGTTCATTGGAACCTAACAATATTAATTTAAATTTAAAATAAGTACCATTTTCTTTTCTAATAAATAGTACCCCATCCTTGCTTTACCATAAGGGTATGTTGTTTTTGATGCATGTTCCTTATTTTCCGTACAGAGTTTCTATTTCCTAAATGAAATATTGACAATCAAAGGGATGAATACAGGTATCCTCAAACAGAGTATTATCACCCACAATGTTCCTCAAAATTCTCATCCCCATGGCGGCCAATAAATGAATCCCATTATTCATGGGATATCAGGTGAGCATATACAATGGGTGGGTGCGGGTTTATTTTACCTTTGGAATCTTTCAGGATACATCTCATTAAAATAGTGTGAAAATCTCGATGAATCCTTATTTCATGTCGTAGTAGATAATCCTTGTGTGAATCATCTACTATAAATGTACTCTACAAGAGATTAAGAATAGTAAGAAATTGTTTCATTATTTTATTTGCTAGTAAATTGAAGAAATAAATTCATAATGTTACCGTGATTTCTTCCCATATCACAGCCTTCATCCCGGACACAACATGGTGCCATGAATCTATATCAATCGACATGCATTTCTATGTTACAAATCCAATGTAGATTCTAAACATAGCCTTGTTGGGATTCACATGTTGGCCTCGTGCATTCCATCCGACTTCGAATATGATTCCTTTGCATTTCACCTTAAGAATTTTGGATAACACCATCAAACTATGATGCACTTCTGTTTTCTACAATTTCGGTCCTTCATTCCCGACCATTTCATCGATATCAACATCATGTACATGTTTATATGAAATGGTATCAATGAAATGTGTTTATGGTTGTTGGACCTCAACACTAAGAGTATCAGGAGCAGCAGGAGTCGCAGCAACGGCAGCAGTCGTAGCAGGAGCAACAGGAGTAGCAGGAGCCTCATGAGGAGGAGCAACAGGAGCAACAGGAGCTGCAGCTGGAGCTGCAGTATGAGTAGTAGTATGAGCAGCAGGAGCTGCAGGGGCAGCAGGAGCAGCAGCAGCCGCAGCAGCAGCAGCTTGTAAGACTTGTTCAGCCTCAAGGATAGGAGCACTAGAATGTGCAGAAGTCATTATCTGCAAAAGTGGTTGAACAGTTAATTTAGGTTTCATAAATTTAGTAATGATAAGATAATAACATGAGATAACAAGATATATATTTCAAACAAAATATAACTAGTTTACTGAACTCTCTTTCTTTATTTCCATGGTTGAAGGGATTTGACACCTTTATCTATTATCCAAATACGTTCATTGTGGTATCCTCTAACATAAAAAACATCAGCTACATTGTGACAGCTCTGAAAGGATTGCGACGTACCACTAAAAGGCTCGTCCTCCAACGAATTTTTTTTAGAACCTTCAGTAGTTTTAGACGATAACAGAACAATCAACCACTTTCGGTTTGTGGGATCTTGAATATAAAAAACTTTTACCACTTGTGATGCCATTATAAACTATTCGTCTTTGTATCTTTCTTTACTAAAATCAACTTTCACAAATCCCCATTAATCTATTTTAACACCACTGTTGTTATCAACCAATTTGCATTGAAAAATCGACAATTGGAATGTTGTAAAATCCAACTCCCATATTAGTTTGATAATGCCAAAGTATGACAAATTTGCATAAATTAGATTTCTGTCCTTACTACCAGAAACATGCATCGCATCATCCACTAGTGTAACTCCACTATTTTTCATGTTACTATGTTCATCATGTTCATCTGTATAGAATGTATAACCATTAATTACATAACCACTGTATTATAATACATACACACTTGGTCCAGCGGCTAGCCATCGAAGTCGTTTTTACATTGAATTCATATTTTCATCCAACTGCTTAAAAATATGGTCCTGAAAACATCCTATAAATTATTGATTATGTGTATCTGATAACAATTTTTCATCCCTTGATGGATTCAACAACATAAGAATTTCATTGTGAGTTTCAATATATGGAGCAACCTCCCAACTTTTATGCAAAACATAATGATGGGAATTCTCCCGATCTGTAATATTGACTGTCACAAATTCACTTCCAGAAATTCCCTCACCCTCAATGCGTCCAGTGTGACATGATTTTTGGAGACCAATGATTTCCACATTAGATAGGTATTCATTACAAAATTCAATGGCTTCCTCAACAATATATCTCTCCACTATACAACCCTCTGGCCAACTTTGATTTTTGACATACCCTTTCAAAATCGTCATATACCGTTAAACAGGATACATCCATCTATAATGCACATGACCCCAACGTCAAATCTCTCTCACCAAGTGAATCATCAAATGAACCATAATATCAATGAATTATGGTGGGAAGAACATTTCTAATTCAAATAATATGATGACAATTTCTTTTTCCTTAGGTGGAAATTTCACCGGGTCTAAAACATTGATACATATATCATTGAAAAAGAAACAAATTTTTATTAACGTATGATGAACATTCTAGGGAAAAATTCAACGTAAAGATAGGGAAATTATATCTTGCATCAAAACAATGCAATCATGTGATTTCAAACCTTTTATCTTCAAATAATTCATTGACACAATGTCCATGATATTTTATGAGTACCCCTCTGGAACCTTTACATCATTGTAGAAGTTTCAAAAGTGATATATTTTCGCCCTAGAGCGAGTATAAGCAGCTGGAGGAAGAAACATTCGATTTTCACCCTTCACGGGAGCCAACTCTTCTCTTATTCCCATGTCAACCATTTCCAACCTTGCCTTAATACCATCTTTGGTTTTTACAGGGGCATTTAGAAAAGTTCTGGTAACATTATCAAATAAATTTGTTTCCACATGCATCACGTGAATAAAATATCTGACGTACAAACAATTCATGTATGGTAGTTAAAAAAATTTGTCTCTTTTTCCATCCAATTTTTGTATGGTTTTTCAAAAATGGTTTACCAAAAACAGTGTTCAGATCTTTTATTTTCTCAAATAGCTGATCACCTTTTAGTGGAGATGATGTTGTGCGTTGTTCTGAAATTCTATTGAATGATGTCGTCCAATATCGGTACTTATGACGAAGAGGTACCAATGTATGATGTCCTAGAAACCAAGATTTCGATTAATTTTTCGACCTAATTATTTATGTACCTTCTTCACTCACGGGACACCCTTGAGTTCCTTTAATGCTATATCCTGACAAATTTCGATAAGTAGGGAAATAATTTAGTGTCCCATAAAACATCTCTCTCAATGTGAAGTATTCTATTTTATAAGCATCACACAACATTACAGCTGAATCCCACAATAACTTCAAATCCTCGATCAAAGGAGCCAGATAAACACCAATATCATTAACTGGTTGTTTTGGTACTGATATAAGGATAGATAACATGATGAATTTCCGCTTCATGCATAACCAGTGTTGAAAGTTATAATTTACCAACATAACAGGCCATGTACTATGAGTGCTGTTTTGAAAACCAAAAGGATTCAGTCCATCTGTAGATAACACAAGATGAAGGTTTCTCAGCTCTTTTCCAAATTCAGGATAGTCTTGATCAATTTTCTTCCATTGAGGAGAGTCAGTTGGATGACATAATTTCCCATCATTATTTCTTTTATTTCCATGCCATAGTAATTGTCTTGCAATTTCGTCACTTCCATATAGACGCCTAAACCATGGAATGATTGGAAAGTACCATACAACATTCATAGGATTAGATTTATCATTCTTGTATTGAGAAGCGCAACACTTTGGGCATTTTGTAAGGGATTTGTTCTCCTTTTGAAACAATATACAGTCATTCGAGCAGGAATTTATTCTTCCAGAAATCATACCCATCAAGCGTAACGTTATTCTAACTCCATATGTCCATCTTGGGAGCTCATTATATTCCAGGAGCATGTCATTCAAGAGAGAAAGTAGGTCCGTAAAAATGACACCACTTTATCCATTGCCTGTTTTTAATTTATACAACTTTAGTACAACTGACAATGTTGTATACATAGTTCAAGCATCATACAATGGCATCTTTGCAAAACTCTTTATCATCTCAAACAATTTTGGGAAATCACAGATTTCATCTTCAATTGCCTTTGTTATTGCCTCAATATGATCTTCATCATCATTAAAATCTGTAATCACATCCTCTATATGGTCTTCTTCATTAACCATATTTGTATTCATATCTGATGATCCATAAAATGCAGTTTAATCCCAACCAGTAGCTACATTCTGTTTTTATCGTTTTTTATTCCAACATTTATAACTCTGATCTACTCTATGACATATCAAATATTCTTCTAACTCCTCTGGAGTAAGTAGTCTAGAATAACAACAATGTAAACACAGACATCAGATTTTAGATGTATCCTTTGCGTTATCCTTTGCAAAATTGATGAACTCTTTCACTCCATTCTCGTACTCTATTGTCAAATAACTAGCATCCATCCAATATTTATTCATCTTCTCCCTATTTGAATCTCAAATATTAGTATTTATGGTTCAAGTACACAAAACAAGACTTCCAAATATAGTAGAAGAGAACCACTTCCTTATAAAAATATAAATTAATAGAGCCTACCCATTAGTATTTATTCATCTTCATTAAATATAATTACTTTAGATTCATTATAGTTTCCTCAAATCACCCCAGACCAAACACAAGAATAATCGAGAATGATACATCTACCACTCCTAGGTCTCATCCCTACATTCAATATCATCATTCCTAAATACCCATATATCCATACATACACATGTCACAAACACATAAAAAACCATATCTACATCAGAACCAAAGTACTAATATGGATTTCAATCAAGTTACTCGACTCAAGTGGTGGTGTGTAAGAAATATTAATAAAATATAATAAATATATAGTCACACATAAATATCAAACTAGTGTTAATAATCCAACAAACCAATGGAATAATTCACTCTATCAAAATTCTCTGAAGGAGCCCATATGCGACAGTAGTCCTAGGTAGTGAAGGTACCTGAGGAGGAAGGGGCGAACACGCATCTATCAGGGTTCGAGGTTAGGTCAATGAGGTTGAAGGTGGCCCGATACTCCAATAAGGGTTCATTCCATATTTCAAAAACCATGTCCTGGTACCCTAGGTTGTTAACCCACTACTGGTGGAAGTGAAACCGTTCCTGATGATCATGCCAAGAAGAAATGGAAACTATGAGGGGGGAGTGAATCAAAATACCTCAAGAAAGATGAAAAAACATGGAATTTGAGAATAGGTTTGTGGATTTTATGTTGGCTAGACACCTATCCAATAGACTCCACAAGCGGTGATGAGCCCTACAGTTGTTTCACCAGGTGAAACTGTATCCTGAGAAGATAAGATCAATGAGGCCCTTCCCAGCCATGAACTGAACAAAATCCATGATGGCCTTCCTCTGGAATGGGCTTCTATGTTTCCTTTACATTGTTCTAGAAATGAAATTAAATTCACCCCCAAAAAAATGGATGGTGGTCGGGATTGAAGGTATTTTGTTGATAAGGTCAATCTATCCCCCTCAATTTTTAAAAATACCAATACCATAACCCATTTAAAAACAATACATTTTAATTTATTTTGGAAATCATTCCCAACAAAATTCAATAAACAAACACATGCCAAACCATTTGGAATTCTTTTAAAGAATCAACTTATCATTATTTTAAACCTTGATTTTATTTATAATATCAAATACACCAACGGTTGAAGGAAAGCTAATTTATTTCAATGAAAAAGTATAATTCCCAACAAGATACCATCCATTCCATATATTATATTCATTAATAGGGTTATTTTGGGCTTCAAAATGATCAACATAGGTCAATCCAACTTCAAATGGATAAAATATGAATTCATGAAACACATGAATCCCAAAAAAGAAGATATAGTATAGAAACACCCACATGCAATATTTGGGATCAAAACACACTAAATCTGAATGAGTCTTCTCAAATGAAGAACATTGAATCAATTAAAAGAGATCTCAATAAAAGGTAAAAGAGATACTATAACCATAATTCCCCATAAAAAATATAGGTCTAGTAAATATCAAGGATTCTATAGCCCCCTGGAACAACGAATCAAGTGATTGAGAGAGATTGAAGTTCAAGAAGAGAAATAAATACCAAAAGAGGAACACCATTTAGAGTGAAACTTAAATCCACCAAGTGATGAGGATTGAAGAGACAAACTATCCAAAGGGTCTCCCAAGGCCTCAGTGGGTAGTGTTAAAGTTTATGGAGATGATAAAATAAATAAATGGCTTATCGAGGTGTAATTACCCTAATACCTCAAAGCTTCCTCATATACAACGACAGAACTGGCTATGTAGTGGCCCTCACTAGCAAGACAATGAATATAGTATAAATTTTATAACCATAGTTTATCCCACTGGCTAGTCACTATAGACCACCAGCTAGCAGATGGCTATATAATTTTTATGTATCCATTGTGAATCCCATTTCCTAGACAATTACGCTCACCGTCCATTCAGTGGTCCACATGAATCTTTTCAACCTACATGTTCACGTCCACACCTTCTATGACAGTCTGGGACATCCTATGACCCCTCAAGACACCCAAAAAAACTCAAAGAGAATTGCATTGATGAGAGAGATACTGATTGTTACAATTCTCCCCATCATTCAACTTTTTATCCGAATAAATATTCTAGTATGAAGGATAAAAAATGTTTAGACAAAAATAAATTCCACACAATTATTCGTGTGTGAAAAATTCACAAAATATAGGATGATTCACCAAATATAGGAAAACAATGAATAAATTTAAATGAACAGATAACCAATATTCCCAAGGACCCTTAATTTATATCCTCCAAGATCATCATACATCTCCAAATGACACGTCTACATAACTAAGAAGAGATAAAATCCCAAATGTGTCCATATACCTAGAATAAGTCACCCAACAATTTAAATTTTCACTAAAATGGTGGGACGTAAGATGGAAATATACTAATAACACATCCCTTCACACAAATAAGAGACTACAAACACTATCCATGAAGAACCACTAAGAGCATAATTCGAAAACTAAGGAATGGTACACCCAAAACATACCAATGAATCCAAATGAAATGACACAATCAATATCCATAAATGATTCATCCAACAACAAGAAAGTAAAAAACAAAAAATCATTTATTCCTCGATCAAGTACTCGATGAAAACCTTGAATTCTCTTTAAAGAGTGTATCCCATTGAAAATATCATTGAAATAGACACCAACAACTCCTAGTTCTTGGTCTATCAAGACACTTCATAATCCTAGTCATTTTAGTACACACCAAACTCCTTTCTATGTCTAACCATAACGAGATCATATAATATATGTTTTTCGCAAAGATGGAAAACTAATCTCTTAAAAGATAGACCACCCAACACATCATGATTGAGATCTAACCAAGAAGTTGTGAATCATAGGACAATAAAGAATAATAATCACCTTAATGGTATCGAACACCCACCCAAAGAAGAGAACCCTGGAAGGAAACATAAGGGATTTAAAATGGAAATAACCTAAAACATTCGTACGTTTGCAAAAAAGGATGAATCATGTAGCCTACAACCATCATAATCTCAAATATCCATTAAATATATCATGCCAAATCAACATATGGTTATGTGTGATGGGAGTGGAGAAAAATATTAAAAAAATGGTCTAATGTTTTATCAGTGCTAAAAAATCACTGATAATGACTACATTTATCAGTACTAACATTTTAGCACTGATAAATCCTTCATGTATGAGCACTAAAATTTAGTACTAATACATGGATTCTTTATCATCGCTTTTCTAGCGCTGATAAAGGTTTGTTTTATCAGCGCTTTGTTTAGCACTGATAAATAGAAACATTATCAGCGCTTTTATAGAACTGATATAGGGATCCTTTATCATGGATTTTCTATCACTGATAAAGATGCCCTCTATCAGCCCTAGAAAAGCACTGATAAATAATCCCTTTATCAGTGCTAAAATTTTAACGCTGATAAAGGGTAAACATTATCAGCAGTTTTTCTTAGCACTAATATAAGGGGGTGGTTCCCTTTCCCGTTTTTATAGTATTGAAACAATTCCAATGTTCTAGATAATTGAGCTCATATATCAAGTAAGAATCTAATCATAGCAGATAAAAAGAAATAGGTAACCGTCTTGGATGTACTCACGGCCTATCACCTCTAATGCTACATAGAAACACAAGAAAATAGCTAATCGCAAAAGGTTACCCTCTAGGATTTACTCACACCATATCCCCTCTGGTCCTACCTAGAAACACAATAATGAAGATATCACAATAGGTAACCCTCTGGGATGTACTCACAGCCTATCCCCTCTAGTGTTATATAACAACACAAGCATGCATATGGGAAGTACACTCAGTCTAACCCCTACAGTTCAGCTTAATCATAAAATCTCAGAGGAAGAACTCACCATCAATTCCTCCTATAGTCTTGTATTGGAAACTAAGGGAACTCTGGGGAAGAACTTACATCACATTCCCCATGTGGCCCATGTCTATGAACTACAGACACTCTGAGGAAGCATATACGTCAATTCCCCATATGGTCTCGAATCATAATCTGAAAAGACACTCTGGATAAGTCCTTACGTAAATTCTATCTATGGCCTATACATCAGGTTCTCAGGACCCTGTTTATGTCATTCAAGCATAGAAATGCATATCAGCCAATGTAAACCTCATGAAATACTTGGCTAAATAGTCTACAACATCACAGCTTGTCAGAACATCAGTCAGACGATCCCATAAAACTAGGCATGGGAAAAACAATGCAGCCTAACATGCAAAGTAGAACAAATAGTCATAAACAAAACATGCATTGTAAAACACATACAAAGCATTATAATTCACCATATTCACAATAAATTAACCTCTACCCAATAATACATGCATAGAAGGCAATCAATAGGGCTAACATAGTAAACACGCAATACCCCGTTCAATGGTATTGGAGATTTTTCACATATAACTCAACAAATATCAACATAAAAGCTCAAACCACCTACCATGGTGTTGGTAGATAGCTATAAATGAACCACAACTCTTGAATCGTAAAATAACCCTGTAGGTCTACAAAAACCTCTAATACATTTAACTGAGGATAACTTGATATAGAGGATGAATTAAGTTAATAAAGATCAAGAAAAATGAAGAGAATACTAAGATGATCCCAATGGAATCGACAACAGTCAAATCAGAGATCAGATGATGGATCGAGGACTTGAAGGAATATCATGGTCTTATTGGTGATCTTAGATTAACTAGGTCTAGAAGAAGGGCTTTCTGCCAATTAGACACGAAACTGGTACATTTAATGAATAAAAATAAAATAAACGTCATACACTTCAGGAGTGCAAGGAGTGTACTTTCCATTATCGATCCTCACATAGGAAGCCTCTATGTCAACCTAACACATCCGTGTGTGTGGCTGTTACACAAACATCAGATGGAAAGTCTTGGTAACCGAGTACACGTCATGTACTCATAATGTACATGGAGTGTACTTAAAAATTTCAAAAAATTCCCCTTTTTCTAAAAAATTACATGAAAATAATGACATACCTGAAAAAGAAGATCTGGGTTCTTACAAACATCCCCCATAAATTATTTTCATCCCTGAATTTCCCTAGAAACGTGATGTAGAAGAAGAAACCCCGAACAGCTCCGACCGCTGCAAATCGTACATTAGCCTCCCTCTCCCATGTCTCATCTTGTACTCACTCGTGCTTCCATAGAACTCGTACCAATGGTATAGGCCATCCATGGAGAACCCTTGTACATTGATCACCAATCCGGATAGGATTCTCCTCAAACGATGTATCCACTTCCAACTCAACCTCCTCGGGATGGAAGACATGAGACAGGTCTGAGAAGTGACATTGATGTTGAGAAAAGTGGAAGACTTCATTCGTAGACTAGTACCTCTGAGGTAAATAAAACAGATTAGAAACTGGACCAACACTCTCAAACACCTCAAACAGCCAGACGTATCTCGGTGAAAGCATACCTGGTCTCATAATCCTTCTATCTCCCAACCTCAGCGTGACATGTATGAAAACCTGATCCCCGACCTCGATTTCCAAATGCTGTCTCCACTAATCCGTATAATATTTCTGTAGAGACTGTGTCATATTCATCCTCTTATGAATCATCTCTATCTCCCCTATAGTCATCTGATATATGAGAGGACCCGGCATAGCTTCCGTTGCTGCCCCCTTCCAACATAAGGGTGATCAGCATGGCCTACCGTACAAAGATTCATAAGGTTCCATATGAATAGTTTCTAGAAAACTATTATTATAGGAAAAATACACAAAAGGTATATGATTCTCTTAAGAACCTACAAAATATATGATGCCTGCTCAATGTTTGTTCTCAAACACCAGAATCGTACACACGGACTGGTCGTCTGTCTGGGGGTGGTAAGATGTATCAAAAGTACCTGTGTACCCAAAGCATTCTATATCCCATGCCAGACCCAAGAAGTTAAATGTAAATACATGTCTGATACAATGGAGTGTGGAACCCCATGCATACATATAATATCACAGATGTACAACCGTCCCAACTAATCAACATGGAAGGTCTCCTTGATCAGAAAAAGTGAGAAATCTTTGTGAGTCTGTCGATGACGACCGAAACTACATCATTCACTCGAGGTGAACTTGGTAAACCTATCACAAAATCCTTCATGACATCATTCCACTTACACTTGGGAATGGTTAACTACTGAAAAAACCTCGATGTTTTCTAATGCTCTGCCATCACATACTGACAAGTGGAACACCCCATTACAATATCAACAACACCTATCTTCATACCTTCCACCAATACTGATGGTGTAGATCATGATACATCTTGGTGACATAAGGATGAACTTCCCAAACTGAGTAATGAATTTCCCACATTATCTCTTTGCGTATGTCATCCGGAACCCATATGCGCCCATTAAAATGAATGATCTCATCCTTGTATATGGTCCATCGAGGAACGTGGTCCTCTCGTGACACGCTTTTGCAAAGTACTAGGACTTCAGAATCCGATAGTTTCCACATTCGAACTTGATCAAGAAGATAAGAGGTAACATATACAGAAGAATGAAATGTCTTCCCCTGTCTATCATACAACTACAAATGTATCTCAGGGAACAGAGCCATACACTACATCTCACTACTGGCTTCCTGAACATCTTGTACCTGAGTCCTCTTTCACAGCACATCAGCTATAGCGTTGCCCTTCCCAAGAGTGTCAGAAAGCTCAAAGTTAAAATACTGAAGCTACTCAACCAACCTTATCTATCTCAAATTAGGTCACATTAAGTGAAAATATACTTGAGAATTTTTTGGTCGGTGAAAACCACAAAATTCTCTCCTAGAAGATAATGTCTCCAACAACGTAAGGCATTAACAACCGGAACCAACTAGATATTGTTCATCAGGTAATTCCTCTCATGTGGCCTCAACTACTGAGAACTATACGCAACGAACCCTTATCCATGCATATGTACTGCTCCCAACCCTATAACTGATGCATCACAGTAAACTATATAGATATTTCTAGGCTGTGGAAAAACATGTATCGGTGCTGAAGTCAACCTCCATTTCAACTCTAGAAAGGCTGACTCACATGAATCTGACCACAATAATGTTACACCATTCATTGTTAAACATATCAATGGTGATTATAATATTTAAAAGACCTATTTTATGCATCTATAGTATCTATCTAGTACTAGAAATCTTCGTACCTGAAAGACGTTTTTCGGCTACTCCTAGGAAACTATTGCGCTCACTTTATCGGGGTATACTGACACACTTTTCCCAGAGTTTATATGACCGAAAAAGTGAATTAGGTCCATCCAAAAGTTGAATTTAGAGATCTTAGCATATAACTACTACTCTCTCAATGTAGTAAGAAGGATCTTAATATGGGTAGCATGGTCATGTAGAGTGTTGGAGTACACCAATATTTCGTCCACAATGTCCACCATGAACGAATCCAAGTATGGATGGAACACTGGGTTCATCAGTGACATGAAAACTGCAAGTGAATTTGTGAGACCGAACAACATAACCATATATTCATATAGACAATATCTTCTTCGGATGGCTGTAAGAGGTATATCAGATGGTGTAACCCACAACTAATGGTAACCAGACCTCATGTCAATCTTCAAGAACACCTGGGCTCCTAGAAGTAGATCAAAGAGATCATTAATCCTTGATAAGGGATATCAAATCATGACTGTCAACTGGTTCAGGTTCTGATTATACACACAAATCCTGAGGGTACTGTCTTCTTTCTTCACAAATAGGACAGACGAACCCCATGGAGAAGTACTAGGTCAGATGAAACCCTATGCATGTAACTCCTCTAACTTCTTATTGAGCTTTTGTAACTCTTTTGTATCCATCCTATAAGGATAAATGGACACCAGTGCCGCTCCTTGCATGAGCTCAATAAAAAATCCTACCTCTCACCATGGATGCAAACATGAAAAGTACACTTGAAATACATCCCTTAAATGTTCCACCACTGGAGGAATGTCCATCTATAAAGTCCCCAGGTCATCTAGATATAGAATACAAATATAGTCTCTAACTCTTCCCCACCAATGATGATCAGGTCCCACTCTACTTTCCTGGATATCCCATTCTCCCTTATGAAGATATGATCCACACTCTAGTGATGTGAAACTCACCCTATGGTGATAACAGTCAATGACTTCCTAAAAAAACTAACTAGTATATTCCATGACTGAAATCATAGCATGTCATATCAAGGACATAGAAATCCAAAAAAAGTGACCCCCACCAAACTATGTAGGTTACTCCTTACACTGACATACACTATCCATTTGTTCCCCCAACAGAGTGTCGACCGTCATGATATCAGCAAAAGAAACGATACAGAGCTCAAGGATCTCTACAACATCAATAGATATAAATCTATGGGAAGACCCTGTATTGAAAAGAGAGGAATCTAAAACTGATGCAACTAATATCGTACCTAGAACTATGGAAGGTATGGGTCTTTCTTTTGCTGGGTCTCATCTACTACAAATGTATGACATGCATCATGACCTTGTGACCTACCTGACCACCCGGAGCAGATTCATTCTGGTTCCACTGAATGGCTGGCGACTGGCTACCATGACCATGACCTCCACCTCATCCTAAACGATCGAAAGAACTCTAGTTCCCAGGCATATGAGAAACATTTGGTGCTGCTCATGAATAAGGAGTCATAGAAGAACCCATGTCATAAGCTGCTGGTGATAAGAACTAGAAGAGACGTTGATGGAGACCCATCATGCCGCAAGATTAGTACTCCACTTGGTCTCTTGGAAAATGTTGTCATGTATTACCTCTCTTCCCGCACTAGTAGCACACCACCTGGAAACGAGAAGATGTCTCTCACCTCCTCAGATATCTATGCGTAGTCTCCCTACGGCGATTCCTACTATCAGTAGGAGGGATATTAAATCCAGATATTGAACCTCCCTATATCACTACTCCATAATCCCTTAGATTGTGCTCTGTGATCAGTTCTTGGTTGGCGATAGACGTGATAGAGGTCAACCAGAAGACGTTCACTTGTGATCAGATGTCATTCCTCAGACCATCCTCAAGATTCCTTGCAAGGAATAACTCATAAATTTATTGAATAGGCATATCACATTGTAGCTCTATAAACCTAGAAGAATAATCCTTAATAGATAGAGTACCCTACTCCAGACTCATGACCTCTCGGGCTTGATCGGCCCTCAAAGTCTCCAGATAGAAGTAGTCATTCAAGGTACACTTGAACTCATCCCAAGACATAACCCACTGGTGTCCCTCCTATTAAATCACATCCCACAATATCTTGGTGGAATCCTGAAAAATATTTGTAGCGAGATTCACCCTCCTCTCTGGAGGCACATCTAGATGCTCGAAGATAGAAATCATGGATTCTAACCATGGATCTACAGTCTGAGGTCCTCCTTCCCCGGTGAAGGTTGGAGGATGTTGCTGCTGAAAGATCCACGTCAGCTCTACCATGGATGGGGCATGATGCGATACTTCTTGGAAGGTCTGCATGAAA
Organism: Viscum album; assembly: GCA_963277665.1. Lineage (NCBI taxonomy): Eukaryota > Viridiplantae > Streptophyta > Magnoliopsida > Santalales > Viscaceae > Viscum > Viscum album. Next base: position 790,599,768 of record OY728128.1, on the reverse strand, counting down.
CTCATAATGTCCTCTCAGAACAGTGTATCTACACCTGTATCTAGAATGGAGGGGGGTTCCAAGACTGGAAGAATATGAAGATATTCTGAATGTTCTTGAACAACCATGTCCAGGATCTGATCACTGACTTGTAACTGTAATAAAACCAGAGGATGTCTCAGTGGCATGACTCTACAAGATCAATCACACACCATAGGTCATGATTATCAAGGACTGAAAACTAGAAGCACAAGAAGTGAACTTGATAATTAAAGTGTTCATGTTTAGAAAATCAAAGATACATGTCATGTATTCCAACTACACGATGCGTACTTGAATCCTCTTCCCCTGCCCGAGTTCCCTTACATGGCTAAACCACACGGTTCTCCTTTGAACAAGACTACATGGTGTGCTAGTGCTAGAAACAGCGTGTACTGGAAAAACTAAACCAACTCGTGTTGTTAGATACATGGCCAGTCACATGGCTCATACTACATTGCATGTCCCATATAGACACATCGTGTACTTAAGGATTTCACCCACCCATGTTGTAAGTTACATGACCAGATTCCATGAATTCACTACACGGCGTGTTCAAGACAGACACAAAATGTATTTATTAAGATTTACCCATCAGTGTTGTTAGTCACACTGGTGGACAAATGGTCAACACAACACAACATGTACAGTCAGTACACAACATTTCCCCAAAAGAATTTCCATATCTCGTGTCTCTGACCACATGGCCTATGAAGCGGTTAGAGACTACACAACATGTACATTCGGTACACAGTGTGTAATTACGAAAAATAGTTTCTTACAAAATAGAAGAACACATGGTGTGTAGTCAAAACTACACGACGTGTATTCATTGTTATTCTAGATAGTAAGCCTCAAAATCTACTCTAGAACCCATAAAAACACTAAAATAGTCCCTTAAGTGCCAAATTTTAATCCTTTAGGGGCCATACTCCACACAAATCAAAGTATGGAATCTTAGACATGTTATAAATAAGCATAAATATACAATGATCCACCAAATTCCATTCCATGAGGGCACATAACACCTCAAGACCAGATTTTTGGAATTCATTCAAACTAAACCACAAAAGAAAACAATAACCCATTAGCAATAGGTATTCTATCAAGGAATCATTCGCAAAAGGGTGCATATCTTGCATAAAAACTACCACAACAACATGCAATTGCTAATCCACCCTAAATGGCATGGAAATAATGCAAGACATGTGACTTATATCATGTGCATATATGATGCATGAGATGGAATACCCTTATATCATTGGGTTGAAACAGAAATATATCCTCAATTTCATCAGAAATTACAACACAAAACACGTGAGTCACCCAATCGTGAAAATAAAATCAACTGTAAAATTGAAAACCCAAAAAATTGAAATAAACGATAAAGATTGGATTTTCCATATACAGGATTTATCTATTCCTGGGACTAACTTTTTACCAAGTACTTATTCTGTCTTATCCCAAGCTAAAGGCTCCAAACAGTAAGACAAGAAGAAAACAAACGCCTCTGATACCGCATTGTAATTTCCCTACTCTGGAAGCTACCCAGAGACGCCCCATACCTGACTGGTCGCATGGAATCAAGCGCATTTCCTTGAATGCTATAGTCTTCCAACTAGCAGCAAGGGACATGGGTGTGATAGTGGGGAAGCTATGACCTCATTTGAAAATTAACATAGTTGAAGTAAAATAGAACCAATAGCGGGAGTAATAATAATACCATACAAAAGTAAACAACAGAAGACTAGAAGTAATAACAACTGGAGCGCATTTATAAAATGCTTCTTGATACATATGTCTCTTAAAACATCCAACCAAGTCACAATGCTTAATTAAATACTAATACAATGTAAAAAATAAATCATATAAAAAACACTTTGGCATCACAATCCATTGGTTGGTACCATTCTCTACAACTCCACAACAGTCAATTACCTGAAGTAGAAGGGCACTTTTACTAATCTATACCTGCAACAATATAATCAATTTGCGCCCAAAAGAATGGATAAAATAACGTGTGAGACTAAATCCGAGTAGGTAACCGCCATAAGATCTGTTCTTAATAGGGAGTGTATATATTGTATCTAATAATCATGTAAATGAAGTAATAAGAAAGTACTCACCAGTAAAAAATTCCAAAGATTTAGAGCATTCCGTTCATATATCAAGTATGAAGCTAATCATAGTAGGTAAACACAAACAAGTAATTATCTGGGAAGTACTCACAGCCTATCCCCTCTGGTCTTACCTAGAAAGAAAATAAAATAGCTAATCACCAAAGGTAACCCTATGGAAGTACTCACAGACTATCCCCTCTAGTCATACCTTGAAACACATGAATGAAGAGAGCACTATAGGTAACCATCTGGAAAGTACTCACAGCCTATCCCCTCTTGTCCTACCTTGTAACAGAAGCAACTCTCTGGGATGTGCACTTAGTCTAACCCCTATATTTCAACTTAAGTATAGACACTATAAGGAATCACTCACTGTCAATTACTCATATACTCTTGTATCGGTAACTAAAGGTGTTCAAGGGAGAACATACATCACATTCCACTGATAGCCCATGTCTCAGAACTACAGACACTTTGAGGAATCACTAAAATAAATTCCCCAGGAGTTCTTGCATCGTAAGAAGAATAGAAACTCCGTAGAATCCCTTATGTCTATTCTCCCTATGGTCTATACACTAGGTTCTAATGGCCCTATGTAAGTCAAGCATTCATAACAACGCATATCGGCCAACGTAAACCCCATGAAATACCTGGATAAAAAGTCTATAACATCTCAGCATGTCAGAACAACAGTCACACCATCCTACAAGACTAGGAAAGGGAAAAATAAGGCAGCCTAACATGATAACTAGAAAAAACATCCAAAAACAAAACAGGCATGTGAATACAGCTCCAAATCATAAAAATTCACCCTATTCACAATCCATTAACCTCTATTCAAGAATACAAGAATAACAGACAATCAATAGGGCTAAAGAAGTAAACCTGCAATACCCCATTCATGTGTATTGGAGATTTTGCACATGTAACTCAATGACGCTCAACAAAAAGTCACAAACCACCAACTTCGGTGTTGGGAGAACGCTATACATGAACCAATAGCCTTGAATCTCCCAAGAACACTATAGATCTATAAAAATGTCTAAAAAGTTCAATTGAGGATAAAATGAAAAAATAATAGGAATTAGGGAACGAAACACAATAATAAGGAATATCATACCCATTTGATCCCAACTCAATCGATGACAGTCGAATCAGAGATCAGATACTCGATCGGGGGCTCAGATAAAGGTGGTGGTTGTACAGGAACTCTTAGACAAACTAGGTCGAGAAGAAGGGCTTTTTGCCAATTAGACGTGACCCAAGAATTTATAATGAAAAAAAATATATTCATGGCATGGAATCCAAAAGTACATGGCGTGTACTTGCAGTTACCAAGCCCCACATTAGGCGACCTCTAGGTTACCCCCACACGGTCGTGTTTTTGGATGTTACACGGCCATCACACGGATACCTGTGGTGACCGAGTACACATCTTGTACTCATAATGTACACGGTGTGTACTTCAAAATTTCCATAAATTCACTTTTTTTCTCAAAAATTACATGAAAAGAATAACATACCTGAAAAAGAAGATCCGGGTTCATACACATTCAAACCTGAAACTTCTTAACACCCATAAAGACACATAGGCTTGAATAATATAATTCCAAATAGATCCAAAACATCCCTAACCTCATAATAGAATATTCACATTTTTCATAATCCATCCATGAAATTCTTTTAGTACGAACCAAATGGAGTTACCTGTCAAGGAGGTATCATCTTTCCTTATGCTCTTTAGATTTACTTCCAATATCTAACATATAAAATAATTTTTTTGAATGGTTGTATAAAAATCATGTATAATAAATAAATTATTATGTTTTCATGTTTATTTTTAAACATTATCATACAAACAATTATGTCTAATGATTAATGAACATTTTATTCTTATGTACGATGAACTATGGCCTCACGAAGTGAAGTTGTTAATTTTTAATTTACTACCTCTCATGGTGGAAATTAATATGTAAACTATTGTTATATATTATAAATAATATTTTTAATATTTCACTATACCTCATTTATATTTATTTATAACTCATACCTTTGTGATTTCCATTTTATGTAAATAGGATAACATCATTTGTGGAAGTGTGGACTCACGCCCCATCAAAGAGATGTGATTCAATGACACTATACATAAAACATATAAATTATGGTTTTAATTAAACAGATGTAAAATTAAATACATATACATTATATTGATGAGATAATTTAATTTCATTAAATAAAATATATATAATTTTTTTATTACCCTTTCCCACACATAAAAAGTGATAACATCGTTCGTGGACATGTGGACAATCTCCTCCTCAACAATATATGTTTCTTTTACATCTCAATAATTACATATATATATATATATGTATGTATGTATGATTAAATAATATGGTATTTATATTTTAATGATCATTCATGACATATTTACATTGGTTACCTTCTTCCAATATTAGTCATTAAAAAATAGGAATATTACTATTGTGTACATACGTCCTAACGTCTCCATGAGTGTAACCATGGTTCATTTTTCATAAAAATCTTCAATGAATGGTTTTAAAATTATAATTTTTTTATAAATATGATAATTATGTCATGATTATTATTCTATAGATGTTTATATAATTTATCCTTTTACCTTTGTCGATCTATAAATGACTGTTTTGAAACATAAACTGAATATGGTGAAAATGCCTGATGTAAAAATATTTGTTTAAAAATTTGTATGAAGTGAAGTAAATGAAATTATATACCTCAAAAAGTTTTGCAGTCTATTAAAAAATTAACATATGTTTATTATTCTAGAATATGACACGTCAGTCTAAGGGTAACAAATTTTGTCTCAATTTACAATATAGCGAGGCTTATTTGATGTTATACAGAAATTCACTTTTATATGGCGAACATACTATACATTAACATGTAATATAGTGAATATATTTATTATCAATATAAATTTTGTTTTATTTAATGCTATGAATTTTTGGGAGTTATTTTTTTAATTTTTAAAACTCATATGTGACACTTTGTAATGTTTAAGGATTATTTTATGTAATAATGTTTTTGGGATATTTAAATGTTATTTAAATTTATCAAAAAAAACATACATTTTTATTAGTGGTTATCCATATTGTAACTGTTGGAAAATATTTATCATTTATTTATTATAGATATTTGATTATATTTCATAGTTTGTAATAAGTAAATTGATTATTAGACTAATGAGGAATGATTTGGAATGGTAGATATGGGAAGGTTCAGGTTAGAGATTTCACCTCCATGAATTGGTAGATTCAGGATAAAAATTAGTTTTCCAAATTAGAATAGTTTAATATATCTTTATAATATGTATTTTTTGTGTAGTTTTTCATGTTACAGAAACATGACATCTTATAATAAGTCATTTCCTTCATTTCGGATTTTATATTTATACATTATATCTTTTTTAACATATATGTGGATGAATTTCATTCTTAGTTCATGGATTATGTGGCTTGTGTTTCAATTTAATACCATACAATATTTATTTTTCCTTATATAGATATTTTAATTGAATGTGTTATTTGTTTTTTACTATACCATGTTTGGTTATACTATTTAGCTAATTATTGATTCCTCTTTACTTAAGATCCCGGTCATTTATGCTCACCATAATTATGTTTCCTTTACTGAGGTTATTTAGAGGAATCATTTCAATGATTCATAATGATGGGGTATATTTATTTTTATTATGTATCATGTTTTTGTTTATTATTTTACAATGTATTTAGGGTATCATGTATGTAATATTACATTCAAAGACCGCTAAAATAGTCGCTTCATCAGGATTTGATTACATTTAATCATACCAATGTAATAATATAATACTCTATCTAATGGATTCTATGGTCATTGAGTTATAGTTGGTACTAAAAGAAATATTGAATCATCCATGTATCTTTTGTATATAAAACAAAGATTAAGGAACATAACCCTAACATAAAATTTGAGGTAATTTATATAGGATCAACCTAGAAATGTGTTATGGTAGATATTTTGTTCGTATTCACAGAGATAAATACATATTTGGTTACTAAATGTGGATGTTGTTTTGGGATAAATTTACGTATGAGTAACAACACTGACCAAGTGTGCAGGCCGGACTCAACATAACCTCGTAAATGCCAACATGCCTTACTATGAAACTCATTTGACACTCTTGGGGTATATGATTCGGATAATTTTAATTTTCATTATAGTCCATTATAAAAGATTTAAAAAGAGAAGATAACACAAACAAAATATTTTTTATGATTGCGAATTATGGGTATTCATAAAATTCTCAATTTATGCTACATGTTTATCAATATTTAGAATTATACAATGTATATAATTTTAGGGTATAATCTAGTTTATTCCAATTTTTATAAATGGAATCTAGAATGAGTAATAGTATCAATACTCCTAGAAAATATATGTATTACCCTACTAAGGATGCCAATGAATCTTGTATTAGAACATATAATTTAATGGAAATCTTAATTCTCCTTATTTATGTTATGAAAAATAACCTTACATAGATGGATAAACCAATTCCACACTGAGATTATCCAATGATGGATAATATTATATGATACTGGTCCCCATCATTTCGTAGTAATCTAGATTATTCCATTTTTTACACTTCTGGTGTTTTGTATCAAATGTTATTTTGATCAATGTTGGTATTTGATCTAGAATACTATGGAGGATGATGAAATATAACATAGGTAATTAAGGAATCATTAATATAAATTCTTTGATAAATATATACATCCTGATCAATAGACAAAGATGAAAATATAGTCCTTTAGATTAAAACAAAATCTTGAAGAACGTGGTGTGAAGTTTGAAGCTACCTTTATAAGGACAATAGGTTGTGATAAGGATTTCATGCGACACATTGAATGAAATATTGATCATTTATTTAAATTTCTCAATTAAATTCTTTGATGGGCATTGGTATCCCATCTTTTTCATCATATTACGAAATAGTATTAATTTCTATTTATTCGTGGAAGTATTTTCATGGAATCAATATATAAAAAGGAAATCAAGATAAGAAGGGTCCATCTATGCACCATGAAAAAGTAAATGAGTAAATGAAAAATAAAATGAAGTGTGAAGACTGAATAATGACATACATGAAAATTACTTTACTTTTTTAGAGTACTTAATATATGAAAAAAAAGAAAACAAAATACCATATTTGTTCAGTGTCTTTGGAAACTCTAAACTCATTCTTCTTACATGGTGAAATATGTTCAACATATACCATTAAGATCATCCCCTTTAGTTTTCCTGCCTAAAACCATTAGTTATATCATGGGGAAAATAAAATTTATAATGGGTGTCCTTAAATGATCATTATGGGTAAACATGAAGAAAATAAATAAAACATCATCAAAAGAATGTGAAAACATGAACATAAAGGTTGAATATCAAGATTATGACTCTTGAAAAAAAAATAGTAGTATGTAAGACATATATAATAAATGATCATTATTAATAATAAAATATAATTTGCATATAAAAAGGAATTTTGGAAAAAATAATCACATAATATGATTTCCTTGGTAGCCAATGCATTATTTCCAAGACCACAATCGTGGAAAAAGTTCATTACTGAACCGGGTTTACTTATCGTTCCACCCACATAGTAATGAAACAGATTTACATGTCATTCTAGTCATGTACATCTCACAAGATATAAATATATACCTTATGCATTGAATTGAGATATAGGTCCCACCCACATAATAATGAAATCATTCTTACATTTTCCATAAAAACACAAATCATTCATCATAGAATAAACCATGAAAGAAAATAGGATTCTCAAAAATCATTCCATCATAGAAAAATCCTTATAAAATATCTTTCCATCATTAACAAAAAATAAATAATTTTAATAATAGAGATAAAAACATAACCCTATATAAATATTGTCAACTTAGATGGAAAATAATTTTGATAAAACACTTTAAATTAATTCTTGAGAAAAATATACTTTATTATTAGAAAACATTTTCATTTCTCAAAATCCCTCTAAATTTTGAAATAAAATAATTTAGATGAAATAAAAATTTAAATATTATAAGTATGATTCATGGAAATAAGTCGTTATGAAGGCGAAAAAATATGTTCATGTTGAATATGTTAAGAAAATATTCTTCTTGTACTCATGTCGGAATAGTTAAAAAGTACCTCGTATAAAAAATGAATGAAATATTCCTTCCAAACCGTTTAATAAAAATTATTTAATGTGTAAAATTAACATTAAATTTATTTATATGAATAGAAAAATATTACATAATTAGGAAACATGTATGTGGGTGTTAAATTTACCCCATGAAATACTTATGTATAAACAATCTTTTATAAAAATGAGACTGCAAAATTATCCCTTACCTTATGTCTGGTTTCTTCCATATGTGTACGAAATGACTATATAGTGGGTTTAAATATATTATTAACTCGTAAAATATCGATTATAATATCTATGATATCATATATTATTCACGGATGACTTTATATTACCCTTTTATTTTTCAATTCCATGTTAAATCTACGTTATGGGTAACAATCGTTTTATTTATCGTATGTGTTTTGACATGTTATTCTTGATCCTATTATATATATCGTTATTTAAGTAAATCATAAATTTAAAAAATTATTTATATATCAAAAATATTTTGAATTTTAATATATATAAATGATTGATAAATGAAATTGAATACACCTTTCATGGAGACAGTTGGTTGTATGTACGCATGAACACTGTTTTTGTTTTGTTAATGAATTGTATGGAAGAAAGTAAATAACACACCCATATATACATAAGTATGGTAGCATTATTTTTTCATATTTTTCATTCTTATATATTATATATAATTTATAATCATTCGTTAATCGTTATCATGGATAATGAATCTCATCACGTCATGGAGACGGTAGGCCGTATGTACTCACGAGAGATGATATCATTCAATTAATAGTTAAACGTCATAAAATTGGATAGTATATTAACTATAAAAAATAATCATCATGATATATTTATTACTTAAATCCATTATACTCATCATTATACCCATCCTAATTATGTATTGTTGATTAAAAAAATTAACCATTGCTTTGAGACGGTAAGCCGTACGTATGCATTCATGGTGATATTGTTATTCATCAAATGGATAAAAGAGGTATATAGTTGTACCATAATTATTATAACATCTATGAATGTATAAGATAATTTATTTATTAGTTAATTATAATATAAACATAATAATAGTAAACATAAGGAGAAAATAATTCCGAAAGTGGTGATAAACCAACTGCATTTTTTCGAGTATCTTCTTTTTATTAGCCAAAAAGGTCTATAAATGAGGGATTTAATCCCAATGTGTGCCCTCCATGAAGATTTATGGACATTGAGAGAGTAGATGGGACACTTTTTTCCATGATAAAGGTATTTTGAGGTGGTATTAAATTATAAGGATAAATGCCCTATTATAAGAGAGGGGAGGGGCAGCATCGGAAATACCAAAATTAATAAATTAATATAAACAAATTTTTCAATAAAGATGCCTCCAATGTGTATTATTAATATTTTAATTTGATGATGGGTCTAAATCACCTCAATGAATAAGATTTATATATATTTTAATTTTATATTAAACATTATAATTTTTATTTATCTTTATTTAATATAATTAATTTAATTTCTGGTAATAATATTCACAATATAAAATGGCCATAAATATTTACTTATGTGTTGTCAATTGTCCAAAATTAGATACATTATGACGTTTTAGACCTTATAATTATCAATATTTAATTTTTTATGTATTTTTGTGATTTTAAAATCATTTAATAATATGTTAGTCTGATAAAATAACAATACTTTCAATAGATACACTATTGATTTGTTGCACATTAAATAAAATCCAAGTAGAAGATAAATTAGAAAAAATATTTAACACACCCCTAAAATGTCATAGTAAACGAGATAAATATTTTACCACATTACTTAGTTAATATTATATTTAAAAAAAAACTTTATACCATTTATTTTGATATCTTAATTAATAAAATAATTTCTACATCACTATTGTGTCACCAATAATGTGAATCATTTAATCTCTAAAAATTATAAGTAAATTTAATTGATGTATACAATATTATAATTTTTCTGGAGGACTATTTATGTTCGATGTTTTATTAATTTTATCACTACATTAAAATTCGTATACTTATAAGAGAGAATAGGGTGACATGTTGTCACTTTGTTTTGTTTTAATTATAATAACATCACTTTGATGGGAAAAAGTCAATTAATGAGTATATTTCGAACCTTAGGTGAAATGTTTCCTCATTAATTCATGATATAGGATTTTGGCAGGTGTTAGTGTAATTGTATTATCTATATCATATTGATTGTTACCCTATTCTTCCGGATTTACCTTTAACTGTGATAAATAATAATTATCATAGTTACAATTCATAATATCGAATAAAATTAAACATAAACTATTTACATAATTTGGGCCTAATGATTCCAAATATGAAATAAATTTTTAAAAATTCTAAAAAAATTACAGTTCATTAAATAATTTAAAATTATTTCTTATTGAAAAAACCAGAAAAGAATGTTTTTAAGAAGTAAAACAATCTAAACATTGATATGGGTTTATGTCCAATTTAAATGTGAAATTAAATACAATGACCAAAATTGTATTAAATGATAAAAATATAATCCAATTAAACATTAAATCCAATTAAAAGTATAATCTCTCTATATAAATAAATTAGACAATAAGAATGTTTTTGAGTTAAAATTCAGTATTTTTCACTATTCATTATAATATTAATTTCATTAGAAAAATACCAAAATTTCATACAAGGTAAATTTTGAAGTCACTGTTACAATTAAGATGTTTATTATGTAAAATAAGTCTTATAAAATTTTAAAACTAGATTTATAAATGGTTCTTCATTAATAGGGGAAAAAAATATTTTTATTAAAAAGATACATCTTTTATCTGAAAAATTGAATTTTTTCATTTCTCAAGTACAAAAAATATTTAAGATAAATGTTAATATTTTATAAAATATAAAATTTGGTTAATAATTTTCATAATAGATAGGTTATATTATATTAAAAAATATTTTAATAATATATACTTGTTTAGTGAATCTCGGAATTGCAGACTACACAAATTATTGAGAAAGGTCACACATTCATGTAATAGAAGACAAATTAGTGTTGTTTATTCCGAAATATTCACTTAGTGTTGCGTATAAAACAATCCAATCAGAGTTCTTTTATTGATTGAACAAAATCTATAACCAGTGTTGCATGTATTGCACGCAAACATAGTGTTGTGTGTAACATAGTACAAGTGAGTATACTGTGAATGGAATTTTTAAATTAATGCATTGAATACTATCAACAAAACGTTTAATTTATTTGACAAAATAGTCCATAAAGACCCGGGGTGATAAATTATGTATTTCACAACATGTGGTAACTATGGAAATAATCACCCTTGTAGTTTCTTAAATTAAATTGGAGTTTTTTATATGTGTTGAGATAAGGGTCAACATAAAAAATAATTCAAATAAAAGAATAATGATACTACTATTGTGTGAAGAAAAATAATGTATACGGGGAACAATTAAAATAAATTCCCCAATAATCAAGGTAATGTACCTACAAACATGATAACATATCAATGGAAACTATATGTTATTGACAAAATCGATGTTAGATAATTAATGTGATTCTATATATAGAAATAAGTAATAATTTGTAAATGAATTTTATTGATCATTTTATCATCATATGATTTAGGAAATATGTATGGATTCTAATGAATTAATATTTCACAAATGATTTCAGATCATATTCTGAATGGTATCAAGAAATTTTATTCAGACGGAAGAAAAACTATTTAGACAACACATAATTGTGTGAAATATAACCATTAACATTTTTTGAAGTTTAGATAAATTTGTTTTGATAAATAGATGACTGTTTTAGATAATAAAAATTAGTTAATTTTTTATTACCTTGAAAATGGGTAATTATTTATGATTTCATTGATAGAGTTTACATTTTTTTGGATTTATGTATTATATCCTATATTCAATGTTTGATTCAAGGAATAAAGAATCATGTGTGTTTTCTATTAGTTTTTATGGTTATTCAATATATTACCATGTTTTTAGAGGATAAAAGATGAAGGTGTTCACATTATTAGTATTTGAGGCTTCATATTGATTACATGATATTAATCAATTAATTTTTGAAAATCACTGACCTTCCTTCTAATTTTTTGGATCATAATAATGTGGAAAATCTATCTACTTGTAAAATTATTTAATATTATCATTGGATCAGGTTTTAGAGACTAATATTTTACATCCCCAAATGATACAATTTTAACGAAGCGCTGATGTCTGAATAGTGATTGTAAAAATCAAAGGAAAATCATATGATTATAGAAATGTATATATTTTTTATATAATGAGAGTGTAAAATTAATTCTCAACTCTGTGGAAACAATGGTCTTAAATCAAAAATGTTTTCCTATTATCATCAATTTTATGATATCAACATCATTTATTCACACATATTGTGTATTATTTTGTTGTTAATACCATTCATCTGAGCATGTTTTCGAGAACTCTCCATCAGAACTTGATTTATATGTTTTTCTTGTTTATTTATGTTTCCATTTCACACCAATGTTCTTCTATATGGGAACCTAGGTACGTGTTATCTTCTATTAAGAACATTTCTTATTAAACCTATTTTAGATGTGTTTTTTTCAAAATTAGATTATTTAAAAATATCAAATCTTAGATTAACAAGAGAATGATTTAATTTTGAGTAAGATATTTAATTATAGTGTGGATAATGTAAGACCCTAAAATTATAAAGTAAGAACATTGTATTTCATACTGTGTATCACACGCATCACCAAGTGTGAAAACCAATATAATACCTCGAGACATTAGATCATATTTACTATTTTAAATAATTTAAATTATTTAATATATTGAAATTCACTTGATAATAAGTTTGGATTCATCACCTTAAAATGATTTTCTTCTTTGGATTAGATTATAGGTAATGACGAGTTTCACTAGAAAACAATATATTATGAAAAATATTATTATTTAATATAATAAGATATTACCTAGATATTAAATTATTAATTATTAATTGTTTTAAATGTATAATGAAAATATATTTCCTTAAAAAATTCAAATAATTTCTTTTTTTACTAATTAATTAGAAATTAATACAAGAACTAAATGAATATAAAGAGATTTTTTTTTGAAAACTATTTTTATAATAATAAAGTCATTTCATCCTAGTAAATTATATTAATTACAATGGTAGAAATTAAAATATATATATATATATATTATATTATTCATTCAATAAATTATTTTTCTGTATTCATCCAAAAGATTCTATATGCATAAGTTAAAAACAAACAATTTTTTACATAAAATCCAATATTTTTTAAATGTAGTTTAACCACCTTTTAACGGTGAAACAATTTTAAATAAAAATTTTGTAAAATTTATAAAAATTTTATTTCATAACAATATTAATATTTTAAATAGGAACATATAAATTTGTTCATTTTTTTTAATTTGTTTACACAATTTTATTTTTTTATTGAAATGTGAAAAATAAATATTTTTACATATAAACTGATTTTTAGTATAATTTATTTATTAGGATAATTTATATTTTTTAATGTTTGTAAAGATTAATTATATTAATTAATTATAAATTATTCCAATTTTAGTCATTGGAATGAATTTCACATTGAAATTTGAAATAAAAACATTGAAAACATTTGTTTGAATTTAGTTAGAAAAACTTGAAATGTCATCCCCTATCTAATATTATGTTTACAATAATCTATTCCACTTATGATATTGGAAATTTTAAAATTTAATTATATAATGTTAATAAGAATAATTTATAATTTATATTAAGGAAACATTTTTTTACCAAATAGATTTGTGAATCTAATTAAAATTCATTATAATGATTACGTGGAAATTAAGCATAACATGGAGTTAGTCCATAATATGAAGGGCCCAAATAACCTTGAAACATTTCAAATATCAATTTAACATCCAAATATAAATACTATACTCAATATAATAGAACATGGAAAATTATTTTATATATTCTTACTTTTCAAAACATGGGTGGAATTCCATTTTCTAAACATTACAATAGTGAAAGTCATGTACTATAAAAGGCACTTAACTCTGTAACTTCCTCAAACATATCAAACCGGAATTTATCAACCTATATATACCAAACTATATCCTGAAAATACCCTTTATAAACCAATAAGATTATATTTGGGTAGATATCCTTCCATGGTTTCCCTTTGGTACAAACTGAATGTTGTTAACCAATTAAGATGTTACATCTTATTTGAAGAGATTTAGATTTATTTCCAATACATACCACCAGAAATATCCTTATTACATTATTATATAACAAAAACAATATCACTATTATACTAGTATATTTTTATTTTGTTTTTAGGCCTTCAATTACACACACTTCCATCTAATGGGTAACAAGATTACCATTCGTGCATATAGAGAACTAGTGCCTCACGTTGTGATGTTGTGAATTTATTCCATTAACTCCTTCCATGGTGGAAATTGTGATGGAAACTCTTTTTATATATGTTATATATTATATTTGAAATTTATTTAATCTTAATTACTTATTTGATAACATTAAACATTATAAGTTCCATTTTATGGAAATATGATAACAACGTTTATGGATGTGTGGATTATAGCCCCCTCAAAGTGATGTGATTAGTTCACACTATACATGGATTGTATAAAGGATAGTTTTAATTGAAAATACATAACATAAAATAAATATATATAATATTTATTAAATAAGGAAATTTCATGAAATATAATATATATCATTATCTTTATTACCCTTTCACATACTCTAAAAGTGATAACTTAGATCATTGATGTGTTGACTACTGCCTCCTCAACATGATGTGACTCATTTTACAGCATGAAAATTATATATATATGATAAAATAATATGGTATTTATGATATAATTACCATTCAATCAATAATAAAGGTAATTAACTTCTTTCCATAATGATCATTGGAATATGGGAATATTACTAATGCGTACACACGACCCACCGTCTCTATTACTGTGACTGTGGTTAATTTTTCATTACAATATTTCATGATTGGGATTATGAGTAAAATTTATCTATTAATATTATAATTAATGATTGATTATAATTTTATATATATTTATATAATTACAACTCTCAACATTCAAGATCTACAAATGTAATTATTGAGACAGAAACCGGATATGGTCCAAACACCAAATGTAATCTTACTCCTTTATATAGTTGTTTACAACCCTGTAATAAGTGTATTAAAAATAATAATAAACATTGTAAAGGTTCACAAAAAGGTAAATAGTTATCATATGTTAATTATTTAGGAATATAAAGACACACATGACATTTTAGACTAAACAAAATTGATTTCTAGTCAATTTACCTTCCATTGGGACATATTTGATGTTATGAACAAATTAAATTTTATATGATATATATAATAATATTTTAATTTTTATATCATTTATATAATTATTATCATGATATTATAATATTCATTTAACTTTACTCTCGGATTTGGGTAATTAATCAAATGAATCATTAATGTGTGGGACACTTTAGAAGGATTAATGATTATATTCCTCAAGAATGTTTTAATGATCATTAAATAGTGTCTCCTTTCTTTAACAACAAACACCCATGTTTTAACTTCTCCTCGACTAGGAAATTATTAATAAATATGTATCTAGTATTAACTAAAAATAATTGATTACAAGTCACATTTTTTATTAATTTAATCGATTATTATATATATGAGGAATGATTTAGACTAGAAGATACATGGGTTGTTATAGATAGACCGTTGATGCATAAATATTATAATGAGATGAATAAGTTATCCAAATCCAAATATTTTAACCTTTGTTTAGAATTTATAATGATGATATAGTTTTTCATGTTCTAGAAACATGGTTCCAATATTAATTCATCTCCCTCATCTCAAATATCATTTTTACCATCATATTTATAGTTGACTTAACTATTTAGGAATTTAATTCATTGTCCATATATTAAATGGAATATGTTTCCATTAATTTGTTTACCATATTGATGTTTTATTATCTAGTATTTTGAATGGAATGTGTTTTTTATGATTTACCATTAAATTTTGATTATTCTCATCTGTTCAGTATTCCTTCTGCAGTACTTACCCTTACTGTGAATTTCATTTTTCTCTTATTATGTTTATGTTCCCCATATTATGGAGAGGAATCAGTTGAATGATTTTCATGGATTTTGTTTGTTTATTTTTCTTATTTTTTTTGGGTTTATTATTTTCCATTGAATTATGTACATCATGTATGTAACCTCAAATTCCATGACTAATAATCTGATTTTTTCTTTTAAGATTTTATTCCTTGTAATCATGATAACGTAATAAAATTATGCATAAGGAATCGAGCTTCTAGGGTTAGGGAATTTCAATACGATTACAATTTTACCCACTCAATTTTAAAATCCAAAACCACTCATCTTATCTCACCCATGGCTAATCCAAGACCCCCACTCATTCAGTATCAATTGGCCAATTTTCAAAATGGGGTGTTTAGAAGGGATTTGACCAGTGGTTAAGGAGATTCCACTTTCATTAATATCAATTATTCCTTAAACATGGTAACATTTTAATTTTTGGCACCTCAAAATTATTATTTCTTATTACTAATACGAAATTTAATGCACATGTTAGTGTGAGGCCACTAAGAGATGGAGGGTGAATTAATAATCATTTTTATTTTTACAAATTTTTGAATTAAAAATTAAACAATATTGATTTTAAAACCCCCAATACACTCTCCTTAATTCCATCATCAATAAATAAATTAATCTATAAATAATAGGAATATAAGACAATAATTTACACTGTTTATAAAAAATATTTACACCATATCATGTTGGTCATTCACTATTTTACAGATTCTACACTAGAAGAATTTCATAAATTATAATAATAAATAATAAATAACACTATATAATAAATTGAAAATATGGACAAAATGTTTTTATACCATGTGACACTGTGATGCCATAAGATGAACTGGACTGCACCAAAATTTTCTATGTATACTTCTCATGCTCCCACCACCAATGAGATATTTTTTACAATCCAGATCTAATCTAAAAACTCCCATTAATTATTTCTAAAACCAACATAATTTAATAATTCTTCGCTGATTTATCCCCTATATTATATTCATTCAATCATCCTCCATGATCACACATAATAATATTTCTTCATTTACCTTCTCAATAAAATTTTCATCTGGACTGTCTTTCTCGTATATTTATATTCAATTATAATTGATTAAAATCTTCAATGAATCAAATTATTGGGATGTTAATAATTTTTCAGATTAGTTATCATCCTTAATTTATTTTTCCAAGAGATGTAAAAAATTATTTTTTATTATTTAATGCCAGGAAAAGCATTCACAACATTATTTTCTTCTTTAAAGTACACGTCATGTGTGGAAAAACATTATATATATTCTCATCTAAAACCCTATAAAAGACATTATATATTGTTTATTATATTATCATATGATATTCATTGTTTTATGTTATCCTCTCATAATATTATGCAATCATTTGTTTGCGAGTTCAAGGATTCATGTGAATCCACTATTTATTCACTACTTCATTTCACACACTGATACATTCATAGGGAATCACCTTTGAATGTTTTTATTTCATGAATATTATTACTAGCCATGGTTTCAATATCATTAATAGAATCTATAACCAATGTTTTGTATATCATTCAAGAACATTGTCACTCAAAACAATCTCACAATTTATGAACATAGTACACAAAAAGTTTTGTGAATCCTCTAGTTCCATGTATACTTCCATCATGTAAGGGTATATGATTTATTAATCCCAATGAATATGGGTATTTCAAACACCAAATATACATGGAATAAGGGTATCAGATATGCAGAATGAACTTTTTTTTAGTTCTTTGTGAAAAACTTCACGTATTCTTGTCACATGTCGAATTCGAGTGGGTTTCTCCACTTACATGTAGTAGAAGAAGATTCAAAATATCTACTCTTTTTTAAACTATAGTATCATGGATTCTATATTTATATAGAATATAATAAATTAAATCATAAATAACTATGAATATTTTATTATCATCCTCACATTTTATAAGAGATTATCACCACCTTATTCATGAATATCATCTGGCATAGAGGTTCCAAAAATAAACCCTTGTCCATGATATTTTAAAACTATAACAAACATGGACGATTTCTAGGTTGATAATGCATTTTTTTCATATAAATAATACACCAACATATAAGGATTTAGATATTATATGATAAATCTTCATGTTCATGTGATAAAAATCACATGATTCTACTCATTTTGTCCCCAAACACACACACTTATCTGAATGGCTTTCTACATTTTCTTTTTCATTCAGATAAAAAATTATCCCCCAAAAATACTTTTATACATATATGTTTAGAATTAAAAGAATTTAAATTTTCAATCGTAATATATAGTATCCATCCATGTCAGCCTTATATTTTTACGATTGTCTATCTCTCATTCATGATAGTTTCTACCTAAAAATTTTATGTGAATAAAACCTCAGGTGAAGGATATAGGTATATTATGAATTCATTTTAACTCAATGATGAATATCATATCAACAAAATGAACCTTGTTATACATATTAAATTTTATTATCCATGAGCTGTACATACATCATATGCTTCCCACAGCATTCTAGTTCATGATTGTGGACATATGTATATTATATCATGTTCCACTCCCTCTACGATCCATGAAATCATGGTTTTCACCAAGACACATTATATACACAAGGGATTACACATTCAATTCCACCTCACACTACCCCTACCAAATCCTATATGTATATGCATGATCACCTATAAATACAATTATTATTATTGCAAACCCACTAACTCATGTGTTCCTTCCACGCTCTAGCCTCACCCAATATCTAATCTACCGTCATCATTTAGCTAGGTTGAGACTCATCCAAATGGTAGACCCATATGTCCCAACTATTTGGTTGTGTGGGGATTTTTTCCCAAGGTTTTTCAAATTTTTTTCTTGTGAATCCCACTCAAAAGATCATGATAAATGATCACATGTTATATGACCAAATTATATGATACGTACATCATGGAAAAAAATTTATATAGCCATATATATTTCATTCAGGTAATATTATTTCATTTTCATGGAATAGATAAATAATTTTGTAACACAATCCATCAAATATTTACTATACTTTACAACAAATAAAATCCAATTCAACTAGGCCCAACATTCTCCAACTTCTGAATTTTTTCAATTCCTATTTAGTAAATAATTAAGTAAATATTTGAATCTCATTACTATCCTCACAATTGAAAATAAGTTAAAAGTTATATTTAGTGGTTATAATATAAAATATTGACCATTTCATCATATATTACACAATTTCTTCATATTAACGAATGTGACTCTATTCTTTCTACAAGAAATGGTAATTTAATTTGTAATATCTATGTATATATGGACTATTCCATTATAGAATAAGTAATTTACATTACTAAAATATCAAATTTGTCTCTATAAAATATTTAAATGTGATAAAATCCTTAATATAATTAAACTACTTCATTTAAAGTGTTATTTCAGAAAATTATCAATTACAAATCTATACGCATCTTAACAAGTAGGTAAAAAACATTTTAGGTTGATAAAATTGTATTCACACATTATCTCAACATTTTATTGATCTATAACTCCACTTGTGATGTATTTTAACATAATCACAAAATATTTATAAGTGTGAAGATAATACCAAAACATCTTTTTTACAACACCTGAAGGGTTACACTACCTTAATCATCATGGATATATGTTTTTTACATGGGGAACATAACTTCTCCTCCAATTACTTACATGTTACTGCATATTAAATGAGTATGAGAATATGGTGTAAAATAAAATTAAATTACAATACACATTCAATGTGAGATTATATTATCCATAAAGAATAAATTTTTTTTTTCTAGACATAGCTTTGAATGAGACATCATTTTCATTTCACTCAGAATGTTTGATTTTTTTCCATCAACAATTGAAACGTATAATGTGAATTTATATACATATTAAGAACTAAAATATTTTCATTATAGGTTCCTAATTTTTTAACACCTCATAATTTTGTTTATATCATGTTTAGATGAATTCATATCATATTTAATATTTTCATTTATCCCCATATCCTTATATATTTCCATAGAATGATTAATTTTTCCCCATATGAAACCTCTAAATTTTATATTTTTTTTACCTTCTTAATAATGTCTTCCGCAATATTTATTCAGGTACTCAATTTTTTTCGTTTTGACAGTCTATATGATGTCATGGTTAAATAATTTTTTTTCCAAAAATAATATCTCATTTAGTTATCATATTTCCACCATCATTCATGACATTTTCAGGGTAGTGAAATCAAATTCCTATATGAATTGGAATTATGATCATACAATCAACAACACCAATGGTGTCCTTTGTTTAATGATCATCCAAACTGATTGTATTTATCCTATAAAGAAAGTTGTTTGTTTTATTTTCATATATCATTGGAATTTTTTTATTGGGATGAAATATTTTTTATTAATTAGTTCATTGTTCCATTGTCGATGTTTTTTCTTAACTTTTTTTATTGTTTGATTTCATCTTCTCATTTAGGACTCCACTCATAGAAATAATTTTTTTTGGTTGACATTCATTTTGTATATAGTAAGAATTTTAGTATGTACCCTTCTTCCTAGTATCTTGAGAAGAATCACCCTTATACTAATCTTATTTTCTAAGTTGTTAATTCAAATTATTCCACCCAATATCACCTACAAGTTTCATATATTTTGACATAGATAATTCTTTCTCTTTATGAAAAATTATTTTATCACGATACATTCCCATCAATTCATGTTATTCTATCTGGAAAGTATTTTTATGTTATATTTAATTAAATAATTATCATTATTGTTCATTTATTCATTTCTATGTTAATTTTAATTAGAATAATTTATTTTCATATCATTCTCAACCGATTTAATTGAATATTCCCTTAAATCATTAAGATGTGTCACTCATTTATTGACACTCTCTTAATCATACTTTATATTTTTTATTTTATCCATATCACGAGCATCATGTGATTATTATTGGTATCTCCAATATTTGATTTTACGAACAATTCTAGTTCTGATATCACATTATCTTCTACATTATCAAACATGTTTTTATTTTTTTTGGATAACCCATTTAACACAATTGATTATTGGATGGTCATGTATCTTTTATCAGACCTCATGATGTTTTTTGTATATCTATTTCCATGTTCATCGTATATATTTTATTTTTCATTAAAAACAACTTCCTTATCCTACCATATTCACATTTTCCCTATATCAAATATATTATATTGATATATTTTTTTCCATATCAATATTTTCAAAATTATATTTATTTTTTGGGGGTCATATTGAAAATATCAGAGACCATGGTAGTCGAATATGTTTACTGGATTATATCATTTCCATTTTCCTTCTCTATTTTTAATTCTTGTAAACAAATCAATAATTTGAATATAGTGATATTTATATTCTTCCTCCTCCTCCATGTTATTTTATTTTAGTTCTTATTAAACTCTATATTTACATATTATCATGTCATAGAAAACATCCTCATCATTTTATTTCTTCGTGAGTACTATAATTTTTTTTCATAAATATCTTTGAGAAAGTTACAGAATTAATCATCAAATTTATATTACCAGTATCAATGTTAAAAACCATTGGATCAATATACATGGAATGTTTCTCATTAAATTATTCATAATACTTAATCCATATTAATACGGAACAAATTTTTTTCTTCTAAAAACAATATCATTTACTCTTTTAGTTTTTTTCATCAATACATTGACCATAAGTTATTTGAATATATTGATATATTATTTTATAGATGTGTATATTGGAATAATTTTATTTTAGTACAGCCATAAAACCACTCCCCAATTTTTCAAAATATCCTTACTAGTTAGAAGTCCAATGAATTTATTATAAATACTCATAATGACTGACATAATGATTGAATTTTTTCCTTTTTCAATCATGTATATAATTAAAATATCTATAAAAATAATAGAATAATTTCTATTTATTGGAGGAAATCCCACTATTATTACACCTCTCATTTCTAGCCCAATAGATAGGAGAAAATGTATCATCATATTTCTATAGATATGATATTTATCATCATTAAAAGTGGGAACACCCCCACTATATACTAAATTAAATTTATCCATCCTCAATAGTCTTTATGATCTTTTATAGGGTACCATTCATCTAATACCACTAGTACATCCCAAATAAGTGTCAGATCACTTATAGGGGGAGGTCTGATTAAGTGATCCCTTTACTTTTATAAATTTTACCAATATTATTTAACCTTTATGGATAGATAAATCCTTGATCCAAACTTATTTTTTATTTGAGTCATATATCATTTATAGCTAAAAATCTATGGAATTGAACACAAGGATTTATAATGTTCGATAAAAAGTCCCAATCCTTATTTCTTTAGTTATTCCTCCCAAAACAATTCTCCACTATAATATTATTATCAATGGAAATAATTTATAAAGAACAAAAACATATACTAACCCTTTTATCCACACAAGAAGTTCTTTATAATACATTCCAATATGATAGCAGAATCTCCACGGGCCAACTCCGCAATCCCCACTTGAGACAACTCCAACTCCTATCACTAACTAAAAAAAATCTTTTTCTCCATCTCTAAATAATATTCTCATTTTTCTTTTACATGAAAACAAAACACTTTAAACTTTATTCAATTCCACAACTACTGAAACTTGATATTATAATAATTTTCTATGATATGATTGAATCCCACTTCCTGAAGTACTTATTCATCTACATTTACAGCTGAATTTTTTTTCTAAAATCTTACTAATTAGTATAATATGATAATTTTCCTTAGTGAAATGAATGATCAGGATATTCTTGTATCTATAGATCATTTTCTAACATCACCTAATGTGGGATGGATATGTACATTAATTATTATATATTATTTTATCCAATAAAATAATTTCACAACTCATTTATCATATTTTAGGTACACATTATCTATGAATAATATGCATGGTTATTCTCAACCATGAAAATATGAAAATTATTATTTAGTTTTTATGATAAATTCTAGGTTTCTATGTCATTGGTCTTATTATAAAATTATTATGAAATCATGGGTTTTTGCATTAATGACATCATTTTATTCACTATATATTTTTTTATTCAAAAGTCACATCGATATATACATATGGTCTCATGAATGAATTTTTATATTTCATATATTGTATATACGTTTCAAGAATCAATCTCATTTACATGATCTAAAACAAATTATTCATATGTCCTTAAACTGAATATCCATTACCAATCATTGGATAAGTAATGATCTCAAGAATTACATTTTAGATGTTAATCCCTATGGTTCAATTCTATTTCCTTCTTGTAAGGGTATATTATATATAAATCCCTACATTTATGGGTATCTTTTGCAGCCACCTACCATATAATTAGATTATCATGTTAACATGATGGTATTTTTAAAATATGATGATGAAAAAGAACAAAGAATGTTCATGGAACAATAAAATTCTAATCGCTTCCACCTATTCTATATGTTATAAGAAACTTCATGATATCACTTCATATAGAATCCATAGATTTTTAGGCACTTTGTTTCTAGAGAAACATAGACCTTATCAAAACCAGTAATTTTATTCATTTAATGGATTCTTCCCCTTTTATAGCTTAACCTCACCTCCTTATTTCTGAATCTCATTCTGTATCAAGGATCTATAAAAAAAACCCATGTTAAATAAATTTTTAAACTCTTAAAATATCTTCAAATATCGATGATTAGAACATGGTTTTATATGTCAAATATAAACCAAATTTCATTTGATATTTTAATTAGATATAAATCTTCATGTGCTTGTGATAACTATGACATGCATCGCATTATTTTGAGGCTCAAACAAATACATGTATCTGAATTTTCAATCACAATGGGATCAATAATCCTAAAAAACTGAATCCATTGAAATAATTGTATCCATTCAGGAACATGAATTCATGAATTTCATTGGACCTTCACCATCTTGATAATCCAATCCTGCTGATTTGGGATTCTTATGATGGTCCATGGATCTCTTATGATCACTCCTTCTTAAAGATATGTTGTGATATAATCCTATGGTTAAGGTTAGTGGTAAAATATGATCCCTTTTTTTTCTTAAACACATATCTTCTCTTTCATATATCCCTAATTATATAGGTAACATTTTACAAATAATTAATAGTAACATGGATTTTGTGTCCCAATACTGAATCATGCATATTTGGGTTCCTCTTAATAATAGATCTCATTACTCAACCACATGAATCCACAAAATAGGGGTGGGCACCTATATATAATTTCACACAAGGACATACATGGTATGCACCTCACCACATTGGACCACTGCACATCTAGACCCTCATGGGAACATTCACCTGAACATCACATGGTCATATTTCTTGCCCATACACTTGTGCACCTCATTCTACGTTCTATTCAAAACCATCGTCTCAACTACCAACCTGATGCTGGACATGTCATGTCTCTCACATGTGGTGGATCCTCAACTCCAACATATATAGTTTTTTGATCATTGGTTGGCATAATTATTCACCATTAATTATGTTAACATGACTATAAATAGTAATCCATGTAACCTATTTTCTTCCCTAAAACCAAATTCCATGAAAAATTGTTCATGCATAATGTATATAATATGTTAATATATTTCAATAGTTTCATTAATTCCTTTATGATTTTTTTTATTTTTGTGGAAATATTCATGTTTCACCCTCTTAAACTCCAACACATATTGAACCCTATTTAAAACCAACTCAATCTATGTCACCAGGTCCCATCACTATGTAATAGTGGAAACCATCCATTTTTATGGAGGGTTTTTTTCATCTCAAAGAGGATATATTTAGAGGATGTAACAAATATTCCTTTCAAATTTCTCTTAGATGTAGGTTGATCCATGAATAAAATTAGTTTTTTTATTAATTTAAATTCCACTTCCAATATAATTTATGTCACCTATGAGTTTGTTTCACACAAAAAATTAGGATTGTGCCTTGAACCTTTGTTATGGGTTTGGTCTCCATTTTATTATGATTATGTAAATAGTTTAAATTTTATAACTTTTTATTTTTATAATAAATTTTGAAATTGATTATAATTTTTATAATTTTTTATATTAAATTTTATAATTATTATAATATACATGAATATATTGATTCTCATTTTTGGGTTTCACTAAAGATTCATGAGATTTAGTGATTCTATAATGATCCACAATAGATGTGGTTTGGCTAAGAAATAAATTTGAAGATGGATTATTATGGTGGTTGGCATTTAGATTTGATAGTTTCATGGATGCATATTTATTTTAAAAATTTGTACAATTATTAATTTTTTATTCACGTCTTTTGATATATGAGATTCTACTATAATATTGGTATAATCTAATGTGGGTCTAATGGTAAAAAAATAACTTATTTATTTCTATAATGTTTTATGGTGGGTCGCTGGTTGAAAAATTGTTGGGGGAGATATTTAAGGGTTTCATGATAGTGAATTTTGAACTTCAAGGAGACAAAATGATTTCTTTTTAAAAATTAATTTTAGAAATTAATCGAATTTAATATAGAACATAAATAGTTCTGAATGAATAGGTAAAAATGATTTGAAATGGTAAATCAACATGAAATTATGGTTTCTTAAAGATTGATTTAATGAAATTTTATCTATGTACCTAGTCTGACTATAGAAGAATACATAGACTTTCCAAAAATTATGATAAAAGGGGGATGTGACATGATTTTAAAGGATCATGAATGAAGGTATTTTCCTGAGTAATCCTATTCTCTTTGACCTTGTAAGGTTTATTCCATAATTTCAAAAATATTTTATTCTTTCTAATATTCTCTTATATTTTACAAATGGTTTTTGTGATACATGATAATTTGTTTTGTGACGGTATATATTTGGTAAATAGATTGTCTGTATCAGATCAGTGTCGTAATTCCTAAAAGTCATTAAGGGTTAAATGAATTATTGATATGAATCATCAAAAAATTGATACATTCATTTTTCGATCAATATATTTTATAACTCCACAATTATGTTTGATTGGAATAGAGTGGTAATTCAGATGGCTTACCTTCTAGGATGTTTCTCATGGTGTGTACGAGTAATGAGAATCACACCAGAAATAACATGTTATATTTTGTGGTGATAGTCATTAGTCGGGTGACCCATTCAAGAATGTGGGTGTGTCCCATGTAGTGTTCCAGTTATATGTACATTAAATGGGGTTTCTGGGTAGGCTAGGATTCATCATCCATGTTATGGAAGAATATTTGTGATGTTAGTGTAGACAAATTATAACATCATGAGATTTTTAAAAGGAATCATTATGTTCGATAGCATGCACAATACAACGCATTTCTAAAATGAAAAACATAATATAATTATTTAATATTACAAATGCCTAGGATCCTGTAAGAATCTTTTTTTAAGTGATTTAGTAATCAAAAATAAATATGATTTTGAGAAACAAGGGATTATTACAAAAACAGAGAGTGCATGACACCCTGCATATCTGCCTCCACCATTA
This sequence comes from Viscum album, assembly GCA_963277665.1. Classification (NCBI taxonomy): domain Eukaryota; kingdom Viridiplantae; phylum Streptophyta; class Magnoliopsida; order Santalales; family Viscaceae; genus Viscum; species Viscum album. The sequence goes on along the minus strand of OY728128.1, from coordinate 790,572,581 downwards.
AGGGACAGCAATCGGGATCCATAAAAGACTACATCATATCCATCGCCAGAATCACCGGCTTGGCCAAAGCATCCACCACCTAATTGTCCTCGCTATAAGAATGTGAGACATCCAATTTTAGTTTAGTTACATTATTGAGTCATTCAACCCAGCGAGGTAACACTCTCTAGGGATTGTTACGCGTTCCTGATTCAATGAATGAACCACAATATGATAATTTGATTCAATCCATAGAATGATCAAATTATAGTGGAAAACATACCTAACTGCATGAATTATATCCCATAATTCATCAATGTAGGCAACTCCAACATCAGTAATGTGATAAAAGCATCCCTTTAAAAAGCCACAGTATGTGAAAAAACCACCACAACATAATGATAACCCTGGTGCACTAGAAGCTCCTCCATCGACTTTGACCACGATCCATTGGATGATTGGAGGTATCCAGTGTATATACATAAGATATCGGGGCTTCTGAGGCTTCCCAAAAACTCAAAGCAACCTGAAAATCGTTAAATCATAAATAGTATTGTGCATGGTACCTGTTTGAATCTGTGAAGGAGGATGAACCTAATTATGAATCGATCCCATTCCACTCTATGTGTAAACGTTTGTTGTCAAATAGTAATGGATTATAAGCATCCCATGTGGCCATGATCAGGTCTGTAGAAGCCACGAGCAGAAGGTTGCCAACCTGTTCACTACAACATGCCTTGGATAACCCTATGAACTGACTATGAAGCAGTATATTCTTATCGAACTCGATCCCAAAAAGGCCTCCAAAATAGTCCAACATTCATCAAGCATAGGTACACTCCAATAATAGATTATGATCATTCTCCTCCATATCCATGCATAAGTGACAAGCCAAAGCAAACTGGAAACCATCCCACTTGAGGTAATCATGGGTAGCCACCCTATTTTTCTAGAGTTTCAAAATAAGAAGAAATCTAGAAGGCTGAATAAATGGTGTCTGAAAGTGTAAAATCCAAGTAGCTGGACGACAGGGCCCTCCAAAAAACATCTGATAATAATCCAAACTATTGAACTTTCCATTGCAGTTATGCATCTATATCACCACGTCACAGTCCATAAAAGTATAATTTTGACCTTCCATCCCTACTTTATTTTGAACTATGTTTCCAAAAAAATTCATTTAAGAATGAAAATCTACAATGGATAAATGACCTGCGCTAGGAGGAACAACAATGATTTCGTATAGAGGCCTCTCAAGCCATGTCATTCTTAGACAATTAAAATGAGAGTCCCTGCATACCAGCCACTTGGTTTCACGACTGAGTTTCATAAATGAGTGATTGATAGACTCCCGAACAAATGATGCAAAATAACACATGTAAACATTAATAATCCTTCTTTTGAATCCATTTATTAAAAAAATCACTAGACCCGTCCATAGAAATCATACCCAATGTGAATTTCTCGATAATATCATCGTTGAATGTCTGTAGGTCCCTGACTCCATGACCTCCCAATTCAACCGAATTGATTCATTTATTCGAGGAAACAGTTAAAATTTTCCTCTCATGGGAAAACCCTATCCAAATGAAGTTTTGTTCAATTCTTTGAAGCACCTTTTTGATACCCCTAGGCCATCGATAATGATAGAAGGAGTAAACAAAGTTAGCCTTTATAACTAAGTTGGCATACCCTCCTCCCAATCTAAATCACATTCCCATTCCTACTAGAATGTTGATTCACAATGATAGTGGACATTCCTTCCATATGTTTCTTCTTCTCCTTTCCCCAAAATAAAAGGACCCTAGATAATAAAGGGGATAGAGATCCCTTTCTATCCCAAAGATGTATTATTATCATCTTTGTCTTACCAATTCTTACTCCTTTACCAAATACAATAAAGGACTTTTCTCAACTGATTTCATGACCAGCCGCCTTTTTGTAGTGCCAAAATAGGGGTTGATGGAAGAAATGGTTTTTCATAAAGCATCCCCAAACAATAGAATGTCATCAGCATATAACAAATGATTTTGAGCAATGTCACTCCATCCAGCCTTTATTTTCTTTTAAAAACCTATTTGGTCAAGGTCATTAATGAATCAATTGAGATAATCTTTAGCAATAGTAAATTGAAGGCCAGAGAGCGGATCACCATGCCACGCACCCCTAGTGTAGGGAAAAATCCTTTGGTTTTTCCATGGATGAGAATGGATTGCCTTGAGAAGAAAATAATAGTATTAATCATCATAATGAAGGAAGTGGATGATCCATACCTTTTAAGTACATATAATAGGAATCTCCATTTTAATGTGTCTAACGCCATTAAGATGTAAATATTCATTGAGATATTTCCTACCTTCATCTTTTTCCTCATAATATTAACACTTTCCGTTGCATTGAAAAGACAATCCTGAAATGTTCTCCAGGGAGAAAATATAAATTGATTAACAGAAATCATGTCACCAACCATTCAGCCCATTCTTTTTATTTTTATCTTGCTACTGAGATTAGTGGTAGTGTTTCCTTTTGAAACTAGCATAAATTTCTTGATATCAATAACAATACCTTTTTAAGAAATAGGAAAGAGAAAAATGTATTCATCCCATACAATAGTTAAGAGTGGGTAAAGAAATCCATTATGGATCATGTAATTTCATCCTGCAAAACATCCCAATAAAATATGAAAAACATGTCCGTAAATATATCTAGACCAGGGGCACTATCGACAATAAGAGAGTGAAGAGGTGATCAAATTTCTTCTTTAAGAGGATGTTTGAGAAGATATTGATTATCATTTTCCTTAAAGCATGGGGTTATGTTCCCAACCATTTTGTGAGTGTTGACCTGCCCATAATCCGAATATAACCCTTTAAAATATTATACAACTTCAACAAAAATACCAATTTCAGAAGTATATAGATTACCATTGATTCTGATTGCCTTATCTATAGCTCGTAATTTCTTCTATTTATGAAAACTGTTGATAAAAATTAGATTTCATATCTTTGTTTTTTAACCATGTGATATTCAACTAATTTACATCCATCTAGTCCTATATCATTAGTAAGTTATACAGCATTTTATAGGATATGATTTCTTCTCAATATGGAGTAGTTTGCTATTGGATTTGAATTTGAATACAAGAAAGCTCCCCCTCAGTAACCGTAATGCCACAGTCCAGTTTAGAAAAATATTTTCTACACCCGTCATTGAGAAGTGTCTAAATATGCATTAGCTTCTTATCCAACCTATGGAGGGGGATTCTAATCCACTTAAGAATCCATGCTTCCATCATAAGTTCCTTGTATCCATGCTCCATAAACCACCCATTGTTGAATCAGAATGGAGTGGTTCATGACCGTACCATTTGGGTATTGTTCTTCACAAAAATAGGATTGTGGTCAGCGTGATATTTAGGTAATGTAATCCTACAAATTCCATGAGTAGTTCCTTGACCATCCATTTGGAAAAAACCTCTCTCAATATATTGTGAATGCTTCTCGTTCTAGGTGTAATGACACAATGTAAAGTAATATACATCAATTAGGACCAAATAAATATTACACTAGTCAAGGCATACATATAAATCAAAATATGAAATACTATTAAAATTCCATATAGTTTTTTCCTCAGGTCTCAGCACCACGTTAAAGTCTCCAAGAGATACCCTTTCCTACTCTTTCCACCAATAGTTATATTTGAACACCTCCCATAACTCCCTTCTCTTAATATTGGTGTTGGATTCATACACAAAAGTGAATGATAGTTCATAATTATCTATTCCAGCATAAATAAAAACACTCTGAGACATAATTAAATAAGAATTAATTTGAATGGACTCATGTCATATCTCCCACAAATGATCCATCTCAGAATCATGCAAATTGATAGACACAAACTGGTACCCAATGGAATCCCAGTTGAATCCATTAAAATTGCTAAGAAAAGATTTGGTTCAGAAATACCAATAATAAAAGGCTTATGTTCCACGATAAAATGTCTAAGGGCTCTAGCCATTAGACACTATCATTTATCCCTTTACTTTGTTCCCTATACATATCTTTCATTTCCCTTTTTGGTTTCCGTCTACCCCAAATTACCTAATAGGTAAAGCCACACCATCATTTACCTCAGAATATAGTTGTGTACTATCCACAATACGCTTGGTGTTAACAGTCTGTGAAAAAATGGGAGTCCCAACTTAAGAGAGATCACCCCTGCAAGAGTGGGATTAGCCTATTCATGAGGTCTATCATTTGGAGAATCTTCTCTAGAATCAAAACTGATATTAGCTGGATCAGGTTGTTGAGAATATTTGATACCATCTGACCAAAAAACACCACTCAAGTGTGTATACTTATTATGTGATTTTAAGTGGGAAGAGTCACTTCTAACTTGTATTTTCCTTCGAGCAGCCTTGTAGGGGAGTATGTGCATGAATCCCCCCCGGGTCTGTTGCAGCTAGGACCTTTCCATGTATGACTTCGCCTCCATCGTCATGGGGAGGCCGCACCAGTGATTTAGCATGCTCCAGTAGATATGTTGTGGCCAGGTATATAGGTGAATTTTCATGGTAGATTGAAAATGTAGGTGTTGCATCCACCGCAGGGACATCTACACAATCTAGAGTAGCGGCCCACAATGAATCCACTACCTCACCATCGGGAACCACCACCCTTGAACAAGTGGCTATCTAAGAAAGAGACACTCTTTTCATAATGAAATCCTCTTTCTCTAGTTCTTTCCTATCACTGTAAGGATCTCTAGATAAAGAACCCTCCTGATGATTAGGAAATAAAAGAACCTCCAACACATTTTTAGTAGCCCCATCCTTCACACGAGGACCAAGGGGAATTCAGTCCTTTCCCCTATTCCTTCTATAGGTAAAATCATCATGTCCCTTCACTTTTCAGGCACTACATTCCATGTACCTTCCACACTAAAAGGCTATGTGACCAAACAACATGCACATCAAGTAGAATTTTGACTTCCATTCATAAATGATCTCCATCATTATACTGTCATCTCGTGTTTTTAGAACAATTTCTTCAACAAGGGTGGTTGACATATCCACTTCCACTATTATCTACGTGAAATGACCAAAAATCAGATTATTTTTCTTGTCGATCCAATCATATAGAGTTTCCAATAGCTGAGGAAATGTACAATAAGATCCTAGGGTTCCAATAAATACAATTCAGCCTTCATATTCGAATCCAAATCTAATCATGTGTATTTCATACATTCATATGGTCAAAATTCCGGTCCCATTCTGGAATGTTCAAGATGCTAGGTTTCATAGAGATGGTTCCATTTCTCCACAGACTTCTCTTGAGTTCATCTGATGGGAAGACGACAGGATAATACCCCCTTGCAATTGAATTCATTGTCCAATCATCGAATCCCCGCACAATAGAAATACTTTTAGTCATGTCATTTAATTTCTAATGATTCACACCTTTGGGGATCAACACACGTGAAATAATAAAGAAGGGACATAATCCCACTCATTCATCAACCGCTTACTAATTTTTTTGAGACATGAGAAATACACCCCTTCTTTATCACCTGTCTATGTTAAGTAGAATCAATGGAGAAGGATGGATCATAAATCTCCTTGACTACATTCGTGAAAATCTACTCTAGTTCACCATCTTTGGGAGTGATGGATCCCAAAGAGCCGGTAGATATTTTCACAAATAAAAAAATTTCTGAATGACCAATACATTTAGCAAGAGGTCTCTAATGATCATATTCATTTGAAATTACCTCTGAGTTGTTCTCCACATGATCACATGTATCCCTCGATTTAGGGTTTTTCCTTGCGTCCCATGTGTTTCCATCTCACTCATGTTATTTAATATGATAGTTGTCACAAACCCATTAGAATGAATTGAATGAAATGAATTAACTACATTATGAATATATGTCTTAGAATTGTTTATATATTTATTCATTGGTTATCAAATACCTTACAAAATTAAATAAAAATTAATTGAATATAAAGGAGGATTTTTTTGAAAAAAAAACTATTCAAATGAAAATATGTGATTTCATAAAACACTAAAATCACCATTGATATATTCTATCAAATTAATATATACTGAATATAATTAACATGTTGTTAAAAATTAATCTTATAGTTTTTATAGACATTATATAAGAACAAATTAAGTTTTTCGTATAAATGAATTATTTATTTAAAAATTATTTTTTCTACCATTTGATGGTGAACCAATATTAAATCATGTTTTGACACATTTATATGTTATATTTGACTAAATAAACTTCTTATTATGAATATGGAGATCAATGTTTTTTTGGATATTTTTGTTCATTTTTATGATAGCATTCATATTTTAATGAATAGTGGAAAATATTTCATTTTAAAATAAAAATAATTTTTAATCTAATTTTTTTATATTGGTATATTATCATTTTAAATTTTTAGTGTATAATCATATGATTATTTATTTTTTCATATAATTTAGTTAATTAGATTATTTTTAAAACAAAAAATAAATTGAAAAAGTATGTGATCTTTAAATGTTTTAGTAAAGAAATTTATTTTCTCGATCCGTCAAGGGGAATAGTTTTAATCATAATTTAACCTCTTAGTTGAATTTTATTTTCAAAAAATTCATAAAAGGTTGTACTTAGTGTGTAATATGTGTTATAATAGGATCATAATAATTTTTGGTTAATAGTAACTTTAGAATTTTATTTACCCTAGTTAATGGAAAATGATGTAATTGAATGTAAAATTGATATTATAATATTATAAAATTACTCTAACACTTTTCTTAATATTATTTAATGAGTTTTCATCAACCTGGACCTTCCTTGGCTAGAAATTGAAATATTTGGAAGCCACATTTTTGTGGTTATGATATTTATAACATTTAATTTATATTTAAGGAAAGAATGTCACAAAAATATCTCTCCACACTAAAATAATTTTATATGGGGTTCTGTCAGTGATATATTTTACTATGAATAGTAATTTAAAAACAATAAATATTTCCTCCATCATGGTTATTTATTTATAATTTATAGGTACTAAATAATAATATATAATTATGACAAAGAGATTATGTAATAATCAATTTATTAAATAATGAATAAAATAAATGATATTATTAATATTAAAATAAATATAATATAAAATATTTGAATACATAAAATAAGTTTATGGATTACTAATTCAATTTCGTATCTATTTAATATAGTTAATTTGATGGAATCATGCTTTTATGACTTTTTTAAAAATTCATGTAATGAATTGTGTCAAACATTATATAATTCATATTTTCAAATATAAAATATTTTATTAAATGATATTAAATTTCTAAAAATCAATGATTTTTCAAAAAGGATCATATATCTATAAAAATGTGTTTAATGACACTTTAATTGGTCAGTTGGCATTATTTGGTAATTATTTTATCTTTCTATGTGTAAATTATTTGATAAAATTGTATGAGTTAAAAGGCGTAATGGAAAAAATTTAAGGATTAAAAAAAATAAAAACACATGTAAAATTTTTATTAGAAGATTATAGTTCGACCCCAAACCATCAAATATTTTAACTAAATTAGTTTGGATCCATTTATAATTGAAATATAATTAATATTAATTTAATAATTTTAATAATTCTAAGGGTGCCTCTCCCCTTTCCTATCAAAATTGACCAATTCTACTCTATTACTCAAAATTAATAATCCTTTTTTGTCCAATATATACCTAGACCAATTCATAAAATCCCTTCAAAAATTATTAAGGCCTAATTTTAGGAATTAAACTATCCTTGGATGTAAAGACCCGAAGCTTGACGTACATTGACATTACATTACATTTGCGGAATACTTAGTACATAACAAAAACACACACACAAGGATCGTAATAGTTTAGTGCCTTTGGAAACTCGGAATATAATCTTCTAATCCTGGTGAAATATATTCAACATCTCCCATTAAGATTTTTCTTTTTTTTTACCTAAAAAATTTCTATATATCCTGGGGAAATGAAAACCTAAAAGGGTGAGCTCAAATGCTCAGTAAGGGTAAAAAAAAGAAATATCAATCACATCATATACATAAGAACATAACTTTTGGAAATTTTAATATGTAAAAGAGATCATAATTTCATAACTTGGGATAACTCATGGAAGTGAAATGTAATAACAATAATCATAACTTAAAACATTAAACTTTGTGGCATACACACATAATCATAGAGAATCATTTCTTATTAGTCAAGACTCATTGCCAAGACTATCGTAGTGGAGAAAGTCCCTTTCTGAACCAAGTTCATTCCTCGTTTCAGTCCTGTTTCACTGAACCGGTATAACCTACCATTCCAGCCATGTCTATCTCATGAGATATAAAATCTTTACCCAATGCATTGGAGGGATATATAGGTCCCACCCATCTCATAATGATACCATTCTTATGTTTGCCACAAAATCATAAACCATACATCATAACATAACCCATGTAATAAAAATGGGAATCATAAACATCATGACATCATAAAACAATTCATATAAGATAAAGGAATTCATAAAAATATTTCCATCACAACATAATCAAATCAATGTAATAATAGGGATAAAAAATAACCCTTTATTATCTTAGATGGAAAATAATTTTGATAAAACACTTGAACTCCATTCTTGAGGAAAATATCCTTTCTTCTTCAAAAACATTTATCCTTTCTTAAAATGTCATACAACATTAAACTAAAAGAATTTGATTAAAAAAATACATGAAAACTTGTAAAGGATGCTTCTTGGAAATAATTTTTTAAAAATTCATTCATGTCTTATAAGTTAAAAAAAACATTCTTCTTGTACTTTTGTGGGAAAAGTCAAAAAGTACCTCGTATGAAAAACGAAAAAATATTCCTTTGATATCTTTTTCTAAAAACTTAACAAAGGGTAAAATAGGTTTTAAACAATTTTAGGTGGATGGAAATAATATTACATATTTAGGAAACATTGATGTGGATGATAAAATACACCCCAGTAACTTTCAAAGTATAAACAATCTCAGATAAAAATGAGATTGTGATATTTTCCCTTACCTTAGGTCCGATTTGCTTCGTAAGTGTCTGAACCTCCTGTATAATGATTTAAATAATATCATTGACTTATTAAAGAATCATATTAATTGTTATGATATCATATATGGTTCACTTATGACTTTATATTACCCATACTTTTGTAAATTCCATGTTAAAGAGCGTTTTGGGTAAAATTGTTTCATTTGTCGTCCGTGTTTTGACTTGTAATTATTCATATGATTACTTAGATCATGACTAATTAATTCCAGAATATAAAACATGATTTATATATATATATATATATTCATAATATACATATATATAATAAATCAGTAAATGGAAAGAAATACACCGTTCTTTGAGACGGTAGGTCGTACGTACGCATGAACACTGTTTTCGTTTCCTTATTGAGTTGAACGGAATTAAGTAGATGACATACATATATATACACATAAATCCAGTATAATTGTTATGTCATATATTTCATGATTACTTATTATATATACTTTATAATCATTCATGAATGGTTAAAGTGGAGAATGAATCTCATCGCGTCGTGGAGACGGTAGTCCGTACGTACGCACGAGCGATGATATCGTTCTCATGATCGTGGGACTGTATTGGAGTGTATGTATTCTATTTCAGAATCAATATCACTTTAACATAATAATAAATAGTTATTATTTACACCATTATACCCATCCAAGTAAGGTGGTGGTGGAAAATAGATTTCACCACGGCGTGGAGACAGTATTCTGTACGTGCGCACGCGCGGTGATTTCGTTTTCCCTAGGATGGATAGATGGTGAAATAGGATTGTTTCATACTTATAATAACATATCGGTATATGATTTATACTGATGTTATTACTTCATAATGAAACATCCTAAGATGAAGAAGTTGAAGAAGAAATAAAGGTGAAAGAATCGGTAACAGAAATTACCTCTTCTTTGAAGCGCCTCTTTGAGACCTTCTCTTAGGGCACTGAAATTGGTCTTTGAGGAAGACCAGAACCTCTAAGATGTTTCTAGGGAAGTGGATAAGGGAATTTTTCAGGGGTTTGCCAAGCTTTAATGCCTGAAGTTGTGTGAGGAAGAGAGGGAGGAGGTTCCCTTTTATAAGGGAAGAGAGGGGCATCTTAGGAAAATCTCAAAATATTATTTTATATTAATGTAAAATTCGGCTTATAATGGTTACAAAGGGTCTTATTTCAAATATAAAGTGGGTATGGGTCGAAATACTCTCATCCAATATGATTTAGACAAGTTTAACGTATTATTTTAACCTTATCAATTAGATTTAACTCTAAGTTAAATAATTTAACTTTTACCGTGTCTTTTTGTTTTCTGACACTATATGGTTAATAAACTTACCATAACAAGCCAAACAAACCACAAGTTGTTTATTATTAATATATATTTCCATATCTAAGTCATTTTTCCGAACCTTAGATTTTTAGTAATTAAATAACAATTAATAATATAATATTTGTTTTAAAAACTAATTTATGTCAATTTTGACATTATTTGGTACATGATTTTTATGAAATTCATAACAGAATTATAAGTTCGAAACAAGTTACTTATATCAACAATAACATGTCATATTAACCTATAAAATTAATCCAAGTCATAAAACTTCTCAAATAACATTTATTTTGGCATTTATAACATCAATTATGTCAATATTTCATTAATAAGACAATTACTGCATCATCTTTGCGTCATAATAAATGATAATTATTTAATCCCTAAAAATTATAAATAAATTCCTATTATGTAGATAATTTTATTAGCTTTCTATAGACTATTCAGGTTCGAATTTTTATGAATTTTATCACTATATTAAAATTATTATACTTATAAGATTTAAGAAAGTGACATGTTGTCACATTCTTTAGTTTTAATAATAATTAAATTATTTTCAATGACAAAATTTAATTAAAGGAATCTAATCCGGCCATTTTCTGACATGGGTAGACTTTTAGTCATCCAATAGGATTTTTCAAAGTGTTAGGGTAATTTTATAATCTTATATTTACCCTTAATTGCCCGATTTACCTTTAACTATAGTAAATAAAATTTACCGTAGTTACTATTCACAATGCCCAAAAATAAAATGTAGCTTATTAACATAATTTGGACCCACTGATTCAAAATATGGAATCCATTTTTCCAAATTCAATACAAAAAAAGATGCAAAAATTAAATTAAAATTAATCCCATTGTCGAATGAAAACGGGTTTTTCTTTAAAACATTACAAAAGATTAAATTGATTTAACCTACGAATTCAAGGTAAAATCAATGCTAATGACATAAATTATATTAAATGGTGAAAATATATTCTATTTATACTTTAAACCCATTAAATATTATAATTTAACCACATAAGATATTACGATGAAAAAAGTTGTTTTTAATTAAAATATAGCGTGTCTTTACTATTCATTAAAATATGAAAGTTATCGGAAAAATATCAAAACATTATCTAATGTAAATTTTTATATCCTGATTCAAAAGAAGAGTTTTATTTTGTCAAATTGAACTTATAAACATGTCAAAAACTATATTTAAAGTGGGTGCGCCATCAATAGGCGGCAAAATTGCATTTTTTTAAAAATACTTATTTTACCCGAAAAATTTATTTTGTTCTTATACCATGTTCTAGAAATGTGTAAGATGAATAATAATGTTATAAAATTCAGAATTTAGGTCACACTATTCATAACGGCTAGTTCATAACAATATTATATTAATATATCGTTGTTTAGTAAAACCCAGTATTCCGTACAACACACACTATCGAGGAAGGTCTCGATTGCGTGTAATGCAAGCCAAGTCAGGGTTGCGTGTTGCGCAAGAATCCTTCGTTGTTTTGTATAACAGAATCCAGCCATATTTCATTTATACATTGAATATATATATATATACTCAATGTTGCGTAGAATAACTATTATCAAAATTTTGTGTAACACGATCCAAGAATAGTGTTGTATATACTGCAAGCTAATACGGTGTTGCGTATAGCACAAGGTAATATTGGTGTAGAATACAACATAAGACATTAATGAAATTAAAAGAATATTTTTCATAAAATCTCGGGATGTCACATTCTACCCCACTTAAAAGGAATTTCTCCCTCGAAATTCGTCGGGGTTATAAATGGTTTACAATTCAAAAGTTTCTTTAATAGAAACCCACATCGTAAAAAGGAATACCAAAACCAATCTTTAAAAACAAAAGTATGATACATAACGGTTACCAAAATAATCTAATCACTGGGTTTCCACATAGGTTAAAATATGGATATGGAAGAAAAATCTAACCATCAAGTTCTGATAGAGAGCGGTAGAGAACATGGCTATGAAAAATCCAACAATCTCAAAGCCATTAATTTGTGATGATCTAGGGTTCCATCCGATTCATTAGATATAAGATCTCTAGGACAACATTTTTGGTTTTCAAGATCATTTCCCTAAAGTTGATGAAATTGGAATTAGAAGAAATACTTTCGTGATTTTCGTATAGTCTCACCGTTTGTCGTTCTATGGACAATTTCCACTTCATCTCTTAAAGAAATGATGTTGAATTTGTTATTCGTGATGTGTTAGCAGATTAAGTGATAGAATTATGGGTCATTCCACATCTTTCAAACAAAGGTTATAAAAAGTAATAAGTCCATCTTATGGTTAGATTAATCGTATATGGTTCGAAAAATGAACTTATACTTCATATATCATATCTCTTAATAAAATAAAACTAGTTTATACTAACCAGGGACTTCCTGTAGGCCAGTGGTAGGAGATAAAGGCCAGTCACACTTCGGTTGTGGGTTCGATTCCTACAACCATGTCCGACGCGATGGGCTGTCGCCCGTCCTACAGGTTTTCCTTTTTCTAAAACTATATTACTATAACGTCCCATCAATAATATCGAAAATTTTATGTCCAACATAATCCATTCAAATATTTAGGCTTATCCATAATACTATTGTCCACTCTTAGAGATTTAATACCATCGTTGATCCCCATATATCATAAGATATATCTTGTTGGTCACATTCCAAACATTCAAAGACCTTAATCATGTACTCACTTGAATACCCCTTGAACTTTATTGAAAACATGAGTGATGTTAAAAGTTACCTCTTTCCAGATACCAAAATCCTCAAATTTCTATATACTCAAACCATGATATCACTTAGTCCTTATATCAATCATGATCTCATGAATACTATCAAACATATTAGATTCTCTTTATCCCTTCATTATGTGCATATCATCTGCTTTCCAAAAATATTTCAATCACTTTTCATGGTTACCGATACCATAAAATTATTGAAAACCACAGTATACCAATACATAAATATTACAATATACCACGATACTATATACAAAATTATTTTGTAATCCCATTATATATACACTTAATCATTCCACCACATCGTTATCATATTCAACATCATCAATGGTGATCACATGTGACTTCCCTTTGTCCTTTGCCTTATGTGGTTGCTCATGCCGATCATCACTAACCCTTGGATTAGGGCATTTATTAGCATAATGCCCCATTTCCTTGCACTTGAAGCATTGTAGTGTAGTATGATCATTCTGCGTATCCCTTCTTTTGTTTGCATCATTAGGAATCTTCTTCCCATCATTGCGGCATTCAAATGCCCGATGACCTTCAGGAGTGGGATTAGCCTATTCATGAGGTCTATCATTGGGAGAATCATCTCTAGTATCAAAACTGATATTAGCTGGATTAGGTTGTTGAGAATCTTTGATACCATCTGACCAAAAACACCACTCAAGTGTGTATACTTATTATGTGATTTTAAGTGGGAAGAGTCACTTCTAACTTGTATTTTCCTTCGAGCAGCCTTGTAGGGGAGTATGTGCATGAATCCCCCCCTGGGTCTGTTGCAGCTAGGACCTTTCCATGTATGACTTCGCCACCATCGTCATGGGGAGGCCACACCAGTGATTTAGAATGCTCCAGTAGATATGTTGTGGCCAGGTCTATAGGTGACTTGTCATGGTAGATTGAAAATGTAGGTGTTGCATCCACCGCAGGGACATCTACACAATCTAGAGTAGCGGCCCACAATGAATCCCCTACCTCACCATCAGGAACCACCACCCTTGAACAAGTGGCTATCTAAGCAAGAGCCACTTGTTGCATAATGAAATCCTCTTTCTCTAGTGCTTTCATATCACTGGAAGGATCTCTAGATAAAGAACCCTCCTGATGATTAGGAAATAAAAGAACCTCCAACACATTTTTAGTAGCCCCATCTTTCACATGAGGACCAAGGGGAATTCAGTCCTTTCCCATCTTCCTTCTATAGGTAAAATCATCATGTCCCTTCACTTTTCAGGCACAGCATTCCTTGTACCTTCCGCACTAAAAGGCTATGTGACCAAACAACATGCACATCAAGTAGAATTTTTACTTCCATTCATAAATGATCTCCATCATTATACTATCATCTCGTGTTTTTAGAACAATTTTTCAACAAGGGTGGTTGACATATCCACTTCCACTATTATCTACATGAAATGACCAAAAATCAGATTATTTTTCTTGTCGATCCAATCATATAGAGTTTCCAATAGCTGAGGAAATGTACAATAAGATCCTAGGGTTCCAATAAATTCAATTCAGCCTTCATATTCGAATCCAAATCTAATCATGTGTATTTCATACATTCATAGGGTCAAAATTCCGGTCCCATTCTGGAATGTTCAAGATGCTAGGTTTCATAGAGATGGTGCCATTTCTCCACAGACTTCTCTTGAGTTCATCTGATGGGAAGACGACAGGATAATACCCCCTTTCCATTGAATTCATTGTCCAATCATCGAATCCCCGCACAACAGAAATCCTTTTAGTCATGTCATTTAATTTCCAATGATTCACACCTTTTGGGATCAACACACGTGAAATAATAAAGAAGGGACATAATCTAACTCATTCATCAACCGCTTACTAATTTTTTTGAGACATGAGCAATACTACCCTTCTTTATCACCTGTCTATGTTAAGTAGAATCAATGGAGAAGGATGGATCAGAAATCGCCTTGACTACATTCGTGAAAATCTACTCTAGACCACCATCTTTGGGAGTGAGGGATCCCAAAGAGCCGGTAGATATTTTCACAAATACAAAAATTTCTGAATGACCAATACATTTAGCAAGAGGTATCTAATGATCATATTCATTTGAAATTACCTCTTAGTTGTTCTCCACATGATCACATGTATCCCTCTATTTAGGGGTTTTCCTTGCGTCCCATGTGTTTCCATCTCACTCATGTTATTTAATATGATAGTTGTCACAAACCCATTAGAATGGATTGAATGAAATGAATTAACTAGATTATGAATATATGTCTTAGAATTATCTATATATTGATTCATTGGTTATAAAATACCTTACAAAATTAAATAAAAATTAATTGAATATAAAGGAGGATTTTTTTTGAAAAAAAAAACTATTCATATGAAAATATGTGATTTCATAATACACTAAAATCACTATTGATATATTCTATCAAATTAATTTATACTTAATATAATCAACATGTTGTTAAAAATTAATCTTATAGTTTTTATAGACATTATATAAGAACAAATTAAGTTGTTCGTATAAATGAATTATTTTTTTAAAAATTATTTTTTCTACCATTTGATGGTGAACCAATATTAAATCATGTTTTGACACATTTATATGTTATATTTGACTAAATAAACATTTTATTATGAATATGGAGATCAATGTTTTTTTGGATATTTTTGTTCATTTTTATGATAGCATTCATATTTTAATGAATAGTGGAAAATATTGCATTTTAAAATAAAAATAATTTTTAATCTAATTTTTTTATATTGGAATATTATCATTTTAAATTTTTAGTGTATAATCATATGATTATTTATTTTTTCATATAATTTAGTTAATTAGATTATTTTTTTAAAAAAATTTTGTAAAAGTATGTGATCTTTAAATGTTTTAGTAAAGAAATTCATTTTCTCGATCCGTCAAGGGGAATAGTTTTAATCATAATTTAACCTCTTAGTTGAATTTAATTTTCAAAAAATTCATAAAAGGTTGTACTTAGTGTGTAATATGTGTTATAATAGGATCATAATAATTTTTGGTTAATAGTAACTTTAGAATTTTATTTACCCTAGTTAATGGAAAATGATGTAATTGAAAGTAAAATTGATATTATAATATTATAAAATTACTCTAACACTTTTCTTAATATTATTTAATGAGTTTTCATCAACCTGGACCATCCTTGGCTAGAAATTGTTATATTTGGAAGCCACATTTTTGTGGTTATGATATTTATAACATTTAATTTATATTTAAGGAAAGAATGTCACAAAAATATCTCTTCACACTAAAATAATTTTATATGGGGTTCTGTCAGTGATATATTTTACTATGAATAGTAATTTAAAAACAATAAATATTTCCTCCATCATGGTTATTTATTTATAATTTATAGGTACTAAATAATAATATATAATTATGACAAAGAGATTATGTAATAATCAATTTATTAAAGAATGAATAAAATAAATGAAATTATTAATATTAAAATAAATATAATATAAAATATTTGAATACATAAAATAAGTTTATGGATTACTAATTCAATTTTGTATCTATTTAATATAGTTAATTTGATGGAATCATGCTTTTATGACTTTTTTAAAATGTCATGTAATGAATTGTGTCAAACATTATATAATTTATATTTTCAAATATAAAATATTTTACTAAATGATATTAAATTTCTAAAAATCAATGATTTTTCAAAAAGGTTCATATATCTATAAAAATGTATTTAATGACTCTTTAATTGGTCAGTTGGCATTATTTGGTAATTATTTTATCTTTCTATGTGTAAATTAATTGATAAAATTGTATGAGTTAAAAGGCGTAATGGAAATAATTTAAGGATTAAAAAAAATAAAAACACATGTAAAATTTTTATTAGAAGATTATAGTTCGACCCCAAACCATCAAATATTTTAACTAAATTAGTTTGGATCCATTTATAATTCAAATATAAATAATATTAATTTAATAATTTTAATAATTCTAAGGGTGCCTCTCCCCTTTACTATCAAAAGTGACCCATTCTACTCTATTACTCAAAATTAATAATCCATTTTTTCCAATATATACCTAGACCAATTCATAAAATCCCTTCAAAAATTATTAAGGCCTAATTTTAGGAATTAAACTATCCTTGGATTTAGAGACCCGAATCATGACGTACATTTACATTACATTACATTTGCGGAATACTTAGTACATAACAAAAACACACACACAAGGATCGTAATAGTTTAGTGTCTTTGGAAACTCGGAATATAATCTTCTAATCCTGGTGAAATATCTTCAACATCTCCCATTAAGATCTTCCTTTTTTTTACCTAAAACATTTCTATATATCCTGGGGAAAAGAAAACATAAAAGGGTGAGCTCAAATGCTCAGTAAGGGTAAAAAAAAGAAATATCAATCACATCATATACATAAGAACATAACTTTTGGAAATCTTAACCTGTAAAAGAGATCATAATTTCATAACTTTGGATAACTCATGGAAGTGAAATGTAATCACAATAATCATAACTTAAAACATTAAACTTTGTGTCATACACACATAATCATAGAGAATCATTTCTTATTAGTCAAGACTCATTGCCAAGACTATCTTAGTGGACAAAGTCCCTTTCTGAACCGAGTTCATTCCTCGTTTCAGTCCTGTTTCACTGAACCGGTATAACCTACCATTCCATCCATGTCTATCTCATGAGATATAAAATCTTTACCCATTGAATTTTAGGGAGATATAGGTCCCACCCATCTCATAATGATACCATTCTTATGTGTGCCACAAAATCATAAACCATACATCATAGCATAACCCATGTAATAAAAATGGGAATCTTAAACATCATGACTTCATAAAAAAATTCATATAAGATAAAGGAATTCATAAAAATAATTCCACCACCACATAACCAAATCAATGTAATAATAGGGATAAAAAAATAACCCTTTATTATCTTAGATGGAAAATAATTTTGATCAAACACTTGGACTCCATTGTTGAGGAAAATATCCTTTCTTCTTTAAAAACATTTTTCCTTTCTTAAAATGTCATACAACATTAAACTAAAAGAAGTTGATTAAAAATAAACATTAAAACTTGTAAAGGATTCTTCTTGGAAATAATTTTTTAAAAATCCATTCATGTCTTATAAGTTAAAAAAACATTCTTCTTGTACTTTTGTGGGAAAAGTCAAAAAGTACCTCGTATGAAAAACGAAAAAACATTCCTTTGATATCTTTTACTAAAAACTTACCAAAAGGGAAAATAGGTTTTAAACAATTGTAGGTAGATGGAAATAATATTACATATTGAGGAAACATTGATGTGGATGATAAAATACACCCCATTAACATTCAAAGTATAAACAATCTCAGATAAAAATGAGATTGTGATATTTTCCCTTACCTTAGGTCCGATTTGCTTCGTAAGTGTCTGAACCTCCTGTATAATGATTTAAATAATGTCATGACTTATTACAGAATCATATTCATTGTTATGATATCATATATGGTTCACTTATGACTTTATATTACCCATACTTTTGTAAATTCCATGTTAAAGAGCGTTTTGGGTAAAATTGTTTCATTTGTCGTCCGTGTTTTGACTTCTAATTATTCATATGATTACTTAGATCATGATTAATTATTTCCAGAATATAAAACATGATTTATATATATATATATATATATTCATAATATACATATATATAATAAATCAGTAAATGGAAAGAAATACACCGTTCGTTGAGACGGTAGGTCGTACGTACGCATGAACACTGTTTTCGTTTCCTTATTGAGTTGAACGGAATTAAGTAGATGACATACATATATATACACATAAATCTAGTATCATTATTATGTCATATATTTCATGATTACTTATTATATATACTTTATAATCATTCATGAATGGTTAAAGTGGAGAATGAATCTCATCGCGTCGTGGAGACGGTAGTCCGTACGTACGCACGAGCGATGATATCGTTCTCATGATCGTGGAGCTATATTGGAGTGTATGTATTCTATTTAAGAATCAATATCACTTTAACATAATAATATATAGTTATTATTTACACCATTATACCCATCCAAGAAAGGTGGTGGTGGAAAATAGATTTCACCACGACGTGGAGACAATATTCTGTACGTACGCACGCGCAGTGATTTCATTTTCCCTAGGATGGATAGATGGTGAAATAGGATTGTTTCATACTTATAATAACATATCGGTATATGAGTGATACTTATGTTATTACTTAATAATGAAACAACCTAAGAAGAAGAAGTTGAAGAAGAAATAAAGGTGAAAGAATCGGTAACGGAAATTACCTATTCTTTGAAGCGCCTCTTTGAGACCTTCTCTTAGGGCACTGAAATTGGTCTTTGAGGAATACCAGGACCTCTAGGATGTTTCTAGGGAAGTGGAGAAGAGAATTTTGTAGGGGTTGTCCGAGCTTGAAGGCTCGAAGTTGTGTGAGGAAGAGAGGGAGGAGGTGCCCTTTTATAAGGGAGGAGAGGGGCACCTTAGGAAAATCTCAAAATATTATTTTATATTAAGGTCAAATTCGGTTTATAATGGTTGCAAAGGGTCTTATTTCAAAGATAAAGTGGGTATGGGTCTAAATACTCTCATACAATAGGATTTAGACAAGTTTAATGTATTATTTTAACCTTATCAATTAGATTTAACTCTAAGATAAATAATTTAACTTTTACCGTGTCTTTTTGTTTTCTGACACTATATGGTTAATAAACTTACAATAACCAGCCAAACGAACCAAAAGTTCTTTATTATTAATATATATTTCCTTATCTAAGTCATTTGTCCGAACCGTAGATTTTTAGGAATTAAATAACAATTAATAATATAATATTTGTTTTAAAAACTAATTTATGTCAATTTTGACATTATTTGGTACATGATTTTTATGAAATTCATAACAGAATTATAAGTTCGAAACAAGTTACTTATATCAACAATCACATGTCATATTAACCTATAAAATTAATTCAAGTCATAAAAAGTCTCAAATAACATTTATTTTGGCATTTATAACATCAATTATGTCAATATTTCATTAATAAGACAATTACTGCATCATCTTTGTGTCATAATAAATGATAATTATTTAATCTTTAAAAATTCTAAATAAATTCCTATGATGTAGATAATTTTATTAGATTTCTATAGAAAATTCAGGATCTAAGTTTCATTAATTTTATCACTAGATTAAAATTATTATACTTATAAGATTTAAGAAAGTGACATGTTGTCACATTCTTTGGTTTTAATAATAATTAAATTATTTTCAATGAAAAAATTTAATTAAAGGAATCTAATCCAACCATATTCTGATATGGGTCGACTTTTAGTCAACCAATAGGATTTTTCAAAGTGTTAGGGTAATTTTATAATCTTATATTTACCCTTAATTGCCTGATTTACCTTTAACTATAGTAAATAAAATTTAACGTAGTTACTATTCACAATGCCCAAAAATAAAATGTAGCTTATTAACATAATTTTGACCCACTGATTCAAAATATGGAATCCATTTTTCCAAATTCAATACAAAAAAGATGCAGAAATTAAATTAAAATTAATCCCATTGTCGAAAGAAAAGGGGTTTTTCTTTAAAACATTACAAAAGATTAAATTGATTTAACCTACGAATTCAAGGTAAAATCAATGCTAATGACATACATTATATTAAATGGTGAAAATATATTCTATTTATACTTTAAACCCATTAAATATTATAATTTAACCATATAATATATTACGATGAAAAAAGTTGTTTTTAATTAAAATATAGCGTGTCATTACTATTCATTAAAATATGAAAGTTATCGGAAAAATATCAAAACTTTATCTAATGTAAATTTTTATATCCTGATTCAAAAGAAGAATTTTATTTTGTCAAATTGAACTTATAAACATGTTAAAAATTAGATTTAAAGTGGGTGCGCCATCAATAGGCGGCAAAACTGCATTTTTTTAAAAATACTTATTTTACCCGAAAAATTTATTTTGTTCTTATACCATGTTCTAGAAATGTGTAAGATGAATAATAATGTTATAAAATTCAAAATCTAGGTCACAATATTCATAACGGCTAGTTCATAACAATATTATAATAATATATCGTTGTTTAGTAAAACCCAGTCTTCCGTACAACACACACTATCGAGGAAGGTCGCGATTGCGTGTAATGCAAGCCAAGTCAGGGTTGCGTGTTCCGCAATAATCCTTCATTGTTTTTTATAAAATAATCCAACCATATTTCATTTATACATTGAATATATATATATATATACTCAATGTTGCGTAGAATAACTATTATCAAAATTGTGTGTAACACGATCCAAGAATAGTGTTGTATATACTACAAGCTAATACGGTGTTGCGTATAGCACAACATAATCTTGGTGTAGAATAAAACACAAGACATTAATGAAATTAAAAGAATATTTTTCATAAAATCTCGGGATGTCACATTCTACCCCACTTAAAAGGAATTTCGCCCTCAAAATTCGTCAGGGTTATAAATGGTTTACAATTAAAAAGTTTCTTTAATAGAAACCCACATCGTAAAAAGGAATATCAAAACCAATCTTTAAAAACAAAAGTATGAAACATAACGGTTGCCCAAATAAACTAATCACTGGGTTTCCACATAGGTTAAAATATGGATATGGAAGAAAAATCTAACAATCAAGTTCTGATAGAGAGCGGTATAGAACATGGCTATGAAAAATCCAACAATATCAAAGCCATAAATTTGTGATGATCTAGGGTTCCATCCGATTCATTAGATATAAGATCTCTAGGACAACATTTTTGGTTTTCAAGATCATTTCCCTAAAGTTGATGAAATTGGAATTAGAAGAAATACTTTCATGATTTTGGAATAGTCTCACCGTTTGTCGTTCTATGGACAATTTCCACTTCATCTCTTAAAGAAATGAAGTTGAATTTGTTATTCGTGATGTGTTAGCAGATTGTGTGATAGAATGATTGGTCATTCCACATATTTCAAACAAAGGTTAGAAAAAGTTATAAGTTCATCTTATGGTTAGATTAATCGTATATGGTTCCAAAAATGAACTTATACTTCATATATCATATCGCTTAATAAAATAAAACTAGTTTATACTAACCAGGGACTTCCTGTAGGCCAGTGGTAGGCGATAAAGGCCAGTCGCACTTCAGTTGTGGGTTCGATTCCTACAACCTTGTCCGACGTGATGGGTTGTCACCCGTCCTGCATGTTTTCCTTTTTTTAAAACTATATTACTATAACATCCCATCAATAATATCGAAAATTTTATGTCCAACATAATCCATTCAAATATTTAGGCTTATCCATAATACTACAGTCCACTCTCAGAGATTTAATACCATCGTTGATCCCCAAATTTCATAAGATATATCTTGTTGGTCACATTCCAAACATTCAAAGACCTTAATCATGTACTCACTTGAATACCCATTGAACCTTATTGAAAACATGAGTGATGTTAAAAGTTACCTCTTTCCAGATACCAAAATCCTCAAAATTATATATACTCAAACCAAGATATCACTTAGTCCTTATATCAATCATGATCTCATGAATACTATCAAACATATTAGATTCTCTTTATCCCTTTATTATGTGCATATCATCTGCTTTCCAAAAATATTTCAATCACTTTTCATGGTTACCGATACCATAAAATTATTGAAAACCACAGTAGACCAATACATAAATATTCCAATATTCCACGATACTATATATAAAATTATTTTGTAATCCCATTACATATACACATAATCATTCCACCACATCGTTATCATATTCAACATCGTCAATGGTGATCGCATGTGACTTCCCTTTGTCCTTTGCCTTATGTGGTTGCTCATGCCGATCATCACTAACCCTTGGATTAGGGCATTTATTAGCATAATGCCCCATTTCCTTGCACTTGAAGCATTGTAGTGTAGTAGGTTCATTCTGCGTATCCCTTCTTTTGTTTGCATCATTAGGAATCTTCTTCCCATCATTGCGGAATTCAAATGCCCAATGGCCTTCCTTTCCACATTTGAAACATTTACTTGTCCCTTTAATAAAATCTCCACCATGCTTCTTTCCACACATTGAGCATAAGGAAACATTCATATTCTTTTCACCATTATTCTGAGATTTCTCCTTGAACTCCATATTTTGTTTCTTGTCAAAACTATGAGATGGATAAGTAACACCATCTTCCATTTCTACCTTGATAGCACAACGTACAATTTCTTCATAGCTACTGAAGTCTCTTATAGCTAATGCCCTTCGAAGATTTGGTTTTAAGTCACTGAAGAATCAATCATCTTTACTTTCAGGTTGCATGATAAATCCAGATGCATACATTGAAAACCTTATAGAATTTGCTTCGTATATACCAACAGATTCATTATCCTTTTTCATTAGTTTAAGAAACTCCTTCTCCACCTTTGTTCTAAGAATAAGAGGGAAGTACTTATTTAAAAATAATTTCTTGAACTCATCCCATTCCATGGACTCAATTTCATCTCTTTGCCTCGTATTTTTGATAAGATTCCACCATCGATCAGTTTCACCTTCCAAACGATATACTGCTAAGATGACTTTATCATGTTCATAACATTGATGAACTGAAAATATCTTTTCAGTGGTACTGATCCATTGTTCAGCAACAAGTGGATCAGAAGACCCACTGAAAGAAGGTAGACATTGCCTCGTGAAGGAATCAATAAGATGTTGTTCCATTCTCTGCTCATTTTTATGTTTAGAATGATTCATAGCTTGTGTATGTATAGCAATAAGATTTTGCACTCCATCTCCCATAACATTTTTCTATTCAGAAGGACAATCACTGCATTGTCCATTGCATTGATCAACACGGTTCCTTCGGGTTCCAGCCATCATCTAAAACCCAAAAAGAATAGTGTGAGAGGAAAAAATCATGCTAGGGAAAACAACATAATAAAGGGGGAGTATCATCAATATCTAACATCTTAGGTTAAATTCTATGATTGTTACCGTAGTTCTAGTACTGTATCCTATACGTATACTTATCCTTAGGGACATCCCTAGACATACCATAGAAATATCTCTAGGGATCTCACTAACGTTTTTGCATCCTAGTTTCCAAAGGATGACTAAACCTCCCTCTGATACCAACTGTAGAGACCCAAATCTTGACGTACATTGACATTACATTACATTTGAGGAATACTTAGTACATATCAATAACACACACACAAGGATCATAATAGTTTAGTGTCTTTGGAAACTCGGAATATAATTTTCTAATCCTGGTGAATGATCTTCAACATCTCCCATAAAGATCTTCCTTTTTTTACCTAAAACATTTCTTTATATCCTGGGGAAAAGAAAGCATACAAGGGTGATCTCAAATGCTCAGTAAGGGTAAAAAAAGAAATATCAATCACATCATATACATAAGCACATAACTTTTGGAAATCTGAACCTGTAAAAGAGATCATAATTTCATAACCTGAGATAACTCATGTCAGTGAAATGTAATCACAATAATCATAACATAAAACATTAAAATTTGTGTCATACACACATAATCATAGAGAATAATTTCTTATTAGTCAAGACTCATTTCCAAGACTATCTTAGTGGACAAATTCCCTTTCTGAACCGAGTTCATTCCTCGTTTCAGTCATGTTTCACTGAACCGGTATAACCTAGCATTCCATCCATGTCTATCTCATGAGATATAAAATCTTTACCCAATGCATTGGAGGGAGATATAGGTCCCACCCATCTCATAATGATACCATTCTTATGTGTGCCACAAAATCATAAACCATACATCATAGCATAACCCATGTAATAAAAATGGGAATCTTAAACATCATGACATCATAAAACAATTCATATAAGATAAAGGAATTCATAAAAATAATTCCATCACAACATAATGAAATCAATGTAATAATAGGGATAAAAACAGAACCCTTTTTTATCTTAGATGGAAAATAATTTTGATAAAACACTTGAACTTCATTCTTGAGGAAAATATCATTTCTTCTTCAAAAACATTTTTCCTTTCTTAAAATGTCATACAACTTTAAACTAAAAGAAGATGATTAAAATTAAACTTGAAAACTTGTAAAGGATGCTTCTTGGAAATAATTTTTTAAAAATCCATTCATGTCTTATAAGTTAAAAAAAACATTCTTCTTGTACTTTTTTCGGAAAAGTCAAAAAGTACCTCGTATGCAAAACGACAAAAGATTCTTTTGATATATTTTACTAAAAACTTAAAAAAGGGTAAAAAAAGGTTTTAAAAAATTGTAGGTGGATGGAAATAATATTACATATTGAGGAAACATGTATGTGGATGATAAAATA
This sequence comes from Viscum album, assembly GCA_963277665.1. Classification (NCBI taxonomy): domain Eukaryota; kingdom Viridiplantae; phylum Streptophyta; class Magnoliopsida; order Santalales; family Viscaceae; genus Viscum; species Viscum album. Next base: position 790,547,002 of record OY728128.1, on the reverse strand, counting down.
CACCCCATTAACTTTCAAAGTATAAACAATCTCAGATAAAAATGAGATTGTGATATTTTCCCTTACCTTAGGTCCGATTTGCTTCGTAAGTGTCCGAACCTCCTGTATAATGATTTAAATAATGTCAATGACTTATTACAGAATCATATTCATTGATTTGATATCATATATGGTTCACTTATGACTTTATATTACCCATACTTTGGTAAATTCCATGTTAAAGACCGTTTTGGGTAAAATTGTTTCATTTGTCGTCCGTGTTTTGACTTGTAATTATTCATATGATTACTTAGATCATGATTAATTAATTACATAATATAAAACATGATATATATATATATATTCATAATATAATTATATATAATAAATCAGTAAATGGAAAGAAATACACCGTTCATGGAGACGGTAGGCCGTACGTACGCATGAACGCTGTTTTCGTTTCCTTATTGAGTTGAACAGAATTAAGTAGATGACATACATATATATACACATAAATACATATCATTATTATATCTTATATTTCATGATTACTTATTATATATACTTTATAATCATTCATGAATGGTTAAAGTGGAGAATTAATCTCATCGCGTCGTGGAGACGGTAGTCCGTACGTATGCACGAGCGATGATATCGTTCTCATGATCGTGGGACTGTATTGGAGTGTATGTATACTATTTCATAATCAATATCACTTTAAAATAATAATATATAGTTATTATTTACACCATTATACCAATCCAAGTAAGGTGGTGGTGGAAAATAGATTTCACCACAGCGTGGAGACGGTATTCCGTACGTACGCACGCGCGGTGATTTTGTTTTCCCTAGGATGGATAGATGGTGAAATAGGATTGTTTCATAATTATAATAACATATCCGTATATGAGTGATACTGATATTATTACTTCATAATGAAACAACCTACGAAGAAGAAGTGGAAGAAGAAATAAAGGTGAAAGAATCGGTAACAGAAATTACCTCTTCTTTGAAGCGCCTCTTTGAGACCTTCTCTTAGGGCACTGAAATTGGTCTTTGAGGAAGACCAGAACCTCTAGGATGTTTCTAGGGAAGTGGAGAAGATAATTTGTCAGGGTTTGGACGAGCATGAAGGCTCAAAGTTGTGTGAGGAAGAGGGGGAGGAGGTGCCTTTTTATAAGGGAGGAGAGGGGCACATTAGGAAAATCTCAAAATATTATTTTTTATTAAGGTCAAATTCGGTTTATAATGGTTCCAAAGTGTCTTATTTCAAATATAAAGTGGGGATGGGTCGAAATACTCTCATCCAATAGTATTTAGACAAGTTTAAGGTATTATTTTAACCTTATCAATTAGATTTAGCTCTAAGTTAAATAATTTAACTTTTACCGTGTCTTTTTGTTTTCTGACACTATATGGTTAATAAACTTACCATAACAAGCCAAAAGAACCCCAAGTTGTTTATTATTAATATATCTATCCTTATCTATGTAATTTTTCCGAACCTTAGATTTTTAGGAATTAAATAACAATAAATAATATAATATTTGTTTTAAAAACTAATTTATGTAAATTTTGACATTATTTGGTACAGGATTTTTATGAAATTCATAACAAAATGATAAGTTCGAAACAAGTTACTTATATCAACAATAACATGTCATATTAACCTATAAAATTAATTTAAGTCATAAAAAGTCTCAAATTACATTTATTTGGGCATTTATAACATCAATTATGTCAATATTTCATTAATAAGACAATTACTACATCATCTTTGTGTCATAATAAATGATAATTATTTAATCCCTAAAAATTAAAAATAAATTCCTATGATGTAGATAATTGTATTAGCTTTCTGGATACTATTCAGGTTCGAAGTATCATGGATTTTTCACATGATTAAAATTATTATACTTATAAGATTTAAGAAAGTGACATGTTGTCACATCCTTTGGTTTTAATAATAATTAAATTATTTTCATTGAAAAAATTTCATTAAAGGAATAAAATCCGACCCTTAGATGATATGGGTCGACTTTTAGTCATCCAATAAGATTTTTAAAAATGTTAGGGTAATTTTATAATCCTATATTTACCCTTAATTACACGATTTACCTTTAACTATAGTAAATAAAATTTACCGTAGTTACTATTCACAATGCCCAAAAATAAAAAGTACCTTATTAACATAATTTGGACCCACTTAATCAAATTAAGGAATCCAATTTTCCAAATTCAATACACAAAAGATGCATAAATTAAATTAAAATTAATCCCGTTGTCGAAAAAAATGGGTTTTTCTTTAAATCTTTACAAAAGATTGAATTGATTTAACCTACGAATTCAAGGTAAAATCAATGCTAATGACATACATTATATTAAATGGTAAAAATATATTCTATTTATACTTTAAAACAATTAAATATTATAATTTAACCACATAAGATATTACGATTAAAAAAGTTGTTTTTAATAAAAATATAGCGTGTTTTTACTATTCATTAAAATATGAAAGTTATCGGAAAAATATCAAAACTTTATCTAATGTAAATTTTTATATCCTGATTCAAAAGAAGAATTATATTTTGTAGAATTGATCTTATTAACATGTCAAAAACTAGATTTAAAGTGGGTGTGCCATCAAAAGGCGGCAAAACTGCATTTTTTGAAAAATACTTATTTTACCCGAAAAATTTATTTTGTTCTTATACCATGTTCTGGAAATGTGTATGATGAAAAATAATGTTATAAAATTCAAAATTTAGGTCACAATATTCATAATGGCTAATTCGAAACAATATTATAATAATATATCGTTTTTTAGTAAAACCCAGTATTGAGTACAACACACACTATCGAGGAAGGTCGCGATTGCGTGTAATGCAAGCCAAGTCAGGGTTGCGTGTTGAGCAAGAATCTTCCGTTGTTTCATATAACAGAATCCAACCATATTTAATTTATACATTGAATATATATATATATACTCAATGTTGCGTAGAATAACTATTATCAAAATTATGTGTAACACGATCCAAGAATAGTGTTGCATATACTGCAAGCTAATACGGTGTTGCATATAGCACAAGGTAATCATGGTGTAGAATACAACACAAGAAATTAATTAAATTAAAAGAATATTTTTCATAAAATCTCGGTGTGTTACATTGGAAATGTTATGCTGTTCTTCAATGGTGATCAATTGAAAAAGAGGTATCATTTTGTTTAAGTATTTATATTTTATTTACTATTACACTCCCATCAAATATTATTGTTACTATAGGAAATAATAACTGTAGTATCCTCAATATAATTATATTGTACCATTATAATATCATCACCTAAATCCATATCCACTTCCATTAAATAGGAAATGAATTATTTTCTCATGTGTACATGTGAGAAATCACCTCTACGAACCTATCTAATTCGTTTTTCATAACAATATCTAATTATTGGTTATAATAAGGGAATTATTTTTCATATGTGATATTAGTTAAATGTTAATCATTATTATATTTCAATTAAATTCTTACATTTCTTTTCTATAATAATTATAACGTCGTTCGTGCGAACGTGTTAACAATAACATCCACGAAGTGATATGAATCAGTTTTATTCATTATATCACATGTATGATATATATAAGTATAAATAAAAACATAATATGATATTAATAATTTTATTAACATTATCTAGATTTAAAATAATTCTTAACTTATTTTTGAAACGATCAATGAAAAATTTAAAATGATACTTATTCATAAGTACGACTTATCATCTCCATGATTATAACATTGAACATTTTTCAGAACCACATAACATGGATTGATTTATATTTATAATTAAAGTATAAAAATTATAATAATATCATTAATATATTTCTAGTGGTGAAGAAATTATTACTACAAGGACTATTGACATTGTACCAAGTTCATTTTCAACTCATGTACCAAATTCCAACAAAACATCTGACATGAACATGAATCTTTATGTAATTATTTTAACATAGTATTAATTGTTATAAAAAAGATAATTATCATGAAAAAGACTTTCAAGGATGTATAAATTCACCTATGTTTATTATTTTAGAAGATAAATAATGTATGTGATGATTTATACCTGATGTTAGGTACATTTTCCCAATATCCATTCATTGAGGAATATTTTGATCTTATAAGACATCTTCATTTATAAAGTTTATAATTAACCGCTTTGAATTTTTATTCAATATATGTTTTTCAAAAAAAATATTTACGAGTCATTTTACATTCATTAGATGATTTAAATTTATTTTTTTAACATATACAAAAACACCAAATTTGTTGTCGTCGTAACTATTATTTTATATTTGGATTCCTCTATAAGTCTGAATACATATGAAAAGAGAATAAATATATTTTTATCTTTTTCAGTGTATTAGAATTTAATATTATTTGGAATCTGTATTTACTCTTTCAAGTTCCTAAAATTATTATATGTCGTTGGAAATTAATTTTTATGAGTGAAATGTCGATAATTGAAATATTTTATGTGTTATGATTATATATTTGTACTTGGACATTTGTTGTGATATTAAGTGAAAAACGAATGATGGTTGTTTCTGTGATAACCTAAAAACAGGTTGTTCTAAGATAAAATAATGATGAGTGGATACATTATATCCTCAAATTGATTGGTTATGTTTGTCAGTTTTTTGACTATTCCATTTATAAGAGTGATATCTCTGGAAGTCAACCGTATAGTTATTCCATTTATGTATGATTATATCTCATGTTACCTTTATATGTTATATGTAATTTATATGGGTTTTGTGGTAATATTTTGATTACAAAAAGTTATCAAATGATCCTATATTTAGTAAAGTTTATTTTCTACTTCTTAATGTGGAAAAGTATTAGAATTGGATAAGTATTAATTGTTTAAATGTTTTATCAAGGCAAAAAAGTTTCTTTCACTATGTATCATATAAAAATATTTTTATGATAATCCCATGTTTTCAATAGTTTTTTATTCATCATATGATTTTCATGGAATATTAATATGTCATGATGAAACAATTTCGGATGTTTCTATAAAATAAATAATTTTTTTATAAAAGTGTTTCTTATTGTGTAAAAAGATGATACCTAGTGTAATTGTCGACATGTAATGTATGGATCCACATTGTATGTGTTTTTCCCAATTATCTAAAACTATAAATAGAAAAGATCCTCAAATGTGATTTCAAGTTCAAAAACACTAGAATAAATTATATTTAAGTATATGGATTTATAGTTTTTATCTGAGGTCGGATTAGATAACTTTGATGTTAGTGTATTACTTAATCATAAGTAAATGTTGTATATTAACATAATGGGTTAAATGATATGAATATTTATATTTATTTTATGTAATTTTAATGAGTTTTAGATAATATGAATATGAATATCTTAGTGTTTGTCCTCGTTATAAAATACTATCTAAAAATTTTATTGTCATACACACAAGAACCATTTTGGTTTTATTAAACAGATTGATCCATCAAGAACCAAACTAATAATTGATGTAAATGAAAATGTTGTGGTTCATTGAATAAGAAACCAAATGAAATGGCAGCTGCAATGAGAACTATCATGAATACTCTATACCAACTATCCATCGTAATTATTAAAAACATTTACCTTTGGTATTTCTTAGATGCATAATATTTGAGGGAAATGAATCCTTATTGAAGTTTAGGTAATAATCATAATGGTAAGTATATTCAACAACATATGTTTTAAAAAAATTGAATTAAACACCTACCAAAATGTTTTAAAGGGATGGAATGATGTTAGATATGTTGAAATGAAGCTCATAAAGCAATAACCTAGAACGTAAAAAATGAAGCGTTCAGTTGACTCCATGGAATGTAAATGAATTTCATTCTAAGCTATCAATTGAGTGTTTTACAATCATGGGGTATGGTCATTATGAATATCAATGTCTTATGTTGGAGTTATTAGAATGGTATCAAAAGGAACCTTTAAATATAAGTTTAGAAATACCTAATTCCATTCTAATTAAAGATGAGGAAACTAAAAATCACCTATTAATGTTATGGATTATTTATTGTTTCATGTTTTTACATTATTGAGTCATATGAAATGATTCAAGTATTTGTTTATTGGAAATAAATATTATGAAATGATGTTGAAAATCATGGTTAAATGGTCATTAAGATCACTAAATGATTAATTTGACTACATATAAAGGATTCGATAGTTATTTTATACTATAGGATGATGAATTGATTAAAAGTATTAATGTTATTTTGATTATGGGATTACATGGGAAGACCTTTTTATAGAATGTGTAACCCTTAATTTTGTTATGTTAAAATTTTATTTGAGGAAGAATTATCTTTTATTGTGTTCACATAATTATAAATGCATGGATAACCATTATGGTGTATATAATATTTTATTTGTGGTAATTTTGGGTTATTATATCATGGGTTTAAATATGAAAGGTATGTGATAATATTTGAGCAAAAAAGATGTTATGGTTATTTTAATGATTTTATCTCATTTTGGGAATGTTATAAAATTATATAATTTTAGGAAAATGACAACCCACATGAAGGGTGACAACCTTGCACATTGGAAAAGGCTGGTGAAATCAAACCCACAACTAATTTATGACAAGTACTTTTTTCATACCACTTTCATACAGGAAGTCCTTGTTTATTATGTCATTTTATTATTAGTTATCCGAGTTGATTGAATAATAATAAGTTGAATTTTTGTACTTACATTTTATGAAATGATTTTTCGTGGTATAGGAAAATGATTGGGGAATTACATGATAAATGTTATTTGGGAATACTTTCATCCTTTTGGGAACCGTATATGCCTAAGGACAATATTAAAATATTTTATTTTATTTGATGATTAATGGGTGAATTTATATTTTAATGAATATATGATTTCATTTTGAACAAATGGTGATTCATTAATTTTTGGAAATGAATAATCTATTTTGGAGAATATGTGATTTTGGAAATTACATTTTTTTATGAGAAATTATGTGTGGTTGATGTTATTTGTAGTTAAATTATAGAACATATCATTGAAGATTATTTGAATAAATCCTTCAGATTATTTGTATTTAATCATAGTTATAATATATTTTTGTCAAATTCTCAGGATAGTTATTATTTAATGTTCTATGATGGACTTTGGGTATTAATTTTTAATTTTAGAGAATTAATGTTTTCACTATTCTTTTAATGGGTATTATATCATATGAGTTATATTATTTTATCATTTTTATTATTATTATTTTTAAGACAGGATGTATACATAGGTATTATTTTGTAGATTATGTGATTCTTAGAAGTTGAATCCCATGTTTCAAACATGAAAACAATTCTCTTAAATACTCATCATTTGGAGAAAAAATATTATTTTTTGGGTGAATTTGATAATAGGATGAAATTATTATTATCATGTGGGTTTATTTTCTTATGATATTTGTCTTGTAAGTAAATGAATTCCACAACTCTATGAAATGAATCGTAAAATAAAAACATTTCCCATTTACAATGCCTCCTAAGAAATCAAATAATCTTTAACCGATCAATGATTTATGAATTTTTTTATTGTTAACTTTATCCAAATTATGTTTTATAATATTATCCATCAGAAAAATATCATTATTTTTCTCTTCCATATCCATGTTTTCGTACATGGAACCCTATTATGTGTTATCTCAAGTGACCTACATACATTCCTTTCTTTTATTTAATGTCGTAGTTTTATTAATCCTTTTTCTAGTGAGGGATTGTAATAATGGTAATTTTAGAATTCATACCATAGTTACAAGTACTATATATAATTTTTTGGTATCAATTTATAAAATGGGAGATAATTTTACAACCCATGTTTTTAAACGAAATAACTATACGTGATAGAATACACGATACCCTACATTTATCTTAAAAGAAAAAGTTAATAATATTATTTAATATGATAGTTATCACATATACATTATAATGATAGAAATGAAAATTATTATATAATTTATGAAAATATGGTTTTAACATCTTTATATAATGATTCCATGGTTGTCAAATTAACTATACAATTAAATAAAAACCAATTAAATATAAAGGATGTGTTATTTCTGAAAAAAAAATTTAAATGAAAATAAGTTTTCTTTAAAAAATAATAAATTCACTATTTAAGGATTTTATTAATGAAATATATATGTAATATATTTAATTTAATGTTTAAAATTAATCTTATTTGTTTTCTAGTAATGATATAGAACAAATTAATTTTTTCGAATAAATGACGTATTTTTGAAAAAAATTATTTTTTTCTACCTTTTGATGGAGAGTTCATTTTAAAGTAAGTTTTTACAAATTTATATGTTTTATTTGAAAAATTAAACTTATTCATTGGAATAGGATAATAAGTGTTATGTTTGGATAAATGTTAGATAGGGTGGTTATTTCATTAAGATCTGTTTTTGTTCATGATTTTCACGAGCAACATGGGTCAATACCAGAACAGATTTCTACAAAGATTGATCATTATGATATGATTATAATTCCAAGGTATATTTAACATAGATTAAATAATTTGTTATTCATTATTCATTCCTCATCTAATGAGAACAGAACATTGTTATTTTAATGATAAGTGAAATATAATGCATTTTAATTCAAAATTGATCATTCTTATAATTTATTAATATTATTAGATTGTCCATTGAAATGGTTTTAACATAGAAATAAGAAATATTTTTATTATTTAATTCAATTTTTTTCATTGGATGTTTTTTTAATTAAAATAAAATAGAAAAATTATTTGATCTTTTGATCATTTTACATAAAAAACTCTATTTCTCTATTAGTTAATGAGATTAGTGTTAAAAATAATTTAAACTATTCTACGAAATGAATTTTTTAAAACATATATATATGGTTAACAATTGTATGAATAGTTTTATCAAATAGGATAAAATTATATTTCGGTGAACTGTAACGTCATAATTTTATTTACCACAATAAATGTTAAATAGGGTAATTAATGGTACAATTAATATTATAATGTAAAAAACTACGTTTACACTTGTACAAACCATATTTTATGTGTTTTTATATATAATGACAATCATTTGGAAGAAATTCTAAAATATGTATTCCACGTGTGTGTGATTATGACATTAATAATATTTAATTGAAAGTAAAGGAAAATGTGTCATAAAAATGTATCTTCATACTAAATCAATATTAATATGCGGATATATAAGTGATATCTTAGTCTATTAATATTAAATATAAATATTATTATATTATCTACATCATGGTATTTTTTTTATTTTTTAGGAAAGAGAAAACTAAATTAAATTATGACACATTGATGATGTTGTAATAGATTTTTTAAGGAATGATTCAAATAAATCATATTTAATAATATTAAAATAAATATAATTTTAAATATTTTATTTTACACAAAAAATATTATTCATATATATGACATGTTAGTATTGACATAATGTAATATTTTTTAAACAATCATATAGTTATTAATTTTTAAAAAATTCATGTTATGAATAGTGTCTAAATTGACATAATTCATATTTAAAAAAATAAAAGATTTAATTAAATGAAATAAAATTTAAAAAAAAAATGAGTGTTCCAATAAGTGTATATACATCTATAATTGTCAGTAATTACTCATTTATTGGTCTTTTTTCATGATTTGGTAATTATTTTAACTCTCAAAGTGTAAATTACTTGATAAAATAGTTTTAAAAGGGGTAAATGAAAGATGTTAAGGGATATAAATACTAATAAAACATTTATGAATTTCATTTTATGATTATATTTAAACAAATAATCATCATATCATAGATATAAATTTGATTTGACCAATTGGGAATCTAAATTGAATCTGTATTGATATAATACTTTGAATAATTCCAAGGGTCCCCCTCCCCTCTCATATAAAAATAAACACATTCCTCTCTATTACTAACATGTACAAAGCCTATGGGTTCCAAAAATCTATTTAGAAACACCTTCATATAATTAATACCTAGATTATTGAGTCCCTATTTTAGTTATAACGACATTCTTATAGGTGTTAAGGATTTCTTCAATGGTGATCAACAAAATATGAAGTATCAATTTATTTATGTATTTCTATTTTATTACTTTATCCTCATCCCTCAAATCATCTTATTCGTACATGAAATAATAAATAAAGAATCCTAAATATTAATAAATGATATCATGATAATATAATCACCTAAATACATATCCACTTACATTAAATTGGAATAGAATTGATTGTTCGTGTGTACGTGTGAACTATCACCACCACAAAACAATCTTGTTCATTTTTCATATCCTTCACTCATTCCTAGTTATAATAATGGAATTTATGGTAAAATTTAATATTAATAATATATTAATAATTCTAAGATAATAATATATCAAATATTTTATTAATTTCCATGCCAACAAAAATAGTAATATCGTTCATGATTACGTGTAAACTAATACCTCCATGAAGCGTTGTGGAACATTTTTATGAATTATATCACTTGTATGATATATATAAGAATATTTAAATGATTAATATGAAATTATTTTTGTTATTCTTATTATTTATAGACAAAATAATACTTAACTTCCTTCCATAATGATTAATTAAAAATGGGAAACATTACTGATGTGTACTTACAGATTTCCATCTACATGATTATAACATTTTTCATTTTTCATAGCAGTGCATTATATATTGAATTAAATGATTAATTTATGTATGAAAATTAAAATAATTTCATGAATATTATTTTTATGATAAAGTACTTATGACCACATGTACTTTTGATATCGTACCTTGAGCATTTTTTACTCAAGTATCGTATATCAACAAAAAATCCAATGTGATCTTAAATCATTCTGTAATTTTTATAACATGATAAGAAAAGATATAAAATAAATAATGAACATGAAATTATTTCTAATGAATGTATAAATTTAACTATTTTTATTATTCATGATGATAAAGAACATATGGGTGATTGGGTCTCATGTGAAGGGACATCATATCAATCTCCTTTCATTGAGTCATATTTTGATGTTATACACCACCTTATTTTATATGGTGTATAATCAATCCCTTTGAATTTTACATAATTTCATGGTTTTCAAAAGGTATATTTTTTGACAAATCATTTTACTTTCCTTACTAAATGAAAAAATATATTTTTTTAACCTATGCGGTAACAACGACTTCTCTTTCACCATAACTCTTATTTGATATTTTGATTCCCCAATTATACTTAATGTTTTTAAGGAAAATATGTCCTTTAATCCATTTTGGGTTGTTTTGGTATTATAAATGATTCTTAAATTGGATTTACTATTTTAATATATTAAAATTATTTCCTATGACATAAAAATAAATTTTATGCGTTAAATTTTGATAATTGAATCATTTTATGATTTTTGATTAAATAATGGTACTGGGACATTTCCAACCGGTTACATGATAAAAGAAAGATGGGTGGGTTCATGATAAATCAATGGTAGGTGGTTCTGTGATGAAAACATATGGGAGGTTATATTATAACCTCCAATTAATGAGGTAATGAAGTTAACTGTATGGATATTCCATTTTTAAGTGTGATATTTGTGTAACTCGACCGCATGGTTATTCCAATAAATTATTATTATATCTCAATATACGTCTTTGTTATATGTATTTTTTGAGTTTATTATTGAAATAATTTTATTAAAAAATTATTATGTAAAGATATTTTATTTAGTGAAGTTTATTTACAACTTCATTGAGTTGAAAAGTATTACTTTTTATAAGTATTCATGGTTTATATGTTGTTCAACGATAATAGTTACTTTCTTTGTGTTTCCCTTACGAAGATTGTTATGCTCATTCGATGTTTAAAATTGTATTTAATGGCTCATAATATTAATAATTACAAAGAATATGTTAGGATTAAATAATTTATGATTTTCTCATAAATAAATCATGTTTTATTTGAAAATGGTTTCATATGGTGGAAAATGTGGATACATGGAGAACCTATCCACATATAACGTATGGTTGTACATTTTATGAGTTTGTCCTGATTATCTATAACTAGAAACATAATATCTCTTTGAATGTGAAATGAATTTCAAAAACACTATAATATGTTATTTTTAAGGATGGGTCCATAGAACAATGGTTACATTTGTATCCGAGGAATAATACTTCCTTAAGTGCATTAGAATATCCTAGGTTGAGTTGTGGGGTCCACAATGAGGATATTTTTCTTTGAATGCAGTGAATGTGACACCCCTAAATGATAATTGTTAAAATTACTAAATGATTATATGCATGTTAACAATGTGATCCTTTATCTTTGGGATATTACATGATTATAACTCCATCGTTTAGTGTTCTTGTAATGGAATAGTGATCGGGATGGGTAATGTTTTAGTATGTTTTTTAAGGTTTGTATGAGTAAGGAAAATGAACATGGGAGATAACATGTGTTGTCTTGTGGGAAAATTCATTATACAAATGACCCATTTAGTTGTGTGGGTAGGTCCCAGGTAGTGGACCATGAGTCTGTTGGAAAATTAGTTTCACCTGGTGGTTCATTTACTGAAATCCAAATTAATGAAGGGTTTTTATGCTATCAAAAGGGCCATGTTGTTATATAAGTGTTGATCTCAACTAATTTGAAAAACCCAAAAAACAATATAGAATGTTCTGTAGGCCACTATTGGTTTTTAAATTTTTTGTGATGAAAATAATGGGTTTGGATCCATGGAAGGTCACTTTAATGAGAAACCCATAAAATGATCCATTTTATGGTGCATCACATGGGATCCCTGTGGGTTATTATTTTCCATTAAAACAATATAGGGGGTGAATGTAACATATAGGTCATAATGAATTTGGGTTCAATCATAGAACCGTAGTGATATTTGTAATAATTTAATGAAATATATAGATATATGGTGTGTACGTTTTATGATAGCATAAGTTTTATGGAAATCATTTGAGCATATGCCCAACACATCAAGATTATCTTTTCGAGGGTTGTTTGGGTGGACCACACATCCCACTATGATGTATAGATAAAATGTTTTGGTATATAATGGAAACACTAATCAGAACATTATGGATGAATGAAAAATCCATTAATTCATAAATATTATTGTTTTTTATGCCTTGGGCATGGTTATTAGAAATAGAAAATGTTATGTATGGAGGGGTTTTCACACCATTGGAATTTATTTATGTGATGTCAAGCAGGGTAGTGCCACACCCCTAGACTCATACTAGTAATTTTCTATGAAATGTATACACTAGATAAGGATCGTATATATAAAGAACGATACATTCATACCCCTAAAACAAGATGAAGGATACATATCATGTTATTCCCAAGATCATGGTGATGGATTCATGAATGGTTATTCCATGGATCAAGATTATTGATTCATGTTAATAATGAATAATAAACTTAACTTGGTGTGATAGATACTATGAAGGGTATGTTATAGATCTAGGTGATGGATTCATATTAGGAGAGAGACGCAACCCAAGCTTATAATGATGGCTTCTTGATATAGATTTCCAATAATTAACTATCTCTATAATCTCATAATTGGTAGTTAAAATTTTATATTGAAATACAATACAAGGATCATATCACAATGGATGGAAGTATCCACTGCTACTGGGATACCATATTCATAAATATGTCAATATAACATTACAATATCAAAATATATCCTTAAAACACATGAAACAATCTTATTCTAAATAATTCAATCCTGAATTTATTTATAGATAATATAGTTGTACACTATGAAAATATAATATAATACGGGTTAGATGAGAGGCCCAGTTAGGGGAAAATTATAGTGAAATATATTATAATAATAATACTCATGATAGAATACTGAATAATAAATAATCATGACATATAAGAAGTACCGTGAGAATCAGAAAATATCCATGGATAGATAACAAATCAAATTTATCACATGGAAACCAATAAAAAAATTCATTGTAATTGAATGAATAATTATAGGTGTCTTTATCATTAATATTAATGTATCAACCAATGATTTTATTCTTTTTTCCATTGTCTCAAGAAAAACATCAATCTATCATCCATGTCTATAAAAACGAAATAAGGCTATCATCATTTAATGATGACACAAACTTCCCTAAAAAAGTTTCATGAGAGACCAATAGATTCACCAATAGTCTATTTTTTTATAATCCCAAATTGTTACTTCTTAAGGACAAATTCATTAACTATATAAATGATAAAAATATTAATAAATTTTTAATATACATTAAATAGAAGTAAATAATAAATTATATTAAAAAACTAAAATATATATATTTCCATGTTAATATCTCTAAAAACATAGATATATGGTTTCCAGATAAAGATAATTCATAGTCAAAAAATACATAATCAGTATAGAATATCTTAATTATTCCAAATATAATAGGATTCACCCATATCAAATGAAAAATATTGGGCAGTGGAAAAGGGTATATAAATTTTTTTGGTCTATAAATATATGATAATAATTTAGTTCAATTGTTTTCCATAGAAAGATACCAATGTAATGAAAGAAAAATAATGTATTATAGTTTTTAAATATTATTTGAATTATTGAAATTATATTCCCCAGAAATATATAAATTGGTTTATAGTATTAGGCCTAATCATCAGGCAGAATATTGAATATTGAGATGAAAATCAACCATATAATTTCATGTGGAAAAACCATATATTCTTTTATGCCATAGTTGTATCCAAATTCTAGTAACCAAATATGGGTATCATTACTAGGTAAACCACACACTCTTTTTGTTCCAAAATATTGGATTTTTATACACTATGGTTGAATTGTAAATTTATTAATTGAGTTTTAATATCATTTTAAATATATATAATTTTTTATAATTCCTTAAATTTACAATCATGATCACCGTACAATAATGAAATTTAATTGAAAATAGATGGGGTGGATTAAGAAACCTTATATAGAGATAATAACAGTTTAGGAAAATATAAAATTAGATTGGATAACTAGAATTTCATTACAAATAATCATATTTGAGATATTAATATGAAACCAAAAACAATTATATTTTGTAGAATTTATAATTTCAAAATAATATCAATTTAAAAGTATAAATTAGGATTTGATACCATTACCTTCCAAAGAAGATTCTTAATGCTTGTGAGGAATATAGAGAACTATAGTAACTCCTTTTATAAGATCTAGAGGATAGAAAAGAACTAATATTCATAATCAATTCCTTTATGGTGGATAGTTATTAGATAATGTTTGGTATTGACATATGTTTATATGCTTAAAATAGGTAATTTTAGAAGGAAATTATAGTTAGTAATGTATATGATTTCTATCACTAATGGGTTATGTTATTTTAGTTATTTAGTTAGGTAGATTATAGAAATAAATTTATGAATGAATTACCAACCAATAATATATATTTTAGATCATCTAATGGTAAAATTTATTTATTAATAAATGATGCACCCTAGTTTAGTAATTTCAATACATATTAATATTGATTAAATATTAATAATTATATTTATTGTACTTCTAAAAATCTACCATAACACATCATACCAAATTTTTAAATGATAAATCCAACATTGATCACAATTTAACATGATTTAATTTTTTAATATTGGAAATTTTCATTTAAAATATATAACATGTAAAATGTATTTCTGTAGATACAAGAAGTTATAATGGTTAAGCTTCCCTAATATTATTTAACATTAATTTTAAATTAAATTCATGTTAATTTATTTATATATATATAATATATATTAGTCATATAAATTTTAAATAGATCCATATATAATCCAAAATATTTATAAAAATATTATTCCTTATAAATTAACCATTTTAGTAGAGTAATATATATTTACCTTGGTAAAAAAATATGGAAATAGAAAAAAATTCCCTTATTGCATAATTTGAATATAATGGTGGATAATATGAAAGTTATTCTATTTGATTCTATTTTTAAAACATAAAATATTTAATATCAGTACAGGTTATAAGAAAAAACCCTTTTTGGAAAATTTTAGTTTTTTACTTAATATATATTTATATATATCATAAATTTTTCAATTATTTTTGGTATTCATTTAATAAATTGATATTCTAATATGAAATCAATATGATGTGGCTTCAAAATAAATTTGATACTAAATTTTACTAAAGTAATATTTTATTAAAGGAAGAGACCAAAAATAATTTTTATTGAAATTTTATACTTATGTTATTAATATGTTAATCATTGGTGTTTTAAAAATAGTAATATCATTTTAAAAATTTATATTTTTTACTTCATAAAACATTTATCCAGTAAATGTTGTTATAAAATTATGGGTCATTCTTATATAAATTTATTATTTTGTAAAAAAAAAAATCTAATTATTCAACTAAACATTCAACTATCTCATACAAATCGAAAAATAGTAATAATAACCTATATTTTATATAACTAATCCAAATATTATATAATTTATATCAAATAAAAATTTATAAATTAATAAGATAACATTTAAACATAACTGATAGATTATTTTAGTTCATATTTTATGAGTATATAAGTTATATATATATAAATAACATATAACAACAATATAATACTTTTTGGATAAACTTAATAATAATTATAATTAAATCCATCGATATCTGCAAATGACCTAAAATATGTCCATTAAAATTTTTTATGCCTTAAACATCTCACGACCCACCTTCACCAAGATGAGAGAAGGGATCAAAAACTACCAGACCCATCCGTCGTTAAGTTGAAGGAGAGATAATGACCCCGGAGACCTTCCTTCAATAGTCCTTGAGTGGCGACTAGCACCAATTGTATAGATTCACTGACAAGATGGAAGGAAATACCATTTTTATTGATAGGATCGGGAGATAATATAGAAATTCCCAACAACGCTGAATGTGTAAGTAAGAGTAATGAGAAAACAAACCATTCCCATATGAATGTTCCAAAGGTAAATTATACAAATGTAAAAGAAAACCCCAAAAGAAAGTATCAAAATGAATAAAAAACAGAAACAACAACTGTCCGAATGTCCAAACTAGTACGACCCTACATGATCCCTGAAGTCCTTCCGGAAACCTAAAAGCAATTTTATATAAGTAGTGTGAGCATACATGTTTACTAATTAGGGAAAACAGAAAGCTCCCATTCACAAGTGGGGAGGCATTCTAATTCCCCGCGAGAAAGGGGAAGACAAAACAGCCAGCACAGAAAACTATCCTCCCAAGCCTCACCAAGGCTCACTCCCCAAATAATGCAGGCCAATTTATATAGTAGTAATAACACATCGATGTTCGGGTACCCCACACCACATACCAACTAGTTTTTGAAGACATCCTACTTATCATACCTCTCCTGCCATTCTCACTACAGTCCCACTACCACACCCCGCCCGTACACACCTAAGCCACAACCACACATCTCGATCTCAATCACCTGGGACACAACAACCACACGTAACCATGCCCTCAAATACCTGGCCCATAACAACTACTACCACGCCCGAAGACACCTGTTCCTCATCACGAAGACACATGGGAACAACTTGCCCGCACTAACCTGGTCCAACCACCACAGCTACCTTGCCTGAAGAATCCTAGGATAAAATGCACTTCAGGCCATCACAGCCTGACCGAAGGGTCTTGGGCCACTCGATAAAGGGATTAGAAAAGGGTCTAATAACCAGTCACTTGTAAAACGTGTTGGTAAAAACACCTTCCCCATGAAATGGGCGTTTTTGACACAACGTGCTCAACTTGGGAGGACACGTATAAGAAACATAAAAACTACAATTATATATATGTAGAAAGCACTAATCCAAACCTAGGGGTTCTGAAACCAACCTAAGCACAAACACCCTAATTACTTTTTATTCGTAAAAAGGAACACCACTAACAACCGAGTCACAACTCATTCCCAGAACCAATTCCCCATTGAACCCATTCTTGGTTTCATGTTCAAGTGATTCCATTTAAGTAAATTCTGCACTACTGGGCAACTATGTGCATAACCACAAGCCATGGAGAAAAACGTACAAGCATCAATTTAAACATTCGCACCCGGTTTTATTGTAAATTCACATAATCAAAAGGGATATGTGAGATCACTCGACGTATTGGAACCAACCCATCCTTGTGATGCAGCCACACACGACCCCAAAACCATGAACAAACCACATCACAACAATGGATGATACCATCCCTTTTCAAAGCACCCCATAAACGTCAAGAAGTATAACCATACATACTACAAAATTAGAGAAAAGGAGTTTCCAGGTTCATGTACACAATTCATTATGTCTCCCATTCTGTTTGGTTAATCAGGGTGATCAATCAAGGATTTTCCCCACTGGGAATCCATTAATTTATATGAGTTTACATAATTAACCAATTTCTATGTTAAGACATTAAATCACCATAGAGGACTGGGGTTCATTAGTGCAAAAAGAAATACCCCAAATGTCCATGATTTTCCATGGGCATAAGCCCATACAATTCACAACATAAATAGTCAAGGATACAAAAATACAACAGAAACATCGATCACACAACCCTTCATTAGTTAAATGTCTATTTTTATCTTCATTAATGTTTGGATTCATCCATCCCATAGAAACAATAGTATATCCACTATACATGATACACATTAAAGATATATGGAGGAAAAACCCCGCTTGGATGATCAACTATCAATGTTTTTATTCTCACGCCAAGAACTGAGGATGCGTGGCTTGCAGGGGAGGAACTCTGAGGACTCCAAGGATGAGTAGAAAAGCTCTAACATGGGCATACCACAATCCTTGGGAAGGAGGGACTCCAAACGCACCAATTAGAAGAAATAAAATCATCCAAGGAGATGAAGGAAGAAATTATAGCATGATATAAAGATGAGATCTTATTGTTACGGGATATGGAATTTAAAATGACATTGAAGTCGGATCGTGGTTTCCCATGGGATTGGATGGTTATGAAAGATGTAAGTATTGTCATTTAATAATTCCCATTAGAGAGGATTATATAATAGCTTTGTGTTTAACGGTTTCCTTTAATCAGAGGAAAAACACGCAATAGGGGTAGAACTAGAAGATATGGGGAAAAAGTGTGACACTGAGGAAAAACCACACGTATGGTAAGTTATGATTTCTCGTCTCTTGGGGGATTATTGATATTATTCTTTTAGGAATTAAATGTCTTATAAAGGGGTTTTGAAATTCTTTTACATCAAAAGATACGTTGTAGGAGCAGAACTGGAATACTCAGTAAAACTAGAAAAAGAGTGGTGACCGCTCGATGAGGATGTGGGGCCACCGTCACAGTGCCACTATTTCAGTGGATCGGTGTTTTGGCAATGTACTGGACCAGGAGGGTCTGGTCCATTACATTAGATTACTCTCAGACTATTCTTGGCCTCGATAATTAATATGAGGCTTGAAGAAAGGAGAGGGGTCCAAACAATAACCTAAAAATATTCATCTCATGAGTAAACCTCCTTGTCACCATAGAATTACCCTTCCTCATCCATCTATTGAACAATCACAGATGTCATGTGGGTGAGGCGTTCCCTTCCTCCATGTCATGACACTATCCACTTTGGGTGGAAATGACTTGGACGAACCGGTTTAGATGCATCCACATTAATGAGTCTTAGTTAATGATCATGTCCTCCCTTCCCCACATCTTAGGACTCTTCACGCGCACTTGAAACACATTCCAAAGTTTACCGGGTCAAGCATTACAACATAAAAAATTATGAAACAAAACATGATAAAACTAAAAATAACTATGGGTACTAGGCGCACATCTGTGCTTTCTGTTCCCAGGTACTATCCTCGAGCCTACCATGCCTCCATAACACATGAACCAAATGAATGGTTCATCCATGGAACATCTTCTTCTCGTGATCCTCGATCCTCACTGGTCGTGCCACGAACATCACATCGTTCTTGATATCTATCTTTCACCAGTTGAGGATGTTTGAATCTTCATGAAGATACCTATGGATCTGGGACACATGGAAGACATCATGAACCTTTTGAAGCGGCGGTGGCAGCGCCAGTTGATAGGCCACTTCACTGACTGCCGCAACACCTTGAATAGTCTGAAGAACCTGGGAGAAAGCATACTTCCTCTTCTGAACATTTATTGCCCACGCTGAGGAGAGACTTTCAAGAATATGTGGTCCCTGACCTCGATCTCCAAGGGTCTCCTCCTATTATCATCATATGAATTATTCTGGTCTTGAGTCGCCTTCATCCTCTCTCATATAAGCTGAACCTTCTCTATCGTGATCTGCACCACCTCCGTGCCAAGACCGCCTACTTCTCTGACCTCCATCCAGCATACGGGTGAGTAGCACAGCCTCCCATAAAATGTTTTGAATGGGTCCATGCTAATGGTAGAGTGATAGATGTTGTTGTAAGAAAACACTACCAGAGGAATTTGTCATACCCATGATCCTACAAGGTACAAAACTCATTCTCATAGCATATCCTCCAATGTCTGGATGGTGCGCTATGTCTGTCCATCTATCTGGGTCTAGAAAATAGTTTTGAGGCATATCCAGGTGCCAAAATCATGTTTCAATCTTTTCAAGACCTATTTGGTAAACTGGGTATCCCAATCGGAGAATATGGATCTCGCGAATCCGTGAAACCACACCACCTTATCCACGTACCTCTGTTCTAGGACATCCATTGTAGATGACTCCTTGATCACCAGGAAGTGGGATGATTTTGTCATTCGGTCCACCACTACCCAGATAGCATCACAACCCCATTGATATCTTGGTAGTCCCATGATGAAATCAATCAAGATGTCATCACACATACACTCGGGGACATATAAAGGTTGTAACAGACCTCCTAGGACGTGGTGTTTGACATTCACTAGCTGACACATGAGGCACTTTTCTACAAACTCTGCCACTTCCCTCTTCGCCTCGGGCCACCATAACTGACCTCTCAAGCCCTGATACATTTTAGAAGTTCCCTTATGTAATTTCAGGGGTGTTATATAGAACTCAACAAGAAATCTCCCATGCATCGTCTCTGGAAAAAACATCTTCCTTCGGAAAAGAATTCGATTCTTACCATCCTACGACAATCCTTCCGGATCATTTCTTTGGTTATCTCGATCACACATCAATTCACTCTTTATGTATCCCCACATAGACTCATCCACCTACCATAGTATGGAGGATTGCACTATCATCTAAAATAGACAAACTCTACCACAATCTTCCTTTACATCGAGGTGTAGTGCAACCAATTCTTCCATCTCCTTCCAAGCATCCGTCAATTCTCGAACCACATCCTTATTCCAGATCAAGGAATCTGCCAACACATTTCCCTTACCATCAATGTATGGGATTTCAAAGTCGTAGTCCTGAAGGAACTCCATCCACCTTCACTGCCGCAAATTCTGGTCCCACTGTGAGAAGATGTATTTCAAACTCTAGTGATCCATGAAGACCACGAAGCACTCCTGATGATGTAATGCTGCCACAACATCAATTCCAGCACTCCTGCCGCAGGTTCTTGATCGTGGGTGGAATAGTTACATTCATGAGGAAATAACAGCCTAGACCCAAAAGAGATCACTCCTTTCTATTTCATTAGCACGCACCACATTCCTTGTCCTGGGGAATCAAAAAATACCTCAAATGTTACTCCCTACTTGTTTATCCTCAGCACTAGTGTACTAACCAACATCCCCTTCAGATAAATGAACACTGACTTACACTACTCATTCCACACGAATCCTTGGACTTTCTTGGTCAAGGTTGTCAATGGCGCTGCAACTCTGGTGATGTTGGAAAAAAATCTCCGGTAGTATCCTACTAGTCCCAAGAAACTGCGAACATCTACCACATTCATGGTCATTTCCCAAGAATCAACCGCCTCGACCTTTGATGGGTCCACTGCTATTCCCCGCTCGGACACCACGTGACTAAGGAAATGCACTTATTGAGTATAGAACATGCACCTTGTCTATTTCCAATTAATATGGTGCTGGTGAAGGACCTCTAATACCATTCTTAGATGATCAACGTGATCCTCCTATGATTTCATGTAGATTAGGATGTCATCGATAAAGAAGACTACGAACCAGTCTAGGTATTCCCTGAAGATAGAGATCATAAGCCCCATGAACTAGGATGGAGCATTTGTAATGCTAAACAACATGACTACAAACTCAAAGGGCCCAAATCTGTACCTGGAGGAAGTCTTCATGATGTCACCCTCCTTTGCCCTCAAATGGTGATATCCTGACCGTAGGTCTATATTGGGGAACCATCATGACCCCTACAATTGGTCAATGAAATTATCTATCCTTAGTAGAGGGTTATGTTTCTTGACAGTTACCAGATTCAGTCTCAGGTAGTCTATGAATAGCCTGGGAACACTATATTCCTTTCTCTGAAACATGAATGGAGCACCCCACGGTGACGCACTTTGTCGAACAAAACCCTTCTTCATCAGATCATCAATTTGAATTTATAACTTCCACAGCTCTGAAGGTTCCATCCAATAGGGATACATCGAAATAGGATGTGCACTAGGTTGTATGCCTATCCCGAACTCAACGTCTCGTCGAGGTGGTAGAGTAACCACCTCCTCGAGGAAGATGTATATGAACTCACTGACGATCTTTGAGACTTCCACCATCTCTGTTTCTACTGACTTCACTGGTAGCATGGCTAGCAAGGAATGGAAAGGCTCCCCTCACCTGCTGCCCTCCGGAAAACCCCGCACACTGATGAAAATCACACATCGGTCGCCAATACCTGAAAACACAACACGTTTCATGAAGAATTCAATGAAAACACACACTGAGAAGAGCCAGTTGTTGACTAAAATGACTTCATATGACTGCATATATAGTAAAAGGATGTCTCCATTGGATTGGTGTGGTCCCAAAATCAATCAATATCCTTAGAAAACAAGAGATAAGCTGGTCTGACAATTGATTGGCGTACTCAAAACCAAGGGATCAAAGAGATACATTGTGTCTAGGACCAAGGCATGGGCAAGACGGGGTGAAAAAAGGAGTGTGAGGCTCCTGAATCAAATAAGGCATATGCAAGATTTCTAAAAAAGATGATTGTACCTCGAACGAACTCCGGACCTGCTGGAACTACTACCTCTGTAGCGTGTAACTTCCTACGCCCAGCTCCTCTTCCCCTCTTCTATCGGCAACCTCCCTGATCGTGCCCTGGTCATGGTCCCTGAGGAGCTCCATAAGGTCGACCACCTCCTGCAATGTATGCCCTCGGAGGAGCGGGAGCTCATTCTCCCTGCTGCTACTTCTGAAAGGGCGTAGCTGGAAACTGTTTGCGGATGAGGTGGGTTCTGCACCGTCCCATCCCCATTGTACTATACATAGTTCAGGCACTGATTCAGAAGGTGCCCATGGCTTCCACAGATGATGTATCTCGTTTCTGGGCCCGAAAGGAAAGGGTGAGGACCAGGAGATCAGAACTAGAACTGTTGAGTCTTTCTCCCTACTAGTCAAAACCTATAGGGCCCTAATACCGGAGGCCTGCTGCTGACAACCATCCCCTTCGACAAGCCCAACTAGATTCCCTCTCACGACACACCTCCCAGTGTGTGCATCCTTTCGACAACTTGAGCTTTCTTCTGGACCTCCACATTTGTTGGTAGGGTGAAGGGAGTAAGAACATTATGGAGAGAAGGTCTAAGTGCCTCCTCCAAACATATCGCCTGAGACTCGTCATCTGGAAAGAGGTCCAGAGAAAAGAGAAGGAGATCGTTGAACTTGATACCCAACTCTTATACTGACATACTCCCCTACCGGAGGGAGATTAGCTCATGTCTCTTCTCAGCCTTAATCGCGGAAGAAAGGAATTCCTCCCTTAATTACTTCATGAAGTCTGTCCATATTACCTTAGCCTCCCTCTTCTCCACGAGATATATTGTCCAACACTAACACACTTCTACCCGAATATGGATTTTCAGTAAGAGAAACCAAGTACTGAATTGGAGCCCAGATCAAGCTGAAAGCTACCACCTACTCTTTTAGCCAGCTCTCTATCTCCACTTCTGAGATGCTGCCCTCGTACTTACCGAGGGTCTGCCGCTAAAAGTTACAAAGCGTACTATGCAAATTATCTTCCTCCACCTCTCAGTCAGCCCTCTATTTATCAGCCAAATCATCCTCTTGAGGCTCGATCGACTGCACTACCCTATATCGTCGTCCGGGTTCCATAGCTTCAACGTAAACAAGGAATTCATAAGCCTGGGTAATGTAGAATATTAATTTTTGATTTTTATAGATGTATTATTCATTTGAAATCCCCATAATACCCCAGAAACACAAGAACACAAGTCATTATGACGCATTAATCTTTCCTAGGGTCTCTACCCTACAATCAGTGTAGCCTCACTTGGTCGTTTGGTAGGCCCATAGTCCTTGCATCAGATCATGGGGGGCCCAAAAATCTTGTGTCCTAGCCGGTCTATTCTGCCCCATTTCACGCTCCAAGATTTACTAACATTGTTTCCCTACCATAACATGCAATCATCAATGTGCCTATCCCCGAGCTTCATCATATCTCTCAACCAATCCCCCCCCCCACCACCCCCACCCTCTGATACCATTTTGTCATGATCCACCTTCACCATGATGAGAGAAGGAATAGAAAATTGCCAGACCATTATTTCTTCAAGTTGAAGGAGAGATAATGACCTCTGAAACCCACCTTCATTAGGTCTTGTAGTGGAGACTAGAACAAAGGTTATAGAATCACACACAAGATGGAAGGAATTACCCATTTTATTGATAGGATCGGGAGATAAGATAACAATTCCCAACAACACCAAAAGTATAATTACATATAATTCCAAAACAAACCATTCTCATATGCATGTTCCAAAGGTAAATTTTACAAAAGTAAAATAAAACCCATAAATAAAGTACCAAAACGAAACAAAAACAGTAAAAACAAGTGTCCCAACTTCCGAACTAGTACGACCCTGCATGATACTTGAAGCCCTCCTGGAAACCTGAAACCATTTTTATATATGTAGGGTGAGCATACAAGTATACTCAGTAGGGAAAACCATGAGATCTCATGCAAATGTGGGTAGTAATTCTAATGCCTTGTGAGGAAGATGAAAACAACACACCCAGCAAGGAAGACTATCCACCCAAGCCTCACCAAGGAACACTATCCAAATAATGAAAGTCATGTTATATAGTAGTAATAACACATCGATGTTTGGGTACCCCATGCCACTTCGCAACTAGTTATTGAAGACATCCTACACATCAGACCTCTCCCACCATTCTCATTGCAGTCCCACTACCTCACCCCACACCCAAACACCTGGGCTACAACCACACATCTTACCCACAATCACCTGGGCCACAACAACCACATGTAACCACGCTCACAAACACTTGTGTGTGAAAAACTACTTCCACTACCGAAGACACCTAGGCCTCATCTCGAGGAAACATCGAAACAAACTGCCCGCACTCACCTAGGACAACCACCACAACTACCATGCCTGAAGAATCATGGTCTAAAATGAACTTCAGGCCATCACAGCCTGCCCAAAGGGTCTTGGGCCACTCGGGAATGGGAGCAGAAAAATAGCTAATAACCAGTCACTTGTAAAAAGTGTTGGAAAAAACACCCTCCTCCAAGAAATGGGGATGTAGGGCACAAAGTGCTAAACTTGGGTTGGGCGCGAATAAGAAACCTAAAACTAAAATTATATATATAAGTAGCAAGAACTAACCCAACCTAGGGGTTCCAAACCCAACATAAGCACAAACACCCTCGTTACTGTTCAATTGTATAAAGGAAAACCACTCATAGCTGATTCACAACTCATTCCCAGAACCAATTCCCCATTGAACCCATTATTGGTTTCATGTTCAATTGATTCTATTTAACTAAATTCGTCACTACGGGGAAACTAATTGGATTAAACACAAGAAAAAGTGAAAAACAGCCAAGTAGCAATTTCAACATTCACACCAAGTTCTCTTGTAAATTTTCATCGAAAAAATGGTTCTGTGAGATCCCTCGAAGTATTGGGACCAACCCTGCCTCGGGATACAGCCCCAAACTTCCCCAAAACCATGGACCAACAACTTCACAATAATAGAGGATATAGTCCCCTATAATACCACCCCATAAACGACAATCAGAACAACCATACGTACTACCAAGAAAGAGAAATGTAGTTTCTAGGTTCAAGCACACCATTCATTAAGTTCCCCCTTTCTGTTTGGTTAATCGGGTCGATCAGACAAGGATTGTTGCCCACTAGGAATCCATTAAATCAGCTGAGTTTACATAATTAATCAATTTCAATGTTAAGCCATTCAATCATCATATAGGACATGGGTTCATTTGGGCACAAAGAAAGACCATCAACGACCATGATTTTTAGTGGTCATAATCCCCCACAATATACTACGTAAATAGTCATAGATAGAAAAATACAGCAAGAAACATCAATCACAACCCCATTCATTCTTTAAAATTTGTTTTGTTATCTTCATTAATGTCTGTTTTCATCCATCCCACTGAATCAAATAGTATACCTGCCCCGAATGATACACAGTAATGAGAGATGGATGAAAACCCTATATGGATGATCAATGATCGATGTTTTTCTTCTTGCACCAAGAACTTATGATGCACAGCTTGTAGGGGAGGAACTCTAGGAAGTCAAAGGATGAGCAGAAAAGATCCAACACAGGCGCACAACAATCCTCGGTGATGAGGGACTCCAAACAATCCAAGGAGAAGAAAGAAAACCCATCATGGAGAAGAAGGATGAAATTATAGCGTGATATAAAGATGAGATCCCGTTGTTACGGGATATTGAATTCAGAAGGGATTAATAGTCGGGTCATAGTTTCCCATGCAATTGGGAAGTTACGCATGATCGAATTAATTTTCATTTAATAATTCCCAGTGTACATGTTTCTATAAAAGTTGTGCGTTAAACAGTATACATTAATCAGAGGAAAAACCGCACAATAAGGGCGAAACTGGAATGTATGTGGAAAATGTGTGACACTGATAAAAAACTAGAAGTTTGGTAAGTAATGGTTGCCCAACTGTTGGGGAATTTTAGATATTATTTTATTTTGATTTTAATGGCATTGAAAGGGGTATTAAAATTATTTTACATAAAAAAGTTACGTTGCGGGTGTGGAACTGGAAAACTCAGGAAAACTGGAATAATAATGATGACCACTCTGTGAGGATACGGTGGCATCGTCAGAGTGCCACCGTGACCGGTGTGCGACCATCACAGTGCCACCGTAATTGGTGGAGCTGTGTTTTGGAAAAGTACTGGACCCTGAGGGTCTGGGCCATTACAAAACATGATGAAAACCTCTTTGTAATGGAATAATAATATAATGGACTTTATAAAACATAATTTCAATAAACCTTAATGGTATTAATATAATTATTTATGGGATAATAAGAATGAATGACGTTGATTTTACAAACCCAGTTGAAATTGTAATGAATATTAACAATCCATATTACAAAGAGGATAAAAATGTAAAAAATGATGTGAATTGGTATTAATTAAGATGATATATGGAATGTTTTATGAATAAGATCATAAATTAGTTAATTATATTTTACATTATCATATTTCAAGTTAAAATAATTACCAGAAATGTAAGGGTTTTGTTAATGGTTTTAGAAACACAAAATTATTACATTGGGTATTATTCTTTCTTCGTGATTTCATTTCCCTTAGGATTAAAAAATATTCAATTTTAAATTATGTTATCTCTTATATCATTATAGGAAGATTGTTTTTAATTCAAAACCACATCCATGAAAAGTTACTCTTGAGTATGTATTCTATATTGATGATCTCAAAATATTATTGAGAAAAGTATTTTGTGATTTGGGTTCTATTTTTCATTTTATTTTCATAATGATCAGTTCCCAAGGAGTTTTGTTTCACATTTCAACCTGTTTTTCTTTAAAATTACATTAATATTTTTATAAAAACAATTTTTTCTGTTATAATTGACGTAATTGACGTTGTTAAAAGACATGTAAATGTAATGTAAGCCACATTTATTTATTTGGATTTATTATTCTATTAAAGGTGAAAATTTTTCAAATTTAATGTTTTTAAAACCCAATTTTATTCCATGGATTACTTTTGAAAAGTTAATTATTTTCATTTAATTTATTTATGAATATGTTTTTATTTAAATGATTTTATTATAATGTGTAATGTAATTTACATTCATGTGGAATTAATATATATGGGTAAATATGGGAGGGGTATTATTTAATCATAAAATGTATTGGTTAAATATATAAATCATAGGATATATTTATATATAAAATAAAATGAAAATATATTTAGTTGTTTGAATGAATGGGTAAAACTTTGTGACTGTTTAAAGTGTTTTACATGAGGATATAATTTTGTTATCTCATTATAATTTGTGATAGTTTGTGACTCATTAATGTAATTTGTCTCCATTATAATGTTAATTCCATAGTTAAAGGATTTTATTCATTATGATCGTATGATATCATCATTATAATTTTTAAATAAAATCTATGAGATTTTATACCTATTTTGAATCAATCTTTATCTATTTTGGAATTAAATTCATATACTGTGTACTTTGAATGTCATTGATGTATTATGATTATAACTCATGATGTTTTGTTATTTCCATTATTATCATTTTTTTACAAATATTCTAATGAACTCATCATTAGTGAATGATTTACTCATCCCATAATGCGAATTTCAGCTCAACTTTTTATTATGTTTTCATTTTGTAAGTATTGAGCTTGAGTCTTACTAGTTTTATATCTATAATGTTATCAAAAATGATACCATTAATGAGAAATCACAGTATGTTTTTTCAAATAAGTTTATTATTTAGATAATATCCAAAGACACTGAGCATATTTTGACCTGAGATTTTCATACATAGATATTATTTCTCTTCAGATGAAAATTTATTACATCAAACAAAAAACACTAGAATACTATTATAGTTTAGTTTCTTAGAAAACTATGTAAACAATCTTATAATTTGATGAATTATCATCAATATCCCTTATAATGATCATCATATTTAGTACTCTTCAAAAAAACCAATATACATACTTTGTTTATATGTAGGAGAAAAAATCATAATAAATGGTCCCCTATAATTCTCAATATGGGTAAAATAAAAGATATATAGGCATTAGATGGGAATAAATTTATTTTTAAATGATAATTACATTTGGAAACCATTACCTACATATCATATATCTTAATCCTGAGTCATGGAAAAATGATTTTCATTTCATAAGACATCAATAATAATATAATGAAATAACATGAGCCATAAGTACCTAACATTGGAATTAGACATAGATTAGTGTCATACACATAAGAATAAATAATATTCTATCATGGTTACCCACTGAGACATTCACAACATGTTAGGTATAGGTTAACTACCTATGTTCACTCATCAGATTTGATATGAACTCTTAGGTACCCTATTTCGGGCTTGGGATAACCACCGTTTATACCCATTAATATCATTTGACAATAATCATTACCTAAAGTAACAATTGGAGGAAAAGATACCACCCATCCCAAAAAATCAGATATGTGTACTATAAGATCATGATAAAATTGTGATATCAAAAACTATGATTTCAAATGGGTTTTATAAACACCAAACCATATAATAACTTGTTAAAATATGATATGTTACATAATAATTTTATAATTACATTAGTGATTAACCCAATTAAAAAATAAATTGGTTTCATATGATTCTTTTCAGTGGTATAATCCATGGAAATGAAAGTGTTATCGTAATTATTTTATTTGGATATCATATTTATAGAATATAAAATAATGTTATCATTAGATTATATTCATAGAAAATCATAATCTATGTCCAAATATTTCTTCGTATATGGATAGGTATTTTGAAAGATCACATTGAACATATCATGAGGATAATAACACCTCTTTAAAAATAACATTTTAAACTTAAAAATTGATAACATATTTTGAATATTATTTTATTTGAAAATATACTTTATAAAATATAATTATATTTTTAATGAATATGATTTTATTTATATAATAAATTATATTTATTCCATACACATTAAAATAAACATTCCTTTCAAAATTTTATTTAAGTACAATGGAGAATTTTTTGAAAAAAATTGAAGATTCCATTTGAAATCTTATAATAAATTAAAAAAACACTAAAAAATCATTATTAAATAATTTGAATAATTATTTATAATAATTTTTAAATCATTTTTATAATAAATGGGTTTTGAATAAAAGTTGTTCACTACCATATATTGAATGAAAATCTATTTTATTAATAACATATTGTTGAAACTCTTGGGTAAATAAAATGAAGAAAATGATGGGAAAATTGGATTCTCATTAAATAACCATAGGATAATAAAATTCAACAGTTTATTAAGAGATATAAATTTTTATTTTTCATTTGAATCATAATTGTAAAAATCCATACAAATGTTGACATTGTAATATAAAATCATTACCACTTTGGTAACCTTTAATCGTAACCCCCATGAATGAATAATATTTAATGAAACTTATAATATTATGATAACATGTAAATTCATGATATTACATTTTAAAGGGGATTAATATATAACTCATAATATATGGTAGGTATGTAACATGAGATATGTCCCAAGGGGGCATGTTGAGGAAAAAATTCCATAACGAATTATTAACTTTTGAACTATTAACCCTGTGAAAGATAGATAAAAAATAGATATTTAAAATATAAATAAATATTAGTATAATAATAATAAAATAAATTATTGGTATATTTTCAGTCAACATAAAATAAATATGTTTTGAATATATCACGAGTCTCACATAAGTAAAAAGGATTAGACTGAAGTCCATTACTAATTTAGTATTATTTTTAATCACAATCTATAATAAATAATAATGTCAAATAAACCACTAATATCATGAAATAATTTATATTCAATATATATCTTGTCTAATGAGAATTATTTACACCACACAAAATGAACTAGTACTGATTTTTCAAATGTCTATAATAAATAATGCATAGACTAGAATTTTTTTACTATATGTATCAACATCTTTTATACTCATCTGAATTTAATGTACAATAAATATAATATAGAACTACTCATACACATAACATACCATATTTTATATACTTATTTAATTTTTTGAATCCTTTATTAAAATTCCATGTTATAGTCACATTTTGGGTAATGCCTTGTTTGTTTTTCATATATGTTTTGATTTTTAATTTTTGGCCTTCAGTAATTAGTTATAGATACATCATATCCTAAATTAAAAAAATGAAAAAATTATCATACTGAACAATAGAATAATCTGTAACTGACAATATTGAAATAAGGTTTTCATAAATTATATATGTTATGGTCGTGGAGATATACGTCGTATGTACATGATCATAATATCATAGTTATAAAATAATTTCTTTTAATATACTTATTCATTTTTAAAATGTGTTGTGTTTATGAAAAGTGATAGTCATTACACTTTGTGAAGGTTTTAATCCACACATACATGAACGTTGTATTCATATTTTAATAAATGAACTTATAAGAAATAAAATAATATTATATCTTTTCATAATCATACTATATGTCCTTAATATAATAATTTTTTCCTATATATAACTTATATTATAAAAATCTATCCATATATTCTTCCATGTAATCTGTTATAGGAAATGAATCACACCACATTGTGAGATGATAGTCTACCGTAAAAACGAGAAACATTATAATATACTCTATAAAAAGTAAATTAAAATTGAATATATGATATAATGACCCAAGAGGTATAATTATGTTTTAAATAACATATATATATATATATATATATTTTATAACCATTATCATACCAATAATTGAGAGGAGACTGTGTATAAAAGGAGGACATCAATTCATGAAGAGTTACTCTATCAGACACATGTCTGATGATTTTATAGACCATTTAATAAAAGTAAAGAATTTTATAGCTTATAAAATTAATATAAAATAATGTGATTATATTTATTAAACATATTTAATTATATAATCATATATAAATAATATTATTTGATGTGAATGAATAAATAAAATAATAAAACCCATTGAAGAATGTTAATTTTTTTCAGGTATCCTCTTTATTGTTTCACAAAAAACGTTCGCAAGATGGATTTCAACCCAAAATTGGGATTTTATAAATATAGGAGTAATGTTCGTATGTTATGTGGTTGGGTTTTGAAAAAAATAACATATATAATGGCCCTATACTTTTACACATATTATTAAATGACTTTAACCATAATTATCCATCAAATTGAAACCAAGGATTGTAAATTCTAGTGTCTTTGGAAGATAAGGTACATAAAACAACGACAAATTATTTAAAAAATGTATATTTATATACATAATACATAATTTTATCCTAACATCATTTTTTCTATTAATTCAACATATAATTACCTAGGGAATACAGAGACATAATGGATGAGCTAAAAACCTAGTATGGTAACAATGATATAAATAAAACCGTTTACTTTTATTAGAAGGATTAACATGATGAAATGAAAATTAATAGAACATAATATAAAATATAGAATAATAACATATAGAATATGGTATCACATCATCCTTTCTATATATAAAATTTTCAATCAACGTAAACATTGAATATAAATGAGTCAGGGATAACTACTATGATAATATCACATGGTGAACAAAGTTCCATAAAGGAATCAGATTTACTCTCTATCCAAACATTAAATATCATTGGATTAGAAATTACTAATGATTATGAGTTCTATTTTTTTGGAAGCTCCAAAAAATTTTCATATATATCTATTCCACATAAATAATAAAACATGAACTATACACACAAGGGTGACACATAGAAAGAAATGGGTATTATAATATTTTCATAAGGCATAACCATGGGGAATATAATAACTATATCCCTTATAGAATTAATTCAAATAATATAAGTAAATTTATAATTTAAAATTGAAATTTGTAATGAAGATTTTATTCAAACAATGTTAAAGAATATAAAAACAATGTTTAAAAAAATTTATAAAGGAGCCACATTAGTGTGGTGTAATGAAAATTACTATGGACCTAAAGAGGAAAAATGTGTATTTTTTTAAAACCATAAATGAAATAGTATTGTTTTTCATGAAAAAATCGTTCATTTTATATACATAGTATTGGTTTAAATATATTATGGAGTGTACATGAAAATGGGCATCAAATTGGGAAGCTCACATTAATCGGTAATTCTTATTGAAAATAATTGATAAGGGAACCTTATAAATCATTTATTTCACCATAAATTAAGTATTAATTGATATGGGTATACAATTTTTGAACATATAAATGAATTTACGATGATTACATGATAAAATTTCTGAATTACCATCTGGTAAATTTAGAGAAAACATAACCTGAAAAAAATATGGAGCATCAGAGAGAATCTCATACCTTATGTTCTAAAATGTTCTGAACTTGTAGTTAATGTGACATATAATAAAATTAAATCCAATAAATTCCTTATTTATATAAAATTATACGTGAATTTAATTTATTATAGTTTTATTAGGTTAATTTATGATAATTTTTTGACTAAAGTGCTTAATTTCATCATTTTGGGTGAGTTTATTTCATGGTTTCATGGTTTATTCGATTGGGTATAATTATGAGAGTTCATATAAAATTCAAGAAAAATATATAACAAGAATTATATGGTATTAATTTATTTTGAAAAATTTTAATGGTCCCATGTCATTTTATTTTTTAAAATGTGGATTATACTTTTGATAAAATGTTTAGTAAAAAACATTAATTTATTTATGTTTGTTTTATAGCCGTCCAAAATTAGTATCATTTTATATAATAATATGTTTATATGATTGTTAATAAAAATTAAATAATATTTAACACACATATTATTATCTAATTTTAAAATGAAAGTTTTTTAATGACCATCAATGAAGGTGTTAAAAAACCAATAACTCATCGCCCATTAAGGCGTTGAATTGACACCTCACGAATGATGTTCTCATGTATAAAACTAACAGAGCATAGATGAGATTTTATAATTTATACTAAATTAATATGATAAAATTAATGTATATATATATGACATTGGATTTATCATGTTTCTTTCGATATGTGAGGACATGGATGGATTGTAAATGAAAAAAATAGAAAACAGAGGGTTTTACCTCTTTAGTATCGTCTCCTTGAGAACCTCTGTAAGGCACGCGTAAATGATGTTTTGTTGAGACCAAAAACACCATAACATGGGTAAGAGGTTTGGGAGAGTAATTGGGAATAATTTAAGATAAAATTATGGTTTAGAATTTGTGAGTAAATGAGGTGGTGTGGAATGGTATTTATAGTGGGATGGGAGGGGTGTTTTGATTATTTTATTCATAGTTTCTTTTTTTTGGATGAATAATATAAATTGTGTTTATTATATAGAAACATTATAGTAACTAAAGTATATGAGTTATATATAATGTCTGCCTAAATAATCTACGACTCATCCATGAATCAAAATTTAATTTATTCACTTATATGTTTTAATATTTTAAATTACAATATTTTATTATTCACAAAAAATTCAACAATTTTGGATAATCCAAAAAATTAATCCATACCATTTCGTAGTGAATATATTTAAAAAATGGACTGAATTTTATGAAAATAATATTTTACATATTAGTAAATTAACATTTTATCATAATAATCATATATTCTAATAATATCATTTTTATGATTATAGCTGATTCTGTCACACTTTTAAAAATTAGTTAAGGTATTTTAAAATAATATTAAAATCATAATAAAAAAATATTAAATTATGAAACATTTTTATTAAAAAAAATATCTTAAATAATTATATTAATTATAAAATTGTAAATAATCCATTACATTTCACATTAATAAAAATGATTAATTTATCATTTTTATGCAATCTATTTACATATTCCATGATATAAATATATAATAATGTCATTCCTAAGATGCTGAAATTTTATTTATACATACATAGGTGATGATACTATTCTATTGGCTAGTTTACAATTTGTAATGTTCACATTACTATTCCAATGGCCAACATGATTTTCCATGTGAAAAGGTTCTTTGAATTCTATAAATACAACTGATTTCATTCTTAATTTATGAAAATAATGTTACTATTTGGTAATATATGTGAAATGTGTGGTATATAATATATTAAAGAATTGTATGAACGAATATTATATTGATAAAATTTTAGGCCCCTACATTCTTCCCCCCTTACGAAATTTGTCTCATGAAATTTTCTTTGACATTATATTTTGAAAGCATAATGGGGTAATTCTCCTTAATTTCTACTTTATATACCCATGTCACCTCTTCATGCTTATGGTTTTTCAGTAGTATATTAACCTGGTGAGTAGTTTCGCTGCATATAACATTATCTCTTCTAACCAATATATTAACTAGATTCTCTTAATGCGAGAAGTTGTTCTCCAGTTGTACAACCTCTATATTAAGTTTATATGAGGGTTCTATTATGTAAATTCCCAAGAAGAATAAATTGAATAAATTAGGTAAATATATCTTGGTATGTAGAAGTTATATTATATAAGCCACAACTCTGAAGCGATAAATAATATTGAAGGACCTGATTTACAAGGGACCAACCATTATTTCATTACAAGTTTTATTATATTCTCCATAAAGATATGTGATGGAATAACTTGTCTCTAACCATAAAATCCATGTTCTATTTATGACTATTAGTATATCTCGTTAGTCAACTTTGGGTATCTCGGATATGCTACTGAATGGTTTTCACATTTTTTTCTATTTCTTAGACCTTTTCAGATCATATTATCTTTTTTCATTAACTTCATCACACCAAGATATTTTTCGGAATCATTTCCTATAAAGGGATTTATATATAGCCATTTTGATGCTTGAGTGGAAAATATTGTTGTTTTAGAACTCGACCATAGGTATATGTTCATTCCATCCTCCCATGATGTTCACAAGAAATGTTCTCAATATTCATTATGGTTTATAAATAGTCTACTCAGATTGGTCATCAGTTTTTGGATGATAATTCATACTGAAGATCAAATCTGTTTTTTTGATAATGTTGGTTATTTTTTCAAAACATATAGGTAAGTATAATCTATAAAATATATAAAATCGATAGTGGTTATCCATGAAAGCTCACCAGTTATTTGATGCATATCTGTGAAATGTGGTCAGTTGAGAATTCCACTCAAATTGGAATAAAGTGAGGTGTCTTTATAAGATGATTCACAATGAACCATATAGAATTATTTCCTCTGTATATCTATGGATTTTCAGTGAAAACCCCCATGTGGACTTTTTCCCATTTACATGTTGCTCTTGGTAATGGTTGTATCGTTAGGTTTTTCTTTTCTATTCATCCTTCACCTTCAGACATACCAGGAAATTTGTTATATATTCATCAATTTTCTTCTTCCAATTGTCCTACTAATTGTGATTTCTAAGATCTTAATATATATTTTCATAATCTGTTAATATAGGAAATTTATTTATGATCATCATTAATAAAATATATTTTAATATATTAATTAGATGGTACACATATTCTTGACATAAATCTTACGACTCCATCCTTGTCAATTTTGAACTCTAATCATTTCCCATTTCTGATAGCTTATTCTTTTTTCTAAATTTCCTCTTTATTTCAATGAGTAACGTTAAAAATCACCATAAGGTAGGGTTTTGAAATAATTTTATAATATATTGATGATGTTTCTTCCATAATTATTCCCATTTTCATCCATTACAGGTCCATGAAGATTTCATAATTCTTAATTCTCATCATTGGTAATGTTTCAGGATCTATTCTACATATAAAATCTGGCACACTATTTGATTTATCTGGATGATAGTAGATTTATTAGTCATAATAAAAGATGAGATATGATGATATTAATTGGTGAATATTAATCTCCATATATGATAGTATATACATATGGATATTATGATTAGTATATACCCCACACTTCTTTGCATAAAGATAATACCACAATATATTCAATGTTAATATCAAAAATTCCAACTCCATGTCATGTTTATGATAGTTTTTCTCAATAATTTATAACTACATTGTTCCATAGTTTTTAATGATAACATTTTTCATCAATACACAACCTAAACCCTACTTTGAAGCATCAATGTATACCACAAATAGTCCCCACTTAATGGTAGTTCAAGTATCGGTGCAGTGATATGACTCTTTTTCAACTCTTTTATGTAGTCTTCGTATCCACTCCTAAAAAAAACATTAGACCTTTTTTATTCATCTTGGATACTGTGTCTGAGAATCATAAGAAGTAATTCAAAAATCTTCCATAATACGCATATGCTCCAACTAAACTACAAATCTTTATTGAATTGTTATCTTTGGGACACTCTTAGAATTTATTTTTCAGAAAATGAACCTAAAATATTTCATTGTTATTAAGAAAATCCACATGAATGATTAATACTATATCCAAAAATCACATTCACATTTCTTTTCATAGATTTTATCACTTCACAACTTCATGGAAATAGTATTTATATACTCCCCGAGTTCCACAATTCATGAGAATTGTATTAGAATATCCTTAAAAAATACCACGTCAACTATGTTGAGGTAATCTCTAATATCTCTATTCATTATTTCAAAAAAATATTTGGAGCACTAGTGATTCCAATGGAAATTACAAAGGAGTCATAGTTTTTATTCCTTCCTCAAAAGGATGTATTTTGAATATCTCACTTCTTCACATTTAATTGGTGATATCTCAACCAATTATCTCCGTTAGATAAATACTTTGGGCCATATGGATGATTTATCATTTAATATATACATTGATGGGGATAATTATTCTCTATAATGATTTTTTCTGGCTCAATATAATCAATTCATAGGTTCATTGATCTATATTTTTAATTGATGAATAATATTGGATCACCCAATGGTAAAACACTCGGGCGTATGAAAAAGTTATTCTAATTATTTTGTACCAGATACTATACTTCCTCAAACTCAATGGTTTCCATTCTATATATATTAATTGACATAAAGATATATCAATAAATAAAATCAATTTATATCTCAACCTCTTATTCAAGGGGAAGAAAATGCAATGCTTTGGGGAAGACATCAATATCATCCTTCGTAAGAGTAATGTCTTCTATCATGATTCCACACATTGTATAAATCATTTTAGAAATATATTCTTTCTCATAAGGCAATAATATCTTCACATGAGATGAAAATTATAACGGGGACTCATCATCATCATTACACTAATAAAAAAATTCCATGATTCATCATGATGTGAAGAGTGATCTCCCCTTTCAGATAGTTTATATTTTCATTAAATTAAGATAGACAATACATGAACAATATAACATCATACTTCAAAAAAATAAGTAATATAACATTATATAGGATATACAGTCCACAAAAGTTAAACATGGTGGAGTTATATACTAACAATTCAATAATTTCACAATATTCTGTTCTCAAAGATATATAATCTTCCATTATTTGAGGTAGTGTTTGAAGTGTAAGTCTAAAATTTCATGATTTGAAAAACTAGATTGGACCATAATCAAATAAGATGATTCTTATTCTTATAGGAATAACCAGTGTACATGTTACAAAATCATCATTAGGTTGGACATAAATCGTTGTAATTTTATAGGACCTTCCATCTTCCGTGGATATTTTTGTTCATTGTCTTTGATAACCCTTTTCTTAGAGAATTTTCTCATATAATTCACATATTACATGCAGTTGAAACACTACAAAACATAATGAGTTTTGGTATGATGCTTCATTTATTCCTCCACATTTTTTGGATCTATTGTTTCAAAATAGAAATTATTATCCAGATTCCGAACTTTTCAACATTTTAAGCATCTTCTTGTTCACCTTGGGCTGCACCCAATAAGAATCTAACAATAACCTTGTCAAGTGGGATATTGATGTTTCTCCCCATAATGTGATTTATATATTCATCCTCTAATAAAAATTTTCTTTTTTCAATTTCTATATTCATACATAGAAGACAACTTAGAGTCTCGGATATCTATTTAACCAATAATGTAATTGAATAAATTCTCATCAGAATTTTCCAAGACTCAAATCACCAACACATTTTTTAGTATCGTCATTAGTCTATAAAATAAGTGATCTGCCTTTCATTCAGCATTCATGAAAAATACAGAGGAAATTTTTTGTGCCTTGTATTTTTTTCTTCATATTACTCAAAGGACACAACTTCAACATAATTTAGTATGAGGAACTTCCTTTCCATCCTATGATGGAGAGTTGATGGAAAATTTTTATTGACATTGATTTTCATTAAATATTTCCACTCCTTGGAATAAATTTCCTCTTGATTCATTTTTTTGATAAACGTCCACCACCGATCATCTTCCCCATCATAACTAGAGATCGCACATAAAAAATTATCTTCTTCTGACCACTGATGTATATTGAATATATTCTCAATAGAGTAAATACTTTGTTCTATGATGATGGGATCAGATGATTGACTAATCATAGTATGCCTTTATCATATAAACTATTGAATAGGAACATTTCCATACTTAGTATAATAATGTAGTTCCATAATATTCCATTTATTATTTATAACTTTCACCTATTTAGTGAGTTTTTTAATGAATTATTGACCTCCCCTTCCAATTTGATTGCAATTTCCTTAAAGAAATCATCACATTTCCGATCGCATTGACTTTTGGAATTTTTTTTCTTTTTTACATCCATTAACAAGGAAAAGTAAAATTACAGGTTCTTGAATACTTAAATAATATGCATATAATGAGTAAATATTGAATATATAAGTATAAACTATTAAATGTAAATTATATCATATATTATGATTCTGTAATATTTAATCTAGATTACTCATTATGATGAAATTATCCCTTGGGTTTTAATTTATTGTTTCAAGTCCAAATATCTGAAAATAATTAAACAATTATATGATACCAACTAGAATGGTCATATATTTTGACACATTATTTCAAGATTTTGGGAATAATTAACCATACATTAAACACAATGGATCTTAAACTATAGTGTCTAAAAATGATTAGGTTCATAAAATACATCAAAATTTAATAGATCATATTTTTATTAATCATCCATTATTATCTCTTAAATTTGTTTGATATTTAATTGTTTCATTGGATTTCCCGGAGAATACATAGACAAAATAGATGATCTAAAAACCCTAGTAAGGGAATGAAAAATTAAAATAAAGCATAACTCATGGGTTAGAAAGAATTAAGAGATGACATAAAAAGGTAATGAAAATTAATAAACATATGAAAGCATTGTATATTGTACATGGGATCATGTATTAATGTGTACATTGGATGGTGTAAGAAACAAATTACAAGATTTCATGGTAACTATAAAGACTATATTGCAAGGTGTAAAAAGTCCCCTAAAAAAATTAGGTTTACATATTGACCCAACATGATTTCTAATGAAACAAAGCATCACCCAATACATTGGATTTATATCTAGGTAAGCCCATAAAAACATGTTCATGCATATGTGCTCCACATAAAAATCAGAGATGAATAATATTCATAAGGGTTGCCCATGAAAAAAAGTGTATGATGAGCATGTCCTGAAGAATATCCAAGGGGTCTATAAAAATGGTTTCTAGGAATGAATAGATTTAAATAATAAATGGAAATTAATAAGGGAAAATAGGGAGATATAATGAAAAATCGTGTCCAAATTAACTAAGTGCATGTTAACAGAGCGTTTAAGAAACATTATCAATGAACCACTTTAGTAGGGTTTGAAGATAATTATTAAAAATAATTAATGTCGAATGGGACTAATTTATGTTGATTAAATAAATAAATTAACTAAAATAGTTTATCACTATTTAGGGAGTTATTTTAGAAAAATATAGTTCGATTAAAATATATTATCAATTTTACATTAATATATTTATGAAATTGGGATGTTCCATTAAATCGGGCATGCTTATCGGTTGAATTGATATTGGAACTATATAAATCATATATTTCCACATAAATGAAAGAATAATATTGAAAATATTGTATTTTAAAAACATACATGAAGAATTTATGAGGTGTAAATAATAACAATTAAAAATAGTATTGGGATAAAAAGATATAACGTGTATCTCAAAGGAAAGATGGAGGTTTGGAGAGAATCCCACACCTTTTATCAAAATTTTCTTATCACATGAACATAATGTCCTATATAATAAAATTAAATCCATTAATTATATAATTTATAAAATATTCAACATTTATATCATTTATTATATTTTTTATTACATTAATTAATCGATATTTCACTTATGGTGTTTCATTTAGTAATTTTAGGAGTGTCAGTTTCATGGTTTCATGTTCAGTTTACTTGTGTCTAAAAAGAAATGGAATGTAATAGTATTAATTTATTTCAAAAAAATTCAAACGACCCATATACCATTATATTTTTTATATGATGATGATACATTAGATAAAATTTTAAAAACATTATTAGTTCATTTTGCCTTGTTTTACCATCACTATGAATTAGTATCATTTTATTTAATAATATGATTATTTAATGGTTATAAAACATTAAATATTTCTAGATACAAATATTTTATCCTTTCATAACCATAATAATTGTTTTATGTCCAACCATGGAGGTGATAATTAATAACTAAAAATCGTCATCCATAAAGGCGATGAATCAACACCTCACTGATGATGTTTTAATTTTAAGAATGTGAAATGGGAGGAGATGTGTTTTGATGGTGGATATTACATTATAACAAAAAAAATTATTATATCTATATGTTATAGTGGTTATAATGTTACATTGAATAGGTGATTTTAATGAAGGATAATAAAACAAAATAAATCAAATGATAAAAAGAGAGGGTTTTTCCTCTTGAATGATGTCTCATAGAGAACCTCCATTGGGAACATTGAAATAGTATTTTGGTGAGACAAAAAAGAAATACAATTTGGAAATGGTTTGGTAGAGGAATTGGTAATAATATATTCAATATAAATTTTTTATAATTATTTATTATATTATGTGGTGAGTGGCAGTTTTTTATGTTTGAGGTGAGTGAGTTTTTTAATTATTTCATTCATTTGTTTATTATTTTTTCTCAAGACTACATAGATTTTTTTTCAAATATGACTAATTAAAGTAATTATAGAATTTTTCATTAACAAAATTTCAACTAACATCATCTATATCTCCACTATGAAACAAAAATATAGATTTTTACATATAATGTTAAAAACATAGAATTATTATATTTCACTATTCTATAAAATTAAAATATTGGGGAAAAATCCCAAATCTTCACCATGAACAGTGATTGAATTATATATTAAGATAATGAAATACTTTTTATTAATATAATTAGATAAATATGGAAAATTATATTTTTAATTAGTGTCCCCCTTAATTTAGTAAATTCAAATTTTTAATTTTTAATGTTTTTATAATACTTTGTGAAATTAATTAGGGTCTCATAAATTTATATTATAATAATAAGACATATGAATATTAAATTATGAATCTACTTAATAAAAATAAAATTCAATTTAAACTATTCTATCACTTAAAAGGTATTAAATAAATAATTAAATTTCACAACAATGTCAATACTTAATCTATCATTTTTAAAACGTTCATATTCATCTTCCATGATATAAATATATTGTATTATCATTAAAAAGTCACCTAAATGTTATTTATGTATTCATTTCTGAGGTTCATATTATATTTTATAGTTTACTATTCCTAATCATCACATTAATAGTCCAATAGTTATTATAATATTTTATTGTCAAAGTGTACTTAATTTTACAAATACCACTTTTTTCATTCTTAATTTCTAAAATAATTTTTTTATTAAGGTTATTATTTTGATATATATGTTTTATAATTGAAATAAAAAATAATAATAATTGGAATGAAATTTATAAAATATTTTTTTCATTACCCCAAATGTGTTTGATGGAGTGAACATTATAAGAGAGTGGTGGCATTTTATATGAGATGTTAGTGGCACAAATATAGTTTTGAATCGAAAATGGTTTCCAAAATTTTTCGCATTCCAAATGAATCGAAATGGTTCATTATCAATAATTATACATTATTGGGTATAGATATAGCCATTAAATTGATTTTAAACATGTTGTCAGGTCATTTTGACCCTTATATGTTTAGTTTAACCACCATTAAACCCATTTTATCGTTATTTGCAGTAAGTAATTTTTACATCATCTATTATTTATTATGGTAAATTATTATTTTGAACCAAATTCATAATATAAATTACTATGATTATAAATATTTAATCAATTTTTACAAATTCCATTTACATAATATCAAGAAAGTAATTTAAAATAAATTATGAAAACATGATGAGAAACCGGGATTTCAAAAAGTGAAAATTCAAAAGGATACATCGTATTTACAACCAAATTCAATATGAAATTGATTGAAGTGACAAAATTGGAATAATATGTATATAATTTAATTTTTTGAAACCCATTTTAAGATATATTTCATTTTGTAAATAAGAAAAAATTTAAAGCTAGTTTTTTTTAAAAATTTAATATTTTTAAAACCCCAATTAAAAATTAATATTCTATTAATATTATGAAAAAATAACTGTAATATAATGTTTATATTCCTATTTAATTATTTTTTCAATTAATTTATATATATATTTAACAAATTAGTTTTATAATTAGTTTGCAAATGGTGATAAAACAACAATTTATAAAATTACAGTTTGAAGAGAAAAATCATGATTCATTATTCTCTATTGTGTAGAAATCACATAAGAATAATTTAAATAGATTATTTTAAAAATTATAAAGAAAAATTCTTAAAA
Organism: Viscum album; assembly: GCA_963277665.1. Lineage (NCBI taxonomy): Eukaryota > Viridiplantae > Streptophyta > Magnoliopsida > Santalales > Viscaceae > Viscum > Viscum album. The sequence continues at coordinate 790,502,832 of OY728128.1, read as the reverse complement.
TAATTCACCCAAAGTAGAAACTTAATTTAGTAATGGATGACATGCCTATTTTGTTGAAAATAGTTTTTTAGGAATATATTTCCTATATTTTATAATTGTTTTTATTTTATTATTTGATGAATTTGTGACCCAAAGAAATTTCATAAACATGTTTAAACAATATTTATTAAAAATTTTAATAAAATTACACGTACTATAAATTTTTTTGAATAAATGATAACTATCATATAATTATATTTATATAATATGACATGTTTTTTTAAAATAATTGTTTAATGTAATAGAAGATAAACATAGTGTTATGTGTAAAAAACATATCAAATATATTAAATTCATTAAAAAAAATATTTCATAGAATCCTATGATGCTTTATTCTACTAACATTATTGCTAATTTCTTGCTGAATTTTTTTCATCAATGTTTTTCAATTTAAAAAGTCCTCTATATTAACCCACATCATAAAAATGGTTAATAAAAAAATCCTCATGAAAATGTTAAAGGGATATGGAAAAAGTCATATGAAATATCACTTACCAGGATTCAAAATATGAGAACATAGTTTTTAAGTGAAAACATATATATTTATGATAAAATTAACACCAAAATACTCATGGTGAGATATATAGAACATGGTTTGGTAGAAGATAATTCCCACAAAAACATAAAGTAAGGTGTCATGAAATGAATCATTAATATCATAAAAAATGTTTATTATATGAAAAATGTTTTTCTTGGATATTTTTCCTAATCATAGGGTATTATTTGTTAATATAGGCTGGTAGCATATTATGATATACTTTCATAGGAACAATTCCATCCTTTGGTTCTGCCTTCGCCAATTCCCACATCATCTCTTATTTTGAAGTATAAAGATTATTTATTTTATTTCAAAAGCACTATATGAACATAATATCCATAAATTAAGGGTAATTAATTTCTTTTATCTCTAATTATCAAGAAAAAAATTGTTAGCATATGTTATCCAATAAGGATAAATATTTATATGATGAAATAATTAATTTTTCTCTAACACCTAATCCAAAGTTAAACATAAAATATTCTCTATATGATTATCCTTATAACCCCTCCAAAACTCAATATTTATAAAAAAATGAAAAGATATTTCTCAAAATTACATTAAAATTAATTCCCAATATATCATAAATTAATTCTTCCTTGTCACATACCAATCATGAGAATAATTAATCATGTATTTTCTTAAAACATTGTAATAAATTTAATTACCATAAAACCTAATTAGTAACATCCATTCGACCTTATTTCGTATAGAAAATATAGATTACTAGATATATTCCACAGATCCTAAAAAATATAAACTCCATGAATGATGACATAAAACAATTTCTTAAAAAAACCCTTAATCATTTCCTAGACAATAAGAATTGTCCAATTTATGTATTCATATCAAACATATATCTTTCCTATGATAAATATCTGAACATCTATATTATATAAAGGTTTATCAACCTTTGATCAAAATTATAGTATTCCAATAAATCAATTTTTATTCGCTTGGTACCATTTGAAATATTTTATAAAATCATATACTAAAAAATCCTAATATATATTCACCACTCATCTAACATAATCCATGAATCCTAATATATTAATATATAAATCATACCAGTGAATTCTAAAACTATAAACTGGGATTCATTATCATATTCCTTAATACCTCATTAATTTCATATCTCATTCATATCATCTTCCTCACTAGCAATATGACCATTTTTTTGAATCTCATCATAAAGATATTCCCTGGGACATGGATTTTTATAATGATGGTAAATAAAAAATTTTAAAAATTAAATAGACTTCGATTCCGTAGAGCGTCTATTGTTTTCATCCACTTGGATAAGAAAAAAAATTCATTTTACATTGCAGTTACATGATTTATTTCGTTAATTTCTATAAAAAAATCATATTCTCATCCCTCTGAGACATTAGCATGAGTGGTTATTTCTAAATTATCAATATATAGGAATCTGAATCATCTATACCTCATGGTATAAAATTCAAAAACTATGATATTACTCTATCCATCCATTTTTTATGACACCAAGGGTTGGTTAATATTCAAATTATTAATCAACTTCAATTATAACTAATTATTAATAATCAGAATATCCTTCACTCCTCTCATCATATCATTCAGATATTCTTCATAAAATTGTCTATAACACCCAATGTTAAAGTAATTCATTTGAGATCCCTCTATTAACTATGATAAAGAATCATAGTGTGAACAATATTAATCCTAATTTTAATCCAACTAATCTTTTAAGTAACATATATGATTTCTAAATCCGAGGACCTTCTTTTTAATCTGTGACATTGTAGGTTTATCAAAAGTCATTGATATTCACCATATATTTAAATACATCATGATAGTTCATAGTGATTTTCTGAATTTCCAATGAATATATCCCAAGAGTTTAAATGAAGGTTTACAACAAAGACCGTTTTCTTTTAATGGTGACGATTGAGTCGAGATCAATTCATCTATTTGCTGCTTTTACTAATAGGTACCATTATACCATATCTACATCCACCTATTGTATCAATAAAAGAAATTATTTTCTTGGAAACCACAATCTCAATCATTTACAAAATTTTCTAGGAATTTTCATATACTTTGAAACATATTTACACTAATCTTATGTGACATACCATGTAATTCCCTTATAAATACCCCTAATAATATAACTAAAATTACATCATCCTTATTTCTAACGGTTAATTGATATGTTCCTCTAATACCAACTATAGATAATATGGATATTCAGAAATAGATATTGGTTATTTTAATAATAATATTAAATAAATTACAAAAACATTCACATAAAGACAATATTTGATTAGTGTCTTTAGACATGAGGTATAAAATATCCTAATTTTTTTGAATGACATTCCAAAGTTTCCATAAGGCTCTTATAGTTTATAACTCTTCACTAAAATAAAAAAAACATTATCCATAACCTAGATGAAGGAAACACAATATATGGTGTGATCAGATGATAATTTGGGTTAACAAGGGAGCTATGTAAGATTAAAATTCACATTACTGTATGATTACATGGTCATAAAATTTGAATCCCACACCATTCATATCAAAGATCATAATCATGAGTCATGGAATAATGATGGAATTTCATAAGACATTCATATTAAGAGATTATAAGAACATTATCCACTACAGAATATCACCTACCTATGACATAGATTTAGGAATACACATAAGCATTGAAAATAATTGGTCAAGGATACACACCAAAAAATTCATAACATGTCAGGATTTAAATAACCACCCTTTCACCTTCTTTGAGAGAATGATGACCTACCGTTTACTCTCTTTCAAGCATATGATAAAATCCCATAAACCATTTTAGCTTATATAAAATTAATCCTTACCCAATTCATTGGAAGAATATATAGGTTCGACCTTTCACATAATGAAATCCAGATGAATTATTCTAATAAGATAATAAAAAATTCAATATATAAAAAACCATGAATTAAATTTAACACATAAACATTTCATCATATAATAACCTTTGTAGTTGAGACATGTTTCAAAATCACTTTTATCATTTTATGATTTCATAAACCATGAAAAGTATCTATTTTCAAAATAATATAAGTATGGTATAACTGTGAAAATAAAAAGGTTTCAGAAACATCTTGTTTGGATAAAAAATTCATATAATGAATAGGAATTCTATCATTGATGAAATTTCCTAGAAAAATATTAGTTACATAAATGTATAGTATATTAGAATGGAGAATGATTTCAAAATATCACATGGAATATTTCTTTAGGAAGATAGATTTTATATGAATATAAATTCATAAACCTAGATATTAATAAATATTTTTGAAACCCCATTTATTTTAAAATATACTTGAAAACATGTAATATATTCATCAAGTTAAATAATTTTCATGATTGATTAAATTTAAATCTATATCATAACTATCAAAAAAATGATTCCTTTCACACTTTTGATAAAATCCAATCATGTATTTTTTGAAAAAAAAACATGAACATGCCGTTATAAAAATAAAAAAAATAAAAAAGGATAAAAATTAAAAGAATATTTTATTTTATGAATTATACAATCATTTATGAATGAATTTTTAGAAAACATGGGTTTGGAAGAGAAATCATCTACGCCAATTAGAGAAATGTGTAATATATTTATAAAATCATTCTTTTGAATTTATTGAGACCAAAATTGAGTAAAATTAATACGAAACATATATTCCCACGAAATAACTAAATTAGAAAAAAATTAATGTCTCTTTTAAAATATTATATCATAGCATATCATCATTAAAAACATAATTCAAAACAATCACAATAAATGATGAGTTTCTAACATAAAATATATACAACATTGAAAAAATAAAATCATAGGGTCCATGAAAGAATAAAAAAAATTATACATTGAATATAATAATAATAAAAAACATCACATAATTGAATGATAATTGGTATTTATATTCAGCTTATATAATATGGTGGGATCATAAAAAACCCACATGGATCAAGGGTTATGACCTACAATACCTTACAGATTTGATAAATTGTGAACTATAAAACCCATGAATGAGATATAAAAAACATGATATTTAAATATAAATAAATCTATGGGGATTAATAATAAATTCTATTCATGGGTACTGTAAAAACCAAATAAGAGAAATATTATGTGAATATGAATGTGTCTCACAAAATTATAAAATGTGAGATAAAAATCCCCTTCCAATTATGTAATATATTTAATTTTAAGACCCAATAAATGAATAAATAAATGGAAATAAAATAATTTACTAAAAATAATTTGATACATGATATAACATTATAGCATGTATTTGTTTCAACAAACATAATAAAAGAGTTTTTAATGTTTCTTATATCTGCCAGAAATTATAGACTAGTTATCCCTTAAAATAAATCATTACTCCCTTAAAACTCATTCAAACCTCCTATATAAATAATTTTTTATTTTTATACATATATTACATAAAAAACATACAAATATAATATAATATATTATTAAATTATGTTATTTTATTTCAATTCCATTATAATTTCTTTTTAATGTCACGTTTAGATAAAAATCACAATGTTTTTCATAAATGTGATGATTTGATATTTTATGTCCTATTACATTGATCATGGTTCGATAATATCTAGAATAAAAATTATGAAATTATTATCATATATATATATAATTATACTTAAAATACCAATCAGGAAATATATTATTTAGAAAATAAGTATGTTATGATCATGGATATGGTATGACACATGTACGTATGGGTAATGATGACATTCATCAATGATCCATATGTAAAGGAGGTAAGAAATATTATATATTTATATAATTATAATAATATAATAAATAACATTCTATTTCATTATATAAACTTATATATATTTCATGTTTTTTGGTGATTAGATAGGGATCTGCATTGCTTCAAGATGGAGGTACTCCACACATACAAGAATAATGTTATCGAAGTATAGTGAGTGAAAAGGTATAAAATAAAATGATATACTATCATTTCAAAATGATAAATATTTCATGAAAATCATAATTATTTCATTAATATAACATGTATTAATAAACATTAGCTTTACTATCTTACATATATATTGTTAATTAAAATTATTAACATCTCTTCGTGACGTGGTAGTCCTTCATACACTCGAGCGATGATATTATATCCCCTACAAAATTAAAATTAATGAAATTGTATATGATATAGTGGATATATAGATATAAATATGCTACCAATATCATATATAAACATTATATCTATCAGAATACCCAACTATGATTGCTGGTAATTGAAACAAATGATCGACATTTATTCGTGAGGCAGTAGTCCTCCATACACATAAATGGAGACTTCGTAACCCATTTGATGATAATTGTGTTTGTTTTATGTAAATAACACAACATAAAAAATAATTATATGTACGATACTTTATTTTTTATATGATCATTACTGAATAAAAAATGTACGATGTAGTGGATGATATAAAATAAAAACCCTTTTTGAAGGATGAAATGGACACTTGAGGTATCCACATTAGGATTGTACATTAATCTATCCTATGATGGACTTTTTAATAATCTAAGGATTCTAGGATGATATTAGGGAATCATTAAATTTATAATGAGAATTATTTCCCTAAAATTTGATTTACAGTGTAAAGGTTAGGGGATTGGTGTTGTCATTTTATAAATGTTGTGATCAGAACAAATGTAATTTTTGAAATGAAAAATGATTGACCAAATTTCAAACTTAAATATGGAAACTAATTTTTAATTAATTTACACTTCATTATAGAAATAAATTTAGTATACTATATTAGGTAATATAAATTATTATGATTTAAGATATGTAATAAATTTTCTTAAATTTCATTAACATCAATGGAAAATTTTACTTTTATATTAATCCCCATTATGCGATAAGAAAACCAATTTTTGTGGAGAAATAGTTCAAAGGCTTACAATATTTTTATATCACACATCAAAAAAATGATTCCAATGACCCAATTTATTTAATAGATATATAATTTGACTAATTTTATTATTATACCAATTTATATAATAATTTAATTTTGTAAATAATTTATATGAAAAATAGTTTTCAATTAATATTTTGTATTTTTCACTATTTATCAAAAAAATAACCTTTTCAGAAAATTCATAAATACCTACCTATATATAATTATTTTAGGATTATTTCAAATGTCAATTTTATCCTTCCAAATAATTTTCATGAATTTTTTAACATTTGTTTTTGAAATTAGTGTCTGTAAAGTTGAGGAAATGGTTTTTTTAGAAATTTGTTTTTTCTATAAGTGAAACTAGATTTACTATTATCTCATATCTTGAAAAAAATATGATAAATATTGAAAATTTTAGTGAATATTTAATATATAATTTTCATTAATTAAATCACAAAAATTAGATGGTTAATATATTTTATTAAATGTGTTATTTTCATTAAAATGATTTTTCATAAACAATTTCCTTGGATTTCAAATTTTCGTTCTTCGCATTTTAAATTAATTGGTCACCAACTAATTTAGTTTATATACATATAAAAACCAAATATTTTCATAATAATTTCAATAATATTCATACCATTACTTATAATATCTAGGAGATAACTATATTATAATAATATTTTAATACTATTAAACATTTCATTTGAACTCGATGTTTCATGTAATAGAATAAAAACATAGTGTTATATGACATAAAAAATATCATAATGAATAAATTAATTTTGAAAATAAATAACATATATATATGTTATAAAACCTATGTAACCATCTTCTATAATAATTTATAAAATTTAATGTTATAAATGATAGAAAATATTTAAAATAAAGGAACGAATATCCCTGATTACTAATTATTAGATATTAACTTATGTAAATTTAGTGTAAAACACATATATGAGTATATTTGTATAATGATATCCTGAAATATTGATAAAATTTGGAGTGAGTGGTTATTCGGAAATTAATACCCTTTATACATAGTACAAATGGATTCAATATCTATAATTTATGTACAAATATGTAATAATACTAAAAATGAGATATTTGTAACTAACTCGATCATCACCTAGCGCAAGAAAAACAGATACAACTACCCAATACTTTTTAAAAACCAATTTGATAATAATAACTTTAGATAAATTTATGATGGATTAATTACATTGTTACATTGTGGTATTATGTTAACAAGCATGAGAAATCCCAGCATAAAGTAGAAACAAGAAATATATAGGTTGACCATAAATTATTAGAGGACAATTTGATAATGTTAATGGGTAAAAATTTATAAGGGTTATTTCCTCAAATGATATTATCCAATTCTGATTTTCGTTTTTCAATGCTCATGGTAACTCTTTTTTGGATTTAGTAATGGATAAAACATGAAGGAATCATGTTAACAATGGGTGTGTGGGAGAATGTGAGGATTTATCCAATAAAAACCCAATGGAATAAGAGACAGATAATAGTACCTCATATTAATTATCACTTAAATTGTATATTTTATGACTAATACTAGAAATTACATTGTTCCCATAAATGAACCAAGTCCGTAATGACTTGTTACAAACATTTTCATATGGAAACATTTGTCCTCTTATAGTGGAACTTAATATATAATAATAATAGAAAATTATATCAATGAAACGGAAAATATATTTTCTATTATCCAATTCTATTAAATATATATATATTGTTTTTGTATTTTACCATGTTAAATTTGAGGTTGAATAATGGTGGACTATCATTAATAATATCATAATCATACATCTATAAGACATCACTTAACAGGAAGAGTTAAAAAAGCTTCCACTTACCATGTATTATCATGAATCTTATTCCATTAATATAAATAGGTAATTTCTAGAGATGATAAAAAATTTGGTTTAATCTATTTGGACATTTTATGCAAACAAAAATAGTTTTGAATGATACACCTCTAGTTTTATCTAGAATCTAAAAACTAAAATGGATCATTTGTTTAGTGAATTCAAACCTAGTAGGTAAAAGGACTTTTCCAAGAGCGTTTCATGAATCTATAAACATATTTTCTGATATGAAAAAATAGTGTAGATAAAATGTGGGGAATATTTTTTTACTATAGAGAGGAAAATGGTGGAATTAAAAGGGAACTGTAATGGTAAATAAAATGGTGGAATAAATTTCAACTTACTATTTACTAATAGTGTTGGAGGAATATATAATAATTCATTGAATGGATTGTGAAAGAGTATTATTTCTTGTTATAATATCATAATATTATAAAGTAATGAATTTATGTTTGATATCATTAAAATATTTGACAATAATATTTAATTAATAGTGAAATATTATTATTTAATTATAACAATTATAATTTAGCAATTATTTTTAAATTTTTAAAAATTATTAAATAATTGTTTAAATATATGAATATATATAATGATTCTAATCAATATAAATTTATTGATACATTCATTGTAAATAAGAACTCATGTTTTAGTATAACCATGTTATTATACATTTTTTTGTTTTGATCACAAATGAATTATTAAAAACTTCTTCACCAAATAATTTAAATAATTTTTTAAAAAATTTAGAAATTTTATTTAGTAAAATTATTATATTCTTTTAAATAACTCTTTTATAGTTACACTCTTGTTTAATTTCGTTATTTTTCTCTAAATTTTGTTTTTTAATTGAATATTGATGGAGAAATAATTTTATTGAAATCTATGTTTTCATTTAAATTAATTTTAATGTAAAACAATACTTTTTATTAATTTTTAAAAATAATTTATCATTTCTGAACTAAAATAAACGAATTACATTTTTTGAAATTAATTTTAAAAGTAAACATAACATATATAAAATTATATTTTTAATAATAAAATTTTTTAAACACTTTTTTCCATTGCGTCTTCGTTATTTATGAAAAAGATTAGAATATGTCAATTCTATATTTTATATTTTAAAAAATGAATGTTATATTTTGATTCATGAGTTCCAAATTTTATAAGTAGGTCCCCTTTATTTTTTAAATATTAATAGTAACCTTATTAAATATTGTTTCCAGGGTAATGAGTATATCAGATAAATAAAGTCAACTATAAAATGATAAAGAGCATAATATTACACTGAAGCATGTCCTAACTAAATTTTATACATATTTTTCATCCAAAAACATAAATTATTTAATTTTATTGCATTTATATTATATTCTTAAATGATTATTACCTTTACAATCTTTTATGAATCAAAAAAATGTGACATGCTATTTTTAATAAATTTAATATTATTAAAATATGGATATATATAGGTTATATTTAATTGTAAAAATAATTTTTAAATATAAATGATTTATATTCATAATGTTAATTGTTATATATTATTATTGATGAAAATACTACTTTAAATTATTAAACAACATTGATGTGATAGATCTTCGATTATATGAAATATTAAATAAATGAAATGAAAAAAGTATTATATAATTTATAAAATAAAGGTTATCCAAAAACATAATAGATAAAAATAACATGATATGGATTTATTAAAATATTATTTTTCAAATTCAGATTTTTATATTGATATTATTTATTCAATTTAATAAGTAACACCAAAATTAACATTAATTATGTTTTATAATAAGTACTGTTCAATTTAAAGATATAAAATTATGAAAAATAAAATATTCTAACATGTGATTATGATATGGTCTATAATGTCAACCATGGTTCATTTATCTACCATTTATCCAATTATAGTTCATATTTTGACCCTAAAATAGTAAAAATCCCTATTGTCACAGTATGTTTGAAATGGATTAAGAAGGGGTTCAAACCAAAATACAATAGTTAAAACATATTTAAAACCCACAAAATAATTATTTTACTAAAAACATTAATCCAAAATATTCTTATCATCCAAATATATATTTTATTGAATAATTTCTAATTAAAAATTACTAATAATAATATTATATTATGTGAAATTCCAAGAGTGACCCTCCCATATCTTATAAAAGGGACTCTATATCCTCTTTATCTCACACATAAAATCCATTGGGGTTCCAAAAGAATATTCTCATATACCTTCTAAATATATCTTCCCAAAATATAGAGTCTATATTGTGGCTAGAATAACAATATTATAGGTCCTATGGTGTTCGTTAAAAAAATTAAAAGAAGAAGTGTAGCTTTTTCCACATGTTTTAGTTTTATTTATTTTATCTCTTACTTAAAATATTCATAAAATTCAATAAAATAATAACACTAGTTTTTTCCATATACTGAGTTTCTATTATGTTAATTTAATATCCTATATCAATCTTCTCATCCATGAAGTCAAATATGAAACCCTTATTCTTATATAAGGCATACTACTGCCCCACATATCGATGTAATTTGTTTTCTATAACCACCACTCATGGAATGTTATAAAGATGAAAATATATTATATATTTTACAGTCATGAAATATTTATAATAATTAAATATATTAAATCATTTACCTTAATACATATCCATTTACTAATAAATTAAAATGTCATTTGTTCATACCTGTGAATTGCCACCTCCATGATGAAATATGATTCAACTTTCATCCCATCATTACATGAATGGTATATATAATTATATTCAACGAATTAATATGATATTAATTATATCATAAAAATTATATAAAATGAATCTAATATATTTTTACTCTCTATGGTGAACATTGAAATATTGAAATATTATTCATGCGTATGTACAACCTACCTTATTTAGTAATGTAACATTTTTATTTTTTCATAAATATCCCTCTTGATTGGTTTTAAACGTATAATTTCTGTATAAAAATGAAAATTATTTTATGAAAATTTTATTATGTGGTTTATTAATTAACAAATATAAAAAATTCCACCCACCGAACTAATTTTGGACTTATTAATCAAATATCTCCAAAACATTTGACATGATCTTAACTAATTAAAAAAATATGTATAACATGGTAATGGATGAAATAAAATTAATGAATACATGAAAAATGCTCATAATCAATTAAATATTTAAATAATTTTATTATTTATAATGATAAGGAACTTAGTTGACTATTTAAACTCGCGGAAAGGGGTTTCATTTTAAAAATATTATTTCAAAAGTTTCCATTCAAACTATCCTTTAAATATCATTCCATGTTTTCAAAATACAATTATGGGTGTTTTTTATCAACATAAAAAATTTATAATGCAATGTTTGTGTCTCTTTTTACATTATTTAATTGGTCTTGAAATGTAATATATTTACGTAATTCTTCAGTATTAATTAAAAATAGAAAAAAAATAATGAACCATTTTATTATATAGAGAGACAACTACATTTCTATATAGAGTAAATATTTTTTTTTTGGAATACCTTTATATGGTTTTATGATTTATTGAAAAAAACATATGCTACTTTATTATGGATAATTCTATTCTAAAAATTGGGTTTTAAAGAAATCGGATAAGTAAATATGTAAAAATGAATTATTCTCATGGAAAAAGATTGTTTTATGATACATGATTTTATGTGTTAAGATTAACATTTAGTTCATGGTTATTTTATAGGATGGATGGTTGTTACTTTATAAAATATGGATGTTTGGTTCTATTATGATCAATGGATTGATGGTTATGTTACTAAAAATGGTTTTTTGGTTCAACGATAAACCATGGTCACTTATGCCTTCTATAGCTCTCCAATGTATTAGATAAATAGATAGTGTTTAGAAATTATATTTCTCTTAAAAGATTATATATAAAATGATGGTTATTAATTTTTTATCCATTATGATTAATTCGGATGTAATTATTATTGTTCCTCAAGGTATACCTATATTCATTATTCTATTTGAAACAATAAAATTTCTCTATAAGTAAGAGTGATATTAAAATAACACTTCATGTAAGCTACATATTTAATCTATGAATTATATGAGATTTTATAGTAATCAAATGATTTCACAAGGTATACCAATGGTATTATGTTTAAAGAAAACTATGTCCTACTTCTTATGGGTTAAAAGTATATCATTCTGAAAAAGTTTTTATGTTTTATCGTGATTTCAATAAAAGTTGTAAGATATTTAATATTCATTATGAATTTCCACTAAAATGATTTTTAAAATCCATTGATATATAATTTATCTTTTTGGTTAAGGAAATATTTTCAAAAATCACAAATGTTTTATTTTTATAAAATAAAAACTTTTTATATGTATTCATGGATGGATGATTTAATGATATATATATGTCCCTTTTTAGGTTATTTTCTAACCCCACATTGTAAAATGTTCATTCATCAAGTTTAAATGATTCTTAAAGAATATGTGAGGTTAAGATGAATTTATTTATGATATTTTATGAAAATAAAACATTTCTAATGATAAAATTTTATATGGTAAAAATAGATACCCAATGAATGTGTCCACTTTTAATGCATGTATATATTATATATGAGTTACGAAATAATTATTTAAATCAATAAACGTAATATATATTTTGGAATGCAATAAAGTTAATTGTAATTTAATGTCATAGGAATATATAATAATTAATGTTTTTTATGTGAAAATGTTTTCAATGAAAGTTTTAGATAACTTTTGAGGTCAATAAGATATTTCAACATTATATAAAATTCATATAAAACTACAACTATTAACGAGGAAGGAAAAATTATAAATATTTGGATAAATTGAAATAGTTAATGATAAAATAGTTATGGATGTCATATTTATTATACAAAATATAAGATAGATAATAATGATTTGGTTAAAATTCACACATCGACCATTTGTTTTAGTAAATATATTGATCTAGTAGGTAAAATATTTGCAATATATGTGAAGGAAAACCTGGTGTTTGCCTTAATTAAAAATCGAATTACGTGGTATCTATAGTGAAAACTCTTATGGTTGTTGTAGAACAGTTGTCACATGTTATAGTTAAAAACATTATCTTAAGTGAGTTCCCTAATATATCAAATAATATATAAATAAACCTTCTTGGATGTTAATTTTATGATGATCATAATGTTTATTATATTCAACCACCTAAGAATCAATAATTTTGAAAGAATAACCTAGGAATATTTTTTTAGATAACATAAATATGTCATTCATGTTGTAATGAAAGGCATATTGAATTAACTTAAAAAGGAAAAATTATCATTCATTTAATACCATGAAGAGGAATATAGTCCTTACCATGAAATCCAATTATTGTTTTAAATGTTGAGAGAATGGGAAATATTATTATCAATGTTATAGGAGAAAATCTCAAGGACGATATTAGAAAAATAATATAGATAATTGATTAGAATTTCCAAATTATATTATTGCAGAATATGATAATGTTGTAAGTAACATATGAATAGTATGGATTATGTCAGGATATATGATTTAATATTCTTGGATATTAATAAATGTCTCATATTTTTTTTATGAAATATTTATAATGTATTATGATATAAATTGATGTTTAATGAATTTTTTTAAAGATTATGGTTTCTATATATATAAGGAATCAACAGTTATGATGTAGAGATATATTAAAAGATGATGATAACATCGAATAATTATAAATCCATTTAATGTTTTTATGTGATGGTAATACACTATGAGACTTTTTATGAGTTTTGGTATATGGTTAAGGTATATGTTGGCTATAACATTATCATGTCAAAATGTTATTTAAAAATATTACTCTTTCTATTTTGAGGGAATATATTTAAATGAATACTTAATGTGTAGGGAATATATGATATTTGATTGATAAGGTTATTTTTTAGTATTTTTGTTATATGTTTTAAAATTTTATTGTAATTTTATTGATATAGTTTTAGTAATTTTATAAACTATAGGTCAATTTACGACCCATAAAATATTTCAAGGATATGGGGAATGAACCCACAATCATAGGGACACACTAGTGCAATGCCTATAACTAGAAAATTTTGATTTCTTGGTTAGTATGTAATAATTTATTTAAATGTATAAATTTAAATATAATTATTAGGTTGATTTATTTCACATTCATTTTACCATAACCGTGTGATTGATGAGAGAATTGGTGATTGATTTATTTCCAAATAATGTCACTATAATTTTGGGAAAAATTATTTTATATTGTGGTATTTTTTTGATGTCATGGTTTAACTATCTATTGGATGTATATATGACCCAAATGAGGATTTAGGGTGATTTTGGATATTTATGTGGATTGTTATCACATTTTGGAGACTACAAGATTATGGATTATACATTTTAACATATTAGACATTAAGAGTGACTAATGTTATTGGGTGATAAATTTTAATATTTTTATTAATGAATATATGATAATGGGTTTTAAATCAATGAATAACTAATGAAATCCTCTAATTACGAGGTTAAAAATATCTAGTGGAATATTTTGGTTAATTTTATTATTTATCATTTATCGAATGATCTTTTTTAATCATCGCATGTTATTATTGATGCATTGGTGATTAATATTGTATTTTATCATGTGAAGTTATAATGATTTTTGTAATTATCATAACTTATACTAACCATTTTGGTTTTTGTAAACAAAAAAATATAGGTTTGATAACTTGTTACTAACTTATATTTTTTTGTTTTCTTTTAGATGTTTATTAATGTGATTCTTGTTTGAATAACTCTTTTTCTGTAATCATTATTTTAAGTAATTGAGGAGATTGTGAAGGAAATTTATCAGAGGATAAAATTAAAAATTTCATGTATGTATATTTCATAAAATCTTATTTTAGTTGATAAATCAATTCCATAACACATTAAAAATATTGCATTGAATATAAATTATCTGATTACTTTTATTGAAGTCAACATAAATGACTTTTAACCCATAACAGATTTACGGTTTTGTGATGGTTAAATTTCTCATAACCATGATCCTTATCACTCTCCATTAATCCTTAGGAAATATTTTTTTGTTCCTGATTTTAAATCCCACCATTTCATTCTTACATGGTAACATAGTTATTTTTTTATTCCAAATGAACTTTCAATTAACCTTTCCTCTTAATTGAAATGGAATTGTAATTAAAACTATTTATGATGTGTGATCTATTTATAGATATATTGAAAACTATAATACCTTTATTCTATATCTAGTAAAAATAGTATAAATTAAATTTATAAAATAGGGGGATAATAAGATAAACCATGATTTTAAAATAAAAATATTATGTCTGATAACATGTATGGCACACAATAGCATGCTAAAAAAATAAAAAATAATTATTATTTAAATCTCAAAATTATGACGTAGCCAATAAAAGTTTTTTTATTAACATTATTAATTATTTTTAAAAAATATATAAAAATTTTATAATAATTACAAATTTATTTATAATTATCATTAAATAAGCACTCAATTTTTAATAACAACGCCTTATTCTTCAATAATATGTTTTAATCACAAATGGTTTTTAAATTTCCATTTCATAGAGGACTATATAATTACTTTTTGGGACATTCAAAAATTATATTTCATTAAATAAATATCATATTCATGATATAACATCCAAAATAACCTTTGGCTAAAATTTCATATTTTTTAAAAAAGATTGATTTTTAAATGAAATGAGAAAAATTTTGATTTTCATTGAAAATTATGATTACTTTTAAAATATTATTAAAGAAAATTTATATTTTAGATTAATTATAAATTTAACTAGTTCCATTTTGATAAAATTCACCCATTTCAATTTTTTTTCACATAATATAATAATTAAATTTTATTGTGCAGACATTTTATACTTACAAGTGTAATTTTTTTATAAGAGCCTTTTACCTCTTGTTTTTTGGGATCTATTTTAATTTATTTAATTCATATTATATGATTATAATTTTGAAAAATTGATTCCATATTTCAAATTACAAGGAAAAAAATTTGGTATGTATGCCCATTTTTTCAATATGAATAGTATCCTTACCAAATTTTCATTCCATAATAAAGTATAAATTGATTAAAAATAAAATAAATAAATTTATATGGCCAATAAAAAGAACCGAACAACATAATTAAATATAATGTTTCCAAAAATTTGTTCGATACTCATAAGTTGTTTGTTTATAGATACTTTTTTTCTTTTAAATGTGAATTATACATTTAAAATTTTCTATATAAAGAAATGTAATAATGCCACAATTGTTTTCAATGAATATAATATTTTTACCATGTGTGAATTTAGTCTTCAAAAAGTTTGATTTTTGGGCCACATAATCTCAAGATATGGGATATATGTGGATCCAGCAAAGACAGAAGTCATTGAATGGTGGTTGAGACCAACAATGGTAACTACGATCCGAGGATTTCATTCTTTGGACAGATATTATTGAATATTTATGAATGATTTTTCTCTATTATATATTCAACTCAGCATGTTGACTCAGAAAAGAGTTATGTTCTTTTGTTTGGAAGAATGTCAAGAAAATTTTAAAGAACTAAAAAAAAGGTTAGCCAGTGCACCAGTGGTCACAATTCCTTGTAGTGGAGATAAGTTTCTAATCTAGAGTTATGCATCTAAGAATGGTCTGGGATGTATTCTCATGAAAAATTACACAGTGATAGCTTTCACCTCATATAAATTTAAAATACATGAAAAAAATTACCCAACACGTGATTTGGAGTCAATTGCAGAAATCATTTCATTAATGATTTAGATTCATTATCTTTATGGTGAAACGTGTGATCCATATTCTGACCATAAAAGTTGAAAGTATATTTTCAGAAAAAAAAATCACCAAATAATATGGCATGATTAGATTAAATATTATGACTTCTCAATACATTACAACTCAACGAAAGAAAACATGGTGGCAGATGCATTAAGTCGACAAGACCATGCTTGAATATCCATGATAAGGATCAAAAAATATGATTTTTTTTTATTTTCAAAGGATGGAAGATGAAAAGTTTAACCGAAGGGGGAATTATATCTTTCACAAATGAATTTTTAACTATCAATAAAAGTGAATATTAGGGAGTCATAGACGAAATATGTAAAGCTAAAATTGATTTTGAGAAATGTTACTTAATTCAACCATGATTGTGATGAAATCATATGATTTACAAATCAGTATTTTATTCCTCTCATTCCAAAATTAATGAATGATATATGTGATGAGGCTCATAGTATTTCATTCTCTATTCACCCTATAAGCACAATTATTTATAAGGACCATGATGAGTACTTCTGCTGAGATGTTATGCAATGAGATTTCTCCGAATATTTCTCTCGAATTCTGGTTTTTAGTAAGTTAAGGCCGAGAGAAAAAACTATAACAGGATGTTATAACCATTACCCATAACGAATTGGAAGTGGGAAACATCAATATAGACATTTTCATTAGAAATCCAAAAACATAGAATGGAAATTTTTATATATGTCTTATTGTTGATCACCTTAAAAATTTGGAACACATCATTACTATTAGAAGTGATTTCTCTCTTTATCAAATTTCGTGAATATATATAAAGGAAGTGTTAAGATTTCATGTTGTACCACATTCCATTATATCTTATCAAGATTTGAGGATTACCTCAATGTTCTAGAAAAGTATTCAATATGCTCTAGATACTATGTTAATTTTTTGCATTTCTTATCATCCTCAAGCAGACAGTTAGTCTATGGGGAAAATTCAAAGTATTGAAGACATGTTGAGAGATTTCTCTATTGATTTCAAAGTTTTTTAGAATCAACAACTAGCATTTGGGTAATTTTATTACAATAATATAATTCACTCTAATATTAATATGTCTCCTTTTAGAGGAATCTATAAGAAAAAATATAGAACTCCAACTTGTTGGGATGAAGTTGTGGAAAAAACCTATTAGGACCTAATCTTGTTGATGAAATGGAAGAAAATGTCATATCCACCCAACATCACATAAATGAAGCTCAGAGTTGACCAAAATTTATACCGACAACCAAAGAAAAGTCACAGAGTTTGTAGTCACTGATAAGGTGATTATATAAATATCATTGTGGAATATAGTAATGAGATTTTGAAATAAGGATAAGCTGAGCCCTATGTATATTGGTCATTTTGAAATTCTATATTGATTTGGGATGGTAGCTTATCAATTATAATATACACTAAATATCACTCAATTTTATGATGTGTTCTATGTATCCCTCTTAAGAAAATACATGTGTGATCATTCACATGTACTAATCTCAAAAGTCGAAAAACTGGAGCAATATATTTTTCATGAATAACAACAGATTGAGATTCTAGATCGTAGTGAAGACATTGTACGAAAAAAGACCACTCACTTGGATATATTTTTGTAGAGGAGCCTCCAATTTGAATAAACTACATGGGAACATGAGGGTATGATTTTGGAGTGGTATCCTCATCTGTTTGTTTCCACATGGTAGATTTAGAGGGTGGGATTCAGTTTATGGGGGGTAGAATGTAAGAACAAGATGTTTTTAGGAAGTATTTCCAATAAAGAAATTTAATTATTCAAAAGCATTATTTTCACATAATCATGAGTTTAAAAAAATCATGAGATGACCTTATTATTAAATTATATTTGTATCATATATGTTAGGATAAAAAGAATAATTATAACTAACTTTTGAAAATGTATTGTCATTTCATTGGAAATCATTCATTTATGATAAATATAAATCAATTAGATATGTGTATTTTTAGCGAATTAGTTTTGGTACTAAAATTAATTTTATATATAGTTATATGTGTGTTATATACTTAATTAACTATTTTTATAATCATTTAATAGATATTTAAGTAATAGGGTATGAATAAAACCCAATTTGATGTATAAAAACCTTTTAAATGTTTAATTTTAAAAATTTTATGGGATAACACATTTTAAATTCATATATTGACACATAAATTGTTTTATATGAAAATATTAAAGGTTTAAATTTAATATGGATATAAAAATTTACTTTTTATGAATGTATGTTGTTTTTCTTATAACATTCATGTTTTGATTAATAGTAAAAATATGATAAATTTTAATTGAAAATAACTTTTTCCCTTGAAATAATTTATGTTGTTAAATTATATTATTGAATGGTTAAAGTAAAAACAGCATATATTTTTACCATTTAATATAATTTATGTCATTAAAATAAATTTTACATTAAATATATATGTGAAAACATTTCAATCATTCACAGTATTTTAATATTTCAATCCAATTTTCACATTTCAATAATGGGATTAATTTAAAATTAATTACTACAATCTCATTGTTATGAATTTTGAAAAATTTATTCTATATTTGGAATCAGTATGTTGAGATTATGTTAATATGGTACTTTTATTTTTGGCTGTTATGAATAGTAACTTTGGTAATCAGTTTTACTACCATGGTAAATGGTAACTTGGGTAATTTAAGGTTTAAGTAATATTATAAGATTATCTTAACACCAGTAAAAATCTGATTCGAAGACTAAATTCGACCCTAATCGTCTTTTTTTAAAATGGACTTTCTTAATGGCCACATAACTATAAATATGACATGAATATAATAAAAACTAATGAATATGAAAAACTGTCACAATGACATTTTATATAAGTATATTAAAATTAATATATGGTTTAATCAGAGATAATATCAACTATAGATATTATATAGAAGGAAAAAAGATATATCTATATCATAGAAATTTATTTATAATTTTTAGTGATTAAATAATTACCATTAATGATGTCACAATAATCATTTATGGATTATATTTTTTATATGAATATGAAAAAAATGGAATAAAAAATGTTAAAATAAATATCATATGAACTAATAAATGTGATCAACAAATTTTATTGGTGACTATGACATGTTAATAGTGTATTATAATGAGTGGTTAGAATTTATCTTATTTTTGGATTTTATTAAAAGTAACATAAATGAATAGTGTCAAAATTGACACTATTGATATATTATATAAATATAATTTCATTAAATTTTTTAAAAATCAAAAATATATTTAAAAATTTAAAAGTTACGATATTATGTCCTTAAATGTAACAAAATACCCATTTATGGTCAATTTACATCATATAAATAAATATTTATTACCATTAAATATTTATAATGTTATTACCATAATTAAAATTAACGTTACTAAAATAGTGTCACTTATAAATATATTGTTTAAATTGAAAAAATAAATTTTCCAAAATAAATTTAATGATTATTTTACAACCGTATATCATCACATATTATAAATTGGTACATTTTGGTGGTTTATGGTTAGGGTTTTATGTTATTAAGAATTATTATTTATCGGGTTTCCAAAAGTACCTCTCACCTAAATTATAATAAGGAACTTCCAACCTCACCACTTCACATCATTTTGAGCCTTCAAGATCATAAATCCCCTGAAATATTTCCTTCAAAAAATCCCAATTTTAATTATAGAGGTTCATTTCATCTTCAAAGAACATCACTTTTTATCTAAGAAGACATTTAGAGGAATCACGTCAAGGAAGAGATAATCACTTCTATAGATTATTTCAAACTATATTATTCTTTTAATTCATCTTAATTATTTTTATCAATAAAATGTAATAACATCAGTATCACTCATATACTCATATTTTCTTATAAATATTAGAAAATCATATTCCACCTTCCATACATCCTATGGAAAATGAAATCACCGCGCGTGCGTACGTATGACTTATCATCTCCAGGTTGTGGTGTGTTCAATTTTTCACAACCACCATATTTGAATGCGTAAAATGATGAAAATAAAAAATATATATGATTATTATAACATGTTAATAATAATGAAATATTATAGACCATCCACTTTAATACAATTCATCAATTTTGGGAGTGATATCATTGCTTGTGCGTTTGTACGGCCTACCGTCTCCATGATGTGATGTGATTCATTCTACATGATCCTCATTAAGCCATGATTATATAAACGAATTTAATGAAAAAATATGATATATATTATAATAATTTAATTATTTAAAATATTTTACTATATCCTAACAAATGGAACATGACCATATCTGATAAATCTTGAATAAGAACATAAAGCATTTAATATTTGAATAATGAGTGACAATGAAATGTTATTAACAAAAATATGATAATGTAATCATATATGAAATCATAAAAATGATTAAAAGTGTGTAATAAGTAAATAAAAAAATAAAAATAATTATATAAGAGTTTTGGATACATACAAAGGATATCAGATCTAAGGTAAGGGGTAATTAATCAATATGATTTTATTTTCTGAGATTGTTTATATGTAAGTATTTACTGGGGTGTGTTTATCATCCAAATCCATGTTTCCTAATTGTGTAATATTATTTCTTTCATTATACAATTTATTAAACATAATTTTACCATTTGCTGAATTTTTATTAAATGGTATGAATGGAATCGTTTTCATTATTCAATACGAGGTACATTTTGACTCTTCCAACAAAAGTACAAGAATAATGTATTTTTAAATTTATGTGGCACAAATAAATTTTTACGGTTTGATGACAGATTATTTCTATGAAGAATCATATACACGATTTCATGATTATTTTCATCTAAATTAATTTCTTTTAATGTGGTGTGGAATTTTGATTAAAGAAAGTGTTTTTGAAAAAGATAGAATATTTTCCTCATGAATTATGTTAAATGGTTTAGAATAATTATTTTCCATATAAGATGAAATAAGGTTATGAGTATATCCATATTAATAATTTTATTAGATTTTTTGATTTACTTTCTATTCAGGTCATGTGTATCTCATGATATAAAAATCATTACTGATTGAATTAGAGGGAGATATAGGTCCCAACTATATCACTATGAAACCATTCTTCATTGTGCAATAAAAACATATGTCATTTTTCATAGATTATGATTGAATGATATTTATGAAACCCATTTTTTCATGGGTTATACTATGAGAAATTAATTATGTTTTTATAGCACTTGTTTGAATTGTTTCATTATGATATAGTTGGGACCTATATCTCCCACTAATTCATTCGGTAATGATTTTTATATCATGAGATAGACATGACTGGAATGAAAAATAAATAGTGTTCAATAATATAGGGATGGAATGATGGGTGAACATTATTTAGTAATGGTCATTTTCTTCTATAATGGTCTCGGAAATTAACCTTGAATAAGGTACCTGAAAGAGTACATCTGCTGGGATGGAACAAAAAGAGTTTTTGTTGAGTATGTCTCTTGATGCATGGTTTATAAGAAATTTAAGGCTGAGTGATAGAAGCCTAAGGGCATGATACAATAGTCAAACAAACCATAAAGTATATGGGAAAACAACATTATGGAAATTTTCACTTGGCCTTCTAAAAATTCCGAATGAAATTATGATATATAGGTTATATTTGACCACCATACGAAGTGAGGACTGTTAATTTTTATTAGAGAGGATTTCTCTCATGGTCGGTATTCCAGAATATGTGTAAAGGATTGGGAATGATTTCATGGTGTACCAAATTCCAATATATCCAATCGGGATCCAAGGTTTACTTCAATGTTCTAGAAATCTATTTAGCATGCTTTGGGTAAAGAGTAACTTTTTAGCACTACATATCATCCTTAGATAGATGGTCAGTCTGATAGGACAAATGAAACTCTGGAAGACATGTTGAGATATTTTTCTATGGATTTTAATGGTGGTTGAGATAATCAAAAATAATTTTAGTAATATTCATACAATAATAACTTTTACTCTAGTACTAAGATAGATCTTTCTAAATCCTTCTATGTAAAATAGTTCATAACTTTTACTTTCTCAGATGAAGTTGTTGAAGGAAATCTATTAGGACCTGATCTTGTTGATGAAATGGATGAAAAGGTCATATATGTTCAGAAAACTTATATGAGCAGCTTAGAGTCACAAAAAAATTATGGTGACAACTGAAAAAATACCTTGAGTTTGAATTGGGTGATAATGTGTTTCTACGAATATCTCCCTAGATGAGAGTAATGTCATTTGGAAAGAAGGGAATGTGAAAACTAGGTTATATCACTTCATTGGATAATATTGATGATGTTTGGAAGGTAGCTTACCAATTAGAACATCCAAAAAATATCTTTCAAATTCATTATGTGTTCCATGAATGTCTCATGATACATTAAATACCCGATCCTCTAAATTTTCTAATATCAGAAGTCATACCACTAAAGAAAGATATTTCTTATGAATAAAAACTGATAGAGATTCTAGATCATTGTGAAAAAGTCCATATAAACATGGCCACTCGCTTGGTTAATGTTCTTTACAAGAACCACCAATTTGATGAAAATACATGGGAAATTGAGTATATGATGAGGGAGAGGTATAATTATATGATTGGATCAAAGTGACACTATTTGAGGGAGAAATTCAGTTTAAGAGAAGTAGAATGTGACACCCGAATGTTTTACAAAATATTTTCATAAAAAAAATTATTATATAGTATCTTACTTTACACTCAATAGTGAGTTTAAAAAAAATTGAGATTACCTTATTATAAAAATACCATTATATTCTTGTAGTTAGGATAGCTGAAATAATAATAACTATCTTATGAAAATGCATTTTGAATTCATTGGCTACCAATTATTTATGAAAAATATAAATCAATTGGATATTTTATTTTTTAGGTGAATTTCTATTTTAATGAAATTTAATGTGATATATATGTGTTATATACTTATGAAAATGTTTTTGATAATCATCCAATAGATATTTTAGTTATAGGGTATGAATACCACAATATTTTATGTATAAAAATATATTTTTTAAAAATATAAATTTAAACAATTTAATTGAAAACCCCAATTAAATTATTATTTTATCACATTAAAAAAGTTTGTATAAAAAAATAATCATTTTATTTTAATTTTTTTTATAAAAAAATTACATTGGAATAATTTTTGATATTTTTTTATAACTCTCATGTTTTGATGAATAGTAAAAATAAGATAATTTTTAATTGAAAATAATTTTTTTCATTGAAATAATTTTTATAGTTAAATTATATTATTGTTAATGGAAATTTATTAAATAGAAAAGAAAACAGTACAAGAAAAATACAAACAAAAAACACCAAAACCATAAAAAATGGTTAAGGTGAAAGGGAAAGAAACCAAAGCAGACAAACACCCAATAAAAAAGGGTAGGCTATGGGATGAGGCCACCAATGCCGCCAATGATGATCAAAGCCGGATCAAGTAAGAAATCTCCACAACAGAAGAATCTCCATCATCCCTGGCCTTTATTAGCAAAAAAACAGCAACATAAAAGCCTTTCATCCCCCAAAAGAAGCCAGCAACTAAGCCTCCAGCCCACTCCAAACAGCACACTGATTCCCAGAATTTGGGAAACCAAATGAAGCCAGCAACTCTGCAGACTCCAGCCTGCTCCAGATCAGCACACCGATTCCCAGAATTTGGGAAACCACAGCAACTCGAAACAGCAAAGCTCTGCTGCTATCCTGAAGAAAAAGAAACATGCCACTCCAAAAAACAAACAGGCCCCAAAAGAAACTTTCAAATGTCTAAAAATGGGGGATTTGTCACGGTTCTTATTAATAAAAATAAGGAGATCATAAGGAACATGATCAAACCAAACAAAATCAACACCATTAACACCTTTATTAGCCAGACCATCAGCAACAGAATTGGCTTCCCTATAAACGTGAGTGATAATATGATTCAAAGAAAAAAGAGTCTCCAAACAATTAATCTAGCGATTAGTAAGCTTCCAGGACAAGTGATAAAGACCCATCCTAATTGCAGAAACAACAACAGAAGAATCACTCTCAAACCATAAATTATCCCAACCACGCTGCACAGCTTGATCGACAGCAACAATAATGCCAAGCATTTCGGCCTCAAGTGAAGAGGAAAAGCCACAAGAACCATGAAAACAACCAAGGACATCCCCTTTATGATTCTTGAAAACATCACCATAACCAGAATTCCTCGTATTACCCCTAGAAGCACCATCTGAATTTACTTTTATCCAACCAAAAAAAGGTTCCTTCCAGAGAACTTCTAAAGTACCATGCGGAGGCTTGAAATTACCCTTAACACCTATCCTATTAAGAACGGACAAATCATGAACCGAGTTAAAGAAAATATGTTTCCTTGGAATAACAACATTACGCATAGCACCAAGAATAGCGGATAAAACCCCACTAACCGAGAAGGAAAATTTATCATGAATCATCTTATTTCGAGCAAACCAAATAAAATGAAGGAGTTCAGAAGCAG
This sequence comes from Viscum album, assembly GCA_963277665.1. Classification (NCBI taxonomy): domain Eukaryota; kingdom Viridiplantae; phylum Streptophyta; class Magnoliopsida; order Santalales; family Viscaceae; genus Viscum; species Viscum album. Next base: position 790,476,956 of record OY728128.1, on the reverse strand, counting down.
TGACTCTAAAAATATCCAACAATTGAGGAGAGAGCGAAATAAAATTCCATCTTTGAAGGAAATGATGAATTCAAGACATATTAGGTATGGGAATTTCAAAGATATCAAAAAAAGCCTTCCACATTGAAGAGGAATTGACACAACTAGTAAACAAGTGATCAATATCTTCCCTATGGTGATGACAAAACACAAACGAAGAGCAGATAGAGATGCCACATTTCTGAAGGAAACAATCAGTAGGAAGTTTCCCATGAGCCAGTCTCCAGGTAAAAGAAGACCGAGAGGGCATAATAAAGTTCATATGAAGATCCCTCATCCATTTACACCCTATATTTCAAGATAGAGAATGAAAATAAAAATTTTTAGAAGTCAACAGGCCATTAAAAGAAGGTTCCCAAGCCCAAAAATCCTCTCTCTTAGAGAAACAGTAACTATTGATAATAGTAACAATATGATTAGGGAGACCCCCCATATTATCAAGCTGATCCTTAATCGTAGCATCCATATCAATATTAAAATCATCATCCAACAAGGAGTCAGCTAAAGGACATCCAGTCCAATTGGCCTTCCAAAAGGATAAAGACGAATTCCTTGAAACAAGCCATCTGGCATGAGAGTCAATAGAGGAAAAAATGTATTTAAAACAAGGCCAAACAGAAGAATCCAGATAATTAAAAACTCCATTCCTGAGCCTATCCCTGAATTTATAGCAGAGAACGTCCAGACACTCAGATTTATCATTGACAAGCCTCCAAATGAACGAGGCCAGTAAAGAATCATTAAACACCTCAATATTTTTAATACCAAGACCCCCAGCATTATAAGGTTTACAAAAATTATTCCAATAAATAGTAACTAATTTTCTCTCTGAAATATTGCCACTCCAAATAAAATTTTTAATAGAAACGTTAATGATCTTGATAAGAGAGATCGGCCACTTATAAATCATGAAAGAATAAACAAACTTAGAAATGATAATAGCTCTAACCAAACAAACCCGACCATCCAAGGAAAGGGACTTACACTTCCATGTAGCAAGATGACGTCTGATTTTACATACAATATCAGAAAAATAACAAGCTTTTGGCCTCCCCCAAAACATAGTAACACCTAAATAAGTAAAGGGAAAAACACCTTCATGAATACCCAAATCCCTAATATTGCCAGTCTTCCTAGAAATAGGAAAATTCCTTCCAAAATAAACAAAGGACTTGTCCCAGCTAATCTCTTGCCCAGAGACTTTTTCATAATACAAAAGGGCACGCTTAATATTTTTAATATTTCACTTATCCCCTTTAGTGAAAAGAATAATATCATCCGCATATAACAATTGAGTGGGAGCAACAAAACCTCTACCAGCACTAATAGAATACAGATTCCCATTACCAGCCATAATAGAAAGTAATCTACTAAGATAATCCTCTGCAATGGAAAAATAATGGCCGAGAGAGGGTCACCTTGTCTGACACCTCTAGAACAAGCAAAGAATCCCTCAGAGGATCCATTAACAAGGACAGAGATACGAGCTGACTCGAAAATGATTTTAACCCAATTAATGAAAACATCATCAAAACCAAAAAAACGAAGAACCTTTTAAATGAAATTCCAATTTATAGTATCAAAAGCTTTCCTGACGTCCAACTTGAGAGTAATATTACCATCCCTTGTGGATTTCTTAAGAAGATTAACACATTCAGATGCAGTAATAAGACAATCTTGAATAGACCTACCCTTAATAAAGCCAAACTGATTAGGAGAAACAATCTTACTGGCAATAGAAGACAGCCTAGTAGCCAATATTTTGCCAATAATTTTAAAAATAGTATTGATCATAGAAACAGGTCTGAACAAATGAATCTCATTAGCATTCTCAGTCTTTGGAATAAGGGCAAGGAATTGAGCATTCAGACCCTGAGTAAGAGAGCCACCTTTAAAAAAACGTGTAACCAACCTACAAACATCCTCATGAATGACGTCCCAGTAAGTCTGAAAGAAAAAATTCCCAAAACCATCTGGACCCGGGGAGCTGTCATACTTTAGACTAAATGTCGCTTCTTTAATTTCTAATACCAAAGGAATTGATGTAAGACTGGAATTATCCTCTTGATTAACAAGAGTCAGAATAATACTCTCCACAGGATCATCAAGAGGGAAATAACCAGAAAAGAGATCCTTAAAATAAGAAAAAACATGCTCAGAAAGGTCCCTTCTGTTATCAAACACATTATTCCCATTTCTAAACAAAGAGAGAGGCCTTGAGACTTTCCTAATTCTCTGCAAAGAATTAAAAAATTTAGAATTTCTATCCCCATCTCTCAACCAATTAACCTTAAAATTATCTCTTTGCAAAGAATCTTTAAGATTCAACAAATTATTAATCTTGGAAACCAGCTGAGTCTCACCCAAAATATCATTAGAGAAGTTATTTGAAGAATTCTGCGCCTGCATTTGTTGAATAGAATCCTGAAGAGAGGAAATTTTAGAATCAATGGAACTGAAACGATATTTACTACAGAATTTCAAATTTCTTTTAAGAAGTTTGAGCTTAATGACGCAAGCAAAATAATTATCCCTACCATTCCAAGAATAACAAGTTTTTTCAACAATAGTTCTACATTCAGGATGATTAACCCAAGCCTTATTAAATCTAAAAGGAAAAGAAGGTTTAGGATCCTTACACACAAGGTCAACCAAAATAGGATGATGATCAGAGTTGATTCTGGAAAGAGTCATACAAGAAATAGAACCCCAGAAATCAAGACAAGCCTCATTGACAAAGGCCCTATCAATTCTACTAGCAACAAATCGGTCCAAAACCTTCCTGTACCAAGTATACTTAGCACCAACAAGATTAACTTCAATCATCCCACTATTATCAATACATGCTTTGAACTCCCTAGAAGAGATGACATTAGACATGGCTCCAATATTCTCATCAGAATTCATAATGGAATTGAAGTCACCAAGAATAGACCACGGACTAGAGATCGAAGAATTGAGAGACCCAATATCCATCCATAAATTTCTACGACCCTGATAACAGTTATGGGCATAAATTAAAGAGAAAAAATGTTGCAAACCTTGAAGAAAGAAAGATCATGTGACATGCTGATCAGAAATAGAAATTAGGGAAATATGGGATAAAGAACAATGAGCCAAAACCCATAACCTTTTAATATCCGATGAGGATCTATTGGATTCCACAAAATGAAAACCAAGGTTTTCAAAATTGGAAATATTAGGAGAAAAAACACTTTTGGGTTTAGACAGACCAATAAGAAGGGGCCTATTCTTTAAAATGAAAATCCTAAGGGACCTCATAGTATCATTATTGGACAAACCCAGACAATTCCAGAAAAGAAGCTTCATTTAAACCTATGACCGGGATGATTTCACTCTTTTTTGACCCCCACATTAACATGTTTTCCAGACTTAGGAGGCCTTCCAGCCTTTCTCTTAGTATTTAAATTATATTATTGAATTCTTTCACAATATAAATATAATATTAATTTAACATTTAATATAATTTAGTTCATTAGAATTAATTTTACATTAAATCTAGATGTATAAATATTGTGATCATTTGCAATATTTTAACATCCAAAACATGTTTTCTTATTTCACCAATGAGATTAATATTAAATTAATTACCTCAATTTGTGTGTTTTAAATTTTTGAAAATGGTTCCTATATTTGTAATTGGTAGAATCAAATTATTTTAATAGGATTCATTTATTTTTTGGAATTATGAATAGTAACTTTTGTAATTATTTTTATGACCATGGTTTATGGTAAATCAAGTAATTAAAGATAAAAATAATTTTATAAAATTACCATAAAACCTGAAAAAATCATAATGGATGACTAAATTCAACCCTTATTATATATTTTTAGAAATGACATAACTTAATGGCCACTAACCTATGAATATGAAATGAATATAATAAAAGCTAATAAATGTGACAAAATATCACAATCTCATTTTATATAAGTATATTAAATTTAATATGTGGATAAATAGAATATAATATCATCTATAGATATTATCTAGAAATATAAAATAATTACCAACATCATATAATTTTATTTTATATTTTTTGAGATTAGGGAATTACCATTAATGATGACAGAAAATTGATGTAGAAATTATATTATTAAATGAAATATAAAAAAACTGTTTTCAAAATATTAAATGAAATATCACATTAAGTAAATAATGTGCTCGAAAAATTTTCTAGGTGAATATTAGATGTTATTAGTTTATTAAATACTATAGATCTAATTTATCTTCTGTGTGGATTTTTTTAATGTAAAAAAATGAATAGTGTCATAATTGACAGTGTTGAAATTTTATAAAAATAACATTTTATTAAATTATTGAAAAATCATTAAAGAATTTAATCATTAAAAAGTGATTATTATAAGGTATAAGATGACATTAAAATCCATTTATGTTCAATTAAAAAAATATAAGTAAAAATATATAACCATTAAATATTAAGAATATTATTACCTCAATTTAAATTAAATAGAACAACTAAGTGTCAATTAAATTGATATGGTTTAAATTATCAAAATAACATCTCCAAATTTTATTGGATGACTATATTACAACCATATCTCCTCAAAATATTGAAATTTGAAAAAAAATTAGGTTTTTGTTCCGGGTATTATTTTATTATAAATTATTGTTTTTGGAGTTTCCAAAAGTGCACCCCACCTCTATTATTAAATGGAAATTCCTACCTCACCTTTTAAATTCATTTTGAGCCTTCATTTTAGTCCATACCATGAAACAATAACTTCTCAAAATAATAGTTTTAATTATAGTGGTTTTGGAAATCTTAAAAGTCCACCTATAGTGATATAAAAAGATATTTAGACAAAGCATGTCAAGGAAGAGGTAATCACTTCTACCAATTCATTCTAACATCGTTCTTTTTCTACTTCCACTTCATTAGTTTTTTAATTTTAAATGAATAACATCATAATAAATCATAAATCATATATTTTATAAGAAATATTAAACAACCATATTTCACCTTCTATCCACCCTATGAGAAACTAAATCATCAAATGTGTGTAAGTGTGACTTACTGTCACCACGCCGTGGTGCATTCTATTTTTCACCACCACCTTACTTGGATTGGTATATTGATTAAAATTATAAATATATACAATTATTAAGAACTTTAAATATTTATAATATATTATACATCATACACTTCCAAACCATTCATCAATTTTGAAAATTATATCATCGCGCATGTGTACGTATGGTCTACCGTCTCCACGATGTGAGGCGATTCATTCTACATGATATTCATTAAACCATGATTATATAAATTATTTGAATTAATAAATATGATAAATATTATACAAATATCATAATTTAAAATATTTAAATATAACCTAATAATTATAACATGATTTTACCCGACAAATCTTGCATAAGAACATAAAGCAGTTAATATCTGAATAACAAGTGGCAATGAAATTATAACAACATGAGGATTATAATATAATAATACATGATATTATAAAAATTATTATGATGCTGGAATAAGTCAATAATATTATTTAAATCATTATATAGGAGGTTTGGGTACATTTAAAGGATATCATACCTAAGGTAATGGATAATATTGAAATCACAATTTTTTAATATATGATTGTTTATACGTAAGTATTTAATGGGTTTTTTTCTATAAATACTCAAAAAAATTCATTATAATGTACTTTTATTTATATTATTTTCAAAATTTATAATGTTAATTTTATTAATTTTTATTAAATGGTATGAATGACATATTTTGTCTTTATTCGATTTGAGGTACATTTTGACTTTTCGGAAAAATGTATAAGGGGAATGTTTTTATCTTATATAGCATGAATGGATTTTTACAGATTCATGAAACATTATTTCCATGAATATTCTTCAAAAATATTTGATGATTATTTTTAACTAATTTATTTTCATTGAAAATTGTGTTGCATTTTTATAAATGAAAACGTTTTTGAAAAAGAAATGATACTTTACTCATTAATTAAGTTCAAATATTTCATCAAAATTATTAAACATCTATGATGACATAAGTGTATTGATACTTTGAATTTATTGTGTTTATAGTTGAATTTTTTTATGAAATCCATTTATTTTATATGGATTGTGATGGAATGATGTTTAAAAAACACATTTTATTTCATAGGTTATGCTATGATAATTGATTTATGTTTTCTCTAAGAGACGTAAGGATGGTTTCATTATCATATGGGTAGAAAATATATCTACATCCAATAGGTTGGGTAATTATTTTTATCTCATGAGATATAAATGACTGGAACATAAGTAAATCTGGTTCAGTAATATAGGGCTAGAACAAGGAGTGAAGTCTGTTCAGTAAAGGACTTTGTCCGATTTGAAGGCCTTGAAAATATGATTTGACTAACATGAAATGATTTTCATTCTTATTTGTTTATGAAAAAAAAATTAATTTCATATTTTATGACTATTGGTATTACATTTCACATTTATGATATATCCCATGACCTGATATTCTGAACTTTTATATGTAGCATAATATTTTCAAATGTTATGTTCATATGATAATAATATGATTGATATTTATCTTTTTAACCTTACTGAGATTTTGAGCTCATGCTTTCATTTGTTTCTTTTCCCTAGGTAATGAATAAGGTTATTATGTAAGATATGTCAAAAAGAAATCTAGTATTGATGATATAAGAATAAGACAATGTAGATGTTTTATGAAAAAGTTGTTTATGTTTCTTGGTTTCTAAAGAAATTAAACTTATATGGCCCGAGAATAATTTTTGATATATTATTCAATTAATAATCTTAAATTTTGAAGTGTTATCTACATGTAATGTGTGGGCTGTTATACTCCTTGTATACTCTTGATGGTTATTCCATGTGAATCAATGAGGGTTACTCTATAATTAAAACTGATATGAAAATGATTCCTCAAGTAAACAACATATTTTATCTGTGATTTCTATATGTTTTTATATAAAATTAATGATTTGACAAGATTATATAATTTTATTTTGTTAAATAAAATTATTTTCTATTTATTATGGGTGAAAATTATATCTTTTTTAAAAATATATTATATGTTTTCCCGATTTCAAAGAAACTAATGTTGTTTTTAATTGACATAAAATATTTTTAACAAATAATTTTATTAAACTTATTTATAAATAATGATTATTTATTGTTTCTGAAAATCCATATTTTAAAACCAACAAGTAATTTGAAGAGGAAAAATTTTATTATGTATTCTCTGACCAATGGTGTCTTTCATAATTTTATGTACCATACTGAGATTCATGTGCTCGTACCAGATTTTATATTGTTTATCACAAGGTTTTATGGATTATTAGGGATAATTATGAGTTCATGATTAAATTTTTGACGATATTTCATGAAAATAAAATATGTTACATCTTTTTTGTTTTTATTTTTGGAATTATTGATTTCGAGTAGAATTTTCCACTTGAAAATAATGTATATTTCATATATTATTTATGATCTAATTCCCTAATACTAAATATCTAAATGATATTTTAGAATGAAATAAAGTGAATCATAAATTAACACAAATTTAATATGTAATGTTTAATTTCATGTTCTTATAGTGTAAAAACGTGTATCTAAGTCCATAACGAGTAACCTAAGGCTAAGAGGTTGTTTTGATAAAATGGAAGAGAATAATCAATTAGTTACATATCCACCAACTCTATAGTATTTCATGTACAAGAATTATGGATACTATGTGAATAAATTCCCCATGCGTCAATGTAGTGAAAAAAATAAGCCATATTATCCTCCCAAACTAAAGGAATAAGGGTATTATTTATCACTATTTTTGAGGTATATCATGATAACAATGTGATTCATAGTATATATACTCTTTATTCTTGATCTGGAACTACCTTATTCGATTATGGGACATCATATTTCTTCTTATTACACATGTCTGACTAGAATTGTTTATCACAAAATCATGGTAATGATATCAAACTATATTCAAAATAATCTAAGAAAACTATGATTATATCAAAGATATATAAATATTATCTTCTAGAGATATTTGTTATAATACTTGTTGTTGATCTAGTAATTATACTAATTATTGAATATGGCATAATATTGGGTATGGATTTGATATCCCTACATTGATCCCATATCAAATATCATAAGAAAAAGATATCATTTCATTTCGCAGATAATCTTATTATCAGGATTCATTATAAAGATGAACTTCCCTTGGGAAAAGAATCTATAAATAGTGTTTTTTAATCACACAACGAGGGTTTTCTAACTGAAATTATTAGTGAGTATTATATTATTAATGACATGCCAATTATATGAGAATATACAAATTTATTTCTTGATTAGCAACATGGTCTTCAATATATCATGAGTTTTAGTTTTCAATAAAATCCATACCCAGGTATATGACTATCTCAAAGTGTACAATGAGAAAGTCTCTCATTGAATTGATGGAATGAATGAAGTAGTTAGAAGAAAATTTTGGAAAAAAACTAAACACTATATTGATTCACCATGGGGTGAACCAGCCATTGTTTTTAAAAATAATATTGGATCAATACGCCTTTTCATTGACTATTGTACGCTTAATAAGATAAAAATCAAGAACAATTATCTAATAACCTTTATTAATGTTTATTTTCATCACCATAGCATATCTTTATTCTTTTATAATCATGAACAATGATATGTAAATCATCATTTAGGGGTTACAAAGTAGTATATTTAAAAAATATATTTCTAAAATAGTTAGTTTTTTACTTTCGATTAACTATTTCCCCTTAAATTTTAATGGATCTAATGAATATATAATTAAATGTCTATATGGATTAGTATTTTGTTTTCATCATAGATTAAATTCTTATGTATTCTATGATAAAGTAAGTTAATTAATTTATTTAACGGACTTTTATTATGCCCTCAATAAAGGAGAGGTGGTATTCCAAATTTAGAAATTATTAATTGTGGTTAGAAAAATTTCCATTATTGGGTAATGTAATCCCTTGTGAGAGAATATATGTATATTTTTCAATGAGAATGTTGTTAAACAATGCCCAAGATCATCTACAGTTACTAATATCATTTATTTTCCCATGTTGTCTATATACAATCAATGATTTTTTATTAATTTCTCAGAAATAATTATTCCACTAAGCACATTAACATAACTGATAGTGGTCTTCCATTGGATAGAAAAATGTGAACAATGTTTTATGGAATTGAATATGATGTTTCCCACATAACCTAAAATTACAAGACCATATTTTCTTGACAAGATTTAAATATTCATGAAAAAATTTATTATGATTTTTCATCATGTATAATGAAATTGTAATTTCTTATGATTAAGGAAATTTAAAACATATGATAAAAATTATCCATTTCATGATTTAGATCTAGTGGAGGAGATTTTTATTTAAAAAATTTAGTGTAATTATCAATATATTGATAAGTATAATATTTATACTAACCAAATAAAATTGAAATATAGATTCACAAAAAAGGAGTTAAATTTTAACTGAGTGAGATTCATCGATGTTTTTAAATACTATTACATTTTTTTACATCAACACTGATTGAATGAAACCATGGGGGTTTATTTAATGGAGAGGAAATATCATGTAACCTTATCTATTATGAATGTTTAAACTAACACAATAAAAATATATTTTTAAAAGATAGATATTATAGACATATAAGAAGGTGATAAATCTTGTCATTGACAATTAACTACTCATCCTTCCATTAATTTGTAGACTAAAAATCCAGTAAATATTTTTGGAGATACAATAATATATGTAAATATTATAAATGTGAACAATAAAAAATATGAATTTATAATGTTTCAATCATGGAAATGTTTCTAATAAAAACCAAAATAGAAGTGGGAAATATTGGATGATATCATAGCTCATCCTCCCCTATTAACCTAATATTTAGGAAGATTTATTGATACCTAAAAAACATGTGTTATAATATATTGATTAAAATGACTAATGGATTTTTACCTCAATGATTAGAATTCTAGAATGATAATATTGACTGAAAAAACTGCGGTTATGTTTCTACCATTAAAAACACCAGTACAGAAATGAGACAAAAATAAACTTGTATTTTATCATGGGACTGCCTAGAATATCTATAAGACATAATTCTATCTTGGCTGTAGTTGACCTCTTTTATAAGTCAATGAATTTTAGTCACATGAACAATAATTTACCCTTGACTAAATGATTATGATAACTTTTAGGGAAGTGTTATGGTTTCATTCATCACCACACTCTATAATATCTAATTTAGATCTACTATTTACCTCAGGGTTTTAGAGAATACTTAAAAAAGTGTTTCAGATTGAGAAAATATTCAGTTAAACATCTTACCCTTAGCCAATTGGCCAATCTGAGAGGGCCATCAAGACTATTTATTTAATATAGATATCTTATTTAAAGGAGTTTCAAGTATTTTTATATCCACTTATTCCATTAATAGTGTCCAAAAAAATACATTCTATTTTACTATATAGAAGAAACTATGTGAGGATCTACATTGGAATATTAATGATACTTCAATATATTGAGATGAAGTATTAGAATGTTGTATGATAGTACATGGCCTAGTTCATAAAATGATATATAATATTCATTTCATTTAGTAACAAGTGACTATGGAGTAATTTCGATAGAATAATTATGTTTATAACCATTGATAAGATCTAGAGTTCAGAGCTGGTGATCATTTGTTCCTTTTCATATATCATTGGAAGCATGTTGAATTATTTGGGATGAATGGGAAGATTATTTCTCAGTATATCTGTCCATTTGAGATACTTTATCATGTTAGAGCTTTATCTTATCAATACAACTATCTCCAGAACCCTCCCTGGTACATGATGTGATGCATGTATATCTTTTTATAAAGTACAACCATACCATTATAATATGTAGAACCCAAAAACCATGAACTTGTGTAATTTTTACATGTATATTGAATTACCATTGGAGATCTAATATCATAAATAAAATGTGATATGAAAAAATAAATGTCATATTCTCATCATCCAATGAAGGAATCAAACATTTGAGGAGTGGACATGGGAACCCAATGATGTAATGATTTAAAGTTACCCTCCCATATTCTTAGCCTTGAAATTATATTTATAGGGGGACATTATTTTCAGATGGATAGAATATAACATACCATGTTTTAGTAACATGTTACACTTAAAATAAAAATTACGTTTAATATCATTCTCTATAGAAAACACCTAATACTGATAAACTACATATATTATATTTAAATTATATATTAACCAATGTATGGTATCCATTCATTATATGAGAAAAATTAGAAACAAAAACATATGAAATAAAGGGTACTTTTAAATGTATTTCAAAAATATCAACTAAGAGTCTAATAATTGTTTTATCATTAAATTTTTTATTTCAAAGTATATAATATTTATGTTCGATAAATTTATTTTTAGTAATAATTTAATCATTGTATTTGTAAAACCCTACAAATATAGTGATTTATGGACCCCAATAATTTTTTTAAATCCCATACTATTGTATGTAACATTGTGGTTGAAGGGGTAATGTGTTTCTCATAGGAATCAGCCACACTCGAGAGGTGGTCAGGGAATGTAGCCAAGAGTTGAGGTGTGACCTGTAAGCTGGTTGCAAACTAGCAACATCCGGATGTTAATCATATAGTCTTGTAGATATAATAGCATTCTACCATATATCATGTTAGAGATACTAAAAAATTTATGAGATCTATGAATCTTATTAAGAAGGTATGCTTATTCATTTCCCCTATTTCCCAACCATAAACATCACCCAACATTATCCTTCATCATTTTACAATAGCCTCTATATAAGGCCTTACCGTCCTATCATTTTATGGTGATAAAAATACCTAATTAATCTTATTTGTTACATTATTTTGAGAAATTTTAATGCTATATATTTGGATTAAACTCAAATTTCATCCATTATTATTTTATTTATCATCGTTATGTGTTATCATAATTTAAGTGTAATATTCCTTGCATTCATGGTTATTGATGGTACACGGATTTACCATGTTTTTTCGCATACAAATGGTTTATAGATAATATGTAGAACACTACTAATCTGTATTATGTTCTCCGAATGAATTTTCCCATATTAATTATACTTTCCCATTAAAATATAATGATATTCCTCAATACATTTTCATGATGCACATTCATTTTCATTTTCACCAATAAACATAGTATATAGATTCCTATAAACCAAGTGAATATTTATTTCTTTCAAATGAAAAATAGGATCACGTGAGATCAAATTTTGACTTATTCCTCTTAGACAAAACCTTTTGAAATTGGGGAATTGATTTGGTTTGATTGTATGTTTTTCTAATTGAATGTGGTATTTCAAATTATAATTTATTTCCCATAGAATATATTTTAAAATGGGTTTTAGGTTTTAATTTTTTTTGATATTATAATGAAATTAGATAATGGATTTGGCCCTTGTATTGGATATAAATTAATTCTCATTAAGAGTTTTTTATTCAAAATTATATTCTATAATGGGGGTTAGAATTTTATTTAATTGAAGTGTTAATTGGACCATTATACATAAAATATTATATATTTGATAGTGGAAATGTTGACATTTTCTATATCTATATCTAAAATTATCCATTGGTGACTTATGTACAATTTATTTTTTGGAATATTCCAAGGGGGGTTTAGCCTCGTTGTGGTTTTTTGGACCTAAGGATGGGTATAAAACCTCTACATGATTTTTGGATTAAGGATGATCATATTTTCATTGATTGGTAGTGGTGTTGGGTTGGTCTAGTCCTCGGTATTTTCTCAAAGACAACTAAAACTAGCCCAATAAGGTTGACGTGACCTTGGATGTCACCAGAGAAGGTATGTTATAATTCTTATATATTTATTTATTTATTATTCTATCCTTTGAATTTATTTATATATGGATTTATCTAATTAAATTTCCATCGATACTAGATTTTATATGACTGTAAATAGGATTGAATTACTGAGTCATACTGACACCTTCTGAAGTCGTAGATTTGTACGCATGTACATTTTAACGATACATGTATGGAAAGATGAAATCAATTTCCAAATGATTCATAATTTTGTACTATATATTGTTTTGGGATAGGGTGGTAGACTTTATCTTGTCCATATTTTGATTCTTCTTGTCTTTGGGTTTTTTATTATGTATAAATTTTTTACTATTGTATTCTATTATTGATATGTATGCACCTTGACTATATGGTAGCATCAAATTGGATATTTTATTATTATTTTTATTTTCCTTCATTCCTTGATGTCTACTATGGTGTTAAGTGATTTATGTTGATTCTATTATTTTTATAATTTTTTTGTTTATTTAAATGTATGTTACTTCCCTATGGATCTTATTGTACCCTCACCACTATTCAACATCATCTAGGGAATGTTATGGCCCACCTAAGATATATTAATTACTACCGGTGCAGGCACAAATTAGTTGTCTTGGGATGTATGATTATATATTGTGGTAAAATATCATATTTTCATTTCAAATGCTATTTTGGGATGCTCACCATAGTATTAATATGTGATGGGGAATAACAATTAGATCCTTTCTATGAGTATCTTACCCACTTATGGGGAAGAGTCCAATTTCTTAGGGATCTAACTTCATGTTCTTTGATTTCGATTCTGATTGGTGTTTTAATTCTCTATGAGTGACGTTCATGGTTTTATTTCAATGAATTCATGAATTTTTATCTTGGCTTAAGAAGTAATGAATTAAAATATGCATTTATGCATTACACTAGTCACATTGTATTCACGTTCAATTCATAAGACTCGATTTAATAGATTTGTCTTTATATTAATATATATATATACTTCTTCCAATGTATTACAAGGAATTGAACAATAAAATCATTTTCAGTGTCTTATATAAAGTTCTCCCATATAATTCTATGGTAGCATGTTACTTGGCCAATTCCTTAGACAGTACCTTGATCTTAAGACATATATATATAGATATTAAATATAGTTTTTTGTTCAATATTGATTCATTGAAAAACCTATAATATTTTCCCTATATAGAATACTAATGGATCTATAATTTTCCATACAATAGGAATTAATAACCTGTGGAAATTTTCAAGAGTTGTAATATAAATATTATGAGTACAATACCTTGATTTGTAATGAGGTCATTTAAATGAATTAATTTTGATAAAATAACATAAGGAAAATTTAGTGATGTTACTTGAAATTCCAAGGGTTTTTGTGTATATATCTATTTTCATTGAATAATGATAATTTTATGTATTTATATCATATCCCATGTTGGTTTTGTAGAGTTATGTTTCCAAAAATACTGGTGGTCCCAGACCTAGAGGGGGAGGATGGGAATGCCCCTCTAGTTGGTATTTTTGAACCTCTAAAAATTATATATCTAGTTTTAGACTTTAATCTATGTCAGATCCATTTATTTATAGAACATGCCATAAAAATTGACTTCCTCTTATTTATCTAATTTTGTTTGAGATCTCTCATATGTTTTAGTGTCATAACACCATGCTTTTCATTGGTTAAGTCGGTCCACAGGAAGAAGAGAAATGGATTGGTAATATTGAATAATATATATCACATAGTGACTCTAGAGGATAAAAGAGTTATTTTTCAAGTTTTCATGTTGTGTTGGGGAGGGCATTAATTGTGGAACATTTTTTATTCATGGGTAGCAATGTGGTTGGCAGTCCTGTGAAGATTTTTAATCCCACATCATTAGCCACATATTTCCAATGATCATTTCATTAGATAGAGCCTATGTGTTTATGAAGTTGGGGCATGGGAATATTTCAATTATCGATTATGATTCAAAATTTACCAAAATTAAATAGGTCACCCTAACCATATTTGGGGGCAATGATGCCCAATCCAAGAACATTAAGGATAATTGTGCTATGATATCATGGTTCATGTGAATGTGTTCTGTTTTTTCATTTATTAAAATTTTGAACCATCTGTTGATTATTGAACAGAATAATAATGAGGGTTGTCATATTGGGGGACTATCATCATTAGAAGAATGTGGTTCTGTAGGTGGATATTCTATAAATATGAAGATATGACGAGTTGACTCACGTCAGGGTTGTAGAAGTTGTTCTAAAAAGCCTAGTGAAATGTATCACCCTTCCCAAGAAATTTATTTGGTGAAAATATTTATAATGTATTCATTTCAGATAAGGAGATGTTACTAATCCTGAAAAATTTTGGAGTGACAAATTTTTGGGAATATTATAGATTTACATAATTATTTCATTAAAATTTAGTAGGATGTTTGTGGTGGAGACTCAGAACCAAATCATGCTTCTAGGGATAATAAAACTACTAAAACATAGAACTCAAGTAGTTGGGAATATACTAGACACACATGATGTGGTGGTGGTCCTAGAGATTATGAATGATGGTAGAAAGTTATGCATGGGATTATGAATTAGTGAATTTATACTATATTAAATGGTTATAGGAATGAATAGTTTCATGTAGTATGTCCTACTAAGATATTGCTGGTTATCGAACCATAGAATACATGAGGTATTATTTTTGTTATACCAACACATTATTCTACATTATTTAACATAATAAACTCATAATATTTTATATATACTAATTGAATGACCCTAGAATACCCTTAGAGCCGAGGGGTAAATTAGGGTGTCATATTTTTCTTTTAAAATGATGGGACATGTTCCTATGCTCATCGGAAACTGTTAAACCTATCTGAATAGGATGTGACGAAAACAAACAATCACATGAAAATAAATGACGCAATAATCATAATTGGTTCAACACTAAAGGATATTTCTATAGATAATATGCCTAATGTGTTTCATTCATTCCATAAAACGACTAATATTCACAAGCTTTGGATTAGAAGAGTTTATAATATTCACTTTATGCTAGGCACACTTCCTTTACATGATCTTGGGGAAGCACACAACTTCCATTGAATCAAATCTACTAACACCCCATTTCTTAATGCATTAGGATAACCTTTACTCAATTTATCTACTTCATGGACTCATCAATGGTTTGGAATTAAATTCTGCATCGTCAATTGTAAATAGATGCTCTGATGAAGTCTCATTATCGCCTGTAGATGTAATTTACATTCCTACACAGAAACAATTTCTGGGAATTAATTTTTTAAACCAATTTTATCAATTTTCAGGCATTCTTGGGTGTTCTTTGTACCACTTCACCACATTAATGTATTAAGTAGTGGGTATGGTTCTCGAATAACCTTCTCCATGTACAACAACCATTTTCGAGTACCATCTATCTCTATCACGTACTTCCTTCTTCTTCCACATTATTCATATCTCCACGTAAACTGCATTCCGAAAACAACCCATGTTTTTCAAACATCCTTTACACTGCATACACCGATGATTTCTCTTCATAATACTTTTCCTCACCACATACTATAAGATCATCATCCGTAAAATACACTCTCATTGGATAACTATTTTCCTTACGCAGTTACTTTTCTTTGTGTATTGTCATCTCCTCTGTGAACCACTTTGGACTTCATCGGATTTATTCCTCAATTTTTAATCTCCAATCCAACATATTAATGAAGGTAGTTACTTCTCCTTATATAGGACCGAATGGATCAAAAAATTCCAGTAAACCTATATTTACCAACTGATTGATTTTCGAACAGCCCCCACAGTGTACTGCTCTTATCCCACCAACCTCAGCAATATATCGAACCTCTAGCCTTCTGCATACCAGACACATTACTGTGAACCATATCCGCTAACCATTTTTGGTTCAACGCACCACTCCATGTACCATTTACCATGTTCCACACATGGTATGCATACTATTCTGTAACATGGTTCATGGGCCATATCTTAGGCCACATGCTTATACCCCTTATATGAATTCCTTATCCATTATTCATTCCATATATTCCAATAAATATTTCCTTCATCTTCGATGTAATGGACAAAACCCTTGAATACTTTCTATTCATCCTTATGCAGATTGACAACAAAAACAAACCATATTCCATTATTATCCTCAGATAGCCTTGGTTCTGACAGTGTCCCCTTTTTGTTTTGTTTGATATATCTAGATAAACTGACTAAAGAATGATCCGTGATCATATAAACCATCATGAAACAAATCTGCACTCAGTCTATGTCTAAATGAGAAGTTCTCAGTGTATAAAACAAGAGATATGACATTAATTTCATTCTCATACATTTCTTTTCTCTCCCATGGTTTCATTAATGTCTCTCTATATATACCATAATTCTTGTATCTAGAAAAAAATGATTCAACCTCTTCCTCTACTCAGTGAATTTATCCATTCTCCCCCATTGGCAATATGCCCAATTAACCGATTGTGGTCTTCTAGAGTTCAAAAAACATGATCCCCCTGAACAGTATCACCCCTACAAACCTGCATCACTTCTAAAAACAGATTAAGATAGTTAAAAAAATTACAGATAGGGGAATTCAATGACTTCCTTATGCAGTTTTAGGTTGTTGGACAAAAAGGATCCAGATATGCTTCTTAAACACAACTGCTGCCAGTGGATTGGTCATAATATCAGGCACATTCACATCATTTCCAATAGGACCCATTTTAATAATACCTTGTTTAACATTCTCCATGATGATGTGATATCTTATTTCAATATGTTTCATACTAGAATGAAAAATAGGAATCACTGTATGATAAACTGTTCTCTTATTATCATATTAAATCACCATTGGTTGATTCACCTCATCACCAATATCAGTCAGTTGCTGCTTCATCCAAAATGGTTGTGTGCAGTCTTCTCTTGCAAGGATATATTCATCTTCAAAAGTACTAAGAGAAGTAATTTCTTGCTTATTGCTCAGAAAACCAACACATTTCTTCCCAATATAGAATTCTCTACCACTGGTGTACTTTATGTCCACTTCATCTCCATCCTAGCCAGCATCAAAAAATTCTAATAGTTCACCATCACTTCCTACAAAATAATATAAGCCTGAATTTTGAGTACCTTGAATGTACCACATGATTATTTTCACTTCATATATGTGTTCATCTTTTTATTACTCTAAAGTAGGTCTTTAGTGGATGTTTTAAAGACAATATCTAGTCGTCTAACCATTAGGTTCAGTAGGCTTCCATTGATTATTCATTACATGGTGGGATCCACATAATTCCCTTCCTTATATTTCAAGAAAATTTTTCCAACCTCAACTAGAGTCAACATATGTTTATAATCATGCATATTAAATTTATTCAGTTGATATATTTAATACTTTTCATAATAAATGGAAGTGTAGTCCTTCTTCTAAATCACATTAAACCCTAAAAAGTATGTCAATTCACCGATAATAGACATTTAAAAATTATTATTTAATGTAATTGGAAAATTCATCCACTGATCCCTCCCTTCTTCCACTGAAAATAATATCATCCACATATACCAATTCAATTAGTTGATCATTTTGAGAACTCTCTAATTAAATATTCTGATCCGCTCCTCCTCCTTTAAACTCATTATTCCTTAGATAAGAATACACATGAGAGTACCATTCTCGTAGTTCCTATTTCAAGAAACAGAGAACGTTCATTAATTTAAAAACATTTATTTTATAATTTCCAAGAAAGAACCACATGTTTCTCAATGTAAAATTCTTTTTCTAACTCTCCAATTCATAATGTTGTCATGACATCCATTTGATACACATTATAACATCGATGAATTTCCGTGGAATGAAATAGATTGATTTACTCTCACCTCACTACTTGAGAAAATATCACCACACAACCATTTACTTTCATTTTTGAATATACTTTACATAAAAATAATTCCTTATTTCTAATCAAATATCCATGCTAGTGAAATTTGTTCTTGAAATTACACTTCGTAGAATCACGTTGTGAATTTTGGGACTTTCACAAGATGCGAAGTCTAATTTTTGTCGATATAATCTAACTCTTCAATCATTTATTTCACCCATGACTCATCCATTGTAGCCTCTTCAAATGAGGATGGTTCCACGAATGATAGAAATGAAAACAGTGAATTGTCCTTTTTTCCTCTTTGTCTGTGTTGGTGCATTCTGATCCAGGATAATGTGGGACAGATCAATCTCATCTATTTGATACCTTTCCCATGTCATGATGATTTTCGTTCCCCATTCTTTGATGCCACATTTTATTTTCTTATTCAATGATCATGTAGAAAATGTTTTCTTTGGTGTCGACCTGATATAAGTTTCCCTCTATTTTTAATCCCTTCATAAGATAATTTCATGTCTTTTATCTTAGTGTACATCCCTTCTGGTTGAATGTTACAATAAGTACTGAGTCATGGAGTTGACTAACACTTAGGATATTTTTGATGCAATCCATCCACATTACGAACTTCATTCTTCATCATCTCGCCATTATCCAGTCCAATATTTCCACTACGTTTGATCATAAGAGACCCATCATTACAAAACATCACTTTTCCATAAACCTTTATCTTAATATTCGTTAATAGGTCTACATTTACCATCATATGAGATGAGCACCCAATATCAATAATCTATGTGTTGTTGTTCTCGGTAGCATTGAAAACTATTTCTACAAAGTTGGATTTCTCAATTTTATTCTTTTCCTTCCATGAAATAAAGGATTGGGTGTAGAACATTGATGGACTTTCAATTCTATCTTCCATGTAAACAGGTCATTCCAATTCACATTATTCTTCTAATAAGGAAAACATATTTTAAATTGTAACAAAAAATAGTTGATGAGTATTTAGCTATGATTGGTTATTATAATAATTTCCTCTATCATACCTCTGCATGAAATACACAGCATTATGTCCAAATTTAGAACAATGAAACAATATCTAAAGAAACTATCTCTTTAATAAAATAAAGGATATGAAATTAGTCTCCTTTCTTGACTTCCCATATATTCCGTATTGAAATATTTCATTTCCTATTCACAATATTATAAGGTATGACCTATATAGACATAAAAATGACCCTTTATGAGGGGAAATGTCTTCTATGTTTGATTCCTCCTCATGTCACATTCCTTAAGAAAATAATATTTATATGTATCATTTCATGATATATGAGGATAATTTTCAGTTCTTCTGTCAACTTTAATTGAGGGTTTCTTTTTTAGCACTTCAGGTGACTTTTCAATAGGTACA
Source organism: Viscum album (assembly GCA_963277665.1). Classification (NCBI taxonomy): domain Eukaryota; kingdom Viridiplantae; phylum Streptophyta; class Magnoliopsida; order Santalales; family Viscaceae; genus Viscum; species Viscum album. The sequence goes on along the minus strand of OY728128.1, from coordinate 790,456,624 downwards.
TATTTCATCGTGTCTTTATTTTGGCTTATCTTATTTCAATCATTCAATGTTTCTGCATTCCAATTTATTCCATGGTTTCCCATGCACGTAGGATTTTTGAAATTTATAATCATATCACCTCTATCAGAAAATTTCTTAGCTCTCTCTAGAAACTCTTCATATGAGAAAATTCTAAAACGTGTTTTATTTTTTGATTAATTTTAAATTTATTCACTTTAAAATTTTCTTCATTGGGTAACAACTTCTTCCTCTCAACCCTCAAAATTAATAGAGTTCTCTTCAAGTCTGGAGGTAAGCCCATTGGTGACCTTTCCATGTTCCTCAATTCTGAGTTTTATTTCTGCAACATCTTCTATTTTTTTATGTTTTGATTACTAGTCATTCCCAAAATCCATTAGACATTAAATATATAGTTCAATATGATCAATATATTACGATGACTCTTCCACAATTCATATCCACTCATTTTATCTCTTTTATTGATTCTCAAGCATACCAAAAGCATTATTATGTTACTACAGGGGATTTTCAAAAATGGTTAATGGATTATCACTAGATTTATCTTTCTATGGTTCTTATTTGTGAATTATATCCATCATGGATGTGTGGTTCCCAAATTTTAATTTTGTATCTTGTTCCTCAATGTGTTCATTTTCATCTCCTTCTTTTTCCCATAAAATCTCTATTATTGAAATTTCATTCCAGATTCGATTTCTTGATTATTAAAATCATTTTACGAGGCTTTTGAGTGTATTTATATTTTTTTTATTAATAATTAACCATTATTGTGAATAGAGATGGAATGTGACCAACACTTCCATAGAGAAAACAAGATAGAGTTATATTTCCATCAAATTTGAATGTTCCCTTATTGAGTTTCATAGAAATGAGAGAAAGAGTTTCTTTTTCCTGATCATCTACATCAACACTCTCTCCTGAAAATATCAATTTTTCTATGGATTTGAATTACATTTTCTTTCTCACGTGATTCATAGCTTGTACAATTGTGATTCACATTTCATATTCTGATATATTTCACACCAGATCATCCATTGAGAGTTTCGAGATATCAATTTTGTCAATGGTTGACACTTTTGCCTTGTTAAGGGCTAGAATTCTTGTCAAGGGATTCATTACTAAGTCAATGTCTTAGATTTATTCCCCTAGAACTCATATTTCTCTTACAACTTCAGTAATTTGATAGAAATAGTAGTTTGCATTCTCATTAATGTGTATCTTCAGATTATCAAACATGTTATATAGTAAATGAATTTTTTCCACATTCAAGTTATTATCACCATCAAAAATACTCCCATATTTATCCCATTTTGACCAGGATTATGTGAAACTAATTACAACTTGAAAAACCTCATTAGAAAGTGAAATAATGAGAGCATTCTATGCTTTTTAATCAGTATCAAGAAATCTACTGTCTTTATTAGTCATTGATAGTCTAGTGAGATCAGTGAATTGTATTCCCTATGAAATACCAAATAAAAATTCCATTAAAATTTATATTAGGTGACATATCTTCTAGTTTTTATTTATAATAAAATTACTTCCATCGAAGAGGGGATATCCCCTAACATTGACTTGATTATCCATGGTAGTAGAAAAATATTCAACAGTAGTATCCTTTACACTCTTATACAACATGAAAGACCTTATAACCCCCTAAGTGGGGAGGGGTGAATTAGGGTGTGAAATTTTTCTTTTAATCTAATGGATCTTGTTCCCATACTTATATGAAACTATTAAACCTATCTGATGAGGAAGTGCATAAAATAAAAATTCAGATGCAAAGAAAGGACCTAGTAATTTTTATTGGTTCACCACAAAGGGATAAGTCAAAGGATAATATGAATAATGTGTGTTGATCAGACCAAAAAAACTCATCTTCACATGTTGGGGATTACATGATTTTATCACAGTCTATTTGTTCTAGGCGCATTGCCTTTTGTTGGTTTTGGGGAAAGCACAGTGCATTCCCCAGATCACATCTACTCACCACCCTACACACTGAATTGTAAGAACCTTCACTCTATTTATCAGCATGAACACCGCTTCAATGGTTTATCATTAAATTATGTATCCTCAACATTAATTAGTTTCCCTTTTGATGTCCCCGTATTGCTCGCATATTTAATTTAATTTCCCGCATAGTCATAAGTTCTGGTAATTAATTTTTCACACTAATTATGTCCATTTTTAGGCTTCCTTAGGTGTTCTGCATACCACATTACCTCATTCACCTATTATGTAGTGGGTATGGTTTCCAGCTCCCCTCATATGCATTCCACTACCATTTTGATATACCATATAACCCCACCACCTACTTCCCTATTCTGTTGTGTACAGCCTAGACCCACATAATGCCTTAGGAAAACACCTTCTACAAATAGCCCCTACTTTGCAAACTACCTATTATCTGTGTACAACCCTTCTTTCTCAATGTACTTCATTGCTCTATCACATATGGGACGAGCTTCTTCAAAAAACTGTGGTCTCTATCATGAACTATTTTCCTTATGAAGATTGTTCTCTCAGCATATTGTATTCTCCTCAAAGAACCACATCAGACTACATTAGATTTCATACCCAATTTTTAATCTTCAATACATCGTATTAACGAAGTGAATTACTGCTCATTATATAGGAAGAAATAGATCTGAAAAAACCATCTAAATCCAGATTAACAAAATATTTGATGTTTTATAGCCTCTACCACATAATGTTCCATACCCACAAACTATAGCAATCACATGAACCTCAATACATCCACATACCGCACTTTTCTCCGAAAACTGTCTCCATAAACCATTTTCAGTTCTGTTAATCACTCTGCATACCATTATTATTGTGATGTATGCGGTCCGCATACCATTCCCAAAAATGGTATGCAGTTCATGTCTCGGGCCACGTGGTTCTCTCCCATTGCTAAATTCATTCTCTTTTATTCATTCATCATATTTCTATGAACATGTTCTTCATTTTGAGGCCCCATGAATAGGATAACACCTTGAAATGGTGCAATATTCAATACTACATCCAACCTCATTCATATGTCCACATCCCAAAAAATATTACTATTCATCTATGTATAGATTGACAACAAACACAAACCATACATCATTATTATACTCATACAGCCTTGATTCCAACACTAATTTCATTCTATGATTTCGTTTTTTAGTGGGGAATCTATATGTTGTACTCTCAATGGATACACCATTATGAAAGGGATTTTAAGGGATTCAGATGTGTTTTTTTTAATATAGTCATTTGAAAATTTCATTTCTGATAGGATATCATCATGATTGAAATTGGTGAATTTAATGTAAATATTGGGATGGAGTATATCATTCTTCATGGATATTTCATTCATTTTTATCCCTGATATGTTTCATTTACATCTCTTATGGGTGGAAAATTCTAGAATGATGGAGATTTGGATGTTATTTCATGTCTTGTTGATTCATATCTTCAATGAATATGTTGCATTAATTATCATTTTTATAGTCATGTCATGGAAGATATAGATACTAATTAGCATATTTTTTTCACCTACAGTTGACCTATTCTTGAGTGTCTTTCCTCAGAACTTCTGCTGGTTACAACCAAACCTAGGTATAATGTTCTATATTGAGATTCTACATGTTTCATGGACTTTATCCATTACACAATATCATATTGATACTAATGAGATGTAGGATATTTTCTATCTCTTAGATTATATTGATTTTTTTGGGTTTATTCATGTTATAATTGCTCAATGAGATTCGTTGATTCTGTTGACCAAAAAAAGGTGAATGGTTCATGTAATGTTTAATCTATAATAGGATTAACATAATTACAATTTAGAACCAATGTACTCTACCCTATATTGATGAAATGATCAAAAACATAAAAAGGGGTCATTTCAGTTAAACTATTGATGTCATGTAGGGTACTATCATCTAAGTGTGTAACCATATTTTTCCACTCTTATTGACTTCATGAGTATACATGACCATAATGAGTATCAATTAATGTTTTTGGGAAATATAAATAATCATTGGTCTACTTGGCTCTGATGAATAAAGTCCTTTATCCACTACTAGACTCTAATGTGATTTTTTTGATTGATGAAATCTTGGTGAGCTTCATGTCAAGAGAGGTGAAATATTGAAATCTGGATATCATTTTTATTGTGTTTTTTTGTTATAAAATTTAGTCTAAATTCCTTATAAATTATTAATAGTTGTATTTAATTAATTTTTGAGTCCATGTAACTTATCATGATTGGGTTTCAATAGATCATGGGAAGGTTCATTACATTGTTTCCTAAGAGTGGAATAATAATGTTTTAATAATCATATATTATTATTGATATCTGGCAATTTCCATATATTTATCAATGACATATCCCACTTTCAGTGCTATTTATTGGAAAAATAGTGATGTTTGAATAGTATATTTTGTGTACATTGGAGGTATACATTCAAAATACGATTAAGAGGATTATTCCCATGCATATCCTTGACAAACCCAAACATAGAAAGTTTTATGCCACAAAATGTGAAGCATCATTTGCCTAATTTGGCCGTGTTCATTGATGGAATGGTTGGGTAGTCAATTACATGTCTTTAAATATGTGACCCAATTTCCATAACTACTCAAACTAGGATTCTGAGCACTCTATTGTAGATCAAGATTTGTTATGCCAATAACACTACCTCATGAAGTAGATTTTTATAGATGAGAAAAATTATGTATTCTTGATGCAACACTTCTCTGTTAGTGATGTAAAACTTATCCACATGAGTTCAATTGATTATTTACAATCTTTTGATTTTGAGTGGTCTCATAATATTGAAAAGGGTGATATAGTGGAAAGAACATTGAGAAATAAATCATAATCACAATTAGTTTATTTGGATTTTAGTTCTGATTCATGGATAATATCCCTTTTTAAATACATTAATTTAGGTGTTTGAGAATTACCTGGGAATAGTGATATGAGATTCCCTATATATTATTTTTTCAATCCATGGAAGGGTGAATGAGATCCAGTTTTCATATTATGATTATCTTGTAATGATGTAATATATATTTGGTGGTGATACCCCTCACGATTGGTCTGTGGAAGATGATGATATTATGTATTTATGGGGATGTGTGTTATAACCCTACATAATACATGATATGATAATGAAGTACTTCCATGATTCCATAGGGGTTGGTTATTAGAGGTTATATAAGATATATCAAGTTGTATATATGATATATTGGTTAATCATAATGAGTAAATAAAATTCTTCTTTTCGTTTACAATGATCCACCTTTTATTAGGTGAAGTCTTATCAATATATCCCAATCAAATTTTTCCATTCATTTTCTAATCTAGAGTGGGTGTTGTAAAATGTGATAATAGATATCACGATATGTCCATATTGGTATCTTCATGGAAATTATACATTTTTCATTATTATTATTTATTTGATGAAGGGATTCCATTTCTTACCCATCAAATATTTTTCTCTTGGTGATGACATTGGTAGATTAAATCTCCTGGATGTAGAGATCCTTTACTGGGGGACAATGATTTTCATATTATATCGAGAATCGTGATTGACATCAAAATTAATGATGTTTCTATAGAATTAACATGACATACAAGTACATTTGACTACCACCAATATTTAGATGATCGATGAGTAATTTGATCACAAGATACGTGAGCAGTAGGAAATGCTTTGATAATGTGTCCTCAATTTTGGAATCATAATGTAGAGTCTTTTTTGTCATGGTTTAATAATATTGAATAAACATTAATTAATAATCCATACACATGTCTCTATTTGGGCCCCTATAAATAAGAAGTTTCGACCATATTTATATGTGTTGGATATAGGGTAATCAATAATTATTGGGTTGTAACAAGTATTGGAGACCACTGAGTAGGTTTATCTAATCATGAAGTGGTTCAAAAATAACTATGTAAGATAAGGATCCATTCTACCTTGAGACATCATCACCAAAAATTTGAGTATTGTGACCAGGTTTTCCTATGTGTGTCCCTAAGGATTATGAAATACCGAATTCAGAAATAGATGATAATATCATAGAGGTTTATGATGACCTTTATAATGATAGAGATAGTCATTATTGTATCATATGGAATGTTTCTATTGATTATGTACGTGGTCATATATCACATTTCCCAAGTCTCCTAACATTACCCATATAATCTTTACCTATATCATATGATTGATATTGATGATTTCGATTTGTTGGTCAATGATTCCTTTGAGAAAAGAACAATTTAAATTATGGATCATTCCATGAATAAATTCCATGGTATGGCCTTCCATATAGTGTGAATACTCTGGAATCATTGAAAAAATTAAGAATATTCATGGCAAAAAAATAAGATTTATATACATAATGGATGGGAATATTCTTGGATGACAATCTATTGGGATCTATTGTTTTACACACTTTAGATCGGAAATATAGTTGTGTGTTTATAAAATTTCATCCATATTCTGAGGTATGGATGCTCTTTTATTTTTTTTGAAACACCATACATTTGTATTTAATTAAACGTATAATGTTGTTCGGAACATTTTAAGACATCCAAGAGGATTTAAAGGAGACTGAGGCATGTACCCAAGATACTGTAGTTCCATAATCTAGTAAGATATTGACCACCTTATAGATGGTGTTCTTCCTATAAGAAATATGAGCCACTAAAATACCACTAGCTCTCCAGTGGGACACACTACTTACCCAATGGCTTCTGAAAAAAAATTATTAGGGGTTATTATTTCCCCTCTTTTCACCCTTTAACATCAATTTATTAACTTCTTATTATTTTGTATTACATCCTCTTAATAACCCCTTCCCATATTCTCCTCTGACTATAACATAACTCCCATTATTTTCATATTTTTTTAGTAACATTATTGGTATATTAATTATTTATGTAAGGTTATTACTATAAATTCCTCCTTTCTTCTTTTATTCTAATTTTGTATCTTCCGTTAATGAATACATTTTATAATACCCATTTTTATTTATTTATTTTATTACCAAATTTATCTCACATATGCAATAACATTAGTTAAGTCCAAAACAATGAAAAAAACACTAACACAGGCTAGTGGGTTTATATGTTTTTTTATTATAGTCAAACCATTTTTCTCTTTAATTGTACTGAAATGCCTCAAGATATATTTTTTTGTACCTATTATTTTTATTCAAATCCTTAAACGAATTCATTCTATGGTGAGAAAAATCATTATAATTTCTTCTAAATGATGGGAAATATTAGGATAGTTATATTTTGAACATAGGATTTTTCTCTTCAATGGAAACTATTAAAATTGGGAACATGAATTAGGATGGTATGTAGTTTTCTTAAATTAATTTGGGAATTTAAAATTTATTTTTCTTTATTTATAATGAGTTTTGAATAGATTTCCAAATTTAAAACTATTTTGTGGTTTTGGTAATTGATATAGATAATCGAATTTGACCTCAAAATTTTTTTATTGTATTATGAATTAAATGATAGTAATTTCTAATGGTTTCAGATAATTGGGAATGAAATTATTTTCATAATGTAAGTGTTAATTGATTCATAATTATTTATATTTTTTACATTATATGATGTGAATTATGAGTAAGGAATGACATGAATTATACATTCATGGTAAGATAACATGTGTTTCAACTATTGTTGGTTTGAATAGGGATGAATCCAACCATAGTGTTGATGCTTGAGACCTGGGCATTGGTATATCATCATATAACGCTAGATGGATTTGGTATGGAAACATTAACCTCAGTTGAGAGTGAATTGTTATTAGCATAGCACCCATGATGTGTTGAGAGACAATGGGAACTGGATGAATTAGTTGATTGTACCATTTTGTTCCATATCTGATCCTAGGTTTTGAGGATTAATTATTTATTTACAATTTATATTCTCTAAATTTTTTATTTATGGAACAATTACATTCTATTACTATTTATAATGTATTATTAGGGAAATCATTGGTGGTGGTCTACTAAGTAATAGTCACATACTTATTTCATAATCATTTAGTACCCAAGAAATTTTCATGTTTAAAGGTTGTGAAAGGGAGTGATCTTTATGTCTAATGGATAATTTCATGCTAGGAGGGAGTTGGGGGAATGGGTATTAAAATAGAGCTTACGCCACATTTTGTCTTCCATTTTTTGTTCTTTTTAGTTTTTTAACTTTTGATCCGATTTTAATAAATACATTAGTCTATACAATCATGTATAATTTCCATGTACATTTTATGGATTGTGTTTGGTTGTAATATCATATCTTGATCTTCCCTACCGGGTTATGTGATTTTTTTTAAATTATTTTCACGTGTTACTTCACGATGAGGAGAGGGTATAGTCTAATGATGATTTTTTATTAGATTAACAATGATAATCAGAAGATGATTCTGTATTGCTTATCTCATACGATGTAGAGTAAAAATAGTTGTTATGGGAATTTATTTTTAGTATGGGTGGCAGTATAACTAATGCTAATATATGCGAAATATTTCTCAAAAAATTATTTTCTCATACTATTTAATGTTATTTCATTACAGTAAAATTTATAAATTCTATAATGGCACTTTTATAAAACTAAATTCCTTTTATAAATTAACATAACAAATTTAACAACTTCTTAATTCATTTAATTTTTCTATAAAGATCTATTTTTAAATGAATAGGTTAAAAAGTTTCAAAAAACATTAGTTTTGTCAAATTGTTACTATATATGTATGAATTTTACCTTTATTAAAAGTTTTTACACTAATTTTTTATATAGGTGAATTTATAATTATAAAAATGGTGGTTTTGATTTTCAAACAAATACCATGCATTTTAGGACATTAATTATATTTTTATAAAAAATTGATTTTTAAAATTTAATATATTTATTAATTTAATATTATTTATTTATCAATTTAAATTTTTGTCATATTTAATTAATATAATATTTGGAATCATTGTGTTCTAATTATATTGACATGGTCATTTTATTTTATGGAATAAATGATAAATTACATAGTTAAAAACAAAATACTATGATAAAACATAACATGGAGAAAAGTAAACATAGAAGAGTAAATTACCTCAAGAAAGCATAAACATGTGTGACCATTTATTTCCTAGTTCTTGAAAACCCATGTCCCTTCCTCTTAACATTATTTCCCAATTTTGGATCTAATTTCCTCGAGAATTAAATTTCATCATTAAAATATTTTGCATATTTATAAAAATTGCATCCCTTTGACTTATAAAATGGGTACCACTCCCCTCATTTCCCCTCACAGAAATACCCATATATTTTGGATGAAACACCACACTACCCTGTCCTCAATTTTAATTTACTCCAAAAATATATTCTTTATTATATATAGATCATACCTAAAAATATTTACAACCATCTCCTAGGATATATTAGAAAATTTTACGTAGATATTTATAACCTCTCTGTTCACATTTATATTCTTTTATGGGAAGTTATTCTATATAAAATTCATTTATGTCCTCATATAAGGATGAAATTAACATAATATGTTTACTTATAAGTTATTATTATAATTTTATAAGAATTAAACTCAATTATAACTTCCTTTATGAAAATATAAAATGTTCATCAGGTGTTTGTACAGACTACCAACTCCACAAAGAATCATGTTTCATCAAACATCATTGGACCAATAAATTGTGGAAAATGGGTGTATATTAAATATTTATGATATATTATTTATATTTAATGTCATCAAATTTTAAATCATGAGACGTTTTTATTCCAATAATTAAAAAAATAAATCACCACCCTCACATACCTATGGATAACCCCCACCATGGAACAATGACTACAAAATATAACTGTATTTCAATAAAACTATTTTTGAAAAGTGAGAAACCTTGAAAGGACATTACATAGAATAATTTACACAGAAGTAAATTAAATAATCATCAAAATAAATTATATATTACTAAAAATAGTCAATATATAATATCAATTGTAAAGATGTTACCTTAGTTTCTGGGTCTCCCTTGATGATTTATTCAATATTGTGGGCCATCATATCCAATTATTGAATATATTCCTCTGTATTGATATTTATTTCATTGAATCCTCATCCCAAAATGTAATCATCTTTTTTATGTCACGACCCATCCTCTAGGGACCATGTCGTGACTACCCCAATCCCGCCTTCCATAGGCCAGGGGCTGGCGACTAGAAACAATGGAGTAATTCCCTAAAATTGGGAGGGGGTTGACTTTAAAACATATAGACACACACACTTAGCCAAAAATGGAAACAAAAAGCAAAGTAAAACTATATAACATAAGTGTTCTGAAAGTAGAAGGGACCGAAAATACAAGACCAATTTTAAAGTACAACGAACAGGAAAAACAAGTACAACTGAAGAAAGGAAATAAAGTTTTTGGATCATCCTCCGGGATTCCTACCTAAAGGTTAAGTACACATTGCATCTTCATCACTCTAGGTCAGTCTGTCTCTTCCGTGTACCGTCATGTCGTATTCCCCACCTCTGGGTACCGTCCTGTCATAGAACTCTCAGCCTTTGTCAGCGCTGTCTATCCTCTACAACCAACACAATTAGGTGTGGGCATAACCCGTGTAGGGGTGAGTATAAATATACTCAGTAGGGTCCCCGAGACCCTCAAGGTGTTACAAAATCCAACAAGGATAAACCACAATGTATGGAATCAACAGATAACCCTACATTTGTATATGTGCAAACATATACCTATGTTATAATGTAATCTATCTCAATCATGAGGTAAACCCAAAAAGTAACTAACTCAGCTCACACATGTATACAACATTTTTAGATAGATATTGATGTTCGGATGTAGCCACTGATTCATCTACTCTGTCAAAACCACATAGGATCTTGGCATAGAAATCAGACCTGTCGAACCCACATAGGATCCAGAAACAGTAAACAGTTATGTTGAACCCACATACGATCCAGGAATAATGGTCAGAGCTATTGATCCCACACAGGATACAGGAATAGTAGTCAGAGCTATCGAACCCACATAGGATCCAGGAACAGTCGTCAGAGCTGTCGAACCCACACAGGATCTGGGAATAGTAGTTTGAGCGCAGCCAGCCATAGGGTTTCCAGTCAATGTAGGCTTGATTTGGGGAGGGTACTCTCCTGAATCCAAGTGTCGATACATCAAATACCACGAAGTCCCACGAATATTTACCCCAATGGTCATCCACATTATAGGGGTCTCAACGGAACAGACATTAGGTCAATCAGACGCCCAGTCTGGGAGTTATTGTCCTTTTAGTCCCGAGGGCCCGGTTGGATTCATCCTCAGTCGAACCAGACTGACACTAAAATATACCCAAAACATCAGTGGGTTGTATACAAAGGGACTATCATGATGTATGAATTCCAGCACCACTGACGGTTCATCAAAAGGACGTCTACTGCCAATGATATAGCCAAAAGAATGTAAAGGGTCAGTAGTGGGCCCAGGTTCAGTCTGATCCGGTCTAGGTCGACCCAGCGGGACCCATTGGGTATGTACCCGCCCATTATGTTTGGCCTGGCCGGCTCAGCCCGACCCAGTAGGCCACGAGTGGCGGAGGACGTAGACTGGTCACGAGGGCGAGGACCGGCCCTGAGTCGGGGGGAGTACGGTTCGGCTCAGAGGGTGCCGGGTAGGCGGCTCGGCCCGGAGGTGAGGTGCCAGTTCGGTCTGGAACACCATGCGTGCACGGTTCGGGAGGATTTTCCTGGGAAGCAGGGGCCCGTTCGACCCGGGGCACCATGAGGGGCGCGGTTTGGGTGACTCCGCCCAGGAGGTTGTGTATGGTTTGGCCAGTGCCGCGGGGGGAATAGCTTGGCGGCTCGGCCTGGATGGACAAGGCCAGTTCGGCCCGCGGTGGCGCGAATATACAGCTGTGTGTTGGTCATCACGGTTTAGCATGGCACATGACAGGTGGCTGGGTAGGTTTTCCGGGTGTAGGCCGGCTCGGGGCAGCGGCTTGGCTCAGTGAGGAGCGCAGCCGGTAGGGGCTCGGTTAGGGATGGTTCGGACGAGGGTGATGCGGGACACCGCAGGGGCAGTGAAGGTCACGGAGGCCGCGAGTTGCAAGGAATTTGACTTCACCGCCTTATTTTCCTCATCGTTTCTACTCCAAGACGAAAGATTATCACAAATAAGAACAATGGATGTGTCGGGCCATGTTGGTTTGACCCGCACTCTTCGCGTTTTGGGTGGTAACATTTTCCTCATCAAATAATAAGAAAGATGAAGATCAAATTTTATAACCACCGCAACGATTCCATTATAACCGATGAAGAAAAAAAATGAAAATAATATTACACAAATAAACCTCTTACCTTTTTCATCGTTCAACGTTGAAGTTGCTGAATGAAGATGGAGGAGATTATCGTTTGTCACGTCCACCGCACACTTCCAATTCCAAGCTCATGCGTCGGCTTGTTGACAACGATGTGAAGGGAAATTTTGTTGAAGATTTCCCATGCCGGTAGGATATGAAGATGAAGGTCGAAGGAGATCGTTGATGGCATTATTTGCATTCTTCTTTCTTTATTGAGAGCATTCTCCCAATAAACCTCCTCTCAAAACACCAAAGCTTCACCAAATGACAAATTCCAACCCAAAAACAATATATTGAGTTTATCTATTATTTCATTGTTGGCATAAAATTAAAATGAGTTAATTAATTAGGTTAGCTCCAATTAATTAATTCAAGGGATTGGCAAAAAATTGATGTGGAGGATGGTGGCACCATTAAGTGGGGAGCTCTAGAGGTTTCTCACAACTTAATGTGGAGTTCAAGAGGTTTTGACCTCAGGTTCTTCCCACCATGTTAAACATGAAGAGGAGGTTAGGGTCGGGTGGGCCTCACGACCTTAACCTCTCATGGGAGGTTATGGTGTTGTGGTCTCCACATCCAAATTCCACATGGGGGCGTCGACCAACAAAATAAAAATAAATCTACGACTTTAGTTTTATTTAATTCTATCATTAACAACCCAAAAACTATCTTTTATTTCTGACTATCTACTGTTGAGGTGAAAGTATTCTTAAGAGAATATTGGTACTGCGAGTTTAACGACACCCTTAGATTTCAATTCCTAGAACTGGTTCAAAAGTTATAAAAACCCACTCATACGTTTACTGAACATACCCAAAAAACATCAGAAATTTATTCTGGGACACCGGGTCTCAGAATCATGCATCGTCAATTTTCACTAACTCATAAACTTCTTATTTAATTAAAAAAATTACATTGAATTTCTGGGTCATTACATTTTCCCGACCACAGTTAATTACGTCCCTGTAAGCCACATCACATAGTAAGGGAACAAGTGGGGGTACTAAGCACGCATCTGCGCCTTCTGTTCCTATGTGCTCTCTTGGGGGTTCCCGTTCTTCCAATGAACGTGTACCATACATATCAACTGTGCACGTAGGACATGATCATGTCGATCCTTAGTCTCCACTGGAACCTCCGTAAAAGTCACCCCATCATCGATGTCCATCTCTCCATAGTCGATTATGTAAGAAGGGTCGTGCGGGTGTCTCCTCAACTGGGATACGTGGAAGTTGTCATGCATCCGATGCAACTGAGGAGGAAGATCTAATCAGTACACCACCTCTCCAACATTACAGAGGACATGAAATGGTCTGATGAAATGTAGTGATAACTTCGCACCACTTCCAAATCTCTGTAGACCTCATCAGGGTTAGACTCGTAAAAAGAAGTGATCGCCATACTCGAACTCTAGAAGCCTCAGTCTCTGGTCTGCATATGACTTTGCCTGCTATGTGTTGTCTTCATCCACTCCTCGATGATCTGCACCTTCTATGTGGTAGACCATACCATCTCTAATCCCACTAATGCTGACTCCCAAGGGTCAGTCCAGCACGTGGATGATATGTAAGGTCACCTATATAACGCCTCCAAAGGTTCCATCCCAGTGGTTGTGTGATAGATATTATTGTATGAAAACTCCACCAAAGGTTAGTGATCCTCCCAACTACGACCGAATTCGAGGACACAAGCAATGAGCACGTCTGCGAGGGTCTGAATGGTCTATTCAGTCTGTCCATCCGTCTAAGGATGGAAGGAGGTTCTAAGAAGAAGCTACATCCCAAAAGCCTCCTACAACTCCTTCCATAGCAGGGAAGTAAAACATGTGTCACGATCAAAGATAATCGTCATAGGTACTCCATGTAGCTGCATATGTTCTTGCATGTAGAGGCTTCCCATGCTCTCTACTGAACCTTTCTCTCTGATCAGTAGGACATGTGCTGAATTGGTGAGTCTGTTGACGATAACCCAAATTGATTCGTGACCCTTGGTTGTACGTGGATGTCCTATCATGAAGTCCACATATATCCTATCCCACTTCAACTCTAGAACCCTTAAATGATGAACCACTCTTACTGGTACCTGTTGCTCTCCCTTCACTTTCTCACAAGTGAGGCACTCAGAGACAAAATTTGAAACTTCTATCTTTATCCCTGACCACTAGTGCTGTCACCGGAGATCTAGGTACATCATCACCACTTCTAAATGTACCACTAAATGGTTGTGTGGAACTCCCTAAACACTTCCTCCCAAAATGACACTGGTACCATTGTACGTCTTTTGAAAAGGATGACGTGCACCCCACCCTCATAAAATCCATCAAGTGTATGCCCTGTGGCCATCTCATCATGTCATGTCTCGCAGTCAGCATCCCAATGTTGTGCCTCCCTGACTCACTGAAGGAGTGGGGGTGTGACTGTGGGAGACTATGGGAAAGCTGCTCCATATCTATCAACAACGGATATCTACAAAGTGGCTAGCTGCTCTGTCTCTTTTCCAAACAGCTGTATACCAGACCTCCTACTGTGTGCTTCTGCAAAAACGTTTCCCTTCCCATGAGTATTGAATATATAGATGTAGTAGTCATGGTGGAACTCAAGACAACATCACTATCTCATGTTCATGTACTTCAGGGAGAAGATATAGCTAATACTCTTGTTATCAGAGTACACGGTAAAACGATCACCCATCAGATAGTCTCACCACATCTTCAAGGCAAAGACCACTTCTGCTAACTCCTGGTCATGGGTAGCGTAGATCTTATCGTGATGTCTCAGCTATCAAGAACCATAAGCGATCGCTGCTCACTCCTATATTAGGGCACATCTGAGTCTGGTCCCTGATGCTTCAGAGTAGACTACGTAACCAATTCATTCCTCGAGTAGCCTCAAGATGGGGGCACTAGTCTACCTCTGCCTCAATTCCTAAAAGCTATTCTGGTATGTATCTGACCACACAAAGTTTTCCCCCTTCTTTTATTAGGATTCCAGTGGTGTTGTAACTCTGTAGATGTTTGTTACAAAACACCAGTAAAAACCATCCAAACCCAGGATACAATGTACCTTCATCACACTCCTGGGTGTCTCCCATGAAAGTACTTCCTCAATAATTATTGGATCCACTGCAACTCTAGCCTCCTAGATGACATGTCCCTAAGAGTGAACCTATCTGATACAAAACTGGCACTTCAAGATCTTACGATAAAGCTTGTTCTCAAAGAGTGTGTCCAATACTGCCTGAAAATGGTAGCAATGCTCCTCCTTAGTAGGAAAGTAGATCAGAATGTCGTCGATCAAGTCCATGACAAAGCTATCAAGGGATGGCTATAAGATTCTATTTGTCAGTCCCATAAACACTATTGGAGGGTTGGTTACGCCGAATGGAATAAACAAGAACTCGTAGTGGTCGTACCGACATCTGATGGTTGTCTTCTGCACATCCTCCTCTCGATATCTGAGCTAGTGATATCCTGATCTAAGGTCGATCTTTGAGAACCATGATGCTCTATTCATATGATCAAAGAGGTCGTCACTCTTCGATAGTGGGTACATGTTCTTCACGGTCATCTGGTTCAGATGACGGTAGTCAACACAAAGCCTCAATCTCCAATCTTCCTTCTTGGCCAATAGAATCAGGGCTGCCTAGGGAGAAACATTGGGTCAGATGAATCCCTTCCCCTTCAAGTCCTCTAGATGTACCCATAGCTCGTGATGCACTGCATGATCCATCCGATATGCTGGTGTAGATATCAGTGTCGTCTTAGGGTGAAAATAAATGTTAAAGTCCACCCCATTGTGAGGAGGTAGACCTGAGAAATAATTTTGGAAAACATCTTCCTACAGGTCCACCACTGTAGGATAAGTTGGACTCTCAACATAATATTCATCAAGGTTATGGAAAGCCAACTAATTAGTGGTCGGCTATACAATCCTCCGAGAAAGTCCATCATGTGCTGAATATTCACCCTTCTCGCCAGTGAAGGTGAACCTGGTCTCATCTGTGCGAACACACCACACTTTTCACCTAATATAGTCGATATAACCATGGACTATAGATAACCATTCCATACCCATGATTACGCCATAAGGCTTGGAAGCTGCTACTAGGAGATCCCAACAGAAGCTCTCTCCTCCTAATGTAAGTTTACAATTCTGTCACTAGTGCATAATCGTCGAATCTGCTCCCATAAGAGTCTCAATCTGTAAAGATCGAGCCAACGACTGCGTCAGAATCTCTGAGCTGAACGAGGGTAGTGGAAATGAAAGAGTGACTTGCACCTGTGTCTATAAGAACGGAATTTATGGTGGATTATACACAGATCATACCTTGAATCATCTTCGGAGCGCCGTGATCGTAATCCTCATCTGCCTAGAGCTGAGCTCACGTTTGTCCACCTTCTCCCTATGGTTGGGTTTGATCTCTAGGTGGTCTCAGTGGTGTCATATCAAATGTCATCCACCAATATTTGCACGGACAGCTCCTCTACCACGTCTGCCTACTCCCTGCAGACTACCTTGATTGATCACCTACCTCTGCCTGGGAGGTCCCTCATCTCTCTACTGATCGTCCGAACGGTTGGTCCGACAATAACGAGCAATGTGACCATGCACACCGCATGTGAAACACTGCACATTCCTCGAATGACTGTCACTTTCTTGTGTTCCATGCACAACCGAACTTGATTCTTGAGGTCGTCCACCATATGGTCTGGTTCGCTAGGATCTCTACGACATCTGTATGCTGCCAACTGCAGAAGAATCTTCTATGTGACGCCCAGTGGTGGGTCTCACTATTGGTGACTGATGAGAAAGGAAAATCTACACTACGAGAGCTCGCTCCAACACCTCTGCCTGCGTTGGGATGCTGAGGGAGATCATCTAATCCTTTACCTCTCGCATGAGCCCCTACTCGAAGGTCCAAGACACGATGAATGGGTGCATTACCAAATTTGTGGAATATCGCGAGAGGTCGGTGAACCTCATTGAGTACATTGCCACCGCCACGCTACCATGATACAGATGACATATCTCTTGTATCTGCACTTCACGTAGGGTCAATAGGACAAACTCTTCCCGAAACAGGCTCTCACAGTCATCCCGAAGTAGTGTCGCCTCATCACACACCTAGAAAATCAGGCTCCATCATATGCTTGCTACTTCCTGAAGGAGACTCCTAGAAAGGATCACCGTAAGGTCGGCTGGTGTCCCTACCAGTCTCAAGACTATCACCACAAACTTTAGCCAATCCATAGCTGCCTACAGGTCCATCTCAACCCTGATCATGGGCGACCTCTGACACTGGAACTCATGCAACGTGCTCAAGCGGTGTGTTATCTCTACTACTGGGGCTAGTTGCATCAGTGGACCCACAGGTAGTGGTATCGCTGGTGCCTCTGATGTGATATGGACCTACACAGAGGCCTCATCGCTTGGTAGACTGCCATCTCGTACAACTCTCAGAACCGTAGCTAGATTTCGATGTCGAAGCATCCTAAAAAAAGGTGTGCCACGGTCAAAAAGTTATACCTAGTGATATGACTCAAGGAATTCAATGAAAACTTTTGAAAACACACACAGAATCAGTGTTTTCATGCATCGAGTCAGAAATCAGAAGTCATGGTCCTAGTTTATGGATACGTCGGATGCTACACCTACACTGGACTCACGGAACTGAAAAACCAAACTCAATTCCTTTAACACTATTTCTTTATAGAAAAGATCAGATTCTTAGGTTATGTGGTAAAACTGACTCTTCTGAGACCAATTTTTCATTACATGTCCCCCAGGGCCCGTACCTTGGCAACCCCAAGCTCTCCTTCCATAGGCGAGGGGCTGGTGACTAGAACCAAAGAAGTAATTCCCTAAAACTAGGAAGGAATTCTCTTTATAACCTGTAGTCACACACATAGAAAACAAGCTAAAAAAACACTAAATAAAACTGTATAACATAAGTGTGCTAAAAGTAGAAGGGTCTAGAAATAAAAGCCCAACTATAAAGTAAACGGAACTAGAAAAACAATTACAACTCAAGAATGGAAAAACAAATGTTGGATTGTCCTCCAGAATTCCTACATGAAGGGTAGGTTCAGATATCCTCCTCAGCACTCCACGTATGTCCGTCTCCTCCGTGTACAATCACGCCGTATGACCCACCTCTGGGTACCGTCTAGTTATAGTACTCTTAGCCTCTGCCAGTGTTGTACATCATCTACAACCAACACAACGAGTTGCGGGAATATCCCTCTCAGGGGTGAGTATAACAATACTCAGTAGGGACCCTCGGAAACTCAAGGTCTCACAATATCCAACAAGGATAAACCAGAATGTATGATATCAATAGATAACCCTACATAGGTATATGTCCATACATATATCTAAGTTATCAAGTAATCCATCTCAATCATGAGGTAAATAAAAAAAGATTCTGAATCAGCTCACACGGGTATACAACATTTTTAGTGAGATAGAGATGTTAATATATAGCCATTGAATCATCTACTTTGTCGAACCCAAATAGGGTCCTGGCACAGAAATCAGAGCTGTCGAACCCACATAGGATCCAGGAATAGTAAACAGAGATGTTGAACCCACATAGGATATTGGAACAGTCATTAGAGTTGTCGAACCGACACATGATCCAGGAATAGTAGTGAGATCTATCGAACCCAAATAGGATCCCGGAATAGTTTTCTGAGCTATCGATCCCACCCAAGATCCATGAAAAATAGTCAGAGAAGATCTAACCACAAGGTTTCCGCTCAAAGTATGATTGATTCTAAGAGGGTATACTCCTCAATCCAAGAGTCGATACATCAACTGCCATGAAGACCCACGAAGAAGAATCCCAAAGGCCCGCCACATCATAGGGGGTCTCAACGAAACAGACACACATCAATCGGATGCCCAGTTTGTGAGTTATTAGCCTTTCAGTCCTAGGGGCTCGAATGGATTCGTGCTTGATCCAACCTTATCGTAACTCAACAATACCCAAAACTCCAGTGGGGTATATACAAATGGATCGTTGCGCTCCATGAATTCAAGGGATACTAAAGGTTAGTCAAACAGGCGTCTGGTCCCAATGATATGGCCAAAAGAATATAACGGGTCGGTAGTTGGCTCCGGTCCGGTCTGACTCGGTTTGGGTTGACCCATCCTTACCCGTTGGGTCTGGTCCATCCCGTTTGTCGGGCTGCCCTATTAGGTTCAGCCTGAACCGTTGTGCCCAGCCCAGCCCGTCGCGAATGCTGCGAGTAGTGCGAGGGCGCGGACCAGTCCCTAGGGTGCGGACCGGTCACTAGGGTACTAACAGGACATGGGTCGTCGAGACGATGGTTCGGCCTGGAGGGTGCTGCGTAGCCGGCTCAGCTCGGAGGCACAACAATTGTTCAGTCCACAGCAACACGGTGGCGCATTTCGGGTAGCTCGGCATGGGAGGTGCGGGGCGGTTCGGTCCGTAGTGCTACGAGGGGCGCAGTTTGGGTGACTTGGCCCGAGAGGTCGGGGTCGGTTCGGCCAGAGCTTCAAGGGGAGCGGCTCAGCAGCTCGTCCTGGATGGCTGAGGACAGTTCATCCAGCAGTGGTGCGGGGCGCGCGGGGTGCGCGGGCCTGCACGATTCGTCCAGGAACACAAGAGGCGGATGGGAAGGTCGGTGGGCAGCCATGAGGTGGTCGGATGGCCATAGGGTCGCGGGCCGGCTCGAGGCAGCGGCTTGGATCATCGAGCACTGTTACCAGCGAGGCTTGGGCTAGGGCCAGTTTGGCCTATTGTGGTGCGATAGAACACATGGGTGGTGTGGTTCACAGAGGTCACGGGTAGCGTGACCTTTTTCTTCTCCGCCTTGGTCGCCTCATCATTTTTTCTCTAGGCCGAATGATCATCACAAATAAGAACGGTGGAGGGGTCCGGCCATGTTGGTTTGGCCCACACCCTCTGCATTTAGGGTGGTAACATATGTCTCATCAAGTAAGAATATATATGAAATTCAATTTTTTCAACTACCAAAACGATTCCTTTCCAACGGAAGAAGAAAAATAAGGAATGTAATATTTCACAAATAAACCCACGACCTTGATTGTCGTTTGAAGATGATGTCATGGAAATAAGACAGAGGATATCTTATTTCATTGCATCTACTGCACACTTCCAATCAAGAGTTCATGTTTCGGCTCATTGATTATGATGTGGAGGCAAAGTTGGTTTTAGACGACCAACGCTAGTAGGATCCAAGGATGAAGGTCAAAGGAGATCATTGCCGGCGTTCTTTGCGTTCTTATTTCTTCGTTGGGAGCTTTCTCCCAATAATCCTCCTCTCAAAACACCCAACCTCCACCAAATTAAAATTTCCAACCAAAAAATAATAGATTGAGTTTATCTATTATTTCATTTTTGGCATAAAATTAATATAAGTTAATTAATTATGGTATCTCCAATTAATTTATTCAAGGGTTCTTCACAAAACATAGAGGGAGGATGGTAGCACCATTAAGTGGGGAGCTCATGGGGAGTCTCCCCATATAATGGGGTGTTCAAGTGGTTTTATCCTCGGGTGGTCCCCACCATGTTAAACAATAAGGGGAGGTTAGGTTCGCGTGGGCCCCACCCCCATAACCTCTCATGGGAGGTTAAAGTGTGGTGGTACCCAACTCTAACATCCACATGGTTGCTTCAAAAAAACAAATAAAAATAAAGCTAAAAATTTATTTTTATTTAATTCATTCATTAAAACCCCAAAAATATCATTTATTTCCGACCATTTTTCATCGAGGTGAAAGTCTTCTTATGTGACTACCAGCACTATGATTTCAACGGTGCCCTCGAATATCAATTCTGATCACCGGTTCAAATGTTATAAATACTTTCCCTTAGGTTTACTAAACATACCCAAAAAAACGTCAGAAATTGATTCTGGGCACACCGGGCCTCAGAATCACGTGCTGTAAATTTTTTCAAACTTGAAAAATTTTAATTTAATTTAAAATAAATTACATGGAAATTCTGGGTCTTTACATTTTATATATGCCTCATGGTTCTCATTAATTTAAACATGGATAATTATTTCATACATTTGGTTGTCCTCTTCATTGTAGGATTTATGTTGAAGTATTATTCAAAAATTTATTCTTTAGAATAGATAATGTGCCCCAAGAGTTTTCTATTATAAACATATGACTTATATTTCTCATCAGAAACCACAACAATTACCAAATGATTCACCTCCAAGAGATTAGAGTGATTCTCATGAGTCATCACTTACATATTAACATTAAATTTTTTCACCTTTCTATCACAACATTGATTATATTCTCTTGTTTCCAATGGCTTAGGAATGTTAGATTATTCCTTTTATACATCAGATTTCTACCCCCTAAGCATCATGTATCCCTCTGAGTCTCATTTTACTTTTTTCTCCATCATCCTACATGGGATATAATTTCTACCACCATGGATATACTCAATAATATCCATTGATGACTGACTGAAAATTTGATACACATTAATGTCACTATCCCTTTTTCCATCTAAGATATGTAATGAATCATTTTTGTGGACAGTTTCCACTGAATCAACCAGATTTATGGAAACATTGAGATTAATTTTTCACATAGGGTCACAATCATCCATACATACTTTTGATAATAATCAACCCTATATTTAGTGAAGACCTGATAGTATTTCAGAAGCTAGGTAGAGCAATGGGAGTCCAGTTGGCCAGTTGGCTCCTAGGATAGATACGTTCCTTCATCCACCCATTCCACCACATGTTCAAATGGTGCATAGGGGGTGGAATCCTACTAACACTTGGAAAATACTCCAAAATTTCACACCATCTTACACAAATTATATTGATAAATATTCTAAATTGGTAGAGGAGATGAGAAATCCCCCCCCCCTCTACTAGCACTGGCTGCATGGTCCAAGATAAATCACACTAAGAATTATTCTCAACCCCCATTAAATGTGAAAGAATCATGCTAACCTCTTTATTAATGATTACATCAATAAAAAAAGTATATATTATACCAATAGAGTGGCACACATATTTTTTAATCTATGAAATTATAGGATTTCATTCGTTAGGTGACCTAGGTAATAACATGAAAAGAAGAAATAGAACAATTTCCCAAAAACCACTGGTTGTTGGAAAAAGAGTTCTTCACCAACCATGATCCAAATAGAATCCACAATGGGCGTTGAGATGTCATATTATACACATATACGGGGAGAAATAGGATGGAATAAGGATCTAGACAACTTGTCGAAGTCTAAGAATCATCCTATGAGATTTCCCCATATTTTAAGAATAAATGGGTTTTGGAAAAGGTGTGGAGGAACTGAATGATATACCCAAATCACTGAAGAAGGGGTATCATATTTCTAGTATATTTCATAGATTCAACAACTAAAAAATAACAATGAACCTTCATAGTATTGATTCCGATTATACCATGTGGTATTTAGATCATCAGAATAGGTGATGCAGATAAGGTAACGTCGAGGGGCAAGAAGTATGACCATGACTTGTTCTTGCAGGTTCCAAGAACCATTGATGAATATTTCAATGATTTTGACTGATGGAAATCAATGACAAAAGTTATATAATAAGGATATTCCAGGAAGCGAAAATTCCTCTAATAAATCTAGTAGATAATGTGTAATTGAATGGGATATGAAATGAAGAGTCGAGACTTTTAAGCAATGGAGGAGGTGGGGAAAGTCAAGGAGGAGGGATCGGAATGTTATTGGGGACAACCCCAAAGACGTTTATGAGGATTTTTGGGGTGATAGATCTTCCAGATATACCATTACTTCTACCCGAAATGGATGACAACTCTTCTAGGGCTCCATTAGGATGATAAGAAGAGTTGATGGATAAGTGATATGTGGAGAAATGTGTTCCATTTTTCACTTCTGCCCCAATTCCGAGTTTTATATTTATTTGATGAGTATATATAATAATTATAAGTAGTGAATACAATTTATATTATTTCATATGGATATGAATTTTTTAATAAATGTTAAATGGTAATCATTCGATATTGGTGAATTGAACAAAACAATTTCATCATCATTTGCATCTTTATGAAACCTAACTAAAACACTCATGTTATAAAATTATTGCATTCTATGTAATTATTAAAAAAAATTATTATACCATTATATATTTATTGGTGATTAAATATAGTTCAAGAAGGATTATTAACCACTCATTTATAAACCCAGTTGAAACCTTTTAGGATTATAATCAAATAATATTTGAAAGAGAGTACAAAAATCTAATGAATAAAGAGAATTTATGTTAATAATGAGAATAAATGGAAATGTATAAGAATAAAATTATGAAATAGGTAATTTAAAATATTATAATTGTTATCTTGGATTTTAATGGAATTATTTGAAAATAATTGGTAAATAATATGGTTTTTTTAACTCAAACAACTTCCTTTGAGTTATATGCATTGTTCATGATATTATTCCCCATATATTCACTACATTCTAAATTTCAATTCATGTTCTATGTTATATATTTCTATAAATATACTTTTTTAATTTAAAACTATTAAAATAATGTTTTTTCTTATCACTTTATTTTAGTAAAATAATTTTAACATTGGGTAAGATACTTCTAACAATATATTTACCTATATTATGATAATTTTTTCATAAAAAAACATTTCTGATTTGGTTTTCATTGTTCTATCAATAATAAAGGTGATAAATCTATAATTCTCATTTGATTCAACATTCACCCTCAATTGATGATATATTATGTGATTTTTTTGGTGATCAGGTTTATTTTTCAATCAATTTAATTCATGTTGTTATACTGATTAAATTTTTTTTGAAACACACCTTTTCAATGGGTT
The DNA here is from genome assembly GCA_963277665.1 of Viscum album. Lineage (NCBI taxonomy): Eukaryota > Viridiplantae > Streptophyta > Magnoliopsida > Santalales > Viscaceae > Viscum > Viscum album. Next base: position 790,432,336 of record OY728128.1, on the reverse strand, counting down.
ATTTATTCTAGAAAAGTTGAAATATATTTAGTATAAATTTTAATGAGACACATTTTTATTTACATTTTTAATTTATTAAAATAGAAGTATATTATTTTTATTATTTTTATAAACCCATAAACTTTTTTTGGCCGCTATATGATGTGATAAGTGAATGATTTTAAAGTGGAACTCATATGTATTGATGATTATGGGTGGAATAATATATCCCAATATGTTTCATTTTTAAAAATATTAATTATCAATAGATGTGTTTACAATAGAAAAACTGATGTTTTTTATAATAATGTGTGCATGTGTGTGAATCATGAAGGTGATGAGTACATGGGTATAGTTATATTGTTGTATCTGGAGGAAAAACTATTTATCAAAGAATAAAAAATAAAGGAAAATGATTCTGAATCATATATCATTTTGAAGGCTTTTTTCACGACCCGTCCTCGGGGCCCATGCCGTGACTACCCCAAGCCCGCCTTCCATAGGCCAGGGGATGGCGATTAGCACCAAGGCATAAATCCCGGTAAAAAAGGGAAGGCATTGCCTTTGTAAAGTAAACAAGCACCACAAAGTAAGAAAGCGTAAAAGTAAACACTAAGTAAAAACAGAGTACAACTGAAAGTGCGGAAAAGTAAATGGGCCAGTATACAAACCCAAAATGAAAGTAAAGTACAACTCGAAAGGGTAAACAACAACTGTAAAGTAAAAGCCGCTACGCTGAACTGTCCACTGGAAAACCCACCTGAAGGGTGGGTACAGATAGATCCACTGCTCCTCGGGTCCCGTCGTCCGCTCCAAGAACGTCCCACCCAGTGGTCCACCTCCAGGTAACGTCCTGCTCTGCGAGCCTCAATGACGATCAACGCTATCTGTCGTCTGCAACCAACACAACTTAGTGCGGGCATAGCCCGTGCAGGGGTGAGTATAAGCTACTCAGTAGGGACCCCGAGACCCCTGAAGGTCTCCCAAAATCCACAAAGGATAAACCACAAGAAATGATCCAATCACGAAGTAGAAACCGAAACTTCTTAGGTATATGCCCATACATATACCTAAGTCATCATTTCAATACGCTCCAACCTCCGTGCCCAAGTATAACTCAGTCCACACAGGAAAGTATACGTATTCCACACAGGAAAGAAAAACGTAATCCACACAGGATAGAACAACTCAATCCACACAGGAAGGTAAACATGATTCAGCTCACACATGTATACTTCTTCGGTAAACGATAGAGATGATCACTGATCCATCTAAGTCGTCGGACCCACAAAGGATCCATAGGTACTAACCCCCACAAAGACCCACACAGCATCGGACCCACAGAGGATCTGTAGGCTCTAGTTCACACAGGACCGCTGAGCGCTGACCCACACAGGATCAGACCCACACAGGATCGGTAGCGCTGATCCACACTGGATCGCTGAGTGCTGTAGTCATCATCGTCGAATCCACTGAGGATCTCTGCACAGTCGTCATCGCAGTCACAATAGCAGTCGCAGCCAGCTCTAGTGTACTCGCACACAGCAAGCTCGTTCAGGACAGTCCGCTCCACGAGCGGAGAGGCTGATACATCATCTGTCACAATGTCCAGATTTGATGTATCCAAAAGTTCCGTATCATCAACAGGAACTCAACGCAATAGACGGCGCGTCAATCAGACGCCTGGTCTGAGAGTTATTGGCTTTTTCGTTCCAGGGGCCCGGTTGGTTTTTAAGGAAAATCCAACCCGACCATACACCACCTGCTTCCAAACCTCAGGCGGAGTATGATAAAAGATCCGTCTCACTAAGAGGAACTCAACAAAGCTGACGGCACGTCAAACGGACATCCGTAGCTCAAGATATGAGTGTTTCCGCTCCGAGGGCCCGGTTGGTTTCGTGTACGAACCAACTCGGCCGAACTCAAAGTATTCCGAAACATTGAGTGCGATATACAGAAACGACCGTCTCGATCCAAGGATCGCATCGCCACTGACGGCACGTCGTTTGGAGGTCCGTAGCCCGAGTTATGGGCATTTGAATCCAAACCGCTCGGTAACGTGGGTTTCGGGCCAGGGCCGTCCCGACCTGAGACCCCCAAGTTTCCCCGAACCGGGTCGACCCGCCCCGGACAGGGTCGACCCGGCCCGGCACGGCGCGGCGTGGCCCGGCACGGCGCGGCCCGGCCCTTCCAGGAGCTGGTCCGCCACAGCGCGCTGCCAGCTCGGCCGAAGGCCGAGCTGTTGGAAAAACGGGGGAGGGGGGGCGCTTGCCCCACCGTGTGAAGCCGCGGCCCCCCCTCATTATGGGGGGCTGATTTGCTGGCCGGGGGAATTAAATTCCCCCAATATTTCTCCCTTCCGGTCGGCCTGACCTGGCCGGCCTGTTCTTCCTCAACGGGACCGGCAAAGGCCGGTCCCCTTTCGGCTTCTGACACCGGCAGCCCGGTTGGCCGCCGGTCACCAAGCTCCGCCGCGGCCCGGAACCAGCCGCGACACTTGTCATTCGGCGCAGTGCGATGATGTCGCGCCCTTCCGCCACGGCCGCGGTCTAGCCGCGGTGTCTTCGACTTTCTTTGACGCGGCGCGATGGCGTCGTGTCCTTGTATTAATTCATGACGTGGCGCGACGGCGCCGCGCATTTCATGCCGTATGATCCTGCACAGTGCGACGGCCCCACGCCACACCCATTTCAATCCACAATAGAATCAACATGAAAAAGGAGGAGGGTCGCCCTTGATCATGCGGTCTGGCCCCCTCGCGTTATTCGCTAACAATTGGACAAATTTCACGAAGAAATAAAATCATGGGTATAAATCACGAACAATAATAATAAAATAAACCCCTACGTGATGAAAGATGTCGCACGTCGGGCTTCTCAGAAACGGCGTCGTTCCGTCAATGTTGGTGGACGAAGCGCTCGGTGAAGTCGAGTCGAGTCGAGTCGACACTCTCAGAATACTTTATGGGTGGTGGTACTTCCCTTCCTTGCTCCAGTTGAAGAAGGTAGAGGGTGTTGCTTCACGTTCTTCGGAGACGTGGAACGTTCTTCTTCGAGAGGTAGAAGGTCTTCCAAAAGTTCTTCTCCTCTCGTTAGTTCTCCCCAGAAAGTTTATCCCAACCCAAATAGAATAGTAGAATCTCTCATTTTAATGTTGGCAAAATGATTTCAAAAGAAATCAAACACTGAAAATAATTAATTAAGTTTGTTTAATTAATTAAATGCAAAGTGTTGGCAAGAATTTCACAAGATTGAAATTCAATTAAACCACACTTAACTCACCTCATTAATTAAAAATGTTTTCAACATTAAAGTGGGAGTTGTGGGGGGTTTAGAGGATATGAAGGGGTGGGGTTCGTGTGGGCCCCACCACCCTCATAACCTCCCAAGGGAGGTTGGGTGGTTACCCAACTTCCATCAAGAGTTTACACTTAGAGTAAATAATTAAAATTGTGGTTTTATTATATAATAAACTTCCACAATTTTTATTATCAAAACTCGTGTAAACGCAAATCCGGAACAGGAGTTCCTAAGTAATTACCGGCGCTGAGAGTTCATCGGTGCCCTCAGAATTTGTTTTCGGGCACCGGTTCAAAAGTTAGAAATTCCCGCTCGTTCGTTCACTGAACGTACCCGAGCCAAACCTCGGAAATTGATTCCGGGCACACCGGGCCTCAGAATCAGGTGCCGTCAGAAACCGCACACTTATAAAATTCCAAAGAAAATTAAGAAAAACTTTCTCTTGAATTTTACGGGTCTTTACATTACTTCCACCTTTGGGATTTACATCCCCATAAAGATACATCAAAACTAGGGAAACAAATGAGGGTACTGAGCATGCATCTGAGCTTCCCACTCCTAAGTGGTCTCCTGGAGGTTCTGGTGCTGCCATCTAATGCGCACTAGAGGAATCGACCGTCCACGTAGGACCCGCTCCTGTCGATCCTCGATCTCCACCGGGACCTCCGTAAAAGTCGCTCCATCGTCAGCGTCAAGCTCCCCATGGTCAATGATGTGCGTCGGGTAGTGCACGTATCTCCTCAGCTGAGATATGTGGAAGACGTCGTGCACCCGGTGCAACTGAGGTTGTAGATCCAGATGATAAGCCACCTCTCCAGTCCTGCTCAGGACCTAGAATGGTCCGATGAAGCATGGAGATAACTTGTCGCCTCGGCCAAATCTCCGTTTACCACATCGAGGTGTGACCCACAAGAAGACGTGGTCGCCATCCTCAAACTCCAGTGGCCTCCGCCTCCTGTCAGCATATGACTTCTGCCAGCTCTGAGCTGTCCTCATCCGCTCCTGGATGACTGGGACCTTCTCTGTCGTGGCCTGGACCATCTCTGGTCCCACAAGTGCTGTCTCCCCAGGGTCTATCCAGCACAAAGAAGATCTGCAAGGTCGTCCATACAACGCCTCGTACGGTGCCATCCCGATGGTGGAGTGGTAGCTGTTTTTGTACACAAACTCCACCAAGGGTAGGTGGTCCTCCCAGCTATGACCAAAGTCAAGGACACATGCGCGGCGAATGTCCTCGAGAGTCTGAATGGTCCTCTCCGTCTGACCATCTGTCTGAGGGTGAAAGGGTATACTCAGTCGTAGCTGCGTCCCGAAATCCTCCTGTAATCCCTTCCAAAGCCGGGAAGTAAAGCGAGCATCTCGATCAGAGACGATAGATGATGGCACACCGTGAAGCCGCACAATCTCCTGAACGTAGAGACATCCCAAGCTCTACACTGAGCCCTGCTCTCTGATGGGTAAGAAGTGAGCCTACTTGGTGAGTCGGTCGACAATCACCCAGATGGAGTCGTGACGTCTGGAAGTGCGTGGAAGTCCAGTCACGAAGTCCATAGATATCTCGTCCCACTTCCACTCCGGGACCTCCAAAGGGTTGTACCAAGCCTGCTGGTACCTGATGCTCTGCCTTCACCTGATGGCAGGTGAGGCATCGAGAAACGAACTCTGCCACAACCTTCTTCATGCCCGGCCACAAGTGATTTCGTCTGAGATCCTGCTACATCTTCGCCACTCCAGGATGTACCGCCAAAGGAGAAGTATGAAACTCTCTCAGCACCTCCTCTCGCAAAGCGACTGGTACATGGTACGTCCTATGAAATGGATGTCGTGCTCTGCTCCAAGGGAGAAACCATCAGGTGCATGTCCCGAGGATATATGTGCATGCCGTGTCTCACAGTCAGCGTTCTCTCGCTGTGCCTCTCTGACCTATTGCAGTAGTGGAGGGGTGACTGTGAGAGACTGAAGTAAGGCTGCTCCATCTCTATCTAGGAAGGATATCTACAAAGAGGCTAGTTGCTCCGTCACCTCCTCAAGTAGATGAATTCCCTTCCTCCTGCTGAGGGCATCGGCTACTACGTTCCCCTTACCAGGAGTATAGACTATCTCAATATCATAGTCCTGGAGGAACTCGAGCCATCGCCGCTGTCTCAGGTTTAGGTCCTTCTACGAGAAGATATACCTGAGACTCTGATGATCAGAAAAGACTATAAAGCGCTCTCTCATCAGGTAGTGTCACAATGTCTTCAGAGCGAAGACCACTGCTGCTAACTCCAGGTCATGGGTAGCGTAGTTCTACTCATTCGGCCTCAACTGACGTGATCCATAGGCGATCACTGCCCGCTCCTACATCAGGACACATCCGAGTCCAGTCCCTGATGCATCGTAATAGACTACGTACCCTACTCCCTCCTCATGCAACCTCAAGATAGATGCGCTGGTCAATCCCTGTCTCAGCTCCTGGAAGCTCTGCTGACATCTGTCTGACCACACGAAGGGTTTCCCCTCCTTCGTCAAAGATGAGAGTTGTGCCGCAACTCTATAGAATTTTGGCACGAATCTCCGATAGTATTCATCTAGTCCCAATAAACTCCGCACCTCCGTCACGCTACTGGGTGGCTCCCAAGCTAACACCGCCTCGATCTTCACATGATCCACTGCAACTCCCGCCTAAGAGATAACGTGTCCCAAGAAGTGCACCTCACGTATCTAGAACTGGGACTTCGAGATCATACCATATAGCCGATGCTCTCGGAGTGTGTCTAGTACAACCTGTAAGTGGTAGGCGTGCTCCTCCTCAGTCGTCGAGTAGATCAAAATGTCGTCGATAAAGACCATGACAAATCGATCGAGGTATGGCTGAAAGATCCTATTCATGAGGTCCATGAACACTACTGGAGCATTGGTTACCCCGAAAGACATAACCAAGAACTCATAGTGGCCATACCGACATCTGAAGGTCGTCTTCTGCACGTCCTCGTCTCTGACTCTGAGTTGATGATAGCCTGACCTGAGGTCTATCTTCGAGAACCACCATGCTCCTTTGAGCTGATCAAAGAGGTCATCAATCCTCGGTAGCGGATACTTGTTCCTCACTGTCACCTGGTTCAGGTGATGATAGTCAACACAAAGTCGCAAGCACCCTTCCGCCTTCTTGGCGAACAATATCGGGGAAGCCCAGGGTGAAACACTGGGTCGGATGAACCCCTTTCCCTTCATGTCCTCCAACTGTACCCGCAGCTCTCGAAGCTCGGCGGGGGCCATCCGATATGCTGGAGTCGATATCGGAGTTGTCCCGGGGTACAGGTCAATATAAAAGTCTACCTCTCTGCGAGGAGGTAGCCCTGGAACGTCGTCGGAAAAAACGTCCGCAAACTGATCCACCACTGCAGGAAAACCATGACCCTGCACATCAACTGCTCCAAGGATGAGGCTAGCCAACTGATGAGTGATGGGTTGTCCCCTCCTCTGCGAGAGTCCCTCCTGTGCTGCAAAAGCTACCTTCTCGCCGGTGAAGGTGAACCTGCTCCCATCGGTGCGTACACGTCACACCTTGCGCCTAAAACAGTCAATCTAGGCATGGACCATAGATAACCAATCCATGCCCAAGATGACGTCGTAAGGCCTCGACGCTGCTACATGAAGATCCCACCCAAACCCCTCTCCTCCTAGAGTAAGCTCACACTACCAGAACCAGTGCGTAATTGTCGAGTCTGCTCTCATAGGAGTCTCTAGCCGTAAGGATCGAGCCAACGGATCTGTCGGAATCTCCAAGCTCCGAAAAAGGGTAGCGACTATGAAAGAGTGACTCGCTCCTCTGTCTATAAGTACTACAGCAAGGGTGGAATAGACACAAATAGTACCTTGAATCATCTCAGGGGCGCCATGGTCGTAGGCCTCCGTTGCCTGGAGTTGTGCCTGTCTCTGCCTACCAGCTCCCTATGGTTGGGGTGGACCTCCTGGTGGTGGTGGTGGAAGAGCCTCAAAGCGTCTCCCACCACCTGCTGCTCGGCCAGCTCCTCTGCCTCGTCTGCCACCTCCATGCGAACTGCCATGGTCGACCCTATGCCTCTTCCTCAGTGGTCCCTCAACCGTCTGCTACTCCTCGGCACGGCGGGTCGGGCAGTCACGAGCCATGTGGCCCTGCCCGCCGCACGAGTAGCACTGTGTCTGTCTGAAAAGACTGGCTCCACGCTGTGTGCCCTGCACTACTGAGCTAGTGTCCTGAGGTCATCCGCCTGAAGGTCTGGTCTGCATGGACCCCTGAGTCATCCATCAACTTCAAGCTGCAGAAGACTCTGCCATGTGCTGCCCTGCAGTGGGTCGCGACACTGGTGTAGACTCAGCAAGAAATCTCTCGATCAAAAGGGCCCGCTCTAGTACACCTGTCTGAGTCGGTATGGTGAGGGAGATCAGCGATGCCCTGATCTCATGTCTCAATCCCTGCTCAAAGGTCCGGGCCTGGATGAATGGGTCCCGTACCATGTCGGTCGAGTAGCGCGAGAGATCGGTAAATCTCGCCGAGTACTGAGCGATCGTCATGCTGCCCTGCCGCAGCTGAAGAAGCTCCTGAATGCGCACCACACAGAGGGTGGCTGGGACGAACTCCGAGCGGAAGAGGCTCTCAAAGTCCGTCCAAAGTAGAGATGCCTCATCGTGCACCTGGAGCATCAAGATCCACCATCTGCCCGCTGCTGCGTGCAGTAGGCTCGCAGCGAGGATCACCATGAGGTCAGCTGGTGTCTTCAGTAGCCTAAAAACTCGTACGACTGCCTCCATCCAGTTCTCGGCTGCCTGGGGGTCTGTCTCCCCACGAAACCTGGGTGGTCGCTAGCGCTGAAACTCATGCAGTGCGCTGAGGTGACGTGCATCGTCAGTGGCTAGTGCTGGTAGTATCGGTGGATCGGCGGGTAGTGCTACCACCGGTGCCACTACTGACAAAGGTCCCTGCACCGAGGCCTTGTCACTCGGTGTGCTGTCATCACGCTCGACTCTCGGAACCCTAGATGGTTGCCGTCGTGGGGCCATCCTGAAAAGGAAACAGGTGTGCCACGGTCAGAACAGTATACCTGGTGAGCTGATACAATGTAATCACAATGAAAACTTGAAACACACACACAATCAATGTTTTCGTGCATTAAGTCGGAAATCAGAAGTCAAGGTCCTGGTGTACGGATACGTCGGCCTCCGCACAAACACTGGACTCCCTGGACTGATAACCACTCTCAATATGCTAAACACTATTGCTTCACATAGAAATGATCAGAGTTCGCAGTAGAACTGAACTCCTCTGATACCAATTTGTCACGACCCGTCCTCGGGGCCCATGTCATGACTACCCCAAGCCCGCCTTCCATAGGCCAGGGCTGGCGACTAGCACCAAGGCGTAAATCCCGGTAAAAAAAGGGAAGGCATTGCCTTTGTAAAGTAAACAAGCACCACAGAGTAAGCAAGTGGAAAAGTAAACACTAAGTAAAAATAGAGTACAACTGAATGTGCGGAAAAGTAAATGGGCCAGTATACAAACCCAAACTGAAAGTAAAGTACAACTCGAAAGGGAAAACAACAACTGTAAAGTAAAAGACGATACACCGAATTGTCCACTGGAAATCCCACCTGAAGGGTGGGTACAGATAGCTCCACTGCTCCTCGGGTCCGGCCGTCCGGTCCAAGCACGTCCCACCCAGTGGTCCACCTCCAGGTACCGTCCTGCTCTGCGAACCTCAACCACGATCAACGCTGTCCGTCGTCTGCAACCAACACAACGTAGTGCAGGCATAGCCCATGCATGGGTGAATATAAGCTACTCAGTAGGGACCCCGAGACCCTTGAAGGTCTCCCAAAATCCATAAAGGATAAACCACAAGGAAAGATCCAATCACGATGTAACAACCGACACTGCTTAGGTATATGCCCATACATATACCAAAGTCGTCATTTCAATACGCTCCATCCTCCGATCCCATGTACAACTCAGTCCACACAGGAAAGTATACGTATTCCACACAGGAAAGCAAAACGTAATCCACACAGGATAGCACAACTCAATCCACATAGGAAGGTAAACAGGATTCTGCTCAAACAGGTATACTTCCTCGGTAGACGATAGAGATGATCACTGATCCATCTAAGTCGTCGGACCCACAAAGGATCGATAGGTACTAACCCCCGCAAAGACCCACACAGGATCAGACCCACACAGTATTTGTAGGCGCTGGTTCACACAGGACCACTGAGCGCTGACCCACACTGGATCGGACCCACAACGGATCAGTAGCACTGATCCACACAGGATCGCTGAGTGTTGTAGTCGTCATCGTCGAATCCACTGATTATATCTGTACAGTCGTCGTCGCAGTCACAATAGAAGTCGCAACCAGCTCTAGGGTTCCCGCACACAACAAGCTCGTTCAGGAGGGTCCGCTCCATGAGCCGAGAGGATGATAAATCAACTGTCACAAAGTCCAGAGTTGATGTATCCAAATGTTCCGTATTGTCAAAAGGAACTCAATGCAACAGACGGCGCATCAATCGGACGCCCGGTCTGAGAGTTTTTGTCTTTTTCGTCCCAGGGGCCCGGTTGGTTTTTAAGGCAAAACCAACCCGACCATACTCCACCTGCGTCCAAACCTCGGGAGGAGTGTATCACTAAGAGGAACTCAACAAAGATGACGGCACATCAAAGGACGTCCGTAGATCAAGATATGACTGTTTCCGCTCCGAGGGCCTGGTTGGTTTCGTGTACGAACCAACCCGGACGAACTCAAAGTATTCCGAAAATTTGATTGTGATATACAGAAACGACCGTCTTGATCCAAGGATCGCATCGCCGCTGACGGCGCCTCATTTGGAGGTTCGTAGCCCGAGTTATGGGCATTTGAATCCAAACCGCTCGGTAACGGGGGTTTCGGGCTCGGGCCGTCCCGGCCCGAGACCCCCCGGTTGGCCAAACCGGGTCGACCCGGCATGACCTGTCCCGGCCCAGCGCGCTGCCAGCTCGGCCGAAGGCCGAGCTATTGGAAAAACGGGGGTGCTTGCCCCCCCCCTTGTGAAGCCGCGACCCCCCCTTAGTATGGGGGCCGATTTGCTGGCCGGGGGAATTAAATTCCTCCGGTCTTTCTCCCTTCCGGTCGGCCTGACCTGGCCGGCCGGTTCTTCCTCAACGGGACCGGAAAAGGCCGGTCCCCTTCCGGCTTCCGACACCAGTGGCCCGGCTGGCCGCCAGTCACCAAGCTCCGCCGTGGCCCGGAACCGGCTACGGCCCTTATCGTCTGGCGCGGCGCGACTACGTCGCGCCCTTCTGCCGCGGCCCCGCTCCGGCCGCGGTGTCTTCGACTTTCTTTGACGCGGCGGGACGGCGTCACGTCCTTGCATTAATTCATTACACGACGCGACGGGGCCGCGCGTTTCTTTCCGTATGATCCTGCGCGGTGCGACGGCACCGCGCCTCACCCGTTTCAATCCACAATAGAATCAACATGAAAAAGGAGGAGGGTCGTCCGTGTTCATGCGGTCCGGCCCCCTCGCGTTATTCGCTAACAATTGGAAAAATTTCACGAAGAAATAAAATCACGGGTATAAATCATGAACAAGAATAATAAAATAAACCCCTACGTGATAAAAGATGTGGCACGTCGGGCGTCGCGAAAACAGCGTCGTTCCGTCAACGTTGGTTGAAGAAGCGCTCGGTGAAGTCGAGTCGAGTCGAGTTGACAATCTCAGAATACATTGTGGGTGGCGGTGCATCCCTTCCTTGCTCCGGTTGAAGAAGGTAGAGGGTGTTGCTTCACGTTCTTCGAATACGTGGAACGTTCTTCTTCGAGAGGATGAAGGTCTTCCAAAAGTTCTTCTCCTCTCCTTAGTTCTCCCCACAATGTTTATGCAAACCCAAATAGAAGAGTAGAATCTATCATTTTAATGTTGGAAATATGATTTCAAAAGAAATCAAACACTAAAAATAATTAATTATGTTGGTTTAATTAATTAAATGCAAAGTGTTGGAAAGAATTTCAAAAGATTGAAATTCAATTAAACCACACATAACTCACCTCATTAATTAAACAAGTTGTGAACATTAAAGTGGGAGTTGTGTGGGGTTTAGAGGATATGAAGGGGTGGGGTTCGTGTGGGCCCCACCACCCTCATAACCTCCCAAGGGAGGTTGGGTGGTTACCCAACTTCCATCAAGAGTTTACACTTAGAGTAAATAATTAAAATTGTTCTGTCATTATATAATAAACTTCCACAATTTTTATTATCAACACTCGTGTAAACGCAACTCCGGAACAGGATTTCCTAAGCAATTACCAGCGCTGCGAGTTCATCGGTGCCCTCAGAATTCGATTCCGGGCACCGGTTCAAAATTTAGAAATTCCTGCTCGTTCGTTCACTGAACGTACCTGAGCCAAACTTCAGAAATCGATTCCGGGCACACCGGGCCTCGGAATCAGGTGCCGTCAGAAACCGCGCTCTTATAAAATTACAAAGAAAATTAAGTAAAAATATCCCTTGAATTTTACGGGTCTATACAGCTTTCATTTGATTTTTCATGGAGGTGGAATGGGATTAAGGATTATTAGTTATGGTTGTTTGATGTTACACTATCAGAAATCAAAATCATGGGTGATTTTAGAAGAATGTACAATATTTTAAAAAGCTCAATAAATCACAATTGAGAACAATATCTTAAAGATCTATCTTCAATAAAATAAGTTATCCTACACAGAGATTAACCCTTTTTTTATGGAAGTCACTTGGACATGTTGAGCTAGATGTGGTATCCTCTTAATAATGTATCTTTCACTCAGATAAGTTACCCAACCATCCGTATATAGAGATGATATCCTATATGCAGAGTAACAGTAGTTTTTAAAAGTCACTTAGCTTTGTGAAGACTGAGGTAGTAACCTCCTTGTATTTTATATCTATTCAAGGAACCCCTATAATCATGAATGTATTATTCCTTTGTGATGTACTATATATTTAATGAAAATAGTGCCCTCCATACCACTTATATTTTAAATACACACCACAAGATATCAAATTACGGTGGCATTCAGACTTGTAATATCACACTATCAATTCATGAAACTCAAAATAGTTTCACAAATTCACATAAGTCATTAATCCACCGGTAATAATTCATGAATTTTATTACATGATCCCTTCATTATATAGGATAGTGTTTCTGGATGTTTTTTGAAACTTTTATCCCGTAAGAACACTAATCATGTAAGATGGTAATTCCAAGTAAAACACCATTTTAAAAAAAAAACATAAATTTAACCATAACTGTGTTTTCAACATCCATTTTGAACACTCCATCGAATGAATATACAATCATTGAAGTTGATAATAATTGTGATAACCTTATCTGTCATGAAACCCCTATAATTTTTGAAACTCCTACCTCTGTGCCTGGTGCTCTATACTATATGTGTTAGGCCCAAAACACCATTAACATCATTGTCAAATTTATGTATAGGACCTCTACCCTAGTCTATTTTCTTTTATCATCCCCCCCTTAAAATGTACAATTACACTACAATATTCTCATTCCAAGTACATGAAATTTTTTGTTACACCGTATACATCACAAACATTCAACCCCGAAATCACATGAGAAGTGGTAATATACTACACTCCTTGAAATACCTATATTAAATATAGAAAACTTAGTCCTTTTATCCCTTAAATAGTTGATATTATCCTATTATATTACCAAAAAATTTTGAGTCTAAATATTCTTCACGAAATTCATAAATCTATATCTTCGTGATACTATTCTAGGTTGAACAATATAGGTCCACATTAGGGAAACTCTCACACCAGCCATATCTATGAATATTTCTAGTCAACACAATATGAAATTAAAATGTCACATACCCAATATGAAATTTCTAGGACACCTCCTATGGTAGAAACCAGATTATTTACATGTCAGGCATAAGATTCATCCTGAAATGACTATAAGAAGACCCCTAATAAGATCTTATTGGACTCAACCTCAGGAATAAGACCCAATTATGTGCCCCAACCCACTAGTTTTTCATGAATACCATCTAAACTAGAAATAGGAAGAATAATGGTTCTCTTTATAGTTAAATTCCCACATGTATCCCTTGTGCACCCATGTGTCCCCCATGGGCCTCCTCAAGTGAAATACCTAATAAAATTACTTAAACCATATGTGGGATGACATGTTTTCATGGCCCAACATGTGGAATGAACAATGAGAAGATCAATTCATAATCCCCAAACATAAAATAATTTTACATGATCTTAAATTTCATCAAAAATCTATCCAACAAATATGGGATTAACAACGTAATAAGTAAACGATTCCTACTGAAATGAATAAGGGAAACCTAATGTGATAATAGTGACATGATACCACCAGAAAATTTGATTATTTCACCCATAAACCCCAAATGTATTATCATACATCATAGCAGCATCTGTCCCTCTACAACTGATAATCCCCAATCATATCATTTCTTCTCCAAGAATCACTTCGGCCTCTTACATGGATATGATCCAACCACATCGCCAACGCTCCTTGTAGAACTAGATAAATATTTTATTCATAATATATAACTAAAAAATAGCTTCCCAAGTGTGATACAAGGGTATCTACCACATATAAACCACAGTCATGTAAAATATACTCCTAGAATCCCTTGTGGATCTCTCATGCATATGTTGCACTTATACCATCATTGTTCCATTTAAATACATAGGTATCTCCTTTCATGAGCCTCATACGTGTCCAAGTTGTAGGAAAAAAATATTAATATACCCATGCCTTAGTCATACAATGTTTTACTACATTAAAACATAAACATCACATGATGTTATGTTATATCATGAAAATATGTGATGATCATAGATTTCAACATATATAATCATCATGGGATGACACCCAAATTTACAAATACTCTAGGAATCATTCACCTCACCCCCATGGACTCTTTATTTGGGATTATCATATGTGTAATCACAAAACCATACCTAATTGATACTTCTTACATAACAAGTGTGTCATTACTGCATGATGTTGAAATACATCGACCTGTCAAGTCACACAACCTTAAATTGAGACATCGATCTATCTGGTATTTTATACCTATTTACAATAAGGTTATTTAAGAAACCTACTTGAGGTTAAATCTTGGTATGCCAACACATCTTAGATACTTATATGAGGTTCAGTCCTGATACCCCAACTCCACCATAAAAACACCATGTGTGACCATATTCCCCTTATGGACACACCTGACCAATGACTCATGTGTCATTATCTTAGCCCCATAAAAAACATAACCAATCCGTAAATTATTATCACTTCCCCGCTTAGGGACACATTAACAACCCAAGTGTCCCCACTAGATGTTAAACATAAGACCCACCTATCACTACAAGATGATAAACATGTGACCCACATGTCACCACAAGATGTTAAGAATGTGTTGTGATTCATAATATCTACCCAATTAAGAATCATGTGATTCCTGGGGTATAAATACTAAAAATATTTATACCCATATAATAAAATAATACATAGCAATCATGTGATTCAATCGGTTCTAAATCTATGGTTCCTCTCATGATAAACGTAAAACAACAATGAAGGACACATTATTGGTTCCCACTAAACCCAATGTCCAAGAAAGATCATATATCCCCAACATTTCCATATAGTTTGAACAAAATATCAATCCATATTCAAATAAAATCATAATAATTAACCATTAACCACCTATAGATTTCTCTAGGAAAACTTTTCAGGAAAATGACTCAAATCTATGAGGGATACACATACTAGGTGATAACTTCCAATGAGGAATACATGAAAGGAAGAACTTCCATCCAATTATCCCATTTCAATAAAGGATCTAACATCACCAATTAATGAAATGGATTCTACCCATTCATAAAAATCATTAATATTGAGAAACAAGAAGCACAATACCACCTGATGGAGAGATAATGCATAGACCTAGTATAATGAATTGGATGAAAAATATTTAACCTAACATAAATCTATTATACTAAAACTACCTGTTTATGATGATTTTTTGAATTTTCCAAATCAAGGAATCTATAATGTGATTTCCCTATAATTGATGTTCAATATGATGAGTAACATTTTGTGTGTTATTAACTCTAGTTTGTGAATCCATAACAACACCATTTCCCTCAATAGGAAACCCCTAAGATATGACATCAAACAATTTTAGTAGCCACACACATGGGTGCTTCAATATAAACCCATTTTTTATCCTATTACTAGAACATTACATTGGAAAACTACTTTAGGATACACTCCATGGAGAACTATAACAACACACTCCCATATTCCATGAAATTAATGATTTTTTGATGACCTGCAACCATGGTCACTACCAAGGATCCTATGAGGAGGGATCCCACTTTTCCATGACAATAATGAAAAATTTCTTCATAATCCACCGACTAGGATGATTCAATACCTTATCTACCGAACCATGTCCATAACACATAGTGACATTATTGGCGGAAATCTACAAACCCTTCCCAATGGGAATCATCTCTAATAGTTCTACTATCCTCTACCACCGCCCTCACACCACCTTCCCACACACCTATTTAACGATGTTATTTCATTTCATAATTGGGGTCATGATCCCAAAACAATTCATTAGGTATGATGATCTTACTCTCCCCATTACGGGAACACCCAAAAACCATAATGGGTTATCGTTTCATGATTAATTCTACTATGGAGGCCCTCCTCAAATATCCATCTACCGAAGTCTTGGACTTTCTCATGAGAATTTATTAAAATCTCACCAGTCTCATGATTTGGTGATTTATAAAAATTAGTATTTATAAGCCCACACAACCACCATACAGTATACAATGTAGGTTCTAACCACCAAGAATCATTTCCCATATAGATCCTCCGAACCCAACAATAGGGGAATTTAAATTATATCCCTACTCCAATTTCAATGGTCTATGAACCATCACTACATCACTAGTGTAATGTTGATATTATACCTATATCATTTTTACTCATTGTGCAATGAAACATTGATAGGCAACCAATGATTCTAGGGACCCTCACGATGTTATTATAGTTAGATAAGAATCTATGGCTCCCATTTTACCTTACCCACACATGTCAATGGGTTGGGAATCCATTGCTAGTACATTATAATTCCCATTCATTTTATCTAGATAGCAATCTAAATCACATGGGTTACCTCATAATAACATTTTGTTGAGATATGCATCCATCCTAACTATGAACCTTCAACACATCCCTCCGGTTAGATTTGTATGGATAATACATGGGTGACCTCACCCATCAATTCTGGTGATATTGGTATCCACAACTAATGGGATCTACATTTACATCATTAAATCAATATAGGTATCCATATTTCCAAGGATCCTTCTCCTAGAAATTTTGAAAAGATATGCATCTGCATATCCATGTCACCCTCAACCAAAAATTTTGGTGAGATAGGTGTCCACATATCATGGTCCACCACAACCCCATCCATATAGGGAGATTTGATTCCAAACCTCTAGTGTTTCATCTCTTCTTTTACCAAGACATATAATATTTTACACCTCCTAGGTTCCCTTGGCATGTATATCTGGGTATATTGGTTTCTATGAGTTTAGGACATTTTCCCTAAATTAATCCAGAAAGATAAGCCTCTATGTCTCCTCGCAACCCTAGACCTGTTCATATAGAGAGATAGTCTTCTATGACTCTTTGGTGTAGTCACCTCATTCAACAAGATATATAGGATTCCATCCCTCCAAGCTTATATAGATATATTCATGGATAATGTCTAGGAATCATGGCCCCATCCTTCTGAATATATGGATTTCAATAACATTATGGAATTATCTCCTTGTTCAACTAGAGAGACATTATTCAATTACCTCTAGGAAAATTATTCCATTTTATCAAGATAGGTCAACTTCCATTCATCTCGAGTGACTTCTTCTCATATATCTTAAGAGATAGTAATCCATAACTCATGGGTTCCATAAAATACTACATCTAGAGAGATAAGATTATATAGCCCCATGAAATCAATATAAATGAAATATAGAGATATGTGCATTCATACCTCCCACGTTTTACCACCCCTTCATCTAGAGTGATGTTCTTCTATTCTTTTAGGGAGCCATCTCTACATTCATTCGGAGATATATTGTTACATTCCTCTCAAGAGTCACCAACCCATACTTCAAGAGAGATATGAATCTATGTCTCTAGGGTTCCAATGTCCCATTCTTCTAGAGAGATAAGACGGTATAACTATGTGGCGGGTTCACCCTGATCATTAAAAGATATGTGCGCCTATGTCTCTATGGAACTATTCGCACGTTTTCCAGAGTGATATACATATATTCCCCCCATACATTGTTTCCCCATTATTCTAAAGAGATATAATTCCATTACTCCCGATCACCCTTTCCATATATATCTAGATAATTCTACCTCTATGAATCATAGAAGTTTTCAAACTAACCACATTGTAGATTAGGCTTCCACATATCTACATTGTCGTCACCCCATCTAACAAGTGGAACAAGATTCAACAGTTCTCTATCAACATCATCAAATATATTGAGTTGAGATTATGTTAAATGGAATCCCCAATTCAATAATACCATTATGATTATCAAAATGGGAAATATACATAGGGAAGAAAAGGCACACAGGTTGCAGTTTTGCATCCATACACCATGACTGATAGCTCTCATACCTCATGTCGTCATGGAGGTCTCCATTTCAGGTTTACCATATCATCCCTACTTCATTAAACCATACTCCATGAACTATTTTTTCTCATCACCCATGGGGAACTTCATGTAATCCTAATAATTACATATGGATGTGTTTTTGTCTAAATGGGATCATGACCCCAACCATCTGACATACACTGTTGGTAAAAATTTTGTTATTCTTGTTCCATTATAATCTATCATGATGGTCCTACAATTGATAAATAAAAACCACATATGACCCCCTTTGTCCCCAACACATTCCTATGGAATGTTTCCCATCACACAACCTATATCACACATGGATATCATCTGCATGTACAATAGAAGAATATTTAGGGATTTTTAGGGTAGGGTGACCCTAGATCCTCAATGGTACCATACCTTCAGCATGGGGTAGAGATGCCAATTCCTCCCACACCACAATCAATGGGGATATATATTAAAAATAATCATGTTATCACACTATATAGGATACGTTATAGGGATGTTGTTGAGGCCTATGTCAGCGCAGTGTAACATTTTCCCAACAAACACCCGTGGAATAATTCCCTATGCCTCTTTGTTCCACACGTTTAAACTCCGAAACAACTAGAGTCCCAATCGCATGATGTTAAACAATGATACATCTTACTGGTCCCATTTCGTTAACATGTATGGTGTTTTTATATGATATATGTGATATAAAAATATATAAACAACACATCTTTTGTTAATGTAGTTATACTATGCAATCTAAATCCAATTCGAAATAAATAAAATAAAATGATAATGTCATAGTTTCATGACATTAAATAGTGAAACATATCTCATAATATCAACAAAATGTTACAATTCATTGAACTATGATCAATGATATGTGACCATAAGTGGATTTCACTGCTCATCCTCAATCTAAGACATAAAAAATTGCATACTTCTTCCTTACATCGTATATGTTAAACTATATAATAGCATTTATCCTATTTTCATGACCTTAAAATGGAAATACAATATAATTTTTTAATGAATTTAAACTATGTAGCATCATTGGAATTTAATGAACAACCAAAAATTCCCATAAATAGTGCATCATTCAAAACGTTAAACTATGCAGAATCATTGGGTATTTTTACATGACCTTATTAGTAAAATCCTTCTTACTTGCAATACAATTTTATACTATGCAGCATCATTTGTCCTATCTTCCTGTACTTAAAAGTAAAATAATTCATCATTGTTTCGTGGTGTAATACAATGTTGCATCATTAGTTAAATCTAAATGATCCTATAAGGTATATACATAATCCTTATTACATGAAGTTTAATTGATTATAATCATTGGTATTATTTGTATAACCCAAAAGAAACGTAATTAATCATGTTTATATGATATTAAACTATGTATCATCATTCCTCGTGGCTAAATGGCCATAAAAGTCACATACATAAAACTTTATATACTAAGTTATAATACGTAGCATAATTGGAAGTTTCATTATATCAAAAAAAGGAATATACATTTGACTTTATGTATGATTTTAAAATACATTACATCATTATTCTTGTCTTCACGACCCTAAAAGGATCATTATTTTTCTTTATTACATGACATTAAACTAACATGTTCTATTGGTCATATCCATGTGACCTCAAAAGAAACATACTCACTCCTTACTACTTGAAATTAAAATTCATAGCATTATTTGTCCAATATTCATGACAATAATAACTTTTCCTTGATACACAATAGTAAATTGTATTGCATCATAGGTCTTATTTTCACAACTATAAAAATCATATAATTCATCATTTATACACAAAAATAAACTGATAGGAAACATTTTTTTGGATTGGAATTCCTTAAATATTATATTATTTTTTTGATGCAAGAATTTAAACTTTTTAGATTCATTCTTCTATTATACATGACCTTAAAAGGAACATACGTGGTCCAAGATCTGTGACATGAAACTTGTCGCATACCATAATACCCATGGTCTATAAAAAATAACCAGCAGTATCACCATGGTCTAAACTTCATTACCATAAACTTGAAAAACATTAATTTTTGAATAATCATGAACTTAAACTATATAATATATTTCTAAGATTTATTAACTTCATCAACAATTATCTTCTTATTTGGAGTTGTATGACCATAATAGAAAAAGTATACATCATCCTCACATGATAATAAAATGTAGCCTTACCATGTGTGGAATACATAGGATTCCCCATGTGGTAATCATGGTAAGAATCAAACTACTTATATTATGATGTAAAAATACATGATTCTATGATACCGCATAGGATATAAATCTATATATTAGGAATTCACCGACTAAAGGTAAAATTCAATAACTATATATGAATTCTTCCCTTATTTAATGGGATACATAAAGGCACATCATTCTCGAACCTTAGGTATATATAATTATATAGCCTATATCAAGACCCCCATCCTTGATAATAAGTTTGAATACCAATCTCTAATAAACCCCATTTTAGTCTAATATATTTTTTGGAATTAAACATTTATGTAAAATTCCATATGAATATTCCCTTGATTCACATCCATGCATGTATTTTTCTTCAATTTTTATCTTTATCATTATTCAAATATGAAAGATTCCACCAATGTTGATCTATACTATATAAATTGAATCCCATTGCATATGTGGAACATGATTCAAAATATTTCTTCTAATAGAAGATGGTTTACCTATTTCAAACATGTTCAACAGTCGATGTCATAATTTTCCTCCCCATCTTGGACGGGTGTTATTGAGAAACATGTGTTTCAATCAAGTTCAAAATTATTCCCTTCTCCTAAATTTCAAATTTTTTGGTATATATATCAAAGGATATTATTTTCCACCATTAGACCTTTATATTTTTAACTAGAGTACCAACCCCCTTGGTGTTATCCCTTCATGCATCAACACATGATGGGTAAGAAAGTCAGCCTCATTGGGACCCTTCTCAACATGGGTTCTTATTTACCTTATTGTTAACAACCATGGGATGGGGAAATAATATCCCACTCTATATTTCCCACAATTATCTTGACTCACATTGTCTGGGGATACATGTTATGATTTTTTTGTATTTGGTCGACCAACACAAAATCTCATTCTATGAAAAAAGATATTAAACTATGTGAACCTCTCTATGGGGAACATTCATAAGAAGCAAGACCATATTGCTCAACATTCCCTCTAGGGTTTTCCTCTCTCTTACACTATAAAATATTATCTAAAACACAATCTTCGACATTATATTTCAGAAACCAATGTCTAATATATACAGCTATAAACTAATAAAAACCTATATGGTTAATTCATCATGAGCTTTAATATATTTTCCTCCCCTATGGTAAGTGTATTATGAATGTTAACTTATTTAAAGTCACTCATGTCGAAAAATAATGGTGTTAAATAATTGTAATACTCTATTGGTTTGACCTCTATGAACGTAAACTAATAACAACTACAGTTCAAGTTGAATAAAATAACACATAAATTCCCAGTATCCTTATCACATGATGTTAAAATTCAGTCATAACATTGAAATTAATGTTGTATGTCCAACATACTATTTTTTGTATTATCAAAAAGGAAAAAATATAACAAAATATTTAGGATAGAACTATAAATAATAAATTAAACCCACTTCAAAAAATATATATTCCCCATGGCCTGCATTGTATGACTTAATGTCCCCACTAGAGAGGATTTCCCCCCTCATTTAAATTGGTCTCCTATCATTACATGTTTCAAAATAACATTTGTATTGATTCCCAATTCCACTAAATATATAGTGATTCATATGAACATTCACATCATGGCTAGTTAAAAATTCATCACTAAAACACTCACTTACTACATTGGTATAACCCTAAAATTAACTCCTATTCCATTTCATCGAGTATCATCCCCAATAAAATTTAACCACATGTTATTGACTCGAGATACCCTCATGATTATTCATAAGGAATAAATGAACTTGAATAACATTGTGTAATAAAAAAACTCCATAAAAACCCATTACATAATATTCTTACATATTATAAATATTGATGCCTCATATTAATAGAATTAGTCGCTTTGATATACTCACAATAGAGTATGTAACCCCACTAGAATCGATCTTCTACATCTTTATGCTTAAGAACAATGTATTTCTTGTTTCACATGCCTGATGGGATTCATAGGGATTCCTGGATCCAACAGCACAGTCCTTGGATTAACACAAATCTATTTCAGGACCTCTCATTATTCCACAATTCATTCACTAAAACATCATGAAATATAATTCGTGATTACATTGTGTGGGGTGGGGTATCTTTAGTCCTTCATTCACATCTAGTTTTAACTCCTAGGAACCTCCATAATATTTTTGAATCACTAAATCGCCATTAGGATCAGGAATTATGATAATAAACTATGTGTGTATAGCCCCCAATATCCCCATATTCTCAAGGTTTAATTAACAATCATTCATTGAGTAAACGAATCCTTCTACAATTTTTTAATGAATCATCGCATGAGGGAAAATATCATACGTAAGTAAGTCTTATATCATGTCATTTTCTAGAAATATGTCTGGCTTTATTACAATTCCCATGGGAAACATAGTGATTCGAGGATCTCAATTACTGGTTCCAAGCCACATCATCAACCAATCGTGGGGTCCTTTATCCTAATCATCCTGAGGATAACATATTTATAGGTAATCACAGATGTTTTTGTGGAAAATTATTTCTTTATACCTCATTTCACATCAAATATCACCAATCCATTCAACAAAAACCACTTTTAGAAACACATCCATTATTTTCATGGAACAACGAACTTAAATTGGAAGTAATATTATTTGAGTAGTGTGAGTTTAAAATACAAATCCTAAACTTCTTCCACACATGATGTTGACATATATCCTTACCCAGTATAAATATTGGATACCTTGTATGAAAATATGATATAAACCAAACCAAAATCCTCAAAACATGATATTAAACAAATTTTATAACCCATATAAGTCCATGATCCCTTATATAAAAAGTCACATATGAACAAATCCAACATCCTCCTAAAAATATATTAAATTTAATTTTTACCTCATATAAATATGGGACTACACCTATGAAAAATTTTATATTTACCAAACCAACATCGTTACACATGATGTTAAATTATAACATTACCACATATAAATCATTGATACCTCAAATTACAGATATGGGATGAACCAAACCAACGTCATCAGAACATGATATAAAATTATAGTATTACCCTATATAAATTCATGATTCCACATATGAGTAATATAAAAATATCCCATTTAACCTATTTAGGAGCTGATGTTAACGTTTTTCCATGTCACATATAAATCCATGATTCCAAAAAATATAAATTTGAAAAACACCGATCCCATGTCGTCAGAACATAACACCAATCTATAGCCTCACCCATTATAAATATCATATGAATACTATAATAAAATTGGGATGAATTATGTACACTACCTAATAACATGATGATAAACTATAACATTACCATGTATAAATTTTGGATGAATCATATGGAATGTATGATATGATTCAATTTCATCCCTATAGATGATTCCAAATTTTTTATATTGTTCTGCAACAATTCCACATTCTAGAACTATGTGTTTCTTGACACCCATTATCATTGGATATGTAGTGGCACCTTGATATCATATCCTTCATCCTAACATACCATTGACTCATTTATGGGCCTATAAATCGAAGAGGGTCTTGATTTATTCTATTTCACACTTTTATCTTTTACATTTGATTATGTGGATAAATATTTCCCAATGAAATCATTATTTTCAATAAGGAATTCCACATTTCCATGTCCACACAACATGCTTCCTACAATTTGGATTATCATGAACCTCCTAATCGTTATAGGAATCCTAATAGCAATAGTTCCAATAAACAATAGTTTTACTATCATCTGAATTCAAGAATTGTTGGATCCTTTATAATGGATGTTCATTCTTATGATTAGAATGTGTTCAATGGTTTATCCCACATATATTTAACCCTTCCCTGATATAAATTGGATTATAACTTTTGTTTTGAATATTGTCTAAATTTTATCCCAACAAGTCGATCATTCCACTTTTACAATCTAGTTCATGGAATTCATAATCTAACCTCATAGGACTACCCTTGGAAAATCACTTCTACACCTAATATTTTATACCCCTACGAATAATAGAAACTGCACACGTCTCCTTGATTATTTTGTTGATCAAGGAACACATGGTATTTATATTTGAATGTAATATACCTATGAATTTCTGGGACACAAGTTTTTACCTATCATCTAAATTCTATGTCTGTAAACTGTGAGTCTAATTTTAAAAATCATAATCATAAATTGTGTACAGGTTACCTTAGGTTTGTTTTGTTTGGAAGGTCCTCAATAGATCATTCATAATGTTTCCTGACCTACCTAAATTTCAATCAAACTCTACTGTGACACCCCCATGTTCAAATAAATATAAACATAATCTATTTTTATATATTGTTCCATGAATTATGACATTAAACAATTTATGACTCTTGGTCCAAGAACAGTGAAATTAAAATATTTACAACACTTGAACTAATAATTATGACCTTAAACTATTTACAACTTCTTTTAAATTAATTTTTAATTAAAATATTTGAAACTCATAGTTCAAGATTTATTAACATAAACTATTTTTAAGATCATGGGATGACTGGTATGTTCTTAAACAACCCATGGTAAGAGGGATATATTTTCATCAAGTTAAAGCCCCGTAAGGTTAATATATGGAAATGATAGAATACCACCTTTTAGGTAACTTTTATAAAATGATAAGAAAAATTAGATTATATAAAATGGCTCAAACCCATTTGGATCCACCTTGGGCACTGAAAAATTCATGTCCATGATCGGTGAAGACATAGCTACTGTAAAATATATAGAGAAACTTACCTATTCCAATTACCTAATTAGATCCTCTATGAGGTTCTACAAATTTTTATCTAATTCGTGCATCCAAATAAATTTAATAGATTATATATATTCATTACATTTCACACATCTTGGTCATAAGACACTAAACATTACTATGAATATCCTATTCACACAACATTAAACTATGTAATTAATATCAATCAACATAAAATGTTAAATTGTGTGTTCAATGTCCTTGTATCAATATGTTAAAATGTGATACCTCTATTGTCATTGTATGAAATAAAACTAGAAATATCCTTATTAAAATTTTGGGCATCATTTTTATCCCATTGGTGTTGGTCACATATGTACGACATGATTTCTTCACTCCCTTGTAATCCAAGACCATTCTCAATATTGAATTTGTATCTATACCATTATCATTACAATACGCCTACCAAATGTGTTTGAAGATATAGTAATGTAATAACAAGAGTGTTGAAATCCATTTGAACATTTTCCCAATTCATTATCATGCTTGATGTATCCGTTGATTTTGATACCCATAATATTCTTTATCTAAATGTTAACCACTGACGACAATGGTGTCTGGAAACACAAGCTCACTAATCGTCTAGAGAACATGCTCAGAATGGATTCTAGTGAAATATTGACAAGTATAATTTTTTGAACATGTCCAATAGTTGACCCTCGATTGTTTTTCCCCATCCCTAATAGAGTGAAACTGGAACATAGGTTTTAAATTTGGTCAGCAATCATCACCTATATCCATCTGACCCCTCTCTAATATGTATCATGGGAGTCTTGAATAATTATCCTCATCCTATTATTTTAGGTATTATTCTGTGATTCTAGGGTTATCCCACTTATGAGAAAATGAAAAATTCAAAGGAAGTAAGACTTGTAATGTTTCACTCACCAACCAAGGCATTACAAATCAAAAAAACTTTTAATTTTGATTTGTGTTCCATCATAATTAAGATATAGTGGCCCTTAAGGTGAGGTGTTCTCCTTGGTGTTTTCCATAGAATACAGTCTTTTTCACCCTGCTCATCCTCATTAGATCGCATTATTAGGGGTTTATTATTCGTAACTAAAAAAATGCATCCAAGATTCAACTAAATGTTGGGGACCCTAATCCAAATTTTTATTACATATTGTAGGCTTTAAATAGATAGGTCATAGAGCCCAAATAGAATTCGGTAATAGAATTTTTCGTTGTTCAAACTACTGATCATTTCATACATGGGATATTATAGAACAATGAACAAAATTTCATGAAACACTTATTCCTTAATTCTATACAATCATAAAGCATAATATTCTAAAAAATATGGTATCCTCCATGTATTGTAACTCTGATTTTTTAATGTTATCTAATAATGAGGATCCATATGATTTAGCCACTATGTAGTGTAACTCTAGATTGCAGAAATCACCCGAATTCTTGGAAATATAGGTTGTAATTTCCTCACCTCAAACTTCTAGTTCTTGAATGTCAATTGTCTATGAAGATGCTGATGAATTGTCCTATGAACATCTTATTTATGTTTGTGGAGCCCCTTCCATGGTGAATGCTATAGTATTTCATAAAGGCCTCTATCATTAATAAAACATAGTCCCTCACATCAATTAAGCCTATATATTTCCCAAGGCAAGTAGTAATTTAAGGGGAGGACATGCTGAGATGTGACATCATTCTCAAAATACCCAAAACATCAAAGAGTTTCATTAATTTTGTAACTCAGTTCACCATGGGTAATCGTTCATGATTTCCATGACATGAGACATTCCATATATGAGTTAATGTTTGATTATGATACCAAAATCATCAATCCATGAAGAACACTATTTACATAAAATGGATACGCCTCGCCTAGATCCAATTTTCATTAAATACCAATGACACAAAAATATAGTGTTTTTTCTATCCATTTGGAACCCTCATTTCATATAATTTATGTTAATGGAAGGTGACCAATATCACAAAACCCCTATCATCCATGAAACATGTATCCTTTTTGAAACCCATATCTTTATTGAAAGACATAACTTTCTAGACACTTCTCTACACCATGGGGTTTAAAACCCCCTCCCAACTCCACCCCCACACCCCACATCAGTTCCATCCTATAGTCACATGCCTCTTGCTCAGTCCCTTCTCTTCTAACATTAAGCCCATACAAAATGGTAAGTCAAGCAATGATAATCTCATTCCATGTCGAGGTCATTTATATGGTTCCTTATATGTCCCAATTATCCACCAATATTTTTTTGTGACGTTATTTTCTTATACACTCAAAAAAATACCCAAATAAAATATAATCCTCTTGGTCCTCTTATCCTATCATGAGTTCATATTGTCCTGTTATGTTCCATGATCACCTTGGGTTTAAATACGCCATATAGAATTTTGAATACTCCATCACCAGACCCATGTTCTAGGTAGAACCAAAAAGCTCTACATCAACAAAATTCCTACACCAACCATTTCTAGAAATCTTTCTATTCTCCATGAGATGACGTTGAACATTATTATACCCTATATGAAAAGAATTTGATGCCTCTTATGACACATAGAAGAATCCAAATTTATCAAGCCTAAAATTGATAATGAAATTATTGTTAAATGACACCTAAGATGAACCCATATTTCTCCTCCATGTTTATAAGGTAGAATCATTTTTTTCAACCGGTTAGTAAGTCATGATTCCATTATGACCAACCATGAGGAAGAAGAACAGTCTTCCCAATAGTGAAATACCTGCATGTATCCTGGAATCACCAATGAACACACCATGTGAATCCTCCTTAGGTGGAAGAATAATCATATTCCATGACCCATCAATGGGTTTTTATTCCCTCCTAATCTAACATGTGTATGGAATAATGGAAAACATAACACATAATCCACATAAACAATATCTTGGACATGATGTTAAATTATGCCCTTACCCTTTGAAACCACAATGGTATTCCACATGTAATAAGTGAATTATTAGTTATATAAAGAATATGGTATTCCAAAATATAATAATCATGATATGATAACATTATACTATTTGTAGCTCCCAGCATAATCCCTATTAATACAATTTATTCTCCTAGAAGTACCCTATCAGATTCCATAAATTTGACCCACACATATCATAGATTCTCCTAGAATCACCTTGAATATTCAACGTATATACCCAGACAAAATAATCACTTCTCTATAAAGAAACATGGTAAGATCTAACATGTACTCCCCAATTAAAAAACCATTAATCTAATGCATCACCTATGTTTCTAAATTTTGTAACCCTAATTCATACAAATGATTCTCCTAAAATCACTTGGGAAGCTCCCATCCATATTCAATATTAATCAAATCACTGAACCATTATAGAACTAATGCATACAAAAGGATTTTTCTCATCCAAATTTCAGTTTATGGCATAAATCATAATATCCACACTTCCAAGTAGTACAATATTAATCATAAAGAAAATATTCCCAACACATGATGTTTAAATGTAGTCATTTCCTAGGTTATGTTCAAGGGATAACACATGTATAATAATCATGGAATGACACATCCATGGGAATACACTTCTGGCATGTGATCTATAACACACATAAGGTACTACTCAATGAAAATAATTTTGTAATCCCCACACCATCCCTTATTGACACCACATTTTCATAAGTATTTCACTTTTCATATCACATTAAACTGCATGGACCCATATTATAACATAACATTTATCTTTGGTATCAATCTACATCGGTTTTAAATACCATTTAATTGTATGGTACATAGTACACCAACATTATCTTCAATGTTAGAAACCTATCACATCTAGGATTCTCCGCTTATATCCATTCCAAAATCCAAAATTCTACCATCAAACCATTAAGGGTGATAATCTACCCCCCCCCCTTGAAAACAAACATGTATAAACCCTCATGTGTGATCATCTTCCCCCCTTGGGACACGAATAAAAAAACCTAAACTCTAATCACCTTCTCCCCTAGGGAAACATTTAGCAACACACATATACCCATAATACGTTGAACCTATCAGCCACTTTTATTGATAATACCATAAACCAATGACCCACCAATCCCAATTAGACATTAAACCTTCTTCCTCCATTATAATGTATACACCATTAAACATAATTTTCATTCATAACGTAAAAATTCATTGAAAAACATATTCCCCTTTCATCAAATACATCACATTTGATAATATATTACATATTATTTATGCCAAATATGCCTCATATGACATGAATCTGACTTCTATGATGGAATACAAGAATGGTTACCAACACACCTAATATCCAGAACAGGTTAATCATTCCAACATTACAATATTTTCCATTCAATGTTTGTCTACCTATTATTATAAAATAATAGTAATTAGTTGGCATCCACAATGAGATGGAACAAAAAACAAGTTTCATGAACATGAAAGAAATATGTGAGAAGGAAATGGATGAGGTGATGTGTTTAATATAGGATTACATTGAAAGATAACCCACATCCAATCATACCCTTTTGATTAACATGACGACATCACTGATTCATGTGATGGATGTTTCACAAATTTTTTAATTGATGAACTGGGAAAAAATAAGTATATTATTACTAGATGGATTGACAGTGTGTATCCAGGTTGGAATGTATTATAAGAAACGGGTAAAAATGTGTGACTCATGAAAGTAATGTTGTCTTATTCTAATGATTTTTCCATATTTAAATGTTATTATTCACAATGATGTTATTTTTTCGCGAATCAAGTGATATTTAAATGATTATAGTCTATTTTAATGGGATTATTATTCATTTACTGGATTTTATGGAATTATGTTAATAAATAATTTTCATTGAATCTCACATACATTTTATCATTATTACTTATGTTTTTTATATAATTAATTTATTTTCATGTTTTTAACATAGTAATTTTAATTCATCCTTGATGATATATTTATTCATCCATAAAATTAAATTTGATCTCACCAATTTGTTATGTTTTTATTCCCTAGTTGTTTAGGATAGTTCTCACTAATGTGTTTTCAATAATATGGTCTAGTATAGTGCCATTAATGTGAAATGATCGCATGATTTTTAAAAAATAATCGAATTATTTAGCCAACATATAAATAAAATGAACCAAATATTCTTTTTTATAAAAATATTTAAATAATATAATTTTTTAAAACATGTAAAATATGTGAAATAAATTCATTTTTGAATTGGTTAACTATACTTCTGTGGTCTATTCCAACCATAGGTTGTATATTCTTTTCCTCTCTAATGAATTCATTATGGTGGGAAACTAGAATATGATCATAGTGTTCATGAAATTGTAAGACTTTTTATTTTTATTTGTATGTCCCTCGTTGAGTTTTGGTAGAGCCTATTTGAGTTTGGGTTTTTTTTCTTAGTTAAAATAAGGTGATCGTGTCCCATTTTGGGGATTTAGATTATTTTCATGGGAAAACATGATAAAGATTTGGGGGTATGTTTTTAAATTTAATGGAGTATAGGTGTATATATAACAAGTAGTTATGAGGGGTTTGAATGGTTTTCCTATAATTCGAGGTAAATTGGTATTCTCTTATAGATTCTTGGTTGATTTTTTACTTCTAGACACATTTACATCTAGATCAGTTTACAAGACAGGAAAATGGTGTTATCGAGAAGCTGTGAAATGGATTAAAGAATTAATGTTTACCTGTTATGATAATGAATCACACCATGAAATGGTTGATTGGGGTTATTTGATCATAATGCATTCCTCTTTTTAGTGTATCTTATATGTTATAAAATTCACATCCTCACAGGTTTTCATGTCATGGAATCAACATGACTAGCTTTTTTAAACCATGTAGTGGGTATAATTTATTATTCATCCACATTGAATCTCACTCCCTATCATGAACCCTAGGTTGCCTCAATGTGATTTTGGATAAATTCTATCACTTTTGATGATCTTGGTCTTACATTTGTTCTCTGGTGAATTTCATTTCCTTGAATTTGCTCTCTCTTTTGATTGTCCGCTGTTATTGTTGTGTAATCTATTTATCAGTATTTAACCTTATTTTGGTCTTGTGTGGTCTATATAATTCTTTATACTCTCCTTTTACATTGATCCTCATTGGTATTTATGATTGATTGTGTTTCCTGAATTGTAAAATAAAGGTCGGGTGACTATAATTAATCCCTTTCATATGTTTATATATATTTATATATGTGATATTTTATGTAATTTTTCTGAAAAAACTTTTGAGTTATTGAATAAATTAATGGGAGTTGATAATACTGATTGTGGAATATAATTTGGATCCCTTTTGATAAAATGGTGGTGCGACCTGGATTTTTTCAACCCATAGATAGAGCCTACCATAGAACACTAATAAAGTGGCCAATGGCTTTTTAAAATTCATAACATGATTACATTGCTAATTTCTTCTAGGAGATTCACCTGAAAACATGGATTCCTTGATTATTGATAGACTCAATATTAAATGTGTATTAAATATATTAGGGAATATAATATTTATTTATACAATTAATTATTAATATCTATTTTATTAATTATTTAATTTTTCAAAATAATATATATTCTATAAGGGATACATGGGGTGAGTTAATGGCCAAATAGAGATAGTATATTTTCATTGAAATAATTTCAATAATTTTTATTTTATTTATATAACAAATTTTATTAAAAAAATAAATATCATCATATATAGTATAATTTTTTATCAATATAAATAAGTAACTAAATGTTATAAATATTGGATAAAGGTCCATGACACATTGATGGAATATTATATCCTTTTATAAATTCCATCATATATAATATTTAAAATCTAGGGTTCTTGTTCATACTAGGTAAAATCTCAATAATTATCTAATCTATGGGCATAATATTCTTCACCTTCGATCTCTAAAAAATTTACTGAATTATTGAATCCATTATTGTGGTTAATATTTTATGGCATAAAGCAAGTGTATCTACCGAACTGCAACCCGTAGATCAAAGATCATTATTTCATGATGTGTGCACCACAATTCTATTTAGTGAGAGGAATCCTAAATTTTAATCTAAAATGAAATTAAACATATATAATATAGGCATCAATAAATGATTGATGTTAATTATAGTCATTTTTTCTACATTTAAATTAATAAAAAATAAATTGTTAAAGATATTTATGATGAAATTAGGTGGGTTTATTCATAATGTTACTCATATTTATAAATTCAAATTGATGAAAAATTAAACTCAATAACTCACCCTCCACTTCAACTATGTTATTAAACATTCAATTTGTACACGAATTGGGAAATTACAATTTATAAGTATTATTATTTATATTATAAATTTAATTTCTTTTTTTTATTGTTTTCATCGTATACCTGTTATTTCATAAATTATAAATCTAAATAACATGTTTATCAATGATTTTATGGCCATGAGAAGGTATTAAATGAATAATAAAATCCAATAGATCCTTATTAGAGGTTCTACTGTCAAGTGTTTTGTGAAATAGAAAAACACTGTAATCATTAATTACATTTCAGGTACGCATGCACAATCAAACAATGTATACTATACTAAATTATAATCCTACATTATTTCATGGTATGATGTTTCAATATAGACTTTGTATTGATTTCCAACATGAAAAAAATTGTAGACATGATTACACAAGATGTACCTGGTGTACTTTTCATGTTACTCCATGCAATTTTTACCACACATACATCACATATGTCCATGGGGTAAACTAAATTGTATCATTACATTAAACATGTTGAATTCCAATCAAAAAACATAGACATACATGAATTAAATAGAATTTGGACATACGAATACATTATGTAATATGTGGATTTAGGTTCCCAAACCATTAAAACACATTATTATATTAATTTAAGATTAATAAACCATCAAATATAATCTAACGATCATAATGTCTTAGGTATTTGGAATATTATGTACATAAAATTGAAACACATGGAATAAGAATGAAACATATCATTATTAATATTTCATAACAAGTTCATAACATCATTTTAGTTTCTACATCTTCATAGGATAACCTAATGAATACATTAACAAAAGTTGTGGTCTAAAAATTCCAGTAAGAGAATAATCATGGAAAAGGAGCATAAGAAATGAGTCAAAAAAATAACATGATAACATAAAAGGAATGGAACATGTATTGAAATATTGAGTAATAACATAAAAAACCTAGATTCATATAATTAGGGAAATATAAGAACTTGTATGAAATAAAAAACATGACAAAAACATAAGGAAAGGAAAACTACCAAGATAGTATCACATGGTACAAAAATATCCCAAATAGATTATGTTTACTCTATAATCCCTTATATGATATCTCGTGAGAATAAAAATTACCCACATAATTGGGGTGATATCTACACAGACAAATCAGAACATCTTCATGAATATTTGTGCCACATGGAGAGTCAATCACATGTAATAAATATATTAGATACCCATTGATTTGAAATGATATCGTTATCAAGTCACAAAGAATAAACAAAGAGTATTTAGTAATTGTATTCATTAAATAAGGAAAAAAATATCTTTACAAGAATATAATAAAAATAAGAATATATCATTAATTATTATGTCCATGTGAAGTGAATAAATGAAAATGAGTGTTTATGCAACATTAAAAATGAGGTACTTTAGTGCACTTGAAGGGAAAAAATTAAAGAGTCATTAAATAATAAAAAAGGATAATAGTATTTATATAATATATAAATGAACTCATATATTTATATTGATAAATGGGTTATTTCATAAAAATAATTATTCCTTGTAAAATTTTATTTATTGTACATAAAAATGGGTATGAAATGGATACGTTCTTTAAATCGGAATTGTTTATCTAGATAAATTGAAAAGGGAACCATATAAATCATATATGTCTCCATAATTAAATACTAAATTGATCCGGATACTAAATATTGTAACATTTAAAAGAAATTTAGCATAATTTACATAAGAATAATGATGATATAAATTGATATAAATAGGTAGAAAGAATAACCTGAAGTAAAATAATTGTTCATCAAGATACATAATGTTATGTGTGAATGTGTTATTCAAATACATTCAATGTCATGGATAATGAAATTGGATTCATTAATAAATTAAATAAGAAACTATTATATATATATATATATTTTTTAATTTTATTAAGTTATTTTATATCCATTTCATTATGTTGTACAGTTTAATTTCACCTATCTGGGAGCATTCATATCAGGGTTTCATGGTTGGTTCGCTTGTGAAAAATTATGGGATTTCATGTCAAATTGGAATAGTAATAAATAATTAAAGTTATATGGTATTTATTAACGAACTAAATTTAAATGGTCCCATATATCTTTTGGTTTTATTATATAAGTATGATTCATTTGATAAAACAGAAATGATTTTTTTGTTTATTTTGGTGGTTTACTATCATAATAATATTGTTTATTTTTATTGAATATTATGTTTATATAATAGTTTTGGAAATTTGATGAAGTTATAATATTTATCCTAAAATATTTTTTAACTATAATAATATATTTATGACTATCCTAAAATATGGTAATGGAAAACGAAAAATTGTTGTTCTTAAAGGTAGTTAATCGATATATCACAGACGATGTTTTTATTTTTTGAATAAAATGAGAATAAAAGAGGATTGATGATAGATATTAAATTAACATAACAAAGATATATTATATATATGATAATATATTTTTCATTAATATTTGGACATGAAAGGTACATATAGAATAAGAAAGGGAACACATTAAAAATTGAAGGATAGAGCATTTTAACTTTTAAATGGTGTCTCCCTGAGAACCTCCAATTTTTTTTTGAGTTTAGTGTTTTATTTAGACCATAAGATAATGGGAGTGAGGAAGTTTCATTTTAATGGATGTTTTTAAAATATTGACATAATAATAGGCCTATAACATGTAGAGAGAAGTGATTTTATGTAGTGGTGTTTATATGGGGAGGAGAGTTGTGTTATTGATTATAATGTTCACTAGTTTACAATTTAGGATCAATACTATCAAAAATGATGATTCATATTACTAAATATAATAAATAGATCTAGGTTAGTTAAAAAATGGTTTCTTACATCACGATTATATCATCCATGACTCATAAATTTTCACAATATTAATTACTAAAAAATAATGTATTTCACTAACCAATAAAAATTCAACTATTTGGAAAAAATCCAAAAAAATATTCCTTACCATTTTTTTGATTTGAAAAATTAAAAAAATGTATATAAGTAAATGAAAATAATTTTCTAAATATGAATCATTCATTTAATTTTTTTTCCCAAAAGTACAGATTTTAATATTATATGTAATTTTTTCCCGTTCTAAAATTAATTAAGGTTATATAAAATTGTGTTTCTACAATAAAACATTATATTAATTTATGAATTTATTTTATAAAAGTAAAATTTATTATAAATTATTATTTTAAATATAAAATTTATAATAATGATTTTGGTTTTATAAAAAGACCGACACATGGTGTGTAATTTTCCAAACATTTATTTACATATTTCATGTTCTAAATTTTGCATATTTTCATGTATAAGATCCCTAAAATTTATTTACATTATTATAAGTGAGTGTAATTTTCTTATGGCTAAATTAACATTACAAATAGTCATATTTCTATTCCAACAGGATGGTTTTTTATGGGAATGTGTTCTACAATATCAATAAATACCTCATATTTCATTATTTATTTTATCTTATATCATTTTTATATAGATTTATATTAAAAAATAATTTTTTAATTATTATCATTATATTTTATTTATATATTGTTTTTTATGTGTGTTGAAATTCTAGTAGATTGAGTATATCCATAAATTCTAAATCATTTTATTTTATTTTTAATTTATTGTCCAACTATAAGTTTTCTAAATCATATTTTATTAATGACTAATTTAAAATTTTTATTATGTGATAATAATGTTTTTATTTTATTCCTTATATTTTTTCTATGTTTTATAACATAATTATAAGAATTAAAATACCATTTATTAAATTATTAGTAACTATATTCTTCCACCATATGATATTTTACCTATGAAATTTCATTTTACCTACTACAAAGAGAAAAGGTGAATATACTTTTCCATATTCACATTCAATGGATCCCATCATACCTCGTTGTATTTATAGTTTCTATATATTACATTGATTTGGTGAGTAGTCCTGATTCATAGACCTTTATAACTATGGTCCACGATCTTCATCGACTACTCCTTATAAGAGAGATCATTTTCTATCCATACCACCTATACATTTATTACATGTGATAGATCTTGTATTAACTTATGTAGTAGGTATCATGGAATACACAATGTGATTGAGACATGGTTGGTGGATGTTAAAGTAAATATTGCATAGCTCTGAGACAATTAGGAATCATTAATGGACTGATGTACCTGTGACTTTTCTTTCCATTCTTCCAAAATTTCATGACCCTCTTCCATAGAGATATTCATAGGAATACGTTTTCACCGTCCTCCAACTTAATTTCTAGATGATGATTATCTACATATCTCTTCAGAAAAATATTTAATTCCTTGGTGAGATTCTTAATGGTCTTCTCATTTTTGGTAATTTATTTGACCATTATATGTACATGTATCTTAGGTATTGTGACTTCATCCCATAAGATAGGTTTATTATTTTATTTCATATATGGAACTTCATAAGAAATTTGGATTCTGGAGGGGATTCTGTTATTATTAGATTACTCGGCTAGTGGAAGATGTGGATCAGATCCTCTATTTATGTCCATTGACAATTCTCTCAACATATCATCAACTGTCTAAATTTTCAACATAGATAGGCCGTCAATTTTAGGGTGGTAAGTCATTTTGATGTTCAACTCATTATTAAGATAATGTTGGAGTATTTTCATGAACATTGTGGAAAATATCTAATTTCTATTTGATATAATCAATAATTTTACTCCATATAACATAACAAATTAATTAATGTCTATTTGTTAGAGTGGGTCATGTTATAAGTCCTATAAAATTAAAATAATATGAGTTCTATTTCTAAGATGATCCATAAAAACCCAAATAACAATATTTTCTTTGGATTCATTTAGATTTATATTAAAAATTAGATAGAGATGTTTTGCAATTATTTTTAGGTATTGGTAATGGTTGAATAATTAACTTAGAAATATTCCTTTCATCTTTAAATTCCTGATATATGAGACACTTTTTTTACATTCAGCGATCTCCTTCATCATATTGTCCCTCCAATAGTGCACTCAGATATCTAGATGCATCATTGTTCTCCCTCTATGGATGGGGAAGGTCATCCAATTTGAATCATTCAAAATAAATTTATCTCATGATTTTATAGTACATATAGAAATAAAAAAATTGATAAAAATAGTTCCTCATTAATTATTATCTCTATGAATTTATCATTATTGATGGATTCTACCTTCTACTAAATTTCCATATAATCAATTTGAGTATATTTTCAAAAAATTAGGGTTGATAAATCCTTAGTTAATGGAATAGTAATGTTTTTTTCAATTAAAATATCAATTTACATCCTTTCTAATTCTATGAAGATTTCATCCATTTGAATTATCATCATGTATAATGATGTATTATACTTTCAACATTGACCATCTGTCACTTTATTTTTTTACCATGATGGAAGTGGATTTATAATTCACAATACTTGGAGATCATTAACCATATTCACTAGATCATATTAATATCCTTCTATGTTAATACATATTTTAGTCTCTTGTGATCAGTATATATCTTACACTTCTCCCCATGGAGATAATGCCAAAAAAAATTCAATATGAATATAATTGACTATATCTCTAGATAATGTGTTAAATCATAATTCTCTTGAACATTCAATATCCTTGAGTAATAGGATATTAATTTACAATTTTTCTTTTTTTATATCCTAATAACTCCCTAGATGAAATTGTTTATACAAAAAGAGTTCCCCACTTTTTGGTAGTTTCAATACAGGTGCTATGATAATCCTCCATTAAACTCTATGAATATCTATTTTTATTCACTCATCTATACTATCTTTACTACATTACAAGTTACATAGGTTATTATGTTTAAAAATAGCATGTTGTTCCTCACAAATCATCAGTAATACCGATATTGAAAAAGGAAACCATGTATCTCTCTTATAGATATTGGTATGTGACTTTCATTAATTGACATTTTTTAAGGGTCTATAGTAATTCTTTTAGTGGTCATGAAATGATCTAAACATGGTGTTTACTCAATAAATAACTCAAATTTTATATAAATTTCTTAATGTTTCTCCCCCCGTAAATTCTTTATAAGAATATACAAATGTTCCTCAGGTTCCTCCTTACCCAATGAGTATATCAAAATATCATTGATAAACACTACCAAGAATATTTAGAGGTAATATATAGACTATATTAATTAATTAAATGATAATTTTTGGATCAATAGTGACTCTAAAAGGAATTACTATGAACTCAGAGTGTCCATACATAATTTTAAAATAAATCATGGAAATATCTTCATTCCTCACCTTTAACCGATCATATCCTGAATGAAGTTCCACAGTAGATAAATAAATGGCCCAACATAGTTGATCAAATAACACATCTATCCACGGTAGGGTATACCTGTTCATTATTCTAATTTTTATATGCTCATAGTAATTAATTCACGGGTTCATTAATTCATTCATCTTATTGATGAAGAGTACTGGTTCACCCCATGGTAATGAACTCATACACATAAATCCATTTCCAATATTATCCTATAACTTATTCATCTAATATCTAACTCAATGGTTCCCATTTTATAATGAATCATTGACCTTTGATTTGATACCAGAATATCTTCAATTGATAGCTCATCATTCTAGTTAAGAGGAAAATAAGGAATTATTTTGGGGGAACATTACTACAACCCCTCATTATGGGATGTCTTTTATCATGATCCTCTCCTTTATCTGAATGATTTTAGATAGTTGTATTTTCTCAAATGAAGATAACATGAACAATTTTGATAATGAATATGAAAAATATTCATCCTCCTCTATACACATTATGAAAATTGATGGATTCATTTATATGTGAAGACTGATCAACCTTCCTAGATATTTGATGTCTGATTTACATAAATATAATAAATATAATAAATTCATACATAATATATTATCCAAGTACACTTCTAGATGTAAGATGATATTTTTTTGGGAGTTTTAGTCTTTTACATTTAAAAAAAGAGGAGTTATATACTTTAGATGCAACATTTTCAACATTCAATATTTTCATAGATAACTGAATCTTCATATTTTGAGGTGGTGTTATAATAATTATACTAAATATGTAGGATATGAAATAATTCATAGATAGAGAATAAATTTGGATGATTAATATTCATGAATGAATAACTAGTGTACATATCACCATATTATTTTCAACCTCTGCCTCAATTGTTGTGATATCATATTCCCTTTCTTACTTCTGTTGAGGATGTTGTTATTGATTACCTCCAACAACCCCTGGATTATATAATTAGATCATATAAATCCAATGATTGTTGATGTTGCAAAATTAAACTACATGTTATCAATTTTTCTAAACATTCTATTCATCTTCTACATTAGTGGGATTCATAGAATCACTTATTAAAAAATAATTATGATTCCCCTCTCTTTTATATTTTATGGTTCTCTTAGTTAACCTCAAATGCTTCCAATGATGATTTCTCCCACCCTTCTTACAAGTTTTATATTATTTTTTCATTAGATAATGACATATATCTATTGATTGTCCCATATTAAAAATCATTTTCTACCTTTTTCTTCCAATCCCATGAAAGAACTGAGAAATATAAAAACTATATATCAAAACATTAGACACATAAGATAATATTCTTAGAGTTTTTAAAGTCTTTCATTTCCAATGATTTCAGAGACTCGACATTAATCCTCTATATAGGACATCAACCATCCATTCCGGGTTCTTAAAATAGCCAGAAACATATCCCGTATGGTGTGTAAAATTTTTCTTGTATGCCACTATAGATTTATATACCCATTGCATTTGTCTAATGATCTCTATATCTATCTTAAGAATGACATTGGATGGAAAATATTTATTAAAAAAATACATTCATGAATAATTCCAATTACATTGAATAAATTTCGTCCTTTGAAATTTTGTTTTTGACAAGTTTCCACCACTGGTCTGATACCCCATCAAAATGATAGACCACCAGTATAACATTAACTTCTTCAAATAATTGGATAATAGAAAATGTCATCTAAATTTAGTTAATTCATTGTTACATAAATAGGTGATCAAAATATCCACAAATTATTGGAGGCCTTTTCAAATAAGGGATACAAACAAAATTTTATCATTATTAATTGATTAAGAGAGTTTAATATAATTGATGTTATTCTTTCATAACATGATCCCGTTAAGAATATTGTTTCATTTAGTTATTGAATCTCAATTATTTTTTTTGGAATCTCATTAGGGAAGGCATCACATTTCTTTTCACATTAGTTATTAACATGAGTTCTCATATTTCCATCCATTATATCTGAAAAATAAATATAATACAATCAGAGGTATTGATTACATACATATTGAACATGAAAAATGGAAAATTATATCATTGAAGGGATCAACTTATAAATAAATATTTCATCCAAACATGTTATTACCTATGTTTCAATCTAGGGT
The DNA here is from genome assembly GCA_963277665.1 of Viscum album. Lineage (NCBI taxonomy): Eukaryota > Viridiplantae > Streptophyta > Magnoliopsida > Santalales > Viscaceae > Viscum > Viscum album. The sequence goes on along the minus strand of OY728128.1, from coordinate 790,391,480 downwards.
ATCCATGGTGATAGAATTATCCCTTGGGTTATTACTAATGTTTTCTCATAAAAAAATGAAAATATAACTAGAACATGCCTCTGATACCAACTACAGAAACCCTAGCCTTTAACATAAATTAATAAATTATTTTAAGAATAATCATATATCAGATACAATCCAATGATAATAATTTATAGTATATCATGAAGACTATAAACATAAATTAAAATAATGGAACTAGAATAAATGATATCATTAATAATCATCCATAATGAAATTCTAACATCCTCTGATCGCCTATATATTCATAGTAAAATATAGGGATTACATATGCAACATGGATGATCTAGAAATCATGGTATGTTTATACGTATGAAAATGAAGCATAACACATGATTCAAAAGCATTACATGATAACATAAAAGACACTGAGAATGAAAATAATAGTATAGGAATATCATAGAGAACATGGAATCATATAATCATGGTAATATATGAATGTGGCACCAACACATAACATGACATAAACATGAGTCATGCAAAACTACCAAAACAGTATCACATGGTGTAAAAATACCCAAATGGATTAGGTTTACTCCTAGATACGATACATGACATCTCGTGAGGGTAAGAATTACCAAATTCATTGGTTCACCCATTATTATGTTTTAATTTTTATATATTCCACATGCTTAATAATACATATGGGATAAATATAAGGGTTTCCAATGGAATGAAATGGGTAATGTAATAATGTCATAAGGCATAACCAATGGGTGTGTCATTATGGAATCCATAAAAGAATGAAATGAATTATTTTTAGAAAATAATAAATTAAAAATTTTAATATATCTTGAATAATAATTTCTATGTTATGTGAATGCATGAAAAGGGGTGTTTAATAAATTATAGAAATGATCCACTTTAGTGTAGTTTAAGGGAAAGTATTAAAATATCCATAAATATGAAAAAGGAAAAATTATTGTTAAAAATACTAAATAAAATTAGATTTATTTTAATGATAAAATGTATGAGTTTAGGGAAATAAAATTTTCATATAGCCTTTTTTGAGTGTACATGAAAATTGGTAAGAAATGGAGAAGTTCCCTTAAATAAGGTTTTTTTGTCGATATAAATTGAGATTTTATGAATATAAATAATGTAATTATCCATTAAAAAAGGATAAATTTATCTGGATACATAGGTTTGAAACATATAAATATAATTTAGAATGTTTATATAATTTTTCCGAGGATGTTCATTGATGTAAAGAGAGAGAATGTGTAACCCGAATAAAAAATTTACATTTAGAGAATAACCAAAATTTATGTATGAATGTGTTCTATACTTGGAAATAATATCCTAGATAATTTAATTAAAATTTTCAAAAAAATTATAAAGAACCTATTATACATTTATTTTATTAAGTATAATTTTAACATTATTTATGACCATTGAAATGAGTTATATAAATTAATTCCATCATTTTGTGAGCATGCCATTCTTGGTATCATGTTCGATTCACTAGTGTAATATTATGGATGATATTATCTTATTTTAATAGTATTCAAAAATTTAAAATATATTATATTTAAACACATAGATATGTTTATATTTTTAAATATATTATTTTGTTTTTTCATATTAGGATGATTCATTTGATAAAACATCAGTGATAATTGTTTAGTTTATTTTGGAGGGTTTTAAGTCATCAAGAAATAGTTTTATATTATTTAATATTATGTCAATATATTAGTTATATAACTTGTTAGAATTAATAAAATAAAAATAAAAATATTTTTTAACCACAAAAATATTTTTATGACTAGCTGTGAATGTGTTAATGGAAAACAGAACCTCATCATCTGTAACGGTGCTGAACTGACATACAACAGACAACAATTTAATTTTAAGAATAAAAGGGGATAGTAAGATATTTTATAATATAAATTCCATTAAAAAATAAAGTAATTTTATATATAGTATAATTTCGGTATCATGATACCTTGGATAGGGGATTTTAATTGTAGATAACAATGGGAAAGTATTTAAAATAGAAGGACTAAAGATTTTACCCCTTAAATGTTTTCTCCAAGAGAAGATGCTTAAGAAACTCAGGTTGTGACATTTATTGAGACAATAATATCATGGATTATGGTAACATGATATGAATATAAATAGGAATAATATTGACAAGCTACAAGTCCTATAAGGTCTAAGGATAAGGGGTGGTATTTATAAAGGGCGTAGAGAGGAGATTTTTATTATTGTATTTATTCATTTACAATATTGGATCACGACAATAAATAATGTTTAAACATATGAGAAAATATATTAAATGGTTCATGAGAGTTTTAAACAATTGGTTATTACATCATGATTATATCAAGCATGACTCATATATTCTCATAACATTAATTAAAAAAATAATTGTATTTCAATATTCGTAAAAAAAAAATTTAAACAAATAAAAAAAGAACCCTAACTTTTTATTTATTCATAGATTTCAACAATCAAAATAAATTTGTGAAAATAATTTTCGAATTAGAAAGATTTTAATTTTTAAATAAATTCATCATTTTTTCAAAATATACTGAATTTAATATTATTATCTATTTTTTTATTCATTGATAAATTAAACAACATCACAAAAAATAGTTTATTATAATAAAACACAATATTAATTTAGTAAAAAAATAGGAACATAAATTTTTTTAATAAGATTATATTTATTATACAATTTTAAATAAACATTTCTATTTTACAAAAATGTCAACACATAGTTTATCATTATTATAAATACTATTTACTTATACCAAGATATAAATATATAATAATTTAATTAATAAGATACCTAACATTTATTTATAACTTCATAGGTGAAATTTACATTGTAATGGCTGAAATATTATTCATAATGGACATATTACTATTTTAATGACCATGATTCTATTCCCATGGGATATGTCATATAATTTCTATAAATGATCATATTTCATTAATTCTTCTTTTTTTCTCATGTTTATACAATTAATTCTTCTAGATGAATCATTAATTATAAATATTAATTTATATTTCTATATCTTTTTTCATTATAGAGCTCATTCTAGTGTATGTAGAAGATCCCCATTTTCACGTTATTATTTTCTAATATTCTATTTTTTTACGGTTCTAATATTTTTCATTCTTATATGTTTTATTTTCTAATAAGAGTAATCTTATTTATTTATGATAATCTATATATTGGGTTCTATATGTGATGTTTATTTAATTTGACATAATTATAAGAAGGTAAATTACATTGATAAAATTATGGGTTATTATAGTGACAATACAAAAAAAGAAACATGAAATTATTTTAGGTGTGGTGTCTGATTTCATAGATCGGATAATTAATCAATGACACAAGATAAAATAAATATTTATGGTTGTAAATGCAATGGTAATAGAATCATTCAACACCAGATGGCACACAGACTATGAAATTAATACATGTTCTGTAAATTTATGTCTTCTACTCTTGTTATACATTCAACACAGACTATGAAACATGATCCTCTGAACTACACTATATATATATATATCAAGACATTCCATGTGGGAAAATATGTCACATATGTACATAATATGTGACAGAAACCATATACACTAGGAGTTATATGAAATATAGAGAAATATAAAACATCATGTAATTATTGAATTTCAAAAATATAATTTAACAAAAACATAAGGTATATTATCAATCACTTTCAGAGTAGAAATTGTGTAATTTATTGGTTTTTAAATTAAAAAATTAAATTTATTTAAAAATCACATCAAACAAATCAAATTATCTGATCAATAATACCTGGAAAAAATATTAAGGAAAATAATTATTGATTAGTTAGTTGGTTAATTTATAAATATACTAAATTTGTAGTATTTGGAAGGAATTTAAATAAATTAAATAAATTTAATGTGTAGTTGTTGAATGTTGTGATTGATCCAATATTTTAAAAACCATTGTATATATTCAACTATTTTATTCATTTAGATTATAATTTTATGTATTTATGTGATAATATATTATTACATTAAATATGGTTATCTAGGAAACATTCACCCCTCTTCAATTAAGTATAGTCCCACATGTTAATGGATTATTTTTTAAACTTTTAATCCCTCCATAGCCCTCACCTGTGAGTGAGTAAACTATTATAAGGGTTGGAGATCATATTGAAGGATATGGTTCACAACCAAATTCCATAAGATATATTGGATAATAAATAAATATTATAAATTCAACCAATTATCGGCACACGTAGTTACTTCATCTTTGTCCAAGGTTGGTTTATAATTGTATCATAAACCATAAAGGTTGATTCTGATCACATCCCATATTTATTTTCTTTTATAAATTAATGGATATTTTGTTTATTTAAATATATAAATTATATTTTGAATAATTAATAAAATCTTAAAATTTAAATAAATTAATTATAACGATAATGAAAAAATATTTTGTGATTTTAATTTTTAAATTATTATTTTAAAAATTTATAAAAAATTATATAAATTCAAACCAATATAAACAATCATATAAGGAGTCAACTAAATAATATGTATTCATATGATAAAAAACCACAACATGTGAATTTTATTTCATAAAATAAATAACGTCAAATGATTAATGATGAAACCATAGTTACTATGACGATTTTTATATATTTGTGTAAATTTTCAATTATTAGTGAGTCATAAACAAGATAATAGTAGGATGGAGAAAATTGGTATGGAAATTACAATAGTATCCATAGTACAATTTGATAGAAAATATTTGTTAAATTAATGTATATGATATCAAGATGGGTTTTTCCACTAAATACATTTATAAACAATGTATTAATGGGGGTAAAAATTCAATCCAACCAAAATAATTTCATGTAATTTTCATTTCCATTTTTTTATATGAAGGGGTATATAGATCCCAGTCAGAAAAATGTATGTGTTTTAAGACATTACAAATACAATATTTTGGTTTTTTGGAAATTGATAAAATATAATGATAGTTTTAAAATTAATTTTTTATGTCATAACTATAAATTAAGGTAAATTACTAAAAATATACATTTTTTATTGAGAATGAAAACCCATTAAACATCCTCATTTTCATCTTAAACAAGATTAGATGAATATAAATTCCCAAAACAATGTTAACATCATGGAATAAAATAGGGACATACACACCATACTAGGACATGGGAGATAGTTTTTTATACCAGAGACCCTAGATTAATATGATCCTTCCCAAGATGTTTTTGAGGGAACTAAAAATTATTTTAGAAACAAGTCAATTATGAATTAGATCTCCAACTCATTTTGATATAATCCCTTTAATAGTGATCTCTAGAATATTTATGAATATGTTGACACATACTCAATATCTAATTTTATCCATGATCTCTATCGTGGGATATAAATACAATATAAATATTAAATATTCTATTACCCCGTTATGAGTTTGATTCGAGAAGGATTGTAAACTAAACCTATGGAAGTGAATATTATTGGATATATTTTGAATTTAGAAATTCTAGGATTCATTCTAAACATTATATTATCTATAGACCTCATTCACTTCTACCTTACATATGTATTTTAATGTATTATTATGATCACAAACATGAAATTACAAAAAATATACTCCTAGATTTATTGAATATACTTTTCCAATGGAATTTGGGAATGAAACATGAACAAGTTTATATTCATATTTTTAAAAAAATATTGGAAATGAAAAATGTTCTAATACAAATTCCAAATCTTGAGTAAAGGTGCACCGCCCGTTAAGAAATTAATATGTCTTTGAAAATTGTAAGAGGAATAATGTATTATGTTTTTCATACCACATGAAAGAACATAATAATATTAAATATCCACGAGTATATAATCATGGGGTAATATAGTTGTTTTTTTAAAATTTAGTATTAGATACTAGTAGAGGTTCTCACATTTGTACACAAGTAACAAAGAATATTCCATAATATATCAAAACATCAAAAGGACCTTTGAGATATAATTCTAGAAATAATAGAAATGAAATTTTTTTCATCAACCATATCAAAATTTATACTAAATTGTTACATGTTTTATAGAATTATCATTGTTTTACTAGTGTAACCAAGAACATGATTTCAATTTTTAAACTCCATATAGATGTTTTTATTTTCTAGTACAAAAATTTATACATCTATATTTTTTAAAATATAGATTTTTCTATGGGTTATTATAATTAAATTGATGATTTTAGATAATTGAATACAATAATAAGATAATTGAAATAGAAAAGGATACATGTTCATGAGAATTTTATCACATCATATAGCGGAATCACCATATTAGTCTGGTAATTTTGTTTAGATTGATAAAATTATATCATGAATGTTATTTATATTAATTTGAGGTAACACCAAGGGATTTTATTCATGACTATTTTTGTGGAATAGTTATTTTGAATTTTTATAAATGGTGAGAGATATAAAAAACATCTATAGTTAGTCAATACAGATGTATTAGGTCCCATTATAGAAGAATAAATATGTCATTACTAATACCTTATAAAAATTACTAAAACTATAATATATACATATACATAATCAAGTATAAGTAGAATTGAATTAATACATTTATTTAATATTTGAAAGAAGTAGAGAGTCATCTTGGTATGAAGGTAATGATAATATACTCCAAATAGAGTGATAATAATCATGACCAAGAGTTATTCAATTTCCTAAAATGGTTTTGAATACCATACTAACTATCTAGTCCATATACACTATAGTGGCATTGTATCTGTAATACAAGGGACCATACCATGCTACACAAGATGATATTTATAATGATTCAGGACAATATTATATTATTCTCATCAATATATGCATTAAACTCCATATTATACTCACTAAAACGAGTTCTAAATAAATCAACATGCATAATTCAATATGAGCAACAGATTAGGATTAAATCCATAAATTTATGAAATTGTTTATGTGGAAATGATTAAATTACTAAGGATAATACTAGAATAATAATACCATCATATATCATGAGATCAGTATTTTTAATAAATAAAATTGAAAATTAATGGTATTATCTTCAATATTCGTTATATAAAACATTATTAACTGAAAGATGTGGCACATTTCTTAATGGAGAACATATATTTAAAAACCAATTGTGAGAGAATGGTATAATATGATGAAGCCGAATATTGGTATAGAAAATATTATTCATATGAACATATTTTAGAAGACATATATTGTGAAATTTTAATCAATATATAAAAGCAACACATGGTAGAATTGTAGGGGTTATTGTGTAACGACACAGAATGTGGTAACCCATAACTAAAGTATTCTAAATAAAATTGACATAGATTCATCGGATAAAATAATTATTGACCAATAATTTTAGTAGTTCTATAAAACCATATACATATATGATACCCAAATTACATAGTTAAACAATATATAATGCATAGAAATTGGAAAAAATGGAATCCATGACTTCATCCTAAGAGTTCATCTTCCTATAATGGGGAAATGGAAACAAAAAATGGTGATATCAAATTATTCTATAGGATTAAGTAAAATGTATTTAATCCTCTATCAATATGTATAATCAACATAAAAAAGGTAAATAACCTAAAAAAATTCCATTTAAATAACTCGATATGGCATAATCAATATTGAAAATTAGGTAACTAAGAACACATACCATTTATTCAGTAAATTTATAAAGAAATTTATCCAAAGATAACATCTCCTCATTAATATCAGGGATAATAATAAAATAATAATTATATCTGAATGAATTTTTTATTTATTGGATGTTAAGTATCATCCACATGATACCACTACCAACATGATCTTTCTTCTGGATATTTTAAAACTTCTTGGTAAAAAACCATCTAATTTGGCCAACTGATTTTCTTTATGGGACCAATAAATGCATTGAGGGAATATTTCTGACTACTATAAACCCATTTAATCATGTAAAAATAATTACTCATAAATCTAACTGTCGATTTAATTTAAGAATAATTTTCAATATAATAAAATACCAGTTATGAATAAAGGATAATGTTTTTTCATTATATCCATAGGTAAACAAATAAATATCCATGTAAACAACCCATGTGGAAATGGTATATAGTTTTGGAAATAATCATCTCCATTTTACAATAATATGTATATTTATTGTAAATTTAAATACAATTGAAAAATGATCTCAATAAAGTGATTGTTTCATGATAAAATTAATAACAATAGTCATATTGTACAATAACATTTACGAGTAGGGTGTTTTCAATTCAAATCCCATTGGATGAAATAATTCAAATTCAGACATAAAATTCCATTTATTAGGACTGAAATGTGATATTAAATTTCAATGTGGTATTATATAAACCATATGAAAGATATTTGGTTTTTTAATTTAAAATATTCTTCAATGAAAGAAAATTAAGACAATGTCCCTTACATCATGCTTACAATCGGTTGAAAAATATTTAAATACATATACAGTGGTTTTAAAATAGTAATTAAATTAAATAATAAATATTAATATTAATTATATAATATTTTATCCTGTAAGAACATATTTTTCTCAGTTTCTAATAATCAATCATAGTTTTCATTAACTTATTTTTTTATTACTTCTTTTTCTCATCCATGATATATGAATTATCTTCAGATTGTAATGAATATTAAATTGATTCATGAATTACATAATAATAATAATGAAATGATTTACATTTTTATAAATAAAAAATACTTTCAATAACAATAATTAAATTAAATTATGAGAAATGATGAATGTTACGATCCTGGTTATGGTAGGCCATGTCATATATACATGTGACTAATGATTCGTTTTTTAAATGGTAATTAATGACAGGAAGAAATTAATATTTTATCTAACAAAATGATCCTAATATACGAAATATCATAATATTTCATTAATATTCTCATATATTTATTCCATGTGGTGTGGTGATGAAAATAGAGTATCATTGTTTTGTGAAGATAGTTGTCCACATGTATAAGATAAACATTATCGTCTTTCATTGAGTAAAAAGGTTAAAAAAAGGAAATATATTCCCATGTAGGAAATATAAATATATCATTAACAATGTTAATATTACATTTATATCAGAAATAATAATTAATTTTTTTGTTATCACTTTTTATGTTATGAAATAGCGAATGATGAATCACATCGCATCGTGAGACAATATACCAGAGTACACATGAGCAATTATATCGTATCCCCTAAGGGAAGGTAAAAAAGTGTATATATGATATAATGGACCCAAATGAATAATTATGTAAATTATATCATATATTCACTTCAAACTGATAATCATACAAATCCTTGAGAAGTTTTAAGGTAAAATAAAATGACATCAGTTCATGAGGGAGTTGTTTATTGTACACAAAAATGATTATTTCATTACCCATTTTATGTAATTAGGGATTTTTGTAGATGATTAAGATAAAATAAAACTATTATCATTATTTTTAATATACTATGATTGATATATCAACATGGTTTATTAAGAATTAAATTATTAGGAGGAGAAAATAAAATAAAAACATTCGATGAAGAATGCATCAAATTATTTGGGGAATGTCATTAGTTTTGAACCAAAAGAATTAATAGGTTTAATTTATAAAAAAAATAATGATACAAGGATTGCATTATGGAATTATGGATGTTATTTTGGAAATAACTATTCTAATTATTTTTTGTTATTTTTAATAATATAGGAGAGTGGGTTACCTTTTATATGTGTGGTGAGTGGCCCTCATGTAATTTTTCAAAAGAAAAAAGTTTAACCACACATTTCACATGATAGAAGGGTATAAATTGATTAATATAGAGACTTGGAACTTATAGGGAAACTATAGAGGAGAAAATTAATTTTTACATGTATTTAAGTCGTTTTATCTCATATATTTTTTATTTAACCTATGTTAAATGATTTTTTACAATAACTGTGGTAATTTCACTTTATTAATGATTCTAATATTAATTATGGTGAAAACTGTAGTTGAACATATTATATAATATAAATTAATCTTATTCCAAATATTGAATCCATTTTTTAAAATTTCATACACTAAAGTGGAAAATTATAATTTAATATAAATCACATTGATGATACGATAAAGTGGGTTTTAAAATAAATATTGTTAAAAAAAATACAATGTTTTTATGTCAATGATATAATTAAAATGATTATTATGACATAAATTCGATTAATAGGTATATAACATAACTAATTATAATTTAAAAAAATTATTTTCTTAATTTATCTTTATAAATAATTTAAACAACAATATGTTTTAAAATAATATTTAGAATTTTTTAAAAATTATTGAATAATGATACATTTTTTGAAAAACAATCCTCCTATGATAATTTTCATCTGATGATATAAAAATTGAAGTTAATTATATCAAATAATTTATATATAATGGGTAAAAATTATCATTAAATTATACCTTCTATGTTTGATTAAAGAAACGTTTAGGAAAAATAATTTTTTTAAGAAAACATTACTTTTATATTAAAGGATTATTATTTAATTCCAAATCAATAGATAATCAAGGAATATTTATACAGTTTTAAATAATATATTTTTCATAATTAGTCATTTCTATCCATACACACCAATTTAATTAGTATTTTACAATGGTATTGATTAATATAGATTATTTAGACTCTCGGTTGCATTTTCCTAACTCTATCAAAGAGAACTAATTTAACGAAATTTAATTCATGGGATATTTATGTTTGGGGTTCCATTTAAAATGAATGATCAAATAAATTGTTATTATATTATACTTTTGTTTATTTCTAATCTACCCATCTAAAATAAATTATTTCCCAATAATTTTATCTCATGGACAAAAACCAAAAGTCAGATATATGAATATTCTATTGTTAAAACCACACATCATAAAACGGTCAACAAAATATCAAAATAATAAGTCTAATAATGGATCTAAAATTTTCATATATATTAATCAAAAAAAAATTCCATGTAAGAATAAATTGGTTTCAAGTGAATATGTGGACATAGATTAAAATCATAAATAATTATAGATAATTATATAGCTCATTCATCAGAAAATTGTAAATTATAAATGGAATGTTATGAATCAAAAAAACCTTAAATATATGATGATTAAAAATATGTTCTGATTTATATGATATTAAGTAAATAGTAATAAATTCACGATTAATTTTCTGAATTTAATGATTTATTTTACTATCTAATATAATAAGTAAATATACGTACATTATACATTTCAATTTCTTAAAAAAATCTCATCCATTGGTTGTTCTTGAATAAAATTACAATTAAATACATAAAATGAGAAATGAATATTAAAAATAGAATTTTTATGCCTGGATAATAGTGATTCACCTTTAACAATTCACAGATTTCATAATATAATGATAAGTAATTACATAGGTTTCTAGTATTTATTATGACATAATGGTTAGAAATGGTTTTTTGATATGAAAAAATATCATTATAGTTAGGTAATAAATTAATATCTATGAACTCATAAAATGTTAAATTAATCAATGTCATAAATATATATCATTAATTCATGAAAAAAATAATTGATCTATAACTTTAGAAATAAGGTCACTTAATTTCCAATGAAAATCATTAATCCTCCAAACAATATGATGTAACTCTTAATAATCTCATACTAAACATATGAACACCTCTATCATGTATTTTCCTCAAACATGTTAATAACTTGGATTACTTTAAAACCATAATGAGAAAATGATTTTATTCTTATTTTATATGTAAAATAGATATTCATAGGTATATTACATAAATCCTAAGATTTTGTGAACTCCATAATGGTAGTATAAACATATTTTTCAACAATTCATTCATAAGTTCCAAATTATTTAGTGTTATACAATTTTAATTTTCCATATTAATAAACACAATATATTAACACAAGGAATATATTAAAGGATATATTTCCCTAGTTCATATTTTATGAAGAAGTTATACTTTCCATTGAATTATTTTTATTTTTCATTCGTACTATTCAACACACTCTTTCAAATACATAATGAAAATGTACTACAAAACAATCCCTATATATATATATCTTCTTTTGACGGGGATATAATTTTTAAAATAATTAAATGAAATAATTATTTAATAAAAACAAAATAATATTATCTATTCAAATTAATTTTTTGTAGTATAATAATCTTGACCATTATCTATTAGCATCTTTTGGGGTATATTGCTTTAAAACATGATACATTGTTTTTTTTCTATCCCCGTTCCTTAGAGCTGAAGATTAATACATTGGATTCTTTTTTACCCTTTTAATGAATGGAAAAATGACCTTTCTCTCTACTCTTATATGGAACTCCAATCTATATTATTAAATTATAATGAGTTTATTTCTATAATTATCCCACATTGGAAAATCCTTCTTTCCCTTCCTCCCAATATATGTATATTTTCCCACCACCAAATTCATATTATGCCTCCCATCAAATCCATAATACAAAGATACTAATTCAATATATTTTTATAACATTATAATATGAACTCATATAATGAGAACTATTTGGATTCTAGTTCACTATGAAATATTGGATTAATCCCATTAGATATATAATAATCATTTCTCTTAGGATTATAGAAATTTATACAATTCACATTCATTCATCTAGGAAGCATTTATAAATGATAGAATACACTACATTTGATTATATAATTATAAAAAATAATTTACAATCACAAAACAACTGAAATTATCAACATAAAATAAAAATGATATACATATCTAATATCATAATCATAAACACATATTCTTTGGGGGTATCTATATTTCAATTCCTTCATAATGGTTTATAACAAAATATTGAATTATATTAAGTATATCACTTCGGAATGTCAACCTAGGTGTGTAGTAAGTCCCTTTATCTTGTATTAGTTGTGGATTTTGTCAATCCAAATGAAACCATTTTTTAGATATTACCCCTACAAACATCTTTTCTAGAACATGATCAACTAATAATATCCAGATAGGGATGTAATTTTAGAAAAATTCACATAAAATATTCCATAACTAATCATTTGAATAGTATGATATACTTATCCTCAAATTCTATCATAGGTTTTTTTCATAAATAGATTCATACATGATAAGACATTTATATATAGATATAAATTCAAAGCATAGAAATTTAAAACACTTGGAATCATTTAACTCATGCCTATAATTCATATTCATATCTTGGGGAAAGGATACAAATAAGGGTGATCTCAACTATTAATTAAGTGTTAAGTTAAATAGAATCTATCATGATTCAATAAGATCATTTTACCAGCTAAGGTAAATAATTGAACACACATTCAATTTTGAAAATTAGATAATGCATAATAAATAGGGAAAGTTAATAATTGAGAAAAAATGCTTTTAAATCAATAAAATGAGAAGGACGGAAATCCCAATATATTTTCATTTTAAAAAATATCATGTATTATAATAAAAAATAATGATAGAAATTCATATTTATTATGAAATACATATTCGGAATGTGATACCTATACTATTAGGATTTATCCTTAAGACAGTTTATAACAACTAGGTAAAAAACAATCTCATTTGACCAAATAGTTTCTCTCAGGAAAACAATCAATGCATTAATGGGATATCTCTAATTATCCCCACATATTTCTACAAGTCCATATAATCCCTCATATTCTAATGATTTATTTCATTCAAAAACAATTTTTCATATAATTAAATGTTAGAATTGATTAATAGATACAAATTTATTGATCCTTCCGCGGTTACTCAAAAACTATTTACAGTAAACACCATATGTAGAAAATGCATAGATCATACGAAATAATAGTATCCATCATAAAATATTATGAATATATTAAAAATATAATTAAAAGTGAAAAATGATCACAACAAAGTAATTATTTTACAAGGAATTTCATAATCACAAAATAATATATGATTGTAAAATATATTTTACCACTTGGTAATTTTCATATCAAAGAACCTTGGATGAGATACTTAAATTTAATCCTAAAATACCTTGAATTATGAATTATTCTTTATATTTCATGTAAAATTTAATGTATATACATTATAGAAATTAATTTATATGGATAACATCATATTATTCCTCAATGATTGTGAATTGAGTGGAAGTCCCATACCCCACACTAAATTTTTGTTGAACATGATTTTGCCTCAGGTAAAGTAGTCTTAGTAATGTTTTTAAATTTCACAAGAACCATATTAATATTTATAAAATTTTTATTTATTTATTTATATAATATTATTTCATATTTCAAAATAATTTTTCATTATTTTCACTATATCGTGTATTAATTTCCATATTTTCTCATTCGTTCTTTTTCTTGAATGTTTTAGTTTTTTTGAAATTTATATAGTTTCATAATTTTTATAATAATAATAATGACCCAATTATAAAATTAATATATAAATTATACATTAACGACAAATAATAACGTATTTTAATGAAAAATCGAGTACATTACGATCATTCCGGCGGTAGGTCGTACGTATGAATGATTAACATTTCTATTTTTCAATAGTCATTATATAAAGGATGAAAGTAATTATTTATCTATATATAATACTAATAATATCATAAATACAATTTTTTTTCATACATACATATGTCACCTGTGTGTTGTGGTGACAAAAATATCGACATATCATTTTTTGAGGGTGGTAACCCACGCACACAGAATCAATGTTAACATCAATATTTTAATAAAAATGTAAGAAAGAGCTTGATATATATTATATTCTATTAATTTTTAATATTTAATGAATTTCATAATTATAAAATTTATATAATATATAGTATTTAAATGTATCTTCATCATCTTACATTTTATGCATTAATGAATGAAGGACAACATCGCTAAGCGATGTGGTAATCCATCGTACACACAAGCGATATTGTCTTATCCCTTTGAGTATGGTAAGTAAAAAATGTATATATTAAATAATGAATATATATTAATATAATTAATATATATTTAATATATATATATATTTTTTATATATTTCATTATACACTACCGTGAGTGGTGTCAATGAAAAGATGAATGACATTTATTCGTGATTGGGTAGTCAGTTGTACACATGAATAATGATTTCATCACCCATTTGATAGAAGTGGAAATTTTTATATGTCATTTATGTTAAATAATGCCATTTAATTTAATTAAATATAGTCATTATGTTATATCATTATGTTCTAATAATAAAAAATTGATGTTTAGATAAACATAAAAAAGCCCTCATTGAAAAATATTTTGTCTTCTTCGGGTTACCTCTATAGGATTGCAACAAAATCCATCCCATGTTTTCATTCTGCACAAATTAAAAAAAATAAGATTAGGGTATGGAAATTTTTATGTTATTTTTGATGTTATTGGATAAACCAAAAGGGTTTAAATATTTGAATAATATAGGACTGATTTTTTCTTTTTATTAATGAGCTTAGTAGCACAATTGTATTATTTGGAAAGAAAACGGTGTAACCACATTATTTCACATGACATAAGGGTACAAAATAGATTATTTCTAATAAATATACATGATATTGTGGAAATATACCTATAACATATATTTCATATATGTTTTTAAGTAATTTTATTCTAGTTCGTTATAGTTTAACCCCCGGTAAAACTCTTCTTACATTAATAATGTTTATTAATTTTTTTTAATTTTTTATATTCATTATAGAAGTAAATTTTGTTGAAATTTATAGTTAATATAAATTAATCTAAATTGAAATATGGAATAAATTTTCCCAATTTTCATCCATGTAATGGAATTATTTAATTTAATATTAATTCCAAAAAAATTCGTCGAAAGTGGGTTTTGAAAAAAAATGTCCAAAGATTACAATTTTTTCTATCAAAATTCAATATGAAATATTTTAACATCACCAAAAATTGATAAATTTATATATAAATTAACAATTTATAATAAAACCAAATATTAAAAATAATTCAACTATATAAATAATATGAATGAAAGGTAATTTTTTAATTCAAATTTATTGTTTTTCACTATTCAAAAAAAATAAACATTTTAGGAAAATTCCAAAATATCACCCAAGGATAATATTTATATGATTATTTGAATGAAATTAATTTTAATAAATAAATTGTTACTTACCAGACTGGGTTTTACACACTGGTCCCCATCCATCTTGGTCACATGACCTCAAGCATGCCTCCCAGTATGCTATAGGTTGTCAACATGTAGAGCAGTTCTAATATTGATCATAGGGCATCTATACCCTCTTTAACAGACAGTAAAAATAATAGAAATAAAAAAATAGTATCCAAATAAATAATTAAACATAATTACATATCTAAAATAGACCACTATTTCATTGTGAACCAAAACAGGAATAAAATATCCAGTCCAGAACAGTAGAAATGCCAGCACATAATACATAAAAAGTGTCAAATAAAAGGACCAAAAATACCGAAAATAAAACATCATTAATGTACCAACATGATTTTTTTCCCTCATGAATCTTCTATCCAAAATCAACCATCTATTATAGGAATCATTCCCCTATCATATCTTGAAATCATGAAGTCTATTTGGGAAATGATCAAGAAAATTTAGTATGGTGTTAATACAACATTACAGGACAATAAAAACGACATAAAACCCAATATCCCAAAAATAATAAGAAATGACATTTTATAAATATCATATTACAAGTGATTAGGTAAATAGTTTACATGTTAAATTATTCTTTATTGAAAAACATAAAACTTCTTGTAACTGAAGACACCAGAACCATCAATACCTAGTTGAGCCTATACCCGATTCTGAATCACATCACACATTCAATTCCCAATTAATTATGAAATGGGTTTCCTAATACATTTAATTAAATTTAGCATCATGTTCATTTGTAACCATAGTCCAATTCAAATATCATGTGTGTATTACATCATTTCTAGCACCCCGTGGGTATTTTGAGCATCACTTCATGTCCCACACCCCAAGGGTATTTATATATTTAGATCGTATCGCATAAAATGTTTAATGGATTAATAAATTTGGGCCAATTACATCATGAGAAGGTCCCCTATGATATATTTAGAATAATTCAATGACTTATGCCTCATTTCTCAATCAATCACATATATCATGCATATCACATTTAGCATGGTTAATCCAAAATATCAATCTAGTAAAAACATCACATAATCAATTACTATTTAAATTCTAAATTAAATTCTAATTAATTACATTAGTCACATAAAATAGTAATAATATTCATCATTAGACAACATGTCTATAGTTATTCAGACAACCCATTAACCCTTCACAGTTAATCTAATTATCTCTTAATTCCCATTATCAACCAATTAAATAGTACATCAATTATCCAAATACATTTTACCATTTAATTAAATAATTCCATAATCCCAAAAACCCCTAAATTACATAATAAAATGATTAAATTAATTAATTAATCAATTTATTCAATATAATAATCCAATTACAATTTCCCTGGATTTAACACTTTCAATTATTAATTGGAAATTGTATTTAATCGAATTAATTTCCAGAAAATATTACCAATTATTGAAATATATAATTCCGAAAGTAAATGAATGTAATTAAATTATGAATATGATTTTGTAAATGTATATCACCCAACTCAGAATCATTGTAGCCACTAGAAAATGGAATTCCACAAATTTTAATGAAACATTCATTACCACAACAAAGAACATGATCTAGATCAGAAAATAGGTGGGGTGAACATCAATCAAATAAATTGTTGATTTTCGAAAAACTGGTTTTATAATCCCTTGGAAACAATATAGTAGACTAAAATCATGATATAAATGATTTATGTTTGAGAAATGGAGTGTGTGGATATATTATAGTGAAAAGGTAAATTTTTAATTAATTTTTAGGGGTTTATTTTTCCCCTGGAATGATGTTCTGTATGGGGTGCACGGTTTGTCCTAACCATGTACCTCCTCTTAGGGGTGGAATGTATACTAATAATATGGTGCACAATTTTACAACCCATGTGTCAAACATTCAATCCCCCTCTGTCATGTGTTGCAGATTTATGAGATAGGTTTCTTGGATTTGGAAAAGCATGCGCCAACAATGTACTACACAAAACCTCTCCAAAAAACACAAAACATTCACCCAAACACAACAAATAAATTCCTAAACCAAAGTACATAAAATATAATAAAAAATAGTACCTATAAAACATCGAAAAAAATATTTTTAAATGGTCTAGATATTATAGTCTCCACACCTTAAAACAAAACTTCATCGACCTATACTCCCAAGAATCTCTTTGATTCCATTAAAAAAAGATTGTTCCACTGATAATTTATATCCACTTCTCTCTACCATGTTTCCCCTTATACATGGGATTGTTTCCACAATACATGGAATATAAGCCTGGTCTTTCCAAAAAAAAATATTCTCACTCCAACAACTAAAACATTTCGTGATGGTCATGAAATGATGCATCAGTCTAAAGTTTAATATCATGCTGATTGATAATGTGATAACTGTCAAGGTGATATCATCATGACTATGACACATGAAAAAATCCTTGCATAGAATTTTACCTATCTGAAAGTGAAAACTGGTATGATGTCATCAAAATTCTATCCAAACACTCAAAATATCCATATAAAATGGCCACCAATTTTCCTTGTCATTGAATGCTATAGATACATAGTATCAGTGAAACCCAATGGAACATTTCATCCCCCATTCTAAACTCAAGGGGACATCATCTTCTATCAGTATATAATTCTATATATTTTGGGCCACAACCATACTCATTTGATTATTCTAATATTGATCTGATGTCTCCTTATTAATAGATCTTCCAAATAACTATAACTCACAATGGTCCATCCAATATTAAGGTGATCTGCATGACCTACCACAAAACGCAACATATTGTTCAAAATGAATAGTATCATGATAAATATTTTTATATGAGAACTCCACCTGTTATATATTATGTACAGATGAACCACAGAATTCAATGACACATGCCTATAGAATACACTCAAGCACCTATATATTATGTTCCCAATTCCCATATCACTCTCGGTGGAATTTTATGGTAAGTAAAACATGTGCACCAAGAACTTTATATACACACTCTTACAAGAGTTATGTAAAATGCGTGTAATGGACTTAATATATGCTATGTGGACCCTATTGTAGTTGAAATATCTCATATATTTACAACTATCCCAATTAATTCAATATTAAAGTACCCTTTATAGGCATTTAATGTGGTACATACCTTAGTCGATCCACAACCACCAAAATAGTGTAATTTGACAAGGGTGTACTCGGTAGACACACCATTTTATCACTAACTAAATCGGGTCTCCATTCCATTGATGCCAACCCTAGTATGCAAGAAGGCCCAAAAGGCATTACTAATCCCCACAGGCTATCGCAAGTACCTAGGTATCAAAATGTAATGTTAGGGAACAATTTACCCGAAATAATAAACACAAAACAACTACTAAGATAAATAAATTAAAACTAAAAAATATAACCAAAAAGCCCATTAAACTAAGATCAAATTTATTTTTTATAACAGAAACCAAAAACCCAAAGTAACTAAAACAATAGAAAAACCAAATCTCAAACTCAATACTTTGTTCAACATGAGGAGCCACATCCTCGTGCCATCTATACGAACCCATACGAGAAGCCCCACTTTCAACCATAACCATCATCTCTATGCCCGATGAATTGACCTGAAATACAAAAGGAAGAAGATCTACATACACACTAAGGTGAATGTAGGGTTTGATCTAAGAGCCTAGTATGAAGCCACACAATAAAATGATTTCATTTCACTACATCAAAGAGATAACATAACATGCTTGTTCAAACTTTTTATTTTAAAAAACTTTTAAGGAAAAAATTTGACTGATGAAAATTTAAAAAAATAGCTCTTGATGATAAACCATTTCACAAAAAAAATTAAAGTGGAAGAGAAAATTCATAAATAACACACACACACACATGTGGTCCTCTGGTTGCTGATGAAAGGCACCGTGTCATGAATAGTAGAGGACAATGGGTGATTCTTCTAAGGTAGCTAGCATAAATGGGAACCTAGAGATATCGTATCTCAGTGTAAACATGGAATAAAAACCACATCGATCTATATAATGAGGAACGATCCACTAGTAGGGAACACACCCATAACCTTGTGGCCTGTAATCATCACAACTATTTATTTAGCTTTGTAGCGTCTATACTGAAAGAATAAACTAGGAGAAACCACTTCTGAATCATCTAGTTTAATTGTCCTAGTCCTTCCACCTAGATACTCAGGGTTTCCCTTGTTCTTGAGTAAATGTTCACATGCACACACACCACACCACTACTTTCACCGAAAGGCCAAAAATCTCAATAAAATTTCCCTTATTTAAAAACAACCCACATTCTAATTTAAAAAACCATGGAAAAGACCCATTCACTTAATTTTTCCATCACATATGAAGTACTAAAATTTTATTGTTATAACACAAGAATAAACACATAAAAATTAACCCAAAACAATGGGTCAAGCCCCATTATGAAACCTGTCATTCATAAAACTGTATTTCAAATAATATTTTCAATTTTCAAACATTACACACATTATACACAAAATACATAAAAAATCTAAAATGATCAAAATTATCATTTATCCCATTAAAATATACTATTAAAAATAAAAACCACAAATTCCTTTAAAAATTCAATTCCACCTACCAAAAAACCTTTGATACACATTTTAGGAACATTACACAAAAATGCACACAAATACATAACTATTTCCTTTGTAAAAAATACATTTCTAACTAATTAACACACAAATCATTTCAAAACACCATATTAACCAAATAATTAATTCACATAAAACAGTTTTATTCTTAAAAAAATATATTAAACTAATCTAATGATTTTAGGGACCATAAGAACCTAACTTATTTAGAAAAACCAAAAAAACATGGTGTGCAACCCCAATTGATCACCAATCATACCAAAAATACACATATTGAACACTAAAAAAATACATCGAACCAAATTTATCGAAATTTGAACTTAAAAAACATGAAACCATAACTAAAAATTTCCCAAATGGAATTAATGACCAATATAAATTAAACACACATGTGGAATGTGCGTGGAAGGCTACTATAACAAGATGGAGGGGTTCCAGAGGAGAGGTGTGCCAAAAAGAATTTCCCCACAAGGGTATGACACACCCATTTATGGGGAGTAGAGAAAGATGGTGTAAGGTGAGACAGAAGGGAAGAGGTGGGGGTCATCATCCAAGGGGTGTCTAGACACATATTCACCATCCATGGGTTCATCGACCATGGTATGGCTAAGGGGAGGACAATTCTAGGTGTTGTGTGTAGTAGCAATGGTGAGGTATTGATAATGTGATGTGGAGAACCGACGTGATGTCTGAAAATGGGATGTGGGGTGGTGCAACCGATGAGTGAATACTAGAGGAGGTGCTACCAAGGATAGGAGGCCAAGTGGAGAAGGAGAGCTATGCTTGGGATAGGGAGGGACTGTTTTAGCCTGACAAAAGGAGGGGCAATGAAAGGGAAGGAAATAAAAAATGGAAACAAAAATAAAATAAAATTTAACTAAAACCTAACCAAAAAAAGAAACTAACCAAAATTTAAATAATAATAAAATAGATATGATAATAATAATAATAATAACAATGAAGATTGTAATTTCATAACAATAAAAATGACATAATGATGACAATAATAAACAAATTATGAGATTAACTAAATTAATAATAATATTATTATTAATAATCTTATTATTATTATTATTATTACTAAAAAATATATCAAATAATTTCATATTTCTAATTTCATTTAACATTTCATTTATTATTCATTAAGTTAACTAATTAACTAGAAGTTCCCTAAGCAGGCCCCCCCTGGGGATCTGGTGAAGTCACATGGCTTCGTACTTGCACTGCATGTGCACCGAACATTTCCAAGACAAAATGGATGTTTACCATCAGACGAAAAAAAAGAAAATCATCCTTATATTTCCCCTCAAAAAATGAAAATCCATTCTAGATAAAATTATTAAATAATCAATAGAAAAAAAATATAAAAAATTCAGAGTGTGAAAATTATCCACACCACAAAATATTCTTCCCCCAAAATGTCACCCAACAAAGAGAGGAATCAATCATGATATTGAAACTAAACACCTCCAATTATATCATGAAATCAGTGTGACTTTTCACTCCACTAGTCACACCGAACCAAATCTATATTTTACTATAATGAGAATTCTCATCACAAATGAGGAGGGTTCTCCCCACCAAAAAAAATCACACCTGCCCAACCAACATTGACACTGTCAGCTATGGATAACTCTAGAACTACAAACTTGATTTAAAGTGGAAATAACCAAAAAATACCAAAACACCGACAAAAACTAACTCTCAATGGTATGACAACAAGATCCATTGTGGGTTTCCCTAAAATATATGAATGGAATAGACTATGACAACTAACATAGATTGATATGAGAATCCCAACATGAAACAATGCATTAAAACTCCACAAATACCAAACACCCACCATCTAGGGTTCCTTATGAATGACCATAAACCGAATGGTGGACCAAACCCCTATCCATTGTTTACAAAGGCCGATGTATATAAAAAACAATCACATCCTCAAACAATATCGGGTCAAAAAATGAAATAACCACATAATAGTGACCATTATCTTGAGACTCACAACCATAAAGACAAAACATTCTATAATCGCATTTTAGGTGAAAAAACTACTAGAATTATGAGAAAACAAGATCACCACACCTTCTCACAACAAAAGTAGGGTATTCAATGAACAAAGAACAAAAATAGGGAATGAGACCTATACTACTCAAACAATTTTACAAAACCATCAATGATGAGTAATATGTAGTAGAGAAAATAAAACCATCCATATTCTAGAAATAGAGACAAATGTCATACCATGGTCCTCCATAACCAACAATTTCCTGACGAAGTGAAATGAATTACTCTAAGACTATTAGTTAGAGCTCTGATGTATTGAAGTATCAACTACCTCTCAGTTTGGAGTAGATGATATTCAACTAAAACCTATCTTCTAGTGGTGTGGCTCATACAAACCCTTCAAAGAACCCATGTGACCACACCGAACAAAAAATAATCTCTTAAGATGAAAAAATAGTTAATCTTCTATTTTTCAGCTAATTAAGGTGGGAGAGAGACCATGCAGACTCGCATGTTGTCCAAAGTAAGGAAATATCTCAACTCCAGCACTCTATTCTAATTCTATGGGGAGTTATCAATGAGAATACTCAAATAAACACTCATTCATAATTTCTTCAAAAACCATAACCATATCAGATATGACAATTTCAGTCCACAAAATGAAAACCAAAATTGATGAAAATCCTTTTTAAGTTGATGATAATGAGATTTAATGTACTCAAATAGACTGAACCCAATGAAAAAAAGAGAGTGGCCCAACTATTAAAATATGAGAATAAAAATAAGACTTGTCGTAAATAGGTTCCTCTAGTTCATTCTCCTCACTGGATGGGGATCCTTCCCAAACACTAAAAAGGAATCAGTTCTTGATCTATATACCGAGACCCCACAAAATTGAACCTTTATTTAATTATATGATTCTATATTCATAGAAAAAGGAACCAAAACCTTGAGATTCCCATTGTAGGTTTTCACTATTTGTATGTCTTGATAGACACACCCATGCTCTACCACATTCATCACCTTCACCCCCTCAGGTATAAACCATCAGAAGAAAGTGGTCATAAACACCTTCCAAGACATCCCATAATGTAACAATGATGGGATTATCTCCCTCACCAATCCAATGTTCAACCATCAAATGAACGTGAACAAAGACTCTATTCTCTTTGGGAGTTTCCAATAACCTAAAAACACTGACAGTATCACCAAGACAGTCTGCTTCCTTTAATAGATCATGATCACCAAAGAATACAAACAACAACTCAGAATAACTCATTTCCACTACTCCAATAAGAGTCTGGGTATCACCAATAACTATAAGAGACTAACTATAAACCTATGGGACTTTAATAGGTGGCACCCAAAAAACAAGTGTCACAAATCTGAATAAAAACATATCACCGACTAAAATCCAACACATCAATCACAATCATAAACACAAAATCAAATCACTATTCCAACTATAATTCAGAAATTTATAAACAAAATCCCATGAAAAGGGATACCAAACACAACAAAAAAATTAAACCAATCATTGCCTTTCAGAATATTGGAATATTCTCTTTCAAAAAAACATTTTCTGCACACAACGATCTTTAATACCCTCCATTGGTATTACTTGAAGTATCATATATATATATATATATATATCCTTTTGGGAGATCAAGGAATCAAACACAAATTCCACCAATTATCCTCGTGTCACATTGTACCCCCATATATGTGACAACTAAAAGGAATACCAAGGTTAAATTCAAAAAAACTTATCTTTTTTAAAAGTAATCTTCAATCAAAAATTCTGAAACAACGTTCATTTCAATTTCCAAATATTATTTCCAAATACCAATGATTTCCAAAACAATTTTTATATTTCCCTTTGAAACCACACATTACGTTAAAAGAAAACAACATCCATTTCAAATATTTTTTTACCACTCCAAAAATCACATTATTTATTATGAAAAACCCTTTTATACAACTCATTTTTCAATTTTGAAACCCACTCAAACCAACCGAAACTTAGTCTAAAACTAACTCAAATCAAAACATCCAAAAAATAGGAAATATTGACTATGCCGACTCAGAAACATGGCTTAGTATACCATTCATTGAGCGAGTATCAACCTCATAGAGTACCTTGAACCATGGACTCACGATGTACATGGGTATCTACTCAATACAAGCTTTCCACGTCAAACCGGCTCAGTCATTTTGACATCCTATATCCACAAAAACCTATAAAATTGAAAATTTGAATCCCAAACTACCCTTAGAAACTAGAGGCATTGGAAGGGAAAGGGTTCAAGAGGCCCTTTCTGTAAATACCTCTCAAATCCTAAAAATCCTAATTTCCAAGATACCTAAAACCCGAAATAACAAGAACCTAATCTGATAACAATTTTTCACGAACCAAATCGTTTCTCCATCAAGTCAATGCATTTTCTAGTCCGCAATAAAGCCTGGAGGGCGTTCCTAATCACCACAAGATGTCACTATTACATGAGTATCAAAATTTTACAATATATAATTATTTAACTTCAATAATAAACACAAACCAACTAACAAGATAAATAAATAAAAAAATAGGAAACCAATTAATCCCTTATAGTATAATTAGATTTAAATTTTACAACTTCATCCAAAATCCGAATGAATCTACAACAAAATAAATACAAAAACTCTAGCTCAATCTTCCATGCAACATGAGGAGCCACATCCCAAACCCACCAAAAAAACCTTCATAACAAAATCCACAAAAATCCCAGGCCATCATCGCTATGCTCAATACCTCGACCTAGAATACACAATAAGCATGATCTAAATACAACTAATGGTGTGTGTAGGGTGTGATCCAACGGCCCAATAGGATGCCTCCCAATAAATATATTTCATGAAACAACATCAAAGAGATAACTTAACATGCTTATTCAAACTCTCTCTTTCAAAACAAATTTATGTAAAACATTTAAAACCTAAAAATATCAAAAAAAAATATAATTGAAGAAAAAACATTTCACAAACACTACATTAATGTGGATGAAATAATTCAAAAAGAACACACACATCGTCATGTGGTTTACTATATGATGATGGAAGACAACACATCATGAATATTTGAGAACTGTTTGTGAATAACCTTCGGTAGCTACAACAAATGGGACCCTAGCCACATCATATCTCAATATAATATTTGCATATAAACCACAAAGATTTATATTCTCATTCATGAGACACATGTAGTGAACATAATCATAACCTTGTGGTCTCAAATCATCATAATAGTTTAGATAGTTTTGAGGTGTCAAACCTACTAGAAGAAACCTAGATAAACCACTTCTCTATGATCTAGCATACTAGTCATAGTATTCTCACCTAGATACATATAGTTTAAATTATTCTCTAGTTAAATTTCAATTGCACACACACCACACCACTAATTTTATAGAAAGACCAAAAATTTCAATGAAATCTCTCTTCTTTTCAAACTATATACATTCCATTTTAACATTCCATAAAAAAGGCCATTTAAAAAACTTCTTAGATCACATAAAAAATACCAAAATATTTATTTTATAAAACTAGATAATAATCCATACAAACCAAACCAAAAATGTTTTCAAAGACCCTTCAAGAGACCTATCATACTTTAAAATATTTTTAAGACATGATTTCCCTTTTCAAAACATTTCAAAAATAATATACAAAATACCTAACAAATATAAAACTCTCAAAATTATCCATTTTACCTTGTAAATCCACAATTAAACATAAATACATGAAATCATGTTGAAAATATATTTTTCACCTTCCAAATAACCTTTTAAAAACACATGAAAAGCAATACACTAGAACACACACAATGATATAGCCATTTATTTTGTTAAAATTTCATTTCAAACAAAAAACACTCAATTGGTTTCAGAACACCATATGCACCAAATAATTAATCCAATGAAAAAATTTATAAGCATAAATAACACATTAAATTCATCTAAAGACGTATGGTCACAGAAAACCCCACCAAGGTGTAGAAAAACCTCACAACCATGCGGCACAACTGCAATTGCTCGTCATTCATACCACAAAAACATAGATTCAATACTAAAAACATTACAGTTAACCAAATGAATCACAATTGGACCCTAAAAAATGGAGAAACATAACCTGTAAACCTAAAACATTGATGAAATGACCAAACAATGTAAAAAAACATGTGGAAAGTGCAATAATGAATGTTCAATCAAGATATAGGGGTGTCAGTGGTGAGATGCTCTAGAAAATTCATCTGAGAATGGTATGCAACACACAAATTTAGGGAATGGTGTGTTAAACTGTAAGGTGAGACAGATGGGAAGAAGAGGTGGTCATCGGCCAAGGTGTCCTTTGCCACAGATTCACGAATGATGGGTTGTCCAGCCACATTACGTCTAAGGGGATGTTGGGGCTTGGTTTTTTTCAAAGTATTAGTGGTGATGCACATATGGTGTAAGGTAGAGCACCAGTGTGAGGTCTGGCCAAGGAGTGGGGGCAACGTGACTCATCGTTGAATAGGAGAGGAGATTTCAGGCATGGAGTGGACATAACGGTATAAAGAGATTCTTCCTATGGTTATGGATGAGTTTTTTTGGCATGACGCAAGGAGTGATAAAGCAAGAGATGGACAAAAAGATGTAATAGGAAAAGAAAATAAAAGTGAACTAAATCCCAACCTAAAAAAATAACATAACCAACATAAAATTTATATATAAAATTATTAATGGGAAAAAATATTAATAATATTGATGTTTTCAGTTTCAAAATAATAATAATTACTTAATAATTGAAATCATAACCTAATTAAGATATTAATGGAAATAATAATAACTGTAATAATCATATTGTTGTTATCATTATTTTTATTGAATTAACTCTAAAATAATGTCATGTTTTTCATTTCATTTAACATTCTGTTTATTATTCATTAGGTTAATTAATTAAATTACCACGCACTGTAAAGGCTGCACTATGATCTATTAATGTTGCATGGAGTCATCTATTACCTTCATGTGCACTTAAAATTATCAATCCAAAACTCCCATTTATCATAATATTCTCCAAAAATCAAATTTTACTCAACCCGCATCTCAACAAAATAAATTCCATAAAAGATAAAATTATAAAATAGTTAAAAAAACCATTACAAAATTTCAGGTATGACACCCAAATTCCATAGTAACGTCATATCATTTCCATTCCAGAATAGTAAACATCATTATTAAATCACAATTACATTGATGCTCAGTCTT
The DNA here is from genome assembly GCA_963277665.1 of Viscum album. NCBI lineage: Eukaryota > Viridiplantae > Streptophyta > Magnoliopsida > Santalales > Viscaceae > Viscum > Viscum album. The sequence goes on along the minus strand of OY728128.1, from coordinate 790,363,281 downwards.
CACCTATTAAATGGAGTATCATCGTGACAATAACACTACTATATCAATTTTCATGCCCAACCCTCAAAAAATTCTATCTAGTTCACATTATATGGTGGTAAACTAGTATCCACTACCCACATCAAGTCATAAAAATCATGAATTAGACCCTCCTAGATACATGTATGTTGAACAATATAGACATGAAAATATAGGTCCTAATCTAAATTTGTAGTCCTATCAGAAGGTGACTACTCGCCAAAATGGCCTTCCTTAGAAGGATGACACTCCAGATCATCAATCATATTATCTCTAATAGTACTCAAAAGTGTTGACTCCACTGATACAGATATGATAGTTATCTTCTATTAGCTCTCTTGATCCACAACATGAAACTTATCCTGCAGATTCATCATCTTCCACTAATAATTAGACTACTGAATCGACTTAGACAATTTTTTTTCATGATCAAAACATTAAAAAAATTTATCCATTCCTAGGTATATATGATAGATCAATATAAAAACACTTCATAAACTCAACACACACCCAAATAAAATTTTCCAAATATCATTGGGAAAATATACACTATATGAACTTAATATTGTTATATGCAGGAATATTTTAAACCAATAGATAAGTCTTCCAACAGATCAATTAAATGAAACTATAACTAATTTGAGGTCATGCGTAGGGTTATTCAATTCATGTGGCCTTATATTCTATGAATCTTACGCCACAAAATGATCTCCTAAAATCAATACTTCTCCATGACTGATCCTAGATGTGCCATAGAGAACTGCCTACTACTCTCATTGATAGAGTGTGATCATTATAAATGTGGTAGTAAAATGATTTATTAAATTCTGGAAAGAATTATCATATTCTACAGACCATTCAAACTTTAATACCTTCATTGTCAAGCCGTAATGTAGTTATTCAAAATTGGAAAGTTCATGTATGAACCTTCAATAATATCTTGATGAGACCATAATTCTAAAGATATTAAAAATAGTATTGGGTTTCTCTAAAGAAACGATTTTTTTCAAATTATATAGGTTCATTGACACACCTTCCCTTGAAATTATGTGACCCACGATGTGTACCTCCCCAATCCATAATCGACACATATACATATTTTCATATATAAGATCTCTTAGTTTAATTAGGATTATTTAATGATGTTATGAATGGTAATAATGAGTGTTACATTATTTTATGATATCATACACCATCACTACAACAAAATATTCCATTTATGGGTGAAAGACTCAGTTTATCAAGGACATAAAAACATCTAAAGCATTCAACATCCAAACAGAAACATGAAGAATTCATAAAATCCATACCTACCTTTGAATGCATTATAAGGTATTTCATAAGGACAAACTGACAAATTATGACACCCTAATCTCAATTATGTCTTGGAGAAAACAAAATCCCCCTTCAACAGGTCAAACATTTCAACTATATGTGTAATAGGATACTATTGCATCACTATAATCTTATTTAACTATTCTTAGTCAGCACACAATAAATGTGGTTTTTTCGTCCTTGTTAGAAAAAAATACTAAAGATCCCCATGGATTAATACTCAAACAAGTGAATCCCTTATCTAGAAACTCTTACAACTTCGCCTTAAGCCCCTAATGCTCTATTGGTGTCTTTCTGTACGGTGGAAATGAAACAGGATAGGCCCCCGATATGGTCTTAATTTTTCATTCCATATCTCTCTCAGGTTTCATTCTTGGGAATTCGTTAGTAATCATTTCATGAAACAGTTATATTAAGGGTGGAAGGACATCAGGCATTTTATATCTACCATCCTTAAATAGTCTAGAGACATTGTTGGTGACCTCCCCTAATTACTAAAAATGTTTTACAACTTGTCATTCTTAGATATCCCACTCACCATGATAAACATAACTATCAACTTGAAGACATGTAAATTTAGCTCTATTATGGTAAAAATATATTTTTTCTTATTATTCTACTAACAAATCCATAGCATGAATCACGTTAAAGGCTAACATATCAAGGTTGTGCAGATCCCAATAGAAATGATACTCCTTAACCTCAATAGAATAGACCATTAACAAGCATATGTCCCTCAATTGTACTCTTATGGGTCTATCAATCATTACAACCCTAATCACAATCATATAAGTCATAATAAACCCATTCAGATTTTGTGTATATATAAAATAATGATAGTTTACAGTGTAATATAAAGGACTAGAATTTGTTTAACATCTAATAATAGTATTTATAACTATCAACAGTCCATCCCTTATATCCACATGTGTAGGATAATCATCTTGAAATTTTCATTTCCATCTTACTTGTCATATAGTTTGATTATTCTAATATGGTCCACTCTACTAATATGGGAACTCTTTCCCAGAAGAACATCATCCAATCCTCAACCTCTATGTCCAGTATAACTCCAACTTCTAGACTGATATGGGATTAAAAACCCCCATCCATCCCTCTAATTTTTCCAAATTTCTCAATCATAACACATCTATCATGGGTGTCTATAGAGCCAATGTAGATGTCCCATCAATCCACAAGATTTGAACTCTACCAATTGTTATGGATAATACATATGAATGTGACCTAGCTGACCACAATGGTGGAAGATAACTCACGTAAGATTAAGAGAAACTATCCCTTCCCCCTAGAAACTATACATTAAAACTCCTTGGTAAAAATAGTCATTTTGATGATTCATACTCTCGAAAGATATAGAAAAATATCAACTAGGTGAAACTAAATTCACTCTTCTAGATTCCTCCATCATTGTCCCTTGAGATTGGGATCCTAATATGCTACCTCAGAAAACTCCTTTAACTATTTGTAGATCATATCCAACCATAGCTTCCATTATCTCTCAAAAAATGTGTTTTCATGGAGGCATAACTCTAATATTATAAAAAAACATCGCAGTACATATTACAAAACATAAAAATTTTGAGATATGATGGATTCACAACAATATATAACAACACATTCCCTAAAACCACACTATATGGTCAAAACTAATGTTTTATCACTACCCATTACCATCACTCATATAGAACATGGATCATATGGGATAAATAACATTCTATTAATCATTTTTCTCATTCTCCACTCATTTATCCATTTTCTATATTTTACATCATTTTAGAATTTTCAAATTATTATTAGGAATCTTTTTCATTTTAGTCACACATGTAAAACAAAATCTAATTAATTTAAACAACATACCAAAATACATTCTTTTATCATGCACTCCTAGAATGATGTATCCCACAATAAGTTCTTATTTTCAAAAATGGTACATACATACTCAAATATAATGACATATAATTCCATAAGTTAATTCTTATAAATATAAAAATAATATTCATGACAAAAAAATGTGAATTCCTCGATGTGAAGTTGATTTCAACTATAACAACAAACGTCAATAAATACAATCCCACCCTGGGTACTTGATTTTCCATGGGTACATGTGTTAGCTACTCCCATGAATGAGATAAAGTTTAATTTATGACTCTTCCAATTCACCATTCATCCATTTTTAAATGTTCATGAATAATAGGGATATTTTATTTTCGACCATTAGGATATTATGCACTCTTTAGAGAAGAAGAAAAAAGTTATAAATAAAATGAAAATTACCTAACTTAATATCCAAATTGAATTCCATAACTAAAACAGAACAATAACACATGCTGAAAGAAATAGGAAAACATTATGTACACCAAAATTATAGATATGCCTTTCCATATTATGTTTCATGTGTCATATGAATATACCATAAATATATACACGAAATAATCCTACTGGGTACTGACATAATTTTATGTTCCCTCGTAGATGATCTATTCCCAATCAACCATCTACCGTATAGAACTTTCCCTAATCATGTTTTTCAAATAATAAGACTATTGAGGTCCCGACCAGGCACCCCGAGAACGATGTGATTACAACTCAATAGGCCTCCAAAAATGTCATATAAAACAACATGAAATCAATAATAGTGTATGTCATTTTATAATGAATAAATTTCATGTGTTAAGGTTTACATTTTACATATTCAATCATTCATAATTTAATCACATATATCCATAGGTTCCCAAGGACAGTAAAAACCCCAATACCTAATTTGGCACATTCCTGGATCTTGACAACATCATATATTAAATTCAGAATTCATTATGACAGAGGATTTCATTATCCATTTAATTCAATTTCATATCACACGAATTTGTAACTAAACTCCAATGTTAGAATCATGGGCATAAAATATTCTATTAATAACCCCATGGATATTTTGAGCATCATTTTTTGTCCCATACCCCATGTGAATTTGTATGATTAGTCATTGTCCCTTACAATAATAATCACTTGCATTCCTTTGGGACTAGTATTTCATGGCTAAGAACCCATTGGTAATTGAATAATTAGTCTTTATTCCACACCTCATTTCCCAATCAATAACATTTATAAAAAATATCACATCTGACATGGTTAGTCAACATTAACCCCCCTTTTCAAACATTCACATTATGATATACCATTTCGATTATCAATTGAATATTTGGATATCATATTAATAACATGGAATTATAAAAAAATCATCATTGAACCATATATCAACATTTATTCAAATAAATCCTTAACCCTTCATAGTTAATCCATACACCTCTACATTCCCATTATCAACCAATTCAATATTCCATCAATTTACTAAAAACACAATCTCATTTAATTATGGAATTCCCTAATCCTGAAATCATTTAAATTCCATTTTTAAATTATCCCATTAAATAAATAACCAAATAATAAATCTAATTCAACCAATTACAATTTCAAAAAATTCACCACATTCAATGATCTCTTGGAATTTCAATTATTCACATTAAATATTAGATAATGTTTTCAAGTAAGGAAAATTTTAATTTCACAATTACATACATGAAATTAAAAAAAAACTATTTGGTTTCTCATTTTTTACCACCTACATCATGATCATTGATGGAATATCACTAATTAAAATCCCAGAATTATATAGGAATATTTAATTTCTTATAGAAGAATGAGATATAGAACAAAAACCGTGAGAGGTGATGATCTCTCCAACAATTCATCGGTTATCTATGAACGGATTTCAAAAGGCCTTATAATCTGTTTGGAATAGTCCAAACATGAGAGAAATGAGTTGGAGCAGATATGGGTTGTTTTGGGATATAATATATCTATTCATGAGTTTTTTAATTATTTTTTAGGGTTTATTGTCCCGCATGCATGGTTTCGTATATGTCGCACATGATTTTCCGTAATAATGTGCGTAGTCGTGAACCACATCTCATGGATCTCATGGTTAATAATAAGAGGGTGTTTTATTTCAAAAAATTGATACATCATCATTGTAATACCTTTCACTCTAGGGTTTCAAGGGTTGTATGGATAGGGTGCATTGTCTCAGAAAACAATGGGAAAACCATGATCTACCCAAATCCTCTCCAAAACATCATAATTTCTCCCAAACCCACACAATACATGCCTCAACCAATGTATAACAAATTAAAAGAATGTTATATAATGTTAATGAGATAAATAAAACCTTATAAAAGGGTCAAGATCTTACATAAATTTTCTAGAATAGTTAAATAAATATTATTATATTTTGTGTGAAAACTATGACTAAATCGTCTTATAGTACAAAAGTGTACATTGTAAAAAAATTTAATTTCTTTTAAATTATTATTATTTTATTCATAATAAATATATGTAAAATGATTTTCTTAAATTGTTTAAACATACAATTTTTATAATTTAGTTTTTACTATTTTAAACAACTAATTTAACAATTATGTTTTAATGATATACCATATAAGGGTTCATTTTTACTCAAGGTTGTGTGTTCCACAAGATATCTAAGTGATTATATTTTGATAAAATGATTTGACGGCTTTTTTATCTTAGATGATTCATGTTGAGTACTCTACCAATCACAATGTTCTTATTGTACAATTTTTGGGTGTTACAAATAAAATGAGTGTGATATAGTTATATAGAAACTAAATAATTTTAATCCATATTTGTTAAATTAAATGCCCCTCTACCATGACTAGAATATGTAAAAAAATCTAAATTTATGAACAAATAATTATCTTTCAACTTTGAAAAGGACATAATATACGAAATCCATGTTTTCGTAATAGTATATACTCTCATTCAGGAAATGAATGTTTGGGGAAAATTGGTATTCTCATAAAACTAGTCATCGAAGGTAATATTTATAGATATATGGAATTATTTCTTTCTAAAGGGATTAAAAAACCGAAAACATATAAGTCATTGAAAAATTATCACTATTAATTATAATAAATCCAATTATAATTATACATTCTATAATAGATGTATCTTATTAGGTGTTTTTTAAATTGGTTTTCTAGAACACCTTCCTCAAATTAAATCTTGTTTAATATGTATATATGGAACAACCAGAGTTTTTTATTCCAATGGATGTATTTAAGAGATGAAAGATACAATGATCCATTTTTGGGGTTAAGCCACAATAAAATCATGAAATATTTTTTTTAATTCATTAGATAATTTCATTTTAAACTGAATAAAGGTGATCAATATATATAATAGTAGAGATACATGCAACATATGAATATTTTTTGTGTCACTATAATTGATTAAAAATCATAGTATAACCTAAAATGGGGTATTTTTTATTTATTATTGTTTAGGTGATAAGAACTATCATTCGAGCCCTTGTAATTTTTTTGTTAAATAAAAAACATATAGTACTACAACAAGAAAAATCAAAGAATGAATAGTGATATGGTACATGAATATCCCATGAACTATAGAGGAATCATGTCATATTGGGGATCAGTTATAGAGGTGCATTTTTTGGGATAATCATGTAACATGATCATTGGACATTCATTTTGGTGAAAATATTATATATTTTTGTTTGATAAAGAATTAATGTGATCCTCACATCAATAAGAGGACATACATGAAATGGATAAATTTTTTTAGAGTCATTATCAATTATTTATAAAGATAATACAGAAATATATGATGCAATTATGATAATTTAATAAATATTTGGTGATAAGAAGAGTTATTAGATATTTTAGGGATTTTTAGAATGTTGAAAACATTTTATACTCCAAGAGGAATGTTCCAATCATGGATATAGTTATTTTAGTATAATATCCCATGAACCATTAATAATGTATGTCGTGACCTATTTTAGTGTTCCATAAGGGATCATAAACCATATGATCATGTTTTTAGTTGGTGCTTATTTTCAATGGGACACTTGAATCATTACATAGATTGGATGAAGAAAAACATGGTATATGAATTACATTGAACATAAGTAAAAAAAATTTCATCCCCAATAAGATGAAATTGAGATATACCATCCCAATTATGAAATAAAATCTTTGCAATATCCTCTATAGAGTGATAAGAAGTATAATTTCCCAACATGTTACAATAATACACAAATCTACCATAGCCTAGTGGTAGTATATTTTTTTAAAAAATATTTATAATGATTAATTAATGATATATTTTTTTGATATTTATTTTTTTTGGAAAATATGTGATTATTTTATACATTTAATGATTTGAATTAAATTTCATTTTTATGCCTTTAATATCAAATCTTTTATTTTTGGCATAAATATTTTTATGGGACTTAATTAGATATGAAATTTTATGAAGAAAATATTATATCTATTTAATATTGTTAACATTATTACCACCATTTTTAGATATGAAATTTGATCAGATAAAATGTGTCATCTTGTCATTGATTTTTTTACTCATCATCATGAACATCACATCACCATTTTGGATATATCTTCTTATTATATTATTATATTAAGACCAAACATTTATAGTACATAGATAGTTTATTTTTTAACATTTAATCCATATAAATATATATAAGGATTCCATATTTTTATGGAAAATATGTCATTGAAATTTGAATTAAAATATTTATCCGAAATATTAACCACATTTAAACTCTTACAACACTAGTCATTTAAAAATAATATATCTTTTTCATTAAAATTTGGATGTGGATATACATGAATTGTGAAAGAATAGGTAAAGGAGAATAATATTCACTATATTGACCTATGATTTGTAAGAATGTAAATTCAGGAATTAAGGACCGCATATATGTCACCTTATTCTTTTATTTATGTTGTAAGCCTCAATTATTACAACAAATCCCCAAATGTATCTTTAAATTAATATTATTTTCAAATTGTGAGAGAAATGAATTGTATATATGATATTGGGTTATACCCTTTTGATAATTTTTCTTATTCAATTCATTTATATGTTGAATACTTGGAATCTTCCAAATATTCCCAAGTTCTAAGGTTTAACCGGTCGCTTGTATTGTTGCTTGGGTTTTTAAATCATCAGAGACCTAAGAAGAACCATTAGACACAAAATATAAAGAGATGGATTTTTGGCTACAAAATGGACCAATAGGGTTTATTTTATATGGGTTTAAAAGATCACTAATAGATCTATGTGAATTCAAATTATGAGAAAATGATTTGATCCTAGGTTATTTCTCTGGGTGGATTGGATGAATTACTTTTTTTATGATTTCAATTTCATTAACTCAAGAAGGATTCATTCAATGAATTCAAACTAACGTCATCACTTTTTGATTAAACACCTTCACAAAAAAAATCTAAGCACCTATTCACTTGTAGGATAATTTTCATGGGCACTCTAAGGTAACAAATCTTATTATCACATTAAAGTAGGGAGAATTAATTCAATAAGGAAGAGGAAGAGAGAGAATCATTGAATGAATGAAACACAAATAAAAGAATTTACTATCATTTAGAGAGTGAAAAATAACATCCATTCCAGGCCCTTTATACTCCCTTGTATCAACCCATAAAATATATATCCCTCCATTGATGACATGTTCTCATCGGAAGCGGGAAGTAGAATAATGATGGTGGAATTGAAGAAGTAAAAACAACAAAATAATGATCACTCCACCGTTGTGTGAACAATATCACAAGGTTTTTTGTGAATAAGTTCACAATTTGAGGGAAAAAATCACAGTGATGTGAAGAATAAGATTATAAGAGAATAATAAGAACGTTTTTTTGGAAATTTAGGTGATTTTAACAACTTACATGAGAAGGAAAAATGATAAAAAGAAAAATTGGCATCATAATAATACAATGAAAATAATTCGCCATGGTCTCCAAATTATCCAACAATACTCCCTTCAATATGAATTAAGAAATAATTTGGATGATCCCACACCTCTCTATGTTTCTTAAATTATTTTTGGTGGGCCTAGATGGGTGGAAAATTAATGTAGATGATACTTTTCCACTCTTTCCCCGAAGTGGTGGCTAGCTTACACCCACCGAAAAGATGCCCCAAAATGACCTTCTAGAAGTAATATTTAGAGTGGTCCCTAGAAGGATAAAATGTATCCCATGGTTTCTCTTAATATCCTGTAAATGTTAAGTATAAATATGTTTATGTTTGGGAGATATTATTTAAATAGTGGGCTATTTTTCTAGCCCTCAGAATCTGGCCTACAATTTCATCATCAACTTGGGACACCTAGAACACTATTAAAACATAAAAATTATCATAGTCATCTAGGTAATAAAATTTTCCCCATTATATATTCCAACTTAAAATAAATTTTCAGAGTCATTGGATTTGATTCATGTCTGATAAAATACTTTTATTAGGCTGTTGTCCAGTTCACATTGTCTAGAACCATGTTGGTTCAAGGCCCAATTTGGTGGTCCTCCAATATGAATCGCCAAGTGATCTAAAAGAATGAATAGTTCTTTATATCATGGGAGAAATTAATCTAAATGATAAAAATAAAATAAATACCATTTTATTTTATGAGATATCCAAAATGTACCATGTGATAGTGCATTTTTATACAGAATTACAATCATAATGTGAAATAATGTTCCATGTGTAAAATTCACCAATAAAGGATTATATGATTAATAAATACAATGACTATTATATTATAAACAATGAATATTAGCCTCTTTTAGTGTCTAATCAAACCACCCAACATGAGTTTTCATAGTCTCAAGCAAAATATATCTCAAAAATATGAAATTTAAATTCCCATGTCCAATAAAATTTTAATAAACATTTATCACTCAAAGACCTCATAACAAAAAAAAATTATAAAACCCATGAAAATCATATAAAACAATCTAGGTTCATAGGTATATACAAATCCCAAGACAATTCATTAGTTTAAATTCATTTCCATATTTCATCCAATTTCATTTAAGAGTGATGAAGTGTTGTGTGTCACAATATAGACGAGGGTTCATTTTCATTCGACGGAGAAAAGAAGGAAGCACTAAGATGAATCAAATATTAATTTTAAAGTGAGTATGAATATTTTTCAATTTTTGTATTTTTTTTCAATCCATCCATGTTAACTGAAATTGAACTCAATCATGTCAACCCATATAGAAAGAATTTTCCGATGACTCTCAGGATCAAATACCTTAGGCAACCTACTAATGCTCACATACACGAGCATCGTCTCGAGTAAACTCAATAAAAAAAATTAATATTATCACAAATAGAGATAAAATTCCAAACACTGGGACAGAAAACTATGGATTCACTATCCCCAAGTGCCAAAATCCACACATTAGGTCATTATTGTTTTCTACACGCAATTGAATTTTTTTTGAATACTCATGTTCTGATTAAAATGTTCACGAAACCTAGGCCATTTATTATAGACCCTATTAAATCAAACTAATACCCCACAATATATAGGACCTTCATTGTGTTTCTTTTTTAAATGGATGAAAATATAAATGGTGATAAATCACATCGGATAACTGCACATTCCAAGACCTATGTGCATGAACTTATTCTCGCATTAAAATTAGAATCAAGGCATGTAAAATTATTAGAAATAAAATTTCAGAATTTATAATGTGTGTTATCATGTTCAAGGTTAATGAAAATTTTCATTCCATACATTTTTTGATGAAAAAAAAATCAATTTTATTATTTCAACTCTTACAAAAATAGAAGAAAATTATCCCTAGTGTTTATTGAAATGAAAACATAGAATGGGGTAGGATAGAAGTTCAAAGAGGAATTTGAAAATGAAAATCATGGAATGACATCACCTGGTGGTTGATTTTAAAATGCATTCCCCATCTCCCATTAAACCTGGTTCGAGTCCCAGTGGCTTGGATAGTTGTGAAGTGATTTTTCCATGACCTACGACATGTCATTAAATTTTTTTATTATATATTTTTTTAAAAAAATTAACCTACCAAAACAGAAGAATAAAATAAAATAAACTAATGATACATTGTCTTCTCATAAATTAAGGGGTAAGGAATTACTCAGGGATCACACCACATGACAAGGATCAATATGGTTCTCCACATTCTTAACCATTTATAAAAATAAAATAAGAACATGTAAAAAATTTAAATTATTATTTTATTTCTTTTATCCTAAAAAACATAAAAATAAAATAAACTGATGATACATTGTTTTCTCATAAATATCTTGGTCGGTTATTACTAAGATATCACGCCATCTGACATGGGTGAATATGTTGATCCCCATTCATAACTATCCTTTATGATAAATTATGATCAAGTCAACAATCAAAATTATTTTTTTTATTTTCCATTTAATCTAAAAAAACATAAATATAAAATAAACTGATGATACAATTTCTTATGTTAAATTTATAGGTAAGGTATTACCCAGGGATTCGACCACGTGGCATGGATGAATATGGAGCTCCCCATTCAAACCCATCATTACTCATTAAAGAAAAATCGGTGAACAATATAAATTATTTTTTTATGTTTTTCTTTTAACATAAAAGAACATAAAAAAAAATAAACTATTATACATTGTCATCACTTAAATTTTTGGGTAAGGTATTACTCAAAGATCACACCACGTGACATAGATGAATATAGATATCCCCTTTCACACACATCCTTACTCATAAAGTAAGAATATATCAATAGTCTAAGGAATTTTTTTCTTTATTTATTTTTCCTTTAACATAGAATCAAATATAAATAAAATAAACTGACGGTACATTGTTTTCTCATAAATTTCTAGGTAAGGCGTTATATAGGGATCACACCACATGACACTGATAAATATGGTGCTCCCCTTTCATAACAATCCTTACTCATAAAAGAAGAATAGGTCAATAATATGAAGTATTAATTAAATGAATTTAAAAATGAAATCCATGGGCTGCCTCTTGTGCAGTTCTTTTTCTTAACGTCGCTAGCTCGACTTAATCCCTGAATTGTTTATGTATTTTCGTTATCTAATGTTTGTTCACACATTTCTTCATCAACTTCCTATTTTTGTCGTGTTTCAATGAATGGTTTGCCTCTATGGTGATTAACATTAATGTTTTGACCATTGGTGGGATCTTGACTTTCTACAGCCCCATGGGGGTACACCTTATACACTATGTATGGGTCTGAATATTTAGACGTCAACATTCATGGGTGTAAATGAATTTTATAACTATACACTAAAATAGGTTTAACCGGTACAATGTGTTTTGTTTTAGTATTTCGGGATTGGTAGGAATGTATTTTAGCTATATTGATCCTTGAATTATCATAAACCTCCATCCTAAGGTCCTTATGATCATTGAGATCTAATTTCCTTCTTGTTTCGGCCACTGAGAGGTGATAATTCATTTTCATAAAAGCCCAAAAGTCCTTGACTCCAATCTACACTTGAAAATGGCATTAATTACTATAAACCATCATATATGTTGACATTCCTTAATTGGTTTTCAATGTAGTTCAATAGGAACAAAGAGAATCTAATAGTTTTATCGACCAATATTTCCTAGATAGATTAACTGTTTTCTCAAGCATTTGTTTGATTTAATGATTGGATATATCATCTTGACCATTGGTTTGTGGGTGGTAAGAAGTTAATACTTTGTGATAAATTCCATACTTTTCCATGAGTGATGAGAATGTAAAATTTTAAAAATGAGTTCCACGATCACTAAAAAAATCCATTGGAATTATAAATATATATAGGATATTTTCTTTGAGAAATCTAATCACAGTTTGAGGATCATTATATTTTTTAGGAATCTCCTCAAACAATTTTGAGACATTATAAAGAGCTAAAATAATGTAAAAATATCTCCTATAGATTGGTATGGGACCCATGAAATCGATTCCCCAGTAATCAAAGATTGCAATCATAAAGATGGGAGTGAGTTCCATTTGATTCATATTTGTGATGAACCCTACATGTTAACACCTATGAAAACATTGAAAAAATGAGTAGGATTCCCTTGAGATGGTGGTCCAGAAGAAACCACTCTGAAGAACCATAGATTAAGTTTTCTTCATTGAAATGTGACCTCCACATGCCTCTCTATGTCAGAATTTATGGATACACTCTTGTTCTTATTCTGGGACACACCTTATAATGAAATTGTTAGGGTACAACTTATAGAGGTACTGATCATCAAACTCTTAGGGAATGACATCAGAATGGAGTTTTCATCTATCTTGATTCCCTAATAATTTTGGAATGAATCCTTTAACTATGATGTTGGCTATGTCGGCATACCAAGGTAAGTCACTCACAGAGTATAGGTGTTCCTCAAGGAATGAATCCGACACAAAAAGATGAGATAATTTATCATTAAATTCTAGAAAAAGAGAGATGATCATCTACAACATTTTCAACACCCTATTTTCATTGACATTGAGGTCCAATTAATTTATGATAAGGAACCACCTAATCAGTCTATCCTTATCATCTTTTTTTGTAAGAGGTATTTCAGTGTAGAATGGTCAGTGAACACAGTGATGTTGTATCCAAATAGGTAGGACCTAAACATTTATAAATCAAACACAACAACAAGTAAATCCTTCTCATTGGTGTTGTAGATGATTTGAGATTAATTTAAGGATTTTATTTCATAAGAAATTACATAAGGAGCTTTATAACAACTTTGTACTAACTCAGCTCCTAATGAAAAGTCAATGTCACCACACATCAGTTCAAAAGGAAGGTCCCAATTTGGGGGTTTCATGATTGGTGGAGAGGTGAGAGATGATTTGAGGGTTGAGAATGAATCCTCATTACTTTATGTCCAAACAAATGGAACATACTTCTCTAAAAATACCATAAAACGGCAGATATATTGAACTAAAGATCTGAATGAATAGTCTATTAAAACGATAATGTCCTAAGAAATACCTATCATTCTTGATATTTTTGGGTGATGGAAGGTAAAAAATCATGTCAACCATGGATTTATCGAAATAAATCACCCTACATGAGACGATATGGAAAAGGAATATTCCATCTTTAATCATGAATTATCATTTTCCCCAGTTTTGGTCCAGATTTATTTCTTTTTATCTTGACAAATCTCCCTCCACATTCCACATACATCCTTAAAATGTATCCCCAAACATAGAGTAGTCATTCATGAAGACCTCTAGAAAATACCCTACCAAGTCTGAGAAGATTCCCATCACGCACCGCTGGAAGGTCCCAATGGAATTTCATAACCCAAATGACATATTTTTGGAGGTAAAGGTGCCAAATGGAGAGATAAATGTTTTTTTCCCTTGATCCTCTAGGGATACCTCGATATGATTGTACCCCAAGTACCCATCTAGGAAACTATATAAGGCATGTCATTCGACTCTCCCATGAACTTGTTTAATGAATGGTAAGGGGAAATTGTCCTTATTGGTAAATGAGTTGATCTTCCTATAGTCAATTCAGACTCCCCCCAACACTACTCACCCTGGTTGGGATAATATCTCCATACTTATTGGATATCACTATGATTTCATCCTTCTTTGGAATGACATGGATTGGGCTGACCCACTCACTCTTAGCTATGGGATAGATCATAACAGATTTTAAAAACATCATAAGTTCTTTTCTGTTTTCTTACATGATATTATGATTGATTCACCGCTAAGGTTGATGAAATGGATTTGAATCATATTCTAGAACAAGCCTGTGAGTCATGATATGTGAGATAATCCTATGAATATCATATATGGACAATCCAATATAATTCTTGTGTCTCCTAAGGACATCTAGAATCATCCTCTCATGATCAGATTGAAGAGGAGATGAAATTAAAATATGGTGGGTCACATTTTCACATATGAATGCATACATAAGTGCAGTAGAATGTTCATTCAATTCAGGATCATGTTGGTTCAAAATTTCAGTAGAACATTGGTACATTGCCTCAAGATCAATTTCTTTTTTATAGTTTCACATAAGATTTATTCCCCATTTATATAACTTTTATCTATTAGATTCGTTTGATCAGTGTAATAGAATGGAGTTTCAATGGTCTCTATGAATGTGGTTTCATGAACATTTACACTAATTGATGGTCTTGATATTTCATCATTGGAGAAATATGAATGTGATTCTAGACAAGGGGATAAATATCCTTCATGTCAACCAAGGAAATTAATCTCGTTCTGACTTTAACATTCCTCAAATGTTCCTCAATGTTATATGGAATCATTATTAACACATATTATCATCTTGACGTCATGAATATCCACATAATCCAAAATTTTTGAGCTTGATGTATAGATTTTCATGTCTAGACTAATGTTTCCCAAGGTGATGGTCATGTTCCCATTTCATACATGGATATGTGAGTTGATTATTACAAGGAAGGTATAACCATGGATTATTTGGATTTGTTACATATTTCCTAAAATTGAATCGTTTTCAATTACAATAATGTCAGTAGGTTAAATTATGTTTTCTACTTTTACTAGAACATCCATTAAAATCCTTTTTGGAACCCTAATGTTATGATCAGTAAGATGATGTGTGAAAGATGTGGGTTGGATTTCTTCTGGGCCTAACATGCTGTACACATAATAGGGAATGAGATTGAAACTGGAACCTAGGTCACACAAGGCATTGACAACATTATTCTCTCATAGTTCAACATTGATGTATGGGAATTCTGGGTCTATCATCTTTGGCGGAAGGGTTCCTTGGATTGATGTACTAACATTTTTTACGAGAATGACTTTGTACTTATGTGAGAATTTCCTTTTAAATGTGAAGAGTTACTTCACATATTTTGAGTATACAGGAATGGTTTGAATATCATCAAGTAGTGGAATGTTCAACATGAATTGTGAGAATATTTCCATCAATGTTTCACACAACTAAGTCTTGGTTTTCCACATAATTCATTGAGGAAATGGTGCAGGTTGTTGGATAAATTATTATATAGCTATATCTTTCACATTGTTATGTGTTTACTCAGTTTGATCATGTGGTTAATTTTAATTTCCATAGAGTTTGAAGAATTAAAAGGTTTATGAATTATTTTTTTAGGTTTCTCAATTGATTTCCCACTTCTTAAATATATCAAAACCATTAGTTTATCATGAGTTATTTGATGAAAACATGAATCTCCCCTTGATTTATGTTGTGGAATGGCCTATGAGGTCAAGGGTGCCTTCCCAATTTTGATTGTATGAAGTTACTGTTTATGGGAAAGGACATCAGAGTTAATCTTCCCCATTTGTTTACACAACTCTTCAACGATTGGAAGAGGGACAAATTGTGTGGGGGCTTGTGCTGGTCGGTATATCCTCGGAGGATACTTTTATTGTTGGATGTGGTGTTGGAATTGAAAAGGTGGTTATTGGAATTGTACTGGTTGTGGTTGGAATTGGTTATGGTTTTGAAATTTTTTTGTAGGGTAGGGGGTTTTTTGAGGTCATGTTTGTCACAAATTGTGAAAATCAGGTATACAGTTCGGATTTCGTGGACTTTTCTAAGGTATATCTCTTAAAACGTCCTAGTGAGTGCTGGGGGTTTATCCCCAAGGCTTTTCTCTTCTCCATGTGTATTCATTATAGTAGTTCTTTGTGGATTTTCATAATAAGATGATTTTCCCCATGTTTGGTTTTGTTATAAATGTATTTATAGATACTTGTAAGCATCATTGGAAATTTTCACATGTTCATGAATAGAAAAACTATGGCGTGGAACCATGTTTATGGGGTCTTTGAACCTCTACCATGTTTCAAATAATGACTTCCCCTTTTTTCAAAAATGTTTTGGATTCTCTTTTTAAGTGCTATTGTTTTCTCATGTATAAATTATTTTTTGAATAATTACTTTTGTAATTTCTTCCAAGAGTTGATAGATGATGGTCTCAAAATGATGAGACAATTTTTAGCTCTATCCTTTAATAATAATGTAATGAGCCTCATTTTATTTGATTCTTGTTGATTTGGGGGGCACATGGCTTCTACAATGTGATTGAAATCCTTAACGTGATGTTAAGGTATCTCAGACTCCATTCCATGGTATGTGCGAAGGTGGTTTAGGAAATGGGGTTTAAAGATATAGATGGCACATCTTAGGTAATATTTCCTAATTCTTGATGGGGAATTGGTCCAAGCTGTGGTGATGTAGTCATTCATGGTTTGATAGACTACATTCCCTTTGTTTGGAGCTTCATGGGTTGGGTAACCCATTTTACCCCCACAGGGTTTACCATTTATTTTCATTGAAGTTACTCCATTGGAATTTTATTTAACTGGGAATTTGGAGTTTAAAGAAAACTTGGATCAAATGTAAACAATCCCTTTGGTGAACATTACTCCCAAATCCTAGGAAATTCCACCCAAACTATTTTTTTTGAGTTATCACGTGTGTAGGCGGACATGCGCCAAAAGAAAAAAAAAGTAATAAAGGGAAATGATAAGATAATTTGGGTGAGAATAGATGAATAGGGTGAGAAAAAATGGTTTTTGGTCTAAGGAACATACTTGGTCCATGGAAACAGTTCCAAAATATGGAATCTCCCAAATTTACCCATGTTATAATGGTTAAGAGGTCACTTATAGTGTACCTTGGGTTGTAGAATCCTCATAAACATAAGAAGAACCTTTAAACACACAATATAAATAGATGTATTTCTTATATGAAGTGTCAAACATGGGATGATTTTATATTGTTTTAAAAGAGAAATAATATATCTATTTGAATTCAAATTATGCTAAAATGAGTCGATCCTTGGTTATTAATCCGGTGGATTGGTTGAATTCCTTTTTTTTACAATTTCATTTTCATTAAATTGAGAAGGATTCATGAAATGAATTCAAACTATCCTCATAAATTAGTGATTAAACACATCCATAAAAAAATCATATTCAACTATACACATTTTGGAACATTTTCATTAGCACTCCATGGTAAAGGATCTAATTAGCACATAAATGTTAGGATAATAAATTCAATAAGGGAGAGGAAGAGAGAAAATAACGGAATTAATGAAACTCAAATAAATAGAATTTATAACATTTAATAAGTGAGGAATAACATCCAATAAAACACATTTATTATCCTTCGACCAACCCATAAAAAATATATCCCTCCATTGATGACATGTTTTCAACAGAAGCAGGTAGTAGACTTATGAGGGTGGAATGGATGATGTAAGAACAACAAAATAATGATCACTCCACTATTGTGTGAACAATATCCTAAGGTTTGGTGTGAACCAGTTCACACCTTGAGGCAAGGGTATCAAGGTTATATGAATATGAATATAATATGAGAATAAAAAAACATTAATAGATATCTAAGCTGATTGGAATAACATACATAAGAAGGAAGAACATTACAAAGACAAATTGGCATAAAAATATTACAATGAAAACAATGATCCATGATCTCAAAATCCTCCACCAGTACATCCTTAAATACACATTTATGAATAATTTGGCTTATCCCGTATCTTTCCATGTCTCTTTAATTAATTTGTGTGGGCCTATGTGTGTGGAAAATTATTTTTGATGGGACATTTACACTCTTTTCCAGAAGTGGCAGCCAGCTTCCATCCACCAAAATGACGTGCCAAAAGGTCCTAATAGATGAAAGAATTAGATTAATCCATAAAAGGATAAAATATAGCTTCAAATGTATTCTAATATCCTATAAACTATCATCCAAAAATATTTTTCGGTTTACGATATATGATTTAAATGGAGTTTTTTTTCACGATCTCAGAATCTAGCCTAGAATTTCAACATCAAATTGGGACACCTGAAACGACATTAAAACATCTGAATTAGATTAGTACATTGTTTAATGAAATGTTCCCCATAATATCCTATATCATAATTTAAATTTTTAGAATCATTAAGCATCAATCTTGTCTGATACAACACTTTTATTGGGTTGTTGTCCAGTTTACGTCATCTAAAACTATTTTCGTTCAAGACCAACTTTGGTGGTCATCAAATTTGAATCTCTAAGTGCTACAAAAGAATGAATTGTACCTTATTTCATGGGATACCTGAAAATAAGTTATGAAAATAAAATTAAGACCATATTTTGTTTTATGATATGTTCAAGAATGTACCATGTAATAGTGCATTTTAATAAGGAATTTCTATCATAATGTGAAATAAGGTTCAAAGTGTAAAATGCACTAATAAAGGTGTCTATGATTAATAATTAACATGAATATTATATTTTAAAAAATTAATATAGACTCCTTTAGTGGATAATGACTACTCCCTATATGGAAGGGTGTGATTTCGTAGTATTAACCTTATTATAACTTCAAAAATTCATTTTGTTTTCATTTTATGTGATTACTATAATAAATATTCATAATATATAAGAATTTATTTATTGATTTAAGAAAAAATTTATAATAGAAAATAATTTTACATGCATGTTCTAGTAGTGAATGATTTTTTTTAATGCAATGTTGACTGGTAAAACAAAATTTAGATCAATTTTTTGAGTAAAAATATACAAAAACCATAGCAATACTCATTTCATATGTGTTATTTCTTCCCCAAATGATCATAGTTTAAAATTTCACTTTAGAATAATAAGAAATGTCGATTATTGGGATTAAGTAAATCAAATTTGGTCTGGGGTTCAATTCAATCATTCATTTTTATTGAAGGTAACTCGTGTACGGTTAAGGGGTCAAAAAATCAGGGTGTATAATTAAGAGTATTTTAATTTTTATTTTAACGATTAATAATTAAATTAATTGGTTGTGTTTGATCAATTACTATTTAAAAAATATTTTCTAATAAAAGTTCTTCAATTCATCATAACAATTAAATTTCAAATATTAAAAGCAATATTCCATCATAATTATTCTTAGGATAAAAAATAACAAAAACAAATTATATATAATTATATTTATAATATATTTTTCATAATTTATTTTCTAACTTTTTTAATACTTCCATCACAAGATATTAACATTGGTCAACATATATTGTGAACAAATGTATGAAATAAAACACATCATTTGAGAGTTCACATGATTAAAAAGAATACATTTTTGTCTTCTCTGAGATGGAAAATATTTTATTTAACTAATTAGAGGTTTTTCTTAATTCATTTATTCCTTTTTTTCATTAATATTTAAAAATTTTCTATTTGTAGGACCATTATTTTAAATGTAATATCAGGTTGTAATGCAAAACATTTCTTCATTTCTTTGACTTCTGATTTATGAAATACAAAAATATTATGTATCTCATATATATAGACATTTAGAATTAACAAAACCTTAGGATTCAAATCATATATTATTTTCCAATTGAGAGTGTTAGAATTCATCCAATTAGAGTATTCGTCCATTCTTAGACCGTTGAAATAGGATGAACATCTACATTTAATTTCTCAACATATATAAATGATTAAAATAATATATAATCTGAAATATAAATTCATGAATTGGACGAAGAAAACCATAATTATTATAAAATTTTTAATACATGACCAAATATTGAATTTTAATTTGATATAAAATTTAGATTGATAAATTTCTTAATGAATTCAACAAACTCTCCGTAGAAGACCAAAATAGACCCCTTAATGAATTCAATGATGTTTATTTAACAAAAAAACCATTACATGAAACATAAAATAAATCTAATATTATGGAATTCCAATTATAAGTTGACGGAACCATTAAAAATTTTATATATTATTTATAGCCACTAGAGTTATCATGTATTAATTATTTGAAATGTCAACTATTATTGGTATTTCTTTATTCATCAATTACCACCATTTTTCTATATTAAATCTCAGGGATTAATCATGCATAATGGGAGTTAATTTATGATTACTAAGAGTGATTCCGAAATATTTTTTTTGATGATATATGCATCACAAATTTAGTGATAAACTCTTCATCCAATATGTTTATGAAGGCCTCACACCATTAGAGAGGATACTCGAAGGATCTAAAAAAGGATGATCTTTGTAGGATCCATGAAATGAGGATTGTTGTTAAAAAAAGACAAATAATTAAATTCAAATTAATTGAAAATATGAAAATAATTCCCAATCTTGTGGTAATAGAGGAAAAAATCAACGAGACTATTCAATATATTCATAAACAATTTATAATAAATTAATTTATAAAAAGAAGTATGATTTAACCACTAGTGCCGACAAATTCCATTTCCTCAAAATATGCCTCATCCCAGTGCTATGAGGCCTTGTAGAATTTGAACTAATATAGATCACCCTGTATATTTTTTACCATAATTAGAGAATACAAGGGATTTTAATGTGATATTCACTTAGAGGCCAGAATAGCAGCCACAACAACCACCACTACAAAAATAATTATGTTACCATTATACCACTGTACAACCCATTATATATATATCATACTAACATAAATTATGACTATATAAAAATTATTCAATCACCTTAATGATATTTTTTCCAAAATCCCAATACATGATTTGACACCAAAAAATAAATAATCTAATAAAAATGGATGTCCCAGAAAATGTTATACTATAAAACTAATTATATTTTAAAAAATAAATATTAAACATAATTAGATTAATATTCAAGTTTTATAATTTGTGGAGTTGGAATTTCAAATGATTCATCTTACCATCACCCTCCAGAAATTAGAAAATAAAAAATATATAAATACACAATCCCAAACTACTCAAAATCAAATGTGGAACATTAGTTCAATCATAATGATAAGTTCCAAATAAATATGATAACAAATATTTTAATACAAAAAAATATTGAATTCTTTTATAAATGTAATCATATTAAAATCCCATAATATTTTGAGTATTAGTATCATTATAAAATTATGTTTGTAAAATATTAACTGGAAATACTTGTATTACAACATTACTTGAAGGCACTAAAAATTTCCCTCAAAATTCCATTGATCTTATAAAATTCATTTGAAAAACCTAGGTATGTACATAAGAAATGGTTTTGGTATAAATTAAAGTAAGGTATTAATGAAACCATAAAATACATTAAGGTAATATATTTTATTCAATTAAAATATTAAGGTAACATAATATGGGTGAGAATCATAAACATGTACATCAAGGAATGATATAATATTATAACCGAAAGGAAAATGGGAATGTCCCAACAACATAAAAAATGAAATCATAAAAATAAGTCAAGTATAAATACTAAGACATCATAACATTGTGTATATAGGATAACCTCCCATGAACCATTAATTTTACCTCATGAGGTTAAAACATTACCAATATCATTGGAGGGATATATAATTTCTTCCCCACCCATATGAATTCATATCATGTAAATTCATTTTTTTGTGCCACATAGATCATATAATATCATAACATAATTAATCCATTTTTTACATAATGATTAATTATTACATGTAGAATAAATTGAAGTACAAAATAATTTATTTATATATACATCTAGGTGGATACCATTGAGTTTAAACAGGGATGGGTATTCTATAAAAAAAATATGGAAAGAAAAATCATAGGATCATTTTGGAATCATAGTGGGTGTGCATAAATATTCATAAATGTGAAGATTGATATTAAAAATGGGTTTATTCCAACTTTAACATAATTTGTATAGTAGTATATATGTGTAAAAATATATTCCAACATGAATGATTTCAAATAAAAATACATAATATAAAGAATGTGATTGAATAAAGTTATGTAAGAGAGGATCCCTTAACATGAGAGAGAGTTTTTATATGATATAGAGGAGCTTATTATGATCTTGGGAGAGCCTTGGGAGTGAATTAGATATTTATAGGTATAGGAACATGATTCTAACTGATTATTGAGTGACGAAGAGAGGTGAAATGGGATAGTATTTGTAGTAGAATAGATGGGAATTATTTATTAAATTTTAAATATTTGTTTTTAACCCTATATAATAATATAATAAAATTAATAATCCATAACATGGGTTTTGTTAATTTTTTCTCCCAATTAAGAGTGGTTTTTAATATTTTATAAGGCTTAAACTAAAAGCATTGATTTAATCCTTTAGTGATGTGGAATTTATTTATATACATAATGTATTAATTTTAAAGAGTTATCATACAATTGAAATTTTTTATGACTCATTATGGTTTGATAAAAATAATTAAATTAAAATTAAAATTAATTATTTTAAATGTAAAATGTTTTTTCATGGATACTATTTATCATTTTTATTACATACCATTCTTTATTTTATGAAGTCTTAATAAATGCGATAGATTTATATTGTATTAATTATATACCTGAAAATTTATGTGTGTAAAAAAATTATGAATATAAAATATTGGATAATATGGACAAAATGGTTCTAGAAATAATATTTATTTTATCCAAATTATTCTCTTAATAGGAAAATTTATTCATTCAAATCAATAAACATGCATTCATTAAGAAATATTTTTTTTAAATAATTAATTTCTCAACCTTATAAAATTTACATGTCACATTAAAAAAGTATTTTTTATTTTTATATTGATAAAAAATATTTAATAATGTTTTTTAATTAAAATAACTTTTAAAGAAAAAATTATACAATTCTTCGGAATTAGTGTCTTGACTGATACAAAATGTCTCCAAAAAACACAATTTATGATTTATTATATAAAATTAATATTTTTAACAGACTAATTATTAAATAATATATAAATTAATATAAATAAAAAATAAATATAATCATTATTTTATAAAAATTAAAAATAAAAAATTACATAATTTAAGGTTCTTGATACAAAACCCCTTATTACACACATGTATACCCCATTGGTATGGTGTCTGATGGAGAAACATTTTGGGGTATTTTGGCGAACATGGTTTGGATTTGGATATCGATAATATTGAACTTATCCCATAAATGGGTTCTTGTGTGATATAGTTGTTAAATATTTTCATGAAATTTTTCAAGGGAAAATCCCAATGATGTTATCCCCCTAGAAATCTCCAATAAATGGGCTTAATAGGGTAAAATCAAATTAGTCTATGCCATCAATTATTCTTTATGTGTTAATTGGTCTTAATTTGTGCACTTAATTTATATTAATCATAAAGATTATTATATAATTGATGTGTTATTAATGTTAAGGATTAATACTGGTCTTTTTAATTTTATAGATAAAACATAAAATGGTCCAAAGTAACAAAATGTATCATATGTTGTTCTATGTCAAAATTACAGAATAATTCATTTATGCATTTATTCGTTTGACCATAGAATTATATTAATAATACATTAGGTTGGTACATACTTACCCCTTAACAATTTTCAATATAAAAATTTTATTCTATACCCAAAAATAGTAGTGGGTGATTTTTTTATATATAACCTCGTCTACTTCCAATGATACTTCTTCCAGATTATAGTTCTACCACATCACATTTATTAAATGAATTTTCTTATTTTATAGAACTTTTGATCTATGATCTAAGATCTTAGTCTACTACAACACATAAAAATAATCATTTTATAAGGGTGTCACCTCTAGATCCAATACATGTAAGTGGTCTCATATGTACTTCTTCAAGAGGTAATCATAGAACCCATCACTTACACTATATTGGTTTGATTGGAGTGAGAGTTGATAGGACATTGCTCCAATACGATCTTGCATCTAAAAGAGGATACTGTAACTTTTTAAAATCTATCCCTATTTCCCAAAAATTTTGATATTCTTAAATGATGATATACAAAAGAACACTTTATCATCGACTGCAAACTCTAGATCTTTTTGTTTATTATTTTCATCAGTTATGTCTAAACATCATGTATATTAAATATATTTTTAATGCTTTGAATGTTCACTAGAATAAAATTAATAATACTTGGTTACATATTCTTTTCAATACAATTTCATTTTGATATGTTTGATTCTAAAACCTATTTCCATACAGATCCTCAAAAGTGGGCATTTGAAATATATAATAGAAGAACTTGTTATATGATATCTCCACTAACGACATGTGTTAAAAACTAAATCCTTAAAAACCAATTAAAAATGTCCTCATCATACCCCCTAGATTCAAAATCATCCTATCAAATATAAAATCAATTTAAAAGTGATATGTTGTAACATAACTCAACTCGGTATCCAACACATATTGGTGATGTCTCCAAAAATACAATGTAAACCTGAAATCCGGATCAGATACACTGGATATTAGAACACCATGATGGATTACCACTTAGCTTATGTATTTAATAATTAATTCAAAAAGAGATAAATATTAATTATAAATGAAATGTGGTTACTTTATGTAGTGATCAACTACCACCGAAATGAAATTATTAGCTTAATATGTCATGGGGAGTCACATGATTAAATAAATGGTCATTCCTTCCAATTTAAATTCTTTTGTAGTATATGGTTTCATCATTCCATTTTACTTCTATCATTTAATCTTTAATTTTCTTCATACCATGCATTTATAAATAAATTACGCAATCTCCATCTTTATGTTATCCTAACCAAATCATTGGTTTAGATCACATTGCAACTTATTGACTCCTTGATTATTATATATGGATGAGATGTGTATATCATCCAGAGGATAAAAAATATGTTCTTGTTTTTATGGGACACATTTTAGGGTTTCAAACCTTATAAATATATATTAAATGAATTTTAACTTCAGAATATTGTATACCTTTTTTCTATCACATCGACACCTTTATAAAAAACTTTGATATACTCAAGAATGGATTTTTTAAGAGTAATTTGAGATATTTTATATTATTTTCCTCTTATTATTCCCATGTTTATCCTTTCTATGCATATTAATGCTGCATCTCTTCCAATCCTCACCATGCATACAGTTGTGGGATCATCTCCACTCAATGCATAGGGAACATTGATTATGTTCCCATTATGGTAATTGATTGAATAGTCATAATATTTTATAATCTATAAACACCTTCATTAGAAAATATTTATCTCATTTTTTTGTGAATATATACATGAAAAATTTATTATATTTATATATATCACTCTTCTCCCTATATAGTTAATGTCGTCAAATATTCAACCTTAATATCACTAAATCTATTTATAGATAATGTGATGGGTATTCTATTCATTGATATTTAATTGGTGGAGGTAATATGATAAAAAAATTTCATATTTCATGACAAAATAATCCAACACCTATTGAAAAACATAACCATGTATAAAAAATCCTTCACTGTTGGTGGTAAATGTTAGTATACATATAGGCATTAACCTCATATTTTACCTTCTAACAATCTCCTCACATTCAACATTTCAGAATAAATTGTCACCATTCTATATAGGATTGGTTAGTGATATAGAAATTATTGATAAATTTCTCACATAGTGGAGGTAATACTCAACCAGTACATGGAAATTACAAATTTTAGTCATAACTATTAGTATAGGCCATGAATTAATTGCATATATTTTAAAACAACCTATGGATATCAATTTCTTGATGACATTAGAACCCATGAATGTAACATTCCCAATCAAAAACTCACATTTATTATATATTTCATAGAAATTTTCATATCACAATATCTATAGTATATCATTGAAATGATTTTCATTTTCCTCTTTGAAATTATATTAGATAATAATATTATATATAGTGACTACAGTAATGTTTGTGTAGTAATCCCTAAGAAATCTATTAATCACAACAATTAAAATTGAAGGATATCATTTAATTCAAAATTAAATCAATATGAAATCTTAAATATCTTAAAATATAATTAAATCAGACTTTGGGATGTCCTCTTTCTTGATCATCAACTAAAAATATATTGGGTGTTGATCCACATTAGAGAAGTATTGGGATCTATATATTTGATTGAACATATCCTCAATCTATGTATGAGGATACTTATTATTTAAATATATCTATTTGATATCAGGATAATTAATGCCTAAGTAAAATAGACTAACAATAATTATGAAAATTGGATCAGTTCACCCCATAATGAATCAATTGGGTGTATAAACCATTTCTCCAAATTCCATTGTAGTCCCTCACAAAACACTTTCAAGTCGAAAAAATGGCCATTATAAATGGAGTCAAGGATATTGGAATATCTATTTGTATAAGTTCTATTGAGATCTCAACTCTATGCTAAGTATAAGGTTGGATAGTTATTTAGGATACACAATTTGATATTCCATTATAATGAGTATTTCAAAAGGAATGATCATTTACTTGGCCTCAATAATTTTAGGTAGATTCATATTCCAATAAGAAATTAATATGCATTCTTGAGATGTTGATACAAAAGGAGTTTCAACCTCATTCTTACACTAATTTTAAATTAATGGTTTATTTTGGATGCATAGGATGATATCCTTTTGTCAAACATTTATTTTGTCTCTATATATTGATGTTACATCAATAATAAAAATAGTGTCGAATTATTCAAAAGGAAATATCATTAGATTTTCTAGGAAATACATCCAAATAAAAATTATAGTGGTTGAGTTATATTTTTGAGATACAACAATCAAACAATTTTCAATCTTCAATGATAAATCTCATCAATTATTTTTTTTGTGTATGAATAGATCTAATAAACATGCCTGATATAAATGAAGGCATATAACCAATGTCGCATAAGATATTTGAATTTTGGAATGGATTTTAATCACGAATTTCAGTATTTTATTCTATTTATATTCATTTACACAATTAAAAAAATCCTACAGACGATAATTATTAGTAAATTAAACACTAAAAATTAAACTATGGAAACTTTATAAATTAATCTTAAATCAATTATATTATATAAACACTGATTTTATCAGTTTCAATATATGTTATGAATGATCTATTATATAGGAAAAAATATTATATTAATTTTTCCATTGATAATGGTTAGTAAGGATATTTAAAATCTAATAATGTATATTCACCTATGAGTGTCAGACTAGGTGTACTGTAAGGTTTGTTTTCCAAGAACATGTGACGATTGATTCTTATTCAATTATCCCTTTTTGGTGTTATTTTCTATAGGTACAAATCATCTAGAGAACATATATTTTTCATATTTAGACAAGTATATGTTTATCATTAAACCACTTAATCAATATATTATAATTATGGGTGGGTGTTCCTTTGTTTATTCTTATCCATAATGATTTCAATTGGATTTTTTATTCCACATTCCAAAATATCAATGCATTAAGATGATACAAACTAATATCAAAAATATATTAATTCACCTTAATACAATATTTTTAAAAAAAATATACAAATAATACAGTCGCAATTGATTTTTATTCCAAATATATTTGATAAATTATGTACATAGCACAATAACATGAAACATCCTTAAAATTCCTTTTTATACAAACTCGAAAACATGCCCATAAATATAATTTTTCATATAATACTATATAGTATAATCTAGATATGTACATCAAAAATGAGATATCATTAAATCACATTAATAGAATAATAAATTTATTTCATAATGTATCATATTATATATGAGTCAATATGCATATAAAGGAATAATAAGAGGGATTATAATCATAATATTGAACATCATAGCATGATATAAGACTATAACATTAAGGAAACATGTGAACATGTAAAGAAAATAAAACAAAACATAAAAACATATATTATGATAATAATCAATACATCCTAATATAGTGTTATTAGGATAACCTGACATGAACCATAAAATGTATCTTTGGAGAAAACAATGTTACCCAATGTGTTGGATGAATGTATTTTTTTGATCCGACCAGTCACATTCATATAATGTACATGCATTTGTGTTCCACATAAGTCATAAAACATATGACCATATGTTATCACATTAAACCCATTGATTAAAGAGCCTGGGTTATATAAATGTAATTAAAAATTCAACGAATGATTGAAACACCTATTTGAATAGAATTGGGTAGAAATTGGGATGGTTATTCATCATATAAATGTTCATCATGAAAAATTTAATGATAATGTCAGTAGTATAATTTGTGTACATAAATATTAATGGAATTTTTTTATTAGTGTGAAAATTTTAAAATAATTACATTGTAATTCAAAATATTTCATGATAAATTTGTAAGAAAATTATAATATGAACAATTATAAACAAAAAGGAAATACCTAAAGAATCCCTTTGAATAAAGAGATGGATGAAAGGATCCCTAACGTTGACATAGAACTTGTAAAACCATGATATGATATTTATAAGACACTATAAAAAAATGTTGAGGTATTTAGATATATATAGGGATAATAAATTAATTCTAATTTTATTTTTAGTGAATAGGTGATGTATTTTTTGTGGGTATTTTTAGAAAAAGGGAGGGGAATTATATATTAATTTCTAAACTGTTGTTTTGTAATTAATATAAGATGATAATCGAAAAGAGAAAGATTACAATGTTTCTTTTCCATGATTTTTACCAAATATAATAGGTTTGAAATATTTTGTAAGATGTTAACTGATAAAATTAATATATTACCTTTGGTTATGTGGAAGTGAGCCAGGTATATAAATAATAAATTTTTTAATCATTCAAATAATATATATGTTTTTGAGTATTCATTAATGGATTATAAAATTATTCAAAAAAACTTAAAACCACCTTATTTTAAAGGGTTAACATGATTATAGACATGTAAATTTTTTTATTGTATTGAAGACATCACTTTTGGGATTTTATGATGTCATTATACATCCAGTATATTTATACAAGAATTAAGTTTTACCAAGAAATTTTAATGTATCCACAAATTATGAAAAATTACTTTTTGAATATTTTTTACAAGAATATTAAAAAAAATATAATTTATCTTATTAATTCTATTAATATAATTACTTTCACATTAATATATTATCTCCACATTTATAGGAAAATTTATATTTTAACATTGATAATAGTTTTTTGACAATTATAATAATTAAACTGGACTTCCAAAAATTTTATAATTATATACATTTAAATAAATTTTATTTAAATATAATAATTTATTAAAATAAAATATATTTAAAAAATTCATTGATTTATCAAAAATAGGGTCTTAATTTAAACTATATATTTCCAAAAAAAAATTTGTTTTTTCATATTGAAATAAAAAAAATTATTATTCTATTGTTTATAATGATAAAAAAGTATATATATAATAATTATTTTATTAAGAATAAAAATATTAGAATTAATACTATTTGGGACAAGATACAAAAACCATTATAACATAGTCATTTTCCCTAAGGGTAAGGTGTGCGATTGTGGCAATTTATTGGGGTGGTTTGCGAACATGGTCTTGGTAATGATCTTGATATGCATGAAATTATATCATAAATAGTTTCATTAATGATGTAGTTATTTAATCTCAACATAGTAAGGGTCAATTGATAATCCCAG
Organism: Viscum album; assembly: GCA_963277665.1. NCBI lineage: Eukaryota > Viridiplantae > Streptophyta > Magnoliopsida > Santalales > Viscaceae > Viscum > Viscum album. Next base: position 790,332,506 of record OY728128.1, on the reverse strand, counting down.
TGATTCCAACTCCCCCATAAGATCTATTAAATGGGAATCATATGGTATGATCCAACTGGTTAATGATATCTCTTCTTCTATATGTTTCAATTGAAATATATCACAATCATTAATATATACTAACATTCATAATAGTTGTGAAATGACTATAAAAATGGTTATAATTCATAATAATTGTATCATCCTGGCTCAGGGGTGATATATTGGTGCCCTGATCCAATTTGTCACATGACCCCAAGCATGCCTCCCTATATTTCAATGCCAGGTGATTATAAGTGATGGTTTATTATCAAACATTGGGATAATATAACCACTTTATCAGAGTATAAAACTATTATAATTAAATAATAAATTTCCAAATGACATAATCAATAACCATAATAATCATTTATCACATAATAACCGGATACAGAATAAAATATATAAAACTGTAGGACCCCGGGACACCCTTAGAGGGGAGGGTGATTCAGGGTGACAACTTTTTATTTTAAAGTATATGATATTGTTCCCTTATTGGTAGAAAATTGTGAAACCTATGTGATGGATAAGATTAGAAAGCAGACATTAAAATGCAGAGAGAAGACACAACAGTTTTTACTTGGTTCTCCACTAAGGGCTACGTCCAAGAAGCATATGCCAACAGGTTGTCAGTCATACCAAATTCCACTAATCTTCACTAGATTCGGATTACAATGGTTCGAGAACAATCATTATGTCCCGGGCTCATTGCCTTTACAGAGGTTCAGGGATAGCTCACTGCTTCCCTCGGGTCACTCCCGTTGACTCCCCCTGGCTCACTGTCCTTGGTGAAGTCTCACTCAGTTTATAGACGTGAAGGTCTCTTCAATATATTTGCATTGAAGTCTTTGAATCTGCTCAGCACGAGACTCTACTTGCATCGATGTCCGGAATAGATGCACTAGAACGCACACAACCACTAAACTGGATAACCAGAACGTGCAGACAAAATTCACTAACAATTGCGTGCAACACCAACCCCTTGCGCACAAAACCTTCCTATTCTGTGAAAACATTACTTTTTGCGTAGAAAAATATTTCGTTCAAAAACACCCTTTTTCATGCAACTGAATCTTTTGTGTGCGAACCCAATTTTTACGTGAAACTCATCATTTTTCATGCATCCCGAAATTTTCCACGCAATACCGAATATTTCTCCCAAACCCCTTTATGCGATCCTTTTCGCGCATCAGACCTCATATATTCTCTAAGTCCCTAACTCTCCGAATGAGGGGGATCACCTCTGATTTATAGGCGTCTAAGACACCCGCGTGCAAAATCCTCTATTGCGCATAAAACCCATCAGATGGAGCATAATCATTCGCGCAAGAATTGTTTTTCGCGCACAACACCAAATTTTTGGCGCAGCTCATGCCTTTGCCATTTTTCACCGATCTGATTTTGAAACACTATTTTCGCAAAAGAACCTCAATCCACTATTTCACGCATCCCACTGTTTTTCGCTTCCAACTCAAGTATTTCGTGCAAGGTTCTTATTTTTCTCACACCACTTACTCTTTACGTGCACTTGCTTTTACCAACAGTCCATGTCATTATTTTCTGATTTTGAGGCCCAAAAATTTGTCAAACCCTGGGAAACAGTGCCACCTTCAATACTGTTGTCTCCATGAACTGTATGATCACCTTGCTAGAACACATTGTGAATGTCCACTGAGGATTGACAACAAACACAAAACAACCACATATTCCTTCATAGAACATCCATGGTTCCAACAAAAACAAAATAGTAGACATGTCCGGACAAGTCAATTCATGTGTCAAATGTAAAACCAAAATTAAGACACAATGATGCTCCCAAGAAGGTCCTGACCCCAGGTCGGGTTCTATCATCCATGATACATCCTGGCATATCCATCTACCAAATGGATATTTCTATCATGTGCTACAAACAAGAAGTCTCTTTATGTAATTTTCATCCATCCCAGATAGAGAGTGAGTACAACTCAGTAGCCTACCACCAATTGTTTCTAAACCAATACCTTATAAACAATAGTGAATGTAGTTTTATAAATAAAATAATATAATAAATAAACTAAAAAACTAAATATTCAATTATTCTTTCCTTAAGAGCATAAATTCTAGAGTTCACAAAGACAACCATTCCACCAAAATCTTTTTGTAAATTTGTTAGTGTCTGAAATACTCCCAAGGAGAATCAGAAGTCACAATTTCCATTTTTTTCAATTGTCATTTCATTTCAATTCATATTATGTTCAATTTGAACCAATGTCCAATGTTGACATTTTTTGGTAGAATTTCACGTATAATACCTTGTGATTATTTTAATCATTAATCTTTATCCCACACCTCCTTTATATGTAAACCACATAAGAGAAGTTAGAGCATCAATTTATGTCACACACTGAGATATCAATAGATCACATATGGGTATTTGGGGTGTCAATCTATTACTCACACTCATATGTCAATCAATCACACATATATAACTTATATCATATTCAAGGGTATTAACAAACATTCACCCACTTATCATATTTCACATCATTGAAACTCATAAATAATATAAATATTTAGTATTTGTTACTTTAATAACATTGAATAATATGATGAATTCTTCAATAAATTTATTTATATATTTATATCATATAACCCACTAAAACATTGAGGATAATTCAACTACAACATATTCTCAATGTAAATCAATTCGTAATCCCATTAATAGTTCTATAGAACAATCATAAAATCCCATCAATTCCATAATCACAATATTCCATTAATTAATTAACTAATTAATTATTCTAATCCCACTAATTATAATTTCCCCAATTAAAACCCAATTCACCATCACATGGAAATTAACTTGAAAAAACCAATATTTAGTGCAATTTCTCAATAATAAAATTTTTTTTTTCATATTTACCTTAAAGTAATTAAATAAATAATATGATATTTTCAAATTAGATCACATACCTCAAGATTGATGATGAACACTCACCACCAGAAATCCCCATTTTGAAGTAGATCATCCAAGATCCCGATGAAGTCCATTATCCAGATATGAAAGCTAGATCAATGATCCAATGGATTAGATATGTGAAAATACAGATTAATATCCATCCTCAACGGATGAATAAAATCCCATCAAAGGATGATAGAAAAGTTTTATAGGGAGTGGAAACCATTTGGGATGACAATTTATTAAAAGGAGAGGTACAAATCATTCAATGGATATTAAATTAATCATGGTTGGATGCTGGAATGACTTGGAATTATTTCAAGGAGCCTATAAATTTTATAAGAATGAGTTTACATAATAGTGGGGGTTATTACGGATAAATATAGGGGGTTAGGGGTTTTATTTTATTTTTTCAGTGGTTTAAAATCCAGCGTGCACCGCTTTTAACTCAGGGGGAATTGTTTTCACAATCTTTCCACATAAATGTGAACCCCCAAGGAGGAACATGGATAATACTAGGAGGGTACAAAAATAGGTATATTGTGTTCCATCTATTGGAATACCCTCTATTTTGGTTCACATGGATTTTTGGCCTAAGTGCAGAGTTTGGGCTAACAGTGTGGCACTTGGGAACTCTCCCTCACCCTTCCCAAATTCACCACGATCACCCCATGACTCCCCTATGTTAAAGACAAAAAATACTGAACAAAAAATGGTAATCTTGATCCTGTAAATGATCTCAATACATCATTAGAAAATCTAAGGACCTTAAAATCACCCCACCTTATAATCATCCTAGAAGTGTACCTAATCAATCCAAAATTGACACTAAAAAATTGGTGTGTATAAATGAATCTATTTCATTATAACTATAATCAGGTTAATTTGTTTAAGGTGATTAGGGATTAATACCAGGGGTGGTGGATTTTCATTTAATTTTATAGGGGTTTAAAATCCAACATATATGGTTTCCATCATGGGGCACAATGGATTCCCTAAACATGAATATAACAATATGCCTCCTCCTAGGAAGCTTCAAGGTTACTCATATGAGGTAAAAGGGTTTGAAAAACATAAATATTCATTGTTAATCTCTTGTTTTTCGGTTTACATAATTTTCTGGTTAGGTCTCATGATTTTGGAAAACTGTGCACCAACCGTACAAATCCCCTCCTTCTGAAATTCTCCAATTTCACCACAAAACAACACAAATTAAAACCCAACCAAGACTCACTAATAAATGTCTAAAATAGAATATTAAAATGATCTTGATACTTCTCTAATAAATGAAATCATATGAAAATATTCAATTTTATATGACAACATATAACTTATAATGATTCAAATAACCAAATAAGTACATTTTTTATATAAAAACATTTCAAAATAACGAATTTATTCATTTGAAAATATGTTTTCCTTTATATGGAATTAATTCATTGAGAAAATCATCAAAAACATATAAATATATCTATCCATGAGGATTCACCTTTACTTATATGAAAACTCATTGAAAACCAATTGATGAGTATCTGAAGGTGAAAGACAATAGTATGAGTAAGATTGCTGATGTTTCATTTTGAATACTTTCATTACTAAATAAAGAATTATAATAAAATAATTTGGATGAAGATTTTATGAAAAAATACTTTATTGATATGTTAATTAATGTAGAGATCAATACTCATCTATATGAATATATCAAAAAAATCCAATGTATTCTAATTTGTTTAAAAAAATTCTATTTATCGAAGAGTTCTAATGAAAAATTAGTTGAATATACTTTGTAGTATTGTATTTTCACTCATAATAACAAAATTTCTAATTTCTAAAATATCAATTATCATTGAAATATTCTATGTTCCATGTAACATTTTTGATTTTCATTACATTGGCGTTTTCTCGGATGATGGTTACTCCATTAATGATGTGACTTGATAAGTTTTCACTTACTTGTATGTGGGAGAGAATAATATAATATAGTTTCTAGTTATATAAAATAATAGTTTCAGGACATACCCAACATGAGTCTTTGAGGATATACTAGTTTAGTTTGGAGATATTATCTTTCTATAAAAACTCAAATTTTAATGGTTTTGACCTTTAAAATTTTATATAGGTATCTAAATATTTTTTAGGGAAAAAACTATGATTTTGATTCATCTGACCTCATAATTAAAATGTTAAAAATATTATTACATATTATATCACAAATTTTCATCTTTTATAAATAAATGGTTTCTCATTGATCATGACCTTAGTTGGGAAACTTGATACCATGGTTGTTTCCAGAATATGTGGTCTACAATATGCAGAAATTAATTATTATAACACCCCTTGATTTTGTGAAATATTTTTTCCTGAAATATTTTTTTCTTTTTTGATATGTTTTGTTACATTTAACATTGAGTATATCTTGACTTATATTGAGTACTGAGTTTGAAAAATATGCATCATATTATAAAGATATTATTATATAATTTTTGTCAACTACCAATTGGAATGAAGTGTATGAAAAGTATTAAATAATTTATGAAATTATATGTTTTACACATGTATATTAAATGATTTCTTTTGTGATAAATTACATAATAATTAAAATAAAAACTATTGGCAATAAAGGGAATCATTGTCAGGAAAACTGTTTTTTTTTAAAACAAAATATGTTTACCTAAAAAAACAAATAACATTTTATAAATTTTATTAATGAAATTACAATATTATATAATCTAATTTTTTTTATCTTTCATATTTTCTGTTTTCTAGAAACTATATAATCATAAATCCAATATTACCCAAAAACTATTATCTCTCTAAAAAGAGTTATGTTCACTCTTGGGTACCTATTTTAATAAAATAATTTTGAAAATTATATAAAATAAAATTGAAGATAAAAATTTCATAATTGAAATTTGTATATCCAAATTATCATAGGTTCATTTTTTTCAATTTTTGGAAATGAATAATCATGTTGTAGGTTTTGAAAAATAAATTAACATTAATTGGAAAATGAATTTTCATTTTAATTATTTATAATGGAAAATTATATTTTATATTTATTTTAAAGTAAAATTAGTTAATTAATATATGTATTAATCAAATTTTAGTTATCAGAGCCATATCCATATTAAAATTTGATATTAAAACATTATAAACTTTTAAATATTTACTCATTGGAAACTCAATTTCTTATCGATTATACATGATTAATATGAAATCATATTTTTACAACAACATGAATTTAATTTGGAAAAAATGGGTTCATTATTTTGAAATATAATAATTTATTTTATATAATATATTCAATGTTGTTTTTTACTATTACCAATAGTGTAAAAACTAAAAATTAATTATTATAGATAAAAATGTGGTTTCTGGTGAGAAAATCTAAATAATATAATATTAAAAATTTCTATATTTTTTAACCCTATAATATTGAATCCTTTATAAAAATCCATTAGGTACCCTTTTATTGTGTGAGAAATTTGGTTACACCTTTTTCTTCTCAAACATTACAAGTGTTCCACTTACCTCAATTATAAAATGCCACCCCTCTCCTCTCATTTTTACACCATAAATACCATTTTTTAGACAAGACCTAAAAAAAATCAATTCCCAAAATCCCTCCTCTCGTCATTAATGTCTTATATTTTGTATAAATCTATCCTAGGAATTCTATTGGTGAAAACCTATGAAGTTCTCCAAAATAAGACGTTACATTCATCAGTGATTGTTTTCATTTTATTTCTTCCTCAAAATATTTCAATTAATAAAAAACATGATGAAATAATTACCCCAATATATTAATTATTCTGAGATTTTTTTAATCTAATGACCGACACCATCCCTATGCCCATCAAATGGGTTATGAAATCATCATTCGTACGTATTGAGAAAAACCTACTCATATGTTGATGTCCTTTATTTTAATATCACCCCGTACCATTGTTGGATATAAGGATCTATATAATGTATATATGTGATATTTAAAAAAAATTATACATAAAAAGTCATTATTCCATATATTCTTATTTAAATTCAATTCCATTAATGATATTATTATGTCGATCTTCTATATGGTGGACTAGTTCCCCACAGTGGGATGTGATTCTTTTTCACTACCACATTAAATAGAATAAAATAAGGATATATTAAAGGATTATATGTCAAATAAATGATAAAATTAGGATATTATTGAAATATTTACAATTATTAAAACATAATATATTATATTATTTCTTACCATTTCACTAACTAAAATATTATAACGCCATTCGTGTATGTGTGAACTACGTCCTTCATGAAGTGATGTCACTCTCTTTTCTTTACCACACCACATGGTTAATAAATATGAATATATTTAATCAAATAATATGATATTTATTATTTTATTATAGTTCTATAAATATATGATATTACATATAAACTTTCAAAAATGGTCATCCAAAAATGGAAATGGTACTCATGCGTACAGACGACCAACCGTCTCTATAATCATAACATACTTCATTTCCCGAAACCATCTTTCATGATTGGAATTAAAATTTTATTTTAGAAAAAAAATAATATTTATTATATTATTATTTATTTATTTATTTTAATACAATGATCAAATTAATATTACATAAATAAAAAATTGATTCATATATTAAAAACAAAGCAGTTATTATCATAAACAAGATGTTGACATAGAATCATTTGTTATTTATTAATAAAAGAGAATTATTAAATCATATATGTTATGATATATGTATTTTTTTCTACAATAGATTTATTATATACTAATATTTATAATATATGAGGTTTTAATGAATATGAAGAATGCTGGTACATACAGAAAGGGATTTTTAGTCTTTTTGTATGATATAGAATTGAATATTCACCACTCATTTATTATGAGTGTGGTATATAATACCTATATAACTTGTTATATAACGTATTTACATATTATACAGATAAATAATTAATAAATTTAATTTATTATTTAATTGTTAAAATTAATATATAGATTACTACAGTGGTAATGGATTTCTGTCTCACTTTTATATTCTTTGGGACACATGCCAGAAAAAAAATTTGATTATTTTTTATGACACATATAACAATGATAAATATATTTTAAAATTAATATCTTTAAAATAGTTGTAATTTACATATCCATTTGAGGATCATTATTTTATAAGGATAATTTTTCAAAATATAGAGAGGTGGTATGTGATTTTTGTCTTCAATTTCATTCATGCAAAACCACGTTATGTTATTCACATATTTTGTCCATTTTGTGTATATAATTCCCCTTTTACATTTTATGATGTGAATGTACTTATTTTGGAGAATTTTTTTTTCATTTAATTTTATAATTTCATAGGGATTATGATTTATAGTTACCAATGTGTAGTAGTTTTATGATACAATATCATCACCTGTTGAATTTTTTATGATTCTTCTTCTGTAGATAAAATGATCTGTTACATATATCATGAAGCTCTTTAAATTTCATATCTTTTATTTATGTCTTGATAATAAAATTTCTCTCTTTATTTTACACTCTTGATGTACTGAAGAGTTCAAAAAATAATGTTTTTAAGAAAAATCATCTATTTAGTTAAAAACCCATTTTATTCAAAAATGAAATATTTTATGGAAATTAATAACATATTCAAACACTCTAAAACTGATTTAATAAATAAATTTTTACCAATTTTAATTTTTTATTAAAAAATATTATTAATAATCATGCCATTTTCAAAAACAATTCCACATTTGATTTTACCAAAATTGTAAAAGGTATATATTTTTTACTTTTATTGAATGACCTTTATTGTCGATCAACATGCCCAGTAATTGTTTAAGAGATTCCCTTATATGTATTCATGGTTATTCTCAAAGAAATGTATTTTAGAAAAGATTTATGGGTTTTTAGTTTTACAATATTATTTTCCAATAAAATATATTTTCTTTACGAAAAGTACCAAATGATCTTTCAAAGTCATTATCCCTATAATATGACATCCTTTGATGAATCTTATGACATACTAGGGATATGAACCAAGTATAACATTATTATTCATCCAATAAATGTTTTATCATGATAATATTTTTATATATCCCTTTTCTCTTCCATAGGTAATACAATGATAAAATTTTTATGAAACAAATATCTTTTCCATGGGTTGTGAAATGATTAAATGATAAAATCATTATAAAATCATTCTCCTTTTTACATGTTATTATATGATAAAATTTTTATAACCAACATTTCATTTAATGGATTATGATATTATGAATGTTTTATGATCTTTCAAACTAAATACGTGTGATTTTCATTATGTGTTATGTGATATATATCTCCCCCAAATGAATTAGGTAATGATAAATGTTTTATGATATCAATGGGTAAGTGTGATGTCATCCGAAGCTGGAGAGAGTGTACAGATGTGGTTATTATAACCACACAAAAGGGTACATGGGAGTTTATCTCAAGCCTGAATAAGGTGAAAATGTGTTTTCCACATGTCTTATATGTGATTAATGTATTGGTGGGTAGCCATGACATTATAATTTATATGATTATATATATGTCAAAATTCATTCTTTTATTCCAATTGTGTGCTTACATAGCTCGTGTTCATTGACTTCCATATTATTAATGTCTTATGAATCACAAATAATTATTCTATGACTTAATATTATAATAATTGATATGTATGTCAGGTTTTTCAAATGAAATTATAATGTTCTCATACCCTTATTCTCATGTTACGTTTACATGATTCCCTTACTTACCATAACAGATCATTTGAGCTCATCCTTCTTTCTATTTCGTCTCCCCGCATTATGATGATTGGTTTTGAATAGGGTATACATGTGAATATTAATAATGTGGTAGTTATTTTATAAATATTTTAACAATATTTCACAAAATTATATGATTATGTACCAAGTATATAACGACACTAAACTGTTATGGTCCTGTGGCATGTGTTGTGTAATTTATTGAATTTTTATTTTAAAAAATATTATATCTTTGTATGAAAATCATGGATCTCTATAGTTGTTATTGTATGAATTTTTTAGATAAACATTGAATAATAGGATTAAGATAATGTTTGTTACATCCCACGGGATTTTTATAATCATATTTCTAGGGATTTCCATAAGTTTAAATCTATGGATGAATCATTGTGTATGAAGAAGGATTTAATTTTTAATAATGGAAATAAAAGGTGGTTTCAATGTAATTAAATCCCTATTTGGGTACTAAAGGTGTATGTTTCTATGTAATTGATGTGCATAAGGGTTATAAATCAAAAAAGTGCACAATTATTTTGGCTCAATCATCACCTTTTGGTTGAAAATTGTCTTGCTACACACCTAGATGGACACTCCTAGTTTATATTCCTTGTAAATTCAGAAACTCAATAAAAACTATCATGAATTGTTAGAATTGATGATTATCATGGATATCCTAGTTTAAGACTCTTGGTTTATAGATTTTTAATAAGTTGATAGGATATATAAATCCTAGAATTTATTTTTTAAATTATATTCTTTTCCAATTTGATTAGTGTTTCTAACACTATGATTACTTCTTTTAGTAAATATAAGAAATAAAAAAGAACTAAGTTAACCATTAGCGTGGTGTAAAATTGTATGATGATTAAAAAAATGTGATAATTAATTCGTTGAATGATATTATAGTTTTTTAATCAGTAATGAATTTCCATGATTAACAACATGCTCCTTAACAAACTATTTCAATAAAAAAAGATGATAAGGATAGTGTTCGCGGACATATCTGGTAGTGGAAAATGTAGAAAAAATGATTTAGATTCCAATATATAGAGAAAGTGGAATGAATAACTCAATGGAATATCTAATATGGATGAGAAGATATTTTGGGATTTGAGAATAATACAATGAAATCCACATAGATAAAAAAATGAAATTTATAGTAAAGACTCTAGATGATAATAATGGTATCTACAGTGACCCTTCTCTTCCATACATTAATATTACATAATTATAATGTTAAAAAATTGAATAGTATTACACCATGAGGATCGATATTTTTAGTGTCTTGGAAAATATAGGACCAAACATAACATTTACAAAATCGAGCATAAACATTAATTTAATTCATTATTCTCTAGCCTCTTTATGTCCATTGTAATCTCTTTATTACACATATTCACCTAAGTATATACATCAAAAGGGGGTGATCTAAAATCCCAGTAAAAGGATAGATAATAACAACATATAATGGGGTGATTATAATGATATAATAGGTAAAGGATCATCAACATAAGAGGAATCATTAATAAAAGACTTCAAATGATGAAATGCATAAAAAATTAAACATCATGTCTTAGTGGTCAACTACCACACATAATTTTGGACAATGGTAGAATAATTTTCATTCATAATTTAACATTTAATCATGAGATTCATCACTTTACCCAAATAATTGATGTTATGTGTAATTTCTGGCACACCCGTCACATTCAAACATTCATATTGCAGTATATAATTCCGGACGCACCTGTCACATCCTAATATTTACATTATCATTCGTGCCACACATAAAAAATGATCATAAATTAACCCTTGGAAATAAATGTGTTTCACATAATAAATCATGTATTAATTATAATTTGGTACCCAAAATAAATAGGCAATATCATTCCTAATAATGAACCATTAAACATTTGTGATGAGTGAAACAATATTCAAGGGGTAAAAATGGCGTGTTTATTTGAAAGAAGAGTTCTTTTCAGAAAGATTAGTTTTTTCATAAAATAATGTGGGGAAATTTTTTATCCCAAAAATGATATATTATTATTAATAAAATATTTTTAAGGATAGAACATACCAAAAATGGACTGAAGAGGTAGAACTCAATGAATGAATGTTGGGTTCGAGAATTTCACCTTACCTTGTATCTGAAGGATTCATTTTCTTTAATTTACTATATAATGAAATTATATTCATGAATTTGAAATTAAAAAATCTCTTATAAATTAATATGGTTCATTTTGGTTTCATTATATAATTGTATGGGCCCTTGTAAGAGTTATAGAGTTTAAATATATTTTTCGGAAATGTATGTTTTATGGTTTTCTTGAACAGTTCACTTGTATTCATAAATAGATGTTCATATAGAGCATGGATAAAACTTAATAACTAATATTAAATTTTATTAACGATATTAAAGGAGTTTAAATTATCTTATAATGAATTATTTTATATACCTTGTTGATGAATCATTAGATAAAATTTAATGATGATCATTTTTTGTTAATTTGGGTGGTTTTTCGATCACAAAAAACTTGTTTTATTTTATCACATAGTGTCATGTAAATAATATACATCCAGAACATAAATGGGGATAAAAGATACACTTTAAAATCTGTTCTAAACCATTTAATTATTGTATTGATAGTCTTAATGTATTTGACATAAAATGGATGTGTGTCCCACCTTATTTAGATAAATGAACACATCATGGGCAACAATTTCATTTTATTAACAAAGGGAGGGGGGGAAATATAATGTATAATCATCAACTAAAATTATATCATACTACTATATCAATAATTCTATATTTATCAGGAAATTTTGATAATAGATGTTGAGGATAAGAGAATAAAATAAAATAAAAGGAAGGAAAACGAATGAAATGGGAGAGAAAGGAATTACCACTTGAATCCTTTTCTGGGATCCTCCTTAGGAAAACTAGAATTGGTCTTTTGATGAGACTCGCTGATATTAGATGTGGTGGAGGGGATAGCAATAGTTTTTTGGATGATTGTAGAAAATGATTGAGGCTTGATAATTTTGAGGAAATGAGGGTGTAATGGGTGGTACTTATAGTGGAGGGAGAGGGGGTTTTTAATAGTTTAATCATTAGATTATTAATTTCCACCATGATATAAAACATTGATGATTATATGACCATAAATAGTAAAAATGTCATTTTTGTTCTAGTTTTTGGTGCTGACATCACTTGTGATGTCAGGAATAGTGGTTTTAAATTATAATATATTTATACTGTAAATTTGAATATTTTACTCTTTAACAAAAAGTCTTGTATTTTAGAAAAAACACCGTAACCATATTTCAACATGTATTATCTCAAAATGAAATCTATTTTCCTAAAAATAATTTTTTAAATATGATTAAAATAATATTCTATTAAAATCATAATTTATTCTAAAAAACAATTTTAATGCGTTTTCTTAATTATTCCAAAATATAGGTACATCATACTTTCAAATAAATATTATTTATATAGTATTATATGAAATTTTAATAGACACAATCTTATGTAAATATTCTTATGGTTAACATTAATATTCATAAGGGCATGTTACTATTCACCAAAAATTATGTTGGTCATATTAGACTCCAAATAACTTACTGATCGCTCCTGTGTATATCAAATTTTCGAAATTCAAATCACAGAAGTGAAAAAATTATATTTAAAGGATATATAGAAAATAGTATTTCATTATCTTTTAATTTAATGAGATTATATGACATATTTATAAGAAAATTAATTCCAATGATAAATCATTAGGTTGTTACATTCTTCCCCCTTAATAAATTTCACCCCCGAAATTTAATTTTACATAACCAGTTGAGGGTGCATCCCATTCATCGCCTCTTCAGGTTCCAAATTAGTTTTTCAAACTTATGGTTCATCCAAAACACTTTGACAAGGTGGGTTGTCTTGTTTCATATAACCTTATATATCAAATCAAAAATCATTAATGGCGACTCCTCATAATAGAGATCATTATCTAGTTGTACAAGTTCTAAGTTCAGAACATGTGAGTGATCTAGTATATACCATCTCAGTACTAATACATGAAACACATAATAAACATGGTCCATATTCGGTGGAAGTGAAATCTGATAGGTCAAATCTCATATGTGGTCAAGTATCTCAATGGGGCCAGTGTACATTTGTCTTAGCTTCCCTTTTGTTCAAAACTAATTGACTCTCTTCCATGGTGATATTCAAATGAATACTTCTTCTCCAATGTCAAACTCCAAGTCCTTACGATAGTTGTCATCATACCTCTTTTTCCTACTTTGATATGCAATGATGTGTTTCTAGATTACATGAAACTTCTCTGTTGTCCCTGTCACAAGATTAGATCCATGACATTTTCGTTCTTCAACTTTATCCCAAAAGGGTTGAGTTCTACATTGATAAATATACAGATCATCATATGGATCCATCAGAATCATCGAATCAAAGATATTGTATTATGGGAACACAACCAATGGGAGATTTTGATCCCATCACACATTGAATTCTAGAGAGTATAATGTTATCGTTTCTTCATGTGACTGAACAGATCTTTCTAATTGGCCATCAATTTGAAGGTGATTGGTCGTGCTGAAATTTAATGCAGTACTCAATGAATGTTGAAGACTATTCTCGAACTTATATGTGAACCTTGGATCACGATTAGAGACAATTGAGAGAGGAACATCATGTAGTCTTACCACTTCTATTACATATATCATTTCATGTTGTTCAACAATGAGGACTTCCAAAAAATTGATAAAATGGGAAATCATGGTGATTAGGTCAACCACAACCCATATAATATTATTTCCCTTTGAAGTATTTGGGAGACCCATGAAATATTTCATAGTAACATTCACCCATTTCTATATGGGTATAAGCAATGGGTGAATCATACCTTTGGAGTTATGTCTCTCATCTTTAACTTGCTGACATATCAAGAACCATGATATATATTCCACAATATCATTCTACATGCAATCCCACCATATGTGTTCTCAAAGATCACGATACATCTTGGTGCTCCCATGATGTATAGAGAATGTGGAGATATGTGAATTTTCCAATATCTCCTTCATTATCCCGGGTGATGAAGTAACACAAAGCCACATTCCAAACTGAGTCACACCATCATCGTCGATATGGAACTCTTACAGCTTCAATTCCATTTGTGAATTCACCTTATTTTGTAACTCCATATCATTCCTTTGTGCCACCGTAATCTTCTATTAGATGGATGGTTGCGCAATCATTTGGTAAAGGTAGGATGTATCCCCTACCCTTATTATTTCCAAATACATCCTTTATTTATTCATGAAATATGGACTTTTTCAATCTGTAACATGGATAATTTTGCGGGTTATTTTTTTCTTAGAGTATCAGCTACCTTATTCACCTTTATAGGATGATAGTGAATAGAACAATCAAAGTTCTTGATTAGATCAAACAATCTACTTTTTCACATGTTGAGTTCATTTTGTGTTATTATATACTTTAAGCTCTTGTGGTTGGTGTATATTTAACACTTCCCACCATAAAGGTAGTGCCTTTAGATTTTCAAGGAACAAATCATGGATTCTGACTCTCGATAATGCCTCAGGTGTTTCTTCTCATGGATCATCAACTGTTGTGAGGCATAGGCTATAGCATTATCATATAATGAGTACAAAACCCAAGACATTAATTTATGAATCCTTTTATATCACAAAACCTTCTCCACTATTCGGTAATTTTATTAAATGTACCATGTTCATTCATCTCTACACCTCCTTGAATATTCCCTCACATTCTTCCATCTATACATAGTTTTCCCCTTTCCTTGTTAATATATTAAGTAATATTTATAATCATGATAAATTTTTCCCAAAATGTTGGTAGTACCCATCTAAAATAAGAAAACTACTGATTTTTGTGACACTAGAGGGACTGGGCCACTCCAAAATCACCATTTTTTATAAATGGTCCATATAAATTCCCTCACTTGTGATCACATGTCCCAAGAACGTGACATTCTTCATCCCAAAGGCACACATCTTGAACAAGGAGTACAACTTCTCCTTTCTCAATACCACCGATACTGGTCTTATATGTTATTATTAATCAACCTTGCTCTTGGATTATATGAGAATATAATATATAAACACTAACAAAAATTTGTCAAAGGTATTGTTTAAGGACTATATTTATAAAATCCATGATGATTGAAGGGGAATTAGTACGTTTGAAGGGAATTACAATAAAATCATAGTTCCCATACCATGTATGGATGGTAGTCTTCTGAATATCATCTTTCTACACCTTTAGCTTATGATATCAAGAACGAATATCACCATTTGAGATGTAATGAGAACATCTTTTCTGTTCGAACAATTAATCAATACTTTTAAGAGGATACGTGTTATTTGTGGTGATCTATTTGTTTTTTCAATAGTTGACACAATGAATAATTTTCACGTCTTTCATCTTCAGAAGGATCACTCAAAAATCACATGTTGATTCACTAGTGAATATTAACCCTTTGTCCAAATTCTCCTACAACTGCTTCTTTAACTTCTATAATTTGATAGGAGCACTCCTATAGGGACACTTTGAGATAGTGGTAGCTCTGGGTATGAGATCTATTGGGAACTATACCTCATTATCTAGGGTAATTTCATGCAACTTTTAGGGGAATACATCACTATATTCCCTCAAAATGGGAATTTTCATAAGGTTGCATCTTTCCTTTGACTCAACCATTTGGGCAAGGTATGCTTATTCCTAAGGTATCAATACCCACACTGTTGAAGTATTTCTCAAAGTAGATTCATGATCCTACATTCATTTTTATAGGATAATGGGATGGTTCATAATATGAAAAGATATTTCCTTTTCTCAATAGTTGATATGTGCTCTATATAATGAGATCCAATCAATTCCCACTATAGCATCGAATTCCACCATGGTAAATTTACTAGAATATCTTGAAGTATCTTCCCACATAATCTAATAGTAGAAGAGTCAAACACTCATGTTATAATTATTTCACCCCTTGGTGTTTTTAAAAATATCTCTACTTCAGGGCTTCCGGGCATTGATTCTACAATTCTAGAAAAATTTCAATATTTAAAGGAATCCGTAAAACCAGAATCGAATAATCCTTTTGACATTATTGAGTGAATTGAATGTATTCCTTGTATGGAATAATTATCTTCCTCTTCTTCCAAAATATTTATGTCATAATCCTTAACTTGTGATGTTATCTTTGGTGGCTACTGAACCTGATTAAACTCGAGGAAATGAGCTTTAGTGCACTGGCTTGCATAGTTCTCTTTCTCCCTATAGTTTTTCCATTGAACCTTGGTTGGTTCTATCATTTCATCCACCACATTATCCTTTATTTTCATGTCTTTTATACACTCTTGAGAATGGTTTCCTTTTGTACCAAAGTTTATGAATTTCTCTGTCCCTTCTAAGCAGTTCCCAGGATGAATCTTCCCACATTTTTTGCATGTTCTTTGTTGAGTTTTCTTACCAGCTTTCTCATTAGATCCAATGGCATGGAACTCCATATTTTTTTCTTATCACCATAGACATGGGACCATTCTAAAAATTCTATCTCCACTTCGAGAGAACATCAAACAACTTCTTCAAAACTCTCAATGTCTCTAATTGAAAGATCCACTCGAAGGTGTGGTTTTAATACACTAAAGAATCAATCAATTTTTCTATCATTATTGATAACAAAACCCATAATATACCTTAAATGCCTTGGGAAATTATCTTCATAGGTTGTGAAAAATTCTCCTTGTTTTTTCATGAGATCAATGAATTCTATCTCTATATTAATAAAAGGATTTTTTGGGAAATACTTAATATGAAACATAATCTTATAGTCATCCCATTTCATCTCTTTAAATTCATCACTTGGTTTGGTGTTCTTAATCAAATCCCACTATTGATATTCCTCTACATATATATGATAACTGACTAGTGTCACCTTATCCATCTTAGAACAATGAATCCCAGGAATGATTTCCTCCATCGAGTTGACCCACTCTTCTGCAACTAGTGCACCAGAAGACCCACAAAACGTCGGTGGTCATTGACTCATAAAACGCTCAACCACTGGTTGGTCCCTCTTTGTTGAAGAAGGATGTTCCCCATTATTAAATTAATTTTTAAAAACCTTATATAGTTGGGTAAGCATCACCATTATGTTTTTAACTCCACCTCCCAATGCATTGGGGATGTCATTCAAGAAACCATTGCACTGGCCCTCACATGGGTTGTTGGCCTGGTTTCTCCTAGTTCCCACTGTTTTCTAAAATAGAAATGGATAGAACAAAACTTATGTCAATAATCCTTGAATAAATAACATATTAATTTGTACAAAATGAAGTAAAATAGTAACTTATGGGATTCCTATGTAAATATTCTTTTGGTCATATTTTTTCATTTTCTTATACTAGAGGTTGTCTCTAGGGTTCACTAATCCTAATTCAAAAATTAACTAAACCTTACCTATGATACCAACAATAGAGACCCTGACTTTTCTTTTATTACTATTACATCATTATAAAGTTAAACATAATATTATTACAGCATGAGGATCAATAGTTTCAGTGTATTGGGAAACATAGGACCAAACATAACATCTAAAACATCAAGCATAAACATTTATTTTATTCATACTTATCAAGCCTTATATTGTCCCTTGTAATCTCTTTAGTAAAAATATTCACCTGAGGATATACATCAAAATGGGGTGAGATCAAATACATGTAAGATGATAGATAAGAACAATATAGATCGGGGTGAGTATAATCATACCATAGGCAAAGAATCATGTATAGAAGAGGAATCGTTAATAAAATGAATGAAATATTGAAATGCATAAAAATGAAACATCACGTCATTGTGGTCAAATTCCAAATATAATTATTTAAAATTATTGAATTATTTATCATGAATCCTTTCAATTATACACGTTTGATTCATAACATAACCCAATTCCTTAGAGTGTTGTATAATTCTGGGTGCACCCATCACATCATAATACTTACATTATCATGCATGCCACATTAAAAAAATAAACATAAAATAACCCTTGGAAATAAATGGGGTTAAAATAATAAATAATACATTCATAAAAATTTGGTCAAAAAATTAAAGAGATAATATCATTCTTGACATAGGACCATTAACCATGAGTGAAGAGTGAAACAATATTGAAGGAGTAAAAAGGTGTGTTTTTTTGAAAGAAGATTTATTTTAGAAAACATTGGGTTATTCATTAAATAAATTATATAACATTTATATCCCAAAAAATGTAATATAATTATGAATAAATGATTTTTATGGAGTGACTATAACAAAAATATAGTGAATATAGAGAACCCAAAAAAAGTACATAGTTGGGTTCGAGAATTTCCCCTTACCTTGTATCTGAACGCTTCCTTATCATTAATGTCTAATATAATGACATTATATAGATTATATAAGAATTAAAAAACCTTTTATAAATAGATATGGTTCTTTTTTGTTTCATTAATATATTTTATGGGCCTCTCTATGAGTTATATAGTATCACTACATTGTTCTAGAATGTTCATTTTTTTGGTTTTCTTGAACGGTTCACTTGTATTCATAAGTGGATGTTCGTGTAGAGAATGGATAAACATCCAGAACTGATAATACATGTTATTAATGATATTCCATGATTTTAAATGATATTATAATGATTTATGTTATATAACATGTGGATGAATCATTAGATAAAATTTAATGATGATCTTTTTTTGTTAATTTGGGTAGTTTTTCGGTTACAAAAAATTTGTTTTATTTTATCACTTAGTGTCATGTAAATAAGATATTTCATGAACATAAAAGGGGATAATCCATAAAAATTACTATATTTTTAAAAAATTTGATGGTTTTATTGATTTCCTTGAATTATTTGACTAAAATGGAAGTGTGTTGACCATGATTTTGATAAATTAACACAACACGGGAAACAATTTCATTTTATTAACGAATAGAGGGAGGGATGACTATAATTAATAATCTTTAATTAACATGATATAATACTAGTATATCAATAATACTAGAGTTATCAAGAAATTTTTATAAGATAAGTTGATGATAATATAATAAATGAAAAGAAATTTGAAAGGATAACGAACGAAAGTATAGAGACAAATTGCCTCTTGAATCCTCCTCTTGAGATCCTCTTAAAGGAACCTCAGATTTTTCTTTTGATGATACTAGAAGTTATTGGACGTGGTGTAGTGGATATGGAAGTTGTTTGGGAAGATTTTAGACTTGGGTTGAAGCTTGAGAGTTGTGAGGAAATGATGGTGTGAAGGGAGTTATTTATAATGGTGTGGAGAGAGGGGTTTTATTAATATTTTAATCATTAGTTAAATAATTTACACCAAAATATGTAATAGTGATGATTCCATGGCCAATAATAGTAATGAGGGAATGTGTGTTCTTTTTTGGGGTGCTTAAATCACTTGTGATGTCAGGAATAGTAGGTTTAAATTATAATATATTTATATGATAAATTAATGTATTTCACTATTCACCAAAAATCATACAATTCATAAAAATATGAAAAATTCACCCCAACCATTTATCAACATGTTGAATCCAAATATGAAGTCATTTTTTCAAAAATAATTATATAAATCTGATTAATTTAATATTTAATTGAAATAATTATTTCATCTAAAAAATAGTTTCAAAATATGTATTTACTTATTCCAAAATACATGTACATTATACTTTCACTTAAATCTAATTTATATACCTTCATAGGTAAGGTTACTATTCATTAGGGTATGTCACTATTTATAAGGGTATCATTAATATTCATAAGGGTATGTTATTATTCAAAAATCACATAGTTGGTCATTTTAGACTCCAAATAACTTACTGATCGCAACCATGTATGTCATATTTTCAAAATTCGAATTAGAGAAGTGACATACTTACATTTAAAGGCCACATACTAATAAGTGGTTAATTATGTTGTGATTTAATGAGATTATATGATATATTTATAAGAAAGAAAACTCCATTGATAAATTAGTTGGTCATTACAGTATCCATATGGTATTATCGACTCATAAATGTTATAATATTTGAATATATCGGTATTTTAAAAATTAATGAACTAATGAGAAAACTAGTGAAAATAATCATCAATGTTGTACACGTAGTGATATTTTCTATAGTTAGGAGACTAAAATTGACATATAAAATTTAATAAGTCTTAATAAATATCATGATTTATGATCGTTAATAGTTTGAGGTGGATTTAGGATGATTTAATTATTAATGTGTTTGAATCCAAGGATTATATTATATGAATCCTGAAATACATAATTATTTTTTTGAATAATTCTTTCCTTAGTGATTTTAAAAAATATCATAAACAGACATGATGAACTAGAAACATGTTTTGATGTATAGGTGGTAATTATGTTATTTGATGATAACCCTAAATAAGTTACAAATTTTGAGATAAATTGGTTAGGTTAAAGAGAAGTTCGATATGAAATATAATGTTAGATAATTCACATTAGATTGGAATAGATTAATGATTTATGGATGAAGTCATTTATGCTATCATTTTTTGAGTTTAGGGAATTTATAAATTTAAGGAATATATAAAATAATGTCTGAAATATTTAATAAATAAGTAATCATGTATGATTTCAATAATGTTTTATAGAAATTCATGTTATTACCACGTTCCAAGGGAATACATGATGAATTTATTCAAATGTTTTTTATGTGATAATGAAGAGATGAATTATTATATAAGGGGGATTAATGTAATGTTTTTTGTGAAATGTAGTGTCCTGAATTAAATATTTCAAATTTTTGAATGGTTTTAAGGATAACCATTTATCGTGAAATTTAAGTTGAACATTCGATAAAGATTTTTAGATTAATGTTTTACTTGTACATAAAAATATTTATTCGTATTAGATAAAAATTGTTAAAATTTTTAAAAGATTTTTAAGGTATCACTTTTTATTATACAATAGATCTTATTTAGTTATTAAAATATAAAAAATGCATCTTTTATAATATGATATGAATTGTAATTTGGTCAAGGCACAACCAAATAATAAAGTCTGTCCTATAAAATAAAAATATATCACGTAATTAGATTTTTATATGTTCCTAATATTGATGGAAAATGGATTCAAAAAAATTAGTAAATGGATATTTCAATTATATTTTTTTACACTACCTTCATTTTTTTGATATCAATGATCTTTTCAATCCTCTTTATTTCATAACATTGTGGTCATTAACATTCTATTTACCATGTTGATTATCAATATCAATTAGTATTTGGTCATTTCATTTCTCTTTAATATAGATGTTTTCAATTCCCACCTAGGTTCCCCTATTATTATTCCTAGTGAATGTTATTATAAATAGCTTATCAAAATCTTGTTCTCCTTTATAAGAAAATATTTTATTAACCATTTTTTTGTGGTCTTCAATGAAGGAATTTTCCAAAGTAAACCCATTGATGCTCGTCTTGATTTTTTGGGAGAAAATAATTTTAAGGGTGTATAGTGTAACTCCCTAAAATTTATTGAAATATTTTTTCAAACCACTTATTTCTCATAGATAATTTCCATTACAGAAAGTATTTTTTTCACCCTGCGTTACATGAAACATTTAGTTTAAACAAAACGTTTCATGTTATTAAAATATAATTAGAATATAGGTAGCATGTAAAAATTTACATTGTGCGTAATAATAGTAATATATGATTTATTAATATATATTGTTTAATCATTTATATAAAATTAATTCATTAGTGAACAATTAATTAAAAATTAATATATAAACTATTTTAAAATAAAGGGAATCATTTTTTGAAAAAAAAAATTAATGCACACAAATAATTTTTACCATAATAATTTTTTAAAAAAATGGTTTTATTGTTTTAATTTAATTTATATATGAAATATTTAATTTTAATTATAACATAAATATTTATTTTTTCTATAGGATAGATAAGAATAAATCCAATTTTACCAAAGAAAACTGGACCTTTCTAAAAATATATCTTGTATCATTTTGGGAAAAGATTTTAAAATGAATATATAAAAATTTATATTTTATTGAATATTTTTTTTTTAATTTAAAATAATAAAATAATTATTAGCTTGTGGTATCTTAATGAAAATCATCTAAAAATAAAATGTTTTTAATGAATAATAAAACATATTGATTTTTAATTGATCATTGCATGTTAATTTAAATATATTAAAAGGTGAATTGTTTATCAATATTGTATTTAAATAAAATTTTGTTAATATATATATATGACTAATTTTTTCATTTTAATTAATTTTATATTGAAATGGGATGTAAAAACAATTTCAAATTTTGAACATTTTCTCTTTAAAAAAACCCATTTGATCATTGTGTTTTCATGATTAATTTTAAACAATATTTTACAACATATATTAATTAAATTTGGAAAAATGGATTTGAATTTTTAATCATAAAAATTTATATTATCTATTAATATAATCCTATTTTTTTACCAAAATGAATAGTGAAAAATGTAAAAATTAATTAACACGGTTGCGGGTAAAAAGGGTTATCGGGGGTTAAAATAAAAATGTACGGATTCAAATGACCTCAAAAAATTAGAAAATTCAATTACATATATAAATTTTGGATCTATGACTTCTATGTATTGATAATAATATATTTTTTCCCATTTTGATGAGCGTTTTAATTTATATTATTCATCCACATCATTAATATCTTATAAAAATATCCTTATATAACAACAAAATTATCATATATATAATTACATGTTTTATTATTTTTTTAATTACCTGAACCCTATCTATATTTATCAATGTGTTTTTTATATCATCATTCATTTTTATGACGGACTACCACCTCACAAACTGATGTCATTTAATTTTTAATTAACACCACTCGTGGTTGAATATGACGATAAATACAGTGTTTATATATGTTATTTATAATATAATTATACCTTTAGAGTAAATATATAACATATAACATTTTTTATTTCCATTCCATATGGGATATGGTAATGTCTCTCAACTGTACACCAGATAACTACCTCCTAAAGTGATGTGATTCATTCTCACTATCTATTTACATGGATGATAACGAGGATAAATTTTATGAATATATATCATATAGATGACATAATTAAGATATTAATGATATATTTATCATTATTAAAATATAATATATCATTTTATGTCTTACAAATTCACTCATTGAATGATTATAACATTGTTCATGTAAATGTGGACTGCTACTTTCACGATGTAATGTGACTCTTTTTTCTTCACCACACCTCATGAAAGATATGTATAAGTATATATCAAGGAAAAAATGTATTTATGATATGATAATCACTATTTAATAGTAAAATATTGTTTTACTCCTTCTATTGATGATTTTTTTAAAATGGAAACGTTGCCCATGCGCTCGAATGGAATACCATCTCAATGATAGTGACACACTTCATTTATCAAAACCATCATTCATGATTTTTATTAATAAAATAATTGATGTAAAAATATGGTAACTATTTCATGAATATTATTATTTATAATATTTAACAATGTTCACTTTAAGAGAAATAAAAATAAAAAATTAATATATATATGAAAAATAGAGAGGTTATTAACTAAAAAACAAAATTAACAAGAAATTGTTATCAAATGGTCAATAAAAGGACATAATTAAAACATATATGGCGTGATATATATATATATGTGTGTGTGTGTTTATTAAATTGATTTATAAATATCATATATTTATAATACTTAATTTTTTAATTAATATTTTATAATTTGAGACTTACAGTAAGGGACATATATGCTCTCTATTTTTTCAGGGAGAAATTTGAAAATTCACCACATGTTTCCTTTTTGTGTTGTATATACTAATCAATTGGATTATTATGTCATGAATATTCTTATTTTAATTAAATTTAATGTTAAATTTTATTTTATTTTTTATTGGGAATATATTTCGAAATATCACTAAAGTGGTATGGGATTTTTGTCTCACATTTATTTTCTGTAATTCGCAAAGAAATATTCACCATATGATTATTTTATGTGGGATATATACTTCACATGAATGCATTTTATGATTTTTTTCATTAAATTGATATTAATTTATGTATCCTTTATATGATCACTCTTTCTTGGGGTTCATATTTCAAAAGTTACCAATGTGGTAAGGGATTTTTGTGTAAAATTGTCCTCCAAGAAAACTAATTTATTTTATGAACCTATTTTCTTAAATGAGGTGTATATACTACCCCATATACATGTTATATAATTAATTTAATTATTTTCATGATAATTTATGTCTCATTTAATGGTATTATTTCATTTTTATTATTATTCAATGTTTCTAAAATCTTTATACATTTAAATTATAATCTCATATTTTGTTGTGATTGTTTATGATTATAATTCCAATGATTTAATATTATAATTAATCTCCATAGTGAATCAAGAATGTTCATATCCTATATTTTTTTCATGATAATACAAGCTTATCTTTCATTTTTATGTCTTTTTATACTCAAATATTTCAAGAATGAAATCTTTATGGAATTTTGTTTTTTGGATGAAATCCATTTTTTTAGAAAAACCATGTTTTCATATAAATGTTATAAAAACTATTTTTAAATTCAGAAAAGTATTTATTAAAGATATATTTACACATTTTATTCTATTTACTAAAAAAATTAAAATTATTCTTCATTTACTTTTTCATAAATATAAAACAATTTGATATTATTAATAATGATAATTTAATATTTTTTTTACATGTATGAAATAAATAAATATTCCACCATCATCACTCATATTTTGTATGAATATTCCTATGAAATTGTTCATGTTTATTCTTGAGGAAAATTATTTTCCATAGGTTAATGAACTATTCCTGTTAAAAAGTAGCTTTCAAAAAAAGTTGTTTTCCTCAAGAAATGTCCCATATAATCTTGCAACATAATTATCCATCTAATATGTCATCATTCGATGATTTTTATACCTTGCTAGGGATTTGAAACAAGGGTAAAATTCTAATTCTTTCTATGAATTTAATATCATGGATAAATGCTTATGGAAGTCATTTCACTTTCAGACATTCTAAAATAATAAAATTATTATGAAACATTCTTCATTTTCAAAATGATATGCTATAATGAAATGATAAAATGATTATGAACCATTTATATTTTAAAATGGATTTGATATAATGAAATATTAATGTAACCTCATTTAATTTCTTAGGTTATGATATAATGATTTTTTGGGATCCTTTGGAAGACATAGATATTATTTTAATTATATTATGAGTAGAACCTATATATCCTCAAAATTAATTGGGAAATTAATATTGTTATATGAGATAAATGGGTACATCAGAGTGTATTCCAATCCCAAAATTGGGTACGTGGTAGGTCATCCTAGACATGAAATAGGGAACACAAGAGGTTATTCCGAAATTGAACTAGGTACACATCTGGTCAAACAATCCCTGACATGATATGAATTTCATAGATGGTATCCTTAAGATATAATCATTTACGATAATGTTTATGATATAATTTCATATCATGTTCCCATTTTAACTATTGTGGAACATTTTATTTAATTTCATTTTGATTCATGGATTACAAACAACAAATATTTTTTTAAATAATCAAAATTATTATCTTTGATATTTATGTTATGGTTTTAAACTGATATTTTCATGTTATCACACCCTTATTATCATGTTATCTTTATATTTTTTCCATGTTTACCCTCACTAAGCATCTAAACTCAACCTATCTTATGTCTCATTTACCCATTTTATGATGAGTGGATTTCAGAATGATATGTTTTTGAATAGTACTAAAGGAGCGGTTATTTATTAGAGATATTGGTGATCATTCACTGAATTATTATATTTTTCACCTAGTCTCTAAAGACATTAAACTATTATCATCACTAGTCATGTATTCTGTAAATTATTTATTACTAATATAAAAAATTTATATCAATATATAAAAATAATGGGTCTCTATAATGTTTTTTGATGTTGGGTGCTCTGTTGGTCGAAACTACTAGTGGGTCAATTATATGAATTATAAAAAAAATTATTTAATTTATTTAATTTACCACATACCAAATTATCATATATAAATATTTCATTATGGAAACATCAATATTTATCTCCAAACAATGGGTGTTTAGAATAGTATAAAGAGAGATATTTATTAGCGACTAAGGACATGCGAACATGGATTGATGATGAATGGGTATGTAGTATCATTATATTGATGAAAACAACAAGAAAATTTTATTCATCACTAATGAATGTGTTTTTTCCATGATAAAAAAATTCTATAAACTATGAATTTTATTAAATGTTTTTAATCCTTTTTAAAAAATTTCCCTATTCAAGTATTATAAATATAGATTTTGTATATATCATTTTACTCTATTACCCTGTGCTCACAATAAATTTGGTTTCATTATAATATTACTTATTTATTTTTTGTGATTAATTTTGACACTATAATTTTAATATTTATAGTTTTTTGTTGGTATTTTATTCTATAATTATGATTTTATCTTCAGTCGTGATTTCTCCAACAACAATTCTTTACATTATATTCTGTTGGTCTTTGGGTTTTCGGTTCAATAGAGCTGGTCTGAATTCATGTTTGATCGAATCCCCAGATTCATGAAGGATGAATGGATGATGTATATTTTAGTTTCCTTAAATAAATCATGATTTTATGTGGTTTAATTTAATATAATTAAACTTTGTAACACCATATGGTGAAGGGAGTATCATTGGATACAGATAAGGTAAATCATAGATAAAATTATAGCCAAACAGATTCTTGGAATGAATGATTAGAGGACTCCCATTCAATTTCTGTTGATTCGATGTTGTAAATGGGAGGTAAAAGTGGAAGATATGGTGGATATATGCTCCCTCATGGGATTCTAAAAAATCATAAGCTAAAAAACCTATATTTATAGGAAAAAATAAATTTAATCTCTTAGCTTTGGAGGTTAGGGTTTTGGTTGAGATTAATATCACACTTCATGTGGTCATTCCCACACATTGTGTGGCCCTAAATGGGTAGCTAGACCAGTTGCCGATGGAACATCTCATTTCTTAGTGTAAATATTCGTGACATGTAATCATAGGGAAATAGCATGTATATTTTTAAATATAGATGAGCCATGTATCTTCTGTGCATTCCTAAATTTAATGGTCATGACCATATTACATAATAATTACTAGAGTACATGAGCACGAGCTAAAAAAACTTTCTTACCTTAGTCTACTAAGATATATTATGTAATCGACGTATATACTGTGTAGATACACATAACTATCCAATAAATTACTATAGGAGTACGTCCTTAGCTGTTAATGTAACGACACACACCATGTGTCCCAACATATACACCATTTACTTTTATATTATAAATTCAAATTATGCATCTACTTCATTTTGACTATGCTTTGGGCCTATGAAAAAGACAATCCTATATAGGTATTAGCATATGATGTCCTGGTTTTCATCAATTTTTCCTCAAACATATAGAACTATGTGTTCTGGCTGACATTATTATTTTAGTGATTCTTGGATAATGGTAATAATAAGGAAATATTATTAATGATATATATTGTTAATACTCCACTTTCTTGATCAAAGATGGGTCCCTCATATATTTTATAAATGAAGAGACAATACTATCCCACATAGGGTTAATGTACAATATCTGTAGGGTTGTAATCATGAGGTTATAATCATCCTATCATTCTCTAGGTGGAAAGTCCCCATATCATTCAAACTGGTATAGGATGAATTCTACCACATTAGAAAGGGTTTGGTCCTTTATTTATAGTGTTGAATATCCATTATTTAACTCAAGTGGTGTGTGGGTCCTCCATTATAGTAGTTCTTCCTTAGTATTATTATGTAGTGGTGTGGTGTGGGGCCTCCATATTATTGAGAAATTATACAATTCTCGTTGTTAATTAATAAATGTCCTTGTAATATTACATTAATTTGTGAGAAGAGGACCCTTTTAAATATCTTATGAGGTCATGTGAGACATTTATATTTTCTTGATAAGACATTTGGAGATGAATTAATATTCATTTTTATTAGATTGGATTTGTAGATGGATATCCCTTTTTCATCTCTCATGGGATTCATTAAGAGAATATATCTTCAGGATTCATATTACCCTCTATGTTTTTTGCGTCAATAACTATAGTATCACTATATCTCTTCGTGCATATTTTTTCGGGAATCTTATAAGGTATATATATACTAAACCATGCATGGTATTTTCACACATGTGTTGTGATCTTTGTAGATTACATTAATATCAATGGTGATATTGGGTAACTAGGTCCTATAAGATCATAGATATATATATTAGAGCTGAAAATCATTGATTTTCAAACATTTATGTTCTTTTTTAGGCTCTCTTCAAACTCTTTTTTATAAT
This sequence comes from Viscum album, assembly GCA_963277665.1. NCBI lineage: Eukaryota > Viridiplantae > Streptophyta > Magnoliopsida > Santalales > Viscaceae > Viscum > Viscum album. The sequence goes on along the minus strand of OY728128.1, from coordinate 790,303,165 downwards.
TTTTTTTGGTTTGGACTTCATTTATAATTGGGTATGTATATTTAAACATTAAATATTCTTAATTTTTTTTACATTGATTATTTTTGAGTGTTTTTTTGTGAATTTCTCACACACTAGATATCCATCCATTTATTTAACTCTAAATAGATTCATAGATATATTTTTTTCTGTTCATTCAATTACACTGGGATCATACATCCCATTTAAATATTACAGCTACTCGGTACTTTTCCCCAACTCATAGCCTCTTTGATGTGTTATAAGAATGTCATAATCATTATACTTCCATCATGGGGGGACTTGGTATATCGGTTCGTGATATATAGGTTTCAAATTTTTTATTTCCCTCATGGTAGTGTTTGGATATTGGCATTATATGGTGTTATGGTTTCAAAACAGATGAAAATAATGGCTATGTGTATCACTATTGTGTCTTAGGTTGGGTAACCATATCACAATATAGTAGTGGATGTATCTAGTACCCAAGACCCAAACAAACTTCTTGAAAAATTTGAATACCATTGTTAAATTAGAGTGCAAAATACAAAATAAATCATATAGTATGTTTTTTTAATTCATATTATTTTTTATTTTTAGCCAAAAAATATACTCTTAGATCATGGAACATCATGATAATTTTAAATATTCCTCCATGTTCAAATTATATTAGGATTATATGGAAATTTTGTAAACACTTCCTGTTGATAGATGAGGCATCATTACAAGGACTTGTTAAGGTGGTAAGCAAGACCCTCAGACAATAGATTATTTAATCGAGTAAGTGGTCTGGGTTTTCTATCATTGGTACCATTACCAGTAATATGATATAATCCAAAAACGTTTTTTATTGTAGTCTATCAAGTCACTGGTGTTTTTATGTCTTCCTGATCCAAGATGAAACTAACCCTCTCTCAAAATAAATAAGGTCATATCTTTAGATAGTAGTAAATGTTAGTGACCTCAATGGTATCCCAATATTAGATATATGTGATGGTTTATATTTTCTACATTGTGTACAGACCCTCCTAGTGTTATATTGATCTTGATATCTTGAATTCTTCAATGAAATTAACTATAATGGTAAATACATTCCTATTTACTTGGTGTGGCTTCGAGAATGTGATGAATATGAATGATTCCTCCATACTGATTCATTCACATTGTATATGATTTAAAACAACTAATGTTAGTCAGTTCCACCAATTATAGGTAGTGTTGAGGTGCTCTAGATTAGTTTGTTTTAATTTTATCTTAGTTGATATTTTTGTGGTGCTAAATTGTTATATTTGAAAAACAGTTATTGTAATCTAGTTGGTAATGTGGAATTATATCTCCAGTAAGTGGAGGCTTATTACCTAATGATAGATAATTGATTTATGTTATGTTCTTTGAATTCTATACTTTATTTGCAGTTTTAATATACAAAGGCATAGGCAACTCCTTCTCTAATGAATACAATGTTTGAGACATGGAGATTTAATTATAGCCATTATCTAAAGCATCGCCTCTAGAGTATCCTACTGATTTTGTGCTGAAAGTGTACATTGCTTCTGGGAGTGTGACTTGACTGGTGGAGGAGATAAATTCATGTGAAATCCTACCAATGTGATAATGAGACACTATAATGTTTTTCAACTTTTTCCAATGGATAAGTATAACTCCCCTTTATATTGAGATTTTGATTATTTGAGTTGTATCCATAATATGAAGGGTTATTTAAGACCTATTACATCCCCCAAGACAACTCCATGGTGGGCCGTGAAAAAGGTTGATGAGATCTATATGATTTTTGTGGATTATAATCACCCAAATCAAGTAACAAAAATGAAAAGTGGCCCCTTAAAATTATTGGTCACTTTTTATACCACTTGAATGGTGTGAGTTAGTTCTCAAAGATCAATCTCAGGACCATATATTATCAAATAATAGAAAAAAGGGTGATATTCCAAACCCAACATCAAGATTTTCCTACAAAAAATATGTGGTCCTATTTATTACTTGTTGGTATAACAAATTACCCCATATTCGATGTGCTGCTTATAAATTAGATCATCAAATATTATTTAGACAGGATCATGGTTACCTTTTTGGATGATATTATACCATACTAGGTTTCTAAAGTGGCACACATAATTATTTTGATCATATGCCTAGACATACTCACATAGCACCAATTATGGTGTTCCCAAGAACATTCATCATTGGATTCGAGAGGTTCATTTTTTACAGTATATAAACATTGATCATATAGTGGTCACGCACCAAAAAATGGTTGATTCTGTGTTTTCATGTCATCCACCCATTAGAATGTATAAGGTGAAGAGTTTCCTCAGTTTGGTAGGGTACTATCAGAGGATAATTATGCAATTTTCTAGGATAGCTATAACATTTACTAGCTTGACACAATATGGTTATTCATTTTATTCACCTAATCATTGGAAAAACCTTCACAGAGTTGAGCCAATGGTAAATAAGTCCTCTTATGATGAGACTAGAATATGATGGAGTAGAGTACATAGTGTTTTTTTATTCCTCTTAAGTGGGAATTTGATTTATTTTTACATGGATGAATGTAATTTCTATTCTTTTGATGGGGTATTTAAGACCCCATGAGTAGGATTCTTCAACAAATATGATTTTGGTTATATAATTCATTGCCATCATGGTGTAATGTTTCTTTCTTCTGGAAAAGGGTCATATTATTTACTCATGCCAATATATTATCAAGTACATCTTTTACCATTGAGATCTCAACATATGATAGAGGTATTTTTATGATTTAATATGGGATTATGACATTGACATAATCTATACACTAGAGAAGGTTAATGTTGTTACAGATTCCCTTATTAGGATATATCATTCTCTCTTGGGGGAGTATGTGTTAGAGCAGTGGGTTTTGTATTGTCTTATTCTGGTGTAGGCGAGATGTGTAGATCATTAAAATTAAATTGTAGTAAATCTTATACGTCATCATCATGTGAGTGATTCACAAAATAGAGATGTCAATTTTGAGGTTTTGTGTGAATAGTTATCCTAATGAGATGAAATATATTGATTTTATAAAGGGGAAGAATCATGCCATCCATTTATAAGGATTATTGGTGCTTCCAATCATGTAGTATAACGAGGTGTTTAGGGAGTTTCATATTTCAATTCTAAATGTACATCCATGTATTGAAAATACATACATATACCATTAAGAGTATTTTTGGAGGTCTTCCCTGAGGAGAACAATTTCCAGGTTTTTCACTCAGTGTCTCACACAATATGTAGGTAAGGGATAAATGTAAAGATTTGGTAGGTTTTATTTAGAATATAATGATATATAAATGGGTGTGGGTTTGTAACATTGATGTAATTTTTTATGGGTACTCGAAGGATTGTGAGTGTCGCTGAATGTTTTGAGGTTATTGATGACTAACTAACTAAGGTGGATTGTTTTATTTCAATAATGGAGATGTTTTCGGTAGAGACATGGGTATTTATTGTGTGTGAGATCATATGGAATCATGGGGTATCGACAATGATCTTATGTTAACATTATTATAACTACAAATAATGAATGTGGAGATGTTATTTATAGATTTTTTACCCACTTAATAATGAGAGGAATATTCCCAACATAGGATAAATTTTTGTCTAAGCAGACCATATTGACATTAGAGAACATGTTTTGGGATAGCTTGTTGGTTTTTCTAATGGAGTTGTAAGGATCACTTCAAATTGGAAGAGATCCCTTTTAATGGAATATATCACTTTGATATTGGTCGATCACCATGTGAGCTATTATATAGGATTCATAGAGTCTACTCTTTTGTTGAAATATATTTAGTGAGGAAACTATTTTTTTGTAGATAATTGGTATAAGAACAAGAGTTTATAGGTTATCCATTAGCAATTGAGTATGTCTTATTATAGAAATGAATATTATGTAGAATGATTTCATATCCCATTAGAGTAAAATATTGGAGGTTATGTATTCTTTAGAGTCTCACTATGATGTAGATTGTATTGCTTATAGGGGGAAAACCATTTCCGTTGACATTAGAAAGGTCCTATTAATTTATTTTTTGGTTTGTGGAGGTTTCTTATCACTTTGCCTTACCAATTCAATGGGACCGAGTCCATGAAATCATTGATGTGTTATAACTGAGTAGATATGTACACAAACTATTAGATTTTATTGACTATGGTGAGATTGTAATTATTGACAGTGCCATCATCTTAGAGTACATGGTGGAAATTTAGAATCCATAGGAGAATCCTATTTGGATGGATCGTTACTTTAGATTGCATTACAGGGTAGCACACAAATGTATATGAGAGCTCCAAGGAGCATGAGATTCAAATGTGGGCAAAATACCCCCATATATCATTATAGAGTTTTCATTTTAGGGTGGAAAAACATTATGGAATGTATAATGTAATGAATTTATATTCATTGGATTAGTCAATTAAATATTTCTAAATGTTTCTCTAGGTATTCCATCAGAGTTGTCAAAAATTTGTGGAGTTGTAAGACCCCAAAATTAACATATTAAAAATATTAATATATTTTAAAATATCTAGGAACATATTATTAGAAAAAAATTCTTTCTCATTGATCGATACATCATAAGAAATATATGAGACCATATTTTTTACAATAATCTAGATCTTACCCTATGGGTGATATAAAGAGGGTCGATGTCATGAATTTAGTGGTGTGAAGTCAGTGGTTGGTGCATTTTTTGAATTTAATAATTTATTTATTTAATTTCTCCAAAACCAAATCATCCTTTATTAGTATTAAATTTTATAATTTTTATATGGTTATTCATACAACAAAATGATATTAGAGGATTGGAGGAGGAGATCTTTGTTAGTTCTAATAGTCATAGGATTGTGGATCAATAAAGATTGATCGATGAGAATCTCAAAAGAGATAAATATAGTAGGTTCATCGTATTCATCGTAGGAGGATGTGTTCTTAAAAAATTATTGATCCACTATCTTGGTATGTTGGGTTATATCATATATTTCTACTCTTTGAATATTTTTCCATCCAAGTATTTATTATAATATTTTGATATTCTTCATTTGTTTTCATTTTAGCATCCAATATTTAACATATATTATTACAAAAAGTATCTATTTTTCATGATTTCATCACTTGGATTCTTCAAATTTATGGTAATTGGCATTGATCCCATCATTCAATGATTATCTTACCTTAGTTGATGAGATTTTTTTACCATTATTCTTCACATTCTTCAGTATCATCCCTTGGGGTTGTGGTTCCCCATTGCCAAGAAAAATGTAAACATTATGAAACCACTATATATTAGGAAGATGCATCAACAATGTTTACATCATTTTTTCATATTGAGCAGGGTGTTTTGTTGGATTTGGTCATTCTAATATTGGTTTGGAACTCTAAATAGTTACAAGACGTGCATCAGCTACAACTATAGGAACGATATGTTCAATTTTATACCATGTAGTGGTAGGGAATCCACAAATAAATCCTTAATAAACAATATTGGATGATTTAGGGTGTTTAATGTACAATATATGAATGCTATTAGCTCACACACGAAAATTGTCGGATTCTGGAAAATCTGGAGTTACACAATGTGTAGTTCAGTAACAAACCCCATGAATCCCCTGGATATGGATGATTGGGGTTTCATGTATATAAATATCACATGTCATTTGGTTGGTCGTACATGTTGTTTGACCCTACTAGGGAATCCAAGCCATTTGCTAAAGCCAAATTTCTGGGACCTGATTTTGGTATACACACTATGTACTTTGAGGGATACACATTGTATATATATATATATATGAATATATTAGTTTTTTAATTTGATTACATGTCTAGAGGAAATAGGCATGGACAGAGTACATGGTAATGGGATGAAAGATAATTTTATACCATGGGATTCCAGTACATTCCATGTACAATACATGCATTCTAAATTGACACACAAGGCTATACAAGCAATGTTTAGGGGATACAATTATTACGTCTCTTGAGGAGGACACATGACATGTGTCCATATGTACATGTGTTCTAATATATTATGTGATTCTTATATTTCATATCTCTTTATTTGTGAATATTATTGTTTCATTAAAAATCCTGACCTATGCAATTTTCAACAAAGGATATGATGGGGACCTTTATTTTATTACTCCAAAGATACAACATGGGGTGTTATTAGTGATATGAATCATTCGGTGATGTGTGGAAAATAATAGGGATTAGTCATTATTAACATACAGTTTTAGAGATCAGTACTACCGTGACATTCTGGGAAGTTGGTCTCTGATATAACTTATAGGGGTTGAGATATAACTCCCAATAAAGATAGATGAGACATCTATCTATGAGGGGGTACTCTCGTGGTCTAAAATACACTATTCTTTCTAGGTGGCAGGACCACCATATCCTTCGTATAGGTTGAGATGAACCTCCCACAAATTAAAAAGGTAGAAGGCCATCTATGTGTGCAGAAAATTCTCAGTTTTTGAGCTCATCAAAGTGTAGGTCCACCATTGATGTAGTGATCCCTCACTGATTATATATAGAGACAAGGTTTAAGTCCTCTATATTCATTTGAGTATATACAAGGGGACTAAATATAAGATATCACCCACATGGATATGGTTCATAGGTAAGGTGGAGTGGGACCTCCTCTAGATATCATTTATGGTCAGATGTGATATTTGGATTCGGTTATGGGGCCTTTGGAGTTATAAACACACACATAATTATTATCTGCATTGTAGAGATTGGTATCCCATTTCTCTCTTACTATAGTAAAAATATGTCAATTTTTATTATCATTCCTTGATTAATATTTATTTACAGTTTGAGCTGACTATTATTCCTTTTTATTTCTACATTCATATATTTCAGGAAGTGCTAATGAGTATGTATATACTCAAATATACATAATATTTTATTACATTTTTTATTTCATACACGTATCATAGATATATCAGTGTTATTAATAGTTTATATTTTTAAGATCATAGTTATACATAGAATATATAAATGTACTTGGTGGTCATCCATACTGATTGTGATTCGTTCTTGATTTTGTTTCTCTTTTCCTATTGTTTCAGGAAGAGTCTTCATTTCTTTTTGGTCATGTATTTTTCATATATATAATTTTTTATACATTTTTTTATATTGATTCAATCCTTTTTATTTTTTCATTCATGGTTTACACACTATATGGAAGGAAAATTAATTTATTCATTACAATTTTTTATGGAGATGTATTCATGTGTTCATATTGGTAGATTGGGATAAGTCCTCAAATATTAGTGTTATTCATAATTGGAACATGTCATCGGTCCCAATATTAACTTAGGATGTCTTTGGGAGTCACAATCAAATTATTATGTTCCAGGTAAGCCCTAATGGGTTGGTTTATGATACATTACTACTGGATTTTATATACTAAATATGGAAGATGACTATGTATGTTCTCATGATCATACAATTATTTTTATATCTTCGTAAAAACCCCATGATATCAAAAAAGTATCATTGATGGTAAAATTTATATTATGTTTAGGGATTACATAATAGGATTTAATATATTAGACTCCATGAAATATCCAAAGTTTTACCATGTAACTCCCTTCATCTCCCATTCTGACCAATCCATTAATTATTATTCAAATATAAATTTTTAATCAACATTCAATTGGTATCAATTATTCATTAGGTATGTTTTTTTATTATATATAGTTTGATGTCTACGAAAATATCCACTCTTTATTCTAATTAATTTAAACTTTTTTATTGTGATTGTGAACATGTGTTTTATATTTATGATATGTTTTACATTTCCTATATGTATTTATTTCATAATACATGTATTTTTATTTTGAATATTTGTAGTTCGATAATCATTTTGAAATATCCTGGTTCTGAGGAAATTCAATAATTTAAACACTCGCAAAACGTAGAACTCAAACAATTACTCCCAATTTTTAAATATCCATACATATTATAATATTAAAAAAATGAGAATAATTATTTTAAATAATATTCTCCATATGAACGTTACAAAACTTTTAAAATTTTAGGGAGAATATTAGGGAATTTGGGTGGACCATGTCAGACATACCATATATTATCCCCTTCATTATCATAGATATGATACTTTTGGACCACATGGATAAACTATTTAGGTATAAACCAAAATTAAATTACACTAATATTTTATAATTTTTCAAAAATGAATTTTAAAAATTACATTAATATATTTCAATTTATCCTTCCATGACTCTTCTTGGTTTTAACATGTCCACATTATACCAAATAAACCTAGTTTCAAAATAAATATAAAAATTAATCTATTATGTATGTTCTCAAGAGGGTGAATAAAATTTGATTAGTCTTCATTGAATATATATAATTGAACCAATCCACTCATAAAGACAATTTCCCTATTTCCATTATTCCCAATATTCATTACAGACTTTGCAACCTGACACATTAATATTTTCCAACGTGTTTCAAGAGATATTTAAATATTTCTATTATATTATATCTCTTGGAGAATATAATATTAACTTTCATGCTCGGTACATTTTATTATAAAATCATGTAATTAGGTAACTATAATTCCTCTGGTAATATCTAAATAATCATGGAGATTATATTTTCATATTACCTGGACTCTTTAATAGTGGAATTTATGAATGAAAATAATTTATATAGAACTACTTTTAATCAGTTTTTATCTTTTTGGGAAAATTATTTTGTTTTTGTAAAAAGATAAACCTAGTTTTAAATTTTAAAAAAATGTCATTTTAGGGTAGATAAGGGATTTTTACTTGGTTATTATAATCATAACATAGAATTGTGGTTTATATATCTATGGTATTAATTATTTCTTCCATTTAATATCCTACATTAATATAGGGTGACCAATCATTCATGTGACATGTTTATATTTTTTTCATCACATCATCAGAGATTTTAGTAAAATATCTTTTCCATCTTCCCATCTAATTCAAAAAAATATTGAATTCATTTTTTGTTAATTAATCTGGGGATTCATTTTATGAGCTAAATAATTGTTTCCCCTCTCTAAAACTAATACATCCACATGATGGGAGGATTCTTTTTTTCATATGGGTGGTGTTTAAAAATTAAAATTTGGAGAAATATTATTTTCGATATTGGAGAAAAATCAGCATTTGATTTCCTGCTGTTCAAGGAGATTAAATTCATCCAAAACACACTAAAAATAACAAAAAACTATTTTATTTCTATAATTTGTTCTTTAGATAAATTCTTCTCTTATTTATTAGAATCTCATGTAGTTTTATTATAACTATGAATCATTGAGATATATATTGAAGAATCTCACTAAAGTATCAAAAATATCTATATGAAACTCATTTAATATGTTTTTTGCATATAAATAATGTATTATAAGGTTTGAGAGAACATCAATGTTGATTACATTAGTAGGTCTTCCACACATCAAACGATAATATCATTGACTCATTAATGTGATAATCATCCATATAAACTATCATGTAAAAATCCTTGTTTAATGATTTTGTTCACAATATTCTCTCCTTTTGAGAAATATGATATTTTTTAGAAACCACTACTTCAAAAATTTATGTGTAACTCATATTTTTTGTGGATGATCCCAATATATAGAACATTCTTTTTGAGAAATACATTTGGTGGTGTGTTATTGATCGTGATTTAGAGTCATATTTCCATTTAATCCACACAATTTATTATGGTAAATATTTTAGAGCCCAAATTATAGGTTTAAAAATTTGGACTCCATATTTTATTTTCCAATTTTTTCTATAATTCCCATATATTTTTTCAATCATAGATTTCCAACATGCGTAAAAATTTCATTATGATAAAAGATTCCATAATAACTAATAATATTCAATGATATTTTTTCTGTTTATATAATTGATTTTATAGTTTAATAATATATATAATCTTGTTTCCTGAATACGTTTATTGTTAATGAATATGCCAAAAAAAATGTAGAGGTCATGGCTATAATTACTGATCACTCAAATGACACAGTGTATTTTTATAGGGGATTATTTTTTTAATTTGGAATAGAAAAGGATAAAATGAATTACTAATTTCATATTATTATAAAGAAAAAATTATCTTACCAAAATAAAAATAATGGGTTGACCCAAAAAAACATTACCTCCTTTCCACCCCAAACAACCGCCTGCCTAATGATTCAATATAGGATTTGGAAAATATATGTCGGAGAAATGTGAAGATATATAGAAATGATTTGAGAATGTTCATAGATGTTTTTATTTGGGCCTATATTATCCTATAAAATACTCCTCATAGTATTTCCCCATATATTAATGTGTTTGTAAAGTCTTTTTCTATCCTCATAGAAGTTAAGAATTTGGTATTCATATCTATAATGAAATATAATATATATTAATCCTTATTTTGAGATCCATGGTATATCCAACATCAATTTATTAGAGATATATAATTATCATTACATTAGAACTCAAGGTATTATGATGTACTAGAAAAATAATAAAATAATATAATGACAAAAAATTGGAATTTCATGATGCTAAAAAGGTCCTTCTTAATAGTTTATCATTTAAGAAATTTCATGGATTTTTTTGTTCTATACTGTATAAATTTTTTTATAACTCATATTTTTCTTATGGGGATATGGATATCATATGGAAGTCCATATTTATAATCCATAGATTTAATTACTCTAGGTTAAAGTTAAAATAATAGGGAATTAAAATACATGTAGTCTATGTAATTGCAATATAAGGAAAAACCAACAGTTGATAAGATCATTTAATCCCCAATAAAATACAATTTATGTTATCCTTATAATTTCAAATTCATCATTTTAGGAAAATCTAGTATTTCATAGGGAACCAATAATGTAGTTTTTATATTTTATGTGTGAGATATTGGAATAACGATTGAGTAACATATTTTCGATATTTAATTGTGGGTGTTTATTTTTTTCCCAAATAATGATAAAAAAATAGTTTCATGTACAATTATTATTTAAATGTGGCACATAAAGATAATTTATTCTTGATTTTCCCTATCTCATTGGTAATATGTCATTCAGGAGAAATATTTTTATATCACTATTTTTTATTCATTTATATTAAATTATTTTATTTAATTTCTAAAAAAAATTTCACACATGGTAGTGATTTTTGATATTTTTCATATTTAATTGATGTTATAATAGATTAAAGTAAGTTTTCAACTTCAAATAATGGAATTTCCATATATTATTTTTTTTCAAATTAATTTCATTACATTAACAATTGAAAAATGTGTAGGTACAATATATTTGAATATTTAATGTCCTAAAAAACTTCATATGAAATTTTTTATTATTTTTTTATTATTAAATATGGGTGTAATGAGATTTAAAATATATGTGGATATTGAGGTAGGGTGTATAATTTTTCTCTGTTAAGAATGCTTAAGTGAGTGGGTATTGAAATTTTATTCCAACTAATATAATATTGGCTCAGTGGAGAACCCCAATATTAAAAAACTACATCAGCTTAATATACCTCACAAAATATAGAATGAAATGATTGATATTATGGTCATAAAAACATCTATATAATTAGTGTTATATTATATCTATTACTTGTTTCACCATGATTATTTTCATTAATTTCACTAAATTTTATTTTTGTACAACTTATGAGAAAATTCATTTCAAATTTAATGATATTTACACATTGATTTTATTCTATATTCTTTTTTATTTCTATCATAGATTGAGAAATTTCAAAATTTATATCTTATTTTTATTTTCCTGATTTCATGACATTGGTATTTTTTTAATTGTGTAAATGAATAATTATAGGGTGTCGATAAAATATATTTTTATTCAATATTTTATAGATAATAAATTATATATTTTACACAAGTTAATCTAAATTTTTAAATATGGATGATATATGATTACATCATATATTCGATTGTTTGACGAAAAATCCAGTTTTAGATAAATATGATATACTTTAGTATTTTTATATGACACTTCTTCTCAATCATATTGAAAAATAATATTTGAAGAGAGAATTATTCAAATTTTCAGTTATAGAGAATATTTTATCCATCTCTATTCGATCTCAAATTTTATGGGATTAAATAGTCCATGAAGTCAAAGCTATTATGAAATCATTGGCATGGTACAATTTATATTCGGGGTATATCCTATTTATTCAATATTTTATTTGGAATATATTTTCCCAATATATATAGGATAAATTTCAATATTTATCATATTTAAAAAAATTATAGAATGTTTATAATTTTTTATTTTTATAAATTACGTTAATGTCAGATTATAATATTAGGTTGAACAATTCTTTGGTAATTGTAAACTATTATAAAAACTTCCTTTAATATACTATAAAGATGGGTTTTCATCTCATTTTAAGGTGTTTCAAATGAATTGCGATATTAATGGATTATTATATGTAGATCCACTACATATCTATATGAATTAGCAAACGGATATACCCTTTTGAAAGGCTATCCTCTGGTGGATTTTTCTTTGAATTCGGGTCGTAACTATCATTTCTTGAAAAAAACTCTATATTGCACTAATTTTTATGTACACATTTTATTCTTATACATTCACATTTTTAGGTTGGAAATCATGATTATAAAATATATTGGGTTAAAAATATTAATAACATTTCCATATGAATATTCTTTTATGATGGGTACTCCACCCACAATAGGTTACAATTTATTACTGATTAATCAAATTAAAACCTTTGTAATTGATATATTTTAAATAAATTGTAATTCTAAAAATGATATTAATTTGATATAGAAATTTATTTTTAAATTTAATAAAAAATAAATAACAGTCTATGAAAAATTTTACACGTTAATTTTTATAATATATTAATGTTGTGATTACAATATTTACTAGTAAAACAAAACAAGATGAAATCAATTTTACGTGTTAAAATAAAATCTCAAACCATAAATAATTCTCATTTTCCATGTTAAACCCTAATATAAATTTTCTTTAACAAAGGTTAATTATGGTTTTTATGATTTATTATTATGAAGTAATCATCGTGTTCAATTAATTACATCATTATAGTTAAAGATATTTCCCATGGTGTTAATGGAATAAAAAATGATTCGGTCATAAATAATTTGATAATTGTTTAAATGAAAATGAATAATAAATATAAGTGGTAGAGTTAGATCTAATTTATCCTATAAAAAATATATGATATGTTTTCACATTAAATTGTATTCATTATATTTTTAAACTAATGTAACATTATTCTTCCCAAATAAATATTCATGGGATTTAAATATCAAACAAACCCACTATAAGTTTGGTTGTATATTTCATATATTATGGATTTGTAATTCATTTTATTATTTTATTTACAAACTTCCACCTTGAGAAACTGACCTTGTTCTTCTACGCGGTTTAAAATAAGTCTAAAAACAAAACATCATTTGAGGGTATCAAAAATAATTCATTTATGTGAGGTTTCACTAGGAATGGTAGTTAGCGGTTGTTGTGCAATGTGGCACCATATAAGATCATGGAGTAGATAATGTGTTCTCAAGATTTGGTAGTATTATATATTCCATGATCATTACTGATGCTACACAATGTCATATAAGAACTTAAAAATAGAAATGATTCATGAAATGATATAGAGTTCACAATTCCAACCATATAAGAGGAATGATGGAAAATCATGAGAAAATGACCATATTTGTTAAATGAAAATGAATGGATAATTCAAAATACACTAATGTCCATTAATATTTTTTATTCACTCAATAATAGATAATTAAATAATATGGTTAATTATTCCCCATAGTAATCCTATACATAGTTGTAATCAAGAAAAAAATAATCATCTGTTGCATAACATTTAATCGAAAGGGTTTAAACCTATCTATAGGAAATGATGTTTCATTATACTCCATTATGTATATAGTTTCATTGTAATATTATTTTATTTAAAAAACATATAAGAGGCATCATGAGGTACCACATCATGGTCAATGTTGATCTATTCATGTCAAAACCTGATCGAAGTAACGAGATGAAAAAGATTCACCATCATAGATTTGTCTACCTTGATCATGAAATTCCCTAAATAATAGCTAAATGTTGTTATTATAGTTGAGTCATACTGATCTCATGAATATATTTATTTGGGGTTAATACTCAAAATTAGGAATATATATTTGTCCTATCATAATGGTATATTTTACACCATGACATGCTTGGTGGTGGATAAAAAGGATAAAGCATTTATGTGGACTCTATTAGTTTTCACTAAATCACTTTCATTATACCATGTAATTTAATTACTTATAAATATTTTTCAATGTTATGTCTTTATGAATATTTCAGATTGTTTCACATTTTTTACATGCATCATTGTCCCATCAATAGTTTACACTTTTCTATATTCAAATAATTATTTTTTATTGTAACTATTAATTCAAGTAAGATTCATTTAAATTCATATTTTGTAACTTTTGGTTCAATATCATATTTTATTAACCACTACCTATGATGAATCATTCATGTGATATGGAATATTTTTCACACCATGAATATATTTTTTTAAGGGGTGATAAGGGAATTGTAAGGAAATTTGAGTGTTGATGTACATCTACACTTTTTCATGGAATGTTGGTATCGTTTTAATTTTTTGACATAATTTAATCCATTTCCTATGAAAAAATACATTATGGAAGTGTTTGGAGGTAGGAACACAAAATCAAAATAGAATAATTGGATATAAAAATATTACATTTTATTATTTTCTTTAATATTTGACCATAATGCATATTAGTTAGTGTATTTATCTATTTAAAATATTTTTGATTGTTTATATGGAATCAATAAATTTAACCACAACATTTTGGTAACATTATAATTACTCTACATCCATTAAACATGATTCTTTACCTATGTGAATGAAGAATTTTCTTTAAAAATCATCCTTTATGCTTGACTGTGAACACCTATTTTAACATATTTCAATCATATTATTTATATATATTTTTTATTCTTATTGAAAAAAAACCACAATAGATAAATAAGTTAACAATATAATTAATAAACTATCAAGGACCACACTACCACCTCATGGGTTTTCCTTAGAATCCATTATTATATGTTTTCACAATTATATGAATAACAAAAATGTTTTTATATTTATAAACTCCCAACAACCTATTCAATGTAACGATGTCAACACAAATTCTAGGTTTTTGGAATCTTTACCATGAAGAATAGTGAAAATATATTTTCTATATTTTTTTATTAACTCAATATCTTCACAACTAAATTCTATTTTTGATTCTTATTCTATTATAGTGCATAAGGTGTATGGTTTTTAAATGTTAACAATAGACAATTCATGATTTAGTCTCTGATTACAAGGCTATAAATCTTAGACTAAATATATCCATTAGAATAAAACATAGATAATTGACACATCCACATTTCTTATCAATATATAACAATGTATGAAAATCATAACCCTAAACGTTCGATGGATTTTATACACATTTTTCATATATAGGCAAATAGATCATTATGAAACCAATAACGTAGGCATGAACCATCTTTATATTTCTGTTTATATATACATATTGATACCCCTAGAATTTTTAATCCCCCCCATAAATACAAAAAAATTATATAAATATCATTCTAATATAGATGATACATAATATCATATCGTTGAACAAATATCAAACTAGTTCCCAAAAAACAATTTTTCAATTTTACTAGAAATTCGTGATACCATGGAACACAATGGTGTATCTTAAGTCTTGTTTAGGATATATATGTTCCCATTTTTACTATATTATATACTTCAATAATTGTTGAAAATTCAACCATCCAGATCAACTACTACATAGAACAAGCTAAATAAATGATTTTTACACAAATTAGTTCAACCTTCATATACATGGAATATAAGTACAGATAAACAAATCATTGATTAATTGGATGTAGTGTCATATTGTGAAGAATTGTGAAGATTCCAATATATTCTCAAAATGTTACAAAATAATCTCCTTGATGTTCATTATTAGATACCAACATTCCACTATAAATTAAATCATTCATCCCAATTCATGTTTAACAGTTCAATGGATAGTTTTTAATTGATAAGGATAAACAAGGTTACCTATGTCAACATTGGGGAAACATTACATAATGATTTTTTCTAGATAATTTTGAGATAACCACCAATATATTGAATTAATCTTGTGGATAAGACACAATAGTTTTCTACTTATGTATAGACTCTATCGAATATGTTGGATACATTATAATTCAATAATTGATTTTATCATCACCTACACCAACATATGATTTGTAGTCTTCTTAGATGTGTGGTAATTTTCATGATTAATAGTAGTTCCAACATAAATTTGAGGGCATTAATCCCATGAATTATAACAAAATATTTCTAATTGTGTCTCACAATAATTTCGTAATTCATATAATATGGGGAGACCAATGAAACCCAAATTATCAAAATTGATTCAGTGATAGATGAAATCATAATGACCGAAGAACATATAGATAAATAAAGCACATCCCATATACCCACCTAAACAATAAACATAGAAAATATTTTATTCATTTCTTCCCTATTACGATCAATAAATCAATATACAATAAAAATTTAACTATTATAATGTAAACACCCCAACCCCAATTTCCTGAAGCCAGTGCCTTATATTAATAAATTAATATGTTTAAAATGATGTTACATAGTGAAATAATGTATAGTTTAGTATTTTTAGAAAATTGGATAAAAAAATAAGAATTATGTCACAACATGAAAGAAAAAACTAAATTACAAGTCCATTTGAAACCCCGATAAACTATTAGATTATAGAAATAAGTAATTCATAATGATATATATCCTCAAATCCTTCTACAAAAATAATACATACGAAAGGATTGATCTTATATTCTCATTGTAGGTTAGCAATATAATATATGATATTATAAACATAAACATTATCTATGGAAAATAAATTAAAATTCATTCCTTAAAAAATAAACATCAACATAATATCGCAAGAACAAAAGGAGATAAAATAAATCCACATAACAGATCATAATAGAATGAGCCTTACCCATGGATATTATACTCATCAAATATCACAGGTTTTATTGATATCAATTATCATAATGAGGTAATGAATAATCACATACATCAAAAACATATTGTCTTGGTTGGGGCAATGACTTCTAAAAATATTTGGGTAATTCCTCGGCCAAAACCCATTCTATTTTGTCTCATACGACCTATTCATGAGTTGAGGGGCCATAGTGGGACCTATCAATAAAATATTATGTCAAATTATTCCCTCACATGAAATTAAATAATGATAATCAATATATACGATCATATTTAAACTAACATATTTAATGTAAAAACATTCCCCAATTAGTAAACATAAACACAAACCATTTGGAGTAATATAGTGAATGGTATTAAGATAGAACATCCAAAATCTAAATAATGATAAACCATTAAATAAAATATGTTTAATGATATCATTAAATATTAATCCCAATTAAAAATAATAATCAATTAGGGTATTGAAATAAATGTAAATACTAGTAGAAACTCATTAAATAATACGTGATAGAAATACTCTTCTACTTTAAAAGTAGTGTACTTTTGGAATTTTTTTTATTAAACTAGAAGTTAACTAATATAGATTTTTCATAAAGGAATATTATATTTAAAAAAATAATGGTTATTTAATAAATATTATAGAGTGAACATTAATATATGTTAGTATTAAACAAGTTCCATTGATTCAAACATGTTTATGATGAATAATTTAAGAATGAACCTTTTAAAACATGTAACTCCAAAAAATATATTATTATTGGAAAATATATATATAGAATTAATAAATTATGATTATTAAAAAAATTAATTAATAATTTCATTGGGGAAAATAGATAAAAAAGAATAACCCCAATGAAATTCGATGTTCAAGTACAAACCCCTTACCTAATAGTTGACTATGTTCTGCATTTGACCATAAAATATGGGATAATCAAATTAAATACATTAATTAATTAATTAATCATCTTATATACATGAATTTTATTTATTATAATTTTTTTATGTACATATATGTTCTTTTTTTAAGTCATAAAATACCATTATTTTGCAATAGTGTTTGTTTCCTTGGGTTTCACCATTGGTATACTTATACATGAGTGTAGAAGTTCATTTTGAATGGATATAGTTCTAAATAATTGAATTTATATGATATTGGTAAATATAATTTGTTTTAAATGTTTATATATATCATTTTTATATATTATGAGGATGTATCATTATATTATACATTTAGTGGTAATCATTTACATTATTACAGAGGTTATTGACCATAACGAAATCATTTGGTCTTATCATTTAGTATTATATAAATATGTTACATTTAGAAAATAAGTAAGGTTTTGATACATATATTATATCATGTTTTAACCATGAAACTGTTCCCATTCCCAAACATAAAGAATAAATAAAAATCAAAATTTTGTCGTAAACGATGGTTGTAAATTGGTCACTCATGGATGATGATTTCGTTTAAAAAAAATTAGAAGAATAAACGAGTTTGATGAAGGATATTACACTATCATGATATCATTCTGTATGTAGATTATTATGGAGTTTTCCTTATCATTTTTATAGTGGAGGTTAGAAGAGTGTCATATATGAAATGAACATGGAATGAAATTAAAAGGAAATAGAATGGGATTTTACTTATAAAATACTCCTCCTTGAGAACCTCCTTAAGGGAATTGGTTTTGGTCATTTGATGAAACCATGAGATCATGAATGTGGGGTAGATTCTATATATTGGTAGAATTTTGAACATATTCAAGGTTTATAGGAGTGACCAGAAGTGGTGGTGAGTGTGGTATTTATATTAGTGGTGAGGGGAGACTTCTCATTATATTAAAAAAAATTTCAAGACAAAAAATAGTGGTGATTCTTATGACTATATATTTTCATAAGTGTATGTGAGTTTTTACTAATGGTTCTTTCTACATCCTTACATCAACAATTAAAAAAATTCATGTATTTAAAATTCACAAAAAATAATTTATTTTAGAAAAATAACAATAATTCCCACTTAACATTTTTCAAAATGTATAATTAAAATATATATTCAATATTATCAAAATAGTTTTCTAAATATGTGAAATTTAATTTTTAAATAAAAAATTTATTTACTTGAAAAATATATATTATAAGTCTATAAGTGATTTTATTACACATTCAAAAATTAACTTAGGTCACATAAAATCATCATAAAATCACAATAGAACAATATATTGATTAATGTATACATTTTATAAATATTAATTTTATTTTAAATCATTATATTAATTAAAAAAGTATAATATTATATATATATATAACTCACAAAAAACCAAAACATTACTAATAATTTTTAAAATATTTTTTACTCGTAATATAATATAATTATATCATTTTTTCATTTATACGATAGATAGATTTCATTTATACTATCATTAGTGAGGTTAATATTTTATTGGTTTGTTTACTATTCATAATGTCACATTACTATTCCTACGGTAATATTACTATTTCATCAGTATAGGTTCTTTAACATCTAGAAATACCTATAATTTCATTATTTCTTCATTTATAGTGTTTGTATTGTGTTATAAATGTATTTTTATGTTATATATTATTTATGAAATAAATTTAATAATAGAAATTCCATTTATAGTTTTCTAGGTTGTCGCATTATCCCCTCCTATAAAATATTTCTTCCTCAAAATATCCATATAATAACCCCACAAAAAATTCGGGTATTTTGTTATCATAAGATCATAAGGATCCAATGTGAACTCTTTAATTTAATTTTTTTTAAAGGACCATTACAATATAATTCATCCAATTCAATAACAATGTCAGGTTTCAATTCTATTTCATTATAATTGAATACAAGTGTTGGGTCTAGAATGTAATTTTGTAACCAGGAGATGTAAAACACATTGTGTACCATAGAAAGTCCATGAAGAATTTCCATACAATAACCCACAACCTCAATTATATCCAGAATTTCTAAAGGAAAAATTTACAAGGTTCTTAGTTTCCCATTAAATATTTTATAACACCCATCAATGGGGATAATTCTTAGAAAATGTAATCTCCTAAATGAAATTTTAAATCCTTCCTTTGATTATTAACAAAGCTCTATTTCATACATTCCACTACTTTGATATGTTTTTGAATATTCTTTTCCTTTTCTGTTGTTTCCTCCACAAGCTATGGGCACTAAATCTTCCTTTCACTAACTTCATCCCAACATGTTGGTGTGCAATATATATTTCCATAAAATGCGTTATTTGGAGCCATTTGAATGCTATAATGGAATTTATTGTCTAGGAAAACACTTACATAAGAAAATACAAATTCCTTATTACATGAAAGTAGAGGGAGAATGATATCAACAAGGATTATAAAGCGTCAATGGCCCTTTCAAATTTCATGTCAGTTTGGTGGTGATAGGTAGTACTCAGACAAAGTTAACAATACAGGATTTCTAATGTATTTTCTAGAATTGTTTTGTATAGAATGGATAATGACTAGACATAATAAAACTATGTTCTCTTTTAAGTCTTATAACATCATAAATATAAGGGTTTTCAAGGCATTCATATGGAATATCATCCCTTACAGTGAAGAAATATTCATATTTAGTAAATAGATCAACAATCAACAATACTGCATTATTCATTCGTGGAGTTTTTGATAATCCAATGAAATAATCCAAGGTCATATAATAACTTTTATATGTAGTAAAAGGAATATGTTTCATGAATCCTCTAGTATTTTTTCTTTCTACCTTCACTTGATTACATACTAAAAATCTTGATGAATAATTAGAAATTTACCACATCATATTATCCCACCAGAGATCTTACTTCACATATCTATACATCTTAGTGAAACATGGGTGTATAGGGAAATTCATGTTATGCGGATCATCAAATTAATCTCGTTTTCTATATTTCACATATTTCACTATATAGATAGAGTCTACATATTTTTAGAGCAATGATTATAGATGTTCACTAAATATCAGGAGTTGGATAGTTATGTTCATGATTTTTAACTGCCTTGATGCATATGAAATAAGGGAAACATTATATATATGGTCACAACCATATCCTTTCATTGATACGTCACTATAAACAAGAATCCACTATTTCCAAATGGTAGAGTCAATATTGGATCTTTCACTTAATACTTCTTCAAATCATCAAAAACATTCTTCAAATTGATTTACCCATAAAACATAACCCATTTATGAGTAACCTTGGTTGACATGGTAATTATTCAGGAGATGTTATGAAAAAAAAACCTTGATAATATCCTCCTAATCAAATAAAACTATGTACCTAGATTATGTTAACTGGTGTAGGACAATCCATGACTGCATTTTTCATCAAAGGATCAATTAATATTCCATCCCCTAAGGCAAAATGGCCTTAAAAGAAAACTGATTGAAGATAAAATTCACACTTGCTAACCTTTCCATATTATTTAATTATTCCAAATGTCTTCATATCAATACTCTTGTGATTTTCATGGTCTTCTTATATTTTAGATTATACCAAGATATCATCAATAAATACAACATGAAATTAATCATTATATTCCTTGAAAACTCTAATTGTCTGATCCATGAAAAAAGAGGGAGCATTAGGCAGTCAAAAAGGCATTATTGTAGACTCATAATTCCTATACCTTATTTAAAATGATGTCTTTTGAATATCATTCTTCCTCACATGCAACTGATGATATTGAAATTAATTTTCAATATTCAATAATTATTATCCACCATTAAGTTGATCAAATAAATCATAAATTAGAGGTAGGTACATTTCTTTACTATTATAATAGAATTTATTTCTCTATAGTTAATGAACATCCTCATAGACCGTATTTATTCTTGAAAAACAAAACACGGGACCCCGCGGTGACACACTAGTGTTGAAAAATCCTTTATCACTCAATTCTTATAGTTTTTTCATCATTTCAAATAATTAAACCTTGTTCATTCTATAATTATTCTTTTATATAGGTCTTGAACCAATAATTAAATCAATATTAAACTAAACTTATCACTCTTGATGATTTCTAGGTAAGTCCTCAAGAAATAATTCAACATATTCTTACGCAATACATTCATCCTGAATCTACATACTTCATTCCTAACCCATTGATATTTCATTCTCATACACCCCTAGAATTGAATTTAGTAGTGCTACTTAGGGTATATGTAGAAGAGAATAAGATTGTGATGTTTTTTCTCTAAAGAAATGGGATTCTATACCTTCTTCATAAATCGAAATTTCATTATTTTGGATATAAATTTTGACATCATATTTTGAAAGCAAATACATAATGAGGATTATTTTATAATCTACCATATTTATAAAGATAAAATCAGTAGATAAAGCATGTTTATATTCCATAATGAGAACATCCTATCACATATTTTTTACTGAGACATCCCTTATAGATTTTGACTGACAATTCCCTTATTAAATGAATTTTAAATATATAATTTTTAATGAAAACTATGAAGATATAAAGGAATGATATGATTCAAGATCAGATAAATAGTTAACTAAAATTAAGGAGATGATTAATGTATCTACAAAAAATCATTAGGAACATCATCCTCCAATGTGCTGATCGCATAAGCTTATCCTTTCTCCAATGGCCTTTTCTAGGTAATGTTTTTTTGATGATTTGACAAATGATTCTAATTGGGACCATTCTCACTAAAATTATATCATTGTTCATTAGTATATTATTTCTTTATCGTTAAATCATGGGCTTCGTGGAATTTTTCTCTTAATATATATCATATTCCTTTTCCTTTGAATATGTCTCTAAAGTGATTTCTTGCAAATGTATGACGTGTTGGTAAAACTCCCTTTTTTATTCATCCCATTAACCATTATTTCATCAACCACCCTATTATCCTATTGTTTTTCCTTAGAGTCATAATACTTACATAATTCATTCTTTATCTTGATAACACCTGAGACTCTATCTTCATATGATGAGAAAGTTTGGGAAACTAGTGCCCTTTTGGGGAATGGATTTAAACCATCAATGAATAAATAAATATTTCTCTATGGATTATGTATATTGTTTATGACATGGCTTTCTAGCCTTCTAATGTTGGTTTTATATTTCTAAACATTCTCATCCACCATTTTCCTTAGATTCAGAAATTTCTCTTCCATATCCTCTTATTATTGAAGATTAAAGTATTTTCCCTAGAAAAATTCCTTAAAATCACTCTATTATATATTTTTAATTACTTCATCCTAATTTGTGTTTTTGATTAGTGATCACCATTGATATGTATCGCTTGATAGATGATAAATAACCCTAAAAAATGCTTCCTTTCATTACTTCCCAAAGCGAGAAATATCTTCTCTAAGAACATATTCACTACTTATCCACAAATTGGATTGTAGTCCCATTAAATGATGCAGGTTTTTGTCTCAAAAAATTGTATTACATTTATCCACAATGTTGTGTAATAGGGTGCTCCATACAGGCAAGGTTATTGTTCATAACATAAGTTAGTTGTCCCAGTATCGTTATAAGTATCTCATCACCAGTCGCAACTCCAATATTGACATCATTATCATTTATAGGAGGAAAATTCCTAAATGGGATGTGTGTGTTTAGATAGATTACATTTATTAAACTAGGAACCATTTATAAATATTGGAATACACTATATTAGTTTATGATTCATAATGGATAATCTAAAATTAGAAAAATACTTACCATAAATTGATATTTTATGTGTATCTAATATCATAATAATAAACATAGTTTCATTGAGATAAAATATACATTAATATATATAAAATTTGTTTGTACAAGTAATGTGAGTTATCCTTATAATATCCCAAATTAATGTAAAAACTGTTCTGCAGTAAGGCTCGTTATCATGTACTAGGTTACCCTGAGTTAGGGTCAAGATAACTTGTCAGAGTTGTTACTCTTAAGTACATAGGTGCCAGCACAACTTCCACTTGTAGTATACAAATAGGTTTATATTTCTAGGAATATTCACATAATAACTACTTTACCAAAACTATAGGATATTCATTAATATTTTATCCTCAAATACAATCTTAGAGATATGTTCCCCAATCAATATTTTCAAAATCTAGTTTCCATTATTTTTACTAAACATCCTCTAATACCAAAAATAAAGACCCTTGATCTAGTTCCCTAATGTTGATGACTTATATTAATGCATTGGTATGATTAAAAGAATTTTTAATCCTAAACAATTGAATATTTTAGTAGCATTGGAAAACTAGACACAAACATAAGATTTATATTACAACCTCAATGAAAAAACAATATTTCAAATCCATTGGAAACACTAATAAACTCGTAGATTATTCCATCATGTCATTCATAATAATATTTTCAAAGCATACTAGGGAAAAAATAAAACATGTGAAATGGTTGAGTTTATGTCCTATGTATAGATAAAGTAATACAATGGAATTTATTATAAACATAAACATTAAGCATGGAGAATAACTAAAAAGTCGTGCCATTTAAAATAAACATGTGCATAATAGGGAAGGAATGAAATATGATAAAATAAGTCTATATAAATGATCATAAAATAATTAGACTTCATCATGGATATTATAATAGTCAAATATGAAATGTTTTTTCAACCAATAATATCATTGTGAGGTAATTCATTAGTCTATACATCTAAAAAATATCGTCATGGACTTTGGAAAGATGTCTAAAAATAATAGGGTAAGACCTTGGCAAAACCAAATTTTGTTTTGTCAGATGAGACCTACTGATTTATCAAGGGGATATAGAAGGACCCATCTATAAATAAATATGTCCAATAAATAACACATCTCAATGGTAATAAACGTAATAAAAATATACATTCATATTGAAAATATCACATGAAATGTAAATAACATTTTCCAATAAGTAACCATAAACACTAACTACACAGAGTAGTATCCTGAATTGTATCAAGATAGAATATCCACAAAAAACTAACATTAAAACATTAGATAAAATATGGCACTTGATATCATAAAATATTAATACCAATTAAACATAATAATAAACACGTTATTTAATATATATAGAAATACTATTATGAAATCATCATATAATACTTTGGAGATATACTCTTTTACTTTGCAATTTTGAGTTTTATTAGACAAAATATTTTTAATAAACCATAAGTGAACTAATATAGTTTTTTTATTTAAATTTTTTGATTTTATAAAAATAATGGTTTCTTAAAATAGATTATATAGTGCACTTGAAAATATGAAAGGGTTCAAAAGGTTACCTTTAATTGGGATTGTTTATTGGGATGAATTTGAGAAATTTACATTGAAAACATGTAACTCTGAAAAAATAAATATGAATTATGATTGTTAATTATATATAGAACATAAAAATATAATTTATTAGTATTAATTTTTTCTAATATAATTTCATTAGGGTAATGAGAGAAATATAGTAACCGAAATGAAATTGGATGGTTGTGTAGAAAACCCTTACCTTATGTCTGAATATTTTTTGAACTTGACATTAATATACTTAATAATAAAATTAAATCCATTAATTAATTAATATAGAACCTTCTATATATGTAAATTATTTATTGAAAATTTATTATGAACTTTTGTGGTACTTTTGATGAATTATATGTTAAAATTTTATTTCTCTCGAGCCTTCGTTTCCTTGGTTTCATTATTAGTATTCTTATATATGAGTGTGGGAGTTCATTTGGAATTACTATAATTTCCTTGAATTTAATTTATATGATATTGTTGAAAACAATTATTTTTAAATGGTTATATATATATATATGGCATGAGGATGAATCATTATAGAATACATTTAGTGATAATTTTTTATGTTATTATGACAGTTATCGATCATAATGAAATCATTTTGTTATATCATATAGTATTATGTCATTATTTTTCTTCAAGAAGATAATAAATTTTTTAATACATATATTATAGTCTTGTAGAACCACAAAAATGGTTTCATTATGAATATTTATGGAAAAAATGAATAATGATATTCCTTTGTCCACGAAGGTTGTAAATTGACCCCTCACGGTTGATGATTTTGTAATTAAAATAATATAGAGGAAGAAAGGAGTTTGATGAAGTATATTCCATTAAAATGATATAATTATAGTATATTTATGATACTAGAGTTATCATGATCATTTGGAAAATTTAGGATAGGATAGAATTAAAAAATATAATAATCTGAAGTGAAATTAAAAGGAAAAGGAAGAGGAATTTGACTCCTGAATACTCCTCTTTGACATCCTACTTAATGGGATTGGTATTGGACTTTATATGAGAATAAGAGATCCTGGAATTGGGTAGAGGATAGGGATGTGGTTTTTTAAATAACCTTGATAAGAATCATTGATTATAAAAGTGAGGAGAAGTGGAGGTGAGGGGAGGTATTTATATTTGAGGAGGCGGGTGATTTATTATTATTTTATTCATTATTTTATTATTCTTCTCAATGTAACCAATAGTATTGATTATTTTGAATAAATATTATAGTAAGTGCATGTGAGTTTAAATTAATGGTGCTTACATTATATTTACATAAAAAATTACTCAAAAATTTAGGTATTTAACAATAATCATAAATTATAATATTTTACTATTCACTAAAAATTCATGTATTTTTTAAAAATAAAAAAATTCACCCTTGAACATTATTTACATGTAGAATTGAAAAATGAACTCAATTTTATGAAAATATTTTTTAAAATATGTTAAAATTAATATTTATCTAAATCGATCATTTACATGAATATAAATATTTTAAATGTATAACTTCTTTCATACAAAATTCAAAAATTAACTATAGTCACATAAAATTAACATACAATCATAATAAAAAAAATTCATTTATGGATAAATTTTATGAAGGTAAATTATATTTTAAATCATTATATTAATTATTGGATTTTAATTCAATATTTATGACTCACATAAATAACTACTTATAATTAATATTTTTTAAAATATTTATTTTCTTATACTATGATATAATTATAAAATTTTATCATTTATATGTTAGATAGATTTTATCTATACTTTTATTACTGAGGTTACTATTCTATATTCCAGTTAAATATTCATAAGGGTCAAATTACATTTCCTAAGGCCATGTTACTATTTTATCGGTATATGTTATTTAACATATTGAAATACCTCTTATTTCATTTATTATTCATTTATAAAGTATTTATTGTGTTATACAAGTCGTTTTATATGATCTATAATATATGAAAAAAATAAGTAGGTAAATTTCATTGAAATAGTTATGGTTACTTAAACTCTCCTCTCCTATGAAAAATGTATGTCCCTGATGTTTTTAGATATTCACCCCACAATAATATTTATGTAGTTCTTTATAATAAGCACCACATGAGCCCATGATGTCACTTCCATTTTTTGATTTTTCTAAATAGAATTTACTAAAAAAGTAGTCTAATTCCACAACACATATTCATTAGTGTCTAAAATCTAGATAGGTAGTTCATAGAAATACAAGTATGATTCAAATTATATTTTTTTAGAAGAGAGTACATTTGTTGGGTCTAGCATGTACATACATAACAAGTATATGTGGAAAACATTTCATACCATAGAAATGTGAAGATACATTTCTAAATGATAAACCAAAGCTCTAATTCTCTCCATGATTTTGAAAAGAACAATATACCTATTGATCAAGTTCCATTTCTTCAGAAATCTAATTACACCATTCCCTGGAAATACATTAATGTAAAGGTGATCCCCCACTTGAAATTATAAAAATTTACATCTATTATCAAAATATTTGTTGTCATACATGAAGCTTATTTTATATGGCTTTGAATAATCATTAGCATTGATATTGTTTTCTTCACATTCAAAGGACCCACAATATTCCTATCTCCAACTTCATCAAAAATGTTGGTGTGGACCATATCTTTATATACAATGCTTTATATAGTGACTTTTGAATACAATAATGGAGACTATTGTTCTTGGAAAATGTTACTAAAGAGAAATTCTAATCCCACATACCTTGAATGTTGAGGTAGAATGATCTCAACATGTCTTTTAAAGTTTAAATGGCCCTTTCAGACTGCCCATCCATTTGAGGGTGATAAGAAGTACTCAAATGATTCTTAGCAACCAATTATTTATAGTAAATTTTCTAAAATTTGAATGTAAATTGTTGATCACGATTACAAACAACAGAAATAGGTCATCCATGATGTCCAACAACATTATTAATATAACGTCTTACATGGTGCTCCGGTATGAAATCCTCCATTAATAAAAGGAAATGTGCATACAAGGTATGCCGATCAACAATAAACAATATTCTATCATTCAGTCATTGTGTTTTTGGTAATTCAGTTGAAAACTCCTTGGTGATATCATCCTACTTCCATGTAGTAATAGGATGTGGTTGAATGACTCCTCTATTATCCCACTAGAAATGTTCATTCATATCTCTATACATTTTAGTGATACCTAGGTTTATATAAAAATTTGGGCTATGGGTATCATCAAATAACACCATTTTTAGATGAGGTGTAGAGGGTACACATATCATCATCCCAAATTTCGTAATTCCATCCTCAAACATGAATTCCAGAAACATCCCATAATTATTAGAATTAATTACATTTTTATGTTTCACAACATTATACTGAGAAAATTTTATTCATTATAATAAATAGGACTAGGAAACGATTTTAAAAACTAGCTATGTTTCACCGTCATTGATAGTTCTCATATCCATATTTTATAGATCCATGATCATAGGGCCCTTCTCAATCCTCATTTTTTTAACTCTGTGTTCCTTCCTGTTCAATGCATATCATACCTTATTCACCATCCCAACATGGTAGTGTATTAAATAATCATAATCATTGAGTATCTCGAGCGACCACATTTTTCTCATGTTGAGTTATTTTATTACAATATATATTTTAAAATCTTCTGTTATGTATATATTTCACATCTTTCACCATAGAGATAGTTATTCCATATTTTCATTGAAATGGTTATCGCCACTAACTCAATATCATGATTTGTATATTTATATTAAAGTGTTTTTAACTTCCTTGATTCATAGTCAATAACTCTATCATTTTGTATAAGGAAACAACCAAGTACTTCATTTTTTGCAATAATATAAATCACAAATCAACCACATCCCAATGGTAGAGACAAGATTGAAGAATTCACTAACCTCTTCATCAATTCATCAAAAAATTCTTAACATTCTTTTTCCCCAACAATCGTGAGCCTTTTACAAGTAATATTGTTTAATGGGTAAGATAATTTGGTGATGTTCTGATTGAAATGCCAATAATAACTTGCTAAACCAATAAAACTACATACCTGAATTATGTTCATTGGCATATTCAATTATTTAATTTCCTTTCTAATTGAAAGATAAACTGAGATTCCATCACATGAGACAATATGGACATTAAAATAAAATTATATAACCCAAATCCACACATTATAAACATTCTATATAATTCATTTCTTCTATGAGTTTTCAGAACAATCCTCAACTGATTATCATTGTCTTTGTAGATTTTTTAATATAACAATATATAAACAATAAATCCCACAACCAATTCATCAATATATCCATGAAATATCTATGCATTAGATCCATGAAAATAAAGGGCCCATTAGTCAGTCCAAAGGGAATTACTATAAATTCATTATTTCCATAAATGGTTAGGAATTATGTTTTTGGAATATCTTCCTTCCTCACGCGGAATTGTAGATATCCATATTGAAGTTCAATATTATAAAAATATTGAGCTCTATGAAGTTTATCTAATAAATCATTAACATGACGCATGTGTTATTTCTTATTTATCGTAATATCATTGATTTCACTATATACAATGTATAGCCTCATTGATCCATCATTCTTATTTTTAAAAATAACATTGGATCCCCATGGAAAACACTAGGGTGGATAAATCCTTTATTAATCTATTACTGTAATTGTTTCTTCAGTTATATTAATTCCTCCATAGATATTCAATAAGGAGTCTTTGATATATATCTTGAACGAGGAATAAAATCAATAGAGAACTCATATTCCCTCTTTATCTGTTTTCCATGTAAATCATCTTAAAATACATCAATATATTCTAGCATAATAATTACATCTCGAATTTGAATATTTCATTCCCCACGCATCAATATTTTGTTCTCTTCATCCCCAACAATTGAATTCAGTAGTGCTATTGGGGTGGATCTATATGAGAAACAGATGTTGATGTTTTAGTTCTAATGATGATGGATTATACACCATACACACAAATCGCTTTTTCCTTCTTCATATTATAGATTTTCAAATAATATTGGGAAAAAAATCCATGCCAAGGATTATTTCATAGTTGACCATAGGTAAGATGATAAAATCAGAATATAAAGTTTCTTTATATACCATAATGGGAACATCCTGTCATATCATTTATAAAATGATACATTCAATAGGATATTTGAATGACAATTACTATATTAAGGATAATTGGAAATATCAAATTTTTAATAAAAAAATATAGGATATAAAGGAATGTGGTGGTCTATAATCAAATAAAGAATTAGATATTTTATTATTGATGATTAATGTAACTACAACCAGATAATTAGGAACATTAACATCATCAATTGTGATTTTATAAGATTGTACATGCTCTTATGGATTTTTCTGAGTAAAGATTCCTTGATGTTTTATATTATCTTTGTCATTGTTTTTAATCTCCCTACAATTTTAGTGTTGAAAATTTGTAGCTTCATTCTTTCCCTCACAATAAGGGGAAAATTGGCCTTTCTCTCTACACATATATCATACTCCTTTTCATTTTAACTAGGTTCTGTTGTGTTTCCTTACACATGTATCACATGTTGAAAAAATCCCATACTTATTCTTGAAATAATCCATTGTTTCCACTACCATCCTTTAATTCTATTTCATACCCTTATATTCATAAGACAAAGATTATTCTTTCACTATCTTGACAGTACGTGATACTATATCTTAGTGTAATGAAAATGTTAGGTAAACCAATGACCATCAGAGGAATGGTTTTAAAACATCAATGATTTGATCAATATTTCTCCATGGATTGCGTATGTAATCTCCAAAATTCAATTATATCCTTGTATAATTTTATTCTTAAATGGAGTCATTATCATCTGCCTTTTCCCTTAGATTCAAGGATTTCCCTTCCATCTTCACTTTTTGATTGCGTGGAATATTTTTTTATAATAAAATTTCATTAAAATACCTCCATTTGATATTTTTAATTTCACCATCATCCTTTTTTTATTAGTAACCATTGTTGATCTACATATACAAATAGTTGATAAACTACAAGGTCAACCTTCTCCCTTTTGTTACTTCCCAATGTAATAAATATCTTTTCTAGGTAAGATATCTACTACTCAACTAAAAATGGGTTTATGGTCCCACTGAAACATAGTGTTTTTTATCATATAAAGTGGTTTAAAATTAATCTTTCATATTGTGGATCAGGATGATCTATATGGATAATGTTACTGTTAAAAAATTGATATAGTTTTCCTTATATATTTATAAGGTTATCAACTCCAATCGCTGTTCCAATACCAATGTCATTGGCCATTATAAGATGACAATTTGTACATTGGTGAGTGGGTTTATAGGGTTTCAATTCCTTCTATTAGGCACTATTTTTATATAATGGAATTCACTATATTAGATTATGAATCATAATTGCTAATCTCAAAATTTCTAGACAGTTAAAATATATTTAAATTTTATACATATCTAATCTCATAAATCGGAAAATGTTTTCTTTTAGGAAAAATTTTCTTTTATTCAATCATAGTGTTTCATAAATAAAATGAGATGTATCATTATCATATCCCCAGGGAGTGACAAAAAAGGTGTGCAGTAAGGCAGATTGTCATGTAAATGCTTACCCAATTCCTGGTCCAACAAACCTTTTCGATTTTGTTTCTCATAGGTCCATCTGTGATATAATCCAATGCAGTTGTAGTATAAAAATGGATGTATTTCTAGGAATATCCACATGATCACTACATTTCCAAAATTATATGATATCATTATTTGATTATCATCATAGACCATTTTAGAGGTATGTTCCTGAAATGCGTGGCCGATTGTCACCTATCGACCGGTCAATGTTCTGGTGCTCTTCTAATGTGTATAGCAGCACTCGGGTCGAATCCTCAGCAATGATACTTTGAAATAGTCATATGTTTTTATTTGATTGTATTATGATTGGGGGGTTTTGATTGTAGAGCTTAATTGAAATGACTAATTGATTATGATTTATTTAAGAAATTTATAATGATTGGGGTGAGTTCATTATTAGGGAGTTATGCTTGTGAAATCCTTGAGCTTTGCTTTATATTGCATTTAAATTAACACTCACTTCTCAAGTTGACGTCGATTAGAATTCCTAAGTGTTAAAGCTTTAATCCAAGCCTTAACATAACTAGGATTCTAAAATCAATCAGTACTTGTTTATGGTAGTGTATTTATGGTTCCAATAATCCATGGAAACCACATTCTAAACAAAATATGTCATTAATCCATGACATATTAAGTCCAACATACACAATGTTAAATTAACGAATAGTCATCAAGCAAATACTCTCAATCACATAACATCCCTAAGTTTTGACACTCCCCAATGAGATATTTACTCATAAATTTCTGTGTTTAATATTCTGTTTATAATAATAATGATGATAAATTAAGAATAGAATAAAAAGAAAAGGGATTAGAAAAGAGTGGTACGTCGAACACACACACACGAACAATGATGATAAATAAAAATAGTTTTTTGATTGAATGTGGAAGAAAAATAAGGTAAGGATATTTAACTGAATTTAAACTATTTTAATAAAATTAAAATACATATGGTGGAGGAGAATAATAGATATTGAAGAAGAAACATGCATTAAAATAGAATTACAAAAGAAAGGACTTACAAAATTACAAAAATGAAGAACACAAAAGTAAGTGAAAACAAAGAGAGGAGGAAAGGTCTCTCAAGTAAAAACTTGAGTATGGAAAGTCCTCTAAAGCCTTTGGAATGGCTTTTGTCGTGCCAATATGTTCTCTTCTATTCTGAAATGCCAACCTCTCTCAAGGATAGAATGGGATAGTATTTATAGGCCAAAGAGTGGACTGTTTACATTCCATCATTACACCTCCACTTGGATCGAAGCTATGGAAATCATGACAGCCTAATCTCGAGAATTCTCCTTCTTAAAAGTTTTAGATAATAAAGTTTTCCGAATACTCTAAAAATTTGGAGTCGTTTGGACTTAAGGATGAAATGTTATGGCCAGTTGATTAAACAAAGTAAAACTGTCCATTTCAATCCATTCTTTTTGAATTTCATAATGTGAAAGGGTTTTTGAATATGAAGATGCCTTAAAATCCGAATGGGTTCTTCAACAAACTCGGCCAAATATATCTTCTATTTCACACTGCAAAATCTCATCTCGATTTGATGCTTACATAATGAGATATGTCATGAATACTATACTGATCCCCTTGTACTTAGATTTGGGCCTTGGAATTTTTACCCAAGATTACATATAGTGTCCCCCGAATTATTGTGGAGAGTTAATGTTTTTGGACTTCTGGATTGAGCCCAGTAAATCAATCTTCAAGGCTGGTCCAGTTTGTTCACAGATTCTTTGGTCTTGTTTGTAAGGACCATATGACCCTTCAAATGGAAGAATTGGCTCATGGTACCTTCTAATGAAATGTTTTATACTGAAAGTAGATTCCTAATAAATAATAACAACACAATTTTGATTAGTATAGAGACAATTATTATTAAAACACTATACTGACTCAATTAGACTACGTCTAAAAATGCTCAAAAATTATACTTAATATTAAAACATTAATATTTAACACACATTATGAACATTTAATATAAAATCAGTAAACGGGGAATATAAGATGTCATGATAATATTAATATCATCCACTCCCCCATACTTAGTTTTGTGCATTTCCTGATGTGCAAAAAATATAAAAACATGACAAAATCAGTTTTACTCACTAACAGATATTAAAATTTTGTTTTCTCCAATCAGGGGAGGTTTAGACTATTTCACTCATCCATTTTGAATTCCACCACAAGTTGTTACAGAAACAATGTTCCAAAACTAATTCATTTTTTCAAACTCAAATTTTGAAATGGAATATGTGGAAACTCAAAACTCACACCTCTCTAGATGATAAAATTCATTTGTGGAGGTTCACTCTTTCACCAACCAAAAGTGAAAATCTTAGAGTTTGAAAAGAGATCTCAGTTTCTAATCCCTATCAAAAGTGAACAAGAATCAAGAGGTCTTTTTAAGGGGTTTTTTTGGGGCTATGGGACGGTATGAATATAATGTCCAAGAGAGAGAAGAAGAGGGTTAAAATATCAACAGAGAAAAAGCAATACCCATTTTTTTGAAATAATAATGGAAGGAAATGAAAACACATATTTACAAGGGAATTATTGTGCGAAGAAAGACACAATAGAGGGAGAAAATATGAAGGTAATGAGAAGATGGAATATTTAAAAAAACTTCTCCCAATAAGAATATATTTCAAGTGTTTTTTTTTCTTTTCCATTTTTTTTCTGGTTCTTATCGAAAATTGACCTTGAAATAGATCTCACACTCATATCTCAACCCATGTTTGATCTCATCACGACACTAATTGTAATAGTTATAACATGATCAATGGTTGAGGAAGAGTGATTTTTGACCTACCCGAGACACAACCCATTTTTCGATTTTGTTGATATTTTTTGATTTTGTTTTGTTTTTTGAATTTTTTTTTGAACAATTTTCAATATCATTTGTACAATAAATTACCAAATCCCACTGAATGAAAACCTCCCCCAACACTAAAATGGATGCTTTCCCTCAAGCATATGATAACACACCTTAAAGTAAGGAAATGATACCCAAAAATGAAATCCATTCCTCCCCACACTTAAATTTCAAAAACATATGCAATGAAAATCCATGTTGATATTGGGTGGGATAAGGTATTAGGCTAGTAATGTGGCTATCAATGAAAAGGTTTTCATAGGCTTGAAGGGGATTTCAAAATGAGTATTAATGTAAGGGAAATGGGAGGCTATTTGGCTATTGTGATTTTCATGTGGTTCAGAAAATTCCTCTATCATATTAATACAGACTAAGGTAGGAAATTTAGCTCGAAGGTCCAAAAACTGAAGACTCGCAAATGGGGGTGAAAACACACATTTTGAAAAGATGGCCATAGGTGGCCTTGGCATGAAATCAAATGTATGTTCTCACAGTTGGGGAAAATAATTTTCCAAATCAAAAAATGAGCATTCAAAATGTGTCGGTTTTGACACAAAATTATTTATCCAAAGTCATAATGAAAATACAAAATTTCTGAGATGAAAAAATTTCTGTTAACTCCCCAAAATGGTTGTACAATATTTCAAAACTCGATGGTGAGTAAGCATGACTTAGAATTTTGTTTGTATTTTTTTAAGTGATTTTTTTTGTGTTTTTTTGGTTTTTTAGGTTTTTATTTTTGTAAAGATACACCCACACAAAAGTGAAAGTGAAAAATTAAGGTTTTGATAAAGAAATTGTTTAAAAAAATAAAGAGAGAGGAAGAAGAAGAAAGAGGTAGAGAGAGGAAAAGATAGAGAGAGTTAAGGGGAAAGAGTTTCCCCCTGGTTTGGATTTGGCGGGTCGCCTTCTCCATCTAGTGGTAGGTCAGCTAGAGAATTTGGGGAGCTAGTGGAAGTTGATGTTGTTCCAGGATTGCATATCCTCTCATGGTGATGCTTTAACCGATGTCCATTAAGCATGAATGTCCTATTGGAAGAGGGGTCTTGGACTTGCACTGCACCATACAGGTAAATGTTAGTAATAACAAAAGGACCTTCCCAACGAGAGTTAAGATTACCTGCATGAAGACGAAATCGATAATTGAAGAGAAATACCTTTTCACCTTCATGAAATACCTTTCTCAGGATGTGTCTGTCATGGAGTACCTTATCCATCTCTTTTTAAAGATTGTAATTCTCATAGGGTTCATGTCGAAGCACCTCCAGTTCAGCCAATTGCAACAATGTTTCTTCACCAGATTTTTCACAATCAAAATTAGAGGTTTTCACAGCCCAAAAAGACTTATGTTGGATTTCAACTGGTAAATGACATTCTTTAGCAAAAACTAGCCTAAAAGGAGATATCCCAATGGGTGTTTTATAGGCAATTCGATAGGCCCAAAGGGCTTCACCATGTCTCTCCGGCCAATCTTTTCTGGTGGGTTTTACAATTCTCTCAAGTACCCTTTTCACTTCACTATTAGAGAGTTCAGCAATGCCATTTGTTTAGGGGTGATATGCAGTTATAGTTTTATGTACAACCCCATTCTTCTTCAGAAGAGCTTACATGGTTCTATTACAAAAATGGTTTCTTAAGTCACTGATCAAGGCACATGGTGTGCCAAATCTTTGGAAGATTTGGGTCTTTAGGAACTCACTAACAGTATGAGCATCATCCTTCCTTGTGGGTTTGGCCTCAACCCACCGTGAAACATAATCGACCGTAGGAAGAATGTATGAGAATCCATTGGAAGGGGGAAATGGTCCAATGAAATCGATGCCCCAAACATCGAAGATTTCATAAAAGATTAAAGGATTTTGGGGAATTTCATTTCTCTTTGAAATTGTGCCAAACTTTTGGCAAGTGGTACATAATTGAAAAAACTCATGTGAGTCCATAAAGAGTGAAGGCCGGAATAATCCAGAGTCTAGGACCTTTCGGGAAGTCCTTTTTGGTCCAAAGTGGCCACCTCCGGGAAGTGAGTGACAGAATTCTAAGATGGAAGAATTCCCATTTTCATTAACACATATCCTAATTACCATTTCTGCCCCTGTTTTCCAATGTTTATTTTCTTCCCAAAAATAGTATTTTGAATCACATTTCAACGTCATTTTTTATTCTTTTGAATGATTTCTAGGAAAAACACCAGAAACCAAGTAATTTACAATTGAGGCATACCATGTTATTTTTGGAGTGATAGATGAAAGGTTCTTAGTAGGGAATTCAAGATCGATGATTTCTGAATGAGGAGAATTAGAAATTATACTCATGTGATCATACACAAGGTTTTCTTTTCCCGGTCTATCTTTGATTTCAAGTTCAAACTCTTGGAGCATTAGGATCCATCTTATTATCCTCGGTTTGGAATCACTTTTCATGAGTAAGAACATAATAGCAGAATGGTCTGTGAAGATGATGATTTTTGTACCTAAGAGATAGGACCTGAATTTATCTAAGGAAAAAACCACAGCTAGAGGTTCCTTTTCAGTCACAGTGTAGTGAGATTGAGTTTCATCCAATGTTTCTGAGGCATAATAGATGACATGAGGAATCGTTTCTCTTCTTTGACCAAGAACAGCCCCAATAGCTCTATCATAAGCATCACACATTAACTCAAAGGGTAAGGACCAATCTGGGGGTTGGATTATTGGGGCAGATGTAAGAGCAGTTTTGAGTTCAATGAAGTATCTCTTGCAAACCTCATCAAAATGGAAAGTGACATCATTTTGGAGCAACCGAGTGAGTGGGAGGGAAATCCTACTGATGTTATTGATGAATCTCCTATAGAAACCGGCATGACCGAGGAATTAATGGATGTCTCGAACAGAAGTGGGTGGAGGAAGTGATTGGATCGCTTAAATTTTAGCAGGACGGACTTCAATACCATCTTTTGAAAGTATGTGCCCTAGAAAAATCCCATTTGAAACCATGAAGTGACATTTTTCAAAATTTAACACACGGTTTCACTTGACACACTTTTGGAGGACAAGAGAGAGTGAATTCAAACAAGATTCAAATGACTCACCATAAATGGTGAAGTCATACATGAAGTCTTCCATGCAGTGTTCTATAAATTCTGAAATGTTACTCATCATACTACTCTGGAATGTTGCAGGGGCATTACAAAGGCCAAAAGGAATTCTTCTATATGCATATGATCCAAAGGGGCATGTGAAATTAGTCTTTTCTTTGTTCTGAGGTGAGATTGGGATTTGAAAATAGCAGGTGTATCCATCAAGAAAGCAATAGTGTGACTTTCCGGCTAATCTTTCTAGCATTTGATCAAGGAATGGAAGAGGGTAGTGATCTTTTCGTGTTTCAGCATTCAATTTTCGATAATCGATGCATACACGCCATTTGTTCTTCACTCGAGTTGTGACTACCTCCCCATGTTCATTTGTGACAACAGTCATCCCACCCTTCTTAGGTACAACTTGAATTGTACTAACCCATTCACTATCAGAAACTGGGTAGATAGTACCAGCTTGAAGAAGCTTGGTGATCTCTTCCCTAACTACCTCATGTATGAGTGGATTGAGTCTTCTTTGGGGTTGTCTAACTGTTTTGGATGTCTCCTCTAGATGGATGTGATGCATGCAAAGGGTAGGGTTGATTCCTGGTATGTCATCTAGGGTCCAACCTAAGGCTTTTTTGTTTTCCTCTAACACTTGTACATGTTTGGACTCCTCGGTTTTAGTAAGTGTGGTAGAGATAATGAGAGGATATGAGTATTCATGGAAGAGGAATGCATATTTTAGGTATGCAGGAAGAGGTTTCAAATCAGTCTCATATTTCACTTTTGGGATAGGCAACTCATGAATAGAAGAAGGGACTTCAGTTGCTTCAGATTCTTTTTCCATAGTACTGTCCAAGGTGGATCAGTAGAGATCAAAATTGAGATGGGATTCAAGATAGTTTTCAAGTTCCACTAGATTGATGGAGTCTATGAATGAAAGGTCCACATCAACATCACCATTTATGACTTGGTTAATCCTAGTGCAGATTTCACAACATCCTATATCGTTATAACAGGATGAACATGATGGAATGGGGTTCAATTGACTCTTAGAAGTGTCCTCGGAAGCATGAATTGAGAATGTAGAGTGATCCTCAGATGGGTATTGCATGGCTTGGAAAATGTTGAATTTGACCAGTTGGTCACTGAATTCCAAGGATAAGATGCCAGAATGGACATCAATCTTGGTTCTAGAAGTTATGAGGAATGGTATTCCAAGAATTAGGGGAGATCGAGAAGAGTTCTTCTCACCTTCCATGTCAAGGACATAGAAATCAGCAGGGAAGATAAGATCATTGACTCGGACAAGGACATCCTCAATTATTCCCTCATGACTGGTTGTGCTTCGATTGGCTAACTGAATGACAACACCCTTTGGGTGAAAGGGACCTAGACCAAGGTTGGAGAATATGGATTTGTGCATGACATTAATTGAAGCTCCTAGGTCTATGAGTGCATCATCAAAGTTGGAACATACAATTTGTCATGGAATCGTAAAGGTACCTGGATCTTTTCACTTTATGTGAATAGACTGTTGGGTGGAAACATTTTCGGAGGTCCTAAGTTGCCTCTTATGTGTACACAACTCCTTGAGAAACTTGTCATACATAGGAATTTGTTTTATGGAATCTAAGAGGGGGATGTTGACTGTAACAAGTCTAAACATGTCGATCATTTTAGGATCAGGTTCAAAGGACTTCCTTGGTTTAGAAACAACTTGTGGAAAAGGAATTGGGTTCCTATGTGGAATTAAATGAGGTGATGGAATGGATTCAGATTCCTTTTCTATATTCTTTTTCTTTTCATTTTCTATGTCAACATTTAAAGGAGGTTTTGAGGATTTATCTTGAGGCATATCAAGTTTCTTTCCTGATCTATGTGCAATTTCACTTCCATTACCCTTGGGGTTGGGTAATGGTTGAGCTGGGAGTTGGGAAGAATTTGATTGTTGTTGCTGGATCAGGTGGGATGCAAGTTGACCAATTTGAGTTTCAATGTTTTTAAGGCTACAACGGGTGAAGGAGGCAAGATCTTCCACTGCACATTCCCATGGTTGCTTGGAAGAAGAGGCTTGTCCCTGGTTGGGATTTCCTTGATATTGGTTCTTGGTAAATTGATTGTATTTGTTTTGGAATTGGGAAGGCTCACTAGGATAATGGAATCCAGGATGAGGATTGTTCCTTTGAGGTTGAGGAACAAAAGGATAAGGTTGATGGAAGTTACCACCACCATGACCATATTGGAATTGGTTTGGGTTTTGAGGAGGGAATTGAGGGGGGTGAGATATGGGATTACAATACCTAATTCCTTGGTTATAGGAAGAAGAGAAGGGCTCAGAGTGAGGTTGGTTAAATTTTCGAACAAACCGACCTGATAGTTGAGGATTGGTGTTCTGATGAGCATATGCTTCATTGAGCTCCATTAGTCTAGATGAATCGGGTTGATACTACTGAATTTTTGGACATGTTTCAGTTGGATGAGAAGGACAGTTGCAAATTCCACAGTTTTTGACAGGTCTAGGAAACATTGTTTGCAGAGAAGACGAGGTTGGGGATTTGGTGGCCACATCTAGTTGTCGCACAAGACCTGTAAGATCACTTAACTACTCGGTCATCTTGTTTGGATCAATTGATTGATTTTGTTTGGCTTGTTTGACTTGATCATGTGCTCGAGTATGGAATTTTTGTGTTTTTGCAGCCATGTTACTTATGAGATCTCCTGCAGCTGCGGGAGTTTTATCAACCAGGGCACCGCCACTTGCGGCATCAATGAGAGTTATCTCCATAGACAATAACCCCTCATAGTAGTATTGGATCAGGAGTTGGTTAGGGATTTAGTGGTGTGGGCGGGTTGCAAGAAGCTTTTTGAACCTCTCCCAGTACTCATGGAGAGATTCACTTGGGAACTGACGTATTACACTTATTTCCTTTCAGATAGAAGCAGTACGAGAAGCAGGAAAGAATTTCTCTAAGAATAGTTACTTCATGTCATTCCATGTGGTTATGGACCCAGGAGGTAGGTATTAGATCCATGACTTAGTAGTTTCAGCTATGGAAAAATGGAATGTTCAGAGTTTGATTTGTTCTTTAGAAACCCCTTGGGGCTTCATGGTAGAGCATACTACGTGGAACTCTTTAAGGTGAAGATGTTGATCCTCACCGTCTAGCCCGTGAAAATGAGGGAGAAGATGAATCAAACCCAATTTGAGTTGGAAGTCCGCATAAATGTTTTGATATTGAATACCAAGAGGTTGGTAATTCATATCAGTGGCATCGAGTTCTTTTAGGGTTTTTCCCCTAGGATGGGACATTTCAATTTCAACTGGTTGGATGAGAACTGGTTCTTGATTTATATGAGTATCTCTTATGTTCCTCCTAAGTTGGTGAAGTGTTCGCTCAATTTCAGGGTCAAAAAAATCCGAGGGATTGTTTGGAAGGCTACAGGGAATTCAGAGAGATTTTGGAAGAAAGAGGAAGACGGGTTTTTCTT
Source organism: Viscum album (assembly GCA_963277665.1). Lineage (NCBI taxonomy): Eukaryota > Viridiplantae > Streptophyta > Magnoliopsida > Santalales > Viscaceae > Viscum > Viscum album. The sequence continues at coordinate 790,261,505 of OY728128.1, read as the reverse complement.
TTTATTTTTTCAGTTTATGATTTTTATGAGAAGACGAGTTTTTCTTTGTGTGTTTTTTCTATTTTTTTTAATTTTTTTTTGAAAATAACTATAAACTAATGACTACGTAAAGCACCATCCCCGGCAACAGAGCCATTTGAAATGCAAGGCCTATTGACACCTATTGACCGGTCAAAGTTCCGGTGATCTGCTAATGTGCATAGCAGCACTCGGGTCAAATCCTCGGTGATGATACCTTGAAATAGTCGTTTGTTTTTAGTTGATTGTATTCTGATTGGGGGTTTTTGATTGAAAAGGTTAATTGAAATGACTAATTGATTATGATTGATTTAAGAAATTGATAATTATTTTGGTGAGTTCATTATTAGGGAGTTAAGCTTGTGAAATCCATGAGCATTGCATTATATTGCATTTAAATTAACACTCACTTCACAAGTTGACGTCGATTAGAATTCCTAAGTGTTAAAGGTTTAATCCAAGCCTTAACTTAACTAGGATTCTAAAATAAATCAGTACTTGTTTATGGTATTGTATTTATGCTTCCAATAATACATGTAAACCACATTCTAAACAAAAGATGTCATTAATCCATGACATATTATGTCCAACATACAAAATGTTAAATTAACTAATACTCATCGAGAAAATACACTCAATCATTAAACATACCTAAATTTTGACTCACCCTAATGAGATATTTACTCATCCATTTGGGTGTTTAATATTCTGGTTATAATAATTATGATGATAAATTAAGAATAAAATAAAAAGAAATGGATTATAAAAGAGTGGTACGTCAAACACCCACACACAAACAATGATGATAATTAAAAACATATTTTTGATTGAATGTGGAAGCAAAATAAGGGAATGATATTTAACTGAATTTAAACTATTTTAAGAACATTTATATTAAAATACATAAGGTGGAGGAGAATAATAGATATTTATGAAGAAACTTTCATTAAAACAGAATTACAAAAGAAAGGACTTACAAAATTAAAAAAATGAAGAACACAAAAGTAAGTGAAAAAAAGAGAGGAGTAAAGGTCTCTCAAGTGAAAACATTAGTATGGAAGGTCCTCCCAAGACATATTCAAGGCTTTTTTCGTGCCAATATGTTCTCCTCTCTTCTGAAATGCCATCCTCTCTCAAGGAGAGAAGGGGAGAGTATTTATAGCCCAAGGAGTAGACTGTTTACATTCCATCAATACACCTCCACATGGATCGAATATATTGACATCATGGAATCTGAATCTCGAGAGATCCTCTGCTTCAAAGTTTTAGATAAAAATGTTGTCCGACTACTGTAAACATTTGGAGTCATTTGGACTTATGGATCAAAAGTTATGGCCAGTTTATTAAACAAAGAAAAATTGTCCATTTCAATCCAGTCTTTTTGAAGTTCATAATGTGAAAGGGGTTTTGAATATGACGATGCCTTAAAATATGAATGGGATCTTCAACAAAGTCGGCGACCTATATCTCCTCTTTCAAACTGAAAAATATCAGCTCTATTCGATTCTTACATCATGAGATATGTCATTAATACTATACTGATTTTAATTCTCGGACAGAATGGTGGGATGGACATCAAAGCTTCATTTGGGCCCCTTGTACTTAGATTTGGGCTTGATATTTTTATCCAATATTACATATAGTGTCCCCAGAATTATTTTGTAGAGTTAATGTTTTTGTACTTCTGGATTGAGCCCAGTAAATCAATCTTTAAGGCTGGTCCAGTTTGTTCACAGATTCTTTGGTCTTGTTTGTAAGGATCATATGACCCTTCAAATGGCAGAATTGGCTCATGTTACCTTCTAATGAAATGTTTTATATTGAATGGAGAATCCTAAAAAACAAGAACTACAATATTTTGATCAGAATAGTGACAGTTATTATTAAAACATTAAACTGACTCAATTGGACTACTTCTAAAAATGCTCAAAAATTATACTTAATATTAAAACATTAATATTTCACACAAATTATGCACATTTCATATAAAATCAGTAAAGGGGGAATATAATAAGTCATGAAAATATTAATAACATCAGTTCCAAAATCTATATTTTTTAAATATAGTTTAAAATATTTCTAGTAATATTCCTCTAATTGGAACATAAAGATTCCAACCCCATTTTCCTAGAGGTGGTTCCTTATATTAAAATATCAATATGTTTATAAGAATAATGCATACCTATGGACGAAAAAGTTATGTATTTTTGGATAAACAGATACGAACATATGATTTACATTAAATCTTAAAAGATAAAACAACATTAAAACTCCATTGGAAGCACTGATAAACTCTTATATTATTTCTCCAAGTCATTCATAATAACATTCATCTTCACATGTAGGGGAAAAATAAAACATAAGAAAGGGGTGAGATCAGATGATTAATAGGGGTATGTAATACAATGGATGTTATCATAAACATTATAATTCAGCATGGTGAATAATTGAAAACTCATTCCTTTAATAAAACATGAGAATAATATGGCAGGAACGAAAGTTGAAGAAAATAAATCCATATAACTCATCATAAGAGAATGAGCCTTTTTCCATAATATTATAATATTAAATTATCAAATTTTTTTATCAATTACTAATATCATAATGCAAAAATTAATAATTATAGGCATCTGAAACAAATCTCCATGGCCTATACTAAGGAATATGAAAATACACGGGTAAGAAATCGTCCTAAAACCAATTCGGTTTCATCTTATGAGACATACTGATTCATTGAGAAGCTATAGTGGGATCCACCTATCACTTAATAAGTCAAATTAATTCTTATTATGAAAGGTAAAAATAATAATAAACAAATACATTCATACTTAATATAACATGTGAAATTTAAATAACATTCCCCAATTAGTAAACATAAAGATAACCATTTGGAGTAATATAGTGAATCGTTTCAATATAGAACATCTATAGACAAACTAATCATAAAAAATTAAAAATAATACGGTGGATTATATCATAAAATATTATTCCCAATTATGCATAATAATTAACAGGAGTGTTGAAATAGATGGAAATACTATTAGAAAAGCATCGAGTAATACATGAAAGAAACAATCATTTACATTAAAAAGAAGATTTTTTTGGGAAAATATTTTTATAAAACTATAAATGATCTAATATAGGAATTTCATAAAAAATTAGTGATTTTAAAATAATAATGATGGATTAAAATAAAATATAGAGTGTAGATGATAAAAAGTAAGAATTCGAGATGTTTCTTTGAATTAGGCTTGTTTATTGTGAAAATATTTTATTGATCATTTTAAAACAGGTACCTCCCACAAAAATAATGAAGGATTATTATTGGTAAATATAATTTGAACATTCACAGAGTTGTCTTGATGATTACATAATAATAACTCAGAATATCATTTAGGGAATGAGAAAAAAGAGTAACCCAAAAATAAATTGGAGGTTATAATAGAAAACCATTACCTTTTGTCTAAATGTGTTCTTCACTTGACATTAATGTCCCAGATAATAAAATTAAATACATTAATTAATAAATTCGTAACATTATCTACATTGATTTGATTCATTATATTTTTATTGAGTTCATTTTGGAGGGGAGTGGTGGTATTTATAGTGGAGGAGAGGGGTGATTTCTTGTTATTTTATTCTTTATTTTGTTATTTTTTCAAGACATCCAATAGTGTTGATTCTTGGGACTATATAGATTAATAAGTTCTTGAGATTTCAAACTAAAAAATCTTACCTTATCCTTATATCAAAAATTACAAAAAAATCATTTATATAACATTTATCATCAATTATCATATTTTACTATTCACCAAATAAATAAGTATATCAGAAAAATCCAAAAAATTCACCCTATCCATTTTTCGATGTGTATAATTTAAAAATGTACTATATTTTATGAAATTTTCTTTCTAAATATATGAAATTTATTTTTTAATTTAAACCATCATTTACTCGAAAAACATATATTTTAAATCAATACCTTATTTTATAACACGTTCAATAATTATCTAATGTCACATAAAAATATCATAAAATCATAAGAAAAAAATATCGATTTGTCAATAAATTTTAAGATAATTAATTGTCTTTTAAGCCATTTTATTAATTATAAAATTGTAATTAAATATTTATGACACATCAAAAACCTACATTTAATTAAAAAATTGTTAAATATTTATTTACATATACTGTGATATAATTATATCATATTTTAATTTATAGGATTACTAGATTTTATTAATATTTTCATTGGTGAGGTTAGTATTCTATTGGATGGTTTGGTATTACTATGATAATGTTACTATTTTATTAGTATAGGTTTATTATAATCAAGAAATACAACTTATTTCATTCATTATTCTTTTCTAAATTGTGTATTGTGTTCTAAAATTGATTTTAAGGGATCTATATGACCTGAAATAAACATTAGAAGGGAAATTTAATTTATATAGTATCGAATCATTGCATAGAAAATAGCCTACATTATCCCAAAATATATCCCTTGAAGATATGATTCATGAATTATTTCAATGTCCGTATTATAGTATAACAACTTAAAAATAATTTTTAATTAAAATCAATTTATCTAGAACCACAAGTTCAAGTTGGGAATATTTTTCATATTTTATCCAAATAGTTATCAAGCACCGTATGAGGTAACACAGAAACATAATAAAGGTTACTTGTGAAGGACATGATTTTATAAAATAAACATGATATGTATTATAGAAATTAGCATAGGGTAGTCTAGGAGGGAAAAAAATAAGAAATACGAAATGAAACATATAGTGAAAATATTTAATTCCAAAGAAGAACAACATTAGAATGAGAAATATAAGGATATTAATGATTATAAGAAGGGATTCCCTACCAATTAGGTTTAATAATAATTAATAATGGACACCATAAACCTATTGAATAGAACCATAATCCATTATATAAGGGAATGAAACCGTATAAATTGGATGCTTATTACAAGAATATAATAGATATATTTAAATAGTTTCATATTTATGTTCCTTTTACATAAGGAAATATTATAATTTCAGTGTATAAAAAACGTCAAAGAATATTTTCAAAAAAAGAATATAAAAAATATATGATTTATCTACCTCAGTGAGGAGTCATTAGTGTTCAAAAAGTGGTAGATATAACCAAACATAATGGATCCAGTATGTTTTCAACTCCATTTAATATTAGTTCCTAAAAAGTTGGAAGGATGCTTTTTGATTTGGGCATAAGAAATAATGTCATGTTCTGGAGTGTATTTTGTATGTATAAACTAGAGGTGCATATAAAAATGAGTTTCACATAATTTTTTTGACTGATCACTTAAATAAAATGATGCTTACAAGATGAAATTATTTTTAACATGGTGAAACATATTTTCCTCACTGATTTCATTATCCCTGATATTGATGAAGAAGGGGTTGTTCATATTATTTTGGAAATACCAATCCTTTCCATTGAGAATGTTTTGATTAATTTTATCCATGGAAATCATATTTTAAATGTTAGAAAGGGCCATGTTTTTTCATATATAATTTAATATATTTTTTATAAAATACATTCATAATATTATCATGATATTTTCAATTCTAATGATTATCTGCCAATTTTGATCTTACATTAATTAGAAAAGGAAAAGACGAATCTCATCGATGAGATGTTGGTGGAGAAAGTAGAGAAAATTGATGATGATGGAATAAATGCTATGGAATATTAGTAGTTTATAGAATCACTATACAGACACTCCTATCAATATTTCACTTGATTAATCACAATGAAAAAAGGATGATTGATTTTAATCAAATACCAGAAATTTGACAAAATATTTTTTTTTCCTGGAAAGGAGACACTTCCTTTCACCATAAATTTATATTTTATATGGGATGAAGTATAATATTTCATAATTATTTTATGATAAAAAAAAATATAAATTTCATATTTAATCAGTGATATCGAGGATTTTACTCACATGGTCTCTACACACAATGTATCATTGGAAGAGGGAATTGAACCAAACCAACAACCCCAACGAAGACACAAACTACTGGTGAAAGAGGTGGTTCAGAATGATGAACTAAAACTATTGGTTGCATGGACTATTGTTCAAGAATAGTGAGTGAATGAATGAGCCCCATGCAATAGATGCCTAAAATAGAGTTCTAAAAATGATGAAAATAAACAAAAGTAGCTCATCCGAATTAGAACTCTAAAGGGATTGAGGGTGTTTATATAGTATAAAAGGATGAATGATTGAATAAAAATTGATCTCCTTCCACCAACACTCAATGATAATATATTTGAATGATGGTCCAAGAGTGATTTATAATATATCTTTCCAACACATAAATATTAAATATTTGATATTTTATTACCTATAGAACCTAATGTGTTAGATAGATTATAACCGAAATATTATAAAAAAACCAATTATAGAAGAATTAATAAGTCATAAAAAAATTTCATTATAATTTATAGGTAATAAATTGAGATATAAAAACTACGAAATATATGTATAAATTAATAGAAATATCATTATTAATAATCAACATTGAATAAAATCATTCTGCGATTATTAAATAACTTATAAGTCAAATTTATGAGTCAATGTCATTCATTTAAAAAAAATTCATTTCTGTAATTTATTTTATGATTTTAAATTTATTATGGAAATAATTTATTGATAATATTAGAAATACAATGTCACCAATTTTATTAGTAATTGTTTGGAAACATGTATAAGAATTGATAGAAAATTTAAAAAAAATGAAAATAGTTTTCATTTAATATTATATGTTTTTTAAGAAAATTATAACCATTAAGAATCTAAATTTGAAAAAAAAATCTATTTTATATTAATCAAGATAATATTAGATTACTGTTTTTATAAAAATTAAAAAATAGTTTATTTTTAGGTGAATAGTGAAAACATACATTTTTTAAAAATGTACAATTTTATGAAATTTTTGTTATATAAAAAAATATAAAAAAATATAAAATATTTTAATTGATCTAATGTGTGATTAATGAGTAATAATGATTATTTTTTAGTTCCATTTGGAATTTAAAATACATTTTTTACCAATGAAAAAACATAATTAAAATTTTCCACTAAAAGAAAACATTTTTAGCCTTCTATATTAATTATATTTTAATTTTGCAAAAAAAATTCATTCAATGGATAAAAAATAAAATATATTATAACATTAAACTAAATAATATACTGAAAATAATTTATATTGTTATTTTTTTCATACACATACATTTTGAGCTTAAAAATTCTTTTATGTTAAATATATGTTTTTTAAAGTTACATGTTCTAATATTGAAGATGAAAATTCTGGGAAAAAATATATTTTATCTAATAAAATTTCTATCATTTTTGTATTAAGTTATTATAAATTATTTAGTAAGGTCCATTTTTGTTTTAATCATAATTAATTATTTACTTTGGGAAAAACTATTTACCATATTAAAACCCAATGTAGTACCATTTAAAATTCTTTGAGTAATAGACATCGAAATATGTTTGGAAGACATGTGAATATGAATGGTTTATGGGTTTTCGACGTTGTCTCATATCCTAATAAATTATTGAATATTTTTTACTCGTATTTACATGTAAAATATTATATCTACTTATATTAATTTATATGTTAATATAAATGATCGTCTCACCACATTTATAAGGGTCCTCTCACAACCCCTTGAAGAACACAATAAAAAAAATTCATATTGTAAGCATAAATTTTTATTAAAAATATAATATAATTAATTTTAATTGTGATTTTGGAATCATTTTACTGGAATAAGACATTCATTTCTGAGAATTCCTCTGTGAATAATGAAAATGTTTCAACATAATTACTTATGTTTCCCCAAAAATTTTACTATTATTTCTTACTTTTACAAATATAATTATCTTATTCCTATATAAATATATCATTATTTTTCATGTCAAAAAAATATTATGTTAATTGAATAAATATTAACAACCATTACACATTTTTATTAAAACATATAAACTGTTATTCTTGTTTTGTGCAGACTACCACCACCCTGAAGTGACAACTGTTTGTTTTTCATCATTGACTCTCATCAGTACTTATAAGATTGAAATTGAATAATAAATATGGAATATATAATATAATTATAGTTATGAATTGAAAAAAATATAATCCTGATTATTTGTCTCTCATTATATTATATATCAAAATGTTAACTGTGTGTTTTCTGGACAACTGACTCCATGAGGTGACCTATATCATTTTTTTATTTAATTAATTCTAATTTATGAATATCTATTCAAATATTTTTCACCACTATAATAGAATAGAAATAATATCATTACTCTTTTATAATAATGATAATATTCTCAATGTAAACCATTTTCATTATCATGAAATTCAATTAGTTATGGTATGATTATGATTGGGTTGGTCCAACCAACCTCTTAAACAATGATATAATATAATATCATGGATAGATTTTATAAAATAATTTCTGATATAATATGACACAAATAAGGAAATATATATTTTATTTTGGTTTTCTAATGGTAACATGAAAATAATATGCATTAATTGGATACATTATTCATTATTTATAAATAACTAAAACAGGTTTATCAACAAATTTTTCTACATTATATGTTACCAAAACAAGCATAGAATGATATTACAACATTATAAATAATTATAAATAATTATTAATATTACATTTTTTATTATAGTAATGATAATGATTCAGATAAGAATTTCAAATATAACCAATATTATGAAACTAGTTTAAAATGATCTAGATTACTCACACTATATTTTGATATTTGAGAATAATTATTTAATGTGCATGTATAAAATAATTACGATAGAATTTTATAAAATGGATTATATTTTCAAAGGTATCTGAAATTGGGGTTAATATTTTTATTTTTATCATATATTATATTCAAGAACATTAGTGTATGTTAGGAATTGAGGTATGGTTTTGTCCATCAGAATTTAAATTCACTAATATAAAAACATTCTTATGTAACCCTATTATTCCATGTTTTATTTACTCTAGATAATGAATATGTTTTTTTACCTCATTTTTTATAGTGTTATATAATACTTCTAACCATTGTAATTAAATTATTCTTGTATAAATAAATATGTTTCATGAAATGGATTGTATTTATAAATTTTCACCACGTGAACATTTTCTATATTATACAGCTTTTTTATGGTGGATCTAGTACACCTTTAATATTGTGTATCATGGTCCTCTCATTATTCATGGTATTTATTATTCCAAATAAAATTATATCCTTTAATAGGTTTTAACTTGATATTTTATTATAGTGTAAGGCTTTATGTATCTCACCTTTAGATTTATGAAACATTATTGATATAGAATAGATATTTTAATCATTGTATTAAGAATGTGGAGGGTTATTTCTTGGCCTTCAGTGAGATCCCCATCATTCTAAAGGCTGAGAATAAATTCAAATGGCTCTATTTACAAATAGGGGATAATTTTCCGTTTGGAAATAAATCAGAAAATCAAAATCTCATAACCAAATAGATCCCTACATGGTGCATGATATAAATGATATACAACATATAGAAATAACATTTTTATCAAAATAAAACTCCACAAGAGTACCAAATCAGAAGAATACAAAATATTAAGGTAATCAGTTTATGACTACAAATCGAAACAAACTCAGATACAACAACAAATCCAAGATCATGCCTTCCCAATGCTCAATTCCATGATATATCCTATGTATAACTAAGAACCACTATAGAAGTGTGATAATTTACCTTTTCATGTTTCATGAAAAACATCATCTAAAAAATCACTATAGTACCAAATAAGGGGTCAGTAATGAAACTCGGAATATTTTCCACAATGAATTTCCTACTCATGACACTATGATAGAAAAAATTAGAATATTTATGTAAAAAAATTTATATAAAACATCTTATAAATGAATTTATATCATAATATAATCGAGTGCCATGTAATAAATTTTTTTAGGACAACATCTTGTTTTATGGAATCTAAACAAATAATGTTATAAAACCATTTCATAAATGTAATTATTCATATACCATTCCAGTCCACAATTTTACACATCCAACCACACATGATTCACTATTATAGTTCAATACACATGAGAATTTTCTCATAAATCTGTAGTGTCCTCACAAGGTAATTATACCCCCTGTTCCATTACACCTTTTCTAAACACCATAAGGTTGTATTTAAACCATACCTCATAATGAAATATGAACACACAACATCTTGTATTCCCCAAAACCATGCCAACACAATCATTCCAAAACCATTTTAATACCATGAAATTTAAATAACAAACACATTTTTATAAAACAACCATTTTTTAAAAAACTAATTTAATAAATCAAAAAAACAATATTTAAATATAATATTTTTAAAATAATTTATCAAAACACACTACAGAATAAATCCCCAATACAAAACCAAACCAGGGACCATAACTAATGAAAGTTCTTTCCATGAATTCCACACTAATTTCACAATAAATGTAAATAAATTTAATCTATTTGAAACTAATAATTCAATTTCTGAATAGATGATATGAGAGTGAAGCAACATACCATGTTAATTTTGATGAAAATGAATAATGGAAGAGAAAAAGTCCATGAAACATTGTGGAATCTCTCATAAACCCATCTACATTATATTCCCCATGCAACATAAAATCAAAATATAATAATATTTGGAATAAACAAAATTAGATCTATCAATATATAATGTAGATATTTGAATATGGGATAGAGGGAAAAGTATATCTATGGAAATCCCTCAAGAACAACCATGATTTAAGACTTACCATGATATTCCAGCTTCAAAAAACTAGTAGAATCTGTTAGATCCCATTTGGATTGATGGGAGAAGCTTCCTTAGGCTATGGAAATGGTAAATCATGAGATAAGGCTACATTAAAGGAAAAAAATGGGGTTAAATAGATAAACTAACACAGATCCTGTTTCTGTGAATCTTGCTTTTAAACTATGCATTGTTAGTCACATAGTTAGTCAAACAATGTGCTAATCGTGCATTAGATGATGCATCAAGGATTAATGTCACACTATTGTCTTGCATGGTTTACAATCCATACACATAATCTTCAAATTCCCACAATATCATGAATCACGGATTCTCCTAGGCTTATACATAGTTTTTAAAAATAGTTCACCACTCGTGTGCCATCCCTATTCACATTTTCCTAACTACGCACGCATTCCAGTCGGTGTTTCATGGATTTTCCTAACCCATGAACCTACCACTCTTCATGAGAAACATCCATGAAAACACTCCAATAATTTTTCAAAATCTCTTAAAACGATATCTACATACATTAAAAATATAAAAAACATAAAAAGGCTTGGCTACTAGAAACTCAGTGTGAAATTATCTCCCCACCGATGGCATTTCTGTCCATAGAATGTAGAAATTAATCGTTTCTTTAAAAGGGTTCTGGAGATTTTACTTATTTCATTCTCTCAATACCAAGTCTCTTCTAAAATCAATAATTATTCTTCAAAACCCACAATAAATAGAAGTTATTCCATTGAAGACTTTTTCATGCTTATCCACAATCAACAATTCCTTGTTCACCAATGAAGAATCAAGTTTTAGATCTATGTGAACCCATAGAATCACTATTTTAGTATCAGGTAAATACTTCTTTATCTATGTTACATGAATCACATTATTCATAGAACTAAACTATAGGGGAAATTTCATCTGATATAACACCTCACTGACTCGTCCAACAATACTAAAAGGGCTTATGTATCAAGAAGATAATGTTCCCTTTTTACCGAAATTTATATGTCCAATCCTTAGAGAGAACCTAAAAATACATGATTACTCACCATGAATGAAAAAGTCTATTAACGATGTTCTTCATATTATTTACAATGAATGAGATCCATCTCCATCTATTTACTAATAAATTAAATGTTCACCGTTGTTTCATTGACAAGGCTCATACCAACTAGTGAAGTTTCACATATTCCCACCCATTAAAGTGGAGATTGAAAAGGATACCCATATAATTCTTCATAAGGATCCACATGTTTTAAGGCTTGATAACTGAGGTTATATGAAAACTCCATTAATAGTTTGTTCTCGTCTCATGAGACAGTAAAATAAATTACACAATACCGCAACATGTCTCCCACACTTTGTACCATATTATCATATTTCACACCCATGTGAGGATAATACACCATGATAATTGTCAATAGGGACCAAATGAAATTATTTTAGGATTTCTAAAAATGATATATAAATATTGGATCTTCATTTGATAGTATTGAAACTAGTATTTCTTACCTCTTTAACACTCATGGATATAAATTTTTTTATATATCCTCCACTGTATGATATTCAAAAATTGAAAAGAAATGAGTCAAATTTTTATATCTGATCCACTTCCAGTGATATGGGATCGTGTTTACGTACCATTCATGGGTTACCCATTACAAATACATAGCAATCATATCCCATTTTGAAACTAGAATAGGTCAGGGTTATAACATAACTGCAGGTCATTAATTCTCTAAATTAACATACTAATTAGTTAATAATAATAAAACAAACTCAACCACTTTACTTTTCATATTAAACCATCAAAATAATGCTTTCAAAGCCTCATAACTCTTTGTTATTGCTAAATGAACATCCCATCTTGAATGGTTGTGAGCATGAAAATTTATTTCCTCAATGTCCATATGAATGACCATATGATTTCTTGAACACAACAATACACTCTCATCATGATTTCATCTCTAAATGGAATCCCCACTAGTTAGTATTGATCTCATAGCCACTCACTATGCATCATATTTCTATACCACTTCAACAATCATTACTAAATTAGGAATGAAGGAAATTGGAATGAAAAATGAAACATCACCTCAACCATCATATTTCATGTTCATATATGATATCACTTACATCAATTGCCACTGATTTGATCCCCTTATACCCATTAAGAATAATTATTTCTGCTTCATGCATCTGTAACCATATTTTTGTTTCTTGGTGTATACATTGAGTAAACGTCAATAATTTGAAGTAATTCCATCCATCTTATTTATCTCATGTTAAACATTTAATATGAGAAACTATATTCCATGATTTTATTTTCAGTGAGCACTATAAATTTCTTTGCATAGTCATAATAACACTAAGTCATCAATGCATGGACTATAGAAGCTAACTATAAATCATGTGTTGTGTAGTTAATCTCATTCTCCCACAACTATGTTGATCCAAAAGAAAAAACATGGTCTCTAAAAATGATAGCACATCCCAACCCATATCTTAAATCATCACAATACACCACATACCCATAACCTCATTTAAGCAAAATAAACATTGGTGCTAATGTAATGATTACATTGATCTCTTAAAAAGACATATATCATTCTTCATCCCATTAGAATGAATCATTACTTTTTTAAAGATTACATAGGATTACGTATTTATCATAAGTCATGAATGATGTGTCAGTAATAAATATATAGACAAAGGAAACTGAAAATATCGAAGCCATTTTTTGGTGGTTGACAAGAGATAATAGAATCCATTTTGTTGGATCGATAGAAAAACAAATTTCAGAAATTACATTGGAAATAAAGCATACTTCTTGTATCAAAAAATAACAGTTTAATAATTTGGAATATAGAACATGGTCCCTAAATACTACCAAAACTATTTCTACATGATTATCATGCTCATCGCCTATCCATGAAGACACCAATATGTCATCCAAACCCACAATTGAAATATAATCAACATATTGATAAAATACTTGATTCATCAATTCCATAAATTCCATTGGTGAATTCTTAATCCCAATAGAAATCACGACATATTTTAAAAGGTGGAATGTTCTTCTAAAATCTATCTACACAATTTCATCCTTCCTAACATTGAATTGGTGATATATTGAATAGAATTAAATCATAGATATCAATTGAGGACCCATAAATTTATAAAACAAATTATCAAAGTGAGGGTGTAGATACATGTTCATTAAACTCACTTGGTTAATCTTTTGATGATACCCAAATTTCTAAAGAGTTCCATCTGCCTATTTGACAAACAAGAATGGAAAGGCCCACAGTGATATGATCATAAAAATTAACCCATTGATTTATATATCCTCTAACTGCACTTTCATCTCCATTCATTATGTTGGTGAGATTATCTAAGATGAAAGGGAAATAGTTCTGGTCCCCATAAGTAGATCCATCAAAAACTATACATCGATTATAGATGGAAGAAGAATGAAATTATAAGGAACACATAAGGAAATTGGTCAACAAAAAATTCAAAACATTTATTCTGAATCTCATCTATTTATTAAATAGGAAAAACTGCAAACTGGTATGATGTCATCCCAACTCCTAGTGCAAAAAAACATATTTCACCAGCCATTGAATTCGGGTCTCCTCAAATTAGATGTTTGAATTCATCTTTAAAATTAAATCTACCCTTTCTAGTACAACAATCAATTTGAGGCTTGAACATTATAAAAAAATCTATATAATGTATTATATCAAAGATATTTATATCAAGCATAGAGAAATACAATTTCATCTCAGCTCAATCAATGATTATAAAACATGGTCCACAAAAAAACATCAATGTTCTATGTGACCAAGAGAAGTTTTATGTTAAATCATAGATGGAACAAACTAAAACATTAAAACTCTACAAGTCAAAAATTTGATAAGAAATAATGTAAATGGAAGAACTTCTATCAATATATTCTTCTATAAGGGTAGAATTCAAAAGAATTGTACCTCTCACCATAGATGTTCTATAATAAAAATCTAGAATAAAATGTTCACCTCTATATAATTTCTTCCTCAAAACACTTTTTATTATTTCGTTATTGTGATTTAACTTCCATAAGATTAGCGGTATTCTCAGAATCATTATGGGTAGATCTATTATAATAATGAGATTGATTCTACTACCATCGTCTTGTCAAATCATACGATGCATGTGATTCCTGAGAAGTGTCCCAAACACACGACATCAGAACACTGTGAAAATAGTGTTGAAGGTGCCATATTTTTTTGCAATGGTTGAATGATTTTAGTGGTGTCAAACACTGTCATTTCCTTGGGTCAAAGGAGCCACATTGGAATCATCCATCATAATCTATGGGTTTTTGTGGATTATTCACTAATCCAGCCATCTGATTTTGATTCGTACTCTCACCTAGGAAATATGTCTCCCTCTTCAAAATTATAGTACCATTATAGTTACAATTGTTTCATGTGGGTATCAACATACTTCCTCCTACCATAGATCCTTAGATATCCCTTTCAACTACCATTTCTCTATTTACCTTCTCTATATAATTAGTAATACATAGGACAACAATCATCAAGAAAATATCTTGCCTCTACCTCGATTCAATGTTGTGTTCCATTAAAGATTAAATACCATAAAACTCGGGTGCAAAGTGCTATAAAATCATGAATTTAACAGCTTAACCCATGAAATAATTATTTTCCTATTTCAAGATAAATAAATCTGGAAATTTTTAAATTCTGAACATATAAGGATAAAATTGTTTGTTGAATAATTCCTCAAAATATTCTTAGGAATGGTCATGGTCAAATTTATCTTAAAATGATAAATACCACTACTGGAATGAAGGAACATCCAACATATACAACACTAACATTACATTTAGTTTTGTTGGTGTGATGATGAAATCAAAGATATGAATCAACCTATTTAGTCAACACCAATGATTTTTCTGGTTTAGAATCACCCATAATGATGTGTGGAATCTATTTCTAGAATTATATGGAATGATCTACATGAGATATCTCATCCATCCTTTTCCCACATTCGATAGAATGAAAATATTATACAATACACTGAAATAGTTGTTGGTTTACCTATGGATCAGGTGAAACCACATTCTTAGCATCTTTTTCCTATTGGATTCAACGAAACATACTGGGTTCCATTTTTTAAAAACACGAAAAACAACATATATGTCTGACTAAATTAACCGAAGGATTATCAGTACTCACTCTACCACATCATATGACACTGTAATGCATTCCAAAATCAACCATTTTTCATGTTAAACAATTTTTTTTAAATTTTCTTTTAAATAATACCATTTTAAAAATACCCCAGCAATACTATTTTCAAAATCGTCCATTTGAAAATATGTGCACCATTTTTCAAAAATAAAATCATTAAACCAAATCATTACTCAAAATGAAATATGAACTACTATAGGGATTTCATTTCTATAATTCATATATTTCTTGTCTCATTGGATTACCAATGAATATGGGATTCCAATTCCAATATTTTTTCCAAATTATTTATATACCCAAATCCTGGTAACATGAATTTTTTCATATAAAGGATAACTACGTATTTTTATTCTTTAAATTTGATGTCCTGACAATCCAAATCCTATATATGATCCCAACTCAAGGAAATAACCTGAATGAATTGTCAACTACAAGACTAACAATATATAACACTTCAATGAACAACCAAGACTACTGCCACTTATAACACAATGATATTCGGAAGGAACTAGCTGAAACAACTTGTAGCATCCCCCTTTTTGAAAGAAGATTCAAAAGGTTGAGAAACATAAATAGGGTTAAGGGACATCCCCAAGATGCCGAAGGCTAGAAATAAATTCCAAGGGCTTCAAATTATAATCGATGTACGATTTTCCATTTGGATATAAAACAACAAATCATCATGTCATCATCAAATAAACAACTTCATGATGCATGATATAAAATAAATACAACATAAATAAGTACCATAAATATCACAAAACAAACATCACAAGAGTACCATAGTGGAAGACTACAAAACATCAAGGTAAATAACATAAGACTAAAAATACAACAATACATAGAGACAACTACAACTCCATGCTCCAACATGCTCCATGATTCACTCTAGAAAATAGCCTTATTTATCTTTTGTGTTAAGTGGAATGTTCTATAAAGTTAGTCAAAAAATGGATATTGTCCATAAATCTAGAGATATAAATAGATTTCACTAAAAAAATAATTAAATGTAATGAAAATATATTGATAGAAATTATTCACATGGGATTTTTCATAAATATATTTTATAGTTTATATTATTTGTTGAGGGAAATATTGTAGAAAGATAGATAAAAAAATGGAGATTCATGTTTTAGGAAAGGATAATGAATGATGATAAAAGGAAATGGGTGTTGATATGAACATTTAGTAGTAGTGTATGATTGGATACCTACGAGGAAACAATTTTTTAAATTTAATGGTTTTTAGTTGATCCTTTTCTTCCATTACCATTCATATAATTATTTTTCCCTTATTGATATATATTTTCTTTGGTTACCTTTTTTAGATTATTTTTTTATATAGATAATAAATTGTTCATGTGTAGAAGAATTTGATAAAACTAAATCTGTATACATTTTTAGTGTTATTTAGTGTGATTTAAGGATTTCATACTACCTACATAACTGAATCTTTATTGATTTAATGAATTTATAGTAACAAGATGAGTAATTGGGAGAAATTGTTTTTTTAGAAAATATGTAAACATTTCACTGTACCACATGCTTGTTGATAGAGAGATCAACGGGAAGGCTAGCTAAGATCCTAATAACCCTAGATGATGGATTCCATGACATAGAGAAATTATTAAAGATGGATTTCTTACTAGATGATCATGTTTGGTGTTAGAGTTACATTGAATCGTCACACCTGAATCATAGTGCAACCAAAAGGAATAATAATTTCTAAAAGGAATTAGACAAATGATAGGAATGTAATATGGCTATTCCAAAAATAAATCTATAGAATATTTCTATCCAATGGTGGAAATGGTCACATAAATAGTGACTAGCCACCATGGAAATGAAGAGTAGGGCCTATTAAAAGTTATCACTGTGTGAATGGAGTGGATACTATTGTATGATAACTATAGTAATGATAGTAAATTTTCATAGTGTATAGTTAAACCATGTGAGATCAATGGAAGATAGGGTGTTCTCAAATATTTGAAGTGTTAACTAGACCAAATGGGATTTCAGTAGGGGAAAATCTAATGTTGTAATAATTCCAGAGGAATGATTCATAACATGAAAATTTAAACATTGTGTGGCCATGTAGAAAGAAAACATAAAATGTACAAAGAAAATCATTAGAAAATTTGAATAATTTTATAATACGAATTCCAAAGCATTTAAGATTCATATCGATTTTCCATTGAAGTCATTTATGATATGAATTAAAATGAAAATATTATGAACCATAGAAAAAATAATTCTTCCAATTCTCCTTCATGTTAATCATGAGCATAAGAGAAATTGATAAAAACCATAAAAATAATTTGGGGCCTCCCTGTAAAACATAATACTTAGTACAAAGCCTCTGGAGAAAAACATTAATGTCAAACCCTAGTGAATAGAGTTATGTGATCATGTAATTACACTATGGGGAAAAATTCTTTTTCCGATGGGTTTTTTGTGATATGGACATCAGCCCATCACAAATAATTTGATATTTGTGAAGGGAAAGGGGGTCTTGTCACATAAGGCTTGGTGCGGTTTGCAACCCAAACCGTGTGAATTTTATTTCTTATGGGGGGCTCCATGTCGCAAATACCCAGTGACAATAAATATTATTTGCGATGGGATATGCACTCGTCATAAATAGTGTATTGGTAGGTCACTATTTGTGACGGGTCCTATCACAAATACCCTTTTAACCGCTGACAGTAATTACTGTGGCAGAAGGTATTTGTAATGGGTCCCATCATAAATAGTCTCATCGAAAATAATCTATCCTATATACACCCCTTCTGTTTTTTCATTCTTCTACTCTATTCATACTCTCTCTATCTTTCTCTCTCTAAACTCTAATTTTAGAGTTAAAATTTCTTTGAGTTAATATTTTTATATGAAGAGATTTTGAAGTCGTCTACAGTTATAAGAGATCGTGTTTTGAGGTATTTATGTCGTATTTAATTAAATATTTATTTTTTTATATTTATTTTAATTATTATTAATTAGTTGTAATTAAATTAGATTTAGATTGTTTTGTTATAAATATTTATTTCTAGTAATAAATTTAAATTATTACTTTTAATTAATAATAATTAGTTGTAATTATGGATTATTAAAGATAATTAGTAATGAATATAAATAAGTACCAGTAATTAGTAATTAGTAGCAGTACTTAGATATGATTTATAGTAATTAATGCTAATTATCCAAAATTAGTGGTAATAAGGAATAAATAGTATTAATTAGTAAAAAATATTAATAATTAGTAATTAAAACAAATAATTAGTAATAAAAACTAATAATTAGTAATAATTAGTACTAAATACTAAAAAATAGTATTAATTATTATTAATTAGTAATAATTCGTGTTAATTAAGAATTATTAGGAATGATTAGTATTAATTATTATAAATAGTAATATATAATATTGAATAGTAATAAATATTATAAAATATTAAAACTTTCTTATAATTAGTAATTATTAGAAATAATAAGTAATAATTAGCAATGATTTGTAATAATTAGAAATAATTTGTAATAATTCAAAATAATTTGTAATAATTAGCAATAATTACTAATAATTAGCAATAGTTAATAATAATTATAAATAATTCATGTTAAATAGAAATAATTAGTAAAAATTAGTAAAAATAGTAATAAATAGGAAAAATTGTACTAAATAGGTAAAAATATTAATAATTAAAAATATTTACAAATAATTAGTAACAATTAGTTATAATTAGTAATAATTCGTAATAATTATTAATAATTAGTAAAAAATAGTAATAATTTTAATAAAAGTATTATATAGAACCAAACAGTATTAATAAGTAAAAAATAGGATTAATTAGTTATAAATAGTATTCGTTTGTATTAATTTGTAATAAATAGTTATTAATTGTAATAAATAAACATAAATAGTAATAATTAGTAATAATTACTAATAATTAATAATAATTAGTAACAAGTACTAATAATTATGAATAAATACAATTAATTAGTAATAATTAATAATAATTAGTCATAATTATTAATAAATAGTAATAATTAGTAGTAATTTGTAATAAGTAGTAATAATTTGCTAAAAATAGTAATCATTCGTAATACTTAGTAATAATTCGCAACAATTAGTAATGATTAGTAATAATTAGTAATAATTAGAAATAATTAATAATAACTAGTAATAATTAGTATTAATTAGTATTAATTCTGAATAATTATGAATAATTAGTATTAATTAGGATTAATTAGGAATAATTAGAATCAATTAGTACTAATTAGTACTAATTTGTAATAATTAGTAATAAAAATAAATAAATAGTAATAATAGTAGTAAATATTAAATTGTACTAAATATTAATAACTAGTAAAAAATATTAATAATTAGTAATAATTTTTAATAATTAATAATAATTATAATTAATTAGCAATAATTATAAATAATTAGTAATAATTATTATTAATTAGTAATAATTATAAATAATTAGGATTAATTCGCAATAATTCGGAATAATTAGAAATAATTAGGAAAAATTCGTAAAAATTATGAATAATTAGGAATAATTCATTTTAATTAGGAATAATTAGCATTAATTAGGAATAATTAGTACTAATTTGGAATATTTAGTATTAATTAAGAATAATTAGTCATAAATAAGTATTATTAGTAATAATTAGGAAGAATTAGTAATATTTAGAAATAATTTCCAATAATTAGTAATAATTAGAAATAATTTGAAATAATATGTAATATTAAGTGCATGTTGTTGAAGGTGCATCTGTTCAATAAAATGAAACATAAGATGATATTTCTTTAACTCCTGAGTTGGAACCATATGAATTTTATGAGTTGTTGTGTTTTGGTGAGGATGCATTATATCCTGGTCGTATGATAAGAAAATTTTTATCGGTTGAAAATTTTATGGATATTAAATCAGATAGTGGAATGTCAAACAACTACTTTGATCGTATTTTTTCTTTAGTTAAAAAATTGTTACCTGAAAGAAATGTTTTACCTACTAATTACTCTGAGAGCAATGGGATGGTTTGTAATATGGGCCTTAGAAATCGTAAGATTCATACATGTTGAAATTATTTCATATTATATTCTAGTGAAAATGAGTCATTGGATATTTTCCCAACATGTGGAAAATTTATGTTTAAAGAAGCACAAACGGGGAAGTCTGGATCGATTCATGTAAAAGAGTTGAAATATTTATCTCTTACACCCAGGTTGGAACATTTATTTATGTCTCATAACACATCAACACTGATGTCATAGAACAAAATCAATATTTCAACTCGTAAAAGCTTGAATCATTCATCTGATGGTGATTCTTGGAAACATTTTGACCGATTAAAACTGTATTTTTATTTAAAATCCTAAAATGTGTTATTGGGTATTTATACTGATGGTTTTTTTCAGCTTGGTTCTTATGGTAGTCAGCATTCTTGTTGGCCTTTCTTTATAACCCCATATAATATACCACCATAGATGATGATGGATAACCCATATATCCTTTCACATTATTAATCCCAGGACATCCAGAAAATAATATTCATGTTTATTTCTAACAATTTATTTATGTGTTTAATTCTTTATGGAGTAATGGTTTCAGTATATATGATGATACAACGAAACAAAATATCCTTCTAAAAGATCCATTGATGTGGAAAATTATTGGATTCCTGTCATATGGTATGTTACATGGATGGACTACATATGGTCTGAAATCATGTCCATACAGTTTGGGAGATAGCACACCATTTATGCTTGTCAATGGAATTTTTTTTCTATTTTTACTATCATTGCAGTTTTAATCCAACTGATCATCCTTTTCGGAGGAACAAAACTCATTTTAAAAAGGAACAATTGAAAACGGTGGACCTCAAAAAATGATCTCTTGTACAGATTTATAATCAGTTGTATTTTCATTACCTCTCATCACATTTTGAAGAATGATAATCCCACAAAAAATTCGTGTATTTGGGAAAGAACATAATTGGATAAAATTGATCAATTATTGGGATCATCCATACTGATCTTATTTTTTGTTCTGTCACATGTTTTATGTCATGCATATTGAGAAGAAATATATTGATAATTTGTTTTATATAGTTTTGTATACACCAGGAAATACCAATGATAATTTAAAGTAATGATAAGATCATGCCCAAATTTGTAGCCGATCAGATAATGAACTATTTGAAAATGTCATATCACATAGGTTAATGAGTCCAAAAGAATATTATACACTAAAAATATATATTTCCTTATTATTTTGTAACTGTATTGATGATTTGAGACTGTCAGATGGCTATTCATCCAATTTGTAAAAATGTGTTAATAATGGTCATATTACTAGTTTAAAAATTCATGATTGTCATGTTATAATGTAAATACTTATCCCTATTGTTCTAAGAGTTTTTCTGAATTCTACGATTTGGAATTTGATAACATAAATATCAAATTTTTTCTATGACATTCGTATGGAGACAACATACTATGATTCACTAATAAAATGAGAAGAATATGTTGTTGTAATTATATATAAATTGGAAGAAACCATTCCACCGGCTTCCATTGACTCAATAGAACATTTTATATTACACATTACACATGAATAAAAATCTAGAGGTCCAGTAATGTTTCGATAGATGTACCCATTTGGGAGAATCAGGATGAAATTGAAGAAAAAAGTATGTAACAAGGAATTAGTTGAAGGCTCAATTGCTGATGCTTCTTTTCAAGAGAAAATTTATTTTATCTTTTCTCATTATTTTGAATCTTAATATCCATCACAAGAAAAATGCATGGAATGGAATGAGGATAAAGATGATGAAGAAATGGTACAAAAATATCAGTTTTAAATTAGACCAGAGTTTGGACGTGGTAGAGATCATGAATGTTGTCTTTCAGATGATGAACATCACATAGATCATACAAATGATATACTCAACTGTGATGAATGTAAATCATTTGTACTATGAGTGGTTCTGTCACTTATTCTATAATTTTTGTTATAGTATGTAAAAAATTTATTTTTAGGTTATATGATAATCATATCCAGAAACAACATCCACAAATTATTGCATCTTATCTTGAAGGACGCTGGGAAAAAAATTCTCAATGGTTTTAAAAAATTATAACATAAATTATTGATGATTAAACATATCAATTAAGATTATTATTTATTATAATAACAATAGTTTTACAAATTATTAGGCTTCTCAACATGATGATAACATTTATATGTGACTGTATATATCGAGTAACCCACCATCCAAAATGGTTAAATATTATTATGAATATGCTGTGAATGGTTATAGATTTCATACACATGAATATGAGGAATAAAAAACAATTAAAAGTGGAGTTTTATTGAGATTATCTCATCATAGTGAAACAGAAGTTGTATTTTACTGCATGATGGGTGAAATTATTGAATTTTTTTATCTATGAAAAAATTACATAATGATGTTTAAATATCAGTGGTTGGATATTGAGAGAGGCTTGAATGTTCATCTGACTCATGGAATTGTTGATATTAAATATAAAAGTACACTTGTAGTAACTGATCAATTTTTACTAGCCTAACTGTCACATAAAATGTACTAGGTAATGTATTGTTCTACTTCAATAGACATGACTTATTGGTCATCATAATATAAAAAAAATTGGGAAAATAATTTTAATCAAATTGAATGTGGTTTCACTGAAATGGATGGAATTAAAATTTTCCAAGAGACTACTAGAAATCCTTATTTTTCACAAATAGACATCAATATTGATGATGACACCGCAAAATTAATGTTATATGGTGGAAATGATGTTATTGATGATACAAATGAATTTTAAATAGCAAGAGATAATGAAACTGAAACTCATATGAATATTGATGATGCCAAGGAGGAATATGAATACATTGACATCGTGAGATATGAAGATGATGACGAAGATGAAAATTGACACAGTTAAATGCTGTTTATAATTATAACTAATATATATCTATATATAATAGTTATTTTCATCTATTTTCAAACAAAAATCATTTTCTGTTTCAGATGGATGCTGGTCTATTTTATAAGTTGTAGGATGGTAAACTACCTTTGGATTATGGGGATTTTGGACTATATGACCCTCATCCTACTAGTGGTTTGAGGGATATGCGGATAGGGCATGGTCTTGCGGGACTAATGATTCCTTAACAAATCCATAATATACGTCCATGTCTAGGCTTAGATCCACTCATGTGGATGTATGGTGACCTGATTATATTAGTTAGCATTCATTATTTTAATTATATAAAAAATGTTAGAGTATTTGTTCTTCTTTCACAATCTTTCACATATAGTTACTGGACAGGGGAGTTCTATCTTGAACTTTTTATTTCTCAGCCATGGATAAAATGGGAAAAATTCTCATTGATATGCAGGTTGACATGTTCGATCCTTGGCTAGCACGTAAAGAAATAATTTTTATTTTGAAATATATTTCATAAATAACCTGATATTATAAATTATTTGTAGGTTTTATGGTATCCCATAGATGATATCATGTGTCATGCTATCCACGTGGCATAGGGGTTGTCTATGAATGACCATTTCTATTAGTTTTTGCAAAATTTGTGAAGGATGACCATGAACAAAGTACGAGTGGTAGTATTTGATGAATCATGTAGAGACCACCTACCAGAGTACATTTCATCTCACGTTTGTGATTGATTATGTTCAAATTGGTTGGGTATTGTATTTCAAAGGATATCTATATTTGGATAATATAACTGGGGGAGATCGGAGGTGAAAAATCGAGCCCGTAGTTGTAAATTCAGTATGCATAGAGAGCATATGTTAAGTATTTTTTTTAATATTTCATGTAATGTTAAATATAAAAAAATTATTCTATATACATATAGGTAGTAGAGCATCCCGATATTATAGAGTAAAACATTTATAGGAGAATGTATAGTGATCCGGCCACTGGAGATTTTGAAGGTGATCACCAGTGTCTGATTTTGGTTTTTATTATTTCATTTTATGTTTTAAAATTAAATGAACATAATATTTTCACTATATTAATTTCAAATTGATACTAAAGGATTCACCTGAGACCATGATGTATTAGACACAAGAAGAGAGTTAGACTGATACGGCTGATCAGAATAGTGCCCACCATTTTGTTGAGGTGAGTTGGATGTAGGAGACTGAGTATGCATTCGAGAAGGGCTGAGTATTAGGATTCATCTCACAATTAACTCATGGGGCCTATTTTTTACTTATGAGATGTCAGCATACAGCTCATGAAGAGCCCATGGAGTGACATCATCTTCTAGTTCACATTATTAGGAGGAGCTGTGAACTTAGAGTGAGCTTATAGACAGTTTGTGTATGGAGCAGGAGTAGATGTAACAACACTACAAAAAGCATGAGAAGGAGCACTAATGACAACAGAAACATTACAATGAGAAGATGTTTCTATGGAAGCAGCACCAGCATGAGATAATGGAGTACATGCGCTGTCTGAGTCATTGTTCAGGGATGATGTTTCCTCCACCATCTCCTCCAGCTCCTCCACCTCCTCCAAAAAACTATCCCCTAGTGATTTTTTTCATCATAAAGAATTCGAATTAAATGTATTTCTTAATATTAATTATTTACACATTGTGACTTTTATATTTGAGTGAACATTGCTAAATTTAAAATTTTTTATTATTCTTAATATTTTAATTTTTTTTACTTATTATTTTTAGTTTTTTAATTGTTGTTTTTTTATTAAAAATATTAATATTTTATTATATTTTATATTTTTTATGAATATTGAGAAATTTAATATTTTTTAAGATTTTTATTATTTTAATAATATTAAATTTTATTTTTTAAAAATTAATAATAATAACATTATTAAATTATTAGTATTATTTTATTATTAGAATTATAATTATATAATTTTTTTGATATTATTAATAATATTCTTATTATTATATAATATTATATTATTTATATTAATAGTGTTAATAATAATATTATTTTATAAAATTAATTCATCATAAATTTATTAAATATATCGATTTGTTAAGTATTTCCAACGGGACCATTTGCGAAGTGTGCCTTTCACAAATAGGTTATATATTTTTTTAAATATCTATTTGCGATAGGAAAACTAGAAAGTCAAAAAAATGTATTTGTGAATGGCCTATCGCAAAATGTTTATATATATATAGAACTATTTTCATCAGGTATTCGCCTATCGCAAATAGTATTTGTTTCGATGGAAAACCACCCCGACGCAAATTGTAATTTTTTATGGGCCCATTGCATAAAATATTATTTGTGAAACCATTTTTTACAATGAGTTATTTGTGATGGGACGCCATCGCAAAAGAACATTTGTGACAGGATCTCATCTCAAATACCTATAATTCTTGTACTGTTATAGTATAAAAAAAATTTTCCAACATGATTTCATATATCCGTAAAATAAAATCAATTTATGTATTGGAGAGATAACTAATGTGGTCATGAAATCATGAGTCACATTGAAAACCAACATCTATTATTCCATGTCCTATCATTAGTCAATGATATATGATATAATCCTAGATAATTCAGAAGTATCTCACGCTATGATATATAGATAATTAATTGTCAGCATAAATTGTATATGATGCTCATTTCATGAATGTGTGTGTCAAAACATGACATGTTTTCTACAGGATATAAAAGGGGATGTTTGGGTTTTTTACTATAAGATTGCACTTTATCACATTTTAACATGTCATGATATCTGATTAAGAATATAAAGAGAGGAACATCTTTCTTATTATGGGATTAAAAGGTTATTTCACTTTGTATGACATTCTTTATTTTTATTTTACATATTTATGATTTATTCTCTTCATGTACTAGATTATTGAGATGACAACGATTGATTCACTTACAATTATTTGACATTTAATTATTAGATTAGTTTTGTATAATTTTTTCACCTATAAAAAACATTGAATAATAAATCACCCATATTTGATGGTATTATATCCCATAATTAGTGGAAAGTGGGATGGATATATTCCAAAAAGAAATAGTTTATATAAGTTGCATGGATATATCGATTTCTTGATATATCAAGATGCCTGAATTGTTTAATATTTCATGAATGCCACCACCTTTAATAAAATGTGTAAAAAATATTAAGTGGGTCAATATTACATTGTCTTAAACTCATATAAATCTATCATTTCATATAATATTTTATGTTCTGAATCATAGTGCAATAAAAAATCATATAATGAATTTATATAGAGGCTCATTCAATTTTTTATTACAACATATGAATAAATAAGATCTTTTTGTAATGTTATTCTAAAATATATATAAATACCTAATATGTTATGGTAGTGTGTTTGATTTATTGATGCTAATCCAAAACACACTCGATCGTGTTGATTTATTCTTTCTTCCACCTTTACATTTGAGAAGAACTGCCCTTATATGGAGAGAATATGGGTCCCATCATACCATCAGATAATTCTATAAATCATGTTGATACACCACAGAGGTGGGATACTTTTATCACTTTGATATCATCATTAAACGCATATAAAAAAATATAAAAGTTTTTTATCTCTTTTATGGATAATGTTATTGATTTGATAGTGTTCTTTATATCTATTTTTCAATTAATGTATCATATTATCATTCATAAAATGTAATGGTTATGGTTTCTAATTTATTCTATTGAATATAATAACTATTATTTGATTTGAACAAATCTTATTAGTGGTATCCAAAATAGTTTCTTCTTAATATATATCAAAACATGTGTGGAAATCAAGAAGAAAACCAAAAATATATCACAATTTATTATTCTAGAATTTCAATTTATTAAAGAGTTTACCCTTACATAGCTCAGTTGGGTAATAGTTACCAAGTGCTTACCCTAGTGAAGATGTGATGAGTATGTGTAGAAACGACTTTACCCTTTAGAATAATAGACTATTTATGTGTTGTATCACATTAAACTTATTTAAAATTGTTTATGTATGGGTCCTCTAATTTTTCCAAAGAGTGAAATTATTATACTTAGGGTGATTCTATTTTCCCTAAATATTTGTAATTGTAATAATATTTATACCCTTATGTATTTTTCATTACAAAAAAGGTAACTTACAGTTTTAAACGCTCTGATAAGATTAACCAATCATTTACACGTACACAAGTTGAAACAATGTAAAGGTAACCAATGTAGTACCTCTATGTAATTTTTTAAACCGGATCTACATAAAGGTATAGTGTGTGTTACCTTTATAAAAATCCTAAATAATATATTTACACATATGTCAAGTGATTTTATAAGTGTATATAAATCATATATTTATGATGGATTGGTTTCATTTATAAGGGTATATAAAAAAATATCATAAAAATTATTTTATCATATAAAATATTTTTAATGGATTATAAAATAATTATAATTCGTTATAAAAATTATTTTAGAGTTATTTATTTTTTAAACTGATTATAAATTAGTTAATAAATTTTATATGTTTTATAATTAATTAAATACTTTTTTGAATCATTTATATTTCAAAAATATTAAACGATATTATTTAAATTATCTCTATACAATTTATAAAGTAATTATTATAAAATATAAATAAAAAATTTTATTTATACATCCAATGATGTAATTTATAATATGGTTTAATTTATAAAATAACACAAAATATAAATAATTATATTTAAATTTTGAGTTTTTTATAATTTTTTTTTAATTTATCAAAATAATATGGGGCCTTAGAGAGTCAATAGTGTACTAACCAGTGCACCCCAATAGTTTTTTGGTCTAGAAACTCTTAGTGTATAAAAATAGGTAGTTGGAAATCATCTCTTTGTGAGGTGTCTATGTGGGGAAAACAATATGGCGAGTGGGGAACATTAACCTTCAATGATGTTGTATAAGATTACTATACAGATACAGTTATTGTACTAACTAATAATAACTAGGGAGGGAAGATAACAAGGAGATGAGTTTTGATTGAGTAACTTAGTAATATATTTGATCAATTAGACACACCTCTAGGTACAAGGGTGAAAATGGTCTTCTATATTCATTGAGGATTAGTGAAGTGATGGTGATATATTCTAGTCAATGTAGAGAAAAACATAGGACATGATTTTAGGATGTTGAGGAACACCTTCTTTTCCAATTAATTCAATAGAACCGATGAGCCAACACAACTAGGGAATTCATGCATATTTTATAGTGAAATACATCGATCATTAACTACGTGGATAATATATTGTTCTTAAATGTTATTCTATGTTTTATGGCATTGATTTATTTAGAGAGTGATATTTTTTGGAGATCATTTATTATGGGATTTGAGTTATGTTGAACATATTTCATCATTACTCTTATTTTTATTTTATAAATAATGAACCAGTATAGGATATAAAACTAAACAACGTGAAAGTATCAAGGAAATATGTTTCTCCCATGAATTTTTTGGATTTTTCTTTACACATGAGTATGTGTCCTTTTCATTAATCATTTTGGGATTGTTGTTTGAGTAGTCAGAACTTTGGTATTGCTCCATTTTCATATAGAAAATGTTTTATTGAGTATTATTATTTCATTTAACATTTCCATTCATAATCCTTGTTTCCTCAACCGCTAGTCCAGTGTTGGTATTTTTGAAGTTCAAGACACCTATAAAGGTTTTTTAAAAGGATATTCGGGTTTCCTATGGTGGAGTATCATAGAAGGTGAAAGTATTAGGATCAGGATCAGTTACATCAAGGAAAGTGTGTAGTACTACAAAAGTGACTCATTTGGGAGCTAATATTCATGGTAGATTATATTTTAGTGTTATATGTCCTACCACTATAAGCAATGATGTCGATCCCTATATGGTTTGTGGTATGTGTTTTTTAGCTTCTACCTTATAATGATCTTTTTGAAAATTGGGGATTCATATTTGTTTACATATAAATATTTCATAGAAATCATAGGGATTGATATAGAATATAAGATTATATGGTCTGATCTATATTAACATTTATTTGGAGGTATGATCATTGAGAGTTAAAAAATTTATAGGATTTATCTTAGATATTATAAGTTACCTAACTTCATGGATATTATTCATTTTAGATATGACTTTTTTAACCAGATCGACTAAATATATTGGTTAGTTTCATGCCATAGTTGCAGTAACTGTTACCAATGAAGAGTTTCTTCATTATATTCTAATGGTAATGAGTATATTATCATTAGATAATAGAGATTATGTGCAGGTAGATGAGGACTGGACCATATAAAATATGATTGTATTATAACCAAAGTGTCATATTTGGTGATAAAAAAAATTGATAGACCATGATATATTGTTTCACATATAGTGAATCAACTTCCACATTCGATTCATTATAATATATCCATATTACATCTTGAGAGATGATAAGTCAACTATTGTACACTTACTAGGAGTGCATCAATTTATATTTTTTCCTTCTGAGATCACTCCAGAAGAACTCCATGATCATTATAATCGTCTTAAGGACTTATTGGGAAGGGGGTTTATTCATCTGAGAACATATCATTGGAGATTTTATATACTATTCTCATTGTGGACTAATATCTCCTTGAATAAATGTGTTGATTACTAGAAATTGAATGAGATAACTATTAAAATCCAGTATTATTATCATTTATCACCAATTGAGAGGAACCTTACTACTTTTAAAGATAGATCTAAGAATGGGGTATCACTAGATGAGATTATGGACTTTGGGTATAACATATATAAATTTCTAGTGAATATATTTGTCACGACCCGTCCTCAGGGCCTATTCTGGGACTACCCCAAGCCCGCCTTCCATAGGCCAGGGGATGGCGACAAACACCAAAGGTGTAAATCCTGATAAAAGGGAAGGCATTGCCTTTATATAAGTAAAAAACACAACCGAGAACACAAGATGAAATAACACTAAGTAAACTGGGTAAAAAAGTATGTGCTGAAAAGTAAATGGGCTAGAATACAAACCCAACTGAAAGTACAGTACAACTGAAAAGAAAGTACATCGGTAATAAAGTAAGTCAGTAACCACTGAGTCATCCTCCGGCTATCCCACCTGAAGGGTGGGTACAGATGGTCTCCATAGCTCCTTGGGTCCGACCTTCCGCTCCGTTTATGTCCCACATGATAGTCCACATCCGGATACTTTCCCATTCCTCAAGCATCAACCATGATCTGCATTTTCCATCGTCTGCAACCAACACCACGTAGTGCATGCATAGCTCATGCAGGGGTGAGTATGCAATACCCAGTAGGGACCCCGAGACCCCCGAAGGTCTCCCAGAATCCACAAAGGATAAACCACAAAGGAAAGATAAAAACATGAAGTATAAAATAACTCTACTTAGGTATATTCCCATATATATACGTAAGTCATCAATTCTTGTTCGGCTCCAACTCACGAGCCCAAGTACAACCCGGTCCGCACAGGAAAGCACAACCCAATCCACACAGTAAAGAAAGTCAATCATATCGATGATATTGATTGAATGTCAAGACTCAGCTCATATAGGTATACTACTCACGAAGAGGGCTGGAGATGAAAGATGTAGCCTCCGAATCATCTCCACTGTCGAACCCATGTAGGATCCAAGTACAGAAGTCATCGCTGACGAACCCAGGTAGGATTCAAGTACAGTAACCATCACTGCCGAACCCACGTAGGATCCATGTATAGTCGTCATCGCTTCCAAACCCATAGAGGATACAAGTACATTCATCCTCACTGTCGAACCCACGAAGGATCCAAGTACAGTCATCATCGTCATCGCAGTCGCAACTAGCTCAAGGGTTCCCGCAGACAACACGCTTGATTCTGGGAGGGTCCGCTCCACGGGCCAAGGGGGTCGATACATCAAATTTCATGAAGTACAGAGTTGATGTATCCCAAAATTCCGTCTCATCAATAGGAAATCTATGCAACTGATGGCACGACATTCGAATGAACGGTCTGAGAGATATTAGCTATTCTGTTTGAGGGGACCAGTTAGAAATATGCTCGTTTCTAACCCGGCTGATATCCATGTTCATCAAAAACTCACATAGAGTATCGCAAGAGGACCGTCTGATCGAAAGAGTCCCAGTGCTGGAGACGACACATCGATCGGACGTGCAGTACTTATGTTATTCACGTTTAAATGAATAATGGGCCCGTCCCATTTATCCCAGTGGGCCGACGGGTCGGGTTTACCCAGTTTGACGGGTCCGACCAAGCAGGAGTGTCAGAACGGTCTGAAGAATTACATAAATCGGCCTGAAGGGGCGCAGCCCGGCTTGAAGTGGCGCGACCCGGCCTGGCATGGAGCGGCCCGGCCTGGCCTGGCGCTGCCCCGCATGGCTTGGCTCGGCCAGCCTGGCGCTGCCTGGCTGGGTGCATGGCCCGACTAGCTCGACTGGTAGGCTGAGTGGCTCGGCCGAAGCCTAGCGGGCTCCGGGGAGGGGGGGGGGTAGTCTTCTGCACTGGCGGCACCAGGTGGCACCACCCTTTCCCAAACCGGTCGTCTCGGCCGACCGGCCCTTTGGCGCATGCAGCCTGCATGGTGGGTCATGGCTTCTGGAGCGTGGAACCCTCCTAGCGCCGTAGTCTGGCTTCGCCGGTCCGGTCCTCTAGCACAGCGCCCTCCTGGCGCCGCGACTCCTCTTCGCTCGGCCTTCCGACTGGCCGATCGTTTCATCAGCTAAAGAGGCCCATGTATCGGGCCATGGATATTTCCACACAACTAGCATGACGGAACCGGTTCCCTTCACCTCGTTCCAAGCGCGGTGTGAAGACGTCGTGCTTCCACCACCATCAATCGTTAATTCTAAAATATTAAATGAGAACAACAGAAGGTTGTCGGGCCGTGTTCGTTTGGCCCACACCCTCCGTGTAAAACGATATAAATCATCCATATTCAACAATGATTTCCAACAAGAATGGGGTACGTAAACATCCACTTTGAAGATTAAACCCCTACCTCGACAATCGATGTCGTTCTTCGGGAGTCGCGGAAGATGGCGTCATTTATGTCTTCGTTGGTGTGCACCTGAGGAAGAACGATGTTCCCTCTCTTGTCACGATGGAGAGACAATTAAGGTGTGTCGGTGTCTCCTCTATTGTCATGGAGGGAGATGATGATGAGAACCGTGTTCTCTGAGTTTTTCTACGATGAAGGTTCAATGTTCTTCGTCAGAGAAGAATCATCAATCGTTGAGGATGAAGTTCTTAACAAACACTAGTGTTCTCCCAATTCCCCTTCACACAAAAATTCTAACCAAAAACAAAATAAGGCTTCTCCTAATTTTATTTTTATTTTCCATGCATTCATAATTACAAAATTAAAATTATAATTCACTTAATTAAATAAATCATGAGTTTTCTAATTAATTAAGTGATTGGTTGGAAAGATTTTAAGAGGGAGAGAGGGGAGAGGAGGAGTTACACATTTAAAAGATATAAAAAATAATGGGGAGTTGCCATGTATTTATCATGGGAGTTCAAATGGGGATAAGGGGTTATGGAATGTGAAAAGGGTGGGTCTTGTGTGGGCCCCACATATTACATAACCACAAAAGGGATGTTGGGTGGTTGTGGGTGCCCCCAACATCTTCCCATGGGAGAGTTTAACTTCCAAGGATAATAAAATAAAATTGTTCACAATTTTATTTACTTCTTATTTAAACCCCGAAATTTAACATCTTCTCCTATAAAAATGCATCTACGGTAAAAGTCCTCTTAAGAATATACTGGCACTTCTAGTTCATCGGTGCCCTCAAATTTCAATTCTGAGCACCAGTTCCTTTGATAGGAAAACTCGCTCTTTCATTTACTAAAAGTACCCGAGCTAAACTTCAAAAATTGATTCCGGGAACACCAGGCCTCAGAATCAGGTGCCGTCAGAAACTACATACTCGTAAAATCCCTAAAAAATTAAGAAAAAATCTCTCTTTAAATTTATGGGTCTTTACATTACTCCCACCTCAGGTATTTACGTCCTCGTAAAGCTACATCATAAACTAGGGAAACAAATGAGGGTATTGTGCACCCATCTGAGCCTCCCGCTCCCTTGTGCTCTCCTAAAGGTTCCCATGCTTCAACGAATGCCCACTAGAGGAATCGACCATCCACGTAGGAACCGCTCCTATCAATCCTCAATCTCCACCAAGACCTCCGCAAAAGTCTCCCCACCATTAATGTCCATCTCTATGTGATCAATGATATGTGTTGGGTCGTGTATGTATCTCCTCAACTGAGATATGTGGAAGACGCCGTGCACCCGGTGCAACTGAATTGGAAGAGCCAAGAGATATGCCACCTCGCATATCATGCTGAGAACCTGGAATGTTCCGATGAAGCGTGGAGATAACTTTCCACCCTGGACAAATCATCGTAATCCACATCGAGGTGAGACCCGTAAGAAAATGTGGTCACCATCCTCGAACTCCAGTGGTCTCCGCCTCCTATAATTATAGGTCTCATTTATGCTCTGTGTAGTCCTCATCCACTTCTGGATGATCTACGCCTTCTCTGTCGTAGCTTGAACCATCTCTGGTCCTACAAGTGATGACTCCCCAGGGCCAGTCCATCATAGAGGTGATCAGCAAGGTCGGTCGTACAATTCCACGTATGGTGCCATCCCGATGCTGTAGTGGTAACTGTTGTTGTACACAAACTCCACCAATGGTAATTGATCCTCCCAACTGCGACCATAGTCTAGAACACATGCACGGATCATGTCTTCGAGATTCTGATTGGTCCTCTTCATCTGGCCATCCGTCTGAGGGTGAAAGGCGGTGCTCAGGTGTAGTTGTGTCCCAAAAGCCTCATGCAACCCCTGCCAATGTTCGGAAGTAAAGCGAGAATCTCGATCGGAGATGGTAGATGATGTCACACCATGAAGCCGTACGATCTCCTGAACGTAGAGGTGTCCCATGTTCACCACTGAGCCATGCTCTCTGATAGGTAGGAAGTTGGCCGACTTGGTGAGTCGGTCGATAATCACGTAGATAGAGTCATGTCCTATGGATGTACGAGGGATCCCCACCAAAAAATCCATGGATATCCCATCCCAATTCCACTCTGAGACCTCTAAGAGTTTTTCCAAGCCTGCTGGTTCCTAGTACTCCGCCTTCACCTACTGGTAGGTGAGGCATCGTGAAACAGACTCTGCCACAACCTTCTTCATACCCGACCACCAGTGCTGTCACATGGGATCCTATTACATCATCTCTACTCCAGGATGTACTGCCAAAGGGGAAGTGTGAAACTCCCTTATCACCTCCTCCAGTAATGCAACTGGTACCATGGTACTCCCTCTGAAGAGGATGACGTGCTCTCCTCCTATAAAAAATCCATCTGGTGCCTGTCCTATGGATATAGGTGCAAGTCATGTCTCACAGTCAACATCCCCACGATGTTCCACTATGAACCGCTAATGTAGAGGAGGAGTGATTCTGAGTAACTATAGAAAGGATGCTACATCTTGATCCATGAAGGATATCTGTAATGCGGCTAGTTTCTCTGTCACCTCTCCAAGTAGCTGATTTCCCGATCTCCTGCAGAGAGCATAAGCTACCACGTTCCCATTCCCAGGAGTATAGACTATCTCAAAGTCATACTCATGGAGGAACTCAAGCCATCTCTACTGTCTGAGGTTCTGGTCCTTCTGTGAGAAGATGTACCTGAGATTCTGGTGGTCATAGTAAACTTAAAGCGCTCACCCATAAGATAGTGTCACCACGTATTCAAGGCGATGACCGCTGCTGTTAACTCCAGGTCATGGGTAGCGTAGTTCTACTCGTTCTTCCTCAACTATCATGAACCGTAAGAGATCACCTCCTACTCCTACTTCAGGACACACATGTGTCTAGTCCCTGATGTATCGCAGTATACTACATACCCTACGCCATCTTCCAGTGGCCTCGAGATGGGTGCACTGGTCAATATCTGTCTCAGCTCTTCAAAGATCTGCTGACATCTATTTGACAGACAAAGGGTTTACCCTTCTTCATCAAAGATGAATTTTGTTCGGTAACTCTAGAGAAGTCCGGCACAAATCTCTGGTAATACCCAACTAGACTTAAGAAACTCCGCACGTCCGTCACACTCTTGGGTGGCACCCAAGCAAGTACTGACTCGATCATCGTAGGATCCACCGAAACTCCTACCTCAGAGATTATATGCCCCAGGATGTGGACCTCTTGAATCCTGAAATGACACTTCGAGAACTTACATAATGCTAGTTCTCTCAGAGTTTGTCTAGTAGAACCCATAAGTGGTAGGCGAGCTCCTCCTCCGTAGTGGAGTAAATTAGTATGTCGTCAATGAAGAATATGACAAATCAATCGAGGTAAGGTTGGAATATCATGTTTATGAGACTCTTGAACACTGATGGAGCATTGGTTACACCAAAAGTCATATCCAATAACTCATAGTGGTCATACTGACACCTGAAGGCCATCTTATGTACATCCTCGTCTCGAACTCTGAGCTGATGATAGCCTGACCTGAGGTCTATCATCGAGGACCATCATGCTCCCTTGACCTAGTCAAAGAGGTCTTCAATCCTCGTAAGTGGATACTTATTATTTATAGTCACTTGATTTAGGAAACGGTAGTTGACACATAGTCGTATGCTCTCATACACCTTCTTGGTGAATAAAATCCGAGATGTACAGGGTGAAACCCTGGGTCGGATTAATCCCTTTCCTTGAAAGTCCTCCAGCTATACCCACAACTGATGAAGCTCAGCAGGAGCCATATGATATGTTGGAGTAGATATTGGCGTTTTCCCAGGGTATAGTTCAATGTAGAAATCTACCTCTATTGAGGATGTAGTCCTATAACTTCATTAGGAAAAACGTATTCATACTAATCCACCACAACAGGAAAACTCTAACTCCACACATCAACCGCTCCGAGGATGATACTAGCTAACTAATGTGTGATCGGTTGCCCTCTCTTCTGCGTAAGTCCATCCTCCACTGCAAAGGCTCCCTTCTCTCCGGTGAAGGTGAACCTGCTCCCATCTGTGCGGACACACCGCACATTGCACCTAAAACAATCGACCTGAACATAGACTATAGATAAGAAATCCATGCCAGAGATGTCGTCATAAGGCCTCGACGCCAATACAAGAAGATCCCATCCGAAGATCTCACCTCCAAGAGTAATCTCACACCACCGACACCAGTGTGTAATCGTCATGTCTGCTCCCATAGGAGTCTCTAGCCATAAGGATCGAGCCAACAACTCTGTCTAAATCTCCGAGCTCTGAACATGAGTTACGACAACAAAAGAATGACTTTTTCTAGTGTCTATAAGAACTGCAAAAAGGGTGGAGTAGACACAGGTTGTACCACGAATCATCTCATGTGCATCGTGGTCGTAAACCTCCACTGCCTGAAGCTGAGCCTGCCTTTGTCCACCAGCTCCCTGTGGTCTGGGTGGACATCCTGGTGTTGGTGGTGGTAGAGACTCAAAGCATCACCCACCACCCGATGCTCGGACAGATCCTCTTTCTCGTATTCCTGCTCACTACAGACCGCCATGGTCGAACCTCTGCCTCTGCCTTGGTGGTCCCTCAACCGTATGTTTCTCCTCGGATTGGTGGGTTATGCAGTCACGAGCCATGTGGCCCTGCCCTCCCCATGCATAGCACTGCCTTCCTCTCGTAGTCTGGCTCTGCTGCGTGTTCCCCACACCCCCGAACCAGTATCTTGACGTCTCCCACCTGATGGCCTAGTCTGCATGGACCTCTGTGACATCTGTCTACTTCTGGCTGGAGAAGACTCTGCTACGTGTCGCCCGGTGGTAGGCCCTGCTGCTTGCGTAGGATCATCAAGGAAGCTCTCAACAAGTAAGTCTCGCTCGAATACTCATTCCTGCATCAGAATTCTAAGGTAGATCATCGAAGCCCTGATCTCATGCCTCACTCCCTGATCGATGGTCCGGGCTCGGAAGAATGGATCTCATACAATGTCTGTGGAGTAGCGCGAGAGGTCGGTAAACCTCACCGAGTACTGGGCTGATGGCATGCTGCCCTGCCGCAGCTATAGTAACTCATGGATTTGCACCGCACGGACGATGGGTGGAACAAACTCTGAGCGGAAGAGACTATCGAAGTCCGTCCATAGTAGATATGCCTCATCGTGCACCTGGAGCATCAAGCTCTACCATCTACCTACTTCTGTGTTCAAGAGACTCGCTGCATGAATCACCATGAGGTCAGCTGGTGTCCCTACTAATCTGAAGACTCGGACAATAGCTCCCAGCAAATCCTCGGCTGCCTGAGTGTCCATCTATCCACAGTAGCTAGGCGACCTCTGTTGCTGAAACTCATGCAGCGCACTCAGTCGGCGTGCACTTTCTACTATTGTGGCAGGGGGTATCGGTGGCCTAGTGGGTAGAGCTACCGCTGGCGACTCAGCTATAATGGGGCCCTGCACCAAGGCCTCGTTGCTCGGTGTGCTGCCATCTCGCACAATGCTCGGAACCCTAGCTGGCGGACATTGTGGGGACATCCTAAAAAGAAAAAAGTGTGCCACGGTTAATACAATATACCTGATGAGATAACACAATGTAATCACAATGAAAACTTTTGAAACACACATGCAATTAGTGTTTTCGAGCACTGAGTCAGAAAATCAGAATTCAGGGTCCTGGTGTATGGATACATCGGCCGCCCCACCAACACTGGACTCCCTGTACTGATAACCACACTAAATACTCTTAACATTATTTCTTCATGGAATGAAAATTTCAGAGTCCTATGCTCTGTGGTATAACCTACTCCTCTGATACCAATTTGTCACGACCCGTCCCCAGGGCCAATGTCATGACTACCCCAAGCCCTCCTTCCATAAGCCAGGGGCTGGCGACTATCACCAAAGGCGTAAATCCCGATAAAAGGGAAGTAATTGCCTTTATATAAGTAAACAACACAACAGACAACACACGCTGAAATAACACTAATTAAACATAGTACAAAAGTATGTGCTGAAATGTAAATGGGACAGAATACAAACCCAACTGAATGTACAGTACAACTGAAAAAAAACTAAAATAGCAGTAATGTAAATCAACAACCACCGAGTCGTCCTCCGGCTATCCCATCTGAAGGGTGGGTACAAATGGTCTCCTCAACTCCTCAGGTCTGGTCGTCCGCTCCATGTACGTCCCACCTGATAGTCCACCTCCAGATATTGTCCCAATCCTCAATGCTCAACCACAATCAGCGCTTTCCATCGTCAGTATCCAACACCACGTAGTGCGGGCATAGCCTATGTAGGGGTGAGTATACAATACACAATATGGACCCTAAGACCCCCGAATGTCTCCCAGAATCCAAAACGGATAAACCACAAATTAAAGATACAAACACAAAGTATCAACAAACTCTACTTAGGTTTATTCCCATACATATACCTAAGTCATCAATTCCAGTTCGTCTCAAACTAACGAGCCCAAGCACAACCCATTCCACACAGGCAAGCACAACCCAATCCACACATGAAAGTTTGTCAATCATATCGATGTTATTGATTTAAAGTCAATACTCATCTCACATAGGTATACTGCTCACGAAGAGGGATGTAGATGAAAGATGTAGCCTCTGAATCATCTCCCCTGCCAATCCAACATAGGATCCAAGTACATAAGTCATCGTTGCCGAACCCACAGAGGATCCAAGTACAGTAACCATCGCTACCGAACCCACATAGGATCCAAGTACAGTCTTCATCGCTTCCAAACCCATGGAGGATTCATGTACGGTCTTCCTCGCTACCGAACCCATGTAGGATCCAAGTATAGTCATCATCGTCATCACAGTCGCAACTAGCTCTATTTTTCCCGCACACAACATGCTCGATTCCTAGATGGTCCGCTCCCTGAGCCAAGGGGGTCAATACATCAACTATCACGAATTCTAGAGTTGATGTGTCCCAAAGTATCTTCTCATCAATAGGAACTCTACGCAACTAACGACGCATCAATCGAATTCTCGTTCTGAGAGATATTGGATTTTCCGTTCCAGGTGCCTAGTTAGAAAAACGCTCGTTTCTAACTCGGATGATAAACATGATCATCCAAAAATCA
Organism: Viscum album; assembly: GCA_963277665.1. Classification (NCBI taxonomy): domain Eukaryota; kingdom Viridiplantae; phylum Streptophyta; class Magnoliopsida; order Santalales; family Viscaceae; genus Viscum; species Viscum album. The sequence continues at coordinate 790,221,211 of OY728128.1, read as the reverse complement.
CATTGAGTTTTGCAAAAGTAGTGTCTCATCGAAAGAGTCCCAGTTACGCAGATGGTGCATCGATCGGACGCGCAGTATTTATGTTATTCAGGTTTAAGTGAATTACGGGCCTGGCCCGTTTAGCCTAGTGGCCCGACAGGTCGGGTTGACCCAGTTTGACGGGTCTGACCTAGTAGGGGTTTCATACCAGTCCGAATAATTACATAACTCAGCCTGAAAGGGGAGAGACCCAGCCCGACGGGGTGCGGCCCGGCCCAGCCCAGCACGGCGGAGCCCGGCCTGGCCCGGCTCGGCCCGGCCCGTCCTGGCGCGGCCTAGCTATCATGGCCGGCTGGACGAGCGGCTCGGCCGAAGCTGATCGGGCTCTAGGGGGGGGGGGGGGGGGGGGCAGCGCCCCCCCCCCCCCCCCCCCCCCCGGTCTTCTGCACCAGCAGGGCTACCCTTTCCGAAACTGGCCGGCTAGGCCGGCCGGCCCTCTGGAAAACACGGCCCGCACGGAGCGCCGCGGCGCCCTCCTAGCGCCGCGGTCCAACTCCAGGCGCCGCGGATCCTCTTTTCCAGGTCGGCCGATGGGCCGGCTGGTTATTCCACCGAAATGGCCCTTGTAGCGGGGCACAGTCTTATCTACACAACCAGCATGATAGTGTCAGTTCCCTTTACCTCGTTCCCAGCACGACGCGACAGGGTCATGCTTCCTCTACCAACAATCCTTAATTCTAAAATAATAAATGAGAACAACGGAGAGTTGTCGGGCCGTGTTAATTTATCCCTCACCCTCAGTGTAAAATGATAGAAATCGGCCATATTCAACAACAATTTCCAATAGGAACGAGGTACGTAAACATCCACATTCAAGATTAAACCCCTACCTCGACAATCGATGTCGTTCTCCGGGCATAGCGGATGATGGCGTTGTTTCTGTCATCGTCGGTGTGCACTCGAGGAAGAACGATGTTCCCTCTATTTTCACAAAGGACAGATAATTAAGGTGCGTCGTTGTTGGCGAATTCCCCACGTCGGTGACTCCTCTCTTGTTATAAAGGAAGAAAAGGATGAGAACCGTGGTCGCCGAGTTGTTCAACGATGAAAGGTCAATGTTCTTCGTCGGAGAAGAATCATCCTTCGTTGAGGATTAAGTTCATCAAAAACACTAGTGTTCTCCCAATTCCTCCTCATAAAATAATTCTAACCAAAATAAAATAAGGCTTCTCTTTATTTTATTTTTTTTCCATGCATTCAAAATTATAAAATTCAAATTAAAATATACATAATTAATTAAACAGTGAGTTTTGTAATTAATTAAGTGATAGGGTGGAAATATTTTAAGCAGGAGAGAGGGGGGAGGAAGAGTTACACATTTAAAGGATACAAAATTAATGGAGAGTTTCCTTGTATTTAACATCTGAGTTCATAGCGGGTTAAGGGGTTATGGAATGTGAAAAGGGTGGGGATCTTGTGGGCCCCACCTCCCACATAAGCACATATGGGATGTTGGGTGGTTGTGGGCCCCACCAACAACTTCCCATGGGAGAGTTTAACTTCCAAGAATAATAAAATAAAATTGTACACAATTTTATTTACTTCATATTTATACCCCAAAATTTAAATTCTTCTCTCATGTAAACGCATCTACAATAAAAGTCCTCTTAATAAAATACTGGTTCTACGAGTTCATCAGTGCCCTCTGATTTCAATTCCGAGAACTGGTTGAAAAGATAGAAAAACCCACTTGTTCGTTTACTAAACGTACCCGAGTTAAACATAAAAAATTTATTTCGGGCACACTGGGCCTCAGAATCATGTACTGTCGGAAACTGCGTACTCATCAAATCCAAAAGAATTTTAGAAAAAAATTTCTTTATATCTAAGGATATTTTCAATATTATATATATGTTTTCCAATTGATTTTAGTTTTAATTATGCATTTGATGAGTATGAATTTTTACTAGTACAATGAAACTTTTGTTTTTGTATTCATATATGATATTATAGTAGTGTCTAATAAGAAGTAGAATCATAAGGATTTCCTAGTGATAGTTTTTAGTAAACATCATGAAAATGTTCTATACACCATGATATTTATTTGTATATTATTGAATGTTAATTGAAATTTATGGACCATTATTTTTCTAAGCCTAAAATATACATAGACCATGATCATGTCCTATAATTTTTTTCAGGGATGCATCCCAAGAATATCTTGGATATATGTTACTTTTTTTATTTATTTATGAAATATAAAAGGATTATATAGGATTTCTCCTAATTAGTAGTGTCAATGATTGTTCTATTCATGAATATAGAGAATATTTATATATGAAATCATTGTGATAAATATTTTCAAGAGATAAAGGAAAATCAAATTATATAAACGATCTTGATCATGCTTGAATCATGGAAGGAGTATTCCATGTAATGTGATACATCAGTAATCTATATCGGAGTAGTACTTTCATAGGGATATTATGTGGTTTCTTATGATTATTGTTTAATGAGACCTCAAAAATGAAACCAACCAACCCATCACATGGTGTTAGCATTAATTGTACGTGCTCAGAGATGTGGGAGGCACAATATATTATGGTATACATATTTTTTGTATATGTATCAACAAATCATGAAAAAAATATCCCCCAATGGGTCCTAATACATTAATAATGAAGGACTAGAGAGAATCTAAATAAAAATGAAATTAATAAATTATTTCCCCATTGAAATGTGAATGTGGTTATAGATGCTCTATATAGGAAGATGTGGAAATAACTAGTTCTATAGTCCAATAGTGATTTGAAGTTGATGTGTATTTTTATTTAGGTTAATAACGATCATGAGGAGAAAAATGGTTGAATGACACATATGTACTTATATATTTCTCAATAATTACACTATAAGGTAATGAAAGTGTACCTATTTGATCTATAATGTTTTAACATGATGGATGATATATTTGATAGGAAACTCCTTACACACAAGATCTCATATAATGATGTGATTCTCAACGCTCAAAATCATATTCGTGTTCCCCCAGAAATATAATAATAGGTAATGTATGAGTATCATTAGTAAAAATTTATGGTTCACCCTTGCTTAACAATGATATAGTAATAAATTTTCAAAAAGTATTTGTGGATATGAATGATAAAGTATGTCACATATTTTTTTATATAAAGCTCCAACAGTCAACATGTTAATACAATGAACAAATGGCCTATTTTGAATTTTATTGTCAATACAAATTCCTATGTTTAAAAGGGATGATGTTTCTACGAATTTTTTGATTGATTTTAAAGGATTCATGTGGGGTAGAAATACAGATTTTGACATAGTATATCCACATAATATAGTGGATCACTTTTTTAGAATCAAAGAGACAATTTTAATCGATTATTGGATTAAAGTCTTTGTCTCGGTTTGAGAAAGCATTCAAGGGGTCCCTTTGACCACATCATAAAATCAATATTATAGAATCACATACATTTATTTATATATATGGTACATATAAATATATGGATATTATTTACATAATATAAATAGCCACATTTTAATCATATAGGTCTTGTTCATTTGGAAACATGGAAACATAAAAAACATGTATATAAAATATATACATAGACACCCACTTATTTATTCATAACAAAAACCCATATTAGACATGTAATTGTTTATACAATTATTCATAAAATATGGAAGGAAACCTAATAATGTGTGAGGTCTTGTGATCAGTAATGAAAAAAATGGAAATATCAATGATCACAAAAAAATAAAATGAATATAAGGTTATAAAAACATAATATTAATGTTTTAAATTAATAAACGTCAGATATAATGTTATCATGTTAATCCATCACATAAATATTAAATTTCAATAAGAAATAAATCATATTGAAATCAAAGAACACGAACCATTAATGTTTAACAGAGGAGTCAGATAAGAAATTATGGTATACACATAATAATATAATACCATATCCCAGGATAACTACAAAGACATTCATAAGTTTTATGCTTTGTCTAACCTACCATGTACGTACTTCGATCCTCATATAACCTCTCATTTTCCCACTTTTAGAATTATGATAACCACATGTGGCCCCTTTATGCTCATAGAACCATAATCATTACACAATTCATTTGGGAAATATATTGATGCCTCCCATCAAACAATGAGAATAATATATATATCTATCGAAATATTTCAAAACATTCTTTATATCATAACCCATGAAATAAATTAGTTTCATAAATATTTCATCATAGCATAACCCATGGAAAAGAAATGGGTTTCATAAACATTATGTCATCATCTTCATAAAATTTCCAATGAAATAATAATGATTGTATACTTGGATAATATCCATAATAATTTATAATAAATATTAAATATTGTTGTAATTGATGATAGGAAATATCATAAATGGACCATTAAAAAATTCATGAACAAAACACCATTTCCATTTTTGATATAATTTATTTAACCATAATTTTACTGTTAATAAATGGAAGCCTTTTCTTTGAAAATAACATCTCAAACTATTTTAAAATAAAATGAATTCATGATAATTATCAATGTTGTTTATGCCGTATAATTTAAAAAACATATATTCCATAAATTTTCTTAAAATTTGTAGTTTATGTTGTTTTGAATAGAAAAAACATTTCAACCCATTTTTTAAAAATCATAACAATTCAAAAAAATTCATTAAAAAGCCTTGGAGAATAGTAAAAACATTATTTTAAACCATTCTTAAGATTTTCCTTAAAATATTGTGATGAAAATTGATTTGAATCTTTGCATGGAGATGGTAATATGTATGTATACATGAGTGATAATTTAACTTTTCATTTGATGGGAAATAAATTTAAAAATGGTAATTTCATAATAATAATAAAATTAATGAATTTTTGGATTCTAGAGTTATTATTTTATGATAAATACCAAAGAATATTATTAGGATAAGTGCATTATAAATGAAAGTGATCGAGTAAGTCGATTAGCTATTCTTCAAAAAAACTCATAGATAACAATTATAGGGAATTAGGGTTGGTAATTTTTGTATAAGAGAACCTATATAATGTGATTAGGGAAGTTGATCAGAAAAATTTGTAGATATTGGTCTAGAAAAATTATCAAATGGATTGATGAAGTGAGGTAGGAGGTTCCCTTTTATAAATCCTCTAATGGGTACGTTTGGAATTTGTCTAAAGATTAAATTATAATAAATTCATTATCAATCAATATGGATAAAAATAGCCCTGGATTCCCAAATAAGGTAATATATAGTTTTTATCCCATCATCAAATACAATTTATAATAATTTTTTTTTATTTTTTCCTTATCATTTCTATGAACACTTTATTAACCAAAATAATTTTTTAGTATGGAAACACATTTATCAGAATTTTATATTTATAATTTTGACTTATAAGATGCGGATTGGACCATAAATGGAAAAGTTGTGACATTTTATATCAAACAAAGTCCACATTTTCTTGTTTTATTTATTGGTTTATTTCAAAATAATTTACCAAAATATTATTTTGATAAAATATAATTATTTTCAATTTTAACACTATTAATTTAATTTAAAATTTAATAAATACAAAAAATTAGGGAATTACAATATAATAATTTCAAACCTCACTAATATTTCCTATAAATATTTGAAATACATTTTCCAAATTAACCCATTAAAATAAAATATCTATTTATAATTTTTAAAATCATTTATTATATATTTTCAATAAAATGGAGAAATATTGTGTTATTGTTTCATAAGCAATAATGGTAAATATAGAACTAAAAAATATTAATATAAATATATTTCATGAAAAGAATTTTATTAATTGTAAAATTAACTATTATATTCATTAAAATCATACTTTTCCTATTTGTGGACATATAAGATATATTAAAAAATAGTGGGAGTCACTTTTTGTAGTTTTCAATGGCATAAATAATATATATGTCATTTCAATGGCATAATATCGATTAAAAATTAATTTCCAATAATAAAGGGTTAAGGGATGAATTAAATATATCCAATATTAAATAGGATAAAAATATATGGAATTTTTACTTATTATAAATTCATATTAATCAGATTTACCCTTTACAAATATGATATATTTGACCATGATTACTATTCATATTGACCCTAAATAAATGGAGACAATAAAAAAAATAAAACCACATAATTATTAATATGTAAATAATTTTATCTAAATCAATTTTCATAATATAGATAAATTAATCTTAATATAGTATTAAAAATGTGAAAAAACTGCTATTTTGAAAAAAATTCTTTTTTAAACACGAATCAATATTTATTCTCATCCTATGCCTATAAAAATATTTTTTGAATGTTTAAATAAATTGTAAAATTACATAATAAAAATTTTTAATTTTAAGAATTTACCAATATCTGTAAATATAATATATTAATATTAAAAATACATTATCTATATATAAACATTTTTAAAAAATTGGTTTGTTATAAAATTATTATTTATTCTAATAAATTGATAATTAATTAAATAATTTTATAAATGTGTAGAAAAATATTTTTAGTAATTTATTTTAAACTATTCATATCATTTAACCAAAATTATATGATAAAATGGAAACATAATATTATAATAATTTTTTGTTGTTTGACTAAAAACTTTCTTCCTTATAAAACAAGATATAGAAGAAACTATATCATTTAAAGAGAACTATTTCCTGAAAATATCAGGTTCATACATTATTCAACCCTAAATATTAATTATCACCTCAAAATTCATCAATATGCTGAAAATACTAAATGATAATCTTATTGATCACTTCCAAAAATTCCATATCAGCTTAATCAAGATAGTGGTTTAACAATAAAACATTTACCATGTTACTAGTCTTATTTAATTGCACATTTTATCAACAACCCAGAATATCCACTGATTGTTATTCATAATAAGGATCTCATTCCATTCGTCAGACCTATGATTTTTTTTTACGTGTAGGATCAGGTATGTGCTTCCTCAAGAGATATACATGGAACACAATGTTATCCAAACTGAGATTCGGTGTAAGAACTAGAATATGAACTAACTTCCAAAAATTATCAAGAACTTAAAAGGGAAAAATATTCCTCTATACCAATTTTAAATTCTTCTTTTATATCATAACCTTATTCTATATATATATATATATATTCATAAGATACACTTCTCAACGAAATTAAATTCTACTGCACATTAAAGATTTTCCACAAAACATTTTCTCAAAGCTCAAGTACACTTACGATTGGTTGAATATATCTAATCTTTTTCACTATTTTTATTTTCTAGAATAGGTTCCTATTGATTTTATTATTTTAATTATTTCTATAATGGTGGAGTTATTCACTTTTAAATATATAGGGTTTCATAATGATCCATCATAATTCTAGTGTGAAATTTATTTTTGTAAGAAAATTCTACCAAATGGTGTCGTTGATCATAAAAATCTTATAAATAATTAGAGAAAAACTTCAACATTCCTTATAGCGTTTGAATAGTCCGACTGAAATGACCATCTATTTGAGGATGATGAGTAGTGATCGAATATAATAATGTATCCAAATCATACTGAAGGATTATCCAAAATATTAGGTAAATCATGGATCCCCATCAGATATAATAGAATGTGGTACTCCATGCATGTTTTACACCTTCATAATTAATATCATGAATATTTATTCCAGAGAATAATATTATCTCAGTGTGATGATGTTTTCCAAATTCATAAGAATATCGACTATACCCGATATAGAACTATTCCCATCAGATGTTTTGGGGATTTTAAAGAAAAAATTAATGTTAATGTTTTCACAGTTTCATTTTGGTATGGGTAATGGATTTAGCATCCAAATATTCATATTTCTCTCAGAAATATCATTATAACATACAAACATTTGAGAAATATACTCTTTAATATATCTCATTATTTCATCCTAAAAAACACTATTTCAAATATCTATACATCTTCGTACTTCTTGTATGATGAGAGAATAATGATCTATGAGCTTCATCCATTATCAAATTCTTTCAATTATATACCAAAGGGACATTTATATGGTTCTTGAACTAGATTGTTCAATCACACACAAGGATGAACTCATTAAAATTTCTCACCATCTATTTTAACTCTTCATCATCCTTTTGTGCCTATTATATCTTCGCATTGATTAATGATTAAAAACACATTTGATCCAAAATATATTCATCCATATAAATTAACATTTATAGCTATATCCTTTCAATATGCATAAATATTGGATATTTTTTTATTATCTTAATAGAAAATAAATCATGATCATTTAGACTAACATTATCTTTCACAATTTTTTCCTTCCCATAGATGTAATTTATTGGGAAATCGTAATCATTAATAAGATCTAACCAACTTATATAATGCATGTTCAATGCTTTTTTAATGAAAATATACATTAACATTATATGATCAATATGTATGTCACACATATATATAGATAAAATAACTACAAATCATTTATAAAAATATTATCATGGCTACCTTCAAATATTTTGATCAATAATTTTGTTCATGGGTCTTCAATTTTTGTAATGCATGGGATATATCCATATCAATCTGTATGAGGAAGAAAATAAATTTTCTCATTTATTCATTACTACTAATTTCAATCCCCAATCCAATATATGGTTAAGTAATCATAGGTTCACTAAATATCGTTATTTTAAATTACTTAAAACATTACTTAGATTCTTCCAACAACGGGAATGTGGATCCCTTTTGAGTTAACATGTTGAGTGGATTCGATAGCCTTGAAAATTATATAAACCCATACATTAATATCAATTAAATAAAATAAATATATGGATCTTAGTCACAATAGATTATCTGGGCCAATGATCAATAACTACAATCATTGAGGGGTCTACTAGTATACCCTCACTTCATATTGGATGACCCATGAATGGAGACTTCTAAAGCAAAAATCCAACCTACTTATCTTTCTCAAGAAGATTATCCTTCCTTATAGTCATTAGAAATATTCTCAACAAATCGACATACTACTTTTTTGGAATATTCAAAAGTAAAATATCTAAAGACTTCTAAAAAGAATTTAATGAAATATTTAAATACTCTATTAATTAAATCCATTAATATAAAAGGGGAATTAATATGACCAAAAGGAAGAACTATAAATTCATAGTTACCATACATTATATTGAATGTGGTATTGTGTATATTACCCTTATAAACCCTCAAATGATCATATTCAAAATGAATATCCATCTTAGGAAAGTATTGATATCCACACATATGATCCAACATGTCATCAACACGTGGTTGATGATTTTTTTTATAGTGACCCAAACATTTCTTACATTAATATTACATGATTTTAATGATAAATAACATAATATTATTACACATATAGGATCCAACGGTTTAGTTTCTTGGGAAAACAAGGACCATACCTAACAATTACAACATCGAGCATGCACATTTATTAAATTTATTCTACTATTGCTTCTTACGGGATCTTGAACTCTCCTTAGTAAAATTATTCATTTGAAGATATACATCAAAAGGGGTGAGATAGAAGCCCAACAAGGGGACAGATAAGAACAATATAGCATGGGGTAATCATAATCATAACATGGGAAAAGGATCCTGAACATAAGAGGAAGCATAAATATAATATATGAAATGTGGAAATTCTTAAAATGGAAACATCATGTCTTAGTTGTTAACTACCACACATAATTGTGAACAAAACTAGAATCATGTTCACATAATTTCACATTTACTCATGAGATTCGTCACTTTACCCAATGCATTAGAGCACTGTATAATTCTTGACGCACCCGTCACATCACAACATTAGAATTATCATGCATTCCACATAGAACATATATCAATAATGAACATAAATAACCAATTGAGAGGAATTGTTTTCATCACATATGGACACATTCATAAAAATTGTTTCCCAAAATTAATGAGGGAACAACATAAATGATACCACAACCATCAACCGTGAATGAAATGTAAAAGGTGATTTCTTAATAAAATAGATCTTTTGGAAAAAATCTTTTTTGACCTAAACATCAATAGAAAACATGTATATCCCAGAAATGATAAGATAATGATGAAAAACTGACTTCTAAGAAGTGAACATACCAGAAATGCATTGAAAGAGGGAGAACCAGAAAAAAGAAAATTGGGTTTGAGATTTTCCCCTAACCTTATATCTGAATGCTTCCTTCGCATTAGTGTCCTGTATAATGAAATTGTATTAATTAATTATTAACTACAAGAAAAAATTTTACATGAATTTGGATCATTATGGTTTCTTTATTTTATTTTATGTTACTTTGTATGAGTTGTAGATTTTAAAAATATTGTTCAGGAATGTTCGTTTTTTTGGATTTTCTTGAGTGGTTCATGTAACACCCCGAGATTTTATGAAAAATATTCTTTTTTATTTCATTAATGTCTTGTGTTGTACGATACACCAAAAGGAGATTTCACAACATGCATCCTTGAATTTCCTTGCATTACACGCAATCATGACCTTTCTCGATAGCGTGTGTAGTACGCAATACTGAGTTTCACTAAACAACGATATGCTAATAAAATATTATTAAAACTAGCTGTTATGAATAGTAATAACCACTTTTTAAAAGATTTTAAATTTAAATTTTAAAAATGGACTTCATTTTTGGATTCGAAATATCGAAATTAGCTTAGGGTGAAATTTTGGTACTTTTCGAATTACTTTCATATTCTGATGAATAGTGAAAATTACTAAATTTTAATTAAAAAAATATTTTTTATTAAAAATAATTAATAGTGATAAATTATTAATTTTAGTGGTTTTAAAGTATATTTATAATATATTTTTACAATTTAATACAATGTTGTTCATTGGATGTAATTTCATATTTAAACTAGACATAAACAAGTGTCAATCTTTTGATAGTTTTTATCTTTTAAAAACATGCTATTTGTTTTTAGGATGGAAATTAATTTATTAAATTAGTTAATGTAACTGATATTTTTTGAATTTGTTAAAATAAACGTCATTTTTGAATTCATAATATCAAATATAGCTTAGGCCTAATTTTTGGTATTTTTCTGGAAACTTTCATTTTTGATGAATAGGGAAACCACTAAGTGTTAGTTAAAAAAACTGAATTTTTCATAAAACATAATTTTACCGCTTCTATGAGAAGAATTTTGAAAATCCGAGAGATAGAGTTAATATCAAGGAATAAAATGTGGTTCAATGATATGAATATAATTTTTGGTTAATAGTGACTTTTTACTTTTTTTTACCACGGTTAAAAGTAAATAGGGTAGTTAAGGGTAAAAATGATATTATTATTACCATAACACATGTTATAATTCTATTGGAAAAGTTAAATTCGACCAAAAACAACCTTAGAATAAAATATGACCATTTAGGCCCACTTGGATTAGATTAGGACATTTATTATCAATTTATTTAAAGAATGGTTAAAATAGTTAAAATCAATGTATAATAAATAAAGAATTTTTAATATAGGGTTATGCATAAGATAAATTAGACTATAAATATTAATTATATAGATAAAATCATTTCATACATAATGGTATTTTATTTGTAATTTTTAGACATTAAATAATTTAATTTATTTATGACACAATGATGATGCAAAAATTATCTTATTAATGAAATATTGACATAATTGATGTTATAAATACCCAAATAAATGTAATTTGAGACTTTTTATGAATTACAATAATTTTATATGTTAATATGACATGTTAGTATTGATTTAATTAACTTTTTTCGAACTAATCATTCTGTTATGATTTTCAAACAAATCAATTAAAAAATAGTGTCAAAATTGACATAAAATAGTTTTTAAAACAAATATTATATTATTAATTGTTATTATATACCTAAAAATCTAAGGTTCGACCAAGATACTTATATCATGATAGTTTTATCATTAATGGACCACTTAGAGGTCTCTTGGATGTATATGATAATTTTATAAACTATATAATATTAAAAAACAAAGTGACATGGTAAATGTCAATCTAATTAACTAAGAGTTAAAACTAAAAGATAAGGTTTATATAGTGACCTAAACTTGTCTAAATTATATTGGAAGAGAGGATTTCGACCCATCCCCACCTAAGCTTCTAAATATATTAATTTGGAGCTATTTAAAACCGAATAAGACTTTATAATAAAATAATATTTTTAGTTATTCGAAAGGTGCCCCTCTCCTCCCTTATAAAAGGGAACCTCTTCCCTCTCTTCCTCACACCACTTTGAGCCTTCATGCTCGGCCAACCCCTGCCAATTTCTCCTCTCCAATTCCCTAGAAACATACTAGAGGTCCTGGTCTTCTTCAAAGACCAATTTTAGTTCCCTAAGTGGAGGTCTCAGAGAGGCGCTTCAAAGAAGAGGTAATGTCCATTACCGATTCTTTCAACATTATTTCTTCTTGTACTTCTTCTTCATTAGTTGTTTCATTATGAATTAATAACATCAGTATCACTAATATACTGTTATGTTATTATAATTATTAAACAACCCTATTTCAACATCTATCCATGCTACGGAAAATGAAATCACCGCGCGTGCGTACGTACGGAATACCGTCTCCACACTGTGGTGTAATCTTTTTTTCCAACGTCACCTTACTTGGATGGGTATAATGGTGTAAAGAATAACTATACATAGTTATTATAACACCATAATGATTATGATATATTGTATCATTCTATCCAATTCAATTAAAAAATTATGGGAACGATATCATTGCTCGTGCGTACGTACGGACTACCGTCTCCACGACGTTATGAGATTCATTCTCCATGATAACCATACATGAATGATCATAAAGTTTATTTAATTAATAATAATGATATATATTAAATAATAATTCTACTATATTTATGTATATATATATGTATTTCATCTATTTATTTTCATTCAATTCAATAAGGAAACAAAAATAGCGATCATGCGTACGTACGGCCTACCGTCTCCATGAACAGTGTATTTCATTCCTTTTATCGATCTATAATATATGTATGTATATGATGAATATATATTATATATAAATCATATTTTACATTCTGTAATTTTTTAAATCAGGATATATGTAATAATATCATGAACGACAAGTCAAAACACATACGATAAATGAAATGATTTTACCCAAAACGCTGCTTTAACATGGAATTTACAAAAGAACGGGTAATATAAAGTTATAAGTAAACCATATATGATATCATAATAATGAATATGATTCTGTAATAAGTAAATGACATTATTTAAATCATTATACAGGAGGTTCAGATACATACAATGCATATCAGACATAAGGTAAGGGATAATTATTCCAATCTCATTCTTATCAGAGATTGATTATTCATAAGTATTTACTGGGGTTATTGTTATCATCCATGTCCATGTTTCCTAAAAATTGTTTCATGTATATTTAATGTCCTTTTTACTCATTTTTACTTTTACTGCATGATATGTATGGAATATTTCTTTTACGAGGTACTTTTTGACTTTTTCGACAAAAGTACGAGAAGAATGTTTTTTTAATGTGTACGGCATGAAAGGATTTTTACTGTTTTATAAAGGCTTATATTCATGAAGCTTCCTCAAAAATATTTCCTGACTATTTTCTACAAAATCTCCTTCTTTTAAAATTTCATGACGTTTTGTGAAACGAAATTGATGTTGAAGAAGAAAGGATATGTTCCTCAAGAATTCATTTCAAGTGTTTTATAAAACCATTTTTCATCTAAGATGAAATTATTTCATATGTGTATGTTTCAAGTATAATGTATCTATGATTTACATGGTTTCACTTTCCATATTATGAAATGATATCCATTTCTTTTATATGGATTATGTAATGATGGGATGATTTTTATGAAACCCATTTTATTTGTTGTGTTATTATGAATGATGTATGTTTATTTTGTGGCACAAGTATGAATGATTTTATTATGAGATGGGTGGGACCTATATCCCCCTCCAATGCATTGGGTAAAATTTTATAGATCATGAGATAGACATGGCTGGAACGGTAAGTTAATCCGGTTTAGTGTTACAGGACTGAAACGAGGAGTGAACACGATTCAGAAAGAGACTTTTTCCACTAAGATGGTCTTGGAAGCAATGCCTTGGCTACTATGGAAATCATTACATGTTCTTAATGGTTTCCACAATTACATGTTTTATTCCCATGTTATGTTATTATGATTTATGTTCCATTATGATCTATGCCTTATGTACTTCCATGTTTTATGTCGTTGCTCAAGATTTTGATGTTTAAACATTATGTTCATGTTTTAAGTTCAAATGTATATGGTATGTTTTATATTATCCATGCTTACCCTTACTGAGCATTTGAGCTCACCATTTTTATGTTTTATTTTAGCCCATGATTAAAAGAATGGTTTTAGTTAAGGAAACAAAAAGTTGAAGATCTTTATGGGAGATGATGAAGATATTTCACAACGATTAGAAGATTACGTTCCAAGTTTCCAAAGACACTAAACTATTATGGTCCTTGTGTGTCTGTTTTTGTTATGTATTATGTATTCCGCAAAAGTAATGTAATATCCATGTACGTCAAGTTGCGGGTCTCTACAGTTCACTTGTATTAATAAATTGAAGTTCATGTAGAACATTGATAAAAATCCAAAAAAGATATTACATGTTATTAATGATATTCTAGAAGTTAAAATTATCTTAAAATTAATTACATTGTATACGATGTGGATGAATCATTAGATAATAATTAAATGATGATTTTTTGAGTTAATTTGGATGGTTTTTCGATCACATTGATCTTGCTTTATTTTATCACTTAGTATTATGTACATAAGTTACATTCAGAACATTGAATAATATATAATACATATAAAATATTCCGGTTCAACCATAAAAATGGTTTCATCACATGGTCTGAAGGTATAAATGGGATAATAAAACATGTCATTCTTGAAGGTGATAAATTAAAACCTCATGAACAATGCTCTCTTTAATAAAATTAGAAGAAGAGGAGAAATAGGGTAGGATTATATAATATCCCATTAGTAAAATAAAATTCATGTATATGTATGATACTAGATTTACCATAACATTTTAAAAAATATAGGGGAGGAGGGAATAAGAGAAGAACATGAAATTTATAGGGGATTAAAGGAGAAGAGTGAGAGAAATTACCTCTTGAATCCACCTCTTGAGATCCTCCTTAAAGGACCTAAGGGTGGTATTTTGATGAGAAAAAGAAGCTCATGAACATGGGGGATGTTATAGGGCATATTATTGTGCAGAGTTTAGAGAAGTCTTGAAGCTTGAGAGGTGAGAGGAAATGAGGGAGTGAGGGTGGTATTTTTAGTGGATGGGAGAGGAGTTTTCATAATATAAAATTAATTAGTTTATTATTTCATCCCAATAGCAGGAATAACGAGTATTCCATGACAATGAAAAGTAATTTTATAATGTAATCCCAAAACATGTAGTATTACATCAGCAGAACATCACACAAGACTCTATAATTAGCTTATTTAGCTTAATTTTTATAAATTACGTTATTTCACTATTCATCATAAAGTCAAGTATTTCAAAAATATACCAAAATTTTACCCCAAAAATTTTTTGATGTGTATAATCCAAAAATGATTTCTATTTTTCAAAAATAATTTTATAAATGTGATTAAATGAAAATTTAATTAAAATCTCAATTAATTATAAAAAAAAGATTTTGAAAACATTCATTTATTTATTCTAAAATATATGTACATCATACATTCACTTTAATATTATTTCTATACTATCATATTTTAGGTTACTATTCATTAGGGTATACCATTATATATAAGGGTATGTTACTATTAATGAGGATATATTACTATTCTCCAAAAAATATGTTTCTTCTATTAGAATACAAATATCACCGTAAACACAACCATGTGTATTGGATTTTCAAAATTCTAAACAAATAAGTGAAAAACATATGATTAAAGGTCAATTAGAACTATGTAGTTTATTATGTGATTTTATGACACTTTATATGAAGGTAATTTCCATTAAAAATTTTTGGGTCGATACATTCTTCTCCCCTTAAGAAATTTCTCCCTCAAAAATTCACATTACAAAAATAGGTGAGGGCACTTTTCCTTCATTTCCTCCTCTAGTTTCCATGTATATTCTTCATAATTATGGTTCCTCCACAAAAAAATTGAAAAGGTGGGTTGTATTGTTCCGTAGAACATTATCGTTCTGGTCAAGAATCACTATTGGCTGCTCCTCATAAGAGAGATAATCTTCCAACTATACCACCTCTGAGTTTAGTATATGTGAGGGATCAAGTATGTGATTTCTTAGGATTGATACATGAAAAACATCATAAAACATAGAACTATTTGGTGTAAGTGCAAGCTAGTAGGCCACAACTCCTATATTATGAAGGATTTCATATGTGCCAATGTACCTTGGACTTAGATTCCCTTTCCTCCCAAATCACATGACTCTCTACCATGGTTATATTCAAAGGAACACATTATCTCCAACAGTGAACATGAAGTCCCTTCAACAGTTTTCAGAATAGCTCTTTTGCCGAATCTGAGCACCATTGATGTGTTTCTGGATGATTGGAACCTTCGTTGTCATCTCTTGCACAAGATCGGTCCATGTGGATTTCTTTCTCCAAATAAATCCCGACAAGTTGGAGTTCCAAATATCGTTCCATACATTTCATCATATAGAGCCATCATAATACTCTAGTGGAAGATATTGTTGTATGAGAACTCAACCAATGATAGATTCTAATCCCATCCATCTTTGAATTCTATAGAGCATGCACTTATCATATCTTTAAGCGTCTGAATTGTCCTTTTAGATTGGCCATCGTTTTGTGGGTGATAGGCCATGCATAAATTAATTCAATACTCAATTCATTTTTAATGATCCTTTAATATTTATATGTGAACATTGGATCATTATCAGATACAATTGAGAGTGGAACACAATTCAATATCACCACTTCCATCACATATATCCTTTCATGTTGTTCAAGCGAGAGATCATCCTGAATATCAATAAAATGGTATGTCATGGTGAGTTAATCAACCACAACTCATATCTAATTATTTCCCTATGACATATTCGAGAGACTCGTGGCAATGTCCATAGTAACATTTTTCCATTAACAATCAGTATAGGTAATGGCTGGATCATCCCTTTGGACTTTTTTCACTCTGATTTAACTTGCTAACATATTAAGCACTATGATATATATTATGCAATCTCCTTATTCATGTTATCCTACCAAATGTGTTCTCGGAGATCACGGTACATCATGGTACTCCCAAGATGGTTAGGCAAGGTTGAGCTATGTGAATTTTCCAATAACTCCTTATTTATCCTAGGGGATGAAGGCACACAAAGCTGAATTCCAAACCGAATCACACCATCATCATTGATATGGATCTCTTGCATCTTAACTTCCTTTATTGCATTCACCATATTTTATATATACACATCATCACTTTGTTCTTACATTTATTCTCTTGGATGGATGATTCCACAATAATTTAGGAAATATATGATGTATATCCTGCCCTTATGATTTCTAATTCCATTCTTTTCATATCCAAGAAGATAGGGTCATTCTCAATCCATAAAATGAATAGAGTAGTATGTTCTTTTCTACATAGGTCATCATATACCTTTTTCACCTTTGCAGGATGGTAGTGAATAGAGCAATCGTAATCCTTGATTAGCTCTAACCATCTCCTTTGACGTATGTTGATCTATTTTTGTGTGAATATATACATTAGTCTTTTGTGGTCGGTGTATATGTCACACTTGTCACCCTAAAGGTAGTGCCTCTAGATTTTCATGTCAAAAATCTTGGATTCTAGCTCTAGATCATGTGTCGGGTAGTAATGATCATGGATCTAAAACTATTTTGTGGCATGGGCTATTACATTGTCATTTTTCATGAGGTAACAACCCAATAATTTATTTGAAGCATCACTGTATATCACAAAACGTTCTCCACTTTTCTGTAGTGTGAGTACAGGTGCAGTGATCTGCCTTCTCTTAAGCTCATTGAATCTTCGATCAGATTCTTCCGTTCAAACATAATTTACCCCATTCTATGTTAACATAGTTAGTGGGAATAAAAATCATGAGATGTTTCTCACAAAACGTCTGTAGTACCCATCTAATCAAAGAAAACTATGGATTTTTGTAACAGTAGAGGGTCTGGGCCATTCCAAAATTTCCGGATTTTCTGAAGGATCCATATAAATTCCCCCACTTGTGATCACATGTCCCAAGAATGTGAATTTATTCATCTAAAATGAAAACATTCTAAACATGGCATACATATTATCCTTTCTCAATGTCGCCAACACAAGTCTTATATGTTCTTCAAGTTCCTCCTTTCTCTTGGAGTATATGAGAATATCATAGATAAACTCTAGAATTTTTTTTTGATGTAATTATAAAGACTCTATTCATAAAATCCATGATTATTTATAGGGGAATTAGTATGTCTGAAGAACATAACCAGAAACTCATAGTGGCCATACCTTGTACGAAAGGTAGTCTTCTGAATATCTTCCTTCTTCACCATTAACTGATGATATCTAGAATGAATATCCATCATTGATAAGTATTGACATCTTCTTTATGGCGATCTTTTTATGTTCTCTTTAATTGATATATAGGCGCATTATTCCATCCTTCTTCTTCACAAAGAGAACTGGTGCACCCCAAGGTGATGCACTAGGGTGTATGAACCCTTTGTTAATATTCTCATGAAGTTGCTTCTCTGACATCTCTAGTTCTATAAGAGCCATCCTATAGGGACACTTTGATATAAGATTAGATCCGGGTATGAGTTTTATTGAGAAATCTACTTCATGATCCGGGGAAATTCTGGGTAACTCTTTAGGAAATACATCAATGTATTCCCTCAAAATAGAAATTTCCACAATGTGGGAAACTTCCTTTGACTCAACCATATGGGCGAGGTATGCTTCTTCATAGGAAATTAACACCCACATAGATGATGGATTTTTTAAATGAGATTAATAATTCCCCTTGAATTTTTATAGGATCATCGAATATTTTGGCATATAAATAGATATTTCCTTTCCCGGACAGTTGATATGTGATCTATATAACAGGAACCAATCCCTTCACATTATAGAGTCGAATTCTACCAAGAAAAGTATTATGAGATTCGCTAGAAGAATCGTCAAACATATGCAAATAGGAGAAGATTCAAACACTAGGGTTGAAATGATTTCCACTCTTGGTGTTTTTATAGATATATATATTTCATGTTTTTGGGGGATTGATTCTATAGTTCTAGAAATCATTCAAGAAACAATAAATTACATAGAACAAGAATCAAATAAGACTTTTTCCATTATTGAGTGAATAATATGTGTACCTTGTACGACTTATTTATCTTTCTCCACATTCGTAGTAGTGATATCATAATCCTTCCCTTGTTCCATTGGCTATGGTGGCTACTGACGGTGATTACCCTTGAGAACTAGAGGTTTAGTTTATTGGCTTGCATTGTGACCTAGATCCCTACAGTTGTAGCATTGAACCATGCATGGTTCTCTCCTTTCATTCCCCACATTATCCTTACTTTTAATATCTTTTCGACACTCTTGATCATGATGTCCATATTTTCAACACATGAATCATTTCCCTGTCCCATTTAGGTAGTTCCCATGGTAGAAATTTCCACATTTTTTGCATGTGGGTTGTTGAGTTTTCGTCCCACCTATATCATTAGATAAACCAGCTTGAAAATCCATCTTTCCTTTCTTATCACTATAGCCATAGAACCATAATGAAAAAACCATCTCCACATTGAGATCACACCAAAAAACTTCTTCATAACTCCCAATGTATCGAATTTCAAGATCATTTTGAAGGTGTTATTTTAATGCACTAAAGAATCTATAAATTTTTATATCATTATTGATAACAAAACCAGAAGTGTAGCTTACAAGCCTCATGAAATTTTTTTTATATGTTGTGACCGACTCTCCTTCTTTTTTATTGAGCTCTATGAATTCTCTCTCCATCTTTGTGTGAAGCTTTTGTGGGAAATAATTTTTAAGAAATATGCTATTAAAGTCTTCCCATTCCATCTCTTAAATTTCCTCCCTTGGATTGGTGTTCTTAATCAAATCCCATCATTGGTCAGCCTCTCCATCTAGATGATAAACAGTTAGAGTCACCTTCTCCATCTCAGAACATTGAAGCACATAAATGATCTTCTCCATGGATTTGACCCACTGTTCCACAACTACAGTATCAGAAGATCCACTATGCATCAGTGGTTGTTGTTTTATAAAACATTTGATTTCTAGTTCCTCCATCAATGGTGAAATAGGATGTTACCCATTATTATGGTTATTTTTCATAACCTAAGATAATTTGGTAAGATTCACCCTGATGTTTTGAACTCCACCTCCCTAATCATTGGGGATGTTGTTCGGGAAATTGTTTCATTTGCCCTCACACAAGTTGTTGGCCTGGTTTCTCATGGTTGTCATCATTTTATAAAATAGAAAAGTTCAAAAAAATAAATAAGTCAACAAGTCATGAATAAATTTCTTATTCATTTGAAAAACTCATAATAAAATCAATACATATGGGATCCCTAGGTAATTATTCTTTTGTTCCTATTTGTACATAGTCTCATGCTAGAGGTTTTCTCTAGGGTTTACTAATCATAATTCACAAATTAACTAATCCTTTCATTTGATATCAACTATAGAAACCCAACCACTTCTTATATTACTATTACATCATTTTAATGATTAATAACATAATATTAGTACACATATAGGATTGAATGGTTTAGTGTATTGGGAAAACTAGGAACATATATAACAATTACAACATCGATCATAATCATTTATTCAATTTCTTCTTCTCTAGCTTCTTACTGGAACTTGACATATCCATAGTACATGTAGTCACCTGAGGATATACATAAAAAGTGGTGGACTAGTAGCCTAGTAAGGGGACAGATAAGAACAATATAACATAGGGTGATCATAATCATAACATTGGAAAATGATCATGAACATAAGAGGAAGCATAAATATAAGACTTGAAATGTGGAAATGCATAAAAATGAAAAATCATGTCTTAGTGGTTAACTACAAAACAAAATTGCAAAAAAATATAGAATCTTGTTCAAATAATTTCACATTTACACATGAGATTCAACACTTTACCCAATTGTTTGGTGTGATATATAATTCCAGGCACACCGGTCACATTCAAACATTCATATTGAGCTATATAATCCCGAGCACACCCATCCCATCAAAACATTATCATTATCATGGAAGCCACATATAAAATATATCAATAATGAGCATAAATAACACATGTAAAATAATCGGATTCATCACATAAGAACACATTCATAATCTTTGGGTTCCCAAAAGAAATAGGGAAAACATACTTGATACCAGAACCATCATCCTTGAATGAGAGGTAAAAGGTGAGTTCTTAAACATATAGTTCTTTTGGAAAAAATCATATTGGACATAAAATTAAGTAGAAAAAAATTATATTTAAGAAAAGGTAAGATAATGATGAAAAAAAAATTTACGAAGTGACCATACAAAATTTTTAGTGAAGGAGGGAGAACCCAAAGAAAGAAAATTGGTTTCAAGATTTTCCCCTTACCTTATATCTGAACGCTTCCTCTGCTTTAGTTTCCTGTATAATGACATTATATTCAACAATTTTTTATTACAGAACATTTTATTCATTAATAGGTTTCATCATGGTTTCATTATGTCATTTTATGTTCCTTTTTATGAGTTATAGTGTTTAAAAACATTGTTCTGGAATGTTCATTTTTATGGTTTTTCGTGAGTGGTGCACTTGTATTCCTAAATTGATGTTTCTTTAGAACATGGATTAACATCCAGAACTGATATTACATGTTATTAATGATATTAAAATTTTTAAAATTTTCTTAAAATTAGTTACATTGTATACCATGTGGATGTATCGTTAGATAATAGGTAAATTATGATTGTTCCTGTTAATTTTGATGGTTTTTCGATCACAATGAAGTTGCTTTATTTTATCACATAGTAATATGTACATAATTTAGTTAAAGAAAATATAATTGGACATAATTCATATAACATATTCTGGTTCAACCATAAAAATGGTTTCATGACCAGGCATGAAGGTATAAATTGAAGAAGAAAACATGTTGTTCTTGAAGGTGATAAATTAACACCTCACGAACAACGTTCTCTTTAATAAAATAAA
The DNA here is from genome assembly GCA_963277665.1 of Viscum album. Taxonomy (NCBI): domain Eukaryota; kingdom Viridiplantae; phylum Streptophyta; class Magnoliopsida; order Santalales; family Viscaceae; genus Viscum; species Viscum album. The sequence goes on along the minus strand of OY728128.1, from coordinate 790,198,832 downwards.
AAAATGAAAATAAAGGGAGATGGATGATATAATATCCCATTAGTATTATAAAATTCTAGTATATGTATGATAATATAGTTACGATACCATTTGAACAAATATTGTTTAAGAGATAATATGAAAAGAACTTGAAATTGAAAGGGAATTAAAGGAGAAGAGGGAGAGAAATTACCTCTTGAATCCTACTCTTGAGATCCTCTTAAAGGGGCATAATCATGATATTTTGATGAGAGAAGAAGCTCTTGGACGTGGGGGAGGGTCTAGGTAAGAAGCATGGGAAGACTTTAGGCAAGTATTTAATCTTGAGAGGTGTGAGGATATGAGGGACTGAAAGGTTGTATTTATAGTGGAGGGGAGAGGGGTTTTCTTAAAATAAAATACATTAGTTAACTATTTCCTCCCAAGACAAGGAATAATGAGTCTTCCATGAAAAATAATAGCAATTTTATAATATAATACCCAACTAAGTGGGTTTAAGTCAGTATAACATCACACATGACTCTATAATTAGCTTATATAGCTTTTTTTAAAATTACGGTAATTCACTATTCATGAAAAATTCATGTATTTCAGAAAAATACCAAAATTTCACCCCAAAATTTTTTTACGTATTGAACCCAAAGTTGTTTTCCATTTTACAAAAATACTTTATAAATATGATTAATTTAATATTTAAATAAAATCAATATTTATTATAAAAAACAGTTTTAAAACATTCATTTACCTATTCTTAAATATAGGTACATCATTCTTTCACATGAATATTATTTTATTACTATCATAGTTAAGGTTACTATTCATTATGGAATACCATTATTTATAAGGGTATTTCACTATTCAAAAAAAATAAGTTTATTTCTATTAGACTCCAAAAATCATCTTGAACAAAACCGTGTATATCAGATTTTCGAAATTCCAAACACAAATGTGAAAAACTTTTGTTTAATGGTCACTTAGAATGTAGTAGTTCATTATGAAATTTTATGAAATTTTTTAAGAAGGGAATTTACATTTAAAAAATTTGGGTCGTTACAATTTTTCTTGATTGGTATAGCGACCCAATGTTTTTACATATATCATTACATGATTTTAAACATAATTCATCATCAGAGTACAAGCCAAGAATCGTTATGTCTAGTGTCGTGGAAGACTAGGTATATATAACACAAAACATGTGGATAAAAAAACTTTTTATTTAATCTCCATAATGATATCATGAATTAATTTGAGAGCTTACATTTGGATATGGTACCCTGGGAAACACATGAACAAAGGGATGAGTTAAATGCCTAGTTAGGGAAAAATTCATAAGCACATGAGTTAAGAGGCATGACATAATAATATCCAATGAATGAAACTTATAAAATCATTTAATATAATCATGGGAACATATAATAATGGAATCATATAAATGTGGAATAATCATAAAGCACTTTTTTGGTATGGGTCATGGCAAACCGCCCATCCCATTTCCCATTTCAGTACCGGTCAAGGCTTATCGCCAATCCTGTTTCACATCGCATCTCATGAGAATTAACCATACCCAATGAATTGGAGCACTATCTGGGAGCACCCATCTCAACATATTCATGAATATTCTTTCCACATAAATATTCCTACCAAATATACAATAATACATAACCATCCATACACAAACATAAGGGTACCCATGAAAAGAATTGGGTACCACAATCATGATATCAATCATAACAAATGGGTGCATCATGAAATTGTCCATGTATGGAAAGAATTATAAAATACATGGACATATATAGGGTAAAATAGGTATATAACATGGTAAGTTTTGTCAATCATTAGTGACAACAAATTAGAAATTTATTTTAAAAAAACATTATCATTAAAACCCTTTTGTGCGGTTTTATGGAAAATATTATAGAGATTTTAAAATAGTAAAGAAGGAATTATATTATATATAACCATAATTGAACCAAAAATTTGTTCAAAATAGAAATAATTAATTTACAATGATAATGATGTCTTAAAACAGAAGATAGATTAAACTTCGAATTGGGTAAAAGTTCGGGAAGTTCCTTTAAAATAAGTGTGCTTTTTGGGAAGTATCGACGATATATTCACATAAAAACATGTATATCGCTGAAGGATACTAATAGATTGATATTGGAACACCATATTGGAGCATTTAATCATAATGTTGAGGTCTAACATAAATGAAAAGACAACATAAAATAGAAAGATTGAGCAACCCTAAGGAATTATGGAAGTTTGGGTAGAATACATCAAGATTTATTGGCATGGTATCATGTATAACATAAAGGGATTTATGAGAGAGGTAAGGGGGTTTTCATCACTTATGATACATTATGGAAATATGGGGATGGTTTATAAACTTACACCATCAATTGGTATTACAAAAAAATGCATAGCAAAGAGAACAATCTTGATTAAGAGTAAAAGGGGGAGGATCCCTTACCTTAAGTCTGTTGGTGTTCTCCAAATGATATTAAAGAATAGAATAGTATAATTATTTTTATTAATAAATAATTACATAACCTTGTATACATGTAAAATATTGATTGTAACCTTTTTATGTTCATTTATACACATTTCGATTGATTATAAGGTTCAATTTCATGGTTTGGGTCCGTTTGTTTCCTAGGTTTTAATGATTAATTCACTTGTATTTAGGTTTAGATAAAATGTAAGATGAATGTGGACATAAATAATTGATGTTATATATAATTTGTGAACATATATAAGGTTACATGGTTAAAAAAATTCATTTTTTTAATTGGAGTGAAAGAGAAACATGACATAAGACATTAATGATAAACGCTTGAAATAATATTAGAGATTTTATCCATAATTAACTTGTTCTTTTTTATTATTTGATATCATGAGTGTATGAGGATTACAGAACCGTAAATAGGAAATATAAAATATATAATAATCTGGTTAAACCATAACAATAATTGTTTCATTACCAGAAACAATGATAGTAATGAAATTGATAAATTGTTGTCCATGAATGAGATAAATTAGCACATCTCTAACGGTGCTTTTATTTCATTCAAATAACAGGGTGGGGAAAGGAGATAAGATAATGAAATATACCATTAGAATGAAAAAATTCTAGTAAATTTATGTTTATGGATTTTTCATTATATTATTTTCATGGGAGTTGTGGGAAAAATTAAAATAATGGAACTTAAAAGAAAAGAAGGAATTGGGAAGATGAATTTTCCTCTTGATATTTCCTCCTTTGAGAACCTCTTTAGGGGAGAGGTTTTGGTATTTTGAGTAGGGTGAGAGTTATTTTATGTGGGGGAGGACCTTCAGTGGATATTTTGATATAATTTGGGCTAGGAACATGGCTTGAGAAGTGTGAGGTAAAGAGGTAAGGAGAGGGGGTATTTATAGGGAGGGAGGGTAGTTTTTCCCATTATTTTAAGTTTTAGTTTTTAATTTAAGGCCAAGACTATAAATAATTGAACATTATCATAAAATATACAAAAATAATCATGTATGATTCGATATTATCATCTTACATCAGTCATACATCACCTATGATTCAGTAAAACAAGTATTTAGCATTTATTGTAATTTATTGTATTTTACTATTCTTAAAAAATTCAAGTATTTCAGAAAAATCTTAAAATTCACCCTAACCATTTTTCGATGTGTAGATTCCAAAAATGAAGTCCATTTATCAAAAAAAATTGCAAATATTATTATTTTTGTATTTTATTAAAATAAAAATTTACTATGAAAACCAGTTTTAAAACATTCATAAACTTATTCTAAAATACAGGTATATTGTACTTAAAACTTGAATATTATTTTTATATTATCATTGGTGATGTTAATATTAATTAGTGTATATCACTATTCATAAGGAAATGTTACTATTCATTAGGGTAGGTTATTATTCACCAAAAATTATTTTTTCCTTATCGGACTCCAAATAACTTACTGATTACAACCGTGTATGTCATATTTTCGAAATTCCAAACACAGAATTGTCAAACTTATGTTTAGAGGTAACTTAGTACTTGGTAGTTAATTATGTTTAGTTTTCATGTGATTTTAGGACATACTTATGAGAAATGATTTTTAATTGAAAAACATTGGGTCGTTATATTCTTCCCCCCATATGAAATTTCACCCTTGAAATTTTCACATTCCACATTAGAACAGATGAGGGTAACATTGCCACATAACCTCCTCCGGTTCCCATGATGCTTCTTCAAACGTTTGGTTTCTCCATTAAACATTGACCATGTTCATTGTGTTATTTCTTAGAACTGTATCTCTATATTCTATGGTCTTTATTGGTTGTTCCTCAAAATAAAGATCATTTTCCAATGGTACCACCTATAGATTGAGAACATGTGAGGGGTCTGGTATGTACTTTATCAATAGGTATACATGAAATACATTGTGTACTTGATATAGGTCAGGTGGGAGTGCTAGTCGGTAGAACACCCCTTTGATGCATTCAAGGATCTCAAAGGGGCCAATATACGTCGGGCTTCGATTCCCTTTCGTTCCAATTCTCATGACTCTCTTCCATTCTGATATTCAAAGGAAGACTTTATCCCTAACGTCGAACTCCAAGTCCTTTCGACAGTTGTCAGCATAGCTCTTTTTCCAACTCTGAGCAGCATTGATGTTTTTCTAAATAACTTGTAACTTCTCTGTCATCTCTTGCATAATATCGAGTCCAAATAGATTTTGTTCTCTAACATCATCCCAACAGGTTGGAGTTATACATCACTTTCAATATAGAGCATCATATTGAGCCATCTGAATACTCGAGTGGAAGAAATTGTTGTATGAGAACACAACCAATGGAAGATGCTGATCCCATCCACCTTTTAATTGTTGAGAGAAGGCTCTCAGAATATCTTGAAGTGTCTAAATAGTCCTTTAATATTGGCCATCAGTTTGAGGGTGATAGGACATGCTAAAATTTAATTCAGTACACAAAGCATGTTGAAGAATCTTCCAGAATTTAGATGTGAACCTTGGATCACGATTAGAGACAATTGAATGTGGAATACCATGCAGTCTCAACACATCCTTTACATATATTTTTGCAAGTTTTTCAAGAGATATGTCTTCACAAATATCAATAAAATGGGTGGTCATGGTGAGTCGGTAAACCACATTCCATATCACATTATTTCCCTTTGAAGACTTTAGGAGACCTGTGACAATGTCCATTGTGATATTTTCCCATTTCCAAATGGGTATAGGCAATGGTTTCATCATCCCTTTAGACTTTTGTCATTCTGATTTTACTTTTTGACATAACAAGCACCTTCATATATATTCCAAAATCTATTTCTTCATGTTGTCCCAGCAAAAATGTTTACGGAGATCACGATATATCATGGTACTTCCATGATGGATTGAGAATGTTGAACTATGTGCATTGTCATATAGATATTTCATTATCTCTGATGATGAAGGAACACAAAGTTGCATTCCAAACCAAATCACAACATCATCGTTGATATGGATCTCTTGCAGCTTCCCTTACTTTACTACATTTACCTTATTTTGTGAATCCACATCATCCCTTTGTGATTCCATAATATTTTCTTGGATGGATTATTGCGCAATCATTTTGTAAAGGTAGGATGTATCCCCTTCACTTACGATTTAAAAATCCAACCATTGCATATCCAAGAAGATAAGGTCTTTCTCAATCTATAACATGGATAGTGTAGAAGTTTTTTTGCTTAGAGCATCAGCTAACTTGTTCGCCTTTCAAAGATGGTAGTGAATAGAGCAATCATAATCCTTGATATTCTCTAACCATATCATTTGATGCATGTCGAGCTCTTTTTTTGTGAATATATACTTTAGTGTCTTGTGGTCGGTGTATATATCACACTTCTCACCATAAATGTAGTGCTGCCAGATTTTCAAGGAAAAAATCACAGCCTCTAGCTCTAGATCATGTGTCAGGTAGATCTGCTCGTGGATCATCAATTGTCATGAGGCATAGTCCATCACATTATCATATTTCATGAGTAAACAACCCAAACCCTTCTTTAAAGCATCCCTATATGTCACAAAACATTCTCCACTTTTTGGTAATTTGAGTACAGGTGCAGTGATCAGCCTTGTCTTTAGATCCTTGAAGCTTACATCACAATCTTCAGTCGAGACAAAATTTTCCCCTTTCTGTGTCAGCATGGTCATTGGGTTTGAAAATCATGAAAAGTTATTCCCGAATAATCGATAATACCCTGGTAGACCCAAAATTCCATGAATCACTGTTAGAGAAGTTGGCATGGTGCACTCTTCAATTGCAATTTTCATAGAAGGGTCCACAGATATCCCTTTGCTAGTGATAACATGCGCCAGGAATGATACTTCTTCAATCTAGAACTCACATTTACTGTACTTTTCATAAAACATATCCCTTAAAAAAGTATTCAACACTATTTTTAAATGCTCCAAATGTTCTTCCTTTCTCTTGGAGTATTTCATAATATCATTAATAAAGACTACCACAAAATTTTTCAAGGTAGTCTCTAAAGACTATATTCATTAAATCCATGAAAATTAATGGATCATTAGTGAGTCCAAATGGAATCACTATGAACTCATAGTGTCCATACCTTGTTCGACAGGCATCATGGCTATATCTTCCTTCCTCACCATTAGTTGGTGATATCCTGACTGAAGGTCCACGTCAGAAAAATAACTGGCCCCACGAAGCTAATCAAACAAGTTGTCTATCTGTGGAAGGGGATACTTGTTCTTTATCATGATTATTTGAGCTCACGGTAATCAATGAAAAGGCGTGTTGATCCATATTTCTTCTTGATGAAGAGTACTGGAGAACCCCACTGTGAAGAACTTGGGAATATAAAACCTTTCTTCATATTCTCTTGTAACTGCTTCTTCATCTCTTCCAGCTATATAGTGGCCATTCTGTAAGGTTTTTTGACATAGATAGAGATCCAGGGATACGTTAAACAGAGAACTCAGCCTCTCGGTCCGGAGGAAGACCAGGAAACTCTTCAGAGAATACGTCTGTGTAATCCCTCACGATGGTAATGTCTTCAAGCATGAATCTCTTTTTTGGCTCGATCATTTGATCTAGATATGCTTGCTCATAAGGCCATAATATCCACACATGAGACGAACATTCTAAAAGAGACTAATTTTCCTCCTTACACTTGTAAATAATCAGAGGATGCTTCGAGATGTGAAAAGTGATCTCCGTTTCCCAACAGTTGATGTTGGCTTTGTAAAAACATAGCCAATCCATGCCCAAGATTGCAGCAAACTCCACTAAAAGAAGTATGAATAGATTTACGAGAAGGTTCAGTCCACAAACATTAACCGGGGAGGAGATATAACCCATGGAGGTAGTGATCTGCCCATTTTTTATTTTCATTTATAACATTTCCTCTGAATTTTGAGGTGGTGTTTGAATTGTTATACTAATCATGAAAGATATGATAAAATGAGTAGAAACCGAATCAAATAGTATGTTTGCTGTTATTGAATGAATAACTTGCATACCTGTCACCACATCATTTTCCAACACCACCTTAGAAGTAGTGATAACATAAGCCATTCCTTGTTTCCTTGGAGGTTGTTGCTTATTGTCTCCAAAAACCCTTGGCTTAGGGAAATTGTTGACATAATGCCCAAGATCCTTGTAGTTGAAACAATGCACTGCAGGCTGAGTTTTGTTCGGACCCTTCTTTTCTTTTTCATCATTAGCTTGATTTTTCATATCCCTTCTCCAGTTCTTGGCCAGATGACCAAACCTTCCTCATTTGATGTAATTCTTCGTTCCCTTGAGACAGTCACCAGGATGATTCTTCTCGCAATTTTTGCTAAGGGGAATGTGAGGCTTCATTCAATCATGGTATTTATTTGATGAACCACCCAAGTTGTACTTCATTTTCTGCTTCTTTTCACTAGGGCCATGAGACCACTAAGGGTCTCCAATATCCATTTTACCTTGATGGAACAACTGAAAATATCCTCATAAATGTCAAAGTCTCTAATGGACAACACTTTTCATAGACATAGTTTTAGTCTACTAATGAAGTTATCCACTTTGATATCGGTGTTCATGAGAAGGCCAGAGGTGTACCTTGCAAGCCTTGTAATGTTTTCTTCATATCCCCCGATGGGATCATCTTCCTTCTTTTTGAGTATGAGGAACTTTCTTTCCATATTGAGATGGATGGTTTGAATAAAATATTTGTTGAAAAACATCCTATTGAATTCCTCTAAATCCCTGGAATCAATTTCCTCCTCGGAGGAGGAGGGAGTTCCACCAGATTCGAGTTATTATTCATAACTCGAGCTAGCTAATCAATTACTATCATGATGTTTTGAGCACCTGATCCATCATATTAGGAACATCATTAGGTAAATCTTCCCATTTCCTATGACGTTGGTTGTTGGAACATGTTTGTCTATTTCCCACCATTAACTAAGAAAAAGAACTTATAATTAGAGGTCTTGAATACATATTGATTGAGCATAAAAATAAAACATTCAACACAAAAGGGTAAACTTATAAGGAATAAGTAAATCTTAACTCGTGATTCCTTATGTTAAAACCTAGGTTATCCTAGATCTATATCTTAACATATATTCTTATTGGATTTTTCCATTAATAATGGTTTTTATAGTGATCATGAATCTACCAAAGCATATCCCCCGGGATTGTTGTAACCAATAGTGAAGCAAGACCCGTATTCAGGTACCAGGATACCCCGGGACAAGCCCAATACTCCTTGTCGGGGTTTTCACTCCTAGGTACATATGTTCTAGAGCCGCCTCTTCCTGCTCGCATCCAGACAAGGATATAATTTCTTGATAAACTACTTACTCTATACAAACCAAAATTTAGGGATGTTTTTATTATACATTGTCTCATTCTAAATGTTCTCAATAAGGTTTTCTATTTCTAATCTCCAAAAATAACTAGAACATCCTCGGATACCAACTATAGCGACCCGATCCTTTTACATATTACATTACATGATTTTAAATATAATTCATCATTAGAGTAGAAGCCAAGTATCATTAAGTCTGGTGTGTTGGATGAATATGTACATATAACAAAAAAAATATGGGGTAAAAAATATTATTTATATAATCTCCATAATGGGCTCCAAACTTTTTTTGAGACCTTACATTTGCATAGGGTACCCTGGGGAACACATGAACAAAGGGATGAGCTAAAAATCCCAGTAAGGGAAAGCATCTTAAGCACATGAGTTAGGAGGCCTGAAATAACGATATCCAAAGCATGAAACATAAAAAATCATTTAATATAATAATGGAATCATATAATCATGGAATCATATAAATGTGGTAGAATCATAAAGCATTTCTTTAGTATGGGTCAAGGATAACCGCCAATCCCGTTTCCCAATTCAGTATGTGTCAAGGATAACCGCCAATCCCGTTTCACATTGCATATCATGAGACATAACCTTACCCAATGCATTGGAGTGCTATATAGTCACAACCATCTCAACATATTCATGAATATTCTATCCACATAAATATTCTTACAACATATAAAATCATACATAATCAACCATACACAAACATAAGGGTATCCAGGATAATAATTGGGTACCACAATCATGACACCAATCATAACCAATGAGCGAATCATGAAATTGTCCATCTAAGGAAAGACATAGAAAATAAATGGACATTCATAGGCTAAAATAAGAATATAACATGGTAAGTGGTGTCAAACATAAGTGACAACATATGAGAAAAGTATTTTAGAAACATTAGCATTAAAACATTTATGTACGGTTTTAAGGAAATTACTATAGAGCTTTTAAAATAGTAAAGAAGGCATTCATTTATCTATAACCAGAATTCAACCAAGAAATTTTTCATAATAGAAATACTGAATTTTCAAATATAATGGTGTCTTAAAACAGAAGATAGAGTGCACATTGTATTGGGTAACAGTTCGGGAAGTTCCATTAAAATGAGTGTGCTTATTGGGAAGCATTGAAAAGAGATTCACTTAAAAACATGTTTATTCGTAAAATATAATGAGAGATAGATCATGAAACATAATATTAGTGCATGTAAAAATAATTTTGAAGCCTCACATAAAACCAAAGAAAAAAACAAAAAAAATTATAGAGCAACCTGACGGAATTAAAGAAACTTTGGGTAGAATCCATCATGGTTTATTAGCATGGTATCATGTATAACTAAGAGGAATTTATGAGAGAGTTAAGGGGTTTCTAATCACAAATAAAACATTATGGAAGTATGGGGAAGATTTATAAATGTACCCCGTAAATTGGTATTACAAAAAAATGCATAGCATATAGACAAATCTTGATTAATAGTAAAAAGGGGAGGATCCCTTACCTTAAGTCTGTTGGTGTTCTCCACTTTATATTAATGACCTGAATAGTCAAATTAGGTTTATTAATCAATAGTTCCATAATATTGTATACATGTAAAATATTTTTTACAACCTTTTTATGTTCATTTATACCCATTTTGATTGATTATAAGGTTCAATTTCATGGTTTAAGTCTGTTTTTTGCTTGGTTTTAATGATCAATTCACTTGTGTTTAGATTCAGATAAAATGTATCATGAAAGTGGTCATCCAAAATTAATGTTATATAGAATTATTGAACATCCAGAAGACTACATGGTTATAAAATTCATTTGGTTAATTGGAGTGAAAGAGAACCATGACATAAGACATTAATGATAAATGCTTTAATTAATTTTAGTGATTTTACCCATAATTTACTTGTTTTGTATTATTATTTGACATCATGAGTGTATATGGATTATAGAACCATAAATAGGATATATAACATATATAATAATCTGGTTCAACCATAACATAAATAGTTTCATGACCAGAATAATAGTTGATAAACAAAATGATAAACAGTTGTCCTTGAATGTGGTAAATTAGAAAATCTCTAACGGTGGTTTTATTTCCTTCAAAGAAAAGGGTGGGGAAAGGAGAGAAGAAAATGAAATATACCGTTAGCAGGAAAACATTAGAGTACATGTATGTTACTGGATTTATCATACTATTTTGGTCAAGGGAGGTGAGGAAAGAAATTAAAAGAAAAGACTTTAAAAGAAAAGAAAGAATTGGGAAGATGAATTTTCCTCTTGAGACTTCCTCTTTTGAGAAACACTTTAGGTGAGAGGTTTTGGTATTTTGAGGAGTGTGGGATCTTTTGGACGTGGGGGAGGACCATGGGAGGTTTTTTGGACAGAATTTGGGATAGGAACAGGGCTTGAGAGGTGTGAGGGAAAGAGGTAAGGATATGGGGTATTTATAGTGAGGGAGGGGGGGTTTTCCCATTATTTTAAGTATTAGATTATTATTTAAGGACAAGACTATGGATAATTGAGAATTATAATCCAATATACTAAAATAATCAAGGATTATTCGTTATTATCATCTTAAATCATTCACACATCACCAATGATGTAGTAATATAGGTATTTAGTATTTATTGAAATTTATCATAATTTATTATTCATAAAAAATTCAACTATTTTAGAAAAATCCAAAAAACACACCCTAACCATTTTTGACATGTAGAATCCAAAAATGAAGTCCATTTTTCAAAAATAAATTCCTAAATATTATTATTTTAATATTTTATTAAATAAAATAGTTTAGTATGAAAATCAGTTTTAAAAGAGTCATTAACTTATTCTAAAATATTGGTATATTGTACATCAAACATTAATATTATTTTTATACTATTAAAGTTAATGTTACTACTCATTAGTGTATATCACTATTCATAAGGGTGTGTTACTATTAATTAGGGAAAGTTGCTATTCACCAAAAATTATGTTTTCCTTATTGGACTTCAAATAACTTACTGATTACAACCGTGTATGCCGGATTTTCAATTTCCAAACACAGAAGTGTCAAACTTAAGTTTAGAGGTCACTTAGCACATAGTAGTTCATTATGTTTAGTTTTAATGTTATTTTATGACATACTTATGAGAATACATTTTTCATTGAAAAACATTGGGTCGTTACAATTGGGACAATGTTATGTTCTTGGAAATCCATGTTTATCCACATTTGAACAATCATTCTTCAAAAAAATAGAACATGTGCACCCCACGGTGACTCCCTTGGTCAAAAAAAATCATTTTCAATACTCCTTGGGTGTTCGTTCTTTAAATATTTCAACACAATCAGGAGAATTATACATGGATTCTTCAAAATAGGAGAAACGCTAAATATGAGTTCTATTGAAAACTAAAAATCATGATTTGATTGGAGACAATGAAACTATAATAAATATAAATTAATAATCTCCTACACAATAAGAAAATATGTTATCTTTATTTTCCCACCAAACATCTTTAATAAATCACCATTTTTAATAGGAATCATTTCCCATGGAATATATACAATTTCAAACATAATTTCATTTTTTCATCACAGTGATAGGTAATCGTAGGTAGGTTAGGGATATAAAATGTAAAATTATATCCATTGAAATGAATTTGGTATTTATGTAATGTAATCCATTACAATTGAAAAAATTAATTAAATACAAAAGGAGGTCAAGTGGGAAGATTTTTTTTGAACTAAATTCCCAAAAATGCCTCTCCAGTAAAATGATAGGCTTTGGATTTTATCATCTTAATGTTAGGGTTTTTTACTGGTAATTAAACATTTCATCATTATGTTGAAATGAGGATACCCAAATCAAATTAAAAAAATAAATAAATTACTTCGTAGATCCCAAATCAAATAAGACGTCATTAGAACTATAATAGATGATTAGAAAACATTTAACCATGTCATTATTGAACCCATTATGATAAATAATGATCAAATCTGATTTCCATTTCTCTCTACTAAAAAGTGTTTTTCACCATGATCATTATCATTGACATTCATTTTGGACATAAGGCATGTAAAATGAATATAGATCTTGAATTTGAAACATTTGATTTTGGGAGGTACATTTTGTTGAGATTTATCATTATTCACATCATTCAAAAACTTTTACCCATCACATTAGATTTCTGTCACTCAATGGCTTTCCATTCCACCCATAATTCACTTTTTAGACACTTTAAGAAAATATCCCCTTTTTTTATTCCACAATTAAAGCATATGATTAATAGAATCTTCTTATATATGTTGTTTTTAAAATATTCAGTAGTTAAATATTTCTTCTCATATCAAGGCCATGAGATTGTTGGGTATATCCCATCTCAATTTCCATTATGATAGCACATCACAAAATTTCTTAAGGGATATTGATATCCCTTTTAGATAACACATTAGAGATACTTGTATTGAAGCCATTGTTTAATATTATATCTAAATTTTAGTTTGGACGATGATATGTGAAGCGTACCTCACATGTATTATAAAATTTTTCTCATAGGTACCAACAACATCATAATCATTTTGTTTCATACCAATTATTTCCTTCTTTATATTCAAAAAAAAATTGATGAAAATTATTATCGATAAATATGTTTATTAATTCACCCTTCTCCGTAGAGTTAGTTTCATCATTTTCCCCCGTGTTCTTGATAAGAGAATCTAATGATCTATTTATTCTTCCAAATTTTTAATATCCATAATAACATTCTCTTGTTCTGAAAATTGAATAATGGAAAATAAATTTTTTATGGTTATGCTATATATTTCTCAACAACTAGTGGATCATAACACGCCATTAAAAATGGTTTATTTTTCCTCATAGAGGACACAACAGAAAGTTGATCCCTTATATTCTCATTTGGATGATTATAGTAACTCATAGATTGAGAATGTTATCTAATAATATAAATGATAATTTTCATCTGAAAACCCATACTATTTGATTTTCAAGGATGAAAATAATAACTTTTTGTTTAGTATTATTTATTAATATGATTCCATATGGATCCATCCACTAACTGAAATTAAAAATAATAATGTTGTAATCAATAATCATAGAACTAAAAACCACGTTATCATGAAAAATCATTTGTTTCATTTATAAATCATGAAACCTTAATTTATAATAACTTTGTTTTAACATTGTTGATGAATGAGCATTACTAAAAAAAATAGTATTATATCCTTTATATAGAATAATACCTTGGAATTTTACTAAATCATTCTCGTCCTAGTTTACAATGGTTAACTAAGTCTTACATTGATAGCAACTATTTCAAACCATAATTTTGGTATATAGATATTACATCTAAATATATGAATATCCATTACATAACATTATGAACTATTCTAGAATCATATATGTCTTATTCCATTTGAATATTTGAAAACTGAAAGACCACTTCATAAAATATATACACCATAGACACTTATTTCATCATAATAAGACCCCTTCTTAGACAAATCATGCTTAATCATGTTCGTAATAATGTGGAGAAAGGGAACATAATAAAGGGTGTTCTTTGATGCTCGGTAAGGGTATATGTTGATATATGAGTGATTACATAATCATAAAAATAGAATAAGGGTATATTAAAATTATCTAACAGTTATTAAACCATACCCTACATAACCATGATAAAAAATTTTGTCAAGGAATAAATCACAACGAATAATAATACATGAATCAAATGTAAATCAAGGAAAATGAACTTTTAATTTTAAATATAGGAATAATAAACGAAACTCTGGAAAATAAATAGTCATAGTATACCTTATTTCAATGCAACAAACCAATAATTTCAATAATTGATAGTCTTTGGCTAACCACATATCTGCCTCTTTCAGGCATTGAATAAGCTCCCATTTTCCCAATTTTTGGATTAAGATAACCACCTGTGCAACCATTTATGCCATGTAAAATTAATCATTAACCAATTCTTTATATGGGTACATAGGTCCCATCCACCACAAAATGAAAATCATACATATATTTTCCATAATATCAAAAAACATTCATCATATAAAAACCCATGAGAATAAATTGGTTTTATAAACATTTCATCATATAATAAATCATGGAAGTGAAAACATTTTCATAATATTTGTTTAATAATATTAGTAATAGATAGAGAAATAATATGGATGGTATCCTTTGATTGTAACCCCAAAAAATTATAAGAAACATCAAAAAAAATTCATTAATGAATAGAAATATCATTAAAATTTTAATGAGGAGAATAAACATTCCCTTTTTGAAATCATAAATAAAAAAATACCTACACAATTATAAAGAAAAATATTCTCCTTTAAAATAAAATTTGAAACAAGTAAATGAAGCTTCAAAAAAAATATTATTCATGGAATAGGAAAAATCCATTCATTCCATATAATTTAAAAAATGATTCCTTCAATGTTTTTATCACAACCATTAGAAAATAAATCATTTAGAAAACAAAAACAGGATTCCATTAAAAAATTTGAAAAACCTAAAATATTTGTAATAATACCTTTTAAAATCAGTGGATAATATTAAAAACAATTGTTGAATGATTTCTAAAATAACATAATGTGTATGAATATTATATTTCGACCAAATATAGAAATGAAGCTTATTTTCAATAATATCATATTTTGATCTCTTGATATCATATGGTGAGGAAAATTAAATTAAAACATGTTTTTCATTTAATAACCATAGAATATGATTATTATTAAGTGTATTTAGATACATACTATAATATTTCATGATGAAAAACATATTCATAAACAATCTCGATATACGATGAGATTGTACCACTGTGGTTGCTATTGAATCATAAAACTCATAAAAGATTGAAACATATATGGATATTTATATCCCATAATATCCATTATATTTAACAATAAATAAACTCACGGGCTTTATATTCTCTTCACAAGACACTAAAATGGTTTATAGGTCATCGGACACAAATAAATAAAAGTGAGACGAAAATCTGTTACCTTGTGTTGAACATTTATTGAAAATGGTCAAACACTCTCTAATAAATTCAATTTTTTTATAATTCTAACCCAGAATAGTATAAATGATTATAAAATAATATTTATTCATTATATTAATATCCTTATAATTATCCAAAATAGTAGATATATAAAATTAATTACATCATTCATAGGGATTGTATGTAATATGTTTCCATAAATGATGTTTTCAATTTTTTTAAGCATGGATTAAGATAATAATAAATATTATTTCAACAATATATTATGATTATTATATCATATATATCATATATATTTAGAAAATTCATACTCATTACCATCAAAGTAAAATATAAATGGGAAATTAGTCACATCACATTAGGAAAGTCATAGTCCTAACGTACGAATGAATGATGGTATCATTTCCCAAAATATTATATTCTACGTAGGGATGTAACATCACATTATGTATTATGTTACTTTAGATATTTCTATGTACATATATGGTGGAGTAGAAACTTGGGTTGTATTTGGGTGATCTTTTAAAAGAAAACAAAAGGACAATGAGTTGTGCACGTTTTTCGCACGGTTTGACAAGTCGTGCGACCAAACCGTTCCAACCATGCCGAACTGGACAGAGAGGTCCGCACAGTTCATGAACGGTTTGAAAAACCAAGCAAACAAACCGTTCTAACCCTAAAAACCTGGATAGTTGGTTCTGCACGGTTGGTGCACAGTTTTGTAAATCATGCACCTCTGCCCAGGTAAACCATGCGCACTGTTTTTAATTCTGAGAATTCATTTTAAAAACCACCCGAACTCCCGAGACTTCCATATTTTCACCCTTGGATCGGTCTTGACTCATTTTAGGTGTTTCCAAAGACTCCTAGAGAGATTCCAAGGCGATCCGATCATCATTATTTGAGATTCAAGGCTTGGATTGAATATCCGCAGTCCCCCGGTATGTGGATTTCATTCTGTTTTGTTTCTCGTATGTTCCTCTATCATTCCTTGATCTTTTAATGGGATATTTCCATCATTTTCCTTGGATCTAAACCTATGAGTTATGATATAGATCTATGATTTTGAATCTAGATCTAGTTTTGTAAGACCTTGATTCTTTTGATCTTAATTTTGGTTCTAAGGTTTTAGATCCAGAACATGATCGGCAACGTTGTGCCGCTCAGTTTTTGGTTTTTCTCATTAGACTAACTCCCCTCAATAAATCAAGGTAGTTGGTTCCATTCCAACTTGCCAAATTTTTTATAATTGAATTTTGATGATTTATAACAATTATTGATTTAAATTCAATTGTTCAAATTTACTTTCAATTAAATTAATAAAAACTCGATTCCATTGAATTGAGATATTTGAAATGGTTTTGGAATAGAAATTTGGGAAAACCCCAATTCCAGTGAATTGGGTGTGTTTACGGAAATTGGCTGATTTAAATTTTTTATTTTAAATTTTGGATTTGATGGAAATGATTTCAATTAAATTGTTGAATTTAATAGTGGAAAATAATTGTGTAATGATGGAATTTGTTTTGAATGGATTTCAATCTTTTGAAAATGGTTAAAAATGATTTGATAGAATCCCATTGGTTTTATCTAATGGAAATGCATGTATTGAACAATACATGTTATGGTTTTAAATAAAATTGAATTGGTACTTTTGAAATGGAGGAATGGGATTGATTATATTTGAAGTATTCTTAAAATAGTTCACCCATAATTTAAGAGCGCATGCAATCCTTAGGTAGATAATGAGTTATTTGGATGCACTCTACGCTACGAAAACATTCTAAAACATACTTGCAGAAGGTCACAACCCCAACGGGTTGGTGACAAGTATCCTTTGTCCAGTTTCATAGGGACGTGTGTACACATATTTTTCTGAGTTCACATAGAGAGTGTGGAATCATATAGCTGGTTAATACTATTGTAACATTCGGAAGATTAACATGTTTCTCTCTTGTTCATTTATATTTGAGATATAAATGTATGCCAATTGTTATGAACTGGTTTACATGCCTACAAAATTTATATAAACTGTTTTATATAAATGTTTTACATAAGGTACTGTTTTTAGAAACATTCCATCATTTTTAAAGCCTTTTCTTAAAATATTTATTTACATACTTTGAAAATTTATAGCATATTTTGTTAGGATATGCTTTTGATTTTCCAAACCTGTTTATTTTAATAGTGAAATCAATTGTTTGGATAATCCATATTTTGGATCTGTTATGAAATCTTTGGTGGTATCCTACTGGGCTTAGGCTTACACTCTACTTTTTCCTACAGGTGTCTATAGACTTCCTTCTTCCAGGTTAGAGGAAAGGGAGGGAATATCATAGGGGTGGATCCATTTGTTGATATTATCTTGGAGAGTAGTGTACTTAGGTACCTTGAGGTTATTTTTTTTCATTTCTATTACTTGGGTTGTATTACATTGGGATTTTTATACCATGTTTTATTTTGGTACATCACTCCCCATGGGGTTTCTTATGTTATGTATACTTCATTGTTTTCTTTTGAATCCACATTATTTTCGAAAAATCATTCCCACTTGTATTTTGTACGATGTCAGGTTCAGGTTGTCGACCCGTGAGGATCAGGAATGCACTTCGGGCTACGTCAGGACCGGCACTGTTATTGGTTTACTAGGGTACCCTGGCTGGTTCATGACAAAATGGTATCAGAGGGAGGTTTATGCATCTTGCCTTGATGACAGTATGCATTTAATTATTCTTGTCAGGAATAAGGAGGTAGTTGTGATTGATTTCCTGTCCATCTATCACCGAAATTTTTCTTATGTAACAAGGGTTGGTTAGGGAAATATAACTTGTGGATTAGTTCTAGTATTTTATGTGTTTTTATTTGGATAGAGTGGAATCCAAATCTTGTTAATCCCTTTTATTTAGAATAGTTTTCCTTGTTACATTGTTTGAGTGATAATCAAATGTCTTTTTATGTTGTGTAACAACATGTCTCTAGGAAGACATGAGAATAAGATCCAAAAAGAGCCTACTGTTGAATCTCAGCAAGCGATTCCTATTGTGGATCTGAGTCTCGTTGAGGCGATTGTTTACACTATCAAAGCTCTGAGACATGCACCACCTCCAGTTCCTGTTCACACTCCAGCTATAGATCCTCATAGTGATATACTTCAAAGTCCTTATCAAGGGTTCCTATGCCATGCGCCATTAGTTTTCAAAGGATCCACTATCACTCAACATACTGAGGAATGGTTGTGTAATATTGAACATCTGTTTGGGTTCTTGGAGGCACCTGATGTGATCAAGGTGAAGTGTGCCACCTTCGTACTGGAGGGACCAAGTAAGAGATGGTGGGACATGATGGTGACATCTGGGAAACATGAGGGTTTGGAGTGGAAAGTCATTAGGGTTATTTTCACTAACTAGTTCTATCAAGAATCAATGGTGTTGGCCAAGGCTATGGAGTTTTTCAATATTGAGCAGGCCAAAAAAACAGTGACTGAGTACTCAAATGGTTTTTCTGAGTTGGTAAAATTTTCTACTAAGATTGTTTCAAATGAGAGGATGAAGGCTCAACGATTCGAGTTGGGACTTCAATAAAATATTTATTTTCAGGTTTTCTTACTGAAGCTACCCACTTATGTTGATGTGCTGGATATGGCCATTATGGTTGAGATTGACCTAGCATGAATGTCAGGGTTCAAGGAGGTTCTTTTCCCTCCTAGTGGCAGTGTGGGTTCCATTAAAGGAAAATGGAGGCGTGATGTTTCTCATGGCAGTTCTCGACAAAATAGTCATTATAGACCTCCGGTAGCACCTGGAGGGGCTTCTTTGTCTTACTATTAGTGTGGAAATCCAGTACATTCTAAGATGGTTTGCACCGAAGCACCCAAGAACTGTAGCTCCTGTGGATGTTTAGGGAACTTAAAGAGATTCTACCATCACTACTTTACTCCATGTAGTGGAACAAAATCATCAGCACCTACACATACTATGGGGAAATCAAATTCTTCATAAAGAAAAGGGTTTCATCCACAAGCATCTAGAACGAAGATTCTTCACATAGTGGAAGGGTCGCTAGAGGTATCTGATACAGGTCCACAACTGTGAGAGGTACCATTACTATAGCTTCATCTTTAGTGACAGCTATTTTTGATACTAGTGTGTCTCACTCTTTTATTTCTACACATCTTGTTTATCTTCTTAATCTACCAATGTATCTTTTAACTTGTGTGATGGATATTACTACACCCCTTGGTACAGTTAGAGAAAAGGGTCTCCAAAGTCATGCTTGTATATTATCTCTATCAGATGTCGAGATTTCTTGGAGTTTTTTGGTTCCCAACATGAAATATTTTGATGACATTAATAGGATGGATTGGATCATTGCCCATAAATCAAGGATCAATTGTTATCTTTGATAGGTCTATCTTACTACACCTGGTGGTGTACCTCTTGTTTTTAAAGGATAATGGGACCCAAGGTCAATCATAGTCCTACCCACTTATCCAGAGTTGGGGAATGTTATATTAGTGTTTTATTTTGATCTGGAGAGAGATTCAATGAGTGGTGATCTTCCACCTATAGTATCTGAGTTTCCTGACATGTTTCCTTCTAACATCCCATGTTTTCCACCAGTAAGAGAGGATGATATTTCTATTGACTTAACGCCTGGTACTCAACTGGTTTTTATTCCCTCTTACTAAATGGCTATATCTGAACAAAAAGAACTGATGTTTCGGATAGAAAATCTATTTGAGAAAGGTTTCATACGCCCGAGTGTGTCCCCTTGGGAAGCTCCAGTTCTCTTCACCAAGAAGGCTGCTGGTTCTCTTTTCTTATGTGTTGATTATCGAAAGCTCAATATCGTTACGATAATGAACAAATATCTATTACCACGAATTGATGATTTGTTTTATCAATTAAAAATGGAAAAATGGTTTTTAAAAATTGATATTCGATTGGGTTACCATGAGTTGAGGATAAAATAAGCTGACATTCAAAAGACCGCTTTTCGGAGTTGGTATGGACATTTTGAGTACCTTGTTATGCCCTATGGCCTAACAAACGCTCCTACAGTTTTCATGGCATTGATGAAAAATGATTTCTGTGAGTATCTTGATAATTTTGGGGTTTTCTTTGTGGATGAAATTCTTTTATACACTATGTCTGAGGAGGATCATGTGCATCATCAAAGAACAATATTGAGTCTTCAAGGGAATGACTGACTTTATGCCACGCTTTCAAAGAGAGAATTATGGATTCTGGAAGTGAAAGTATTGGGACATGTGGTGTCATAATAAGGAATATCAGTTGATCCTGAGAAGGTGTGGGGTGTTATGACATGGGAAAAACAATGAAATGTTTTCGAGATTCAGAGATTCATGGGCTTAGTAGGATATTATCACCAGTTTTTTAAAGACTTATCAAAGTTAGATTCTATAATGACTGCTCTGACTCGAAAGAGACTGGTGTTTTCCGAGAGTTATAAATGTCAGAAATATTTTGTTGAGCTAAAATGGCTTTTGACTACTGCACCGGTGTTAACTCTTCTTGAGGATGGGATATGTTATGTTGTCTTCTGTGATGCATCAGGTTCAGGTTTGGGATGTGTCCTCATGTAGGGTAATCATGTTGTTTCCTATGGGCCTCATCAGCTAAAGCCTCATGGGAAGATTTATCCTACTCATGACCTTGAACATGCAGCTGTAATGCATGAACCTATGTGTTGGTGACATTACCATTATAGAGAAAGGATTAATATGTATTCATACCAAAAGAGATTGATTTATATCTTCTCCCAAAACGATTTGAACCTCCACCAAAGGCGTTGGGTGGAGTACTTTCAATCTTTCGACTTTGACATTGCCGATACCCCGGGGAAAGGGAATGTAGTTGCAGATATGTTAAGTAGGAAAATTCCATCACATGCTATGAAAGAATCTTCAGAATAGTGGATTTTGATGGCTCTTTTTTCTCAGTTTCATATTGGAGTTCAGTGGAAGGGGAAGGAAGTTTCTTTAGTTAGTGTCAAGTTGACTTCTACTATCCTCGAGTTAATTCTTCAGGAACAATAACTGGATGATGAATTCTATAACATTAGGGATTATCTTTATGGTGGGGAGACGGAAACCCAGTGGTCTTTATCCAAAGAGGGTGTTCTGTGTTATCAAAACCATTGAGTTGTGCTATAATCGTCAATGAAGGATGTGATGGGGGATTTACATATCTCTCAGTGGGTTGTGCACTCAGGAAACATGAAAATGATCAATAACATGTGGCGGCAGTTCTAATGGCCTGGAATGAGACGAGACATTGCTGAGTTTGTGTCTTTTTGGTATACATGCTAGCAGGTGAATGCCGAGCACCAGAAACCATCGGGTTTTCTTTATCCCCTTCCAGTACCTACATGGAAGTGGGATGAAATCTCTATAGACTTTATGATTGGGTTACCTCAAACACATAGGAAGAAGAACGAGATATGGGTTGTGATCGACAGGCTTACCAAATCATCTCACATTATACCTATTCGACATACAACCAAAGTTGAGGAGTTGGGAAACATCTACGTGAAAGAAGTTGTTCTTTTTCACGAAGTTCTATCTGATATACTCTCTGATAGGGATCCTCAGTTTTCTTCTCGCATTTTGAGATGCCTTCAAGAGGCACTGGGATCTTAGGTATGTTTGAGTACGTCCTACCATCAACAGTCAGATGGCCAGACATAGAGAGCTATTCAGATCCTTCAGGATATGCTCCGAGTAGTGTTCTGGACTTTGGTGGGTTTTGGGATGATCATAATGGGCTATTTGAGTTCTATTATAACAATAGTTACCAGACCGCGATCAAAATTGATACTTTTGGGGCTTTGTATTGCCATCCTTGTAAATCACCATTATGTTGGTTTGAGATTGGAGAATGCTACTTGGTAGGACCAAGTTTTGTCCAAGAGAGGACAACTAAGATCCAGTTGATTTGTCAGAGAATGTTGTTAGCACAGAGTCGGTAATGTCTTATGTTTATCCTCACTATAAAACATTAGAGTTCTCAGTTGTTTATCAGGTGTTATTGAAGGTTTCACCCTGATAAGGTTATCGATGGCTTGGTAGGGAAGGGAAGCTGGCTCCTCATTTTGTGGGGCCTTTCAGGGTTGTTGGTCTTATAGGGAAGGTTTCTTACCATGTAGCTCTTCCACCACAGCGGACATAGATACATAATGTATTCCATGTATCGTAGTAGCGAAAGTATATCTCTGATCCATCTCATGTTTTGAGCTGGAATGATCTTGTGATTGAACCAGATTTATCTGTGACTGAACGACCAGTAAAGGTTCTTGATTCTGAGACCAAGGTGCTTCCTAGGAGAACGATACCTCTGGTCCGTGTACTTTGGCAACATGGTTCTGAATTTCATGAGACATGGGAATGGGAGGAACTAATGAGAGAGTAGTGGCCTCATCTTTTTGACATGGAGGTTTCTTCATAGGATTTTTGGGAAGATAAATATCTTATGGTGGGCTGGTTGTAACATCACATTATGTTTTAAGTTACTTTTGATGTTTCTAAGTACCTCTATTGTGGATTAGAAACATGGGGTGTGTTTCAGTGATCTTTTAATATAAAAATAAACGATAGTGATTTCTGCATGGTTTGCGCACAGATTGACAAACCGTGCGACCAAACCATTCAAACCATGCATAATTAGATATAGAGGTCTGCACGGTTTGCACATGATTTGAAAAACCATGTGACCAAACCATGCCGACCCTACAAACCAGGATAATGGGTTCTGCACAGTTGGTGAACAGTTTGATAAACTGTGCACCTCTGCCCGGGTAAACCACGCGCACATTTTTTAATTCTGATATTTCCTTTTAAAAACCACCCGAACCCCCAAGACTTCCATATTTTTGACCATGGCATGGGATTGACTCATTTTAGGTGTTTCCAAAGCCTCCTAGAGAGATTACAAGGCGATCCGATCATCTTTCTTTGAGATTGAAGGCTTGGACTGAAGATCTGCACTCCCCCTGTAAGTGGATTTCATCGTGTTTTGTTTCTCGCTTGTTCCTATATCTTTCCTTGATCTTTTCCTGAGTTATTTCCATCATTTTCTAGGGATCTAATCCTATGAGTTAAGGTATAGATCCAATATTGTGAATCTAGATCTAGTTTTGTAGTACATTTATTCCTTTAATATTAATTTTTGTTTTAAGGATTTAGATCCAGAACTTGATCGGTGATGTTGTGCCACTCGGTTGTTGGGGTTTCTCGTCTGACTAACTCCCACCAATAAATCCTGGTAGGTGGTTTCATTCCGACTTTCCAAATTTATTATCATTGTATTTTTTTATTTATTTAAATTATTGATTTAAATTTAATTGCTTAAAATGTCTTTCGATTAAATTGATAAAAACTCAATTCCATTTAATTGAGATATTTGAAATGGTTTTGGCAAAGAAATTAGGGAAAACCCAAATTCCATTGAATTGGGTGTGATTATGCAAATTGGATGATTTAAATTGTTTAATTTAAATTGTGGATTTGATGGAAATGATTTGAATAAAATTGTTGAATTTAATTGTGGAAATGAATTGTGTAATAATGGAATTGGTTTTGAATGGATTTCAATCTTAGGAAAATGGCTTCAAATGATTTGATATAAACCCATTTGTTTTATCTTGTGGAAAGACATGTTTTGAATAAAACCTCTTTTGTTTTTAAATGATATGGAATTGGTACTTTTGATATAGAAGAATGGGATTGATTGTATTTTAAGCTTTATTAAAATAGTTCACCCATCATGTAAGAGCGCATGCAAGCCTAAGGTAGTTAGTGGGTTATTTGGATACACTCTACGATACGAAAATGTTCTAAAACATACTTGCAGTGGGTCACAACCCCGATAGGTTGGTGATGAGTCTCCTTTGGCCAGTGTCATAGGGACGTGTGTATACACATTTTGCTGAGTTCACATTGAGATTGAAGAATCATATAGCTCATTAATACTATCGTACCATTTGGAAGATGACCATGTTTCTCGCTTGTTCATTTATATTTGTGATATAAATGTATACCAATGCTTATGAACTAATTTACATGCCTGATAAATTTATATAACCTGTTTTTTATAAATTTTTATCTTAATACATTATTTATATAAACATTCCATCATTTGTAAAGTCATTGATTAAAATATTTATTTCCATCCTTTGAAAATGTATGACATATTTTGATAGAATATGCTTTTGAACTTCCAATCCTATTTATTTGATAGTTAAAATTTTTTCTTTCGATAATCCATATTTGGAATATGTTACGGAATCTTTCTTGGTACCAAACGGGGCGTAGGCTCACACACTACATTTTTCTTCAGGTGTTTGTATACTTCCTTCTTCCAAGTTCGAGAAAAGGTAAGGTATCTCTTGGAGGTGGATCCAGTTGTTGATATTCTCTTGGTGAGTAGTGTCCTTAGGGACATTGGGGCTGTTTTTTTTTCATTTTTAGTACTTGGGTTGTTTTACTCTGGGATTTTTTTCCATGTTGTATTCTGGTACATCACTCCCAGTAGAGCTTCTTATGTTATGCATTCGGCTTTGTTTTCTTTTTCTTCCACATTCTATTTGAAAAATCTTTCCCACATGTATATTGTACGATTCTAGGTGCTAGTCATCGACCCGTGGGGATTGGGAACGGCCTTCGGGCTATGTGAGGACCAGCTCGGTTATCGGGTTACTAGGGTACTCAGGCTGGATCGTGACAAGGGAGATGTGATAATAAAATATCATAAGTGTAATTTTTCATATAGACAATATTTAAAAATTAAACCCATCATAATACCCATCAACAAAAGATGGTTATGAAAATAATATGTTTCACCATGTAGAGACAGAAAGTCATACATATACTTGAATTGTATTTTCACTTATCATTTAATATAAAAGATAGTTTATAATGATTTTTACATAATAAAAAAAACAATTTCATATTTCAGATACCTAAGTTATGAAATTAAATGAAATATCATATATTACTATCTGTAATAGAAGATTATAAAATAAAGTCGATAGGTATAGAGATTTTCTCTTCTTAAAAACAACACCAATAGTTAACTTCTAATGAGATCTAGGGTTGGTTATTTTTGAAGAATAGAAAAACTATAACATGTATAGTTACGTTTATAAAAGAAAATTTTTGTTGTTTTCATGGATAAAGGTGTCATAGTGGTGTGAATAATAAAGGGAGGAGGTTCCCATATATAATTTAAGGGGACAACACTTTAGGAATATATAAAAAATTAAATTATATTAAATTCATTTTCAATAAATATACCTCCAAATGGAAATGTATTTGAACATAATGTAATATAGGGTTTAAATTCCACAAAAATAGAATTTATCCACGTTTTAGTTTATTTTAAAACCTTATAATTCTGATTAACTTTTAGTTCAGCAATTTTAATTTTAAATACAATAAAAAAAATTCAATATTATTTGGTCTTAAATTCTAATTATTTGATGAAAATTGGCCAATATATGGATTATTTATGAAATTTTAGACAATATCATATCAACCTCATCTTATTTTTATATTTTTTTGATCTTTATATAATTTAATAAATTATTATTTTGATGAAATATCATTATTGTCAATTTTGACATTGTTCGTTTAATTAAACTTCAAATGCCTCAACAAAAGTGGGTCAATAGAAACTAATGCCTCCAAACATACCTAATACGTTATAGTGATCTATAAAATTCAAATATCACATCATATTATTCATATAATCTCAATTTTAATATTGTTAAAATAATTATTCATATTTTTTATTATATAGAAAAATATTGAATTTGTGTGCTATAAGAAATTAAAATATTTATATAAATTATAAAAAATTAAAATAATTATATATATTGAAAATTATTTTAGTATTCTCAATATAAAAACATTTACTCATTCATATATTACTTGTGTCATTATTTGGTCACATAAGATGTATTGAAAATAAAGAGAGTGACATTTTGTAACTTTCTATAAATTAAATTATATATAAATCATTTTCACAGATTATTGTCCATTCAACAACAAAATATATAACATAATTTATTAAGGGTATAATTAACTTATTTCATTATGAATTATTAAGAAAATTTCATGAATTATTACATATTTTAAAATGTTATTAACACAATATTTCTTTTATGAATGTGATAAATTTTACCACTAATACTATTTATATTAACCAAAAATAAAATGGACAAAATATCCATATTTGAACCTTATAATTATAGATATTTTATTTATTTTATCTTATTCAATAACTATAAATTTAATTTATTAATTTTAATGTATGTGCTCAAAATTTAACACAATCATCCTTTTAGAGAAAAAATACAGTTTTAAGCAAGAAATACAGCTCATTTTTATATTATTCTAAGAATTTTTTTTGTTATTATTAAAAAACAATATAATAAGTAAATAACATATAAATATACATAAATTAATTCCCCACTGGTGATTAATTTAATTTATTAATATGATAAATGGGTTTTATTCATAAGAAAAATTTAAAAAAAACATCACTTTTATTTTAATTTATTTAGATTTTTTTTATTATAATCATTTGACTACAAATGAATTTGTTATTTAAATGTGTATATTTATATTTTACATAATTTAGTTTTTACATGTCATTCTAACCCATTAAACAACTATGCAGTAATAGACACAAAATATTTAATTATTATTACAATATTTTTCTAAGAAAATCATTTTCTTGAACACAATATACAAACAAATTAAAATATTTAAATATAATAATTTAATAAAAAATGTTTGGAGTTTAAAATATTATCATTTGACATCATTATTATTTAATTTATACCAAAAAGTAGAAGGTACATATGATGATTTTTTCCCAACCAATAATACACAAACTAATAGATAATATGAGATTAATATAAATATTCTAGAGGAAAGGAAAAAATTTTGTGTCCTTGATTTTTATTTTTTTAAAACCTTATATACATTTTATATTATTACTAAAATAAAATTTTATAATATTCTATGCTAATGGAACCATCTATTTTTTTGTATAGTATACCATTTTTCTCACCACTACATTGGTTAGAGGCTGGTTAGTCAGAATTGATTTGGTTAGTCACCGAGTATGGGCCATTATTATATATAAAATGGTTGAAAATTTCGAATCCATGGTTATATGTTCATTTCCTATAGTGAAGATAATATATCCAGGGAAGTATCAATTGGTTAGTTAACCACACTTCTGTGCTATACATGATATTTTCCTTTTGGTATAGTTGAGGTGAATCCATACAGATCAATATCACATGATTTTAATTAATGATATTGATCTTAAGGATAATGAGTCCATTGAATATTTTTGTGAACATAATGTGCAACTGAACCGAAAGACACATCATGGAATGATAGTTCCACTGTTATGATTGTTGCATTAGTTTGACCACAAACAAGTGAAGACATGGGATTAAAAATCATATATGTAGTCTTAGTGGTTGGATTTTTTTATGAGACTTTTTGATGTTTATGAGTTCATATTGGGATGATCTGATCTATTCTGGGAATGATGTAAAATGAAAAAGTTTGTTCTTGATTAAAACTGAATTATGATATACTTCGAGGAGGAGTTGTTATAAAACCCCATTCAAATTATTTTTCTTATTTATATTATTATATTTAATTTACCATCATAGTAAAACATAATAGATCGGGCTATGGATATTTGGAAGGATTCAAGAATTTTTTTTGTAGTTGATGGAATGAAAAAAATATAATTATTTTGTTTATAGAAGTTTGACATAATTAGTGCATGATTTGTCCAAACTGTTTGACAAACCATGTGGATGTGTAATGGTTTATGCAATGTTTTCAAACTATTCATGTTTCTCAAGGTAACCATATGAAAATAAATAATATTTATATATTATATTTCTCACAATTGGTTAATGTTTTGTTAAACCATGTGACCTAATAATGAAAATTAATGTATCTTGGAAAGTGGGGTTCACATAGTTGGGAAATGGTTTTTCAAATCATGTGGGAAAACCATGTAAGAGAATCAATGAAATCTAAAAGATGGTTTTTAAAAATAAAAAATAAATCGGAGAAAAATTAGTCTCCCACAAACATAGGCTCTCAAACCTACCTCTCATATATTATATATTTTGGAATTTGAGGACACGTCTTACTCAAAACCTTGTGGTTCAAATCACCATTCATTTTGACTGAGTCCTCTCAGTTTTTATAAGACTCTCTCTTTACATAAATATCTCAATCGTCTTTTTTCGTAATTCATCTTTCTTATTACCAACCATAACATATTATTTATTGAATAGGTTTAAGTTATTATAGAATTTTGGGATTAATTTTTTTACTGTATAATACTATTTATGTTTTTTATATTCATTGTATGTGGCATATAATTTTCTTGAAATTCATGATGTTATTATACATTCATTCATTGTTTTGTCTCACAATATCATTGATCATTTTACCAGTGATAAATTTTAACAACTTAATTAATTAAATTAAAATTAAAATTATTCTTTTTATATATGAACCTGAAATTGATAAACACAATTTTGAGATGAAAATGTTGACCATTTAATGATTCTCAATTATTTTAGTGATGATTTCGGATAACAATGATTTGAATGATATATTTAGAGGTGAAATCGCAAAGGGGTATCTTGAAATGAAATAGGACTTAAGAATATTTAATTTTTTTATGAAATAATATTGATAAATTTTGAGAAATATTAATGATACATTTTTTCGGCAGATAATCTAGGGGGATTAAATAATGTTTTTTGATAGGAATATTTCCCCACATGTAACTGATATTCTATGATTGGTAAATCCCTTTTGGTGTGAAAACTATGTTGGGATAAGAATATTTCTATGGGTGTCACTTTCATTGAGGTATGTGTATATTTCACTTTGTACAACTACTTTTATGGGGTGGGTATATTTGTCTTGGATTGATTAACATTCTAGGATGTGAATATTGCACAAGGTGTAACTACTTTTTTGGGATTGTAATATTTCCCTGATTATTAAATAGATCCGTAGAAATGTATATCGAGTGGCAAGAAAATTGTATAAAGACATCCAATATTGGTCCAAGAAAATATAGTTGGTCCTCAGTGTCATCATGGAACATGAGGATCAATGATTATATTTACATCATTTCAACTCTCATTATACTCTTACATATAGGTTTATCAATTCTATTTTCACATAAAGAGAACATATATATTTCTTGAAATCAATAGTAGAGTCTAATTAGGATCTACTCACACACTCCTCCATCCACTATTGTCACCGAAGACGACTTTATGACTAGAAGACTTCATATGGCCAAATGCAGTATGGTTGATGCCATATTTGGGCTTCTATGATATATCTTATGGGTTTTGACCATCAATTTTCAGTCTTAATGTTTTTATTATTTTTTTCACTAGAATATTTATGGGATTTTAATTTTTTTCTAATATATATGAAAATGATACATCCTTTGATATTCTAGAGCTAGAATTATTTACTAGAATTTTCCTTATTTTTTTGTTTTATCTAGATGGTTAGACATGATTTATATTATTTATAATAAAATATTACTATGATATTGATGGTGTAATATTGACATTATACCATTGTAGATCTTTACTACTAGTGAGTTGCCTTTGGCAGAGAAAGAAGAATCTCTAAGAACTTATAGTGAACTATGGTCTCAAATTGTATAGTTTTAATATAGTGGATTATGTATCATGTACTTTAGGTAAATTAAAAATATTCCACTAATAATGAAGTATATATGGTAACACAATATGTTTATCTAGAATATCCATACACTCTATTAAATGTAATATTATGAAAAATGATCATTCACTAATTATGGAAGAATTGGTATTCATTAATTGGTGGTCATATAAATTCCATCATTAGACATTCAGTCTTAAAATATGTAAGATGAATTTTTCGCATGATTATTATAAACATGTAGATAAAAAAATGTTTATTTATTCAATATAATATGAATATAATAATAAAAATATTTATCATCATATATGAATGTTTTAATATATATTCAATCAAAATTTTAGTTGATAATATATATATAAATATTGAAAGAATAATATATATTTTATTACATACTTTTTTACTCAAGGAATCCATTATCATCTTGGTAGATTAATAGGTTGAGTTACTTCCATGGATGAAATTATATATTTTATTTAATATCATTTAAAATAAATAAATTTAAATTATAAATTATATTAAAATAAGTGCATTTGAAATGATAGAATAATAATATTTTAATTATTATTTGACAAGGTAAACTACGTAAAATAAATATATTTAAAGGTCTCATTATTAAATAATCCAAGAATAACACTTAGATATAAACTATATCATATACCATTTATAAAGTAAATATTTTATGTGAACAATAGTGGAACTCTCAAGAATAATCTAAACCCTAGACTAGTTATTCTCCAACATATCACTCAATAAAAATGTTATAACATGGAAACCCTTTTGGAATTAATAACGGACTATGAAAATAAATTTCCTCTATCCATAAATCACATGAGGTCTTGGGATCACTATCCATATATTTACAAAAAATATGTGGAAACACCTATTGGAATACTCTCTTGACCAATCTATAAAAACGAAAATTCCATATAGGATGTTATCTAAATTGATTGAAAGGATTTTCAATTTTAAAATACTATTACATTTAAATTATTTATATATTATAATTGAGTAATTCTCCCTAGGATATTATAGGGCTATATTAATCACGTTATTTAACTTTATCCATCAAAAAAATTAAATTAATAAAAAATTTTAAATCATTCACTACAACAACTACACCAAAATATTATCACCCATAATCATCCACATATATAATGGTAGAAATAAAAATTTTGATATCACATATCAAGCATCTCCCCACTATCAAGTATCTATGAAATGATGATAGAATTAAAATATATTATCTATAATGAAAATACCCACATTACAATTTGATGATGAATAATTGATACAGCATAAATATATCTCATTTCAATACATATAGAGATACAAATAAAATTCACCATGAATAGTCATTGGCTTCTATTTTTTCATCACTTCACACACATTTTAATGTTGATACTTCACACTAACTATGTCAACTACCATGTTTCTTTTGTTCTGATGATTGAGAATATCAAAATCAAAATGGGGAATGTATTCCATCAAAAATCAATACCTCAAATTTAGATTGTTTTATTAAAATATATATATTAGGATTTTCAAATTGTGCTATTGCATGAATCACTCAATTAATATATACTTCATATATAAATTAAATGAACAATCTACTCATTCTAACTACATATCATTGGTTCGATTCATTATATATTAACTATTATATTTTAAGGAAAGATATTAAAAAATATAATTTTCATACATGAAGACACATAAACCACCCATATATGATACATCAAAACAATTCATGATCCCATTTCAAGTATCCATTAAGATCCTATGAGAATTTAGAGAACCATGGAAATTAAATTTCTAAAAAGCCAAATCATGATTAATAAGGATAGAAAATATTTCAACATTTTTATTCAGTGAAGTCACTGGAGTATGTAATCATGAAAATTTAGAATAAAATGTTAATAATAATAAAAAGAATTAAAATATATGAAAAATATTAAATATATAATAATATTCATCCCAGTAAATAACCACCTAAATTATCCCAGGATTTATATAAATTATGGGTTATGATACGAAATCAATATTATTTAAATTAAATTATTTTAAAGGATCATTTAAAATGAATTACATAAATATTATTCACTTATAATATTCTGATATAAACTATAATAATTATTCCATGTGCTTCTTTAGTCCATGAATACTAAAGAATATCGTCTATAAATAAAAATATATTATAGTATATGAATCAATGTAAAATTATGTTTATCAAATCAAGGAAATCCATCGATACGTTAATATATTTAAATGGAATATCTCGGTACTAAATGTGATAACACATGTTTATAAAATCCATATGTGGAATATATACTCATCTCACACAATGATGATAGTCACACAACAAAAATTAAATCTTCAAAATCATTTAGATCTCCCCAATTAAACAAATATATCATCAATCAGGGGTAATGGTTGTAATTTTTAGCTTCTATCTGATATACCATGTACCAATATAGACACAATAATATAATTATTTTTCTTATCTTGGAGATAATAATTGTTGTGACCTACGAATAAGTGTTAGTTCAAATATAACATTTAGAATCTAGAATTAATAGATAAATTTTTAATTCCCTTAACTGTATTATAATTAAATTAAAATGTTGAAAAATGGATTCATTACAAGCATTAACTTGTAATATAATTGTACATATCATTTATAGGAAATGTTAGAAAATATTTTGAATATAAAATTGGATAAAACTATAAGAAATATCATAGATTTCATTTATTTTAATAAATTTTGAAATATATAATCTATCCTATAGAGAATCATTTCGATATACCCGTAATTTTCTCTATAAAAACTCACATTCACTTTCTATTCTATAATATGAGAATACTAAATAAAATTTAATAATGAAAATTAATACTTTAATAACATTCAAAAAGAAAATTGAATTAGGATAAACTATCCATTAAAATAGGACATCTTATATAATCATCTAGATTATATAAAATCTTACATATTACTAAAGGATACTGCCATTAAATTGAAGTAAATATATATCTAGAAATTTTATATTCAATTACCCAAATGGGTATCATACACCATTACTTCATATATAGATGGAATGCAAATAAAATATGAGATAAAATTTGTTTTGAAGAAAAAGATTGAAAAATTATAATATGAAGGTTTCATTACTGACAAAATTGAAAATTTTATTTTTCTACAATGATGAAATCGATATTATTGAGCCATATAAAGGCAAATTTATGAATTCAAATTATTAAAATCCATGATCATGGAAGAAGGTAGATATATCCATTTTGATTAATTAATGTAATTACGCTAATCAATTGTCAAAATGAAATTGATATTTTCTTTTAAATTGACTCTCAAATTCTAAATCATACTCCTTAATTTCTCAAAAAATTATATACCACCAATAGTTATATTCCCATCAATGTATAATGGATCCATTTCCCAACATATATTAAATTTTAATTTTTATTTTAAAAAAAATGGAATTATTCATTATATTTACAAACAACTTATTTTATCATGTCCCCTAAAAAGATAAATGGAACCTCAATAGGTAAATATTCTAATTAAGGAAATGCATTCCATACAATATAACTTTGATTATGATGTTCCTCAAGGTTTAGTGATTCCATTTTCATCCTAGTAAGAAGATCGTTCATGTCATACCCCTTATGTATAACTACAAGTAGTCTGCGAGGTGGAATAGTCTCCATTAAAATGGAAAATCACAATAGAGCCTATTTTCAATTATTATAACCAGAAATATATTTAGTAATAGGGAATTATATCCTAGATGATACCTAATACGAACCCTCTTATTTATTCCATTTATTAATTTATATACAAAATTAAGAATTAAAAATACATTTAAAATATTTTCATTATATAATAATAAATATTCAACTTGAAAAAAACAATAAAATAACATACCTTAATTTTATGTTAATATAGTAATCACTAATCAACGTATATATATAAACTCTTTATCTACTGTTATTTTTTCAATTTAAAAAAACTGAAAAATTATTGAAACAGTAAAATAGTAAAATACATACAAACATGCAATATTTCATAATCTTTTATGTTTCTCCCATCAAGAACTTTTTCATGAAGGATAAGAACAAAAAATAATGGTTTTATATTAATATGATGATTGAATAAAACATAGGATTTCCATGAAAAATAATGATTCCACTTGAATTTTAATCTTATTTTTATGACAATCTTATTAGGTTTTAATAATGAGATTTATTGGATAATCAAAATCCCACTTCCCTGGAAAATTATCTTATACCATTTTTGGAATGACCTAGTCAAGATGAATTATTAACCTGAACCAAATAACTAAAAGACCTCAAGGATGAATCAAAATCAACGACGGTTAGTGATAATTATGTGGGATTACTAGTTAATGTTGGGATATATTTTTCCAAATTTAGATAATAATACACGAATAATTCAAATGATAAAACTTATATTATCATTTCACATATTTGATAATTGATATATTATATATATATATATGTAACTCCCTTCATACATCTAATCCAAAACCAGTGTTGATATACCAACATACCAAACCAAAAGAAAACACCCAAGATTATAAATTTTCTACAAGAAGATAAAATCATAACTAGGAACATATGATGAAAATCTCATTCAATAACCATAAAATGGGAAATAAAAACAACCCAATATCATCATTGTGTATAATGAGAATTATTCACTCTAAAAAATTGAGATTCCCATATATTGTATCTAACGAAACCTTTCCATTGGTGAATTTTCCTTACCTTGATCATATTGAATAATGTCTATTTACATATGAAATAAAAATGTCGTGTTTTAGTATGTCATACACAATAGTAGGTCATCTCATAACCCTTACAAATCAATCATATGGACTTGTGTATACAAAATAAAAATGAATCAACATGGAAAAATTTTATAAAAGTAATAAAAATATCAACAGAATTTTTGAATAAATAAAAAATTGAGACCCTAGAAATATTCTCATAATCTATAAATAAAATAAAATAAACCTACTTTGACCCATCATTATAAAATAATAGATTTTATAAAGGGAGCTCAATAAAAAAATATCCTCCATATGATAACATATATACATGAATGTATGTATGCATGTATGTGTGTATGTGTGTGTATCTAGGGGGCCTATATAATCATAAGAAGTAATATATATGAATATATGTTTTTTATACATTTATACATATATATATAAATATAAATATATATGCTCCCTCATGTAGTTGGAAACTCTTCTCAAAGATATTAACGTAATATAATATAAAAATATACATTTTAATTGAATGATGTCTTTAAGTGATGACTCATATTTTCAATTTAATATCATTTTCTATTAAATGTATTAAATAACAAATATTCAATTATTTTTCAGGAAAAAATTGAATAAATATCTAATTGGAGGACCGATTAGATGTATGAGGGAACTATTGAGTTTTTAATGCGGTTTTACCATATGCAAGACATAACCTTTTTCAACTTAAGGTATTTGTCAAAAAGGATTTATGGGCACAAATAAATAAATTTATATTTGGTGTAATTTTTTAAAATGGAGATAATGATGTCTATATATCAATGGTTGTAGATTTTGTTTCAGGGTTTGACATCGAGCCCTGGAGACCTAGATACCATTTGAGGAGAACATTATTACTGAATGACGACGAATCCTGAACTGATCATGGGTAATTGCACTAAAAAATTTCTAAAATCATTTCAATTTCATAAAATATGAAAATTTATTCATAATGGATAAATCCAATGTTTGGTGAGGATGTTTTTATTACATCACATTAATTAATCATAGACGGAAATATATCAATTCCAAAAATAGAGTTGATACACTCATCATAGATAGAATTAGATTGATATATTATTGATTATTTTTTGTCATTCCCTTTTCGATATTCAATTATAAGATAATAAATTGATTCCAAACAAAAAAATGGTCTATATTCAATCCTCACATCTTATGGCTTGTTGTTTTCTCTGTTGCTTGTTCACATGATCATCATGTGTGATTACCTTCGCTTGGGGATCGAAATAATACATTTTATCAAATCAATAAGTGATTGTTATTTAGTTTGACATGTCAATACCATGGTTATGATTCATGATATAGATTATGATCATGGTTTGATTATGGTAGAAAATGATTGGAGGTTGATTAGATGGATTTTCAGTTTTTATTCTTCAAGGTTCAACACACATTGATGTATGGATCGATGTGGTGTTTTGAGAGAATATTTGAGTCTAGATTCAAATGATCAATAATGGAAAGGTTCATCTGACATTAAAACTATATATTTTGGCATGGGTGGTGGCTCCTATGATGCATTGAAGGACACATAGAATTTTCTCAGTGGATTTTCAATATTAGGATAAACATGGACTATAATTTTGGATTATAGGTTGTGTCAAACCCCCTAGCTGGGACAATAGGGTTTCAGATGGAGTTACATATTACACGTCTTGTGATATGGTCAAATGTTGTGTGACCCCTCCAAAATGACTTCATGTGTACCTCATAGTTTTCATGTAATTTACCATGATTACAAGGGAATGGACACACCGTTTATTCGAACAAGGAAAAGTCTAGGTGTACATTGACAACCAACTGCACAAGGTAATGGACAGGCGACATATGTTGGGTGCCCAAGATACCTCCACAAATCATTATTTTCACTCACTTATCATGTATGACGAGGGTTAAACGTAATTTTAGGTGTTACCCTATGTGATGATTTAGGTTGAGAAATTCACGTCGTGTAATTTTCTTAGAGTTCATGTAATAACATAGAGAAAAATTGTATCACTACACCTATTCTATTTATATCAATGTTGGATGATTGCATTTCGCCGTGGTATTTATCATTGAGGGTATAGTGTGGAATTACATTATTGGATATGGATTTTTATCCCCTATAGAGGATGAATCTGATATGGATTTTGGGGCATCCATCCATGTGATTGAATTGTTGTCCTCCCGAATAATTATAAAAAAGGTGGGGTTCATCTAATTGGTGTGACCTCAATGGGAATTATGTTGATCCTCCATTTAGAAAACCATTTCGATCGGGTTTTCATTATCATTGGAATATGATCCCTTGTGTTGCTAGTTGATCAAGATTAGGATCACGGTGTCCCCAAGAGGTTTTGGGAATGACCACATATCCGAGTGTTAGGTAATTCTAAGACCATTTAGATTTCCAAGGCAGGGACAAATTACCTTGACCTATTATATATGAGTATCTAGTGATGAAATGTCTCATGGAATGGATTATCCTAGAATGAGCATTTCGTTGAGAATATTCTTATGGATACACATTGGCTTCGACTACTGAGTGGAGTAGTGTCCTTCATGAGTATATCTGGGTATGTTTGTAATAAATTTATTCTTATATAATTACATAGAGTTTAATATGCATTATACGTAATGGTTATTATTTTTTGTGGGTGGTATTGTGTATTGTTTTTATTCACATATTAATTTTCTCTACCCACAAGTGTTGGGACTTACACAGATGATGGCCCTTTTGATGGTGTCCCAGGAGGACATGAAGGAGGTGGATCATATAATGAGAATGACAGAATGAGGTAATTTTCATGATTTTTTAGTGATAAATGTCCTCACCCTTGGAGCTGGATGGACTATTTATAGTTTTAGTTAGGGATTTTATTTGGAATAATTCTCACCTTCTATACAGTACTATTGTACTATAGTTGTGGGATTATATATATATTCTTGAATTAATTTATATTGTTTTAGATTTTAACAATGTGTGGTATTAGAGATGTCTGTGTGGGTGTACGTTAGAAAAATTCCTCCCATTGTGGAATATTCCTACTCATAACTAGTCAACAACCCTTGGACTCTTGGTTGTAGCTCAGGGTAGTCCTTGGTCAGACCCCGAATGGGTTAGTTTGTGAGAGAGTGGTATAATAGATACTTTTTTTACCTTAGGACCAGACACATTGTTATTGGTTAGGGGAAACAGTGTTTAGTGTTTCCAATATATATTTCATGCCAATGATTCCAATGTTGGTGTTGAGGCTAATGTATCCATACACAAGGACGCTGGAAAACTACCTTTCAACTAATTATTTTTATAAATTGGTTATGGAGTAAACGTTGTTAAATGCATCATACATGAATTGATTATATTCTCTAGGTCCATTTTTAGTCATCTCACTAGATATTCACTTTGATCCTGGTACATCCAATTTTATTGTAGAATTCCACTATGAATACAACTATCTAGGATTCCACTGTGTGATCATGAGAATGATAAATTGAGTGATAATTCATTAGTACAATGGACAATGACAGAGGATTCAGGTAGTATGAGTGCACTTCATGTGTTTTATAGGTAGTTAAATCCTATTAATCAAAGAAATATAGAACCCTAGGTGGTAGAGGGATAGCTATAGGCAGTCAATTCATTTTTCCTCCTTATAAGAACACATATATATTAGATGGAGGTCCTCTTGGTGAGTCTTCTTCAAGGAAAAACTTGGCGACGGTGGATCTTAGTGACCAAATCACATAATGCGACAACTATATCCTAATAATAAATTAATTTATTTTCATGGAGTAGTTCTCTCTAGACATGTTTTGATCATTGTACATATAGGGTCTTCGGTATCAATAATAGGGTTGTTTCACCATTGGAGGTGTACTCATTGTGGTTTAATGATCTCTCATGATACATGTTGTATATGGTTAAATATATTTTCATTCAATAATAGAACATTATAAATGTATTGCTATTAGATATTAGGGATTTAGTGGTATCCCTTTTCATTCTCACAAAATGTGGCATTCTTCACAGAGACATGGTGGTGAAGTCAAATTGGCAATAGTGACCACCAACCGTGGGCTCGTATATGACACCCAAGAGATAATACCTTAGAAGGACGAATCTGATAATATAAACATGAATACAATCATTTTAGGTGCTTTATGAGGAACTAGATGGACACATGGTCAGTGGTGTTAGTCTATCAGGGTGGATCGAATCATCCATGGGGGATGTGGTACTCCTCCATTCAGGGTCTGGAACATCTGGCTTGGCATTGTATGACTTGTATAACAGTTGATCAAGATAAAGTCAAGGGAAAACCAATATAAAGGGAAAAAAGGATCATGGTGGTTCATAGACTATTGGACATGGAAGAGGATCCTGCAAATTAGTACATTGTGTTCGATGGTTCAACCTATTAAAACCACAACAACTGAGTTACCCATGCTAGGCTCATAGTGCTAGTGGTTAGGGGAGTGGCCTGTTGGAGTCCATGGGGGCCTATGATCTTTATGATCTATGTATGATACTAGTTATTATCATTGTCTTTTATACATTAGTTTTAGTATTACCCATCCCAGGAGTGAATCATTCATTAATTTGATCGATTATAGTTCAAAACATAGTGATTCTGGTTGTGCAATTGGATCAACTATTTTGATCAAGGACTTCGACATGCAATGACTCATTGACTGTGAACTTATGCGGATAATGGAATATGACACCTAGATACATGATTCTTGTGTGTGATCTCATTGATGTTCTACTGAGGCATTATGAAATCATCTTATGTATGAATTGAATTACCAGAGTTCATACCCACATCAAATGGTTTAGGGGGATAATGTGGTTTATCTGTACATATGGTAATTTTTCCATTTTTTGGTGTAAAGGAAACCTCAGTACAGCATCATGGGATTAGACGTAGGAGAGTTCAGGTGATTACTCACCAGTTGGAAAAAAATTGAAATTGGAGAATTGGATACTATGGGATACCATATTCATGTGGTTGTGTCAATGTTTGAGGATGTCATTCATGTAGACGTACGAGGTATAAATACTCATCAAGATATAGACTGATAAATTAAAATAAACCATGGGTCAACCCTGATATATAAACTTCCATAACGAATTCCCCCATAGAGAATTATGATTAGAGTGTGTTGTTGGAGGAATTCCATAAGAATTCCCTTATGAGACCCACCATTTCCCTTTGGGAATCACTAGTGTTGTTCTCCAAGAATGTGGTGGGGATCATGAGGTTATTTATGGACTACATATGCTTAATACAAGTAAAAATGAAAAATAATTTTCCACTAAGGAGGTAATAAAACATCTTTACCCAATTAATATGGGTGTAATGGATCCCGAAAATTGACATTAGATCAAACTTTCACCAACAGCATGTACAGGATGAGTATATTCTAATGAAATAAATCCTATGCAGCAATAATCAATATGAGTACATTGTGAAGTCATTTGACATCAATAAATTCCCAGTATTGTTCATGGGACACTAGAATAATCTATTTGATATGTTTTTATACTGGTCCCTAGTGGTCTACATCGATGACATCCTAGTGTGCTAGGCATCTGCGGAGGAGCATACAGAAGACAAAATCATGTTCTGGACACACTCCAAGTGTACCATATTTTT
The DNA here is from genome assembly GCA_963277665.1 of Viscum album. Lineage (NCBI taxonomy): Eukaryota > Viridiplantae > Streptophyta > Magnoliopsida > Santalales > Viscaceae > Viscum > Viscum album. The sequence continues at coordinate 790,157,642 of OY728128.1, read as the reverse complement.
GGGATTATCTAGAATTGTATTTTTTTTATTTGGTAGAACAACCTCACAAGAAATGTTACCTCATAGGATAGTGTAGATGTGGACTAGGTAAAGGTTGAGGAAATTATTTATTAGGACCCTCGTAATAGTATTACTATGGTGAGAAGATTCTATGGGTTTTATGGGTACTATCTAAGCATTATAATTCATTTCTTCAGGGTGAAACCACCCTAAATAACATTGAACGTAAATGGGAAGATGTTTTATAGACAAAAACAGGTGATTAGGGCATTCGATAGTTGATCAAGAGGCTGATGATCTCTCACATCTTGATATTTCAAAAGGAGTGTATCAAGTACATACTATTATATAATTCATCATTGGACATATATGGTTATGTTATGATGGAGTAAACGTTATTTATTTCTTATAGTTAAATTCAGCTGATACCACGTGATAAGAACTACATGACCCATGATCAATATATTGTAGATGTATACATACCACTAAAGATGTGGAAACACTACCTGATGGTAAGTTGGTTTAGAATATACTCTTACCATAAGTGTCTAATGTATATAATTTCAAATAAGGATCCAGACATGTGGTAGAGGTGATGGATTGAGTTACTCAAGTACTAAGAATTCATGATTTTGGGTACTACTAAAAATGGGAATGTGGGGGTAGACACTCTCAACATTAGATGATGTTCTTTTCAGGTGGATGAAGAATAAAAGCATTTAGCCTTATTGTAGTTTTCATTAGAGTACAATGATATTCCTTCATATCTTTAGTCGATGGTTGTTACCCAACGTATTTTACATAATTATTGGTTTTATCATCACGGAGATAGTAACTATTATACCTTGTATAATTAAATTTCATTAGGACATTCTCATAATGGATATTCTGAAGGTGTGTAGAATGTTATTTATTTTTCATATGATCGATGATGGTTTGATGTACAATTCAATAGAAGGTGATGTGTTATTTTCATATGTACCCGATGCTGGTACATCTAGACATGTAAAATTTTATAATGGACATCCAATGTTAGTTTTTCTCTTGTATGATGAATTATATTTTATCTCTTGTCTCCCTGTTGAGAAAAAATCCCTCAAGGCATCCTATCAATGTTACTCGGGGTGATTATGTTTGTTGATAAAGTTATATGACCATGAATCACTTCGGTTGGTGTTTCTAAATATGAATTTTAAGGTGGCACCATTTCATAGTGTTTGCTAATTTTTTAGGGCCTCAAAATCAGAAGTTTGGTTTCTTTTGGAAATGGATGTTTTCTCGCAAAATGAATGTGTTGATAGTGAATCATAGTTCATCGAACAACTAAGGAAATTCATCAATGGATTATTTTTTGAAGAAATGCAATACGGACTGTGAAGCATGCTACATTTACCGCATATGTAAACATAGTTTTCCGGAGAATCATATTTAATTGGATGATTTAATTTCACGAGAAAGTGGGATTTTTTGGATAAGAGGTGGTGATTCATTTATAGAAGTAATTAGATGTCGTGGGGAATGAATAAAAGTTCTCTACATACCTAAAAAATAGTACGTGGTGAAGGCTATACAACAACATTTTTATGGTTATTTTTGATTGTATGTGTTTTGTTGATATATTTTCTTACATAAGGACAGATAATATGATTAATAGTAAGATAATTATTCATTATAAAATATAATCACACATTTAAGAATTTGGTGAAGTCCAAAGAAATTTGTGATTTGGAATTCCATAAAAGAGAAGTTGTTCACGGGGAGGATTCCATGAAAGGAGAAGTTGTCTGCATAAATTAGTTTCTGGAGGGGGTTTTTAGATAAAAACAGCTTGCAAAAGAAAATTGGCTATCTATCCTATGAGTTCTATATGGCATCTTCTGTCTAGATAATAGAATGGAACATGGAGGAAGAGGAAACCCACTAAAGTATAAGAGGTACACTGAAGAATATATGGTCTACGGAAGTGGAGGAAGTCCACATAAGAAGGGTTCCATCATGAAGAAATATCCCCATATAGTGCACATTAGTTTGAGATAGAATAAAGGTTGTTCACATAGGAATAAAGAGCCTATGAATTAAATTTCTAAAAACTATTCGAAAAAATGGATTTCATATATGGGTGAAAACCTGACATCAATAGAGAATCATCTTGTAGTTAGGGGGGCATGAATTCCTAATAATGATGGTACGTACATGGCCATAAAATATGTGTGCTTCCTTTTTAGAGTGGTGAGAAAACAAAAGAGGAAGATATTGATCTTTTCCACCAACAATGAGCCAGATAAAGAGACAACAGGTGTGACCCTTTGGAATGCAGTGAGATGACCCTAAGCCTTTTAAAGGTAGTGAGTGTTGTAATATATGTTAGATATACCAAACCATGTTTTGGTAGTAATTCATAGTGTATTTGATTCATCAACACATAAACATTTTATACTCCTTAAACATATCCCAATGTGGGTGAACTATGTTAAAAATAAATGTAACCTTGTATATGATTTCCTAAATTACATTCTATGCATGGTAGTTAGATAATGATGGAAAAAATAATATAAATATATAAAATAATGAGTAAATGAACTTACCATTACAATTAAGAGGTCATGGTCTAGTGGGTAATGATGGATTTACAAAATAATATCCATACCATTATTCACCACCCATCATGGGGTATCTTGGACCCATTTGGAAAAAAAATTACTATCATAGGGGACCATTGTTTTATCTTGTTGGTTTTCTATAATGTGGTTCAATAGATATTTAAAGACAATAATTTTTCCTAAAATTATCCTCTTGTGTCATGAAAAATGGAAGAACTTCAAATAATAAGAATAACTCTACTGTTATTCCATAGTGTAGAAGCATCTACGAAAAGAGCATGATTCAGTTGAAAGACACAAACAATGTACTAAAGAAATGGATGAATGATTCTGAAAGGGAAACTATTCACTCATTAAATGATGCTGAATGTAATGAGTAAAAACCTAATAATCACAGTTATGTTGGTACTACTAACAATAGAGAAATTTAATGAAGGCCAAAAGTGGACGTTGTGCACAAAATAATTTAAATGGATCAGAAACAAGTTGAATAAAATATATCTAAATATATTCAGATCCTTGCGTAGGATATTTAATTCAACCAGATAAAAGGTTTAAATAAAATAATTCTATAAGTGGACATATATATAATGTATAATGATGATTCGCAAGATAAATAACCGAAAAATATTTCTACAAATATAGAAAAAATAATTTCTAATAAAAACCGAATAAATCTGACCACATAGGGAAATCAGAATTTGATAGCAATAAATGATGATCTTTCTACATAACTATCTAATGTATCTCAGGCTTACCAAAGGATACAATACAATATAATTTTTTGTAATTTATATTTTTCTTAGGAAAAAAATGATTGATTAATCTTACATGGTGGATAATCTCTCACAATAATTGAAAAATGATTGGGTTAGTGGAAATAATACAACGAGATAAGTTATTTGCTCAACTTCAACCAATGGGTATCAAGCATAAAAAATTATGAGAAGAGGTGGAATCAATGAACAAGGATGTGGAGAAATATCCTGCCAAAGAAAAGCCCAAAATGATGGATACATTGTATTTTTTTAATTATAATTCTACTATTGAAAAATAAATAAAAAGGAAAATATGATACTTATGAGGGAAAACATAAAATATTTTTCTCGTCCAAAAGGCCATGAAGTTTGGGAAAAATAGTTATTGGATATAATGAACCCTCTCCCCACGAAGATATGAAGTGTGTTTTGAAGAGTTCAAAAAAAATGAAAAATCAAATAGTCATTAATGAAATGCCTAAGAATGCTTTTACATGATGTAGTTAAAACATGTGCTACTTATCTGGGATTCATGGCCATATATCATGTTTTTTTATTCATGTTTTTGAATATATTTCATGTGTGATGATTAAAATTTATCTAAATCTAAGTATGAGGAGAAACTTTTTCCTGAAATCTTAAAGAAGTGTATAAAAAAAATGTAGCTAATAAATTATAATATTGTTGAAGACTAGGACACACAATGAGTAGGTATCAAGAATTCCAAGAACTCAATGTCAAAAGAATAACTCGAGCTGCATCAACATCTCATAATATAAAGGAAGAAATGCGGAATTCCTTTAATGGAAGATGTTTTATATTTTATTCTCCTGTTTATATAAAAATACGTTTCATAAGGAAGAATGTAAATATGGAATAAGAACCCAAAGGAGATCTCCCACACTATAAGTGTATAACAATAAATTAAATATTAGATGGCAATAAGATGATGTGAAAAATAGGTATACATCCTTAGGGGAATCAAAAGAACTTAAAAATAATATGTACCTATCACCTCCTCTATTAAACTCACAAAAACTCTTGGAAACGATGTGGAAAAAATGAGAAGAAAGGGAGGGGATGCATCAATGGTGATTAAGAAGAATGTAGATTTCATTGAATACATGACCCATCAAAAAAATGTTTTGGGACATATATGAATGATAAAAGAAATGTGAATAATATTTTCCTTGAAAAAATCTCATGTCATGCGACATGTCAATAGGTGAAGGAAACATAATGATCCCTCCAATGGAGAATGAAGTAAGATATGATAACCATTGAATATATTCTTGAAAAAACAAATAGTCATTGGAAATGGAATATCATTAGATAATCAAATATGGAAAATTTTACAAATAGTATTAAACAAAAAATTATGAAAAATTACAATCCTAATGAATACAAATATTATAAGAATACTCATCATGTGGATAAAGAAAATTTAGTCATATGGAATGAATAGTGGATGTTTGTTGGGAAGTTGGAACACGCACAAAAAAATACAGTTCTTTGTAACAAAGTATCAATGATTTGATCCATCAGGATTGACCCCACATCTTTTCATGAGGATTTATAGAGGATCTCATTTCACAATGTTTATAAATTATATTAAATGATGTTCAAGTGTTTCATGTTCAGGGGGATATTTGATCCAAGTAGAATTGGAATGAAAATATTTAAAGTGTTGATGTGATTTTTTCTAGAATGTCAACTGATTCAAATCTGTTAACAAATATGAAGAACACATCTAGAATAATTTCTTGAAAGGGGTTAATGGTCTATGTATACATGAGATATATGGAATTAATTTACTCCAATGGCTAGATATTATGTTATTATATTTATCTCTTGTTTCCTACACCATGTTCTAACTCAATAAGCTTAGTAGTTTTATGTTGTCTCATTCCTACAAGGAAAATTCAGAAAATGAAAATATCATTGATGTAGATACAAATGAGAAATGTTATTAAGATGAAGATGTTTCTCAAACATATAGTCACATGTGAATAAATGACGCAGGAGAAGAAGAATGTCTATTAGTCTAAACAATGGGCCTAACAATAAGAAGAGATACATATTATAGGGGGATTTCTATCTAATAATTAGATTCATGGACCATGTGTATCGAGGATTAGAAACAAAAATACATTTATGTACATTAGTGATAAATGAGACAAGGTCTCAATGGTATAAAAATTATAAAATATTATGTTTTCTAACCTTATTAAGACCATCAGGAAGATAAGCATCAACAATAATGTTTTTCATTATTATCCATTTTTTTCATGCAATAGGTTATCATCTGACTAAATTCCAGATCCCAATATGACTTGAGAGAATATAAAATATGTGTCAACAATATTTTTCAAAATTATTTGAAATAAATTAAGTCACTGTAGTAGATAATGAAAAAAATCATTGACAACCCAGTGATGAGATTAATACAATAGAAATAGAGAGGTAATGAACTCAGGAGGAGTAGAAGTGGGGAATTCTAATTTAGAAGAATATACTCAAAATGAACATGAAAAATTGAAATCTATAATATCATTGAAGATTAAGAATCACGATAAAATTTTCTTGGAAAATATAATTGGTAATCAAATACTGATAGTGTAGAGAAGGAAGATGGAGACTCTACAATAAGCATCAACCTGATCCCAGCATGCGCCTTAATGTTTTGATAAATTAGCACAATATGAGAATTGGGTTCTGGTTATGAATGAATATCTTAACCAAATTGATAATAATTAAATTATTCTTAGTCATATCAATGCTAATGAAGTTAAAGGTTTTCCAAATGGATTTCATGTCATAATTTCATGAAAGAGATTCAAGAAGAAGAAGTTTATATTACACATCTAAATGGACTTATAATTCATTATGTTTATAACAGAGTTTTCTAAATGAATAAAACATTATATGGTTTTATGAAAGAACCAAAATCATGGTTTTCCAGTCTAGATCATTTTCTAAAGATGCTCGGTTTTTACTGTGGTAGAGTTGTTATCAATTTATATGTCAATAATGATACTAATTAAATATTCATAGTGATAGAATATGTTTTTGAAATAATAATTGATGGATTGGATGAAGTTAAGTGTACAATGTTTGTGGAATTCATGAAATGAAAATATTAAATTTCAATGATTGGTAAATTGATGATTTCCATGGTTTACTGGTTATGCAAGGAAAGAATGGAACATTCAGTTATCAATAAAAATATGATAAGGATATATTGAGACGAATTGTATTGAATTATTATAAGGAGATGAAGAATAAAGTGGCTACCCAGATTAAACTATATTGGCATGAAGAAGGAAACTCAACTAATATCACCAAATACAGCCATATCATTGGAATCTTATTATACATAAGAACGACAAAACCTGACATTGATTTTACAACAGTTCAAGTAGTGTGGTACAAAATCAATCCCTAGTAAAGCCTCTTTCATTAGGAGAAAATAATACTTTTATATATCAAATGCATGGTGGATTATGGTTTATCATACAATGAAGAATCTCAGTAATATTTAGGGGTCTATACTGATGCATATTTTGGTAGGTCATCTGATGATATAAAATCAACTTCAGGTGGTTCATTTAATCTTGAATGAATGTGTATTTATTGGAAAATAAAAAAACTAGATTTCAATTCATTGAGAATTGGATATATTGAATATATTGGGGTTACTCAAATGATCAGGTAGATATTTTTGATGATGGAACATCTTGATAACATTGGAGTTAATGTGAAATCTCAAATTGGAATCCATTGTGATAATTAATGTACTATAAATCGTAGAAAAAATATATTACATCACTCAAGGAAATATAAAATTGAAATAAAGTATCATTTTATCATGGAGAAGGAGGATAAAGGGTTTATGATGTTAGATTATGTGACTATAGAACAAAAGGTCGTACACATCTTGATAAAGGCCATACCCAAATAATCATTTTAAAACATCTAATGGCTCTAGGGGTCCATTTTACTCCCCAAACATGAAAAGGTGTTGATATGGGACCCCATATCCTTGTGGTGTTAATTTTATTTTCCAAAAGGGGATAATATGTGTTGTTTAGCCTTTTGTAGACATGAAATTAATGTCATTCAGGTATATTTACAATGGGGGTGAAATTATAGCTACAAGATAAGTTAAAATGTCTTAATGAATATTTGGGGAGAAGCTTAAAGGGGGGGGGGCAGTGTGATAGGTGTAGTATTAAATCTAATGATGTTGAATGTGATTGATCCATGATTATATATAATGATAGATGAGGTGCATGATGAAATTATATGATTGGTTTGGTAATGTAATGAATACACTCATTGATCATCTTTTCATTATAGTCTTGTTTCTCAAGAAGATCATGGATCATGTGGGATTCGAGTGTGTGTTGAGAAATTCATCGATTAAAATCCTAATCACATGAAATAAATGATGTTATAATAAGAAATAATCATTAATAAGGAATCAAAAATATGAATAATTTTCATCAAACCCAAAGGGTATATTTTAGGGAAAAAACCCCCTCATGGTATCCTCTCGGTGTTTTTGGGGTGATTGTGTTGGTTTCCAAATCTAGATGGCAGCGAACCAGATTTGTTGGTTTTTCCAATGTAGGTTTTTAAGGTATCATGGTTTCAAAGTATTTTTCAATTTTTAGGAATTTGTTTATGCACATGGAGTGTATGGACCATGAATTTTTATTCATGGAATGACTAAGTCTATATTGAAAATGTAAATTTCGGTATAGTAGTGTTATGTTGAATATAATGCACACTATGCATATAGCATACATAAAAATAGTTTCTAGGACACTCGTAGTTCATTGGAAGTATGATGTTCATTTAAATGTGGTCATTTGTGGAATAGAGTAATTGATTCATTTTCAAAAGTCATCGGTCATCATGAGGAAGGAATAAATTCACAATACTAGTTACATAACATAGTACACGATGATGGTTGTACCATGTCAGATTATTGTGAATTTTGGATTAGACGTTTTTTAGAATATATTTTCCTATATGAGGAACCATAATCCTATCAGTAGGTAGATTAAATTCAACTATAAAAGATCAACACATTGGAAACACTTCAATAAATTCCAAAGTAGTTCATGAGGGGGAATTCTGTGAAGGAGAAGAGGTTTTAGAGGAGGATTATATGAATGGATAAGTGGTCTGTATAAGTTATTTTTTGGAAGGGGATTTGTGACCCATAGTATACCAAAAACTAAAACGGTATTCATATCATAGGTGGTCCATGGGGCATAAGTCATCTGTGGAAGAGAATGGTATGTGGAAGAAGAGGGGGTCCGCTTATGTAGAAGTGGTCTTAGATAGAACAGGTGGTCCATGAAAGTGTAGAAAATCCATAGAAAAAGTGGTGGTAAATGGATCACTCGCCCCACATGGTTCTATTTATATTGTGAAGGAATCATAAAATTTCATGGATAGTTAGATATTCCATGAATTTAATTTCTTCCAACAAAGAGGAAAAGTAGATTTCACATTTTGGTAAAAATGGTACATCATTATATCATCTACATATAGTGAGGATGCATTTATTAATGTAAACACTGAGACCTATGAGTCTATAAAATATTTGTGGATCCCTTCCAGAGCTGTTATCAAAGGAAGACAACGACATTGATCCAATCCACTATCAGAGATCTACTAAGAAATACAATATAAATTACCCTTGGGAAAGCAGTGGACTAGCTCTAAATTATTTAAAGGATTTCATTGTGGTCATAGAAGTTATCTATCTTGAACCATTTAATAGTTGTGAGACTTAGTATATTTTTTTCATTGACAGATCATAGTTGTATACTCCTTGGGAAAATCTCAATGAGGTTAAACCATGTAAAAATATGTGTTCCCATGTGTTTTAATTCCTGAATTACTTTCTATACATGATCGTCAAATAAATATATAAAGGATAACATAAATATAAATAGTAATGATATTTGGAAAAATTCCCTTAAGGTAACAATGCAGCATTATTGGGTTTACTATGTTTGTTGACAAAGAAGGTTTCCATGGTTAATTGTCGAGTTCTAGAGATATTGTTGAAAATCAATGTTGACAAAGATCCATGAAAAAGGAATGGACGATCTGGAGGCATGACAAAAATAGTAGTACAAGGTGGCTCAGTTTCCCAGTGTTTTCCAAATTTTTGGGGTCCAAAATTTGGTGTTTGGTGACAATCATGAAAATAATATTTTGGTGAAGATCTAAATTAAATATGGGAAAGGCATGAGTTTCACGAAAATAGTCATCATGGATTGGATTTCTCAAAGAACAGACAAATGTTGACGGTGTTGCTTCACGATTAAGACAAGCTTAGGGAACGACAGAGGATGAAGCACAATGCAGTGGTGAACAGATTTTCAAGGGAGATTTGCGGTGAAGGCATGCAGGAAATGACGGAACGCTCCATGATTACGAAGACCTCCTCGATCGGAAAATTTCATTGGGGCTTCACGATTTTGAGAGATTATCATCAGAAACATTGGAGCTTCTTGATTTGTGATGACGTGGAGTTGACATCGCGTGGAAGGTTTGAGGGTTAGTGGAATTTCCTATAAATAGGCCTCGACCCCCTCAGGAGAAGTAGAAGGGAAAGAGTGTGTTTTCAGAGAAACTATTTTGCTCTCGGTTCACGAAGGTAGTTCGCATAGCTAGTGTGCTTCACAAAATAAGAGCTTCACAACAGTTATGATAGCTCTGCGAAAGTTGCGAGCTCCGCGTTGGCTCAGTGAGCATCGCGACGAAAGTCTCTCTGTGAAGACTTGAGATTCACGAGAGTTCTTCGTGAGAGTGCTTTGCGAAAAGGCAAGAGCATCGCGAATGTTTGTTTGAGCTTCGCGAAATTGGCAGCCTTGTGAAGTAGGGTTCTTTGTGGAGGTGTTTCCAATGTGAGTTGCCAAGTGTTCATAGGAAAAGGGGTATTCATCAGTGGATAAACATTGAACATCAATAGAGATTCTATGTATAATGGAAGATGCATTCATTAGTCTTAATGAACATACCTACAGGTCTATAAACTATGATTGGATCTTTTGAATAAGCAATATACTCACATGAGTTGAGATAGCTGTGGGTTCTCAAATTGTGAGTCGTTGTAAACTAGGAGGGATAGTGAGTCCTCTTCAAACTTGTAAACAGCAGTGTAATTATAGTGGAATTGGTACATCAGCACATTTTCGGTGTATGCTCCTTCGATGTAACCTAGTGAGGGTGAACCAAGTAAAAATCAATGTTTCATGTGCATGCTTTACGTCTTATTCATATTCAGCATCAGGAAGGAGGGAGAAGAGGGTTTTGTCTAACAGAAAAACAAGATCAAAAGGGACAGTTGATTTAATATGTCATACCCTGATTCAGCCCCCTCCCCTCTCAGGGTATCTAGCCTAGTGGACCTAACAATTGGTATCAGAGCGAAAGGTTAATATCAATATTTCTCTCTCAAATGGAGGACACTAATCATAAATGGATTTCAATCCTCGATGGGAACAATTTTTACCTATGGAAGAATCAGATGAAACAATACTTATGATCATTTGTAATGGATGTGTTTACAGCAGCAATGAATGGTATAATAACCGATATTAACTATGGTGCATTCTCAGAAGTTGAGAGATGTGAATTGGATGCTGACTCCATGGGAATCAATGCATTAGGAGTATCCATATACAATCCTATATATATAATGGATATGTCATTAAAAAAATCACATTCTATTTTGGAAAAGCAGTTAAATATTTATAAAGGAGATACAATGGTCAGAGAAGCAAAGTTGAAAGTGATGTGGAACAAGTATGATGATCTGAGAATGAACCCGAATGAGTCTATTGATACATTATTTGAGAGGGTAAATGTTTTTGTGGAAAACATGTGAGGTCTTGTAGAAGTTATGAAGACATAAATATTGTTAATCACATCTTGAGGAAGCTTCCACCTCGGTTCAACCAAAATGTATCGGTTTTGGAAGATAAAGACCCTAATGAGCTGACATTGGATAACCTGCACATCACCCCTGTTTCATATGAAATGATAAATGATGATAACAATGCTATTGAAAAGGGTAAATCCAAAGTGGTGGCATTAAAGGCCATGAAGAAGATCACTATCGAAGACTCTCAGAAATAAGAAGAGATAGATGAGGTAATTTCATTCTTTTCCTCAAAACATCAATGGGGAAAAGGAAATATTAAAGGGATAATTACACTTGCTTATTTTAGATTTAGTAAGGTTGGATATATTTCAGAAAGGTGCCCCAAAAAGATCTTAGAGGATGATCATGTTGATGAAATATAAATTCCCATGAAAAATTCGTGAGCCCTTGGGAAAGGCAAGAAATAATTGAAGAGAAATTTCTTTAAGAAGAAGAACCCTATTTCAAAAGAATATGACAGTTCATATGAGTCTGAGGTTGAGGAGGTTGAAGAGATAAAGAACTGCAGAGATCGTGGAGAAAATTATATGGTGGTAGTTTTTAGTAGTTCTCAGAATAACAATGAAATGGAAGCTAATGAATAAGAAGAATAATTTGTGGGAATAGTTGATATGCAAGCTTGAGATAAAGGCTTCTCTTGAAGATATAGATGTTTGGAGATCCAAAACAAGTAAATACTACAATGTTGTTCATGACGACAAACTCTATATGTAGTAACAGGAAGAAGAGAAGTCTGAGTTGATGGATGAAATTGAGAAACACAAGTCATAAACACTAGAGGACTCAGAATTAGTTAGTGAGTATAAAATAAAAATTGAAAAACAAAAATGGATATCCATTGGTTGAATAACACAAGGAAAGGTCAAATCAAGCGGATTGAAGAACTTGAAGGAGAAGATGTTGGATTTTGGAAAAAGGATAAAGGTCAAGAAAACCTATTGAACCCTGTTGGGTCATTAGGAATGAAGATCACTCAGAAAATAGATAAGCTAAATGTAGACAATAGCAGTTCAAAAGAAAAGAAGCATCAACTATGTTCAGATGCTAAGACTGATGGGGGGATTGACCAAAAACAAAAATCTTTGAAAATTGAGGTTAGACCGCAAGCACCCACTCCGAGATTGAAGGTTGATTTGGGAACAAGGAAGAATCAAAATATTCAAAGATCCCAAGGGGAAACTAATAGTGCCGAATTCACACAAAGGAACACACCTCATATCAGGTGTTATTATTGTGGAAAGATGGGACATTCACAGTATGTGTGTTCCATAACGAAGAGGTATCCAAGGGAACAAGAATAGAGGTGGAATTCAAATAGGGAAAATTCACTAAAACATATTTTTATGGACACTGTTTTTGGTGAAGAGGATTTGGGAACACGGAAAGGTATTTTACATCGATCATATAGAAGAATGTGCCAACGAAAAATCAAAATGGTCCCAGGAAGCAGATCAAAAAACCAATTGGTGTGTTGAAAATGAAAAATAGATTTGAAGCATTACAAGATGAAGTCGGTCCATCATAATTTGTGGAAGATCAGAAGTCGCAATCCATGTCATGTGTGATGTAAAAAAATATCGACTAAGAAAAAAAAATGTTGAGAAGGTAGTGGTGGATGAAATTTCCCTTAAATCATCAGATGGCTCTGGTGTGTGGATCCATGAAATCGGTTACACATCTCACAAGACATGTAATAAGGATCTTGTTACAGGTGTAAAATATGACAAAGAAGGAGTTTTCAAGTTTAGAAACGATGAATGCCTAAAGATAATTGGCTCTGGAATGGCCATGTTCATGGGGAAAGAGATGAGACGTGCTGATATCTTAGTAGTAGAAGGCCTCAGTCACAATTTGCTCAGCGTCAGTAAACTATATGACTCCAAAAATTCTATAAGGTTTATTGAGAAGGTTTTTATCATCAAATTAAGAGATGGGGTAGTGGTTCTAATGGTAAAAATGACAAAGGGAAATCTCTACCTGGTAAGTGTTGAAGAAGACATGTGCTTTCTATCCATAGAACATAAAAACAAGCTGGGGTAAAAACGGTATGGTCATCTATTCCAACCATCCCAAGAAGATCATGTAAGGTGTGATGCAGAAAGATACCTCCCTAATTTATCACGTGATCATACTCACACATGCGATGAATTCCAACAAGTAACGCTTATCAGAAAGACGTATAAGGAAATGGAAAAGAATTCACCAAGAGTGCTACAATTAGTGCATGATAATGTTTGTGGTCGTTTCACAGTAAGAGAAAATGACAGAAAGGGGTACTATGTTATTTTTAGTGATGACTATAGCAGAATGGAATGGGTATTTGATATTTCCTATATGTTGGATGTGTTCAGCTTCATAAAATAGTACATGAGGTTGTGTGAAAGGATGCTTGGACAAAAACATTTGATGCTTCGTACTGAAAATGTTATGGAATTCACAAACAGTCCGGTGGAAGGCTGTCTCGAGAAACATGGGATAAGGAATCATGTTTCCTCAATAAGAACTCCCCAACAAAATGGAGTGGTCTAAAATAATAATAAGATCATCACTAACATGGATAAAATGATGGTCATTAAAAAACCTACCAGAGAAATTTTGGAAGTAAGCTGTTTGACATCAGTTTACTTTTCAAATAGAGATTTTTTGTGTCTGAAGGAATAGAAGAATCTGTACGAGATGTGGTATGGAAAGAAGTAAATAGTGAAATACTTTCAAAAATTTGTTTGTAAGTGATTTATCCTTAACAAATAAAAAACATAGGAAATACGAGTTATGAGGAGATGAAAGGATATTCCTTGGCTTCTTCTGAAAAAGTGAGGCATATAAATGATTTAACAAAATGCTCAGAAAAGTAGTTGAGATCATGATGTAACAGTATTTGAGAATGAGGAGATCATTAAATAGCATAGTGAATAATTTCATGATATGAGTGATGAGGAAGAATGAAACGTAGGGGAGAAGAAGTGGATGATGTGGATTCAAAAGAAGATACTGATGATTAGCATGAGGAAGTAAAAATTGAATCTTTAAAAAAGCCAAGGAGTCCAGTTGAAATTGACAGGAAGAGTATCATTGGTGATCAATAAGCTCCAGTTCAGACATGAAGAATAAAATCACTACAGCAGACATATTTACTATCCCAGGTTTAGCCGAAATGCTTCGCTGATGTAGTTGAAGCTGAAAACTGGATTTAGGCAATGAATGAAGAGCTAGATCAGATTGAGACGAATCAGATGTGGGAGATTGTTTTGAGGCTAGAAGCTAATAATTTCATCAGGACTAAATGGGTCTATCGACACATGATGAATGAATATGGAACAATAATTCGGAACAAATCACGAATAGTGTGAAAGGGGTACTCGTAGATAGAGGTAATAGATTTGGATGAGACCTTTTCACCGTTTACGAGACTAGAGACAATCATATTATTTCTAGCAATTGTAGTGCAATTGAAGTTAAAATTATTCTAGATGGAAGTCAAATCTACATTTTTGAACGTTGTTCTAGATTAAGAGGTGTATATTGAGCATCTAGATGGTTTTCTCATTAATGAGGATGAGAACACTATTTGCAGACTGAAGAAGGCGTTATATGGGATGAAACAAACACCAAGAGCCTGGTACACATGGCTGGATCAGTATTTGAAGAATCTTGGATTCCAACGCGGAGGATTTGATTACAATATCTATTTCAACAACAATAGTAATAAAATGATGATGGTGCTCGTTTATGTCGATGAAATAATATTAGGGGGATCAGATGAAGCTCAGTGTAGACAGTTTTCCAAATTCATGAAAAGTGATTTAGAAATGTCAATGATTGGAGAGCTATCTTTTTTTCATGGACTACAGGTGACAGAAGGAAGAAATGATACAATCATTTCTCAATAAAAATATGACAAGGAGGTTTTGAGATGATTTGGCACATAAAATTTCATGGAAATGAAGACTCCAGTTGCTACCAGGATGAAACTGTTTAAGGATTAGGATGGAAAGGAAACTAATAAAACAAAGTATAGGAAAACCATTATAAGTCTATTGTACTTAACTGAGACAAGGCCTGACATTGTGTTCAACACATTCCAAGTAGTGAGATATCAATGTAATACCTAGGAAATCCACATGCTTGTAGTTATAAGAATACATAGGTATGTCGGTGGAATGGTAAACATTGGCATGGAATATAGTGAAAAATATCAGTCATAATTATTGGGATATACTAATGCAGATTGGGATGGTTCAGTGGATGACATGAAATCAACGTTAGGAGGTTCATTCTATCTTAGTGGATTATGTATTTCTTGGATTATAATGAAGCCAGATTTCATTTCAATCAGCACCACAGAAGCTGAGTATATTTCGGCAACTCAAGAATGCACATAGTTATTGTGGATGAAGTAGCAGCATGATGACATGTGTGTTGAACTGAAGTCCCCGATCGGATTCCAATGCGATAACTCAAGTGCTATAAATCTCAGAAAAAATCTTGTTCATCACTCAAGGACAATGAACATTGAGAAAATGAATCATTTTATCAAGGAGAATGTTGAGAAGGGAATCATGATGTTTGAGTATGTTCCTACAGACCTTTAGGTTGCAGACTTTCTGACAAAGGCCTTACCCAATGATGATTTTGAGAGGCATCAACTGGATCTAGGTGTTCAATCTTGTCCCTGGTCTTGAAAAAGTGTGCTTGTGGGACCCCCAACCCCCTCTCCCCAAGTTATTGTGTGTTTTTCTCTAATACACAAATCTGTGTTCTTTACAATGTTACAGACTATGAAGGGGTGACCATTGTGATTATTGAAAAAGGGGGATAAATAGCGACTCATCAAGGGTGAGAAACTGTGGCTAACGAAGGGAGAAAATCTCTTAGTAAATGACACAGGGAGAAGATGACATGTGGATCAATGAGATAGGGAGAGAGAAAATGAGATAAGGGGAGAGTTTTAAATCTGACGATGCTTGATGTGATCGATCAGAGATTAGATATCAAGATAGCTAAGGAGTTGAGATAAAAGAAGAATAGTGGTATTGGAATGGTGTGAGAATGATTCTAGTGATAAACAATTAGAATTAGTTTGAAAATTGGTATCCAATTGGTATCAACATTTGGTATTATTTTGGAAATTGGTATCTATTGTGTGTCTACAGTTGGTGTCTGAAATTAAGTGATTCATTGATGATCTCTTCATTTACTCTTGTTTCTCACGACAGGAATTTCTCATGTGGGATTAGAGTATCTGTTGAGTGAATCTTTGGTCGCTATCGGAATCGCAAGAAGCGAATTGTGCTAGATTATGGAAGGAGACTCAGTGAGGTATCAACACGCAAAAAATCATTCTGAGAAGAGTTGTCAAAGAAGGTTTCCATAGTGAATTGTCGAGTTCCCGAATTATTATTGACAATAAATGTGGACAAAGAACCATGAAAAAGGAATGGACGATCTGAAGGCGGCACAAAAAGAGCAGTAAAAGGTGGCATTGTTTCCTAGAGCTTTCTAAATTTTTGGGGTCCAAAATTTGGAGATTGGTGAGCATCGATAAAATATGATTTCCTTGAAGATCTAATTTAAATATGGAAAAGGCATGAGTTTCGCGAATATGGGCTTCATGGATTGGATTTCTCGATGACCAGACATATGTTGACAGCGATGCTTCATGATTATGAAGAGATCCACGAATTACATAGGATGAAGTGGAACGCTGCGTTGAAAAGATTTGTGAGGGAGATTTGCGGTGAAGGAGGGAAGGAAATTACAGAATGCTCCATGATTACGAAGAGAACCACGATCAGAAAATTGACCTGGTGCTTCGTGATTTTGTGGGATTTTCGACGGGAACATCAGAGCTTTGTGATTCGTAATGATGTGGCTTTGACCTTTTGTGGAAGGTTCGTGGGTCGGTGGAATCTCCTATAAATAGGCCTCGACCCCCTCTGTAGATGTAGTTGAGAAATAGAGTGTTTTCAGAGAAAATATTTTGCTATCGGTTTGCAAAGGTAGTTCGTGTCACCAGTGTGCTTCACAAAAGAAGAGATTTGCAGCGGCTATTCTAGAATCGTGAAAGTTGCGAGCTCCACATTTTCGCTGTGAGCTTCGTGACAGAAGTTGCTCTGTGACAACTTGATCTTCGCGAGAGTGATTCATGAGAGTACTTCGGGAAAAGGCAGCATCTTCCTGAAGGCTTGTTTGATCTTCATGAAATTGGGATCCTCGTGAAGTAGGATACTTTGAGAAGGTGTTTCCAAAGTGATTTTTCCAGTGCTCAGGGGCAAAGGGGTATTCATCAGTGGATGAACTGTTAACATCAATAGATCATCTATGTATAGTGGAAGATTCATTAATTAGTGGTAATGAAGATACCTACAGGTTTATAAACTATTAGTGGATCTTCGGAAGAAGAAGTAAGATCACATCAGCTGAGGGAGAAGTGATTTCTCACATTGTGAGTGTTTTTAAACCCAGAGGGATAGTGAGTCCACTCCCAACTTGTTAATAGTGGTTCACTTAAAGTGGAATTGGTACATCGGCACACTTCTATTGTATACTCCTTGGGCGTAGCCCGGTCACAGTGAACCAAATAAAATTGTTGTGTATTGTTCATGATTTTATGTTTTATTCATAATATTCATCGGGAAGGAGAGTGTATAGGGTTTTTTCTAACAGAAAAACAAGATTAAAAGGGGCAGTTGTTTTAATCTATCATACCCTGATTCACCCCCATCTCCGGGTATCCAGCCTAGTGGACCTAACAAAAGGGAAAAAAATTGGCCCGTATATGTGATGCCATGATCTACTAGGGTTGGAATAATGTAAAAAAATATCAATACCATTATTCACCCTCCATAAAAGGGTAAATAAAACCCTGTTGGACCTAATAATTGGTATCATAGTGGACATTTATTTTATCATATTTGTTTTCTCAGGATTAGATAAGTCAATTTTTGATGTTAAATATTATGTCTTATCTTATATGGTCTAATATCGAAAAGAGAAGACTAGTAAATAAAATAATATATCAAGTATAATTCCTCAATGTTGGAGTTTCTACGGAAATAGCGTGATTTAGTTGATGGAAACAAATAATGTACTTAAGAAAGAGATATATGAATCAAATAGATACACAATTCACTTATTCCTTTATTTTGAAGGAATGAATGAAGAACTAGATATTCCATGTGATTTGGTACATTTGATGATGAATAGATTGAAATAATAATAAAATTTGATTTTTTCCATTAAAAAGGTACCAGATCAGAAAATAGATGAATAAATTATATCTTCAGATATCAAAATACAAGATTATGAAATTTAAATCCTCAAGTTTAAAGGTTTTAATAAAATACTTCTAATAGTGGCCACGTATACTAGGATGAATAATGATTTCCAAGTTAAAAAATTGAAAAATATGACTATAATGATAGAAAAACACAGTGAACATGATAACGGAAGAAATACAAACTCATATGGAATTTTGAATCCAATATCCATAAATGATGATCTCTCTACATATCAATCTGATCCAGTGCAGGATAACCAATGACCCCAACAAAAGAATGTATTTTTTACATACTTTTTTATTAGGAAAAACATAAAATGAATTATCAATATGATATGGTGGATAAGCTCACATGAGAGTTATAAAATGAGATGAGTAGTGGTAAGTATCCCATTGTATAACTTAATTCTAAACAAGAATAAATGGATATGAATATTCGAAAATCGAAATAATATCTAGAATTAATGAAGAAAGAAGTGGATAAATATCATTCCAAAGGTAAGCCCAAATTAAAGGATTCATTTCATTTACTATTTGATTATCCTTTAGTTGTTGTTAATGAAATTAAAATAAAATATGTAGCTTAAGAGGAAAAACATGAGATATTTTTTTATACCAATAGCTATTTAGTTTAGGAAAAATAAGTATTAGATATGATAGACCCCCTCTCATTGAATATAAGAAGAGAGATATGAATAGTTCTTGAAATATTAATAATAAATTATGCACAAAAGAAAGAATAAAAAAAGATTTAATAGGATGTAATGAATACATGTGTTTCTTTTATGGGATCCATGTTCATGCATCAGGTTTTTGTATTTAGGATTTGAAATATATATCTTGATGTGAACATAGAAATTATTCTAAATATGACAATGAATATAAAATTTTTCAAAACTATGAATGATGTGTCTCTCAGAAGTAGGTGGAAAATAATTACTATAATTGTGGATGATTGGGACACAAAATGAGTATTTTTCAATAAGACCAAGGGATCAATGAAAAATAAATAACTCTAGCTTCATCAACATCTCACCCAGGAAATGATGATTCTATTTATTCCTTTATTAGAAGATATTATATAAGTTTTGATCATGATCATTTGGAAAGACATTGTATCAAGAAGAAATAAGGGACAGAAGAGGAACCCAAAAGAGATACCCAATATCTTATGTGTATAAAGAAAAAGAGTATTTTGAAGACAACATGATTAGTTGAATAATAGGTTTACACACTCATTGGAATAATAATTTTGTTAATAAAAGGAATGTCAATAACCTCTAATGTTACACTCACATCAACTGTGATGGAAAATATGAGAAAAAAACATGAAGAAAATTGGAGGATTTTCTCCAGATGTGATTAATAAGGATATAAATTCAGTGGAAGATTAAACCAAAACAATAAAGTTTGAATTACTTAGATAACTAATCAAATAAAAATTAATAAATTATTCCTTGAAAAATTCACATTTCTTGCCACATAACATAAAGTGAAGGAAATAGAAATATCCCTCCAATGGAAATTGAAGGAATATAAGATGACTAGTGAAAAGATTCTTGTAAAATAAAATAGTAATGGAAAATGGTATATCATTAGTGAATCAAAGTATATAAATACATTAAAAATAGATTGAAACAAAAAATTATGAAAAAGAAAAATTCTACAGAATTCAAATATCAGAATAAGTCTTAGTCTGGGGATCAATAATTATTATTCATATATCAAGAATAATGAAAATAAACTGGTCAGATGGAACATGCACAAAAATAATACATTTCATTGAAATAATGTATAAAAGGGTTGATCCACCAAGATCTACCACAATCCTCTTCTTCAAGATTCCATAGGTTCCAATATCCCTATGTGTATAAATGATATTAACTAATGTTCATGTTTTTCATGTTTAATTGGATATATTATCCAAGAGGAAGTGACATCAAAAGACCCCAAGTGGTGAAGTGATGTGATCTAGAATGTCAACTGATTCAAATCAGTTAATAGAGCTGAGGAAATAATATAGAATAATTCCATGAAAGGAGTAAATTGTCTATTTCTGCATTTGATATATGGAATTAATTGAGTGAAATGGATAGTGATGATGTTATTAACATTATCTATTGTTTCATACATGGATCTGTAATTCAGTAGGCTATATTATATTTCTGATGGATCATTACTATGTGGAAAAATTCATCCAATCGAAATAGAATCGAAGGTAGATATAGTTGGGAATGTGTCTCAAACCTGTATTCAGATGTGAAGAAATGATTTAGGAGAAGAATAATGTTTGTGTGTTTAATAGTGGGCATATCAAGTGGAAAATCTACATCATATAGTGGGAGCACACTATCTCATAATTAGATTTAGGGGCCATGTGGAAGAAGGGGGGAAATATAAAGGCCACCATTTACATTAGTGATAAATGATTGAAGGTATCAATGGTATGGAAAGGATGAATGTTTATGTTGTCTGATGTCATGAATATTGAATGGAGGAGAAGCATGTACCTTCATTTATTTAATTATTATCTATTTTTCTTTAAAAAATTGTATCATATGACTATTAGTTACACACCAATATGATGGGATAGAATTTCAAAAATGTTTCAGCAATAGCATTTAAATGTAGTTGAATGTAATGTGGTCACTATAGTAGAGAATGAACAGAATCAATGAAAACACATTAAATAGTTTAATTATGGAACCAACTAGGAGGTAAGAAACTCAGGGGGAGTAGAAGTGAATATTTTTTATTCTAAAGACGATACTAATAATAATTTTGTGGAATAAAAATCTACATCATCATGAAAGATGAATATTGAATATGAAATTGACTAAAAAATATAATTGATAATCAGTCAATTCCAATGCAGATAAGGAAGATAAAGACTCAATATCAAGCATCGTAATTATCACATGAAGAGTACAAATTTTTTTATGAAGAATTTAGATATGAGAATTGATTTTATAATATAAATTATGAACATGACCAAATTTATAAGAATCATATTATTCCTGGCAATATAAGTGAAATGAAAGTTATTGGATTTCTATATGGATGTCACGTCGGAATTTATGAATGGGGTTCCGAAAGAAGGATTTAATATTGAGTAGCCAGATGGTTTATTAATTTATGAAGATAATAACATAGATTTTGGATGAATATGGCTTGAAATTTTTTAATGAAAACACCAATAGTATGATATTCAATGATTGATTGGTTTTTGAAGAAGATTATTTTTCATGCTAGAGGAGTTGATTAAAATATATATGTCAACATTTAAAGTAATAAAATAATGATGGTGAAGGAATATTTTTATGACATAATATTTGGTGGATCAGATGAAACACAATGTACTAAATTTCTGTAATTCTTGAATAGAGAATTTTGAAATTCAATGATTGTTGAACTAATGTTTTTCATGGTTTACAAGTGATACAAAGAAAGAATTGAACATTATTTTATTAATGAAATTATTCTATGAAGGTTTTATAATATTTGGAATGGATAATTCAATGGAGATTATGAATCTAGTGGCTACCCGGATGAAACTATCAAAGGATGATGAAGGAAAAGCTGTTAATGTCATAAAATATACGTAGATAATTGGAATCCTATAATACATAAAAGTGACACAATCAGAAATTATTTTTTACACATATCACGAAACATGGTATGAAATCAATACCCATGAAATCCACTTTATTTATGTGAAAATAATACTTTGGTATATCATGGGCATGGTGGTTTATGGATTGTTGAACAATTAAAAATCTTCGCAAGAGTTATTCGGCTATATAGAAACAAATTGTTCCAGATAAGGTTATGATAGAAAATAAATGTCAGGTGGTTCATTTTATCATTGTAGAATGTATATTTAATAGCTAAAATATAATCTATATTTTATTTCAGTGAGAAGTTTGGATGTTCAATTTATTTGGGATACTCAAGCATGCACACATTGATTTTGGATGAAGCGGTATCTTGATGGTATGGGAGTTAACATCAATCCTATAACCCAAATCCACATTGATAACTCAAGTGCTATAAATCATAGAAAAAATCCATTCCATCAATCAAAGAGAAATCACATTATAATAAAGTATAATTTTGTCATGCAGAAGGTGGATAAAGGGCAAGTGGAGTTGGAATATGTTTTTACAGAACAAAAGGTTTATGAAATTATGGAAAATCCCTCACCCAAAGAATAATTTGAAGACATCTAATAGTTATGGGAGTTTCGTTGTCTCCCCACACTTGAAAAAGTTTCGATGTGGTATCCCCTATCCCCAATGTATGTTTTTCTTTCTGTAAATATTCTAATATCTATTTTATAACATGTTTCATACCTAAAACTATTTGTCTTTGGGTTAGTTCATAAAGGGGAAATATTGTAGCTTCAACATTGGAGAAATGTATTAATCATGATAGCAGTAGAAGGTAAAAGGGGGAGGAGTGATGTATGTGGAGTATTAAATATGATGATACTAAAAGTGATCGGTCAAATATTATATATCATGATTGGTGAGGTTAATGATGAAATTATATGAGTTTTATTGTAATTAAATGAAGTTATTTATTGATAAAAGTTTCATTATACACTTGTTTCTCATACTCATAATGGATCATGTGGGCTTAGAGTGTGTGTTGAGTAAATATTTGATTGAAAACTTAATCGAATGAAAAAAATGATGATATAATATTGAAGAATCTTTGATGGTGTATCAAAAGAATGAAGGGTTTTCAAAAAACCCAAATGGGGAAATGTTTGGTAATAAATCCCTCAAGGTGTTGTCTCTATGTTTTTATGGTGATTGAGTTTGTTTACAAATATAGATGACAATGAATCAAATTGGTTGCGGTTTTTAAAGCATGTTTTTCAGGTGACATAGATTCATAGTGTTTACCAAATATTTGGGGACTCAAAATCAGATTTTTGGTTTTATGGAAAAGGAATGTTATTCCACACAAGGGGGTTATATACCATGAATCATAATGCACGGAGTGGATAATGAAATATGGAAAAAAAAATTCTACTTAGAAGTTCCAGGCAGAATGAGAAGCATGCTAGACATAATACACATGGAAAAACAAATGTGGGAGACTCATAGTTTGAATGAGGTTTATTTTCACTGGAAGGAGTTAATTTTTATCTAGGAGTCTGTGATTCTATTTTATAATTTGTCTATCATCATGAGGAATGAATAACGTGCTATGCAGACTGAATATCATAGTATGTGGCGAAGTGTGTACTGCATCAATGTTTTGGGTATCTTGGATTAGTTGATTTTTTAGTAATATTTTCATATATAAGGACTACTATATAATCCACTATGTCTATTGAGTTCCATTATAAAATATCATCACTCTAGGAAGAATTCAGTGAATCCTGAATAAGATCCCGAGGGGGAATTTTGTGAATGAGAATAAGTTTGTTAGGAGGATTTGGTGAATGGATAAGAGGTATATGGAAGATAGATTTTGGCAGAGTTCTTTTGTAGAGCATAGTATCCAGAAAATTAAAATGGGACATGTAGTTTAGGTGGTATATCGGGAGTCAACAATTTATGAAAGTGAAGGGTTTATGGAAGAAGATGTTGTCTGCGGAAGTAGAAGAGTTCCTTTGAAGAATTGGTGGTCCATGGAAGTGGAGGTCATCCACAAACGAAGATGTGGTATGTGAATAACTCACACCATGTATTAAAGGTCTATTCGTGAAGGAATTATGTAATTTTATACATGATTCAAGAATCCATGAATGTAATTTATGTAAACTAAGTGGAAATTTGGATTTCACTTACATGTGAAAATTGGATTTCCATAGGAAGTGATCGAGAGAAGGAGACAATGGGTGTAACCCTTTGGAAAGTAATGAGCTTACCCTAAACATTATAAACCTAGTTATCTTGGGAAAATAAGTGATCTATATTGACCAAATTATTGTGAGAGATCCTTATTTGATTTGGTACGTCAGCTAATTACATTTTTATGTACATTTGATTTACTCCAGTGATGGTGAACTATGTAAAAATTTGTTTCTCCTTGTGTTAAAATTCTTAGATTACATTATATTAAGGATAATTAGGTAATGTTGTAATGGATTATAAAAAATATAAGCCCTAGAGATAAAATTAAGTGACCCATATAATAAAAAGGTCAATATTCATTGGGGAATGATTAATTTGGAAAATAATATCTATAGCATGGTTTTCCCCATCCTTAGAGTTCCTAGGCCCGTTATGGCCCATCACTCATGATTCCTCTCTTTCCAGAATCAGATGGATGAGCACCAGGTTTCAACGGGGTTATATCAACACATTCAAGTTCCACATGGAAATTGGTATAGGATATCCATTGAATTTTTTATGGGTTTTCCATGTACATATAGGTTATATGATTCCATCACAATAATTGTTGATTGATTATCCATGATAGACAACTTCAAAACCATTTGATAGAAACATTTAGTAGGGAGATTGGGAGGCCAATATATATAGGTGATAGTCCAGCTCCATGGATTTCTATCGATGATCCTTTCTGAATACGATGTTCAATTTACATCATGATTATCAATAGGATTACAGGAGGCTTTCGATACATAGTTATGGTTATCCATAACATTACCCCCATACATATGCACAGATAGAGTGGACCATTCTGATCATGGAGGCCACACTGTGGGATATCATGTTAGACTCCGGTCCTAGTTGGGAGGATCATCTACCATTGGTGGAGTTTATTGTATAACAACAACTACCATTCCATCGTTAGTATAGAATCATTAGATGATTTTTATGGGTGACCCTAAAGTTCACCACTTCGTTGTACTGATGTTAGTGAGTCAATAATCATAGTCCAATAGTTGCTGTAAGATACTATAGAGAAGGTCTAAGTCACTTAGTAGAGGATGAGGAATGCACAAATCCCTCAAAAGTCACATATTGAGAAATGGTAGGGACATCATGAATTCGAGGAGGGAGACCGTGTGTTCCTAAGGGTCTCACCTCAAAAAATGATTAGGGAGATCTGGATGGGATGGGAAGTTATCTCCAAGATTCATTAGTTCCTAACAGATACTATATAGGTTTGGTGATGTGACATACCTTTTAGATCTATCACCATAGATGAACTGGGTTCATGATGTTTCCCACGTGTCACATATGAGGAATAATTGCACAACCCATCATATGTTAACAACTAGGGCAA
The DNA here is from genome assembly GCA_963277665.1 of Viscum album. Classification (NCBI taxonomy): domain Eukaryota; kingdom Viridiplantae; phylum Streptophyta; class Magnoliopsida; order Santalales; family Viscaceae; genus Viscum; species Viscum album. The sequence continues at coordinate 790,131,824 of OY728128.1, read as the reverse complement.
GAAAGACAATGAATATAGTGCTACTTATGCGATGTACATGGTCGCGATCTAGGATAAACACGGGATTATCCACTCTAGATGATTGATTCATTTAGGGAGTGTCTTGTGGTATCGTATGAATCGTCCAAAAAGTACCTTCGAGTGGGAGACCCATATGCAAGCCCACATCCCTCATATTTTGTAGTTGGTTTTCAATTTTCATGATTATAATCCACAATGTGAGGATAATGTAATCACTCAAATATTGATTGTTCTTTATTTTGGGAGATTTTGGTAAATTGTTTAGACCTAGAAATGATACAATGTGTGATTTAGAGGCATTGTGTTCCTGGAATAAATATTTGAATTAAAATTAATATATTAAAAATCATGTGGGAAAATTTTAATGAATAAATTAATTAACTCTTAAATTTGGACCAAGATCATAAATCAGATGGTACCATTCATTTTATAATGTATGTCTTATCTTATGTGTTACATAACCATGGTCTATATGAGGAATTTGTGACAATGTTTTCCCGTGCGCAAATAAGTATTACAAAATTATTTATTTATTTATTTATTTATTTATTACCCAAAATCAAAATATTCTCTAAATATGTAGTTACAAATTTTTCCTTGGGTTGTCTGCTAAACCCTGGATTATTAGATGATATTGAAGGATAAAATTCATAGTAAATGATTACTGGTCAGAATTTGATTGTGGATTGTTACATTAATGATGTTAATGGATCTCATAAATAATGATAATGTAGAACAGTTATTCAACAAAAATCAAACCAAAATCCATGTATGGTGTTTCTATGTATTTTCCATCATTTTCATTACTAAATGATTAATTTGGGTGTATTCCATGAATATAATTGATACAATCCACATCAGTAGATTTAAGATGATTTATTATTGTTCATTGTTTATCATTACATTTTTTTTAGTTTTACATCAACTCATTGATGTAAAACAATAAAGTATTGTGGTTCATTCCTCACATTTTTGTCTTTTATCTTTTTCTTACCAATTTCATTATAGAAAAATCATAGGTGTTTAACGTAGATCATGTTTTGATGGAGGACTCCATATTTATTATTGGTGAGACCTTTATTTTCCACAACGTATCAATATCCTAGTTATGATTCATGATAGAGGGTGTGATCGAGTGGAGATGATAGTGTAGGATGACTAGAGGTCAATCAGATATATTTTTCCATTCCATTCTACCTGATTTGACACACTATTACAGATGGCTCAACATGGTGTTTTTATGTGTATTTGAGCATATATTTTAGTGATTAATGATGAAAATGGATAGATGACTAGAGATCTGTAGGTTTCAAAAATGGAGGTTTCTCTATAGATGCACAGAATGATGTGAAGTAATATCCTAACATATTTGGAAAATAACTATATACAAGACATATATTTAGGGAGAATAGGTCATGTATGACACCCTTTTATACATAATTGGGGTTTCATATGGATTTGTCTATCACATGTTATGTGATTAGGACACATGCTATATGGCCCCTCCATGATGGATCACTATGTACATCGTAGGGTATATGGAAACATCCCTAAGTACATAACCATTGACATGTTGTGTACTTAGAGATGTATATGTTCGTCTATTTTCGGCATATCTTGTTGTTCACTAGCATTGTCTGGTCACATGATCGGGGTTCTCAGGTGAAATATACAGACAATTTAATTCCCTCACATGTCATGTATGTTGGTTTTACATGTTACGTTAGGTGTTACCATTCATGAAGATCTAGGTTGATCAAGGTACATCATGTACTCTACTTAAACAATATGTACTTCCTAAGAGACATATTAGAGCTCTCCATCTCCTCAGTCTAGTCGAGAGTTGGTTTTGTGGTTTTCCACATTTTCATTATCCTTTGTGGTACATGGTAGAATTAATTTTTTATCTATGGATTATGAACCATACTAGAAGATGAGTCCTGGATAGATCTTGTGACATCCCTCTATGATAATAGAGTGTGATACATTATCATAGTTAATCCCATGTTGGGGTTCCTGGAATTAGTGTGAACTATGTGATGTGGGAATTTATCCAACATCTAGTAGGTTATATGAGTATGTTTTTCATGATCATTGTCATATTATCCCTTACATAGCATATTGATCCATATTGGGTACATGTTGTCCCCTAGCGATTCTGGGTTTAACCCCCTATCTAAGTATCATGGTATTTTGAGACCAGTGCTCTTTCATTGGTATGGACAAATGATCATGAACACTTTGATTAGAGTATCTAGTGATGACATCAGTCATGGAGTAGGCTCTCAATGAACAAGAATTTCTTCGAGTAAAGTTATATCGATATCAATAGGTTATAATGTCCTTGTAGAATAATGTACATACAATAAATATCTCAATGTTTTTAATTATATATTGATTATATTATCCTATTAATTACCTTAATATAATTGATATATAATTTTTATAGCGGTGTCCAACTGGTTATTGTTATACTCATTGATGATTGGCCTATGTCTGTACTTGGCCCCTCTTATACAGACGATTACCCTTTTGACTATGTTTGGTAAGTTCATGGATAAGTAGAAGGGTACACTATTATAGATAGAATGAGGTATTTTCTAACAGTTTTCATTTGATTTTACTCCTCTCCCTTGGGGAATGGAGGACTATTAAATGTTTTTCCCTAGGATTGTATGTGGTCCCTTTTTAACATTATCTACTTTGTTTTAATACTCTAATCATGGGAATTTATATATACATATTTATTATCTTAGTTTTTTATAAATTTTACCATTATATAGTCTTTGATATGAGTGATTCTATATAGGTTCAATGGGATAACGCCTCCCATTTTTTGGATAGGCCTACTCACTTCTGGTCGCCAGCCCCTGGCTTATTAGAGGTGGGCATGGGTTAGTCATAGGTAAAACCCTGGTGGGTTGGGTAACTATAGTATAAATGTAAATATATTCCATATAAAACAATAAAAACACTACATATATAATATATAATAATACTAAGGCTCCATATATCCAATAAAATATATCATATCATGTAAAGATTGAATAATAGAAATAAAAAATTATAGCTTTTATAAATGGATGAAATGAAAATAAATATTTATGGAAGATTGTAACATAAATTAAATCACATAATATCATCTATATATAAAACAATATACATTTCAAATTAATTTATTCCTTATTAATGAAAAAATGAGCATTTATCAAACTTTTTAATTGTATGAAAAACTCTTTGGAGAAGATTGGTTGAAAAAAAATATTGTTTTAGTTCATCACTCAAACCAATACCACCTATATCATAAAAACTGATAATATATAATATAATTGGTGTTTCCACAAATTATATAGGTTGATAATAGGAAAAGGTCTTACATTGAGAATATTCTACTACTCTGATGATGTAATAAACATAGGTCATTAGAAATAATAGATTTACCATTCTACAATAAGGGACATATATACACACAATCAAAATAGTAGTTCTTACCACATGATATATCAATAAAAAATCCTTAAACCACTCATAGAATGAATGGTTTCATAATAAGGAATATTTCATAACAAATATAAGAAGCATATGAATTACAGAAACTACTATGAGATAGTGTAAAATAATCATAAGAAAAAGAATCCAAATATTAATTTCATTAAAATATTATATTTTGAGAACTTATGGAATGGATATAGATTAAAATAATGTAGGGATTGGTTAGTGATTAGGAAGAATAGAGATGAATGTTGTGAGATGAATTTTTTTAGCCAAATGAGGGTACAATCTTAAAGGTCTCATAATATGGTGGATAAATATTAGTGAAAAATACCATGTTACCAATTATTTTTGTAAAAACCTTATAATTATTACATGTTAGAAATAAAATTCCATGATCTACTAAATTTAATGGAAATATATAATTGTGACAACACCAAATACCACTAGTTACCTATTACCCCTTCCCTGACAACATGGTGCTACTTTACTTACAACACCCATATCTATTTCATCTCCCTTTTTTTAATTATCAACTCATCCTTTAAAACAAAAAAAATATTGAATAGATAAATATCTATTAAAAATTAATTCACTAATGAAGAATGATGAGATTAATTATTCTTATGTTTGATACTATTAATAAGATTATATCATCAAAAATATAATGATGGGATTTACATTTTTAAATAAAAATTCCCATAGACCAAGGATAGTATATATGGAATTTATAACTATAATACATGAATAATTTCTTTAAATGTATGGTATATCAGATAAAAAAACAACTGTCGTCAATACACCGATGTTCCTATCACCTCCTCACTACAAAAAAATAAGACATATAAAATAGAAATTCTCCATAAAAATATATATCTATTTGTAAAAATAAATATCTAAAATAGATAATATACTTTTTCTATATTCTTAAAAACATTAAACAAATCATTTAACAAATATATAAATGGACATATACATTTTTATACCATCAAAACCATTGTCAATATTTATAATTTTTTTTATACCAAATAAATTCATATAATTATTTTAAACGTAAAGGAATTTATTTTTATTAATTATTTTTATCTATAAATAATTAACCATTTTACATATGTATTAAAATAATTAAATATATATAAAAATATATTTCACTAATATATAATCTTACATATTGAATTAAAATATTTATTTTTTTATATTTTTTCTTAAAATTCATAAACAAAGATAAAAAATATTGATAAATGATATAAATTCATTTTAAATCTAACATGGTAAATTATGAAATTTAAATGTATAGAATATAACTATAAAAATCAATAAAAAATATTTTTTTCTAAATTTATAATTTTTTATTATAATAATTAATTATTCTATTTTAAAATCCCCTTAATAAAACATGACACAGAAACTGGTGTAACCGTGGTAACACTACCCATGAAATTAGGTACCCAAAATACACTAAAAATATAGTTGTAACCAAAATATTTTTCAACATTTTACTTTCCACCCACCTTTTGTTTTTCAGTAGAAAATTTTATACTCCATTAATTTTCAAATAGTTCATAGAATTTAGATCACGACCACTATTTCATTGAAAAATATAGACACCGTTAAACCCCCTTTGGTTCCTCACAACATAGTTAATAACATGTTATGCTTCATCTCATCAACTACCACTTCAACAAATAATTTTCACTTATTCTCTCTCTATAATATCATTCTCATCCCATAATTCCCCTACATACATTCTCAAAAACAATTTCATATAAGGCCATTACATGTGAGAGGAAATATTTATTTACATATATAATTTCTTACAATATAAATAAAATATTAAAAAAATGTGAAAAATTAAATTGTGGGTGTTAAATATTAGGATCTGAATAAAAACATATAGGTGAAAAATGTGGAATTTATTTTGGGATTTATTAATTTTTATCTAAAAATGCTATGTGAATTGGTTTGTTTTACATTTCAACATTCCAATATAAAATCATCATGACCGTTATCTTAAAATTTAAAATTTCTTTATATGTAGTAGTTATTATATATTGAACATAAATATTATTGACTCTGATATACTAATCATAATTCAAAAAACATGGATTTTTACAAATGAAAATAATTTATTGAAAACATTAATTTATATTCGAATAATTTAATTAAGGGACTAATTATAATGAAGGAGAAATTTAAAGAAATTATTATTCAATTTAATTCATCATATATCTAATTATAGGTACATTAAATTTTAATTTAACTGTGATGTTTTCATATTTTATTATGTAGTAAAACATAGTGTCCATCGAGTAATGTTTTATTTTTTTGAAATATAATATTAAGAAATAAAAAACATTTATCATAATAAATAATTATTGAGGATTGAATGTTTTTCCTATGAATAAACCCCAATAAATTTTTAAAGAATTTATTTATTGATACTTCTATGAGAAATGTTTTCATATTTCCTATTTTTATTAAATGCATTTTTTTATTCTTTGTGTAGAATTCCTCAATGTTGTGTATTTTCTTGACCGAGTTGTGATTCCCATTCCTAGATGTGTATAAATGCATTATAATTTTTTTTGTTAAATATTTTTTTTCCTAAAATAATTTTCAAAATAATATTTGAAATATTTGCACCATGTTTATATATTTAAATAATTTAAATATGTATAATATTTTATATGTATATTTTATTTTCTTTATAGTTTGAACACCACAATGTTTTTTATGTTATTAGAATCTTTTAATGAATCATCTTAATTCATTAGTCAAATAATATATTTAAAATTCGTTATTTTAAATGATATTTCAAATTTATTTTTCTTTTAATTATTAATATGTTAAACTATTAGTTGGTACACATTTAGGTTGTAGTGAATTTTCATTCATATAATTATTTTTTTATTATTAAATGTTCATTTGAAGACATAATAAGTTCAAATGTATTGATGATATTAACTCATCTATAATACTTATATATTTCAATGGGGATAAAGGTATATTAAATTTTTTATATATGATGAAATAGACATAAATATATAATAATATAGATAATTGATTATCATTTTTTATAAAAAAATCATGAAGTGTTATCAAAATGGTCCAAATAGTAATGCTCGACTCATAGAGGTACATTTAACATATTTCTTTGATTATGTTCTTTTGATGTAATGATCATATTATGGTTTTAGTTAATCACTATATATCAATCATTGGAATATAGTTTTTTATAATAGTGTAAAATTATTTAATGATTCATGTTAACTGAGGTTCATATATTCTATTAATTGAATTTTCCAGATATTCATGTTGTAAGAATGGAATTTCACCACATGAGTAGAATTATTGAAGGAAATCTAGGTGAGTGAAGAGAGAAACATTTCTATATTTTTTATTTTGAATAGTAAAATATTATTCATCCTTTTTATTTTATTTTCATATTAATTTTGTTTTTATCATATTATAATTCTAGTACAAAATATTGTATATATTTTTTTCTATTATTAAATTTCAATATTGAATTTTTATAATATGTGACAGTATAATTTTTGAATTTTCTTTAGCACGTGTTGTTATTCATAACCATATGTAAATTGAAATAACTATAATACACTTAAAATTAATTATATTTTCATTTAAAAATTAATTATTGTTGAAATTTAGATTGAAAATATAATTTAACCTATATAATTTTTCTCTTATTATGTGAGGAAAATATAATGAGCCATCTTTGACTACTCTCTTATTTGATTACTGTAGATGCAGCAAGGTAAATCATTCAAATCACCAATGTGAGTATCCATTTCACAATTAGTCTTTATAATGTAGGAAACTGGATTCATATTAATTTAATAATCCCCATGTGGAGGTCTTCTATACCAATATCTAAAATCCACTTGATCAGCTATCTATAATATTGATTCAAAATTTTTAATTATAATTATAATTATTTATCGAATAAATTAAAATTATACCCTATATGATTATTTAAATTATTCCATATAGTTACAAATATCATGATATTTTGGACTGTAACAGTGATGATAAACTAAAATTTTATAAATTATTAATTTCAAGTAAAGGATAGATGCTGAAATAACTTTTTAATGTGTAGGGTTCATTCTAATTTCTTTTATTCAAATGGATTCTGGTTTACTTAATACTATTGAAGAGTAAGTAAATAAATTACATGATTCTTTATACTTTTCATGAATTTGGACAGATTTTAATTTAAATTAAATAATGAAAATATAAATTTATAATAAATTATTTTCATAGAACAATTAATTTTAATAATTATTCATTTTTATTTCTTAAAATGTAATTAATGAGAACTGATGGTTTCATGTGAATATATTAAATAAATTGGTTAATATTTATTATATAAAAATCATTTAGTTACAAATTAATTCAACAGTTTTATTGAGGTAAAGAACAAATTTATCGAATTAATGTAAAAGAAGGAACCTATTACATTTTATTACAGTTAGGAAAATAACAAAGACTATGTAAAAAGTCTCTTACATAACCTTGGGGTTAAATACTAAAGGATCAGATGATTGGTGTTTTTGCATCCATGTATTTTCTCTCATTTTTTGGTTCCCCTTATTTGACTTTTATGATGAAATTATTTATTTATTCTATTTAAATATATTTGTGGATATGAATTCCAAATAAATTTTATTGGGATAATTTATTTTTTAGATTTATTCTTATTTTGGATAAATTACATTTGAATTTCTATAAAACCCTTCATACTACTTTAAGATTCTCTTATACACTATGTATGTCACATGAACACAATGTCCCTCATCACTCACATATACCTTAGATGTCATTATGTTGGAGAAAAAAATTCAATCTTCTATTTTTGGTTGAGAATACAGTTTTGATCATGTTGGATGACTATATATATCAAACAGATAATTTGAATATATATTGTAGGACAATACTATACTACATCAATGCATGTTTATTGGTTTTAAATATCTAAATGCATCATTGATGTTCTAATTTATGTCTCAGAGGGTTAATTAGATGCATAGATGCTTTCAGGAAACCCATAAATCCACAATAACTATTTTTTAATAAGTGGACACACCTATCAATGATTTCCCACAATACATAGTTAGGAACAAAAAGAACTTTTATAAAAATTTTGGACTCTATGTATATAGGGAACAATGATATTAATTTTCCCATTATCAATATAAGATATTAATTTTTTTAGTAAAATCCTTTTTAAATTCATTCATATAAATATTATTATTATTTCAACATATATATACTCACTCTAGTGAGTTTATTAAATATACATTTATCACTTTAAAAATAAGTAGCACTAATTATGTAACTATAATTGTTATATATTTTAAATAAATATATTCTTAAAAATGTTTATAATTCATTCATTTTATTTCATAGTTGATGTAAAAATAGGAAAGCTCCATATATTATGGTAATATTTAAAATTTTTTATTTTTTTTTGTCTCACTTGTAACGCCCGGACCCCAGTTACCTAGAGTCGCTGCATTATTACATAACACTGGCATGATCACAATAAAGATAAAATCTCGAAATATCGATTGGTTTAGTAGTCTTGGAAACACTAGATATATTCATAATGTTTTACATTACATCATGAAGTGAAAAACTACTACAACAACATATTGTCTCCATAATCCACACTATTATCCCCTCATAATATCCCTGTAGGTCATTCATAATTTACTTCTTCACATCCTGGGAAAAATAAAACATAGAAAAGGGGTGAGATCAGATTCCCAGTAATGATAAAAATATAGCGGAAGCTTTCATAAATAATAATAAACATTTAAGGCAGTGTATAACTAAAACAAAATCCTTTTAAACATGAACTTCAACATATAATGGCAATATAAAATGAAATAATTCCATTTAAATATTCACATGGATATTCTACTAATCGAATAATCACATGCAATATCAATAACCGCTTTCATAATTATGGAATGCATAATGCCAGACTATCATAACCACATAGCCAAGGCCTCGTGCCAAGACTACAAATATGATTTTTTCAAGGCCTTGTGGCCAGACACTAGTTTGTCTCATGAGACCTACCGATGCATCGAGGAGCTACAGTGGGCTCCACCCGTCACATATTAAGTCCAATGCATTACCACATGAAAAGGTTTAAACATAACATAAATATTCGTATTAAAACTAGCATACGAAATGTCAATACTTTCACTATAAACCATAAATGGTATAAAAATAGAACATCCATAGTCAAACATATCACAAAACCTTCAATACAATATATAAGTTTTGTATCATAATAAATCAACTTCAAATAAGCGTGAAATCCATCAAAGGATGTTGACATAGATGAAATCAAAACGCTTTTTAGAGAAATATCTCTTTCTATTTTGAAATCATTTAAGAGTCATATATTTATGAAATAAAACATTTTCTTTGAAAATATTATTATAAGCTTGTAAGGGAAACATCGGCGATTTTATAACGGTGGAAAATAGTTGCACCCGCCTTATAAGTTAAAAAACATTCTTACCTTAATTCTGTCGAAAAGTTTAAAAGAACATTGTTTGGAAAACGACAGAAACATTCCTTTATAAACCACTTATAAAAAGTAAAACTAGGGTATAAATGAGTTTAAACAATATTCTTTTAAATAGTAAATTTTTTTTAAAATACATTTTTAAGAAACATGGATGTTGATGATAAAGAGATCCCATTAGATTATTACGTATAAACAATCTCAGATAATGAAGAGATTGTGAAATAAATCCTTACCTTGCAATTTTACTTGGTTGAGGGTAGGTTATCCTCCTGTATAATGGTGAAATAATTGTTATTAAATTATACAAGAATCATACATATTAATATGATATCATATATTATCCTTTAACCTTGATTTTTTAATAATATCTTAGTATTATCGTTGTTTCAGGTGTTAACTTACTCGTTTTCTTTTATATGTTTTGTTACGTAAGCCATGTTTTCCAAGGATAGGTTGTATCTTATTCAAATCCAGAATGATATAATGTCCTTAAATACTATTACTAATCATCAAATGAGAATTATACTTGAATGGATACGATAGAGAATGAATCTCATCGCGTTTGTGGAGACGATAGTCCGTACGTACACACGAGAAACAATATCATTCTTTTGATATTAAAATAATATGGTATATCATATATACAGAATAATTATCATGTTATATTTATTATTTACATGAGTTACACATCATTATTATACCCATCCAAATAATAATTTATTGAATAACAATTACACCACGACATGGAGACGGTAAGCCGTACGTACGCACATATGGTGGCATGTTATTCAAAGGGTGGATAGAATACTGAATATGATTGTACCATATTTATAATAACATCATAGTATATATAAGATACTGGATTTATTATTTTATAATGGTAATAAAAAAGAATGAAGAAGTGGAAGAAGAAAGGAACATGAAAAAGGGTGGTGAAATAATTACCTCTTATTTGGGTTCTTCCTTTTGATTTGATCAAAAGGGCTCCATAAGTTGGCTTTCATACTAAAGGAAGGCATCTATGATGAATTGAGGGATGTTGAGAGAGTATTTGGGCAGAGTATGGCAGAATCAAAAGGCTTTGAAGGTTTGTGTTAATGAGAATGGATAGTTCCCTTTTATAAGAGGGGTGAGGGGAACCTTTGAAAAATCTAGAAATATTATTTTATAATAAATTCATATTCGGTTTCTAATGGATACAAATTAAATTATTTAAATGTTAATGTGGTTATATGTCGAAATACAATCAACCAATAGAATTTAGACAGGTTTGGGTTAATTTTAACCTTATCTTTAAGTATTAACTCTTAGTTAATTAGTTTGACATTTACCATGTCACTTTGTATTTTTATATTATATAGTTAATAAACATACTATATACATCCAAACGACCTCCAAGTGGTCCATTAATGATACACCTATAATGATATAAGTCTCTTGTCCGAACCTTAGATTTTTAGGAATTTAATATCAATTAATAATATAATATTTGTTTTAAAAACTATTTTATGTCAATTTTGACACTATTCAATAGTTGATTTTTGTGAAACTCATAACAGAATTATTACTTCATATAAAGTCAATTAAATCAATCCTAATATGTCATATTATACTATGAAATTAGTTTAATTCATTAAAAGTCTCAAATTATATTTATTTGGGTATTTATAATATCAAATATTTTAATTTTTCACTATTATGGTAATTACTGCATCATCATTGTGTCATAAATAAATTAAAATATTTAATGTCTTAAATTTATAAAGAAAATATCATTATGTAGGAAATAGTATTATATTTATAATGAATATTTAAAATCTAATTTATCTTATGCATAACCCTATATTATAAATGTTTCAGTAAATAAACATTGATTTTAACTCTCTTAACTCTTCTTTGAATTAAATAATAATAAATGTCCTAATCTAATCCAAGTGGACCTAAATGATAATATTTTATTCCTAAGGTTTTTTTGGTCGAGATACACTTGTACAATAGAATTAGGACATGTGTTAGGTGTTATTAATATCATTTTTGACACTTAATTACCCTATTTACTTTTAACCGTGGTAAATAAAAGTGAAAAGTTACTATTCACCAAAAATTATTTTCATCTCATTGAACCACATTTTACATCTTGATATTAATAGTGTCTCTCAGATTTTCGAAATTCCATTCACAGAAGCGGTAAAATTATGTTTTATGAAAAAATTTAGTTTTATAACTACCACATAGTAGTTTCATTATTCATAAAAAATTGAAGTTTTTCAGAACAATGCCAAAATTTCACCCTAAGATATAATTGATATTCGGAAGTCAAAAATGATGTCTATTTTAAAAAATTCCAAACATATAAGTTGCATTGATTAATTTTATAATTAATTCCCACTGTCACAACAAATAGAGTGTTTTTAAGAAATAATATATACCAAAAGACTGACAATTGTTTAGCTCCAATTTCAAAGTGAAATTAATTATAATGAACAATTGGATAAAATTGTAAAAATATATTATAATTATACTTTAAAACCACTCAATAATATAATTTTTCACTATAAATTATTTTGATTAAAAAAGTTGTTTTTAATTATTTTTCACTATTCATAAAAATTGGAAGTTCTCAGAAAAATACCAAAAATTCATCTTAAGATAATTTCGATATTCCAAAACCAAAAACGAAGTACATTTTGAAATATATAATTTATATAATTTCAAAAAGTAGGTATTACTATTCGTAATGGCTAGTTTGATTGGTTGTGGTGTGTTAGAACTCGATGTTGCGTACAACACACGCTATCACATTATTCAAAAAGAAGCATACCGTAGAAGCTTGGGGTTTTACATTCTCCCCTCCTTCAAATAATTTCGTCCTCGAAATTTCCAAAATACTACCGCATGAAAAGTCTTGGTTGGTTATTTTTCATATGTTCCTCGGGATCCCACGTTGCCTCTTCCATGTTATGGTTTCCCCATAAAACTTTTACCAGACGTGTCGTCTGGTTTCTCAGTACCTGTTCTCTCGTATCAAGAATCCTGAAGGGCTCTACGCAATAAGACAGATCGGGTTCTAGTTCTAATTCCTCATAGGTGAGTACATGCGTTGGGTTAGGCATGAATTTCCTCAATAGAGATACATGGAACACATCATGAACTTTGGAGAGACATGGCGGCATTGCCAATCGGTAAGCTACAACCCCAATTCGTTCAAGAATTTCGAAAGGTCCGATGTACCTGGGACTCAATATACCTTTCTTACCAAAACATATGACTCCCTTCCATGGAGATAACTTCAGGAAAACATGATCAGCGACTTGAAATTACAATTCCTTCCATCGATTATCGGCATAGCTATTTTACCTACTTTGAGATGCTTTGATGTGACTTAGGATTACCTTAACCTTTTCCATCATTTCCTCCACCAGTTCTGAGCCTACAAGTTTTCTTTCAGAAACGCCATCCCAACAGGTTGGTGTACGACATCTCTTTCCCTATAATGCTTCATATGGTGCCATCTGAATACTCGAATGGAAGACATTGTTATAGGAAAATTCTACCAGAGGTAAATATTGATCCCACATAACCTGAAAGTCAAGTGAGCAGGATATCAACATGTATTCTAAGGTTTGAATAGTTTGTTCTGATTTTCCATCTGTCTAAGGGTGGTAAGCAGTGCTCAAATGAAGTTCAGTATCCCGGGATTTCTGAAGACACTTCTAGAATCTTGAAGTAAAACGGGGATCACGATCAGAAACAATCGATAGGGGTACTCCATGAAGTCTCACAACTTCATTAATATATAGTCTTTCTAGACGTTCCAGTGGTAGATCATCTCTTATAGCAAGAAAATGTGCTGACAAGAAAAGACGATCAACAATAAACCATATTTCATCGTTCCTTATAGGATTCTAGGGTAGCCCCATGACAAATTCCATTGTAATATTGTCCCATTTCCACTCCAGTATGGGAAGAGGTTGCATGACTCCTCCAGGATGTTGCCTTCCAACTTTCACTTGTTGACAAACCATACATCTGGACACAAAATCTGCAATCTCCCTCTTCATATTGTCCCACCAAAAATGCTCCTTCAAATATCTATACATTTTGGTGCTCCAAGGGTGTATAGAGAAATTGGAACTATCAGCATCATCCAGTAATTCACTTTTTCGATCAGGTATATCAGGAACACAAAGTCTTTTCCCGAATTTCAATATTCCATCTTCATACACAATGTATCTCAATCTCCCATCATTCACAGCTTTAATCTTCTTTTGAAATTCTTCATCATCGGTCTGAGAACTCATAATCCTTTCTAGTAAAGATGGTTTGGCAACCATTTGAAAAAGATTTTTTGTTTCTCCTTCCCTGGTTATTCCCATGTCCATCTTCACTAGATCCATGAAAATTGGATCTGTTTCAATTCTCATATTGTTCAAAACTCCATGGTCTTTTCTGCATAAAGCATCTTCCACCCTGTTTGCCTTCCCCGGGTGGTAGTGTATCGTGAAATCATAATCCTTGAGTAATTAAATCCATCTCCTTTTCCTCATGATGAGTTTTTTTGTGAAAATATATACTTCAAACTGTTGTGATCAGTATAAATGTCACATTTTTTACCATAGAGGTAGTGCCTCTATATCATCAAAACAAAGATCACAGATGCTAACTCGAGATCATGAGTAGGATAGTTTTCTTCATGAATTTTCAACTATCGTGATGCATAGGCAATAACTCTATCATTCTACATAAGGACACAACCAAGTCCTTTTTCGATGCATCACTATAAATAACGAACCCATCATTCCCCGATGGTAGAGTCAATATAGGAGCATTGACTAATCTTCTCTTCAGTTCTTAGAAACATTCCTCACACTCTTTTGTCCAAACAAAGTTAACCCCTTTACATGTGAGATTCGTTAATGGGTTAGCCAATCGGGAAAAATTATGGATGAAACGTCGATAATAACCTGGTAAACCAATAAAACTACGTACCTCAGTTATATTCGTAGGTGTTGTCCATTCTTGGATTGCCTTGGTCTTAGAAGTATAAATAGAGATTCCATCTTTAGAGACAATATAGCCAAGAAAACAAATCTCCTGATGCCAGAATTCACACTTGCTAAATTTCCCATATAATTCATGTTTTCTCAGAGTCTTTAGGATAATGCGCAAGTGATCTTCATGATCTTCGTAGATTTTGGTGTATACAAAGATATCATCAATAAATACCACCACAAATTCATCGAGATACTCCTTGAAAACACTATTCATCATATCCATGAATACAGAGGGTGCATTAGTCAATCCAAATGGCATTACAGTAAACTCGTAATGCTCGTACCAGGTTCAAAATGATGTCTTTAGAATGTCTTCCTTCTTTACACACAACTGATGGTATCTAGATCGAAGTTCAATCATTGATAAGTATTGAGCTCCATGAATTTGGTCAAATAAATCAACAATTCATGTTATGGGATACTTGTTCTTTATTGTTATAGCATTGATCTCCATGTAGTCGATACGTAACCCCATATATCCATCTTTCTTTTTAACAAAAAGAACAGGAGCTCCCCATAGAGAAACACTAGTGCGAATAAATCCCTTATTACTCAATTCCTCTAGTTGTTTCTTTAGTTCAACTAATTCTACAGTGGCCATTCTATAAGGGGTCTTCGATATAGGCATTGATCCAGGAATTAAATCAATGGAAAACTCAACTTCTCGTTTTGGGGGATGTCCCGGTAAATCTTCCGGGAATACATCTACATATTCTTTCACAACAGGTACATCCTCTATTTGAACATTCCTTTCCTCACCCACAGTAATTTCATTCTCTTCCTCCACAATAATTGAATTTAGTTGAGCTACTGGGGGTGGATCTAGATAATAATTAGGTGGTGATGATTCTGCTCTAAAGATAAGGTGTTCCTTATCATCATCATCAAAAATTGTAACCTCTTTCTTCTTACAATAAATCTTCACATCATAGTCCGAAATCCAGTCCATACCGAGGATTATATCAAACTCAACCATAGGTATGATGATGAGATCAGCAGATAAATAACATTTATGTTCTCTAATGGGGACTGACTCACAAAACATTGTTGCAATGATACTTCCTTTAGGAGTTTTAACTGACAACCCCCTTGTTAAATAAAATTGGAAATATCTAATTTTCATAGAAAACTGGGAAGATATGAAACAATGCCATGATCCAAAATCAAATAATGAATTTGATAAACATGACAAAACCATTAAATTACCTTCCACCACGTCTTTCAGAGCTTCTACCTTAGTAGTAGTGATAGCATAATCTTGGCCTTGATCCCTTGGCTTTTTCTGAGGTATGTTCCCTTGACGATTAAGACATTCATTTGCATAATGTCCCATCTCCCTGCAATTTTAGCATTGATCATTGGTAGAATCCTTCTTCCCTTTGCATTCATGAGCTTGGTGGCCTTTTTCACCACATTTTTAGCAGACACCGATTCCCTTCAAGCAAGTACCAGGCTGTTTCTTCCCAAATTTACCACAGGATGGATATTCAAACTTTACCTTCTTCCCTTTATTTCCATTCCCAGATTGATCAGAAAATCTCTTCTTCTCTTGCTTTTCTTTAAAGTCATAAGACTTAGAGAATTCCTTTTTTGTCTTGATAGCACATGAGACAATGTCTTCGTACGACGAGAAGGATTGTGAGACTAATGCTTGATGGAGAAATGGTTTTAACCCATCAAAGAAACGATAAATCTTATTTCTTGGGTTACATATATAATCTCCAGAATACCTTGCTAACCTTGTAATGTTAGCCTCATACTTTGTGACATTTTCATCCTCCTTTTGTCTCAGACTCAGAAAATGCCTTTCCATATCAGCTCGATGGTCGCGAGGAAAGTATTTTTCTAAAAACAGATCTTTGAACTCCCTCCATTCTATATTTTATACTTCATCATCTTCCTTCATGTTTTGAATCAATGACCACCGTTGATCAGTATCTTCAGTGATTCGGTAAACTGCCATGATAACTTTTTCCCTTTCACTACTCTCCAAAGCCTGAAATATTTTCTCTAGGGAATTTATCCATTTCTCAGCTACTAAGGGAGTTGTAATCCCATTGAATGTTGGTGGTTGTTTCCTCATGAATCGATCTAACATTGATCCTCCATGCTGCGGATCAAGGTGCTCCATACAGGTATGTTTATTATTCATACCCTGAGTGAGTTGTCCAAGTATGGTGATTAGTTGATCGGTACTAGTTGCATCACCAGCTCCACTATAATTATCTTGAGCAGGAGGGAAATCCCTACACAGAGTGCATGCATTGATACAGTTTCCATTTCTTCCACTAGGAGCCATTTCTAAACAATGACATAAACTAGATCATTTTATGAATCAAAATACATTATCCCATACTTATAAAACACTTAACATAAATTAAACTATTTATGGATATAATCCATAATCATAAAAATGTTTTCTTCGAGGACGTATATACACATAAACCCTTCATAATGATTTGTAATTAAAATGAGAGTTATCCTAAGCATATCCCCTGTGAGTGTCGTAACCAAGAGTGCAGCAAGGCCCGTTGTCATGCACCAGTTCCCGTTCGAGTCTAGCTCAAAGCGGTGTTTTCGGGTTTTACCCCTAGGTATATCTGTGCCAGAGCCACCTCTACTTGCTCGTATCTAGACATGGATGTATTTCTTGGAAAACTCAGAAAATCTCTACAATTCCAGATTTCTAGGAAGTTATTATATACTAATCCTCAAAGTTCATCTTAGGTCTACATGCTCTAATCAGAGTTTATCTAAATCTAGCTTCCATAGTTTGTACTAAACTTTCTCTGATACAAACTATAATGCCCCGACCCCAGTTACCTAGAGTTGGTGCATTATTACATAACATTGGCATGATCAGAAGAAATATCAAATCTCGAAAGACCGATTGGTTTAGTAGCCTTGGAAAGACTAGATATATTCATAAAGTTTTACATTACATCATGAAGTGAAAAACTACTATAATAAGATATTTTCTCCATAATCCACACTATTATCCCCTCATAATATCCCTACAGTTCATTCATAATTTATTTATTCACATCCTCGGAAAAATAAAACATAGAAAAGGGGTGAGCTCAAATTCCCAGTAAGGATAACAATATGGAGAAAGCTGTCATAAATAAGAATAAACATTTAAGGCAGTGTATAACTAAAACAAAAGCCTTTTGAACTTGAACTTTAACATAGTATGTCAAAATAAAATGAAATAATTCCATTTATATATTCACATGAATATTATACTAATCGAATAATCACATGAAATATCAATAACCTCTTTTATAATGATGGAATGCATAATGCCAGACTATTATAACCACATAGCCAAGGCCTCGTGCCAAGAATACAAATAAGATTTTTTCAAGGCCTTGTGCCAAGACACTAGTTTGTCTCATGAGACCTACTGATGCATTGAGGAGCTATAGCGGGCTCCACCAGTCACATATTAAGTCCAATGCATTCCCATATGAAAAGGTTTAGACATAACATAAACATTCGTCTTAAAACTAGCATACAAAATGTCAATAATTTCACCATAAACCATGAATGGTATAAAAATAGCACATCCATAGTCAATCATATCCCAAAACCTTCAATACAATATATAAATTTTGTATCATAATAAATCAACTTCAAATAAGCGTGAAATCCATCAAAGGATGTTGACATAGATGAAATCAAAACTCTTTTTAGAGAAATATATCATTCTATTTTGAAATTGTTTAAGAGTCATATATTTATGAAATAAAACATTTTCTTTGAAAATATTGTTATAAGATTGTAAGGGAAGCTTCGTCGATTTTATAACCGTAGAAAATAGCCACACCCACCATATAAGTTAAAAAAACATTCTTACCTTAATTCTGTCGAAAAGGTTAAAAACACCTTGTTTGGAAAATGACAGAAAGATTCCTTTATAAACCACTTATAAAAAGTCAAACATGGGTATAAATGACTTTAAACCATATTCATGTAAATAGTAAAAATGTTTTGAAATACTTTTTTAAGAAACATGGATGTGGATGATAAAGAGATCCCAGTAGATTATTACGTATAAACAACCTCAGATAATGAAGATATTGTGAAATAAACCCTTACCATGAACTTTTCCTTGGTTGAGGGTAGGTTAACCTCCGGTATAATAGTGAAATAATTGTTATTAAATTATACGAGAATCATATATATTAATATGATATCATATATGATCTTTTAACATTAATTTGTTAATAATATCTTAGTATTATCGTTGTTTCGGGTGTTTACTTAATCATTTTCTTTTATATGTATTGTAACGTAAGCCATGTTTTCCATGGATAGGTTGTATCTTATCTGAATCTATAATGATATAAAGTCCTTAAATACTATTATTAATCATCCAATGATAATTATACTTGAATGGATACGATAGGGAATGAATCTCATCACGGTCGTGGAGATGGTAGTCCGTACGTACGCACGAGCGACAATATCATTCATTTGATATTAAAATAATATGGTATATCATATATACAGAATCATTATAATGTAATATTTATTATTTACATCAGTTACACATCATTATTATACCCATCCAAATAATAATTTATTGAATAACAATTACACCACGACGTGGAGACGGTAAGTCGTACGTACGCACGTATGGTGACATGTTATTCAAAGGATGGATAGAATACTGAATATGATTCTACCATATTTATAATAACATCACATTATATATAAGATAATGGATTTATAATATTATAATGGTAATAACAGAGAAAGAAGATGTGGAAGAAGAAAGGAACTTGAAAAAGGGTGGCGAAATCATTACCTCTTCTTTGGGTTCTTCCTTTTGATTTGATCAAAAGGGCTCCTTAAGTTGGCTTTCTGACTAAAGGAAGGCCTCTAGGATGAATTTAGTGAAGTTTAGAGAGTATTTGGGCATAGGTTGACTGAGAAAAAAGGATTTGAATGTGTTAGTTAATGAGAAGGGAGAGTTCCCTTTTATAAGAGGGGAGAGGGGCACCTTTGAAAAATCCAAAAATATTATTTTATAATAAATTCATATTCGTTTTATAATGGCTCAAATGTGGATTATTTAAATTTTAATGTGGGGATTTGTAGAAATAAAATCAGCCAATAGATTTTATACAGGTTTGGGTTACTATATTAACCTTATCTTTAAGTATTAAGTCTTAGTTAATTAGATTGACATTTACCATGTCACTTTGTATTTTTATATTATATAGTTAATAAACATACTATATACATCCAAAAGACCCCAAAGTTGTTCATTAATGATACACATATCATGATATAAGTCTCTTGGCCGATCCTTATATTTTTAGGAATTTAATATCAATTAATAATATAATATTTGTTTTAAAAACTCTTTTTTGTCAATTTTGACACTATTCAATAGTTGATTTTTGTGAAACTCATAATAGAATTACTACATCTAGAAAAGTCAATTAAATCAATCCTAATATGTCATATTATACTAAAAAATTAGTTTAATTCATTAAAAGTCTTAAATTATATTTATTTGGGTATTTATAATATCAATTATTTTAATTTTTCACTAATATGGTAATTATTACATCATCATTGTGTCATAAATAAATTAAATTATATAATGTCTAAAAATTATAACTAAAATATAATTATATAGGAAATCGTATTATATTTCTAATTAATATTTACATTCTAATTTATCTTATATATAACCCTATATTAAAAATGTTTTAGTAAATAAACATTGATTTTAACTCTTTTAACTCTTCTTTGAATTAAATAATAATAAATGTCCTAATCTAATCCAAGTGGACCTAAATGATAATATTTTATTACTAAGTTTGTTTATGGAAGAAATACACATGTCCAATAGAATTAGGACATGTGTTAGTGTAATATTAATATCATTTTTACCCTTAATTACCATATTTACTTTTAACCGTGGTAAGTAAAAGTAAAAAGTTACTATTCACCAAAAATTATTTTCATCTCATTGAACCACATTTTACTTCTTGATATTAATTGTGTCTCTCGGATTTTCGAAATTCCATTCACATATGTGGTAAAAATATGTTTTATGGAAAAATTCAGTTTTTTAACTACCATATAGTAGTTTCACTATTAATCAAAAATTGAATATATTCAAAACAATGCCAAAATTTCACCCGAAGCTATAATTGTTATTTAGAAGTCAAAAATGATGTCTATTTTACAAAATTCCAATCATATAAGTTTCATTAATTAATTATATAATTAATTTCCACTGTCACAACAATAGCATGTTTTTAAGAAACTATATATACCAAAAGACTGGCAATTGTTTAGGTCCAATTTCAAAGTGAAATTAATTTTAATAAACACCATTGGATAAAATGGTATATATATATTCTAATTATACTTTAAAACCACTCAATAATATAATTTATCACTATAAATTATTTTGATCAAAAAAGTTGTTTTTAAGTATTTTTCACTGTTCATAAAAATTGGAAGTTCTCAGAAAAATACCAAAAATTCATCTTAGGATAATTTCGATATTCCGAAACAAAAAATGAAGTCCATTTTGAAATATAAAATATGTATAATTTCAAAAATAAGTATTACTATTCATAAAGGCTGGTTTGATTGGTTGTGGTGTGTTAGAACTCAATGTTGCGTACAACACACGCTATCGTATTATTCAAAGAGAAGCGTACCATAGAAGCTTGGGGTGCTACATCACTGAATTAATAACTGTACAATAGTCATCCTCATTTAATTTTTTTTCAAATAAAATTAAAATATTTATAATATAATATGAAAATATTTTTGTGACTTAGTGAATTCCATTGAAAAATACTTATTTCTCATTCATTTTTTATTTAACATCATTTTTAATAATGAAAAATTATTGTTGAAAAGTAAAATATCCGTATAATGTTTAATTCAATGAAAGTTGAAATAATACTATAATTCACCTCCAACAGTGTATGAATGTTTAATAAGTAATGAAAATATCACTAATAATTCAAAATGTAGATAAAATGGGTCAAATTCCATGAGAAAAACAACTCCCATAAATTATTGGATGGGATACAACTACTCATAAGGAACTAATTTGTAAAGTTGGATCCAATATTTTCAATTATAAAGTGTGATGTCATATTACTATAAATCTAAAGACATAAGATTCATATTTCTAAATTTGTTATAAAACTTTTATGTCGTTTCCATTCAAATTAATTAATTTTTCATGTGTTGTTTTAGATATGTGTTTTTATGCATAGACAATTGTGATTATTTACTTATAGCAGTTTCTAATATACATTTTTTTGGGTGAGAAATCAAATTTTATGGCAGTGATTGTTCTGGTGATTAACTATGGATATTACTTTCTCATTAATTATTTTACCCTGATGTATGTTGGATCATTAATTTGAAGAGGGATTTACTTTTAGTTTTAGAAAATCATAATTTTGTCTTCCTCAATATGTACAATGATGATTTTTTTGTATTACCGATCAAATAAAATATTATATTAAAATAGGTGATAAATTTGGTATTATAAGTTTTCAAAAATATAGTAAAAATATTTTAAATTTACATATTAGTATTATAACTATGAAAGTTGTAATTGATTATAAATATAAAGTTAGAATATTAATTTGACATAAAAAAATAAAACATAGAATATTGGTTAAAAACTAAATACTAATTTAAAATAACATAATTAAAACAACAATTTTAAATCAATGTTTAAGGTGATTTTTACTGCAGAACCAAGGTTTCCATGACATTGAAATTTTTATATGGTATCCATGATTTTATGCATATAATAAGGGTTTTAATCGTATCCCTAGAATCCATTGACTAAAATTATCAATTATAGCTCAATTACAAACACCATAAGTAAATGGGATTTTTCTTACTAGCCATAAAATTGATCAATCAAAATGATAAAAAAATTATTCAATCATCATATTCCAGGAATCCCTCAATCAATAATATTAATAAAAAATACTACAATAGAAATTTTTATGTGATTTATAATGTGAACAATAGAAAAATGGATCTTAATATAAACACTCAAAATGTAAAAGACTACAATAATTGAAATCACTCTTTGTAACAAAAATTTTAATGATTTAAAATGAAATAAGACTTTCAGAGTTATTATTATATATGTACACTTATTAGTTTTGATACTATAGTTGAATACCTATTTATAGGCATCATTGTAATAAAATTAATTGGATGGATTCCACAAAGAACCATGTTAGTGTTAACTACATTGATAATAACTTCTTAATTTACCAATTTACTCACCTATTTATTTGTCATACTGATGTGTTTAATTATCACCACTAAAATTATTCTAAATTTTATTTATATAATCTAGTATTACATTTCTTATCACTGGATTTTCGTAAACTATTTTTTTTTATTTTAAAATAATTATAATTAGTTCATCAAATACAAGAAAAATATACAAATAAAAATTGTAGTGGAATAATTTTAATGTAAATAGAATTTTTATTTTAATAATGATGATATGGTGTGATTTTTCGACATGAGAACATTATATTTTACAGATTTTGATCTAAATATTATAGTGTATTTTTATGAAATGATTAATTAATGTGATAATAAATTTTTAGATTTTTATTTTTTAGCTTATAAACAACATAAAATTATTGAGTATCATGTAGTTTATTACATTAATATGAGATGATGTTTTGTGTGTGTATATATATATTGATAAATTTGGATTATTGAGATACATTAGTTATTTATTATGTTCAAATTTTATTCAAATTTACATTCTATTTTATTCCAAAAATATATTTATTTAAAAATTGTATCTTTTTTATCATTTATATAATTACTATGAGAAAATCAATATAAATTTCTTAAATTATGCACCTAAAACAACATTACATGTATTCTGATTTTTTTTATAATTATCACATAACAATTATAGTAGGTATATTGTATATATTTATGTTATACCAATGTATATGATAATATTAATACTTTATTTAAAATATATTATGAAAAATTATATTTTTCAATAAAAATTAATGATATACATGAAAGGATAGGGAATGTGACTTTTTAATAAAAAAATAAAATAAAATGTGGGTGGATGGGGTTATTATAGTGTTCATGCACTCATTCCAAGAGAAATATAAATGATAATAATGATATTATTAATAATAAATCTATCTTTTGAATCCAACGCTAAAATATTTGACCAAATTATGAATTATATATTTGTATTATTAATATTTTAACATTATTTTTTAATTTCTCCAAATAACATTTACTAACAGTTTTTTATCAACAATTTAATTAAAATGAAATATATATTCATAAGATGCTTTAATAATGAAAAAATCATATTAACAAATAGATATAATACTATTAGAAAATACAAACATTTTATAATTCCACTATTAATTAAGAAAAGTATGATTCAAATGTCACCACCAATAAGTCATCACTTTCCATTGCTAATGTTCCTAAACAGCACCACCAAATCTATAAAAAATATCATATTTAAATTTATTAAAATTAGAAGTGATAATATAAATATAATATGTAGGTTTCACCATAAAACATAAATTCTCCAATTTGAATTAGGATTACAAATACATCATTCCATAGAAAAAAACAATAAATTAACCTATATCTCCATAAAAATCATTCATATTAAAACATAAATTAAATACCAATAAAACATGTAACATTTTAAATAAAAAAACTTTACCCATCACACAACATCAAATAACCGTGGTTGTAATAAAAACCCACCACCAACCTAGATCTTGGTATTGAGTTTTTTTCCACCTTTAAGAAAATTACTCTAAAATTAAAACCCCAAAGTAGTTGTCCACCCATAATGGTTTTACTATATGGTCTCAATGTTAATTTTAATTTATAGGGACACCACTAAATATCCACATCTATTGGTTAGGCTAATGTTCATCCACAATAACTCTCATTTGTTTTCCAGCTATCCCAACATTGATATTTAACCCATTTAAACCATTATTAGTTTGGAAATTTTATATCTTATATGATTATTATTATATTACATACTATATAACCTCTAGGAACCTTTCCTCACCATATTGCATCAATACCAACACACATCAAATGACCTCTAAAGAAATATATATTATCCAAACCGTTATCGTTACCCTAATCAAAAACATCATAATCTTCCTCTATATCGTCATCAAATACTAGAATCTACATCCAAATAACTAATAAAAACTACTATGAAACTATAAAATATAAAAAAATCAATCATACAACTACCATATATTTCCCACAAAAATTCCAGGACACATATAATGGTCTTACGGAAAATAATTTCACTATTAATATAAAACAAACTGCCACCTAGATTATTTTACACTATATCTAATAGAGTAGTTCACCACATAACATAAATTATTCATATCTATTACCATATATTAGTTTAAAAACATCATCACAATTAATATAATAATAAAATAACCAATTCATCGAAGAAATATTCTGCACCTCTTTTTTCCACAATCAAGCCACCATGTCCCTATGTAATAGTGTAATATATAAGGGTTTACATGAGATTTTAATATTTAAAACACAATAAAAAACACTTCTAAACTCCACTAATAACTATAGGTGAATTGGAAGAAGTAAATAAATACAATGAACCATCATTGATATATAAAATACTCATTCCATGGTGGCACAACCCATGTAGAATTCTTGCTACCCCTGTGTAACAAAAAACCAAAAACTCATCTATGCCAAAATGTGTTGAGTCCCCCTTCCTAGGTGGCATGTCCACATCAATAAATTTCTCATGATAACTGAAAAAAAAACAATTCTAATTTATCTAATTCCTATCCAACCTCCATAAATAATCCCATGCTCTATCATTAACAACTCTAAAATACTTATGTATTTTGGAAACCAAGTTCAATTTGTAGATATAAAAATATTTTAAATCTGTTGATAAACAATCATCAAAACAAATTTTCATCATAATAACATGTTAAATAATTGAAATAATAATCTTATTATATAACCAATATTAATATATTAATTTCATATTCATAAATATATTTTATTTTATTCAATTTTTAATACACCTTCATATTTATCAATTAAAACTCTCTTATAATATGAAAATATATCTCATTAATTATGATATTTTTTCCCATCATATATTAATCCCCATGAAAAAACTATCATAAAAAAATTAGATTAATAAAAAATAATTCTATGTTTTTATATTATCAATGTCATATTCATCTATCAAAAATAATTCTAATTTACTACATAATCATTTTTTCAAATTATTATGAATTTTTTACCCATCATGATAATTAAAATAGTAATAAATTCATTAAAATAAATAAAAATATAATAATTTTATTCCACATAGGATGATTCATTAATTATTTAAAATATAATATAATATAAATATCACCACTGATAATTTAACTAAGTTGATTCAACATCCACCTCTTTATATAATTATCCTCAACACACTAACAACCATTTCCTCTACCTTAAGAGGATATAAAAATTTGAGACTGTGAGAGGGATATTTTTTTCAGTGACTGAAATAAATCCAAATGAAATTCACTCCATAAACTCCCCCTTATTTTTCATACCCATTCTCACATGAATTCATTATTCACTCCTAAAATAAATATCTTATATTTGATACATTTTATTAAATATAATCAACAATAATTCCATAAAAATAAACATAACATACTTTTTTCATCTAATATTCCATTCTATCATAATCATATATAGAATATCAAATAATCTAACTATTTATTTTAAAAATTAATAAAAATTAAATTCATATATTAAAGGACTATATAATAATTAAAATTATCACTCACTGATTATTAAAAAAAAATTAAAAAAATTGGAAAAAATACTAAAATAAATCACAAGGGTAAAGATGATATTCTGAGTCTAATAGGGAACAAAAAATTTCCTTTTGATTTAAAAGAACACCATTTCATCATTTAACATAGAAATCATCAGAAAAATTGGAAAAATAACAAATAAAATATTTTGTCAATCATAAAACATATCAATTTTAAAAAAATCATTCTTAATAGAAAATAACCATAATAAAGATTGGGAATCAATAATATAGATGTATTTATTTTTTTTTCTTTATCAAAAATAAATTTCATCAAAAAATTAAAAAATGTAAAATAATTTAGTATATTTCACATGAATCTATAATTCAACATCTGAATATTTATTGTACAAACAGATATGCTTTAAGGGAACTCAGACTATGGTAAAGAACTCAACCGAATATATAATTTTCCTGTCTAATCATAAATTTCTACCAAACTATAAAAATAATTGTATCCTCCTTGATACCTTCATCATTAAAATAATTCAAATGTGATTCATGCTAATAAATATAAATTCGGGTAACATGGAACACAATAGTCACCATTTCCTATCCTGAATATTTCACCAACTAATATGTTTCCTCATTGACTCTTTGTAAAACCAAAAAATTAATAATAAATATTGGAAGTAGTGGGATTCGATTTTCCAATCCCCATTGTCCATACGAACGATGGAAAATAAAAAAATCTATAACTACAAATAATAAAAATTCCCCTTAGATCTATATAGGATATTTATCAAAATTAAATATATTAGATGATATCATAGATAACATCAACATGATTTATTATGTTCCACACCATCTGTAACCAGATTATATCTTCCATGACAACCTTAATCCAAACTAATAGTGAGCAAAGTGTCTCCTATAAATATAGTCAAATGATTCATTAAAATGGAGGAATAGATAAATTTAATATCTCAAAAATCAAATAATGGTAATTTATCTTCCCATAATCCTACAAAAACAATATAACATTCTATAAATATATCATCCATTGAGAAAATTATCAAATCAATTTATCCACTAGATTATGTGCAGAATACGTTAGTAAATAACAACAAGGTACAAAAATATTGTTATATTCCCCTCTATATTTTATTTTTCAACTGAGTATCATGATTAGATATTGTATTACATAGTATACTAGGATGCTTCAATTCCTCTATCACATTAACCATCACCAAAATATCAATTGGGGATGACTCCCCATATGGTATGAAATGAGATGAATTCAAAAATTTATCGATGATAATACAAATAATAAAAAAGTATATTGAATAAGGAAGACTAATAAGATAGTCTTTGTTTCTTCTATAACATATTTTTGATAATATACATAGGTTGTAACAAACCAACTTAAACTATATGGTCTACCTTCCCCTCTTAAAACCAAATTCATCTAGAAACGAAATCATACATAACATTCTTAATCCTAGGCCTCAATAAATGGTTCTTTAAGGTCTGATTAATCTGGAAAACACTAAAATAATTTTTTGAAATGTAAAATATTGAAGTTACACACATCAACATCCAACCCACGTAGAGGTACAAACAACTTCTCATGGAATATCATATGATATACCTCATTGATAGTCAAACCTTTAAATGCATCACCATTCACAATACGATCTCTCAGAATATTCACCTCATGTTCTACCAACTAAATATCATCTATCTGACTCACCACATAATAGCACACCAATATATGATAAACATCTTACCCCTTATTGATTTAATTGTAGAAATGGTTAATAAGAGGGAGAGAATCATTTATCTTCATTCCACAATTATTCACCAAACATTCTCACCATATTATAGTTTAATCATAGTGTTAGTCAGCAGGTAATCATTTCTAGAGTATATATGATTTTGATATCAAAACATAACTAAAATTATACCCACTTACTATTATAAACATTTAAATAATTTTTCTAAAATATATATCTATATAACATAAAATCATTATAAACAATTATTAAATATAAAAAAAATTACAAGGACTAAACATAAAAAATATATAGAATTGTCAATTAATTGATATAATAATTAAATTCAAGGTGATTTAAAATTTTATACGCATAAGCATTGACTAATAACCCATACCTCAAGAAATAACCAAACCCTTTACAAAATTCATCATAATATACAACATAAATAATACAAATATCAAGTAATAAATGAATTATATTACTATTAAACATCTGTTTCAATGTTTTAGAAAATTATTTACAGTACACTTTCATAAAAAAATAAATTCATTTCATAGAAAAATTCTACAGTTGATCTTAAATCAAATAAAACCTATGTAAAAACCTATTGGATAACACAATTGGAATATAAATATATTGTGTTGCGTGATTTTTAAAAATTACAATAACAATGATAATATAATAACTAATATATATTATATTGAATAAAAGTATTATAAATGGAAAAAATAAAAATATCCTATAGATGATATATGAAGTGTGAAATTGATAAATATAAACACTAATGCATAATATATTGATTGAAGTTCAAATATAAATGATCATATTTTTAATATTCACATAATAAACCCAAGACATTGGATTAACCCTATAATATGAAATTTTAACTATTTGTAAAAGGATATAACATTTTATATGGGTGAATAATGATGAAAAACATTCAAATGAACACCTTTAAATTAAGCCTTTTATATCGTTCTAGAACAGACTATGAAATTACTATTTTTCATATAAAATAACCAAGATGATGCCTTTTTCTGGTGTTATACCATGTTTCTGACTTTTGTCACAATATAGTAAAAATTTTAAAAAAACAAAGCACAATGAGTGAATAAAACAAAAATGATAGTTTAAGATGAATATGGTGTTGATTTTGTGCAATTATCGATCTGTATAACATGTCGTAATGGTGGAATGGTGTAGCATAGTTTGAATATATAATTCCTATACAATTTAAAAGTTAAATTATTAGAACAATGTATATAGTAAACTTTACAACACTTCAATTATTAGTAAATTTGTTAAAACATCATATGTCATTGCTACATTTTTGTAGTCATTATATGAAATATACATTGTCGAATAATATATTTGGAATAATATCTATAATCATCATTAAATAAGTAAATAAAATATAATAAAACATTTATATTAATTAATATAATGAAATAATATAGTTAACATAATTAGTACAATTTTCATTTCATTTATCAGTCTTATAATCCATATAATAATTCAATAATTCATTATAAAAATATATTATTTATATAAAAATAAAATAATAATAAGAAAATCAGCCCTGTAAAACCATTCAAAATATCCCATGATAATTAGTATTAAATCGTTATATAATCCTTGAAAAAATATTTTCAATAATATAATTAATTTCATAAAAATTATATGTTTTATCATTTAATTGATAAAATAATCACAAATAGTGATAAAGAAACCCCCATTCAATGAAAAATGTAACTTAAAAAAGATCAAATTTCTATCAATATGTTTTGGGATGATTTTCTATAGTAATTATATTTCTTTTGGAAAAAAAACTTAAATGACAGAAAATCATCATATATTGAGAATACATAAAATTATAACATTTTTTTGAATGTACTCCAACATCATGTAATATTTGTTTCACATGTATGAGTAAATTAAATAAATAATGTTACAAACCATTTCATATTATGCAAGGATCCTCCCTTGAAATATATATTTTAATTTTCAAAGTATCTCATATATAATTTCCTTTCATTATTCATATTAAATATCTTTCACATATGTAATATATTTAGTAAACCAAAAAGTAAATATATTATATCTAGTACCTTATATGTGATGTTTTCTTCATGTATGTATAAATTACTCCAACTCCACTAAATACAAAAGGATTTGTACTTGACGAAATTTTTCATATGTAAAATTAACTTCAATATTATTATTGATATGTAATTTCATTAACATACAAAAATATATAAAACATAACAATAATGAATAATAATTAATAAAATATAATAAGTGAATAATAATAATTAATAAAATAAAAAACATTAATGAGAATAAATATAAGTAAATAAAATAATTGATTGATATGTAATTACTAAAAAAAATAATAGTAATGAATCTAAAAAATATTAACCCCTATTTAATATTTATAAAAACAAAAATTCACTCCCCGTTTTTGATTTATAACAAACAAATGAGAATAACCAACACATCATAAATTTTTTTAATAATAGTAATTATTAAAATTAAAAATCAATATTTTCATAACATATATCTAATTTGTAACACCCCTTATGTTAAACAAAATTCCATATTAAAAAATAAAAATTTATAAAGTTTGCAGGGTGGATTAAGCTATATGAAATATCAATCTCACCATACTCAATAAAAATTCTAAAAACTAAAATTATTACACCTGTAAAATTCATGTATAAATAATACTATACCAAATTTCAGAAATGAATAAATATTAAACATAGTAATTGATCACCCTTAATCATATATTTATCAATATAAATGGTTAGAGAAGAAATGGAAATCATTTTAAATAATCCTGTATGAAAAACAATAAGGGTTCATGAAGCTCATTAATAAAATGAAATGAATTAATAAATAAAATATAATTATAAAAAATAATGTTTGGTTAGGAAAATGATAATAAACTAGACAAGAAAAATGTAAATACATGTTCACTAAGAAAATTTATTAGCATCCAAAATAAATCTCCTGATAATATACCAAATAATAAATTATAAAAGGTAATCCATTTTTGAGATATAAATTATATAATATATAAATTTAATATTTATTAATTATAATCAGAATCATATATAGCCCTTTATGATTACAAACTATTGATAGGTTATTTATGTTAACATAGAAAGTTTATTTTGTAAAATCAATGGAAATGTGATAATTAAAAAAGAAAACTGTTAATACCCTTTTCAACAAGGTGAAACGGTCTATTTGGGAGGCTACAAAATATGAAATTTTATGTTCATAATTCTGGTCCAAGAGTAGTTTTAGGGTGGTTTTCTGTCTATGATGTGTTTTATAGCATTTATAAGTTAGAAAAGAACATTATTAAATAACATGTGTTATCTTATTTGGATAATCATTAATCTGATATGTGACATTGGTGGGTAAAAACATGTGGTTTGTTTGGAAGGAACCCATGGTATAAAAATATACCCATAAAGTTAAATTGCTAGAATTTTAGAATAAGGATGCCCAGTCCTGAAAAATGTTATCAATTCCAATATCCAACCTAAATTGAAGAGATGCTACCTGAGTTTGATGTATGGGTTTCACCACCAAAACACTATTCTATAAATGGTGGAGTGAACACCCTTATAAATGTGAGAAATAATAGTCTAAATGTTACTACCCATGTAAATAGAGTGTAAATTCATTCTTTAGATCCTTTCTAATTAAAACTATGTAGTTCAGCAAGTTTATCCTGGAGTAGTCTCTAGATTGGTGACTTCTATGGATTTTGTTAGGGTGAGTGTGAGTGATAACAAAATATATTTAATGAGCATGTGTTGTATTATTAGGATATTCATTAGTTTAATATGTGACCTGAGTATGTTATAATATATAGTGTTTTGGGATGGAAACCACATTATTATAGGGAACCCATAGGGTCAGATGACTAGGTTCATGGTCCGAGGAGGCCGATTCAGGATATATTTATTTAGAAAAGCCTTCTTATAACTAATAACTCAAATAATTACAGATAAATGTTCACTATAATAATGACCAAATGACAAAAGTTTAAATAATTTTTAAAATAAATAACTTCCATTTGACCATTAAAATTGTAGATTCCATACAACTAATAATCATTCAAACAAACACTACTATATTTTTTTTAATTTAGGAATTTGTTTTAATATAAAAAAGAATGCAGAATATTTGTTCAAATAATGAACATACAAGATGATTCGTTCAAATTACAGACTTCATCTATAATCTTTCCATTATCCATTTGTACATCTTCATGATTATCACACAATTTCTACTTCTTTCTTAAAATAGTAATTTATAAATATATTATATCTAGTATTTACCAAAGATATGTTTTCAAAAATTGCATTGAATTTATCCTCCACCTTATCATCACTATTAGAAGTAGTATCCTTAAAATATTCATTTTCTAGAATTCGGTTAATAATTTACTTAACATCCTTCTTATTTTCCTTACTCAACATCATTTTTATGGCTAAAATATTTTCACTGTCTTCATGATAAATATCATAAATGTATTTTAATACCCAAATAAAAATATTTTCATAAATAGAATATTCAAAACAATCAAAATTCAGATCATCAACTATTACTAATAACCATACTTATGTCATCCAGGGAAAAAATTATAGTTCTCTTCTCACATTTGGATTAATTAACCAAATTAGTATCTTCTTTGTGGATCCTCCCTATATCCAATTATTCCATCTACGTTCTCATTCAACATTTCAGTAATTTCATTTTAATACTCATACAATCAACCATTAAATTTCATAAATTCATGAATTCATAACATCTATCATTAAAATTAATTTTACATCTCCTTTCATTATTTCCAAAATCCTACCTATTTTTTGTTTTCCATTTCTTATTAATAGATTTTATTTTCATTCAATGAACTTTTATATTTCTGAAAACATGATTTAAATCATAATATTTCTAATTATATCATGAACCTAAAAAAAACCAACTGAGTCCTATGATACAAACATAGTTCATTTAAAGTCAATTGCATTCCAATTATTTTTGGAATCATTAACAACATCTTCTAATTACTCATCATATTGTAATAATGGTCAAATAATCTAACACATTGGTTCGCCTAGAAAAGTTAATGTTTTAGTCATTTGTTACGTTTTGTAATGAATATTATTTGGTAGTTCATTAATAATTATTTTTAAACAATATTTCATTCTTCACGGACTCTCTAAGAGAAATTATGAGGTTTATAACCCTAGTATACCTATTATATGTCTCATTATAAACATCATGATCAACCATTTTAATTTTCCAAATTCCTCTAAATTTTTTCCATACATAGTTTTCTACATTGTGTTAATGCCTTTATGAGTTAATTTTAAAGTCTTCAAAAAATCAGAAGTATTTTTACACATATTAATATACCATTAAACAATACTAAAAATAATAACTCACACTGTTATAATTTATAATTTATTTTTCAACAAAATTACAAACATGTCATAAATATTAATTTTTTTAGTTTATAATGTTTACCAATCTGGTGTAGTACTCAATACCTAGATTCTATATTAATTCCTCCATTTTCCATCCAATAACCATATTTAATTCAATTAGAATGTGGCCGTTTCATATAATTTGAATTATTGATAATTTCATATCTTATAAAAACTATAGAAACATATATCCCTTAGTCATGATACTGAATAGGATAAAAATTGATTTAAAATAAAATATACATCAATAGATAATTAACCAATGAAAAAAATATATACAAAAAATTTTCATATTTTATAACCCATTGTGAAGGTAGAGTGAATGAAATATATACATACCCTTTAAATGTGTAGGACCATATATCATTTTTTTAGTATTAAGAATAATGGTAGAGAACAACTATCCTTAAATATATGGATTTTTTTTCAATTGTGTGGTCCAAATAGTTGAATAGAAATGTTAAAAAGGGGATGAATTGTAATATATAAAAAGAGTAATATTAGAGTTACAAGTCACCCCTACCCAACTACCACATTCCTTTTTCATACATATAATGGTAATTAAAAATTAGAATTAGAATATTGACTTATAAATCTATTTTGGATGTATTTTTTACATGATACGTAACAATTATTATCAAATACTTCCCTTTTATGGGTGAGAATTACCATATAATCTAATGAAACTCATTTGAAATGAAAAAATAGTTGGCTAATTGCATAAATAAACTATCTAAATCATTACTAGGTTAATTTATATACATTTATAAAAAATATCATAACCCATATATAGAACCTCACAATACAACACTGAGACATAATAACTTCTTGTACAACTGATGTTAGAAAAAAAGCTTCAATGTCATCCTAGAATAAACTGAATTATCCTCCATTATCACTGAGTATACCAACAAATCACCAAAGAAGGAAACAAAAAGATACATCAATATATGGTTAAAACCTATTTATATTCCCCTTTAACACATTCTATATAGTATTAACCCTAAAAAGTATAACCAAAAACTATAAAAACACATATTGACAAAATCCATCCTTATAGAAATTTTTTAACCATAGCCCTCATCTAGTGGTATCCATATTATAAATCTATCTTATAAATCCATCATACTCCTTAAAAAAATTATATATTAAGATGAGAAAAGGGTTATTCACAATAAATTCTATCAATTACTAATAATCTATACATAAAATCATGTTCCCTTTGACCTTCTTCATAAACAATACTATAGTGAACCTTATAGAGATAATATTATGAATAAAACCTCACAAAGGAAATCATCAATTAAATTAATAAACAACATATTCTCCATTTTTTATATAATAATATTTAATATAAATGCGTTAAAGAAATAAAAAATAGAAATCCTAAACTCAATATCCCGC
Source organism: Viscum album (assembly GCA_963277665.1). Classification (NCBI taxonomy): domain Eukaryota; kingdom Viridiplantae; phylum Streptophyta; class Magnoliopsida; order Santalales; family Viscaceae; genus Viscum; species Viscum album. The sequence continues at coordinate 790,096,137 of OY728128.1, read as the reverse complement.
ATTATTGATAAATGAATAATGACATCTATGACCACATCAATATGTATTACCAAAACTCATGGAATCTCTTAAAAATATGTATCAAATCAAATATTTATCATAATAACTAATAATTATTTTAACTTATCTAACACAATTAATTTCATCCCCAAATTTTAAAAAAATCTTTATTAAATATTATAATATCAACATACAAACAATAAAAAATCATCCAAAATAGATAACCATTGAAAAATGATTATACATCATGAAACAAATCCTTCATAATTCTAATGTCTTATACTTCGATACATTATAATTCCAGGTTCCATGATAATTTATGTCACATTATAACCATCTCATTGTAACACACCTATTTTAATCTCATCGATCCTCTCACTTGAATAATCTACTGTAGCATCCTCAGAATCACCTAGATCGGTAGTTTGAACCTATATAATATAGAGTCTATGTTAAATTAATGTTTTGATCAATTATAAATCAATAAAGGGGAATGTTTATAGTGAATTATAATTAAATGTGGATGAATCTCTAGTTCCTAAACATCTAAAACATCTAATACAAAGAGTTTTCCTTTTCTAACTCATCTTCTTCTATATCCTTATTTATGTCTTAATCTCATCTATTATCCTCTATTTATTAATATATTATATGGTTACCTCTTACAAGACTTATAGTATAGTTTTTACCAATTATTTATAAACTAATATATTGGTGAAATCCTTTATTGAAGAGGATAAAAAAATACATTGTGTCCCACCAATAGTCACACCGAACACATGCATCCTCTTTCCACACAAAAATATATTTGAGTATATCAAGGTAATATCCCATACCTAAAAAATGGTTAACTAATGATTCTTGGGTCCCTCTAAGGAGTGATATACTACAAAAAATAGTTATATATGAATTTTTTGAAATCGAATTCCATGGTCTCTCATGGACCATGATTTCCCTAAATATCCAAATTCTCTACAACTAGATAGACTCTATGTAAATCTCCATTAATAACACTCCGTGAAATATCAAAACCATTACAATAAACTCTACACCATACTATCCTGTTCAAAAATATCCATATATTTTTTGGAGAAAAAATCCACTATTTCTTGTAAATCACATGGTACCTATATATATAAATAATAATATATAATATTATAATAAATTATATAATGAAAAGAATATGGGATCAACTCTATAAACTGCACAACAAACTCCCCAAAGGAAAAATTCCTCATTATATCACTAGAATCCCATATTATACTATATCAAATTTAACTCAGATAAGCATAATTTATTGATAAACTTTTTAAATTGATTCCATATAATCATAAACTTATCATGGCCTCCTAGAAATTGCATACATAATTGGTGCATTGACCTTACAAAATAATCACTGCTAAAGGAAAAATGTTTTCCTCACACTGAAATTTTAACAAAAAGGAGACCTCATATTCCTATAAAAAACACCTAGTCTCAAAATTTGACATATAACTCTAAACCAATATAATCATTAGCTTCTAGAACATACTCAAGGATATCATCCAATATTATCTAACCTATAGGTATACACTCTAACATACAAAATTTTATTTTCATTGAACATATTCATATTGAATGTCATGAATAATTCCTATAATATGTATAGCTATATTAAATATACCATCGTAATTCCAATTATATATATAAATGGAATTTATAGCCAGACCATGAAACCTTTTAACCCCTTATATACCATTACCCCAAGAATTACACTCACAATCATCATATCTAAAAAGTCAACGATAAAAGAATCTAAACCTCTATTGACAATATAGAATCATCATACTGTTATCTGATAATTAATCCATGTTCTGAAATCCTCACTAGTTCTCACTCCAAACACTATATTACATCACTCCCTCTAATGCCATACTATCTTGACCTCAACCAAATTTCACTCCATGTATGCTAGCAATTAGTTAAGTTGTGAACCATTAAGACTTCCTTCAATAGGTCATGGGTTGGTAACTAAACATAAGTGTATAAAATCACACATATATTTAATTAATTACCATTACTAAAGTAAAAAGTTATTTGAAAAAAATTAATATGATATAATTTCCCAAAAAAATATATAAATTATTTTTAAAATGTACATGATAGTGATTTGTACATAGTTACACATAATATATAGTAATTTATAATTATATAGTGTTTATTAAAATTTTGAGTGTTTATAAGATTTAATCGATTGTTTCAGGTTTAATTTAGAAGAAATAATGAATGTGATGTTGTTCACCAAGCACATGGTACTCAATAGCTCAAAACTAAGTACTAGGTGGGGAAACTAGGGTTATTGGTGTCTCTGTTAGGGCACCTAGATATCGAGTGTCTTAGTATCAGGTACATCGTACCCTAATGGGAACAATAACCTTTTATAAGAGATGTTTTATAATTTTATCACTTAATATTAAACCTATTTATGATCATACAAGGAGTTTCCTCTTAATTATTTATAGGAAAATCATTCGAAGTCCTATAATTATTTATTCCATAATAAAATGAAATAGAATTACCCTTTCCTTGAAAACATTCACTTGGTTATGATAGTTCCACTCATGAATTCTGTATCCCTAACTCAGCATACCTAGATTCTTTACTATATATATTATATCATTAGTCGTAATATATTTATCTAAATCATTAGGGTTGGTTAAATCAACAATTTTTTCATTAGTCCTCTAGTACTGTAGATATAGAAATTTATCTTGATATGTATAATGGTATTTATTTAGTTGCCCCCTTTGATTCATGTAATGGATCATGATTCCCTCAATATATTATAATTCCATGATTTTAGGTTGATCTAAATAATATAATGAGGTTGTAATATTCTTCTCTGAACACCAATGTCCCATTATAAAAATTAATTTATAGGTTAACCTCTACTATATACTATATTCTGAGAGAGTTTTGTTAGTGATGGTTTAAGGATAATTGATAGCATAAAAATACAGGATTTGAATTAATAAAACATTTTATACCATACATTTATATGTAAATAAATTATACTAATTTATTATTATAAATTTCCCATGTTGGAATTCTCCAATGATATTGGATTATTGTACCTATTGGTAGAAGGATTATATATAATATAAAATTAATTAAAAATATTAAATTCATATTTAATGTTATAATGTGTCTGCAATTTATTAACCCTAATTTAATTATGAACGATTTTAGACATTAACTAGTAAGGAATTTCTGTAATGATTGATTTCTATTCTCGCATATCTTGTTGCTTATAATGAGCATGTAATTAGCATGATATTATTGTATTTAATGGAAATGTTCCACACTTTTTAGAAAAAAAGGTTAATCTCCATAGAAATATTTATTATAACTGTACTATATTTATTAACATTCAACTATATAGTAATAATATTGTTCAAAAATTAAGAAATCTATAATATTCATTAGAATTAATGGTACCCAATTACACTTGAGTTTCGTGGACTGGGTCATGATATGGAATGGGATCATATTACCGGAACTCATTCATATATATTACATCATTACTACTTTTATGGGATATAATATATTTCTTACTCAAGTATATAGTAACCCTTATCCCATATATATAAATGGTATTTCACTTAGTGTTATTTATACTCTTCTAGTATGGGTGGATATAAAAATTCTTAGTCCCACTCAAAATCATATCATGCAAAAGACTAAATATTTTATTAATATATGAATCCTCCTACCACAAGGCTTATATGGTCATAGATTCCTCGACATTAAACTCTTCTAGTAATTTAATTTTTACACTCTATTTTTGGGATGTTTTTTTCACATATTGATGTTTATATAGAGATATTAGAGGCCAGGTGGTATGTAATTACTAGGTATGGTTAACTCAAAACCTTAACATGAATATGTTTTCTGTGTATAGAAATATTTCATCATGATATGAGGTGAGGGAAATCACAATGATAGTCTTGGAGCTCTGGTCATATCAATTTTTACCTCATAATAGGTATCCAAAGTAAGACCAACAGTGCTATCATTGGAGGATCGAAGGGTGAACACATATATGGGACACCATATTCGGGTAATTTATTCATTTTAGCCTATAAATACATAAATATGTATATAGAAGTTTATATATATATATATATATCTTTTTATGTGTGTATGTTACTGATCACATTAATAGTTAATCACTTTTGGACTTGAATGTGTTGTGTGATTCATGTCCACATCATATTTTCTTCTATCATGTCACATTCATAAAAATACCTATATAGTCCATTGAAAGTATTATTAATTATCATCTACATTTTTATTTCAAACCCCATATAATTATGGAAATTTTTCTTTAATTAAATTATCATCAGTGGAAACCACTTACAACTCAACTAAATTGAGACCCCAGCATTTCCACCTACATTATGGGACTGGGAGGTTAATCTATGGTTTTTTGAAATCATGTATATAGATTCATTTTGGATTTCTAGTCATGGATTCAATAAAATGATATCAAATCTCAAATTAATGGTCCTAATGTTTGAAACTTATGATTATCCAAATGGCTATCAAGAATCTAGAATATCCCATGAATATTCCAACACATCAAAACTATAGTGTAAATTCGAGTCACCCGTGGTGGTTCATGATCATTCATTCCCATATTCCTTTTAAAAAACTATATATCACCAGGGTCGTCTCATACTGCTAGATGCTTTTATGTAGGCATGACTATGATACCATTCCATGATTCATGATTACCTATTTTAGTTCATCAAATTACAATCTAAACTATATGATAACATAAATTTATTATATTAGTCTATATTTTTATCATTAATTTCTCCCAAATGATAATTATTTTAATTCTAATAATTTATGTTTTTTAGGAAAAAAATGTTTGAATTAGATAATAAATCAATGTACGAACCTTCAATATAGAAACAAAATATTTTTACATTAGGGATTTTAAATATTTCATATGTGTACTATATCATCAATGATGTTTCATCTAATAAGATCATGAGTAGAAACCTCAAATGACTATTCAACCATTATAACTGAATAGAATCCAAGAATATAGTAGAATGTGATTATAAGAATAATTAAGATATATTGTTCCCAATGGTGAATATCCCATGAGTATTCAGGATTTATATGCATCAATGCATATGATTCCATGCATATGAATTAGTTACTATAAATCCAAAATTATGAATTTGTGTAAGAGAATCTGTTCTTATGAATTTTTTTGAAGACTATAATTTTTATAAATGTAACCTGATTCTGAGAAGTTAATAGTTTATTGTTTCCTCATTATGTGAACTTCAGAATCTAATTATTAATATTTTCTATATTATGATACCATACGAAAGAACCAATCCCTCTACTCTATCTGACCGATCATTTGTTCCCTAGTGTAAGCCTTTATTTAAGATAAATATATCAGGAGATGAACCCAACTATGTCTATGTAATGGAATACTTTGAATATGTCTATCTGATAACATACTATTATTTTATACTATTGGAAACTTTTAAGGTATTAAATGAAATTAAATGAACTTATGACTATCATAAAAAATTAGTATTATGAGGATTGGTTAATTATAATTCCTAAATGGATGATGGAATAAATATTTATATATCAATATAATATTTGAATGGAATGTGTTTTGTAGAAACTAATATAAATAGATATATAAGGATTCTATATATGTATTCTTATTATACACAATATTTTATTCTCTAAGATTCACTAATAGACCTAGTAGAATGATTCATGAGATACAATCATCATTTTCAAGGACATATTTAACTACAATAGTAAAAGGGGGAATCATGATGATCATCTGATATTGAGCACATATTGATTTTTTTTACAACTCCCATTAACATTTCTATCTCATTTAATTTTCCTTAATTTTCTTGTTAGTTTAGTTTTTATTTCTTATTTATATATAAAATCTTATAAAATGTGAAGATTTTTGTACTAATAATAATTATTGCTTCATTTACAACTCAAATCCCATGGTGAATTATTAATGTGGATTGGATTAAGTCTATATTACTTAAATTAAATTGTTTCATGTATAATTAGATTTAGGTTATGGGTCAACTTATTTGATATAGTAGACATTTATAGTAGTTGGATTCTATCATCTGGGGAAGACAACATTTCGATTTAGAACTCACCCTCTGAAAGTTAAATTCACTTTGTGTTATATAGATTTTTATTACAGTATCTAAATACTAGTTTCATTCAATAAATTATATATCTAATGTAAAATTTAATATGTATTGATTTTTTTAAAAAAATCATTATAATATATAGTTATTATTATTGATATATATACAGTGTTGGTTTGATAAAAAATATTAAAATTTGAAATGGAATTATAAATTTTTTTGAATTTGTTATGGTCACATCCTTGGAAAATTATTTCAAAATAATAAATTTGGTATATGTACTAGATTATTTAACTAGTTACTTTTATAATTATATTGTTTTTTAATTTTTTTTTTTAAAAATGGATACTCAATTCAAATCCCTACACCACACCCTCATTTTTTATGTCACGACCCATCCCCCTGGTCCTGTGTTGTAACTTCCCCAAGCCCTCCTTCCATAGGCTCGGGGCTGGAGACTAGAACCAAAGGCATAATTTCCCTATAATTGGGAAGGAATTGTTTTTATAACCTGTAAACACACACACAAGAAAACACAAATCTGGATTAAAAATAATAAGTAAAACTGTATAAAAAAAGATTGATTAATGTAATAAGGCCTGGAAATACAATCCCAATAGTAAAGTACAAGAAACTGGAAGTACATGTACTAATGAAGAAAATGAAAGTATCTACTGGTTCATCTTTTGAGATTAAGACTTGAAGGGTAGGTACATATCGCCACCTCAGCACTCGTCATCCATCTATCTCCTCCATGTACTGACTCATCGTAAGGTCCACCTCCGGGTACCATCCAGTCCTGATACTCTCATCCTCAGTCAACACTGTCTGTCATCTGCATCCAACACAACAATGTGTTGGCATAGACCGTGCAGGGGTGAGTATGACGATAATCACTACGGACCCCGAGACCCTCTAGGTCTCACAAAATTCTCCAATGATAAAAAATAATTGAAGAAAACAATAAATAAACTTACATAGTTATATTCCCATACATAAACATAAGTTATCACATAATCCATCCCAATCATGAGAAAAACACAGAAATACTGACTTAGCTCAAACCAAAATTTATTCTAGAGGTATTATCAAGTATCATCCCACGTCACATTGTCGAAACCTGAGCAGCTAGAGAACTCCTCCTGTACCGAGTACAGAGGGTCTGCCGTGACAATAAGGCACTTCACATTAACCTTGGACTCTTAGTTACACCTCATGTCAAGTACCTTGGGTATGTCGTGTCACCAAGGTGCTCCCCACCATGGGTCTACCACGACACCTAGCGTGCTCCCCCTCGTAGCTTACTGGAGAAATCCTCTTGTCATGTATCGTGGGTCTGGCACGACACCAAGGCGCTCCCCAATGTGGGTGTGTAGCGATACCAAGGTTCTCCCCACTGGGCTAGTCGAGTCACTCCGAGTCGAAACGGTCGGCAATGGTTAGGTCTAAACAAACTACTAGTTCTCCCCACTATGCTCACTCATGTCCGAATGGATCCGCTCCAAAAGAGACTGGTTGATAAACCAACTATCACGAAGTCCAATAAAAGTGTATCTCAATGTTCCCCAACGTCATAGGGGTCTGGTGCTAGTGCCACTGATAGTTCGTCAAATATACGTGTGGTGCCAATGTTATGACCAAAATAAAGTAATGGGGGTCATAGAGGGCCCGGGTCCGGTCCGACCTAGTAGGACCGACCCGGCCCGACCCCACCTAACATTATATGTCAGGCTCGGCCCGCAGTGCGACCTGGACTATTGGGTTCTGTACAGCCCACGAGGGCCACGAGGGTGCCACATGGGTGGCTCGGCCGAGGGGTATCATGTGGGCGGCGGACCCGGCTGTGAGGGCGTGGACCAGCAGCGGGGGTGCAAATCGGCCATGAGGGGAACAGACTGGCCATAGTGGAATGGACCAGCTATGGGGTGGAATGGACAAAACACAAGGGGCTCGGACTGGCCGACGGTTGGCGCGTACCGGCCGCGAGTGGGGCGGTCCAGCCATGGGTCGGCGGTCCAGCCGCGGTATGGTGGCTCGGCTCGGGGCAGCTCGCAGGGTCGCAGTGAGGGTGGCACGAGAGTCTCAGAGGGCTGCGGTGAGGGCACAAAGACGGCGTGGCTCGTCATGATAGATATAGGTGGTTCGGCAGCTCGACATGGTGGACGGCCATAACGCGGCAGCTGGGCACAACGGCGTTGCGACAAGGGGTTTCTGCACATGGTGGTGCGATGGCTTGGTCTGGCCGCGTGTGGCTCGACCATGTTTGGGGCCAGTTCTACTGGGAGGGAGAAGCACCGCGGGGCGGTATGGGTTGCGGAGGCTGCAGTTGGTGGTACCGTTTCCTTTGACATCTTCATCGCCTTCCTCCATTTAGAAGTGTACACCAAATAAGAATGACGGTCAGGTCGGGTCATGTCTATTTGGATCACACCCTCCACATTTACAGAGATAGCGAGTGTTTCATATGAAATAAGTATGAAAATGTATGAAAGATCTTATAATACATCATTTCCCAAAACCCTCGTCAATCTATAATTCCAAATCCCGCAAAAGAATTTGAAGGGAGAACATGGGATGTGATAATCAAAAAATCGTTACCTCGTTCGCTTGATGAAGTTAGCGCGAGGAAGATAGTACCGTCGTCGATTCTTCATAGGTTAGAATGTCCCACATCGGGAGAAGTCCCATGGAAGAAGGTCAAAGGAGGTTTGGCGTTCTTCATTGGTGGAGTGTTCTTCGTCGGTGGAGCATTCTTCATGGAAGATCTTTCTCCCAAGATCTCCTTCCTCCCAATCCCACCAAAGATGTCAAGGATAATAGATTAATTTCTCTATTTAGATCATTGGAATAAATTCAAATTATCTTAATTAATCACTTGGTTGGTTAAATTATGATTATATACGTTGACACAATTAATGTTGAGGAAGTCAAGAGGCTTATCCACATTAATGGTGGGGGGTTGAGAGTATTTTCTCTATAATGAGGGACGTTCAAGATTTTTAGTCCTCTGGTGGTCCCCACCACCATAACCTCTCAGGGGAGGTTAGGTTCAAGTGGTCCCCACCACCATAACCTTTCTTGGGAGGTTATGGTCTGGTGGTCCCCATATCTCAACTTCCACATGGATGTTTAGTTCTGTTGGACCCCACATCCCCACACCTACCTGGGTGTTTCAAATATAAATAAAAAGTCACACACTTTTATTTTTATTCAATTCTTACATGAAAATATGAAAAACTATCTTTCAACCTGGACCACCTTCCACCGAGGTGAAAGTCTTCTTAAGTGAATACCAACACTGCATGTTCATCGGTGCCCTTGGATTTCAATTTCTAGCATCAGTTCAAAAGATAGAAAAAAATAATTGCACATTTACTAAACGTACCTAAAAAAATGTTCATAAATTCATTCCGGGTACTCAAGGCCTCCGAATCACGAGCCGTCATTTTTCTCCGAATGAAAAAATTTTTATTTATTTTTTAAAAAATTACATGGAAATTCAAGGTCTTTACATTCTTTCTAACTCAGGGATTTACTTACCAATAAGCTACAACTCAAACTAAAAGAACAAGTGGGGGTACTCAGCAAGAATCTGAGCCTCCCACTTCCATTTGCCCTACCATAGGATCTCGTGCTGCCAGCGAACGCACACCAGAGGTATCAACCGTCCACAAAGGACCCACTCTTGTAGATCCTAAATCTCTACTGGAACCTCCATAAAAGTTGACCCATCATTAACATCCATCTCTCCATGGTCTATTATGTGATAAATTTCATGCACATAACTTCTAAACTAGTATACGTTGAAGACGTCATGAACCCGGTGGAACTGAGGTGGAAGAGTTAAGTAGTAAGACACCTCACCAACTCTGCTTAGGAACACAAAATGTCTGATGAACCTCATATATAACTTGCAGCCTCGTCCAAAAATCCATATACCTCCTCAAGGTGAGACCCGTAGAAATACGTGGTCACCATCCTCGAACTCTATAGGCCTCCTTTTTCTATCGGCATATGACTTATACTTACTCTGTGCAGTCTTCATCAGCTTCATGAGGATCTACACCTTCTCTCTGGTACCACGTACCATCTTTGGTCCCCCAAGTGCTAACTCCCCTGGGTCAGTACATCACAATGGTGATCTACAAGGTCACCTTTACAATGCCTCAAAAGGTGACATCCCAATAGTGGTGTGATAATTGAATTTGTATGAAAACTCCACCAAATGTGTGTGATACTCCCAAATGCGACCGAATTCGAGGACACAAGCACGCAGCATGTCCTCGATGGTCGGAATGGTCCGCTTAGTCTGACTATCCATCTGGGGATGGAAGGTGGTTCTCAAATGATCCTATGTCCTGAAAGCCAGATGCAACCCCTTCCATAGATGATAAATAAAACGTTCATCTCAATCATAGACAATCATCAAGGTTACACCTTGTGTCTGAAAAATATCTTACACATAGAGGCGTCCCAAGGTCTCTAATGAACCCTGCTCTCTGATTTGTAGGAAGTGGGCTGACTTGGTTAGTCGGTCAACGATCACCCAAACAGAGTCTTGTCCTCTAGATGTACATGGAAGTCATTCCATGAGGTTCATTGATATCCCATACCACTTCCACTTTTGGACCTCTAAAGGTTGAACTAAGCCTTCTGGTACATAATGCTCTACCTTCACTTGCTGAAAAGTGAGGCATCGAGAGACAAACACTGCAACTGATTTCGTCATTCCCAACCACCAGTGTTGTCTTTGAAGCTCCTAGTACATCTTCTCAACTCCTCGATGTACCACTATAGGGGATGTGTAAAACTCCCTCAACAATTCCTCATGAGGTGACACTGGTACCATGGTCTGTCCTCTAAAGAGGATTACATTCTCCCTACCTTCATAAAATCTATTAGGTGCATGTCGTGTGGATATCTGAGCACATCGTGTCTCGCAGTCAACATCCCCATGTTGTACCTCCCTAACTCACTGAATAATAATGAGAGTGAATGTATGAGACTGAAAGAAGGATGGTCCATTTCTATCCACAATTGATGTCTGCAAATAGCCAACTACTCTGTCGCCTCGCCTAGAAGCTGTGTACCATATATTTTGTTGATTGCATCTGCAACAATGTTCCCCTTCCCATGAGAATATACTATCTCAATGTAAGAGTCCTAGAGGAACTCAAGCCAATGTTGATGTCTTAGGTTCAGGTCCTTCTGAGAGAAGACATACCTGAGAATCTTGCGATCAGAGTACATGGTAAAATGCTCACCCATTAGATAGTGTCCCCACATCTTCAAGGAGAATACCACTATAACTACCTCTAGTTCATTGGTAGTGTATTTCTACTCATGCTATCTCAGCTGCCGAGAACTGTATGTGATCACTACTCTCTCCTAAATTAGGACACATCAGATTCTGATCCCTGATGCATCACAGTAGACTATGTAACCTACAAATTCCTCTGGTAGCCTCAATATGGGGGAACTAGTCAGCCTTTTCCTCCGCTCCTTAAAACTATGCTGGCATCTCTCTGACCACATGAAGGGTTTCCCCTTCTTCTTCAACACTGAATGTGGTGCTACAACTCTGGATAAGTCTGGCACAACCCTCCAATAATATCCAGTTAAATCTAGGAAACTATGTACCTCCGTCACAGTCCTGGGTGGATCCCAAACAAGTATCACCTCAATATTCGCTAGATCTACTGTAACTCCAACATCCAATATGTCATGTACTAGAAGGTGAACCTCTCAAATCCAGCACTGGTACTTCGAGAGATTTCCATCAATCTGGTGCTCTCGGAGTGTGTCTAGTACTACCAAAAAATGATAGGTATATTCCTCCTCGGTAGTAGGGTATATTTGAATGTCATCGATGAAGAACACTACAAAGTGATTAAGGTATGGATGAAATATCCAATTCATGAGTACCATGGACACTGCTGGAGAATTGGTTACACTGAAAGGAATAAACAAGAACTCATATTTTTCCTACTGACATCTTAAATTCATCTTCTCAACATCCTCAGGTCGCACTCTATACTGGTGATAGCCTGATTTGAGATTTATCATTGAGAACCACTATGATCTCTTCAGCTCATCAAAGATGACGTCAATCCTCGGGAATGGGTAACTATTCCTCACGGTCACCAGGTTTAGGAACCGATAGTCTTCAAAAATCCTCATGCTACCATCTGCCTACTTTGAGAACAGAATCGGGGCTACCCAAGGAGAAACACTAGGACAGATGAATTCCTTCCCCTACAAGTCCTCCAGCTGCACCCGCAACACACAAAGCTCGTGGGAGCCATCCAATACGTTGGATTAGATATAAATGTCATTTCATGGTACAAGTAAATGTAAAAGTACACCTATTTTCAAGGAGGTTGACCCAAAACATCATCAGGGAAAACATCCATGTACTGGTCTACCCCTACAGGATAACTCGGACTCTCCACTTCAACCGCTCTGAGGGTAAGGCTATCCAACTAATGACTAATCGGTTGCACCCTCCTCGAGGTTAGTTCATACTACGTTGAAAAGGATCCATTCTTGCCAGTGAAGGTAAACCTACTCCCAACCTTGCGTACACACCACACATTGAGCCTAATATAGTTAATATAAGCATAGGTTGTAGATAAAAAGTCCATACCCAAGATGACGTCGTAAGGACTCAACGCCGCTACTGGGAGATCCTAGACAAATATCTCTCCTCCTAGAGTTAGATCACACAGTCAGCCTCAATGCGTAATCGTCAAATATGCTCCTATAGGAGCCTCTAGCAGTAAGGATTTATCCAATGGCTCTGTCAGAATCTTCGAACTCCGAACTGGGGCATTGACAATAAAAGAATGACTTGAACTCGTGTCTATAAGTACTGTATCTATGGTGGAGTAGATATAGATCGTACCTCCAATCATCTTCAAAGAACCATGATCATAAGACTCAACTTCATGGAGCAGAGATCTCCCATATCCACCTACTCCCTGCAGTCGGGGTGGACCTCCTGGTGGTTGTGGTGTTAGCATCTCAAATCGTCATCCACCGCCAGATATACGACCAGCTCCTCTGCCACATCTGTATGCTCCCAAGGGACCTCCTTGGTCAAATCTCTATCTCTACCTAGGAAGTCCTTTGATGGTCTGCTAATCATTTTTATAATGGGTCAGACAGTAACGATCCATGTGACCCTGCCCGCCGCATGTGAATCGTTGCCCGCTCCTGGCATGTCTGACTCTGCCTTGGGTGCCCCGCACAACCGACTCTGAATCCAGCGGTCGTCCTACAATAAGTATGGTCCTCTAGGATGTCTATGACATCTGTCTGATACTAGCTCAAGAGGACTCCACTGCGTGATGACTGGTAGTGGGTCTCACTGTTGGTGACTACCTAACAAGGAAACTCTCCACCAAGAGGGCTCACTCTAGCACCCCTGCCTACGTCGGGATGCAGAATGAGACCATCGAAGTCCGAATCTCCTACCTGAGCCCCAACTCGAAGGTACGAGCCCTGAAGATTGGGTCTCGCACCATATATGTAGAGTAGAATGAGAGTTCTGTGAACCTCGCTGAGTACTGATCTATAGTGATACTGCCCCGGTACAAATGAAGTATCTCATGAATGAACATTGCACAATGAGTCGCTGGAATAAACTCTTCCTAAAATAGGCTCTCGAAGACTTCACATAGAAGTGTCAACTCATCATGAACCTCGCAAATCATGCTCCACCATCTGCCTACTGCTTCCTGTAGAAGGCTAGAAACAAGGATCACCATGAGTTATCCTAGTGTCCCTACAAGTCGGAAGACTCTATCCACAACCTCCAACCAATACTCAGCTGCCTGGGTGTCGATCTCTCGACTGAACCTAGGTGGCCTCTAATGCTGGAACTTATGCAACATGCTCATGTGGCGTTCACCCTCAAATTCTGTGGTTGGTTTCATTAGTGGCCCGATGGGTAATGGTACCACTGGTGCCTCTACTAGAACAAGGCCCTACACTGAGGCGTTGTCGCTCGGTGGGTTGTCAGTGCGTACAACCCTCGAAAATCTAGGTAGTTGTCTGTGTTGAGACATCCTGAATAAAACCGGTGCACTATGGTAAAAATTTATACCTGGTGATCTGACTCAAAAGATTTCACAAAGAATACACTTGAAAACACACATGAAATCAATGTTTTCATGCACTGCTTCAGAAATAAGAATTAAGGGTCCTAGTGTATTGATACATCGGCCCTCAGACCAACACTAGACTCCATGAACTGAAAACCATTGTCACTACACATAACACAATTGAATCAAATAAAAGATAAGATTCCTATGTTCTGTGGTAGAACTGATTCCTATGATACCAATTTGTCATGACCCATCCCCCTGGGCCCATATCATGACAACCCCAAGACCTCCTTCTATAGGACATGGGCTAGAGACTAGCATCAAAGGTGAAATTTACCTTAAACTAGGAAGGCATTGTCTTTATAACCTATAAACACACACATAACAAAGTACACAACGTGATATGAAATACTATGTAAAATTTTATAAAAAAATATTGCTGAAACTAAAAGGGGATGGAAATACAAGATCAATAATAATGTATATAAAACTGAATGTATAAGTACAACTAAAGAAAAGGAAAACAACAAATGGGTCATCCTTTGTGATTCCAACCTGATCGGTAAGTACATATCACCTTATCAACACTCCTCGTCCATCTGTCTCCTCTGTGTACTGACTCGTCGTAATTTCAATCTCTAGGTACAGTCCAGACCTGATACTCTTGTCCTCAGTCAGCACTGTCTGTTGTCTGTATCCAACACAACAAGGTATAGGAATAGTCCGTTCAGGGTTGAGTATGAAGATACTCAGTAGGGACCCTAAGACCTTATAGGTCCCACAAAATCCTCCATGGATAAAACTAAAGGCACTAAAACAACAGATAACCCTACTTAGTTATATTCCCATATATATACCTACATTATCAAATAAAGAATCTCAATAATTAGGAAAACACAGAGATACTAACTCAACTTATACCATATTTATTCTAGGGGTGGTATCAAGTATCATCCCCATTCACATTGTCAAAACCTAGTCTATTTGAGAACTCCTTCTCTATCGAGTATAGTGGGCCTACAGTGACACCAAGTCACTTTCCACTAACCTTGGAATGCTGAGATACTCCTCCTGTCGAGTACCGTGGGACTTCCTGATAACCAAGGCACTACCCACCATGTATCTTATATGACACCAAGAGCGCTCCCCCTCGTAGAATGCTAATGTAATCATCCTATTGAGTATCGTGTGTCTGCTGCGACAATAATGTGCTCTCTACTAGGGTATTCAAGTCACTCTGAGCTGAAACATTGATCACTCGTCATGTATCATCTAGCTACTAGGTCGCCACACTAAGCTTGCTCGTCTCCAGAAGGATCTGCTCCACTTGCTACTAGTCGATACTCAAACTATCACAAAGTCGCAGAAAGGTTTATTTCAAATGTGTGCTACCTCATAGGGGTTTCAACACAACTAAGTACGCATCAATAAGATGCATGGCCTTTGAGTTATTATCTTTTTATCCCTAGGGGCCTTGTTGGATTCATGCTAAATTCAACCTGACCCTTTACTATCTCAATCCAAAATATTTTTGGAGTACACCAAAAGGGACAGACTTACTCTGATATTTCCAGCACCGCTAACAATTTTTCAAACCAACGTCTTGTGTAAAAGTTATAGGCAAAAAGAAGTAATGGGGGTGGGGGTCGTAGTGGGCCCAGGTCCGGTTCGACCCGGTCGGACCGACCTGGCCTGACTTGCTGGGTCTTCCTCGGCCCACAGTGTGGCCCTGCCCATTGGGTATGGGCTAGTTAGCGAGGGCCGCGAGGGTGCCATGTGGAAAGCTCATCCATGGAGAACCACGTGGGGGCAGACTTAACCATGAGGGTGAAGACCGGAAATGCGGTGCGCCGACCGACCGTGAGGGGTGCAGACCAGCCATGGGTTGGTGGACTGGCCATGGGGTAGAGGTTCGACCATGGGCTGGTGGCTCATCTCGGGGTGGCTCGCAAGGCTGCGACGAGGGAGGCGATGGGGGCTTAGCGGGCCGCGACATGGGCACAATAATGATGCATCTCATCACAACAGATGGTGGTGGCATGATGGCTCGGCATGGAGGATGGTGGCGGCACGACAACCCAAAATGGAATACGGTGGCGGCACAGTGTACGACGGCGGCGCGACAGCTCGACATGGCATATGGTGGCGGCACGAAGACTAGGCATGGTAGATGGTGGAAAAGAGGCGGCTCAGCACGACGGCGTTGCATCGAGGGTTTTCGGCTCAGGACGACGCGACGGCTGGGACCAGCCCTGGGAGGCTCAACTGGGTGCGGGGTCGATTTGGATGGGAGGGCGAAGCACCGCGGGGCAACACGGGTTGCAAAGGCCACGAGCAGAGGCACCGTTGCCTTCGTCACCTTCGTCGCCATCCTCCATTTTGACATGTAAACCAAAGAAGAACGTCGGAGGGGTCAGGCCTTGTTTTTTGGCCCTCACCCTCCAAATTATGATTGATAGCAATAGGTTCACTGGAACGAAGTATGAACATGTATAGAATATATTTTAAAACATCATTTCTCACAACCCTCGTCAATATTTAATCCCAAATCCCACAAAAGAAATAGATGGGGAGAACATGGGATGTGATAATCAAAAAACCCCTACCTCATTCGCTTGATGACGTTGTTAAGAGAAAGATAGTATGTTCATCGGTTCGGTGTAGGTGAGGATGTCCCATTTCATGAGAATTCCTGAGGAATATGGTAGAAAGGGGTCTACCTACTTCATTTGTGGAGTGTTCTTTGTCGGTGGATCATTCTTCATGGAAGAGCGTTCTCAAAAGATATCCTTCCTCCAAATCCCTCCAATGATTCCGTGGATAATAGAGTATGTTCATTATTTAGATCGTTGGACAAATTCAAATTAGCATAATTTATCACTGGGTTGTCTTAATTAAGAGTATTTGTGTGTGGACATTTATGGTGGAGGAAGTCAAGAGGCTCATTCACATAAATGAGGGGGGTTGAGAGGTTTTTCTATATAACGAGGGAATTTAAAGAGGTTTAGGCCTCGGGTGCTCCCCCCACCATAATCTCTCATTGGAGGTTAGGTTCGAGTGGTCCCCACCACCATAACTTTTCGTGGGAGGTTAAGGGCTGGTGGTACCCACTTCTAAACTTCCACATGGAGGGTTTGATCCGGTGGACCCCACCTCCCAAAAACTACATCAGTGTTACAAATAAATATAAATAGTCACAGACTATTATTTCTATTTTAATATTATACGAAAAAACCCAAAAACAATTTTTCACCCTCGACTAACGGCCATCATGGTGAAAGTCTTATTAAGCGAATACCGACAATGCGAGTTCAACGGTGCCCCCAGATTTCAATTCTGATCAAAAATTAAAAAGTTAGAAAAACCCGCTAACACATTTACTGAACGTACCCAAACAGAAGTTCAGAAAATCATTCCATACACTCCTGGCCTTGGAATCATGCGTCGTCATTTATTGTGAACTCGTAATATAACCATTTATTTTAAAAAAAAATTACATCAAAATTTTGGGACTTTACACTTGATCATTCCACTATAGCGAGCATTTGCTATCAAACTTTTTTTATTCTATATTTTCATTGACTTATATTTAGTCATGATCATGTCATGATAATCTTATATATATTTATCATTTTATTTGTTTCATTATGGATACTATAAAATAATAAGTAAATACTACTAATAGACATCCCAACATTAATGTTTTTAAATATGATCCTGGAATATAATGGTGAAAATATCCGTTGAGGTCATAGTGTTTGATATTTGGAAAACTATGGAGGATAAATATGAAAAATAGAACTTCTATAAATAATTGGAGTGAATAATATATAATTTAATATGAGTGCAATTGTAAATCCATGAATTCCATGTGCATTGATATATGAGAAGATGAATTTTATAGAATTTAAACTTGTGATATGTCATGTCATATTGGGGATACTCTTTTCATTTCTTGGGATGTAACATGAAAGTATAAAAAAATACATTTAGTTACATATAATATCTAATATGATACATTCATGATAATGCCTAAAAATATATTTTTGAAATGTATGTCAGATTAAAAAAAATTGAAAATACTATACATGAACATGGAAATACTATGGAAGATAATGAACATGTGTTAAAGATCTTTATATATCAACCTAACTGATGGAGATGCATTTTTTCCCTATTTGAGAGTTATGTGATGTTCATAGTAATCCATTGAAGAAACTAATTTTAAAATATATAATATATTATGATAACTCATAGTTAATGATTATGATGAAGAAACTAAGGAATTTATTACTGTTACAATATCTAATTTAATATATTAATAAATATTGACGGATAATATTGCTATTGAATGTGACGGTGAAGCTAATAGTGATGAAGAGATATCCCAATTGGAGTGTTCATTCAAGAAGTTCTATAATAATAATATGTTCCCTAGAATGTATAATTATAAAATAAAAAATAATATATTTGTAAATTTAAGAATCATGATTAATTTTGTGATAATACAATTTTCGAGTTCGAAATAAATTTTCACATCATGGTACTTTGTTCATAGATGTATTACAAAAGAAAATTTTATTCCATATAATAGAAAACCATGAAAGAAATGAATAAATACTAGAGTTTCTTAGAGGATACCTTAGGTGACATTAACTCTGAAAAATAAGATTCCATTTAAAATTATATTCAATTTTTTTTATCCACTATACAGGAGGTAATAGATTCTATCTCTATTTTCTTTGAAATTTTAGTTTTCTTATGCTTATGATTTGACTAATGAAGAACTATTTGAGTATTTATCAATGTTTGAGGAAATAATTAATGGAATAAAATAAAAATAAAATAATCTAAATAATAAATAAACTGTAACAATTTTTAAAATATATATTCATTGTTTTGAAAAATAAAATATGTTCATGTTGTCAAAAAAAATAATGATTTAAAATTATCTAACGAAAAACTTTATAAGGATATTTAAAATTTCACAGAAAGAACTAAAACCACTAATATAATTTTAGGAAATTAGTTTTTACATAATATTAAAACTATTTATGGTTTTTAACAATGATATAAAAACAAATTATACAAAAAATATTTTATTCTCAATTCAAATCTAATAAAAACCCCATTATTATGTATCACAATAGGAACTTCAATGTATGGAGAAAGACAATTTAGACAAAAAATAAGATGTATTTATAATTATATAAATTATCTAATGAAACTATTATTATGAGGCTTAAATATATTTGAATTAAAAAAAATTATTCTCTATATTCTCTCAACCCAAAAAATTATTGGAACCGAAATCATCTCTTGTTTGACTAATTGCAGTTAATATTCATAAAATACTCTAACAAGAGATAATGTTATTTAGATTGTGAATATTATAGAAACATGTTTAGATACATATCATTATTAAATAATTTAGTCATTGTAAATAGTGGTTACCTAACATTTGGTGATAATGTATAATAAAAAATATTTGTCCTTATTCATGTTAGTTACTATGAATATCATATTAGTTTGAAATATTTACATAATGAATTTACAAAATAAAAAATACCATGATTTTATCAATTGTGAGATGATGGTTTTCATGTATGATTTATAAGATAATACATATTAGTTTATTGATTATAATTATAAATTTATATTTACTATTTCTAGAGATGACCATATTCATTCTATTAATTTAAATTCGTTATTTTTAATAAATATTTCATTCTAGATTCCTATCATTAATAATATTAGTTATAGAAATAGGTAATAGGTCATTATAATATATAGTAACTTAGAAATATCGTTACAATGTGTTTGTACAAGGTTCTACCAATGTTATAAATCCCAAATGATAAAGTGTTTGATCCATGTCGAATGTTGATGAATCATAAGATTTATATCAAATCAATGAAAGAAGTTTCAACATCTCAACACAAATTCCTAGATCAAATCGATTTATTTAAACCATATAGAATTTATAGTATAGTTGAAAATCAGTATTCTTATGGGATTGTTTATGATTATTCATGATTCACATTAGAGTATCATCTCACGGATAAAGTGAATATTTTAAATTCATTGAGAAATATGAAAAATCTATTAAGAAAATTACTGGTCATACCACTAATAATGTATGAAATTTTCATGCACATGAATTATAAAATCATATTTTTAGGGGATCATAGTCACAATATATATATAGTCATAACTTCTCTGATCTTATAACTCCTAAAATAATGGATTTATTTAATGAATAATGTTGACCAAAGAATAAATTTATTGAATTATGCATAGTGAATATGACATAATTATATAATTTTGGGTCAAATAAATTTATAAAACTTGGTGTTTATTTATTAGGGTTTTAATAAAAAAAATTAATTAAAATGATACATGACTTATGGATTGTAATAAAATGTAATTAAAATTACATCAATGTTAGTGGTTGTAATGTATATACTCCGGAGAAACTATAATCTTGATATATTTTTACCCAATACTGTTGATGAACTTTGTTAGGAATATTCATTCTTCATAAAATGCAGTTCAGTTCATAAAAATATAACTAAAGTAGTGGAATAATCTATTCATGACACTTTTTATAGTACAGATCCACCAAAACCCAATATTTATATAGAAAATCTAGAGGATGGCATGTATAATTTGATAATCAATAACATATTCAATCCTACTAAACACAATATTTATTTCATAGAAAAAAAATTTATAGATATATAACTAACCAAACATACCTTAAAATATTGTAAAAATTATGTGAATCAATTTCAATAACTATAATAACTATTAAATGTCAACATATATATATTTTCATAGGTGGTATAGAAAAATTGGAAAAAACGTGATTCCCTAAGAAACATCTTTTAGCACTAAAACATTGTGTACAATTAGGACCTAAAAATATAAATTAATCAATTATTTATTAAAATGGGTAATGCATATGAAATAAAAATTAAATCTATTTAAATGAAATAAAGTGTGGGATATATTTATGAGACCCCAAGAGTAACTAGTTATTTCCACTACAAGGGTATATATAAATATGGTTTATTATTCTGGAATTGTTTATAGAAATACGTTTACATTGGTTGAAGAATTTTTTTTTCATGAGTAATACATTGACTATATAGGTACCTTTACAGAAGTTTCAATACATAAATCCATCAAAAAAAACTACTAGCATAAGAAAAAAATTTTGTTTCAAACCTTATAAAATTATTGTTAAGAGTGAATTCATGGAAGGTTACATTACTGAGGATTTTTATATTGAAAGACCCTTGGAAATTAAATTCGTCATTTTCCATGTCACATGCACTGATTTTGAATGGAAATTTAGTGTTTAAAATATTTTCATTGATCTTGGTATGATAATCACTAGTATTTTTTTAGTTAGATATTTATGTAAATAAATGTTTCGAAGATGTAAAATTATTTATTAAAATATTTCCAAATTATATTTTGATAGTTCATAATTATGATAAAGAAATTAAAAATGATTCATCTAGAAATTACCAATATAATTAATCTTAGTAAAATAATATATATTAAATTTGAAATGTGTTATATGGGAAAAATAAAATTATTCCTCGGTTTTAAATATTTTTTAAAGGAAAAAATTATATTAAATTCGATTGAATATATTAAATAACTTTTAAAATATTTTTTCATGTATATTACTAATATAATCCACATGACATTAAGTAAAATATATAATTTTGATTTGGATATAACTATTAAATAAATGGTCCATCCTATATATAATGGTATGATTTGATGATTTTTATATTTTATAGAATACCAACCAGAAATTATGTTCAACGTATGTGTATTCACATTTACCAATAAAATACCCAGATGTAACATATTAATATGGATAAAATATTTTTTAAATATCTAAATAACACAACCTATTTTTGAATATTTTAATCTATATGGAATAAATTTTCCCTGGTTATTTATTCGAATGTTGATTGTGTGGTTTTATGTTAGGAATGAAATAAACCATTGGTACATGTCAACTTCTTTTCACATCTCTAGTGTCATGGTGTAGTAAAAATTTGAGATATTTTATCAAAATTTTCTATAGAAGTTGATTATATAGTTTTAATAAATTTCTGTGAATAAATTATATGGGTGATACCTAATTTATGAGATTATAGATATCAATTATGATATGTCCTAAAATATTGTGACTAAACAAGTATAATTTGATTTTATAGAAATCTGATATCACATTATATGATAATGAATATTGAACTAAGACATCCCTTTTTGAGATATCATATTTAAAAAGTTGATATAACAATTTAGTACATTACAATTGAAAATTTTATTGCTAATATTTTCCAAAATCAATAAAGTGATGACTGATTTCTTAATTTTAAAATATATTAAGGTACATGTTTGGAGATATTTATATATAAAAAGAATCAATCTTCTTTCAAATTGTTAATAAAATTATTCTAAATGAATATATAATTAGTGATTGATGAACCGAATGATTTTATGAGAAAAAGTGTTAATGGAGAATAATTGTTTATTTCATAAAAATAGTGTGAAAATACATAAATGTTCAACATGAGGGAGAATATGAATATTAACATTGCTACAATTTGATATAAATTTATTCATTAAAATAAAAAATGATTTTTGGGAGTTTATCGGTGATAGACATATGTGGATAACTAATGTTGTGGAAATAAATGATCAAAATATTTTGTTAGTAATGTTTATTCAAAAAATGGTCTACCCCATGAAAGGGGCCTTAGGTATATTAATATATATGGTTTTTATGTGGTATAATATCTTTAATAATTGTATAAATTTGGCAGTGGTATGATATTTAATTTATAATGAGAATTAGTTAAGTAATCATTCAGCTAAGTCTATTTCATTATCTCTCCGTATGTTTTTATATATGTTACTAAAATTAAAAATGATTCCCTAGAAGGGGGATATTTTCCTACATGATATACCAGTTTTTATTGAATCTCAGGTACAAGTGGAATGATGATAGTAAAGTGGAATCCATTGAATAATAGATAGTTTATAGATTAAAATAAAATATATGTTGATTTTTTCCTTATTAGAAACCCTTTGAGGACCCTTGATGGAATAGTTACGTTTCTCGATCTACATAAAATTATAGTGTATTATTATTAAGAATAATTTATTTCTCATAGCATTGGTAGTATGAATGAACCCACTGATCTTGGAAAATAGTCTTGTAGTTCTTATAAAAGTTAATTTATTTTTATTCTTAAATGAGTTGGAGATCAAAATATTTTTTACGTATATCTTACATATCCCATTAATTTACCATATGATGAGAATGAATTATTTGACGCTGATTTATTTGATATTGGGATTTCTTTATCTGATCACTATGAAAACATTGATTCAGAATCAAATGATGGTTTTCAGATAATTTAAGTGGAATATAATGATTTTATAGAAAATTTAATTGAAATAGAATAAAAAAATTATACAATTTTTTATGACTTGAAATTTGATGTACTCTTTGAATAACGGAAAACTATGAATTTTCTAATGGGGATAAATCAATAGTTTGTTCTCTACTTGGGGGTTTTAATCAATTTTGAGCTAGACGATAATGATAATGTGGGAAGAACCTCTAATCATGGTGACATTCCATCCCAATACAATATAAATACCATAAAGGATATCTAATTTCCATAATTGACATAGATGAATGGATTAAACCCATTTATTATCCCATTATACTTTTAGTTTAGGAAACTCAAGAGTCTTATCATATAGGTCTATTGATTATCTTTCCTCATACATTGTAAATAACTTCTCCCCATAATCCACAAACATCCTATGTGAAAAATTTTATTTCTATCCTTTAATAGGTGATATGTTTTTTATACCAAAGAAAATAAATTTGGAATGTAAAACTAGAGATGATTATCCAAATATTGAAGAGATATATTATATTTTTTCTCTTGTTATTGTAAACATTCAACTGAAATTATTTCATATAATTTTTAATTTATAATAGGAAAATATGTGTCTACTTCAATTGGTTGATGTTATCCACTCTAATATAGAGTATATGAAACTATGAAAAACAATATGGTATCAAATAATGATTATCCAATGGTCCTATAATTACTCATAATTTGTTTATATACATTATTTTAATACTCCTACCCCATTATAAATTGAATCTGAGTTGTTTTGATGGATTTTTAAAGAGGAAAAATTTTAAAATCTAGAAATTGTTACAACCAAATGTGAGATTTATCATCTAGACATCAAAAATCATGGTAAATAATCCTATGAATTAGTAATGGATAGTGTTAAATATACATGAAATATTATTGAGGCGATCTCTCATACAATCATGTCTGATATGTATATGATCATTAAAAAATGATTTAACACAATTTTTCATGAATTTGATAGAGAATCTAAATGCACCCCATATTATTGGAGATATTATGAAATAAGTTGATTAACTCAAAATATTGGAACCTTGTTTAGTGATCATTATGGAATAAAGTGGTTTTTCTTTTCCACCATGGTGCATATTGGGTGGGTTTTCAATGAGTTTCTTATATTAATGGAGTCTGATATATTAATTGATCAAACATTCATTTTTTACCTATAATTATACCAATTTCATATTATACTCCAACCTATACTCATTTTTTCTACACATAAATCTCTCTCATCATTGATCCAGATTTTAGATTTAATCAAGATTCTATCACCTAAAACTATATTTAATAGGAATTTACATTCTACCTCCAACTCTTACACCTCATCGCCCCTATGAACAGTATAATATCATAGAATATAAATCCATTTTTCCTAATGACTCATGTGAAAATAATTATAATTAATAATTAGATTATTTATATAATAAGGATTATCTTTTAATTTATGAAAATTATATCAACATTCTCTTTAATTAAATCCATATTATTATAGTTATGTTTCCTCTTATTCTATAAATTATTAATAATCCGAAATGATATAGAAATAGGATCCATGTAAATATTTTTGTTATTTTTTCTTTATATTTTTTTATTCATGCATTAAATTATATTCCTAGAAATTTTTTCCCTTATTATATATAACATCCCTAAATATTAATTCCTATATTTTGTGAAAAAATTATAACCTTTACATTTATATATTTTATAAAACTATACATGACACAATTTTAAACATTCAAAACTCAAAATATCAAAACAATAATATTGGATCACATACATAATAAAGTATCAATAAGATTAAATGTTTTATAGAATTATAAAAAACTACTAGATAAACAACACACATAACATTATGTGTGCATTTTTCCCACTATATCCATATTTTCATATTCTATATAAAAATCATCAAAATAATCGATAAATTTATCCAAAAATGAAAAAAATTCTATACCCAAATCATGGAACATAATTATTCATAACATGGGTAAAATATAATATAAAATATGTTGATGTTAAATAATAATTAATTTAAAAATTATAATAATAAATTTAATTTGATTCATGATTATAATATGAGGATAAGGGTTTGATGAAAAAATAAATGTTCATGATCAAAAAATAAGAAAATTCATACCCATCAAAACCTAGATAATTAAGCATTCGATAAGGAATAAAGAGTTAATAATGGAAAGATTCATCCAAAGCTATAATAATGAGCTATGTGATATCATTCATGATCAATGTAACGATTTATTACCCATAGAAAAAATAATGAAAACAAATTGGTATTGTGGAAAATTTTGTTCATATAACCATTTCAAAAAAAATATATTATGAACATAACTAGTTAGCATCAATTTTATATTAAGAGTATCTTGTTAATAGGTCAACTATATCATCTCTTAAGAGTTAAATGTAATCTGTTAACTCTTTTATTATAACCTAATTAATTTTTGAGATATATTCGTTATTACCATTGTATATGTTCTATCAACCACACCAATTCATATTAGCTAAATATGGATCACTAAATATTATCAATAATTTCTTAGTAAAATATCCTGGGAAATGTAATTAAAATTTTATACTTTTCAACATAACAATAATTTTTGTAATTTAATATCTTGATTTACCCATAGAAAAGAAAGGGGAACATTTCAATTTCCTTGAGAAAATAGTAATTCGTATAGGGAAGGAAAATTTATTGTATGATAATATAATAATCCCAACGAATCAAAGGAATATTTACTGAATGATGACATTGGGGAAGATAACATTTAAAATAAAATGTAATTAATTTCATTGTAAATAATATAAAATAGACATTTGAGTAATATTTTATAAAAAAATTACAAATTAATGGGAAACACATATTCATTGAAAATAAAAATTGAAACATATAAAGCAATATAAAAATAAAATCACTGTCATGATTGTGGGAAAATATATTCATTATATTAATGATTGAAATAAAAATTTCTTTATTTCTTCTATAAAATATAAAAAAGGACATTATCATATATTTTTTAAAATATCCCCTTTAAAATATATTTAAAGATGGTAAAATATAATGTAAAATGAATTTATAGAATATTTTATTTAAAAAAAAGAAGTATCTAAAGAAAAATATAAAAAATTAATATTGGAGATAAATATTATGGATCTCATAGAAGATAGAGGATTAGTATCATGTACAGAACATATTGGGATAAATATTTAAACAATAAGGGAATAAATGGAAATTTAAAAATTGAACAAAAACATTAATTATAGAAAAAGAATAAATGATAGTTGGTTTAGAAAAATAATAGCATATAATTATCCCCAATTTAACATTGAATATAAATATTCCCAAAAAAATAGAGTTGTAGCATAAAGTAATTACCATGTTGATAAATTTTAATTTAAAATAAATTGAATGAAAAATAATGATATGGATCTATAAATCCCATTTATTTTATGAATTTATTTACATAAAATAAGTCAAGATTATATAAGAAAATTTTATAAGTAAATCATGTTTCACAAAATCAAACATGTCTCATGAAAATGAGATTGATATAAAGAAAACCATTTAAAAGATTATAAATTTTGAAGTACTATTTAATCCATGAAATTATTATTTGTAGATATTTAAATGAAAATAAAATTGTTTAACTAAAAAATTAAAAAATATACAGATTAATAATAATGAAATCATGGAATAACAAATTTCAATGATATATAGTTATATTCCATTTATTGGTAATTTAGTTAAGGAATCACTTTCAATTTCATAACATTTAATTTATATCTCCTAGGATGAAATAATTTGATTTAAAATATATAAAGCCTTTGATTTTGAATTATTGAAACCATAAAATTCAAAATTGTAAGTGTATACAAAAAATAAAATAATTTTGTTCCCATGACATTAAAATATTCCTCAATAAAAGTAAATTCAGAAAAAATCACATGCATTGATTCCAAACGTCACATGTTTTCCTTTAAATAATAAATACTAAACTTTATAAAATATATTATTTAACCGTAAATATTTTATGGTGTAATATATTATATATATAAATTTTTATTTCATTTATATTAGTGATATTTTTAATTAATTAATAATTTAATTCCACTTTGTGTGTTTTGAGGACATTTGGTTTATAATTTCAAAAGGGATTCAGTTTGTTGACCATTGTCAAAGGGTATGTTTATCAGCCATAACTAGAATAACAATCATGAAATAATTATCATTATTAAAAATAAATTAAAATTATAAAATCAACCATGTAATACTTTATTAAAATAAACAATGTGACAATTATGGATATGACATGTCATCTGTATGCGTGAGTAACACATCAATTTTTAAACGATCATGAAGTAATGAATGTAATTAATATTTTATATATATTTAACGACCATTATATAATAAATATTAAATTATATCTTTTGATATGGTATATATATCATACATATTATGTTTGATGAAAATCAAATGACATCGCTTCGTGATGATAGTTGTCCGCATATTTGTTGGAACAACGTCAATATTTTTCAATGAATGAAAATATAAGAAATTACATAATGAATTATCCTAAAATAATGGAATATATTTAATTAATATCATGTATATATATAACCAAACATTATATCTAGTTGTGAGAGAATGTGATAGAAAATTAATTACATTACTTCCAGAATTAATTTCCCTCCATTCATAGGAAAAATTGTATTGTTAAATTTTATATAGAATAATGATATATATATAGTCTATTTAAATAAAATGGAAACATATTAATATATATTTGATACTGATAATTTCACATTATAATGGTTGTTGGATATTTTAAGGGGGTGGAAGAAGAAATAAATCCAAAATGATTGGTTAGAAGATATAAAACTTTTTCTAAAAATAACATTTCTAATATAGTATAAGACATATAAGTTTATAATTATACCATAAAAAGAAAAATATAATTAGTGGAATGATTTTAAAAAAATATTTGTATAGAATTTTATGAACAATTATTATCATTATGTATGAAGAGGACAGGATATGGGGTCCTATTTTCTTAATTGTAGGAAGGGGAACTCATGAAATTACATAATATAATAAAAATAGTATTTTTCATGTTAAAATAATGAAAATTGATAATATTTGATTTTATGAATTCCATGATTTTAAATAATCTCATGAAAAAAAAATCACTTCATGTTTATAATATGTTTAAACAAATAAATTTTTGTTTTAACCTATGTCAGCCTTTTTTATGATTATCATGATAAAAATATATTGTTACATTTAAGGGTTAAGATATTTAATATAAAATGAAAATTTTTCTATTAAAGGATCATGAATTATATTTCCAACTAGATACCAATAAATTATTTGAATACATTATTATTTGGTATTTTAAATAATTTAATAAAATACTGTTTAATTTAAAATTACAGTAATGTCAATTTCAAAACTATTAATAAACAATGATGTTATTAACATAATTATAGAATATTTTTTCAAATATAATAATTTAAAAAATTTATAACATGTAATATTTATCATAAAAATTATTGGATCATAATCATGCAATTAAATTATATTACATTTAATATTTTTAGATGGTTAAATTTATTCCTCTATTAATTGAATTTATATTGTGTAGGCATTATGTAACTATTTATGGTAACTATTTAACAAAAAAATAGAAATAAATTAACATGATAAAAAATAAATCATTATCCATAAAATAAACATTTAAAATAAACATTCATTTTTTATCCCAACGTATAGAATTTAAATATAATAAATCATGGAGAATGATATTTTTTACTGATCATTAACTAAACTATTATGATGCTAAAAATAATTTTAAATAGAAATAAAAGGTAATTATTAAAATATTTTATTATTATTTATGAAATATAATCATACATTAAAATTAAGACAACTTCTAATGTTACTTTTTACTACTTATAACTTTATTTTTACCCTTAATTGGACTATTTATCCTTTAAAGTTGTAAAAACGTTTATATCTAATCTATTCATAATGTAGTTTCCCCGGATTCTGGTATGTAACCTTTACATTATCCTGTTGTTATTATGAATTTTAAGGGTGATGTATGAGAGAGTTTCGTTAACTATCAATATGTTTTTCTAGTTAAAGGAGAGGTACACGGGTAGTGCACTGTTTTCCCTAACTATGAGAAATCCTAGAAGAAACAATGTGAAGTTGCATTTTTTTATTGTTTCTTTATCACGGTTTGTACATGGTCATCGAGACCATGCGAGGAGGTCATTCAGGGAGATCATTAAGGCCGTATCTAACACATTTTTAGCACACGATTTGGCCGACCATGCAGACTGACCGGGGGTGGGTTAAAAACCACCTCCTTAAAAAGTGGATCAAGGTTGGTCTTGCCCTTAATCCACTCATTTCATCCCAAAACATCTCTAACTCAAGATTATTCTTCATTTATGTTGAAATAATGTTTTCCCATTGATCCAGAGGCAATCTGAATGAATTTCTTGGTGATTCAAAGCTAGATTCTTGAGGTATGAGATCGTTCTTCATCATTCATGATCAGTTTCATAGATCCACATATATCTACTTCTCCTATATTATCAGTTTCATACTAATAGATCCATTATGGGTATATCGAAGACATTTAATGAAAAATATGTTGATATTTGGTCATTATCCAGAAATGAGAAGAGATTTATGGTAGTTTTGGGTAGAATTGACCCACTTTCTTAAGCAATGTTTTTCTATTTTTCGTTTCATCATAACCTTCATGGTAAGTGGCTTCACAGTTGACTCCTATTAGTAGAACTAAATTTAATGGTTTTATATTGATTTATTCATTTAGATGTGACTGTGAATTGTCTTATTTATGATTTTTAAAGACTCTCTTTAGTGTTGGTTGTAGAAAATCTGGGAAATCTATGCATTTTATTGATTTTTTTGATTCTTGATTGTAAAATTTGAATTTTAAAATGGGATTTATCATGAATAATGTTACATGTATTTAATAAAAATGTTTCCAATAAAATTAATGATTTTATTGAAATGGAATGGGGGATTTGAATTTGGTGTGTTTAAATAGGTTTTAATTAATGAACAGTTTTGTTTAATTGGTTTTATATGGTTATATAAATTGTTTTGGCATAATATTTTTGTGTGTGTGGACCACTATTATGAGTCTTGGTCAGAATATCAACTTGTGAAATGTTTGAAAGGTGTAATGGTGGAAGGGATATAATAATCACGTGATGACATGGTAGATTGATGAGAGAATTTTCATAATTATGGAACTGTCATAATAAATAATGCATAGTTGGAAGTCTAAATAAGTGGAATGGAATGGATATAAAATAACCTTACTGAGAAATGTTTTTAAATCCTTATATTGTTAATTCTATAGAAATGTTTCAAATTGGAAATTGGTTGAATATATCACATGTTTATAATTGGTTTTAAATGGTTCTTAGAACGTTTTATATTTAGTATAAACTATTTTGGGAATTTTTATTATATATACTATTTATATAAATGATTCTAATATTTATATCCTAGTAGGGTGATTAGGGAAGTAATTGGGGTAATCCTAACTAGTTTTATAATCACAACAACATTGGAACATTGGTTCTTTTTTAGATAGTATCCTCTGAGTCTTAGGAAATGAAAATATATGACATGTTTATAGCACCACATTATGATGAACATGATATTTGGTGATATTGGATCATGGAGCATGTGCATCATGGAGGCTTGTGGTAATATTGTAGGCATTACTCATTCTTCCACTATTTACATTAAATTTTAATGGGATTCCACTGTTGAACTTTTTGGTTGTATTTTTTTATAAAGTTAATGGTTGAATTGGATTGAGTATATTCATGCATCATATATTGTGTTGTTTAGATAGGATTTGTTGGGATAATGGTTTTCGTTACACAAGGGTAAATCATCCCCCACATACATTTGAAACCCTATGTAATTTATTTCCATCCATTGGTGTCTTGGTGATTTCACCAAAGTACTAGTAGTTATTCATTATATTTTAAAACCAATGAGAATAAGAAGGTCATTAAAAATTGTATTTGTTTTTTTTTCTAGAAAATATTTTTTGACATTAGTGTTATTCTTCTTATTCTATACCTTTCCCAAAAATTATTTATATATTTTCATTTTCTTGGAGTTGAAATTCATTCTTTCCTATCACATAGGTTGTGATCATAGAAAACAGTAGGATTGTCATGACATAAAATATAGACCATAAAAATATGTAGGTAAAATTTTTATTCTAAACATCATGTTACCATGGATTTGGTTACATAGTTGTTTTGGAAACACATATATGATTATGTAAATCTTATTGTCATGGGTTTAGCCAATTAGACAAGAATGACATGCCTTGTAGAGGAATGAATTACAACTGGGATTTCATATTTCATTTGGATTAATGATCTATGTTTTCCAAAAAAGTGATGATTATTTAAAATCATGAGACTTTTTTCAAATGAAATACATTGAAAAGAGCATGGTTGTAGTATTTTTAATGTAGTTCGATCATTAAAATAAAGTCACCTGTTTTCATAAATTTTTTATTTTGGAATGTAATTTTGTGATATTTAATGTGCTAAAATAGAATTGTTAGTCGATAAATTTTTAGAGAGTGAGAATTATTGTGTTTATTGTTTGTTAAGAAAATGGCACATAGTAGGAAACGTAGAAAGAAAAATGAAGAAGATGTAGAGAATGTGGTGTCACCATAGCCATATGTGAACCAAGAGATAGTTTAGTGTATTGTTAAATTATTTCAAGGTGTGGATAGAGGGAACCATATGGATGATCCATGGCTTGTGGATCATTCCATCTGGTTCATTAAGCATAATCCACCCATATTTTGGGGAGATTCTGAACCGGAAAAGGCAAGTGTTTGGCTTAACAATATGAATCTTATATTTTATTTCATCGAAAAACCATCAACACTGAATGACAATATAGAAACTTATATGCTAAAGGATCTTGTATTCTAGTGGTGGGATCTAGTATTGCATGATAAACTAGATTAAGGTCGTACATTGGAGGATTTTGATGAATATTAAAAAAAATATAATATCCAAAAACATTCAAGATCTAGATAACAACAAAAATCGTCAGCATATAGAATAAGTATATATCATTCATATAATATGCGGCTAATGTTGTACATTTTCTCTCTATTAATGATGTTATGGAGGCTGAGGATGTGAAATAATGCAATTTTGAATCAGGGATGAGGTAGGCTATTTTCTCAATGACTACAATGTTATGTATTATATATTATAGAAATATATTGAATAGAGAGATAGTGGATGAATTTTATATATCAGGTCTATGGGAAGAGGAATTATGATTATGCATATGGGATATGGTAGGAACTCTATTTTTTGGTGAAAGTGGAAGATGAACACCTATTTTCAAGATAGTTGAGGGACACTAAAATATATGACTGGATTAGTGAAACATCCTCCATGATCAATGATCCAAAATTCATTTCTTCAATATGGACCCTTTGACCACATGATGCTAAATTGTACAACAAAACTAAGAGCATACCATAATTTCAACAAGATTAGTCTTATTAAGTGATATTTTTACAATTCTATGACATATTGTTCCCAAGACACTTCTCATGTATTGAAGGCATCATATGATTCAATGGTACAAGGGTATGAAAATCAAACTTATAGGAAGATAAGAACAAGTCATGGTGATTCTAGGAATACCATTACTCATAAGCAAATGAAATTTTAGTAAGGGAACAAGGACCTATGTGAAGTGATGAAGAAATTAAATAGAGATGATCTTATTATTATAGATGATTAGTCTAGACCATCAACGATGATAGGTATTATTCTTTGGAATTCTACCCTTACACAAGTGTTGTTTGATACTAGTTCATCACAATCCTTCATTTCATCTCTTACTTTTGATTTTCTACGTTTAAATCTTGTGTTGATTCCCTATGTGTTAAAAATCCAAACTCATATTTGGGAAATAGAATGTAGATCCTTTTATTTTTAAAAAATAATCTATAACTATTGATTGATCTAATCTAAAATTTTAATTCATTGTGTTGGATATATATTTATATATATGATGTAATCCTAGGTATGGATTGGTTAACATTGTTCAAGGATCACATCTCTTATTATAGCATAATGATTATCTCCACAATTGAGGATGGTGGCACCCATCTATTCAACATATATAGGGTTGTAATGAATGGTGAAATGAGTTTTCTGGCACCATCTATGGGAATTCTCTATTACTAGTTTGTGGAGTTGACATTATCATCGATAGAAGATAATGAGGATACCAATTTTTCCGCAGTAGTGAATCAATTTTGAGATGTATTTCCAAATATATTTTTTAGGGTTATCACCAATATGGGAAGTGGAGTTTATGATTTATCTCATTACGGGGAGCTACCATATTTCCCTTCCATCGTATAAGATAGAACCAACAAAATTAAGAAATTTGAAAGTATAATTAGAGGAGCTAGAATGAAAAAGTTTCATTCAGCCAAGTATGTCTCTGTGGGTAGCACTGGTCTTGTTCATAATGAAATGAGATAGAACAATTCGTTTGTGTGTTGATTATCATAATCTTAACCATGATATAATAAATATTATCTTTCTAATTCGAAAAATTTATGATCTATTTGATCAATTGTGTGGAGCTCAAGTGGTTCTCTAAAATTTACTTGCAACTAGATATCATCATTTGTGAGTTTAAAAGGAGGATATTTCAAATATAGGTTTCAGAAGGAGATATGAACATTTTGAATACAATCTCATAAATTTCGTACTAATGAATTCACTACTGGTCTTTATACAAATAATAATTTTTATTTTTAGGGATATATTTATTTATTTTTATGGTTTTTATAGATGAGATACTAGTGTATTCAATAATACGGGATGATCATGAAGAACATTTGGTGATGATGTTGATAAACTTGAGATATAAATATTTGTATACCAAATTATAAATGTGTGATTTTTCAATACAAATTGTATGCTTTCCTATCCATGTTATTTCTCAAAAAGTTGTTTCATTCAATCTAAAGAAGATATAATTTTTTATCTCTTAGAAAATGCTGATGAATGCCTTTGAGATATAATGTTTTATTGGTCTAGCAGGTAATTACAGATTCTTTTAGTGTGTGAATTTTCTTGTAATACCTTTAAAATGAAATCGTAGACAAAGATTAACATTCAATTCCATTTGACTATGGAATGCGAGAAGTCTTTTCAAGAGTTCAACGATCACCTTACATCATTATCTATATTAATTTTTCCAAAATTATGATAGTGGTATGTGGTGTACTATAATGATTTGGGATATGGGATGTATGTTTTCTCATGCAAGGAGACCATTTGGTTTCGTATCAGTCATGGTAGTTGTGATTTCATGAAAAAAATTACCCATTGACATGATTTGGTGTTTTCTGCATTTGTTCATTCCATGAAGACTTGGAGTCATTATCTCTTTAGTGACAAATTTACTAGGATTACGGATCATAAGATCGTGAAACAAATTTTCTCACAATGGTATATGAGTCTGAGGAAAAGGATATGGATGTAGTATTATCATTTTTTGAAATTTTATTTGATATATACATTTGGTAAAGGAAATATGGTGGTAGATGCATTAAGTAAAAATTGATATACTCAGTTGGTAAAATAAGCTTCAAATGTGTGGTAGTTGATGTCAGTCCCCGCTGACATGCATGTCGAATGTGAATTCTATCATCATGTGGTGGTATTATTTTATGTTTTTTTGGTTGTTGATTTGTTAATTATTGTTTTGTAGGCACAACCATCTGATGTAGAATGCTTGATTATGAGTACAAATCTCAATGGTGGGGAGGCCATTGAAAGATGAAAACATGAATGTAACTCGGTTTTGTTGTTTAGAGATCAGATTGGGGTGAATATGTGTTTTTAGGAAAAACATAATCATGCTTACCACCATTCTGGATTGGTAGTATATCTGGGTATATATAAGGTATATAATGCATTGATGGAACCGTTGTGGTGGAGCGGATTTAAAATGAAAAGTATTTCAAATAGTTTCAAGGTACATAACTTTCCTATAATGTAAGAATTAACATCAATGACATGTGGGTTTGTTCCAGTCATTACCTATCCTATGGAGGAAATGGGATTATATAGCCATGGATTTCATTATAGGCATCCCAAGAATCATCCAGAAACAAGACACTATATTGGTGACAGTGGATCAACACACAATGTCATCCCATTTCCTCCCTATTCGTGAAACACATATTGTGGAGGACCAATCCAATATCTATATCCATGATGTGTTAAATAGACATGGAGTACTAGTTTCGATAGTATTGGAAATATATCTTATGTTGAAATCATATTTCTATAAATCCTTATATGAATCCATTAGAACTCAGTTGTCTATGAGTACGACATATCATTCTCAAATGGACGTGAAATCCTAAAAGATGATACAAAAATTGAAATACATATTTGATGATTTTGTAATATATTTTTGTGGCCTATAAGAATAGAATGTTACATTATTATAGTATTGTATAATAACAACTATCAAGCATCAATATATACAGATCATTTAAAGATTTGTGTTGGCATTATTGTTTTCCTCCATTAATATTGGTGGAAACATGTGAGATGTCACTAGTTGAGTTGCCGATTTTCCAAGAAAAAATAGAGAAGATAAAATTAATAAGTAAGTGGTTGGGGATGAGTTAGAGTAACTAGAAATCGAATGTGGATCAATGCTGATGTCCATTTTCATTCACGGTGACTGATCATGTGTTCTTGAGAATCACCCCGAGGCATAGATATCATCATTTTGGGAAGAAAGGCATGTTATCTCCTTGATAAATTATCAAATTAGAAATACTTGAACGGGTTGGAGAGGTTGAATATTGGTATTCATTTCCTCTATTTTTTAGACTAGTGCATAATGGTTTCCACATATCTTAATTGAAAAATTATCAGCCTGATTCGGAGTATGTGATCATATGGGATCATGATGACCTAGATATAGATTCTTGGTTGTTATATATCTCGATGAGGATTGTGGATATGAAGGATACAGTAATTCATGGGAAAATAATAGGTATTATGGTGGTTTTATTTCAATATGGTCAGATTCAAGAAGAAACATGGGAATGCGAGATGGAAATGAAAGGGCTATGGTGGGATCTCTTTTAGCAAAAGGATGGGTTTCTAAATTGTTTGGATAGAAAGGAAAATGGTGGGGAGAAACTATTACCCATATTTTATATTATTTAAACAATATGTTGTAATTGTTTTTAAAGATAAAATTTGTCATTGAAGGATTGGATATTTTTTTCGAACAATCAATAATTTTTAGTAACTAAAGGGGAAGTTCACGGGCAGCTCACAGTTTTTCGAATATTCCTAGAAAGTGTACTAAAAACCATGTGATGTTGTAGATTCTGGATAGTACAATAATCAGAGTGTGCAAATAGTTTGGGGAAGCAAGCGAGGAGGATGTACGAGGTGATATTTATTGTATAATCTGACTAAATGTTAGTTAACAGTTTTCTTAACCGTGCAAACTAACCGTGAGTGGGTTAAACCCTACATCCTTAAGAAATAGATATAGGTCGTCCTTGCTGTTAATCCATTGGGGTTTCCCCAAACTAGATATAACAATGAATTTTACTTCTCCTCAGACAAAATATGGTTCTCCCATTTATTTGAAGGCAATCTAAAGGTTTCCCTTTGTGACTCAAAATTGGATTCTTGAGGTATGTGGTAATTCTTCATCATTCCTAGTCGGTTTATTATATCTACGTAATATTACTTCTCCTATATTATTAGTTTCAAATATCTATTTTTATTATATGAGGGTATATTTTAGTTAATTCTAAATATTTTTATATTTAGTCTTTCCCATGACAGGTTCGAAGATCCAAAGTGGTTTCATTGGGAATAGACTCGGTTTCATATGTGTTATTCATCGATTTTCAGTTTTTGTCAATACCATTGAAGAAAGTGGTTTCACTCTCAACCCTCTTAGTAGAACTAAATGGAATGCATTTAAATTAATTTCATTCTGTTTATTTTATTTTTAATTTTCTTCATTACGATTTATATAAAACAACTTTTTTTATGGTTGTGGAAAATATAGAAAATTAGTGCTTTTGATTAAAGTGTTTGATTATTGATTTTAAAATGTGGATTTTAAAATGGTGTTTCTCTGGAAAAATTTTTAATGGATTTGATAAAAATATTCTAAATAAAATTAATGATTTTATTTAAATGTAATATGTGACTGGAATGAGGTTCATTTATATGGGCTTCAATAAAAGGAACAGTTTTATTGAAATGTTTTGAAATGGTTATTTCAAATGGCTTTGGTATAATAGTGGTGTGTGTGAGGATCAAATTTATGGGGCTTGGTTGGAATATATCCTTTTGATCAATTCAAATTGTGTAATGGAACATGGGGTATAATTATCATGTGATGACATGGTAGATCGATGAGAGACTATTCATGAGTATGGAACTGTCATAATGTAGAATTTATAGTTTGATTTTTGAATAAGTACAATTGAATAGAAATTACAAAAATATAACAAGAAAAGGTTATAAAGAATTGTTTGGATGTTTTTATTTAAATTTATCTTTTCTGAAATTGGTTGAAATTAGAACTTATTTTCCATGGTTTTAACTTGTTTTCAGGTGTATAAATTTTTATTTAAAAACTATTTTGGGAAATATTTTTATATAAAATATTTTAAATAAATTTTTATTAGCTTTGATTCTTAGTGGTGTGAGTATGGAAGTCATTGTGGATATCCTACGGTGTTTTATACTCACCCCTTCACTTTGGTTCTTTTTCTTATGTTATCCTATGAGAAATTGGAAAAGGTAAAGTATCACAACCTATTAGATACACCATGTGATACATGGCTTGTATTGTGATGTTAGAGCATTTTTTATCTAGATCATGGATCCTTGGGGTTATTTTCGAGTATTTAGTTTTTCATCCATTATTTACATTGATTTTTTCATGCCATCGGATATATCATGTTTTGGTTGTCTTCTTTTATAAAGGTAATCGTTGAGTTTCCTTTTATTTCATCATGAAACATATAGTGATTTGTTTGGTTATGGTTTATTGGGTTAATGGTTTTAGTTCGAAATGGGTGAATATTATCCCAATTATATTTTAATCCCTTATACATTTATTTTCACCCTTTCACATCATGGGAATGTCACCTAAGGCCTAGTAATGATTCATTGTATTCTCATGCTAATGAAAATAATTAGAAGAAATGTTTTTGTAAAAAATTCAATGATACAACTTATTACAATGAACATTCTTAGATTATTTATAATATAATAGTTCTAGCATTGATCTTAATACATTTAAAAATGTTACTCTAGATTAAAAATACATTTTCATTAATAAATAGTATTATTAACTATTAATAATCAAATCAAAATTTTCCTAAAAATACCAAATATTTACCCCAACATAATTATAAAATAATTGTTTAAAAATGGTATACTTTTTTAAATTAAAAATTTAAAAATGTTTTAAAAAATAGTTTTAACAATCCCTAAAAATGAAATAAAACCCATTTTTTAATAAATCCTAATTTTACGACCATTATAATTGTTAAAAATTAATCGATTAATTACCAAGAAATTTATTAATACATTTATATTAATTATGAAAATTATCTATGTTTCATAAATTAGATAATACTTTTTCTCCAATACAATTATAAAAATAGGATCTAATGGTAATATTGAAATAATAATAATATTTTGTGGTTTTTTATGCTTGATGTTCTTTTGTATACACTATTGAACATAGTGTTCTTTTAAAATATTCATATATTTAATTCAACATTGCCCCATTATTAAATTTATTCCTTTTGATCTTAAATCTGTTATCAATTTTTTTACATTTGATTATACCATTTTTGGAATCCCATATTGTATAAATGGATAATAAAACATCCCCTAGAGAAATGTAATCGGATATATAATGGGCATTTTGAATAATACAAAACTAAGATTATGAATATATGAACATTTTTGGGAAGTGGAATCATGGAAATGGAAAAAAAATTAATATCCAATTAATAATGGAGAGTGGAAGAGATTATTTATCATAATAATGTGGATTATTATGAAAATGTTAGTGACCAAAAAACATTAAACCAAAGAGATGTTAAAAATACATGTGATTCAAAATAAATGTAATTAGGTAGAAATCAATTTATGATAATTTTACTAATTTCGAGGAATTCATTTACAATCTAGATAAATAACATAAGGGTATATACATACTCGATCCATATAAGTTCATCCTTCATTCAATTACCCCCACAATCACATCTTTTACTCAAAAAGATGTGTATTCATGATGAAATTTTCATGTTTGAAGCAGCAAATTCATCTCCGTTCAATTCACATAATCAATGAATGGATGAGAATCTATCCCAATTGATTTTATATATTATCCAAAACTGAAATGGTTTTATGAAGGTAATAAGATACCAAAAAATGAATAAACCTTCACATGATAAAGTAATATAATAATCAACAAAATTCGAAAATATCATCAAATGTTTGATATAGATCATTTCATTAATAAATAACCTTATATTCAAAATAATATCTAATACATAAATATTAATCAACTGTTCAACCTTGTTTTTTCTCATAAATTTCACTGTCCATATTAAAAATGTAATAGTATTTTTTTCAAAACAATCTGTAATGTTAAAAATGGGGTCTACATACACCTCAACCCAATAGAATATTTCACAAATCATAATTATTCAAATCATAATCCCATAACTAAAAACCTCATAATTTGGTGTAAAATCCATTTAACTTATCAAATACATTAAAAATATAGACTGATGATGGAATCAATAACACATAACACAACATATCATAGAAAGATCCTAATATCCAAAGTTATCTTATCCTTTGATATAATTATAAATTTAATATCTTCAATACTACACACCTGAATCTAGTACTGAAAACATAATATTTTCATCTTTTTTATTTGATACCAATAAACATGACCCAATATTTTGTTTTCAAAAGAAATAACATAAAACTAATAATATTTGATCACTTATGCACTAAAGGATATATTTTTATATATTTTTGATAATTAGGATAAATTATTACATAATAAATAACCATAACATCATGTGATCTTTTATCCAATATTTCATTCTATCCAAATCAAATATTAGGTTTTAAAAAATCTCATAAAAATATCCACACATGGAAACATTATATGAAAAATTAATTTTACATCATTATTCATAAGCCGTGGAAAATGAAATATTATAACGGTGATATAAATAGATAAGTAAGCATGACCATAAAAATTGAAAATTAATTTTTTTTATGCATAAGATGAGCGTAAAGAAATGATAAAATAATGACAGTGCATGAGAATATATTAATATAATTCATACGCAGCAAAATATAGATCATCAAAATTTATAAAATGATTAAATATTTTGTAAATTTAAGAGTTATTAGAATAAATAATAATAATCTATGTGATTTTAATATTTATCAAAGGAAATATTTCTTACCAATGGTTATCATAAAGCAAATTTGTTGGTGTCTCCGAGCATTATCTTCAAATAACACTTACAAATACACTTTTATATGGTTTAACGATAACTTATTAGTACACATAACCTATTAGGAGGAAATTATTAACTATTAAACTCCATCATCTATTATGAGTTTCTTATAACAAGTCAACACCATCATTTTTACATAATGAATATTTGATCTATAATGGTGAACACCCATCATATAAACACTATTGTGATCACAAATTCATATAACATATATCATGATCACCAATGACTAAGCACTATATTATTTGGAGAATAATTAAAATAATATACTTTTCAAGAAAACAGTAACCATTTTTCATTAATAGCATGATTGATCTGTGGAAAACAAATGGGTTTTGGGACAATTTCA
This sequence comes from Viscum album, assembly GCA_963277665.1. NCBI lineage: Eukaryota > Viridiplantae > Streptophyta > Magnoliopsida > Santalales > Viscaceae > Viscum > Viscum album. The sequence goes on along the minus strand of OY728128.1, from coordinate 790,054,278 downwards.
CTGAAAAAATTACAATTTATATATAGAAAGAATATGAATGTTATCATAATAAAAAATACCAAGTAATTAGATGAATCATTAAATTATGATGAAATAGGGTAAAATATATTTTAAAATAATATTTTAAAAAACATCACTAGAAGGGAAATGATACTTTTCATTGTGTAATATTGTATACAAATTTATAAAATATTTGGAAAATTATTTTAATTAAAAATAACCATTTAAATTTATAATAGAAGAATAATATCATATAATTCTAATGTCAATGGGATATTCCATTCATATTGTAAATATTAAAAATAATCATTCCTTTTAAACATATTTATAATGTCAAAATTTACATTTTCTGATAAATTTTATTATATTAATTTTAAGACTTTTAAAATACTAAAATTGAAAATTTATAAATTATTTTAAAAATTATTTTTTTAATTAATTATCATTCATCATATTTTAATGCAAAACATAGATATAAATTAGAAATATTCCTAGTCTAAAATAAGATACATTATTATAATCACATACTATAAACCTTATTGATGATAATTTAATCAATAAGGTGGGAAATGGAAAATATGAAATGAAAAAAACATTTATATTGAAAGTATAACAAAAAAAATTAGGTTTGATAGATTAACATAATAAAATTTTCCATAATGGAAACTTCAAAATAAACAGTCACGGAAAAAAGAGATTATAACATAATACCCTCACCAAATTGATAAATTTCAAATAAAATTTTATTCAAATAAAAAATATTTTATCGATATATTTATACCATGAATTTTATGAATTAATTTATATAAATCCATTCCCGATTTAGTAAGAAAAAAATATATGTAAATCATGGTGAATGACCAAAAACATGTCTTAGTAAAAGATATTGATACAAAGAAAATCCGATCAAATAGAATAGAATTTGAAGTAATAATAAATCCATGAAGTGATTATGTGCACGTATTTAAATTAATACATAACATGATTAAATACATAATAAAACATTTTAGCGACCAATTTTCACAAAATCATGGATTAATAAAGGCAATGAATTATAATAATAACTGAGTCAATGAATTTAGTAAATAAATATGTCACCACTTAGTGACATTTAATTTAAATACCCTTGGATGAAATAATGTAAATTAAAACAATAAATACTCTGATGTATGAATTATTCAGGATATTATATTTTAAAATCGGTATTATATACACAATAAGATTGGTCCATAACATTAAAATATTACTCAATGACATGAAATCGAGATAAAATCTCTTAACTCGAAACTAGACTTTCCAGGTATATCCTTTAACTCCAGTATAATAAACTTTTATCAATCATTTCATTTCCTAATAAAAATTCCCATGTCTAATACATTATACTTAAAAAAATAATATTTTTAATTTAATGATATATTTAATTACTTTATCTGTTAATTCCACGTTTGGTGTTTTGAGGGCGTTCAGTTCATAATTTCAAAAAGGCTTCAATGTATTGATTGTGGTGAAAGTGTTCAATATTCCAAAGTATCTATAATAATAATAAAAAAAATTCTCATATTTATACATAAGATAAATTTTTTAAAACATCCCTGAAATAGGTAATTTAAAAATAAACTTTGTTATAATCACAATAACACTAGGTCGCATTTACGCATTAGTAATGCCCCCATTTTCAACGATCATGATGGAAACCAGGTAAGTGTTATTTTAACTATATATAATGATCATTATATAATTAATATAATATTTACTTCTAAAATAAAACTATATATATCATTTATATGATGTTTCGATTAAAAGTGATTCATATCACTTTGTAGAGATAATAGTCAACATGTATACATGAATGACATTATTATTTTTAAAATAATTAAAAGTTAATGAATTACTTTATTATTATAATTATATAATGATAAAAATTTTATGAATACATATATATATATATATATATATTTTTTTTAAATCTGAAATTATTTCCATCCATGGGGATTGATGAAAAAATATTACATCAGTTCGCAAAGCGGTAGTTCATCATACACATGAATGATGGTGTTATTTCCACTTGATAGAATTAGGAGATAGATATATGTTATTACATTAAAATAATAAAATATCATTTTATTGGAGATATTGATGATATTATATTATAATAGATGAAAAATATATAATGGTTGGGGAACAAGAAATTAAACTATAATGTTCAGTTAAAAGACGTACCATTTCTTAGAAAAATTTCATTTTATTTATACCTTAATCAATATGAGTATGGTATTATTATATATCAATGACTACTTTAATATTAGTATTTATTTTTTAAAATAATTTTTATTGGTATTTGCTGAACCAATATAATTTTTATTCATGAAGAAAGGTTGATATATGCTACCTTTATTAAAATAACAGAGGTGAAGCCTTGACATTTCATTTTGTATTAAAAGAGTATAAAATATTTTTAAATTTTAAATGGTTAAAAATTCGTACTATTTAAACATTAGATTTTTATTAGTTTAAATGCCCTCATAGAAGAATTTTTTTATTATCATATTATTCATTTATGATTTTATTTTGTAAAACTGTGTTAACCTATTTTGATGATTACCATGGTAATAATGTAATTTAATAATTAATGGTCATGATAGATACTATACAAGTAAAATTTTCTAATAAATAGGCCATTTTTTACATTTTCCACAATACCCCAATAACCTGACCGAATATAGGGTTTTATGAATTTTAATGTATTCAATAAATTATAATTGAGTATAAGATAACATTAATTTCGATTTTAGAAATACAAATTTATTTATACATTAATTAAATCAAGATGTAAAGTTAATTTAAAAATTACCAATAAATATTTTTTAAATTTTTTTTATTTATCCAAAAAATGAGTCAAAAAATGATTTCAAAATAAATTATATATAGTATTTTTAACATAATTTTTTAATTTCACTCTTAATTGAAAACATATCATGTTAGTGTTTTGTAGCAACTTATAGTAATTATTTCATAAAAAATTTTATAAATAAATTTCCATTATAAATTTATCTCATGTATCCATTAAATAACAATATTTTAATGAACTTTCAATCTTGTTATCATTTTTTATAATATTTAACATTAATAAATCAAAGAGCATGACATTTTGTACTTTTCATTATATAAAATATTATGATTTTAAAAACCATGTCAAAATTGGAGAGAGAGTATTATATGAGCATTTTGTTCAATTATTGATGAAATATAATCATACAATAAAATTAAGAAAATTGTTAGGGTTACTTCTCAGTCCATATCACATTATTTATACCCTTAATTAACCCATTTTAGCTTTACTGTACAAACGAAACTTACTATGATTAATATTCATAATGAGAAAAAATAAAATGGAAATATTTTTATAAATTGGTTGTGTTGATTTCTAATATTTTATTCATTTTTCAATATTGAAATAAAATAAGTAGATGAATTTAATTTCAATTTAGATTTCAAAACAAATCATCAAAAAAGTTTTTTCAAAATAATGAATTTTATCTATAAAAAATGTATTAAAAAATAATTTAAACCCAAAAAAATTAATTCAATTAACATTGTTTGATTATTAAAAATAATTTAAAAAATAAAAAAATTGTGTAAATTCTTTAATCAAAATTATATTTTTAAACAAAAAAATTTATTTTTCAGTGCTCATAGAAAATTCATTTATTTTAAAAAATATAAAAATAACCATAAGATTTTACTAACTTGGTAAATTACAAATTATTTACTTTTTAAAACATTATATTTATATAAGTTTCTGAAATTAATTATAACATTCTCTTATAAAATTTAATAAAATTTATTCAAGAAAACATATTTTTGAAGAATAAATTGACAACTAAAAATTATGTAATTATTTACCAAGAATAAATCAATATATATATATTGATTAAGAAATTTATATACCTGTCATAATATATTCAATCATATTAATACCCACAAAATTTAATAGATACGTTTTAATGGTCATATATAAATAATAATAGTAATAGCATTTCATGTTTTCTTTAACCTTGGTATTTTTTCTCTTATACGCTATAAAATGTTGTGTTTTTTTAAAATCACTGGATATTATATTCTTTACACCCCCATTAATAATTATCATCCTCAAAATATTAACTCATTATAAATATGTTAGACATTTGAAAATATCATAGCTTAAATTACTCATTGTAAAAATTGTTAATAAAAAATCCTCTTTAAAAGTCAGAAAGGTAAATATGAAGTTCATTTACAATAAAACATAAGTAGGTTTCTAAAAAGGATTACATTAATGGGATTTGGAAATAGGGAAAAGTATGAATAATTAATAACAAAATAGTGATATAATGAAATAGATCATTGATCAAAAGAAAGTGAATGATCATTATAATGTTAATGACCACAAAACCATAGACCAAGTAGACATGAAGAAATGGACACCAATTAAAAACAATTGCCGTTAATAGGATATTTTTTTTGTTTCAATATCATTTTCTAATGTTTTAGAATTACATTACTCTTTATATTAAGAACACTAGGATATATACAGACATTATAAATAGAATTTCATTCTTTAATCATGGATGATCCCTCAATTTTTTGAATATGTATCAAGATCATTGACATGCACTCCTTTAAACTTGTTTTAATGTTACATGTTTGGGTTATAGTTTAGGGAGTTTGGGGGTGAAATTATTTAATTTTGTAATTAATAGGGGTAGTTCATGGTTGAGGCTTGGTTTTCCTAAATCATATGCACAGGCTATAAAACCATGTAATCCCAAGTAGCGTTAATTTACACAGTTGGAGTATTATTTGAAAAACATTCCACCCTCTTGTAGTAACTGTGAAACCTCTGAGAGGAGCCACTCTATTAGGTGGAATATTTAGTAAATTTCTTCACCGCTATAGGAAACCATGCATACATTAAAATTAACACCTTAAAATAAATAAAAAATATAATCAACCCCCTTCTAATTTACCAAAACACTATGTCTTGAACCTAACTTGTTACTATCATTTTTTGAGGCTCATGAATAGATTCCAAGGGCTAAATAACTAAAATCATTGTGTTAAGTCCAATTGATGGGTTTTATCCTCTTACAATATGTGATTTCTTCTCTTTGATTTTCCTCACTCTCCTATCTACCATTCCAGATAAAGAGTAATGTTTTATTATACATTAGTGTGGATTTGAACATATTTTTTATAGATATAAACCCATTGTATTTTGTATCTAGGTTATTATTTTAGATCTCATTCTTCACTAATATCTTGGATTTTCCGCTTCAATAGGGGTTTACCATTATAGATTGTTCATCATCTATCTCAAGGTTTGTGGTCAAAAATTAATATCACATTACACTGATATAAATTACATTTATTAAGTGAAATTCAAATTTACATGATTTCATAACTGAATCTGTAATTAAATTAAATTTAATTTAATTTACTTTCGATAATTCAATTGGTTTAATTTAGGGAAATTATTATTTGTTCATTTGGATAAATTAATTAGAGAATTAATAAGTGGAATAATTTGATTAAAAAAATTATGGGATATTGGGGCTTTGTAATTGGAAAAATAAATGAGATTGTGTAATTGTTTAGTTGTTGATATGTGGTTTTAACTGATAATGGAAATAATGGAAAGATTGACCTAACTTTAAAGGGTCAACAGGTAATTTGATTAAATGTTTACAAAGAGTTTATTGATTGTTTTTCAAATTATTCTACGTGATTGAAAAAAATAATTGTGATTATTGTGATAAATTAAAAAGGTAAACATTAGTGATAATGTTTGATAAAAAGGTTAATGATGCATATTCTTGATGTATGTAATATTTTTAATTGTCGTATATTAAGATATTTGTTATATATGTTATGTTGAGGATTGGTATAGTGAATGAGGCTCCAACTACCAATATTTTTTAGTGAGTGTGGGATAGGGAAGGAGGATGCAAATACCCATAGGTGACATTGAGGTGTTGGATAGGGATCGAGCCTCCATAATAGTGTCTCCAAATACCCTTGTTATATTGAGGTCTTGGATAAGGGACGATGATCCATAAACAAATAAGATATTAGACTTGTTGTTTTAAACCCATGAGAATTGAAATGGACTATGGTTTCAATTGGTCAAGATATGAATTTAAATGAAATGATAAATAATAAACATGGTCTTCTGATATGTGATATACCTTGAGAATAATTTAAAATCCATAACGGGACAAATAATTTATTGATACTATGGGGGTTGTGGGGAACCTCTCTATTTATGTGGTTATTTGAATAATAATATAATAGTTTATGTTATGCATTGATCCTTATTATCTATAAAACTACATAAACTATTATTGAATGGATGTTGATTTTGAATTATTGGGGGACTAATATGATGTAATCACACAATTCAAGGGATTCATGATCAGTACTTGAATATATTTCATGTTTTCATTATATGATTAGGGCATGAGATATGTTTTTTATAGATGATTTGAGTTAGAGCATGCATTAGGGAACGATGCATGGCATCGAGACATACATGGGGGAGTTTTTAGTGTCATAATTTTGGGTTCTCATTTTGACACTTGAAACTTTCTTAGAATTACATTTCTATTCTTTAGCTATGTATATTGTTTTCAGTTTTGTTTTATCATAATAATCTTTTTTTTCTGGTTGTTATTCAATTATTGTAGTTGGTTATGGTCTATTGGTCACCACATGGTTATTTTTTTATTGTGTTATGTTTATAAATGTTTTATAGTCACTACATATTGATATATTAGACCCTCACTATGAGTTTACAGCCTCTAGTCTACGGGCTGGAATGATTTAGGTCATGTGATAAACCGGCTCGGGGCACCGATGTGCGGACCCTGGCTTGGGATGATAGAAATTTGTTTTAATAGAGTATTCTTTTCTTTTCATTTATATTAATATTTGAGAATGGTATACATGATACTAGTTAGAGATGATCCTTAAAAATAATCTATTTTATGGGATAACTAACACATCTACATTGGAAATCCCAAGAACACAGTGTGGTATTATCATTATTTTTGTTTATTAGTGCGATTTGATGTTATATTACCTCATGTTATTTACTTGTTATGTGATGTGAATATTGTTTTTGAGATTTTATATGATTTTAATTGTGGATAGGTATCGAATGAGAGATGAGTATGCAATCATCATTCATGGAAATCAAGAAATATTGTGACGTGATCTATTTTTAGGAACACAAAGAAAACTAGATTATGTTTAATTTTTTGAAATTTAATTTTATTTCAATTATTTTGTTATTGAAATAAAAATTGTGATTTATATACAATATAATGTTAAAAAATAATGAAAACTTTGAATAATTTGGTGTCTCAGGAGAAACAAGAAAAGATGAATGTGTTAATCTTGTAAACCATGAAATATATATAGGATGGTTAAGTGAAAGAAATTCATAATATAATTGAGAAATATTTTTTCCATTTCATTTTCAAAGCTAATATCGAATATATATTCATTTATACGATATAATGATATATTTATATTAAATTATAATAATCACAGGGAAATATTTTCTATTTTCTAAACTGAATTTATATCAATACATCGATTTAAAAATATATTATTTATTTTATAATTATTTTTTTTAAAAAAATCTACAAAATAATTTATAAAAATAAACCAATAATGAATACACAAAACGTTGAAACACGAAATGACCATAGAATAGAAGTGTATAAGAGAGAGTAAATATGGTTCCATGTGTGAAAATAAAGTAAAGTGATAAAAGAGATTTAATGTTATCAAATTATATTAATCAACATGTAAAATTCTTAAGCATCTCTTGAGTAAATCCTTGATATACCAGGATTGGAACACAGTATAAGATAATTCATGAATTTGAATGATTATAAAAAATAGGGTTCGCTAAATTGTAATCGATGGTTGAATTCCCCCATGTCCTAGGAACATCCATCCCAAAGGTGGATCAATTCCATCAAAAAAATACTAAGGAGTAATCATCTTTTATCCCTCACTTAGAAACATAGCATCTTCATGTATGTCAATTGAGTAATATAATGTCGGAAATATAATAAATCTACATGGGAAACATGAATAAATTCACTATATATAAATTTTATCTCACCTCATACAACCATATGATAAATATCCCCTTTTACATATCATCTATATGATAAGAAGTATTCCATCCCTTGCTGAACACAACCCATATCAATATAATAAACAAAAACAAATATAAGATCAAAATTCAAAAAGGGACTCAATGAAAACTCACATGAATGAACACAATTTAGAGATAATCTAAAAGTGACAAATGTAAAATCCATTTATAGTAATTACATGTTTTCAATTTATATCCTCAATAGTCTGAAATTTCATTTAAAACCATTATTTGACAAGCAAACCCTTGAAACATGTTTCAAAAACATTTAAAAAACTCACTATATACATTTGAAAATTAATTCAAAGTCCCACATATAAAATATCCACTACCACCCACTACCATACAAAAGTTAAAATTACACTTCATAAAAAAATTCATCATCCAACTAGATTAAAACCATTTCTTACATTTCAATTAAAAAAATCTTGGTGTTTTAAAAATTATTTTCATTTCATGTTCTACCAAGGATGATAATAAAATACAATTATGGATAATTAAAATTTCTTAAAACCCATTGAAAAAATTAATAGAACAATCAATCATATATTTAATTAAAAATATAAAATATTTAAAATCTTCAACAATTAAATGACATGAAAAATTAGGTGAACACACCAAAATACCAATCTCAGTTCAAAAACAATTGAGATGAAAGATATCACATATAATAAAGGAATGTCATAATAAGCTCAAATGGAACCTTATCAAAACCTAATAACAAAAACCACTTATATTAGTAGATATATAACCAATAAAATCCAAACATCGATTCCATGGAATTTATGTGATGGGAAGAAACCCATATTGGTAGGAATAGGGGAATGAAGAATGGAATAAATATGATAAATGATGATGGATTACCATGAGAAACTAGAATAAATATAGTGTAATGATATTTGAATAATCAATATAGATATTGGAAGAGACTCCCCATGTGAACCTAATCATGTAAGTTAATAAGGAGAAGAAAAGAGTGTAATGTCCTTTAAAACGGGGAATAAAAAAGGAATAAATAAATTTTAAACACTTATACATTTCCCAATATTAAGTTATGATGTTGGGTAAATGATGTACCAACAATTAGGGATACACTATAATGACAACTACCTTTTCATTATTTCCACTTGAAACTCCACATGGTTAGCCTAACACATTTTCTTGACACTTTTGTGAAAATTTATCTAACATGATAACTTTTAAGACTTCCAAACACTATGTGTGACCCATCCAAGAAAAAACTACAAATAAAAAAAATAATGGAATTCCAAGGTTATGTGAAACCATAGTAGGGTAATCATGGAAGTTTAACAAAACCATTCATAATGAAACATGCATTGTATAATATTAATGTTATATTAAACTATAATGTCTTCCAAACCATGTAGTGAATTTTTGGAAGATATGCATACACTAAAAATTACCCTATATATATATATATATTAAATTTTAAAATGTAAAAAAATTATAAGATACCCTAAAACAGAAAAAAAACTACTATAGTGAAATATGTATTTATAGACCCCCAATAAATACATTTTCTGTACCTACAAAATCTCTTAAAGGAATGAGTGTATCCAGAAAAATGTCACAACCACACCTCTATAAATAATGTGAGTTATGAAATTATATATCTAGGGGGTCTTTGATAGAAAAAAATGAGCATAATGATAATAAAAAGTTACTAAATTATATTAGAAAATCAATCATCTCCAAGTAGAATATAATAAAAAAAACACTGTAGAATCCAAATAAGAATAGATACTATAGGCATGCCTCCCAACTCTTAATAATCCCTCTAAATGGTGTGATAATAATAATTCTCTCCATAATCCAATAATAAACTATGATAGAGAATATATATGAATTTCTTAAAATCACCTAGATCCATTAAGCACTAGAAATCATGAAGGAACTCTCCTTATGTCTTAGAAAAAGAATAACTAAAACCATAATATATATATTGAAATGATTTTTATAATAAAAAAACCACAAATATCAATAATTATGCATAGTCTAGACAACTCAAAATAATTCCCCACTATGTAATGACATGGGTTGTACACATTAGTCACTATACAGAGCAGGTAGGCTGGGAACTTAGTGATGCAACATCATCACATTTAAAACCCAACTGTAACAAACATCCACTACCAAGTTCCCAACTAATTAAATATGAATTCTATCACTGTTACCCTAGTTTAATATAAAATTCCACCCATACTCAAAATTACAATAAAATGGCCTCAATATGGTTGCATCACTGAAAACACCTGAAGGCCTTAGAAAATTAAATGAAAACAAGTCGAAATGTTTTATAATTAGAACCTCATATCCATCCACAAAAATCAAAAGGGAATACAAACAAACCTAAAAATTTATTCTAGTGTACATCACAATGAAAAATAAAAAATAAATTTATAACAATAAAAAGTCTCCCTATCTAGAATCCACCTAGGGAATCAAATTTAGTTTCAAAAATGATACATACAAGACCAGCTAAAAAGGAATCCTAGACTGTTATATCAAAGATATTTCTCCATAGAATCAAAAATCAATAAAATATAATGGTAAAAATTCAAGAATTCCTAGTTGGAAAATAATAATGGTCATAAAACTCCACTATGAGTATTGGAAGAGCTGGAAACTTGGGGGACTACACCCAGGAACAAGATGAACACCATAAACATCGATAGGAATTTTCTGGTAGTCATTTAGTAACTTTTGAAAATCCTAATCCTAGTTAAAAATGATCCTATATCATATCAATTTTCCCATAACTAATAGTGAAAACCCAAAATAGTCATTCATCAAAACAAACACATTTAAAAAATCACAATTTTTAGGAGGAATTTTAACCCAAACAAACATCATCTAAAACATTTTATCCCACTTAAATTTCGATGAGGACCCTATTTTCAAAATTGGGGCATCCAAAAAACTAGAGTTTATCATAAAAAGGAACTAATTCAAGGATAACATTGTAAATTCATTCCAAAAAAACACCACTTTGAATCATTTCATAATAGTAACCACTTTTATTCTAAAATATATTCAAATTTTGTTATGATACTAATCTCTTAAAAGAAAATAAAAACACAAATTTCAAAAACATAACATATTAAAATTTGATTTTTAAAATAATGTACATTTCAATCAAAAAAAACTTTTTCAATGAAATTAAATCTCTCAACTCCAGTTCAATCAAATAATGAACATAAATTAATTAATTAAACTCAATAAAAAATATACTTTATACTTAAAAATCCCAAAAAATATTTTACAAACACATCACACAATAACTTATATTGAAATAATAACTGAACATAAAAATAAATTAAAATAATATACAATAACATAATTTTCATCACAAATCAACTAAAATTCACCTCAAATCAATGTTATTCACTGTTAGGATCAATTTCGGAAGTAGTGGAGGGAAGAAAATATAGAACAAAATGTTTCATTATACACCATTCGGTCATATAGGAATGTAAGATATATGACAACCATGAAACATGAACTTTAAAAATAACAATTCCATTAAACAATGAAACCAAATGGTTTAACAGACTATGTGGGATAAATATGAAACACTATTTCAATCTCCACTTTTACCTATGGAACTAATATATACCACAATATCATCAATGTAGTCCACAATAGAAAAATATCATCCCAAAGAAATCCATCAATTTTATCATAAATATAACTCATAATCAACACTAAATCATTAAAAACCCCTGGAAACATGAGCTTCATTTATAAATAAGAGTGGGAGAATCGCATAAATTGTCCCTCTTATTATATCTCAATGGTGCTCCTAGTCTCTATACTATATAGATACACCATAATGAAATATTGTGTAGTCTCTGATTCCAATTCATCCTGAACTGACCAAGTACATCCATCAATTGGACAAAAAAAATGGACTATGATATTCCATATTCACGTACTCAACACCCCATGATGGATATGTATTCAAGGGATCATAATATAATCAATGGGAATGATATAACAGTCATATAAGAATAATAATATCAATAATAAAATATATAATCTGAGTATGTATTAGATATAAGGAACATTCATTTGAATGATAATAAAATAATAAGAAACCCATATATAAATTTATTAATAAATAAATAAAAAATTGAGCAAGATCATTGACATTCACTGATATGTATACATATTAATATTAAAACAAATGAAAAAATTAGAAAAACCCATTATTATTTCCATGTAACGTGAATCCAATCCCCACATCCAAAACCAACCATCAAAATTTTAAAACATCTCCAATAAGGTCGATATAGGGAACTTGAATGAAATATATATGATTTTTTTAAACCGAATAGCATGGGAAGGATTCATGAAAAAATGATCCCATTATTTAACTACCATAATTATTATTATTTTCCTTAAAATTACATTTTGTTATATTCTAGTTTGAAACATAATACAAATATATTTTATACATTTCATTTTCAAATCCAATATCACATCTATGAACTTTTCGAAGATTACATTTTTTTAATATATAAAATCTTTTGAAATATATTTTTTAATCCAGACCCATATTAATTGAAAACATTAAGTTGAATATACTTTTCACAATATACGTATAAATCCTTCTTTTTAAAACAATATAAAAATATTTTACTAACAAATCAAAAATAAAAAGTAGTACAATAAAAGGCCATGAATCTATAGAAAAAGTAAAGACTAAAATCTTGGAGGAGACATGATACCATGTTTTTGAATCAATAAAGGTAACAAAAAATTATAAATGTTCCCAAATTAGGTCATCCTACACATCCACATATCATGAGGAACATGGGATTTAATCGACATCTCATGAGGTGATCTTAAACGTAATTGATCCAGAACTATCTCTAGTATTGTTTATGAATTAATATGTCTATAACAAAAATTCCATTAATTCCCTCAGAAGTGAGACGTATCATTACAACCACCCTACAAAATTACCCCATAAGGGATTTTAGTGAAATAATAAAACAATGAACACCAACTAACGTCATAAGGTGGACCCATGTTTCCCATTAGAACCGAGGGTATAAAAATCACACATATTGAAGAAATTTCACATAATAGATAAAGTATGATTATTAGTTATGATATCAACCATAATAAAACTTCAATGAAAAAAATGTGGAGAAAAAATCCATCCCTCAATTCATGTATAATTTAATAAATATATAAAGACTCTCTATAATAAAAACCAAAAAAGGAATCCTAAGGCATCAACTCAAAAAGCACTCCAATGTAGGGATGATTTACGTATATAATGGTTCAGATAGGACAATAAGAATACAGATAATATTTTCAATATTTTTTGACTGAGAATAATATGTATACTCAAAAGAATAATACTATAATTCTCTCATTCACTTCTGAAGAAAGAATACTAATTCAACAGTTTATAAACAATAGAACACACATAACCTAAAATATCGATGTAACAAATATTAGGCTCACCACATCAATATCACTTAATATCATATACAAATAAAATTATATCATATTAATCATATCTATAAATGCTAAATCGCACCACTTCTCCTATTGTTTTTTGGTCTTACACCCCAATGTCGTATATTTAGGTGCTCCCATCCCTTCAATCGAATCTCGCTTCCAATCACCTAGGGAATTTCATTATGAACAGAATCATGCATCTAATAGTTCTTCACATCATGCTTGAAGACTTATATTAAACCTCATCATTCCAAGAACCACATATGTAACTGGCCATCACATCTACATTCACACATAAAAACAGCCAGATATCTATAATATAAATATATCATGACAATGAAGGACACCAATCGCATTCCATCTTCATAAAATGTATAGTCCCAACTATAAACCTCCTAAACAATCTAGTCATGCAAATCCTAACTATTATATGTCCATAAGACATCATATACCACTTGTATGATCCCTACCTAGAATAAAGAGTAAGTAAAATTGTGTATTTATCCAATTATACTCACTATTATTGATGTTGGAAAAAATAACACAAAAAATATTTAGAAGTCAGAACATGATGATTGATATATGTGAGGAGAATATTGAAATAAAAATAAAAATAAAAAATAATAGTAACACAAAATTCCAACCTAATGGTTCATATAAATAACTATATCATAACTCACAACACCAACATAATGCCACACTACCTCTATAAAATTTTATATGGCCTCAAAATGATCTACAATACACAAGAATGTCAGAACCATAGGAAAAATTACATATCCAATTCAAATTTAAGACTATTATACATTCAAAAATTACCCACTATATTATATATTGACCAAATTAAATTGTTATTTATCATTAAACAAACATCACATTTTAGTTCAAGAGATATTTTTTCATTCCAACCCATTCCATTTCAAATCCATCCATAACATTTCCATTAATTGATATTGGGAAACTAACAGAAACAGAACTCAAAAAAATACAATATATATCCTCACAGTAATCTAGAAAATACTTTACATTTAGACCACACATCATAACTCCACAATTCAGTATTATGTTGAAATTTCAAATAACAACAAGCCCCACATCTCAACCACCATATATAACAACCATTGTAATATAAAACCACAAAAAATCACAAACACTCCAAAAATTACAACCACAAAACACTTATAAAACACAAAGTATCACATTTTAGTTTAACCAATGAGATTTAGCCATATTATTTTAATAATTTCAAGGTATTTCACAAAAAAATACATTATTCCATGGAATCCCAGTTTTTTTCCAAATATATTATTTTATACTTTTATATGGGGGTGAAAAAAACCAATAAGAAAAAAATCCTAAAAATTTTAAAATTCACAAAAACATAAAATCACAAAATAATCCAATGATTTTATTAATTACAATAAAACTCAATAATATCCATAAAATCATCAGAAAAAATAAAACTCATGTCTTTTCTCTTCCTCTTCTAATTCAATTTTACCAATTATTTTTCTTCATTAATAAGGATTATTCCATTTACCCAAATTGGAAAAAATAATGATATAACCCCATATACATCTAAATTTGGGATATTAAGGAACCACTAACTCAAATAGAGCTATCCAATTCTCTATGCATGGTTGGATTTTGAATTTGATGACTAACAAGAACCATGATGAATAGAAACACATTAATTATCCTCGAAATAATAATCCCCTTCAATATCCCTCTTTAATAATACAAAAAACACATATATCATAATGTAAATCATCTCTACAGTGAAAAAATGGAGAAATAGATAAGGAATATAGGTTAATTAACCTTACAATTTCCTACATTTTATCCACATATTCAATGAGTTACCCCCCTAAGGTGAGGCTTATATGCCTCCCAAAATTGCATTGGAGTTTTCCATGGGTAAATATGGATTATTGGATGGATGTATGTTTGAATGGGGAATGATAATATATTAAAAAAGTAAAAAATCAAAGGAAAAAATATAATACACCACATCAGAGTGAAAATGTGGTGACATGAAATTAGATATTGACAAAAGTGGATGTGATCTCTAAATAGAATGGCTAGTCATACTAGAATATGAGAAACACTAAAAGTTCAACACCCCATATTTGAAAAACTAGGAAAAGTACTATGTCCCTTTTAAATACAATATTGTATGTAATTCAACCACTAAAAAGAGATCTATATTGAAACCTTCCTATATAGTATAGCTACATTGAAAATGAAATAAAAATACTAATCCTCCCTAATGGAATATACATTGTAGACTGTCAATCCACATTATTGTTATACCAAAAATGGAAGAACCGACAAAAAAACCACTAAACCATCTTCTATGCCTAACATATAAATGCTATATGCACCCTTTTTATGGAAGATGATAATCGTATATGCCACAAAATCATTTTCTAATTGAAATATCAACTATAACTCTACCATCCACTCCCTAACTCCCAAAGTGATCTCCCCAAAACCCAACGTCATAAGAATTAACACACCATAATGGGTAAGAATGCCAAGACCATTATATTGGATTCCTCTCAAATGATTCTCATCCTTTTGAATAAAAAGAGAAACCAAAAAATGTAATGAATTGGTTAGAGTATATATCATGTGGGATGCATCTTAAGTATCTCATTGTAGAAAAAACACTTCCTCCATCTTATATGTGTTGAAATCCACCTCTCTCCAACAAAACCATTTGAAAATCCATACATCCCAAGAGAAATAACACATCACCCATTACAAAACACTACCTCAAGCACAAAAATTGTAAAGATTAACATTCCATTTGCGGATATTGTGTGGTTTGGTTGGCATTGACTAACCCACATTGTTATGAAATTTATGATAACATAATATTTTTTGATTAGGATGGGATTCTGAAATTTTTTTATTTTGGTATCCATTAAAAATCCCACTAGTAAAAATCACAATTCATAAATATACAAAATTATATCTTCAAAATAATTAATTAAAATAGAATAAGTAGAAACACAAAATATCTCTGGGTACTGGGCATCCATCAGCATGTCACAACCCAATTATTTATCCACCAAGGATCCACTAATCTAAATTACATGACCCAAGGTAATGATTCATCTAAACAAACCCTTATTCTAATGACCCTATATCACTAAAACAATATCTATTAATGTTATATTGTCCTTAATATCCAACTCACCATAATTAAATAAATGGGATTCATCCTAAAGATATCGATGAAGTTGAGACACATGGAAAAATTCAATAATCCTTTCTAGCCATAGTATAAGTAACAATATATATCCCTCTTCACCAAAACATACTAAAACATCAAAAGTTGCAAAAAAAACTCGGGACAATGTTACTCCCCATGAAAACCTCCACATTCCATGATGAGGAGATACCATTATGAATAAGTAGTCTGCATCCTAAAACTCTATGAGTTTACACCTGTGACTGGAATAGTATTTCTAGATGTCATATTCTACCTTAACCCTACCATAAAAAACGTAAACTAAATGAACCATTCTCTTCGCAACATAAATATTGAGAACATATAACTCCCAAACCAAAACTTAGCACAATTTAAAAAAACACATATTTCAATAAAAAATCTCAAATGGGGATATATCGATGGTTCGGTGGTGGATTTTTTTGTATGAAATTTAACTGGTAGTTACGTTATTTTATCAGAAGACTCTAATGTCATAAATAAATTCATATATCATATCCTCTAGTACCTGATCTTTTTTATATGTCCTTCTATATTTCTGAGGGAGTAAAGTACTTATGAGGCATATATGAGTGTCAAAATAATGATATATTACATTCTATACTCATTATGTTATATAATCACCCCAGTCAAATTAAATAGAACTCAAAGATCGATGAATACATCCAATATTTCTAACATCAAAAACATATATAATCACTAAAACATCCATACAATTTGAGTCCATGAATTTTAGGAGGTTAACAGAATTCATCATTTGATATGTGATTATCTAGATATCATCATATCAACCCAAATCCGGGAGTAATTTCATGAAAAATTCCATCGAGATATCATCCCACTTCAATAAAGGAACATAAATGGGTTACAATAAATCACCTGGAAAAAAATATTCCACCATTATCTATAGAAAAAAAGACACTAAGATATAGACTATATCACTACCTATTTCAACCAAGGAATTCAAAATTGTGTACTCAAACTAATAAATATCCTACATTCTTCCATGTGTACTGACGAATTTAGGATGCAAAAATCATGGAACCCCTCATGCATTATGGTTGGGATGAATAGTTTCCCCTAAAAGATTATCTATTTTTGACCATTCTCTATTCATCACTTCATAGATAAAAATTTCCAACACACTAGTGTATCACCAATACATTTATTTTCTCCACTAAGACTCCTCCACAAGAATCATAAGATAATATGACATGATTATCAAAAATATGCAACATCCACCATCAACTACCACTGTATATAAATTCATTGCATCCAACACAACTATCACCCTATAGAAATTCTTGGACACTTGAGTAGTATTAGTTCATGAAATCCTGTACAGTGATTTGGCCTTAAAATTTCCCTTCCATTAGTTTCAGTATATATGAAAGATATAGTCTTAAGGAAACTTCATCCAACCCTTTTATTGCTAATTTGGGTTATGAATAGATAAAATATACGTTAAACATTTCTTCTTAGTGGAGACCACAATGTATTCACTAATGAGGTAATTTTCCCACGTCATAATTGAGAAATCAAATAGTGGTATCTCTAAATAAATGGTAGAACAGCTATTCCCACTATGATGTAACTTCCATGACCCCTAAAAGACCACCACAATTTTATTCCTCAAATTTCTTCCAATTCTATGATGGTATACTATTCAAAGAAACCTCAATCTCCACTAATTTTTGTTTAATATAAAAACATAAACACTAATCAATATACCCTTATCGTATTCAAGAATCTCCTGGGACTATTTATTCATAAAGAAAGATCGATCTTTCGAAGTTATATATTTCATTGGGGACACAGTCCATGAGAAACAAAAAATGAACATCCCGTAATATCCTTTGAGACTAAGAGAATGATGAACCTATGCCACATATATGGGTGTTACCCTAAAAAATATTCCTTGAAATTTGATGGGTCCATGTACACTACCTGGTGAGACACCGCATGTTAGTTGAAGTGGACCTCCTGAGTAAAAAAAAAGGATAAAATTTTATATATCTTACACCATCTATAAACCAATAATATAGTTCTGGGATGGTTGATATGCACCTTATATTACTATAAGTAAATCTAGATGGCATCAGTTATAATGATTATAAATTTGTTTAGGAATTCATGTAACCTAGAGTTCATAAATCCTAAGATCTTAGTTGGTGCAATCATGACACCAGAAAACATGAAACTTAACTCTAAGTAACCATAACTACACGTGAAGGTATTCCATTCAATATCATCCTCTTTCACACTAAAATGGTGATTTTTGAGCCACATATAATTCCTATAGAACCAACTAAAATCTATAAACTTGTAATAAATATATTAAATCATACAAAAAATGTAATGATTCTGGATTTTTTTGGATTCCACCTTTGGTAGTAAGTACACAACCTCTAAACATCATCGTCATTCTTATAGAATATCATTGTAGAACCCCATGGTGAAATGATTTTCTAGATGATCACATTATATATGAAATCCCCATTTTTGAATTATCTGATATGAAAATTATGAGTTATTTATTTCATAAGTTTCCATTTAAATTGAAGAGACACACAATTGAAACACTACCCCAAACACGAATTCACTATGGTGGGCAGTTTTAAAAAATCCCCATAGAAAACATCCACGAACTCAAAAACAAATATAAGAGCATAACCCATCACATTTATCACATATTACACTGAAAACATTGTATTTAAAAAAATTAAAATTCTCCATCTATTGAGTAAACACCCTGCAACCTTATTTTCTTACAAAAACATCCCACTATGTGTCCCTATTTGAAAACACAACCTTTATTCTATAGAATTCAATGAAAAAAACATGGATTTAAAAATAAATATCTTTGATTAAATTGTATTAGTATATATTTTTCAATAATATATCCCTACATGATAGTTGTTTCCGATTAATCTTCCATCAACCCTAGAAAATATCAAGTAAGGAGGTCTCACCTCCGACTGTTGTTGTCAATCGGTGTGGTATTATAAGTGAAAAAGAAAATATTTTAAATAATATTAAATTGAATTTAAAATATATAATAAAACCAAAAAAATATTTTGTAATCAATTCAAACATATTTTATTTTTTGATATATTTTGAGATAAATTAAAAAAAATGGATTAATTTAAGATTTTAAACTTTATAGTTTTAAATTTTTTATTTCAAATATAATATTTTATATATTGATTAAAAATATAGATTTTTTTCATAATTAATCTATATTGTGATACATTTTATAAAACTAGAAATGGAGTATAATCCAACTATTTGAGTTCTAAAAGAACTATTCAAATTTGGCCATAAAATATGGGCCCTGATTTGGATTCTTTAAAAGTAGATCCAAAATCTAATATTTGGAATACCCAAATGAACTAAATATTTTATTTAAAATATAAAACATATATACGATAATTTTATCTAACTCTATATATTATTTCTCCATCATGACCATTAATGCATTAAATCTAATTAAATTTTAGTTTTAAAAGTCATCTATGCTAGAAAAATATCCATTAATAATATGTTTATAATTTTTTTGTAATGTTTAAATGAAAGGTAAAAATGTGTGTATAGAAAAGAAATACCTAAGTAAAAATCATCCGAAGAAGAATATATTACATAATTATTCTGTTCAATATTTATATTATAAGAAATATTTCTAAGGAAAAATATGACGAGAAAAAGAGTTACACAACTTTGAAAAAATTTAGACTTATATACGATTTCATGGGATCAAAGACTAAAAAAAATATAACCAATGCTCTATAGTGTTTCAATTTTTTGATTTATTTTTCTTTCATTCACTAATTTCATTCCATATTCCTACATTATTTTTATTGTATCTGTCACATTATATCTCTGTATAATTTTCTATCAATGTTCTCTTCTAATAGTTAACTCTTATTTTCATGATTAGAAGTATCTAACCAAATGGATTCCAATCAAAAATAAATCTATTAATAAACCCAAGTCTTTTATCATTTATAATTAATATTTCTAATTTTATTTGAGTTTTTATGAAGTGGATCTTATTAGACAAGGAGAATGTTTTCCTCCATATTCCACATGATTAACAGTTTTTTCTTCAAATTATTTTCCCTTGATCGAGGTGGTAGATGTGTGGTATACTTAGTTATTTTTGAGTGAACCACATATTCCTAAAATATAAATACAGGATTTTCACACATATTATGGAGGTTTTAAATTTTATAAGTATGAAATTCATATTGAGATGATGGAGGATCACTATGAGTGTTCTATGAGGAGGTTATTTTTTCTATATAACATTATTTTATCTACATTAATTTGTTTTTACAACATCTACAATATTAAATATAGTTATTTATTAAATATAATAAAAACCATAGATTTTATTTCTTTTATAGGTAGATGACTATATCAAATATAAATAATAGAATTTTAGATTTAGTTAATCCTTAGGTGAGACAACCCTAGTATGCTTTTGTACTATACTAGGTAAACAAATTATTGATTTTCCCCTTTCTACAATAGGTACATAATGAAATAGAACTATTTTAGAGGAACGAAGTTATCTTAACTCTCTATTTGTATTTACACTTTTCGTAATAACTTTCATTCCATTCATTCAAAAACTAATGAAAAACTCTTTCCCTAGTGTCTGAAAATTTAAATATTTATGCACAAAATAATTATGATCATCTAAGAACTCAAGAAGAAGTTGTTCAAAGTGATTAAGAAACATAGTTACAAGGAAATTTAGGGAAAATACAATACCTGGAGAGAAAAAAATTAATTGATATATATGTATGACCATACAAGCCACCATAAATAATATGATAAAGTACCAGAACATATAGTCAAAGAGTGTTCACCATAAATCTTTCTAGTTAATGAGCCTATGGTGGATAGGAAGTACTTAAATGAAGATAAATTCAACATTGAACAATAATTTCTGAAGCACTAGATTGAATAAAATGTTTTATATGGTGAAATTTTTGAAGACCAAATTTAATTAGATAACTATTAGTTGGATTATTTATAATATTAAAAGGTAAGGTATTTTCCAACATATGATAATAAAAAATTAAAACCTATCTATTTCTATATCACTTTAAAATATGTTGATGAAGATGAACATATTGAAAATGATATTATATTCTTCCTATCATAAAATATTAAATTAAATTATCTAAATTATGAAGATGAATTATTTATTGACTCTTTTAGTTTTAATCAAATTATTCTTCATTTATTTTCTAAATTCTCCTTTTTTTAAAATTTCTAACATAACACACATAGAGTAAGACCTATAAATTCGTGTTAAGGAACAATGCATACAAATAGTGGATGAAGAAGAATATTTTAAGGAGAATGTGATGGTTTTTCTAACTTATCTACACAAAAATATATATCATATGAGAAGTAAACCATTGATATCAATAAGAAGCACCAATATCTTATTTTCCCTCCCGCTCTTGCCCATAAATTATCTCTTAC
Source organism: Viscum album (assembly GCA_963277665.1). Classification (NCBI taxonomy): domain Eukaryota; kingdom Viridiplantae; phylum Streptophyta; class Magnoliopsida; order Santalales; family Viscaceae; genus Viscum; species Viscum album. Next base: position 790,031,836 of record OY728128.1, on the reverse strand, counting down.
TTTTTTATTTGGGGTTCGTAATTTTATTCCCCTATTTTGGGATCTATATTCTTAGTTTTACTGATGGACACTAGTAAAATTCACATGTGGTTTTAGTCTCAATAAAAACACACCCACCATCAGATTATAAACTACCTTCTGAGACTAACTTACTAGGGGTAGTAATAACCAAGAGCATTTTGTGATATAAACAAAGCATTATCCCTCTCAATTTAACTTTATTTTTATTAATTTATTTATTATGTTTTTTGTTTAAATTTCTTATTTATTATAGGTTTATATTGGTAGAATCAAGGTTCTTCAGTCAAGGATTTCACTAAAAAATAAATATGGTTGTGTATCTCAATTTTTATTGATTTTTTATTCAATTTTAATGTCTTCATGAATGGTATTCATGATATTACTTGAACTAAAACGAGGGTAGTAAATGTAATAAAATTAGAGTGGGGATATCAAATTATTTTCATACATTTTTCACATTTCCATTTATTCATGTTATTTTCTTCTTATAAATTTTACATGTTTTTAGTGATAATTCCCTATATTTTTATGGTTGGTGATCTAAATCCAATACTTTGTGAGACATAAACCATTATGATATATTTTAATTTTTTTTTTAATTTGAATATTTTTTTATTTTAAATTTTTGATTCATGGGTTTTATTTTCTAATTTTAAATGATTTCATTTAATTAAGATGGATTGAATATGAAACTCATGTGAACTAGTATTATCCAAAATTAACATCTTTTATAACTATATATGATTCTAAGAAATTTTTATATATTATTTAAATTTATCCCCTTATTAAGATCATTCATTAATGTTTTTATACAAAAAATTTTTTTTTGTATTTTTAATATATATTATATTCCATGGAATGTGTTATGTATAATTGATTTACTATTTTGAAAACACCTTTTTATGTACAAATTTAATTTTCACCTAACTTTACATCTAAAATTTACTAATCACTTATTATACAAGAAATTATTTTTTACTTAGGAAAATAACATTTCATTTATTTGTATCCAGTCTTCTCTACATATTAATTTAATGATTATTGTGGAACTCATGTGTGGAGATGGAGAAGACAAGTTTTATTTCTCTTTCTTGAAGAATCATTCCAAGTTGAATTGAAAAATTTGGTTCAATTTTTAATGATTATTTTTTTGATAAATTTCATGGTTAAATTTTTTTTGGGTTGACCAACTTTTATTAAAAATAAAAACATGAAGTTAACCAACACTTGAAGATCAAATTTTGTGTCACATTTCCATAAAATAAAATTCTGATGATAAATTTTATATGTGAATTCTAGATAAAAAATACCAAAATGGGGTTAATGAGGGATTAATTTTATTATTGATGCTTAAAACAAAACCAATACACTAGAAAATAAAATCAAAAGGAGATTTTGGGTGATTAAATTATGATCTGATTGAGGATAAATACATTTATAAGCTTAAAATTTTTATGTATTTATTTAACATTAGATTTTATCACTCCACACTCTTCCTATATTGTTTTTTATAGTTAAATATATCCAAAAATTATCCATAGAACAACCCATGAAAAATTGTTCATGATTGAAATTTTTATGACTCTTCAATATATATCTACTAAGGTTATATAATACCCATATAGATAACACATGTTCATGAGAATGAGAAAAAAAATAAAGAACAATAATCTTAAGTGAGAAAAAAACATTTACTAGTTGGTAGGTATGAAATTTATGTGGGATTGATATGATATTGAATGGGTTTTTATGATTATCTAAGATTTAGGGAATTTTAATACATATATGAGGCATGGTATTTTTCTATGATATCATGAATGTGTTTTGTTTCCATTTATGCCATAGGAATATTTTTAATCTTAGTATAAATTGTTTACCTGGAATGAAATGTTCTAGTGTGGGGGAATTAACATAATAAATATTTTCAATAATATAACATTAAATTTACTTTGATTAATCCCATATGTGATTTATCTTAATGTAAATTATCACATTTATTGGTTAGATAATTATTTTGATCCTAATTTAAAAAATGGAAATGTTTTTTCATTTTAACTATTTTCATTGATTATTGTATTTAAAAAACAACATTTTATATGTTGATCCAATAGAAGGGACACCCAAAAGGTTTTCTCAACCATATGGTGATCATGTGAAATTCGCGTTCTGAAAAAAATATTTCTGAACAAAAATCAATCTAAAATATTATAAAATAGTATTAATAGACACTAAAAACATCAAAATAAAAATCACTATAGCGATATGGGGTGTGATTAGTTATATTGAAAATATACAGTTAAACATATTTGGGTATCCATGAGTATCATCTCTAAAAATAATCTAGAACTATGTCACGGTTTCCATAATCCCTTCAAAAATCATTACGCTCTCAAGTAAAACTATGAATAACCTTATACCCGTATATTTAGGGCTAATATTACTGGGATATTATTATTATAGGAGGCTATAATTTACACTATGTTATTTGAAATTTTTGTCTCTTGGGAGGTCTATAACTGTCATGTTTATTTTTTCCACAAATGTAGTCTCCATTCATTTATCCAAACGGCTCATTATAAAGACTTGTATGCAATTTAATATCATTTTCCAATTTTTTTAATTAATGTAATATGTTTATCAATTAATGGGGCTGATATTGTTCTAAATATGACCAATAGTGTGATGTTAACTTATAAATTCCTCGTAACTAGTCAATGAAAATTAATATATCGCATTGATCAATGTAAATGATTAATATAATTATAGATGAATGTCCATATGTTTCATTTAATTTCAATAAAAATAGGTCACCCATGTATAGTAAAATTGAAAAAGATTAATATTTGTAATGTCAACAATTTCATGAAATAGAACAATTTAATGAAGTGTCTTGATATCTTTCTCTTCCTCCAATATTTAAAATCATACAGAAAACTATTCATATAACTTATTTAAGTTTTTTCATTTCTGATCCTTATAAAGTGATTATATATTCTACTATTGAGTTTGATACTAATATATCCATTACATTGAATCTAATTTGTATTGTTCAAAAATTAATAAGGTGTTATGTGAAAAGATCATTCCTCTAGTTTGATTGAAATTATAGAATGAGTATCTCATTGACTAGATATGTGGTTAGGAATCAAAATTAAAAAACCATCAATAGAGGATTTTCCCACAATAAACAGATTAATGATTCTTGACAATGGAAATCCCCATGGAAGGGAGGTTGTAATAGAACAAATCAATATAAGAATATAGTTTCCCTTAATCATTATCCTTTATGATTTATTTATTGTCTATTATGAGTTATATAACATATAAAATGGTAATGAGATCTTTTGGGTGGAGTTAGAGGAAAATAGGAATGGTGAAGTGTTATAGTAGTAATCTGGTACTAGAAGTCTTAGTATTGTCTACGATATGGGAATGTTGGGACCATATGTGGCTCTATTTTGGCCATTAAGTTACCAGTATATTACAACTATGTACATGGTAGCCTCTTTGGAATTTTTCCATTAAGAGGGTAGTGTTTTCAATTCATTATGTAATATTCACACCTTTTATCACTATCCTTGGGGGTTTTTCTTAATTTTAGTTGAGAATAATTCCACACAACTTTACTCATTCTTCCTTCCATCATATGTCTAAACTCCATCCCCATTACATCAAGTGAATTTTATTATTTCAATGTCTCATCTATATTATGTTAATCCATAACTCATCTCTATCCTCCATATTTCTTCAATGTATCATAGAAGTAGTTGTAAACCCCATGACAATATCAATAGGGATTATGTAATCTACTATACTCTTTAATCTTCATTAGGTATGAAATCTATAGATGATTATCTAGGTAGATCATAAGTTATTTGTGGGGAAAATCCATCAACGTTCCCTCTTTTATGGATTTTAGTCTGGTTGTGTTTGTTAATAAATCCAGATAACCACAAATCAGTATGGTTGGTGTTAGCCACAGTCATGTTTTTAAGGTGGCATATTTTCCCAGTGTTTTTCAAATATTTGGGCCTCAAAATTGGGAGTCTATTGTTGGAAAAGGAAGGATTTATTCAATGGAGTTATTGGAGTGATCAATGTTGAATAATAATAGAAAAGGATGAGAATTTTCTACCATAATACATGGACTGTGTACCATGTTCCAGAAATGGTACGTGGAGTAGTAGGAACATTACACCAGAGTAGTTCGGGAAACAAAAAATTATTCGCAGCAAATGTGGGGGTGATACATGGATGGAGTTTTGTCAGTGGAATAGATCGACCACATAAGAGAGAAGGTAGTATGTGTACTGCGTATGAAAAACGGTTCGCAAGTGGCTTCAGTTTTGTGGAGGCAGAAGGATTGGTATGCGGTGGAGGCTGGATCAAATATTTGGTAAATTGTGGATTAGCAGATATTGAAGATATCATTTCCTATATAAGAATCTCCAATCCCACTGGTTACTATGGAGATAAAAAATCATTAGAGAACATATTTTTAATATAGTAATTTGGCCATGTCTGAAGGAAGTTTGTGAAGGGTTTTTCACGAACGATGAAGTGATTTTCATGGAATAAATTACACAGATGGGGTTTGTGGGGATTCTTATCTAAAAAAAAGTATGGTAAGCCGAGGAGGAAGTCTAGAACAAGAAAGGAGCTGACTAGGTATGAGGAGGAGGAATATCATGTATGAGAAATAGAGAATTTCGTAAGTGGTATATGGAGGTGGTTCTCTGATACGTGGAGGTGAAAATAGTATTCGAACATACAACAGTTCGCAGACAGAGGGAGGTTCATAGAGGAGGAATGAAGGAAGTGGTACGCGGAGGAGATAGAGGTTCTCATAAGTTATAACCATACTTGGAGTAGGTGGTCCATTTACTAAACCTGGTACTCAGTATGCAATAGAGGATAGCGATTCTCAATTTTCAAAAAGAAGATTTCAAAAGATTCATTTATGTTTGCGAATGTATTTTTCGGTACCTAGAAGTACATGGAAAGGATGATATCATCTATGGGTGAAAAAGTAACATCAATAGAGTATCTACCAATAGTTATAGATGCATGACTTAATGAAAATGAAGGGACCTACATTTCCATTAACTTTGTTTGACCTACATGTCCATAATCTATGAGTGGATTTCTTTCCAAGAGAAGTGAGCGAATGAAGTGGAAGACGTTGACCCCAGAGAAATATTCTTAGGGAGTGACCCTTGGGAATTCTGTGAGAAGACTCTAAAACATTGTAATGTTAGTGAGACTGGGAATTAAAGATCTATCCCAAACAATGTACTCATTGTTGTTAGGGATCCTTAGTGAATTTGGTACATTGGAACATTATCGTTGAATGCTCCTTGTACATAGAAAAGTGATGGTGAACCATGTAAAAATAACTTTTTCATGTGCATGATGTCATATCTATTCGTACATTTCAATGGGAGGAAGAGTGAAATGTTTTTTGTCAATCAAGGAAACACGATCTGAATGGTTGAATGTTTTAATATGTCATACCATCATTCACCCCCCCTTAAGAGTATTCGACCTAGTGGACAATACAGTTGGTGTCATAGAGAAATGTTGAAATTTATTGATTCTCTCTCATGAATAAGAAATGGAGGTGGTCAATCATAAAAGAATAATAATCTTTGATGGAAATATTTTTCAACTATTGAAGAATCAGACACAGCACTACTTCTGATCAGTAGGGATGTATGTTTTCAAAATATCTATGCATGGAACATCAACTTACATTAATAGTTGTTCTTTATCAGAATATTAAAGAAGATAACCGGATGTTGATTATAATGGGATCAATGCTTTAGGGGTATCCCTGTTAAATTTAATTTATACCTAGGGGTTATCTTGTATAACATCCCATTCAATGTGGGAAAGATTGTTTAATGTTTGTGGGGGAAACTCCAATGTCTACGAAGAAAGGTTGCGGGTTCTATCAAACATGTATGAGCATATCATAATGAATCCCAATGAGACTATTGATTCATGCTTATGCATGATAAATATTATTGTGGATGACCTGTGGGGTCTTGGAGATTTCATTGATGATATACTGATTGTGAAACGTATCTTGAGGAAACATCCATTGTGGTTCAATCTAAATGTTTCAGTGTTGGAAGACAAGGATCTAAAAGTAATGACACTGGATAACCTATGAGGTACCCTTATAGTATATTAAATGAGAAACTATGATAATGAAGAAGTGGAAAAGGGGAATTATAAAAAAGTGGAATTCAAGGCCATGAAGAATATCTCTATTTAAGATAGTCCTAAAGAAGACAATATGGATGCTTTCATGTCATTTCTCTCCTCAAATCTACAAAGGGGAAAAGGTAAGTACAATGTTAAACTTCCATTTTCATTCTTTTGATTTGGAAAATTGGGAATTTTATAGAAAATCCTCTTAAGATGTTTGATGATGAAAATGAAAAAAATGATGTAATTTCCAATAATATATATTCATCAAAAGAGAATGGGAGGATAAGTATAGGGAGGATCTTTTCCAAAAAGTGGAATATTCCATTCAAAGAGGATGAATGTTCATAAGAATATGTGGAAGAATAATTGGAGTACTGTAGGGTTTTCAAAATACATGCTTTTGTGGCAGTTTTCAAAAATTTAGTAACAACTGAAGAAAGTGATAATAAAAAAGGTGAAATTGAAGGAAGAGTTGATATTCATGATGAATTAGAAGCCATCATTGAAGAGTTATATATTTTGATATCAAACACAATGAAATTTAACATGTTTGTTCATGATTCCAAACTCTTTATTCAGTAGTAGGAAGAATAGAATTCTGAGAAGAATTCATAAATTGAAATGTTGAGGTCTTTAATGACAGAAATAACAAAAAGGTGATTGAGTAAAAACTCAAAATTGAAGAACAAAAACTTGATATCAATAGTTTGGCTGGAACTGGAACATGTCAAATCAAACATATTGATCAAATCATGAAATATGATTATACAGAATAAAGAGAATATGAGAGTTTAGAAGAGTGGTCCATCATAACTGAAGAAACAATCAATTTTGAATGATAAGGTTGGTATGGGATTTTATCTAAAATGAGAAACACTAATGGTTCAAGTCATACCACAAGAACCCACTCAAAAACTGAAGATTGATTTGGGTACGAATGAGAATCAAGAGGTTTTGAGAACCCAATACATTATTAGTGTTTCATCATTGCCACATAATAATGTACCTCATATAAGAATCTATTTTTGTGGTAATATGGGACACTCTAAAAATATATGTTCCATAGAAAAGAGGTACCAAAAGGAACAAGACCAACATAGGTCATTGTACAGAGCTCAAAATTTCAGGTCCTCAATGGACGGTCATTGTTTTTAGTGTAATGGACTCAAAAATATGGCATGATATTTCACATTAATGATGCATAGGAATGATTTGAGTCAGTATGAATTATTTTCATAAGAATCATCCAAATGTATCATCAAGTGAGATAAAAAAACAAAATTGATTTTCATATCTGCAAGTTGAAGCATGTCCTTCATATACTAAGGAATATAATTATTATCATTCCTTTTCATGTATGAATTCAAAGACTTGGGTCAAAAAGAAAAGGGGTCAAAAATGTTTTGGTTGCAAAAAAATGCATTCAAGGCAACATATCTCAATGATATATGGATCATTGATAGTGGATTTACAACCCATATGATAGAAAATAAGGATCTAGTTACATGAATCAGTTATGATAAATAACTTATCATAATATTTTGTAATGATGATGGATTTAAAATTATTGGTTCAGAAAAATCCAAATTTGGAGGAAAAGACCTGAGATGAGCAGATGCCATGGTTTTTTATGGGCTTAGTCACAACATGATTAGTGTTATTCAATTGTGTGACTCATGCCATGCCATGAGATTTTACAAGAAATATTGTATCATAATGAAAAAGGAGGGTGTTGTTGTGTTTCAAGGAAAGCATACTAAAGAGAATCTATTCCTTGTGAGTGGAGAAGAAGATATGTGTTTTCTGTCCAATGATGAACAAAACAAGTTATGGAATAAGAGTCTTGGATACATAATCCAAGATTCCTTGGAAGATCTGGTGAAATATGATGTAGCTCAAAATGTCTATATATTATCATGTGATCGTACTCATATGATTGATTCTTAATAATATGGGAATATAATTAGAAAGATATGTATGAAAAAGGAGCACAAGTCAACATGATTTCTTGAGTTTGTACACATTGATGTGTGTGGGCCAATTTCACTGAGGGATATTAATGGTATGAGATATAATGTTATATTCGTTGATTACTATAACAGAATTGAATGGGTTTCAATAATTACTCACAAATCTGAAGTGTTCAATTTTATTACAAGATTTCGATAGGAATATAAAACGTTTCTTGGTCATAAAATATGAATGATTTGAACACATAAAGGAATAGAGTTCAAAAATACCATGTAGAGGATTATCTTGAAAAACATGTAATAATTCATCATGTTTCAGCAGTATGAACTCTACAGTGGAATGGAGTAGTTCAGAGAAGAAAAAAAAATTTAAATAGCATGTCCAGAAAAAGGATCATTAAGAAACACCATTGGTAGAAATTTTGGAAAGAAGCAGTGATAACAATAGTATAAACATAACATATAGAATTACACTTTCCAAAATAATAGAAGACTTCGTACGAGTTATGGTATTAATAGAAGATGTCATTAACAAAATTTTGAATATTTGAAAGTAAATGATTCATTTTTCGATAAGGATAAACATAAGAAATATTCTTCCCATGGGGATGAAGTGATATATAAGGGTTACTCAATGAAAAGAAATGCATATAAATGATTCAATAGGAATCTAGGTATGATACATGATTGTAATGATTTGACTGTAGTAGAAAATGAACAAAATCATCAGGAAATACATGATCAAACAGAAGAGGATAAAGATACAGATATGAGAGTTTCATGTTATTCTCCAGCTCCATAGGTTTATTCATATGAAGGCTCAGATGATGATAATAAATAAGTGTCTTCCTAGAGACCAATAAGAATAGATGAAATTGATAGGCATAACATAATTGGTGATCAGACAGCACCAGTGCAGACAAAAAGGATACATTCTCTAAAATAAGAATCATACATACAACAAGTGGATCTTAAAGCATTGGTGAAGTAGCTAGTGATTAGAATTTGGTCAGTAAATAAAGGAAGAGCATGAAAAAATTGGGAAGAATCGGACATGGGAGATTTTTTTGAGACTAGAAGAGAAGAATGTTATTGGAACAAGGTGGTTATTGTGCAACAAAATTAATGAAGACTGAGTTTTCATTTGAAAAAATGAATGACCAGTGTGCAAAGGGTAGTACCAGATAGATGGTATATATTTTGATGCGTCATTTTCACAAATTTAACGGCTATAGACAATCATATTATTCTGATCCATTGTCGTGCAATGAAAGATTATCGTTTTCTAGATGTATTTCAAGTCATCTTTTCTAAATTGAGTTCTAGAAGAAGAAGTCTATAGTGAGAAACCATATGGTTTTCTTGTTTATGTTGATGAGACTAGAGTTTTTTGGCTAAAGAAAGATTTATATGGCATGAAGAGATCACCAATATCATTTTATTCGGTCTAGATCATTTTCTAAAGAAACATCGTTTCCATCATGGTGTAGTTGATTATAATATGTATTGGTGAGATAAAATTTTCTATTATCAGAGAGGCACGCAAGGGAGAAATGGAACATTTATTTCTCAATCAAAATATTACAAGGGGGATTTGAGAAGATTTTTAATAGATAATTATAAAGAGATTAAGACTCTAGATTTTACCCAGCTGAAACTATTATGAGATGATGAAGGAAAGGCAGTTAACATCACAAAATATAGTCAAATCATTAGAAGAATGTTGTACCAAAAATTGATTAGGCGTGATATTGTATTTTCCAAATGACATGAAGAAATTTATTAATTAAATCCTAAGGAGATCCACATGATTATAGTAAAAAATAATCCTTCGGTATATGAAGGGCACAATGGATTTTTTTCCTAATGTATAATGAAAAATCTCAGCCAGAATTATTTGGATATACAGATGTCGATTGGGTAGGTTCAGTAGATGATAGGGAATCAAAATCATTAGGTGTCGTTTATCTTGGAGGTTTGTGTATTTATTGGTTAATAAAGAAAAAAATGGGTTTTCATTGAGAACTACATAAGCTAAATACATTGCGGATAATGAATCTTGCACACAGATATTGTGGGAAAAATAGAAACATGAAGACATGGGAATTGAAGTGAAATCTCTAATCGAAATTCATTAATATTATTCAAGTGATATACATCTTAGCCACAATCTAGTCCATCAGTCATGTACAAAAAAGATTGAAATAAAATATCATTTTATTAAGGAGAAGTTAGAGCAAGGGCTTGTGATGTTGGAGTGTGTGCCTATAGAATAATAGGTTGTGGACAATCTGACAAATGAATTATAAAAATAAGCACTTCAAAGGAATCAACTGGATATAAGAGTCCAGTCGACTTCTGGGACATGAAAAAGTGTGGATGTGGGACCCCCTCTCCTGGATGTATTATGGGTCTTTCCCTAATGTGATCATATGTGTTCATTACCCTGTTGTGGGCATCCTTGATGTGAACTTTGGGTCGTTGACATAGGGGGAGAAGGTGTGACCATTCTAGGTGGATAAAAGTTATAGGGAGAATATATTAAGTGGGGGAACTGGATAAGGGGAGTTGAATCTAAGATGAAGCTATTTGACGAGCTATAACATTGGGGGAGTATTAAATATGATGATTCTCAAGCTGATTGATAAAGGATTAAATATCACGACGACTAAGGATTGTGATGAAATTAGTTCATTTGTATCAGAATGTTATTAGTAATCGGTGATTAGAAATAAAGTTATTTATAGATGATTTTTTCATTATGCTCTTGTTTCTAACACTGAGCATTACTCATGTGGGATTAGAGTATGTGTTCAGTAAATCCTTGATCATTATCTTAATCACATGATGTGAATGGTGGATGATGATGGAATGCGTTTTAATGATGTATCAATATGAACCACATTGTTATGAGAAGAGTTTAAAAAAAACACAAAGCGGTAGATTGTTAGGAAAACCCTTCAAGGTGACCACTCTATATGTTTTGGGATTGGTTATATTTGTTTACAAATATATAAGACCAAAAATTAGTTTGTTTTGTGTAATCTGAAGATAGGTTTTTAACGGGGGCTCAATTTACTAGTGTTTGCTAAATTTTTGGGCCCCAAAATATAGAGTTTCATGTTGGAAATGGACGGATTTCATCATAGTAGTGAACGATTGGAAGAAAGATGAATAAAATTATCAAGGGATGACAATTGTGTACCACAATTCATGGAACACATACCATGTTATGGGAACGGTATGTAGATCAGATGGAAAGGTACGCCAGAGTGGTTTTCAAAATCGAAAAAGTTTTGCGGCGGAAGGAAGTACTATATGGGGATATACTGTCATCAGAGGAAGAGATTGAACACATAGGAGAAAAGTAATTATGTGAAAAACATATGGAAAATGGTTAGAAGGTGTCTTCTGGTTCGCGGTGACAGAAGGATCGGTACGCAGTGGAGGCTGGATCAAATATTTGGTAAATATTGGATTCATGGATTTTTCAAATATCATTTACTATAGAAGAATCCTCAATCCCACTAATTAATGTTGAGATTGAATATCATTAGAGAAGTTATTTTTGATCTGTGAATTCAGAAATGCACGAAGGAAGTTTGCGAAAGGAGGTTCACAAATTTTGATGTGATTCACGAAGATTATATTCGGCCGATGGTCTTTGTAGGAATTTGTAACCATCAAAGGAAGTCCCACACCCATGATAGTTTGTTAGATATGTAGAACGAGTAGACTTAGTACATGGAGGAGGAATATTCAGTATGATAAAGATTGAATTTAGTAAGTGGTACGTAGAGGGGGTGCTCTGGTATGCGGAGGCGAAGATAGTCCAAAAACGGAGAATGGTTCGCAGACAGAGTGCAGTTGGCAGAGGCAGTATGCAGAGGCGATAGTAGTTCTCAGAAGTGGAAGTTGTACGGTGAGGAGGTGATCCATGTACCAAAACCAATACTCAGTACGCAGGAGAGGATAATAGTACGTGATTTCGACAAGGAGGCTTTCAAAATCACCAATTCAGTTTGTGAATGTATATTTAGGTACCTAGCAGTACTCGGGAAGGCAGCCATTATCTATGTGTGAAAAAGAAATTCAACGGAGAATCTTCCCATATTAAAGGATTCAAAAATTCATTAAAATGAAGGGAACTACATGTTTATAAACTGTGATTAACCTACATGTCCATAAAATTTGAGTGGATTCGTTTCCAATAGTAGTGAGTGAAGGAAGAGGAAGATGTTGACCCTTTTCCACCAGCAATGATCCAGAGAAAGTGGCATAGGGAGTAACCCATGGGAATGCAGTGAGAAGAATCTAAAACATTGTAAAGGCAGTGAGATTGGGATTAGAATATCAAGCCCAAACATTGTCCTCATTATTGATAGTGAGGTTTAGTAAATTTTTTATATATTCACATTATCGTTGTATTCTCCTGAGACGTTTCCTTGATATGGTGATCTAAGTAAAAATCATTGTCTCTTGTGCATCATTTCATCTATGTTTATATATTTCTATGGGAGGAATAGATTAATTTGTTTTTTTCTAACAATGATACAAGATCTGAATAGGTGAATGTTTCAATCATTCATACCCTGATTCACCCCCAAGGGGATTCGACCAAGTGTACCTAATAGTATTTTTTTAGTTTTCTCACGAATTTCATGTTTTTTATCATGATTCACCCAAGACATAATTTTTCCATGATTTCAGGTTGATACAAATATCCTAGTGTTATCTTAACTAACATTCCTTTACCTTGTAGATCCTTTATCAAAATTAATCGGTGTATGGATGTCCTCCTTCTCTCACATACAAAGGGAGTTGCGTTAGATATGGATTTGGAAAAACATAGAGATTAAAAAATGGTGTGTGTAAATTAATAAAAGATATTATAACTGACCTTAAAATGTTCTCAATCATATTATTTATTTATTCATATATCACTACCAAGTTGAAAAAAATTTATTATTATTCTAATATTTTTTTTGTTTTATAGATAACATATAATTTATAATTATTCTATAATTTTAAAGACACATTAAATGGTGTCATGTATCTTGTATTCACTATTGGCCTTATTTATTTATCGATGATTTTAGACTTTAAATATTATGGAATTTAATTAATTATTACTCATAATGATTTCCTATCATGTTTCTTAGGATGGTCATACAATTATCTTGGTATTCTACACATGCATGGATTCTATACACATTGTTTAAGATAATATTTTTTTGGTAATAAAATTAGGATCATGCCAATATATTTAATAACAATTTTTTCTATAATTTTCATATCTTTGTCAAAATGTAAGTTAAAAATTGGTAATATATGATAAAATTATAGTCTCATAGGTGCACCATGGTTTTAAAGATAGATTTATGTTTTGAGAATATCTTGTAGTTCCCAAAATAAAAAATATAAATCCTAATGGAATGTGAAAAAAGATCGCCCATACTTGAGTATACAAAAACCCATGTCCCATTTATGGAATGAGTGATTCACCTAGACAACATTATGAACATTTAGCGAGATACGATATAAAATTTCATAATCCTACTCTTCAAGGAAATATGGATGATGAATGATGTATGAAATATAGGTATAGATCCTCCCAGTGTGGGAGTTATTGATTATAAATTTCCATAAGTGATAATATACTTATTATAATATTAATAAATTGTAGTTTTTAACTATTTTTAATACACTTTTTATTATGAAATACTGTTAGAGGCGGGGTGGTTACTACATACGGGGTATATTTTACTCATTCTGAAAATGAACCCAGTGTGGATTTGTTAAGAATATTTATTTCATGGTCTATGAAAAGGTATATCTACCAAGTATCATGGCTAGATCAAAGTGGGGTCATAAATATTGGGATTCATCGTTTTGGACCTCTTTTTTGGAATATTATATGGTACAATAAGATATATCTCTATAGTTTTCAATTGTGTTGTATATATAGGATACTATCCTTAATTATTTTAGCATTTTTTGGACAATCCATATACATAGTTATGGTTTTTGGAATAGTATCACATATCATATATATAGTGATTTATTTTTTACATCTTTGTATAATGTGATCCTTATTCGAATTATATTGTATTCTCATATAAATTTTAGGTTCATAAACATGAATCAGTATTTGATTAGCGGTATTAATTACTTTCCAAGTCAGTGTCACATTATTCTCTATATAGGTAGAAACAATTTACCATTAGTACATTATCATATAGGGATAACTATTATACATTCATCTAAAGCAAGGCCAATGTCAATTCTAACTTTTGGTGAATTGGCAGTTCACTTAATGTGTTGTCGAATCAGGGAGTTTGAATCATTTTTTCATTTCTGTCCTAGGTGTTACAATAAATATAAATGAATGTCGTGTCATAAAAACACAAACAAAAATGTAAACAATCCCCATGTATGTAAAGCCCTGAACCTAGATACCCTGAGTCGGTGCATTACTTCATAACATTGGCATGATAAAAAAGGATCAAGTCTCGAAAGATCGATTAGTTTAGTAGTCTTGGAAACAATAGATATATAAATAAGTCTTACATTACATCATAAGTTAAAAAAAAAATAAAACAACATCTTGTCTTCATATCCCCTCATACTATCCCTGTAGGTCATTCATAAATTATTTCTTCACATCCTGGGAAAAATAAAACATTGAATGGGGTGAGCTCAGATGCCCAGTAAATATAACAATATAGAAGAATCTTTCATAGATAAGCATAAACACTTAAAGCAATTTATAACTAAAACAAAATCCTTTTAAACTTGAACTTCAGCATAATATGGAAAAGATAAAATGAAATAATTCCATTTACTTATTCACATGGATATTATAATAGTCAAACAATCACATGAAATATCAATAACCACTTTCATAATGATGGAATTCATAATTTCATACTATCATAACCACATAGCCAAGGCTTTGTGCCAAGACTACAAATAAGATTTTTCAAGGCCTTGTGCCAAGACACTAGTTTGTCTCATGAGATCTACCGATGCATCGAGGAGCTATAGCGGGCTCCACCCATCACATACTAAGTCCAATTCATTCCTCATATGAAATTTTTTAAACATAACATAAATATTCCTATTAAAACTAGCATAAGAAATGTCAATACTTTATCCACAAACCATGAATTGTTAAAAAATAGCACATCCATAGTCAAACACAACTCATTCGATATAATATGGAAGATTTTATTGTATCATATTAACCTCAATCAAGAATAATGAAGTATATTGACATATATTAAAATAATAATAAAAACTATTTGAGAGAAATATCCCCCTTTTTCTTGAAATCATTTAAATGTCACACTATTTGTCAAGAAGCCATTTAAAAATAGATTTTTGAATCAAAGTGTCACATACCACTTTGAAACATTTAAAAGTAGTTTTAATTTTAAAACATTAATGTACATATAAATAAATCCTTAAAACCATTTTTAAAACATGGACATTAATGAGAAATATTTAGAAGAATAAGTCTTTAAAACATTTAAAAATGGTATTTTAGTTAGAGTTTCTAACCAAAAGAGAGACAGTTGAATACAAATAATTGAGGTAATAAAAACATTGTAATATAATGAGAATAAATGGATTCATGATATAATATGTCAAAGTACATTATATACACCACATAAAAGTGATTTTGTGTATAACAACAAAGAAGTCTCAATAGAATGTAATTTGAGATGAAATATCTTATAAAGACCATATCCTTAGGATAAGGATAAATAACGACATAATTATGTGTGACAAATTTAAATACACTAAATATGATTGGGTATACAATGTAAAACAATCAAAGGACATTCACACATAATCTTTTAAAAACAACACCAATGAATTGGACGTTTAACTCAACAAATGGAGAATGAGATAAAATTACTCTTATAAAATTCATATCGATGACATGAGAAATTATCAATGGAGTGATTATGTGTATCAAATGTATATCCACAGAAAAGGGGAGTGGAAATTATGACATAAGCATATGAATAGTGATTCCACACATAATCTCGGAGTAAAATAATCAATGAAGTTTGCGTAAAGTCGAATAAATGGAATTTGAAATTTCAAATTCCCTTATCGATTAGGTAACATATGAAACATACACACATGAAAGAAGGATCATACAATAATGATGTAAATACCCATAAATTAACATATATTACACAATGAATGCAATCATGGGAAGTACAGATACACCACATGAAATAAATAATTGGTGAACAATGTAATTCTCATGAAATTAAGAGTGAGATAAGAAACCCATTACTTTGTACTTTTTCCTTGGTCGATGGTACGTTAACCTCCTTTATAATGGTGAAATAATTGTTATTAAATTATAAAATAATCATTTACATTAATATGATAACATATAAGATCTATTAACATTGATTTGTTAATAATATCTTAGTATTATCGTCATTTCAGGTGTTAACTTACTCATTTTCCTTTCTATTCATTGTTATGTAAGAAATGTTTGTTATGGATAGGTTGTATCTTATTAATATCCAGAATTACATCATATCCTTAAAAATTATTTTTAAATCATCAAATGATAATTATACTTGACTGGATACGATGGAGAATGAATCTCATCGCGTTCGTGGAGACGGTAGTCCGTACGTACGCACGAGAAACAATATCATTCTTTTGGTATTTAAATAATATATAATTGGATGGTATATCATATATACAGAATCATTATCATGTTATATTTATTATTTACATGAATTATAAATCATTATTATACCCATCCAAATAATAATATATTGAATAATAATTACATCACGACGTGGGGACTGTAAGTCGTACGTACGCACGTATGGTGACATGTTATTCAAATGGTGGACAGAATACTGAATATGGTTGTAACATACTTATAATAAAATCACAGTATATATAAGATAATGGAGTTATTATTTTATAATGGTAATAACAAATAAAGAATAAGTGGAAGAAGAAAGGATCATGGAAAGGGTGGTGAAATTATTACCTCTTCTCCGGGTTCTTCCTTTTGATTTGATCAAAATGACTCCATAGGATGGCTTTATGATCAAAATAAGGCCTCTAGGTTGTATTGAGTGAAGATGATAGAGTATTTGTGCAGATTTTGGCCCATCCAAAAGGCTTTGCATGTGTGAATTAGTGTGAAGGGGGGGGGGGTGCCCTTTTATAAGAGGGGTGAGGGGAACCTTTGGAAAAGCTATAAATATTAATTTATAATAAATACATATTCGGTTTCTAATACCTCCAAAGTGTATTATTTAATGTTTAAGGTGGGGATGGATCTAAAACCACTCATACAATAGGATTTATACAGGTTTGGGTTACTATATTAACCTTATCTTTATGTATTAACTCTTAGTTAATTAGTTTGACACTTACCATGTCACTTTGTATTTTTATATTATATAGTTAATAAACAAACTATATACATCCAAGAGACACCCAAGTGGTCCATTAATGATACACATATCATGATACAAGTCTCTTGGCTGATCATTAGATTTTTAGGAAATTAATATCAATTAATAATATAATATGTGTTATAAAAACTCTTTTATGTCAATTTTGACACTCTTCAATAGTTGATTTTTGTAGAAATCATAAAAGAATTATTACTCATAAAAAAGTTAATTAAATCAATCCTAACATGTCATATTAACATATAAAATTAGTTTAATTTATAAAAAATCTCAAATTATATATATTTTGATATTTATAATATCAATTATTTTAATCTTTTACTATAATGGTAATTACTACATCATCATTGTGTCATAAATAAATTAAATTATTTAATGTATAAAAATTACAAATAAAATTTCATTATGCATTAAATCTTTTTATATTTCTAATGAATATTTATAGTAAAAAATACAACATATATAACCCCATATAAAATTTTTGTTTCTAAAAGATATATGCTTATGTCATTTTTGTATTTATTTTAACTTAATTAAAATAAAGTGTCACTATTACCTACAAGTGGCTCCATGGGGTCCCGAAATTGACCCAAAGATGACCATGGTCGGACATTATCCAACAATAAGGTTAGTACATGTTTTATAGTAATTTAGTATTATTATAATATTATTTCTTAACCCTTATTTACCAGATTTACCCTTTAACCATGGTAAATAAAATATTTATCGAAGTAATTATTCAAAATGACTAAAAATAAAAGTTACCTATTTACAAAATTTGGACATCTTGATTCCAAATATGGAATCCATTTTTCTAAATTCAAAACACAGAAGAGGAAGAAATTAATTTAAAATTAATTCTCGCTGTCAAAACAAAAAGCTTGTTTTTAATATATAATAACTATCAAAAGATTGTTACTTTTTTATGTCCGGTTTAATTGTGAAATTATTTCCAATGACCAACATTTTATTAAATGGTAAAAATATATTATAAATATAATTTGAACCCACTAAAATTCATAATTTATCACTTTTAATTATTTTGATTAAAAAAGTTGATTTTAATTAAAATTTAGTAATTTTCACTATTCATCAAAATATTAAAGTTATTCGAAAAGTACCAAAATTTCACCTTAGGCTAAATTTGATACCCCTAATCCAAAAATGAAGTTCATTTTGAGAGATAAAATTTCTAAAATTTTAAAATGTAGGTATTACTATTCATAACGGATGGTTTGATTGGTTGTGGTGTGTTAGAATCTCGAAGATGCGTACAATGCACACCATTGCATTATTCAAAGGGAAACGTACCATAGAATCTTGGGGGCTAAAATGTATATCATATATAATATAACCTAGGAAATATGTACAAAAACCACTTCCCACAATGGGTCTAACATTTGTTTAGTTAATTTTTAATTAATCCTACACTAACTCTTTGTAGTAAATGTAAAAACCACTGTATATGAATCAAGGTTGGAAATAAATATATATTCGACATGAAACTCTCTATAAATCATTGTTTTCTATCTGAATAAGTCATATTAATTATCTATTTATAGAATAAATAAAATATAACGATAACTCAACAATTATTATAGAAAAAAACTAACCATCCAACCACCTATATTCCATATCACATGATCATTTAATGTTCAAAACAACAAAACATTCCCTATCAAACATATTTATATAACAACCCCAATAATAATAACCTAATCTAACATTAATCTTTGAAATAAAAAGTTCTCCATCTAGAAATATCCCATTATAATTTTATACTTTCAATACACATCTATAGAGACCTCACATTAACATAACCATCACAAAGTAGTTATCCATCTATAGGGAACACCCTACAATATCATTATGTATATGTCTATCTAAATGGACATTAAAAAATATTCACAAATTTTTATTGGGATACTAACCAATTCTATGTAATCACATGACTTTTCTATGTGTCCACCATCAAGGATTATCTATACTATGAACTATATTTATAGAATGTTTTCCACTCTTAAAGTCTCATAATGTATTGCTGTGTTTCCAATAATAGGGGAACTTCCATCCTCTACATGTATCACCACCACCAGGTATCACATATAAACTATGCCTAGTCATATCACCAAAATCATTATAATCATAATCATCATAATCACGTCCTACTAATAAATTCCATATAACTAGTCAAAATATCCACATCATAATTAAATATCAAAAATATGGAATCCAACATTTTTATATATTAATTTTGTGAAAAATCATTGAAAATAAATTTCATTAATACTTTATAGGTCCTTTTAGGTTTATTATCTTTGAGACAACATTCATAATATATGAATTATTAAACAAACAAAAATATAACATTATTTTACCTTGATGAAATACTTATTTATTATTTAATCCCTGGATACGTTTCTATAAGTAATTTTATGGAGATATACATCAATAGAAATGGTATAGAATAAAACCCAACAAACTATAAAAGGAAAATTAATCATTATTGGAAGTCATAAATAAAATATGATTCATAAATATAGATTTTGATAATAAATAAATAATGAATAATAAAACAAAATTATCATATTTATAGAAGGAATAACATAGAAATGTGGTTATATCTTATAAATGATACATTCATATGCAGCACAATGAGGATTATCGCCAATCTGCTGCAAAAACAATTACCAATGTTTTTTCACTACGATGTGATAAATTTTTGACAATGAATTTTTTAAATTTTTCAAAAATTATTCATCTCAATAGAAAAATTATTTACCCAATACATCATAGTTCTATTAGCATTATCAATTCATATTTATTCTTTCATGTGCGACATATTGATCAAAGAGACTAATGATTTTTAATCATTTTAACCCTTGATTAGATAATGTGTGTTTATTTAATGTACATACAAAATAAATGATGTGTACTAATATATATATAAATAAAAAATTATAAAAATAATATTGGGTATTCACAACATAAATGTATGTTATGGAAAATAAAATAATGATTTCTACAGCATATCAGTCACACACAATAGATTATAAATTGGGGTTAAATAGAGATAAATTTAATATCCCATTAAAATGGCATCAATTTTTCAAATATATTAATGATAATAAATGTATTATGATATAATCAATTGAAAATTAAAAGTCTTATTCAAATAATTAACTTGAATAAATTGACTGTGAATCTAATTTCTTACATTAAAAGAAGATCCCTAATTACTGAGAAGTGCTCCTTAAAAAATTGAACACTTCTTGAAAGAGATATATATATAGATAAAATGAGAATAAAAAATTTCTCATTTCCTTGGTAGTTAAGTTGAACGGAATAATGGGTGGTTATTTATAAAAAAAGTGGAGTGATTTTTAGTAAATTCTAAACATATTTTTTGAACATGATGTTATATGAAATGAAAAATCACTAACCATAATATGGTTTTAGACAATGTTATTTTCTAATGGAAAGTATTATTTATTATTTGAAATCTTTTGGAGTCAGGAACCGTAAAATTATATTATTGTTTTGGTGGATAATTTTATTATTTATAATGATATATTTTAACATAAAAATGATTTATATTTTTTAAGATTCATTATATGATTGTAAAATTTATATTATAACTTTGTAATATACTATCTTAATCGGGAAGATTTATTTGGTCGACTAAACCTTTATAGAAGTTAAAATTTCAATTTTATTTCATTATTATGTTAGAACACCTACCTTATATTTACATAGTATTTTATATTTTACTCAAAAAATTCACTACCATAGAATATTTTGAAAATGTAAATATTTCTTTATTTAGACATGAAAATTTTAAAAACAACATCAATTTTATCAAAGAATTTTTTTAATTATGATAAATTTAGTTTTGGTATTAAATATATTTGTATAATGCCTAAAGGTGGATTGTGAAATGGTTGTACATTCAATAGGTGATTAAGATAACATTTAAATAGTTGTCATCTTTAATAACATAATCTTATCCCTTGGAAGATTCAACATGAGCTTAACTTATTGAAGATGTTCTTTGGATTGGTCATGTGTGAACCCCATTAATGATATATGGATCCCACGATCTGATAACTAGAACGTAAAAGGAATGATCAACCAGGTTAATGAAACCATTATTCCCCTCTAAATAAATGTTCTCACACCATTGTCCATTATATATATTAATTTTGATGGTTATATTATTACCAATGGTATTGATGATCAACATTCATGATTTCCAATATTCATATTCAAATGGTCTCATTTTCCATTACACTCAAAATATAATCTAACATTATTGTAATTTTTTATTTAGTACTTCACTTAAAAGGTTTTGTACTTTCCTGGATAATTTATATCATATTTATAATGAATATATTTTATTTTTCAAATTTTCTATTATGGGTGTTATTTTTTGTAAAATTGAATCTTATAGAGTTTTCCAATATGTATATATTATTATTTTTTCATTTCTTTAATACAATCTTGATTCCCATTATCATTAACATTATTACATGATCCAAAATGAAAATTTAATATTGTTTCTACCCAATTTTGTGGGAAAACGTAATAAATTATATATTTTTAATCCTTTGTTATTTTATTATTAATAACTGGAAATTAAAGTCCACTAAATTCCTCCCACATTGAGAAATTACACCATTTAAATATATGTTATTCTTCATAATAAAAGGTGGGGATTTATCCTTCATAATTACTTTAGGGTCAGATGTTACTTCACCAAAAAAAATATCCAAAACACATTCACCATTCATGTGGTCTTTCTGATTAAAAAAATACTCCATTCAATTAAGAATATAGATCGGTTCCTCTTCATATGAATCTTTGGGTTCCAATTACATATTATTTTTGATAGGTATATGAAGTGGTTTTGGTATATACATTCCAAAATAGGACACCTAAATGATTTCATGGAAATTTAAATTATTTTGAGGTAGTGATAATCAATAGTAAAATTATAAAACATGATCCAGAATATAAAAATTTTAATTTACCTTCAACTATATTTCCCCGACATTAAATATCATTTAACTCCTTTTTATGGTGATACATTAGGTAATACATGTTCCCCAACATGAAATAATGACTCCATCATCAAATTGTTTTCTTATGTCTTTAGATGACTCTAACAGGACCTAACATGTTTTTGGATTGAATTTATCTTCTTTAAAGTGTAATTCACAATTGATGGTCCCAAAAACATTCCTTCTCTATCTTTATCCCATCATGTGGAGTTCTAAAAATTTCCCATATAGTACCTCATAAGGGTTTATTTGAATACTGATGTGGAAAATATTATTGTAATAAAATTCTATATATGGATGATGTGGGTCCCAAATCTCTTGAAAATAAAATTATATTTCCCAGAACATGTATTCCAATATTTGAATAGTCCACTAAGACTACCCATTATTTTAAGGATGGTAGGATTTTCTTAGGTTTAATTAAATATTGATGGAATTTTAATGGTTCCTCAAGAACATATAAAAATATTTTGGATCATAATAAGAAAAAATTTGGTAGTTTTCAGCATAGAGTCATTCGACAACTTAAATATACAATCCTTAAATGTGAAAAAGGTAGAATTCCAATCATAAATAAATAGAATGTGCGAAAAAATGTAAATATGTCATTGATTTAACAAATGGAAATCTTTGCCTCAAATTTTATAGGAAGGGTATTAATAATGTCCATGGATATTTTCACACTTCCATATAGGTATGTGTAGTTGTTTTCTATACTCCATTGGCAAGTTTTCTCACCAAAATCACTTGATAACATACCAAGAATCATTCAGTACAATTAGAAGTCTACCATTTCATATTATCCCACCAATAATGATATTTTAGATCTCTAAATTTTTTTGTACATCATAGATGTGTCAATATAAATTATTTATGAGCTTTATAACTTACCTATTTCATTAAATCTATAAAATTAAGGATACATAGCATTATAAAAAACCTCAAAAATAAGTCTTGATAAAGATAGAACTCAATAAACATTCTATTTTCCTTATCACATATCTAATTTTGTAACTAAGGGTAAATTATATATGATTTCATGATCTTCTATAGTAATGGTGGTATGGAAATAATTTATAATGGGATTGATGATGTTCATCACCTTATGAATTCCAGGTATATCGTTATTTTGTCCTTGATTAAAATATATCATTCATCAATTATTAATATAATAATTCTACCATCCTTCCTACTAAATGCATTAGTGAAATTTTTTTCATTTCTAGGGTGATAATGAATAGAGAAGGCATAGTCCGTAAGTAACTCGAACTATCTAATATTTATCATGTTCAGTAATAGTTTTCTAAATATGTAATTCTGAATTTAGTATTATATATATACATATATATAACACTTCTCCCCATAAATAGAATTTATTCTTTTATTTCAGGAAAATATAATAGTGAATAACTCAAAATCATGTTTAGGATAACTCTACTCATGAGCCCTTAACTGTTGATATTCAGATGTGATCAATATTTCATTTTTCATGAGTAAACATCTAATTAAATTCAATGTTATGTCACTCTAATGAAAAAAAATTCCCATTAGAGGGAAATGTTATCAAAGACTCTCTAAATAATATCCACTTCAATTCTATGAAACATTATCTATACTCATTTATTATGTTAAACGTAACTCCAATTCAGGTTAACTTGATTTATGGATTATAAATCCATGATATTTTTTTCGAAAACCATATCTAGTATCATAAAATAACAAGGAAACATAAAATATTGATTATTATTGTTGGATTATTACACTCTATTGTAGACTTTTCTTTATTAAATAAATAATTATACATTTACCTGTCTCAATATGTCTAGGAATTATACTTGTTGTTACCATAAATAACATTCCCTGGATTTAAAAAAATCACCCATTTCCTAAATATCATTAATATTCTACTTAGATTATCCATATTTTCCTCATTAGTTTTTTAATATATCAAAATATCATAAAAATAAAAAAAAAATATATCAAGTTAGACCATAAATAATAAATTCAATAAATACAAAAATATAGATTAGGAATTAAATAAAAATTATAGAAAACTCATGATTGCTATATATTTTTAGATGGAATTATTCGTAATATATTCATTTCATCAGCCTCATATTGTGATACCAAGATTAGATGTCATTCTCGGAGAAGGATTGAGCTCCATGACGCTGGATGAATAAATCATCAATACATAGAAGAGGGTGTTCGTTCATCATTATGAACCCATTAATTACTATATAATAAATGTAAATATAAATTAGTCATTCTTTTAATCATAATAAAGATAATATTTTCTCCCTATGAAGACACACTCAGTGAAATAAAACCCTCATACAAATGATATTGAATTGGATTCTTGTCTTTCTCTAACTCGATATATAACATTTTATATGAGATCAGTGATTTTGACTTGGATCTAGGTATGAGTTAGCTGGGAACTATGCGTCACATTATGTGGGAGTTATAGGTAATTATATAATAATTATATCAATATATTCATAAACAACAGGTATATCTCCCATATTTATACTTTCCCTTTCTTACCCATCTTGACTAATCATTTCTATAATTTATGCAACATGAGTAGGATCTTAACAAGACTCAGGATATAATTTATCTCTTAGGATAATAAAAATATGTCATCCCTTATAGAAATATGAACATTACTTTATTCTAAAATTGTTATTTTCATAACACTTTGAGAGTCAATACATCCCTTGTATTATGTCAAACTGCACTATAGGAATGACGATCATGTATTCAGAGATATTTTAATCAACAAAGTTATTAGGGGAATATCAAATTATAAATGATTCTTCAATATGACCTCTATTTTTTTTATCTAAATGCTCTGCAACTCGTAATTTAGGGGTCAATTATAAGTCTTTTCAAAAATGAATAAAATAAAAGAATTTTTGGAACCAAAATCAAAAAATTATCTTATTGTCTCTGAGTATATGTTCAATGTACCAACAGGTACATTATTAAAAGACTAACATTTATTCGTTTTGGTTATAAAATAATGATCTTACTACCTTTTCCTCTACTGGGGTTAATGGTTGTTACCCCTTGTTATCTTCTTATTTGGGCATTGGTTAGATAAATGCCCATTCCCCCCACACATGAAACATTGTACTTATTACACCACAATATTTTATGGTAAGAATAATTTTGATTCATTAGATATGTTTTAATACATAAAACACTAACTATTTGTGAAACAACACTTTGTTATATGAGATAGTTATAAACTAGCCTGTAAACATAATTTTTCCACCTCTGTGATTTCAATTTCGAAAAAATAACTTACACTTTGCGTTCAGTAAGATATCTAGAGTCTGATAGAAAAACATAAATTTTTGTCAATATTAGTTTACCCTTATTAATAGTAATATGAATAGTAATTTACACTTATCAATAGTAACATGACCCTTATGAATAGTATTGTACCCCGAGGAATTGTAACTTGACCCTTATGAATAATAATATACCATTATAAATAGTAACGGGAATAGTAATGTTCCATTATGAATAGTACCATGAACCTTAGGAATAGTAATGTACCCTTATGAATTGTAACCTTTCCCATATGACTAAGAAAAGAATTTAAGTGCCTTAGAGATATGAGTGAATATTCTAAAAATTAATAATGAAGTGTTCGTATTTTTATGATCAATAAATAATGAATTACAATTTTATAATTAATATATTAATTTAAAAGATAATTAATTTTCATGAAATAAATTCATGAATCGGTATTTTGTTTTCTTATTATTATATGATAATTTTATGATACACTAGTTATTTATTCGGAGTGTCATAAAATATGTTATAATGATAAAATTGGTATTTTTCATGTAAATGATGATTTTAATTAAAAAATTAATTTACCATATTAAGAAAATTATTTTCATAAAATGGAGTTCTTTTTTGGATTATAAATTTCCAAAAAAAATTGGATGAATATCTTGGATTTTTATGAAATAGTTTAATTTTTTTTAAATAGTTAAAACATAATGTTTTAATAAAATACGTCATTTTTCTTGACATTATGATGAAATTATTGTGATATAAAAATATATATAAACTTTTTATAGAAAAAATAATTATATTACAAGTCTAATATTTTAAAAAATTAAATTAGACCATGAAAGTTTTTTTATAAGTATAAAAATCAATGTTAACGTTGACGTAGTGTCTGCGCATTGCTGAGAAAGTCAAAATAGATAATTTATATATAATAATTTGGTGCTAAAATTTATTTTCATGGACTATTAATTATTTATTATGTATTTATTATGTATTTTATTGTTAATTTATAATTTTAGTGATATATAACATGAGTATTATCAAAATTTCTATGCAATGATTGCTTAGGGCATGAAAAGGAAAAATAACAAATTTAAAAAGATCTCTTTTTATGAATATGAGTAAATATTCATTATTAACGAATTTAGACATTTATTTTGAACATCATTAATTTATTTCTATGTTAGTTATTTATTTTTAAATTTTAAATATGGGGTAATTATCATTAATGCTTCTGAAATGCTGAAGAAGTACTTGTGCAAGAATAAGAAAAATAAATAAAATATTTTTAAATAAAATTAAAATAACTAAAAAGTTAACCATATTTTGGCTAAAAATACTACAGAATTAATATTCTCATATTATCTATTTTTATTCAATTTATGGACTCTTTGGAACCACAAGATGGACTTTAAGACCTTTAGAATATTTTATATAAAAGTAAGGCAAGGTGTAAACTCTATAATGTTTAATTTTTATATCTTTTTTTATATATGGTTTTTGATATTTTTTATTGTATAAAATATATTCTCTAGAAACCTTATAAGAATATCGTTCTCATAGAATCTTATTTTTAATTTTGATAACTGAAATAATTAAAATAATGGATTTTACAATGATTATTTGGTATTAATTTAACTAATGAATAAATCTAATAAATGATATTAAAAATAATAAAATAATTATAATTTTATATTTTTAAGCTCATTAATGGATTCCGTTGATGAGTATTTCATTTATATAATATAATATATATATTTTTTCTTTTAAACTTTGTTTTGATGTGTTCAATGTCTCATTTATAATAAATTTTTATATTAAAAATATTTTATTTCATGTATAAAATATTGTATTAAATTATTTTAAAATACCAAAATTATTGAAAAATGCCTAAAATAATCATATTATATCTAAAATATAATCCTCTTTAGTATTATGCCTTTTTTAAGTCCTGAATCCTATAATATATTAAATATGGTTTAATGATATTTGTATTTCCTATGTTACCCTCCACCTCACTTATAAATGGAGACTCATTATTTCACTAATATTAATCTCTTTATGCCTTATTATTTAGAAAACCTTTTCCAAATTCCATCCCAAATATCCCATTACACATTATTGTGATTCTGTTCAAACAAAAATTCAACTCCCATTTTCCTTAAAGAGGTTTTAAAATAGATATTCTCAAAAGGTAAGATTCTTTTTTATTATATTTCAAATGCATTCTCACTTATAACATACCCCTACCAATTATCCAATGATTCATGGAAACTCTTTTTTCATATATAAAATGTAATTATTTATATAAATTTTATATGAATCCTCAAATCAATAATTTTATTCTTTTATTTTTAAATTACAAAATCGTCGTTTGTGGTGTGTAAATTTTCTGCCTTTTTAGATGATGCATTTTCATTTCACATTACCACAATAATGGGCTGTTTCAAATCACATTTAATTTTTAAAAATGACATAAAGATATATGTGTAATATATTATTTAATATTATTTCTTTTCTACAAGAAATTCCATAATAAATCGACCATTGAAACCATGAGAAGAACAAACCCCGTATAGTAGGAAAAACAAAATATTTTTAATAAATGGATGGAAAATGGTATAATAAAATTATTTTGTGTATTAAAAACATTATTTTAGTTCTTTAATAATTTAATAACAATATTAAAGCATATTATATGAGGTTTTAATAACTTTTATGTAATTCAAACCTGAGGTAAGGGATATCTTAACTCAATTTCCATTCATGAGTTAAACATCTTTTCCATTGGTTTTGTTTTTCCATGGATATGTGTGAATGTCCTGTGATTTTTTTTATACTATCTATACAATTTAATTTTGTGAATGTATATTTTTCAAACATAATTATTTCATTGATTCATCTACACTGTAATGATACGATCATTGTAAGGGGTTTCTTATATCACCTTTAATTCGGTGAGATTTCTATTGTTCGCCACTTATTTCTTGAATGTGGTGTATTTTGTACTGCCATTTGATATAAATTATCATGATTCAATTTTTATTCATGGTATTATTTTATTCATTTTAGGTTTTAAATTTTTTTTCATATGAATTTATTGATTACAACATTGTAATGGATATCTTAACACAATTCTCATTCATGACATAAACATCTTTATAACTGGTTATATTTTATCCATGGATATGTTTGAATGGCCTTTTATTGGTTTATAATATCTATAAACTTGTATTATGTGGGTTTGTATTTTCCACCCAAAATTATTCCATTGATTAGTCATCACTATAATGATAAAATCATTGTAATGGGTTTCTAATCACACTTTTAATTCTGGAAGATTTCCATTATTCGCCACTTATATTTTCATGTGGTGTATTTTGTACTTCCATTTGATATATATTGTTACTATTCTTTTATATTCATTGTATTCTTTGATTTATTTTGGGGTTATTAATTTTTGTTCATATGACTCAGTTGATTTCAACATGCTAAAGGATCCTCTCTGTTACTTTTGTTCAAGAATTACCCATATGTTGTGTCCTTTTATTTTTAATTCCTAATGATAGGGATATATTTCCAAACATGGCCCATACTTCCCTTATGATATATAAATTATTTTATACCCCATTACCTCTCATTACATCCTCACAAGAACACCTGTTACCGTACTGAAATGTTTTCAAGGGGTTTTCTCATCTCACATTCATTTCTATTAGATTCCCATTATTCACCAATTATTTCATGTATGTGGTGTATGTGTACTAACCTATTTCATATAATATAATGATTCTATTAATATTAATGGTATTCAATGATTTATATTATGGTTATTATGTTTTTTTCATGTGATTCCACTAATTACATTGAGGTAAGGGACTTTGTCTCAATTTCCACTTCATTGTGACTTACATTGTATTGTGCACCTAACAATACTTATAGAGTTTATATACTTCCCATTTTATATCACTTTTAATTTTAAATTATATTTCTATAAAATATTCATATTTTTGTATGAAGGATCTGTTTATTGTCAAAACTCTACACCATTTTATATACGGTGTTTATTTGGAATATTGTTTTAACTATTGAAATAATGATGAATTTGCACTATCTACTCTATACGGATTTTGAAAAGGAATATTTCTCTTGTATTTAATCTATGTATAAACAATTTTTTGGATATTTATTGATAGGTGGGGCCCTCTATAGCCCCTCTATGCATCGACATGTCTCAATAAAAAATCAGTTGGTGACAAACCCTTTGAGTTTGTTTCCAAAAATCAGACAGGTTTCTACCCACAGAACAAATGATTATTGATAGTATTAAGGTACATTTACTAGATACATTTTTTCCAATTAATAAACATTATCTTTATTGATTTTAAATTACTATTAACCAAGAGTTTTTCTCTATGAAAAAATCTATGGATACAAGCTCTTTCTCAGTTTATTAATGGCATGTGTTTTTTATTTATTCTCCATGAAATAGTTACACTAAAAATTTTATTATGATTCAGTTATTATTTATTCATGATTCCACTTTTTGTAACCCTTACTAAGCATTTGAGCACAACCATTTCATTTATTTACCTTCAAATAGGTTATGAAGAGGATATCTTTTATTGAGTTTCTATGGATGGAGTTTTTAGATTTTGTTATGTATTGTGTTTTGATAACTATATCATTGTAATATGAGTTTCATTTAAGTATATAGTGTCTCAAGACAACTAGATTTATAATTACTTTGGGTTTTCATTCCTTTTAATAAATCAAATGTATTATGTAATACACCGGCTCCAGTTTAGAGGGGACGGGGTGTCACATTACTTCATGTTATTATTTTATAATCGTTCAAATATTATTTGAATTAATATTTTGAAGATTTATATCTCCATAATAGTTTTGAGATACATGAACATCTATTCAAAAAATGTAACACATTCTACTTCATTGCATAGGATTCCTCTAATTCTTATTCCCACACATATTCTAGAAATGTAGTTATTTATTACTGATTATTTTTGGTAAAAATACATTCTAAATTTTGTATTAATCATCCCATTCATATCATTTAGTCCATAAGAACATTTTATATCACCAAACTCCATTACCACTTTGTTATAACATTGAAATATATATTCATAACTCCAAAACTCTTCGGTTTCATGATTTTTCGTAGATGATGTCTTATCCAACCCAAGGATTTCCCAATATACCCAAAATAATAATTGGATAATCATAAAAGGTATCATGAAAACCACGTAAATTTAATTTCATAACATCCCCATAGTTTACTCTATTTTTTCATCAACTCAATTAATTTCCCCGCTACACCAGATTGTAGTTTTAAAGGAAAATATTAATCAAAATTGTTTTTTTTTTGAATTCTTCCCACTCCATGGATTCAACTGTAACTCTTGATTTATTAATATTGATTAGTTTAAACCATGAATTTGTTTCTCCCCCTATATGGAATACATCCAACGTAACTTTCTACTACTCACAAAAATAGATCATGGAGAATATATTTTTTATATCAATGAAATATTTGTCTACGCTCATTGTTTTAGAGCATCCATTAAGGGAAGGTGGTTGTTGATGCATAAAAGATTAAAATTAAATTTATTCCTACCTTGGTGAAACCAGATAATCCACACAATTTATATTATTATAAATATCCTGACCTAATTGATTCAACATCATCATGATGTTATCATATATGGCATCCTTTATATTGGAATGACTATCATTTCATTATTTGTTTCATCTATTATTTACATCTGTCCTTTAATTTCCAATTATTTTTCTAACAAAATGGAACATAAATAAAAAAAATTCAATTTTTAAAAATATTATGACAGTAGTTATAAAGTGCATGTTTAATTATAAAATTATATAATATAATTATTCTCGTATATTAAAAAGCATTTCTAACATCAAAAAAATTATTAATTCGTTTCTACAACCATCAAATTGGTTTATATAATGAATATTACAAATCAATGAATATCCCCCTAATGTGTTTAGTGTGGTGTGTAATCTTAGGACCAATCATCATTCACCATGTGTATATTGAGTTGATAATCAACTATCATTTTCAATGTGACCATTACTAACTATATAGGTACCACATTAGCATCCATTTTTCAGTATCCATATTTGGATGTAATTTGGGGGAAACTAAAAACTATACACATTACCAAAATTTAATTTATTTACTATATTTTGTCTTATCCCCAATATTATTATTAATTTTTCCTAGTCTTAATTTATAATAAAATTTAAACCATTAATTCATTCCAACTATGGTGACCCACCTTTTTCAAACAGTATTTTAACATATTTTCTTAAAACATTATATTTATGCTTCCAATGATTATTTGAGGATTAGTGTCCTTCAAATTAGGTACATAATACATGAATAACATAAATAAATCATAAACAAATACATTATTTAATATTATTGATATAGTCCTTTATTACTTCATCCTATGTCACTACACTACAATTGATTTCACATTGAAATACATTAATTGATAATGGTGATAATAAATCATGATAATGGAAAATTGAGGAAATAAATCATGTGTGATCATCATGTATAAAGCATTAGTGATTAAAATATAGAATGATCATAAATACATGAGTAATAATAGAATTATCATTATATGTATATGAGGAATAACATGGAAGTATGGCTATAACATAAATAAATGAGACATTAAAATGGCATCAATTTTTCAAATATATTAATGATAATAAATGTATGAAGACATAATCAATTGAAAATGAAAAGTCTTATTCAAATAATTAACTTGAATAAATTTAGTGGGGATATAATTTCCTACATTAAAAGAAGATCCCTAATTATTGATAAGATCTACTTAAAAAATTGAACACTATAATAACCTAGTTTTTGTCTACGAAATACTTTGGAATATTCATGATAATATTCCAGAGCAGCGCCTTCAGACGGCGTGCGATTCCGAGCCCCGGAGTGGCCGGAATTAAATTTTCAGTGCGTTCACACTGGAAACACTAAATAAAAGGGATAAATCGTAAAATGAATCCGGATCAGGGATCCAAGTGTACGGATGGGTCTGGAATGGGGTGTTTACCCTAGGAACGACATAAAACTTGTCAGCGCGGGCTGTATGGAACCCTCACCCGCTTGTGGAACGTTAAACAAATTAATTAATAAATTAAATTAATTCATTTAATGTTGAAATAAAGATATCTCTTGAAAGGTGGCTCAGATTGGGAAGTCGAGGGCACCGTTGAGTTCGGAATGTGCCTTTTACCCTAGGAGGGGTATAAGTATCGCTGGTGCAGGCCGTTTGTGAAAAATGGCCCCAGGGGCGTTTTCATAATTTAGAGGCTTCAGACGTTAAATTTTATAACTTTTGAACGGCGTCTCGTAATAAAATTCCGAGACCGCCGTTGCGCTCATAGCGTGGTTCTTGGCCTAGGGGAGGCTAAATCCCGACCCCGTCGGGAGTTCGGGTTCGGGGCTGTCGGGCGGACGTTTATGTGATTTGTACATAAACACCCCCTCTTCTTCTTCTTCTTCTTCCTCAAACCCTCCTCCCCCTCCTTCACCTCCGGCGAGACGAGCTCCGGAGAGACGCTCCGGCGAGGCAACTCCGGCAAGGCGGCGGTTAGGCGGCGAAGCTCCGGGCAACACCCATTAGGTAGGGTTATGTATTTGAGTTTTACTTCCCATACCCCTCTTTGAACCCCGATTTTAGCGTTTATTTGTTGATTTATCTTCGAGAAAATTCCCTGGTAGTGTAGTACACATTTTACCCTTCCCATTGCTTCTTTAAAAGTTTAAATCGGAGTTCGGGGGAACCCGCGACACCTCGTCGAAGTTTGCGGGTTTTTGATTTTGTTCCAGCTGGTTTTGGGGTGTTCCGGCGAGCCATGGTGGCGTTCCGGCGAGCGGCAGGCGGTCCTGGCGGAGGCGGTGGCTTCGGAAGGCGGCGCATGCTGGGGAGGCGGTGGTGCGGATCGGAGCGGCGGTGGCTGGGGCTTCAGGTGGCGCGGCGGCGAGCACCTCGGGTGGTAGGCGGCGCACACCCGCGGCGAGGGTGGACCGGGGTCGCGGCGTGCGACCCCGCGCGGGGGACAAGACCCACGGCCTGCGGGTCTTCACAGGGGACGACCGACCACGGCCGGTCCAAGCGTGGATTGCTGGTCTGCGGCCAGCCGGCACGGGTCGGCCCAGGCCGGGTGGACCGGCCGGCTAGGTCGGTCCAGCCCAAGGGCTCGACCCCTCTGACTTCAGACACCCGTAAATATCGCTAAGGGTGTCTGTTCTACACGCCGTATGCGGAAGGGTACCCCTCGTCTCTAGGACTGTGTTTTAAGATGGTTTTGGTAATTTTAAATTCCAGAAACGAGGGGCTCCGGAGGCGCGACACGTCATTAAGTGGACGAGCGTTTTTTCCGAGATTCTTGTTTTGAGCGGTGTGGACGCATGCGACGTCCGCTTTGAGTGTCGTCACTTGCGTTGGGACCCTGGCACCGGGGTAGAGCTTTCCAGGGAAGTTCCAGGTGTTGAGGCCGAAGTTGTGGCGCAGGCCCCACGACCCGTCTGTTGAGCTGCGTGCAGCTTTTAGCGACATTTTCCTCAGACGTCCATTCGGGGCGTGCGAGCAGTCGATGTTGGGTGTTTTTATGAGGGCATCGCGTTGGCGCAGTCTGCCCGATGTAATTCCGCATGATGGTGTGGGCCCACGAGGGCCGTTTGGGCATCGATGGTGAATTTCCATCTTAATCACCAGGCGACCGTTTTGGACAAGTGGATAGTCCATCTTGTGTTCTTTCTCGAGAGGATCGCAATGGTGCAATCAGTTCGTTGAGTTTCGGGACCGGGATGCGGGTCCCACGTGGCACCGCTCGTGTGCGGTGCGCCGGGATGCACCTTTTTCTCCGGATATCCGTTGAACTCAAGTGAATAGTTCTTTTGACGTGTTTTCCCGAGGGGATTGAAATGGTGCGATGCACCGACTGTTTTCGGGGCCGAGGCTTGGGATCACGGGACGCCGTTCGGGTGTGAGGCGGTGTTGGCGTCTTTTCCGTCGGATATCCGTTGGATGCGAGTATGTAGTCTTTCTCGCATGTTTTTCGGCGAGGATTACAACGATGTGATCCATCTGGCTGTGCGGTGCCTCTTGCGCCATCTTGTTAAATGTGGAAGCATGAAAGGTGCTCCGGTGGCGGTTCATCCTACCACGATTATAGCGGACCCTTGGCGTGTGATCGTGCGTTCTTGCGAGAGTGACATAAATGCCTCACAAGATGGGGTTGGATGTGCCTGGGCCTGTGAGGTGGAGTTGTTACGTCACACCTTCGCGTTGACGCTGGGTGCCGTGTGCACGATAGCCCTTGTGCTTGAGACGTGGTATACTCTAGGAGTATGCGAGAGCACTTGGAGGTACTTATGGTTTGTACCTGAGGCTGTTTGTGCGCTTGGTTGGGGATTTGACTTGGGGCCACATGTCGTGTGGGCCCCAAGTGCATGTTGTGTTCTGCTCTGTGTACTTGGACCTCTCACGGCGTAGAGGGTCCCTTTGTGCTCGTTTGTTTGACTAGCAGGGTGGAGTTTATTTCCCCTAGCGTTGTGCTCGTTTGTTTGGCCAGCAGGGTTGAGTGGTCTTCCCCTTGTTTCATTCTCGATGGATTGCTCGGTAGCGGTGATAGTGACACCGAGTGCTGGAGAAGACGCTACACCTCCTTTGGGTGAGTTGTTCTGGAGTTGGGAGGTTGCGTGATACCCACTCCGTATTCGGTTGGCCGTGTTGTGCCCTCCGGTGGAGATGGCTAGAGCAGTTTTGAGTTCTGCCCTCCCGCGGGGATGGGCAGTAGGTTACTCATTGACTTCTAGGGTTTACCCGCCAGTAGAGACTGGGCAGTGGGTCACCCGACGCTATTAGGGTCTACCCTCCAGCAGAGACTGGGAAGTGGGTCACCCGATGCTACTAGGGTCTACCCTCCAGCAGAGACTGGGCAGTGGGTCACCCGACGCTACTAGGTTCTACCCTCCAGCAGAGACTGGGCAGTGGGTCGCCCGTCGTCTAGTTCCAAGTCTACCATCCAGCATAGTTGTGCAGTGGGTCACCTGTCGACTTATTCCAGGTCTACTCTCCAGCGGGGCTAGGCAATTGGTCGCTTGATGATGTGTTATGGCATACCCTCCAGTGGGGCTAGGCAGTGGGTCGCCTGATGATGTGTTATGGTCTACCCTCCAGCGGGGCTAGGCATTGGGTCGCCTGATGATGTGTTATGGTCTACCCTCCAGCGCGGCTGGGCAGTGGGTTGCCTGATGATGACTTATGGTTTACCCTCCAGTAGGACTGGGAAGTGGGTCACCATGTATCTTATTATGGCCTACCCTCCAGCGGGGCTGGGCAGTGGGTCTCCTGTTGATGTATTGGGGTTTACCCTCTAGTAGGGCTGGGCAGTGGGTCATCTGATTTTTGGTTATGAATTACCCTCCAGCGGTGCTAGGCAGTGGGACACTTGTTAGTATTCCAGACATAGTCCTATCGACTAGGCTAGTCTATGGCTTACCTCCGTGATTACCGGAGCGGGACCCTTGGTTTTACAGGTCGGTGATGGAACGGCTTTGGCTTGAGGAGACCTCTCGACTGCAGAGCAGTGACGAGGTTTGGTTTGACTTTCCCTAGAACTCTCAAGTTCTAGGGGAACTTTCCCCATCGAGACGCGTTCTTGCGACGCAACCTAAAACCGTGCGGGCGAGTCAGTGCCTCCCAAAGAGGATAGTGTCGAGGTGCGGTGGTTTGAGCCCCTTGGCTTTCAGTTCAGGGCAGGCATGCGGGATGTTGGGCATCGATGATGGTGTTACCTCTGGGACTGTTGGTGACTCGTTTTCTTGGGCTAAGCTACGGGATGGAGATCCCCTTACGACGTTGATCGGGCTTCTTGCTGAGCATAAAGATATAAATATACCTTCTTCCAGTACCTACTCCTTGGGTTTTGGCTACTCTCCTTTCAGGAGAGGCGAAGACGGATGGGGTATTCCACATGCTTTTCGTGTCTAGCTTCTCGTGTTTGGATGATTCTAATCTCCTGCTATAGGTAGCGATGACTCGACGAGAAGTTCATATTCTCACTGTTTCCTGCTCCTTGTGTCTGGACGAGTCTATCTCCTTTCTCTTGTTGGGTTGAGCTGGACTCTTTACTGTACTCCTTAATGCACTTTCAGTTGTACTCTACTTTTTCTATTCACTCTACTGCTCACCCTTCGGTACCTCCTTTGTTGCTCCCTCGAGCCTTTGGGGTATTCTACTGAGTATTTTTATACTCACCCCTACTTGGGCTTTGCCCGCACTTGGTGTACCCTTGCAGACGACGGACAGGTTGGTCGTGACTTCACTGGAGCACAGGCGTTTGGGAGCTTGGACCGCGTGCGGTGGTCATAGTCGGTTTCCAGGTGGGCGAACCTTCTGGATTTTTGTTTTGTTTACCTGTTTCTAGGTTGTTGCACTTTTCTGGTTGGGCGTGTGTTTTGCCCCTTTTTCCTTTTCAGCACTTTACTTGTACTGTTTAGAGGTCGATGCACATTTGTGGTATATATATAGCATTTTCTCTTTTACTCTACTTGTCTTTTCCTTTACTCTGCACTTTTTCTTTGAGTGTGCTGGGTGTGTGTGTACAGGTACTTAGGCAAAGGCCTCCCCGAGTTATTGTGCCTTCGGCGCTGGTCGCCAGCTGCTGGCCTATGGATGCGGGCTTGGGGTAGTTGCGGCTCGAGCCCGGGTAGGGTCGGGTCGTGACAAAGTAGTATCAGAGGTGGTTCGTTCCTTGGGGTGCTGTTTGGACGTCCCTAAAATAAAAGGAACTCATTGGGATATAGGGAAACCGTGATAACGTGTCTCGAGAGTGGCTCTCAGGCCAGGGAGTCCAGTGATGGTGCGGCGGCTGGTGTATCCATTCACCAGGACCTTGATAACCCACTTGTTGACTCGGCATGCTGAGACACTTGTTGTAGGGAATAATTGGTTTGTGTATCACATAGGACCGAGTCTTTGACTGTCCTTCTTGAGTTAGCTCCCCATCGTTGTTGTTGTGGTATATACATATATGCTCATCTGACCGTGGCACTCCTTGATAATATTCAGGATGTCTCCGCAAGGACAGCCAGCCCAGATACCAGCTTTGGTGCGTGACGACGACCCTGTGAGCTATGATGCCACAGTCCAGGACCCATCATGCGAGCCC
The DNA here is from genome assembly GCA_963277665.1 of Viscum album. Lineage (NCBI taxonomy): Eukaryota > Viridiplantae > Streptophyta > Magnoliopsida > Santalales > Viscaceae > Viscum > Viscum album. The sequence goes on along the minus strand of OY728128.1, from coordinate 789,993,538 downwards.
CTTTCTCCAGGTAGGCCGGTAACAGCACCCCCCCACCTGCTGAGCAGTAGATAGTTTCAGCAGAGCGGGCTGAGTTTGAGCGCAGGTTGAGCGCGCTCTGTGAGTTCCAGCGGTAGGAACCGCTGAGGTTCAGTGGTGAGCTAGACCCTTAGGCAGTAGAGGTTTGGCTCGAGACAGTGGTTCGCCATTTCAGGCTTCTGCAGACGCCGAAAGATCAGAGAGTGGCTTTGGTAGCCACCCTTTTTCGTGGAGCATCTCAGCGTTGGTGGAGTCTGGTGACTCAGTTTCTTGATGAGTCGTCGCATTCGTTGGACGACTTTCAGTTGTTTCTCCGTGAGGAGTTTTTCCCCTCTCGTTTGCACTCCGTTCGGATTCAGGATCTCCTGCAGTTTCAGCAGGGAGGGATGACGGTGGCCGAGTATGCGACTAGCTTTGCTGACCGTGCACGCTTTTACCAGGACTTGGTCCGTGATGACAACCTCCAAGCGCGGATGTTTGAGCAGGGTCTCCGCCGAGAGATTCATGTTGTCAGAGTACCCTTGGGCATTTCCACATATGTCGGGGTTCTAGAGAAGGCGCTGGTGACAGAGGGCTTCCTGTCACGATTTTCGGTTGGTAGTGGCCGTGGGCGCGGCGGAGCCGGGACGTCCGCCATAGCTAGTAGGAACTGAAGGACAGGATCTCGATGCAGGTGTCCTTCCCACTGCCGGTTTCGGAGACGTGGTTGTATACCACTATGGCGAAAAGGCACAGGGCCTCAACCGAGGATGCCCTTCCATGAGTGGATCCCGGGTCATGGTCGTACACCACAGAGGCTCCAGAGGGAACCAGGGCAGCCCAGAGAGCACCGGTGCTATGCCTGTGATGGGCAAGGTCACTTGGCACGAGACTACACAACCCGAGTTGCAGAGAGCTTTGGGCTGGCAGCAGGCGCACCACCATAGTAGAGGCAGCACCGTGATCGGAGTAGTGGCCAGAGAGGTGGTGCTAGCAGAGGAGCGGGAGGATCTGGAGGTGGGGGATGACTTTATGACATCTCTCCATCGCCACTAGGCGGTCCACGTCAGGCTCTGGGATCTGGAAGTTGGGACCACGGGTAGCCGCGAGCTTTGGATGTCTACGATCCTGCAGGGCATGGGATGGTGAGAGGTACCCCTTGCGACTCTTATACTTCATGCAGTATAATTGTTAGGCTCTGCATGTGAAAGGCTTTCCTCACTGCTCCTTGTTTGAGGTGTTAACAGGGTGACACAGGGCGTCGGGTGTAACCTTTTGTTGGTATGGAAACAGGCGTGAGACCTTTTCCTTTAGTCGATGGTGTTGGATCCTTCGCTTCCGAGCATGTAAGAGAGCCTCGGCTGTGGAATCTTGTATGACCAGATATCCATGGGTGTTTCACCATATTTATATTCTGAAGGAGGGAATCACCGAGGACTTGTCTCATGCCCGAACAGTGATTCCTGTCGCGGCGTGCGACGTAGAGGTTTGACCAGGGAGGTGAGCTACCCCCGAGGGCCTTCGGGCCGTTTGAGACCGTGCAAAGGGATGGCGAGGATCTCTACTGCCTTTCCCTGGCCCCAAAGTATGGAGTGGGTGGACGACATCGGCAAGGGCTGACCTCGATTGAACGAATCAATCCGTTGGTCTATGTGCGGTGACTCGGAGCTGTGCGTGGGTTCTTCTGGGTACGGGGAGCCATGTGTGGGCTTAGTACCCTGTGTTTCTCCGTAGTTTTTCTTTTCGGGGACGAAAAGCTTGAAGGAGGGAATTATGTAAGAACCCAGTTTTTTCTACGAAAGACTTTGTAATATTATTGATAATTTTCCTGAGCAACGCCTTCAGACGGCATGCGATTCCGAGCCCCGGAGTGGTTGGAATTAAATTTTCAGTGCGTTCACACTAGAAACGCTAAATAAAAGGGATAACTCCTAAAAGGAGTTCCAGATCAGGGATTCGAGTGTACGGATGGGTCTGGAAAGGGGTTTTTACCCTAGGAACGACATAAAACTTGTCGGTGCGGGATGTTTGGACCCCTCTCCCGCTTCTGGAACGTTAAACGGATTAATTAATAAATTAAATTAATTCGTTTAATGTTGAAACGCAGGTATCTCTTGAACGGTGGCTCAGATTGGGAAGCTGAGGGCACCATTATGTTCGGAATTTGCCGTTTACCCTAGGAGGGGCATAAGTTTCGCGGGCACGGACCATTTGTGAAAAATGGCCCCAGGGGCGTTTTCGTAATTTAGAGGCTTCATACGTTAAATTTTATAACTTTTGAACGGAATCTCGGAATAAAATTATGAGACCTCCGTTGCGCTCAGAGTGTGGTTCTTGGCCTCGGGGAGGCTAAATCCCGACCCCGTCGGGAGTTTGGGTTCGGGGCTGTCGGGCGGGCGTTTAAGTGATTTGTACTTAAACACCCCCCACCCTCTTCTTCTTCTTCTTCTTCCTCAATCCCTCCTCCCCCTCCTTCACCACCGGAGAGACGAGTTCTGGCGAGACGCTCCGGCGAGGCCGCTCCGGCAAGGTGGCGGTTAGGAGGCGAAGCTCCGGGCAACGCCCACGAGGTAGGGTTATGTATTTGAGTTTTCATTCCCGGAGCCCCCTTTGAACCCTGATTTTAGCATTGATTTGTTGATTTATCTTCGAAAAAATTCCTTAGTAGTGAAGTGCACATTTTACCCTTCCCATCTCTTTTTTCGGGGTTGAAATCGGATTTCGGAGGAACATGCGGCGCCTCGTCGAAGTTTGCAGGGTTTTTGATTTTGTTCCGGCCGGTTTTAGTGTGTTCGGGCGAGCCAGGGTGGCGGTCCGGCGAGCGGCAGGTGGTCCTGGTAGAGGCGGTGGCCTCGGTAGGTGGCGCATGTCGTGGCGGCGGTGGCGCGGATCGGCACGGCGGTGGCTGGGGCTTCAGGCGACGAGCGCCTCGGGTGGTAGGCAGCGCACACCCGCGGCGATGGTGGACCGGGGTCGAGGCGTGCGACCCCGCACGGGGGGACAAGACCCGCGGCCAGCGGGTCTTCACTCGGGACGTCTGGCCATGGCCGGTCTGAGCGTGGACTATGGGTCCGCGGCCGGCCCGCACGGCAAAGCTGCGGGCCAGCGCAGCAAGCCTGGCCGTCCGGCACGGGCCGGCCCAGGCCGGGTGGACCGGCCGACTGGGCCAGTCCAGCCCAAGGGCTTGACCCCTCTGACTTCAGACACCCGTAAATATCGCTACGGGTGTCCGTTATACACGTCGTCTATGGAAGGTTAACCCTCGTCTTGAGGAGTGTGTTTTAATATGGTTTTGGGAATTTTAAATTCCCGAAATGAGGGGATGCGGAGGCGCGGCTTGTCTTTATGTGGACGAGCGTTTTTCCCGAGATTCTTGTTTTGAGCGGCGCGGACGCATGCGATGTCCGCTTTGAGTGCCGTTAGTTGCGTTGGGACCCTAGCACCGAGGCGGAGCTTTCCAGGGCGGTTCCAGGTGTTGAGGTCGGAGTTGTGGCGTAGGCCCCACGGCCCGTCTTTTGAGTTACGTGCAGCTTTTAGCGATGTTTTCCTCGGACGTCCGTTCGGGGCGTGCAAGAAGTCGATGTTGGGTGTTTTTCCGAGGGCATCGTGTTGGCACAGTCTACCCACTGTAATTCCACACGATGTTGCGGGGCCCACGAGGTCCGTTTGGGCGTCGACGGTGATTTTACATCTTAATCACCGGGCGACCGTTTTGGACAAGAGAATAATCCATCTTGTGTGCTTTTTCGAGAGGATCGCAATGGTTCGATCCGTTCGTTGAGTTTCAAGACCGTGATGCGGGTCCCATGTGGCACCGCTCGTGTGCAGTGCGCCAGGATGCACCTTTTTCTCCGGATATCTGTTGCTCTCATGTGAGTAGTGCATTTGACGTGATTTCCAGAGGGGATCACAATGGTGTGATGCACTGACTGTTTTCGGGGCCAAGGCTCGGGATCTTGGGATGTCGTTCGGGTGTGTGGCTGTGTTGGTGACTTTTCTGTCGGATATGCGTTGGAGGCAAGTAAGTTGTCATTCTCGCGTTTTTTTCTGCGAGGATTGCAACGGTGTGATCTGTTTGGCTATGTGGAGCCTCTTGTGTGATATTATTAAATGTGGAAGCATTAAAGGTGCTCCGGTGGTGGTTCGTCCTAACATGATTGTAGCGGACCCTTGGTGTGTGATCGTGCGTTCTTGCGAGAGTGACATAAATGCCTCACAAGAAGGGGTTGGTCGTGCCTGGGCCTTTGATGATGAGTTTTTATGTCACCCCTTCGCGTTGACGCTGGGTGCGTGTGCACGATAGCCCTTGGGCTAGAGACGTGGTATACTCTGGGAGTAAACAAGAGCACTTGGAGGTACGTATGGTTTGTACCTGAGGCTGTTTGTGCGCTTGGATGGGGGTTTCACTTGGGGGCACACGTCATGTGGGCCCCATGTGTGTGTTGAGTTCTACTCCGCGTACTTGGACCTCTTGCGTCATAGTTGGTTCCTTTGTGCTCGTTTGTTTGACTAACAGGGTGGAGTTTATTTCCCCTGGATTTGTGCTTTTTTGTTTGACCAGTAGGGTTGAGTGGTCTCCCCCTAGTTTTGTTCTCGATGGATTGCCCGGTAGCGGTGCTAGTGACACCAAGTGCTGGAGCAGACGCTACACCTCCTTTGGGTGAGTTGTTCTGGAGTTGGGAGGTTTTGCGATACCCACTCCATATTCGGTTGGACATTTTGGGCCCTCTAGTGGAGATGGCTAAAGCAGTTTTGATTTCTACCCTCCAGTAGGGCTGGGCAGTGGGTTACTCATCAACTTCTAGGGTTTACCCTCCCGCAGAGACTGGGCAGTGGGTCACCCGACGCTATTAGGGTCTACCCTCCAGCAGAGACTGGGCAGTGGGTCACCCGAGGCTACTAGGGTCTACCCTCCAGCAGAGACTGGGTAGTGGGTCACCCGACGCTACTAGGGACTACCCTCCAGCAGAGACTGGGCAGTGGGTCACCCATCATCTAGTTCCTAGTCTACCCTCCAGCACGGTTGGGCAGTGGGTCGCCTGTCGACTTATTCCAGGTCTACCCTCCAGCGGGGCTGGGCAGTGGGTCGCCTGATGATGTGTTATGGTCTACCCTCCAGCGGGGCTAGGCAGTGGGTCTCCTGATGATGTGTTATGGTCTACCCTCCAGCGGGGCTGGGCAGTGGGTCGCCTGATGACGTGTTATGGTCTACCCTCTAGTGGGGTTGGTCAGTGGGTCGCTTGATGACGACTTATGGTTTACCCTCCAGCAGGACTGGGCAGTGGGTCACCCTGTATCTTATTATGGTCTACCCTCCAGTGGGGGTGGGCAGTGGGTCATCGGTTGATGTATTAGGGTTTACCCTCCAGCAGGGCTGGGCAGTGGGTCACCTGATTTTTGGTTATGAATTACCCTCCAGCGGTGCTAGTCAGTGGGACACCTGTTAGCATTCCAGACTCAGTCCTCTCGACTAGGCTAGTCTGTGGCTTACCTCCGTGATTACCGGAGCGGGACCCTCGGTTGTAAGGGTCGGTGATGGAATGGCTTTGGCTTGAGGAGACCTCTCGACTACAGAGTAGTGACGAGGTGTGGTTTGACATCCCCAAGAACTCTAAAGTTCGAGGGGCACTTTCCCAATCGAGACACGTTCTTGCGACGCGACCTAAAACCGTGCGGGTGAGCCAGTGTCGCCCAAAGCGGACAGTGTCGAGGTGCGGTGGTTTGAGCACCGTGGCTTGCGGCTCAGGGCAGGCATGCGGGATATTGGGCATCGATGATAGGTTTACCTATGGGACTGTTGGCGAATCGTTTTCTTGGGCTGAGCTACGGGATGGAGATCCCCTTAAGACATTGTTTCGGCTTCTTGGTGATCATAAAGATATGTATATAACTTGTTCCAGTACCCACTCCTTGGGTTTTGGATACTCTCCTTCCAGGAGAGGTGAAGACGTGCGGGGTATGCCACGTGCTATCTGTGTCTAGATTCTCGTGGTTGGATGAGTCTAGTCTCCTGCAATAGGTAGCGAAGACTCGACGAGAAGTTCATCTTCTCACCGTTTACAGCTCCTTGTGTCTAGACCAGTCTATCTCCTTTCTCATGTTGGGTTGAGATGGACTGTTTACTGTACTCGTTACTGCGCATTCAGTTGTACTCTACTTTTTCTGTTCGATCTACTTCTCACCCTTCGGTACCTCCTTTGTTGCTCCCTCGAGCCTTCGGGGTATCCTACTGAGTATTTTTATACTCACCCCTGCTTGGGCTTTGCCCGCACTTGGTGTGACCTTGCAGACGACGGACAGGTTGGTCGTGACTTCAGTGGAGCACATGAGTTTGGGATCTTGGACCGCATGCGGTGGTCATAGTCAGGTTCCAGGTGGCGGACCCTTATGGCTGTTTGTTTTGTTTACCTGTTGCCGGGTTTTGGCACTTTTCTGGTTGGGCGTGTGTTTTTCCCCTTTTTCCTTTCCAGCACTTTACTTGTACTGTTTAGAGGTCGATGCACATTTGTGGTATATATATAGAAGTTTCTTATTTACTCTTATTTTATTTTCCTTTACTCTGCATTTTTACATTGAGTGTGCTGGGTGTGTGTGTACAGGTACTTAGGCAAAGGCCTTCTCGAGTTATTGTGCCTTCAGCGCTGGTCGCTAGCCCCTGGCCTATGGAGGCAGGCTTGGGGTAGTTGTGGCTCGAGCCCGGGTAGGGTCGGGTCGTGACAAACACTTCTTGAAAGAGATATATATATATAGATAAAATGAGAATAAAAAATTTCTCATTTCCTTGGGAGTTAAGTTGAACGGAATAATGGGTTGGTATTTATAAAAAAAGTGGAGTGATTTTTAGTAAATTATAAACATAGTTTTTGAACATGATGTTATATGAAATGAAAAATGACTAACCATAATATGGTTTTAGACAATGTTATTTTCTAAGGGAATGTATTATTTATTATTTGAAATGTTTTCGAGTAAAGAACCGTAAAATTATATTATTGTTGTGGTGGATGATTTTATTATTTAAAATGATATTTTATAACATAAAAATGATTTATATTTTTTAAGATTCATTATATGATTGTAAAATTTATATTATTACTTTTTAATATACTCTCTTAATCGGGAATATGTATTTGGTCGACTAAACCTTTATAGAAGATAAAATTTCAATTTTATTTCATTATGATATTAGAACACCTACCTTATATTTACATAGTATTTTATATTTTACTCAAAAAATTCACTACCATAGAATATTTTGAAAATGTAAATATTTCTTTATTTAGACATGAATATTTTAAAAATGACATCTATTTTATCAGAGAATTTTTTTAATTATGATAAATTTAGTTTTCGTATTTAATATATCTGTATAATGCCTAACAGTTATGTGTGAAATGGTTATACATTCAATAGGTGATTAAGATAACATTGAAATAGTTGTTATCTTTAATAACTTGAACTTATCCCTTGGATGATTCAACATGAGCCTAACATATTGAAGATGTTCTTTGGATTGGTCATGTGTGAACCCCATTAATGATATATGGATCCCATGATCTGATAACTAGAATGTAAAAGGAATGATCAAACAGGTTAATGACACCATTATTCCCCTCTAAATAAATGTTCTCACAGCATTTTCCATTATATATATTAATTTTGATGATAATATTATTACCAATGGTATTGATGATCAACATTCATCATTTCCAATATTCATATTCAAATGGTCTCTTTTTCCATTACACACAAAATATAATATAACATTATGTTAATTTATTGTTTAGTACTTCACTTAAAAAGGTTATGTACATCCCTATATAATTTATATCATATTTCTAATGAATATATTTTATTTTTCAAATTTTCTATTATGGGTGTTATTTTTTGTAGAATTGCATCTTATGGAGTTTAACAATATATACATATTATTATTTTGTCATTTCCATAATACAATCATGATACCCATTATCATTAATATTATTACATGATCCAAAATGTAAATTTAATATTGTTTCTACCCAGTTTTGTGGGAAAACGTAATAAATTCTATATTTTTAATCCTTTGTTATTTCATTATTAATAAATGGAAATTAAAGTGCACTAAATTCCTCCCACATTGAGAAATTAGACCATTTAAATATATGTTATTCTTCACAATAAAAGTGGGGGATTTATCATTCATAATTACTTTAAGGTCAGATTTTACATCACCAAAAAAAATCTCCAAAACACATTCACTATTCTTGTGGTCTTTCTGATTAAAAAATACTACATTCAATTAAGAATATAGATCGGTTCATCTTCATATGAATCATTTGGTTCCAATTAAATATTATTTTTGATAGGTATATGAAGTGTTTTTGGTATATACTTCCCAAAATAAGACACCTTAATGATTTCATGGAAATTTAAATTATTTTGAGCTAGTGATAATCAATAGTAAAATTGTACAACATGATCCAGAATATATAAAGTTTAATTTTCCTTCAACTATATTTCCCCCACTTTAAATGTTTTTTAACACCTTTTTATGGTGATACATTAGGGAATACATGTTCCCCAACATGAAATAATAACTCCATCATCAAATTGTTTTCTTATGTCTTTAGATGACTCTAACAAGACCTGATATGTTTTTGGATTGAATTTATCTTCTTTAAAGTGTCATTCACAATTGATGGTCCCATCAACCTTCCTTCTCTATCTTTATCCCAACGTGTAGTTCTCAAAATATTTCATATAGTACCTCATAAGGGTTTATTTGAATACTGATGTGGAAAATATTATTGTAATAAAATTCAATATATGGATGATTTGGGTCCCAAATATCTTGAAAATAAAATTATATTTCCCAGAACATGTATTCCAATATTTTAATAGTCCACTATGACTACCCATTATTTTAAGGATGGTAAGATGTTCTTAGGTTTAGTTCAATATTGATGGAATTTTAATGGTTCCTCAGGAATATATAAAAATATTTAGGATCATAATAATAAAACATGTGGTGGTTTTATGTATAGGGTCTTTCCATAACTTCAATATACAATCCTTAAATGTGAAAAAGGGATAATTCCCATCATAAATAAATAGAATGTGCGCAAAATTTAAACATTTCATTGATTTAAGAACTTGAAATTTTTGCCTCCAATTTTATAGAAAGGGTATTAATAACGTCCATGGATATTTGCACACTTCCATACAGGTATGTGTAGTTGTTTTCTATACTCCATTGGCAAGTTTTCTCTCCACAATCACTTGATAAAATACCAAGAATCATTCATTACAATTAGAAATATCCCTTTTCATATTATCCCACCAATAATGATATTTTAGATCTCTAAATGTTTTTGTACATCTTGTATGTGTCAATACATATTATTTATGAGCTTCCTAACTTATCTATTTCATTAAATCTAGAGAATTAGGGATAGATAGCATTATAAAAAACCTCACAACTCAGTCTTGATAAAGATAGAACTCAATAAACATTCTATTTTCCTTATCGCATATCTAATTTTGTAACTAAGGGTAAATTATATATGCTTTCATGATCTTCTATAGTAATGGTGGTATGGAAATAATTTATAATGGGATTGAGGGTGTTCATCACCTTATGAATTCCAGGTATATCATTATTCTGTCCTTGATTAAAATATATCGTTCATCAATTATTAATATAATAATTCTAGAATTCTTCCTACTAAATGCCTTAGTGAAATTATTTTCTTTTCTATGGTGATAATGAATAGAAAAGGAATAGTCCGTAAGTAGCTCAAACATTCTCATATTTATCATGTTCAGTAATAGTTTTCTAAATAAGTAATTCTGAATTTAGTAATATATATATACATATATATCACACTTATCCCCTTAAATAGAATTTATTCTTGTATTTCATGAAAATATAATAGTAAATAACTCAAAATCATGTTTAGGATAACTCTACTAATAAGCCCTTAACTGTTGATATTCAGATGTGATCAACATTTCATTTTTCATGAGTACACATCTAATTAATTTCAATGTTATGACACTCTAATGAATAAAAATTCCCCAGTAGAGGGAAATGTTATCAAAGACTCTCTAAATAATCTCCACTTCAATTATATGAAACATTCTATATTCTCATTTGTTATGTTAAACGTAACTCCATTTCATGTTAACTTGATTTATGGATTATAAATCCATGATATGTTTTTCTAAAACCATATCTAGTGTCATAATATAACAAGGAAACAAAGAATATTGATTATTATTGTAGGATTATTACACTCTATTGTAGACTTTTCTTTATTAAATAAATAATGATACGTTTACCAGTCTCAATATGTCCAGGAATTATACATGTTGTTATCATAAATCACATTCACTGGATTTTAAAAAATCACCCATTTCATAAATATCATTAATATTATACTTATATTATCCATATTATCCTCATTAATTTTTTAATATATCAAAATATCATAAAAAATAACACAAATAATATTTCAAGGTAGACCATAAAGTATAAATTCAATAAATACATAAATATAGATTAGGAATTATTCAAAAATTATAGAAAACCCATGATGTCTATATATTTTTAGATGGTATTATTCGTAATATATTCATTTCATCAACCTCATATTGTGATACCTAGATCACATGTCATTCTGGGAGAAGGATTGAGCTCCATGACGCTGGATGAATAAATCATCAATCCATAGAAGTGGGAGTTCGTTCATCATTATGAACCCATTAATTACTCTATAATAAATGTAAATATAAATTAGTCATTCTTTTACTCATAATAAAGATAATATATTCTCCCTATGTAGACACGCCCAGTAAAATAAAACCCTCATACAAATGATATTTAATTGGATTCTTATTTTTCTCTAACTCGATATATAACATTTTATATGAGATCAGTGATTTTGACTTGGATATAGGTATGAGTTATCCGGGAACTATGCCTCACATTATGTGGGAGTTATAGGTAATTATATAATAATTATATCAATATATTCATAAACAATGGGTATATCTCCAATATTTACACTTTCTATTTCTTACACATCTTGACTAATCATTTCTATAATTAATGCAACATGAGTAGGATCTTAAGAAGACTCAGGATATAATTTATCTATTAGGATAATAAAAATATGTTACCCCTTATAGAAATATGAACATTACTTTATTCTAAAATTGTTATTTTCATACCACTTTGAGAGTCAATACATCCCTAGTATTATGTCAAACTACACAATAGGAATGACGATCATGTATTCAGAGATATTCTAATCAACAAAGTTATTAGGGGAATATCTAATTATAATTGATTCTTGAATATGACCTCTATTTATTTTCTCTAAATTCTCTGACACTCGTTATTTAGGGGTCAATTATATATATTTTAAAAAATGAATAAAATAAAGGATTGTTCGGAACCATAATAAAAAATTAACTTATTGTCTCTCACTATATGTTCAATGTAACAACAACTACATTATTAAAAGACTAACATTAATTCATTTTGGTTATTAAATAGTGATCTTACTAACTTTTCCTCTAATGGGGTTAACAGTTGTTACCCCTCATTATCTTCTTTTTTGGACATTGGTTAGATAAATGTCCATTTCCCCCACACTTGAAACAGTGTACTTATTACACACCAATATTTTATGGTAAGAATAATTTTGATTCATTAGATATGTTTTAATACATTCAACACTAACTATTTTTGAAACAACACTTTGTTATATGAGATAGTTATAAACAATCCTGTAAACATAACTTTTCCACCACTGTGATTTCAATTTCGAAAAAATAACATACACTTTGCGTTCAGTAAGATATCTAGAGTCTGATAGAAAAACATAATTTTTTGTCAATATTATTGTACCCTTATTAATAGTAATATGAATAGTAATTTACACTTATCAATAGTAACATGACCCTTATGAATAGTATTGTACCCCTAGGAATTGTAACTTGACCCTTATAAATAGTAATATACCATTATAAATAGTAACTGGAATAGTAATGTTCAAATATGAATAGTACCATGAACCTTAGGAATAGTAATGTATCCTTATGAATAGTAACCTTTCCCATATGACTCAAAAAATAATTTAAGTGCCTTATATATATGACTGAATATTCTACAAATTAATAATTAAGTGTTCGTATTCTTATGATCAATAAATAATGAATTACAATTTTATAATTAATATATTAATTTAAAAGATAATTAATTTTCATGAAATAAATTCATCAAACAATATTTTGTTTTCTTATTATTATATGATAATTTTATCATACAATGGTTAATTTTTCGGAGTTTCATAAAATATGTTATAATGATAAAATTGGTATTTTTCAAGTAAATGATGATTTTAATTAAAAAACTAATTTACCATATTAAGAAAATTATTTTCATAAAATGGAGTTCTTTTTTGGATTATAAATTTCCAAAAAAAAATTGGATGAATATCATGGATTTTTATGAAATAGTTTAATTTTTGTTAAATAGATAAAACATAATGTTTTAATAAAATACGTTATTTTTCATTACATTATGATGAAATTATTTTGATATAAAAATATATATAAACTTTATATAGAAAAAATAATTATATTACAAGTATAATATTGTAAAAAATTAAATTAGAACATGAATGTTTTTTATAAGTATAAAAATCATTGTTAACGTTGACATATTGTCTGTGCATCGCTGACGAAGTCAAAATAGATAATTTATATATAATAATTTTGTGATAAAATTTATTTTCATGGATTATTAATTATTTATTATGTAATTATTATGTATTTTATTTTTAATTTATAATTTTAGTGATATATAACATGAATATTATCAAAATGTCTCTATAATGCTTTCTAAGGGCATGAAAAGGAAAAATAAAAAATTTAAAAAGATCTATTTTTATGAATATGAGTAAATATACATTATTAACAAATTCAGACATTTATTTTGAACATCATTAATTTATTTCTATGTTTGTTATTTATTATTAAATTTTAAATATAGAATAATTATCATTAATGCTTCTGAAATGCTGAAGAAGTACTTGTGCAAGAATAAGAAAAATAAATAAAATATTTTTAAATAATATTAAAATAACTAATAAGTGACCCATATTTTGGCTATAAATTCTACAGAATTAATTTTCTCATATTATCTATTTTTATTCAATTTATGGACACTTTGGAACCACAAGATGGATTTTAAGACCATTAGAATATTTTATATAAAAGTAAGTCAAGGTGTAAACTCTATAATGTTTAATTTTTATAACTTTATATATATATGGTTTTTGATAATTTTGATTGGAAAAAACTTATTCTCCAGAAACCTAATAAGAATATATTTCTCATAGAATCTTATTTTTAATTTTGATAACCGAAATAATTAAAATAATGGCTTTTACAATGATTATTTGGTATTAATTTAACTAATGAATAAATCTAATAAATGATATTAAAAATAATAAAATAATAATTATTTTATATTATTAAGCTCATTAATGGATTCCATTGATGAAAATTTCATTTATATAATATAATATAATTTTTTATTATTTTTAAACTTTTTTTTGATGTGTTCAATGTCTCATTTATAATAAATTTTAATATTAATGATATTTTATTTCATGTATAAAATATTGTATTAAATTATTTTAAAATACCAAAATTATTAAAAAATTCCTAAAATAATCATATTATATCTAAAATATAATCTTATTTAGTACTAAGCCTTTTTTTAAGTCCTGAAATCTATAATATAATGAATGTGGTTTAATAATATTTGTATTTCCTATGTTACCCTCCGCCTCACTTATAAAAGGAGACTCATTATTTCACCAATATTAATCTCCTTATGCCTTATTATTTTGAAAAACTTTTCCAAATTCCATCCTCGATATCCGATTACACATTATTGTGATTCTGTTCAAACAAAAAATTCAACTCCCATGAGCCTTAAAGAGGTTTTAAAATAGATATTCTCAAAAGGTAAGATTCTTTTTTATTATCTTTCAAAAGCATTCTCACTTATAACATACCCCTACCTATTATACAATGATTCATGGAAACTCTTGTGTCATATATATAATGTAATTTTTTATATAAATGGTATATGAATCCTCAAGTCAATAATTTTATTCTTTTATTCTTAAATTACACAATCGTCGTTTGTGGTGTGTAAATTATCTTCCTTTTTAGATGATGCATTTTCATTTCACATTACCACAATCATGGGCTATTTCAAATCACATTTAATGTTTTAAAATGACATAAATATATATTTGTAATAAATTATTTAATATTATTTCTTTTTTACAAGAAATTCCATAATAAATCGACCATTGCAAGCATGAGAAGAACAAACCTGAAATAACAGGAAAAACAAAATATTTTTAATAAATGGGTGGAAATGGTATAATAAAATTATTTAGGGTATTAAAATCATTATTTTTGTTCTATAATAATTTAATAACAATATTAAACCATACTACAGGAGGTGTGAATATATTTTATGTAATTCAAACCTCAGGTAAGGGATATCTTAACTCAATTTCCATTCATGGGTTAAACATCTTTTCCATTTGTTATGATTTTCCATGGATATGTGTGAATGTCCTATGATTTTTTTATACTATCTATAAACTATTATTTTGTGAATGTATATTTTTCAAACATAATTATTTCAGTGATTCATCTACACTCTAATGATACGATAATTGCAAGGGGTTTCTTATATCACTTTTAATTCTGTGAGATTTCTATTGTTCGCCACTTATTTCTTGAATGTGGTGTATTTTTTACTGCCATTTGATATAAATTATCATGATTCAATTTTTATTCGTGGTATTCTTTTATTTATTTTTTGTTTTTAATTTTTTTTCATATGAATTTATTGATTACAACATTGTAATGGATATCTTAACACAATTCTCATTCAAGACCTAAACATCTTTATAACTGGTTATATTTTATCCAATGATATGTGTGAATGGCCTTTTATTGGTTTATACTATCTATAATCCTGTATTAGGTGGGTTTATATTTTCCACCGAAAATTATTCCATTGATTAATCATCACTATAATGATAAAATCATTGTAATGGGTTTCTAATCTCACTTTTATTTCTGGAAGATTTCCATTATTCGCTACATATATTTTCATGTGGTGTATTGTGTACTGCCATTTCCTATATATATTGTTACTATTCTATTTATATTCATTGTATTCTTTGATTAATTTTGGGGTTATTAATTTTTGTTCATATGACTCAGTTGATTACAACGTGCTAAAGGATCCTCTCTCTCACTTTTTTTTTCAAGAATTACCCCTATGTTGTGTCCTTTTATTTTTAATTACTAATGATAGAGATATATTTCCAAACCTGACCCATACTTACCTTATGATATATAAATTATTTTATACCCCATTAACTCTCATTACGTCCTCACAAGAACACTTGTTACCGTACTTAAATGTTTGCAAGGGGTTTTCTCATCTCACTTCCATTTCTGTTAGATTCCCATTATTTACCAATTATTTCATGTATGTGGTGTATGTGTACTAACCTATTTCATATAATATCATGATTCTATTTATATTTATGGTATTCAATTATTTATATTATTCTTATTATGTTTTTTCATGTGATTCCACTAATTACATTGAGGTAAGGGACTTTGTCTCAATTTCCACTTCGTTGTGACTTACATTGTATTTTGAACCTAACAATACTTATACAGTGTAAATACTTCCCATTTTATATCACTTTTAAATTTAAATTATATTTCTATAAAATATTCATATTTTTGTATGAAGGATCTGTTTATTTTCAAAACTCTACACAGTTTTATATACGGTGTTTATTTGGAATGTTGTTTTAACTATTGAAATGATGATGAATCTGTACAATCTACTCTATAAAGATTTTGAAAATTAATATTTCTCTTGTATTGAATCTATGTATAAACAAATATTTGGATATTTAGTGATGGTTGGGGCCCTCTATAGCCCCTCTATGCATTGATATGTCTCAATAGAAAATCATATGGCGACATACCCTTTGAGTTTGCTTCCAAAAATCAGACAGGTTTCTACCCATAGAACAAATGTTTATTAATAGTATTATGGTACATTTACTAGATACATTGTTTCCAATTAATAAACATTCTCTTTATTAATTTTCAATTACTATTAACCAAGATGTTTTCTCTATGAAAAAATCTATGGATACAGGCTCTTTCTCTGTTTATTAATGGCGTGTGTTTTTTATTTATTCTCCATGAAATAGTTACATTGAAAAGTTTATTATGATTTAGTTATTATTTATTCATGATTATTCTATTTGTAACAATTACTAAGCATTTGAGAAAGATCTTTTCATTTTTTTAGCTTCAAACAGGTTATGAAGATGAAATATTTTATTGAGTTTCTATGGATGGAGTTTTTAGATTTTGTTATGTATTGTATTTTCTTAACTATCTCATTGTAATATGGGTTTCATTTATGTATATACTGTCTTCAAGACAACTAAATTTATAATTACTTTGGGATATCATTCCTTTTAATAAATCTAATGTATTAAGTAATACATCGGCTCCGGTTTAGAGGGGACGTGGTGTCACATTACTTCATGTTATTATTTTATAATCGTTCAAATATTATTTGAATTAATATTATGAGGATTTACATATCCATAATAGTTTTGAGATACATGAACATCTATTCAAAAAATGTACACATTCTACTTCCTTTCATATTATTCCTCTAATTCTTATTCCCACACATATTCTAGAAAGGTAGTTATTTATTACTGACTATTTTTGGTAAAAATACATATTAAATTTTGTGTTAATCCTCCCATTCATATCATTTAGTCCATAAGAACATTGTGTATCACCAAACTCCATTCCCATATTGTTATAACATTGAAATATATATTTATAACTCCAAAACTCTTCGGTTTCATGATCTTTTCATAGATGATGTCTTATCCAACCCAATGATTTCTCAATATACCCAAAAGAATCAATGGATAATCATAAAAGGTATCATGAAAACCACGTAAATTTAATTTCATAACATCCCCATAGTTCACTCTCTTTTTTCATCAACTCAATTAATTTCCCCACTACACTAGATTGTAGTTTTAAAGGAAAATATTAATCAAAAATGTTTTTTTTGAATTATTCCCACTCCATGGATTCAACTGTAACAATTGATTTATTAATATTGATTAGTTTCCACCATGAATTGGTTTCTCCCCCTATGTGGAATACATCTAACTTAACTTTATAATACTCACAAAAATAGATCATGGAGAATATATTTTTTATATTAATGAACTATTTTTCTACGGTCATTGTTTTAGAGCATCCATTAAGGGAAGGTGGTTGTTGATACATAAAGGATTAAAATTAAATTTATTCCTTCCTTGGTGAAACCAGATAATCCACACAATTTATATTATTATAAATATCCTGACCTAATTGATTCAATATCATCATGACGTTTTCATCTATGGAATCCTTTATATTGGAATGACCATCATTTCATTATTTGTTTCATCTTTTATTTACATCTTTCCTTTAATTTCCAATTATTTTTCTAAAAAAATGGAACTTAAATAAAAAAATTTCAATTATTAAAAATATTATGACAGTAGTTATAAAGTGAATGTTTAATTATAAAATTATATAATATAAATATTCTCGTATATTATAAATCATTTCTAACATAAATAAAATTATTAATTTGTTTCTACAACCATCAAATTGGATTATATAATGAATAGTAAAAATCAATGAATATCCTCCTAATGTGTTTAGTGTGGTGTATAGTCTTAGGACCAATCATCATTCACCATGTGTATATTGAGTTGATACTCAACTATCATTTTTCAATATGACCAGTACTAACTATATATTTACCACATCATCATCCATTTTTCAGTATCCATATATGGATGTAATTTGGGGGAAACTAAAAACTCTATACATTACCAAAATTTAATTAATTTACTATATTTTAAATTTTCCAAAAAATTATTGTTAATGTTTCCTTGTCTTAATTTATAATAAAAGTTAAACCATTAATTCATTCCAACTATGGTGACCCACCTTTTTCAAACTGTATATTAACATATTTTCTTAAAACATTGTATTTATGCTTCAAATGATTATTTGAGGATTAGTATACTTCAAATTAGCTACATAATACATGACGAACATAAATAAATCATGAAAAAATACATTATTTAATATTATTGATAAAGTCCTTTATTACATCATCCTATGTCACCACACTACAGTTGATTTCACATGGAAATACATTAATAGATAATGGTGATCCTAAATCATGATAATGGAAAATAGAAGAAATAAATCATGTGTGATCATCATGTATAAAGCATTAGTGATTAAAATATAGATTGATCATAAATACTTGAGTAATAATAAAATTATCAATATATGTATATGAGGAATAACATGGAAGTGTGGCTATAACACAAAAAAATGAGACATTAAAATGGAATCAATTTTTCATATATAATAATAATAATAAATGTATGAAGACATAATCAATTGAAAATGAAAAGTATTATTCAAATAATTAACTTGAATAAATTGAGGGGGAATATAATTTACTACATTAAAAGAAGATCCCTAATTATTGAGATGAGCTCCTTAAAAAATTGAACACTTATTGAAAGAGATATATATATATATATATATAATGAGAATAAAAAATTTCTCATTTAATTGGGAGTTAAGTTGAACAGAATAATGGGTGGGTATTTATAAAAAAGTGGAGTGATTTTTAGTAAATTCTAAAAATAGTTTTTGAACAAGATGTTATATGAAATGATTAATGACTAACCAGAATATGGTTTTAGACAATGTTATTTTCTACGGGAAAGTATTATTTATTATTTGAATTATTTTGGAGTCAAGAACCATAAAATTATATTATTGTTGTGGTGGATGATTTTATTATTAATAATGATATTTTTTAACATTAAAATGATTTATCTTTTTTAAGATTCATTATATGATTGTAAAATTTATATTATGACTTTGTAATATACTATCTTAATCGGGAAGATGTATTTGGTCGACGAAACCATTATAGAAGTTAAAATTTCAATTTTATTTCATTATGATGTTTGAACACCTACTGTATATTTACATAGTATTTTATATTTTACTCAAAAAATTCACTACCATAGAATATTTTAAAAATGTAAATATTTCTTTATTTATACATGAAAATTTTAAAAACGACATCTATTTTATCAGAGAATTTTTTTAATTATGATAAATTTAGATTTGGTATTAAATATATATGTATAATGCCTAACAGTGATGTGTGAAATGGTTGTACATTCAATAGGTGATTAAGATAACTTTGAAATAGTGGTTATCTTTAATAACTTGAACTTCTCCCTTGGAAGATTCAACATGAGCCTAACTTATTGAAGATGTTATTTGGATTGGTCATGTGTAAACCCAATTAATGATATATGGATCCCATGATCAGATAACTAGAATGTAAAAGGAATGATCAACCAGGTTAATGACACCATTATTCCCCTCTAAATAAATTTTCTCACACCATTGTCCATTATATATATTAATTATTATGGTAATATTATTACCAATGGTATTGATGATCAACATTCATGATTTCCAATATTCATATTCAAATGGTCTCATTTTCCATTACACGCAAAATATAATATAACATTATGGTAATTTATTATTTAGTACTTCACTTAAAAAGGTTATGTACTTCCCTAGATAATTCATATCATATTTCTAATGAATATATTTTATTTTTCAAATTTTCTATTATGGGTGTTATTTTTTGTAGATTTGAAAATTATAGAGTTTACCAATATGTATATATTATTATTTTTTCATTTCCTTAATACAATCATGATACCCATTATCATTAATATTATTACATGATCTAAAATTAAAATTTAATATTATTTCTACCCAATTTTGTCAAAAAATGTAATAAATTATATATTTTTAAACCATTTTTATTTTATTATTAATAAATGGAAATTAAAGTCCACTAAATTCCTCCCACATTGCGAAATTACACCATTTAAATATATGTTATTCTTCACAATAAAAGTGGGGGATTTATCCTTCATAATTACTTTAGGGTCAGATGTTACTTCACCAAAAAAAATCTCCAAAACACATTCACTATTCTTGTTGTATTTCTGATTAAAAAAATACTACATTCAATTAAGAATATAGATCGGTTCCTCTTCATATGAATCTTTGGGTTCCAATTACATATTATTTTTTATAGGTATATGAAGTGGTTTTGGTATATACATTCCAAAATAGTACACCTAAAGGATTTCATGGAAATTTAAATTATTTTGAGGTAGTGATAATCAATAGTAAAATTGTACAACATGATCCAGAATATAAAAAGTTTAATTTACCTTAAACTATATTTCCCCCACTTTAAATATCTTTTAACTCCTTTTTATGGTGATACATTAGGGAATACATGTTCCCCAACATGAAATAAAAACTCCATCATCAAATTGTTTTCTAAAGTCTTTAGATGACTCTAACAAGACCTGACATGTTTTGGATTGAATTTATCTTCTTTAAAGTGTCATTCACAATTGATGGTCCCAACAAATTTCCTTCTCTATCTTTATCCCAACATGTGGAGTTCTCAAAATTTCACATATAGTACCTCATAAGGGTTTATTTGAATACTGATGTGGAAAATATTATTGTAATAAAATTCAATATATGGATGATGTGGGTCCCAAATCTCTTGAAAATAAAATTTTATTTCCCAGAACATGTATTCCAATATTTGAATAGTCCACTATGACTACCCATTATTTTATGGATGGTAGGACGTTCTTAGGTTTACTTCAATATTGATGGAATTTTAACGGTTCCTTAGGAACATATAAAAATATTTAGGAACATAATAAGAAAAAATTTGGTTGTTTTCAATATAGGGTCTTTCCACAACTTCAATATACAATCCTTAAATGTGAAAAATGGATAATTCCAATCATAAATAAATAGAATGTTCTAAAAATGTAAACATGTCATTGATTTAACAAATAGAAAATTTTGCCTCCAATTTAACAGGATGGGTGTTAATAATGTCCATGGATATTTTCACACTTCCATACAGGTATGTGTAGTTGTTTTCTATAAGCCATTGGTAAGTTTTCTCTCCACAATCACTTGATAACATACCAAGAATCATTAAATACAATTAGAAGTCTCCCTTTTCATATTATCCCACCAATAATGATATTTTAGATCTCTAAATTTTTTTGTACATCTTGGATGTGTCAATACTTATTATTTATGAGCTTCATAACTTATCTATTTCAATAACTCTCGAGAATTAGGGATACATAACATTATAAAAAACCTCAAAACTCAGTCTTGATAAAGATAGAACTCAATAAACATTATATTTTCCTTATCACATATCTAATTTTGTAACTAAGGGTGATTTATATATGCTTTCATGATCTTCTATAATAATGGTGGTATGGAAATAATTTATAATGGGATTGAGGATGTTCATCACCATATGAATTCTAGGTATATCATTATTTTTTCCTTGATTAAAATATATCATTCATCAATTATTAATATAATAATTCTAGAATCCTTCCTACTAAATGAATTAGTGAATTTATTTTCTTTTCTAGGGTGATAATGAATAGAAAAGGCATAGTACGTAAGTAGCTCAAAATATCTCATATTTATCATGTTCAGTAATAGTTTTCTAAATAAGTAATTCTGAATTTAGTATTATATATATACATATATATCACACTTCTCCCCATAAATAGAATTTATTATTGTATTTCATGAAAATATAATAGTAAATAACTCAAAATCATGTTTCGGATAACTCTACTCATGAGCCCTTAACTGTTGATATTCAGATGTGATCAACATTTCATTTTTCATGAGTACACATCTAATTAATTTCAATGTTATGTCACTATAATGAAAAAAATTCCCCATTAGAGGGAAATGTTATCAAAGACTCTCTAAATAATCTCCACTTCAATTCTAAGAAACATTCTCTATACTCATTTGTTATGTTAAACGTAACTCAATTTTGAGTTAACGTGATTTATAGATTATAAATCCATGATATGTTTTTCAAAAACCATATCTAGTATCATAATATAACAAGGAAAAATAGAATATTGATTATTATTGTAGGATTATTACAATCTATTATAGAATTTTCTTTATTAAATAAATAATGATATGTTTACCAGTCTCAATATGTCCAGGAATTATACTTGTTGTTATCATAAATCACATTCACTGGATTTAAAAAACTCACCCATTTCCTAAATATCATTAATATTCTAGTTATATTATCCATATTTTCCCCACTAATTTTTTAATATATAAAAATATCATAAAAAAATAACACAAATAATATATCAAGGTCGACCATAAAGAATAAATTCAATAAATACATAAAAATAGATTATGGATTAATAAAAAATTAAAGAAAACTCATGATTGATATATATTTTTAGATGGTATTATTCGTAATATATTCATCTCATCAACCTCATATTATGATACCTAGATCAGATTTAATTCTAGGAGAAGGATTGAGCTCCATGACGCTGGATGAATAAATCATCAATACATAGAAGAGGGCGTTCGTTCATCATTATGAACCCATTAATTACTCTATAATAAATGTAAATATAAATTAGTCATTATTTTACTCATAATAGAGATAATATATTCTCCCTATACAGACACACTTAGTCAAATAAAACCCTCATACAAATGATATTGAATTGGATTCTTGTTTTTCTCTAACTCGATATATAACATTTTATATGAGATCAGTGATTTTGACTTGGATCTAGGTATGAGTTAGCTGGGAACTATGCCACACATTACGTGGGAGTTATAGGTAATTATATAATAATTATATTAATAGATTCATAAACAATGGGTATATCTCCCATATTTACACTTTCCCTTTCTTACCCATCTTGACTAATCATTTCGATAATTCATGCAACATGAGTAGGATCTTAACAAGACTCAGGATATAATTTATCTCTTAGTATAATAAAAATATGTTATCCCTTATAGAAATATGAAAATTACTTCATTCTAAAAAATTTATTTTCATAACACATTGAGAGTCAATACATCCCTAGTATTATGTCAAACTGCACTATAGGAATGACGATCATGTATTCAGAGATATTTTAATCAAAAAATATATTAAGGGAATATCTAATTATAATTAATTCTTGAATATGACCTCTATTTATTTTATCTAAATTCTCTGCAACTCGTAATTTAGGGGTCAATTATATGTCTTTTAAAAAATGAATAAAATAAAGGAATGTTCGGAACCAGAATCAAAAAATTATCTTGTTGTCTCTGAGTATATGTTCAATGTACCAACAAATACATTATTAAAAGACTATCATTTATTCGTTTTGGTTATTAAATAATGATTTTACTACCTTTTCCTCTAATGTGGTTAATGGTTTTTTCCCCTTGTTATCTTCTTATTTGGACATTTGTTAGATAAATGTCCATTACCCCCATACTTGAAACAGTGTACTTATTACACCCCAATATTTTATGGTAAGAATAATTTTGATTCATTAGATATGTTTTAATATATAAAACACTAACTATTTGTGAAACAACACTTTGTTATATGAGATAGTTATAAACTAGCCTGTAAACCTAATTTTTCCACCTCTACGATTTCAATTTCGAAAAAATAACATACACTTTGCGTTCAGTAAGATATCTAGAGTCTGATAGAAAAACATAATTTTTTGTCAATATTAGTGTACTGTTATTAAAAGTAATATGAATAGTAATTTACACTTATCAATAGTAACATGACCCTTATGAATAGTATTGTACCCCTAGGAATTGTAACTTGACCCTTATGAATAGTAATATACCATTATAAATAGTAACTGGATTAGTAATGTTCCATTATGAATAGTACCATGAACCTTAGGAATAGTAATTTACCATTATAAATAGTAACCTTTCCCATATGACTAAAAACAGAATTTAAGCGCCTTATAGATATGAGTGAATATTATACAAATTAATAATTAAGTGTTCATATTTTTATGATCAATAAATAATGGATTACAAATTTATAATTAATATATTAATTTAAAAGATAATTAAATTTCATGAAATAAATTCATGAATCATTATTTTGTTTTCATATCATTATATTATAATTTTATGATACACTAGTTATTTTTTCAGAGTGTCATAAAATATGTTATAATGATAAAATTTGTATTTTTCAAGTAAATGTTGATTTTAATTAAAAATTTAATTTACCATATTAAGAAAATTATTTTCATAAAATGGAGTTCTTTTGTGGATTATAAATTTCCAAAAAAAAATGGATGAATATCATGGATTTTTATGAAATAGTTTAGTTTTTGTTAAATAGTTAAAACATTATGTTTTAATAAAATACGTCATTTTTCCTGACATTATGATGAAATTATTGTGATATAAAAATATATATAAACTTTTTATAGAAAAAATATTTATATTACAAGTATAATATTGTAAAAAATTAAATTAGACCATGAAATTTTTTTATATAAGTATAAAAATCATTGTTAACGTTGACGTAGTGTGTGCGCATCGCTGACGAAGTCAAAATAGATAATTTAAATATAATAATTTGTGCTAAAATTTATTTTCATGGATTATTAATTATTAATTATGTAATTATTATGTATTTTATTGTTAATTTATAATTTTAGTGATATATAACATGAGTATTATCAAAATGTATCTGCAATGCTTACTTAGGGCATGAAAAGGAAAAATAACAAATTTAAAAAGATCTCTTTTTATTAATATGAGTAAATATACATTATTAACGAATTTAGACATTCATTTTTAACATAAGTAATTTATTTCTATGTTATTTATTTATTTTTAAATTTTAAATATGGAATAATTATCATTTATTCATCTGAAACGCTGAAGAAGTACTTGTGCAAGAATAAGAAAAATAAATAAAATATTTTTAAATAAAATTAAAATAACAAATATGTGACCCATATTTTGGCTAAAAATACTACAAAATTAATTTTCTCATATTATCTATTCTTATTCAATTTATGGACACTTTGGAACCACATGATGGACTTTAAGACCTTTATAATATTTTATATAAAAGTAAGGCAAGGTGTAAAATCTAGAATGTTTAATTTTTATAACTTTTTTTATATATGGTTTTAGATATTTTTTATTGGAAAAAACTTATTCTCCAGAAACCTAATCAGAATATCTTTCTCATAGAATCTTATTTTTAATTTTTATAACTGAAATAATTAAAATAATGGCTTTTACAATGATTATTTGGTATTAATTTAACTAATGAATAAATCTAATAAATGATATTAAAAATAATAAAATAATTATAATTTTATATTTTTAAGCTCATTAATGGATTCCATTGATGAATATTTCATTTATATAATATAATATATATATTTTTTATTTTTAAACTTTTTTTTGATGTGTTCAATTTCTAATTTATAATCAATTTTTATATTAAAAATATTTTTATTTCATGTATAAAATATTGTATTAAATTATTTTAAAATACAAAAA
Source organism: Viscum album (assembly GCA_963277665.1). NCBI lineage: Eukaryota > Viridiplantae > Streptophyta > Magnoliopsida > Santalales > Viscaceae > Viscum > Viscum album. The sequence goes on along the minus strand of OY728128.1, from coordinate 789,967,819 downwards.
TTATTGAAAAATGCCTAAAATAATAATATTATATCTAAAATATAATCCTGTTTAGTATTAAGCATTTTTTTAAGTCTTTAAACCTATAATATATTAAATATGGTTTAATAATATTTGTATTTCCTATGTTACCATCCACCTCACTTATAAAAGGAGACTCGTTATTTCACCAATATTAATCTCCTTATGCCTTATTACTCATAAAAACTTTTCCAAATTCCATCCTTGATATCCCATTACACATTATTGTGATTCTGTTCAAACAAAAATTCAACTCCCATGAGCCTTAAAGAGGTTTTAAAAAAGATATTCTCAAAAGGTAAGATTCTTTTTTATTATCTTTGAAATGCATTATCACTTATAACATACCCCTAATTATTATCCAATGATTCGTGGAAACTCTGGTGTCATATATATAATGTAATTTTTTTATATAAATGTTATATGATTCCTCAAATTAATAATTTTATTCTTTTATTCTTAAATTACATAATCGTCGTTTGTGGTGTGTAAATTACGTGCCTTTATAGATTATGCATTTTCATTTCACATTACCACAATCATGGACTGTTTCAAATCACATTTAATTTTTTTAAATGACATAAATATATATGTGTAATAAATTTTTTAATATTATTTCTTTTTAACAAGAAATTCCATAATAAATCGACCATTCAAACGATGAGAAGAACAAACCCGAAATAATAAGAAAAACAAAATATTTTTAATAAATGGGTGGAAAATGGTATAATAAAATTATTTAGGGTATTAAAAACATTATTTTAGTTCTATAATAATTTATTAACAATATTAAACCATATTACAGGAGGTTTGACTAAATTTTATGTAAGTCGAACCTGAGGTAAGGGATATCTTAACTCAATTTCTATTCATGAGTTAAACATCTTTTCCATTCATTATGTTTTTCCATGTATATGTGTGAATGTCCTGTGATTTTTTATACTATATATACACTTTAATTTTGTGAATGTATATATTTCAAACATAATTATTTCATTAATTCATCTACACTTTAATGATACGATCATTGTAAGGGGTTTCTTATATGACTTTTCATTCTATGAGATTTCTATTGTTCGCCACTTATTTCATGAATGTGGTGTATTTTGTACTACTATTTGGTATAAATTATCAGGATTTATTTTTTATTCGTGGTATTATTTTATTCATTTTTGGTTTTTAATTTTTTTTTCATATGAATTGATTGATTACAACATTGTAATGGATATCTTAACTCAATTCTCATTCATGACTTAAACATCTTTATAACTGGTTATATTTTATCCAAGGATATGTGTGAATGTTAATTTATTGGTTTATACTATCTATAAACCTGTATTATGTGGGTTTATATTTTCCACCCAAAATTATTCCATTGATTAATCATCACTATAATGATAAAATCATTGTAATGGGTTTCTAATATCACTTTAAATTCTGGATGATTTCCATTATTCGCCACTTATATTTTCATGTGGTGTATTGTGTACTGCCATTTGATATATATTGTTACTATTATATTTATATTCATTTTATTCTTTGATTAATTGTGGGGTTATTAATTTTTTTTCGTATGACTCAGTTGATTACAACGTGCTAAAGGATCCTCTCTCTCACTTTTGTTCAAGAATTACCCCTATGTTATGTCCTTTTATTTTTAATTCCTAATGATAGGGATATATTTCCAAACCTGACCCACTCTTACCTTATGAAATATAAATTATTTTATACCCCATTACCTCTCATTACGTCCTCACAAAAACACATGTTACCTTACTGAAATGTTTGCAAGGGGTTTTCTCATCTCACTTTCATTTCTGTTAGATTCCCATTATTCACTAATTATTTCATGAATGTAGTGTATCTGTACTAACCTATTTCATATAATATCATGATTCTATTTATATTCATGGTATTCAATGATTTATATTATGGTTATTATGATTTTTTCCTGTGATTTCACTAATTACATTGAGGTAAGGGACTTTGTCTCAATTTCCACTTCATTGTGACTTACATTGTATTGTGAACCTAACAATACTTATTCAGTGTATATACTTCCCATTTTATATCACTTTTAATTTTAAATTATATTTCTATAAAATATTCATATTTTTTTATGAAGGATCTGTTTATTGTCAAAAATCTACACCATTTTATATACAGTGTTTATTTGGAATTTTGCTTTAACTAGTGAAATAATGATGAATCTGTACTATCTACACTCTATGGATTTTGAAAAGGAATATTTCTCTTGTATTGAATCTATTTATAAACAATTATTTGGATATGTATTGATGTGTGGGGCCCTCTATATCCCCTCTATGAATCAACATGTCTCAATAGAAAATCAGTTGGCGACAAACCCTTTGAGATTGTTTCCAAAAATCAGACAGGTTTCTACCCACAGAAAAAATGCTTATTAATAGTATTATGGTACATTTAATAGATATATTGTTTCCAATTAATAAAAATCCTCTTTATTAATTTTAAATTACTATTAACTAAGAGGTTTTCTCTATGAAAAAATCTATGGATACATGCTATTTCTCAGTTTATTAATGTCGTGTGTTTTTTATTTATTCTCCATGAAATAGTTACATTGAAAAGTTTATTTTGATTCAGTTATTATTTATTCATGATTCTAGTATTTCTAACCCTTAATAAGCATTTGATCGCAACCTTTTCATTTTTGTACATTCAAATAGGTTATGAAGAGGTTATCTTTTATTGAGTTTCTATGGATGGAGTTTTTAGATTATGTTATGTATTGTATTTTTTTAACTATATCATTGTAATATGAGTTTAATTTATGTATATAGTGTCTTCAAGACAACTAAATTTATAATTACTTTGAGATTTCATTCCTTTTAATAAATCAAATGTATTATGTAATACACCGGCTCCGGTTTAGAGAGGACGGGGTGTCACATTACATCATGTTATTATTTTATAATCGTTCAAATATTATTTGAATTAATATTTTGAGGATTTAAATCTCCAGAATAGTTTTGAGATACATGAACATCTATTCAAAAAATGTAACACATTCTACTTACTTTCATAGTATTCCTCTAATTCTTATTCCCACACATATTCTAGAAAGGTAGTTATTTATTACTGACTATTTTTGGTAAAAATACATTCTAAATTTTGTATTAATCCTCCCATTCATATCATTTAGTCCATAAGAACATTTTATATCACCAAACACCATTCCCACATTGTTATAACATTGAACTATATATTCATAACTCCAAAACACTTCGGTTTCATTGTCTTTTCGTAGATGATGTCTTACCCAACCCAAGGATTTCTCAATATACCCAAAAGAGTCAATAGATAATCATAAAAGGTCTCATGAAAACCATGTAAATTTAATTTCATAACATCCCCATAGTTTACACTCTTTTATCATCAACTCAACTAATTTCCCCACCACACTATATTGTAGTTTTTAAGGAAAATATTAATCAAAAATGTTTTTTTTTAATTCTTCCCACTCCATGGATTCAACTATAACCATTGATTTATTAATATTGATTAGTTTCCACATTGAATTGGTTTCTCCCCCTATGTGGAATACATCCAACTTAACTTTCTACTACTCACAAAAATAGATCATGGAGAATATATTTTTTATAGTAATGAACTATTTTTCTACGGTAATTATTTTAGAGCATCCATTAAGGTAAGGTGGTTGTTAATACATAAAGGATTAAAATTAAATTTATACCTACCTTAGGGAAACCAGATAATCCACACAATTTATATTATTATAAAAATCCTGACCTAATTGATTCAACATCGTCACGAAGTTTTCATCTATGGCAACCTTTATATTGGAATGACCATCATTTCATTATTTTTTTCATCTATTATTTTCATCGGTCCTTTAATTTCCAATTATTTTTCTAACAAAATTGAACTTAAATAAAAAAAATTCAATTATTAAAAATATTATGACAGTATTTATAAAATCCATGTTTAATTATAAAATTATATAATATAAATATTATCGTATATTATAAATCATTTCTAACATCAAAAAAATTATTAATTTGTTTCTACAACCATCAAATTGGTTTATATAATGAATAGTACAAATCAATGAATATCCCCCTAATGTGTTTAGTGTGGTGTGTAGTCTTAGGACCAATCATCATTCACCATGTTTATATTGAGTCGATACTCAACTCTCATTTTTCAATGTGACCATTACTAACTATATATGTACCACATCAGCATCCATTTTTCAGTATCCATATAGGGATGTAATTTGGGGGAAACTAAAAACACTATACATTACCAAAATTTAATTGATTTACTATATTTTGACTTATCCCCAAAATTATTATTAATGCTTCCTAGTCTTATTTATAATAATAGTTAATCCATTAATTCATTCCAACTATGGTGACCCACCTTTTTCAAACTGTATTTTAACATATTTTCTTAAAACATTATATTTATGCTTCCAATGATTAATTGAGGATTAGTGTCCTTCAAATTAGGTACATAATACATGAAGAACATAAATAAATCATAAACAAATACATTATTTAATATTATTGATATAGTCCTTTATTACTTCATCCTATGTCACTATACTACAATTGATTTCACATGGAAATACATCAATAGATAATGGTGATCATAAATCATGATAATGGAAAATAGAGGAAATAAATCATGTGTAATCATCATGTATAAAGCATTAGTGATTAAAATATATAATGATCATAAATACATGAGTAATAATAGAATTATCATTATATGTATATGAGGAATAACATGGAAGTGTGGCTATAACATAAAAAAATTGGACATTAATAATCATATCACCATAGTTCACTGATGAGTTGTAAAACAAATCACCAATGTTTTTTAACATTTAATCATAAAAAAATTCAATGTAATATTACAAAGTAATCATTAAAATGTAATATAAATATTAATTTAATAAAAATTGAAATATATTCTTATCAGGGTGAACCCTTAATTTTCCAAACATTATATATCTAATATAGATCATATATCATTAGAATCATTTTTATAAGTCTTACCCATGAGTATGAAATATGGATTTATTATATCTATGTCCCATGTCAATAATGTATGTTCATATCTATATTAACACCCTTTAATTGAAGTAGTATTATGTACTCACAACCGACATAATTGAATATAATATAAAAAATAATTCTGGTATCATAACTATAAAACAAAATAGAATATTGAATGGGTTAAAAAGGATTATAACAAAGTATGCAGTTCAATAAAAGTAGATAGGAAGATAATCCCTTACTTGTAAGGTGGATCCCTAAATCATGATAATATCTCATAAGATCCTTGCAAAATCGTTAAAAATTATCTATATAGATAAAAGTATGGGTAGAATTATTCATAATGTCTATGGGAGTGAAGAAAAATGGGAGAATAAGTGAGTATTATTATAAAAATAAGATGATTTTTTGATTAATTTATAAATATTAGTTTTGAACTCTATGTTATAAAAAATAGAAAATGATTGTCCATCACATGTTTTTAACACATTATTTTCACAAGGGGATATGGTTTTTATTATTTTAATATTGTTATGATATTATATCTATATGATACTATTATTTTCGATGTAAATGATATTATTACTCCTAATGAATTGTTTTGAATCCATAAAAAATTAATTTATGTTTTAAGAGAAATAACATTGTTTTGGAAAAATCAATATTATTAATTTAAAACAAATTTTTCTTATGAGGAAAAAAATTTGGTTGAGAGAAAATATCATTGTATTAATTTCATCACATTATATCACTATGATTTCATAACACATACCTTATATTTATACCGAATTTTATTTTTTACTCAAAAATTTGATTACCTCATAGATTTATAAAACAATTTCAATTGGATAATTTAAATATTATATTCTCAAATATGACGTCTATTTTAGGAAGTCGATTTTAAATATAGGGAAAAAAATATAAAATACAACAAATTTATTTGTTAAAAAATTAAAATTTTTATAACCTGAACTATTTGATAACCCTTATAAAAACAACCTATGATTGCAGAAATTTATTTTATTTTTTATATAGTAATTAATATTATTGTCTATAACCTTTCTTATGGAAACAATATTTTATTTTCGGTTTATAAATTTATTGAGAATGTATTTTAATAATCATGGTAGATATAAATATCCCATAAAAATAACATTATCATTTTTTATTAATACGATAATATTTTGAAATATATATTTTATATAATGGTGATATAGTGAATAAAAATATTGGATTATCATAATAAAAATTTCATTTAAAAAATAAATTACACATTGATACAACTTACAGTCTAGATATATAACCCCATATTGAACAATAATAATCCATATGATGATGTTAAATTCATGTTTTTATTCATTGAAAATTAATATGGTTGTGATCTCTACTAATTGACTAATGTTGTTTTTCTTAATCCCCACTTGTTGAAGATCTCTTTGGTCTTGGTAATGTGTAAAAACCATTAATGATACATCTCTCCCTATATATGATAAATGGGATTCAAAATGAATGATCATACTAGTTGAGACTATCATTCTTCCCTTATACAATAATTAGCAATAATTATTTTCATTTATATATACTAATTAAAATGGTAACATTATTAACAATGGTTTTAATGATAAACTTTCATAATACACATTGGTAAAAATAAAATAGTCTCATTACCCATTAAACACTATATATAATCCATCATTCTAATAATTCATTATTCAAAACGTCACATATGATGATTCTACACCACCTAGATAATTAAAATTATATTACATAGGATTCTATTTATTTTAATTTTTTAGAATTAGGGTGATCTTAATGGGGAAATTTTCACCTATATATATCAATATTATGTATATATTATACATTATTATCTATATACATGTAATCTTCTTAGTTTTAATAATAAATATTATTACACGATGGGAAATTAAATTAAATTGTCATTCTTTTTACATTTATTGTATAAAATAACCAAATACTCATTCTAAAATATATATTTTTTGTTACAAATAAACAGACATTTTGTTTTGTTGAAATAAATGAATTATAACCCCTATTATACAATTATTCTACCACATATTTCATTACACATATAATGTTCCTTGGGAATATAATCAAACCACATATACATATGAAGCTTCAATCTAGGAATACCACAACAAGATCCAAGGCAGTTTATCACCACATAACTAATATTTCATAAATCATGTTCATGCATAAGCCACACAACCTAACTAATAAATGAAAAAAACAAAATAACATATTTAATCTCATCCATATTATTATTGTGTTTTTTGATAAATCAAAATATCGAAATATCACGAAAGGAAACATAAAACCTCAACACAAGATCAAACCTGGAGTGGAATTAACAAAATGAGAAGAAATACCATAAAATAAACATACCTCAATGTCTTTATATTTTAATCAGCAAATGTGGTTTTGATAATGTTCCCACAATAGTAACCAATAGTTTTCTAAATCTAAAGGTTTTTAATTACTATAAGAATCATTGGATTATTTCGTAAGAACCATTATATTTCAATGGTGTTATATCACCTCCTCGTTAAAGGAAACTCATGTGAGATGAATTTAAAGGAATATAACAATGTGAATAATGACTAGTGTGTACGAATATATTCATCTTACTCCCTTAAATTGAGATGCATCATCAAATGAGTGACCCATTTTGAGCTAATACATTACACATGTTATGGAATGTAAAATCATATTATCTTTCAACCATTATAACCATTTAAAAATATCTCCTCATGAATGTGTGATAGTTAAACTCCATTAATAATCAATAATATATTTACACATCATATAACGATGTATTAATAAATTGAATAAGAATGATAATCATCATAGGTGACTCACTATATTTACATCACATACCATTTTATATAAACCCAATGTTGTTGTATTAAAACCATGGGAATATGAAAAACATCGTGTTGTGACCTTTATCACGTTGTGGGTTACGATTTAATGAACATTAAATGTAGTTCCCCATATTTACTAAGTCATTATGGACAATCTAAAAAACTAAAAACATATTATGAATACATTTAAACTCCATTGTATAGGATAATCATAAAAAAATCCATCAAATTATTTGAAAAATAATTATTATAAAATTAATCCTCATTTTAGGACCTTATATGTGGACTTTTATTCCTTCGTTTCATTAACAAAAATTCTGACTTCTCTAATCCATAAGGGTTATAAAATATATGCCTCAAATAAAATGAAATTTTCATTATAACTACATATGTATTTTTTTTATCTTGATAAGTAAACTAAAATATCTATACAAAAAATTATTTCAAATGATATAACACAATAAAACATGTTAATTCTTATAAAATCAAGTTATATAAGTCATAAAGAGACCACTAGACATAAAACATATTAATACTGTATAACGCTTCTCATATATATATAATTCCTTGATATTGACTACGTATATTAAATTAATACCTCACAAAACATTTATGTCAATAGAAAAAAACATATCATGCAACATATCTAATAATGATCATATATTTAATTATTATAATTAAATTTAGGTCCAATATACCATACTTGTTATACAAGAGGAAAATATTATATTAGTTAAACTCTACAAAATACATGATCTATAATATATACAACTATACACTAATTAGATTGGCCTATAATGTTGAATAAAAAAGTTAGCAATGTATTATAGTTCACATGTCATTCCTATTCATAGCCTCAGGTAATTGGAATTTATGTTAATCATGATCTATTAAGAATATCAACTAAAATATGAAATATAATTTGATATACATTTATGAACCATACCAATTAATAATTCTCCATTAATTATATGAATTGTCTAATATGACTCATATAAAATATTCTACTCATATTAATCGTAACATACAAATACAGCCCATAATACTCTATTATTATCATCAATTATGGAAGACGAAAAGTTTTACTTTAAGGGTATTTAATCATTTCACTGTTCAAGTACTATAAAAACTACATGGGAATGAATGATCAATATATATTGTCCTTGTTATAAAACCATGATTTATTTTCATTTAAAGAACATATTAATTTTTTTCTCGCATCTTAATAATACCCAAAAAAAACATATAAACATCATGTTTTTGTTATAGTAATTTTATTTTTAATGGGTTTAATATATTTTTTTATATCTCAATCAAAAATATATTCACATATATCCTCTTAATTATTTCTCTAACAATATTTTATATGATATGGATTTTTTAGTCCATTCATGTCATAAGGATACTTTGACAAATAAACAGATCCATTATTCTCACATTTCTATGAAACATCCAACACTAAGTGATGAAATTATGAATATTAACAGATTCCGTAATATAAGAAGATTCTGTAATTTACTCTATTTATGAATTTTAGTACACCAAGGTGGACTATTTAGAATTTTTTTACTGATATCATTGCTGATCAATCTTTTAAATCATACTTATCAGTTTTGAAACATGGTTTTTGTGTAATCTATTCAAATTAAATCATACATAACTCCAAAAACCATGTAAATATCCTTACTTATTTTCAATTACTTAATGTTATACATTATAGTATTCTAGTTACTCCTAATGATATTGGATTTTTTATTACAATTTATTCTCAATAATATAGATACATTAGTTTGAGTAAACAAAGTTCTATACATGACAAATTATATAGGTAATTCATAAGTAATCTTATCTATAGTTTTTATTTTCATCTCTTTAGAAGGAAAATATGTTTTTATAAGAATAGTTTCATGTAATAATGATATAAAATATCTATATATATTTGGATTGTAAGAATATTTATCACATTACCAATATGTTTGTTTTCACTAAGATAAACTATCCTCTGAAAATACATCTTTTTATATCCTCATGTCATGTATGTAGTATTCTTCACCCTTTTCATTGAACAAGATGATCTATCCTAATCACAATTTATATAATTTAATTATAGTGAATCAATTTTTATGATTAATATAACATATAAATATATTAGTAAAAATGAAACATCACTCCCACTAACCTACTTGTATAAACTGAATCACCTACATTATTAATGAAACATAAAATTATGATTGAATTATAAAACTAAATGTTCTAACTTAAATTATATATCATCAATCCATGAGCATTACAAAAAGAACACAATAGTATTATCATTTCGAAATTGAATTAAAAATCATATAAAATATATATCCTTGAATGAATTTCCATTTAGGAAATACAATTTGTTATCCATTTTATATAACTCATAATAATAATGAATAAATTTATAAAATAAAATACAAATAATCCTTATTAATGAAACCTGTGATAATTTCACTTTATATTCAGTACCATGAATTTTCTAAATCACTTTCAAACGAAATGATATATATTTCAAGACAATATACCATCCTTATTAGTATTCTTATGAAACACAACATTCACCATATAGGTGGATCCCCTTTTGGTCCATCAACAATGTTCCAAAATTATTTAGAATACATTGAGTACATTTCAATTCTCATGGATTATAACCATTATTAAAAAAATAAATGGTATCCTGAGAAGTAATAGATTTATTATCTAGTAATATTACATCATCATCAATTATAATAATAAATACGGGTATATTATTCGGTTAATAAAAACTATCAAACCTTCACGGTTCATTTGTAACCTCAGTTAGTTCTATTTCCAAAACCTTTTATAGAAAAATATTGTAACGCCCCGACCCTAGTTGCCTAGAGTCGGTGCACTATTACATAACATTGGCATGATCACAAGAAAGATCAAATCTCGAAAGACCGATTGGTTTAGTAGCCTTGGAAACACTAGATATATTCATAAGTTTTACATTACATCATAAAATGAAAAACTACTATAACAACATAATGTTTCCACAGTCCACACTATAATCCCCTCATAATATCCCTACAGGTCATTCATAATTTACTTCTTCACTTCCTGGGAAAAATAAAACATAGAAAAGGGGTGAGCTCAAATGCCCAGTAAGGATGACAATATAGCGGAAACTTTCATAAATAAGAATAAACATTTAAGGCAATGTATAACTAAAACAAAAGCCTTTTAAACTTGAACTTTCAACATGGTATGGCATAAATAAAATGAAATAATGCCATTTACTTATTCACATGGATATTCTACTAATCGAATAATCACATGCAAAATCAATAACAACTTTCATAATGTTGGAATGCATAATGCTAAACTTTAATTACTTTTCAAGGCCTCGTCCCAAGACCTTGGGGCTAACTGTAACCGGAACCCAACCCTGAGTGCCTCTAATAACCGGACACCAACCCGGAGTGCCTCTAATAACCGGACACCAACCCGGAGTGCCTCTAATAACCGGACACCAACCCGGAGGGCTTACTTTTACCAGTCCCTAACCTGGAGGGCTTACTTTTACCAGTCCCCAACCTGGAGGGCTTACTTTAACCAGTCCCCAACCTGGAACATACTTGTCCAACACATTCATATGAAGTAAAGATTGAAATAAAACATAAACATTCTTATTGGAACTAGCATACGAAATGTCAATACTTTCACCATAAACTATGAATGGTATAAAAATAGCACATCCACAGTCAAACATATCACAAAACCTTCAAAACAATATAGAAGTTTTGTATCATAATAAATCGACTTCAAATAATCTTAAAACCCATCAAAGGATGTTGACATAGATGAAATCAAAATTCTTTTTAAAGAAATATCTCCTTCTATTTTGAAATCATTTAAGATCCATATAAAATCAAACATTTTCTTTGAAAATAATCTTATAAGCTTTTAAGGGAAGATTTGACGATTTTATAATGGCGGAAAATAACCGCACCCGCCGTATAAGTTAAAAAAAACATTCTTATCTTAATTCTGTCGAAAAGGTTAAAAAGCACCTTGTTTGGAAAACGACGGAAAGATTCCCTTATAAACCTCTTATAAAAAGTCAAACAAGGGTATAAATGACTTTAACCCATATTCTTTTAAATATTAAAAATGTTTTGAAATACATTTTGAAGAAACATGGATGTGGATGATAACGAGATCCCAGTAGATTATTACGTATAAACAACCTCGGATAATGAAGAGATTGTGAAATAACCCTTACCAGTTTGGTAACTTATGAAACATACAACCCATGAAAGAGGTATCATACAATGAATATGTAAGTACACATAAATTATAGTGTATTACACAAAGGATATAATTATGGGCAGTACATACACCACACAAAAGGTAATGGTGGCAATATGGCATTAATCTCACGGGAATAAGGAGTGAGATGAAAACCCCTTACCACGTTAATCAACTGAGTCGTATGGCCAAAAGTTAATAACCACCAAATTATTTACAGAATAACATGAATATTATAATATATATCAAATGCCAGTACACAATACACCACTTTCAATAATTTAGTGGCGAATAATGGAAATCTCACGGAATTGAATGTGAGATAAGAAAAATCCCTTACCTTGTACTTTTCCTTGGTTGGGGTAGGTTAACCTCCTTTAATTTAGGTAACTCACTTTGGATGGAACCAAAGGACTTCTTGAAATGCTTTCTGCCTAAGGGGAAGCTTCAAGGAGGAGGAGAGGGATGTGGGGAGCTTAGTTGGGCAGAGTTTGGACGAGCCAAGTGGCTTGAGAGGTGTGAGGAATGAGTAGAAGTGGTCTCCTTTTATAAGGGAGAAGAGGGGCTCTTTAGGAAAGAGTGAAAGTATTACATTATAATATAATTATATTCGGTTTATAATGGTCCAAAAATCATTGAGGTCGAATATAAGATGACTCATATTCTAAATAACATCAACCAATAAGAATTGGACAGGTTTTAGATAATATTTTAATCATTATAATCTTATTTATTTAAATGATTTATTAATGAGGTAAACATTGCATCATTATTGTGTCATTAATAATTTAAATTATATGATGTCTAAAAATTATAAATAAAATATAATTATGTATGAAATCTTTTTAGATTTCTAATGAATATTTATAATCGAAAATCCAACATGTATAACCCTATGTAAAAATTGTTCTTCTAAAAGATGTAATCTTATGCCATTTTTATTTTTATTTTAACTTTATTAATATAAAGTGTCCCTACCACATACAAGTGGATCCAAGGGGTCCCCAAATTGACCCAAGGATGATCATGGTCGGGTATGTGTCCACCAATAAGGTTAGGACACGTTTTAGGTTAATTTTGTATTATTATAATATTATTTTTTAACCCTTATTTACCGGATTTACCCTTAACCATGGTAAATAAAATATTTACCACAGTAATTATTCAAAATGTCTAAAAATAAAAGTTACCTATTTACACAATTTGGACATCCTGATTCCAAATATGGAATCCATTTTTCTAAATTCAAAACACAGAAGTGGCAGAAATTAATTTAAAATTAATTCCCGCTGTCAAAACAAAAAGAGTGTTTTTAAGAGGTAATAACTATCAAAAGATTGACACTTGTTTATGTTTGGTTTAATTGTAAAATTATGTAAAATGAACAACATTATATTAAATGGTAAAAATATATTCTAAATATACTTAAAAACCACTCAAATTCATAATTTATCACTATTAATTATTTTGATTAAAAAAGTTGTTTTTAATTAAAATTTAGTAATTTTCACTATTCATCAAAATATGAAAGTTATCCGAAAAGTACCAAAATTTTACCTTAGGCTAAATTTGATATTCCGAATCCAGAAATGAAGTCCATTTTAAAATATAAAATATATATAATTTCAAAAAGTAGGTATTACTATTCATAACGACTAGTTTGATTGGTTGTGGTGTGTGTTAAAACTCAAGGCTGCGTACAACACACGCTACTGTATTATTCAAAGAAAGCGTACCGTGGAAGCTTGGGATGTTTCATTTTAAATTTTTGATGTCCCCATTTAGTCAAAAAGTTTAAAATATTGTATTTAAAAAGGGTTCACTATTAAAAGTCGATAAAACTGCAATACTGAAAATGAATTTGTTCTTGCATTATATCTAAGAAACTCATAATATGGATTCAAAAATTATAATGATTATATAAAGTTTAAAATTTAGATAATACTATCCATAACCTCTTTTGAATGGCTTTTTTTGTAAGTCATGGTGTGACTGAACTCGTTGTTGCGTGTAGTGAAAATTATTGAATTATTTTGAAGAAATAACACACTATGAAATCTTGGGGTGTTACATTCTCCCCTCCTACAATAAATTGTGTCCTCGCAATTTGAAATTGTTCTTCGAAAATAAAAGGTTGAAAATAGAAAATATCTTTGTGGGAAAACCCACATCGGAAATTAGGTTACTAAAATTTAGTCTTAATATGAGGAAAAGAGAAATGAAAGAGTCACCACCAAATTATGATCTCGATTAGGAGAACATTGGTGGCAATTAGAGACATATAATTGGAGGAAAAACATAAATATTTATAGGTAGTGATTGAGATCATCAATCACAAACAAGTGTATAATTGAGGTCCTTAAATTAATCAATCTATGATGATTTGAAATACCATCGGTTCAACAAAACATAGGGTATTAGGATAACACATTTTTGACGTTTCAAAATATCTTAGTTGAAATCCCACATCGAAAAATGAATTAATGAGGCCTCTATTTAAAATAAAGAGTCGAACGTATGAAGATTACCGAAAATAACACATACTAGGGTTCCATGTAGGAAAATATGGATATGGAAGAAAAATGTAACCATCAATTATCTAATGGAGAGTGGTAGAGAACATGGCTATGAAAAGGCCAACAATCCCAAAGCCATTATTTAGTGATGATTTAAGGTATCATCTAGGAAAACATTTTTGTTATAAGTTCCTTTTCTTAATGTTGAGGAAGTTATTTATGAGATTGGCTAATATCATAAGGAGATATACTTACTTTATAATTAGTGTTTTATCCATTAATAAATTTCTACCACAAACTCATCTTTCACTCTAAAAGATAATAGAATTTAAAAAAAAATTCTATTTACACTATTCGTATAGGGTTCCAAAATAAACGAATTTATAATTCATCTACATGATCTTTTAATAAAAACTACATTATTTAATCTAGGACATCTCATGGGCCAGTGGTAGGTGATACACCCTTGTCGCCCTTCGGTTGCGGGTTAAAGTCTCGCAGCCTTGCCGGACGCGACGGGTTGCCGCCCGACCTCCGGTTTGTCCTTTTATGGCAATCCAAAATAATCCAAACTAGAACTATCCAAAATACTTCTGTCCAAACTCACAGTCTAACATTTATAAGGAAGGTAAACATAATATAGATCCTTTTACCCCGTAATAGCATATGAATACCTTCATCATGTATTACCATATTCCTTATTGATTACATTCATGCTCCCTTATTCCATATAGAATGCTGGATATACATCATTAATCGAAAAATGTTTTAAACCCCAACAACGATGGAATATACAAATCATTAATCAGTTCCAGGGTAGTCAAGAATATCCAATATAATTTATTCAAAACAATCACATATTATTCCAAAATCACTACCACAGTATCAGAACTATATTATGATTTATCATTCTCTCAACCATATATTTTCCAAAAATTTATCCTGCTATTGAGTCACTTTTCTTTGTTCCACACAATGTCAAGTCCTTAATGAAATAGTACTGCAGTACAATCCTTATATACTCCATGATTATTGTAACAAGTACATTGTTGATACAACACTCAATTGACATAATAAACATAAGAACTCTAATCATTCCTCTTCATCTGTGGTAGTATCATAACTTGATTATTATCCAATAACATCATTTGCGGCATAGTCTGATGACTGGGACATAGGTTCGCGTAGTGTCCAAACTCCTTGCAAATGAAGCATTGTACATTTAAAACCATTTTCTTACCCTTTCAGTCACGTACTTTGTGCCCTTTTCCTCCACACTTATAACAAACTCCCATTCCTTCAGGCAAGTTCCAGGGTGTTTCTTCCCACAGTTACCACATATGGGAAAATTCTTCTTTTCCCTTTTCCCTTTATCCATCTTTCTCTCTTCCATCCTTTTCATCTCTTGATTCCCTTCAAAGCCATAGGACTCAGTAAACTCTTTACTTATCTTATCAACACATGATATTATTTCTTCATATGATGATAATACATGGGAGACTATTTCTCTTATAAATTCTAGCTTAAGACCATGAAAGATATGATCCTTCCTTCTCTTTGAATCATGTGTATTTCTGGAGTTCTCATTCCTTCTATTGGGCGCCATTTCTAAACAATGACATAAACTAGATCAGTTTATGAATCAAAATACATAATCCCATACTTATAAAACACTTAACATAAATTGAACTATTTATGGATATAATCCATAATCATAAAAATGTTCTCTTTGAGGAAGTATATACTCATAAACCCTTCATAATGATTTGTAAAGAAAATGAGAGTTATCCTAAGAATATCCCCCGGGAGTGTCGTAACCAAGAGTGCAGCAAGGCCCGTTGTCGTGCACCAGTTCCCGTTCGAGTCTAGCTCAAAGCGGTGTTTTCGGGTTTTACCCCTAGGTACATCTGTGCCAGAGCCGCTTCTACCTGATCGTATCCAGACAGGGATGTATTGCTCGGAAACTCACAAAATCTCTACAATACCAAAATTCTAGGAAGTTCTTCTATAATAATCCTCAAAGTTCATCTTAGGTCTACGTGCTCTAATCAGAGTTTATCTAAATCTAGCTTCCATGGTTTGTACTAAACTTCATCTGATACCAACTGTAACGCCCCGACCCTAGTTGCCTAGAGTCGGTGCATTATTACATAACATTGGCATGATCACAAGAAAGATCAAATCTCGAAAGACCGATTGGTTTAGTAGCCTTGGAAACACTAGATATATTCATAAGTTTTACATTACATCATAAAATGAATAACTACTACAACAACATAATGTTTCCACAGTCTACACTATAATCCCCCCATAATATCCCTGCAGGTCATTCATAATTTACTTCTTCACTTCCTGGAAAAAATAAAACATAGAAAAGGGGTGAGATCAAATGCCCAGTAAGGATAACAATATAGCGGAAACTTTCATAAATAAGAATAAACATTTAAGGCAATGTATAACTAAAACAAAAGCCTTTTAAACTTGAACTTTCAACATGGTATGGCATAAATAAAATGAAATAATTCCATTTACTTATTCACATGGATATTCTACTAATCGAATAATCACATGCAAAATCAATAACAACTTTCATAATGTTGGAATGCATAATGCTAAACTTTAATTACTTTTCAAGGCCTCGTCCCAAGACCTTGGGGCTAACTGTAACCGGAACCCAACCTAGAGTGCCTCTAATAACCGGACACCAACCCGGAGTGCCTCTAATAACCGGACACCAACCCGGAGTGCCTCTAATAATCGGACACCAACCCAGAGGGCTTACTTTTACCAGTCCCGAACCTGGAGGGCTTACTTTTACCAGTCCCCAACCTGGAGGGCTTACTTTAACCAGTCCCGAACCTGGAGGGCTTACTTTTACCAGTCCCCAACCTGGAGGGCTTACTTTAACCAGTCCCCAACCTGGAACATACTTGTCCAACACATTCATATGAAGTAAAGATTGAAATATAACATAAACATTCTTATTGGAACTAGCATATGAAATGTCAATACTTTCACCATAAACTATGAATGGTATAAAAATAGCACATCCACAGTCAAACATATCACAAAACCTTCAAAACAATATAGAAGTTTTGTATCATAATAAATCGACTTCAAATAATCTTAAAACCCATCAAAGGATGTTGACATAGATGAAATCAAAATTCTTTTTAAAGAAATATCTCCTTCTATTTTGAAATCATTTAAGATCCATATAAAATCAAACATTTTCTTTGAAAATAATCTTATAAGCTTTTAAGGGAATCTTTGACGATTTTATAACGGCAGAAAATAACCACACCCGCCGTATAAGTTAAAAAAACATTCTTATCTTAATTCTGTCGAAAAGGTTAAAAAGCACCTTGTTTGGAAAACGACGGAAGGATTCCCTTATAAACCTCTTATAAAAAGTCAAACAAGGGTATAAATGACTTTAACCCATATTATTTTAAATATTAAAAATGTTTTGAAATACATTTTGAAGAAACATGGATGTGGATGATAACGAGATCCCAGTAGATTATTACGTATAAACAACCTCGGATAATGAAGAGATTGTGAAATAACCCTTACCAGTTTGGTAACTTATGAAACATACAACCCATGAAAGAGGTATCATACAATGAATATGTAAGTACACATAAATTATAGTGTATTACACAAAGGATATAATTATGGGTAGTACATACACCACACAAAAGGTAATGGTGGCAATATGGAATTAATCTCACGGGAATAAGGAGTGAGATGAAAACCCCTTACCACGTTAATCAACTGAGTCGTATGGCCAAAAGTTAATAACCACCAAATTATTTACAGAATAACATGAATATGATAATATATATCAAATGCCAGTACACAATACACCACTTTCAATAATTTAGTGGCGAATAATGGAAATCTCACGGAATTGAATGTGAGATAAGAAAAATCCCTTACCTTGTACTTTTCCTTGGTTGGGGTAGGTTAACCTCCTTTAATTTAGGTAACTCACTTTGGTTGGAACCAAAGGACTTCTTGAAATGCTTTCTGCCTAAGGGGAAGCTTCAAGGAGGAGGAGAGGGATGTGGGGAGCTTAGTTGGGAAGAGTTTGGACGAGCCAAGTGGCTTGAGAGGTGTGAGGAATGAGTAGAAGTGGTCTCCTTTTATAAGGGAGAAGAGGGGCTCTTTAGGAAAGAGTGAAAGTATTACTTTATAATATAATTATATTCGGTTTATAATGGTCCAAAAATCATTGAGGTCGAATATAAGATGACTCATATTCTAAATAACATCAACCAATAAGAATTGGACAGGTTTTAGATAATATTTTAATCATTATAATCTTATTTATTTAAATGATTTATTAATGAGGTAAACATTGCATCATTATTGTGTCATTAATAATTTAAATTATTTGATGTCTAAAAATTATAAATAAAATATAATTATGTAGGAAATCGTTTTAGCTTTCTAATGAATATTTATAATCGAAAATCCAACATGTATAACCCTATGTAAAAATTGTTCTTCTAAAAGATGTAATCTTATGCCATTTTTATTTTTATTTTAACTTTATTAATATAAAGTGTCCCTACCACATACAAGTGGATCCAAGGGGTCCCCAAATTGACCCAAGGATGCTCATGGTTGGGTATGTGTCCACCAATAAGGTTAGGACACGTTTTAGGTTAATTTTGTATTATTATAATATTATTTTTTAACCCTTATTTACCGGATTTACTCTTAACCATGGTAAATAAAATATTTACCACAGTAATTATTCAAAATGTCTAAAAATAAAAGTTACCTATTTACACAATTTGGACATCCTGATTCCAAATATGGAATCCATTTTTCTAAATTCAAAACACAGAAGTGGCAGAAATTAATTTAAAATTAATTCCCGCTGTCAAAACAAAAAGAGTGTTTTTAAGAGGTAATAACTATCAAAAGATTGACATTTGTTTATGTTTGGTTTAATTGTAAAATTATGTACAATGACCAACATTATATTAAATGGTAAAAATATATTCTAAATATACTTTAAAACCACTCAAATTCATAATTTATCACTATTAATTATTTTGATTAAAAAAGTTGTTTTTAATTAAAATTTAGTAATTTTCACTATTCATCAAAATATGAAAGTTATCCGAAAAGTACCAAAATTTCACCTTAGGCTAAATTTGATATTACGAATCCAGAAATGAAGTCCATTTTAAAATATAAAATATATATAATTTCAAAAAGTAGGTATTACTATTCATAACGGCTAGTTTGATTGGTTGTGGTGTGTGTTAAAACTCAAGGCTGCGTACAACACACGCTACTGTATTATTCAAAGAAAGCGTACCGTGGAAGCTTGGGATGTTTCATTTTAAATTTTTGATGTCGCCATTTAGTCAAAAAGTTTAAAATATTGTATTTAAAAAGGGTTCACTATTAAAAGTTGATAAAAGTGCAATACTGAAAATGAATTTGTTCTTGCATTATATCTAAGAAACTCATAATATGGATTCTAAAATTATAATGATTATATAAAGTTTAAAATTTAGATAATACTATCCATAACCTCTTTTGAATGGCTTTTTTTTTGTAAGTCATGGTGTGACTGAACTCGTTGTTGCGTGTAGTGCAAGTTATTGAATTATTTTGAAGAAATAACACACTATGAAATCTTGGGGTGTTACAAATATAACTTTATATATCAAGAACAATTCTTATTTATTGATTTGAATCGTTACTAAGTTAAATTTACCTCACACTGCCACATTTATTTATATATTCACTCTCAACTAATACATCATTTTGGGAAAGAAGTACTTTGTCTTCAATGGGATTGTATGTAATATCACATTATATATTTATGATAAAAGAATAAACGTTTTCTCGTTTTGGGTGAATATTATCAGATAGTAAACAACATATATATGCTTCACAATGAAAAATACTCATAAAGGAAAAATTCTGATGCCACCCAATCTCTATTTCATATGGTTTTTTATAAGTTATCTACTTTTATTGAATCTATATACTAATGGTTTTTTTTCTATATCATAACTATGATATAATATAATATGGTCAGATTAAGACATCATTAATCAAACCATGTCCCACAAGGAATAATTATTCATATAAGACACACCATTTCACTATAATGTTCCATGAGGACTATGTTGTGATTAAATTCCATAGTATCTTAATTGAACAGTAAATTCATCAATCATCTACTCACCACCAAGATTTGATCAAATAATATTAACAATTTTTCCTTGTTATTTAGTAATTTCACTAATGACCTCCTTTATATTTTCAATGGTTTAAAACTCCTATCTAAAACACAAAACCATTCAAAATAAAATCACCAGAAACAGTTCCATTTTATCTATATTAGAAATTTGATTGAGTACACAATAACCCATACAGATATCTCTGTATATATTCAGTTACCAACTATCCCTTCAAACATTTAAATTTAAATATTCTTTTTTCTATTTTTATTATAAATAATATTCAAATTTATCAAATGATTTATAATTGAATTATTTCATCAATCTATCATCGTGGAGTCATTGGTTTTTTTCTCAATTATAAGACTATGGCTATAATGAAAAAATTGTGTTAGTATAAATTATATCCTTATTATCATAAATGTTATATGTTAAATAATCCCAATCCTAACAGTATAAATAATTAACCATATTATAAATTCCATAAAAAAAATCATTCCTGTATTTTTATCTTTAATTATTCTAAATCAGTAAATAATACACATTCTTGTCTAAAAAAGATATAAAATTCCAATTTCTACTTATAGTCTGAGTATAGTAATTGTTTTAAAACTCCAGAATTAATCTACAATGTTGAATTATATCGTAAGTGTAATCATTAAAGGATAAAATAATTTTTTGTTACTAACTCATATATTAGTTTCCCCATTCATCAATAATTTTGAATTCTCAACCCTATGATTATTATTACAAATGCATAATGCACACTCAATATCCATTAGGAAATAAATCAACATGTGGAAATTTATTTCTATAAAAGTAACATTTATGTACTATGAAAGATTCAATATGAATGTACTTATTATCTATATAGATTAATATAAAATATAGTTTCAACCAATAAATTACTTGAAATTTATTTTCATGATGTAATACATTATCTTCAACATGATATATTTATGGGTGAGTATCATGTATTAAATTGTTTAAATAATGATTTATTTGAATGTACTCCTACAAAAAATTATAGACTAATATATAATTTCCACTTAATGATTCAATATCCACATTCCACTAAATATTTTGTTCTTTAAAATTTATTTAATTATTTATCAATTATGTTATTTCATCATCAAAATCAAATCATATATGAATCATTGATTGTTAAGTGGATAACTCCCTGCCCAAATAATCCTATGAATTATCCTAAATCCATTACAATTATTGATTAATGATACTATGTCCACTCAAATAAGTGAAAATAATATATTACAATCAAATATAAGTACTTAATACTTTTAGGGTATCTTATACTACGCATTTGATACACATAATTATCGATGAAAATATAACACTATCATAATCCATCCCTTTAAATGATCAATGTATCAACAGGTGTTCACATATGAAATAATTTTACAATCAATATTTCTATACTTTTTTCAATCATAATAGTTCCACATAAATCTCATGTATATCATTTATTTATTTCACAAAACCTACACGACAAAAAAATTTAAATCATCAAATCACTTATATTAGATAATGTTTAAAACTCATAAATAATGTTAGAGACCCAATAATATATGGTTTAGTTTCTTTTTGGACAAGATGAAAAATAAATATATTATAAAACACTTATAAGCATTTCACCATAATTTAGCCACACTATGATCACTTATGGACTTATCATAAGTTATAATCATCAACATAACCTTGGGAATGAAAAATAAGAAAAAGGGGATGTCAAATGCATAGAAAAGAAAAACATACCAATATTTTATTGAAGGGATAGATCTAAAAAATATGATTAAACATGTGTGGGTATAAATTTATTATTAAAAGGAACTTGAATCAACAAAATATCAATAAATAATGATAGATGGACATATAATCTCAAATGAAATATCATATTCCTTATAAGAAATCCGGAGATAATAAACAGGAGCAATGAAAAATAAGAATGGTTATATGGTTGAGAAAATTAATGTTCCATTTAGAAATAGAATACCAAATAACTGTATAATGAATATAAGTATTTTGGATGATCATATTTTTATCATATTCAAGAATTCCCACTCTTTAATTTGCATGCGTATCCAATAAGTCCCATCCTACAATTTAGAAGAATATCCAAGAAGGACCACCCTACATTATCTCATGTGATTTACAACATAAACCAATGAAATGTAAAGTTCTATGGCACCAAAAAAATAATCAAAAATAGATATGTGTTCAACGAGATATCAAATATTCAATTTATCATAAATAATCATGGTAATAAAATTGAGTTTATATTATTTTAAAATGGCATCACATACAATTATATCAAATTCTGATCACTTGATACCAAAATTTTCATAACCCATAATGAATGATTAATTAATTTATATTGATGGTGGTTTATAAAATATATTTTTATAGTGGTTATATTTGTAAATAACAATATCTAATTGAAACTAAAAAATGATATTTTAGAAATAATATAATAACATTATTGTATGATGATAAAATTTAGAATCACATACAAAAATATTTATATAGAAGATATTATTAAAACATTAAAACACCAAATCAATGTGTATGAAAATAATGGATTCATGATTAGTGTATAAATATTTTACATAATAAATCAAAAATGGATGAAACAAAACTAAATTAAAATACCTTTTTAAATGTTTTGAAAATACATAATTTGAAATGAAAAACTTAAATACTATAATAATTGATTCATTTGGAAAGAGGTAATGTTAAATTTAAAGAATAGAAAAAAATTATTTAAAACCAAGTATACCATAATAATAGAAAGAAAGGAAAATTAGGATATGTCAAATTCTATATTTCTAATTTTCCAAGGACATTTTTAAGGGTATGTGTGAACCAAAGACACATCCAACCAATTACAAGTCCATCCATGTAAACCCCTAATCCAAACCACAATAAGATTCCTTCCCACAATGAAATACAAACCTCAAAGGACATGTAAAGGACTTACATAGAAAAATTTGAAAATTAAATAAAGATCATGAACTATGAGCTCACTCATGTCATGCATTCACTGTCACACACACCTCATCCAATAACAATGATAATAATTGTTGGAACCATACCGTACCTCACTGTCACCAATCTATTATCATTACATTCTACCTCTCAATGTATCCTACTCAAACTCACTTCCCAATGAACCCTGAGAATCACAACCTAGACCCAACTCGAAGAGAATGGTGGAGGCTTGAACCAGAGTAGAAAAAATGGTCTTTTACAGGATGAAATAATGGAAAGACCATCAACATTCTAGCCCCCAAACTAGGGAACACAATTACTAGAACATAGACATAAAAAAACCAACCTCGTAATAAACCTCTCGGAGTATCCATGTTGTTGCGATCGTCGACAACATCCCCAATCCACATAGACACTGTTGAAATCCAAAAAAAATCCAATGAAACCCACCAACACTGTGAAATAATGTCCACAACACAGTGCCACTGAACAATCCATTGTGATGGAGGAACTATCCAGATTCCCTCCATTCAATTCTCACCTTCGCCAATATCATTCTCATCAAATCATAAAATTTCCATATGCCAACACCACACCGCCAACACTCCGACATCGAAAAAACAATATATGATCAAAAAACCCAATAGAAAACAACCCAAAAAAAAATATCAACTAGAATAAGTTATAAAGTGAGGTATTGGAATATTATGAGGAAATATTGAAAATTCATTTAACGTAAAAGAGATTCGAGGGTATGAAACCCTATAGAGAACCGTAGGCTGAAAACCATATTTCTGATTCTTTCACTAGTACACACATCCCTCTATTGGGAACATACTGATTGTTTCCCAGTATTCTCACTTTCCAAATGTGGGAGGAATCCATCACTTATTCTAGTACATGTTCTCTTTGTTCTAAATAGGATAATGGGATGTCATTTCCTCCTTTTGTGGATTCCTCCTCAGAGATCGTTACCTAGTTCTGGTCTCCCTTATAAATTAAGATGTTGTTCTTGAAACTATATCCAGTTCCATGTTTTCATGTACTATGGCTAATTAAACTACTTCTGTGTGGGAATTTCAATGGATCAATTTAGGGAAGCAACCTTTGGTCGGGGGAGTAATCACGTTGTACATCACCACCGTGTCTGGTTGTTGGAACACTGGTGTGTATGTTTTTCTTCCCCTTATAATAGGTCTTATCAAGGGAATGGTAGCACGAGGCATCCCACATTGAGTGCTGTGAATTATATTCCGTAGGCATGTCTATGAGGTTTTCATCTGCTTCCCATGTTTAGCACAGGATATGCCATGAGTTTAACATCTAGCATAGATGGATCATACTGATCAGAAAACTGACGAGAGTGGATCAGATGGGTGCAACCCCGTTAGGGTACGTTGATGTTGGGGCTAACTCCTGGTTAGTTACCTTATTGTTTCTATATGTTTCCAGAGACTGGTTGATATGATCTCACCGAGATGTGGTTGCCTAGATACGAATCCAGATGGATGATTTAGTGTGGAATAAATGGGATGATAAATGATATGGAAACGTTGTGAGGAAGTTGGTGGTGTTGTTCTTCAGCCACAAAGAGAATCCCTACAGATCCATGTGGTATATAATAAAATTATGCTTAGTTTTTTGTGGTGATGGGGCACCTGATGAGGTTTCCTGTGAGAATGGACGCATGGATGGGACCCGGAGGAAGTGGAACCTCCGATATGGGGCATGTACTTCACAAAACACAACGACTCAAGGGAGAGACCCGAATGGGACATGAGTGATGATCTAGAACCTCATGGGGGATTCCTACGTATCTATGTGGTAGGGAGTCAAATTTCATGTAGATTATTGTGAGATAATTGAATTGGGGTGTACACATAGGACAACAACCCGATAATATGTAGGAGTTATGCATGGTTAACAGTCTGGGTTGGTCTGATGCCACTAGGACAGACCAAAGATGTGGGTCCCAACAAAGGGTACTACAAAGTCTTACCACTAATTAGAGAACACAATGTCATTCCATTTATTGGGAAATAGAAATTCTTACAACTTATTGGGGGACATAATGGCTTACAGAAATTTTGGATGGACAACGGCTTACCGCGGTTTCGGGGAAACAATGGCTCACCTCTATTTGGGAAACACAAAGGATTACCACTGTTTGGGTTGAACCTCCTGGATGATTCCTACGTACCCTATCTAGGAGATAGGGATAAACCCCACATAGTTCGGAAGGGCATGATGGAATCATGATTGAAAAAATGTGGGAATATATATTAACGTCATGTTGGAGGAGGGTGAAATTACATGAAGTGGTCGTAACCGATTATACTTGGTCTTGATCCTAAGGGATGTTTCCTATGCACCATGACTTGGAAAGGATCAATGTACATGTATTTATGATAGGTGGATACATTTTAACATCATGAGGGATTATTGTGAACTGATGTGAAGGTGGTTCGGTCAATTATATATTGGGATTGAACCTCAGAGAGGCTTCTTACATACCCTTCCTTGGTAAGGATCAATGTCCACATAGTTCGGAAGGGGTTTGGTGAACCACACGATGATGGTCGGAACCATTACATATTGGGATTGATCCTTATGAAGGCTTCTTACGTACCTTAGCATAGAAAGGTTCAATGTCCATGGAGTTCGGGATGGTATGTTGGCATTGTACTAGATGGATGGAGGAAAATATAGTTTAACACTGTGTGGGAAGAGGGTGAACAGACATGAATTGGTCGAAACGAGTAGTTGTTGGGCATGAACCTCATTGAGGATACCTATGTACCTTATCATGGAAAGGATCAAAGTACACGTAGTTCGGATGGCGGATTGGTGAAACGATGTGAAGATCATCAGGACCAATAGGTGTTGGGTTGGAACCTCGTGGAGGCTTCCTATGTATCATGCATTGTCAAGGATGAAATACCAAATAGTTCAGAATGGTGGCTTGTTGAACCATTATGAAGTGCGTCAGGACCAATATAGGTGTTGGACATGAACATCAAGGAGGATTCCTAAGTGACCTTCCTTCTCAAGGATCAACTTCCACGTAGTTCATTTGGGGTTTGGGGCTTACACGGTAAGAAGGCCCAGACATGATTCCATGGTCGATGACTACTCTAAGCCCATATCAGTCACTCTTATTGTGATAAACAAGAGTCATCAAAGACCTAATGATCACATCATGAATGGTGTGTTTGTTGGAATTGGTGTGGGGCTTACATGTGGTTATAAACTCAAATAAGAAACAGTGTCTTACGCATGGTTCACATTCTAGGGAGATAGAGAATGATAATTTCTCAAAGGTGGAGGCCGAGTGGAAGAAAACCCTAGAGGGAGAGGGATGAGAGGACGAAGGTCCATATGCCCATCTCTCCTCTTAGACTATACCATCGATGAAGAATATAGAATTAGGGTCAATTCCTCCTATAAGAAAGGATAGGGACTTACACCACGGTGGTTCCCCTTCCCTTCAGTTAGGCATCATTCCAGCAAAAAGTATCTCATTCCATGGGAGGAAGATCTCACTCCCTTGGAGACAAGTGGGCTTAGATAATGTCAAAGCTATGGGGACCCCACGTAGAGTGTGTGGGGTGAGGCCATAGTTTAACGTCATGTTCTAGGGATGATGATGCATGACAGTTTAATGTACTGCAACTTGGTCGAGGTGTGTTTTCTCTGCACCCCTAAGACATACATAACCGGAATGCTTTAACCCTTGGTGAAGGGAATGCACCGATAATTCGGTGGGGGAGGGGGTGTCTTGGAGTGATCCAACGGAGGGACCACATTTGCGTGGCTATGAAGAAAATCAATATCCATTTTTATGCCTAGGTGTGGAATCATAAGGCGATGCAATGCAATGTGAAGCATCACACAAGGATCATTGAAATTACTTTGTATAAGCATGGAGGTCCATACGGGAGAAGGTTGTGTACCATAGGAGTACTGTGTGTAAGAATTTCCCATAGATGATACCTGGGAGAGGGACATCGAACACATGTTAAAGGGTGAAAAAGAGGCGAAGGGATTGTGTGAAAAAGGAGCGGTTTGCATGAAATAATCTCTCAAAGAGGGGATGTTGCACATAAAATTCCATGTTATGTAGAAAATAAAGGGTATATGAAATATAAGGGGTTGGTGAAAATAGGGGAAGATGTTTTATACACAAGTTGAAGGGTTTGAGTTTAAGGTCCAATGTTTTTCACGCAAGTTATAGGGATTGCTCACAAGGAACCCAAAACTTATGGACTTGGGAGAGGGTCAAGATCAAGTGCTCCTGCATGAAAGTAGTCCCTTAAGAGACATGTCGTGGAAAATACAATACCATGAAGTCATATTTTTCATGTGGAAGAGTTGAATTCTACACTAGGTATATTGTTTGGATTCTTTATCCACAATAATTGGGGGTTGTACATTAATTTATTGGTGATCGAAGGTCGCGGGCGCGCAAATAATTCGTGCTGTGCAGAATTTCCACGCAGCCTTGTGGCTCTACCCGGGACCGGATTCTGAGTCAAAATATGCATCTATTTTATATGCGGATGCATTCTTCGGACATTTGGTGGGTTTCATCATTTAAAAATTCCCCCCATGGAATTGGATGTTTGAGGTAGGGCGAAGGTCGGGTTCCAAGGGAAAAGCCAAAAGGGACGACCCCCCAAGGGACGGTGCACAAAAAAGCGCATCAGGTGCACATAAAGCATTTACGCATGAGTAAAAACCCACTCTGCACCTATAAAACCCCTCTAGGGGACCATGTTCCATACATAGATTTCACTCGCTATAATCTTGGAGCTCTCATGCGCAAAAAAATCTTCTTCCTAGCATGGAATTTTCTCAGTTTGCCATAGAATTCATGATTTTGGATTCAATTTTCTGTACAACCACCTTTTTCCATGCTACATTACCTGGTTTTCCACGTAACCATCCGATTTTGTGCTCAACTCTCCATTTTTTCTCGAAATCATCTGATTATTCATGAAACTATCCAGTTTCGTGCACCCTCACCCTCCATTTATTACATGCGCCTTGCTGATATTTTTCATATTTTTCTATAAAAAATGGCAGCTGAGCATAGTGATGTCAGGAGGGAAGCAGGGCATGTCATGAAGAGGGATGAGATGAGTGATAAACCAGAGTTTTATGGTGAAAATAATGTCTAATAAAAAATCCAATCCCTCTTCTGTATGCTGAACGAAGCCCAAAAGCATTACCTACTTTCCAACAATTTAATTTTATGGGACTTCGATATATTAGATGAAGTACCCGTTTCGGGAGTCGAATTCGATACATCAGGGTCATGGGTGATTCATGAATATTATCTTCTATGATACAACTTCACAACCAAGGAAAATACCTCCAGAGTAACTAGGCACATCCACGTTTATGTCTTGAACCCAAGGACCATAACTATCTCAAGTGGCGAGCCAGTCCTAGAGGATTCCCCATCACATTATGTGAGTACCTTCCAACAGAGCATTACTGACGACAATAAAGGATGGATAAATGATTGGAACCAGAGGTCCAAAGAATTTTTACCAATGAATGGTCATGGGTGTACCGGGTACACTAATAATATCATCAGTTTAGAGGGGAACTACGGTATATTGGGCTTTTTGGGCTGATGTGGACATCGCAGTTCTACATCTACCAATAGTAGGAGCTTATTCTAGAGTAACTTATCTGGTGGTCCCCTGATAAAAAAACATTCCAGATCTATCATGGGGAGGTTGGCATAAATATTTCTTACGTCCTCTGTATCGGAGGTTTTACTCAGGACGGGAACTAATATGATGAATTCCTTTCGACATCGAATATCTAGGGGGATAGATTGCAGACCCCGATTATGACATGGAAATTACTGGACCTAGCCAAGGATAGGAAGGGAGTCAGGTATTTTCTAAAGAATATTTCTTATTTGATGTGGTTCTACCTATTCCTTCAGAAGGACCCAATCGTGAGGATTTCGGGGCGAGTAAAGTGGTGTCTGACCACAACACAAAGTTCCAATAGCATGTCACATTAGAAAATCATATAGGCGGGGGACTAACAATCGTGGGGCATTAATGTGGATGAGATCAAGGTCATGAATATATAATATGTAGGATTTCATGATACCTTCTTGAGTGGATGGTTGCTGCCAATAAGGGATACCTGGATAGGAGTTCGCCCGAAAAAATTGGTTGTGGAGGGAATTATGGCAGCCAATTTGAGGTTCAACATAGGGGATCCCATGATGGACCTCTTGTATGCAATATTGTGGTGCATTTCAAGAGTTGTTCACTGAGAATGATATGTGGATAATTTCAAATATTTCATGTATGGATCACGACTCACTACGGTGGGTACACATTTCCAAATTCTATTCATCCTCTATGTAAATGTATGTGACAATACCTGCTAAACATTGTCAGGATCATGCTGCTAATGATCAATGAAGAAGGAGTGATGTTCATGATTGAGAATCACACCAATTTTACCTATATCCCATTCCCCACCCTGGATTTCCATATAATAGATGAATGGAAGGGCTCACTAGAGAAAATAGAATATTTTAAGGGCCTAAGAGGTTGAGTGATAGTGGCTCAGATCGAAGGGAAGATCCTTCACGAACCCTATGTGACATCATGGTACGCCAGATTGTTTGGATGCACTCAATGGATTCTAAAGAGAGTGTATACCTATGTACAAAAAGAAGAAAACACTTGCGTTATTTGTCAAATGTGGATGATTTTCCCGACGTATAGTTCTGATGAGGTAATCACCTCCCCCCAATGTATTTGATGTTGTCCTCTCAACGAAATATGTTGAGAACTGGAGAGTGTCATACCCTGAGTGAATCCTGTGGAAACAATTTCGGAAAATCAAGATGGCCAGTGTGGAACCTAGGTGCAGAGAATGCTGAAAAGGAACCACTGAGGAGGTGAGGCCCATAACCAGTCAGGTAACTGGGATGGAAAAATTAGGGACCTCGGCGGCAGGAGAATCACATTGTGTAGCCATTCCCTCTTTTACTGGTGGTAGATGGGATCTTTAAATACCACACAGAGAAACCATGTAGCTGTCTGGGAAGCAGTCAAGGTACTTTCTTAAACCCTATGAGGATGCAGTCTTGCCTGCATTATGGTCAGGCTACTTAACCCAGTGGTAGTCAATGATTTTTGAATCCCTTTGGAAAAATATGGTATGTGATGGGATCTAGCTACCATAAATTGGTCTTATCATAATTGACGATAGATAAAACTTAATCGCCATCACATGTATATAATGGACATAGATGTGTATGCATTCCAGTATGGTCGACATGAGGAACCAACTATCCTAGTAAAAGTGATGCTCGATCCGTAGCATGATCCACAATGAATGTCGTCTGATGATGAAAATGGTGATGAGGAAGCAGAGGAAAGTGAATCATTAGTGGAAGAGGAATAAAGAGAATAAGAGGTAAAAATATGAAGATTTTAAGAGGAGCATGGTGGAAAAGGGTCTCACTGGATTGCATGCCATGGGAGTCCATGAGAATGTGGTGAGATCTCTAGCTTTGACATGGACATAGCTGAGCAACTCAAGGTATTCCATAATTATCATCCTAGAATGCCCTCTTTCTATCTTTCATAATCGTGAACTGAATTTCTACTCTGTTTAGGCGCATTATGGTGCTGGAGGCCAGGAAGCTCCATCCGAGGTGGGTAAAGGAACACGAATAAAACATGGTGGGGAGCCGAAACCCATCATTGAACTAACAATAGATGAAGGATATCCTGAAGAAATTGCTCCTACAACAACGGTGATGATGGAGGTCAACTCACTGAGGTATTGTAAGATTAATTATTCAATCACTTGTATCTGTCACTGGAAATATCTGTTGATTAGGGAATTCATCATTTTTGTAGTAATCACGATATTTGAGGATTAACAGGTTGTTGGATCTATGACATTCGTAGATAATTCCACTGATAACAAAATGACACATACAGAACATACCTCTCAAACTAAGTGGGCCCCAACACATAGTCATCAAATGGAAGTGAACATCGACTAAATCAATGCTAGGGTGGAGTCTGACGTCGGTGGGGGTGGAATTACTGAGATTGTAACAAGAGAAGAAGGGTGACCAAATGTTAATGACCCTAATCCATTGGGAGGTTTAATGGAAAAAAAACCTGAAACTGATCTTTTGGCTGCATTCCACGACTATTTGCAAGCAGATTATGAGGAAATATATTACTTCGCTTCGGAATCAGCCGATGAGAGCCACATGACACGACACAATGGGTGTAAGTGTATCAAGCTCTTTCATGGTCAGCCGCGTGCGGATTGGATGAACCGGATGGGGTCACTCCTAACCTGGATATTATTTATCTATGATGGAGGGGTCGATACTCACTATATTCATGTAATAATTTGTGATTACACTGATACAAAAATAGGGGAGGATATCCAACGTTCTGACATCTCCTGGTGCCCGAAAGAGTTAGAGAATACCAAGGCATTCCTAAAGGAAGAGCAAGAGGTATGACGCCTTGAAGATAAAGTGATAGAAAAGAAGGAATTAATCACAACCTGCTCTGATCTCATTGAATAGTTGAGGACCCAACTGGCGGACACCCAAGAGTAGGTACTACATCGGAGTCATCGAATAATCCAGTACCAAGATGAATGAGATCAAGAATAAGATATAGCTAATGATTAAATCTCTTTGTCTATTGTTGAAGATAGGGATCTTAGAAATATGTAAGTAGTCATGGAGGCCACAAGCCAGATGTTAGCGACGCTGGTGCAGTCCATCCAAAACACTAATCCTTAAGGGCCATGTTTTGGTTGAACCCATAAACATGTCCTTCTTTACTGCTTCTAATTCTAAAATATGTGCATGGATGGACTAAAAACTTGTTTATTTTAATTCCTTCCAACCATAATCATGAAATAATTATCAATAAATCCCTATGATCATTTTTTTCATGCCCTAAGTAAGAAACAAGGGATGCCTGTGTTATAACTTATTTTTAATGTGGGGTGTCAACCAAACATCAGGTCCCCGGGGTAGAAATGACCAATCTGGGATTCGAGAAGAAAGGGGGGCCTAACTGTGGAATAAATTCATCGAAACATTGTAATTATTATTTCCCTAATGTTCTCTAGTGCATGATTGGGGTAACGCTAGGGGCCTTAGAATCAATCTGAACACATGGGAGTGGAAAATCTGAATCATGATACCCAAAATTCACTACATTGTAGGGATGGAATGAAAACTTTGGATTAATGTTGACCAAGATCGAAGAATATTATGCTCGTTGTATTAGACTGTAATGGGGATAACAAACGAGGGCCGAAAGATAAACATGTCTGAAACATGGGGCCTGATATAAAATGTTATCCATTGGACTTCCAGAATTTTGACCCAGTACAGTAGGTTTTCTTAGGACAAGCTTCCATACAAATAGTGGGTTTCTTTTTTATGTTAAAGAGGATGAGAATCTGAATAAAGGTCATGAAATTCTTGGGTAATGATGTGATGGATTGTTCATATGGAGTCCAAAAATATTTAAGTCATTACACCGTGGTGAAAACACATTAAGTGTGTCAATCGGTCTGATAAGGGATCGTTCCTACTTCCAGAAAGGTCCTCCCTTGCGAGGAATCTGACATATCCCATAATTATCAAGGGGAATACCAATCTTTTTCAATGTATGGTCATAGTTTAACGTAATGCACTGAGGACATGGTAACTCAGAATGGGAACACGTGGCACGGTACATATCCTAGCGCAAATAAGGACAATAGGAGACTATATCATTATGTATTCTCGAACGGGTTCTGGCCAAGGGGACAGAAAAGGGATAGGATTTTTGATTCTTAGGTATAGACCAGAAGAAGGAATTTCTAGGTGTTCTTACATATCCCATGAGGATGGTAGTCAAGCCACAAGTAGTTTTGTATTTTGTCTTTATGCCTTAAAGATAAGACGTAGAAAGATCCTTGTTTAATGTCTTAGAACTCGGACCAGATATGGTATGGAATGAGGGAGACACATTGTGAGGTAATTATAAAACCTGACGTGAATGAGGACCTATAGTCTAGATCACCATGAGTTACTTATGGAGGTTTTAAGTCGAGGTACCAAAAAATAATTTTAGGTTGGACCCGAGGCAAAGTGCATATGCGTTCCTACGTATCCCATGAGAATGAAAATAAAGCCATGCATAGTTTTTGATATGGAATTATAATTTATCTGTTCCTGGGATGATAAGGTAGCATGGTTCATTTCCACCCACTAAGAGAAGTGGAATTTAATATATCTTGTTTTTTCATTGGGTTAGAAATATTTATTAAAGAAATAAACCGAGGATAGGGAATCCAGGTGTCGCCACAATAATCAAGATAAATGTAGGAATTGACAAATGGAATGGTGGATGACCAATACCCATCATGATATCCCCTTGAGTGTGGTCATCACAATGCAGTGTCATTTTTTGTCATGCTGCCACGACGATAATATTATAGGTTAGGGTCATATGATTGGACCCACCATGAATTTTATCATTGTTCCATAAAGACCCAACAATTTAAAGTCATGTGGAACAATGTGACATAGTATAACATCATATGGATCGAACAGTTATGGGGATGAAACCTTGGGACTTGGGGCTAGAAAATGTTATATAATAGGAGGTTAGACCTGTGGACAAGGCATAAAAGTGATCTTATGTACCCCATAAGGACGGTAGTCAAGACATAGGAAGTTATGGATGTGTATTTTAATGTTATGTGGGACAACCAGATATGAGAGACTAGCTCCTAGAATGAACGTACATGGTGAAACTATTGAAAACATGATGTGAATGAGGATATAATCCCACAATGCCACACCTCTCAATAATCTAAGAATAGGGACCTAAAATCGTTAAAAAAGAGAAAAATTAGTGGAACTCAAGATGGACCCAAGGATGTGATGTCTTGGCCTTCCTACGTATCACATGATAATGGGAATCAATATATACATAGTTATAAGGGTTATGTTTCATACGCCTTACGGATCAATAGTATAAAGATATATTAATTTATGGTCTTAGATCTTGGACCATGGAGAAATGAAACTTTTACACATAAGCGCAGACCTCAATCCGATCCAAATGCCCACATGAGTTAAACTCAATGTGGGAAACAGTGGCGTAAGAGATCCTTTCAATTGAAGGTTTTCACGTAAGTGTTATATCAGAGTGAAGCCCTGAAAAACACCTCAATGTGGATTTTTCCTCCTAATGTTCAAATGTGCACTGAGGAAGCATATCAAGTGTTTCGAAGTTTCACTTGGACATGATGAAGTGGATAAAAGGGTGAATCATGTGACGAAAGATGATGGATTCCAGATTGAATGATGATGGAATCCTGATTGAAGTAGAACACGAAGCCTGAAATATGGGAAAGAGCATGTCTAGGTAGAATATGATACTCTTGGTCCTGTACAAATGTACTCTTGGGCACATTGAAAAATCATCAAAGAGGGTCGAGGGTCCCAACATAATAGAAGTTGATCCTAAAAGATAAGTGTAGGACGAGGGAGTGAAGGGATCTCAAGAAAACTAGGTATGTGGTGTGGTTGTTACAAACCCAACTGGATGAGGACATGAGTTCATACCACACCATATACCGCTCCACTTGAAGGCCTCTGGATAAGGGGAAATGATGATAAATTTTTTTCTAAAATTGGTATGGGAACAGAGATGAAATGTCTGGGTGGTCCTTTGAATCCTATGATGATGGGAATCAAGCCACACATATTTTTAAGTGTGCAGTTTAGCATCTTGTGGGATGATGATGGATGGAATGTGTACGATAGGGCGAGTAACCTGACATGAATGAGGAAATAATTCCATACCACACCGCACAATCTTAGATGAGAACTTGGGCAAGGGACCGATATAGTTGAGGGATCCAAGGAGGTATGTTTCAATCAATTCCCAATTTAACATCATACGGTGAGGATGATAGTGCTCTTGGATTATGGTCAAAGGGCTTGGACCGTGAGGTATCCAGGAAAGGGGATCTATATAGCAGTCATGGTTAACCCATTGTAGAGGGGGGGTGGGGATGATAGCACCATAACCATTATACCAAATAGAGGGGAGATTTTGAGGTTTGGGTCTTGAGTCTTGGGCAACAGACAAAACGTATTGGCATTCCTATGTATCTCTTCAGGATGGGAATCAAGACATACATGGTTCATAATGGCCATGCAGTTTATCATCGTGCGGTAAGGATGTGGGAGAATGGAATAACGAAAAGGGATCACATGGTGTGATCATCCTAATCTCGACATGAGTGGGGCCAAAGGAACCTACACAACAATACGCGGGATTCTCCAAGAGAACTACTCCCTAGGGGAATAGTCAAAGAGAAGAGTTTGCGGGTTAGATGCAAGATGAGGCGTCCGAGAGTTTCTACATGTCTCATGAAGATGGTAATCAATACATACCTAGTTCATGGAGGTGTTGTGAAGTTTGACACCATAGAGCCAAGACGGTGGACAATATAATCTCAAGTTGGAGCATTTACAGTTTAATGTTGTGTAGGATGACATACTGTTTAAGGTACAGTGGGAAAGTATATAATTTAATGTCCTACAGGATGACATAATGTTTAATGTCATTTGGGACGTAGATATTTAAGGTCATGGAAGACCATATTTTATCAGGCAATGTATTTCTTGAGAAACATGGAATTGGTGGGAGGAGTCATACGCTCACCATCCACAGTAACCAATGAGTATGCACCATTAGGGTAAAACTTGTGAATTATGTATGGTCCTTCCCATTTGGACATCAATATTGGGGGCTTCTGTCCAGCTATCATTACTGTTCTCAATGCCAATAACAAGTCACCTTTGAATAAAGAGATGAGGGGAACCTTCTTTTTGAAATCTCTGGCTATCTTGTTCTGATGCCTATCCAGATTTTGTATGGAGAATATCCTATTCTTGTCGAGTGCTTCCAATTCAGCAATGTAAAGACCCAGAAATTACATGGAATTTTTTTTTCATAAATTCATTGGAATTTTACGATAATGTAGTTTCTGACGGTACTTAATTTCGAGGACCAGTGTGCCCGAAATCAATTTCTGATGTTTAGTTTGGGTACGTTTAGTAAACGTATGTGCGAGATTTTCTATCTTATGAACCAGTGCTCAGAATTGAATTATGAGGGCACCGATAAACTCGCAGCGCCGATATTTTCCTAAGGGGGCCATTACTGCAGTTGTGTTTGGTCGAGAGTAGATGTTTTAATTTGGGGATTCATAACAAATTAAAATAAAATTGTGGTGTTACATTCGGTGTACACAATTTTATTTAGTTTATTATGTGGTGGTTATTTCCTACAAGGGGAATTTAGAGTTGGGCCCCACAGCCACATTACCTCCCATGTGAGGATAATGTGTGGTGGGGCCCACATGAGAGTCTAACCACTTAAACTCCCATTAACCCCCCATTGATGTGGATTAACCCTGCACTTTCCACAACCCTTTTAATTTTTAAAATAATGTTTCTCCTCCCCTCTCTCGTAATTATGCCAACCCATCTAATTAATATCTTTTTTAATTAATTGGAACCTATAATTTTAATCAATTTGGAGTGCATTGCAATTCTATTAAAATTTGGAATGCCTTATTATAATATTTTCCTTGGAAAGTATTTCTATGGGGAAACCTCTAGAAATTAGAAGAAAGGTGTCCATCTCTCGACGAAGAACATCGATGTGATTAACTTACTTTTTAGTGTGGACTGGGATGTGTTTGGGATCAAGAGTTGGAGATAAACTGTGATTGATATATAAGCTATATGTATGGGCATATACCTATGTAGGGTTGGTTGATACATCATTATTGTATCTTTCCTTTTGTGGTTCATCGTTCATGGATTCTGGGAGACCTTCGGGAGTCTCGGGGTCCCTACTGAGTATCGTTATACTCACCCCTGCTCGGGCTATGCCCGCACTTCTTTGTGTTGGCTACAGACAACAGACAGCGTTGACGGAGGCTGAGAGCGAGCAAGGACTGGATGGTACCCGGAGGTGGACCACACAACGAGACGGTACACAGAGCAGACCGATACACATGAAGTTCTGAGGTGGATGTCTCTACCTACCCTTCAGGTAGGATTCTCGGCGGATGTTCCAGGAGCTTCCCTATTTAGTTATTGTCCCTTTTTTAGTTGTACATCATTTTTGTTGTACCTGTACTTCACTGTTGAGCATGTATTTTTGGCCCCTTTACTTTCAACATTACTTTCTATATTTAGTTTTTAGTTAGTGTTTACTTCCTGTTGCGTACTATGTTGTGGTTGTTTACTTTTATAAAGGCAATGCCTTTCCATATTTTGGAATTACGCATTTTGTGCAATACTCCATCCCCAGGCCTATGGAAGGCGGGATTGGGGTATTCACGGCACTGACCCCGAGGACGGGTCATGACAAGCCAGACGAATTTAAAATACATTATCTGGAACATTCTAATTATATACAATTGTGCATTATCAAAGAAACTGTATCTCGATTGGTAGGACGACCTCTCTTTTTTACACTTGGGAGTTTGGGGTCACCTATGTGGAATTGAGATTCATCTTCCAATAATCCCGGAGGGAGTTGGGGATATTTTTCGGCCATCTCTTCTTGTTCTGACCAACCATTTTCTGAAAAATGTTATACAATGTTTTGTTGAACTCCTCAACCTCAACATTTGATTGTGCGTAGTATAGGGAGGTATGGTTAGAACAGATGATATACTTGGCATATAATTTCTTCAACTCAGCCACCCCATATGTTTGTGTCATGATCGGTGAGGAAGTTGTGAGTAACTCTGAATTGGTAGATGATATAATATTTCATGAAGTCAATGATAGAATGGTCCTCAACTACCATGAGGGGAACCGTTTCTCCCACATGGAAAATAAATCCTTATCGGTTAGGATGAACCAGAATTGGTGATATATCATCGGTGGATATGGTCCCATGACATCGTCTCCCTAGATCGAAAAGGTAGAAAAGTACTTGGTAGTGAGGAGAGGATCTGTTGGCCGATGCACAATGTTTTCATTAATTTAGCATGCTTGGATCCTCTTGGAAAACATGATGCAGTCACGGATCATTGGGGGGGGGAAATACCCTAGTCTCCATATCTGGTGAGATAATTTTGTCCTGGAATGATATGCCCCACAGGAACCGGCATGAACCTCATTCATTACTAGAGAAATATAGACTCCTTTAAATTAAATGGAGGTGAACCCCATCAAACCCGTACTTGTAGAAAATATTCACAAGATAGGGACCACTTCTGGTGGGTAATCCATAATGCGCGGCATTGGATTTGCTCACGGTCGACCCGATATGTCGAGAGATTACCATGCTGAAGGTACTCAACCAAGTGTATCCTCCAGTCGGGAGTTGATTCCAATACTGGGGCTGGGGGACCTGAGGGCCCTGACGTTGAGGCTCTGGTGGTAAGGTGGCTTACCTAGGGTCTATCATCATCATCTGGAGTGACATGAGAGATGAATCTTAGTTGTTCCATGTGGATAATCAAATCATCATGTTCAGGCTCTTAAAGTGATGCAGCTAGGCTGGCCAAGGCATCTGCTCTACCATTCTGTGATCGTGGTACATAGGTAACCTCTGGACAATATGGGAACCAAGACATAAACAGGCGTGTACATTCCAAACTTGGTATGAGCTCTGGATTCCTAACAACATAGGCACCATTGATCTTCGTGATGATTATTTTAGAGTCCCCTTTAACATGAAAATGGGGATCATTAATCTCGAGGGCCAGCCCGAGTCCAGTGATGAGATCCTTGTACTCCACCTTATTGTTTGTAAACCCTCTAATAATAAGAATAAATACGATAGAATGGTTTGTGTTGGAGTAATGATGATGATACCCATGTCTACATTGTTAAGCCTAGGTTCATTGAGCCTATTTCCTGTAGGGCTTCAGGAAGCACCATCAAAGTGCATTTTCCAACACGGGATGGCTTGGTCTACTAATAGAATTTCCTCATCAAGAAAATCAATGTCATGAGACTGGTCCAAAGGACCTGGATGGGTTGAAAGGAAATATGATTACACTTAAACTTTGATAGCCTTATGAGGGCCAAACCTAATGTAGAACTATTGGAGAATCACTACCCATCGAGCTAGACGACCTGTCAACATGGGGAGGTTCAGGATGTACTTCAGGAGATCTACTTGGGAGACCATCTGTACCTCGTGGCGCTGCAAGTAATGCTGCAATTTCAATACTAAAAATACCAACACAGTGCAGATTTTCATTATAGGTTATTATTTGGTATCTGTATCGAGGGGAATGTGGTTGAGGTTGTAGAGACATTTCTCAATTCCCTAATTTTCTTTTTGGGCGAGAAGGGTGGTGGGGGATTGTTTAAGGGAGGTCACATAGAGGACAAGTGGTTTCCCAAAAATAGGTGGAATCATGACCGAAGGATGGGGTAGGTACCAGTTGATTTCTTCAAATGTCATCTGACATTATTCATCCCACTAATAAACAATGACATTCTTCATGAGACAAGAAAAGTTCTTACACATTCATCAAAATTGGTAATGGATCGGCGTATGTAGACCAAGTGGCCTTGGAAGCCTCGAAGATACCAAATGTTGCTTAGGGGAGAAATCTATCAAATTTCCTTGATCTTATTTTGGTCAATAGCAATTCCCATGTATCTAAAAATGATGTTGATGGAATTTACAGAGGTGACCCTGAAGTCACACTTCAATGGGTTCATCATTAGGTGGGGAGAAAGAAGGAAGTCGAACACCTTGTCAAGGTCATTGAGATGGTATTGGAACTGGATATATTTGACCACCAGATAGTCTACGTAGCATTCCACCAATGTTATGATAATCGGCTTAAATATGCGATGCATAGCCCACTGATAGGTGGATCTAATATTCGTTAGACTGAAGGGAATGACTTGGAAACAAAAAGTACCTTGTGTTGCCCTAACGGTCGTATGGTCCTCATCCATGGGGGGGCACTCAAATCTGGTAATATCTGGCATAAATATCCATGAAGGATATGGAATGGAAACAAGTAGTGGCATTAATCAACAATTCCATCATTGGAAGGGGAAAATCATCTTTCAGACAATGATGGTTGTGAACATAGAAGTCGATGAAGACTCCAATCTGTCAGTTTTTCTTCCTCACTAGAACATTCTATTCTGGCCACCTAGGGTTCTGAAAATCCTAAACGAAATAATCACTGACGATCTTATCAACATTGTCATCAACCATGTCACCATAAGAAGGGTGAATCATTCTAGGAGGATTCTTAAACCCCTACTGTTTTGGTGGGATACCGAGGTGGTGGATGGCTACCTGGGGATCTAGTCCTGGAATCTAGTCGTAAATCAGGGAGAATGTATCATTGTGCTTCTTCAGGTAAGTCCACGTATTGTTTTTTTTCTTCGAGAGTCATAGAGGAACTGATCAATGTGGGTTTCAGATCTATCATTCCACCAATATTAACTAGCACTTGTTCATAAACAATGGTAAAAACACCCTCTTCGAAGGTGGGGGAGCGTTCTCTAGAGATTTTGGCAGATGCATGAATAAGGTCTCTGAAAGAGGTGACTGACCGGTTAATACCTCCACTAGAGCTTTTGGGGGAATGGGTAGGGCCTCTATTCTTGTTTCCCCTTGGAATGTCAACGTGAGGCGGGTCCTCGTACTAGTAAAGATGAACACGGGTAGGACCTCCATGTCGAGTGTCAATCATGTGAGGGTGACCAACACATATATGATTTTTGGGGTGAGGATGACCTTTTATAGTAGTTATAAAGACATGCGGAGGGCCCCAACTCTAGATATTGACCAGATGCGTAACATCTACACACCGACGACTTGTAGTAGGGAGAACAACTCCATACCCAATGTCATGAGTGCGGGAGAGGCATCTGTACTGAGTGTCACTGCATTGTGGAGAACCCTCATTTAGTTTGATGGTTAATGGGGCATACCTGCACATCGAGCGTGGAAGTGGGGAGGAACCGCATTCTCAACTCTGAAGGTATGGGGAGGACCTGCCTAATGGGTGTCGTTGCCACAGGTTGGCCTACATTGGGCTCTACTTGTGCCGGCAACCAAGAGATTCGACCCAGGCTTCCTGTGGGGTAGTTGGGGCCTCATTCCACACTGGGTGTATGAGTGCGCCTGCTATGCATAAATATGGGGCTGATGGTATAAAATAAAGAAGGGACTGGAAAAAGTAGTTGTTGATGTTTACACCCCTCGGCGGGTTTCCTCCTCCTCCTACAACCGATGCTGCAATCGGGTCAGCCGAACTAGGGCTAGAAGTGCAGGCACATATATCACATACTACTCAGCTCGGCGGGCCGGGTGGCAGTGCTAAGAAGGCCTACTGGGGGCCCTCCTTGGGGTTCTCTAGAACGTGATCTTGGCCGGGATGGACGAGAAATCCCTCACCTCATCATCATAGAGGAGGGAGTCATTGAATTGTTACAGGTAGAGGCTCCCTAAACGATTGTAGATCGGCATGGGGATCAGTGTATCCCTGCGTGGCTATTAGGGTTGGCAGTGGAAATGAGGCACATATGTCTCTAATTCTTAATGGGCCATATCTAGAGTTAGGAAAATCCCCTACTCCTCGTTTCTGTGGATGAGGTCATTTATAACAGTATGCTAAATGAACTTAGATGGGGAGATGGGGTGTGGTTTCCAAGGATCTATGGACGTAGAGTCTTCCATGGGTGAAATGATTCCATGATGGACTCCCGCGATGACATTTATCATTCCCCTACATTTTTTGGTGGGTTGTGGGGCGATGTGACACATGAGGAGGCAGCTCATGAAAATGAATGAATGGATTGGACCCAGAGGAAATGGAACCTCCAAGTTGGGGAATGACCTTCAAAGAACACAAAGTCTCAAGGGAGAGACTAGGATGGGACATGAGTGATGGGCTTGAACCTCAGGGAGGCATCCTACATATCCCTGTGTAAGGTAATCAGTGTCCACATAGTTCAGTGAGATGGAATTGAATTGGGGTCCACACATAAGAAAACAACCTGATAATATGAAGGGGCATACATGTGGTTAGCATCCATGGTTGGCATGACACCACTAGGATAGACCAAAGATGTGGGTCCCAGCAAAGTGGACTACAACTGCTTACCGATGATTAGAGAACCCAACGAATTACCCCTGATTGGAAACAAAACATCTTACCACATATTTTGGGACACAACATCTTACCATTGGTTGGAAAACACATCCTCTTACCATTGTTTGGGAAAACAGAGCAGCTTACCACTATTTGGGGAACAAAAAGTCTTAGTGTTGTTTGTGGTTAATCCTCATGGAGGCTTCCTATTTACCCTATCTAGGAAACAATGGTCCAACCCACATAGCTCTAAGGGGCATGATGGAATCATGTTAGACTCAAAGGGGGTGTACTATTTACAATCATGTGGGGCGAGGGTGAACGGACATGAAGTGGTCGGAACCGATGGGTGTTGGTCTTGAACCATAATTAGGCTTCTTAGGCACCTTGCCTTGGGAAGGACCAAATTTCACATAGTTGAGATAGGTTGATAATGTTTAACGTCATACATGATGAAGGTGAACTGACCTGATGGGGGTCGGGTCAAGTAGATGTTTGGAATGAACTTCAGAGATTCTTCTTACAATCCATTCCTTCGCAAAGATCAATGGCCACGCATATTTGATGGGGTTTAGTGAACCAGTGTGAAGATAGTCGGGACCAGTAGGTGTTGGGATTGAACCTCATGGAGGATTCCTATATACCATTACATGGCTTGGATCACAGTCCACATAATTTGGTATGGGTTTGGTGGCATTGTAATAGATGGGTGGAGGGTCGTACAATTGAACATTGTCTGGGACAAGGGTGAACCGACATGAAACGGTCGGAACGAGTGGGTGTTGGGATTGAACCTCATGGAGGATTCTTATGTACCTCAATTTAGAAAGAATCAAATTCCTCTTTGTTCTGATGGGGAATGGTGAACTGACGTGTAGATGGTCAGGACTGATAGGTGTTGGGCTTGAACCTTGTGGCGGCTTCTTATGTACCTTTCCATGGAAAGGGTCAAAGTCCATGTAGTCCAGAATGGTGTCTTGGTGATCCGACGTGAAGGGTGTTATGACCAATGGAGGTGTTGGAATTTAACCATAGAAAGGCTTCCTATATACCCTACCTTGTCAAGGATCAATTTCCATGTAGTTCAGGTGGGATTTGGGGCATACATGCTAAGGCGGCCCAAAGATGATTCCATGATCGATGACCACACTAAGCCTACGTGAGTCATGCTCAGTTTGAAAAACAATAGTCGTAAGATACCTGATGATCACATCGTGAAAGGTGAATCTGTGGGAAGTGGAGTTGGGCTTACACATTCTTAGCATCCATGATAAGAAACACGGGCTTACACTTGATTCAATGCTGAGAGAGATATAGATTGGGACTTACTCCAGGATGGAGGCCCGGTGGTAGAAAATCCAAGAGGGAGAGGGATGGGAGATGAAGGTACCTATTCCCATCTAACCTCTTTGACTTTTCCAATGAAGAAGAAAGGAGGAGTAGGGGTACTACCTCCTGCAAGAAATGATATGGGCTTACACAAATTTGTTTTCCCTTCCCCATGGATAGGAATTTCTCCAATAATGAGGATCTCGATCCATGTGAGGAATATCACACTCTCGTGGAGATGAGTGGGCGTAGAGAAACTCTGATCAAGAGGGACACCATATAGAGTTCATGGGGTGAGGCTATATTTTATCTTATTGTGCTACGAACGATGTTTCTTGGTAGTTTAACATCATAGAACTCGGATGGCGTGGGTTCTCTCCTTA
The DNA here is from genome assembly GCA_963277665.1 of Viscum album. Taxonomy (NCBI): domain Eukaryota; kingdom Viridiplantae; phylum Streptophyta; class Magnoliopsida; order Santalales; family Viscaceae; genus Viscum; species Viscum album. The sequence continues at coordinate 789,922,899 of OY728128.1, read as the reverse complement.
CCCCTATGACATACATAATCGACACACATTTACCGTTAGTGAAGGGAAGGCACCGACAATTCTGTGGTGAGGGGGTGTCATGGAGTGATAAAATGGGGGTCCCACATTAATGTGGCTATGTAGAGAATACATAATCATTATCACACATAAGAGAGCATGCATATAGAGAAAGAAAATAACGTGAAGCAGTACCCAAAAGAACATTGAAATTACTTCATACAATCCTGGATGGTCATACGAGAGAATGGTGTGTAACATAGAAGTCTTGTGATTATGAAATGCCCGAAGATGGTGCCCGAGAGAGGGGAATCCATCACATGCTAAAGGGCGCACACGAGGAGAAGGGAATTTGTGAAAAAGGAGAAGGTTTCATGCAATAAGTGTGAAAAGAGGGTATGTTTCACGTAGAAGGTCCTGATGGGCAGAAAATAAGGGTTCTGCGCAATGGAAGAGGTCGACACCAAATAAGGGGTTACAGTTTTATACGAAAGTGGAAGTGGTTGTGGATAAGGACGACAGTCTTGCGTGAAAGAGGTAGGGTATGAGTCCAAGGAACCCAACACTAAAGGATATTGTCAAGGGTCAATCTCGAGTGGTACCTCGTTAAGGCAGACCCCGGGGAGACCTATCACAGAAAAACATGTACCTGGATGTTATATTTTTCAAGTGGAAGAGTTGAATTCCACACATGGGATACCATTCAAATTCTTGAGCTTCCAAAATTGGGGGTCAGGTGAACTTATATTTATAGGTGATTGTGGGCCACAGGCACATGCATAATTCATCGTGCGTAGAAAAATCGGACCCAGTGGAGGTGGGGTGGAGATTCCTCTCCCGATGCACAAAACCCTCTTCTGGTCATGATCGATTACTACAATAGGAGCCAGTATTTCGTGCAGCACTCCGGATATCCTTGAAGCCTTGTAGATATTCATAAGATAGGTTTCTGAGTCCACATATGAATCTGTTTTTTCCGAGGATGCATTCTTGCATTCTTTGGTGTGTTTTGGAATCTACAACCATAAATAAAGAAGACCAAAGAAACTAAGAGGATCCTTGATCACCAAAACACTATCCCAAATCCATGGTGAGACATCCACTCATGATCAGACATGTATAAGAGCAGTGGGATTCTGTCCAGAGGGCATTATGGTTAGTAGAGACGAGAGTCTGAGAGCACAGAAAGGAAATTAAGAAACATCGAAAAATAAAGTGGAGAGGACCTAGAGAAATCTTATCGCCTCTAGGGAGGAACCCTACGAGGAGGAGGAAGATCATGTGAGATGAGAGTTTAGGAGTTCTACTAGCTAGTGGGGAACCATTTTTCACTCATATATTGTTTTTTTATAATTGGAAAATTAGCATATGGAAGAAAATGGGATACTTTAGAAATAATTAGAATTATTCTTAACATCATTGGATTTTATGAAGAATGAAGTTGATCTATTTAATTACTAAGAAACTAAGTGAGAATGGAAATATAATATCATTATATATTATAATGAATCTATATTTTAATTACCATACACAAGAATGAATAATTTTGAATCATGAAGTTATTTTCACTCAATAAATCCCCTTACCTTCATTCCTGACGTCTAATAATGATTTTAATATCCTGTATAATAAATAACTATGTTAATCACCTATTATAAAATCATTTATACCTATATAAATTTATAAAAATAATTTATAACTACACACTATATATATTAGTTAGTTGTTACGTATTTTCATCATCAAGTGTGAGTAATCTGCATTATTTTGAACTTGGATTGTTGCTAAGGTGTTTTTGATCATTTTTATCCCAAAGTGAATCATTCCAAAATAATTAATATTTTTATAATTTAAGTTTCATAATTATTTATAATCTTATAATTTCAATTAATGGGATGTTTTTTTATTTTTAAGGATGAAATCATTAATGAACATATTTCTTTACTTTTTACTGAATGGCCATTTTTATCTTTATTAATTTGTTTAATATTAATGTTACTTTTACAAGACCAAAATGAAGTCATTATATACTTAATTATATAAAATATTTTCATTAATTAATTTTGGGAATTAATCCGTGAAATTATTTTATATAATTTCTCAAGTTGGTTGTTAGACTGGCCCAAAAATTAACATACTATAATTATTGGATGAGTGTGGTTATGAATGTTCTTTATTTTGGAATAATATCATTATTAAAGAAAAATAGTGATATATATTTTATATATTTAAGGTTTTTAATCATAATATAATATATTTTAATAAATAATAATGAAATTATATGAAAAATTAGATATATTTTTTCGTTGAAGAGGTAGTCAATGTAATTCCAAAAATGACAAATTTTTATCTTAATAGAGATGTGTAAATTTTTTAATTATTAATCATATACTATATAAAATTTAGGATAATATTTATACATAAGAAATATATTAATATTATTAAAAATATATTAATTTTAAATATAGAAAAGGTGAAATTTTACCGAAAATTTAGTACTTATGTTGAATCATTTCGTTTTTACAAGGAAGACTCATAGGGAATAAAGGTCATAGGAAGCATTCGTGATAATAGATGATAAAAATGAGGAAATGGTTATAAGAGAAGTGAAGAAATTTTTTTTTTCAATTTTAAACTTAAAATTATAGTTTTCATATAGGGGTGGTAGTAAATCCTTTTTATATGTGGTGAGAATGGAATTCTTGTAAATATTTCATCATGGTAAAAATAGAGAACATATTATACATTCCAATAATACTAAAAAATTAATGATAATGGACTGGGAATTTATTTTGGATTATAAATACATAAAATAACCAATTAGAGTCTTTGTTTTACGTTTTTCCTCTTTTTTCCTTTGGTTAACCCTTTTCACCCTATTGGCTATTATCGCATAAAGAATTGGTTACATATATCAAACATTTATCTTTATTAAACAAAAAATGTTATATATGAAATAATATTGACATTATAATTCAAAATTTTAAATTCATTTTAGTTGATTCACATTCAAATGGTTCTAAAATTTATTTATAAAAACTAAATTTATAATCTATTTAAAATTGTTTTATTGAATAGTGTAACATAAATTCAAGAATATTATTAGTTTTTAAACTAATATCAATAATTATAAATGAAAAATATCACATGTAAAAATAAATATTTGTGTCTTGAAAAGGGATTAATTAATTTTCATGTCATACTGATATATTAAGAATTTCATTAATGTCATTGATTCTTTAATAGTATTTCAACTTATTCCCCTAAAATTCAATCTCTTTGAATTATGTCTATGAAGTTATATTAAGGTTATATATTAATCAATAATGTAGAATTTATTTTATTATTTGAAACTACTGCTCTAAATTTTAGCAATGAAACCTTTCATCAAAAATAATAAGTACAGTGGAAAAATATTTTTTGAATGAAAATGAAAATTTAAAATACTATTTTTTCTTATTGATAATTCCATTAAAAAATAACAAAAATAGACTTAGTAAATAAATATTATAAATTATGAAAATATTAAATTAACAATAACAAACTCTGTTTTATTTAATAAAATTTATAGGAAATAAACTGAGACATGTTAAATGAGATTTTAAAAAACAAATCATAGTAAAAACATTTAAATGAAAATTTTATTTATTTATATTGACGCTTCATAATTTAGTAACAACATTTATTATCCTATAATTTAAGAGATATATTATATAATTAAAATTTTTTATCATTTTTTTAATTTGTTTTTGTGATTCATGTATATAAGGATATAAATATCTATTCAAGGAAAATACCTTGTGAATTTTAGGGTCATTAAATTCTCATCCCCTTAAATAAATTGTGACCTGAGAATATAAATTTTAAATAACTATTAAAAATTCTACGTGTTTCCATAAGATAAATATGACCATGGATTTAATTTCTAATGATGCATCATCCTCCCTATCCTTTGAATGACTACTCAACTTATTATCTCCCTTATAATAGAAATAAGACTATATTGAGTTTCTTCATTTAACTATTTGTGTTAAATAAGAAATTATAATGACATTTGTTTATAAGGATTTTTATTTATAATTGTTTTCATAACTGGTCATGAATTTATTTTTCATTTGGTTTTATTAAAATATAAATTATAATGTAATCTATGTCACGTTATCCAATCATTCCTAATACCACATAAAATTTTAATAAAGGAAGGTGATTAGCATTTTCTAGAAGTTTTTATTAAGAATTCATCATATTTTCATCAAGTTGGATATTTTATGTTTTTTATAATCATTGAAGGTATATATGAGTATGTTGAACATGATATGAATAAAAACCCCTATTTAATCAGTGGGATATCATTTTTTCTTATTCTATCACATTCCATAACCAACTTCAATGGTTTTAATTTCATTGTGTTTCCATTTTCTTAGAAGTTTATAGTCCCTTTCATCCATGTTATAGCTTATATTTTGGAATTGTCATAGATAATTCCAATGTTCATAGTATTTGATAAAGTTAAATATCTATGGTAGTAATGGATGAACTATTTTTACTTTCACTATGTCAACTGAAATATTCATTTTTTCTTGAATCTAGTCTCTATATTCCCTATTTTTTCACATATAAAACATATTTGGGTACTTTTTTTATATTTTTATTGGTGATTATTCCCATTTATTGACATATATAAAACATAATATTATTTCATTCATCATATGACAAACCCCAAATTACATGACACTCCATCCTTCTCCTATTTGGTGTGTTTGGAAACTCAACTAAATTCATGTTGTCAACAACAATTCATGATAGATAATTAAGCATAACGACATGATTTATCTCTCAAATTATTATCATGTCAGGTTTATCTCTGGAAAAAAACCTACATTTTCTATGCTATCTACTATTATCTTTTTACATTTTAGATTAATCCATTACTAAAATGAAAAGTATTTAATTATTATTAATAAACAATTAACACCATATGGTAATTATTATGTTATAATTTCCTATATAAAAAATTAAACAAAAAATTTCCAACACATTGAAATTATTATCTAGTATTTTAACATAACTAACTCTTGATTCAATATTGATTCATTATATTTAGTTCTCTCATATTCCATGATATTATTCTTTGACATGTTAAATGATTCATAATTATTTATATAATTAATGTGAATAATCAAACCATATCCATAAAGAGTGTTTAGACATGTGTTAGAATTTAATCCCACACATATATCACCATATTATCAATTAAGTTGATACTATATAATCATTTTATAGGGTGATTTCTCCTTGGTGAGACTATTCCACATCCTCATTCACATTCTAATATCTATAGAGTGATACAATTTCATATAAACCCATGTAATATATACTTTACTACAACATCGAGATGCTATAATATATATAAAATTATCCATTACACCAATCCCTAGTGATTTCCCTAAAATTTACACATCAAAATAAATAAATAAAATTAAACTAATCCTAAAAATTAACTAAAATATCATTTTATGTAAACTAATACAATACATGCTATTCATATCATTATTTTACATCATTATAATTAGAAAATAATACAACTCAAAAATAATATCACAATAAAAATAAAAAAAGTTTTAGTGTCTTTGAGGAGTATATATATAATAAACTCACTCTATAGCTATTCTGAACATTCAACATTAATTTCTCCACTCTAGATTCCTTACTCGACTCCGATGAGAAATAATCATCTTTAATAACTGAGGATTCAAAATATAATACAAGGGATCATAACAAATTATTATCAAGGGGAAAATTATCTATATTTCATCAAATGGTTACATTATATGTATATGATAAAACATGATTTGGGAGATTTTTATTATTAAAATGATCATAGAGAAAACATTTTCCTACAAATCATAATAAAATGATATGAAACCACAAATAAAAAAACGTATTCCAGGGAAAAATACTGTGTTACCATCTGATAATAAACCTGAGACATGGAGAATAATAAAAGGCATATGTCCTGGAAATAATACATACCCTTGATACATATCATGAAAAAAAATTATTAAAAAACATGATAATTTGATATCATTATATGATGTACATATCCAAGAAATGCCACCCTTTAATTTATGATCATAATTAAGAAGACTCACCCTTTAATTTTTGAGAATATCCTAGATGGTTTTCAATACATTATACCAAGTGATATAAAACAATAATCAATGAATTGTAGGGTTATATATTACCCCAACCATCAATATCCACACATTTGTGTTCTATATGATATCAATAATTAAAAAAAACCATGAAATACCATTAGAATAAAATGGGCTTCACAACATTTTTGATTGGTATCACATAACATGTTATTAGAAGTAAGTTGGATGATACCAATATTTCAATAACCTAATAGTATTTCATCAAATCATTTATAAATTCTTGAATAAAACATAACTCCATTAATGTTAGATCATTAGATATTATAACTCTAGGGAAACCATGAAAATTATAGTTAAAAACATCTGATAACATTATCGTATAATGTTAAAATTTCACATAACATTATGAAGAAATTATCATGTTGGTAACATAAAAATAATTAAAAAACCCACATTAAAATAAATCCAAATAACATATTCTAAAAAATTATATATATATTTTACATTGTAAATGTGGATTGGAAGTTAAAAATACAATATGTAATGGGAAATCAATTTTAATTTTTGGAAAATAACATTATTGAAGTGAATATAATAAATATAGTGATTAAACATTAATTTCAAAATAGGAGAAGAAATTTTTTAAAATTAAGTGAAATAAATCAAACATGGATTTCAAAATAGTAATAGTATAATATTAGTTGGAAGAGTAAATTTTATATGGAATAAAAATATCTTATTTGGATATAATTGGAATTATTGTTAACATCATCAGTATTTATGATGAAATTTTTTTACAAAAGTTTTTACACTCAAAATAAAGTTTACATTCATTTTAATATAATCATATATATTAGAAAAACCATATTATTACTACTATAGCCGTGAAGGAATGGTTATTTTTCAATAACTGATTATTATTCATGAAAACAACTTACCTTAATTCCTAACATCCACAAAAGAACTTGAATATCTGATATAAAAACAAAACTATCTTAACCGCTCATTTCATTAAATAAGTCACAAAAAATAAATTTTAGTAAAAAATATTTATAATCATACTATAAATATATAATAGTTATCCATTTTTATTTTCAATATCGGGTGTAAATAATAATGACTTTTTTAACTAGTTTCATAATAACGATGTTGTTCTTCATTATTTACCCAATTTTAATCATTCTAAAATAATGAATGGTATTATAATTGATTTTTTTAATTACATTTAATTTCTAAATTTAATTATATAGTATTTTTTATGAAATTCAATGATTAAATCGACGAGTATCATGTTTAAATGTTTTTTAATTAACGAATGTTGGAATCTAAATTAATAGTTTTGTTATTAGTGTTTGCATTGATGAAAAAACCAAATTATTATCTAATTATTTATAACATTTATTATCAATAATTAATTTCTCAATTTCATCCATGATATTATTATCTATCATTTTTTATGGAGGAGGATAGACCAACCCAAACTTGAACATACCATAATTAATGGATGTGTATTGTATTGAACGTGATTTTATTTGGAATAATAACATTATTAACGAATAATAATGACATTATGTTGATATTTTTAAGGTTTTTTAACAAATGTGATGATATTTAAATAAATTATTAATGCACTATGTGAAAAATGAGATATGTTACATCTTGGAGGGAGTACTCTGCACAAATAGAAAAATTACATTTTTTCCATAAATGAATAAATAAATGGTCATTACTGGTTATTCAAAAAATATAAAACCAATTTTTTACTAAATATATTTCATTCATCAAATAACATTTTGAAAAATATATTTTGGACGTTAATGTAAAAATGAAACATTTTCAGGGAAAGTTAGTACTTATATTGAGAGCATTTTGTTTTTTATTTTAAGACCATTTGGAAAATTAGACCTTAGGATAAAATTTTTTGACTTTTAGATAATAGAAGTAGATTAGTATTATATGATAATTATGATAGATATAGTTTCAAGAGGATACAAAAATTTTTATTTTCCTTTATGGGGTGGTGAATAGCCCCATTCAAAAGTGGTGATAATGGAATTCATGTAAATATTTCTCCTTAATATAAATATTGAACAGTTTTCACACATCATAAAGAATAAAAAATTGAATATAATGATGATTATATATTTTTTTGGTCTAGATAAAACTAAAAAACTCAACTATAAAACTGTTTTAAAATTTTTATACCTTTTACCCCATTTGATAACCCATTTTACACATTTTTATTTTATGATGTTAATTATTTATTAACTAAGTAATCCACCTTGTATGTGTGATGAACCAACCTAGGTCAACCACAAACCATTCACTCGATTCTTCCCAAGACAAGGATAAATAGTTGTGTAATGAATCTTGTTTTCATGAGTCTATTTTTTAAATAATTATTGGGAACATTGTGAGATTGGGTGGTAAGACGGTGTGCGATTCTGAGGCCTGGTGTTCCTGGAATGAATATTTGAGAAAAGATCAGTTTTTAATTAATATAACTTGAGCAGTTATATTTGAACTTTAATATTTTCTAAATGGGTTCCCAGATAAAAAATCTGGGGGAACCGTTTCGTCTGGAATAGAGACATACCTTAGCCAGGTCCTAAAATCATCTGGCATGGGCCCGACGAAAAATGTTGAGTTTGGACGTAAATATCACTAAAATATTTTTGACGCAATGTGAATCAATTTTTTAATAAGACATTTTTAGAATTCCAAGGTTATTGAAATAAACCTATAAATTATTTTAAAGAATGAGGTGATTCCCTATTCATGAAAAACTCCAATGGATTTGGTGAATCGATATAGTAGATTTGATCAGAAGAGTATAGGATCCTATAAATCAATGATCGAGGATCAAAGAATGGGGGGAGATGAAAAATTCATCATAAATAGATTTACCAAATCCCTGTAAGTTTTTTGAATTATATTTTTCCCCATGCTAATTTTCTTCAACAAACAAGAGATAATAAAAAAATGGATTGATTCATGGATTTTTTATATTGTTGGAAATAAGTTATCTTTTTCGGGATTTAATATGAGATTAATCGTTGGTATTTATTTAGTTTTATTTGATTTTTATTCTAACAGTGACAAATTGAGATCGACACGAACATTGATTGAGGTTCATTACACACATTATTCCTTGTGTTTATGTCCCCCATTTCATTATTTCACATGGGCATTATTCGTTTGGCATGTGACCCAACACATCCAAATCATGTGATTATTGCGCGCTCGTTTCATGGCAAAACGATTTGATATCACAGACCGAGGATGGATGCGGAACGACGGAGGTGCGATGATGACGGTGGAAAACAGATCGAGGGGGTGAGGAAAATATATCCCCTTGAACATTATTACACTAAGATATACTATTGTATGGATTTTATCCCTATGTAGTGAAGATGGAGACATGAGAATTTCATATTATCTTTTGGATTGAAATACGGACCACCTTAGCGCATTTGTGGGCCCATAGAAGACTCCACCAGTGTGCTGGTGCTAGCGACGCCTGCGTGTCAGCGCCAGCCACGTGTCAGTGCACCGACAGCTAGTTGAATGTTTCCATAGCTGGATGAACTTTCAGAGGTTCGTTTGTGGATGGAAACAGGTTCGTGATCAAGGTAGGCTAGGTATGATATGGCCATTGACCCGGATGCACCACATAGAGCTAGTTCCACACAGTCAACGAACCACATGCGAGAATCCTGATTCTTGTAAGCGGACTATCTATACAAGGCGGGGGGTGGATCACCCCCTTTTTGGGTGATGTGTCACTTTACCGAGCTGAATGGTTGAGGAGACAGGCCCACACGACATCGTCCATGAATGGAGATTTGGGCTGCAAGGCAACCCGACAGGCTAAACCGCTCAAACCCTTCTGGGGAAGGCTGAGCGATGAATGTTGGTTCATACCCCTTGAAATGGGTTGGATTAGTGGTAACTGGGATTGGTCGGACCATTCTCAGGCCCCACTATCCCCTTCTCTCTAAAATTCCAGTAAATTTCAAATGTAGTGTTCCTTTAATGAGCCTTCTGCCGCTTTGAGTCCCTTATACTGAGATGATCAATTTCAGATCCCCCAATTGATCTTTTTTTTGGATATTGGTACATGTAAAATGGATTTGAGTATTAGTTCCTCATTATACAATAATTATTGAGTGGAAATCAGTGTGTTTTAGAAATATATGATTCCCCACACTGTGGGAGTGGGTTAGTTTCCATTGGGAAGCTTTCTCTTGGGGTGTTACTCCCTTGAATGGATATGGTGAGAGTTCCCAATGATATTTATGAAGGAAGATTAGGTTCTCCACTATGGGACTAGGGAGTGGGTCCTCTATTCGTGGAGTTGTTACTCCCCTATAGGACTATGGAGAGGGTCCTCCATATCTAGCATATATAGTGTTGGTACTCCCCTACCATGTTGGGTGAGGGTTCTCTATTATAGGAGTCGGTACACCCCTGTTGTTCTAGGGCACCGGTCCTCCACACATGACACGACAGGGTCGGTACTCCCATGTCATTCTATGGAATGGGTCCGCTTTTATCTGAGTATTACTCCACAATCGAGTAGGGTTTGGGTACTCAACTTACAAATTCGTACTCCCCTATGGTATCAAGGTGATGGTCCTTCATGAGCCACACTCCCCTATGGGATCATGTGGGTCCTCACTTATGGAGTTCCACACCCCGTCCCATGTTGCGGCATTGAGTGGGTCCTCCCTTATACTTGGAGGTCCCTTGGATATCAGACACAGTTACGAGGAGAGGTCCCATCCACTTTATGAGAATGATAACTATAGGTAAACTAAAGCACCCTCGGTAGAATGAGTTTTGGAGCACACCTTATAGTAGTGAAAAAGGTTCAGTGAGATGGTTAGGATAAGAGATCATTCATCTGTGTATAGTGGTGAGGGTGGGCCTCAGCCCTTGGGTTCTCTTAGCCTTGCGTCAGGTGAATGAGTGTGATGACTGAACCATTGGTGATAAGAACTAAAGATGGACCTAGTAGAATGTTCTAGATGAATCATGTTCTCTCTAAAGTACCATTTTTAATGGTATAGTTGTTCTTGATGGATTTTACCTCTCTGACATGTGTTATCTAGAATAGATGAGCTCATGTAGTGTGATCTCTTATAATTATGTGTTATCTAGGGAACCTATGATGAGAATCATGATTCTTGTTATGAGGTTGGGAACTCATTATTTTTATTGTCTTAAACATGTTTATCAAGATGTTCTTGGTATATGAATGTTCATATTCCTTTTTTGAGCTAAATGTAACTTCATGTTGGTGTTTCTATTGTGGTCATTTACTTTGTGGTTTTCAGGGTCCCCTATTGAGTATTTTATTATTGAACCCTGCATGGGATTTAACTAAACGCATCCAATCATGTGTAGATTAATGATTCATTGATGGATTCTTAGGAAGAGCAGCAGCATGACCAGGATCATATAGGGCCTTGTGAGATCAGATGATCCGAGGTGTTTCTGGAAGCTTCCTACAACAGCATTAGTACCCTTCTTGCAGGTCTGACTTTATAGTTGTCTTCCAATTAGTGGGCTTGTATTCTGGGTATCACTTTACTACTTTACATCCTATCATACTCTATTGTTGGGTTGTAGTGTATGCGTGCATATTATTTATGTATTTTTTAACTCTCAAGCCCATGTGCCTTGGATTTGGGTGCATGTGTATAGGATCAAAGGAAAATGAATCCCATTAGTGGGATATGGCTACTCGATGATAGTTACCAACCCCTGGCCTATCAGAGGAATTCTAGGGGTAGTCACAGCATGGTCCATAGTGGACGAGTAGTTAAATAATGTTATTAGAGGTGGTTTGATTCCACATTGGGACTAGTAGTTTTTGTTCTTGGTTTGGGTAGAATAACATCAATATTAAGATGTTTCGAGTTTGGTTATCATGAATGAGGTTCTAGTTTTTGTGGGGTGGCCAATGTATCCATTCATTGGGACTCTAATAACGTACATTTCATCTTAGTACATTAATACAATGTTCGCTGAGAAATAAATGGTACACGGTTCATATAGGAATGATTTGTGTTCTACATGTCCTTGAGTCATCTCTCGAGATATACTATATTAATCATGGTTTATCTTGATCTATTTCATGAAGACTCCATGATGACAGCTAAAAATTATTATACAGCTTGATTGTGATGACGATCCACCCATTGAGGAGGATTTAGTATAGGACACTATTTCTGAGGAGTTTCCTCTGGGTGGTCTGTCGATGGTGCCACCTCTCATAGAGAAAAATGTTTTACAGATAGTTCAGTATGATGATGGGATAATGATGAGTGTGGGATACATTTTTTTGAGGTAGAAACCTTTGAAATATCATTTTGATCAAGAACCGCATCTAACAAATGACTTTCTCGAGGATGTCACTCGAGTTTTCCACTTAGTGAGTACACCTCTCGATCACAATGTTGTTCTCACTGCGAGACATCTTCACGGATCATCGACACGATGTTTGAGATTAGTGATGTAAACTCATGATGAGGAGAAACTAACTTGGGTGGAGTTTGAATGACTATATAGGAAATATTTTTACCCATCCATGTAGAGGTCAGCACATATCCATGATCTTATGAAGCTTCAACATAGGAAAATGATAGTGGTTGAGTTTTGGGTGAGGATCACCGACTTGTCGCGGTAATCCATTGACATGGTGTGAGACGAATTTTTTATCTCAGACATTCAAGTGAGGATTATTCCAAGATACCATGGAATCATTAACTCCACTGAGTATTACCACCTATGATGAATTACTGGAATGGGAAATAGTGGTGGAGAGTTTCCTAGAAGAGGAACATGTGGATGTGAACTATTGTAGAGGTCTCGAGTCAGTGAAATCTGCATGTGCTTGAAGAAAATATATGGAAACATCACGGCGTAGGATGCATACCCATGCCCGAACACAGATGAATAGGTTTTTGTAATAGTTACACTGAGGACCAGATCAACCATAAGAGAAGGAATGTTAAGTTTGTTATGGTCGGGGGCATCCCACTCGAGATTTTTCGACTCATCGTGACATTGAGAGGGAGTCGGCTAACGAGCTACCTTGGTAGTGACACCACATGGATCAAGGAGTTCTATAATATCTCATGTGAGGCAGTGGTTCTGGAAGAGAAGTAGGAGGTTGTCCAAACAAGTCTCGGCAGATCAGAGGATGTGGTAGAGGACAACTACACGAAGTCATGGATTTTGACCTAGAGGCTCTAGGAGAGATCCCTGGTTTGACCTATGTCTTTTCCTTTTTTGTCTATATTAATGAACACCAGTTATAGACTTTATCATTTTTTCATTGATTATTTTTAGAGGTAGTGGTTCTTGTCAAACAGTGGACTTCAACCTCACACATAGAGACTCATTTTGGAGGAGGACTGATACTACCATAGTAGCACTAATAGTGTGACCGAAATCATGGAGTCGAGAGTTATAGTTAGGATATATTGGCCAAAGCATCGAGGACTTGAAACATTATCCTTAGTATGGATAGCTACAATTCAGTTCCATATTGACTTTTTTAGGTGATGGGTGTGGTGTGTTGTTGATGTTGACACAGGGTATCATTTTTGTTGAATGGTAAACCCAGGAATCAAAAGGTGGACCCATGCAAATGTATTATTAAGAACGATGTTTTTTAAACCTAGTATTCAGGTATGGTTGAAGAATCCCTTTGTATTTAATATTCTGGGTGAGGGTTTGTGATAAAGCATTGGGGGATATACTGGCCTTGCCATTAGAGTTTTTCTTCTCTACTTATTTTTCTTGGGGACATTTAGTTGGTAAAATAGTTTGACCCAATTATGTTTCTATTGTATAGAATGGTTTCTTACCATCCATACTCAGATCGGATTCCACTATTGGGTATGTTAGTTTTTTCTTTTTAGAAATATGTGTGGAAGTTGAAGGTTTTAGATAGGGGGGCTCGTAATAGATAGTGTTCTCTCTTAGAAAGACCTATTTTTTTCATAAATACCCCTGCGCGTTCAACATAAACCTTGAACGTGTCACACTTATGGATGGTTTTGTACAGTTCATCTATTGGTGCATGTGAACTATGGATTTCTGTTAGTATATATGTCAGTTTATCATCGAGGTGAGTCGCTACACCCCATAACAGTAGATGGATTGTGGTGGTGGGTGCAATCTCAATTTTTGCAAATAAAGAGACTTGTTCTTTTTGTGGAATTGTGTGGGACAAGATGAATCTAGACTCGAGAGTGGTTAATCTCAATGGTTCCTCTGAGTACGTGCTTGCAAGCAGCACAAGGACCATTGGTGAGCTCGCTGACAAGTGAGTTTGATAGGGATCTCAGTTTTTCTCAATTGACTACGGTCCTATTCATTTCAGGGACAAAAATACCTATGGTGGGGAGGATATAACGACTATGATATTCTCGAGAGTATTTTCTATAAAAATATTTGGAAAATTATGTGACCAGGAACTTTAACTTTGTACAATTCTACGAAACATTGTTCCCAGAATGAATCTTTCATTATTGATCAGTTCTTAATTAAAAATGATTATGCTGCAAACATATAACTGTAATATCATATAAACGGGTTCGTGGATCAAAAATATAAGGACATCGTTGCATCTAGAATATTGAATTTACATTGGGAAGGGAATAACATCATCTAGCGTGGGCCAGGGAAAAAAGTTAGATTTTGGATGTAAACATCATTAAAATGCTTTAAATAATTTTTTTGACACTACAGAAATCATTCTATTAATAATAACTTTTTCAAAATTGTAGAGTTATATTAATAACCATTGAAATTATATGACAAAAATTAGGAGAGTCCCACTTGACGATGAACCCCAACATATTTCGTGAATTGAGATCACATCTTACTTCAGAAGAGCGATGGATCCAACAAATCCATGACTGAGGATTAACAAATGGTTGTGATGTAAATCTCATCATCAATAGTTGAAAAAATCTGTTTCGGGAGTTTGTATTTAATTTTTTTTCCCATTGTAATTTTCTACAAATAACATGAATCAATTGACAGAAAAATTGATTAAGACGTCGTGCATATTGTCATAATGGACTTATCATTGCGGGGTTCGAATGATAGATTAACATTGGTGCATTATTTTGGTTTATTAGATTCTTAGTCTAATTTTTATGAATTTAGATCAATCTGAACATCGATCGAGGATTGTTCCTATCTTTATTCATTGTGTTTATCTACCCCAATTCATCATTTGTTGCAGGTGTTATTCATTTTTCCCACGACTAAACACATCCCGATCAATTGATCATTACACTCTCGTTTATTGGCGCAAAAATCTGATATCGTTGACCTTGGATGGATGTGGAAGGAAGGAGGTGTGACAATGATGGTGTAAAATAGATATAGTCAATACAAAAAATATCACCGCTCAATTGACATTGTACCGGGACCGATTTTGGCATTGATTAAAACCCACATCAGTGAATATGGCGACATGAGGAATCTAAAACATCATCTGGATCAATGAATAGAAAAATGGAGCATATTTGGTGGTGCACAGAATACCCCAACGATGTGGCGGTGACCATGTACCAGTGTGGCGGAAGCCAGTATCCCACAGTGGTGGTCGGAACAACCAACAACTTATCGGCTGTGGGTGGTGATGGGACTGCGACCGGGGCGGGCTACAACAGATAGGACCAGTGGTGAGGTTGTGCCATGTCGAGCTGGTGGAATGCGGTCAAAAAAACATGTAGAAGAATCATGATTGATTTTAGCGGACCTAAAACAAAAGATGGGGGTGTTTACCACCTTGTACCATGTGACGTGGCACATAGTCGAGCTGTGTGCTCTAGGAGACCGGCTTGCTGAACACAGGCCGTAGCAGGTGAACCAGGCCATGGGTTGGGCTATACCGGAAGATCTAGCTGGGCCCAATGGGTTGGGTCGACCCTGTGAATCTGGTCAGATCTGTCAAACTAGGTCTGGTCGATGGACACTGGGCCTGGTCGAACCGGACCCATGCCAAACCGGCCCCTTTTCACTAAAATGTCAATAACATTCAAATTTAACATCTATTTGAAAAGTTTTCTGCAGTGTTGGGAACAATGTGATGAGACGACCCTTTTGAGATACTCCACGTGAGTCTTTGTGGATGTTGATAGACGACCTAATAGTGTGAATAGTAGGACCTCCTAGTACTAGAAATCATGAGTAGAATTCAGCATGATTCGTAAAGATATGACTCTCCATGTCATGTTAGTGGGATAATTTCCTTTTTATAGCATCCTATGGGGGTATTACTCACCTGAAGGACTAGGGCACAAGTTCCTAGTGATGTTTATGATGGAAGATAAGGTACTCACCTGTGGGAACTGGGAGTGGGTCCTCTATCCATGGAGTTGTTACCCCATATAAGACTAGGGTGTGGGTCCTCCATATATAACATTTAAAGAGTTGGTACTCCCTTACCAGGATGGGTGTGTATCCTATTTTATATTAGTTGTTACACCCCAAGTGTTCTAGGGTATGGGTCCTACACACACGAAATGAAAGGGTTAGTACTCCCCTATTGTACGAGGTTTTGGGTCTACTAGTAACATAGTAGTACTCCCCTACCGGGTAGGGTGCAGTTCCTCAACTTATAAAGTTGTACTCCACTATGGTTTTAGGGTTTGGGTCCTTCATGAGTTATACTCCCCTTTGAGATCAGGGTGTAGGACCTCACATATGGATTTTCACTCCCCCATCCCGAGTAGCAGTGGGGATTGGGTCCTCCCTTGGAGTTGAAGCTCCATCGGTTGACGGACATAGTTACACAGAGCAGTCCAATCCGATTTATGAGAACCTTACCAAGATATGAACAATAACACCCTCGACAGACTATGATGTGGGCCACTCCTTATAGAAGTGATAGAGGTTTCCCGAGACGGTTAGGATCTTGTCTCCCTCATCTGTGTACGGTGGTGAGGGTGGGACTCTCCACTTGGGTTATCAAAGTCTTTCGTTGGTAACAATACAATGATGACTAAAACAATGGTGTTGAGAGATGGACCTAGTATAATGTTCATGATGGAGAATGTTCTCCTAAACATACAATTGGGAATGATATAATTATTCCTAAGTGAGTTTACCTCTCAGAAGAGATACATATAGGATGGATGAGCACATGGAGTGAGATCTACTAGTTTTATGTGTTACCTTGAAAACCTATGCTGAGAATCATGATGCTTGCTATGAGGTTGGGACCTCTTGATTTTTAGTGTCTGGAATAATTATACCTAGTTGTTCTTGGTATATGTTTGGGAATCTACTTGTGTTGACCTGAATGTAACATCTTCTTCGTGTTTCCATTGTGGTATTTTACTTTGTGGTTTTCGGGGTCCCCTACTCACACCAACATGGACTTTGCACGAACATGTCATGTCTCGTGCAAATGATCGACACAATGGTTGAGTCCTAGGAAGAGTATGGCCAGGACCAGGACTGGACGGGGCCTTCAGAGATTAGTCAAGTCGCAGTGTTTCCAAAATATTCCTCTAATAGTGTCAGTACCCTTGTTTCAGGGGTGACATTTCTAATGTATACCTTTTAGTGGGATCTTATTCTCTGCATGTTTCACTTTAGTGCTTTACATTCACTCGTACATTGTTGTTGGGTTGTAGTGTATGCATGCATTTTATTTACATAGTATTTTCACTCTCCATCCCATGTTGATGGGAGTGGAGTGTGTGTGTGTGTGTGTGGGTTATTATGAAAATTCCTCTCATTTGTGGGATATTCCTATGCAGTTTTAGTCGCCATCACCATGCCTATAAGAAGTTGGCATGGGGTAGTCATGACACGGGCCCCGGGGGACGGGCCGTGAAAAGGCGTTCTTGATCATCCAGGGATATAAACAAGTATTGGGCATCAAATATACTCATGTGTGAATGTTTTATTCAAAAAATGACATGAAAATAAATATAAATAAATTTTATAATAAAAATAAAATAAAAAATAAAAAATATACACTTGTAGTTGAGTGAAATAAAACCCCAAATACAAGAACATGACAATGTAGGCCACCACCCGCCACTTAACACACATCGCTTCATGGTGAATCTGTCCATGGTGGACGTTGCACCATAAGTGAAAAAATATTATAGATATATAGTTGTGAGTATAATAACTTAATAGTTGTACCCGAATAAACTATTTGATATTCCTTAAAATTAAAAAACCATTCCATAACAGTTTGAAAATAAGATATATAAAAATATGTTTTTTACATTTTTTCAAACATTAGTCAAATATTATATTTTTATTGAAAAGAACATTAAATAAAAATTTTAATAAAAATTAAAAATAATTAAAACACATTTCTAACAATAACTTAAAAAGATAACCTGTTCTCGAAAAGGAATTATAATTTTAATTGTAAAGTTTACATTTAACATTAAAAAATACTAGAAAATGGTGGAATGTATCATACATGTAAAGTAGTGTCATGGGATCTCTAGTGTTGATCATTATAGACAAAAAAAATCTAATATTTTATCATAATCAATATATAATAGTACAAGTTATCTACAATCACATCCCAAACACTTGGAAATCCCCTCACTAGAATCATTGAGGGGAACATATGGTTTAATCAAGTTATATACTCAGGGACACTATCCAATTAGTAATATTAACTAATGAAGAATGTGTTCTTAATATCTAACCTAAATACATGAGGATTCCAATGAATATTAAAAGGATCTGAATTTTTCTGAGCTATTATATACATAAATATCACCTTATTTACACAAAATCACATCCACCATCTAACCTTATAACACCCACCATAATCACAGACGTTTCTAAGTCATGTATAATTCATGAACAACCTTCTTCATAAGGAGCACATCATAAATTTCATATTTAATACATATATAATGCTTCCAAATAAATTTTCATGCCTTAATCTGGGTTGTCCCTATCCATTTTGTTTTTCAAAATTCCAACTATGTTTTAACACATTAGTAAAACAATTCTATTTTAGATAACAAATATGACCAATGATTTTGAGTTATATAACCACACATCACATGTTTAAAATAATTTATAAAACCATTTTATTCTTTTTGTAATATTAAAATATAAATGTAAGCATCTAAAAATTTTTATACAAAAGGAAATCATGTTGGATGATATTGAAAATCATGTAAAATAAGTAAAATAAATTTATATGAAACACAACAAATTTTAATATAATTTAAAATTAGTATAATAATTAAAGCATATTTTAACAAATCAATAAATCATATATTTCAAATTAAAGGCTTTGACATAGGGACCCTATATCCAATCAGACTGCTTTTTATGAATTCAATCTAATCTCACTCTTTTAATATTACACACACATGAAATTATATATATATACCACTATTTGAAATGTAGAAATTCCCCCATCATAAGGTAATATCGATAAGTATGATATATATATATATATACACCTTAACCATACATATATATGTAGGTGACACCCATCGTAAATGCTCCAAAGACCTCTATAGAAAAATACCACAACATTAAAAATCATAAAACCCTAATTTAAAATTGAGTTAAAGAATAATAATTTTGGAGTCATTTCCCAAAACTTATGGAGAAACCACAACATTCGATTGTCATTTAATTAATCAAACCTAATGGAACCCGAGAACCCTAGACATCAAGTATCAATAATAGGAACACCCAAAACTGGGATAGAGTTCTCCCTAGGTGCACAATCCACATGTAAGAGAAAGAATCCAATGAAATATAGAAAGGGGTAATAAGAGGCAGAGATAGACTCACCTTAGATGATTACGCCCAAAAAAAAGATGAAAATCGACACCGAGGGGAAGTCGGTAAGAGGTGGAGGCATACATTCTAGGAATCCCTTTTTGAGATAGTGTGTCATGAACTGAGGTGTTACTGGAGTCCCATATTGGGTATTAAGAAAGTATAATAATAATAATAATAATAATGACAATAATAATAAAATTAAAATTAAAATAATAAAACATTTATTTTTTCATTATTATTATTATTATTAATTATTAATTAATTTGTTTTATTTTATAATATTTAATATTTTTTTAAACCTGGGAAGAACATATAGTTCTACAACAAAGTCTTTTAGATAGGGTTCCAACTGTGTGGTTTCTTATATCCTAGGAGGGAGGGACATAACATGAAAATGAATAGAGGCATTTTCCCATTCACCAAGTCATGTTCCATGGATAGTTCCACTATTGAGGCTACATGGTTAGGACTAGGTTGGCATACCATTTTTCCTAACAATGCACCTTAATCTATCAAACAAAAAGATTCCATTTTTTTAAAATTCCCTTGAAGTCCAAAAAATAATGATAATTAAAAAATTAAATAAAATAATGGATAAATATAAGGTTGGGAGTGGTAATTATCCCCACCATTAACACTTTATTCAACTAGATTGTCACCCAATCTAAATGAGGAATAAGATAATATTAAAACTGAACAGAACCTCCTGAATAATAAATTAAACACCAAAAGCAAAATAAAAAAACCTAATATTTGAAATAGGAACTGAAGAGATCCAATAACCAATGTGTGACATTAAAATCCACAAGTCGCACTTTTCTAAAGATATAAAAAATCAGAACAATAAGAGACCCATGGTGGGTATCCTCACTATTTAATAAACTATCAGTCATGATTGTATTGACCACATAATATATGGGGTGAAAATGAAATAAATTCAAGATCATCACCATAAAATTTCAGTATTCATAAGATCTATAAAACACCAATATCTCTAAATGTAAACAATTTGAAGATAAAACAATTTACGAAAATGTATAACCACCTAAAATTTATTTTACACAAGTCATAACCATGGAAATTTCAAGAAATCGATTCCACCAAGAATTCTAAAAAATATATTTCATGAAGGAAAAAAATATCTAGAAGAAACTAAAATGTTTTTTACTCTTAAATTAGATACACCATTTGGATTCACATCCCCCACCACGAAGAAACTCTAGCACTATGTGAAAAATATCACTCCAAGACCTATATATGGATCCCAAATGTCTTGAAGTCTCATTTTCACCATAGTCAATAGTTGATAATCCCCAACCATAACTCCTTTTAGAATCATAACACACCGACCATATTTTGGTATCACAAATGGAAACACCAATTATAATACATTGCGAGGTTATCGAAAAATGGCTTAGAGTACCCAATATAACCACACTAGTTGTAAAAAAGTTATTATTCCAAATAATGAGAGGCATGCACTGTCAAAGAGACTTATCCATAAAATGTTCATCCACTTCAAATTCCTCACCGCAGGGGGAACCTCGACAAGGAACAAATAAAACATACTATAAACTACATTTATATTCCACCTAAGTCATTACTTGATGAAATAACATGATCCTTAAACCCTATATTTTAACCCCATACAAAAAATATACCTTCCTCCTAATTAGTCAACAATATCTCTATGTAAAAGGATACTGTTCCATTGAAATTGTAAACTTTCCCCTTCACCATCAATTTTCCTTATTGAGCTTCCATAATCTCTGGAATATTCATTTCCTTCAATTCCCCGAGAATAAACCAAAATATGAAAGTGTTCATAAAAATCACATGACATATCGCAACTCATGATGAGTATAGAATTATCACCTTCTACAAGTATAATCATAGTCCTTAAAAATAATAAATAAAACTCTCACTTACATGGAATATAGAGTTACCAAATACCTAAAGACTCTACTATATTCCATAAGACACCCCACACCCTCAAATAGGCATCAATTATTATTGTAAACCTGAAACTATTGAGAAGATCTCAGCTCCACCACTCATCTAGGAATTTCGGAAAAGAAAATTACGAGAATATACTTCTTTGAAACCTTATTGGTCTATATGGGTGGAATTCATTAAATAATATGGAATATTAAACCAGATCATAGTTATTACCAATCTCAACCAAGTCAACACCTCAACCAAAAACACCATGCTCAGAATCCAAAATACCATGAAAAAAACCAAGTGTCCCCTTTATAAAACCATAATTTCTTTAATTCACATATTTCCAAATCAAATTACCCATTTAAAAATTAAAACCATTCAAAAACATACACTTTAAAACCGCCATTCAACTTTATCAATCCCTATCAAAACTATAAATTCATTAGAAGTGAAAACCCCCTCCAAAATGGTTTAAAAATTAAAAATACCATTACATCATACTATAAACCAATTTTATAGATATTATTTCCTTTCTAAATTCCATTAACACCTACCAAAACAAAAAAACACAATACATATAAAACCATTTCAGGATGGAAACTAGTGATCGGGATTAAGCTGGAAACATGGTTTACCAGACCATGTACTAGGCGTGCAACAAAAAATAGAACTAACTTTACCCATACACTTGGGCCTTAATTAGTTTCTACTTTTTTAAGTATAACCATGTAGCACCAATTACCTTCAAGTGAAATTCTCAAAATCACCTAATTTGGCCCGTGACATGCCTCAAAAGGTGTTCTTGATCCTCAAAGACTGGAAACTAGTTTTGAGAATAAAATTTACTCAATATGGAATCATAAATCCAATATATTATAAAACATTAAATTAATATAAAATTATAAATAAGATAAATCACTAACTGAAAAATGAAATAAAACCACACATACCTCCATGTGACCCTATGGGTCACCACCAATAACTGAACCAACATCACTCGATGATGACCTAGTATGATATGGAAGCATAACCATAAGATGAAAATATACATATAGATATAGATATGTTTATTTAAACAAAGTATTACTTCATGAATAAACTATTCCCTATTCCTTACCCTTGAATTGAAAACCATGTCATTCCATTTTGAAAATATGAAATATAAAAAATAAGGTTTTAAATTATTTTTAAGAACATGTAATATTGTTCCATATTTAAGAAAATAAAATTTAATTAAATTTAAAAAATTGTTTCAAAATCCTGAGATCTCAATTAAATAAATTCATTAAAAAGATAACTAGGGATAGAAAATTAATTATAATATGAATATAAAAGCATATGTGTCACTTTAAAAAAATACTTTAAAATATGTGAATGTGGAATATTTGTAAGACGATGTCATGGGATATTAGGTGATGTTAAAAAAGGCCTAATGAAAATATATAATAAAATATCATTATAAATCATAACATGAACTAGTTATACAAATTCATTTCCCAAACAATCGATGTCACCATCAGTAGCTCTAGTTAGTGGAACATCCCATGGTAGTCGGGTGAGCTACGTAGGGACACTAACTAGTGTGTAATCTCAACTATCATACCATGTGTACTTTGGCTGCCACCTGAATACCCAAATAGTCCAATGAAAATTAAATAAATGTTTGTTTTACCAATATATCGTATACATACATATCACCTTCGTTACAAAAAACTGCATCCACCTTCTCACATATGAATTCCATCCTGAAGTGAAACTCCTTTCCAATTAACATATAATCAAAGTACAAGGAAATAAATGACCCACCAACCACAAATAGAATATTTAATATATATTTCATAGTTCCAATTAAACGATCATTCCATAAAAGGGGTGTCCCCTTTCCATAAAATATCTTAAAATTCTTAGTGGTCATTAAAATAAAAACAAATACTTTTATTTTTTAGAACACATTTGGATAAATATCTTGTGTTAAAAAAACAAATATAACATCTTATAAATAATTTAAATCCACAATTTTAACATTTAATAATCATTACATTTAAAATTATGCTTATAAACATTCTTAGAAAAAATCATCTCGTCATGGATTTTATGGAAAATCATAGAAAACAAATGGATGAACATTTCTATGAAACAAAAGAAATTTTCATATAATTTCATATTAATATAATAATGAAAATAAATTTTAAAAACATAAGGGGAATAATATATTTCAAATTAATGGATTGAACGTATGGACCCTACCTCAAAACATGATTCTTTTGATGAAATAAATCTCAACCCAACCTTTTATGCATACACTCACATGAATTTATAAATATATATATATATAATCCTAGTTGAAATGTTGATATTTTCCTTAACATAAGGGAATATCATTAACTAGGGTGTATATATATATCCCTTACCTATATATATGTCTGTAGGTGACATTCCTGATCGGTGTTCCAAAGAACACTAGAGAAAAGTACTAGAAACACAAAAAATCACAAAACCCTAAATTAAAATTGACAAAAAGAATAATAATGGAATACCCCATAGACCATTCTAGTTTAAAACAATATACCTTTGATGAAAGTGTAAGTAATTCACCCTTAGAGAAACAAAGAACCCTAGGATTCATTAATAAACAAGAGGAACAACCAAAATCCGGTTATGATTTTTATTATGTGCACACTCTACATGGAAGAGAATGGAATCATTGAAATATAGGAAAAATATGGGCGGAGGAGATAAGAGACTCACTAGAGGTGATCACACCCACAACAATAGAAAAAATGGTACCTAAGGAAGTAGATAAAATGTGGTGGAAGACACAGGGAAGCCCCATTTGGGTTGTGGTATGGCGAACAAGAGGGGAGGGGAGAACCCTTTACACTCTTAATAAAGCATAATAATAATAATAATAATTATAATCATAATCATAATCACAAGAATGATCATAATCATAAAACATTTCTTGTTTTTCTGTTATTATTATTTATTTTATATTATTTTATTTATCTTTTATTTTCTTTTATTATCTTACTAAGAGAGAATGGTTTGGCTTCATGGTGTTCCAGACCATGCATCAACCATGTGTTTGGATTTTTCCTATGTGGGAGGGATCGCACAAGCTACTAGGGAGAGGCACATGCATGTGTTCCTAGTTGTGCTCCCTAAACGGTGCCATTTTCTAGGCAGTATGGTTAGTAAAAGGTTGTAACATGGTTTTTTATAACAATTCTCCAACCATGTGACTTCTTCTGTCCACCCAAAAACTGCCATTTTTCATGGAAACAAACTATTAAACAATAAAATCAACATAATAATGAAATACGTTAAATAATGGAGAAATATCAGTGTGAGGTGTGACAAAATGAATAAAAAAATAGTCCATATCAAATAATATGTACAATTTAATTCTAAAATTGAAATCCATTTTTTGAATTATATTTCAAAAACATTTAAAAATTAAATTTAAAATAAAAAACTATCATGTATTAATAACAAATTTAAGGAATAGTTAAACTTATGAATTAATGTATCAAATTTTGTTTTCTAAGAAAAATTAAATATTTTAAAATTTATAATATTTCATATAAATGATTAATTTTTTTTGAAAATGGTTTAATAAATTTTTAATTCATACTTATATGCTTATAATTTTAAAAAAATAATTGTTTTTTATAAAAGTCTATTTCTCACCAATAACCAAACAATAAATCAATTTCAAATAATATAAAAAAAATATATCTAAAATTAATATTTTCATGATTAATCTATAAATTATATCCATTTTGTTAAATTCAATTCGCAAGAAAAAGGAATATATCATTTAAATAAAACATAAAAATATAAAGAAAATATCATATTTGTAGTGAAATAACTTTTTAAAATACTAGTTATTTTTATGATTCATTTATAGAAACACCAATAAATATATAATCAATAATTAAATATTATATTTTTTTAATATCTCCATTTAGAAATAAGATAATTAGTTTTATTTAATAAATTGTTCAACACATAAAAAAATTAGTAATGTATATTTTTATTCAAAAAATAAACTAAGATATTATTTTAAAAAATTGAATTAATATATATATATATATATATCCTAATTAGATTACTTATCTTCATACCCACTAATTTAATTACTATATTATGTTTGTCAAATTATTTATCATACATTCCAATTTAGTTTGTTGTTGTGCATAGAAAACGTTATTAATATTAGTTTAAGGAAAAAATAGTGATATAGAGTGTCATTACATTCATCCCATGAAATATTTACATATTATTTAGTCACTCTATATATACATGTATTTATAATATTGATATCATAATACTACTATTTCATTCGTATTCATATATTTATTACGTATTTAAGTATTACACATTATACAACTCATATTATTTAATACTCACCCAATAGTAAAATCCATTAATATGTACATATACCAAAATTCATCCTTTGAAAAAGGATTATGAAACTATCTAACGTGAATACATAGATTTATATGAATCCAAAATCCCTAAAATAGAATGTTGGGTCTGAAAAATAGTTAATTACTGTTAATCTTAAATTGAGACTTCACTACCAGGCTAATGCAATGTTGAACAGCATTTCACAATATCCATGTGTCAATATGAAAGTGATAAAATAATTAAAATATAATTATAACACCAAAAATGTATAAATCATACGTAATATTATTATTTGAAACTATAACTTATAAAACATAATAGAATTGGTTAAAAAATTTATAAATCATTTATTTCATGCCTAATATGTAAATATTAGATGCAAGGCATAAAAGTTTATAAGAAATTAAAAAAATATTAATTAATGAATATAAAAATTATAATACAAATAATTTATATACATGAATAGGTATTTCATAAATATAAAAAACCATTCCAATATTCACTATGAGATATAACATTTGAAAATATTAAATTCTATCCAAATGACATTTTATGTTATAATTATGTTAATTCCTAACTAGGACTTTGGACCAACGACATTGATGGTTTTGCAGAGATAAATTTTTAAACATTTTCAACAATCCATGGATAATATTTATGATGTCGGTTCAATTCCCATGTTAGGTTTTCGTAAAAAAATTTTGAAGGACCATCCTACCAAAAAAAAAATATATAATAAATGAAAAAAATTGATAGCCATATCATAATAAAAAAGTAGTTAACAAGTTTCATTATCCACTTATTCTTTATAAAAACATATTTCCAAAAATGATGACATATTGTTTTGAAAACATGAGATAATAA
This sequence comes from Viscum album, assembly GCA_963277665.1. Lineage (NCBI taxonomy): Eukaryota > Viridiplantae > Streptophyta > Magnoliopsida > Santalales > Viscaceae > Viscum > Viscum album. The sequence continues at coordinate 789,895,702 of OY728128.1, read as the reverse complement.
TATATAAATAGAATATTTTATGAAAAGAAAAATATGAATATATTTTCAAAAAAATAATTCTATTATTCAAAATACATTATACAATACATGATTAAATTTCATAAAAAATTAAATTTTATATAAAACATATTAAATCCAAACTACTTTTCATAACTGTATTCGTAGTTCTAGAAAAAAAATAAAAAATCTGTTTATTTTAATTTTTCATCTTTACAATCCTTTGTCAGTAATGGATCTCATTTAAGAGAAAAGTTTTATGAGGGAACAAAATTACCATATGTAGTGGAAGGAAACCCAAAACCTAAGTAAAAAATAAACCAATTGTATAATTAATAAGATGTACCAAACACCAAAAATAATGAACACATAACCATCTATGTTGATTTTCACCAATAGTGAATTTCATCACGTTCCCTCAGTCACTAAAAAATGACTCCTATATTCAGAGGTGTCCATTGACCACTAGAATCACTAGATGTTTTGTAAGGACACTTTATCCTTCAACGAATTGTTGTAGTCTCTTATATAAAGTAAAATGAATTGAAATAAATTAATATAAATTCAATTGATTAACTAATATTACGTATAGATGAATAAAGTCCCCAAACTCACTTTAATATAGAACCGTTATCAAATGAATGATTGACATGGAGTTTTTACATTTATTAAATTATAAAAAACTAAAAAAAATTACACTCTAATATTTAAACTCATTAAAATAGAATCCAAAATATTTATCGATTGTTAAATTTAATTAATATCAAAAAATATACCCACACATAATCCCATGATGATTTAATAAACTGAACTATCATGATAAACATCATATATGAGTTTCTTGAATGATATATTCAATAATTTCACATGAAAAATACAAAATAATTTGAATAACCATGATATGAAAAACTACACAATGTGGATACTATCACTATTTATTGGTTTATGATTTTGTGATTATTTCCAACAGTCAACTTCTATAAATTTTCATATTCAAACATCCACCTGATGATAGAAGAGTAGAATTTCTATAGAATTATTTGGAATTCCGGTTCCACAAGAATAATCAACAAAATATAGATGTTCCACTATTCATCATAATGAAATTAGAATAAATAATTAGGATGTACAACCCTTGCTAGATATTTCATGGCATGTCCCATATATAATTAACATCAACTAAATGTAATTAATTTCTAAAAGTACCTTCATTTAAGAATGTAACTTGGAAATATTCCTAGGTTTAATATCCATTGTGTAACTAACATTAACATAATCCCCAAAAATAAATTACACTATAAAAAATTTATCTATGGAGCGGAAAATCATCCATGCCACTTTGGCATGACCTAAACAAAATTTAAGAAATCAACACCTCTTATAACTGTAATTATTTTATAATATCAAAGTTAAATATGGTGTGTAATTAAACATACCTTCGAAGCATTTATTTTTTTAGAAAATGGTAGTTTATAAGACATGTAAGGGGGAGTTTAAAATAGTTATGATTCTTTTGAGGACACTTTAGTTAAAAATATGCTACACAATAAATTAGTTCATGTCATTATGTCAATGGTGTTCTATTTCTTAAAATTGGGTTGGTTGAAATATCTTGGTAACACATTTTGGAAGTCATTGTGAATGAAAAATCATCTTTACTATTGGAAGCATTCCCTTGAAAAATCCATTTTGGGTTGATACACTAAAGATAACTACAGATAAGTACAATCCATAGTGGTGGTCAATCATACATTGAAATAGCTAAAACAAACACATTCTTATTCAAATATTGATTATTTCAATGGTTGGTAATTGTTTTGACTTTATAGTGGTTTTAAATTTTATTTCAACCTCTTCTTTTCAACTTTTAATAAATATTCTCACCCATATTGAATCATTCCTTCAATTTCTAGATGTTATGAAGAACCTACATCTTGGTTCAATGATTTCTTGTGTGGATTTTTAGTTAATTGATATTTTCACAATTTATGTTTTCTATATATCCATTGGTGACTACTCATCAACTCCCTAAGATTATAACACATTGTTTATATATAATTTAATGCTTTTGGTTCATAGAGGCCATTTTTTATACTTTTTTATTTCACCCACAATTATTTGTTTTCACGGGTTGTTCAATATTATAAATAAATCGGATTTGGGATGAAATATGAGTTGACTTTTTGGTGGTTTGTGGATAATAGGTTTTATCTAGTCATTCTTTATATTTAAACTAATTCTTCATCTTGTTCTTTTCCACCTATTATCCATTATTTTTTTGAGATAATTGAAAATATAAACTGAGGCTTTGTATTCATTTTATGTCCGAATTTTTATATAATATAATATAATTATAAATATTTATCTCCTTGGGTGATTGTGAAATTTATGATAATAAATATTTAGCTGAAAAAAACAGAATGTGATGGTTTATTATTATAGTGATCTCTCTCATTTATAACATGTTAATATTTCACCACTTGTTTTAATGGATAGTGTTCTATAATTTATTAATGATATGGTTATTATGTCTTTTTACTTTATTTATTAATATAATAGTTATGTTGGAAATTTGAAACATAAATATGGTTTTTTATTTTTTGGATAAATTTTAATGAAACTATAAATTGTTGATATTTAAAAGTAATTAGTATCATTTGAATTGAATTTTTTTGCTTATATTTTAATAAAACTATAATTTCTTCTTGATGAAATGTATAAATATATTATAGATATTTATAGTTGATACCTTAGGTTTCATATGTTTATATCCTATAATAACTAAATCATTTAATTAATTATGGTAGTGAACTTGTTTTTGGATAAAGATACTTATTTGGGGATGAGAAAGTCTACTTTTTATAAAGGATGAACACCTTAGTTTTAGGTCCAACTTACCATGTTGACTATTTGTTGTTTGATTTTTTTTCTCTTCTATCATTTATCTCGATGTAATACATATGATGCAAATGTGATGCTATCCTACGATGTCTAATGGTTTAGAGAGAATGGGTATGGAGGCATGGGTTATATCCAATATTTGGATCCAAATATGGTAGGATGCATGGTGATATGCATGGTGGTGATATAGATGGTATTAAAACTGATGTATCAAGTTTAAGATGGTATTTACATTGATTTTTGTTCAAAATTACAAGAATATTTCTCATTGATGAATATACATTATGGTGAAAATGGACGAACTGATTTTTTCCTACATTCCCTTCCCAAATTCATAAATTGTCTAATTATAGACGTTTTTGCATCTATTTTATGGTATCTTATGACAAGCCCTAGAGTTACTAAAAATACTGGATGATACTGAATGGTTTGTATGTTAACACATGGTGTTGGTAGTTCAATGTAATTATAATTGATGATAAATCTTGGGAATATGAGGAATTTTAGGGATTATAACTAGGGGTCCAAGAATTGGTTGATAGTTAATGTAAAATAGAAGTTAAATAATATTAATTAATTAATGATGATTATATAATTTATGAAATTTTTATTAAAAAGTATTTAATGAAATAATATTGTAGTGTTTTTATTCTTAAAGGATATCTTCCAATTATCAGTATCATTCGGTTATTTAATATTCAATAGTTGCAGTTATGTCTAAAAAAGGATGTTTCAAACAGTGTGGTTGTGGTATATATGTGTATTCTTATGTTATGTGATTTTATACTCCACCATTCCAATACTAGTAGGAAGAATAAAACCCAGTAAACCATATGAGGGTGTCTCTCAAACATCCATGTTAGTGAAGAATATGTGGTTGACGACCCCATATCTCCCCTCTCTCTACTCCAAGTAGTTTTATATACTGGAAAACATAATAGTTTCATTTTTCATATATATGTTTGTATAGAGAGTCGTAATTGATTCTGGTAATTCCACACACATGAATCTCAATATAGAGTTTCCTATGGATTTTTATAAGTATGTTTTGTATTTATTTTGATGGAATTAGATATAATAAAAGACAGAAAAAGTTATGGTTTCTCTTAGAAACTAATCGGTTACTATATAATGATGTGGATTAGATGATGAGATATTGTGATGTGTTGGGTTCATGCTATATTTCATTTCCCAAAGTATCTTTGTGATGTATTACTTTTTGAGATAGATTTCATTGTCTGTATTATGTTGGGAATATTGGTAATGTAGTGGGTACATGGTATATGGGTTCCTTCATTTTATATTATATTGTAAATAATATTATTACATATTTGAGATACTTAGTTAGAGATCCATGGTATGGGGGGGAACTTATTTACCAAATAATATGATGACGTAGATTCTCTTTGTTATTCACTAGACATTAGTATGATTTCATTATATTTCTCATTTAATACTCTAGGGAAAATCATACATTGTGTACCCGTTATTCTCACCCTATCTATATTTATAGTATTGTTTGGGATTGTAAGAGAAAATTGGTGATCAGGTTATACATTAACACCTCAAGGAGTTGTTCAAGTGTTGTTTATTCTTCAATGTCCCTTATAAGAACATAAATATGGTTAATGTTTTTTATTTTACAGTCACCATGTTTTATGACATTAAAAGTAGGTATTAAGTTCTATTTACATTTGATATTAGCGGGATTTAATTTGTAGTTTTGTCTTATCTATCAATCCTCATTTTATTTTTAGAGAGTAATTCCACCCATTTGTCTGTATGATATACCGTCATTACTACACACCATCATATGGAAAATTAAATGATGAATTCAGGGCACATCAAATTTATTCATTCATTTTTAGCCTTAGAGAGGCATCATGGGTATAATGGTTCATCGAAGAGATGTATCAATGTTCAGGATGAGGGATACCATTTATGTTGGATGTACTCACTGGTGGGGACTACATCGGTTGGTTGGAAAATTGTGTCTCTCGAACATACTAAGTGAGGTAAATAAGGGATAATTGTTAAAAAAAAATATTTATGTCCCCCCTTAATTCGAAGAATTGACCTTTAAATTTATGGATCCTATAAATTAATGAAATACTGGTTATAGGGGGACACCTAAGAATGAATCATGTTTCGGTATTCAATGAGCCTGTGTTTGAAATGGGATGATCTTGGGATTAGGTTGAACCTTAAAAAATATATAAATTGTCTTAAATACTCCATATTATAGGTTTTTTACACACTAACTATTTTTTATATAGTAGTCAGGGCCCCATATTGAGTCCTAATTAGGTTTATACAGATTATGTTCTATAGGACGTGATAGAAGATCACCACATAGTTGATATAAATGATTAGGAATGTTTGAGGAGGAAACTGCGACAATTTTAACACTAGTGATTATAATTTTATGAGGACCCCATTTCAAATATATTAATTTAATAGTAGTTGTATGCTGTCAAGATATAATTTATTAAGATATGACATAGAAAGTATTCATGGGATTCATTAGCGGTTATGATGTTTAATGTGGTGGTAAAGAAGGTGTGGTCCTTTTTTCATAAGGATCGTGAGGAGTAAACAATATCATGGGAGAAGTTTTGAGAGTAATTCTGAACCTAGTTTCATTCTTTAATGATGAAGGAAGAGAGACTCAAGGATAGGATTACACTTTAACAGGATAGTTATATTGTGTGGAGGTTTGGTATGTGTTTAAAAACCCTTCTCAGATATTCTATAGACCAATAATTCAAGTTTATGTCATTTAATGGATTCGTTAAATCTGTAGATAATCCATCACATCAACCCATTTATACTGATGACGTTTCTCAGGGTGTTATAATGTTTATATGTCATAGATAGGATATTGTATAGGAAAGTATATTCATAAGAGGGTATTTATCAAGATTCTCTGGGTAGAAAATATATGGTTCAGGGTTCCCAATTTCAGAGACATAAGTGTCTATGAATAGATTGGGGTAGTTCATATCCCTCATCTTCTCATTTATATAGGAAAAGTAAAAATCCATCCACATCCATGGAATTAGATGATGGTTCTTCAAATGGAGGATGCAATCATTTGTAGTGAGATTTCATGTCCTTTATATTTTTTATGTCTGTTATAGGTGTTCCCCTTCTATTTCAAATGTTGTTGCAGTTTTATCTGAGGATGTAGTAAATGGTGGTATATCTTTGGACAAATATATGGTGTTATGGTAGGTAAAGGATGGGATCATAGTTCTCTTTATCCTCAATGATCATATTTTATTCCATGGAGGTGATCTTCATCATGTTCATTGAGTTCATAGAGAAATTAAAGACTCATCCCGTTCTTTGGGGTTTCTGATACATGGTGGTATGATCATAATCATAAGAACCCAATTCTTATTTTTTTCATGTATATCTTCCAGTTCCCTTGGCATTGACTATGCCACGTGGAGTTTAATAATTTTTTCATTAAATTTTTTTAGATTTTTATAAATTTATGGAGTATCAACACTCTTTTAGATACTTATTATGATTATTTATATTTCTATTGTAGTGCCCCGACCAGTTTTTCCACTAAAAATGTGATATTGGATGGATGGAAATTGGTCCATAGGTGTGGATCCTCATTCACCAAAGTCTATCAACTAGAAGTAAGGGTGTCAAGAGGTGATAGTTTAGAAACAATACCCTCTTCTAATGATAATAAATTATTTTCTATATAAATATAAGACAGTAGACGAAAAGACTGTAATACAACATGACCAATAACCCACCCTAGCAGAAGAATAATGGACATATGCAATAATTATAAAAAGAATCAAACATACAAATTTAAAAAACATCACATAACACCATTTGAAAATATAATTCCTTTTTTAGCTAAGCATTCATAGATGTTATGTCATACAAGATAATAATTTATAAATGATCTCCCATGACAGGCCAATAGTAAATACATATAATAATAATGATCATACAAACAGGAAGACCCAAAAGTCAAACATAATCTGATAAATAAACCTCCATGTTACCTCTACATCCATCTCATGCAAAAGGAATTACATGATCACTAAGGTCCATCTCTTGAGCCCAAACCCTTACATATTCACTGTAACATAATATATAAATGTATCCCAAAGGTCATGTATAGGTTGTAAGAATAAATCGTAGTAAGACACCACCAAAATGCTCTTATCATACATTGATGGTAAAGAATGTGTATCTAAAAATAAATAAAACACTATACGAACATCATATAAAATAACTACTTCCCTTTTTCTCAAAAACCACAATGAGTTAGTCCACTACTTCAAAAATTGATGGTCTAATCATATTGTATGGGATCGTTAGAATAAATTGCAAGGCATCCCATTATGGAATTTATCCTAGGTGATCCCTCATGTTACACATCCAAAATTATCACTTAGAACCCTGTGTAATGAATCATATACCAACATCCAAAAAGTCATAGAAATACTATAAGCACATGGTCCCTCATACCCCTGCTCAAAATATCTCATCCACTCTAATTGTGACTACCCAAGGCATAGATATTTTATCCCTCCAAATAATAAAAATCAATTTCTCAACAACCGACATCCTAAAGAATGAAAATGTCTATACTTCCATATAATCTCAACTGAATGTCCCCCATATATGGAGACTCTCATACCAATACTGTCGGTCTCAAAAATTTTATCTGATAATTATTCAAAATCCATGTGGCTTTCTATTGTATACACCCCCAACCTCACTGATGGTAAACACTATAATAATCTACATCTAATAGAGGCCTATACCGACATGAGTGTTCAAAACCACCTCATCATCTGTGACCAATATGTGTGAACATGAATTCAATGGTGCGTAGGCCAATTAAGGGTAGCGGTAATTAGAAACAAGTACCAAATCCACGATATATAATTACCTAGTTCCACTATGATGATGTCACTAATCCCAATGGTCATCACCATCCAATATCACATGGCCCATTCGAATAACTTGATGACCTCATATCCTTAACCTGATGAGCAAGTCGCCCACCCTATGATCAACATCACTCATAGAATATAGGAATCTTCCATCCTATAGAACTACATTACCTCGTCTGGACAGTTAACACCATCTAAATCCAAAGTCTCACCTATAACATTCCCATTGGACTAATTATAATTAATATAAATAATTCAATTAAATTATAACAACACAGATGGTATATCATTATGAGGTGGTCTGACACCACTCACCAAGCTTAAAACAGTTTCTGTCATTGTAGATCATACCAATATGAATATCATGTGATAAATTAATTAGATAAAATACAAGAACTCATTATATAGTGTTATTCTCATTAAACCCATTAGAATGCCCAGGAACGGACCGCCAAAAAGCTCTAAACCCTAAAGAGATATCATGGCCAAACATTCCCCGTGCTGGTAGACGTTCTCTCATATAATATCAACCTATAACTAAATATGATTTCGAATAAATCATCATCTTAGGTGAATTACCTTAAGTATGTTAAAATAGGTAACAAAAATATAGTTCTCTATATAGAGAGCAAGCAATAAATGAAGGAAGATGATCAAGTCCCTTAACTCTGCACATCTAAAAAGGGATATGTTGAACAAATCAGATCTCAAATGAGATATTTTGCAGAAATCCTAAGGGGGAATGAGGATATGGGTTCTAATCTTCTATATGTGTAGGTTTGGAAGAAAAGAGGTGTAATGGGTTAAATATAAGGAGGGGTATTTTATTTATTTCACCACTTTAATCGGCCAACATGGTTTTCCCACACGTTATGGATTAATGTGTTTCAATCATGCGACACCCACTATAACACCCGAGATTTTATGAGAAATATTTTGTTTTTATGTATAATGTTATATAAATGAATCTTAAACTACACACAACACTGTTTTGGATTGCGTTACATGCAAGAGCAACCTTCCTCAATAGCTTTCATTGTATGCAATACCGAGTCTCACTAAACAACGATATGATATTAAAATATTATTAAAACCAGCCGTTATGAATAGTAATACCCACTTTTTGAAATATTATAAATTTTATCATTCAAAATGGACCTCATTTTTGGATTCGGAATATCGAAATTAACCTAAGGTGAATTTTTGGCATTTTTATAAAAATATTCAATTTTTTATGAAAAGTGAAAACACTGGGTTACTATTTAAAAACCGACTTTTTATTTAAATAACCATTTATATTATTTAAATTTATTTTAGGTAAAAATTGATACATAATACCTATATATGTTCAATGTAATTCAATGGAGAAATTTTATAATAATTATATATATATAAAAATTTTATTGAACATTTTACAGTCTTTTACCCACCTCCTATGAGAGTTTGAAAATTTATAGAAAACATAATTTTACCACTTATGTGAGTGGAATTTCGAAATTCCAAGAGACACGATTAATATCAAGGAATATAATGTGGTTCAATAAGATAAAAATAATTTTTTTTGTGAATAGTAATTTTTTACTTTTATTTACCATGGTTAAAAGTAAATAGGGTAATAAAGGGTAAAAATGATATTATTATTACAATAACACATGTCTTAATTCTATTTGATAAGTTTAATTTGACCAAAAACAATCTTAGGGATAAAATATTACCATTTAGGTCCACTTGGATTATATTAGAACACTTATTATTATTTTATTTAAAGAAGAGTTAAAATAGTTAAAATCAATGTTTAATAACCAAAAGTTTTATTATATAGGGTAATAAATAATATAAATTCGACTATAAATATTAATTAGAAAGATAAAAATATTTCCAACATAATGGTATTTTATTTATAATTTTTATACTTTAAATAATTTAATTTATTTATGACACAATGATGATTCAATAATTACCTTATTAAGTAAATATTAACATAATTGATATTATAAATACCCAAATTAATGTAATTTGAGATATTTCATTAATTAAAATAATTTTATAGGTCAATATGAAATATTTTTAATTATTTAATTAACTATTTCATAACTAATAATTCTTTTATGTTTTTCTGAAAAATAAATTACCAAATAGTGTCAAAATTGACAAAAAATAGGTTTTAAAACAAATATTATATTATTAATTGTTATTTTATTCTTAACAATATAAGGTTTATAAAAATGACTTAGATAAGGATATATATATATAAAATGAACCACTTGGGGTTTATTTGGCTTCTTATAGTATTTTTATTAACCATGTAGTGGAAGAAAACAAGAAGACACGGTAAAAGTAAAATTATTTAACTTAGAATTAAATCTAAATGAAAAGGATAAAATAGTAACCTAAAAATTTCTAATATCTATTGGTTGAGAGAATTTAGAACCATACCCACCTAATCTTCGAAATAAATAAATTTTGAGCTTTTAAAAACCGAATATGACTTTATAATAAAATAATATTTTATGTTTTTCCATAGGTGCCCCTTGCCTCCCTTATAAAAGGGCACCTCCTCCTCTCCTCCTCAAACCACTTTGAGCTTTCAAGATCGGCCAAAACCAGAATATTTCGCTTCTCCACTTCCCTAGAAACATCCTAGTGGTCATGGTCTTCTTAAAAGATCATATTTAGTTCCCTAAGAGGAGGTTAAGAAGAGGTGCTTCAATGAAGAGGTAATGTCCGTTATAGATTCATTCAAATTTATTTCTTCATAAACTTCTTATTATTTAGTTTTTTCATTATTAAGTAATAACATCAGTATCACTAATATACTAATATGTTATTATAAATATTAAACAACCTATTTCACATTCTATCCATCCTACGAAAAATGAAATCACCACGCAAGCGTGCGTACAGAATATCATCTCTACGGTGTAGTGTAATCTGTTTTCCACCAACACCTTACATGGATTGGTATAATGGTGTAAAAAATAACTATATATGTTTATTGTAAAGTTATATTGACTCTTATATATTATACATACACTTTTATACAATTTCATAATCATGGGAACGATATCATCACTCGTGCGTACGTACGGCCTACCATCTCCACGATGTGATGCGACTCGTTCTACATGATCTTCATTGCATAATGATTATATAAAGAAATTGAATGAATAAATATGATATAAATTACACTATTACCATTATGTAAATGAGGTATATATATCCTAAAAATAAGAATATGAATTTATTTAACATAACACTCTTATGAACAAAATTCAAAAAACACCTGGATAACAAGTATCAATGAAATTTTACTAATAAGAAGTTAATAGTATGACCATATATGATATCATAACAATGTGTACGATTATGGAATAAGTAAATAAAATTATTTAAATCATTCTACATGAGGTTCGGATACATACGAAGGAAATGGGATCTAATGTAAGGGAAAATCTCACAATATCATTTTTATCCGAGATTGTTTATTCTTCAGAATTTATGGGGGAATATTTAACATCCACATATATGTTTCCTCAATATTTAATATTATTTCTATACTCCTACAATTGTTTAAATCTAATTTTACCCATTGTAATGTTTATAGTAAAATATATGAAAGGAATATTTTGTTGTTTTTAGTACGATGTACTTTTTTGACTTTTCCTGCCAATGTATGAGAAGAATGTTATTCGTTAACTTATACCGCATGAATAGATTTTTAGTACATTATTTCCATGAAGCCTCCATTATAATTTTTCAAGTTTATTTTTAATTAACTTATTTTAGTTTAAACTTTTATGACATGTTATGAATGGAAAATAGTTTTTGAAGAAGAAAGGATATTTTCCTCAAGAACGGTGTTCAAGTGTTTTATCAAAATTATTTTCCATCTAAGATAATATTGGGTTCTGTTTCTATCCCTATTTTTGCATTTATTATCTTTTGTTATGATGGAATTATTTTTATGAAGTTGTTTTATTATATAGGATTTATGTTATGATGGTATGATGTTTAAGAATCCCATTTTTATTACATGGGTTATGTTATGATTTATGATTTATGATCTTGTGGCACACATAAGAATGGTATAATTATGAGATGGTTGGGACCTATATCTCCCTAAAATTCATTGGGTAATGATTTATATTTCATGAGATAGACATGGATTTAATGGCAGGTTAATCTGGTTCAGTGATACATGACTGAAACGAGGAGTGAACTCGGTTCGGAAATGGACATTGTCTGCTAGGATAGTCTTGGAAATTAGTCTTGACTACTAAGAAATGATTCTATATGATTACGTGTGTATGAAAAAAAATTTATGTTTTATGTTATGATTATTGGGATTACATATCACTACTATGATTTATCCCATTTAATGAAATTATGATCTCTTTTTCAGGTTAAGATTTCCAAAATGTTATGTTATTATGAATATAATGTGATTGATATTTATTTTGTTTACCCTCACTAAGAATTTGAGCTAAGAATTTTTTTTGTTTTCATTTACATAGGTTAGGAATAAGTTTATTATGTAATATATTCCAAAAGGGACTCTAGATATGATAAAATATAAGGGAGACAGTGTAGATGATTTATGAACCAGTTGTTTATGTTTTCCAGTTTCTAAATACACTATACCTATACAGTCCTTTCATGGGTTTTTTATATGTTGTAATAAGTGAGCTTGAATTTTGAATTATTTACAATGTATTTAAAGTATGGGTTGTTATAGTTGTTATCAGAGACAGGGTATAGTCATCCTTTGGAAACTAGGATGTGAAAGCCTTAGTAAGAACCCTAAGGATATATCAAAGCATAGAACACAATATTAGTGTTTTAGAAATGTCCATGAATGACCTATGATAAGACCTTATGTGTGAAATTTTATTCATGATTTTGTGGTTTTCCTATTCTAATTACTGTTGATCACACTATGCTTTGTGGTTTTAGTCAATGGTTGGAACCCAAAGGAACAGTGTTAATGCATTATGAAATAGGCAATGCAATGATTTTCTCCCTGAGCAACCAAACATTATGGGAGATATAATGAAAAATCTTTTGTCCATGCTCACACAACTTTCTCAAGCTATGAATCATGAAGGACTTAAAAACGAGCAAAGGAAGGAGAAACATTCTATTGAATCCTTCACAAGGTAGCGTCCACCCTCATTCAGCGGGTCTACTGATCCATTAGTGGCTGAACAATGGATCAGTACCACTGAAAAGATATTTTCAATTCTTCAATGTTCTGAAAATGATAAAGTTATCTTAGCAGTATATTTTTTGGACGGTGAAGCTGATCAATTGTGGAATCTTATTAAGAATACGAGGAAAAGGGATGAATTGGAGTTCATGGAATGAGACGAGTTCAAGAACTTATTTTTCAATAAGTACTTCCATTGTATTTTTCAATCATTGATGGAGAAGGAGTTTATTGAACTAAAGAAAATTGATAATGAATCAGTTGGTAACTACGAAGAAAATTTTACAAGACTTGCAAGGTACGCTTCTGCAATTATAATCCAACCTGAGAGTAAGATCGATCGATTCTTTAGTGCCTTAAAACCAAGTCTTCGAAGGGCGTTATCCATAACGGACTTCAATAGCGACGAAGAAATCATTCGATGTGCTCTCAAGGTTGAGATAGAGATTCGAGTAACCTATCAGTCATATGAGTTTGATAAGAGGAGGGAAATGGAATTCAAATGGAAATTTAAAGACCACACTGAAAAGAAGATGATTTTTCCCTTATTCTCAAAGTGTGGATAGAAACATGGAGGGAGTCGTCATAAAGGGAAAAGTAAATGTTTCAAATGTGGAAAAGAAGGTCATCGGGCATTTGAATGCCGCAATGATGGGAAGAATATGTCGAGTGATGCAAACAAAGAAAAGTCTGCATAGAGTGCACCTCCTACACTTCAATGTTACACGTGCAAGGAAATGGGGCATTATGCCAATAAATGCCCTAATCCAAGTTTTGTTGATGATGATCGATTTCAACAAACTCTTAATGCCAAAGTCAAAGGAATGTCACATTAAATTTCTATCAGCGATGTGGAGCACGATAACGAAATGGTGAATGGTACGCTTACCATCCACTCTAATGTAGAATTTTTTTTATTTGATTATAGATGCCCCCAATCTTTTATTTCTGAAGAATTTTTTAAGGGAATCGCCATATTACCTCAACAATTAGATGTTGATTTAGCTGGGACAACTCTTAATGGCACAACAGTCGCATCAAAAGTTTAAAATTCTTCTCCGATTGAAGTTTGTGTGAAAGTGCTTCCTGCAAATCTTGTGATCCTTCCTATAGTGGAATTTGATGTGATTCATGGCATGGATTGGATTTATTTATATGGAGATCATATCAATTTGCAAATAATGGAAGTCACATTTCATATTCCAGATCAATCTATGATTGTCTATCGATGCAATGATGAAAATAACCTTCCAGTGGAAATTTATTCCATCTTATGGGTCTTGATTCCACTAAATGATGGTTATTTATCTCAAATGGTTGGAGAGAAACTCATGATTAATAATATTCCCATTATACAAGACTTTGATGATGTCTTTCCAGAGGAATTTCTGGGTCTTCCACCAAATCGTGAAGTTGAGTTTTCAATAGAACTCACACCGGGTGCTTTTCCTATTTCAAAGAAACCTTATAGAATGGCCCCAATCGAGTTACATGAATTGAAGAAACAAATCAAAGAGAATATTGATAAGGGATTCATAATCCCTAATGCATCACCTTGGGGAGCACCTATTCTTTTTGTTAAGATGAAAGATGGATCAATGAGACTCTGCATTGATTATCGAGAACATAACAAGATCACTATCAAGAACAAATGTCCTCTCCATGCAATGATGACTTATTTGACCAACTACACAGAGCTCAAGACTTTTCCAAGATTGATCTTCATTCAGGGTATCATCAATTAGGGGTCAAAAGAGAGGATATATCAAAGACGGCTTTCCGTACAAGGTATGGACACTATGCATTTATAGTGATTCCATTTGTTCTTACTAATGCCCATGCTATCTTCATTGATCTAGTGAATAGAGTCTTTAGAAACTATCTTGATTAGTTTGTGGTAGTCTTTATAGACGACATTCATGTCTATTAAAAGATCAAGGAAGAACAAGAAGATCACTTGAGAATTGTATTGCAGACCCTGAGAAAGGAGAAGTTTTATGCCAAATTTTCCATGTGTGAATTTTGGCATAAAATATTTTCATTTTTGGGTCACATAATCACAAAAGAGGGGATATCTATGGATCCACCAAAAATAGAGGTTACCGAAATATGGTCGAGACCAACAATAGTAACAGAGATCCAATGTTTTCTTGGTTTGGCTGGATATTATTGACGTTTTGTGTATGATTTTTAATGTTTATCTAACACACTCACAAAATTGACTCGAAAAGGAGTTATGATCGTTTGGATGGAGGAGTGTGAAGAGAATTTTCGGGAGTTAAAAAAGAAGGTTATCCAGTGCACCTGTGCTCACACTGCCTTATAGTGGAGAAAGGTTTGTGATCTATAGAGATGCATCCAAGAAGGGACAAGGTTGTGTTCTTATGAAAAATGATATGGTGATAGTTTATGCCTCATGATAGTTGAAAATCCATGAGAAAAATTAACCAAATCATGATTTAGAGTGAGTTGCAGTAATCTTTGCATTAATGATTTGGAGGCAATATCCTTATTGAGAAAGGTGTGATATTTATACTGATCATAAAATATTAAAGTATGTTTTCACACAAAAGAAGATGAATATTCCCCAAAGAAGATGGTTGGAGCTGATTAAGGATTACGATATCTCAATTCATTACAAACATAGGAAAGAAAACAATGTGGAAGCTGCATTAAGTCGACAAGACCATGCAAGCATATCCATGATGAGTATCCTAAAAGATCCAATATTTATGGATTTACGAAGGATGGATCTTCGGATTACAATTAAAGGGGAATGATATTATCTTTCTCAAGTGAATGTCTAACCATATATACATGTGAAGATTAAAGAGGCACAGAAATAAGATGTAGAGTTGCAAAAGAAGGTGAGAAATGTTCTTGAATTTCAATATGATTGTGATGAAATAATAAGGTTCATGAATCAGGTTTGTGTTCCTCCCATCCTAGAATTAAAGAAGGAGCTACTGGATGAGGCTCATAGTTCTTCATTCTCTATTAATCCTTGAAGCACAAAGATGTATAGGTACCTGAAAGTGTACATCTGGTGGGATGGCATGAAAATTGATTTTGCTGAATATGCCTCTCGATGATGGGTTTGTCAGCAAGTTAAAGGTGAGATTCAGAAGTATAAGGGGATGTTACAACCATTACCCATACCAGAATGGAATTGGGAAAACATCACTATGGACTTTGTCCCTGGACTTCCTAAAACATCCAAAGGCAATAGTGCTATATGTGTTATATTTGATCATCATACGAAGTCGGCACACTTCATTTCTATTAGAGAAGATTTTTCTCTAGATCATCTTGCTAGGATATATGTGAAGGAAGTGGTAAGATTGCCTGGAGTCCCACTTTCCATTATATCTGATTGGGATCTGAGGTTTACCTTGATATTCTGGCTAAGTCTTCAGCATACTTTAGTTACAGAGTTGAGTTTCAGTACTGCTTATCATCCCAAGACAGATGCTCAGTCTGTGAGAAAAATTCAAACTCTAGAAGATATGTTAAGAGCTTGCTCTATGGATTTCAAAGGTGGTTGGGATCATCCCCTAACTTTGGTTGAGTTTTCATATAATAATATATTTCACTCTAGTATTCAGATGGTTTGTTATGAAGCTCTCTACGGAAAGAAATGCAGAAATCCAACATGGTGGGATGAAGTTGGGGAAAGAAATCTATTAGGACCTGATCTTGTTGATGATATGGAGAAAAGTTCCGATCTATTCTATAATACATAAGGGAAGCTCAGAGTCGACAAAAAAGATATGACGACAATCGATGAAAAGACCTAGAGTTTCAATTGGTTGATAAAGTGTTCTTATGAATATCTCCTTGGAAGAGAGTAATTAGATTTACAAAGAAAGGAAAGTTGAGCCCTAGGTATATTGGTCCTTTTGAAATACTTGGTCATGTTGGGAAGGTAGCATACCCATTTGTGCTTCCACCGAATCTCTCTCAAGTTCATGAGGTGTTCCACGTATCCCTCCTGATAAAGTACATAGCTTATTCTTCAAATGTACTCGTCTCAGAAGTTGTACCACTGGAGCAAGATCTTTCTTATGAATAACAGCCGATAGAGATTCTGGATCGTAGAGAAAAAATTTCTACGGAACAAGACCACTCTCTTGGTGAAAGTTTTATGGAGGAACCACCAATTAGAAGAAGCTACATGGGAGCTTGAGGATATGACAAGGGATAGGTATCCTCATATGTTTGTTACAAAGTGACGAATTTCGAGGGCGAAATTCATTTTAAGGGGTGTAGAACGTAACACCAGAGATTTTATGAAAAATATTTTTTTATGTATAATTTTATTTAAAGGAATATTTAACTACTCACCACATGGACTTGTCTTACGTTACAGGCAAGACCAACGTTCCTCGATAGCTTGCATTGTACGCAATACTGATTTTCAGTAAACAATGATATGCTATTAAAATATTATTAAAACTTCCCGTTATGAATAGTAATCCACACTTTTTGAAATTTAATAAATTTTATCATTTAAAAATGGACTTCATTTTTGGATTCAGAATATCGAAAATAACATAGGGTGAATTTTTTCTATTTTTCTAAAAACATTCAATTTTTGATGAACAGTGAAAACACTAGGTTACTATTTAAAACCCGACATTTTATTTAAGTAATCATTTATTTTATTTAAATTTATTTTATGTCAAAATTGATACATAATACCTATATATGTTCAGATCAATTCATTGGAGTCATTTTATAAAAATTTTAGATATATAAAAATTTTATTGAACTTTTAGCCGTCTTTTAACCACCTCCTAGGAGAGTTTGAAAATTTACATAAAACATAATTTTACTACTTTTGTGAGTGGAATTTCAAAAATATGAGAGACACAATTAATATCAAGGAGTAAAATGTGGTTCAATAAGATAAAACTTATATTTGGTGAATAGTAAATTTTTTCTTTTATTTACCATGGTTAAAAGTAAATAGCGTAATTAAGGGTAAAAATGATATTATTATTACCCTAAAACGTGTCATATTTCTATTTTATAAGTGTAATTAGACCAAAAACAACCCCAAGGATAAAATATTACCTTTTAGGTCCACATGGATTAGATTTGGTCACTTATTATTATTTTATTTAAAGAAGACTTAAAATAGTTAAAATCAATTTTTAATAAATAAAACATTTTTTATATAGGGTAATGAATAAGATAAATTAAACTATAAATATTTTTTATAAAGCTACAACGATTACCTACATAATTGTATTTTCTTTATAATTTTTATACTTTAAATAATTTAATTTATTTATGGCACAATGATGATGCAGTAATTACCTTATTAAGGAAATATTAACATAAATGATATCATAAATACAAAAATAAATGTAATTTGAAACTTTTCATGAATTAAAATAATTTTATAGGTTAATATGACATATTATTATTGACTTAATAAACTTTTTTAGAACAAATAATGCTGTTGTGATTTTCAAAAAAATCAATTACCAAATAGTGTCAAAATTGACATAAAATAGTTTTTAAAACTATTATTATATTATTAATAGTTATTTTATTCCTAAAATATATGTTTAGGACAAATGACATATAAAAGGTTATATATATTAAAAATGAACCACTTGGGGTTTGTTTAGATTGTTATAGTAAGTTTATTAAACATATTGTGTAAGAAAACAAGAAGAAATAGTAAAAGTAAATTTTTTTAACTTAGAGATAAATCTAATTGATAAGGTTAAAATATTAACCTAAACTTCTCTAAAATCTATTTTTGAGAGGAATTAGACCCATACCCACCTTATCTTCGAAATAAATCAATTTGGATATATTAAAAACCGAAAATGACTTTATAATAAAATGATATTTTATGTTTTTTCTAAGGTGCCCCTCTCCTCCCTTATAAAAGTGAACCTTCTCCCTCTCCTCCTCACTCCACATTGAACCTTCATACTCTGCCAAAAAGTTAAAATTTCTCTTATCCACTTCCCTAGAAACATCCTAGAGGTCCTGGTATTCTTAAAATACAATCTTTAGTGCCCTAAGTGGAGGTTAAGAAGAGGCGCTTCAAAGGAGAGGTAATGTCTGTTACCGATTCATTCAAATTTATTTCTTCTTCTACGTCTTCTTATTTAGTTTTTTCATTATGAAGTAATAAAATTAGTATAACTCATATACTGATATGTTATTATAAATATTAAACAATCCTATTTCACCTTCCATCCATCCTATGGAAAACGAAATCACCGTGCGTGCGTACGTACGGAATACCGTCTCCACACCGTGGTGTAATAAGTTTTCCACCACCACCTTACTTGGATGGGTATAATGGTGTAATGAATAACTATATATGATTATTTTAAATTTATATTGATTCCGAAATAGTATACATACACTTTAATACAATTACACGATCATGGGAACGATATCATCGCTCGTGCGTACGTACGACCTACCGTCTCCACGATGTGACACGACTCGTTCTACATGATCTTCATTGAATAATTATTATATAAATGAATTTAATAAATATATATGATATATATTAAACTGATACCATTCTTTAAATTAGTTATCTATAACATAAAAAGAAGAATAAGAGTTTCTTCGACCTAACACACATAAGAACAAAAAGAAATAAACACTAGGATAATAAGTATCAATGAAATATTACTAATAAGAAGCTATGAATATGGCCATATATGATATAATAACAATTAGTACGATTCTTGGAATAAGTAAATAACATTTTTTAAATCATTATACAGTCAGTTTGGACACGGACGAAGAAAATTGGACATAAGGTAAGGGAAAATCTCACAATCTCATTTTTATCCGAGATTGTTTATACTTCAGAATTTACTGGGGAATATTTATCATCCACATCCATGTTTCGTCAATATGTAATATTATTTATATCCTCCTAAATTTTTTTAAATCTAAATTTACACATTGGTATGTTTTTAGTAAAATATATGAAGGGAATCTTTTGTCGTTTTTAGTACGAGGTAGTTTTTTTACTTTTCTAGACAAAGTACGAGAAGAATGTTTTTCGTTAACTTATACGACATGAATGGGTTTTTAGAACACTATTTACATGAAGCCTACTTTACATGTTTTCATGTTTATTTTTAATTAACATCTTTTAGTTTAAATTTTTATGACAGTTTAAGAAAGAAAAAATGTTTTTGAAGAAGAAAGGCTATTTTCCTCAAGAATGGAGTTTAAGTGTTTTATCAAAATTATTTTCCATCTACGATAACATAGAATTATGTTTCTATACCTATTTTTACATTGATTTTATTATGTTATTATTTAATTCTTTTTATGAAGTCCTTTTATCTTATATGATTTATGTTATGATGGCATGATGTTTAAGAATCCCATTTTTATTACATGGCTTATGTTATGATGTTTGATTTATGATCTTGTGGAACAAATAATAATGGTATAATTATGAGATGGGTGGGACCTATATCTACCTTCAATGCATTGGGTAATTATTTATATTTCATGAGATAGACATGGATAAAATGGCAGGATAATCTGGTTCAATGATTCAGGACTGAAATGAGGAGTGAACTCGGTTCATGAATGGACTTTTTCTTCTAGGATACTCTTGATATTGAGTCTTGACTACTATGAAATTATTCTCTCTGATTATGTGTGTATGCCACAATGTTTCATTTTTTATGTTATGATTATCGGGATTATATTTCACCACTATGGTTTATCCCATATAATGGAATTATGATCTCTTTTGCAGGTTAAGATTTCCAAAATGTTAGGTTATTATGAATACGATGTGATTGATATTTATATTTTTTACCCTTAATAACCATTTGACCTCACCATTTTTTATGTTTTATTTTCCCCAGGTTAGGAAGAAGGGTATTAAGTAAGATATTCTTAAAGGAACTCTGGATATGATAAAATAAAAGGGAGATAATGTAGATTATTTATGAACCGATTGTTTATGATTCCCAGTTTCTATAGACACTATACTTATACGGTCCTTTCATGGTTTTGTTATATGTTGTAATAAGTGTGCTTCAATTTTGATGTATTAAGAATGTATATCAAGTATGGGTTGTTATACCCACTTTCTAGATACCACACCTCACATCGTTGGGCTGAACGGTTTTCTGGATTGTGTTCCAACCATTCATGAGCCTTTAATAACAAAAATTTGAATTCCTTGTATGGTCATGAACCCCCTTCCACATAGTTTTTCAAACTATTTCCAAAGAATAATGTGGATTATAATGTTACTCCATGGTGGCTTCATGGTTTCTCCAATCTATGTTCTTCAATCTAGGAACTATAAATACTTTTGTTTCATTTTCCTCTGATGCACTCATTAGAAAATCAAAACCCCATGGAACCAACCAATCATTAAAACATATCAAAAAAAATTGTAATGGGTAAAAGGAACACGTGTAATTTGGTTCAGAATATCAATAAAGGAGGTGGTATTTCCACCAAAATCAAAAAATTCAAACAGGAAGAGGATTTTGACCCACTATAAAAAACTCGAGATGTCACAATCCCCCAAAAATAAAATAGATCATCCTTAAGAAATAAATCATTACCCATAGATGGTACCAAAAATACCAATGTTGGTAAAAAAATTCTAGTCTACCCCAATCATCAATTCATAGTCCAACTATCTCTAGGTGATCCCCAACTTAAGTGTTACATAATATTATCACATCCCAAACTAATAATCAAATAAACAGACAGTCCAATGATCATCCCTAGACTCCAATGCCGTCCTACGACACATCACCACTCCATTACCTTATCATGTTATTATATCATACTCATGTCACATCAGAAAACCATGTAGTTTCGCATCTCATCACATTCCCGCATGATGCCCATATCCCATATGGTACCTATATGGTCCTATATCTCATCATATGCCATAAATAGTCAGGTTGGCCTAAACCTCATATAGATATTTCTTCGTACCAATTACTAGATTCCAATAGACCTCTAGGTTACCTCCACAACATCGATTCCAATATGATAATGCATCTCTTGGAATCCGGAAATACATCTATGCCCGTAGATAAGCCTGGTTCCATGAATCTCATATATATATATATATATATATAACTCATCTGAGTTGATTATAATCTTCTAAATAGAATATTGTTAGTCCAAAATACATATAGTTCTCTTAGTGCTCCCAAAACAAAAAATTCCACAAAAAATAAAATTCTAAAGAAAAAAGTACTATGGTCATGCCGATGATATCCCTATAACTATATCCATCATCACAATCTTCATTGAAACTAGCATCTCCACTACATGAACATAGCCCAAAGCCTTAGTACATGAGTCATAAACTCTTTATATGGCTACACCAGCTACTGGACACTGACCTAACTAAAGGGTATTACTTTTTCTACCATTAAATTCATGTCTAGATGAATCCCAGAAACTATATCTGGGTACCACTCATGTTCCGAACTCATATGCATGAGAATACCCCAATACCTGGGTCCCTGTTATCTGAGGAGGTTTTTACAGAACCTCTAATGATTGTTAACGTTTCTGCATACTTGACACTACTTCAGTACTCGATAACACTTCATACACACATGTGAGGGATATCATCATTGCAAGCACATCATCGATGCCTCATTCTTCTGTGTAATGCTCATGTCTCTACCCTAAACTCCAAACATAGACTCTTCACTCACTATCTTCCATCAATCATCAATATCACCACTCACATCTCTTGATTACCTTAGAAAACTAAAATATGAATGCTCTATCAAATTTCCCTCCACTCTGAAGGCATAATTCAAAACCTATTAGAATAAAGATGACCTGAGTATGTCTACATGCACACTAATTTTATTTATGAGACCATTATCAAAATACTTCAAACTTTTTTTGTTATATCCCTAATTTTTTTTAAAAAAAATAATAGAAGACCATGAAAATCGTTGTAAAGACCCTGGAAGACATGTCACCCTTATAGAGGCTCATGAACTCCCATGCGCTTTCTTCCCTCAGAATCTTTGAGATGAAATTATTTGAGAATAATGCCTTGAATTCCTTCAAATGTATTCCCTCTTGTCTACCTTCATGTAACTGTACACCCCCCCCCCAATTCTTTTCCTACCCCAGGATAATGTACATATCTACGTTCACCCTCTAGTATTGGGGTGTATCAAGATGCTCAATGATTTTATTGAGTAACTCGGTCATGTTCTAACATGGATTTTGTCCACCCTCACCCTTAAATTACTGTTTTAGTAGTGACTAGAACTCTCATGTCCTATAAACAATAGAAGGATCTACTCCATCAGAACCCCTATCATTCAACTAGATTACATCAACCAATCTCAAACGGATCTTTTCTTCCATCCATAACATAGATTCTATTAAATGTGAAACTTTCCCCACTTGTACTAAAGCCCATACATAAGCTTGTTCCTATGAATCATGATCTACCTAACCCTCTAGGGCCTCATCCAATAGAAACTCTGGTAGTACCGTTTTACCACCCTACTGATACTCCACTAGAGTTCCTTTATGTAGAATCCTATTGAATACTAATACAATGTTAATACAATGTTAATACAACCATATTAACACACACAAACACACACACACACACACACACACACATATATATATATATATACAACACAGACATGGATCTTTGTAACAAGAATTTTTATCTCACTACCCTTACACTGCCCTATCAAAACCCTATACCATGAAATTTAATGGAATACTACCTTATTATTTCATAATGTTTCATTACATGGTAGAAAACATAGGATCTTTTAATGTTTAGTTTCATGGAAGAAAATTATATAATACATGAAAACATAAAACATTATTTTAAAACAACTTGAAAAACATCTTCATGGTTTCACACTAGGTTAAATTTACTAAATTTCATATATTAGTGACCTACATCAAAGGAAAGGGGTGAGCATGAATCCCGGTAAAGAAATATATAATGGAGAATTATAACATTTGATCTAGATACATATCAATAAGAACATGGGGCATAATGATATGAAATGATAATGGGGAACATCATAATAATAGGAACATGAATCATAAACTAGATATATGGATTCAATATTTAAATAAAACATTCACATTCGTATCACCATGGTCTATCATCAATTTGTCATAAATGAAAATTGCAATGGTTATTCACTAAAGTATCACAAAACATGTCATATCTATAGATTAAATTCAATAACAGATTCATTAGAGTGTTATCAAGGTGAAACATTCATATGTATTAGAAAATATGATACACATATATCAAAGAAATAATTTCATTAATAACCCATGGATAATTAATAATGGTTTTCTTATCATAATCATGGTGTACAAAACTTCTTCAAATGTATTATCCTTAGGTCCTTTATTACCCATGAAAGAAAATTTTAGTTTCATAAAGGTAAATACAAGAATAAAAGATCCATTTTTAAATATATTTTACTATCCAATAAAAGGAAAATTGTTTTGTGTATTCAAATTCAAATGAAAAGAGAGTTTCTCATATAAAATAGAGAAATTTGAGAAGTAAATTTTGAATCATGATGGGTGAATAACACGGTTAAAAAAATGGTAAAATTTTAGGGTATAAGGGTATCACATTCATAAAAGAATATATTTATATTAATTATAAAATAGAATGTGTAAAAATCATATTATTTTTGAAATTAAAATACACAGCATTTCAAATTGTAACTTATTTGAAAAAGAGAAGTAAAATTTCCCTTTAATTAATGTGTTTTTCCTAAAAAATAAGACGAAACTGTGGGAGTTGAGGATACCTTGGGAGGGTTCATTGGGATGAAAAAACCCCCAAAATCATGGAGGATTTATTCTCAGTGAAAGAAAATGGATAAATTGGATGGTATTTATAAGATAAGTTGGGGAATTATTTAGTAATTTCTAAATATAGGTCTTGTAAAACATGATTGGGGAAAATGAAAAACAATTGCCAATTTGCACATGGTTTTGAACAAATGGGTCACATGTTATGTAATTTTAATCCAAAATCAAATAATTTATTTTTATATACTTTTTTTATGCAAAAGGGAATATTTCAAATTGTAATTTTTCAAAATATAAAACTATCTTATTTTGACTTTGTAATGTTGATTATAGTTGTAAAAATTGCTTAATTATTTTAAAATAATAAATATTTATAAAAACCATGATTTTGGTCTTGTTTTGTGGTTAATTAATTAGTACATATATATACTTTTATAAAATATACTGAAACCATAAAACTATATTATCTACTATTCATGAAAAAATAATGTATTTACGAAAATTCTCATAAATTCAACCTAACATAATTTTGATGTGCTAATTTAAAAAATGATGTTTATTTTATTATAAAAATTCACTATATATGATAGTTCATACACTTTTATTTAAAAATCCATATTTATATAAAAATAGCTATTTAAAAGCACAATCAAATTTCTGACACTCATAAAAAAGTTCCAAGGCCCTAATAAACTTATTTTATCATAAATTATGTAAATAAATGTGAATTAGAAAACTAATTCATTAAAAAAAATACTATTTATAATACTATAGTTTATTATAAAAAAATTATATACTTTCTAGAAAAATAAAATTATGTTTTATTTTCATCTACGAATAAAATTATCATATTCATGTCAATGAACAAATATTTTATTAAGAAAAACTATTAATAAGAAAAATTTATGGATGAAAAGTTTTATTTATATAAAATAATTTACACTTTATGTAACTAAGGTCTAGAAATGTAACCCCTTATTAATCATTCATACTCCCTATGGGTATGGTATGAAATGGTAATTATTCCAGGGGTTGTCTTCGCTAATATTGTCTGAGTGGTAATCTATATTAACCTGAACTACTCCCATGGGTGATATAGTTTAGGTTTTAATAGTTGAATCACATCTTGGTCATGCTTATAAGAGAACCCCAATGATGATACCTCTTTCTCATGTTCTGAAAAATGGTATTCAATCATCACGACTCTACTAGTTGAGGCCATCAATTATCATTTCCATATAAATTATCCTTTTTCATTACTACATATAAAAACTAATTAGAATTGTAAAATTATCAACCAAGGTTATAGTATCCAATGGTCATATTTACCAGTGTTCATATTGGACAATGTTCATATTGAACAATGGTCATGTTGTCCAATGGTCATATTGACCAATAGCCATATAACGGTCGAATCAATATGGTTAAATTTACCTTTATACCATATAAATACAACTTCATTCAATCCAATTACCGAATGCCTTCTAATATTTTTTATTATTTTCAATATAAACATAAACCCCATTTTAAGGTAAGAAAGGGGGATCCCAAGATATCAGCTACTTAAAAGAATTCATGACATGAAGTTCTAGTGAGAAAAACCAAACTTACACATGGAGCTACCCCTCCCAAGCATATGAACATGGAAAAGCAATCCACCATTGTATGGATTAACAAAATGCAAGTTTCATGTGTCAAAGCATATGTATGATCTGATGACTGACATCATACCCTCTCAATCATCCAATTCCAAAAATCAATACAATGATGAAGAGTAACTTTGGAAATTCCACTAGAGCATGATCTATGGGTCAAGTCTTGGTGCATAACCATTCCAACAGACCTCATAGTAGAATACAATTCATCCTTATGAAATGACTATTCCAAACACCACTATCAATAGTCATCCTAGACCAAAACTGATACCCTCGTGAAACACCCATTCCACCATAGTCACATAAGCCCAAAAGACAACCCAAGAGGCATGATAGCATGCTATCGTCACCTGTGATTGGGTGGACGAACCCTATACAAAGAGGGAACTACCGATGAGGGATCATTTTCATTCTGAAATAGAATAACTTCTATGGGAATGAGTCATCTCTGATCAGAACCACATATGCACCCTAACCAGGTTTTGAATCCTCACACTAATGAGAATGGAAACATAAAAGGGAAGAGAAGAGACAACTTGATCGAACCAGACCAATCAAAACAGGATCCATCCATATGAAACAAATCATAACATACCAAAAATAAAACCTACAAAACCAATAGAAACCACAACCCAAGACCTCCCCCCTCCGATACACATCAGATCTTACCAGATACCCATAGCTAATTGCATAGAATGAGCCAGAAGACACAGGCCTCCGAAGAAGCATAAAGATGCGAGCGCGCACCAAACCACCGAGAATCCCTGGCCACCTGATGAAGCCAAACTAAATAGAACTGAGCCTCAAAGATGATCACACACGTATCCTCATATTCGAAGGAAGGGTAAGAGACACGTCGAGCATCACCATTGCACTTCCGAGATGGTTTCACCAAACGAGAGACCCTAGCCGCACTATAAGGCCCCAACTTTAAACATTACTTAATCTTGAGTTATTACAATATTACACATTGGGGATCTATCTAGGTTTACAGTTTTAGAGAATTAGATAAAAAAACATGCATAACATTCCACATTTAAACAGGGTGGTTACATAAAAGATAGTATTCATTTTCCCAATCAACGGAAACATATGTAAAATAAAACGTGGATTCTTTCTTGACAATTTTTTGACACTATCATCATATTATGTACCATTAACTTGACCTGTGAAAACATTTCAAAAACTTGGGATGAGCATAAAAAGCTCAGTAAGGGTTACAAAAATATGGAAAGGAAACATGAGTACATATATACATAAGAATTAAATCATACCTTACCCCTAAAACATAAGCACTTTAACATACCTCATAAAATCATGAATAAATCATAAAAATTATAAGACATAAAGGTAACATGAGGCATTCATAAAATTCTTACGTAGGGAGTAACCCTCTTGGTTACGTTTGGAATACCCATCACAGTATATTCCCTAAATCTCTTTGGTGAAACCTTAACGTTTAACTCCTTCGTGTTACCCAATGCATTGGAGAGCTATATCGGGCTCACCCGCCCATAGTTTATCACGGAACCACCTGTCTTCATAACAATGCCAATGAACCAAAACATAATCGTATCACGTAAGACATGCATAAAGGAAACATAACATTTCCACATTTCAATCACAAGATATTAATACAACAAATTTATATAATAAAATATTTTGAAAACCATTTTCAATTCCAAAATAAAGGAAATGTAATAACTGGTATTTATTTTTCATTTTAATAAAAAGTTTGGTTATGGCTTGTAAAGGAAGCCGAAACTCAAATAATGGTCACGGTGGGGGAGAAGTCATTGTTGCCACATACGTACGACAAAAAACATTCCTTTTGTCATTTAGTAAAATGTTTCGTATAAAAAAATATTCTTTTTGAATATGCGTAATAGTCAAAGGGGTTTATACACCGTATAAAAAAAGTTGTGTATAAAACAAAATGTGCCTCAATGAATGGAGATTGAGGCGAAGTCCCTTACCTCGTGTCCGACTTGACTTGATCATTCTTTAACCTCCTGAATAATAAACCTGAGTTAATTTCTAGTTTCTTAAGAACCTTTTTCAAGTCCATTATTCCTTTTTATATCACTTATTACCATGTTATTAACACTATGTAAGTATTTAAGTTAATAACGGTCGTTTTAATGATTATTGGTACTTGAGTCAAAAATAAACTCTTTATAATTACATGTTTGTTAATGGGGTAAAATATCCCTTATATACAGAATTATATTCATTATGTAGATATCATATATATCTTATATATCCATTATATACATGAATTTATAATATTACATAACGTTTAGAGGTAAGAAATGAAATGCACCGTTCATGGAGACGGTAGGCCGTACGTACGCATGAACGCTACTTCAATTTCAATTTCATATTTAATGGAATTAAAAAATAATGATACATAATAGTATTATAATTCCAGTATGGTATCATATATAATATAATTAAATCTATCCTTTATATGTACCACATATAGTATTAACGAATGAAATAACTTTGAGGGGGTGGTAGTCCGCACTTCCTAAAAAGAAGATAGCACGTTTACCCATAATGGAAACCATAAAGGTATTCCATACATGAAAAATACAGAAGCTTAAGGAAAATATAAACATATTATATATCATATATAAATATAGTGACATATTAATGTCCACCTTTGAAGGTGTTAAATGAATATTGAACAATCATCGTTTCGTGAGGCAGAAATTCACCATCCACAAAAACAGTATGTTCTCTAACCATTAGATGTAGGTGTGCATAAGTGTATCTCGAATCCTTCTTATAAAAACATCCTATTATATTGAAAATACATTATTTTCTACAAAAGAAATGAATAAAAAGAGTTTAGGGGGTTGTAGAAGAAAAATAAAACATAAGAACACAAGAGAAGACACCTCCTTTAAAACAGGTATCTCTTTTTGATTTGAGCTCAAATGCTTCCTTGGAATGACTTCTGCCCAATGTGAGGATTCTAGAAGTAAGATATGAATGTGGGGAGACAAAATGGGCAGGTTTTGACCAATCTAAAAGCTTGATAAGTGTTGGTAAGGTGGTATAGGTGGGGGATTTTTTTAAGAGGAGGGGAGGGGAACTCTTGGAAAGGTATAAAATGTTATTTTTTTTCAAATTAGTTTCGGATTTTAAAGGTCCCAAATTGATTTATTTTGACGATAAGGTGATAAGGGTTCGAGATATAATCATCCAATAGGTTTTTGACATATTTAGGTCTTAGAGTTTACACTATCTTTTCATTTTATTTAAATCGTTAAATAATGAGTTAATCGGTGCGTCATCATGATGTCATAAATAATTTAATTTATTTAATGTATAAAAATTATAAAAAAATATAAGGATGTAGGAAATATTTTTTTCTTTCTAATGACTAATTATAGTAAAAAATATGACTTGTATAACCCCATGTAAAAATTGTTTAAGTAAAACAATATCGGTTTGTGTCATTTTTACTTTTACTTTAAATAAAAGGCATTAATGTTATTATCTTACCCAAGTGGATCCATGGGGTCCCAAAAATAGACCCTTGGGTTTTATTGGTCGTCCATGACTCATAAAATAAGGTTAAGACAAGTGAAAAGATATTTTTATTTTATTATAATATAATTTTTACCTTAAATCACACTAATTACCTTTAATCGCTATTAAAAACATAAAAGTTACTATTCCCCAAAAACATATTTTAATCCCATTGAACCACATTTTATATCCTAATGACACCCATTTATGTTGTATTTTTGAAATTCAAAACACAGTGGTGGTAAAATTTCATTTTAAAAAAAATCAGTTTTTTAAGTACAACTTAGTGGTTTCACTATTCGCCAAAAATTGATGTTTTTCAGAAAATTACCAAAACATCACCCTAAGCTATATTTGATATTCCGAATTCAAAAATGATGTCTATTTTACAAAATTAAAATAATATAAGTTACATTAATTAATTTAATAATTAATTACCGTTTTCATAACAAATAGTGTGTTTTTATCAAACAATATATATCAAAGATTTGCACTAGTTTAAGTACAATTTCGAAGTGGAATTAATTATAATGACCATTATTCGATTAAATGGTACAAATATATTCTAATTTCACTTTAAAACCAACTCAAAATACAATTTAATCATATAAAAAAATTATATTAAAAAGTGGTTTTGAATTAAAAAACAACATTTCTCACTATTCATTAAAAAAGAACTTTATCCAAAAAATACCAAAAATTTACACAAAGTAAATTTTGTTGTCCCGATCCTAAAGAGGAATTTTATTTGGTCCAATAGAATGTATAAGAGTGACCAAAACTATAATTTAAGAGGGTTCACAATCAATAGGGGATAATTCAACCTTTAAGTGAAAATTAGAGTATATATGCATAAAATTGAATTCATTTCGTATTTTAAGCCTTTATCCATTATTAGATAATAGTAAAAACATTTAAAAAACATATATAATCATATTTTAGTTATTTCTATTCATTCCCACCAATAAAATGGCTACATGTTAACAATAATTTAAAAAAATATTATTTTATTACTAGTGTGCAACGTAAGATTTCAAAGAAACTCTTTGTTGCGAATCAGGTACACTATCGAACATAGCAACCCCTTTAAAGTAAAATTAATATTTAATTCGTAAATATTAATAAATATGAGAATGTATTATTCTTTATTTACCTGTGATGTTACATCCTTCCACCTTTTTGGGAATTGCATCCTCACAATTTTATTCACTTATCAAAATAAGTGGGGGTATTTATCCCTCATAGAATTTATAGATTCCCACATTGCCTCTTCAACCATATGGTTTTTCCACAAAACCTTTACCTGATGAATTACATTATTCTGCAAAACATGCTATCTATGGTCATGAATCTGGACTTGTTGTTCTTCATAAGATATATTCTTTTCCAACTGAACTACCTCTGGGATCAAAACATGAGATGGATCTGGCATGGAATATACTTTCACAACATCGAAACTTGTAAAACATTGTGTACCTGAGATAAAATCATAGTTAAAGACACTCGGTAAACAACTGATCCTAATTTCTCTAGAATTTCATATGGTCCAATGAACCTTGGACTCAACTTCCATTTCTTACCAAATCGCATCACACATTTCCATAGTTAAACTTTGAAAAAAACATGATCACCTCCCTCGAAAGATAGATATTTCCTCCTGTTTTCTGCATAACTTTTATGCCTGCTCTGAGCTGTTCTCATGTGTTTCTGATTCAACTGAACTTTTTCTGCCATCTCTTCTACCAATTCTAGTCCCATCAGCTTCCATTCACCCACTTCATCCCAAAAATTTGGAGTTCGACACCGCTTCCCATATAATGCCTCAAAGGGTTCCA
Source organism: Viscum album (assembly GCA_963277665.1). Taxonomy (NCBI): domain Eukaryota; kingdom Viridiplantae; phylum Streptophyta; class Magnoliopsida; order Santalales; family Viscaceae; genus Viscum; species Viscum album. Next base: position 789,863,808 of record OY728128.1, on the reverse strand, counting down.
TCTGTATACTGGAATGAAAACTGTTATTATATGAAAATTTAACCAAATAAAGATGTTGGTCTCAACTTCCCTGATAATCCATCGAACAATCATGTAGAATATCCTCCAAAGATGGAATTTTTTGTTCTGACTACCCATCTGATTGAGGATAAAAAACTGTACTAAAATTTAATTCATTACCCAACGACTTCTACAGGCCTTTCCAAAAGTTAGAAGTAATCCTGGGATCACGATCAGATACAATGTAGAGTAGAAATCCATGTAACCTAACTATATCTTTATGATACAAACAAGAATGTTGATCTAGGGAAAAAGTATCTCGAATAGGAAGGAAATGAATAGATATGTCAAGCGATCAACAATAAACCCAGATTGTATTATTACCTCGAGGTGTCTTCGGGAATCTCACAACGAAGTCCATGGATATATTCTCCCATTTCCACCCTGGTACTGGTAAATGCTGATTCATCCCTTTTATAACTATTTCCATGCTTTTACCTATTGACAAGTCAACCACTTCACAGTAAAATCAGAAATATCCCTTTTCATTCCGTCCCACCAGTTATACTCTTGAAGATCTCTATACATCTTAGTACTTCCTCGATGAACTGAAAACGGAGAACTATGAGCTTCACATAACAACTCTCTCTTCAACTGTGAATCACAAGGCACACACAATCTCTTCCCAAATCTCAATACACAATCATTATCAATGTTGAATTCAAGAAACTTACCCTTCTGAACTAGCTCTACCCTTTTCTGCAACTCACTATCTTGCTTCTGTTCTTGCTTAATTCTGTCTGATAGAGAAGATTTCACTGATACCTGAAACAAAAGAGAAGAAAACCCCACACCAACAAATTCTATGATAAACTTCATCAAATCCTTAACCAAAGGATCAAGTTCCAAATGCAACATTGTTAATGAAGCATTACTTTTTCGACTCAATGAATCAGCCACATTATTTGTTTTTCCTGGATGGTAATGAGTTGTATAATCATAATCATTGATTAATTCTAGCCATCTCCTCTGTCTCATGTCTAATTATTTCTAAGTGAATATATAATTTAAACTATTTTTATCGGTATCTATTTCACACTTTACTCCATACAAATGATGCCTCCAAATTTTTAAAGCGAAAACAACAGCATCTAATTCCAAATCATCTGTAGGGTAATTTACCTCATGTGGTTTCAACTGACGTGAAGCATAAGCAATTACCTGATCATTTTTCATTAGGACTCAACCAAGTCCTTTCAATGAAGCATCACTGTAGATATCAAACTCACCATTCCTGGAAGGTAGTTCCCAAACTAGAGCATTCACCAATCTTCTTTTCAGTTCTTGAAAAAAATCATCGCATTATTTTGTCCAGATAAACTTAACACCTTTCCAAGTAATCTACGTCATTGGACTAGATACCGGGGAAAATATTTAACAAACCTTTGGTAATGGCCTGCCAAACCAAGGATACTACGAATCTTAGTTAAATTTGTGTGTCTTGGCCATTTTTCAACAACCTTTGTTTTTGCATGATCAACAATTATCCCATTTTAGAAACAATGTGACCAAGGAAAGAAATTTGTTTCAACAAAAACTCACACTTTCTGAATCACCCATACAGTTTATTTTCTTTCATGGTTTGCAATAAAACCTTTAAATGTCATTCATGCTCCTCTTTAATTTTAGAAAACAACAAAATATCATCAATAAACACAACCATGATTTATCACCTGAGTCAACTGAGCCATCACTGCAACAAACTGCTCAATTCTGATTCTGACCATCCCAGTATGCTGATTTGGAATGTCATTTCCCTCAACATGCCATCCCAAAAAATCTTCTCTGTTTCCTCTACAAAAAACCATTCTTAACACTGAAATACCTTAGGTCAAGAAACATGGAAATCTGTAAATGCTATATCATTTCAATCATATAATAAATTTATTTATAAATTTTACAATTTTCTAACTTCTAAAGTTGTCTAAACCGACCTATGATACCAACTATAAGGCCCCGGCCTTAAACATTACTTAGTCTTCAGTTATTACAAGATTTCACATTGGGTCTCTTTTCAGGTATAGAGTTTTAGAGAATTAGATCTTAAAACTTTCATTACATTCCACATTTAAACAAGGTGGTTACATAAAATATAGTATTCATTTTTCCCATCAATGGAAACATATTTAAAATAAAACATGGATTCTTTCTTGAACTTCCTTGACACTATCATCATATCATGTACCATTCCCTTGACATGTGAAAAACATTTCAAAATCTTGGGATGAGCATAAAAAGCTCAGTAAGGGTTACAAAAATATGGAATGGAAAAATGAGTACATATATACATAAGAATGAAATCCTACTTTACCCATAAAACATAAGCACTTTAACATACCTCATCAAATCATGAATACATCATAGAAATCATAATACATAAAGGTAACTTGAGGCATTCATAACATTCTTACGTAGGGAGTAACCCTCTTGGTTACATTTGGAATACCCATCATAGTATATTCCCAAAATCTCTTCGGAGAGACCTTAATGTTTAACTCCTTCATGTCACCCAATGAATTGGAGAGATATATCGGGCTCACCCTCCCTTAGTTTATGTTGGAACCACCTGACTTTATAACAATGCCCAAGAACCATAATATAATCGTATCACGTAAAACATGCATAATGGAAACATAACATTTCCACATTTCAATCTCAATATATCAATACAACACATTTATATTTTTTAAAAACATTATGAATACCATTTTCAATACCAAAATAAAAGAAAAGTGATACATGGTATTTATTTTTCATTTTAAAAAATGTTAGGTTATGGCTTGTAGAGGAAGCCGAAACTCAAATAATGGTCACGACGGCGGAGAAGTCTTTGTCGCAACATACGTACGACAAAAAAATATTCCATTTTTCTTTTAGTAAAATGCTTCATATAAAAAAATATTCCTTTTGAATAAGCGTAAAAGTCAAAGGGGTTTATACACCATTTAAAAGAATGTTGTGTATAAAAAAATGCTTCAATAATTGGAGATTGACACGAAGTCCCTTACCTCTTGTCTGACTTGACTCGATCGTTCTTTAACCTCCTAAATAATAAACTTGAGTTAATTTATAATTTATTAAGAACCTTTTTAATGTTCATTATTCCTTTTTATATCACTTATTACCATGTCATGAACACTATTTAACCATTTAAGTTAATAACATTCGTTTTAACGATCATTGGTAATTGAGTCAAAAATAAACTCTTTATAATTACATGTTTGTTCATGGGGTAAAATATCCATTATATCCAGAATTATATTCATTATGTAGATATCATGTATATCATATATAACTATTATATATATTAATTTATAATATTTCATAACAATTAGAGGTATGAAATGAAATACACCGTTCATGGAGACGGTAAGCCGTACGTACACATGAACGCTACTTTCATTTCTATTTCATATGTATTGGAATTAAAACATAATTCTACAAAATATTATTATAATTATAGTATAGTATCATATATAATATCATTAAATCTATCCTTTATAAGTACCACATATGGTATTAACGAATCTAATCAATCTGAGGGGGCGGTAGTCCGCACTTCCTAAAATGATGTTATTGCGTTTACCCATAATGGAAACCATAATGGTATGCCATAAATATAAAATACAAAAGATTAAGGAAAACATAAAAATATTATATATCAGATATAAATATAGTGACATCTTAATGTCCACCATTGATGGTGTTAAAAGAATATTGAACAATCATCCTTTCGTGAGGTAGAAATTCACCATCCACAGAAACAGTATGTTTTTTAACCATTAGATGTAGGTGTGTGTAAGTGTATCTTGAATAAATCTTATAATAATATCCTAGTATATTTAAGATACTTTAGTTGTTACAAAATAAATGACTAAAAAGTGTTTAGGGGGTTGCAGAAGGAAAATAAAACATAAGAACACAAGAGAAGACACCGCCTTTAAAACCGGTATCTCTTTTTGATTTGAGATCAAAGGATTCTTTGGAAAGACTTATGCCCAAGGTGAGGCTTCTAGGAGTAAAAGAGGGATTTTTAGAGACAAAATGGGAAGGTTTGTGCCGAGCCAAAGGCTTGAGATGTGTGGGTAAGGTGGTAGAGGTGGGGGACTTTTATAAGAGGAGAGGAGGGGCACTCTTGGATATGTATAAAATGTACTCTATTTTCAAATGAGTTTCAGATTTTAAAGGTCCCAAATTGATTTAGTTTGAGGATAAGGTGATAATGGTTCTATATATACTCATCCTATAGGTTTTTGACATGTGTATGTATTATATTTTACATTATCTTTTCATTTTATTTAAATTGTTAAATAATGAGGTAATCGCCACATCATCATGATGTCATAAATAAATTAATTTATTTAATATATAAAATTTAAACAAATATATCATGATGTATGAAATCTTGTTATCTTTATAATGATTATTTATAGTCAAAAATATGACTTGTATAACCCCATGTAAATTTTTTTTTAGTAAAACAGTACAGGTTTGTGTCATTTTTTACTTTTACTTTAAATAAATGGTATTAATGTCATTATCTTACCCAAGTTGCTCCATGGGGTCCCTAAAATAGACCCATGTGTCGTCTTGGTCGGACATGACTCATAAAATAGGGTTAGGACATGTGTGATGATATTTTAATTTTATTATAATATCATCTTTACCTTAAATCACCCTAATTACCTTTAATCGCGATTAAAAACATAAAAGTTACCATTCACCAAAAAATTATTTTAATCCCATTGAACCACATTTTACTTCCTAATGAAAACCACATATGTTGGATTTTTTAAATTCAAAACACAGTGGTGGTAAAATTTCATTTAAACAGAAAATCCGTTTTTAAGTACCACTTAGTGGTTTCACTATTCATCAAAAATTGATGTTTTTCAGAAAAATACCCAATCTTCACCCTAAGATATATTTGATATTCTGAATTCAAAAATTATGTATATTTTAAAAAATTCAAATAATATATGTTACATTGAATAATTTAATAATTAATTCCCTCTATCAGAACAAATATCGTGTTTTTATGAAATAATATATATCAAAAGATTGGCACTAGTTTAAGTCCAATTTAAAAGTGAAATTAATTAAAGTGACCACTATTGGATTAAATGGTAAAAATATATTCTAATTTAACTTTAAAACCAACTCAAAATATAATTTAATCATATAAACAAATTATATTAATAAGAGCTTTTGAATTAAAAACCCACATTTTTCACTATTCATTAAAAAATAACTTTATCTGAAAAATACCAAAAATTTACATAAAGTAAATTTTGATGTCCCAATTCTAAAGAGGAATTTTATTTGTTCCAATAGTATGTATAAGAGTGACCAAAACTATATTTAAAGAGGGTTCGCCATCAAAAAGGGATAGTTCGAACTTATAGTGAAAATTAGAGTATATATGCATAAAATTGAATTCTTTTCATATTTTAAGCCTTTATCCTTTATTGGGTAAATGTAAAAACATTTAACAAACATATATAATCATATTTTAGTTATTTATATTCATTCCCTCCAATACAACGTCTACGTGTTAACTACAATTTAAAATAATATTATTTTATTACTAGTGTGCAACGTAAGATTTTAAAGAAACTCTTTGTTGCATATCAAGTACGCTATCAAACATTGGAACACATTTAAAGTAAAATTAATATATAATTCGAAAATATTAATAAATATGAGAATTTGTTATTCTTTATTTACCTGGGATGTTACACACACCATCAAAGCCGTAATATGAGTGCATGTCATTAACAAGGGGGGAAAGCCATGCATGTCCGAAATCCCAAGGCATGATGATTCCCTCACCGGATGAGAACTGGGTGAATAATCTATGAGAAAAGATAGGCTGGAGGGGGAATGAGATACTAGAATTTGTAGAAAACCTAGACATCGTGGTTTGGGAGAGCACACCGCTCAGAGGCTCTCTAATACCTCTCCATTCTTTAAATAAAAATTATATAAATTTATCTAATGTGTATATTAACATTTTCAAAAGATGCTGATTGGTTTATTAATATTTTTCAATTGATATAGTTGTTTTTTGGATGTGATGATTTTAGTTGATTTGGGTCATCCATAAATTTCCATTTTAAATGATCTATTTTATATTCATTTTTTCAGTTGAAATTTTTTTCATTTCAAATGGTTTCCTAGATAAATTATGTAATAATTACTATTTTGTAAATTAAAAATGTGTTTCTATTTATTTTTTATGTTTATAATATTATATAATATGTCTAACATCCAGACTCGAGTACCACACAATAGTTGCCTAAATTAGTCAGTCACATGTACTTAGGCGTGCCTCCCCGTATACCAGACACTGTGGACTAGTAGAAAGGTTATAATATCAATTAGGTGGATTCTATACCCTCATTATAAAAGTATATAAAAAACAGAAATAAAAAATAATATCCAAAATATATAACCAGTCCAGTATCACCAGATTACCAAAATAAGAAATACAATATCCAAATCTAACAATACATGTATCATTCCAAATTCATGTCAAGTGTTAATATGAAAAAACCCAAAATAATTACAAACTGACAACTAACATGAATTTCCATAATCACATTGGGTTCTCTCAAAATTGATCCATCATAAATTAGCCATATAACATATTACTCTTGTCATTTTCATTCCCTATAGACATTAATTCTATTCGGGTACCAACCAGGAAACATGGGTATGTTATGAGTCCAACTCAATAAGTCACCACCAACAGTTTATAATACATTATATAGTCAATAATATTTTATACAGTTATATAATAAATATAATGCACAGAATATATTAACCAATATATATATATATAATCAATTATTTTTTATTTAACCATATAAACACTCGGGATCCTATGGAAACCTGATCCAAAATACCTACTTTTCCCCATTCCAATGTTTGAACTATCCCCAAGTAATATCATATGTCATAATACTATGGTTATCGATTATCATTTCTCTTCAAATAATATTATATATAGTAGGAACCATAGTATGATTCCATCATTTCTGGGCCTAGATCTCCATACCTAGGACCTCATGAGTGTTTGAAGAAACAGTCTCTGTCCCACACTCATTTATCAAAAAATCCCACAAGTGGTATTTGGATAAGTAGTCTATTTCCAATACTCTTTTATCACTATGGGATTTTGAGAAAGCAGTCCATGTCCCACACATGCATATCATTTTATCACTATGGGATTTTGATGGAGAAATACATGTAACATACATGTTTTTCAATAGATCCCACAATTCACATACATCACATCAATAACTATTAATCAACATAATCCTTTTACCAAAAATTCACATCATGGAACATTCACAATATTTCAAAAAAATAGGGTCCACCAAATTTATCAAATGGAATAATATTAACAAATCACCATTAAACAATTTCTCAATATTAACCATATAAATAAATAATTAATTCAACAATTAATTAATCCAATTCAAAAATACCAGTATCTCATTAATTAATTCCTAAAAAAATCCCTTCTATTAAAAAATTCCAATATACTATTTATTAATTCACCAATTAATTAATCAAACTCCATAATCCAGATACCCCAATAATTAATTCACCAATTAATTATATTAATTCATTATCACATGGTAATTAAATTAAATTAAATTCATGATTCTATAAATTAATTAATAAATAAATTTATTCAATTCAAGATTCAATTTTCAATATTTCCACTTGAAATTATACAATACATACATGAAACTGGAAATCAAGACAATGATTATTTAATTACGACCACCTACCTCAATATTGATGATGAACAGTCGGCAATGGAAAACACCAAAATAGGTGGAACAATAAAAAAAATGAATCAATATACAATAAACCTAGATCTAGATACATCAAAAACTGAGGAAGGAATAACATAAAAGGATGATAGATAGATGGGAGAGATAGAGGAAACCACATAGGATGGTAATCTATTGTTAGGAGAGGTGCACATCTTCAATCTGAGATATGAATTTCTAATAATAGATTTCATAAGGACATGGAATCCATCTAGAATCCTTCAAATATGATAGAAAATGATTAGGGAATGTTTTTTCCAAGATAGGGTGAAGTCTTTTTGGTTCATGATTTAAAAACCCAATTTTCCGGATATTAAAAATTCAGTGAACGGTTACCAAGACATGGGCGTATGGTCTTCCAAACTGTGTAGCTAAATTTTGCACCTATTTTAAGGGAGTTAATGGTTACTCCTACGATAGATAAAGATTTTAAAATAGTCTATTATCCATGTCAATTGCCTATTTTAGGGTATTCATGATTTGCTGGGTTAGGTGAATGGTTTGGGAAAACCATGCTCGAACTGTGGACCGACCCTCTTCCTTCCAAAATTATCCAATTTCATTGAAAACCAATTTAGGTAAAACTAAAAAAATATATACTCAATGAAATTCAAAAGAATACATATGAATGTCATCAAGACATCTCTAGGAAATATCAGGATCATAAAATCTCCCCACCTTATAATATCTCATCATTGAGTTGTACTCCTTAGAATCTATACGATTCTGAGGTAAAAAGATTGTGCCACTGAGCCCGTATATCCACTTCTACCTACCTTGTGTCCTTATTAACATGTCCATGTTTCCAAAATATAAAAACTATTTTCATGATCCTCCACTAAAAATCATTATCACTATTATTTAACATGCATATTAGATGATCCTCAAAGGACACATCATTATCATGCTCACACATAATCCACAACGATCACATGAGAAGGGTCAGGGTGATACCCTTGATGTTGTGACACATGAAAAACACCATTCATAGAACTGAACCTCTTTGGAATATCCAATCGATACACCACTATACTAATCCCCTCCATAACCTCAAATGGTCCATCAAACATGGGATCCATCTTGCCCTATCCTTGAATTCTACGATCACCAAAAAATGGTCACACTAGGAACACATGATCACACTCTTTAAACACTATTGGTCCTCAAATACTATAATCATATTACTTCTATCTACTCTGAGCTATATCTATACATTTTTAAACAAATGAATCTACTCTGACATCTCCTACATGACACTTGATCTGAACAACTCGAACTCACCTACCTCCATCCAATATAGAGGTGATCTTTATGGTCTATAATATATTTCCTCAGATGTTTAAATATGTATTGATTCATGATACCTGTTTTTTTATGAAAACTTCACCAAATATAGTTTATTCTACTAAGATCCACGAAAGTCTAGGACATACGCCTGTGGAATATCCTCAAGCACATATATGGTACATTATGACAGCTCATCTTTCTGTGGGTGGAATTCCTACCACAATAAAACTTTTGTACCAATAAACACCTTCAAACCCTTCTATATGCATGAATTAATGCACTAGTCATGGTTTGAAATAATACTCTATGTAAATCCATGCAGACAAACTATCTCAGGAATGTATAAGAATCCAATCATATCCACTAAGAATGTGTCCCTTCTAGGTAATAGATGTGCTACTTTCAATAATCGGTCCACAACAACCCAAATGCTCATCATCGACATGTGGAAATGTGTAGAATCATGTCATGAACACTGCAATCTTCTTTTTCATTGTCGACTCAAAAAACTATTGGCATAGGTCATGGAATATTTTAGTGAAACATAGATATACTACCAGTATTGAGGCATTAATTTACATATCATATGTTCCCTCATACTTGTAGTCACAACAACTTGATTCATAACATAGTTGATCTCATCCTCATCAATAGTCAAATTGGAATGTAACTCCCCACCTTCAAGACTTTACCTAAGGAACAAAATTTTTGGATACTCATACTTCCTATATCTAATATGGATTAAAAGTTCCAAATACACTAAAATTGTTATGATAGTCTCCCAGTTTTGAATCTCCTAAACCAAAACATGCATCTCATCAAGAAAATTCATCCTCTTTAAGTTAACAGTAGACTCCTAAACATTCAAACACTGATTTTTTATTATTAATGGATCAGAAACACTATTTAATTTTTTGGTCATATATATTCTCTCAAAAAAAATTATATATATATTCAATCCACAACTATTGCTACAAATTCAAATCTCACTATGAAAATTTATAATTTAAGATCTTATGCTCAGTATATGTAAAGACCCGCAAATTTCAAGGAAATTTTTTTCTTAATTTTCTTTGGAATTTTTTAAGAGCGCAGCTTCAGACGGCACCTGATTCCGAGGCCCGGTGTGCCCGGAATCAATTTCCGAATTTTGGCTCGGGTACGTTCAGTGAACGGACGAGCGGGTTTTTCTATCTTTTGAACCGGTGCCCGGAATCGAATTCTGAGGGAACCGATGAAATCGTAGCGCCGGTATTTGCTTAGAAACGCCTTTTCCGGAGTTGCGTTTGCTCAGACGTGGTTTTTAAATTTTGGGGCTTTAAGTCAGAAATAAAATAAAGTTTGTGCGACAACTTTATTTTATTTCACTTAAGCCGCTTGAAAGTCACTTGGAAGCCACTTGAACTGAGTTAAAGCGGATAGGGTGCTATCCGGAAATATCCTACCCCTTGTTAGGATATTTGTGCGGTGGGGGCCGCACGAGCCCCGCCGTTTCTTTCGCTAAGTAACGCACCCGCGAAAACCCGTCAAAGTAACTGAAAAGTCAACCGACGCGTTTTCTTTAATTCTTAACAGACCATTTAATTGAGCGGTTTATTTCGTGAATTAAGTGGGCTGTTTCGCTCGTTGAATTAATTCAACGAACTGATGGGTCGTTACTTACGCTTTTGCGTTTGTTGGCATGTTTATAAAATAAGACCAACCTAAAAATCCTTTGAAAGGATTTGAGAGGATCCCTGATTCTTCAGCTCCCCCGCGAAGAACGCGAAGAACGCGAAGAACGCGAAGAACGCCGGAACCGGAATTCGACGACGCACACCGTGATCTGCGACGTCGACGAGCTCTACCCGCGACGTTCTTCGGCGACGCCTCTTCTTCCGCGGCCGATCCTCGTTCGGCAATTAAGGTGAGAAACGAATCGTTTATTCCTCCCCTTTTTATAATTCAATATCAACGGATTTAAATTAATCCATTTGATCTTGATCTGGAGATTGGCGACGCGACGCCGGATACCGCGACGACGCGACGATCTCCTTCTTCCGCGACGAGCGATTCCGCGACGACCTCACGTCCGATGGCGACATCGAGGTAAGGGTTGTTGGAATTATTTTATTCCCCGTGTTTATTCTTTTAAAGTAAAGAACATGATCTCCGACAATTTTAATTTATTTAAAGTTGTTGTTGATTATTATCTTTTCCTCCCGTTGTTTATGACTAACGCGGAGGGTGCGGGTCAAACGAACAAGACCCGGCAACCCTCCGCCGATCTCTTTTGTTGTGCGGATATGGCGGACGATGACGAACCGCGCGGCAGGGGCGATCTGTTGATCCCGCAGTGAAGGTCGGCCCCCGGGAGGAGCAACGGCGCAGACGGGAGGCAAAACGGGCCACCAGAGCAACTCCGGCGGCCCGCGGAAGGCGGCGGCGGCGCCGGCGGCCGGAGGCGGCGGCACCCGGCGCGCCGCTGTGGAGAAGATCCGCCGCGGCTGAAGCCGCGGCGGCGGCGGCCGGTTCCGCGGCAGCGGCGGCCGGTTCCGCGGCCGCGCGGAACCGGGGAGGGACGCGGCGGCCCGGCCGCGTCCGCGTGACAGGCGGCCCCCCGCGGGGCCGCGTTTCCTTCAAGCCGCGGGTCAAACCCGCGGCAGCTCTTCGGCCGCTCGGCCGAAGCCGAGCCGGCCGGTCCGGTCGGCCGGGCCGCGCCCAGGCCGGACCGGACCCGGTTCGGCCGCCCCAGGGGGGGTTCGGGCCGGGTCGCCCCGGGCCCAGAACCCCAATTTCTGGCCTTCTTCGGTCTTTTGCCCATATCTTGGGCCTGGGACCTCCGATTGACGAACCGTCAGCGGCTACGCAATCCTTGGATCGAGACGGTCGTTCCTGTATATTACACTCAAGGTTTCGGAAGACTTTGGGTTCGGCCGGGTTGGTTCGTACACGAAACCAACCGGGCCCTCGGAGCGGAAACGCTCATAACTTGAGCTACGGACGTCCGATCGACGTACCGTCAGCTGTGGTAGGTTCCTCTAAGTGAGATGGAACTTTTGGCGTACTCCGCCCGAGGATCGGACACAGGCGGAGTATGGTCGGGTTGGTTTTGCCCTAAAAACCAACCGGGCCCCTCGGACGAAAATGCCAATAACTCTCAGACCGGGCGTCCGATTGACGCGCCGTCTGTTGCGTTGAGATCCTGTTGTCGATGCGGAACTTTTGGATACATCAACTTAGGACTACGTGTCAGTTGATGTATCAGCCTCTCGGCTCGTGGAGCGGACCCTCCTAAACGAGCTCACTATGTGCGGGAACCCTAGCGCTGGCTGTGACTTCGACGACAGAGCAGAGATCCTCTGTGGACTGCGAAGACGGCAGAGCAGAGATCCTCCGTGGACTGCGATGACGGCAGAGCAGAGATCCTCCGTGGACTGCGACGACGGCAGAGCAGAGATCCTCCGTGGACTGCGGCGACGACTGTGCAGAGATCCTCAGTGGACTGCGTCGACTACTGCACTCAGCGATCCTACGTGGATCAGTGCTACAGGTTCTGTGTGAGCCCGATCCTATGTGGGTCCTTACTACCGGTTCTGTGTGAGCCACTGCCTACAGGTTCTGTTTGAGCCTGATCCTATGTGGGTCTTTTGCGGGGGTTAGTACCTATCGATCCTTCATGGGTCCGACGACTTAGATGGATCAGTGATCATCTTTGACGTCATCTGAAAAAGTATACCTGGTTGAGCTGAATCTTATGTTACTCTCCTTTGTGGATTGTGTTGAACTATCCTTTGTGGATTTACTGTTTACTCTCCTTGTGGATTTGAGTCTTGCTTTCCTGCGTGGATTGAGTTGTTCTTGAGCTCGTGAGCAGAGCTAGAATTGGGGACTTAGGTATATGTATGGCCATATACCTAAGTCGAGTCAGATGTTACTTCGTGATTGCATCTTTCTTTTGTGCTATACCCTTTGTGGATTTCGGGAGACCTTCGGGGGTCTCGGGGTCCTTACTGAGTAGCTTATACTCACCCCTGCATGGGCTATGCCCGCACCTTGTTGTGTTGGATGCAGACGACGGACAGCGCTGATCTCGGTTGGGGCGTGGAGCAGGACGGTACCTGGAGGTGGACCACTGGGCGGGACGTGCTCGGAGTGGACGTGGGACCCGAGGAGCCTGGAGGCTATCTGTACCCACCCTTCAGGTGGGATTGCCAGTGGACGACACGAGGCCGCCGTCTTTTCTTCAGTTGCTGTTCTTTACTTTTCAGTTGTACTTTCAGTTGGGCTTGTATTCCGGCCCCCTTTACTTTTCTGCACTTTGTAGTTACTTTCCGCTTGCCGACTCTATGGTGGTTGTTACTTATAAAGGCAATGCCTTCCCTGTTTACTGGGATTTTACGCCTTGGTGCTAGTCGCCAGCCCCTGGCCTATGGAAGGCGGGCTTGGGGTAGTCACGGCACGGGCCCCGAGGACGGGTCGTGACAAATTGGTATCAGAGGTGGTCGGTTCTACCGCAGACTCTGATCGTCTTTTCTTTCTATGTGAAGCAATAGTGTTTAGTGTATTGAGTGTGGTTATCAGTTCCGGGAGCCCAGTGTTGGTGCGGTGGCCGACGTATCCGTACACCAGGACCCTGACTCCTGATTTCCGACTTAATGCCTGAAAACATTGATTGCGTGTGTGTTCCAAGTTTTCTTTGTGATTACTTGTGTCAGCTCACCGTGTATACTGATCTGCTTTATGAAAGTCTCATGTTTTCCTTGTGATTACTTGTGCCAGCTCACCAGGTATACTGTTCTGACTGTGGTGCTCTTGTCCTCCTTTTCAGGATGGCCCCGCGACGACAGCCAGCTAGGGTTCTGAGTGTAGGGCGCGACGGCAGCCCACTGAGCGACGAGGCCTCGGTGCAGGGCCCTTTGCCAGCAGTGGCACCGGCGGTAGCTTTACCCACCTAGCCACCGATGCTACCAGTACCAGACGCTGACGATGCACGTCGCCTCAGGGCACTGCATGAGTTTCAGAGCCAGCGACCGCCCAGGGTTCGCGGTGAGGCGGACCCCCAGGCCGCCGAGGACTGGCTAGAGGCGGTGGTACGGATCTTTAGGCTAGTGAGGACACCAGCGGATCTCATGGTGATTCTCGCGGCGAGCCTCCTGCAGGCGGCGGCAGGACGATGGTGGAGCTTGATGCTCCGGGTTCACGATGAGGAATCCTTGCTCTGGGCGGACTTCGAGAGCCTCTTCCGCTCTGTGTTCGTCCCGGCCACCCTCCGAGCGGTGCGCATCCAGGAGCTTCTCCAGCTGCGCCAGGGCAGCATGACGGTCGCTCAGTACGCGGCGAGGTTCACTGACCTATCTCGCTACTCGACCGACATGGTACGAGACCCCTTCTTCCGGGCCCGGACCTTCGAGCAGGGCTTGCGACAGGAGATTCGGGCGTCGCTGGTCTCCCTCAGCATTCCGACCCAGGCGGGAGTGCTGGAGCGAGCCCTCCTGATCGAGAGCTTCATGGCAGAGCCTTCTTCAGCGGCGAGACCTAGCGCAGGGCGGCAGGTAGCTGAGTCTTCGGCAGCAGGTAGCCTAAGGATGACTCTCGGGTCCAGGCAGACCAGACCCCCACGCAGACGGCCTCAGGACACTGGCTCAGCAGTGCGGAGCACACAGCGGAGTGCCAGCCTTCCGAGAGGCAGGCTGTGCTACTCCTGCGGCGGGCAGGGTCACATGGCTCGTGACTGCCCGACTCGCCGACCAGAGGAGCAGCAGACGGTGGAGGGGCCACCCAGGCAGAGGCAGAGGGTCGACCGTGGCGGTCCGCAGGGAGGAGGCGGACGAGGCAAAGGAGCTGGCCGAGCAGTGGGTGGTGGGCGACGCTTCCAGGCTCTACCCCCACCACCACCAGGAGGGCCACCTCGACCACAGGGAGCCGGAGGGCAGGGACAGGCCCAGCTCCAGGCAGTGGAGGCCTACGACCCCGACATGACAGAGATGATTCGAGGTACGATCTATGTCTATTCCACCCTTGCTGCAGTTCTTATAGACACAGGAGCGAGTCAATCTTTCACAGCCTCTGCCCTTGTTCGGAGCTCGGAGATTCCGACTGAGCAGTTGGCTCGATCCTTACGGCTAGAGACTCCTACGGGAGCAGACTCGACGATTACGCATTGGAGCCTGCAGTGTGAGCTTACTCTAGGAGGCGAGAGCTTCGGCTGGGATCTCCTTGTAGCGGCGTCGAGGCCTTACGACGTCATCTTGGGCATGGATTGGCTATCCACGGTTCATGCCCAGATCGACTGTTTTAGGCGCAAGGTGCGATGTGTTCGCACCGACGGGAGCAGGTTTACCTTCACCGGCGAGAAGGGAACCTTTGCAGCACATGATGGACTTCCGCGGAGGAGAGTGCAGCCCATCTCTCATCAGTTGGCTAGCCTCATCCTAGGAGCAGTGGACGTGCAGAGTCCAGTTTTTCCTGCAGTGGTGGACCAGTACGTGGACGTCTTTCCCGACGACGTTCCAGGGCTACCTCCTCGTAGAGAGGTAGACTTTTACATCGACTTGTACCCCGGGACAGCCCCGATATCTACTCCAGCATATCGGATGGCCCCCGCCGAGCTTCGAGAGCTGCGGGTACAGTTGGAGGACTTGCAGAGCAAGGGGTTTATCCGACCCAGTGTTTCACCCTGGGCTTCCCCGATTTTTTTCGCCAAGAAGGCGGACGGGAGCTTGCGACTGTGTGTCGACTATCGTCGCCTGAACCAGGTGACAGTGAGGAACAAGTATCCGCTGCCATGGATTGATGACCTCTTCGATCAGCTCAAGGGAGCGCGGTGGTTCTCGAAAATAGACCTCCGGTCAGGCTATCATCAGCTCAGAGTTCGAGACGAGGACGTGCAGAAGACGGCCTTCAGGTGCCGGTATGGCCATTATGAGTTCTTGGTTATGCCGTTCGGCGTAACCAATGCTCCAGCAGTGTTCATGAGCCTCATGAACAGGATCTTCCAGCCATACCTCGACCGATTTGTCGTGGTCTTCATTGACGATATTTTGATATACTCGACGACTGAGGAGGAGCATGCCTACCACCTGCGAGTTGTGCTAGACACACTCCGAGAGCACCAGCTTTATGGCAAGCTCTCAAAATTCCAGTTCTGGTTACGTGAGGTCCATTTCTTGGGGCACGTCATCTCTGAGGCGGGAGTTGCAGTGGATCCCGTGAAGATCGAGGCAGTGCTAGCTTGGGAGCCACCCAAGAGCGTGACAGAGGTGCGGAGTTTCTTGGGCTTAGCCGGATACTATCGGAGATTTGTGCCGGACTTCTCCAGAGTTGCGGCACCACTCTCAGCCTTGACAAAGAAGGGGAAACCCTTTGTGTGGTCAGACAGATGTCAGCAGGGCTTCCAGGAGCTGAGACAGAGATTGACCAGCGCACCTATCTTGAGGTTGCCTGAGGAGGGAGCTGGATACGTAGTTTACTGCGATGCATCAGGGACTGGACTCGGGTGCGTCCTGATGCAGGAGCGGGCCGTGATTGCCTATGGATCACGTCAGTTGAGGCCACATGAGCAGAACTACGCCACTCATGACCTGGAGTTAGCAGCAGTGGCCTTCGCTCTGATGACTTGGCGGCACTATCTGATGGGCGAGCGCTTCACAGTCTTTTCTGACCACCAGAGTCTCAGGTATATCTTCTCTCAGAAGGACCTGAACCTGAGACAGCGGAGATGGCTTGAGTTCCTCCAGGACTATGACTTTGAGATAGTCTATACTCCTGGGAAGGGGAACGTGGTAGCCGATGCCCTCAGCAGGAGGACGGGCATTCACCTACTTGAGGAGGCGATGGAGCAGCTAGCCTCCTTACAGATATCCTTCGTGGATAGAGACGGAGCAGCCTTTCTTCAGTCTCTCACAGTCTCTCCTCCACTTCTACAGCGGGTCAGAGAGGCTCAGCTTGGAGACGCTGACTGTGAGACCCGGCGTGCACTGATATCCTCAGGTCAGGCGCCTGATGGCTTCTCCCTTGGAGCAGAGCACGACATCCTTTTCAGAGGACGTACCTTCGTACCAGTCGCTTTACGAGAGGAGGTGTGAGAGAGTTTCACACTTCTCCCTTGGCGGTGCATCCCGGAGTGGCGAAGATGTACCAGGATCTCAGACGACAGCACTGGTGGCCGGGCATGAAGACAGCTGTGGCAGAGTTCGTTTCACGATGCCTCACCTGCCAGCAGGTGAAGGCAGAGCATCAGGTACCAGCAGGCTTGGTACAGCCCTTGGAGGTCCCGGAGTGGAAGTGGGACGGCATATCTATGGACTTCGTGACTGGACTTCCACGCACTTCCAGAGGTCACGACTCCATTTGGGTGATTGTCGACCGACTCACCAAGTCGGCACACTTCTTACCCATCAGGGAGCAGGGCTCAGTGGAGAGCTTGGGACGTCTTTACGTCCAGGAGATCGTACGGCTTCACGATGTGCCATCGTCTATCGTCTCAGATCGAGATGCTCGTTTCACTTCCCGGCTTTGGAAGGTGTTGCAGGAGGCGTTCGGGACGCGGCTCCATCTGAGCACAGCCTTCCACCCTCAGACGGATGGTCAGACGGAGAGGACCATACAGACACTCGAGGACATGCTCCGTGCATGTGTTCTCGACTTTGGTCGCAGCTGGGAGGACCACCTACCCTTGGTGGAGTTCGCGTACAACAACAGCTACCACTCCACCATTGGGATGGCACCATACGAGGCGTTGTACGGCAGACCCTGCAGATCACCGTTGTGCTGGACAGACCCTGGGGAGTCAGCACTCGTGGGACCAGAGATGGTCCAAGCCACGACAGAGAAGGTCCAGATCATCCCGTAGAGGATGAGGACAGCTCAGAGCCGGCAGAAGTCATATGCTGACAGGAGGCGGAGGCCACTAGAGTTCGAGGATGGCGACCACGTCTTTTTGCGTGTCTCACCTCGACGTGGTTTACGGATATTTGGCTGAGGCGGAAAGTTGTCTCCACGCTTCATCGGGCCTTTCCAGGTCCTCAGCAGGATAGGAGAGGTGGCTTATCGCCTGGATCTACCACCTCAGTTGCACCGGGTGCACGACGTCTTCCACGTGTCTCAGCTGAGGAGATACATGCACGACCCGACGCACATCATCGACTTTGGGGAGCTGGACGTGGACGATGGGGCGACTTTTGCGGAGGTCCCAGTGGAGATCGAGGATCGATAGGAGCGGGTCCTACGTGGGTGGTCGATTCCTCTTGTGCGCGTCAGATGGCAGCACGGGAACCTCCAGGAGAGCACTTGGGAGCGGGAGGCTCAGATGCGTGCTCAGTACCCCCATTTGTTCCCCTAGTTTTTGATGTATCTTTACGGGGACGTAAAGCCCTGAGGTGGGAGTAATGTAAAGACCCGCAAATTTCAAGGAAATTTTTTTCTTAATTTTCTTTGGAATTTTACAAGAGCGCAGCTTCAGACGGCACCTGATTCCGAGGCCCGGTGTGCCTGGAATCAATTTCCGAAGTTTGGCTCGGGTACGTTCAGTGAACGGACGAGCGGGTTTTTCTATCTTTTGAACCGGTGCCCGGAATCGAATTCTGAGTGCACCGATGAAATCGTAGCGCCGGTATTTGCTTAGAAACACCTCTTCCGGAGTTGCGTTTGCTCAGACGTGGTTCTTAAATTTTGGGGCTTTAAGTCAGAAATAAAATAAAGTTTGTGCGACAACTTTATTTTATTTCACTTAAGCCGCTTGGAAGTCACTTGGAAGCCACTTGAACTGAGTTAAAGCGGATAGGGTGTTATCCGGAAATATCCTACCCCTTGTTAGGATATTTGTGCGGTGGGGCCCGCACGAGCCCCGCCATTTCTTTCACTAAGTAACGCACCCGCGAAAACCCGTCCAAGTAACTGAAAAGTCAACCGACGCGTTTTCTTTAATTCTTAACAGACCATTTAATTGAGCGGTTTATTTCGTGAATTAAATGGGCTGTTTCGCTCGTTGAATTAATTCAACGAACTGATGGGTCGTTACTTACGCTTTTGCGTTTGTTGGCATGTTTATAAAATAAGACCAACCTAAAAATCCTTTGAAAGGATTTGAGAGGATCCCAGATTTTTCAGCTCCCCCGCGAAGAACGCGAAGAACGCGAAGAACGCGAAAAACGCGAAGAACGCCGGAACCGGAATTCGACGACGCACACCGTGATCTGCGACGTCGACGAGCTGTACCCGCGACGTTCTTCGGCGACGCCTCTTCTTCCGCGGACGATCCTCGTTCGGCAATTAAGGTGAGAAACGAATCGTTTATTCCTCCTCTTTTTATAATTCAATATCAACGGATTTAAATTAATCCGTTTGATCTTGATCCGGAGATTGGCGACGCGACGCCGGATACCGCGACGACGCGACGATCTCCTTCTTCCGCGACGAGCGATTCCGCGACGACCTCACGTCCGACGGCGACATCGAGGTAAGGGTTGTTGGAATTCTTTTATTCCCCGTGTTTATTCTTTTAAAGTAAAGAACATGATCTCCGACAATTTTAAT
This sequence comes from Viscum album, assembly GCA_963277665.1. NCBI lineage: Eukaryota > Viridiplantae > Streptophyta > Magnoliopsida > Santalales > Viscaceae > Viscum > Viscum album. The sequence continues at coordinate 789,844,099 of OY728128.1, read as the reverse complement.
TTATTTAAAGTTGTTGTTGATTATTATCTTTTCGTCCCGTTGTTTATGACTAACGCGGAGGGTGCGGGTCTAACGAACAAGACCCGTCAACCCTCTACCGATCTCTTTTGTTGTGCGGATATGGCGGACGACGACGAACCGCGCGGCAGGGGCGATCTGTTGATCCCGCAGTGAAGGTCGGCCCCGGGAGGAGCAACGGCGCAGACGGGAAGCAAAACGGGCCACCGGAGCAACTCCGGCGGCCGGAGGCGGCGGAACCCGGCGCGCCGCCGTGGAGAAGATCCTCCGCGGCCGAAGCCGCGGTGGCGGCGGCCGGTTCCGCGGCTGCGCGGAACCAGGGAGGGACGCGGCGGCCCGGCCGCGTCCGCGTGACAGGCGGCCCCCCGCGGGGCCGCGTTTCCTTCAAGCCGCGGGTCAAACCCGCGGCAGCTCTTCGGCCGCTCGGCCGGGCCGCGCCCAGGCCAGACCGGACCCGGCCTAGCCGGGTCGGGCCGACCCGGTTCGGCCGACCCAGGGGGGGTTCGGGCCGGGTCGCCGCGGGCCCAGAACCCCCGTTTCGGGCCTTCTTCGGTCTTTTGCCCATATCTTGGGCCTGGGACCTCCGATTGATGAACCGTCAGTGGCTACGCGATCCTTGGATCGAGACGGTCGTTCCGGTATATTACACTCAAGGTTTAGGAAGACTTTGGGTTCGGCCGGGTTGGTTCGTACACGAAACCAACCGGGCCCTCGGAGCGGAAAGGCTCATAACTTGAGCTACGGACGTCCGATCGACGTACCGTCAGCTGTGGTAGTTTCCTCTAAGTGAGGCGGAACTTTTGGAATACTCCGCCCAAGGATCGGACACAGGCGGAGTACGGTCGGGTTGGTTTTTCCCTAAAAACCAACCGGGCCCCTGGGACGAAAATGCCAATAACTCTCAGACCGGGCGTCCGATTGACGCGCCGTCTGTTGCGTTGAGATCCTGTTGTCGATGCGGAACTTTTGGATACATCAACTTCGGACTACGTGTCAGTTGATGTATCAGCCTCTCAGCTCGTGGAGCGGACCCTCCTAAACGAGCTCGCTATGTGTGGGAACCCTAGCGCTGGCTGTGACTTCGACGACAGAGCAGAGATCCTCCGTGGACTGCGAGGACGGCAGAGCAGAGATCCTCCGTGGACTGCGACGACGGCAGAGCAGAGATCCTCTGTGGACTGCGGCGACGACTGTGCAGAGATCCTCAGTGGACTGCGTCGACTACTGCACTCAGCGATCCTACGTGGATCAGTGCTACAGGTTCTGTGTGAGCCCGATCCTATGTGGGTCCTTACTACCGGTTCTGTGTGAGCCACTGTCTACAGGTTCTGTGTGAGCCCGATCCTATGTGGGTATTTTGCGGGGGTTAGTACCTATCGATCCATCGTGGGTCCAACGACTTAGATGGATCAGTGATCATCTTTGACGTCATCTGAAAAAGTATACCTGGTTGAGCTGAATCTTATGTTACTCTCCTTTGTGGATTGTGTTGAACTATCCTATGTGGATTTACTGTTTACTCTCCTTGGGGATTTGAGTCTTGCTTTCCTGCGTGGATTGAGTTGTTCTTGAGCTCGTGAGCAGAGCTAGAATTGGGGACTTAGGTATATGTATGGGCATATACCTAAGTCGAGTCAGATGTTACTTCGTGATTACATATTTCTTTTGTGCTATATCCTTTGTGGATTTCGGGAGACCTTCGGGGGTCTCGGGGTCCTTACTGAGTAGCTTATACTCACCCCTGCACGGGCTATGCCCGCACCTTGTTGTGTTGGATGCAGACGACGGACAGCGCTGATCTCGGTTGGGGCGTGGAGCAGGACGGTACCTGGAGGTGGACCACTGGGCGGGACGTGCTCGGAGCGGACGTGGGACCCGAGGAGCCTGGAGGCTATCTGTACCCGCCCTTCAGGTGGGATTTCCAGTGGACGACACGAGGCCGCCGTCTTTTCTTCAGTTGCTGTTCTTTACTTTTCAGTTGTACTTTCAGTTGGGCTTGTATTCCGGCCCCCTTTACTTTTCTGCACTTTGTAGTTACTTTCCGCTTGCTGACTCTGTGGTGGTTGTTACTTATAAAGGCAATGCCTTCCCTGTTTACTGGGATTTTACGCCTTGGTGCTAGTCGCCAGCCCCTGGCCTATGGAAGGCGGGCTTGGGGTAGTCACGGCACGGGCCCCGAGGACGGGTCGTGACAGTATACATAGTGAACATATCTCCCAATATATAATGTCTCTAACACTCTAAAGAATAAAAAATTTATTGATTCTATTTGATACATTGGTTAGTTCCATTCATGTGACCTCAATTACCAAGACCCATTCATCCATACTCAATATATCCACATCAAAACTACTCCAAGACTAATTCTAGAAGCATCAAAAAACAGTGTATAATCCTCACATGGTTTAGTTAGTTTTAAGATTGGTTTCATTATCAAGAACATCATCAACTTCTGGAAGGTTTTTTGACATGATTATGTCCACTCTAACATTATCCCCTTATTGGGAAAGATCAAAACTTATGCATCCAACGGTAAAAGTCTTAACATGACCTCTGATAATAACCCTTTATTCCCTAAAAACAATGTATATAAATAATGTTCTTGGGATTCTCACAAGGAACCATTGTGTGAATATTCTCAAGGTCCAGTGACATGCCTTTCTTTGATATGATGTGACCTATGATGTGTTCCTGATCAATCCAAAATTGAATCATATATAGCATGTTTTATAGTCGATGCACTCTTATTGTACTTCAGAAAATTTTAATATGACGTGAATGATCACAATGAGTCTTGTAGAAGACCATGATTTAATCCATAAACACAATAATAATTTTATCCAAGTATGGGTGGAAGATTCTATTAATAAAGACCATAAAAACTACTAGTGTTCTCATCAAATGAAATGGAATCACAAAGAACTCAAAATTTCAATGCCTACTTCTGAAAGTCGTCCTCAGTATATCAGAAGGTTGAACACTCAACTAATTTTACCTTTACCTCAATTCGATCATAGTGAGAATACAATCTCCTCTCAACTATAAAAAATATTTTTTTAGGTAGGTGGAAGGGGATATTGGTTAAACACTTTCATGTAGTTCAATTTTATCTAGTTAACACAAAAGCGCAGAGTCCCATCAGTATTCATAAAAAATAAAAAAAACACAAGGTGATGTAATCATATGGATAAATCCATTATCCATAAAATCATTTAGTTGAGTCTATAAAATTTAAATCACTATTATTTCCATTCTATATAGTGTAATATAAATTGGTAATATCACTAGAATGATCTCAATTATAAATTACACAAATCACTTAGGTAGAAACCAAGATATTTTCTTAGGAAACGCATCTTGGTACCTATTCACTATGGGCATAAAGGGGTCATCATTTATACATACATCATAAATAAAAATGACTATAAACCTATGTTTAATGATCCCATAGTAATTGGTGAACAAGGCCTTTATGGAACTCCCTAACATCCCAATCACCCTGATTTACATAATAGTCACCCGAGGTGACATAAAGGTCCCCCTCTTTTGGAAACAATTAATATGGTATTTATATGATCTTAAATCATCCAAACCAAAAATTATTTTGAAGCCTAACATGTAAAGGATGTAAAGATCCCAACTGAAATGATACTCCAAACCCATAATTGAACACCACTTGCACAAGTAGATGTGTCTCAACGATACTACCAAATTTGTATTTATCACCACAACCCATCTCACAAGCACAAACACACATATCAAACCATTCACAATATGGAAATATATAAATCAATGAGTGTAACCAATGTCAAATAAGTTTCCAAATAGTGTATAAGTCACAATAAAAGAACCTAAAACTATCGATTGCTCTAGAACTCTATCCAATAGTGTGGAATAAATTACATGAAACTTTCGTGATATTTTTCCAATGATTTCATTTGATTACCATGATATTAACCAATATACTAATATGGGATCTATTTCCTAGAAGCACCACATACACTATCTATGCCACTGTGACTTGTAGAACTCCAGCTTATAGGCTGATATAGTCTAGAAGTTCCCCATCCAACACTCCAATTGTATATATCTGTTCCATCACTACTTGCCTGTAGTAGGTTCCAACAGAACAACTATAGATGTCCCATCCAGTCAAAAAATAAGCACTCTACCAGAGTTTAAGGGCAATTTCTAAAATAGTTAGTGGACCTAAAACCCTGATCCTCCCACCTAGACACTGTATTTTTTACTAATCTGGTATAAATTTTATTATTGATTCTTCCTTCTCTAAGAAGTCGTACCTACTGAGGATTTAGTAGAAAATACGAGTCCTAGGTTGGATGCCTCTTTTAGGGTAGCCTTATAAATGAGATACTAATTTACCACTTCTAAAAACATATTCGACCTATAAATATTCACCAGGTACATAATTTCTAATTTAATCACATCCAAAAACAACTTTTCCATGGTCACCTCATCTCCCACAAATGCTGTAACAGAGAACTAAAAAACATTAAAGAGTCTAACCAAGTCCATAATAGACCTAATCCATTTATTCACCATCATAAAATCATATTATCTATCATTCATGAGCGCATGAGGTTAAAATATCTCCATGAACATGTCCTTAAATTCCTTCCACCACAGGATCTCTTAATACACATTGTATGTCTAGATGTCATACTCGTGATTTTCTTTAATATGTATCATGTAAGTATAAAATTTGACTCACTTCTTATTACAAGTCTCCATGTGGTCCAGAATAGTCTAGATATACTCTATCTCGAACTATACTACCTCAAGTCCACCCTCTCTAGTAAAAATCATAGAGTTCTACAAATAGAACTCCTGTGTAAAATAAGACATACAATTTATAAAAAACCATGGATCACATAAATTAAACTGCATGAAGTGAGAAAAGTTGTCTCTGAACTACTCTTTGACTTCGTCACCTGAAACTATCAGTGTCTCAAGTCCCACCACTAGGGACACATTCTCATCATTTTCCTCCAATCATCCTATCAACAATAGTCATCATAGATGCATATCTCTACAAATCCTATCACATATATTAGGATACATAAACCAAAATTAATATGTTTTACTAATAGGGATTCACAATAATCCATTAGAATTCATTCCCCATTGTATCCCCACCACACCATAAAAAATGAGGTTCTAAATGTACCCTTAACAGTCGTACATCGAGGTCATGGTTAATAAAGGTATACACATTATCATAATAAAGTTCCTCACTAGTCACCCATATGTTAACATTTTGTATCATTTTACAAAATTAAAATCATAAGACACACTTTTTTCATTTCATATACACGTGAAAGGAATAAAATTTCAATTTTATCAATTTGCCCATAACACTTTTTCTTGTGCATGAATAAAAATGATTCTTTTCACAATAATTAATGAGTTCTTAGAATAATGAATTAATAATAAATTATTCTTCCATTATGTTCCATGTGTAAAATTGTATAAAATCTCATAAAAAAATAAGATCACACAATATGTTCATCACACATTGCGAAATTACATTTCATTGCAACAACCCACATCAACAACAATAATCCAACCCTTGGTGCGTGGATTTTTCACTCATACATGGGTTATCTACTCCCATTCATGAGATCCTAACCTAAGATCAACTAATAATATTCTCCATTACACCATTACCAAATATAAAGAAAAAATAAAATAACATAAAACCACCTTTGATATCACTTTTTAACATCCTGACCCGGGAGTCAGAAACTGGTTCCTATAGTTAGTTGGTTACATGACTTCAGACATTCCTCCCCATATGCATGATGTTATCGAATAGTAGCAATGGTATAATATAAATAATTGGCAGACTACACCCTCTTTATCAAATTATCTTAACATCATAAATAAATAATAATAATAAAAATATAAAACCAACCTAGTATCCCATGTTAAAAAAAGTGGAAATACAATATGGAAAACTAACAAAAGATATATGTCATACCGTATATGTGTTATGTTTCAATATGAAAAAACTAAAATTAAATAGACACTGAAAAATCCCATGTGGGTCCCAAATCACATATCCTTCCCTGAACCATGCTCCATCCCAAATCATCCATCAAACATAGGACTCTTTCTCTTGTACTATCATATAAACAAGGAATCTATTCAGGTACTAATCAGGCAGACAAAGTAGGGTGTGAGTACAACTCAGTAGTCCACCACCAATAACATCTAAAACAATATAAAGTAAATAATATTGTACTCATTTATATAAATAAAAAAAATCAACAAAATAAAGTAAAGAGTTTACACATATTCTATTATTCTTTATTTAACAATATAAACCACGGATTCCTGGGGACACACAATCCACAATTCCCTCTTTAGCCTATACTAGAGTCTAAATTTTCCCTGAGTAGTATCCCATGTCACAATACAATGGTTATAAATTATTATTTCATTACAATTTATATTTCTGGAAAATGGAATTGTAGTACAATCCAAGCATTTTTTGGCATATATATCCAAGCTTAGGACCCAGTGGGAATTTAAAGTAGAATTTTATATCCCACAAGTAATTTTTCAAATAATCACACAAGTTATATTTTAAAGCTAAAATAAATGTCCCATAATCTTTTATCAAGGTGGTATTTTTAAAGTAATGTCCTATGTCCCATACATGATTATCAATCCATCAAAAAATTAACATATATCACATCAATCAATATTAAACAACAATAATCATTTTATCAATAATTTATTCGTGGAACCACAAAAAACATATCACAATAAACATGGTCATTAAAATTAATCAGAGGGAATTATATGATCAAATTACCATTAAACCAATTATCAAAATTTAACCATATAACACGTCAATTAATTCTTAAAGAAATTTATCCAATTCCATAATCCCAATTTCCCATTAGTTAATTCTCTTATTAGATAATTCAATTATGAAATCCAAATATCCCATTAATTGATTATCCAATTAATTAATCAATCTCCAAAATCCTAGTATCCCATTAATTACTTCACTACATAATCAATCCAAATAATCATCACATTCAAATTATATCAAATAAATTACTCAATTCCAGAAATTAACTAATCATTTAATATAGTAAATTCAAGATTCAATTTTTAAATGTTCAAATTGAAATTATACAATGCATAGATGAAATTGGAATTCAATACCATGTGAATTTAATTTAGACAACCTACTTCATGAATGACCATGACCACTCGCCAACAAAAAATCCAAAAATAGTAGGAACAAAAAAAATCGTGAAAAATAATGAGACATATATCAGAAACCTAGATATAAGATAAAAACAATCAAGATCCAAAAAACATAGATATAGTTTCATCATAAAAATATTATGAAATCCATTTAATATATGAGAGATATATGCTAGAGATAGTTGAATCCAAATGGGATTATATTATCGTACTCAGAGAGGTGTAGAACATAAATTCGTGCATTGAATTGCTATAAATAGTGGTCTTAAAGACTTGGAATCCATCCAAGAGACTCCAAAACATGATAGAAAATGTGTATGATTAATTTGGTTTGAGCTAAGGTGATGTTTGGGGGGAGTAGGATTTTAAAAACCAATTTTCAGAAAATTAAAAAAGTTGTTCATGAATTCTGGGATAAAGGTGCAGAATTTTCCAAACTGTGCACCAACATTGCATTTCTCCTGTTCATTCAGTAATTCAATAATTTCACCAAAACACTCCAAAAGGTAAAACCCTAACCATATATACAAAAAAATGGAAATTTTTATCTATGGATGATATTGATAGATCTACAAAAAATTCAATATCTTATAATATGTAACCAACATTTTTTATGGAAGAAAATATCATTTTAAAAGGCTCGGTCATTACATTCTTTATCCCTTCCGAAATTTTATCCTCGAATTTTATCATCATATTCTTAGTTGAGAAAAGGTAAGGGTACTTCTATCTCATTGTATCCCTTGGTTCCCGCATCACTTATTCATATTTAGGTTTCCTTCACAACACTTTGATGAGGTGGGTAGTCTTATTGAATAGAACCTTTTCTCTATGGTCTATGGTATCCATCAACATCTCCTCATAAGAGAGGTCATGTTCCAGTTGTACCCCATCTATATTTATCACATGTGATAGATCATGTGTGTTCTTATTTAAGAGAGATATGTAAAATACATCATTAACTTGAGCAAGAATATTTTGAAAGTTATTGATAATAGGTTTCTACTGATATGAGATCAATGAATTCATATGGGTCAAAATACGAAGGTCTAAGATTCTCTTTCCTTATAAACTAAATGATTCTATTCCATGGTGATATCTGAAGGAAAGATTTTTTCCTAGCATAAAACTCCAATTACATTCAATGGTTGTCATCATATCTCTTATTCCAACTCTGAGAAACCACTATATGTTGTTGGATGGAATGAACATTATCTATCATCTCTTACACAAGATCAAACCCATGCAATTTCATCTCACAAACATCATCCCATCAAGTAGGAGTTCTATAACAATTTCCATGTATTTATTTATCTTTTCCCATTTCAACACTAGAGTGGAATACATTGTTTTATGATAACTAAACTAATTGGGTGTGTTTATTAAATCCAACATTAGATTCTATTGAGCATGTTCTCAGCATGTCCTCGACTGTCTGAACAGTCCTTTAAAAATTTCCATTAGATTAGGGGTGATAAGACATAGTAAAATTAAATTTATTATTCATATCATATTGAATAATTCCCCAAAATTTATATTTGAACCTCAGATCCGGATCAGAAATGATAGAATGTGGCACCCCATGTGACCTCACCACTTATTTTATGTATATAATGGCATGTTGTATATTAATAAATATAAATGAAATAGATTTTATATGTTATTTAATCCACCATAACCCATTTTTCAATTATTTATTTAGATTTTATTGGGATACCAGTGATGATACCATAATGATATTATCTCACTTCCAAGTTTGCATTGGTAGTTATATCAATAAAACAATTAAAAATTTACTCTTCCCCTTTACTTGTTGACACACAAAGCACGATATGTGTTGTCGGAAATACTTGTTTTCATTTTATCTCCAAAATACGGATCCTAAAGTACATTATACATTTTAGTGCTCCCTGGATGTATAGTGAATGTTGAGCTATGAGCTTCATCCATTATCTCCTTATTTATCTCATTGATAGATGGGATACATAACATTTTACAAGAATTTAATACACCTTATTAATCAGTATTAAATATAGAAAACTTCACATTCTTCACATAATCAATATTATTTTATAAAAATTGATATTCTCATTGAGAATTAATGATCATATGTAGTTAGGATGATTGAGATATTATTTGGGATAGTGTTGATGTTTTCCCTTAAGTTACGACTCTCGTGCCTAATTTTACTAGGTCATTGATCAAATGATGTCATTGAATCCTCATAATTTACATCACAGAAGGTTCTATCATACGTAAGGTGTTACCGACATTTTTTCCTCTTACAAAGTGATAATTATCTGAATATTCATATTTTTTAAGATGTTCCAACCATATCCTTTTTCTCATGTTCAATTCCTCTTGCGTGAATCTATACTTCACAGATTAGTGGTCTTTGTAAAAATCAAAATTATTCACATAAAGATAGTTCCTCCCTATTTTCAAAGAGAAAATAACCGTAGGTACCACTATTTCATTCATTGGATAATTATTACCATGAAGCTTTAACGGTTTATATTTATAATCAATAACATTCTCATTCAATAAGTGGACACGCCAATGACCTTCCTAGATGAACCTCTATAAATAAAAAATCATTCTAAAATATTGGGAAGATTGAAGATAGGTATAGTTAACAATAAAATCTTGTAAAATATATGCAAATTCATTTGTCTAGTTGAACATGATGCCATTATAAGTATACAAGGTTAGCAGATTAGAAGTTTATGAAAAAAATTTCATAAACCTCCTATAAAATCATGATAATCAAAGGATACTGGGAATCTAAATTACCATTTTATGATGAGGACCCTCCTCTATAACCATTATCTTTTCATGTTAAATTGATATTCCTTGATTGGTTACAATGTTCCCCAAGAATTCAACTAGTTGTGACCATAAATTAAATTTTATGAATTTTACAAAACGATTCCCCTTCCTCAGAGTTCCCAATATAAGGCATTTATGATCCTCATTTTATACGTGCATTTTAGAGTATATCATAATAACATAAATAAAAACTATCGCATATTTATCAAGGTATTCTTAAATAATTTTCTTATCATATCCATAAATATAGAAGGATAGATTAGTCAAGCCGTATGACATAACAAAATAATCATAATGCATGTATCTTGTTGAGAATATAGTCTTATGAATATATTATTTATTCTCACACAAAAGATTATATATAGATATGATGTCAATCTTTTATAATATTGACTCCAATTATATTGGTGAAATAAATCATCAATCCTTGGAAGATAGTAATTGTTCTTCACTATAATCCTGTTATGTTATCTACAATAAATGCATACCCACATCGATCCATCCTTCTTATTCACATAGAGAACATGTGATACCAATGAAGACACACTTGGTTAGATAAATTCCATCTCTATAATATCATAATGTAGTTTCCTAAATTTATATAACTCTAAATTTACCCTTCTAAATACGGTATTTGATATCATCTTTGATCCAGGTATGAGTTCACTGTTGAACTATACCTCTCTTTATGGGTGAAGTCTAGGAAACTCATTATGAAATACATCAACATATTCTTAAATGATAACGACATTCTCTATCATTATAATTTCATTCCCTTCTCCCAATTCATCAGTAGTCTCTATAAGGAAAGCTTTGGGTGGTTATTCAAGAAAAACCTTTGGTTGCGATATCTCTCCATTAAAAATTATTGTTTGTTATAAATTCAAGACTAGTAAAATTTCATGTCTTATATTGTTGATCATATAATTATACATTGATATCCATTACATAAAAAGTATAGTTTTTAATTTCACCATGGGAATGACTTCTATATTTAAAATGAGATTTTACTCACCAATGTTAATAATATAGTTTCTATAAATTATTGATGCTAGGATAATTACTTCATGATTCTTGAATGATAACTCTACATCTATCAGTTTTAAGACTAATTCTATATTCTTTGTAAAATTGGATTAAATAAAGGAACGTGTAGAAGAAAAATAAAGCAAGTTACATGCTAGATTTTAGACCACACAATTGTACCTTACACCCATTCAATTTTTATCCTCCACTTGAGTTGTCAAGATATAAAATTCTGTTACATTTTCTTTTTTCCTATAAAAAGGATGGTGGTGGTTCCCGAAAATTCTATTCTGATTTGGTTATTTATATGAAATGTTCTACTATTTTCTTCACTTTAATCATTTTACTTATGGGTTGAACTAAACAATATTACATTTTTAATTAGTTTTGACAATTTGAGGCGTCACCACACCATGCATGTTTTTATCTATTTGGATTACTCTTCTTCACTTGTAGAACATTCCACTACCAACTATGAAGTTCCTTGAATGCTTGTTCCATAATTTTTTTCACATGGGATGTTTCACATTATTTTCTCCTCTTCAATGATCAAAGTTCCTCTCTATGATTTACCCCATTGATCTCTTCTGTAATTTGACTTATATTAACAATTATTATTTCTAAACTAAATTTCATCATTTATAGAATTCTTTACTATCTCCTAGAGGTTTTCACAGTCCCAATTTTCATGATTCCTCTTCATATGGGCTGTCACTACACTGGATAATATATCATCCTTTCCTATGTGATCACTAAGAAAGATAGGTGTGTATCAAGAAATCCTTTTAAATTTCATCTCATAACATCCCATTAATTCATTTTCCTTATATTTAATATTATGAAATTACTTATCAAATTTCCTTCTCATAAAATCGGGGAAATATTTATTGAAAAATATTCCGTGAAACATTGCCAACTCTATAGAATCAATCTCCCTTATTTTATTCATATTCTAATCAATGTCCCCCATGGACTGACTTCTCCTTATAAGCAGTATAATTCCAATGATACTATATCTTGCTCCAAATAATGGAGTGCAGACAAGATAATTAATATCGATCTTTTCCATTAATAACAAATAAATGGGTCAGTTTATACACTAATATAAGGATGTAATTTATTCATAAATTACCTAGAGGGAAGTTGTTACCTTTATGGTGGATCTGATCTCTCAACTTGATTAACTATATTGTTCATAACATAAGGTAGTTTATTCATCATCTTCATGAAATTTTCCCTTCCATCCTCCATCGGAACACCATTAGTGCGTCATCTATTACACTCATCATTTACACGGTTCCTCATATTTCTTACTGTCTCACTAAATGATGAAAAACTAAGTGAGAAACATGTTAATTTTATGAATATTATAAATTTAAAGGTTTAGTATGCCCTGAATCATCATTCTTGATTATTTTGTTTATATCATTTAATAATAATTAAATTTTCTATATATACTTCATAAGGGCTCCATAAAATCGTGTAATTAACCAAACATATCCCTAGAGGTTATCAAATAATGAGTAAAACAAGGATCATTTTCATGCACAAGTTCCTATTTTCATCCATCTCAAGTGGTGTTTTTAGGTGTTACACCTAGGTACGTGTGTCCGAGATCCACATCAACTTTTTCATATCTAGACATTTATTTCCCTTCTTGGAAAGAAATTACATAATACTTCACCAAAATATCATGATATTATCTTATATCTAGAATTTTTTTATTGAAATTCCTAAATTATTCAATTCCTAATTTCCAAAAATGACCAAAATGTCTTTTGATTCCAACAATTGCATCTCATCTTTTTATTACAAAACTTTTCATTACATGGTACAAAACAGAGGATATTTTAATGTTTAGTTTCATGGGGAAAAGGTACATAACACCTGAAAACATAAATTATTCTTCTAAAGCCACTATAATTACATCTTCATGGGTTAAATCTAGGTTAAATTTTCTATATATAATATCTTCAGGACACCCATAATATGAAATGGATGAGAATGAAGCTCAATAAGGTAATAAGAACGAGAGACATAGAGTATACGACCATGAGACATATCAATAATAGAATGAGGTATAATGATAATACCTTAGAAAGAGTCTCGTCATAATAATAATAAAATAAATGATAACATATAAATTTGGATAACACATTAAAATTAATAATTTATAAGAATATCACCATGTTTAATCCCCATGTTTTCAAAATGAATATTACCAATGTTATTTACCAAGGTTTCATAAAACATGTCAGCTCTAAATATTAAATTCATTAACCAATGCATTGTACCGCTATTTGGGAGAACCTATCATATGTATTAAATAATTAGAGACACATATATCATAATAAATCATTTCATTAATAACCGATCGTGTATAAATAATGGGTTTCTTATCAAAACCATTCATACAAAAGTTCTTGAAAGACATGATCTTTACTATTTTTAACCCTTGAGAGGAAATTTGACTTTAAAATAAGCAAATAAATTAATTAAAATAAAATTATAAATATATTTTAATAAAAATTTAAATGAAATGTGATTTGGGTATCCAAATAAAAAGGGAAATATAATATCTCTTGTGTAGGAGGGAAATTTGATATGTCAATTTGGTAGCATGATGGGTATAAAAAATGGTTTTAGAAAATGAAGTAATGAAAAGGAAAATGGGTATCCCATTAGTAAAAGACTATTATTATAGTAATGAGATAATTAAAATTGTAAAAATTATCTCAGTTAGGATATTAAAAGACATACTCATGAAAAGAAAACATGAATGCAAAAGAAAAGTGAAGATTTCTCTAACCATGAATAGTTATTCCTTAAAAAAGAGGATGGAACCTTGTGGGATTTAGGAAAAATATTGGGGAATCCCAGGGAGGAAAATAACCAAAAAATATTGAATGATAGATTTTTAATGAATGTATGTGGAGGAATGGGTAAGAATTTATAGGATAAAATGAGGAATTGTTTATTAATTTTGAAAAATAGGTCTTGGAAAAATAGGCTGTGGAAAATGAAAAACCATTTTCTTACCCACAATTTTTCTCATGGTTTTGGATATTTGGGTCAAAATTTATATTATTACAATGTGCATGGACTACACTCCATTTTTAAATACTTATTTTCTCATGGAATATTTAATATTTCACAAATTATGGTTTCAAAAAATCAAACTTTACTTGTTAGACATTGGAAATAACTTATAGTTTTAAAATTTGATTAAATATATTCAAATACATAATATTAATTAAATAAAATAATTTGTTTTAGGTTTTTGTTTAATTAATTATTAAATAACATTGACATAAATATGATTTCATAAAATATATCGAATCCCTGATACTGTATTTTTACTATTCATGAAATAAAAAAGTATTTTTGAAAAATATCATAAATTCACACTAAAAAAATTTCAATGACAAGATTTCAATTTATTTTATTTTATTAAAAAATTTCTATAAATATGAAAATAGTAACCTTTAAATATAAAAATAATTTTTTTAAAAAAATAATAGTGTTTTTTGCACAATCTGATTTCCAAAACTTACAAAAAAACATTTCGGCCATTATAAAATTATTTTATCCTTATTATTTAAATAAAAGTGTTTTAAAATATTATATAAAGAAAAAAATTAATATTCGAAATAAATTAAATTATTGTAAAATTTTTATATACATTGAATAAAAATACAATTATGATTTATTTGTATCAACAAATAAAATAGTAAAATTCATCTCCTTTAAAAATATATTTTATTAGGAAAAAATATTCCTAAGAGGAATTAATTGAATAAAATTTTATTTATATGATGGAATTTACACATTATCGAACTATATTCAGAACATTTACGCCCTTATTACTCCCGCATATGCTATACGAGTATGTTGTTCAATTATCATTGTATCATGGGGTGGATCGACTAATTTGACCAAGTGGTGTATCTAAAATCATGAACATATCACATATGTGATTTCCTCCAAACCTCACTTATTGAATATAATCTTATACTTGGTCATGGGTAAATGCTAATGGTGATACCTACCTCCCATGTTCTAAAAAATAGGCGTCAAATGTCACGAATCAATTGGTTGAGGCCATAAATTCTCATTTCTATATCAATTTTCAATTATCATTACTAATTATAAACAGTATTTTTAATAGTAAATTTATTAAACAAGGGTATAGTTTCCAATGGTCATGTTGAGAAATAATATAATAATGGTCGAATCCCAATGTTCACATTTGGCTTTATATCCTATAAATACTACTTCATTCATTCATATAAATTTCACTAAAAATTTACTTAATGGTATATTTAAAATATCATTACATGTTGATACATTTGATAATATTCTATTTTATTACTGTATAGTTTCATGTGGTAGTGAATATTCTAGTAGATTGGCTCAATCCATACATTCCCATTTTTTGTTCTATTTTATTTTTTTTCCGTTTTTAATTTTAGGGATTTCAATTGGTTTGATTGGTGATTAATGTAATGATCATTGTTAATGAGATAACATTTTGTTTGTTTCATTTTATTTTTTTTAATTCAAAATAGTATATAATATTTAACAAATAGTTTTTATGGAAAAAATATCATTTAATGAATTTTTCCTTATTAAACATCTGGCCACTTAGTCCCCTACACTCCTATATCAGAACCATGGATCACATTTAAATCTGGACACATGGCCACTTTTCAAGCCACATCGGAGTGAGATATCACATATCAATCAAGTGTTTCTAAGTAAGATTCCACTAACATCAGTAACATGGAAAACACTATTTATCTTTTTTGTTGACATTTTAAGCATCACACACTTATCATCTTTCATTCCTTGTCCTATCAGATCCAGTACCACATATATATCATATAAAAACACATATATATATTATTAGAACAACGTACATGGTAAGGCTAATACGAATGCCACAAAATAAGGGGTAAGAAAAAAAATACTATTTAGATTCCATTGTTGACACTTTAAATAAAATAAACCCTCTTAAACAATTATGTGATCCCAATGAGAATAACACACAATTTATCATAGAAATATATATATATATATATATATATATATCAATCATCTTATGTGACTATTAAGAAAACATAATAATACATCCTTTTCCATATCTTTCCAAGGGTCCATAAATCCTCCCATTACATAACAGGCCAGGGGTCAAAAATCATAAAATAGAATAATCACATAAAATTTCACCACTCATTGTTGAAATAATATCAACTATAGAATGATCAAATTAGAATAGCAATTTCCCACCCCTGGTAACTTTGTTTTTCCCCAATGTATGGGGTCAGAGGCACCCAAACACGGCCTCTGAACCATATTATGAAGAAATATTATTCTCATTTCTACCATAAAATAAATATTAATACCCAAAATTGGTAATATAAACACCAATGATACCATTAGTTCTCCTGTTTGTTTAGCCACCCAATCATTGCTATGGACCAGAGGGCCACTAGGCCTTTGGCAGACCTCCCCACAAGCCAAAGGCTTCCAATATGTAAATAGGTTGTAAATAGGTAATTTTGGGGAGACTATTCCTTTTTGAGATGAAAATAAATAATGATATATATAAATATAACAATGAAAATGAAATGAAAATAAGAAAAATGGGACAATACCCTATTACGGTGGAAGCACAATACACATCACAAATAATAATAAATAGGAAAAAACATAACAATTGTAGGATAAAACATTACATGATAAAATTTTTATAAATAAATACAATTTTATCTAAGATTTCATAATATTATGTTCATAAATGAAAATAAATTATAAATGGTTCCATGTGTTTGACCCCCATTACATACATGTAATATGCATGATGATTCCAAACAGAATACTCAAAACGTAACTCTAGATGATGTATGCACCTATACGGTCCTTTTCTATCCATCCCATAAAAAAGTTATTACAAGATCACTATTATCCTTCTCCTGATCATGGACCCTTTCCAAGTCATATAAAAATAATGTCTACACACATCACAAATGTCCCATATAGGGTGTCGGAATAAAACTCAAAAGTTCACCATCAACGTGTTCCTATATTATATCAATGATAAAGTATGTGTATCTACAAATAAAAAACAATAAATTAACATCATATAAAATAAAATGCTTCCCTTATTCTCAAAACCCATAATAATGAAATCCCTTGCTTTGACTATCACTGTTATAACAATTGTGGAGAGGATCTATTTAAAAAATCCCAAGGCATCCACTAATAAAGTCATTGTACGTAAAGTTTTAGGTTCTACCTCAAAACAGTTTCACCTAGCACCTCATGACATAAATCATGTACCAATTTCCAAAAATGAACATCCGAAAAAATAACCACAGTGTCATTAGGACCCCTACTCAAAAAATCATGTCGTCTCAAAGCCCACAATCCTGAGGCACATTGTTTTCTATTCACAAAATAATAAAAATTATTGGCTTAACATTTATCATCCTTTCCCTCCCATGTAATGTTGACCCAATAGCCTCAATATAAAGTGAGCCTCATTTGCCAACGGATGGTCTCAACACCATCGACCATTAGATCCTCATAATCTCTATTGATTAATTTGGAAAACTATCTCAACATCACTGGTGGACAACACCATCCTATGTTGCATCTAAAAATGGTCTCTATCTATAAGATTGGTCAACATAACCTCATCATCTGAGTCCTATCTGTGTACAGATGACTCCAACAACATGTCAAAAAGTCTGGGTTAGAGTAAATCACAAAAATATACCTAATAAAAATCATATCTGAACATCATGACCATGAAACCATTTTTCTATAACCAATGGTCAAAACCGTCCAATATAACATGGGCCCTTCACATGACCTTACAACCTCTTCACCTCAACCTGATGAAGAAGTTTCCCAAACATCACTCATAGAATCTAGGAATTAAAAAACTCTACATACTATATAGACTCACCTTGTGACACACCAAGCATTCATGGTATGCTTCTCTTTGAATAATGCAATAGTGTGTGTTGTACGCAACTTCGAGTTCTAACACACACCAAAACCAATCAAACTAGTCGTTATGAATAGTAATACCCAATTTTTTGAAATATTATACACTTTATCATTCAAAATGGACTTTATTTTTGGATTCAAAATATCGAAATCAGCTTAGGGTGAAATATCATTTCTTTTTGGATAACTTTCATATTTTGATGAATAGTGAAAATTACAATATTTTAATTTAAAACAACTTTTTTAATCGAAATAATTAATAGAGATAAATTATGAATTTGAGTGATTTTAGAGTATAATTATATTATATTTTTACCATTTAATCCAGTTTTGGTCGTTGGACATAATTTCACATTTAAACTGGACATATGCTAGTGCCAATCTTTTGATATTTATTATCTCTTAAAAACACGCATTTTGTTTTAAGAACCGAAATTAATTTTAAATAAATTTCTGCCCCTTATGTGTTTTGGATTTATAAAAATAGAATCCATATTTAGAATTAGGAGGTCCACATTTTTTAAATAGGTACCTTTTTTTAGGAATTTTGAATAATTACATCAGTAAATATTTTATTTACCATGATTAAAGGGTAAACCCGGTAAATAAGGGTTAAAAATAATATTACAATAATAATAAATTACCCTAAAATGTGTCCTAAACCTATTTTTTATCAATGATTGACCATGGTCATATTTGGGTCGTTTTTAAAACCACATGGATCTACTTCTCAGTGATAATGACACATTATTTTAATAAAGTTAAAGTAAATACCAAAATGATATAAGCATATATCTTTTAACAAAACAATTTTATCGTAGGGTTATTTATGTTATATTTTTGACAAAAAATATTAATTAGAAAGCTAAAACGATTTCCTACATATTGGAAGATTATTTATAATGTGTATACATTGAATATTTAAATTTATATACGACTCAATAATGATGTAGTATTTTCATTATTAATGAAAGAATCAAATAATTAGTATTATAAATGTTAAAATAAATATAATTTGAAAGTTATTATTCCATCCATGAATTTTATTGGTTAATATGACATGTTAGGATTTATTAAATGAATATGGTTCGAATTAATAATGTTGTTAAGACTTTAACAAAAATCAATTTTTAAATATTTTCAAAATTTACATAAATGTGTTTTGAAAACAAATATTATATTATTTATTTATATTGTATTTTTAAAAATCTATGTTTCGGCCAAAGGACTTATATAATGATAGGTGTATCATTAATGGCCCACTTTGGGGTCTATTGGAAGTATTTAGTATGTTTATTAACAATATAATATAAAAATACAAATTGACATGGTAAATGTCAAACTATTTAACTAAGAGTTAAATATAAATGATAAGGTTAATATAGTGACCCAAACCTGTCAAAAATATTTTACATGAATGGATTTAGACCCAAACCTATCTAAAACCTATTGCATGACTTGTTTTCTACCTATCCCCACATTATAAATTTAATAATCTACATTGGAGACACTAGAAACCAAATATGAATTTATTATAAAATATTACTTTATGTTTTTCCTAAATAGCACCTCCTCCCCAATATAAAATTAAACCACTTCTAACCAATTCCTCACACCTCTAAAGCCTTTTTTATCATCCAAACTGTGCCCAATTAGTCTCCATATATCCCTCTCCTCCTCCTATAAGCCTTACCTTAGGCATAAATCACTTAAAGAGTCCTTTTGGTTCATACCAAAGAGAGTTACCCAAATTAAAGGTAACAATTTCTCTTAGCTTATTATATTTTATTTAACTTATAAAAACCCTAAACTCTTCTTATTATTTTCTTTTGTAACAAAAATAGTATACTCAATATACTATGATATTGTTATTAGAACTATTAAAACTACACTTACACACACCTCCGTCTAATGGGTGACGAACATAATGATTATGTGGATGGAAACCAAAAGCCTCACGAAACTATTATTGTTAAATTATCTTATACCACCTCTTATTGTGGAAATAATGATGGAACTATAATTAAAAATGATATTTATGATATTTATTTTATATATAAGCTTCTGTAGATCCATTTTATAGCATACAATATTTCGTTTCATGTTATATATATATATACGATAATTTCATTTGAGAAAGTGCGGACTACCGCCCCCTAAATGTTATATGACTCATTCATACCATACATGGAACGTATAAATAAAGGTGTTAATGAAATTAAGGAACAAGATATAAGATATGTTATTATAATGGAATAATAATATACTTATGTATAATTTGGTTTTGATTCCATTTAAAAATAAAATAAAATAGAAGCATCGTTCGTGCTTACGTATGGACTACCTTCTCCACGAACGCGATGAGATTCATTTCCCATCGTATAAATTCAAGTATAATTCTCATTTGATGATTAAAAATAATTTTTAAGGACTTGATATCATTCTATACATGAATTAGGTCCAACCTAACCATAAAAAACAAGTCTTATGTTACAAACCATATAAAAGAAAACGTGTAAGTTAACACTCGAGAAGACAATAATACTAAAATATTATTAACAAGGAAATATTAAAAGATCATATATTATATCATATTTAATTATAATATTCTTGTATAATTTAATAACAATGATATAACTATTATACAAGAGGTTAACCTACCCTCGACCAAGGAAAAGTGCAGGGTAAGGGGTTTTCATCTCACTCTTTATTCCCATGAGATTCGTACCATATTTCAACTATTACCTTTTGTGTTGTGTATGTACTGCCCATAATTGTATTCATTGAGTAATAAAATTTTATTTATGCGTATTTACATATTCATTATATACCTCTTTCATGGGGTTTATGTTTCATAAGTTACAAAATTGGTAAGTGTTTATTTCACAATATCATCATTATCCGTGGTTTTTTATACATAATTATCTACTGGGACCTCTTTATCATCTACATCCATGTTTTAAAATGTATTTAAAAACCCTCTTACTATTTTACAGAAAATGGGTTAAAGTCATTTATACCCTTGTTTGACTTTTATAAAATTGTTTGAAGGAATCTTTCTGTCATTTTCCAAACAAGGACTTTTTTAACATTTTTAAAAAAAATATGGTAAGAATGTATTTTTTTAACTTATACGGCTGATGTAGATATTTTACACTGTTGTAAAATCTTCTAAACATCCCTTACAATCTTATAATATTATTTTCAAAGTAAATGTTCTATTTTATAATTATGTGACTTTTAAATGATTTCAAAAAAATAGATATTTCTCTCAAATTGTTTTGATATCATATATGTCAACATCCTTTGATGGATTTTAAGCTTATATGCAGTTGATATATTATTATACAAAACTTTCATATTGTATTTAAGTTTTTGTGATATGTTTGACATTGGATGTGTTATTTTTATACCATTCATGGTTTATAGAGAATGTATTGACAGTTTGAATGGTAGTTTTAATATGAATGTTTATGTTATGTTTAAACATTTTCATATGGGAATGCATTGGACTTAGTAAGTGATGGGTGGTTCCCGCTATAGCTCCTTGATTCATCGGTAGGTCTCATGAGACAAACTAGTGTCTTGGAATGAGGCCTCGACAAAATCTTATTTGTAGTCTTGGAACGAGGCCTTGGATATGTGGTTATGATAGTCTGCATTTATGCATTACATCATTATGAAAGTGGTTATTGATATTGCATGTAATTATTCGATTAGTAGAATATCCATGAAAATAAGTAAATGTCATTATTTCATTTTTCCTTTTCCATATTTTACTTATATTCAAGTTTAAAAGGTTTTTGTTTTAGTTATAAATTTCCTTAAATGTTTATGCTTATCTATGAAAACTTCCGCTATATTGTTATCCTTACTAAGCATCTAAGATCACCCATTTTAATGTTATTTTCCCAGGATGTGAAGAAGTAATTTATTAATGACCTTTAGGGATAGTGTGAGGGGATATGAATACAATATTTTGTAGTTTGTGTTTGAATTTATGATGTAATGTAAGGCTTATTAATATATTTAGTGTCTCAAAGTCTACTAAAATAATCGGTATTTCGAAACTTGATCTTTTGTGATCATCCCAATGTTATGTAATAATGCACCAACATTGGGTTACTAGGGTCGGGTAGTTACAGTTGGTATCATATAATGTTTAGTACAAACCATGGAAGCTAGATTTAGATAAACTCTGATTAGAGAACAAAGACCTAAGATTGAATTTGAGGATTAGTATAGTAGAACTTCCAATAATTTTGGTATTGTAGAGATTTTGTGAGTTTTCCAAGCAATACATCCCTGTCTGTATAAGAGCAGGTAGAGGAGGCTCTAAAACAGATGAACCTAGAGGTAAAACCTGAAATCACTTCTTTGAGCTAGACTTAAACGGGAACTAGGGCACAAAAATGGGCCTTGCTGTACTCTTGGTTATGACACTGCCGGGGGATATGCTTCGGATAATTATCATTTTCTTTACAAACCATTATGAAGGGTTTATGAGTATATAATTACTCAATGAAAACATTTTTATGATTATGAATTATATCCATAAACTGTTCAGTTTACATTAGGTATTTTACAAGTATGGAATTATTCATTGAAATTTGTAAACTAACCTAGTTTATGCCATTTTTTAGAAATGACACCCAGTAGAAGGAATGTGAACTCCAGCAATACGTATGATCCAAAGAGTAAGAAGGATCATATCTTTCACAGTATTAAGACAACATTTAGAAGGTAAATAGTCTCCCATGTATTCTCAATATATAAAGAAATAATATCATGTTTTAATAAGATAAGTAATAAATTCAATGATTCCTATGGCTTTGAAGGGAAGCCATAGAATAAAAGTTTGGAAGAGAGAAACATGGATAAAGGGAAGAGGGAAAAGAAGAATTTTCACATATATGATAACTGTGGGAAGAAACACCCTGGAACTTGCCTGAAGGGAATGGGAGTTTTTTATAAGTTTGGATACAAAGGACACCATGTACGTGACAGCAAGGGTAAGAAAAAGGTTTCAAATGTTCAAGTATTCATCTACAAGTAGTCAGGAC
This sequence comes from Viscum album, assembly GCA_963277665.1. Classification (NCBI taxonomy): domain Eukaryota; kingdom Viridiplantae; phylum Streptophyta; class Magnoliopsida; order Santalales; family Viscaceae; genus Viscum; species Viscum album. The sequence goes on along the minus strand of OY728128.1, from coordinate 789,820,901 downwards.
ACTAATGGAACGAATGTCCAAATCATCAGAGTATGCCCCAAATGATGCTATTGGATAATAATCATGTTATGATACTACCATAGATGAGGAGGAATGATCATAGTTCTTATGATGTTATTAGAGAATTATGCCATTTGAGTGTTGTATCAATATTGTATTGTTTATAATAATTATTGAGTATATAAGGATTTTACTGCAGTACCATTTCATTGCAGACTTGTGATTGGGTGGAATCATGAAAAGTGACTCAATAGCAGGTTAAATATTTGGAAAATATATGGTTGAGAGAAAGATAAACCATAATATGGTTTTGATACCGAGGTTGTGATTTTAGAATAATACATGATTGATTTTGATAAATTATATTGGATATTTTTGACTACCGTGAAACTGATTAATGATTTGTATATTCCGTCATTGTTGGAGTTTGCAACATTTTTTGATAGAAGGAGTATATCTAGTATTCTATAAGGAATAAGGGATCATGAATGTAATCAATAAGGTTTTATGGTAATTCTGGATGTTGCAGGGGTTTAAAAGAATACATGATGAAGGTGTTCACTTGTTATTAAGCAGAAAAAAGGATATTCATTGTTTTTACCTTCCTTATAAATTTTGGACTGTGAGTTTGGACAGAAATATTTTGGATAATTATAGTGTGAGATTATTTTTTGATTGACATAAAGGACAACCAGGAGGTCGGGCGGAATCCCGTCGCGTCCGGAAATGCCGTGAAACTTGATCCCGCAACTAAAGGGCGATAAGGGTTTATCACCTACCACTGCCCACCTGATTTCATGGATTGAATAATGTATTCTTTTATTAAAAAAAATTCTGGTAGATAAATTATAAATTCATTTACTTTGAACCATATATGAATATGAAAAATTGAAAATTATTTCTATGTTCTATTATCTTTTAGAGTGAAAGATGATGTTGTGGTAGAAATTAGTTAAAGGATGGGGATCTACTTGTCAAGTAAATATTTTTATTTTTCTCTTATTCTATGAATAAATTAATTCTTATAAATTAGTGAGGAGATCTTAACGCCAACAATATGTTATCCTAATACCATATGTTTTTGTTGAACCGATGGTATTTTAAATAATTAGAGATTGATTAATTAAAGGCCCTCAATTTTACACTTGTTTTTGATTGATGACCTCAATAACTACCTATAAATATTTATATTTTCCCTCTAATTATATGTCTCTAATTTTCACCAGTGTTCTCCTAATTGAGATCATAATTTGGTGGTGACCCTTTCATTTCCCTTTTCCTCTTATTAAGACTAAATTTTTTTAACCTAATTTTCGGTGTGGGTTTTCCTGAAGGTATTTTCTATTTTCAACCTTTTATTTTTGAAAAATAATTTCAAATTGCAAGGACTCAAATTATTGAAGGAGGGGATAATGTAACACCACAATCTTCCATGGTATGCTTCCCTCTGAATAATGCAGTAGCATTTTCTGTATGGAACTTTGAGTTCCAACACACACCACAACCAATCAAACCAGCCTTTATGAATAGTAATACACATTTTTTGAAATTTTATACATTTCATCATTTAAAATGGATTTAATTTTTGGATTTGGAATATTTAAATTAGATTAGGGTGATATTTTGTTACTTTTCTGATAACATTCATATTTTTATGAATAGTGAAAATTAATAAATTCTCATTAAAAATAGCTTATTTAATCTAAATAATTTATTGTGATAAGTTATGAATTTGAGTGATTATAGAGTATAATTAGATTATATTTTTACCATTTAATCCAATTTTGGTCATTGGACATAATTTAACATTTAAACTGGACAAAAGCAAGTGCGAATCTTTTGACAGTTCTTATCTCTTAAAAACACGCTTTTTTGTTTTAACAACGGGAATTAATTTTAAATTAATTTATGCCACATATGTGTTTTGAATTTAGAAGAATGGATTCCATATTTAGAATCACGAGGCCCAAATTATGTGAATAGGTAACTTTTATATTCGGAAATTTGAATAATTACTTCGGTAAATATTTTATTCACCATGGTTAAATGGTAAATCCGGTAAATAAGGGTAAAAAAATAATTTATAAATAAAAATAAATTACCCAAAAATGTGTCCTAACCTTATTTTCTGATACATGTCCGACCATGGGCATCATTGGGTAGATTTTGCACCCCATGGATAAACAAGTAAGTGATAATGACACTTTATATTAATAATGTTAAAGTAAATACAAAAAATGACATAGGCATATATCTTTTAGAAATACAATTTTTACATAGGGTTATATATGTTATATTTTTGACTATAAATATTTATTATAAAGATAAAACGATTTCCTAAATAATAGTATTTTATTTATAATTTTTATACATTGAATAATTAAATTTATTTAGGACACAATAATGATGCAGTACTTTCCTTATTAATGAAAGAATCAAATAATTAGTAATATAAATGTTAAAATAAATCAAATTTGAATGTTTTGATGCCATAGACAAATTTTATTGGTTAATATTACATGTTAGGATATCTTAAATGAATTTGGTTAGAATTAATAATTTTTTTTAGACTTTAACAAATATAAATTATTAAATATTGTCAAAATTTACAAAATTGAGTTTTTTAAACAAATATTATATTATTAATTGATATTCTATTCCTAAATATCTATTTTTCGGAAAAATGACTTATATAATGATAGGTGTATCATTAATGGACCACTTGGGGGTCTCTTGGTAGTATATAGTATGTTTATTAACTATATAATATAAAAATACAAAGTGAAATGGTAAATGTCAAACTATTTAACCATGAGTTAAATATAAATGATATGGTTAATGTAGTGACCCAAAACTACGTAAAATCTATTGGATGAAAGGGTTTCGACCCAAACCTGTCTAAAACCGATTGATTGAGTTTTTTTCGACCTATCCCCACATTATACTTTGAATAATCCACTTTGGAGCCATTAGAAACCGAGTATGAATTTATTATAAAATAATACTATAAGTTTTTCCTAAAGAGCACCTCCTCCCCTTATAAAAGGACACCACTTCTAACCAATTCCTCACACCTCCCAAACCTTTTGGGTCATCCAAAAACTGCCCAATTAATCTTTCTATATCCCTCTTCTCCTCTTAGAAGCCTTACCTTTCAGAGAATGCACTTCAAGGTCCTTTTTGGTTCAAACGAAAGAGAGTTACCCAAATTAAAGGTTACGATTTATCTTAGATTCTTTTATTTTATTTTACTTCTCCTACTCCTAAACTCATCTTATAATTTTCTTTTGTAAAAAAACCAGTATACTAAATATACTAGGATATTGTTATGAGAAGTAATCGAACTGCACTTACAAACACCTCCATCTAATGGGTGAAGAACATAATGTTTTTGTGGATGGAAACCAAACGCCTCACGATACGATGATTGTTCGATTATCTCATAAAACCTTTCATGGTGGCCATTATTATGGAAATATAATTAAATAAGTTATTTATGATATTTATTTTATATATAAGCTTCTGTAATTCTATTTTATAGCATACCATTATTCGTTTCATGTTGTATATATATACGATGATTTCATTTGAAGAAGTGCGGACTACCGCCGCATCAAAGTGATATGACTCGTTCATACCATACATGGAACATATAAAGGAAGGTGTTAATTAACATAAGTAAGATATATGAGTTATTATATTATACTATAATAACAATATACCTATGTATAATTTATTTTTTATTCCTTTAAATCTAAAAAATTAAATGGAAGTAGTGTTCGTCCGTACGTACGGACTACCGTCTCCACGAACGCGATGACATTGATTCCCCATCGTATCCATTTAAGTATAATTCTCATTTAATGATTAAAAATAATGATTAAAGACTTGATATATTTCTGGATATGAAGAAGATACAACCTATCCATAACAAACACGTCTTATGTAACAAAACATATAAAACAAAATGAGTAAGTTAACAATCGAAACGACGATAATACTAAAATATTTTAAACAAGTCAATATTAAAGGATCATATATGATATCATATTTATGTATATGATTCCTGTATAATTTAATAACAATGACTTAACAATTATACAGGAGTTTAACCTACCCTCGACCAAGGAAAAATATAAGGTAAGGGATTTTCATCTCATTCCTTATACCTGTGAGATTCATGACATATTGTCACTATTACATTTTGTGTGGTGTATGTACTTCCCATAATTGTATTATTTGAGTAATACACTGTAATTTATGTTTATTTAAAAATTCATTATATACCTCTATCACGGGGTGTATGTTTCATAAGTTACCAAATTGGTAAGGGTTTAATTCACAATCTCTTCATTATCCGAGATTATTTATACATAATTATATCCTGGGACCTCTTTATCATCCACATCCATGTTTTAAAATCTATTTCAAAAAATTCTTACTATTTTACAGAATATGGGATAAATTCATTTATACCATTTTTTGAATTTTATAAAATGTTTTCAAAGCAATCATTCCATCATTTACCAAATAAGGTCATTTTTAACCTTTTCGACAAAATTAATGTAAGAATGTATTTTTTTAACTTATACCGTGGGTGTGGCTATTTTACACCATTGTAAAATATTTTATGATTTTCGTACAAGTTTATAAAAATATTATCAAAGTAAATATTTTATTGTATAATTATGTGACATTTAAATGATTTCAAAAAAAGAGATATTTCTCTCAAAAAGTTTTGATATCATATATGTCATCATACATTGATGGATTTTAATATTATTTGAAGTTGATTTGTTATGAAACAAAAAATTTGTATTGTATTGAAGGTTTTTGTGATATGTTTGAATGTGGATGTGTTATTTTTATACTATTCATGGTTCATGAAGAATGTGTTGACATTTCATATGCTAGTTTTAATACGAATGTTTATGTTATGTTTAAAACTTTTCATATGGGAATGCATTGGACTTAGTAAGTGACAGGTGAAGATTTCTATAGCTCCTCGATTCATCAATAGGTCTCATGAGACAAACTAGTGTCTTGGCACGAGGCCTTGTCTACGTGGGTATGATAGTCTGACATTATGAATTCCATTATTATGAAAGTGGTTATTGATATTTCATGTGATTATTCGACAAATAGAATAACCATGTGAATAAGTAAATGGAATTATTTCATTTTATCTTTTCCATATTATGATGAAGTTCAAGTTTAAAATGATTTTGTTTTAGTTATACATTGCCTTAATTGTTTATTCTTATATATGAAAGCTTCTGCTATATTGTTATCTTTACTGAGCATCTGAGCTCACCCCTTTCAATGTTTTATTTTTTCCAGAATGTGATGAAGTAATTTATGAATGAACTGCATGGATAGTATGAGGGGATATTAAGACAAGATGTTGTAGAATATTTTTATTTATGATGTAATGTAAGACTTATGAATATAGCTAGTGGTTCCAAGACTTCTAAACTAATCGGTCTTTTGATACATGATCTTTTGTGATCATTCTAATGTTATGTAATAACGCACCAACTCTAGATAACTGGGGTCGGGGCGTTACACATCTATATGGTTAATTCCATCTCAATCGTCGACCCTTTCCCATATGGTCCCCATAGAACTTTTTATATTTAATATAAACTATTCAATTAATTTAAAATAATGAACCTAGCCTAATCTACCCATGTATTTCAAATCGTCTCAGAAGGCCTAAACCATTTGTAAAAATGGTAGATAATTCCCATAAGAATCTCATGGGTTCTAATAATTATTTAAAATAAAATAATTATATTAATATTTTCACCCTTAGTGGACCCCAATAACACACTCAAGAATATACCCCCATAATTGGGAAAAATCAAACAGAAATATAGGAACCACTTACCTCATGTTGGTAGATATTCACGCATCTGATGTCATTCTTCTTCTCTAATTGAATCAAATGATATAGAAATTTCATATAAACTCCATAAAAATTGGATAAAAATTCTCTCACAGGTTTAGTGCTCTATATATATAGATAAAGGATGAAAAAAAGTAATATGATCAAATCCCTCACTGATGTGAATCAAATGATACTGCCAGTTAACAATTCGAAGCTCAACCAAAAGATTTGGATCAAATCATAAGGTAGGAGTAGGAGGAGGATTCCCATATGTTTAGAGCAAGGGTGGAGAAGAAAAGAGGAGAAAATCGATAAATATAAGGGGTTATTTTGGTAAATATTCCTCTTTATGTGTCATGTATAGTTTGGCCACATTGTTTGTCTATCCTTGTTATATCATTGTGACTCCACCTGTCAAGGTACCACCCCTCTCCTAGTTTTTGAAACTGTGTACCATCCATGAATGATCCTCCACTAAAAACCACATAATACCATGCATAGTTTTGTTCCCCCTATCAAATGGGTTTTCAAACCCTGACCAGTGAAGAAGGAGGGCCGCATGGTTACTTTAAGAATGACACATGATTTTTTCAACCAATTCACTTCAGTCTATGCCTTTTAAAAGGTAAGGTTTCCATCCTAAAAAGCACCCAAATCCAACTCGAAATCCTGAGTCACCATTAAAGCATTAAAACCCCTTTAACAAATCCATTGAAACAATGTAACTCACAGAATTATATTCTAATGATCAATAACATAATATATCCAACTACCTAACTCTAAAAATTCAAATAGTTTTTAGGATTTTACCTCTCTAAAAAAACCTAAGACATTACAGGAATAAAACCGCAACATCAATATGGATTCTATAAATTTATATTAGTTTATAATGAATTTTTCCAGAAAAAATGATTTATTCTATGGTGAAAATGGGTATTCATTCCTATTATTTATTAATTAGTACCCATGAATGGTTTGAATGTTTCATTCATCCTTGTGTTCCATAATGACCAAGATGATGTTGATTTTTTATATGATCAGCTGGGAATGTTTTTTAGGTTTTTGAAAGTGTACCTTGATTTCTACCCTAATGGGGTTGTGTAATTACACCCTTGATGATAGATTGAGATTGGGATATATATATAGCGAGGTAATTAATAATATAAATGCCTCTATATAAGAAAGAAACTTCTAAATTTTTGTTATAACTGATAAATATAAATTATTTATTAATTGATGTTTTTTGGATAAGAATGTCACCATATATTGAAAAATTTTTGTTCATAAATTAGTTTGATGGTTGTTTGTTTCGTTGTATCAATCATAATCAAATGAATCTGGTGATAGTAAAGAACCAAGACCCACTTTCATGGATTGATGATTAATTTGTTTTTCAAAATAATGCAATTTTTTATCATAGAATATAATATGATAGAGATATGATTAGAAACATGTAAGGAAATAGGATATACAAAAGACATCATTCTAATGTTGTTGTTGGAATTATTAGTTCACTGTGATGTCATTCAGTGTGAAAAAACAATAGTTTTTTTTCTTTAGGATCGTTAACATAGTTTAGTAAGGGAACCATATTTGGTTTATTGTGGTTTTCAATGATGAAATGGTTGTATAGTATACATCTGAGGAAGATCACATCAAGAATTTTTGGGATGTTTTAAGCATTATATATCATTAGTAGTTGTTCTAGAAGTTATATAAGTGTGTGTATTGGGATGATAAGGTTCAATTATTGGGCAATTTCATGTCCCAATGCAGAGTATTTACTCATAATTACATGTTTTAATAAGATTTATCTTGTTAATCCCCCAAGAATATAGCAGTGGTGAAGATGTTTTTCATTATAATGAGATTTTAAATGAGTCTCATATCCACCATCCCTCATATTATGACTCATTTGATGGAATTTATTAAAATGGTTCATGCCCTCATTTATGCAAACCAATGTATAACTACACTAACGTTTCTTATGGAGAATCTAGTCAGTTATCCTATTCTGACTTTTCAAGAAGAGGTATTTCATTTTATGGGTTTTTGGGGTACTTCATGTCTTGGATTGGGTAGTATCATGAAGCAGTAGAGATTGGTATTTTCATATGGGACTCTATAGTTATATCCCCATGAATATAACATTCCATTAATTGATCATGAGTTGGAAGAGATCGTGATTTCCCTAAATTTATGGAAAACATATCCTCATTGGTGAGAACATTGTAATATTCACTGATCACAAGTGAATGCGTCATGTCTTATCCCAACATAGAATAACCTTTAAACAATTATTGTGTATGGGATTGTTGTGGTATTATGACTTCAATATTTTATCTATATTGTGAAAGGTAGATGTTTTAGCTAATGTTCTAAGAAGAAAGTCATGTAGTGATGCTGGGAATGATTTGAGAGATTCTAATAGAGTAATGGAAGATATAATCACGATACATATTTATATGTTAGGCATTTAAGGTATAATATACATTTTTAAGTGGATGATGTAGACATTTTTTGAGAAGTATTTGAAGGAGTCTCGACTAAGGGATTCCATTTTGTATTATTGTAGAGATTAATTTGCCTATGTTGATTCCCCTAATAGTTAATCTGATGATGATTAGTATTGGTTTTAATATAGTTGATTATTATTATACCTTAGGTTATGCATGAGATAGTTCTATATGAGTTCCACATATCACCCTTAGTGGATCATCCTAGTATAAAATCACACACCATTTTGTCATATGTTAGTTTTATTTTCTAGGGTTAACATGTGCAGTTAAAAATTTATAGTCCCAATTTATAGTCCACTAGAAGGTAAAGTCTAAAGAACATTTTCATGGCGGGTTTCTAAATTCATTAAAAATTCCAAAAAAAAAAGATTTAGTACATCATTATTGACTTCATTACTGTTTCCTCAATATCAAAGAGGCTATGTTTCTATATGGGTGATAGTAGAAATTTTGAAAAATTCACTTCACTTCATATAAATCAAGGAGCCGAGTTGATTGGATGTTTTATCAAGGTAGTACCTAGAGAAGGTGGTGAGGATTCATGGAGTCTCTAGGATGTTCACCACTGATCATAACACCGATTTTATATTCAGGATATGGATATGTATTCATCATTCTAGTATATATTAGTTAAGAAATAGAATTGTTATTCGTACATAAATAGATATCTAGAAAGAGAGGACAATCCAGACTCATAAAGATATATCGTGTGCTTCTGTCCTAGATTTTGATGGCTCTTGAATGAGCATACTTACTTATTTTTATGATTACTTATAAAAATATTTTTCACTCCACCATTTTTATGGAATCATTTGATGCTTTATATGGAAGATCGTGTTGTTCTCTATTATACTAGAATGGAATCAGAGGGCTTGAAATTCTTAGGCTGGAACTAGTGGAAAGATACTCCAATATGGTTTATGTGATTTATGAGTGGATTAATGTAGTGAATTATCATCTAAGGTTATATATTCTCCATAAGAATATTATTTTATAGTTCTATATTAGAGATCACGTGTTCATTAAGGTGAGTCCTCATGATGGATAGTGAATGTTTGGTTATGGGAGGATGATTTCTTCCATGTTAATGCGTCCTATCATGAAATTGTTTTATTTTAGAGATGTTAAATTATTGGATAACACTCAAACCACACACGAGTCATATAAATGATTTATTCCATGTATTTTAGTTTTTCCTCTATTATCATTATGATACTATTTTCAGCTATTTTGGTGAGATTGTTGTTGATGGTGATGCGAACATTGAGGGGCATCATGTTGTCATCTAGTACCTCCTGTATAATGTGTTGTGTAGGAATATTATTAAATTGGTTTGTGTCCTTTAGTGGCATGGTGGTGTGAATAAATGTTTATAGGAACTTGATTTATAGGCATTCACTAAATTTTCCATGTTTTATGATTCATATATTTTCTTTCGATTGATATTTTCCAGTTATTGTCTTTATCTGGCCTATAATATGGATTTTTTTTCTTTGATGTCCAATTTGAGAAATTAATATTGTTCGAGAGGTATTTCCACTATGATGGTTTTTAAGAGATGGTTGTTGATGTTTCATAACCTATTCCTCTATGTTAGGTAGTTGATATACTGTGATAGAGATATGATTGAAAATTATATTATGCGTTGGATATTTGTATTACCCCTTTTCTTTTCCCACACTATAGGTTAGGTTTCAATTCATGAGGTTGATAATTTATTGAGTGGTTTCAAATGTAATAGTCCAGAATATCCTAACTCTTTATTTTTTTCAGAGTCATGGATGTGTTTAGGAAGATTCTATAGATTTTTGGAGGATTTTTTAGGCCTTTAGGGATAATTTAATTCAGAAACAGCTACCTCATGTCATGGTAAAAGTATTGGTTTCCCTAGTGCTCTCTTATTCGAAAAAGAAATCGGATAAACAGTGTTCCAAACCAATTTGGAAGCAGTAGATAGAGAAAATTCCAATGGTGTGCGAATAATTCCTTATAGAAAATTATTTTAGACTGATGTTTTGAAGAACAGTAAAATAATGACCTAATTGTGGTAGAATAAGTAGTTTCATTTAGGTATTATTTGAAATATCCATAATAGAAACCTAATTCCCCATACCATGATTGTTTTTAGGGGTAAAAACATGTTATTTTATGGGTTTTTAATTACTAATTTAGCTTGTTCCGATTCAAAATTAGTAAATCTAATCCCCCATCATTAATAATTCCTTCAATTTATATAAAATTAGAGAACCTATAACATAGTTAAGTGATTTACCACAATAAGGATTAGTTGAGTGATGTTTCCACAATTTATGTATTTCATATATATCATTTAAAAACTAGTGATATACTCCTTGAGATTCAATCCTCTGATTCATGAATAATTTAATGATTTTGATTCAAGATACCACATTTTCTCCACATTCCATTTCACCATTTATTTATATCTTTCTCAAGGTGGTCATTATGAAAAATACATTATCTTTTTGTATTTAATCTAATCTTGGTTTTGGTGATTTTTTTATATTACATTAAATGTAATAATTTTTAGATTGGGGGTTCTTCTTTCATTTGTGGTTCGCCCTTTTTCATTCATTCTAGTGTGGATAAAATTGCACATTTAATTAAAGGTATGAGACTCATTTCATCTGAAATTCTTTTATGTTTAATCTTAAATTTAGTATGAATTATCTCTCAATTTAATTAAATAATTATCTTTATCAAATATTATATATGAAATAATGAAAAGATATTGTTCTTAGTTTTCATGATCACATGTGTTTATACAATGTTAACATTTTCCCCTTGTTTTTCTAGATAGTCTGATTTATTTTATTTATAAAACAGTTCACATATTATTTATGATGTGGTCTAACATGTATATTATGTTTAAAGCTGGATAAAAACATGAACATGGATTTGCTTATTGGTTAAATATTAAAGAATCTAGAAATTTGTGATGTTTACAAGTAATGGGATTCATTCTAATAATTTTTTTTCTTACATATAGTTGGATGAAATTAGAATTGATTATTGAAGTAATTATTAAATATCTTTTAGTTGTTAATAGCTGATGACTTAGTTTCCATGTGGTTGTAATAATTAATAATTTACTATTTCATGAACCAATAAGAGTCATCCCTCTATCAAATTCTCAATCAGGTCTGTGATAATGATCAAAGGGTGTTCATAATCTACATAGGTTAGAAACTAGTTCATAGGAATCATAGAAACACACATGAGATAAATTTTTATAATAAAATTAATCAAATAAGAAGATAAAATTAAACATAATTCTAGAATGACCCGTCTGTCTCTTGGATGAACATGCTAGTAACAAAAAAATTGGAAAAATATCATATTCCATGTATGAATCAAGTAAAAAACAATAAGCACCAAAACCATCATAATCACCCCAATTTCCCTCTCTTACATGGTATAGAATCCAACCACACGCCTTTACTCAACCACAAGAATATCTCTACACCTCTGACCATAAAATGTAGTAAAATCATAAGTGTCCATTGTGATAAAAGAGGAAAAAATTAAAATAAACTAAAAAAATACATTTCTCTATAGAACAATACAAGTCACCACCCAAAAAATGAAAACTATAATACAACATGATATATAATAAATAAGTTGTAACCAAAAATATAAAATGATAATGTGGGCATGTGTACCAAGATTCTTAGTAGGGATTCCTAAGGATAACCCAAGACCCTTTTTATACCATTCAAGAAAATCTATTTAATATTTTTTTTGAAAATACAAACATATAATATTAGTGTTACCTATTCTTTTAAAATAAGAAAAATGCCAAATCATCCTAAAAAATTGCACCATTTAATTTGAAATTTTTTTGATGAATGATTAACATTAAAAAAACCATTTTGTATTGATCAACATGAAATTAAATAAGATTATCAATGTGAAAACAGATAATTGAATTAATATTACAAGGTGATACAAACATAATAAAATGGAATTTTTTTATTTAATACATTAAAAGAAACCATGAAAAAGTGTATCATAAAATAGTTCCACTAAAATATGAGTAAATGAGAGAAAACAACAGAGAAAATCCCTATGTATCTAGGATAATTTCGGTCTATGTATCCTCATACTTTTTCAGATATAACCATATAAATAAGTCTTCTCACGAATGAGACTCTAGATTTTATCAATCCATGGTTCTTATTGTACTCTCTATATCATCATGTGTATCTATTTGTGATGTAGATTAACCCTACTTGGGAGACCAGGATAAAGCCTTGCCATCTTACCTAGCATAACATACCTTGTGTAACCATCTAGTTACATAGGATTCACAGGTTCGAATCCCATAACTACTGTACAAAATGGAGTTTTATTAGTCAAAACCAATTTTAAATCAAACATAAACTGAGATAAATATTAAAACAACACCTCACCTCTCTATACATATAATATGAATTCCCTCTCTTAGAATCACACAAACATACAATAACATAAATTTGATTCAAATAAATTCATAAAATTATAGACAAAAAAAGTATTAAACATAACTTTTTAAAAATATAGGGAAATTAAAAATAGGTAATATTCATTTAAAAAAATGAACGTCTTTAAACATATAGAACTACGTTTTCCGAAAGCCTTTAGTTCAAATACAACAATTTTATATCACAACATATCTACCTTAATTTATATATAAGTAACCCTTATCCTAAACCATATTTCCCCCCTCCATGACTGAATATGAACGATGAGGGAACCCACATATATATTTGTATGTGTAAGTCCTATTAAATGATGCAATAGATTGGAAATACTCTCATGTATTCCATGAAATGATAACATATCCTTTAGAACATTATTAAAATTGGTCTAATCATAAGAAAATAATTGAGATTTTCTTATTTACAGGGTATAAATAATTCATAACACCAATCAAATGTTATGGATGATTTATATTAGAAATACTTTTTGAAAACATGATTTAACAAGAGAATCCCATGTTGTAAGTTTAAAAAGTTGGGAAAAGGTAATTGAAACTCTTATCAAGAACTAAAATCATTTTCTATAAAATATATAATTTATATAATAATTGAAAAAACATTTAAACCACCAAATAATAATATTTTTACAACTAATGAATTGTATATAAGATAACCAACATAAAAAATTGTTGTTGATGAAAACGGTGGCTCAAATCCACCTCATGGATAATTTTACCAATCTAGAGAACAAAATGGGAACTAATAATCACAATATTTCTAAAAAAATATTTTATAAATAAGAGTACTGAAATAAACCATACACAAAACTAATAGAAAACTCACATCCATTAATGGTTTTGGAATGATCTGACCATAATAAGACTCACTAAACCAAGGAACCAAGAACCAATATTTAAAATACCCAAAATCAGGTTAGGTTTTTGATGGGTCATGATATCTTCATGGAAGGTGAAAAAAACCAAAATAAAATATTGAATCATGGAGGAGGATGGGAGGAAATTCTAAACATGGATGGTCACACTATGAACTGGGGAAGATATATACCAATAATTGAGGGAGTATAGGAAATTGAGTGTTAAACCGAAAGACCCACCGGCGCATCTCAAGTGTGAGTGGGAATGGAGAGGGAAAGAAACTCTTTTAAGTGTTTTATCCCTTTATGGGAAACCATTAATTTTCAAAAAACAATACCCATTGGATACTACAGATGGTTTGGATGCATGGTTGGCCAAAACATGTACTAACAATGCACCCCTACTCAGATCCTAGAGTTACTTATATGGCCAAGATACAATGTTTGGAAAACCATTCACATACTATGATGTTTATAATTATCAAATTATAAAAGTATTTTCAAAATTTTCAATTGGGTTGGATGTATTTGTTCCTAAACAATGTGACATGATTTGTATTACAAAAAATATATTATTTTTGATAAAATACATCATGAATTAAAATAAAACAAATAGAAATTAAAATAGATAAAATAGTAGAGTATTGTCAGGTTCAGGTTTAACAATTATCTCCACCATGAAACATTATTCCCCCATTTACTATGGTGATATTTTTTCAATCATGACCAATATAATAATGAGATAATATCCAATATGGTACACAAAAACAGATTACAATGGAATCTAAACATGCATCTATTTTCAAATTAGGAATCCTCAAAATCCTAAAATTTTCTAAGAGATCATCTCAAAAAACTAATCCAAAATCCAAACAAATATCTAGTGAGACTAAAGAACCTGGTCCATCTAACAAATAATCAAAGGAAGTGACACAGATTTGAACACACAACTTCAAATCAAAGAACCTATAGATGCCTAACAATGAAATTTCAAAGGAAACTCATTATTTTCTATTCAAGATCTCTATGATAATATTTCACATGAAATACTGTTCACGATTCCCAATGTACAATGAATGGGGATGATTGATACAAAAATAAAGAATCACTCTAGAAACTAAGATTCAAAATTACCAAAAAAAAACACAATTGATAGAGTATTGGGGTAAGATCCCAAAATTTTTTGGAGATGTATCGAGGTCGTCATCAAGTATTATTTTCCGTTATTTTTAGGGTTTATTTCTAAGGTTTTTACTTGCATATTTTATGGATAAAATTGGGGAATTATTGAAGGATGTGGGGTTTTTCATGGATGGTGTAGGATCAAAATATTGGCACAGATGCTCAAATAAAACAGGGTTGAATTGTATGATTAAATCACATTCCCTTTTTAATAATAAGAAATTCTATCTTTAACAATGTTAAACAAGTTAAATTCTAAAACCCTCTTTGGTTGATAAACAAAGAGATAATTTGAAGGGACCATGTCCAATTATAAGGAACATAAAATTATACATGTTTATCATTAATAAATATAAGCTATTTTTCCTTAAAGAAATATTTTACCATAAAGCGTATAGAATCAAATATTTCAGAGTAACATGAATAAAAAATATAAAAAAATTTACATTATTTTGTTAAAAATATAATATAATAAAAAACATGTATCAATAACAAGTAAACAATTAGGGAATATTTTACCCCAACGAGAAGGGTATCCAACAACCTTAGATAAATGTCCCTTGATTTATATTTTCATGACAGTCTGTCCTACCCACACCACGGTAATCCTTTGATAAGAATATCATAATCTGTCTTTTTATCCCAGCAAGTCATCGAACTTTAAGGTAGTCATAACCTATGTCTTCATATCCAAATAAGTACCTGATCTGTAAGGTAGTCGTAACTACTATATATCTATCTCCATAAGACCTTGATTATACAGAACAAAAATTGGAGTCACACTAAGAAAGCTGAACAATTTTTTCATAGTTGAAAAAGATGTTCATAGATCTCACAAAGCACGCGAGTCTATCTCTCAAGAAAACACTTCACAACATCACAACATTTGTGATCATCAATATATATTGATCTCGATCAATGGGGATCCTATTTATATGAAAGTATTCTAATGGTCATCTCCCTCTTCTAAAAATCAAATTTATCCTTAAATATCATAGGGTATAGTACACATGTCCCTTAGGAAATGGTTAGTTAGAAACAGATTGTAAGAAATCTTGTTGTTCTAAATTAATAATGTATAAGTAATTATAACATATAAAAAAAACATACTTAAATTAATGTCACATAAGTAAACTAGAACCTAATAGCGTAGGAGAAATATCTTTAAGTATTAAAAAAATATCTTTGAAAAGTAGGAATAATTGGAGTCTAAATATAGTGTGAAAATTATTCTAATTATGTATACAAATATAGACTAATTGTCTGATAAAATGGATTCTGATTTTAGAGGAATTCTAAGCTTTAATTATAAGGAATTCAGAGTCTGAATTTTGAGGAATTCGGAGTGTATATTATAAGTAGTTCGGTATCTAAATTTCATATAATTATTAGTGTTAATTTTAGAGAATTATGAGTCTGAATTTTTTAGATTTAAGATAATAATTTCAAAAAAATTAGAGTCTAAATTTCAAGGAATTTGGAATCTGAATTTTAGAGATTTCAGAGTCTGAATTTCATAGAATTCAGAGTCTAAAAATTGTGATATTTGATATCTATGAAACTGTATAGTTTTGGGGTTTTAATAAGTATCCGTATATTCATAATGTAATTTGTCCTTGAGAGAAATAATGTTATTCTTAAATAAGGTACCTAACACAAAAATACCATTAAAGAAATTAAATTTCTAGAGAGAAAGGAAATTTTTTTTAAGGAAAAAGTGTTTATGATTTTCAAAAAATAAATGAATGGAAAATACATAAGAATCTTATTGGCTTAAAAATATCACCAATTTTTTATGTCATAAAACCTTTTTTGTAAAATAATATTAAGAATGGGAATCTTTAAATAAATAAAAAAATTCTCCTATATATTTGTGTCTTGGTGATTGCGACTAAGTCCCCCTTAGGTTTTTTCACCTTAAGGATCATATTCTTTGTCTTAAAAAATTGTATGATCCACATTTATAAATAAATTTTTTATTTCAGGAAGACTCCCCCTTAAAATGATATTCTTTTTTAAACTTTTATCCCCCTTTGTGATTTTCAAAAAAGAATGGAGTGAAAAAAATTGGTACCTTAATGCTTAGAAATAAAAACCATATGAAAGAAGGTATAAATAAAATATTTCAATTACATTTAACAAAAAGTTTCAATACAACAAATGATCATAGTTTTAATTGTTCATAAATCATCCTTCATCTTCTCTAGAATATCCTTATTGATGATACCCTTCATCTTCTGTATCTTCTTATGATCTTCTTGGTTCTTCTTGAGTAATTACTCTTGTTCGTGGTTCGTCATCTCAAGAGTTTGAATCCCATCTTCTTGAGACTTGATAACTTATTATTGCTATATGAAATTATCTTATAACATAACTATGGTATTGGTTTCCCTATTTTGGAAAATAATAATGGAGTTATGTTTTCTATTGATATCATTACCTTCTTGGATCCTAAAATCTTTCTCCTGATTTAGCCTATTTGAAAAATTATTGAACATATCATAGGACTTGTTGAATACATTTTTTAATGATGCTATATGATCATTAAAAATATTAAGACCATAAACTACAAATATTAACAAATTTTTAATCTTCATTAATTACATTCTATGAGCCTCATTATTTATCATGAAGGTTTAAAAACCGAATTATTGTCTGATTAACTTATCCATCAACAATTTTATTGAATCCATTTTCATTTTCAGTAACTGCTAAATAATTTGGCACTGGGATTAGTTGTTTTGGAAAAATAGTATTGAATCAACAATAATACTCAAATATTTCACCGAAAGTCATGTCCAAAGGCCAATGATGATTTGGAATATAAATCATCTTTCCATGGAGGAGTAGCTTTAACATCCATATCCCTTTAGTTGGATTATTTAGGAACATCTCCTTTTTGAGGTGTATCTAGAAGAAATAATTTTATTTTAGCAACAATCTTTACAACAATTCTTTCAATCTCAGGATCTTTTTCAACATCATTAACTTCTTCATAATCTTCTTGAACAATGTCATCATTGTCCTCACACTATTTCTATAGAATACCCTTTTTTGAATTCCTCTTATTTAGAATCTCATTTATTTGTATGTGAAGAAATTTTGGTGGATGAGGCTTGGGAAGTTCTTATTGAGAGTGTATTGGATAGACTCTCCATATCATGATATTCTTCAACCATTTTGATGACCTCTTCATATTCTTCCTCTTCTTCTTCTTATTCTTACAGTATTTATTTTTTAATAAAATTTTTTTTGCAGAATTGAAGCTTCCTTCCGGAAAGATTTCACTACATGAATATATTATAAGTATTTCAATATGTATTTTAACAAAAAAATAAGCAACATGAGCTTTCAACTCTTTTTCATTCTTACTTTTCTCATTTTCTTGTTTCCCTAGATTTATAGCTTCCATAATTTTTATGGCCTTAGCCTCAACATGATCTATTCCAAAAATAGTATCAAATTTCTTTCGCTTCTTCTTCATCTCCCTCCACATAGAAACCAATACATCAGAAAACTCCTTTTACATCATTGGATTAGGGGGTGAAGATTGTGGTTCTTGAATGGGTTCAGTTGGTTGAGGATCCAACTTATTAGACTTTATTTTCGTTTACCTAGAAGAAACATTATCTCTCATAGTTTGAGGCTGATTATTATTATCAAGAGGATCATAAATCTATTCTAATTCAAAATTAAATGATATTATCATCTTTTGTAGTGTATCATCACTGAGTAACAAAATCTTGAGATTCTTAGAATTTGAGGTGCAAGGGATCTGGATGGCTTCCAGACATAAGACAATGATATATGAAATGATTGTTAAATATATCAAAATCTGAGACATTATGTTACCACATTTGATATTGGATATTGATAAAAGGATATAATTCACCAAATTTATCATTCAAATGTTCACCAGGAAATCTAAGAAAAAATTATCTCATATCTTGAGTGGATCATTATCACCCTTCCATGGAATAAGAATGTATTTCATCCATAATTCTACAAACCTATGGTATGTATAGAGCTGAGAAATATCTTATTTCATGACTTTATTGGGACTAAGTAATTTTGAAGCATTATTTTTAGAAAATATTCTTATGTGTCGGGCAACCGTAGTGTGCAAAAAATATCTTCACTTTCATAGAGGATATCTATGATTCTTGGTTTCTTGTTGAAGGATAAAGAGTAATATTTTCTATAACCATTGAATAGAAACACATCTCTTCCAGATTTCATATTATAACTAAATGAATCATATAATTCTTCAACAAAGTCTGAGCAGACTGGATATTTATTATTTTCATTAGTGACACAAATTCATTCTAATCCATTTATCTTGATAATCATTACAATCAATGAATTATAATTTACAATGAAATGATGACCTACTAACCTTTCTCAAAACAATAATCAGTCCTTTGGTTCCTTACATGATTGAGACTGCATCAGAGCCTGAGGATAATCTTCAAGAGGCATTTAGAATGTAAGGAAATTGATGAATCGAAATGGTAGACTAAAAGTGTGGAATATCATCAGTGGAAAAAGCCAAAAGAACCATTGTGGGACGAGAATATGGAGTCCCTAAAAATTGGATTCACAATAAAGGTTTGAATACTCAGTTAGATCAAAGGGTTTTGATTATTTTGATCAAATTGGACAGTTTATATTAATCTCGAAGAAGGATTCATCGATTCTGATATTTTGGGGTTTTAAAGAAAAATCAGATTTCTGGAAAGTGAATTTGATAAGGTTTTCTTGAAACAAGACTGAAATACCAAATGGGAAAAAAAATTATAATGATTTAAGTAAATAAACATACCTTCCATATTACATAGAAATAAATTTCAATATTTATAAGGTTATTCACAATTAACATAGGATGCATTAATGTTTTAAAAAAATAAGTCCATAATGAAAATTATTAAGGAATGGATGAAAAAATGATATATGAAAATTATTTGAAAAAAAATTAAAATGTACTCCCCAAATGATAATGAGTAACTTAATTTTATAACATATGTTTTAAAAAAATATAATATAGAAGATTACCTTGCAGTTATCATTCCTATGTTTTGTTTAATGAATTCAAATCGATCAAAGGGTAATTATTTTTTCAAAATGTCTGCAAGTTGATCTAGAGTTCTGATAAATTGATGAATAATATCTCTTTTAAGTTTGTGATCCCTAAAAAAGTGATGCCTAATGTCTATGTGGTTTCCATGACAGTGATGTGCAGAGTTTTTTGATAGGAAAATTTCACATGTATTGTCACACAATATTTATTTTTTGGTAAAACTCATGCCATATTCGGTGAGTGTTTGTTGTATCCACAACACTTGAAAAAAACCACTTCCATCTGCTACAAATTCATCTTTAACTATGTAAATTGATACTAAGAGATTATTATTTCATGACCATGAAACTAATGAATCTTCTATGAAATGAAACGTTTTGAGTGTACTTTTTCTATACGTTCTACATCCACCAACATCAGCATCTAAAATACCTTTAAATATAAAATCATTTACAGAGGAATAAAATATTCTTATGTCTACGGTTCCCTTTAAATAGGGAGAAATTTTTTTCACTACTTTGAAATTATATTTCATTAGTTTAGAATGATATCTTTCACATAAGAATACTTAAAAAATTAATTCTGGATGACTAGTTGCTAAGTAAAAAAAACATCTTATCATGCCACTACAAGTTGTTTGATCTACAAGCTCCCTAGCTTAATCTAGATCAAAATATTTTGAGGGACCGATTGGAGTAGTTATACTTTTACTGTTTACATATACATACATTTTAAGAAGTTATCTATTATACTTAAGTAGAGATATATATGTTCCTTTTGGTATTTTAGAAATTCCAAAACCATGGAAAAATGTTAACTCAGCCGTTATACTCATTTCAAAATTAGATTTCATGAGGTTCACAAATTAATTAGTTAATTATTGATGAGTTTAACCAAATATAATGTCATCATGATAAATGTGTACAAATTTTTTTTCTTATCTTTCATTATAAAAAAGGTTGGATTAATAGTTCCCTTATAAAAATAATTTTTTATAAAAATATTATAAGTCTATAATACCTGGCTCTAGGGGATTGTTTAAGTGCAAATAATTCTTTGGTATGTTCAAAAACATCTTCATGAAACTATTTATATTCAAAACCTAGAGGTTGTTCAACATAAAAATCCTCTTGAACATATCTGTTAATGAAAGCACACCTCGTATCCATTTGAAAAGGTTTTCAATTGAAGAATACATCAAAGTTATATATTATATGAATAGATTCAATTCAAGATACTAGAGCATGGGATTTATCATAGTCTATTCCTTATTCTTGATAATATCCTTTAGAAACTAATCTTGATTACTTCCCAACAATGATCCCATTTTCATCACATTTATTTATAAAGTCTCATTTTACTCCAATTAATGATGTTTCCTTAGTTCATTCAACCAAGGTCCAGATATTGTTCCTTCGGAATCCATTTTGTTCCTCTTTTATGGATTTAATATAATCTTCATCACTAAAATCTTCATCAGTGATTTTATGTTCTAATTTAGAATGAAATTCTAAATATTCTACTTCATTTCATAATGATTTTATAGTATTTACATGGTGATTTATATCACCAGTGATACTATCACTGGGATGATTCTAAAGAACGAACAGATTTGGGATTTTTAAAACCAGTTCATCCACCTAAGGTAGAATCTCATCTATAATGAATACTTCAGAAACATATTATTGAGTATTTTCCTTATAAGAATAATCCTCCACCAATTTTTAATAATTAGTTTTTTAAAACACTTCAATTGATGTAGGTTGGGGGTGTTTAAAAACAAAACTATGAGTTTCAACAAATTTAACATGTACAATTTCTTCAATTGTACATGAATTTTTATTAAAAACACTATAAGACTTAGAAGTAGAAAAATAGCCTATGAAAAATCCTTCATCAAATTTGGGTGAAAATTTATGTAAATTACCTTTAGTATTTTGGGTGAATACATTGCATCCAAAAACATTGAAGTAAGAAACTTTTGGTTTTCGACCTATCCACAATTCATAAGGTGTTTTGTTATGAAAAGGTCTGATTAAAACTCGATTTATAATATATCAAGCAGTACGAACATATTCATCACTAATACAATTAGAAATATAATATTCACTCAACATGGTTCTAGTTTACTATTGAAAATTTTGATTTCTTCTTTCAATAACACCATTTTGTTGAGGAGTTCTTGGGGATGATTAGTTATTAATTATTCCTTTCTTACTAAAAAAAGATTCTAAATTGGAATTTTGAAATTATCCCCCATGATCACTATGAATATATATCAAAGGAATATTGTACTCATTATTATGTTTTTCTGGAAATGATTTAAAATAAGAATATTCTTTATATTTCATTGTTATAAAATAGACCCATGTATATTTAGTGTAATCATCAAATAGATAAATACATAGTATTTTCCTCGAACACATCCCATTTTTGTTCGACCAAAAAGATCCATATGAACTAGATTTAATGCATCTGAATATAATACCTCACCGATTGATTTGGAGGTTGATTTATGCTTATTTTCATATTCAAAAGGATCAAAAACTTCTAAAGAATCAAATCTATGATCTGGTAGATCCATAAAAAGTTTTTTCTCTGAGAGTTTTTATTTTTTCCAAAGGTTAGATTGTCCTAGTCTTCAATTCTATAACCATGATTGATCATCAATTTCACTATTACAAGTTATATCATTTCTCCTATGGTCTTCTATGTTAAGTGTTTAAACGTTCTCATGCATAAGGGAATAGAGAATGAAGTCTTCCTTGTAATTTTGTAATAAATAATTATCATTCCTAATATTCACAAGGTTTCCCTCATCAAATAATTGTATTGTTCTTATAAGGTTGTTCTTAAGACCATTAATGTCTAAAACATTTGAAATTAATGATTTTATAAGAAAAAAAATGTTATCTACACCAACAATTTCTACCAGATCATTATCTTCAAAAGTTACATTCCCTCCTTTCAAATTGATAATCATTTCAAATAATTTTCTGTTACCAGTCATATTCTAGGAACATCCACTATCTGTGTACCATTTATTGTTGTTGGGACTTTATTTATTTTCCAGAAAATAAAAAAATTAGGCTTTCAAATCCAATTTTTCTTTGATCCTAGAATTTTAAAAAGTAAAATCTTAGATGTTCATATGTTAGTAGAAAAATATGTTTTATGAAAAACAAAGGGTTGGGTTTAATTTAAAAAATTACTTTTCTCCCATTGTCCACCACATTGTCACATAGTGAAAAAATGATCACTTTGAGGAACAAAATAGTATGACTAAAAATAGGTTTTGAGTTAGAATAACCAAAACCAAAACTATTCATAAGGGGATAAAGTTGTGAATACATTTTATCAAATTCATTCTTTCCAGAAGTGAAATTTGATAAATTGTTCTATAATGAAAATATTTCAGATTTTAAAATAACGACTGAATTATTATCCTTAAAATCATTTGTCTTTGAATTTGAGTTATTCTATAAATAAAATTTTCATAGAAATAACATTTTCATGATCAGTATAATGTTTATCCTTCTCATAATTAAATTTCCCTCATGGTTTTTTGAAAAATTTTCACAGTCAAAATTTTTCTCATCTTGATCATTAGAAATATTTGATAGTTCTTTAGTTAAAACATAAATTATCGATTTTTATTTTTATAACTTTTATTTAACTAACAGTAATCATTATCATGTAATTCGGAAAATCTAGAAACTTCTTCAAATGAAGGTATAATATTATCTTCTAATGAGAAATATTCTTCATCCTAAAAATCATAAAATTCATAATTATGAAAATTATATTGATTAAACATTTAGTAGTATGTACCTTATCCATGAGACATTGATTATCAAAAGGAATATTGGCTATAAGACCAATATTCTTCTATCCGGAACATTCATATTCATAATATTCATTTGAGGACTCACCACCACTAGCATTGGAAATATCAATATCTTTTAAGAAGTTATTATCTGCAGACTTTTATTAATTCATCATGTTCCTTTCAGAATGAAATTCTTTTCTTTCTTTATTTTTTAGCATAGTACATTCTAGTTTTATATGAACTATTCTTCTTTATTCATAACTAGTTACTTTAGAGTCATTCCTGTTATTTCTATCTTTATTATTTTATCTATACTGAAATTTTGTGTTACCTACAATCTTTTTCATCCTTTGTGCATGATTGGCTTGTTTATTTTCTGATAGATCACTTTCTATTGATTCCGATATTAAAATACATTTCCTTACTTTAAATCATGTAACCCTTTCAAGAATCTTGTATTTCGGGTTATTATAGAAAGTAATACTTCCATTTCCATTATTTTTCTTATTGATGTCTTCATATCTTTTCATTATTGTTTCATTATGAGGAATATTACCATATAATAAATCAATAGTAACATCAGTAACTTACTTATTCTCATCAATAGCCATTATTTGTTTCACACTCATTAAGACATATATCAATAGTCTTGTCCATAATAACTTCGTCATGAAGTCCTTTTTCTACCATAGATTGAATAATGATTACAATTG
Source organism: Viscum album (assembly GCA_963277665.1). NCBI lineage: Eukaryota > Viridiplantae > Streptophyta > Magnoliopsida > Santalales > Viscaceae > Viscum > Viscum album. The sequence continues at coordinate 789,796,339 of OY728128.1, read as the reverse complement.
TCATAAATCCTTGCTGAAATTTTTAAATTGGATCTCCTTATGAAAATAAAAATCCATGATATTCATCGCGGTGCATGGAGCTTCATGTTTCTATATCATTAGATGTACCAATATGTGTGACTTATAGTTTCATATATAAAATGTTGTCTCCTTCACATGATGATATATGTCTATATATATTTCAGGTCATAGAATATAAAAAAATATTGTGTACCTTGTAATTTTGTTGATATTCTTATTTCTCTTGGTTGGTTAGTTTTTTTACTTCCCTCTGTTGTATTTTGTAATCTCCGGTGATCTTCAAAATATTATCTACTCTAGTATTAATTAAAATTTCTTCATTTGATCTCTCATGTAATCATAATCATTTCAATAAAAAATTTGATGTTTGCAATGATTATGGTTGTCTATGGAGAGAATATTATTTCTTTTAATCACTCTAAAATATATTTTTTCCACAAACCTTGAAAATAGAAAAGGTTTATAGAGAGGGAAATTATTTTATTAAAACCCAACAAGCTAAATATGATAAATAAAAATTTAAGCATGAAAAATGAGCAATAATACTAATACAAAAGTCAAATTTTTACATATACCTCCTCTGATACAAATTTTAGGATCAAAATATAGATGTAGATGCTCATATACAAGAGGAGGGGGTGAATTGTTTGTTTTAAAAAAACATTCCCTTTTTATGAATTAGAAAATCTATGTTTAACCATGTTAAACATGGTAACTTCACAAAACCTCTTTGGATCGTAAACAATAAGATATTTGAAAGTCCCATGTCCAATTATAAAGAACATAAACTTAAAAAATTTTATCTTGAAGAAACATAAGCTATTTTATCATAATGATATATTCTACCATAATGTGTATATAATAAAATATATCATACAATCAAGAGTAAAAAATATAAGAAATTTATACATTATTACTTTAAAATAATACAGTGTAATTAAAAACTTGTAAAATTAATAAGTAAACAAGTTGGAAATCATTTATCCCAATGAGAAGGTTATCTAATAGAATTGGATAATGGCCCCATGATTTATACTTTCAAGAATGTTTTTCTTACCCACACTATGGTAAACCTGTGATAAAAATATCAGAATCTGTTTTGATATCCCAGCATGCCGACGAACATTAAGGTAGTCGACATCTCTATCTTTCTATCCCTAGATTTCCTCAATCATTAATGTAATCGAAACCTTTGTCTTCTTAACCCTAGAATCCCTAGATTGCACACATCAACTATTGAGTGGATTAAAGGTGAGTTGGGGCCCACATGAGCCCCCACCTTTTCAAATCCCTTTAACTCTCTAACTCCTCTTAACCCCCCACTTAAGTTGTGTAACTCTTATAACTTTTAAACTTCCCATTAATTGGGTGACTTTACCTCTCCTCTCATTAAGTATGCCAACACCCAATTCAATTATTTAATTTATGTTTTGAATTTTTGAATTATGGATTGAGTTAATAAAATAAGGATGAGCCTTATTTTATTTGGGTTTGTTGTTGTGTGTGGACATTAGAGGAGAGAACTCTTGGGTGTTTTCATCTTCATCACGAAGAACACCAAGACACAACAAAGAACACCAAGACATCAACGAAGAACGCAGTCACCGTATAAAGAGATTGGCATGCCGTCTCTTCTGCTCTTCACAGCCGGTGTGTTTCCGAAGATTGTCGACGCACCCTATTTCGATCTTATTCCCGTGTCAACGAAAAGGAGACACCACTTCCCCCTCGGGCGTTCTCCGACAACTTTCAGAGCTTCACCTCACGACGTCGTTATCTGCGGCGAACCCCCATTCTATCTATGCTCAAGGTAGGGGTTTAATTTATTTAATTATCTTCATTCTTGAATTCTACTTTTTCTTCCTTCATGAATTTACAACCAGCTGCTATCGATTAATGAGAGGGGGCCAGACCGCACAAACACGGCCGACCATCCTCCAATTTGAAAGTTGTTTCTAATATGGTTGGGACGGAATTGTGTGGTGTCATCGCACCAAGCCGGATCGACAAGTAATGCACGGCGCCGTCGCGCCGCGCCGTGAAGTTGAACAAAGACGTGACGCCGTCGCACCGCGTCGAAGAAAACCGAAGACGCCTCGGCCGGAGCGGGGCCGTGGCGGAAGGGCGCGGTTTCGTCGCACCGCGCCGGATGAACCCGGTCGCGACCGGTTCCGGGCCGCGGCGGAGCAGGGTGACCGGCGGCCGGTTCCGGGCCGCCGGTGTCCACGAAGGTGGAAGGACTGGCCGTCGTCGGTCCTTGATGGCAGAACCAGCCGGCCAGTGTGGGCCGGCCAGACAGAGGGAAACCGGGGGAATTAATTCCCCCAGCCGGCCAGCACAGAATGACCCCCATTTAATTGGGGGCCGCTGTTACAGTAGGGGGTAAGGTGCCCCCCCCTTGCCAAACGGCTCGTCCGGTTGGCTGGGCGCCTGGCCAGCGCGCTGTGCCCAGGCCGGGCCAGGCCGGACCCGGACCCAGTTCGGGTGGACCCCGGGGGTATCGGGCCGGGTTGGACTGAGCATGAACCCCTTAGTACCAAACCTTTTTCAGTCGGACGCCCATAACATGTTCTACGGGTCTTCGATCGACGCACCGTCAATTGTGATGCAATCATAGGATCGAGACGGTCGTTTCGGTATATCACACTCAAGGTTTCAGAATTTTTTGAGTTATGCTGGGTTATTTCGTACCCGAAACCAACCGGGCCCTCGGATCAGAAACACTCATATCTTAGCTTCGCACGTCCGAATGACGTGTCATCGACTTTGATGAATTCCTCTAGGTTAGATGGATCTTTTGGCTTACTCCGACCAAGGTTTGGATGAAGGTGGAGTATGGTTGGGTTGGTTTTTCCGTAAAAACCAACCGGGCCCCTTGGATGAAAAAGCCAATAACTCTCAGACCGGGCGTCCGATTGACGCGCCATCTGCGACGTTGAGTTCCTGTTGACGATACAGAACTTTCTGATACATCATCTCTGGACTATGTGTCAGTTGATGTATCAGCCTCTCGGCTCATGGAGCGGACCCTCCCGAACGAGCTTTCTGTGTGAGGGAACCCTAGAGCTGGCTGCGACTGCTACTGCTACTTCAACGACTGTACAGAGATCCTCAGTGGATTCGACGACAACGACTACATCACTCAGCGATCCTATGTGGATCAGTGCTACCGATCTTCTGTGGGTCTGATCCTGTGTGGGTCAGCGCTCAGCGGTTCTGTGTGAGCCAGCGCCTACAGATCCTGTGTGGGTCTGATCCTATGTGGGTCTTGTGGGGGTTAGTTTCCTATCGATCCTTTGTGGGTCATTGCGGGGTTAGTACCTATCGATCCTTTGTGGGTCCGACGACTTAGATGGATCAGTGATCATCTCTATCATCTTTTGAAGAAGTATACATGAGTGAGCTGAATCATGTTTTTCTTTCCTATGTGGATTGTGTGGAGCTATCCTGTGTGGATTTACGTTTTGCATTCCTGTGTGGATTGGGTTGTACTTGGGATCGGATGTTGGAGCCGAACGAGAATTGATGACTTAGGTATATGTATGGGCATATACCTAATCTGTGTCAGATGTTACTTCTTGATTGTATCTTTCCTTTGTGGATTATCCTTTGTGGATTCTAGGAGACCTTCGGGGGTCTCGAGGTCCCTACTGAGTATCTTATACTCACCCCTGCACGGGCTATGCCCGCACTACGTTGTGTTGGTTGCGGATGACGGACAACTCTGATCGAGGTTGAGGCTTGCGGAGCAGGACGGTACCTGGAGGTGGACCACTAGGTGGGACGTACTCGGAGTGGTCTGCTGGACCCGAGTAGCAGTGGAGGCTATTTGTACCCACCCTTCAGGTGGGACTTCCAGTGGACGGCTCGACATTGCGGCTTTACTTTTCAGTTGTTGTTTTCCCTTTCGAGTTGTACTTTACTTTCAGTTTGGGTTTGTATTCTGGCCCGCATACTTTCTGCAATTACTGTTGTACCAGCTTTTACTTAGTTTTTTCTTCTTTTGTGTACTTACTCTGTGGTGTTTGTTTACTTTACAAAGGCAATGCCTTCCATTTTTATCGGGAATTTACGCCTTGGTGCTACTCGCCAGCCCTTGGCCTATGGAAGGTGGGCTAGGGGTATTCATGGAATGGGCCTCAGAAGCAGGTGCCGTCTAAAACCGCGCACTCAAAAAATTACAAATAAATTAAGAAAAAAATTTCCTTGAAATATCTGGGCCTTTATATTACTCCCACCTCAGGGCTTTACGTCCCCGTAAAGCTTCAACACAAACTAGGGGAAACAAAAAGTGGTACTGAGCACGCATCTGAGCCTTCCACTCCCATGTGATCTTCTGGAGGTTCATGTGATGCCTGGCGTTTCCTTTTCGCCGACCAAGGAAAACTCATCCCATCATTGTAAGTAAACCACAACCTTTTTGCCTAATATCATCAATCCGTGTATGAACTGTGATTTCCCAGTCCATACCCAAACTAACATCGTAAGGCCTCGATGCTGTCACCAAGAGGTTCTAACAGAAACTCTCGCCTCAAGGGTCAGATCACACCTATCGGTGTAAGTGTGTTTATCGAGTCCACTCTCAATGGTATCTCAAGACGTGAGGGTCAAGTCAACGGTTTTAACCAGAAACTCTAGGTCTAGGACATGATTCATGTAAGGAAGGAATGATTGGTACCTATGTCCATTGATATAGAATCTCGTAGTAGACACAAAACGTACCTCAAATCATTCTTAGATCCCTTGGGTCACACTCCGTGACCGCATGCAACTATTATCTTCCCCTACCCTCCAGCTCCCTGAGCATGGTGGGGACTACAAAGGCTGGTGGTTGTAACATGTTGAAATGTACACCACCTCATGCTGCACTCTTAGATCTTCTTCCACATCTGCTACTCTGCAGATTCATCTTTCCTTAACACTTCTTCTTAAAACATTTTACACACCCAAGTCTCTGAGACTAGAGCCAATTCCATTCTCTTCTACTGCTAACATTCTCTAGCTGTATCCGTTCAGCCAAGAACATTAAACCACAAAGGTCTTCTCTAGATCTAAGTTCTGATATCTAAAGTGCTGATCTTATTATAGCCATCAAGTACTAGGAACGATCGGTATGCCTCTATGAATACTCAACTACCGACATTTCATCCTGCCAAAGCTGTATAAGCTCTAGAAAACTCTCAGCCACCTCCTCAAGCCAGTCCTCAGCCGCCTATGAGTCAGGTTAGCCTCGGAACATGAGGGTATCTAAAGTTAGAACACGTGTAAGGCAGTATGTTTACATGTATCACCTACTGGTACCACCGATTGTAACTGCTGACCAACAGGTAGTGATGTATAGCTGACACACTACCCAAAGGCACAATCTCAGGCATCAGTCCACATACCAAAGCCTCATCACTATGCGGACCATCCTCATGGTCATTCATTGGAAAAAACTAGTGGAAAAGTCCACCATCCACTCTACAGATGTCTCAGCTAGGCGGAAAACTCTAGCAATCGCCTCCAGCCAGTGCTCTGCTATCTGGGAATCTGTCTCACCTCGTAACCTCAGAGGCCTCTGCTGCTGGAACTCGTGCAACGCGCTCTGCCAGCGTTCACCATCCAATCGTACGACTGGTAGCATCTACTCCCCAACAGGTGGTGCTGTTGCTGGTACACCACCCGAGGGTACCAAAATAGTAAAAAGGGCCCTGCACCGAAGCCTCGTCGCTCGGTGGGCCGTCATCCTGTACTATCACAGAACTCCAACTGACTGTCTGCATGGAGACATCTTGAACAAATACTATACGGTCAAATGATTTATACCTGGTGAGCTGACCTGGTTTGAGCTGAATTTAAAACTCTTGGAAACACACACACAATCAGTGTTTTCGTGCACAAAGTCAGAAATCAGTAGTCAGGGTCCCAATGTAGGGATACGTCGGCCGCCGCACCAACACTGGACTCCATGAACTGAAAACCACACTCGGTACCCTTAACACTATTGCTCCGTAGAAAGAGAATATCAGAGTTATAAGTTCTGCAATAGAACCGACTCCTCTGATACTAATTTGTCACGACCCATCCTCAGGGCTCGTGTCGTGACTACCCCTAGCCCGCCTTCCATAGGCCAGGGGCTGGCGACTAGAACCAAAGGCGTAAATCCCGATAACTGGGAAGGCATTGCCTTTATAAAAGTAAACAAAAAACCACAGAGTACAAGTGGAAGTAAACACTAATTACAAAAAAGTGCTGAAAAAGAAAAAAAGCCAGAATACAAACCCAACTGAAAAGTACAGCTACAACTGAACGGAAGTACAACAGAAAAAGACAGCAGTTGGAATAAAGGAAGCAGCTCATGGGTCGTCCTCCTTGGATCCTACCTGGAGGGTAGGTACAGATAGCGCAGCTCTTGGATCATCCACCACAGATCCTACATGAAGGGTAGGTACAGATAGCGCAGCTCCTGGATTGTCCACCACGGATCCTACCTAAGGGGTTGGTACAGTTAGACTCCAAAAAGCTCTTGCCCATCAATCTCCTTCGAGAATCATATCGCTGTGAAGTCCACCTCCTGATACTGACTTGTCGTGAGGTCCACCTCCGGTTATCGTCCAGTCTTCGAACAGTCAGCCTCCGTTAGCACTGCTCGTCGTCTTCAACCAACACAATGAGGTGCGGGCATAGCCCATGTAGGGGTGAGTATAACGATACTCAGTAGGGACCCCGAGACCCTCATGGTCTCACTAAAACAAACACGGATAACCACAAAGAAAATCTAAATAGATAACTTATACTTAGGTATATGTCCATACATATACCTATGTTATTAAGTAACCCATATCAATCATGAGGAAACACCAAGATTATAAAATCAATGGATAACCACTACCCAGTTATATGCCCATACATATACCAAAGTAATAAAATGACCCATCTCAATCATGAGGTAAACACAAAGGTCATAGACTCAGCTCAAACCAGAATTTTCATTATCGAAACCGTAATTGCTAAAGAGACCCGTCTATGGAGTGTACAGTGGTCCTGTCACGACTCCGAGGTACTGCTCACTAACCTAAGAATGCTGAGGTACTCCTCCTGTTGAGTATCGCGGGTCAGCCACTCAAACATAGTAGTGCTTCCCGCTAGGGTATGCCACCCAAACACAGTAGTGCACACCCCCTAATAGCCTGCAGAGGTACTCTCCGGATGAGTACTGCGGGTCTGCACTGTCACACAGGTAGTTCTCCATCCGCCATGGGTCTGCACCCAAACAAAGTAGTGCTCCGTCCCCTGGGCTAGTCGACTCACTCCAACTCGAGTCGGCCAAGCAGTCGTCAGGACTCAGCTGGCTACACGGTCACCGTACTCCGAACGCTCGTCTCTGGGACGGTCCTCTCTACGAGCTACAGGTCGATACTCCAAGTATCTCAAAGTCCCAAGAAGAAGTATCTCAAAGGACTGCCTCGTCATAGGGGTCTCAACGCAACAGACGGCACATCAATCAGATTCCTGGTCTGCGAGTTATTAGCCTTTTCGTCCCAGGGGCCCAGTTGGTTTTGTGTGCAAACCAACCCGGCCGTATCTCAACTGTGCCCCAAAATCTCATAGGGTATACTCAAAGGGACCGTTTCTCAACAAGATCACTAACGTCGCTGACGGTTCGTCAAACGGACACTCAGCCTCAAAGTTATCAGCTTTTCCGTTCCAGGGGCCCGGTTGGATTTCGTGTACAATCCAACCCAGCCATATTCCAACAATGTCCAAACCTCAGGAGAAGTATACCAAAAGTTCCGTATCATCAAAAGGAATCCAAAAAAGTCTATGGAACGTCAATCGGACGTTCGGAGCTCAAGTTATAATCATTTCCGCTCTGAGGGCCCGGTTGGATTCATGTTCGATCCAACCCAGTCGTACTTCAAATGACACCGGTTAACCAAACCGGTCACACCATTGCAATCCATACGGAAAAACACACAAGATGGACTACCCATTGGTCCCAAATGGATAGCCGGTGAAAAAGTTGCATTTCACCGTATCATGCGTGAACCGGGCCTTGTGGGGCATGTGCCTCATCCTCGACATAAATATCCAAAATTAGTCTTGATACGTCCTTCATAATTCTAGGGTCGCAACGTCACAGAAGGTTCGTCATTCCGACAATGTATGAGAGAGATATGTCTGATACAAGATCCCGTAATAATAATAATAATATTATTATTCGGTGTTTCATGGCCCCACACCACGAACTAGAATTTAGTATCAAACATTAGACTTGAATCGACCGTATTAATGGCAATATTATATCGCCACTGACGGCAAGCCAATCAGACGTCGCACGCATGAGTTATGGTGGGTCGAAGATTTAATAATATTATTAAATCTATTATTCTTCGAGCGCTTCAGGTACCTGATCAAAAAACCCAAAAAATACATCCAATATTGGACTCATAAATTCTGTCTCAAATTCATGGTCTCACTGCCACTGACGGTTCGTGAAACCGAGATCGCACGAAGAAGTTACGGACAAAAAGTGTTTTATCATCAAAATTAATAATACCATAATTATATTATTAATTTTAATTGATTTCTTTCAAATACCCCATGTCACGCACCACCCTTTTTCATGCACCACCCTTCTTTACGCATGGACACCGTCTTTTGCTGCCCGCCCAGCTGCGCCTCCAGATCAGTTCGCACGCCATTTCGACTTCGATTTAACTAGGAAAAAAGATACGAATGCATATCCTTGATCCTCGGGTCGAGATCTTCGTGTTCGTATGTCGTGCTCAGGGAAACATTGAGTTTCCAGCGTCAATAAATATTTGGACGCCTCCTTCCACGAGCCATTGCGGTTTCGTTCCAAGCCCAAAAAATTAAACGATTGCATATTTGTGATCCTTGCGTCGAGGGCTTCACATCTATATATAGCGCTCAACAAAATAATAGATTTAATATTATTATTAAATCTTCGACCCACCATAACTCATGTGTGCGACGTCCTATTGGCTTTCCGTCAGTGGCGATATAATCCCATCATTAATACGGTCGATTCAAGTCTAATGTTGGATACTAAATTCTAGTTCGTGGTGCGGGACCATGAAACACCGAATAATAATAATATTATTATTATTACGAGAACTTGTATCGGACATATCTCTCTCATACGGTGTCGGAATGAAGAACCGTCTGCGACGTTGTGACCCAGGAATTACGAAGGAAGTTTCAAGTCTAATTTAGGATGTTTAAGTCGAGGTTGAGGCATAGGCCCCACGAGGCCCGGTTCGCGCATGATGCGGTGAAATGCAACTTTTTCACCGGCTATCCATTTGGGACCAATGGGTAGTCCATCTCGTGTGTTTTTCCGTATGGATTGCAATGGTGTGACCGGTTTGGTTAACCAGTGTCATTTGAAGTACGACTGGGTTGGATCGAACATGAATCCAATAGGGCCCTCATAGCGGAAACACTTATAACTTGAGCTCCAAACATCTTATTGACGTGCCATTGACTTTGTTGGATTCCTCTTGATGAGACGAAACTTTTGGTATACTTCGCCTGAGGTTTGGAAATTGTTGGAATATGGCCAGGAGGGATTGTACCCGAAATCCAACCGGTCCCCAGGAATGGAAAAGCTGATAACTTGGACACTGGACGTCCGTTTGACGAACCGTCAGTGGCGTTAGTGATCTTGTTGAGAAACTGTCCCTTTGAGTATACACTATGAGAGTTAGGGGCACAATTGAGATATGTCCGGGTTGGTTCGCACACGAAACCAACCGGGCCCCTGGGACTAAAAGACTAATAACTCACAGACAAGACATCTGATTGACACGTCGTCTGTTGCGTTGAGACCCCTATGACGAGGCAGTCCTTTGAGATACTTCTTCGTGGGACTTTGAGATACATGGAGTATCGACCTGTAGCTCGTGGAGAGGACCCCCACGGAGACGAGCATTCGAAGTACAGAGACTGTGTAGCCAGCTGAGACCTGACGACTTCTTGACCGACTCGACTTGGAGTGAGTCGACTAGCCTAGTGGACGGAGCACTACTTTGTTTGGGTGCAGACCCATGGCGGACGGAGCACTACTTTTGTGATGGTGCAGACCTGTGGTACTCGTCTGGAGAGTACCTCTGCAGGCTATTAGGGGGTGTGCACTATTGTGTTTTGGTGGCATACCCTAGCGGGAAGCACTACAGTGTTTGGGTGGCTGACTCGCGGTACTCGACAGGAGGAGTACCTCAGCAGTCTTAGGTTAGTGAGCAGTACCTCAGAGTCATGACAGGACCACTGTACACTCCAGAGACGGGGGTCTTCAGCAGTTACAGTTTCGATAATGAAATTCCTGGTTTGAGCTGAGTCTATGACCTTTTTGTTTACCTCATGATTGAGATGGGTCACCTGATAACTTAGGTATATGTATGGTCATATACCTGGGTAGTGGTTATCCGTTGATTTCATAATCTTTGTGTTTCCTCATGATTGAGATGGGTTACTTGATAACTTAGGTATATGAATGGGAATATACCGAAGGAGATGTTATCTATTGAGATCTTCTTTGTCGTTATCCTTGTTGGTTTTAGTGAGACCTTGAGGGTCTCGGGGTCCCTACTGAGTATCGTTATACTCACCCCTGCATGGGCTATGCCCGCACCACATTGCGTTGTTTACAGATGACGGGAAGTGCTAACGGAGGCCGAGTGTTCGAAGACCGGACGATACCCAGAGGTGGACCTCACGACGAGTCAGTATCAGGAGGTGGACTTCACAGCGAGACGATTCTCGAAGGATATTGACGGGCAAGAGCATTTTGGAGTCTATCTGTAACTACCCTTCAGGTAGGATCCGTGGTGGATGATCCAGGAGCTGCGCTATTTGTACCTACCCTTCAGGTAGGATCCGTGGTCGATGATCCAAGAGTTGTGCTATCTGTACCTACCCTTCAGGTAGGATCCGAGGAGGATGACCTAGGAGCAGCTTCCTTTCTTCCAGCTGTTGTCTTTTTCTGCTGTACTTCCATTCAGTTGTAGTTGTACTTTTAAGTTGGGTTTTTATTCTGGCCCATTTTCCTGTTCAGCACTTCTTTTGTACTTAGTGTTTACTTCCGCTTGTACTATGTTTTGTTTTTTTTACTTTTATAAAGGAAATGCCTTCCCAGTTATCGGGATTTACGCCTTTGGTGCTAGTCGATAGCCCCTGGCCTATGGAAGGCGGGCTTGGGGTAGTCACGACACGAGCCCCGAGGATGGGTCGTGACAAATCGGGTCCCGACGACAGCACTGCCACCCCGCCTTAACATGGCCGTCGGGTCCTGGCCCACCAGGTACCACCAGTTGCCCCCACAGACACGTTGGGCCCGCCCCATGGTCCACCCACAGATGACTCAGCTACTGATAGAAAAACACGCGGCAAAGGCAGAATCTCCTGTACATGCTTGAGGTGTAGAGCTACTGGAACAAACTCCACACTAAAAAAGGTCTATAAGTCTTCCCATGTGAAGGTCATCCCGTCGCAAAACTAGAACAAGTGGTTCCACCACCTGCCTGCTGCTGCCTGAAGAAGGCTGGAAGTAAAGATCACCATGAAGCCTGCCAGTGTCCCCACTAGCCTGAAGACTCTCACCACAGCCTCCAACCAAACCTCATCCACCTGTGGGTCCGTCTCTCCCTGGAACTTGGGTGGCCTCTGGCGCTGGAACATGTGCAGCGCACTCAAGTGGCATGAATCTCCTACTACGGGGGCTGGTGGCATCGGTGGCCCAACGTATGGTAGTACCGCTGGTGCCTCCGCTGGTGCCTCAACTGCAAGAGGGCCCTGTACCGAAGCCTCTTCGATCGACAGGCTGTCAGTACGCACATCCCTCTAGGCTCTAGCTGGTCATCCGAGAAAAGGAATCCTGAAAGAATCAATGTGACACGGTCAAATGATTATACCTGGTGAGCTGACCTGGGTTGAGATGACATTTAAAAAAACTTCTGGAAACACACACGCAATCAATGTTTTCATGCAAAAAGTCGGAAATCAGTTGTCAGGGTCCTGGTGTATGGATACTTCGGCCACTTGCACCAATACTGGACTCCCTTAACTGAAAACCACACTCGGTACCCTTAAAACTATTGCTTCATAGAAAGAAAATATCATATTTATATGTTCTGCGGTAGAACCGACGCCTCTGATACCAATTTGTCACAACCCGTCCTCGGGGCCCATGTCGTGACTACCCCACGCCCGCCATCCATAGGCCAGGGGCTGGCGACTAGCACCAAAGGCGTAAATCCCGATAACTGGGAATGAATTGCCTTTATAAAAGTAAATAAAACACCACAGAGTACAAGAGGATGTAAAACACAATGTACAAAGAGAAGTGCTGAAAATTAAATGGGCCAGAATACAAACCCAACTGAAAGTACAACTAAAACTAAACAAAAGTACAATAGAAAAAGGGAACAGTTGGAAGAATGGAAGCGGCTCCTAGGACATCCTCCTCGGATCCTACCTGAAGGGTAGGTACAGATGGCGCAGCTCCTGGATCGTCCACCACAGATCCTACCAGAAGGGTAGGTACAGATAGCCTCTACAACGCTCTCGCCTGTCAACCTCCTTCGAGTTTCGTCTCACCATGAAGTCCACCTCCGGATACTGACTCGTCATGTAGTCCACCTCCAGGTACCGTCCAATCCTCAAACACTCGGCTTCCGTCAGCACTTCCCGTCGTCTGCAACCAACACAACGTGGTGCGGGCATAGCCCGTGCAGGGGTGAGTATAATGATACTCAGTAGGGACCTGGAAACCCTCAAGGTCTCACTAAAAACAACATGGATAACCACAAACAAGATCTCAAAAGATAACCTCTACTTAGGTATATTCCCATACATATACCTAAGTTATCAAGTAACCCATCTCAATAATGAGGAAACACAAAGATTATGAAATCAACGGATAACCACTACCCAGGTATATGCCCATACATATACCTAAGTTATCAAGAGACCCATCTCAATCATGGGGCAAACACAAGGTCATAGACTCAGATCAAACCAGGATTTTCATTATCGAAATCGTAACTGCTGAAGAGCTCCATCTCTGGAATGTACAATGGTCCTGTCACGACTCCGAGGTACTGCTCACTAACCTAAGACTGCTGAGGTACTACTCCTGTCGAGTACCGCGGGTCTGCGGCCAACTACCGGGTGCTCCGTCCGCTGTGGGTCTATCGCAAAATACTGGGCGCTCTCTCCAATAGCCTACAGACGTACTCCTCCTATCGAGTACTGCGGGTTAGCGGCCAACTACCGGGCGCTCCGTCCGTCGTGGGTCTGTCGCCAAATACCAGGCGCTCCGTCCACTGGGCTAGTCGACTCACTCCAAGTCGAGTCGGTCAAGCAGTCGTCAGGTCCCATCCGGTTACACGGTCTTCGTACTCCGTACGCTCATCTCCGGGAGGGTCCGCTCCACAAGCTACAGGTCGATACTCCAAGTATCACAAATTCCCATGGAGAAGTATCACAAAGGACCACCTCGTCCTAGGGGTCTCAACGCAACAGACGGTGCGTCAATCGGACGCCTGGTCTGTGAGTTATTAGACTTTTCGTCCCAGGGGCCCAGTTGGTTTCGTGAGCGAACCAACCCGACCGTATCTCAACTGAACCCCGAACTCTCATAGGGTATACTCATAGGGACCGTTTCTCAACATGATCACCAACGCCGCTGACGGTTCGTCAAACTGTCGTCTGGTCTGAAAGATCACAGTTTTTCCGTTCCAAGGGCCCAGTTGGATTTCGGGTACAGTCCAACCCGGCCACTATCCAACAGCAACCATAACTCAGGCGAAGGATGCCAAAAGTTCCGTCTCATCAAGAGGAATTCAACGAGATAGACAACACATCAATCAGACGCCCGGTCTGTGAGTTATTGGCTTTTTCGTTCCAGGGGCCCGGTTGGTTTCATGTGCGAACCAACCGGACCACATTCCGATGGCATCCAAACCTTGAGCGGAGTACGCCAAAACATCCGCCTCACTTAGAGGAATCCATCAAAGTCGATGACATGTCAATCGGACATCCGGAGCTCATGATATGAGCGTTTCCGCTCCGAGGGCCTGGTTGGTTTCATGTACGAACCAACCCGGCTGAACCCAACGTATTCCAAAACATTGAGTGCGATATACCGAAACGACCCTCTCGATCCAAGGATCGCATCTCAATTGACGGTGCGTCAGCCGGAGGCTCTTAGCACAATTTATGGGCAAAAGACCAAACAGTCTCTGAAAACGGGGGGTCTGGGCTCGGACCGACCCAGCCCGACCCCCCCCCCCCAGGTCGACCCGACCCGGGTCCAACCCGGCTGGGCCCGCCCAGCGCGGCGCGGCCCGACCGGCCAGCCGCGGCTCGGCCAACGCGGTCGGGCGGAAGCCGAGGATCGGGGTGCGCGACTCCCCCCCACTCGCCACTAATTAAAGTCGGCGGCGAACCGCCTTCACCCCGGCGTGGCGCGCCGCCACCGCCTTCTGCGGACCACCGGACGCGCTCCGGTGGTCCATTTCACCTGTCGTCATCGCCAACGGTCCTCCCGGGACCAGACCTTCACTGTGAAGGGATTCAAATGCCATACCGGTCTGCTTCGTCATCGTCCGTTGATTGGAAACTCTGGAGAAGTCTGGCACAAATCTCCGATAGTATCCGGCTAGTCCCAAGATACTATGCACCTCCATCACACTCCTGGGTGGCTCCCAAGCTAGCACTGCCTCGATCTTCGCAGGATCCACTGCAACTCCCGCCTCATAGATGACGTGTCCCATGAAGTGGACCTCACGTATCCAGAACTGACACATTGAGAGCTTGCCAAAAAGCTGGTGCTCTCGGAGTGTGTCGAGTACAACTCGCAAGTGGTAGGCGTGATCCTACTCAATCGTCGTGTAAATCAAAATGTCTTCGATGAAGACTACGACAAATCGATCAAGGTATGGCTGAAAGATCCTGTTCATGAGGCCCATGAACACTGCTGGAGCATTCGTTACGCCGAATGGCATAACCAAGAACTTATAGTGTCCATACCGACATCTGAAGGTCGTCTTCTGCACGTCCTCTTCCCGAACTCTGAGCTTATAATAGCCTGTCCTGAGGTCTATCTTCGAGAACCACCGTGCTCCCTTGATCAAATCGAAGAGGTCAACAATCCTCGTTAGCGGATACATGTTCCTCACCATCACCTGGTTCAGGCGACGCTAGTCAACACAAAGTCGCAAGCTCCCGTTTGCCTTCTTGGCAAACTAAATTAGGGTAGCCCAGGGTGAAACACTGGGTCGGATGAATCCATTGCCCTGCATGTCCTCTAACTGTATCCGTAGATCTCGAAGCTCATCGGGGGCCATCCGATACGCTGGAGTCGATATCGGGGTTGTCCCGGGGTATAGGTCAATATAAAATTCTACCTCTCTGCGAGGAGGTAGCCCTGGAATGTCCTCGGGAAAGACATCTGCATACTGATCCACCAGTGCAGGAAAACCAGGACTCCGCATGTCAACTGCTCCTAGGATGAGCCTACCCAACTGATGAGTGATGGGTTGTCCTCTCTTCTATGGAAGTCAATCCTGTGCTGCGAAGGCTCCCTTCTCGCCGGTGAAGGTGAACCTGCTCCCTTCGGTGCGTACACATCGCACCTTGTGCCTAATACAGTCAATCTGTGCATGGAATGTAGATAACCAATCCATGCCCAAGATGACATCGTAAGGCCTCGAGGCCGCAACAAGAAGATCCCAGCCGAAGCTCTCGCCTCCTAGAGTGAGCTCACACTACCGGAACCAGTGCGTAATCAACGAGTCCGCTCCCGTAGGAGTCTCTAGAAGTAAGGATCGAGCCAACGGCTCTGTCAGAATCTCTGAGCTCTGAAAAAGGGCAGCCGCTATGAAAGAGTGACTCGATCCTATGTCTACAAGAACTGCAGCAAGGGTGGAATAGACACAGATCGTACCTCAAATCATCTCGGGCATGCCGTGGTCCTAGGCCTCCGCTGCCTGGAGCTGTGCCTGTCTCTGCCCGCTGGCTCCCTGTGGTCCGGGTGGACCTCCTGGTGGTGGTAGTGGTAGAGCCTCAAAGCGTCGCCCACTACCTGCTGCTCGGCCAGCTCCTCTGCCTCGTCTGCCTCCTCCCTGTGGACTGCCACGGTCGACCCTCTGTCTCTGCCTGGGTGGCCCCTCAACTATCTACTACTCCTTGGAACGGTGGGTCAGGCAGTCACGAGCCATCTGACCCTGCCCGCCGCATGTGTAGCACTGCCTGCCTCTGGAAAGACTGGCTCCACGCTGTGTGCCCCGCACTACTGAGCCAGTGTCCTGAGGTCATCTGCGTGAGGGTCTGGTCTACCTGGACCCCTAAGACATCCGTCAACTGCCTGCCGCAGAAGACTCTGCTACGTGCCATCCCACGGTTGGTCTCTCTATTGATGAAGGCTCAGAAAGGAATCTCTCGATCAAAAGGGCTCACTCCAGTACTCATGCCTGGGTCGGAATGCTGAGGGAGATTAGATATGCCCTTATCTCGTGTCTCAAACCCTGCTCAATGGTCCGGGCCCGGAAGAATGGTTCTCGTACCATTTCTGTAGAGTAGCGCTAGAGATCCGTAAATCTCGCTGAGTACTGGGCGACCGTCATGCTACCCTGCGCAGCTGAAGAATCTCTTGGATGTGCACCACACAGAGGGTGGTCGGGACGATCTCTGAGCGGAAGAGGATCTCAAAGTCCGTCCAGAGAAGAGATGCCTCATCGTGCAACTGGAGCATCAAGATCCACCATCCGCCCGCTGCTACGTGCAGTAGGCTCACTGCGAGGATCACCATGAGGTCTGCTGGTGTCCTCACAAGCCTGAAAACTTGTACAACAACCTCCAGCCAGTCCTCAGCTGCCTGGGGGTCCGTCTCCCCGTGGAACCTAGGCGGTCTCTAGCGCTTGAACTCATGCAGTGCACTGAAGAGACGTGCATCATCAGCGGCTGGGGCTGGAAGCATCGGTGGCTCGGCGGGTAAAGGTACCATCAGTGCCTCAACTGTTAAAGGGCCCTCGAACACTCGGCCTCCGTCAGCACTGTCCGTCATCTGCAACCAACACAACAAGGTGTGGGCATAGCCCGTGCAGGGGTGAGTATAACGATACTCAGTAGGGACCCCGAGACCCTCATGGTCTCACAAAAACCAACATGGATAACCACAACGAAGATCTCAACAGATAACCTCTACTTAGGTATAGGCCCATGCATATACCTAAGTTATCAAGTAACCCATCTCAATCATGAGGGAAACACCAATATCATGAAGTCAACAGAAACCCACCACCCAGGTTTATGCCCATACATATACCTATGTTATCAAGTATCCCATCTCAATCAAGAGGTAAACACAAAGGTCATAGACTCAGCTCAAACGAGGATTTTCATTATCGAAACCGTAACTGCTGAAGAGCCCCATATCTGGAGTGTACAGTGGTCCTGTCATGGCTCCGAGGTACTTCTCACTAACCTAATACTACTGAGGTACTCCTCCTGTCGAGTACCGCGGGTCAGCCACCCAAACACAGTAGTTCTTCCCACCGGGGAATGTCACCCAAACACAGTAGTGCACACCCCCTAGTAGCCTGCTGAGGTACTCTCTGGATGAGTACTGCGGGTCTGCACTGTCAGACAGGTAGTTCTCCGTCCGCCATGGGTCTGCACCCAAACAAAGTAGTGCTCCGTCCACTGGGCTAGTCGACTCACTCCAAGTCAAGTCGGTCAAGCAGTCGTCCGGTCTTAGTTGGCTACACGGTCTCCGTACTCCACACGATCGTCTCCAGGAGGGTCCACGCCACGAGATATAGGTCGATACTCCAAGTATCTCAAAGTCCCACGAAGAAGTATCTCAAAGGACCGCCTCGTCATATGGGTCTCAACGCAACATACGGCGCGTCAATCGGGCGCCCGGTCTGTGAGTTACTAGCCATTTCGTCCCTGGGTCCCGGTTGGTTTCGTGTGCAAACCCAACCGGTTGTATCTCAACTGTACCCCGAACTCTCATAGGGTATAATCATAGGGACCGTTTCTCAACGTGATCACCAACGCCACTGACGGTTCGTCAGACGAACGTCTGGTCTGAAAGATAACAACTTTTCCATTGTAAGGGCCTGGTTGGATTTCAGGTACAATCCAACCCGGACACTATCCAATAGCAACCAAAACTCGATCGAAGTATGCCAAAAGTACCTTTTCATCAAGAGGATTTCAACAAGTCAGAAGCCACGTCAATCAGACGCCCGGTCTGTGAGTTATTGGCTTTTTCGTTCCAGGGGCTCGGTTGGTTTCGTGAGCGAACAAACCCGAACACACTCCAATGGCATCCAAACCTCGAGAGGAGTAAACCAAAAAAACTGTCTCACTTATAGGAATCCATCAAAGTCGATGGCACGTCAATCGGACGTCCGGAGCTCAAGATATAAGCGTTTCCGCTCCGAGGGCCCGGTTGGTTTCGTATCCAAACCAACTCGAACGAACCCAAAGTCTTCCGAAACATTGAGTGCGATATACCGAAATGACCGTCTCGATCAAAGGATTGCATCGACACTGACGGTGCATCGATCAGAAGTCTACATGTCATGATATGGGAGAAAGACCGTGAGGGGTCCGAAAACGGGATTTCGGGCCCGGCCCGAGACCCCCCCCCGGGTCGGCCCGAACCGGGTCGACCCGACCCGGGTGCGGGTCCGGCCTGGCCGGTGCAGTACGTCCTGTCCGGGTGCGGCCCCACTCGGTCTGCCCAAGCCGGCCCGGCTCGGCCAGGGGTACGGCCGAACGACCGAACCGTGCGGGGGGCGCTGCCCCCGCGTGAAGAGCCGCGACCCCGCGGTTGGGGCCGCCCGTGCCAGCGGACGCGGCAGCCGGCCACGTCCTTCCACACCCCTCTAGTGCCGCGCGGTCATGGAACTACGTTCCTCCGTCGCGGCTTCAGCCGCGGCGGATTCTTCCGGCGGCGCTCCGGGCACCACCGCCCACGACCGCCGGCGCCGCCGCACCAGCGCGGCGCCCCGGCAGGGGCTTCCGCGGACCACCGGAAGCGTTCCGGTGGTCCGATTCACCTGCGGTCTTCGCCAGTTGTCACCCCGGGATCCGACCTTCGCTGCAAAGATCCCAAAACGCCCGTGCAACTTCGTTTGTCATCGCTCGTCAATCCGCACTTCATTTAACAAAACACGGCGTCTTCGTGGTTCTCTGACGCGACGCGATGGCACCGCGCCCCTTCACGGTGGACCGACTCCGTCCGCGGATGTCTTCGGGTTTCTCCGATGCGGCGCGACTACGTTGCATCCTTGTTCGTTTTCACGGCGCGGCACGACGGTGTCGTGTCCTTGTTCGTTTTCACGAAGCAGCGCGACGGCGCTGCGCATTCCTTGTCGCACGTTTCCGCGCGGTGCAACGGCACCCCGCCATTCCCGTTTCAATCCACACAAGAAACCCACATGGATAAGGAGGAGGGTCAGCCGTGTTTGTGCGGTCTGGCCCCCTCTCGTTAATTGATAGTAAACTTTCATATTTCATAGAAATAGTCAAGGTAATAATCACGAACAAATTAAATAATAATCATCAATATCAATCCGCATGAACGAACGATCCGCAGATCAACCTGGAATTGGTTGGTCCGTGCTCGTAGTTCTTTTCTCAAAAAGATAAGAGAACACCAAAATAAATTCCCCTACCTTGATAAATGATGTTCCACGTTGGGCGTCGTGGAAAACGGAATCGTGAGGAAAGAATTCGTAGGCGACATCGGAGTGCGTCTGATGCGGCGTCTCCTCACTTGTCGCGGAGAAGAGGAAATATGGCACATCGATCGTTCTTCGCGGAACCGGCGTTCTTCGTCGAAGAAGATGCCGTTCTTCGTCGAGAAGGATGTCCTCTTCTTCTTCACAATAATTCTCTTCCAGTCTTCCTTAGCACAACGAAGACCTCCCAAAATAAAATAATAAGCTACCCTCGATATTTTATTAACACAAGCCATTTCAAATTTCAAAACTCAAAACACTTAATTAATTAATTGAGTAGGTTCAATTAATTAATTTGTGTATGTTGGCAACAGTTAAGAGAGGGAGAGAGAAGGTCCTCTTAAATGTTGAGAGAGTTAAAGAGGGGTTTCTTTGAGAGTTACAAATTAATGAGGGGGGGGGGGAAGGTTATGAGAGTTATAGGAAGTTGTAAGGTTGGGGCTCGTGTGGGCCCCACCTCACTATTATCCTCACATGGGTAGTTTGGTGCCCCACCCCAACTCCCCCATGTAGGATATATCCACTTAGATACAAAAATAAAATTGTTCCACAATTTTATTCACTTCATATATAACCCACAAATTTTAACTTCTCCTCCCGAGCAAACGCAACTGCGATAAAGGTCCCCTTAATCAATTATTGGCTTTGAGAGTTCATCGATGCCCTCAGATTACAATTCCGAGCAATGGTTCAAAGGATAGAAAAACCCGCTCGTTGGTTCACAGAATGTACCAGACCTAAATTTCGAAAAATGATTCTGGGCACATCATGCCTCGGAATCAGGCGCCTTCAGAAACTGTGTTCTTGTAAAATTCAAAAAAAAATTAAGAAACAAGTTTCCTTAAAATATCCAAGTCTTTACATGGGAGGATGAATTTCAATGAAATCAGAGACTGAATTTCAGAGAATATAGTGTTTGAATTTCATATAATTCAGAGTCTAAATTTCAACGAATTCAGAGTCTAATTTTTAGAGAATTTGGAGACTAAAATTTTGAGAATCTATAGTCTAAAAATAGTGAGATTCAATATCTAGGAAACTTTTTGGTTCTAAGGCTTGAATAAGGATTTTTTTAAGGTAATTTTTTCTTTAGAGAAATAAAGTTAATCTTAAATAATGAACCACAAAAAAACATAGAAATGTATGTACGAGTTAAATAAATTAAATTTCTTTATAGAAAAAAACTAAGGAAATTTTTATTATTATAAAAAAAGGAATGGAAAACACATATGAAGATTATTTATGTAACCATAGCATCATGATATTCCAAACCCATGTTCCAACACAAGAAAACCATGTGAACACAAAGATATGTGGTTTCCATAGTTAGAACATGTTTTTTCAAAATGTGGTCCCTATTAGGAATAATCATGTGACTCCACAAGGTGAGGTGCATGGTTTGGGTGTAGTGTTATGTTAAATTGTGTTTCCTATAAATGAAATCAGGTACACAAGATTATAATCCTATAAAAATTATTGAAATAAATTATTGAAACCTTTTCATATATTACAAAACACTATAAATCCTCCCTAAAATGTTTTGTATCATTTGTTAGTGATACGTAGATGGATTCCAAAGCATTCCAACATAAGTTATTGATGATCTGAAGCATGAATTGAAGATCTTAACCTCTCCTAGTAAGATATTCTCATCCTTCTTGGTTTCCTATCCTTCTATCATCCCTTAAAGGGGAATATTGCACTATTTTTATACAATCTAGACCTAGGTTTTGGTAGATCTAATTATTTTGATCATGGATTTAGGTTTTGAACCTAGATATTATTCCTCATTATGCAATTTAATGTTAATCTTAAATTTTGTATTTCCATTTATGAGTGTTATCAATGATCTCAAGGTAGGTGGTCTAAATTAAAATATCATAGTCTATAATTCCAATTGTGCTTATCTGTTGTCAAATTTTAATCAAAGCGTTGGAAAATTGAATATTAAAATGAAAAAAATAATTGATTAACTAATTTCTGGATTGATGGGCTTAATGGGATAATGGGATTATGGAATTTCAATAATTAATTGGTGAATTGATTGATGGGATAATGGGATTGTGGAATTGGATAAATTAATTTATGAATTAATTAATGGGATATCGGGATTGAGGATTTGGATTAATTAATATCTGAATTAATTAATGGTATACTGGGATTGTTGAATTGGATTAATTCATTGGTGAATTAAATAATTGGTTAAGGTTGTTCGGGAATAAATTGGAAACTAGGATTTTGTAATTCTTCAATTAATGTGATTATGAAATTACTGACAAAAAAATTATGATATGGTTTGATTTATTTTTAATGGGTTAATTGGATGAACATTGAAAACTAGTTTATTGGTGGATTTTTCACATTATACCATGTGATTATAGTATTTAAACGTAATTGTATTTGATTGGTTGAATGATATATAATGATTGGAAATGTGATATGAGGGTTTATGTGGATTAACCTTGATTGATGTGATATATGTGATATATTTGTGTTTGACAGATATACGAGGTGGGGGGGCAAATAGACTGAGGCTCAAAATACCCATATGTGATATTGTGTTCTGGGATAGAGATTGTGAAACCAATTACCCATATAATATTTAATTTTTGGTAAATTTATTTAGGATCCAAATATCCACATGTGACATTGAGTTATGGGATAGGGAAAGAGGCTCCAAATATCCATGTTGTTTTAGACACAACATTCAATGTTGATGAGATGGAACTAGACTATGGTTCCAATTATCCTTCATTTTGTGAAGTGTAATGATAAATGATAATAATGGTATTTTTATTGGGTTGATATATCAAAATAGTCCAATTCATGTATTTAGGGTTTAAGTGTCCTTAGAAACTCGGGGGTTATGTGGTTTAACTAAGAGTAATTGAATAAATGTAAATTATTAACATTATTACAGTTATTTTATTATTTATACAACTGCATAGAATGTTATTGACTGGATATGGTTTTAGAAACCATTAATGGTTGAATAATTAGTTGTACTCACACCCGTATTAGTATGCATAATCAATACCTGAAAAGAATTTATGTTATCATGACATGATAAGTGCAAGGGGCGTTATTTAATGGATGAGTTGGGAAAGGTCATGGATGATGGAATTGGATGTGATTCAGAACCCTCTATGTAGTTGTCATTGTATTTATTTAGTTTTCATTTTCTATATTTACACATGACATTTATTTGGAATGGAATATCAACTATTTTGTATTGGATATATTATTCCCTGTTTTTTTATCATGTGATACTGGTTTAGATTGGATTTTAGTTATACAATTTCCATATTTTTTATTTATATCTACTATTTTAAAATTTTTATAAAGATGGTGTATTCTACACATGATCATTATTAGAACCACTCTACTAGTTGGTAGCCTCTAGAAGATGGGGATTCAAGCTTGAGGTCATGTAACTAATTTACATAGGTAACTAGTGTGTGGCACTTGGGTTGGGACGTTACAAAGTGGTATCAGAGGTGGGGTTTTTCCCCTTTTATTGTGTTCATATTTTGTTATGGAAGATATGAGAATATGATGAGTTAGGTCCTGGATAATATATCAAGAGTAGGAATAGATAATCCAGGAACATGGGTAAAGACCATTTCCCCACGGTTAGATTGTGGTTATTTGATATGTGTTGTTATAGTTGGATTATACTCCACCTAAAGTGATATAATTATTGCGTGATGTGATTTATTTTTATATTTTATTTGATTTGACTCATGGCCGGATATGGCATGAGATTTGAGTATGCATGTAGAATTCTAGGAAGCAATTATTATTTTGTGATAGGAAATTGTGTTTTGCGTAAGTCATAGGAAGCATTTTATGTATTCACAAAAAATTGTGTTTTGGGTAAGTCATTGAACTGAAATTATTTTCCGTTCTTATGTGAATTAAATGGAAAATACATCCTAGTATGAAATTGAGAACTATAAATGACGAAAGATGTGATTTAATGGGTTTTTAATGAAACATGAATTATGATAATGTGTTTAACCTAATTTATTATGACATATATAGAGAATTGTTACGGGTTGTGATAGTGCCTCACTTTTGACCGTGTTGTGAGAAAAAGGGGTAAATGACTTTTTATGGCTTAATATGAGTTCTTCTAATTAACTATTTCAATTTTGTGTTATTTTTTCTAAGATATTTGTTTGGAATTGAATATATATGCATCCATGATGATTCTTGTTGATTGGATGACTAACTTTTATGGATAGAAATGATCCACCAGTATTGGATCCTAAGGAACCAAAAGTTCTAATTGAATGAGTGAGAGATCAGTTCCATGATAAATTTTCTCAGTTCATCCCATTTATAGAGAGATACACAGAGCGGGTTGTGAAAATTATATCAGATCTGATGAGGTTTTTTTTTCATTATATATCCCTCTAATGATTACTGCAGAGGTTGGACCCGAGGTACAAGAATTATGGATTGATTTTATCCATGTTATACTATACTATTTAGAGAATCCTACTATGAAAAGGACACTTTGGATGCTTATATTTTATGAGGATTAGTTAATATCTTGTGGGATGTTCATTCATGGACTAGGTATCTAGATGGTATGGTATGGAATCACATCGTAGATAAGTTTATAGAGAACATTCATCCAGTAACACTAATATAGGCTAAGATAGTATAGCTCATGCAGTTGACTAATGGGATAATGTTTATGATGAAATATGTTAAACGCATTACTAACATGTAGTTGTTCTCTCTAATTATAGTAGTAAATTATATATATATATATATATGAAAAGGTGTTTTCAATACATTATTAAATGTGATATTAATCCCCAAGTTAATATATTTTGACAAAAAACATTTTCGAATGTGGTAAATCAAGCTCTCATATCAAAGGGAATCATGAAGGGGGATTCCAATGGAGGATAGGAGGTTTCTGATGGACAATATATAGGTATGAATTCTGATGTTGGGAAGTTTCATTATGAAAATTTTCAAAAAAATATTGGAATGAATAGTATACATGAGGGATGATTAGTTGCTGATGATATTGCTCAAGTGCCTTGCCACAACTACGGTTGGGTATGACACTTTCGTAGGTATCGTCCCTGACCACATGTAGAGTGTCGGGCTTGTGGATGAATGGGAAATATACATACATCTAATGGAAACCATGAAAGATGGGTGGTCATAATATAGATAGGATGAATTACAGTGGGGTAAGGGGATCTTCTACACCATAATAGACTGGCTGTTAGAGATCTACTAGCTACGGGTGTTTAGTTAGTGGGTGTGGTCCTTCTGGGTAAGAGTGCCTTTATAAGCAGAGTGGTGCAACAGAAGGGGGTCATACTATATCACAGGTAAGAGGGGAAGGACAATTTTTTGAAGTTTGGCCTTCAATAGTGGATTGTGAGGATATACGGTTGATAGTTTGTGTTGTCATTCTTGTAGATTGTACTCTATCTAGTTCTTTGTTTAATATCGATGCCTCTTATTATTTTATATATTCACAATGTGGGAATGGTTTGAGAATGGCGGTGGAGTTCGTGCGCATTGTTATGATGATAGGTACACCCTTAGAAGTTTGATTGATAGACATATTCTTTTTCAATGGATTCTTAATCGTGGTTGGGGAGTATCATTTTCTTGGGGACCTCATCATTCTAGATAGATCATAAATTGAAATAATTTTTAGAATGGTCTTGTTAATAGAGTACAGATCCCAAATTGATTATTACCAGAGGATAGTAACTTTTGCATATTCTAATAGTGAAAATTATATACACCACTAAGTGCAGGATATCTCTATGGGATGTGTAGTGCAAGTTCATCTAAAACTGAGGGATCTCAGCACCCATGTCTCTAGTCTATTTGTGGACTATGGGGGTGTGAATATGGATATTTTTCAACCAATAGTGGATAGGTTTTACAATTTTTATCATCAATACTTATCAGGGAATCCACTGGATAGAGATTTGGTAATTATATTTTATCTCATGTTATGGGTGGAGCAAGATTCTATTCCACCATATAAAATAGCACTAATAGAGATTATGGATCTCATGGTTGAATTGGAAGATTTGATTGTTAAGTTATTTATCCATAAATTTATATCACCGTAGGGTTCTCTAGTGTTGTTTTCAAAGAATTGTGACTAATCTTCTCACATGTGTATTGATTAACAAATTTTCAGCATGTTGACTATGATGAATCGGTATCCTCTTCCACATATCAATGATATGTTTGACTAGTTTAAGAGAGCTTATGTCTTCTCCAAGACATAATTAAGATCAGTGACTCATCAGTTGAGAGTTAGACCATCTAACGTACCACCTACTACATTTAGATAGAGGTATATATTTTATTATTTCATCATTATTATATTAATTTTGATGAAAACAGAAGTAACATTTATGGAATTGATGAATAGAATCTTTCACCCATACATGGATCAATTTTTGATAGTGTTTGTGGCTCACATAATGGTGTACTCTACGACTCTTGAAATCCATTCCAAATATATTGACATCATCCTATGTACAATGACAAGGAATTAGATATATGTTGATTTATCTAAAAATAGGGTTCAGATTGACCAAGTACAATTTTTTGTCACATCATGTCAGAGGAAGGTGTTTCAATTGACCCAGATAATGTGAATGAGGTAGTTTCTTGGGAGAATCCCATGAAAATTTTGGATATCATTACATTTTTGGGGTTATAGAGATATTAGTATATATTAATCAAGGTATTTTCCAATTTTGAAGAACCACTTTTAGGCTTTACCAATAAGGTAATAATGCTAGAATGATAGAAAGTATGTGAAAATGCCTTACAAGAGATGAATAAGCGTTTGACAAGGGAACTAATATGGATCGTACTAAATCCATGTGAGGAGTACACGGTGTTTTGTGAAACTTATTGGATAGGTCTTGAGGTAGTGATAATGAAGGTATATTGATTTTTGACATATGGGTCACCAAAATTGTGGAAACATGAAAAACATACCCTATGCATGTCCTCAAGTTCATTGCAGTGGATTATTATTTGATGTGTTTGCAACATAATCTGTTGGGTGAAAATTTTCATATAAACACTGATCACAAGAGAATAAATTATATCGTGTAAAAAATGATATTTGATAATTTGGCAGTGGCGTTTGGTTTAATATAAGCATTTCTTTGATTTTAAGCTAGCATATATGACCAGAAATGACAATATTGTTGTTTTTGAGTAGGAAAACTTATACTCAAGTAGTTTTGTAGTATAGTTCAGAGTGGAAGATGATGACTTTTCTTAATGACATGCATGTGGTGATTTTGGAGAACCAATAGTATATGACTTTCATATTAGTTTTAGTGATGTTTAAACTTTTGATCTGGATTAGGGAAAGTAATAATGAGCATCCAAAGTGTTTGTCCTTGATAGAAATCCTTAAAGGTGTGAAGTCACCTTCTGACTATACAATAGATGATGATGACACCTTTTGTGTCATTAATCATGTTGTTGTTCCTACGAGCATGTTGGAGGAGATGATTTGTGAATTTCATTCCTCAAATTGGGCAACGAATCCAGGTGTGACCATAATGTATTTTGACCTATGTCTATAGTTTTTTTAGATAGGAATGAAAAAAATAGATTATATTGTTCATAAAATGATGCTACACATGTCAGTAGGTGAAGGATAAGAATCAACCACCTAGTGGTTTACTACAGTCATTGTCCATTCTAAAATGGATGTGGGATGAGGTTACATAGATTTTTTGGATTCTCTACCCAGGATCTGTTAGATGATTGGCCTTATTTGGGGTTTATTGAAATGTCTTACTAAGGTATCACATTTATTTCTTATACGGGAGACCATCTTAGTGGATCTGTTTGGATATTTTTTATGTCTAGGAGATAGTTATACTACATGTAGTGACGTAGAGTATTTTTTAGACCATGAATCAAGTTTTAATTTACGTATGTATCAAGTCTTTAAGAATCCTATTTGTAAACATGTATTATTGAGTACAACATTAAACCCATAGACATATGGGGAGTTAGAATGTACTATATAGGTTATTGTGGATATGTATTGGGTATGTGTCTATGACTTTGGATAGACATGGAAAAAGAACCTTTATTTGTTGGAGTTCCCCCAAAATAAAATTTATTAGTAAACTATTCATAATCATCATTTAATTCACTGTACTGTAAACCACACATAGAACCTCTATGTTGGACATAGGCTGGCGAGTCGGTGCTATTGGTACTGAGTCTCGTACAGGAGACATCATATCTGGTTTAGTTAATTCAGAATTGGCTGACTACATCTTAGAGTAGACGAATGTCATATATTGATAGATGTTGAATACCCCTAGTGTTTAAAGTGGGTAATAATGAATTCATTTTGTTGTCTTCATGGTTGGTTCACAATAGGATATGGAGGCAGAGCACGTTTTTGCCCAGGATTGTTGGACCATTTGATCTTTTGGAGAGAATTAGACTAGTGGCATTCTGATTGGATCGTCCATAGAGGAATAATGTTTTTCACAATTTCATTCATCTGTCACATATTCATCGGTATCACCCTAAACCTTCCCATGTGATTGATTTGGATGGTGTTGATCTTGAGACTAATGCGTCCAACAAGAAGCATATGATATTTCTATTGGATCATATTGAGAAAATTTTGTGGGGTGAGAATATGATGATAGTTAATATATTGTGGAAATATGGATATGTTCAGGAGGAAAAATGGGATATAGATGTAGATATGTTAGCTCAGTGGCATAATCTCTTTTACTTGGAATCTTAGTGATGTTTGGGAGTACATCTTGAGGATGAGATATTATATGGGGATGATTCTAAGATCCTGAACTTTTTTTGGAGATTTATTGAGCTCATATACATGAATTCATTCACCTTATTTTGAGGACATATTGATTAGGTTTTCCCATGGGGAGTGTTTCGGTGATATTCGGTAATTTTGTAAGGATGTGGGGCTATTAGGGGCGTCCATGGGTTGGGTTGGGTCTGGTTGATGGGGATTTTTGGACCCAACCCGATCGAAAGAGGTCGGGTCAGGCATGTTTTTTAACTCGGACCCTACCCAACCCAACACATACAGATTCAGGTTGGGTTGGGTTGGGTTTATGGGTTTATGGGAAAAAATTGACATTTTCTGGATATCCCGCATGACATCTCCGCTTTGACCCGGTGCAACCGCTATCCCCTCCACCCAAGAAGGATCTTCCTCCCTATGCCTCCAAGTCTTGCAATCAATATTCTTAAAAATGGAGGCAGTGGAGAATCCATCATCTATGGCAAGCGGGTGCTAATGAATGTGACAATGATCACAGGGGTTCTATAAGAATCCTCCCCAATATTTCTCTCCTCCAAGTAGAAATCGCACTTCCATACCCCCATTGTCGAAAACAAACCACGAATAACTAGTAGAACAATAAAAAAAATTAATAATTCAAATATTTCAATATTATCTTACATGCTTGAACAAAATCAATCACTACGCTCAAAAAATTCAAGTGCTTCAAAGATCAGTTCCATGCTCGAAAAATTCGACCTCTTCTCCTAAAAAATTGAAAGAATTTTTTTTAGAATAATGTGAAAATAAAAAATTGATCCTGACTATCGAAAAAATCCAGCGCTTCTAGGTTTGGTTCCACAATCTATCGAAATCAATCGCTTCCTAATCCTCAATGGTTGGATTCCTTGGATGAAACCCCTACACTCATCTTATATCTGGAGAAAAAAGAGCTCCCCTCCCTGGCGGATCTGGTTCTGTAGTCATAGCCGAGACAGAGGAGGAAGGCAGCAGTGAGGCGAGGTGATGGACATAGGGTTAGTGTGGTGGAGTGGTGTCCCTCGGACAAGGTGGAAGAGACGATGAACAGTAGGGAAGGATATATAGAAAACAATAGTAGAGGTGGGGGTGATGTACGGTAGTGACATCATCAGCCATGTAGGATGGATGTTTGGCATGGGTGTTGTAGGTAGGTAAAGAGGAATATGATCGAATGGCCCTCATATTGGGAGGGAGGGAGTAAATAGAGTGAAGTCTGACTAGAAGGGGTCACATGAGAGGAATATTAGCTTGGTCAGTCGACCCAATGCATGTGGCTATCGGGTTGAGTGGGTCGGGTGGGGTTATTTTTTCCCAACCCGTGACCCGACCCAAGCCAACCAAATTATGACTCAACCCGACCCAACCTGTGGAATTGTTCTTTTAACATGACCCAACCCGACCCAACCCAGTCGGGTCGGCTCGGCTCGGTCGTGTTGGATCGGGTCTGGACACCCCTAGGGGCAATGCACGGTTTTTGAATGATTTCTCCAAACCTTGCACCCATCCATGAAATCCATGTGAACAAAAAATAGAGTGGATTCACACAGATAGCGCACAGTTTAAAAAACCATAAAAACCTCTTACGATTAACTATGTGACACCCCTATATGAGGTTCATGGATAGGGTTAATTCTTAGCTAAAACCATCATCCCCATATAGGAATACCTTCTTGTGAGATTTTAAATCCCCATAAATTATTTTATAAATTCATGAACCCCCGTCTTATAACACAAACACCCTAGTTCAACCCTAAAAGTTGTTATCTCATTTTTAGAGGTTACTAGAAAGATTCAATGGCTTTAAAATCTCCTTTCATGATGATTTTAATCATGGAATGAAGATCCAATGCACTCACTATAAGATATTCTCATCCTATTTGGTTTAATATCCTTCTACCATATTTCTCTAAACATTTGAAGGAGTGTATTACTCATGTTTTTTTGGATATATATATATATATATGTTTTTTCTAGATGTAATATGTTTTATATTTAACATAGGTTTTGGATCTAGATCTAATTATTCATTAAAAAATTTGACATTTCACTTCAATTTTGGATTTCAGTTTGTGAGCATTTTAACCGATCCTATGGTAGGTGTTATAATTAAGTTTCAAAAGTCTAGAATTATAATTTCATGAATGTGTTGTGAAATTTCAATTGGAATTTTTTAGAATTATATCATGTATTGAATAAATTCTTTGATTAGTTAATTTATGGAATAATGATATTGGCGGGATAATGGTATATTGTAACTAGATTAAATAAATGTGGAATATATTTTTGTGATAATGGGATTTTCGAAATGGATTTAATATTTGGTGAATAAATTAATGTGATATTGGGATTACAAAATTGGATTAATTAATGGGAGAACTAATTAATAGGATATTGAAATTTTGGAATTAGATTAATTAATTAATGGGATATTGTGATTGTGCAATAAATGAGAAATTTAGAAGATTTAATTGTTTAATTAATGTTGTTATAAAATATTTGGCAATAAAAATTAAAAGATGGTCAACATAACCATTAATGGGATATTGGTTTATAATATCGAATATTGAAAACTTGATTATGATTAATTTCTCACATTATTCAATTTGATTAGATTATTGGACCATGATTTATTTTTATATGAGGAATAATATATCATTCTATAAAATTTGATAAGAAGGATATTGTTGATTAACCATTATTGATGTGATATATGTGATATATTTGTGCTTGATTGATATACATGGGTGGGACAAGAACTGAGCCCCAAATACCCATATATTATATTGGGTTATGGGACAAGGACTAAGGATACAAATACACAAATGATATACAATGTGGGTTAGGTATTGAGGCACCAAATACCCATATGTGACATTGAGGAGTGGGATATGTGCATGGTCTCCAAAAACCCACAGGGTATTAGAAACTTCTTTATATTCCCATGAGTTGGAATTATACTGTGTTTCCAATTTTCCATGATAGTTATTGAATTATAATGATGAATGTTAACCATGGAATTGTTATATGGTTCAGTCTCTGGAATAGGATGAAGCATGTATTGAGGGTTCATGCGTCCTTACGAACACATGTAGTTAATGTCGTTAAATAAATACTCGTTGAATAAATGCAAAAAAATTAGTTTATTTATTTTATTTTATTATTTAAACGACGACATACATTATTATTGACATGAAATTTTTTTTGACTTTGATTTTAGGGGCCTAATGAGTTTTACAAATACAATAATCATACTACCTGATTGTTACCCTAATATAAATAATGTTTGTAGGACTTGATAAGGTAAAAGGATTTGTGTTATATGGATGAGTTGGGATAGACCATGGATGAGGGAACCAGATGTGATTCGGGACCCTCTTGGTAGTTGTCATCGTCTTTATTTATTTTGGGTTTTAATATTGACACCTGACATCTATTTGCAATTGAATATCTACTATTTAGTTTTGGATATTTTATTTACAATTTTTTTCATCATGTGATACTACTGTGGTTTGATTTTTGGTTATACTAATTTGTAATTAAATACTTATTTCCATTATTTTGATACATTGTTAAATAGGGTATAGTCTCCCCATGATTTTCATAGAGCCTCTCTACTTGTCAAAAACCTCCAACATATAAGGAGACATGCTTGAGGTTAGGTAACTGACCGGATTGGGGTACCGGTGTGTGGAAGCTACGTTAGTATGTTACAACTAGTTCCACAACATTTTGCATCTATAATAGCCTATATGCAATTTTAGGACTCTAGTTGAATAATTATTTCTCAAGAATTAATAAATTCACATGTCCTAAAAAACAAAAGCTACAAAAAATTGATTTACGGAATTTAAAACACTAACTTTTGACAATCCGATATTCATAATTTCTCATAGGACACTTACATTAAAACAAATATTCTATGAAATATAAAAAAAGGAACTCCAAAAAATCAGAAATCGGTGTCACCAAAATGAGAATGAAAAAAATTGTAACAAAACCCATAAAGTGAATCTGGATAGAAAACCTACGAAACCCAAAAGGGTTATAAAAGGATAAAAATTATTGATTCCTTCTAAGATAAACTTCCAACAACTATCCATCCTCATAAAATTTTCCAAGACTCACGAAATTATAATTAGTGTGCCACCCATAAACCTTAAAAACATTCCAAAACTAAAAAAAAATCAAAACACTTAGACTATGAATGATTCTAATTTGATTTAAAAAAATCCTAGTATAATGAAAAAATACGACTGAGAATTCCCCAATAAAAATTGCCTCAGAAGATCAACATGGGATCTAGACCCAGGTCATGGGAGGACAACCTGGGACCATTTATAAAAACCAAAACCCCTCATAAACCCTACTAATATGAAAAGAAAAAACCAACCTTTGACGTCATGAAAAGCTATCACCCAAGACATTCCCTATCATATATTTTATGCCAAAACTGAGGCATGCACCTAATGAAAATGGACGATCACTGAAACAACCATTAATTCCTGAAGAGTAGTCAAAGGGGAATACTCAGACAAATACATATTATTAATTTCCATAGAGACTCCAACTCCAATGACATTGGTATTCTAAAACAAATAAACTATTATAATCACTACATTTAATATATATCATCACCTAAAAAAGTAAATAAGGATTCTTAGAATCTAACCATATACTCTTTACTAATACTTTTTTCGAGGAATAATCTAAAAACCAGAATCACAAAACATAATAAAAACACATCATAATACAAAACCCATCAAATAAAAGACAATGACTAACCCAAATTAAAAAAACCAGTTCAAAAAAACATCCCATAAAAACTGGAAATCTCAAAAGGATATCTGAATAAACAAAGTGGAAACAACCAAGAAGACTCAATCAATAAAATTCATAAATCCACCTTTTTTAATCTTATTTAAAAAAATAAAAATTTTAATGTAAACATTCACCAATATAATCATATGAAACATTTCACATGAATTCATACCCACTTTTTCTTATGAAAATTAACACATAGACACTATTATGAAATTATTGCTCACGTATACACAGGTGTGAACAAACATAAAGAACACTAAGGGTCATGAAAAGCATGATTCCATCTCAAATAATTCCTTAAAGAATTCTAATAAATTTTAATTCCACCCTGTATACAAAAAAAAATTTAAAATCAGAAATCATATTTATTTTAAAATTTTCATAGAACATATCAAAATCTATAAAAACATAAATTTCATTTCAAAACAACCAATGGATTTTTATTTTGAAATACAATTCTGAAAAACCAGACATCAATTTTAAAATTCAAATGAAACATCCCAAAAATAAATGAAATAAATAATGATAATAAATTGGAAAATACAAACTCTCAAATAATTAAAATTTTAAAATATAAAATGAAAAATTTATTTACACAATTTGGAAGGTCAAGAACCAACCATGTGAAGCTCACTAGAGGAAAACATAGGCACTTGCATTGTTTATACACCGCTTTTCTGAACATGCACTATAATTATTCTCCCTATGAACCATTCAAAAAATGGACTCCAAACATTGGTGTTTCTAAAGACTACCCATAATATCTCAATTAAAATAATGAATAATCAAATCTATATTAAATGTTTCAAAAATAACCAAGAACCAAACTCAAGTTCAAGAAATAAATATCCTACACCATCATAGAAACATTAGTGTCCTCCAAATTGGTAGGGAACAAACAATAACCCATGAAAGGCCACATGAATTTAGAAAATACTATCTTTAAACTAAAATAAGACCCAAATAAATAGGTTAAACATAATTTAATTCCATTTTTTATTAACAAAACTAAACTATCCCAATATGGGATGCCTGAACTGGCCTACAATAAGGTCCAAAGGGTGTTCCCGATACCCATTAGGGGTAAAGTAGTGTTATGCATCACATAAACACACATGGGAATGGTTTTCCTATAAAAAATAATTTAATAAGAAGAGGAACATAAATAACATTTCAACATGGTACGTCCGTACATCATAATTCCATGTTGGTGAAAAATTAATAGAAACACAAATCTAATATCAAATTAGGATTGTAGTAAACATTAAAATGAACGAACAACCTCTATAAACACCTAATTATATCAATCCAAAAAGAAAACAAAGCACCCAATTTAACTATCCATGAAAACCATAATATTGTTACACCTTTGACCATAGAATGTAGTATAAGAAATTATGTCCAACGTGATACTAGATTCCAATATAAAACCAAACTACAAACATAACTAACTCTTGGCGACTATAATAGACACCATACAAAAAATTAGAAATACTATTCCATATGGTAAAGAATAAATAATATGTAACAAAAAATTTATAATGATTATATAGGATTGAACACATATATTCTCACTAGGTATTCCAAAATAGAAACTATTCCCCAATACTTTAATTTAATGTCAAATCAATTTATTTCTAATACGAAAATATAGAAATATAAAATTGAATTTTACATTATTTCAAAACAAATACTAGGCTAATGATTCTGAAATTTTTTTTCCCTTTTTAATTTCAAAATCACTTCAAGTAAAATAAAAACATTCTAAATATATCATTCATATGGAGGAACATAATATGAAAGAAGATTATCATTATGAATGAGAATAATAAAATCCATATCACAAGGTGGTATAAAATGGTAAATTAGAAATATATTATAATTATTTAATCCATAATAAATGAATGATAATAAATGATAATTATAAATAATAACATAGAAATATGACTAAATAAATTAGAGCACATTCAGAAAACCAAAATAGTTAGGGTAATCATGGTCCATGAATCAATGTAATCTAAATGATCTAACCATATAGATAAAATTATGTGTGAATTATTTTTTATAGAGGATAAATCCTATGTTCTAGAAGTACCCATTGTATCATCATATTGTTGAGTTATTAATGTAGTATAACCCATCTAGGGAGACTAGATTTAGGCTCTTCCAACATTCCATTTATAAAAGATATAGTATTCCCTCCATGTTATCTAAGAATACCATCTACCATTCCCATAATGATAATACATAAGAGAGTGGTAGTTTCAATTGTCAAATTTAAAACACACAACAATGAAAAGAAATCATAAAACAATACCTCACCTCCCTACACTACCAATGTGATTCTCCAATCATACAATCATACAAAATTTAAAAAAAACATCTATCTTAGTCGAACAAATAAATAAATCTCCATTCTTCCATTGGAGTGAACCATAAATTTGTACGAGATGTAGAAGGTTCTAATCAGGCCTCATTATTTACAAAAAATAAATAACCGTATTTTGGAAGCCCTATTTTTTGAAAATATATTATTTTATTGAACCACTCATTGAAATTATAACATATGATACTTGATTTAAATATAATCACCCCTTATCCCAATGCAAATATTCCCCTCATCATTATCGGATATGCCCAAATATATATGTATTTTTATATGTATATGTATAGGTAAATTTATGTATATGTATATGTATATGTATAGTTATATGTATATCTATATGTATATGTATATACGTATGTATATATATATTTCTGTAAGAATCATTCTATGATCTAATATATTGAAAATCCAATACAAGATTCCTAGAAAACCAAACTATGCCATTATGCCTTTTTTGAAGAATGTTAAATGGACTAAAAAACATTCATTATTTCTAATTTACATGGTCAAAATAATTTGGAAAACTAATTAAACATTTTGAAATATTTACAATTAGAATCCATCATCAAAACATTCATTAATTACATAATGACTTTCCGAATGAAATAAGAAAGCATGTAAAACATGAGATGAACAATTTACAAGAATAAAAACCATATTAAATTACAAATAAATTTATTTAATAATGATAATAGGCTTTTAAACCACCGTGAAATATAGTTTCTAAAATAAATTCTTGTACATAGGGTAACCTACCAGAAACCCTTTCTGAATAAAAAGTATTGCTCAAATACACCTCATGGAGGTTCAAAGAACCATAGGGAAAAAAGGGAAACATATAATCATAGAATAACTAATTAAAATTAGGTAGTGGAAGAATAATGGAATAAACTATACCAAAAACTAATGTAAAAATGAACTACTGTCAACGATCGTTGAATGTACAGGACATAAAAGTATTCTTGAATC
Organism: Viscum album; assembly: GCA_963277665.1. Lineage (NCBI taxonomy): Eukaryota > Viridiplantae > Streptophyta > Magnoliopsida > Santalales > Viscaceae > Viscum > Viscum album. The sequence goes on along the minus strand of OY728128.1, from coordinate 789,759,525 downwards.
CTCAAAACCCAAAATCAATAATTAAAATACACAATATCATTTTTGGGATTGGACGGGTAATTCATTAAAAATAGATGGGTATGTAAACCAAAACAATGTACAGAAAAGAGGATAGGTAGGAGATGAAATTCCTACATAAACTGATCACACCAAGAATATGGGCAAATATCCACTTAAAATTGAGGTATTAGAGGTAGTGGAGCAGGAACTCAAGATACCACCCTGAACATGTCGAGAATGAGTTGGTGTATTGAGGGGAGGAAACCATTCTATATGTTTTATATCATTAATTGAAAATTATTAATTTTCAAAAAATTTGGACACTGCAGATAGTTTAGAAACACGGTTAGAAAAACTATGCACTAACATTGTGCACCTTACTGGTCTCCTAGATCACATTAAATTGGAACGTCACATAGTTTGGAATATTATGTTAAAAACAAGTTGTTTAGCTATTCCATGTTATAAAATATATTACAAAACGTCTACATGGTTTGTAATACCATGTACCTTACTCATGTGACCTGATTTTCAGGCCGGAGAACTCAATTTTTTTTATAAAAAATGCCTAAAATATAAAATAAGATAAATAGAACACAAAAATTGATAAAAATATTTTAGTAGTTTTAGTTCTGGGTGTGATAGAATCAATTAATTCTAGATAGTAATGAATATCATATTTTATAAATGAAAATATTTGTGTAAAAGTTATAATATTTTCTTATAAAGGATGGATGCCTTAGTTTTATGGCCTAGATTCTATGTAGATTATTTTTTTTCACACTACCTTGTAAGAGTATTGTGGAGTTGATCCTTATGATGAAATGTAATGTGGTCTTCAGAAGGATGATGGTTGTTGATAATTGGGTTGGAGTCCCATGTTGATTATAACAGTTAGTGTGTTAGATAGGGGAATACATGGTGATATAAATGGTAAGGATGGGGATGTCACCAGAACTAATGGACCAATTTTTAGCATCAATATCCAATTTTTTTCCCTAAAATATGGAATTTTTTAATCAAAATTATTTTAAAGGTTGGATTTCTGTGTTTCTTTTTCCTTGAATTCCATTAAATACTACTTTAAGTAGCTATTTGTTAATGGCTTATGAGTCGCCTTTAAGGTAGCTTTAGATGTTACTAAGATTTCCTAGAATTACGTAATGATAATGAATATTAATTTTTTTAACCCTTGGAGTATGTGATTTAATAGAATTATAAATGGTGACAACTCTCAGGAGATTATGTAATCAGTTAAATTATGTCTAGTGGTTATGTACTTCATTGATAATGGTTTTAAAATATAAATGGAATAATATTAATTAATTAAGGGTAATTAGTATAATTAATGAAATGATTAATATAATGAATTAGATCATAATATTTTCTATTTTATGAAGGCTTATAGGATATCAAATTCATTGCACTGACATTTGGGTGTTCGAGTGATGATAGTTGCAGCTGGGTATAATGATGGGTTTTTCCCAGTATTTTGTTGTGATATATATTTATTTTGATTTTATGTGATGTCATATTTTATCCCACCCATGTAATTAGGTTTAATGACACCTATTGGATTCTAGTATGGTGTCTTACCCCAACATTCTTGTCATCAAGGAGTGAATGGTTGATTGCCTAATCCTTCCATGTACCCTTCTTCATGTAGTTTAATGAGTTTGTATGCAAAATGGTTAAATATCCCATATATGTGGGTTTTGATGGATTTAGTATATTGTGGATATTTTACACAAATGTATCTGTAAATATGTTTTCTAAATGATTATAATTGTTATATTTTTTATGAACTGCGATGACAAGAGATATAACACACAACATGTGGTCTTTGGTGGATCCAAGAAACTAATCAATTACTATATGAAGATGGGGATGGCATGTCGAGATGATTTGATGAATGGTTCATGATATATTTTAGTTCATTGTGTGTATTATATATGATTTATTTTTGAGAAATAGGGATTAGAATTTGATACATTGGGGAAGAGTGGAAAACTAATGGGGAAGTTATAGTGCGTTACATTCTTTTGAAAATATGTTGGAAGTTATATTATTACTTAATTGTGATATATATTTAGAGATCCATAGTGATCAAGGGAACATAGTATATTATATTAAGTTATTATTGAGCTTAACTTGTCTATTTACTAGTTTTCATATGGTTTCATTAACATTTAAATAAGAGGCTCCATGGAGTATCTGACTAAGTGTACTAGTTAATATCACCTAATTTATGTATGAAATATTTTTAGGAGTGAAATATATGGTTGTTGATTAGGATAGACTTTACTATCTCATGGAATTTTACATGATTTGTTTGATATTAAATATCATTATAGAGGAATTTTCTTTTGGTAATTTAAATTTCTATTGTTGTCAGAAAATTTTATTACATTACATGCATGTATTGGGAAATCTTTACGTTGTTTTGGGATATGAGTTGTTTGGGGATATTTTTTCCTCTTTATACTCATTTTTTTATCAATTAAGGTCTATCGTTTTTTATATATGATATAACCCAGGTGATTGTTGCAAACATGTGGCCAATAAGAGGCATAATTCAATCATCACTATCTCCATCTCTCATTATATGCCTATAGAGGATTCCTTTTGGAGGAGGGGTTGTGGCATGGTGGCATAAAAAAAATTCAAATTTATTCATGAATTGATATGAATTACAATTTTCATCATAAACAACACATAAATTAATTTACAAGTAAATATTATGAAATACACACATTAATTCAATAATTTAATATTCATATCCAAAGTTTATAATTTTCCATTTTTAATCTACATTCACATTTACTGATTGAAATTTTATTTTCAAAATTTTATTTTTTTAATCGTTTTCAAAATTTATCTCCACCATTAATCATTTCCCATAAATTCCATCACAATAAATATATATTCATATGTAATATTCATCGTGAATATTTATTCTACCAATCTCATATTCATATCTCGTTTCTAATTCAAATTTACCAGATGCTCATTATCTTGGATTATTAATATTTTTCTAACCATTATAATAATAAAACTCATTATAGAATCAAAAAGATAAAAAAAATATGAGAATTTTGACATTGCGACCTCAATTTTATAATGAATAGAACACTATAATACTTAGATGATCATCCCCAATAGATATTGTAATATCATTATTTTTCCATCTTATTTTATGATTTTCAATGACCCAACAAATCCAAGGGTTTATCCCTTGATGTTATCTATATATTATAGAGAATATATGGAATAATATTCCCAAAAGATAAAATAAATAAAAATTAAATTCAATCCTTTAACACACCTTAATTTACATGTAATAAATACCACCAATTAATTACACTCTCTTCCCATCAATTCATCCCATTAATTGATCTATATTATATCCTTAGACTGCACATTCAATAACATAACAATATAAATAGGCTTAGACCTATAATATTACACATAATCACTACCACATATAATATCTCAATTAATCATATTGCTTATTTTATAAAAATTATAAGTTTAAGATAAATGAATTCGATAAATAAATAATTAAATGAGTTCCATTAACAACCCTCATTAATAAAAAATTCAAACTATCAAAAAAACAATCAAATAACCAAATATTGGTAAACATTAAATTTTGGATCTAATAACATGATCAATTTTTATTATTACAGTAAAATTAAAAATTTACTATTATTATCCAAAAAACATCAAAAAAATTTAGAAAATCCAAAATTCAAACATCTAACCCTATATAAAGTATACAATTTTTTATTAAAAAAATATATTGATTCATATATAAAAACAATCATATAAAATAAATTTTAAAAACACATACATAAATATGATATTTAATTCAAAATTCATATGTTATACAAAATATTGTTATCATATTAACATTTATATTTATATCTATATTTATACATATGTTATATAGAACTTGTTTATAAATGTGTATAATATTTATATTTAAACATTTATATAGTGAATATTTACAGCCTATATTAATTATATAAAAAAATGTCACATATAAATCTATATATATTTGATTTATTAATCAGTTTCTATGAATACTATACATGCAATTTTTTATTATGGATAAAAATACACATATAATATAAAAATTATACACACACACATATATTTTTATTTTTATAGCAACATATAAAAAATTGGTTGTGTGTGTGTGTTTTAACATTTTTGGTTTGGAGTTAAATTCCCCAATACATCACATTCATTTAAGGGTTTTAATGTCATGAACTAAAGGTTTATAGTTTAAAAAAACTACATGAGAACAATTACATAAATTAATAAAATTAATGTCAAGTGAATTAATTGATTGAAAAAAATATAATTTGGTTTTCTAGTTCATTATATTTTTGATAGTCTTAATAATTTTAAACCATTCATAACCAAAATCATCAAACAAAAAGAAGCATATATATCATTATATAAATTAATATTGAAAATAATTTTTATCTACACTATACTGTAATATTCCTTTTTCAAATATCAACAAGGGATTTTTTAACACTAACAATTGTTAATAAATCGATCCCAATAAAAGTGGTCTCTTTTAAATGATAAAAATTTATTGATAACTGACACATTCTTAGTGCTAAATATTAATAAGAACGGATTGATGTGATTATTACTGACACTATTTAGTAATTATATATCCCAAAAAACAAATATTTATATAGTGAAATATACAATATAATCAACATTACACCCACAATAATTTATGGAATATAAATTATAAATAAATATTACTATTTTATAATATATATTTATAATTATGGATTGATAAAACATTTAGAAATTCAACACTTACAGAAGAAGAAGAAATTCAAAAAAATATATCAAAGAATCATTTATTTGAATTTAAATTAATCAAATAAATTTATATATAATTTAAATGATTAATATATATGTAATATTAAGCAATATTTATTTATAAATAATAATTGATATTGTTAATATTAATTAAAAATAATAAAACCACATTAGGTCATTCGAACATCTACAAATATTGAAATGATTTTTTGTTAATTCTTATGTGTCAAAAACAAATAAATAATCATTTTAATAATATTTATTGATAATTTAAGTGTCTTTGATACGCATTGAGTTTGTGATGCATTATTTTTACATTAGAAATTATTATAATAGAAATATATATTTTAGATCATTATAACCACACCATGTGTCAGAATGAAATTTTTTTATTTCTTACTGGTAAAAAAATAAACTATCATTTTCCAAGTTACTAATCATAATTTGATGCCGTATTAATTTTTTTGGAATGTAAAACATGTTTTTAAAAAAATTATCACTTTTTATTTGAAAACACACATTTCCAATCATTTTGAATATATCAAATTTTTGAGTGAATTATAACTCATTCCTACATTTCAAAAATTAATCTATGATCATTATCATATATTTTCATGATAACCAAAGTAATTATCTCAGTTTTTAATACAGTATGTGAATTTTTTACATCATGTTTGCATAAAATAGAAAAATAAATTTTATATCATTCCAACAATAGTGCATGCTAAAACTATACATGTTTTAATTAACGATGTAAAAAATAAATCAATAATCGTTTTACTTATGTTTCATGAAAATATAATATTTTTAAACTAATTCTGAGCCTGTGACTCATGTTATGAACTAAGATCTTAATTTTAAATTGAACGCAAGAAATCTTTGTCTATATGAAAATGAATCATGTTTTTATGAATTGATCATCATTTCTTAAAATAAAAAATGAATCAATGAAATTTTCAAATATTTTCATGACAATTATAGTGTATTATAATTGCTTTTAGAAAATAATGCACATTGTGAATGTCTTTAATGAATAAAATGAATAAATTCTTTGTTTATCATTTTGACAAAAATAGTGTTTTTAAAATACACGTTTATTACTATAGGGGAAAGATAAATCAATGTTAATTATCATTGATTATTATGAAAGCATGGGAATGTTTTCTCGGTTTTGAGCATGTGACACATATTTTGAAATAAAAATAACATTTAAATTGGAAACGTGTATTTTCATCATCACAACCAAAATTTTTAATAAAATAATGTCTAATTTATTCTTGGATACAACTCATTAAGCATTAATCATTTTAAATAGATTCTTGAAATGAAAATTCCATTTTATAAATTTTGAGAATGTGATGCATATTTTGACCAAAAATATTACTTTAAAATTGAAAAAAATCTTTTAGTCATTCTTGGAACACTTCACATTATAATGAATTTGTGTTAATTACATTAGTCTACAAGTTATTCATAGATTATTTTCATGTATTTTCTTTTCATCTCTTGCTACATTATAAGTATTTGATCATGCGAAAAATGATTTCTAACTAAAATATCACATTTAAATTGGAAAAAAGGAGTTCAATCACATGAAAGTAAAATAAAATTCACAAAATATTTGGGTCAAATATGAATAAGGGACATTAATTTTGGATTTTTAGGATTATATATAACCTTATACCATAATTTAAATCCTTAATAATAATGTTTTAATGAATAATCCTATTAAAGAATAAAATAATTCTATACGAAAATAAATTCTACCATTGCATAGAGTTGAAGTACTAGTTATTTAATCCTCAATTTATATATTATTAAGTGAAATTAAATTTCCATTAGTGATTTGGCACAAAAAATTGAATTTGATTATTAAATAAAAAAATTAAATAAATTTTTTGATGATAATTACCTTTTTTTAGAACTTTCATAATATTGCGACCCAACATAACTATTCCATCAATTAATAATGGAATATATATTGGCACATTCTAAGAATGCATATATATATATATATATTGTTAATAAATATTTCAAATAAAAATATTATATGCATAAAAATAATCAAATGAAATACATAATTCTAATGACATGACTATTTATAAACGAAATTCAATTTTAAAATGAATAAAATCCATACTAAGAAATGAAATTATAGAAAACACATGAACATCTTTGGTTATTATAGAAATTTATAAGTTATATCCTATCTAATTTAAAAACCCATTTATCAATATATAGATTTATAATATATTCTTTTTACATTTTACATTGAGATTAATTTATATTAATGGTTGTCAAAAATCCCAATTGACATAATCAGAAGAAGCGATGGACACGAGCAGTAGGATCACACCCTATCAACCAATGTTATAAGAGCATATGATGGAGGAGAAATTACTAGGGTTTTATATAACCAATCCAAGGATGATATTCAACAACTAAACAATGTAAAAACACATTTATATGATATTTAAATATTATCGTTATCACCAAAAAAATTGTTCACCAAACCACCAAACCAAAGAGTCCCCATCGCACACCATACACTTCGGGAACACACATGTGAAATATGGGGTTATGTATAAATTTTGTAAGAGGATTAATTTTAATGTTTTTAATAAAAATTATTATATTTATACTTTTTTATTAGTACATTATAAGTGATTAAATAATTTTTTTTATAAAAGTTATATTTTGATACGTCAAAACCCAAATTTATTTTTTGGAAATATACAGCTTTAATCAAGGTAATATATTTGATGAAATCATGAATTTTTAAAATAAATGTTATGTTAATATAATACAATTATTAAAAAATTAATTTAAATATAAATTATAATATAATTTTATGAAGTCAACTGTAATTTTTATATTGGATAAAAACATTTATAGTCATAAAAAATATTATTTAATAAATAGGTATTTTTGTACAAAAGTATAAATTTAAATATATATAGAATTATTTTGTTTAATTAAATAAAATTTTTGAAATTAGAATTTTGAAAATAGAATATGGTTATTATTTATTATTTTCTAAGATAGACTAATTTATGGGAAAAAATAATATATGATATAAATATATGGTACATATTATTACATCACAAAATCCCATAACCAATTTAATAAATACAATAATGAGTATCCACTGCTAAAATGAATATTATCCTTTAAAATAATTTTTTTGGGTATTTTTAATAATTTTATAAACCCTTAATGTCTCCTCCAAAACCTATATTAAACAATATGGTTTTAATTTTTTTTATTATGATCAACACTCAATTAGACATCACCAAGTGAATTATTTTAGTTATTTCATTTTTAAAACATATAAAATAATTAATGAACTATTATTTGTTAGAAACCATGGTAGAAACACATAATAAGTGTTTTTGTTTTGATTAGTCTATCATGTATAGTCCAACCCCTATGTTTAAAAATTATTAATGAATTACCCTTTATTTTCGTATAAAATCCTACCCAACCACTCTTTACACTTCACTCAAAACCCTTTTAGAATGGTTTAATTATAATTTTACCTCTCTATATTCTTTCCATAGTTCCCTAACTCTCTAAAAATGGTCCTCTCAAAATTCTAGGAGCACCCTCTCATAATAAGTGATCCCCTCACCCTCCACTTAATTCATTTACATTCTTTTTATTATGCCATCTCATTTAAACTTAGTCATCATGGAATATGATTTCAAGCAATTCCTATTAATATCCTTAGAATTTTCCAGTAATGAGAGTCCCTTTCACTCTCATTAATTAATCTCATTGTTCGTTATGTAAACATGTTATAATACTGAAATTACCAAATGAATGTTCATGAAAAACCATTGTGGATTGAATACCAGTTCCTATTTAATTTCCAAGGTTTTCACCAAGATGCACACATCATTCATTTATGGGGGTATCTTATGTATTTAACCCACAACACTTAATCTTTTAGTTATAATTGATAAAGGGTTTTCTAATATTGTATGATCTTGTTACAAATAAAATCATATACCTAATAAGAGAGTGATGGGTGGGCCTGAAATTATATAAACCTCTATTTAATTTTTAATGTTTTTAACTAATTATATTCCATTTATAAATCATTGGATGTCATCTTTCATACTTTTTGTTAATATTTCATGGTGGTTAGCTTTGAATTATTCTTCTGATGTCGTATTATATGTTTCTTTACATCCATATGATGCCTTGATGTTATCATCTTATATCATTCTTTGATGATCATGATTATGATTCACAAAAATTCTTTTTCACCGTTATTTGAATCTCAAATAACATGTATTACTTTTTTTTATTCATTGATTATTTTATTTCTGGACATTATATCTCTCCCTTTTCTTAGGAACACCAAAATATTTTCTTATGTAGTATTAGAATAATCGATGCAATATAATGGAATGTTTGGAATATTTTTTAATTTATTTTTCTATATATATGTTTAATGTTAGTGTGTTATGTAACTAATTTGCCAAAGACATTCGGCCGCATGATTTATTAGGATTGAATTATGTACACCCTTACATAAAAAATTTGGATTTATGGTATATTAAATATATGTGTTATAACAACATGTTACTATTTTTTGTTATTACTAAACCCCTATTTTTACTATTAATTGGTTTTGGTTCATTTTAATGTTATTTGGGTGAAAAAATGTATAATTTTGAATGTTTTCGGTCTCTACATAGTTTTCGCATATTTTTAACAAACTGTGCACCCCTATACAAAAAACTGTGTAAACCGGTGTAGTGAGTTTTTTCAAAGAGGATGCACGGTTTGAAAAACCATATTCCCACATTTGATAAACTATGAAACCAATTTAAAATGAATTCACGACCAGGGAACATGTTTTGGCCTAACCGGGTCTCCCTTCCCAGCTAACCATGTGTACGAGTATCATTTAATCCAAAAATAGATTTATTATTCCCAAAACCCTTCATCTAGGTCACTAAAGGACCTAGAAGACCTCATTATTGATTCTTCATCTATGGAGGCTCCAAATAAAATATTTTGACCCCTCCACACCTCCATAGGTGATTCTATGCTAGGAGAATGTTTTCTGATATTCTGATGAATGGATTTCTATTCTCGTTTCATATCTCCCACTCTCTAAGCTTACCTCTATAGAGTTTTGAATATATCTATGTTGGTTATATTATCTAATCCATTATTTTTTTAATATTAAACCTAGGTATGATTATTTTTTCCCACTGACGATGTTCCTCATTAGTGAGTCCCATTTTGGATGTTGTGATTTGAGATCTCGTGATCCAGGGGTAGGTTGTTCCATTTTAATTTTCCAACTAGATTAACACAAAATTTCATATTTAATTTCAATTTTTTGATTAAAAATCCAATAACATTGAATTATGGAATTTTATTTGTAAAATTTTATACTATCATAAAATTTGGTAAACCCCCAATTCCATTGAATTATAGATTTATTGTGAAAATGATAGAAATTTGAGAAATTTAAATTGGTGAAATTATATTGTGATAGTGAATTGTGCAATTGAATTGTGAATTCATTTAAAATTATTATATAAGGAAAATGGAAATAAATGGTTTTGGATAAAAACCATTGTGAATTTACATGAAAAAAGGCTTGTTTTGATTAAAATTCCACTTTGGTTTTTAAATGGAAAATGGAATGTTGGAAATAGAAGAATGGGATGAATTTTATTTTTATCTATTTTTTAAAATAATTATCACAACATTTTCGGTTTATTAGAGAATATGAAATCCTTGGTAGTCTGTGAGTTATTTGAGACTACACACTATGATTTATAATATACCAAAACATAAATGCAGCATGTTACATCCCAAATAAGATGGAGATGAATAGTACATGAACATTCTAAAAGGGGACGTGTGTATACACATATCATCATGTCACCTCGAGTGTGTGAATTCATATAGACTAGATCTATTTTACCATTAGGAAGATGACCATGTTTCTTGCTTGTTTATATTTTATATATAAATGTATGACAATTTATGAAAAAAATTTAACAAGCCTTCTACAATTATATATATTGTTTTATATTAAAAACTCATTTATTAATTTGTTTAAAGTATTTCCATCATTTGAAATGTAATTATTGGTTATTTATAATTTAATCGAAATTTGAAACCAATTTATTTAATTTTTTAAGCCGTATTTTGGTACTTAAATATTTCCATCTATTATGGAATACTTAGTGAGACCCTACTAAGCTTTTATCTCGCGCCCAACATGTTCCTTCAGGTTTTTGTAGATTAAATTTTTTCATGTTGGAGATGGGGGAAAGCACCACTTGGAGGTCGTTCAATCTATTGATCTTTGGTCATTGAGAGATATTTTAAATGGTACATGGGTTATCGATCTGGCTTTTTCTAGAACACCTCGATTTCCCTTTGGAGTTTTTTATACTTATTTGACTTATAATATAGTTTTCCCTGTGGAGTTTATATTGAATGAATACTGACTTGTTTATCTACTTCTATAATGTTTGTGGAAAAATAATTCTGACATTAATTTTTTTTATGAAAGGATCTACTTACTATCCCGTGGGGATATGAAACTCCCATAAAGTTATATCAGGACTGGTTCTATTATCATGTTACCAGGGAACCCAGTTTGGTTCATGAAAAAGTGAAATCATAGGTTGGTATTTCAAATTTCCTTGATTTCAGTATATAATTGATTGTTTTTTCAGTACATTGGATGTAGTTGTTATTGAGATTCTTACCAAATATCACAGTAATAAACCTTAATTTTCCGGGAGTATTTTAGGAATGATTCCTTGATTATTAGATTTAAAATTTTTCCTTCTTTTTATTTGGATAAGATGAAATAAAAATATTGTGTTCTTATCTGTTGGTATTAATATACCTTGATTACCTATAATAGTGTTAATAAATGTATTCATTTTTTATGATGATTTTTTATGGAATCATGCCTCTAAAATTATGTGAGAATCAGATCCATGAGAACAAAAATAACGAAGATCAATGAGAGAATCATTCTATGAACCATAATCTTGTTGAGGTGATCGTGTGTAATGTTCATGATCTTGGACTAGAACCACCAAAAGATCCTATTTAGTCTCAATATATGGAACCATAATAGTAAATTCTCTAGATTAGTTATCATAAGATCCTTCATAAGAACCCATATTCATTCAAAGGCTCAAATGATCCTCTATAGGCAGGGGAATGGGTGACTAGGTTGGAGTGTTTGATTGGGTTCTTGGAGAAAACTAAAAATCAAGGTGAAATGCACCAACAAAATGATATAAAGACCGAGCAGTAGATGGTGGTACATAATGTTGATGGAAAAGAAACACGAGGCCATAGATTGGAAGGACTTCAAGGTTATTTTCAAAGACCAGTTCTTTCCAGATTCAATGTTGTTGTCCCAGGACTCTAACTGTTTCACACTCAATCAGGTAAACAATACCACAAAGTATTATACAAGCCATTTTGTTGAGATTGTGTATTTTTTAAAAAGATAGTATTAAATTAGAAGATTAAGGATTGACGATTGAGGTTGGTACTTTGAACAGATATTAATTCATAGGTTCTCTTACCGAAGCATCATTCTTAAGAGGATGTGATGAATAATGAACTAATAGTTGAAATAGACCTAGTTAGAAAGTCATGGTTGTTGGGAGTCCCTTTTTCTCATAGTGATAGTGTGAATTATTATAAGTAAAATAGGATGCGTGATAATTAAAATGGAGTTTCTTGAATGTAGTTTTATTCTAGACCTCATACATTTCTTAGAAGAGGACCTTTGATTTTTCACCAGTGTGTAATGCCAGTGAATTCAACAGGGGTCTTCACTGAGGCACCAAGGGTATGTAATTGATGTGGATTCTTACGTAACTTGAAAATTTTATTCCATGTTTATTCCACTCCGTTTAGAAGAACCTGGTCATCGTAACCTACAAAAACTATTAGTAAATTATATGTGTCATATATATTAGGGTTACACCACGGGCATCTACAATGAATCTTCGTCACACTGTAAAATACTCTCCAATGAAAGAATATACTGGTATAGTGACTCTAAATGAACCAATTATGAAATCTTACTAAATGATGACTAATTTAATTGATATTGGTTTATCTCTTTTATTAATTTCAACTCATATTGTTAATCTTATAATTAAATCTATTGATATTTTATCTTATGTAATTGATATTACTACAACCCATGGAATGAAGAGAGAGAATGGCCTCTGTAGCCATTGTTTTTTCACTCTGTCAAATTTTTTGCTTTATTTCAGTCTTTTGGTTATCGACATAAAACAAAATTACATCATATTTTTTATGGATTGGATCAAGGCCAATGAAGAATGGATTGATTTTTACCTTTTATAGGTCTCCTTTACTACACTTGATGGAGTTTTCTAAATCATTCAAGGATAATGGTACCAGAGGTCAAGTAGATTCTAACATTCTTATCCAGGGATGGGGGAAGTGATATTGGTGTCTACTTTTGATCTAGAGATAGAATCCTTGAGTGTTAATATCCCTCCAATTTTTGTTGGCTTTTCAATTGTGTTCTTTTCTTGAATTCATGGTTTTCCACAAGTATGTGAGGTATATTTTTCTATAGTCTCACTTCCTAGTACTTAATCAGTTATTATTACCTCTTACCACATGGAACCAGTAGAAATGAAGGGGTTGAGTACTATGTTGGATGATATTTTAGAGAAAGGATTTATACACCCGAGTGTATCACCTTGGGCGGTGATAATTTCATTTTTTAATAAGGATGATGGTTTAAATAACCATTATGTTGATAATAAAAAACTTATTAAACTTATGAAAATGAAAAAATATCATTTTTCAAAAATTTATGATAATTATTGTTTTTTGTGAATAGGGAAAATTGTTTCATGAATAATGAACTCTGATCAGGTTACCACTAGTTTAGAGTAAAATAATATAATGTTAGTAAAACGTCCTTCTGAGGAAGGTATTTCCATTATGAGTACCTTTTTCTGACATTTGTTTTAACCAATGATCATATAGACTTTATGATATTGATGAACAAGATTATTCATGAGTATCTTGAAACTTTTTTATAGTCTTTTTAGATGAAATAATAGTATACCCTATGTATGAGGATGGTCTTATGCATCATCTGAGAGTAGTTATGTATTTTTTACAAATCATTAACTTTATTACATGCTTTTGAATGGTAATTTATGGATTCTGGAAGTGTAATTCTTAGGATACATTGTGTCAGAACAAGGTATTTTAGTTGTCCCTAAAAAGGTAAAGGTTGTTATGGAATTATAACAACCACCAAATTTTTTCAAGATCCATATCTTATTTGGTATAAGTTGTTATTATATATTTTTAATTAAGGACATATCAAAGTTGGATTCTCTTATGACTTCTCTAACTCGGGAGGAAATAATTTTTTCATGGAATAAGAAATGTTATAATTATTTTGTTGAGCATAATAATATTTTGACTACTGCTATGGTGTCGACTATACCAGGGGACAAGTAGGGCTATGTGGTATTCTGTGATTCAGTAGTTCCAGTTTTGGGTGAATTTTTATACAGGGTGATCATGCCATTACTTATGGGTCTCATCATCTGATGACCAATTGGAAGAATTATCAGATCCCTTACCACAAAAATACAGTTTTGATGCACTTGCTTAAGATTTGGTGGAATGACCTTCATAGAGGAGGGTTACTGTGTTTTCATACCATAACATAACAAGTTATGTCATCTCAAAAGAAGATTTGAATCTCCTCTAGAGACCTTGGGTGAAATACCATCATTATTTTGATGTCGGTATCACTGCCAACCTATGTATTTGGAATGTAATTTTATGTTCTTTGATCGGGAAACATCTGACACAAGAAGTGAATGAACCATCTAAAGAGTGTAACCCGATGGATCATTTTTCATATTAGAATATTGAATTTCAGAAATCAAGGGTCTTAGTGTCCTTTTCCAATGTATTGATTTTATCCACTATTCTTGATACTGTTCATCAGGATCAGTAGTGTGATGATCATTTCCATTGCATTAGATAATATCTATATTTTGGGGAGACCATGTCTGACTGGTCATTCTCCACCAAGGGAATTATATACTATCAAAATATATTTTTTTGTTTCGTTAGCATCAAGTTACGAACCGATGGTTGATTTCCGTAATTAGTAGTGGGCTATGCACCCATGAACAATGATGATGTTCCATGGAACGTGGTGGTAGTCCAGGTTTCTATGTATGAGACATGGAATTGCAGAAATTGTCACCCATTGTTACACCATCCAACTGGACAAGGCAGAGTGCCATAATCATTCAGGGTTTCTTCATCTGCTTCTAGTCCTGTCATGGAGGTGGGATGTGATCTCTATAGAAATTATTCTATGTTTTATGTGTAGCCAATTAAATAAGAATGTGACTTGGGTTATGATTTCTAGGCTGAAAAAATTGGATCAGTTTATACCCATTCAGGACACAACCAATGTTTAGGGGTTGGTAAATATCAATGTGAAAGAGATTGTACGTTTTCGTAGAGTTATATTTCCAATAAAATATGATAGGGATCCATTGTTCATTTGTCACTTTTGGAGAGGCCTATAAATGACACTAGTATCTCAGTTCTGTTTGAGTATAGCATATCATGCGCAGTCATATGGCCAGATAGAATGAGTTATATAGAATCTTTAGGATATGCTCTATGCTTGTGTTCTTGAATTTACTATAGTATGGGATAACAATATTGGGATGACTGAGTTTTCCTATGACAACACTTACCATTATGAGATCATAATGGATCTTTTTATGGCCTTTTATGGAAAAACATACAGATCTACAATATGTTGGTAAAAGATTGGGGAAATTTACTTGGTTCGACCAACCTTGGTTCAAGTGATGAAACAAAAGATTCAGTTGATTAATCAGATAATGTTGGTGTCCTATATTAGGTATAACTGTCATGTTGATTGTCATCTTAGATCATTGGAACAATCAGTTAGTGATGATGTAATCTTGATTATTTTACCATGGTTGGGTCATTGATGAATTTTAAGTCAAGGGAAGCTTGATCCTCATTTTAGGGTACCTTTTGAGGTTGTTAAAAAGGTGGGAAAAGTATATTACCAATTTGAACTTCCACTATAGCTGATGTTGATACATAATGTGGCCCATGTATCTCATCTGAGAAAGTATCTATCTGATTCATCTCATGTTCTGATCAAGAGTGGTCTTGTGGTTAAACCTGTTTATCTGTGGATGAACATCAAATCAGGATATTTGATTCTGAAACCATGTAACTTCTTGGTAGGATGATTACATTTTCTTTGAGTGTTGTGAAAGCATGATTCTGATAGTTATGAGACGTGGGAGAAGGATTCATTGATGATAGAGAAGTGGAATCATCTTTTTTGAATGTAATATTCTTCATAAGATTTCTAGTAAGAGAACATATCTATGGGGGTGCTTTTAAAATCCTGTTACAATTTTCATGTTTCCCTTAAACTCAATTTTGATCATTCTTCAGTTGGGGTTCATTTTAGGATGAATTGGGGAAAAAATTGGTTAATTTTGAAAGTTTTGGGTCTCTGTAAAATGAGCAAAAATGTTTTCAAACCATGGACCCTACTACAGAAATTTCGGCAAATAGAGGTAGTCAGTTTTTACACAGTTGGTGCATGGTTTTGAAAGTAATTACCCCACATAAGAAAAACATGAAACCCATTCAAAATTTCCACGTGACTAGGGATCAAAATTAGGTCTAACAATGTGACCCTACACACTGAACCATGAGTACATGGGTTTTTTTAATTCGATGATTGTTTTAAAATTCCTAAAACCCATATTAGAGGTCCATGATGGACCTATAAAACTCCATTATAGATTCTTCATCCTTGGAGTCACCAATGAATATTTTTTTGTTCCTCTTCAATGCTCCACAGGAGATTCAATGCTAGGAGAATGATGGTTGATTCTCTACCAGTAGGTTTTATCTTCTTGTTATTTATCAACCACTATCTCCGCTTTACTCTCTATGATTTTGTAGATCTCCATGTTGGTTAGAGGATCTGATCCCAACAGTTTTAAATCTTAATACTACGTTTTATTATTTGTTTTATATTGATGACATTCCCCATTGGTGAATCCTACTTAGGGTGTTGTGATTCGAGAACCTGTGATCCCAAGGTAGGTGGTTCCATATTGATTGGCCAATTTTTTTAACAAAATATTTCTTTATTTAATTTCAATTATTTCATTAAAAACTCAATTCCATTTAACTGGACAATTGGTTTTTTGAAATATTATTTTGACATAAAATTCGGGAAAACACCCAATTTCATTGAATTGGTGATTTATTGTAAAATAGATGAATATTTTGTGAAAATTAAACTGTTGAATATAATTGATGAAGTGAATTATGAAATTTATTTTTGAATTCATTTAAAATTCTTATAATAAGAAAATTAATTAAATGGGTTTTTATAGAAACCTTTTAGTTCTGTCCTGAAAAGCGACATGTTTTAATTGAAAACTTGTTTTTTGGTTTTTAAATAGAAATTGGAATGTTTGAAGTGGGAAAATGGGATAAACTGTATTTTTAACTATTTTTAAAATAAAATTACCATTATTTTTTATTTAATAGAGAAAATTAAAAACTAGGTACTTACCGTGTATTTTGATATAGATCATTAGAATTTATAAAGATAGAAAACAAAAATTTAGCATGTCACATATCTAATGTGATGGTGATGAATTCCTAAATTCCTTATTCATAAAGGTGATTCCCTCATCCCCTTTACATTTCATAAGACCTAGTAGTCAATATACCACATCTCATTACAATAATGTGGTCATCAGTTGTAACCCAATCAATATTTCCACCACTATTACTTCTGATTATAACAAATCATTGATCATTTTACCATTTAATCATAACGATATAATCTCACAATCCATCCATACCCTATTTTACTTATTATTAGTATTTAATCAAGTATAATCATCCCCCTATGTAATACTACTCAAATTAATTCATGAAGAAATTGTAAAAAGTCATCACATTTTTCAATTACATGATCAGAATAAGGTGCCTCACACTTTTATAATATAATGGTTTACTTTATATAAATCTATTAATGATCTCCCTATAAACCAATTTACAACCCATGACTTAATTACTATATGTTAGGGTGAAAAAAATCATATACCCTTTCCCAATATATAGTAAAATCTCAAAATTTTATACCTCGTATTGCATAAAATAATCGATCACACAAATCAATCTAAACTCTCTACACAATAGAATGTTATTTAATACAAACATAATTCATTTACATTTATTACTATTACCTCACCACTAGGATTCATGTTCACTTGAAAACTCAATCTCTATATATCGATGATTCTCCAAAATCTAACCATTAAAATGCCTCACCTATCATCCAAGTCTGATTGTGTCTAACTGATATTTATAAATAACTTTATAAGGATAATCCTAGGGCACCACATCCCAAAAAAAACAAGGTAATGTAATAAGAATATACTCTCTTATATAATGTAATAGATAATTCAACAAGTCAACCAAAATAGTGCTCAAAAGCCCCTATTAGAACATACATCTCACACACTAAAGGCATACACTATAGTAAAAGCATATTACAAAAATATGTAAATCAACTAATCAATATCTTAATTCATATCTAGATATCATTAGACTCACTCATCGTACATATGGTTTGCATCTGACTTAGTTCAACACAGAAGTTGTAACATCCACACGTCATCTTCAATATTACATGAAATCCACTGGATAATATACCCACCCTAGGACTTTCATATCCATCATACATCCCATATTCTATCTAAATACCAACTATTGGGTTTCATCAAATAACTCAAATATTATATAATATAGGAAAGGTAGAGGTAATAAACACACATTTCCACTATTTAGGCATTGTATGACAAAAGGAACTGACATATAGGATTAGCTTTTGCATAACCAACCCACTCTCAGGTCATGAAAAAACTCATAATGGTTGCATATAGCTATAGACTATTATAGTTATTAATAATAAAGTTAAGGGAAAATAGTAAGGGGTACAATATACTCCTTTTCAATATGTATTTCACAGATCAGGGCATATTATGATCTGGGTACTCTAAATAGCCCTACATACCTACAAACAAAGAAAAAAATATACATATAGGATTCACATAATTATTCTACAGATTGTATGATCCCATTATTTTAGTGTATAGATTCCTTCAATATAAATGTTCTGAAACATGCATTGATATTATAAAATATGATAGTGTACATTTAATTTCAACTAATATACTAAATCATACATTGATATGATAAAACCCCTTTAAATGAGTTTATGAAATGTTTTTCTGAAATTAATCTTGTAAAAAAATCCATTAGAACAATGAATAAGAACATATTAAAAAATTATATCCAAGATCCCTGTGGTCATTATTAAGATCATAAATAGATAATAATCCTCAAATGAGCCTTAGAGTTATAATATATAATAGTTGAAAAATAATAACTACCATTTCAAGATAATGAAAATGGAATTCATGGAGTTTGGTTTATCAAAATATATCATAGATGGTGTTTTTATAAATCAAAAAATAACCTTCAATATAAAGAATCCATTGAATAGTTTTTAAGATGTGAAAAATGAATCAATTTAATATAATTGTAATCTTTTTTAAACTATTTTTTAAATTATAACCATTCATTAATAAAAGTGTATTATTAAATGAAAGTGATTGATAAATATTTAAAATAAATTCCATATAAAAGTATAATTTTAAAATGTTATGATTTTAATATTATTAGTTTCGATATAAAATTATTTTTCATAACATATTTTATTTTAATATATCATATTAAAGTATGATGTTTAATAAGAAATGATTAAAAAAAATTTTTTTTATGAAAAAAATAATTTTATCCTTTAGTGAAATTGTGTAACACTATAAAACATTGTTTCATTTTGTTTCTATTAAGTATATATATAAATCATATAATATGATAACCATAATTATGATTATAATAATCTTATTATAAGGTTAAAATGAATAATATTTATTTATATACTATTCTTATTGTTTGTATTTTAATTTAAAATTTATTTACACTAAAAAAATTACTAGCCACAACAATCCAAGGATCAACTCAACCACACACTTATGTAACCCTATGGGTCAACCACATGTGCAAGGATGTCTACCTAGCCATCTGTATGCTCTCATATTTTTTTACGTCCGTTGTATCTATGTTTTTAATTTAAGCCTTTGTGGTCATGTCTTGTTTGGAAATGTAGAGTCTTTCATGTGTATAATGATATAAAGTTTGGGGATTTATGATCTTCTAAATTAATGGATTCTAGGTATAAATTGGACTATGTGTTAAAATGGGTTGTTTGTAAGTTGATAAGTTTAAAGGGGGTTTCAGGTTGGTTTACAAGAGAAATAGTCTAAAAATAAAATGTCGAACATTTGGACAATGTTTAAAGGGAATAAATGTCATGTAATTTTTTAGGGGGTTTAATAAAATAAATATGAGGTGGTGGGTTTTTTTATAATACTATTAAAAACATTAAAACAATGTGAAACTGAGTTACACACCATGTAAATTCCTGACATGTTATTTAAACATGTTGTGCGGAATAAATTCATTATGTTTTGGTTATAGCTCTTATCTTCTCATACTTGGGGAACTATATAGGTGATTTTGGGGTGACAAAATCCCTTAAAAATGTCCATTTTATGACTTCAATCCCTAGTATGTTCTTTTGGTTAGATTATTTTCTTTATTGTGGTGGTTTCTCCAACAGTTGCGATGAAATCCTTTAGAAATTACGATTTTGGTTTTGATCATGATCAGTATTGATCTAGGAATCTCTTGAAATCATCCACACCTTATTCCTCATTGGTGATTTTCGTAGGAAAATTTGGTGATTATTCCATTAAATATAGGGGTATAAAAATAAATCCTTTGGTTTCATTATTATCATGTTTAATCAATATTATGATTGTTCGCTTGTTTTGTAATCCAAAATTAATTAATTATTCAATGATATATACCCAGTAATTCGATTGGTTTCACATTGATTTGTAACTGGGTAATGGATTAATGTATTTTTTATCATGATATGATACCCATGGTAATTTTTTCTATATAATACCTAAATTGTGGATTAAAACTTGTTGATATAATTGTTAATCATTAGTATACTGAATTGAAAAGTTTAATATGAAATAAATAATGGTAATATGCATAATTTACCATTCATATATATGATGTGATATTGTTATATCGATTTTGTATGAAATGAATTGTGTTCTATACTAAGATTCTTATATAATGGGATAAGACCATACACATGAACATGTATATGGTGTAATGATGATTGTGAGCAAGTGCTCCCCTAAACAATATTGTAATGCTTATAGGGCTTTGACCCTGAAATGTTGAAATGCGTATAGGGATTATATCTAGAGTGTTTCTTGTGATTATACTGTGGTTATATGGTTTCAGTGTTCATGGTTGTAATAAATTTTCAAATATATTCCAGAATGGCTTTTAAGTGGGTTATTTACCTTGGTTATATGGATGTGGTTGGCATGGTTATAAGATGTCCTCATAGTTATTCCAACACGAATATGATCTTGTTGTTCTATTTATTTAATTGTTTAAGTAATTAACATACATGTTATTTATTTCATACACTTTTTATCAGATAATCTTATTTTATACACGGTGGTGTCGAACTGCTAAATTTTACTCACACCCTTTTGGGCCACCATTGTCACCAAATAAGACTATGTGGATATTTGTATGGATAAAGGGGAAAGGACCTTGTTTTTTATTACTTGTTTGTTGTTGGGTGAGAGACTAGAGATGGGACCGATGTGGGATTTGGGACACGAGACATTGAATCTTTAATATGATCCTACTAGACATTCTCTTGTATTGTTTAGGAAAAAGTATTAGTCGCATTTTAGTATGTAATTACATTATTTCTTATGATTTATTGGATAATTTAGTTAGCCTTTATTTTTGTCTTCCATATTACTTTAATTTGATTATTTACATTTTATTATGATTTTTTCATATTCTATGACACATTATTGAAAGGGGTATAGTCTCCCTACTATTCTATCAACACCCCTACTGCTAGTCGGTAACCTCTAGCGTATGGGGAGGCAAGCAAGAGGTATACCAACCAACCCTTTATGGCCATGTGAGAGAGTTACGGATTTGGGGATATAACACCATCCTTGGGAATCATGAAATAAATTGGCCTTGTATAGCTCCCATGAAATGTTCATAGGGTTTTCATAGTGTGCACATACATTGTGCAATGTACCCTAGGTTGGATTCACATATTAGTAATGATTGGTGTGGGGTGTGTGTGAGGAGTGTTCTTCATTTTGATCCACTATTTCCTTGGTGAAACCATCATTCGGGAATGGTGGTAACATATTGAATCATGAGACCAAATGAACGTTCAATGTGGGATTCGAGTATGTGTGTATTGTTGAACCAATAAAAAATTGTGTTTATAACATCATCCAATCGATCTAGTCTACAATGGGCTATCAATATCCTCAAGGATTCATCATTTTACTATTGTATAACCTAGTGATATTAGACACTAATTTCTTCTTCTCTTCTAAACTATGTCATTATCCTTGACTATATGCATGGACCATATCTATGTCACCACGTTTAACATCATTCCATGAAAAATCTATATTCATTATTTGTGAAATGAATCTAAATTAAATTGTGTTGTTTTATTCCTCAAGTTATCTAGATGCAAAAAAAAATGTATAAATATATATAAATGAATGTAAAAATCATATTTAATTAATATATTGTAAACATTTTGTTTAAAATCACAGAGGATATTAATTTTTCTCCTCTTTGGCTTTCACATTAAACAATGACGGGTTATACGTATATATACATATATACTGTAACAAGAAGAACCTTCCCGAATTTCTTCCTTTGGTTTTCGTGGAAATTTGATCATTTGATGTACGTACATAAATACATAAATTCATATATATATATATATATATATATCATTTCATCCATAATTCAGTTGAAGATATAATTTAGTCTTCGACATTATCTGGTTAAAATGGATATATATATATAATATCTGAATCTCATAACCAAAGATAATTTTCTAAATCGATTCATTAAATATCTTTAAAATCATACCGAACAAATAAAGCTACATTGTAATACTAAAAAATCTATCATGGTTTTAATTTCATATATAAGGATACCCTCCTTACTCCCCCAAAATACCCCCATGACCATTCTCTCTCTCTCTCGCCCAATTTATTTTCTCATCTCATTCATATATAAACCTTGGAAGATCACATCGAGGATCGTTTAGCCTACAAAAACATATATAATGTTATGGAAATTATATTTTCAAATTTCTATATGATAGTTTTTTTCATAAAAAAATTATTGAATGAAATTTACTTATTTTATCACGCTTTTTTTTTTAAAAAAAAATCGTTTGTTTGGGTAAATCATTTTCAAAAATTATTTTTCTTATTTTGAAATAATTATTTTTTCTTACACTTTTTTTAATGGAAATTTATTTTTACCTAATACTCTCCTTGAATATGATTATTATTCAAATATTTATTTCCATTTTCCAAATAAAATCACTGTTTGTAATTAAAAAAGTTCATTTCAAAATTTGAATTTTTCTTTCTATCATAAGGATGGTTATAAATGATAATTTTTATCATTTTACATGTTAAATGTTATTATATTTAAATTAATGTCAATAATAACACTATGTATTGATATATACTTTAATTTTCATTAACATACCATGAATAATAATAAAAGTGTTGGTTTTATGTTAAATTTATAATGTGTTTATGAATACTACATTTGAATTTATAATAATTATTTCGAAAATATAAATTTATATGATCCCGTATAGTAATTTTGAAATATATCTTTTTCTAAAATTTATATGTTAAATAATTATTTTATCCGTTGAAAATAATTTTTATATGTTATTAGTGTATTATAATTGAGAGAGGAAGTCCTGACAAAAAAGATTCAAAAAAAAAACATGGCACATGGGTATAAAATATGATGACCGAAAGTGGGGATTGAACTGATGACCTCAATGGGACATTGTTCTAAATGTGATATTATTAGTGTCCTCATGGATTTATTACGGATTTCTATGTACCATTATTAATCAAAAAAGTTATTATTTTCAAAATATTCTAAAAGAGAAATACATTTTTATTTCAATGCTCCCTTTTTTGAAATTAAATAGGTTTTAAAATTGTCTTATCATTAAATGATTTGTGAAAACTATTTTCCAGAGTATTTTTCATGTAAATACTATATTATTAATTGGTGAACTATGAGAAAAATGGTCATTTACTACCGGTTATTTTCTACGGGTAAAGGGTGAGTCACAAATATCTCGTCCAATGGGGTTATTTAGGACGCGTAAATTAGCCTATCAAAAATAATAGGTATTTGCGGGGGGGGGGGGGGGGGGGGGGTTAGGCCCCATCATAAAAGGTATTGCATGAAATGCGCACCATACCGTAGGTAGGGGTATTTATGATAGGTTCATGTTCCTGTCACAAATGCCCAACGACCATTTTTATTATTTGCAATGAGATACTTTTCTTGTCATCAATGGTATGGAGCATGCACGATTTGTGATGGGGACCCATTGCAAATAACAATTTATCAGGTGGTCATTTGCGATGGGTCTCATTGCAAATAAATCTGTAGCAAATAAGCCAATCTATATAAACCTCATCTGTTTTCCTCTCATTTTACTCCTTCCCCAGCTTCTCTATCTATTTATTTTAAAAATTTCATATTTTAAACTATTAAAGCAAAGCAAAATTCGCGTCATTTAGACTCCCAAAGCTCCAGTTTCAAGGTATTTATCTATTTTATTATTATTTAGTTAATTTATTTTATTTTAAATTTTTTATAATTTTCTTTAATTAGATGCAGTTAAACTAAATTAGTATTAGATATCTGTTTTTTCAATTTTTATTTTTATGAATAATTATGTCTATGTGTTAATAATAAATAATTAGTAATAATTATCAATAATTAGTAATAATGATTAATAAATTGTAATAATTAGTAATAAATTATAATAATTAGTAATAAAATGTAATAATTAGTAATAAATATGTATAAATAGAAAAAAAAAATGTTTATAATTAGTAATATATTGGTATTATTATTCATGAAATGGTATAATGAGTACTAAACCAGTCAAATGAGTAATAAATTGTAATAATTATTAATAAATTATTAATAATTAAGAATAGTTAGAAATAATTAGGATTAATTTGTAATAATTAGGAGAAATATGTTTTAATTAGTATTAATTAGTAATAATTATTATTAAATTCTAATAATTAGGATTAATTTGAAATAATTATGAATAATTAGTAATGTGTAGGTTTACTTTGTAATAGTTAGTATTAGTTAGTATTAATTAGTAATAATTAGTAATAATAAGTAATAGTCATGATTAATTTGGATTAATTTGGATAAATTATAAAAATTACTAATGAATTATAATAATTAGTAATAAAATATAATAATTACTAAAAAATTGTAATAATTGTTAATAATTAGAATAATTTGGACAAAATTTTCATAATTATGATTAATTAAAAATAGTTAGTAATAATTGGGAATAATTAGTTAAAATTAATAATTGTAGGAGTAATTAATAATAATTAGTAATATTTAGGAATAATTTGTAATAATTAGGAATAATTAGTAATAATTATAAATAAATAGAATTTATAAGAAATAATTAGGATTAATTTGTAATAATTAGGATTAATTACTAATAATTGGTATTAATTAGATATAATTTTGAATAATTTGTAATAATTTGTTATAATTTGTAATAATTAGTAACAATTTGAAATAATTTGTAATAATTAGTAGTAATTATCAATAATTACTATCAATTAGGATTAACTAGGAGTAAATAGTAATAATTAGAAATAATTAAGATTAATTAGTAATAATAATGATAATTATTATCAATTAAGATTAATTCGCATTAAGTAGTAATAATTACCACTAATTAGTAATAATTATAAATAATTGGTAATAATTAGTAATAATTAGAACTAATTAGTAAAATTAGGAATATTTAGGTTTAATTAGGAATAATAAGATATAATTAGGATTAATTAGTAATAATTAGGATAATTTATTAATAATTAAGATTAATTAGTATTAAGTATGATTAATTATTTATAATTACGAATAATTTGTAATAATAAGGAATAATTAGTAATAAATAGAAATAATTAGTATTAATTAGTAATCATTAAGATAAATTTTATATAATTAGTATAAAATAATAATAATTAATATAAATTTGTAATAATTTGGATTAATTAGTAATATTTAAGATTAATTTTGATTAATTATTAATAATTGGGATTAATTTGTAATAATTAGGATTAATTAGTAATAATTAATATTTATTAGTAATATTTAAGAATAATTCAGATAAATTAGGATTAATTAGTAGTAAATAAGATTAATTAGTAATAATTAGGAATAATTAGTAATAATTAAGATTAATTAGTAATAATTAAGATTAAGTGGTAATAGTTAGGAATAATTAGTAAAAGTTAGGATTAGATACTAATAATTTTGAATAAATAGTAATAATTTGGATTAATTAGTATTAATGAGAAATAAATAATATTAATTAGTAATAATTAGGATTAATTAGTAATAATTAGGACAAATTAATGAGAATTAGGATTAATTAGTAATAAGTTGGATTAATTAGTAATAATTAGGATTAATGAGTAATAATTATAATTAATTTTAAATAATTTGGATTATTTATTAATAATTTTATTAATTAGCAATAAATAGGTTTAATTATTAATAATTATTAATAATTAGTAACAATTAGTTAAAAATATGATTATTTAGTATTAATTAGAATTAATTAGAAATAATTAGAAATAATTAGAAATAAATAGAATTAATTAGTAATAATTAGGATTAATTAGTAATAATTAAGATTAAATTCGAGTACACTATGATTAACTGGAAAAATTTAAAGAATTTAGGTATCATTCCTTTTGATCAGCACACAGGCTCCTTGAAATTTTCTCCCACTAAAATCAGTATGAAAAATATCATCCGGAATAAGTTAGAGAAGATTTGTCATAGTGATTTTAGTTGAAGAAAATTGTATGAAGGTGAGATGTTTGAAAAAAAGAGCCTCTTTTTCCCGAAGCCTCATCTCCTTAGATCATCTCTGACTAAAATCACAATCAAAAGTATGCTCCAATGTAGGAATATCTATTCAAAAATACACGATGATGGAGAGAAGGGGGGCCTCACCGCCCTGATCTCCAATCTCATGCATACGAAAAAATGGATATTCATATGTCTGAGTATACTTATCAAAATGATTTCAGTAAGAGAATTTCTATAGAGATGAGTCATTGGGGAAAAAGGCTACCACCAATTCATTATAAATTTTCCCAAAGATAATTAAAAATAATTAGTATATAATAATTGTAATTAATAATTTTCTATAATTTTTTTGGATAGTGTTCATATTTTATCTAATTATGAAAAATAACATATTTTTTCATATTTTTTAGAAAAATATGGTACAAGGAAGTCGACAAAAGCTGTTATTAGATGTCCGCTGTTGGATAAATCATCACAAGAATCCATGAATTTCTATTTTAAATATTCTATATATTAATGGGGTTCATGTTTTCTTATCATTTGCATCATAAACCTAAAATTTGATTCAGAATGGAAATTATGTGTCCCTGTAAAAAATGTTCTTTGAGGAAGTAAGACACATTCGACAACATTAGAGGTCATTTATTGTGTTTCGGTTTTCAACTAGATGATGTTATTTTGTTTCAATAGGGTGTACGATGTTTCATAGAAGATAATAATAATATGGTTAGAAATCCAACACAATTTCAAACTTTTGTACATGATGTGGAAGGTCTGTATTCTCTATAGTTGATAACATATGATGATATTGATTTAACTCTGGAGTTGGAACCATCTCTTTTATAAGAGTTTTTGAGGCCCTCTATGGATTCCTTATATCATCTTTACAAGATAAGAATGTTTGAAAGATGTTTCTGAATTTATGGAAATTAAATCAGATAATGGAATGTGAAGAAGTTTATTTGACCAGATATTCTCTTTGTTAAAAACATTACTACCTAAAGGAAATGTATTTCCTTCAATTTTCTATTAGAGAAAGAGGGAAATTCATAATCATAGTCTATGTAATTAGAATATTCATGCATGTTCAAATGACTTCATCATATATTATGGTGAAAATGGGTCATTGTATAGTTGTCCTACATATAAATAATGAATATGTAAAGAAGATGAACCAGGGAAGTGTCAATTTATTCCCTGTAAAACAGTTAATATATTTCCCAGTCACACCTAGATTGCATGATTTATTTATGCCTCAATACACACCAGCATTGATGTGGTAGAACAAAATGAATATTTCTATAGGTAAAATCTTAAATCATCCCTCTATTGGTGAATCATAGAAACATATTGACCAAGTGAATTTGTATGTTTCATTAGTAGCTCAAAATGTGCGATTGGGTCTTTATATTGATGGTTTTGTGCATTTGGGTCTAAAGGTAGTCAGTATTCATGATGGTTTGTCTTTATAACTCTTTAAAATTTACCTCTATGGATGTTGATGATGATAAAATATATTTTTTTTACATTGTTAATTTAGGTAATCTAAAAAATAATATTGATGTTTATTTGAAACCATTGATTAATGAGTAAAATTAACTGTCTAATAATTGTATCAGGACATATGATGTTGATGTGAAATAAAAAATCATACTGAAAATTGTATTGATGTGGAAAATTAGTGACTTCCCAATATATGGCATGTTATCTAGAGCGAGTACACATGGTCTAAAATCATGTTTTTACTTTATGATAAACAATAATGCATTTATGTTTGTCAATGGAAAAACATTGTTTTTTCGACTGTCATGGGAGAAATCCACCCATCCGACCATCCTTTTCGAAGAAAAAAATATATTTTCATAAAAGGAATAGTTGAAATAGACGAGCCTCCAACAATTATCTCAGGTAAAGAGATAAAATAAATTGTCACTTAATTACCTATCATCGCATTTGGATCAAAAATAAACCAATAATAAATTGATGGTTTTAGAAAAAAATAAAAATATGATAAAATGAATATATTATGGTATTTTCCATATTGATTTTATTTTTTGGTTGTCACATGTTGGATGTGTTGAATATTAAGAAGAACTATTTTAATTATTTATTTTATATAGTTTTGAATACACTAGGTAAGACCAATGATAATGTAAAGGCACAATTAGATATTTACAAATTTTGAAGGAGACCATAACATCAACAGTTTGAAGATATCAGATCACATAAATTAATGAAGCTAAAAGAACCTTATACACTTTCCAAAGAGAGTTTCAATTTATTTTTCCAATGGATTGCAGATTCGAGACATCTAGATGGTTATGCTTCCAATTTGGGAATATGTGTTACAAATGGTCATATTAGTAGATAGAAACTTCACGACTCTCATATTTTATTGGAATGGATTCTACCTACTTGGTTAAGGGGTTTGTTAAATCCTATGATTATGGATGTGCTGAAAGAGGTTTCATATTTTTTTTGAGACATTTGTCGATTGACAATAGTCTATGATGTTGTAAGAAAAATAAAATAAGATGTCATTTTAATTTTGTTTATACTTGAAAAAAAATTCCCACAATCTTTGTTTGTCTCAAAACAAAATTTGGTGTTACATTTTATGCATGATACAAAATGTGGTGGTTCTGTATAGTTTTGATGGATGTACCCATTCAAGAGATGTATGAAAAAATTACTTAAAAATGTAAATAATAATGAATTAGTTAAAGGCTCAACTGCGGAAGCATACTTGTAAGTTGAAGTTTATTTTTTCTACTCTCATTACATTCAATCAGAACATCCCTCAAAATATATCCGTATGGGTCTTAATGAGGGAAATTATGATGATGAAATGAGTAATTAATTATCAATTTTTAATCATCATAAAGATGGATTCTGTGGAGTTCATGAATGATGGCTTTTAGATGACAAACATCGCAAAGCTCATAAATATATTCTAATCAACTATGAAGAAGTGTCTCCATTTGTAATGTGAGTTCTCATATAACTTGTTATATAATATTTGTAATAGTATTTTAATATTATATTATTTGTATGTTATATGATAATAATATCAAGAAATAGTTTCCACAAATTATATTAGTTTTACTTTGAGAACGTCCTAAAAAATTTACCAATAGTTCCAAAAAATGGTAAGATAAATTATTTTTGATTTCACATAAAAAATAAATTTAACATTTTTTATAGTGATAATTGTTTTACAAAATATCATTTATTTTAACTAGAATATAAAATTTATAATCATTTGTGTGTATTGAGTAACCCTCTTTCCAAAATGGAAAAATCTTATAATGCATATGTGGAGAGTGGTTTTTGATTCTATAACCGTGCTTATGGAGAATGAAAAACAATGAATAGTGGTGTTTACTTGAGATGATCCCAACATAGAGTGACCGAAGTTGACTTTTATGACATTGTTGGAACAAATCATTGAACTATGTTATAGATTACATCATTACATAATGATGTTTAAATGTTAGTGGTTAGAAACTGAGAGGGGATTGTGCGTTCATCTGATCTATGGAATCATTAATATTAGATATAATGATTAATTATCGAGAGAATCAGTTTATTAAAAGTGAATGTGGTTCAAATGGTGTGAAAGGAATTGAAATTTTTTATCTGACTACTCTGAATACATATTTTTCACGAATATACATTAATAACATTGATGAAGCCCCATAGATAAGGGCCAATGTGGATGCTGATTTTAATGATGTGACAACTGAATTTGAATTGAAAAGATATGATGAAACTAAAACTAATATAGAAATTGATGGTGTTGAGGAAGAAGATGAATACATTGACATGAACAAAAATGAATATGAGGAAGAATATTAACATTGACATAGTTAAAATATAGTAATAATAATATATAATATATATCTATATATTATAATTGTTTTAAATTGATTATTAAAACAATCATTTTGAGTCTCTGATGGATGAGGATCTATATCATCTGTTGTAGAAGGGTGATCTACCATTAGACGAGCAGGATTCTAGATCATCTGACCCTCTATCTTCTGGCAGTTTTAGAGGGTACTTGGAGGGGGTGTGGTCTTTTTTGACTGATGATTCCTGAACCTATCCTTGAGCAACATCCACGTCGTGGGTTCGATCCATATAGGTATATATATTTTTACCTATGAATTTTAGTTATTTTTCATTAATTTATTTATATTCTAATAGTTTGATTATTTGATCTTTTTTTAAAATGTTATAGATATAACTATTAGATAAGAAAGTGATATATTTTTTAATTATTTTTCTAAATCATGGGTTTCATGGGATCAGATCCCATTCATTTTCAGAACCGCACGTTCGAGCATTGGCTGGTACGTAAATAAATAATATTTAAACTGAATATTTTATTAATAACATGATATTATAAATTATTGTTAGGGTTTATGGTATCCCATTTATGAGATCATGAATGATGTTATATGGATGGATTGGTTGAGAGCAATACATCCGCGTTTCTCTCATTTTTTGAACAATTTTAATGGGAAAAAAATAAAGAAAGTAGGAGTGACAGATTTTTATGAGACCTGTCACATCCATTGAACTAATTATATTTCATCTCAAGTGTGGGATGTATTATGTACACACTAGTTGAGTAAGTGGTTTCATAGTAGATCATCAACAGATCATATCAATCAGGGAAGACGGGAGGCAACACATCGAGTTAGTAGTTGTATTTTTAGTACGCATATAGAGCACATGCTAAGTAATTTTTTTAAATATTTTATATATATTTAAATTTAAATGGAATATTTTATATTAATATAGGTAGTCACATGTCCCAATATTACAGAGTATGATGTTTATATGAGGACATACAGTGATACAACCACTGGAGAGATTAGAGGTGCTCGCCAGCATTAGTTTGTAGTCATTATAATTTCCATTCGAGTTTTATATTTACCATTAAATAATATTTTTACTATTTAAATTTTAAATAGAAATTGAAGGATTCATATGAGGTTACGGCATCTCAGTCACATATTGAGAGTCAGTCATAGACCGATGGTCAGACTTGTGCCCCTTGATATGATTAGGCATCATGGATGCAGACGACCCATTATGACATAGAGAAAGGATGTGTTGTTGATATTAGCATTCGACTATCCTCAGAGTGTTTTTATAAAACCATTGTGATGTTGATGTCCTACACGAGAGGAACTCACAAAGACATATCATCATCTAATGGATAGTCTCAGGAGAATCTGCGAGCATAGAGTGAGCTTCTGGAGACTATGTGTAGGGAGCAGGAGGAGAAGAGTTAGTTGTAATATGAGAAACAGAATGAGTTCCTACGACTGCAGCAGCAGTAAAAGATCATGCAGGATGAGATGCGCCAATGGTGGCATCCACAACAATAGAATCAGATTGAGTACCTGTGATGTCAAACTCATAGCTTGGGGATGGAGTTACTTCCACCATTTCATCCAACTCCTCAAAAGAACCCTCCCCCAATGATGTATTTTTATTTTATAATGAAACGTATGAATGTAATGTTTTCTTGAAATAATAATTATTTACTGTTTTAAATAGTAATTTTTTTATATTATTCTGAATATTACCATTTTTATTTATTTATTTTTTTTATCATATTTATTATTGTTTTAATTAATATTTTTTTTATATTTTTGAGAATATTGAAGTATTTATTATATTAATTATATTAATAATATTAATTTTTTTATTTCATTAATACCGATAATAATAATATTATTATATTAAGAAAATATTTTATAACTAATTTTATTTTACAAATATTATTATTATTATTTCATTTATATTAATATAAATTTGAAAATAATTTTATTGTACTAATATTAATATAATTTTTTATGTAATATACTTACCATTATTTGCAACTGTCCATCACAAAATATTTTTTAAACAAAATCTCAAAAAAAGAGTGTGATGGGGAGTGTTACAGTCATAAATATTATCATTTGTGATAGACCATTGAGAAATTTAATATTTTTTATGACCTTTTCAGCTAAGAGCCATTTACAAGGGGACCCCGTCACAAATAGCTATTCTTCCAATAATTGGGAAATGATTTTATTGTAACAAATGGTTTATATTTGATATAGAAGAAAATAATTTTTTTAATGTTTTGGAAAAGTATTTGAAAACAGATTTTACCCAATGTTTTAAAATATCATACATGGAAATTTTATGGTCAACCGTATATTTTAATATGTTCTTCATAGGTTCTTTAGAATTTCTAATATTGTTTTTTATAATGTTATGAAAATTTCTTGAGTGAAGATATATAGTAGTTTATAGAATTTTTTAATATACATAGAGATATTGAATTAAAGTTTAATAATCCTCCAAAACTATGATAAAAAATGATTATTGGGATTTGTATGGGACTGTATATTTTTCTGTAACATTTTGTAAAAAAAATATATCCTATTTTTTGAAACGAATCCAGGTGTGCAGATCTTGAGAAATTATATATGGAATCAGAGTGATGATCTAGACATATTTGGAGATAAGGATGATATTATTTGAGGTTAATTTAAGAGTTATAGGTAATCCATCAAATTTTATGTGATTCTTAAGAATATCAAATTTTACTAAGTATATTTTTTCCAATTTCATAAAATAGAAATTCTGAAAATCTCTGAAAATGAAGAATGAATTGTGATGGTGAAATTACTTAAGTTAAGATAACGTAACATCCTAGAATTTTAGTGTATAAATTATTTATAAATAAAATATATAAAATAAGACTTATAAATTTAAAACATGATACAGTAGACTATATTTCAATTATTACACTGACTTTTACATTCGTACAAGAAATCCATTTTTCTGTAGTCTGTAACTGATTAAGCTAAAATAAATAATTAGAAATCATTTGTAAGAAAAAATGATAGCCTCTAATAAGTATAAGAACACAATTATCATAGATAGTACAATTATTATGATCAAGAAGTATTATTCTAAAAAAGGAAATGAGAGTGATAATACATAGTACTGGTAAAAAATAACCATCTTTTCAAGTGGGAAGAAATATAATTCATAGAGTATTCTTTATTAATATATCTTTTGAGTGGTATATTTTTAAATAAAAACATGATCATTGATAGAAAGTTTCCATTGAATAATTATTAATAAGTGAAAAAATAAATTAGTTTAAAATATCTATAATACATTTTTAAACTATTTTATACATTATACTCATTCATTAATAACAATTAGTTTCCAAATGAAATTTATTTTTAATCATTTAAATGTGATTTTTTAAAAAAATTTAATTTTTAAAACATATGAAATTAATACTAAAAGTTCTGAATCTACTATTATTTTTTAATAATCATTTTATTTTTACATATTATTACGATAAATAAATTTTGGAGGAAATTGTTAAATAATAGTTTTCTTACAAACAAAACATTTTTATCCTCTACTAACAATATATCACACTAACACACATGGTATTAATTTACCTTTGTAAAATGGTTATATATATTGATCAAATGATAATATGAACTTAATTATAATGTAAATAACCATTTTATAAGGTTTTAAATGAGTAAATATTTATTTTTATACAATGACTATGGTTTTTATTTTCATTTAATTTTTAATTATATTAATTAAATGGTTGAGCCACAACTAGACAAGGACCACCTCAACCACACAATTTTAAGACCCTATTGGAAATCCATTAGTGTAATGAATATTCCTTGGACATACATGGGTAGTAGGTGTGTGTTTGTGCATGCATAAAACCTATGGATATTGTACATGGTATGCATAGAGTTTGTATAGTGCATGCAAGGTTCACTAGGTTTGTCGTGCAGGTGAGGATAGCCTGTGAGCAGAATGTGTGTGTAGAGTTCTAGAAGATGATATCCATGTTCATTTTCATACAAAAAAATTCTACCAGTTATAATATATTAATTATTTAGATGGAATGAAAATTTTTTCTAGGATTTGGGTATGCAATTTCTATTCACTAATTAAAAAAATTAATCTTTATAACATATTTTATTTGATCTAGTACCTGTTGGCAATTTGATCTTCTCATGAATTAATATTTTAACACCCATATATCTTAGTGATCCCCAACACCACCTTCTTCATCCATTTATGTTGATTCCATATTTTACAACTACATGAATGGACCATCTCGATATCAACCTTGGAATCTTCTCTCATGAAAATTCATTACCATCATATACGGCTAAAATAGTGATTTCATTATGTTTTCTTCCTTATCAGGTTATCCTACAGCATCAAAAATAATGTATTAATATATATAATTTAATGCGACAGTTATATTTAAATCAAATATTACCTATATTTTATTGAAAATCTCCAAGGTTCATCATTTTTCTCCTACTTATCATACACAAGAAGCAACATTGAGCTATATATATTTTCTTTAATAAGAATAACATATTTTAATTTATACAATGTATATTCCTAGAAACTTGATTCATTCATGTATAAGATTGTATATATATATATATATTACATTTTATCCAGGATTGAGTTGAAGATCTAACTCGACCTTTGAAATTTTCTAGTTAAGATATATATATATTATCTAAATCTTATAACAAGAAAATATTTTCTAAATCATATCATTAAATTTCATTAAAAAGTAATCAATCTTATGAAAACAGTTTCCAATAATAAAATATTCTATTGAGGTTTTCATTTTCATTATAATTATACCCTCCTTACTCCCTAGAATGAACCCCATGATGAAGCATTCTCTCCCGCTCCCTCCCCTAATATTTATTTTCTCATTTCTTTCATTTCTAAGCCTTAGAAGATTAATGCCTCGATTTTTTATCCAACAACAACAAATATAAGTAATTGAGACTTTTATTTTCAAATTTGTAACTAAACATTTTTTAAAAAAAATCTATAAATTAATATATATATATATATATATATATATTCCATGATTTTATTTTTGTTAAAAATACTTCTTAAGGGTAATTTGTTTTAAAATTTACTTTTTCAAAATTTCAAAATTTAATTTTCAAAAATATGTTTTGAAATAAATTTATTTTCACTTAAATCCCTTCTTACAGAAGATTATGATTAAAATATTTATTATAATTTTCTATATTAAATCCCTATTTTCAAATTTAGCAATTTATTTGACAAATTATATTTTTTTCTAAATGAGTGATGATTTATAATGATAAAATCTACCATTTAATGTGTAAAATTTTGTTTTATTTTAATAAATGTAATTCAGAATAATATTTATGTCCATATAGTAATATATTTATTAGCATTCAATGTATATTAATAAAATAATTTTTTTAGTACAAATTTCCAATGTTTTTATAAATAATGCCTTTGAAATTACGAAATTTATTCTAAATTTATAGACTTATCCTCACACATATATTATTTATCAAGAATATATTTGTAGAAATTTAGTAGGATAAAATATTCTTTTTTTCATAGGTAAATATTTTTTGTCTGTTTTCAATGGTTTTAAAAGAATTATAAATTAGAAAGGAAGGGCTGAAAAAAATGTTTTATTAATATTTTACATTGCTCTTGGTTAAAAACAGAGATAATCAGGAATGGGGAGTGAACCCATGAACACAAGGGGTTGTTTTCCTAATGGTTATATTTTTAGTGGACTCATGGATTTTTTAGGTTTTATCAAGAATAATTTTAATCCATTAATATTTATAATTTTAAAAATATTTTAATTGAGAAATCAAATATTATTTAAAATTTTTATAAAATTTATTTGAAATGGGTTTTAAAAAATATAAATATATTAATTGTTTTTAAAAAATATTTTCCTAATAATTTTTATTTAATCCTTTAGATTATGAATTGGGGAAAATATTAAGTATATCAAATGATATATATTTTATATAGAATAAAATAATTTTCAAATAGTTTAAATTAATATTTATAAAAGGATTTTACCAAAATGTTTGGTATCCCCTTATATGTAAATTTTATACTCACCATATGTTTGAAAATTATGTTCACATGATCTTTAAAAGATTTAATGGTGTTTGGTTTCATTTTAAGAATCATGCATGAGTGGAGTCAAATATTTGTTTTTTAAAAAATATAGAACTATGATATATTTTATGTTTTTTTCTTAATCCCAAAAACCTATATTAAAAATTTTTATTTGGTTATATAATGGACTATATATTTTTCAATTTTTTATATAAAAATATATAACATGTTTTTTGAACCAAATATAATTGTGTGATACCCGAGACATTACATATATAATATTATAAAACCATATAAATAATAAGTTAGTTAACAATTCTCTATCACATTATATAGGAAAAAATATATTTGTCACTAATAACACTTTAAGTGATCAAACATTATGTCACAAATTGATTAATAAATCATTGGATGGTGTTTGAATATCATGTGAATCTTATGTGCCTAATATGATAAATGATAATTTTTCCTGTCACATACATTTTCCATGAGTAAAAATGTTGTAAAATATAAATCACATAATCTCATTATTTAATAATCACAAAACTAAAATGACCAATTACTAAGAACCATATATTATACTTGGTTTAATGTTATTCACTCACACATAGGATATGTAATCCCATTATTATGATATGTACATCTTTCTACCATTCCAAAATAGTAAAAGAATGTAAAATCAATGCTTTGATACCAATTTTTAATGCATCACCCTAGTTTGGTCTAGTTTGAGGTGAACCAGATTAGTGATGTTATAATTAGTATTTAAAGTATATTATCATTTATTTCCTTTTTGTCAAATAATCTTATAATATGTTCTTATCTTCTTATAAGTTGATATTCATCTAATTATATTTCTTCTATATAATGAAGATATGGACATGAAAATATGAAAATATGATCAATGTTACACCACATGTTTTTATTATTTGAATAAGTTAAATGAGTTATTTAGCACACGACACAAAATTAAATGAACATTGTTCTATTTCATTAGGTTATAATATTATAATATAAAATTAAATTAAAATTTTAACGCCCCGACCCCAGCTACCCAGAGTCGGTGCATTACTTCGTAACATTGGCATGATCACAAGAATGATCAAATCTTGAAAGACCGATTGGTTTAGTAGCCTTGGAAACACTAGATATATTCATAAGGTTTACATTACATCATTAAACGAATAACTACTACAACAACATATTGTCTCCATAATCCACACTCATATCCCCACATAATATCCCTGCAGGTCATTCATAATTTACTTCTTCACTTCCTGGAAAAAATAAAACATAGAAAAGGTGTGAGCTCAAATGCCCAGTAAGGATAACAATATAGCGGAAACTTTCATAAATAAGAATAACCATTTAAGGCAATGTATAACTAAAACAAAAGCCTTTAAAACTTGAACTTTCAACAAAGTATGGCATAAATGAAATGAAATAATGCCATTTACTTATTCACATGGTTATTCTACTAATCGAATAATCACATGAAAAATCAATAACCACTTTCATAATGATGGAATGCATAATGCCAGACTATCATAACCACATAGCCAAGGCCTCGTGCCAAGACTACAAATAAGATTTTGTCAAGGCCTTGTGCCATGACACTAGTTTGTCTCATGAGACCTACCGATGCATCGAGGAGCTATAGCGGGCTCCACCCGTCACATATTAAGTCCAATGCATTCCCATATGAAAAGGTTTAAACATAACATAAACATTCATATTAAAACTAGCATATGAAATGTCAATACTTTCACCATAAACTATGAATGGTATAAAAATAGAACATCCATAGTCAAACATATCACAAAACCTTCAATACAATATCATAATAAATCAACTTCAAATAATATTAAAATCCATCAAAGGATGTTGACATAGATGAAATCAAAATTCTTTTTAAAGAAGTATCTCCTTTTATTTTGAAATAATTTAAGATCCATATAAAATAAAACATTTTCTTTGAAAATATTCTTATAAGCTTGTAAGTAAAGCTTTGAAGATTTTATAACGGCGGAAAATAGCTGCACCCGCCGTATAAGTTAAAAAAACATTCTTACCTTAATTCTGTCGAAAAGGTTAAAAAGGACCTTGTTTTGAAAACGACCGAAAGATTCCTTTATAAACCACTTATAAAAGTCAAAAAGGGTATAAATGACTTTAACTCATATTCTAGTAAATAGTAAAAATGTTTTGAAATGCATTTTTAAGAAACATGGATGTGGATGATAAAGAGATTCCAGTAGATTATTACGTATAAACAACCTTGGATAATGAAGAGTTTGTAAAGTAAACCCTTACCTTGTACTTTTCCTTGGTTGGGGTAGGTTAACATCCTGTATAATGGTGAAATAGTTGTTATTAAATTATACAAGAATCATATATATTAATATGATATCATATATGAACTTTTAACATTGATTGGTTAATAATATCTTAGAATTATCGTCGTTTCGGGAGTTAACTTACTCATTTTCTTTTATATGTTTTGTTACATAAGCCATGGTTGTTGTATCTTATTCATATCCAGAATGATATCCAGTCCTTAAAAATCATTTTTAAATCATCAAATGATAATTATACTTGAATGGATACGATGGAGAATGAATCTCATCACGTTCGTGGAGACGGTAGTCCGTACGTACGCACGAGCGACAATATCATTCTTTTGATATTAAAATAATATATAAATGGATGGTATATCATATATACAGAATCATTAACATGTTATATTTATAATTTACATGATTTACACATCATTATTATACCCATCCAAATAATATTATATTGAATAACAATTACACCACGACGTGGAGACGGTAAGCCGTACGTACGCACGTATGGTGACATGTTATTCAAAGGGTGGATAGAATACTGAATATGATTGTACCATATTTATAATAAAATCACTTTATATTTGAGATACTGGAGTTATTATTTTAGAATGGTAATAACAAAGGAAGAAGAAGTGGAAGAAGAAATGAACTTGGAGAAGGGTGGTGAAATCATTACCTCTTCTTTGGGTTATTCCTTTTGATTTGATCAAAAGGGCTCCTTAGGTTGGCTTTCTGATCAAACTAAGGCCTCTAGGTTGTAGTGAGGGATTTTGGGAGAGTATTTGCGCAGAGTTTGGCCGAGCCAAAAGGCTTTGAAGGTGTGAAGAAATGAGAAGGAGGAGTGCCCTTTTATAAGAGGGGTGAGGGGCACCTTTGGAAAAGCTAGAAATATTAATTTATAATAAATTCATATTCGGTTTCTAATGGCTCCAAAGTTGATTATTCCAAGGTTAAGGTGGGGATAGGTCTAAAACCACTCAACCAATATAATTTAGACAGGTTTGGGTACTTATATTAACAATATCTTTAAGTATTAACTCTAAGTTAATTAGTTTCACTTTTACAATGTCTCTTTGTATTTTTATATAATATGGTTAATAAACTTACTATATACATCCAAGAGACCCCCAAGTGGTCCATTAATGATGAACCTATCCTTATATAATTCTCTTGGCCTAACCTTAGATTTTTAGGAAATTAATATCAATTAATAATATAATATTTGTTTTAAAAACTCTTTTATGTCAATTTTGACACTATTCAATAGTTGATTTTTGTGAAACTCATAACAGATTGATTACTTCACACAAAGTCAATTAAATCAATCCTAATATATCATATTATCCTAGAAAATTAGTTTAATTCATTAAAAGTTTCATATTATATTTTTTTGGGTATTTATAATATCAATTATTTTAATTTTTCACTATTATAGTAATTACTGCATCATCATTGTGTCATAAATAAAATAAATTATTTAATGTCTAAAAATTATAAATAAAATATCATTATGTAGGAAATCTTTGTATCTTTCTAATGAATATTTATAATCTAAAATCAAACTTATATAACCCTATGTTACAATTGTTTTGCTAAAAGATATATGCTTGTGTCATTTTTGTATTCATTTTGACTTAATTAAAATAAAGTGTCATTATCACTTACAAGTGGATCCATGGGGTCCCAAAATTGACACAAAGATGCCCATGGTCGACCATGTATCAACCAATAGGGTTAAGACACGTTTTAGGGTAATTTAGGATTATTAAAATATTATTTTTTAACCCTTATTTACCGGATTTACCCTTAACCATGGTAAATAAAATATTTACCGCAGTAATTATTCAAAATGTCTAAAAATAAAAGTTACCTATTTACACAATTTAAACATCCTGATTCCAAATATGGAATCCATTTTCCCAAATTCAATACACAGAAGTGGCAGAAATTAATTTAAAATTAATTCCCGCTGTCAAAACAAAAAGCGTGTTTTTAAGAGATAATAACTATCAAAAGATTGACACTTGTTTATGTTCGGTTTAATTGTAAAATTATGTACAATGACCAAAATTATATTAAATAGTAAAAATATATTCTAAATATACTTTAAAACTACTCAAATTCATAATTTATTACTATTAATTATTTTGATTAAAAAAGTTGTTTTTAATTAAAATTTAGTAATTTTCACTATTCATCAAAATATGAAAGTTATCCGAAAAGTACCAAAATTTCACCTTAGGCTAAATTTGATATTCCGAATCCAAAAATGAAGTCCATTTTAAAATATAAAATATATATAACTTCAAAAAGTAGGTATTACTATTCATAACAGCTAGTTTGATTGGTTACGGTGTGTTAGAACTCGAAGTTGCGTACAACACACGCTACTGTTTTATTCAAAGGAAAGCGTACCGTGGAAGCTTGGGATGTTTCATTTTAAATTTTTTGATGTCTCCATTTAGTCAAAAAGTTTAAAATATTGTATTTAAAAAGGTTTCACTATCAAAAGTTGATAAAAGTGCAATACTAAAAATGAATCTGTTCTTGCATTATGACTAAGAAACTCATAATATGGATTCTAAAATTATAAGGATTATATAAAGTTTAAAATTTAGTTAATACTATTCATGACCTCTTTTAATGGATTTTTTTTGGTAAGTCATGGTGCAATTGAACTCAGTGTTGCGTGTAGTGCAAGTTATTGAATTATTTTGAAGAAATAACACACTATGAAATCTTGGGGTGTTACATTCTCCCCTCCTTCAATAAATTGCGTCCTCGCAATTTGAAATTGTTCTTCAAAAATAAAAGGTTGAAAGTAGAAAAAATATTTGTGGGAAAACCCACATCGGAAATTGGGTTACTAAAATTTAGTCTTAATATGAGGAAAAGAGAAATCAAAGGGTCACCACCAAATTATGATCTCGATTAGGAGAACATTGGTGGAAATTAGAGACATATAATCGGAGGAAAAACGTAAATATTTATAGGTAGTGATTTAGGTCATCAATCACAAACAAGTGTATAATTGAGGTCCTTAAATTCATCAATCTATGATGATTTGAAATACCATCGGTTCAACAAAACATAGGGTATTAGGATAACACATTTTTGACGTTTCAAAATATCTTAGTTGAAATCCCACATCGAAAAATGAATTAATGAGGCCTCTATTTAAAATAAAGAGTGAAAAGTATGAAGATTACCGAAAATAACACATACTAGGGTTCCATGTATGAAAATATGGATATGGAAGAGAAATATAACCATCAATTATCTCATGGAGAGTGGTAGAGAACATGGCTATGAAAAGGCCAACAATCCCAAAGCCATAAATTAGTGATGATTTAAGGTACCATCTAGGACAACATTTTTGTTCTAAGTTGGTTTTCTTAATATTGAGGAATTTATTTCTGAGATTGGCTAAGATCATAAGGAGATATACATACTTTATAATTAGAGTTTTGTCCATTAATAAATTTCTACCATAAACTCATCTTTCACTCGTAAAAAAATTATATTTATACTATTCGTACAGGGTTCCAAAATAAACGAATTTATAATTCATCTACCAGATCTTTTAAAAAAACTACATTATTTAATCCAGGACATCTCTTGGGCCAGTGGTAGGTGATACACCCTTGTCGCCCTTCGGTTGCGGGTTCAAGTCTCACAGCCTTGCCGGACGCGACGGGTTGCCGCCCGACCTCCGGGTTGTCCTTTTATGGAAATCCAAAATAATCCAAACTAGAAATATCCAAAATACTTCTATCCAAACTCACAGTCCAACATTTATAAGGAAGGTAAACATAATATAGATCCTTTTTACCCTGTAATAGCATATGAATACCTTCATCATGTACTACCATATTCCTTATTGATTACATTCATGTTCCCTTATTCCATATAGAATGCTGGATATACTTCATTAATCCAAAAATGTTTTAAACCCCAACAATGATGGAATATACAAATCATTAATCATCTTCAAGGTAGTCAATAATATCCAATATAATTTATCCAAAATAATCACATATTATTCCAAAATCACTACCTCAGTATCAGAACTATATTGTGATTTATCATTCTCTCAACCATATATTTTCCAAAAATTTAACCTTCTATTGAGTCACTTTTCTTTGTTCCACACAATCTCAAGTCCTTAATGAAATAGTACTGCAGTACAATCCTTATATACTCCATAATTATTATAACAAGTACATTGTTGATACAACACTCAATTGACATAATCAACATAAGAACTCTAATCATTCCTCTTCATCTGTGGTAGTATCATAACTTGATTATTATCCAATAGCATCATTTGCGGCATAGTCTGATGAATGGGACATAGGTTCGCGTAGTGTCCAAACTCCTTGCAAATGAAGCATTGTACATTTGAAACCATTTTTTTACCCTTGCAGTCACGTACTTTGTGCCCTTTTCCTCCACACTTATAACAAACTCCCATTCCTTTCAGGCAAGTTCCAGGTTGTTTCATTCCTCAGTTACCATATATGGGAAAATTCTTCTTTTCCCTCTTCCCTTTATCCATCTTTCTCTCTTCCATCCTTTTCTTCTCTTGCTTCCCTTCAAAGCCATAGGACTCAGTAAACTCTTTACTTATCTTATCAACACATGATATTATTTCTTCATATGATGATAATACATGGGAGACTATTTCTCTTATAAATTCTAGCTTAAGACCATGAGAGATATGATCCTTCCTTCTCTTTGAATCATGTGCATTTCTGGAGTTATCATTCCTTCTACTGGGCGCCATTTCTAAACAATGGCATAAACTAGATTAGTTTATGAGTCAAAATACCTAATCCCATACTTATAAAACAATTAACATAAATTGAACTATTTATGGATATAATCCATAATCATAAAAATGTTTTCTTTGAGGAAGTATATACTCATAAACCCTTCATAATGGTTTGTAATGAAAATGAGAATTATCCTAAGAATATCCCCCGGGAGTGTCGTAACCAAGAGTGCAGCAAGGCCCGTTGTCGTGCACCAGTTCCCGTTCGAGTCTAGCTCAAAGCGGTGTTTTCGGGTTTTACCCCTAGGTACATCTGTGCCAGAGCCGCCTCTACCTGCTCGTATCCAGACAGGGATGTATTGCTCGGAAAACTAACAAAATCTCTACAATACCAAAATTCTAGGAAGTTCTTCTACACTAATCCTCAAAGCTCATCTTAGGTCTACGTGCTCTAATCAGAGTTTATCTAAATCTAGCTTCCAAGGTTTGTACTAAACTTCCTCTGATACCAACTGTAACGCCCCAACCCCAGCTACCCAGAGTCGGTGCATTACTTCGTAACATTGGCATGATCACAAGAAAGATCAATTCTCGAAAGACCGATTGGTTTAGTAGCCTTGGAAACACTAGATATATTCATAAGGTT
The DNA here is from genome assembly GCA_963277665.1 of Viscum album. Classification (NCBI taxonomy): domain Eukaryota; kingdom Viridiplantae; phylum Streptophyta; class Magnoliopsida; order Santalales; family Viscaceae; genus Viscum; species Viscum album. The sequence goes on along the minus strand of OY728128.1, from coordinate 789,714,593 downwards.
TACATTACATCATTAAACGAAAAACTACTACAACAACATATTGTCTCCATAATCCACACTCATATCCCCATATAATATCCCTGCAGGTCATTCATAATTTACTTCTTCACTTCCTGGGAAAAATAAAACATAGAAAAGGTGTGAGCTCAAATGCCCAGTAAGGATAACAATATAGCAGAAACTTTCATAAATAAGAATAAACATTTAAGGCAATGTATAACTAAAACAAAAGCCTTTAAAACTTGAACTTTCAACATAGTATGGCATAAATGAAATGAAATAATGCCATTTACTTATTCACATGGTTATTCTACTAATCGAATAATCACATGAAAAATCAATAACCACTTTCATAATGATGGAATGCATAATGCCAGACTATCATAACCACATAGCCAAGGCCTCGTGCCAAGACTACAAATAAGATTTTGTCAAGGCCTTATGCCAAGACACTAGTTTGTCTCATGAGACCTACCGATGCATCGAGGAGCTATAGCGGGCTCCACCCGTCACATATTAAGTCCAATGCATTCCCATATGAAAAGGTTTAAACATAACATAAACATTCATATTAAAACTAGCATATGAAATGTCAATACTTTCACCATAAACTATGAATGGTATAAAAATAGCACATCCACAGTCAAACATATCACAAAACCTTCAATACAATATCATAATAAATCAACTTCAAATAATCTTAAAATCCATCAAAGGATGTTGACATAGATGAAATCAAAATTCTTTTTAATGAAATATCTCCTTTTATTTTGAAATAATTTAAGATCCATATAAAATAAAACATTTTCTTTGAAAATATTCTTATAAGCTTGTAAGGAAAGCTTTGAAGATTTTATAACAGCGGAAAATAGCCGCACCCGCCGTATAAGTTAAAAAAACATTCTTACCTTAATTCTGTCGAAAAGGTTAAAAAGGACCTTGTTTGGAAAACGACCGAAAGATTCCTTTATAAACCACTTATAAAAGTCAAAAAGGGTATAAATGACCTTAACTCATATTCTAGTAAATAGTAAAAATGTTTTGAAATGCATTTTTAAGAAACATGGATGTGGATGATAAAGAGATCCCAGTAGATTATTACGTATAAACAACCTTGGATAATGAAGAGGTTGTAAAGTAAACCCTTACCTTGTACATTTCCTTGGTTGGGGTAGGTTAACATCCTGTATAATGGTGAAATAGTTGTTATTAAATTATACAAAAATCATATATATTAATATGACATCATATATGATCTTTTAACATTGATTGGTTAATAATATCTTAGAATTATCGTCGTTTCGGGAGTTAACTTACTCATTTTCTTTTATATGTTTTGTTACATAAGGCATGGTTGTTGTATCTTATTCATATCCAGAATGATATCCAGTCCTTAAACATCATTTTTAAATCATCAAATGATAATTTTACTTGAATGGATACGATGGAGAATGAATCTCATCGCGTTCGTGGAGACGGTAGTCCGTACGTACGCACGAGCGACAATATCATTCTTTTGATATTAAAATAATATATAAATGGATGGTATATCATATATACAGAATCATTAACATGTTATATTTATTATTTACATGAGTTACACATCATTATTATACCCATCCAAATAATATTATATTGAATAACAATTACACCACGACGTGGAGACGGTAAGCCGTACGTACGCACGTATGGTGACATGTTATTCAAAGGGTGGATAGAATACTGAATATGATTGTACCATATTTATAATAACATCACAGTATATGTGAGATACTGGAGTTATTATTTTAGAATGGTAAGAACAAAGGAAGAAGAAGTGGAAGAAGAAATGAACTTGGAGAAGGGTGGTAAAATCATTACCTCTTCTTCGGGTTCTTCCTTTTGATTTGATCAAAAGGGATCCTTAGGTTGGCATTCTGATCAAACTAAGGCCTCTAGGTTGTATTGAGGGATGTTGGGAGAGTATTTGGGCAGAGTTTGGCCGAGACAAAATGCTTTGAAGGTGTGAATAAATGAGAAGGAGTAGTGCCCTTTTATAAGAGGGGTGAGGGGCACCTTTAAAAAAGCTAGAAATATTAATTTATAATAAATTCATATTCGGTTTCTAATGGCTCCAAAGTTTATTATTCAAAGGTAATGGTGGGGATAGGTCGAAAACCACTCAACCAATAGAATTTAGACAGGTTTGGGTACTTATATTAACCTTATCTTTAAGTATTAACTCTAAGTTAATTAGTTTCACTTTTACAATGTCTCTTTGTATTTTTATATAATATGGTTAATAAACTTACTATATACATCAAAGAGACCCCCAAGTGGTCCATCAATGATGAACCTATCCTTATATAAGTCTCTTGGCCTAACCTTAGATTTTTAGGAAATTAATATCAATTAATAATATAATATTTGTTTTAAAAACTCTTTTATGTCAATTTTGACACTATTCAATAGTTGATTTTTGTGAAACTCATAACAGATTGATTACTTCTAAAACAGTCAATTAAATCAATCCTAATATATCATATTATCCTAGAAAATTAGTTTAATTCATTAAAAGTTTCATATTATATTTTTTTGGGTATTTATAATATCAATTATTTTAATTTTTCACTATTATAGTAATTACTGCATCATCATTGTGTCATAAATAAAATAAATTATTTAATGTCTAAAAATTATAAATAAAATATCATTATGTATGAAATCGTTTTATCTTTCTAATGAATATTTATAATATAAAATCCAACTTATATAACCCTATGTAACAATTGTTTTGCTAAAAGATATATGCTTGTGTCATTTTTGTATTCATTTTGACTTAATTAAAATAAAGTGTCATTATCACTTACAAGTGGATCCATGGGGTCCCAAAATTGACACAAAGATGCCCATGGTCGACCATGTATCAACCAATATGGTTAAGACACGTTTTAGGGTAATTTAGTATTATTATAATATTATTTTTTAACCTTTATTTACCGGATTTACCCTTAACCATGGTAAATAAAATATTTACCGCAGTAATTATTCAAAATGTCTAAAAATAAAAGTTACCTATTTACACAATTTGAACATCCTGATTCCAAATATGGAATCCATTTTCCCAAATTCAAAACACCGAAGTGGCAGAAATTAATTTAAAATTAATTCCCGCTGTCAAAACAAAAAGCGTGTTTTTAAGAGATAATAACTATCAAAAGATTGACACTTGTTTATGTTCGGTTTAATTGTAAAATTATGTCCAATGACCAACATTATATTAAATAGTAAAAATATATTCTAAATATACTTTAAAACTATTCAAATTCATAATTTATTACTATTAATTATTTTGATTAAAAAAGTTGTTTTTAATTAAAATTTAGTAATTTTCACTATTCATCAAAATATGAAAGTTATCCGAAAAGTACCAAAATTTCACCTTAGGCTAAATTTGATATTCCGAATCCAAAAATGAAGTCCATTTTAAAATATAAAATATATATAACTTCAAAAATTAGGCATTACTATTCATAACAGCTAGTTTGATTGGTTACGGTGTGTTAGAACTCGAAGTTGCGTACAACACACGCTACTGTTTTATTCAAAGGAAAGCGTACCGTGGAAGCTTGGGATGTTTCATTTTAAATTTTTTGATGTCTCCATTTAGTCAAAAAGTTTAAAATATTGTATTTAAAAAGGTTTCACTATCAAAAGTTGATAAAAGTGCAATACTGAAAATGAATCTGTTCTTGCATTATGACTAAGAAACGAATAATATGGAATCTAAAATTATAAGGATTATATAAAGTTTAAAATTTAGTTAATACTATTCATGACCTCTTTTAATGACTTTTTTTTTGGTAAGTCATGGTGCAATTGAACTCAGTGTTGCGTGTAGTGCAAGTTATTGAATTATTTTGAAGAAATAACACACTATGAAATCTTGGGGTGTTAAAAAAATTAATAGTACCAATTATCTATATGAAAAATAATTAATAAATTAAAATATAAATTAAATTATAATTAAATAAAAAGGATTCATGCATAAATCATTAAATATTAGAGACTCCCATTAAAATCATTTTGAAAAGAATCATTGTTCAACAAAAATAATTCAATATAAATTTGGTTGAAATATTTGAGATAAATGTTGGAGTTTGTGGAATTAATTTTACATAAGTATATTTGGTTTTTTGAAGAATTGAAAAAGGAAATTGATAATTATATGGTCAATGGATATAAAGTTGTGAGATTTATAGTTGATATGCACATAGTTATTACATATAACTGTCAAGTATATTTAAATATTGACAATTGAAATAAAAAACATTTATCTAAATGAATAATGGATCAATGTAATATCTTAAATTGTTATAATAAATACTTAATATTTATTAAAAACTAAAAAATAATAGTATTTAAAATATAATAATTAAATACATAAGAACATTTTATTCATGAAAATTTATCTTTTCTAATATCTTATACATTTTTTTAAAATTTAAATTTATTTTAGATATAAATGTAAATTTATAAAATTTATTTCATATTATGAATAAAAAATTCAAATTTGTTTAAGTGTTTAATTTTATATTGGTTGAAAAAATAAATTACTGTGGTGAATAATGAATAGAGAAAATATATTGTAAAACAAATAAAATATTTTCTAAATAAAAATGATGCATAATTTTTTATAAAATATTTATTTTTTTTAATTTTGTATTTAGTCCCTATTAATATATAATAAAAATTACGGGCATCTTAATGTTAAAATATACTTTATGAACATTAAGGGAAACATATTTTCAAATATACCCCTCAAACTAATTTATAAAAGGAACCATATTACACCCATTATAATACACACCATTTTTTTTATTCTTTCTGAGTACCTATAAAAATTACATCTTCTAACTTCCTCTATAATTTTTGAGATCTTATTATCCTAATAAGGAAGCCTAAATCCATCATTGCAAAGGATGTTATTGCAAGAAATAAATTTTTTATCAAAGTAATGAGTTTTATATATATATACCATTTATAGTCCCATATAAACAATAGTTAAATATTAATCACCACTCTAATAATTTATTTTTAACATAAATATGAATTTGAAAATTTTATTTTACAATCATATAACTATGTACTATTACTTGTTCATGTTATATAGCACATTCTTGTTTGAGTTGGTTTAACAATCTGTATGATTGATGTTATAATATAATAATTATTTCCAAGATGGATGTGTACCAAAACAATAATATTTTTAAAATAATATATTATTGACTAATTTATGCACATATTATAGTTCTAAAATGATGTCACCAAAGTGAATGATCATTATAAAGTAAATAATTCTTATTGGTAGAGCTAACCAAAATGAGCTCATGATGAATATCATCCATGTAAATCACACCCATACATTATATAATATATTATAATTTTTAAAAAATAAATATATCATTATTATTATAGATCCATGTATTTTTTAAGATGATTTAATTATTAACAAGAACATTTATTGAAATATTTATACCAAAACTAGTAAAAAACAATCAAAACTAGAAACATCCCATGATCATTTTGATCTTTAAGTAACTAATCTATATGAATTAAGTTGATATAATTTATTACTATAACATATAAAAGATAAGAATAATGTTATAAATTATGTTATTATGAATCTATTTTTTGTTATTCATGGATTTAGTGCACATTCATTGATTTTGAGATTAATGGTAATTGGAATTGTTATTATCTCCCATATCAATTGGAATATTAGTCATTCATAAACTCAATATTTGTATTGATTCCATGATATTGACATTACTATATGGGTCATGTAGTAACATTGATATGGGGTCATTCATGGGTAACCGACTTCTTATTGACTATATTTAACTTAAACTCCTTAATTTAAGCTGATAAATCCTCAATTTTCAGTTAATATATATGGATCTGTAGAAAATATTTGTAACTAATTTATCCTTACATTACAAATATGATATAAAGAAAATAGTAAACATATATTTTTTTAAAATTCATCTTCAGTGTGATAACCTTCATCCATCCCATGGTGACTTTCACCAGTCCATGGATTATTCCACTAATAAAATTTTCATAAATTAAAATTGAATGGTATTTATAATCCATACAATTTTTGAGGAATTTACTTATAAAATCCACCAATAATTATATATTTTATTATACTAAAACACATTAGTTAAAAAATTTCTTATATTTCAAGAAAAATTTAGATAAACATATAAGAATATCACTATAACTTCATCTGAATCATCATCATCCAAATACTCTATCTGATGAAATTTTTTTACTATGTGCCTCTAACTTCATATAAAATGTTTTAGTCTAGTGAACCTCAAATACGATCCATCTATGAAAAATACATTTGTATGATATAAAATTTTCCACTATACCTACAACAAATTGACCTACGTTTTATGCCTTTAGTAAAAAAACTCCAGTCCGTACACCTCTGATTAGTTTTTCTATCTGGTTCCTCTTCTTCAATAAAGTATTTCCTTGGATATAAAATCATGATTCTATGATATGATCTACACTTCTATTCAATAATCAATATATCGTGTTTTATTATATATACTACATAATCCCCTTTATCATGATATCCTTCAAGGGAAATGTAAATGAACTCAAATATTCCTTTCATGGTCAACTAAAATTTAGAATTCAAACTTTAGGAAAATGACAAATTAATAGGACACATATAAAGTCATCAAGAATATTCTTTATGATTCATGAAATCTCTAGAATCATTAATCCTCTTTATAAATTACTAACCTCGGTATTAAGGATCTTCTTAAATCTTTTTTACATTATATAGATAAAAATAATTGATGGATCAGCTAATAATCAACCTATTTATGGCCATTACAAATTCTTATAATGTTCATCGGTTCCCTATTTGACATATGTTTTTTCACATGAATTCGATAAGAACTCCTCATTCAGGTGGTTATTCCTTTATGTGGAGCATTTTATGTTTCTCAAATAATTAATATTCATTTAAAAAAACATAGTTAACTAATCCACTCAATCATATATACTCAACACTTATTCAATTGATTCTCTTCATAATTATATTTGGATTATTTACTCACATTTGTTAGTATGTATTAGTATATCTGATGAGTTTGAATACCATTATCTGATAATCATACCGTAGCTACGAATTCATATAGTTTTAGGTTATCAAAACTCATAATCATTTATCCTATAAAATTATGATCATTTTTTCTAATTCACATCAATATGATGGTTCTTTGACTGGTGATACAAACATTCAAAACTCATCATGGAATCTCCTTCGATAAATAGTCTACTCATTAGGTCATTGTAAATTGTATATCTGATATAACTCATGATTCAACTCATTATTCAAACATCACTATCTACTAGGATAAACATCATATTTATTAATTACATGATATCATGAATATTAATTAGATGTAACTCTATAAAATCCCATTTAATGGATCATTGGTGAACACCTTCTCTTTCACTCTATAATATAATTAATTATGTGAATCATTAAAAATATTAATCCATTGATCATTATAAATATCTCTAAAAACATTCATTCTACTATAGGGAAAAAACTTCTATCATAAAAATCATGGTCTGATGGATCTTCATTAGATGGACTTGACCTGGTAGCCTCAAAATACCAATGCATTCCTTGAATTTATAATGTTGAACATTATACATACTGTAACATAATATTTTCCACATGATATTCATGAAAACTATATATAGAGTAACTTTATCTAAATATGTCTGGTATACTTGATGTTTTATCATTCCATTATGTCCTTTCAATCATAGGTAGTAACATAACTATATATTAGATTACATTTTGTGTAGTAATGAAAAAAACTATATAGATAGTAAATTGGATTTTTCTATATATACATACTCATTAAAACTATTCACTCCACAATTAAATATTATAAAAATCATCATGTAAAAATATTATTCATGTTCTATTCTATAATATTATGTACCTGTAACCTCAAATATCTATAGTATCTTTATCAGATCACATCTATTAAGATATCTAAATCTGACGTCAATTATTAGTTACCATAATTTAATGATCAAAATATTATATCTAAAAACATCCCATCTATATGATCAATCCATTTATAATCACACTTGGAATATGGTTATCTTCATTCTATAAGGAACATTAATTTTTTTTATAATTATATGGATTTTTAAGAATGATTCATAAAAAGGTAAGGGATATTTCTTAACCTCCTTCATCACATCATATATAAATATTCAAAACAGCCATATGTAAGGTCATCTATGATTCTCCAACAACTCCTATGGGACTCTTCAAAAAAGATAGTGACCTTTCACTACCTTGGTTATCGTGGATAACATCTATATTATTCTAATGATGGATTTACCATAGGAAAAAACTCCATTAGAAAACATATTAATAGTATATATTTATGGAACTTATTTATTTTACTTCATATGAAATGGAATGTTATTCTACTTCTTGTCAAATATTACAATATTGGTTAGCAGCACTATCCTATAAAATTTCATTATGAATCATCCACTATGTAATCATTACCTATACATTTTTTATAGAATTTTTAACAAACTACTAATAACATATACAATATATCAACGAAATCATTCAGTTGGATCTCCAATCTCCCCATTTGAAATTATTTTCAATCAAAAATCACATTAAAATAATTGAGATATGGATCCAACTTATTAACAATGAATTCAATGTCCTTTTATTTTGAAATAACTTTAAGTGATGTAATATGTTTCCCTCCCATTAATGATCAGAATTTTAATGTCTAATTTATATTATATTGGAATGATGAGGGAACATTATTCACACTATTTTATTTATCCTTAACAAGTAGACACTCTGATTTGAAATAGATATGTAAATCTTAAATTTTCCTAGAAAAATAATCCTTAAATCAACTAACTCTTAGTATATATGATAGAATCTTAGTGTAGAAAGAATGAGTGAGTGAATAATATGATCGTGTTCTCTATAAATATTTCTAAGTGATTACAAAATTTTTAAAATCTTCTTCAAGATATAAGTTCATCATATATTCATTAAACATACTTTTATACAACCATAAAAACAAACATTCAAAAAAATTGTCATGAAAAACATAAATATGATTTCTAACCCTTCTCATGATAATAACAAATTATTCATCAATAATAAATTTTCCTTCGTAAATTTATACTCTAGTTGTTATATAAAAATGTGGGAATAGATATCATATCATTTTAATTGAATAATAAATAAATTTTATTTACTTTTTAGTGTTTATGACTTCAATTTAATCAATAATCAAACCATAAAATTTTAATCATATATTGTTGGAAGTATATGTTTGATTGAAATAAATTTCCACTTCAACTTAAAAATATTATAGAATAACTATCATTTTTTATACTTCATGTATCTCTTAAAAATCATCACCTTTAATTCCATATTCAAAGAAATATGATGACAAATACTATGTGAAGAAGAATGATATTTGGTACCTCCATTTGGAAAAGGAACATAGATAAGAATTTTTTCATAACATGGAAACAAAAACGTTAATATTCCTTTTGTATTTACCCATACCTTCTGAGTAGAAATATCATTGGGTGGCATGAGTTACCCATCATTACCATTTAATTAAAAAAATAAAATGGGAGTATCCTTAATGTCATTTATGAGGGAACATAAATTCTTCATAATTCTTTCTACATCCAACATCCATACATCCTCTAACTATTCTTATAATATAACCATTAAAACCATAGAAATATATTAAACCTTATTCTTGTAACACCAATTTTTTCTTCTATATATTTTATATTATTATCTAAAAACATATGACATTCTATTAAATTTTTTATGTTATTATCAATAATATTACTAGAAAACTGCCAGCATCTACACAACATCATATTATATTCAAGTTTATTATTTTGATATAATTTGTAGTTTTCCTCATCTTATTAATTTGATATTTCTTCCACCATTCTAACCTATGTGTTCCTTTCATGTATTGATTGATTTTTTTTTATTCTTTCTAGTGTCTTATACATTCATGAAAATATTAAAAAAATGAAGATCCATTTTCTTATATATGAGAATAATCCTTGTTTTATTATGAAAAATTCCTAAACATTCGTTCTAAGTGTATTATTTTTCTTTACTTATTTTTGTTTTTTACCCCATGGTAGACCTATATTATATATTACATATATTTTCATTCATAATCTATAGAATATTTTTATTAGTAGTAAATGTTTTGTTCTTAATAGAAATAAACCCTAAATTTTCTTTATCATGGCCATTTAATCCAAAAATATAACAAAAAATATTCAATATATCAATATTTAATGTATGTTAGTATATATTTCTTATTTTTTAATAGTTGGGTAATCTAAGCTATGTTTACTTAAACATAATATTTTATCTGCCTCACTGTTTTATTTTTTGTCATAATACCTTGGTTTATTGTACCAAATTTTTATATACATGTGTCTAAACATTACACCCCACTAATAGTACCCAATTACCATAGGATTTATCTATTGTGTTTTATATTTTAATGGTGTAAACTTTTTTCTCTAGAGAATATCTGGTGAAATATTTTCCCTTTCCTTTTTTAACTTTCAACATCTTAGAATAGGTGGGGTTATAAACATTATTTACCAATTTTTTCTATGAAATTATAACCTTTTCCAATATATTAAGGGTTTCATATAAAATATTAATCATATTTTTGTGTCACAAATATATATATATATATATATATATTATTTGAAGATAATTCTTCAGATGATTTTATATTCTTCCTATCATTGGACTGAGTATTTACTAACACAATACCTTACTTAGAAACATTGTTTGATAATCATGTAATAGAACTATGTGATCATTCATTTTGAGTAAATTCTATGTTTCACAGTCTCACAACTTTCTCATGATTATTTATATTTAAATGATTCTTCTACTTTTCATGACCTATAATGTTATCTTCTCGTTAAACTTTTAATATTTTTTATATTATACTCATGCACCTCACACACCTCTTTCATGTAAATATGATGTTTATTTACTAAGATTATTGGGTAACTTCTAGTAGAGGAATCTTCCAAATCTTCAATAATTTGTGTATATCCTCTTTATATCATATAACTGAACTGGTTTCCTTTTGATGGTTTTATCTTTTGTAAAACATTATTCAGTACATTGATTTAACCTTCTTACCTATTTTTATTTCTTTAACATAACTTGACATGGAAAATGCATATTTATCTTTAAATATCCTCCTATATTTATTATAAGAAATATGAAATAAACATTAATTTGGAACCTTTATATAAGGTACCATTTCCATCAACTTCCTCATTCAATTTATAATAAACTATTTAAAAAAAATAAAATATATCAACATCATCATATGATTAGAGCTAAAAATAAATTATATATCCTTTAATATACATCTATGATTTCATTATTTCACTTCTAATTTACTTTTATTTACTTATGAAGGTGTAAAGGGAATATTTTTCCCCATTTGTTTTACGTTATATTTTCAATCACTATTTCCACTTTTTTCTTAATATTTTCATTATGAATATTCTCTAAAAAGATTTCTTATTGAATAATTCATTAAAATATTTTAATTTACTCTTTATCTCCCTTTTTAAATAATTTTTTCATAATGTTATCATTTTTATATAAAATTATTTAAAAAAATAAATAAATATTTGTAATTTTTTTTATTTTTTATTACTTAATGGATTTCTCTAATATTAAAATATAATTTTAGGTTATAATAATTTATTAATTATAGTATTTCATTTGGGATATTTTTTAATGGAATCGTTCAATATATTTCTTTTTTGTATTAATTTTTATATAACCCTTTTTGGATTAATTATATTATTCTTTGATGGACTTTTTGATCATGTATATTTGTGTGATGTACCACTACCCAAATCCATTGAATGATTCCCATAATAGTGGTATTAAAACGAACACCTACAAACATATCCATAATACTTAGTAGAAAACTAGTGGAAAGGTAATGTGATTACACCGAGGGGAGATTATACATTTATTTTAGAGAAATAATAGAAAGGAAGATAAAATTAATAGATAATGATTTAATGGAAAAAATACCACTAACCATGGAAAGTATTGATAATTATATACAACCACAGGTTCAATATGAAATTAATATTTCATACATACTATATCACACATGGGTGGAGAATACACAAGAATTATAAATGAAATATATTAATCATATGATAACGGGTCGTCCCTAACTTGTCACAGGTTCATCTCAGTTCCATCATCCAACACCAACCTATGACATGAATCAATATACATAAACATAAAACCTTTCCCGAATCATGTACTTATGAATGAGAATGGTGTATTCTAATGTAACCAAGTATAATGGAGGCCCAATAAGGGTGTGAGTATAACCCCTAAGGCCACGACCAATAGTTTCCCCAAAATAACCAGTCTAATAAGTACTAAAAGTGTATTTTTGTTGATATAAAAATAAAAAAAATTATACATAACTATAAAAGTAAAATATGACCCATGTTCTTGATGACACATGAGGCCGGCTATACTTTCATTGATCTCTATGTATATTACTATAATCAAACCTACGTAATCCAAATAGTTTTAGGATGTATCTAATAATGTATTGATGGTCATTACAACTATAAATTTCTATAATAAATCCAAGAGGTCATCTAGAAATTCTTTTAGTAAGTCACCATATAGAATATAGATGCTCATTATGTCATTCCCATGGTATCTAGTTTCTCATTCTATCACTTCCATCATCAATAATCAATAGTATTATAGATGAACATTTTGGAATTCTTGTTGAATTTGGGTTTACATCCAGAAATTCCTAATCATTGGGTCTCATTCGGGTCAAGGTTATACACTTTGAATATCTACGTCAATATCAATTGACTGTATTATAAGTCCTCATCCTAGAATTAAAAATCGTTTAGGAATCATAAGATATTCATGTTCTTATCCTAAGATCCCCATGTAGAATATGAAAAATGAAATCCAACAAGCTCATCCCAACATTCCCAAGTATTAAGAATCTCTTTAACCATATAATTAAGAAACCCAACACTAGATTTAATTTAATTAGGAACATGGAAACCACTTTACCTTAATATCCATATCTAATTTCAAAATCATGATTTATTTTTTATGATACCAAAAAAATATTAATATTGGAATCCTAAATACAATTTTCCTAACGATTTTTAAATCTAAGGGTTCCAATTCACATTATTCAAGGGGTTTACCATTTTACATAAAAAAACAACATAATAATTACAATTATTAAAATTAAATGAATCGTATAATTCAAATCCCCCTTTTATATATTCCATTAATTTTACCATGAGATAAATTCTAAATGATTTTATAGTTCAAAAACCATTATAAGTCATTGTTGTTTGTGAAATTCCATTTGACAACCGTCAATTCAAACTATGTTTCCCCTTATATAATTTAAAACATAAATATATACTTAAATATACCAAACCATTAAAATATTATATTCCATTTCTATGATATTCACATGAAATAATAATTCCATCGGTCCAAGTAATGTTAAACTATACATATATTTAATGAAAAATGAACTAAAACATTTTAATTTAAATTTGTTATAGAACAATGAAGCTGAATATACTCCGCCATTATTGTATTCAATGAAAAGAAGTGATACTATATGTTTTATGAAGGGAACCACAAAACATAGCCTTAAAGTAACATACTCATCTAGTATTGGGACATTTTTAATGATAAAATTAATGATAGAGAGAAACCATAAAAACAATATAAAAATATGGCATTTATCCCATAAATTTCATGAAAATACACAATATAAAAGAGAACACATAAATGGAGGAAGAGTGATTTTATACATATATAAATGTGTACAACACCATAAATAGAATTTGATTCAAAGAAGAGATATAAGGATCTAGGAAGAATGAGGAGTGGGAAAAGAGGGAGTAAGAATGTGGGAGGTTTTGGGAAAATGGTGAATTAACGTGTGTTAAATCCTTTTTATTAAAGGAAGGTAAAACGGTTTATTCCAACCTTTTTCAGGGTTGTAGGATTGGGATTCTCGTTTGGCTAAACATTGAACCAACCATGTGATCCCCTCTATCTAAAACAGTACTTCTAACAAGGTCAAAATTTGTGGTTTTACATACATCACATCATTCCTCTAAAAATCTTCATATACTCACACAGTTCCCATGGACCAACCATATGGTTGAAAAAATAGTTATCTTATTCTTTTTAAGGAATATAGTTTGGGTGAATAATTTCCTATAACTATACACTAACTCTTCACCAAATGTTTCACTTTAACACCCAAAACTCTAGCCCTCAATAGTTAATTAATCATGCAATCTAACCTGTTTTGTTCATCCATTAAAATCTAGTTGAACTCATTTAATTCATAAGGTTCCAAATACCTCTAATAAACAAGTTATAAATCAAGGTGTTCAAACTGCTAAAATATAAGTCAACACACACCTTCGAAACTCAATCATAAAGTTGATTATTATCTGATAACATTTATCTCAATGAACTAATGGTAATGTCATCCAAACACTCGATATTCCTATTTTTCAACTTACTATAATATTTAGATTACAAGTACCGTCATTTAATGCTTGGAACCTCCGCCATTAGATATTTTTATGAAAACACACCTTTGGTATACTAATGATGCTCTTAGTGTGGCTTCCATGTTTCCATACATATCATATATAATTACTCTAACCAAACTCTAGCACCCGTCCATGTATTGAAAAGACAACTAAGGATTGATTCATAATAATCATCCCTATACAAATTATGAACAAAAATTACGTTCTTAGAAATTGTAGCCTAATTCCTATGAAATATGCACCATATCCAAATAGTATGTTACATTTGGATTGAAAACCGTTATGTCAAATTACACGCTAAAACACTAATTAGAAATCCACTAGCACACCCTTCACGAAAAAACTATACCGCACCTACAAAAATGTCACCAACCTACCTATACATTATTACATTATGACCCGAGGCATCCTATGACCACCTAAACATGCTCCCTATATCCCACACCTAACTCCCATTGAGATTCCACAAAGAGAGATTCAACTTCCCAAAACTATCAGCATGGCCTACTTCACACTATAAATAAACCTCCCTCCAAGAACCCTCAGATCACATTATCTCTTCTCATGACTAAATTTAATGCTCGACCTCAATCAACCACCTCATTTATTTCTCTATTTTTAATTACCTATGAAATAAAATTATATCCCCACCTATTTTTACACACCACCCTCCCAAGCCCACCATAGATTCTATACAGTCAAATCCTTACACCCTAAATGATATGTTACTCCCCATCAAGAGACTTTCATTGTTATTTCATCACATGAGGAACATATAATTACCACCTGAAATTCAACATTTAAGACTCAATACAACCATGACCCTTGATTCCTCCATATTTTTGAAACATTCTTGAATGTTCCATACACATTGCTCTAAACATGATATCACCTATAATTGTAGAAACATTTCAAAATACAATAAAATTTCTTGGGGATACCTACTCACAAGAAACTCATTAACGTCTATCCACCTATCACTCAAATATTTATGTAGACTAAGAATCTCTACAACCCCACATCTCTATTCCAAATAGTCATTAGTTAGAATTCACAGGGGAACTACCACCACTTCATACCTCACGCTTCTCTAATACTAAAATGATGTGTAGAAGAAACATAAATAGACTATATTACAATTTAAGATCTAGGTGTACTCATGTATATCCATCATGAAGCACCACGATCTCACCAAAAATCAATGGGTCCTTACTTCCAATCCACCCACATACATAACAAGGCAGTGTCTCACATATCCAATATATGACTCCCACCTCATCCTCAAAAAATCCCAAGGTCGACGACCCCCATATAATCTTGTACGACCACAAATCAAGATCCCACAACTATTTTATTATTGAAATTGTGTTTAAGAACCCACTCAATCATACAACCTTGTCTCTAAGAATGTTAGTTCTATTAAAATCATGGCATCAATAGTTCTTTTATCTACTAAACAAAACATTACCCATGAGTCAAATCTTATCACAAAACCACCCATCAACTCATTCACCATTCAAAAAATAGAATAATAATTCCATCCTATAATAGAACTATATTCATACACCTATGTCCAAAACTATTTTCCACATAAAAAATTGAACCGAAGGGTAAGAAATTTGAATGATCATTCCTCTCAAGATCGACCATTAAAAAACACAATCAGTCAAGATTATTCGCTTATAATGATCTAATGGAATGACCATTCCTTACATGATAAGTTATAAAAGCATATGTGATTAATTTGTACATGATTTAGAATCTAATATCACTCTATGATCCAAAACAAATAACGTTAATTCAATAATTCAACCTTTTACACTTGGTCCCACAATGATTAAAATTGAACTAGAGTCGAACACTATTTATATGGTCCAATGTCCCCTGAAAAGTCAGAAACCACAATGGGCATAAGAAACAAAATAAAAGTAGATATCTCACTACATCATGGACATATCCCGACTGAATTCACAGGAGGGAACAACCTACTATTAGTGACACAAAACGTTATCATGGTCTCCTAGCCCATATTCAAGGGGCCCACCACTCAAACACACACACACAGACACACAGACTCTATCTATATATATCACAACTACCCATATATATGGTCAATCTATATACACCTAAAAAGATATTTCCAAATCTCTTAATGGTATCTTCATATCTTATTTCAATTTAATTAATCATTTATATTTTTATAACCAATATATCCACATTTAAATTATATTTATTGGTTTTCATTTTAAAACTATCATGATTTATTAATATTCACATATCTGGTTCTGTAACATAATGTGGAATTCCCATGTTATAAAGGAAAATAAATTATAATTCTCTTATGGGAATACGATATAACCAAAAACTTCTCTTTAATAACTCATTTTTAAATTTCTAAAAACATGAAGTCCGCTAATGATTTGGCCAAGTAGAATTTCACTAAAAAATAATATTTAATACATACAAATGGATTTTTAAAATTCAAATATCAAGGACTATATATCATTAAATATCCATATGTAGATATAAATGATAGAATAAATTAGACATAATAAGTAAATATAACACTGGCACAACTGAATCCCAAAAACATATCAATACCGAATATAATACATATTTTATATTACTCCTATGGTCCTAACATTGTTTATTGAACACAAACTTCCTCTCATATCCCAATTTTCTAAGAGATTAATCCCATAAATTAATAAAATCACTTCCATATAAGTAACTTGGGGATAGAATAATTCAATGATCAATGGGGAATCTAAGAACCACAATTCCCACCCTAGAAAACGTAGTTTGTTTCTCACATGTGTGGATACAAAAACCTACAAATGAGATCATTTAAAAGATCCAATACAGTCCTAGTATATTTTATATTTATTCCAAATATGAATACAAAATAAAAGAACAACATAGATTCCACTTTTTTATGTCCCACTACCAAGTTACATTTAGTGGTTCCCAGACTGTTGGTCGCCACATTAACAAAGGTAAACCTCCCCATATACCAGAGGCATCCAATTAATGTAAAATCCAATGATAAGACCATGGGGAGACTATTACCTTACATTAGAGTAGTGATATTGATGAAAATAAAATATATAGATAACTAATATTGGTAAATATAGAAACCAATAATGGAATGTATTCATAAAAAATTACAACCAACAGTAGTAATAATATATGAGTATTCTATACATATAAGATCCCCGATGGACTAACCATACATAGGTGTTTCATCAACAATAATATAAAACAAGGAAAATGGACTATCCCATACTAGTCTTGATTCCATCCTAGTTACAACATCTAACTCCAATATAAGATTCAATCTATATCATTGACAAAACCTATATGTGTGAATAAAAACTATCTCTTATCTGGTTCACAAGGGACATGGATGCTTGAGTAGTGTCTGAGTATAACTCAGTATGCCACCACCCATCATGAATCTAAAATAACCAGTCTAATTAGTCATTCCTATTGATGTTTATTAGATAAAAAATTTTCAATAATTTAATTTTTATATAAAATAAATAATAAAAAATTGATTCCCTATGTTCTTGATGACACCCAAGGTCAACTCTACTATTGGGGATCACTAGTTCAATGACCTTGATCGTACATACCTATATATACAAGTGTTGGGGTGTCTCAGTGAATGTATTGGTAACCATTCCAATCATAAATATCCATAGTGAATTCAATAAGTCATCCCGAATTTCCTGGTATTAATCACTGCATGGAAACTATATGTTTATTTGGCATTCCAATGGAATATGATCTAAAATTATGGTATTCCCATCATCATTCATCAATATGAATCTGTATACTGATCATTGAATTTCAGTATAATCTAGGAGCTCATGCTTGAATTCATAATCATCATATCAGATATGGGATGAAGAACTCCACCTGGCCTTCCCAAGATAATATCAATCACATGTAATAAGATCAATCATTCTATAATTCCTAAGCATCAAGTAATTGTATAAAAATCAGGTCTTCATCTTAAAATTAAAAATTTATATATGGATTCCAAGGAGAAAATCCTATAGTTAACAAGTATTAATAATCTCTTTAACCATTTAATTAATTAACTAATAAATACATTAATTTTTATGAGGCCTATGGATAATACTTAACTATAATAACCATTTCCAGTTTCAAAATCATAATTTATAATTTTTGAAAGAACCTCACCATTTTTTAAAATACTAATCCTAAACCGAAATACCATTAGGATTTATAAAGATTATGGTGATAATTCACATTAATCATGGATGTTACTAATTTACATACAAAAACCCATACTATTTAACATTATTATAATCCAGGGTATCATATAATTCTAATACCCTTTTATAGGTTTTATTACTTTTTAGATTTAATTAGATCCAAATAATTTTAATGTTCAAAACCATTGTCAATTATTGATAGATGTAAAATTAAAATTAAGATCCATCAATTTAGAATATGATTCCCATTATATCATGTAAAATAAATAAAATCCTATTTAATGAAACCAATATATTTTAAGATTATATTCCCTCTTATATAAATACATTTAAAACTATAATTCCCTAGGTCCAACTCATGTTCATTGGAACATATATTTATGGACAACACAATTAAAACATTTTAAATTAAATTATCTATAGAATGGTGAGTCCATATTTATCGTACAATATACACAGTTGACAAAAATATGAGATACAATGGACTAAATGAAATGGAACAACTCCCTTCACCTCACATGAGCCTACTCATCTATTATCAGCATCGGATTTATGATAAAATTGTATATACGAAGAAACCAGATAAACTACCTGAATATAGGGAATTAAAAAAATAAATTGGGTGATAACACACATCACAAAACGAATCAATAAAGGTAGGAAGATGAATCTTTTAAATACCTAAAGTATCTCAACTTTAAAAAAAGAAGTCAATTAAAAGAAGAAAAAGGGAGATACCTGAAGAAGGAGAATATGGAAAAGATGGAAGAGGTGTGCCTGAAATTCTATAAAAATGAAGGGTGAAGAGGGGTTAAACATTTTTATATAAATGAATTAAAAAAGGTATACTCCCATATTTATTATGGGAGAATAGTTTGTTCATTCAGTTTGAAAAAACACACTCGAATCACTCAATACCTCCAATCCAAAACACAACACATTTGATGGCCCCAGTGCATGGTTTTATAAACTATACACGAGTTGTGTGATATGCCTCTACAACTCTACATACACTCTCATGGATCCAAGAAAACTGGTAAATTATTTTTCAAACCATGAACATATGTATTTTAGGAATCTTAGTGTCGGTTCATGGTAAACACATAAAATATTTTAATCATGCACCAGAGGATAAAATTAAAAAATGAAAAAATGGGCCACAGACTACCAAGACACTCCCAAGACCTCATTATGAACATCCTCCCAAGTCCAAATCGGTCTATTTTAGGCGTTCCAACCATTGAAATTATATTCTATTTACATATTTAAAGACTACCATTTCAATTAGGTTTAAAATTAAAACAATCCTCAAAATTTAGAAACCTTATACTGAACTGAGAAATTATAGAATTTTTATATCATTATATTATGAGTGTATTTAAAATTATATAACACTTAAATTCATTAGGTAATGATATTATATATTGATATGTAATAGTATATGGTACATAGGAGGATTCCGTAGTCTACCATGTAATGTTTAAAAAAATTCACTATATAATGACGGTCCTGGAATAGAGCGTTGACATATGGTATAGTTTTTATAATTATTTCGGTATTTCATTCCTATGTCATATGATGGATTTATGTTTGCATTTTTATATTGAATGTTTTCTATTCCATTGGGTATGACTTTATAATTACTTCCCCCTTCCTATATTTTTTTGTAATGATTACTACTTTACGCTCTTGTTTATGATTTCCAATGATGATTTGATGAAAATGAAAATATTTAAAAATATAATCAGAACAATCCCTGATGCACTAGGTTGGGATATCAACCCCAATGACATGGATTATCCTCATTCCAATTAAATTAGTTTGGTGGTATGCTGGAATAATCTATACCGACTCTTAAAGTGTTGTTTCTCATTGATGAGTCAGGTGTAGGTGGTAAGTCTTAACTATATCATGGGCAGTGATAGTGGTCTATAATTTCATCAATGGGGATGGTGGTGGACGTTTCATTAGGGTACCATGAGGGTACCCAAGTAGATGATGTCATTTTCTTGATGATAGGGGAGTTTGATAATGGTTGTCAAATTCATGTGTTAAGGAAAGAGAAGTTCATGTCAGGTAGTGAAAATGGTAATCGGTTTGGGGTTTCTTTTGTAAAAGATGGTAATGAGTCACAACATGCGGGGGTGATGAGTTGATATCAAAAAAGTGGTAGGGCAGTGACGGGCATATATGGAGGCCATTCAAAAAAATAATGGTCGTCTATTGATAACATTAATGAAGTTTGGACCCATGTTTTTTAGGCTATTTGATATATTGAAATATGTCCAATTAGAAACATGTCATTCATTGTGGGGAGGGATAATGCACGGCTCACTATTATTTTTCTATTATTCAACATTAGATATCTATAATCCTTGATATCTAAAATAATAATACATTGATTAAATTGATATATATATATATATATATATATATAATGATTTATCTCCAATTGAGTATATCATCACACCATTTAATTATTTTTTCCTTTCCTTGGGTAGGGAAGAAAAATATTATATTTTATATATTATAAAATGTGTCTTGTGTCTTGATTTAGTAGAATAAATTATCATTGCTTTATAAAATGAGAAATTTAGGTAGATAACCTTCAAATTATCTAATCCATTGGGGATTGAGGGTGTGGTTTATTTATTATTCCTAAATTAAAATAATGTATAATGGTTTTATATTAATTCATTTTATGCTAGTTTCAACTCCAAAAATATATCCAGTGACTACATAATTCTAATATATATATTTAG
The DNA here is from genome assembly GCA_963277665.1 of Viscum album. Lineage (NCBI taxonomy): Eukaryota > Viridiplantae > Streptophyta > Magnoliopsida > Santalales > Viscaceae > Viscum > Viscum album. The sequence continues at coordinate 789,692,827 of OY728128.1, read as the reverse complement.
AATAAAATATAATTCATAAAATAGTAATATAATTAGTAAATCAATAATTTAAAATAAATTTTATATCTATGTACCTCATATATAAATTTACAACAGACTCTCTTGACTAATCATGCAATAAAATTTCATTTTACATTAGGTAGATAAAAAAAATAAATAGTACCATTGTATTTTATTTCTACTCTATAATAAAATTGAATAAATTTATCATATTTGAAATATGAATATTTAAGGTGATTTTAAGTCGTTAGCTATATCAGGATCATTGGCGGAGAAATATTATGGTCCATAATCTATATTAATGATACATCAGGTGATCAATTTGATATCCTTAACTTATTTATTTGTGTCCTCTTATGTAATTACATACGTTAGTTTAATTTTTTTAATTCTCATAAAATTTATTTGGTAGAATATGTGGTAAAAGTGAAATATCATTTTCTTATTGTGCCCATTAATAGGACTAATTATATATGATACATATTTTCAAATAGCTTGATTGACCTTTTGAACATCAACATCAATAATAGGAATAGGTTTCTCATATACTAGATTTTGACCTATATAAATAAATAATCCCATAAGACGTACTAATAGTAATATATTATAATTTGTATCACAATGTATTTTGTAAACTACACCACTTGAAATTATCAGGTGCAATTGCGTTTATAGATAAAATTCACAAACAGCTTCACACAATCATATTTTAAAACAACAAAATAATCAATATTTTTTTAATTCATATATATTATAAAACATTGTTAAAATAATTGGTAACTCTAATATTTTAGACATATAAGGTTGGCGGTAATAAGCTTTGAACTCAATGTTTGGGGCTCCACCTAGAGGGTTTGGTTCACCAGTTTTTTCCTCTACATTAGTGTCATTTTTTTTCATGATTACAATATTTTCATCCAAAAATAGTTGATTTTATATCTAAAAATTCTTTTATATATCATTATATTATTAGTTAGTCTGAATAAATATTTTTCATCTCATAAAGAATTTTCCTGGTCATACTCCAAATCTATCACCTATAACACATCATTACTACTATGGATGATGAAAAAAACTAGTTCTTTATATTATTTTTAGATAATTCATATTGATATGAAATATAAGAATAAAATAGTAATATATGACATTGTGAATTAAAATATATAGAAATAATAATGTTCACTTCTTGTGTGTAGGTTCTATGGTGAAAGAGAAGTGGCCAGGGACACACCAAACAACAGTTTTTCAACCGTTTTCTCATATATCCCCTCAAAATCGAAGAATATAATCCCATTAATCAATATGGCGGGATCATTCATATATAATTTATAATTAACATGTAAAAAAATCATATTAATACATGGAATGATTTATTTATTTATTATGTTAATCGAATGATGCCCATTCGATTATATTGACATTTTACCATGTGAATATAATGGAATATCCCTAAAGCAATATCGGCATGTGATCATAGAACCTCAAAACATCACAGAATGATATTTTCATAATTGATATAAATACAAATCACCTTGAATTAAAATTATTGATGAACATTATTAATAAGTATAGAATGGAATGGATATCTCTTAATATTGACTTTCAATGGGAGTAGGAGGATCCCCATATCTTCATTCCCAAGAACATACATAATGATAGGCTCTATGTATTGAGATAATATTCCATATAAGTCCTTATACTCAAAAACATAATACACATGTTTTAAATAAATGTTTTATTTAAATATTATTTCCTTCTGAGCCCCAAAATCAGTCCACCAATCCTCTAAGGAATATATTGAACATACATTTTAAAATTTCGTTTTTTCCCTATAAATACTCTAATATTATTCATTGATAAAAACATGAAAATAATATTCACAAATTGTAAAATAATTATATATTTTTACTACATGGTATTAAATAAATAATAACATAATAAATATCACAATATATTAATAAAATATGTATATTTGTTAAACAATAAAATAATATTTTTTAATATTCAAAAAATATATGTATCCTTTTAAATAATTAATGATTGAATGTATACATTCAACACAGAATGAATAAATATTATTACTATGAACTAGATAATAATATTAATTATTTTATTAAATTCATATATAATTTAATTTTGGTTCATTTAAATACTTAATGTGTGGAACTCTACGCGTCTTTATCAGTGGAATAATGTTAAATGACCAAAATTTCATAACCAACATCTAAAAACATTTTAAGGCACCCATAGATAAAGAAGAAAATGTTTCAATAGAAGAAAACTCCTATGAATTCTCATTTTGTAATGTAACATCATTTCCTTAATATCTAATCAAGCATGTTACATACTCATGATATAAACTTATATTCTTTTTATATCTTTTTTTACTAACTTTAATTAATTAATATATTAAACACCATGGACATGGACTTAACTAGAAAAGTCCATTTAATTTATAGTCCCCATGATATAATATTTCTTTATAATTTAATGGAAAAATAATATATTGACTTATTCATCAATTACACATCCCTCATGAAACACCTAACACACCCTACCTAGCTACAATCATATTGAGTCACAATTCCCCTCAATATATTAAAGTATATGAGTCATGATATGAATTAAAAATAATCTCAAGGCTAATGATCATTAGACATGTTTACAGGTAGTTATATCCAATGTAACCTTAAACATATGGAATGTATATTTGTAGTTTATTTTTTATGATAACCTCTATTGAATATTTTCAATTTTGAAATTCATGATAAGAAGTCACATTATGTTATAATCCCCATTCACCGGATTGTTTTCATGATCTATGTCCCATATGATATTGTAATTCGATTATAAATATTATATTTAGGAATAGTGTAATGGAGATTGACTAGCCTCATCATAGTGGGGAACTAATATATTTTATGATTCAAAAAATATTTTATGTACATTATCAAATTAATTTAATTTATAATAATACACATCATGTGATAATATATTCATTATATCCATTTCTTTGAATGTACAAGTAGACAAAATATAAAATACTGGATATGTAGACAAATTAGGTTGAATCATAACATATGACTTGAGGCATTGAAATGGGGTATATATTTATAATTAATATTACATCATATAATGTGTTTGTATCATAAGGGTTTATGAGATATATAATTATTCTATATCTTATGTTATTATCAGCTTTCATTAAACATGTAATGAGATGCATGAACCATCCATGTCCATTCTCACATAGCTTTATTCAATTAAATATATTATGAATGGATTAAATATGGTATGAACGTTAATTGAATGAGTTCAGTGGTTACATCAACTGTACATAAATATAGGGATTCATTTAATTTTTGGATTTTGTTTTCTAAAACCAATTATTTTTAATTTTGAGTTATTTTATACTTAAATATCTGAATATTAATTAAGAATATTATTTCATATTGTTCATTATTATGCATGAAATTAATATAAAGATTTCCTAGAGTATTTGTCACATTGATAAGTTTATAATAGTTCCACACTATGATGAGTACCTTCAAATTTTATAAAAATATTATTAAATTTATTTCTATTATCAAATAACATTATATGATGTGACACATATAAAATTGATTTGTAGGTATGAGTACTCATAAGATAATGTGACATGTTCTCATGAATTTTGTATTTGGTAATTTTCAAGATGGGGGATAGTAAGAATATACAAACCTATTTTTATTATTTATCTTTATGTTTCATCGAATATTTTTATCAGTGAGCATGAGTAATGGTCATTTTACATTAATATTACTATTAATTCATTTCATGAAAGATTAAATTTTATGTACATGAAAACCATGATGGTATAGTTCACTATGAATTTAGATAAAGTGGATGAATCATGAGTGATGTGTTATTGATTAATTAGTTTAGGACGCATTTTTACCGTTCATATTTATAGAGGTTGATATCTCATCCCATTGATTGAAAATAGAACAAGTAGATGAAAATTCATGGACATGGTGTAATAATGAATTTATTTTATATGGTTAAGGAAACATGTATCATGAAAATAGTTTGATGAAATGTGTGTGAAACCATCTTCAGGAGATATTGTGACAAAGATATTATATTTGGTAGAATGTTTTATTGTGTGGTTATTGATGTTTTGACATTGACTTATGTCTATTGGGTAACGTAACCCATTACTAGAAATTAATCATAGACTTTAGAGAAGCCCTCATAATGCTAATGAGATATAATCCTAGACGTCCAGACACTAAATATTTCATTTGATCGTAATTAAATTACATTTTAATTTAATTATTTGAATAAATATTCTTCCTATGAATGAGGAATAATATTTTATAGTTATATCAATATAAAAAATTATTCACAATGTAATAAACAATTATTCATTTACTAATAAAAAATTTATTTAATTAAGATTATATTTAATAAATATTTATTCTCCAAATTGTGAATATAATATTTATGTTTTAATAAATATTTATTAAATATTTATCCTCCAGACAATGAATATAATATATTTTAAAAATAAATACGTAAAATTTTATTTTTCTATTCGATAAAGATTAATGAAAATGAGTTTACCAAAATTGAATTAGGTGATAAATATTCATTGAAAAGTTGGTTAAATAATTTTTATTATTCCTCGTCATATCACACATAATAATAATATTATTATTATTATTACATTATTATTATTATTGTTATATTACATATAGCCAGATAAAAATTATTATATTATTGCAGGTTTTTTTGTGAAATTAAATAATATTTTAACCTTAACCCTAACTCTATAAATAGGGATTTATTTCTATTGTGTCGTGTGAATCGATAATTGAGAATTGCTGTGAGAAATATATTTCTCTCTAGATTCATCCTTCTCTAATCCTTTCATGAAATATAATAACAAGAGAGATTCCATAAATTCTAGTGGAACATGAATTGATCAAGTCAAAAAATTTTAGTTGATCAATTAGTCTCAGAAGAACATAGAAATCCATAAGTTTTGTTCATTCGTCAATGAAGAATTTGTCGATAACTGCTTTTGGGGCTCAATTTTGGTCCTCCCTTAATATAATATTAATCCAAAATAGGTTTTGTACAATCAAAATTTACATCAATGAAATATCATAATATGAGTTAATATTTCTTCGAATATATCAAAATTAATTGTAAATTTAACGTGAAAAGGCATAATCTTTGTTCTAATGACATTTCAATTCAATATTCTAATAGAATTTTTTCATTTCTCATGATGGACACATATTATACAATATGGGTATAATCTATATAATCTTACTAAAATCAAAATGGATATATGTCCAAAAAAAGATTCCATTGTTTTTGGAACAAAAAAAAATAATATTAGAGCAATCACATTATAATTTTAATGATATATTTAATTTTTGTTGTTTATATGAAATTGTGGTTATTTTTCATTTCTAGATTATTTATTTCATAATCGGATGTTTAATTGATATTATTTTAAAATTTTAGTATTATTTTTTGATGATTCATATTTTATTATAGATTAATAATAGATGAATAATAATCAGATATTCCATCATTAGGTGACAATAATTCAGTCCAATATATTGGGTTACATGACATGAAGCTAGAGTAAACATATTTCTCCCATATTCACGACATCAGGAAATTTCATGATATATGTGATGTGTCGTGATTTTATTACACATGGTTCATATATTATACTTTATGAATTGAATAGGAAAACTTATAATATGAATTTTCAAACTAAATAGAATGTATCTGGTTTACACATAATGTATTCTACACGATTTAATGAAAAAATTGATCTAATGTTGCGGTAAAATATATTGTTTATATTTTGTGAGAATAACATCCAAGAACATTAATTAAACAAAAAAGTATAGTCATCATACACGATGTTTGAATCATTAATACATTCATTCGGAGAAAACCCTGAGTCGATCGGTATGTTATGTGGATACATAGCATGCACGTCACATAGTCTGTAGTTTGTTAGTGTGTGTTGTGTAATCTATCCATTATATGCATCAGAGCCAGATATGTTTATCCCAGATACATGAAAAGTTAAGAAACAAGACATTTGACTTGATAGAACACATCCTATAGTCTCCCAATAAAGAATACAGTTAAATTACATAAAAAAAATTAATTACAACATTATAAACCTCATTACAATGTTGATACCAGATGTCTAGGATTTGTAATAATATATTGAATATTTATTAAATAGTTAGATATTTCCATGTAATTATCTATAATTATTAAACATTAAATTTATTTTCTATAAAATAATTTATGAGTTTTATCTTTATGACGCTTTAGATAGTCATTATGATGAACATAATTAATAATTAAATTTAATTAATTAATTCTAGCATTTTTTATCTTTAAAAAAAGATTGATTTGAAGTTAGTTGTATGAAATGTAATTTTTCATACACATTTTATTGTGTATGACATGTCATTAGCTTTGACTAGACCTATGTGTAATTTGGTTTTATTTAATTTAATATCAATATGTAGGATTGAAATTAATCATTATTTAATTATATATGATTCATTGTGTATCATACATACCTATTCTACTCTATATCAAATTCATGTACAAGGTTATTAGTGTAATACCCTTAACCTATCCTTTTATTACCCCCTCATGTGTGTTTTTGATAAACATACAAAGTAAAATGATTACCTCAATGTATATGGAGGAAATTTAGAATGGAACCGGGATGAATCTAACTAGGTTGATCCACAAGTGGACAGGTGGAATGGAAAAACTGTTGACAAGACAACCATATATATTTTCCTCCAAGGGTCATTGGTTGATTTATTTTTCACTTAATAAATAAAATATTAGATAAGCCCATTATCTGTTCATTTTTTTATTTATTTTCATATATGTGACTTATTTTATGGATGCAAAACAAACATATATATTAATGGACTAATATAAAATGATAAAATTTATATAAATGGATTATGAGAGAATGTTATAAAGAAAAATGTATAATACATTATATATAATATACTTATTATTAACAAGTCATCTAAATGATAAAAAACATGCATAATTGTAAAGATACATCAAGTTAATATTAATTCATTATACATTGCATCGTCTATGTTAATATGACTTCATAGTTAATGTATCGATTAATTCCATAGTCAAGGGAACATTTAATGATTGTTAATTCTTAACTACAATGATTAGTTTACCTAACTAAACATGTAATGAGTTTAATCGCTAGAGTATATTCATTAGAAATATGGAGGCAGGTGATGAGGAAATCCCAGTTAGGTTATCTTTACTGGGGATTCCACTCAATTATTCAAGGAACTTCCAATTTGCAGTTGGAAATATAGCCAACCTAAAAACCTCTTTATTGATTTCATGGAAATAATCTTGATCATAATTATTATAAATTTTTATACTATTCACTAGAATATCCTGTGTCATATGACATTATGAGTTTAATAGTGAGATCCATTGATACTTGATAAATTAGTGGGAGAATCTAAAAAAATTAAATTATGATTTTCTGTCACATAATTTGTATTTAAGAATTTTACTATTAATATACACTTTTTATATAATTTTCATCTATTATATTATCAAAATTATCAATTCTCAAGATTCACCCACTCCTAACATATAGTAACTTCTAGGAATGATTATTATGCGTATAGATGTTTTTTACATGAACTAAAAACAGTAGTGCTACAATCATCGCTTCCTGGTCTTCTTGAAATGAGGGATATTAATAAGAATTTGATTGTCTATGATTAACATATGATCGATGTGGTGAAAGGTAATTTTTTATTTATTTCATCCATGTATAATTAACACATTATGTCACATGAAGACATGTTCTTTAGAGATTTATCTTGAAACACTATGTTTTTTATGAAGAGAGAAAAAAAATAATGGTTTGAGATATCCAATGAACTCTTACATAGTAATCACTGAGAAGGTGAACCAAATGGGCCTCTTTTATTCAAACTCATTGTCTACAATGGGATCCTAGATGTTATAGGGTTTATATTTACTAGTGAACAACACACCAATCTCATTATATCTTTACTCCCATAAATATTCATGAGATCAGCATTCAATTATAAATTGAAAAACATAGATAAGACTCGTTATAATGTTGTCACACATATTTACCAAGATGGTAAAGATATGATTTTTGAAAATGTTTATATCCTTATGGTAACCAAAATTAATGTTACGAGGAGAACACTAAATTAAATTCTTAAATAAAATTACCTTCCATGAATATAAGGATCAATTTGAATTCAAGAGAATAGGATGTTGTCTCTTTATCATGTGGAATGAAGGGCCATAAGTATAAAAATTTAACCCAAAATGATTAAAATGGAAGATTTTGAAACATATTTTATCATGTTCAATTTTTCAGTTTATATAAATTTTGTATTATATATAATATTATTTCCTCTCTTATATATTTAAATACCGAAACGAAGTAAATTTTAGAATATTTTTTAGGGAAAGGAAGAATAAGTATAAATCGATAAATCTATAATTAGTATTATGGATATTGGGAACTATAACATGAAATTGTTAATGGGAATGATCATGGTTTTAAATAATTTTTATTTTGCATCATATATTAACAAATAAAATAATAGTTTTACCGACATTATAAAGATGAAAATATTTTAAAATATTGAAATAAATATTTATTCATTTATAATGATTTTATTTTTTATGGTTATGAATAATTATATAACATTATTTATCTATTATAATATATTAATCATGTAATGGAAAATGATAATAAAAATAGTGAACTAGAGTAATTACACACCTAACTACGGTGTCACTATCGAGTTCATGTAAAAAAATGTGTTTGACTAAATCAGACCAAGTAGAATATTCATATTCATTTTAACTAAAAATCATGGTGTTTTTCATGCCTATTTATAAGGGAAAATAACCAAAGAACCATTTAGTAGAAGAGGATAAAGTGTCACTATGATTCTGGAATTAGTTCATAGCTTTGTGTATATACCATTTCAAATTTACATTAGGGGTGGGTATACAAATATCATATATTTTACTAATGCTATTAATATACAGGGATATATCTATATAATATGGTATAATTTAGATTCTTTTGATAAATTCAAATAATATATGATTTTATTTAATAACCATCTTAATAATATGATTAAGAATCTATACTCAGACCATTGAGGAGAATACCTTAATTAAGACTTTATTGATTGTTTGCGGGATTTTTGGAGCATTACCAACTCACTCCACCTTGTATACCGCTGTGGAATGGTGTATGTGAAAGGGGGAGCCACACATTGTTAGACATGGTGAGAATAATTATGTTTAATGTGAGTCTTACACTATCGTTTTAATGATACATGTTTCGAATAGAAATATTTCTACTAAAAATGAGTGTCCACTACAGTGGAGCTGTATATTCCATATCAACTTTGGTTTGAAAATAAGAAAATATTATCTCATATATGAGTCCGGGTTAGTGAAGGTTTTGTTTAGGCCATTAAAAAAACATTCAATATAAGGAACTATGTGTATTATTATAGGTTACATATAGAAAATAATGTATATTATATATGTGATCCTACAGAAAAGAAATTTTAGTTAACAGGAATACCCAATTTTTTGAAGAGATAATATCTCTAAATGAGATGGTGAAATAAAGATAAACATTGAAGAAGTCCAATATAGTGATATACAAGAGTTGGAATATGAATATATTCCTTAAATCCCCATGGAATAATTAGTTCCAGAGAATCGAGTACATCATAAGAGTATTATATAAGTTATAGAACCTAAACAATATGGTTTTACAATCACTATGAATGGTGACTCATTATTAGTTGGAATTAATGATCTTGTAACCTACAATGAAGTAGTAAGAGGAAAAAATAATTCAATGTGGGAATAAGATATGATTTCACAATTGGACACAATATACTGTAACAAAGTCTTTATTTTTATAGGTCATTAATTGTATGTAAATATAAATGGTTTTAAATAGGTATTTATATATAAATAGGATAATGATGGAAATTTTTGTACTTATAAGACTATAATGGTTTTAAAAGGGTTTAAACAACATCAAGGAATTGATTATAATGAAACGTTTTCTCTAGTTTCTATGTTTAAATCCATCATAATCCTTCATTCTATATCAGCTTACCATGATAATCATATTTATAAAATGGATGTTAAAATATCTGTCCGTAACATGAACTATCTAGAAAACGTCTATATGACACAACCATACAGTTTTTTAACTCAAAAATTTTCCAACTTTTTATACAAGTTATAAATATTCATTTTTGTATTAGATAAAGCATACATGTCATATATCATTCATATTTATAAATCAATAATGGAATTTATATTCATACGAAATGAATGTGACCCTTATATTTAAAATTGATTTAGTGGGTCTGTATTCTTTTTCATATTTGTTTATGTAGATGACATACTACATAAAGTAAATAAAATACCAATATAACATTTAATTAATGTATGTATTTACACATGCATCTCTATGAATAATTTTGTTGAGGTAGAATATATTATTAGGATCAAGATCCATCATGATAGATACATTAATATTCCTGTACTAAGTTAGAGTATGTATTTTAATAAGACACTAAGGAGAACCAATATGACAAAAGACAAGAGGAAATACAAATTATGCCAGGGAATCTATATGAAATGGATATTGGTAATGTCATGTATGATTTACTCTATACATGGAAAGAGGTCATATATACCTTATGTGTGGTAGGATGATATCATGATTACCCAAGTGATGTCCATGGGATATTAGAGAATCATATCCTTATGTATATATGGAATACTTAGGATTTGTTCCTAGTATTTAGTGGGTATGAAGAACTTGTCATCAAGGGATATGTAGATGATAGTTCCCAAATAGATTTTGATTGTCTAAAATCATAGTAAATATAAATATCATCTCTCATTTGAGGAGTTCTGAGATTGGAGATCTCAAAGTAAGTCATGGTCATAAATTTTATAGCATATTATGAGTTTTTAATCTCTTGAGGCTGCTAAATAGTGAGTTTAGATTAGAATCATTATCAAATATATTGATGTGGTTCCTATCAGTAATGAACCTATCACAATTTATTTAAATAATACTGCCATGGTGTCTCTTACATAGGATCCAATGACACATTTATGGATAAAGGGAAAACATTTCTTGTATCATATCTTTATAGAAATTTCACAATGAGGTGATTTCATTTTGATAATAATGTAAATGGAAGTAAATATCATGGAATAGTTGAATAAATACTTAAATCTTCAAAAACATTATCATCCGGTGGGCTATAACCGACTGCATGTCATATGTAGTTTCCTCTAGTTTTGTGGGATTCTATTTGATTTGGAGTTATAGAACCAACTATTTGTAAATTTAATTATATATATATTCAATTAATCTAATATTATTTAATATTTTTATTAATTATTTTTTAATTTTCATCTTGAATTTAATGAAATAATGTCCCAGAGTGACTATCACATTGATAAGGTCATAATAATTTCCTACTATGATGACTAGCCTTGAAATACGAATAAAATATTATTAAATTAAATTCTATATTAATATAATTTTCTATTATTCTACACATATAAATTATATGGTTAGTTATGAGTGGTCTTGAGAATATTATACATCTTCTCATAGAGGTTTCACTTGTAAATTTCATAGAATAGGGATTATAATAACAAACTTTCCTGTAGGAATTCATCATGTTTATGTGAAATAAGATATTCATGTATATGAGTGTGTGTAAGGGTATTTATATAATAATATTATTATTAATGAAATTTATGACTTGAACACTTTGATGTTTTTCATAAACCATGATGAAATGTTTTATGTTTAATTTGGATATCATGGATGTTCCATGAGTGATTTTTTATTATCTAATATAATATGATGAATGATTTTTACCTTTTATATTTATCATTGTTTATATATCGGTCCATTTTGTAATGCCCTGACCCCAGTTACCCAGAGTCGGTGCATTGTTGCGTAACATTGTCATGATCACAAAATATTAAGTCTCGAAAGACCAATTAGTTTAGTAGCCTTGGAAACACTAGATACATTTATAAATGTTACTTTAAATCATAAAGTGAAAAATAAAAATAACATATTCTCCATAGTCTACACTTCTATCCCCTTCAGACTATCACAGTGGGTCAGTCATAAAATATTTTTCACATCCTGGGAAAAATAAAACATTGAAAGGGGTGAGATCAGATGCTCAGTAAGGATAACAATATAGCAGAAGATTTAATAAATAAACATAAACATTTAAGGCATTGTATAACTAAAACAAAAGCCTTTTAAACATTAACTTCAAAATAATATGGAAAAATTATATTGAGATAATTCCATTTACTTATTCACATGGATATTCTACTGGTCGAATAATCACATGCAATATCAATAACCACTTTCACAATAATGGAATGCATAATGCCTGACTACCATAACCACGTAGCCAAGGCCTCATGCCAAGACAAAAAATATGATTTTGTCAAGGCCTCATGTCGAGACACTAGTTTTTCCAATGAGACCTGCCGATGCATCGAGGAGCTATAGCGGGCTCCACCCATCACGTATTAATTCCAATGCATTCCTTATATGAATAGGTTTAAACATATCATAAACCATAACATAATCGTATCACATAAAACATGTATAAAGGAAACATAACATTTGCACATTTCAATAACAAGATATCAATACAACACATTGATATAATAAAAACACTTTAGAAACCATTTTCAATACCAAAATAAATGAAAATTAAAACTTTGTATTTATTTTTCATTTAAAAAAAGTATGGCTTGTAGATGAAGCCGAAACTCAAATAGTGGTCACGGCGGCAGAGAAGTCGTTGTCGCCGCATAAGTATGACAAAAAACATTCAATTTTTTATTTTAGTAAATATCTTTTTATAAAAAGATTCATTTTGAAAAAAACATAAAAGTCAAAGGGGTTTATACACCGTATAAAAGAATGTTTTGTATAAAACAAAATACACCTCAATGAAAGGAGATTGTGACGATGTCCCTTAAAAAGATAATTTTTAAATAAAGTAGATCTATTATGTGTATTCACTATATTTACAGACAAAGAATGTTTACATACAATATAGGACCTAATAATATCATGGCATAATTTGAAAGTAGGAGATTAACTCAAAGATTGGAAATTGGGTTAAGAAGTTCGCTTACCTCGTGTCCGACTTGACTCGATCATTTTTTACCCTCATGAATAATAAAATTGAGTTAATATATACTTTCTTAAGAAACTTTTCAAGTTTATTATTCCTTTTATATCACTTATTACCATGTTATGAACATTATGTTATTATTTATGTTAATAACGGTCATTTTGTCGATCTTTGGTACTTTAGTCAAAAATAAACATCTTATAATTAGAAGTTATTCATGTGGTAAAATATCCATTATATCCAGAATTATATTCATGATGTAGATATCATATATATCTTATATATCAGCTATATACATACATTTATAATATTACATAACATTTAGAGGTATGAAATGAAATTCACCATTCATGGAGACGGTAAGCCATATGTATGCATGAACGCTACTTTCATTTCTATTTCATATTTAATGGAATGGAATTATAATTATATAAAGGTTGAAAATAATTATAGTATAATATAATGTATAATACCATTTACTCCATCCATTATACATCCCACATATGTCATTAACGATTCAAATCAGTTTGAGTGGGTGGTATTCCGCACTTCCTAAAATGAAATTATTGCGTTTACCCATAATAGAAATCATAAAGGTATTCCATAAATGAAATATAAGGAAAAAAAACATAATATATATAATATTTAAAAATAGTTTCATCAAAATGGCCACCATTAGAGGTGTTAAAATAATATTGAACAATCATCGTTTCGTGAGGCAGTAATTCGCCACCCACAGAAACAGTATGTTCATTAACCATTAGACGAAGGTGTGTGTTAGTGTAAATAAAATCTGTAGAGACCCGAAGCTTGACGTACATGAAAATTACATTACTTTTGAGGAATAATTAATACATAACAAAATCAAACACACATGGACCGTACTAGTATAGTGTCTTTGGAAACTTGGAATGTAATCTTCTAATCGTGGAGAAAGATCTTCAACATCTCCCATAAAGATCTTCCCAATTTTTTCTTACCTAAAAGCTTTCTTTATATCCTGGGGAAAAGAAAACATAAAAATGGTGAGCACAAATTCTCAGTAAGGGTAAGCATGGATAAAATAAAACATACCATATACATTTGAACTGAAAAACATGAACATAATGTTTAAAAATCAAAAGCTTGAGCAATGACATAAAACATGGATGTCCGTAAGGCATAGATCAGAACGAAACATTAAGAATGATAAAATTGCATGGGAATAAAACATGTAATTGTGGAAACCATTAATCACATGATATGATTTCCATATTAGCCAAGGAATTGCTTCCAAGAACATCTTAGTGGAAAAAGTCCCTTTCTGAATCGAGTTCACTCCTCGTTCCAGTCCTGTATTACTGAACCGGTTTAACTTGCCGTTTCAGCCATGTCTATCTCATGAGATATAAAATCTTTACACAATGAATTGGAGGGAGATATAGGTCCCACCGATCTCAAAATGAAATCATTCTTACTTGTGCCACAAAATAAACATAAAACATTTATCATAACCCAAAGAATAAAATTGGTTTCATAAACATCATTCCATAATAACATAATCCATATAAAAAATGGATATCATTTCATTATAATAAAAGTGAAACAATGAAAATCATAGATACATTATACTTGAAATATACACATATGAAATAATGTCATCTTAGATGGAAAATGGTTTTGATAAAACTCTTGAAATGAATTCTTGAGGAAAATATCCTTTCTTCTTCAAAATCATTCTCTTTTTACAAAATGTCATGTAATTTTAAAAGAAAAAAATTTTCTTGAAAATATTCATGAAATATTTTGGAGGAGGCTTCATGAAAATAAGGCTTTATAAAACCGTAAAAATCCTTTCGTTCCGTATAAGTTAAAAAACATTCTTCTCATACATTTACCAGAAAAGTCAAAAAAAATACCCTGTAACATAAACAAAAGAATGATTCATTACATACCATGTAGTAAAAGTAAAAAATGGGTAAAAAGGACTTTAAAAATACGTGAAAACACTTTTTAAAATCATGGACATTGATGATAGAAATAACCCCAGTAAACACTTACGAATAATAAATCTCGGATAAAAATGAGATTTGCAAAATTATGCCTTACCTTTGGTCCGATATGCTTCGTACGTATCCGAACCCCCGGTATAATGATTTAAATTATGTTATTGACTTATTACAGAATCATATTCATTGTTATGATATCATATATGGTTCACTTATGACTTTATTTTACCCATTCTCTTGTAAATTCCATGTTAAAGAGCGTTTTGGGTAAAATCATTTCATTTTTCATCCGTGTTTGGACTTGTAATTATTCATATGATTACGTAGATCGTGTTTACATACATCCAGAATTTAAAACATTATTTATATATAATATATATTCAGAATATACATAAATACAATAGATCGAAGGTGACAACTTTGGCATCATTTAAAATATAATAATATAAGTGTCATAATCACTTTTATAAATCTCCAAACGGTTATATATTAGGTAATTGTATGATTAAGGTGTAGATATACACTACCAATAAGTTTTGGTCAGGTTTGTGGGCCTTTTAATGGGTATTATTATTTCAATAAAAACTATATTACAAGTTTTCACTTAATAAATAATTTCTGCATCATTAATGTATCACCATTAATGATAATTATTTAATCCCTAAAAATTCTAAATAAATTATCATGATGTAGATAATTTTATTAAATTTCTTGAGACTATTCATGATCTAAGTTTTATGATGTTTATCACTAAATTAATATTATTATACTTATAATATTTAAGAGAGTGACATGTTGTCAGTTTCATTGGTTTTAATAATAATCAAATTTGTTTCTTGGTCAAAAGTCCATAAAATGAATCTAATCCGACCCTTATGTGATATAGTTAGACTTTTATCCATCCAATAGAATTTTGGAATGTGTTAGGGTACTTTTCTAATATTATATTTACCCTTAATTACCCGATTTACCTTTAACTGTGGTAAATAAAATTTACCGAAGTTACTATTCATAATTCCCAAAAATAAAAAATAGCCTATTAACATAATTTGGACCCACTAATTCCAAATATGGAATCCTTTTTTTCAAATTCAATACACAGATTTTTCAGAAATTAAATTAAAATTAATCCCGTTGTCGAATTAAAACATGTTTTTGTTTAAAACATTGCAAAAGATTGAAGTGATTTAACCTACGAATTCAATGTAAAATCAATGTTAATGACATACATTATATTAAATGGTAAAAAGATATTATATTTATACTTTAAAACCATTCAATATTATAATTTATCCACATAAGTTATTATGATGAAAAAAGTTGTTTTTAATTAAAATATAGCGTGTTTTTACTATTCATTAAAATATGAATGTTACCAGAATAATATGAAAAATTTATCGAAGGTAAAATTGTATATCCTGATTCAAAATAATAATTTTATTTTGTAAAATTGA
The DNA here is from genome assembly GCA_963277665.1 of Viscum album. NCBI lineage: Eukaryota > Viridiplantae > Streptophyta > Magnoliopsida > Santalales > Viscaceae > Viscum > Viscum album. The sequence goes on along the minus strand of OY728128.1, from coordinate 789,676,060 downwards.
ACTTATAAACATGTCACTAACTAGATTTAAAGTGGGTGTGCCATCAAAAGGCCGCAAAACTGCATTTTTTTAAAAATACTTATTTTACCTAAAAAAATTATTTTGTTCTTATACCATGTTCTAGAAAATGTGTAAGATGAATAATAATGTTATAAAATTCAAAATTTAATTAATAGTATTCGTAACGTCTAGTTCATTATAATATTATAATAATATATCATTGTTTAGTAAAACTCGGTATTGCGTACAACACACGCTATCAAGGAAGGCCGCGATTGAATGTAATGCAAGCGAAGTCAGGGTTGTGTGTAGTGCATGACTCCTTTGTTGCTGCATATAAAAAAATACATTGAATATATATATATATATATATAATCAATGTTTCGTAGAATAAATACTATCAAAAAACATGAAATTCTGTGTAACACGATCTAGGATTAGTGTTGCGTATACTACAAGCTAATATGGTGTTGTGTATAGCGCAAGATAATCTTGGTGTATCGTACAACTGAATATATGAAAGAAATTAAAAAGAATATATCTTATAAAATCTCAGGTTATTAAAAAATCCTTCTTATAAAAACATCCAAGTATATTTATGATACTGGTGTTGTTATGAAAAAAAGTAATAAAAAGATTTTAGTGGGTTGTAGATGAAAAATAAAACAAAAGAACACAAGGAAAGACAAGTGTATGCCTTATATTTTACATTATCATTTCATTTTATTTAAATCATTAATTAATCAGATAATCGCTGCATCATCATTGTGTCATAAAAAATTTAATTTATTCAATGTCTCAAAATTATACAAAAATTACCATGATGTAATAAATCTTCTTATCTTTCCAATGAATATTTATAGTAAAAAATTTAACTTATATAAACCCATGTAATAATTGTTTTATTAAAACAACACATGTTTGTGACAATTTTATTTTTACTTTAAATAAAAAGTTATTAATGTCATTTTCTTACCCATATGGCTCCATGGGGTCCCCAACTTGACCCACGGATTGTCTCGGTCGGCCATGAATCATCCATTAAGTGTATGAAAAGTGTCATGATATTTATATATTTTTATAATATCATTTTTACCTTAAATTTTCCTAATTACCTTTAATCGCGATTAATTAAACATAAAAGTTACTATTCACCAAAAAATTAATTCAATCCCATTGAACCACATTTTACATCATAATGACAGCGATGTATGTCTGATTTTTTAAAATCAAATCACATAAGTGGCAATGTTTCATTTACAAGAAAAATTAGTTTTTATACTACCACTTAGTGGTTTCACTATTCATCAAAAATTGATGTTTTTCAGAAAAATACCAAAAATCCACACTAAGCTATAATTGATATTCCGAATTCAAAAATGATGTCTACTTTAAAAAATTCAAAACCTATAAGTTTCATTAATGGATTTTATAATTACTTCCCGTTGAAAATCAAATACCGTATTTTTAAGAAACAATATATATCAAAAGATTGACAATTGTTTATGTCTAATATCAATGTGAAATTAATTCTAATGACCACCATTGAATAAAATGGTAAAAATAAATTCTAATTATAATTTAAAAACACTAAATACTATAATTTATCACTATAAATTATTTTTATTAAAGTAGTTGTTTTTAAGTAATTTTCACTATTCATAAAAAAAATTGGAAGTTCTCAGAAAATTGCAAAAAATTCAACTTAAGATAATTTCGATATTCCGAATACAAAAATGAAGTCCATTTTGAAATATAAAATTTATATAATTTCAAAAGGTCGGTATTACTATTCATAACTTCTACTTTGATTGGTCGTGGTGTGTTAGAATCTCGAACTTGCGTACAATGCAAACTATTGCATTATTTAAAGAGAAGCGTATCATGAAAGCTTGGGGTGTTAAATTTTCCATCCTTTAATAAATTGCGTCCTCTCAATTTGAAATTTTTCTTTAAAAATAAAAGGTTGAAAATAGAAATTACCATTGTGGAAAACCCACATCGGAAATAGGGTTAATAAAAATATAACTTTAAAAGAATGAAAGCGAAGTACAAAGGTCACCCAAGATAGCCCATACTAGGATTCTATGAAAATATGGATATGGAGGAAAAAAACCATCAAGGTCTGATGGAGAGTCGTAGAAAACAGGATTAAGAGAAAGTTAACTACAAGAAAATCACAAACATGTGATTGGTTAAACGATCATTGATTCCCCAGTAGGAAAAGTAAACTTACAACATTTTTGTTTTAAGTTACCTTTAATACAGTTAACGATTTTATTTAGGATATTTACTAATAATGTATAAAAATATACATACTTGTCATGTATACATTCATTATTTAATATATTTTTACCACAAACCCATCTTTCACTCAAAAATATAATAGAACTCAAAAATATTATATTTATCCTAATCGCTCAAAGTTCCAAATATTAACAAATTCCATTTAGATTAGAAAAACTATTTTGTAATAACCGGGGACTTCCTGTAGGCTAGTGGTAGGTAATAAAGGCCTGTCGCACTATGGTTGTGGGTTCGATTCCTACAGCTTCGTCCGACCCGATAGGTTATCCCCCACCTTGAAGGTAGTCCTTTTCCTAAAACTATAGTATTATAATATTCCAAAAAATAATCGTCAGAAATGTTTTATCCTTAAACAATACTATCCAAAGATCAACTTAATCCATTCCAACCTTTATAGTTATCCAAAATACCTCTATCTAGTCTTACTCTAAAAGGTCTCTAAATTCCAAAATTATTTGTAACATCAGATTCCACAAACAAATTAATGTTTCTCATATTGTCACATAATAAAAATATGATTACCTTCGTCATATTAAATCCTTTATAAAACAATATGTACTGTAGTACAATCCTTATATATATCACATTATTCTTATAACCTGAATATAATCCTTGAGTCCAAAAGCACCAATACATTAATTATTCCACTTCAACTGTAGTAATATCATAAGATTTCCCTTGATCCCTTGGCCTTTTCTGAGGTAAGTTTCCCTGGCGCTTGGGATATTCATTTTCATAATGCATCATTTCCCTACAATTGTAGCATTCAACATTGATAGTTCTTTCTTTCCCTTGAAATCACGAGCATGGTGACCTTTTTCTCCACATTTATAAAAAACTCCCATTCTTTTTAGGCACGTTCCGGGGTGATTCTTCCCACAATTATCACATAATGGAAAATCCTTCTTTCCCTTTTTCCCTTTATTTGTATCTTATTCCACCGTTATCTTCTTCTCTTGCTTTACTTTATTGTTATAAGACTTAGATAATTCCTTTTTTATCTTGATAGAACATGAGACAATATCTTCATATGTTTAGAAAGATTGTGATACTAAATCTCGACGGAGAAATTGATTTAACGCAACAAAGAAAATATCAATCTTACTTTTTGGGTTATGTATATAATCTGCATCATGCTTTGCTAACCTTGTAATGTTAGCCTCATAATTTGTGACATTCTCATCCTCCTTTTGTCTCAAACTTAGAAATTGACTTTCTATATCTGCACGATGGTCACGAGGGAAGTATTTTTCTATGAAAAGATCTTTGAACTCCCTCCATCCCATATTTGATACTTCATCATCTTCCTTTGTGTTTTGAATCAGTGAACACCATTGATCGACATCTCCAGTGAGGCAGTAAACTTCCATGACAACTTTTTCCATTTTAGTACTCCCCAAGGAATGGAATGTTTTCTCTAATAATTTTATCCATTGATCAACTACTAATGGATTTGTACCCCCATTAAATGTTGGCGGTTGTTGCCTCATGAAACGATCTAACATTGATCATGCACGTTGCGGATCAGGTTGCTCCATACGAGTAGGTTAATTATTCATAACCTGAGTGAGTTTTCCCAGTATGGTGATAAGGTGATCAACACCAGTTGTATCTCCAGCTCCATAATAATTATCTTGAGCAGAAGGTAAATCCCAACATGGAGTGCATGTATTTATACGGTTTCCATTCCTCCCACTAGGCACCATTTCTAAACAATGGCATAAACTAGATTAGTTTATGAATCAAAATACATAATTCCATACTTGTAAAACACTTAACATAAATTGAACAATTTATGGATATAATCCATAATCATAAAAAAAATTCTTTGAGGAACTATATACTCATAAACCCCTCATAATGTTTTGTAAAAAAAATATGAATTATCCTAAGAATATCCCCTGGGAGTGTCGTAACAAAGAGTGAAGCAAGGAACGTTGTCTTGAACCAGTTCTCGTTCTAGTATAGCTCAAATCGGTGTTTTAGGGTTTTAACCCTAGGTACATCTATTCCAGAGCCGCTTCTACCTGCTCATATCCAGACAGGGATGTATTTCTCAGAAAACTCACAAAATCTCTATAATACCAAAATTCTAGGAAGTTCTTCTATACTAATCCTAAAAGTCTATCTTTGGGCTATGTGCTCTAATCAGATTTTATCTAATTATAGCTTCCTTGGTTAGTACTAAACTACCTCTGATACCAACTATAACACCCTGACCCCAGTTACCCATAGTCGGTGCATTATTGCGTAACATTGGCCTGATAAAAAAAGATCATTTCTCAATAGACCGATTAGTTTAGTAGCCTTGGAAACAATAGATACATTCATAAATGTTATATTACATCATAAAGTGAATAATAAAAATAAAATAGTCTCAATAGTCCACAATTATATCCCCTTCAGACTATCCCTGTAGGTCAGTCATAAAATATTTCTTCACATCCTGGGAAAAATAAAACATTGAAAGGGGTGATCTCAGATGCTCAATAAGGATAACAATATAACATTATCTTTCATAAATAACCATAAATATTTAAGGCAATGTATTACTGAAACAAAAGACTTTTAAATATGATCTTCAACATAATATGGAAAATGTAAAATGAGATAATCTCATTTAATTATTCACATGGATATTCTACTGGTTGAATAATCACCTTCAATATCAATAACCACTTTCACAATGATGGAATGCATAATGCCAGACTATCATAACCACGTAGCCAAGGCCTTGTTCCAAGACTACAAATAAGATTTTATCAAGGCCTCGTGCAACGACACTAGTTTTTCTCATGAGACCTGCCGATGCATCGAAGAGCTATAACGGGCTCCACCCGTCACTTATTTAGTCAAATTCATTCCTCATGTGAATAGTTTTAAACATATCATAAACCATAACATAATCGTATCACATAAAACATGAACAAAAGAAAAAATAACATTTCCACATTTCAATGATAAGATATCAATACAACACATTCATATAATAAAAACACTTTAAAACCCATTTTCAATACCAAAATAAATGAAAATTAAAACATTGAATTTATTTTTCATTTAAAAAAACGTTATGGATTGTAGAGGATGCCGAAACTGAAATATTGGTCACGGCGGCAGAGAGGTCGTTGTCGCTGCATACGTACGACAAAAAAAAATTCCATTTTTTCTTTTAGTGAAATGCTTCGTATAAAAATATTCCTTTTGAAAAAGACATAAAAGTCAAAGGGTATTATACACCATATAAAAGAAAGTTGTATATAAAAAAATACGCCTCAATGAAAGGAGATTGAGACGAAGTCCCTTACAAAGATCATTTTTTAAATAAAATAGATCTATTATGTGTATTCACTATATTTACACATAAATAATGTTTACATACCAGATAGGACATAATAATATGATGAAATAATTTGAATGTAGGAGATTAACCTAAAGAATGGAAATTGGGTTATGAAATTCCTTTTCCTCGTGTCCGACTTGAATCGATCGTTCTTTAACTTCATGAATAATAAACTAGAGTTATTTTATACTTGATGATGAACCTTTTAAAAGTTTATTATTCCTATTATATCACTTATTACCATGTTATTAACATTATGTAATTATTTAAGTTAATAACGGTCGTTTTGTCGATCTTTGGTACTTGAGTGAAAAAAACATCTTATAATTACAAGTTGTTCATGTGGTAAAATATCCCTTATATCCAGAATTATATTCATAATGTAGATATCATATATATCATATATATCCATTATATACATGAATTTATAATATTACATAACATTTAGAGTTAATAAATGAAATGCACCGTTCATAGAGACGGTAAGCCGTACGTACGCATGAACGATACTTTCATTTCTATTTCATTTTTAATGGAATGAAATTATAATTATATAAAGGTATAAAATAATTCCAGTATAATATAATGTATAATACCATTTACTCCATCCTTTATACATCCCACATATGGAATTAACGATTCAACTCACTTTGAGAGGGCGGTAGTCCGCACTTCCTAAAATGAAATTATCACGTTTACCCATAATGGAAATAATAATTGTATTCCATAAATGAAAAATAAGGAAAACAAAAAAAATAATATATATCATATATAAAAATAGTGTCATCATAATGGCCATCGTGAGTGTTTTTAAAAGAATATTGAACAATCATCGTTTCGTGAGGCAGTAATTCGCCAGCCACAGAAACAGTATGTTCTTTAACCATTAGACGAAGGTGTGTGTAAGTGTAAATAAAATCATTCTCATAAAAACACCCAAGTATATTTTGCATACTCGTGTTTTTACAAAATAAAGTAATAAAAAGATTTTAGGGGGTTGGAGAAGGAAAATAAAACAAAAGAACAAAGAGAAGACATTACCTTAAAATCAGGTAACTCTTTTTGATTTGAGCCAAAGGCTTCCTTGGGATGACTTATGCCCAAAGTGAGGCTTCTAGGAGTAAGAGTGGAATGTTGAGAGAGTATTTTGGGAGAAGTTGTCCGAGCCAAATGGCATTGAAGGTGTGAATAAGGAGGTAGTGGTGGGGGCCTTTTATAAGAGGAGAGGAGGGGCACTCTTGGAAAGATTGAAATGACAGATTATTATGAATTTATTTTCGGATTATAAAGGTCCCACAATGATATATTTATAGGCTATGTTGATAAGGGTTCGAAATATTCTCATACAATAGGTTTTTGACAAGTGTAAGCCATATATTTTACATTATCGTTTCATTTTATTTAAATCTTTAATTAGTTTGGTAATCGCTCCTTCATCATTGTGTCATAAAAAAATTTATATATTTAATGTATAAAAATTAAAAAAAAATTATCATGATGTATTAAATTGTTTTATATTTCCAATTAATATTTATAGTAAAATTTTTAACTTATATAACCCCAATTAATAATTTTTTTATTAAAACATCACATGTTTGTGACAATTTTATTTTTTACTTTAAATAAAAAGTTATTAATGTAATTTTCTTACCGATGTGGCTCCATGGGGCCCCCAAGTTGACCCATGGATTTTCTCGGTCGGCCATGACTCATAAAATAAGTGTAGGACAAGTTTGAAGATATTTTTATATTTTTATAATATCATTTTTACCTTAAATTTTCTTAATACCTTTATTCGTTATTAATTAAACTTAAAAGTTACTATTCACCAAAAAATTATTACAATCCCATTGAACCGCATTTAACTTCCTAATGGCAACCATGTATGTTGGATTTTTGAAAATCAAATCACATAAGTGGTAATGCTTCATTTACATGAAAAATTAGTTTTTAAACTACCACTTAGTTGTTTCATTATTCATCAAAAAATGATGATTTTCAGAAAAATACCAAAAATTCACCCTATGCTATAATTGATATTCCGAATTCAAAAATGATGTCTATTTTAAAAAATTCCATACCTATAACTTTCATTAATTAATTTTATAATTAATTCCCGCTGTCAAAACAAATAGCGTGTTTTTAAGAAGATATATATCAAAAGAATGACTATTGTTTATGTCGAATTTCAAAGTGAAATAAATTATAATGACCACCATTGGATAAAATCATAAAATTATATTCTAATTATAATTTAAAACCAGTAAATACTATAATTTTTCACTATAAATTATTTTGATTAAAATAGTTTTCATTAAGTACTTTTCAATATTCATAAAAAAATTGGTAGTACTGAGAAAAATACAAAAAATTCAAATTAGGATAATTTATATATTCCGAATACAAAAATGAAGGCCATTTTGAAATATAAAATTTATATAATTTAAAAAAGTGGGTATTACTATTCATAACTGCTACTCTGATTGGTCGTGGTGTGTTTGAATCCTAATCATGCATACAATGCAAGCTATTGCATTATTGAAAGAGAAGCGTATCATGATAACTTGGGGTGTTACACATTTATTAAAATAGTATGATTGAATGAAATTCCATTTCTGTGTTGTAATAATGAATCTATTCTTGATATTTAATGAAATACGTATCAATAACATAGTTTGATGTCACATGTGTTCATCCTTTTTGTTGAAATTTTCTATGAATGAGATTATATTATATAGTAAGAGTGCATTCATGGTTCAAAATTTATCAGTTTTAAATTATTTCTCTTTCATACCATATACATTTTTAGACAGTAATATTTGACTTTAGTGAATCCCATCTAATGCAGATGAGAAAGTATCCTAAAGGGTAACACACAATGAGTTTCTACCGATCTCATATAAATTATATTTATATTTAATTATTTGAATAAATATTTCTCAAGTATGTGTAATAATTTTATCCTGCTTTTATGGATTGAAAAATAATATCTGAAATATAATAAATAATTATTTATTAATTAATAAATATTTTTTTAACTTATATCAATATTAAATACATATTTATTTTCAACACTGTGAATAGAGTATTTATTTTTTATTTAATACAATGTTTATATACATATTCCATAATATGAGAAAATAATTTTTATACGAATAAATATTTAATTGGATATTTATTTGGGTATTCGATAAATGTCGTGGTGAACAAGAGGGACAATATAGATCCTGGTGATAAAAACCAATTTACAATTTAGAAAAATAATGTTTATCATTGTGTTGGATGGTGAATGACATATAAAAATATATTATTTTTATTATTATATGAGATTTGGTGAAATAAGGTTTATTATATTATTGAAGGGTTTTGTGAAATAAAATAATATTTTAACCTTACAACTAACACTAAAAATAGATGGAAATGTATGTTATTTAGTGTTATTTGAGAAATAAAAATAATTGTGTTAAATATATTTATCTCAAGATTAATACTTCTCTCATTATTTCATGAATGATAAGAACAAGAGAGATTCATTCAAGCATAAAGGAATTTGAAGCGATCAAGATGAACAACACAATATGATCGATCCACCATGGTAGCACTCAGTAATCCATTCATGTTTTTTAATGATCAATGGAGAATGTATTGATAGGCCAAAATATTATTGGGTTTATTTTTTGCATTTTACCATTAAATAATACCTTTAATTGCATAAGTGGTATTATTGGATTTTTCTTTGAGGATTAAAGTTAATAAGTTGACTATTTTTTTATGAAATTTTATTTTATAACACATTATGTTTTTATAATAGAAAATTATACATTATATTTATTCTATTATGAATAGTCTTGTTATATAAAAGAGATATAATGTATATTATGATACATTTAAAACTCATTTTTTTGTTTCATAGGTAAAAATATATTATATTGTAATATTAGATTGAATTAGGTTTTTGTGAAAAATGGTATGGTAATGTAATTATGATACACATCATCTCATTAAATACGATAATAATTATGAAAGAACACTTATGGAATGTAACAAAATGTGATATGTATATAGGTATGCCGCACTCAACAATGTATCATATTTTACAGTTAATAATAGGATTATTAGTTATGAAATTAAACATGCGTAAAAAAATTTAATATTATTATATTTTGATTACATTAGATATAATTTTTAAAATTTTTATAAATTATCATTTTCCAGAATTATAAAATTAGTTATTTCTGCTTAAATTAAATATAAAATGTTCATTTCGGTTTCTCATTTTAAAAATTAATAGCTAACATTATTTATTATTTTTTTCCATTAATATTCATGTCCAGTAATTTGTTTAATAATTATGAATATTTTTATGTTTAAAATTATATGATTATTTTCTTGTAAGAGATATAACCTTGAATTTCATGCTAGGTATGACTCCATGATATTTACTTTACATCTACGATAACTATGATTTTTCTTAGTTATAATCTTGAGAATAGTTATTGAATATTTTTTTATCATATTGGGAATTAGAGATATCATGAATTGAAATCTCTCGTTAGTAAAGACTCATGGTGGAGAGGAAATTATGGATGGACTACCCAGGACATTAAGGATTATAATAAGTTTTAAAAAGCTGAGGGGTTGGTTATCATTCACTCTAGGCTTACACAAGGTATTATTTTAAATCTCTTATACCAATATACATTCTAATGAAAAGTTCATCTCCCTTATGGATGTGAAGCATTCAAATATGTAGAAATATACTTGGATTTTTTTTAGTGAATAATACAAACCTGTGGGTTGTTTAAAAACTAAAATATTAATGTGGTATTAACACATTAATATAGTGTATTAAATAGGTATTCCAAAGATAAATAATTATATAGAAGTACACACAAACAGATAAATCACATAATGATAAATATTTAATAAGATGATATTTTTATGAATTCATTATAGATATGATGTATAGAGAATTGGCGAGAAATTTAAAAAAAACACCATTAAAAAGTAAGTGACAACTTCAAGATATTTAAATTTTTCTAACTAGTGACTATGTGTGTGTAAAAGATAATTTTATATTGGTACAATATTTTACCGACATATATGTCCATGTCACTAATCTATAGGTAAAAATTAATTTTGTAAATGTTTTGGGAACAGATAAAATATTTTTTTGAAATTATAATAATTACAAAAAATAATATATAAGTTGATTAAGGAGTTTATAAATTGGTTCTAGTGAAAAATGTTTTTTATAATAATATTACCAAAATATAAATTTTGTTCATAAATTAAATGTGAAGAAAAATTATAAATTTTTATTGTTACTAAAATTTCATATTATATTTATTAATTTAATATATATAATACAATGATTTTAATTATTAAACCAAAGACGATTTATAACATGTTCAGTCATAGAAAAAATTAATTATATTAATAATGAAATTCATTACAAAACCAATCAATAAAAAATTTTGGACACCCACCCCCACCCCCACCTCTTGTAAGTCAACTCCAGTACCATAAGATCCAATGAGTCCGCTCTCTAGTAGCTCCATATAATCATCTCTATTGAGGAAGCTCCATCTCATCCAAAACAATGACCCAGATCCAGCAACTACCAAAAAATAGTGACCATCCATGTCATGGAGTCATCACAAACACAATCCCATCCATTCCAACATGCCACCTCCAACGACACATCCATGTCATATGACCAACCAGACATCTCTAGAGAGGCCTCAAGTCATTGCAATGCAAAAATGTTCAGATTCAAGTTCTCCACCACACAACCAAATAGCATACCATATAAATGAGTGAACTCTAATACATGAAATAAACAAATCAGAGCCAACTCCAGTCTATTCCACACCCTTTTTCTCTAATATCTACTTCACAAATAACCAATGAGAATACACAAAAATTAGCAAAAAATAAATACATTAATTGAAACCAAAATAGAAATAAATTTATGTATAAAAAATTAATACACACACTTTTAGAAAAATACCATATAAAAATAAATAAATTAACCTCCTAAAGATTACATACTTAAGTATTTGAATAATGATTCAATCATTGGCTAGCTAAAGACCAATAAATAACTGTTGAAACTAGTAAAATATTTCATCATACATCAAAGTTATTGAATCACATAATCTAAAATTCTCCAAGTCAAATTTCACAGTATCCTATATTAAAAACACAAACAAGACATAATGATGTCCACAACATAATGAAAAACTAATAACTAGTGAAACAATCATCTCAACACGTCCAAAATAAAAAATCCATCAATCAAATTTTGTGCCAAATGTAACAGTATTCTCCATGATCAACAGCTAATAGGTACATAACTATCATACAATCTTCAAACATATAGAAAAATAATATTTTCATCCATGAATATATTAGATTTCGTATCTTCAAAACCTCATCATGTAGGATGTATATAGACCATGTTGAAAACATGATTTATAACTTCACATTCACAATTAACACACAACCTGCAACATTATATTAATATCCAAATACAAGGAATGCTTTTTACTGGTGTTTTCTTTTAATTCCTTGATTAAGGATATTTGGTAATTTTCTAGTGTAAAACTATTAATATAAAGGGAAAATATTTAATATAAATATAAAAAATCAATGACATTACCCATTTCCAATATATAACAACCCCAACATCATATTCAAAAACATGGAAGTCATCACAATTTTTCCACATAGCCTATAAATTAAAATTCAAAATTAATATCCTAACACGAGGAATTTTTCATAATGGTGTTTTATTTTCATTATTTTATGAAGGATAAATGGTGCCTTAATGGTGTGAAACAATTACCATAAAGAAAAAATATGCATAAGAACACTAATATATCAAGAACAGACCACTCAAAAATGTGATTGTTGTTCGAGATTGCAATGATATGAACATCATATTATCAAATCACTAAAATATCCATACAAAATTAAAACAACAATGTTTATCCTCACATAATTTAAAAAGACAAAAAGATATTACATAAATATATTCATGTGTATTCTTCAAAAAATATTGGATATGATTAAAACAAAATGGTGGGATGTAATTACACTTTTTCACATATAACACCCACAAAATCCTACTTTACCACTAATTAATAGACTAAATGGTGAAATAGTCTCAATTTTATCTAAATTAAAGTACTTTATGTGGGATTTTTCTATGGTAAAGAAGTGCTCTATACAAAATCATTCTATTCAAGAGTTATGATTGTAGTAGAAAAAAGTAAAATAGATAATTTATATGTGATCATCCACATAAATCTTCCACAACATGTCAATATTGATTTCATCCTAATCCCTGATAACCAGATAAATAAGGGATTAAATCATATTATATGTATGTAAGAGGTCAAAAAAAACCACTAATAAATTCATAATTTATTAATTATTTAATAAAACACCATAGAAATCATTTATTCAACCTTTCTAGGATTTATTTGTATATTATCACTAAATAACCATCATTAAGAATATTTTTATTGTGGTGTAAATTCTACACACACCATATATACTCACTCTCCATTACTGCTCTAATTTTAAGGTATATATATAGTAAAAAATTAACATATATTCAAAAATTTCTGGATTTAGAATGTATATTTCTATAGGTTATTCATTATTACTTGTAAAATTAATTATAAGACAATCATTTTTTGGTTATGCTCAATAAGTTCTGGCAAACATAATCCTCATAAATAGAATAAGAGAATGTTGATATTTAAAAACCCATCACTAATAATATTTAATGAAATGAGATACAAAGAGTGGGCATTGATTTTCAACAAAGGTTGGATGATGATCTCTTACAAAGAAATGATGCCATGAGTAATTAGTTTAACAAATAACTATGTTATGAAGAATAGTTGAAACATTAGAACTCATGTTCCTTATAGGTTATGGATCGATATAAAAATTTTGATCCCTCCCCACAAATCATATATTAGTTTCCTTGATAATAATCATTATCTTTTTGAGTAATAAAATTATAATAAAACTTATAAGAAAACTGGTCTTTGTAAACATTTTGAATATATTTTTTGAATTCAAATTCATGTTCAAATATGATATACATAATCCTTCTCAATGTAGAATTAATCTATGTAGGATTGGTACCCATTTCTATATTCTTAATGCAAGACAACAAAATAGATTATTGGAACTTATTTCAACCTATGATAATCATATTTTGAGTCATGACCTCATCCCTAACATGAATATAGAAATATGATGAAGATGAACACCAATAGGTGCCATTTTGCTAAGATACTAGTCTATAGATACATTAATATATGCCATAGATCCCGTAATCCTGGAAAATTTTATTCTCATGACATGTACGCTAATCCCAGGTTGAGAATCATGATTTCCAGGTGTCTCTCTTAGAATACCATCCCTTGTTCTACATACAATATGATATTATATCTCATAATGGGTTTTACAGTCCACCATTTTGGTTATGATTCTATTTCCCATTTCAATCATAGCTCCGACTTGTAAATCAATGCACCTATATCCCTTTATATAATTCACTAGAGTGTCATAATTAATTAAATCAGGACCATCTCCCATTGGTTCCATCAATGTAAACTCATTCCGAAAGATTCTTGGAAAAAAGAATCATTGGCCTAAAAATAATTTCATTTACCTCAAAATAGGACTCATCACCCTCACATCATCAAATGAAGAAAAAAAATTACCCTTCCAACAATGTTCATGATTGTTCCCCTAAATATAAAAATGGTGACAATATTCAGTCACTATCTCATACATAATAATTGGCCAAAAACCATCACCATCTTCCACACCAATAAAGATTGAGTCTGAAAGAGGTTGGGATAAATTCAGTTCAATGAAAAGACTATCCTGAATTGGATGATTCCCGATTAATGTTCCTTGATCATCCTATAAGAAACCCTCTATAGAATTTCTAGGGTGATGGAGTATTGTAGAGTAAAGGAAATAAATATGAAGTCTTGAAACTTAGATCCAAATCACCATAATAGTATTATCTTTCCTATAGTAAATAATTGGCAACCGTCGCAAAAAACTCAAACCCCAAGTCAAAAAACCTAAGGGATATAAGACCACACAATCAGGATGTCAAATCCATCATCATATTTGATAGCGATCATATGAGGAGTGAGAATCCCCACAAATTACATTTTCCTCAGACCCCATTCTGTATTCATGTGTTGATCAAAATCATCTTTAGATGGCCTTTGATGACGAAATCTTCCAAAAAATAGTAAATTTATAAAAATACACTATGAGAGCCTATACAACACTAAAAATATCCACTAAATGGAAACCATTCACCAATTGAGGAATGCTCAAATCCGAAACGATAAACACAATGGGAGAAAGGTGGTCAAAATTTGTGAATGTGGTGTGCATTCATTTAAAAAAATAGTTTTCGTATAAAAATTACATTAATTGTATATAAAAATAAATATATAGATATATATATTAACAATTTTTTTTGTATAAAAATATATTTATATATTAAATTATTTCTATTACATTTTTTTATCAATCAATTTGTCAGAGAAAAACTTTTAATGGTAAAATATTTTTTCTAATAATAGGTACTAATAACATAATAATTTGTTAGAATAAGAATATGAGTATTAATATGAAAAATTAATAGATTTAATTTTTGGTAAAAGATTTTTTGGTTTTGGATAGTTAATTCCAACAAATATACATTTCAGTAAAAAAATTATCGGTAGTTAAAAATAATACTGAAGAAACACAATATCATTTGGAATTAATCTTTTTTAACAATTAATATATTATGTGTCACTAATTTTATATTGGTAAAATACACTTTTTTTTTAGTTTACATTGTGACACATGTTAAAATTAAAATCATTTAGATTGGATTACCCTTTTCATTAGTCCCCCATGAATTATCCAATGTATGAAAAGAAAGTTATTAGGTGACATTAAACATTATGTGGCTTGTTTTTGATGTTTTATTTGGGTAAAAACAGTAGTGAAATCCTAACCATAATGATAATAAAGGAATATAGTTTAGTTTATCTATATGATGGATTTGGATAATGAATTATCAACAAATCTATCCAAGAGTCATATATTATATAATTAAAAACCATTATTTATACAAAAAATAGTTATATATTATTTTAATGATACCCATTAATCTACCTAATGTAATATGGATCTTGGATCACTAAATGGTTTTGATATATTTTTTAATAATTTTAATGGGAATTACTTTATTAAATTACGTAATGAAAAGATAAAAACATGATACTCATACATATATATGTCTTTTTTATAGATTATTTCTCACATCATGACAATCAGACTGAGATACCACATAGGTGTGAACTATAAAATAGTTATAGATTAGTATTAATGGTCACAAAATTTTCATAAAGAACATCATTTAGAGAGGATAACTGTAAATGTTATAGAGATTAATTACACTAAATTTGAATCTTTGGTATTAAATACTAGCTATATATAACACATCAGTGTTCAAAATAATAAAATCAAATGTGGGAGGGAATTTCTATAGAGATAATTATATATTTTCACTATATTAGAATTAGAGTATCTACATAAGAGGATATAAGTTACGATCTACATATAAAAGGGAATTACATCTAGAATTGGATAACACTTATTATGTTCTTATAATGAACAATAATATTACTTCTATATCTTATTTGGATAATAAGGGATTATTATTTACTACTATGAAAAAGAGTTATTCTATATATATGACTGATTTGATTTATGGAAATAGTAGTATAATAAAGTGTCTATACATTCTAAACAAGGATAATATTATTTATAATAATTAAAATAAGAAGTTCATGGTTGATTCTAATCCCACCAATCTTTAGTATTTTCATGTTGGACATATATATGAATATTGAATTAGGAGACACCATTGAGATTGATTGCTGGACTTTTTCGATTACAAATCATTTGAGAAAAGTGAATTTTATTTATTAGGTAATATAACTAAAGAAACATTTAATGAATAATGTGAATGTCCTAGTGACTTTTTTATCACATATATAGTGATGTATGTGGACTAATGGGATAAAGAATAAGACATGGTTTTATGTACATTATATGTTTTATTTATTCATTTAGTTGGTATAGTTATGTATTTTTGATGAACCATCAGTATTAAACTTCTAAAAAGTTCATTATGTTTTAGGATGAATTACAAAACCAATATTGAAAGAGAATTTCAATCCTCTAACTAGATAAAATAGGGGAATACTTGATCTATGAATTAATTAATCATCATAGGAATTATATAATTTATTTCAAACTAGGTACAATTGGAAAATAAAAATTTAATAGTGTGTAGAAGATGAATTATACCTTGTTTGAAATGGTTTAATGGGTGACAATTCATTACATCCTTTATATTTCATATCGGAGTTATTCTATGGATACTGATTCAATTTTACAAAATGATGTTCAATATAAAGTTGTTATAATGAAAATATACATGATATGGAATTAAAAATTTCCCAATATGTATTTTATGAAAATTTTTGGTAGTGAATTGTATGTATGAAATTTGGAATCTAATAAACTCAATCATAAAATAGAAAAAACATATATTTTATTCCCAAGAGAATATGGGATATCATTTCTATAATACTACCAGACAGAAAAAGTTTGTTTCCGGAAATTATCTTCTATGATAAGGAACACATCATTTGAGGAATAAATATGCGGAGTATTTAACTTGTATAAGATAAAACCCTTGAAATATGAAATTTTAATAAGTGTAATGTTTAGTTGGTTCCAAAAATAGTTGTGGAAGAAGAAATTACTCAATCAATACAAGAACCTCAATAGCATGGTAGATTCCTATAATATATCATTATATATGGATATATAGTAGTTGATAATGGTAAAATTTATGTTTTTAGTAGATCAAACTAATACTTATGTGGAAGACATTGAGAGTTAAAATTATAATAAATGGTTAAAATCCATAGTTTTTTAAATATACTCTATATACACTAACCATGTTTGGAATATAGTAGATACACCTAAAGGGGTGTACCCACAGGTTGAATGTATGTTTTCTATAAGAAAACTAACATGGTTGGTATAGTGTATAACTATAAAGATTTTATAATTGCAAACGGTTACAAGTAAATTTATGATATCGAAAATGATGAAGTCATTTCACCTATTGTGATAATAGATTCCATTCTAATATTTCTTACCAAAACATCAAATTTTGGTTATGAGTAGTATCAAATATATGTTAAAAAGGGATTTCCTTAATGGGTATTTATTCTAGGTAATTTATATGATAAATACGGGTGGTTTTGAATTTATAAATGATGGTAATAACATATAAATGTTTTAGTAGTATATTTTTAAATTAAATCAAGATTCTCAAATTTTAATTGTTTATTTTATGATGTGATTGAATAGGCTAGTTTCATCAAAAACATGGATAACTCATCCGTATATTAGAAAGAAATTGGTATAACAATATTGTTTTAGTTTTTTTATATCGATGAAGAAATCCTTCTCAAAAATGATAACCTAAAACATACCTCCACAAATATATGGTACTGAAAATAATTCTTAAAGAATTTTTGGGGTAAATATTCATACAGTCTAGTAATTAGTATCTACATTGATAGATCTAATAGGATACTTTTACTCTCTAAAGACACTTTCATTAATAAAGTGTAAATTTGGTTTGACATGGATTACTCCAAGAGGGGTTCTTTAATAGTAGTATGTGGAATAAATAATAAAAATATTCCAGGTTTTTTAAATATTTATAAAGGATGGATGGAACTCCATGTTCATCATCTATAGTCTTTATCATATATTATATTTTTTTAATCAATATATTAACACATATGAACATAATATTAAAAGTAGATACCAATATAATAATGGTAAGTCACATGATTATTATGAAGAAAATAATTATGTAATTGAAAATGACTAAGGATATGTTCTTGACCATGGGAGGATATGATGATATTTTTGTAATGGGTCACATGGATTCTAGTTTTAAATATGAAAAAGATAACTTGAAGTCATAGCATGGTTTTTTTACATTGTTGGTGGATCTTTAAACTATTAGAGTTCTGAAAAATCTACCATATTAGACTCGTGAACATAGGAAATATAAGGCCTCAATGTTAAAAATCACATAATCATGAGTTGTTGTCAATAAATTACATTATTTCACATTGAGGATCTTTTTAGGTTTATTGTTTTAGAGAATTAGGTCAAATCTAATAACTAAAAAAACATATAATAAAAAGTAGATTCTTCAAAATAGTATGCATATTTTCCCCATATTAAATATTTAAAAAATAAATCATGATATGTTTTATGAAAACACTTTGGAATTTAAAAATGACCTCTCCAAATAAATAACCCATCATTATATTATATCAAAATTATATAAAAATGTTGGATATGAATAAAAACCTTAGTAATGGATATAAAAATAAGTAAACAATTAGTAAATTGATAAACATTAAAACACATGATAATCCATTTATTTCAAACATAAAATTTTACCCAAAAATGGAAATGTCATTCATTAATAAATATAACTTATTTAACCTTTTGAAAATAAATTATTTCAATAAAAACATGTTAAAAAACATCGAAAATTCATGTAGGTTCCTTGGTATATCATTAAATTGAATCCTTATAGAACCCTTATAGAACACTTATTGATTGTAATAACCATACTTCTAACTTCTTATATAATTCTCCATATAATATAATCATTACATATTTTGATTATAGCGCTATCTTGGTGTACCCAACATTTATGCTATAAAAGTCTCACCTAGTGCAATCTGAGAACACACACAGTTTATAATTTGTATGAACCACAACATGAAACAATAAATTTCATCATTTGAAAAAAACCATTTAAAATCATATAAATTTCACATTTTAATATTAAGATAACATTTATTTCAAAAATCCAATTTTAAATTCAAAATAAACTATTCTATTGACAAACTCATTTTCAATACCAAAATACAAAAATAAATAAATCAAATTTTCATTTAATAAAATATGAACTTTAGAGAAGGAAGCCAAAAATAATATAATAGCCATTGTTATAGAAAATTCAATGTCTCTATGTATGTTAGGAATAAAACATTCCCTTGGTCATTTGTAGAATTTTTTCGATTAAAAAAAATAAAAAGAGTCCATTTATAAAAAAATTGAATAAATTTAAAAATAGAAATAAAATTTCTATTATATTTTCTTTATAAAAACAATCACATAAAATAATATCAAGAATATTTACATGGAGAAAAAGATTTAAAAAGTAAATATTTAAACATTTATAGTGTCTCATACAACATAGATCTTTTAAATTATATGCCCCATTAATGATTAATATTTGAATAAAACTTTAAATAAAATGGTATTAGATAAAATATGGATATATAATGTCAAATTTGGTGTATATACACCTTAAAAATAATATTAATTCATACCATCAAGAAAATCCTCAATAAAAGGAGATTGAGACGAAATCCCTTACCATGATTCTAAATTGTTACATGTAGATTTTTTTTCCTGGATAATATAATTATGATAATTATTTAATTTACTCAAAACCATTTTAAATATAATCATTAATTTATTTTAATTTTAAAATGTTCTATAAACCTAATTAAATAGTTAATTATATATCGGGGTTTTTGACCATATTCAGTTTTTGTGTCAAAAATGACATGGGGGGGTCAAATATGGTCGAAGGGGTAATTATATAAACATAAAAATAATAATAATCATGATATAATTATAATATTTATAAATAAATTGAACTTTTAAAATCAATCATGAAATTTGGACTTCAAAATGAACCAACATTACAGACATGGAGAAAGTACGTCGTACGTACGCATGAGTAAAATTCCAATTTTTCAAGGATCATTGGAAAAGAATGTAAGATAAATTTATCTTTCCATAATGATAATAATATGATAAATACAATTTTATTATGTTATATATAAATATTCATATATATATATATATACATCTCTCTCTCTTTTGATGAAAAATGAATACCAACGCATCGATGAGGCTGTCACCCAAACGTCCACGAATGGCGTTATGACTTTTTTAGTGTGTGAATGGGTAATAAAAAAATGATATATTAAATTTCCTGAAAGTTAATTATGAAATAAATATTACATATATGTTATTTATGTAACATATTATAATTAAAATCATCCTTAATATATTTCATGTAAAGAGTAAACGTATCACATCACTTTGAGGACGCAACATTCCACACGTCCATAATCGATTTTATCATATTTACACAAAATGGAGAGGATGAATGTGTGTGATATATTAAAGTTAAATAATTATTATTAAAAAATAAATAAAATATTTAAATATTTTATCCATCAAACTTCACAACCATGATAGGTGGTAATGGAAAAAAGAATGACATCGTTTCGCGAGGCGGTAATCCGCTCTACCCACTAACACTAATTGCATTACCCTTTTTATGGTCATGGGTGTAGGTGTAGTTAAAACACTTAAAAATAAAAAATCTCAATATATTAATTATAAATATGTTATAATATATATATACAACAAAAATAATTGAATTTTTGGGGAAAAAATAAAACATAGTTGCACATGGAAGGATGTTACTTATTTTTGGGTAACTCGTTTTGGTTTATACTTTAGGCATTACAAGTTTGTATTCCTATCAAATGTGTGGACTGTATGGTGAATATATAGATTTGGTAAGAATATTGGTCATGTTTTTTATGATACATCTGTCTTCATATGTTTAATGATTTGTGGAGGGTGAATTCATTTTTATAGTCGAGGGAGAGTGTCATTCTTGTAAATATAAAAAGGTAATCATTATTGAGATGTATAAAATAAACCATGTGCCTCCAATAATAATAAAAATTATATAAAATAAGATTTATGATCTATTAATATCTATAAAATAGTTTTTTAATGGTTTATATGTCCAATAGACAATTATGATTAATGTTTAACCACTAAGTAACCACAATTTTTCCTTAATTGATGTAATTATTTTTAATTGCATTAACTAATAACTATGATAAAAAATAATATTATATTATTGTAAATTTTAAATTTTTATTATTCCATATATGTAATCCATTTTTATAAATTCCAATCACATATGTTATAGAGATAAATTTAAAATCGATCCCACATATAGGACGATAAAGCGTGTTTTTAAAGTAAAAATTATCAAAAGTTTGCTTGGTTTTTATATCTAAATTCAGGTCAAAATATTTTTAAATGAATTAAATTGAATTAATTTATATATAATTTATTTACTTATACATTATAACCAATTAAAAACATAATTTTTTTAATAAAAATTATTTATATGAAAAATCATTTTTCAATTACAATTTATTAATATTTATTATCCATCAAAATAAGAATTTTCTTCGAAAAACACCAAAAATACACCCAAAGTAAATATTTCTATCCGATTTACAAAAGTTCTGATTATTTTTTCATATATAATTTATAAAACATTCACAAAAATTAAAGTATTTCTTCCAATAAAATTTGATAAAATATGTTTCAAGATTAATAGATCTTTTAAGAATAAAACTTGATTTATTCTTATGTTATTCATATAAAATCAATTTGATGATTTTTTAAGAAAATATAAATGTGTATAAAATTAATATATTTATTACTATTCATAATATCTTATATAACATCTAGGAGATAACTACCTTTTACAATAATAATATGAACCACAAATTTTTATTCGGTATAACTATGTCTTGCTTGCAATGAATGATTTCGAAGAAAATTATTATTTTGTATCAGGTTTGCTATTGGAAATATAATCCCCTTGAAGTTAAAATTAATATATAATTATTTAATATTAATAAATATTAAAAATAATTATTCAATCATTACATATTTTGTTACATGAGAAGTATAATATTGAATCATTTTCGGTGAAGAATTATCTTTCGGTCAAAAAAATCTCTAAACTAGAGATGGTTACTAGAATAAATGGAGTGATCAATATTTATTATTCCAAAAAATGGATTAATTTCATAATATATGTTACCATGGACTAACTAATAAACTAATCACATCCTTTAAAAACAATATCTTCTATGATATATCATTGATAGGGGTGGTGTATAGATATCTTTGGTTATTACAGAGAACAATGTGATAGATTCATTTAACAAACGACTACCGTAGAAAAAATATGAGGGTCATGTATAATATCTATGTGTTAGAGACATTATAAATTACTTTTAATGGATATATATGTATCATATTATTATATTATGTTGAACTTTATTTATTATTCAATTATGTGTGTTTTATTTTACATTACACAAATTTTCAAATGATAATATATCGTTAATGTGATAAATTGAGTTATCCCTACTATATGATCATGAAAATGTATAATGGGTTATTATGGAATATTATGTTTATCATAAAAAAGTTTTTTTCTCATTATAAAGGTCTGTAAATAAGATACGAGGAATAATGTTTTTTAAAAAGATGGTTCCTTAGTCAAAAGTATAGAATTATTAGTTCAATTAACCCACCAAATAACCAAGGAAATTATAACTTATATAATTTCATATAGTCATTAATATACATAGGTTTTTATTCTTATTATCAACCCCCATTAATAGAGGTTGGATATATTCTATCATTTAGAACCTTAAAACATTAATACCTTTCTTATAAAATTCCAAAGAAACATAGTTAATCAAGCGGTGGTTGATTATGTGTTTCATCATATCATCAGTGGGATTGTGATAAAGATATAGATTTTAAAAGTGTATGATGAGTGAATTCTATTAACTGGATTATTGAACCACTTTATATTTTTCTGATTACAAAAAAATATGTGTTTTAATTCCTTGTACATAAGCTTTAATATTTTGAATTATGTAATTAAAATTTATTAGAGCTTTATTAAGCGTTATAATTATTTTTTAACTTATATTTTGATTAATGTTTTATTTACACAGAATCTTATATTAATTTTCATTAATTATATTTATATTCCACATTTTTTTGTTTAAAATTTTTTAAAAATGTTTCATGATGAGTTCCTATGAATATTTCCTTTAGGTCCTTTAGAAATCTTTTATACATAATTTTTAATACTCCTAGACAACTAAATTTTTATTATCATGATTCAAAATGATAATCCACATATCCCAATGTTAATCAATGTATCTTAATATCCGCATATAGTTTCTATATGTATTTCAACCATACATTGGGAGGAAAAATATAAATTAATTTCTATTCAATGAATTATAAAGATAATGATATTATCTACATTTACTTTAACTACATGAATTTTTTAATCAATCATTTACATGTTTGAAATTTAGTACATATTTACTAATAGTATTTGGTCATAATTATATAGTTTTTTAGGTTCAATTTTCTTTTATTTTTCACTATTATGTTGAGATATAAAAGTAAAATAAAGTAGTTTATTAATTCCTATAAAATATTATAAAAATAAACATAGAATTTAAATGCAATGAATGTTGAAACTGTTATTTATAAGGTATAATTTAGGAATAAAAAATAAGTATTCATGCTATACAGATTTCATAATTTTTTTTACACATATAAATTCCTCAAAATAAATTTTTTTACTAAGTAATCATTTTTCGTACACAAATATAATTATTAATATTAACTTATTACATAATCCATTTGTATATACAAATTTATATAAATACAATTTTGGTAATATAAAATTTAAAATGTGAGAAATTCAAAAATAGAGAAGTTGATAAGTAAAATATTCAACATAAACAGAATTAGTTACGTATAAATATACTAAGGAGATTAAGTCAATTTATATTTTCATTTTGTGAAACCTTTTACATACACAAATTTAGTTATGGAAATTAATTTCTCATATTTGAAAATCTAGTATGTATAAAATATTCTTTTATGAGATTATAAATTTTGAAAAACAAAACCTTTTGTTTATTATTCATAGCCTTTTATAGTTCAATTTGATTTAGGTTGATATGGAATATTTCTATTGTTCAATTTAATATAAAATTAATCATTAATTATATAGAATAAATGAAAAATTATTTTATAATTTTTTATAATGAAATAAATAAAATTCACATGGTATAAAGTGAATATAAATATTCATGATGATATTTTGGAACATGCGTTATTTAAATAAAAATTTATTTAAATATTATGAGTTAGTCTCTTATTATTTTACGTAGTTTTAAAATAAATTTAATACTCATTATTAAATATTATTATAATTTTCAACATGTGGTTTGTATTTATATTAAAAAATATTGATGATGAATTAAATGAATATTATTTTTAATGTATAAAATAGA
This sequence comes from Viscum album, assembly GCA_963277665.1. NCBI lineage: Eukaryota > Viridiplantae > Streptophyta > Magnoliopsida > Santalales > Viscaceae > Viscum > Viscum album. Next base: position 789,650,950 of record OY728128.1, on the reverse strand, counting down.
TACACATGAACCAATATATTGGGAATAAGCTTGAATATCATTGAAGTAGTTAATTAAAGATACGTGCATGTGTTACATTAGGAAAGGTGTTATGTAATGGAATTCAGAATTGAATGATATTATGAATAAATAATATCTAAAAATGATTTCGAAAATCCAATGAATAAAATAACTAAAAAGTATGTGGGTATATTTTATCAATGTTGATGTACTTTGGTATGATTAATTTTTTTTTGATAATGTAAACATTTCGATCTAAAAACTGAAAAGAAACAAAGTATTCTCATTTTAAATTGGTTCGGTGGTGTTGTAATTATTTCTATTATTTTTTGTTCCTTGGTGTGTGTGAGTTATACTACCGATTTAAATGGTACATTTCCATGGGTTGTCACACCCCAACAAAAGTTTGTTTCTAATTTTTCCTCTATGTGAATAATGTAGGACTATTTATGTTGTTCTTTTATAATGAATATTGTAGGTTAGTTGTGGAATTTATAATACATGTGATAAATTATTTTTAAAATTTATTTGACTCGATGTGTTAAAAAATAAATGTGATATTCAAATTTATTAGTGTATACCACTTCTCTATACATTTGAGAAGAGTGAAGAGTTTTCAAAGGATCAATTTGATCTAAACACGTATAATAATAAATTATGAATGTTTATTTTAATATATTAAATTTTAATATTCATGATTTGATATAAACTATAAAAATATTTGAAATGTCCAATCATTCCCCTCTATGTTTTTCTTTCATGTTCCTACTAGGACCAAAAATTTATTTCAGATAATGAATCATAGTAGGATTTTTATTTGTATATATATTCCATGAGATAAAATTCTGTATGAAAGTATATATTTAATATTGTATGAAAAATTTAGATTGTTTGATGGGTTCATTAAAAATCACATCATTTTGATGGTACTGCTTATGGATTCTGGATATCTTAAATGGAAGAATTCTTAAAGAAAACTAGCATAGGCCAGTAGAAATTAATATAACAACCAGAATGCATCCTGAATGTAAACCTAAATTATTATTTGGTAGTGATGCGGTAATGTATGTGATGAAATACAAGGTTATGAATATTATATATTGTGTAATAAACAGAAATGTGTATGATAATTTATTTATATGTAATACATCACATGATATTTCGAAGGTATATTAACTTACAAATCATGGAATGGATAATCTCATTAGAACTATGTTCTGGATGTAAAAAGCTAAATTTTAATAATTTATTATTTGGGAATATGAAACTATTAATAAAATGATTCATAATTTTACTAATATTTTAAGTAGTATTATTTCACTAGCAGAAACATTGGAAACACTATTTCTTGTGGAAAGATTTCTTAGAGCACTTTAAAAACATGGAATGATTTAATTGTTATTATAGATGATAGTGGAAAAACTAAATGAATATACACTACATGAGATTATTGGATCATTAATATAACATGATATATAACATTCAAATCTTGTTGAATAATGTAGTATACTGAAGAAGGAAATTTCTTTTAAGTAAAATATTTCTAATTAATCATTTGACTCTAAATTGCATAGATATGATAGGAATGATATTTCAAATGTCAAAAAGGGTGTACAAAGAAGAATGTAATTTCATTAAAAAATATTTTAAAACAACTTCCCTAAAGGTGATTTCATGGAGAATATGAATGGAAACTTTATTACTAATGATGCACAAGATATAATCTATTATGAGTGAAGAAAAAGAGGACATAAAAATCATTATTACCCAAGAATAATGAAAAAATAAGAGGAATTAATAAAATAAATATAACAAATAAATATAATGTGGAGAGAGTTTCATTAAGTATTAATGTTATGATGAATACTCTAGTTCTACAAAATGGTCATGGGAATCTTTTGCGTAAAAGATTCATCAAATCAACAAATTAATTTTGGAAGCATCAAAAAGGATATTTGGTATATGGATAATGGATTCTCAACACATATCAATTGTGATATATCAAATTTATTGTCATATAATAAATATGAAGAAGGTAATAATTATTTTAGTGATAACTCAAAATCAAAAGTTAAAGGTTTTATTGTGGTTCCAATTTCAATTTTTTACTACTACTAAATGTTATATGTTGAGGAATATAAATTTTATTTAATAATTATATAATAATTATTTTATGACTAGTTTTTAAAAAATTTCAAAATGTTGAGTGCATTATAATGAAAAAACCAATATTTTTCTATACAAACAAAAAAAATACCAAATATATTCCATTGATTTTTTGAAATAAACAATCATAATTCTAAATGTTTAAATATAATTAGTGTGATATTTTTTAATGGAATAGGTTACTGGGGAATGAATATTTTTTCTAAATGTACAGGATATAGAAAAACCAATTATATTAGAAACTACCTATGTTCAATGAAAGCTTCACACATGTATGTGACTCATGTGTTAATATTAAACAATATATGAGTACATTCATAAAAATTAAAGATATAATCACTATAAGTCATCTTCATATTATTCACATTGACTTATTTGGAAGTAAAAATCCTTGTATATTTGGTTATAATAGATATTATTTTATCAATATATATATTTTACTAGATATAAATGGATTAATTTTCATTCACGTAAATCTAAATCATTATCTATGATTATAAAATTTTGTTAATCATATAAATAACAAAAATTAATTTTATTTATTAGAAATTATAAAGGTTTTGGATTCTATAATGAATTATTTATCAGGTTTTTTAATGGAAAGTGGTGTTTGAATATATTTTTTTCTCTTATAACACCCAAAAAATATTGAAGAATAAATGAAAAAATACCACTTCAAGAAATGGCTAGAAAAATGTTAACTGATTTTAACATACATAAAAAATTTTTGGAATAAAAAAATAATATGGATTTTTGTGATACCAATAGAATTTTATTAACACTATTGTAGAAAAATTTACCTTTTAACCTTTGGATGGAGTCAGAAACAAATATTATCTATTTAATAGTAATTGGGTGTAAATTTTATATTATTTATACAAAGTATAACTTGGATAAATTTGATGAAATATATGATGAAAGTGTTTTCTATGGATATTAAAATAAAAGTACGGTATATTAATTTTATAGTAAAAGAATCACAATTATTAAATGGTAAATAAATATTATATTTGAATAAAAAATGATGAATAAAATATATGATGATATTAAACAAAATGTGGATGAATTTTTAGACTTCATTATGTAGAGGAATAAACTCAATATAGAAATGCCAATATTGAGTGGGGGAATATTTATTTTCGATATGAACCAATTCATAATAGATCCTTGAGGAAAAATTTAGATCATACTATAGATTACATTTTTGAAAATTTTGATTCTAATTTTCAGAGTAAAATATTTTCTATGAATATTTATGCTTCTCATGATTAACTTTATAATTTTGTACCTTAGGATATTGATGTTGTCATATAAGATTAAAATTGGATATTACATATATATGATTTGTTAAATTAGTTTAATCAAAATTATTTGTACATTTGTTAATTCCACTAACTAATTTTCATGTTATTTTAAAAAAATGGATCTTTATGGAGAAAAAAATTATGAATATGAAATATAGTTACAAATATATCCATTTTTCCTCATTGATATTCAGAATATAAATATATTAATTTCGAAGAATATTGTACACATGATTTTATATTAGAATCAATAAAAAAATTATTATCTTATTTTTATTTTCATCTATTTACATTAATTCAGATGTATTTCAAAAAAGATTTTCAAAATTATTATATTTTTGAAGAGGAATATATTATAAATCCCCTAGGTATTGTAAATTTAAATTATCTCAATCATGTTTTGGAAATTATATATTGCTTTATATGGTTTGAAACAAGCATCTTGATCTTGGTTTGAGTGGTTTCCAAGTATTCTGTAGAAAAACTGTTTTGTGAAAAGAATATTTTTGCCATACACTATTTAACAAAAATGATTTCAATTTTATTTTTATTCTGAAAATTTTTGTTGAGGGCGTTATTTTTGTAAATTTATATGAAAATATATGTAAATTGTTTTTATAATCGGTGACTTTTGAATTAGATATGAGTATAATGGTAGAATTTAAATTCTTACTTGGTCATTATATTATTCAAAATAATGATGGTATTTTTCTGAATCAATCAAATTATTCTAAATATAAAATTGAGAAATTTTTTAGGGTTTTTTAAAAGTGTAATAACTACCATTATTAATAAATAAAAATTGTATTTTTATAAATCTATATAATCCATTGAAGTTAAATATTAGAGAATCATGATTATAAAATTTGAATACATTCCTTATTCAAGGTCAAATTTAACGTTTTTCTTTCATGAGAGATATATTTTAATGTTAAATTTTTATATTTTCCTGGAATATTAATTATTATAAAATTTATTTTTTTATTTTACTATTTATTACAGTATTTATTGAATTTTTTTAAATCTTCTCATTGATATCAGTTAATGTATACTTATATATTTGATATTTACTTTGTATAAAAGGTTGTTTTATGAAGGTTCTCTCATTTATTTTCAAAAACATCTTTTCACAAATTATCATTGAATAGATCCCAATGTCATAACAATTTAAATATTTTGAGTAGAACCTTTATAATTTTAAAATATTTCCCCAAAAGGACTTATAATCTTATAAACTAGTAGAATCCTAATTCTTATAATAATATTTAAAAATGTTTGAATTAATAGGGTGGTTTTGTATCTCTTTTTATCATTTTGAGAGTTATTTTTTTGTAATTAATCTTAATGGGGATGATTTTCTTGTTCAATTTTAATATTACAAGTGTTATTCAATCCATCATAAATATTTCACCCATTTTAAAATGTTAAATTTGATTAATCATTTGAAAAATTAAAAAAAGTGTAAATGTTTTCAAATTATACTTGTTTTTTTTCATTATCAAAAAGAGGGATATTATTGAGTAACTCCATTGACTACATGATATTTTCATAATTAAAAAACTATATTTATTTTTTTCCTTTTATAATAATTCATATTATTTTAAAATATTTAATTATTATTTCTCATAGATTTATTAAGTGTTATTTATAGTTTGGTATCATAAATATTTACTAATGTGGGATTAATTTTGTTCTTATTATTATTTTCATAAAATATGTATATAATTAATATTCAGATTGTTCATAACATGTTTAAAAAGTTTAATGATGAGTTTATATGAAAAATATTTCATTTATAAGCTTTAAAACATATTTATAACTTTTTTTATTATTCCTATGAATCCAAATTATTTTTCCCAAGTATCCCAATGTTGATTCATGTATCAAAATGATGATAGACACATCCATATTTATAGATTTAGTTACCTTATTTAATTAAACCATTACATTGGTTAAAAATATTTTTTTAGTGATTATTGATGAATTGGAAATATAAAAAAGATTATCTACATTTCATTTAACTTAATGAAATAATGGATATATCATTTTGACGTATGAAATTTATTTTTACTATATGTATTTTGTCATAATTGTACAACATTCAGGATTTATTTTCTTTCTATTTTCACTAATATATTGACATATTAAATTTCAATTAGGTAGTTTTTTATTGAATTGGAAATAATTTAATTTTTTTAAAATACAATAAACATTTCCCAAATATAAACCTATTTTTTAGAATTTAAAATTTAGGATTGATGTTTAAGAATTTATTTTCTACAGATTTTAGAAAATAAAATTTTCATACATGATTATTTCAAATAGATATTTTCCTATATATAAAATTTTCATTAAAATATTCATCTATATAGTTAATTTTCATACGTAAAATTTTTATTTATGTATATTTAGATGTGTAGTATTTTGGTATGGTAACTTTAAATATGTGGAAAATTTATATACATATATACTGATAAGTAAATTATATTAAATCAATAGATTGAGTAACATAGAATTCATCTACATGAATTTTGTTAAATGATATTTTGGTTATTTGAAACCTGTAATATATAAAAATTTATGACATTAATTATTTTAACATACATAAAATATAACTAAGCAAAGAAGTTTTCTTAAATTGTTTTATGTTTCTAAAACTATTTACATTTTTCTATTTTTTATATCTTTGTATATCTCTATTGTCTGAAGGTTGATATTGAATAAATTTATAGTTTTACTTGTTATATAATTAATCATTAATTATTTAGAATCCATGTGAAAATATTTTAAATTATAATACGATGAAAATATTTTGATCCATAAGAGATAAATATTATATAAATAATCATGATTAAATTTTTTAAGTTGAGATAGTCAAATTCAAGCTGGTTGAAATATCAACGTATAATATCTTATATTTCTTTTGAGTTTTCAATAACATTAGTACTCATTATTGTGAAATAATTTACAATGTTATCATGTTTTCTAACATTTCAAACTATATGATTTATTTTTTTATAGTATATCAATATGAGTCGCATGAATCATATTCTTTATTTATCAAAGAGATACAAATAGATCATTATCTTAGGAATTAGAAAAAACAACTCTAAATTAGTTCATTGATGATACATGAACTTAGTTCATTAGGAAATGTGTTATGAAGAAAATAATATTTGAATAAAACTATTCACAAATATATTCTATACAAAGAGTTTACAAAACCCTTGAATAAAATAACTGAGACATATGAATTTTTTTTATCATTAATACTATACTTTTATATTTTAAACTACATTTTGTATCTATTATAACATTGTAAATATATCTTCCTAAGCACTCAGAATTAACTAATTATTTACTATATAATCAGGTCATGTGGTGTTTTAATCTTTTCTATTATTTTTTGTTCTTTATTTTGTTTTTGTCATACTATACCTATAAAAGGATTGTGTGTATGGGTTATGACTTCATAATAAATGTTATTTGTTGTGCGTACCCCCAGTAGAAAATAAATGACTATTCGGGTTGTTTCTCCTTGTAAAAAATGGATAGTGGTTCTCAGGTTTATGCCTCTTGGGGATAAAGGAATGTTAATAGTATTTTGACTCTAATTGTTCTAAATTAAGTGTATTATTCCATTATTTTGTGGGTTCCATATTTTCTATGTTTGAGATGAGTTATGTAATTTCTCATTTCTAGGTGCCACCCAAAGGTGCCCCGTACCCGGTTGGTCACATGGTCACAAACTCATTTCTCCAAACACTAGTGGTTGCTGACTATAAGTATGATCGTTGGGTGTGATAATGGGGAAATTGTGCCGTCATAGGAAGATTATAGACATCAAAATAATAGATAATAAATAATAGTGGAAGCTAAAATACCATACAACCAGTAAAAAATGGAAGATTAAAAGTAAATAAACAATTGGATCACATATATAAATAAATCATGTCAAATATGTGTAGTAAAATATCCAAACAACTGAAAATGTTGGAAATAAATTACTAAACCAAAGTAAAAAATAAAACAAATAAACTCCAGTAACATCAGAAGCCTAATCTTGGTCTCATTATCTTCTACTCCACATCAATCATGCTCTTAATGAAGAATGGGTCTTTCCATTTTCAATACCTAGAACAACATAATTTTTTTGGGTCCAAAATAATGACCCAAACAGCCTGTGAGATGAATCCTAGTATGTAACCACCACAAGATCTGTGTGTAACTATCAGTGTGTATATATAGCAGGTAATAAGTGAGATGTAGAAACGAAACTAAGAGTATACAAACATTATCAATCCTATAGTTTCCATTTATATTCATTAGCATTTAATTTTCATCATTTAACCAAGTACGTATCAGAAATAGGTATCTCAGAATACTTGTAACGCCCCGACCCTAGTTGCCTAGAGTCGGTGCATTATTACATAACATTGGCATGATCACAAGAAAGATCAAATCTCGAAAGACAGATTGGTTTAGTAGCCTTGGAAACACTAGATATATTCATAAGTTTTACATTACATCATAAAATGAAAAACTACTACAACAACATAATGTTTCCACAGTCCACACTATAATCCCCTCATAATATCCCTGCAGGTCATTCATAATTTACTTCTTCACTTCCTGGGAAAAATAAAACATAGAAAAGGGGTGAGCTCAAATTCCCAGTAAAGATAACAATATAGCGGAAACTTTCAGAAATAAGAATAAACATTTAAGGCAATGTATAACTAAAACAAAAGCCTTCTAAACTTGAACTTTCAACATGGTATGGCATAAATAAAATGAAATAATGCCATTTACTTATTCACATGGATATTATACTAATAGAATAATCACATGCAAAATCAATAACAACTTTCATAATGTTGGAATGCATCATGCTAAACTTTTATTACTTTTCAAGGCCTCGTCCCAAGACCTTGGCGCTAACTGTAACCGGAACCCAACCCGGAGTGCCTCTAATAACCGGACACCAACCCGGAGTGCCTCTAATAACCGGACACCAACCCGGAGTGCCTCTAATAACCGGACACCAACCCGGAGTGCCTCTAATAACCGGAAACCAACCCGGAGGGATTACTTTTACCAGTCCCTAACTTGGAGGGCTTACTTTTACCAGTCCCCAACCTGGAGGGCTTACTTTAACCAGTCCCCAACCTGGAACATACTTGTCCAACACATTCATATGAAGTAAAGATTGAAATATAACATAAACATTCTTATTGGAACTAGCATACGAAATGTCAATACTTTCACCATAAACTATGAATGGTATAAAAATAGCACATCCACAGTCAAACATATCACAAAACCTTCAAAACTATATAGATGTTTTGTATCATAATAAATCGACTTCAAATAATATTAAAACCCATCAAAGGATGTTGACATAGATGAAATCAAAAATCTTTTTAAAGAAATATCTCCTTCTATTTTGAAATCATTTAAGATCCATATAAAATCAAACATTTTCTTTGAAAATAATCTTATATGCTTTTAAGGGAAGCTTTGACGATTTTATAACGGCGGAAAATAACCGCACCCGCCGTATAAGTTAAAAAAACATTCTTATCTTAATTCTGTCGAAAAGGTTAAAAAGAACCTTGTTTGGAAAACGACGGAAAGATTCCCTTATAAACCTCTTATAAAAAGTCAAAAAGGGTATAAATGACTTTAACCCATATTCTTTTAAATATTAAAAATGTTTTGAAATACATTTTGAAGAAACATGGATGTGGATGATAAGGAGATCCCAGTAGATTATTACGTATAAACAACCTCGGATAATGAAGAGATTGTGAAATAACCCTTAGCAGTTTGATAACTTATGAAACATACAACCCATGAAAGAGGTATCATACAATGAATATGTAAGTACACATAAATTATAGTGTATTACACAAAGGATATAATTATGGGCAGTACATACACCACACAAAAGGTAATGGTGGCAATATGGCATTAATCTCACGGGAATATGGAGTGAGATGAAAACCTCTTACCACGTTAATCAACTGAGTCGTATGGCCAAATGTTAATAACCACCAAATTATTTACAGAATAACATGAATATGATAATATATATCAAATGCCAGTACACAATACACCACTTTCAATAATTTAGTGGCGAATAATGGAAATCTCACGGAATTGAATGTGAGATAAGAAAAATCCCTTACCTTGTACTTTTCCTTGGTTGGGGTAGGTTAACCTCCTGTATAATGGTGAAATAATTGTTATTAAATTATACAAGAATCATATACATTAATATGATATCATATATGTTCTTTTAACATTGCTTTATTAATAATATCTTAGTATTATCGTCGTTTCGGGTGAGAATCGATTCGTTCTTCTTAAATGTTTGGTTACGTAAGACATGTTTGTAATGGATATATTATATCTTATTCATAATCATAATGATATTAACATTATTTTACACCCTAAAATGAGAATAAGACTTGAATGGATACGATGGAGGATGGATCTCACCGCGTTCGTGGAGACGGTAGTCCGTACGTACGCACGAACGCTACTTCCATTTAATTTTTATTTTAAATGAATTGAATCCAAATGATACATAGGTATATTACTATTCCAGTATAATATAATATTTTATATATGTTACTTAATTTCATTAACACCATCCTTTATACGTTCCATGTGTGGTATGAACGAGTCATATCATTTTAAGGGGGCGGTAGTCCGCACTTCCTCAAATGAAATTATCGTATGTATATACAACATGAAACGAATAATGGTATGAAATAAAATGGAATTACAGAAGCTTATATATAAAATATATATCATTAATATCATATTTAATTATAGTTCCATCATAATGGCCACCATGAGAGGCGGTAAGATGTATTTGAACAATCATCGTTTCGTGAGGCGTTAGTTTTCCATCCACAGAAACATTATGTTCATCATCCATTAGATGGAGTTGTGTGTATGTGTAGTTTGAATACATCTTATAACAACATCCTAATATATTGAGGATACTGGTTTTGTTACAAAAGAAAGGAAATAAAAAGAGTTTGGGGGTTGGAGAAGCAAAATAAATAAAAATAATTTAAGAGAAATCGTTACCTTTAATTTAGGTAACTCACTTTGGTTGGAACCAAAGGACTTCTTGAAATGCTTTCTGCCTAAGGGGAAGCTTCAAGGAGGAGGATAGGGATGTGTGGAGCTTAGTTGGGCAGAGTTTGGACGAGCCAAGTGGCTTGAGAGGTGTGAGGAATGAGTAGAAGTGGTCTCCTTTTATAAGGGAGAAGAGGGGCTCTTTAGGAAAGAGTGAAAGTATTAATTTATAATATAATTATATTCGGTTTATAATGGTCCAAAAATCATTGAGGTCTAATATAAGATGACTCATATTCTCAATAACATCAACCAATAAGAATTGGACAGGTTTTAGATAATATTTTAATCATTATAATCTTATTTATTTAAATGATTTATTAATGAGGTAAACATTGCATCATTAATGTGTCATCAATAATTTAAATTATTTGATGTCTAAAAATTATAAATAAAATATCATTATGTAGGAAATCTTTTTAGATTTCTAATTAATATTTATAATCGAAAATCCAAAATGTATAACCCTATGTAAAAATTGTTCTTCTAAAAGATGTAATCTTATGCCATTTTTATTTTTATTTTAACTTTATTAATATAAAGTGTCCCTACCACATACAAGTGGATCCAAGGGGTCCCCAAATTGACCCAAGGATGCTCATGGTCGGGTATGTGTCCACCAATAAGGTTAGGACACGTTTTAGGTTAATTTTGTATTATTATAATATTATTTTTTAACTCTTATTTACCGGATTTACCCTTAACCATGGTAAATAAAATATTTACCACAGTAATTATTCAAAATGTCTAAAAATAAAAGTTATCTATTTACACAATTTGGACATCCTGATTCCAAATATGGAATCCATTTTTCTAAATTCAAAACACAGAAGTGGCAGAAATTAATTTAAAATTAATTCCCGCTGTCAAAACAAAAAGAGTGTTTTTAAGAGGTAATAACTATCAAAAGATTGACACTTGTTTATGTTTGGTTTAATTGTAAAATTATATACAATGACCAACATTATATTAAATGGTAAAAATATATTCTAAATATAATTTAAAACCACTCAAATTCATAATTTATCACTATTAATTATTTTGATTAAAAAAGTTGTTTTTAATTAAAATTTAGTAATTTTCACTATTCATCAAAATATGAAAGTTATCCGAAAAGTACCAAAATTTCACCTTAGGATAAATTTGATATTCCGAATCCAGAAATGAAGTCCATTTTAAAATATAAAATATATATAATTTCAAAAAGTAGGTATTACTATTCATAACGGCTAGTTTGATTGGTTGTGGTGTGTGCTAAAACTCAAGGCTGCGTACAACACACGCTACTGTATTATTCAAAGAAAGCGTACCGTGGAAGCTTGGGATGTTTCATTTTAAATTTTTGATGTCCCCATTTAGTCAAAAAGTTTAAAATATTGTATTTAAAAAGGGTTCACTATTAAAATTTGATAAAAGTGCAATACTGAAAATGAATTTGTTCTTGCATTATATCTAAGAAACTCATAATATGGATTCTAAAATTATAATGATTATATAAAGTTTAAAATTTAGATAATACTATCCATAACCTCTTTTGAATGGATTTTTTTTGTAAGTCATGGTGTGACTGAACTCGTTGTTGTGTGTAGTGCAAGTTATTGAATTATTTTGAAGAAATAACACACTATGAAATCTTGGGGTGTTACATTCTCCCCTCCTTCAATAAATTGCGTCCTCGCAATTTAAAATTGTTCTTCGAAAATAAAAGGATGAAAATAGAAAATATCTTTGTGGGAAAACCCACATCGGAAATTATTTTACTAAAATTTAGTCTTAATATGAGGAAAAGAGAAATGAAAGAGTCACCACCAAATTATGATCTCGATTAGGAGAACATTGGTGGCAATTAGAGACATATAATTGGAGGAAAAACGTAAATATTTATAGGTAGTGATTGAGATCATCAATCACAAACAAGTGTATAATTGAGGTCCTTAAATTCATCAATCTATGATGATTTGAAATACCATCGGTTCAACAAAACATAGGGTATTAGGATAACACATTTTTGACGTTTCAAAATATCTTAGTTGAAATTCCACATCGAAAAATGAATTAATGAGGCCTCTATTTAAAATAAAGAGTCGAACGTATGAAGATTACCGAAAATAACACATACTAGGGTTCCATGTAGGAAAATATGGATATGAAAGAAAAATCTAACCATCAATTATCTGATGGAGAGTGGTAGAGAACATGGCTATGAAAAGGCCAACAATCCCAAAGCCATTATTTAGTGATGATTTAAGGTATCATCTAGGAAAACATTTTTGTTATAAGTTTCTTTTCTTAATGTTGAGGAAGTTATTTATGAGATTGGCTAAGATCATAAGGAGATATACTTACTTTATAATTAGTGTTTTATCCATTAATAAATTTCTACCACAAACTCATCTTTCACTCTAAAAGATAATAGAATGTAAAAAAAAATTCTATTTACACTATTCGTATAGGGTTCCAAAATAAAAGAATTTATAATTCATCTACATGATCTTTTAATAAAAACTACATTATTTAATCTAGGACATCTCATGGGCCAGTGGTAGGTGATACACCCTTGTCGCCCTTCGGTTGCGGGTTAAAGTCTCGCAGCCTTGCCGGACGCGATGGGTTGCCGCCCGACCTCCGGGTTGTCCTTTTATGGCAATCCAAAATAATCCAAACTAGAACTATCCAAAATACTTCTGTCCAAACTCACAGTCTAACATTTATAAGGAAGGTAAACATAATATAGATCCTTTTTACCCCGTAATAGCATATGAATACCTTCATCATGTATTACCATATTCCATATTGATTACATTCATGCTCCCTTATTCCATATAGAATGCTGGATATACTTCATTAATCGAAAAATGTTTTAAACCCCAACAATGATGGAATATACAAATCATTAATCAGTTCCAGGGTAGTCAAGAATATCCAATATAATTTATTCAAAACAATCACATATTATTCCAAAATCACTACCTCAGTATCAGAACTATATTATGATTTATCATTCTCTCAACCATATATTTTCCAAAAATTTATCCTGCTATTGAGTCACTTTTCTTTGTTCCACACAATCTCAAGTCCTTAATGAAATAGTACTGCAGTACAATCCTTATATACTCCATGATTATTGTAACAAGTACATTGTTGATACAACGCTCAATTGACATAATCAACATAAGAACTCTAATCATTCCTCTTCATCTGTGGTAGTATCATAACTTGATTATTATCCAATAACATCATTTGCGGCATAGTCTGATGACTGGGACATATGTTCGCGTAGTGTCCAAACTCCTTGCAAATGAAGCATTGTACATTTAAAACCATTTTTTTACCCTTGCAGTCACGTACTTTGTGCCCTTTTCCTCCACACTTATAACAAACTCCCATTCCTTTCAGGCAAGTTCCAGGGTGTTTCTTCCCACAGTTACCACATATGGGAAAATTCTTCTTTTCCCTTTTCCCTTTATCCATCTTTCTCTCTTCCATCCTTTTCATCTCTTGATTCCCTTCAAAGCCATAGGACTCAGTAAACTCTTTACTTATCTTATCAACACATGATATTATTTCTTCATATGATGATAATACATGGGAGACTATTTCTCTTATAAATTCTAGCTTAAGACCATGAAAGATATGATCCTTCCTTCTCTTTGAATCATGTGTATTTCTGGAGTTCTCATTCCTTCTACTGGGCGCCATTTCTAAACAATGGCATAAACTAGATCAGTTTATGAATCAAAATACATAATCCCATACTTATAAAACACTTAACATAAATTGAACTATTTATGGATATAATCCATAATCATAAAAATGTTCTCTTTGAGGAAGTATATACTCATAAACCCTTCATAATGATTTGTAAAGAAAATGAGAGTTATCCTAAGCATATCCCCCGGGAGTGTCGTAACCAAGAGTGCAGCAAGGCCCGTTGTCGTGCACCAGTTCCCGTTCGAGTCTAGCTCAAAGCGGTGTTTTCGGGTTTTACCCCTAGGTACATCTGTACCAGAGCCGCCTCTACCTGCTCGTATCCAGACAGGGATGTATTGCTCGGAAACTCACAAAATCTCTACAATACCAAAATTCTAGGAAGTTCTTCTATACTAATCCTCAAAGTTCATCTTAGGTCTACGTGCTCTAATCAGAGTTTATCTAAATCTAGCTTCCAAGGTTTGTACTAAACTTCCTCTGATACCAACTGTAACGCCCCGACCCTGGTTTCCTAGAGTCGGTGCTTTATTACATAACATTGGCATGATCACAAGAAAGATCAAATCTCGAAATACAGATTGGTTTAGTAGCCTTGGAAACACTAGATATATTCATAAGTTTTACATTACATCATAAAATCAAAAACTACTACAACAACATAATGTTTCCACAGTCCACACTATAATCCCCTCATAATATCCCTGTAGGTCATTCATAATTTACTTCTTCACTTCCTGGGAAAAATAAAACATAGAAAAGGGGCGAGCTCAAATGCCCAGTAAGGATAACAATATAGCGGAAACTTTCATAAATAAGAATAAACATTTAAGGCAATGTATAACTAAAACAAAAGCCTTTTAAACTTGAACTTTCAACATGGTATGGCATAAATAAAATTAAATAATGCCATTTACTTATTCACATGGATATTCTACTAATTGAATAATCACATGCAAAATCAATAACAACTTTCATAATGTTGGAATGCATAATGCTAAACTTTAATTACTTTTCAATGCCTCGTCCCAAGACCTTGGGGCTAACTGTAACCGGAACCCAACCCGGAGTGCCTCTAATAACCGGAAACCAACCCGGAGTGCCTCTAATAACCGGACACCAACCCGGAGTGCCTCTAATAACCGGACACCAACCCGGAGTGCCTCTAATAACCGGACACCAACCCGGAGGGCTTACTTTTACCAGTCCCTAACCTGGAGGGCTTACTTTTACCAGTCCCCAACCTGGAGGGCTTACTTTAACCAGTCCCCAACCTGGAACATACTTGTCCAACACATTCATATGAAGTAAAGATTGAAATATAACATAAACATTCTTATTGGAACTAGCATACGAAATGTCAATACTTTCACCATAAACTATGAATGGTATAAAAATAGCACATCCACAGTCAAACATATCACAAAACCTTCAAAACAATATAGAAGTTTTTTATCATAATAAATCGACTTCAAATAATCTTAAAACCCATCAAAGGATGTTGACATAGATGAAATCAAAATTCTTTTTAAAGAAATATCTCCTTCTATTTTGAAATCATTTAAGATCCATATAAAATCAAACATTTTCTTTGAAAATAATCTTATAAGCTTTTAAGGGAAGCTTTGACAATTTTATAACGGCGGAAAATAACCGCACCCGCCGTATATGTTAAAAAAACATTCTTATCTTAATTCTGTCGAAAAGGTTAAAAAGCACCTTGTTTGGAAAACGACGGAAAGATTCCCTTATAAACCTCTTATAAAAAGTCAAACAAGGGTATAAATGACTTTAACCCATATTCTTTTAAATATTAAAAATGTTTTGAAATACATTTTGAAGAAACATGGATGTGGATGATAACGAGATCCCAGTAGATTATTACGTATAAACAACCTCGGATAATGAAGAGATTGTGAAATAACCCTTACCAGTTTGGTAACTTATGAAACATACAACCCATGAAAGAGGTATCATACAATGAATATGTAAGTACACATAAATTATAGTGTATTACACAAAGGATATAATTATGGGCAGTACATACACCACACAAAAGGTAATGGTGGCAATATGGCATTAATCTCACGGGAATAAAGATGAGATGAAAAACCCTTACCACGTTAATCAACTGAGTCGTATGGCCAAAAGTTAGTAACCACCAAATTATTTACAGAATAACATGAATATGATAATATATATCAAATGCCAGTACACAATACACCACTTTCAATAATTTAGTGGCGAATAATGGAAATCTCACGGAATTGAATGTGAGATAAGAAAAATCCCTTACCTTGTACTTTTCCTTGGTTGGGGTAGGTTAACCTCCTGTATAATGGTGAAATAATTGTTATTAAATTATACAAGAATCATATACATTAATATGATATCATATATGTTCTTTTAACATTGCTTTATTAATAATATCTTAGTATTATCGTCGTTTCGGGTGATAATCGATTTGTTCTTCTTAAATGTTTGGTTACGTAAGACATGTTTGTACTGGATATATGATATCTTATTCATAATCAGAATGATATTAACATTATTTTTAACCCTAAAATTAGAATAAGACTTGAATGGATACGATGGAGGATGGATCTCACCGCGTTCGTGGAGACGGTAGTCCGTACGTACGCACGAACGCTACTTCCATTTAATTTTTATTTTAAAAGAATTGAATCCAAATGATACATAGGTATATTACTATTCCAGTATAATATAATATTTTATATATGTTACTTATGTTCATTAACACCATCCTTTATACGTTCCATGTGTGGTATGAACGAGTCATATCATTTTAAGGGGGCGGTAGTCCGCACTTCCTCAAATGAAATTATCGTATGTATATACAACATGAAACGAATAATGGTATGAAATAAAATGGAATTACAGAAGCTTATATATAAAATATATATCATTAATATCATATTTAATTATAGTTCCATCATAATGGCCACCATGAGAGGCGGTAAGATGTATTTGAACAATCATCGTTTCGTGAGGCGTTAGTTTTCCATCCACAGAAACATTATGTTCATCATCCATTAGATGGAGTTGTGTGTATGTGTAGTTTGAATCCTTCTTATAACAACATCCTAGTATATTGAGGATACTGGTGTAGTTACAAAATAAAGTAAATAAAAAGAGTTTGGGGGTTGGAGAAGCAAAATAAATAAAAATAATTTAAGAGAAATCGTTACCTTTAATTTAGGTAACTCACTTTGGTTGGAACCAAAGGACTTCTTGAAATGCTTTCTGCCTAAGGGGAAGCTTCATGGAGGAGGAGAGGGATGTTGGGAGCTTATTTGGGAAGAGTTTGGACGAGCCAAGTGGCTTGAGAGGTGTGAGGAATGAGTAGAAGTGGTCTCCTTTTATAAGGGAGAAGAGGGGCTCTTTAGGAAAGAGTGAAAGTATTAATTTATAATATAATTATATTCGGTTTATAATGGTCCAAAAATCATTGAGGTCGATTATAAGATGACTCATATTCTAAATAACATCAACCAATAAGAATTGGACAGGTTTTAGATAATATTTTAATCATTATAATCTTATTTATTTAAATGATTTATTAATGAGGTAAACATTGCATCATTATTGTGTCATTAATAATTTAAATTATTTGATGTCTAAAAATTATAAATAAAATATCATTATGTAGGAAATATTTTTAGCTTTCTAATGAATATTTATAATCGAAAATCCAACATGTATAACCCTATGTAAAAATTGTTCTTCTAAAATATGTAATCTTATGCCATTTTTATTTTTATTTTAACTTTATTAATATAAAGTGTCCCTACCACATACAAGTGGATCCAAGGGGTCCCCAAATTGACCCAAGGATGCTCATGGTCGGGTATGTGTCCACCAATAAGGTTATGACACGTTTTAGGTTAATTTTGTATTATTATAATATTATTTTTTAACTCTTATTTACCGGATTTACCCTTAACCATGGTAAATAAAATATTTATCACAGTAATTATTCAAAATGTCTAAAAATAAAA
This sequence comes from Viscum album, assembly GCA_963277665.1. Taxonomy (NCBI): domain Eukaryota; kingdom Viridiplantae; phylum Streptophyta; class Magnoliopsida; order Santalales; family Viscaceae; genus Viscum; species Viscum album. Next base: position 789,632,598 of record OY728128.1, on the reverse strand, counting down.
GTTATCTATTTACACAATTTGGAAATCCTGATTCCAAATATGGAATCCATTTTTCTAAATTCAAAACACAGAAGTGGCAGAAATTAATTTAAAATTAATTCCCGCTGTCAAAACAAAAAGAGTGTTTTTAAGAGGTAATAACTATCAAAAGATTGACACTTGTTTATGTTTGGTTTAATTGTAAAATTATATACAATGACCAACATTATATTAAATGGTAAAAATATATTCTAAATATAATTTAAATCCACTCAAATTCATAATTTATCACTATTAATTATTTTGATTAAAAAAGTTGTTTTTAATTAAAATTTAGTAATTTTCACTATTCATCAAAATATGAAAGTTATCCGAAAAGTACCAAAATTTCACCTTAGGCTAAATTTGATATTCCGAATCCAGAAATGAAGTCCATTTTAAAATATAAAATATATATAATTTCAAAAAGTAGGTATTACTATTCATAACGGCTAGTTTGATTGGTTGTGGTGTGTTTTAAAACTCAAGGCTGCGTACAACACACGCTACTGTATTATTCAAAGAAAGCGTACCGTGGAAGCTTGGGATGTTTCATTTTAAATTTTTGATGTCCCCATTTAGTAAAAAAGTTTAAAATATTGTATTTAAAAAGGGTTCACTATTAAAAGTTGATAAAAGTGCAATACTGAAAATGAATTTGTTCTTGCATTATATCTAAGAAACTCATAATATGGATTCTAAAATTATAATGATTATATAAAGTTTAAAATTTAGATAATACTATCCATAACCTCTTTTGAATGGATTTTTTTTGTAAGTCATGGTGTGACTGAACTCGTTGTTGCGTGTAGTGCAAGTTATTGAATTATTTTGAAGAAATAACACACTATGAAATCTTGGGGTGTTACATTCTCCCCTCCTTCAATAAATTGCGTCCTCGCAATTTAAAATTGTTCTTCGAAAATAAAAGGATGAAAATAGAAAATATCTTTGTGGGAAAACCCACATCGGAAATTATTTTACTAAAATTTAGTCTTAATATGAGGAAAAGAGAAATGAAAGAGTCACCACCAAATTATGATCTCGATTAGGAGAACATTGGTGGCAATTAGAGACATATAATTGGAGGAAAAACGTAAATATTTATAGGTAGTGATTGAGATCATCAATCACAAACAAGTGTATAATTGAGGTCCTTAAATTCATCAATCTATGATGATTTGAAATACCATCGGTTCAACAAAACATAGGGTATTAGGATAACACATTTTTGACGTTTCAAAATATCTTAGTTGAAATTCCACATCGAAAAATGAATTAATGAGGCCTCTATTTAAAATAAAGAGTTGAACGTATGAAGATTACCGAAAATAACACATACTAGGGTTCCATGTAGGAAAATATGGATATGAAAGAAAAATCTAACCATCAATTATCTGACGGAGAGTGTTAGAGAACATGGCTATGAAAAGGCCAACAATCCCAAAGCCATTATTTAGTGATGATTTAAGGTATCATCTAGGAAAACATTTTTGTTATAAGTTTCTTTTCTTAATGTTGAGGAAGTTATTTATGAGATTGGCTAAGATCATAAGGAGATATACTTACTTTATAATTAGTGTTTTATCCATTAATAAATTTCTACCACAAACTCATCTTTCACTCTAAAAGATAATAGAATGTAAAAAAAATTCTATTTACACTATTCGTATAGGGTTCCAAAATAAACGAATTTATAATTCATCTACATGATCTTTTAATAAAAACTACATTATTTAATCTAGGACATCTCATGGGCCAGTGGTAGGTGATACACCCTTGTCGCCCTTCGGTTGCGGGTTAAAGTCTCGCAGCCTTGCCGGACGCGACGGGTTGCCGCCCGACCTCCAGGTTGTCCTTTTATGGCAATCCAAAATAATCCAAACTAGAACTATCCAAAATACTTCTGTCCAAACTCACAGTCTAACATTTATAAGGAAGGTAAACATAATATAGATCCTTTTTACCCCGTAATAGCATATGAATACCTTCATCATGTATTACCATATTCCTTATTGATTACATTCATGCTCCCTTATTCCATATAGAATGCTGGATATACTTCATTAATCGAAAAATGTTTTAAACCCCAACAATGATGGAATATACAAATCATTAATCAGTTCCAGGGTAGTCAAGAATATCCAATATAATTTATTCAAAAGAATCACATATTATTCCAAAATCACTACCTCAGTATCAGAACTATATTATGATTTATCATTCTCTCAACCATATATTTTCCAAAAATTTATCCTGCTATTGAGTCACTTTTCTTTGTTCCACACAATCTCAAGTCCTTAATGAAATAGTACTGTAGTACAATCCTTATATACTCCATGATTATTGTAACAAGTACATTGTTGATACAACACTCAATTGACATAATCAACATAAGAACTCTAATCATTCCTCTTCATCTGTGGTAGTATCATAACTTGATTATTATCCAATAACATCATTTGCGGCATAGTCTGATGACTGGGACATATGTTCGCGTAGTGTCCAAACTCCTTGCAAATGAAGCATTGTACATTTAAAACCATTTTTTTACCCTTGCAGTCACGTACTTTGTGCCCTTTTCCTCCACACTTATAACAAACTCCCATTCCTTTCAGGCAAGTTCCAGGGTGTTTCTTCCCACAGTTACCACATATGGGAAAATTCTTCTTTTCCCTTTTCCCTTTATCCATCTTTCTCTCTTCCATCCTTTTCATCTCTTGATTCCCTTCAAAGCCATAGGACTCAGTAAACTCTTTACTTATCTTATCAACACATGATATTATTTCTTCATATGATGATAATACATGGGAGACTATTTCTCTTATAAATTCTAGCTTAAGACCATGAAAGATATGATCCTTCCTTCTCTTTGAATCATGTGTATTTCTGGAGTTCTCATTCCTTCTACTGGGCGCCATTTCTATACAATGGCATAAACTAGATCAGTTTATGAATCAAAATACATAATCCCATACTTATAAAACACTTAACATAAATTGAACTATTTATGGATATAATCCATAATCATAAAAATGTTCTCTTTGAGGAAGTATATACTCATAAACCCTTCATAATGATTTGTAAATAAAATGAGAGTTATCCTAAGCATATCCCCCGGGAGTGTCGTAACCAAGAGTGCAGCAAGGCCCGTTGTCGTGCACCAGTTCCCGTTCGAGTCTAGCTCAAAGCGGTGTTTTCGGGTTTAACCCCTAGGTACATCTGTACCAGAGCCGCCTCTACCTGCTCGTATCCAGACAGGAATGTATTGCTCGGAAACTCACAAAATCTCTACAATACCAAAATTCTAGGAAGTTCTTCTATACTAATCCTCAAAGTTCATCTTAGGTCTACGTGCTCTAATCAGAGTTTATCTAAATCTAGCTTCCAAGGTTTGTACTAAACTTCCTCTGATACCAACTGTAACGCCCCGACCCTAGTTTCCTAGAGTCGGTGCATTATTACATAACATTGGCATGATCACAAGAAAGATCAAATCTCGAAAGACCGATTGGTTTAGTAGCCTTGGAAACACTAGATATATTCATAAGTTTTACATTACATCATAAAATGAAAAACTACTACAACAACATAATGTTTCCACAGTCCACACTATAATCCCCTCATAATATCCCTACAGGTCATTCATAATTTACTTCTTCACTTCCTGGGAAAAATAAAACATAGAAAAGGGGTGAGCTCAAATGCCCAGTAAGGATAACAATATAGCGGAAACTTTCATAAATAAGAATAAACATTTAAGGCAATGTATAACTAAAACAAAAGCCTTTTAAACTTGAACTTTCAACATGGTATGGCATAAATAAAATGAAATAATTCCATTTACTTATTCACATGGATATTCTACTAATTGAATAATCACATGCAAAATCAATAACAACTTTCATAATGTTGGAATGCATAATGCTAAACTTTAATTACTTTTCAAGGCCTCGTCCCAAGACCTTGGGGCTAACTGTAACTGGAACCCAACCCGGAGTGCCTCTAATAACCGGACACCAACCCGGAGTGCCTCTAATAACCGGACACCAACCCGGAGTGCCTCTAATAACCGGACACCAACCCGGAGTGCCTCTAATAACCGGACACCAACCCGGAGGGCTTACTTTTACCAGTCCCTAACCTGGAGGGCTTACTTTTACCAGTCCCCAACCTGGAGGGCTTACTTTAACCAGTCCCCAACCTGGAACATACTTGTCCAACACATTCATATGAAGTAAAGATTGAAATATAACATAAACATTCTTATTGGAACTAGCATACAAAATGTCAATACTTTCACCATAAACTATGAATGGTATAAAAATAGCACATCCATAGTCAAACATATCACAAAACCTTCAAAACAATATAGAAGTTTTGTATCATAATAAATCGACTTCAAATAATCTTAAAACCCATCAAAGGATGTTGACATAGATGAAATAAAAATTCTTTTTAAAGAAATATCTCCTTCTATTTTGAAATCATTTAAGATCCATATAAAATCAAACATTTTCTTTGAAAATAATCTTATAAGCTTTTAAGGGAAGCTTTGACGATTTTATAACGGCGGAAAATAACCGCACCCGCCGTATAAGTTAAAAAAACATTCTTATCTTAATTCTGTTGAAAAGGTTAAAAAGCACCTTGTTTGGAAAACGACGGAAAGATTCCCTTATAAACCTCTTATAAAAAGTCAAACAAGGGTATAAATGACTTTAACCCATATTCTTTTAAATATTAAAAATGTTTTGAAATACATTTTGAAGAAACATGGATGTGGATGATAACGAGATCCCAGTAGATTATTACGTATAAACAACCTCGGATAATGAAGAGATTGTGAAATAACCCTTAGCAGTTTTGTAACTTATGAAACATACAACCCATGAAAGAGGTATCATAGAATGAATATGTAAGTACACATAAATTATAGTGTATTACACAAAGGATATAATTATGGGCAGTACATACACCACACAAAAGGTAATGGTGGCAATATGGCATTAATCTCACGGGAATAAGGAGTGAGATGAAAACCCCTTACCACGTTAATCAACTGAGTCGTATGGCCAAAAGTTAGTAACCACCAAATTATTTACAGAATAACATGAATATGATAATATATATCAAATGCCAGTACACAATACACCACTTTCAATAATTTAGTGGCGAATAATGGAAATCTCACGGAATTGAATGTGAGATAAGAAAAATCCCTTACCTTGTACTTTTCCTTGGTTGGGGTAGGTTAACCTCCTGTATAATGGTGAAATAATTGTTATTAAATTATACAAGAATCATATACATTAATATGATATCATATATGTTCTTTTAACATTACTTTATTAATAATATCTTAGTATTATCGTCGTTTCGGGTGATAATCGATTCGTTCTTCTTAAATGTTTGGTTACGTAAGACATGTTTGTAATGGATATATGATATCTTATTCATAATCAGAATGATATTAACATTATTTTTAACCCTAAAATTAGAATAAGACTTGAATGGATATGATGGAGGATGGATCTCACCGCGTTCGTGGAGACGGTAGTCCGTACGTACGCACGAACGCTACTTCCATTTAATTTTTATTTTAAAAGAATTGAATCCAAATGATACATAGGTATATTACTATTCCAGTATAATATCATATTTTATATATGTTACTTAAGTTCATTAACACCATCCTTTATACGTTCCATGTGTGGTATGAACGAGTCATATCATTTTAAGGGGGCGGTAGTCCGCACTTCCTCAAATGAAATTATCGTATGTATATACAACATGAAACGAATAATGGTATGAAATAAAATGGAATTACAGAAGCTTATATATAAAATATATATCATTAATATCATATTTAATTATAGTTCCATCATAATGGCCACCATGAGAGGCGGTAAGATGTATTTGAACAATCATCGTTTCGTGAGGCGTTAGTTTTCCATCCACAGAAACATTATGTTCATCATCCATTAGATGGAGTTGTGTGTATGTGTAGTTTGAATCCTTCTTATAACAACATCCTAGTATATTGAGGATACTGGTGTTGTTACAAAAGAAAGTAAATAAAAAGAGTTTGGGGGTTGGAGAAGCAAAATAAATAAAAATAATTTAAGAGAAATCGTTACCTTTAATTTAGGTAACTCACTTTGGTTGGAACCAAAGGACTTCTTGAAATGCTTTCTGCCTAAGGGGAAGCTTCATGGAGGAGGAGAGGGATGTGGGTAGCTTATTTGGGCAGAGTTTGGACGAGCCAAGTGGCTTGAGAGGTGTGAGGAATGAGTAGAAGTGGTCTCCTTTTATAAGGGAGAAGAGGGTCTCTTTAGGAAAGAGTGAAAGTATTACTTTATAATATAATTATATTAGGTTTATAATGGTCCAAAAATCATTGAGGTCGAATATAAGATGACTCATATTCTAAATAACATCAACCAATAAGAATTGGACAGGTTTTAGATAATATTTTAATCATTATAATCTTATTTATTTAAATGATTTATTAATGAGGTAAACATTGCATCATTATTGTGTCATTAATAATTTAAATTATTTGATGTCTAAAAATTATAAATAAAATATCATTATGTAGTAAATCTTTTTATCTTTCTAATGAATATTTATAATCGAAAATCCAACATGTATAACCCTATGTAAAAAATGTTCTTCTAAACGATGTAATCTTATGCCATTTTTATTTTTATTTTAACTTTATTAATATAAAGTGTCCCTACCACATACAAGTGGATCCAAGGGGTCCCCAAATTGACCCAAGGATGCTCATGGTCGGGTATGTGTCCACCAATAAGGTTAGGACACGTTTTAGGTTAATTTTGTATTATTATAATATTATTTTTTAACCCTTATTTACCGGATTTACCCTTAACCATGGTAAATAAAATATTTACCACAGTAATTATTCAAAATGTATAAAAATAAAAGTTACCTATTTACACAATTTGGAAATCCTGATTCCAAATATGGAATCCATTTTTCTAAATTCAAAACACATAAGTGGCAGAAATTAATTTAAAATTAATTCCCGCTGTCAAAACAAAAAGAGTGTTTTTAAGAGGTAATAACTATCAAAAGATTGACACTTGTTTATGTTTGGTTTAATTGTAAAATTATGTACAATGACCAACATTATATTAAATGGTAAAAATATATTCTAAATATACTTTAAAACCACTGAAATTCATAATTTATCACTATTAATTATTTTGATTAAAATGTTGTTTTTAATTAAAATTTAGTAATTTTCACTATTCATCAAAATATGAAAGTTATCCAAAAAGTACCATAATTTAACCTTAGGCTAAATTTGATATTCCGAATCCAGAAATGAAGTCCATTTTAAAATATAAAATATATATAATTTCAAAAAGTAGGTATTAATATTCATAACGGCTAGTTTGATTGGTTGTGGTGTGTGTTAAAACTCAAGGCTGCGTACAACACACGCTATTGTATTATTCAAAGAAAGCGTACCGTGGAAGCTTGGGATGTTTCATTTTAAATTTTTGATGTCCCCATTTAGTCAAAAAGTTTAAAATATTGTATTTAAAAAGGGTTCACTATTAAAAGTTGATAAAAGTGCAATACTGAAAATGAATTTGTTCTTGCATTATATCTAAGAAACTCATAATATGGATTCTAAAATTATAATGATTATATAAAGTTTAAAATTTAGATAATACTATCCATAACCTCTTTTGAATGGCTTTTTTTGTAAGTCATGGTGTGACTGAACTCGTTGTTGCGTGTAGTGCAAGTTATTGAATTATTTTGAAGAAATAACACACTATGAAATCTTGGGGTGTTACAATACTAGTTAATTGGACCAAATCCAATCATGTGATTTTTCTTGGAAAACAGGTCACAACATTCATTATTCATATTAACCCTCTATGTATTTCACATAGTTTATTCCCTCTAGACAAGGAATGAAATAAAGGCAAAGACACTTTGAGGAAGCCCTCACTTTCAATTACCATATGGTCTTTACATAATAGTATATAGATTTTCTGAGGAAGTACCCAATGCCAATTACCCATGTATTCTATTAATCGGAACAATATACAATCTTATGGACCACCCACCATCAATCCCCCATGTGGTCTCATAGCGTGAATTATAACAAACACACTAACGAAGCACTCATTATCAATTCCCCATATGGTCTCGTAGCATGAGTTATAACAGACAGTCTAAGGAAGAACTCAATGTCAATTCCCCGTGTGGTCAAACTAAGCTATGTTCTCATATCCCTGTGAAATTCAATAGTGCATATATAATATCAAGTAGATCAAAGTAATATCAACTACTACATGGATAAAAATTCCAATTCATATCACAATAATTTATCAATCCAAAAAAGACAATGATTTCTAACATTTCATGCAAGTTATGGATTACAAGGTCTGCCTCATCGGAAACCAAGACCAAACGAACATAAACAATAATATAGAGAAACAGAACCATGGGATGTTTCATAGACATACAATTTCACATAATACCACAACAAAAAACCCTTAATACAACAATCAATCTATGGAAGATAAAACAGGGTTAAATTTCCTTATCCAAAAATACCCGAAACAAGGGTAATTGAAACATTGGAATATGAAACTCTATAAAAATTAACAAATGAAAAAAAACCACCTACCACAATGTTGAATGATCTATATACTCTGTCTTTGGCACTTGATTCAGCCTATAACGATGTAGATCTACAAAAACGTCAAATCCGCTCAAACATGAATAACTAATGTGAGAGGAGAAAACATGGGAAGTAGATCTAGAAGAATAAATAACTCACCGGTGGGATTCCAATGAACCCACTATAGTTTGATTTGGACAACAGACAATGGATCATTGGCCCAGAGAAGAGTCGCTGCTCCCGGTCAATCCTAGAAAAACCATTGTTAGAAGAAAAATGATCTGTAAACGATAATTTTCCCCACACTATTATAATAACTAAAAAAATTGTACAAAATGTGTTATATAATGATAAATGGTGTGTATCGGTCTTTACAAGGACCTTCCTTAAGATGCCCTACCACGTTGTCAAACGGTCATGTACGCGGCCATGAAACGGTCATGCATGGTCTGGCTGCGGTGACAAAGTACACGATGTGTACAAGAATGTACATGACGTGCACTTATGAAATTTTCATTTTAACTTTTCCCTAAAAAGAAACATGAAAGTAGATCCATACATGTAAATAAGATCCAGGTTCTTATAAACTTCCCCCGTTATATAAATTTGTCCCCAAATTTCCCAAATAAGGTGCCGAAGAAGAATCCTCAAATAGATCTGGCCACTATGATCGCACCTCAGCTTCCCTCCCCCTATTTATTTCCCTGTACATGCCTATGATGTCGTAGCAGTCATACTAGAGGAGCATATCATACAAAGGTAAACTTTATGCATTGATCAATAATCCAAATAGGATGCACATTGAATGATGCATCCACTTCCAAATCAACCACCTCGTGTTGAAAAACCTGAGATGGGTCTGAGAAGTAAAGTCAGAGATGAGAAATGTGGAAGACATCTTGCATAGACCGGTACATTAGAGGTATCATTAACCGATAGGAAAAAAGCCCAACTCTCTCCAAAACATCAAATGGCACGCCATAACTCGGTGAAATACTTCATTATCTCATAATACTCCTATGTTCCAACCTCGGTGTGACATGTAAGAAAACCTGATCTCTGAGCACGAATTCAATAGGTCCTCTCCATCGATCAACATAAGACTTTTGATGAGACTGTGTAGTTTCCATACTCTTCTGAATCAACCCCGCCTTCTAAGTGGTCTCTTGGACAAGATGAGGTCCTAGCATATATCCACATCTCCTGCCTCCATACAACATAGGGGTAACGACATGGACTACCCTATAAAGCCTAATATGGTGCCATCTAAATTGTCTCCTTAAAACTATTATTTTAGGAAAACATCACTAGAGGTATGTGCTTCTCCCAATAACATCAAAATTCTAGGATGGATGCTCGAAGCATGTTCTCCAAAACCATAATATTACGCTCGATCAGGCCATATTTCAGGGGATGTTATTTTTTATTCAAAAGTGCCTAGGTACCGAAATCCCTCTATTGTCCATTGTAGAAATGAGAAGTAAAACGAGCATCTTTGATTAAAATAAATGAAAAAAAAACCCCATGTAAACGTATAATCTCTAAAATGTACAACCTTCCAAGATCATCAAAAATGAATGTCTCCTTTATTGATATGAGGTGTGCAACCATTGTGATCCTATCAGTGACAACCAAAACTACATCATTCCCTCTTGGTGATCTCGACAACCTTATCATGAAATCCATCACAACATCATTCCACTTCTACTCGGGAATGGGAAATTGTTGTTTAACCCCATTGGTCACTATTGATCCACCTTCACATTCGGAAAAGTGTACCGACTTCATATCAAAACCAGAAATATACCTCTTTATTTTAGGCCACCAATACTGATAGTGTAAATCATGATACATCATGGTGGCCCTGGGATGAAAAAACACAAACTAAGGAAAGAAAATCATGTATCAACTCCTCGCTTATGTCGACTTACACCCATAAGATCCCATGAAAATGCATGACCTCATCCTCAACTACAGTCCACCGAAGAGTAGGGTCCTCTCTTGACACACTATCCCATAAGATTAGGTATTCAGAGTCTAATAGCTACCTCATTCGCACCTGGTCCAGTAGAGTAGATGTAATAGAAAGAGAAGAATGAAAATTATTCCACAATTTGTCTTGAATTTCCAAAGTGAATCAAAGAGAATAGAGCCATAATCTTCCACTCAATACCGGACTCCTATACTTCAGGTATCTGAGTCCTCATGCTCAATGCATCAACCACTTCGTTACCCTTCTCAGACATGTAGGCAAGCTCGAAGTCAAAGTACTGAAGGTACTCAATCCCCCATTGTTGTATCAAATTTATATCACATTGAGTAAATATATACATGGGACGTTTTTGGTTAGTTAACCCCAAAAAATTATATCCTATAAGATAATGTCTCCAATAGCATAAAGCATGAACAATTGTAGCCAACTCTAGTTCATGCGTAGGATAATTCCTATCATGTGTCTTGAAATGTCGAGATCCATATGAAAGTACATGATCCATCGGCATAATCACTACTCCCATCCCAATACCACATGAATTGCACAAAATAGTATAACACTTTCTTGTCGTTGGAAAGATCAATATCGGTGTTTTAGTCAATCTCCCCTTCACCTCCTTAAAGGCTAAATCACAGGAATCTGACCAAACATACATTATCGCTTTATTAGTCAAGCCCGTTAACGATGCTTCTAAAAATTAGAAGTCTTGTATAAAACACCTATAATAACCAGCCACCCTATAAAAATATATACCTCAAAAACATTCTCCGGCTACTCCTATGAAATAAATGGTCTCAATTTATCTAGGTCTATTGATACACTTATCTCTGAGATAACATGATCCCAAAATTGAATATGGTCCTTAAAAAAGTGTCATTTTGAGAGAATAGAAAATAACTTATGCTCTTTCAGTGTACTGAAAATGATATCAAGATATTTGTCAGGGTCGTGTAAAGTGTGAGAGTATATCAATATATTTTCCATGAAGACTACCACAAAAGAATCCAAGAAAGGATGGAATACACGGTTCATCAGTTCCATGAAAAATGAAGTTGTGTTTGTGAGATCAAATAGCATAACCAAATAATTGTATAAACGATACCTTCTACAAATCGATATAAGAGCTATATATGATTGTCTAACATGCAACTGATCATAACCGAATATCATGTAAATAGTCAATAACACCCAAGCTCATCAAGGCTAATCAAAGTGATCACCATTACTTGGAAAAGGATATCAGTTCTTGACCATCGATTGGTTTATATTCAATCAATCCGCACAACATCTGAGGGTAACTTCATTATTATTTGAAAACTAGATAGGCGAACCCCAATGAGAAGTACTAGGTCAGATAAAACACTTTGTTGGAAAATCCTCCATCTGCTTCATGATCTTCTATAAATCTGGTTTAGCGATCCTATAAGGAGGAATGGACACTGGTGAATCCTTTAGCACATGCTCGATGGAATAGTCTACCTCTCGCTCTAGAGGCAAACATGGAAAGTCATTTTGAATAACATATGGAAAATGATCAAATACTAGAGAAAAATAAATCTAATAAGTCCCCTAGTCATCCAAATACTGACAAGATATCTGGGTTGTCACACCTGTGAACCCATGATGCTCTGGTCTATCAATGCTTGCGTGGAAATCCCATTCATCCTTATGTAGAAACAATCCAACATCTGGTGATGTAAAACCCACCCTACAATGACAGGAATCGACCATTATATGGAAGGGGAATAACTACTCCATTCCGAGAATGACATCATATCCCATCATCCATATAACATAATGGTCCTATAATAAGTGATACCCACCAACAATAAAAGGTCACTCCTTTCACTAACAAACACTCTCTATTATAATTCCCAACAGTGTTTCCAAAATCAGGATATCAACAGAATTAATGATATAGAGCCAAATGATCTCTACAAAAAGCAAAGATATAAAGCTATGGGAAGCCTCTATATCGAAAAGAGAAGAAGAGGAAAATGAGGTGACCAAATCATACCTCTAATTGTATAGGGTATTTGAACCTGCTACTTCTAAATCTTCTCCAACATAATGTCATGTCCTACTCCGCAACCCTATGAAGTTATTTGTGATCTATATTCTACTCCACCTTTAGGATATTGAAAAATCTGATCCTGAACACCGCGTGCATGAACACCACCTCAGCCTCAACGGCCTAAAAAAGTCCATCCCCCAGTCTGGTGTGAAGCTAGAGGTCGTACTCTAGTATGGAGGTCGAAACAGATTCTCCCTCACTAGCTGCTAGAAGGAGAGAATTGCAGAAACACTAAAGATGTCCCATCTTGTTGAATTATCATCACTCAACTCGTTCTATCAAGCACTAAGTTTTCTTCATCCCAATATATCACCCTAGTAGTATACCACCTGGATAAATGAAGGAATATTCTGCCAACTCAGATCTCCAAATGTAGACTCCGTGTGCCGCTTCCTACTATTAGTCAGAAAATAACTAACAATGGATGTCGAACCACCCTGGCTCAAAACATCATAACCCCTTAGGTTATTCTTGGTAATCGGTTCCTGGTTGACTACAGAGGATGTGGTATTCAACTAGAAGATGTGCACCAGAGATCGGATGTCATGTCTGAGACCATCCTCAGACTTCCTTTCCAAAAATAACTCATCACCACCCAAAATGGGTGTGATTTTTTGCAACTCTGTGAAGCAAGGAAAATATTACACGAATGAGAGGGTGTGCTGATCCAAAGTCATGAATGCATGGGATCGGTCATCCCCCAAGGTCTCTGGGTATATGGAATCATTGATGTTCTACTTGAACTGATCCCAATCCATAACACGTTGGAATCCCTCTTGTGATAACATGTCCCACCATCTCTTGGAGGAATAAAATTGTATTTACATAGCATGTGTCAACCTCATCTCTAGAGGTATCTTGATATTCTCATTGATAGAAAACATGGATTATAACCATGACTATGCATCATGAGGTCCTCCATCCCCTGATAACGTGGGAGGATGTAGCTACTAAAAACTATGTGTCAACTCTATCATATACAGGGCATGATTTGGATCTCCTTGGAAGGTTTTCATCATCCTCATCATGCCTTCTCAGAATTGTGCATCAGCACATTTGTCTGGTATAACCGATGAGACAATGATGGGATCAATAAGACGACCAGATAGTAGTCCCTGATCAACTATTTCTGGTGTCTGATCATTCCCATGTATATGGCCTAAAACCAGAGGATGTATTGAAGTCATAACATTTCAGGGTTAAGAACACCCCGAAATTTTTTATTATTAAGTAAAGGATCATTTAAATTCACAAAATCAATAGGAGAAGAAAATATTCATGTTGTTCAAAACATGGGTGAACGACATTTATACCTACTACACGACATCTCTACTTATGCCCTTATATTGGATTCTACTTCATCCAACCTAGGTCATGTAATACCCAACACACATGGTGTGTTCTCCTGGAGAAACAACGTGTACTTTAATGTTTCCTCCTTCCCATGTACTCTTACATGGAAACAAATACATGTTTCTATTAGAATAAAACTATACAGTGTGTATTTGGAAGATACGACGTGAACAAGAAAGATTTCATCGACCTGTGTCATTGGTCACATGGTAGGTGACATGGTTGACACTACACGATGTACAAGAACTAAATAATGTTTGTTCCACCTAAGATTTATCCACCCATTTCGTTGGTCACACAGTCGGATACATGGTTCACCAAAACAAAGTGTGTATTCCTAGCACACGGTGTGTTCAAGAAATGATTTTATTACCCATGTAACTACCTACACAGTTGGTCACACTATCAACATATTCAAGGAGTGTAGAAATGGTAAACGATGTTTACTTATGAAAACCAATTTCATCTCCAATAGAAGAATACGTGGAATGTATTCATCATCTAACGATGTGTATTTTGGGGTTTTCAGGACAGTAAGACTCAAAAACAACTCTGAAACACCCTAAAAATACTGAAACAAGTATTATAGTTCCAAATTTCATTATGTGGAGACAATACTCCAAAAAATAAAATCATGGCATAATATTGATGTGATATCATGATAGAATATAGTGAAATTTTAATATGATCCACCGAATTCTGATCCAAGAAGGACCATAACACCTTAGGGACCAACGTTTAGTGGCCATTCAAATGAAACTATACATTTTCCAATACCCTATCAAAATATCAGGTTTTTCTTCCATGGAATCTATCACAACAACAAGCATATTTTTCATGACATCTATCATTATAGCATGCAATCTGTATTGCATCCTTAATAGAATGACAAGAATGCATGTCATGTGATCTATATCAAATTCCTATATGATGCATGAGATTTCATACCCTCATCTCATTAGGATACAATAAAAATAAAACCTCAATGATATAAATAATAACAACACAAAACATGTGAATCACCAAACATTCAAATCAAATCAACTGTAAAAATTAAATAACATGGAAATTTTGAAATAATCGAGGCTACATGGATTTTCCTTGTACATGGGTTAGTAACTCCCTGGAATAGCATATTAAAAACTACCCATTCCTTCTTATCCTTGTCTATAGTCTGTAAATAGTAATACAAAGCAGAAATGAAAAACCTTCCTCTGATACCACATTGTAACGTCATTGTTTCGGGTGTCGCCCAAAGGTTCCCCGTAATAGGTTGGTCACATGGCCTCAATGTTCATTTCCCCAAATGACAGAGTATTCCGACTAGTAGCACAGAACTTTTTTGTGATAGTGGGGAAACTATTACCTCATTGGAAGAGTATGCATAGTTGAATAACATATAATAAAGAGTAGCGGAAGATAGAATACCATAGAACAAGTAAACATTGGAATACTAAAAGTAAATAAACAACTGGAGTACGTATATAAATGATGCATGTCACATATTTCTAGGAAATCATTCAAATAAGGTACAATTCAAGAAATATATTACTACAAAAAAGTACAAAATAATACAAATAAAATCCAACAGTATCACAATCCTTATCTTGGTACCATGATATCCAACTCCAAAATAATCAAGTACCCAATGACATAGGACACATTCCCTTGTCTATACCTAAACTACATAATTATTTTGGATATAAAAGCATGAACAAAATAGGGTGTGAGAAGAATCCCAGTAGGAAACCACCAAAATATCTATAACTAACTATCAATGAGTATATATAGCAGGTAATAACGGAAATGCAGTAAAGAAAAAACGAGTACATAGATGTAACAAATCCAACTGTTTCCATTTATATTCCTTAGAATTTAATGTTCATTATTAAACCAAGTAAGTTTCACAAACATATATCTTAGAAGACAACCTAACATGACAGAATCCAAGGTTGTTATTTGTCTTGGTAAACATGTTACAAAATTTATTATCTATATTAACCATCTAGGTATCTCACATAGTCTAACCCCTCTTCCCAAGAAATGAAATAAAGTAAAAGACAATCTAAGGAAGAAATGACTATCAATTCCCCATATGGTAATACCATAATAATCTATAGACACTTCGAGGAAGAAATCTATGATAATTCTCCATGTATGCTCGTAACATTAACTATAGACACTTAGAGGGAGAACTATCCATAAACCCCTCATGTGGTCTCATAGCATGAATTATAATACACACTCTAAGGAAGCACTCAATTTCAATTCACCCTGTGGTCTTGTAGTATGAATTATAATAGACACTTTGAGTAAGAACTCAACGTCAATTCCCCATTTGTTCTAACTACACCAGGTTCTCAAATCCCTGTGCAATTCAATCATTCATGTATAATATCAATCTTCCTAAAGTAATCTCAACTACTACATTGATAAACAATTCCAATTCAAATCAAAAAAAATTATCAATTAGTAAAATACAATCACATCCATCCTATCATACAAGGAAAGGAGTACATGGTCTTCCTTGTAGGAAACCTGGACCAAACGGACATAAATATTCAAATGAGGAAACACACCCATGGGGTGTTCGTTAAACATACACCTTCACAAAATACCACAATAGAAAACCATTAATAAAAAAATTATTCAAGGTAATATAATAAAGGGTTAAATTTCCATAACCTAAATATAACTGAAACATGGGTAATCGTCACTTTCGAATATAAACCTCAAAGACAACCAACGAAAGGAAACAAACCAACTAACGTGATGTTAAATGATTGATATACACTGGATTCTTCCCTTGAATCGACCTAGAAAGATGAAGAAATATAGAATCGTAAAAAACACTTAACAATAAATAAGTCAAGATATTGGGGAAAAGTGGAGGAGATTCTATAGAAGAATAAAGGACTCGCTAGTGGGATTCCAATACACCCATCTGATTTCTATTCAGAGAACAGATGGATGATTGGGGGCTCGGAAGGCAATTGATGCTCCCAGTCACTCCTAGATGAACCAAGGATAAATGTAGAATGATCTGTAAATGAGACACGACCCCACTCTGATATAATTTTTTTTAAATTTTATAAATTGTGTTATTTAAATATAAAAGACATGTTTCCATCTTTATTGGGTCCCACCTTAAGCGGCCCTTCCATATCGTCACATGGTAATGTATGTGGTCATGACACTGTCAAACATGGCATGGCTATTCTGCCAAAGTACACGACATGAATAAGAAAGTACACAATGTGTACTTCACATATTTTTATTCTTCGCTTTTTCATCAAAATCAACAAGAAAACAAATCCATACCAAAGATAAAGATCATTGTTCATACAAACATCTTCCATTAAATAAATTAGTCCTTTAATTTCCCAAAGAAGGTGGTGAAGAAGAATCCTTGAACAACTCTGGCCACTACGATCACACATTGGTTTCCCGCTCCCATGTATCATCATATGCTTTCAGATGTTTCCATAAAACCCATACTAGATGAATAGACTAGCCATGGAGAACCTTCACGCATTGATAAAAAATACAGATAGAATGCAGCTTGAATGATGTGACCCCTTCCAAATCAACCTCATCAGGTTAAAGAACATGAGATGGGTCTTAAAAGTATCATCAGAGATGAGAAACGTGGAAGACGTCTTGCATATCCTTGTACCACTGAGGACTAAAACCGATATCCAACCCCCCCCCCCCCCCCCCCGACTCTCTCCAAAACCTCAAACGGCCTGACGTATCTCAGTGAAGGGCTTACCTGTATCATAATCCTCCAATGTCCCAACCTCAGTTTGAAATGTTATAAAACATGATCTCTGACCTCGAACTCTGGAGTTCTTCTCAATTGATCAGAATTAGACTTATGATGATTCTATTCAGCATACATCTTCACTTGAGTCAAATACACCTTCTCAGTGGTCTCTTGGACAAGCTGAGGTCCTATAATAGCTACCTCTCCTCCCACCAGCCAATATAGGGGTAATCGGTATTGCCTAGCTTTCAATTCTTCATATGGTTCCATCTGAATCATTGACTGAAAACTGTTATTGTTGGAAAACTACACTAGTGGTAAGTGCTTCTCCCATGTACATCCAAAATCTAGGATGAATGATCAAATAATGTCTTCTAAAACCTGAATCGTATGCTCAAACTGTCCATCGGTCTGGGGATGGTAAGATGTACTGGGAAGTAATTGTGTACCCAAAGCCCTTGGTAGTCCATTCCTAAAACGAGAAGTAAAATGGGCGACTCTGTATGAATTGATGGAGTGTGTAATCCCATATAAATATAAAATATCTCAGATATATATCCTTATAATCTCATCAAGACTAAATTTATCATTGATCGATAAGAAAAATGTATCATTTGTGATCATGTCAATGAAAACCCAAACAGCATCATTCCCTCGAGGAAAAATATGTAACCCTATCACATATATATCACAATGTCATTCCACTTCCACTCAAAAATGGGTAACTACTGTAAAAGTCCTTTTGGTCATTGATGCTACAAATTCACCTACTGAAAGATGGGAAACCACATAAAAAAATAGAAACATCCCTCTTTATTCCTCGCAACCAATATTGAAGGTGTAAATATCGATACATCTTGCTGACACCGTGATGAAATTTCTAAACTAAGGAATGAAAATTACACATCACCTCCTCATGTTTGTCTGCTGACACCCATACGCACCCATAAAATCAAAATACCTCATCCTCGTCTACTATCCACCCAGGAGTAGGTTCATCTCCTAACACACTCTCCCGTTGGACTAGGCTTTCGAAGTCTGATAGCTTCCTCATTCGTACCTGATCATGTAGATTATAGGTAATAGATATAGAATAAATAAAATTCTTTCCCTTTTTATTGTGCACCTGTAAATTCATCTTAGAGGATATATCCATAAGATTCAACTCACTTTTGGCCACCCGAACTGTCTGTATATATGTCCTCTTTCTCAATGAATCATCCACTATATTTCCCTTCTGAGACAAGTAGTCAAGCTCTAAGTCAACGGACTAAAGGTACTCAATCCACCTTCACAATCTCAAATTCAGATCACCATGAGTAAAGATATACTTGAGTATTTTCTGGTTATTGAACACACAAAATGATCTCCTAGAAGATAATGTATCTAACAACATAAAGGATGAAAACTACAGTCAACTCCAAGTCATGCGTAGGAAAATTCATCTCGTGTGGCCTCAACTATCAATATCCATACAAAACTATACAATAATCTTTCATAGTCACTTCTCCATTCTTGATACCTAATGCATCGTAAAAAATTGTATAACTCTTGCCCAGCTCTGGAAAGATTAGTATCATTGTTGTAGTAAATCTCCCCTCCATCTTCTAAAATGCTAAATTGCACACATCTGACAAAAAATACTTCACCCCTTTATTTAGTTAAGCCCGATAATGACACTTCTATACTTGAAATTTTCTATATAAAATGCATGTAGTAACCAGCCATCCCAATAAAACTCCATAAATCAAAAACATTATTCGGATTCTCTCGGGATACAACTACTTCTGCTTTATCTGGATCTACAAATACTTCTATTTCTGAGATAACATGACCCAAGAAGTGAATATGGTCCATACAATAGTGGAATTTTGAGATCATAGCATAAAACAAATACTCGCATAGGCCATAGAAAGTGTACGCGCATTCTTGAGACCGAATGGAATAACCAAATACTCACATAGACCATACATTCTCTGTAAGGCTATAAGAGGTATATCTAAGGGTCTAACTTGAAACTGAAGATTACAGGATCTCAATTAAATCTTCAAGAAAACCCGGTCTCCTAAAATATAATGAAAGATAACATCAATCCTTGGCAAGGGATATCAGTTCTTGACTGTCAAATGGTTCAGCTACCGATAATCCACACTATGTTTGATGGTAACTTATGGATTCTTCACAAACAGGAAAGTGAAACCCCATGGAGTAGTACTAGTTCAGCTAAAACATGTTTCTTGCAACTCCTCCAACTAATTCTTCATCTCATGTAACTCTTTTGTAGCTATCCTATAAGGAGGAATGGACACCTATGAATCCACTAGAACAATCAAAATAGAAAATTATACCTCTCTCTCTAGAGGATAACATAATAATTCGTCTAAAAACATCTGGAAAACGATCATCCACTAAATGAAAATCATTCATAGAAGTCCCCTGGTCATCCAGATACAGACTAACAATCTGGGCTATAACACCTCTCAACCCATGATGCTTGGTTCCATCTTTACTTTCCTGTACATCCCATTCACCTTTATGTAGAAACAATCTCCCCTATAGTGATGTGAAACTCACCCTATGATGATAGCAATAGACCACTACCTGGAAGGGAACTAACTAGTCCATTCTAATAATGTCGTAATAACATGTCATCTCTAATACATAAAGCTACCATAATAAGTGATACCCCTTAACTTCAAGAGGGAAACCTTTGCACTAATGAACACTCTCTGTTCTCATCCCCAACTGAGTGTCCAACATCATGATATTAGCAGATGAAAAGATATAGAGACCAAGTTTGTCCATAAAAACAATATATATAAATCTATGGGATGCCCTTGTATTGAAAAGAGTATAAGATAAAAATGAGACAACCAAAATCATAGATCAAACCAAAGAGGTTCCAGGATCCTGCTCCTAACCAATATGCTCATGTGAAACATCCTATCCTCCATCACAAACCTATAAATTTTTATGTGATCCATTTTCTAATCCACCCTACTGATGTCAAAAACTATGAGTCTAACCACCATCACCATGACAACCACCACAACCTAAACGTCCTGAATAACTATAGCCCCCATTCTAGTGTCGAACTGGTGGTCCTGCTCTGGTATGATGAGTTGAAACAGATCCTCCTCACCAGATGCTGGAAGGAGGGATTTGATGAAATGTAGAAGATGTCACATCATTCCACAAGATTGAAACTCAACTAGGTATCTATATAACTGGGGATTCTTATGATTTTTCATACCACACTGGTATCATACCATCTAGATAACTAAAGGAAAATTCCACCTACTCTAATCTCTACACATAGACTCCCAGTGGAACTTCCTACTATCAGTAATAAGAGCACTACCTCTGGATGTCAAACCACCTTGGCTCACAGCTCCAGAATCTGTTAGGTTATGCATGGTAATCAGTGCCGGTATAACTATAGATGATTTAGAAGTCAACATGAAGATTTTCAACTAATATAGAATGTCATGGTTGAGACTAAACTCAATATTCCTCACAAGAAATAACTCATCACCCCCTAGAATTGGTGTGAAGTCTTGTAGCTCTGTGAAGAGAGAAGAATATTCCATGACGGATGGAGTTCCCTACACTATGCTCATGAAATCTTGGGCTCCATCGACCCTCAAGATATCCAATTATAAGTAGTCATAAAAGGTCCACATTAACTCATCCCAAGACATAACCCGCTGGCATCCCACCTATGATATCATAACCCACAATCTATTAGCTGAATCATGTAGAATGTACTTAGAGATATCCACCCTCCTCCCTAGAGGCATCTCAAGATGATTGAAGATATCCAACATGGTGTCTAACCATGATTCTGAATCCTAAGGTCCTCTATCCCCTGAGAATGTGGGATTATGCTTCTACTAAAAAACCAGTGTCAAATCATACATAGACAAGGAAAGATTTGCTTCTCCCTGGAAGTTCTACATCATCTTCATGAAGCCTTCTCAAAATTGTGCATCATCACCTATGTCTTTTATAACCATTTGTACCAAGAAGGTTATAATGGGAGGATTAGCTGGCAGTCCCTGATCTACCATTTCTGGTATCTAATCATTGTTCTGTATCTGGTGTACAACTGAAGGATGTCTCAGTAGTTTGACTCCGCATGATCAAGCGCACAACATAGTTTATGTCTATCAAGGACTGAAAATTAGAAGTGCATGAAAGGAATAAGATAAGAAAACAATCAATTTGTAAAAAAACATGGGTACATAGCCTGTATACCCCCCTACATGGCATGTCTCCTTATTCCTTTACAAGGGTCTCTACTTCTACCAATCCTGGTTTTGTAACACCCCACACACACACGGCATGTTCTTCTTGAGACACGGTGTGTACATGAATGTTCCCTCTAACCCATTTGCTCTTTCAGGGATTGAACTAAATGGTTCTATTAGAAAAAAACACATGGAGTGTATATGGTTGGCACAATGTGAACTAGAAGGATTTCACCAACCTGTGTCATTGGTCACAAGGTAAGTGACACGATTGACTCTACACAACATGAAATGCCTGAACGTCATGTGTACATCCTATGATTCATTAACTCATTTCATTGGACGCATTTCTGGATACATAGATTACCAAAACACATATTGTACATCTAGCACACATCATTTTCATGAAAATATTTTCCAACCCAAGTCTCTGCCTACACAGTTGGTCACAAGGTCAAAAGATACCCGATGTGTAGAAAAGGTACTCGGTGTGTACTTAAGAAATTTTATTTCCTAAACAAAATAATACACTACATGTATTCATCATCACATGCCATGTATTGTAGGGATTTTGAGATAGTAAGCCTCAAAAAATACTCAAAAACACCATAAACACACTAAAACAAGTATTATAGTTCCAAATTATGATATGTGGGGAACATAATCCAGCGAATAAAATATTGGCATCATATTCCTTTCATATCATAACAGAATTCAGTAAAAGTTTAATATGTTCCCACAATTTCTAATCCAAGAGGGCCCATAAGACCTCAGATGAAAATGTTTTCTACCCATTCAAATAAAACTATAACTATTTTCATACCCTACCAAAATTGATGGTATTCTCTCATGGAATCTATCAAAAAAACATGAATATCTAACACCAAATCTATCACAATAGCATTCAATCAATAATGTATCCTAAATGGCTTCACAAGAATGCATGAAATGTGATAACTATCAAGTGCATATATGATGCATGATATGGAATACCCTCTTCTCATTGGGTTGAAATAGACATAGAACCTCAATGATATAAATTATAACAACACAAAACATGTGTATCACTAAATAGTAAAATCAAATCTAATGTAAAAATTAAGCAACAAGTAAATTTTACAATAATCGAGGATACACCACTTTTCCCTATACACGGGTTAACTACTCCTAGGCATAGGATATTACCAACTACCCATTCCTTTCTATCCTTGCATATATGCCCCAATTAGTAAAAAAAGGTAGAATAGAAAAACTTTCCTCTGATACCACTTTGTAACGTTCTGGTTTCGTGTGACACCTAAATGTTCCCCATACCTGGTTGGTCACAAGGAATCAAGAGCATTTCCCCAAACTCCATTGGTTTTTGACTAGCATCGAGGGACTTGGGTGTGATATTGGGGAGAAAATACCCTCATTGGAAGAGTATGCATAATGGAATAATAGATAATAAAAAATAGGGGAATCATCAATACCATACAACAAGTAAAAAATGAAATAATTAATGTAAATTAACAAACAAATCACATATATAAATGATCCATGTCACATATGTATATGAATGTATCCAAAAAAAGTAACAATACTGGAAATAGAGTACTAAACCAATGTACAAAAGAAAACATATAAACATTAGCAGCATCGTAGGACTCTGCTTGGTCTCATGATCTCCAGATACATAGAAACCAAGTAACTAATGAAAATAGTTTCTTTCCCTTATCTATAACTACAACCACATAGTGTGTTTGGGTTCAAAAAGCATGAACCAAATAGGGTTTGAGGCGAATCTTGATAGGCAACCACCACAAGACTTGTGCCTAACTATTAGTGAGTATATGCAGTAGGTAATAATGGAAATGCTGCCAATAAACTAGGAGTTCACAAAACTATCCAATCCAAAATATTTCATTTTTATTCATTAGAATTTAATTCTCATCATTCAACCATGTAATTATCTCAAACAGAAATCTCAGAAGACTTCCTAATAAGAAAAAAATCCAAGCTTCTACTTTGGTTTAACAGATACATCACACCATTCATTACATATATTAACCCTTTCTGTAGCTCAAAAATGTTAACCCCTCTATCAAAGCAATTAAATAAAGTTAAAGACACACTGAGGAAGAAGTAACCATCAGTTCCCCCTATATCATTTCCATAATAGTATGTAGACTCTTCATGGTAGCACTCAACGTCAATTCCCCTTGTAGTCTCGTAACATGAACTATAGACACTCTAAGAGAGAACTCACTATAAATCCCTCATGTGGTCTCGTATCGTAAATTATTACACACACTAAGGAAGCACTAAATATAAATTCTTTCTATGGTCTCATAGCATGAATTATAACAGAAACTCAGAGGAATCTCGCAATATCAATTGCCCATAGGGTCTTACTAAACCAGGTTCTCACAGCCATGTATAATTCAATCATGCATATTTAATATCAGGAACCCCAAAATAATCTCAACTACTACATGGATAAACAATTTCAATGCATATCAGAATCATTTATCAAGTTGTAGAAGAAAATTATTTACATATATCAAGAAAGGAAAGGAGTAAAAAGTTTTCCTCATAGGAAACCTAGACCAAACTGCCCAAAATAGTCCAACGAGGACACTCACCCATGAGGTGTTCCTTAACCATATAATTTCATATAATACGACAACCAAAAACTCATAATCGAATAATAAATCTTAAGAAGATAAAACAGAGTTAAATTTCCTTAACCCAAAATACAAAAAACATGGGTAATCGATGCTTTGAAATATAAAACTTAAATACAACAAATGAAAGGAAACAAACCACTTACCTCAACATTGTATGATTTATATACTCTAACAAGGGCCCTTTAATTATACTAGAACGACATATATCTATAAAAACATCAACAATTATCAACCATGAAAAACATAAGAGAGAGGAGAAACCCATGGAAGAGGCTCTGGAAGAATAAAGTACTCACCTGTGGGATTCCAATGCACCTTCTAGAGTTCGATTCCGAGAACGAGCGGTAGATCAATGGCTCAGAGAATAATCGGTCCTCCTGATCTCTCCTAGACAAACCATGATATGAAGAATAATGATTCGTAAATGAGACACAACCCTACTCTAATAAAACAATAGAAAATAGGTACATGATGAATCGTTTAAATATACATGGCGTGTATCAAACTTTAATGGGTCTCACCATAAGCGACCATACCGGGTCATCCCATGGTCATGTATGGATCGTGACATGGTCAAACACGACATGGATGTGGTGCCAATGTATATAGAGTGTACAAGTAAGTACATGGCATGTACTTCATAAACTTTCCTTCATCCATATTTCCTCGAAAGTAAACTAAATCTAGACCCATACCTGAAAAGAAGATCTAGGTACTAACAAGTGAAGAGTGGATATAGGAAGAATTTGATATTCACTTATATAAAAATAAAATGTTCTTAATTATTTAAATTTTTACTCTATTAATAAAAAACTACGATATAATATTTACAATTGATTGAAATGGAAAATGCACCCCTCCTTTTGGTCATTATACCATAATACCTCTAAGTCTATAAAATATATATGAATATTGATTAAAATAAAATGAAAAAATTAAGCTCTATGTCTAATTGAGTTAGATATTATTTTTTTAGCTAATTGAATAAAAGATATCTGATGTTCACCACTGTTAGATTTTTGACCAGGGATGTATACATTGATTAGGGAGGTACATTATAGATAAAGAAGAAAATATGACATGGATATTCAAGACTGAATTTTATTCCTTTATATAGGCACACAATATCATAGGAAAATTTATTATATAGGTATACAGATGATGTATATGATAAATGTTGTGTTAGGCATGTTTATATAGATATATGTGTATGTTTTATGGAGATCACCCAAGACACCTAAATGTGTTGAGTATCATTGATTCTTTTAAAGAGGATACTATTTTTAAAATTTATGAAACTACAACATACCATGTTTATTTAAGAATACATGGAAGGATATACTGCTTAACATGAAACATTTGGCTTTAAATAAATTGCGACCCACAGTAAAAAAAATTATTTTTTAAATATAGCCATTATAACCTAGAAATTAAATTGGAAATTATGAATATTGATAAAAAATAAAGAACAATATTTATAAATTTTGTACTTAATGTAAATTTATTTATATATTCATAATAAATAAATAGTCAATTTTCAATAAATTCATTTTATGCTTAAAAATGAGTTTTCTTCAAAAGTGACTTTTATTGGTTTTTGTGAGAGACTACTGTCATTAAATTCTATAAATTTTAGAATTTTGTTTTGATAAAAATGATATATTTTTTGAAATTATAATATCAAAATTATCTTATGGTGTATTTATTTATTTTTCTGAAAGGATTGACTTTCTAATGAATAATAAAATATTGATTTGTTTTGAATATTTCGAATTATTCCCACTAAAAAAATCCCATTATGATTTAAATTTCATATGAAATTGATATAATAGAAATTTATTTATAAATAATATATTTAATTACATATTAATCAACATTATACAATATTTTGGTATAATTAGGTTTTTTATCATGAAAATATTTTTTATAGATTTAATTTTTTGTTGTTTTATTAATTTATATTAAATACATTTTATTTAATTTTATTTAATTCTATAATATGAAATTTAATGAATTTTTTTATTAAAAAAATTAAATTTGACCTCCGATAAATTTTTTTATTATTCTGAAGAAGTCGAATATTTGGTTAATAGGGAAATTTTTTTTATGAAATATGGTACCTTTTATGATATCTCTATGATATAAATACTATATAATGTTTTATTAAATTTATGATGTTAATAATTTAGGATTATATAACTAATATATTATAAATAAATAATTTATAAAATATAAATTATAATGTATTTCATGATTATTATGAAAATTGTTTTCATTGGCGACATAGTTCTTGTGAAACACTAGAAAATTAAATTTAGTTCCCAAAAGATAATATTTGAGAAGTAATAATACTTTTATCAACTTGTATAATAAGTATAAATTATTGTCGATTATTTTATGTTGATATATATGTTGTATTTTGATAGATAACATACGCCTTTTCCAAAATAATTGTGCAATGCTTGCAAAAGGATTGAAATGTCCAAAAAACATATTAAATTAGATTTCATGAAATAGATGTGATTAAATATACATATTTAATTAATTTGAAGGCTTTTATTGAATTTTTTTTATTAATTTTCATGATGGTAATTTATTTATAATTTTTTTTAATGATATAATTACCTTAAATACTTATGCAACACCGAATCTGTTCTTGTACAAGACATAGAAAAATAAAGTAAATGTTTTTAGAAAAACTAAAAGTGATATTTTTTCACTACATTGTAGTTTAAAACTAATGTTTTTAAATAGATATAAAATATTATTGGGTTTTAGTATATTATATTAAAATTAAATTATTTTCACGTTTATTTAAAATTCAAATTATTTGTATAGTTCATAAAATGATATTAATAGTAGTTTATGTCAAATATATTTTATCAAATTATTTGAAAAACAAAAAAAATTTAAAAAGGAACATTATGATATGAAATGTACATATATTTCATTCATTTTAAATTTATGTGTCAATTTTGGAACATAGAATTAAATGTATTACCATTTTATATTGACAATGTTTTAACTATGGATAAGGTTAAAATCTATTCACGGAACAGATAATCCAAAATATAGGGATTGAAATGGTCTATTAAAACTAAAAAATTGTTTTTTTTATTATATTAAGACCATATGCACTTTATATTTTAATATATACCATTTCTAAACAATATTAAATTAGTTTGAAACATATTATATTATATTATTTAATGTATTTCCAAAACTGAAAATCCCTTCACTTATAGAAGGACACAACCACTCCTATCATATCTACTCATAAAGAGATGTTTTCCAACATTAACTATCCCAATACCTTCCAAAAATGCATCCTCATTTTCTATAGGTGTTATTTTTTAATAATTCTAACCTTATAGGTCATAAGGTGTAAATTAAAAAAGGTTTTTTGAAGAAGTGGTATAGTTTTTAAACAAATATTTATGTTTTATTTCTTCTTATTCCCACATAAAATATTATTAAATCATAACATATATAAGTTTAATATTATTATATTTTAAATTTTTAATTTTATAAGATATATACATCTCATCTTCCATCAAATGGGAAATGAAAATTTTGTTTTTGTGTACGGGGGGATACCGTCATACAAAATGATGTAATTAATTTTCTATCACCGCCTCTCACAGCTTGTTATGAGGATGGATTTAATATATATATATATATATATATTCCATAATTATTATTCTATAAATACAATATATCATCTATTTTATTACATTTCCATCCATTGAAAAAAGTTATCTTTGTTTGTGGGTACATGTTGATTACCACCTCCAAAAAGCGATGTGATTCATTTTTTACCAAGGAATCACATTAATGGTATATATATGTAAGTGTATTTATAAGGGAAATAATTTATTTAATATATATTCATTATTATATTGACAAATTAATACATACCTACTTTCCCTCATGTTTGTGGAATAATGGAAACATTACTCATACATATCTACGACCTACCATCTTTATGATTGTAATATAAATAAATTTTCATAACCATATTTCTGGGTAGGTTTGGAATGAATAATTAATGTATAAAAATGATAATTATTGATTATTATTATTATAGATATGATTAAATAAATTCCTATTTGACCATAATCAACATACTAAATTCATTTTGAAATTATGATGTGAACATCCTCAAAACACCTGAATTGAACTTATTGGTTAAGTAATTAAATATTTTATTCAAATAAATTAAATAATTATTTAATTATAAGAAATTAAAATTATAAAATTTTCTTATGAAATAAAATATTTAATATATTCTTAGTATACAAATGTTAAAGGACATACATGGCATGTTTGGACTTGAGGTAAGAGATTTCATCTCAATTTGCCTTCATTATGACATATTTTAAATTTATGCACCTAATTTATCTTATCAGGTGTATATACTTCTACCTAAAATATTATATCATGGATTTAATTATATTCATTGTATTTAATGATACATATGAAATCATATCTACAAATAATAATTTTTCAATGACTAGTGAAAAATATTGATTTTTGTAAAACTATCGTTTATTTTCATTAAAAAATAGGATTATACTATGTATTTTATTTATTAAAATAAATTTACACTAATTTCGTAAGAAACAATCTAATTAACTATATATAATATATTTATATACATTATTTTGGTATAAGATCATTTTTTGGTGAAAAAACGTATTCTTATAAAAATCATGTTTTTATTTTTTTTTAAAATTTATATTAAATGAAATTTATATCACATATAGGAATTTAATTTTATTATATTTATTTACTTTTTAGATTAAGAAATTATAATTTATCATAGTATGATTTTTTAATAATTTTCTAAAAATTTTAAATAATCATTGAATAGTAAAAAACATAGGTTTTTTGGAAATACAGTTTCTTTTATGATACCTCTATCAAAAAAATATTATTAAAAATATTATTAATCTTATTAATATAATAATTTATTATATTATAATACCAATAAAATAAAATAATAATACAAAAATATTGAATTATAGGTTATTTCAGGGTAAATATGACAATCATTTTTATTGTCGATGTAGTGTTTGAACAACACTATCAAAGTAAAATTTGGTGTCTTGAAGATAATATTTGTGAAAGAAAAAATATTTCATATACCCTGTTAATGAATATGAATTTTTATTGATTAATGTTTTTTATGTATTTTAATTTTTTATTTATATAACATGTTTCTTGTCCAAATTCTTTTTTAATGCTTGTGAAAGGACAGATAAGTACAAATAACCTATTAAATAATTTTTTATGAAATATATGTGAGTAAATAAACATATTCAAAAATATTAAAGTTTATATTAAGATGAATTTATTTATTTTTCTTAAGGTAAATTATTTTTATTCTTTTTTATTGTATAGTTACCCTAAATACTTAGGCATGTTTTGACTATGTGCTTGTGCAAGCAGTATAAAAATCATGTAAATGATTTTAAAAATAATAAAAGTAGTATTTTATATTGTTATTTAATGTGTCCCATTATCATTATATTGATATTTAATATTTGTATTATTTGAATGGATTATATTCAAATTTCATTACTCTCATGTTGTTTTAAAAATCAAAATATTTTAATTGTTCTTAAAATTACTAAAATAGAATTTAATGTGAATTAAATTTTACTAAATTTTTCAAAATTTATAGAAATACTTAAATTGAAAAGGTTTGATTATAAATTATCATAAATAAAAATATTTTTCCATTTATGAAGGAATTTTCATCTTATAATAAAAATTATAAATCTTTTAGTTTGAAAAGTGTTTTTACCGTGATTAATGTTAAAAATGGTTAACGGAAGGGTTAATTCCAAAGATAATGTTAAAATGATATATAAAATTTAAAAACTATATGATATTATATAAAGGCCATATCCTTTTTATATTTTAATACAATTCATTTTGAATGAATTTTACCTTAATCAGAAACATAATATATTATAATATTTATTGTATTTCCAAAAGTTCCCCTCTCCTCACCTATAAAATGTAAATGCCTCACATCTCATCTCAACACATTATGATCCATTTTATTATTCCAATACAGATCCAAATACCTTTCTAATATCCCTGTATTAATTCTATTAGTTTTATTTTGTGTATAACTCTATCCTTAGTGTTCTTGAGGTGTAAATTAGAGAAGGTTTTTCGAAGAAGAGGTATAGATTATAACCAACTTTT
Source organism: Viscum album (assembly GCA_963277665.1). Taxonomy (NCBI): domain Eukaryota; kingdom Viridiplantae; phylum Streptophyta; class Magnoliopsida; order Santalales; family Viscaceae; genus Viscum; species Viscum album. The sequence continues at coordinate 789,601,585 of OY728128.1, read as the reverse complement.
TTAGTGTTATTTTGTATTATACCTCAGTAAATTATTATTCAACCATGATTAAATAATTTCATAATTATATGTTATATAATATTATTATATTATGATAATGTAATAATCTATACCCATCCCCTCTTACATCAAATGGGAAATGAAATCATTGTTAATGTGTATAACAGACTACTTCAACATGAACTGATATAATTGGCTTTCCATCACCGCCACTCACTAGTGGATATAATTATGGATTTATTATGTATATTATATAATATTCATTAAATAATTATCATTCTATATAGATAATATATCACACATTTTCTTATGTTTCAATCCTTTAGAAAATGATAACATCATTCATGAATACATGTAAATAGCATCTACACAAAGGGATATGGTACATTTTTCATCAATATAATATCCTCAACTTGTAATGTTAATAAAAATATTCTTTGATAATAATTTAATATTGTTTATATTAGAAAATGTAATATTTGAAAAATAATCAATTAATAAAATATTTATGGTATTTTAATATTGTAAAATCCTAGTTAGAACCTTGAAATATTCAATGGAATATTTTTGGAGTTAGGACTTGAATTAACATGTTATTATAAAGACCATAGATCATCGGTATTGAAAAACTAAAAAAATTAAATACATTTTACTAACCACGTTATAATTTTTTAAAATAATTTAATTACTTCTAATATGTTTTTTGATGGGAAATCTAAGACTTCCATTCAATCTAAAATATAGGATTTAACATAGTCACAACAATGCCTTTTCAATAATCAGGAGTTTGGAAAAATCACCCATGAGGGTAATTTATTTAATAATTATAATGTAATATTTTACAAAAAATGAATTATATCTAGAATGGTGTATCATATGTGAAATATGAGACCACCATTAGGTAAGAAATGCATGATTTACCCTAGGCATGACATAAACATTTTTAACAACATGTGTTTGTTAACATCTATGTGTGGGTAATGTATTTATTCCCTTTATATATATTATTAATAATTTCTATATTTAAATTCTTTTTTTCCTACCAAACTACACAGTACCTCCATTTTTGCATTAATTTTGATCAGAATCATTAGAATTTAACATGTTTTTACATGAATTAATCTAAAATACCTTAATAAGGTAAAATTAAACACTTCTTAATCAATTATTAGTTGATTAAAAAATTAAAAATGGTGTTTGATTTGTGTTTTTTGGAAAATATTTATGCAACCACGTTTTTGGAATTGTAAAATATCCAAACCACTTATCCATTATCCTTGGTTGACCTAGCTGATTTCAATCAATCATGAAACTCCCTCGTGTGTGCTTGGTGAACCCATCTTCAATTGATATAATATATTTTTTAGTTTACAGGAATGATAGGTTATTCATCCTTCTCCCCTATGTGTAGATAATTTTATAACCCTTTAAAACCCCCAGAGTGTGGAAGCATTGAAAAAATTGTTAATAAATTATACATGATGGAGGTCATGAATATTGAGGTTTTCACTCATGTCTTGAACTAAAAATTTGGTTATCCTTATCGTTGGTGTACACTAAATTATTGAAAGAAGTTACATGCCATTTTAGGATCATCTATTAACATATTTCCATAATAACTATATTTTTTCATATTTTGATGGCCATTCATGATTATGATCACATGAATGTGTTTGTGTGTGTGTGGTCCCTGAGAATTTTTGTTGATTTTTTATTCCTCTAGTGGTACTAGTGTATATTTTTGAATGTTTGATTTTGATCACATGTTGTTATATATACTGCTATATAATCATGATGATATGAAATTTCTACTTGTGTCCTCACCCAATATGTTTGATACCATTACAATGGAGGTTATGATTGGTGCTTGAGACAGATGGACCATCATGATAGATTATCCCTTTGTGAGGAAGTTACCATGATTGTGATAATATAAATGTTGTACCTAAAAATAGGGTGGAGTTACAACATATATTCAGTGTCATGTCCTAGGTGTGGTTGAGGTAGACTCTCTTTTTCTATTAACATTTAACCAATGAGGTCCTGGTCGATGTGAGTACAATATATTTGTGTCTAGAGGACCAGAGTGACATGGTCCTCTTGTGGGATATGTTATGGAGATAATCATCTCCCTGAAAAGTTGAGTGAGCCATCTAGGGGTTTTTTATTTCATCTAACCCATTCTGTTGTGTTTCTTCATGGAGTCGAAGTATGTACGGTCATGGGTTTTTGGTGTCCTTGTTAGAATAGAACTGATTGATTTTGTTTTTATTTTTAGTCTTGTTACACGTTTATTATCATTATGGAATAGACATGTTATAATTGATAAAATCATGTTACTGACACAATGGTTCTTTCCTACTAACTCTTCTACTCACCCCTATATATGAATTTTTTGTGCTTATATATTTCATGATGGATCTAGTTAAGGGAGTAATCCCTATGGTGGATTCATGAGAAGAGGATCACATAATAATTGTCAGGCTGGGACACACTCTAGTGGACCCCCACACGTTTTTAACTTATTTATTGTCTACTACTTGTTACACTTGAAATTATCACCATATTGGAAGTTATTTTTCTTATATGATATATATTCCATTTATTTATTTTATGTATGTTTACAATGATCTTTAATTTTATTTTTTATTGTTTATTAATGATCCTTTAACATGATACTAAGAGTATTATATCCACCATGATGAAATATGACCCTCGATACTAGTCGACAGCCTCTTCCCAATGGGTTGGCATGCATGAGGTCATGTGGAACTCACCTTGGACCCTGTGGGTTTGTTCTGGATGTTAAAGAACGGTATCAAGACATCATGAATCACTAACATGTTTCCTCTATTTTCCTTGATTCTTGAAAAGGTATATTGGAATTGGAATGGTTAGTAATTGGGAAGGGGAACTATGTCATTGTCTTGCTACCACTATATAGTGGGCCTCTGAGTTTCCATAAAATGGGGATACTGTGTATTTCTATTATGGACAATTAAATTAACCTTGGATGGTGCACATGATGTTGATATGAGATTTATTAGACTACATGTATTTTCATGCATCATGAATAGTAAAATAGGTACCAATTCCATATATATATTATTGTTGTTATACTATATATTATTTCATTAATTAAATTTCATGATTTTTTCTGTCTATTTTTGATAGTTTTTATTTGTGTGATATTTTTTTTCAATATTGTTATGGTATATCGATATTATAATTAATTATTTGAATTTATAAATATGTTTTGTTAGTTTATATTTATGATGAATGTGACTAATGTTCATATATAGAGACTTTGGCTACTTATAGTAGGGTTATACCTTGTTTTGAGGGTACACACCTAGTTAAAACATAGTGTGATCCCATAGACTAAATAGGGTTTATCTTAGAAAATCTTTTTTCCCAAATTACTTACTTCACATTACAGAAGATTTCACCTTGACGTATTCTTATCTGACTACATTGAAATAAGAATAGAATATTTTTATGAGGAAGGGTGTCTCTAATTTATAATTGGATTTGTAGGAGAATACAGTTTAGAAAGATATTGTACCTTTTATGTGGTTTAGTTAGTAGGACCTCTAAAGTTGAATTATTTATCTTCATTCATATTATGGGAATATAAGTATAGAACTATTGTTAAATAATTAATTACTTCCACTCTAGTATTGTTCAACTATCCATGGTATTGGAGGCCCTCAAGATGCAGAATAATGGGTTAAAAACATTATGAAGCTTTGAACAAGTATAGATTTTGAAGGATATAAATGTTAATAAAAAAAGTGATAGTATTGGGTGTATTACCCATTTTAATACCCCTGTATCATATGGGTCTAATTGAGATGAAGGGTATCATGTTACATCGAGATGACTTACATTGGAAGTGATTCATCAGGAAAACCACATCACCATATGGTTCACTAGTGTTGTTTTCCCAGAAGGCGTACAACTGTCATCAACCCTGCCTTGATTATTGGAAGCTATACTAGGTAATGGTGATGAAAATATAACCATTTACCATGATAAATGATCTTTTTGATCAGTTATGGGGAGCCTAGTGGGTCTAGAAGATTGATCTTCTGTTGGGTTTTCACCAGTTGTCTGTAAGATAATAGGATATTCTGAATACAACGTTTCATTGTAGGCATGGGTTGTAGAATTACATAGATATGAAGTTTAGACAAATAAACACAACTAAAATGTTCTTGTCCCTCATGAAACATATTATCTACCCATACATTGTGTCATTTATTATGGTGTTCATTGATGATAACCTCATATATCTATCAACACTAGAGCATCATGCTAGAAACCTAGAGATATTCTTCCATACACTTTTTGTGCATCTTCTTTATGCTATGTTATCAAAGTGTGGATTATGGACATGAGAGATAAAAATACATGGAAATGTGGAGTTTGGGATGAGTATATCCTTGTAAATAGATAAATTAGAGGTATTCATGTCCTGGACACAACCCTGGAATGTGTTAGAGATCAGAAGATTCCGAGGACTATTAGGATATTACATATGGTTTATCCAATATTTCCCCTAACTATTATCACCCAATATATCATTGGGGGAAAGGGAGAAAAATTATTATGGTTGGAAAAGTGTGAATAATGTTCCCTTGATTTTAAGAGAATGTTGATGATGGATCCAGTAGTGACACTTCATGGTCATGTGATTGGTTAGGTAGATTATTGTTATGCATCTAGTATTGGTCTATGAATGGTACCAATGTTGAGAGGGAACATGGTATCTTATCAGTCACGTCATTATGACCCCATGACAAGAAATACATTAAAAATGATATGGATCTTGCAGTCTTGGTCCATTATCTACTGTGTTTATGACAGTATCTCTTTATAAGTATATTTATTATTTTTACATACCACAAGTTCATTTACTATATCTTCACATAGAGGGGCCTAAAAGAGAGGTAGAGGTTCTATTTTGAGTATCTGTAGATGATTGAATTATTGATGGGTTAATCACCAGGAAAAGGTAATAACATTGAGTATTCTCTTAATGATAAGATATAGGATTAGTGGGATCTTGATGAGAGGACCTCAAGGGAGTAGTGGTTCTCGATGAGATTTTAGGTGATTTGAGGATAGATTCATTATTATAGTATGGTTCTACAAATTTTACTCCATTCATAGACACATTTTCACATGAGGAACAATTAAAAGAAACATAGGAGTGAGTTCCATGTTGAGGAAACCCAAGGATAGAGGTGATCTGATACTCATATGGTTAATTTATGATAGTGATGTGGTCATGGAATATAGGACAGTTATAGTTCCTACAACCATCAGAAATAAGATGATGAGAGTTTCTTATGCCTCTATGTGGGTGGTACGTCCTGGTGAGATGAAGATGTTCCATGACATTAAGTGAAAATTTTGGTGGTTAGGGATGAATAAGGACAACATGGGATTTGTATCTTGATACCATAACCTCCAAATGGTAAAGAAGAAGCACAATCATCCTGGTAGGTTTCTTTAGACACATAAATTTCCCATATGGAAGTAGTATGATGTCATGATAGACTTTGTGATAGGGATACCGAGGGCCCTAATGATTCATCATGTTGTATGGGTTATTGTTGATCGGTTGAAAAGAGTTTCTCACTTTTTACTTATTTGATAAACTCATTAAATAGAAAATATAGGAAAGCTCTATTTATGTGATATTATACATTTAATTTTATTTCCCTTTATCATTTTTATACTGAGACACAGTCTTAAAATTTATGTTTTCACAAGGTTTATAGATCACCCTACATACATAGTAGATATTGAGATAAATGAACCATCCTTAGAAATTAAAATAATTCAATAGAATGATATTCATACTGGAGGGTATAGTTTGATATTGTATTCATAAATTAAGTGGATATTGGGATGAAGAGAAATCCTTTTTTGGGTTTGTGGGAAACAGCTCTTCCTATAATTTTCATCAGAAATCACTTTGAGAGGTTCTTTAGGGGATTTTTGTTTTTCATTACTTAGTTGGTATAAAATATGATAATAAGATCCACCAGGAGGTCTTAATGACTGTTGAGGTTTCCACTCTTGATTTTGAACCACACAAGGTGTTTAATCCATTTCGTTATCTTTAATGACTTTGAGGTTGGATGTTCTTTAAATTTTTTTGATTTTTATGCACTTAATTTCATAATAACCAAATTTTTTCTTTTTTAATCATCATGTGTGATTATTATTGCATGTGGATTTTTGAGTACAGACTGTGCGACCAATTTTTTATTTTTGACTCCATGAGTGATGATAGTGTATACTTTTCCATATATGATTTTGATCACATATTTTTATGTATGTTTCTATATACCCTTGATTATAAGTTATCTCAGGTTGTGTGCACACCCTGTATGTGTGGTACCATTTCCTTGGTTATTTTAATTGGTACCTATGATAGATATACCATCATAAAATTCTATTACTTGGTAGGGGAGTTCACTTGATCGTGATGATATCGAAGAGGGACCAAACCATGTGGTAGAATTATGAGTTGGACACAATGAATGATGGGGGTGTTCTCGAGGAAGCCTTTATTTTCCAAGTGTCATTCACCCTGTGATAGTCTAGTCAATTTGTTTAATAGATATTATTGTATAAAGGAATCATGTGTCATGTTCCTCTCGAGGGATGGATGATTTTGGTTGACATCACTAGGACACTATGAGGACTCTTTAAAGGGGCTTATTTTCTTCTTTTGGACCATTATATTATATTCTGGCATGGAACCTAAGATGGTATGGTTAGGTGGGTATGTGGTGTCTTAGTTAGCGCATTGCTGGTAGTTTTGGATTGTGTGTTTATTCATGAAATGTATTTATTATCATTATGGAATAAATATGTTATACATTTCTACACCAGATTAAGTATGCATTGACATTTCCCTACTAATTCATGTACTCTCGCCCTACTAAAGCAATTTAGTGCACTTGTAGATTTCTTAAGGTGTCATGTGAAGGGAAAAGACTATTTGGTTTATCATTGGAAAAAAGAGAGAATATAAAGTGGTACACTAGGATGGAATCTAAAGGAAACCCATGGTGATATTGTTTATTTATTTCCTACATCATATTACATCGGATAGGCTTTCCACATTAGGAGTGGTTTTATTCATATGATATGTACACCATTTTTTTAGTTTCCACATGTTAACTATGATAATTTATTATATTATTTACTGTTTATTATTGATCATATAACATGGTATTTATGGATTAGTCTCACTATATATATACTAAAACCCTTAGTTCAATTATGTGGCCTCTTACACACAATAATGTGTGTATGAGGTCATGTGGAACTCGGTTTAAACTCGATGGTTCTTGTGAGGATATTACAATCACCACATGAAACTGGTGGTATGTATAAGTTAATTTTAATAGAGAATAATATTTTAATTATATAATCATTATTCTAGAAATGTAAAATTATACATACCTTCTTCAAATCATGTTTATATAAAAATTGAAATGTTACTCAGGTGTACATATGGCCTACCATCTCCATGATTGTATCACAATTCATTATTCATAATGTTATTTACAGGTAGGTTTTGAAAAGTATGATTAATATATTAAAATTATATTTATTTCATTATTATTATTATATAGATTCTGGAATAATGACCACTTTTACCATGGTATACAAGTTGATATCAATTTTATATTATGAACTTATCATCATTAAAACACCTGAAGTTCACTTAAATGATGAAGTAATTAAATATATCATTAAAATAAACAAAATTAATGTTATAATGATAAGGTATTAAACATGAAATTTTTTTTTGAATTAAATAAATAATATTTGTTTTTAAATAAGTTTTATAATACATACATAGGATTTCTGGACTCATGGTGAGGGATTTCATCTTAATTTACCTTCAATGTGGCATATTTTAATTTTATAAACAAAATTAATTTTATACAATTTATATACTATCTCGTCAAATTCTTTGTCATGAGTATCCTAATATTAATGGTATTTTGTTTTTTACTTTAATTTATTTCATTCACTGGATTAATCTTAAAAGGTTACCAAAATGGTACATATTATAATGTTATAATCTCATTTATTTCGTAATTGTTTGTAATTAAAGTGACTTTGGGAGAGATAATATGCTATTATTTAACTCAAACATCTATTTTTTTTCCTCCTATAGATATAAATTTTGTTTAAATTTTTATATTCCATTTTCATATGTATTTATTGAAGAATCATCAAGAAATTTGTTTATACGAGATAGCGATATTGTATTTTCTTTTATATCAAGGATAATACACTTCAATATATATGTTTTATAACATGTATTCAAGAATTTTATCATTTATATATCACTGATTTCATTAGTTCATCATCAAGAATATTTTACTTTATTAACTAATTTATTAAAAATTAATCTTTTTAACAATTTTCGTATGACAAATTTGGACGATCTTAACAAAAGTGTGGTTGAAATGTTTTATTTTTTCAAATAAATATAAATATCATTCTGTATCTTCATGAATATTTATTTATTTGATGATTCTTTAAATTTTTTACAAGTATATTTTCAAATAAAAGTTTTTCCCAAATATTTTTCATATTTTTTTAAATAAAGTTACATTGGGAATGGAATTATTATTTTCCTCAAGAATAATTTTTAATGATTTTTTCGTTATATTTCTAATCATAAATGACATCAAAACTTAGTGTTTCATATGATCCAATGGGGATATGTTGTAATTCTTCCAACCTTTTTTCTTTTCCTATATGGAATATGATTATTTCAAATAAATTTTCATAGAACAGATTTTTTTCCATGGGTTTACCAAAAAAATAAAGGATTGATGGTTGTTTTCAAGGGTGTTATGTTGAAAAGCTTGAGATTCTGAATTTTACATTCATCATACTATTCTTGGTAATTATTTATGATAAAATATTATCCTAATATAGATCATGAGGATGGGTGAGATTAAATTATATCTTTAATGAACATGATAAAGAGACCAAGTTAACAAGTTATCGGTTCCTCTTAAGAGATTATAAGGATTTTTCAAGATGGTTATTCCATTTATATGAGAGATTGTAATAATGAAATAAAATGGATTTTCTAGGTTACCATGTAATGCATTGGTCTTACGTGAATTTATAGCTGATCATTTACTTAAGTATTGTTTTCACATGATAATTATTATTATCTCATATAACTCTTGTATTATATTAAATCTTTAGTCCATGTCTTAGAATTTTTGATCTACGTTTTTATGGTTTTGAATTCTCTTATGTTATGATAATTCACTTTGATTATGTCATCACACCCATTTTCTCATATTATTCTCACTGATGAAATTAAATTGGCAATGTTTAAGCTTACCATTAATAGACATTTGAGCTCACACTTCTTTTGTTTCCTTTTCCCAAGGTGTGAAAAAAGGTATTAAGTATGGTATTTTTTAGAAGTATACTATGTGTGAATAAATTACGTGGATATAATATAGATTTTTTTTGAACTATATGTTTCTGTACCCATGTTCTAATGTATGGGTTTTTTAATTCTCTTAAACTATACACATAAAATGTCCATGAGTATATAAGTGAACCAATATTTCATTTAATGTTTTATTTTTTGGATGGTTAAAATTTATACTCATTTTTTGGTTACAATGATAATATTTTAATAATTATTTTATTAGCACCATATCATAGATTTCGAGTTGGATGCTATTATAGAAATTTTTATTTCATAAACTTTTCAATTTTAATAAGTCATACAAAGTAACATTGTTAGGATATTTAATAAGGATTATGTTTGGGATAAAATATTTGTTCCAAAATGTATATTTTTTCATCCAAAAAATTTCATAATTTTTTTTATAGATTATTAATGATAGGTATTTTTTTTAATTAATTTCTTATATTATTAAATTTTTAGTGGGAGATAATTTGATATATATATATCTAAATCATGTTAAATTGTATCTTATGATTTAATAAATCATAAGGGGTGATATGCATGTCATGAATTTCACAACATATGATATGTTTTTATCATGGAGGATTCATCAAATGTGGAATTATCCTGTATCATGAACTATGATTGGATGATGATATATATTGTATGAGATGAATGCACCTTCCATTTTTATTGTCATATGGTTTCCTTAATTTTAATATATTATTAGTGGATTAAATAGTCCATGAACGTCCTCAGATTGAATTCATGGTCTTGTTATCTGAGGGAACACTAAGGGACTCATTTGATGTTATCTAGTATTATCAATACATTATTCAATGATCAAACAAGTTGAGGAGTCCTATAAAATGGAATGGGATCCCATATTTAATGTTGTGGATAGTGTTGGTATTATAATTAGATTGCTGATAGTATTTCTATAAACTCTCTTATTCCATTAATATTTCTCATCATTTCCCACTGATGGAAATAACACCAGTTTGACAAATAGGCATTCTATTGTTGTAAACTAGGCTATAAATATTTTTTACCCTATCAAATTTAGTGTATCATCCTAAACTGAACCAGCCAGTCCAAATCGGAGTTCCACATGACCTCATCCATACATCCCTATGTGAAAGAGGCTTCCAACAAGAAGTTAGGATCTTGAGTTGGACCATGGGAAGACTATACCCTCAACAACATATCATAGGGTCAATAATAATTTAAAAATATATAATATATATAAACAGAGTACATGATAACATAGATAAGTGTAATACATTTCATAAAATAAAAGTAGATCCCAATTTGGAAATCAAATCCTTGGTATAATAAGAATATAATAAAAAATTTATTAAATAATAGCAGAGTCCCATAGTTCCCATATTGTCTTACTATCAGATTCTTAATAAACGTATCATTCGTCAATGAAATTCCCCTTACCATTTTTGGGTCTATAGTCATGATGACTACAAGAAGAAAAAAATACCTAAATAGGTTGTGAATACAAGACTCAGTAGGAAAACAAAAAAGGACCCTATTGTTAGTGAATGAAATATATAAGTGTATTAAATGAAATATAATGTGGTATAGATATAAAAAATTATATAACAAAGTATTGAAAGTATGACTGGTGCTTTGGATGGACTCTACTAGTTTTAGCACTATGCCTGGTGAAGCATACCTACCTCAGCCCAATATTATATGGATCATAAATATCCCTCATAACACATCAAACATGATGGATAACAATATTAATCTAACACATTCTATGGGATGAGAGAGGCCATGTACATGCCAACCCAATTCTGGAACATCTTCCTCATGTGGATATACTAAAAATATGTAATATCATACATTTCAAATCATATATAGAACATCACTTATGTATGGATTACCCTAATAATTATACACATCTCACTGACTGAAATATTCAATGTACAATTAAACCAACGTCTGGATCATCGATCATAGAGGATAATCCCAAACATGTGTCAAATCATTATTTTATTCCAAAATGTGTCATATCTGACATGTCGTCCAATGATAGCCAGAACATATGTCACATCTTGTATCATAACCAAATAGCCCAGACAACATGATCTACTATTGATGATATAAATAAGACATATTTGAAACATATAATGAAAATTATAGATCAATATCATGTCAAACCATGTATTATCATAAACATGGTCCTCTCAATCCATATGCAAGAAACATAAGTACAAGACAAAGGCCACACATACAAAACTCATGTTATCGAGAATCAAACATAGGTCCCATTGGATACACACACATTTCATGAAATCCTTAAAAATAAACTATAATAAAATATATGTTGAATTTAGGGCCATCCTATCTTTTTTGAAATGGTGATTAGCGACATGGGTTTACATTAAAGAGAAATTTAAAAACTAAGAGATAATGTCAAAGAATGAGTATTTATTTAGAATTATCATCATATCAGATATATAAAACACAAAAATAATATTATATTAAATCTAAAATAAATATCTTGTTTCCTTCAAGAACATTTTTAGTAATTAGTTTCTTCTCGTTGAGATGAACCCAACGATATAAATGATCTGTCAATCTAATCACCGTTGGAGAAGAAACCGAATAGAGAATTATTAAATATAATATAATATAATAAAATAAATAATAATAATATAGAGTGGGGGGATATATGAGGTGATAGGGAAATCTTAAGTATGCTTTTCCTTAGCTTTCGCCCCATAAAATCCACCTTTTTGACTTTTGGTCTATCTCATCCGTTAATTTTTTCTATTATTTACTAACAAATTTAAATTTGATTTTAATAAAAATAAATAATTCATTAATATAGATAAAAAATTAATCCATATATATATATATTAATTATATATATAAATCCACCAGCATATACATATATATACTCACATATATATATAAACACACACACGCACAAGTATATATATATATATCCCTTGTACATACAATTTATATTCATATACACATATTTATATACATCTATACACCCCCATATTTATATATATACATATGAATTAATCACAAATATTTATAGACATTATATATATACACACCAAATATATTTACAAAATATAAGAATAATAATAATAATAATAAATATTTTTATTATTATTAAATATCATACATTATTTAAACCATTAAAAATTAAAAAATTACTTCCATTAAATAAATAATTCATATAATTTATTAAAAACATATAATTTAATTTATTTTTCATATGAAATAATATTTTCATTATTACTAAGTAACCAAAAAATCACCCATAGAAAAAGGTCACAAATTAATTATGATACATAATAATTATTCAATTAAACATATACATTTTTATCCATTTTCATAAAACAGTATTATAATTCTAATAAAATTATTATTATTATTATTTCTAACTAAAAAATGAAAATAGATGCAAATTATTATTAACCATACTTGTGATCAAACCAATAATCTGACATGAACAAAGGTTATTTGTTTTCTAGTTTAAAACAAACCTTCCAAATTTTAGAGTAGTATTGGATTTTCCTTCTGATACATTATTGTTTTGGAAATTACATTATTTTTGAAAATCCATGTTACAATTTATAATATATTTAATTATAATATGAATTACAAGGCTTAGTAGGACCAAGAATCCCTTGCTAACATAGTGCCTAACTCCGAAAATAATCCATAGAATATTACAATGTATTAACATGGTTTTTACCCGTATTTAAAACCTTTATATTATATAATAACTGATTTTTATTTCAAAATTACACTATCTTATAATAATACTCATAATATATAAAAAATTTGGGTTTCTATTAACCTTAAAAATGAAGGATAATTAAATTATTGTCTTTTAAGACTTCTCATCCTAGACAATTATCTCTAGTAGTCTTATTAGAACATTTTTGTTCATTTAGCTGAAACATCAAACTCTCACTCCAATATTTATGATGAAAATTATATATAATAAAGATAAAATTAGGAACATAAAAAACATTATATATTATCAATGCTCACAAAATGTTTCCCTTTGAGTCTACCCATAACCCAAGGTATACCCCTCCTAGCAATAACAGTAGTCTACGTCCCTACATGTTAGTCAAAGACATCATATACATAGTTATTGTTCTCATTGACCTACAATAATTTCTATTTTAATTAGACTATTGGATTAAATATTACTATCAATACTGAGGATGAATTATATATATGTTTTATTGATCAATAATATTTGCAAGGTAAATAATAGTTTAATTATATTATTACATAGATATTTGATAAATATTTATTCACTAGATTATGAATAATATATTAATTTTAATTATTAATGAATAAAATATTTAATTGAATATTTAATCCTATATTTAATAAAATATAAGGATTATGAATGTACCAAGAACAGATCCATTTAAAAATATTAATTTTCCAACTGTTAATATACATATAAATATATATCATTGTGCATGTTAGTACACCCTATAAAATAGTATAATTATTATTATATGTCATGGAATTTTTCAATTATTATTATATTATTTATGTGTTAATATGAAAATAAATAATATTTTAACCTAGACATTGAATCTATAAATAGATTGTTATATCTATTGTGTAGGGTTAATCAAAATTTGGGATTCAATATCGTTGTGCCCAGTTGATCTCTCACTCATGGATTTTACCCTTCTATTTGTCTTAATAAAAATAATAACTCATTAAAGAATACTGTAATTAGAGTAATAATGATAACAAACACAACATGATTGATTCATTGTGATGGAACCTGAAAATGAATCAGTGTCAACGTTTCACATATGGACCACTTCTATAGGGATTCTACACTTCGATCATCTAAGAACAATGAAGATAATCCATGTAGGATTCTAAAAAGATCAACACCATCATTGAGGATAAAATCTATAATGAAAAAAACTCATTGGACCCTGAACTAGTCTCCTAAGCCAATCCACGGAACACCCCTAGAGGCATTCTTGATCCTTCCAGGATGGAGAAAAGAGCCATGACAGTGACAGAGTAATGCAAGGAATGATTTTTCCCAATATAAATAAATAAATGAAATGGAAATAATGAAGAGAAAATCAAAATAAATAAACCAAACAAAATTAATAAACAAGAACTGAATAATATGAAACTAACCGAACTCGATGACCGAACTATCTCTATGTTACCTCGTGGGTCACTATACGACTCAATGATCAAACATCACCTAAGGCGAAAACATCCATGTTGAAACCATCACAATGAATAAAGATAGAAAATAATTATAAGCATTAGTATTAAAACATAATAGGCTAGCTCTGTATTCTTTTTCCCAGTACACTACACTTAAAATTAATGAAATGTCGATTCTATGTTTGAACTTCAATATATTAAAATATGTATTTATAATGTTTTTACATAAAATAAATGTAAAATTCATTTCCCTTAATCATTTACAGAACCAAAATCTGACCTTAAGTTTTACCATGCTATTTCAAGGTTAAAGTGATGATTTTATTCAATACAGGCACTAAAGACATTTAAACACCTTTTATTTTGAAAAAAAATTTAAAAGTAGTTATGAATCCAAAACATTACATTCTAGTAAAAACACCACATAAAATTACTAATGAAATTTTTATAGAAAGGGAAATGTAAATAGTTTCAAGTGTATCAAAAAATAATTCAAATATCTAAAGGGCACAAATCCTAGGCGAACCCGTGAGATTGAGAATAATATATACGAAACTAATACCTACAACACCATCTACAGTAGAATGACATATATGAGGAAATCTAATGATCTATATTCTCATCCACCCTTTCTCATGAAAGAATGATGGAAAATCCCATAGCAATAGACCCAAACATATCCACCTACTGTGGGCCACTATTTTTTACCATAACCTACCAGTGCATCACTCATATCAGACAATTATCTCGATATGATAGGTTATAATGTCTTAGGTATTAATTGGGGTGAGCCAACAGAATGTAGCGGAGCATCAAATCATACTGTATATAATAATAATTTCAATGAAGGCCTCACCCCGAGTCTCCCCTATGACCATTCTCAAGCGTTTAAAATAAAATAATTATAAAGGGTCAAGTAGAAGAACCCCTACAGTGGATCTCGAGAATCCCCAAAAAGGGGCTCCCAACCATTTCCTGCAATAAAGGCATTCGAAACACCCAATGTGGTTATCATTATAAAAACATTTCACTAATTTCACGAAATGGCTAAACAGTCCCTTATACATTCATAATCAAACCCTTATATCAAAATTAAAACACTTTTCAATGGTGGTGTCAAGCACACCATTTCTACTAAAAATAATTTATAAACATTCCTCAAAACATTTACCTCACACATTCAAGGAAAACCCAACATAAACCGAAATTACAATAGATCCTTAATTATACATTTCACCTAAAATCATTCTAAAAATCCACCATTACTCTTTTTTACTTTAAAACCACTTAAAACAATATTCACAAATCCCACATTAATCAACAAACACATTCATTTTTTATGATGGTGTGAAAACAAGCCAAAAAACCTTGCAAACTGAAACAAGTTTCATTATAAAACACAAAACATTTCAAAAACGATATAAAGAACCCCATATCATCATTTCACATAATACCGACAAATTTATAAATCCAAATCAATAATTTTTTATATCACACTTTACCCATAAAATTTGGTCTGTAATTCTATATAAAAAAGACATAACGCATGAAATATTTACCAAAAAAATTTCAATTTAATACAGAAAAATGTATAAACACTAATTTCATGCATTAATTTTATTTCAATTGTTAATCATTGTTTAAAAATTATATACTATGTGCTTAAAACAACCAGTTTTCAAAATTCGACAAATCATAACACATGTAAAAATAAATTTTTTAATATAATACGCACCATAGAAACACTACCGTTCATTATTCTCAAAAGACAAATAATTTATTAAATATTTGAACAATTTCTAAAATCATCAACAAAAGGAACAACTAGGTTCTATACCAAAACCCACACAATTTTACACACAAATACTAATTTAAAATTTATTTCACAGAATTACCATATCAAATAAGATTTCAAACCTTATTATCATATCACGAAAATGATCATAAGGTTGTTAAAAAATATTAATCATGAATAAAATGTGAACAAATCATGAAATTAGTGTTTCTTAAAAAAAAGGCCCAATGAAATGGAATTCCTACCTCGAAACTACGGTGTGATCATAATGCCCACTATGAGTCACCATGTGCAGGTTATAAAATCCTAAACTTACCAAAATAATACATTAATAAAAAAACCCCATATCTAACAATGTTAAAAAAAATAAGAAAAAATTAGAATAATCAAATAGAACAAGAATTAAATGGGTAACACATGGTTTACCAGCTAGGTGGGGGTTGCACTCTAAAAAATGAGGAGGAAAAATGTGGCTCTCCAGAGGATGGTTCACACAATGGGAAGGAACAATAGAAAGGGTGGTTATACCATGGTTAGCACGCCATATGGGGAAGGATCACATAGAAGATGTGTGTCGCACCAAGAAGAATAGGGATGGGATGCACCACTAGTGGTGGTGGCCAAACAACAGTGGATGTTGCACTGGTGGAGGTTTTGGATGTATGGAGGGATGTGTTTTGGTGGGGGTTCTGGAGGTAGGGTGGTTAGGCTGGATGAAGATATGGGTTATTGGGTACCAGGACAGGGTTCCCCGACAAGAGAGGAGGGGGCCCGCGTGGCTGGATGTGGGCCATTCAGGTGGAGCTACGCCATTGGTGTGCATTGAGTAGGAGAGTTGTCAGGAGGGTTATGACGGGATGTTGTTCTGGGAGGAGTAGGAGAGGCAATGTTCACCTGTGGGTTTCGTCGCTGTAAAGGAGGAAACCGACTATGACGAAGGGTGTGCACCAGAGGGGTGGGTTGTTGTGTCTGTAATTCGTGCAGAGGGGAGTGGGTAGCAACTAGGGTTTCATTTTTTCAATTAAACAAGACACCCCATAATAAATCTACATAAAATGTATCCAATAATAATAATAATAATTATTATTATTATAATAACATGTTGATTAAATTAAAAATAATAAAAGTATTCATTTCATTTTAATAATAATAAAAATATGAACAAAAAATATTTAAAATGAAACAACAAAGTCTAAAATTTATCCAAATTAATTTTTCGATGATGAACATGCTACACAGTTGTTTGGGCGAAGCCATGCGGTATCACACTCCACTTGTGCACCTGACGACATCAAAACTAAAATGTGTAATTTTTAATATAAGCCCAATATTTTTATTTTTTACTCAACTCGAACCCCAAAAAAATATTTAAAGGTATGAAAATAATTAAATAAACTAAATACACTGGTTTGGGTGTGATAGGATCCTATTATTTTATAATCATTTATGAATAAATATATAAATAAATTATAAATTTAACATGCAATATCATCAAATATGGCTCGAAGAAACTCTAAGATAAATAAATATTTTAATTTTACACCCACCAATGGTGCTTCTACTATTCCCTTAACCTACTATAACACCTCTGGAAAAGTGATACATAAAAATAATAAAATTTACTACTCATATCAATAAGGTGAACCATTATTTTTGGGATCCTACCTAATTAGAACTCCATAGTTAATTAGTACTTACCTAGAGAAGTGATAATGATAGGTAACCTCTTAGTAAATTTTCTAAGGTATGTGTTAGTGAGGAAAAATAATATATAAATATCATGTGTTGTTCTATGTGGAATTTCATTATTCAGTTACGTTACCTCATTGGTTAATAGCATGTGATGTACTAGGAAGGAAACAAAGGTATTACAGGAAAGCGATGTGATCATATGATGAGGTTCACAGAAAAGAGATGATGGGTCCTAATAAATGTTATTAGAGCCAATATCTAGTACAAATTGCCTTTCCAATTCCTAGGTTTTATGTTGGGGTCTACAATGATGGTGTTATTCTTTAAAGGTGTGGTGATTGTAACACCCCAAGAAAAGTGATACATAAAATTTCTAAATGATATTAACCCTATCAATAACATGAAAATTTCAATTTCGGAGAATTCCTTATTAGAATTCCACAGTTCAGCATGATCGACCTGGAATAGTAATCGGGATGGGTGATCTCTTGGTATGTTTCGTAGAGTGTCTATGAGTGGGAAAAAAAGCACGCTGATATAACATGTGTTGGCCTATAGGGATAGTCATTAGTCTGATAAGTGATCTTGAAATATATTATTTTGTGGTGTGATGGGAACGAAACATAATTATTACAGGAGTCCCATGGGGTTAAATGTCTAGGTTTAGATCCTAGAGATATTCGGCCATGATAGGTATGAGATAAAAATTGATTCCTGAAAATCAATAAGTATAATCTCTTGTATAAGAAAGATAAAGGATTTTTACATTGGGTTACAACTACAATTTTCATTGTTAATGTTTATATTCAATTACATATTGATATATCGGAAAATTTGGGCATTATTTCTCCTACCATTGATCATTAAATGATCCATAAAACCAATAATGAAGTAGTAGGTTCTGTAGAATCAACTCTAATATACTCCGACTTTCACTATATCCAACTAATAGTAAGATTCATTCCACTAGATATCACTTTATAAATATTTATATTATTTAATATGGATTTAATAAATGGATCTAAAATGTGATATATCATATAAACAATACTTACTATGACCTCATAAAATTAATAAAAATCCTTCTAAATGTGATATATCCAAAGTATATTACATTTCTATTAATGTGAACTTGGATCCTTAGAAATATCAACCATTTTTGTATTATCAGGATAAAATGTGAAATCATACCTATAAATATGCACTACAAAAGGATCCTAGATGATATTTCATTTATAAATTACTATTTTATTTGTATCATAATCCAATATTATGTCAAACTCAGCTATATAATTAGAACCCACTGGCTACTTTCGTCTCTTCTTACTCAAAACCCTTCTATTGAGGATGATGAAAAATTCACACTATGAATATAGATCATATTAATATATATGGAAACTAGAATATGTGTATCCCAAAATGGAAATCTCATAATATCCTCCATAAACCAAGAATATATATTTAATTATCCTCAGAATGTTTAGGATAGTCATTACTATAATCTGATTGTGATCTCATGAATCTTGATGATAAATTTTGATTATAATAATGGGGAATGAAACATCTAACCTAGTACATATCAAGACATACATGACTGATCATATTGTTGATACATAAAAAATCATGGTTTTCATTTTCCTCTCCTAATGCACCTAAGGAAACATTTTCTTGGAGAGATATATGTTAGGTTAAACTAGAACAAATCCCATCATTTTACATTCTATATTGAGTTTCATCAATAATATGACAATATAGGTACCATTTCATAGCCCAATTAGGCTCTTGGATCTATCGTGATGGGTCTTTATCCCAATAATACAGACCATTTCACCTAATTTTTCAATGGATAATAATTTGATAATTCATTAAATAATATTATATAAGGCTAGTAAATCACTTTTAATTATTAATATGTAATCAACACAAACTATGAGGATAACAATGTTTATCCCACTAAATTTTTTTTAGACATAAGGAATACAATCATTATTTGTGTAACATATTCTTTTTATGGCTCCATCAAAGTAAATTTCACATAACATGGATTCTTTCTTTATCCCATATGTATATATCTAAAACATTCATAAATTATTGGAATTTGTCAGATAAAGATCCCCTCTAGTTTCTATAGATTTAAATCTTCCATAATATTTCCATTAAGGAAAGTAGTTATTATTTTCTTCTTTCATATCTCACAATTTTAATAAGATTTTTTGACTAGTACAATTATAATGGATTTTTGTATATAAACTAGTGAAATGATTTTATTTTATTCAATTCATTATTGTTTCTTAATCCCTATACAAATTCGTTTAGATTTATAAGTACAAATTTATATTCCATGATCAATTTTTTCTTGAATACCCATTTTAAAACCATTGAATTTATATTAGTTAAAGTATATACTAAAACTAAAACTTTTTTATACATAGAATTTAGCTCCAAATTTATAACCACTTTTCATATGGTATCTTTTGAGCTACTTATTTATACCATGAAGGATACAAGTTCATTATTATAAACTATTAATTTTTTACCATCCTCGATGACCCAAAAATTATATCTATATAGTTATATATCTACTATAAGTATCATGCACTATTATTATCCCTCTAGATCATCATCATCAATAGGGCCTTATGTAATCCATTCTTGTTTCAACTCTATTGTATATAATTCCCAAAATTCAGTAAAATATATCTTACTCCTACTATATATAATGGATATGTTTTCCCTCCCACATATAATGGATTTTCTATAAATAATTTCATTTATATTTGATTGTTTGTATAGATATTATTTATTTTTCCTTCTGGGTATATTATAAACATACACATTGTACCATGGGGTATATGTTTTATTTAAAATAGTAATTAAAAATGTCTCGAAACCTCACACCTGTAAGATCGATAACATATATTTCATTCCCTACAAAAGGTTGTATGTAATACCATTCATCATTTTATTTGGATCAAATTTTAGTTTATATATCATAGTCTTAAAGGTATCTCCTTAAATTGATAATGGATCGCACACATAACTCATTATTGATCTCACCATGTCCAATAATGTGTGACTTATCCTTTCACTGATAAAAATCTAATATGGTGTATAATGAGGAATGATTTGAGAAAAAATCACAAAATCCCATTGATATTAGATGAAATAATTGTTAATATACTCTCCACCATAATATTATAATAATTTATTTATCACCCTACCAAGATAATTCTCTACATCATTCTGGAATTTTATTATTTTAATACAAATATTATTCTCTACTACATTTTCCAATTACATAAATATATAATATGATTTAGAGATATAACTTATTTTGTAGACACATCCATATCTAAAAAATTTATTAGTGAAATTTATGATGTAAGAGTATCCACCTTGAGATTTTACTAGAAAAGGTACACACACATCAATCTGAACCAATTCTTAAAACCAAGTGGCCATTTTCTCTATCAACTAAAGGATTCCTTTTCTTATTTTTCGTTTAAAAAATATGAAATATATTAATCTATTTTAGTTATAATTAATCTAAATACCCATCTCAATATAAATATTTGAAGATATATTAGATTACAGGTTCGTGTTTGTGATTCCACAACTAGGTATGAACTAATTCATGTGAACTTAAGTCATTATGGATTTCCAATATGTTTGGTTTTATATTCAGGTATGTCAAGACTATTGATTAACTATTTTAAACAAAAACATATGATATCATTATAAAAGTAACAACTCTTATTCCCAAATTTTAAAATAAATCAATCCATATCTAAATAGGACATGGATGTATTGTTTTTTGTAACATTGACCAAAAAATAATTATTCTTAAAAACAATGACTAAACTCTTTATTAATGTGAGATGGTAGTCTCTGCTAGCTAGTATAGCTAATCATTCTTATGTAGAATCTTATAGGTCCATATCACATATATAATCCTTTATGAATATACTTTTTTCCTGTATTTGGATATAAATTCAAGCCCCACAAGCTATATATAATATAAATTCATAGAAATATGAATATTATATTAACTCAACATGAAAATCCATGTAAATCATGTCCATAAACAGATACTCTTCATGATTCTGAAATTGTTAATTCATCCATAAACTCTAATTAAAACACACAAATAAATGAATGTGTCATAGGGATGTCTAGGTAAATACATAGATCTACAGTTTCATTCTAAATCGAGTAGTTTATGCAATATAAGACATAATATTTTTTAAGGGACTTTATCATATACATAAGTCACCTTATTTTACACTTTACATTCCTGCTAATTTTTTTGGATTTTATATAATTTTTAACCATGTTTGAATAAAATAAATTAAACATAATCCATTTATTTTTTCAAATTGAGAATCATTATTATATAATTATTTTATTCGATAATTTTTGACATCAAATAAACATGAAAAATAAATTGACATGCCTTGGATATAATATAAATATGTGTAATGATCAAAATATTAACATCTAGTAATATTATTTAGTATATGATAATGTAACACTTAACCATATAGGAATAACTCCTAGAACTATGATTTTCTTGAGTTGCAATAATTTCACCTAAAAACAATTTATCTCCTTCGATGTTTTTATTCTGGTCGGGTTTTGAATCACCACATATCCATGGATCTCATTCCTTTACACATATTTACTCACACATGGGTGAGAAAATCCAAAGGTATGTGGTATCATAAAATAATCTATTGATACATTGTATTAACATAGTAATGGTGGGAGGGATGGATTGCATTCCATAATATTTAATTTAATAGATCTTTTAACCCATTAAAAACCTATTAAATAAATACTAAGTAAAATAGAGATCTAGAATATTCCTTGAAATATTAATATCACGATAACCCAAACATGAAATGGATACACATTTGATAAAATTGGGTAGCAGTTATTTTTATTCATTCCCTATTTAGATAAATTACTAAAATTGATATATTAATTATCTTATTAATTCATTAATTAATTTATCTTAATGTTTTTTCAATATAGTCCTATTGATTCCCATCCAATTTATATATAATTAAATTAAATAAATTTTATTTTAAATTATATTTGTATATAGAATTTACTATTGCACATCATTTCATGAAACAACACTTTTTATGGAATTAGTCATGTAAAATTTATATAAATAGCATGTTATCATACATGGTTTTCATGATATGAAATGATGGGATAAATATCACAACATCTTTTTGTTTAGTCCAATTCTTATTATTAAATTTTTTTCTTTTTGATATTTTATTATAAAATAATATCCTTTTGAGGATATTATATAAATTACTATATTTTTTATTATTGTAATTGTTTTGTTTTTTACTATTTTCACTTGACACTGTTGGTGTGTGCTATATTTTATTTGCTACCACAATTTTATGTTGAATATGAGGATATAAAGGAGGACATTTACATTAGATTAATGATGAGACATTGGGGATATAAATCCATTAATTATAGTGGTATCGATGAAGATTAATATGGTTAAACCAAGGTGTTTCCATTATTTTTATTTGATGGATTCCATTATATTAAGGGTTTACCTATAGTCAAATTAAATAATCCCTTTTTGATTTTGGTTTAAACAAAGAACAACCTTGATATAGGATGTTTCGCTTTCAATAAAAACATTTACATGAGTGTTTGGTTTATTATCCAGTACACCATGTATGGTTTAAATTTCCATTGTTGTTATAAAATTTATATATTATAGTATATCAAATGTATTTACATTGGTTTTACTAATTATTTAATTTTTAGATATTTTTCTTACTTTGTCATTTTATATTTTCATAATTTAGTAACATTTAGTTTACTATTTACTTGAATTATTAGTTAAATTGTTGGTTTATTTTTACTATAATTCACCCCCCTTCAGTCTTATTGTGTTTAGTTCAAGTATATCTTAGAAAAAAGTTGGTATCATATCCAACTGTTCATTTTATTAGACCATTTCAAATATTCTTATACTGGAAAATGGTATGGAGAATATAAATTTTTTATAGGATTTATAGTTGGAACATTTGTGAATATAAATACTAGTTGACGAAAAATAATTGATGGTGCATACTATGAATATTGGTTTGATTGTGTGAATATTTTTATTATTAATCTTTTCATAGATAATTTTCTTATTATTTTCAAGAAATACAGGTTTTTGAAAAAAAAAAATTCCCTTTAATCATGATGAAAATCTAAGGAGTCAAGATAATTTCAATGTATTAAATACTCCATTATATTATATTAATCCTAATATATATTTTCAAATAATTTTATATGAAACTGTAAATGGAATTTGGAAGAATATATAGATATCACCTTTTTAAACCACTAAAGTTCTTGAAACTCATAGAGTGGTGTTAAGACCTTGCTATATTGATTTTAATTTTATATATTTTGACTCTATAACATTGATTCATTGGTTATTGATAATATTTGTTAGTAGACATAAATATTTTGTGGAGAATGAATTATCGAATGATGAACTAGTTGAGAAAATTTTTTATATACTTTTGAAGGACTGATAATATTAAACAATTTGTGTATATGAAACATAAAATTTTATGATGTTATGTCTTAATGATTTTATTGGAATTCTAACTCAATATGAGAATTTTATTAAGATATATTTTGAAAAATAGAAAAGGGATAATAGAATATATTTTCCTTTTACATCCAAAAAATAATAATTATAATGCTATTAATTTTTATGTCTATATTTTGAATAAAACTACTTTATAGAAGAAGTGTATACAAAATTAGATTAACGTAACTCATTTGATAGTGGAAATTAACATACAAATATTTCTCTAAGGAAGAACGATATTTTTTTCGATTATTATTTTGATTTCAATTTCATAATGGAATAAAGGGATGTGAATGAAAAGAAATACCCATTTGAAATAATTTATTATGAGTGAAATAAGTCCAATCATATAAGGATAAATTTTTCAAAATTAAATAGGAATGAAACTTAATCTGGTAGATCAACTAAAATAAATAGAAATAATAGTTTTAAAGATTTAAACACATAGAGTGTTAGTGGATGACACACAACGTAGAATAATTTTTTAGATAATAGTGACGCTAGTTAGAAAATTATTGGATTTTATGGGAATATTCTTAAAAAATAAAATTGATTTTTAGTTAAGGTAACAAGTAAGTTTATTACAATTTTTACTTTGATTTATAATTTTCATATACCTTTGGATGATGATTCATGTTCCAATTTATCAGAAGATGAAATTTCAACATCATTTGATGATGAAAATTTTACATTATTGAAGGATGTGGAGGATTTATTACTTTTGAGGACATTACTAGATATATTACTCATATCCAACAAATTAAATATTGTTTTTTCCTAGTGTATAACTTTATTAATAAAAAATATAATTTAAATACATGCTTCTATGATTTCTGAACATTTATTAGAAATAGATTCTAAATATAAATATATTTCAACATCTGATAATCATATTGTAGTTACAAAACATAAATTATAAACTAGTGGCATAAAAATTAATTTAACCATTTTTACTTTTGAAAAGAATAATTTTAATATATATATATATATATTAAAATATATATAAAATATTCTAGAATGTAATATTTCAAGTAAATCACAATTTCAGTAAAACTAATGTCTTCTTAAAACTAAAACATTCTTGAGAAAAAATCAATGTGGCGATCACCAAAAAAATCATAATTACATAAATAGTGTTCAATAATTTGTATTTCATAAATATTTTTTATATTAATATCTTTAAGTTGTTCAATATAATATAATTATATATATTTAGATTCTTAAATTTTATTTTCTAACATTACTAGTCCAAATCATTGTATGAGTATTATGAAATTAGTCTTATTCATTATAGGGAAAAAATGTAGAAAACCAATAGTTAAAACAATTTTTACATATACAATGTTTCTTTTTGAAATATTTTTGGAGAAAAATAAAATATATAGAACATAAAAAAGGAAAATGGCAGATGATTCTCATTTGGATATAATTTCTATATTGAAATCATCAGAATTAATGATGTAAACATTCTTAGTAAATAAATATTCTGTAATGTATTTTTTGTTTTTTAAATTAAGAAAAAACCTATCATAATCATTCAACTATGCCATTATAGTTCCCCTATTAAAATATGGAATTCTAAATTTCAATTAAATGATCTGAATGAAAATTAATTATATCAACCAATAGGAATTATTATGTTTATACACTAGACATAGAAGTCCATATACCCTAGAACATTACAAGTTTATATGAATCTAAATATTTATCTTTGTTATCTTATAGAAGATTAAAAAACTACATTTTTATTTCTTTCTCTGAAATTTCTATGATTTTTCATGCAAGGTTCCTACCTAAAATATGGTTTAAATCTTCTATAAAAAAATTATACTTATCAATTTGGTGAGAAACCTATGTTTAGATTTAAATCTCTAAAACAAGCTACAACTCCCAGAGATTTATATTTGTTGTACATCGATTTATTTTTTCCAATAAAACATTCACGTTTTTGTGGAATCAATATATGTATACCTTGATTAATGATTATATACATTCCTCTCAAAAATATCTGATACCATGTTTTATTTTAAAATATCAATGATTTTTTTAAAAATGGGGAAAACCTGCATTTGTTGAATTCATAGAGTAATCATGGTTTTAATTTTGTATATTATAAATTTAAAGCATTTTTTAGCAAAAAAGGTAGTAATGATAACTTGTAATTACCAAGAACACCTCATTAAAAAGATATAGTTAATATAATGAATATAATTCTTCAATAAATTAATCAAATATCGATATGTGAATATTCATTTTCTAAAAACATTTGTTCAACGTATGATCATTGGTTGTTATATAATAAATTATACTTTACTATTCCATTTTATTAATAATAATATTTATGAATTATATTCCAAAAGAAAACATAATAATTTATAATTCAGGGTATTAAGGTAAAATGTGTTCAATATGAATACATAAGATCATATTCACAAATTTTATCTCCAAGATGATGAGGTTATTTTTTTTGGTTATTCTATAATGAGTAAGGATTATTATTTTTTAATAAACAAAACAATGTTGTTAAGGAAACAGGTCATAATAAATTTCATGAATCTATTACTTCTATTTTTATAAAACATTCCGAAGTTAACCCACTTGATAATGATTTCTAAATAACATTCAATAATTTACTAAAATATAAACCACATTGACAAATAGAAAATCATTTGAAAGTTATACAATTGTAATTTAATCATCTAAAATTCACATCATTGTATGAAGTAAAATCAATTATTGCTGAATATAATTACCAATGTCCTATATACTAGTTGATCTAAGAGAATTATACTAATAATAATATTATTAGGGAAGTAAATATAGTTAGGAAATGAAAAGAAGAAATCATGGTCTTTAGTTGATCTTCCTAATAAAATTACATTAATTTGAGTAAAATTGGGTTTTTTGAAGTAAATTGGATGAAAATGGAAAATTATTTATGAATAAAACAATCCATGTAGAAAGAGGATATTATCTATTAGAATACATATATTATGGAGAGATTTTTTACTAGTAGCTATGCTAAAGTGAGTTTGAATCTAATTATCCTTTCTAGCACATCTAAATTTTAATTTAAAATAAATTTTTTTTAAAAGTTATTTTCATAATTTACATGTTCAAGATGATGTTTTTATTGAAAAAAAATTGTTTTGATTATTTTAATATACTAAAACAAGTATATAAAATTACTAAATCACTATGTGGCCTTAACGAAGATACAACCACCATGTATTATAACATACATGGAATTTAACTTAAAAATAATCGTGTTAATTGAAATACAGATAAAAGTGAGTTTTACATTAATATGAAGGTTCAGCCTATGTTTTCAAATATCTCAATGACTTGAACAAACTATTTTTACCTAACATAAATCTATTATAAATTTATTCAAATGTTTGGTCTTTGACAATGCTATTGGTATACATACACTAATTGAAACATCTATCAAACATGTTCATGAAGGATTCATCAAACCATTTATTAGAAATATTATATATATATATATATATATTATAATTTTAAAATATATAACAAGTCAACCTAATAATAGGTTTTTAATATGTTTTTCTATGATATTTCATGAAAATAAAAAGGAATAAAATTTAAAAGAAGTTAATTTCATTTTAAATTAATGATAAGATGAATCAGAACTTGGATTATTTTTTTCTTCGGAAAAATATTTAAATATAAATATCTAGGCAGATTTTATATTAATATGTTGTATGATGGAGAGATAAATAAAATTTAGAACTTTTCATTTT
The DNA here is from genome assembly GCA_963277665.1 of Viscum album. NCBI lineage: Eukaryota > Viridiplantae > Streptophyta > Magnoliopsida > Santalales > Viscaceae > Viscum > Viscum album. The sequence goes on along the minus strand of OY728128.1, from coordinate 789,573,011 downwards.
TTAAATAGTCGATATTTTTTATCCCATAAATTAATATTATATTATATAGATTGTTAGAAAAAAAACACCAGACTAACTCAACACTCATATAAAAATAACAACGATATATAAAAACTAAATGAATAATATAAAATTTAGTAAATAAATTGGGAATTATAAATTAAAATAATTACATGTCTTCATTTTTCATTGATTGATATTTTTTTGAAAATTTGATGCAATTTGTAGAATATTTTCAAAAATGGACTCTTGAAAAATGTATAAATAGTTGAAAATCAGTTAATTTTAAAATTTTACCCTATATATAAATTTAAAACCTAAAAATATAATGTTTCTAAATATATGTATTTACATGTTACATATGCTAAAGTTAAATTTAATATTTATTGCAAATGTAAATTTTATACAATAATGTTTATTTCATATTTGGAATATTTATCTGAAAATTATATAATATGTTTTTTTTATTTTTAAGCATTCAATGTAAATTACTTGGGTAAAAAAATTACCATGGTTAAATGAAAAATGGTAAAAGTTAAAATTTAATAGGTAAAGGACATAAAAACATGTTTAAAATTGGTGTGAAAATGAATAGTTGAGTAATTATATAATTTATCTCATATTACACTCTATTAAGATCCATTTTTTAGTCATATTATAATGTGAAACATGTTTGATATATATATTATCTTGAAATATTTTAAAAAATTTCATCCTCATCACATAAAAAAGAAGCCTCTCATTATCGCATAAACATCCACAAAAAACAAGGATTCCCATTTAAACTAATTTTTTCGCTTACCCTTGAATTTTATTACTTTTTATTGAGCCTCCCATCCCAAGTGATTATTTTAAGTCTTCCATTTATAAGGAGGCATCCATGAAAAATCCCAATTCCTCAATATATGTAGTTTTTTCCATCACATCATTTTTTCCTTTCATAAAATACAAAAATAATTTTTTAATTCATTTATAATGAACGAAATACTCTTTTTATACTTAATGTTTTTTTCTAATTTAATTACTATTTACAAAATTTCCCCTTTCCAATTATGAAATAATAAATCATTCTTTGTGTGTTCTCTGATCTTCTATCTTCATAGAGAGATGCCTTTAGTTAATTAACACCGCCTAAATTTGATGATTATATGGGTCAAATTGAAGAATAAATATCATATATATAAATATAATATTATGATTATAAATATAAATATTATAATCCATATTCTTTCCTTATCATCCCTTTATGAAAATGTTGCATGCGTGTTGTCCGAACAACCACCTCCAAAATGTAATGTAGCTAATTTTTAATATAGTTTCATTATTATATATTAAACTATATTAAAATGTTATTAAAAAAAATTAAAATTACCTAATTAATATCATTATTATTCTATAATAATGATATTATTCCCAAAATATCATTTTCATAATCATAAAAATCCTCTAACTACTATATATTCAATTTTTTGGGTTACTCTCACAACTTATTTTACAATACTGTAATATAATATAATTAATGACTATTAAAGAACAATTATGGATAATATATGATATAAATAATAAAAATACAATACCATTTATTATATGGATTTTTAAATTTAATATTAATATCATCAATTAATATACCAACGTTCGTTCATTAAAAATCAACGAAACTTCCTCATCATTATTTTCATCTTTACGGATAGTAACCAAAAAAATTATAAAATGAAATTTAAACATGATAAATAGTTATTATATATAAATTATAGTACCTCGTATGGTCATGTAATTATTATATTTTGCAGAGTAATGAAGAATAATATCACTATTATGAAACTAATTTAAAATGATCAAGATTAATCAAACCTAATATTGAAAATATATATAACAAAAATAATTTAAATGTAGGGAATAAACATAAATGAAGGATATAAAAGGTTATGTATATGTAAATGTTTCTTAAATAGTAGATTATGATATTTACTTTTGTTATGTGGGATCTTAGAGTGCGTTTAACAGAGCGGGGAAATAGGGTAAGGGTTTCTTGTCTTATATTTTCAACCATAAGACATGTTTCGTAGTAAACAACATGTCTTATTAAAAATATTTTATATAAATCACCATTATTATTTATTGTCATTATTATATAATTATTCATGTCAGGTAATTTTCTATTAGAAATCATATTCTCAAAGGCGTGAGGTTGTGATGTTTCTCAGATTGTAAGAGTTTCTTCTCTCAAATTTCATTTCATATAATATGTTTGATAGTGCAGATCCTTATATATTATATATGGTGTATCCAAATCCACATTTCTTTAAATTATAAAAAATATTATATATCAATATATTTTATTTTTAATTTCATTATCTTCCTACCAAGATCATTTTAGTCTCACATTAACCACACCATGAGGGATTCAACAACAATCTATATTCAAATAGATAATTTTTTGAAAGATAATACATTTGGGGAATTTTTATAATTTTATCTCTAACACCCCTATCTTTTTATTCTACTAAAATATTTATTAGGTTTTCATTTTTCTTCTCTATATCTCATTTTAACCATGAGATCATTATTTACCCATTTTAAAGAAGTTGACCCTGCCTTTTATTTTCAGTTCGTAATTTACCTTTTATAATGTTCATTTTCATTAGATGATTTTGAGAAAACCCTTATATATATATATAGACAGTCTATTTTGAAAAATGGATTATAAAGAAATAAATGGAAATATCTTAAGAAGAATATAAAAGGATAAATGAAGAATTCCAAGGATCCATAACTCCTCCAAAGGCCAATCTCCCAAGTACCCCGAAAGTTCTGTTAGGGCTCTGGGTACCAACACATCTGCTTGCATGCACAGTCTAAGCGAGAGCCTGCACAACATACCATCATGACACAACTATGATAAAAATAACCTTCACAAAAGGTCCCATATTTTCCTATAAATTGGAACCTGGGGTATTCATTTGAGACTATTGTAATTCCCAATGGCCTACCAATGGTATGGATACCATAGTGCTTCACCCAGGCCCTCCAAAACCTTGTAGGTACTTTTACAAAACTAATAGAAGATGGAATTAAAAGGGAATGGTGAAACTAAATTCCTCCCAGGTTTTAAAGAAAACAAAACCTATTTGAGTTTCTCTCACCCCTTGGTTAAAAAACACTTGCGTGAGGTTCCCTTACGTATCCATGGATCTATATGAGCCACTATCAGGAATGATTATGGAGATCGTTTAAGGGTTTACCAAGGTATCACCCAAGTGTAGTTGCACAGTTAGTCCTTCACCAAAGGTACCATCACCTAAACAAGGATACCAATATGATCCTCCCTTGGATCACACAGGACAAATTACACAATCCATATTAGACTCTCCCTACCCTGTACATTATACAATCTTCCGTTCAGTTCCTCTTCTAAGAATCCCACGGAAGGGCCTCTTCATTGGTTCCCTTTTCTGAAGGGGAACATTATGAAACCTCTAGTTATGCCTCTATAAAAGAAAAACAGTAATGTGTGGAACACTAGTGGGTCTCACATTTGAATATTTATTCCTTCATTCAGAGGCTTCATAAAATTTATTACCATTCATTTTTGTTCTTTAGGGTGCATGTGGGTTCACATTCCCCCTATCATGGGAAAACCAACCAGTAGAAAAGTGTCAGTGATTTTTGGGTGTTCGATACAATGGTTAGGAACATGTTCTAAACATTTCATATATAAGATCCAGACCCTCAAGTTCTCTATAAAGAGGTTTATTATTAAACTTTAATTTCCATTCAACATGGTATTAATTATTCCTCCCTTGATACAAAACAGATCTCATGGAATACCATTTGGAGTAATCCCCTACCCTTTCTTATAGGATGTTGCACTCCTATACCACATCACCCCATTGGATACTCTGTAAGATATGGGATGAGCATGGGAGTCATCTCCTCTATCTCTTGTACTATTAGCCTCTTCAACCATCAGAGGTGGAGAAGTTATTTTTTTGGATCATCGACTTCCACTTTTCAATCACATTCAATAATGACTCATACTAACCCATTGAGACACAATGTCTAGACATGATCATGGAATCCATAGAGTCAGATGCATGTTTTGGAATAGAATCAACCCTTCAATATTCATCTCACCTTCCTTCATAGTGCCTCCCTAGAAATTATTCCTCAAGGACATGTTTCCAACCTCATGTAAAATATTATTTGTTTTGTTTCTCAGATTTTCTATTTTCTATTATTTCTCACAATGACTTTGAATCATGTGGGCTTATAGGTTCATAGTAGTCATGACATCCACAAAATCCCAAAAAAAATCATTGGGCATCCTTATTAGGAGTAACCCACAATCATACTAGTCCTCAATCATTATTCCAAGTGTAATTCCCAACCTTCCCAATGCATAGGCATCCTATTCATGAGTAAACCCCCCTAGATCAAACATTTCAACATCCTCCTCAAGAGTAATCCTAGAACCAAAACCTAAAAAACTCCAAGATTCAATCCATTTTTCATAGCCTCAAATTCATTATTCTAGTCATAATTTTCCAAAATAGGACCTAACTTATTCAACTTAGATGACCATACCCACATATGAGAAAACCAACTGAACTATGTGGGATTTGATTCACATACAAATGGGATATGTTTGAGGTCTATGGGGGGTTCAAACGCAAAACCTCAAATAAAAAATGTTCTCTCTCGTTGACATTCCCAAATAGGTGTCATTTATCATTGAAATTAATATCCCTTTTAGGTTCCCTGGGGTGCATTGGCATAATTACCACACCAAGATTTGACTAGGATCCTTTCTACTAGATGCCCCAGCTTCATGAATTCAAAAATCATGGATTAGTCAATTTACATGACAATAAATTTTATAATGTTTCCCTTTATGTGGAACCAAACTATGTGGGTTATGATTCCTTTCACAAGGATACAATAGAAGCCTATCCATGGGTTCGATCACAACAACAAAATAACTCACATATCCTTAGATAAAAATACACTCCATATCACCCCACTATGTGGTTAGAAAACTAGAATCATCATACAATATATAATCATTACATTGGGGGTTAACATTAATAGGGAACCTCATATACATACATATATCTCTATTGATGTAGCACTGCGAATACATATAGATGATTTCAAATACCATACGTATTAATAATTAATTGTTAATTCATGATTGTCCCATTTCATATATGGGAACTAATGAATGATTAAAGTACATATCATAAAACTATAAGAGTGTGGCAAAGTAGGAAATAATTCCCCCTTAAAGTGTGTGATGACACAACCTCCTTTCCTCTTGACCAATGCGACTTCATAAGAATCATTGGTCAAACACCCCAATGAGTTTTTTCTTTTATAATAAAGCTACCCCAAGTTATAGAATTGTTGGGTGTTTTTGATTCCATAAATAAACCAACTAGAAACCATTTTGAAATAATGAACCCATAATAATTGATTGCATAAAATTCAAACCTCTGCCATTGACTTTTAGGTGAACATACAAATAGATATCTTTAAGGGAACAAAAATAGTGAAACTGATTTGGGTCCTTGATCAAGATGATGGTATCACCCATATTTTAGGCCCCTTTCTCACTTATAAATGAAATATGGCCAAACAAGAGAATGAATTATGAATGTGTTCATTCAAATGGGATGTTAATTTTACAAGGTTTTATTGTTTATTCATTTCATATAACAGGCACTTAATTTTAAAACACCCTTCGATCCAATGGAATCCAACCAGGATCTGTGAACATATGCCTTGGCTGCTGTTCACACCAGGTCCAAATTTAATAAAATTATTTCATCACTAACTCAACATATTAAATGATAGTTATCAAACTCATTAGTATAGGAGTACCATTAGAATGGTACAATTCTGAACTTGGTGGTTTCCTGATAGATCCTCCAGCTCAAGAATCCACATTGATAATATAATCAGTGGTGACCGGTGGTCCGAACACAGACGGAGCCAATCATCGTATTCAATCATTTTGAGAGGTTATCCTTCGAAATTTACAACAAATTCCTCCCTTACCATAGTTTGGGGGGAACAAGAGGCTGCATAAAACCTCATCCATAAGATAGAGGGGTCCTTCTCAAGGTATTCTTCTTATAGTATCCACCACCAATGTTACAAGGTAGTGAACCCCCATCATGATGTGAGTTCAATCCTCGGTCATATTAACCAACTAATTTATACATGGGCATGAAATTTGTACCTTCAGGGGATTTGTCCTATCAAAATGGAGTAGGGTCACAAGTCCATCCCCATTAAAGAATACCACCAGACCAATTTTGGGGAAAACAAGAAGAGGGAACATACACATGAACACACTAATAAATAATTTCATTACACTATCCAAATAGTGCTTGATGAATTTTTCCATCCATGTTTGGATGAAAACCACAATAAATCTCATACACCTACCATAATTCATCAATCCTACAAATAGTTTTGTCTGGAAGAACATGGTGAAGTCATTCGGAAATCCCCAATGATGAGAATTTGGAAAACTCAACTGTATTTCCCCACCCATGTATATTTTTAGTATCCACTAGTAGCAAAGGGATGATGAGAGTAGAAACATACACCAACTCTTGATATGTAATGGTCATATATCACTATTCTGACAACTGATGTCACCATGAATGCCCTAGAAATGGTGAAATTGAATATGAAAATCCCTTAATACATCCTACATACATTCTTCGACATCATAAGGGTGATTATATAAGTTCTCAAGATATGGACACACAACATTGTACCCAAAAATGGGGTGGCTCATCAACTTGTCACCCCAGAGTAGACACACACCTTTTTCATGTCTAGAAGGGTCAAAGAAAAACACCCATATATTATATAGATATCCTGATCGGGAACATACACTAGTTCAAAATAAAAATCATTGGCATATCATAATGGAAACTCCAAGGTAGGTGCAAACAACCTCCCATGAAGACCAATTCTCTTACAAATTGGACCCAATAACTAAGAATAAGGAATCCAATAACATTCTTCCTCAAACACTAGTTGAAAATATTTCACATATCTACAATCCTATTTTATATAATGCTAGAGTTATAGAGGCCCTAATATGTTTATCTAGGGTATTTCATGATCCTACTATCTTTTCAAAAATCATGGGGGAAATAGTAGTAATTATGATGGTCCTCTTAGGAAACATAATAGTGAATACATTTTTCATAACCACCGCCATATTTATCTCAAGACCTCATCTCCTTATGAGAGTCATGATAGCCCTCCGTGTGGCCGGAAGATCATGGACCAAGAGGGTAATTAATTTAATATAATTCATCATGGATATCCACACCATGATGGATTTTTTTGTGAAATTTCTATCTATAGTTGTATTTCATTTTGTCAAGTGAATTCTCCAATTGGAAATGCAATGATGAGAAAGCCCTCCATCCATGAAAAAAATTGTGAAAACAAGGATAGTCATATCAGAAGACCTGCCAATGGTAGGTAAAATCCATTCTCAACTAAAATTAAAAACAAGGTGAATTCCATTCTCCCAACCACCCTCCGGTCACTTATCATCCAGCTTAACATTAGAAGTCCCAACCAATAATATCACTTATCATAAGTGTCAAGAAAACATCCATGTTGGTCGGACTATGTGGAGGAACCTCTATCAAGATCTGAAGAAGATCTTATAAATATGAGGAAATAACTTGATAGAGATAACATAACAGCAATGTTATGGCCTTTAACCACCCCTCAATATAGAATTCCAGAGGCATTATTAGAGGAATGTGTGCACAAAGTCCACCTCAACATATGAAAAACTCTTCATCAGAAGAGATAAATATTATTACCCTATAATGTGTATTGAAGTGACATAAAGGTAATATAAGTGTTTCAAGTCCAAATTTACTTGGAAGCACTCCTAGAATAACGAAATAAAAAGTTCGAGAAACAATTAGGACCCCTTACATTCATGTTCCTTATTTCCATAATGATATTTTGACAGATTATCATTGATACCCCACATGGTGTTCAAATCATGGGATGAGGTGCACATGGAGAATTATATTTCACATCACTCCAAAAAAAATCCAACCAAAAGTGGTTTCATGTAATGTTATAGCATTAGACTATCTTAATAAAATAGAATCTATTCATTATAGAATTCATTCTCTAAAAAACAATCCCTGACCAACATTCACTGACATCATGCCAAAATATAGTAGGCTATTGAGAGACTTTTTTGTTAGTCCAATGAGAATATTAAGAAATCCTACCATATAGGGGAGATATATCATAATGTTACTATAATTTTTTAGATATGACTATGGTCTTTAGATGTGAGAGATTTATGTTTGTTCTAAATGAAGTACTCAACCCAAATTTGAATGAAACTCTATTGAATTAGAAGGGAATCCACAACGGTAGCATCCAAAAAACATTGGGAGAGATCATTGCCCATAGGGATAGGGGAAGTTATTCCTAAAATTAAAGGTTAGAAATCTATTCTCTAAGGGTTATGAATGCAGAAGGGGAACATTCCCAACCCTCAGAGATAGGGGATCTTTCCACATACTAAACCCATACTCAGTGGTAATTAGCCTTCTCCTGATTAGTAAACTATCCACAAAATGGATCCTCCCTGATCTGTAGGGACCTACACAATTGAACTATTTAGAGATTCCATTCAGATTATTGTCCACCATGATTCTCCTAAAGAATCATAAAAAGGGAGGACAATGCTTCATGGAGGGAATAGAAAAATATAGTTTTTCAAATAAATTTATATAATTCCAAAAATGAATTTTTCCTTAGTGGATGCTATCAACACCACCATCACTAATTCAATATACCCTGGGGCCAATTTATAGGAGCCAATAAAGGATGTTTCAGTTTAAAATGCGGACTACACTGAAACAATTGAATGTTGATTTACTACCGAGAACTATAGTATTTCCATAAATCTAGTAATTACCCTAGTCAATCCATCATTAATCCCTCAAAAGGAATAAAATAGTTAAAAGTTTAAGGGTCATATTTCACCTAACCTACCATCTAAAGAGATTATTCCCTTTACTGTGAAAGAAATATATTATCAATGGGAGGAATAGATGAATGAATTGTAGAGATTCAGTACAATACTACTCTGAGGGATCATTCAAGCTAGATAAATTCATCAAGTTGATTTTAAAATTTCACTAACATCTGAAGAACATCAATAAGGTGGGTTTACTACAACAACTAAATCAGATCTATAATATTCACTCAACATGGGATACCAACCACCAGTATATTTGGATCATGTAGTAGAAAATCTAGAATTCTTTCTCTTGGGTGCTCAATATTAATATGGTAATGCACATCCTCATATTCATTCCCCTATAGGATACCCATGGTAGATACTAGTATTTTCTCCGCTGATGGACCTATCGTCATTCACCTCAATTCATGCTCTAACAATCGCAACTATTTAGGATCTGTCTCAGCTAGACATTCCATGAATTCAAATGAACACTATTTGGTCACTAAATCTTGATTGGAATACATGGAGGGACTAAAGTACCCAATATATCCAACAAATAAGCCTTTTCCCAATGGGTAGATCTGACTCCTCCACTGCCAAACTTTGGAAATCTCTCATTTCCAATTTTCAACGGCTCAGTAGACCTATATCAACATTTTTTTCTTTTTTCACTCATTGTGATCCTAGGATGGGGACCCCTAAACAATAGAAGGTTGTAAAATTTTGGTGTTTCATGTAGTAACAACAAGGAACAGCCTTTGTATGCTACACATGTTTGTAGGCCCAGTCAATCATATGGTGGGAAAACCTCCATCATAAGTTCCTTATCCATTTCTGTTCTACACTATAGAGGAAAAGAATATTAGAACTCTCAAACAATATACATTGGGAGAATGAAAATGTAATAAAAATAATATATTTTTCAATTACTTAGATAACTATATTTACATTAAATATAAAATTCCTACTAAATTCAATGGTATTTTTAAAAACATATCTGTTATCATATTCTTAATAGAAAAATCAATATAATCTTCACTATTGAAATTCACTACGATCCCTAGACACATTTTCCCCTCATATAATCTTATGATATATATTAATATACCCCTATTTTTATATTTCACTATGTACATTTTTTCATTGATCTTCAAATTATTTTAAAATTTATTATTAAATTCTAGGTTTTTCCTATCATCTTAATTCTCCCAAGTTATTTATGTTATAGCTACAAATCCTGAATCTCCAAGGAAGAAAAAATTAATCTTTCATATTCTATAGGATTATATTTTCATCTTATGAAATATATGTAAAATCTATTTTAGAAATATTAAAAATCATATTCATAAGAAAGAGATCACTGCTTGGTATTATTATATAACTTCACAAAGGATTAAATTATATAACATTAATTTCTATATATATTTATTTTTTAGCCTTTAAATTTTATTTTAATATTAATTAATTTATAAATGGAAGATATCTTCTAATAAAAAATATTTTTTATATCTGCCACTTTTGTTTCAAAATATTTTCCCACCCTTAAAATTATTTTTAAAAATTATAAAGGTAGAGTGATTTGATAAATTATATAATATTTTCAAAATGGGGCAGAGAATCCATATTTTAAAAAAGAGGGATATTTTTTTATATATGGAGTTATATGATAAAAATATTTCTATTAAAATTATAGAAATTATTTTAGTATGATATTTCAAATATTTTTCTGTTAAATTTATGAAAACAAAGTAATTTTTTATAAATGTGTCACTTTGGGATGATCATATTAAACGATTAAAAAAATAATTTTCATAAAAATCTATAGAGATTATTCATTTTAACATTTAGTCATATTATTATTATACTTATATGTCTCATGTTTTTTAAAATGAGGGAGATTATAGAGTTAGTGACAAATTTTCTTCCTTGTTTCAGAAATATAAATAAACTCAAATGTGACCATGATTTAACTTAATGGTTGTTTATTTTTTACAGTACGTGGTTGAAAATTATTTAAATTTAATTCAATATAATTTATTCAGGGCCAATGATCATGAAAAATTTATTGATCTAATTTTTCATGCGATATTTCATCAGAAGGATAATTTAGCATGGTAGTCATGATGATTTATTTCATTAGAGGACAATGAACTATGTGTAATTCAAATAAAATATTGATTCAAATAATATGTATATATTTTAAATAATAATCATGGATTTAAAAATATATATATTGGAGGTGTTTCTATAAATATATAGACTAATTCAATGGATATAAGAACATAAATACACAATATTCTTCTGACATAGATACTTTCGATTTTTTATCCTGAAACATCTTATTAATAAGTTCACATTCCATTGTAGTAGTTTTTCATTAGTACTATATATTTTTATAAAATAATATTTTTAGTATTTTATTGTATATAAAATATGTATTATTATTTTAATTTTTGTGTTTTATACCACTATGTCATGGAGATTTTATTGTATGGAAGAAATATTATTACAGAAAATTCGAGGCGATTCTAGGGCTATGATGAAAGCCATATTCATGGGGTTGATGATGAGATTCTCATACCATGTTTTTGTTTTTTTTCATGGAATTAAATAATATTTTCATGGTTTGGGAATTGTTTTTTGGTTGATTTTGGTCATATAATTCCATTCATTTATGGGGATACTCATATTTTGGTCAAATACATGCTTAACGATTTAGGTTGCATAATATTCATCAGCGATTGATAGATGTTTATCTTTTAATAATATAATGTAATGGATTTGATAGTTTTTTATCTAGTAGTCCATGTTCTATTTCAATTTTTTTTATTCTAAAAAGGATTATATCTTAGGGTGTTTTTTTATTTATATCAGTTTTGTGGATTTTTTAATCGTCACTAATTTTGTTTAATTTGAATTTGAATTTTATCTTGAATTGGTAAGTTTTAGTAAACACATTACTTGAGTGGGATGGAAATTATATCTCTCTATTATTTTTATTCTCCCCCAACTTATACTATTCACTATATTTACATTTTTGGTCCATATATTTTTCATACCCAATGACGTATGGCACATCCTTTGAGAATAGAAGAGCATAATTTTTTATGCTAAATGAGGTAGTCTATGGAATGATATTCAATAATGATGTTTTGAAATTGACTCTACTATTTATCATAGTGGCATGGAAAGTAAAGTCTGTCACTCATTTTCATACAAAGATATCTTATAGATAATCAATTCACTAATGTATATCTTTTGATGATCCATAGTAATGGAATTGGGGGATTGATCATATTAGTAAGAAAATTATTATAGATCATGTGGAAAAAAGATATGTTAATGCTTGATTTCAATAACATTGTTATTTTTAATATATATTTGTTGTTTGGAATAAATAGTGGTGTTATTCAATTTGAGTGTTTAAATTCCCAAGAGGTGTATTTTACAGATTATTCAATATGATTTGTTTGGACTAGTACAAGTTCTATCAAATAGAGATTCTATTTACATTGTGTCATAAATTGATTATGTTATAAGGAAGGTTTGGGTTTATATTCCTAATTATAAATCTGATGTGTCCAGAACCATTATTTAGTGAAAATCAATGGTAAAAAAAGAGTCTTGTAACGACCCTGACATTAATAAATCATAATTTCACTAGATCTAATTAAATGATATATGAAACTTTTTCAAAATCATGGTTTTATGTTTTTTTAATTTAAAATACCATTAGTAATTATGACTATTGCTAATATATCCATTTAATAATGATAACATGATTAGTATCAATATATGACTTTAACAAATCTAATTTAATAATAAATAGGAAGTGATGGCCTCATCTAGTTGAATTACTCCATACGAAGCCCATTTTTTAGAGCTCATATAGGAGTTAGCATCATTAGGCTTCACTCTTGACCAAACTCAAGCTGAGATTCAACAAATTAAGCTTGAACAGAACCGTATATGGAAGAAGTTGAAGTTGATATAGATTACCACCTGAGTGATGTTATCTAAGCCTCCAAATGTGTATATTACCATCACACACCTTACCCTTAGATTTTAGGTATTTTTTATAAGGGGATATGTAACAATACCCAAGAACCATGATTATGTTCATTATTTTTTCATAGATATTATACATTAATTTTATTATTATTACATTATAAATAGTTTTGAAAACAAAAAAATTATTTTTAGTTAACATTCAACTAAAAAAATTTATTTTGATGAATTAATGGATTTTTGAATTAAATAATATTTTAAATAAATATTATTAATAAATTAATTTTTATTAAATATTAATGATCATCATATTTTTATGAATTTAATTGTAATTTTTATTATGATTTGAAATCAATTTTTATCAAAACTGAATAATTTTTTATAAATGTCAGTTTTTATTTTACAAGTGATAATTCACAAATTTAGAAAATTATTTGGAGAAAATTAATATTATTTTTGGGATCTGGTCATCGAAATTATCCATTGGTGAATTTTGCATTATTTTCTGAGACAATTGATTTTTTTGGTAAAAATTAAATATCGTTTAAATATATATTGTGTTTGATGACATCATAATGACACAATAGTGATCTAATAAAATATTGTAAACATTATTTTATGCCAATATTTGTTTTAAATTTTAAATAATGTTATTTTAGATTTGATTGATTTATTTGACAAAGACATAGTGGACCCTTCAAGACTTATAATAAATTTTATCTTTTTATATTGATTTAATTGAGAGTGTGACTCATCTCGACATAATCAAGTCTAATATTTTAAAAAGATTAGCCTTTGGCCTTGGAAAATAATATTTTCCAATCCCCTTGGAACAATACATGGTAATAAATCATGGGTTATGTAAAACCCCAAGCTCACGCGGTACGCTTCTCTTTGAATAATACAATAGCTTGCGGTGTACACAACATTGAGTTCAAGCACATCGCGACAAATAAAACTAGTCGTTTAAAAAGAAGTTATGAATAGTAATAACCACTTTTTGAAAATTTATAAATTTTATTTTTCAAATTGGACATCGTTTTTGGATTCAGAATATCAAATTTTGCTTAGGTTGAATTTTTTGTATTTTTCGAAGATCATTCAATTTTTGATAAATAGTGAAAAACGTTGTGTTATTATTTAAAACCAATTTTTATTTAAATAATAATTTTTTATTAATTATTATAATGTCAAAATAGATACATAATACCTATATTAGTCCAATTTAATTCATTGGTGTCATTTTTTGTACGTTTTGATACATAAACATTTATTGAACTTTTTACCGTCTTTTACCCACCTTCTAGGTACATTTGATAATTTCAATAAAACATTATTTTACCACTTCTGTAAATTGGATTTCAAAAATCAGTGAGACATTTTTGACATCATTAAGCAAAATGTGGTTTAATAATATGAAAATAATTTATAGTGAATAGTAAATTTTGTCTTTTATTTACCATGGTTAAAAGTAAATAGTGTAATTAAAGGTAAAAATGATATTTAAATTTTACCTGACACAAGTCATAATTCAATTGGATAAGTTTATTTCTACGAAAAAAATAGGAATAAAATATTAACCTTTTGATCCACTTGGATTAGATTAAGACAGTTATTATTATTTTATTTAAAAAATAGTTCAATGTGTTAAATTTAAATTTTTATAAGTAAAACATTTTTAATATATAGTTATAAATAAGAAACATTATACTATAAATATTCATTAGAAAGATAAAACTATTTCCAAAATCTATATATTTTATTTCTAATTTAAATACATAAGATAAATATATTTATTTATGACACAATAAGGATGAAGTATTTTCCTTATTGATGATCGAATCAAATAAATTATATTATAAATATTATAATAAATATAATATGAATTTTGTTATGACATAAAGGAATTTTGTAGGTTAATATGACATGTTAGGGTTTATTACAGAATTTTTTTCATAGTTATAATGTTTTTATGACTTTAACAAAAACAAAATACTAAATAGTTTCAAAACTGACATAAAAAAGTTTTTTAAAAAAATACTATATTAATAAATAATATAATATTCCAAAAAAACAAAGGATCTCCCAAAATACTTAAATAAGGTTATATATGTCAATAATTAACCACATGGGATTCTCTTATCTTTTTATAGTATGTTTATTAACCATTTATTAAAATAATACATTTATAGAAGGTAAAAGTTAAACTATATAACTAATAGTTAAATATAAATGATAAAGTTAATATAGTGAACTAATCCTATACAAAACCTACTGTTTGAGAGTTTTTCAAACCATACACATTATATTCTAGATATAATCTCATTTGGATCTATTAGTAACCAAAAATTATTTTATTATAAATTACTATTTCAAGCTTTTCCCAGAGTAACTCTCACCTCTCTTATAAATGGGAACTTCCCATTATCTTAATTTCACACCTTCAAAGCCATTTGGATCGGAAAAAACCTACTCAAATATCCTCCAAACTAAATTCACTTCTACCTAGTGGCCTTACATTGATCGTAACTCCATCTTATGGAGCCATTTTGATCAAATCAAAAGGAAGCACCAAAGGAATAGATAATTATTTCATCACCTCTTTCATGATCATTTCTTCTTCCACCACCTCGTTCGTTGTTGTTACCATGAAAAAATAATAAATCCAATAAATTATATATACTTTTATGTTGTTATAAATATTGTACAACAATATTCATTACAATATCCATCCTTTGAATGACAAAGTTGCCATATGTGTGTACGTATGACTTACCGTCTCCACGTCGTGGTGTAGTTTGTTATTCAACACATAATTATTTGGATGGGTATAATAATGAGTATAATTGATGTAAATAATAAATATAACTTGTTATTAATTATATATATATGATATAACATCAAATTAAATAGGATCTCACCATCAATAGAATGATATTTTCTCTCGTGTGTACGTATGGATTACTGTCTCCACGAATGCGAAGAAATTTATTCCCCATTGTAACCATTGAAGAATAATTTTCAATTTATGATTAAAAATAATGTATAAAGAACATAATATCATTTTTTATATCAATCAAATACATCATATCTATTACAAACATTACTGATATAAAAACATATAAATGAAAACAAAATAGTTTACACACAAAACAATGATAATACTGAAATGTTATTAACAAATCAATATTAGAAGACCATATATGATATCATATTTATGTATGTGGTTAGTTTAAAATTTAATAACAATGATTTAACTATTATACAGGAGGTTAATATACCCTCGACCAAGGAAAAGTATATGTTAAGGGTTAATTTTACAATCACTTTATTATACGAGGATGTTTTTAAGTAAATATATATTGGGGCATCTTTATCATCCGCATCTGTGTTTCGTAAAAATTTATTTCAAATCATTTTTAATATTTCCTCAAATATGGTTTAAAGTCATTTATAACCTTGATTTAATTTTTATAATTTTATTAAAGGAATCTTTTGGTTTTTTTCAAAACAAGGTACTTTATGACCTTTTCGACAAAATTAATGAAATAATGATTGTTTAACTTATACGGAGGGTGTGTCTATTTTTCATCATTATACCACCTTCTACGAATCCATTAATAATTTATAAGAATATTTTAAAAATAAATTTTTTCTTTTATAATTATATTATTTTTAAATTATTTTAAAATAGATAAGTATATTTCACTCAAATAGTTTTGATTTCTTCTATGTCAGCATCCTTTCATGGATTTTATAGTTATTTGAAGTTGATTTATTATGATAAAATCATTCATATTTTATTGAAGTTTTTTTGTTATGTTTTACATTGGATGAGTTATTTTAATACCATTCATGGTTTATAGTTACTGTATTAAAATTTCATATGATAGTTTTAAAAAGAATATTTATGTTATGTTTCAACCTTATCATATGAGGAATGAATTGGACTTATTAAGTTATATGTGGAGCCAAAAATATATCCTAGATGCATTGGTAGGTCTCACAAACAAATGAGTGTCTTGGAACAAGGCCTTGAAAAAATATTTAATTTTATTTTTCACATGGGGCCTTGACTATGTGGTTTTGATGTCCGGTATTATTCATTCCATAATTACAAAATTAGATATTGATTTTAAATGGTATTCTTCAACTTGTAGAATATTCATGTGAAGAAGTAAATAGAATTATTTTATTTATCATTTCCATAATATACTGACGTTTATGTTTAAAAGAAATATTTTTTAGTCTAATATATTTACTTAAATGTTTATACTTATTTATGAAAGTTTTCGCAATATTGTTATCCTTACTTAGCATCTGAGCTCACCCATTTATATGTTTTATTTTTCCCAGGAAGTGAAAAAGTATATTAATAATAACCTATAAGAATATGCTAAAGGATATAAGGGTTTCATAATTGGACACAATGTTGTTCTTTTATTTCATGATGTAATGTAAAACCCATGTATGTATCTAGTGCATCTATGGAAACTAAACTAATCGGTCTTTCGAGACTCAATCTATTGTGATCTTTACAATATTATGCAACAAT
The DNA here is from genome assembly GCA_963277665.1 of Viscum album. Taxonomy (NCBI): domain Eukaryota; kingdom Viridiplantae; phylum Streptophyta; class Magnoliopsida; order Santalales; family Viscaceae; genus Viscum; species Viscum album. Next base: position 789,555,414 of record OY728128.1, on the reverse strand, counting down.
GCACCAACTCAGGTAACTAGGTTCGGGGAAGTACAGTTGGTATCAGAGAAAGTTTAGTAAAATTCATGGACACTATATATAGAAAAACTCTGATTAGATAACATTACCCTATGATAGACTTTGAGGATTTTTGTAGAAGAACACCCTAAATTTTTGGTAGTGTAAATTATATACATATTTTCCATGTAAATATATCCATGTCTGGAAATTAGTAGGTAGAGCCGACTCTAGCATAGACGTATCCAGGATTTAAAACTCCGACACAGTGTTTTATGCTTGATCCAGGGTATTATAGTACACGAAAATGGGCCTTGTTTCACTATTGGTTATGACACTCCTGTGGGAATATGTGTAGGCTAATTCTCAGTTTCCTTACAATGAATTATTAAGGATTTATGAGTATATACATCCTAAAATAAAACCATTTTTATGATTATAGATTATATCCCTATATTTTCCAATTTCTGTTTAGTGTTTTACAAGTTTGGAATTATGTATTGTGATTTATAAACAAATCTATTGTATATCATTATTTTGAAAATGTTCCAAGTGTAAGGAATGGAAGCCATATCAACACACGTAATACATTTAGGGACATCCCTCATACACAAGATAAATATAGTATAGATGGTGATACAACTGGAGCTGATCAGCTTATAACCATTCATGGATAACCCACTCAGGTTATGAATAATAACATTACCCGTATGGAGCACCCAGATCCACAACCCCGAGGATCAACATTAGATCTATTCATGAAGAAACAACCACCATCATTCAATGGGACTAAACATCTATTTATAGCTAAATAATGGATAAGTTCAGTAGAGAAAACATTTCATGCTTTGGGAAGTAGCGAAAGGGAAAAAGTTGTCGTGGCAGTTTATCACCCCAATGGAGATGTAAATCAGTGGTAGTCATTGATTCAAAAGATAAAGGAAGATTATTAACTATCAAATATTTAATTGATGGATTTTAAAGAGCCTTTATTAGAAAAATATGTTCCTCGTGACAATTGAGTAGATACGAAAATACAATTTTTGAGTCTAACGAAGAAGGAGGATGAGAATGATCGAAAGTATGAGGAAATATTTTCAAGGTTTTTAATGCATGAATCATATTATATATATAACCCAATGAGTAATATTGATCGATTAATTGATGAGATAAAACCATTTCTCCAATGACCATTAGTCTCACAATCCTTATCGTCAAATGAATATATTATCTCGTGTTCTATTATGATAAAAAATAATTCTGTAAGTCTTATGACATTAATGCAAAGCAGGATAAGAATTTATCCAATGAACACACACGAAATGGATATAATGCCAAGAAGGTAGAATTTTAATTTACATCATGTAGTAAATGTGGGAAGAAACACTCTAATACATTCCTAAAGGGAATGAATGTCCATTACAAGTGTGGTGAAAAAGGCCACCATGCTCGTGATTGAATGGAAAATAAAGAGGCTGTCAATGTTGAATGCTACCATTGTAGGGAAATTGGTCATTATCAAAGTGAATTTCATCTCCTCCAAGGAGAATTACCTCAGATAAGGAAAAGGTAGAAAATCCATGCTTTTGCGATAACTACTGCTGAGGATGAAGCTCTGAATGACATAGTGGTACGTAATTTAATTGATTCCTCATATTTAGCCACTACTTTACTTGATTCTGAGTCATCACATTGTTTCAAATCTTTCTAGTTTTATAATGAAAATTTATATTTCCAATTTGATTTATCATGGTATTTCTCAGTAAAAAACATCAAAGAGAAGTATCATTGCAATAATTTTTTTTGAATTAGTTCCCATTATGGCATATAAGCGTACTTTATCTACTGGTATCGTCGTAATACCCATGATTAAATTTGATATAATCCTCAGTATGGATTGGGTTTCAGACAATGATGTGATAATTTATTGTAAGAAGAATTTGATTACAATTTTCTTTGATGATAATATATAGATTAACATAATATCAGAAAAGTCATCATCTGGTTCATATCTAGATCCACTCCCAGTAGCTATCCTAAATTAAATTATTCGGAAGGAATAGAATGAAATAACTATGGGTGAGGAAATGAATGTTAAAATAGAGTATGCACCTATTGATCAAGATTATATTTTTGTGTTTCCAGAATATTTACCTAAACATCCTCCAGAATAAGAAATTGAGTATTCTATTGACTTAATTCATGGTTTATGTCCCATATTGAAGACCCCTTATAGAATGGCCATCGTGGAAATAGTGTAAATAAAGAAACAACTTGAGTGATTTGGTAATAAAGTATCTATTCTCCCATGTGTTTCTCCATGGGATTCCCCGGTTCATCTTGTTAAGAAAAAAGGATAGATCTAAGAGGTTTTCCATTGACTACAGGGAGATAAATGCTCTAACAATAAAGAACATGTATACCCTAATTCTCATTGATTATTTATTTGATCAACTTCATGGAGATAAATATTTTTCATAGATTGTCCTCCGATATGTATATCATTATTTATGTGTAAAAAAGGAAGACAATCTGAAGAAATCAATTCGTACTAGGTATGGGAATTACATGTTTAAAGCAATTCGGTTTGGACTGACTAATGCACCCTATGTCTTCATGGATCTAATTAAATGAGTTTTAGAGTAATATCTCGATGAATTTGTAGTTCTATTTATGGATGATATTTTAGAACACTCGAATTGCAATGAACATAATGAAAATTATTGGAAGAATATTTTAGACACATAGAAGAAATAAATTTTCTGGGAATGTTAGCATGTGTGAATTATGGATTCAAGAGATTTATTTTCTTGGCCATATTGTCTTTAAGGATGGAATATTTGTTGATCCTTCAAAAACAATAGAAATACAAGGATGGCCAGCACTGACAAAATTAACTAAGTTACACGGTTTTATTGGTTTAGAAGGTTATTATATGCATTTTTTCTAGAATATTTCCCGATTGGGAAACCCATAAAAAAGCTCACACGTAAAGGGGTGAAATTAGTTTGAACAAAAGTGTTTGAAGAATGTTTTTAAGAACTGAATATAAGCTTATTCAAAGTTCATATATTGACTCTACCATCATGAAATGATGGGTTTGTTATTTATATTGATGCTTCAAAGAGAGAACAAGATTGTGTCCTTATGTGAAATGATAGAGTTATTGCATATGCATCACAGAAGCTTAAAATTCATGAACAAAACTATCCCACTCATGGTTATGAGTTAAAAGCTATAATCATTTCGTTGAAGATTTGGATACACTATCTCTATGGTGAAAATGTGATATTTAAACTTATTTCCAGAGTTTGATGTATATTTTATAAAAAAAGAACTCAACATGTGAAAAATGAGTTGGCTCTATGTACTGAAGGATTATGATTTCACTATACACTACCACTCAAGGAAGGAAAATAAGGTGGAAGATGCATTGAGAAAAATGGATCATGGAGTTCTGAACAAGATAAGAGTTTAAAGGGATGTTATGTTCATCGATCTAGTAAATATTGATATAGGAATAATCATGGAAGGTGAAACATCAATAATTTTTCAAATGGTTGCCAAAAAATCAATATTATAAAGGATAAAAAGTTCTCAGATTGATGATGAGAAGTTTATAAATAAAATTAAAGCTGTGAATGATGATAGATTAGTTGACTATATATATGTAGTTGGAATTTTGATATTTGGGAAGAGAAATTGTGTTCCTGACATACCTGATATAAAAATGGAATTGTAAGATGATGCTTATAGCTCCAATTTCACTATACACCCTGGTAGCAATAAGACGTATAGAGATTTTAAAGAACATTTATTGTGGGACAAGACGATGAGGGAGATTGAATGTTATGTGTTAATATGTATGGTTTTCCAATAGGTTAAGGCTGGAAGACAACATCCTAGAGAATTCATGCAATGTCTTCCCATACCTGATTGGAAAGGGGATGATATTACGATGTACATTATCATGGGGCAACCAAAGAATCCTATATGGAATGATGCAATATGGGTCATTGTTGATCCTCGTAGAAATTCATAACATTTTCATGCATAAGAAATGATTTACCACTTAAACATTTTAAATAATATATATTAATGAATTTGTAGGACTAAATGGTGTACCCCTTTCGTGATCCCCATTTTGCATCAAGATTTTAGAAAATCCTTCAGAAATCCTTGGATGATAAACATTTTTTGAGCACCGCCTACCACCCTCAAACTGATATAAAATCATAATGGACTATTCAAAACATAGAAGACATGTTGAGATCTTACTCACTTAATTTTAAAGGTTGGTTGGATCAGTATTTCCCTCTGGTATAATTTTCCTATAATAATAGCTTCCATTCAAGTGTTAATATTGCACCATATGAAGTGTTATATGAATGACATGTTGCACACCATCATGTTGAGATGTAGTTGGTGAAAAAAACTTGTAGGACCAGAACATGTTGAGTATACTATGTAGAATGTGAATATTATCCAAACCCACATCAAATAATTTCAATTTAGGAAAAATATCTATGTCGATAAGGAAAGAGAGGAATTGGATTTTTTTTTTGTAGGATATCATGTTTTATTGATGTTATCTCAGTGGATGGATGTTATATGATTTGGTAAGAATGGTAAATTAACTCCCAGGTACATCAGACCTTTTGAAATTATAGAACAAATTGGAGTTATAGTTTACCATTTGAAAATGCCTCCAAGTATCTCCAAATTTCAAGATGTGTTCCACATATCACCGTTGAGGAAAAACATGCCTGACCTAATGCATGTACTCACCTATGAAGAATTTTAAGTGGAACCCGATCTATCTTATTGTGAATAACATATCTGGATTCTTGATACCAAAGAACAAGTGCTGAGAAACAGGACGACTTGTCTAGTAAAATTTCTATGGAGAAACCATAAGATGGAAGAGTGATAGTGGGAACATGAATAACATATGATGAAGAACCACCCGAATCTTTTTATGCAGTAGTATTATAGAAATTTAGAGGATGAAATTATCTAGAGGGATGAATATAATACCCCATGCTTCCATGGTATTCTTCTCGTTTAATAATACAATAGAATGTGTTGTACGCAATTTTGAGTTCTAACATATCATGAAAAATCCAACTAGCCATATAAAAAGAAGTTATGAATAGTAATACCCACTTTTTAAATTACAAAAATAATATTTTTTAAATTACACATTGTTTTTTGGATTCGGAATATCAAAATTTTCTTTCAATGATTTTTTGATATTTTTCTGAGAACTCTAAATTTTTTATGAATAGTAAAAAACACTACATTATAGTTTATAAATGACTTTTTATTTGAATAATTATTATATTTATTTATTTATTTTAAAGTAAAAATTGATACATAATACCTATATTAGTACAATGTAATTAATTGTACTCATTTTTTAATAAGTTTGGTTATAGAAATTTTTATTGAACTTTTTACCGTCGTTTACACACCTTCTAGGCGCATTTGAACATTCACATAAAACATAATCTTACAGCTTCTGTGAATAGAATTGAAAAAATATTAGAGACATGGTTGAAATTAGTAACTAAAATTTGGTTCAATAAAATGAAAATATTTTTTCATGAAGAGTAAAGTTTGATTTTATTTACCATGGTAAAAAGTAAATTGTGTTATTGAAGTAAAAAAATGATATTATAATTACCCCAAAACATGTCCTAATTATATTGGATAAGTGTATTTTGACCAAAATCAACCTATGGAATTAAATATGACCTTTTTCATCCACTTGTTTAATATTAGTACATTTATTATTAATTTATTTAAAGAAGAGTAAAAGTGATAAATACAAATTTTCATATCTATACCATTTTTAACAGACAGTTATACAGAAGAAAAATTATATTATAAATCATTATTATAAATATAAAAATATTTCCTAAATCAAGATATTTTATTCATAATTTTTTGACATAAAATAAATATATTTATTTACGACATAATAATGATGCAGTGTTTTCATTATTAATGAAAGAATCAAATAAATGATATTATAAATATTAAAATACATTTAATTTGAACGTTTTGATGGAATCCACTGATTTTATAGGTTAATATTACACGTTAGGATTGATTAAATAATTTTTTTTTGAAGTGAAAAAGATGTTATGACTTTAACATTAACAAAATACCAAATATTTTCAGAATTGACATAATTGAGTATTTCAAACATATGCTATATTATTAAATGATATAATATTACTAAAATTATAAGATTCATCCAAACGACTTATATAAGGTTATATATGTATGTAATGAATCACTTGGGGTTCACATGGATTTTTATAGTACTTTTAATAACTATTTATTATAATAATACAAGAATACATGATAAAAGGTAAACTATTTAACTAAGAGTTAAATATAAATGATAAGGATGATATAGAATCATAAACCTATCAAAAACCTATTGGTTGAGTGGTTTTCAACCCATTCCCACCTTATCCTCGAAATAAACCCATTCAGAGCCATTAGAAACCGAAAATTATTTTATTATAAAATAATATTTCAATCTTTTCTTAAAGTGACCCTCAACTATCTTTTAAAAGGGTACATCCCATTCTCTTAAATTCACACCTCCAAAGCCATTTGGATCAGCCAAAACCTTCTCAAATATCCTCCCAACTACATTAAATTCTACCTAATGGCCTTTCTTTGATCCTAAATCCAACTTATGAAGCCCTTTTGTCAAATCAATAGAATCCCATGAAGAAGAGTAAATTATTTCACCACCTCTTTCATGTTATTTTATTCTTCAAACTCTTATTTATTTGTTGTTCACATGCCAAAATAATAACCCTAGTGCCTTATACATATAGTGGTGTTATTATAAATATAAAACAACTATATTCATTATTTTATCCATCCTATTAATGAGAAAGTCAGCATATGTGTTTACGTATGACTTACCGTCTCCACGTCGTCATGTAGTTTTTTATTCAACACTTCATTATTTGGATTGGAACAATAATTAGAATAATTGATGTAAATAATAAATATAACATGTAATTGATTCTGTATATATGATATAAAATACAATTACATACGATTTCACCATCAATATAATTATATTGTCGCTTGTGCGTACGTACAGATTACCGTCTCCACGAACATGATGAGATTCATTCCCCATCGTAGCCATTAATGAAAAATTATAATTTGATGATTAAAAATAATTTTTAAAGAACCTAATATAATTGTGGATAATAATCAAATAAAACCTATCCATAAAAAACATGACCATCATCTCAAAACATATAAAGGAAAATAAATTAGATAACACCTGAAACAATGATACTATAGAAATATTATTAACAAAGAAATATTAGAAGGTCATATATGATATCATATATATGTATTTGGTTCTTTTAAAATTTAATAAAAATGATTTAAACATTATACAAGAGGTTAACATACCCTCGACCATGGAAAATTACATGGTAAGGGTTAATTTTAAAATCACTTTATTCTACGAGGTTGTTTTTACATAAGTATCAACTGGGATATCTTTATCATCCACATATATGTTTCATTAAAATATATTTACAAACATTTTAAATATTTTGTAGACCAAGGGTTAATGTCATTTATACAATTTTTTTACTTTTTATAAAATATTATGAAAGGAATCATTCCAGAATTTTCCAAACATGGTACTTTATGACCTTTTCGACAAAATTAAAGATAGAATGTTTTTTAACTTATATTATGAGTGGGGATATTTTACACAGTTATAAAAACATCAAATAATACTTTTCATGCTCAAAATAATATATTAAAAATATATTTTCCCATTTATTTTTATGTGACTTTTAAATGATTTCCAAACAGATAGATATATTACTCTAAAATAGTTTTTATTTTATCTATGTCAACATCCTTTGATGTATTTTTCACCTATTTGAATTTGATTTATTATGATACAATATTATATATTATATTGATGGTTTTGTGATATGTTTGGATATGGATGTGTTATTTTTATGCAATTCATGGTTTATGTAAAACATATTAACATTTTGTATGCTAGTTTTCATATGAATGTTTATGTTATGTTTCAACCTTTTCGTATAAGGAATGTATTGGACATAATAAGTTGCAGATGGAGCCCTATATAGCTCATTGATTCATCGGTAAGTCTCATGAGACAAACTATTGTCTTGGAACAAGTCCGTGAAAATATATTTAATTATACTCTTGGAACGATTCCTTGAATATGTTATTATAATGTCTGGAATTATGCATTCTATCATTATGATATTGGCTATTGATATTACATGTGATTATTCGACTAGTAGAATATCCATGTGAATAAGTAAATGGAATTATTAAATTTATCATTGATATATTATACTGAATTTTATGTTTAAAAGGATTGTGTTTTAATATTATACATTGACTTAAATGTTTATTCTTATTTATGAATGTTTACTCTATATTGTTATCCTTACTGGGAATCTGAGATCACCCCTTTCTATATTTTATCTTTCAAAGTATTCGAATAATTATATTATGATTATCCTGTAGGAATAGGCTAAATTATATGAGTGTGTTCAAAGGTGACACAATGTTGTTGTTTTATTGCACGATGTAATATAGAACTCATGTATGTATCTATTACTTCCAAGGATACTAAACTAATCGGTCATTCGAGACTTGATCTCTTGTGATGATTCTAATGTTACGTAATAATGCATGGACTCAGGGTAAATAGCTTCGGGGTGTTACAATTTGTATTAGAGGAAGATTAGTACAAACCATGGAAACATTATTTAGAAAAACTCTGATTATAACAAATTACCCTAAGATAAAAAATGATGATTTTATAGAAAAACATCCAAAAAATTTATTAGTGTTAATATTATGTGGTTTTTTAAAGAAAATTCATCTATGTCTAGATACGCGTAGGTAGGGGCGGCTATGGAACAGATGTGTCTAAGAGTGAAAACTCACACAAGGAGTATAGAGATTGAACTGGGGAAACCTGGTACTCGACAATGGGCCTTTCTTCACTCTTGGTTATGAAACTCTCGGGCGATATTCCTAGGATAATTCTCATATTCATATCCAGACCTTAGGAAGTATTTATTATAAATACCCCCTCAAATAATTTTTTTATGATTATAGATTATATCCATTAAATATTCAATTAATGTTAATTGTTTAACATGATGGGAATTATGTATTGCGATACAAACATTAATCTAGTGTCTGTCATTGTTTAGAAATGGGGATTAGTGGATGTAATGGAAACCGTATAATCACATGCAATATAGGTAGGGAATTCCCGCCTACTCAAGATAAATATAGTGGAGGTGGTGATGAAACTGGTGCTGATATGATTATTAGCATACTGGGACAACACACTCAAGATATGAATAATAACCATACCCATATGGAGCACCCTGATCCACAACGCGAATGATCAATGTTAGGCCGATTCATTAGGAAACAACCACCAACCTTCAACAAGACTAAAAATCCTTTTGTATCATAGAAATGGATATGTTTTATAGAGATAATATTTCATTCTTTGGGGAGTAGAGAAAGGGAAAAAGTATTCATGGATGTTTATCACCTCACAGGAGATGCATAAAAATGGTGGTTATTTATTCAAAACACAATGGATAATGATGGAGTATCATATATGGAATGGAGTGTGTTTAAATATCTTTTCGTACAAAAATAATCTCCTCGTGACCATCAAGTGGATATAGAAAGAAAATTTCCGAGTCGAAGGAAAAATGAGGATGTGAATGTCTCTATGTATGTGGATAACTTCACACGGTTAGAAAGGAATGCTTCAGATTATATATATAACCCAATCAGTATTATTGATCGATTCTATGATGTGTTAAACCATTTATCTTTTTACTATTAGTCTCACAAACCTTCTCATCATATGAAGATATAGTCTCATGTGCTATCAAGATAGAAAAAGAATTATCTATGTCTTAAGAAATAAAGAAAAGTAGGAGAAGAAGAGATATACTGAACACCCAGGAAATTGAGATAAGGGAAAGAAGGGAAAAGTTAATTTTTTATCATGCAAAAAATGTGGGAAGAAACACCCTGGTACTTACCTGAATATAATGGGAGTTTTTTACAAGTGTGGTGAAAAAGGCCACCAAGCTCACGATTTCAAGGGAAAGAAAGGGGATGTCAATGTAGAATGCTAAAATTGTAGATAAACGGGGAAATATTAAAATGAATGTCCTAAGAACCAAGGAAAGATTCCTTAGAAAATGAAAAGTGAGCAAGGACAAGATTATGTGATCACTAATATTTAAGTTGAGACTCTGAATGACATGGTCTAAGGTAATTGAATGTTTTCCTCAAATTTATCCAATTCTTTATTTGATTCTGGATCATCTCAATGTTTCATATCTTTCCAGTTTGTTATGAAAATTAGATATTTCTAATTTGATTTAACAAGGGATTTTTTAGTCACAACTCCTAAGGGAAGTATCATTGCAACAATGTTTTGTGAATTAGTACCCATTATGGAATGTAAATGTGCATTATCTACTAATATCATCACCATACACTTGATGATATTTAATATAATCCTTGATATATATTGACTTTCAGAGCATGATGTGAGGATTTATTTTAAGAAGAAGGAGGTTACAATTTTCAATGGTAATAAGGAGTACCATATCATTAGAGAAGAAACGTCATCATCTAATTATTATCTAGATCCACCCCAAGTAGCTCTACTAAATTAAATTATTGGGGAGGATGATAAATAAATAAGTATGGGTGATTAAAAGAATGTTTAAATATATGATGCACATATTTTTCAAGAATAAGTTGATTTGTTTCTAGAGGATTTACCTGGACAACCACAAGAATGAGAAATTCAGTTTTTCATTGACGTAATTCCTAGTTCAACGCCCATATCAAAGACCCCTTATAGAATGGACATTGTATAATTAGTGGAACTAAATAAAAAAATAGAGGAAATGAGTAATAAAGGATATATATTTCCTAGTGTTTCTCTATGGGGATCCCATGTTTTTTTTTGTTAAGAAAATGATGGATCAATAAGGTTGTGCATTTACTATATGGATATCAATGATATAAAAATAAAGAACAAGTATCCCCTACCTCACATTGATGATTTATTTGATCAACTTCATGGGGATAAATATTTTTAAATGATTGAAATTCGATATGGAAATCATCAGTTGTGTGTGAATAAGGAAGAAATTTTTAAGACGACATTTTGTACCAGGTATGGGCATTACAAGTTTACAGTAATTCCTTTTGGACTGATTAATACACACTCTTTCTTCATGGATTGAATGATTAGAGTTTTCAAGAAATATCTTTATGACATTGCAGTGGTATTTATTATTGATATATTGGTATACTCCAAGTGATACTAAGATCATAAAATATCACTTGCACACTTTTCTAAAGACTCTTGGAAGAAACCAATTTTTTGGTAAGTTTAGAAACTGGGAATTTTGGCTTCAGGAGATTTTGTTTCTTGGCCATATTGTCCTTAAGGATAAAATATCTTTTGATGTTTCAAATACAAGAGAAATACATGAACTTCGAACAACAAAAAGTATCACTAAGGTACATTGTTTTATTGTTTTGGTAGGTTATTATCGGTGTTACGTCCTTAATTTTTCTGGATTGGCTAACCCATTAAACAAGATCACAAGTAAAGGGGTTGATTTTTTTAGACAAAAAAGTGTGACGAATTTTTTGAAGAATTGAATAGAAGATTATTTAATGCTCTTATCTTGACTATACCATCGGGAAATGATGGGTTTGTTATTTATAGTGATTTTTCAAAGAAAGGAATTGGTTGTGTCCTTATGCAGAAAGACTAAGTTATTGGATATGCATCACAGAAGATAAAATTTCATGAAAAAAACTATCGCACTCATGATCTTGAGTTAGAAGTTGTAATATTTGCTTTGAAGATATGGAGACCTTATCTCTATAGTAAAAAATGTGATATTTATACTGATCACAAGATTTTGAAGTATATTTTTTCACGAAAAGAACTAAACATGTGGAAAATGGGATGGCTCTAACTACTCAAGGATAATGATTTCACTATACACTTCCACCAGGATAAGGAAAATAAGGTGGAAGATGCTTAGTGCAGAAAGGATCATGGATTTCTAAACAATATGAGAGTTGAAAGGGATCCTTTTTTATGGATCTAGTAAATATGGATATGGGAATAATCATAGAAGGTGAAACATAAATACTTTTTCAAATGGATGCCAAACCATCTTTACTATAAAGGGTAAAAATTTCTCATACTAATGATGAGGAGTTTAAATAGAAAATTAATGTTATGAATAATCATATATTAGTTTTCTTCATATATGAAGGTGGAATTTTTAATTTTGGGAAGAGACATTGTGTTTTGGACATACCCGATCTAAAAAGGGAGTTTTTGGATGATGCTCATAGCTCCAATTTCTCTATACACCCTAGTAGCACTATGATGTATATGCATATTAATAAACATTTTTGGTGGGAAAACATGAAGTGGTAGATTACTAATTATGTGTCAAGATGTATGGTTTGTCAAAAGGTTAATTCTGGAAGACAACAACTAAGAGGATTCATGAAACCATTTCCCATACCTGAGTGGAAATGGGATGATATTACGTTGGAATTTGTAAAGGGTCTACAAAAGAATCCTATAACAAATGATACAATATGGGTCATTGTTGATCATTTTACCGAGACACCACGTTTTATTTCTATAACAGAATATATACCACTTGAGCGTTTAGAATGACTATATATTAATGATGTTCTAAGACTACATAGTGTACCCCAATCAATTGATTCTGATCATGATCCTTGTTTTACATCAGGATTCAAAAAAATTCATCAGAAATACCTTGATACTGAACATCATTTGAGCAATGCCTACAGCCCTCAAACTAATAGATAATTATAACAGACTATTCAAACATTAGAAGAGATGTTGAGATCATGCTCACTTGAATTTAAAGGTATGTGGGATCAGTATTTACCTCCAGTAGAATTTTCCGATAACAATAGATTTTATTCATGTATTCAGATGGAACCATATGATGTGTTATATGTAAAGAGATGTCGCACACCAACTTGGTGGTATGATATTTGGGAAAGAAAACTCGTAGGACCAGAACTCGTTAATGAAACAATAGAAAATGTGAAGATTATCAAAAACCACATCAAAGTATCTAAAAGTAAAAAAAATAGCTATGCTAATAACTGAAGGAAGGATTTTAAATTTTAGGTAGTAGATCATGTTTTCTTATTGGTATCTCCCTCGAACGGTGTTATATGATTTGGTTAGAAGGTTAAATTATGTCCCATGTTTATCAGACCTTTAAAAATTCTAGAATTAATTGGAGTTGTAGCTTACTATTTAGAAATGGCTCCAAGTCTCTCCAGAGTTTATGATGTGTTACACGTACCACTATTGATGAAATACATTCCAAACCCAACACATGGACTCACCTATGAATATTTAGAACTAGAAACGGATCTGTCTTATTGTGAATAGCCTATCAGGATTCTTGACACCAGAGAACAAGTGCTGAGAAATGAGATGACTTTTCAGGTAAAAGTTCTATAGAGAAATCATAAGATGGAAGAGGCAATGTGGGAACCCGTCGAACATATAATGAAAAACCACCAAGAATATTTTTACATATTAGTATTCTAGAAATTTTGAGGATGATACTATTTGAAGGATGGAGGGTTGTAACTCCCCAATCTTCCACGGTACGCTCCAATTTGAATAATACAATAGCTTGATTTTTACGTGACATTGAGTTCTAGCACATCACGTCAAATCAAAATATCCATTTAAAAAGTAGTTATGAATAGTAATTCCAACATTTTTCAATATAATAAATTATATTTTTCAAATTTTACTTCGTTTTTGGATTTGGAATATCAAAATTAGCTTACGGTGAATTTTTGGTATTTTTTTGATAAATTTCAATTTTTGATGAATACTGAAAAACACTGCATTATTGTTTAAAAACAACATTTTATTTCAATAATTTTTTTTTATTTTTTATTTATTTTAATGTCAAAATGGACACATAAAACCTATATTAGTCTAATTTAATTCATTGAGTAATTTTTTAATATGTTTACATATATATATATAATTTTACTTAACTTTTTACCATCTTTTACCAACCTTCTAGGAACATTTGAAAATTTGCAGAAAACATAATTTTACCACTTCTATGAATTGAATTTAATAAAATTTAAGGACACAATTGACACAAGTATCTAATATGTGGTTTAATAAGATGAAAATAATTTTGGGTGAATAGTAACTTTTGACTTTTATTTACCACAGTTAGAAGTAAATAGGGAAATTAAAGGTAAATACAATATTATAATTACCCTATCAAATGTCCTAATTTTAATGGATAAGTTTATTCTACCAAAATCAACCTTTTGAATAAAACATCACCCTATTTATCCACTTGGATTGGATTTGGAGAATTATTATTGTTTTATTAAAATAAGAGTTAAAAGTCTTAAATTCAAATTTTCATTACTAAAACATTTTTAATATAGTGTTATATATAAGATAAATTAAACTATAAATATTAATTTAAAATATAAAAATATTTCCTAAATAATGATACTTTATTTTTAATTTTTAGAAATAAAATTTATATATTTATTTATGACACAATAATGATGAAATATTTTTCTTATTAATAAAAGGATCAAATAAATTATATTATAAATACTAAAATAAATATAATTTGAATGTTTTGATGACATCCTTGAATTTTAAAAGTTAATTTGACGTATTTTTAATGATAAAATAAATTTTTTTTAAGTGATAAAGTTTTTATGACTTTAACAAAAACCAAACACTAAATAGTTTCAAAATTGGCAGAAATGAGTTTTGAAAACAAATACTATATTATTAAATGATAAAATATTTCTAAAAATATAAGTTTCAGCCAAATAACATAGATAAGGTTATATATTTCTTTAATGAACCACTTGGGATTCTATTGGATTTTTTTATGTTTATTGGACAGTTATTATAATAATACAAGAATACATAGAAAAAGTAAAACTATTTAACTAAGAGATAAATCTTAAATCTTATGTAAATATGGTGACCTAAACCTATCTAAATCCTATTGGGTTAGAGGTTTTCAGCCAATACCCAATTTTTTCTTTGAAATAAACGAATTTTTAGTTATTGGAAACAGAAAATGATTTTATTATAAAATAATATATCAAGCCTTTCTTAAAGTGACTCTCATCTCTTTTATAAAATAGTACATCCACTTATCATAATTTCCACCTCCAATGCCATATAGATCAGCCAATCCCTAATCCAGTAACCTACTAACTACCTTCACTTCTAGCTAGAGGCATTACATTGTTAATAAATCTAATCTAAATAGCCCTTCTGATCAAATCAAATTGATGCACCCGAAGAAGAGGTAATTATTTTATCACCTCTATCATGTTATTTTCATCTTCCTCCTCATTATTCATTGTTTTCCCCATTAAAAAATAATAAAACCAGTACCTTATTCATAAATTGATGTTATAATAAATTTGGTACAACCATATTCAATATTCTATCCATCTAATGAATGAAAAAAATCACCATACGTGTGTACGTACGGCTTACCGTCTCCACGTCGTGGTGTAGTTTGTTATTCAACACTTAATTATATATATGGGTATAATAATGAGTATAATTTTT
Source organism: Viscum album (assembly GCA_963277665.1). NCBI lineage: Eukaryota > Viridiplantae > Streptophyta > Magnoliopsida > Santalales > Viscaceae > Viscum > Viscum album. The sequence continues at coordinate 789,539,642 of OY728128.1, read as the reverse complement.
CTAAATAATATGTATATCATGTTAAGTATTCTTTATATATGATATATAATCCAATTATATACGATTTCACCACCAATACAATGATATTGTCACTTGTGTGTACATACTCGTTACCGTCTCCACGAATGCGATGAGATTCATTGCCTATCATAACCATTCAAAAATAATTTTTATTTGATGATTAAAAATAATATTTAAAGAACATTATATCATTTTTTATAGGAATAAAATTCATCCTTTCTTTAACAAACATTACTTATATAACAAAATTTAAAAATTAATAATAATTAGTTAAAACCCGAAACAATTATACAAATGAAATATTATTAACAACAAAATATTAAAATATCATATATTATATCATATTTATGTATGTTTTTCTTTTTTAATTTTATAACAATTAGTTAACTATTATACATGATTTTAACATACCCTTTTCCCCATAAAAGTAAATGGTAAGGTCTAAATTTTCAATCTTTTTATTATATGAGGTTGGTTTTACGTAGGTATCTACTAATACTTATTTATCATCCACATCCATGTTTCTTAAAAAATAATTCCAATTTTTTTTCTATTTACTTGAATAGGCTTTAAAATCATTTATACCCTTGTTTGATTTTTTTAGTAGTTTTGAATGAAATATTTCCGTCATTTTCCAAAAAAAATTTCTTTATAACTTTTTTGACAAAAATTAAGGAGAGAATTTTTATTCTAACTTATATGTTAGGTGTGGATATATTCCACTTTTATAACTCCTTAAAATATTCTCTTAAAATATTAAGGTTTTGAGATATTTTTCATTGTGGATTTTTTATTTTTATACCATTCATTCTTTATGGTTAATGTATTAACAATTTGTATCCCAATTTTAATACAAATGTTTTTGTTTTGTTTCAACCTTTTCATATGTAGAATTAATTGTACTTAATATGTGATGGGTGGAGCCTGTCATAGCTCTTTGATACATCGGTAGGTCTCATGAGACAAACTAGCATCTTTGAACATGGGATTGACAAAATCATTAGTTGTAGTCTTGTAACGAGGCCTTGACTATATGGTTATGATGTGTGGCATTATGCAGTCCTTCATTATGAAATTGGTTGTTGATATTACATGTGATTATTGAAATATTATAATATAAATGTGAATAAGTAAATAGAATTATTTGATTTATCTTTTCTAAATTATATAGAATTTTATGTTTAAAAGGCTTGTGTTTTAGTATTATACCATGCCTTAAATGATTATGCTTACTTATGAATGTATCTACTATATTGTTATCCTTACAAAGAATCTGATGTCACCCCTTTCTATGTTTTATGTTTCCCATGATGTGAAAAAATTTATTATGACTAACATTCATGAATATGATAAAGGACATGAGTGTGTGCAAAGGGGACACCATGTTTTTTTATGATGTAATGTAAATCTCATGTGTCAATCTAGTACGTACAAGGATAATGAACTAATTAGTCTTTAAAGACTTGATATCATGTGATCCTTCCAATGTTATGTAATAATGCACTGATTTTAGGTAACTAGCATCAAGGAGATATAGGTTGTTTTTTATTTTTAAATGTTTTATGTCTGATGTCCAAAACCCAAATAATAAATAATTCCCTCTTTTTTCCTATATAAACCAACCAAATCTCCCACTTCATCTTTACTAAACCCCATTGTAGATCGACAAAACCCTTCCCTCCTCTCATTATAAACATACCAAGGTGCCCTATCCTCCCATGAAGCCTCTCAAAATCCTCTCCCAATCCTTTGGGTGAACACTTCCATGTAAGGGATTTCTTCCATTCTCATTTTGATCCAAATTTCATTATGTTGTTGTACATTTTAATTTCAATTAATAATGTTGGGTTATTATTTCATAACTCCCCCATAATTCCCCACATATTGTTTAATGATTATATACCTATTTATTTCTCATTAATGCCTCCCATATACACCTATTACCATGCCAAAATTCCATAACGAATTTCACTCTTTTCATTTACATTCAAGAAATTATTTGGTATTATGAATCTAAATCTCATTACATATGTTGGGACATGTATCTATATGACCACCTTACTTCCCATTTCATGCACATATTTTTAGACACAATTTTCCCTCTCATCAACCATTTTTATGAATTTGTATGTCACGTCGTTATGCTGCCGAAATTTCACGGTGATTTTCAGTTCCAAAGTCATTGTTTAGTGAATACTATGACCATTTATCTATGAAGTGAAATCACCTTTATGAACATTTTATTATTTATTATATATTTTCATGTATAAATTCAAAATTCCATTAATGTGGAATAAATTATGATGTTTAATGAATCCATGTTATTTGATCCAAGTGAAACACATATGCATTATATGAAATGATTAAGAAGGGTGTGCCCTGATAGTGCTCCAATTCATTGGGTAAAGATTAGTATCATGATACATCATGTAATATGAGGGTTTACTCATGATAATTCATGAACAATTTGGGTTTACTCATGCTCCATGTTCAATGAGCCTTGGCTGATGCTACTATCATGTTAAATGCTGTTTCCACATTTCAATGATAAGATAATCATGCATTATCTTGCCTTTATGTTCATGTTTTTCTTATGCTCTATTGACATTATTGTTTCCTAAAATGTACTTTATTCATCCTTTTATTCCTTTTTTTACTCCATTACTGGGCTTTATAGCTCACACCATTAATATGAATGTCCTCGCGTTATCCCATGCATTGTTATGTACGAAGGAATTTTGTGACCATTTAAAGGATTTTTTCAATAAAGAAGTTTTGATTTATGTTATATGTTATTATTTAATGATTCAAATACCCAAATACACTATACCTCTCAATCTTCTATGTTGTATCGAGTGATGGTTTTATGTAATAAAACATGTTTATCAGGGAAATAAAAGAGCATGGTGGTTATATTTGGTATCAGATGATATGTTTAGTTATTTTTGGGATTAGGATTAAAAACCCATAGTGAAATAATTTCGCATAATAATAAGTATAATTAAAACATCCTTAAACAATGGTGAGTATTAATAGGTGGTTTATAAGGCAAATACATCCATGTCTAAATACGAGCAGGTAGAGGAAAATCAGGAAAAAATGTATCTAGTGGTAAAATCAGAAATCACCGCTTTGAGATAGACTCGAATAGGAACTGGTGCATGAAAACATGCCGTGTAACACTCTTGGTTACGAAACTCATGGGGGATATTCTTTGTTAAATTCAAAAGCATTGTATGAACCATTGTTAACGGAATAAATGTCTCTATGAATATTTGTTGTGAACTAGATCATGTATAACAAATATTGAAGCCTATAAATTCATATGTTAAGAAAATTAAATTATTTATAAGTCATATTTTGTTTGTCTTTGGATTACCCATTATGTGTTACCCCTAACATTCCTTTCATTCCAGCCAATGGCTGGTAATGGGAGGATTATAGTTAAAAACTAATGAAATGATCAATGTGATGACTATTATAATGAGATGCCCAATCTAATGGGAGCTGGAATCGTGAACATTGTCACGATACTCTCTCTGTTAACTCGTGATTTGAATAGAAACATTGCTCAAGATGAATTTTCTCCCCCCATGAAATAGAAACTCACAATTGAGAGGTTCATGGGACAAAGGCCACCTACTTTTAAGGGACATTTGATCCCTCAATTTCCAAACAATGGATAAACTCCATTGAAACGGTCTTTTCCATCCATAAATGTTTCAAACTAAAGAAGGTTCTTCTGGCTGCTTATCGTATGGAGGGTGAAGCTAATCAATGGTAGCAGTTGATCAAAAATACAAATCCGAAGGAGGAGATCAAGGCGTTATAATGGAAGTATTTCCAGAAGATGTTTTTCGATAAGTACATTCCTCATACCCATTGACTTGACATAGAAAGATAATTCTTTAATATCAAGGAATGAGATAATGAATCCATCAGAGCATTCGAGGAAAACGTCAAAAGTTTTTGTGATACGCCATCATCTTTTTCTTTACCCCAAATTTCAAGGTTGACTGCGTATTTGATGGGATAAATCCTGGCCTACAGAAATCCTTAGTGATCCATGACTTCAAGAGTTATGAGGAAATTTCCCTATGTTCCCCATAGGTCGAACTAGAGATCAGCAAATATCAAGGGTGTCATGGGGATAATAAGTGTATGGTGGACTTTAATCCTAGAGGTCTGATGGAAAAATCCAATGGTGCTAATAAAATCCAACAACACAGTTTCCAATGTTGTGGAATGAAAAACCCTGTAAATTTCCTGAAGGGGATGATAAAATTATTTATGTGCAGAAGATAACGGCACTTGTCCATTTACTATAGACAAGAAAAACCCATGGTTGGGATAAAGGAAATAAATTCTCTGTCTAATTCTCAACATGTTGTTCATTACTTCAACTACAACGAACAAGGGCAATTTGTAAACCAGTGCCCTATGCCAGGGGTTTTTTGAGGCAACCAACAGCCTATAAGACAGAAAAGGAAAGCTTTTTCCATCACTACCGCTAAAGTGGACCCTGATAACGAAATGAAGATAATTTTACAAGTTATTCAATCATGAATATTGAACATACATTTTTATTATGGGTATAAAAATTCTTTTATATACTGAATATTTAGTAGAATAATCCCAACACCACCAAAAATCCATGAAATAATGATTTTGGTGTGTACGGTAAATGGGGAAATCATTACATCCCATGAATATAACTCATCCCTTGTCATAATTTTTGGATAGAACTTTCTGTAAAACATTATCATACTCACATTTGTGTAATTTGATTCAATTCATGGCATGGATTGTATTTCCTTATATAGAGACAAAATAAATTTCCATGAGAGGGAAATCACTCACCTTGTGGTTAATCAACCCCCGATTCTGTACAAGTGCAAGGAGAAAGATGAATCTTCTGTAGCACCATCATCTCAAATGTGGATAAAACTTATATTTGAGCATGTATATCTTGATCAAATTATTGAGTCTAAAGAAGCAACTATCCTTTAAGACATGTTTACTGTGATAGAATTTGGGGAAGTGTTTACCAAGGAATTGTCTCATCTTCCTCCTAGAAGGTATGTTGAATTCTCAATTGATCTTATTATTGTGGCATTTCCAATATCGAGGACTGTGTATAGAATAGTTTTGGTGGAGATTGAGTAGCTGAAGAAATTGATACATGATAATATGGATAGAGCGTTTATACAACCATGTGCTTCACCGTGGGATGCACCAATCCTCTTCATCATGAAGATGTCTGGGTCAATGTGCTTTTCATTCATTATCATCTGCTCAACAAAATAATGATAAAGAACAAGAATTCTATGCTATGAATTTATGACATGTTCGATCAACTAAATGGAGCACAATACTTCTCCATTGTGGATATTAATTCAGGATATTACCTAGAAAGGGTGAAGAAGGTTGATATCTCCATATATGCTTTTTGTACAAGATACATGCATTAAGAATTCATAGTAATTCCATTTGATTTAACTAATTCTCCATAAATCATCAAGGACATGATGAATAGAGTATTTAGAGATTACCTAGACAAATTTATGGTAGTTTTTATAGAATATATTATAATATACTCTAAAACCAAGGAGTATCATGAGGAGAATCTAAGCACTATACTAGAGACATTACGAAAGGAGAAGAACTATGAAAAGTAGAGCGCCTATGAGTTTTGTTTGTACTAAGTCTCATTCTTGGGTTATTTTATCACATGTAATGGGATATGTTTGGATCCATCCAAGGCAACTAGAATTGATGGATGGCTGAGGACAACATCTTTAATGGATATACATAGTTTCTTTAGGTTAGCTGTATATTATCGCTGATTTGTGAGAAGTTTGGCACAATTTTCCAACCCTCCTACCAAGATAACATGTAAGGGAGTAAAGTATTCATAGTGTTATGAATTCCAAGAGTTCTTAAAGGAGTTTAAAAGGAGCCTTATCACTACACTCATTATCACACAACCCACAAGTTGAGAACTATTTGTGGTATTCAGCGATTCTTTGAAGAGTGCATGGGTTGTGTTTTGATGAAAAATGAAAATGTCATTTCCTATGATTCAAGGAAACTGAAATTTAATGTGAAAAACTATCCAAAACATGATCTGGAGTTGTCAACAGTATTCTTAGCTTTGAAAATTTGGTCACATTACCTCTTTGGGGAGAAGTGTGAAATATATATGGACAACAAAAGCCTTATGTATATTTCCACACAGAAAAAGTTGATTATGTGAAAAAGAATATTGTTAGATCTGATCAAAGACGATTACTGGTCAATCTATTACCAACCTAGGAAATAAAACTACGTAGAGGATGATCTATGTATAAAGGACCCAGAAATTCTATCATTAATGATAATTAAAAATGATACAATATTTTTAGATTAGATGCTGATGGACATGGAAATCATATAAAATGGTATATCATCAATCCTTTTTCAAATGATTGCTCAACCGCATCTTTTTTAAGGCTAAAGGATATTGAAAAGTATGATTTGGGAATTCAATAGAAATTGGAAACTATCAGAAAAATGAAATTCTTGGAGTTCAATGTTAATGAAGAAGTTATTGTGGGATTTGGGAAACGACAATGAGTTCCATAAAATCTGGAGATAAAAAATGAACTATTGGTTGATGCACATAGTTTGAATTTCTCCATCCACCAAGAAATAGAAAAAATGTATCGAGATATCTTAGATAATTATTGGTGGGATAACATGAATAAGGAGATCGTTGAGTAACATCAATGTTCCTGGTATGACAGCATGTGAAGGAGGATATGTAGAATTTTAAGGGGATGATGAAACCATTACCCATACTAGATTGGAAATGGGATAACATCACCATGGACATTGTCACCAGACATCTGAAGACAACAATAGAAACAATGCTATCTGAGTTATTGTGGATCATCTTACAAAGACATCACACTAAATTGAAATACTATAGGATTTCCCATTGGATAAACTATCATCGATATATATCAGAGAATTGGTATGGATATATGGAGTACCACTATCTATTGTATCTGATAGAGATCCAAGATTCACCTCCATGTTCTGGAAGAGGCATAAGATGCTCTGAATACTGAGCTGAACTTCATTATGCCTTATCATTCGCAAATAAATGTCTAATATGAGTGGACAATTGAAATACTTGATTACATGTTGAGAGCTTGCACGATGGACATCAAATGGGGATGTGATCAACTTATTATTCATGTTCAGTTCTTTTACAACAACAATTTCCACTCAAGAATCCAAATGGTTCCTTATATAGATGTTTATGGGAAGAGGTGCATAACGCCATCATGTTGGAATGATGTTGGGGAGAAAATACTCCTAGATCCAGAAATGGTAAATAAAATGGTAGAGAAGGTTAATAACATCCAACAGCACATTAATGCTGCTAAAAGTTGACAAAAATTGATGCTAATAATAATTGAAAAGACATATATGTTGATGTCTGAGTCATGGTATTATTCCACATATAACATTGGAATAGAGTTATGAGATTTTGGAGGGAGGGAAAGCATAGTCCAGGGTATATACGCCGTTTTGAGATCCTTGATCACATTGCAGCAGTGTCCTATTATCTAGCACTCCCACCAAACCTATCTAAATTACATTATTTATTCCATGTATCAATCTTGAGGATGTAAATACCAGACCTATAGCATATATTCAATATAGAGGTGGTACCATTGGATAATGACCTCAATTATAAAGTGAAGTCAGTGAAGATCATAGATAGTAGAGAAAATTTTCAATGAAATAATACAATTCCCCTCATCAAGATGTTGTGGCGAAGCCACAAATTTGATGACGAATGGAGGTAATTGGATGAAGTGATGATGTAGAGTTACCTGAATCTATTAAAGTGTGAGAAATGAAAATTTTGAGGGTGAAATATCTAAAGGGGGGAAGATTGTAACGACCCAGACATTCATTAATGAAAATTCCTCATGATCTAATTAAATGATATATAAAAATTATTCACTTTCTTGGTTTTATATTCTTTGGATTTAAAAATACTATTGAGAATTGTGACCATTGCTAATATATCCATTGAACAGTGATCACATGATTAGTATAAATATAGGTCTTTAAAAAATCCTATTTACCTAGACAATGGATGCAATTTCCTCATGCAATAGAATTTCTTCTTAAAAATTCCATTTGTAGGATCTTGAAAATGAGGTAGCCAAATTTGATTCTCTCATAACCAATCCTATTCTATGATTCAACACGTTAAGCATGAATGAATCCACCTATGGCAGAAGTTGAAGTTGATAGAAATTACCATACATGATATGTTATCTAAGCCACCCCAAGAGTCTGTCACTATAGCACACATTATCCATATGTCTTATGAAGTTGTTATAATGTGTTATATAACAAGAACCTAAAACTATGATTATGTAAAATCTTTTTTCATAGAGAATATACATTCATTTTATTATTGATACTTTGTAAATAGTTTTTAAAGAAAAAATAGTAATTTTATTTAAAATTTAATTAATAAATTTATTTTGATGAATTAATGGATGTTTCAATTAAATAAAAATTTAATGAAATATTATTACTAATATACTTTGTTTTAAATATAAATCATTATATATATTTTTTGAATATAATTTTTATTTTATTTAATATTTGAAAGTTGTTTTTGTAAAAACCTGTAAATTTTTGATAAATTTCGGTATTTATTTTATAGTTATAATTCACATATTTAAAAAATTATTTAGATAAAATCAAAAAAAAATTGGAGTTAGGACGTCGAAATTATCCAACGGTGAATTTTTATTAATTTTATGAGATAGTCGAATTTTTGGATAAAAATGAAATACCGTTTAAATTTATAATGTGATGGATGTCATAATAATGACCCAATAGTGATGTAATAAAATATTATAAACATTATTTTCGGCCAATATATGTTTTTTATTTTAAAATAATTTTATTTTATAATTGTTTTATTTATTTTATAAATCCATAGTGGACCCTTCAAGACTTATAAAACATTTTAACCTTTTTAATTGATTTCTTTGAGAGTGTGACTCATCTCCACATAAGGAAGCCCAATATTTTAAGATTTTCAACCATTGCAATTATAAAATATATTTATTCCTCTCCACATTGGAATGAACCATCGCTAAAAATCACAGTTTTTTTTGGTTTTAAGTAGTTTAATGTGTGTCAGACAAAACCTAAATAATAAATAATTCCCTCTCAATTCCTATATAAACTCACCCAAGAACCCACTACCTCTTCAATAAAAGAAATTCGATCTCTAAAACCCAATTAACTCATAAATATTATCCTCCCAAGGCACCCCAGTCTCCCAATAATCCTCTGTCAGGCCTCTCCCAAGCCTTTAGGATCACACTTCCAAGTAAGGGAGTTCTTCCTTTCTCATTTTTGTCCAAATATCATTTTGTTGTTATACGATTTTAATTTCAATTAAAAATGTTGGGGAATGATATTTAAACTCCCCAATACATTCCTAATTCTATTATAATGACGAGAGATTGATTTACCTCTCATTAATTCCTCCCATATACACCGGTTACCATGCTAAACTTCTGTAAGGTATTTATCTCTTCTCATTTGCATTCAACCAATTATTTTTTATTATAAATGTAAATATCATTACATATGTTGGGACATGTATCAATATGACCCCATTACATTCCATTTCATGAACATATTTTTAGACAGAGTTTTCCCTCTCATTAACCATTTTATGAATTATTATGTCACATCATTATGCTGACAAAATTTCACCGTGATATTAAATGCCAAAGTCATTGTGTAGTGAATACCATGCCCATTTCTACTTTAAGGGAATCACCTTTATAAACATTTAATTATTTATTTTAAAGTTTCATGTATGAATTCAAAATTCATTTATCGTGGAATAAGTGGTGATGTTTAATGAATCCAGGTTATTTGATTCCTGAGGAACACTTTTCCATGAAATGAAATTATTAAGAATGGTGTTCCCTAATAGCTCTCCAATTCATTGGTTAAGGATTAGTATCATGATAAATCTAGTAAATTGAGGGTTTAATCATGCTAATTCATGTTCAGTTAAGTATTACTCATTATCCATGTGCAATTATTCTTATTCTCATGCTAATATCATGGTAAATGTTTTTTCCTCATTTCCATGTTATGATAATCATGATTTATCATGCCTTTATGTTCATGTTCCTCTTATACTACATTAATAAGATGATTTCCTAACATTATTTTATTCATTTTATGCCTTATTTACTCCATTATTGGGATTTATAGGTCACCACATTCTTATGCACATCCTCATGTTATCTCATTCAATGTTAAGTAAGAATGAATGTTGTGTTTATATAATGGACGTTTTCAATAATGATGTTATGATTCATGTTCTAAGTTGTTATGTAATGTACCTAATCCACAAATACACTAGACCTCTCGATCTTATATGTTGAACCATGTGATAGTTTTATGTAATATAACATGTTGAAGTGTGAAATAAATAGTTGGGTTGTTATAAGTCTGGTTAGAATTTAAAATATATAAGATCAAGATATAGCGGTGAGTATAATAGTATGAACTCTGAGAACTTTTTTTGAAATTATGGGAACATATCGGAATATAATGTTTTGGTAACACCCTAGTAAAAAAATTTGTACTAGTGGATTAATCATACTTTTATAGAGAAATATCAAAGAATGTGGTTGAGTGTAAGGATTACTAATGCAATTTAGGATAATATAGTAAAAATACATTTAATATCATCAATATATTTCCTTCATTAGAAGCTGGTAAAAAAACATCCAGAATATTTACAATTCAATACAAGTGAATATTGTCCAACTCATATTCTTTAATTTTATTTCTTATACCAATGTTTTTGAAAGTAAAAGAGACAATACCAAAGAAAAGTTGGGTTATAGATATGAAGATTTACGATTTCAAATATGAAATGTTGATCAAAATAAGATCACAAGGATATAATAGTTTATTATCATTGAAGATCCTATAAAAGGACCAAAACATAGTAGAATCAAAATCTAAACGATATTAATCAACATAATATGATCAAGTTAATTAAAAAAGGATTACAAATGAAATAACGTTAAAGTATGTTTCGATAAATACACATATTCTCTATAAAATAGACTAGAGGAAGATAATATATATTGCTCTAGATATGTCAAAATCCTAGGGAATGATATAAAAATTTTATCATCATATGGCGGCTCAATGAATTATAGGGAACCAAAAAATACTGTATAAAATATCGATGAGTAGTGGATTTATCTGTGGGGAACTCCTAGAGTTAGGATTCCATTCCAGAGTATTGGGCATAACATGAATTTACTAATTATAATAGATATTGGAGAACCTTAAATACTAAAACATTTGCAACATTAAATGTATGAAAATAGTTGGAGTCAATGATTAAGGAATAAATGGATTCTATAGAGTTCAATAAAACATGGTACTTGATAGAATCTTTGTAATAAAAAAGTGTGGTTGTTAAATTATGGGAAAAATAGATAATGGTCCCACCTCGATGTTTTCAGGTGATTGTGTTTTTTTGAAAAATCAAGATGACCATGTTTCAATATTCTTGGTGTTGATGAAGAAGATTATTTAAGGTGCCATAACTTCCTAGTGTTTTCCAATTTTTTGGGCATCAAAATCAGGAGTTTGTGTTATGGTAAAAAAAATTCTACAAAGAAACTATGCAATGAAGACCACAACAGAACATGGGGACTGAAAATGAGGTTCACCGGCCATTAAGGAGTTGAACGCTTTGCGGATGAAGGGGATGAATTAATCATGCTACAAAGTGATCTGTGCTATACGATCCATAAATTGAGATGTGTGATCTACTTAGTAAAATAATTTTGTGGGATGAACATTTAATGTTAGACTCTTCATTCATAAGATGATCATTTTTTAAATATTTAGGTAGTGATTTAAGGTTTCCACAAGGGCTATTGGTTTTGGAATACATCTTCAAACAAAAATGATAATAGTTTTAATGAGGACTTCTTAACAAGTTTTTGGTGACGACTATAATGCATCATAGTTTTGGGTATTTGTGATTAGTGGGGTTTTTTGGGATTTATTTTACTATATAAAGGACAATGTACACATCATTTGGTAGAGAGAAACTCATTAGAGAAGATACTTACTGGAATATTTTAGTAAACTCTGATGTGGTTCATGTGGGAACAATTCTGCGAAGGAAGAGGTTCGTGATTGATAATTCTGCGAAGGAGAAAGTGGATCGTGTGAGATGATTCCAAGAATGAATAATATACAATTAAAAGTAATATATCCAATCACAATTCATCTATAGAGTAAAGGTAGTTCCCAAATAATCATTGGTCCTTGAGGGATCATCCATCTATGAACAAGAGGTGATTTATGAAGAAAATATTTTCTATAAAGCAGTCATACCACATAGTGAAAGGTAGTTCATAGAAGATGAAAGATTGTTCATAGTGTGTGAAAAGAAGTTTTATAATGTAATAAAATAGTTTATCAATGAAATTTCCATAAAAAATAGTACGAGGGAATGTAGATTTCATCTAAAATGTGAACAAAGTCTTCATGACCCACTCATATATGTGTGAAAAAAATGTGAGGTGATTCAGAACAATATGATATTATTCTGAAGGATCAGTGATCAAACTTCAGTTGAGAGAGTCCTGAGATATAAATTTTTAATTCATTATAAACCAGTAGGGATAGTGATTTTTCTCCAAAAATAATATTTCCCTTGAGCCTAGTCAATAATGTGATCTATCCTAACCCATGTTTTGGTAGTGAACCTTAGTAGATTTGGAACATCATAACATTGTCATTTTAAAATCCTTGGACATATCCCAATGAGGGTTAACCAAGAAAAATCACCATATCTCCTGTATGATTTCATTTTTTCTAATAAATTGAAATAAGAAAGGGAGAGAATAATGTTTTGTTTAATGGAAAAATAAGATCTGAAGGGGAATTTGTTTTAATTGATCATACCCAGAATCACCCCAAGTGTATTTAACTTAGTTGGGCTAACAATTAGTGTTAGAGAGAAATGTTATTATCTATTTTCTCTAAAAATTGTTTCAATTGACGTTTTTAATCATAAAGGGATTATGGTTTTTTATGGAAAAAATATTCAATTATGGATGAATATGATAAATCACGACTTCTAATCTTTAGGAATGGATGTATTTATAGCTACGGTGCATGGTATTTTAGCCAGTGTGGACATTGGTTCTTTAATAAAAGTTGATCAACGAGAAACAAATGTCCACACCAATGGAATCAATGAGTTAGGGGGATATTTATCTAATGAAATCTATAAGAAGTTTATTTCAAAAAGTAACTACATTATATGTGGGAGATATTAAAAAACAATTGTGGGTGACTCAAAATTTAGGGAAGGAAAACCATAGTGTTTCTAAGGAAAAAGTATGAGGATCTTAGAATACACCCGAATGACTTTTTTGATGAATTATTTTACCAAGTGAATGTTGTTGAGGAAGTCATTCATGGTCTCAGTGAAATTATTGAAGATATAAAATTGATTAACCACATCAGGAGAAAACATCAACCTCAATTCAATCCAAATGTTTTTTTATTGGAAGATAATTATCCAAATGAGCTAGAGTATTATATATTGCAAAGTACTCTTAACATATACGAGTTTAGAAATGATGATAACGATGTTGTGGAAAAGGGTAAGTCTTATGATATGGAAATAAAGGACAAAAATAATCTCTATATTTAATATAGATAAGGGGATGAAAATTTGTATGAGGTATTTTTTTTCTACTCAAATATATATAGAATAAGAGTAAATTTCAATGGGATACTTTCACATGAATTATTATGATGTGGAATGATTTAAAATCATGTGGAAAAGTGACATAAGATATTTGATGATGAATATGAGGATAACGATGAAAATATTAGTAAGAATTATCCATCCAAATTTAATGGTATGATAATTACAAATAAACTTTTCTTAAATAATAATAAAATTCTTTCCAAAGAAGATGAAAGTTTCGAAAAATATTAGGCCAAAGAGTTGGAGGTCTACAAGGATCATAAAATAAACTCAATGATGGTAGTTATCATGAATTACAATATAAGAGAATATATATAGGATGAATAAGGATACATAGAAGGAAGAGTTGACTATAATATTAAATTATAAGTCTATCTTGAGGAGATAGATGTTTGGAGAGACAAAATAAAGAAATCCAACAAAGTTGTTCATGATGAAAAAATATATACACAGTAGCATAAATAAGTGAGGTCTAAGATGATGGAAGAAATTAAAAATATTATGTCATTAATGATAGAGAAATAAAAAATGAATAGTGAATACAATATCAATTTTTTAGGAATAGAAAAGGGTAATTGATAGTTTCAATAACATAGAGAAAGATAAAATAAAATTCATTGAAGAACTAGAAGATGATGTTATTGTTCTGAGATGAACTGTAAAGGAATAGGAAAAAGTCTTTAAACTTGGTATGAAATCCAAAAAGATGATTATTCAGGGAATCAAAAATATGTATGTAGAGCATAGTGGTCCATTAGAATAAAAGTTATAGTCAAATACAAATGACAAGGATATAGTGGGGTTTGATAGAAAAAAAAAGAACTAATGGTTAATGTAAAAAACAAGTATTTTCCTTATGATTGAATATTGATTTATGTAAGAATCAAAACAAATGGATCGTGAGAACCATGGAAATAATAGTGGTGAAGTAGTGACAAAAAATAATTCACCCTACATTATATGTTATTATTCAGGAATAATGGGACACTCAACAAATGTTTGTTCCATATATATGTGTTATGAAAGGTAAAAATAAAAAAAGGGGTTCCATACAGAGATCAATATTCCAAGATATCATTTGATGGTAACTATTTCAAGTGTGAAGGATTCAGACACATGGAAAGATATTTCTCATCAACAATCCAGAGAAATGTATTGAATAATTCTAAATCTGGTCATAAGTAGTAGCTCAATGTATCATCAAATGAGATGAAAATACAAAATATCTTTGCATAATTACAAGATGAAATTGGTGAATTATACTCTTAGCATCATAAATAAAATCTGTAAAAGACATGTATCAGAATGAAAAGAGATGAACATAAAGTGGCTTTAGGTATTTCTTTCAAAGAATCAGATCTTATGGGAATATGGATCACTGATATTTGATGCACCTCCAATATGGAAAGAAATAATGGAATATTTTATATAAATTTCATAATACAAGTAACGTCTTGTATTATTTGGTGATGATGGAAGCCTTAAAATTATTGGCTCAGTAAAATGCATATTTTGAGAAATAACATCAGATGTTCATATGTTTTGGTTTTTGAAGATCTCAGTCACAAATTACTATGTGTAACTCAATTGTGTGACTAAGGGATTCCATTATATTTTAATGTAAATTATGTATCATTATTGTAAATGATGGTGTAGTTTTTTAATGGAAAGTGTATGTAAGAGAATATTTACCAGGTAATTGGAGAAGAAGATATGTTATTTTTTTTCAAGGAGGAAGAAACAAATTATGGCATAAATTCATAGGTCATTTGAGCCAAATGTCATTGGAATATTTGGAGAAATGTGATGATTCTTGATACCTCCCTTGGTCATCATGTGATCATTCCGATACATGTAATTATTTTAAATAAAAAAATATCATTCTAAAGACATAATAATATTATGATAATGAAAAGGATGAAAATAAACCCGTATCTATAAAAAGATAAAAGAGTCCAGCCATAATTTATAGATATAAAATAATTAGTGATATAATAGTGTATATGCAGTGAAAAGATAATGGAGATTCTAGAGAAAGCTTCATTCTTATAATAGGTTGATCCTAAAGATTTTTCGGAAGCTTCAAGAGATAAAAACTGGTTTTTTGACTATGAATGAAGAACATTAACAAATTTAGATGAATCATACATGTGATATTGTTTTGATACCAATATATAATAATTTATTTATGAATAAATGGGTCTTTCACAAAAAGATGAATGAATACAATGTAGTGATTCAAAACTATATATGACTAGTATGCAAAGTGTACCACTAGATAGAGGGTATTGATTTTGATGAAACATTTTCACCTAACACAAGGCAAGATAAAATCATATTATTCATGGAAATTGCAATTTAAATTAGATCCAATGTTTTCGATATGGATGTCAAGTCATCATTTCTAGAAGGTGTTCTAGAAGAAGAATTTTTTATTGAGAGGCCAGATTTATTTCTCATTCATGAAGATGAAAAGATAGTTTTTTTGATGATGAATAATCAATATGGGTTCAAACAAGTACCAAACGAATGGTATTCATGAATAGATCTGTTTTTAAGAAGACCAGTTTTTATTATGGAGGAGTTGATTACAATCTTTATGTAAACAATAACAGTAAACAAAAGATTTCGGTGTTAGGTTATATAGATGAAATAATATTTTGTTGAACAGATGAAGCACATTACAAAAAATTTATAGAAATCATGAAATGTGAATTCTAAATGTCAATGACTGGTAAAATGAGGTTTTTATTTAGTTTATAGGTAAATAATGAAATAGTGGAACATTAATTTTTCAATATAAATATGGAAAAGTGGTTTTGAAAAGATTTATAATGGATAATTCCAATGATATGATGACTTTTGTGGCTACACAGGTGACACTATTATGAGATGATAAAGGAAATACAGTTAATGTTGAAGAATATATGCAAATTATTAGCAGTATATTATACTTAATAGTTACAAGAATTGATATTATTTTCTAACATTCCAATAAGTAAGATATAAAATCAATAGAAAAAAATACACTTAATTTCCATAAAAATAATACTTTGGTATATCAAGGAGGTAATGTATTTTAGTTTTCTGTATAATAAAAATATTAGCAAGAGATTTTGGGATATACAGATGTTTATTGGGCCATCTTAGAAGATGATAGAAAATCATGTTTGGGTGATTCACTATATCTTACTATATAGTGTATTTTATTACTAAGAACGAATTAAGATTTTATTTCTTTGAGAACCACAAATATTGAATATAGTGTGGACACATAATCTTGCACACAATTGTTATGGGTTTATCAGAAGCATGAAGACATTGGATTTTTAGTGAAGTCTTCAATTAGAGTCCATTGTGACAATTCAAGTGCTATAAATATTATAAAACATAAATTACATAAATCAAGGATAAATAACATTGAAATCAAGTATCATTTTAACAGTGAAAAGGTGGTGCAAGGGAATGTGAAGTTAGAGTGTTTGTATATATAGCTATAGGATTTGGAAATTACATCAGAGGCCTATCCAAAAATCATTTGAATGGCACCGACTAGTTCACGGAGTGTAGTTGAATCCACACACATTAATAAGTGTGGATTTGGGACCTCCATTCCCCGAGGTATGCTGTGTTTTTTTATAATGTGTTTATGTATGTTCATTACCCTATTACAAAACAAAACAATGTGACATTAGGGTTCATTGACAAAGGGGGATAAATCATGGATATAAAAGGGGATAATATGTCATAATTAGGACTGGGGAGAAGATGATAGGGGGCAGTGAAGTAAGGTATTTTAATTCAAACAATGATAAAAATGATCAATTATAGGTAATATATCATGAAATATGGGGTTTGTAATGAAAGAAGTTTATTGGTTTTGAATAAATCGATTCATTGATGAAGTTTTCCTGTTGCTATTATTTATTATGTTTATCATGGATCATGTTAGATTATATTTTTTTATTATATCTTTGATCAGTATCATAATTGAAAGAAGCAGTTTTTGATAAAAGATGGAAGAAAATTTAACATGGTATTATTATGTAAAGAGTTTTCATAAAACCCAAAGGGAGAAAAATTGGGGGAAAAATATCCCATTTTGTTATATCTATGTTGTACAGGTGATTTATTTTGTTGAAAAATAAAAATGAATGTGTTTCATTATGGTTAGTGTTGCTGAAAAAGACATGTTTAAGGTGGTGCAGTTTCATAGTGTTTGCCAAAAAAGATAGACATAAAATCGGGTTTTTGTTTTATGGTAAGGGGATGTTTTTCTTATAGTAGCTATAATATTAGGACAACAAAAGTAATTTGAAGTTCACAATGCATATTTCTGAATTGCAAAGGAACTGAATTATTTTTAGATAAAGACAGCTAATTAAACCTACTGTAAATGACTCAGAAATATATGAACTGTAAAGTGTTCTACATGAACCTCATTTAAAAATCTGTTCATGAGAGGATAATTATTCATGGGAGACACCTAGTTGGTGTTATTATCATCATTTTTGAGATTGAGTTAGTGATTTTAGGCTGCCAGAAGGGTGTTTTGTAGAAGAAATTGTCCACCGTAATGGATAAAAGGAACTATGCAGATCTCATGGAAATTTCATGGTGATGGATGAACTGCATCAGAGTTTTGGGTATTTTTGTTTAGTGTTTGTTGATGGATTTATTATCCTATATAAATAACACTAATAAGAATATTATGTATAAAAAAATTCATTATAGAAGATAATCATTAGAATAATTCATCAATGTCTGAAGTGGTTTTCAAGGGAACAATTCTGCGAAGGAACTAGTTCACAAGGGAGAAATCCATGAAGGAGCTAGGGGTTTGTGAGGGAGGATTCTGTGAAGGAATAATACACACATTTAAGGAAGATCAGGAATGATAGGCCATATGTGTAGTGATGTATTTCTGTGAAGCATCATTGGTTTGTGAGGCTTCAGTTGTCAATAATGAAGCAAAAATATGCAAAGAAATGGTTGTTCGTAAAGTAGTCACGCAACTCAGTGCAAGGTAGTTCACGGAATATGAAAAATAGTTCATAGAGGGTTAAACTAAGTATGTGAAGGACTCAAATAGTTCACGAAATCAATTACTACAAACTAAATGTATCCATGAAATATTATTTCATCTATCAGGTGAAAATAGAACATAATGACACACTCTTATATGAGTCAATCATTTGTGAGGTGATTCAAAACAATATGAGATTATTATAAAGGATCAATGATAAAAATTTAGTTGAGGGAGAATTGATCATTCAAATTCTAATTGGTTTAATCCAAGAGGGATATTTATTCCTTTCCAAATATTATAAAGATAGTGAGCCTTGGAACAGAAGTTAAATAGCCTAAACCTTGTTTTGGCAGTGATCCATAATATATTTGTTACATCATCACAATGTCATTTCATTATCCTAATAAATATAACAATTTGGTTGAACCACATAAAATATACATGTCTAATGCATTACTTCATTAATGTTCATCGATTTCTATCAGAAACATTGAGAATAGAATTTTTTTAATGATGAAAAGTTATTTGAATGTGGAGTTGTTTTAATCTATCATACCATGATAGCGCTAGAAATGGTCTTTATCCACGATTGGAATTCACTAACTACATGAGGGAGGTAAAAATCCCTGGAATTTCATTAGCATAGAAAATCACTCATAATGGGTTCCATCATAATTTCTAAATTACATTTATAAATTAGACATTTATCAGCACTTTTTTAGTATTGGTAAAGAAACAATATATCAGTTCTTCTATGTGCACTAATAAAGTGGACCTTAATCAGTTATTTTAAAAGTTCTGATAAATGTGGAATTTATCAGTTCTTTTAAAAGTGCTGATAAAGGTCCATTCAGTATTTTTCTATAATAGCACACCATAGAACCAAAAACACACCATATATAAACACAAATAAGTCCCAATGAAATATTTAAATGATTTAAATTTACACCAAAAACTGTAATAGCCTAGAAATATAAAGGGTTTAATGGATAAATTATATGAATCATATCAACAAGGTGAACCTTCCTTTTTGAAATCCTACCTGATCAAAATTACAGAATTAAGCATGCTTGGGCTCGAGTAGTGATCAGGATGGGTGACCTTCTTGGAAGTTTCTCAGGGTGTGTGTGAGTGAGGAAAAATCACACTGGAAAGGACATGTGTTGTCATGTAGGGACTCTCACTACTCAGATGACCCATTCGGGCTTGTGGGTGGGCCCCTGGGTGGGGACCATGTGTCTGAGGGGGAACTAGTTGTACCAGGCAGGACGAGACCTGATGACCATGTTAAGGAGCGGTGTGTGTGCTATCATTGGGACCCTGTTATTGCATTTGGTTTCAGAGGTGGTACCCAGCCTTATGTGTAGTGCACTGGCCTTATTGAGATATAGGTTCCAAAATGTGTATGTTGGTCTCTAATGGGGGTGATTGTATCACTATTGGAAGATAAAGGGTTAAATATCTACATTATATAACCCATTTCAACATGGTGAACATCCCTTTTTAGGAGCCTACCTGATTATAACTCCACAATTAAGCATGATTGCGATGGAGTAGTCATCCGTGAACATTTAATAGGGTGTGTTTGAGTGATAAAAACCCACAACAGAAATGAAATGTGTTGGCCTAAAAGAACTATCAATTGTAAGATGACCCATTTGGGCACGTGCGGTGGGGGTAGGGTGGGGACCATTTGTCTACAGGTCAACTGGTGGTTCCTGGAGGGCCGAGGCCCAATGGAACTACTAAGGTGGGGTGTCTCTGATGTCCATAGGACCGTGTTTTTATAGAAATACATTTTAAAATGACTATATTATTGACATTTAAAACATTGGTTTATACAATTGCAGAAAAAAATTATTACATACATTAAAAAACATCAATGTTTATTTATCTTTTAATCCTTACCTGACTCTTGATATTTTTAAACCAACCACCCCTACTCGAGGAAAATAATTCACCTATATAAGAAAGTGATTAATTTTTTATAATACAATGGAATAAATTATCATTTATTGTTAATTTCAATAAAAATGATGTCAATTGTAAATAAAAAGAAGCACATATATTTATAATAGTGACACTGTGCATCAAATTAATTTGTTTCTTATTCTAATAGGTCTCAAATGACTTGTGGATAAGTTTCCTAACGTATGAAAATAATAGGATTGTGTTTTCTTGGTTTTGAGTACATCATTTTTTCCATTTTACTAGAATTGATGACAATTTTAAAAACGCACTTTGATTCATATTAGACTCACCATTTATAGGATTGAGGATTGGTTGATTAATAAACATCTCAAATGACTTATTTAACTTTTTTATATAGTATCAAATCAATATTAAATAGTTTTTTATGTTTTTAGTATGTTACATGTCTTCTTTACCAAAAAATTCATTTCAAAATTGAATCAAGTACGTTGACTCATACTGATCACATTGTGTATCTGATTGAGGTTCGGTTGATTTCTATACATCCCAAATGAATTATAGATCATTTTTCGAAGAAATTAAAATAGTTTTAATGTGATTAATCAATATTGAGTGGGTTAGTTTTCCTTTTTACTAAAATTGATGTCAATTTTAAATAAAAAAATGCACTCGGAGTCATATCAGTCACACTGTTCATTGTATTGAGGATCGAATGATTCATGAATCTCTAAAATCACTTATGGATAATTTTCCTAATGTATAAAAACAAGATCAATGTGCTTGTTTTGTTTTGAGTAGGATAGTTTGTTTTATTCCAGAAATTAATGTCAATTTTAAATAAAGTCACACATACAGTCATAATAGTCACACCATGCATCAGATTACAGTGAAATTAATTCATACGTGTTCCAAATCACATATTTATTTTTTCCTTAAACTAAAAAAATAAAATGAATTTGTTTTCTCTGTTTTGAGTATGTTACTTTCCTTTTTTATAGAAATGTCATTTTAATCATAAAACAAACATATTGACTCATATAGATCATTGCTTGTATATTTTTGATGTGCGACCAATTCATATATGTCACAAATGATTTATGAATCAATACCCTAAATTATAAAAAAAATTCAAGGTTGTTTACTCAGTTTTCAGTTGGTGGAACATTTTAAAGTGAAATGTAAATTTTAAACTGATAACGTGCACATTGAGTCAGTTGTCTTTTTAAAATAAAATAATTTCAATTTAAAATTGAAATAAGTACATAGAGTCATAGCTGTCACATCTTTTGACATATTGAGGTTTAGATGATTCCTAAACATCCCAATATCACAAAATAATCCTAATTATCAATATTACCATGATTTTCATTGACATTCATTGTATAACTATCAACACTGCATGAGAAGCTTCAAACAAAGCAAATAAACTAAAAATAAAGAATCCTCCTATATATGAAAACAATCATTATGTGAGTAATACTAAAAAAATAAACATAAATATGAAAAAATAAAATAATTTTATAGAAAATGATTTTACAATAAAAATCATCAACATTACATATATGACTGATTTGAGATAGCTCCATTTCTCATCCAACAAAGTTATTGTAAAGAACAGGAAAAAATGTGATCAATGAAACCATATAGGGGTGAAAATGTTTTGAGAGAGAAGAATCATAATAGTTGCACAGAGTACTCCAACTCGATCAAACTAATCCACCTATATAAGAAAATAATTATTATGTGAGTAATAAAAAAAATAAATTAATCATAAATAAGAAACAATAAATTACTTTTATGTACACTTATTTTAATGCAAAAACATTAGGATTACTGCTTTGAATGAGTAGAAGCAGCATCGGTTCTCTTACTACAAAGGATGTGGAGAGAACTTGAAAGAAAATGATAAATGTATCACTATTGGGGTGAAACTTCTTCGAGGGAGAAGAATCATGAATATTGGAAAGAGCTCCCCAAGATGAAAAAAATAATTCACCGGTATAAGAAAACAATTATTCTATGAGTAATATTAAAATGAAATAAATTAATCATAAGTATGAAATAATACATTAATTCTATGAATAATGATTTTATTGTGAAAAATATCAAGAATATCTCTGTGATTGAGTAGAGACAACGTCATTTCTCTTCATATGAAGTCATGATGCATGGAAAACAATCTATTAATGTAAATGATCTCGAAAAGTAATAATTAAAATTAAATAAATTTTTAATTATATAATTTTTGTAAAAAAATATAAATATATATCGTAGTATTACCTTTACATATTTTAAAAGGGTTTATTTGGTCCAGATATAAGCTAATAAAAATGAGGGATTTTCTGTGTATCTCACTATAGTTTAAAATACTATATGGATGTCTAGAAAACATGAGACAATTAAAAATATCGAAGTATATTTTTATCCATTTATCAATATATAAAAAATTATTTCTTGTGCGCCACTCATAAAGTTAGAAAAACTAATGATTCTCTATGCACTTATCTAATGTGGATAAACTACAACTTAGCATAGCATCTGACATAAACTTTCTACATAGTGTCCCCATGATTCTCTCATCCCACACATGCTAACCCCCATCTTAATGTTCATTAATATAATTAGTCTAATTCTCTCTATGTGTGGGAAGAGAGCATCATGGGGACATCGTGAAGTATGATTATGTTAGATTCAATGTTAAGGTATAGTTAACCAATAATAATGAAGTGCATATAAAATCCTTAGTTTTCTTATTATCTTTTTGAGAGATGCACAACCAATAATTGTTTAGGATCCATTTATCAATAGAGAATAATATAAATCAATTATATTACAACTATTATAGAAATTTTTTTTTGAACAATAAGAATGTAATCATGGATAGATAATTTTATAATGGTCTTCTGCACGCTCTCTTGCAATAATCATGAACTCTTTAACTCTATCAACATATTCAACTATCAAAAAAGTAACATGCATCCATTTTTATCTATATCCACACTATTTTTTTCACAGAAGAATAATTTTATACAACATATAAATAAGTTCACATAATATAATCATTATCAAAAGTAAATATTATAGATAATTCTAATAAGGGAAACTCAACATTTGATAATTTCAATGAATTTCAGTATGTTGAAGAAAAAGGGTAATTGAATTTAAGCAAAAAATTACTCTAAATAAAATCATTCATAAATACCCTAGATAGATGAAAAAAATAAGAAATTAAGGATTTTTAAGAATCTCAAATATGATAAACAAGGACAACAAACTCTCATTCAATCAACTATAAGATATAAAAATTCAATGGAACATGGGATGTAGAATCCTAAAGAATTATTAAATTTAAAATAAATGGTAAATGAATATTTGAAAACATCTCATGACTCTTTGGATGTCATATCACCACACCGACTCACCCTAAATAAATTCAAGGTACTCCTGCTTGATGTAAAATTAGAATTTACTAATGTATTACATCAAATAAATAGATAGTTTTCTAATTAATTATTAGGAGAATATTTTGTGTAAATTTTCAAAGTTGATGCATGAATTGAAACAATAACTATGAGATTGGGTTTGAAGGTTAGATGTATTATTAGAGAATCATTAATATAAAAAATATGGATTCGACCATAATCATCACATAAAAAATAATTTTATGGATATATTGAAACTTTTTATCAATATGGATGACATAATAATTATAGGTTCAATAGATGAATGTTCATAATAATTTTTGACATTTAAAATGACCAATTGTTACATGTTGATGATTAGTGATTTTACATATTCCATAGATTATAGGTGGCTCATATAATTCCCGGTATATTCATTTCCCAATTTATGTAAGTGATGGATGTGTTTTATAGGTGAGTGATGGAATTCATTGAATTAATGAGATAGTTAAAACATTTGGATATTGATTGGGTAATTGTAAAAAATATAAAATATAGAACTAAACTCCATGTGAAACAATGTATCACCATCGGGTCTAGAAACAGTAATCTCACAATGAGCAATGAATAAAAATCAGAAACTGAGAAAATTGGAAGGCCTACCACACTAGTATATAATTAATGGACCACAAATAATGACATCATGGATGAAGAAATAAAAAAACAAAGCACAAATAATGAAAGAAAATCAGAAGGAATACCTTTCTAGGTTATAGAAAACCAGAGACCCTCTTTAGAAACCCTAGCTCCAATCGAACACATGATGTCATACACCGGGTTTGAAAAATATTAGGGATTTTTAATTTAGATCAAGTCACTTTTATTAGAGATTATAAAAAATAACTTTTAAAGATTTGTTTTATTAGTGATTATTACATAAGTGCTGATAAAAGTAGTCTTTATTAGTACCTTTTTAGCAATGATAAAGGTAGGTCTTTATCAGCTCTAAAAAATCACTGATAAAATCAATATTTTTTAGCACTAAAATTATAGAATTGATAAATGATTATTTTATCACTACTTTTACTAGTGATGATAAACACCTGTCTTTATCAGTGCTGAAAATCGCCAATAATCAGTACTTTTATCAGTCCATTTTCCTTAAACGTTGTTAATGGATTTATAATTATTACTTTAAATAAAGAAAACTATAAATATTAACATCATTATATATATTTATATAATTATAAATATATATATAATAAATATATATAAAAATAAATATACTACATATATTATTTAATTCAGTAAACTTATTATAAATTTAATAATTATATAATTATTTATTTATAATTCTATAAGTACGTTTTAAAATAATGTTTATTAATTTATAATAATAAATATATAGTTTTATAAATATAGTGTCTATATATTTATAAATATATATATTTATAAATACTTTCTACGAAAATATTCTTTCATTATTGATGAATATATAATTATAAGTGCAAGAATATATGTTAAAAATGAGTGAAATTGATGAAAATAAGAAGAATCACACTTTAATAATATTGAGAGAATGGATAAGTTTTTTGTGTTTGCATTGTATATAAAAACACGTTAAAAAGTAAATATTAAATCAATATAACATATATATGATCACTATTAATGTGAAAAATCAAACTACATTCAATTATATGTCTACTACGATGGAATTAGTCAATATTTTTTAATTTATCTTAATTTTTAGATATAAACCATTATTCAATAATTATATGATTATTTAATTTAATGTTTATAGATATGTTGTAATATATAAATCATATTTATATACAGTAGTATATATCAATATATTTAATATTTAAAATTTAATAACACTAATTATCATAATCGGTTATTTAATATAATGTTTAAAATTTAATAATTTATAATCAATTTATTCATTTTTAAGAATAATTATTTAATTAATAAAATTTATAATAATTTATGTGCTAAACTCCATTTTTATTTTTATTTAATTAAATTATTTCTCTTTATTTATTTGGACCTTTATCAGTTCTAAAAAGCACTGATGAAATAATTATTTATCAGCAATAAAAATAAAGTGCTGATAAAAGGTTAAATCTATCACAGATTTCTATAGCACTGATAAATATGCCATTTATTTGCGTTTTTTTCGTGAACTAATAAATACAAGTTCTTTCAATACAGTAAAAAGGGGTTTTTGCGATGGGGATAAATCCCATCGCAAATAGTCCCGTTAGAAACTTATTTTCGATGGGGGAATTATCCCGTCGCAAATAACTACTTATTTGCGATGAAGAAATCTCGCCCGTCGCAAAAGGTTTGGTGCGCGATGCGCGCCACACCGCGGGAATGTTATTTGGTGACGAGTGGTTACCACCCGTTTCAAATAACCGGCGGCGGAAAAAAATATTTGCGGCGGGAATATACCCCCGTCGAAAATAGTATGTCGGCATGCTATTATTTGCGAAGAGACCGGTCTTAAATAAATATTTAACCATTGACCGTGATAAATGCGGGCTAAAGTATTTGCGACGGGTATCCCATCGCAAATATACCCGTTGCAAATAAGCTAACCTATAAATACCCCCCATCTGTTTTTTTCATTCATTCTAAAACACTATCTTCTACTTCTCTCAAAACTCTATTTTTAGAGTTCATAGTTTCTTAAGATTAATTTTTATTTCCGGAGTTGATATTGAAGTCTTCAGCAACTATCATAGATCAACCTCACATCAATTATAAAGGTATTTTTGTTCATTTTAATTTAATATTTATTTTAAATTTTTTATTAGTTTTAATTATTCTTAATTAGTTGTAATTTAATTATGTTTAGATTGTTTTGTAATTTAATAAATTTAAATTATTAGTATTAATTGATCATATTTAATGTTAATTAAGATTAATTAATAATAATTAGAAATAACTAATAATAAATAGGAATAATTAATAATAATTAGTCATAATTAGGAATAATTTTTAATAATTAGTCATAATTAAGAATAAATACTAATAATTAGTAATAAATACTATTAATTAGGAATTAATAGTAATAAATAGTAATAAATAGTAATAATTTAGAATAATTTAGAATAATTAAGAAATAATTAGGAACAATTATGAAAAATATGAAAAAATACGAATAATTACTAATAATTACTAATAATTACCAATAATTATTAAAAAACCTCCTCCATGCACGCATTAACCTTTACAACTATGCCATTTCATTTTTTATACATTTAATGATCGATATATATATAGTTATATTTATTCGTATATTAATATAGATTTATATTAATATAAATATATTTGGTTATATGAATGTATATATATATATATAGATTCATATATTATTATATATATTTATTCATATATTAATATATGTTTATATCTATTTATATGTATATATATATATATGTGTAGTTCTAAAGTTTTATTCGTATATTTATTTGTATATTAATATATATTTATAATCTTATTTTTAAATAAATTTATAAAATATGTTTTTTATGTGTATTTATAAATAAATAAATACATACATACATATATACAATACACACACACACACAGATATATATATATGTATAGTTATGAATGAATACATAGAAATGAGGGGGTTAAAATCCATTGAGAATGTTAAAACAGCTATAAATTCTAATCTGTAAGTCTGTTTCAACTCCACAACTAGTCAAATTGAAGAAAATGAAATTATCCTTGATATGATATGCGGTACATGCCAAACGGACATCCGTATCGGAAGTTATAGCCATTTGAATGTTAAAACGACCATAACTTCTAATCCAGGAGACTGTTTCAGCTTTACAATCAGTAAAATCAAAGAAAATGAAACTATCTTCGATATGAAATATGGTATAGGTTTATCGGACATCGGGATCAGATGTTATCATTGTTTGAATGGTAAAAAACAGGGGTACCCCGACTAAAAACTCAGTTTTAGAGGCCTTCTGGGCCTCTTTTGTCATCCAAAATCCCATGATCGGGTCTTTCATGGGTAACAGCGATGTATAGCACGTTACAGGCTTCGATTTGATATACTGTAGAGCTCAAACGGAGTCCCTGATCAAAAGTTATGGATGTTTGAAGTTTGGGATTCATTTTCACCTTATTTTTTATCTTTCATTAATTTTTTTAATTTTGTATATTCAAAGAGTTATTAAATGACTATTAGTTGTTAAAAATTACATAATTACTAAATAAAAATATTTTTTAATTTATTTTATATTCCTCTTTTATTAAATATCTTATAAATTAATATTATATTTCCATAGATCCTTTGAAAAACATATTTATAAAATAAATATTATATTTATATCAATATAAATTGATTAAAATATATAAATATTAATAAATTATTATTATAATTTTTTTTATTTTTCTATTTTTATTTGCGACGGGAATATATTCCCGTCGCAAATAGGCTCCTCGAAAAAAAAACTATTTGTGACGGGAAAAGGGCACGTCACAAATACTTTGTTGCGACGGGCCTGTTGCGGAATTGTTTTTTTAAAAAATGAGTAATATATTTGTGACGGACCCTTTTCCCGTCACAAAAAAAGTTATTTGAGATGGGCCCGTCGCAAAAAAAAATTAGTTGCGATGCCGTTTTTCGCAATGGGTCATTTGAGACGGGGCCCCGTCGTAAATACCTGTATTTCTAGTAGTGTTTTAAAGGCTGGTTTTGTAGTTGTGAAGATGTAATTAATAAATTTTAGAATAATTAATATAAGAAAAAATAAACTGTATTAGCTGGACACATTAAGTTATCCAAGTAATTATCACTTAAAATAGAACATGAAGGAAAGTACATGGAAATAGTTCCATTTTTATTACTAGTCAGAAGTTTAATTTATGAAATTATTTGTACACATTAGGATATTGACATTAAAGAGGGATTCGTGATTCATTTCATGTAAAATATATGAATTTTTAACTGGGAGGTTGTGAAATATATCATTACATACATAAAAGGATATAAATTTTCATCCATTTGCTCTTAAGAATATGATCCACTAGAAGGGTTTTTCAATGTTGACATTGTTATATATTCGAATTTCTAGAAGAGAACAATAGATTATTGTTTTTTATGGAGGAAAAATGGTTATATGGATGTCTTAGCTAAAACAGTTGGATTCTTTTTCGACCATATAAGTTGATGATGTGTTAGTAATGGAGGAGGTTAAGGAATTAATTTGGTTGTTTTTATACTAAAATATCATAGAATATCATAAGGGGGTGGTTACTCTAGTTTAATAGTCAGAGTGTGATTCACCTACAATGAAATCTGGTGTCTCATGAATGAATGGAACACATTGACATGAAATTCCACATTATATATAATTTTTTAGAGGAAAAAATGATTGAGTAATTGAAAATAAATAGAATAAGGAATTTTGGTGATATTTTCATAAATATTTTACTATAAGAAATAATAATGAAAAATTGATCATAAGTGGTACTATGGTAAAGGAAAAAGATGGGAAACACGTCATGTTATGAATTGAAGGTCTAGATGCTCTAAATCATCCAATGCGATGGTGTTTTCTAGTAATTTCCATTTAAATCATCATTAATTGGGAAATTGTTATGAAAGTGAATCCTGTTTAAATTTATGTTAAACTTGATTAGTATGTGGGAAAATAGAACGAATGGAGTTATATATGGTTCATTTAGTGGTACCAAAAACTCTAGCTAAAAATTAGGTTTGATATAAAGGGGTACATCATATGGATACTTTGTGAGTGGAGATGTTCCCTAAAAGGAGACTTGTAGTACATACATTGGTTTTGATAGAGAAAACATTGCGGTAATGGATGAATAATTTTTTAAATTAATGAGATGCTAAAAGGAAATATAAGGAAATA
Source organism: Viscum album (assembly GCA_963277665.1). Taxonomy (NCBI): domain Eukaryota; kingdom Viridiplantae; phylum Streptophyta; class Magnoliopsida; order Santalales; family Viscaceae; genus Viscum; species Viscum album. Next base: position 789,509,480 of record OY728128.1, on the reverse strand, counting down.
TTTCAGGAATTGGTTGTCACCTGTTCAAATGGAAATATCCCTATGAAAATAAGAGTTTGGAAAAATATTATATCAAAACAGACCCCACTATAATGTTGGAGTGGGACCACCATCACATTGTGTGACCAATGAATAAATCATGACTCCATGTTATTGTAATATAATTAAATATAGATTATTAATTTAAACATTCTCCCTTTTGAGTAAAAAATGTTTTTCAACTTTGTCCCATAGATATTTGACTTAATTAATAAACAAAATAAATAATTGTGCATTATTTTTTCAATTTTGATATATTTTTCAATAATTTTGTGTGATGTTTCATTTGAATAGAGTATGTAAATTTTTTTGACTTTGTACCATCAGTAAAAGACATAAACATCCTATATTTGAGTACACAAATCTCAATGGAAGAATAAAATTACAGAGGATTAGCTTCCACTCAATCTCATTCCACCTACTAAATTAATTCCAATAATAAGAAGTTATTATAGTTTTAATCAAGGATTAAATTTTTCTCCTAAGATTAACCACACATTCCCTATGAACCTAAAGACATCAAGGATGTGACTTTTTGTTCTTTAACTGAAGATCAATCACCATGGATCAATCCTATTGATTGCATTTGTAATTACTTATGGGATAAAGGGGATCTATTTATTCTCTCGATCTTCAAAGGGAGGTGGAGGATCGTTGACTCTCCATTCTAGATATAGTCCTTCAAAATTTTCAATACAATCATGGGAGAATTATTTCAAGAATTCATTGTGAACAATAAATCCTCTATGATGAAAAATAATATAATCATGTTTATATATTTTTGGTTAGAAAAAAGATAACATCACAATGGTTGTCCATCTATTTTTCCACTCTAAATAAACCCATTAATAAAAATTAATAATCATATAATTATTATTTTCAGAACATTCACAAAAATACTGGATTATTTTTTATCATTTCCAATCTTCCCTTTAACTTGACCCTCTAATCCACCTAAGGATTTATCAAACCAAGAAAAATAAATAAATATTTTATCAAATAAATAATCTATTATTATTCATTGATAAATTAATAAATATTATATTCAATAATTGGAAAATAAAAATTTATTATGCATTTACATAATTAAATAAATAATTACATAGTGAATATCAGAAAAGGTAAAATAATATACAATTCCAAAAATGTAAAATAACATTTATTTAATATTAAAATTACATATATATTATTTCAAATAACTAGTGGTTAAATCATGCGGATCAGAACAACAAAAATAAATATTATTTTTCTGAGTTAGAGAATAATATTAATTTTAATAAGAAAAATTTATTATAATTTAAATGATATCCAATGATACACTTAGTGTGTGACCCTCCAAATACCATTTTCAATGAAATTATGCTAACTAGCCTAATGTCCAAGATCTACATATAATAACCCTTTAAGGTACCCATAGTAAAAGAATTAAATGTTTCAATAACAATCAATACATATAAACACCCACAATATAATACAATCCCTTTACTTAAATATCTCATCAATAATATTACATACTCATGTCATTTACCAATATGTTTGATATATATTTATTTGTCTACATGAAATGAACTTGTATAAAAACTACCATGGTCATGATAATAATCCAAATGTTTAATTCTAATAAAATGTCTTGAAATATTTTCATTCAACAAATCCAAAGGATGAAATCAAATTATTAATTTTTCATTAATTTCGTATCACTCATGAACAATCCAATGCACCCTACATGTTCATGAATATATTGTTGTATGTGCACTTCAATCTTGAAATATCACATCAAATGATTTTTGGAATATTAATTAGTGATATTCATTTGATTCATATCATACCATACAAATATTGATGTTTCTAAAGGCTATATTATATTCTACACTATCCAATATTTAATTCTATAATTAGATTATAATATTATATGCTTGTGATGCATTCTTCTCAATATCCCTTATAAATAGTTTCCATTATTTTATAATCCATCATGTATAGATTACTAGAATTCATATGTATTGAATGATCTCAATGAATTTTCTAATGATTAATCGGTGTCATTATATAACACAAAATGTGGTTGATGCATCTTACATTTATCAACTGTGATGAGGATGTCTGTAGATAGGAATGGGTTCACATGTTCTTTGGTGAGAATAATACTGATTTAGTAATTTCATTAATGAATGTATTTCTGATGGAATCCATTCTTCCAAACAATATAGATAACTCATGGTGATGGTGAAAGAACCCCTTTGAGTGTTATATTTATCATTAAATAGTGAATCCGGATCCAAAGGTCGGTTTTCCCCCTCGTAGGTAGGATAAATTATTTGTTTCACTATGATAATCATCATGAATTCTTACATGAAGAAGGAATATGGAGGTTTATACATGATGGTTACTGGTATAATGATCATTTTCTACCTTAAAATGTTTAATTACATGATGATATATTGGATGTTTTCATGGGTTTTTTTTGGATTTAATAAATCATTAGATGATGCCTTTAAACTAATCCATGGTATCAGAGATTTATTTTTTAATGAGTATATATATTTTTTATCTAGTTTTTTAAAAAAATGTATATCATGATTCATATACAATACAATATCATAATAAAAAATGATGAAATTTACCACATTCAAATATTCATAATTTATAACTAATTAATATCATAAAGTCATATATGGTGACACCTTTTGATTTTGTTTTATATCATAAGTTATGATATAGGATATCATATTCCATGGTTGAATTTGGGTGTTTGTGAAAAATGGGGATCATAACGTAATTATAACTCCCACTAAATCATAAAATATGATTGTAATTATAATATATCACAAAATGTAAAATGTGATATGAGTTATATACTATGAAATAATTCTATATCAAAAAATGTGATTGAGTACTATGTCTACTTCACTCTTCTATTAGTCATAATTTATGACCGATAATATATTTATCATACATAAAATACAACATAATCCAAAATTTCAAAAAATATATATATATTTATAAATTGTCTTATAGTTTGTAAATTTTTTGTAAATTATAAAAGATAAGAATTATAAATTTTTTTTTAAAACAAAATTAAATATGAAAAGATCATATTTTTTCTATTGTTTAAAAAATAAAGAAAACTATTTATTTATTATTTATTACTTAAATATTAATGTTTTGTAAATGTTTTAAGAAATATAAATACTGTGTATACCTTATTTTTTTGAAAAATTACATCTAGGATATAGTGTCTTATATTAAATTCTAGGTACAACTCTATAAAATTAAATATTTATTCACCTTGGCCATTGTTTTTTTAGAGTTATATTATTTGAAATGTATAATGAATATAGTTTTTATATATTATTTTTTATAGATATAACTAATCATATTCTATCTTTTTTAAAATATCATAGGGAGAGGTACATTATGTTGGAATACCCACAAGCATGGAGTCTTATAACTTTGTGACATCTTGACCTAGAGGACACTCTTGTTATGCAACAAACTAATTCTACAAAATTCCTCAATCATGAGTCGTCGTATCTGAGAGGCTTCAGATGATTAGTGGGAATCTGAGATGATATCGTGGGGAGACTATACTCTAATATTAGAGAAAAAATAGAAATAAAAACAACCAAACATGATCATTTCAAGGAGAAAATATATAGTCAAATAAAATCATCAATAATAAAATGATGTCAGACCATACCTTTATAGAATAATGATTAACCACTGGGAATACCATTTATAAAAAACAAATTAAAGATTTAATGTTAAGTTAATGAATGATATAAAACATCCCAAAGACACACCTCATCTCAATATTTAATCACATCTGATCTATCTTTCTTTGTTATCAGAATCCTAGGCCTCATCCCAACATGTACCTATACCGGTGAGAGTTTTCTTGGGTACCCAAGTTAAATGGTTGTTCAAGAAAAATGTGACTATAAAACTAAGTTGGGAACCACCAATGTGGTCTCATAAATACAATTAGTATATCAATATTTTAATGATACATTTTTAATTGGAATAACAGAATAAACTACCAGAAAAAAACAAATCAATGTCATTACTCAGTTCGAAGACCTCGATCGACCATACCTTCTTCATCCAATTACAGAATATATTTTATCATGAGTACAAACTCAGAGGAACCTTAGTCAACACTCTTGGGATCCCACACACATGTCTGCACTAGGATGATTAATGGACCCTAGGGAATTATGAGGAACCCTTATCCTCAATACCTATGGTTGAACCCTATGTTAGTACCTATGCATTATCGATTTCAGCCTCATATCTAAATACTACGAGGGGGAATCCCTGTGAAATCCTATATTTCCAAGAATGAAGGATTCTTGGGTGAACAAAGAACTAAAATGGAATACCCTACATGATCCCATTGTCAAAATCATGGGAATCCAATATCATGGGTATCCCAATCGAAACAATAACCAGTGCATCCACCAAATCCCAGTGGGTGTCTTATGCATCAATGTGGGGATCCAATATTCACCCTATGGATGTCTAGTATACATTATCAAGGATATACACCCATATGAAACATCATATATGTACTCAACTCTCATAGTTCCATGGAATTAATAATGGTTTAATGGTATCTCCATTCAAATCCTAATCACCCAAGGCATTTGTAATGGTATAAAAATATAATAAGAATCAAAGTTGTCAATGGGAATATATGTATACACTCCACCACATAGATTATGATGATGAAGCCAAGGAACAACCAATAATAATCCATTACCATATATTCTATACATTTTAGATTGTAGTCTCACTAGTCATCTTCCCCTAATAAATCATTGGACTTGATCCCAAACATTTTGGTAATCCCATTGTATCCTCCCTATATATAGGTGATTCATGATTGTCCAAAGCTATCCTTAGTAGATCCTAATGGTTATTTCAAATGAATATTTTTCATCCCACCCATCAAAAAAATATAATAAATAATTTATACCAATGGGTATCCAAACACCTAATCACATATTCAACATCACAGCCTATTTTTTCTTACACATTCCATACATGTTTTTTGGTGACACAAACATCTATCTATACCCATTCCCAAAAGTACCCATTCATTTTCAACCTTATCACCTAGGTACCTACTTAGGTCCCCTAGGACACATCATGGGATGAATTCCTTGATTGGGGTTCTCATGGGAGACACAAGTTATTAGGAACCCCAAATGGGTCTTCTGTATCAATCTAGTCTCATGGTTCGACACCAAATACACCTTCGGATGTTATGATACTTTTAATTCTCATAATCCAAGAATATCCTTATGGTACTCATGGATAAAACTCATATTTTATGGTGTATGGAGATGAAAAATGGTCCATCTCAAGTACAAGGTAATCTAGTTGATTTCTATCACGTGGCTCGTTCAACCCTCCCTAGGTCTAAACATAGAGAAAACATATTTAAAAGGAAGCGTCACACACCCTATAATAAAACTAACTGAGCTAAAATAATATAAGTTATCTCAAGGGCCATCCATCAACCTAATATGGCCAAATGGTATTAGGGTACTTAACTACGTCCCATTAGATATTATTGATTTAAATTAATTTGATTAATCTATCTTAATGGTTTGAAGTATCAAGGAATACCATTATTTAATGCCTTTTCCATGAGTGGCTAGGGAGTCCAACTAGTACAATAGGTATTTGGAGGCTATGGATCCTAACTCCTTTAGTTATTAATCATTTTATTTGAGTCTGAAAAATTAAATTAGATTAACCCATTCAATTATTTTTAGAATTTTAATAAAACAAAATGGTTTAACCACCTCAGTGGAAGAACCACCTGGCCACATGAATATAAAAAAATTATTCCATAGATCCAGCAAAAATGGGAATATACAAATAAATAAGCATTCCAATTTTACTCGTTATCTGAGATAACCCACTGGGGCCCTTAAGGATGCTGATATGTCATGTGTGACTACCCTAATCCTTCAAGAAACAGATTAAATCATCATACCTACGCGCTATTATGGTTCTAAAATCACATGAAACCACTGATACACACCTCAGTATGTCTAGAACACAATGATCTGCCTACATCAGGTCCTCCTACGACTCTTTTTATGAGACATTAATATTCATAATACATGAAATGTTTAGGAATATCCCATGTAGGGGTGAGTATATCAATTTCTAGTTGGTGTCTTGAAAAAAAATGGTGAAACTGAAAAGAACCAGTCCAATCAACACATAGCTATAGAGTATAGAAATCCCATGTGACAGTTAATATGAATCTCAATATCCACACCTCAGTTTTACAAGACTAGTAAACCCATATCGATATGGTACAAAAATCAGTAAATAAGGCATAACAACAAGGAATCCAAAAATAACTCAGATATACTCATCCTGGACTTCATGTCCAATGGTATCAATTGTAAAACCCTCCATAATATTCTACATAGGGATCAATGGTATTGTTTGACAGGGAGAAATCAATCCATGATCCTTTTTACCCTTGAAAGCACTCATATGAGAGGAATTATTAAATGGGTATAACTAACATGATGGATCATTACATCCATACCTAATGTAATCCATATGATAGAACAAGATCATTTGTTCTATCCATGACAAAATTCATGCTAGATACCAACGGATCTCAATACTCAAATAGGGGATAACATTAATATCATATGGGGGACTCCATGAAACATACTAGAACTGAAATTATCTCAATACACAGATAGGGGATCTCAATTATCATATAGGTGAACACACCTAGAACCATTGCAGGAAATCTCAAACCCTATCAAGAATCAATACCATGTTACATAGACAGGGGGTCTTACCTAGGAACACTTGACAATATTTTAGTCTCCATGTTGATCTATACACCATGTAGGGGATCATATAGATGATAGTACTACGAACCCAACTAAATCAACAGTCTACGTAGGGAATCTAGTACCATGCATTGTTTCCCCAGTGATAACATAAGGCCCCAGACATAAACATTACTTAATCATGAGATATGACAATGATTTTAATTTAATTCACATTAAGGATCTTATCAGGTTTATAACTTTATATAATTAGGTAACAACTCATATATAACAACATAAATATTACAATTTGGCACTTCTAATCAATATGTTTTAAAAAAACATTTTAGAAGGAAACATGGTTGGTTGTATGTTTAAACAACAGTTATTTTCATTAATCTCATACATAACTCTATTTTTCATTAATTCATATGTAAAACATTTCATAACATAGGATGAGCATAAAAAGATTTGTATGGGATACACAATGACGTAAAACTGTTAAACTTGGGATAAAATGAAAACCATGAATAACTTATTGTAAAGCAATACATTTTGACTTTAATAAATAGTACATACACTTTACTAAATATAATCTCATTGCTTACCATTTTTGAAAGAAAAGGATTACCATAATCCCATAGAAAGAAACATATAGTATATAAAGGTATCTTGGGATATAAACATAATTAAATAAAATACACATATGTCCTACTTCCACACATATCACTAAATGGAATAGTCATATGGCTGACTTACATACCCAATGCATTGAATATTATAATGTGTCCACCCATCCTTGGTTTATCATAGAACCACCTCTCTTTGATTTATCACGTAACAACCCGTCTTTTTTTATCATGTAACCACCCTTAAAATGTCCAAGTACAATTATATAATCATAACATGTAAATGATTTCAATTATCAACATTTCACTAAAAATATCATTTGAAATCACAAGAAATCATTTCAAGATATTGATATAGTAAAACAACTTTTCAAACCATTTTCAATACCAAACCACCCAAATAGGGAATACGTGATTTCTTTTCATTTTAAGGAAACACTAATTCTTATAGAGGAATCCAAATATCATATAACAGTTACGACGATGGAGAGGTCTTTGTCGCTGCGTATGTTATAAATATTCCATTTGGCATTTAGGAAAACCCATTGTAGAAAAAAATTAAATCTATCATAAAATAAAAGTAAAATCTGTTTATTATAAACAATATAATAAATGTTTTGTATAAATTTTATCATGCCTCAATGAAAGGAGATTGATAAGGAATCCCTTACATTGAGTTTAACTCATCACGTATAATCTGTAAGTTCTGGAAAAATAAACATAGTTTAATTTACACTTTCTTGAGAAACATTTTCATGTTTATTATACTTTTTATATCACATATTAACATGTTATTAAAATTATATAATTATTTATGTTCATATTGGTCGTTTTGTCGATATTCGGTACTTGATTCGAAAATGATATTGTTTTGATATAAATTGTCCATGAAGACAAAATTTCAGCATATCCAGAATATTAGTATTCAAGATTCATATATCATATACACCTAGTATAAATTTATTTATTATATCAATCATATTTTGAGATATGAAATGAAATTCACCTTTCATAGAGATGATAGGTCGTACATACACATGAACACTACTTTCATTTCTATGTCTTATTAATGGAATGAAAATGAAATGAAACAATGGTATATTAGAATTACATTATAACATCTATGTTATATATGTTACATTATTTCATTAAAACTAAAATTTCTACATTCCAAGTATAGCATGAATGATTCATATCACATTGAGGGGGCTGTAGTTTACATTTACTCAAATGAAATTATTATATTACACATTATAGAAAGCATAAATGTATGTTATCAATAAAAATTAATGTCAATATAAATATAATATATATCATATTTATTAATTCCATTCATTTATATAATCATTTGTTATTGAAGAACATGTAGAATGAATTGCATCGCATCGTGGAGGCGGTATGTCATACGTATGCACAAGTGACCGTATCATTCAATTACTGGTAAAACGGTATAGAATTGAATAGTATATTAATTATAAATATTAATTATATAATTATATTTATTGTTTAAATCCATTATATTTATCATTATACCCATCCAAATTTGGTCATGTGGAATAACAAATTACACCATGGCGTGGAGATGGTAAGTCGTGTGTACGTACGCATGGTGATATGGTTATTTGTTGGATGGATAAAAGTAGTTATATGGTTGTAACATAATTATAATAAAATATAATTTGGTATAAGATATTGTATTTCTTATTTTAGTAGGGAAACTACATTATAACAGGATGTATAATAAGAAAATAATTTTAAAAAATGTGCTAAAAAATACATCTTTTCAAGTATCCCCTTTTGATTTCCAAAAATGATTTCCATAGGGTGGATTTATAACTATATTGTGCATTATAAAAATAATGGAGGTATTCCTAGAGACTAATTTAGATTAATTTGGATGATATAATGGTATTGAGTGTTGTGAGTAAGTGGGTAGAGTCGGTGGCCTCTTATAAGATAGAGGAGAGGCACTTTAGAAATGTATTGAAAACTTATTTCATTATAAAATGATTTTTGAATTAAAATACATAAAAAGTGTTACATTTTGATGATAATTTGAGGATGGGTCGAATTTCACTCAACCAATAGTTTTTAGACATGTTTAGTTCACAAAATTAACCTTATCATTTAGTTTTATCCCTTAGTTAAAAATATTTACTCTTACCATGCCTTCTTTTATTTTAACAATATATGGTTACTATAATACCTATAATATGACATGACGACCAAAAAGCGGGTCATTAATGACATTTTTAACATTATATAATCAATTTGGTAGAATATTGTGTTTTTAGGATTATTATTTTATTTAATAATTTTTTTAAAACTCATTTATGTCAAATGTGAGAGTATTTAGTAGTTGATTTTTGTTAAAGACATAAAAACATGATTATTTATAACCTAAAACATTAAATAGAATATAATATATCATAATGATTCATTAAATTATTTTATGTAATATAAATGGTGAAATTACACATATTTTAATATTCATAATATCATTTAATTATATCTTTCATTACTAAGGTAGTCACACCATATTCATTGTGTCATAACTAAATTTATGTATTTATTGTCAAAAAATTATAAATAAAAAAACATGATGTATAAAATGTTTTTAGATTTATAATAAATATTTATATTCATATATATCAGTGCTATAACACTATATTAAAAAATTACTAAAAATATACATTTTTTTGTTATATTTCTCTTTATATTAATTATTATAAAATGTCAATATCACACCCAAGTGGCTGTCAAATGCCAACCGTTCGTCGTAAGGATGATAATGGTTGGTAATACCTCATCCAATAAGATGAGGTCTCCTTTTTTTGTAGTTTTATATTATTATAACAATATTTTTTACCCTTATTTATCTCATTTATATTTTAACCATGGTAAAGAAAAAATAATTACAGAAGTTACAATTAATAATGTCCAAAAATAAATGGAACATATATACACAATTGAGACCTTCTGATTCCATATATGGAATTATTTTTTTGAAATTAAATACCAATAAATTTTATTAATTAATTTAAAATTAATTCTTATTTTTGAAATAAGAAAGAGGGGTTTTAAGAAGTAAATAACTATCAAAAGATTGACATAGTTCTATGTCCAATTTAAGTGTGAAATAACTTATAATGACCAAATTTGATTAAATTATAAAAATTTTATTCCAATTAAATTTTAAAAAATATTAATAGGACAATCATACTATATAAATAAATTATACGAAATGGTAGTTTTGAATTAAAATGCAGTATTTTTTATTATTCATTAAAACTGGAAGTTTATCGTAAAAATTCCAAAATTAAGCCAAATTAAAATTTAATGTCCCATTTCTAAAGAAGACTTTTATTTTTTAAAATATAACATATAAAAGTGACAAAAACATTATTTATCCAGGGTTGTCGATAAAAAGCTGGAAAATGAGCATTTAAAAGTATTGGAGTATTTTATGCTTAAAATTTGATTAATTATCATTTTAAGTCTCTAAAATTTATTTCATAAATGTAAAAACATTTAAATAAATGTATAACCATAATTTATTTAGTTATTTTCATTATCTACAATATATTTTCTATGCATTAACAACCATTTGAAAAAATAATAATAATATTATTTTATTTTTCGGTATAACTCAATGTTGTGTGAAACCTATGATTTCAGAGAAACTTATTATTGTGTGTCAAGTATACTATCAAACAAAGCATCCCCTATAATGAAAAATTAATAAATTATTAATAAATATTAAAAGATTTGAAAAATAATTATTCTATAACTACTTGAGATGTTACAGATACCTCAAACAACACCTAGGAATGATGAATACATGAAAGTGGAACCCACCTCAGTCTCATGAAGGGATAAAATTAACTCCATATAAACAAATCCGATATATAGAATAGGAATCCTATGTTGTGGACATGATTCTATATAGTACCCTAAATATTGTGGACCAAGGGAATGCACCAATATAATACTATCTAATAATTTCTAAAATTATGCCCCATTAGATTCACCTCACATCACATATAGTTTCCTTTCATTTAGGGTTTGAAAAAATAGTCCATATTTGACATTCTTATTCCTCATAAATTTAAGAATATAAAAAAATATCATCTATAATCACAATAAAAAAACTAATCAATTCCGATTCTAACCATCTCATGATGCTGATTTGGAAGGTTAGTTCCCTCTATATACCTTCCCAGCACAGCTAGCATGTTTCCTATACCGAAAACCATTATAAACAAACATCTCTTAGATGAAGAAACGTGGTAATCATCAAATAGTATGTAATTTCTCCCCAAATGTAAAATCTTTTTTGGATATTATATTAACAATATTATAACTCTTATAGTTATCTAAACTACATATGATACCCACTAAATGGATCCATTCTTAAACATTACTTAATCTTGAGATAAGTCAAAATTTTTACTTCAATTCACTTTGACGATATTTTCAGTTTTAGATCCTTAGAGAATTAGGTCATAACTACTGCAGAAAAACATAAATACTACTGGTAGAAACTTTTACTCAATATTTTTTTTCATAAAACAAAAACATTTTAAAAAGAAACATGGTTCGTTTCATGTTTAAACAATATGAATTTTCCTTAATTTTATCCTTGATTCTATTCTTACTTAAGTCCTATGAAAAAAATTTCAAAACATGCGATGATCATAAAAATCTCATTAAGGGATACACAACGAAGGAAAACTATTTTTCTTCGGATAACATGAAAACCATGAATACTTTTTAATAAATTAATTCTTTTCACCTTTAAGAAGTAGTGAATATACTTCACAGAATATAATATCATCGCTTACCTTTTATGTAACCAAATGATTATAACAAACCAATATAAAAGAACACATAACATATAAAGGTAACTTGGGACATAAACATACATAAATATATTAACCATATAGTTGACTTCCACACATATCACTAAATATAATAGTCATATAGTTGACTTCCATACCCAATGCATTAACGGTTATAACATAACCACCAATCCTTGTTTTTCAAGGAATCACCCATTATTGGTTTATCATGTAACCAACCATTTGTGTTTTATCACATAAAAACACATTAAATGTCCATGTAGCATTATATAATCCTAACATGTAAAAGATTGAAATTATCAATATTTCACTCATAAAATTTCATTTTAAATCACAAGAAATAATTTCAAGATATTGGAATAGTATATCAAATTTCAATACCATTTTCAATACCAAAACACCCAAACATGTAATAATGTAGTTTTTTTCCTTTAAAAAAAATAAAATCTTATAAAGGAAGCCAAATATCAAATAATAGTTACTGTGGTGGAGAGGTATTTTTCATCGCATAGATTAAAAGCATTCCTTTTGTTGTTTAGTAAAAAAATTGTATAAAAATATTCATTATGAAATAAATTAAAAGTAAAAGGGGTTTATTATACATTTTATAATTAATTTTGTGTGTAAATTTAAATATGCCTCAATGAATTAAGATTAAGATGAAGTCCCTTACCGTGAGTCTGACTTGTCACGTACAGTCATTATGTTCCTAAATAATAAATTTATATAAATTAATACATGATTGAGAACCTTTATCAAGTTATTAGTATTTTTATATAACTTTTTACCATGTTATAAAAATTACATATTTCATTAAGTTCATATCGGTATTTTTATAGATATTCGGTACTTGAGTCGAAAATAAACTTGTTTTGACATATATTGTCCATGTATTCAAAAGTCAATCATCTCTATAAAATTATTATTAATTATTTTTATATCATATATATCCATTATATATTTATTTATTATATTCATAAGATTTTGGAATAATAAATGAAATGCATCATTCATGGAATGGTAAGTCGTATGTACAAATTAATGCAACTTTCATTTCATTGTCATATTAAAGGAATAAAAAATAAATTAGACATAGATATGTTTTTATTATAGTATAAAATTTATTTAATATATGGTACATATGTTCATTAATAACATCCCTTATATGTTCCATGTATGGTATGAAAGAGTCATATCACATTGAGGGGATGGTAGTCCACACTTCCTCAAATATAAGTATCATATTTACAGATTATGTAATGAATAAAGGTATGTTGTAAATAAAAATTAAAAATGCATAGAGTAAATATTAATATAATATATATCATATTTATTCATTCTATTCATGTATATAATCATGGTTTAATGAAGCTCATGTATAATGAATCACATCACATCGTGGAGACGGTAGGCCGTACGTACACACGAGTGATGATATCAACCACTTAATGGTTAAACGGTATATAATTGGACACTATAAAGAGTAATTATCATGTTATATTAATTATTTAAATCCATTATAATAATAATTATACCTATCAAATTTATGTTTTCTTGAATAAAAAACAACACCACAGCGTGGAGACGGTACGTCGTACATACGCACGTATGATGATATTGTTATTTGTAATATGGATAAAAGGAAGTATAAGGCTGTCAATTAATTATAATAACAACTCAGAATGTATAATATATTTTATCTATTACTTTTTTAGGGAAAATAAATAATAAGAGGAAGTTGAAGAAGAAGAATATATTTGAAATATGTGATAAAAAAATACCATTTTTCGAGTATCTCTTTTTGATTTTTAGAACATTTCTCCTTATGATGGATTTTATAAAAAATTCTAGATTCTATAAGGAAGTTGGGGGTGTTTTGAGATTATTTTAGTAGAGGTTTTATGATCCAATGGGCTTGAGATGTGTGAGTTTGTGGGTAGAGGTGTTAGCCTTTTATAAGAGGGAGGAGGGGCACTTTAGGAAACTCTTGAAATATTATTTTTTTATAAAATTTTTATTGAATTATAATAGTTGAAAAGTTATTAATTTAGCTGATAATATGATAATGGGTTTCAATGCTCTAAACTATTAGTTTTTATACATGTTTATGTCACAAAATAAACATTATCTTTTAGCGTTAACACTTAGTTAAAATCCTTATCTCTTACAATGTCTTCTTTTATTCTCACAATACATGGTTACTATAGATACTATAAAATTCCAAGAGAACCAAAAGTGGATTATTAATAATAATTCTTATATTTTAAAAATTATTTTTAGGAATATTATATTTTTTGGACTATTCTATCATTTAATAAAATATAATTTGTTTTAAAAACATAGTTATGAAAATTTTGACACTATATAAGAATTGGATTTTGATAAAGTCATACAAACTTGATTACATGGAACAAAATGAATTAAATAAAATAAAATATTTCATTAGAATCTAGGAATTTATTTTATGGAATCAAAATGATACAATTACATTTATTGTAATATTTATAATATCATTTGTTTGAATCATTCATTAATAAGGTAATCATTATATCATCAATGTGTCATAAATAAATTTATTTATATAAAATATAACAATTATAAATAAAACACAATGATGTAGCAAATATTTTTACCTTTATAAAAAATATTTATTGTCATATATATCACTTATATAACCCTATATTAAAATTTCTAATAGAAAGTTACATGTTTATGTTATATTTCTCTTTACTTTAAATTAATTAATATAATATGTTATTTTCTAACCCAAGTGGTTCCCAAATGCCAAAACATTCATCCTAAGGATTCTCATAGTCATAAATATCTCATAAAATAGGATAAGGACACGTTTTATGGTATTTTTATATTATAATAATATTATAGTTTACCCTTATTTTCCAGATTTACCCTCTATCATTGATAAATAATCCAAATTGCTAAAGTTACTATTAACAATGTCCAAAAATAATATCATAGTTACACAATTTGGACCTTATAATTCCATATATAGAATAATTTTTTCAAAATTAAAAATACAATAATTATAGTAAATATTTTAAAATTAAATATCGTAGTCAAAACCAGAAAGTGGGGTTTTAAGAAGTAAACAACGTTCAAAATGTTGACATTTTAATGGCCAATTTAAATATTAAATTACATATAATAACCAAAATTGGAATAAATTATAAAAATATAATCCATATAATCATTATAACCAATTAAATGACAATCTAACTATATAAATGAATTAGAAAAAAGGCAGTTTTGAATAAAATATAGTATTTTCACTATTCATTTAAAAATGAATTTTATCATAAAAATAACAAAATTAAACCAAATTAAATAATGATGACACACTTCTAAATAATATGTTTATTTTACCAGTTATAACTTCTAAATGTGAAAAGAATTATATTTAAAAAGGGTTCACCCTCAAAATGAGATAAAATGAGCTTTTAAAAATATTAGAGTATATTTTGATTAAAAATGGATTCATTCTCATTTTAATCCTCTAAAATTTATTTGATAAATTAAAAAACAATTTACAATCACGTATAATCATATTTTAGTTATTTAATTTAAATATCACCAATACAATAACAAGGTGATAACTTCCATTTAATATAATATTATTATGATTGTAGTATTTTTTGGTATAACTCACTATTGTATGGAACATAAGATTTCGAAAAAAACCCATTGTTGTGTGACAGGTATTCTATTTTAAAAAACATCCCCTTTAATGTAAAATTAATATATTATTCTTAAATATTAATAGAAATGGAAAAATATTATTCTGTAAATACCCAGGATGTTATAGATACCTAAAATCCCACCAAGGAAAGATGTATACATGACAGAGGAACCCAAATCTATCTCATGAAGGGACACTAAAAACTCTATCTAAACAAATCTTGTATATAGGATCAAAATACTATGTTTTATACATGATTCCCCACTTTACCCTAAAGGGTTAAGACTAAGGTAATTCAACAAACTAATACTACATAATCCTTTCCATCCTCTGTTGTTGGAGGTTCCTCTATCACCACTAATACCAACTCGATTTATATAATTTTTTAGAGGTTCCACGATGAATTCCAATAATTTACAACATATGTTGGTGGAGGCATGCTGATTTGTACTCACATTATACTTGAAAATACTGATTGTTACCTAAATATACTTCATGTTTTCAGGAGAGGATAACAGTAAAGTCCCTGTATTAGATGGATGATTTTTGAAGGATCATAGATGAGGGAACTGTACGTGGTTCGAGACCCTATTGAGAGTATTCAGTGTCTTTACTTTTGGGATTTCATTTTAACACATGACTCATATTTTACCATAGCATATCTGATATTTTGTTTTTTTATGTATTTCCAGTTTTCGTGGTCCTGTGATACCAGTATCATTATGGTAATGGTTATTAGTAATTTGGTTCTTGCTTTTTAGTTTCTGTTGTTATGATACTTTGATAAAGAGGGTATGGTCTCCCCATGATCGATATTATTCTCTCACTACTATTCTGAAGCAAAATGTTTGTATGGAGGCACGTTTGAGGAGAAATAACGAACTGGATCAGGGCACCAATGTGTGTCACCTTGGTTGAGGTGCTACAAAGTGGTATGAGATGATTTTTATATTTTTTCGTCTTAATATTTTGGAAAGTTATATAATAGAATAGAATAATTTGGGTCTGCGTTAGGAGATCGTACATGGGATTTTCAAACCAATGTATGGGGAAAACCGAAGTACCAATGGCGGGATTTATATTATTGATGTGTGTTGTTACAGTTGATTGTTATTTCACCTTGGGTGATGCACTTGATGTGTGATGTGAATTTTTTTTTGATATTTTTTGAGATATTACCCATGGAAATGAATGGAATAATAGTTGAGATAGTATGAATTATTCTAGGAACTCAGTATTATTTTTTGACATGCATCATTTTAGGCACACAAAGGAAAATGGATTTTCGGTATTTTTTTGAACATGAACTGTTTCCCTTTCTTGTGGAATTGAATTGAAAATGGGGATTAACATGAAATTTAATGTGGTAAAATTATGACAAATGTACAAAATTGGGTGTCCAAATGAGAAAATTGAATATGATAACATGTTTACCCATTGTTAATTATGACCTAGATGTATGATGGTTCAATATAGTGATAGTGCCTCTGTTTTGACAATGTAGTGGGGTTTTGGGTAAAAACATGTTAGTCATGTTGTGTTTTATTCTTATGTAATCATTATAATGTGGTGTTATGTGTCCCAATATGATTGTTTGCAATTGTAGAGATATTCCTACATGACAATGATTGTTGATAAGAAGACTAGAGGATATGGATTGAGATGATCTACCAGTAGTGGAACCTAAGGTACCTATAGTGTCAGGTGATGAGTCATGAGAGAAGATCCAAGAGAACATTTCTATATTCATTTGAATTATATAAAGATACCTATATCAGGTTGTGAATAGAATGTCGGACTTGATGTGTGAGTTCCAGTTATAATATCATTCTACATTTATGCGAGAGGCTTGACATGAAGGTCTTGAGTTTACAATTGATTCAATCTAGAAAATCATTAACAATTTGGAGACTCTAGCATAGAATAGAGTAATGTTGTATGCTTATATGCTATTTGGATCAGCAAAGCGCTAGTGGTATGTTAAGGCTCAGATTGGATAGGCTAATGGTATCTTATGGAATGACTTCTTAAAGAATTTATTAGACCACTTCTATCCAGACACTGAAGTAGGAGAGAGAAGCAGATTTCATTAGGTTAAAGTAAAAAATTATGTTACTGATGGGCTATATTGGATTATTGATTGACATGAAGTGATTTTATCTAATTTCGGTAGGGAATTAGATAGCTACCACAATTTTTTTCTTGTATGGATTTAAATGTGAGATTATGTCCCAAGTTAACCTCATTCATTTAATGAAATTTAAAGAGGTGGTGGATTAGGTGCTCATAGCTATGTGGAACCTGGGAGAGGATTCTAATGTAGTATAAGAGGCTACCAATGGATGGTCATGATGTACAAGTTACAATAGAAGAAATCATTGTTACGATAGTGTTAACCAGGGAAGGGTGAAGCAGAGTACACAAATAGAAGAATTAGTTGAACATGATCTTTCTCGTGTGATCTCTCACCAGTGTAGTAGGTTAGGAAACATCCAGAGACATTTTCTCCAACCATTTTTTTGAGTTCCTAGGCATAGAAATATGGGATATCTACTATGTTTTTGCAGGAACATGGAACAATTGGGAATTGATAGGGTAGCTAGGAAAAACCAAGGTATGATATGGGGAACATCAGTAACATATCAGTCTAGCGGTTGGAGTTCTAATAGACAAGTTGGTAAAGGCAATCGATGTAGTGCTTCTAGGAAAGACAACCCATATCATCATATTGGTGAATCACAAGGGACATAGTTTTCATCATAGGGAAGAGTGGCCAAAAATAACATTCCACTGAAACTATAATTGTGGATATCAAGTTTTGACCATCGAATGTAAGATGTACTATTCTTGTAGCTACTATGTTATCTTGTTACATACTAGATATTGGAGTCATTAATTCCTTTATTACATCACAACCATTGAATGGTTTGATTATAACATTATAGTTCATGATTCGATTGTTGATGATAGACACACCATTGGGAATACGATGAATAGACATCTTCTTGTGTAGTGGATATTCTCTCATGGTTGGGGAGTATTGATTTACATGGGATATTTAAATCCCTTACATGAAAGGATTTGACATAATTATGGGTATGAACTGGTTAGTTGAATATCAATCCCACATTGATTTATAGTTCGTGAGAGTAACTATTTCATCTCTTAAAAGTGACAATTATATTTACCATGGGGAGTGGGACATCCAAGCAGGCTGAGTAGGGCCAATTACTCTATAATTGACCGTGATCATAAGCATTTTTTCTAGTATTTTACTAGATTATGTAGGTGAAAAGTGAATTTTAATTCCACACACAGTGGATATGTTATTTGAGGTGTTTCCCAAATACTTCTATGGGATGCCTCCAAAGAGATATGTGGAATTTATGATTTATCTCATGCTTGAGGTTGAGCCAGTTTTTATTCCACCATATAGAATCATGACAAAAGAGCTTCAATAGATCAACAATAAGTTGGAGGAGATAATGGATAATTTATTTATCTATCTAATTCCATTTTATTGGGGTTCACTGGTGTTGTATACAATGAAGTCTAGAGGGATTTTTTACTTCTCTGTTGATTACCAGAAAATCAACCATATGACACTTAATAATTGGTATCAACATCCATGTATCGATGATCTATTTGAACAATTGAGGGGAGCTTGTATTTTTATCCAATTAAGAATTGAGATCAAGGTATCAACAGTTCAGTGTTCGACCTTCTGATATACTGATGACTTCTTTCAGAATCAGGTATCGCCTATATGAATTCATTGTAATTTAATTTTGGTTAATGAATGCACGACCAATGTTTTATGTCCCTAATGAATAGAATTTTCCATATGTACATGGATCAGTTTGTTTTTATTTTATTTTCTAAAATATTAGTGCACTCAAACACTCATAATGATAATTCTCAACATCTTGAAATTGTTTTGAGTAAACTATGATAAAATCATCTATATTCCATGCTATCAACGTGTCAGATATGGAATGATCGGGTACACTTCATTGGTTCTCAGAGGAAGGTGTATTATTGGAACCAGATAAGTTTCATGAAGTGGTTTCTTGGTATCAACCCAAGAATGATTTCAAAATCCAATGCTTTAAAGTATTAGTGGGATATTATCAAGGGTTTCATCATGATTTTCCCGTTTAGAAGTACCGCTTTAGGGATTGACCAAAATTGGGATAAATTTTTACAAGTATAGAACATATGAGAATTCATACTAGGATTTTAAGATGTTATTGAAATTGGAAACAATATTTTTCATACTTAAGCCATGCGAGGAGTATACGGTGTTCTGTGATGCTTTTAGAATAGGTCTTCAAGTAGTGCTGATGAAGCGAGACAATGTTGTGGTTTATGGGTCTCGATAAATGAGTCAATA
This sequence comes from Viscum album, assembly GCA_963277665.1. Taxonomy (NCBI): domain Eukaryota; kingdom Viridiplantae; phylum Streptophyta; class Magnoliopsida; order Santalales; family Viscaceae; genus Viscum; species Viscum album. Next base: position 789,489,048 of record OY728128.1, on the reverse strand, counting down.
TGAATGGAATTGCCCTACAAATTATCTTTCTTTGGATATGGTGGTTTGTTCTTATAATTATTGGAGAAATTATTATTTGGGTGAGAATTTTACAGTTTAAGGATCACAAGAGCTTGAATTATATCTTTTCGTAATGATATTTGAATCTATGACAGTGGAGGTGGGTTGAGAATACAAAGTCATTTTTTGATCTAGAATTAATGCCATGAAAGTGAAACAGTGTGGATGATCATTTGATTATGAAAACAAATATTAGGTAGTTCAAGATTTTAGTACTGAGTGGAAAATAATGACCTTACTGACTAAGATGCATGTGGTGGTTTATGGGAGTCAATAGAAAATGAATCATGAATCAGTTTTCGAAGATTCTACACATTGGAGATTTATTTTTAATATAAAGTATGGGGATCTGAAGTGTTATTCCATGATGGAAAAACATGATGTTATGGAGTCACATTCCGATTAGAGCATATATAAATATGATATCATCAAGGTCAGGAATCAGGTTTTGTGCCTATGAGTAGGTGGGACGAGCTGATGTGTGAGTTTCATTCCTCAAATTTGGTAGTACATCCAGGTGTTACCAAAATGTACTATAACTAATAATGAATGTTTTGGTGGCTGGTCATGAAAATGGGGATAACATTGTTTGTGACACGATCCTACACCTATTAGAACGTGAATATCAGGCATCAATAACCTAGTGGTTTGCTATATACATTTCCCATTCTGGAATGGAAGTGAGATGATGTGATTATGGACCTTATGGAGGGACTTATAAAGATGAATTCCACGATTCATTGTATTTGGGGATTTTTTATCATTTTAAATGCATAGTACATTCACTTCATATATGAGAGAATCTATCAATGTAACAGTTGGAAGGTTTGAATGTTTATGAAATACTCTATCTATATAGGGTGCCACATACTATTATTTTTTATTGTGATTCCGATTTTACTTTTCACTTCTGGATGATCATGTATATAGAACATGGTACATAGGTTATATTGAGTACAACATTCCACCCTCAGATAGATGGGTAGTCACAGTGTATTATACATGTTCTTGAGGATATTTTATGAGTCTCTGTTCTAAACATTAATCGATCATGAGAGAATCACCTAGAACATGTAGAGTTTTCAAATAAAAATAGTTATTAAGAAAATATAAATATTTGTCCATAGGAGGATATTTATGGTGGGCCATGAAGATAACCTCTATGCTGGCTGGAGGCATGTGAGTTTGAGATGTCGAGATCGAGTCTCGTGTAGGACATATCAGAGCACGTTCATGTGATTCAGAAATGTATAGATACTTCTCAAAGTAAATAAATGTCATTAGAAGATAGAAATTGATGTCCATAGATTTTACAGAGGGTGATCATTTATTCCTTCAGGTGTTTCTTAGATAGTGTCACTATAAGATATGGAGAAAGAGAGAGTTGGTGCCCAGGTTTTCTGGACTATTTGAGGTTATGGAAAGAATAGGGTTCGTGGCATACTGATTTGATACTCCACAAAGTTACAATTCCATGATTTAAATTTTCTACGTGTCACATCTATGGTTGTATCACTCTGTCCCTTCTCATGTGATCATCGTGGATTGAGATAGATGTGTCCTTTTAGGGGCATGTGATACATATGTTAGGTCAAATTGAGAATGTTTTACAAGGAAAGACTGGGATTATTGTTTTTGTATTGTGGAAAATGTAAATGTTTAGGACGAAACATTGGAGAGAGAAAAAGATGTGAGGGCTCAATGGCGCAATATTTTTGACTCTGAATCTTATTAATGAATGGGAGTATAGCAAAAGTATGATGTTATAAGGTGGGGAGATTGAAAAACCCCAACCTTTTATAGAGATTTCCCATTCTTATTTATAGGTACTAGTTTTCCATGTCTTGAGTACATTTTATATGGGTTTTACCTTTTGGTGTCTTTGGGTGGAAATTTTTGGATGAATAGAAGAAAGAGGAAAGTGTATGGCTGGCACATAGTTTTTCCTAACCATGCACCCTAACACAAAAACCATGAAACCATTGGCTAAGGGGGTTTGCACTACTAGTTCATAGAAAGTTAAACTATCCACCCTAAAAGAAGAAACTATGCACCCACACCCACCCCCAGAATATGTGAATAGTAGTGGCACACAGTTAAGGGAAATCGTGTTGTAATGCCCCGAATTGAGAATCCCAGAGCTAATGTATTATTTTATTTCATTGAAATGATCATATGGAATAAAATCCTAATGGATCAGTCATTTTCAAAGTCTTGGAAATATATATTACAAAAATTATACACATAATATATTGGTAAATAGGAAATAAAAATATTATACATAATATAAATAAATAAAAAATATCCTTGAAACTCATTCAATGGATTCCTATTCATAACATAGGGAAGGGAAAAAAATAATGGTGACCACAATTGCTCAATAAGGGTAATTAAGGTGGAAGAAATAATAAATCAATGAAAATAAATAAACATAAAAACATAAATAACCTATAACACATTCCCTTAAAATAACTATATAAGGAAATATCAATATGGAAAGGTATGAAATTGAAACAAATGCCACTTAATCAATCAACTAATAATAGAATGCATCCATATATATGTCAATGAAAAGTACTAGGGACAACTGATAAATCAATCAAAATGAAGAATATGATTAGTTATTATAAGTAATGTATGAGGTAAAATCAAACTTATATCATCAAAAACATTCAAAAGACGATTTAAAATTATGGGTTGAAACTTGTTTAATTTTTCCAACTTATTCATATAATGAGAAACTGTTGATGCATCAAGGGGATATATAATTTTTGGGACCCACCAATAATTCCTAACCCAAATCATTCCTCATGTGGAATAATCTAAATAAATAATATAACGTATCAAATCTCCATATTGAATAATGAATACATGTTTATCAATAATTCCCAGTAAATTAAATAGCTATCAAAGTGAACAGAATATGTAAAAATGAGATATGGTTAGGGAATAATAATATATCTTGAATAAGACTATGGATATTCAATGTAAATTCCACATAAAAATGATTACCATAATGCGATTGTTTTAAGAAAAAGATAAAAATCACAAAAGGAAGTGGGATTCCAATGATAATCATTAATAACTTTCTTGAGAAAATAATATTTAAACATTTCAATTTGTCCCATACCAATTTGACTCATTTGAACCATAATTCCACTTAAATTAAATAAAAAATTGAATATCATGAGAATAAAGAGATTCATAATATAACATGTCAAAATGTAGTGTATATTCCATATAAAAGTTAATTGTCATATAAGAACAAATATGTCCTAATGGAATGTATATTGAGATTAAATAAATTACCATGAATTTCCTTTCATGTGAATGGATTTCAAAATCCTGTAAAATAGTTTTATGAGTGTTAATAACTTATTACAAAACCATATTCATGTTTATAATATCATATAATGGTTATGAACTAGATGATGGTGATGGTTTTTGTTTTCAAATTTTTTCTTTTGTTCTCAATGATATATTTTGATGGAAAGAAAGTCACCTAACATTTAACAGAAAAAGAATCAGAGTTTCATTTTAAATTGAATCAAACTCGAAATATCAATCATAATGAGAAGAAGTTTTTTGGATGAAATGGTTCTAATCAGACTCGCCTTGGGTCAGATGTGGGAAAATTTGATCATAATTGGATTCGTATTGAGTCTGGTAATAATGGACTAATTATATTGAGAATTTATTATACTATATGTAAATGGTCATCAGATTATCTCTGAATTTGGTATGAAATGCATGATTGTTTTAATGAATAAATGGAGTTTTCCTTACTATGAATAATTAAATTTAATTATGTTTGGATGATTTTTATTTCACAGAAATCATAAGTTGACTAGAGAACTTATTATTAAATCATGTTGAAATAAAATGGAAAAGTGACATTCCAAAGTGTACCTATATTTATAGTTTTCAAGTGAAAGATATGAAAGAGATTCTACTAATCATAAACGAATCGTATTAATAAATATTGTACTCTGGAAAATCGTATATAGGATTAGATAGATTGAAATTTGGTTTCTATTAACATGGTTCCGTCATACAAGGTGAACCATCATACACTGACATATTTTTTTCAAAAAATACCAATGGAAAAGAAATTGAGTAGAAACCGATGAATACTATAATGATAGATACCAATCATCAATGTAGTGAATCATTTAAGTTGGTTGAATGACTAACTGAAGGAATATATTGTTGATATCTGACTCCATTTAAATGTATTCATCAATTTTGTAAAGAGTTGAATCATATTTTTTTCTTTTCAAATGATTTTTCTTGTGGGGAAAATAGAAATTGTGAATAAGTAATAGTTTTTTGAGAGAATATATGAAGGAATTTTATGAATGTGTTTTCATGGGGGGTCTTAACATTAAAAATAATGATTGTATTAAATTTTTATAGATCATTATATTCAGTAATCAGAGTGGTATACATTTATTCAATCATTTACATTCAATTGATAGTGATATTTTTTTAAAGAAATCAGTCATAAAAAATTAGACTCAAAAATTGAAATTGGACCAGGGATTGAAATAAAAGTATGAAGGAGAAATGAATATTGTAGAATAATAAATAATAATTTAGATGAGTTAACTAAGACATAAATACATCCACGATTTTAGGGAAAATTGATATATGGGTGAATTTATATGAGCAGGAAAATTTATAGGATTCCAACCAAATATCTCATGAGTCTCCTATAAAATGGAAAGTGTAGTTTTTACTTTTTATGACTGATGTATGGTTCAATATAGAATTGATGAAAGATCTATGTTTTATATATAAAAATATTTTTTCATAATCACTTGTGTTGAATATGTTTTGATTGATTGAAGTGAAAGATAAATGATAAGATCACAACGTTGTTTTCAAATGATCATCGTAATCATTGATTATCTTACTCAGATTATTATCATATTTGGATTTTCAATTATATTTGGTTGATCTTTTTATTAGGTTGGATTAATCAAATCGGGATTTCAATACTAGTATTTCTGGACTATGGAAGAATGAGTTCTGAATTGACACAATCCTACTCATCAAGTGTTGTATCATTTTTTATTGATCAATCATACCGAGGAAAATAAAAATTAAAAAATCATATCAAAAATAATTGTATCGGGAAGAAAAATACCTAGATGAATCATATAAAGAAGAATCGTATTGGTAGAATCATACTCAGAGGAATAAAATTTGGAAAAACATACTGGGAAAATCAGTTTGGGTTTTCAAAACAAAGTCCAATAATTTATAACCTTCTTCAGAGTGAGAAATTGAAGAACTGATTTCGAATGAATATATTTTTTTGTTAGAAAAGAAGAACAGGTAACATGAGTAGTTACAGAATCATTATTTTACCCTATTTTTTCTTCGAAGGTGCACACAGACTATTAGAATTTTTTACAATGATCCATATGAGTGTAATGGAATATCCTACTCATTAGAATCCATGGATTGATTTATAGTTTATTGTGTGGTATTGGATTACATCCCAACCATACCATAGATTTAACTACTCTGGTTGAATAGTTACCCTTATAAATTCTTGTGTTTACATGGATGTGTATTTGACTGGTTTTCATTATGGAATTGAAATATTTAATAGGAGGAGATGTTTGTTTCAATGAAACATAAAATAAAAAGTATCACTAATTCACCTCTTCCCCCTCTTGGTGATAAAATTATCCTAACTAGGCACTTTCAACTCATATCAGATCCAGGTTCCCATTTCTTTTTCATTGCAACTGGATAATTTAAATCGGGTGAACGATAATGGTATTAAGGTTTTCTATGGATATAATTATCATATCTATAAAGATAGAATGTTTACTATTCTTATGTCTATTTGATATGATGTTATTGAAGCTGAATTGGATGGGTTTCCTCTAATTGATTTTAAATATCCTCTTATATTTGTTGATAAGAAGAATCTGGAGAATGATGGATGGACAAATAATGATATACTATCATCACTTTCTGAAAGTGAATTCTTAATTGTGAACGGAGTTGACACAACCAAAGGTATATGTAATAAATTTAAAAACATATACAATGAAAACAGAAAAGTGATGAAGGAAAAGATCAAAATCAAGAAATTGAAATATAATGATTTTTATATAGGTGCTCACAAATCTATTTAGGACTTCATTAATAGGGAAAATGAAATTGGGAGTACTATTAGATGTATTGGTGAAAATTCATTTGATTCTATAATTATTGAGAAGATATTGTGAATCCTTCCAGACATATTTGATAAAAAAGTATCTTCATTGAAAGACAGATATCATGAATCATTTTCTCTTGATGATTTGAATAGCACTCTTCATCACATATCAAATGTGAAGAGACAAATATATGAAATCAAACACAAATGTTGATAGATAAATTTCATTCAAAGATTCTATGAAAAAAATGTCAAAGAAGATTCTTAATAAAGATGAAACTGGTGATTCTAACTCCAAAAATGAGGTATATAAAAATCATAATGATATTTTATCATTGTTTTCTAAAATTTTTAAAATATGTATAGGGAAATACAAAGGTAAACACCATTTGATATTATTTTAATGTGGAGGAATTTTTCACTTTATGGTTAATTTTCCATGAAAAAGAATTAAGAGTAGAGGGATGAATAATAAATTAATCGAAGATGGTCATGGAAGAAAATAGGAGATAGAGTTAAATTGATTTCCATAGGGAAAAAATATATTTATTAAAATCCAAAATATGAATTTTATTTTCAAATGATGAAGAAGAATAACGCAGTGATGTTAATTTGAAAAAATCAATTTAGTATGTTTTTGAAAAAACTTTAATTGAAAAAATGAATGATGAAGAATTTTCGATCAATATTATGAATAAGAAGAAGAAACAAAACATAAAAATCCATTGACATAATTTTTGAAATAATGTTTGAGAAAAATATAAGACTTTTAAAAAAATTTGGATGATTAATTCTCCACAATAAGAAATAGATAATGTTTTCTTGATGAGAGAGTGATGCTTGTAATAGAAATTTTTTATTTGAAAAAATATCTTGGGGAAGAAAAGAATCACAATGAGCATCTAGAAGGGAAGTTGGACGAAAAAGAAGAAGTGTTGGAAACTGAAAAAAAGATATTTGATGTTGAATTTATAAATACAATTTTCAAAAACTCAGTCACTAATGTTTGTGAAATTTCTCGTAATGAGAAAACTAAAAAGAGTCAACAGAAGTTACCTTCAAACGTTGAGAAGAAAGATGGAGTTATTTCCAAAAGGAATAATTTTGGGAAGATTATGTATGTGGTAAAGACCAACAATGTTAGTAATTTAATAGTTTCTAAGTATCATAAGTCTGAAAATTTCTTGAAACAATTTGAATATAGAAAATTTTGACATTCTTCGGGTCCTGATAACACAGAAAATAAAAGGAAAATTCTATTTGATAATAAAAAAGTTGATGTCTCAGATAATAAAGAGAACAACTAGGATACATAATTCAAAATTTATCTTGAGAATCATGGGAATTGGAATGTGTATTGTTCCCCATACACTTCATCAACAAATGGGGTTGATGAAATAAATAATATAAGTTTTTTGGAAATTGGAAGAACTATCTTCATTGAACATGGTCATTCTCATTACTTTTGGAGAAAAGATTTTTGTAATTCCATTTATATTCAGAACAATTGTTTCTATAGGCTTCAATAAAATATCACTCCATAATAAATTTTTTTAAAGACTCTATGATTGAAACACTAATGAGTTTTTGAGAGTCCATCTATTGTAAAGAAAAAAATTTGGAAACTAAGGAAGGTTTGAGTAGAAAGGTGAAGTTTGAATATTTCATAACTACTCTCTAGAAGTAAGAGGACATGAATTTTTCAAAAAAGGAACATTATGAATTTTCTATTCAATTAATGTGAATGTAATTGAAAAATATGATAAAGATAAACATGCTCGGGAAGACAAGGAAGATGCGTGATTTGATGAAAACATTTCTGATAAGGATAGAGACAATTGTATTACAACTCAAGAATAAAAAATATACTTATCTATTTCTAGTCCTGAAAGTACACTCTAAAAGTTAATCGAAGGATAAGAAAGAATTTTGAAGCTCATAATAGAATTTTTGATCAACTTCATAAGGTTCAAAGAAGAAGAACAAAAAATGCTAATAAACAAACTTCTTTATAATCAAAAGTGGATCTATATGATGTGAATTAAGCTTTGGATCATCCAGAATGGGTTGTAACAATGTATGAGGAGTTGGATCAAATTGAAAAGAATTATAAATTAGAAATCATACCCAATCATGATAACAAAAACATTACTGGAACAAAGTAGGTTTTCCAGAACAATATGATTGAAGAAGGTGAACTGATAAGAATAAAAGAAATATTTGTTTATAAATGGTATTCACCAATAGGACGTATTTATATTGATGATACCTTTTCTATAATGGAAATATTAGAAAAAATAATAATCTTTCTTTTTATTGCTACAAAATTAGGTTACATGATCTTTCAAATGGATGTAAAATATACATTATTGAATGGTGATCTGTATGAGTATGTTTACATTAAACATCCTTTTGGACATTGTGATGGGAATGATGAAAGAAATGCATAAATATTTAAAGGGGATTTGTATAGGATAAAACCAGAACAAAGGTAATGGAATTTGAAATTGATTACATGATTATGGAATATGATATTCATGAAATATAGAGTGGATAAAAATATTTACATTAGATAATGTAAAGATTATTCCATCACTATAATTTTTTGTGATGACGATATAATTATTTCTAAGAATGATGAAAGATGTTGTGAAAGCTTTTTTGATGAAATTAAAGAGGTATTTTAAATTTACATGTAGGGAAATATGAAATAGTTTCTTGGATTACAAATAAAACAATGGAAAAAATTCAAATTTATTTCTGAATCAAAGTATGCTTAAGAACTTCTGAATAGGTCTGGCATGGAAATCTCAAATCCTATTTCCCCACCAATATAAGTGTGATCATATTTTTGTATATATGTATAAGTTAAATATGTTGATCAGAAATAATTTCAAATGATTATTAGATGTTTTTTATTTTTATGTCTTCAATACCAGACATTGTTTATGTTGTTCCTCTATGTTAAAGAATTCGTAGTTATAAAAAATAATAACATTTAATTGCTTCAAAAAGAATTCTCAGATACATCAAAGGAACAAATAATTTCATAATCAGGTACGACCACATATATAGTATTTATTTCTTTGGGTATTCAGACTCTAATTGGGCTAGAAATTTTTATAATAGAAAATCCATATCAAGTGGAGTATTATTTCTGGGAAAGAATTTTTTTAGTTAGCATTCAAAGAAATAGACTTTGATAACTCTCAGTAATACTGAATCTGATTATAATAATGCATCATAATACACTCATTAATATATTTGGATTAAAACTCAATTAGAATATTTACTTATTAATGTGAAGTTACCCTTGATCTTGGGTTTTTATAATAATATTACAATCAATTTGACAAGGAATCTAGTTCAAAATTTTCATTCAAAACATATTGATATTTAATGTCATTTCATCAAAGAGTTATTGGGGAAAAATGAACTGAAGATGAAATATATTCATACATCAGAACAGGTTGTTTATATTTTCACAAAACCATTAATAACGGAATCATTCTCTAAATTGAGGTTAAACATGGGTGTATAAACTATTTCTCATCAAGGTTGAGGTATGTGTTTCTATCCCCTCTCTCATATTACCTTTTGATATTGTTTTAAATGTGTAGAATGAATTATATCAAAAATCTATCCTATTGAATTTAAAAATATGGAGTTGTGTGTAATCTATGAATTTAGAACTTTTTAGGGAACAATTATAACTATTTTTTGGAGTGGTTGTAGAAAAGAAATTTTTTCTTATTATAAGAATGTTGAAGAAGAGATGAGGAAGATTAAATAAAGTGGTATTCAAAATCACTACTATTAAAACGCATGGTTTTACTAATTTTTTTCTATAATTAGATAACTCATATAGGATTATAATTATTGAAAATTTATCCTTCTCTTGAGGACACAAAGTTCAGTGATTTGTGTAAATTGGTTGAAAACAAAATCTAAAGGGATATATTTTTAAGACGATGATGATTGTAATGGTGTATCTATTCAAATGTTGTCTTTTTTTTCAACAAATGTTGTTGAAGGAAAAGAAATCACCTCACATTGTATTTGGAAAAAAATTGAAAATGTATTTTCAAAAGAATAGGAATCACTGTGTCCATTATAACGAGAAGAAGATCTTTGGATGAATTGGTTATAACTGAACTCACCTTGGGTCTAGAGTGGAAGGATTTTATTTTAATCGGATTCACACTGAGTCTGGAAAGAAATGATATATTTATTGAGAATGTATATAACTAGATGTAAATGCTCATCAGATTAACTCAAAATATAGTATGAAAAATGTGATTATTTTGATAAAGAATCTGAGTCTGCAAGACTATAAATAATTAAATGTGATGATGATTTATTGATTTTTATTTCAAATAAATCACAAGTTTTTTGGATAAATTATTATTCAATATTGATAAATGAATAGAGAAAGTTGTTATTCCAAATCATACCCAAATTTATAGAATCCAGGTGGAAGAAAAGAAAGATATTATTCTGATTGAGGAGGAATCATACTCAGAAAGATTGTACTCTAGAAAATGGTACTCAATATGAGTTATAAATAATGTTGGTTTTTTTACAACTATCCATCATTCTCAGTGAACCATCATAACCAGGAATAGTTTTCTTCAATAGAGACCTATGGAAAAAGGAATTGACCAGAATATAATGAATATCATAATGATGTATAACAAACAAAAATTTTGTCAATCATTTCTGATGGTTGAATGAATTTCTCAAGGAATTGACTAGTGTACTCTGTCTTTCTTTTCAAATGACTTCATCATGTTAGTCATGAGATGAAACAAGTTATATTCTATTCATGTGATTTTTCATGTGGGTCAAAGATAAAATGTATATAATTAAAAGTGGTTCAATAGTATATATGGTGGAGCTTTTTGTATATGCTTTCAACGGGGATTTTGACATTTAAATGAATTATTATATTCAATTTAAATGTAGCATCATATTTAGTAATCATTTTGGTATCCATTCATCATTAATTTATATTCAATTGAAAGAAATCATTGTTTTGAACATATCATACTACAAATTGTCAATAAGGATGGATATTGAAATGAATTTCTAAGGAATATATTGACATTTTATAATAATCGATATGATTTGATAAGAGTTGATTAATTCATAAATACAATGTGAATTTTAATGTAAATTTATATTTTGGAGAATTTATATAGTAATGAAAAATTCTAGGATTCCTACCAAATATCTCTTGGGTCACTTAGAAAATTTGAAGCGTGGTTTACAATTTCTCTAGCTGACATAACGTTCTCTATAGTAGTGAGAGAAGCTCAGAGTTTTAGAGAGAAGAAGAAGTTACCATAATCACATGTATTGATTAATTTTTTTGGGTTGAAGTGAAAGGGAAGGGAATAAATTTCAACATTGTATTCAGGTGATCCTCATACTCAGTGAATATCACACATACATGATTACCATATTAATATTTTTAATTTTATTTGTATTATCATCATATCAGGCTGGATTAATCTAATCGGGATTTATACACTCAGATTTCCAGATTGAGAAAGATGCAGTTATGATGTGACTCAATCGTAATCATCTAGTGCTATATCATTTGTATTGAGAAATCATAACAAGATTTATTGGTCTTAGCAGAATTATACTGAGAAAAAACATATCTAGAAGAATCGTACTGAGAAGAATCATAATGGTAGAATCATACTCAAAGGAATCGGATTGGAAAAAACATACTAGAAAAATAAGATTTAGTTTTAATAACAACATCTAGGATGTTCTTACCATATTTTGGGTCATAAAATTAATAGTTGTTTTCAATGAAATATATTTATGTAATTTAAAATAATAACAAGTAACATGATTTTTTACACTATCATTATTTTACCATATTTTTGATAAGAGGGCGAACACATACTATTGGAATGATTTTCAATGTGATATACTTATGTAAGGGTATATCCAACCAATTATATTCCAAGGATTTATTTATAGTGGATTGTGTGGTATTGGATTACATCCAAACCATACCCAGGATATAACTATTCTTATGGAATAGTGAACCTTGTTAATTCTTGTGTTCCTGTGGATGTGTGTTTCATGGGTTTTTCTTATGTAATTGAAATATTTAAAAGGAGGAAAAGGTTATTTCAATGAAAATATAGAAATAGTATCACTAATTCACCTCTCCCCCTCTCAATGATACAATTATCCTAACTGGGAACTTTCAATCTTATCTTCTTATAATATCTTATTTTCCATTTGATAGTATTCTTTTATTATTTTCATTATCCTAGGTTATTGATTTCATAGTTTTTCTAGTATGTTTAAACTCTTCACTTTTTATTCTTATTAATTAGATCATGGTGTCATCATCTCCAAAAATTAAACCATGATGTAAATATCATATATATTCATTATATATGTATTTATAATAATTCATCATATTTTCATATTGGTAATGAAATGAACCGTTCATGGAGATATTATGTCGTACGTACACATGAAATTTAATTTCATTTCATTGTCATATTAAAAGAATGAAAAGTAAATGACATATAAGTATATAATAATTATATTATTATATTTATTTCATATATTTCTCATAGGTTTAATAAAAGAAAAATTTACATGTTTTGTTTATAGTGTGGACGAATCACATCACTTTGAGGGGGAAGTAGTCCACACTTCCACAAACGATGTTATCTTGTATATACAAAATGTATTATATAATAGTATGTGTTATAAAAGAATTAAATAAATATAAATACATAAAAAATATCATATATAACATATATAAATATATTTTCCATCATAATTCTCCACCATGAAATTTGGTAAAGGAAAAAAAATGAAAAATACTCATTTCGTGAGGTGGAAGATCATCGTACACATAAACACTATGCTTGCTACCCGTTAGAAGGAAGAGTGTGTATGTTTTTATAAAAAACTATAATAATAACATATAAATAAATTTAGTATAATATTATTTTTATATAATAATTTAATATGGCTATTTTAGGGTGTGGATAACCAAAAAAAAACAAAAAATCTTGAGAAAAGAGATTACCTCTTAATCGGGTAACTCATTTTGGATTGCACCAAAAAGGATTTCATGGATGGATTTATGAACTATGTGAGGCTTCTAGATTTAAGATACTTATTTTGAGTAAATATTAGGGTAGATCTTGTTTGATCCAATGATTCTTGAGAGGTGTTAGGAAGTGGGAGAAAAGGAGTCCTTTTTATAGTGGAGGAGGAGAAGCAGTCTTGTAAATGTTGGAAAAGGGAATTACACCCATGTTATTCCCATTTAATGTTGATCCAATAATGAACCAACGTTAATGAAATGGAATATATGATAATAAATGGCTATAAAATGGATTTTTTTTATAGGTTTATAGGTAATTTGTTCCATGAGGTATACGGTTTAGTCTGTTTTGAAGCTTAATTTCACCTTAATTGTCGAAATTATTATTAGTTACATTCAGAAATATTTGTGGTCAAAAACTAAGATGATATTATTATAAAATATAAATTACTATGTTTATAAATATGAAATCCATTTTTCCTAATAAATATAACATAATTTCCAGAAATGAATTTAAATTTAATCCCACCTATAAGATGACAAGGTTGGTTTTTAAGGTAAAAAGATCCTAAATTTTGTTATGTTTTTTTCAAAATTTCAAAGAGAAATTAATTAAAATGACATATATTGAATTAATTAATTAAAAAATATCATAATTACACTTTAAAACAAATTAAATTTATAATTTAAAGTTATAAATAAATTAGATGAAAAAATAATTTTGAATTAAAATTCCGTATTTTTCACTATTCATTAAAAAATGGAACTTCATAGAAATATACCAAAAATTCATCCTAACCTAATTTTTATGTTTTTAATTAAAATTTGAAATTATTTTGGACATTTAAAATATATATAATGATAAAAAATGTATTTCAATTAGGTTCTCTGTTAAAAGGCAGAAAAACTACTCTTATAAAAATATAGGGTTTTATATATAAAATTGTTTTTATATGTATCATAGTAATATAAAATATATGAATTAATGTAAAAATATTTATTGAATATATAATATATAAATTTACTATATAAACTATTGAATAGTGTTGGAAATAAATTGATTATGACAAATGTGACTAAATATTGTTTTGTTTAAATCGGGTGTTGTGTGTATTGCAAAGCTATCAAAATAGTTAAATTTATTCTTAAATGAATATATAGAAATGTATATGAATGATATATTCCTCCCTTATATGAAATATAATAACTTTAAATTTATGAGGTATTATCTTCACAATGATGTGGGTAGTTCTCCTACATAAAATCCTCTGATTACAATGTTGTTTCTTCTATTTTGAGATTTCACTAGAGTACCCTTACCAAAAAAGTAAGCTGATTATCAATACTTTCTATCTTGCATGAAGAATCTATATGGGTTATATAAAGTATGAATGTTCTTGTTCCAACTCTATATTATTATATATGAACACATATATTGGGTTAGGCGCGTACTTTTGTTGTATAGATATATGAAACAAATTTTGTACCATTGATATATTTGAAGGAATTTCTAGATGATACACAACAAATACATCCCTTTCACTAATATCTAAGATTTTGATGCACCAAGGACTTAGTTTCAATTTCTTCCCAAACATTATAACACCCTCCATAGAGATACATTCAAGAAAACACGATCTACTACATGGAACTCCAAATCATTCCTTTGATTATCAGCATAGCACTTTTGCCTATTTTGAGCTTAATTAATATGATCTTGAATAGCCTTTTACTTTTTCATTGTATCTTTATCATGTTTTGGGCATATTATTTTCCTTTCAAAAACATTATCCCAACATGTTGTAGTAAAAATACTGTTTCCATGTAATTTTTTATATGGATCTATTTGAATACTTGAAGGGAAACTATTATTATAGGAAAAATATACCAAAGGTAAGTATTGATCCCAAATTACTTGAATGTCAAGTGAGTATGACCTCAACATTTATTCAATTTATTTAATTGTTCATTCAGCTAGTCCATCTATATGAGGATGGTATGTAGTGCTCAAAAGAATATTGGTACCAAGATCCTTCTAAAGAATCCTCCATAATATCATGGTAAAGTGGGGATTCCAATTAGAAACAATTGATAGAGGTGAAAAATTATGTCTAAAAACTCAATTTATATAGATCCTTATGAGGAACTCAAGATGCATGTCATCCCTTATGGTATAAAAATGTGAATATTTGGTTTTGTGATCAATGATAACCAATATTGTTTCATTCATTATTGTAATTTTTGGTAGTCAAATGAAAATGTAAACAATAATTTCATCCCATTTCTACATTGGAATATTAAAAGGTTTCAGGACTTCATTATGATTTTATCTAACATATTCATCTTATTGACAAACCAAACAAATGGATACATAATCAGAAATTTTATACTTCATGTTATTACACAAAAAATTTTCCTTCATGTCCCTTTACATATTTATGCTCCCATGGTGTATTTAGAAATTTGATATATGAGAATAATTCAAAAACTCACCTTTTAGATCAGTTATATAAGGAAAAAACAACCTAATTTTAAATTTTAGGACACGAACTTCACAAATAATGTATGATAATTTCCCATCATTCACAGCATTGATTTAATTTTGAAAGTCCTCATCAATAGATTGAGAATTATTTATACACTTTAATAAAGGGGGGTTTTCAATAATTTGAAAAATTATTCTTGTCTCCCTTCAATATAATTTACTATATTTATATTTACTATGTCCACGAAGATATGATCCTTATAAATCATTACTTGAGTTATAACTCTTTGATCGTTCTTATTTAATGCATCTGCTACCATATTTTCTTTCCCTGTGTTGTAGTTTATTGAGAAGTCATAATCCTTGAGTAGCTTGAGCCATTTACTTTGTCTAATTTTGATCACATTCTATGTGAAGATGTATGTCAATATTTTATGTATTCTGTATATTTCACATATTTAACCATAGAGATATTGTCTCCTTATTTTCAAAGTAAATAGTATAGCCACTAACTCAATATCATGGGTTGGATATTTCTATTCAGGGGTCATTAATTTCAATGATTTATATGTAATAAATATATCACATTCCATTATGAAACAACCAAGTCCCTTCTTTGATTCATCAATTGATATAAAAAACACGTCACTCCCAGATGCTAGAGTCCAAATAAAATCATTGAGTAATCTTTTCATCAGATAATCACACTATTCTTCACATTCCATTTTTCTAACAAACCAAAACCATTTACAAGAATTTTTTGTTAATAGGTTACCCAATTGAGAAAAAATATGAACAAATCACTGATATTAACCTTCCAAAATAATGAAAATACAGACCACAATTATGTTTGCGGGTGTAGGACATTCACTAACTGCTTTTTCCTTTTTCAGATCAACTGATATTCTATACATAGAGACAATATGGACAAGAAAAGAAACATCTTGAAACAATAAATTGATCTTAATAAATTATCTATATACCACCTACCTTATAAGAGTATTGATAATGATCTATTATAGATTCTCAAATGATTAAAAAATTTTATAATACCTGAGCATATCATCAATGAATAGTACAAAAAATCATCAAAATATTCATTGAATACAATCTTCATTTATTACATAAAAATATGGGGTGAATTAGTCAAGACAGATGGATTTAATATAATCTCATAATTTCCATACCTAATTTGAAATGTAATATTCAGAATGTCATCCCTCTTCACTCTCAATTGGTGATACATAGAATGTAGAATAATATTTGGAAAACATTGGGCTCCATGAAGCGGATCAAAAAATTCATCAATGTGAGGTATAATATACTTGTTAATTATTGTAATAGAATTTATTTACAATAATCATTACACATCCTCATGGATCTGTCATTCTTTTTATCAAATATGATGGGGGATCCCCATGGTAAAACACTAGGATGAATAAATTTCTTATTACCCAAATCATCTACTTATTTCATCAACTCTACAACTTCCTCGGTGTCCATTATATAGGGATTCATTTATATTGGCCTAGAAATGGGGATTAAATCAACGTTAAATTTTATTTCAAGCTCTAGGGGATGATCAGGTAATTCATTAAGAAATAAATTGATGTATTTCTACACAATAGTAACATCCTCAGTTTGAATATTTTCTTCTTCTTAACCAGATGTAGTTTTGTCTTAATCCCTAGGAATTTTATTCAGTAGAGCTACTGGGGTGGATCTTGATAAGAGTCGGGAGAGAAATCTTCTACCTTAAATACAAGGGATTCCACATCATCCTCATAGATTGTAAATTCCATTCTATTATAAAAAAAATTTATATAGTATTTTGAGATATAGTCTGTCATGATGATAATATCAAGGTCAACCATATGTATGATTAAAATATAATAAAGAAAGTAACATTTATGAGTCATAATTGGGACTTCCCGACACATCATTATTGCAATAATACTTCCCTTTGAACTTATAACTGAAAAATAACTTATTAAATCAAATGGAATATGTCTAATTTTCACTAACTGCTTTTTCCTTTTTCGGATCAACTGATATTCTATACATAGAGACAATATGGACAAGAAAAGAAACATCTTGAAACAATAAATTTAACTTAATAAATTTTATATATACCACCTACCTTATAAGAGTATTAATAATGGTCTATTATAGATTCTAAAATGATTTAAAAATTTTATAATACCTGAGCATATCATCAATGAATAGTACAAAAAATCATCAAGATATTCATTGAATACAATCTTCATTTATTACATAAAAATATGGGGTGAATTAGTCAATCCAAATGGATTTAATATAATCTTATAATTTCCATACCTAATTTGAAATGTAATATTCAGAATATCATCCCTCTTCACTCTCAATTGGTGATACATAGAATGAAGAATAATCTTTGCAAAACATTGGGCTCCATGAATAGGATCAAAAAATTCATCAATGTGAGGTATAATATACTTGTTCGTTGTTGTAATAGAATTTATTTACAATAATCATTAAACATCCTCATGGATCTATCATTCTTTTTATCAAATATGATGGGGGATCCCCATGGTAAAACACTAGGTTGAATAAATTTCGTATTACCCAAATCATCTACTTATTTCTTCAACTCTACAACTTCCTCAGTGTCCATTATATAGCGATTCATTTATATTGGCCTAGAAATGGGGATTAAATCAATGTTAAATTTTATTTCAAGCTCTAGGGGATGACCAGGTAATTCATTAAGAAATAAATTGATGTATTGCTACACAATAGTAACATCCTCAGTTTGAATGTTTTCTTCATCATAACCAGATGTAGTTATGTCTTAATCCCTAGGAATTTTATTCAGTAGACCTACTGGGGTGGATCTTGATAAGAGTCAGGAGAGGAATCTTCTACCTTAAATATAAGGGATTCCACATCATCCTCATAGATCGTAAATTCCATTCTATTATAAAAAAAATTATATAGTATTTTTAGATATAGTCTGTCATGATGATAATATCAAGGACAACCATAGGTGTGATTAAAATATAATAAAGAAAGTAACATTTATGAGTCATAATTGGGACTTCCCGACACATCATTATTGCAATAATACTTCCCTTTGAACTTATAACTGAAAAATAACTTATTAAATCAAAAAGAATATGTATAATTTTCATGGAAAACTAGGTAGATATAAAAGAGTGAGATGATCTATAATAAAATAGGGATTTATCTGAATATAAAAATAAATTAATATACCTTCCACCACATCATTTTGTACTTCTACCTCCACTGTAGTTATTGCATAATCCTGGTCATCTCCCCATGACATCTTCTATAGAATATTCCCTTGATGCTTAGGGAAATCATTTAGATAATGTCACATGTCTGTAAAATAATAGAACCTGACATAATTTAATGGCTCTTTACCCTTTAATTGATGATATTGGTGACCCCTATCTCCACATTTATAGTAAAATCTCAATACCTTCTAACATTTTCCAAGGTACTTATCTCATAGTTTTCACAACATGGAAATCTCTCGAACTTATTATTCTTATTTGATAAATTTATGTTTTCAATGTTCTTATATGGCCTCTTATTATCTTGGTTTACCTTGAATATATTTTCTCTAGAAAATTCCTTTTATGTTTTTATGGAACATAGAACTATTTCTTCATATGATAAAAAAGTCATAGATACCGGTGACCTTCAGATATTTGGATTAAGACCATCAGTGAAGTGGTCGATTTTAAATTATGTATTTAATATGTAATCTATACCATAGCTAGATAATATTATTATGGAATCTCCATAATTTTATATACTCTGTTTTTCATTTTTCTTTTAGGAAAGGAACATTCTCTTCATCTCAATTTATTGATCATAAGGGATGTATTTATTAAATAATGTATCGTTAAAGGTTCTCCATTCTATGAGTTTTATTTCATCATCCTACCTAGTATTATAGATCAAAGACCACCATTTATTAGCATAACCTTGGTGACAATAGACCAAAAGTGTAATATTTTCCATTTCACTGCATCCCTAGGCCGTAAATATATTCTACAGAGACTTAATTCACTAATTCGCTAAAATTGGATTAGAAGCCCCACTAAATGTTGGGGTATTATATTACATAAATTGATAAGACCTAGTATATTCTCTCTATGGAATAGATTTCTACATTAAGGTAAGGTTATATGTCATAACCTAATTATGTTTCCCAAAAATTGCCATAAATTTCTCCCTTGAAATACCAGCTGTATTGGTTTCTTAAATAAGGATATATCTACCTTACCAATGAGTATTGATACAACTCTTCCTTCTAGGATTCATTTTTATAAAATGTATATACAATAAATAATATCATAAAATAATAAATTATAATTCTTAATACGGTATTAAACATAACATAAATTTAGGAATCGTAAGTCTAATAATCATAAACTCTAGTTTCTTTGGGGACATGTTTTCTTATAAATTCTTCATAATGGGTTTTCAATAGAATTTGAATTACCCTAAACGTATCCCCATGGAGTGTCAAACCATGTGAATTGTAAGGCCTTTTGTGTACCAGGTTACATAGAGTCAGGCCCAATACACCTTGTTTGATTTGTTACTCTTACGTACATTTATTCCAAAACCACATCCACTTGATGTATCCTGACATGGATGTATTTCTAAGAATACCCACATAATCTCTACCTTACCAAAATCATTGAATATTCTTATATATATATATATATATATCATGAATGTCTATAATAGGGTTTTGTTCACTATTCTATGTTTTCCATATCTAGTTTCCAAGTTTCCTGCAAAAATTCCATGAATACAAACGATAACACCCTAACCCTAGAATCCTAGAGCTGGGGAATTATATTCTTACATTACCATGATCATAAGGAATAAAATCCCAAAGTACTGATATATTTATAAATATTTGAAATTCATATTTCATACATGATAACCATAATCTATTGGTAAATAATATATACAATGATGACACAAAAAGAAAAAAATATAAACAGTATCCTTGAAACTCATTAAAAGGATTCCTCTTCATAACCTCAAGATATGAAACATAATAAGTGTGAGATCAAATTCTATATATGGTTAAGTAAGTAATAAGAAATAAGGAATCAATGAGAATAAATCCACTTTTCATGGTAAATAACTAATAACACATTTCATTCAAATAAATAACTAACTAAATATAAATATGGTAAGCTAAGAAATTGAAACACATACCACGTAATCAATAAAGCAATAATAGAATTCCTTCAAAGATATATGTTGATCAAAAATATCATAGATAAGTGATAACTAAATCAAAATTAAGTAAATTCTTAGTTATTTGATTTCATGTTTGAGGAACAAAAAAACATATTCCACCAAGACCGTTCACACGATGATTTAAAACTACAGATAGAATCATTAATAATTAGTAAAACTAATTCATCTCATGAGAACTATCAATTAATCGAGGGGTTATATAATGTATATTCCCCACCCAACATTTCTATTCTAAATAATTCATCATATAAAATAATCAAAATAAAAAATATTTCAAATCAAATATCTTAATTTAATAATGAATATGTGTTTATAAATAATTTCCAAATTAATCCAATTACTATCAAATTGTACGCCATGTGTAATAATTAGATATGGTTTAGGCCATAATAATATCTATTTTATAATAATATGGATAATAATGGAAATTTAAAAGGAAATATAATTACTATAAATTTTTTATTTCAAGAGAAATTTAACAATCATAAAATTAATTTACATTGTAAAGATACTCATTAAGGACATTCATGATGAAAATAATATTGAAACATTCCAAAGTGTTTCATACCACTTTGAGACATTTGAATAGTAATTTCCCATGACATTAATGAAACCTATAATTTTATGAGAATAAGTATTTTAATTATATAAAATTTCAATGGGATGTGTATATTCTATATAAAATTTAATTGGATAATAATAACAAATTAGTATTAATTGAATATAAATTGAGACATAATCCCTTACCTTGTGTTTTTGTTCAAGTGAATAGCCTTTAACCTCATTTATAGTGGTTTTAAGAGTTTTAATAAATTATTATTAAACCATCATAATTTTATAATATAATATATTATCTTCTAATAATAACTTATTACCCATTTGATTATAACCTATCATTATTTTCACTATTGTAGGGTTAATTGCATAATTTTTCAAGTATGTTTTAACTTGTTACGTGTTGTTATATATAATTATATCATGGTTTAATCATCTAAATAATTTAAAACATGATGTAAATATCATATATAATCATTATATATGTATTTATAATAATTCATAATATTTTTAGATATGGAGTGAAATATACTGTTCATGGAGATGGTAGGTCTTTCATAAGCATGAACGGTGCTGTCATTTGTTTTTCATTATAAAAAAATGAAAATTGCATTATATATATGTATGTTATAAATAAAATATTATAATTATATAATATATTTCTCATATTATTAATAAAACTATACTTTATAAATTCCATGTATAGTGTGAATGAGTCATATCACTTTGAGGGGGAAGTAGTCCCACCTTCCCCATACCATGTCATTGTATTTACATAAAATAGAATGTATAGGGGTATGTGTTATAAAATAATTAGAAATGATTAATGATGTAAAAATATCATATATAACTTATATAAATATATTTTCTATCATAATTACCAAACATAAATATTAGTAAATGAAAAAAGAACAATCATCATTTCGTGAGGCTGTAGTTCACCGAACATATAAATATTATTTTTGTTACCCATTAGATAGAAGTTTTTGTAAGTTTAGGTATAATATTTATAATAAAAATATATATGTATGTTTAGTATTCATTTCCATATAATCATGGAATTAAAATATTTTATTGGGTGGATAATGGATATAACACTACAGAGCTTGAGTAAAGATGTTAGGTCTTAATCAGGTAACTCCATTTGGTGTATATGAAAAGGAATCCATTGATGGATTTCTACCCGATTTGAGCCTTATATATTGAGAATATGGGTTTTTAAAATATATTTTTAGAGATATTGTTCAATAAAAACTCTCATTACAGTTGTGAGGAAGTGGGAGGAGAGGATTCCTTTTTATAGTGGGGGAGTTGTACTCCTTTCAATTTTGGAAAAGTGAATTCCACCCACATTTATTCCATTTTAAGTGTCACCAATAATGGATAAGAAAATATATAAGGGATGATATGGTCAATATATGGAAATCTAGTGTATATTTTACAAGTTTGATGGTAGTTTGGGCCCCTAACATTAATGTTTATTCCCTTGTTAAGCTTAAGTTCTCCATAATCATTGTTATAAATTTTAATTACATTCACTAAAATTTCAGTTAAAAAAAATGTTGAAATTATTATAATTATAAATTATTATTATACCATATATTTAATATATTTTTATAAACTCAAATCACCTAAATAGAATAAATTAATTAAAATTGAATCCTGTAGACGTGACTATAATGCATGTTTTTAATGTAAAAACATCCAATAGATTTTTAGGGTTTTTACCCAATATAAAAGTGAATATTATTCCAATGAATTGTATTGGATTAATTGAAACAAATTTAATTTAATTAAACTTCAAAACCAATTAATAGTATAATATAACCTTATAAATACATTATATTAAAAATTATATTTTAATTAAAATTTAGTTTTTTTCAATATTAATTAAAAAAAGAAACATCACATAAAAATACCAAAAAATTATCCTAACATAATTTTTATTTTTATATTTCAAATATGAAGTTTATTTTAAATATAAAATTTATATGAGGTTCAAAATTTTGATTTAAAATGGTCACCATTAAAAGGATGCAAAACTAACCTTATAAAAATATAGTATTTTTTCTGTAAAATTGTGTTTGTTTTTATCCTATGATTATAAAATATTTTTAATGAATCTAAAACTTTTTGATAGAATATATAAAATACAAATTTACTATATAATATTTCTATATGTGTTAGAATTAAATGTACTATGCAAAACGTGACTAAATTGTGTCTTGTTTGAATCTGGTGTTGTATATATTGAAATGGTACAACAAATCAAAATTTATTCTAAATGGAATATATGGTAATGTATCGGTGTGCTACATGTGAACTTCTTCCTAGAAAACCATGCATGAATTTTCAATTAATAAAAATATAAGATTTAAAATTACCTGAACCCCCTAATTAACCCAAAATCAACCCCCACTCATACCAACTTATTTTCTCTCATTTTTAGTAGTTTTTGATTTCGTTCCAAGACTTCCTGACCTATATTCATGTAAATTTAAGGGGTGGAATGCTGATCTATACCCCACATGGTAAGAGGATCAAATCCCATTTGGTTTTGTTATTTTCTCTCATCTCTCCCTCGTATTTTAGAGGGTAGTTATCCTATTTTTTGATAGATCTAAATTTAGGAAATTTGGATTTAGATCTGGGATTGTGGGTTAATGATTTAGATATTTTTAGGGTTTAAGATCTATATTTATTTATTTTTTATTATTCCACTCAAATTGGGGTTTTCCATTGGATGGTCTATTGACAAAGATTGGAGGTAGGTGGTCTATAATTCAAATATTAATGTCTTGATTGAAATTATCTGTATGAAAGTGTAGTATATTTATTATATGTTTAGATATTTTTTTCATGATAGATTTAATTAATTTGGTGAATTATATAAATGATTAAAATGTGAAATTATGGGTATTGGAATTTTAGATTATGTATAACTAATTGATTAATTAATTATGAGGGAATTAAGATTGTGAATATGATTAATTTGTTTTTGAATTAATTCTATGATATTGAGATTGTGTGTATGAATAATTAATTATTGAATTAATTGTGGTATATTGAGTTTTTGAGTGTGTGTAATTAATTATTGAATTAATTATGGGATATTGATATTGTGATGTTCAATAATTAATCTTTAAAATAATTATGGTTATTTGAAATGTGAATTAAAATAATTAATTGTAGAATTTATTATTGGAATATAATATTGTGAAATGATAAATTAAATGTTGAAATAATTAATTTACATGATGTGATTAATTAATTGATTGATTAATTAAGGAAATGATGGGTATGTGTAATTGTTGAATGTGATTAATTAATTGTAGAAATAATTAATGTGTTAATTGTGTGTGTGAAATGGGATTTTGTATCAAAATATCATAGTGTGATAAGATATGTTGAATGGTAACAATGGAATTCATATGTGATAATTGTGTGTGGTACATAGTTTTTTACATCAATGTCCCATATTGTTATAAGATATATTGAATGGTAAAAATAAAATTCATATATTATTTGAGATTGATAATGGTAACAATGGAATTCTAAGATATGATATCCCTTGGGGATAGTTCAGACTCCAGCACGGTCTGATGTACTTTTTGAGAGTTCGGTTGTTCTCGAGAATCCGAGTGTTATGTTGTTAGATAAATAGTAATTAATTAAGTGTAAATTGTTTTATTTATTTATTTTATGTTTTATTTATACAACCAAAATACAAATTTTACTGAAATTATATTGTTATAAACACAGTTATTTGTAGCCTACTATGATGTACCCACACCCTACATGGGCTGCTTGATCAGTAATCGAATATACTTCATGTTTTCCAAATAGTATAATGGAAAAGGAACTTTGTTAAATGTCTGATTTGGGATTGATCTTGGATGAGGGAACTATACGTGGTTTGGGAGCCACTTGTGAGTTTTTATTGTCTTTACTTTTGGGTTTTCATCATGACACTTGACATGTATTTTAGCAGGGCATATCTACTATTCATTTTGTTATATACATCTACATTTCGTAATCTTGCCATAATGGTATTGTTATGGTTAGGGTTATATGTCATTTCTTAATATCATTATTATTGATGATGTTGTTATACTTTTATAAATAGGGTATAGACTCCACATGAACAATATAATACCCTATCTAGTTGTCCACAGATTGTGGCATAGGCGGAGGCGCACCTGAGGTTGTGTAACCAACTCTCTTGGGGCACTGGTGTGTTTCCCTCGGGTTGGGATGTTATAGAAATGTACCCTCACATGTTGTTCTTTTTCAGGTCCATGGCCACATGACCAATGAATCACTACATAGTGTGTACTCCTAGTACAGAACATGTTGTTTCGAAATTTCTTCTTCCCCAAATATGAAGAACACACAGTGTGTTCCCGTACAATTCAAACCATGTGATTAGGATTTCAAAGTAGGAAATTTGTACAAGCCTCCTGAAAGCCATGATCTTCACCAATTTCTCCCATATCAACCACTATGAAATATCTGTTAGTTTTATAGAGGATTTAAAAACATAAAAAAATTCATAAAAATAAAGCAGAATCTAAATCTGAAAAATCCTCATACCTCATTGTGAAACATTGATTCTTTATTTATCGATCTCCACGTTTAATACACATCACCATGATCCAGGAGGGATCACCATCATAATAGAGCTCAGTAGATCCTCCTCACTATTAGTCCATCCTCTGGTTGTCTATCATTAACGGAATATTTCCACCCCCTACTATGCATGAAACCTTAAGAATTTAGGATATAATAGTTTATTTATTTTATTAAATAAACTAATATATCATTGTAGATCCCATGAATAGTTGGCTCCAAATGGTCATCTAATTCATAAAAACATTATGTCACACCTAAGGTGAAAATTTATATATCAAAATCAACTTAGGTATCATATTTCATATCAAAGGATCCATTTGTGAGTTATTCCACATTTAATAAAAAATGTTGGGCATGTGATACAATATATTTAATACTTTTAATATCACTTACCAAGGATCTATGTACCCCAAAATCCCACACTGACCAAGTTCCTAGATTATGAAATATGTTGATAAATATTCCAAAGTCTCAAAGAGAAAAACCATAGTCGCTACAATGTCCCCACAATAAATTATTTTCATCCTGAAAAGAAAAATACAAATTAAAAGAAGGAAAATTGAGCTCTCAACTAGGTCTCTCGCAATAATGATCTCTCTATAACGTTAATGTTCTATAACAATATAAGATTCTAGGGGAACGAGCTAACAACATAGGAAATTAATTAAAAATATTCATTAACACCACCAGGTACCTCTAAAAGAAAAATCTACATCTGGAACCCATCTCATTCGAGTCGACATCGCTAAATGAGTCATGTACATGTCTTTTCAGCAATGAAACCTAGAAAATGGTAGTCCCCTAGTCCAATTATTATTATATGGTATAGTGTAATTCCACCACGCTAACCCAATATAATAATTTTAATGAGGGTCTATGGTCCTCATAGATATCTTTTCATCATGAAAATCTCATGTAACCCTTATCAACCATTTTTTAGCCCACCAATTGAGAAGTAGGTTGTAATAGAAATACCAACTGAGGATGAATGTTGGTTGATAACCCACTATTAGTTTCATAGGTAGATACCTCCAATGTTTATGGTGAAATAGACCCCCAAGAAGCTTATTGATGGTTTGAGGAAATCACATGTGTTTTATTCCTTGTGAGGACACCTCCCAATCTAATGGTGATTTTTTGCGGTTAGTCTTATTCACATATCCGAGTGATGGTGGAGTTTGATGAAACAAACCCATTCTGATATGAAACTAACATAGATATAGTTTTATTGGATCATTAGAGAATTTTTTTTATCCATCCATTTTTTTATCAGAATGATTCCATGATCTTCTATAGTTTCTGTGGTATAGAATTACCATGGGAGAGTATTTAACGAGGTTCAATAACCTTTGATGATACTATCAATATATATTTTGAGACATTATTTTTAGAAAATACATTTTAAAAGATATTAAATTGGCATATATGTACTTTAGTGATACCTATATGCATTCCCACCTATGCAAGATTACTCAAGAGACCCTTGGTAGTGGAGATATTTCTAGATAAGAAAACAATAACCAATTCTATTATGAAAATAGGATCTTATACCTTTGTATATGGTATACTATGGATGGATTTAGGATATTTCCATGAGATATGCTTCATGAGATGATCCCATGATATAGATTATATATTTAAGGGCCCATATGTCAGTTGTTTTCAACCCCACGAAAGAAGATGTTTCACATGTAATGGAAGGGTACATATCAAATAGGATTGTTTGACATTCCATGAAGCTAATGGGGAGATGATAGATTGACTACCCTAGAAGAGAGAGAGAGAGAGAATATAAATGAGTTCCATGTGATGATATAGGTTGTAGGGGAGATATTGAAGTATCTATAGGTTTCATAAATTTAAAAAAAATTCCACAACCACCTCTATATGGACCTTTCTTGGCTCATGAATCTAGAGAATTGGGTGATGATAGCTATAGGATGTAGAGTTATATAACCCAAAGTCTTAAAATATGATTAAAAGTACAATTTGGGTCTTTTATAATTTTATACATGTACTATTAGTCACTGGTGTGGTAATCTCTTTTCCTTCCACATCCTGCTTGAGGTTTTTTCAAGGTGATGTAGAGTGTTGATGGATCTCAGTGATGGTGATGTTTGATGTATATTTTGTCTCACAAAATATAGGGATTCTTTACACACATAGATGCTTTCTTTTGATGTCATAAAAATAGTTTGGGAGAGTTAGTTCCCCCAAATGTGAATAGTTTAAAGATGTGGTGGACGAGTTCCTTTTCCATGTGTTTTTGGGGTGTGTTAGTATGCTGAGTTGTCAGTGAAGTCCCTGGTTCTAATGAATATGCAGGTAAGAGAAATGATTAGAATAAAACAAAATTTTATTTCTTCATGGATGATTGGGTATTGATAAAGGTATTCCATGTGACTTAACTACCAATTCGATGGTTTATCACATATTCATGCAACACATTTCCCATAGTGTATCGTAGGTTTGAGGCCTAACGATACCATATAATCCTTTTTAATCAAACCATATGTGTGGAGGCTCATGCATTTGAGAGAACATGTCATAGATTTTTATTTATAGTGTATCCTGACTCTGAATTGGATATAGAGAAGTGCATAGAATCCGTCCATATTGTAAGAGAGGCCCTATGATTGTTTTCATTAGTATATAATGGTTGTCTAGCATACATGCTCATATTTTTTACACCAGTGTCTATACAAGTGTTTTATTTGTATATAATTGATCTTTTCTCCTTTGTAAATAAGTGATCCTATAAAAAGAAATTTGATCTCATGTGTGGGAATATACTGTAGAATTTTATCAGTTGGCTGGTATGACCCTTGGAGTAGTGGATGCTATGAGATTTTTGTTCACTATCATGGTGGTGATGTGTGATGAAATTTTCCATTAGTAAATGTTAGGCTGACCTCCTCATTGATAGTTAGAATTTTACATATTGTAACACTTGGGAATGCACTGATATTTTCACCAACATATCAGTTGTATCTCTCGGAGATTCATAAGTTTGAGTTGTAGTTTTTTGTTTATAGAAGAAGGTATTTTTATAAACCAATGTCGTCACTTGGGTAGCCCAGTGTTTTTCTCCATAGAGGAAGAAGATTGAATTTTCAGTTGGGTCCCACTATTTTTTGATCTATTTTTGGAAATCTTATTTATTAGAACCCTCATGATCATAACATCATAGTTTTATGTGGTGTTCATTATGATGTTTTACAGAAATGCTCTAGGAGTACCAACTTCCTAAGAACCTCCCAAAGAGACATTTATGGATTTATATGGTTAAATTATAGTGATATTTATTCTCATACATGGGAGTGATAGTTGACCCATTAGAGGTTTAGGCCATGCTGTCTTGATATCCACCAATGTGTGTGGTCATAGTAGAAGATTCATATAGAGATGGATTTTATATGAAATTGTTGATCAAGGAATCATTGTTGTTAACCTATTTCAGTTGGTCCATACGGGTGAGAATGGTATATTTTATATCCAATTTATCTTTATATTATAATGACCTGAACTATTATAAATAAAAATCCTTTTTTGGTTGAATTAAATTCCTTATTATGTATTATGGATATAGAAAACACATTAACTTATTTGGTTTTATTAAATCAATTTGGATTTAAAAGACCATTATGAATCATAATCATTGATAATATAACTATTGACTAATTTTCATATGATTAGTACATATATAAGGGTTTTAGAAATCCAATTGAAACAGAAAAATAAGGTAATGGACTGAACAAGTAGGATAAGACCATATTAATAAAATTTAATTAATATTTCAAGGGAGATAGCATCAGTGGGTTTTTTCCCTTGACCAGTCCAAAGCTAATATCCACAAAAAAGCATTCTTTAATGAAATATTATATTTAAGACCCTATAAATATGAATATGTATATTCTAGTTTCAATATAATAATAGTTATATTTAATTCTTATTAGTGATAATTTATAAATTAATTTGTTTTTTATTCGTTTAGACATAAATTATATTTCTGGGTAATATATAATTTATATTAAGACATTCGATTTGATTAATTAAATTAATTTTTTAAAAGAATAATATTTTAATGAAATATAATATTTAATTACTTTTTATAAATACACATTATAATATAGCTTTTATGAATTCATATGTAATTTTTATAAGGGTTATAATATTGTTATTGTCAAAGAAAACTAGCATTTTTCAATAAATGTCATTTATATTTCAAAAGTGAAAATTAATATATTTATATAATTATGTTAGTGAAATAAATATTATATTTTGAATCAGAACATCAAAATTATCAAATGGTGTATTTTTCATAATTGACTGAGACAATCGAATTTTCAGATAAAAATTGAACAAGATATAAATATTTTGTGCATAATAAGATATTCTAATGGACTGAAAATGGTAAAATAAATTTCATAAAATTTACCCATGACCAAATATATATTTTTCATTTATATTATTTGTTTAGGATATTCTATAAATTTTATAAAGCCTTTAATAATCCTACAAAACCAATATTATATCTTATGAATTTAAAATCAATTCTTAAAGAAAAATACTCACTTCTACATCATGAAGTTTAATATTGTAAAAATTTAAGCCCTTCAGATTATGAAATATTTAAATGCAATCATAACTGAATGAAATCATGGTTAAATACCATTATAATGTTTTCTTATTACATTATTATATTGATTTAAAAACCAATGTTTTAGAAATATTAAATAATCCTACTCCATTTTCCTATATAAACCCACCCATGATCACATTCCTATTCACTAAAAACCCTTGGAGAATGTTGATAATAATAAATCCCATCTATAGATCCCTAAAAAATTTCAAACATTTTATTATTAAGCTCCTCCTAATCATTTCAAATAACCCTATCATTGTAACAGATCTCCCTCTCTTCTTATTAATCAAAAACCTATTTTATATTATGCCTCTTAATTTTAATTTATTATTTTTTTGTGTATTTTATAAAATAATTATTACTTTAATTTTTACATATATTAGATTATATACCCCTTATACGTCTCATTAATCCCTCCCATGATTCAATAGGTTGTATTCTTACCAAGCCAAAATTAAGTAAGGGACTTTCCTCTCCACTTTTTAACTCACAAAACATATTTGTAATTATCTTTTTGAATCACAATTGGTTATAATCTGAGTAATTTAAAAACATAAATTTACTTTAAAATTTATTTTATTTGAATGGTTGATCATTTATCTCCCCAAATTTGGATCTTTATCAAAGCTTTTATCATGAAAAATTTTAGTAAGGGATACTTTCATTCTTCTCTTTATTCAAGAATCTTCTTCATTTTATGCCTTTTATTTAAAATTAATAAAGACGGGATATGAATTTAAAAATCCATAATACTTCAAATATTATTTCAAAATGATGAGATACACCTTTTGTTCTCACTAATCCATTTTATAATTCTTTATGTATTGTCGTTATGCTACAGAAATTTTACCATTATTTTTTCATGCCAAACCATTTTATTATGAATATAATCTCTATTTCACATCCACAATATTCACAATGAAATACCTATAAAACATTTATTAGGTACTTCAATGAATTTATTTCATACTCATTGACCATGGAATTAAATATGGTGAAATATGATCCAATATTGAAAGACGAATATGGAACACTTATATATGTACATGATATCCCATAATGTTTGAAGTGAAATGGAATATAATGAGAATCCTAAGGATGTTTCTCAATAATGGGGATGTACCACCTATTTTATATTTTTATATAATGTATATAATTACCCAAATACCTTGGACTTATTGATATATGGGGTTGAATTATGTGTAATATTATGTAAAAAATCAATAATTAATGCATAATAAAGATAAGGTTTTTTATTGTTGTTATCAAAGCGAGTTTAGATATTTTTTTAGTTAGGATAATAGAACTATAGAGAAAGAAATATGGATATGACTGAAAATAATAATACATCCCCAATTTTGGGTATGGTTTAAATTATGTGGTTTCCATGAAAATACATCCCTCTCTAGATAGTTTACGTGGATGTGGATCTTGCACATAAGCACCTAGTGGTAAAACCCGATAACATTGTATTCAAAGATACTCGATACTATCCTGGTTCATGAAAATGGGACTTTCAGCAAAACTGGTTCGAAAATCCTAGGAATTATTCTTTGGAAAGTTCATAATCATATTATCAACCATTATTAATGGAAAAATTCTTCCCATAATGTCTATATTATAAAACTATTCATGGATAGATAAGATTGAATCCTATAAATACCAACGTTAATGAATAAATTTCATTTATTCGTTATCCCTTTAATGTTAGAGGATTTTTGTTTCTTCATTTCAATGTTTAAATTTACTCATCCTTAATTTTTACATTATTCTAAAAATGGCTGAAAATAACATGAACCGAGTAATCAACCCTTGTTAAGGGAAATGTTAAGACTACCAAAATGAGATTCCCAACCCAATGGTAGAACGAATTTGGAAATTTTTGATGATAATCTCTTTATTTAATCATGTTATTAATAGAAACCTAAATCTAGAAGAATACACCCCCAACCCACCACCAAGAAATAATAATATGAAATTAAAACCATCATATTAAAATGGACACCAACATTAAGTGGATCATTTGATACCTTAATTAAGAAAAAATGGATCAAATCAATTGATATGTTCATGTTTATCATTTAATTTTCTATGAAGGTGAAGGTTATAATAGTTTTTATAATATGGAGTGAGAAGCTAATTAGTGTTGGGAATTGATCAATAATACAAATCTTGAGGAAGTGATCCATGAGTTGGGTTGGATGGAAATCTATAAAAATTTTCAAAATAAATATTTTCCTCACAAAATTTGACATAAAATGGAGAGGTATTTCCACTCCCTTTGTAAAAAATATGAATCTACAGGGTCGTATGTGGAAATTTTCCCAATACTTTAAAGAAATGCATACAAATTTTGGGTTATCCCCAAATTCAATGTTTCCCATTTATTTGGTGGACTATAACTAAGCCTACTAAAATACATAGAGTAATGAAACTTTTGTTAACTATGAAGGGATTATCTAATGTTCCCTCCGAGAAAAAATAGATATCATTGAATCCTATGAAATCATGATTATAATAAGAGTACATTGGTGTTTAATCCTAATAAAGTGACAGAGAAATATAACGCTAGTAATAAATTTCAGCACCCCACTTTTCAAAAAGTGTGGGAAGAATCACCCTAGAAATTCCCAAATGGGATGAGGAAATTATTTAGTTGTGAAAATGATGGGTACCAAGTTAGTGACTTCCAATGGAAGAAACCCACCAATGTGATGAAAAAGCAGAATTATCCTATCAAACCTCAACCTTTTTTCCAATGTTTCTATATACATGAATATTAGATATTTTAAAAACAATGCACTAAGCTGAGGGTGGTAGGACACAATTAGCACGAACATCCACTATGGAAAAAAAGTGAGATTATTCCATTACAACCACTCAATTGTATCATGATTATAATATTCTAAAAGGTATTATTTTTATTCAATCAATAATAAAAAATTTACTTTTTTATTTATGTTCTACACATTCCTTCTTATAATGAAATTTTAGTATATCTATTTAAATACCACCACAAAGAATAGAAGTTGAGTTATAAGTAAAAAATGAAAAATGGGTAAATTATTGCATTCCTTGTATAAAACTCCTCCATTGTCAAAATTTAGGGTAATAACATCATAGTAATCATTTTGATGCTCTATTTAGTGTAATTTTATGAAACTCATTGTATGCATTGGATTTTCTATCATAGATCCATTATAAACTATCATGGGAAGGAAATCACTCTTTGTATCCCAAATCATAAAATAATTATATACAAGTGATAGTGGGAGGATGAGTATTCATTAGCACCAACATCTCAACAATTTATATGAATTTCGTAATAGAAAGATTATCTAGGATAGATTATTGAGACTGAGGGAAATATAATACTTTAATACATTCCCATTAGGAGGGAATATGTTGAAGTGTTTCGTGAGGAATTGTATCGTATTTCTTTATAATGAGAGTTTGAATTATCAATAAACCTTAATCCAGAGGATTTTCTAATATCCATGACTCCTGAAAATGTTGATGTTGTGGAAGTTGGGAAGATAATAAAACAACTTTGGGATAATCTTAATAAAGGTATTATATTCCCAAGTGCTTCACCGTGGTGTCCACCAGTCCAAATCATCAAGGAAAAATATGGGTTAATACATCTTTTCATTATTTATCATGAGCCAAAAAAGATCATGATATACTAAAAGTATCAAATTCCACTAATAGATGACTTTTTTTATCATCTACATTGATCACAATACTTTTGTAATGTGGATATTTTGTCATGGTATTATCAAGTAAGGGTGATGATTTAGAATATCCCCAAAACTGAAATTTGTATAAGGTATGAGAATTATGGGTTCAGAGTGGTTTCATATAGAATCACTAATACTCTAGTAATAATTATTTACTAGATTAATAGAGTATTTAGATATTACCTTGGAAAATTTATGGTAGTTTTTATATATGATATTATATTATACTCAAAAATTATGGGGGATTGTGAGGATTATTTGAGCATTGTTCTAAAGATCTTACAGAAGGATAAGATTTATTTAAATTAAAGAAAATGTAATTTTTTTTGAAGAAAGTCTCATTCATGGGGAATATTTTAACATTTAACAGAATATCTGTTGACACATAAATGATATAGTTAATTGAAGGATGGATGAGACCAATATCTTTGACAGAAATAATTAATTTCCATGGATGAATCCAATATCATAAGTGTGATGTTTTCATGGTATGTAGTGATGCATTTAAGAAGGGATTGTGTTTCATGTCAATGAAGAAATAAAGCTTCATAGCCTATGCCAAAGGAAATTAAAATTTAATGAATAGAACTACCTAAAACAAGATCTAGAGTTGTAAGCAGTTGTATTCACATTTAAAAAATGGAATCATTATCTATTTGGGGATATGTTTGAATCATATAATAATCATAAGAGAGTCAAGTATATATTCACTTATAAAGAGCTAAATATGAGCCAAAACATATAATTCAAGCAGATTAAGGAAATTGAATATTCAATTCTCTACTATCCTAGGAAGTAAAACCAAGTAGAAGACAATCTATGAATAAAATATTTAGAAATTTTATCATTAATGAGAATTTAGATGGATGTGATCTTATTAAAATTGAAAAGGATGTACTTAATTATCATAATGGTAGGAACATCATCTATCCTTTCACAAATTATTTCTCAAACATCCCTTCTAGAGAAGATAAATTATTTTCAATGTGATGATGTGGAAATTAAAAATAATGTGAAGTATATGATAGAAGGAAAATTATAAGAGTTCAATGTTAATAATGATAGATTTGTAATTTTTGTTTCAAGACTATGTATACCATCAAATCCTCTATTATAGACTGAGATGTTGGATGATTCCCATAGTTCAAACTTTTATATCAATACTGGGAGTAGAATTATGTATCAAGGTCTCGAAGAGAAATATTTTTTGGAAAATATAATGATGTAGATCATAGAAAATACATCAATGTGTCTTGTATATTAGAAAGTGAAGGTTGATATTAAAAGTCTAATGGGATGATTCAATCATTACCCATCCTGGCATGGAAATGGAAAATCTAGAACATGTCAATTATCACTTGTCATACAAAAATGATGAGAGGAAATAATGATATATGGTTGTGTTGTATCATATTAAAAATTATTTTCACTTCATCGAAATCGGAGAGGAATTATAATTCAATCAACTTGTAAGGATATGCATTAGATATTTGATAAGGATGCATGGAACACCATAGTCAATTGTATCTGATTAATATACATGATTTACCCCATGCTCTAGAAACGACAGCAACATTCTTTAAATAATGTGTTAATATTCATCATGACTTATCACCCTCAAAATTATGTCCAAACTAACATGACTACCGAGACACAAATGGACATGTTGATATAATTATCAATAGTATTCAATGGGTAACGGGATCAACATCTTCCACTAGTCATGTTCTCATACAATAATAGTTTCCACTCAATCACCCAAATATCTCCAAATTAATCCCTTTATGTTAAGAGGTGTAGAACACCTGTATACTGAGATGAAGTTAGGGGATAAAAACTGTTAGATCTTGAAATGTTTGACGAAATGGTGGAAAATATCATGAATATTCATCGTCAAATTAAGGATGCTCAGAGTTGATAGAAGGGAGATGATGACAAAAAAAATTGATGAGACCTATATTTTGAGTTTGTAAATATGGTTTTTTTGTATATATCCATGTAATGATGTTATGATATTTGGGATGAAGGGAATGATTATTCCTAGATTCGTCATCCCCTTTGAGATCCTTGATCACATCGGAGTGATAGCTTGTTGACCAAAAATACAACCTAACCTACCTCAATTATGTGATGTGTTACATGTATTCATCATGAGGAAGTTCATACCAGACTCATCACATGTGATGATTCCATAGGTGGTACCATTGGATAATAATCTCTCACATGAGGAGTAGTCGATGAAGTTGTTAGATCAAGAATTAAATTTCCATGAAATAAGGCAATTCACCTAGTCATATTTATATTTAAAAATAATAAAATTGATGAAGTGAAACATGAAGCAAATTAGTCGATTAATCCAAATTAACCTCATCTATTTTATTATGTTAAATGAAAATTTATAGGGTGATGTTTCTTAGGGAGTATGATTTTAATTACCAAAACATTTTTAATTAAAATTCCCTTTGTGGTGGAATAAATTTTTACATTATGTATTACGGTTATATAAAACATATTCACTTATTTATTTTGATTAAATACTAAAGGATTTAAAATACCATTAATTATCTTATCCATTTATAATATATATGTTTAATAGAATCATATTATTAGTATAAATATAGGTTTTTGAAAAATCTAATTGAAACCAAAAAAGGAAGTGATGGCCTCAACAAGTTGGATCATACCTTATAAATCCCAATTATCGGAGATTCTATGAGAGATTTAATCACTATAATTTTATGTTTACCAAACCAAATATGATATCCAACAAATAATGAAAGTGTGAAACCGTTTGTGGGAGAAGTTCAAGCTCATCCAGATTACTTCCAAAACCATGTACGTTGAACCACCACATCAAAATATCACCATCAAAAACCTTACCATAATGGTGTTGCTGGTGTAATAAAGGGATATGTGTTAGGACCCTTAGAATATGAATATGTATACTGTAGTTTAAAATTAATAAAAATTATATTTTCCTCTTATTATTGATTCATTATGAGTGATTTGTATTTTTAATTTATAAGACACACATTATATTTTTGGGAAATATGTAATTTCAATTAAGACACAATTTTTTATAATCAAATATATTGTTCTAAATATATAATGATTTATATAAATAATAATATCTAGTAATGTTTATATATATAAATTATAATATTATTTTTATGAATTCAAATGAAATTTTTATAAGGTTTCCAAAATTATTATTGTAAAAAATTCAATTATTTCTTAATAATTGTCAATGTTATTTTAAAAGAGAAAATTCATATGTTTATAAAATTATTTTTTAAAAATAAATTTTGTTTTTAGAATAAGCTATTTGTTATTATCTAATGCTTAATTTTTCATAATTTTCCAAGACATTCAAATTTTTCGTTAAAAATTATATACGGAATAAATATATGGTGAATATTATGAAACCATAAAAACCCAAAAGTGATGTAACAAATTATATGAAACATATCCTTGACGAAATATTTTATTTTAACTTAAAATGATGTTTTTTAATATATTTTTTTTACTTTTATAAAGAAATTATGAATCCTATCAAACCTATATTATATTTCAATATTTTAAAATCGATTCATTAATAATATGAATCACATCTATGTCAATAATGGAAATATATTAAAAAGATACCCACTGTACATATAAAATAATAAAAAACACTCTTATTTGGAATAAAAGATAGGGAAACCCATGAGATGCTATTTGGTTTTGATTACTTTATTATGAAGAATCCAAACATATATTTGGGAAATAATAAATAACTCCCCTCTCATATTCTACATAAATCTACCCAAGATCCCATAACAAATTAAACGATAACCTTGGAGAACATTATATTATTCCACACCCTCTATAGAGTCCTATAATGAATCCCCCATTCTCTCAAGAAGCCTATCACAATCTTTTGGAACCACTCACTGAAATTTAGGGATCTCCATATCTTTTTTTACTTCAACACTTATTTTATGTATGTTCCACTTAATTTCAATTTTTTTATTGTTTGGGTATGTTATTAGATAGACATTTTATATTCCTTTTGATTCAAAAGTGATGATATAGGCCTTTCAATCTAAAATATCCCTCCCATGATTGATTATGTACCCCCAATACCATGATGAAATTTTTTAATGGACCCTTTTCTCCTCTTTTAAATTCAATATCCTTCATTGTAATTACCCTATTTATTCTCAATTGGCAAAATTTTAATTCTTTTATAAACAACACTTTAATATATAAATTTATATTCTTCGAATCAGATATCATTTAGCACATCTCATTTTGACATTACATTTTTGTTACCATACAGATATTTTGTAAGGTATCATTTCCTTCTCCTATTTATTCAAAAATATTCTTAATTTTATGAATTTTATTTCCAATCCCTATAATTGTGATACAATTTTCCACAAACCTATTACTATAAATATGAATTCATAACGATTATAGGGCCATTTTTTCTCATTAATCCATTTTATGGATCTTTATGTACTATCGTTGTGATGTAGAAATTTCAGTTGGATTTTTCCATGCCATACCATTTTATTGTGAATACCATCACTATTTACACTCAAGGGTATTCACCTATAAATACCTATAATCCATTGATTGGGGATATACATTAATTTATTCTACAATAATTAGTAACTGGATTAAATATAATGAAATATGATACTATGATAAATGATCTATGTGGCACAATTATTCATGTACATAATATAAAATTTATTTGTATTCCCTTGATTATATATCACCCCAATGCATTAGATAATGTTTTAGTCTCATTATTTATGATTTAGGGGATTACAGAGTAAACATAATAAATCATGGGA
Organism: Viscum album; assembly: GCA_963277665.1. Lineage (NCBI taxonomy): Eukaryota > Viridiplantae > Streptophyta > Magnoliopsida > Santalales > Viscaceae > Viscum > Viscum album. The sequence goes on along the minus strand of OY728128.1, from coordinate 789,449,524 downwards.
ATTTTTACACCATGTTATGATGTCTTGGATGTTATCCAATACTTATCATTATTATTTCATGTTTAATGTTGTTTTCACTTTACCATGTTGACTTTATGTTATCCTGACATATCATGACCCATTGTTCATGTTTATGATTATCACCATTTTTATGTACCATTTAATTTTTTATTGTCTAAAAAGTAAGAATTTATTATTGTTATTCCATTTTTATTCCTTTTCAAGGATTTATAGATCACCTCATTCTTATGTATGTACCGAGACTATCCCGTACAATTTTATATATGATGGAATATAATGATAATGTTCATTATGTTTTTAAAAAATATAGATGTACCCCCACTTTTTTAAGATTTTATATAATGTACTTAATTAACCAATTATTCGAGGATTCTTGATCTTATATGTTGTATTATGTGTAATATTATGTAATAAATCATGAATTAATGTGTAATAAATAAAATGGTTGTAAAATTTTTCCCATCCACATTCATTTGAGTTTGAGAGGCACAACTTGGGGATATTGCTTGCATGGTCTCATGTGACTATATATCTGCTAGACCTATTATTAATGTATTTTCAAAGGGATTGGAGTATGTGATCCATCCAACAAATAACATTGATACTAGAAATGATGTAAGATGAGATGTTGAGGAGCTATCTTTTTCTTAGTAATACACCCATGAGAGGGGAAGTTGTACCAATATCCCCTGGAATCAGGATTGATGGCCAAGGATGAAGTGGATTTTTGGGCCTAGTTTATTTTCATGTCAATTCTTTACCCATGTGGATGTCATACATGAGCTCCCATCTGATTTGGAATCTCGTTTTGGAATTCTTGACATTTCCCTTAAAATCGATTTTTAACCTAATTCCTCATATTACCAGCCATTGGATAGAACAAAAGGAAAATTTTGTGTAAAAATTTTAATCAATTAAACACATAAAGGGGAATACATTGAGATAAATGATAACATAGTAATGACATCTATTTCCTAAACTTATGAATTTATTGGCTTCAATATAAGTTATCCATGATCTACTTACTAACATATATTATTAGGGGACATTTTTTATTCCCTTAACACTAGTTCATACTATGCTGATGAATTTAATAAAGCATATCCCCCAAGAGTGTTGAACAGAGTGGGCACAAAGGCCTGTTTTCAGCATCAGGTCCTGTTTAAGTCTAGATCAATGCGATGTATTCGGGGTTTACCCCAATATACATTTGTGCCAAAGCCACGTATACATGTTTATATCGACACAGATATGAATTTTCTTGATAAAAACCTTACTATATACTCACTAATAATTTGGGATGTTTTTCTTATACATAGTCTTATATCTAGGGCTTTAACGTGATTTTTATATACCTAATCCCAAAAATAACTAAACGTATACATTGATGCCAACTATACCAACCATTTTCTTTTATAAAAATTGAAACATAATTTATTACATAAACCTTCACTTAATATAGCTATAGGGATCGATATTTCTAGTTTCCTTGGAAATTAGCAATATCAAAAGAAAAATAAAAACATTAAATACAATATCTTTATTTAAAATTTCATTGACATGACCAACTCATTCCTTTTTACTTAACACTGGATGGGATAACAAGATAACATATAGAAAAAGGGGTGAGCTATGAAGCCCGGTATGGGAATAACCATGGAATAACATTAAGAGTACAATACATGGTAGGAAATAGGAATATAAATGGAGAATAAGATAAACATGAACATAAAGGTATTATATAGTTTGGTTATCATAATATGGAAATGTGGAAAAATCATACAACATGATATTAGCATGATCCAAGGATCATTTCACATGGATTATCATGAGTAAAACCTAATTTCAAATTAATTTTCATGATTAATCTATCATTTGGAATTTATTATCATGATACTAAACATTACCCAATGCATTGGATCACTATCACGACATATCCGTCATAATCTTTTCAATCGCATGCATAAATGTACCACATAGATCATATAACATGGATTCCTTAAATTTAAACATTTATTAAAACATAAATGAATGAGGAATATAGAAATTAATTTTGATAATCAGTTACTATATGTGCATAATGATGAATACTTTTAATAGATATATAGGAACGATATTCACTACGCGATGATTTTGGCATGGAAATTTGTGGTGCAATTTTGGATGCATAATGAAATCCTATTTAAATTAATGAAAATGGTTGATGAGAGATAAATGGGTATCTAATTATATATAATTTAAATGTAAATAAAGGGGTTCATATAAATACATGTACCAACACAAGGAATTTTTATATAGAATGTGTAACATAATAGAGAAACATGAAGAAAGAAGAGAAATTGAATAACTCTAACGAAATTTTGGCATGGTAATAGGTGTACATAGGAGGGATTAATGAGGGATAAAGAGGTATTTAATCATTAAAATATATGTAGGGATGTATAGGGGAAGTTAAAAATAATACCCCAACATTTTTAATTGAAATTATAAGGGGATAACAACATAAATAAATTTGCATAAAACTAAGAAAGGAAGGAACCCCTTACGAAAATTTGGCATTGTAATGGGTGCACATAAGGGTTCATCATGGGAATAAATGATATTGAAATGGGATCTAATCATTTAAATGTAAAATTTAATGTAATTATGAAATTTAATTACATATCCTATAATAGTAATAATATAGATAAAAATACATAACATGAAAAGAATGCTTCATAAAAGAGGAGGGTGGAACATCCCTTACCAAATTCTGGAATAGTAACGGCTTTGGTATTGGTCAAAATGGGAGAGGATAAATAATAAATCATTGAGATAACATCAAATGGACAATATTCAATAGATTACAAATGGATTAAAATTTAACATTTGAAATTATAAAGACTAATTTCAAACATGGTTCTTGAATTGAAAGGAAAAGAGGATGGAGAGGATCTCTTACGTGGATGTGTGATCCCTAAGTCATGGGAGAGGATTATTGAGAGATTTGGGAACCTAGTATGGACAATAGTGAGTATATAGAAGATTATGGAAGAGATAAAAATGGTTTTAGTGAAGAGTAATGGAATATTGGGTGGGTTTATATAGGACAGGAGATGAAATACATTATTATTTAGGATTTGGACACTACAGATTAAAATATTCAAAATAGAAAACCATAACATTGTTTTTTCCCATGGTTTACAACAATTGGGAGTTGTATAAAATATATTATAAGTACCATAGCCTAAAATATTAAAATATTATCCTTGATTATTTTGATTTGAGTCGTACTCTCAAGGATATCATTTTGAAACGGTAAAATATTTTATATGTCTTGGAGAGTCAACTAATGAATTATAAAAATAATCAAACAAATCTAAAATCTCATTTTTAAAGGTAAAAGAAATATTGGATGAATATTTTATTTATATTATTTTATTACATCTCTATTGGGTCATTATGTTGTCATAAAACTAAAAATATATTTGTAAGGTATTTAATATTTACCGAAAAATTCAATTCTCATAAAATTATGAAAAAATCACTGCTGGATAATTTTGACATCAAGATTCAGATAATAATATTCATTTTTTCTAAATAATTTTCTAATTATGTGAATTTTCACTTTTAAAATAAAATATGAAATTTATTGAAAATTGACAGGTATTGAAAAAACAGTCTTTTAGACATAAAAATATTACATTTTAATTCATAAAAATTATATGATCATTTATATTTAATAATAATATTATTTTAGAAATTATTAATTTTTTTCAAGAATTCATTAATTCATCAAAATAAATTCTTTATTGATAAAAATAAAATTTCTATTTTATCATATAAAAATATAATTCCTATCAAAGTAAATACATTATCATTTATAGAGTAAAAACAATATGTAAGAAATATAATCATAATCTATAATTAATTCCAGTCTTCTTATAACACCATTACTAATAAAACCTTATTTTAATATAATAATTTATATATTTCTAAAATGTTCCATTTTCCGGATAAAATCAATTTATCTAATTCATTATATTTCTATGAAAACATCTTTTTATTAGGAATTTATGGAGTAATAATTTTATTTATAAAAACGTATTACAAAATAAGTAACTAATAAATTGTTACATGACCCTTTATAACACCCGCGTAAGACCAAAGGGTAAGGTTTGTGATGGTAACAGTCTATTGGGGTGGCTTGGATAACATCACCTAGGTAGTAATCTTAGTTAACATGTAATTCTCTCGTAATTGATTCCATTCAAACATAAGATGCTGAATCTCGGCTTGGGCTTGGTTACGAACAAAGCCCGATGGTTCTACCTCCTTTCTGAGCTCTAAAAAAAGATATATGTACGGCCCGACTCTACTTGATGAGCCCATCCTCTCCTTTTTCTATATTAAAAGGTTTTTTTAAACCATACATTTATATCAATCACGTGATAACAGTTTTACGACTATATTATCAATGGTAAATATACATAAGGGTTTTTTAATCACAAAAAAATGTGCATGTGTTTTTTATATTCATAAGACATTAAAATAATTTTAGTTGTATTAAAAAATGATCGGGTATTTAAAACATTCCCCCCATAAGAAATTTTTTCATCAAAATTTTATTTTCCCACACTAAAATAGATGAGGGTAACTCTACCTCATCACATCCTCTAGTTCACATGTTCGTTCATCAAACTTGTGGTTTCTCCACAACACTGTAAAGAGGGGAATCGTCTTATTTTGTAGAACTTTTTTTCTAAAATCTAATATCTTAATCAGTTTTCCTCCATTGTAGTGGTCATTCTCTAATGATACCACCCCTAGATTGATTACATGTGATGGGTCATGTGTGTACTTCCTCACAAGTGATACATAGAATACATCATGTACATGAGACAGGTTCGGCAGGAGTTCTAGTCGATATCTGATCGGTCCAACACAATCAGGGATCTCAAAAGGGCCAATATACATTGGTATTGTCTTTCCCTTATTCCAAAATATCATAACTCTATTCTCTATTTATATTCATAGGAATACCATGTCTCCAATACAAAAAACTATGTCTCATCAACGGTTGTTAGCATAATTATTTTGTCAACTCAGAGTAGCTTTAATGTGTTGTTGGATGGTCTTAACCTTCTACAACTATTCTTTGAACATTTTTACACCTAGAAGTTTTCACTCCCCCACATCATCCCAACTTTTTAGTGTTATGCACTTCTTCCCATAAAGGGATTCATATGGATCCATTTAGTTGATTTAGTGGAAACCATTGTTGTAAGAGAACTCAACCATAGAAATATGTTGATCTCATCCTCCTATGAATTCCATTGAGATTTCTCAGAACATTTCCTCAACTGTTTGGATAGTCTACTCAGATTGGCCATCAGTTTGTGTATGATATGTCCTATTAAAGTTTAGATCAGTATTCAGAGAATGTTGGAGACTCTTTTGGAACATAGGGGTGAATTTTGGATCTCAAGCAGATACAATCTAATGTGGTACACCATGTAGCCTTACCACTTATGTGATGCATATTTTTTCCAGTTGGTCCAATTAAAAACCCTCACAAATTGTAATGATGTGTTATGTTTTTGTAAGATTATCCACCACAACCCAGCTAGAATTGTTTCCTTTGGATATCTTAAAATGTTTGGTGACAATTTCCATGGTGATGTTTTCCTATTTCCATGTCGGCATTGATAATGGTTTCATCTCCCCCTTAGACATCTGCTCAAATCCTTAACTTTCAAACATACTAGGAACTTGGATGTATAATCAAAAATCTACTTCTTCATTTTATCCCACCAATAATTCTCTCAGATATCTCGATACATCTTTATATATCCAGCGTGAATGGAGAAATTCAAACTATGTGAATCATCGAAAACTTTTTTCTTTAACACTATATTTCAAAAGAAACATCATTTCACTAGAGAAACCAAAGCATTTTATATTTCATTGGAATAAATCATACACCAATAAACCAAAACCACACATGAAAATCCATGAATTATGTTCAAATTCCAAACAGGAATTCATTCACTATTGTGCCTCAATTCATTAGTAACATAATTCAAGTGTAAGATATAATGTTAACAACTTCGTTTACAACAAGAAATTATTCCAAAAATAATTATCTAATATAATTTTCCAATTATTAAAAATCAATTAAATATCACTCAATTAATAAATTCAAAATTTAATGGAGAGAGTAGTGGGGGACCTAACTCGATTCGTACCTCAAACACAACAATGTGACATGCCTCACAATGTCGCACAAGAACGCACAAGACATTAACCGTAGAATTGTGGAATTACTTCTCCAATGAATTGTGAAAAATTTAAAATAATCTAAAGAAAATAAATAATGAAAAAAAATAACTCAAATAATTTATTATTGAAAAAATTAAAAACATAGAAACATCGACTTAAAATAATTTAAACAAATAAAAAACATATTGCCCAAATCAACATGTTTCCAAAACATAATTCGAACCAAACTAAATATTCACAAAACATGCCAAAATCAATAATGTTGGTGAAAAAATTACCCAAAAAAAAACTCATTTTAAACATGAAACCACTTGAAAAACATTCAAGAAATCCAAGATCACCATTTCGCGTAACAAGAAAACACGTTGTAAAATATTTAATAAGAGAATCCAATTTATCATGTAACAAGGTGTGGAACACCAGTTTTCACTCCAAACAGTGAAACTAAGGATCATACATCAATAATTATTAATCAAAATAGGTGAGAAACTCATTAAATGGATGATTAATAAATTAAAAAGGCAAGTGAGAAGGGGAAACCTACATAGAAGTCATGGGGATAGGTTGACGGACACCCACAAACATGTGACAAAACTCAATGAACTACAAATAAAATTATAATAATATTAAAACACCCAAATTACATAATATAAACTGAGTGGAGACATGCGGTATGTAAAAAACCATACCTTGGAAAAATGGCATAAAGATGATGCCAAACTGAAACTGATGCGAATCGTGGTTCTCACCTCAATGACACCTTTATGGGTCAAGAACAATCTCTAAGAATGGATATTGAATGAAAAGACTCAAAACCAAACTCCAAATCAAGAACCATAACTGCTCGAAGTCCACCAAAAGGGATAAATAAACAATCATAGTAGAACGTACCTACGACGATGGTGCAGGAGGTTGGGCAGGCAAGACGAGCGGTGTTGGAGGTGCACTGTGCCGGAAAATCCAACCATGAAGGGAGTCGGTGCACGACTGAGGGGTGTGGCACGTTCGGCTATGGTCTATTGAGAGGGGTTGTGCATGCCTAAGGGAGAGGAGAACATCAGGGGTCACGCGCAGATAGGGGGATATGGGAGAGGGTGTAGTGAGCAGGGTTATGAGGGAAATAATAGGAGAGAGGCCACACTAGGGTTAGGAAAGAGAGAGAAAAAAAAATTATCAAAATAAATGAGATAATAATAATTATAACTTTGATCTATAATAATAATATCAATATCAATATCAATATCAATATCAATAATAATAATAATAATAAATTAAATATATAATAGTAATAACACTAATAAAGATAATATTAATAATTCACCTAATAATAAAAAAACAAATTTTTCAATAATAATAATAATTACCCTGGTTCATGATAATTATAATAATGACCATATTAATAATAAAAACAACTTTATTAATAATATAAAAATTATAAAAATATTAAATTTAATATAAAAATATTTAATAATAATATTATATTATCATACAAGACAAAATAATATTATCATTACTATGGTGAGTTATCTCTTTAACTAAATTTTAATTTTTCAACTCATTCAATTCATTTTCATTAGGCCGATTCAAATACTGTAATCACGTAGGTTCCCGGGCTAACCGTATGCCCCCTAGTAATGTGGTGCCCGTGCACTGTCCCCAAATATTAATAATAATTATTGAAATAATAATAATATTAATCAAAAAGAAAAATTAATAATAATAAAATTATCAACATCATATGAATAATAATAAAATTCATAACATCAATAAAATTTATATAAGATGCTAAAATTTACAAAAAATACTCATTTTATATATGTATTTACTTTTTTTTCTTAAAGGTAAACAGGTCACACAATTTCTTGGTTGATGTCACGTGGGCTTCCAAAACGCGCTCTCCCCTTTCGCCGAATGATGTCCAACCCAAATGCTCAATTTTTATCATAAGCACAAGATTTTTTTTCGGGATTTAACCCAAACCTGAACAAAATTATTTTAGGCCAATGAAATATTAATATAAAATAATTGAATAGGTAGGGGTGTGATAATTCTCCCCACTATAATGATTTCTTCTGCCAGAAATCCCCAACAAAACCTAGACCCAATGATGAAGCTCCTTAAGTGTCACCCACCTCGAAAAGTTTAAGGGCCTCCAGTTGATCGATCCAAACTGACACAAAAAACCATGACACAGAACTCATCCTTAAAAAATGATCACATATTCCATCACAAAGAAGAACCCAAACCACCCATTTCAGCCAAGGAACGAACCCAAACTAATTCAGTCATTTATTTCCACAATCATAGTCCAATAGAACCGTTTGATGTACTACAATCCCAACGTTTAATCAAGAGGAAGAAGATAGGATTAGATTGTTCAATGTGGGAGCACCCTCCACTAAAAAATAATTGAAAATAAACACTAATACTGACATAGAGTGGCCCGAACGGACTCCACACTGTATGGATTGATGAGATTAAGAGAACAAGAAAACATCACACACAAACCAAAAACCCCCACCACAAAGGGGGGGAAGGAAATGTCCCAACTGATAGAGCATGAAAAATACCACCACAACTATATCAGAAACATCACACACATAGAAGAACAAAAACCATTCCACACTAAGGAATAATATTTATCCAAGGTCCTTTTCCCCGCTAGGGTTCTTCTGAATATGTTCAACCTTCACTCTAGGACTTATGGATAGAGCACCGATGATTGAAGAATCTCTTACCTCGCAGTCAAGATTTTGAAATTCCCAAACATAAGACATGTACTAGAATTTCACAAAACAAACATCCATTAAAATTAATGTTTCAGAGAGGTTCAATAATAACCATTCTTACAGCAGAAGGAAAAGAAACACCACATAATAATATAAGAGATGATCAATACATCCAATGAACATAAAAAAGAGAAAACCCCCAAACTGATCCAAAAATTTATCTTACTCCTGCTGACGGGATGAGATGACCTTCGACGATAAAAATATGGGTTTAACACGCTTCTTAGAAACACCTCAGCTGAATCACTGCAAGTGACCGAGACATCCATAGCTAAGGCATGGTCTCAGAGCACTCAAGAACATTAGCCTGATGTGTCCTTGTTTACCACACTAATAAAAGTCCAATACATTTCACTAAGAGTCGTATGACTGAAGTTATGAAGGCCTCTTGATTCCCCAATTAGTTCCACCTACATCCGGTTGCTTCCCATTCATCATATCTCCATCCGCTGCACTAGTTCCCATGATCGGGGAAGGATTCACCACCTCATGTCCTCTTGTTAACTTAGCTTCGGCTTGAAAGGATTGCCCCACAACATCCAAAAATGTGGTTAGGTTGATCTATGCTATGTTCAACTACAGTTCAGGTCGGAGTCAAGACTCAAATTTATGATCCTTCTTGGTATCATTTACAATTAACCATTGTTCGTACGAAACGACGTCCATAAAACATCGATAGAATTCTAGTACTGATTAAACACCCTACTAAACACAACAAACATCCATCATCTTCCCCAACTTTTTCAACTCAGAGAAATATAATTGGATTAAAAAAGACTTGAAGAACTCCCATTTGATTTCTTCTCAAGGCTTGCTTTGGGAAATGGACTTCAAAAATTTCCATGATGGACATTCAATCATAAAGGGAGCTAACATCACCTTCAATGATATATGCAACCCAATGTAACTATGGTTCCTCTCAGTCTTCCACAACCACTACTCTACCTAAAATTTATTTGAATGACCATAAAAGAGGGGGGGATCAATATCCAAAATTCAAGGACGTTGTCTATGGGCTGAAAAATTGGAGTATTTTCTTAAGGGCACCGCACCCAATGATACACCTTGGGTATTCATTAGACTATCGTGGGGGATAACACTAGGGAACATTGAAACAAATCAATTAATCAAAACATGGTCGTTTCCATTTCAAATTCAAATTTTCACAATTTTGGAAATAAAAAATAAAAAAAATAATTGAATTAATGAAGACCCAAACGATTTACTAGGGGAAACTGGTGTCGATGGGTGACTCAGACATATGGTTGGCGGCCATACTCAATTCATTCCACCGTCACAACGAGCACTCCAGGGTAATGTCCCTGGCTCCATGTAGCTTTCCTGATCATGCGAGCTGACAGAGGTCACATTACCAACTCCCATTTTATTTCCAAATATCAAACCAACCATACAAATCCATGGAAATTGACAAACACAAACATCCCATGGTAACCCGAGGTTTGAACCGAGCAAGGTTTAATGACATACTTCCTGGTCCTACACCTAAACACTCAAAAATTCTTCTCCTTCTACCATTAAAAACACAAATAACTCTGGGCTCTCTGAAAAACAAGTTCCACTCAAGAGCTGACCTCTTCTGATACAATTTTGTCACAAACTAACCTAGGTTGACCCTGAAAGGAAAACAATACATACTAACCTATCCACGACCAAAACTCCACGTGACCTCAAGAGTTGGTCGCCAATTCACAACCAACTCTCACCCATGGTGAGAAATCTCGAGTCGAACCTACAATAGAAACTAAATACATCAAAACACTATATGTGTGAGTATTAGAACTGAGTAGATGTTCACAAAAATATATTCTCAAAACACTACCTTTAAAAAAATCTACTAATTCTTGGTTTGAGATAAATTATATAAAATATGGGTTTCAATACACACTTCCATTTCTAAAATAAGAAAAAAAATTCCGTTTTAATTTTAAAAAAAATTAATGTTTGAACGGAATATGTGCATTATATTTAATGAAATTTCTGCAAACAAATTAAAATCTAAAAATTTAGTTTTTAGTCAAGAAGAAAACCACAAATACAAAAGAACATAAAATAAGGGAAATGGAAAAGTAGCAAACATGCACCAACAACCGAACTAGGCCCCTAAATCATCCTCTACATACAGATAAGCATTAATGATTACATGGTTTGTATATCATCCTGCCTTTTTATCAAATAAACATTCATTACATGATACAAAACTGATATTCTTTAAGGTTTAGTGTCTTGGAAACCCGGAACTTAAAACATGAAAACATAAAACATTCTTCTTAAACAATTGAAAGTCTTCTCCTCATGTTCATCCTAGGTTCATTAATGCATCTCATAACCTGGGGACATACATCAAATGAAAGGGTGACCAGAAGGCCCAGTAATGGAAACAAGGGAAACATTTAACATGTGAACTTGAGATACATCAACTATGTCATGAACAAGTACTTTAAGGAATGATAAAAAAATAATGTGGCATATCACATTAAAAATAACATTTTTCATAACTTTAAGATGTGGCTACATCATTTAACATATACAATCATGAACATATCACCAAGGTCCATCCAAAATGTTTCATTTGAAAATTACCAAGGTTATTCACCAAGGTATCGTGAAAATTGTAATCTCTAGTGGTTACATCATTACGCAATGCATTGGAGCGCTATTTGGGAGCACCCTTAAATTTTCCTTTATTATAATTTGAGACACATATATCATCATCATAAATTTCATAAATAACCCATATAGCATAAAATAAATGGGTTTCATTTCATAATCACAACGTTTTAAAAACTGATTTAAAGACATGATCTTTACGTCACTTTAAAACCCACAGAAAAGGAAGGTGGGTCTCATGTATGTAAATCCAAGAATTTAAAATAAAACATTTTGGTATATATGTGAATACCCCTTTGTAAGAAAGAGCTCTGAGTATTCACTTAATAATATAAAATAACTTTAGAAAAAAAGAGAGACATTTTGAGACGGAAATTCTGCAGCATAACGGCTATGTTACGAGGATTTAGAAGACATTAAAAAGAGATGGAAAATGGGTCAAACATTCATAAATGACCCATAAAACAGTAAATGGAAAGAATAAGAAGGATACATGATCATGGTAATGAAATTTCAATGACATACAATTTTAAATGAAAAACATGGAAGGAAGACAAAAATTTGATTTCTCTTTTGAAAGTTCGGCAGCCTAACGACGTTACTTAAACATCAACAAAAATGATTTGAAAAGATCAAATAGGGTATCTCATAATGTGAACATAAGAGTTCAGTATGATAGATATAGAGATAATGGCCCAACATAATTAAAAAGGAACTTCAAAGACTTGACATGAAATTAGAACATTGAAAAGAATGAGAAGGGTGAAAGAATCCCCTAAAAAATTCGGTAGCCTAATGACACCACTTAAAAATTCAAAATACTGAATTGAAAAGATCAAATGGGGTATCTTATCATATGAACATAAGAGTATAGTATGATTGATATAGAGATCATACCCCAACATAACAAAAAGGAACTTGAATTTTTTTACATGAAATTAGAACTTCAAAATGAGAAGGGTGTAGAACCACTTAAAAATTCGGCAGCCTAACGGCGCCACTTAAAACATCAAAATACTGAATTGAAAAGGTCAAATGGGGTCTCTCATCATATGATCATAAAATTTCAGTATGATAATTTTAGAGATCATAACCCATCATAATAAAAAGGAACTTGAAATAATTTACATGAAAATAGATCTTGAAAAATCAGAAGGGAGAAAGAATCCGTTACAAATATTTCGGCAGCCTAACGGCGCCACTTAAACCTTCATAAAACGAAATAATGAGAGTAAGAGGGGATATATATTTATATGAACATGAAAAGGGCATTAAGAGGAGTATAAAAGAACATCCTCCAACATAATAACATGGATCATAAAAGTAATGACATAAAAGAGATTACTTGAAGTGAAAGAGAGAGGTCAGATCCCTTACCTTAAAACGTAACTCTTAAAACTCAATGGTTTGGACCTTGAGGGCTTGGAGGCACCTTGGGAGGACTCATTGGGAGGTAATGAGAAAAGAAATTCGTTGGGGGAGAGTTGGGAGTGAAAACTAAAGGAGTAAAGGGTGGGTATTTATAGGGAAAGTGAGGGGACAAGGCATTAATGGCCAAGGGACACCTCACAAGTGCTTTTCTCAAAACCATGTGCTCTCCCTTGGCATTTACCACGGAGTTAGGCCACATGGGGCCCCCAAATTAATAATTCATCACCCTTGTCCGGCCAACCCTTAAAATATCTCATGACATCATCATGACACAGTTATGAGATCATTAAACATACCGAAACCCTAAAGCTGTATTTTTACTATTCACTAAAAATTCAACTTTCTCAGAAAAATCCCAAAATTTCACCTTAACCTAAAATCAATGCTCTGATTTCAAAAATGAACTCCATTTTATAAAAATGATTTTTTAAATATTTTTAATTTAATTTTTAAATAAATACACTATTCACCGAAAATTCATTTTTTCAGAAAAATCCCCAAAAATTACCATAACATAATATCGACGCTATGAGTACAAAAATGAAATCCATTTTATATAAATAATTTTCTAAATATTTTTAATTAAATTTTTAGAAAACAGTAATCACCCAAAAAAACTAATACTTGAATAATAATTTATGAAACCGTTATTCAACCATTTTATTGAATCACATTATTTAATCTAGGTGCCTAGATTATATTAATACGTTCTTTATGTTAGATTACTAATCCATTTGGACACATTAATAATCATAATCATAAAATCACTATTCATAATTTACTATTCATAAAAAATAATGTTGATCTTATTAGACTCTAAATTTCGTACTGAAAATAATTGTAGAAGACCATTTTTTGAAAATAATTACACATTTTTAATTATTTAAGGTTTACATAAACATTTTTAAAATATCCTTTTTCTAAAAATTTTCAAAAATATGCATACTATATTTATCCGGTCATTTAAAAATTCATAAACTTGATCATAAGAATAAATCCCAATTTTTATTTAAAACAAAGGATTACACAAGGCAGTTACAGTCTCATTACATAGCCCCTTATCACACCAGCATAGGACCTATGTGTAAGGTGTTCTAAGGTGAGAGAATCTGAGGGAGGCTGGGCTAACATCGCACGAGTAGTAATTTCTATCAGTTTGAACTTCTTGAAGAGGCGATTCCTTTCTAGCGTCACACGATGAAGTTCGTCTTGGGTTTGGTCCAGAGTAAAGCCCAGTTGTGCTACCTCCTTCCCAAGTTCTGTTAGATGGGCTTCGATCGGTCCAAGACTACTGGGTGAGGCCATCGAATCTTCTTTCTATAATAATTAACCATGATTACTTGTATTTAGAGAAAATAATCAAAACATTTAGTTTCCAGCGGTCATATTGACTAATGGTCATATAACCGTCTAAACCCAATGATCTAATTTTAATTATAATCATGTTATCAAATGAAACATTTTTGTTGAGTATAAAAATAAATAAAATAACACATAAAATTAGGAAACGAGATTTATTCAAAATTTTGGGTCGTTACATTCTTCCCCCCTTAAGAAATTGCATCCTCGCAATTTTTAAAATTGGGTTTTGAAATTTCATTGAATGTCCCACATCAGAAAAGGAGTCAGTAACATTATTACTTTAAAAGAATGAAAGGGAAGTACAAAGGTCACCCGAGTTAACCCACACTAGGATTCCATGTAGGAAAACATGGACATGGTAGAAAAACAAGGGGTCAAGTTCTGGGGGAGAGTGATAGAGAACATGGTTAGGAGAAAGTTAACCATAATAAAATACCAAACATATGATGTGTGTAAACATTATTTGATTACCTAGTAGGAAACGTAAACCAACAATGTTTTTGTTTTACATTCCTTTTCATAATTTTGAGGAATTCGTTTGCAACATAAAACAAAAACATAAGAAAATATACCTATCTTCATGTAGAGTTTCATCCTTTAATAAGTTTCTACCCAAAACTATTCTTTTCTCCAAGCTATGAGCATTCAAAACTACTTGGTCTCATCAAAACACAAGAATCATCTTCATAATCCACAAAAGATTAACTATCTATTTCTTCTATCTGTAATCATTATCCCAAAAACAGAAAGGGTAAGGTAAAACAACTCATCAAAAAACTACCATAGGAATGGAAACTACTTTTAAATATTCAATGTTCCATGGTACTACCCAAAGATCATCATAGACCATTCCATAAATAACGGTCCTTAAGATTCCTCAAAATAAACCAAACTAAGATTGAAACCCAAATACAAGAAGGATTTGATAACATAGTCTTCCAAAATAAACTTCATTGTTCATCCCCAAAAAACATCAATCACTCCTAACATCTTATAAAAACATTAGCTAACCTAAACATATTTTACCCAAGATAGGTTAATCATTCCCATAAGTAACCTAAATTACTATAAGTCCACCTTAAATTCATCAATTATTCAAAATATAAGTCAAACTTACTTCTCAATGAAAATACCGTAGTAATATATTTACCTCGATCATATAGGGTCCCCAAAATAGTGAACGTATTACAAAATAATAATCATCTTTTAATCCCCTAATCATCTATTTCATATTAATAGAGAAATCATCGCATTTCATATCACATTGGTTGTTGGGACATGTTCTTCCATTTCCCACCATTAAATAAGAACAGAAAGTATAATTAGGGGCTTAAATACATAGCTAATAATCATGAAAAGGAACTTAAAGCATATGAGGATAACTTGTAGAAAAAAAGTATACCCTAACTTGTGATCCCCTTGGTTCTCATCTAGGTTATCCATGAACATATATTCTTATGTGAATATTTATTTTTTTTATCTTTGTTCCTTTAACAATGGTTCATACTAATCTTATGAATTTATCAAATCATATCCCCCATGAGTGTCATAACCAAGAGTGCAGCAAGGCCCGTTGTCGTGTACCAGTTCCCATTTGAGTCTAGATCAAAGCGGTGTTTTTGGGTCTTACCCCTATGTACATCTGTGTCAGAGCCACCTCTACCTGTTCGTATCCCGACAGGGATGTATTTGTTTGGCAACCCATTACTCAATACTCACCAAAATACCAGGAAGATTTCCTATATATAAACTTTTCTATAGGATTATTCCTAAAGATTCCATATCCTAATTTCCACAAATAACTAAACCATTATTTGATACCAACTATATCATCCCGCCTTTTTATCACATAATCTTCCATTACATTATACAAAACTAAGGATCTTTAAGGTTTAGTGTCTTGGAAACCGGGAACTTAAAACATGAAAACATAAAACATTCTTCCTAAACACTTGAAAGGCTTCTCCTCATGTTAATCCTAGGTTCATTACTGCATCTCATAACCTGGGGACATACATCAAATGAAAGGGTGAGCAGAAGGCCCAGTAAGGGAAACAATGGAAACATTTAACATATGAACTTGTGATACATCAACTATGTCATGAACAAGAACTTTAAGGCATGATAAAAAAAATAATGTGGCATATCACAATAAAAATAACATTTTTCATAACATTAAGATGTTGCTACATAATTTAACATAGAAAATCATGAACATATCCCCAAGGTCCATCCCCAAGGTGTCATTTGAAAATTAACAAGGTTATTCACCAAGGTATCGTGAAAATTGTAATCTGTAGTGGTTACATCATTAGCCAATGCATTGGAGCACTATCAGGGCTCACCCTTAAATTTGACTTTATTATCATGTGAGCCACATATATCATCATCAAACATTTCATAAATAACCCATATAGCATAAAATAAATGGGTTTCATTTCATAATCACAACGTTTTAAAAAAGTGATTTAATGACATGATCATTACGTCACTTTAAAACCCACAGAAAAGGAAGGTGGGTCTCATGTATGTAAATACCATTATTTAAAATAGAACATTTTGGTATATATGTGAATATCCATTTATAAGAAAGATCTTTTAGTATTAACTTAATAATATAAAAGAACATTAGAAAAAGATAGAGATATTTTGAGACGGAGATTCTGCAGCATAACGGCTATTTTATGAGGATTTAGAAGACATTAAAAAGAGATGGAAAATCGGTCAAACATTCATAAATGATCCATAAAATAGTATATGGACAGAATAAGAAGGATAAATGATCATGGTAATGAAATTTCAATTACATACCATTTCAAATTAAAAACATGGAAGGAAGAAAAAAATTAGATTTCTCTTATGAACGTTCAGCAGCCTAATGTCGTTACTTAAACATCAACAAAAATGATTTGAAAAGATCAAATAAGGTCTCTAATCATGTGAAAATAAGAGTTCAGTATGATAGATATAGAGAAAATTCCCCAACATAATTAAAAATGAACTTTAAAGACTTGACATGAAATTAGAACTTTGAAAAGAATGATAAGGGTGAAAGAATCCCCTAAAAAATTCGGCAGCCTAACGATGCCACTTAAAACTTCAAAATACTGAATTGAAGAGATCAAATGGGGTCTCTCATCATATGAAAATAAGAGTCCAATATGATAGATATAGAGATCATAACCCAACACAACAAAAAGTAACTTGTAATAATTGACATGAAAGTAGAACTTCAAAACGAGAAGGGTGAAGAACCACTTAAAAATTCGGCATCTTAACAGCGCCACTTAAAACATCAAAATACTGAATTGAAGAGATCAAATGGGGTCTCTCATGATATTATCATAAAATATCTGTATCATAAATTTAGAGATCATACCCCAACATAATAAAAAGGAATTTCAAATACTTTACATGAAAATAGATCTTAAAAAATGAGAAGGGAGAAAGAATCTATTACAAACATTTCGGCAGCCTAACGGCACCACTTAAAACTTCATAAAACGAAATAATGAGAGTAAGAGGAGATCTCTCATTATATTAACATGAAAAGGGAAGTAATAGGAGTATAAAAGAACATCCTCCAACATAAGAACATGGAGCATAAAAGGAATTACATAAACGAGATTACTTGAAGTGAACGAGAGTGATCAGATCCCTTACCTTAAAACGTAACTCTTAAAACTAAAATGTTTGAACCTTGAGGGCTTGGGAGCAGCTTGGGAGGACTCCTTGGGAGGTAAACAGACCAGAACATCGTTGGGGGGAGAGTTGGGAGTGAAAAATAAATCAGTAAAGGGTAGGTATTTATAGGGAAAGTGAGGGGACAAGGCCTTAATGGCCAAGGGACACCTCACAAGTGCTTTTCTCAAAACAATGTGATCTCCCTTAGAATTTACCATGGAGTTAGTCCACATGGGGCCCCCAAAACAATAATTCATCACCCTTGGCCGGCCAACCCTTAAAATACCTCATGACATCATCATGACAAAGTTATGAGATCATTAAACATACTGAAACCCTAAAACTGTATTTTTACTATTCACTGAAAATTAAACTTCCTAAGAAAAATCCCAAAATTTCATCTTAACCAAATATCAATGCTCTGATTTCAAAAATTAACTCCATTTTATAAAAATAATTTTTTGAATATTTTTAATTTAATTTTTTAAAAAATACACTATTCACCGAAAATTCATTTTTTTAGAAAAATCCCCAAAAATTACCATAACATAACATCGACGCTCTGAGTTCAAAAATGAAATCCATTTTCTAAAAATAATTTTCTAAATATTTTTAATTAAATTTTTAAAAAACACTATTCACCCAAAAAAAGTAAAACTTGAATAATAATTTATGAAACCGTTATTTAACCATTTTATTGAATCACATTACATAAACAAGGTGCCTAGATTATATTAATACTTTCTTTATATGAGATTACTAATCCATTTGGACACATTACTAATCCTAATCATAAAATCACTATTCATAATATACTATTCATAAAAAATCAAGTTGATCTTATTAGAATCTAAATTTCGTACTGAACATAATTGTAGAAGACCATTTTTTGAAAATCATTACACATTTTTAATTATTTAAGGTTTACATAAACATTTTTAAAATATCCTTTTTCTAAAATTTATAAAAAATATGCATACTATATTTATCTGGTTATTAAAAATATCATAAACTTCATCATAAGAAGAAATCCCAATTATTATTTAAAACAAAGGATTACACAAGGCAATTATGGTCTCCATACATAGCCCCTTATAACACCAGCATAGGACCTAAGTGTAAGGTGTGCTAAGGTGAGAGAATATGAGGGAGGCTCGGCTAACATCACACGAGTAGTAATTTCTATCAGTTTGAACTTCTCACAGAGGTGATTCCGTTCTAGCTTCACAGGATGAAGTTCGGCTTGGGTTTGGTATAGAGCAAAGCCCAGTGGTGCTACATCTTTCCCAAGTTCTGTTAGATGGGTTTCGATCGGTCCAAGACTACTGGGTGAGGCCATCAAATCTTATTTCTATAATAATTAAACAAGATTACTTGTATTTAGAGAAAATAATCAAAACGTTTAGTTTCCAGTGGTCATATCAACAATGGTCATATAACCGTCTAAACCCAACGGTCTCATTTTAATTATAATCATGTTATCAAATGAAACATTTTTTTTGAGTATAAAAATAAATAAAATAACACATAAAAATAGGAAACAAGATTTATTCAAAATTTCGGGTCGTTACAGGTTGAACCTAATAGCTCATGAAAAATATAGATTGTACTATACGTCTCACTCAGCCTGATGTCATGCCCTACTCAATGAATTCATAACGAACTAACAATCGGTGTTTCCCTACCAGTCCTAACAGAGGGGGCCAATCCTCTAATATGGAATATTACATTCTAAGGGCCACTAGCCATTGCGTATTGTAAAATAGTTTAACAATCATTCTCAGATGATTCACTTAATATTATAGGTTCCCATGTCATCATTTATAATAAATAAGGGGTGAGTAAACAATGTCAAACAAGTAAAGAATCATGATGCACAAACATCACACATAACTCACACAATCTATGTACACAATAAGATAACCCCAATGTCACCCCAAAGAATGTTTTTAAAAATAATTTATTTCATCAAAGTGCTAAATGGGTCTTATGCATCATTTAAAATAAAACCCATTTCTCAAGAGAAATGAAAACTTTTTCTCATGTGTGGGAAGAAAACATTCACCAAAAAATAGGAACCACACTTGAAAATCCATGAATTATGTTCATATAACATATGTTAGTTCCTTCACTATTGTTATTCAATTTATCAAGGAAATAATTCAAGTGTCATGTTTAAAATAAACTACTTCCTTTACATCAAGCCATTATTCCAAAAATAATTATATAATACTATTTCTAATTTTCAGAAAATAAATGAAATATAACAAAATTAATTTATTCAACATTTAACGAAGAGTGATGTGAGAGACATACCATGATTCACAACTTTAACATGAAAACATGACAGGCCTTTCAAAGTTGCACAAGCACACATAAGTTGTTGAATGTAGAATAGCGGAAGTATTTTTCCATTGTGTTGTGACAAATGTAAAACAATCTAACACATTGAAACAGTGACCAAAAATAATTTAAATAATTAAAAATCGCGAATATAGATAAAAACACATAAAAACCAACTTAAAATAATTTAAACTAATGAACAGTGCATAGCCCAACTTAACATGTTTCCAAAACATAAATCTCTCTATACTAACTCGTCACAAAACACGCAAAAATCAATAATATTGGTGAAAAATTTAACTAAACAAAAACTCCTTTTATTCATGAAACCACTTGAAACACTTTCAAAAAACCCAAGATAACCATTTCATGTAACAAGAAAACATGATGTGGAATATTAATTAAGAAAATAGTATTTATCCCGTAATAAGTTATGGAACAACAATTTTCACACTAAACAGGGAAACCAAGCATAATATATCAATATTTATTAATCAAAAGAGGTGATAAAGGCATGAAATTGATGAATATTTAATTAAAAAGGAAATTTATAAAGGGAATCCTACTTGGATGTTAGGGTGCAAGGATGACGCACACTTGAAAACACACGGAAAATCTGAATTCATGAAAAATAAAATTATAGGAACCTTAAAACATGCCAAATTATGAAATATAAACTTAGTGGAAACATGTGACAAGTGAAAACCCATACCTTCAAACAACGGTGGAATGATGATGCCGACATGAATCCGATGTGAATCTTCATTCTCACCTCAACTCCACCTTTACGAGTCAAGAACAAACTCTAAGCATGGAAATCGAATGCAAAGACTCAAAACCAAATTCCAAATCATGAACCATAGCTCCTAGAAATCCACTAAAAGGGAGAAATAAACAATCAGAGTAGAATGAACCTATGAAGATGGTGCAAGAGGCTGTTCGAGCAAGACGAGGGGTGTTGGAGGTGCACTGCAATGGAAAATCCCACTAAGAAGGGAGGTCGTGCACGTCAAAGGGGTGTGGCATGTTTGACTACAGTCTGTCGAGAGGAGTTGTGCGCACCTAAGAGAGTATAGAGCATCGAGGGTCGAGGGTCGCACACGGACATGGATATATGGGAGAGAGTACAACACATAGTGCTAGGGGGTAGTAAACAGGAGAGAGGCCAAACTATGGTTAGGAAAGAGAGAAAAAATAAATAAAAATAACTAAAACGAAATAAAAAATATAATATGATTATTATCCATAATAATAATAATATCATCAACCCATAATAATAATATTAATATAAACGTCAATAATAATAATAATACTAATAAATTTAATGAACAATAATAGTAACACTAATATCAATAATATTAACCATACACCTAATAATAATAAAACTACCTTACTAAAAACAATAATAACTACCCTTGATGATAATAACAAAAATACCCATATGAATAATAAAAAAAACTTAATAATAATATAAAAAAAATAAAAATATTACATCTAATAATAAAAACTCTTTAATAATAATATAATATAATTTTACATGAAAAAAATCATATTATAATTAATATGGTATGTTATCTATTTAAATAAATTTTAATTTTACAAATAATTCAATTCATTTTCATTTGGACGATTCAAACACTGCAACCACACATGTTCTTGGGATAACTACCCGATCCCCACTAGCTATGCGGTGCCCACACACCATTCGAAATATTAACAAAAATTAGAGTCATCATAATAATATTAATAATTTTAATAATAATAGTAATCGAAATGAAAAAAAATAAAAAAAATGTATCCACATAATCATAATAATAAAAAATACATAAAAAAAATAAAAATTATAAAAGATTCGACCAATTACAATAAATTTTAATTTAATTAATTAATTAATTAATTTTTCTATAAGGAATGTTTGTTGTGTAATTTCATGGGTGAAGCGGTATGGGTTTCAAAAACACACTCTTCCATTACGCCCAGCGACTTGAATCAAAAATTCAGACATCCTATCATAAACTCAATATTATAATTCGGTATTCAACCAATATGTCAAAAAAAATTATTTAAGGACAATATAATATTAAAATAATATAATTGAATAGGTTTGGGTGTGAAAATTCATGTCTTACGAACTACCAAAATTAATTCCATTATTTCATATTATGAACTTTGATATGCATGGTATTGTTTTCAAATATTATGATCATGTTCGTATACCATTATTTTCATGACATTCTTAAATATCTCCTTTTTACCCTTACTAAGTATGTTATATCACCCTTTCATATAATTCCTTTGCTCATGTTATAAATAACATTTTTATATTGGTTATATACTTGAATATTATAAAATGTGAATATTTTTGTGGGAATCATTGAAGATATTTCACTAGATTTGATGATTGTGTTCCATGTTTCAAAAGGCCCAAATGATTATAGTCCTCAGGTGTATATTTTTATAATGTAATGTATATTCATATAAAAATATGCAATATCCATCTATGATAAGTTTGTGAATATATAGTTGGTAATAGAGTAAATTTATTATTAACCTCTGGAAATAAGGTTGAGAAAACATTGGTCAGATATGTATGTATATTTCTAAGTTTATGTATAGGGATGTATATAAGGGTAACTCAAAAGATTAGTCAAATAATAAGAAAATTTCCTTCAATTTTTGTAAAGGATATATAAATTGATTTCAAATAAATTACATCTCTATCTTGATACTACAAGTTAAACTGTCTCTATAACAGAGGTTCCAAGGGTTAATAACTCTAAAACGGGTGCATTGAGCTAAACTGGATCATCACTTGATGCACGACAATGGGGTTTGATACACACCTAGTTTTAATCTCCTTTGGGGTATTATTTATAAATTCACAATCTTTTTATGAACGATAATAAATAAAATAAATAGTTGATGACTATGAATGAACTAGGATAAACCAAATGTTTCATTGATTTAAAAAATGGTTTCATGAATTCACATCCTATAATTTATTTTTCTTTTGGATTATGTGGTTTTCTTCTATGACAAGTGTTTCTTACAATATGATTTTTTGTTTTAGTCAATACAAATAACCATAAGGGAATGGATTGAAATTTAATGTGATAGAAATTATTTTTTGATGAGAAACATAATGGGATGTTTACTAGTGTAAAATATGTTTTTTGATTATAGCTAATTAGTTTTTACAGAACATAACTATTAAAGTGTACCTTAACCAACTATCATACGTGACACGGAAGAAAATGAAATATTTTTATAAGTGTTCAAGTATTGGAGATCTTGTAATAAATAATAATTAGTTTATTATGTTCCTAGAATAGTGGAAGAAACACATAAGTGGATGTCTTAGAGGACCATGAGGATTTTTTTACTATGGAAAATAACTGAACAAAGAATGTAATAGTAAAGGGAAAATAAAAATGTATATTCTCTCAATGGATTATAATAATGTTCTCCCTAATATATCATTGAGTATTGAATGCAATTAATGTTGAAATCATGGTCATTATGAAAAATTATTTCATGAAGAGAAATCTCACGAATAAAATCATCAAGTTTGTATGGGTAATTGTTATATTTATTATATTTATGATACTAAAAATGTATTATAAATGGAACCAGGTATTAAGGAATAATATTATGAATCATATTGAATTGTTTGAAAAGAACCCAGCGGTGAATGAAGTATTAATATAATGGAATTTTAAAATTTTGTTATATAAATAATGAAATGTTAATGTATTGTTCAGTATAAGATATTTTTAAAGGATTTTAAAGAATATGATGAATGATGTTGATGGACTAGAAATTTTAGTTAATGGAAAGGTGGTATTTCTATGACAACCCTCGACATATTCTGAATATTGAGATTATGATGTTTGGATAAATATATGATTGATTTTATTAAATTAAATTGGATAGTACTTTTTTCTTTATAAATGATTAACGTTTTGGTGAAAAAGTGGTTTATACTATCATTAATATATTTTACATCATATATGGATTTAAATATTATATCCAATAATATTTGATTTATGTATTTAAAAAATAAGTAAGCACGTCTTCAATAAGTTTTTATGGTAATTCCTACATCAATTTAATATACGATGATGGTATAAGATCATTAGTATGTGAAAATTATAAACTACTTCTTGTTGTTTGGGGGATTAGTGATATTTTCTTTTTGGAAATTTATGGACCTTATTTGTAAATTTTTTAGATTTTTATCTTTCATATGGGTGATAAGGTTAACCATTTTTAAAATAGTCTATGTTGAACAATGACTGGGGTATTAGACATTAATTTTTTATTTCTTCATATGAAGATTTATGCATATGATATAACCAATGCAAACCAATTTTTTTGTGATGATAACTAAAGATATGAAAAATGACATATCATTATAACTATGGATGTTATGATCCATAGTTAATTCAATAATAACACATTAACCTTCATTTCATGGAGTATGAGATGACATGTAAATTATTAGAGGGACAACAAAAGTGTGAGATTATTCTTATGAAATGTAATTAAATCAAGTAAGTGTATCTTCTTGAAAAAATTCTTCAAAATTAGGAAAATGATATTGAAATAAAATTTTGACTTATTATGACCATTTTTGATGATTTTAAGGTCTATTTCCCACCACTTTGAGAAATTTTTTTATTGTCACTAAACATCGTTATGTCAACAACATTCTTGTGATCGATGATCTTTCTCACTCTCTATAATTCTATATGGTTTAATTCCATGTATGTATATTCACGTCCCACCATTTTTTTGAAAAATGGAAACCATGATATGAGTTATATTGGGTAACCAATATTTTTTCAAATTACCTTTTTACATGTTTTTTTCATTTGTATTATGTGGGTTTCTATGAATGAATTTTTCAAATTTTAAGCATTTGATAACTGATATAATTTTTGAGGGTGAAATTAATTTTAAGGGTATTAGAATGTAACTCCTAGATATTTTGTGAAACATTTTTTATCAACTTTGTTTAATATTTTCTATATTATATGTAACATGAAATTAATGACCCACAACCCTCTAAGACATTCCTTTTTGAAAACCCAATGTTTGGGGAGTTCTGGGATAATCATTATCGGTGAGTATGGGGTTTCGGCATCGATTAGTTAAGGGTGTCATCATTAGTGAGTCAGGGTATCGGTAACAGTGCATTGGTTTCAGAGCATCATTAGCTTAGTGTCAGTAGGTCATGTCGGTGGATCAACGTTGGTAGGTCATTTCGGTGGCTCAGTGTCGGTAGGTCGTGTCGGAAGCTCAATCGATGATGGCTCAATATCAGTGACTCAACCATTGGTGACCCATTTACAGTTTTTTCTAGTTTTTTCCCTCTTATATCATATATGGAGTAAACTAGGTTTAAAGACATGATTGGGTATTTTTAAAGGTGTTTAAAAGAATATTATGTATATATTTAATATCCTAATTCAATGGTCACATAGAGATACTCAAACCACAATATCTTGACCACGATCCCACATTAATGGCTTTTGAAACCATTCATCCATTAATATAGGATCTGGATCTTCAAAGATAGGATCTTCCTTTCCTATTGAATTTTCTAATCCCTCTTGGTGAACATAAATCCTTCCTACCTAGATGAGTTGTGAGCCAGTTCTGGAGCCCCACCTTCTCCCTTTTCATGGATTTTCCTTCTACTCGCATTATTCCGAATTCTTAGAAAAAGTAGGAGTTTTGGTCTCTTGTTGTTTTATTAGAGATTTCATCTTCCTATATTTAATTATGAATAATGAATGGTTGGTTTACTAATGATTACTTGTGAAGAATGGGTGAATACTTTTCTTAAAATGATAAATAAATATGAAGTTAATATGATCAAATGATATCATGGGTTAATAAAATAACTATCTAGGAGTGTTCTCATGTTGATCACGAATTTAATTTGATTCTTTTATTGTTTCATATAGTTTTATACCTTCTGAAAATCATATAAATTGGTGGTATTTTCATGGGCATTGGTCATGCCCTATTTTTTATAATTCATGATAAAATGGTTATGATATAAAATATTATTAAACATGTATAATTCTCTAATTGAAATGCAATCCCCAGAATAAAACATGTTGTGTTACCACCCTGGTAATTTTAAAAGATGAATTATAGAACCCCAATCATTAAGACCTAGATATTCATGGATTTATGGGGTGGTTGTGTGTGATGTTTGGTTGGTTATGTGAGTTATTGTTTTATGTTTGTGTAACATGGATGTAGTTTCAGTGTTGGATGTTATGGGATTTGTGTATAGGGTTGTACAGGGGAGGAGCCGGTATCCCAGTTTGAGAGACTGATTGATTGTGGAATGGATGGACTTGTAGGCATCATGAATTCCTTATCTTTTGTTGTGGTTGTGGAGCGATTTTGGGCACTGGGACTACCATGTGGTTGTAAACATGTTATGTAGTGGGACGTTGAGTTGGATGTATTATTTTGTTTTTATGAATATGTGTTAAAATGGAAATACTTTACTATGGTCCCTCCTCCCCTGTTCAATGTTGGCAGTATCAAAGAGAGAAGTGAGTTTGTTGCTGTGTGTTTAGTTAATCAGGCTCTTCAAATTCTAATACAGTTGCAGATGTTTTTCTTGGTATCTTCCATAGGTAGTTTTTTATTAGAATAATCTGATCATCTCAATTAATAAATAATAGTGGTTAAAATAAAAAGGTTTTGGGTTATGATTTTGTAGTTTTTTATGTGTGGTTTTGCATATAGGGGTAGTAGTAAAAGTGGTTCTAGTGGACCAGTTAATTGTTTTGTAGACTCAAAGGATGGGATTATTGTTTGATTAAATACAAACACATATATATAATGTAGTTCTTTGTAATTTCTATACATATCCCACCCTTGTTGAAAACCATGTTTTCAACACCCCCATTTCATGGGGGGATGGTGGCTATACCAATATCTCGGTGGGAGGATAGATGTTTGGTTACTGACTTTCTTCCTTGAACCCACTTCTGGTACTTACATCTCGAGCTTATCTGAGTAGTTTGTAATGGTTTGAGGTTTAAAAAATCAGAAGATCCTTTAGGTAGATTTTTTGTGGACAAGAGGCATAGGTGTTTGTAGGAAATTTTTTTTCCTATGTTTCTTTAGGATGAGGTCTAGGTGTCTTCAGGTGAGAGGCGTGATTTTCTTGGCCCAAGTGTTTGCGGGTAGGATTTTTTTATGCTTTGAGTCCCAGGTGTGTACAGGAAGGTTATGGTAAAAGGAATGCATTATGGAAGGGTGTTAGTGTCCAGACATTATCCATTTGGAATGAGCAGTTAACTAGTGGGAATGTGGTGAGGGGTACCCAAATGACAATGTGACTATAGTACTACTTTACATGACTTGTGTTATCTGGTGAGTGTGTCTTGGTGAGGATCTGCTAGTTAGTTCTCCATGGTTAGTGCTTTTAGGTTCTACTAATTTCTCATGGGGGAATTTTTATGTTAACAAAATTCTTCATGGGTGTCTTTGGTTTTCCTATTGGGTATACTTGTATACTCACCATATTTTTGTAAAATTGTTTTTAGGTTTTTGGGTGGACTTTGATGACCATGCTAGACTTTACTATCTTGGGAGTTAGGATAGTTATTTTTCCTCTAATTATTCCAATTCTTTTGATATTTAATTTAGTAATTTGTTTATACTTTTTTCATAGTTTACATATAAAAATTAATATGGGAATTTATTTTGGAATTACTTTTACTTTTACATTAGTGTTGTTTGGGATTTCACAATCATATCTCCTGATCATATTTTCATTGAAAAGGTTAATGCCTTCCATTTTTGTGTTATATTATATACCCTTGAAACTAGTCACCACTCCAGGTCCTATTGATGGTGGATGTCAGGGTTATTTTATCTCCATTGTGTAAAAGAAGGAAGGGCATTTCACTTTGTTGTCCCTTACCTAATCTTCAGGAATGCAGGTCATGACATAATAGTATTAGAGGTAGATTGATATATAATATAGACATTGGAGTTGTCAACAGTGAGGAATGCATGGGATGGAAGGGAAATGATGTTAGGAAATCTTAGTGCATGAAATAGGCCAGGGAAGACCAGCTAGGGTACAGTATTTTAGGGCCCCTCGTGATCCGATGCAAGGACACTAAGCCTAAAAAATGACCAAGTTAGGCTATAAAAATTTCTAGGTAAGGACCGTAGGAAATGTACATATATCATAATGACTTTTGATCCAATGATTCTTGGGAATATTGGGAATTTAAAATAAATGAAGTGTTAAATTGAACTTTTTTAATAGAAAATTTTCACACTACTCGGGACTAAGAGTTCCTTATTTAATTTTTCATCTATGACACCCAGACGTCACCCATGTGTCATACGAGAAATTTAATCCTAGTAGGATGGATTAGTTGATCTATGGAGGGATGATTGAGATGAGTATCATGGATTCTGGAAAGTGACCCTTCATGATTTCTAGTGGCATACATTGTGTAAGTATGACGTTAGTGATTCAGACATAGAGATATAGGGATGACATAAAAAGATGACAATCACCATTACCTTAATACACTATCTAATGGTGTATTAGTTTACTTTTTCAATGATACAAATGTGAGGAGTGTATTTTCAGTGGATGATGATTTACCACGGGGGTGGAATGAGACTAATGTCTCATGGGATAATGTTGAGGATGAGTTTCTAGTATACTTCCATTCGTTAAGAATTCAAGCCAAGAAGAGTACAGAGCTAGTCTCCCATCAGTATTGAAGTATGTCGGTGAGGGGACTGGGGTTCAAGTTCAAGGATCACCTATGCTTTTCTCCGGATCTTTTTTTTGAGAGAGGAGTCGAGGGAAAGATGTTTATAGGAGTCACTCAAAACATTTATTTAGTATTCTGTCACTTCCTTTTCCATACTGACGTACATAGATATTCCTAATAAAGTAAAATTATTGAATAAGATGCACTTATAGATATTTTTTCCATGTGAGGGGAGCTAGTTGATTTCATTGATTGGGAAGTTACTCAGCAAAGTTCATCGGCTTCATGAACGTGCAGGTTTCGACCATTGGGAAGTAGGCCTTAGCAGTTCATGTTCTAATCTCCTAGTCCTCACCCTTTCCCCATGGGAACGTGACCATGTTTTTTTCTATGGGGTTTTGGACATATTTGGAACCACTTTCCAATTGGAAGGAAATACGATGGGGTGGGAAGGTCCAGTGCCCACCTCAATTATATCAGTTTACGGTCTGGCCATTCTAGCATCAGGGGTAGTGGGCTCATGCTCCATCGTGGATAGACATTGTTGGGGGAGGATAGCCTTAGGGTTCTCCTCAGGGTCCTCGACCAGGGATTGTCCATGGAGGCAGTCAATAGCATATGGGCAGGGGATCTGATCAAGGGAAGTTTCATGCCACTGAGGTAGTAGTTACAGTAGCGCTAGAGGTTGTTCGAGGTATGATCAGTCTATTATGTACTCTTACATGTACTTTGTTTGATTCATGGGATTCACACTCATTTTTTACATAGTATAGCTCATATCTTGGGACTAGACGTAGAGATACTTTTCGTGCCCTAATATTGAGGACTCCAGTTGGAGGGATTACCAGTTTGTCTGATGTTTACAGATGATGTGAACTGATTTTTGGGCCACATCATTACAGCGGGGATTTTCTTCTGTTATAGATTAACTTTTAAGATGTCATCCTAGTCATCTATTGGTTTTTTTCTGTGTATGTTTTTATCATCTACTTCTGGAGGAGAGTATTTTTGGATAAAGATTTCCAGTGTGTAGTATTAATTAGTGAGTAGAGCTATCAAGAGGGAAGCCAATGTGTGTATCAAATTCTCTACTTGTCGACCGAGTTGTCAGTGGGATACATAGATACAGAGATGGTGGGGGTTTTGGGGGTTGTCAAAGAGTTCATGAATGTTTTCCCAGAAGAGTTTGTGACCATAACCCTTCTATGTGACCCTTATCTCAAAATAGACTTGCAAAGCAGCGCCATCTCTATTTCAATGGATCCTTATTATATGGAATCTCATGAGTTGTGGGTGTTGAAGATTCAGATTCATGACCTGATGATGAATACCTTTATCCAACTGAGTGTCTAATAGTGGGGTGCTACAATCTTGTTCACAATGAAGGAATGTGGTGGTCTAATACTATGCATGTACTATCAGAGACTAAACTATGTGATGGTCATGAACTGTTACCCCCGCCCAAGGATCGATAATAATTTCATCCAGTTAAAGGGAACATGTTGGTAATCTAAGATCAATTTTAAGTCTTGATATCACAAGTTGAGGGTAATGTAGGGTGTCATTCTGAAGACTTCTTTCAAGTGAATGTATGTGAACTTTGAGTTCATTTTCATTCCCTTTGATGTTTCAAATGAACCAACCGTTTTCATGGGGATCATGAACACTATCTTCCATATGTTCCTAGACTGGTTCATCATCATGTTCATTTACAACATTGTGATCTACTCAAGGTCAGTGGAGGAGCATGCCGAGCATCTATGGACTGTCTTGGAGGTCCTCCAACAATACCATCTCTATGATAAGTTGTCCAAATGAATGTTCTGGATGTGAGAGATGCACATCCTTGGACATGTGGTGTCTCAGTAGGGGATTTTAGTGGACCCATCAAAGGTCAAATTGATGGTTTCATTGGAATCACCCAAGGACATGGTAGAGATTCACAACTTCCATGGTCTCTCAGACTATTACGATAGATTCATTCCTAGATTCTCTCAAGATGCATCTCAGATGACATATTTGAATAGTAAATACAAGGTCTTCACATGGAGTGAGCATTGTAAAGAATTTTCAACTACATGAAGGAGATGTTGGTCAGTGCTATAGTGATTGGGGTTGCATAGAAAGGGGTGATGTTCGAGGTGTTATATGAATTCTCTTTCTTGTGTTTCAGGAGTCTGTTGATGTATTAATGAGGAGTGATCTCTTATGCATTCAGGTAGATATGTCCCCATGAAGGTAACTATTCCACCCATTATCTAGAACATGGAGAGGTCATATTCTCGCTGAATTTTTGAAGCCCATACCTCATCGAGGAGAGATTTATAGTTTTCACATATCACAAGTGTTTATGTTCTATCTTCTCCTAGCAAGACCTAAACTTGTGGCTGTGATGGTTGATGGAGATTCTCTAGGACTACGACTTTGAGATCTATTAAATGCCAAGAAAATGTAATTTTGTGGTCAATGACTTACGACATAATTTATCAAAGGATATAGTTCGTGAATCCAATGATTCTTGGAAGGAAATGGAAGAATTGATAATTTTGTTACTAAATGAGAGAGTGGTTTGAGGTAGAGGCTGCCTATTTCAGATAATAGTGCAGTCTTCCTTGGTGCGGTAGGTGGATGAGTCTCATTAGAAATACTGAAAGACTAAATTGATGCATCATCATGTTGACCAAGAAAATGCTCTGTATGGATGGTCAATGGATAGTCATAATCATATGTTGTTATTTGGGAAGTTGTTTTTCCCAGTGGAAATGTATGAGGGAATTCTCTTTGATTACCATAACTCACCCTTGGGAGCATATCTACGAGTTTCTGAAATGTTCTGAGGCTTGAGGGAACAGTTTTGGTGGCTCATGAGGAAGTAGTTAGTGATGGAGTTTTTGGAACTGTGCCTAGTGTTTTAGTAAGTAAAGGATGAGCATCGTGTTTCTGGTAGTCAGTTGCATCCCTCAGACGTTCCCGAGATGAAATGGGATGAAATATCAATAATTTTTTTTATAGGATTTCCCATTAATCAGGGATGATGCAGTGCTTGTTAGGTAGTAGTCGATCAGTTGATGAAATCAGATCACTTCCTATTGATCAAAAAGTCAAGCGTTGTGGATGCCTTAATAAATAGTAATGTGGGTGAGGTATTGAGGCTGCATAGAGTTATAGGATCCTTCATCTCGGATCAAGATACACATTTTACATCACGAGTCTGGATGAGATTACAGCATGGCTTTGGCACCCAGTTACACCATAGCACTGCTTTCCACCCTCAGATAGATAGAAAGATAGAGAGAATCATCAAGACATTTGATCACATGTTACAGTCATGTGTTCAAAACATTAGTGGGTCATGGGTGTGACATTTTCACTTCTTATAGTTTTCATGCAATAATAGATATCACTCTTCCATAAATATGGATCAATTTAAACCTCTATACGGGTGGTCATGTTGTTCACCCTTATGTGGATGTAAGTTGGGGAAGTAGTCATTCTTGGTTCAGTAATGTTGTAGAGTATGATAGGGATGGTGTGTCTTTTTTGTGAGTAGAAGAAGGTAGAACATGACAAGATGAAGTTCTATTCCAATCATAAGAGGATGCCATTGGAGTTTGAGGTTGGGTACTATCTTTTCATAAAATTTTTCCCTCGACGTGGGTGGAAGATGATTGGTAGTGAGAGAGAGAGCTTTCATCAAGTTTCATTAGGCCCGTCAAGGTGTAGTGATGACATCGAAAGGTGGAATTTCATCTGGTGTGTCTACATTGGTAAGAGAGTATCCACAACATATTTCATGTATCTCAACTTTGTCGATATATACCTGATGACTAAAACTTCATTAAAGGGCGATATTGGGATATCAAGGATGGTGAAATGTTTGTGGAGTAGCCAGCAAGAATCGAGGATCATGAGGGGAAGGTGCTTCGTGGAAGGACCATTCTTTTGTTCATGTGCTATGGAGGCATGGTGGCCTCTAGGAGAGTACTTGGGAGTGGGAGACACATATGTGTTATAGTAACCATAGTTGGTCTATGTTTCGTTTTATTGTTATACATTTATGCTTTATTTTGTGATGTAACGCTTGACCTTATTCATTATCAGGTGAGTTATTTCCCAATTCTCTGAATTTGTGTGAAAATTCCTGACTATAGGGAGGGGAGAACTTGATATATAATCGAGATAAATTAATGTGCATGTGATTGGACCAATACAAGAAATTCAGTTACGTGCAAATAGGATAGTATCATTATATAGAAAAAGGAGTTTACTAATCCATGTGTCTGGATATTTTGACTTTTTGTCTTCGTTTGGTTGGTTAGGGAAGTGGGGCCTCAGTGTTTGTATAGTGGATCAAGAGATATATGTCATGGAGGTTTCATTTGATGTCATGGTTTTCACTCTATTTTTCAAACAACACAGGGTAGTTTTTCACATAGAGGTATCTTATGGGGTAGTTGTTTGGACCCCTCGTTCATATGGGATGGTTTTGAATTATTAAGGACCATAATAGTTTGATATGTATCTGATTTAATGACATAAACCCCTCCGGGCCATTCCCCTGTGAAAAAAACTAGTTTTGGGGTGTATTGGGAGTATCGACATTAGTGAGTTGGGGGCGTCATCATCGGTGAGTTAGGGGAATCAAAAACATTGAGTCATGGGAGTCAGCATCAATGAGTTAGGGGCATCGACATTAGAGAGTTAGGGAATCCATGCTACAACATCGATGCCAGGAAATCAGTAGCTCAACAATGGTAGGTTATATCGGTGGCTCAGTGTCAGTAGGTCGTGTTGGTGGATCAGTATCGATCGGTCCCATCGATTTCTCATCATCGGTAGGTCACATTGGTAGCAGACCTGTTAGTGGATTAGTGTCGATGACTCACCCCTCAGTGACTCATTTCCAGTTTTTCATATTTATTCAAGTTTCACCCCTCTTACATCTTAGTTGTCTTAAACCGAGTTTAAAGCCATGTTTAGGAATTTTTAAGGGTGTTTAAATGGATATTAAGTATATCATTAATATTCTAACTCTTTTGGGTCTTTGAGATACTCAAACAGTGTGATCATTACCACGATCCCATGTTAATGGCTATTGAAATCATTCTTCCATTAATATAAGATCTGGCTTTTCAAATAATGTATATTCCCTCCCTATAGTGTTTTCTATTTCCTCATGGTGTACCTAAATACTCCATCCCTATATGATTCATAGACCTATGCTTGATCCCCTCCTGCTGGACTTTCATGGAATTTTCTACTACTCGTCTGATCTCCTATTCTTGGAACAATGAGGTTTTTTGGTCACCTGTTGTTTCAGGTAGGGATATCTTTTGCCTCTCTTTAATTGTGCATAATGTCATGTGGGTGTGCTAATGATTACATATTATGATAATGTGAATAATTTTGTTAAAATGAGTTATAAATAAGAAGTTAATATGATCAAATGATAATAGGGGTCAATAAAATAACAATCTAGGTGTGGTTTGATGTGGATCATCTAAATATGATTGGATTAATGGTGTGGTTGTGTGCTATTTTTGGTTGGTCATGTGAGTTGGTTTTGTAATTTTTTACATCATGGCTGCAGTTTTAGTGGGGTTTATTGGGGGATTTGTGTATAGGGCGGAATAGAAGATGTTTTGTATTCCATTTTGAGAGGCTAATTTATTGTCGATTGGATGGACTTGTAGGAAATGAGATATCCTTTACTTGAGTTGTGGTCATGGAGTGACATTGAGAAGTGGGACTTTCGTGTTGTTATGAACATGTTATGAAGTGGGATAGTGGATTAGTTGTTTTATATTTGTTTATTAATCGATATCAATATTTAAATTATTTACCTTTGTCACTCGTTCATTGTTCAATGTTGGCAATACTAATGTGAAAAGTGAGATGGTTGCTTTGTGTTTAGTTAATCAGGCTCTTCGCCTTTTGATGTGGTTGTTGATGTTGTGCTCAATATTTTCTCTAGGACGTTCTGTATTAAAATAAATTGAACCCCTTAATTAATAAATGACAGTTTTTCAACAAAAAATAGGTTGGTTTATGCTTTGGCATTGGCTGTTTCTGTGGTTGTGCATATAGGGGTAGCATTTAAAGCGGTTATGGTGGTTTGGTTGTCTGTTTTGTGGAATAATAGGTCGGGTAAATTGATTATTTACATATATGTATAAATTTTTGATCCTTGTGATTTCTATATGTATCCCACCATTGTTGAGAACAATGTTTAGAACACCCCCATTTCATGGGAGGAGGGTTTCTTTCCCAACATCCTAGTGGGTGGACAGATGGTTGGAAACTTACATTCTTCCCCACACCCTCTTCCATTTCATACCGCTCGAGTGTATCAGGGTAGTCTATAATGGATTGACACATACCATATTCCAAGAAACTTTGGGAATGTTTTTTTGTAGATGCGGGGATCTGGTGTTTGCGTTATAGGTTTTTTCCCCATGCGTCTTCAGGATTAGGCTCCGGTGTCATCGGGAGAGAGGCATCGTTTTTGTGGCCTAGGTGTCTATGGGTGGGATTTGTGTGCGGTTTGAGCCCTAGTGTGTGTAGGATGGATATGGTAGTGGGACATCATTTTGGAATAGTGGTAGAATCAATACATTATCTATTAAGAATTAGAAGATAACTAGTGGTAAATTGGTGTGGGGTACCCAAATATTGATGTTCTTATACTACTACTTTACATGACTTCTGTTATTTATTGAGTGTTACTTGGTGAGGCTGGTCTGGTGAGTACTCCTTAGTAAGAACATTAATGTTCTAATGTTTTTCTCATAGGGGAATTATAATGATCCTCTGCTTATGCATGGGTGGCTTTAGATTTCTTGTTGGGTATACTTTTATATGCAACCTACATTTGTAAAACTAATATCAGGTTTCCAGGATGTCTTTGAGGACCTTCCTAGGCTTTAATAGCTCTATTTTTGGGATAGATGTTGTGCTACTACATGGTATCTTTATTTTGGTAATTTTTTAGAGCATTGGTTGTACTTTTGTCATGGTTTACATTTGAACATGCATATGGGAATGTATTTTTGGATTTACATTTGTTATTACATTGGTGTTTTTTGGGATTTCACTATCATATATCCCGATCATATTTTCATCAAAATGGGTAATGAATTTAATTTTCTGTGAGATTATATACCCATGCTGCTAGTCGCCACTTCAGGGCCTATTGAAGGTGAGGCACGGTGGTCATTATATGTCTTTCATCTTGACGATGGAAGGTCATGGCACTTTTCTTTCCCTTACCTCATCTTGAGGAAGGTAGTCCATGATAATGAAATATAAAATTTATCTTACATTAAACACAATAATATGTTTAGCTTCAATTAAACACAATACTAAAGCTGACTTATTTCACACATAACACTAAGTTTAAATGAAATAGGTCATATTATTAAAATATTATTATTTATTATTATTGTTATCAACTAGATGTTCAAATTGCAGGTATGCATAAAAATATGTAAATTATGAAAATATATTGTTTAAACAGGTATATAATATAAATTCCCTAGGGGACCAATAAATCATAAATTAAAAAAATTCATTTTGAAAATAAAGGGCTTCATTTTCTATGAAACTATTTTTACATCAATAAAATAAATGAACCACTTTTTGTGAATTATTTTAATTAAATTTATATAATATATATTCAATAAAAAAATTTACATTAATAAAATTTTTTATACAAGATATAAGATTAAATCTAATTTTACACTTGAATTTAAATTTACTAAAAATCAATATTATCGCCCTTAGCGCACATATCTATATATATATATTGTATCAATTTTGGAGAATTTATTTGGAAAAATAATTATAATTTATTGAATTTGTAATATCATAAATAAATTAGGTAGAATTTTAGTTATTTTTCTGAAAATATTAATTTTTTAATGAGTGGTGAAAAATAATGAAATTTAATTGAAAACAAAATTTTTGTTTAATATATTACTAAATTTTAATTGTATTTAAATTGTTTAAAGTAAAATATGAAATATTATACATCCAATAAACCAATTAATGTAATTTTGATAAATTTAATATATAATATTTATATAAAATCTTTATATGATTTTGAAAATTTTATCTTTAAAAATATTCTCTCTCATTATGTTTGCGGGATTAATTTTAAATTACAATTTTCCACTTATATGAATTGGATTTTGAAAACAAGATTCCATATTCATAATAATCATAATTAATATTATATGATAATGTAAATTTAATTTTTTGACAATAGTTAATAGTAAAAATAGTAAAAAATAATTACCATGGTTATAGTAAAAATGGGATTATCGGGGTAGTTAAATTTAAATGATAAGGGTAAAAAATTATTAAAAAGTTAAAAAAATCATTTAATGGAAATATTTAGACATTATATCTTATTTTATTGATGAATTCACATCTTGTACTCTTTTAAAATGATAAAAATGTTGGTATGATTGAATAGTTTCAAAACATTAACAAGTATGCCACTCATCTCACTTATAAATGGCCACCCCGTTTACTCTCTTCTTCAAACCATCACACAATTTTATTTCATCCAATCCATGACCAAATCACTTTAAAAAATCTATCATGTTATCCTAAAATCCTTATTATTTATATAAATCCAATAAAGTATTTATTTTGGTGCAAACAAGAGGAGGATATGAAAATAAGATGTTTGATCGAGTGAGAAGGAAGTCAAGACTATTTATAAGAGGTTTCCATCTCAATTTTTATTTTCAAAGAGATAAAAGAAATATTCACCATTTTTTTAATTTATGTGGTTAATATACAATCCATTATTGAGTTTTATGACTCTTCAAATAAAATAATTGGTATTTATGTATCTGTTGTTGATCTCTCTTTCATGGGGTTTACAGTTCAAAAGTTACCAAAGAGGTGATAGATGTTTGTCCCAATTTACCATATTTATGAATCAAATTATTTTATGCCCCAATATTCATTTTATATGTACATATAAATCCAATTTTACATGAAATATCATGAAGTTATTTATCCTTTGGATATTTTATGATTCATTTTGTGTTATCACTTCATGGGTATTATTATTAAATGTTACCAATGTTGAAATGATTTTATGTTACAGTCTAATTATTTATTTGGATTGATTATGATTATGTTTTTGTTGATATAATATTTAGATCAATCTTTCTAGTGACCCATGAATTTTATTATTCATTTGTTATTTGTTATATTATTAATTAATATTACCATTTATCTATTCATTGGAACTTAAAATAGTTCAGATGTCTTTAATAAAGTCAAATTATATTTCTCTCTTCAGTCAGAAATCAATTTTCTTATGAAACCATGTTTTAGTAAAATGTTTTCAAAAAATATTTGTTATTCAAATATTATTTTTTTACAAATAATTTTTTACTCTTGTTTTATTTTTAACAACAACATTTTCAAATGAATCTTCATTTCATTTTCCAAACAATAACAAATTATATTTTACTATAAAATTGAAATGAATCGTTGTTTCAATTTGAATGGAATGAAGGCAATTTTCGAACATTCTGACCAGTCATTACATAAAATCTTTATCTATATTTTTTCAAGGTTATTTTGGAATAGAAATATTTTTAAAATGTTTTATTTTCAAAAAAAATAGAAAAAAAATGATATTTTAAACAAAATTTGTTTTAAATGTTTTTTAAATGATTCATTTACATGTGTTCAATGTTATTTTCAAATAGAAGTATTCTCAAAATTATTTTTTGTTTTATAAATATATTTTTAATTAATAGTTATTTTTATTAATAAATTATCCTATTGATGTTTCCAAACAATAACAAATTATATTTTACTATAAAATTGAAATGAATCGTTGTTTCAATTTGAATGGAATGAAGGCAATTTTCGAACATTCTGACCAGTCATTACATAAAATCTTTATCTATATTTTTTCAAGGTTATTTTGGAATAGAAATATTTTTAAAATGTTTTATTTTCAAAAAAAATAGAAAAAAAATGATATTTTAAACAAAATTTGTTTTAAATGTTTTTTAAATGATTCATTTACATGTGTTCAATGTTATTTTCAAATAGAAGTATTCTCAAAATTATTTTTTGTTTTATAAATATATTTTTAATTAATAGTTATTTTTATTAATAAATTATCCTATTGATGTTTCAAAGTCATTCTCCATTTATGATGGCATAAGTTGATATATCTTATGATTTATTGGGGATATGATCTAATGATATTATTATTATTCTTTCTATTAATGGTTTATATTTATAATGAAATGATTTTTTATGAATCTCTTATATCTTCGATAGGTTATAATATTATAGAACTCTTATGTAACCCCTTCCTTTCATAGATTATGATATGATGAATTAATTAAATGATTATGAAACCTACCTCTCTTCCATAGGTTATGGTATTATGAATGTGTTACTAATTCTATTTAATTTCATGGGATATGATATAATGATATATTTATAAAACCCTTTTCATTCAATGGGTTATGAAATGATACATTTTTTATGATCTATTCGCAGAAATATATTTGATTTTCAGTGTGTGACGGTTGATACATTATAGATAATGTTGGTTGTTATGTTATATAAAATTATTGGTGGGACCTATATATTCCTCCAATGCATTGCATAAATATTTATATCTCATGAGATAGATAGGACTAAAATGGGGATTGAACATAGTTGAGTACGATACTTTATCCATTATGACATTCTTTGGAGTGAACCATGATTACTATAATGGTTTGGGTGTTGAAAAAAATTATATAATGGGGAAGGGGATGCCACTAGATAAGGTGGTTCGTCCACCATAGGAGGTGTATACACCCATTGAGTTCCCTTATACGTTTCGGAAATGATCCCTAACTACAAAGTAAATGATTTTCTGTACTTTTGTGTATGTCACAATTCATTAAATTATTCCAATATTACACTCTAATAGATCCTGATTATGTATTATCTTATGATTCATTTCTTATAAACTATCAATCCTTTTGTAATGACATAGGATTATGAAATTTGATTTTTATAGTATGTATTTTAAAATTTATGACCATGTTTTCATACCCTTATGTTCACTTTATTATTATGTATCTCATTTGTGTTCCCTTACTAAGAATATGAGAATGCTTCTTCTTATGTTTTCTTTTCCCCACGGTATGAATAATGGTTTTATATGGGTATTGTTTATGAATATTACTAAATGGGAAGATCATTGTGGGAAACATTGGAGATCTTTCACCAGATTGTAATATTGTGTTATCAGATTCCAAAGTCACCAAGCTTTTATGTCCATTTGAAATGTGTATGTGTAATGAAGTGAATATTCACCTAAAAAGTTTTAATATCCATGTATGATAAGACTGGGTCAATATAGAACAACCCACTTAATGGGTCTCACATATACACAATGGGCATCACATGATAGAACCACCACCCAGTGCATTGGCTCACGTCCCCTCCAAATTTCTACACTTAAAACTTCTCCCTAGAGGATCATGTCTAGCCCAATGGAATAAAAACAAAGGCAATAACCTAAGACTACTTGTATCACTTGAATCATAGGCACATGGTTCAGTTAATTAGAATTTCAGTCCATTATATATGGGAGAAACCATATAGGTTGTTACAAACAATTTAAATAGTTGAAATCATTTCCTAATAACATGAATGAGGATAATCAGTAAGGAATCAAGTTTCTACACATACCCACTAGAGTCATAGATTTTTTTTCACAGGAGTGGAATAATAACAATCACAATTATTGATTATAATTCTATAAAATCCACATGACCTATCATAAAATATATATATATATATACATGTACCTTATGATTAGTTTAATAAAACCATGTAATCATATGGGAAAATAATCTATGAGTAGTTCATGACACTTTAAACAAATGTGTCTCTATCATTATTGACATAAATCACACACTAACAAGCCTATATGTCACTTGAATCCCTACTTGATGAGAATGATGAATGTATAAGCCTCTTACCTAAATGGGTAAAGATCCAAAATCCAATATAAATCATAATACTACCACATATCAATGTGGCCAACTCAAGGTGTAAATCATATATAACCATAACATCAAATATGACATAAATAAATCCCAAGGCCCAGGTATACAATACATCATATTAGAAGAGGTGTTTGTGAAGCACACACCTAGTGTCCATCATAGGCTCTAACACATTATTATATCACCTGGCTACCATATCATAACAAATAAAACAAAAGAAAAAAATAAAATTATCTAAAACCATTTTCTAAAATCCTAACTTAGAGGCCACACAACCATTTCCCTAAATCAGAGAACCAAAAAGAGTCATGTGTTCTTATAGATATTCTATAGATTTTTGAAAAATGTAGTGATTTTGAGAAGATATCATGGGGAGGATAAACCACCAGCATCTGGGTATCACTAGTAGCAAAAATAACAAAAATAATGATCAGAATATAGGGAATAGAGGTACTAAAATAAAATAATCAATAATAAAAATATGTGAATACATATAGTTATACACCAAAAATCACCAACTATACTAATCACATATATAAAATTATATACCTATATAATGTTATGGAAGAGGAGTATCAACTAATTCGTCCAGCCAAAACTCTTACAAAACTATGATACCATTTAATAAATCCTAACAGATCAAGAAAAACATGGACCATGAACCATCCTATGCCAATACCCTTTGAGAGTATACTCGGGTACCTATGTGTAATGGAATCTCGAGCAGGTTATGAGTACATAACTAAATAGGGAACCCCCAATGTATTTTCACACATACTGGAAGTGTAGGGATATGTGTACTAAATTCATAGTATGAATAAATAAATAAACTACAAGAGAAAATAAATAAACAAACAACCATTGTTCATTAGTTTAATTTTTTTATTGACCATACCTGCTTCATCTAGTGGTAGAATTATTATGAGTGTGCACATTATAATGAATATAGTATTTAATAAATGGATATTACATATATTTAGATGAATATTCATTTCATTAAAAAAACACATGCCCAAGGATCATAATTCTATAGTGTAATGTCCTGGAATTTCCATATAATTTGTTTAAAATTGTATAGAATTATTTTGAGACCTGACACTTTGACGACACGTAATTTTGAGGCCTGGTAAGAGCAGAATGAAATTTTGAATTTTTGTAGCTCACTTAAGTAAACGTTCAAACACTTTTTTATAACTTTTGAACTGGTTCTCAGATCAAAAATATAAGGGCATCAGTGAACTCGTAACTTCGGTATTCTCCTAGAAAAGACAAAACTTCGATTGTCATGGGTTAACCAGAAAGGATAGTTTTCAGACTTTTTAAAAAATAATAAAATAAATTATAAAGTTATTTTATTTTATTTACAACATTTGAGTGGGAGATGACGATGCGATAATGTGTTGATGAGTCACATTAAATGAATCTCTTTAATGAATCGTTGTTTTTTAGCATAACAATGTAATGTCATAGCATAAGAGAAATGTTTTGATGTGTTTTCTTTTAAAGAAATAATGTGTTTTATAATTGAGGGTTAAACATCAGACAAATCATTGAAGAAACAGAAGTGAATTTTCTCTTTAATGAAGAATGATAAACACCAGAATAATGTTAACAACTTTAACACACCTCATATAATGGATCCCGGAAGCAATTATCGCCTTCGACTTCTTGAATATTCACGGGCGGACTACTTCAATTTTGAACTAATTCTACTTAGGGTTTTTTTTTTGTTTCTATTTTCGCCCATCTTATTCTAAACGACGAACACAGATCAACCCATGAAAATGATGATCATCAGAACAACCGTTCTTGTGGGAGGGTGATGTTTATTTAGAATTCTATTCAGGATTAATTTTATCATTGATAGAACTATAATCCCAAGACTCCCATTCTTTAATAATTTAAAGTGGAGGGCACATTAAAACATGAACATAGACCGACCCCCTATTCCTTTTGTATTCTTGGTCAACAAACATTCGAAATGGCATAAAAGAAATTACAAGTCCTTTAGAGGGAAGATGATACCCCATAGAGGCCATAGCTGCAATCAGTGTGAAGAACCGACAACTATTGCGAACCCGGTGGTCCAAAAAAGAGCCTGTAGGTGGCCCATGGTGGTAGCTAAGGTCAGGTTTCATTGTACCATGATGGTGCACTAGGAGGAGATCCGTAGCTAGCATGGGCCATAGTGCAGCACCAGGACCGCCAGCTACCCTGTCGGTCGGTGTAGGTGGATGTGGCGGGGCATCCGCACTAGTGGAGTGGCCTATAGCATTGGGTCATGAGTATTGGAGGCACATGGTCTTCATCCGCGTGTGGGAATCTATACAACTGTGTCACAGTAGGTTGTGGTTGGTTGATAGTGGTAGAGGAGATGACCCCACGACGACTATTTGGTGAGTAGGGAGCCATACGCGGCTTCCAGCTGCGTCCTAGCTTGGCGGACCAGGCAGGCCAGTGGGCCAGACCTGAAGCCCAAGAGATTGGACCTAGGAAGGTCCGGGTCAGGTAGGCGTACTCGGGTCAGTTCGGGTTAGTCCGGACGGGTCAGAACAGACCCACATCTATACCAGACTGACCCCTTTTCAAAAAAACGTCATTAAATTTCTAACTGGGCGCCCAATTAATGAGAAATCTATGACAATGGAACCCTCGCAATCAGGTGGATCTTTTGATATAATCTGTGGACCATTTTATGGAATTTATAAGTTTATGAATGGCTTGGGGAAAGGTTCCCGCAAGATCAAGCATGCTATGTGCAGAAACCCTACGGTTTGGTGAGACCTAAAGATTTCTGAAGTGTGACCTTGTGTGGATCAGGTACTATGGCTAAATGGGAAGAGGATTCTTTCAGGCCCGGTAGGCCCATGGTGGAGAGTGGCTTCTTTGTGACTCGACATATCAATGGTACTCGGTAGGTGGAATACCTTAGTATGATCATATGTGGGAAGCATCTTCTGTTTAACCCATCATGCCCATGGTAGGGAGCATATTTAGTGGGAAAAGGATTTTATATGACTTGGAAAGCCCACTTTACTCATTTAAGAATATTTCTCCAATAGCCCATGGTGTTCAACAATGC
The DNA here is from genome assembly GCA_963277665.1 of Viscum album. NCBI lineage: Eukaryota > Viridiplantae > Streptophyta > Magnoliopsida > Santalales > Viscaceae > Viscum > Viscum album. The sequence continues at coordinate 789,405,093 of OY728128.1, read as the reverse complement.
AAATAATGGTTCTACTATCCTACTCTAGAATATTCCTTGTCTATGTTGTCTTTCTGGGTGATTATGATTTTTGATTTTCTTTGAAGATTTTATTGTGGTATTTACGTGGTGTTTTGGGGTCCCTTATTGATTATTTTGTTACTCCCGCTACAGTAGGTTCTCCCGTACAGGTTGTGACTGGTGTAGACGATCAACACTTCGACAGAGGACTTGGTGGCCTATGTCTAGGTGGGTCCCCATGAGATCAAGCAGGTAGGGTATACTCCTATAGCTTTTAGTAGCTACACTAATCTTACTATCATGTGGTTTTTTCAGTAGATGTAGATATGGAGTTTCATTTATACTGTCCAATTTTCGATTTGGTCTTCTATTGGGTTTGTATTTTGACCCATTTGAATTTTTGTTATACTTGTTCTCAGTGGTTGTTTAGTGGATTTCTTGTTTAATTTTCCAGCTTTGGGACATGGTTGTGTGTGTGTGTGCGTACATGTACTTAGGTAAATAACTCTCACTTGTAGGTTGATGCCTTCAGTGCTAGTCTCCAACCCCGGACCTTCAGAAAGTGGGCATGGGGTATGTCATGTAATGGGCCCTGGGGGACTCGTCATGAAAACGTGGTATGATAGGTGATCAGTTCTACCTCAATGAATGAGGGTCTTTTGTTTTGTATTGGTCCAACAGTTTTGAATCCTTCGAGTTCAACCTTCAGATTTAAAAAGTCATGTATTGGTGCGGCGGCTGACGTATCTATATACCAAGACCCTGAATTCTTTTTTTGGATCTATAAATGAAAACAATTGTTTCATAACAGTCTCATTATTATTTTCTTGAAAATGTGTAAGTTCACCGACTAAACTACTCTAACTATAGTACATCTTGATATATTTTAGGATTCCGCACATAGACAGTCAGCTAGGTTTCTGATATGTGATTGTTTGGATATTCTTCCTAGCGATGAGGCACCGCTTTAGGGACTAGTGGTATTCATGGACCTACTGGGTGGGGAACTTGTGTATCTCCCACCTGTTGATCAGTATTTAGAGCCAGTGATACCAGTAGAGGACGCGTGTAGGCTCAGAGCCTTGCTCGAGTTTAAGAGACAGATACCTCATAGGTCCATGGGATATACCAATTTTCAGTTCGCTGGGGAATGGATGGAGGTAGGGATATGGGTATCCTGATTAGTGAGGAAACCACTTGAATAGATGGTGATATTGGACGTATGCCTTCATCATGGCCTGCCAGGGTGATGGTGGATCTTGACAAACCAGAGGAATGATGAGGTGGCCCTCACTTGGACAGACATCGAGCAACTTTTTATGGGGGTGTTTTTTCGCGAAACATTTCACTCAGTGGAAATCCAGAAGCTTCTTCACCTACATTAGGGTAGCATGTCAGTTGATGAGTACACAGTTTGGTTTAGAAAACTCTATCACTACTAATGATACATGGTGTGGGGCCCTATCTTCAGGTACCAACCCATTTTGTAGGGACTCGGAAGGGAGATCCGGGAATCCATGGTGTCTTTTAGAATGTCGACATAGGCTTGAGTGACAGATAGAATCCTTATATTGGATATATTCCTTGCAAATCAGTCACCAAAAGTTCGAGCCACCAGCAGAAAACAGGCAGAATAATATTCAGTGGTGAATAGAAGGTAATAGGCGAGGGGGGCCATGTGGTCCAGGACATTCATAGGATAACCCCATGACATAGGTTTGGTAGTGAGGGGATCCCTAAACAAAGGTATTCACCATGGGACTAGTTTATACTTCACATGTGGCGGGCAGGGACATATGGCTCATAACATGCTGAACCGCCTCACAGACGATCAACAGATGGTCAATGGACTACCAAGGTTGAGGGATAGGTTTGATCGAGGAGGTCAATAGGGTGGAGGACGTGGAAAGGGAACATGCTGAGCTATAGGTAGTGGACGATGGTTCGAGGTACTCCCTCCACCACCACCAGGTGGTCCACTACAGGCTTAGGGAGTCGACGGATAGGGTTGAGGCAAGCTTCAGGTGATGAAGGCATCTGACCATGGTACTCTAGAGATGAATAGATGTAATATCTATTTCTTCAACACCCTAGTTTATGTTCTTCTAGACACAGGTTCCAATCACTCTTTCCATTCCACAGACCTCGTTGGGGGCTTGAAGATTCTGGTGTAGCCATTGGCTCGATCCTTACGATTGGAGGCTCCCACGGTACAGGATTCGACAATTAAACACTGGTTCCAGTAGTGTGAGATTACTCTATGAGGAAATTGGTTTGGCTAGGATCTCCTAGGAGAAACACCGAGGATTTATGATGTCATCGTTGGTATGGATAAGTTACCAACGTTCCGTGCTCAGATCGATTATTTTTGGCGCAATGTGTGGTGTGTCCATGAGGAAGGGACCATGTATTCCATCACCGACAAGAAAGTAACCTTTTCACAACATGGTGGACATTCTTGGAGGAGTTTTCATCCAATCAATCGCAAGTTGGATAGCCTCACCCATGGAGCGGTGGACGAGAGGTGTCCAAGATTTCTCATATTGGCAGGTGACTATTGGGATGTATTTTTTGGGATGTTATGAGACTACCTACTTAGCAGGAGGTAGACTTATACATCATATTGTACATCGGGACGACACTGATTTCTACACCATCACATCGGATGGATCCTTTGGAGCTATGTGAATTGAGGGTACAACTGGGGGACTTGCAAGAGTATGGGTTCATAATGCACAGTGTTTCACCTTGGGAAGCCCTTGTGTTGTTTTAAAATAAGGATAATGGGATCTTGAAGATGTGTGTGGACATCCGGGGCCTAAACTAGGGGACCATGAATAAAATGTATCCAGTTCAAAGTATTGATGGCCTATTTGATAAGATGAATGGAGTGACATGGTTCTCGAAGATTGACCTCAGATCAGGCTATCATCAATATCAGGTATGTGATGAGGACGTAATGAAAATACCCTTCAGATGTCGGTATGAGTTTTTGGTGATTCCTTTCAGTGTGACCAATTCCCCAGTAGTGTTCATGGATTTCATGAATAGGATATTCCTAACATTACCTTTATCTTTTTGGGATAGTCTTCATGGATGACATCATGGTGTACTCGACGTTGGAGGAGGAGCACACTACACATCTGCGGATAGTCCGGAAAACATTTTGAATGCACCAAATTTATGGTAAACTCACAAAGTGCATGATTTGGATTCAGAGGGTCCACTTTCTAGTACACGTCTTCTCTGATGATGGAGTTGTAGTGGATTCAGTGAAGATATAGGTAGTGCATTCTTGGGAGACACCCAAGAGCGTGACTAAGGTCAGAAGTTTCTTATTATTGGATAGATACTACTGGAGGTTAGTCCCTGACATTTCTAGAGTAGCAGCACCATTATATGTATTGACATGTAAGGGACATCCCTTCATGTGGATGGAGAAGTTCCAGCAGATTTTCTAGGTGCCGAGGAGGAGACTGAAGAGTGCCACATATTGAGTCTACTAGAAGAGGGTGTAGGGCATGTTTTCATCTATGACACATCAAGGACCAGACTGTGTTGTGTCCTGATTCAAGTGTGAGTGGTGATCAACTAAAACTCATGGCTGTTTAGGTAGCATAAACAGAACTACATGACCCATTACATAGAGTGAACTACAATAGAAATTACCATGAATATGTGGTGTCACTACATGATGGGTGAATGGTTTACAATCTACTACAATCATAAGGGTATTAGGTATATCTTCTCACATATGGATTGAGACATTAGATAGCAGCGATGGTTGGAGTTCCTCCCAGACTATGACCTTAAGATAGTGTGTATTCCTAGGAATGGGAAAGTGGTAGTAGATGCACTCAGTAGGAGGTATGGTTTACAGCTATTGAGTGAGGTGACAAAGAAACTAGCCACAATGCTGATATCCTTTATGGATGATTAAGGAGATTCTTACATGTAGTCATGAATATCACTCCCTCACTCTTATATAGAGTTAAGGAGGCCCAACTTTTGGATATTGACTGTGAGGCCCGATGTGCTCAATTATCTTCAGGAAAGCTCCTTATGGATTTTCGATAGATGTAGAGCACGTCATTCTTTTCATAAGACACATTGTATTACAAGTGATGCTACAAGGGGATTTTTTAATGGGGTTCCATATAACAACTTTGGTGGTACATCTTGGTGTGTAAAGGTTGTACTACGACCTCTGATGTTAGTACTACTGCCAAGGATGAAGAAAGCAGTGGTAGAGTTCTTTTCTCGATACCTCACTTGTCAGGAAGTGAAGGCCAAGAATCAGGTCCCAGTATGCTTGGAACAATCACTTGGGGTACTATAATGGATGTGGGATGGTGTATCCATAGACTTAGTGATGGGGTTACCACGCATGTTCAGGTTCCATGATTCTATATGGGTGATCATTAACCGACTCACCAAGTCAGCTCAATTTCTACTAATACAAGAGTATGGATCAGTAGAGGGACTGGTGAACCTCTATGTCTTGGAGATAGAGCTGATTCATGAGGTTCATTTGATGATCGTATCAGAACATGATGCATGGATTACATCCCAGCTATGGAAGGGATTATAAGAGTCATTCAGGACTCATTTGCGCTTGATCACAACTCTTTACCTCATACCGATGGTCAGACAGAGAATACCATATATACCTTTGAGGACATGTATCATGCTTGTGTCCTTGATTTTGGTCACATTTTGGAGGACCACCTTCCACTGGTAGAATTTTCATACAACAACATCTATCACTCCACCATTAGAATGGCATTGTTTGAGGCCTTATATGGACAACCACGATGATCAACTCTATGTTTGATAGTCCCAGGGGAGTCAGTACTCGTTGGTCTAGAGTTGGTATGGGCTACAAATTAGAAGGTGTAGAACATCCATGAGAAGATGATGACTGCACAAAGTAGGAAGAAATATTATGTCGATCACAGACATAGACCCTTGTAGTTTGAGGATGGAGACCGTTTTTTGCGTTGGGTCTCACCCAAACGAGGATTCTAACGATTTGTTCAGAGAATAAAGTCACCTCTATGGTTCATTGGACCTTTTTATATTAACAATATAGTTGGTGTGGTGGTGTTCCACCAAGATATTCCCATATAGATGCATCAGGTTCATGATGTTTTCATCATGTCGCAACTGAGAAGTTATGTGCATGTCCCATCACACATCATAGAATGAGGTGAGCTAGATATTGATGATGGGGTGATGTATATGTAGTTCCTATTAGAGATATAGGATAAAAAAGAGAGGTTCCTTAATGGATGATTTATTACTTTTTTGTGCATTCAGTGGCAGTATGGGAATCTACAAGATAGCACATGGGAGCGGAAGGCTCAGATTTTTGATCATTACCCCAATTTGTTTTATTATCCCTTTTTTTGGATTTTGGGGACATAACGTGTAAGGTAGATAGAATGTAATGTATCGTAATTTAATTATAATTTTTTTAAAATTGTATTGAATTATTTCGAGACCACATGATTTAACGGAACATGATTCCAAAGCTCGGTGAGTCTGGAATGGAATTTTCAACTTTATTAGTTCACTTAAGTTAACGTGCAGGCATATTTTTATAACATTTCAACTGGTGATCATATTGAATATATCAGGGCACCATTGAAGATACAATGCTGAGATTCACCTAGAGAGGACTTAACATTGACCAGTGTGTGTCTACCCAAAAGGATATCTTTCAGACTTTTCAGAAAATAATAACATAACCTAATATGTAAGTTTATTTTCATTCTCATCGATGACCGACATACGACCGTTCTACGGTTCAACGAGGATTTATAATAATGGAAGATCCTTGTTGGATTTTTTTTCTCATAACAGAAATGATGTGACTTGTTTCATTTTTATGCAATAACGTGTTGGAGAATTCAGGGTTAAATGGAAGACAATTATCTGATGATCCATCGGTGAGTTTTGTCTCCAATAAAGAATGTTGAACACTGGTGGAACATTAAAAACATTGACGCACCTCAATGAACGGGGTAATGAAGAAATAAATTCCTTCTATATCATGAATCATCACTGGAAGACCTCTTCAACATCGAACTACTTCGATGTAGGGTTTTTTTGGATAATATTTTCCCTTGTTCTTGTTATAAACAACGATTGCGGATGAACTCACGAACAGGTTGATCTTAGGATCAACAGTTCTTGTGGTAAGTCATTATTTCATGGGATTTATATTTGGGATTAACTTTAATATTGATAGAACTATATTCCCAAACCTTCCCTGCATTAATATTATAACACAAAGGGTGCAGGGTGACAAGAAAAATGCCCGACCTCCCTCTTCCTTGTGCGTTCATGGACAAAAAAACATTCAAAATGGTTGAAAGGAAATTACAAGGCCTTTATAGGGAAGGAGGTACCCCAATGTGTCCGAAGGTGCAATTAGTGCGACGAATGGACCACTGGTGGGGACCCTCTGGTCCATAGAAGAGCCTGTCAGCACACAGGTGACCGGTAGCCACGGGTGGGGGGTAGCGCACCACAGCGGCCCACTAAGAAAAGCACTACGGCCAGCCCGGGCCGCGGAGAAGAACTAGTGATGTTGGAGGCCATGGATTCTGGTGGAGGAAGACACATCTGGGTGGCCGATCGGTGGAGAAGACCTCAACCATGAGTCACATGTCTTGGAAGCACATGGTCTTCGACCGCATACGTGAATTCAGGCATGTGGGCTGGACCTAAGACCAAATGGACCGGACCCGATGTCCAACGGACTGGACCTGATTGTGGATGGTTATAGGTCGTCTCAGTGACCCCAGTTCTGGTTGGTGAACCCGGGACACGTTGGTGGACCCTGAGACGGGACGGGTCGGGTTGTTCCGATTGGGTCGGACCGGACTCGGACCCCACCAACCCCTTTTTGGAAACATGTAGATAACATGAAATCTAGACATCCAATTGACAAGTCATTTGAAGATTTGGAACCCTCACAATGATGATTATATTTTGATATAATCTATGGTGGATTTTATGGAAGTTTTAATTTCATGAATGGTTTGGGGAGCAGTTCTCCTATGATCAAGCGTGATACGTTCGGAAACCCTGCGGTTGGCTGAGGCTTAAAGGCTGCTGATGAGCGACCCTGTGTGGATAAGGTACTATGGAATTGTGGGAAGAAACTTTTTCCTGACCCGTCAGAACAACTATGGCACACATTTTCTGTGTGAAAATGAAGACCCATGGTGATCAATAGGAGGGGTACCTTAGTATGACTATAGGTGGGAAGCAACTTCTGTGTGACCTGACATGCCCACGGTGGGGAGAGACTTCTGTGTGACCTAGAATACCCACAGTACTCATTAGGGATTAGTACCACAACATTACTGAGGCTAGTGTGAAGTGGCTTTGATGAGACCTGGTAGGTCCACTGTACTCAATGAATAGAAGTTCTCCAACAGCCCACAGTGTTCGATGATGTGACTAATGGGTTTACTTTCATACTCTTGAATATACCTAGTCTGAGATGTCTGGATTCATGCTTATGCTTCGTGATTTTATTTTTCTAATTACATTGGGGTATTTCCATTTTTTTTTTAGTTCACATACCGAGTATTTTGTTACTCACCCCTGCACGGGCTTTGCATGCTTGTGTTGTGTCAAGTGCAGACAACTGATGCTTTGATGGAGGACTTAGTAGACTATGACCAGGTGGGACCCAATGAGATAATACATGCAGGGAATACCCTTAGAGATTAATGTAGCTTCACTAATTTTACCATCATGTGGGGTTTTATAGGATGGTGATTCATAGTTTCTGTTTATACTTTATTGATTTCCAGTGAGTCTTTTGTTGGGTTTGTATTCTAGCCCATATGACTTTTAGTTGTACTTGTTCTCAGTGGTTGTTTAGTGGAATGCTTGTTTATTATTCTGGAATTGGGATGTAGTCATGTGTGTGTGTGCATATAGGTACGTAGGAAATTACATACACTTAATGGTTGACTCTTTTGGGGCAATTCACTGTCCCCTAGCCTTCAGGAGGCCGGCTTGGGGTATGTCATGACATGGGCCTTATGGTACGAGTTGTGGGATTTATTGTCTTTTGAAACATGGAATACATTCTTCGAATTTCATGAATGATCTTAAAAAAATCCATAAGTATATTACACATTCTTACTATTACATAAAACATTTATTTATCTCATGGGGTTAAGAAATTTAAGAATGGTTGAACATAGATGCTCGATAAGGGTAAGAATGGTCTATACATATGCATAATCATGGACATAAGCCTATGTGAACATGAACATAACATTAGAAAATCATAACATACAAATAAAATATCATATACATCAGTCATTGAATAAATTATTGTAGTTCATAAGACATGAAACATTTGTGGAAATCAATTTCATAATCCATTAAAGCATAACGAAAGTATAAGACATGGAATTTGTGGGAGATAAATAAACTTGTAATATCATTCTCTATAAGTTGAGGTGAATCTAAAATACCTAACATAGAACATAATGGGGACTAAACAAATTGGTTGGGGCACACTAACATCCCCAATCACAGTCCTTTCCTTACAAGGGATCAGGTTTCCCCATCTTCCCATTGTGGATCTGGTTTCCCTATCATCCCATTGTGGATTGAGTTTCCCAATCTTCCATTGTGGATCCGACCCATTGAATTGATTCCATCATTATATAATGAGTCGAAAATATTTACCAAATGTATCTGAGGTAGATATATGTCCCAACCACCACATAATGAAAAAACATACATATCACTTCCAAAAGAATATAAATCATATCATAACCCGAAAAAATGGTTTCATACACATTTCATCATAATATAACTCACGGAAAGAAAAAAATTTCATAAAGATCAATCCACTATAAACATAAAACATTCTTATATAAAATAATAATGGTATCCTTGGGTCATATCGCCATCAAACCCTAAGTAACATCAAATAACATTGTCTTAAATAGAAAATGACTTTGAAAGGTAACCTGAAATAATTATTGAGGAAAACTTACATTCCATATCAAAAATATTTATTTATAAATAATAAAACATTTACCAATATTTTTCCTTTAAAATAACCTTGAAAATTTATAAAATATTCTTTGAAAACTATTTTTAACATCTTTTAAATCCCTTTCCTTAAAATTCCTAAAAGATCATTTAAATTATCTTTAGAAAACAATTAATTGTAAGAACATAGATTTTGGATTGATAAAAAAATAAAATTACATGAAAATTATAATATCATGAAAATTTTTATCAATAATGAAATATTTCAATGGTTAGTATATAAAAGTTATAAAATAATATAGGTTCAATACATATCATGTTTCTTAAAGAAGGAAAATTATGAAAAAATTACCTTACCGATTTTGTAGTATTATAACCGTAAACCACGTGAATGAGATATCATAAAATTGATTTGTAAATACTAATAAATTATATCATAATTATCATATAATAAATTAATGGGAATTATATATACCACATAAAATAAATTTTTGGTGAAAATGGCATATATATATAATAAAAAATAAAAGTGAGATGGAATTCCCTTACCCTATATCTAGACTCTAATCGTACTCGTGAGAACCTTAAATATAATTAATATATGTTTATTATACATATATTATAGAACCATATTCATTTATATAATACCATATATGATTTACATACAACTTTATATTTCCCTCTTATTAACAATTCCATTTTTATGTTCTGTTTCTGGCAATAACCGCTTTGTTTCTCGTACAGGTTTTGGCTTGTTAATAATAGTCCTCATACTTATTCCATGATTTCATTATATAAATAATGATAAAAATGATATAAATATCATACATATTCATTATATATGTATTTATATTTATCTATAAAATAAATAAATTGATAATGAAATACAATGTTCGTGGAGACAGTAGGTCATACGTACACTTGAACGCTTATTTCATTTCATGTCGTATTGAATGTATGTAAATGAAATATATGTGTGTGAGTGTGTATATAATTACATTATAGTAGAATTATTATGTCACATATATATCATATCCTTTCACTAAACATATCCATGATACATTCCATGTAATACGTGAACAAATCACTTCACTTTGAGGAGGTGGTAGTCCACACGTCCACAAACAATGTTATCATATTTCCATAAAATAGAATGTATGAAGTTTTTGTTATATAATAATTCATTAAGAATAAATAAATTATAAATATAATATATAAAATTATAAATTAAATCATTATTTATAAGTTTTAATGGTGTCAATGGATGAACGAGTGGCATCGGTTCGTGAGGCGGTAGTTAGTCTTACACATGAACGATGATTGTGTGTCCCATTTGATGGGAGTGTGTGTCAGTGTTGGTATAATACATAATATAAAAATATATAATTACTTGTAGGATATTTATTTTATTATATAAACATGGAATAAAAAAATTTAATGGGTTTAAGGATGAAATAAAACAAAAAAACATTCAATAATGAACGTAACCTCTTCTTTGGGTATGTTCTTTTTATTTTCACAAAATAACTCCTTTGGTTGGATTTATTCCCAAATTAATGCATATATGATGAATGGAGTTATGTTGTTATAATATTTATATATATTGTTTTCTAAACCAAATAGGTTATATTGTGTGAATATAATAGAGGAAAATGTTTTCTTTTATACGATAATGGAGGGGAACTTTTGGAATTTCTCAAAAGTATAATTTATAATAAAATAAATCACAATAAAAATAACTCAAAAAGTTAAATTATTATATGATAAAATATTATATTTTATAATTATAATAAACCTGTTTTTTTATACATTGGTGTTCTTTTAAACCTTATCATTTTAATTATCTTTTAGATAAGAAATTTTAATTTTAACTACAATATCAGAATTTTCAATATTAAGGGGCATGGGTTTTTACATATAAGGAATCAATTGAATAATAAATGGAAATTTTATTACATTTTTTACTATATATATTCCAATTTTTCTTTTTTAATACATTTTTTGGTTTTTAAATAATTTATCAAAATATTATTTTCATAATATATCAAAAGTGTCAATTTTGACACTATTCTTTACTTTGAATTTATTAAAATAAATACATCAATATAACCTCAATACTATTAGTTTATCACACCCATTCAATTTCATATTAACCTATAAAATTATTAAATAACATTAATTAAGTCAAAAAATATATTTATTTTAATATTTCTAATATCATTCAATTGACTATTTCATTATTTGAATGATTAATGCATCATCATTTTTTAATTATTGATGATAATTATTTAATCAATAAAAATTAAAAATAAATTTATATGATGTAGATAAAAATGTCATATTTCATAATAATATATATATTCAATATTTTGTTCTACTTAATCCCACATTAAAAAATAATATACTTATTTAAAGTAAGAGTTTGACATTTTTTCACTCTCTTTTATTTTAATAATATCTATGTAACATTCATGGATAAGTGTCAATTAAATTATTAAAATGTGAAAATATTATGGTAAGGGTAGAAATAAACTCATCAAATAACTTTCATGAAATTGTTAGTGTAGTGTTCTATCATTTATAACAATAATTTAAACCTTAATTACGTAGTTTTCCCTTAACAATGTCAACAAAAATTTATAAAATTACCATCCATATTGTCTAGAAATAAAAGGGTCCTATTTAAAAAAAATTAAATTTTTGTTCAAAATTTGGACTACATTTTTTAATACGAAAAACACACAATTGGATAAAATTAATTTAAAATTATCCTCATTTATGGAACAAGAAAACATTTTTCTAAAATGAAAAAGTCCAAAAGATTAAAATGATTTTATATCCAAATTCAATGTGAAATTTATTACAATGACCGAAATTATGTTAAATAATAAAAAAATTATCTATTTATAATTTATTAAAACAAATAATATAATTAAACACAATATTTTTTTTTAAAATACTTTTTTCAATTAAAATTCAATATTTTTTATCGTTCATGAAAACACGAAACTTAACAAAAAATAAGAAAAATTCATCCAGACTAAATTTTGATTTCCCAATTCCAAATAAGATGTTCATTTTTTAAAATATAATTATAAAAAGTTTAAAAAACTAGAATTAAAATTAGTGCGCCATCAAAAGGCATCAAACTGCCTTTTTATTAAAATAAAATTCTATTATTCATTAAATTAGATTTATTCTTATATCATATCTAGAAAATAGATTAGATGAATGATAAAAATTATATTCAATATATTATAAATATATTCAATTAATATTTTCCGATAATATTTATTTTATTATTTATTAGTATAACACTTTTGTTCACATTTAAATAGTTTTTCAGAAAATCATTTCCTTTTATTTTTAAAAATGGTTTCAAATTAATTTATAATTAATTGGTCAAATAATTATTTATAAATATGTATACAATTTTTTATAATTCAGTTTATCTTTTTAATACCAACCATTCTAAGGAATATTTTATAATTGTCTTGTTTAATTAATTATAATAATAAAACGATGCTTTGTCAAAACTTAGTGTTGCGTGTTATGCATGCTAAGACAGTGTTGCGTGTAGCACAAGAATTAAACGTTATATAGTGACATGAAATATATTAAATATATCATATTATTTAAAAATATATTTCATAAATATCTGAAGAATTTATATTCACCCCACCCCCAAATGAAGTTCACCCTCAAAATTCGTCTGGGTTGTCAAATTTTTTATACTTAAATGTTATTTTCATAGAAACCCACATTGTAAAAAAGAATAGTAAAACTATCTATAAAAGGTGAATGTTGGAATTATTAAATTTTTGTAATGTGACTCATAACTAGGTTTCCACATAGGAGAACAGAGGTGGGAAGTGAAATAATGGACATTGAAGAGAAATTTAACAATCACATACTAATGGAGAGTGATAGAGAACATGGTCATTATAATGTTAGTTATCAATGAATGATAAATCTGTGTTGATCTAAGGAAACATTTTATTCATAAAAAATTAAGGTAGTAAGATAATATATATTTTAATATACTTTACCTAATGTCGAATAATTTTCACAACAATATATACATACTTGATTCTAGTATAATGTCATCCTTTGTGGTACCTTGATCAATTTCCACTTCATAAATTATTCCACGAAATAATGGTCAATTATTCATTCCAAATGTATTATCAAATCATAGATCCATAAATATAATTATAGGTCATTCGATCTATATTTATCATATTAAAATGGTTTCGAAAAGTTACCCAATACGCTTAAATCATTATATTGTGAGATGACACATTAATCTATAAAACCTCATCAAAATTTCAATGTAAAAAATTTTATAAATAGTTACCCTTATGAACCTTACAAAATATTAAAATCCAAGAAATTGAAAAAAAAGTTCACTAAACATATAATTTATGCCTGAAAAAAAGTTTTCACATGTTAATTTTTAGATACCAAACATGTGAATACCATTATCATGTTTTCTATTGAGTCTAGATAATAACATGAAATACAATAAAACCTCAGTGAAAACATGAATGCATTCAAAAATTAACTCTTTCCATATAACATAAATCCAAAAGATCTATAATCTCAGTAAATAATATCATACACTACCTTTTCATCTTATCAACCCCAAGGTAATCAGTAATATCCATTTATTTTATCACAATCAAATATCCATGTATTTCATTATCCCAACATCATTCACAAATTAAGAGTAATCCTTACCTTAATCATGTTTTTTCATAATATATCACCTTACCACCTTAATCAATTTTCATGGTGACATGTACCATTTATAATATTATTTTAAATAAATATGACAGGAAACTATAGTGGACCAATACATAGATGTTTTATTATTCTATAATACCATGAATGTACCTATAAGACATTATTTTTTAATTCCAATACATAAATACTCAATCATTCCGCAACATCATTATCATACACCACATTTCCATTAGTCATCACATGATATTTCCCCTTTTCATTAATAAGCTTCTAAAATTGATCATCATAGTTAACCCTTGGATTTTGGAATTTATTAGCTCAATGGATATTTTAGTTACACATAAAGAATTGAAGTGTAGGGGTTTATTATATTTAGGCTTCTCTTTATTCTAATAATTAGATAACTTATTCCCATTAACAGGGTATTCATTTTATATAAGACCTACCTTTCAAAAATTAAAATAGTTACCAGTCACCTTAATAAAATATACGCTATGATTTACCACACCCTTTGAACATAAACAAAAATAACCCTTTTTTTTCTTTATTGATTTTATATTTTTCTTTAAGAAAAATATTTCTTTAATTATCAAAACTAGGTTATTAATAGGTAACTCCAAACTACATTTCCACCATGATGTCACATCATATGATTTATTCATAACTACTAACGTCCCTTTTGGCTAAATCCATTCGAATAATTTTTTTAAAACACTACAAAATAGATCAACATTACTATTAAGTTTGATGAAAATTCCAAAATCGTACCTAAAAAGTCTAGTAAAATTTTCATTATAGTTTCCAATATATTAATTATCCATTTTATTTAACACAATGAATTCCATTTTCATTTTTTTTATGAATAATAAGAGGGAAATAATTATTGAAAAATATGTTCATGAACTCAAAAAAATTCATGGATTCAGTTTCATTATGATTCCTTGAAATCTTGATAAAATTCACCTTCCAAATGACAGATAGAAAAAATTAATTACTCATGTTCTGAATAATTTCGAATCAAAAATATATTTTTTGTGGTTCTGTTTAATTTCATACCCATTAGTGGATTAGTATAGATGCTGAAAGAATGTGAATGCTTCTCATAATGGACACAACAAAAATTTTCTCCCTACTTTTCTCATTTACAATTCCAGCATGATTCATATCATGAGAAAGATGTTTTATTATAACAACATGATTATCCATTCCTGCGTCTATAACATTCGGTTTCTCATGAGTAAAATAATTTCATTTCCCATCATATTCATCATTAATATAGTTCCTTTAGGTTCCATCTATTTACTAACCATAAATTATAGTGTGAGAAACACTAATCATAGTATCATAACCACAAGATCAAGTGAAATTTTTTATAATATTTCAATCTATATAACCATATGTTTAATTCTAGGTTATTCATTATTATTATGAAAACTATAGGATTTTAAAATATACATAGACTTATCCATAGAGACATCCATAGACATATCCTTAGAAATATCTCTAGGAATGTCACTACATATTTCTCATCATAGTTTACAAAGGTTGACTAAACTGTTACTATAATACCAACAAGGTATATTACATCTTCTTATATGAATATTCATTTCATTCCACAAACACATTCCCCATAACTATAATAGTTTACTAATTTTGGAAACATGGAACACATTCTTTTAAATTGGTGAAATATGTTAAACACAACCCATAATAATCTTCCCCTTTAAAAATCGTACATAAAATATTTATTTATAACCCGTGTAAAGGAATCATAAGAAATTGTGATCTTAGATGCTCGATAATGGTATGAAAGAGAGATACGTAAGCATAATCATGAACATAAGGCTATGAGAACATGAGATTAACCTTAGAAACTCATACCCTAAAAATAAAATATCAAATACATGAGTCATGGTATAAATAATAGTAGTTCAAAAGACATTAATCATGTGAAATCAAGGAAATAATCCTTTAATTTATAACATAATAATAATATATGTGATTTTTAAAAGACACAAAAACATGAAATATCCTTCCCTGTAAGTCAAGATTCATTTCCAAACCATAAAATGTCACATAATGGGGAATATTAATAATAGGAGGGACAAACCACCATACCCAATCATAGTCCTTTCCTTTAAATGTATTGGGTTTATCCTTCTTCCCATAGTGTATTCAGTTTCCCCATCTTTCCAGAGTGGATCGAGATTCCCCATCTTCCAGTGTGGATGAATCATATTGACTTGTTTCCATAATTATCTCATGATACATAAATATTTACCCAATGAATTTAAGGGATATATAGTTCTAAATCTTCACATAATTAAAACCATATATATATATATATATTCTACAATAATATAAATAATATTAGAACCATTAAAAATGGTTTTGATAAACATTTCATCATAACATAACCCATGGAAAAGTAATAAACTTCATTAAGATCAATCCATAATAAAATTAAAACATTTATGGAAATTATAATAATTGTATCCTTGGCTTATATCACTAATAAAACATATTTATCATCAAATAACATTGTATTATATGGAAAATTATTTTGAAATAACACATGAAATAATTCTTGAAAAAAATACCAATTCTATTTTGGGAAACATTATTTAAATAATTAAATGTTTATCAAATCGTTTTCATTTAAAATAAAAATTATGCCTTATAAAATAATATTTTCAAATTATTTTAAACATTTTTTAAATTCTTTTTTCATCAAAAAATTCTAAAATATCAATTAAATCACTTATAAAACGTTTTCTGAAAACATGTACTTGTTGCAACATAGATTCATGAACGAAGATAGAATTAACATACATGAAACTAATAATATCATGAAAATAAGTATATTCATGATAAAAAAATTTAAAGAGTAGTATATACACATCGTAAAAGAATATAGGTTCATAACATAACATGTGTTTCAAATAAAGAAAAATCGAGACAAAATTACCTTTCTGATTTGGTAATTATTTAACTATAATCCTCAATAATGATATATAATAAAATGGATATGTAAATACTCATAGATTTTAATATAAGTTTCATATTAAACATTCATAGAAATTACATACATCACAAAAAATAAATAGTTGTTGAACATGGCTTATATCTCAGGAAAATTAAAAGTGAGATGAAAATCCCATAACATATATCTTTATTCTTATTGTACTCGTGAGAACATTATATGTAATAAATATAATATTATTATACATATATTATAGAACCATATTCATGTATATAATACCATATATGATTTACATATGACTTTATATAACCCACTCATTAACAATTTCATGCTTAATTTATGTATCATGTAATAACCACTTTGTTTCTCAATCATGTTTTTACTTGTTATTATTGGTCCTCATACTTAGAAAATGATTTATAAAAGTTATAAATATAAATTTTAATACATCATTCATGATGATGGTAGGTCGTACGTACGTATATACACTGCTTTCATTTCATGTTTTATTGAAACAATGTATGTAAATGACATATGTGTATAAATGTATATATAATTATATTATTTTATAAATATTACTTCATATATCTCTCATATAATTTCACTATACCCATCCTTATAAAATTCCATGTATTGTGTGAGTGAATCACATCGATTTGAGGATGTGGTAGTCCACACATCCACAAATGAGGTTATGGTATTTACACAAAATAGAAAGTACGAAGGTTTGTGTTATATAATAATTAAGGAAGCATAAATACATACAATATATCATATAAATCATATGTAAATATTAATTACATAATTATTTATATCCTTGAAATCTAGAAATGGATGAATTAGTGACATAGTTTCGCGAGGTGGTAGTCCAACATACACAGGAATGATGATTATGAATACCATTTGATAGAATCACATGTGAGTGTAGGTAAAACCCTAAAAATAAAAACTCATAAGTATATTAAGTATATTTATTTTATTATATAAACATGAAATAAATATAATTTAATGGTTTTAGGGAATAAATAAAAGAAAAACTTTCATTGATGAACGTTACCTATTTTTTGGTTATCTCCTTTTGATTTGCAAATATGGACTCCAATGGTTGGATTTTTACCCAATGGAATTCTTGAAGGATTAAGGGATGTCTTTTAAAGGATATTTGGATAGATATTTGAAGAACCAAATCGGTTTTATGATGTTAATAAATGATGATAATATGTACCCTTTTATAAGAGAGGGGAGGGGCACCATGGTAATTTATCAAAATATTAATAAAATCAATATCAATACAAATACATCCAAAGGTATTTTTAATAAAATATAATATAAGAAAAGGTTTTAATATCCTAAATATATATTTTATACAATTCTTGGTGTTATTTTAAACCTTATCAATTTAATTAACCCATAATTAATCTATTTTAATTTTAACTACTCTAAAAAAGATTCCAATATTAAGAGGACGTACTTTTACCTATAAAGTGTCATTTATACCATTAATGAAATATTTAATATATTTTATACAATATAAGATCCCATTTTTATTTTTTTAATATTCTTATTATTTCTTAAATAACATAAAATAATATTATTTTCAAAAAATATCGTAAGTGTCAATTTCGACACTATTCATTACTTTGACATCTTGAAAATCAATAAAACAAAATAACATAGATCAAATTAATTTAGTACACACAAAACACGTCATATTAACTTCTAAATTTCTTTTATCACCATAATTAAGTGAATTTATACTTATTTTAATATTTTTAATATCATTTAATTGATTGTTTCATTGATATAATAATTAATGCATCATCATTTGATTAATTATTTTTGATAATTATTATTTTTGAAAAAAATTATAAATAAATTTATATGATTTATATTAACATGTTACATTTAATAATAATATATATCATTGAGAATATATTCTCTTTATGAAAATATTAAAAAATATTACACTTAAGTATGAGTGTGATATTTTGTCGCTCTTACGGATTTTAATAATATCTATGTAATTTTAATGTATTGTTGACCATTAAATTATTACAATTATAAAATGATGTTTTTATTATCCAAGTTATTTCATAAGAAACCTTTTGACATTTTAGGGAATTTTTCAAATATTTATTATGATATTTTTACCCTTAATTACATAATTTACCCATAATCATGTTATAAAAAATTAATAAAGATATTATTCATATGGTCCAGAAATAAATTGGACTTATTTACTAAATTTTTACCTTCATATTAAAAATTGGGTGTCCATTTATAAAAATTATAAACACATAATTGGTTAAAATTAAATCAAAATTAACCATGTTGACGGAACGAGAAAACAGGTTTTTAAAGTGAAAAAGTCAAAACAATTAGAATCTTTTTATATCCAAATCCATTGTGAAATTGATTAAAATCACCAAAATTTGATTAATTGATACAATATTTATTTAATTTTACTTTATAAAAACTAAAAATATAATTTAACACTATCAATTATTTTGATGAAATAGTTGTTTTCAATAAAAATTCAATAATTTTTAATATTCGACAAAAAATGAAACATAAAAGAAAAAGACAAAAATAATTTACCCAAATAAATTTTGATATAAATATTTCAAAGAAATTTTTTATATTGTTGAATATAATTAATAAAATTTTATAAAACTATATTTAAAAAAAATTCTCCATCAATATATTACAAAACAATCTTTTTTGAAAGATACTTCTTTAATGCGTTAAATTTCATTTTTTTTATATCATGTCTAGAAATCGCAAAAGATGAATTTGAAACATTATATTGAATATATTATAAATATATTTCATTAATATAATACAACAATATTTAATTTTTTATTTATAGGTATAACACACTTGTGACCATCTAAATCGTTTTTCAGAAATACATATCGTTTTAGTTTTTAAAATGGTTTTAAATTCATTTATAGTTAATTAGTAAAATAATTATATATAAATGTGTAAAAAATTTCATACTTCATTTAATATTCTCATACATAGAATTCTAATTACTATGTTATAATTATATTTCATATATAATTATAATAATAAAATGTTGTTTCCTATAAAATCAACCTTGCATGTAATGCAAGATATGATGGTGTTGTGTTTAGTGCAAGATTATCATGTTGTATCATGAAATTATATCTACAAATGATATCAGATTACATAAAAATATATTTTATAAATATCATGGGGTGTTACACACATCAAGTTAAGGTATCCTTAGTCTACACTCTCAGGGTGTAGTGTTCACACATCCACCATTTTGAGTAGTGTTACCTTGGATATTAATGAGAATCCATCTTCATTCATACCTAACATTGAACCCCAAAATAGTAACTATGAATTCTCAATGTTAGGTCAATGTCTGATTCCTATTGTGAGGGAGGCTCTAGGAAATCATATACATCGAGGAAATACTAATTACTAAATGACCCCAGTAATCAAATTTAATACCCTCCTAGAACCCATAGTTAAACTTCATAGTATCCTATAACATGAAAATAATCATCCAAACCATATCAAGAACATATATTAGATCCTAGGGGCTTTTAAGCATCAATCATGGGGATCAAACAGTTACCCTTGGGATGTTTTACATCAATATTGTAGGATATATTCCCAGTGATAGCTCATCCCACCATTTTAATATTAGAGGACATAGGCATTCACAATGTTTTAATTTTATAATCATTCGAATCATGGGAAACCTGAGCTTCTATAGTAGTCTCAAAATGTAAAAGGAATCCAAATAATCTAGGGAATTTCTATATTCATGCCACCACATAGGATCTGATGTTGGATCCTAGGAACCACCTCTAGGAATCCACACCCACATTAACAACACACATTAGATTCTAGTCCAACAAGGAATCCATCCCAAGTAAGCTATCAAATCAGATCCTAGACATTTCAGGTATCTTGGGGTCTCCTCAACATCCACATGTGCTTTTCGAGTGTCCTAGGTAATCATAATAGTGCCATGTACAATGGTAAATACCTCTGAATCCTAGGAAATCAAAAATTAAAAAATTGAAATAAAAAATTCATACTAAGGGTTCTTTGAATACCTAGTCCCATCTTTATTATCAAATTCACTTTAGGAATATATGTTTGATACATTTTCGAAGTTGAAACCTAATAACATCTCTACCTAGGTCCAAATACACACATTTTGGTTCTTTCTATCACTATTGTTCCTACTAGGGTCCCTGGGTAATAACAAGGGAGATACTACCTTATTTGGTTCCACATGGTGAACATAAGGGTGGTGGAACCCCACATGGGTCCTCAGTCACAATCTGGAATCATGGGTCATTGCCCGATACTCAGAGGATGTCATGCTCTATAGTAGTCTTGTAATATTATCATGGTCTCAAATACCATATTCTTGTTTTCAATATATAAAATTTACTTACTTTCAATTCCATAATAGATCAAATACTCCTCCAACTACTTTCATAGTAAATATCAAAAGCGTCTATTAATATTCGAATGACCTCAATCCAACATAACCAGAACATACTAATGTAATCTGATTAAGAGTCACTATATTACTATATAGAGAAACTTTATGTGCTATAGAATAACTATGGATATGTTCATGGTATTTATAAAAGAGTATGAGCTCCATATAAAGGGCTAAAAAATCTATGTTTCCAATCTGATAAAGGTCATATGAATTATCAAAATGATTTTCTGTTTTCTTGAATGGTGGATCTATCAGTTGGAAGAGTTCTAAACATTCCATCATAGATGTCTCAACAATAGAGGAAGAGTACATTGCTACATTAGATATAGTGAATAATGATATTTGTATTAGAAATTTCATTTTTAAACTTGAGGTGGTCCTTGGGATTGAAGGAGTAATTGAGATTTATTATTAAAACAATGGAGTCATTACTCAGGAAAAGGAATATTAGTCTCACAAAATGGAAAAATAAATCCTTCACCAATACTATCTAATATGATTGATCGTTGAGGGGAGCGATGTAAATAACTAAAAATGTAAATGTAGTTGCATAGGATAATGTATTATATCCATTGATGAAACCATTTCCATAGTAAAAATATGATGGTCATATAGAAAATCTAGCTGTAAAACATACGAGAGATTGGCTGTAATGTTTTTAAATGATTCATATTATTATTATAAAGGAATCCTACATTTATCATCATTCATGTGTGATACACATTAAACAATGGATCACCAACATTTATAACTCCAATCAATTTTTTAATAGATCAAATGTTCTTTCAATTCAACTATACCAATTCACTTGGAATAAAAATAACATAGACATAGAAACAAGATTTGAGATGGGTAATTTGAAATTCTCAATACAAATTTTATGAACCAATTACCTCTAGGATTTAAACCTCTTACCTCTTGTTTAATCTATAATTTCCTTCCAACTCCACATGTTCGTCATATATTAATTATTAAACTTTGATATATTTATATATATATATATAATTAAATGTAAATGGATTCATATATATATACATGTTCAAAGACAGACATAGACAAATATATATTAACATAACTTCATTTTAGAAATATTAATTACTATTTAATATTTAATAATTACAAATATATATGTATAGAAAGATAAATATATTTAAAAACATATAATTATAAGTACATATATATATATATACACGGATATATATATATATATATATATATATGTAAATATTGGTATATATACATAATTATGTATAAATATATATAAATACATATAAAAATATATAAATATACATGATTATATAAATATAAATATAAATTTATATTTAATTATTTATTATTAATTGTTAATTTATGTTTATATGTTGTGAACTAATTAATATTAATTTAATCATAAAATAAAAAAATTACATAATAATTAATACTTACTAATTACTTAAATATATACATACATACATATTTAATTATGTAAAACTAAACATAAATATATACATACGTAAATATATATAAATACATATCATTATTAACACACATAAATATATAAAAATATATTCAAATATATATAACATAATTTTGTATAAATATATATCTAAATATACATATATAAATATATACAAGTAATTATATTAAAATATATATTGATATATATATATATATCAATTTAATCAGTATTAATTATTAATAAATAATTATTATTTATGAATTATTAATTAATTAATATTTCAAAAAAAATTAAACATCTCTTAAATGTTTATATATTTACATTTTTTTACATTTCTATACATTTATATTTATTTTTACATTTTTATATGAATTTTCAAATATTTATCATTAATTATTTCTAATTATTAATATTGATTACAAAAAAATAACAGTTCTACTTATTAATTATCAAAAATTTATATATATTATTACATATTTATACACCCACAAACACACATGTCCTCTTAATTGTTTTTATTGAGAAATTAATAACTAATGATTTACACCAAGTGATAAATGGTTACTAATTACGAAGTAATTAAAAACATAAACAATTACAAATGAATAATAAATTGTTAATATTTTATTATAAAATTAAAATAATTCATAATTTATAGTAATATTACAATTTAAATAAAATATTAATAATTATAAAATATTAATTACTATTATCACATATATATAATTAAATATGTAATTACATATATAATTGTACATATACATATATAATCGTATATATAATTACAAATATAATATAAAATTAATAATTATTTCAAACCATATGTAATTAATAATTTGTAAGATATATTTAAGGGTTAATAATGAAAAATTAAAAATAATAAAATTTTAATAATGATTTTTTTATTATTTCTTGAATATGAAAGATTTATTACTAATTAGTTATTATTTGTAACACGTAAATATAATATATAAATTATTATTTATTAATTAATTATTTTAAAATATAATAAATTTCATGATGGTTTTTTATGTATTTAATGATTGTTTAAACTACTGCTAAATAATTAAGCATCTCATTTAGCAGCGGATTTCAAAACCAACATTAAATAAACTTTTTCATGACATGTATATATGTATAACATATAAAATTATATTATAAAAAGAATAAATAAATATTAAAACTATTAATATATATAATTATATATAATAACATTTACACACATGCTTGTACAGACATATATATCATAAAAAAATATATTCATATAAAATACAAATATATATATACACATTTATATATATATACAATATAGTGACCCATGATTTATATACATAAATACTGCATCATTTTAGATGAACATTCAAAACATTTCACAAATACACCCTTAGAGACTATAAAGGATTATTTTGTTTGGATACATGATACATTGACATATTTTTTCATAATTTTTTTTAATCATATCTCATAAAGATCATCCATTTTAATACACTTCATATATCTACTCTACTAAAACCGTTATTATTAACATGGTGAAATGAAACATAGGAAAGTGTAAGATCAGATTCCTAGTAAGGGTAATCAAGGTAGATATCAATGGATGATCATAGGAAATCATAAAATAATCATAAGGGAATGAGATCATGACCATAATATAAATTTTTTTTACACAATCTCTCAGTGATCATAAACATTATTCATAGTATAAAGTATCATGATATCAAAATATAAGATTCATAATACTGAGATATATTCATAAATCAATAATGAACCGTAAGTTCACATCATAAATATGTTTCACCATCATAATTACAGAGACCATTTCAGATGTCAATTTTATCTACTGATACCATCACATCATAACAGATCTTGCATCAACATATATTCTCCATAGTGGATTAGGCCCATCGACTTGTTTCCCATAGAGGATCAAGAACGTTGACTTCTTTCCCAGAGGGATCAAACACATCAAATTGTTTACCATAATTATCTCGTGAGATACAATACATTAACTGATGCATTGGATGGATATATAAATTTGGTCTCATTTATCACATAATGAAAACCGTACATATTAATTCCACAAGATCATAAAAAATTCATCATATCATAACATGTTAAGAGGAAACTGGATTCATAAATATTTCATCCTAGAATTACCTATGAAAAGGAAATTGGTTTCATAATCATTTTATAAAACATTCATAAGAAAAATTATTAAGCTATTATTGGATAAAATCTCTTAAAAATCATAAGTAACATTAAAGGTTTTCATCTTAGATGAAAATTTCATTAAAAGGCCACAAGGATTATTTCTTGAGGAAAGTATCATTTTCAATTGAAATCACTTATTTAAAATTAAAAATTTTACTAAATCTTGTTGAAAAAATTTATAAGAAAGAATCTTTGAAACATTTAAAGTAATATTCAAAGAATTTAGTTTTCATTAAGGTAGGAAATTTTGTTTATGGATTATACGTTAAAAAATATTCCTCTCACATTTTCGGTAAATCGCCAAAATTCCCTTTTTCAAAAATTGACAAAAACATTAATATTAAACAATTTCTTTAATAATTAATCCATGGTCAAAAATTAATATGGGAAATCATATTATAATATTCAAAAAATTATTGAAAACATTTTTAGAAAACATTGATAAGGAAGAAAATGGAGTTTTGATTGAAGAGATAAATAATCAAGGTATTCCTTACAAAATAATACTCATGAGTACATATGGTTGTTAAAATGAAGGGAAAACATGTATCTAAAATAAATAACCCTATTATAATAAAATTCATGACTATTCATTGGTTATTATAATACATCATCATCAGGTACATCATCATAAAAAATCCATTTATATAACAAGATTATAACATAAAACCATTACCACTTTGGTAACTTTAAAATCAATACCTCAAGAAATAGGGGGAATTATATGGGAATTTATATCACCATAATTATCATTAGGGTAATAATAAAATACATTCATGGTAATTATATAAACCACATATGCTAGTGGTTAATATGGAATATGTCCCGGTTAAGTAAAAGTGAGATGAAAATATCATACCTAGAGTTACACTTTCATTTAATGTACTATAACCTCATATATAATAAATTTAATTTTTTAAAAAATTATATTAAATAATAATTTACATACTTATTAAATCATAAATTATACTCTTATAATATTTCAGCATCCCTTTATTAAAAAATCCTTATTAAAGTCATTGTTTCCGGGTGTAAATCTTTCTCTTTTCTTGACAGTTTCATTTCAGTAGTTTCAGACCTTGTACATTGATCATGGTTCCATAATAAGAAGAATGTTTATTATTATATAAATATAATATCCATGAATTACATATATTTATATTTATTCATAAATAATATTGAAATATTAATCAATTTCCTCGTTCAGGGAGACGGTAAGTCGTACATATGAACATTGTTTTCACATTTCAACAGAATAAATGAAATAAAGATAATGTCAATTAAACTATATAATTATTATTATACCATATATATATATAATATTAGTTAAATTTATTCATAATACCATCAATGTAGAGAATATATGAAAATCCAATCACATCGTTATAAAGAGGTAGTAGTCCATATGTACGTATGAGCTATGTTATCATTTTAAAATAAGTTGAATGGTAAGATGATAGAAGTGAAATAAATTTTTAAATAGTATTATTATGTAATAAATATAATAAATATAATTTAAATCCATCATTATATCTTTCTATGAGAGGTGACGCTGGGAAATTAATTACATCGGAATGTGAGGTGGTGGTCTTCTGTACACCTGAACGATGGTTTCATTTCCCCTAAGATGGAATAGGATGTAGATATAGATTATTCCATTAATATAATAAGATATAATTATATGTAAGATAATTGTATTATTATTTATTCACATTTGAATAACATATTAAGGAGATAGAAGAAAAAATAAAATAAAAACACCGAATTATATACTATACCTCTTCACCAGAAAAAAAATCTAGGGTTCTACTAAAATCCTTCTTGGATGGTTTTTTGAAAAAAAAAAGGGACTCTTGGTCTTGGTTTGGGATGTAAATAATGTACTAAGTTATGTATTTTTTAAAAAATGACTCTTTATGTGTTAATTTAAGAGGTGATGTGGTTCATTTTTTATAAATGACAGTTAGAGAACTTTTTGGAATTTCATAAATGATTAATACATAAAAATGTCATTCTCTATCCAAATGCCTCAAAATGGTCATATATTAAATGTAATTGTTGTATTTGGTTGAAATAAAATAAACAAATAATATTTTGATCGGTTTATTTGGTTTTTTGAATCTTTTATTTTGGATTCAAACCTAAGTTAACCTATTGTTGCATTTACCGCGATAACATATTTTTCACTCTCAATGGGTTATAAATTTAATTATAAGTTGAAAATTTCCTCATAAGTATACAATTTATTAAATTTTAGACATTATATTATCTAAATTTTCCTTTTTTTATTTATAAATAATTTTATAATAAATCATTTTTATAAAATATCAACAATTTCATTTTTCACACTATTCATTTAATTTGACACTAAAACCCCCCAAAAATTATTGAAACTAAATATAATAATGAACACAAAAATTATTTTTTATATTAATCTATAAAACTCATGGTATACATTAAATCACTCAAATTATACCAAATTTAATATTTTTTTAATTTTTTTAATTTATTATTCAATTAATTGAAGATGTAATGTGTCAATGTTGGAAAAGAATTTAAGTGAATTATATTATTACTAAATATTATAAATACATTACCATTATGAAAATAATTTTATTATTCTCAAAATATAAATTTATATTCGTTAACATATTTCTTTTCTCCCTATGTGAACACATAAGAGGTATTTAAATATAAATTCAATGGATTATGGAAGTGGGTGACCCGATAAAGTGTTATCATGACCATGTTAAATTAAAATATAGTTTGAATTATAGAATAAATATGATTCCAGGTGGGGTATGTTATTCCAATACATTATTTTTATAGTCCTCCTACCAATGTACCTATGGTTCCAATGTGCTATCCCCTTTCCAGAAACCACCATTTCACCATTTAAAAAAAATTCCCTTTATAAAGGGGAATAGCATCTAACATGATGTATGAAACCCTCATTTCCATTTACAATATGTTATTTTGGGAAACAATTGTTTTCTAATGCCAAAGAAAGCAATTTTAAATCATTATACCATGTATATCAGATATCAAAAATTGTATACCATTCATTAAAACAATTATAAATTGTCATTATAATAAACTAAGAGCACAATGTTTATAAAATGATGAAAAATATGAAACAACCTACCATAAACAATTAAATCCAGAAAATAATTGGTGAACCCATAATAAATAATGAGAAGATAAGACCTTACACATTATAAAAAATACTATATAAATTTGGTAATGTGAAACCCTAGGCTACCATTATCATTAGGAAGAGTGATACAAAAGAAAAGGAGGAATGAAAAATATGAAATAAAGAAATATCCACTTAATAAAATATTTTCTAACAGTATTTAAGAAAAACTTCATTGAAAAATAGACCAAGGATGGAGAAATAATAAAAAAATTATGTTCTTGAGGATTTAAGGTTTAAAATGAGTATGAAATGAGGGAGAAAAGGGATTAAATCTTCCAAGGGTAATATACTAAAACTATTTTTTTGATGTTTTTGGGAACATCCATGGTTTTCAAAACTATGCACAAATCATGAAGACAAAACTATCTCACCTAATGTACAACCATAGTAATGGAAAACATTTAAAAACCATGTGATTATTCAATGATAAAAAATAAAAGTTTTCCGTAGTTTTTTTATGATTATCTATAACTATTTTTAAACCATATGATATCAATTACCCCCATTTTTTCAAATTTCAATAGGAATGATCTATAAATTAAAGGTAGGATTTAAAACTAATAAATAATACATTTGGTGGAAAAAATGATTTCATGGGTGTGATAAATATTCTCAACATATCAGTTTTTCACCTAGATTTTCATATAAAAGTTGGTAGATCAGTAAAGTAGTGAGGTTATTATAACCTAATAAAAATTTCCCAATCCCAATTCCCATGAGAATCAACGTAGTGTTTCCATATCACTCTTACCAGTGTGATAGATCTCCCAAAAACATATTTGAATAAGGATTAAAAAATTTGAACCAGATGTTATTGCCAAGAGACATTATATTCATTGTCTATATATTTCATGTTTAAAATATAGGTTTGGTATATATTATAGTTATTAAACTACATACTATAGAACACATTAGGGATTCATGTCAAATAAAGATATAAGATAAAATGATAAGTAAATTTTATGATTCTATCAGTGACCTAAAAAAGTCCTACATTGCTCAGAAAAAATATTCCCTACCTAATAATCAATCAGTCACCCATCGAAGGTAATACCTTTAGCAACACCCAGTCACTAACTAAAAACTTCAATGGGTGACACTGATGATTTTCCTAAGAATGGTGATTAAACTGAGCCATAAAAAATAATTTCTAGACCATATGAATATTACCCATCATATTCTAGATGATACATTCCCCACTATAGAAGCCTCTCCCACCTAGTCCAAATATAGGGGAGAACAACATAGCTGAATATACCAGAAATCAAAAGAAGAAATTATGATATAAGGATGTAAACTATTAATATCGGAAATCTCAAATTGTCCCAAATGGATATCCCACAAACCATCAATGTAATAGATATAGAAAATGAGAATGTCATATAAAATCTAGATTTATTTCTCCATATAGAAACCTATCTGTGTATAGTAGGTCTTAAAAATAATTTCCCAATACCTTGAATCATGAGGAGAACCAATAGTCCCTATCAGAGATCATAATTGATGGGAACTCATGAAGCATCATAATATCCTCCACATACAGCATCCTAATTTCATCCATCATAATTCTACCATTTATCATAACAAAATTAGTATATTTAGTCAATAAACCAATCATGGAACATATGTAATTCTTACCCCAATTGATATGAGGAAATCCAATATATTATTCTTGGATATCTATTCTCAATTCTATACTAGAACCAAAATTGGTTGTAGAAAACTATAGGGACTATGGTGCTGAACATTTACCTATTGACTAATGTATCATGATGAAACAAAATTATTTATGTAACCTATCATACCTATACATGAGTATCATTATTTTATATCATTATAAATTTTGGAGGAATCAGGTTGGATAACTCATTGTAAATGAAAACTATATCATATCATTACATTCCTCATATACGAGAGAATAATATACTTGTTATAGTAGTATAAAATAACCTAATGAGATAAAAACCACTCACCGGTGGTCACACCACCATATAAAATTATCCCAATGGATTGGAGTTTTTTATATACATGTTTCTCATAGTGAATAAGTTTGAGATGATAATGAATAAATTGATTTTTAGTATAAAACGCATCTTATCTCTCCTTAATAGCTTCAAAATGTATATAATGAAAGAAACACATGAGGATCTATTCATCACTTGGATCCATCAATGATTTTGATGGGAAGATACTCATAATACCATCAATAAATGCATCCTATTTTCCCAGTAATTAGATAATGATAATGTTGAATGGATATTGGTATTCAACCCATTTCCATTGCCTTATATTTTTATATTTTTACTTGAATATGTATCTAAAACATTTGTTGTTGGAGTAATATTAAAAAAACATTTTTAGTGAATATTTGATTTATTAAGAATGATATAATTTCATCAAAATGTTTTATGTATTTTAATTTATGGAATATTTAGGATGAGATAATTCATTTGAGAATATGATAAATATTCTAGTTTGATCCATTAAAATTCACTAAAGTATTTTATCCATAAATATTATTCTATGTGTTATTTGATATTAATTTTTGAAAATATGTACTCACTCTATGGGAAACAACTATAATTTAGACCACCTGAGTTAGATATTTTATTTTATTAGTGTAAATGTGTCTTGGTGTCAAAGTTGGACTGGACTCATCCAATTGGATACAACATCACTATTTGGTCCATAACTTCAACATTTGATCATTGATTTAATTAAAATTTTTATAGCATATATGGAACCCAAAGAAAGAAAAAAAATACTTCTATAAGGATAGATGTTTCACACCTTTTTGAGTTAAAAAAATCGGTTTTATTTGAATGTAAATATTTTAACGAATTTCTCCTTCATAAATTAAATTTTTTGAAACCCTAGCAACCCATAAACTCTATATATGTGTGTTTTTTAATTTTGGAGAATTTTGGGAACATATTTTGAATTTGAGGGTAGATTATAATTGTTTCTTATCCAATTTTACAATTATTTCAAGATGGGTTTTTATTGATGAAGGGATCACCTCATCAAAGCCTCCTCCTCAGTGTTATTGTAATGTTTTTTGTAATAAACACAAAATTTATAATCTATTTATTATTTAATATAAAATTTATTTCTGCTAAAAAATTTCTATTTTGGCTTGAAATCAATAATTGAAATGACATTGGGTTATACACATTCTAAACCATTACACAAGAAAAACATTTATATGATGATTACACTATCCATGGAAGAGGATTTTTTCTTAGAAAACAATTTAATTATTAGCTTCTTAAATAGTTTGGTTAAATGAAATGAGATAATATAATTCTATTAATATGATATATGACTTTATTTTTATATTAAAAGAAACCTATCGAACAATTTTTCAATTAATAGAAAATAAGTGAGGTCGAGTAATGTGTGAATTATTAAAGGGTGATCTTAATCAGTAAAACAAAACAACGTGGATTGAATTTTTTTTCTGTTATAATGAAATCCATAATATAAATTCATCATAATATCCATTATGTATATGATCCACATTTCACCACGGACAATAAACTATTATTATAATGAAAATAAAAGTTGGGTTCTATGATTTCATGTTCCCAATGTAGCATAGGGTTTAATTAAATTCATATTTGTGGTTTATGTAAATTCTCATATGGTTTAAGGTTATAAAATAAGGGTATCATAATCAAGTGGAAAATAATTGAAATAATATTTATTAAAAATTAATAAAACAGGGAGATTTATATTGATTAAAACTTCTAAAAAATATTTTAAATAAAATCTTCTCATAGTGTTTTATCAAGACGGTACAACACATTTGCAATTTGGTGGTAGTTTTTTAATTTGTCAGCAGTTTAAACCGTTGATATATAGTTCTATGAATTTATAAAAAACTAATGTTAAAGATTCCAATGGAATCTAACTCTCATCTATTCCATCCATTGAGCATTGATTTTTGGAAACAATCATAGAACATCTGTTTAGCAGTAGTTTCTCCTCAATAAATTGTTGAACAGATAACAACGGCTTGATCCACCTCTATCTAACATGCATTTTTTGGTCTGGGAAACATCTACTAAAACAAAAAAAACTACCATTAAATAATTTTAGACACTATATAGAGACATTTTAAAATTTCTCTAATCATTAATTTCTAACATATGGAAATGGTTTAAACTACTGGAATATATCGATTTAAAATAATATATGTGAAATCATCATCCATAGAATAGGAAAAAATAGATATCCAACTATAACACATCAAGATATAAAATAACACACTATTTTCTATATAAAACCCCTATAAAATTTGAATAAAATAAAACAACTCTATGAGTTTCTAATGCAGCACATTGATAACATTATGTATCAAAATCATTTCAGACAATCTGGTGACAAATGTCTTATGAAATCACACCAACAACTAAAAATATATATTAAATAGTCAAAATTCACATTTATTGGTGTTCCAAATTCCATAATTCATGTTCTATCCTAATGAACTCTGCTTGACTCCCTCCCCATCTCTATCTCCACATCCTAATTTCAGTACCTTCATGACAATTATTTTAAAAATTAAACATTGTTTTATAGTTATATATGATATTAAAACAAATAAATGTTTGTCTCATTAATGATTTTTATGTTGTTTAATTTACCTTATCACTACCATACATTAATGAAATATCACTAGGTAATGATCCATAAATATTTTTATATAATTAATCAAATGCATTATTTAGTGTCATGGCCTTTTCATCTTTCATCTTTATATGATCCCCCTATTCTAGAATTTTGTGTTGCATTGCAACACACACCCTGTCAACTATAATAATGTGGAATAAATTTTTAAAAGACTATTAATTTTTAAAATATTAGAATTTAAAAACAAAATGAAATTCAATTACATCATAATGTATGAAAATTACCATTATGTGTGAATCAAATATTTCATTTTTCATAGATTTAGGCACATAACGTCAATTAGTATAGGTAATTGGAAGGGTAAGTAGCATCACCAACAGATGTACTAGAATGTGTCGAAATAATCATGTGGTATCATCTATAAAGACTCTACAATAGTAAAATGGGACAACAATCATTAATCCATTCATATTCCTGGTATCTGGCTTGTTCATATTTCACTATGTAGAATCATTGTTTACACATTTTATTAAAAAATAGTTATTATTATAAAAAATTGAATTAAATTTATTCATATTAATATTGGTACCTATAACTATCACCATCCAATATCCATGATAAAAATGGGTGACGAATTTATCCCTTGATACTTTACCTACTGAATGGGGAGGTGTTTCCTCCAATATTGAGAGTCAACTAGGATAAGTGAAATTCTTCCTCCTTGGAATTCATGTCATTTAATGAAATAAAATTAACTTAAAAACATATATTTCAAAAAAATAATTCATAAATAATTATAAATATTAATATATGCATAGTACTAACAAATAAATTATATATAGCGATGATAATGAATGAAACCACATATAACATATGTGGTTGATAAATTAATAGATGACTGCACATAAAATCAATTTTTCTATTAATCGTGTCATTTTCCTGATCCATCATTAAATAATCTATATCATAATCCCTTACAAGAATAATATTTTCAATATAATGATTGAAAAATAAATTCATTTTTTTTCTATTGAGGTGATTAAATTTCAGAGGTCAAATACTCCACTTTATCACCCATATCAAACTACTCTCTTTGTTTTAGGTAAACAACTATGCTCTAACCATTATCCACAACATATTTTACAAAATACACCATTTTTATTGATATGATAAGATTTACAGATCATGTAATTCATGTTGACCAATATCCATCAACTGAGAGAAGTTACTCGATTTAAATTGTAATGAATCTCTTTTAATACCCCTCGTAATATAGTCCCACATTCATTTGAATAAATTAACTGAAAAATTCTTGTGGTGGTTTGATTATATAATATCATTAAACTTTACATAATATCCAAATTAGAAAACTATAAATATACCCTAATTTTTTTTTCAATCCCTCATTCCGATCGACAATACAAAATTTAAATCCATTCACATTATAAGCATCGAAATTTCCTAACATGTTTACTGGACCTTGACCCCGAAACCTAAATTCTACTACAAACATAGCCCAATGTTAGTATTCGTGTTTTAAAAAAGTAATATACATTATTATATTTTAAAAATATTTTTTAAACCTAATATCAATATTTATTTCAATATTTATGAACTTATAAGACATACAAACCATTATACAAGCTCATTATTAACAGATATTTTCATATCATTCTCATTTAATTTTTTCTCCTAATTCATATATTTGTTAGAATATTTAGATCTTCAATTAATAGATCTATAATTTTACAATTCATCAGCATATATCTCTATGATTGTAACAATTCCATTTCTATCTGGGTAACATTTGAGCTCTTCCAAATTGATTAGCCAATAACATGAAACATTTATTGTTTTTCTGTTAGTTGGGATTGAGTTGATGTGTCACGAACACATCCAAATCGATTTATTATTGTATCAATATCATCCATGTATCTATATGAAATGTAAAGACAATCCTCTTCCAAATAACCTTCAGAAATATAGCCTTAAGGTTGAGATTTATTTTTTCATGTATGATACTTAATGATCGAGATATTGTGAAAAAAATAAATAAATAGTAATTATGTATTTAATTAAGTTCTATAAATTGATTACGTATGATTCAAAACATATAAATAAATTATATCTCAATTGGATAGATCTATGAATAATTTATGGTGCTTTATAATTTAATTTCTTCAATTAAAAGCACATTTAAATCAATCATGAAAATAAAAAATGAAAAAGAAATGATCACCTCAATTGAAAAAAATTGTCACTATGATTCTCTCGTGAAGGTATTCATGTTCCAATGGTTGTATAATTTTCTCACATAGTTGTCTAAACAATGTTAAAAATCGGATTACAATAGAATTAATTTTTTCAGGTAAAAATATAAGTAATTTTAATGGTAGAAACTACTATAGAAAAATATGTGAATCATGACATATCATTAAATTTAACCTATGAGGATTTTTGTCAACACACCTTGAGAAGTTACTTGAATTCCCATAATATTCCTTTAAATTATTTAAAATTAGAATGAAATTATTTTTATCCCAATTTTTCATTTCAAAAATATATATATAAAACATTCCTTTCTCATCGGTCCTACAAACACGCTTTATGTTCATTGATTGGAAGTCCATCCAAGAATTGAGATGGTCCTTCCGCAATGTGATGAATAAATTCTCAAAAAAATTCATTTCAATATTTATGAAATCAAGACTATGCCGTAAAAGATAAAATTCCCCATATGTAAATTTGAATAATATAATTTTTTATTCCATTATTGTGTTCCGATTTCACATAACGATGCACTTAAAACCAATATACTACTATCATTCAATTGATGCACGTAGAAAAAATTTATTTCAATATTTCCATGTTATATAAATATTTCACAACTTTTTAACAACATTTGTGGTGGTCTACGATATATTGAACCAATTAATATTTAATAGTTAAACCAAAATATTTTATATGCATTTAGAAATATTCGATGACCCAAAAAACCCATTTTTTATTATAAGTTACTCATTCATAATCAAAATAAAATTTACAAATAGGAGATGAAAAACGCATATAATTATTCTAAATAGATATGTTATCATGTCTAGGGAATTCACGAATGGTCCACATTAGAGCTGTGTGAATTCTCAACATTATTCTATAAGATGCATCATATGAATCAACATTGTTTCCCCATAAATCCTATAAATATTGATTTAGAGTCTAAACATATAGATCAATATCATTTATAGGAATTTTTATTACAGTAATAATTATAAAAATGATATAATGTTATTGTTTCATACACATCCACAGAGGCAGATCGCACATGGTCAAACAATCAGCCAAATTCTATAACTAGTTTACAATGTCCCAAATGGGTTAAATCCATTGATATATAATCCCAATAGAACATTCCTAGGATTATATGAGAAATATGAATGAAATGAATAAAAGTTCTTCAATGATGTTGAATATCTTGGATATTTTATTTACCCATCATTATTATTATCTATATAATGCCACTTCATATACTTAGTGCTTTTTAATGAAATGAATATTCCTTGAAATCGAGGTTTTCAAGGTAAGTAACAGAAATCCATTTCCAGAATGTGAGTTTTTTCTTCTTCAATGTATTATGATGATTCAGATTTCCATCATCACCCATTGAATGTATTCTAGAAGAAGAACATTTTTTTAATCCTTTCTACTTGAATATTCTCCCCAATAATGCATATAATCCTTGGGACAAACATTTATTTTTATATAATTCAGATCAATATTGTTAAAAAAATTCTTTATCATAAAAAGGCCTAGGTATCTTAGCTTCATGAAATGCATCATGAAAAAAGTCCAATATCATAGAAATCACCTTATTTTTAATTTCATAGAGGCATTTTATATGATAAGACATAAAAATAAAAGAATGTTCTGAATATTTCAAACATCCACCATACAACTCTTGATTAAAATAATCAAATAAAACATTAAATTCGTTTTTATTATGAGGTACTTTATCTCTTAAATTTTTCTCAACATAATCAAGAGGAGGATCCAATTATATGTTAAAATATTGGTCTCATCTTCTAATAGTCCCAAAAACTTCACTTGTTATGTTAATATTTTATCACCATCAACTGGTAAATATGATATGTTTTTATGTTGTTGTTGTTGTATTTCAATGTCTAAAGTATCATTTATAAGGTTTTTTATTTCATTTTTCATTTTTGAATAAGTTTGGAGATCATTCTATTGAGTGAAATTAGTGGTCAAACTTTCTATAACATTCAATTCTCAATTCCAAAAAAAAAATTGGGCAGGGAATTACATCAAGATTATGTGTCCATAACCTTCATATCCCTTAAAATATATTATAAATTTTCATTTAGGACATGTACATATTATTATCTAACACATGGATCAATTGGAAATTGAAAAAACTAAAAACTCATCAAAACCCTTAATACACTAAGGTGTGTTCTCAGTTATGTGATCCATATTTTATCTATATATATCACAATGTTCCTATAATTTATTAAAAAAACACATAATTATTACTATGTAGGAAAAGATATAAATGTAAGTGAAAAAAACATAACCCAAGAATTCCTAAAAAGAGTCATATGAGTACTAAAAATCAAAAAAAAAAAGAATGGATGATATTATATAATATATAAGAAAGAGAAAAACCATAAAATTATTATTAAACACAAAAAAATGATTCAGTATAAATCATTCCCTAATGGGATAACAAGACTCATTTGCAGTAACTATAGTCACATGAGGATCAAAAGAGTCTAACATATTTATTAATATAATTTTCATCAAGTTTTAATATTTCTTTCATAATGATATTGAAAATACAGTCCATTTTAACACCATTTGAAAACTACATTTCAAATGTTCTTTGAAATTCATTTATAAAACTACTCATTAAAACCCAATTTAGATATATATAATTTTCTATAAAATATCTTTTGAAGGAATATATATTTAAAATTTTCAGGATCATTAATAGAATGTTGAATATATCATTTGTTTCAATTTTTGATAAATATTATCATTAAAATTATTTTATAATAGAATTATAACCATTCCATGGATTGACCACCTAATGTTATATTCATTTCACATTAATGGAGTTATGTTTATTGTATTATTTAAATAAGGGAACATAATAATTTTTTAATCTTTAGAACTAGAAGGGTTTGTAATTTACCTCATGGAACCATAATTAAGTTATTTTAGTTTCGAAATATAGGTAGTTTCTTTTTTCAGAATGATCCCCATATAAGATACGTAGCATGGGTTATAACTCAACAGTTTATTCACTAATATAAAGGATTATTTTAACATAGTGATTTATCTATACTGTTATTCGAGGATTTCAAATGGTAATTCAGAAGTCATCGATTCTATTATAATTCTTAACATGGAATAAACTTGCATGAAATTCAATATACTGTATCAAAATAGTATATGATTTTCTAGAATTAGTAGAATAATATGTGGCATTCAGTATATCAGACTATATAATGGAGATTTAGCCTCTAAAATAACATAAATTATTATTTTTTCTGTGATTATGATGAAATAATTTCATAAAAATAAACTTTTATCTTTTATAATGAATCATAAAATTAATTTAACTTTAGGTATTTTTAATTTTTTCATACTATTTCAAGTAACATTTATAGATAAGTATTGATTTTTATTGGTCAACTTTGAAATTTTATTTATTTATTAAAATATTATATCAAATTATAATAATATTCAATCATCACCAAAATCATTTTATATTATTATTTTATTATTAATTTTAAATTTCATTTCTATCATTATAGTAATTTTGAAATATAAGGCTCTGATGATCATAGAGGCTACTAGAGGATTATTTTCTAATGAAACACTATTGAAAACACATGTTAAAAGAAAAATATGAAAGACGATGTTAATTCATCAAATAATAAGAGATATTAAACTATGAACCTGAATCATATGTCCTCTTTGAAGAGTTATATGGACGGGGAACATTTGAATGAATATTGAATAAATAGACTAATCATGATTGGATTCATGAAAAACATGGGATTGATGGTAGATTCAAAGCTAATACGGTGTTGCGTACAGCGCAAGGTAATCTTGGAATAATTAACATGACTCATCATTCTCCATCCATACTGGAAGCACCAAGATGCACCAGATCATTTAGATAACTTCTGGTGGGACAACATGATGAAGGGGATTACTGAGTATAAATTAATGTGCATGAAAGGTTTACAAGTTAAGGTAGAGTGATATATGTCCAAGGGTATGATGAAACCATTTCCTATATCAATATGTAAATGGGAGAACATAACTATAGACTCTTTCACTAGTCTCTTAAATAAATCCAAAGGAATTAATGTGATATGGGTTGTGGTGGATAGAATCACCATGAGTACCAAATTCATTGGTATTCTGGACGTATTATCTCTTAGAAACGTTCTAATATATAAAATATTTAGTGACACTACATGGGGAAACACTTTCGATCATTTCAGATTTTGATCCATGGTTTACCGTTAAATTAAAGAGAAGTCTCCAACATTATCTAAATAGTAAATTTAATTTCAATATAACCTATCGCCCATAAATATATGGCCAATATGAAAGGAAAATTCAGACACCTGAGGATAATCTGGGAGCGTTATCAATGTAATTTAATGTATTATGGGATTAACATCTCATATTTTTGGTTTCTCATAAAGCAACGTCATACACTTGAGTATTCAAATGGATCTATAAGATTCTTTATACAGGAAGCGATGTAAAACACCTACATACTAGGACGAAGATATTAAATAGAAGATACACAGAATTTATCTTGTACACTATATGATTAAAAAGGTTAAATACATCTAAAACATATAAAATCTACTCATTGTTGGAAGAAGAGATATGCTATCAACTATTACAGAGACTTTGAGGTTTATGTTGGAGAGAATGTTTTCAATAAAATATTACCATGGAAGAGAGTCATGCGATTTAGAGTGAATGTAATGCTTATACCTAGTAACATTGGCCCCTTTTATATCCTCAATCACATATAAGCATTGTTATATCAGCAATCACTTCCAAATATTATGGCTCATGTTCATGACGGGTTCTATATATCTCTCCTGATGAAGTACACACCAGATCCCTCTAATGCAATGAATCCATGTGTGGTACAACTGGAGCATGAAATATCTTATTAAGAGTATAAATGAAGAAAATAAATTATATTGAGAAACATATATGTAATAACATAACTCAACTTGTGAAAGTGTTATATAAGAACCATATAAATGAAGAGGTGACATAGGAATTTGAGGAAAAAAAGATTCGAAAGTATCGCAGAACTATTATCAACTGAAAATATGATTTGAAATTTATAGGATGAAATTAATAAATTAGGAACAAATGTAACAACATAGAGATTATAATTGATATTAATTTCCTTAATAAATATATTCTATATTACATCGTATACTATTATACACATACAAAACCAATTGAAAATGAAAACACTTAATTTCATCAATTGAGATCTTTACATTAGTAAAACAAAAAACACATAAGAATTCTAAATATAAAAATTCTATATAAATAAATAAAATATAAATAATATATGATGAAAATTTACATCATCTCTGTCTTCATGAATCAAAGATCTCATTAACAGAACAATGAAAAAGTATCAAAATATTAAAAAACCAATTAAAATTTTAGAAATGAAAAATATAGATCATTGAGTGGAATTGAGGTAAATTAGGATTTAAGTTATTAAGAGGTATTTATAGGAGTTAATTTGAATTTTTTAATTGTAATGTGACCTTTGGAATAATAATATGATTTTTAGGAATCGTAACCTGATCATTGGGATAGTAAATGATAGTCAGAATAGTAATTTGACATGAAAAAATTAAAATGTCATCTAAATATTAATTATAATGATATATTTAGTAAAATATTAAATTTTCATTCCATAAATTTAATTCCATGATTAAAAAATAAAAGATATTATATTCATATATTAGATAAATTTCATTTTAATGAATTTTATAAAAATTCGAATTTTAATATTAAAAAAATAAAAAAATTTAAAATTTAAAATTTTCATTGATATTTTAATTTCATTTTTAGAATCATCATGTTGAAATTTTATATGGTTAATTTTTTGGTAATTTTATTAAATACTTCATTTTTTGGATAATAGTAAAATAATAGTTTTTACATAACTGGTATGTTTTAAATGATATATGTATTGACGTAATAATGAACATATGAATTCAATAATTTAATTCCTGGCCAATAAAGTTATTATAAAGATCATTAATCCATGAAATTTATTTTTCACACCTCAAATGTATTTTCCAAATTCTAAAAGATTAAATTGCCTATTTAAATAACTTTTTTTCCACTTTTCTTCTTTCCATTTTATAAAACTAATAAATTATAATTATAATGTGTTTTAATTTTATAAAATCATGTTATTTTATTACAATATATTTCATAATGTCATAAATCTCACTATAAAAGGTTTTGCCTTGGAAATTATGTTTTATTTAATATTTTGTCTTAGAATCCCCCTCTCCACATGTAACACCGCTTGATTTTGTGAAATAAGTTTTTAAAATTAATTTAATGTTTTTTTATTTTTATTTTACAAGAAAATATGTTTTTATAGAGTTACACTCATAATTGATTTTAGCTTTTTATACACGCAATACCAACCATAGCTTTCTTCAAACGCAACACTAAGTTTAAATGATACTTGATATATTTTTAAAATATTTTTATATATATTTCACCTAACCATTAAAATTGAATTTGTTATTAAATAAATTATAGAAATATGTTTTACACGTGCATATAAGATTAATTATTTGGGGACTAAATTATTAGAAATTAAAATAAAACCCTTTGGAAACTAAAAGGTTATATTTTTTTAAAAAGTAATTTTTATATACACAAGTGTGTTTTATATTAATAAATAAAAAAAATTGTTTAATTATTTTAATGAAATTAATATATTATATATTCAACCATTTTGTTAACATTCATCTTAAATGTTTTTTAGAAAATAAATATAATTTTACATTTTAAAACTACACTTTTATAAAAAATAAATTTTGTTTTCTTTTTGTCCACTTATAATAAATTCAATTTTTGAAAATTTTATAAAATTAATTTTAAAAAATAATAACCATTATTAAATCGTAATTTAAAAAATATAATAGTTTTTATTTTAGGGAATTTTTGGAAAGGATTCTTTTTTTGATGAATAGTGAAAGTACAAAAGCTTATTTGAAGACTTCATTTTGTTTCCATTATTTATAAAGTTGAATTACTTATATAAATTTTTTAAATTAAAATTAGTTCAATTTTATATCAATTAATCAATTTTAGGACATTTGAATCAATTTCGTGATTAATTATTATATAATAACATTTCAAACATTTCTTTTAAAAACCCTAATTTCTCGTCACATATATAAGATTAATTTTAAATAAAAATTTTCTTATTAAGTGAATTGAATTTTAAAAAGTGGATAACATATTTTTAATTATCATATTTTTGTAATTTCAAGAAATTCAATCTTAATATTTTTCCAAAAAGCATTGTGAATAAAGTAAAAAATAATTACCGCAGTTATGGTAATTTTTTTTAATCGGTTGTTAGTGTAAAAAGATATGCATGAAAATAAACTATAAACTTGTTTAATTTTTTTTTGAAATATTAATAACATTTAAACTCTAAGGTTTTATAATGATTCTATTTTGACCATTTTGACCATTTTGACATATGATAATCATGTGATCACTAATTTCTTTTCAAAAATAGTATTTTTGTCATCTCCACTACTAATAAAAGGCCACTCATATCCTCTCTTCTTTGCACCATTAAATCTTTTTGGATTAATTTATAAATACCCAAATAACCACAAAAAATCATTCCTATAATCATGGAATACTTATATTGTATATAAATCCATCATAAGAAGGATATAGTGCAAACATAAGGATGATACCCAAAGAATAGGTTATGTTTTTTCAACATGAGTCATTATTATATTTCGTTTTACACGTCCATAAATTTTTTTAAACCAAAATAATCTAATAAACTAAGTATATTGAATATACATGGATGTATTTATAAGAATATAATTACTTAAAAACATCTCCACATCCACCAAATGGGTTATGAATGTTTCATTCGTGTGTACGACAAACTATCACCTCATGAGCTGAGGTCATTTTTCCCATTACAACCTATAATG
Organism: Viscum album; assembly: GCA_963277665.1. Taxonomy (NCBI): domain Eukaryota; kingdom Viridiplantae; phylum Streptophyta; class Magnoliopsida; order Santalales; family Viscaceae; genus Viscum; species Viscum album. The sequence goes on along the minus strand of OY728128.1, from coordinate 789,362,049 downwards.
GTTAGAAATAAAGATATATTTATTATTCATATATGATATTTTGATATTATTATAATATTTTAATTATTATATCACAAATACCTTTATTCATTTTATTTGATTGGAATAAGATAATTCCACTCATGTGTAAGTCAAATTACAACATTGAGAAGCGATGTGATTTGTTCACGCTTTACATGGAAGTTGATAAGGGTCAAGATAATGACTATATTTTTAATAAAATAAATAATTAATATATAAATAAAATATTTATATGTAGTAAAGGAATACATATAAAATTTCTTTTTGTACCAATGAAATATGATAGCGCTTATTGTGTACATGTGAACTACGACTTTCATGAACTGATGTGACTCTCTTTTCATCACTTAACCACTTTTATGATATGTATAAATATATTTAATTAGATAATATTTTTTTGATATTAATATAACTTCATAATAATAATATATTATTTAACTTCTTTCCGTAATGATCATTTTAAAATAGAAATGGTACTCATGTGTATCCACGATCTATCATCTCCATGATCATAACATACTTAATTTCTCAAAAAAAATCATTCATGATTGGTATTAAAAGTATATTTCATGTATAAAAAAGATAATTGCGTCATTATTATTATTCTATATGTTATGGAACCATGTTTAATGTATTATGAAGAAAAATAAAAATTCAATACAATTACGAAAAACATAGTGGTTAGTAACCAAAATTTTACTTTAACATAGAATTGTTAATAAATGATTGATAAATAGACTTAATTAAATAAAATATGGTATTATATATAAATTATTTCTATAATAAATTTATAATATACATATATTTATTATACCAGAGGCTTGAATGTGTGTAAAGGACGTTAAGACATAAGTTAAGGGCATTCCTAGTCTAACATCAATTTCAGAGAAACATTTTCCATATTCACCAATTATTAATATTTTGGGGTGTATATACTGCCCTATGATATGACATATCATTAATATACCTAATTTTATGATAATTATTGTGTATATTGATTTTATTTCTTCACGTGGATTTATGATTCCCAACTTACTCAAGACATAAGATATTTTTTCTCATTTTTTTATTTGAGACATACATTATGTTATAAACCTATGTTATTTCACAAGGTGAATAAAAAATTATTTTACATGTCATATAATTAATTTATATATACTAATAATATTTTATGGTTCTTTTTATGTTACTTATTTATGGTAATTATAAGGATAAGTCTAAATATGAGTCAAAGTATAAGAAAATGACATATTATATTGTTAAAGGATAGAGCAAGTGGTATCCAAGAAATTATATCCCTATTTGGATATTAAAAGTGTATATGGATCTAGAATACATATACTAAGGGGAAACAACACTTATAAAACTATAATAAAAAAATCTCAATTATGAACTACTCCATGAAAATGGGCCTTGTTACACCCCATGATTAGAAAACCTAGGGGATACTCTTAGGAAATTGACAAACAATTTTTGAAACATAATGTAGTATTTAAATAGAGTAAGTCTATGAAAAACCTAGGATAAAATTTATTTTTCATAGATTAAAAGAAATTTTTGATGATTTAGACACCCAATAAGTTATTATCATGGTTATATAGTTTTCTATTATGATTAGAAGTTCTCACACAATTATTTTTAGTTTTATTCAATGGATAGAACCCTAACAAATCATGTTAACATTGAATCTGATGGAAAATACAGCGACTTTGAGAAACCAAATTGGATTATTTCTGGATAAAATCATATTATTAGTTTTCATAATCAACAATCATAACATGATATTAACAACATGTACTTCAGTTATATTCCTGACACATCAAGTTTGATTATGTTGCAATTTTTATAAATTTTATGTGGTTAATAATGTAAAATAATGAAGACTAAACTTAATAAATGTTAATAAAGTGGTATGAAAAACATAAAAAAAAATATAAAATAGAGGGGAAGTTTTTATCTATGTGAAAAAAGGTTGATATATTAAAAAAATTAATTAGTTCAATGTATTATCTTTAGAGTATAATGGATTTAACCAAGTCAATGACCTAAACCATGAATTTAATCATAGTTCAATGACGGAATATTATATGCCAAAAATTTATGTGGTAGGATTGAAGTATTTATGCATTCTGATTCATGAATTATAAATTGTGAAACAAAAAACATTGTTCAGTATATGTTTTTCATTTAGGAGATGAATGAATATGTGGAATGATTATGATTTTCTAGAATATCCATTTTATTGAAATTTGATATTTTTATTATGGGAGGTTTCACCTTAATATGTTCTTGATTTTAAGAGAATTGTGTTTAGTTTGGATAAATAGATAATTGATATGGAAAAAGTAAATTGGATAGTATCGATAACCTCATAAATAATAAAGGTTTTTTTTAAAAGTAGTTTATGTTATAATTTATGGAGTTTAAAAAATTATTTAATGTATATTATATATTCATTAATATATGGTTTTATTCCAGGAATGAGTAATAATGATGTTTTTTTAGGTACTATGGTAATTCATGTTATTACCCAATTTTAAGAGAATAAATAATGATGGTATTCACATGATTGATATTATACAATAAATAGATATATTATCATATATGGATGATTAATGAAAAGTTCATTTTGATAAATTTAAAGAACATTCATTAAACGATTAATATTTCTAGGGTTTTAAAGTTAACCATTTATGGAATTTTTTATGATCAACATTGTATTAGGATTAAAATATTAATGTAACATCCCAAGTAAGTAATTAATAATAGATATTTTTATCTATGTCTATTAATGATTAATATAGTGTTATAGAGGCTTAAAATGAAAATAAATACAATCTTATGCATGGAATACACTAATATTCTTAAAAGATTGTTTTACTGCCTTTTGATGGAAAACCATTTTTGAATCTATATTTTGACAATTTTATAAACTATGTTTGTCAAAAATAAACTTATCCTTTATGATTGGGACATCAAAATTTACCTTGTGTGAATTTTTGGTATTTTTCTGACAATGTTCATTTTTTAATGAATAGTGAAAAATACTGCATTTTACATCAAAACTGCTTTTTAATCTAATTTATTTATATGATTAGATTATGTTTTGAATTGGTTTTTAAGTGAAATTAGAATATATTTTTACCATTTTATCCAATGGTGTTCATTGGAATCAATTTCACTTTGAAATTAGACTTAAACTGGTGTCAATCTTTTGATACTTATTGTTGTGTAAAAACACGCTATTTGCTCTGGCAGCGGGAATTAATTATTAAATTAATTAATGTGACATATATTATTTGAATTTTGTAAAATAGACTTCATTTTTGAATTCAGAATATCAAATATAGCTTAGGGTGAATTTTTGGTAATTTTCTGAAAAACAACAATTTTTATGAATAGTGAAACCACTAAGTGATAATCAAGCAAACTGATTTTTCAGTTAAATGAAAGTTTACCACTACTGTGTATTGAATTTTGAAAATCCGACATACATGGTTGTCATTAGTATGTAAAATTTTGTTCAATGAGATTATAATAATTTTTTGGTGAATAGTAACTTATTAAGTTCTTAATCACGATTAGTGGTAATTAGGGTAGTTTAAGGTATAAATAATACTTTAATAAAATGAAATGACCTAGACACATGTACCAACCTCATTTTTTGTGTCATGGCCGACCATAAAATGCCATGGGTCAACTTGGGGACCCCATGGATCCACTTTTGTTGGGAAATGACATAAATTACTTTTTATTTAATGTTAAAGTGAAAATGACACAAACATAATATGTTTTACGAAAACAATTTTTAAGTGGGGTTATACAAGTCCACATTTTGATTATAAATAGTCATTGGAAAGTTAAAAAGATTTCCTATATCATATTAGTTTTTAAATAATTTTTAGACGTTATATAAATTTAATTATTTATGACATAATAATGATGCAGCGATGACATCATTATTTGACGATTTAAATAAAATAGAAAGATAATGTAAAATCTATGAACTACACATGTCCAAAACCAATTGTATGAGTGTATTTCGAACCCTTATCACCTTATCCACGAATTCTATCAATGTGGGACCTTTTAAAACCGAAACACATTTTCATGTAAAGTAATATTTCTTTACTTTCCAAAAGTGCCCCTCCTCTCCTCTTATAAAAGGCCCCCACCTCTACCTCATTTCACACAATATTCAAGCCTTTGTCTCGGCCAAACCCTGACCATTTACTCTCTCCACATCCCTATCCTCATCCTAGAGGTTTCCCCTTGGGCAGAATCCTTTCAAAGGAAGCCATTAGGCTCAAATCAAAAGTAGTTACACTTTTAAAGTTAATTCTTTCTCTCATGTTCATTTGTTTTATTTTGCTTCTCCAACCCCCTAAACTCTTTTTATTTACTTATTTTGTAACAAAACCAGTATCTTCAATATACTATGATGTTTTTATAATATTTATTTGAGCTACACTCCCACACAACTACATCAAATGGTTAAAGAACATACGGTTTCCGTGGATGGAGAAATTCTGCCTCCCGAAACGATGATTGTTCAATACTCATTTAACACCTTCAAAGGTGGACATTAGGATGTCAATATTTTTATATATGATATATATTATATTTATGTTTTCCTTAAGCTTCTGTTTTTTTTATTTTGGGCATACCTTTATGGTTTCCATTATGGGTAAACACGATATCTATATTTTAGGAAGTGCGGACTACCGCCCCCTCAAAGTGATTTGATTTGTTAAAATACCATATGTGGGACATATAAAGGATGGAACTATGATATTATATATGATATTATACTGGAATTATAATATACCATTATATCATTATAATTTCATTCTATAAAATACGAAATAGAAATGAAAGTAGCGTTCATGCGTACGTACGGCTTACCGTCTCCATGAACGGTGCATTTCATTTCTTACCTCTAAATGATTATGTAGTATTATAAATTCATGAATGTACTAGATATATATGAAATATATGATATCTACTTCATGAATACCATTCTGGATATAACGAACCTATGACCAAATTAACAACATGTAAGTGTAAAGAAGTCTATTTTTGACTTAAGAACCAAATACCGACAAAATGAACATTATTAACATAACTGATTACATGATGGTCATAACATGGTATAAAAGGAATAATGATCTTGATAAAGATTCATATGCAAGTAGAGATTAACTCAAGTTTATTATTCAGGAGATTAATGAACGGTCGGGTCAATTCGAATACGAGGTATGGGACTTCGTCTCAATCTCCTTTCGTTGAGGCATATTTTATTTTATACACAACTTTCTTTTATACGGTGTATAAACCGCTTCGACTTTTACGTTTAATAAAAAGGAATCTTTTTTATACGAAGCGTTTACTAAACGACAAAAGGGAATGTTTTTGTTGTACGTATGCGGCGACAACGACTTCTCCGCCGTCGTAACCGTTATTTGAGTTTCGGCTTCCTCTACAAGCCATACCTTCTTTTTGAAAGAAAAATAAATACCATGTTTTACTTTTATTTTATTTTAGTATTGAAAATGGTTTTCATAATGTTTTTATATCAATGTGTTGTATTGATATCTCGTGATTGAAATGTAGAAATTTTATGTTTCCATTATGCATGTTTTATGTGATATGATTATGTTATGGTTCTTGGGCATTATTATGAAGACGGGTGGTTCTATGATAAACTAAGGGCGGGTGAGCCCGTTATAGCTCTCCAATGCATTGGGTAACGTGATGGAGTGAAACGTTAAGGTTTCTCCGAAGATATTTTAGGGAATATACTGTGATGGGTATTCCAAACGTAACCAAGAGGGTTACTCCCTACGTTAGAATGATATGAATGCCTCAAGTTACCTTTTTGTCTTATGATTTCTATGATTTATTCATGATTTGATGAGGTATGTTGAAGTGATTATGTTTTATGGGTAAAGTATGATTTCACTCTTATGTATGTATGTACCCATGTTTCCATTCCATGTTTTTATAACCCATACTGAGTTTTTATGCTCATCCCATGTTTTTGAAATGTTTTTCACAGGTTAAGGGAAAGGTACATAATAAGACGATAGAGTCAAGGATGTGTCAAGAAATAATCCATGTTTTATTTTAAATGTGTTTCCGTTGATGTGAATGAAGAATACTATCATTATGTAACCACTTTGTTTATATGTGGAATGTAATGCAAGTTTTATGATCTAATTCTCTAAAACTCTAAACCCGAAAAGATCCTCAATGTGTAATCTTGTAATAACTCAAGATTAAGTAAGGTTTAAGGCTGGGGCCTTATAGTTGGAATCAAAGGTCGGTTTAGATAACTTTAGGAGTTAGAATTCTATTAAATGATTATCCAAAAATATTTTTTTTTGAAATGATATAGCATTTAAAGATTACCATGTTGCTTCATCTAAGACATGTTTGTTCAGAATGGTTTTCCGCAGAGGAAACAGGGAAGCAGTGCTAGGAAGGCATACAGAAAGAAATAACCTTCCGAATCAGCATCCAGAAATGGTCAGAATTGGAACTGAACAGTTTGTTGCAGTAATGGTGCAGTTGACTCAAGCGATAAATGGCGGTGGTATCCATGCACGAGATCAGCCAGATCAACCGCAGAGGAACATGTCAGTGGTTGAACATTTCATGAGGAAACATCCACCATCATTCATAGGATCATCTGAACCTGTGCTAGCTGAAGGGTGGATTAAAGCACTGGAGAAGATTTTTGATGTCATGGGGTGTTCAGACAATCAATAGGTTAGTCTTGCTATTTACCGTTTGTAGGGTGAAACAGATCAGTGGTGGTCTATGGTTAAAAATATCAGGGATGCCGATGAGATTGATGCACTTGACTGGGATGAATTCAAAGGTATGTTTCATGAGAAGTATTTTCCTAAGGCTGTTCGACTTAGGATGGAAAAGAAATTCTTGGAATTGAGGCAAGAGGAAGACTCATTGGCTGCCTATGAAGAAAGGTTCACCCGATTGGCAAGGTATGCTCCAAATTTTATCTGGGACCTTGATAGTAAAATCAATCGTTTTTACTCAGGATTAAAGCCAAAGTATCGAAGGGAAGTAGCTTCTCGTGAGTTTAAAAGTTATGAAAAGCATGTTCGATGTGCTGAGAAGGTGGAAATGGAGTATGCCGATGACCAAGTTTTCTATAACAACCAGCAGAAGGAGAGACCGAGGTGGCAGGAGAAAGGTAAGAATTCTTCAAAAAAGTCTGATGGTAAGAGAACTAAGTTTCCAGTTTGTGATAAATGTGGCAAAAGGCATGCTGGGGAATGTCTTCTGAATTCTGGGAAGTGCTACCGATGTGGTAAGATGGGACATAAGGCTCGTGATTGCACTGAAAAGGATCAAGGTGAAGGTAAGAACAAATTTGATTTACAGTTAGTGAAATGTTATAAGTGCAATGAGATGGGCCACTATGAAAACGAGTGTCCGACAAGGAGCTTGAGTGATGGGAAGCAGTTAGACTACAAGCAGAAAGGGGTGGTGAAATCCTTTGCAACTACTTCAGCAGATGTCGGGCCATCAAATGAAGTTGTATCAGGTACTTTGTTTGTTTTTTCAGATTATGCCAGTGTGTTGTTTGATTCGGGGTCTACACATTCTTTCATCTCTGAATCCTTTTCTAGTAAAATGGGAATACCATCTCATGAAATGACTCCTGAACTTTTGGTAAAAACACCTGGGGGAAGTGTCGACGCAAAAAGAATTTATAAGAACCTTCCTATCCTTATCTGTGGAAAGAACCTACTTGCAAACCTTATTGTTCTCCCTCTAGTAGAGTTTGATGTTATCCTGGGTATGGATTGGCTCTCTATTTACCATGCTAAGATTGACTGTAGAGCTAAAGAAGTTTCTTTTCAGAAAGAATTTCAGTTTGTTTACAATAATGAACCCTTACTTTTGATAACATATCAAGAGGCCGAGAAACTTGTAAAAGATGGAAATGAATGTTACCTTGCACACATCGTTGAAAATAAAGGAACTATTCAGATTAATGATGTGCCAGTGGTAAATGAGTATCCTGATGTTTTTCCTGATGAGTTGCCTGGAATAATACCAGATCGGGAAGTTGAGTTTACTGATGACTTAGTTCCTGATACTAATCCAATTTCAAAACCCCCTTATCGAATGGCACAAATTGAACTTTTAGAGTTGAAGGAGCAATTGCAAGATTTATTAGAGAAAGGTTTCATTAGACCTAGCACATCACCATGGGGTGCTCCTATTTTATTTGTTAAAAAGAAAGATGGTTCTATGAGACTTTTCATTGATTATAGAGCCTTGAATAATATCACTGTTATGAACAAATATCCTTTGCCTCATATCGATTATTTGTTTGATCAGCTCCAGGGAGCTCAGTTTTTTTTTCAAAGATTGACCTGAGATCGGGGTACCATCAGCTGAAGGTAAAGGAGGAAGATATTCCGAAGACCGTGTTCCGTACAAGATATGGCCATTATGAATTTGTAGTAATGCTTTTTGGGCTAACCAATGCACCTGCTGTATTCATGGACTTAATGAATAGAATTTTCCATGATTTCTTGGATAAGTTTGTGGTGGTTTTCATTGATGATATTTTGGTGTTTTCTAAAAGTAAATAGGAGCATGAAAAACATTTAAGGGTTATCTTGAAAACCTTAAAAGAAAATAAAATGTATGGGAAATTCAGCAAGAGTGAGTTTTGGTTGCAACAAATTTCTTTCCTTGGTCACATTGTTTCTAAAGATGGAATAACTTTTGATCCTGCAAAAACAAAAGTTGTGGAAGAATGGCCAAGACCCACAAATGTAACCGAGATTCGTAGCTTCCTTGGTTTGGTGGGCTATTACCGAAGGTTTGTTAGAAATTTTTCACGGTTATCTAGTCCAATGACTAAGCTAACTCAGAAGGGTGTTAAGTTTATCTGGACAAAAGAATGTGATGATTGTTTTCAGGAATTGAAAAGAAGATTGGTGAATGCTCCAGTTTTGGCACTACCTTCCAGGAATGGTGAGTTTGTTATATACAGTGATGCTTCATTGAAAGGACATGGTTGCATCCTAATGCAGAATGATCAGGTAATTGCTTATGCTTCAGGACAGTTGAAAACTCATGAGGTAAATTACCCTACACATGATTTGGAATTAGCTGCTGTTGTTTTTTCTTTAAAAATTTGGAGGCATCATTTGTATGGAGTAAAGTGTGAAATATATACCGATCACAAAAGTTTAAAGTATATATTCACTCAGAAAGAGTTAAACATGAGACAGATGAGTTGGCTGGAATTAATCAAGGATTATGATTGTACAATTCATTACCATCCGGGAAAAGAAAATAAAGTGGCTGATGCTTTGAGTCGAAAAAGTAATGCTTCATTAACAATGTTGCATTTGGAACGTGTTCCTTTGGTTAGGGATTTAATGAAATTTGGCATAGAAGTTGTTGGTGCAGGATTTCCTTCTGTTTTGTTTCAGGTATCAGTGAGATCTTCTCTATCAGATAGAATCAAGCAAGCACAGAAGCAAGACAGTGAGTTGCAGAAAAAGGTAGAGCTGGTTCAGAAAGGTAAGTTGCCTGAATTCAACATTGATAATGATTGCGTTTTGAGATTTGGGAAGAGATTGTGTGTGCCTTGTGATCACAGTTGAAGAGAGATTTGTTATGTGAAGCTCATAGTTCTCCGTTTTCAGTTCATCCGGGCAGTACTAAGATGTATAGAGATCTGCGGGAGTACTTCTGGTGGGATGGAATGAAAAGAGATATTGCTGAATTTACTGTGAAGTGTATGACGTGTCAGCAGGTTAAAGCAGAGCGGCAATTACCGAAAGGGATGCTTCAGCCTTTACCAATGCCAGAGTGGAAATGGGAGAATATATCAATGGACTTTGTTGTTAGATTACCGAAGACATCTCGAGGTAATAATGCAATCTGGTTTATTGTTGATCGCTTGACCAAATCTGCTCATTTCCTTGCTATACGAGATACTTTCTCTCTTGATCAACTTTCCCGTTTGTATCTTAAAGAGATAGTCAGGTTACATGGAGTTCCTCTCTCCATTGTATCGGATCGTGATCCCAGGTTTACTTCTAACTTTTGGAAAGGCCTTCAGAAGTCGTTGGGTACTGAATTAAATTTTAGTACAGCTTTTCATCCTCAATCAGATGGACAGTCAGAACGAACAATTCAGACATTGGAGGATATGATACGATCTTGTTCTATGGATTATCAGGGAAGTTGGGACCAACATCTTTCTTTGGTTGAGTTTTCATATAATAACAGTTTACATTCCAGTATACAGATGGAACCATTTCAGGCATTATATGGGAAGCGGTGTCGAACTCCAGCTTTCTGGGATGAAGTGGGTGAAAGGAAGTTGATGGGACCAGAATTGGAAGAAGAGATGGCAGAAAAAGTTCAGCTGATTCAGAAACACATGAGAACAGCTCAGAGCAGGCAGAAGAGTTATGCGGATAACCGGAGGAAGGATCTATCTTTCGAGGTAGGTGATCATGTTTTTCTCAAGGTTTCTCCTTGGAAAAGTGTGATGAGATTTGGTAAGAAAGGAAAGATGAGTCCAAGGTTTGTTGGACCATACGAAATTTTGGAGAGAGTTGGATCAGTTGCATACCGAGTGGCTTTGCCTCCGAGTTTATCTCAGGTACACAATGTTTTTCACGTTTCGATGTTGAGAAAGTATATGCCAGATCCATCTCATGTTTTGAGTCCAGAGGTAGTTCAGCTAGAAGAGAACCTATCTTATGAGGAACAACCGGTCCAGATTCTTGACCACAGGGAGCAAGTGTTACGGAATAAAGTGATTCACCAGGTAAAGGTTTTGTGGAAAAACCACATGATTGAAGAGGCAACATGGGAATCTGAAAATGCAATGAGGGATAAGTACCCCCATTTATTCGATAAGTAAATAAATTGCGGGGATGCAATTTTCTAAAGGGGGGAAGGATGTAACATCCCATGTAAGTAATGAATAATAGATATTTTTATCTATGTCTATTAATGATTAAGATAGTGTTATAGAGGCTTAAAATGAAAATAAATACAATCTTATGCATGGAATACACTAATATTCTTAAAAGATTGTTTTACTGCCTTTTGATGGCAAACCATTTTTGAATCTATATTTTGACAATTTTATAAACTATGTTTGTCAAAATAAACTTATCCTTTATGAATGGGACATCAAAATTTACCTTGTGTGAATTTATGGTATTTTTCTGACAATTTTCATTTTTTAATGAATAGTGAAAAATACTGCATTTTACATCAAAACTGCTTTTTAATCTAATTTATTTATATGATTAGATTATGTTTTGAATTGGTTTTGAAGTGAAATTAGAATATATTATTACCATTTTATCCAATGGTGGTCATTGGAATCAATTTTACTTTGAAATTAGACTTAAACTGGTGTCAATCTTTTGATACTTATTGTTTTGTAAAAAAACGCTATTTGCTCTGGCAGCGGGAATTAATTATTAAATTAATTAATGTGACATATATTATTTGAATTTTGTAAAATATACTTCATTTTTGAATTCGGAATATCAAATATAGCTTAGGGTGAATTTTTGGTAATTTTCTGAAAAACTCCAATTTTTGATGAATAGTGAAACCACTAAGTGATAATCAAGCAAACTGATTTTTCAGTTAAATGAAAGTTTACCACTAATGTGTATTGAATTTTGAAAATCCGACATACATGGTTGTCATTAGTATGTAAAATTTGGTTCAATGAGATTATAATAATTTTTTGGTGAATAGTAACTTATTATGTTCTTAATCACGATTAGTGGTAATTAGGGTAGTTTAAGGTATAAATAATACTTTAATAAAATGAAATGACCAAGACACATGTCCCAACCTCATTGGTTGTGTCATGGACGACCATGAAATTCCATGGGTCAACTTGGGGACCCCATGGATCCACTTTTGTTGAGAAATGACATAAATTACTTTTTATTTAATGTTAAAGTGAAAATGACACAAACATAATATGTTTTACGAAAACAATTTTTAAGTGGGGTTATACAATTCCAAATTTTGATTATAAATAGTCATTGGAAACCTAAAAGAATTCCTATATCATAGTATTTTTTTTATAATTTTTAGACATTAAATAAATTTATTTATTTATGACATAATAATGATGCAGCGATGACATCATTATTTGACGATTTAAATAAAATAGAAAGATAATGTAAAATCTATGAACTACACATGTCCAAAACCAATTGAATGAGTGTATTTCGAACCCTTATCACCTTTTCCACGAATTATATCAATGTGGGACCTTTTAAAACCGAAAAACATTTTCATGTAAAGTAATATTTCTTTACTTTCCAAAAGTGCCCCTCCTCTCCTCTTATAAAAGGCCCCCACCTCTACCTCATTTCACACACTCTTCAAGCCTTTTTCTCAGCGAACCCCTACCCATTTACTCTATCCACATCCCTATCCTCATCCTAGAGGATTCCCCTTGGGCAGAATCCTTTCAAAGGAAGCCTTTAGGCTCAAATCAAAAGGAGTTACGCTTTTAAAGGTAATTCTTTCTCTCATGTTCATTTGTTTTATTTTGCTTCTCCAACCCCCTAAACTCTTTTTATTTACTTATTTTGTAACAAAACCAGTATCTTCAATATACTATGATGTTGTTATAATATTTATTTGAGCTACACTCCCACACAACTACATCAAATGGTTAAAGAACATACGGTTTCCGTGGATGGCGAAATTCTGCCTCCCGAAACGATGATTGTTCAATACTCATTTAACACCTTAAAAGGTGGCCATTATGATGTCACTATTTTTATATATGATATATAATATGTTTATGTTTTCCTTAAGCTTCTATTTTTTTCATTTTGGGCATACCTTTATGGTTTCCATTATGGGTAAACACTATATCTTCATTTTAGGAAGTGCGGACTACCGCCCCCTCAAAGTGATTTGATTCGTTAAAATACCATATGTGGGACATATAAAGGATGGAACTATGATATTATATATGATATTATACTGGAATTATAATATACCATTATATCATTATGATTTAATTCTATAAAATACGAAATAGAAATGAAAGTAGCGTTCATGCGTACGTACGGCTTACCGTCTCCATGACCGGTGCATTTCATTTCTTACCTCTAAATGATTATGTAATATTATAAATTCATGTATGTACTGAATATATATGACATATATGATATCTAAATCATGAATACCATTCTGGATATAACGAACCTATGACCAAATTAACAACATGTAGGTGTAAGAAGTCTATTTTTGACTTAAGAACCAAATACCGACAAAATGAACATTATTAACTTAACTGATTACATGATGGTCATAACATGGTATAAAAGTAATAATGAACTTGATAAAGATTCATCAGAAAGTAGAGATTAACTCAAGTTTATTATTCAGGTTATTAAAGAATGGTCGGGTCAAGTCGGATACGAGGTATGGGACATCATCTCAATCTCCTTTCGTTGAGGCATATTTTATTATATACACAACTTTCTTTTATACGGTGTATAAACCCCTTTGACTTTTACGTTTAATCAAAAGGAATATTTTTTATACGAAGCGTTTACTAAACGACAAAAGGGAATGTTTTTGTCGTATGTATGTGGTGACAACGACTTCTCTGCCATCGTAACCGTTATTTGATTTTCGGCTTCCTCTACAAGCCATACCTTCTTTTTGAAAGAAAAATAAATACCATGTTTTACTTTTATTTTATTTTTAGTATTGAAAATGGTTTTCATAATGTTTTTAGATCAATGTGTTGTATTGATATCTCGTGATTGAAATGTGGAAATTTTATGTTTCCTTTATGCATGTTTTATGTGATATGATTATGTTATGGTTCTTGAGCATTATTATGAAGACGGGTGGTTCCGTGATAAACTAAGGGAGGGTGAGCCCGTTATAGCTCTCCAATGCATTGGGTAACGCGAAGGAGTGAAACGTTAAGGTTTCTCCAATGAGATTTTAAGGAATATACTGTGATGGGTATTCCAAACATAACCAAGAGGGTTACTCCCTACGTAAGAATGTTATGAATGCCTCAAGTTACCTTTATGTCTTATGATTTCTATGATTTATTCATGATTTGATGAGGTATGTTAAAGTGATTATGTTTTATGGGTAAAGTATGGTTTCCCTATTATGTATGTATGTACCCATGTTTCCTTTCCATGTTTTTATAACCCATACTGAGTTTTTATGCTCATCCCAAGTTTTTGAAATGTTTTTCACAGGTCAAGGGAAAGGTACATGATAAGACGATAGAGTCAAGGATGTGTCAAGAAATAATCCATGTTTTATTTTAAATGTGTTTCCGTTGATGGGAATGAAGAATACTATCTTTATGTAACCACTTTGTTTATATGTGTAATGTAATGCAAGTTTTATGATCTAATTCTCTAAAACTCTAAACCCAAAAAGATCCTCAATGTGTAATCTTGTAATAACTCAAGATTAAGTAAGGTTTAAGGCTGGGGCCTTATAATTAATATATTAATTCAACATATGAGGATTTATCTAAATTGTGTCACCTATTATAACCAATTATTTTAATTATATATAAAGATAGATACAATAAATAATCATTAAATTGATTTATCTTATGATCCATTTGTGCTTCTGTTAAAATAAATTCAACTTTATTTATTTTTGTAAGAGTTGATTTGGAAATTGATCAAACCACAACCAATGGATGATATTGTTTTTATGAAATGAAATGAAATCAAAAAAGTATATCTTCTTGGAAATACTAATCAATGTTAGGAAAATAATTTTTAATTAAATATGTTATTCTAGTACCTTAAGTTATTATGAATCAAATGATCCATTAAATCATCACAGATTCATGGTTTTGTGGTTCTTAAATTTCTATGGATTACCCACTTTCAGGTTATCAGGGATCTTTTTCACTCTCTATAATGGTTTTTTCTTTTATTCCGTGTTCAAATAATTAATTCCCATTATGTTCTCTTATTTGAAAACATCATTACAAGTTATTTTTTGTATCTATTATGTTTCCTACTATCATTTTAAAATAGTTTATTATAATTCATTTATATTATAATTGTTTTTATGAAGTAATTTTTCAAATGATAAAACATTTATGACATAGATGATTCATTTAAGAGAAATTCATTGTATCTGGGGAATAATGTATGACCCTGAAATTTTGTGTGATATATGTTTTTCAAAATAATTAAATATTTTAGATATTTTTCTACAGTAAAAACTAATTTTATATTTCTTTACACAGAATATTGAGTTTTTCATGCATTATATACAACACCAAGCATAACATTCTTGTATAGTAAACAATGAGTTTTAATGAAACATGACATATTATTAAAATATTATTATAAAAATTGTCACTTAGAATTTGAAATGGATGTTATGATTAATTAAATTATAAAAATATGGTTTAAACATGTATGTAAAATCAATTATTTTGTGACAATTTAATTATAAATAAAAATGAAACCCTTTTGAAAGTAAAAGAAAATCTTTATCTAAAATAATACTTTTATACACACAAGTGTGTTTTATATTAATAAATTAAGAAAATAAATTTTTCTAATTAATTTTTAAAAATGAATATATCATATTATCAACCTAATGATTTAAATTTATCATATGTTATTTAATTTTTGAAAATTTCATAAAATTATTTTCATAAAATATATTTATTTTTTAATTTCATAATTTCAAAAATATCCTAGGTTAATTTTTTGATATTTTTCTAAAAAGTTACATTTTTTTATTGATAGGGAAAAATACTAAATTTTAATTGAAAAATGCTTTTTCGTTTAAATAATTTATAATGTTAAATTATAGATTAAATATTTTTATAGTAATATTAGTGAAATATTATATCAATTTATTAAATGTTGGACATTGGATTAAATTTCATATTTAATTTTGATATAAATTTTTTTCAAAATTTTAAAATTCTTCAATATTTTTTTATCGTCATGTCTATATGATTAATTTATAATTAAAAAATTCCACATATTTAAATATATTTCTGAATAATGGGTCCCATATTTATAATTGTAATAATTTATAATTTATTATAATTTCAACTTAATTTTTTATCAAAATGAATAGTGGATGTAGTAAAAATCAATTACTCTGATTAATGTAAAAAATGGTTAATGAGGAGTTAAACTGAGAGGATAAGAGTAAAATTTACATATACACTTATATGAATAGTATTTTATATTTATATTTATACCATTAAAACACTAAGGTTTTATAATGGACTAATTTTTATCTTTTTTAATATGAAAAATGTGGGACTGCTTATTCCATTTCAAAAATACTCATGGTGTCCTCTCCCCCACATATAAAAGACACCTATATCATATGTTCATAAAACATAAATTACAATTTTTTGTGGAAAATAGATACCCAAATAAATTACCAACAACCATAATCTCGTCATATTTTCATTAGTTTTTACATAAAGATCATATATTAAGGCTATAGTGAAAATATTCGTGGGATACCTGATGAATAGATAATGTTCTTCAATGAGAATCGTTATTTAATTTCTTCTAAAGCATCATTAAATTATTTCCAAACATGGATGATATAATAATATTAGAATATAACTTATATTGGTATGTTATTATATTAAGTTAATGACCTAAAACCTTCTCCACCTCTATAAAATTTTTTGTAATATCATCATTCATGTGTACGGTGGACTACAACCTCATGAACCTATGCCATTCACTTTACCAATACCATTTCTAGTGGTTAGAGATATAGATGATTTTTCTATTTATATATATTATTTATTATATTTTTATTCCTATATAATTATTATATCATAGATACATTTAATATGTATGCTTCATGGGAATATAATAATGTTTCTCATGTGTACGGTGGACTACTGCCTCATGAAGCGATGTGATTCGTTCACCCATTACATGGAATGTGATAATGGTAAAGCTAATGATTATATTTCATATAAATAAAATAATTATGATATTGATAAAATAATTTTCATTCTTAAAAGTTAATATATATCATTTAATTTCTTACATTTTCATTTAATGAAAGATTATAATGCTGCTTGTATATGTGTGGACTACGACCATCACGAAGCGATTTGACTATATTTTCAACAGAGAAAGACATGTATGATATATATAAATATATATAAATATATAATATGTTTTTTATTATATTATTACAATTATTTGAATATAATATATTACATATATCGTTTCAATAATGAACATTGAAAGTGGAAATATTACTCGTGCGTGCGTACTACCTACCATATCTATGATCATAATGTAAATAGTTTAAGAAAACAATATTTCATGATTGGTATTAAAATTATATTTTATATATAAATATAATATTATTTCCTCATTATAATCATGGATATGATGGAAACGTGATCAATGTAAGATACAGATAATAAAAAATCAAAATATATACAAAAAAAGCAGTTATTACTTGAAACATGAATTTAACATAGAATTTTTAATAAATTGTTAAGAAAGATTTAATGTTAATAATATATGGTATGATATATAAAAATATGTGTTTTTAATAAATTTTATAAAAATTATATTTATTATATTGGAGGTTTGAATGAGTGTGAAGGAATTGAAAACTTAAGGTAATGGGATTTCTAGTCTCACTTTTAATTCTCAGAGACTTATGCAATATTCAGAACTCGTTTCATTTGTGTGGTGTATATAATATCATATTATATAACATATAATTAATATTCCATAGTTTATTAAAATTAATAATCTTATTTTTTTTATTGATTGACGGGGCCTACAATTAAATAGTTACTCAACCAAAAATGGAATTTGTCTCAATTTTTCTTATTTGGGACAAATGTTATGTTATGCACATATATTATTTAATGAGATCTATATAAATATATTTTAAGAAGTAATATCATAATTTTATATCCTCATTATATTTTATGTTTAATTTTATGTCACCCCCTTATGGGGCATACAATTCATGATTACTAAATTGGTAATAGTATTATGTTACAATATCAACCCTTTTCGAGAATGTTTATAATTATACTCCCAATAATGATAATTTCGACATATCCAACATGAATATTATTTATTTTCTTATATGCTAGTTTTTTCAGGATAATAACTAGTTCCCATTTATTTTCCTATATTTATATACTCATGAATTCAAGAATAATTATTTTTAAGAAAAACTTCCTTTTTTATCGAATACCCTTTTCCATTAAAACCATTGTTTTTTTAAAAATCATTTAATTTTTTTTTATTATTATACAATTATTTTTAAAATAACTTTTTACGAATGTTTAATTTTTTTTCATATGAACATTATGTAATTTTCAAAAAATATAGAAGTTATCTTTGAAAATATATGAAAGGAATATTTTTTACATGTATGACAAGAATGAAAAATTCCGTCGTCCTGGACATTATTTTATTTGAATATTACATTATAATATTTCAACATTATTTTGAAATAAACTGATTTTGAATCTATTTTATGTCTAAAATTTACTTTTTCCAATGTATAATGGATTTTTTCATCAGGAATTATTTAAAATGTTTTTAAATATTCCTTCATAATATTGAAATTTTATTTTAGAAAAATGGATTTTCATAATTGTTGCATGTTTTAAATATTTTTTTCAAATAAAATTTATTTTCAACATGAAAATGTTTTAATTTATTTGATCAAAATAATTTTCCTTAAAAGATGACATCTGTTGGTGTTAACTATGCTTTATCGGGATATGATTCTAGGATATTATTCTTAGTATTTCTTTGAATGGGTTATCATTAAATGAATCTTTTGTAACCTTATTATTTTTATATGATAGACCATGATTGAACGCTCAATAAACTGATTTATTTTCATAGGTTATAATATGATTAAATAATCATGAAATCTATCTCTTTTCTGTAGGTTATGATATGATAGAATTTTTATGATATAAATTTCATTTCATGGGATATTATATGATGATGATTTATAATATTATTTCACACATAAATATTTTTTTCATTATTTGACAAGTGGGACATATATCTTCCGCCAATTCATTGGGTAAAGATTTATATCTCAAGAGATAGATATTGTTGTAATATAGGGGGAACTCAATTCAGTAAAGGACTTTGTCCTCTTTGATGGTATTGGGAGTAAAACTTGACTACTATGATTTTATTCATGGACCTATATTTCATGTCCATAATTTTATAAATGTGCTTGATTATGTGGTCATAAATTTATACGAGAGAAATATTATATGCTTAAAAAGTTATGAGTATACATGTTTTCATCACCATAATGTTATGAATGGTCTTGGTTTCATGTACATAAGTTTATGTGAGGGAATGATTTCATATCCTTGACTCAATAAGGTATCCAATTCTATTTATATATGTTGACAATGTTAAAAGATTATATGAATACCAGAAATATATTTTTTATTCCATATTTATTCTCAAATGGATCATGTTCTTTGATTCCCTTATGATTAATGACTTATGAAATACTAATCATTATTCATTGAATCATGTTTATGATATATGATATGTTGGGAATGAACATTGTAAGTTATTTTCATTATCACATAATATTATGAGTATTATATGATTCCATCTGATGATATATTTATATATATTATGTTTACCCTTATAGATCATTTCCTATCACTATTTCGTATGATTTATTTCCCTAGGTTATTAATAATGGTTTAATATAGGGCATATCTATGAAGAGTAATAAAAGAGAAGATATTTATGGGAATCATTGAAGATATTTAACCACATTATTATAATGTGTAAAATGTTTCTAATTGAACTCTACTAATATGGTCCCTAAGAATGTGTTTGTTCAATTTAATGAATATTCTTATAAAAAGATGTAATATCCAGGTATGAGAATAATGATTCACAATACCTTGAGTAAAAATTCAGTACATTGCTCCCCTTGTAAAACCAATTCACATTAAATTACGAAATAAAAATATATAAACAATTACCATACTTAAGACCCTTATCATCCATTGGTAATTTTTGGAGTAATCAAACTCAAATACTTCAATTTTAGGATGTATAAAAGGAACAATGTAATGAAATTGGTAATTTACATTTTTCATTTTCTTTAGTTTTCCTTTTATAATTATATATCCTCCTTATATATTCTAATTCAATCCTTCTTCAAGTAACTAAAAAATATGATAACATAATATCTAATAAAAATATTATTTTCAATATAATAATATATTATATATCACTCACATCATCATTGGACAATGATCCTTTAATGACTGGTTTACAATTCATTAGGACATTTACAACTCCTTAATTATCAAAACCATTGTGGGTGATTATAATAAATTATTTTTTATATATAAATTCATAAATATATGTATTTCAGAACATATAGTGTTAATATTAAAAATTTATTAATTGTAAAAATTCAAGATCATTAAATTGAGTGATGATGATATATTTTAATGAAAATATTATATAAAAAATTATAAAATATAACCATGAGAATTATGAAATATATAAAATTATTATAATTCTGTAGTAGTTATAAAAATGAACAGAATAAAATTATAGTTCCATGTTTCTATAAAAATATTTTTATTATGTAAGGGGAAGAGAGGCAAAGAAATAGATCAATATTTAAGGTAATGGGAATCTCAAACCCAAATCCTAATATTTTGGGTTATATTATTTTTCAAATTGTTCTTAATATGTATATTTCTCTTGTGTCTATAAATTTCCATTCAAAACTATTTCCCTTTTGTTTTCATGGATATACTTTTTTTACCTTATCTAATAGATTTATAATCAAGTTAAAACTATTTATCCAAAAGGACATTTTTCCAATCATATATTATACTCCTATTTTATTGTTACATATTAAATGTAAAATAATATTTTATTGAAAAATAGGATATAGATTATTAATTTTGGATCTCAAAAGATTATTACTTAAATTATTAATTATGAAAATTTTTAAAATTCATTCATTTCCATGGTTATATTTCATGACTATGATTAATATATGTTCTACATCCCTGTTGAATAAATTATTATGATAATTATAGGATGTGATGGTCACGAATAGAATTATATATCCATCAAATTATTTGGATAATGTGAAATATATTATGATATTATTTTTACATCGTGTGAACATGATTCTATCATAGTTCTTTATTATTATGTTATGATTAACACATATATGTTATGCGTGAATATGATTCCATTTTTTTCACAACTATGTATGGTATTTGACCAATATTTTAGGATTTTTCATTAATTTGAATATTCCACAATCCATGAATATATGAAATATTTCCCTCATTATTCTAATGATGATCATATGATTAGGACATGATGATGATGATTATCCTAATACAAAAAATATTTAATCATGTCCCTTACTCCTCCCATTTTATTCCTCCTCTTACATGGATATTTGACCACCCATTTCTTATATGTATATATTAATTTTAAATGTACTATAGAGAATATGTTATATTTTAGGAGTATAAATAATAAGGATTTGAATAATGTTTATTTTTTATTTTCATGTGATATATGAATGTAATTGTTTCCAAGATACTAAACCTCTAGAACAGGGAATATATCATTATTATGTTATTTATGTCGAAATATTGTTATAGTAATCTATGTAAAAGATGGATCTGTATATTTATAAGCACCCATCCTTAAGTATTTTCATAATCATTATTTAAGTCAATACTTCACATTAAAGATCTTTTCATGTTTATATTTTTATATAATTAAGCCATAACTATTAAAAAAAGTGGATAAAAATTAGACAGTATCCATTTCACCCATAATATAAAACATTTAAATATAAAAATGATTTATTTTTCTTGATAAAAATATTCTTGGCCTCTTCCTTTCTATTACACATCCTTCAACCCTATGGAATTTTTTTAAAACATGGAATGAACATAAAAAGTTTAGTAAGGGATATAAAATAAGGAAATAGGATGTTATTCCAGGAATATTTATAATCCCATGAAATTATATGAATCCAAAAAAATATAGCAATCATAAATCTTAAAGGTAACTTGTGTCATCCTTATCATAATTACATTTTAGCTTTCACAGTTACATAGGGAGTAACATTCATTGTTAAGTATGGAATACCCATCACAGAATATTTCGTAAATATATTAGGATAAACCTTATTGTTTAAATTTGTAACAACCCAAACTTTCACAGTACATTTCCCTTTGGATAATGCAATATCTTGCATTGTACGCAACTTCGAGACTCTAACACACCACGACTAATGAAAGCAGCTGTTATGAAGAGTAATGCCCAATTTTTGAAATTTTTGAAATTTTTTCTTCCATTATGGACTTCAATTTTGGATTTGGAATATCAAAATTAGCCTGGGGTAAAATTTTGGTACTTTTCAGATAACTTTCATATTTTGATGGATAGTGAAAATTACTAAATTTTAATTTAAAAAAAAATTAATCGAAATAATTCATAGTGATAAATTACGAATATGAGATGTATTAAAGAATATTTAGAATATATTTTTACCATTTAATAAAATTTTGGTCATTGGACATAATTTCACATTTAAACCAGACATAAACAAATGTCAATATTTTGATAGTTATTATTTCTTAAAAACACAATTTTTCTTTTGACAGTGGATATTATTTTTAAATTAATTTCTCCCACTTCTATGTTTTGAATTTAGAAAAATTGATTTCATATTTGGATTCAGGATGTAAAAATTGTTTAAATAGGTATCTCTAATTTTTATAGATTTTTAATAATTATTTCAGTAAATATTTTATTTACCATGGTTAAAAGGAAAATCCGGTAAATAAGGGTAAAAAATAATATTATAATAATAATAAATTACCATGAAATGCATCCTAACATTACTGGTTGATACATGTCCGACCATTGACATCTTTGAGTCGATTTTGGCACCCCATGGAGCCACATGTAGGTGATAACGACACATTATATTAATTAAGTTAAAATAAATACAATAATGACATAAGCATATAACTTTTAGAAATTGTTTATCACATAGGGTTATATATGTTGGATTTTTTACTATAAATGTTAATTAGAAAGATAAAACGATTTCTTAAATATTTGTAGTTTATTTATACTTCATAGACATTTAATAATTAAATTTATTTATGACACAATAATGATGCAGAATTTTCCTTATTAATGAAAGAATCAAATAAACGATATTATAAATGATAAAATAAATTAAATTTGAAACTTTTGAGGAAATACATGAATTTTATTGGTTAATATGACATGATAGTATTGCATAAATAAATTTGGATCAAATTAATAAAGTTTTTAAGACTTTAACAAAAATAAATTATAGAATAGTGTCAAAATTGATATTAATGATTTTTAAAAACAAATTATATTATTAATTGATTTAATATTCATAAAAAACTAAGGATCATACAAAGGACTTATATCATGATAGGTGTATAATTAGTGGATCACCTGGGGGTGTCTAGCATGTATATAGTAAGTTTATTAACTATATAATATAAAAATACAAAGTGACATGGTAAATGTCAATCTAATTAACTACGAGTTAAAACTAAAAGATAAGGTTAATATAATGACCAAAACCTATCTAAAATCTATTAGTTGAAATTATTTATACACATACCCACCTTATACTTTTAATAATCCACTTTAGAGCCATTATCAACCAAATATTATTTTATTATAAAATAATTCTTTATGTTTTCCAAAAGAGCCCCTCGCCCCCCTTATAAAAGGACACCACTTCTAACCAATTCTTCACACCTGAAAAGCTTTTTGGTTAAACCAACCCCTACCCAAATATACAATCAAATTCCCTAACATAATCCTAAAGGTATTAGTATGATCATAATGCAAACCTATGGATCCCTTTTGATCAAATCAAAAAGAAGAACCCGATTAAGAGGTAATGTTTTCACCACCTTCTTTCAAGTTCTTTTCTTCCTCAATTATTATTTCATTGTTATTCCCATTATAAAATAATAACTCATTAATCTTCTATATACTATTATGTTATTATAAATATGGCACAACCATATTCATTATTCTATCTATCCTTTGAATGACATGTCACCATACCTGTGTATGTACGGCTTACCGTCTCCACGTCGTGGTGTAATTATTATTCAAAACATTATTATTTGGATGCGTATAATAATGATGTGTATATCATGTAAATAATAAATATAAAATATATTTATTCTATATATATTATATACCATCCAATTATATATTATTTTAATATCAAAATAATGATATTGTTTCTCGTGCGTACGTACGGACTACCGTCTCCATGAACGCGACAAGATTCATTCTCCATCGTATCCAATCAAGACTAATTATCATTTCATGATTAAAATTAACTTTTAAAGAACTAATATCACTCTGGATATGAATAATATAAAACCTATCCATGACATACATGACTCATATAAGAAAACATATAAATGAAAACGAGTATGTTAACACCTGAAACGACGATAATACAAAGGTATTATTAACAAGGCAATTTTAAAAGATCATATATGAAATCATATTAATGTATATGATTCTTGTATAATTTAATAAAAATTATTTCACTATTATAAAATAGGTTATCTTACCCTCAACCAAGGAAAAGTAAAGGTAATAGTTTATTTCCCAATCTCTTCATTATCCGTGGTTGTTTATACGTATTTATCTACTCGGATCTCTTTATCTTCTGCATCCATGTTTCATATAAAAAAGTATTTAAAATAATTATTAATATATTATAGACTATTGTTTAATGTCATTTTTACCCTTTTTGACTTTTTATAAGATGTTTATAAAGGAATCGTTCCATCGTTTTCCAAACAAGGTCCTTTTTAACCTTTTCGACAGAGTTAGGCTAAGAATGTCTTTTTTAACTTATGTTGTGGGTACAGCTATTTTCCGCCATTATGAAATCTAAAAAGAATCCCTTAAAATATAATAAGGATATTTTCAAAGTATATGTTTTATTTTATAATTACGTTACTTTTAAATGATTTCAAAAACGAGATATTTCTCTCAAATAGTTTTGATTTATCTATGTCAACATCCTTTGATAAATTTTACACTTATTTGAAGTGGATTTATTATGATAAAAATTATCCATATTGTATGTAAGGTTTTGTGATATTTCTGACTATGGATGAGTAATTTTTATATCATTAATGGTTAATGATTAATGTTTTTGAATTTCGTATGCTAGTTTTAATATGAATGTTTATGTTATATTTCATCCTCTTCCTAAGATGAATGTGTTGGACTAGTACGTTCCGGGTTGGGGACCGGTAAAAGTAAGACCTCTGGGTTAGAGTTCGTTTATTAGATGCACTCTGGGTTGGTGTCATATTATTAGAGGCACTCTAGGTTGTTGTATGGTTATTAGAGGCACTCCGGGTTGGAGTCCGGTTACAAAGGCTCTCCGGGTTGGGTTCCGATTACAGTTATCCATTAGGTCTTGGCACGAGGCCTCGACATAGAAAATAATGTTTGAAATTATGCATTCCATAATTATGAATGTGGTTATTGATATTGTAAGTGATTATTAAAATAGTAGAATATTAATGTGAATAAGTAAATGGAATTATTTCATTTTAAATTTTCCATATGATTCTGAGGTTAATGTTTTAAAGGATTTTGTTTTAGTTATACATTTCCTCAAATGTTTATGATTATTTATGTAAGCTTCCGCTATATTGTTATCCTTACTGAGCATATGATCTCAACCCTTTCTATGTTTTATTTTTCCCAGGATGTGAAGAAATATATTATGACTTACTATCAGGGATATTCTGAAGGAGATATGAGTATGGACAATGGAGACTATATTATTGTAGTTTTTCACTTTATTATGTAATGTAAACCTTATAAATGTATCTATTGATTCTAATGCTACTAAATTAATCAGTCTTTCGAGACATGATCTTTTTTTATCATTCCAATGTTATGTAATAATGCACTTACTCTGGGTAAATAGGGTTGGGGCATTACAGTTGGTATTATAGGAAGTTTAGTAAAATCCTTGAAATCTAGATTTAGATAAAATCTGAATAAAGAAAATATAACTAAGATGGTCTTTTAGCATTAGCATATAATAACATCCTAGAAAATTGGTATTGTAACAATTTTTTTGAGTTTTCCAAGCAATAAATACATGGACTCTTGGTTACGACACTCCCGGGGGATATGCTTAGGATAATTCTCATTTTCATTACGTACCATTATGAAGCGTTTATGAGTATATAATTCCTCAATGAAAACATTTTTTATGATTATGGATTCTATCCATAAATAGTTCATTTTTTTATGTGTTTTACAAGTATGGAATTATGTGTTTTGATTCATAAACTAATTTTGTTTATGCCATTGTTTAGAAATGGAACCTAGTGGAGGAAATGGAAATTGTATCAATGCAAACACTTCATGTAGGGATTTAAATCCTACTCAAGATAATTATAGTATATCTAGTGATGCAACTGGTGTTGATTAGCTAATCACCATACTAGGACAACTCACTCAGGTTATGATTAATAACCTTACCCAAATGGTGCACCTTGATCTGCAGTGTGGAGGATCAATGTTAGATCGCTTCATGAGGAATCAATCACCAACATTAAATGGGAGTAAAAATTCATTGGTATTTGAGAAATGAATAAATTCCATAGAGAAAATATTCCACGCCTTGGGGAGTAGCCAATGGGAAAAAGTTGTCATGGCAGTTTACCGCCTCACTTGAGATGCTGATCAATGGTGGTCGTTGATTAAAAACATGAAGGAAGATGATAAAGTATCAAATATGGAATGGAGGGAGTTCAAAGAGATTTTCATAGAAAAATACTTTCTTTGTGACCATTGAGAAGATATGGAAATTAATTTTCTGAGTCTTAGACAAAAGTAGGATGAGAATGTCACAAAGTATGATGCTAACATTACAAGGTTAGTGAGGCATGCTACAAATTATATACATAACCCAAGAAATAAGATTGATCATTTCATTGATGGGTTAAATCCATTTCTTCATTGAGCATTAATCATACATTCTTTCTCAACGAATGAAGATATAGTATCATGTGCTATCAAGAAAGAAAACAAATTCTCTAAATCATATGACAATTAAGAAAAGCAAGAGAAGAAGAGAATGATGGCGCAAGAGACAAATAAACGGAAATAGGGAATGAAGGATTTTCCATTATGTGAAAATTGTGGGATGAAAATCCCCAGTACTTTCCTAGAATGAATGTGAGTTTGTTACAAATATTGATAAAAAGGTCACTAGACTCGTGATTTCAAGGGAAAGAAGGAGGTTGTCAATGATGAATGCTACAATTGTAGAGAAATGGGGATTATGCAAATGAATGTCCTAAGCAACAGGGAAACATACATCAGAAAAGGACAAGGGATCAAGGCTAAGCTTATGTTGTTACTACAGTTGAAGAGGAATAATTAATGTATTTGTGTTTTTGGACTCAAGGATTATATTCTGGTTATGAAAATAATGTGATATATATAAGGATTTAACTGTGGTACTTGTTGTTTTAATTATGTTTTTAATATTAATATGGTAATCATATTTTTATTATGTGACAATAAGAGAAACTTTACTCTGTTTGGAGAATCTGATGTTGCAATTGTTTTTGGAATTTAGATACCTTTTAGAGAGAGTCTAGAAAGAGGTACTTTAGATAACTATAATGTTTTGTAATGGAATAAGTTGATCTTTGAATATTATTTGTCAAGGTTAAAACATTTCATATTATTATTTCTGGAAAATTATGTTACAATATTTTTAGTAAATGGACAACCTACAGGTCGGGTGATAACCCGTTGCGTCCGACAAAGCTATAAGATTCAAACCGACAACCATAGTGTGACAGGCTTTTATTACCTACCACTAGCCTACAGGAAGTCCTTCTTATTAAAAAATATATTTTCATTATAATGGAATGTGTTAATGTTTGTAACCTTATAATATTAGGGCAAATCTAATATTTTTGATTTATATTATCTTTTGGAGTGAAAGATGAGTTTGTGGTAGAAATTAGTTGATGGATGAAAACACTACTTTTCAATATGTATATATATATATATTTATTTATCTTATTCAATTATGAAATTAATTATTGAACTTTAGGGAATGTATATTATGACCAAAAATATTTTATCCTAATACCTTATCTTTCGTTGAACTGATGATATTTTAAATCATCATAGATTGATTTATTTGAGGCCCTAAATTCTACACTTGGTTGTGATTGATGAACTTAATCACTCACTATAAATAATTACATTTTACCTCTAATTACATGTCTATAATTTTCCACCAATGTTCTGTTATTCAAAACCCTAATTTGGTGGTGACATTCTCATATCCCTTTACCTCTTATTAAAACTACATTTTATTAACCCTATTTCCGATATGGGTTTTCCACAAAGGTATTTTCTATTTTCAACATTTTATTTTCAAAGAAAAATTTCAAATTTCGAGGATGAAATTATTTGAAGGATGGGAGAATTTAACACCCCAAGCTTCCACGGTACGTTTCCCTTTGAATATGGCAATATCTTGCATTGTATGCAACATCGAGACCCTAACACACCACGACTAATCAAAGTAGCCATTATGAATAGTAATTCTTACTTTTTGAAATTTTACAAATTTTATCATTCAACATGGAAATCATTTTTTGATTTGAAATATCGAAATTAGCCTAAGAGTAAATTTTGGTACTTTTCCGATAACTTTCATATTTTGATGAATAGTGAAAATTACTAAATTTTAGTTAAAAACAACTTTTTTATTCGAAATAATTAATAGTGATAAATTATTAATTTGAGTGGTTCTGAAGTATATTTATAATATATTTTTACCATTTAATACCATTTTGTTCATTGGACATAATTTTACATTTAAACAGCACATAAACAAGTGTCAATCTTTTGATAGTTATTATTTCATAAAAACTCGCTTTATGTTTTGACAGCAGGACTTAATTTCAAATTAATTTCTTCCACTTCTGTGTTTTGAATTTAAAAAAATGGACTCCATATTTTTAATCAGGACATACAAATATTATAAATAGCTCACTCTTATTTTTATACATTTTGAATAATTATTTCAGTAAATATTTTATTTACCATGGTTAAAAGGTAAATCTGGTAAATAAGGGTAATAAATAATATTATAATCAAAAAAAATTACCATAAAATGTGTCCTATCCTTATTGGATGATACATTTCCGAGCATGGGCATCTTTGGGTCGATTATGGGACCCCATGGAGCCACTTTTTAGTGATAGGGACACTTTATATTAATTAAGTTAAAATAAATACGAAAATGAAATAAGCACATAACTATTAGAAAAAAAAAATTGCATAGTGTTATATATGTTGGATTTTCGACTATAAATATTATTTAGAATGATAACACGATTTCATACATAATGGTATTTTATTTTTAATTTTTATACATTCAATAATTATATTTATTTATGACACAATAATGATACAGTATTTTCCTTATTAATGAAAAATAAAATAAGTGGTATTATAAATGTTAAAATAAATATAATTTGAATGTTTTGATGACATAAATGAATTTTATTGGTTAATATGAAATTATAGGATTTATTAAATGAATTTTTTTTGAATTAATAGAGTTGTTAGGACTTTAACAAAAATCAATTATTGAATTGTGTCAAAATTGACACAAATGAGTTTTTGAAACAAATATTATATTATTAATTGATATTATGTTTTTATAAAACTAAGGTTAGGCCAAAGTGCTTATATCATGATAGGTGTATCATTAATGTACTAATTGGGGGTCTCTTAGATGTATATAGTATGTATATTGACTATATAATATAAAAATACTAAGTGACATGGTAAATGTCAATCTAATTAAATAAGAGTTAAAACTAAAAGATAAGGTTAATATAAAAACCAAATCCTGACTAAAATCTATTCATTGAAATTATTTTGACCCATACCCACCTTAGACTTTGAATAATCCACTTTGGATCCATTAGAAACTGAAAATGATTTTATTATAAAATAATACTTTATGTTTTCCTAAAGAGACCCTCCTCCCCCTTATAAAAGGACACCACTTCTAAACAGTTATTCACACCTTGAAGGCCTTTTGGATCTGCCGAACCCTGGCCAAATATACTCTAAACGACCCTCAATTCATCCTAGAGGACTTATTTTGATCAGAAAGCCAACCTATGGAGCCCTTTTGATAAAATCAAAATAAAGAAACCGATTAAGAGGTAATGTTTTCACCACCTTCTTTCATTTTCTTTTCTTCTTCAACTTCTTCTTTATTTGTTATTACCATTATAAAAAAATAACTAAAGTTTATTATATATGCAGTGATGTTGTTATAAATATGGTACAACCATATTATTTTTCTATATATCCTTTGAATGACATTTCACCATATGTGCGTACGTATGACTTACCGTCTCCACGTCGTGGTGTAATTATTATTCAAAACATTATTATTTGGATGGGTATAATAATTATGTGTAATTCATGTAAATAATAAATATAAGATGATAATGAATCTGTATATATTATATAACATCCAATTATATATTATTTTAATATCCAAATAATGATATTCTTGCTCGTGCGTACGTACGGACTACCGTCTCCACGAACGCGGTGTGATTCATTCCCTATCGTATCCATTCAAGACTAATTCTCAATTAATGATTAAAACTAATCTTTAAAGAATTAAAATAATTCCTGATATGAATAAGATACAACTTATCCATAACAAACATGACCTATGTAACAAAACATATAAATATAAATGAATAAGTTAACACCCGAAACGACGATAATACTAAGATATTATTTACAAAGAAATGTTAAAAGATCATATATGAAATCATATTAATGTATATGATTCTTGTATAATTTAATAAAAATTATTTAACTATTATACAGGTGGTTGACCTACCCTCAACCAAGGAAAAGTACAGGGTAACGGAATATTTCACAATCTCTTTATTATCTGAGGTTGTTTATATGTAATTATCTACTAGGATGTCTTTATCATCTGCATCCATGTTTCATAAAAAAAGTATTTCAAATCATTCTTACTATATAATAGATTATGGGTTAATTAAATTTTTAACCTTTTTGAATTTTTATAAGTATTTTATAAAGTAATATTTCCATCATTTTCCAAACAAGGTCCTTTTTATCCTTTTCTACAGAGTTAAGGTAAGAATGTCTTTTTTAACATATAAGGCGAGTGCGGATGTTTTCCTCCATTATAAAATCCTCAATGCTTCCCATATAAGGTAATGAAGTTATTTTCAAATTAAATGTTTTAATTTATAATTATGTTACTTTTAAATTATTTTAAAAATATATATATTTCTCTCAAATAGTTCTGATTTCATCTAGGTCAACAACCATTGATAAATTTTACATTTATTTGAAGTTGATTTATTATGATACAAATAATCCATATTTTATGTAATGTTTTGTGATATTTTTGACTATGGATGAGTTATTTTTATGTCACTAATCCTTCTTTCAAGACATGATCTTTTCTGATCATGCCAATGTTATGGAATAAAGCACCGACTCTGGCTAACCGGTGTCGGGGTGTTACAAAATTAATCTCAGTGCACAATTCATTTGAGAGTTATCACTTGTCACACATATTTAATTTATCACATAACCACCCATATACATAAACAATGCCCATGAACCCTATCATAATCATAACACATAAACCATGTAAAAAAGAAAAAAACTTTTCCACATTGAAATCATAAGATACCATTTATATTTATTATTATTATAAATTCATTATAAAACCATTTTCAATACCAAAATACATAAAAATGAAATATGGTATTTAATTTTCTTTTAAACAAATTACAGCTTGTAGAGGAATCTAAATAACAAATAATGGTCATAGCGGCAAAAAGGTCATTTTCACTTTATATGTTCAAAACACATTTCATTTTTTTAGTAAAACACATCATATAAAAAATATTGATTTTTTAAAACTTTTGAATGAAATTAAAATTCAAATGGTTTGATTATACACCATATAAAATAAGGTGGTGCATAACATCAAAATATGCCTCAACGTAAGGAGATTGAGACAATTTCCCTTAGCTTGAGTTTGACTCATCACATACAATCTTTATATTCATTAATAATAAACCTAGAATAATGTCTACATTCGTGTGAAACATTTTCAAGTTTATTATTTCTTTTATGTCACTTATTAACATGTTATAAAAATTATATAATTATTTGAGTTCATATCGGATGTTTTGTTGATATTTAGTACATGAGCCAAAAATGAACATGGTTTTGATGTCACTAGTCCATGTGGTCTTAAGTACATCATATATCGAATAGTGATCATGATATAATAATAACTTTTATACATTAATCATACTTTTTAAATCATACAATTAATTATGGTTATGAAAAATGAACAATGTTATATTGATGGAGACATTAGGACCTACGTATGCATGAGTAACATTTTCATTTTTCATTGATCATTATGGAAATAAGGTATTTATTATTTCATATATATAGAATGATCATGATGTTATTATCATTATAATAATAATTTATGTATACATATATATAAATATATATCATACATGTGACGTGGTGAATAAAAATGATTCACATCGCTTCGTGGAGGTGATAGTTAACACGTACACATGAACATGGTTATTGTTTTTATATGCATGTAAGGTAAGAACATAATTTAAATAATATTATTTTAAAATTATAAATATGTCATTAATATCACATATAAATATTAATTCAATCATTATAATGATATTTCTATATTGTAATTGAAAACGAACTAAATCGATTGTTGGAGTTGATAATTCACACGTATGCACGAATGAATAATTACATTCTCATTTTATGGAATTAGATATGGATTTAAGGTATGATATTAACATATTAAATTATCATTATATTTTGGATACTAGAGTTATTATTTCGTCTTTTACGAAGAATATTTAATGGAACTGGAAAAAGAAATAAAATATTAACTCTTAATAAATTATAAATATTCTTTGGTTGATCACATTTGAAGAACACCTTAACACCTATAAAAAGGGTGTTATGCATTAAATAATGCCTCAAGAATGCAGGGAGGGATTATAGGAGAGGGTTTGGTTGACATTGGAAGATCCAAAAGGCCGTGTAAGTGTGATTATTAGATAATAGAGACTAACTTTTTATAGGAGAGGGGAAAGGTATCCTTTGAAATTCATAAAATATTAAATTAATAAAAATCAATTTTTTTTAATAAAAATGAATAAAAATTGAAATATGTAAATAATAAGATGATTATTGTTTTAAGACATCTCATAAAATATTTTTTATACATGTATTTATTTTATTCTAAACCGCATATTTTCATTTTACCCTTAATTATTCGATTATCATTTTTAAAGTGGTAAAAATATTTTAATTATTAAGAGGCTATAACTGTAACACCCCAGGTAAATAAAGAATATGACATTTTCATATTTTTCCATATTTGTGAATAAAATATTAATATGACTTTAAAGGGGACTCTATGCTCGATGGCGTACCCAACACACAACAACGAGTTTCTTGGGAATCTTACGTTGCACTCTAATAATAAAATAATATTATTTTAAATGGTAGTTAACATGTAGCCGTTGTATTGGCGGGAATGGATAGAAATAACTAAAATATGATTATACATGTTTTTAAATGTTTTTACATTTATCCAATTAAAGATAAAGGCTTAAAATATGGAAATAATTCAATTTTAGGCGTATATGACCTAGTTTTCCCTAAAGGTTCACTAATCGCCTTTTGATGGAGAACCAACATTAAATATAGTTTTCCTCACTCTTATACATTCTATTGGACCAAATAAAACTCTTCTTAAGAATCGGGAAATCAAAATTTACTTTGTGTAAATTTTTGGTATCTTTCCGATAAAGTTCATTTTTAATGAATAGTGTAAAATGTTGTATTTTAATTCAAAACCTCTTTCTAATCCAATTTATTTATATGATTATATTATCTTTTTAATTGGTTTTAAAGTTAAATTAGAATATATTTTTACCATTAAATCCAATAGTGGTCATTGCAATTAATTTCACTTTGAAATCAGACTTAAACTAGTGTCAATCTTTTGATACATATTGTTTCATAAAAACAGGCTATTTTCTCTGACAGCGGGAATTAATTATTAAATTAATTAATGTGACTTATATGATTTGAATTTTTTAAAATATACTTCATTTTTGAATTCAGAATATCAAATATAGCTTAGGGTGAATATTTGGGATTTTTCTGAAAAACTTCAATTTTTAATGAATAGTGAAACCACAAAGTGGTACATATAAAAAATGATTTTTCCGTTTAAATGAAATTTTTCCATCTTTGTGTTTTGAATTTCAAAAAAAACGACATAAATGGTTGTCAATAAGAAGTAAAATGTGGTTCAATGGGATAAAAATAATTTTTTGGTGAATAGTAACTTATTAAGTTTTTAATCGAGATTAGAGGTAATTAGTGTAGTTTAAGGTGAAAATAACGTTTTAATAATATGAAATGAACTTGAAACATGTCCTAACCTCATTTTATGTGTCATGGCCGACCACGAAAACACATGGGTCAACTTGGGGACCCCATGGAGCCACTTTGGTTGGAAAATGACATAAATATCTTTTTATTTAATGTTAAAGTTAAAATGAGACAAACATGAAATGTTTTACTAAAACAGTTTTTACATGGGGCTATAAAAATCATATTTTTGACTATAAATATTCATTAGAAATATAAAAAGATTTCCTACATCATATTATTTTTTATAATTTTTATACATTAAATAAATTATATTATTTATGACATCATGATGATGCAGCGATGACCTCATTATTTAACGATTTAAATAAAATGGAATGATAATGTAATATCTAAGACCTACACATGTGAAAAACCTATTGTATGAGTGTGTTTTGAACCCTTATCACCTCAGACTCGAACTACATCAATTTGGGACCTTTAAAATCCGAAACTCTTTTGAAAATAAAGTATCATTTTGTAACTTTACAAGAGTGCCCCTCCCCTCCTCTTATAAAAGGCCCCCACCTCTACATCCTTACCCACACTCCCAAAGCCATTTTCTCGGCCAAACTCTTCCCATTTTGTCTCTCCACTTCCCTATATTACTCCTTGAAGCCTCAATTTGGGCATAAGTCTTCCCAAAAAATCCTTTGAGCTCAAACCGAAGGGAGTTACCCGATTTTAAGGTAATGTCTTCACTTGAGTCCTTTTGTTTTATTTTTCTTCTCTAACCCCCTAAAATCTTTTTATTCATTTCTTTTGTAACAAATACAGTATAATCAATATACTAGGATGTTGTTATAAGAAGGATTCGAGCTACACTTTCACACACCTACGTCTAATGGTTAAAGAACATACTGTTTCGGTGGATGGCGAATTTCGGCCTCCCGAAACGATTATTGTTCAACATTCTTTTAACACCGTCAAAAGTGGCCATTAAGATGACACTATATTTATATATGATATATAATATGTTTATTATTTCCTTAAGCTTCGGTATTTTTCATTTTGGGCATAACTTTATGGTTTCCATTATGGGTAAACCTGATATCTTCATTTAAGGAAGTGCGGACTACCGCCCCCTCAAAGTGATTTGATTCGTTAATACCATATGTGGTACGTATAAAAGATATATTTAATGATATTATATATGATACAATACTGTAATTAATATTATATTATGTATAATTATGTTTTAATTCCATTAAATATGAAATAGAAATGGAGGTAGCGTTCATGCGTACGTACGACTTACCGTCTCCATAAACGGTACATTTCATTTCTTATCTCAAAATGTTATGTAATACTATCAGTACATATATATAATCGATATGAATGTAATATATTAAATAAAAATTATGGATATCAATCTGTAATTATAACATATATATATCTCTCTCATTTTGTTTTAATTCCATTAATATGACAAAAAATGAATGTAGCGTTCATGCGTATGTACGACCTACCGTCTTCATGAACGGTGCTTTTCGTTTTTTATCTCCAAATGATATGGAATAGTATGAAATTAATATTTAATGGATATATATGATATTTTAATCATTAATACTATTCTGGAAATTATTTATTTATAACTACATGGGAAATCTTTTTTCAAACAAGTTCATTTTTGACTCATGTACCAAACATCGGCAAAAACGTCTTATATGAACTAACATTATTAAAAAATTATTATAACATTATAATATGTGATATGAACTGAATAATAATCTCTAATGGAGGTACTTAGGCAATTATTAATTGACCAATGTTTATTATTCAGGAATATAAGGAAACGAATAAGACAAGTTGGACTTGATGTAAGGGATCTTAATCCTCTCTTTCATTTTAAGTACACTCTTTTATGTCATTACCTCTAAAGCTCATCTTTATTATTATTGGGATGTTATTATATATTACACTTACTTTAATTTTTATGTTCATGTGATGAGAGAACCTATTCTATCTCATCAATCGATTTTCGATGTTTTGAGTGGCGCCGTTAGGCTGCCGAATTTTCGTAAGAGATCTATCCTCTCTCTTTCTTTTTAAGTACTCCCCTTTATGTCTCATCATTTAAGATCGTATTTGTTATGATGGGGGATGTTATTTCATATACATATTGTTTTAATTTTTGTTGTAATATGATGAGATACCCAATTTGATCTCATCAATCCATTTTTTGAAGTTTTAAGTGGCGCTGTTAGGCTGCCGAGTTTTTGTAAGTAATTTTTCATCTCACTTTTATTCTCGTGAGATTTATGCCACATTTGCCACAATTTCCTTTGAGTGGTGTATGTACTGACCATTATTTTACTCATTGTGTAATATTATTTCATTTATGAGAATTTCCATCAATTATGTATTGTCCTTCTTTCACGGGGCGTATGTTTCGAAAGATACCCAAGTCGGTAAGGGAACCTTTTGACCTCCTTTTTTTAAAAGACTTCTTTTGTTGGGTCTTTTAATTTACATATTGTTATGTTGGGATATGTTCTCATATATCCTTATTGATGTAAATTTTATGTCCAAGTGATGAGATACACTTTTTATCTCTCATCAACTCATTTTGTTGTGACGCCGTTAGGCTGTGAAGGGAACTTCTTAACCCAATTTCGATTTTATTGGGTTCAACATGTAGTTATTGAATATGTCATCCTTTGAATATGTGTGAATGACCTGTCATTATTTTACACTTAATATCCACTTATATTTTGTGTATTCTTTTGTCACACATAATTATGTAATTGATTTATCCTTAAACCAAGGATATTGTCTTTGTAAGGGACTTCGTCTCAATCTCCTTTCATTGAGGCATATTCTGTTTTATACACAACCTTCTGTTATATGGTTTATAAACCCCTTAGACTTTTACGTTTATTCTAAAGGAGTTTTTTTATGAAGATTTTACTAAATGACACAAGGGAATGTTTTTGTCGTACGTATGCGGAGACAACGACTTCTCTGCCGCCGTGAACATTATTTGAGTTTCGGCTTCCTCTACAAGCCATACCTTCTTTTTAAAAGAAAAATAAATACCATGTTTTACATTTATTTAATCTTGGTATTGAAAATGGTTTTCATAATTATTTTATATCAATGTGTTGTATTGATTTCTTGTGATTGAAAGGTGGGAATGTTATGTTTCCTTTATGCATGTTTTATGTTATTCGATTATGTTAAGGTTCTTGGGCATTATTATGAATACTGGTAGTTCCGTGATAAACTAAGAGCGGGTGAGCCCGATATAGCTCTCCAATGAATTGGGTAACACGAAGGAGTGAAGCGTTAAGGTTTCTCCGAAGAGATTTAGGGAATATACTGTGATGGGTATTCCAAACGTAACCAAGAGGGTTACTCCCTATGTAAGAAAGTTATGAATGTCTCAATTAACCTTTTATGTCTTATGATTTCTGCGATTTATTCATGATTTGATGAGGTATGTTAAAGTGGCTATGTTTTATGGGTAAAGTATGATTTCATTCTTATGTATATATGAACTCATGTTTCCTTTCCATATTTTTATAACCCTTAATGAGATTTTTATTCTCATCCCATGTATTTGGAATGTTTTTCACATGTCAAGGGAAAGGTACATGACGTGATGATAGTGTCAAGGATGTGTCAAGAAAGAATCCGTGTTTTATTTTAAATATTTTTCCGTTGATGGGAAGAATGAATACTATCTTTTATGTAACCACTTTGTTTAAATGTGGAATAAAATGAAAGTTTCATGATCTAATTCTCTAAAACTCTAAACCTAAAAAGATCCTAAATGTGTAGTCTTGTAATAACTCAAGATTAAGTAAGGTTTAAGGCTGGGGCCTTATAGTTGGTATCAGAGGTCGGATTAGATAACTTTAGAGGTTAAGGTATTCTTTAAGCATAAGTGGAATTACCATAATGGTTAGGATTTCAGAAAGAGTCCTAGTTTTAGATAAAGTGAATGAGTAAGTATATATTACTGTTTACCTTCCTCATTAGTACATGATGGTTTTTTTGATATACTCACGCTGACATTTCTGTTTTTAGTGAATGGATGGATCTAGAAGGCACCAAAGAGACAACATGTTTGAAGGAAACTGTAGTGGTTCTCTTATTAAGATACTAGATAAAATGGACGATTCAATGAGGAAACTTGTGGTTGTTCTAAACCAAATATCAAGTATTCATGATCAACCACTTGAACCATGGTATGATCTTTAATTCATCATGTAAGAGGTGACCAATCGATGTGGAAGTTCAGGTAATAATTATAAAGGTAACCATTAGAGTTTATATGATCCTTACTTTTGAGGTAATTATGGGTTTTTATATGATATGTTGGAAATTGAAAGGCATGAGATAAACATGAGGTTAAAATATGTTATGATAATTTTTTATGATTTTATCTCGTTTTGGGGAATGATTTAAGAATTATATAGTTTTGGAAAAAGGACAACACACAGACCGTGTGATGAACCGTCGCATCGGACAAAGCTGCGGGAATCGAACCCACAACCAAAGTGCGACTGGTATTTATCGCCTACCACTGGACTACGTGAAGTCCCTGGTTAGTTTGACCATTTTTGTTTAGTTATATGATATTATGAATTAAGAGAATGTTGATTTTGGGTTATTTAAGAATATTATTAACCTATCATGGAGGATATCTTATTAGGTTAATTACATTTCAATACAAGACTTTAGGAGAAACTGATGTTGTTTGGAGATAAATGTTACGATTTAACATGGAAGACTATGTGACAAAATCCTTCAAATATTTGGGTTTCAATCTTAGATTGTTTTACTTTGAATAATTTTATGGAAAAATTGGTTATCGAATGGTCCTCATTGAACTTTGGGTTTTGTTGGAAAAATTTTGAGATTAAGAATATATTTTCTTTTTATAAAGGGTTATCCTTTTCTGGATTATATGATCTTGTAGTAACTTGTTTGGTTTTATTTTTGGTTAAGGTTTGAAGACATGGGAAATGTATAGTTCTTTTTTGTGGATTAGGTGCTCCCCTAGAAGTTGTTTATAGTACTCTTAATGCGAACAAGTCTTCCTAAATACTCATCTTTTGGAGAATGTATGAGTCTGTGTGAGAAATATAGTAATAGTTGAATGTCAACATGATAAGTATGTATGATTCCTTATGTTTTATTTAAGCTCAAAAATAAACTCCTCAATAAAAATTAACATAAAACAAAAATTTAGGCTATTAACTTTTCCTACTGGGGAGCCCAACACCGTTTAACCCATCACATGTTTGTGATTTTCTTATTGTTAACATTCTCTTAAAAATGTTTTCTATCACTCTCCATTAGAACATGACCCTATGTTTTCTCCTCCAGGTCCATATTTTTTCTACATGGAATCCTAGTATAAGTTAACTCAGGTGACATTTGTACTTATCTTTCTTTATTTTAAAGTGATTGTTTTACCGACTCTTGTTCCGATGTGGGACTTTCAAGGATGTTTCCAAGCTCAATTTTAAAAATTCCGAGGATGCAATTCCCAAAAGGGGGGAAGGATGTAACACCCCAGGTAAATAAATAATATGACATTTTCATATTTATCCATATTTGTGAATAAAATATTAATATGACTTTAAAGGGGACTCTATGCTCGATGGCGTACCCAACACGCAACAACGAGTTTCTTTGGAATCTTACATTGCACTCTAATAATAAAATAATATTATTATAAAAGGTAGTTAACATGTAGCTGTTTTATTGGAGGGAATGGATAGAAATAACTAAAATATGATTATACATGTTTTTAAATGTTTTTACATTTCTCCAATAATATATAAAGGCTTAAAATACGGAAAGAATTCAATTTTAGGCGTATATGCCCTAGTTTTCACTAAAGGTTCACTAATCGCCTTTTGATGGAGAACCATAATTAAATATAGTTTTGTTCACACTTATACATTATATTGGAACAAATAAAACTCTTCTTATGAATCGGGACATCAAAATTTACTTTGTGTAAATTTTTTGTATCTTTCCGATAAAGTTCATTTTTTAATGAATAGTGTAAAATGTTGTATTTTAATTCAGAACCTATTTTTAATATAATTTATTTATATGATTATATTATATTTTGAATTTGTTTTAAAGTGAAATTAGAATATATTTTTACCATTAAATCCAATAGTGGTCGTTGCAATTAATTTCACTTTGAAATCAGACTTAAACTAGTGTCAATCGTTTGATACATATTGTTTCATAAAAACACGTTATTTTCTCTGACAGCGGGAATTAATTATTAAATTAATTAATGTGACTTATATGATTTAAATTTTGTAAAATAGACTTAATTTTTTAATTAGTAATATCAAATATATCTTAGGGGGAATTTTTGAGATTTTTCTGAAAAACTTCAATTTTTGATGAATAGTGAAACCACTAAGTGGCACTTATAAAAACTGATTTTTCCGTTTAAATGAAATTTTGCAATATTTGTGTTTTTAATTTCAAAAAATCCGACATAAATGGTTGTCATTAAGAAGAAAAATGTGGTTCAATGGGATGAAAATAATTTTTTGATGAATAGTAACTTATTAAGTTTTTAATCGCGATTAGAGGTAATTAGTGTAGTTTAAGGTAAAAATAACGTTTTAATAATATGAAATGAACATGACACATTTCTTAACCTCATTTTATGTGTCATGTCCTAAAAAGAAAGCCCATTTTTAAACTTGGGGACCCCATGGAGCCACTTTGGTTGAAAAATGACATTAATATCATTTTATTTAATGTTAAAGTAAAAACGAGACAAACATGAAATTTTTTACTAAAATATTTTTTACATGGGGTTATAAAAATCAGATTTTTTACTATAAATATTCATTGGAAATATATAAAGATTTCCTACATCATGGTATTTTTTTATAATTTTTAGACATTAATTAAATTAAATTATTTATGACATCATGATGATGCAGCGATGACCTCATTATTTAACGATTTAAATAAAATGGAATGATAATGTAATATCTAAGACCTCCACAAGTCCAATACCTATTTTATGACTGGATTTCGAACCCTTATCACCTTATCCTCAAAATACATCAATGTGGGACCTTTAAAATCCGAAACTCTTTTGAAAATAAAGTAACATTTTGTAACTTTACAAGAGTGCCCCTCCTCTTCTCTTATAAAAGGCCCCCAACTCTACCTCCGTACCCACACTGCCAAAGCCTTTGGCTCGGCCAAAATCTGCCCATTTTGTCTCTCCACTTCCCTATCATACACCTTGAATCCTAACTTTGGGCATAAGTCTTCCCAAGGAAGCCTTTGAGCTCAAACCAATGAGAGTTACCCGATTTTAAGGTAATGTCTTCACTTGAGTCCTTTTGTTTTATTTTGCTTCTACAACCCTATAAACAATTTTTATTCATTTCTTTTGTAACAAATCCAGTATCATCAAAATTCTAGGATGTTGTTATAAGAAGTATTCGAGCTAAAATTTCACACACCTACATATAATGGTTAACGAACATACTGTTTCCGTGGATGGCGAATTTCGGCCTACCGAAACGATGATTGTTCAACATTCATTTAACACCTTAAAAGGTGGCCATTAAGATGAAACTATATTTATATATGATATATAATATTTTTATTATTTCCTTATGCTTCTGTATTTTTCATTTTGGGCATACCTTTATGGTTTCCATTATGGGTAAACGCGATATCTTCATTTAAGGAAGTGTGGACTACCGCCCCCTCAAAGTGATTTGATTCGTTAATACCATATGTGGTATGTATAAAGGATATATTTAATGATATTATATATGATACCATACTGGAATTAAAATTCTATTATGTATAATTATGTTTTAATTCCATTAAATATGAAATAGAAATGGAAGTTGTGTTCATGCGTACGTACGGCTTACCATCTCCATGAACGGTACATTTCATTTCTTATCTCAAAATGTTATGTAATATTATAAGTACATATATATAATGGATATATATTTAATATATTACATAAAAATTATTGATATCATTCTGGAATTATAACATATATATATATATATATATCTCTCATTTTGTTTTAATTCCATTAATATGTCAAAAAATGAAAGTAGCGTTCATGCGTACGTACGGCCTACCATCTCCATGAATGGTGGTTTTCATTTTTTATCTCCAAATGATATGGAATAGTATGAAATGAATATTTACTAGATATATATGATATTTTAATCATTAATACTATTCTGGAAATTATTTACTTATAACTACATGGGCAATCGTTTTTCAAACAAGTTCATTTTTGACTCATGTACCAAACATCAGCAAAAATGTCTTATATGAACTAACATTATTAAACAATTATTATAACATTATAATATGTGATATGAACTGAATAACAATCTCTAAAAGAGGTACTTAGGAAATTGTTAATTGACCATAGTTTATTCTTCAGGAATATAATGAAATGAACAAGACAAGTTGGACTTGAGGTAAGGGATCTTACTCCTCTCTTTCTTTTTAAGTACACTCTTTTATGTCATTCCCTCTAAAGCTCATATTTCTTGTTATTGGGATGTTATTATATATTACACTTACTGTAATTTTTATGTTCATGTGATGAGAGACCCTATTCACTCTCATCAATCCATTTTGGAAGTTTTGAGTGGCGCCGTTAGGCTGCCAAATTTTCATAAGAGATCTAACCTCTCTCTTTCTTATTAAGTACTCCCCTTTATGTCACTTCTTTGAAGATCCTATTTGTTATTATGGGGGATGTTATTTCATATTCCACTTGCTGTAAATTTTGTTTTAATGTGATGATATACCCTATTTTATCTCATCAATCCATTTTTGGATGTTTTAAGTGGCATCGTTAGGCTGCCGAGTTTTCATAAGTGATTTTTCATCTCACTTTTATTCCCCGTGAGATTTATGATACACTTGCCACAATTTCCTTTGAGTGGTGTATGTACTGACCATTATTTTAATCACAGTGTAATATTATTTCATTTATGAGTATTTACATCAATGATGTATTTTCCTTCTTTCACGGGGCGTATGTTTCAAAAGATACCCAAGTCGGTAAGGGAACCTTTCACCCTCCTTTTTTTAAAGACTTCTTTTGTTGGGTATTTTAATTTACATATTGTTATGTTGGTATATGTTCTCATATATCCTTATTGATGTAAATTTTATGTCTATGTGATGAGATACACTTTTTATCTCTCATCAACTCATTTTGATGTGACGTCGTTAGGCTGTCAATGGAACTTCTTAACCCAATTTCAATTTCTTTGGGTTCAACATGTAGTTATTGAATATGTCATCCTTTGAATATGTGTGAATGAACTTTGATTATTTTACACTTAATATCCACTTATACTTGGTGTACTCGTTTGTCACACATAATTATGTAATTGATTTATCCATAAACCAAGGATATTGTCTTTGTAAGGGACTTCGTCTCAATCTCCTTTAATTGAGGAATATTCTGTTTTATACACATCCTTATTTTATATGGTGTATAAACCCCTTTGACTTTTACATTTATTCTAAAGGAGTCTTTTTTTACGAAGCGATTACTAAACGACAAAAGGGAATGTTTTTGTCGTATGTATGTGTCGACAATGACTTCTCCGCCGCC
This sequence comes from Viscum album, assembly GCA_963277665.1. NCBI lineage: Eukaryota > Viridiplantae > Streptophyta > Magnoliopsida > Santalales > Viscaceae > Viscum > Viscum album. Next base: position 789,317,655 of record OY728128.1, on the reverse strand, counting down.
GTGACCATTATTTGAGTTTCAGCTTCCTCAACAAGCCATGCCTTCTTTTTAAAAGAAAAATAAATACCATTTTTTACTTTTCATTTATCTTGGTATTGAAAATGGTTTTCATAATGTTTTTATAACAATGTGTTGTATTGATATATTGTGATTGAAAGGTGGGAATGTTATGTTTCCTTTATGCATGTTTTATGTGATACAATTATATTAAGGTTCTTGGGCATTATTATGAAGACGGGTGGTTCCGTGATAAACTAAGGGCGGGTGAGCCCGATATAGCTCTCAAATGCATTGGGTAACGCGAAGGAGTGAAACATTAAGGTTTCTCTGAAGAGATTTAGGGAATATACTGTGATGGGTATTCCCAACGTAACCAAGAGGGTTACTCCCTACGTAAAAAAGTTATGAATGCCTAAAGTAACCTTTTATGTCTTATGATTTCTATGATTTATTAATGATTTGATGTGGTATGCTAAAGTGGATATGTTTTATGGGTAAAGAATTATCTCATTCTTATGTATATATGAACTCATGTTTCCTTTCCATATTTTTATAACCCTTACTGAGCTTTTTATGCTCATCCCAGGTTTTTGGAATATTTTTCACAGGTCAAGGGAAAGGTACATGACGTGATGATAGTGTCAAGGATATGTCAAGAAATAATCCGTGTTTTATTTTAAATATGATTCTGTTGATGGGAAGAATGAATACTGTCTTTTATGTAACCACTTTGTTTAAATGTGGAATGAAATGCATGTTACATGATCTAATTCTCTAAAACTGTAAACCTGAAAAGATCCTCAATGTGTAGTCTTGTAATAACTCAAGATTAAGTAATTTTTAAGTTTGGGGCCTTATAATAAATTTTAGTTATATATGATAAATTTACCATAATTGGACATTTAATGATCATTTAGACCCTATAATATTTTTTTTGGATTTTAAAATATTTTTATGAATTTTAAATAATTAACTATTTTAATATTTTTATAAAACATCAATCTTGTCAATTTTACCACAATTCATTTTATTGAATTTAAATACAATATAAAAAGAGATATAATGTCAAAAAAATGATGAATAGTCCTATAAAATGTTATATTCACCAATAAAAATTGTCTATGTCATATATTATGTCAAATAAAAGTTATTTTAATATTTACAATATCCTTTATTTGATTTCATTATTAATAAAGCAATCGCTTAATCATTATTGTGTCATAATAAAATTTAATTATTTATTGTCTAAAAATTATAAATATAATATCATAATATAGGAAATATTTTTCAATTTATAATGAATATTTATAGTATAATATATCACTTATATAAAGCCATATTAAAATTATTTTATAAAGAAGATATATGTTTAAAAAATATTTTCATTTACATTAAATTAAAAGTTATAAGTGTCATAATCACACCCAAGTGGATTCAAAAGGACAATTTATTATCCCAACAGTTGTATTGTTCGGCCATAAATTATAAAATATGATTACGGAAATAGTTATGGTAGTTTTATTTTATTATTATATTATTTTTAACCTTATATACATGATTTACGCTTTATCTCTGGTAAATAAAAAAAATTACTATAGTCAATATTCATAATATCTATAAATAAAAGGGTCATATATATACAATTTGAACCATATGATTCAAAATTTGGAATCCATTTTTCCAAATTCAAAATACATAAGTGGCTACAATTAATTTAATATTAATCCCATTGTCAAAATGAGAAAATGGGTTTCTAAAAGTAAAAACCATCATATGATTGACAAGTGGTTATATCAAATTTGAATGTAAAATTACATCCAATGACCTCAATTTTATCAAATGAAAAAATTTAGTCCAATTATACTTTAAAATAAATTAAAAAAATAAACTAAATATACAAATAAATTAGGTGAAAATGTAGTTTTGATTTAAAATGTAGTATTCTTCACTATTCAATAAAAAATGAATTTTACTAAAAAACATTACCAAATGTCAAATAACATAAATTTTGATCCCTCAGTATTAAATAATAGGATTATTTTTAAAAATAGAACATAAAAAATTAAAAAGATAGATTAAAAATATTTCTCCAACAAAAGATGGTAAAACTATTTTTAAAAAATATTATAGTATTTTATCCTTAAATTTTTTTTTTGTTCTCATATTAGGTATCTAAAATTTATTGGATGAAATTAAAAAAGATTAATAAACACATGTAATCATAATTTAGTTAGTTATATTCATTCACTCCAATACAATGGCTAGACATTAAATACCATTTAAAACAATAATAATAATAATAATAATAATATTGTAATATTTTTATATATAACCCATTCCTGGGTGCAATGTAATATTTTGAATAAAACCATTGTTTCGTGTTGAGTAAACTATCATGAATAGTGTCCCATTTAAGCTAAAATTAATATATAATTCATAAATATTAGTAGATATGAAAAATTATTATTCTATAATTACCAGGGATGTTACAATACTCCCCCAATGTTATATAATATTTTTATCTCTAGTTTTATGAGATTAAAAAATACTATAAATTGTCCATGTATTTCTTATCTTGATAGATTTAAGATACACCTCAACAAGAATTATCTTCAATTTTTTTTAAATTTTTGAATCATCTCCTCAGTAGAGGCTTGAAGAATTTACCATTGAAGTGTTTTTAGAAATTATACATTATAATTTCCTTACTAGACACATATTATGTATATCGTCAAAGCCGTCAAACTAATTCTGAATATGAAATCATGGTACATATCTTTTCAAAAGTTGTATATTTTCATAATTATTTCAAATATACGTTGGATACCACCCCAAAATTCATTAATTTTTAAATCGACATATATAATATTGTATACCATTAAGAATAGGTTTAAGGTCTATTTTCTATACAATATAAAAGTATCCTCAAAATAAGGAACATCTATGAAACTGATGAATATATTCATGGGATTTTTAATAATTTCAATATATAGACCATTCTCTCTTTTAGAATTTCCTTATAGAAAATTTCTTTATTATTGCATCACTAGCATAACTTGATATTTATGTGATATTCTAATGATATTTATGTATAAACCAACAAAAATTTGAAATTAGAGTGTATAGTGAGACAAAATTTGTTTCACATTCTTTAGAATCATAGTTATATATTTCCCCTGTGATTTTGTGAAACTATTATTAATAATTTATGATGACTATTATTTGAATTCCTTATAATTTTTACTATTATATATCATTTTTTATGGAGTGACATTCATCTTTCGGACAAATTGGATATGTATTTTTAAATTCGTATTTATTTTCATCATATTTCTATTTATTTTATTAAAAAAAATTATTTTTCTACAATTTTTTCATTTATTATTTTTAATTCATGAATATTTTTTTCCTCTTAATTAGGAAATTTATCTTAGATGTTTTTTATCATCACAAAATATTTATTTATAAAATTAATTTCCCTCTTGTATTCGGGTTTTGTCAACAATGTGATTTTATCCCATCTTTAAAAATGTTCTCATTTTATTTTTCATCACGATTATCATTACACCTTGTGGATTCTTTATAATTTTCAACATTATCTATTAATATATTAAAATTTTCGTGAATTCTTCCTTTAATTTAGTACTTATATTAGTGTCATATTCCTCTTTTCTTCTCACCATTATTCTTACATTTATTCTTGTAAAAATTTATATTATTCTAATATATTTATCAACTTCCTTAATAACATATTCCCCACATATTTATTTTAGGCCTTTCTCTATGCTCATCATCTTTATAATCTACATTTTTTTCATTTAACAATCAATTAAAAAATTACCAATTCCACCACATCTAAAATATTGTAGTTGGAATTTTAATTTGTTCTAACCCATTACATTATTGAATTATTATAAATAAGATTAATTCTACTATTATGATCTTTATTCCTTTGTCAATTATATTTTGTTCCACCAATGTAATAATTTCCCTTTTCGTTGATTTTATTATTCATTATAGCATTTAATGTGATATCCTCATTGATATTGTTTAAAAAAACATGGTATTTTTTAATATAACAGTTAAAAAAAGTATTTTATATCTCAACATGAGAAAATTTATTATTATTTTTTCCAATATATAAAATATTATATAAAATATATCAAAAAAAATTATCATTAGTTCCTTGAAAATTTTTTAATCTTCAAGTGAGTCTCCTAAACCAAAAATATTATTGTCAATATCAATCATACATTTGAAAATTACACAAGGAGTTTCATTATATTCATTTATAACAACTTTAAAATGTTTTCTACACAATTATACATTAAATTCATTAACCAAGGAATTCTTATTAAAAACACATTCATGCTTGTCTCAGATATCATTGGTAATTTTGTGTCCCATTTATATGATATAAACATTATTAGATAAGGAAATTGGTATGACATTTATTGTCTTCAAATCAACGTACAAATTCCTTTTATTATCTAAAGTCAATGTAGCATTATTTTCAAATATAGAAATACCAGTAATATCTAAATTAATAATATTATGTGGAAGAGAGAGAAGAAAAAAATTATAATATTCCTCATGAGGGATTTAGAGGGATCAACCCATGGTCATTATTAGTGGAGGTAATCGATGAAACAACCCCATATTTTATTAAAAAATTAATTTTCACAGTAAAATTATTAAAACTAGACAATTAATGTAGTGATAATTTAGTAATATATCTTTTACTCTTTGATTCACATTTGATTCAGATATATGAAGTAAAAAATATATACATCATACTCCATATTCATTACACTAACCATTAGATCCCAGATCTTATCATGCGACCCCTATTACTTAAAAGGGGTTATACCACCTTCACCATGAGACTAGTAGTAATTTTTTTGATGAAGATATTTTCAATAATAATGTTTTAATCCAGGTACAGTAAAAGGATGGATCTCACCCACCATGTATCCATATTTTATTCCCTTTTTTAAATGAACAGAATCAACTATATTGACCTTATCATGTTCCATTTTATGACAACCATATGTTATATCCCATTAGAGTGGAATTCATTCAATACATTAATATATGTTTAAAATCATTATATAGTCTAAATAAACCATACTAGAGAGGTTATCAAGATGTATAGAGGGACACATCATTCAAACTATATCAATTTTTTATCATACAATATGCTATAAATTAGTTGTCTCATATTATATTATTTGATATAATAAAATGTTATGGTACTATTTTCATATCAGGAGAATCATTTCATATGATATAGGGGATATAATTTAATATATATAAAAATTTAATACAGTTATAATGATCTTCCACTTACACTATAATCCCAAAAGGGAATCATTAAAAACATCAAAAATATTTTTGATATGGTTTATAAAACATTATTTATTTTCGATAAGAAAATTCGCTTCAAACATAATCATTATCCAATGGACAAACTATATAACACTTAATTCCTTAGTAGTGTTGAAATCAAATATTAAATCCCTCAGTATTTGATTTAAGCAAAGAGTGGCCTCTAGAAAAGCATCAGTGCTACTCAATATACTAAGGGTTCTTATTTTATGTTCATAAAATATACTCATATATCATATGGACATGTCTACTAATATATATATCTTATACATCGTATGCATGACAATATAATCATTTATCCTATTACATATAAATACCACTAGACATGGAAAAATATCTATATAGTACATACTTTCTCATACTTTCTTGATTCTATTAAAAAATATTGATTTATTTGATGCATACAAAACATGTATCTCATCTATGTGGATGGACACATCATACATGACTCAACGTAGCATGTCCATTAATTTCCTCATTCCTATTAATTCATGTTCTAGATGTATTTTATCATTATATGAGTTGGAAAATCCCATATTAGTTAAAATCCCATTGATGATATTTTTAATAATATACCCATCTACCTTGATTATATATTTAGAAATAATTTTCATGATAAGAGTATCAATATATGAAAGTTCACTTCGTAGGTATCTTTCCATCATTAGGTAAAACATATTGCAAATAAAAAAATATTCCTATGTATATAATTGATAGTGTGATATTCTATATATATACATGGATATCCATTCAAAATAATAAGTCTCCACATATTATCTCATGATCCCACTACTCAGATTAATCTTAAATTTGCATTACAATCCATAATACCCGATTATGATCTTTGATTGAGGACAACTTATTGTAATATTTTTTGAAGATATTATCATTTAGCTATTAATATAAAATTAATTATATCACACATTGAATGAATGATTATTTTAGGATTCCTTTATTATAAATCATAATTCATTATAAAATCATTTCATCAATTTATTATGTATCATATACCAAGATAATTAACATTTTCGTCATTATTTTCCTGTGAAAATTGTTTTATCAATGAATATATTATATTTACATATGTAACCACCCAATAGATCCATGAATCAACCCAATCAACAATATCTCATATGTGAAGGTATTTTATAAGGATTCATTTGGTAATTTGGTGTGACACGTTCCATGGACGATTGGATGGATCCATTATTATTATATTAAATCTCAATAACTCCCTTAGTTCTAGGAACCACATATAGTTAATATATGAATTTTATGATCTAAGAAACCTCATTCATAGAATCTGATGTATCCATTCACTCCACCTATTTTTCACATCTATCATGAGTCCTTAATTGAAACGTATCCATGTGATAACTAATGCATTTAAACAAAACACAAAACTATACTAATATTTGAAATCATCTATATTAGATTGGAAACATGAATATCTGTGACCATTTTACATATAGATTATACTCTCTTCTAGATACCAAGAATGTTAACATAGTCCTTCTATAGTACAAAATCATTTTATTCATAAAAATCTATCAATTCGTACATATATTAGATTGGTATATACTAGTAATTGTAATAAAATATGTGACATTAGGTCAAGTAAAAATCATTTAATTAATTATAGAACCTACATATGAAATAAATAACATTTTACATGTGATATAAAACATTTAAAGGATTTTTAATATTCCCATGATTCATTCCTTGCAATATTAGTGATGGACCATTTTTGGGTTCTCCATGATAAACCCATTTAGCAATTTAAACACGAATTTTTCTTTATTGAGTTAATCAATCCTATTAGATATATATATATATATATATATTTATAAGTAGTGTTTATAATTCTCCACCCATTTATTTTATACAGAATAATTCACCATACCAGGTATGCATAGAGTGAATAATTAAAGTGTTACTTTTGATAATAATTATCTAGCCTACATAAAATATTAACATTACAACTACACTCTGACTATTATGATTATATAAATTAGAATCATATGCATTTTTTGATTAAAACAAACTGATTAATTGTATAATAAAACTGGATATTCTAACTCTAATAAGCATACTTAAATCCATAATTAGACCACCGCTGCATTCATAATTTAACAGAATCATCTGTAACATCAAAACTCTTTGGTTATATGATATATTCAACATTGACTAAATTTTTAATAAGGAAAGTTTCTTTGATGTCAATTTTATGTTTATCATAACTAAAATGAGATACTATGGACCTAATTATCCAAATGTGAATTTATCTTCACTACAAGTCAAAACATTTCTTTATATTTAATACCATGAATTTTATTATAATCATTTTATACCAGAAATGGTTTTAAAATATAAACTCTACTATCCGTGTAAGTTTTCTTATGGTAAACATAGTTTCAACCTATGATTCATACCCCTTTAGATACATGCACAATGTATTAAATATGCTTAGTGTGCATGGAGTCTATTTTATATTCTTAACTATAACCATTTTCTAGAAACAATATTTTTATTTCCTCCATGTAGGTACTATGTTCATATTATTTGAACGTTAGTTCATTATCATTATCTATGATAAATACATATATCAGGAGGTCATGAAAAATATTACATGAAATGTGAGGTTCTTTTTTCCCTTGAGTTGGTTAATATTCAAAAACTTTATTTGGAAATACATCAACATTTATATAAAGAATACTTCATATTTATTGGTTAATAACTAATCATAGTTTAACTGTCATATCATTGACTCTATTGTTGATATATAAAATTTCAAGGGATGTAGAAAATTTATCCACAAATGTTTTATTCTCACTAACATTATTGAAATTATATCACTTAGTTTTCTTAGGAAAACAAATTAATACTAATTTTTCATAGTTAGGTTCATGCTTATCATAAGGTAATCATCATTCATATGTTTCACAACCCCAAATATTCTCATCAGATATACCGATTTATTATTCATAGTATATATTATATAGTGTTATTATGAAGTATTCATCTGGAATACAAATATGTGTGAATATGTTATCATACTGTGTGTATCCCCACAATTAAATAGGAATGGCACACAAATTCATCATTAATAGAATCATTCTGAAATATGTATGATTTTTTTTTGACAATCATATATTTTTCTATATTGTTCCATAAAGAGTTAGGAGACTAATAATTCCACAATCCCTTAATTTTTCTATGAATTAATGTACCATGTGTTCATTATAACTATCTGTAGGGATGATTTCAATTCCATTTTCCTAGTTATGGTTTGACATTGCCTTGAGCCATAGTTGTTGAAATTGAATTATACAACATTCCCTTTCAAATGACCAAAATATTTAATTTTTGGAAATCATATACACCTTAGATACCAACTTTTTACACATTTATAGGTCATACCTATAAGTTATATCAATATGATAATCATGAATTAATTAATGATTTAGAATAAATACAAATCTATGGGTGAGTATTATGCTTTATATCATTTCATCAAGGGAATTTAATAAAATTACTCATACTGAAAATGATTATTTCCAACATCATATACATTTAGAGAGAAAATAGACATATAATGACATACATTGGTTTGAAATTTTTAATAATATATTAATATATCTTGTATATTGAAATTTTAAATAATATAATATATGATTCTTCGATAGTTCAGAGGATAAATGTGTACACAAATCCATCATAAGGATCTAATCAAATCTATTTATCTGGTATCATAAAATATAGGGTCTCTAATCATAGTGTATAGAAAATAAAATTCTTGGAACAAATTACTAACCATTATGATAAATTTATTACTTACATTCTATATAAAACATAATTGATGGGAACCAAAATATTAGGGTCACTCATAGTGAATAATAAAGGTCTTTACTATTTGGTCATTGAATTGAATATAAATCATAGTATTTAATATTAGGTTTCTTTTAAAATTATCACCAGTTTAACATACATCACATTCATATTAACCCATTGTATCTCATACATTATCTGATATGACATGTTTTATTCATTTGTGAATGAATGATTCTAATGACTTAGCTTTGGAATTCAAATCCCATCCACCAAATTGAGGTTTAAAATACAGGGATTAAATATTTACATAACCTCACATATTATGTTACTCACCAAAATTTAGGATCCAAACATATTCATATATATCAAAATACAATAAAGTATATTAAATCTGCATGTAGTGTCCTAGTGTTATATAATACATAAAACCTTCACATGAGTAATCCTATAGATAAATATATCTAAACCATTATGTTTATAGAAAAGGAATAAGCCTCTCGGATAGTAGTTGGTCCAAACCCTAGTCCAACTCATTGGGGAGACTCCTAAATAAGGAATTTGATTTATGATATCATTAATACCTAATATATACAATGTATATTAAATAACAATTTTCAAGCTCATAAGTCAAATAAAAAACCAAGGTAAAGGTAGATGAAAACTAAATCGTATAATATTTTACGTAGTTTTTAATGAATGTAAAGATAAATATTAATTAATTTATCTAATAAATAAACAATATAATGTAGTAATAATTTCAGAAAAAATTTAAAATCATGAATATTATAAATGAATATAACCAATAAATAGAGAAATTATTTACTTTTGGAAACATGATACATCAATATAAATCTTTTTATATATAATTTTATAATGATAAATATTATTTGATAATTCTTAAAACATATAATTTATAAACCATCTATAATCCATAATTATTTTTTAAAAAAATTAAACATTTTTAAACAAATCATGTTTTGGGATATATAATCTTATTGTCAGTCATAAAATACAATTGAAATAAGAGATTTAAACCACATGAACCAATGATATTATTTGACATAACTCCATCATACACTATAATTGGGACACCAAAAATGACAAGATCTATCATAAATCTTATGTCATACTCTATGATAGAAATAAATTAGTATTTATACTGTGATCACATGTTTTTAGTAAAACCATATTTCTATCATTGATTACAATATAAAAAATCATAACCTTTGATTTAGAAAATACTATGGGTTTCCATCATATTGAAATTTATGACATGTCTTCATTATATGAAATGACTATAAAAAACTTAAAGAATACATCATATATTTATTTAAAATATCACCAGAATAAATTTTTATAATGATTTAATATAAAATAAAGTTGAAACCCACATTTATTACCTAAAGAAAATTGAATTAATATAACCTATGTGTTGATGGGGATCATATTATGATATTGGGAACACATCAAATAAACATATCTATCCATATAGAATCAATGTGCATTGGTAAATAAATAATATTCTACCTTTAATTCCATACCTAAGGTGTAATATATCATTTAATCTTTAAAAGAAATTTTATGTGTATCCCTAAAGAAGTAATAATATGATTATTAACACTATATTAAGTACACTAGCCATTTGATCCTTGACTATATCATGGGGAAAATCATACATCGAAGGACTTCTACCACATTCACTATGTGATGAATCATACATTGGGAAGAATAGATGTCTTAAAAGCTAGCATATATCATGTTATATTAATAGGTGTTATATCATCCATTATATATCCATATCCAACACCCTTCATTATATGATGGTTATATACCATATTGATCATATTAGGTTCCATATCATAGCACATGTTCACTATATCTCATTGGAGTGAAATTCATTGAACTCATAAGTAAATATGTGAACACTATAAATTAACCAAAAAAACCATGTCAGAGGTGTTATCTAGATTCATTCATACATATCCCTTTGAATAGACATTGTATTCCTATCTTAATATATGATATATGAAAAATATGAAATCTTATGACGTTCATCAATGCAAAAATATCATATTCTATGATTTTTATCTCATGAAAATAATTTCATATGATATATAATGTTTTAATAAATATAATATTTTATTTTGTAGACTTCTGGAACTTTTAACCATGATAATTCATTCTATTAAACATAGTCATACCTTTAGTATTATAAAATTTTCATTTTCTCAATCATTTGAAAAATTAAGGATCCTTCAAAAGAAACTTGGATTACATTGATACTAATTGAAGTGCAAAGGAGTATGATATAAAACTAATGGGGGCGAGTTGTATCTATGTTAGTTTGTTTCAATTTACCTCTTTGAATTAATCAATATGACTTGTTAAAGATTTAATACTCTAAAACATTTAACCTCATCCTTACCCATATGCAATAGTTATAAAATAAAACACAAGGAGTACATGATTTTTATATTTTTTTAAACCTAATGCTAGTATCTAATACTTGATATGATAATGTTGAGTTCAATACATAGATTTTATCACTAATCAATTACTATGATTGAAAAAAGAGACAGGGTATCATCATCATCTCAACACTTATAAGGGGTGGAAAGGTATCATCCTTAACCCTTGGGAAGGTATCATCCTTGATCCAATATTATATATTAATATAATACAATTGTATATTATTATACTATAACCCTCATGAATCCAACAATCCTTCTTTTTATTTATAAAAAATATCATCATTGTTCTCTTGGATTTCTCAACATTATAATATATGATCTTCCTCCTCAATAGTATATCTTCATCTTCTAGAGCCTTAAAATTACCACAACATGTAAATAAACCTTCTTCTCTATATTTTATAAAGATAAATGCATAGATGGGATCATTAAAACATATATTGACTTCTTCCACATTAATATAAAGGATTATGTGTTACGAACATGAATCATCTTACCCCAGTATTAATGACAACTACTAGTAGAAGACGATCTTTATTCTCTCTCTCACATTATCGTTATATTTTTATGCGTTTATTTTGTATTAATTTTTTTATATAATTACATTTATCTTATTTATATAATTATAATATAGTAAAAAACCATAAATTTAATGAAACATTATTCTACATTTAAAATTGGTCAAATTATATCTGGATAAAAGCTCCAGTCTTTATCCTCAAAAATGATTTCAAATATACTATTTCAAAATTTCCCTAATTTTCATGAAACAATTTTAACATTTTAATATCTTTATTAATAATATTTAATCATGAATAAATTATTAAATTTAATCCATGAAGATTACATCAACATCATCTAAATTTAATCACAAAATAATATCATATTTTTTCCAAATTCACAAACATAACACAATAAACTGAATATCTTATGTATCATGATTACATGATCAAACATCACAAACATGCTCCAAAATATATTCTATATTATCAAGATAATATTACCAATTTTTAAATTATATTAAAAATTATTCCTATTATATTTCATATCAGCTACATTATTTAACACAACACAATGGGTCTAATGTATTTCCAAATTTTTTTCCTAGAAATATTTTCCATATCATCTCTGATATATTAAATATTATATAGATATCATAATTATCATAATATGTTTTTTATTTTTCCACATATTATATGTCACTTTAAAACATATCTTCCATATGACATGAAATATCTTATAAATCAATGTCATATATTTAATTTTCCCCATCTTAGGCTACAAATCATTATATATCTTATGTATGCCGGAAATATATTTTGTATTCATTGGAAAATGGTATGTATCTAAAAAAATATCTGATGTTCCATATGAAAATTTTTATGTAGAATAAATTAACTCTTGTAATTTTATAAATAAAAAAATATATTCTTCAAATGGAATTTTGAATCAACTCTATTCATCTGAGGTCACGTAAATTGATATCTAATTAATTTAAAAGACATGTTTAACACAAAATAATATTATCAATAGTATGCAGTGATATTCATTAAGGCTTAAAAATATATTCCACCTTAAAAAATTCCGGTATTGTTCACCTCCATTAAAGAAAATACACCAAACACACCCCACTAAATACTTAATTAACTAGTACCAAGTATTGAGTGCCTCACCAAAAGATTGATTGGGAATTTAGGATATAGTCACCATTAATGATCATAGATGGTACACAATATTTTTACACTAAATACCTGGTCGATTCTTACTACTAATTTCACATAAAGGGAAACCCCACACTTTTCATATTCACTAACACTCCAATGCATTGAACAATCATAAATAATTATTCAGGAATTTCTGTGATGAAAAATTTATATAGGACTCCCAATTCTCTAAACACCATTTTTGTATGATTGAAAATTAAAATTTTATGTTAAAATGATCAAACCATAACATTTTGATACATTATAATATCTTTACCATTGTTATTCTCATAATTTAGAAGATTCTAAGATGATTCTATAAAACTGGAAATACCCATTGTAATCCAATTACCCTGAACATTTCTGATTCCGAACTCCATAGGGCCCATAGGTAAAATCATTAAGTGCATCCAGATCAGTTTTCACATAATAACTTAATACAAACCCTCAATAATGAATCATGTATCATTAAAATAAAACACTTTGGTTACAAAGAAAATATCCATACAATACCACCTGTTAATGTTCTAGATAGCTATTTTATACATTGGTATTTCTTGAAATTGAACTAACATTTTGTGATATTAACTCCTTACCTATTCATAATGGCTACACAAGATCAAAATTGAAACAGATTAGGCCTATATGAATAACTAAAAAAATTACATACCGAGAATGTTTTGAAATTAACTAAATTTAATAACTTTTAGTGATGAATCAAAAATAGTCGATAACCATATCATCAGAAATGAGAAATCATACTACTATCCCAAAACAATTATTAAGACTCACATAAACATTGACATCGATGAAAAGTTCACTAAAAATATATACTCGAGACTACCCCCATTGGTTATTCCCATTATAATGTCATATATATTTTCTCCTTTATTATTTATAAAAATTTAAATTTCACTAGGATATCCCTAAATGACCGCTTCCCAGAAAAACATGGAAACATTAACCCATTAATACTTATATTGACCCCAGTAATATCAACGTATCCTGAATATACATATTTTGATTTTGTGGACCCTCATTTATCATTATTGATTAGTCACATTCAATAATCTCTTTGGGAACATAAACATTATGCATCAATCCAAATGAACCCATCCCTGCATCCCTTTTAAATATATCACATTTACCAATAACACATAATGAAATACCACATCGATAACAATAATATCTTATAAAAAACATCCAATTTCCCAAAATTACCTAATTGAACCATTTATTTTGTACACCCACTAGACCCGCCATGGATTTACCTAAAAACCCATTAAGACATCCCTAAATCCTCAAAAATCTAATAGGATTATCATAAGAACCTAAGAAACACACTACCAACTCTATCTTTAGGAACCCACCAATGAGAGTTCAAAATAATCATAACATATTCAATCATAGTGTATTTTTTCATCGAACAAACAAATGGAAAAGTTTATATTTCCACATTCTATGTTCTAATAGAAACTACATACCATTGATTGATCATAGACAAAAAGAAAATTTTTAATGGTCATCTCCAATGACCAATCTACTTCCTGTATAGATCAATAGCAATCCACCCCATGTTTCCTTGAACCCTTATAGGCAAAATCTCATCTGTATTTAAAATTATCCACACTAGTACATAATATCACCATATTACTTAATACTACCATGCCTCATATCAGTTCTCAAAACATTGAGCCCTCATAAGAAGAATAATACAATTTTAAACCTCACTTAGACTTCCAACCCAGATTACATTCTAAACCACTCACATTACACATTACATGAATAATGACACATTATTCATGAAACACCATCTAAAATTTTCCGCAATAAACCATTCAACCCCCATGAAAAGAAAAATTATCAATCCCATATATCCCATTATGTTTTATTCATCGATGAAAATATATTAATGGTTCCCTATACATACGTTCTATAAACCAGCACACCAAGTATATCACCAGAACCAATAGACACACCATAACAAAAATATGAAAGCCTTTACCTCATTAACTAAATGTGAAATCATTTCCTTAAGGGATTATAACAACATGACATGGTATGTCATGATGGAATTCCCTTATATTGGATCACATTACAGTGATACCATTCACTCCAAGGCATAAAACCCCTTATATCCTAGAGGGTCTAAAATCACACAAGATCCCTATTGTGATGTGACCTTGTGCCTTATGCCATAATAGTTTTCATGATGGTAAAAATATACTTTATACAATGTAATATTTTTCCTATAATAGATTTTTATCCCTAAAAGATAACAAAACATCAAACACTAACCCATACCCTTTACCAAAAACTTAAACAGTCACAAACCATCCAAAAAACATTTATATGGGACTTAAATGGTCGTTCATAGTGATAAAAACCCACTTAATAGATAACTCATGATATACTTCATGAAAATAATAACTATCAAACATACCTTATTACTTACATGATTTACACTATAATGAGTCATATCTCAACCCATAAGGAAACATCTAATTACTTGTAAACCAACTTAAGGGTTTCTCATCAATGAAATCCTTCCAATATAAATACAAAACATGCTAGGCACACACTACCTACGTAATCCATAAACAACATCCACTACACAAACATACTCAATATGGGGATCTTTTCACCATGAGTAAGACTATAAAAAAATAAAATAACACATGAAATACATCACTTTGGTTTTAATAAATAAATTCACTAATAATAAGTTCCTAGGAAAACCATAAAATAACATATTATTGATTAATTATTTAATTGATACACATTTCTTATTCAATTTTCTAGATTTTATTTGTTAGAAAACATTTTCAAACACCATTTCCCTTTTGAAGAACATTTATGTATCACAAGTCATACACATTTAAAAGTATGTCTAGGTTCTTGTCATTATTCATAAAAAACAAAAATACACACTAAGAAATGAGGGAAAACTACATTAAATATCTCATATCACAACATCATACTCATGAAAATAAAGTAATCACAACAGTGCAAAGAAAAAGCAAAAATAACATACCACAATAACATGGATATCAAATTAACCGGTGTTCGCAATTATCTTGGATGGATTACCTCCCATGTTATGAAACTTATTATCATTATCTACTGTTTCCCAAATAGTAATAAAAAAAATTTCTCTAATACCAATTTATAATTACCCATCCTAGAGTTCCAAAATGGAAATATATTTATTAGTTAGAGTCACTGTGCCAAGCAACCTTAGGCATGCCATAATGAATTCTAGTGGCTACTGATAAGTGGAGATATTTAATAACAATCATGGGGAGACTATAGTCCTATAATGATCACATATAAAAAATGTAAATAAATTAATCTATATAAACATGAGAATAATAACATGGAATTAATAAAAATAGTCAAACTTCAATGATATATTATATAAAAATTCTATAAAAAATGAAACCCATTCTTAGAGTAAAAACATATAAAACAAGGATCATATAATGGAATAAAGAAATGAAAAATTTAACTAAATAAAAATACTTGGGAGACTCAACCATAAAACTAGGTATCAACATTGACGAATTTCCTAGATATCCTCTATTACTCTAGAAATATCTTTAATGATACATAGTACCTGAAGTCCAGACATAAAGTTCTATACATTCACCAGGATACCCATGAATGTTGTGAGAAATAAATCTCAATAATGAACACTAATAGAGTTACTCTAGTATACCACAATATGTAGTTTGTGTATTCATGAAAAATAAATATAAATATCATAATAAATCATGTATCATCATTATATACTAACCCTGACAGTATGACACATGAACCACCATTCTTTATCCAATGCTAGGGGAGAGTACATATCTCCACATGACAAATCCTTAAGCTCTATCCTTGAGGGATATTACAAAAAATGTTTCTTGATTATCACCCTCAAAATTAGGGTGCGGGACTATAAAAATATTGATATCATATCCTATATCATACTACCACATTCTCAGAAAGGGTACAGTCTAATTCCATGTATCATCCACTTCTCTATCACTCAGGGTGATGTCTCAGGCCTTATTTCGTTCAACCACCCTCTTACCTAGTGTAAGGTCTCATGACATGTCTCTTATAACCACCCTCTCACATAGAATAATCTCTCATGACATGTATAATATCACTGTCCTTTCACATGGGGTGAGGTATCATATCATTTATCCTTTTAATTAGTCACCTCAAGCATAACATGTAGCACTATATGGTTAAATACGGATTCACAATTCTTTACACCACCATCCTTCTTCTACTAGAATCACTAGTCACACTCATCCAAAATCATTGAAGACACCACCATTTTGTCAATAATCATCCCATAAGGACACTATGAAGAACATAAACCATAATGAATATAAAAAAGGATTCCTAAGGATAATCCATCGAGTTAAACATCACTCATGCATCTTATGAATACTATACATTGACACAACCATAATTACATAAGAAATTTCGATAATCATTATTTACCGAGAGGCCTCTCTACTCAATGGATATCCATGCCATGATACACCATGCTCTTACCATTCCCTAGGAAACACGGATACCTAGACATATCCCAAAAATCAACCTACATAGAGGCTATACAAAAACAATCCCCTAGAACAGACCGACCAAACTATACATGGAATCCCAATTATATATTATTCTCTTATAAAACTAATAACTCTCTCATAACAATGTATATAAACCTAAGGGAGAAATCACAATCAATAATCCCTCAATGAGTGGTTTTGAAGTCCATGGAACTCACCATAATCTATAAACATAAAATTTCTTTGGCCTCCCACATAGTAAACCTATATCTAGTATCCTTGTCAGATGAAAACCTGAAAACCTCTTACCTGAACTCAGCAATAGATATTCATAACCACTTATAGGATTTCCAAGAACTAATGGACCCAATGGACTTAACGTGATGTTTCACCCCTATGTGGTATCGCTACTAATCCCCTCTAAAACCATCCAACCATGCTATGATTACATGATTCACACCCTATGGGCATTAACCTTTCCTATCACACCTATTATATCTCAACCAAACCCTTTCTATAATTCTTAATCCAATAAATCAATAATTGTTTGTCAAACCCCATATATACATGTAGTGTGAATTTGATTTAATTTTCATCTAACCTCGGGTATATTAGTGATTTTGACTATTATAGTTTTAGGGAAGGCCCAAGGGATTGTTCTAAGGAGTTGACCTCATTATTAGTCTAAAATAAAACTATAGAGAAATGGTTATACCACAATAAATGGAATTATAGTTTTATTAGGGGTTAAAAACCTAGATTACTTTATCTACTATTGAATGTCACCATCTTGGGAAAACTTAATGAATATAACTGAACGTTATACCATTATTTAAAAGAAATAAAATCTTATAATATGAATTAAAACATCTTTCATTTACTTCAAACTGAATATAAACCCTTCTTGGGGTTTTATTATTCTTCTGTCAAACATAGTATTGAAGTCTCTGGAAGAATCTGATTATCAGTAGAAGAAAAACTTACCTCTAGGTTATTCTAAAAATTATATAATCCTTATATATTTAAATCTCAAACTCATATATTTAAACCCTTATCAATATTAACAATAAGAATCTCTATGTGTATAAGATAATCCCTTTCTTCCAGGGTTCACATTTCTGGTAAAAATAATGCATTAATATTTCAAATCCAATTCATATACTTGAAATGTTATATATTAAGAGGTCTAATGAAAACAAATATAGTGTAACATGATAATAAATCCATTTTGGAGATTCCTAAATATGTTATTAAAAGAATCATTAAAAACTATCAAGTGGGATTTTCCCTTATATTATAATGAAAATACCAAAAATATGATCATTTTTTGGGGAAAAACCCATAGAGATAACCATTTTGAAATTGTCTCATCAAAATATATTTTTTTAAATCACAAATACTTAAAAATTTTAATCTTTGAATCCCACTCACATTACTTGATCAAATGCTTCTTCATCAATCTGTTTTTTGGTGAATAAAATACACAAGACATGACACACCTAAAAACTCAATGTTAAAATATATTATACATAAAAAAACACCCGGATTACATGATAGGTTCATTAACATGTGATTTAGGATATGAAGAACAATAATTAATTTTAAAATTTATAATCAATATTTTTTTGAAAATAAAAGTAATCATTTTATATCTACCATATTCACTATGTCATATTTTATCATAATGTGGGCATCAAGGAATCTTCATCATGATTTAATAAAAATAATCATGTGATGTATTAATCACTATGGAATATTTATTTTATTTTAATGTTTGATTTCATCATAAAATCATGTTTCTTGAAACTTTTAATATTTATTAGATATATCATATGATATATGAATTCACATAATATTTGAATTCCTATGAAAATTTATTACCCAAAAGGATAATTTTATGAAAATCCATATTATTACTCAAAGAAATAATGACAAAACTCATGTTTTATGATGATTCTAAAGTAAAATTATTACTATATTCCAATAAATAAGTCTTAAAAAATAATCATCAATATTATTTTAATTATATATCATTACAGAATGGATAAATCTTTGAAACAATTCTTATAGAATGAAAAAGTACATATGATCTTCAAACAAAGACTTACGATCATCTCAATGTCATAAAATTTTAGTAAAAAGTACATATGATCTTCAAACAAAGAGTTACGATCATCTTTTAGATTCTACCAGTCTCACGAGAATCATCAAATCATACAATTTATCTAAGGACGTGTTTTTCTCAGCACACTATAAGATAAGGTAATTTTTCTGAGAGAAGTTCATATTTTGTTGGAAGGAAATTTTGGCCAAGTTAAATAGATAAACTGCATATCAAATATCACTATAAAAAGGCTTTTTTATTTAACATTATTGTAATATTCACATGATCATGTAGTGATCACACCAATTTAAATACGAATTCTCTCCCCATTTGGTCATGATTTGTGTCACTATTTCTCCATATTTATAAAAAAAATACATGGACCATTAAAATATATTACTATATATTTTCAATTAAGAGTGGAAGGATAAACATAATTTTTCCACCATATCATAGTAAATATATCATTTAACAATTATTTGGTAAAATGATCTGCATCTTGTTTTTTGGTTCAAAAAAAACTCTACATTCACTTCAAAATAAAAAATATATTTTTGACTAAGTGATATAAATGATCAATGTGATATTATCTAGAATATTTAAAAAAAATTCAATTAAAAATACATGACACTTTGATTATACAATGAAATTAATAGGGGATTTACACCTTAACTCTCACATCAGCTAATTATAACAACATTCATATCATCCAAATACATGAATTTGTTGTAGCAGTGTATCCAAATTTTTCTATTATCAACTATATTTATGTCCACATAATTATCATCCACGACTCATATTTTTTACCATTAAAGAATTTTACACATGATTTTGAATTCCTTTCAACATAGTCATCAGCACAATTAGCATCAATAATCATCATATAGGTAAAATATAAACCAGATCTATACAAAGGGATGAATGTCAGTGTATTCGTAAAATATATTAGAATTTTATTGGCTAAAAATATATGATAATATTTGGGATCAAATTGACGTTTTGAATAAAAATTAACATAAAAAAAAATACTATACCTAAATGCTATTAAATATATAACTCCATCAATCAGTTTTATACACTCCCATTGGTTTACAATAGTGTCAACCACATATATTATTAGTTTAGTGGAAAATAATAATAGTATAAATAAATTATCATTAATCCATCGAAAAATATTTTTAAATTTACTTCATTACTTTTATTAAGACAAAAAAATGGAAACCTACTTGGATAATATGAAACCCATAGAGAATAGGACATTTCATAAATCATAGAAATCTTTAATTTTTTACATTATGCCCATAGAAAACTCCTCTAAAAGATTCTATATATTACCTAAAAAATGATTTCATTGGATAATAAATATAATGAGAGTGCTTATAGATAACTAACTAATATATTGATTATTATCAGCATCACTTTTTAATATACTCATTATCCATTAGAATTTATCAGAATGAGAACATAAGGCTCTGGGGGATAGTTTTTACCCATTAGTATCATTATTGGTATTTTCCACCATTCTCATATATTTATCAGGGATAAAACATTCAAGTTATTTTAAAAACATCTCCTTATTTGTAACCTATTGGTATTTTATAATATAGTTATCTATAATGTTTTCTCTCTTTGACATATTGTGTTACATGCAACATTATATTTAAACAGAACGTGATATACTATTACCATATTATTATTTAAATCTATAGTTATCACCTAGATATTGAATTGGTGGGTATGAATTGGAAAAGTTAAATTATGAAAAATTTATTATCTACATATTTATAAAATTAATTCACCAGATATAAATTATTTATAAATGAAAATAAAAATTATTTGACCATAAAGGATTTTTTTCTGGAAAATTTTTTTTATATGCACAATGTGTTTTTACCTGACTAAATTAAATCAACGAATATTATTTAAGGATTTTAATAATATTTATTTCTTATATATATAAGTATTTATCATTCAACTTATATTTTTTATGCATCTGATATTAATGAATCAAAATTTTCATAAAAACGTATTTTCCTAAAAAATTGTTTACATCACATTTTACAGAATTATTTTAAAATTAATTTCTGTTACTTATAGAAAATGAATTTTGAATATTGGATTCCATTTTTTTAGTTAGTATTTACATAATGGGGAAATTGTTCCCTTTTATTTGTAGTCATTTTGAATATTTATTATGGTGAAATATATCACATCCATAAAGGGCTAATTAGGTTATCTATGGTTAAAACTAAATAGTATGAGCACACATTTTCAACATAATTCTTATTGTATGATTTTAATTATTTCCTCATCACGTTATTGTCAAAATTAAAGTGATCAAGGGACACTTTTCCATAAAAATGGCCCACATATTTATTAAAATAGTGAAAAATACAAATATCACTCTATAGATTTTAAATATATATTATGTGTTCAGATAAGAAGAAAACAATGTTTTCAAAGAATATAAATATTTATTTTGACTAAAATTAAATAATTTTAATTATTTAAATATATTTAATTTTGGTTTAAATTACTAAAATGTGTTAAATTCTTATGAAACCAGATATAATATTTATCCATATAATAGAAAAATATAATAAATGATTTTAAAATCTATAAAGTAATATAATTTGAAAAAAATATAGTATTTAATGAATTTTATAGATTAATATAAATAATTAGTGTTCTCATAAATCATTATATTTTAATCCCATATTTTTTTTGGTGTTAATAAATTCAAATTAAATAAATACATATAGAATTTACATTAATGATATTTTTTAAAAAATTATCTTAATAATTGATTAGAAATTCTTAAAAATATTATCTTAGATGAAGTTAATATAATATGGTTGAAAATATAATACATGGTTAATTTATGAGTCCCTTTTCCATTTATGATAAAATTCTTAAACCCTTAAGATTGAAATAGTTTTTATAGATGTTAAGGTAAAAAATTGGGAATGAGGGGGTTAATGAAACAGATAAGGTTTGAAATTAAATTAGAATCTATATAAATATCATTTAATGATTTTATTAATAAAATAAAATATTTTTATATAAATTAATTTAATTTTAAATCATTTTTATTTTGAATACATTTTTTATATTTTTGTATTTTATTAAATTCCATGTGTGTTCTATCAATCTATTATAACATGACACCCAACCTTTCTCTTATTTAAACCATATTTGGGATTATAGATCACAAAACCCATACTTAAATAAATTATAAAATTCTCCATATATAATATAAATGTTTTTTACCAATCTAAATACCATCCCATGGGTCCATAATGGGAGATCCAAATGACTTGTTTCAAATACGAGGTCATCGCCTGAAGTGATCACTTTATTTTTAATTATTCTTTTACTTCTTAAAAATATATAGTAGATTTAATAACATATAAATATAATTTTCATAAATAAAAATAATTTTTATTTTTATTATTAAACCACCACTATCAACCCTCATTTCCATTTAATGGGAAAAGAATGCATCACTCATGTGTTTAAACGACTAAGCATTTCCACATCAAGATAGAATTAATTTTTTCAACCATATTTTATAGATGGGTATAATGATGGGTTTAATGTTTCTATATAGTATTTATTAAATATTTATAACTTTTTAATTAAAAAATAATACCTACAATTTTCCCTTCTAATCCATTGGAAAATGATAATGTCTCTCATGTGTTTGTGTAAACTATCGCTTCTATGAAGCAATATGATTTTTTTTAATTTCGATTTTAATTTAATGGTAATAATGATATAATTAATGAATATATTTGAAATATATGATATAATAAATATTTTTACAGGATAATTATTATTTATATTTCTTTCGTTACATCCATTGAAAAGTTAAAATATCATTCATCACAGCGTACAGTCTACAGTTTAAATGAATTGTGTAATTCATTTTTTATATCTACACATTAAAGATGACTATAGATATGTACATAATGAATATATATGCTATTTATATCATGATTAAAATTATGGATATTATGGAACAACTATCAAAGTACAAAGACCAAACCAACCAAAAAAAGAGAAATGAAGTGGTTATCACCTGAAATAATTATATAAATAAAGAGTTAGTAAGAAATAGGTGATAAAAGGTTATAAGTACTAAATATATATTATTATACATAGTATTGAAGTTATATGATATATCTATAAATAATATATATTTATGATAAATTATTTTATAAAACATAATAAGGGAAACTCACCTAATGAAAGTATTTTGTGATAGAATCTCATTGATTACTAGGATTGCTGATGATCATGCCTCTAGTGAAGAAATATTTTGATATGTATATCATTAAACTAATTATATTTCATCTCCTCTGGTAATTTATTTAGAATAATTTTTTTCAATACATTTTCCACTTTTTAGGTACTTAAGATACTGAAAAAATGTTTTTAATGATAAACCAGCATTATTTATCTCTTTGATCAAAAATCATATTTATCCCACATGCATGTTTTCTAACAATTTTTTCAGTAATGTTTATTATAATATACTATTATATCTTAAATTAATTTTTACGCAAGATTATAATTTTATAATTTTTTTAAAATGTAATCTCCATGTTATTCTCTAAAGAAGGTACTTTTTGATTTTTTATAAACATGAGAAAAGAATGTTTTCTCTTAACTTATACAAAATTAATATAAATTATCATTGCCTTAACACCTAAATTATTTGAATCAATTATTATAAATTTTTATGGTTATTTTCATTAAAAAAATCCCATTAAATTTTTATTACATTTTATTATTTTAAATAATTAATTTCATATTGATACGGATATTTTCCTCAAGAAATATTCTGAGTAATGTTTTATAGATAATTTTGGTTTATGATTACACCCTTTGATGAAAATTATGATTTATTGGGGATATAATCGAAAGATATAATCCTAATTATTTCATTGTATGGTTTGTGATCAATATCAAATTATTTTTATGAAACCATTTTCTTTTAATTTGGTTATACCATGATAAAATGATTATGAAACCAATTTTCTTTCTATATGTTCTGATGTAATGAATGGTTTATGATCTTTTTAACAAAAATGAATGGTTTTAATTATGCGAAGTGGGGGAATAAAATTATACATCCATATAATTAATTGGGTAAAGATATATATCATTGTATTTAAATAGGGCTGGAATAGGGAGTTATCCTATGCTAGTAAGGGATTCTCCCACTACGATAGTAAGGGGACCGAACCATGACTACTTCGATGGTTTAGAGAGTAAAACTAAGACACTGTGATAGTCTTGGTCATTAAAATTGAATACTTGGGATATGATTTTCTGTGCTTATTTTTATGACACAAACCTAGGTATTATTACATTTTTGTGATCTCATGGACTATGTTATTTGATTCCTTTTTTATTCAATCATTCTAAAATTCGAGGAATTATTCCATGATTCATGATTATGATCTCTAGTATGAAGGGTGTGGTTTTGAAATGTCTTGGTCATGTTATCAAATGTTTATTATCATGTTATATTGTCATCTCACTTGTTTATCCACATTTAGCATCTAAGATCTCCCATTCTTATTCTTTGTTTCTTTAGGATTTTAAGAAAGGTATTAAGTGTGATATATATAATAAGGTTATTAGTTATGAAATAATTATTGGAAGATGATGTAGTTCACTTATGAACCGGTTGATTATGTATCCATCTTTCTATAAATAATATTCCTATATGATTCCAGTGTGTATTTTTATGTTATGTTTTAAATATTTATCTAGTAAGATTAAATATCCTTGTATGAAAAATAGGGGTTATTATATTTGGTATCAATGAAATATTTAGTTAACATTAAAAAATTAGATGACAACAGTAGATTGAGTTCCCAAGGGATATTTCTACGTAAAAGGCAACATTCTAATTTTTTCCGTAATGCAATTGGTATACCCATCACCATTTACCCAACACATGGCCTCCCTCCTCCTGTTTCGCTCTTATCCATGTCCACAACATTTGACCATCAGTTTCCTTCTGTATCAAATACAATATATTCTCCATTATGATTTTCATTCGAATCTTCTTGAATATAAAATTGGTAAGCTACAAAAATATCATCTCTTATATCAATCATTATTTTTTCTATGTCTGATAGAATAACAAAGATTTCTTTTTTCATATTTCATATTCATTAAATGAATGATATTTTATTTATATTATTTATTTAATTACATAAAAATCTCATTGTAAGTAATTATTTTTTATTTGATTTACTATCTTCTTATATATAAATATAATATGTACCTATTTTTTGTGATATATATATAGTAAATCTATAATTATTTATAAAAGTAATTTTTTTCTGAATATAATATAGGTACAGAAAATTATTAGTTTCAATGTTTTATTTTATAAATTAAAATCTTTCATTTGATGTCTCAAAATGTACAACACTCCCAACACAATGCATTACATCTTGGATAACCTAAATTAGCTTCCTTATAGAAAAATTATTGTTGAATGTATCACCTATTAAATATGAATGAAACCCCTCCCATTCTAAGAGGCTATAATATTTATGATATTTTGATAGAAAAATTTGCTTAAATATTCTAATAGAAGATCTTTTCCTCTCTCCTCGTCATGTATTTCCAAGAAATATAAAAATGGATCTCTTACGAAATCCTCCCATGAATCCTTGATTGAAGGTTAATTAGAATCACTTGATTTAAAAAAACTAAAAAAATTAATATAATTAAAAAAATTTATAAATTTAAAAATCAAGATCATATTATTTAATATAGTAAATATATTTTATCCAAACTACCTACATTATAAAAGGTTTAGTTAACCTATAATAAAAACATATGTTTAAAAAAAATTAAAATAGACTCAAATAAAATGTTTCCCCATTATAATTATTTTATTTATTTTAATCATGTGTTCATTAAATTTTTCAGTTTCTACCGTTTTTATCCCCTAAAATATTTGATCACTCTTTCTAATTTCTACCCACAATTTGCATTAAATGCAGTTTTATTTTAAATAAATCATCTTTCCTTGATGGTTAATTAAAATGATTATCATTAAGCCATTTTTCCTACATTAAGATAAGTAAAAATAATTTCCATAATAAAATTTCAAAATAATATTATTTATTATAGTAATTACAAAAAATCCAAACTACCTAATTTAGAAAATGACTGGTTATCCTATAATAAGAACTCAGTTCTTAAAAATCATTTTATAAAACTCATATAAAATGTACTGCCTTATAATATTTTTATTGATTTCAATAATTTTTTCATTACATTATCGAATTTATCCCTATTTAATATCCTATAATCATTACTTATGCTGTCTCATTGATTCCCACAAATCATATCACACACACTTTTAGTGTATGGATGTTTCCTTGATTGAATGTTAATTAGAATCATAGATTTTAATCCATATTAAAAACATTGAGACAAGTACAAATATATTAAAAAATTAAAAATTAAAATAAAATTGTTTAATATAGTACATATATAATATCCAAATGGTATACTTTCGAAAAGGCTCAGTTATCCTATTATAAAACCTTATGTCCAAAGAAACAATTTAAGATACCAATATCAAATTTAGTCTCACTAGAATTATTTTATTAAATAATATCACGTTATCATTAAATCATTCACTTGCTCAATATTTTATTTTATGAACTAGGCTAAGATTCCATTAACACCTGACACCAGACCTGGCACATGACAATTCCTGAGAATCATCATCGATCCTCCTAGGATGGAGGCTAGAAACAAAGCATCTAAGATCATAGAATTGGGAATTATTTAACCAATAAAAAACCCAAAATAACAATAAACCATAATAAGCACACAAAAGACCATGTTGATCCAATGGGGAGGATCTTGGGATCCCCCTTCACGAGACATTTTAAAACAAGAAGGAGGGGTCAATTGGGCATAAAAGGGGTTGTCGGTAAATTAGAAATTCAAACTTTTAAGGATACTAGGAATTTCACATGGTTTTAAAAACTGTGAAAAAATCATTCACACTCTAACGGATGATTATGAAACCTACACGAGTTGGTCATATGATTTTGGAAACCATGTACCATCCATGAAATTTTTCTGTATCAAATGATAGATCCCCCTTGCATAATTTATGGATTTTATACTAACCATGCATAATCCTTTTTCCATGTACCTAAAACAAAAACATTTACAAACAGTTTCTCCTTGTCCTCACATGGATTGGTCCAAATCATGATCAAACCGTTTAGAAGGCCAAAACTACCCAAAATCTCAGATAATAAAAAAGGTCATCTGAAACTAAACTGAAACCTCATCCAATTGACTAAGATCTATGAAATAATCAAAAACAAAAGGAAATCATGCTTATGGTGTGGAAATTATCTACACAACAAAATCATTATTCCCCCATAAGGTCATCATCCTAATGTGGAATGTAACCATTACCTATAATTACATGAGGCCAAACGATACCACATTCATTAGTGTTACCTTTTATCTTTACAAGTCACACACGATCCGATCTATTTAAAACCACAATGAGGGTATCTATTGACAGAAGATAATGGTAAACCCACCATAAAAAAATCTAACACTGACCAACTTTAGTTGAAACCACAAAAAGATCCATGGTGGGGTTCCCCATAAACCAACCTAGATTTCTCAACATGAGACAAACCATGAATTCCATCAATAGACTAACATCCACCATAAGGGGACCTAAATAATGAAACTAGAAACCAAAAAATGAACCAAAACAAAATTCATCTTTTCCATTTGACACGAGAATCTCAAAAAATAGTGCAACCAAACAATAAAACTAATCTACAAAAGGCCAACCACAGAAGTTTCTCAAAATGAGGAACAACAAAAAAACATCAAATTAAAAAAAGACACACGCCTTTTAAAATGAATAGGAACATACAAAATATAATAAAAATACAATATAGAATTATTAATAAACTCCACAACAATTTCGGAGACAAAAGATTGGATAACAACCCTACACATAAAATTACTAACTACGTGAATAGATTCACTGTAGAGATTATGACAAAATAATTAGTGCCTTGATGTATTTATTTCCATGAATTAGAGTGTTAAAAACCTCCAATATAAATATCCATTTTTGGTTACTCATCTTGGATAACATCTCCAAATGACAGAAATGGAAAAAATGTCAATAATCCTTTTTTGGGATACAGAAAGGAAACATCAAATGTAAGAACTGACCACACTTGAAGTACCTAAGAAAACAATCCAAAAATGATTATCCATAACTTAAAAAGGATAATCCATTGGAATAGGTCCATCTAGGATACACTTAACTCTAAATGGGGACGTTTCACAGGTTCCAAGAGAAGCTGGATTTCCAACCACTACAGATTGTGCATTGGAAGCCAACTAAGCTACAAGTTCTCCATCCATTAGCTTCATGAATCTAACCTATTTGTATGTGAGAACTCATTATTTAATCAATAGATAGATACCCCAAATGAAGAATATAAATTTTATATTATTATTTGATTCATTATTAGAAGAAAAATAAAATAACTATTTGAAGCAATATAAATAGGTATTTACCATCTGTTAACCTTGATGAATACACAATAGATCTGCCACTTTCTTCACCTTCACATCCTCAATTTTGAACCATTGGGTAAAAGGTTCCTTAAATAAATTTCAATACATGCCAATAGGAAATGAAGGTGGTAAAATCACTATCCACCAATCCAAACAAAAAAATTAAATGAAATCAAAACCGTATGCACTCTCACAACTTGATGAGTTACCATTAACAAAAAGATACCATACAAATTATCATTCCACATTGAGACCTCTAATAGTTCTCATTAACAACATAAAACCAGAAACAATAGCGAGGAACGTGACTCCACTACTCAACTGGGAGTCTATATGGAACCAAAAACTGGGCTATGACCACGAGAGACCATTGGGACATTTCTGTGAGCGATACTCTATGCAACTCAGAATCACAAAATAGAATCAACATCAAATAATATATGAAAATTCAACGATAAAGGATATCCAAAACATAAAAACTAAGATAATAAATAAAAAAAATCAAAAATTAAGACAAAAATAATCTATCTAAATCATAATTTCATTTCAAGGACACTTCTTCAAAACACCAAAACACATTCTTCAAATCTAACATGAGGTCCAAATCACTATTCTAAAATGACTTCATTTCCCAAATAAACATTTTATTTTTTAAATCCCTTTTTCCAAAACCATGTTTCATTTATAAATCCACCGACAACAACCAAAACATAGAAAACAACCCAAAAAAACACCTAATATTGTGAACCTGTGGCTATTACTAACGCATTCCCATGGTTTAGTATGTTATTCAATGAGAAAGAACTAACTACTGAATGCATCCTAAATTGGGTGCTTCGGATCCACATGGGTCTCTACTCCATGTAATCCCATTGTGTAACACCATCTCACTTCCACTATCATTCCCCAAACCAAAAAATCCAAAAATAAAAACAAAGGATTCAAATCCCAAACATCCCCTAGTAACTTGAGGCCCGAGATGAGTAAAAATCATGATTCTTTTCCTGTACCTACCTCTATAGTTCCAAAAATATTAATATCCAAACTACAAGATACACCAAATAAAAAATTGTTACCATAATACAATTTTTTTAATTAATTGGGTCAGGATTCCATCCAACCCGAAACCTGACCTAGCCCATGAAAAGGCCCATAAGGCATTCATAATCATCCTGGGCTGGGTACTAGTGCTTATAATAAATGATCATACAATGGGAAAGACTTATCTAATAAAAAACCACCAATAAAAAAATAAACCAATCATAGAACATAGTATGATTAGGAGGATCCAAGGGGGATGAGATTTTGTGCCCCCATAATTCACCTAGTTCAAAAGTGGGAGGAGTGATCAGTTAGGGTAAAAAGGGGGAATTGAATATTAGAATTTTATCGTTTTAAAGACCATGGGAATGTCACATGGTTTGGATTCATGGTTTTCCAAATAGTACGCCAACCATGAAAACCCTACTGGATGAGGAGGACACCCACATGGTTTGGGAAACCATGCACCATCCAGGAAAAATGGTTCAAAAAATCCCCCTCTAATGATTTCCATAACGGTTCCTTTAATCATGCATAAGTAATGTCCCCTTTCTATAAAAAATTAATTATGCATGATTTCAACTATTAATTTAATGCTTTGTGCTAACCTATTCACATACCATGTACATAGTAAAAACCACCCAAAAAAATCCAAAACTCAAAACCTCTCACTGGAAACCCAACCTGAACATTATCCAAAATACCAAGCACAAAAAAATAAAAAATAAAATAAAGGGAAACTATAGTCAGAATCTGAAATTTTAATTTATACACCCATTGTTTAAACTTTCATATTTCTTCCCAAACCATTCATCATAAAATTTTTATTTAGTTTTCCCAGTATTTTTTACTTCTCATTAATTTTTTCAACTCTATTTCATTTTAACTCATTATTACACAGACTTCCACCAATATTTTATATTAATATAAAAATATGACACTACATGGTAATAATTCATAGTAAAATTTAATAATATTAAAACTAACCATTACAATCCCTACTCATTTCATATTATAATTAAGAATTTATATTGAAACATTATATTTAAACTATATATTTGTGTTATTGAACAATAACATTACAGTACGTCTCGAAATATATTTTTCACATAAATTAATTTTTAAAATTACCATATTACCATTGGAAAACATGAAAGATGATTCTCAATTTAGCATAATGGTAGTCTATACCAAATTATAGATAGCCATAACATAATTAATGGGGTTTGATTATTAATTATATAAAGTTTTACTTTAATACCCCTCAATATGTGAAACCACTATTGTGGATTTATCTAACCACAATTAATAATTTATATGTGCTGAGGAATATTATTACCTATAAATAGTAATATTTTATACAATAATTTTCATTATAAGAATAAAATAAGATAAAAAAGTAAACCTAAGAAGAGAAAACAATAAAAACAACAATTATAAACCAAATTTTGTGTAGTATTATTTATTTTTATTTCTCATTGATATAAATGAATTTAATATAATTGGTTTTTATTTTGTAGTATATATATATATATATATATTATTTTATATTATTGTTATAATTTTGGATTTTGTGTCATTTATGGTTTCAAATAATGTGAAAAATTATGTTTTTATTAAATATATTTTTGAATTAGCATAAATATTATTTTCTTTATTTTATTACATGACTTATGAATTTTTTTATAAAATGGATATATTTTGGATTTATAAAATTGTTCATATCCCAAGCCATTTAAACAAAAAATATAGGTATTACTAGGTTCAACATTTTGAAATGCTTCAGATAGTGATCATATATACTACCAATATTAATATTTTGTTGGAATACCATGATTAATTCACGAATTTGTTCCTAAACTAAATGAGAGTACTAGATTTGGGAATTTATTAGATGATCAATCTCTGTTTAATTTTCATCTTGAGAAATAATGTATTTTAACCCATGAATACATTGGTACAAGACCACATAATTCATTAAATGAAAATGACGATGCTGACATGGTGACAAAATTGAATAATGTTATCACGAATCTAGTATATAGATAATTTTGTAAAATGATATTTTTTTAATTTTTAATCTGATTGTTTCATTAGAAAACCATGATTGGGATTACTAATTACACCATAAATTTTATTGTTAAACATTTTAAGGAATTACTTCTATATTATAATGATATTCCCTCAAACCATTATATGATATGAAAGTTAGTTAAAAAATGTGGATTTTTTAACAACTAAATTTGTGATATCTTTAAAGATTACAACTCATTCATGGATGAAATTACTGAATGAACTTATTTTATAAAATATCAAACATCTATTTGGAATCCAAATGCGGAAGAAGCATCATCCTAAGTTCCAAAAATATTAATGTGGATCTTTTTATTAATTCCAAAAATCCAAAATATTTTCATGTCTTTTGAAATATCAATAAATATGAGATGGAATAATAATGAGATAAGGAAGGATAATTATGAGTTCATTCATCCTGAATATGTATTTTTAGCGTTGAAATTTTGTATCCAATATCATAATTTTGTAGTGATGTGTGTAATGTGATTTTGGTGCCATCATGTGAATATTTTAATCCATTTGGGTAAATTCCAACATCATAGAGCAGATGTCTTATTTTCATAGACATCTAAAATATTCCTCCTATGTTGTGTATTAAAAAACCATTCACCTTCATATCCAGACCTTTTGATCAATGATATGTTCTCTATTTATTTATGAATCCTTTGATAAAATAGGTAAAACATCATTGGAATGTGGGTGGAGACACATATGATGCATGTTTTAAATAAATATCATAGATGCATGCTACACTTATGTGGATGATAAATGATTTTTCCTAATTATGGAATGATGTCATGAGGGAGCACAGAGGGAAAAATATCATGTTCTATTATTATAAAGAATTCATGATCTATAAGACATAAATACTACATAGTTTTTGGTTTATATGAAATATATGATTATATCTAATGGATCATCCATATAATAATAACCATTAATGGTTTGACAATACCATGGAAACCCTAAATCCACATTAGCATATATATGGAACATATGTGTTTATTAAATTCTAATATGTCAGTTTTTTATTTGTGAAGGTTCTCATGAAATCTATAAAGCGGAAATGTTTTTCCATGAAACCAATTTTATTTGGAAGAAGAAAGATATCAAAATTGAGTTTCATTATTGGTTAACTAATTTCTTATGTTATTTCATAGAAGTAATGCACATTGAAAAAATATATTTGAAATGTTGATTTCAATTTATCTATATTTCAATGGAAATATAAAATATGATTTATGATCTCAATGTGACATGTTGGACAAGGGTATTAGACCATAATTACATCTTATGTGTAACAATGAAAATAAATTGAATATTCCATGTTCTTATTATGTGATGAAACATGTAAAAAAGTCAATTTATTTATATACCATAAACTATTAATGTTCCTCAATTATATTCAAAAAACATATCAAAACTGTTTAACAGAAAAGAGTTAATGCAGAAATATTTAATGACTCGTGATTATAACATCCTTCTACACATGTTTATTCCAATAGAAATCTATTATATGATATCCAATAATTTGAGGGTGGACTATATTCAATTGTTCCAGTTTTATAGGATTCTTTTTTCTATGAAATCATCCAATTCATTATTAAAAAAATGTTGAAATAAGCACCATTAATTTTTTCTTGAATTTAAGATAATATTTAATATATCATTTTTCTCATGCATGCTGTATCTAACTATGTATATTAAAACTAAAATACTTCCGAGAGGAACTATAGGTTCTATTTTGATGTATCCATCTGAAAGAAATATGTAAAATTTATTTCATATGTTTGGAATGAGAATCATCTCGAATGATCTAACATGAAAAGAAACATGACCTAAGAATGTATGGATGTATGTTAAATATATTTTTCTGATGTGACTATATGAAAAAATATGAAAATGAGAAAAAAATAAGAGTAGTATGAGAAAATTAAATGTAGTTTTCAATCACATACCAAATAAGGGGTAATTCTTTAATCAGATACATTAACCACATTAATCCTTGAAAAGCGTGAGATGACACAACTCAGAGATTCTTGTAACTACGAATTTTATATGACTACATCATGAATTAAATTAATCATTTATATATTATGATGTATTAAGTAATTATACATATATTTTAAACTTTTTATAATTTCATATATAGGGAAAAAATTATAAATTGAAAGAATCATTCTTTATATTGGAGAAGGAGATATAATTTTTATAAAATATTTTTTTTATTGGTTGAAATTTAATGTATAAGTATTAAGGTAATTAAATAATAAAATTATTTTTTAGTTTTTTTAATATTTATTTATATTTTTGGTGTTTATATATCCTATGGAATTTTTCTCTATGGAAAAAATATATTTGGATTTTTTTCATAATTATATGGTTTTTGAATGGAAATCAATTATGATTAGTGGGTACAAATGTATTCTTACTAAATGAGAAATTAACATGAGAACACAACATAATGTTTTTATGTTAACATCCACAATAGGCTGTTATTCCATTATATTAGATTTTGAACGTCAAAATTAAAATTTATCATACTATGGATCCATTGAGAAATTAATCAAATTTTTTCATTACTCTCATATTTTAATCACTATGATGAAATGAAAATCGTTTTATTCAATGATGAGGAATTTCACATTTATTGATGAATTTGGCTTTCTAGTTTTTAAAATTACTCACACTCTTACTACAAACGACCCATATATATTTCCATTAATACATAAAAAAAATTTATATGTGAAAGGTCATATGAAACCTAAATATGGAATCATTATTAATGTAATCCCATGATATATATTTTATGATAGTGAGGATGAAATTGACACTACCAGTTCTCCCATTGGACTATATAAATTTAAAACATATGATGACTTAAATTGTTTATTTTTTAGATTTGATTGTGAACCTAATATGGCAGTTGGAAATATATAGAATCATACATTTTTTACCATAGTTATTTAGGTTTATTCTAACTTGGTTTCTTCATGTTGTTACTTTTAAAATTTCTTTATAATAGTTTTCAAGAAAAATCATCCAACTTGACCATTATGTGTATTTCAAATATTTGATTGTTGATGTATTATATGAGTTTCATTTAACAATATTGAATTAAAATATATTGGAACCTACCACACTAAACAAAACTGAAACAATTAAACTAGAAAATAAAATGATGAATTTAGTTGAAACATATTACAATCATTAGATTGACAATCAAAACCAATTAAAAGAATTTCCTAATAAAAAATGTAAAAATTACCTAACCCAAAATATGTACCAAATGAACTTACCCATAAAATAGATAATGAACCAAAATGAACCAAATAGCGTAACCAAAATTGAATTGGATTGAATAAAATGATATAAAAATGCTATAACATACCCATGAAAAACATACTAATTTAAATGTTTTTATTTTTCTATGACACACACTTTATGTTTTGAGATTTTCAAACAAAATATATAAATATTTTTCTATATCAATAAAAATTATTTATTTGGATTAAAAAATGGTATTATATAATAATGTCATCTCCCATATTGCTTCTCATTTTTCTTATAAATT
Source organism: Viscum album (assembly GCA_963277665.1). Taxonomy (NCBI): domain Eukaryota; kingdom Viridiplantae; phylum Streptophyta; class Magnoliopsida; order Santalales; family Viscaceae; genus Viscum; species Viscum album. The sequence continues at coordinate 789,281,284 of OY728128.1, read as the reverse complement.
ATTTATATATTTATAATTATTTAGAAATTTGTTTTAAAATGTTGGAAATTAAAAACATTGAGGAGATATACTGGAAATTGATGATAGATAATTATATCCACATGAGATATATGGGTGTCCATCCACTAGTGACTTTCTGTCCCAATATTTCTTATATGTTGATGATCCTTTATATCCTAGTGATCTAGTATAACCTAATGATCATACTAGATCAGGTATATTAATAGAACTGTAGTTAATTTTTTTGACTAAATTATTTTTTTCATTATAATATTTATTTATATATCATTTTATTTTACAACATGATCTTTCACTTGGTGGTGTGGGAGTACATCCATGCCTTTGATGTGGAATAACCACACATATCTGATTGTGGTGTATAATGAGGAAAATCAAACTATAGAAAAAAACATGTCAGGAAGTTAGGATTATTATTGAGATGCTTTCCAAACACTCTAACATCAACTTTGTCAGTATAGTTTTCTGGAGACATATTCAAAATAAATCAAAGTATAGTTCTTGAGAAAAAAATTGTTATAAAAATCCATTGTAATTAATGTTATATTTTTATTTTATTTATATGAAATAACAATTTTTATACCATATTTGTTATAATTTTATTGATGGTGTGGCTTTGTGAAAAACATGAATAATCGAATTAAGTGGGTTGTGGAGAGAATATAAGCATGAGTTCTATAGTAATAGAAATTAAAGAGTGGTTATGGATTAGGAGGTCATTACTGTCATGAATGATTGTCTATTAACACATTATCGAGAAATTATTTCTTATTGGTAGAGTACTGGGATTAAGTTATTAATAAAAATTATATTTTTTGTATGAAAATTAAAATGATTTTCATTAATAATTTTTTTAATTTCGAAAATTCATTTTTTAGAAGAGTTAGAAAGAAATAAATATAAGGAATCTACTAAATAACTCCACACTTTAGGAATACTAAATGCTGAAACATGAGAGGAATCATGTAAGACACAAATTATTAGTTTTTTATATTTAATTAAAATATGGAAATAATATTTATTCAAATTGTAAATTATATAGATTCATTAAATTATTTTCATATCAACTATTTTTAATAATTAGATGTTTTTTGATATGTTAAAGATATATTTATTACAGTGAAGTGTAAAATGGGATTTTACATAGAATATTTTATTTTTGAATCCTATATAACCTCTTAATAATTCCAAAAGAGGAGATATTGGTTTACTCTAGACATAGAGATTGATGTATTTACTAAAACCTATTCATTCAATCAGTAAATTAAGATCATTTTCAATATAAGATAATTGAGAAAAAAGTCACTATATCTTAATGAAATCCCTCAATTAACATCTCAAGAGAGAAATTAGGTATATTTGTAACATGGTTAGGTGTATTTTGGAATCATGTGTCACTGTCATAAGTGTTAGAAATGATAACATGGGAAAATAGAATGAGGATCCTCTTATATGATAATTGGAAAGTGGTTGGTGGGGATTTTATTATGATATATGTTGGTGATATCAATCATTTTTCATCATTTTAGAAACACAAAACCATTTAGAAATATAATTTTTTAGAAGAATAGAAAATAAATATGGTGAAAAAATACAATATGACTTCTATAATGCAATCCACCTACTATGGAATATTTTAATAACACTAAAATGACCATATTTATCTGCAATAGTATTCTATTAATACATATACAACATTTCACGTAATAAGATTCAAATTCATGTATTTTTTATAGCATTTAATTTTTTATGTATACATTTAAATGAATCAATGAAATCCTTATTATAGGCCCCATTAATTAATTAATTATCCTCTAAAAAATATTTTCATCTCACAGATAAAGTACATGAAATATACTAATATTTAATACATCAATATAAGAAATAAATTTCACATAAAATGATATAAATAAATTCCATAATAGTGTTTGTTTCAATAGTATTCTTAGTTTCATTATAGAATCAATCAATGTTGGAAATTAAGATAAAGTTGTGTTAACAAATCAAATATTGAAGAATGAAATATAGATTTTGATATAAAATTATCCTAATTAATTTTGTATCTAGTGAAAATTTTACCATTTAAAAATATTTTATACTCACCTCTAATGACTAAGGATAAATAGTTAATTATTATTATATATTTAAAGTTATTTTGTACAGTGATCATGAAACATTTACCAAAATATTTTTAGTTTCAAATAATTATATCAAAATAATATAAAATGTATATATTAGTATGAAACATGGTATACATGAGAATATTTGAAATAAAATACATAATAATCCTTATCTTCATGCAATTACTAGTTTTTATTATATATTTTTCAGATTTTTATGATAAAAAGTCTTGGATATGCTTGAAAAAATTAGTTGTCTCGAATTTTTTACCACGTAATGTCAAATATTTTTGATCATCTATGAAATCATTTACATAATTAATAAAAAATTGACTGTTTGAATGAATTAAAAAGTGAAAATACATTATTTAAACATGATATTTTCCATTCACTGATGATTTTTTTGATTATTAATTGAATGTAGTAAATTTTATAATATTGATTATATATTTTTTGCACCTAAGAAATCATGATTCCTTGATCCCTAATTTCATCATGATTCATTTTATTTTTATTTTATTATGTTCAAAACAACTCAAACATAAAAATAATTAGAATAATCACCTATTTTTGATAGATCTGACAACTCTCATCAGCATGCTAGTTGTTTTGTTTCGTAATTAGTAAAACTATTTTTATAGAAATGACCAATGAAAAATTTTCAACCATTGATGGGGAATGGTGGCAGTGTTTCTTTATGGGTTTTCTTATCCGTAAAAAATATATATAAAAACATTAGTTAAAAATATCATTAAAACACAAAATAATATGAAATACATCAATATTATATATATTTATCTCTATTTCTAAGCTAATTAAATTTAATATCTTCATGGTAATGTTACTTATTGGTGATTTTTGGATCTGATAAATTGAATATCTTCTTAGTGTTTCCTCTTCTTCACAAGAATATTATTTTCTACAACATTCGGTACTTTTTTGTGAACTAAAAATTTAATATATTATTTAATGGAACATTTTTTATTAATTAATGAATTTTAAAATAACTCACATTCACAAAATTATTGTTCAAATATCATGGAAAACCATGTATTGAACCCTTTATGTTATAGTTTAATCAACATATATTTATAATATTTAAATCACTTATTATGAAACTAATCCCATTGAATGCATCCTCAATATGTATGTATAAACTGTGAGATGATTTCTTCAAATCATAATGGAACTTTAAGATCCTTATTTCCTTATGACACTATTTAGATAATCAAAACCTTTGGGTTATATCATACGAACACCAATTAGTATAATTTTAATAATTATTTTATTTTTTAAATCCATTGATATATTTAATAATAATAATTGACTACTATTAAATCAAATAAATCCTATTAAACATTATTATCTCTATCCCATTCATTTATGTTTATAAATCCAAAAAGAATTAGTAAAATATATTTTTTACTTAAAAGTGTACCTAATAAATTTATAATGATTATATGATGAAATTTCTTACATTATTGAATTATAAATTGTATAAATGTTAATTTTAAACCGTTATTTAATATAATTTCTATTCCCATTTAATAACTCATTATCTCCCTTAGTACTCCCACATGATTTAGGTACCTATAACTCTCTTAATCCCATGTTTTAATTAAATTCAAGTAGTGAAAACAACTTCCTAATCCCAAAAATGTATGTCAATTTTCTAAAAAACCATTTACAAGAAAATATTCAACATGATGATTTAAAAAAATTATTATAAATAATTAATGATCACTCACTACACAAAAAACACTAGTAAAATAAATAAAAAATCTAACACATCAATATGATTTAGTGTTATTAATTCAACAATAGACACATTTACCAAATATAAGCACTATTCAATGATTTTATCCCCTTTATCATGGAATGGATACTAAATACCTGATAATAAAATTCTCACACCATAAATAAAATAAAATAAAACATCATAAAATTTTTAATTTCTAAAAATATCTCTATTAAATAACACATCATATTTTATTCCATATTACTCTTAATTACCTATCATGTTATAAGATAAACATAATAGAATTTCATATATGTTCTCATTATTAATCTATAATAAAATCTTTTTAGAACATAAATATTATCTGGTATTGCATAAATTCATGTCAAATAATATGAAAAAAACTAAATTTAATTTTACGATTAATGATAATACAATTGTCTAGTTAGTTATAATATTAAATTAGTTAAAAAAACATATCCCAAGGAATGTTTCCATTCTCCAATAGAATTAGAAACCTAATTATTACTATAATTACCAAAATCAAGATTCCACTAATATCTAAAAGAAAAACGATAATTAAAACAAAAATGAAAACTAAAGACCTTTTTATTTTAACTAAACCACAATGAATAAAATTTGAAAACCATTTCAACTGAAACATGATTGTTTATAATCCTAGAATATAAAATTTTAATTTTACATATTGTTATTATAAATAAATATTTTCATAATTTATCCAAATCGTCAATAAATCCAATTGTTTAATGTTTATTTTAAAAAACACCAATATTTACTATACACATCCATCAATATCCATCAATAAAAAATTTACATTTCTTTTCTATATTTTAACCATGATCTAATTAAGTCATTGAAACAAAGAAAAAAATAGGAATAAATATATCATAGATTTCACCTTTTTATTTCAATATATTATATGTGTATTTAATATAGATATTTCTTCAACAAAGACATTACATTTCCCGTATTTTATAATTACATTTCCCATATATTCATCAAAATAATATAAAAAAAACAATCCATAAGTTCCACTTTATGTTATCAATTATCCCTATTAATGATATAAAATATCTTTTGGCATCCAACACATATCATACTAGGAAACTGTAACCATTTATTATTAAAAATCATATTACATCATCGAGTTTATCAATTTTATTTTAGATATTAAATTCATTATTAATAACCAGTTTTTAATTATGAGTTTCCCTGTTAAATGTCATTATATAGGGTGGTTTTGAATATTGCATGAAATTTTACATGACAAAATTGTTTTTATCGAGCATAAAGAAGAAATATGTAAGTGTGTTAACAAACATAAACATCTGCAGATTGTAAGTTTTATTATGTTGATTTAAAATTTTAATAGCTATATATAAACTTAATATTCCATTTATATTTTTAATAGTGTTCTTTGGAGGATCATGATGTATAGTAATTTGAAATATTTGACCTAAAAGATCATTCACATAAGGTATTAGGAGAGGAAAACCATTTAAAAATACATTATCAAAAAGGGAAGGGTATTGCCTCTAATATATATTGGCCCACTTCATGTTACAGTTTTGATATAACTCAGTTGGAAATAGCTCATACATAGGCATCACATGTATAGAATAAGGAAGAAGGGGACAAAAATTGGTCATACCGGAGCATGATTAGAATAAAAAACTATTGAAGAGTTTCTGACAATTATTATAATCTTATATCTATCAATTTTGACAGATACTTACATGGATTGTGATGCATTTATGACAATGATTCATATGGTATAATAACATCCTCTATGATAATAGAATAATACTTTTTCACATATATTAATATTTATTGATTAAATATTATTGTCAATTTAAATGTTATGCTATGAATGTTAGAGTACCTGATAAACAACAATGGGTTTTTTTGAAATCATATATTGCACAAAAGACTGAGTTATACCTAAAATAATATTTTATTAATACTACTATTTCAAATGTTAGTTATCGCCTAGATTTTGTATTATAAAGAATTTAAAAAATAACTATAATATGTTTACACGTGTTTATTACATATTTCAACTTTATTTCAATAACTTTTTTAGGATTAAAATGAAAATAAACCCAATTTTAAGCATAAAATACTCTAATATTTTTAAAATGAAGTATTACTGCCTTTTGATGATGAATCATTTTTAAATATATTTTTTTTCAATTTTATATGTTCTATTTTAAAATAATAAACTTATTACATTGAATAGGGACATCAAAATTGATTTTGGGTAATTGTTTTTTTATTTTTATGATAAAATTCAATGTTGATTATCATTTTATATATTTTTTAGCTATAATTAGTTTAGGTTTTTATAAGTTAATCTAATTTAGATCGTTGGATGCAGATTCAAATTAAAATAAAATCGAAAAACAATGTTAAATTTTGAACTTTTTCAATAAAATTCATGTTTCTCGATACGTCAGTGGAATTTGTGTTAAATCTAATTTAACTACATTATTATTTGAATTTTAAAAGTTGGATATACATGGTTGTATTCTTTATGAAAAAAAGTTCAAACATGATCAAAATAATTTTTGTCATACACGGTTAAAGGTAAATATGGTAATTAAATGTTAAATTAATATTATAATATTATAAAATTCCCTAACACTTGTTATAATTTTATTGGATAGGTTATTATCGACCCTGACCATCTTGGGAAGGATTGGTGTCCTTTGAAAGCCACATGAGGGTGATTATGACATTTATAACATTTAATTTAAAGTAAAGGCTAATATGTCATAAATATGTATCTTCATACTAAAAAAAATTTAATAATGTGTTATATAAGGGATATATTGGACAATTAATATTAATTATAAACCTTAATATATTATCTATATAATTGTATTTTATTTATAATTTTTTGAAATTATATAATTACATTTTATTATGACATAATAATGATGTAATTATCGATTTATTAAAGAATGAATAAAATAAATGATATTAATAATATTAAAATAAATATAATTTTAAATATTTGATTCCATAAAATAATTTTATTGATTGATATGACATGTTATTATTGCGTTAACGTATTTTTTTCAAATGAACAATGTTTTTATGATATTTTTAAAAAGTAATGTAAAAAATTGTGTCAAAAATTTATATAATATATATTTTAAAATATAAAATATTTAATTAGATGATCTAAAATTAAAAAAATCAAAAATTAGATTAGAATGTTTATATAAATATTAAATTTTTAATAATGTCTCATTAATATTTCTTTTGAAATGATTTGGTATTTATTTTAACTCTTAATGTTTAAATTACTCAGTAAAATGGTAAGAGTTAAAAAGTTTAAATAAACAAGATAAAGAATAAAAAATATTCAAAACATGTTTAATTATAATTTTATGATTATATTTTTACCACTATCTATCCTATCTTCTAAAAAATAATATTTTACCCATTTTTATTTGAAATAGAATTTATATTAATTTTACACTTTTAATAATTCAAATGGTTTCCCTCCCCTCTCCAATAAAAAGAGTCCCATTACACTCTATCAATAACACTTCAAAAACCATTGTTTTTTCCAATATCTACCTGAAACCCTTTATATAATACCTCTCCATATTATTTAGGCCGTAGTTTAGGAAGATCACACATCTTAGAGGTGTTAAGGTTTTAAGAAAGGTGATCATCCGAAGGAAAGGTAATGTTTTTATTTAAGTGTTTTTTATTTTATTCTTCTTCCACTAACATTAAATATCCTTCATCTGTGACAAACTAATAACTCTATTATAATAAATATACTGATATTTTATTACTTTAATATCATCACCTATATCTATCTACACTTCAATTAAATGGGAATGGATTGAATCGTTTGTGCAAACGTGTGAACATTCACCATTACGAATCGATTTCATTTGTTTTCCACAACAACATATCACAGGTGGTTATAATAATAGAATTAATGTTCAGATTTTATATTCATGAAATATTAATTATTATATGATAATAATATACAAATAACATTATTACTTTCCATTCACATAAAAATGATAACGTCGATCATGTGTACTCAGGAACTGTCACCACCACAAATCAATGTGACCCGTTTTTACTGATTTTATCAAATCTATGATATATATAATTATATATTAATGATTAATATGATATTAATGATTTTATTATCAAAATTTAATCATAAAAGTAAACATATATTTTTTCTATAATGATCAATGAAAAATGGAAAATGTTACGCATGTGTACGTATGACATACCATCACTATTATTATAATATTTTCAATTTTTCATAAGAACACATAATAGTTTTACTTAAATTTATAATTTTTATATAATTATGATAATAATTTCATAAATATTATTCTGTATATGGATGAATTATGACCACATGTACTAGTGACATCAAACCAAGCTCATTTTTGACTCAAGTACCGAATATAAAAAAAAAGTATGATATGAACTTAAAAAATTATGTAATTTTTATAAAATAATAATAATTGATATAAAATAAATAATAAAATTGAAAAAATTTATAAAGAATTTAGAAATTATCCTATGTTTATTATTACAACATAAAAATATTTTACGTGACGAGTCAGACTCACGACAGGGGACTTCGTCTCAATTTCTTTTCATTGGGGGATAATTTGATTTAATACACCACATTATTTTATACAATGTATAAAAAACCATGTGACTTTTAATTTAATTAAATGGTTTTCGAACGGAAAAATTTACTATGAATCATTTTACTAAACAACTAAAGGAATGTTTTTTATTATAAATGTCGAAAAAAACATTTTCACCACCGTGACCATTATTTTATATATGTAATCCTCTATAAGCCTTAATGATTTTTAAAGGAAAAAATTCCATATTCCTTTTTCATGTATTTTGGAATTGAAAATTATTTTTTTGATGGATTTATTATCCCAATATCTTGAAATTCTACCTTTTGATTGAAATAAGGAAATGTTATTTTTCCTTTAATCATGTTAATATGTTATAATTATGTTATGTTTCTTGGGAATTGTTTATGTAGATTAGTGGTTCCATGATAAACCAAGTGCGTGTGATCCCGTGATAGCTCTCCAATGCATTGGGTAATGATTCAGAGTGAAATGATAAGGTTTATCTCAAAATATTTAGGTAATATTCTATGATTGGTTTTCGAAATGTAACCGTGAAGGATACTCCAAATTAAGTTGTGAAAGCTACAATGTATATGTGATATGGATGGCAAAATATATATTTCTGATTTAATATTGCTAAACGCTTTTCTATAATCTTATGGATTCTTGAGATATGTTAAAGCGTTTATGTATTAGGGGTGAAAAATATGATTCTGTGAAAAAAAATATCATTAAAATAAAGTATTCATGGACTAATAGTTTCATTCCTTATTATATATCCCTTACTGAGATTTTTTTGCTCAAACCATGTTTTTGAAATGTTTTTTTCACATGGTATATGAATGGGTAAGATAAAAGAATAATTCAAGATGAATTATAGGATGATTTATATCATGAAAAATAAATCATTATTTATTTTTAATTGTTTTAGATTATGAAAAATGGATATTCAGTATAATATTCAACTATGTAATATTTTAGTTGTTATGTAATAGTTATGGCCCATCAGTATAAAACTATAAACATAAAAAAGATCCTCAATGTGAATTCTTGATATAACTCAAGATTATGTATTTTTTATGTATGGGTTATTATAGTTATATAGTGAACCAATTGGTGGTCATAGTGGTGATCGGGACAATGAAATTCCCAGAGATGTAGATGGAGATGGTAATGGAAATGAGGATGGAAATGGTGAGGATAATGGTGAGGATGAAGGTGAGGATGAAGGTAAGGATGATGGTGATTATTATTGTGAGGATGATTAGGAAGATAGTGATGGTGTTTTTGATGAGAGAGATATTGATCCATTAGATTTTTTTCTGATGCATATGACATTTTATATTTGATGATTGGTTTTGAATGAAAATATGTAATGTTATAAATTTGTGTTATAATTGGTTGAATGCACAGATTATTTTTTTATTTTATCCTTATTTTTATATTAGTTTGTTATGTTTTTGAAAACTATATGGTTTTTTTATGGTTATTTTCCAAGGTGGGGGTGGTGCTCCCTGTTTGGTTATTTATTAGTTCTCATTAGGAAAGGTGGGGGAGTTGTAGCCTGAGAAGCTATGGTAGATATATGCTAATGATTTAAAAACCATTGATATTGACCTATACAAAAATTTTATAGAAAATGTTGGTATATCCTGTATCTAGGGAATATTCTTATAATAGTTTATAAACTATTGGTAAATGGAATAAGAACATATTATTGAAATCCTTAATAAATACTTATAATAATAGTTTTATAGGAACCCATGGTAAAATGAAATTACATAAGGCCTACACTAACATTTTACTATAAACAATTGGCACATGTATATAGTTATGAACACTTATCCACTGGTTTATATAACCATAATTATATGATAAAAAATCATTCTAAAACCTATACCAAATGTTTTTGAGCATTGGTGTAGCCCAATTTTCTAGAAGTAAATGGATGACCAACATTGAAACTATTCTGTCATATATTGTATATAAGGTGTCAGGATTTATAAATCCTTTGAATATTTTTTAATTATTGATCACTATTTTATATTATTCTTTAAATTCATAAATTTTTTTGTTTTAGTAAGAAATTAAATATTAAATTAAGAATTTTTTATGTAATAGGAAATATCAAATATTGATGTACCCTAGTTGATAATTTTTATGTGAATTCCACTATATCATGAAATGTCTTTAAAAATTCTAAATTATATTCTCAAATAATATATATTTAATTAGTAGTGAAAACCCCTTAATTCTATGAAGATAACATCACATGTCTACAAACATTCAACATTTATTGTTTGAGAGAATATGATTCATGAAAATATTGATATTCTCCCAATATATTAATTCAATGTTATATTGGTAAAAGAATATATTTATTTACATAATTCACATATCAAATTATATGGAAATAAATTCTTTTTTTTATTTCAAACAAAAATATGATCCTCATTTTATTCAATGATTAATATAAACTTCCCATTGAAATTACATCCATTTTATTGATATTGATTCTTATTCAAAAAGGTTGTTTATCTTAGATGGTTAGGGAGAAAAACAAGAAATATTATATTTTTATTATATGGGAATATGTTGTTCTCTCTTCCAAATTAGTTTCTTATTATTCCCTCAAACCATACATTTATGTTCAAAATATAATTCATTACTAGAACAACATAGATTTCATTGACTATATATATAATGGTGTTGATTAAGTTGTAGAAATTACAAAGAAACATGAAGATTATATAGAAAAGGGATCTATTTAGAAAAATGAATCACCTTGTGCTACACTTGTTTTTTTAACAAAAATAAATAAGGATAAATTATTGTTTTCATTTATTATTAAGAACAAAAAAATATCGCAATCATGAATATGTATCCTATTTTTCTTATTGATGAATTGTTTGAAAAAAAATGTTTGGAGATCAATACATTTCCAAGATTGAACTTCATTATAGAATATCATCAATTAAGAGTCACGGAGGACGATATACCTAAGAAATAAATTAATACAAATTATGGGATCTATGAATATATAGTGATTATATTTGGTCATACTAATTCCCACACTACCTTCAAAGAATTAATTAATAGAGTATTTAGATATTTCCTTGATCCATTTGTGATAATATTTATGGATGATATTATTATATATTCAATGAGAGAGGATTAACATATATACAACTTTAATATTATACTAAAGACCCTATTTAAGGATAATTTGTATGAAAATTATACAAAACATGAATATTTGAAACATAATGTTTCATTTTTTGTGTCATATATTATCAAGGATACAAAATATCTATAGATACATAAAATATGGAAGTTGTTGATTGTTGGTCCAGAATAACAACTATTAGTGTGATAAATGTTTTCATGGTATGGATGGATATTATTGAAACTTTGGGGAGAACTTAAAAAAATTTAAGTCCAATTATCATGTTAACTCTGATGGGAGGAAATTTCCTTTGGATATATGAAAATGATGAAAATTTCCTAGAATTGAACGGAATGTTAGTTATCATGCATGTGATTACACTACCATACAATAGATAAGGGTATTAAAGACTCATTAAATAATGGATTGGGACTTCTTTTTATGTAGAATTATATGATTATAAATTATACATCACAACAATTAATGATTAATTAGAAAAATTACATAACTCAATATTTAGAGTTAGTTGTGGTAATTGTATCCTTAAATATACATAGGCATTATAATTGTAGATAAACAATGTTCTATATATATTGATCATAAATGTATAAAGAATATATTCATGAAAAAATATTTGAATATATATGAGAGAAGATGGTTGGAGAAGATAAAAGATTATAAATTCTCAATACATCAACACACTTGGAAGGTAAACATGGTTGTCGATTCATTGAGTTAAAAGGATTATGTTATATTGTACATGATGAGGATCACCAATGATATAATATTTCTAGATATACAATTGATGTATTTAAAAATATTAATGTAAGGGGAGTGTAAAGACATGGAAATTCAGTGGAAATTTGTTTCATAAATTCATGGTATTTTTACGAGTATGGAAAAAATTACGGCGCTTGATTCTGAGGCCCGGTGTGCCTGGAATCAATTTCAAAAAATTTGTTTGAGTTGGTTCAGTAAACGTACGAGTGGGTTTTTATATCTTTTGAACTAGGGCATGGAATTGAAATTCAAGGGAACTTTTGAACTCACAGCATCGGTGATTTCATAGTGACACCTCCACCGTAGTTGGGTTCTAACGAGAATGGATGTTAGATTTTGGGTTTTTGAATTAAATTAAATAAAAATAAGTGTGATTATTTTTTATTTGTTGGTGGATAAAACCTCAAAGTGGAGATATATGTATGAGCACCCGCACATATCCTCCCTTGGGAGGATATTATTTGTTCGGGCCCACTCGAAGTTTAACGCCTCTTGCAATCAAAGAGGCGAGGCCCACATAGGCATAAAACCCCCTTAAACCCCCAATTAAGTGGAGAACCTATTCACCTTCCCCACCATTTAATGAGCCAACTCCACCCATTTAATTAAGTTAAATATCATAATTAATTTGAATTCTTTAGAAATTATTGCCACTAATTAAAATAATAGATAGTATATTATTTTTGGAGTTGGCATAATTCTTTTTGTGGAGCTTGAGAGAGGAGCCTTGGAAGAACATGGAAGAACTTTATTCTCCCAATGAAGAACACCCCTCTCTAATGAATAATGACAGATATCTCTCTCTCCGTCTTCAATCGGGACAAGAAGAGGAAACACCGTCGTCCATGAAAAAAGATGACGACGTCAAATTCTTCTTCTTCTTTTGATGTCAACGGAATGACGTCAGCATTACCGCGAATTTGTCAACAAATATCATTATAAAAGGTAGTGGGTTTTGAGTTGTTTTATTATTTCCATTCTACGTAGTTGAATGTATGAAATGTGAATTTCTGATTGATAACACAATAACGAGTAGGGATTGGACCACATGAACACGGCCGGACAATCCCCCTTCCTTGTTCTCATTTTTTGAAGACGGTGGAACTGCAACAAAATCGCTGGTGGAATGGATATTGGAAAAAGAAATGGTGTCCAGTGACAGGCCTACCGTGAAGGAACCAGCAGCTGCTCGGCCCACAGGGAGGGGAAGGACCCGGTTTGGTCCTGCGTGTACTTGACTGGCGCGACGTATAGCCAATTTGAGCTCCACCCGAATGGAAAATCGGTTCGAGAGCCAGGGGCGCACGGAATCCCCCCTGGTCACGGCATAGGCAGACCTTGAGAGCTGTCGGGCCACCGGGCCGCCTGGCCGGACCTTCCAATGGCAGGGCCGCCCATCCGGGTCGGGCCGCCCATTCGGGTCGGACTGCCCGCGGGCTGTACCACCCACTCTGGTCGGTCACCCACCCTCTGACTGGGATAGACCCACAAATCATGTTGGACCACAGTCCGGACCCGGGTCGGGCTAGGTCAGTGCGACTGAGTCAGATCAGACCCGGACCCGCATTGGGCTATTTACACCTTTTCACCCATTTCTTGGGCTACTGGTGTTTGATCGATGAACTATCTATGGAAATAGAAAGAATAGAGATAGAAGGACCTTTTCGCATACCCCAAATAAGGTTTCGACATATTTGGGGTACAGTCGGTTTGGTTTGAAACTAAAAAACCAACCGGGCCCCTCGAACAGAAATTTCAATAACTCACAGACCAGGCTCCTGAATGTCGCATCGTCTATTGAGTTGAGACCCCTATGATGAGGCGGAACTTTGAGATACTTCATCATGGTACTTCGTGACAATTTTAGCATCAACCAATAGCTCGTGGAGCAGATCTTTCCAGAGACAACCGTGCGTAGTGCTGAGAACGAGTAGCTGGCGAAGACCTGACGACTGTTGACCGATTCGACTCTGTGTGACTCGAATAGCCCATCGGGCAGCGCCTCTGGGTGACACAGCAGACCCTTGTCGTAGGAGCCCCTTTATGTGACCATAGAAGACCCGTGGTACTCGACAGGAGGAGTACATCGGCTATTAGGGGGAGCGCCTCTGTGTGACGTGGAAGACCCACAGTGTGGAGCGCCTCGGTGTGATGCGGCAGACCCACGATGGGGAGCGCCTTTGTGTGACGCAGCAGAACCACACCACTCGATAGGTGGAGTGCCTCAGTAGTTTATGGATAGTGGGAATCCCCTCTGTGTGATGCGGCATGCCCAATGTACTCGATAGAGGATGAGTACGCCACCAGTCATGATTTTGATAATAAAAATCCTGGTTTGAGCAGAGTCAATGACTTTTGTGTTTATCTCATCATTAAGATGGGTTACTAGACAACAAAGGTATATGTATAGTCATATACCTATGTAATGGTTTTCCTTTGAATTCTAACATTTTGGTTTATCCTTTTTGGATTTAATGAGACCTTGACGGTCTCAGGGTCCCTACTGGGAATCGTTATACTCACCCCTACATGGGTTCTGCCTGCAGCTCATTGTCTTGGTTGCAGACGACATACAACACTGACTGGGGCAGGGAGTAGCAAGTCTGGACGGTTCCTGGAGGTGGACCACTCGACATGATGGTACATGGAGGAGACAGTCAGGCGTGGAGTGCTGAGGAGGCCATCTGTACATAGCCATCAGGTAAGAACCCCGGAGGACGACCCAGTAGCTTCTTTACATTGCTTTTAGTTGGAATAACTTTCATTTGAACTTTCTTTCAGTTGTACTTTACTGATGGGCTTGTATTTATCCCCCCTTTTACTTTCTTTCACTTCTTTTGTATACAGCTTTTACATAGTGTTTTACTTCCAGTTGTGTACTCTATTTTATGTGTATACTTTTTTATAAAGGAACTGACTTCCCAGTTTTAGGGATTTAGGTCTTTGGTGCTAGTCGCCCGCCCCTGTCCTATAGAATGCTGGATTGGGGTAGTCATGGAACGGGCCCCAAGGATGGTTCATGACAAATTGGTATCAAATTAGTCTGTTCTACCGCAGAACGCAGGACTCTAATCTTTCTTTTCTATAAATAAATAGTGATAAGGATACTAAGTGCGGTCTTTAGTATAGGGAGTCCAGTGATGGTTTGACGACGAACGTATCCATACACTAGGACCCTAAAAACATATTTCAGACTCTGTGCATGAAAAAACTGATTGCGTGTGTGTCCTTTCAAAAGGTTTTCATTAAGTTAGCTCAACCATGTCAACTCACCATGTATAAATCATTTGACCGTTTTGCATCTTCTTCTTTCAATATGCAACCCTGCGGATGACCATTTTGAGCCCCGATAGTTTTTTGTGCTATTATCCCACCGATCAACGAGGCTTCAGTGTAGGGCCCTTTACCAGCGGAGGCACCAGCGGCACCACGTCACATTGAGCCACCGATGCCACCCGCCACAATAGTAGATGATGCACGCCTCTTGAGCATGTTGCATCACATCTAGCACCAGAGGCCACCCAGGTTCTGGGGAGAGACCGACCAATAGGTGACTGAGGATTGGATAGAGGCTGTGGTGAGAGTCTTCAGGCTAGAAGGGACACCATCAGACTCCATGGTGATCCTTTATTACAGTCTCCTTCGTGCATCAACATGAATATGGTGGAGCCTGATGGTCCAGTTCAATGACGAAGAAATACTACTCTGTAATGACTTCCAGAGCCTCTTTCGGGCGTATTTTGTACCAGCCACCTTTCGTGCGGTGCGGAAAGTGTAGCTACTTAATCTGCAGCAGGGCATCATGGTAGTATCACAGTACTCACCATGGTTCACCGACTTCTCGCGCAACTCCACTTATATGGTACGAGACCCATTCATTAGGGAATAGACCTATGATTAGGGGCTCAGGCTAGAAATCAGATCCTCAATGATCACCCTCATCAATCTGACGCAGAAAAGAGTGTTGGAGAGAGCACTCATTGTGGATAGCTTCCATGCTAAGCAGTTACCAGCAGCGAGACCTAATATTAGTCTACATGCAGCGTAGTCTTCTACAGTTGTAAGTAGATAGATGATGCAGAGGTCCTAGAGGACCAAACCAACAGGCGGACGATCGCATGACTCATGGTTGGTTGTGTGGGGCACCCAGAGTGGAGACAGAGCCAGACAAGCCAGTAGTAGGCAGTATTACACAACTGAATTTTCAGACAATCATGAATAATATATTATTTTATGTTTAATTTAAAATTTGACATTTTTATTTTTAAATTAAATTAATTTTCAAATATTATAAATTTTTCATAATTTAAGTAAATGATTTCAGAATAATAGGTGATTTTCCTCAAGAAATATTCTAGTGATATTTTAATATAATTTTCATTTATAACAATATCATTTTATTTAATTATGTTTTATTATTGATATTATCCAATTTTAAAATCATTATTATTTCCCTCAAAGGTTATCGATTATGATAAAAAAAATATTTTTGAAAACCATTTCCTTTTACAGCGGTTATGAGGTCAGAAAATGATAAATATTTTTATTATAATGTGGCATTAATATTAATAAATTATATATATATATATAAGGTTCTTGGGGGTGCAGTTACATTAAACACACACACACACCATACACATTGTCTTGGAAGGCATTCCATATCCACCCAAAGGGATATCCTGCCTATTAATCCTTATTTATTTAGTACACAGCCCGAAGACCTAGTCGGAACGAATCCCATTACATAGCCCTAAGGGAAAGTGAAATATAATTATTGAATCATGCTACTTACATCATCATGTTTGCATCATGCATATGTCACTTCATGCCTGCATCATGCCGGAATCACCTCATATAGGCATCATGCCTGCATCATGTTTACATCACCTCCTGCATATAGAAATTTGATCCCACCTGAATTTGAACCCATGTCTAATATAGAATTATAATGATTAGAATTCTTAAATACCTAAAATAAATTTGAAAATTATTATTAGTTTATGATCAAAATGGGTTCATGGGTAGTTACCCCAAGCCCAAAACAGGGTACAGTAGTAGTTAGACCATGCCTAAAGTATGTACGAGGTGGTTAACCAAAGCGTAATACATAATGAATGTTTTAGTGGGTATCCCTGACCAATGAATTAAATGATTATGATTTTCCACAATTGTGTTTCTTATCTCCATGACATGTTATTATGATTATGATATGTTATCATGGATCATGAGCTTTGATTATTCTACGATTGATGACATATGAAGTGTTAAAAACTAATTCCATGATTATGACCTATTAAATATCATGTAATAGTTTCTAATGTATATCATATAATCTCATGATTTTATATTAATATTATATAACTTATGACCATTTATTGATTTATCCCTAGTTTATGCTTACTGGGAATCTGAAATCCCCCTTTATTATATTTTTATGACCTAAGGATGTGATGAATGTTTTTATATAGGGAATGTATAATTTGGTTATAATATGAGAAAAACTGTTTCTAAGATGTTTTAGATCATATAGAAAATAAGAATTTATGTATCAATTCTACAATGTTTATAAAACATTATGGTTCTATGGAATGTATTGTTATGTGACGTGTTGAATATTCATCTAAATGTATGTAATAATTAATTGGTATCAAGGTATAGTTTTTTTATTTATGATGATTCAGTTTAGAAAAATTTAGCAAGGAACCTTAGAATAATCCTACATATAAGAGAACAAACAATTCTATGGTAAATATTTTATTATGGTTTTCCGAGGAAACAATTCACTAACTGGATACTACAAAGTGGATGAACCTATAACACAGATTTACATATGGGAAGCAGATATGAAAGTTGTTTATTTGGTATTAACTCAACCATCACGATTATATGATGAGTGGTTATAATAATACACACATAGGTAGATAATATAGGGATGTATTATTTTGTTAATTCACATTATTTATGTACCATTATGAAAGGTTTGAATAGATAATGCCCATAAATGTCCTAGTATAACATATGATTTTAAAATTTTGAAAGGTGTTCTAATTAATCTTACGATGAATACATTTTCATGGTTATATTATTTATCGATGTGATTATTTTTTCTCACACTATAATTTTTGGTTTTAGTCAATGGATGGAACCAGGAGAAATATGATTAATACATAGTGTAATGGAAATTGAAATTAATTCATAATGATAAACTAAATGAAATCGGATTTGGAATGTGAAACCTTATGATTATTTCAAATGTTTAATCTCGATATATAACCATGTAATTAATAAAAGGTTTACTTACTAACACAAAAAATTAGAAAAATCAGAGTATAAAGGGAGTTTTGTTTCTAGAGTCCATGAAGGAATGAATATTTTTCTTTTTATATGTTGATAATTGGGAAAAATCAACCTATAAAATGACTCAAAGGAACAATAGGATGTTTTTTATATGGAAAATAAGGGTGAAAAGAACGTAATTACAGAAGGAAAAATAAGGTTAATATAGATAGAAGTATATTACATCTTAAAATACCATTTATTGTTCAATTTCAAATGTGAGATTAAATTTTAAATTATTTGTGTCAACACTACAATTCAAGGGCCAACTCGTAGGCCAATAATGAATCTCTACTTTGAAAATCACCAAAGTGGGTTATGTTGGTTGAGGAATAATTATCACACAATTGAGAGTTGTTGTTTTTAGGGTCATGTTTCTAAAAACATGAAATTTGAAAATAAAAAAGTTCATCATTTAGGGGAATTTGATGTGATTTTGAGAATTAATTATCTCTTTCTATATAGATTCTAACTAAATTTATAGAATAAGTATATCAATGTTTATATTCTTAATAAAATAATTATTATCTATCTATGTGGGGAGGAAAATGAAGTTATAATATAAATTTTCTAGTTTTTTATCCCTGTTCAAAAAAAGTATTTAACTTATATGGTTTTTTTGAGAAACTCATTATTAATGATATGCTTATTTCATCCTAAATTATTGATATCCTTCCAAAAAAGATTCATACTCTTCCCTTGAATAGTGAAGTTGATGTTCTAATAGATCTCATACCAGTCACTACACATATTTTATAGAATCCATATAAAATTATCAAAATTTAGTTATAAGTATTATTGCAGCAACACTATGAGAATCTTGAAAATGGGTTGATTTTTACATGTGTTTCCCCATGAGGTGTACCTATATTTTTTTATAAAAATAAAGATAGATCAATGTTACTATTAATTGATTATTGAGAACATTAATATTTCAAGATAGAGAATATATATCATTTACTCCATATTTATTATTTTTTCAATAAACTATTATATGGTCAATATTAAACCATAATTAATCATTATTTTTGGATACTATCAACTTTGGTTCAAAAGGAAAGACATACATAAAACAACCTTATGTATGAGCTATGATCACAATGAATTTATTGTGATTCCATTTAGCCTTACTAATTTATCGACTATCTTTGTGGATTATTCAATAGATTCCTAAGGCATTACCTCAATATATTAGTATAATTACAAATGGATTATATTCTAATACATATATACATAATGAAATATCAATAATATCACATAATAATTTCTTTCAAACCCATATAGAAGGAGAAACTATATTACAAATTCCAAAAGTGTGAATTCTAGTCTTATAAATCACTATTCATTGGATACATGATCATAATTGAGGGTATACCAGTAGATCTATTAAGATCAAATTCAATAAACATTTCCATAGTGTAACCACTATGATTCAGATCTATAGTTTTCTTGTAATGTACTGATATGATTGTTTTCTTTTTGAAATATTTATCATGGATTTCTAATCCACTCACAATGTTAGTATAGTGTCGATTCAAGTTCCATTGGACTAATGAATTTTAAGAGACATTCAACGTGATGAATGTAATTTTTTTCAGTGTATATATATTCATACTACCCTTAAATAGGTAATTTCTTGTGAACTATAATGATGAATTTTTGAAGTGAGTATGATTTTTCTTATTGGTAATTATATGATGATAACATAAGACTCCCATAAATTATAATATCATTGGAAAAATTATGTGTCACATGACTTGGAGTTACCCTTGGTAATATTTTGATTAAATATATAGAGGCATTATCTTTATAAGGTAATGGAAGACATATATACTGATCATAAAAGATTAAAGTATATATTCCCCTATAAATAGTGTGATATGCACTAAATAAGTAAGTTGATGTTAATTAAATATTACTAATGTTCAATACATTACCTCCCGTGGAAATCAAACAAGGTGGATGATTATTTGAGTTGAAAATATCATACTAGTATATCATTGATGAGGATCATATATGATTTAATATTTATGTATTTTCATAGGGTAAACCCTGATATATTGATGGAACGGTAAAAATGTTATCCTGATAAATTCAGTATTAAACTATAAATCCCATTATAGATTAAATATTCATAAAAGGAATATATAATGCTATAAAATAAAGTTAGAAATATTACTTGGATCAACATTGAATATAATTGAATGGGAAGACTCATTAATATAGTATGAGTTCCTCATGTATTATAATTGTAGAAAGATATCATTAATGAATCTCATATATCACCATTCAATATTCAACTAGGGAGCATTAATATGTATAGTGAAAGTATGTTGAATTTTTGGAGGGATAACATGAAGAGAGACATTTTGGAAAATGTATAATGCCCCATACCATAAAAATACCATAATTACATAATTTTTATAGGGTTTTTCATTCGTATGTTTTCTAGATATTGTTTTTTGTAAATTTACATAATTATGTATAACATTAAATAAAAAAGTTGGAATTTCCACACAATATTCATTTTCCAACACAACATCATCTTTATAAAGTCATACTTGATTTGATTATGGTAACTCCAAAACCTATAACTTAGACATTGTCAAAATTCCCACCCATCCTTATGCCCTATAAAAAATAATTTGAAAATATGGTATGAGAAAAAAAATCTTATCATGGGATATAATATAAAATAACACCATTAAAATATTATTAAACTAGAAAAATCTGTAAGTATGTTTTTCTTTTTTATAATGAACATTTTTCCGTAAATATAGTTGTAATTTTCAAAGAAAAAACATAATTAATTATTATATTTTACAAAACATTTCATATAAAAAATGAATTTATAGTCACAATTAGATTTGTTTCAAGTAATATATTATGAAATCATGAATAACATTCCAAGAAACCAGTCATTTCATCATTATTTTAAAGAAGTATATAAAATTTCTTTAAAAACAGAATCACATTTTCATACCAATTGAAATCAAAATATTTTATTTATAACATTATTTTAGAAGGACATTTTGTTAGATTGGGAAATGTTCCTTTAATTAACCCTTACGTTCACCCTTTTAATGGAATCACTAAACCAAATAATTTCTATATCTATTAGGATAAACCTATCACAAGTACAGTCAATCACATTAACTAATTAATTACAGTGATATATCAATGTCACATATCATTAGAGCTATATCAGGGACACCCATAATTCATATAATATTTTCAAGATCTATATCAAGAACAAAACAAATAATAGATACACTTTAGTTATAAAGTCTATATGAATTTTCATCAAACCCTATAATAAATGAAACTTTTATATACTAAATATGAGAAAAAGATTATTTTTCCTTAGAAAATATAAATGACAAATATCAAGATTGTTGGTGAAACTTTTTTGCTAAAAATTAACTGTATAAATATAAAAATTAATTTTGATAATGTATAAATATTAAAGAAATGGGAAAAGTCAGTGAAACTATACGTGATAGAAAATATTCCTTTGTGATTTGATAAAAAACATCAAAATAGCTTGAATGGAAAATGATTATATGATTATTTATTACATCTTTAAACAAATATTTATAATATTATAAAATTATTTTATACAATACATTATGTATAAATAAGAAAACACTTGTAAATATTCCAGAATATGTATATGGGGGAGAATGATTTGAATGTAATACATTAAAATAAGCATTACAAATCCTTTATCATAAGTACCATCTATATTTATACATTATCTAAATAATAAGTAATAAAATAATATTATAATTATAATTTATTAATATAATTTTTCATGATCATTTAATAATTATTATTCTATTTATTTTATTTTTTACCATACATTATTTAAATACTAAAATTGATATGTTCACGTTGGACATTTTGAGGATGTCTGGTTCATATTTTGAAAGCATATTTTGTCAGATGGCCATGGTCAAAGGGTATATTATAACATCATCTAAAGAATATTAATCATGAAATTATTATCTTTTTATACATTAAATAATTTTTTTAACCATCCTTGAAAGGAATACATGGAAAACAAATCACATATCTTAGTGATATCGGTAGTCCTGAAATATGTAAAAACACAGTTATAATTTTTTTAAATATATGGATGGTTGGAAAATGGAAAATATATTATATATAAATAATGTTAATTATTTAATTAATATGACATATATTAATTAAATATTTTATAATAACCATCACTATTATGTGGTGATGAAAAATTAACCACATTGTTATGTGGTGGGGGTAATTCACATCTATACAGAAGCAGTTTTTTTCATTACCCATAGCATTAAAAAGGAGTTGAAAAATGGTTGTACCATAAAAATAATAAAATTTTAGAATATTAGAAACGGATATTTTCTTATTTTTTATTGGTTAAAAATATTTTAAGATGGTAGAACAATAATGAAACTTGAAATATACTGGCTAGGTCTTATAACTTCTCTTTGGATATACCACTTTGGATTACACATAATCCTTATAGGATTGGTCTTTTAGTAATGTTGGCATGTCTACTGTGTGTATAGGGATGTTTGGGAGAGTTTTGGGTAGGTTTTTTATTAACTAGAGTTATCGAAAAGGTGTGAGTACAGTAAGAGAGAAGGAGACCTTTTATATGTGAGGCGAGGGGTACCTCTGGAATTATATAATGTATTAAATTTTTATAAATTATTTTTCATAAAATGTAGAACTAAATTAAAATTTTTTATTATAGTTTTATGATTATTCAAAATAATCTCATCGAATAATATTTGGGAATTTTTACGATTACTTTTCAACCATATAACATAGTTTTAACCCTTGTCAACCCTTTTGATGATTAC
Organism: Viscum album; assembly: GCA_963277665.1. Taxonomy (NCBI): domain Eukaryota; kingdom Viridiplantae; phylum Streptophyta; class Magnoliopsida; order Santalales; family Viscaceae; genus Viscum; species Viscum album. The sequence goes on along the minus strand of OY728128.1, from coordinate 789,257,600 downwards.
CTCGATATCAAAGTTATTTTTCTCTATAAGATTAAAGAATATTCATCTAAAATATAGAGTATCTCATATTTGTAAAATTTTTTATCTTCTCAACTATATACCATTCACTTGTAAAAGGTTGATATTTTTATGAATTTAATATCATTAAATAAAATATTATTTTTAAAAATATACAATTAAATTCTTTTTCTATATTATTGATATATCATAACATTGATGAAATCAATATAATAATAAATTTTTAATATAAATTTTTAACATATCAATAATATGTTATTGTCTTCTATTAAATTCATGAAAAATTATATTCTATCAAATTATGTTACATTTAATTTTTCTAAAATTAATTTACATTATTTTTATACTACTTGAAGAAGAATAGTGTTATTTTTTTGATAGCACATACGGTAATTATTATATCACTGAAATTTTAAAAAATTATACCATGATAAAAAATTTCATTTAAAATAAACATTTAGAACATAAAATGACCTCATTTTATCCATAAGAATAATGATTAGAGATATTAAAATAAAAAGAGTGTCATTTTGTTTTAATTATTACATAAAATCATATTAAGTTCATTATCAAATGAATGTGGAAAAAAATTAAAAAAAATTTATCGTTCGATTTTTATGTTAACCATACATATCACATAAAACAAGTACAATTTCAAGGGTTATTTGTAAGCTTTATCTCAAAGATTTAAAAATGGTTTACCAATTTTACCCTTATTGAGATGAAATATATTTACTATGTTTACTATTAATAAAGTCCAAAAATAAATGGGTCCTATTTAAAAAAATTTAAAATATTAAATCTAAATATGAAATAAAAATTTCATGATTCAATTTTAAGTTGTCTATGAAATCAGGTTTAATATAAATGCATAAAATGGATGAAAATTATTTTTTATAAAAATATTCTTCAAGACCAAATATGAACTTATACCAAAATAATGTATAATATTTATTTCATGGAAAAAATTAGATTATAAATATATAAAGGAAACATATGTTACATTGAGGTCAAATTGAAAACATAAAGCAACTTTTAAAAAACAGGATTTAATGAACCGAAATGAAAGTTTTATAAAAGACTAGAATGTTTTAATATTCAATCCAAAATCAATATTTTCAAAAAATACCAAAACATCATCCTAATAAAATTATAATTTTATTATTTTAAAATTTATTTACAATTTTGGAAATATAGTTTCTAAATTTGATGGATTTTAATTACAATATCCAGACACAAAACGCAATAAAACAAATTTTTGTAGAAAATGTGTTTTTGAAGGAAAAAATGACATTAATCTCATTCCATGAAAAATAAACATAAAAATATTAATTTAAATTAATTAAATTAGATATATTATCTACTCAGTTAATTAAAATTATTTATCTGTAAAGATATATTTAATCTCTTAAGAGAAAAATACATTTTGTATATAAAAATAATTTTATGAAAAACATATCTTTTATCTTAAATATTTTTTATTTATTTACAACAAGTTGAATAATAAATTTATGATTTATTATTATGGGAATTACTTGTCGTATTATGATTTTTAGTTTCTGAGAATGAGGGCATTTCTGATTGTGTGACCACTTTCGCCTTCTTCATGTTTTCTCCATTCTTTATTAAATAAAGGGTCAAAAGATTTCCCTTATGACTTGACCTTTTAACAAAAACCAATGGCTATGTTATAACACCCTTGTTTAAATAACAATATATTGAGGATATTTTATGATATGTGTTTCTTATACCACACTCTATCAAATATATTCTTAATGAAAATATATTCTAAAAAATGTGTGATAATATATATCTAGGTGATTAGTATTCAAACAAGTTAAGGATTAGTGGAAAAATTCTATGAGGATATACAAACTATTACCCATACCTATATGAAAATGTGAAAAATGTTACATTGGATTTCATTGTTGGACACCCCAATACATATAAAGCATATAAATCCTTTTGGGTTGAGTTTTACCCTCAAATGATGTCATAAAAGATTATTTTTTTCAGATAATTTTTCTTTTAGGATATTATTTAATAATATATATGAAATAAGTATAAAGGTTTCATAGATTTATTAATTCTATTGTATATGATCAAATTCACAGGTTTGCCTCATTGTTTTAGGGGATACATATGAAATCTATGGATATGGAGTTACGTTATTGTACAACCTATCATTATCAAAATGATATTTAGTTTGAATGAACTATTCAAAACATATAAGTTATTATAATATCTAGTTCTCAATATTACAAATGTGGTTGGGATTGAGATCTTGAACTTATTGAACTCTCTTATAATAGATATTTTGACTCTAGAATTTAGATGTTCTATATGAATATATATATACAATGAAGTATAGAACTCAAACATTATATGATAAATTTAGATAGAAAAAGTAATTATGACTTGAGATGTTTAAGGAAATTGAATATAAGGTTAGAACCATCCAACAGCACATCCAGCAAACATAGAGTCTAAAAAATAGTTATGCTGAAAATCTTTAGGAAGATATAGAATTTGATGTTGGATATAGGGTATTTAAATGAATTTCTCCATGGAATAATGTTCTTATTTTTTAAAATAATGAAAATTCTAGTGCTAGTTATATTGGAACCTTCTAGATTCTTGATCGAGTTAGCATATTAGCTTATTTCTTAAATTTTCCCCCATGCCCCACTCAATCTCAGGATGTGTTCCATGTATCACTTTTGAGGATACACATAAAAAATACATTACATGTATAGAACATATAGTTTTTACCACTAGACCATGATCATTACTATATTGAATTACTGATAGAAATAATATATTATAGAGATGATGTTCTATATAACAAGACTACTCATAATGGTTAATGATATTTAGAGGAATCAGAAATTTTAGGATATTATATGGGAAGCCATGTGTGTGATGATGTAGACGTATCACAAAATATTTGAATTAGATTAATGGAATTTTGATGGTGAAATTATTATAAGAGGGTAGAATGTATCACCCTAGGATATTATATGTACTCCTTTGAAATAAAATTGAATTATTCAATAGTGTTCATTACACACAACCCCTAATAAAAATTATCCTTAATATATTATAACTTTTAAAACCATGTTGTTGGAATAGAATGTATGAATAGGATTGAAAATATGTTGATGATATATATAGAAATTGTTTCATCAATTCCCATTTATTGATTAATTCATACGGAATAATTATTAAATTTTAAATAAAATTACATCATAATTAAAATTCCAATTTTTTAGATACTAATACTTTTCTATATGGAATGTATTTTTATAAATTGAACAATATTTAAAAAATATTTAAATTAAATTTATTGATAATATATGAATAATAATTCATACATTTGTTACCTAAAGGTAATTAATTAATATATAATCATCTTAATGTAAAAATAGTTATTTTTAATAATCATTTTTATGTGCGTAATGATATTTTATATAAATAAATTAAAAAAATCATTGTAAAATAATAATGTTAATGAAATATTGAGAATATACATTCAATGATATATTTCAAAATTCATATAATAGTTTTTACTTTTAAATTGGTGATCATAAACATTATTTTATCCATAAAAACGAATTTATCAAAAAATAGTTTTTCTATGCATTTTACGGGATTATTTTTTAAATTAATTTCTGCCACTTATAAAAATTGATTTTAATAAACATAATTCTATATTTTTATTTCTCATTTTAAAAATTATGAATGATTCTAATTTTATTTATGTTCAAAATGAATACTAAAAGATAGTAAAAAAATCATACTATAGCTAGCGATAAAATAGGTTTATTAGGGGGGATTCAACTTGAGATAAAAGTAAAAAATAAAATAAAACATTTTTCAATTTTATTAGTTGAAGATATTTTGATGATATGTTATCATAACATTATGTTATACGATTTTTTCCACATACATAATATAGATAATTTATATTATTTAAATATTTTATGTAATTTCATGTCTGTCCCTCCCATCACCTACACAATCCCACATATTCTCCTCTATTTTTCAAAAAACATAACAAATATTTCTCATAAATGAAATAAAAAATAAAATTTATATTCATTCGATGCATTATTAATATTATAATTTTATCCAATTACCCTACTAAATGGAATAAGCTATCATCGAAATGAGGTCTCTCAAATAATGGTTACTCAACTTATCTAACTCTTTAAATGTTAATATCTTTTTATAGTTCATATAAGTCTATTGTATCATTCATAAAATAATGAATTCAGACTAATCAATATAATTAAATGTTTCTATGATTACAAGATAACCATTCTCTACCTCCTTTCCCTAAAATGGGAAATTAAGGTATCTCTCATGTGCATGTGTGGACTACCACCTCAACTTAATGATATGATTCATTTTCCATCATTACATCTCATGAATGTTTATAACAAAAGATTTAATATATATATATATATATGAATATAATTTTTATGATATATTTATTAATTTGGAATGATAAAATACTTTTTATATTTCTTTTCTTTTTTTCATTACAAAATACAAAAAAGTGTCCATTAATATTTACAGACTACCGACTCCATAAACAATGTAAATAAAATTTTATGATTGCCTTATCTGGAAGGTTAGAAATATGTATATAATGAATTTATATGATATTTATATCATTATTAGGATAATGGATATGATATAACCATGTTACTATATTATATTTATTATAAATTTAAATTTATTATAGAGGAGGTTATAGTGCATATGAAGCAATTCAGACCTGAGGTAAGAGTTTCTCGCCTTACTTTTAATTATGTGATATATATTCCATGTATAATATGTGTTTATTTTTTCAAAATTTATCTAATTAATTTTTTTTTCTATTATAAATATAAATATATTAATATTATTTATTGTTTTATTAAAATTTATTTACTTTAGGGAGTTATGATTTAAAAGTTCTCAAAGTTGTAGAAGTTTCATGTAATAATCTCACTATTTACTAAGATTGTGTGTGCTTAAATTTTTTATTAAGAAATTATATGATCTATATATTTAAAATATCACTAATTCTCTTCTAATATATATTGTTCAAGATATTATATGTTTTCATTTAATTTTTCTCTCTTTATGTACTTCTAATACTGAAATAATTTTTTGAAGGAAAACTGACTTTATATCCCTCTTTGTATGGGAATATTTTTTCCATGTTGACATTTTATTTAAAAAATAAACTTTTTTTAATATTATAAAATTATATATTAAAATGATTTTATATGTTTCTCAATTTATATAAAATGCTTTAGAAGGAATATTTTTGTCATTTTTTGAATGGGATATTTTTTAACAAAGTTATGAATAGATTATTTTTTAACACATAATACATGAAAATATTTTCCCACATTCATGGCTAATTTTCACTATAAATATTATTATATGTGTTTGATGGTTGTTTTTCAATAATATTTTTTCATAATATTATATAAAATCTTATATTTTAAATACATTTATTTCAAAATAAAATGTGTATTTTCCCCAATAAATGATATAATTGATCTTTTAAATTTATTTTAACTGTCAAAGGAAACATATTATGTTTCTTCAATAATAATGTGTATATTATAAAATGTTACTATTTTTTCAATTGATGGTTATTGAATATGGGGATGAGATCTTGATCAAACCTCTTTTCTTTTCCTGTGGTTTTGTTATGATGAAATGATAAATATTTTGATGATATTGTGGAATACATATGAATGTATTTTTATTATTTGATAGTGAGACCATTATGTTCCTCCAATTAATTGAGTAATGATTAATTTTTTATGAGTTTAAAGGGTACATTGGGGTTTAGATCATTCTAAAAAGAGGGTACAAGGGTGATTCCCCAATCCCAAATTGGTTAAATGAGTGGTTATCCCAGGACTATTATTTTATAATTGTCTTGGTGAGTAGTCATGAAATATTACTTCTATGATTATGATTATTGAATACTTTTTAAGATAATATATATAATATTTTTTTTTTCTTATGATATAATTTCATGTCTCGAGATCTTTGATTCTCCAATGATTCATTTCTTATGATATATTGAATCATTATTCCCTAGTTGTGATCTATGAATTATTGTGTATGATTTTCAAATTTTAACCTCATGTACTCATACCCTTATTCTCATGACATGCTTACATATGATCCATGATTGATTTCTCCCATGATTACCCATACAGATAATATCAACTCACAATTTTTTTTTATTGACTCTCAGATGTGAAGAATATTTTTATGTATGATATATTTAATAAGTGTATAATGTGGGATGAAAATGGTTTGAGATATTGAATATAATTCAAGAAATAAAATTTTTATATATGTATTCTTTGAATACACTAAAAATTTATGCTTTTAGGGAATGTATTATTATAGAAATTATTTAATATTCATCAAAAATGATATAATAATTATGTATGTATTGTATGGGTTTCATTAGTAAGGAACTCATACCCAAGAGTATCTAATCCATGTACAAGTGAATGGTTATGTTTCAAAGGGTGATATTTTTTTTTGTTTTGAATTTATTAATTATTTATTTAAAGTCGTATGATGCATATTAATTTTATGTTATGATTTATGGGAGTCACTCTTAATTGGTTTTCATAAGTTATTGATTTCATTCATTATGGGTAGTAAATGAGGTTTAATTCTCATGACCATGTTTTCATTGGATTGATAAAGTAATAAATTTATTAAATTACCATAATAATATATTTGGTTTTTTTCAAATACATTGATAGTTAATTTTAATTATCCTTGATTGAGTATTCTTTATTTTGTTATTCATGATTCTGACTAAAATAAAGGTAATTAGGGACATGAACATGATCCATGAGTAGCCATGTAAGTATTATAATTTATGTTCTTCCTTCCTTGGGAAATATTTAGTTTCATATGCTTTAAAAGTGTTTTAATAATTAAAATTTTCTAAAAACAGAATATTTTATAAGTTATTCTAAGATAATTTTATATTAAATGGATTTTTAAAGTCAAGTATTGTGAATATTATTTATAAATATCAAGTGTCTATAGTAAATTTTAATTGGATTATTTAAAATGGAATTTTGGGATTTGATAGGGAATTTGGCCTCTCATGTGGTATTAATTGAGTGAATTTTATATGTTTTATAAAATGGATTAAAAATGAAAAAATGAACCATTTTTGTTAAAATGATGGGAATGAAAATGGATTAGTATTTTGGTATAATCAAATTTATCAAAGGGTGTTTATCAATTTTATTTTTTGAATGGGAGTTCTGAAATATAATTTTAAATGGCCATAAACTATTTGGATTTACCCTACGCACGTTCTTCCAAACTATATGATGTGTAGTTGGGTTTTACATTGTCCAAACATCCTATTTTTAATTTATCACTAGATACTCCACTGTTATCACAATTAACCTCATATAACAGCTAGATTTCGATAGAAAAAATATCATTCCATCGATGTCTAACTTCCAATTTATTGAAATAAAAATTTGATGATCGTCTCATAGAATGAATCGCCTCGTATCGCCTGTATCATCTTGCTTTACCACATGATTCTCCTCTGTTTCCAAGATCTATGAATCATTACCTAAATATCATCATGTTATATCTGTAAATAATTTATCTGATCATCATTCACACATAAAATATGAATTTATGGGTCTAATTGTGCTTTGAATCACACCTAAAACATCAAACCCTAACACGATAGGTCTACATCTAAGAACATGAAAAAAATGTGGGAAGAGCACAAGAACATTATATAATCCTTAATTTTCATGTTTTACTAGCCAACTATCACATGAAAATTGATAATTTGGATGAAATAATGGAATAAAAGGAATAAATTTAATAAAAAATGCAATTCCTTTTAAATATTATGAAAAAGGTGTGAAAACATAGATAATAAATATTATATAAAAGTCAGTGCATGAAATTTAAATAAAAAGTTATAAAACAAAAGATGGTGAGACATACATTGATTATGGATCAATAATTTCATAATAGTTCATTTCCATCGGTACAGAAGACCCAGGGTATTCACAACCCATCGATCTATCATGATCTGATTGATGTTCATCGCGTGATGTCAATATTCCAACAAAGAGAGCTGTCCTCCTCCTCCGAAATCTATAAAGGGTTATACAGATTAAAGGTGGAAAATTTTCATAAGGGGGTATTTTTTTAATATTTTATCGTATTAATTAATAAAACAATTATTGTATTATTTTAATTACAAACAACTGTCAGTGGATGAATCAACCATACATCTAGCATTGATCAACCATAGGTCATGCCCAAGATAAATATCATGTCCTAGAATTAATTTTGGTATTAAATTTAAAATTTGAGTCTCTGTTTAGTTGTTATTCAATTTTTTCTTTTTAAATATACCCATGTTTAGAATTAAATTTTTTAATATTTTTATATTATGAATTCTAAGCTCACCGGGACTCAGAATCTCACAAATTCTACACTCTAGAATATGAAAATATTCCATAATATATTTCGATGTCTTATAAGTAAAAAATAGTGTCACTACATTCTGCCACCTTAAAGGAATTTTGAACCAAAAGGAATAATATAAACAAAAAGGTAGGGATAACAGAACATAATATGGTTCTTCTGCTCATAGTATCTATCCTAAAAGTTTCCATGCTTCCCAAACACATAAACAATGCGAATGGTCCATCCTCAAGGGATTCACTCTTACTAATCTGGGATCTCCATTTGGTAATACATAAAAGAGATTCCATCCTCAATGTCTATTTCACCATTGGAAAAGATTTGTTTAGGATCAGACATATATATCCTCATTTTTAACAAATGGAAGATGTTATGCTCCCACTCCGACTATGGGGGATGAGATGAAGGCTAATCAACCTCAACAACCATATGTTGAATCTGAAATGACCCACTAAACCTTAGGTAGATATTTTCTCCCATACCAATTCAATTAAATACTCTCCATGGGGAGACTCTTAGTAAAAAATTGTCTCTCTTATTGAAATAAAAAAGGCATATGATGGTGATTTACATAAGATATCTTTTATCTACTGGCTTTCCACATATTCTCATGGATCTCCTCAACCTTTTCTATCAGCGTTCGTATTATCTCTGTTTGATAAGAGGAGTCTCCCAAGCCTCATACCAGCATAAGGGATACCGTCAAGATTTATTGTAAAATACCTCAAAAGGCTTCATAATCATCGCAGAGTGATAGATGTTACTATAAAAAAACTAAAACAATTTTAAGTGATCTTCCAAACATTGATCAGAGTCCAAAACATAATATCTAAATATATCCTCCAACACCTTGACATTGCACATGGTATTACCATATATTTTTTGGTGAACTCCCACACACATTGACAACAAGGACCTGAATTCCATATCAAGGAATCTTCTAAATTATGATATAAATCACATATCATGGTCAGCTGTAATTTCTAATGGTACTCCTTGGAGCCAGACGATCTTCCTCATATTAAACTTTTATAGAATCCTCATAAAACTCTTCAACATGATGGTGATGAAGTGGGTTGACTTTGTATCTTTCTAAAATATCACCCATATAGAATCATCGTTTTTTATTTTTTATAGAAAAACTATCAACTAGTCCATGGTTATTTCATCACATTTCCTCTATGAGATCTTGAGAGGCTAAGACAAACATACTGATACCTGGTGGTTATCTTTTACCCACTGATATGTTAGTCCCTGAGAGACAAAATCAGTGATATAGTCTATCTCAAGAAAACCCACCAAATATTATGATGAAGGTATCTATACAAATTCCTTACAGAGGGATGTACAACCGAAGGTTTAGTGTGTAACTCCCACATCAACAACTCTCACATCATGAACCAAACCACCATATATCCTTTCAAAAGGATGAAATACTTCCCTCATTAGAGAAATCTATATGGCGAATCTCATGAGGATATCTGGTAAACATAACCCCACATTCGATGTATCCAAACTAAACCTCCATCATATGTTGATTTAGTGGAGGATTCAACACAATTTACTGATGAAAAAATGAACCCCCACTCCTCCACCATGGTAAAATTAAAAGAATCAAATAGAAAAAATACCTCATCCACCATGTCAGAATGATACATCAGACAAATAGAATATTTTACCACATTTCACTTCATTGGTGTATATACAATATCAAATTAATAGTCCTATAAGTAGTAAAACTAGTGACTCTGTATTAGGTTAATATATCATTACATGAAGTCATATATGGGATCCTGGTGGTCTTAGTAAAAACATGTTATCTCCCAAAATAGAGTGTATACACATTTTTAGAGTGAATATTAACACTTTCTACTCTAGGTCATGAGTAATTTAGTTTTGATCATAGGTTCTCAACTTCCTAGACCCATATGAATTCAATTTCTACCTCTATATTATGATAAAGTTCATCCCATATCAAGAGGCATCACATTACACTACATACACCCTCCCATATTCCAGTAGCCTATATAAATGAGCATTGGTCAAAATTTTTATCAACTACATAAAGGAACTTTAAAAATATTCGATCCAATTGAATGGATTACCTTTTACTGTCAGGGTGTTCAAAGTGGATGAAATCCCAAAGAAGTATTCCAGGAAACTCCTATAGTACACTTCCTAGACAAAGAAATTATAAACCTTTGAAAATCATTTTTGTGCCTCCCAAGAAATAAATAAATAAATAATTTCGTGTCCAAAGATTATCCATGATAAAAAATTACATTCCCTAAGATGTGATCCTCATGGATACAGAACCCGCACTTTGAGAGCATCCAAAAATAGGGGCTCCTAGAGTAATCAAAAGACTATCATAAAGTAGATTTCATGATCCTCCAATGAAACAGAGTAGTTGAGTATGTAATCAATGAATAAAACAAAAAACCACACCTAGTATGTCTAGATTATATTTTTTAGAAAATATATAATCATAGTGGAGGATTTTATGACACTAAACAGAATAAAAAAGAACTCATAGTATATGTTGTGATATAATAATTCTATCTTTTAAATATTAGACACATGAACCATCAATTGGTAGTAGAGATAGCTGAGATCTATCATCAAGAACCATCCCACGACTTAAAATAGAAAAAACGTGTCTTTAATCCGTAGAACGTTGTACTTTTTTGTTATCATTACCTAGTACAGGTGAAAATTATTAACACAATATTGTAATCTCCAATCCTAATTTCATAAAAATAATATTGGAGCTTACCAGCGGGACATAATGGGTTTAATTCAACATATTTATTGAAGGTCCTCTAACTACACCCTCATATCCAAGAGCTTGGTAATGGCCATATGATATGATTTAGAAGAAATCATTATGGTCCATGGGTGAATGTCAATACAAAAAGTCTATCTCCTGACATACAGGCATTTATAGAATATCATTTAGTTAAGGAATCACTAAAATACTCCACTAAAGAAGGGATACAGAATATTGATGTGACTAAAGCCCCAATAGATAGACTGACAGTCTTTTAAATGATGGAAAAATAATTCTTTTTAGAAGGCCCACTCACTCATCCACCAGATCATTGTTACAAATAATGGAGAATATTGTCCAATTTTTTTGAAGGAATATAAACATCCTATGATAATAGACAATAAGATCTCAAATTATGGATAAACATTCCATGTATAAGGATACATAATACAGATTCATTATGATGAAAAATATTTCTTACATGAAACACTCTCTACCAAACAATAGATCGAGCTACTAGAAGATGAGAACTATCGAATTATCTCAACGTGTCAGAACATAAAAAAATATGTTGTTCTATTGTCTCAATTGAGATATCTAGATCTCGTACATGGGGAATGTAATGAATGAGTGCCTAAAACATGTTTATACATGTACTTGATAAATTTTATAATAAACACATTTCATACATTATATCATATATAGAGCTATAGGTCCATAATACTTCATGGCCTGCAGCAGCATAATACCTCATCCACTGTTTACCTAAGTGAGGTGTAGGCCACATGGTGGTGTTGGGGAATGTAGATAACTGAATTTACCTCTAAAAGAAGCTCCTACTATTGTATTATCAACCAATTCTCTTCCATCTCCACAACCTAGGGGGCACCATAGTCATGCCTAGTAGAACATTGATTAAGACATTGTCTCTTCCATGCTAGTCCATCCACTACATTCCTTCCCTCATATATCCAATTTTTTAGGTAGTAATGGTACAAGTTACAATGCCTATCACATTATTAAAATAACCTATAATTAGGCTTCCCTAGTCATATGTGTCATCCCTATACTACAAGACAATATACCAGAGTTTGTGCATCTGTATGCCTCCTATGGTGAGACGTTGACATCTATTTCCTTCTAGCCACTAAAAAAGACTCATCACTGTAAATCCCACTATCAGCACTAGTTTCCCAACATATCTCTTCTAGAACACTCTATTTAACTAGATTATTCTCTAGATCTCATTTATAGTTATTAAGACACAAAGAGACCACAATGTCTTAGATAACTCTATAAAAACCCTATTTAAAAATATTATATTAGAAGAATAAATCATGTTCCACGTCAAAGGATGATCATGTATTGTCATTGATCCAAAAAAAAAATACATATATATGGACATACTACCCATATATATAATTATATATAATATCTTAAATCTAAACAAAGGGTAATCATGATGGGTGTAAATCCTCATGAAAAAACTTTTAAAAGTCAGAACATGAGAGTGACGACTCATCATGATTATATATGACTCAACTCCTCTAGTGAGGTACTACTCAGTGAAAAATAATATTTCTAGTGAATTAATCTTATTATTTATGGTTCAAGTAATTTAGAATACATGGATCACTGACTGAAGACAATCCATGACTACTAGAGGATCTTCATTTCAATAGAAACTTAGTAGCCAATGGAACTAGAAGTCATGGACGAATCTATGCCTATGTGAATCCTGGAATTACACTTCTGTTACTAACTACTACTTAATAAGTGGGGGTGAATCTACCTAAAAAACTATTGTAAACACATCATGTGATGGATACAAAACTGAGGCCTCATCATTAATTAAATTATCGCCACGTTCATGAATCGACTTGGATCGATGACTTTTGAATGCATTATTTATGTATTTAAGATGTAACATGGTTAAGTTAGCATATAAATATGTGAATCTGAATGAATAAGGAGAGTCTATGGACTCAATCCTGCATGATGAATGTGATTTTTTTCCTAGAACCACTGCCTCAATATTCGTAGTACAAAAATTGGTAGTCAAAGTCCTTATGTATGAATACACCATCTGCCACACTAATATAGTTTTATCTGTCTAGAAATCCTCACTCGAGACACAATAATACTATTTCCCATATATCCCCACCAACCCTTATATGGCAAAACTCTAAAAACATTCCAGAGTATGAAACACCTTTGTTACCACTCTATAAGGACCCGACCCACTAGGTCCCACTTGGACGACGTAATGATGAGAAGTCACAACCCCAAGGTTGCCTCCAACATTATAGGGGCTAGTAAAAACTATAGGTAAGACATAAAAAATGGTGGGCCTTTCCCAAATGTTTATGTACGAACCCAACTAATCATCATTATAAATAAGTTAAGTCGAATAATAATAATTGATTTTAAAATCTGGAGGAAAACAATGCAATTAACAACCACTAGGGAATACAAAGGTGTATGACAGGGTAAACAAAAATATAAAGGGAAAAAATACATGCTCAGTTAGAAAATATATCCCAGCTAGAAAATAAATGGAATTAATGAAAGATGAGAGATCCAAGATCATTGTCTCTAATCCCGACCACCATATGTAGTAAATTCACCTAAGTATCACTATGCCTCACAAAAATCACAACTAAGATGTCCATCATCTACATAAGAAATGACACATGTAGGAATTTAACATGTTGTTGAGAGAATTACATACCCATTAGGATTCCATAATAAATATGAAGAGATAGAGAGATAAAAAATAATTATTTCAACCATCATCAATACTGAATAAAACAATATTAATATATATATAAGCTAAAAGAGAAACCCATATGATAGAGAATATTGATCCCTAACTCTATGAATAGACAATGCTGAAGAGTTAGCTTGAATCTCTAGTATTATATCACTAATAACTAAAATAAAAAATAACCTTAGTAGAATATGTGTGGATGATAACAATCCTTGCCATTATAATCCATAGCTAGTGGATCCATGCTTTATAGAGGACCCCCAACCAGTTAGAGATTGACGACACTGGATTTCCCCTTCATCTACACCTTGAATCGGGGAGTACCATCTATACCTATGTAAATAGAATGGGTGACCCTTGCTCTAGGGCTATATGGGAGTACCCTCTCCATAGATTTAGGAACCTCACCTTGAATAAGTGAGTACCATATCTACAACACTAAAGAGTACGAGGGACCACGCCCTAGTGTGATTGGGGAGTATTATCACCGTATATAGAAGAATTGCACCCTAAATAGGAGAGTTCCTAGTATACCTAAAATATCTCTGATGATCATGTCCAATCACTTCAATAAATGATCATTACATAAGAAAACATCCATGTCAAAAATAACCACATCATACCTCAAAATACTCTACAAAGAAAGCCATCATATTCTACATGAAAAAGACTCTTGATAGAATAGTCATAGGATAAAATATGATTCCAAAAGAATTATATATGAGATGCTGAAGATTCAAATAGGACTACATGGTGTTTATAGGGTCCACAAATTATGTGGAACTGCTCTACTGCCTGGACAAGTTCTCAATGGACACATCATATGAATCCATGTGTTTGTACACGATGTTCCATCTATGATACATGCTATGTATAACCACCAAGGGTCTTTGCCATGTTTCTTGGCCTATGTCATATATTACATCCATTTCTATATAATATGTTACAGAACTTGTCCATCTAAATGGGGCCTAGGGTGTGTGTGGCTAGAATATGGCTATGAAACCTATTAAGTATAACATGTTGTGGAGAACCACCTAAACATTGTGATCTATTTAAATTTTCATAAAACCGTAGTTCTACATGTACTGGAATACACAACATGTGTTATTCCATACAATATTCTATGTAGTCAGTGTTTTCAATTGCCGAACAACATAGATTTCAAGTGCCTCCAGATCCACTTAAATTTTACCATCTACCATTGTCTAATCACCCACGATCGATGGAAAAAATATCTGGATATCGGTTTTTATACTCTAATGGCCGCAAAACCCAATCGAGTGATCGACACTATGAATTTAATTTCCTCCCATATCCCTTAGCACATCCCATTTATACCTATTAGTTCTTCAGTTCAAATATCAACCAATAATTATCAAACAATTATTGTGATCTATCCCAAAATTATTGATCCAATTGTTTTCCTCTCTTCCACCAGGAATCTGAGGTTCTTATCAAACTCATAATCACCACAAGAAATTAAAACCATGACCCCATAGGTCTTAGTGAAAAAAAGGTAAAATGGGATAAGGGAAAAAGAATATTTTTGAAACAATCACTGCATATGTTTTCTTGGACAATGATAACATAACTTGGATAATTAGGGTGACAGATTATTATAAAAATAACAAATCAAATATAGAATTTAATTCATTTAAGATCATAATTATAAGGGTTTGAAAATGATGATAAAGAATAAAATATAAAAATCCATGATAAAAATTTAATCAAACGGGATGAATCCCATGTTTATGGTCCCGAACATTAATATAGATCAATCGTTGGTGAAAAAATGTGTTTTCCCACAATAAGGAATACATTCTACTTTCACTACTATTTGATCCATCCAATCAGATTTCCATTCTTTGTTTGATGTGATCTTCCAAAAAAGAGAGATCTTTTAAACCACTCATATATAAAATTGGTTATGTATCTATCCCTTGTGAAATATTCAAAAGAGGATATTATAGAGGAATTTAATTAGGTATTTTAATAAAACAAATAAATTAATAAACTAATTATTTTAATTGAACACATACTTCCAAATACAATTCAATCATACATCTCACTATGACCATCATTATGTTAGTCTAAGGGTAAAACTATCATCCTAAAATAAAAAATGGTCTTGGATTAAAGGTCTTAGGATACATGTAGATATTATTCCTTTTTTCAATAAAATTAGGAGCACATGATATTAATATATTTCATATTTTTATATTATTAATTTAACTCATGGGGACACATAGACTAACTTTTTCTTAGTTCCTACCACCAAAATTATTCATTAATATATGTAAAAGTCTTAAAAAAGTGTCACTATAGTATAGGATTAATCCTTTTGATATGATCGATAGCTAAGACATAAAGATTTTGGAATATGCATCAATTGAGGGACATATGGTGAAGTTTTTTAATTACATAAAAAATGAATTGTGAGTGAATATGGATCCTTTCATTGTAGTTTTATTGTAAGAAAGAATTATTTAAAAAGAAATCGGGGTGTAAGAATATGATGTTCTTGGAATGTTGCACATGTTTTTTGAGGAATCCTCTAATGACACTTCTCCATGATTGGATATCCATATAGGGGTATATTTTAATGGTATCAGACACTATATGAGTTTAAATCATTTATTTTAGTCCTTATTTAAAATCATTGGAGTTTTTTTAATTTTGATGAAGTCTCACGAATATTTTGGGTGGTTTTGGAAGGTTTTAGAAGACATTAAGGGGGAGTGTGGATTGAAAATAAACAATAGAAACCATGCCATTTTTCCTGATAAATTTTTAATCAATTATAGATGAGTATGGGTGGTTCATGGTCAGTTAATGATTGAGACTACCATTAAAAATTTCTTGGATAATAGTATAACTTGAAACAGAAGAAATGTTATGATTTACCAAAAATATGCGTTAAAATTGTGTTGGGGCCCTGAAGAGGTTGTGATACTCACATGGTTGGAACATAATTTTATAACCCATTCATCCAAACCATGAAAGAGGTTTTAATTCCCCTTTTTTAATTATATTCTAAAACTACTCTTAAACCCCTCATTCTTCACCCTATACATAGGCATATTGAAGAAAGGTACTATATTTTCTATTCATGGTGAATTCCTTTACTCCAGAGAGAAATTATGTTATATATTGAGATCTAAAGCCTAGGAGATTCATTTTAAGTGATCATTTATACTCTGTACTTCTAGTTCATTCATATTCATATCACATCCACGTAGAAATTATCCTACATAGAGATTTTCATTGTCAGATCTATGAATTTAGAAATAATATAATGTGATTCATTCTAGATATTTGAGAAAATGAATGTAGATATATGGGTTTGTATTTTTAATTATTGCATTCATCTAGATTTTATTATTACATTGGATCTCATTAAATAAGTATAAATTGATCAAATTCCATGACATGTTATTCTTCTCATACCTTTTCTGTTGAATCCTCATGTAGTGATTTGGGGAAGGTTCTAGGGAACAATGGGGTTTGATCATGATTTGGGTGGGGAACCATGGGATTGGTATTTTAAGTGATTAACGATAGAATTTCCTTACCATTGTATGCTAATTATATAAAACAATATAATATAACATGGTTTTATGCATGTATGTGGCCTAGGAGAGCATTATCAATAGGACATTCCTATGTGTAAATGTACATTCCATTATATCTCTCTTGATATGAAATGATTGTGTGTGTTATTATGTGTATTTCTTATGATAAATTTCATGATATAAGAAGCTTTCTGGTATTTATAACTCAATATGTAGCTTGATATGGATTTTATATGTACATCTAGGTATGAAACGTAAATTCTCTCATTTTCTAACAAAGTGCTAGGTGGAACCTTTATGACTTAGTGAAAATATTAGAGAGGAGCAGACGAATTGTGACACATAATTATTATGGTGTGGTCTTGAATAATATATGGTAGGGAATGAGGTTCTGCTATCCTATGCAGATGGATTGGGGGGTGATGGGTTAGTGGTTTGACAAGAGAGAGTTGGTGTATTATGATTGTCTCATGGAATCACTAGTTTCGTGATGTCATTTTGTAGTATTCTAATTATTATTTTGTCCTTATGGTTATTACTGTAATTCATATAATCATAACATATCATTTTCTCTTCTATGGATACAAAAAATGTAAGACTATTTTTTGTAACATATGGGTTAGTGTATAGTGTCTATGCATGTGATTGTTACTTCTGTATTAACATTCCTCTCATCACATTCACATATATATAGCAGTTCCATCAATTTTAATAATAATTTGTTTCTTCCTTTTGGGTTTTAGACTCACAATGAACTCATGAATCTTAGTGCATGTGAAAGAATCCTGGGACTTGGATTTCATATTAGGGTACTTCCCGTTCTTAGGGAATTTTTTCTAGAGAAGCAATTTAGTGAAATCAGTTGCAGAACAGAATTTGGGATCCTTTATAAAGATGCCTATTATTTTAATTTTCTTTTATATATACGTATATTCCACATGTAGGTATTCCTCAATGAATCATTGTATTTGGTATTGTATTCAATATTGTTATAGCATGGGTTTATGTTATTATTTATTCTTTATGTATTTTATTTTCTATTTACTCTAATTATTTCTTTCATTAATGTGAATCATGCTTTGTGTTATCTATTAATGAGGGAATAGAATCATCAATGTTCCTCTTAGACACATGTCACTAGTCATTGGACTCTTATATTTGTGGAGGAACACATGAGGTACTATGGAACTCCATCATATTCCAAATGACTTGGTTCATCGGGTTTCACATACAATCATCTTTCCATGACATATGATATTTCAGGAGTCATATGATTATAGTGAACTCCATAGGATTCTCAAAAATACTTAAGAAAGATATTAGAGACATATAAAAGACTTTATAGATTCTAAATAACAATGAACACTCATAGAGGCTCATTAAAACTACATGAACAAGTTTGAACCATTTAAAAAAATCAATGAAATGAAAAATAATCTCACCAGCTTAAAAGTAATCCTTAAATATCATTAAAATGATAAAAATCCAAACCATCAATATCTTCATCAACAACTCAAATACCTCAACAAGATGCATATGAATTTTATTAGGTTGTGTAAGATTACAAATTTTGTAGTTTCTTTGATAATGATGAAAAGGAGGGGTGGTTTCACAATATTGAATCTAAGTAAGAGTAAATTTTACACTATGTGAGATTATGATTATTCTATTGGTGAATGGTCATGTTGTGCCCCCAGTGATGTGATGTACTAGTCTACTAAATGGGATTTTTTTGTGATTAAATGATGGGGGAAATACTCACTGGAACAATTTCAATGGAGGAGAACTATGTCACAAGGGCGAGGTAACATTGTGAAAATAAGTTATCCAGTGATCAAAACATTGTGACGGTGGTTGCTATGTCATAGGTTCTCGGTGTATGGGTTTGTTGATTAATGGGTATTTTCACTATTACTCCTCATATCTTCAATTTTTCCAAATTAAAGGGATTCATTCCAATTTAATGAATCTTGTAAATGTGATGGAACATTCATTCACAAGTAGTTACTCCCTTATATTCCTAACATTACGTTATTATTAAACATTCATTGTAAAACCTCACATTGTTATGGGTTATGAAATTCAATGAAATTTTAGTTTTTTAAATTTTGATCGTGGTGTAGTTTTTGTTTTGAAAATCAATATTCAGATCATAATGTTGAGAGATGAAAGATCTCTAGAATTTTCTCTCAATATGGATTATGTTCTGAAATAGGTATTTAGTTGTTTGTAAATTTCTGGGGACTTTGTTATGGTGTTTGGATATTTTTGAAGTATTTTATCCTAATGGACAATCACCACATGATCATGAAAAATAATGCGAAGTGTTTATCAAGAGATTTTATGGTGAAAAACTTTTGTACTACTATATATTTCTATATATAGAAACCATTCATGTTTCTAAAACTGTATCTAAAGGTACAATATTATTTTTTCAGGGTTTTTTAAATTTTATAACCAAACCATGATAGGGGTTGTGACTTGAGATAATGAAATATAAATGAGTATTTTATTGTTTTACCAATGGTCCAACATGATAGATTACATTAAAAAGGGATTATTTACCATTTTATTTCCCAGAGCATAAAATACCATGTAAAGACCCTGACATTCTGTGGAAAATTGTTTCTTAAATTTATGGGATTTTTATGCATTCTTGAAATCTGACGACGCACAATTCTGAGGCCTGTAATGATCTGTTGATGTTTTGTTAAAGTTAAATTAATGCACATAAGCAATTTTCCTGAAAAAGTGGAATAACCCTTAAATGGTTACTCAGATAAAAAATATGAGGGCAGTGTTGCGCTAAGGATGACGGGTTACCCTAGGCGTGACTAATGTTTAGTCGGCGTGGGCCTCCTATGAGAAATCCCAAAAATGGAATAATCGTAAATAAAATAATAAAATAAATTACATTATTTTTCAAATTCTTATAAATCAAAAATGGTAGCTCAGATTAAGAATCTGATACCACTGTTGAACTTGTGAGGGCATTTTTTATTTAAGTAGATACTAACTTCTGTTGGTGCGGGCCACTAGATAAAGTTTGTTTTTGGCCGCAAATAAAATAATTAAGTGACAATTATTTTATTGTAAAATTCATAACTTCTAAATGGTATCTCGGATTGAAAATTCTAGAGTACCGTTGGGTACGTTGGGGTGTTTTTTATTTAGGCAGAGCCTATCCTTGACCTGTGCGGATCGAGGGTGACTGATAATAATTTGATGATCTATTTTTCAGGTACGTTCAGTAAATGCTTGAGCAACGTTTCATATCTTTGGAAGTGGTCCTCAGAATTGAAATATGAGGGAACTGTTGAACTTTTAGTGTCGGTGATTTCATAGTGAGACCATCACTGCAGTTTCATTCTAATGATAACAGAAGATAGGTTTGGCTTTTTAAATAAAATTAAATAAAAATAAGGTGTGCTGATTTTTATTTAAGGTTGTTAAAACCTGAAAGTGGAGGATAGTGGTGGGACCTAGCCGCATATAACCTCCCCTGGGAGGATAATTAACGTGGGGGCCTCTCGAGCATTTAACTCATTTAAAACCCCATCTATGTGGCGAATTCCTTAAACTTCCATGGTTTAATTTTTTCCAACTCTCTTCTTTTAATTGAAGACTCTTGAACGTCCCACTTTGTGGTGCCAAATCACCCAATTAATTGATTGAGATCATTCAATTAATTAATTTTAACCATTGAAATTCATTATGCGAACATTATAATAAGACGTGATATTTTATTATTGTGGGGCTCACATAATGATTTGGTGGAATGGAGGAAGAGGAGAGCTAGGGAGAACTTCTTTCTCTCAACGAATAACATGAAGAATGCTCCTTCCACCGAAGATCAATGAATGTCATCTTCTTCCTTCTTCGAACGGGGCCTGAATGGGATGCGTCAACCATGAAGAACGACGAAGCCATCCTCATCTTCTTCTTTCATGACATCAATGATACGTCGCCACCTTTTACCACGACTTCGTTAATGAACAATCATCGAGCAAGGTAGGGGTGTCTTTTATGTATGAATTTTTCCCTCCATTATATATCATTATATTGTGGAATGGTGTGACGAATGATATCATCATATCAAAAAAAAGTGGAGGGTTAGGCAGTGTTCATTTGGTCCCTATGCTGGGAATCCATTGCCTTATAAAAGGTAAACACACACAATCAGAGTACACAACTGGAAGTAAAACACTAGAAGAAACTATATATAAAAGATGTGCTGGAAATTAAAAGGGGGATGAAAATACAAGCCCAATAGAAGAGTACAAGGAAAATAAAAAATAGTAAAAACTAAAAGGCGAACAGTTGGAATGTATCTAGAAGCTCTTGGATAATCCTCCACAGATCCTATCTTTATGGTAGGTACAGATAGCCTCCTCCGCGCTCATCATCTGTCCATCTCCTCCGGGTACCGACTCGTCATGAGGTCCACCTCTGGGTACCGTCCAGTACTCTAACAATCTGCCTCGGTCATCGCTATCCATCATCTCCATCCAGTGCAATGAGGTATGGGAAATCCCGTATAGGGGTGAGTATAAAGACTCTCATTAGGGACCCCAAGACCCTCAAGGTCTCACAAAATCAAACAAGTATAAAACAAAAAGTATGAATCAACAGATAACCATTACTTAGGTATATATCCATACATATATCTATGTTATCTAGTGAACAATCTCAATCATGAGGAAACACAAAAGTCATTGACTCGACTCAAAATAGGATTTTTATTATTGAAATTACTACTGGTGGCGTAATCCTCATCTATCGAGTACAGTGGGTCTTCTTCCAACTACTAGGTGCTTCCCACTATCCATGCACTGCTGAGGTACTCCTCCTGTCAAGTACCACAGGTCTGCTACCAACTACCCGGCGCTACTCCGCTGTGGGTCTGTCCCCAAATATCGGGAGCTCCTCTGCCATGGTTCTGTAGCCAACTACGAGGTGCTCCCCACTGGGCTAGTCGAATCACTCCGAGCCGAATCGGTCAAGCAGTCGTCAGGTCTACCAGCTACTAGGCTTCCACACTCTGTCTTCTCGTCACTCGAAGGATCTGCTTTCCAAGATATTGGGAAAATCACCATCTATCACAAATTATCACGTAGAAGTATCTGAAGGTTCTGTCTCATCAATGGAACCTCAATGAAATATACGACGCATCAATCAAACGCCCAGTCTGTGAGTTATTGGAATTTCTGTTTCAGGGGCTCGGTTGGTTTTTAGGTTCAAACCAACCCAACTGTACCGCAATTGTGTCCAAACCTCAAGTGGGGTATTCCAAAAGAACCATCTCTCTCTAATTTTTTCTGTTTCCGCAAACGGTTCATCGGTCAGACAAATGTAGCCCATGATATGGGCGAAGAAGTGAAAACAGTCCATAGCGTGTCTGGGTCCAGTCGGACCTAGTCGGAGCGACCCGGTCTGACCGAGTCCGAACTGGGGTCGGACTCGGTCTGTGTGTCTGACCCGGTCTGAGAAAATGGGCAGGGCCGAAGGGACGACACTGCTCGAAGGTGTCTCAGCCAGAGGTAGGAACGACCGATGGGCGCCCGACCAAGGGCGGCCCTACCGAGGGCGGCCCGGGGGAGGGCTGCCCTGTAAAGGGCGGCCCGGTCGGGGGCTACCCAGTTGGCAAGCCCACATGGACCAGTTGGCCATGCTACAGGGGGGTGACACGCCCCCTCTTTGTTAGCAATGGAACCGGCGCTTTGCGCTGGATTGGGTGTAGCGGAACTTGGGAGGTCCCGCTCGTCCGGCTCCACAGCGGTCCGCCCTTCCGACCCCCATCGCACCTCTGTTGCGGTGCGATGGCGATGCAGTCCTACTGCCCTCCATACGTCACAATAGTGCCGCGCCACCACTTTCACGACCCGACCTAGCAGTGGTTCCTCCTCGGTGTGGTGCGAGGGCATCGTTACCCTAAGGCACTGCCATGGCCCACCTTTTTGCGGCACAGTTCTTAGGTCGTCATGGTTGTATCACACCCTTGTGGTGACTCAGCATTCATACGCCGCCAGCTTTCTTCCTGCTCTGCCTCCGTCGTCATCAAATAGGAACAGACAAATGGGGTGGGTCGGGCTGTTTTCGTGCAGTCCGAACCCTCCTCATTACGATGATATTAGTCGGCACACCATTCTATAAAATAACGACGTAGAATATAGGGTAAAATTCATACATAAAAATCACCCCTACATTTCTTGATGATTGTTCATTGACAAAGTCGCGGGAAAAAGGCGGGGCCATTTCATTGACATTGGTAAAGATGAAGTTAAGGATGGCGTTAACATTCTTCTTGGATGATGCTTTCATTTCTTACCCTGGTAATTGAAGGAAGAAAATGGTGTTCGTCTATCTTCGGTGGAAGGAGCATTCGTTGCGTTATTTTTTTAGAGAAATAAGTTCTCCTTAGTTTTAAAAAAGCTAGGAGCGGGCAGAGGAGCGGGTCGTGCTACTCATGCGGTGGGCAGGGTCACCTGGCATGTGACTGTCCGAACTACCGAGCTGATGATCAGCAATCAGTTGAAGAACCTCCCAGGAAAAGGCAGAGGTTCGATCGAGGCGGTCTGCAGGGCGCAGGCAGACGTGGAAGAGGAGCTGGTCGAGTATCTAGTGGTGGAAAACGTTTCGAGGTGTTATCACCACCACCACTAAGAGGACCAACCCGACTGCAGTGAGATGGTGGACATGGGAGATCATAGCATCAGGCAGCATAAGCATATGACCATGGTTCTTTGGAGATGATTTGAGGTACTATCTATGTCTACTCCACATTAGATACACTTCTTATAGACACAAGTGCTAATCACTCTTTCATAGACACAGCCCGCGTTTAGATCTCGGAGATTTCGATGGAGCCCTTGGATCAATACTTAAATCTAGATATTCCTACAGGAGCAGATATGACAATTACTCACTGGTTTTAGTAGTGTGAGCTTACCCTAGATGGGAGAGCTTCGGCTAGGATCTCTTCATTACAGCGTCGAGGCCTTACGACGTCATATTTGGTATGGACTGGTTATCTACAGTCCATTCTTAGATCGATTGTATTAGGTGAAATGTACAGTTTTTCCGCATAGATGGGACCAGGTTCACCTTCACCAATGATAAGGGATCCATTGCAGTGTTGGACAGACTTACTCGGAGAAGGGTGCAGCTGATTACTCACCAGTTGGCTTGCCTTACCCTCAGAACAGTTGACGTGGAGTGTCTGATTTATCCTATAGTGGTAGACAAGTACCGGGATGGTTTTCCTCACAATGTTTAATGACTACCTCCTCTCAGAGAGGTCGACTTCTACATTAACCTATACCCAAGGGATGGTGCCAATATCTACTCCAGCATATCGGATGGCTCCCACTGAGCTTCACGAGCTGAGGGTACAACTAGAGGACTTGTAGGGGAAGTGATTCATCTGGCCCAGTGTTTTTCCCTGGGCAGCCCCAATTCTGTACGCCAAGTAGGCGGATGAGATCATGAGGCTCTGTTTCAAATACCGTCACCTAAACCAAGTGACCATGAAGAATAGGTACCTACTTCCGAGGATTGACGACCTCTTTTATCAGCTCAAGGGAGCACGATGGTTCTGGAAGATAGACCTCAGATAAGGCAATCACTAGCTCAGAGTTCGAGACGAGGATGTGCAGAAAATGGCCTTTAGATTTTGGTAAGACCATTACGTGTTCTTGGTTGTGCCCTTAGACATAACCAGCACTCCAGAAATGTTCATGAGTATATTTAACATGATCTTCTAGCCTTACCTTGATCGCTTTGTCATAGTCTTCATCGACGACATACTGATCCACTTGACTACTAAGGAGGAGCATGCCTACCAATTGCAGATAGTACTAGACAGACTCTGAGAGCACCAGATTTATGGTAATCTCTTGATGTGGCAGTTTTTGATTCGAGAGGTTCACATTTTGGGACACGTCATCTCAGAGGCTGGAGTTGTAGTTGATCCATCAAATAATGAGGCAATGCTTGCTTGGGAGACACCCAGGAGTGTGTCAGAGGTACATAGTTTCTTGGGCTTGGTGGATACTATCAGAGATTTGTTCTAGACATCCCCAGAGTATCATCACCACTATCACCCTTAACGAATAAGGAGAAACCCTTCATGTGTTCAGATAGATGCTAGTAGATCTTTTAGGAGATGACGCTGAGGCAGACTAGTGCCCCCATTTTGAAGCTTCCAGAGGAAGGTGTAAGGTATGTAGTCTACTTTCACGAATCAGGGACCGGAATTAGGTGTTTCCTGATGTAGAAGTGAGTTGTGATCACGTATCATTCTCGGCATTTCAGAATGAACGAGTTGAAATACAATACCCATGAACTAGAGATAGAAGCTGTGGTCTTCTCCTTGAAGATGTGGCGGCTCTATCAGATGGGAGAACATTTTACCGTGTTCTCTGATCCCAAGAGTCTCATGTATATCATCTCTCAGAAGATCCTAAACCAAGGGCAGGAGAGTTGGATTGAGTATCCAATACTCTGACTTCAAGATAGTCTATACTCCTGGGAAAGATAAAGCTGTTGTAGATTATCTCAATAGGAGATCAAGAATTCAGATGCTAGGAGAGGCGATAGAGTAGTTGAATGCCTTACAGATATCCTTTGTGGATAGGGATATAGAAGCCTATCTACAGTCTCTTATAGTCACTCCCCCACTTCTTCAGCGAGTCAGGGAGGCGATGTGTGGGGACGCTGAGTACGAGATGCGACGTTCTCAAATATCCACAGGGAAGGCACCTGATGGATTTTATTAAGGTGGGGAGAATTTTATTCTCTTCATAAGGCGTACCATAGTACCAGTTGCACTTCAAGAGGAAGTGTTGAGGGATTTTCACACTTCCCCTCTAGTGGTACATTCTGGAGTCACGATTCGATATGGATGACCTTTGACCGACTCACCATGTTATCCCACTTCATACCGGTAAGATTGTAGGGGTTCATAGTGATATCGGGACGCCTCTAAGTGCATGAGATTGTGCATTTACATGGAGTACCATATTATATTTTCTCCGAACGTGACACACACATTACTTCCCAACTATGGAAGGGGTTGCAGGAGGCTTTCGGGATAGAGCTACGTCTGGGCACCACCATCCATCCATAGATGGATTGTCGGACTGATCTAACCATCCAAAACTGCAAGGACATGTTCTATGAATGTGTTTGAGACTTCGATCATAGCTGGAAGGATCACCTACCTTTGGTGTAGTTTTCCCACGACAACAGCTATCACTCCACCATTGGTATAGAACCTTTTGAGGCCTTGTACGGACGACCGTACAGATCGCCACTGTCTAGTACAAAAACAAGGGATTCATCAATAGTGGGACCTGAGATGGTAAGGGCTACCACTGAGAAGGCGCAGATCTTGGAGCGGATGAAGACTGAATAGAGAAGATTGAAGTCATATGCTGACAGGAGACAGAGACCTCTAGAGTTCGAGAATGGTGACCATGTCTTCTTATGGGTCTGACCTCGACGAGATCTATGGAGATTTGGTCGAGGCGGAAATTTATCTCCTCGATTTATCGGGCCATTACAGGTCCTTAGTAGAGTGGGCGAGGTGGCTTACTGCTTAGCTCTTCCACCTCAGTTGCACTGGGTGCACGAATTCTTCCACATATCTCAGTTGAGGAGATACGTGAACGACCTATCCAACATCATCAACCGTGGAGATTTGGACATCGATAACAAGGCGAATTTCACAGAGGTTCCATTGGAGATTAAGGATCGACATGAGCAGGTACTGCGTGGACGGTCGATACCACTGGTTCTTGTTCGCTGGTAGAACAGGAACCTCCAAGGGAGTACATGGGAGTACGAGGATGAGATGCATGCTCAGTACCGCCATTTGTTCCCTTAGTTTGAGTTGTATCTTACGGGGACATAATTCCCTGATGTGGGGAGAATGTAAAGATCCAGAAATTACATGGATTTTTTTTCTAAATTCATGGGATTATTATGAGTCTGTGAAATCCGACGACACGCGATTCCGAGGCCCGGAGTACTCAGAATGATCCGTTGAAAAATTTTTAAGCTTAAATTAACGTTCATAAGCAGTTTTCTTGAAAATGTGGAAGAAATCCTAAATGGTTACTTGGATCAAAAATCTGAGGGCACTGTTACGCTCAAGATGGTGGGTTTACCCGAGGCGCGACTTAAGTTTAGTCGGTGTGGGCCTCCTGTGAGAAATCCACAAAATGTCATAATCGTAAATAAAATTATAAAATAAATTATATTATTTTTTTAGTTGATTATAAATCACAAACGGTATCTTGGATTTCAAATCCATGACCCCTGCTGAACTCGTGAGGTGATTCTTTATTTATGAAGATTATAACTTCGGCTGGTGCGGGCCACCAAAAAAAGATATATTTTGGGCGAAAATAAAATAATTAAGTAACAATTATTTTATTGTAAAATTCATAACTTATAAATGGTAACTTAGATTTGAATATCCAAGAGTATTGTTGGGTTAACTGGGGCATTTTTTACATAGGCAGAGCCTATCCTCGGCCGGAGGAGGTTGAGGGTGACTGATAATAATTTTCCAAACTTTTTTTATGGTACGTTTAGTAAATACGCGAGTGACATTTTATATCTTTTGAACTGGTGCTCGGATTTGAAATCAGAGGGAATGACTGAACTCATAGCATTGGTGATTTCTTAGTGAGACCTTCACTGCAGTAGCATTCTATCAATATTGGACGATAGATTTGGGGGATTTAATATAAAATTAAATAAAAATAAGTTGTGTGCTTATTTTTATTTGAGGTGGTTAAAAATTACATATGGAGGTTAGATGTGGGGACCACCCCCACATAACCTCCCCTGGGAGGATAATTAAGTTGGGGTCCACCCGAACATCTAACCCCTTTAACACCCCATTATGTGGAGAAACCTTTAAGCTTCCATGATTTAATTTTTTCAAACTCTCTTCTTTTAATTGAAAACTCCAGACCTTCCCTCTTTGTTGTGACAACCCACCAAATTAAATGATTGATCTCATAAAATTAATTATTCTTAACCCTTGAAATTATTTATGAAAACATTATAATAAGATGATATATTTTATTATTCTAGGGTTGGAATAATCTTTTGGTCGAACGGAGGAAGAGGAGAACTTGGGATAACTTCTTTCTCTCAATGAATAATGCGATGAATGATCCTTCCACCAATGATCGATGAACGCCATCTTCTTCCTTCTTCCACCGGGGAAAGAAATTGAAGAGTCACCAATGATGAACGCCAATGCCATCCTTAGCTTCTTATTTCCCACTTTGAACAAAATGACACCACCTTTGTCCCGGGAATTCATCAACGATCAATCGTTAAGCAAGGTAGGGGTGATTTTTATGTATAAATTTTACCCTCCGTTCTATGTCGTTATTTTGTGGACTGGTGTGCTGAATGATATCATCGTAATGAGGAGGGTTTCGGACCACAAAAACACCATCCAACCCTCCCATTTTTCTTGTTCCCCTTTTATGAAGATAGTGGTAGAGCATGAAGAAAGCCGGCAACACAAGACCGCCAGGTCGCCACAAGGGCGCGACACCGCCATGCCGCGATGAGAACCAAGACTTGGCCATGTGAGCCATGGCGGTGTCGAAGGGGCGCGGTGTCGTCGCACCGCACCAGAGCGGAACCGCGGCCAAAAGGGCCACATCAGTGTTGGCGCGGCGCCATCTCACAACATGGAGGGTAGAGGGACCGCAGCCCCATCGCGCCGTGGTGGAGGTGCGGTGGCGGACGGTCGGGCCGACCGCCATGGAGCCGGACAAGCAGGCCCACCCGGGTCCCGCGACACCCAAACAGTCGCAATGTGCTACTACCGTTATGAACAATGGGGGGGGGGACCCACCCACCCCACCCCCCACCCGCGGCGTGGCTAGCTGGGACACGTGGGCGAGCTAGTCGGGCCGAGCTAGCCTTAGGTCGGGCCGCTCTCGACCGGGCCGCCATCGAGCCGAGCCGCCACTTCGGGCCTACATATTTTCTCAAACCGTGTTGGACCCAAAAACCAGGACAGACCCCGGTTCGGACCGAATCGTGCCATGTTTCTCTGACTTGGTCGGACTGGACTCGGACCCGCTGTGGCATGTTTAAACATTTTCACCCATATCATTGGATATAGTAGTTTGATCGAAGAATCGTCTACGGTGACAGAATGAATAGAGCGAAATTTTTCTGTTGGAATACCCCAATTGAGGTTTGGACACATTTCGGTTACAGTCAGGTTGGTTTGAAACTAAAAAACAAATTGGACACTTGAACAGAAATGTCAATAACATACAGACCGTGCGTCCGATTGATGTGACATCTATTGTGTTGAGATTCCATTGACGAGACAGACCTTTTAGATACTTCTATGTGAGATATCGCGACATTTGTAGTTTTTTCTAGTAGCTTGGGAAGGGGATCATTCCCGTTATGAGCAGAAAGAGTGAAGAAACCTAGAAACTGGTAGACCTGACGACTGCTTAACCGATTCAACTCGGTGTGATTCGACTATCCCAGTGGGGAGCGCCTAGTAGTTGGCGGCAGACCCATTGTGGATGAGCACATGTTATTTGGTAGCAGACCCGCGACACTCGACAAGAGGTATACCCTTGTTGGCTATTAGCGGGAGCTCCTAATATTTTCCTGCAGACCCATAGCGAAGTAGTGCCCAGTAGTTGGCTGCAGACCCGCGGTACTCGACAAGAGGAGTACCTCAGCAGTCCAAGGTTAGTGGGAAGTTCCTTGTAGTTGGATGTAGGCCCACTGTACTTGAGAGATGAGGAGTACGCCACCATTCATTGTTTCGATAATGAAAATCCTTCTTTGAGTAGAGTCAATGACTTTTTTCCTTTCTAATGATTGACATGGGTCACTAGATAACATAGGTATATGTATGGGAATATACCTATGAAATGGTTATCTTTTCATTCATACTTTTTGGATTATCCTTGTTGGATTTTTTGAGACCTTGATGTTCTCGGGGTCCCTAATGAGTATCTTTATACTCACCCCTGCCCGAGCATTTCCCGCACCTCGTTGTCTTGGATGCAGATGACGGAAAACGTTGGCCGAGGAGGAGTGTACGAGGATTGGATGGTACCCAGAGTTGTACCTCAGGAGGAGTCGGTACCCAGAGGAGACAGACGGATGTGGAGCACTAAAGAGGCCATCTGTACCTACCCTTCAGATAGGATCCATTGTAGATGATCCAGGAGCTGCTAACCACCTTTCAGCTATTTTCCATTTATTTTTACATGTTTTGTCTTTTCCATGTACTTTAATATTGGTCTTGTATTTCCAGATCCCTTTTTATTTCCAGCACATCTTTTATATACAATTTTTACTAGTGTTTTACTTCCAGTTTTGTACTTTTATTGTCTGTGTTTTCTTTTTATAAAGGTAATGCCTTCCCAGCTTATGGATTTAAACCTTTGGTACTAGTCTCCGTCTCCTGTCCTATGGAGGGTGGTCATAGGGTAGTCACGACATAGGTTCCGAGGAAGGTTCGTGACATACCACACCCCCTCATTCCATCATTCTCACACATCAGGCCATGGGAGCTCCCCTAACCATCTTCTCCATCAATACCCTCATGGTTATGATTGTTCTGATGGATACCTATAGTGATTTGATGTGAATCCATTCCATTCAATCCATCTATTAGTCTTCTCATTTTAATTTCTAATTTAGGTTCTTCATCATAGGGATTTAGCAAAAATTTCTATTAGAGAACGCTGTAATTTTTTTTATATGATGGTGAATTTAATCATTGTGGATATAGAAAATATTAGGAGGATGATCACATGTTTTTTCTCACTATTTTTTAGGTTGATAACCTAATGAATTATGTATTTCTTCGTTGTTATATTGGTTATAATTTTCCATTTAATGCGTGTTTAATCATATGGAATTTACTTTGGTTGGTTTTAAGAGCATGATTTGGACATTCCGAGTGTTGTTTTTCATAGTTCTAGTGAGAGGATGTTTTCTAGAGTGTTATCAAAAACTATAATTATTTAAATTAAATTTAACAATAAATTAATATTTTTATTAAATAAATAAGTTGTATATTGATGCTTGAGATAGGGATTAGGAGATAATACACAGATTGGATGTTCTTGGGAGTATTTTCTCGATGTTTTTTAAGAATATATGACTTCAAAATATGTAGGAGGTACATTGACCATATCACTATGTGTTATGTTTTGATTTATATCATGTGATATGTGGTAGATATACTATTTATGATCAAACATAGATGTTAAATTAATTATTTTAATTTCATTTTGAATAAAAAATAATGTTCCAAGAGTCCTGACAGACCCCTAAAAGTCACATTAATTCCACAAAAACCAATTCATGAGGAATTTATTAAAATATTTTCCATAGTATATGAGCCCTAGAGGGCATAAATGAGTTGTGTAAAATATATTGGATCATGAGATACATACCATTATTTCCATTTTGAGTATGGAAGAGTATTCGGATGGGAGGGGATTTGTATATGTAGTCAATGATAGTACCTTGAGATATCATAAAACTTTTGAGATAGTTTATTAGAGGATGGGGATGTGTCACTCCCCCCACTAGTATCTGGGAACATGGGTAGTATGTGAGATTGGTAGTTATCGTCCTCTATAGAGTGATGTATATGTGGATATTCGTAGGGGAATTGTTTAGATATAATGTTAATATGTTAGTGAAGAGGGTTCTTTACCCTTTTAGTGATATGGAAATGGATAAAGTTATGATAATGAAATAGAAGATACCATGTATAATTTTGGACTATAAAATAGATTATGGGACCATAGTGCTTTCCCCAACATTATGATAACCCTTTAAAGGTTTAATTTAGATGTCTATCCTAGGGTTACTATTAATAATTTTTATGAAGAATGTGGAAAATGATTATATTTTGTAAGTTGGACCATATTTATCATATCAAATATTACTATTTTAATGATGATGATGAAGATATACATGAGATGGTGGTGGGTGGGTGGGTGAAATGAATTACTTTAAAAATAATGGTCAATTTAATGTTTCATATTTAATTAGTGTTGAATGTATCCCATATTTATGTAATAAATACAAATTGGACATATAATTTAAACATATGGAAGGTAACATGTAATTTTTATAGAAATTCGAGGCTACACAATACTCCCATATTATATTCGACTCATGATCGATGTGACCACAATGATTTATATACTAATATGTTCTTAGGGATCACATGAGTGAAATCATATGAAACATAGTTGAAAAGATGTTTTAAAATATTGTTAGGTACTCATATAAGGGACCATGTATACTATGTAAAATTAGTTGACACTAGACTATAACTAAGAACAAATATTGGAAACTTAATTCACAAATGAGTTCCATCATTTGAAACTTTTTTAGATATTTATGGAATGAGTGATAAACACATCAAAAGTGGAAAATTTTAGTTATAGAATTTTATAGATGTCGTATCCTACTCTAGAAAATTAATCAATAATATATAATCTGTTTTAAAGGTATCCTTTCAATATATAATAAAAATTAGTAAATTTAGCTTCACTAAAAATAATTTATTCAATATTACATATTCATTTTTTTCATCCTACATTATTTTTATTTTTTCTCCTTCATTTTAAAATTATACGATAATAGTGTTAATTTGAATGATAAATCAATAGATTATATTCGTTTTCAATTTTTTATATATTCTCAATATTGAGTATAATTGTTGATAAATACTTATATTTGAATTTTTCGTATTTCCCATCGCCTCTCTTGATCTATCAAGAATTAATATAAATAAAAAAAGTTTACTATTGAGGTAATTATGTTTATTTTGGAAAAAAAGGTTATAAATAATCCATATTCTTCTTCTCAAATTTCAGAGTGTTTTTTGCAATAGTCCTCTTCTAATGATATATAGAAATTGCTTTACATATTTATTTAAAATCTACTAGATTCCACCACTGTTAAATCCTTTTCCATATATGAAACATATCCATAATAAATATTAAAATAATCACAAATTACATCCAAAATCATATATTCAGACATTATTATTTTAAGAAAATAATAATTATAATGTTATCCTTTATATAGTGTGGTATTCATCAATATGGATGTGAAAAATAATTCTCCAAGAAATTCTTTTTAGCAATATTCCAAAGATTCAGAAGAATACAATAATTAATATAAATCTAATAAACCCCATTTTATAAACCATATATCAAAAATATAAAAATGAAGGAGAAATAAAACATGTTATGGTAGTCATATTATCTAATATCATTTTATCACATCTTCTGTTTATAGTTAATAGTATGATACAAATTCATCTTTATCCAATTTTTTATGAAATCTCACAACACAAAACAAATATCACTATCCTCATTTTTATGTTTTATTCATATTAATTTGATTGTATTTCATCTGATTATCTTTATATCACATCTCCATGTTTGTCATTCTGTTTCAATTTTCATTTTGGATATCATAATAATATAACATGCATGAAGTGTCCTAAAAAAATTATATTGCAAAGCATTCATTAAGAAACAGATTTTAATATTATATAATTGTAACATTCATTCTTATTCAATAATAATGTGTAAAATTTTAATTCATTAATAAAAACGCATTCTTTAAGTTACAACAATCCATTACTCCATATTATTCCATAATTATAACATCAATTTATTTAAATTGTGAAACTAATATAATATTAATTTCATATCCTATAGATCCTATTGTACATATAATAATTATAATGAACTCTTAATAAAATAATGGTTTTGAATCATCATTATAATGATCAACTCATTTATGAATGTCATAGGACTCATCTGAATTATGAACATCATGGATGATATCATCATCCTCTATTATTTTTCTTGTTATAAAAACATTATTCAACATGTAGCATCATATATTCAGGTATTAATGAGTTTCTAAACCCAATTTTAATTAATACAAGGTGTTTCTCAATCTCTGGGTTATGTTCTGTTATTTTTGTAATGAACAAATATATATTGGAAAGATCTGCATTTAATTAGACATAATTAACCAATTTAGTAAGGATTAATTTTTTATTTTCATATACTTTATATCTATTGAAATACATACTCACTCTTAAATAGTCATATCATACAATGTTAACTCTATTTTATAAGGATTCACATCTGTTTCAAAATAAATTTCATCTATTGTTAGATTTTGTTTCATAAGACTTCCAAAAGGTCATAATTTAATTGTTTATTTCATAAGTAATTATTCAAATCTCATAATTCTTTATCGATAACATGTAAATCATTAATTATAGATCATAATACATTAACATAAAAAATCCTAGAATAACCAAAAAATTTATATTAACATGATGTCACTAGATTCCATAATTTTATAGAGGCTTTAAATAGTATATTACTATTTTTATCCTAGTTTAATTATATATATATAATATATAATATTTATAATTGATTAAATATAACATCAGTCATAGGTTTGTATCTTATGAAATCACCATAAATAATAGAACAAAATTTTCAAATTACTACATAACTATAGAAAAATAATAGAAAAATTCAGAAAAAAAATTGATTCTAAAACCAATGATCCAACATTAATTATAGTAGAATAAAATATTGATAATACACCTTGATATCCAATAAAATAAGTGGAATGAAATTATAAGTGATGTAGCTCATGTTATTATCAAAATATATTGAACACATAAAACTGGAAAATCAAATGAGCTAATAAAACATGTAAATACAAGAATTATAATATCTAATAAAGATATACAAATGATATCCAATTAAAAGAATATTCCAATAAAATATATAAATAAAAAATATTTTAAAAGAATAATAATTAGGGAATAAAATAATAAATAATAAATTATATTGATATTACAAATTAATCATATAAATAATATATTAATAAAAAATGTTGAAGTAATTATCAAGAAACAATTATTCTAAATGAGACACTCCATTTATTTACATTTTTGGTAATTCTAAACCATAATCATATAAAACATTATCCCATTTTTAATGATAATAATGGTTATTAAAGTGAGGTATTGATCTAATTAAAATATAAAATCGAATCAACACCTTTTCCTCTTTTAAAATAATTAGAATATAAACACAAGGGTCAAAATATAACATTTACTATTAGAATAAAAATTTATTCTCAAGATTAGTGCATACATATTGTATCCCACTATATATCAATTAAATATATTCATTTAATAATTAAAAATTATTAGAACAAACATTCTGTAATAGAACTAATATTTTAATTTATGATACTAAAAAACAAATTTAAAACTCATACATTCAATAAATAAACATGTAAAAAAAATATTCCATCAATGATTAAGAAATATTTTCAACATGATTTAATAATGATTAAGTTTCATTGACAATTCACTACATTCTCCAATATAAATGATAAAACAATTATACTCATCTGATGTATAATAATTTAAAATATTAAATCCACATAAAATTATTTACATTCAAATATATATCCAATTTAAAAGGCATAAAAATTAATAAAATGATAAAAATTAAAAAATTACTCAATTAATATATGAATCTACACTTGAAAATTTATAATATTAAAGCCATTCTCTTTTGAGAATATTGGGTTGTGAGTGTACAACAAGGTGAACTCATACTATATTAATAATTAATCATTAGGGATATATGAAATTGGTTAGAAATATTCAATGACTACTAAGAAGACCACCATATTCTAATATTGTAAAATATTTTAGAGTTACACATTTTGGATAACTCTCATTAATGTATTTAGTGAATATTTAAGGAATTAAAATAAAATATATTCGAATAATTTCATAATCTTTTAAATTACAAAGAATATAGTAGGGTAACACACATACAATAGTAATTAACACTAATTAATGTAATAATATTTTTATAGAGGTCATGCAAGTGAGATAATTAATAAAAAAATAAATACATTCTTACCAATAAAATAATAACATAATAACTAATTCATGATAACATAAAAGTAGTAATAAATTTAAATGACTTGAAACTATCCATATTTTATTAAAATTAAAAAAACTATTACTACAACTTTTAAAAATAGATAAATAACTAAGAATATCCACATAGGATATTAAAAACAAGATATCATAAGATAATATGAAGATTTTAATTAAAAAAATAACTTTTATTATAGAAGGCTAAAATATTAATCAATTATAAAAGTATTTTCCCCTATATAAAATAGTTAACTAACATAACAAAAATAACTAATACCTAATATATAAAAAAATATATAATTACATGTTATATATAATTCCAAATAATTAATGATTTCATTTAAATTTTGAATTACCTATATGTACTTTAAGAAAAAAATATTTTAAGAAGTCTCCATTATTTGAGAAAAAACCTGAATAGTTAAATATTGTAGTTCATGTTCCTCATAATATAAATCAATCAGATTATAATAAATTTTTTTACCCATACATTTATTCCTTCGGGTCCATATGTATTAGTATATAAATTTTTTTGTATAAAAAATTCTTTTTAATGAATATAATGTACATCACCTATATTACGTTAGGCTTTATTAGATATCATAATTTTAAATTTTATGAACCAAATGAATTAAAAAAATAGTCTTTTGATTAATTTATAGAGGCAGCATAATGAAAATATGTCACGAACCAACCCGGGTCGACCCTGAAACGGTCACCCGAGCCGGCTCGCGACATGACCCGAGAGGCGTTCCCGATCCTCCAGGGCTGGCGACAAGAACCAGGGCATCAAAAGAGAGAAAGAGAAAATGATTTCGCTCGATAAAACAAATGACACAGAGGAAGTAAAAAAGAAAACAAAGAGAATAAACAAAACGAAAATAAAGAACGAACAAAAACATCAACTAACCTGACCATGAATAAAACCCCTCGTGATCCCGAGAGTCTCCCAACAAACCACAACCAACTCTCACCCACGACGATCAAGCTTGAGTCAAACCTTGAATAGAAACTAAAAATAGGAAAACACTATAGGCGTGAGTATTAAAACTCAGTAGGTAGGCCAGACTAATTCTATTCCCAATGCACATACCATTAAATAAAGAATTTATCAATTCCAGGGTCGCACTAAATTATATAAAATATGGCTTCCACACACACTTTCATTTTTAAAACAAGTAACATCCCATTACACTTTTTAATTTAGAACAAGATTAATGTTGAAAGAGACAGGTGAATTGCATTTTAAAACATTTGGTGAAAAATTTAGAAATTCCAAACTTTAGTTGTTATTCAAAAGGAAAATCACACACAATACACAACACACACTAAGGGAAATGGAAATAAAGTGGCACACATGGGTCAGCAATGGAACTCCACCTCTCAATCATCTGCCACATACAAATAAACACTAAAAGAAACATGGGTCGAACCTAGGAGATCGTGAAAAATCCAGAACATACTATACATCTGACTCATCCTGAAGGCATGCCCTAACTCGATGACGTCATAACGCCCTAACACCCGGCAACGCCCTGCATGGCCTAACCGAGGGTCCCAATCCCCATAGCAGCAATAACTCAGTATTCCCCTGCTATGGGGCCACTAGCTAGTGCGTAATCTAAACTAGTGCAGCAATCGTTCTCAGAAGATTCACTCACTATGCCAGGTTCCCATTTTAACACATACAATAAAAAGGGGTGTGTCCGCAATGTAAATCAGTCAATCATGATGCAAAAATATAACGCACAATTAACACAATCAACACACACCAAAGAACACCTCTTACTAACCCCAAAGTGAGTTTTTCCAAAATAATTTATTAAATTAAAGTGCCAAACGGGCCTTCACCAATTTTAAATCAAAACTTCATTTCTCGAGAAAACCCAAAACACTTGTTTAGAAGAAATCATATATCATTAAAACTAGAAGTACATTTAGAATTTTGTGAATTATTTTTAAAGGCCAAATGGGAATTGTTTCAAAACTGGGTGTCCTCCTGTCATGAAAATGTTCCAAGTGTTCGGTGTAAAATAAACGGCTCTTTTCACAGTAAATAATCAATTAAAATTTTATTATCTAATATTATTTATCATTCATTAAAATTAAAAAAACATCATGCAATTAATAAATTCTAAATTTAAAGGTGAGTACAATGGGGGACCTACCTCGGCTCGCAGTACGAACATGGCGACGCGACACGCCTTGCACAAAAGTACAACCACGCGCATGCCGATGACTGGGGTGTCGCGCAGCCACCTTGCCAAAACGCTGCAATAAACACACAATAAATAAAAACATATAACCACTGACTTAAGACAACTCAAACGAGAAATTAATGTGATAGAACCACCTCAACACGTTTCCAAATCACAACTCACACCATTGTCACTATTTACTAAACCGCATTAAAATTTATTAAACAAATCCAAAGAGTTAGTTTTACACATCCAAAACCTTTTCAAAACCACTTTATAATGCATACACCCCTCAAATACCCATGAAAACATATATTACACCATCTAAATGCTCCCTAAAACAATTTTGAAAACGTTGAACCAAAACAACACCAAAACACACGAACCATTTCAAAACAAACACATTAATAAAAAAACACACCAACCAAAACAAAAAGACACTATCCATTTAAAAACAACAACACCCTTCTCACCATAAAGACTCAAGCCACTAATCCTGCACTAGATAATAGACTAACCGCATACTTTTAGCAAACATTAAAAGTTTACAGACCCAGTAGAGCGAAGACATTTTAAATTGCAACACAAACGAACTGCATGAATCAAGAATAATTAATAAATTAAATAAATAAATTAAACAAGCAATTAGATTAATCAAATAAACCATACATGTGGAAACACCTAACTTGGTTTAGGAATAAAACATTGCAAGACAACGCAAATCTCCCGCCGCACGATGCTTGCACCGTAAGAAGACCATGGAGACTCCTAAAACAAAGCACTGCATAATTGCATCAAAATAAAATAGACCAAAAACTAATCCTTATCCACAACATAACCAATATAGATTAAAATAAAATTATATTACTCTTCACCTAAAGAAAGAGGTTCAAGAGGTTGGCCGGTTACGATGGAGGGTGCCGGAAGCAGAATCGCACCAACTAGAACTTCACCAGAATGATGTGCGGTCCAAAAAAAAATTTAAATATTGTGAGCGTAGAGTTGTAGGGGCACAGCCAGCAAGAGAGGAGGTGCGGGAGAAGGGCGGTGCGGCCGGTCAATGTGTTTGGGTAGTGGTGTGTGGGAGTCATGCAAGGGGGGGAAACCGTGGAGGGCTCAGGGTCTGAACAGGAGGTTGAGGGCCTGGGCAAGGCGAACTGGAGGGCGAGGTCAGTGATGCATATAGGGGAAGCGATGAGGAGAGGGGGGAGAGGCCAGTGTTTTGGACAAGGGAGGCCAGTGAATAGGGTAATGGCCAGTGCATCCTCTCAGGAGGAGCTGCGGATAAGGGTGGGAGCCGGCGAAGGGGTCTTGGTGCGTTGAGAAAGGAAATGAGGGAGGGAGGCTGTGCAGGGAAAGAAGTAAGGTGGGGCACTGATATGGGGATAAAAAGATGAAAAAAAAGTGGGATGGTAGGTTACTGCGCCAAAGGAGGGCGGGGTCTTGCACAGGGAGTGCGCAAGAGGAGGGCAGGGGCCTGCGTGTTGTGGATGGAGAGGGGCACGGGTGAGCTGGGCTGTTGGGCATTGTCGACAGGGAGAAGCTTAAGCAGGAAGGTGGCAGGACGAAGGCGGTACAGCAGCTGGAAAGGGTGAGTTGGAGGGCCCTTATTCTGTAATGCGTGAAGTGGAAGAGGGGGGCAGTGCAGAAGAAGACATGCAGCGGCTAGGGTGTGGCTGGGGCGTCGAGCAGGCATGGAGTTGGTGGAGGGTCTGAAAGGCGGGATCCAGCGGAGGGAGTACCTCTGTAGGGTTGGAGCATTGTAAGGGAGAAGAATAAGGAGGTGGGTGTGTGGGGGCGCAATAAGGACCAAGGGAGGAGAGAAAAAAAAATATACGGAGAAGGGGTAGTGTCAGGATGAGAAGGAGAAAAAAAGAAATAAAGATAAAAATAAAACAAAAGAAAAGGAAAATAAAAAAACAAAAAAAATACACATAATAATAAATAGAATGGGGTTAAAATTAATTATAACTTTTATTTCCATTTAAATGATTATAGTATTAATAACAATTTTGATAATAATCATGATATTAATCACTTTAATAATAATTGTAAAATTATTAAAAAGAATAGATAACACATCAGATTACAAAAGTTTCACATTTTAATTTTTCCGAAGATAAGCGGGTCATGCCTTTGCATGGGCGAAGCCGTGCGGGGTATCCAAAGCACGCACTGCCCGGGTGCTCAGTGGAGTCAACTAAAAAACGGGCATTTTTTTGACATAAAACAAATGTTTTTCTTCCGAGACTCAACTCGGACCCCAAATTTTTTTTAAAAGTCAAAGAAATCATAAAATAAATTAAAATGTAGGTCGGGTGTGACAATTCTCCCCACCATAATGCTTTCCACCCTCGGAAATCCACGAAAAGATCAAGTCCCAAAGATGAAACTCCTTATGTGTCACTCACTATCAAATGTTTAAGCACCTCCAGTTGATCGATCCAAACAGACACTAAAATTCCATGACATACAACTTATCCATAAAAACAAGATAAACTTAATCATCACCAAGAAGAAACCAGACCATCAATTTCAACCAAGGAATGAACAAACATAAATCACCTTCGAGACATATCCATATAATCTTCATCCAATGAAACTGTTGGGTGTACTCCAACCTCGGCATTTACTCGAGAGGAAGAACTCAAGATTAGGTGGTTCCGAATGAGACCACCCTCCACCAAACATAACATGAAACGAATATCTGATAATGACACGGGGAAGCCCGAACGGACTCCCCACCATAAGTATTGGGCTAACTCTAAATTAGTTTAGGTTTAACTTTGCGAAACCCATTGTGGGTCTCCCCACCATAAGAACTGACGAGATTAACTGAAAATGAAAACATTCCGCACGGACCAAGATCCCCCACCGCAGGGGTATAAGGTAAGGGATGAACCAATTGAACATCAAAACTACCATTAACGCTATCTCAACAACTTCACACCCTTAGAAGAACAGAAACCATGCCACACTATGGACTAGGATTAAACCAAGGCCCTTCTTCACCGTTGAGGATCTCCTGACTGCGCGCCAGCCTTTTTTGTCACGAACCCACTCAGGTTGACCCTGAACAGGTCACCCGAGCCGGCTCGCGACAGGACCCGAGAGGCGTTCTCGATCCTCCCGGGCTAGTGACAAACACTAGGGCATCAAAAGAGAGAAAGGGGGAACAATTTCGCCCGATAAAACCAATGAAACAGTGGAAGGAAAAAAGAACACAATGAGAATAAACAAAACGAAAATAAAGAAAAAACAAAAACAACAACTAACCTGACCACGACAAAAACCCCTCGTGATCCTGAGAGTCTCCCAACAAACTACAACCAACTCTTGCCCACGACGAGCAAGCTCGAGTCAAACCTGCAACAGAAACTAAAAACATGAAAACACTATAGGTGTGAGTATTAAAACTCAGTAGGTAGGCCCGACTAATTATATTCCCAATGAACATACCATTAAATAAAGAATTTATCAAATCCAGGTTTGCACTGAATTATATAAAATATTGTTTCCACATGCACTTTCATTTTAAAAACAAGTAACATTCCATTTCCCTTTTTAATTTAGAACAAGTTTAATGTTGAAAGAGACAGGTGCATTGCATTTTAACACATTTGGCGAACAATTTAGAATATCCAATCTTTAGTTGTTATTCAAAAGGAAAATCACACAAAACACACAACACACACTAAGGGCAATAGAAAAAAAGCGGCACACAGGGGTCAACAACCGAACTCGACCTCTCAATCATCCACCACATACAAATAAACACTAAAAGAAACATGGATCGAACCTAAGAGGTCGGGAACAATCCAAAACATACTATACATCTGACTCATCCTGAAGGCATGCCCTAACTCGATGACGTCATAACGCCCTAACACCCGGCAAAGCCCTGCAAGGCCTAACCGAGGGGCCTAATTTCCATAGCAGCAATAACTCAGTATTCCCCTGCTATGGGGCCACTAGCCTGTGCGTAATCTAAACTAGTGCAGCAATGGTTCTCAGAAGATTCACTCACTATACCAGGGTCCCATGTCAACATATACAATAAAAAGGGGTGTGTCTGCAATGTAAATATGTCAGTCATGATGCACAAATATCACACACGATTCATGCAATCATGGCACACCAAAGAACACCCCTTACTAACCCCAAATTGAGTTTTTCCAAAATAATTTATTTAATTATAGTGCCAAACGGGCCTTCAACAATTTTAAATCAAAACTTCATTTCTCCAGAAAACCCAATGAACTTGTTCAGAATAAATCATTTATCTTTAAAACTAGAAGTACGTTTGGAATTTCGTGAAATATGTTTAAAGGAAAATCGAGTATTCTTTCAAAACTGGGTTTCCGTCAGTCAAGAAAATGTTCCAAGTGTTCGTATAAAATAAATGGCTCTTTTCACACTAAATAATCATTTAAAATTTTATTATCTAATATTATTTATCATTCATTAAAAATAAAAAAACATCAAGCAATTAATAAATTCTAAATTTAATGGAGAGTACAATGGGGGACCTACCTCGGCTCACAGCTCAAACACGGTGACGCGGCACGCCTTGCAAAAAATTACAAGTACGCGCAGGCCAATGACCGGGGTGTCGTGCAGTCACCTCGCCAACATGCTGCAATAAACTCACAATAACTAAAAACCTATAACCACT
Source organism: Viscum album (assembly GCA_963277665.1). Classification (NCBI taxonomy): domain Eukaryota; kingdom Viridiplantae; phylum Streptophyta; class Magnoliopsida; order Santalales; family Viscaceae; genus Viscum; species Viscum album. The sequence goes on along the minus strand of OY728128.1, from coordinate 789,214,032 downwards.
GACTTAAGACAATTCAAACGAGCATGTAAAGTGAAAGAATAACCTCAACATGTTTCCAAATAACAACTCACACCATTGACACTATTTACTGAACCGCTTTAAAATTTATTAAAAAAATCCAAAGAGACAGTTTTACACATCCAAAACCTTTTCAAAACCACTTTTTTTTGCATACACCCCTCAAATACCCTTTAAAACATAGATCACGCCATCTAAATTCTCCCTAAAACCATTTTTAAAACATTGCACCAAAACAACACCAAAACACATGAACCATTTCAAAACAAACACATTAATAACAAAACACACCAACCAATACAAAAAAAAAACTAACCATTTGAAAGCAAAAACACCATTCGCATCACAATGACTCAAGACACTGCTCCTGAACTAGCTAATAGACTAACCGCATACTTTTAACAAACACTAAAAGTTTACCGACCCAGTAGACCAAAGACATATTAAATTGCAACACAAATAAACTGCATGAATTAAGACTAATTAATAATTTAAATAAATAAATTAAACAAGAAACAATATTAATCAAATAAACGATACATGCGGAACCACCTACCTTGGTGTAGGAAAAAAACACTGCAAGACAATGCAAAGCTCCCATCGCACGACGCTTGCACCGTATGAATACCATGTAGACTCCTAAAACAAACCACCACATAATTGCATCAAAATAAAATATAACACAAACTAAACCTTAGCTACAACATAACCAATATAGAAGAAAACACAATTAAATTACTCTGCACCTAAAGAAAGAGGTTCAAGTGGTTGGCCGGTTGCGGTGGAGGGTGCCGGAAGCAGAATCGTACCAACTGAAACTTCACCGGAAAGATGTGAGGCCCAAAAAAATTTAAAATTTGTGACTGTAGAGTTGTAGGGGCACAGCCAGCAAGAGAGGAGGTGCGGGAGAAGTGGGGTGAAGCCAGTCAGCGTGTGTGGGAAGTGGTGCGTGTGAGTCGTGCATGGGGGGAAAACCGTGGAGGGCTCGGGGGGTGAAGAGGAGGCCGAGGGCCTGGGCGAGGCAGACTGGAGGGCAAGGTCGGTGATGAGGATAGGGGATGTGATGCGGACAAGGGTGGGGAGGCCAGTGCTGCGGACAGGGGAGGCCAGGCGGACCGGGAAAAGGCTAGTGCATCCGTTCAGGAGGAGCTGGAGATAAGGGAGGCGAGCCGGTGAAGGGGTCCTGGTGCGTTGAGAAATGAAATGAGGGAGGGAGGCTGTGCAGGGTAAGAAGCAAGGAGGGGTGATGCTACGGGGATAAGAAGAAGAAAAACAAGTGGGATGGCGGGTTACTGCGCCGAAGGAGGGCAGGGGTGTCGCATAGGGAGTGCGCAGGAGGAGGGCAGGGGCCCGTGCGTTGGGGATGGAGAGGGGCACATGTGAGCCGGGATGTTGGGAATTTTGGACAGAGAGAAACTTAAGTGAGAAGGGGGAAAGCCGAAGGCGGTGCAGCAGTTGGAAAGGGTGAGTAGGAGGGCTCTTGTTCTGCAATGCGTGAAGGGGAAGTTGGGGGAAGTGCAGAAGAAGACATGAAGAGGCTAGGGTGCTGGCTGGGGCGTCGAGCAGGCATGGATTTGGCGGAGGGTCTGAAAGGCGGGATCCAACAGAGGGAGTCCCGCTGTAGGGTTGGAGCGCTTTAAGGGAGAGGAGGATGAAAGAGGGGGTGTGGCAGCGCAATAAGGACCAAGGGAGGAGAGAGAAAAAAGATGCGGAGAAGGGGTATGGTTAGAAGGAGAGGGAGAAAAAAAAGAAATAAATATAAAAATAAAACAAAAGAAAAGGAAAATAAAAAAACAAAACTAATACACATAATAATAAATAGCATGGTGTTAAAATTAATTATAACTTTTATTTCCCTTTAAATTATTATAGTGTAAATAAAAATTTTGATAATAATCAGGATATTAATCAATTTAATAATAATTGTAAAATTATTAAACACAATAGATAACACATCAGATTACAAAAGTTTCACATTTTAATTTTTCCGAAGAGAAGCAGGTCATGCCATTGCATGGGCGAAGCCGTGCGGGTTATCCAAAACACGCACTGCCCGGGTGCTCAGCAGCGTCAACTCAAAAATGGGCAATTTGTTGACATAAATCAATAGTTTTTCTTCCGGGACACAACCCGGACCCCAATAAAATTTTTAAAAGTCAAAGAAAATCATTAAATAAATTAAAAGGTTGGTCGGGGTGTGACAAAATAAGTTAATATATTCATTATTTTTCTACTAGTATTGTTCAAAAAATAATTTCACTTCACTCTATATTTCCCTTAATCTCTTCTACATCGTATTTTTCCTTTACTATATTTACATTTTCCATGTAGTTTATTCATGTATTCCCCCACCTTAGTAATCATACTTAAAATTAAAATTAATGATTCAATTTCAGTAAAATCATATTTTATATTAGTATCATATAAAAATCATACAGAAATAGATTTATCAAGATTCAAATTTAAATACAAAATAAAATAGATATGATATATATTTTAATATATATATATAATCGAATTACTAAATTAGAAACAAATGTTTTTATTTAAAAGTAAAAATTTCTCTCCATGAATAATGAAATATTCATGAATATCATCAAAAATATATTTTCAGAATTATAATTTTGACATTGGAATGAATGTCCCTCTTTATATTAAGTCATACATTATAAATTCAACTTTTTATTCGAATGATAATATTTATAGTTTGGTTTTTATTCATCAATAGAATATTAAAATGCACTCTATAAAGCATTTATAACATAACTTACATTCCCCTTATTGTCGTAATTTCTGTATTTCCATCCATATTTGAATATTGGGAAGTTAGGTTTGAGGTTTAATCTTTTTTTATTCTGATGATAACATACCTCTTCATCCTTTTGGTACTTCTCATTTCTCATATGGTCCAAATTGCTAAATGTTAAAGTAATATCTCAATGTTCATAACTAGAATTATAACTACTAGAATCATCATTCAATTATTAAAAATACATTTATTTATCATTTAAATTAATAAATCTAAAAGGAAGCATTTATTTATTATAAATAATATTTTCTTAATATTTTGGTTTTACTTAATCTTCATATATTATAAGTTTTCCAATTAAATACTTCATCATGAAATCCTTAACTTGTGTGGACTCTCTTAAAATAACAGATATTAAACATAATCATGAAGGAAAAAATCTAATATAATTTAAATAATAATTTTATTTAGGATTGATAATTTCTAATATTCCAACATCATTTATCAATTCATCAAAAATTTCATTTATTTGAGTGATACATTCACCATCCATGATTCTAAATGTATCAAACCTGAGTTTAAAAATGGTGTATCTTAGATATGAAATTTTATTTTCTTATTTGTTATCATAATAAATAGTATCCCATATATAATAGGTGTTAGAGCACTGAGAATTTCCAATAAACTGATCTACCCAAAAAAATTATAATATTCATGGAATTCCAATTGAAATCATAATTTTCTTCTCAAGAAGAATTTATTTATTTTGGTTCACCAGTAAGAATATTTAAGGTCTTAAAATATTCTAAAAAAACATTCATACCAAGGTTATTTAAATAAAAAACAATTTTATCTTTCTAATAACCATAGATATCAATAACAAGATAAAGAACTATAATCATCAACATGACTTCTTTAGGATCATCCATAACAACTGGGGTTTTTATTATTTCCCTCTATCCTTTCAAAGTAAAAATGAATAAATTTTAAGGAGAAAAAATAAACTTAAGTCTTATTAATAATTATTTCTTAAAAACTAATTATTGTCCCAATGATGATATAGAAAAAGTATCTGAATGGTGTGTGTGAGTATAGGGGGTTGTTGTGGTTGAATTTAAATCCTAAAAATATATTAAATGATTTAAAATTAATTATTAAATTATTATTTAATTCATAATCAGTTTATTTAATCTATTTTTCATTGGAAATATACTTATAATAAAGATAAAGGAAAATTAAATTTTCATTTTATGCTAGGGGATTTATGAAAATACCCTAGTCAACTTCCCCATTACATGTTGTGATCTTAGTAATTTATATTCCAATATTTTTCCCAGGGATCTCAATGTTGAGTAAGAGTAACAAAAAATTTATTCCATATGTATATTTCAATTCATTTATGTAAAACTATAATATAATTTAATAAAAAATGTCAACTAATTGTCCTTTTTCATCTATGACTATAATAGTCTTTAAATTAATTAAAAAATGTGTAAAAATAGATGGTACATATGTAGAAATATATGCGGTTAATGATGAAAAAACATAAAAATATAATATCAGCTGCATAAATTTATAGATGATGAATTCTACTTAAAAAATGAATCATTATGATAAAATAAGTTCAAAACTGATCATTTAAATATAAAATGATCTTTAATAAACTTATATCGAGAATAAATAAATACCTTAATACAAAACGTGATTAATTAATTCTATTTATATATTTATTTCTATTTGCACTTTTTTTATCCTGTGATAGCAATAGTAATGTCAGAAATAGTTGCGAAGATTATTTTCTTTTTCTCATATCTTTCTATTGAAAATATTGAGTATAAAAATTAATGGTTCATTCTGTCACACCCTTATGTTTCATGTATATTCTCACAATAATGTTAAATTAAATGTAATATCAATGAAATTTTAGTAATGAATAATAATATTTTCCTACATTTTATTAAATTAGTAATCAATGTTAAAAAATATTTGGATGATGAAAACAATCAATGGAAAAAAGAATAAGAAGAAGAAGAATAATAATAATAATAATAATAATAATAATAATAATCATCATCTAGATATCAACAAACACATATTTTACCAATAAAAATCATAGTTTTGATAATAATGTTAAAAAATAAAAATAATAAAATCCACAAGATTGATATATCTAATGAAATAAAAATATTTAGTATTATTCAACGGATAGAGAAATATGAATTTATAATAATAATGATTAAATATTGGCATTAAATTTTGATCCATGGGAATTATAACCATTGGGAATTATTATCATAGAAAAATTCATTTAAAATATGATAATTGGGAATATTTTATTTTATGGGTAATGATGAGAGCTAATTGTTGAATAAAGTAGAAGTGATGACATCAACCAGTAGGACCATCCTACACAAGTCCCATTTGTTATTTCATTCTAGGCTGGTGAAATCATTAGGGTTCCCTAGTCACCAAGCTTATGTCAAGATTCAATTATGAAAACTTAATAAAAAAATCAATTATGAGATATGTTTTGGCTTAGTGTGGTCACCTCCCAAACAATGTACACTGAAACAATCCTTAGTTCTACCATAAAAAAACCCTATTAGTAGGGAATATGAAGGAGAAATAAGGGGTTATGTATCTTTATATTAATAGTACAAAAAGTTCATATCTTCTCGTATGAAATCAAATAATGGACAAATAGTTCACATTTTTTGTAATTATTTAAAATAAACGTTATCATTTGATAAATATGATAAATAGATTTTTGGATTCAAAGAAAATATTATTTTTTGGAAAAATAAACTAGAAATTAACTTTGTTGATAAATACAAGAATCTGAAATAAAATTAATTTTTATGAAATGGTTTTTTATGAAATTTGTTGTTTAAATGTAAATTATAATATCATTTTATTATTTACCATGTTAATTTTTATAAGGTTCATAAAGATGTGTATGTCATAAAAACCATTATTTTAAGTGAGTAATTTTTTTATCTAAAATTGAAATGACTTATAATCATAAATTTATTTCAATAAAATACATTTTAATTTTGATGTCATTATATTGAGGATATCAAAGGATGTATATTTCATAATATTTTAATAAAATAAAATTGTTGGGTAATGAATAACTATGATATAAATATACAATAGGTATTATGGAATAATAATTACAAAAAATGATGTAAAATATATTATCAATTGATTTCATGACAACAACAAAAAATTCTTCAAACTATTCAATTTTAAATTTATAAAAATATTTCTAGATACCTATATTCAATATTAATAAATATAAGTGTATTTAAATCTTTTTGGAAAAATTATTTATGAAAAGGAATTGATTCCACCTCCAAAATAATATTAATTATATAATTTAATTCTTTATGATATTAAAATATTTAATACCAATCCTATAAAAAAATATCATGGGGAAAATAAAGGTAAGGATAATAGTATTAAGTATTATATTGACACTATTTCTAATACATAGTATTAAAAATTAATAATGAATTCCCCCTATTTTGTGAAAAATAACCACCCATTCTCCCATTTCTATTTACTCCAAATCCTTTGAGTGTGAATTTATTCTCATTTATTCTATCAAGACATTTTCAAGGAGTTAATAAGGTTCTATGGTTCTATTATCAATCTTTATGTACATTCTATTAAATTTAATGGTCTCTCTTACTTCTAAAAATTTAATTTTTTTAAAAAAATATAATTCACCTTTTGGGGTTTAGTATGAACTGTCAAAAATACACAGAAAATTAACCCAAAAGATCGAAAGAATTAATTGAACAAAAATCAATAAAAAAATTAACAAAAACAAATCATACCTGAAAAACTGGGAAGACAATATATCCAATAGAGAAATCCAGAGGTGAATCAAACATAGAAAATACATTCCAAAGATCATCCCTGGAGAGAAGAACGATAATTTTATTGTATTTATAAAGATTGTAATTTATATAAATTATTTTATTTTTATTATGTAATAAATATACGAATATGAAAATAAAATTCATGAGGTCATGAATATCATCAATGGAAAAAGAATAATCCTTCGATTTTTAAATGAACAAATAAAATTATAGAGACAACAAAACGAGGTTTTCCTAATCTAGGATCTGATGATTCATCATCCCATTTAATTTTCCATTATCTTATAAATAAAATTCTAAAATCATTTTCTTATCCAATTTATGTCCCCTCTATTAGGTCTTTCCAAATTTATTATACAAAACAGTTTTTCACTAAGAGTATGAAGGGGAATAAATCCTTGTGTAATTGAATTTCTAATGGACCTCTGGACACCATAGGATCAATAATGTTCTTATACCTATATAATTATGAATTTTCATGTTCCGTCAAAAAATATTATTCTATATCTATATCATTTTCTTTTAAACAATTTAAGTATGGGTTGTTCATAAATTAATTTCTACCCCATTATATGTATATTGTAATTATAGGTCCCTAAACTATTATATCTATTTAATTTCATGTCAATATATAATACATTTTTTAATATTAAATGTTATTATTTTTTATTTATATAAATTACTTACTATATTATCAATGAGTTGTCAATATTCCCCCTCATTATATTTACTATATTATTATAGTGCACAAATATTCCCAGAACTATAAAAACCATCACAAATTTTTATCAAGGAATGGGTGTCAGCAGTTCTCATAGAAACAAATTACCTTTTTTGATATAAATAAGTGGGTATGGCTCTAGAACATATGCATGTAAGGGTAATTACCATATTATTATTGGTCTAGTACTAACTCAGTCTTTGTATGCTACACAATAAGTTGGATTTGAAACACACCTAGTTTTCAACTATTAATGGATATGTTATGGATGATTCATATGATCTTTACCTACCATAATATAAGATTTGATTATATTTCTATAGTGTTTTATTAATTATTTCATTTATCTCCCAACATTTCAAATACGGTCTTTCTACTTCCCATAGTCATTGATAATTCTAATTTTAAAAAATTGTTGATAACTAAAAATGCATATTCTTCACATCGTATGATTACATATTTGTACTCTACAAATCCATAATAATTCCTTATATGAGTAATTAGATTTCCCTTTGACACACATTTTAGTCATATATATGGAAAATCAATTGATAATCCACAATACTAATTATTAGACACAATAAATAATTGCACGATAAGTTTCATTAATTAATTATAGGATTTATTTATATGTTTTTCATCATTGAAAAATATATGAGTTGAGAATTATACGCCCCTCATTATAGATGTAGGTTTCATTAGACTACTATGGTAGTGTAATGGAAGGATCATTTCACTATATATATAATGTCTTGGTGCACGAACTCGATGATATGTTTATCATGTCAAATAATATTAATTTATAATATTTCCCATATTATTTGATGATTTGTTCATTTATTAACTATCCCTTCTTGTATTATGTTATGAAACATCAATTATTCCCATTATATTCATAATTAAATGTTTTCATCCACTATACACTATCACTTAATAAGAATTTGACCACAGAATTTAGTATTATTATCAATTTACCTAGATAATGATGTGGAATACTATGTATGTTTGACCAAATAGATTACACTAAGATTTTATGATATTTACAAAAATATTGTAATGTTTTCATGATATAATGTATTTTATATGTATGATTTCTCTTACAGAATTATAAACCATGATGTTAGAAATGTTTTATCTAGTTTTCTAATTACAATATGACAAAGAAAACACCAAATCTAATCAACATGGGATGTGGGAGATATAATAAATATAAATATTGAAATAATATATCCATTTCAGTCTTCCTCTTCATTCAATAAATCAAAAAAGCTAAAATTATCCATAATATTTATCAAAATATTCACATAGTGGTTCGTAAATTTAAACTTCCATTTTTAAAAATAAATTAATTAAATATTCATTTTAAACCCTCCCATATTACAATATATTTAAATAAATGACTAATTATAAAATATAACTATAAAAATATTTAAAATAATCCAAACATACTTCTAAAACCTTCAGTTAATAAACTCTATTTTCTAGATAACAATAACTCTAATGTTTTCTTCTACATATCGTGTTGTTCTTCGTGATGGTTGTGGAAAAATATTTCATCATCAAATGTTTCAATACATCCTAAAATAACTTCTTATAAATGAAAAATTAATATCAAACTAATAAGTGACAAAAAATTAACTAGATATGATTATAGTATATAGAAATAAAAACTAATAGATAAATAGATAATGATGAGGTAGTTGTATTTTCCAATATCAATTTAACTTATCATTTATTTTATAGTTTTTAGTTAGATATTAAGAGTTATACATGAAATTTTTTTTATCTAATATCAAAACATAAAACTCATATAAATACCCACCATTGTATTTCATGTTTTTTAATGACTATAGATCATATAATGTAATGTATCCTTTATCTCATTGTATTTAATTCTATAAGTTGGGATTTAAATTATCATATCATAAAACTATAACCTCAATTTTTTTGTATTGATAATGTGATATTGTTACAAAAATTTAAAAATGGTAGCTTCTAATTTTCCATAACCACAACATCCATTTACATTCTGTAAGTGTGATGACCATTCATATTCATAAATAATTATTCAATATTAAATTTTTTACTTTCCATTACTGTAACTTCTAATGTTTCCCATAATTGAATCATCAATTTCTTAAAACATATAAAAAATTCTATTAATTCAAAATCTCTGACCTAATGTGAATTATATAGTAATTATCTTGAAGCCCCACCAATGGTGGTGGGAAGTTAATGGTTTGTGACGGTGAGGGGTAGGTTGTAAGGTCAAGTCTCCATGTTTGTGATTTATTGCAATTTTATTCCTAGATTTTTTGTTCCAAAGGGGAGTATGTAATAGGATTATATTATAGTAAATCGCATGAAATTTTGATATCAAAATTTTAATTATTATTCATATAAATATTATTATCATTTTTGAATATTTTATAACTCATTTGAGTTATAAATTTCATTGTTGACATCATAAAACTATTTTAATTTTTTATTCAGAAATAACTATTAATTATATATCATCATATCATTAGATATACATGAGTTACCAAACCCATAATGTGTGCACGTAATGTGCTTCAGTATTTAATGAGTTCTGTTTTTTAGTGAAAATAGTGTCCATATATATATATAATATGGAATTTCATATCATAATAACTCTTTCAAAAATTTATTAAGGATTTTATATTGATTTGATAATCTACTAGTTCTAGTCTAATAGTTCTCTACCTATAAAAACACATTTTATCACAATTCGAATCAGAATAGTATGTCTTCATAAATGTTTCATATGAATACTCATATAGTGTAAGAGTTAGTATCGTTAAAATTTTGAAACATAAGAATTCATTCCATTTGTTCATTATACATTCATATAAACTCATAAGGATTTTTCATCTATATATAATGGATTATTTATAGATTATATGTATTTATCATAAAAAATAACATTGAAACCTGAAATTTTATATCAGCAAGATGTCGTTGGAATAAATAATTTTTTTGTCTCTAAACAACATATTAATCTTCTTATTTGAATGAATAATATGTTGATAATTTCGTCGTATTTCACGTGGATTAAATATCTCCCCAATTATTATTTTTAATCTCTATAAGTAACCAAAAAAATTAATAAAATATAATATAATATCCCATGGAATTAAATTAAAATTGTATCATATATGAAAAAAATGTGAACATAGAAATTAATTATTAAGACTTCATTTTAATTGAATAAAATATAGTTAAAACTCTTGGTTATCCAGTACTACATTAGTCAAAATACTTGAAGGTATGTATCATAATATTTTGTCAAAAATTAATTAAATAATAAAATATGAATGTATAGTTATAAAATAAAACTATTAATTATATGAAATATCATATCTACCAATGCTATACAAAATCTATCAAATGGAAAAGTATTCAAATAAAATGGAGTAACAAAATAAAATTTCAACAAAACAATATTTCATGGATAATATATATATATATAAGCATATAACAATAATGAATAAATCAGTTTTAACAATATTTTAATAAATGATGATGGTATGATTATAGAAAATATAGAGTGAGAGGGACCCACACAAAAAATTATTGGTAGAAACGTTCCACTGCTATTATCATAAGATGTAACTTTGTGGATGATGAAACCTTGATAATTATATGATAACTAATTTTATCCAGGATACTTATACTTCCAAATTTTATATTATATTAATTGGTGAGAAAAACTTCTCTATGATTTATTTTTTGTCTCTAATATTTTGTTGGGATTCTCTTCCACCATCCATGAGATATTCACCTATGAAAAACTAGCGGGTTTCTCCTCCCTCATTCACGTATTCCATAAATGAGATTTTTGGGTGGGATTCTCTTCCTCGATGTGTGTGATACATACCTGAGGACACTGGGTGAGATGATCTTAATCCATGTACATTTCTCCAAGATATATGTGTCTAGTATTCTTACACTTAAATACTGATCTGACAGAGTTTCATTTACATTTATTAATTATCTAATAATTATTATAGATGAGAGATATTATTCCCCACAAGATTTATATATGTGAGATGATCCTAGAAGGAAGAATTCACATCTATGGTATCACATATTCTTATTTACATCACATCCAAGTGGGTTTGATGTTGGAATTGTTTTTACACTGAAGATCATTTGACATGATCCGAGACATATGAAGCTTCTAAATGAAGTTATGATCTTCCCTTGATGTCACTTTAAAACTCATGGATTAACAATATTATTTATTTATCATCGAATATTTATTTATATTTTTATAATAATACTTAGTGTATGAACTATACATTTTGTTGATATTGGGGATTTCATAGGTGCTTAACTTTCATGTATTACTGACACATTGTTTAAAGATCCATGACACATTTATACCCACATAACCCTCATTATTTTGAGGATCATGTTGGAGAGAGTAATGGTATTGGGTTTTCAAGATGGGGATGTTTGATGGTATTGGAGATTATGATGTGGTGAGGATTGAGGGTGGAATTATATCTTCTCATTTATTTTTATTCATTAATTTATTTGTATATGTGATCTATAAATCGGTTGATACTTTGGGATATACAAATCTATTCTTATAAATTTCATTTTTTATAACACAATTCATTATTATTTATTACGAATATTCAAATTATTTTTATAGTAGTGGTATAATTATATTATATTTTTACACTGTTATATCTTGGAATATTCACCCCATGTTAACATACTAAATTATCACTAACAGTCGATATCCATGAATATACAAGGAGATATTCCTAAGGGCGTATATCAACTCAACTTGGACACAGATTAGTGATCTTTGACCAGTGAACTTTACAAAGGTGCACTATAGTTCCATTTTTATTTTCCTTAATATTTGCTGAGTTGAAAGAAAACTGATTTATGAATGAGTTAGATCTTGATATGGACATTGTATTGGTGTGCCAAGAATATAGTTTTTCAATAGAATGTTCATGTTAGGTGGGATATGGGTCTATTTTTATTAATTTTCACTATTATTATTGAGAGATTTATTAAATAAGGAAATGTGGTTGTAAGATTATTATTGGGGTTTTACCTCTTTTCCCATTAGAAATAGGTATACATAAATACATAATTATTAATAAATAGGTCACATTTGACATTTGTTTAATTTTATGTGGTTGATTTTTTTTATAATGAGTGTTCAATGGTTAAAATTCTAAATAAAAACTTATATAGTATTTCCCTTTTAAACATGTTTGGTGTCATTGTAATAAAAAGAACCATGATATTATTTCCTCTATCGGTTGGTGATGTGGATATTATAGAGGAATTATCATTTATGTGGACTACACATTACCTTTATTCAGGGGATGCATAGTGACCCTTATTTAGTTAGTAAAATCATCCAATGAAATTGAGGAAGTTGCATGTAACTCAATTATTCCATTGTGATATGCCCCTTATGGGTAATTATGATATAGGTTCGGTTACTTAAAAATTTCATGGACACCCATTATGTTGGTTTCCCAAATATATTTTAAGTGACATTCAACTTAACTAAAACTTATGAATATTGTCCAACATTATTAAAACCATTATAGTGTGATTCTATTGTATATGCGTGGATGAGATATTGGTCCCAAAGGGTGGTGATATTATATAAAAATTATCATAGGGGACTACATCCCTAGATTAATATGATTACATGGTTTGTTAATCCATATATATATATATATATATATATATATATATATTTGAGAACCCCGAAGTATGTATATTGGCATGTCAGTTTCCAGGTGATATTTGATATGGGATATGGTATGTGTCCATGTGGTATGACCTAAGAGATACATTCCTTATATCTAGGTGGGGGAGAATCATTCCATTCATACGTGGCTTGGGATATTAGTGATTTGTGTACAATGAATAGATATAGGATGTATTATTTCTATTGTTAAAATAGTTTTAATGTATAGGAATTACCCAAGAGACAGGGTTAGATTTGATTTTTGAATAGTATAATTGATGGTAGACATGATGACATGCTTTAAGATATGATATCAATTCACAAAAAGTTTTAACATGTCTATAGGGTCGTCATGTGATATGAATTTCATTTTTCCAATGCGACGAACCTAATGTGATGTTAACATCAATGATTAAAAGAGAATTATCCATTGAATTTGAAGTCCAATTGATTTTCGGTGAGGACCCTAAAGCGATATTTTATCAAGGAACTATATTATTGGATATTAGATACACCCGGTGTAAGTGGATTCTTGTATATTAAAAATAAATCATTGGTGGTGGGAGATCCAGTGTTTGATCGTAATGTAATTGATATGCCTCAAGAATTTTGGATAAATCATTGAGATTCCGCTGATTATATGAAATTAAAATTCTATGGTTCATGAATAGAGGTGTATGGAAATGGGTTTGTTTTTAGAGTGGTTTGAATATGAGATTTGTGATTTTTGTTATAAGATTGTGTGGTATGAGTGTGTATACATGTTCTGTCCTAATTAAACTGAGATATAGATGTGATAGAAAAATATTATATGTTTCTTAGAGATAACTCTACCTATGTAATGGATAGTGGAGGTTAGTATGAATTTTCAGGAAAATCCTTGATGTGTGTGGAAAATTGTGTTATTTTTTATACATGGTACAATTTTATATATGGAATAGTGGTGAAAATGTGTGGACCAAGAACTAGAGGGTTTGAAAAAGTACTTACATGGTCATTTTTTAGGGTTTTTATATGAATGAGTGTAATGTTTCCCTCATTATATATAAAGAAATTATGGATGCATGGTTTCAGGGGTTGATAGAATGGATGACAATGGCCCATGAGGAGTGACACACATGTGATATTAGAACCTCTTGAGGTTGAGGTTGAGTATTTATTTAATGTAAGCTATAAATAGGTGATAAAACCATTGGTTAAAAAAAATTTCTGACCAAAATTCAGTTAAAATATTATATATTCTAATGATAAAATTTCACAGAGGTGGAAAATGGTACGAATTGGTATTTATTATGGGTGCTCAGGTGTATGCAGGATGATCACATCCAATCATTACATAAAGTAATATACATAGATTGTATGATGAACAACAATGTTTTATTTTAGTGATGTGAAGGAAAAGATACTCCAATGTCAACGAGTGTCTTATCAGTCATGGATGTATGCCCATTATGATGGAAGGGTTATTAATTTTATAAGACCAATCAGTGGATGATTGAGATGTAATCACGAATCTAATGAGAATGTTAATATTGTAACACCCAATTTTTTTATAAATTTATTTTTACTCGAATAAATGATTTTTGGAAACTTATTTGACCCAAAACATTGAGTTTGGCATGTGTTATACACGATAATATGTTTTAAAACACAGTGATACATATTAATAGTATTATTTAAACATGATATTTATAACCTAACCATTCATATTATTAAATTGAATGAGAATTACCATATTTTAAATATTAATCATATTGGGTTTAAATAAATAAATAATATTGAAAAAAATTGATTAATTTTATGTAAATTCCACATATGTTTCAAAATACCATTATCTCAAGTAATATTTTCTATTTATTTTTTGAACAATAATAAATTTTATTTTTGGCACATTTAAAAAATTCATTTGATAAAATAAAAACATTTTTGGAATTATAATGTAAAAATTATCTTATAGTGAATTTTTTGGTTTTTTCTGAAATGATTAATATTTTAATGAATAGTTAAAATAATGGTTTTTATTAAAAAGTACATTTGTTTATTTTAAAAAATTTATATTTTTCATGTATTTTAAAAATATTTTTTAATTTTAAATAGTATATATATATATAATTATATATTAATCCAATTTGAGTCATTGTAATCAATTTCATATTGAATATTTATATGAAAAAACTTTTTAAACTTTTGAACAAATTTTCCTTGGAAAATAACTTTCTCATCGGGTTTGGGGGGTAATATTAAATTATATTTGACCAATTTTGTTAGTGTAATTTTCAAAAAAGAATTGCATATTTTTAATAAAAATAATTTATAGTAATTGTTATGGTCAACATAATTTTATACCAATATGAATATTAATATATGAATAAATTAATTAATGCTACTAAGGTAAAAATGGGTTTACAAGGGGATAGCCTAAAAAGATAGGAGTTAAAAATGATGATAAATTTTCCAAAACACATTAAATGGGAATATTTTTACCTTGTATTTTCTAGGTTCTAAAATATCCCATTTTGGAGCCTTTTCTCATGTGAATAACATGGGAAAACCTTTTTCTTTTAAAATATTTCAAGTCTATCACTCAACTTATTTATTAAATGCCTCCCTTATACTCTCTTATTAACAAATATATTACCATTTTGTTCATAATATATCTACCAAAATAAATTTTTTATCCCT
The DNA here is from genome assembly GCA_963277665.1 of Viscum album. Lineage (NCBI taxonomy): Eukaryota > Viridiplantae > Streptophyta > Magnoliopsida > Santalales > Viscaceae > Viscum > Viscum album. Next base: position 789,198,223 of record OY728128.1, on the reverse strand, counting down.
TAACATCATCCCGTATGATTTATATTTTTTCATAAATCCATCCCAAGATTCTTCTTTGGTGTAAAAAAAATTGTCAAAATATTAGGTAACATACTTAAGAATGAATTTTATAATATTTCTTCATCATACTCATTAAATTATCATTAAAACATTAAAAATTAAAAACCACAGTATATTTTATATATTGGTATGTTTTTATGTTTTGTTAATGACCTACAACTATCATCACTTCCATCAAATGGGATATGCAATCATCATTAGTGTGTACAACAGATTATTTTCCTTACGATCCGATGTTATTAGTTTTCCATCACCACATCAAATGATAAGATATAATGATCAATTATATGTTTATATTTTTTATATAATAATTTATTATACTTATTGAACTATTATATCACATATAAACCCTTACATTAAAATATATGGGACTATAATAAGAACTCTTGTGTGTATATCGAAATACCACATAACGAAGTAATGTGATTCATTCACGCTTTATGTAGAATATTAAAAGGAGTTGTTTGGTGAACATATATGATAAATGTGACATTAAAATTTTTATTTAATTATAATATTTTATTTACCTTTATTTCTCTCATTCTATTGAGAAAATTTAAACATTGTTTATGTGTATCTATGTCCTGCAATCTCTATGAACGATGTATTTTATTTTATATTTCTAAACTTTATGGATTAATATTAATATATATATATATATAATGAATATATAATATATTTATATCATGATAAACATTATAGATATGATATCCATGATAAATGTATGGGTACCGAAAATAAAAAATTAATACATATAAGAAAAACAATATAGTTGTTACACAAAATTTTACATTAACAAAGGAAATTTTTTTAAATGGGTAATAAAAGATTAAATTAAATATTATATGGTATGATATATATATTATTATGTTTTTTAAATATATTTATAATAAACTTATATTTATTATATAGTAGATTATAACCCATATTGAAGATATTGAGACTTTAGGTAATGATTTTATGTCTAATATTGCCCTCTTTTTGACATAAGTTATGTTATAATCCTATATTCTTCTTTGAGGATTATATACTACCACAATAAAATGTAATATCACAAAAATACTATTTTAATAATAATAAAATATTGATTTGATTTTTATTTTTAATGGGGCCTACAATACATTGTAATACTAGTTGTAATGGATTTATGATAAAATCTCATCGTTCATTGGGATTGTTTATGTTTATGCATCTCATAAATATATATTATAATTCATTACTAAAGAAAGTCCACAATATTATAAAAAAATTTATATTCCATCTGAATAAATGTTTTAATTTAATTTTTCTCTCTTTATATACTCGATATACCATATAATTTTTTTTAAGAAAAAATATATTTCTTTCTCTCTTATATCGAAAATAATTTTTCACTGAAAACCATATTTTATAAAAATGTTTGAGAAATGTTATAGATTTATCTATAGAATCTAATATTTAAATTTTTAACCATTTTTGAATATTTTTTAATTTTTAAAGGTAATATTCATTTCTTTTTTCAAACAAGGTATGTTTTATTTTACCAAAAAATGTGAAAGGAGTCATCCTTTTACGGTGTATTTTATGAATGGAATTTAGTGGAATCATGACCATTATTTTCTTTAATGAATATTTTTTTGATTTTTTTTTTTATTTTTTAAAAAATTTATTTGTATATTTTTTATGATTATAATAGTGTTTTTTTGAAAGTAGAATTGAAAATTCATAGAATAAAAGTTCCATGTGATTTTATTTTAGTATAATTTTCTATTTAAATTGAAAAAATATGATGTTAAATAATTTATATTATAGATATTATATGATGATAAAATATTTTTAATTTCATTATATGGATTGTGTTTATGATGAAATAATTTTTATGAAACCCATTTCAATTTTACATGTTATATAATCATAAAATTATGATGATACCTGCTTCTTTTTCCACTAGTTATGCTATGATGAATTAATTAAATGATTATGAAACTTATTTATTTTCCACTAGTAATGATATGATTAAATGTCTGTGAAAAACATTCATTTACATGGTTTGTGATAATATATATTTTATCTTATTATACAAAATAATATTATTTTTATTATGTGATGGTTGGGATCTATATCTCCCTCCATTTATTTGGGTAATGATTATTATTATATTATCTCAAAAGGTACATGTGTGTTTATCCCAAGCCTAACATGTTATTAATATTTTTGTTTGTATACATGGAATAATACATTCAATGATTATATATATGCCAAAAATTTATGTCTTATTACAATGTTATGATATCAGGGACCAGGTTATTTTATTACATTATGATTCATGTCTTATGAAATTCCATTATTTATTCCATGAATAATGTTTATGATATGTGATATGAATGGTTTGGTTTTCTTGTGTTATTATTATGTTCTATTACCCATATTCTATGTTATATTGATATCTCCCTTATTTACCTTAAGTAAGAATCAGATTTCACCCTTTATTAAGTTTCACATCCTTAGGATGTGAATAAAGGTGTTATGTGTAACATTTTTATTAAGGGTTCTATTAATTAATAAATATTAGGAGATGATGTTTACCACTTATGGACTAAGTGTTAGAGTTTCAATGTTTCTAAAGGAAATACACCCAGCTATTATATTGTATACCGTTATACAATGTAATGAATATTCATCTACCAATATGTAATATCTATATTTGATTAGTTTGGGTCGTTATAAATATTTATTTATCATTTTCCCTTGTAAACAGAAACTATAGATTGTAAATGTGATATCCAGTTTAGTCGAGATATTTTTATTAGAATCATAATGGACATGATGTTACCCATGAGTTAGTTAATTTATAGATTTTATATTACTTGTGATTGTAACATGACAAAGAATATAGTTAGTTGATGAAAAGTCCATTAAATTACATAAAATGTAATTTTGAAATTTGGAAGTGTCATTGAGATGATAACATGATAATTCAAGGGATTTGGGAATCATAATTGGTGTATATAATAACATGTCAGATGTTGTGATTGAGCATTTTTTGTAGATTTTATCCAAATGAGAGTGGACTAGTTTTTTTATGGAATTGGGTGTGGTGATATAGAAACCACATAGAACATGTTAGAAGATTATGGAATCTTTTTATGGGATATTTTGATGTTGGGGTGAACCATGGGTTTGAATCAACTATTTTGATCTCTAATTTTTTGTGGGAAAGACCCTGATCCTAGGAATGAAATTACTGAGGACACCTTAATGTCTTTGATATATGGGTGTTGCTGATCATGATCTTGATGTTGGTGATTTTGATTAGTTGATATCTTGGGTTTTGATGAATACAATTTCTTGTGTTAGGATATGTGCAGTTGAAGCTAATTAAATGTTTTATGGAATAATGAAGTGATTTTTTTTGTGAAATTACTACCTTAGTAGTTATATATTTTTTTATAAAAAAATTTCCGGAGTGCTTTAGGATAATATGTGATACAGTGTGGAAGCTATAAAAACCCATCTTCCAATAGTTTATAAAATTTATGGGATTTCTGATTATTTCAATGTTGATCATGGATTGGTGGTCTTTCGTAGAGGCACAATTCAAATTAGTATTATGAACGATTTAATATAATCAAGAGTTGTTTTAGACATGGACTGAGGCATGAGAGAGATATATGGTTCTTCAAAAAATTTGAAATTATTTGGGTTAGAAATTGGCATTATGGCATGTGTTTTATCAATATAAAAGACCATCATATAGTGATGGAAAACCTTTTGATTGCCCAGGGGGAACCTTGTGGAGTATTCATCAATAGGGATTGAGTCGCATGGATTTCACATAGTTGTGATAAATATTAAAGGTATTCTTCACCAATGCTAAAATTTTCAAAGAATGTGTCACATGGTTTGTTAATCCTTGTCACTATACTGTGTGAGGGAATGTTTTTCAAGATTGGGAGAGACACATAATAGACAAAATATTTTGAAATCTATTTGACCAATACCTGTGGTATCTCATTTTTCATTAAATTTTAGAATTTTACAATAACCCCCTTTAGGATTTAAATAAATTTCCCCATATAATTTTACCATATACATCCGTAACCTTGGGAACTCCCCTCCCCTTCTTCTTGTTTTATCCCCACTTGTCTCATGGAGTACTTATAATATTCCCATCGTAATTCAGGGAGAGTACCTTACTTCAATAAATACATTCTACTTTTATTTTCTATCTACTAATTTGGATTTTTTAAATTGTTCAGTTTTTTATTATTTCCAACAGATTAGTGTGGAAATTATCTATTATGATGAAATTTTTCAGGGAATAGATAAAGGTTTTCTTGAGAGGATTATTTCATATCAATACTTTTAATTTCATGGGAAATACACTACCTAGTGAATTTAATTATTATTATTTGTTTATATTGAATTAAATTTTCTATTGAATGGGTTCCAAATGGTAGGGGTTTTGAAAGGTTTAGTGTTATGATTACACCATATACATTCAATGTGAAATTGGTCATGGTTTTAGAGAGCGGATGTTTATAGTTGATATTTTAAGAAGTTATATATTATTTTAGTTTGAATGAATAATTAATTATATAAGTATTATTATTAAATAATTTGGATATTATGTACAGAGATAAATAATCAAGATATAATATGCATCATGGATGAGCATAAGAAGTGATTCCCTTGGGTTTTTATGGATATATGACTTTTAATGTGGTATGTCTTCACCTGAAAATATCATTATGGTTTATGATTTAATTTGTATAATGTGATATGTTATTTCTAGACTATGTGTTATCAATATTAAATATAAAATTAATTTTTTTAATTTAATTCCCATAAAAAATAATAGATTTTCATGGACCACAATGGACCCTTAAAACTGGCTTAATGTTTTAGTACACATTTGTTGAGGACTGAATCATAAATGTGTTCCATGAGATATATAACCCATATAGTGGTGGAAATGAGGTTATTGAAATGTTATGTACATTTTGATAGTTTCCCATAGTTCCCTCTGTATGGGGATGTGCATTGGACATGCAGTGATTGGCTCAAGTAGGCCATGATGAAACCATGGGATAAGATATATCCATTTGCATAGTTGATTAGTGTTGGAGCATCCTTTATGGGACAAAGAATCTATGATGAGATGTCCAAAACCCCCAAGAAAAAGCCCTAATTTTTTCACAAGTCCATAGATGACCACTGAGGTCACTTCACTATGGATTATTCTAGATATCCAAGGTTGTATTATTTAGGCTTCACCACCCTATACATTTATACACACCTCCTATATATCACAACCATCCAATACATATACATATCACATATCTATAATTATTAATACTTGGATGATAACATGATAACATATTTCCAAACATCTAATAGAGAGAGTTAACCCTATATCCCCTTCTACCCGGACTCAAAACCCTCTAGGACATTATTTTATACCTACTAACCTTGTAAATTTAACATAACGTATAGTTATTATATCATCCAAGGTGAATAAACACCATGAAAGGAGAACATTAAGATAGTAGTTGAGAACTAGTTTAGAATAACTATTCATCCACTTCTACTTGGATAACTCATTACTCAATTCCTTTTAATTGGTTGACTCATTTCCCATGATTTTTTTCACGAGAGACCCATACTGTGAAGGCTTTTCACGTGGAGTAACAATAACCCAAGGTCATTCAATTTGGTGACCCACCAATTGAGGTCATCAAATGCAGAAAACCATTTCCTAATTTTATTCAATTAGGTGACCCATTAGCAATGAAAATTAAAAATGGATACACATTACCAAAATTAATTTAGCATTGGTGACCCATCATCCAATGCCTTTACCTTGGGTAACACATCACCCATGTCCTATCACATGTGTGACCCAACACCAATGGAATATCACCTAGGAGACCCATCACTCATGACCTTCCACATGGGAATTCGATTTACCATAGCAATTCACTAGGCCAAACCATACCTTATGTCACCCACTAGGGGAACTCACACCTGTTAATCCAACACCTAGATGATGTGTATCGAAGACTCTAAACCAGGGAGAAATAATTTTCTAACCCTCATAATAGATTACCATACATAAAATATAATTTATAGATTATTATCCCTTCACCATCACACACTATTTACGTATCAAACTACCAAATTATCCAACAAATCCAATTGATATAAATGAATATGGTGTGGAAAATAGTGTCCATCCCATCAATCATACATGACTAAAAAAGGCTCAGTAATTATCATCACAAATTTATAGATCCCTTGAGGGGATCATAGTCATGGATTACCTTGATAACAATGGTCCATATAGGTATGAAACTAAGACTGTATCTCCCATCTAAATTATGGTTTTCATCTCCACTCAAGGATCCCTAACATACAAAAAAGAGAGACTCCAACATATCATCCATAATGGGATATATATCATATTGGTAATCCCTCCTTTATTAAGACTATAATATTTATTATTGGATTCTATACTCATGTGGCCTATTTACCAAACCATGTATACGAAAAGTTAATTATATGGGTTTATGCATATCTTTTTTCAGAATAAGAATTAATATGGTTCTTGTTGGTGGAACTATCAATGGGATGTGGAATCTCACAAAGGGAAACCTACTTGCCTATGACTTATTCAAATCTAATTTTCCACATTCATGAATCATGATTAATACTATGTTATCACTTTTTTTCCACACATATATTGACCCATGTTAGATTAGAGGTATGAGTTGACCATTCTGTCAACATAAATATATTTTCTATAACAAGTGACTCATACTAGGTGTCATCTCTAGCCATTTCTCATAGAGTATTCATATATGTGAAATCCCTATTCAATCCATTGTAATCACACCTTCCATAACATTGAATACCCCATGACATGATGCTTAATAGCATAAACAACATTGTAGTCAAATGATGTGAAACTACATGACAATGTACTTGTCGTATAATATTACACTTCCTGATATGGTTGAATCACATGAACTAAAATAATTTCAATCATACTACATGGGCCTTAATTCTTACTAAACAAAAATACAAAGAATGACTCCCAGAGATTAATATTAAACATAATCTTCCCTCCAAATCTAGCCTCATTAGGTTATATTCCTCTTGAATCCATTTACTACCTTATTAATCTATCCATATTACTCATATGTTCATACTTACTATCATTTCATAACACTAATAATGAAATTATACTCCTTTCCTTGTGAGATATATTGTCTCCTAATGTTTTCATTCTTTCTTGTTGGGATATGTCCCCCTTCACTTGGAGAATAGTGTTTTCTTCTATAAATTACCAAAATAAAACAACATTATTCTATATTCCCCATGAGGAAATACATAATCTAATTCTTATATCTAATTCCCACCCACCCATTTGTAGTAACCTTTTTCATAATCAACCATCCTAAATGATATTAAAATACATGGACCAGTATTTACACTAAGACATTAATTCATACAGCTTGAACTAAGAATGTTTTGACATTAGTTCTCATATGACAAATAGAAAACCACATTGATGTCCAATCCCAACCCCATAACATTGTAAACATTCATGGATGTCTATAAACTTGAAAGAACCATGTTATATTGATTTATAGGATAACAACATAACATTGAACATCATTATGAAATGAAAAAATATGGAGAGCCTATAACAGAAATAAATGATCACATCCATGAATGATGATGATAAATCCCTAACATGGGATTAATCATTCCCATCCATTTTATTTTTTAATGATTCGTGGATATTCCATAAATCAATGATACATTCTCTATATAGGCAATAATCTCCCCACAAATGGTTTTAATGATCCTAAACTCCCATCCTCTTAAGAAATAAACATTTTGAAGCATCATTGGCTAAAAAACCCTATGACCCCATTCCATTAGAAATAAGGTCCACAATGACATCTCTTATCTTGGATAAGGGAGATTTTTTGTGTTTAAAATTCTTAAAATATCTCCCATTGGAATCTAATTTAAATAAAAAAGTTAAACCATCCAAGAATCATTTATTAACAACAAATAAACCAGTTTCAACCACATTAATAAATTTTTTCTTGAGTGTTTTGCACAAAATACAATTTTGATTTGAACTTGAATATTTAATTAATAAATAAATTACTTTTTTTCCACCATGTTGTTCTATTTTGATTCAAATGTTTCATGTAAAAAAAATGATGAACACAATATTAATCTTTGAATAATCAAAATAACTGATTCATTAGTCTCCCATGAAAATGATTTTCAAACAGGAATTTAAATGTTATATTTCATTGAATTTTAATATTTGTTGTGGTGTTAAAAACCTTAAAAAATCAATTAATATATCCATTCAATATAAATTAATTATATATTAAAAAAGCATTAATTCCCCCAATTTGAGTGTCATGAATACGACAACCCTAATGAACAGAAAGTTGAAGTCACTCATCTAGTTACCTCATCACTAGGGGGAGAAAACAATGTAGAGGGATTAGAATCATCATGGAACTATTATGAAAAAGGAGGAAACCAATGATAATATCCATGAAATTAATTTTCATATATCACACCACCATAGTAGATCATTGAAAACTCCAATGGTTCTTATAACCACACTTTATTTACTTTGGGAGTTTATACATATAGCCCTATAATCAACAACTCCCATTTTTTGAGTAATGTGAATCAAGAGGTAACCCATAACCTCAATACAACTGAATGGTTGCCAAATATGGATCTTAATAATTATTTTTGTCATTAGTATTGTGCTGAATCCAACCCTTAAATACTTTCTAAGGAAACTGACTTGTAAATCCCTCTCCCAATCACTTAGGGGATGGTGTTTAAGAGATATCACCATGAATGATGGGATAAAAACCACATGTAGAGAGACTATATCACTAATTGTACTATAAAATTCATCTAATACACTATGGAAGGACATGGGGAGTAGGATCATGTCCATTTTCACACACATCAATGATACCAAAATACATTCCCAGCCCCTATGGATGTGCACTGGCATCTCCTAGTATCAACAAAGTGGAATGGTTGTATTTATATCACTACACATATATCCCATTGGTATATTTGTATGAAAAAAGAAGGATGATAATAATAACATATTCCTACTACCATAAATGTATGATAACATATCCGTATACCTTCCATAGATGCTTGGGAACATTTCTTCGATGAAATATATGGACATGATTATAATTCTACCCACATATAAAAATAATTTTATAATATCATGGGGTCACCATAAAAGGTGTTAATATACATATACTTATGGTCACACAGAATCATTCCCACATCTCTCCTCTAATATTAAGGAAAAATTTGTAATATTTTATTTAATAATAGTATTAGCGTCATATACACACATTAAAATAAGAATCTTATCTATATATCATGGTTTTAACTAAGAAGTAAAAACATATTATTGATATATAAATTGGATTTATTTCATCTAAAATACTATCTTTATAATTTAAAAAAATATATGTGTTTTTTACATTATTTATCCTAATCAGTATGATTTCCTCTATGGATTTTTATAATATTCCCAAAAAATATTTATAAATTTATATTATACCAATTACTATAACTCATATCTTTTATAAACATAAATTTATGAATTATTACATAATTATAAAAATAAGAAAATCCCAAAATATTGAGAGGTGTAGTGTCATTGGCTGATTTGGTAAATATCACATTAACTTGAATAATTGGTTACAAAAATAATATTTTAAAACCCTATATCATGACCTTAAATTCCAATGATCTTGTAAAATTGTATGAGATACCATGGGGACATTCTACAAAGAGAATAAAAGATATAATAAAATGAGTAGAATAATGTAAAGAAGTATATGTGTGTCAATATGAATTCATTGATGAAATTGGAAGGTGGGAATATTAACAGTGAACATCAAGGTATGATATAAGATGATAAAATAAAGGAATTATAGTAATGCAAAAAATATATAAAAAATGAAATCATAATCATAAGTCAATGATAACCTCCAAGATATTATAACATAGTGTGCTTATATTATCCACTCGTGAACCATACAAGGAATCTTATGAAATAAATTAATGTTATTTTACAAACAAAAGAACCTGTTGGGAGAAACAATATATTGGATTTTCCAGATTAGATGGATCATTCAATGATTTAGAAAATCATAAATGTTATGACCAACATAGTTTTTTTATTGAATATTGACATAGTGAAGTGTAATACATGGCGGGGATCTTCATATATTAAATTTATAATTAATTTAAATTAGATCTAAGTAAATAATAATTGATATAAGAGTATTTAGTTGATTAATATTTTAATCATACAAAAAAATTTTTGAATTAATTTAGTTGTGTAAGATGGATCCATGTGTAGAATCCCTCCAGCGGTGATCGACACATGATCTATTGATCACCAAATGAAACTAACACAATATTGGATGATATCACTGTGCATATATCATAATTTTTTATTCGTCTTGATGATATCTAGTTCCTTCATAATTGATGGATTCTCACTTGATCTTCTCATTCGTGAGAGGAGGAGATATGGATGAATTGAAGAGATATATCTATTGAGAAAAATGATTCTCAATTATTTATTAATATCACCCAATAGACATAAAAATCTATTTATAAATTTTAATTGTAGGTTGAAATATTTTTTACTTTCTCATAATCCATTAATATAAAAAACCAAATAATACCGCATTCAATTTAAAAATAATAATTTTTTTTATGGAATGTTCTAACTAGCGCAATAAATAATATTATTTTATCGGCTTGTAAATTATTATTTATAACCAAAAACAATCTTGTTCCCATCATCCTCTAGAAGATTCATTCATCGCATGAATAAATATTTATTAAATATGTATTCTTAAATAAATATTCAATTAAAATTATGAAAAATAAATAATTTATAAATATTCAATAAATAAATTAAATATATTTTATAGACAATCTGGATAATAAATATTTATTTATTATATGTGATAAATTATACTTGAATAAAATTGTCCCTCATTATTGAATGTAATATTTATTTGAATAATTAAATTGCAATATAATTTAATTGGGATTAATTAAAACACATATTCTGTGACCCTCAATGATTATTTCACATTGTCATTAATTAGGTTTTCCTAAAGACCGTGTTACTATCTGGAAACATGTCAAGACAGTTACAAGAAAGAAATTAATGTCTCAACATTTGGAACCAAATAATTTTTATCAATTTTAATTATAATCCCTTTTTCCTAATATCTCATCTTGATAGTTCCAAATTTGTTTCATCAATCTATTATCATGATACATCTATCTATGAATATCTATAATAAACATGCAACTACACCATGAACACAGAATTTAATCCTATGGTTATATTTTAATCAATGGGATGGGATATCATCTTCTATATAGATGAATTGGAATAAACCTTCCTTGACTTATCCATTAAAAAAATTTCATTCCGGAAATACCCAATAGACCATACATAGCATGGACATATGGAATCATGATTTTGGTGAGTAAATCTACGTCTTGGAGTCATGGAATTAATTAATTATAATATTAAAGTATAATTATCAATACCCATAATCATAGATATAAATATATGATGACACAATAACATATAAAATTCCTACTATTGGGTATGTTCTAATAAAATTAAATCATGGAGATTACCATGTGAGAACATCATGAGAATACAAATTATCCTCTTACATGTAGTCAAAGTTGATAGTCAATAATCTTTGTGTCCAATCATAGTATGTTATCCTAATGTATAACTAAATTTAAGAAGATCTTCAAGGAATTTCAATGTTCTCATAAATATGGGGAACTACTATGAAATTAGCAATGTGGTCTGTAATCGAGGATATTATTAAATTAAATTCATAAAGAATAATAAAAAATATATAATAAGGTGTTTTATAAATATTAAAATATTAATATATACATGTAATTAAATGTATTAACACTTGTTTATAAAGCACCAACTCTATCACATTCTAACTAGGAATAGAGAGTATTTCATATGACTTACATTATTCTAAAACTCACTTGATGATCCTATTTCGGATGAGTTAAGGATTAAGTCAAGGGGAACTCTACAATCACATATATAGATATTATTATAAATAAAACATTAGTCCTCTTATAAAACTCTTTCATGAGATGACACTTACAAATTATTTTCTACATCCACTGATATGACCTTAGATCATTTGAGAGATCCAACACTGTAGTTTTACTACAATATAGTGTTATAGAGTCTAAATTATAGGTACTAGATAATGTTATTGGATGAAGTCGTGCATTAAAACACCTTCTTTAGCTTCCTCATAAGCCATAATATAAATGTAATCTAATATAAAATCAACGTCCAAAATATTCTTTGATCACTTCCAACTCATAAAACATCTATTAAGTGTGATGTTGAATAACATCTATGATTTAAAACCATCTTGATCTATTTGGAAACTAGATTCCACATATCATATATACTAAAGCTCAACATCTCCTCTATTTACCAAGAATAAGACGTTAGGACATGTCTGATACATAAGGATAGTATGCACTTTTATAAAATGGTGTTATCAAAGGTTATCATGATATCTTCCTACCCCTGTAAAGAAATGTGAAATATATAGTATTGGAAAGAGCATATAAAACATGATTATCCCAATCATAGATGTGTATTGAATCTTTTTAATACCAATCCATTCATAACACATATAATGGAAAATTATCCTAGAATGATAAATTCCCTTTTGGAATTCGAAAAAATCTCCTATTAGAATATTTTAATCTCAATATATACATTATATTGTTAATATATGTACCTAGAAATTGGATGACTAGACTATTGGATGTCTTATTATCGATCATGATTCCAAAAATATGTTCTCTTTATTATATTTCCTCAATGAAAAGTAATTTATTCTCTAAGTATTTGATAGTATATAAGATTTTTATTTTATTTATAATAAGTTAGATTTTATCCAAATATAAATTTATGAAAATGATTTCACTCCCGCTAAATAAATTATAAACACAAGGCTCATATAAATTCTTTATAAAACCAAACACTATTATAGGTTCATAAAACTTAATTTTATTTTACTTATATTCGTAGTTTAATCAATAAATAGATTTTTTTTTCAGTGTAAATACCTTATTGGAAACCTTTAGAGTATCAAAACCTTTGAGTTGTTTCATATAGATATCTTACTCGTGTTTCTAATTAAATATGTATATTTTTACATCAATTATCCAAATATCATATTCTTGTAAATCCACTATGTAATGTAGAATTATGATAAATTTTATCATAGAAACCAGTGAAATGGTTTTGTCATAGTTAATTACATGTTCTTATTTAAACAACTTTGAAACTAATATTTCTTTTTAAGTATTTAATTTTCCATCCATATACACTCTCTTCATGAATTCCAATTTATAACCAAAAAAATTATATCCATTAGTGGATCTACCAAAATATTGACATCATTTTGGTACATGGAATCTATTTCATAATTAATTTCTTAGTACCATTAGGAAACATATCTGTAACATACTACGTCCTTATGGGTTAAATGATCATTATTATCATCTAAATACACATAATCATCCCTAGTGATTAGGAAACAATAACATTTTGTTTCTATATCCTATATTTTACTCAAACATAGTACTTGTTTCAATATAACTTCTTCTCCCACAAGGTTTTCAATGATATGTTCCAATACCAAATACTATGTACCTTGATCATGGAATTCATAAAATTATATCTCACTCCCACTACCCCTTTATGATATTTTATCCTTATAAAGGAATATGATGTGCCTTGTAACAATTACATTTTTTTGGTTCATAAAGGTAGTATCCCCTAATTTTATTGGGGTACCCTATATAGGTATGTGTTATTCCTTCGGTTGCATGTTTGTTACATGAAGTGGAATTGATAAATGATTCATAATACCACAGTAGTAAATTAAACAAATTTGGATTTATTCCACACAAAATTTCATTTGGAAATTAATTTTTCACTTTATTTTTTACATAGTTTAGTTTGTATACATTTGTCTCTAATTTATATCCCCAAAAATATAATGTAAGACTAATATAACACATTATTTATCAGAACATTTCAGGTAAGGAAATGTTCCAAATTTTTATTTTACTAATCCATTGAGGTGTACAAGGAGGATTGAGTTGAGATATAATCCAAAAGTATCACAAAAAATCAATGATGTATTGTTTAAGAAATTACACACTATGTTCTAAGAAGAGTTTCATAATTTTCATAACAAGGTAGTACTCTAATTCATTATTTTAAAAGTTGAATTTCTCAAAGGCATTTTACTTATACCACATCAAGTTGACATATCCATATTTAAAAAAAATAATTAGTAAATGTTATGATGTATGATTACCCCCACCCCCTTTATTATACTAGTTGTCGTCCACATGCTTTAGTATAAGTTAATTTAAGAATCTCTTCATAATATTCACCATTTCTAATAAATGTGGATTTAGTCATTTTTTTTATAAACAAGCCTTAAATAAACAATGTAGTTTTAGTTTAATGAAATATAAATATTAAAATTTCTGTAATTTAGTCAATGATTTTTATTTTACATAACCAAACAGGTGATTCTGTAGTTGAGTTCGGTCTAATTCATGTGATGTTGTATAATTATCAACTTCTATTACATAGTTCATGTAATCCAACGCAAAAATAATGTGATTTAAATGTACATTACCATAAAATATGTTATCATTATAAAATAAGATTCTTTTATTCATGAAATTGAAAATATATCTATCTACACAATCTATGGATATAGAAATAAGTTTATGGTAAATGATCGATCATAATAATAATAATTTAAAACCAATATCCTTCCCACTATAAGCATAATGTGTTAGTCCCTGAGTGACAAAAAATTAAGTTTTCTTCCATGATATTATCATATATATTCCTCACCTTGGTCAATCATTCTTAATGTACTTTCCTCTTGTATTTTAATACACATGTGACCATCACATGATGTAAATAGTACACAATTTACATAAATAGATAAATTGAAATCAATATCAAATGCACATGAATATTTATCAAAATTATTTTCATTGGTGGATATTTTTTAGTTTACTTTCTTACCACATGTGAAATAGAAAGCATTATGTTCTCTCTCTTTACCCCTTGATCTATCTCTTCTCTGAATGACATTGTGAACAATATTTCAACTAGGAGATCTTATCTCACCCTTTCCAATTATTAAAAAAATTACATAAGTATTTTCATGATTCATATCCTTATCAACTAGTAAAATTAAATCTATAAGATCTAGGAGAGGCATATAATTGTTTTTAATAATAAAATAAACAAAAAATAATGAGAATCACTAAGGGAGTTATTAAAGAATGACTTCAGTATATAATTGTTGACGCTCCTTTCCGTCACAGAGTCTAACAACTGAAAAAAAGGAAATACCTTAGCACAAAGTGATTCATCCTTTGAAGAAACATCAAAAATCGACAAAGGCAGGAAGAAAGGATCAACAGCAACTGCACCACGCAAGTTATATCACTGTCGCGCAAGTACACTTGCGCGACACTATTGGTCGCGCAAGTGACTTGCGCGACCTAAGTGATAACCGCACGTTAACCGCCCGGGGTCTTCTCCTGCCTATAAATAGACCCTGTGGGCCCCCCATTCGAGGAGGATTTTTTTCCGGAAACTCGGATTGAAGCTCTCGACGCCCAAGTCTCTTCTCAAAGCTTCCGGAACACTTCTAAGGTAATTTCTTACCTAGAATGGAAGATCTAAAGAGAAGAAAGAATGCC
Organism: Viscum album; assembly: GCA_963277665.1. Taxonomy (NCBI): domain Eukaryota; kingdom Viridiplantae; phylum Streptophyta; class Magnoliopsida; order Santalales; family Viscaceae; genus Viscum; species Viscum album. The sequence continues at coordinate 789,182,254 of OY728128.1, read as the reverse complement.
TAAGTGTTGAAACTTATCAACACATGCGCGCCGAGTTATTTCCTTCAATATAACTTGCGCGTCCCTTTTCTGGAAGAACCTCAAGAGGATTCTAAAGGGTTTAAAAAAGAGTCGCTCAAATATTTCAATGCTGGTGGAAAATCGCGCAAGTACACCATGTGTCACGCAGGTCTACCTGCGCGACCAAAACTTGCGCGCCCACGGAAGACTTGCGCTCCTTTCAAGACTTGCGCACCCCTACCTTTTTGGGTGCCCATCTTGCCCATTTTACCCCTCTTAAGCCATTACACCTTTCCTTTTCAAGATTGAGTCTTCAAGACATTCTTCAAAGCCATTTATGGCATGATTTCTTGATTTGACTTCCTTATCTGAAAGGAATTCTGTGGAATATCTCTCAAAACCTAGTGATTTAAATATCCTTATGTCACTAAATAAAGAGAGTTCATTCATTCAACCTCATCCTTTAAGATGAGAGAATCCTTATCTTGGGCATCCTCCTCAGGAGTAAGCCCCAATCATAATCCTTTAACTTGGGCATCCTCCTCAGGAGTAAGCCCCAATTTCAAATCTGGGCATCCTTCTTTAGGATTAAGCCCCAAATTCTTAAAGTTCCCAAACTTGGTCATCCTCCTCAGGAGTAAGCCCCAATCCTTAATCCCTATCCTGGGTCTCTTTTTTTTTGGAATAAGACTCAGTCATAACCTGGGCCTCCTTTTCAAGAATAATTCCCAGTCATAATCTTGGGCATCCTTCTTAGGAGTAAGCCCCAAGTCCCCTAACCTGGGTCTCCCTTTTAGGAATAAGACTCAGTCATAACCTAGGCCACCTTATTTAGGAGTAAGTCCCAGTCATAATCTTGGGTTTCCTTTTCAAGAGTAATCCCCAAACCCCCTTAAAATTTCTCTTAACCAGTCCTAATTTACCCTTGATTTGGGTTTCCTTTTCAGGAGTAAAACCCAATCATAAATCCCCTCCTAACTTGGGAATCCTCCATAGGAGTATTCCCCAAGATTAGAGTATTCAAATCTCTATAGAGAACATATACCTTTATGGACCCTGTTCCTGGATTTTCACCCTAAAAGTGAATCCTAAACCTTCATCTATCTGGGCATTCATACATACCTAAGCCCCAAACAATTTCTTATGATTGCATCTTTCATGGCACAATTTTCTAATTTTTACCAATACCTCTTGTTTCTCACACCGAGCATGAATCACGTGATCTTAGAGTGTAAAAGTAATAATGACATTCTTCTTTGAGCCATCAATCATAAACATCATACTCCATTACTCGAACTACGTGGGTTTTGATTCCTTTTCCAAAACAAAGGATACGTAGGTAGCCCATTTATGGGTTCGATCCCAACTTTGAAATAATCCCTGTCTTTCTGAATGACGATAAACTTAAAGTGCCCCACTGAGTGGCTTTAAAACCAGCCTGGTCATCATAATGACCAAGAGAGTTTTATATAAATGTTTTGAAGGATACCATTGACCAAGAATCTCTAAACAGATATAGATGATTCTCTGTTGATGAAGAACCTCGAATACATATAAAAGATTCTCTAAATTTCTTTCATATTTAATCATTGATTGTTAAAACTAAATAAAAGCACATTTTATACTTGGTAATGTAATAAGGATTCACGAACATAACTTAAATCTATAAAGAGAGTCCCTGAGTAGACAATAATTCCCCTCAAAAAGGTGTGATGACTCCGACCTCCCATCCTCTCGACCAATGCAAATTCCTAAGCCTCATTATTCCACAAGCTAATGAGTGCCTACCTTTGGAAAGTGGGTCCAAACGGATGTGGAATCATTGGATGTTTCCGGTTCTTCGAACAAACCCGCTAGAAACTGATCGGAACGTTTGAATCTCCCGTCCAGGAGGTCATCCCCGAAATCCGTCGAGGAAACAAAAATGGTGAACCCGACGTGAATCCTTAACCAAGTTAAAGTGATGTTATTCTTTTTTGTTAGGACCCATGGGCCAACAAAGCAATCATTGACATGTGCTCATCCAAAAGATGCAGTGGCCGGATTCATCTTGATTATGTCTGTTATATGGAACATGCACTCTTTTCTCAAGATCTTCTGCAAAATGGCTTTCCTTAAATTCACCCATGTGAATACTGCTTCTGTGAACACCTCTACTGTGAGGTCTGCTGCTGTGAAAACCAATGCTGCTACTCCTGCTGGAACGTCGTCCGCTCTGAGGATGACATCACCAACTCAGCGTCTTCAACGCTGGGTTTCTAATGCACTGGTTAAGGAGTACTGTCGCAACGGTACTATCCCATCTCTGGAGGCCGCTCGTCAAGCCCTCCAAGTTAACAACTCTACCTGGTCGTCCGGACAACGGCGGCCAGCGATCAAGAACCAGGCGGTGCTGACTACCGTCTCCAACCGTTTCAGGTCGTTATCCCCGGAACACAATTTCCATTCACTCCCTTACTCTGAGGAAGTGAATGAGCAGGTCCCGCAGGACCTTAATTCAAAACGAAAGGAGTCCTTCTCAAGGGCTCCCAGCAACAATCGCCGCCAGACTCATGCGGTAGTGCGCCCTCAACATGATGAGGGTACCAACTCCAGGCATTCAGCTCAGGTTCCTCGAACCCGAGCAGGCAAGATGAACCTCCAGAGACGGAATCCGGTTAACAATAGGCAGGTTGTCATCCCTGCCATCTCTGGAGAAGTCCACCAACCTAACATGGTGGCAAACAATGAGCAGGCACACACACCTGCCTGTTTTAATTCTGCTGTCCAGCAGACTCGTCTGGCAGCATCAAGCCAATCCCGCCAGGCAATTCCGGCGGAGTACTTTAGGCAGGAACATACACCTGCTTATACATCACCAGTTAGTCAGCAGGCTTGTCTTACTACATATGATGGATCTCGTCAAACGCGTTTGGCGAAGTGTAATTAGCAGGCACATACACCTGCTAATACTAATCAAGCCTACCAACAGTCTCGCTTGGTAGCGCACGGAGAAGTCAGTCGGAAAGTCCCGATGACAAACAGGAGGCAGACTCAACTCTATGCCTCCACACTTGAGTACTGTCAGGATTCACTGATAGGAAAAGGAGGACAGGAGCAGGCAAATACACCTACTCCAAGCCCGGAATGGACATATATCCCCGTTCCGGCGGCTGAAGTCACCAAACATATTTTGTCAATGGTGAAAGAGCAGAAGCAAATTCCTGCTCATATTCTGGATGCTTTCCAGGATATCATAACAGCTTCAGTATCATCACAGGGACAGACACATAAATCTATCCCTAGCAGTGGAGTGACACATCAACGATTCACTCCGGAACAGACACACACATCTGTTCCAGTCCAAGAGGGTTATGGGGCATACTCCCCCATATCATACGGACAACCAAGTCAGGCACATACACCTGATTTGAGTAGAGATCGTCAGCCTAACCTGACCATAATTCCTGATCAGGCACATACACCTACTTAGAGTAACCACTTTCGTCAACAAGTGGTTTCTAAAGTGAGTAAGAAGGCATCTAAGAAAAAGATCCGCCCAGCACAGTCAGGAGATCAAAGGCCAATCTGCAACAAGGCCTTGCTCGATGCTGGAGTTCTTGAAGCCCTCAGACATTTATCTGTCGGAATTCAAGATTCTACTCCCTCAGTTCTCAATAACGAGAACATTATTTTTGAAGGTCTTCAACAGAAACTTCCTCATGAAGGCTTGCTTCATGAAAGTTCGGTCAATCTTGAAGTTTCTTCTTCAGATTAGAGCCATAGGAACCCTCTGTGTGGTCAGAAGACCAAGGAGCGAGAGATTTAATCTTTTGCTGTAACCCATCATGACGGTCCTCCTCATGGTGATGAACTTTGCTGCGAAAGTCCTCTCCGCAGTAGTGATTCACGTTGTCTCGAAAATTCTTCATAAGGAAATGTAGTGACGAGAAAGCCCTCCTATCTAGAGGCACTTGCAAACGTAAAACCAGTCATGTCTGATGCTTTACTATCGGCAGGTGAAACTCTTTCTCCATCAGAAGATAGCATGGGGTTCAGGTTATTCTCCGAACCATCCCTAGGTCATTCATCTTCTAGCATGAATAGTGATATATCAACCAATCTTGTTGAATCCGATGAAGCAACAAGGAAACACCAACTCTGGTCCAAACAGGTAGAATAATCTTCATTTAATGATAAAGAGGAAATGCTGAACATGAGGAAAAAACTGGCAAAAGGTGAAGCACCAGTCATGTTTTGGCCTTTGGCTGACTCCTAGTACGACATTCCAATGATGTTGACGGATGATGGAATCCATGATATTCGTCTCAACATATGGAAGACTCTTTGTCAATTGAAGAAGAAAGTATTATCTTACGATGAATATGAAAATCATCTTAAGATAATAGAAGGGCTACAACGTCAGATTGATTTGGTATCTCTATCAGTCTCTCGGTATCCGAAGGATGAAAAGCAACAAAGAACCCTTCAACGTTCATGCCTTGGAGCACTAAGAAAATTGCGTCAGTTAATTGACAATGCTCCATCTGATGTTCATATCAGAGGATGGGGTGTTCACGGAGCACTACATTTCACAGTGCTTTCCAGTTAGCAAAGCCCGCCGAAAATGGTCTCATGCAATGTTATTGCCCATGGCCGGCCACAATCAATGGGCTTTGTTCATAATCAAAAGATTTCTCAAGAACAGGCTTCAACTAGTTCCTCTCAAAATCAAGTATATAGAGAAAAAGTTGTTGAATTGCTCCTACATCAAGCAGGCGAGAATATTGCACAAGCCTCTCGTCTGGAGCAAACACGTCATCAAATGACAGAAGTTTCGGAAATCATCCAACGATCTGTTGAACTAGGTGATAAAAGTGGATACAGGTTAATGCATCCAGCTAATTTCTGAACTAAGATTCGCAAGATCAAGAGATATTTTAAGAAGATATCAGACATAGCATGTCAAGAGACACCGCAGCTTGCCAGACTGGGGACTTCTCTAACCCAACCCTCAGAGTCAACAAATGGGATTCGAGGAGTTGAGGAGATACAGCAAGAATATCCCCTGTCCACCGGACTGGGGACTTTTTCAAATCCTCAATCCCTCCCTCAGAGAAAGTCAGTATTCTCTCGATTAGGGAATAAGCCTCAAGAGGAACGAAGAGCCAAGCTATCAGGAGATTCTCTCCAAGTGACCGTTCTCTAAGAAGTTCCTGAGGGATCAAGTCAACGGATTGCCATGTCTCATCATGGACATAGAAGAAGACAATATCACAGAAATGCTGATAGAAAGGATTCCATGCAATATCCATCCATTAATGTCATCAATGCTGTTGCTGTTGATTCACCAGATGAGGCTCAATCAGAGGGATTAGACGAAGAGGTTCCTGCTCAAGAAGTTGCGCACACAGACCTAAATGAAGAAGGTGTGTGCACACGTAATCAAAGGCTTACCCAAAATCTGGGTATTCCTTCAAGTAACCCACTTCCTCCTCTCCGAAAAGGATCAAATAAGGGGAAAGGAAAGAATCAGGTTACTTCTCACCCTTCCTCTGAAGGAGGTCAATCACTATCATTAGAGCAAAGGTTTGCACAACAGGAGGAAGAAATGAAAGAATTAAGAAGGTTGAATGGAGAACTACTTCAGAGTAGTCTTCTTCTTAAGAATTCTAAAGTCTGACAGCCGAAGGAATTTGTTGTAACTACTGAGATGGATCCAGAATATCCTCCTTTATCAGTACACCCACAGAGGTCTAATCCTACGGGTCAAACGCAACAACGGTTGGCAGCACTACCATCAGTTGCAGCACCAACCACCACGTCTGTCAAAGCTCCATTCATTGAACTTACCCAAAACCAAGTTCAACCTGACGTTTCTCAAAAGTTAATAACTACTATTGAGTCATTAACAGCTCGGTTAGAAACTATGGAAGGAAAACGGGCGCACGTTCAACCTGAAAAGAAAGTTTACCCTGAATGGGTAGATTCAATTTCTCCTCCATCCAGTTTTGGAAACCCTGTTTTCCCTACATTCAATGGATCAGGTGACCCTGAACAACATTTGACGCATTACGTGTCTTGTTGTGATCCTATGATGGGAACTCCAGAGCAGCAAGAAGCAGTGAAACTCAGATGCTTCGTGCGAACCTTGCAAGGACCTTCTTTTGTCTGGTATACAAGCTTGCAATCCCGGTCAGTCATCAGATGGGAGGATCTTCGTCAAAAATTCCTTCTTCAGTTTAGCTCAACTTTGCCAAAAACGACAGTTTTCGATCTTACAAACTGCAAGCAAAGGGAGAATGAAAGAGTCTCTGATTTCATTTCTCGTTGGAAGAGATTAACGTATTCCTTGAGTTTAGCACTCCCTCAGGAGGAATTGTTGCCAATCTGTGTGGCAAATTTGCGTGACGAATTACGCACGCCATTGATCCCTGTGAAATACACAGGAGGGTTTCGAGACCTTACTTCAATCGCTCAGCAGATTGAAGATTCCCTTATACAGGCTAAGGTTAAATCTCGTGTAATTCCATCAGCTCCAGGAAGAAGAATGGGTAAAGCAGAAACTGCTACAGTTATGCTTAAACAAGCACCTGTACCTATATCTACTTCAAAACCTTCATCTTCTCGAAGGACTCCACCTCCTGAACGCCAACAACAAAGGCCGTTTCGTCCAAATGATCAAAAAGATCAACGACGAAAACAATTTGATGATATGAAGAGTAAAACATACTCTTTCCGATGTGAGCAAATTCCTGGTTACTTCATTTCAGCTCTGGAAAATAATTTGGTTCAATTACCTATGCCGAAGAGGCCAAACAAGGAAGGAGATGAAGACCGTCCCAATTATTTTCCCTTTCATCAAATGTTGGGGCATCCCATCCAGGAGTGTTTTGCCTTTAAAGACCTCCTGTAAAAGATGGTCGACTTGGGACAAGTCAAATGGAAGGGTTATTCAGCTCATGTAGCGTGTATTACCGCTACAGATCCAGAGGAAGGAGTTGAGTGGCAGGTAGTCAAAAGCAAAACTGCGAAAAAATATGATGATTGGATGGTCAGAAAGACAATCAATCGGACCCATTCCATTTTGCGAACACAATTGAAGAATCCAATTGTGTCTCCTACAAAAGCTGCAGTAAAGCCTCCATCAAAAGATAAATCCTCAAAAGGGCAGCGCAATTCAAAGAAGAAAGAGGAATCAGGAGAAGATGAGTATGTATCAAAGCCTAAATTGTCTTTGACTCTGGCAGATTTAATGCCATCTACTTCAAAGCCACGGGCACCGTCCCATCAAACGGCACAGCCTAAATAGGCTAACTAGGCAGAGTCTTTATCAGACAAAGAGTTAATCTTTGGTTCTGTTAATATGATTCAATTAACAGATTCATATTCCAGTATTGATGAGCCTGAATTCCCTGTATCAAATAAGGGAATCCGAAGAGGTTCTAGAGGTTCAGGATATAGGGGAAGACGTGGATCTTTCCAAAGCCACTACTTTAATTTTACCCCTGCTAGCACTGTATATGCAGCAGAAACTCGTGGTAGAGCCCTTCAGTGAGCTCAAAAAGAACAAGAAAGTTCTTCTGCCAATGGACAACTCAGTTTTGGCACAGTTATTTTGGAAGACCGATTAAAGGTTCCATCTTCTTTATCTCAGCATGTAAATGGATCTAATCAGTCTAATCTTCCAAAACCAAGGATGTTTCCAACTTCAATACAAGATGCATCAGCTTCCAAAGCATCTGCTTCCAAGGTACCTGCTAAACCGCATATTCCTATTGGGAAACGCAGACCACTAGATCAAAAGTATGATATATTGAAACACTTGGCCCAAGTACCAGCCAAGTTATCAATTTTGGATGCTTTGAATCTGTCAAAAGATCTTCGAGAAGCACTCATCGAAGCTTTGTCAAGTCCTCAGGAGTTTGAAGCTGAAATTGCTGCAGCTGAAATCTATCACATAGAGAATAATCCTGCAGAATGCCATGCAGTGATATCTTTTACTGACAAATATGAAGATGATGTTGTGCATGGGCACATAAAACCTTTGTACTTATCTGGAAAAGTCAATGGTATAGATGTTCGAAGAGATTTCATTGACAATGGGTCAGGAGTCAACCTTATGCCCATTCGTACACTTCGTCGATTGGGCCTCACAGAATCTGATTTATCTCCTTCTACCATGATGTTGCAAGGATAGGATAAAAATGAACAAGAACCTCTGGGAGAAGTTACACTCAGAACTCAATTTGGAGATCTTGTTTCCAATTCGGATTTCATGATTGTTGATTAGGACTCAGCTTTCAATATCTTGCTTGGAAGACCCTGGCTACATCAGTAAGTAGCTATTCCTTCTTCATACCATCAATGTCTCAAATACTATTTCGATGGTCAAGTTGGAACATTGTATGGTGATAAGGCCATGTTCAAGACATGTGAGTCTCAATACATTGAGGTGGAATTTTATCACATGAAGGGAATAGAAAAATATACAATGAAAGAAATTACCAATGTTAATGCTCCATATGGTTTGGAGAAATTTACAATAAATCCATTTTCACATGTGAGTACAGATTATGTATTACCTATCAGTCAAATTGAAAAAATAGGCCCAAATAAAAATACTCTTATGGAAAGATCCATAATGTCAATTACGGCAATCGAGCCAGACAACATAGGAGAAATTGGTAACTTACCAAGCAGTGACGAAAGCATAAGTGGTGACGTTTTCATTTCGTCTGCTGAAATCCAACAAGTCTATACTTCGCTAATCAGGCCAGAAGAAGTTATAACAACACCAGAGGTGAATAATGATGTCGATTCTCAATCCATCATCCCCTCTTTATTTCCCAAAGAAGACCCTTTATCATCAATAGGGTCGGAAATGGAAGCTTCTTCTTCAAAATGTGAAAATTTTGACATCTCTTATGATCATGAGAATTTCGTTTTTTCATCTACTTTGCAAGTAGAAACGGAAGAAATAACACATGATGAAGAGGAAGAGGAAGATCTTAGAGATGCTCCTCTAGCATTTGAAGAGGGTATCTCTACCACTGTGGATGAACTTAGAGAAGTAAATCTGGGTACAGAGAAAGATCCACGCCCCACTTTAATTAGTGCGGCCATGACCCTTGAAGAGAAAGAGATGTATATTTCTTTTCTAAAGAAAAATAAAGATATTTTTGCTTGGAATTATACAGAGATGCCTGTACGTGATCCTGATGTTGCCACCCATCATTTGGGTTTGCCAAAAGAACATCGAGGATTCAAACAAGCCGCGAGAAGAACACACCCAACCTATGCTTCCAAAATTGAAGCTGAAGTGGATAAGCTAATCAAACCCAACTTCGTCAGAGAAGTTCAATATCCCAAGTGGTTGGCTAATATTGTCCCTGTAATGAAGATGAATGGACAAATTAGGGTTTGCATCGATTTCAGATATCTTAATCGGTATTGTCCTAAAGATGATTTCCCAGTTCCGATTACAGAACTCTTAATTGATGTGACGGCTGGATATGAAGTACTTTCATTCATGGATGGATATTCTAGATATAATCAGATCCGAATAGCCCCAGAAGATGAGGAATATACAGCCTTCAGAGCTCCTCAAGGTGTTTTTTGTTACTGGGTGATTCCCTTTGGTTTAAAGAATGCAGGTGCAACATATCAACGCGCCATGCATCGTATCTTCAAACCTCTTTTAGGGAAGTTTGTTGAATGCTATGTAGATGATTTGGTGGTTAAATCCAAACAACTTTCTAATCACTTGGCTGATTTGAAAGTCATATTCCACAAGCTTCGACAACATTTTTTGAAGATGAACCCCTTAAAATGTGCTTTTGGGGTAACCTTAGGAAAATTCCTCGGCTTTGTTGTACGCCATCGTGGTATTGAAGTCGATCCTGAGAAGACCAAATCAATCCTTGGTATGTCACCTCCTCAGAATTTGAAATAATTAAGAGGACTTCAAGGACACTTAGCCTATATTCGGCGTTTCATCGCCAATTTGGCAAGAAAAAGTTTACCCTTTACCAAATTATTGAAGAAAGGAGTCACTTACCAGTGGAATGAAGAATGTCAAGAAGAATTTTATGTCCTCAATAAATACATCTTGAGTCCACTAGTACTCATGCCACCTGTTGAGTGTAGACCTTTTATCCTCTATGTGACAGCTTTAGAGCGATCATTGGGTGCCTTTACCGCTCAAAAGAATGATGCTGGGAATGAAAATAGTCTCTACTATCTCATTAGAACTATGCTTGAAGTAGAAACCCGGTATTCAAGTACTGAAAAGTGCTGCCTAGCATTAATCTTTGCAGTTCAGAAACATAGACACTACCTGCAACATCATGAGGTCCAATTGGTATCTCATAATAATCCGCTCAAATTAATCCTTAGTCGTCCAATGCTTACATGACATCTGGCAAGGTGGGCGGTTATTCTACAGCAGTTCGACATTTAGTATGTGTCTCAAAAGGCAATTAAGGGCCAAGCTCTGGTTGATTTCCTGGATGAACATCCTTCCGTGGAAGACACGTATTCAGATATCGAACTCCCTGATGAGGAAGTTTTCTCTATTCAAGAGAGTCCTCAAACATGGGAAATGTATTTTTATGGTGCTTCTAGAAGTCCAACAGGGAAGAAAATGGAAAATCATAAATTCAACAAAGTTGGTTTAGGAATTGTGCTCATTTCTCCAGATAAGGCAGTGTTACCTTATTCCTTTTTGTTTTGGGAAGGTGGTACCAATAATGAAGCTGAATACCAAGCTCTCATTACAGGCTTGGAATTAGCGCTTCAAGCACAATTGAATCACTTAAAGGTGAAAGGTGATTCAGACCTGGTAATCAAACAAGAAAATGGGGATTATGCCATCAGAAAAGAAGAATTAATCCCTTTGTATGATTATGTCAGAGAGTTACTGTCGGAATTCCCTTCAGAACCGACATTTTCTTATGTCCCAAGATCACAAAATGCTCAAGCTGATGCACTGGCTAATATAGCCCCAGCTTTAGCATATCCAAATCGGGACGAGACAACCATCTGTATTTCTCACCGTCGTGCAATTTCACCTTATGTTCAAGTCAGAAGAGAGGAAATTAATGAAATTTGTCTCATTCTTGAACCATATGGTCATACTACATGATGGATGTCACCTATCAGGGAATACCATCAAAATGGAACACTTCCACCTGATAGAGCCGAGAAAGAACAAATTCGGCGACGTGTGGTCAATTTTACTCATTATGATAACCCAAACCACCTCGAGAAAATTCTCTACAAACATGGTTTTTATGGAGTTCTCTTCAGATGTACTGATGGTGAAGAGACAATGGCTGTCATAAAAGAAGTGCATGCAGGAGTCTGTGGTGCCCACCAGTCTGGACATAGACTGTCTGATCAAATTCGAAGGCTTGGATACTTTTGGCCTTCAATGATACAAGATTGTGTTAATTTAACAAAGAAGTGTCATTCATGCCACGTATATGCCAACTTCATTCATCAACCTCCAGAGTTGCTTCATACAGCTAAATACTCATGGCCATTTTCCACATGGGGAATGGATGTGGTGGGACCTTACCCTTCAGCTACGGCCAAGCAGTTTAAGTACATTCTTACTGCTACTAATTTCTTTTCCAAATGGGCAGAGGCAGTACCTCTCAAAAAAGTCAGTTCCAAAGGCATTGTTAGCTTCATCAAGTCTAACATCATTACTAGATTTGGTGTCCCTCATACCATATTGACGGACAATGACACCAACTTCTGTTTTTCTGAGGTAAAGAAATTGTATCAAGAATACAACATTAAGTCCAACCATTCATCTCGATATCATGCAGCGGCTAATGGCCAGATATAGGCCTTCAACAAGACTCTTTCAATTATACTGCAAAAGATGGTGGATAAAGATAAGAAGTCATGGCCTGATAAACACTTTCATGCTTTATGGGCTTATCGGACTACCACTCGCAATGCAACGCGGTCAAATACATATTCATTGGTATATGGAACAGAAGCAGTCTTGCCAATTGAAGTTCAATTTCCCTCACTCAGAATATCCATTTGTGATCAGTTATCTACAGATGAGCAATCCCAAAAGCGGTTGAATGAATTGGAACAGTTAGATGAGAAAAGATTGTGCACTTTGCACCACTTGGAAATCTATCAGAATCGAATAGCACGAGCCTTTAACAAAAAAGTTCGTCTTCGTTCATTCATTCAGGGAGAATTGGTATTGGTTCTCAGAGCACCAATGATACCAGGAAAGAAGCCTCCCAAGCTTGAACCAAAATGGGATGGACCTTATTCAATACATAAAGTCTACTCCAATGGAGCATATTCTCTAATCTCAATGGATGGAGAACACATCACGACTCCAACTAATTCCAGATTTCTGAAGAAGTATTTTGTATAAACACAAAATATTGTTCCCAGATCCAAGAACAATCACATTGGTTCATATTTTGTCTTACATGACACTAAACTGTATTATGTCCTATCTACATGACATTAAACTGTACAGAAGTTCCATATTTTGTCCTACATGACACTAAACTGTATTATGTCCTATATACATGACATTAAACTGTACATAAGTTCCATACTTTGTCCTACATGACACTAAACTGTATTATGTCCTATCTACATGACATTAAACTGTACGGAAGTTCCATATTTTGTCCTACATGACACTAAACTGTATTATGTCCTATCTACATGACATTAAACTGTACAGAAGTTCCATATTTTGTCCTACATGAAACTAAACTGTATTATGTCCTATCTACATGACATTAAACTGTACAGAAGTTCCATATTTTGTCCTACATGAAACTAAACTGTATTATCTCATATCTACATGACATTAAACTGTACAGATGTTCCATATTTTGTCCTACATGACACTAAAATGTATTATGTCCTATCTACATGACATTAAACTGTACAGAAGTTCCATATTTTGTCCTACATGACACTAAACTGTATTATGTCCTATCTACATAACATTAAACTGTACAGAAGTTCCATATTTTGTCCGAGATGACATTAAACTATATTGTGTCCTAGCAACATGACATTAAACTGTGTGGCACTTCCAACGTCCAGCATGACGATAAACTGTAAAAAGTCCCCAGAACTGATATCCTCGTATTGGTTCACCTTAGTCCTAGCTACATGACTTTAAACTGTACACCACCAGTTCGTCCTTGCTATATGACATTAAAACTATAAATCAATGGTCCAGTATGACTTTAAACTGCAACTTCGTCCCACATGACATTAAACTGTGAAAAAGTTCCATGAACCGTCCAGCATGACCTTAAACTGCATCATCCCTGGTCCATGTATATGACCATAAACTATTTGCAAATCCCTTACGTCCAGCAAGACGTTAAACTATGACGTCCTAACTACATGACGCTAAACTGTATAAAAGTCCCGTACGTCCGGAAAGACGTTAAACTATATAATCTCAAAGGTCCAGTATGACATTAAACTGCACCATTCACGGTCCATGCATATGACCTTAAACTATTCTCACTTTCGTCTGACATGACGTTAAAATGGTACACTCTTTTGTCCTTACTGCATGACAATAAACTGCACAATCCCCCTTTCGTCCAATATGACGTTAAACTGTATTGTCCCCATCGTACTAACTACATGACGCTAAACTGTACAGAAAGTCCTTGATATGTCCTACATTACATTAAACTGTTATTTTGTCCCTACTACATGACACTAAACTGTGCAGCACCAATAGCCCTAACTGCAAGACTTTAAACTGCATAGTCCCTTTTTTATGTCCTACATGACATTAAACTGTGCATCGTTAAGGTTGTTATTACCTCTTGTTTCTCACACCGAGTATGACTCATGTGAACTTAGAGCGAACATCAACCATAACACTCCCTTTGGGCCACTAACCATGTGTAAGTCCCAACAACATTTTTTATTATATCATTGTCCACAAGAACAACTTGATCATTAATTCATGATTTAATTGAACTACACAGACTTTGATCCTTGCCCTCCAGGCTGGGTATGTAGGCAACCTCCCAGGGTTCAAGCCCAAAAACAATCTCTTCACATCCGTTCACCACCATCTCATATGATGTTGATTCGTGAAACCGCCCCTGGAATCAATATCTTTACATTGATTCACTTTCGTCCTTGTTATATGACGTTAAACTATGAAACACTTTTGTCCGATACGACAATAAACTACAATATTCTTTGATTTCCTCATTTGAGAAGGAACCATTATTGACATTGATTTTTTCAATCATGTTTCATTTCAAAAGACTACGTGCATACATGGTAATGCCTAAACTTTTTATCTCAGGTTAAACCATCATTGCACTAAAGTCCCCTTTCACCCTTCACATGTACGAACCAAATTTGTACAAAGGGTAATCCTAGAACTACGTGGACATGATTCCCATCCTTATGGGATACGTAGGAACATTCGAGTATCCATCGAATCCAGTCCCAAGTCATTTGGGCCTAACCCCAAATTTCACTTTCAGTCCCTTGGCTGAAAAGTCCTCATGAAAACACACACTTTGTATTCATTATTATGGTCTGAATTCTATGACCCTAAACTAAGATCACTAATACTTTTGTCCTACACGTCGTTAAACTACATTTCATGAACTATGTATGGCTTAATTCTAATTCTTATGAGATACAAAGTGAAGTACAAAATTTCAATTCAGGACCCAGCCACAACATGATTATGGTTATCATTGACCTATGTATCTCTATATACATTGGACAATACCCATCTTTATGTGTTATAATCCTAACCTTAAATATTTTCAGATCCTCATAACCCTTTTCATGACTTCTAGTCACAAAAATGTCAAACTTCTGAGAATTCTTTTGCTTGACTATGCAGCACGTGCCCATAGGTGGCCTTGCATAAAAAGTCCACATAACAGACTTGTCAGCCGAAAGATTCTATTTATTTGACCATGCAGCCAATGCCCTTAGGTGGCCCTGCATATTTCAACCCCTTAACTGGTTTTGTTAAATAATATTAACTTCATTCTTGGTAAGAATGCCTCTTTTGTCCTTATTTGCCAAAAACGACAGTATGTAGGGATCCGCAAAAAAATAGCCATCCTTAACATATTTGTCCCATATCCTTTTTCCTGATCTGAAAGTATTCAAGTCTATGGTTTATTCTTCTTCCCTACGTTTGGGTCAGACCTTTGTAGGAGTGATGTTCATCCAGTTCTTCGATATTCTTGTTCGGAAATATCTTCTCCATATTCAAGTACCTCTTTCCATAAAAAAAACTCTATACTTTAGAAAATTTGAATCTCCATAAACGTTCACTGGCTTTTAGCACTAGGAATGTAAATTTCTGGGACTTCTTTTTCCTGACTATGCAGCACGTGCCCATAGGTGGCCTTGCATAAACAGTCCACATAACAGACTTGTCAGCCGAAAGATGCTATTTATTTAACCATGCAGCCAATGCCCTTAGGTGGACCTGCATATTTCAACCCCCTAACGGGTTTTGTTAAATAATAGTAACTTCATTCTTGGAAACTACTTCTTCTAATGCCTTTTAGCTCTTTTTCATATAATTCCTCAGATTCAAATATTCTTAAGCCATAGTTTACATATTTTCCCTCATAATTGAGTATGGTAGTATGTTTTCAGATGAACTTTTAAGGAATAGTTTTAATTCTAGTCCATTTCGGTCAAAGCTATTTCGACCTTAAACATTAGCCCCTTTATGTCTGACATGCATGACTTTAAACTGCCAGATTCCTTGTTTTTCTTTTTCACCTCAGAGTCAAATCCTCTTTTCTCTCCGGATCCAACTATGAGGGGGGACTTTTGTTGACGCTCCTTTCCGTCACAGAGTCTAACAACTGAAAAAAAGGAAATACCTTAGTACAAAGTGATTCATCCTTTTAAGAAACATCAAAAATCGACAAAGGCAGGAAGAAAGGATCAACAGCAACTACACCGCGCAAGTTATATCACTGTCGCGCAAGTACACTTGCGCGACACTATTGGTCGCGCAAGTGACTTGCGCGACCTAAGTGATAACCGCCCGGGGTCTTCTCCTACCTATAAATAGACCCTGTGGGCCCCCCATTCGGGGAGGATCTTTTTCCAGAAACTCAGATTGAAGCTCTCGACGCACAAGTCTCTTCTCAAAGCATCCGGAACACTTCTAAGGTAATTTCTTACCTAGAATGGAAGATCTAAAGAGAAGAAAGAAGGCCTAAGTGTTGAAACTTATCAAAACTTGCGCGCCGACTTAGTTCCTTCAATATAACTTGTGCGTCCCTTTTCTGGAAGAACCTCAAGAGGATTCTAAAGGGTTTAAAAAAGAGTCGCTCAAATATTTCAATGCTGGTTGAAAATCGCGCAAGTACACCATGTGTCGCGCAGGTATACCTGTGCGACCAAAACTTGCGCGCCCACGGAAGAAATGTGCGCCTTTCAAGACTTGCGCGCCCCTACCTTTTCGGGTGCCCATCTTGCCCATTTTACCCCTCTTAAGCCATTACACCTTTCCTTTTCAAGATTCAGTCTTCAAGACATTCTTCAAAGCCATTTATGGCACGATTTCTTGATTTGACTTCCTTATCTGAAAAGAATTATGTGGAATATCTCTCAAAACCTAGTGATTTAAATATCATTATGTCACTAAATATAGAGAGTTCATTCATTCAACCTCATTCTTTAAGATGAGAGAATCCTTATCTTGGGAATCCTCCTAGGGAGTAATCCCCAATCATAATCCTTTAACTTGGGAATCCTCCTCAGGAGTAAGCCCCAATTTCAAATCTGGGCATCCTTCTTTAAGAGTAAGCCCCAAATTCTTAATGTTCCCAAACTTGGGCATCCTCCTCAGGAGTAAGCCCCAAACCTTAATCCCTAACCTGGGTCTCCTTTTTTTGGAATATGACTCAGTCATAACCTGGGCCTCCTTTTCAGGAATAAGTCCCAGTTATAATCTTGGGCATCCTTCTTAGGAGTAAGCCCCATGTCCCCTAACCTGGGTCTCCCTTTTAGGAATAAGACTCAGTCATAACCTGGGCCTCCTTTTTTAGGAGTAAGTCCCAGTCATAATCTTGGGTTTCCTTTTCAGGAGTAAACCCCAAACCCCCTTAAACTTTCTCTTAACAAGTCCTAATTTACCCTTGATTTGGGTTTCCTTTTCAGGAGTAAAACCCAATCATAAATCCCCTCCTAACTTGGGAATCCTCCTTAGGAGTAAGCCCCAAGATTAGAGTATTCAAATCTCCATAAAGCATATATACCTTTATGGACTCTGTTCCTGGATTTTCTCCCTAAAAGTGAATCCTAAACCTTCATCTATCTGGGCAGACATACATACCTAGGCCCCAAACAATTTCTTATGATTGCATCTTTCATGGCACAATTGTCTAATTTTTACCAATACCTCTTGTTTCTCACACCGAGAATGACTCACGTGAGCTTAGAGTGTAAAAGTAATTATGACATTCTTCTTTGAGCCATCAATCATAAACATCATACTCTATTACTCGAACTACGTGGGTTTTGATTCCTTTTCCAAAACAAAGGATACGTAGGTAGACCATTTATGGGTTCGATCCCAACTTTGAAATAATCCTTGTCTTTCTGAATGACGATAAACTTCAAGTGCCCCACTGAGTGGCTTTAAAACCAGCCTGGTCATCATAATGACCAAGAGACTTTTAAATAAATATTTTGAAGGATACCATTGACCAAGAATCTCTAAACAGATATAGATGATTCTCTATTGATGATGAACCTCGAATACATATAAAAGATTCTCTAAATTTCTTGCATATTTAATCATTGATTGTTAAAACTAAAGGAAAGCACATTTTATACTTGGTAATGTAATAAGGATTCACGAACATAACTTAAATCTATAAAGAGAGTCCCGGAGTAGACAATAATTCACCTCAAAAAGGTGTGATGAGTCTGACCTCCCATTCTCTCGACCAATGCAAATTCCTAAGCCTCATCAGTCCACAAGCTAATGAGCGCCTACCTTTGGAAAGTGGGTCCAAACGGATGTGGAATCATTGGATGTTTCCGGTTCTACGAACAAACCCACTAGAAACCGATCGGAACGTTTGAATCTCTCGTCCAGGAGGTCATCCCCGAAATCCGTCGAGGAAACAATAATTTATTTGGGATTTTATCCTCTATAACTTATAGGTTCTCAATGTAGCTAATGAGTTTGTCTATGTCAGTATGAGATTTATCACCTTCTCCAATATTACCGTGAAATAGGGCCTTAGATATCACAAACCATTCAGATATTTCTCTCTCTTCATATATTTCATAAAGACGATCGAGTATGATATTAGCATACATGTATTAATTTGACATTGTGAGTACACTAGACATTAATTATAATAGTAATCACTAAAGGGATATCATATCACTCAAGTTCTAATTATAGTTAGTTAACACTCTATAGATCTCCTTATTTTCATGTGGATCAGGTAATGAGGATTTTAACATGTAAGAATTTTGTTTATTACCCAACAGAACCCAAAGGTGTATGAACCATTCCTTGATGTTTCTTCTAGTAAGGAGGCGGCCTTTCTAAAATATTGATTACTTGGATAATTTGGTTAATGGAATATACATTATTATAATATTATAAAAGTGAACATTATTATCACTCTTCATGATTAGAATTTATGTGAGTCAGAATAAAATTGATTTTTATAATGTCTCACACTATTATATCAATTTAAAATATCTCTCACTATTGAACACAAAATTAATAATTTATCAGAAATTATCATTGAAAGATCCATTTGATCCATATCATATCCCAATAAAGGGATTGATCAATTAATGAATGTTATCTAGGTATGTAGGTCTTAAAAAATTGTGATATTTTAACTCCATGATATATTGAGTGAATTAATCCATCATGGAATTCTAATTGTGATTTCCTCAACATTTTCTTATAATAAACACCATGCCTAGAAAGGGATACTCTTATTGATTTGAAACGGTTATAAAAACCCAAAATAATCATAATAACTCCCATTATAACAGTAAGCATAATAAAATAGTTTTTCCAAAAACTTATTTATGTTTGTTTCATTCCTAATCTTCTAAGGGAAAGATAATTATGATTTATTATTAGATTTATGGATTTTATTATATTATTTGTAAATTGATTGTTGATTTATATTTTTATAGAATTACTTAAATTATGGTTATTTTACATAAGTGATTAACTATGTATTGATAAATCATTTACACAAAATCAATTTAATTAAATTTTTTCTTTGTATATTAATTTATTTATTTATGTGATCATGGTATTACATCCATGAAATAAGTAATTCTTAAGACACAAATATATACATACAAAAATGACCCAATCATGATCTTATCTAAAGATTGACTAATTATAGGTAAATTAATCGACATATGGAAAAGGGATAAAATATTTATTTCAATCATTCAATGAGTTAAAATATTACAACTATCCACCTATGTATCACCTAGGTCAGAATAATCTTGGTACCATTAGGAACCTTCATCATGTTCCATAGGATAATGATTTTGATACCTATATTTACATCTCACACATAGGTGGGAAAAACCAAAACATTGGTTAATGGAAACTATATAAATCATCCTAGATATGAACATCTAATATAATTATATATGTAGAGTCGAATAATTGGAAATAATATTTAATTTGATAATAAATAATTGACAACCAATTAAATACATTAATTTAAATAATTCAAACTTATACACATGCCATGTTCAAGATCACGATCAGTCAAACATATGAAATGATTAAAAACAGTTTCACCAGCTATAATTTTCCTATATTCAATATATATAATTATCATAAATTCATTTAAATAATTAATTAATTTATTAATTCCCTTTACCTTAATAACAATTATTTTTCTTTTGGGTACACCCATCATAAATGCCTTCATGGAATTAATGCAACATAAACAATAATTATAGACAAGTTCAATAAATTAATTAGTATTTATTACTCTTTAAATACATTATTAAAATATCAATCCCAAATATATATAATCAGTGTAATTTGGTTTTAACACCAAAATTATGTAATTATGTTAATTTAAATATATCCATTATTGGGAGTCCTCAAACCATGTACTTATGATCCACACACTGTGTACCCTATAAAAAGTATTCTTGATAAAAAAATATGTAGTATTAGATTTTATCTTCATTGGACTATAAATTGTGTAATAACTAGCTATATGACTTGTCTAAATGTTGTTGTGTTAATTTGAAACCCTTTTAATGACTTGGAATGTTCTTATGGTATAGGTCCACCTGACAGTTATTCTATTTACATGCCACGTGTTCTGCAAGATGTGTGTTTTCATAAACCACCAAATGACTCGGAATGTATTTCTAATGTGGTAATTAATTAATTCCACACTATATATGTTAGTTATATTACATATGTTTCATTAATTATACAATATTTCATTATATTATTCTATGAAACAATGTATTTTACCATATGGTTAGCATGAATTTCTCCTCTAAAATATATATATACTACACAATGTGTATTCTAGATACAGACCATGTAATTTGATATTCCATGTGTTAGGATAACCCAATATACATGTAATGTGCAGTAAATACACCACAAGTACTCAATTATTGTCGTGTTCTGTATCTCTTAAAAAACATTGTGATGTGAACATGGGTACATGATGTTAACAATAGTTGTAGATGATGTAACAATGTCTCAATATCCAGAATCCTTGGAACTACCCAATGGAATATGTGAGATCTCTTCATCAATTGTTTGACATTAAAAAAATAAAATTCTTTGATGAAATAAATAAAATGTAAAATGAATTTCAACTAAAGATGAAATTAGAAGGAGGATATTCTAGAATTAATATATATGTCCCCCATTGTGCATATCAAACAAGAATCGAATAATTAATTATAAAATTAAAATGTGACATATACAATACAACTTAAAGGTTTTGGGAATAGTTAATGCACTTCATTGAAAAATAAACATAACATTTTTTCAGATTCCATGGACAATTTTCTAAATTTTAATGTTGTAAATGTCATAAGATGTAAAATATTTTCATAGAATTATTAAATAGAGAATCTCAAATGACAGAGAGTATAATTTCTATTTTAATTTATAATTAATTTTTATTTATTCTAAGAAAATAATACCCTGTTAGAGTATAATTATTTTATGAATTTTTTTATCATCTAAATTCTATTTTAGTTTACAATATTTTTATAAGCAGTATCAAAGTTTAAAATCCTTCTAGCGTTGATCCACACATGATCCATTGATCTCAAAATGACCCTAATGTAAGTATGAGTTCTAGGTTTTTGGATATATCATATTATTTTGTTAATTTTGATCACTTTTACTTCCATCAGTCTTAAAGGATCTTCTCTGGTTCTTCTATTTATTGATATGAGGAAATGATTAAATCGAGACAGATTAAAATATATGTGAAACAATTCCAAAATCTATATTTACCCTTTACAATAAAAATAACAATATATTTTGAGTGTAATGGTTTTAGTCAAAAATAATAGTAATTTGAATGTGGTACCTCAAATAATAAAATTATCATAATTTTACCCTATTTCATATAGAAAAAATAATTTTATTATTTTACGGCATGTGCTAATTTAAACAATGATAAAAATTATTTTACCAGCTTAATAATTAATATTTTTCACTACAAATGATCTTGGTCAACTTTTATTATTATTTATTCATTGAATAATTAAATAAATACTTATTAAATATTTATTCATTAACAAATAATCAATTCAAACTCTATAGAATACATTTTTATTAAATACTCATCAACTAAAATAAATATATTTTATTCCAAATCTCGAAAATAAATAAAATATCTAATTTATGTGTTCAATTATAATTTAATAAAAATTATCCTCAATCTTGAGAATAATATTTAATCCTATAATAAAATTTAACTAGAATTTAATCACGATCAATAGACGTGCATATTGTGTTACCATCTTGGATTTTTTCTCAATGGTATTAGGTGAGATTGTGTAAAATCCAAGATTAATATCTTATAATGGGATATGGAATCATAGAGAAAGATCATAATGTTGCAATATCTACAAACACATTTGAGTTCTCACTCTTCAAAACAGTCCCTTTGTCTAAATATATTATCAATATGGTTTCACATCTGGGTCATTTATATATATGGGTAATAAGTAATTCATTGACTATCTAAAATAAACATGTCATTACACTATTGGAATGTAATTTAATGAGATTGTTCCATTATAACTCCATTTATATCTAATGGGATGAGATATCTAATTTCATAAAGATTAATGTAAAAAATAATTCTTTGAATTATTCATTAACAACATGTCATTGGTGACACACCCGACATGCCCTATATCCGGTGAACTTATGGTGACATTATTTTGATCATTAAATATAACATTGTTAGTCATGGCATGAATTACACTCAATACAAACTATCTAAGGACAATTAAAAACACTCATAGATTATAATATTAGATTACACAAACACATTTTGAGTTACTAATTGATGTTATGTTCTCATAATCTATCATCTTAGTGGTTACCATGTAAACTACCTGAGAAGTAGTTTGGTCTTCTTACGAGTACCCACACCTGACTATACATATTTATTTGTCCCATAATTGAATGCTATCAGACTGTAGGACTATATTTAATAATATCATTATGGTATTTCATTTTTCTCATCAAATCGGGGAACTACACGACCTTATCAATGTGAAAAATACTATAGAACATTATTATAAAAAATTAAAAGTGATAAAATGAAAAATATATAATAAAATGTTTTATTAAAATTAAAATAATAGAAAATACATGTAATCCAAAGTAAAAACTTCTGGTTCTAGAACACCAACTCCAATAACAAAAACATTACTTAATGTATGGTAGTGATATATAATTCTAGTCCCACCCATCAGATTCATATCATGTTCTTTCATATGTGTGTTCCATAGATCATACAATTTATGAAAATATTTCATCAGTTTTAATTACATGATTATGTAGAGTGGATTAAAAACAAAAAATTCCCCAATCAAGGAATTATAGTTAAAACTAAGTGAATACCCATGAGTGGATATGTTTATGGGTATTCACAACTCCAAATTTTGGCAAGGAATATAATTAGATAATTTCATTAGTAGGAAAAGAGTACATAAATGATCATATAAGTTATTAATGATAATTAAATATTGTCTATAATTACATGGTAATAATAACGAAAATAATTGTATGCATAAAAAAATATCTAAATGTGACAAATTTTAAAAAAGGCTTCGTATAAAGAAAGTACATTACTAAAAAGTATGTATTAGTGAATTTATTACATTGAGTGGGAGATACTAAAATCATGAGAGGAGCTCCATAATATCATGATGAAATATTTGGAGGAATTTAAAGAGGGATAAGAATAGTAACTTAATTATAAATTTATTTTGAGTGAAGTGAAATGAGAGGTTGGTGGGGTTCTTTATAACTTGGGGTGTATTCATTACTAATTTCTTGTAATCAATGTATTAAAATAATGAAAACCACATACCAACACATTGTATTTTACATTATCTTTACCAAAGTGGAGTGGTTTTCAATATATTATTAGGTTAATTATTGTACTCATTAAAATAATATTATCCATGATTTAGATTTGATTCATGTTTATAAATACTTTTCTTTAAAACCTTAAAATATAATGTAGTTCTTTGAGGATATATTATTGTTTTAGAAAATTAATCGAATATCATCAAAATACATTATTCAAAATGTAAACTATATTTATGTTCGTTTATTACCATTATAGTATTTATAAAATAACTTTTAGTCTATTTTAATGTACTAATACATAGCATATTTAATTTTTACCAATAAATTCAATAGTCTCAAAATTTTATGGTAAAATAACGATTAGATTCTTTCAAAAATATTATTTCCTAAATAATCTTTATTTTTTAACTATTAGTTTGTAAAGATCAGAATTTTCAGTTTTAAATACAAAATCCTTATTTACTATAAAATACAGTTTTTTTTTGCAACACTAACAACTTTTTACCCCATATATAAATTACCTTAGAAAATATTAATTTGTAATATAATGTATATATAAATATATATTATTTAATAATAATATTTCAGGATGGTAATATTTATTTCAATATTCTTGAATTTTTCTAAAAGATTGTTTTATTTGAAACTATATATTACCCAAAAATAAAAGTTGGTTTTCTTCATATCAAAATCGAGTGTTTATAAAACTCATTATATAATTTTTATTATAAACTAACAATTTAAAGCGATATATATAATCAAAATTTTATTAAAATGTAAAATATATAAATTATTACTACTAGGGTATAGATACATAACTCATTATTAGACCATCATATGTCCTAAGGATAAGGTGTGTGATGTTGGTACTTTCACATAGTGGCTAGAAAACATTATTTGGGTCATGATATTTATAATTATTTTGGTCTCACATAAATGGTTTTTATCATATTTCAGTTGTTAAATATTGGCTTGTCTTCGTCAATGGAAAAGACTAATGAAGCCAAATCCTGTAGAAGATCGTATATATGGGGATCATAGGGTATATTCATACTATTCATGGAAATGGATTATTATTTCATTTTTTATTATATTTTACTACCATCATTAATATAAACTAATTATAATGGTCAGTGTAGAATGGTATCATTATCGATGGTTATAATTATTAATGGTATTTTAAATATAACATGCTATATATTTTTATGGTAAAAATTACAAATTTACTGAATTTGTTTCTATAAATCCATTAGTCATTTAGTAATTTATTTATTCTAAGTGTAATTTAATTTATAAATGTATGGGTCATTACCTGTAGTATCCGGACATGGATGTTATTTCTAGGAAATCCACATGCTCAAATAATTTCGAAATTTCATGACTGTACCATAAACACAGTCTAATAACATATACATATCCCTAGAGTTTTTATCTAATGTTCACTTATAATAATACTTATTATATTACCTCTACCAAGAAAAATTATTATTTATTAAATTACAGTTATCATCTCATTTAACTCATCAACATTTGACTAGATTTAAAACACCAAATTTATCCTCACCTGTTATCATTATAATATCCAAAGATATCTAAAATTTTATTTGATAAAAACTATAGAAGCTAACTGAAATGAACATCTCACCCACATAATTTATAGAAAATATTTTTTTACATTACATTCTAAAGACCATTTTTTTAAAGTGTTTTAGTGAGTTTAGAAAAAATATTTACAAAACCCCAACATGTTATCTATATCAATTATACATTTTTACATATATATAAGATAACAATTAATCTATAATGAGTTTTAAACATCTCCCAAAAATTATCCACATAATAAAATCTTCTATACACATCATAATTTTCTATACATAAAAAACGTAGGAAATGAAAACATAAGAATTAGGTGATTTCAGATTCTCAGTCACAGTCAATATAACCATTACCAATCAAATATCATAAGATAGTATAATATGACCATATCAGTATAAAAATTTTATATATGATATATATACTAATTAAATTATGGATAATAAATCACTCCAAATGACTTGGCATAAAAGAAGCATGAATTAAAAGCGTGCGGAAATATGAGTCAACATGCATGTGCTATAAGATAATAACATAGTTATGAGAAAAAAATAAATTATGGTAAAGTATTATCAATATGGAAAAATACTTTTTATAATGAACATTACATTAATGACCCAAACCATTATTTTACACACATATGACAAACTAAAATTTACTCATGAATACATATCCAATTAGATATAAAATTTTCAACAAATGCATTAGAGGGCGATAATGACGCCCACCTGTCATTCTTCCATACTTATGAGTTCCATTTGTAAATAATTCAGCGATCACATCATAAACTATCCATGTAAATAAGTGGGTTTCATAAAAAATTCAAATTCAATTTTTTTTGTTTTTATAGAATAATGAACCCATTGTATGAAATTTTGTTTCATTGAATAAATGATAATGAACCCGTGGAAATAAAATGAGTTTTAAACAATTATAAAATAAAATTATATATAAAATAAAATTATAATTCATTAAATAATAATTAGATTATATTCCTATACAGGAAAAAGATTACTATAAAACATCATTAACATTCTAGGTTAATATTTTTAATCAATATTACAGAGAATATTTCATTTACACTATATAGATGTAGGAAATATTGATAATTTAACAAAATTTCCACTCAATCAATATAATTAATATAGGTGACCAAATTTAAATTGACTAAAGTAGTTGTATATTGTTCTATGTGAAAAAAACTGGAATATTGCTTATATTTTTACACATGAGATGATTAAGCAAGGCAAATGAAATAATTGACCTTTAATGTAAAAGACAATGATATTTTTTAATCCATATCTAGAAATAAAGTGGATAGTTAAATTTGAAAAAATTCCTCAAACATGAATAAGATGTTTCAAATGATAAACAATTAGATGAAGAATTTTTTTCTAGAGTTTTAGAAAAATCTCTTTCGACATAATAAATATCATTGATAATTTTAATTAATTTTAAAATAAATAAATTATAAAACAAGAATAAAAATAATTTATCATATAATACATGAAATATTTTATGTAAATAATCATATAAAGTTAAAATTTTAGTGTAATGATTATTTACCTTATAAATGTTAAAAATAGATCTTCTGAAATATTGATAAAAACCCCAAACAAAAAATTAGAAAATTTATTTAAAAATATCAAATAAATGTAAATTATTATGATAGTAATATAATTATTTATTAAATAATTTTTAAGGATTATATAAAATTAATCTCCTGAATTCATATATGAAAAAATGGAGGTTCATGATCGATATGAAGAGACATGATAGGTTTCACTTTTAAGAAACACATTTGGTAAAATATGTTGCAGGGGGAAATAAAATTTTGAGGGAACATGTAAGGCCACATGAATTTCCAATTATAAGGCTGATGGATTTTAAAAATAGTAAAAATTACATATATGGATTAACTTTTTTAAACATTAATGTTTTTGTAAATAATTTTTGTAATAAATACCATTACGGTTTAAGTAGAATTTCGATAAAACCCCCCTTAAACTTGGTGTCAATTAAATTGAAAACCACATAAAAAATGTACATGATATGTATCCTAAAATCTAATTAATATTTTAGAATTAATTAATTAGGATATAATCTCACCATTTTAAATTTATGATGGTTCTCATTATGAAATTATTCTAAATAAATTAAATTTCAATATAAATAACCGCATGCCTCATTACAAGCTTAGTGGAAATTTACTATAAAATACCTTATAATAATACCATATAATAATCTACAATTTTATTAATATTTTCTAATTTATAACCTATTATAAATATATATTATAATTTTTCTATAAATTTATATTAGTTAGTTAAAGTTTATTTTTGATATTAAGTGTTCCTTGCCTTGATCTGTTTTGAAGTATTTTCATAATAGTGGTGTTGTTATTCATTATAACCTGAAATTTTTTCATTTAGAAAAAATATAATGTAATTCAATTTAATTTTTATATTTATTTAATATTTTGGAATTTTATTTTGTGGTCATTTTTATAGGATCCTCAAATATGAATTTGGTGATGATTTTATTTTAATGATTCCTAGTGAACAAAGGGTGTTTTAATAAATAATGAGTTGTATTTTTATATTATCATTACAAAAAAATATCATCATTTATTTTTTTATAACTCCTATTACTATCAATTAAATTCAAATTTTCGTCCATGGAATAAATATATTGTATTTTTCATGTAGATTGATTGACCAAAGCCAACAAGAACATACGATAATTAATGGGTTATTTTTAGATGACTTGGTTTTATTATTGTTATACAAGAAGAACTGTGATCTTATTTATTCTTTATTATTATGATATATTCTAATTTTAAATAAATATATTAATAATAAAACGTATGCCTTTATAATAATAATATAATGAAATCATTTTTTCACTTACAATTCTCTTTTGGACGAATGAATTTATCACTATTGTTTAATGATTATATTGTTAATAGGGTGTCTAATTTTTCATTCACAAACTATAACAATATAATAAATTATCCATTAAATCCATTATCATAAGAAAAAATGTATATATTTGATGAAACTGAATTTAGAAATTAATAATTACATGACGGGGATAATCACAACATATACATGAATGATGATTTCATTTTCCATAGAATTGAGAAAATGAGTAGTATATTATCTCTTTTCAAAATCCAAAACAAGTTATAAATATCATTATATATATATATATATATTAAATAATGTGTTTTGACTTACCTGGTAAGGTGGGGTAGGAAAATGAAATATGTTGCGTCATGGAGGTGGTAGTCTCCACAATGAACCTATGAAGGTTATATTGTTTATAATAGAAAAGGGAATGATATTTAATGATTATAAAAAAATGTAATAAAAAACCATTATAATAACAATAAATTATTTAAAATTTTATAATGGTGTAGTGTAATTTGGGGATGAACATGTCAATGTAAATAAATATAACTGAGGGAAGTGTTTTTAGAAATTTATATCTCACTTCATTGATTTTCATGTTTACAATAGGTGTTAAGACTTTGAGGGATGGTATATTGGGATAAGTAAAAAATATTGAAAGTGAAACAAAATATTTAGTATAATTTTGTTCTTTTATTTTTAACAACATGTATTTTGGTATGAGGGGATTTGAAATATGAGTGAACCATTTATAAGTGAAAAAGTGATGTCACATTTGTAATTACCAAAACATTTTCAATAACATAGAGTCAAATTAAAGGAAAGTGGCTCCAAAACTAAGAACGAATAGATAATGGGAGGGATAATGTTGTGAAATTTGACAAAAACCATTACAAAATTTATTTCAAACATGTTTATGGTATTTCCTTATAATTTAACACATTTTTATCATTTTGATTATTACCATGGTAAATATATTTTACCATTGTAATTTATCATTTATTATTGAAAATAAATCAGTAATTATTACATAATTTGTAATTAATAATACAAAATTTTAAAAAAATAATTATATTTATTTTCTAAAAGAATTATAAATTAATTATAAATTAATAAATTTATAATGAATAAATATTTTTAAAATATAAGAGATGTTCTAAAATGTAAAATATGTGTCTATAAATTTGGATGAACCTTTTGAAATTAACAATTCACTTATAAAAACATATCTTATCCTATAAATTGGTTTCATGAATTTCAAATTAGTACTAATATACTAATAATATCCTATAATTCAATTTATTTGTGAAAGGGGTATTATAAATTATTCACATAAAACCCATTTTTTAGGAAAAAACTAAAAATTATTTTTTAAAAAATATTGAGATTCAAAATACAAAAATATTTTTTATTTTAACTTGTTCAATTTTTATAATTTTATGTTCTAAATTTAAAATAAAATCCTAAAATTTAATGGGAAAAAGTTTTTTGAAAAAAAAATAAATACTTTAAATAATTGTTAATATAATTATTAGTTTCTATATAACACTAATTTTTAAGACCCCAACTATAGTGACCCATTTCCCATGGTTACTCTATTACATTGGTAGTAGATACAAGGTATCAGATAATGATGTACTTAATAGTTTAGTAGTCTTGGTAAAATGATACAAATTTTAATTTCACATTAATTTCAAAACATCTGATATGTAATGTGCATTTTTCGATAAATTAAATATTCCTTATATCATAACCCTATATATCATTCAAAAAACAAATCCGTGTATTTTACGGAGAATAAAACAAAAGAAATGGTTGATTTAGATGCATATTAAGGGTAAGTGTACAAAGGAAGATATCATTAATAAATAATAATAACCAATACGGAAAGGTAAATAACCGAACTACCTGCCATTTAATTAATAAATTAAGAATAATATATATGAAATAAATGATGACGAAATAAATCCATATAAATATATATATTATCATGAATCATATCCATGGATATTATAACTAATAGAATATTCACAAGGAAATCAATAATTGATCTCATAATGAGGTAATACATAATTCATTACATGTAAAACCTACTATATATACCTTTCACAATATAATTTAAATCTATGTGTAGAAACCTATCAAATTTGGCCAACTGATTTGTCTAATGAGACCATTCAATGAATCTTGGGGATATCTAATAATAGGAATAACCATTTACATCCTAATTCAAATGAATTAGCAGTGAAACATGTTTAAATTCTTATATAACAGGTTTTACACTAAGATATGATGAAATAATGATACAATCGGATCAAATCTGATTGAATTTTATTCCTACGGGTGACGTTTTTTGAGTTTTGGTTGGATTCATGGGATTATGCTCAGTGTTACTTGACTAGTGATCTTTTACAAGATTGAAGGTCAATATAAAGTATCCTAATTTATCCAATGAAGTCGTGTAGGCATGAACCCAAGAGTAGGAGGAGTATCCACCTGTGATTGTGTAGCTTGACCAGAAATATAATTCCAGCATTGGTCGAAGAAGGTACATGTCAATGGGATTATGGACCTAGAGATAGACTTAATGATAAACACCTTGAGTGGTTTGACATCTATCTCAATGACCATGCATAGGATATCCTGGAAATTAGGATTATGGACCCATAGATTGGTTTCTGATGTGTTTTATTATTATTTGATTCACATATTGATGAATTTATATATTTATTTATATGTTTATAGGTATGGTACTACACATGTATACATATATAGATATGGACATCCATGGTGTCACTTGGCCATTTGACAAGGATTACAGACCATTAGTTCGATTGTTGTGGCATGCTTGGTTTAATTCTTTTGTAGTGCTTCAGCAAGGATAATCATGTTGTTATTTTGTTCACTTTTAACAGCACAGTTATAGGTTTCTTGTTGAGGTTCCCTCCGGAGATTATTTCTAACCCATAAAAATGCACCTCAGTGTACATGTAGACCATATGTTTTCGGTTTTAGGTTGACCATGACTTTCATGGTGTATAGGGATGAGGCCTAGTGTTAAATGATCGAGAAGAGTTGTTCAAGTTGTTCTACTAATGGGTATAGAATAGTTTGACAGTGTCTAGTGAACCGGTATGTGGGTGGGTCGGAGTTAGTAGTTTATCCATGTACATTTATTTTAGTTTCTTTTGTACTTGTTTCTGTATGGTCAGACCAGTGGGTAATTGTTGATTTATTGTATTGCATAGCTGTTCAGAATTTTATATCATTTTACTTGTGCTGGTTATTCTATATTTGATGTTTATTTCTTCTGCACTCTCCTTACTTTCTACTATGTATGATACATAGTTAGTTCTACTGTTTTCTTACTATAGTTTTAGGGAATGTATCCCCTCTTTCACACCATAGGAACTCACTGCTAGTCAGTAGCATCTGGCATATGGGTAGGCGTGCTTGAGGCCTTTTGGTTAACCGGCTCAGTGCACCGGTTTAGTGACTTCCATGTCAAGATGATAAAAAATGAAATGACAGTATTCAAGTGTCAATGTCTTGATTGTCACCTCCATAAACAGTCATGTTTCCTTCTTATATACCACTATATAATGATGGTACTAACATTAAATTTAATAATTTATTATCATATTGATGGAAAATTGTTTATTCTATAATGGTAAAATATATTATATATTTCTCTCATTATAGGGAAAATGAAATCTTTAACCTTGAATATGTGTGGACTCTGACATCCATAAAGATTTTTATTTTGATTTTTCATTTCATCATCAATATAAAAGTATGTTCATGATAATGTGTTTAATAGATAAATATGAAACATATAATATAATATAGGTTCAATAATTTTATATTTTATGAACTATTAATGATATGATCAACAAATGATCATTGTTAATTCATTTATTTAAAATGAATATACTAAGATGAAAATGATATCATTCTTCTTAGTAATGAATTTATCTAAATTTTCTCATCTTTATAATTATTTAAAATTATTATAAAACAAATTAATATTCAAGAAATAATATTATTATTCATATAATATAATGATATAACAATGAATCCATTTCATAATCATTTATTAATAATGGCAGGTTAATGTTTTGGCATATTTAACCACACACTTGAACAATACTATGAATTTATAGATTGGATGACTATGAAAAATTATTTATTGGTATAATTTGATAGTAATTTTTATTTATTTTTATGTTCTTGTAATGTTATATTAACATTGGTTCTGGTAATTTCTTATCATCAATTATCTTTTAAATTAAAAAAGAACCCTTCAATTACAAAGAAAGACATAAACATGTCCATCACCAATTTTATCATCCAGAATCATAACCCAAACGTCCATGAAATTAAATTATAGTGTTATATAACATATTAGATCATATATTATCTTATATTATATGGTATTATAATAATTTAATTTGAACAAATAATATACACAAACACCACTTTTACAAAACTAGGTCAAAGCGATGAAAATTACTTACAGAAAATTTTAAAAATATATAAAAACCAACTAATATATATGTATTGTATGAATCTAAAAAATAATTATAAATGGTTAAATTTACGAATAAATTTATTATAAACTTTTTTTATGAACATACATTAATTATTTAGGAAATTTAGTGTATGTGTAGAGTGAATCATGATAGAGGGACAATATTTTCTCAAATTTCTCTCTTGTAGACATGTTTTGTATTATGAACCTAATTTCTAATATGTAGTTTAAATAATTAATAGTTGAGATATAATATAAATAATTAAAATTTAATCATGTATTTATAAGTTCAATTACTTAACTTCTTGGTCAATGGTATTTTATTAATATTTTACTCATGCTGCAAGGAATCTATATCTCGAACTTCAGTTTCCTAGGAATGATTATGTTATAAAACATGTATTTCAGTGAATGGTGTATTAATTTTATATGGATATATATTTATCTAAAATTTATGTAATAAATTTTAAATACTAATTCAAATTAGTTAATTTTCATCAAATGTATTTTGAATCAGTTGTTACCTCAGTTTTAAGGCATGTTGTTGACTCAATTTTCATTAATTAAGTTATGATCATATATATTGTTCTTATTTCAAAAAGTTGGATAATTTATACTATTTTATTTAAATATGTAGTTTATTATTCATATTTATACAATATAACAACCCTTCTTGAGATATTTTTTACATCAATGTGTTTTTTGTTTATAAGGGATATTAGTAACTCAAGTATACTTCATTAAGTTATATTATTGATTCCAAAATTATAACTTCTATTATAAGGTATTCCACTAATATATTTTTTATATTTAAAAATTTATCTATCTTTATAGGTAAAAATTATATTTTAATAAAAAAAAATTTCTTATTTTTCATACAATGTATGATTTAGACAATTGAATTTTGAAAAAATTAAAAATTGATTTTATTTTGACATTAAAATGTTTGTGAATTGATCTCCTCATTACAATAAGATATACATTATACTATTTTATGTATAAATTATTCGGTATTATTTTCTAGGTAATAGATTTAAAAATATTTTACAACACCTTTTAAAAATATACCTTTGAAAAAAGCATATATATTTTATTATATTACATCAATGTCAATAATATTTTCAAAAAAATCATAAAGTTTAACATTTATTTTAATTATCACATTGAAAAGGATTTACCCTATATGGGTTTATTTTATATTTTTTAACCTATAAAATACATATTTACCATTAATTATATTTAACTCATGGTATAAAAAAATTTATTTTGGATCCCCTCATTTTTTATAATGTTCAGATATCTCTTCTTGGCGAGGGTGTTTTTATTTTCTGTCAAAAACATTTTAGGTTTCCTTTGTTTACACGGGGGATATGTTCCTCTAAATCCATACATCTTATTTCCCTAGATAACTTATGATTATGTTATTATGTTATTTAATTATCCATATACTATATATGATTATGTTATTTAATCATTTAGTTGTCAATATAATCATTAACCTATACATTGTGTATATATAATTTAATAAAATTACAATTGGAGGATGTTCACATATAATGAAATGTTATTTTTAGGAAAGGGAAGTATTGAATATCAATTTGATTATTGGATGTTATCATAGATTAATTTTGTATCTTCATTATATTTTTTATTTTATATAGATATCCATCTCATTGTTTCTACATAATTTACTTTGGGAATTTTGAGATATATATAATTGAATCTAATTATGAATTCATTGGGAATAATCAAGTGATGGGTGGGGATGCCAATATATAGAACCGCAATTAATCGACATGTCTGATATGGGAAAACAACTCATGTTATGGTATATAATTTTCCCCATATAAATATAATGTCGTGGAAGAAAATAATTGAAGATATGATTTCTATGTTTGACATTATACATCCCATCAACATGAGTTCAATAATTATTGTTATCCATGATCTAATTTATTTTAATGGATACATAATTCAGTCAGTTTTATTTGATTATGGTTTCATTTTATTTTTTAATTCCCGGCATATTATGTGTAGCTTTCTTTTTTTGATATCTCAAGTTATATTTTCCCTTATTATGTATGTTATAACACCACTTTCTTATGTTTCCATTCCCAATATTATTAAGAGTATTTGTAAATGTGACATGTTTATAAGTATATCACATGTAGATTATTCTGTGGGAGATACTGAAGATTCATTATATATTATGCAGTATTTATATAATTGAAATAAATATATGATTCATTCACAGAAAATGGGATTTGTTAGTTTATGTTTTCCCCAAATTTTCTAATGTAGTAAACATAAATGTTCTTAGCACTATACGTCGTGAAATACTATATTTGGGTTTTTTAATGATGAGATATTTAAATCTAGTAATATATTATTCTTGTTTAATACAATTTTTAAATTTAGTGTTTATGGGAAACAAATAGAGTAGTATAGGTCTGGGGCATCAAAAATTAACTAGAATGACCCATAGACCAATTTTTAATGGATGAACCAGCACCCAAGTCATTTTTCATGGTTCTCCATAACCCAAAGACTTTCTATAGTGTCCCATACTATTAAAACATAATTTTTTCAATTAATTAGATGAAGATTAAATAAATAACATTATGATCCATGAAAGAACCATATATTTCTAGTGTATTTGGAATCATAGATACATATATAACGTATTCATAAAATATCATCATCATCTCATACATAGTACACCATATATAGAATCCTTCTCAAACAAATCATACTTAAAATAATTATTTTTGTCATAGGTAAAATCAAACATAAAAATGGTTTGCTCAGATGCCTAGTTAGGGTAAACAATGGATATATCAATTTTCATTTTGACAAAAAATTAAATATAAAGTGTATAATGACATGTTAATAACCTATTTGAATAATAACATGAAACTCTTATATCAAAAAAAAACTATCATGGAACAATGTTTGACATTTTATAAGACATGAATCATTTTGTAATCAAAGAACATGATCCATGAGAGAGTAACTATGTCCTAATATCTTGTCATAAAAGTGTAATATAAAATTTGAAATAATTTTAATCATAGAACTTTATTTTAAGGATACTCACCAAGATATTCATAATATTTTATGCTTGGGATAAACACCCATGTATGTACTTTAACATTAGAATAACCTCCCTCATATCCTCTTTCATGATTTGGATAAACAACAGGATAGCCTTTGAACATATAAAACATTAATTTTTCCCAATTCATTGGATATAAATATAATTATGGGACCAAAGATAACATAATCATAAATAAATTTATTTTTATACCACAAGATCACAAAAACATACATCATAATATAACCTAGGAAAAATGAATTGGGTTTTATTGATATTTCATCATATCTACCAAATCATATATAAGTTTAATAAATATAGTATCATTGGATCATATCCAAATTAAATTATTTGTAACATCAAACAATTTTAACATATATGAAATTTTATTTTTAAATATCACTGAAATATTTATTGTGGACAATTTCTTTTAATTTTTAAATAAAATTTTTTATTATCTAAAAATGTCCAAATATTAAGGGAATTTTTATTTCAAAATAATAGAGGAAAATTTTAAATTATGGTTAAAATAATTTATTAGTACCAATGGTAAAAAATCTATTCATATTGTGTATGTTAAATTAATTTTTACTATCAAAATTTTATTAAAAATTTAAAAGATCACTGTTCAAAAAATAATTTTTTCATTCATTTTGAAGAATTTTAGAATACATAATTTATAGTTAATAATGGCTTTAAAAAATAAAATATTAATATAGAAGAATTTTTTAATTTCTTTAGATGAAATAGAAATTGAAGAGAAAAAATTTTTATTCAAAGAAATCCATAAAGTATGTTTTTAAAAAAAATATTACATCAGTTTATTGAGTACATAATATGAGGAAAATGAAATAAAAACACGAATTACCATGAATAATGTAATTTAGAATTAAATTAAAAAATTTATCTATAAATGATTTTATATTTTCCTTCTATGGAAATTCAAGCATAAACTATCTCGATTAAAATGTGATTGAATCATATTACTACATTGGTTAGTTATGGAAAATAATAACCATGAAATAATTTAAAAAAAACATTAAATATCATTATAATTTGTATTATAATGATATAAAATTAGAAAAAGGTTTTATATAATCTTCACAATGGAGGATAGGTGTAGAATATGACATATTTACCCGAAAAGACATTTTGTGAAGATAAACCCTTAACTCAAGTTAGAATTGATTTTAATGAACTCTAAACCCCCAAAATAATAAATTTAAATATATTATAATTCTATAAAATAAACATTAATGTACTTATGATGTCATATATGACCCTCTTACAACATTTTATCACCCATTTAATAACAATTTATTAATCAAATCATTACTTCATGGTGTTAAGAGTTTCATTTTCCATATTAATTTTAATTTGGTATTTTATTCCCTATAATTTGGTCATGGTAAAATCACATATATAATTTTAATAATTATATAAATATAATATATATTTACTATTCATATATTTACATTCATCCATAACATGTAGAGATTTAATATTGAATTACACAGTTCATGAAGACAATAGGACATTTGTAGACATGAATGCTATTTTTACTTTTCATATGTTGGGAGAAATGATAGGTATATTATAAATAACTTTTTAGAAATCATTATTATATTATATAAATCATATGTATTAATTAAATATATCTGTATTTCCATCATTGTAATGAAAATATCAAAAAAGGATCACATCACTTTATAGAGGTAGTAATCAACACATACACACAAATGATGTTGTCATCTTAAAAAGGATTTTAAGGTAATAATGTAAATATGATTTTATAATTATGTATTATTACAGTAATCATAAATATGATATAAATTTTTATATTTATATTTATATATATCTAAATAAAATGGCAATGATAAGTGAATCTCATTACTCTATAGAAATTGCAATTTATATGTATACACGAGCGATTGTCTTAATATTTTTAATATTAAAAGGAGATATAAAATTGTTTTACTATAGTAATATTAACATATTAGTATATTTATTATATTTATTATATTTAATTTATTATTTTACTTTGGTTAAAATAGATTTATATGATTATAAGCTGAAATAAATTAGAATGTGTTGGTAAAGATGATCTCCTATTCTTTGATAAACATCATTTAGATACCTTATTAAGAACCATTTGAATTGTATTTTAAGAATTAGATAAACAATAACTCATGGTTAGGGTTGTTTATAAGATAACTTGGTTGAAATTGGTTGTAGTATATGGCTCAAAAGGTGTTGGGTGGAGATAAGAAGTGGTACCCTCTCAAAAATGTTGACTGGGGTACTCTTGGAATTACATAACTTATTCAATTAATAAAACTTTATTTTAATTTTTAGGTGGATAAAAATTGTTATATTTATAATACATATAAATGGTGAGTCAAAATAATCTCATATTTCAAAATTTGGACAATTTTAGGAAATGTTTTCACCCTCATTTCCTTGTTTAAAACCATATTATC
The DNA here is from genome assembly GCA_963277665.1 of Viscum album. Lineage (NCBI taxonomy): Eukaryota > Viridiplantae > Streptophyta > Magnoliopsida > Santalales > Viscaceae > Viscum > Viscum album. The sequence continues at coordinate 789,144,024 of OY728128.1, read as the reverse complement.
CCTTTGTACAATTACCAAAATATCAATATTGCATACTCATTAACGTTCAATAATGTTACCGTTAAGGGAAAGGTGATAAATAAATGGATGATGTTTGATAATTTAATCTATAGCCAACTAAATTAGATGAATATTGAATTTTTTAAGTGTATATCATATAATATTTTTTTTTTATAAAATATCATTAATATAATTATGGAAATAAATGAAATATCATATTACAATATATGCCTAACTCATGTATAATGATTCCAAAATGAAAAATATTCTTTTATAATTACAACATTGTGTTTATATAATTATTAATTCATATTTTTACATCTTTTAGTATCATTTTAGATCTCACCTTTTTTATTAACCATTTAGTTAAAAAATTGTATCCTTAACCATCATAATGAATTTTTTAATTTTAAAGAGATGAAATATTATTCATAAAGTTTATTTTGACATAAATGGAGAAAATAAATATTTATATAAAATTTAACATCAAAATTTACCTCTTTCAATGTTTTCATAATTTTTTAATAGTTTCATTAATTATTATTTAACATATAATACTATTAATAATTTCTTAAGAACTATTAAAATAATTTGACATCGAAAAAAACATGATAGAAATAGAATTAAAATATAAAACCATGAATACCCTTGAATATGTTATATTTATCTTCAAAATTCTGTGAAAATTTTAACTCCCCAATATAATATTACTAATAGTGTTTTTTTTGAAAAAAATAGTTCATTTTTTTACTTCTTATATAGGAATTAAGTTGGAATTGTGTAAGTATTTAGGTTGATTATTTTATTTCTAAAAACAAAAAATAAATTTATATTATATGGAAAATAATATATATTTTTAAAAACCATTTTTAATGATATATAAGTTGTTTCTATATAAATGAAAAAAATTATACATATCAAAATCATGAGAGAGCCATTTTTTAAATTATATTTACTTAAAATAACATATTGTTAGATTTCTAAAAAAATAAAAAATTCGAAGAAATTATAATATTTTATGATGTTGTTCTACATCACCAATTAAAAATATTTATTATAAGTGTTAGGCTTATTTTTAGTATTTATCAAATAATTTATAAACTTTATTTCATGATTTACTCTTATAGTAGTGATAATATTTTCTAAAGATACTATTAATAATGGAAACAAATAGGATGAATATATTTACAAACTTTTAATCTATTAATTCACTACATGGAACCAATTTTTTTATTCAATTCCTAGATGTTCTATAAATCAATTTTAATGAAAATTCATAAAACCCAACAAAAATAATTTTTAGAATAAATAATTTTTAATCCTAAAATTTAACATATTCCAAATTTATATATAATTTTGATTATTAAGTATTAAATTATATTTTATGTTTTAAAATAATACTATTGTTACATTATGATCAAATTAAAAACATAAGGATACATTTAAGTGAAATCAATAGATCATTTTAACAAAAATTAGTTTTCACTATTCAAAGAAAAATAAATCTATTTGTAAAAATGAAAAAATATATCCACTAGATATTATTGATTTGATTATTTTTTTTAAAAATAATTTTAAAAAATCCAAATCTCTTAATTTGAATGAAATTAATTATAATTTCAACATAAAAAATGTATTATTTATTAGGAAAATAAAATATTAATGAGAAAAAATGTCTTAAATGAAAATTTATTTCCAATTTGATAACACTTAATCAATGAATTCATATTGGGAATTAAGTCTACAAAAATAGTTCATAATGTGATTACTCATTTTAGTACCCACTAATTCAATGATATCTCAATTTTATATATTAATATTTTATAATTCATCTCAATTCTCTTAAAGCTCAATGTTTCTTGTTAAAAAAGATGGTGATATAGTTATTATTTTAATCTATTATTATAGTATTTATAATCTTAACCCATTAAATGAATTCAATGATATTAATTTGAACAAAAAAATTAATCAGTGGTCTTATGTTTGAAAATACCTTTAATGAAAACCCAGATTGTACAACCAGTTAATAAAACATACTCTTAAAAAGAGTGAAAGGGAATTAAGAAGATAATTTGGTATTACACATAACTAGTTTTTTAAAAATAAAAACATTAGTGTTAAATGATAATATAGGGACATTGTAAAAATTAATTTACAAATAATTATGGGGAGTGACGGAGAACATTGTAACAAAAAATTCAACGACTCAAAATACATATATCTATGTGGTGTGAAATGACCATCCATTTTTCTAAATGATGGTAAAATGATAAATTTTTTATTACACAATCATATTTCTAAATTATAGGTATTCAATAACTATCAGGATATGTAACATGATATGATTTACTTATATAATTTCATTCCATTTAACATTAAAATTTTATCATTTGGTTGTGTTTTGATGGATTTTCACTTTATCTCTTATTCCAATTTGTATTTCCATAGATGAATCTCTAAAATAAACATTTTAAGGATCATAAGACCCATAACGTAATAAATAATTATTCCATATTGATGTAAATATTTATCAAAACCAAATTGTTTAGCATAAGTTATAAAATATAATAAATTGATTTATAATACCTTAAAAGTAACCCCCAATGTTCTAAAAATCTATTCCATGAAGTTTTAACCATATGAATCCCAAATATTTTCTATGAAATTGAAAATCATAAAACAAAAACAAAGATAAAATTTAATATTTATCCATGGAAAATATGATTCCACCCAAAATGTCACATACCAAATATCTGAATTTTTTTATCATATATTCACCTAAAACTTATTAATAACCTAAATCACAAAAACACCCCTATAAATACATTTATGATTCAAAAAATAAACACAATCGTTATTATGAAAATAAATTCATATATTATTGAGTATATTCTATTAGTCCAAAAATTATATTAAATTCATCATGTATGACATAAATCACTTTGTAATAAAATAACTATCCAATTTGAATATAACTAGTACTATCCCATTTAATTTTTCAATTTTAATAATATTCATATCATAAATAACCATTATAATATCAAAATGGCGATCACATTGTGTTATATCATTCCCAAAATATTGTGTTTTTTAAAAAATATCTCCTTACCACTAAATCAATTTTTTAGGTCATCAATACCATTTAATTTAATCAAGAATGTCCTTAAAAACTATTTCATAGTGATCCTTAGATTATTTATGATTTTTATTATCAAAATTTAATTTAAAAAAATTTTATTCTGCAAATAATTCTCATTTCCAATAGATAAAAACATCAAGACGTTCACATCAATGGTTAACGTAATAGAAGTCCTTCATGTCCTAAGAGTTATCTTTTAGAAGAGGCAATTGGAATGGATAATTCATATGTTCCCCTCATCCAATATAATAAACAATAAATGGATCCCTATGATAAAATTTATTTCCCCCCACAGAACTCAACATTTTTCCTCAAAAATTAATTAATCAAATCCATTATTTCCAATGCATTAGAAATTTACTTTTAAGTTAGGACAATCTATTAGGTGTCTATATTTCTGAAGAGAATGAAACTGAGCCTTATTTTTTCTTTTGGACTCCACCTATCAAGCTCTTAGTAAACTCCATAGTTATCTACTTTGGTGAGTCTAATAGTTGTTAAGGTATAGGTTATGAATCATATATCGTGTAACTAATTATAATTAATCACAAAAAAATCACATTATTCATCATTTAATTTTTTTCTCAGAATCACAGAATTGAATTTCCCATTAAACTTTAACTTTATTCCACTTTGTTCATCCATTGGGTAAAATCAATAAACATAATGTTTCCAACATAACTTCTGATGATTAAAAACCATTTTTTAAATATCTAATTCATGACACATTATTTTCAATCTATGACACACTTGGCATAACCTAGATCATGCATGATCAAAATATATTAATATCCATTATAACGGTTCATAAGGAAAATGTGAGTAATCCAAGAATCCCCCAACAGATTGTAAAAATCATTTTTTTATAGGGGAACAATCAACATGAACTAGAATTATGGTTATCATATACTCAATTGGCCTTTTTCTAGGTCATTACCCAATGATGCATCTATTCCAAAAAACATTTCCACTTATATTTTCCATAAATTATTATTTTTATATGAATAATACACTCCTTTATTTAATAAAACATAGGATGTTCTACAATATATATGGTTAAACTAAGTGTCTCACTAATGGTTTCACATTATAATTTATAAATCAAACTAAAACATTATCTGGTACCAACATTAGTAACCCATAATTTTATACATAAATATTACATCTTATTGGAAACATATTAACTACATAAAATAAAAATCAATACTAGAAACAAATTGTTTTAGTGTCATTTGAATCATGGATACATAAACATCTGATTCATAAAATATCTGCATCATCTCCTACTTAGTTATTAATTAATAACACTATTCTTAGGCACATCATACAGTAATTGTTCCTTCACATCCTAAGGAAATGAAAACATAATAATGGGTAAGAGTATATTCTATGTAAGGTTATACAAGGGAGTTATTAGTATCATTTTGAACATTACATGAAAATAAAGGATATGAGAATATAATAATTAAAATTGAAATTCATTCCCATCAATTCGTAGATTATAAACAAGATTTATGGAATAATGATTTTATTTTCATAAGACATGAATCATAAAGTAATAAAATATCACGAGTCATTATAGCATAAAATTTTAATAAGATAATTTCATAAATGTGTGGAATTAAATACTGAATAATCCTATCATAGAAATATTTTTTCAAGGATTCCCACCATGAAATTCAAAACACATTAAGATTGGGATAACGTTCTATGTACCCATTTCAAGCTAGGGATAATATCACATCCAACAGATTTTGGGATTTGGATAACCTCTCATATATCCATAAAAATCATACAGCATCAATCATTACCCATTATAATGGAAGGATATATATTTATGGTCACACCGATCACATATTCCTCCATCCATTCATATGCATACCACAATATCATAAAAATATATATTATAACATAACTCATTGAAATGGAATTATGTTTCATTGATAATTATTCATCATAATCATAATACATCAATGGAACGAATAAATATAGCATCATTGGATAATATCCCTTGTAAATAATATGTAACATTATAGGCTTCTATCACTGATTAAAATTTCCATAAACAATACATTATAATATTTCATGATGAAAATACCCCTTTAATGTTGAAATGACATATTTAAATTCTAAAAAATTTCCAAATATTAAAAAATATATATTTGAAAAGAATAAGGGAATCATTTATGTAAGGATTCAATGAAATGATATGTCAATATGGTGGGAAATTCTATTTATTCCATGTATTTTAAAAAAATTCAATTGAAATATTTAGTAAAAAGTCAAAAGTGCCAAATTTAGAATATGATAAGAATATTTCTTTTAAAACATTTTTAAAATATAAATACGGTTTATAAAAGAATTGGAATGATCAAATATTAATATAAATTATAATTTTTGATAAATTTTTAGAATCCATGGTTATTGAAGTTTCAATATTTTCAACCGAAGAGAGAAAAAAATTAATTTTCTTTTAAACAGTGTGTTGCAGTATCTTAGTTAAATAATGTGAGGATAATGAAAGGAAAAAATTTATTATCCATAAGTAACTATAGAATAAAAACTTGAAATTTATTTATCATAGTGGGAACATTTAATTTCCTTCTATGAAAATTCAATAATAAAAAATCCTGATTAAAATCATAATGAATTATAAATCCATTACAACTTTTATAACTTTGGAATCATAAGACCCATAAGAGAATAAATATATATAAAACACTTAATATCATGATCATTAATATATTAATAATATATAATTTTAAAAATAATATATATACCCCTCTTAATATAATATACTTGCATAACAAAACATATGTCCCCAAGTAGATAAATTGAGATGATAATCCTTAACTTAATGTTTAACATATTTAGAATGCACTCTCACATCCTGTATAATAAAATAAATTAAATTTTATTTATTTATCATAATTTTGTTCATACATAATGTATCACATATATGATTCACTTGTAACATATCAACACTTATTTATTAGTAATTCATTCTGAAAATAATCATTTTTGGGTGTTAATAGTGTTATTTTCCTGAGAATTTTAGCATAGGTGTTTAAATACCATACATATAACCATTATAGGTTAATTATCATATATATTCATTAATTTTATTCTTATTTCCATACATATAAATGATAAATGAAAAATAGATCACATCACTTTGTGAAGGTTGTACCCCATATATACGCATGGGCGATGTTATCGTTTTCAAAAAGATTGAAAGTATATGAGTTAGATATCATATTATAATTCCAAAAGTATATTCATGTATTAAATATTATATTTATTAATTATGTAAATCTATATAACCATTAAAATAAAATGGCGGTTAAAACCTATTTTTATAACTATGTGGAGACTGTAATCTGTATGTATGCATAAGAGATGTTTTTTATTTTCCAAAGATGGGAAAGATATGGAAAATTATTGTAAAATAATAATAACATAATAATAAATAATTTTTTCGTGGTTATAATATATTTAATGTATGTATAATATGAATGAAGTTTGAATGATTCAGTAAAGGTACTGACAACTTCTTCGTTACACTTCATTAAAATCCATTATTATGGACCCTTAAAAATTCTTTTAATAATAACATGACCACTAATTCCTGGATTTTTTATTTTATAATTGAATTGGGTAGATTATTGTTGAGGTAGATGGATCAATGGGTGTAAATAATAGACTAAAGGAGGTGTCATTTTATAAGTGATAAGAGGGGAAATATTGGGATTTCCTAAAGTATTTGATTAATATAAAATTATATTCAGGTTTAGATGGATACACATTTATATATTTCAATGATACAATGGGGATGAATCAAATAATCTTATAAAATTATATTTAAACAAGCTTAGATGATGTTTTCACTATTATTTCATTATTTTAAATCCTGATTACCTTTTATAACAAATACCACAATACTAATGTTTTTTACATATTAAGGGTGGATAATGTTACCATTAAAAAACAAGTAACCCTAAACTAGACCATGTATAAAATTTTGAACAATTACCCATTAAATTTCTTGAAAATATGATTTTTATGAATTTTAGGCAATTTAATTAAATAGTTATTATTATAAATTATTATTAATGTCATTATATTGATGTATGTGAATTATTATTATCTTGTTTTGGTCAAACATTGGCAAAATGGATCAAAAGTGACATTTATTCAAATATAAGTTGGATCTGGTATCAATAGAGTTAATAAATCAAACTATAACATGATTTGATATCATTTTAGACCTTTTCTATAGGATTAACCCATTTGTTAATTAATTATATCCTTCAATATTGTAATTTATTTTTAAATATTAATGGGTTATAATTTTACATAGTAGTTAGAATTTTGATAATAAATGAAAATGTGATGAAATCATAACAATTGTAACCCAAATTGTCTTATTTTAAAATTTTTATTATTTTGAATATTGTAATAAAATATCATTTAACATAAAATAATATTAATTTCATTTTAAGAACTATTCATATAATATAAATTTAAAAAAGATGACAGTAATAGAATAAGAATATAATATTTTAACACATCTATAATATGATATATATACCTTAAAATTCATGGTACAATTTAGGCGGCCGAAACAATATTTATTTTAGTTCTTCAAAAATTATTTACTTTATTGTTATACTCTTTGAACATGCACAAAGATGGAATTGCGTAAACATTTAATGTAATTATTTCATCACTAAAAATAAAAAATAATTTTCAGTCGTAACAAATAACATATTATTAAAATAACCATTTTTAATAAAAAATATGTACTATTTATCCATATTGTTTTTATAGATATTAAAATCTAGGGAGTGACATTTTGGACTTTATATTTATTGAAATAATATATAAGTCAATTTCAAAGAATAATGGTGAAAATTTTCCATAAATTCGTATTATATATAAGGATGGTAATACCCAACGTATAATATATATTAATGACAAGTGTATTCATTACATTGAGTATTTATTATACAATTATTAATTTTTATTACTGGATTTACCCTTAACCATGTGATAATATTCGCTAATGTTAATATTCATAGTTACAAAAAATGTCATATTTACTAATTTTAACCTAATTAATCCACCTATGGGACTCATTTATTGTGATTCAATTCGTTTAAGTGTAATAAATATATATTAATATCAATTCATAGAATGAACCAAAATTTAGAAAAAATAATTGTAATGACCCGTATTTTTTCATGAATTTTTTTTTAAATTATATGAAAATATTATGACTCCAGAAAAATTAACAGCGTGTGATTCCGTGGTCCGGAGTTCCCAGAATAAATTTCTGATCTTTTTCAGTATGTTTAGTAAATGTGTGAGAGGTGTTTTGTAACATTAGAACCGGTGCTCGAAATTGAAATCTGAGGACACCGTTGAACTCGTAGCACCGATGTTAAATTAAGGATACCTTCACCTTGACCGCAGTAGGTCAAGGGTGGATGTGAGTTGAGATTTTTGAGGGAGAATAAAAAATAAATTAAAAAACATAACTTTTTTTTTATTTTCTTGATACCTAATTTTTTGAATTCTGGTGGTGGGGACCACCATAACTCTTTTCTGATAGGGGGTAACTCTTGGGTTTCCCTAATTAATGTTTAATCATTTTTTGATTAATTAATAGAAATGATCATATATATGTTCAATACTAATCACTTGGATGGGGATTGATGGCATGTTGAGAACATTGAGGGAGTACCTTATGAGAAAGATCCTCAAACAATGAACGAACCTCAGATGAGGATGATGATCAAGCTCGGATTGGGAGCGTTTTGCCTGAGCAACGGACGTCGGAATCCCCTCCACCAAATTCATCCTCTTCCTCAAGCCTCCTCCAACGGATGATGGAGTTTGGGGTTTTGAATTAATTTTTTCATGTTTGTTCTCTGTGGTTTCACTTTGTTTCCATCTTCATGAACCGTATACTATCGGTCTAACATGGAAGGTGTGTGCCAAACAAACACAGCACAATCCCTCCGCAAATTCTTCATGGTATGAAAAGATATTCTCAAGCGGTGGAAGGATGGTGGCCGACACACCAGAAGACCACATAGAACATGGGCAGTGCGAGTCCACGCTTCCAGTAGCGAAGGAGACCGAGGCTCGTCGGCTGCGGCAAAGGGTAGAGGCGGGCGACACCCCAGCCTTCCGCGTGGAATAGGGGAGGCATGCAACCGTGCCGCCTATAGAAAAGAATGTCACGAATATTTGACCGATGCTGATCAGGGGTGGTCGGCACACCGGCCGGCTGCATGGAGAAGCGACTGCGCACGTCTCCACCACCAGAGCTGGAGACCGTTGCCGCTTGGCTACGGCAGAGGTCGGTGGGCGACCGAAAACTGGCCATGTCACACCTAGAGGGACCCTTCTAGAAGGTCCCTCATGCAAGAAGAGTGACAGAATGACCCTTGGGCCATTAATTTGACATGTGGGGAGAGCCTCCCCTCCCGGTTGGCAGCTAGGGTGGACCCCACAACAAGGGGCCACCCCAACCGCGAGTTGCACAATGGGCTGTGCCGAGCGGGGTGAACCGGAGTGGGCTACGTCGAGTAGACCGACCCAGTGTGCGCCGGGTTTTTCTAGTGGGTCGGTCCTAACCGCGGCTCAGTAGGATGGGCCCTCCAAGGCACCTCCCAATAGTTTCGGACCGAGACTGGGTCCGGTGGACCAAGGCTGGGTCGGGCTGGGTCAAACCGGACCTGGGCCCTTATGGACGCAGTTTCACCTTTTGGTAATTACATCTGATCATGGAATCTGCTTCATGAACCCTCTTTGGTGATGGAATCCTTTGATCGAGACGATCCATTTAGTATAATCCACATTAGTTTTGGATAATGTTGGAGTACAGCTGGGTCCGATCACACATGAATCCAACCGGGCCCCAGGAACGTAAAGGCTAATAACATACAGACCAGGCATCCGATTGAGGTGTCATCAGTTGCGTTGGCTCACTATTGACATTACATATCTTTGGGATACTTCTTTGTGTAAATTCATGTAATTTGAAGTATCGATCGATTTCTTGAGGAGCGGAACCTCTCGATATCAAGCATGTTTAGTGCGGGAACCCTACGACTGGTTGTACTTGAAGAATATTTATATCCTCTGTGGTTCAGCACTCAACGATTCAGAGTGGGTCAGCGCATACTGATCTTATGTGGGTCAGTTCTCAATATTCATATGTGGGTCAGCGCATACCGGTCTTATGTGGTTAAACTCCAGATCTTGTGTGGGTCATTTTCAATCTTGTGTGGGTCAACGAAAGAGCTTTTCGATGAAGCGGGATGATCTATCAATATATCTAATAATCAATACTTTCTTAATTAAGTTATACTTTGTGTGAGATGAGTCTTTACCTTTGTGGTATTTTTTTGTGTGTTGATACTGTTGTGGTATTCTTCTGTGTGGTGGTAACATTTTGGTAATCTTCTATGTGGCATATCATTGTGGTACTTATATTCATGGTGATACTCTTGTTTTATTTTTCTATGTAGAATTAAATTAGTGGTACATACATTTATCATGTTACCTTAATTTTATTGATTCCTTCGTTGAATATTTGAGCTTTCTGATAAAGTGTTTGGCCTTGTGTTTCTTCATGAATGAGATGGGTGTACTTGATAACATAGGTATATGTATGGGAATATAACTTATCAGGGTTGACTAATGTTTTCATACATTGTGATTACAGTGTTTCTTTGTGGTTTATCCTTTGAGTATTTTGAGAGACCTTCAAGGGTCTTAGGGTCCCCACTGAGTATCGTTATACACACCCCTGCACGGGCTACACCAGCACCTTGGTGTGTCTTGTCCAGACGATAGATAGTGTTGATCAAGGAAGAGGGTAACTAGGATAGAGGCTACTTGGAGGTAGACCTTAGACAAGGCGTACTACAGAGGAAACCATTCGAGAGATGTACAAACACATCAGTTAGGATCCTTGAACGGTGTTTGTTGGAGTTTATTTTTGTTTTTCTTGTACATTCTAGTTAGGCTTGTATTCCAGACCCTTTTTCTAACTGTGCAAACCCTATTTACTATATAGTTTACTTTGTTCTTGGATCGCGATGTTTTATTGGTTTATATAAGTTTTCAAGTTTAAAGGCAATGCCTTCCTAGATTTAGGGAAATACCATTCCGGTGCTAGTCACCAGCCCCTAGCCTATGGAAGGCAGGCTCGGGGTAGTCATGGTACGAGCCCCAGGGGATGGGTCCTGATAGTAATCATATAAAAAATTAAGAATAATTGTGATTAATTTTTAATTAATTAGATTATATATAATTAAGGAATTATTATTTAAATTTAAGATCATATATAAATCATAATTATAAATTTACATGAAATTACAAGATAGTGTTATTATTTGTTATTTTTCAATATTTCCATGAGAAATCCATCTTTTCCCAAAAAATCCAAAAATATCACCTTAAAATAATATCTATATGATTTTATCAATAATGAGATTCTTTTTTTAATAAAAATATATAATATCGAAAGAAATAAATTATAATATTGATGTACAGAATGAAATATAATTTTTCAAATGAAAATAAATTTTTGTAAGGTAAAATGTCTTTAGTAGAAATTGAGTTCTTATTTCGAAATAATTATTCGATAAATTGGTATCGAGTAGGATTTCTATATATATATTGTAATTTTATTAGTCATATTCATACCATCAAATTATTTATAGATTGTTCACATTTAAATAAAATACATTTATATAATATATCTCAATTTTCGTAGAGATCGGTGCTACGTGTTACGCCATCTACAGAGCATATTATACTTTAAAGTAGATTTTATTTGTTTTACACATGATATTAGGTAACCCAATACATATTTAATTTCACTAGGGTAACCCATCACTGTATTCCTTCCAATTAGGTGACCCATTTCACTTGTCATTCCACTTGGGTCACCCATATCCCAAGGAATTCCACTTGGTAGAGCCATCTCCAATTGTGCTATATTATGTAGAATCATATCTAACACCCACACTAGATAGACTCACACCTAATAATCTCACACTACGGGTGAAAAATTTTTCAATCTAAAATATTAGTAAACCATGCATACCAAATCCTTTATATCAATGTACCTCTTCACCCACGTCCATTATATTGGTATGCCACTACCAAAGACTCCACCAAAGACACGAGATGCGCATGATTTGGGGATGAACAGTAGTGATATGTTCTTTGACAATGGATTCCAACGATACTAGGGGGATTCATAATTATATTCCCAAATTGTTTGAACCATCAGATAAGCATAATCATGGAATCCCATGTTAACAAGGTTCCTAATAGATAAAAAACAGAGTGGTCTCTTATAATTCACTGAATGATTCCTTATTCACTCAATGATACATGTAAAATTAAAAGTGGTTTTATAGTATTTGATACCTAAAGAGACATATCCTCTATATGGTATTCCTCTTAGAGAAATCCCATATTATTTCATTTTCTATTCCATACACCTCATACGTCAAAATATTTCAATGTTATCTAATAGATATGAAAAAAATATACTGGGACTCATATTAATGTATAAAACCCAAGATGGTTCTTAATGGTAAAACCATTAATGTTCTTGGGATACACACCTTGTCCATCATACATAAAAATACACATTCAAATAAAATTTTACATTCGGAAGAAGAATGATTCATCATTTGTTGTCTTTTGTTTCTAACATAAATTCTGAATCATGTGACTATATAGATATGAGGTTATAAAGTCATTAACATAGTTATAATTCCCCAAAATAAATAATTATACTAGGTGTATGACAAAACCATTATTCTCAGGGTATTCCCTAAATGTTCTAGACATACTCAATCCTATTTAGTAACACATTTCCTAACAAATACATCCCCGTGGTATAATATTAAACTTTATAGGAATCATACTAGTCGAATGATGTAAAAATACAGAAAAATTTACTTATATTATAACATAAACAACATTGAATGATCCCTACACATGAATTTAAACTATTTTCATTGAGCTATATGTTATTTAATTACTATTGAATGTGATACCTAAGAGAAGTTCTATATGATTGAACAAAACATCATTAACCTTATATATCCACCCCCATTGGGATAAATTCCTCACAAACACATTTATATCCATTCCTATCAAGCCATATTCCAAACAAGTTCGTACATCCTCTCCCAAGATCATACTCTTGATGAAATCATCCACCTTATCTGAATAGATCTATTATCTCTATGAATTTATATATTTTTTTTTCAGTCCATATTCCCAATGAGACTACCCTCCACATAGAAATCCATATTATATTCAAGTAATCAAAAAAATCATCCTTATTGGGATATATTACCATTGTTGTTATCCTAAAATTTATAGTTATGTTGAAGTATTGATCCTCTAATTTCTAGGAAATTTCCTCATAATAAACCTTACCTCATGATGTTAAACATCATATATTGGTCCATGAAACATAAACTAAATATGTTAAAATCAAACACTATTAGTTTTGATTCTATTTAATTCAAAATGAATTGGATAATTACTTGAGGTTTAATACTAGTTAAAAATTTAATTTTTATTCAAAATAAATAAACAAAAAAGTCCTATCATACTCATGGTGAGAAGATTAGGTGAAATATTTGGGTATTTTCTATTATAATGAGTTTAGAATCATTAGGTAAGGACAATAAACTAGAGAAAAAAATGGTTACCATCCTTTGTGTCCCTTTGATAGTTAAGGTTTTGGTTGCGAAATCCCATTCCTTACAAGTGTTACCAACATTAATTCCAAAATTAATAAATTTTTGAAAGAAACTATAAAGATAATAATGAATAAAAGGTGCTCCATAATTAGCTTGAATGAAACCAAAATGAAAAGAATACTCGAATTTTACTTCCATAAACAAAATAATATGAACAATTAACCTGTTTAAGTTAGTAACCATGGATATTCCCTCTATTACCAAAAAACGAACTGGGCCATAAAAATCATTATACCCCAAATTCCCTAAGCCTCTATTATTTATTACTAGTCCAACCCACTCATCTATATAGAGATTCCAAAACCATGAATATTAAATTTTAACCCTGTACATGGATAAATTCACTTTATCTACATAACATGATTTCCTAAAATTCTCTCTATATTGTAGAATGTCTGTGGTAAAATAATTCTTATTTTATGGATAACTCCCCTCCATTAAATAGAGTACTATGTTATACTAAATAATCAATCAATTTCACCAATCAGATAGAATATTATTACCATATACAAAAACATAATTGTTCCTAGACTTCTAAAGAACTAAAAAATTGCTATAAAGATGATTACCAAAGCCTTTATCTCTTCATAATATAGCCAATATCCCCAGAACCAATCCTCCAAATCCAATTGAATATATTCACCACCTCTTTATAAGATCAAAAAAAAATTTATGTAAGTGTATATCCCCTTTTCTATATTACCCATAAAAAATAAACTCCATATTTATTCATGTTTCAATAAAGAACATTAAAATAAATTATATTCTAAAACCAATCATTTCTTCATAACATTATCTTTAGTTGATAGTGTCTAATTCTTTATAATCCAAACTAGATATTTTATTTTACCCAAAATCTACTTGTAGTAAATTTTGTGCACTAATATTCCAATACCACTTCAAATACACATCATGTTTCTAAAATCACATCCATAGAAATCATGAGAGTCAAGTATGGGAAAACCCATATGTTTGGTTCAACCAACAACAATATAATTTGGTAAAGAAGATTCTGATCATGCTTACGAATGGAAATTGTGATATCCAAAAACATGTTAGGCTCTTTCAATGAAATACTAATAATTAGACACCCTGGAAAATAAAATTTCACTCCATCCTAGTTTTCTTTCCATATATTGATATTCCTATATCCCATGACCCACATTCCATTTTAGTACATCTTTTCAAAATGTAATAACATGCATCGAGTAATACTTTTCAACTTCCTATATCATCCAATGAATTCCTCCCATTCATCTCCATGTATTTCCTTGATGAACATCAGATAAAGGGACCCCCTTTGAAACAATCACATTATAATATAGAATCCATGCCTTTTGTGTCCTCCAAAACCCTATGAATACTGATTCCACCTTTATTAATTGGCATCACCAGTTATTTCACTAAAACAAAGTGGAGACATACAGTCTGATTCACATACTATAAGAATGCATTAGTGACATTTTCTAGAATTTTGGTTTCCCATTTTGGTGGAATAATAATATATAACACATAAATTATTATATATTTAATAATATTTTTGTTCATGTTTATCCCACCCCCCAATGAAATAATTTTATTTTTCCCGTGGAAAATAATTCCTAAAATCTGGTTGATGCTACAGTTGAAAAATTCATTTTTTATCCTTCCATTGGAATTTTTTGATTTCAGATACTCTATTGGGAGATTTCTACTCTATATTTATTATTTATCATTTATTATTTTTCTACGACACGATGAACATTTATTATAGATTAAAAGTCTACATTTCCTATGGTTTATGCATTATCCACTATGATTCCCATAATTGGAGTTCATTTCCATAAACTCATTAATTGAATTTGAACATTCATTTATAATGAAAAGTATTTATTCATCAAAATTGATATGTGACACAATTTAACTTAAATTTTTTTTCCTACGAATAATGATTCTCCTAATTTCAAATCAACATTTGATATTCCTTGTATGGACCTTTTGGGCCAAGAAAAAGTGGTTTGGAAACATGGGATCTTGCTATTATACAATATGATTTATTTTAATGATCCAAATCCCATTCTAATTATGGATATAGAAAATGACATAGAGGCATAATATCTGATTCAGAAGTCATAGAATGATTCATAGAAACTGTAATTAATTATCGTTATAATGATAAAACACTATTTCAGTCATTCATATTCAATGTCCATGTGAAAAATTATTCATATAATTAGAACCAATAATCCTCTTATCCAAGTCCTCAACCATTTAGTTTCTATTGAATATTTCCACATGTATGATTTATCATTCACAAAACTGAATTTATCCTCTTATATTAGCCTTATAATAACAACAATGTGAATATTTTAGTAGATTATAAATGATTTTATAATAAATAATACGTAGGAATGTTGGATTATAGTGTTTTGTCTTAGTAGGATCATTCAACATGGTTACAAGAACAACAATGGAGGCACAAATATCTCTTGGTATAGCTCCTCCGTTAAATTAATCCTACACAACATCACACACATGGGCTTTGATAGTATCCCATCATACCAGAAATAATGCATTGGGAAATCTATCAGGTCCTAGGGAAATCTATTACTTCATGATGAATACTAATTATATAATAGCATCCTCTCCTAGAATTAATTTTTAACACATAATTATCCCACTCTTCTACAAGTATCATGATGCATCCCAGGAAGGAATCTGTATGGGAATAATTTCACGAAAATGGAGTGACGAGACAAACCTACCATCATCTCGACTAATTAAATTTCTAAGAATAACAGTTTGGAAACCAATGTGACCACCTTCCTTTTTAATTTAGATCCACAATGTCGTCTATTATTAGGGATATGAAATCTATTGGGATTTTTTACATCCATGAACATTTCTCATTAAAACTTGATAGAAACAATTAGATATTGGGGAGAGTTGTCTTCCTCCATAATAAATTGATCACAAAGGTTAGTATACCTTGGGCAGGATTATATGAATGATAGACATTATAGGAAAACCCAATTACTTAAGAAACAAGTTTTTTATCATTATATCTTTCTAGAGTGACCCAAGTGTGGAACGTCATGTGGGGAATGTGAGGATATATTATGATTATTTGAGTGCAAAGATATTTCATTTCCTCAGAGTGATAGGAATGGTATTAAGAGATAATAGTGAGATATAGTAGGCCATGTATGGTGTATGAACTATAACATGAACATCGGGAACATAGTTTGTTCCTTATCCATATGATGGACAGAGTGAGGGTTAGTGTAGAGGGATATCCTATAGTGATCCTTCATACATATGGTGATGAACATAGATTTTGATTACGATGATCAAATTGGCCCAACATTTATCATATGAAATAGTAATGGATGGATTTTGGGCCTAGATGAGATGATAAGGGGGATTTAGACTCCTTAATTGTTGTATATTAAGTTTCCTAAGTGGGTCTCTTCCCTCCTAGTTGTTATATGATATTACCAATGGGGTTTTAATTTCACATGGTTCATTTTATATATGAGATCATTAGGTGGTATACTATTCCCCCATACATGTGTTATGAATATGTGAACATCAAGTGTGACATAATTCCAACATGAATGTCTTTTTTATCTGATATCACCAAGTGGATCACTCTTCTCCCATCCATGTATTCTATATCTAAGATCACCATGTGGGATTTACATCCTATATGCATGTATTATATATTTAATATATATCAGTGGGCTTCCCATACCAAATTTAAATATAACATACACCTATGTGGGGCCACTCTTCCTCTCAACAATTTTCATGTGATTATTCAGGTGTTCCACATTACCATGAAGTGGATTTTTATATGGGATTTTGGTGTGGGTCGCTCTTCCCCCTGATAGGTGAATATATGAGATGATTGAGGTGAGATAATTTTTTCCTTTACGTGATCATATTTACATTTTAATATTAAATACATGAAATTTAAATCCATAATATATATTCCCCTCAATTATTGAGTGATAAACTACTATACATCTCACACTTGATAGAGGAGGTATGGCCAATCCCATGTGTCACTATATAACTTGAGGATCATATTATATTCTTATGTTATACCATTTATTTTTCTATAATAGCATCACATAGTAAATAATGTAAAAATAATAATATTATTGATGTTTTTAGTGGTATACAAATATGTTTTAGTAACAAATTTATTTTATAGACTTGACACATTGGTACCCATGTTATCCTCAATGTTTGTTGTTTCATGTAGGTTAAAGGCCGGGTATTTTATGTTTGTGATAGAATAGTATAATGGTATTGGAACAATGATTTTATAAGTATTTGGTATCATAATGGATCATATTATTTTTTATTCATTTTCAATTGTTATTGGACTGGTGGTTGGAAAAATATGGATGTATGAATACATTCATCTGTATTATATTTTTTATAGGATGGTTATTTATTTATTTATTATGTGTAATTTTATTGTTAATATATTTTTTTGTTAAATTTAAATGTTATTTTTCACTTATATGAGGGTATAATCGCCCCATTTTAAAACCCTATAAAATTCTAGTTATTATCCACTAGAATATGAGGAAGTGTTCTTTTTGTCTTTCAATACCTCTTCTAGAACAATGATTACATGTATATTATCAGTGAACATTAAATACATAATATTAAATATTGGGAACAAAACATTGTTGTGTATTACATAAATTAAATTAAACTGGGTTTACTTAAATTTATATGGTTGCATTGGATCTTGAAATGATCTTAGTGGTCTATGTAAGGTGTGATTTGACACCATTGGTTATCGATTTCTTATTTATATATGAAATTTCATATGAAAAATTTTCATTCGTACATGGAATGGTATCTATGATTGAGAAATTACACTAGGAGCATGATGTAGTTCCATATGGTGTCTCTTGAATTTTTTTTCTTATAAATATGTTGTGGGCTAGAAAGAAATTGTCCTAAACATGAATATTTTAAAGGGTTTATGACATCTAGGAAAACACCATTCCTGAGTTCTATAAAACATCATTATCTTGGAATATTTTAATCTGATGATAGATCATTTTCTTATAATATTTCTTATAATTGTGTGGAATCATTAAATTATATTATTTCAATTATTCTATTTCAATCGCTTGGAAAATTAATGTGTGATGAATTTTTCACATGTATGAGATGACTAGTGAGGAATTATATACATGTGTTTCATGTTGATGATATACTGATCACAACCATGTTTGAATTAGGCATATCATTATACAATATTCATTGGCTAGTTTTATATGATCAACTTAGGCCACATAATGAGGTGATGTATCATCCACTGTGTGATTTTTTACATTGATGGTATATTATACAATAAATTTGAAAGTTCCAATGATACTCCTTTCAAAATTTGTGTCTTTTTTTGTCGTACCAATTATATTTAATGTTAGTAGATAATTTACCACTTATTAGTGTTTTACTAATGGTTACTTGTCCACTTGGGGGATTTATCGATTGGTATGTCATCCAACTATGATGTGATGTTAGTGGTGTATCGACTATAGGAGATGTGATTCAGATGGTACATAATCCAACAAGAAGATGATAATGGTGGTGCAACATCCAACAATTGATTTGATGTCCATGGTACATCATATACCTATGGATGTTATGTTAGTGGTGTATCCTCAACTTATAAATGTTGTATTAGGGTTCATCATCCACATATAGAACAAAATTGGTGGAATATAATCATACTAGATAGGATGTGTTGGTGAGTTATCATCCTCATGGGCTGTGAAACACAACTATATCCTATAACAGGGGTAATTAATGATGTTTTATCAACCACTTGTGTAGGGATAAGGGTAGTGAATAAAACACCCATAGTCGATGATATCTCATTCCCCATGAAATGACTCATTCACCATTGGAATTGTTTTATTAATGGACCATTTTCCAATATTACATTGATGGTGATAGAAGGTTTATATAGTGATTCATTATGATAATAGATCATTGAACCTAAATTTTTTTAATGATTGATATATCAGTTATTAAAAAGTAATGTTCTATGAACATGAGTATATCATCCCATTCCATAAATGGGAGAAACAGGTAGAGTCACCTGTGGTTTAACGGGAGGAATCCATGGGGTGGAATGTTGTCTATTTATTATTGTTTAGTTAAATGTATTTTCAATTTTATGTATATAACTATATCTACTATATATCCTAAGGGACACCATTGATGGTGGAATACTTTGTTTCACTCACACCCTTCCCAGGAAACATGGTTCTCAATTAATCAACAATTCCAATAACCGATGTAATGTAAATGACCATATATATTTGGATTGCTAATCCTGTGAAACCTATATGGAGTTAAAAGATAGGCATGGGCTAGGAAATGGTAGCAGTTGTGGATGTACCATTTATTTGTTATTATATAATATTTATTTCTTATTTAGTTCTAACCACATGGATTCTACTTATTCAATATAATTTTTATGGAATATAGATTATTTCAATTTCATAAATTATGCCCAAATATATTCAATTAGATTGTGTTTGACTATGATAGAAATTAATTTACCTTGTTAATTTTGATTCTTTTTTAATTTAATTTCACACACAATGTTTGTCGTTATCTATACCAGAGGATGTAGTCTCCCCACATATTATATTTTAAACCTGACTACATATTGATATCCTCTAGTGTATAAGGATGTGTGATTATGGTTTCTGTTACCAAATCAAGACATAGATAGTGTAATCCAGATTTATAATTTTACAATACACATGCAAATTACATAAAAAATTTGACATATGGTGAAATATGAAAGGAACCACTTACCTTGAAAATGGTGTCACTATTTTAATACAATGATCGCCTAGCTCCATCTAAGACAACAGTCGGAATCACCAATATCTCCATCCCATATCTCATACAAAAACACACCAATAATTTTTAATAAATAATTACAATTGATTATTCAAATTAAACCAATGATATATGACTCAAAAACCCCAAAGAGTAACTTCTAATGGTTGAAATCTTGATTACAACATGAGAATAACCTATAATTTACCTCTAGTACTCCAATAAGTCAAAAAAACATCACAAGAAAACCAAATGGACCTTAATTAAAAAAAATCAATTATATCACTATGAAAACTAATAGGGTGACTTAAATTAATCTAAAAGGTGACTGATATATACCATTAAGCCTCTTGAAATGACCTCTATCAATACCTCAATGAAGAACCAAAATATCAAGATGAATCTACTATAACCTGACTAAATTATCAATGTAACCATAATTAAAATACCCATATTCCATGCAATGACCAATAGAATGAAGAATAAATAGAAATGGTGTAGTTTAACAGGTTTTTATAAGGAAAAAAACCTTGATCAACAAATCATCAATAGGAATTCATTGGGAAAACTAAAGGATGTGAGGCTAACCAAAAGACATCTCTTGAGATGTCGCTCTATTGAAGAAGGGTTTAAACCTAAAATTAACTATTAACCCTTGTTTAAAAAACATCATCCATACCCATCATGCACCTCATTTAGTTAGAAAAAAGTACCTACCGTCACACCATCCACCCAAGGTTATCCCACCATCATATTGGTGTTTTACTAAGGGGTTATACACCACAAGATTACACATAATATACCTTGTATCTTTTTACTATTTATTTTAGTATTAGGGCCATCCATTTGAAATTTCACTCAATAAACATCACTTGATACCATTATAAAAGTATAAAAAGACTTCTTAGGCATTTCCAAATACTTGGAATTCCCACTGAAATACTTATTCTTAAAACATCCCTTGTTTCCTGAATCAAAATTCAAATTCCACCATGACATTTCCTACTGTAATGATGTAGGTAATTATAGTTTTATTATAAATTTTATTAATAACCAGCTTTGAAATAATAAAACATTATCTTCACTAATTCAATATATCATCTACACTATAATGTATCCAAATATAATCAATGTTAAATATTATATGTTAAAAATAAATTTTTTACTAGTGAATAAAACATATATTTTTTCTTTAATTTTTATATATGTTATATTATTTATATATATATCATATGAGAATAGAAATATGTTTCAAAAATTATTTATATATATTTATTACATTTTATAAAAGAATAATTATTTTTTATATAAAAAAATGATTATGAGCTTTTAAAAATATTTTTCAATGGTTTAGAAACATTGATAATACATTTTGAGTCTTAATTTATAATTTACTAATAAACATAAAAATTTTAGTATGTAGAAATTTTATTGAAAATATTATATAAATTTTATCGAATAACATTTGTATATTCAATTTAAATAATAGTTCTGATTTGATATGTGTGTGTTATGATGATAGTATTGGATATATGGGCCACATGTCATATTTTTTTCCAAACATGCTTATTAGTAAAAAATTTTAATAATTATATTTATATATTAATTCCTTTGAAATAAATTCATTGTCTTATTCATTATTTTTAAATAAATATAACAGGTAAACAATTTTATTAGTACATCACTATCTAATTTTTTATTTTATTCAAAATTTAAAATTAAAATTTTTATTTCATTTTTTAATGAAATGAATATATTATTTGGAATATTGAGATATTCGTATTCATTCATTTATTTAAAAGTATACATCAAATAAGAATGGATGTTAGATTACAAGTACTATATAGTTTATGTATATGGAATAAATCAAAATAAATTATTTTATTTTTCATTAAACCAAGAGGGAATATTTTTTATAAAAAAATATATTTAAACACATTGTGAATTTAAAAATGTTAATAAATTATAAAGACAATAATAGTCATGAAAAAATTATTCAACCTTAGTTATTATGTGATCAGTAATTTTCTCACATTATTATGAAAGTATCTTTAACTAGTTCAATAGAAAATAATTTATTTTTTATAAAATATAGTGATTGTATTGTTTCATTTCATTTTTATAGTATAATTAAAAACACAAACCTATATATTTAATGAAAAAATGTATAAATCCATTACCCTAGAAGCCTGAAGATGGTGAATTATTTTATTACATTTAAATATAAAAAAGGAAGGATCATCTTGAATAACTGAATAGTTTAGTATCATTGAAAAAACATGATACATATAGAAGTTTAACATTACAAATTTAAATACATCATTGTAACTCATTTGGAAACACGCTTATTTTTCTAGATTATCATTGTATGTAATTCATTAATTTTTTCATAGAATCCTAGGGAAAATAAAAAAATATAGGGGTGATATCTGATGCTCAGTAAGGGTATGTAATATAGCCAAACCATAAATAATAATACATGATTAATAACTAAAAAATAGATTTTATTAAAACAAAATCTTGGGAATCATATCTAAAGAACAAAGTATTAATAAATAATTACACAATAAAACATAACCATTGGTATTATATTAGTTGAATAATCACATGGAATATCAATTAGTAGTTTTATAATGTGAGAATTCATAATGATGGATATTATAATCATATCGTCAATCCCTCATCAAAGACACCACAAGTAATTGGTAAAAACCTAGGATAGTTTGTCTTATGAGACCAACGGATGCATTGAGGGGATATAGTGGGACACACCCATCACTTACTAATTCCAACACATTCTTTATATGAATGAGGATAACATAAAAACATATACATATGAAAATTAAATAGCATTCCCCAAACTATAAACATACTCTATAACTATTCTGAGTAGTATGGTGATTAGTGTCAAAATACCTCATTCACAACACAATAGATCTTGAACCATTTAATAAACATTCGTAGATGATAAAAATAAGATATAATCCTCAATAAAACATAAAATTCAAAATAGGTGTGTACAAATATGAATATACTCTAATAAATTTATTGATGAATTCTTAATAGAAATATCAATTTTTACTTTGGACGGAAGAGTTATTGTGGAAAACTCATTTTTACTTTTCATGATTGTTTGTATAATAAAAGTAATGGAAATTATAAATTTTCATGAAAATATTAATTATTTTATAAATATCATGGTGTATTAAAACATATTATGGTTGTTAATGGAAAAATGGGTATGAAATCGAGACTTTCACTTCAATTTGTCTTGCGTATCAAGAAGAATTGAGAAATGGAACTTTCTAAATCAGGTAATTCTCATAATCAAAAGAGGAAATGATATGGACACATGAGGATGGAATGTATAAAAATAATTTAGAATAATAATATATAAATAATGAATAATCATATTGGTTTAAAGAATAATGAATCATAACTTTAATGAAAATGATGGTATGTTAAGAAAACCAATACCTAATGTATGAATGTGTTCTGAACATGATATTAACATCTTGGATATTCCAATTACATCTATTAAATAATTATTTGAAGAAGTTCTAATCATTTTTTTGATTTATTGTTAATTTTTTATGTTCATTTATGACTTTTTTGATAAGTTATAAGATACATTTTTATTTCATGGGATGGTTTGTTTCCTTGGTTTCCAGGATCAATATACTTGTATAAGAGTATAGTAGTTCTTATGGAAGGGGTATAATTATACAGAATTGTATTTATATGATATTAATGAACAAAAATAAGTGTAATTAGTATTATGTATTATTTTTTCCATATATGAGGATTAATCAATAATGATAATTTTTCATTTAATATTAGTGGGTTTCACATCTCAATGAATTAGTATTTATGTATTATTTAATATCATAGATATAAATTGGTTCTAGATCATGATAGAATATATAATAAAAATTTTATAATCTGGTTTAATAATTAAAATGGTTTCATGATCTTCCCTGATGGGTAACTTACATAACGAAAATTCACCATCCATGAAGGTTATAAATCGGTGTAAATTTTTTTGTTTTTAAAATAAGAGAGAGAGATAGAGTAAGGATATAGATGATGGATCATCCATTAATATGATATAGTTATACTATATAGTTCATACTGTAGTTATCATGATCAATTTGATAGAGGTGGTGAGCAGACAATTGTAAATGAAAATAAATAAAATTGAAATTAAAACAAAATGGAAGAGGGTTTACCTGTTGAATTATCTTCTTTGATAACCACCATATAGAAAGGGGTTTTTGTTTTTAGGAAGGACCAAGAGCACCGAGACGTGGATGATAGACTAGTTAGATGATTTGGGATTAATTTATTCACGATTTGGGCTTATATGTGTGAAGAGGGGGGTGAGTGGTGGTTTTTATAGTGGATGAGAGGGGTGATATCTCATTATTTTATACATTATTTTATTATTTTTCTCAACAGAAGCAATAATATTTATTTTTGTGGCTGAATATGGTAGTAAGTGCACTTCAGTTCAAACCAATATTGCATAGATCATCCAAACTTCATCCATGGCTATATAATTCTTTTATTTAGCCTATGTCATAAATTATAGTATTATAATATTCAAAAAAAATTCATGTATTTTAGAAAAATCTAAAAAATTCACCCTCACAATTTTTAAAAATGTAGAATTATAAAATGTACTCCATTCATGAAAATAATTTTATAAATTAGAGAAATTTATTTTCATCTAAAATCATCATTTACTCAAAAAATATTTATATTTTCAATTAGAAATCAATTTATAAGACCTTGAAAATTAACTAAGCTCTATTTAAATTATCCTAAAATCATGGGATATCAAAATATTGACTTAGGAATACATTTTATGAAAATATATTTTCTTTTAAATCAATTTATTAATTAAATAATTTTAAATAAATATTAATAACTCACAAAAAAAGCAACACATAATTATTAATTTTTAAAATTTTCACTCACTTATACTGTTATATCATACGTTCATTTATAAGGTGGTTAAATTCAATTTATACTTTCATGGGTGAGCTTACTATTCCTAAGTGTCATGTTACTATTCACCAAAACAATTATGTTCATCCTACCAGACTCTAAATTTCATGAAGTTTGAAACCGTGAATGTCTGTTTTTTGATATTCAAATCACATATGCTGAGAAATTCTGTTTCATGGATAGTTTATAAGTATCTTGTTTATATAATTACAATAACAAAGTGTGGTTTTACACAGAGTTAGTGTTTTGTACATTACATTCTAAATTAATTTTTTTGGTAAATCATTGGGGTGTTACATTCTGACCTCCATAAAAAATTTCACCCTTGAAATTCCATAATGTTACCTCATAAAAATATTTGGGTTGTTATTTATCAAAAGTTCAACACACACCCATGTTGCCTCTTCAATTTTATGATTTTTCCAAATTAGCTTAACCATCCGGTTTATCTGATTCCTAACACCTATTCATTAGTGTCCAAAATTTGGATAGTCTCTTCACAATAATATAAATAACCATCTAGATCAATTCATTTTGATGTGAGGACATTCATTTGGTATAACATGTACTTTCTTGACAATGAGATGTGGAACACATTGTGTAATTTATAAATTCTAGGAGGCATCATAAAATAGTAAGACATAGATCCAAATATCTCTAGAATTTGAAATGTACCAATGTACATGGGGTTCAGTTTCCCTATTATCCTAGATCATATAACACCCATACATGGAGATACTTTCATGAAAATTTAATTTACCACTTTAAATTCCAAATCCTTTGTTCGATTATCATCATGACAATTTTTCCAATGATGAGATATTTTGATATGATTTTGAAGATTATTGAACTTGTTTGTTTTATCATCTACAAAATTTATTCCTAAAAGAATAATTTCACCAACTTAATCACAACATGTTGTTGTATGACATCTATTTCCAAACAATTCTTCATATGGTGTCATTTGACTGCTAGAATGGAAACTATTGTTGTATGAAAAATATATCAAATAAAAATACAGATCCCATATAACTTGAAAATCAAGTGACCATTATCTAAACATGTCTTATAATGTTTATATCATTCTTTCTGAATGCCTGTCAATTTTATGGTGATAATAAGTACTCAAATGAAGCTCCTTGTCCAATGATTTTTGAATAATTTTCCATAATTTTGATGTAAATCCTAGATCATGATCAAGAACAATTGAGAGCGGTTCTCCATGAAGTCTTAGAAATTCATTGATATAGAATATTAAAAGAATATCTAGTGAAAAATAATCCCTTATAGTAAGGAAATGTGCATATCTTGTATGTCGATCGACAATTACTGATATTTCATCATTCTTTATTGGTGTTTTTGGTAATCCAGTTAAAAAATCTGTAGTGATGCCATCCCATTTCCATGTAGGAATAAAAAAAATTGGAAGAATAATTTTGGATTATATATTTATGACTTCATTGGTTAAGAGAATAAACATATTGATACATAATCATCAATTTCCCACTTCATATTATCCCACTAGAAATGTTCCTTCAGACCTCTATACATCTCAGTGCTACTATGGTGTATAGTGAAATTTGGGCTGTGGGTATAACGACCCTAATCATTGTTACATAATTAATCTTGTTTTATTACAATAAATTTCACATCATACAACCCAGAATATCGAGGCATATAGTCTCTTTAGGGCTAAAGAACATTACATGACAACTAAAGACATAAAATAAAATATTTTTGTTGAAATCATATTTTATATGACCATGATATTCCTTCAAACGTAACATTCCATGGGAAAACCTGAGGACATACAAAAGAAACGGGTGATCTATAAATCCTAGTAAGGGAGTAAACAAGGAATAACATGAATAATAAAATATATGTTAGCAAAAAGGCATTTCAATGGAGAAAAAGAGAAACATGTGCATAAAGGTATGATATAATGTGATCATCATAACATGGAAATGTGGAAAAAACTTAAAAAACTGTGTTATAAACATAAATAAATCAGGTAAAACCTTTCCCAATCATGGTGAAAAAATGTCCTAAAAGTATTGTGTTAAAAACCTATCCTAATATGATGTATTATCATACTAAACAATACCTACTGCGTTGGAATTATATCAGGGTTTACCCTTCATTAACATTTTAATCACATTCTTATGTGTGACACATAGATCATATAGCATGGATTCATTCAACATCATCATTTATTCCATTGAAAAGGTATGTGGAATAAATATATGAATGTCTATAATAAATATATGTATGTTAATAAAGGTGAATACCATTGATAAGGAAATGGGCTTGGTATTGACTACACGATGATTTTGGCATTGAAAATCACTGTGTATTTTCGACAGCATAACGACATCACAAGGGGATTTCGAAAATGGGTTGATGAGAGGGGAAGGGGTATCTCATAAATTAGACATGAAATGGGATGTAAGGGGGTTATGGATAAAAATATCCCAACATATTTGGTGGAATTTTATATTGATAATATAAGAGAAATGCAGGAATGGAAATGAGGAGAGAGAAATCACTTATGGAATTTTGGTATGGTAACAGGTGTACATGGGAAGGTTTAATTTGAGTGAAGGGGGTCCCTAACCATTAATAAATAATATGTTTAGTATGGGGGTGGTGGTAAAAGATAACCCATCATTTTTAATTGAAAAATAAAAGGGTATAACAATATAAGGAATCATGGACAAAAGTGATAAAGGAAGGAGAGTGAGGATCCCTTACAAAGAGGTGTGATCTTGATAGTGTCATAGAGGCTTCCTAGGAGCATAGGGGTGGATCTAGATGAATATAGTGAGTGGATATCTGAGTGAGGACATGTTTAAAGGAGTTTGAGTTCAGAGGAATGTGTTCGTGGTTTGGATTATTTAAGAAAGGAGGTGTAATTATTTATTATTTTGGTTTTTGACACGACACACTAAAATATTCAAAACCAATAACCATCCTAGATTTTTTACCCATGGATTATAAAAAAGGCGAGTGGAAAACATTATATTAAAAGTACATGGTATTATGACATTAAAATATTAGACTTTCTTATGTGGAGGTGAGTCACACCTTCAAGGGAATGAATTTAAATTTATAAAATATATTTTACATTTTGGAGGATACTATAATGCATTATAAAATAAGTAAAATAAATATAAAATCACATTATTTTAAATTATAAACTTATATTTCGTCTAATATCCATTTTATGGTATTAATTACATAACTATTGGGTTATTATGATGTTATAAAACACAGTATATATTTACATATTATTTAATTTTTACCCAAAATTTCGACTATCTCCGGAAATTATTAAAATTTCTCCATTGGATAATGTATACATCTTGATTCAAAAAATAATATTAAGTTTAACTATATAATTTTCTACATATATGAATTTTCACTTTTAAAATGAGAAACAATGTTAATGAAAATTGGTGGGTTTTGACAAAAACATGTTTTAAACCTTAATAAAATTAACATTTTATTTTATAAAAATTATATAATCTTTTATTATTAATAAAAGTAATTTGATAATAATATTTTATTAAAATATTAATTATATTAAAATTTTAATAATTCATTAAATGAAATACATTAATAAAAAAATACACTTTCTGTTTTATCGTATAAAAATATAACTCTTATCAAATAGTTTTCCCAGTTATTTATAGATAAGGAATTGATATAATCATCATATATAATAATTGATTTTATAATATCCTCAATAAAAATCTTAATGTATATATTTCTCAAAAAATACCATTTTTACTGGAAAATAAATTTATCGCATTCATCATTTTTCATGAAATATGATTCCCATAAAGGAATTGATGGAATAAGACTTTTATTTAAAAAAATGGATTATATAATTAGTAACTTATAAATTATTACATGACATATTATAACACCCACATAATACCCAAGGGTAAAGTGTGTGATGGTGACATAATTTTGGGGTGGGTAAGATAACATTGTGAGGGTGGTAATCACTATTAACTTGAACTTCTCCCGTAGGTGATTCCGTTCAAGCATAACACGTTGAAGATCACAATGGGATTGGTCAAGAGATAAGCCTAGTGATGATACCTCCTTTACATGCTCTAAAAAATGAGCTTCGTACGGACCGAGTGTACTAGATGATAACATCCTACCATTTTTCTTTGTTGAATGGATTTTTGAAAACCTTATATTTATATTAGTTTTGTGATCATTATTCAGTGACTATATTATCAATGACAATGATACAAAATGGTATTTAAAACTAAATAATAAAAGAGTTCATGTGTTTTCTATATTCATTAGAAATTAATATAAAGGGAATTGTATTCATAAATGATCAGTTCGTTATAATGAGACTAATCCAATAACTCCTTTTTATGCTCGTGGTTAAAGGGACAACCTATCCTACTCCCAAATTTCCAAAAAAAATTCTACATACCCGAATTTTTCTAATTTCCCATAGTTCACAACTTTAAATTTTATTTTAACTATTCACATTATTAATTGGAGAATATTTAATCCTTTTGAATAGACTGTTTGGAAACCAATTGAAAAAGTAATGATGTTTCACCTTCTTTGATAATTTCCATATCAATCCTCTCTAGATCCACATACATAGGATCCTTTTCAATTATCATTTTGTTTAGATCTCCATGGTTATTATTGCTCAATGCATCAATTACATTATTTTCTTTCCCTAAGTGATAGTGTATTGATCAATCATAATTCTTAATCAATTTGATCTATTTCCTTTTCCACATGTTAATTTCATTTTATGATATGATATATTTCATGTTATTGTGATATACATATATCTCAAATATTTCAACATAGAGATAATGTATCCATATCGTTATAGAAAATATAACAGCTCCTAACTCAAGATCATGAGTTGGATAGTTCTGTTCATGAATTTTTAACAACCTTCATGTATTGGAAATAACTATATCATTGTAAATAAGGTCACATCCAATTATATTCTTCGATTCATCATTATAAATAAAAAATCCACCATTTCTCGATAGTATATTCACGATTATATCATTCACCAAAATATTATTCATTTCTTCAAAACGTTATTCACATTCTTTTGTCTATTCAAATTAACCCCATTATGAGTAATCATTGTTAATTGGTGAGCCAATCATGAGATGTTCTGAATGGAATAGTGATAATAACATTATAAACTAATAATACTACATACCCCAGTTATGTTCACTAGTGTAGGCCATTCATAAACTGCCTTTACCTTTGTAGGATATAATAAGATTTAATTCATAGAGACAATATATCTGAGAGAATAAACTATTAGAATATAGAATTTACAAATTCTAAAAATCCCATAGATATCATTCCTTATAAGTGTTCTGAGAAAAATTTGAAGTTATTCTCATGATATTATCAATTTCTGGAATAGACTAAGATATCATCAATAAATATCAGAAAAAAATCATCATTATATTGCATGAAATCCTATTAATTAGATCCATGAAAAATAGGGTGCATTAGTTTGTATAAACCTCATTATTATAAACCCATAATGCCCATACATTGTTTGAAATATTGCCATTGAAATATCATCCTTCCCCACATGAAAAGAATGATATTCAAGTCAATGGTCAATATTTGAAAAGTATTTATCTCCATGAAGATTATGAAATTAATCATCAATGTGAGGTAGGGGATACATGTTCTTTATGTTAATAACATTTATTTCCAAATAATTATTAAAGATCCTTAGGGATCCTTCTTTATTATTGAAAAATAGAATAGGGGATCCCAATGGAGATACACTAGGGTAAATAATTCATTTATCACTCAATTACTATAGTTGAATCATTAGTTCTACTAATTTCACAAGGGTTATTCGATAATGATTATTTGATATAGGTATTGAATGAGTAATTAAATTAATAAAGAAATCAACTTCCCGCTTCGCAGGATGTCCATGTGAATCCTCTAGAAATACGTTGATATATTCATTCACAATAGTAACATCATCAATTTTAAGAATTTATTTCATAACCCATAGATGTTTTTTATCACCCCCCCTAGAATCTCATTCAGTATAAATACTGGGGGTGGATCAAGATTATAATTTTATGGAGAGGTTTCTACTCTAAAGATAAGGATTCTACATTGTTCTATAAAAGTGTATTAATCTTCTTCATGAAATAAATTTTATCATAATAATTTGAAATCCAATCTAGACCATAAATAATATTAGAATCAATCATGGGTAAAATTATAATATTTTCAAATAAATCAATTTTATGTGTCATAAATGGACATACAGAAACTTATTTTGAACCTTATATTTTGTAATGATACTTCCCTATGGAGTTTTTACTCACAACTATTTTATTAATTCAAGAGTGAATTGTAATGTTATCTTTGAAAAATAGGAATATATAAATGTGTTTAATGATACAGAATCAAATAAATCATTGGTTATGTTTTAGGAAATGACTAATTTAGATGCCACGACATAATTTGGAACTTCAACCATGGAATTGTGATTCTTTATAATCTTGACCTTGCTCCCTTGGCTTTCATTACGAAATGGTTATTTGACGCATTGGAAAATCATTTTCATGATGTCCCGTATTTTTAAATTGTACAATTGAACATTGGAAGCATCTTTCTTTCACATATAATCACGATCATGGTGGCCTTTTTACCGCAACATGTAACAAACACCCACACACTTTAAGAAAGTAAATGGTAATTTCATTACACAATTATTATTGAATGGAAATGAATTATTATTTATTTCCACCTTTTCATATTTCCTTTTGTAGAATGTTTAGGAATACTCTTCTTAACAAATCATCATTTAAATTCACAATACCTAGAGAATTATTTTTTTGACATGATAGCACAGGAGACTATATCTTCATCAGATGAATTTTTTTATATTCTCATTCCCTTTAAAAGAATGGTTTCAAACCCATCAAAAAATAATTCAACCTTTCTCATGGGATTATGAATGTAGTCTAAAACATTCATTTTAATCTTGTTATTTTGGACTTGTAGGTAGAAAAATTTTAATCCAATTTCTTGCATAAACTAAATAATTTCCCCTCCATATCCTATTACTGATAGTGTAGGGAAAAAATATCATGGAAAATATCATTAAAATAATTCCATTCCATATTTGGGCATTAATACTCCTCTTTTAGGTTTTGAATTAATTAACAACACTAATCCACATCTCCTAAGATATGATAAACTACCATGATAACCTTATCCATTTCATTAATTCTAATATAAATGAATATTTTATCAAAGAAAATTATCCACCAATCCCCTATAAAGGGTTTGAAGTCCCATTGAATTTTGGAGGATTATATCATATAAATACATATATCCTTGATCCTCCACATTTTGGATCATGTTTCTCCAAATAGGTGAGGTTATTTTTCAAAAAAATATTAAATTATCTTATTATACTTCTATGTTTCTCAGCAATAGTCACAGCTCCAATACCAACATCATTATCTTAAATAGGAGGGAAATCCCAACATGGGATATACTTGTTCTCACAACTTCAATTATATTCATTAGGAACCATTTATAAATAATATAATACAATACATTTGGTTACGAATCGTTATTTTAAATATTTAACTAAAAAAATGCTTAAAATAAATTGAAATTTTACGCAAGTCTAATATCATAATCACAAGCATGTTAGGTTATTGGAAATATTTCATAATTATTTGTAAAAAAATTAATTATCCTTAATAATTTCTGTGTGGAGCGTCAAACCATGTATACAGTATGGCCTATTGTGGTGCACCGGGTTACCCTGAGTCAACCCTGGAAAACCTTGTCATAGTTTTTACCTCTAGGTACATCTGTTCCAGAACCACATACATTATTAATATATATAGAGAGATGTATTTATAGGAATATCAACATGAACAATAATTTAGAAAAAGTCTATCATGATATTCTATTGTAGTCCTCAAATTATACCATAGGGTTATGTTCCATATTCATTGTTTTCAAAATCTAGTTTCAATGGTTTCTACTAAAATTCCTCTGATACCAACTATAACACCATGACCGCATAATCCTGGAGGTGGTGAACTAATTTATTAATTTGGTATATAAACAAGTAATATTCATCCTAATGTACCAAATAGTTAAGTAGATTTTGAAAATCCATATACATTTATATGTTCAGCATCACAAATTGAATTACATCATAGTAACTCTTTTTGGAAACACTCTTTTTCTTCTACATTGTCAATGCATGTCATTTATAAAATTATTCATGGAATCCTAGGGAATATAAACATAAGAAATTTTTGAGATCAGATGTATAGTAAGGTAAATTAATACATCATAAGAATGACTAATAATTCATGATGAATAATTAAAGAACACATGACATTAAAAAAAGTTTAAGCATAATATGGAATAAATAAAAAATGAATAAAAAATTACATAATAAAACCTAACCATGGATATTAAACTAGTAATATAACCATATGAAATATCAATTACTAGTTTCATATTGAGGAAATTCACAATGATAGACATTATAATAATATCGTCAAGGCCTAAACCAAGACACCATACATAATGGGTAACACCCCAGGCTAGTTTGTCTCACGAGGCCCATCGATGAATAAAGGGTCTATAGAGTACCCAAACCATTACTTAGGAAGTATAATTAATTCATCATATGAACAATTATAACATAAAAAATACACACACACAAATATATATATATATATATATATATGAAATTTAAATTAGTTTTCCCCAAATTGTAAACACAATCATTAACTATTCTGAGAAGTATGGTGAATAGTGTCAATATATCCTATCTATAACCAAAATGATCAAAAACCATTTAATAAAATATGGAGAATGATAAACAAAGATATATAACCATAAATAAAACTTAAAATTAATCATATTTGTTTAAATATATGAAAATAGATTAATAAAATAATTGATGGATTCTTGAGTTAAATACCCTTTTTTACTTTGTAATGAACATTTCTTTTAGAAAAATAATTTTTTTTGTCATGACTGTTCTTTTAGAACTAGTAATGGACACATATAATTTATCATGATAAAAATTATTATTTTATACAAATAATGGTATCTCAAAAAAGATATGTTTGGTACTTTAAAATGGGTAAGAAATCGAGACATTCACTTTAAGCAAACTTGCATATTGGGAACAATTGATAAGGGAAGCCAATAAAATGTGTAATTATCATTAAATAAAGATGAAATGATATGTATACATGAGTGTGGAATGTATACATATAATTTATAATATTTATATAAAAATAATGAAGAATTACATGGTATATAGAGGATGAAACCATAACCCAAATGAAAATAATGTTTCGGGAAGAAAACTCATTCCTTATATATGAATGTGTTCTTCACAAGATATTAATGTTATATATAATCAAATTAAATCCATTAATTAATTAATTAAAAATTTAATATACATGTAATTGATTTATTATAACAATATTAAGTTCATTTGTGGCTTTTCTGAAGAGTTATAATATAGAATTTCTATCACTCGAGAGAGTTTTTTTCAGTACTTTTCACTATCAGTGTATTTGTATAAGAGTATGGAAGTTCATATGGAATGGGTATAATTCTCCATAACTAAATTTATATGATATTAATGAAAACCTTGAAGTTAAATTGATATTATTTATTTTTTCTTATATTTTAGGATGACCCATTAATGATAATAATTTAGCTTAATCTTAATAATTTTTCAATCACAAGGAACTATTTTTTTCTATTATTTAATATCATATTTCTATAATGGTTTCAGAATCATATTAAAGATATAATAAAATTTTTAAAATCGGGATCAACCCTAAAAATGGTTTCATGACCATAATTGAATGGGAAATTAACGAACAAATGTTCTTCTTCCTTGAAGGTTGTAAATCGACACCTCCAATATGATGATTTAATTTTTAAAATAAAAGAGAGAGAGTATGGTGATTGATTTAAGATCTTACATCAAAATGAATAATTATAGTATATAGATGATACGATATTTTTCCTGATCATTTGGGCATAGTAGTTTAAGAGAGGATAGGAATCAAAAATAAATTGAAATAAAATTAAAATAAAATTTTATAGAGTTTACCACTTGAATAATCCTCATTGAGAACCTCCGTAAGAAAATGGGTTTTGGTATTTCATATTTACCAAGATAATTTATATGTCATTGAGAGACTATATATTAGAATTTTGTTTGAATTTAGATAGGCATCAAGCCATATATGTGTGATAATAATAGGGGGTGAGGGTTGGTTTTTACAGTGAATGAGAGGGGTGATTTCTCATTATTTTATTTATTATTTTATTATTTTTATCCAAACAAACAATAGTATTGATTCTTGTGACTAAATAAAGTATTGAGTGTATCTGAGTCTGGACCAATGGTTCATACATAATCCAAACATAATCCATTACTCTATAATTCATTAATTTATCATTTATCATAAATTACCATTTTTTACTATTCACCAAAATTTCATGTATTGTATAAAAATCTAAAAATTTCACCCTAACCATTTATCAACAAATAGAATTCAAAAATGAACTTCATTTTCATAAAATAGTTTTATAAATGTGGGAAATTTATTTATTAACAAAAAAAATTCTCAATAATCATTTTTTCAAAAATAAAAAGTTATTTTATGACACCCAATTTTTTTTACTAAAGTCTAGTTATATTATTCAAAAATAATAGGACAACAAAATATGTATTTTTGAATAATTTTTATAAAATTGAATTTCCTTTTAAGTCAATTTATTAATTATATAATTATAAATATATATATATTACTCACTTAAATACAAAAACAGAATTATTATTTTTTAAAATATTCACTTACTTATACCATTATAACTTACATTAATTTATAAGGTTCCTAAATTTTAATTAAACATTCATGGGTGGGTAACTATTCATAAGGGTCCAGTTACTATTCTGAAAAAAAATTGTGTTGATCCTATCAGAATCATAATTTCTTACTGATCACAACTGTGCATGTTCGCTTTTTGGAATTCAAATCACAGAAGTAGAAAAATTATGTTTCATGGCTAGGTCATAACTATCCTGTTTCAATAATTATAATAAAAGGTATTTTTTTCAGAGATACTCAATGTTGTGTTCACTATATTATACGTTAAATTTATTTTTAAATCCTTTGGGGGTAATAACATGTGACCATAAAATATAAACATAAAATATTTAACATAAACTAAATGTAAAATTTACTCCTAAAACATGTTTTCACTAAAAAAGAAAACAAAGAACAAGTGTAATCACATGACATAAAAAAAGAAATACATATGTACATGTGGAAAATATGATCAATAGGAACAAAAGACATGATTAAACACAATACACATAATAATTGACATGAATTAGTAAAAAATAAAACTATATTTTCAGAATGATAATTAGATATAGATTACTAATTTTTTTACATAAAATTGATTTCAAACATTAGTTTTTGAGTAATAGGTATTAAATTTTGCATCATCAATATTTCTTATATTTTTTTTTAAATGATGAATAGTCAATATCAAAATGGTGATATTTTTCAATATAGTTAGTAAAATAACGAATTTGAAATGAAAAATAGAATACTAATATAACTATATTTATTCAACCACTCATTCTCCTGGTCAAAACACCTCACTCTATATTTCTAAAACTAGATAAATCACAAAAGAAGGCCCCCCATTACTCAATATCTTTCTCTCTATCTCTCTTTGTGTAATCATTTAAACACAAAAGGTTATTACACATCTTACATGTAACAACCCAATATATTATGATACATTTCATTTTAAAAGAGCTTGATTTTTTGATAGCTTTCTTCATAGGAAACACCATGTATAAATAAACAGTAAGATATAACATTAATAATATTTTTCAATGTGAAGGTTATTTAATAGGTGATTGATAGTAAAGTATTTATCAATCAAAATAAAATATAAAAATTTATTATTGACAAATTTATAAATTTAATTCTCACATTATAAATTATTTTCAAATAATGATAAAAGAATTTGAATATAAAAAGTGAATTTTTCCAAAAAAATGTTTTAATACAAACTTGGGGTTTTTATATAAATATATTAAATTAATCTAAAATTATTACTTATTTTTCTTAAATTTCGAGATAATATGTTCAATCTAAAATATAAATTTAAATATATTCTTCTTAAAATTGAATAATAATAAGCTCATATTTATGATTATAAAAGAAATTCTCTAAAAATAAGTTTCATTTTATTTAAAAAATATTTTAAAATGAATTTAAACTAACAAAATAAATTTAATATAATAAAATGGTTTCAAATTTTTTAATCATCATTTAAAAATCTGGAGTGGGGGAAAATTTCTTTTTTGTTCACCATGAATAATAACTGATGTAAAAACTAATTATTACATTAATTATTTATTTTGGTAAAGAGGTGTTAAACTCAATATATTAGGGGCTAAATATCCCAAAAAATTGTCAAAATATTACTATAGTTAAGTGAATTTGGACCTAATATTATATTATTTTAACATTTGAATTTCTTTGGTTCCACTTTCTATATCATTCTAATATGGATTCCATAAGACTCGTGCTCTTGCACACATCCCCATATCACAATGATTTCCAATAATAAGAGGGGGTCTAAGGTGTGACCTTCATTAGATTATACCTTTATATAACAGAGAAAAATAGGTTTTAAATGACTAAGTAACATCCACATCATCACATTAGAATATATAGAATAATTAATCACATCCCATAATAATAAATGAATGACAAATATATACAAACTCAACCTTTCATGATGGAATGAAATACATATAAAACACTAATGTGATGACATATAAAATGTAAATAGTAAAAAAGCAATAAGAGTAAAAATTAGTGTATACCCATAACTCTAGGAATCATCTTCAGTTCCCTCATCCCACTCGAGCTGGTCAAATGTAAACACATAATATTGGACCTCAGATCAACCTATACCTAAAAATAGTGTTCAGTTTTCATAGGTAACCAAGTCAAATAGAGAACCAATAATGTTGTGAAAGCTTAATTCAATAGGGAACCAACAACATGATCCTATATGTAATAGTGATTCAGTGATACGTGTATATGACATGTTCAATAAAAGAAAATAAAGAGACTATAGAATATTATAAAATAAATAGACCATCTTCAATACATAGTTTTATGAAATTGATCAAGTATAAATACATTAACCAAATTCAAGATGATATTAATCTAGGCATCATATCATTCAATCTATAACAAACCCATGGTAAATTTCCCAATGTGTTCTCTATGTAATCCATTAATGTGCCCCTCAACAACTAAGTATCTCATCATGAAATGATTAATATCTACATACCAAGTGTATTGGGAATCCCTCCAAACAGCAGTTTTAATGAATGGATTGATGCCAATTCCTATGGATCCTAATAAATCACTAAATTATAATCATATTATATATCACTATTCTAACTAACTAGATCCTAGGCATCATGGGATCCCAATTGAGTGCATGTATGCAATCAGGAACGAAATATTCTTATCATAGAAGTGACCTTGGAATCCGATATATATCATTCTATTAATAACCCCCTAATCCAAAATGCATGGATCCTAGACATAGTATACATATGAGCGACCCTTTTCATTTATGGCCTCCCATATATACACAATCTCAAATGATGGAACCCTGGTATTTTTTACATGAATCTATAACCAGATATGGGGATGGAAGTTTATGAATCCACATAATATAAAATGAGTTTAAAAAGATGGATCATGGGAAGAACTTATGGGCCAACACATTAGTACCATATCATATATGCTCAATATCTAGATTCCATGATGCACATTTGGGCATCCTTAACGTCTGTAAAAAAATATCATATCATGCTCAAAAATTGCATCCTTTGAATTATGTCTATGTATATATAATAACATCATAATAATAAAGTGAAATAATAAATAAATAAATAAATTTCCAATAGTAGAAAAACAATTACACACTTAAACGCCATTAATTGACCATCAAGATCATATGAATAGTACATGATCAATGATGAAACCAATTACAATCTTTATCCATCCAAACATGCCTTCTCATGGATGGTTTACTGTTAGGGTACCAAATATGGTCCCCTAGAAAACTAAATAAAAAATGTAACGTATTTAGGTTCCATTGGTAAAATACATGAGTGGAGGCTCTCTAATGGGGGTCATAAGCCTCAAGTATGTCATTTTGTTTTAAACATATCTCATAGGGGGTGTTAGATCACAAGGATGTAACATGATATAAACATGACTATACTGAAGATAATGGGTATACTATAGTGGTAATGGGTTAGAGGGATATCTTAGAGCCCATAAAAAATCCAACGGTCATCTTATATTAGTACTATCACCCAATCCTAATCCATGCTACCTATGGTACATCTACCAAGGCTATACATAACATACGGAAACTCATATGGCCTACCCGGGTCATCCGTGTCAAATTATCTCACTCCACATCTTAGAGGTTTCCAAGGATCCAAAGGTAAGGAAAACTAAGCTACTACCAATTCAATTATAATCTAGAAACTCCCATAAAATGAGATTAAGAAAAGGAATTTAAGTGAATATAATTAAATCAAACCTCAACCATCCGTGACGGAGGACATTGAGCTGGTTAACAATGGCACATGTTTCATTGTAACTTTATTTAGTTATCATAAAACATAAAATGTATACTAAACATTAAATTTGAGTTAAAAATTATATTAATTAGTGGAAAAATGTTAATTAATTTAACGTACGAACACTGAATCACATGTACAATAATCAACAATAATTAAACTGTAGTGTATGTATCTATGGCCACATACCTAATTAGAAGATTTCTATTTTTTATGAATGAAAAAAATACTACCCGAGACCATACAACCTCATCCAAGTCCAATAATCCATTTAATTTCCTTGTGATGATTTTACTCAAGGTGATACATATAAAATAATTAATTATAGTAATTTCATTTTAATCAGACATTTTATTTTAAATAGGAACAAATGCATAAAATAGATTGAGTCTTCCAATCACATTGAGAGCATCGATAATGAGGTGAGGTCCACTCCTAATCCACCATCATGCCCGAGAAACATGAGATACACAATTAACAATGCCTATTAAAATAAAAAATAAATTTATCTACACAAAAAATCATTGAATAAATAAATATGATGATGTACCTTTAAAAAATTGATGCACGACAACATGTATAATATGTCTAAAGTTGTCTTCTAGTCAGGTTGGATAAAATCCAAGTCACTTTCTTCCAATTTCACCATCCCCTTATAGAGTTATAACCAAATATGTTATTGAATAAGTGGAAAATTTAAAATTTTGGATAAAAATATGGGTGTATGGAAAATGTGGTTGATAAATTACTTTATAAACCAAAACCCTAAGAAATTCACCCCATAAAGATGGGGAAACAAATAAAAAGGGTATGAAAGGGGGATTTCTACAAAAAATATTAGAAAACTGGTGTAACTACACTTAAATTATTCAATAGAAAATTTAGTAAATTTTCCCCATTATATGACACACCGACCAGCTGGTGTTGGGCCACTGAATAGTTGGGGGTTGTAGGTTGTTGGAGAACAATATCATTTCCACCCCATCAAAACAAATCTCCTCTCCCAAAACCCACTGAAACCATTCAAGCATTGACACTTTACTAATTTTAATTTGATGATATAATGATTAGAATTCCCATTACAATACTATTTTAATATAAAAACACTCAACTCACTACAAAAATAAAATTCTTTTAAGAATTTTCAAACTCTATAGAAAAAAGATGTTATAACCCTCTATAATAATAATTACCATCATCGATAAGATTTATAGGTCATTTAATTATCCATCATGACCAAACATAGTTATCAATTATCATTCAAAAAGGTCTGTCACTATCTTAAAAAACTAAATATAACACCACATATAAACATTAATATATGTTTTTTCAACAATAAAAAAATAATACATTATTCATTTTTAGTACCAAAACATTGTTATAGGACTCACCTGTGACAATATATCCATGAATCCAAAGGTTACTTCATCCAACTGAATATACACATTATGGTGATACAGACAATAATTAATAGCTTATAATGATCAACTCTAACCCATGGTTTATCTAAACTGTACTAAAAAATAGGATTATCCATCCCTTTTTTTAACAATGCTCTGTGAAATCACTTTTAAAACCCCACCTTCTATGTTCTAGAAAAAGAGTTGTTAAAGGAGGAATTTAACAATTTTTTTAGTGCTGTTAAATAGGGTCATTAACAGTGCTAAAAAAATTGATGTTATTGGGGTCCTTTATTTGCGCTTGTAAAAAATCACTGATAAAGGCCACCACTTTATTAGTTCTAGCAAAAAAAGATGTGATAAAACAAGTATTTATCAGCACTTATAAAAAAGTGCTGATAGGCGGTGTATTTCTCAGCACTTCTAAAAATGTACTATTAAAAGGGTGCCATTTATCTGAAAATTTTAAGAAGAATAGATAAATAATCCCCTTTATCAGAGAATTTTTACTATAAATGATAATGGGTATATTTCAAAAAAAATCATTGAAATACACCTACAACATAATTTATGGCTTTTGGGAGGCCTTATGATTTTTTTCCTCAATAGGGGTTATTGAGGATTTTTTTTGGGTCATCAAGGAGTAGATAACATCCAATGATTTGGTTTAATATCTGGTAGAGGAAAAATGAACACATAGTTCAGAAGTTATTTTGGTTTAATGTGAAAACACCTAAAACCCCCCAATACAGAAAAATCACTGAAAGGATATTAAAATTCGATCTAGATGTCCATTTTATGTTCTGAATCCAAGAAAATTAAATCTTATGAAATGATATAAAACCATTTTATATGGAAATATCATGAAAATTAATGGAAGAAATGATATTACAGTTTCAAAAAACTCGAAAATCAAAATCAAACATTAAATAACAATAAATTTTGATCATGGGGGTTTTTTGGGATCTACAACATATCAAATAAAATCCTAAAAATATCTCTTAACCATTATGTGTGGTACTATATATTTGATCACTATACCGTTTTCCCCCAAAAAAATCCAAAAGGCATCTGAAACATAGTTTTTACTCACAACCATCAATTTTTTAAAATTAAAATGGCTATAACATCCAATCTAGTTTTATGTCTATTATATACCGCATATCATATGGAATATAAATATCAGGATATTTTATTTTAATAGTTGTGGAGGTGAAAGAGACAATCAAATCAGAAATTATAGTCATTTTATAGTTTGTTGGGGGGTTCAGTGTTTTCAATATTTCATAATGTTTTATGTTTTTTGTGGGGTTTAGAGTTAATATCCATATTAAAAAAATTAAATAAAGGGGGTGATAAAGGCAGGGTGGGGTTATGAAAAAAATAATAACCATTATTAATAGGTCTTTATCATCACTAAAAAAGTGCAGCTATGGTGTCCATTAAAAATGCATAAAATGTTCTGATAAAGGCTCCAATTATTAGTGATAAAAAAGTATTGATAAATTCCCCCTTTATATTCAAATTTTTTGCACTGATAATGTATCCATTATCAGTTCTATTTATGAGAACTATTACTATTTACTACTTGACATTGCATTCATTATCATTGATTCAATAGTGCTGATAAATCTATTTTAGTATAATTTTTAAAGGCCCAATTTCTAGTAGTGACACCAGGAAAAATTCATTTAGAAAAATGTTCATAGTTGTCTGAGGACATGATTTCTGTGGTTCATAAAATGGATCTTGGGAATATAAAATGGGAATCATAAATAATATTATTAGTATCTGATATTTATCTCATAAGCATATCCCTTGAATCCTATCTAGGAATCTGTAACTACCTCACTAAAATTAAGTGAATGTATAAATAGGGATGTAAATTTCTAGTGGTTGCGGAATTTCAACACCACTCACCACTATTAATGGGACCTCTAGAACATGTGGAAGATATAAGGTGATATTAAATACCATATCTACCTATATCCAAATATACCTTCCATGGGTTAGTCAATTACTAAATATCCCACTAGGGACTAATATTTTACTACATTGGATGGGTACCTTACATAGGGTCTATTGGGACAACATAAGATTAGAGTAACCTTAATAGTGGTCCTTAGTCATGAGAAAGTCATTTGGGACCTAACACATCTCACAGGGGGTGTGAATCCTTGAACAATATAATGAAATGTACATTTCCTCAATTAAAACATGGATCATGCTGCATAGACAATAATTTATGAAGATGGATGAAGCCCATAAAAAATCCAAACATCATCTTTGGTCAATACATTCATCAAACCTATGTCCATCTCACATTTGGTACATTTACCAAGGATGCATAAAACTCAAGGATCCTCACATCATTTAATTTGGTTGTCTACCTTGTATTATGCCACACCCAATCTCGGAGGAGTCCAATTATCCCTCAGAGAAGACCACAATGTTATAACATTTTCAATATAACCTATGCATGCACCTCGAGTTGCGGGG
Organism: Viscum album; assembly: GCA_963277665.1. Lineage (NCBI taxonomy): Eukaryota > Viridiplantae > Streptophyta > Magnoliopsida > Santalales > Viscaceae > Viscum > Viscum album. The sequence goes on along the minus strand of OY728128.1, from coordinate 789,099,528 downwards.
GGCATTGTGGAAGGGTGTGGGAGGGGGTGTCCAAGAATCTAGTGGAAAATAATAAAAATAAAAAACACATCCATCAATGTATGAAGGAAAAATGTTGGGGGACAAGAGTCCACATGGACTAAGTATGTGTTTAAATTCACCTTAGGAATAAAATTTAAACAAATATTTCACTTTTAATTAGACAACTAAATTAATTAGTCAAATTAGTTCCATGACATCAGTGGAATGACATGGAATATCATACATTTTAATCATCAATTATTAAACCATAAGGTAATTAGCAAGGACGTCCTAACTAATTAAGAGGTTTTCTATTTTATCCAGATTCTGATAGAAACTTCCTAATCCCATCTAACCTCATCCATTTCCAACATTATATCACCCATCATTTTTGAATCCCGAAATCATGCCAATATATCCAAAAATTATATTATTTAAATTAATAAATAATAAAACAATTACATTTATATATAATTAATTTTTTATTATTCATCAGGTCACCCTAGCACACTAAAACGAGTGGCAATGATGTGTGGTCCACTCTCGACCACCCATAGGCCTTAGAAACATGAAAACCCAATTAAAAATTATGATGAAATACACAAATAAACCATGTTAGTGCCAAAATCATTGAAAATTTCCAAATGTTGAAGTATTATTTTCTAAATGACCCACAACGACATTAAAATCTCTGGATATCATATATCGTGGATTAACAAAAAGTAATTAATTGATGGGAAATTCCACCTTTATTCGGTGGAACTATAACTAAATCCATTACTATAGAAGTGTAGAATTAGAACACATGTATAAAATCATTTATGATGTTGGTATACACTCTTAAAATATCAAGGATAAAATTTGGAAATTTCCCCCATAAAAAACCTTCTTCAGTGAGTTAGTACCTCTCAAAGAATAACTAGTGTCAGGATATTGACTTGTATGTGGACACCATTAGCCTACATGGCTACTACCTACTAGAAATAGAATCCTAAAAACAAAACATCCTTACCACCCTATCCATGCTCCACCATTCTCTTAATACTTCATAAAACCATTCATGCCTTACGCATCATCCAAAATAAATCTTCAAATATCTTCCAATGGTAAGAACTAAAAATTAATTATCATTTTAAAATTAAATATGTTGTGACCCAAACCCATAAATCCAAAAGGTATAGTATATAAACATTAAATTGGAATGATTACATGTAATGAAATCCCAAAGGTTCAATGTTTATCGTAGTATTGGTAAAATCGATACATATATGAATCTTTCATTGCAATTGAATAATATAATTATTGAACAATATATATATTCTAAGGATAACAGTATTCCGTCTAGTATATCCTGTCATATATTTCTTAGTGAACTACTCAGATTCTTGAGGAAAGGAATAATGATTTGGGTGATCTCAAATACTCAGTAAGGGTAACTTATAGCGGTATCAATAATGAATAAATATGAATAAAACAAATTGGCATAATAAATAATTTAACACACATTATATGTAATCAATATGATGAAAAAGAATGCAAATAAATAATATGAAAAGGTAAATAAAATTAAATTATATTCAAATAAATAGATAAAGATAAATGAATATTGAAAAGTAATATGTTTAAACACATTACATTTAATCAATGAAATAAAAATAAAATGTATCAATAGATATGTTGATGATAAATATCTTGGATAAATTATAAATAAATCTAAATGAAGGAAATTCTTAAATATTGGACGTCATGTATAAGGAAAATGAAAACCAATACTAGTGAGACCTTTCACAAGACGGTTTAAAGCAATGGAAATAAATCCATTTAACTTTCTCAAAAAAATTTTCTCGTTGAAACATTTCTATTCTTAGAGGATATATATAATTTCTAGAACCCACCCATCATTTCCTATCAATATCATTTATTATATCATGCATTAAATATAAATAGCAGTCCTTATAAAATAACCATATTGAATAAAGAATACGAAATGATCAATATTTCAAAATATAATCGAATAAATGTCAAAGAAGACATCATATGTAAAAAGTTATATGATATTAGGAATACTAATATCAATGATAAATAAAATGGATATTTTAGGGTAATTTCAATTCTATATGATCATAATAGATAAAATATTTCAAGGGGATTAAAAAATGAATCACGGAAGAGAATATGTACACTATACTTGGAAAAATAAATCATAAAACATCGAGAGAAATAATATGTATTTTATCAATAAAATATATCCCATGTGGAGTAAAATAAATGGTTTTTGTCATCTATGAATAGAAATACTTCTATAAAACGATATTATAAAACCATATTGAGGAAAATGTCCTTTTTTTTTAAAATCATTTTCTTTTAAAATCAATTTTGAGAAAATTTCCATTAAAAAGTATGAATTTAATCATGAAAAGGAATATTAATAGAAATAACGGTGAGTAAATCTGTGCATTCTTTATAATTTAAAATTAACATAACTTTTTTATGATAAAAAGGATGGAACAATTCCTTGTTTCTAAGGTGAAAAAAATATTCCTTTTAAAATGATTGTAAAATACAATTGGTTAATTAAGTATTTAAAATATTTTTTAAAAAGGTTTAAAACAAATTTGAAAACAAATTTAGAAAATCAAGGTTTTTATAAGAAAATAGTTTCTTTGAATAAAGAGAGAAATAATGTCTGGTTTTCATAAAAACATTTAATAAATTTAAAGTACCAAAAAATGAAAAAATGGTCATATAACTAGATAAAGGACATGAAGAGCGGGGAATAAAATTAAATGGATTTTTATATAATGATAAAATAATTTCATAAAAGGAAATTAAAGGGTAAATAATATCGAACAAAATGAGATTCGAATGTAAACCATTGAAATTATTATAATGCTGGAGTGAGAATCAATCAACGGTTAGATTGTGCGAATCAACTATATATCATCATAGAGAAGAGTAAATACATAAATATATAGTCAAATTTATTATAAAAATAATCATATAATATTAACATCAATAAAGAAGTAATATACCCCCAATGAAATGAAATTGGGTTGCGAAATTATTTTCCCCTTGGTAACTATTAACTCCAATAACCTTAGCTGAAATAATTTAAATTGAGACCAAATATATCATGAAGAATGAATGAAAGGGAATATTATATGAAAATGTTGCAGTATTCACACAATATATAAGATTTTTTGTACAAAAATAATATTATTGTTTCATTATAATGTTAGAAATCATTAAAGTAAGTGAGATTGCAAGGACAACCATTAAAAATATTATTGAGAAGAATAATCTTTAAATATTCCAAAGTTTCTCATAAGACATTGAACCATTTTAATCATAATATAATTGAGGGAATATCATTAAATGAAACGTATAATTTCATGATAATATGTAGATTCGTGATATGACATGTCAAATATTACTATATAAACCATATAAAATAAACTAGGTGCATAATAATAAACAATTTTTATTGGATTTTAAATTGAGACGAGATCACATACATGCATCCAACTTGACTAATGTGTATTTATATTCATGAATAACAAATTTATTTAAAGTATGTTGTTTATTTAGAATATTTTCTATTTTTATCATAACATTTATATTATTTTTAACTGTATTTTATAAAACTACAGAAATAAAAAATTTATGTCGGCTATTTTGACCATATTCGGTTCATGTGTTAGAAAGAAACTTTTTAGGTCAAATATTGTCAAAGGAGCTTTATATAACAAATAAATAATAAAAAAACATGATATAATTATCATATTTATATAACAATTATACTTTTAGAACCCATAATTAAATTCAGTTTTGAAAAATTAATCAATGTTAAAATCATGGAGACGATAGACCGTACATACGCATGAGTAACATTCCCCTTTTTCAAAGATCATTATTGAATGATGTTAAGTAGTATTATATCATTACATAAATATAATTATAACATAAATACCTTGTTATTTACTCAAATATATATATTTGTATAATTCTTATGATTTAATAGTAAGGTCATCATGTCAAGGAGGTGATAGTCCACACATCACCGAACGACATTATCACTTTTTAATTCATGAAAACGGTTATAAGAAAAATGATATATAAGAAATATAATGAAATTAAATTATATCATTGATATTATAAAATTTTTTTATGTATCAAAATTTTAATTATAATCATATTTTATACATTCTATGTACAATGTGTATGAATCACATAACTTTTAGGAGGTATTCTTCCACAGTACCACAAACACCATCATCATATTTACACAATATGGAAAGAATAATGGAAAATTTTATAAAATAATTACGTAAGAATTAAAAAATTATATATATCATATATAACATTTATAAATATATTTTATATCAAAATTATCTACCATGAATGGTCGTAATAGAAAAATGAACAACTATATTTTGTGATGCAGTAGTTCACCGTACACATAAAAAGTATGCTCGTTACCGATTTGATGGAAGTGTGAGGGATTTTAGGTCTAAAAATAGCTTAAAAGATTATAATATTTTTATTATATGGGGTTTTCTTTCTAATCATAGAATAATTATAGTTTATTTGGTGGATAATGGAAATAAAATTAATGGGCATGAGGAATGATGTTCCCTCTTAATCAGAAAAATCCAATTAGTTTTCACAAAAGGGATTCATTTAATGGGTTTATAAAAAATTTGAGGCGTATATGTTTAGGTTATTAATTTTTAATATCTATTTGGGTAGATCGTGGTTAGGGAAAAGTAGATTGATAGGTATGAGGAAGTGGGAAATGAGGTCTTTTATAGTGGAGGAGGAGTGCCAGTCTTTTAAATTTTGGGCAATGAAATTCCACCCACATTATTTACCAGTGAAATGGGATACAATAATGGTAAATATTATATAAAATGAATAATTGTGTATAAATATTTACATTAAATAAGGTTTTATACAATTTTATATCTCATTTTCACCCTTGAGATAAATTTTTAGTCCCATGTTAAGATTATTTTTACCTGAATCGTTGTTGTTTATTTTATTTATTTTCAGTAATAATTTTATTTGTCAAAATATTTGTTTCTATTATTATAAATAATAAATAATTTTGATTAAAATATATAAATGCAATTTTCTCAAATTCCAAAAACAGAAGTTGTGGAAATTAATTTAAATTTAATCTGATAGATAGGACTACAATGAAGGATTTTAAACTGAAAATGTTTGAATATTTTCTATGTTTTATAAACAATTTAAAAGTGAAATTGATTTCAAGAAAATAAATTGGATTAATTTATAAAAATTTTTATATAATTAAACATTAATTTTGACTTAAAATAAAATTTATCCTCATAAAAATGTTAGAAGAAAAAGATATTTTGATCTAAAAATCAGCATTTTCACTATTCATTAAAAATAAACCATCAAATAAAAATACAAAAAATAAACTATAACCTAGTATTTAGGTTTTTATTTCAATTTTTAAACGTATTTTTGACTATAATATTTATAAAAGTTAGAAAAATTGGATATAAAATAGTTTCTCCATTAAAAATCTCTAAAAGTGCATTAATGAATATTTAATATTTAATTTGTAATGGTGGGGTTTTTTTATCATATTATTATAAAATATAGAGGATGAATATAAAAAAATATTATATTCAATATATAATATATCTATATATTACATTATTTTCACTCAATTATTTTAATTAATTTAATTTATTTTGCTAAAATGGATTTATGAGCATAAATAATAGTTTTCTATAAATTATTCCCTTTATTTTCAATTTGCTCTTATATTCCATTATAATTAATTTGTAACCAATGAATTAATTTTACAAAACATATATTATCATAAGTCAATTAATATTATTAGTAATGGATAGTTTATGTCTTATTATATTAAATAATAATATTTTAATAATAAATAATTGTCATGTAAAACTTGATATTGCATGTAACTCAAGTCATTAAAATAACATATTGTTGTGTGCAGCATACATTAACTCTGTGTCATGTGCATTTAATTATGAATAATATATTTAATATACTTAAAATAGTCAATATATTTTAAATTCTAATGATATTATATTCGGTAACATTCTTGGTGTTTCCTTTCATACATGTTATTGAATACAATGTGGCTTATTTATATTTTTAGGGTGTTATATTCATCTCAACATAATTAAACACTGTACTCACTATTTAAATTCTATCGTGGTGATATACTATTTGAAATTTCCTATTTTCAATACCAAATCATTATAAGTATTTGTAAAACATCATATAGAATAGAGAGAATGAGAAGTGAAATGTTCAAATGGACAAATATACTACATGTCCCTTTGTTAGGGAAAATTAGTGGAAAGTAAAGATACATACATGGAGGAAAATTGTAAATATTTATTTGAAGAGATTGAGGTAATCAATAGAAAATAATATAATGATCACTAGAATGTTGATGGACTTGAATCCATAAATCTGTTGTGATTTAGAAGACCATCGATTCAACAAAAATCCATGGATTAGGACAAACTTTTTATGTTGAGATCCTTTTCTTAATGTCATTAAATTCCATTACTACGTAATAATATAAATAAATTTACCAAAATAATATGTTTTAATTTCATATGAAAAATTCAAAATTTTGTGCATTCTTTGATCAAATTATAAATCATACCGTACTTCATTAAATCGATATCCAAAAATTAACTTTGATTCCTAATGTAATAAAATTTAATTTTAATGGATCTTAAGGACTAGAAAATAGTGAAATTGATAACTATTTTACTCAAAATATTTTACAAATGAAATATTTTAACTATATTAATTTATAAACATAAAAATAATCACTAATGTTTTTTCATTAATATTTATTTTTGAAATTATTTAACTCAAAATAACGATATACTAACAAGGACATTGCATAGATCTGTGGTTGATATTAAACCCTTATCGTCTTTCAGTCATGGATTTAAGTACCATATCATTGATATAGTTTATTGTTTGTCACTATATATACTTATTGTCATTTTCTAAAAATATATTAATATAATTTCCAAAATAAATATGATTGAAATCCTTGATATGTAATCATTAAATATCCTATAATTTTCAATACAACCCGAAAAATACTTCATCTATTTTATTTCTGAATATGTCATTCCACGGTATTGGGATTTTCTATAATATCATTTATTGGATTTTTAAATCGTGAAACCTTATCATCAATCTAAAACCACATAGTTTTAAACTAGGTATTAATTGTCAGAATAATTCATAATGGTTTGTAAAGAAGGTGTGAATTATCCTAAGTATATCACCAGTGATAGTAAAACCAATTATGTAGTAAGGACCATTGTCATGTACCAAGTTTCACCTAGTTATGATGGACACACCTTGTTAGAGTTATTACACTTAGGTACATCAGTGTACTAACCACATCCCTTATAGTATCTAGATTGGTATTTACTTCTAGAAATACCCCCATGATATTTAATTTTCCCAAAATTCTAGGGTGTTATTCTACACATGTCCAGAAATTCTAACAAACATTTTCCCCCTCTAATATATGTTTTAATAAATCTATTTCATAAGGTTTATACTAATCTTCCTTCTATACCAACTGTATTGACCTGACCCCAGAAATCCTAGATAATATGCATACTACCATTAAATTGGCATGGTTAAATGAAATCAAATCCCAAAGTATCAAGGTGTTTTCATGTCATGGTAAACCATATATATGCATAAGATTTGTATTAAAAATGAATACACAAATTACAACATATTTTTTTGAGTATATCATTATTGAATATAGTATATCCTTGTATATCATTCTTAGTACACTTCTTGGATTATTGCTAAATGAAAAAATTATAAGGTTGAGATATAATGATACTTAAGGGTAATGAATAATGGATTAAATAATGAATAAATATGAATAAATCAACACATAAAGGTAAAACATTGAACTTTCATGTAGATAAATCAATAGGATGAAAATGAAGTGAATAAAAAGTTAGAAGAGGCAAATGAAAATACAAGAATTTCCAATAACATGATATGTAAAATTTATTATGGAATGTTCTAAAGGTGAAAAATATTCAATTTAGTCAATGAACTGGAAATGAATTTCATCCTTATATATGTTGATTCAAAATCTCATGGATAAATAATAAATTAATCTAAATGAGGGAAATATATCATTATTGGATTTCATATTTAAGGAACATGAAAACCTATACATGAATGACCTTTCACAAGATTGTTTAACACTATGGATAGAACCCCACTTATATTGTGAATCATATTTGTCTCATGAGAATTTTAAATGAATTTAGGGGTTATATAAGGTATTGGCCCACCATTAATTTCATTTATAAAGTATTCCTCATTCGGAATAGCCAAAATAAATAATATTCCTTATCAAATATCATTATTCAATATGAAATACCAAATTATCAATATTTTCCCAAATAATCAAGTAACTATCAAAGTAGAACTTGTATTTAAAATGGTATATATTTTAGGAAATAATAATATACTTGATAAATGAAATGGATAATTTTGGAGAATTTCAATGTTTAATGATCATAAGAGACTGAATATTTAAAGGGGAATTATAAATGAATCAATGAATTTAATCTGAATACAATATTTAGAAAAATCAACCAGAACCATAGAGAGGAAGAATAAGGATGGTATAAATAAAATATATCACAAGTAAATTAAAATAAAGGGTTTTTTATGAATAACGATACTATAAAAATTTATTTTCAAAATATTAATGAGGAAAAGATCCTTTTATTTCAAATATCCATTTGATATCCCATTTCATTAAAATCACTTTTAAAATCAATATCTCATAAAATTATCTTTTAATCATGTAAAGGATTATTCAATGAAACATTGATGAGTAAATATGTACTTTTTTTATGAGGTAAAAAGAATATTCGTTTTTCATGGTAATAAGGTTAGAAAAAAAACCTTCTTCAGAAAGCCACATTAAGATTCCATTAAAAACATTGGTAATTGAAATAATCGTAAAAATATATTTAATAAATAATTTTGGAAAGGTTAAAATCATTTTTGAAAGCCTTTTTGTAAAATGGGGGTTTTATAAGAAAATATGTTCTCTGACTAATGATAGAAATAAAATTGGTATTTCATAAAAAAATCTTAATCATTTTAAGCACCCATGAATGGAAAAATAATACTATTATGTGATAAATTTCATAAATAGACAGTGGAGAATAAAATTTTAGGGTTTATTAGTAAATGATAATATTATTTCCTATAATGTAAAATCAAGTATAAATAATACCAAACAAAATGACATTGAAAAGTAAACCACTTAATTTATTATAATGTTGGAGGGAGAATGAATCGGCGAGTAGATTATGTTTATTAATAATAAATTCACATATTGAAGGGTAAATACGTCAATAAATCCTTAAATTCATTATACAAATAATCATATAACATTAACTACAATGTGTATGTGATATAACATAATGAAAATATATTGGGTTAAGAAATACTATTCCACTTGGAAACATTTAACTCAAATCCCGTTAAACTAAATAATTAAAACAAAAAATAACAATATAATGAAGAATAAATGAATCATGATATTATATTAAAAGGTTGTAGTATCGAAACTATATATAAGAAATTATTTGTACAAAAATAAAATTACTGTTTTGAGAGAATGTTAACAATCACCAATGGAAGTAAGATTTCGAAGATAATCATTAAAATCATTCTTGGGGAATTTAATCTTTTTAACATTCCAATGTGTCCCATACAACATTGAAACATTTGATTCATATTATAAATGAAGTAGTATTATTAAATTAAAAATTTAATATCATTATAATAAGTATATTCATGATATAACATGTTAAATAAGTGTATATACAAAATAAAATAAAATAGGTTCATAACAACAAATAATTATATATATAATATAAATTGAGACGAAGTCCCTTACCTTCCATTTGACATACATCATGTGTCATTATATTCCGGAATTACGAACTATTGTTAATTATTTAATTTCATGAGATCCTTTTACATGTTTTTCAAAAAAAATTATTTCACTTTTCACCATGTTGTATACATCTACATAAATAGTTAATTTTACATTTATTGTTTTGACCAAATTTGGTTCCTGTGTTATAAAATAAATTTAGTATGTCAATAATAATAAAATGGTTTATTATATGACATATCTAGATTATAAATCCAGAAATAATTATCATAATTATACATAATTTATAATTTTAACACCAATCCTTAAATATTTTAATGAGAATTGAATCAATGTTATAGTCATGGAGACGGTTGGCCGTACGTACACATGTGTAACCTTCTAATTTTTCAATTATCATTATAGAAATAAGGAAAGTCGAATTATAAATTTCCAAAATGATAAATCTATCATAAATAATATATTATTTAATCATAAATTCTTTTATATATAATTATTATGATGTGAAAGGAATCACGCAATGTCTAGGAGGTTGTAGTACACACATCTAAGAACGTCGTCATCACTTCTAAATGTATTAAAAGAGTATTAAAGAAAAAAAATATATTATATTTTCATAATTGAAATTATTCCACGAATATAATATATATGAATTTATATATCATATGTTTAATTATAATCATCCCTTATACATGCCATGTATTGTGTGAACGAATCAGATCACTTTTAGGAGGCATTAGTTCACACATCCAAAAATGACATTTTCATAATAAAAAGGATATAAAAATTAAAGTTATGTTTTATAAAGTAATTGTAGAAAAAAAATATATATTACATATATATTATATATGAATATATTTTTCATCTTAATTACAAATTCTGAATGGTGGTAATGTAAAATCAAACAAATTTATTTTGTGTGTTAGTAGTTGTCTGTACAGAAAAATATATGATCATTACCCATTAGATGTAAGTGTGTGTTATTTTAGGACGAAATAACAGAATAAAAACATCCTAGTATATCATATATACTATTTTTTCATAATAAATTAGTAATAAGGTTTTATTGGGTGGATAATTGAAATAAAACAAATTATATTGAGGAAAGATGTTACCACTTAATCTTATAACTCTTTATGGTTTGAACCAATTGGATTAATTAGATGGAATTATGGAAAAAATGAGACATCTATGTTTCAGTTAAGTATTATGAGGAGATACTTGGTGAGAGATTGGTCGAGCAAATATGGCATGACATGTGTGTGAATGTTGGAGGAGAGGAGGCCTTTTTATAGTGATGGAGGAGTGGCATTGTTGTAAATTTTGGGATATGGAATTCCATCATCGTTTTTACCATTGAAAGTGGATCCAATAGTGGTAATAAATTATGTAAAAGGGATTATAATGTCTTAATATGGACAAAAATGTATTCTTTACTAGTGTATAGGTAATTTTCTGCTTAAGTTTATGGTTTAACCCCATATCAAGCTTAATTTTACCTTATTCATTGTAATTAATTTTAATTACTTTCACATTTATTTTTGGTAAAAATTTAATTTTAATATATTATAAATTATAAACTATAATGAATAAATTATTTAATATATTTCCAAAATTGCAGTCATATAATTATAAAAAATTAATTTAAATTTAATATTGTAGATGGGATAAAAATATAGGGTTCTTAGGTAAAAACATTTTAAATATTGTTTGGATTTTATAGTCAATTTCAAATTGAAATTGATTCCAATAAACTAAATCTGATTAATTTATATTTCTTCCATATTAATATTTCAAATGTATTTATAATATAATTTAACAATATAAATAAATTAGATGAGAAAGCAGTTTTAACTAAAATTCAGTATATTTCTGTATTCATTAATAAATGAAACATTACTGAGAAATAAAAAAATCACTTTAACATAATTTTTATATTTATATATTCATTTATTAAAATTAGATATATAATATTTATAAAAGTTTTAGATATTGGATTTAATATAGGTTTTCCACTAAAAAAAGTAAAAGTACCTTAATGAAAATATATTATTTTATACGTAAAATTTGGTTTGTTTTTATCATATTCTTATAAAATATATTAGATGAATATAAAAATATTATATTCAATATATAATATATATTTTATAATATTACACACTAATTGTTATTAATTTAATTTATTAGGGGAAAACAACAGTGTGAGTATAAAACATATTTTCTATAAAATACTACCTTTATATTCAATCTGCTCTTATATTCATTTATATTTATCATGAAATAAATTAATTAGTAGTTTAATATATATATTTTCATAAGTTAGTTAATAATATTCATAATGGATAGTTTATATCTTATTATATTAAAAATAATATTTTAATAATATATTATTGTTCGGTAAAACACTGTCTAGCATGTAACGCAGGCCCTTGAAGAAACACATTATTTCATGTAACATACACTAACTCAGTGTTTTGTGCATGAAAATATATTTAATATATTTAATATATTTAAAATAATAAGTATATTTTAAATTATCTTTATATTATATTCCCTTTCATGCTTGGTGTTGCTTGTCACACATGCCATTCTATACAATGCTCTTACATTAGATTTTTGAGGCATTACGAAACTAATATGATAATTGAAAAATTTAAATTCCTCAAGTAATTGTGAACCTATAACGACATAGAATATTAATATTTAACTTGAATAAGAATTTATTATATTTTAATATTCTAATTATTTATAATAATTATACACCCCTCAATTAGAAAAGGATCCTCCTTTAATCTCTTCTCTACACCACATGAGTAATTTACATTGTTCATGATCTTCTAAAATACTCCCATAAATTACTCATCCATGAACTTCTGGTTTTGGTATTTCTAAAATACCAAACCGTGAAAGGTTCTTTCTTTTGGGTTATACCTTAATAAGTGGTATATGTTATTACTGTATTATTAAATATGAATTTCTTACTAAACCTCCTCTAAATTTTCTCTATAAATATTAAAATTTTGACATAAATATTTATAATAAAATAAGTTTTTTAATTTTAATGATATTGAAATCTTCTATCTCATTCTCATATATTGTAAAATGATTATGCCACTCAAGCTTTCATGTTGACAACGATCACCATGAAACAACGATATTCTATTTTCATTTATTCATCACAAGGATTTTCATGAGTATATATTTAATCAATATATTTTATATTTATTATATAAAATAAATTTTGTAATATTTAATTATTATTTAATATTATTTCATTCAATCCGAAAAATGCAGAAAGAACACTTCTTCCTATATACAGTCTACGTATCCACTATGTAATGAAATTAATTTTTCATCACTACTATATATGAATGTTTCCAAAATTTTATGTATTTAATAAATATTATACTTATTATGTGATTGTTTTTATGTATATTATTAAACCATTCCAATGGTTCAATGACTGAAAATATCAAACTGAAATAGACATTGAAAATAGACCAGTATTCAACCGAATATTCATTTGTTTCAAATAATTATTAATAAAAAATAATTGAAAATTAAAAATGAAGGATAAATACTTATTAAAATATTAATATGATTCTATAATATATGTATAATATTTATATATTTTTTATATTGGTAATTACAATGCATATAAAGTAACACAAGTCATTTTGTAAGGGTTTATGTTATAATCCAATTTTTTACTACTTAGTATAAAAATTTTATAATGAGGAAAATCATGTGATACATATCCATTAAATCAAAAATATATTCTTATTGTATTTTTATTACTATAATTTTTAAGTACTATCATCATTTTAATATCATTTGCGCATAAAAGTATTTATTTTATTAAGTACTATAACCTAAACATATTTTCTCAACATTGAGACTATTATATGATTTGAAGATTACTTTATGTGATTCCATGCTTATTTTTAAAGAATATATATTTTTAATATTCCTTTAATATTTAATTTCTTATGTTATTGAATGAAAATGATATTCTACCTATTTTCAATTAAATTTTCAAATGATCTTATAATGGATTTTTTCATCCATGTTATTATCATTTATGGATTATTATGATTCACTAAAGATATTTACTTATAATAAAATACTATTTATTTATTTTTATAAATTATGATAATTATGATTAAATGTTTATTATATGAAACCCATTTGATTACCAATATATAATTATGTTCTGATTAATTCATTATGGAGGAATTCTCTTTTCTACTGTATATGATATGATGAAATGATTATGACTCATCTTTCCTTCCCATGGGTTATTCTATTATGAATTGAGGAATTTTTTATTCTCTTATGGAAGTCATATATATGGTTTAAATTTTTTGATGGGTGTAACTTTAATTATATATCCCTCCAATTATTTTGGTAAATAATGATATATAATGATATAATATGAGATATTATAGGGAGTGACCCAGTTCAGTTAAAAACTGTGTCAATTATGACTGTTTTAGGAGTAGTATTTGACTAAGATAATTATTAAATGGGGGAACAAACTCAATCCCGTATGATAGTATTGAGTTTAATATTTAATAAATAATTTTTTCTATATTATTTCTTATTATACAAAGCAATTAATCATGATTATGATAATTTCTTATGGCTCGTGATTTATTTTCCATGATTCCTCGATTTTTTGACCCATGTATTTTAAAATGCTAAATCATTATTCCACGACCCATAAATTATGATCTCGGATTGATTGGGTATGAACATAATAACTTATGGTATTCTTATTATAGCATTATTATAATCTTATGATCACTTATTTTAATTTATTTACATGTATTATGTTTACCCTAGAAAATCATTTGAGTTCAACCTTATTTTATGTATCATCATCGCATGTCATTAAGAAATATTTTAAGGAGGATTTGTATAATATTAGTAAAATAAGTGAATAAATTTGATGGTTATTTTTAATTTCATACATGATATAAGTTGATTTATAAATCTAAACTTCATTTATACTATACCATAATGGCCTATGCGCATGTGTTTTTTATAATGAATTTAATATTCATATATAATAATTTGACTTTGCTATATGTTATGATAGTGTAGCCCAATTCATGGTCATACCTGGTGTTGTTGTTTATTTTCTATGAATCCATTGAGATTTACATACTTCACCTTCATATCATAGATAATTTTTACACCACCAACACCCCGACACTATTACCAAACATGCTTCCATCAATATAAACAAATTCTTTTCTCATAACTTAACATGTGATAATGAAAGGAATTAAACATTATTAAAAAAAATTGAATTGATATAGGATTACATTCCCATATTTTTTAAAGTTTATAGAGGATTCCTTTATTATCAATTTTTATCATCGAGAAATATTCTCACACTACGCTAGATTAGTGATTTACTGGCAATAAATATTTTTAATGTTTTATAAAATTTGATTATAAACCATACCGTTTTTAACACTTTTTTTATAATAATAATTATTTTATTATAATTAATAATTATCTAAAAATGTTTCAATTTATCATCACTTTTACTTATAACACCGAGAAAAGGTTCTCTACTTACAACCTTAACTAACCACCTCCTTAAATTCTCTATTCTCTTTGGATTCCATTGGTTAATTGATACTATAAAATCACAACATATCATGATACTAGATATTCACAATAAATTTAATTTATATTTTATTTGAGTTTATATCTTTTATTTTGGTCATATTGTGTTTACAGTACCTTTTCGCTTCCCAATGTTCATGTGTGTATTTCAAATTATAGGATCATTCATAAATTTAAAAACACACACAAACATATTTATATATAAATCTATATGTTTATGCGCTTTTATTAAAATATATATACATAGTTGAATTTCTATAATTATATTCACATATATACAAATGCAGAAATAATCTTTCATGTATCTATATTTTATATATAGATAGATATATATATATATATTATAAATTATACAAATATGTATATATATATATTTTTAAAATTTAAAATACTAATTAATGTTACATATTTGTTTTATAATTTATATATTCATATATTTTAAAAATATATATAAATATCGATATATTTCAATTTATGCTAAAAAAAATTACGTTTAAAATTTTCAAATTATTTTTTTCATCTTTATATATATATATATATGTGTGTATGTTTATTGTTTTTATAAGGTATGTATGTATGTATATTATCTAATTAATTTTCTAGATAATATATATTGTTTTCAATATATAAATACTTCTTATGATTATCATTTAAATAATCCTAAAAACTAAATAATTTCCTAGGAAATAAAATTATATACTATATATTTTCAATAATTATTTACTAAATAAAAACCAAATTGTAGAAAAACTTTATGGTCATAGATTTTAAGTCTCACCATGAAAAAATTTAAATTTCCACACATCACCCATGGCTCACTTGACACTGCGGACCCTGAAACCTTGTAACTAGCAAAAAAATATCCTTTTTCTACTAGAAAAAATGAATTTATAAATACTTGTATTTTTCCAAGGAATGGTGATGTTTTTTTCATACATATGTTTTCTAATACATGATTCATTTCATAATTATTTATTTCTTTCATTGAAAATTATCAAAGATAATTATGCTAACACTCTGCCATATCATTAATTAAAAAGCATAGTTATTTCCAACATTTTTGAAGTTGAAATGTTGTTCAATTTTAGTGTAAGAAATGTATACAAACCAAGAGGTGGACTCATGAATATTGTTTAAAAAACAACCTATAAACACTATATTTTATAAAATGTGATATAAAACTGTCTTTATTTTACAACATTACTATAATATAAACATCTCATTTCAAAAGTATAAAAAAAATTAAAATAATGAAAATTTTAATTTATATAAGGATGAAATAAATATTAAAATTATTTTTTGATACATTAGAGAATTTATACATAATTAAACAACAAATTATTTACTTATACACTTCTAATAAATTTCACTTATCATCATAAGATGAAGAAATGAGAACATAATAATTGGGTGATATAAAATGTTTAGTATGGGTAAAAATTAGGGATTACTGTTAATGATCAATAATATTCGTAAGATAAGAAAATGGGTAAAATAAATTTATATAAGGATATCATACCCAATAAATCAAATATTATAAAACATTATTTATGAAATATGTAATTTCATAACATAATAAATTAATAAACAATGTGTGGAAACATGAGTCAATGAACAGAGCCATAAGATAATAATAATCATATAAATTATCATAATACTGCGGAAAAAATATAACCATAGGAAAACATTATGAACGAATCCTTGAAGTCTAACCATATAATTTAGTCCAATTTTTAATATTATGAATAATAAAACAATATTCATGAATAATTATATCATGATATATTCATCCTTAACCAATTAATTTGAACATGATATATAACCCCACCCATCAACATTCAAGCATATCAGTTATTCTTGAAATCATTCATTCATTATATTATAATGAATACATGGATGGAAGATGGGATGAAAATACTTTTCAAATAAAATCATGTAAGGAGTTTTTTATTCAATCAATAATCATAACATGATTCAAAAAAGTACAAAAAATGGGTATCCAAATATATTCATTGGATTACATGTTAAGTACTATACAATAATATAATAATTTATATATTATTTCCATTTTATAGATAGAGGGAATATGTTTAATTTAAAAATTAATCCAATCAATAAATGTATGAAATCTTTGTAAAAATTGTTCAATCAATGAAATAGAAAACAAGGTATTCACATATAAAGGATACTAGAAGATATGTTATACCTATTAAGAATAAATGTCTAGGAATTCTAAAGGAAATTACGGATCACACCACTAAATGAAAATAAAATTTTAAAATGTATCCTTATATGTAAGGAGGATGATATCATTTTACGAATATAACTATTCAAGCCTAAAATATGTCAAAGGTTATTAACATAAATAGAAATCAATTTTTATGAGAATTAGGAAAATATTCGTGGAAATAAATAATATAATTAATGTTTGGAAATCATATTTTAGGTAGAAATATTTTATAAAATATAGATAATGATAATTTATTTTTTAAATAATGAAAATGTAGTAGATAAGTTTTATATATGTCATAAAAAATATCTAAAAGTCCTTTTCACAAGAAGAATATCAAATAGAGATGTGTTTTACACTTTTACAAAAAGGATCAAAATGAAAAACATTAAAACCTAATTTAGAACATTTAAATAAAGTGATATTAGTTTAAAATGAATAAAATCATTTATTGAGCTCTTTATAAGGAAATTTAAAAAATTATTGAATGAATAGAGTCACGGAAGAGGTGGGTTCCTAACTAAATGGAATATATATATTGGATATCATTAAAACACGTAAATAATGATCCATGTGGACAATAAAATAGTGATATTACATATGAAGACAAAAAAATATAAATAAGGGATAACTAAATGATTGGGTATTTTAAAAATTATAGAAAATTAAAATTCTTTAGATGGTTTATCTTAAGAAACAACATAGATTTGCTATTTTTAATTAATATGAAACCATTACATTAATGGTAACGTGATAATTATTAGAATATAAGAGGATTACCATGAAATGGAAATTAAAATATCATGAAATGAAACATATTCATTATAATTAATGGAAAAAGGGTATTTAATTCACCATATATAATAATTTATGGTGTATAGTTTCAAATATGTCATATATAATTAAAATAGAGACAAATAACACATAGAAATTGGGTAACGATAGAATTCAAAGAAATACATGGAAATGACCTCTATTTGGATTAGTATATCTTGTGAATTACATGAAATATATTTTAATATTATTTCATTAAAAATCAATAAAAACAATACCATATAAATAGTAAATTGTTCCAAAATATATAATCTCTCAATGATTCAGAATTGAGACCATGAAACCCACACCTTTTATTGGCACTTACATGATATTTTCACTAAAATAATATCATAAAAAATAATTATCTCACTATTCTACCTCAAAACCATATTCATATACATTTACTAGATGGTTCTAGTAAAATTAATTGACTCTCACATGCTTTATGATATTGATTTTTCAGGACAGAGTTTTCAATAAATATATTTACTATAGGAGGGGTTGGTAGTCTTTTTAACCATTTTTACACATAATTAAAAAGAATAAAAGAAATATTTATTCAAACATAATAATTGATCACTATGATTTTAGAGTTGCAACAAATAATTAATGTAGCTGATATTAAAGCCATGATCATTAATATTTTTAAAGAATTATGGTTCAAAACAAACCTAAACTGATCATTAATCCCCTCTAGCTGAGTTAGATGACTGGAACTATATATATAAAATAAAGAATATTTATTTTACAGGTGTGTACTAAACATAGTCTTCTACATTATATTCGTGAACTTTTCTTATACGTAGTAAAAGATAAAACCTAGAGTTTTCTATGGAACAACTATAACCTATAACATATCCTAATTCCAGGGCAGATAGAACAAATTATATTATGTAGGATAAACCAAACATAGGTAATTCCCTTTTTATCAAGTTTTCATAACCAAAACACTACCTTTTAAATGTTCATATAACCGTCAGTGAAATATGAATTCCAGAAATTTCTATTGAAAAATAAAACATACTAAACAACATGAAGATCTTGAAAAGGATGTATGGAATTTAATATAGATATTTTACATTCTCAAATTGATTAAAGATAAGTAAAATTTTGGTAAAATATTGTTCACTAGTTATCAAAAAACAATGATTGAAATAATTTCACAATGTGTATATTTTTATCTCTCCAATTTGTTGATCTGGCCCTGATATCTAGAAACAACATTAACAGGTACTACACATTAAAATAAATCGATGAAATCTTCTCAAGAATGGGGTTTTAAAATTCTTCATGATAAATGATAATTTCCATGTAGATTTTTTCCAAATCAACTAACTGTATAAAAATTAACATTTTAATGTTTAGAACGAAAAATATAGAAATACATCCTTTACCAGTGTTTGGAAAATCATGCAAACCAAACAAAATTTTTCCAATGATTTTTAAATTCAAGAAATAATTTGAAAAAAATGTATTTAAATCATTATTATATATTAATACCTAATAATTCATTGGATAATTAAAATAAAATATGAAACAATAATAACTTTTATAAATATACGAATAATGATAAAGAATCTATATTTATAATTTAAATTATATTGTTTGAAAATTGATATCAATATAAATATTCATTCAATTTTTTTGTAATATATTTATATAAATTTTTGATTTAATGATATCCCAAATAGTAGTTAAATAAAATTTGTAGTTAAATATTTTTTTCTCAAATGAACAATCATATCATCTAAACTTTTTTCAGAAAAACAATCTTAAAAAACAAATTATGTAGTGTTTTATAATTAAAAATAAGATGGAACCGTTAGAATATTTAGCTGATGGTCCTAAAGGAAATTTGTATATTTTGATTGAAATTATCAAAAATTATAACTGATAATATAAGGGTATTAATAATGGAAATTATTTATTTTTGAAATAAAAGTATAATGGAAAATATAAGTTGGGGTAGGAAAATCGAATAAAACTATTTGTATGAAAACAAATTACCTAGAATTAGTAGTATCCTACTACTGCTACTGATGTACTGATGACTGCTTCTACTAGAATTTATACATGGGATTTACATGAATAACTAGAGCCACTATCATTAGTGAATAAAAAAGGAATACAGTGCTACCATTATGTTGTTTCATCTAGTATCATCGAACAATTCAATTACCCCTATATTGATTTGATAGTGCTCCAATCATAAATCTCATGATTCTATAGAAGAAGATGATGCACTACCATTCTATTAAGGAATGTTCAACCACTACATAGGGATCATGACTTATAGAGGATCTAAGGATAATGGAACTGAGAATAGGGGAATCTTAAAATCCACCATTCATGGTGGAGTTTCTACCAGTTGACTGAGAGTAGTCCTATCAAAATGGAGAAATATTACTAATAAGGGGGATGAAAACTATTTAATGAGTAAATATTTTTTCTATCATGATAAAGCTGTAAAAATATTCATCCCTCAAATCATGGAAACTAATGATGTTATGGAGTCTTAGCATGTTTTTTTCCATAGATAATGGATGAGTAATTATTAATATATCTCCATTTATGAAAAGGAAGATGATGTCTCATATAGTTAAGACTCATTATGAACTAGGCCACCATGTTATTCTATTGTGAGATGAGACAACGGTTCTATTGTGGGCTCAAGTGGAGGTAATAAAATTGAATATGCATGAGGGATACAAGCCACAACATATGTGGTGGATAGTGTCAGGAAGGAGGTTGTGTAAATTGAAGGAATCAAAATAAAATTTAAGAGGCTGAGAAGGATTACAAGAGGTTCCATGTAGATTAGTTCTTACATGGCTTGAAAATTAGTATATGGTGGAATATTTTATCAACAAATAAGTGAAAGATAACATGACTATTTACATATCTATTATGTTTACATATATATATATATGTATCAATATGTATAAAATGATAGAATATATATATATAAATATACACTATGTATTATGAATAATGAAAAATGGTTAAATTTTATTATCAGTATATACATATTTATATAGTTGTGACATAAAATATTAACTCTTCATAAGAAAAAAATATAATAAATAAATACATATGATCAAAAACACATTCATATAAGAAGTAAAAATTATATACAACATAATTATTGTTTTATAATTCCATTATCAAATTATAGGAGTTGAAATTTATCAAAACGATATGTATGTAATTTATTTTATTAAATGAGTATAGAGTTAATTTATTGACAGAAATATTATAATAGAATTTTAAGAGGCCCTATTCTACCTCATTTTGTAATTAAAAAATGACCAGTTTAGAAATTCCCAGATTTTATCACAATGTATTTACAAACATCTCTTCCAAATTTAAAATTTTCGAAACAAAGAGGAATCATTGTTTTTTATAAACCATAAAAATTAATAAAAAATAGTTCTACATTTATTTATTTCTAGTTTTTTTTTAAAAATGTGTATTATGCGTTGGAAAATAGATATTATTAAAATCATTTTAAATAACAATGATATCTATGTATTCTTCAAATACACCATGTTGAAACTTTAGTCTCTCAAAACGTGTATCAACTAATGGTTTAGTGTATATGTTAGCTAATCACTTTTCACTAGGTTAATATTGTAAGACAAATAATCCTTTATTGACATGATCTAAAATAAAATTACATCTTACATCTATATTCATTGTTTGAGAATATTTTAATATATTTTTAGAAATTTAAATTATTCCTGTATTATAATAATAAATATAATTTTTTTTGAAATAATCATAAAAATATTACATTTTTTTCTTGATCAATGGAAACTGAGAACATAAATTAACTATGATAGTATACTCATTCCCACATGTAGATATATCGAATGATTTTATTTCCATTGGTATCCATTAAATTGAATTTTACTATGGAAATGAAACAAACATGATGTAATTTTCCTATGAATCTTGCAACAACAAAAGCATAATTAGAGCATGTAAAAAATAAATCCATTTTGATTGGAATAAAATAGTCTAGATTTAATAGTTTCTTTTATGTATCTTTAAATTAATTTATTATCATTAAGAAGATTATTTTTAGGATTATCTCGATATCTTGAAAAAGAAATGAAAATTGTATTAGGCCAAGATATAGTTAGGTAATGAAAACATCCTATTATTCATCTATATATTTTAAGCTTTATAGGATTTATAAATTCCCCACTATCCAATATTTAATTAGTACTATTTGGGGTTTTCATTTTTTTTACAGTGTTTCAAAATAATCCACCTAATGATTTATCTAGTATAGTTTTGAAGAATAATAAATATCCCATCACACATATAAAGAATGTTAAGACTTAAAAAAACATTAACCCTATGATTAAACTAATTTTAAACTCATTATTAATAATAATATAAATCATTATACACATAGAATCACTTTAATATCCAAATAGTATATAATAAACATATATTTATAAATTCAAAATATTAATTGAAACAATATAGATGAAAGATTTGGATCAAATATTCCATTATTAAAACTATTTTCTTTTAAAATAATATTTAGTCATTAAAACCAGGATCTTTGAGATTTCAAAATACCACAATATGGTTTATTTATTTTAAACACATAATCATTAAATTTCACATTTTCAACATTGGGATGTGATGGGGTGGGGGTGATGTACGCATAATTCATATGAAATAAAAAAATTCAGGAATTAACTTTTTCAATACATTTGAAAAAATTTAATATATTTAAAATAATAAAACTAAAATTTAATTTTTACAGCCCAAATTCTAGAAACTAAAGAAAATGTGTAATATAATGTTATATTTTATATTTATTCTAAAAAATATATATTTAAAATAATTTAGTTGGGTTTTGTTTTGGGTTATTTGGGATAAAATCATTATACTATTTTAATGTTTCAAGGTTGTGCATGTTTATGAGATGGTTTTTCCAAACCATGTTTCTTGCTGGAGATAACTATGAAAACCATTATAGTGAGCTTTTACATGATTGAAACAAGTCTTGATAAGATATTCACCCACGTGGAAGAAACCATGGAGCCAAATTAAAAGGGGAACATGTATAAGGAACATGGTTTGGTCAAACCATGCATCCCTACGCGATGAAAAGTTCATAAATGTTTTTTTATCCCAATATTATTTTTAATATAAATTAATACCCTTTTTTGGTCCGCTATAGGATGGTATGAAGACCAAGAAATTTATTCTTCACTTGGAGATCCCAAGAAGAGTTTTTCCCCTAAACACCCCATATAATGTGAATATATGATAGGGTAATGACATGTTATCTTCTCTTGGTAGGTTTCCACTTCCCATTCTCTTCCTCTAGTTATCAACTATTTCATCCATAGGGTATTTTAGATATATATGTTGTTTAGAGAATCTAATCACATCTATTCGGGATCATGGATCTAGGTGTGATACCTATATTCCATTGTCTTAGCTTTTATTTGGCTAATCTCTACTAGGGTTTGGGGTTTCAAGATCCCATGATACCGATGTAGGTGGTTCTATTTCAATTAGAAAATTAAATTAACCATAAACATCTTGATATGATTAAATTAATTTCAATTGAATGTGTGTTATTTTATTCTCATTAAATTAAATTTTAAAAAACACTATTCCATTGAATTCATAGATTGAATATGAAATTGTATTTTCACATAAAATGGAGGGGAAACCATTATTACATTGAATATGGGATTTATTGTGAAATTTAAATTGATGAATATAAATTGTAAATGTTAATTGTGAAACTGAATTTCATATTGAATTCAAATTAATGTATGAGAAAAATGTTTTAAAATTGTTTTGACTTAAACCTTTCTGTTTTATCTTGGAAGGAGGCATGTTTAGATAAAAAAATGTTTTTGTGTCTAAATGAAAATTGTCATGTTTGAATTTAAAGAATGGGAAAAAGGTATTTATAAACTATTTTAAAAATAAATTTCCCATCACTATTTTTTTCTTAGATAACATGAAAGCCTAGATATATACTGGGTTATTTGGAACATCACTCTATGATTTACAATGTTTCGAAACATAAATTAAGCATGTCACATCTCTAATAAAATGGTGATGAATTCATATTGGCTCGTGTGAAAGGGGGTGTGTGTATACACATATTTTTAAGTCACCTTGATTTTGTAGAGTCCAATATCCGAGAAATACCATACATTTTGGATGATTACAATGTTGCAATCATATTAATTTTCGACATATTAATGTATTCCAATGTTTATAAAATTTTTAACATGCCTTATGAATTTATACTAACTGTATAAAATAAAATATTTATTAAGAGGTTTTTTAATTTATTTTCCTCATCTATAATTTAATGAATGGTTTTATTAAATATTATTTTGAAATTCCAAACCTTGGTATTTAAATTTTAACATTATATTTAGTTAATTAAATGTGAATATTTTATAGAATCACCGGTGATACCCTACTGGGATTTTTTTCACACCCTACTTATTAATTTTTCTATTTTTAGTTTATCTCATTCCCTGTTCTAGTTGGTGAAATGTAACACATTGAGCTGGTAGTAGCTGTTGATCCTGATCATGTTGAGTTTCGTATACTAGAACATGGGTAGTTATTTTAGTTTCATGGTACCTTGATATAGTACTATGGGTTCTTTTACCTATGTGACATATGATAAACTTATTATTGTATAGTTTCCATTGTATTATTTATATCTTTTTTGTCTTCATTCCTGAAATTTTATTTTGGAAAAATAGTTCCCACATTCACTTTGTATGATGCCTTGTGCTAGTCACCAAAAAATTGGATCGGTAATTCTCTTTAGTATTTGTCAGGAATGTGGTTGTTATTGGGATACTCTGGTGTATTGGATGGTTTGTTACAAAGTGGTGTCAGAGGTATATGTTTTTCAGCTTTCCTTGATATCGGTATATAGTTTTATTGTCTTGTTGGGATTCATGATATTGTTTTGATTTAGTGTGTAGACAGATCGCACAATAATGAAACTTATGACACCATGAATAGTTAAGGGAATGTGCCTTAACGATTATTTATAGTATTATTGTTTCATATTAATTTGTTATAAGTAAATCCAAATCATGTTTTCCTATCTGTTGGGATTCATTTCCCCTATTTCTCTGTTTGAGTGTTAGTCTGATGTATTCATTGTTGTATACTGATGTTGTATAGAATAATTCCTCTAAGAAGATGAATAAATCAGATCCTATAGGATTTTTCTGATGAAAAAAAGTGATAGAATCCTCTTTTGGCCCCGAGTATGGTTGAGGTGATAGGGTGTACTATCCAAGACCCGGGACATGATCCACCACCAGTTCTTATTCATTCTCTAGTTGTGAACCTTAGTAGTGTTATCTCTAGAATCATTATTAGTAGTAATTTCATTAGAAACCACCATAATTCAAATGATAATCTGATCGTTAAGAGGGTAAGGAATATTTTATAAGGATTGAGTGTTTTTTTGGGATCTTGGAGACACCTGACAAAAACCTGGTGAAGTGTGCAACCATCATGCTTGAAGGACCGAGAAGGTGATGGTGGGACATGATGGTTATGAAGACAAAGTATAATGGATTAGGGATGAAGGATTTTAAATATCATTTCATAGATCATTTCTTTCCAGGGTAAATTTTTATAGCCATTTCTATAGAGGTTTTAATTCTTCATAATGTTGAGAAGTCCATGATAGAAAATACAAATTGTTTTACAGATCTTTTGCAGTTTTCACCTGAGGTAGTATTTAATGAGAAGATGATGGTTCGATTGATAGAGTTATTATTATGATATGATATTCATTATTAGGTTTTATTGTTTAAAATTCCTTCATATTATGATGTTTTTGATAGATCTCTAATGGTCAAAATTGACCAAGATAGAATGTTATGCTTTTCAAGTAGTTCTTTCTCTCATATTGGAAGTGAGAGTTCCTTTAAAGGAAAGAAAAATCATGTTGATTTTTTATGGTGGTTCTTGACATTAGGGTAATTATAAACATCCTCTATTTCTTGAAATTGGTCCTTTTATTTTCTACAAGTGTATAATGGAAATTAATTCAATGAGGGTTTTCATTGATGAACTCAAGGTATGCATATGTTTCAGATGCTCACGTCACTTAAAGAATTTATTCCACATCTATTTCACATTGTGAAGTGATACAAGACCCTCAAAATCTTATAATACTATACGAAAATCATATATTAAATGTAAAAATGGGTTCTTTCCATAGTCATCCAGAACAATGCATCTTCACAAAGTGGAAGAGTCTCTAGATGAAGTAGATATCAGGCCAACAAATATCTGAGGTACCATTACTATAGCTTCAACATTAGTTAATTCATTATTCTATACATCTTTATCTCATTCTTTTTTTTTCAACATTTATTATTAATATGTAAACCATCATTAGGATATTTTATCTTGTTTCAAGGATATTACTACAACCCATTGTACATAGAGAGTGAATTGTATTCGTAGTACTTCTTATGTTTTTTCTCACTCAGATTTTTTGATTTATTATATTTTTTTGCATTTTTACATGAAGATAAGTGATGTCATTTCTGGGAGGGATTAGATCATTTTCAATGAGACCTAGATTGATTTTTATCTTCAAAGGTTCTCTTTCACTACACCCAATGGTGTCTTCCATGTCTACTAAGGAGAATGATACCCAAGTTCAAGAAGATATGGACCTTCTAATATAGTGATGGGGAATGTGAAATCCATTTTTTTATTTTTATCTAGAGTAAAAATCATTGAGTGGTGATCTAATTACAGTTTTTTCGAGTTTCCTGACCAAATCCCTTATGAATTTTTTGGTTTTCCACCAGTATGGGAGGAATAATTTTTATCGATTTGGAGCCTTTTACTCAACCAGATTCAATTCCATATTAACACATGTAACCATCTAAAATGAAATATATGATAAATAAGTTATATGATCGTATATATAAATGCATTATATGCCTGAGTTTGTCACCTTGGGAACCTTCAATTCTCTTTCCTTTAAAAGATGATGAATCAATCCTCCCTTGTATTACCAAAATCTCAGGAGGGTCATGGTAAAGAACAAGTCTCTTTTTCCATATATTGATGATCTATTTTATAATTTTAATGGGTATAAGTGGTTCTCAAATATTGATATTTTATATGGTTACCATTATTTGAGAATAAATGAATCTGACATTCAAAAAATTCACCATTTAAAGTATGTATGGCCTTTTTGTTCCCATTGGTCTAACCAATACTCCTCTAGTTTTCATCGATTTATTGAATATGATTTTCTCGGAGTATCATTACATGATTATTGTAGTATTTATGTATGATATCTGGGTGTACTCTAGGCCAATAGTGGATCATGTGTGGTGTGTGAGAGAATTTATGTAATTTTTTAGAAATCACTGACTTTTTGAAAAGATTTCAAAATTTGATTTATTGAGTCTGGAAGAGATGTTCTTGGTTAATTTGGTGTGATAACATGGAATATATGTTGGCCCTGTGTAGGTGAAGGATGTTATGAAAAGGGAGATACCATGATTTTTTTAATATTCATATCTTCTTTGGATTAGTTGGGTATTATCACAGGTTCACAAATGAATTCAGCATGTCAAGATTCTTTGATGGCTTATCTAACTCATAAGGAAATAAATTTTTTATGGGATGAAAAATTTCAAAATAATTTTATTGATATGAGAAATCTTTTGTTGACTATTCTAATGTTGACTCTTATAAAGGTTAGGTGGGTCTATTTGGTCTTCTAGGATGCATTATCTCTAGGTTTGGAAAAAATTATTTTGTAGGGTTATCATGTTATTTCTAATGGATTTTGTTATCTTAGGCCAGATCAGAAGAATTATTTGAACCATGACCTTTAACATTATTCTATTATTCACACACTTATGTCTTTGGGACATTACCTTTATATGGAAATGTTTACTTTTTATTTAAAACATAATATCTTGAGTCATATATTCTATGAATAATATTTGAGTTTACTTTAGAGGCATTGAGTTGAATTCCTTAAATCTTTTGACATTGAAATCGCCTATCCCAAGGGAAATGGAATGGCATCACAAAAGATGTGAGTTGGAAACATCTAACTCAAACTATGAAATAATCATAATAAGAGTGGTAATTGATTTCTCTCTTTTCACTATTGTATATTGATGTCTAGGAATCGGGGGTTGTGGTTTCTTTGTCCATGTTTATTTTAAGAACACTCTTATAGATATGGTTCTTCAGGAAATGTAGCTTTATGATGAAATTCAAATCATTACAGACTCTCTTTATGATGGGGATACCATGCTTGGTTTGAAATTATCCAATGAGGGGATTATATGATATTGGAATCAAGTTGGTGTACTGTTCATAGTGTGGAAACCTATGAGGGGGTATTTCCATAATTACCAATGAGTTTTCAGATAGGAACTATAATGATTTTCTATAACATGAGGCAATAATTTTGGTGGCGAGGTATGAGATGAGGCATTTCAGAATTTTTCCACTTTTATTATAGTTCCAACAGGTCAAGGCATAGCACTGGAAACCGCCAGGTTTGATTAATCCACTTCTCATCCCTTCATGGAAGTGGAATGAGATCAATATTGACATTATTATTGGGTTTCCACAAAACCTAAAAAATAAGAATTGCAATATTTTTTGTGATCAATTAGATGACGAAATTGGATCACTGTATACCCATTCGCATTGAAACCAAAGATGTTGTGTTCATAAATATCTATGTGGGGGGGATTTTTTTAATGGGGTTACTTCTTTTATAATATTTGATCTATATCCACGGTTCATTTATTATTTTCGGAGATCCCTTCAGAAGGCACAGAAATCTCATGCCTATTTGAGAATTACATA
This sequence comes from Viscum album, assembly GCA_963277665.1. Classification (NCBI taxonomy): domain Eukaryota; kingdom Viridiplantae; phylum Streptophyta; class Magnoliopsida; order Santalales; family Viscaceae; genus Viscum; species Viscum album. Next base: position 789,069,952 of record OY728128.1, on the reverse strand, counting down.
CCATCCACAGTCTGATGGATAGAGAGAAATATCCATACAGATTCTTGTGGATATGTTTCCCGCATGAGTTATTGATTTTTTTTGGGATTGGGATGATCATTTAGGGATGCTTGAGTTTTATTATCACAATATTTAATACTCTATGATCAGAATAGATCCACTAGAGGCCTTGTATAGGCGACCTTTTATATCTCCATTGTGTTGGTTGGAGAGTGGTGAATGTTCCATTGTTAGAATAAGCTTGGTTCAAGACACAATAGAAAATATTTACCTAATTCAAAAGATGATTTTTATGGGGAATTAAACTTATTAGTCTAATGCTGATCATCATCGTAGACCATCAGAGTTTTCAGTTGGTGAAAATATGTTCTTGATGGTTACACCTAATTTTGGTCATCAATGACATGGGAGGAAAAATAAAATTGTTTCTCATTTGGTGGGAGCTTTTGATATCATTGAGAATGTGGAAAAAATTTCATACTATTTATCACATCCACCACATATGACACCAATACATAACATGTTCCATGTATGTGATCTGATGAAATATATATCTTATCCATATGATGTTCTGAGATGGAGTGATCTTGAGGTTGAACATGATTTATCCGTGATTGAATGGAAACCCATGATAGTTGATTCTAAAGACATGGTAATTAATGGAATGGTGATACCTTTGGTTTGATTTTTATGGATGCATGGTTCTGATTCTCAAGATATGTGGGAGACAAATGCATTATTAAGATAGTATTGGCCTCATATTTTCGGCATGGAAGCTTCTGAGCAGGCTTTCTGAGGACATAATGTTTCTATGGTGAGGAGGTTGCAACATCTTGTTAATATTTTCAAGTATTAATGAAACCATATTTTAATATTTCATTGTATTGGTTTCAATTCTGGTTGATTTAAATAAAAATTTGTAATTTATTAATGTTTATCAGCTATACATGGTTGGCACATGGTTTTCCCAAACTCTGCACCCAACTAGAGAAAACCATGAAAAATGTGGTAGTGATGTTTTAAATGGATTGTACATGGTTTGAAAAGGCATTCTCCCACCTAAGAGAAATAGTGAAACCCAATTAAATAGGGTACATTTCTATGGTAAATAGTTTGGTCTAAATATGTGTCCTAACCCACGTAATAATCTGTATAAATTTTTTAAAATGATAAATTTGTTTTAAACTCTTGAATCCTTTTTTGGGTAGTTGAACGACCTTTATATCCCCCATTTGATTTATTAGTCCCAAAGATATAAAAAGAGAATATTTTGGGCCCTCTACACCCCTCCATATATTAATTAAAGCTCATAGAATAAAGTTTGATCTTCTCCCGGTATGTTTACTCTTCCTATTCTCTTTCAACAATTTTATCCTCTTTCACCTGAAGGGTTTTATATATCTACATGTTGGTCAGTGATTCTTATTCTGCCTATTCTGGATCATGGATCTAGGTTTGATCCCCATATCCCAATTTCTTCATTATTCATTTGGAAATACCTATTAGGGTTTGGATTTTCAGTATCCCTTGATCCCATGGTAGTTAGTTCCATTTTGATTGGACAATTTAGTTAACACTAAACTACTTTATCAGATTTAATTGATTTCAATTGAAATTGTGAGATTTAATTCTTGTGAATTTAAATTTTTAAAACCCATTTCCATTGAATTGGATGATTTTGATTTGAAATATGATTTTTTTTATTTTTTGGGGAAAAACCCTAATTCCATTGAATTGGAACATTATTTTTAATTTATGGAATTTGGTGAATTTTAAATTACTCAACTGAAATTTTGAATGTAAATTGTGAAATTGATTTATGAATTTATTTTAAATTATTGTTGTGGAAAAATGGATTAAAATGGATTTGATAGAAACTTTTGGGTTTTATCATCAAAAAGGAATGTTTTTATTAAAAACACATTGTAGTTTTTAAATGGAAATTAGCATGGTTGAAATGGGAGAATGGGCTGGATTTTATTTTAAGTGGTATTTGAATTAAATTTCTAAATTTTTTATTATTAGGTCACATGAAATCCTAGGTAGTACGTGAGTTATTTGGGAAATCACTCTATGATTTACAATGTTCCAAAACATAAGTGCATAGTGTCACATCGTTGATGGTATGATGAAGAAGTTATCTTAAACAATGTGGAAGGGGATGTGTGTATACACATATTTCCATGCCACCATGAGTATATGGGGTCCTAGAGCTTGAAACAATCATACCTTTTGTAAGATTACCATGTTTCTCCCTTTATTATATATGAGATATAAATACATACTAATGTTTTTAAAATATTTTAAATGATTTCAAAAATTATATAATATAATTTATCTAAAAAAAATTTTAAAACATTTTATTAAATTATTTCCATCCTTTTAAATGTAAAAAATTATTCATTTAAATAATATTTTGAAATTCCTAAACCATGTTATTTAAAATAGATCTCTTTATTTGGTTAATTAAATGTGGAATTTGTTATGGAATACTTAGTGGGATTTTAGCTCACACCATAACTGTGAAATTGGGTGTTTATATATTAACTCCATTGATGTTTTAGTAAGGGAAAATGACCACTTGGTGGTGCTAGTATATGTTTATCTTTAAGGTTAATGAGTTCCATTCACAAGGACATGGGTTGTTCTTTCAGTTTTATGGTACCTTGCATTAGTATATTTATTTTGTTTACCTATTTTACTTATGGTATACTTATCCCTATAGAGTTTATGTTCTATGTTTTCTGATTTAATTTTTGTTATGTCAGAAATGTATGATAAGAAATCATTCCAACTTTAATTTTGGTTGATTCCCAGTGTTAGTCGCCAATCAATGGGGATTGGGAACTCCCTTTAAGCTATGTCCAGACCAGGTTGATTACCAGGTTACCAGGGTTCCCAGTGGGGTTTGTAAAAAAATACTCATCAAAATATATTCAGTCCTCTTGTGAATATACTTGATCTATAGTATAGACGTTATTTTTTATTATCTGACCGGATTCATATCTAGAAAATCTATTCGGTTCATATGATTTGTTTCTCTTTAGGGGGTTTAAGAGATTGTAGGAATTATTCCTAACAAATTGGATAATAACCTATTACATTTCCATAATACAATAAACCTCTTTTAATTCATAATCAATATTACTACCTACTATCTTAGATAAAAATTCATAATTTTATTATAAAAATATAATTAAAATTCTTGTTTTGGCTCCAAAAACCACAAAACCCATAATTTTATCTGAGGGATTATCCTTATGAGTTGAAAAATATTTATGATCATATTGAGTATTAATATTGACCCCCTAAATGTTTTCATTTTCATAATTATATTATTATCATCCAACAATGAAATCAAAAAAAATCACTTTAATAATTTCAAAATATTCAGTCTATTTATCAATATTTTCATCATGAATTATGTGCACATTTTATCCTACATTTATCTTTCTCCTCTTATACACTATATACACTTTTCATTTGGGAGAATATCCAAAAAAAATTCCTTTAACTCTATTAGAAACAATTTATCTATGGTATGTTTAGTTTTAAAAATGAAAAAATAACACCAGGTCACATTAATGATAACTACGTTGGGATTTCATCAATTTTGAAATCCATATGTTGTTTTATTCAACAATAATATAATAAATACTCTATTTAAAAAATATAATATTTATTTTAAATGGATTAATTCCACAAATATTTTGATTCATTATATTCATTTTATATTTTTCAAGCGATGTCTATATTTTTTTATTACTTTATTCTACAACAACATTTTTTTGTGTTCTAAAAATATTATGAGTGTATCCATTTTATTCACATAATATTTAAATAAAAAGACTCAAATTCTCACCACCATTATGTACTATAATTTAAATAATTAAATACACTTTTTTATTTTTAATTAATTTAAACATTATAATAATAAATATTATGTTTCATATTTATTATCCATAAAGTAAATCTAGGTGAACCCACTATATTCATTAAAATACCAAATATATACAGTTACGTCATAAAATTGAGGTTTTCATATTTCTATGAAAATAAATATCTAATAATACTAAAGTTCATAAAGATCTAACATTACCAATATATCAAAATGATACTTTATGTTTCTTACCTTTTATATATGAATTAGTTAAAAAATATTTTTTAACATTTAACATTTGAAGATCATGAACCTATCAAGGCATCTGTAATATGTTTATAAGACAATAAAGAAAAAAATAAGGATTATATGTTAGGTAATATCATTATTTTCCAAAAACAATAAAAACTAATAATTGTTTTTGGTTCAGATTGGTATAATTAATTATATGAATTTTATCATTCAAATTCACATAAATAATGAAATGTTATCTCTAACTACAATACATATATTATCTTCAATCATTAAAATAATTTTATAATTGAAATTTTATGATATAATAATTACATTATGTTTAAATACATCAATTAAAAAGACATCATATAGTATAATTTATTCATAAAAACCTACATATCTATACAATTTAATATTTCCCAAAAACAATTTCTATAATTGGTAGCTATTATATCACATTTTCTGAAGGATATAAATATATACGAATATCTATTCATATGGTCAGACAAAAAACTATTTTTCTAAAATATGACTTTCAGATTTATAGGGACGTGATAGAGAAAAAAATTTAAATTAATTTAAATCTAATATCATTTTTTAAAATCCCACCAATTTGTTACTTTATGATACATTTATGCATATTATGATATTGGTGATATTTTGAGCTTAATAGTAAAATGACCCATTTCATATTTAAAACTATTTTTAATTAATATTATATTTTGGGCATAACATTTTGTAATCTAATATAAATTGAAAAATTATTTCGTTTACAGATTTAACACATAAAAATATTCATTTCATCCTGCTTAGACAAAATCTAAATCGACCATATATATGCTCAAAAGAGGCTCACACATTGGATTATAAAAACTGTTTACAAATCAGCTGAGTTTTGGTGTGGGGTCCATAACTCGTTCATGGTGGGCCCAATGGCTGTGAAATTCTCTAGATAGGCACTCATGACATTTTGTAACATCCTTCATAAAGGCAGGGATGCATTAATGTTCTATTTTAATGGTCATTATAGAATTCTAGTCCACAAATTTTCAATTTGGAGAGTCTGACTAGACAGAATAATGTTTTAGAGTAAAACAGGCATAACTCTCAGAATACATGTCAAAATGTGCTGAAATGTTCATGATAATTGGAACATATAATTATGAACAACATTAAAGTAGTGTGAGATTCATAAAGATGTCATTTAATGGGGCTACAATGCATCAAATTTTGAAAGAAATGTTTTCTCTATAAATGGAGGGGAGCTCATCCCTCTCAAAGCATCTCCTTCCATCCCATTCTATCAAGAACACCATAGAGGAAAACATTTCTGATTTATCTCATTTATTTATTTTCTTTTCTATAGATTTTCAATGTCTTGATCTTACCCATTCATCTCAATTACCCTTACCATGGTAGGGTAAACATTGTGAGTGATTGGGAAAGGGTTGGTTTTCCATTTTGTAACGCTTGTTTTTTTGGACATAATTCAATGAAATATATTTCTTCTAATTTTTTCAAAATTCATAGAGAATATTTTATTGTCAATCACACCCGTTGTTGGATTTTAATTCTGTTATTGATTTTTTCCTTTGTAAAATAATCATTATCTCCTTCCACTAATTTATAGTTTATATATGATGGAATAGACGAGAGATTAATAGTGAAGTACTCGATGGTCATCAGTACGAGAGAACCGGGTAGTGAATGATCTTGATTGTTTCAGTTAAACAAGACTTGATCGGGTATTGGCCATGTCAATTAAGGATATTCAATACAACAATTTTTCAAATGGAAGGACAGTTGACCAAACTATGATCTTGGTAATGGTTTCTATGACCATAATAATTTCAATAAGGGTGTGAGAGGACATGATTGTGGGAAATTAATTTAATCAACAAAGAAGAAGAGGTTTGAATTAAATTGAACAAGTACAAAATTAGAATTGGGAAACCAAACCCGAACTAAACACCCTTTTGATATCATAACTATTCAACATTTGAATTTCAATTTTAATTTCAATCATTATCTTATTTATTTATTCTAAACACTCACTATTTTTACCCTTGTTTAAAAGTGACAAACTATTTTTTTCTGCACTCCACTTTATGATAATTTCAAGGGTTAATCACTATATTACACTTATGAAATAAAAAATTGTTTTCCACGCCCTACGATAGGCAAGCGTCAAACATGGCATTGTCACCGGGGAGGTAGTGTCATAATCTAATTGAAAGTATTATAATCCTTTCAAATTAAAAAAAATCATTTTAGATGTTGTTTTAAAATGATTATTTATTTATAAAATGGACCACTTATCAAAAACTGCATGTAAAAATTTCTAACTCACCAATGTCTACAGTGTATAGAATTTCTTTCTTGGCTATGAAGATTCAAGATCTCAAATCCAAATCATTAAGGAGGATGAATTCAAAGATCTCATTCAAAACCTTAAAGGGAACCTCGAATACCCAGTGTTTGAGGGTTTTTACATAGAATTAATTTAACTCGAAGTGTATTATCCCAAAATTTATAATGAAGTAGTTGAGGTACAAAATGAATACTCACAGGTGCATCAACAAGATGAAAATGCGTTTTTAGAGTACAAAAAATATCATGTGAAGGAACTCAAAGAGGTCATAGAAGGACTAAAGGGTAAAATATAATGGCTAACATTATATGTCCTTTACACCCAATAGAAATCATATACTAAGCTATATGGTGTGGATCGACAAGGTTTGAATGAATTCTGGAACAAGAGTAATGAACAACTTGGCTTCTAAAATAATGAAGATCTGAAACCATTAAATGGAGAATCCACTATCGTGGTGGAATTTAGAATTAAAAATATAAGATCATGACTACCTGACTCTATCTTATACTATTATACTCCAAGTGCTGATTTGAAATGAATAAGAAATATAAGTCAATGAAAATCAGGGAGATGATATTTTCTTGAACTCATTATGTTATAGTTTTATAAAAAATGTGTTCTGTATCACCTCCCCTTGTATGAAATTTTAATATTCATCAATCTTTTGTTTTTCCTTGGAATATGATTATAAAAAAAAGATGAACTTAAAGAGGAATAGTTGGAGATCCCTGAACTTGTGGAATAGTTCTTAGACAGAGTACATTAAAATATAAAAGTGGATTTTCTAGAGGAAAATGAGATAAAAGATACCTATATTGAAAGGGATGATTTTGATATTGATTCTTTATTGTTTTGTTTTTTTCAAAAATAATCACACTCTGAAATTCTATTTTATGATTCCATTAATGCAGCATAACTGATAAATCACTAGAGAATGAAGAAGTAGTTAGAAAATTGGAAAACAAAGAAGAGAACTCATTCATTGTCTTAACCCCACTATGCATGTTGTATCTAGTGAAAATGGGGGTGTACATAGTGTACTATATCCATGGAGTCATAAAAAATGATCATGTGCATGCTGGAAATAATAATTCATGTGGGTTCATGTGAAAGAAACTTCACCCACCATTAAATTGGGGTAACCGATTTGAACTTCCCCTCGGGAGGCCGTCAAAACCCAGGACCCACTTGGGGGATTAAACCATGATTTATCCTTCTTTTCTCAATAAAAATCAATTTTCATGTCACTTAAAAATATTTATGTTATCTTTTTAACTTTATAGGTTTTCAAAGAAAAAAACATAGAATCCTAACTCAACATTTGATTACAAATATGTTTGGTCATACCTTTCTGTTAAATTTTCTTTCTTATTGTGATTAATTTTCAAATATTCATACATGTTTAAATATATTTGAATTCACTATGGATAGTGTATCATTTATGTGTGGGGGAGGGAACCTTTGTAGTTTAGGATTTCAAATTTATATGTGGTTTACTTAAAAAAACATTTAGTTTTTATTTCAGATTTTTGTTTGTTAGTTTTATTAGTTTTTTTAGGTTTATGAAAAATTTAAATTGAAATGATTATAAATTCTTATTTTTGAACCACAAGTAAATGAGTGAAAAAATCTATTCCATGAAACTGAGCATAAATCAATACCGAAATGAATTTGTTTCATGTTCAAATCTTTTGGATTTTCATGAAAAGTACTGTAATTTTTAAATCCCATGCTACATCTCACTATATTTATTTTTGAAATCACATTCATGTGAGAATTAATTAACACACATTTCATATTATTTAAATTGACCTCATTTCATAAGAGAAACAAATAATTCTCTCTTAAACTATAATTTGATTTATTCTTGTCAAAACATGAGGGATGAGGTACTTGTGTTAAAAATGATTGAGGAGTTTTTTTGGTTTTATTCCCCCTTTTCAAAATATTCATTTTTATTATGGTCTAACCTATACAGTAATCCTTTTATGGCTTTTAATCCTTGAACATCCTATTAGGATAGCCACGTTATTAGCAAATTTTCACTATCCTACATTCTCGTAAATTGAAATTGCATGATCTAGTTGATATTAACCATGGGGGAAGATGTCTTGTGGTGTACTACCTCATTTGGTGATACATTTTGTGGAAAATGAAATGTTGATGACCAGATATTTCTACTGAGGAATTCGTTTTTTTAAAATTTGTACATTTTTTGGAGATTTCATGATAATAGATGTTGTGATTTTCTGGATCATCCAATGTAAAAGAGAAAGTTTTTCCTATCTAGAGATTTCAAGAAAAAACTATGTTTGAGAAAAAAAATTTGTTGGTAAAATTCTAAATGGAAGGAAAATTCCTTGATTTCCCATGATTATGGAGCTGGTTTTCTACAATGGGGGAGAGAAGGAGGCCATACATGAGTGAAAATTAAAATCCTGCAATTTTTTTTCAAATAGAGCTAAACCCTCCTTTTTCAGCCTTCAAATTTAAAACATCTAGATCATACCAACTGGAATCCATAGAACAATCCTCACATGTCATCATGAGAAAAACGTTTCCTTGAATCACATTGGGTGGATATGTTGGAATTTATTAATCTTATGGTGAATCCTGTGTGAGTTTGGATGAGAAAATCCTTGTTAAACATTTACAATTTTGAGTTCAGTGTTTTGTGTGCATGGAATAAGAAATGAAGTGTAAATATATTAAATAATATAAAATTGAGAACATGAAATAATTGATTTTGATGAGGCATTATATATTTATGTTTTTTGGTATGGAGTTGGTAGATATCATGTGTATGTGTTTTGGATTTTATTTTATTTTATTTTAATGTTTACTTTACCAAGAGTCCAACTACTAAGTGTGGGAGAATTGATATGAAAAATATATTAAATTAATTTTACATGGATATTATTGTTTTAAATCCCACCAAAGTGTTACCTTATGATAAATTGCGCCATTTTATGATATTGGTTTTATTTTTAGATTAATAGTAAAAATGGACCATTTCATATTTTTAACGATTTTAATTTTTCTGTATTTTCGCCGTATAAATTTTTAAACTAATCCAAATTGAAAACATATTTCATTTCCAGATTTTACACATCCAAGGAATCATATTATCCATCATGCACAGAATCTGAATCGACCATATGGATGCTCAAAAAATCTTACAAGTTGGACCATGAAAACTATTTACAGATCTATCATGTTTTGGTTTGAGCTCTATAACACATTAATCGTGAGCCCAATAGATTTGACATTATAACGATAGATGACCAACAAGTTTTGTAACATCGTTCCTGATGTCGAGGCCATGTGAATTGGCCATTTTAATAAACATCATAGCATTCTAATCTGGAGGATTGCGATTTGCAGAGTCTGAATGGACAGAATAACTTTTCAGAGTAAAATGGGAATAACTATCGAAATGCTTATCCAAATACGCTGAAATTTTAAAGGGATACGAACACGATAATTAAGAACAACATTAAATAAGTGTGAAATGCATGAAGAGAAATTTTAATTGGGAAAAAACACATCATCGTTCAGAGGACAGATTCTCTCTATAAAAAGAAGGGAGTCCCTCCCTCTTAATGAATCTCCTTCAATACCATTCCTTAGAGGACCCCAAGGAGGAAAACGTTCTGTCCGTCTCCCTTTTATTTATTTTATCTTCCAAAAATTTTAATTCCTTCGACTTCTCTATTCATTTATATTACAATTACCATGGTGGGGTAGAAATTTTGAGTGATTCGAGAAGGGTTGGTTTTTTATTTTGTAATTCTTGAGTTCTTGGACGTAATTGAATGAAATTTTTTTCTTCTTAAAAGTTCTTTTTTAATTTCATATAGATAGTTTTATTATAATATCTTCTAAATATTGAATTTTAATTGTGTCATTGATTTATATCCTTGTTAAAATAATCATTATCTCCCTCCACTAATTTCTGGTTTATATATGATGGAATGGACCAGGGATTACTGGTGATGTACTCAACAATCGTCAGTACGTGAAAGATGGGTAGTGAATTTTGTTGATTGTTTGGGATAAAAAAGACCAGATTGGGTATTTACGTTGTCAGTTGAGGATATTAAATTCAAATATATTTCACATGGAAGGAGATATGACTAAACTAATATCCTGGTAAGGTTTTCTCCCACCATCATAATTTCACCAAGGATTTGAGAGGAAATGATTGTGGAGACTTATTTTAATCAACTATGAAGAAGATGTTAAAATTAAATTGAATAATCACATAATTTCAATTGGGAAACCGACCCCAACCTAATTACCCTTTTAATATCATATTTTTTCAATCATTTCAATTTCAATTTTCATTTCAATCATTATCTTATTTATTTATTCTAAAAACACACCATTTTTACCCTCGTTTGAAAGTTACAAAATTTTTTCATGCACACTTCTCTTCAGAAGACTTCCTCGGGTTAATCTCTATACTACACTTAGGAAATAAAAAATATGTTTTAACACACCCAATGAAAGGTATGTGATATGATGTTTTTATGAAATTAAATGAGATATATGGTTCTTTTGTAATAAAAAATAGTTTTGGTCTAATTAAATTGTATATTTTGTTTATCCATATATATTTAAGACATATGGTGTCATTTAATATAGAAGATAAATCCTTAGAAATATTATTTTTATTAAAAAAAATTATTTTTTTAATCAAATAGAACACTTATCATTATAATTTTTTTTGTAATAAATATAAAAAATGTGGTCGTAGATGTTTTACTTGTGGTACTTCTAACAAAACAAGTGTTGTACGTCTTTGGTATTTTCTTATTATAACTAAGACTAGATTTTTCCTTTTTATGTTTATTCATGGACAAAATCATTACAAATTTTTCTTTATCTTCAATAAAGGTAGAATTACGTGATTCTAAATAAGAAACATTCTCTATCATATTTTCATTCTCTTTTTGATCACATTTTATGTTCATCTAGTTTTTTATAATTTTATAAGGATGGGGAATTTCATAGTTGTGTAATGTCACAACCCGCCTTCATGAAAAGGAGGGAAGGGTCGGCAGATTTCTAGGCCCTTCCTTCTTCATGTTCAAGGAGAGATAATTACCCCCAAAACCGTACTTCAATAGGTTTTGGAGTGGCGACCAGCGCCAAGGTTATAGAATCACTCACTAAATGGAAGGCATTACCCCTTTTCATTTAATAGGATTTGGAGATAAGATAATAAATCCCACATCACAAAAACTAAAAGTGAAAGAAAATCCAAAACAACCATTCCCATATGAATTTTCCAAAAGTAAATACCACAATGTACAATGTTACTACAATGGTAATGTACCAAAGAAAGAAAAACAAAAACTGCAACTGTCCCAAAGGTCCTGTGCTAGTACGGTCCAACACGATCCCTGAAGACCTCCTGGAAAGCTGAAAACAGTTTTATATACATAGGGTGAGCATAAAACTATACTTAGTGTTGAAAAACCTAAGGATCTCATGCACAAGTGGGCGAACGTACTAGAGTCTTGTGAGAAAAAGAGTAAACCAAACACCTAATAAGGTATACTAACCACCAAAGTCCCACCAAGACACACTCCCCAAATAATACATTTCAAGTGAGGTATAGTAATAGAAAATCGATGTTTGTGTACCCCGCGCCACTTTCTCACTGGTTATTGAAAACATCATATTCATCGGACCAATCACGCGATTCACATTACAGTCCCACTACCACACCCCTCTCGCACAAACCTGGGCCATAACCTCAGGCAGTCCCACTGCCAAACCCCGCCCGTAAACACAAGGGACACAAATATCTCATGTAACCACACCTGCAAACACAAAGTCCAGAACAACCACCATCACACCCGAAGGCACCTGGGCTAGAAAAACCACTACCTTGCCCGAAAAAACATGGGCCTCATCCTGAAGACACATGGGAAACAACCTGCCCACCCACACTTGGGCCACAACCACCACACTACCCTGCTCAAAGGTTCTAGGGCTAATAATGGATATCAGGCCATCATAGCCTGCCCGAAGATACTTGGGCTATCTGATAAAGGGACCAGAAATAGATCTAATAACAAGCCACTAATATTAGTGTTGGGAAAAACACCATCCCCCGTGAAATGGGGGTTTTCGGCACCATGTTCTCAACTCAGGTGGGGCGCGAATAAGAAACACAAAACTACAAGTATACGTATAGGTAACAAGAACTCACCCAAAGTTTAGGTTTTTCTTCAGCCTGCCTAAAGAATGAAAAAAACACCACTTCCAAGTCACAAATCACACCAAACCAAACCCCATTTATCCCATCCTTGCTTCATGTTCAGTAAAATCCTTAAAATAAGTTTCTGCAACTTCTGGGAAACTAACACCATAAGCACAAACTAAGGTAAAAAAAGATCCATACAAACGTCAATTTATGCATTCACACCCAGTTCTCTTGTAATGCTGCAACAACCAAAGAAAACCCCAAGATACAGCCCCATGTTCAATATTCACAAGCCAAAAATGTTTCTCAACAATAGAGGATACCGCCCCAATTCGTGATATAGCATAGGATCCCATCCTCACTTTCACAACCACCGAGAGTATAATAATAAGAGATCCCATCACCACCCTCATCACCCACAATCAGCCTGTGAATAAAAACTACCAACCCTCTGCCACCAACACAAAGCAGGCCCTTGCGGGGATTTTAAGATTTAAACAATTTAACACACTCCATGATTCCAATTCCGCAGTACTTTAACCAGGCTTATCATTGAAAAGGATTGATCTTGGTGCTTTCAATTTATTTAGTGGAATATACATAATTAACCACTTTACATTACACTAAAAGGGTTCATAACCAAAATAAAATCCATTTAAATCACCATAGGTAAGGGTTCGTTAGTGCACAGGGAAATACCACCAATGACCATGATTTTCATTAGGCGTAAGCTCGCACAATTTAGAAATCATTAATCATGGAAGATTATAAAAAAAAGAATCATCATCGATCACACCCCTCCCCCTTCGTTCATTATAGAATTCTTTCATTATCTTCATTTAGGTTTGGTTCATCAAATTCTACAGAAACAAAAGCATGCCCACCCCGCATGATACACAAAAGGGATAGATGAAGGAGAAATTACCTACTTGTTGATTAACGATCAACGCTATGCCAAGGTGTGGAATTCCAAGAATAGTGATGCGACTCATCTGAACGAAGGGTACTCCAAACACAGGGTGATAGAGAAAAGAAGAAACCGACGAAGAACCCTTTACTTAGGGTTGGGGACAGTTGAGATAAGAATGTGAAACCGCGTAAGGAACGGGGTCGTGGGTTGACCGCGCGGCCCCACACGTCATTAAATGTACCTTCCCTTTGGGGCGAATTAAACCCACAAACACAACAAGTTAATTAATTAAATATTTAATTAAACAACATTTAGGGGCGTTACTGGGCTTTTAAACAAGGTTAATGGGGTCAAATAGGGTTTAAAATCCAAATTGCGCAAAAAGGAGCGCTACTGGAAATCCCCCGTGGGGGTAGGCGAGAGCCACCGGTAGCTGGGAGCTACTGGTGGCTAGGCTGCAGCCACTGGTAGACCGAGATACCGGTAGGCCTGCCACCGGTAGTCTAAGGCTACTGGTAGGCCTACTGTTAGAACATCACTGAGATTCCCAGACTACATGAAACACCCAACATCATATATTTATAATGTAATGGACCCCAAAAACACGAGCCATTACATCAGATACTTCTCAAACTATTCTCGCCCTCGAGAATATAAGACCAAACCAGAAAGGTGACGAGTGGGGTCTGAACAACCACCCTTTAAAGAACAACCACCCCTAAAGATACTTCTCAGGAGCGAACCTCATTGTCAAGTAAAAACACCATTCTCTTAAGAACCAAGAAACATACCATGTCAACTGCCTAGCAATGTGGGTTGGGGATTCTCCTTCCCCGTGTCAAGATACTATCTTCTTTGAGAGGCACTGACTCGCCCGCACGGGTTTAATCGCATCCACCTAAATCCGTCTTGAATAGGGTTCGGGTCCCCCCTTCCCTATAGCCAGGACTTTTCACACACATTTATAGGAAATAAACCCCTATATTTCATAGAAAAATAAGATAAAACGTTCTACCACTATAGAAAGTATAACAGAACATCACAAAACTCAAAATAACTCTAGGTACTGGGCACACATCTATGCTTCCCTCTCCCGGATACTCTCCTCAAGCCCATCATGTCTCCAAAACACACGAACCAAAGGAATGGCTCACCCATGAAGCACCTTCACCTTGCGATCCTCAATCATCACTAGTCTCTCCATAAAAGTCACATCATCCTCGATGTACGACTCTCCACAACTGAGGATGTTTGACTCGTCACACAGATACCGATGGAGCTGGGACACATTGAAGATATCATGTATCCTCAGTAGTGGTGGTGGTAACGCTAGCTGATAATCCACTCCGCTGACCCGCCGCAACACTTCGAAGGGCACGATGAACCTGTGAGAGAGTTTACTCCACTTGTCGAACCTCCGTTGTCCATACCGAGAGGTCTCCTTCAAGAACATGTAGTCTCCAACCTCAAAATCCAAGGGCCTAATCTTGGTATCAGCATACGACTTCTATCGTTCCTGGGCCACCTTCAACCTTTCCTCTATGAGCTGAAACCTTCTCTGTCGTGCTCTGCACCACCTCTAGGACAAGGATTCCTGCCTCTACTACCCCGGTCCAACACACAGGTCAGCAGCATGGTCTCCCATACAATGAATCAAATGGGGCCATACCAATGGGAGATTGATAGCTATTATTGTAGACAAACTCCACCAGAGGAAAGTATCACACCCATGATCCTCATGAGTCCAGAACACAAACCCGCAGCATATCCTCCAAGGTCTGGATGGTGCGCTCTGTCTGTCCATCTCTCTGGGGATGGAAAGCAATGCTAAGACATAGCTGGGTGCCAAAAGGATGTTTCATTCCTCTCCAGAATCGTCAGGTAAACCATCCATCCCTATCAGAGACTATGGACCTCGGAACTCCATGTAACCACACCACCTCATCCACATACCTTCTTGCCAAAGCATCCATTGCACTCGACACCTCTATCGCCATATATTGAGTCGATTTCATCAATCCATCCACTACCACCCAGATGTCATCATATCCCCCTTGGACCATGTGTAGTACCGTGAAAACATCCATCGAGATGTCATCCCACATCCACTCGGGGACATCAAGAGACTACAGTAGGCCTCCTAGAACTCGGTGTTCAGGATTCCCTTGATGACACACTAAGCACATGGCCACAAACTCTTCCACATCTCGCTTCACTCCGGGCCACCAAAACAGTCTCTTCCGTCCTTGATACATCTTGGAAACTCCTGGGTGTACCGCTCGGGGTGAGTTTTGAACTCACTGAGAACCTTGTTGTGCATAACTTCTGGAACAAACAACCTTCCGTAGAAAAGCTTCTAGTTCTGACCATCCTCCGTCCACCCTTCTGGAGCATTCCTCTAGTCAACTCGGTCACACATCACTTTGCACTCTGGGTCTCCCCAATGAGACTCCTCCACTTTCTGAAATAAGGACGACTTTACTGCCATCTGATATAGGAAACCTCTACCGCTATCTATCCTTGCATCCGTGTGCAAGGCAGCCAATTCCTCCACTGCCTTCCTAGTGTCTGCCGACTCTCGAACCGCATCCTTGTGTGATCTCCTACTCAAGGCATCAGACACTACATTCCCATTCCCTGATGTTTAGGTAATATTGAAGTCATAATCCTGATGTAACTCCACCAACCTTCGCTGCCGCATGTTTAGGTCCCACGTGGAGAAGATATACCTCAAAATTTTGTGATATATGAAGACCACAAAGCGTTCTCTGATGAGGTAATAATGCCAAAACTATAGCACAAAAATGACCGCTGCAAGCTCCAAGTCTTTGGTTGCATAATTACGCTCATGAGGGAGTAGCTAGACCCATAAGCGATCACCCCTTGTCGCTGCATCAACACACATCTTAGGCCTTGCCCTAAAGCATCACAAAACACCTCAAACGCAGCCCCTTCTTCTAGTAACCATAGCACTGGGGAACTAACCAAATTCTTCTTTGGATAGCTGAAGGCTTCCTCACACTGCTCACTACACACAAAAACCTGGTCTTTCTTGGTCAATGCTGTCAAAGGGTTCCACAACTTGATAGACGTTGGGTACAAACCTCTGGTCGTAACCTGCCAGTCTGGGGAAACTATGATCCTCTGCCACATTCTTGGGTGCTCCCCAAGAAACAACTACCTCAACCTTTTATGTGTCCAACTCTACCCCCCACTCGGACACCACGTTCCCGAGGAAGTGCAATTCTTGTGTCCAGAACATGCATTTTGACAACTTCCCATATAGTTGATGCTGTTAGAGGACCTCCAAAACTGTCCTCAGGTGCTCCGCGTGATCCTACTCTATTCATGAATTGACCAGGATATCGTCGATGAACACAACCACAAACCGATATAGGTACTCCCAGAAGATGGAGTTCATAAGTCCCATGAACACAGTCGTGGCATTCGTAACACCGAAAGGCATGACCATGAACTCAAAGTGTCCATATCTGCACCGGAACGTCATCTTCGGGATGTCACCCTATTTCACTCTCAACTGGTGATACCCAGACCACAGGCCAATCTTCGAGAACCACCTTGCCCCTTTCATATTGTCGAAAATATTTTCTATCCTCGATAGAGGTTAGAGATTCTTGATCGTTACCTGATTCAGCCACTTGTAGTCTATGCAAAACCTGAGACCACCATCTACCTTCTTTGAGAACAGGACTGGAGCACCCCACGGTGACACACTCAGTCGAACATAACCCCTCTTTTTCAAATCGTCAATCTGATTCCGCAACTCCCATAGCTCTGAAGGGTCCATCCGGATAGAAGCCATCGAGATCAGCTGAGCACCGGGCTGCAATTCTATCCCAAACTCCATATCTCGTTGATGGGGTAGAGTCGTCACCTCCTCAAGAAAGACGTCCATAAACTCACGGATGATCTCTGGCACCTCTAACATTTCAGCATCTACTGACTCCACTGAAAACTCAGCTAACAAGGAGAGGAGGGGTTCCTCTCGCCTGCTGCCCTTATGAATGCTCCGCTCACCGGTGAAGGTAACACGCCGGCAGCCCAAGTCTAAGGACACAACCTTTCCTCGGAAGTAGTCGATGACGGCACACATAGAGAACAACCAGTCGATGCCTAATATGACATTGTATGTCTGTATCTATAGATGTAGTAGATCTCTAACCAACTGATGTCTCCATATCATCAGTCTGCATCCTTGAAAAACATGTAATAAGTCGGTCTGAAATCTGACTGGTGTCCTCAGCACCAAGGGCACTGGAAGTCTCTCGGCATCTAGACCCAAGGAACTGATGCCTCCACAACGTGAAACTGTCCACACCCAGCTCCTCCGCCACTCGGCTATCGGCCACCTCTCCGACCACGTCCCGGTCGAGGTCCCTGAGGAGCACCCTGAGGTTGGCCTCCTCCTGCAACGTCTTCCCTCGGAGGAGCAAGAGCTCACTGTCCATGCAGCTGCTGCTGGAAAAGCCTAGTTTTAAGCTACTGTTGGGGCGGGTGCTAGGATTATTTGCCACCGTCGTACTGTACTCGGTCCTGTCACTGACTCTGGAGGTGTCCATGGCTCCCACAGATGAAGCACCGCGTTCCTGGGCCTAAAGGAAAAGGGCAAGGACCAGGGGACCGGAACTGAAACTGTTGCGGCCTGCACCCTGCTGGTCGGAACCTAGAGTGTCCTGAAGCTGGAGGCCTAGTGCTCACGGCCTACCCCTTTGACGGTCCCAGATGGATCCCCTCTCGCGAAAAACCTCCTAGAGCGTGCATCCTCTCTACCACTTCGGCCTTCTTCTGGACCTCCAAGTATGTCAGCAGGGTAAAGGGGGTAACAGCATACTAGAGGGAGGGACGGAGCACCTCCTCTAAACGTCTTGCCCGAGACTCCTCGTCAGAAAGTAGACCCAAGAAAAACATAGGAGGTCCTTGAACATTATTCCATGATCCCTCACTAACATACTCTCGTGCTGGAGGGGGAGTAGCTCTTACCTCTTTTCAGCCTTCATCGTAGAAGAGATGAATTCTGCTGGGAATTCCTTCTCGAAATCAGCCCATGCCACCACAATCTCTCTCCTCTCTCCCAGGTAAAGTGTCCACCACTGACGCACCGCTCCCCACATCTAGATGAAAAACAGAGGAACCCAGTACTCTATCAGGGCCCGAATCATGGAGAAAGCTATCACTAGCTCCTCTAGCCAGCCTTCCATCTTCATGTCAGAGGTGCTTCCCTCATACTTCTCGACGTGCTGTCGTTAGAAGGCCTGAAGAGTCTTCTGCCACTGGTCGTCCTCCTCCTCTCGATCATCTCTCTGTCGATCATCCAAGGTAGTCTCCATGGCCTCGATTTCCCGCACAAAACATGGTCGTATCCCAGGTGACATAGCTGCATGGTAAACAAGGAATTCCTAAGCCCATGTAGTGCAGAATATTGTTCTTAAAATTTCATAAACTTCTTATTGATTCAAATTCCCAAAACACCCAGGAAACATGAGAACACATGTCATTATGATGCATGTACCTTTCCTAGGGTCTCTAACCTGCAATTAGGGTGGCCTCACTTGGCCGTTCGGTAGGTCCAGAGTCCCTGAATCGGATCACGGGGGGGGGGCTAAAATCTTGTGTCATAGATAGTCTTCCCTGTCTTAATTTACAAATCATGGTCACCCAGCACTATCTCCCTACCATCCCATGCAATCCTTACTATTCCTAACTCTAGAATCCATCCTATCTCTCAAACCTGCCTCTAATACCATTCTTTCACGACCCACCTTCACCAAAAGGACGGATGGGTTAGCAGATTTCCATGCACTTACTTCTTCAAGTTGAATGATATATAATGACCACCGAAACCAGCCTTCAATAGGGCCCGGAGTGGCAAATAGAACCAAGGGTATAGAATCACTCAATAAATGGAAGTCATTACCCCTTTTCTTTTAATAGGATCGGGAGATAAGATAGTAAATACCACAACACCAAAACTAAAATTGTATGAAAATACAAAACAACCATTCCCAAATGCATGTTTCAAAAGTAAATACCACAATGTACAAAGTGACTAAAATGGTAAAGTACCAAAGAAAGAAAAATAGAAACTGCAACTGTGGGGGAATATACTAGAGTCTCGTGAGATAAAATATAAACCAAACACCTACCAAGGTAAACTAACCACACATGTCTCACCAAGGCACACTCCCCAAATAACGCAATTCAAGTAAAGTTTAGTAATAGAACATCAATGTTTGGGTACCACGCGCCACATTCCCACTGGTTATTGAAGACATCATACGCATCGGACCAATCCCACCATTCTCACTACAGTTCCACTGCCAAACCCCGCCCACACACACCTGGGCCATAAACTCACGCAGTCCCACTACCAAACCCCACACGCAATCACCTGGGTCACAACTGTCCCACGTAACCACGCTTGTAAACACCTAGGCCAGACAACCAACATCACGTCCGCAAATACCTGGGCTAGAAGATCCACAGCCATGCCCGAAGACACCTAGGCCTCATCCTAAAGTCACTTGGGTAAACACCTGCCCACACACACCTGGGCCATAACAACCATAATACCCCACCTGAAAGTTCTTGGGCTAATAAGGGACATCAGCCCATCACAGTCTGCCTGAAGATACTTGGACTATCTTGGAAAGGGAGCAGAAAAGGAACTAATAACCAGCCACTGATAGTAGTGTTGGAAAAAACACCACCCCCCATGAAATGGGGGTGTTCAACACTAAGTGCTCAACTAGTATGGGGTGCGAATAAGAAATAGAAAACTACAAGTCTACGTATAGGTAACAAGAAATCACCCAAAGTGTAGGTTTTTCTTTAGCCTTCCTAAATAAAGAAAACAACACCATGTCCAAGTCACAACTCACACCAAACCAAAACCCATTAATCCCATCATTGCTTCATGCTTAGTAAAATGTTTATAATATGTTTCTGCAACTATTTGGAAACTAAAACCATAAGCACAAACCAAGGGAAAAAAATATCGATCCAAACGTCAATTTATGCATTCACACCGGGTTCTCTTGTAAATCCACAACAATAAAAGAAAACCCCAACTTACATCCCCATGTCCAATATCCAAGAGCCAAAAAGGTTTATCAACAAAAGAGGATCCAACCCCAATTTGTGATATAATAGTGGATCCCAACCTCACTATCACAACCACCGAGAGTATAATAACAAGGGATCACATCACCACCAACATCACCCACAATCGGCCCGTGAATAAAAACAACCAACCCACTACCACCATCATAAAGCAGGCCCTTGCTGGTATTTTCAGATTTAAACAATTTAACACACTCCATGATTCCAATCCCGCTATACATTAACCAGGGTTATCATGGAAAAGTATTGATCCTAGTACTTTTAATTTATTTAGATGAATATACATAATTAACCAATTTACTTTACAAGGAAAGGGATCATAACAACAATACAATCCATTTAAATAACCAGAGGTAAGGGATCGTTAGTGCACAGAGAAAGACCACCAACGATCGTGATTTTCAGTAGGCGTAAGCCCGCACAAATCAGAAATCATTAATCATGGAATATTATAAAAATAAACAATGTAGTATCATCGATCACACCCATACCCCTTCGTTCTTTATCGAATCTGTTCATTATCTTCATTTAGGTTTGGTTCATCCAATTCTGTAGAAACAGAAGCATGCCCACCCCGCATGATACACAAAAGGGAGAGACGAAGGAGAAATTACCAACTTTTTGATCAACGATCGACGCTAATCCAGGGCATGGAATTCGACAGATAGTGATGTGGCTCATCTGAACGAAGGGTACTCATAACACAGGGTGATCGAGAAAAGAATAAACCCACGGAGAACCCTTTACTTATGGCTAGGGATGGTTGAGATAAGAACCTAAAACCGCGTAAAGAGTGGGGTCGTGGGTTGACCGCGTGGCCCCACACATCATTAAAGGTCCCCTCCCTTTGGGGCAGTTTAAACCCACGCACACACCAAGTTAAATCATTAATTATTTAATTAAACGACATATAGGGGCATTACTGGGCTTTTAAAAAAGGATTAAGGGGTCAAAATATGGTTTAAAACCCAATTTGCGCAAAAAATGAGTGCTTCTGGAAAAACCCTGTGGGGGTAGGTGAGAGCCACCAGTAGCTGGGAGCTACCAGTGGCAGACAGCCTCGAGTAGCTGAGAGGTACCGGTGGCTGACAGTGACCGGTAGCCAATCTATCGTTAGGCTACAGCCACTGGTAGACCGAGCTACCTGTAGGATGCAGCTACCAGTAGACCGAGCTACCAGTATGGTGTAGCCACCGGTAGACTGATCTACCGGTAGGCTATAGCCACCGGTAGACAGAGCTACCCATAGTCCTACTACTGGTAGGCAATGTCTACCAGTAGGCCTACCGTTAGAACGTCACTGAGATTCCCAGACTACCTAGAACACCCAACATTAGATTTTCACAATGTAATGGACCCCAAAACTCAGTCCATTACATGTAATCTATCGATTAACCATATTATAATCTTTATCCACATTATTTAATTCATTAATTTCATTACTAACACTTATTTCATGATTATATGTATAGAGAGAAAATATTTAATTTTTTATTACCTATTTTCTTTTTCTGCGATCAATATATTTTTTCAAAATTTTTATTATGTTAATCAATCAAAAATGTGATTTCATTATTAACAATTTAATTTTATAAAAAGAGAAACTTTATTTAGTAATCACATTTTAAGTGGGTTGAAAAAAATGAGAAAATGATATATTTTACTCCACGGTAGTGATAATCCTCATATAAGCATGATAAATATTCATTTAGTATTTAATTTAATTTAAATGAATAAATAATGGCTTTTATATTAATATAATAACACTTAAATATGATAATGAGACTAACATTGCTATATTAATTTGGTAATGCTTAGTTTGGTATAGAAATATAAACAAGATATTAGTAAGAATTACGTTATAGTCATGTTGGAACCATTAATATTATCTTGAAAGAATCTTTAGAAATAAAGGGATTAAGATTGCATCTAGTGATCATGGTATTTTGGACAAGAAAATAACCTCTATTTGAGTAAAATTGGGTATACGTCCACTGAAATTTCATATGGAATTTGAATCATTGAATGATTGGAATTGGTCTCCTTTTATAAGTGATGTATATGACATTTTTCTGAATACTGGTTAATTTCCAATAATATAATGACACTATTCAAGGGTCAATATCCACTATAGTGGTAAATAATAACTTTTTTGATGATCATTTTAGTTAATACTTTAACTAATATTCTCATAGATATTATAAATAGGTTTTAATCCTTTTACCACTTCGTTATTACGTTTAAAATTTTAGTTTTATTACATTGGTGCATAGTTCTTAACTATGCGATCTATGATTTATGTAAAATGTTAAGATAAAAAATTTTACCAAATTTTGGTGTGATGAATGATAATCCACACCCCATACAAAAACTATTTTGTAAATATAAAATTATTTTTTCCCTTAAGTGTTCTTAATAATATTTATAATTTATTATAAATTAAAACACTGTTAACATATTTATATATATTTTTTTGGTAAATTTATTTTTGTGAATTCATTAATTTTTTTAATATATTATAATTGTACAATATGAATAAAACATTTCTTTTAAAAAAATATTTTTACAATAAATACTATAATTAAATTTAATCACTATCGTGCTATTTCTATGTATAAAAATTAAATTTACCATATTACATAACAAAATTATTTTGATCTAAAATAAAAATTCCATCTTTATATTCAATTCCAATATGTGGTGAATGTAAATTCTAATATTTTCGAACAAAAAGAATTCGAATAGTAAAATATTACTTGAGTTTTAAAAATGAAAGATAAGAGTCTT
The DNA here is from genome assembly GCA_963277665.1 of Viscum album. Lineage (NCBI taxonomy): Eukaryota > Viridiplantae > Streptophyta > Magnoliopsida > Santalales > Viscaceae > Viscum > Viscum album. The sequence continues at coordinate 789,046,410 of OY728128.1, read as the reverse complement.
ATAAATCCATCATATGTGTTTTAAACAAAAAAATTTACTTCATATATATAGATATATTATTTTCATAAGTTGTTACATAATATTTACATTCTGATAATGGTATAAATAATAGACTATTAGTTAAAACAATATTTTCTTACCATTCAACAAATAATAAATTAGTTTATACAAATATTAAAATTTATAAATAATAAATTTTTTACATGTTTAATATAAATATTGAAATCAATTTATGAAACCAAAATTATAAATTTTTTATATTTATCTTTAAAATTAAAATATCGAATAAAAAAATTCTTTTATTGAAACAATTATTTTAAAGCATAATTTGCTCAGAATATTATTTTTTACTAATTTAAAATTAAAATAATTGGATATTTTTTTAATATATTTAATTATTATATATTATTTTTCATAAAATTTAGAGGATCATGATTTAATTTTCTAGTGTATTAGGATTTTATTCGATAATGAATAATATAATTAATTATAGAACATGGAAATATATTAATTTTTTATTGGTTAATATGTTTTTTTATTTATAGTGATTTCATTATTTATATATATTTTTAATAATGTAAATAAAATATTTCATCTTGAATTTTTGTTCATGGTTGTTTGTTGAGAAAATATTTTATGATATTATTCATTTCAATAAAAATTATATTCCACAATCTCATGTAGTTTAAAACATAGTTGAGAAATGCACCCCTTATCCGAAACATTCTTTATTTTACAAAGAATGTTTTATTTTCTTAAAATGATAACTATCCTCCAAATTGAGATCCATTAGTTCCATGATCATCAATGTTGGAATACTAATACTGAATCACTATACAATGGGCTATTTCGTACCTCACATCAATTTTAAATCCATTATATGTGAATCCTTTTTTCTTTTTTAATATAGATTTTTTATTTTATTCATGTTTATTGTTTTACTTAAATTTTTAGGCGTATTTTTAAGAATATATGATCACATATATATATATATATATTATACATACACACCAACATAAATATATATATTTTTGTGTGTTATGATATATATAATAATATTTATATAGAAATATTTATATAGGGACACACACAAAAACAAATATTTATATATATCTATTTTCTAAATGTGTACATATATACATTAAATTTTTTACATATGATCATATATATATATATTATTTTATTATATTATGTATGTTACGTATTTGGTTTATAATTTATATTTTTTCTATATTATATATTTATATACGGTGTATATGTATATGTAAATATTGATATATTTATATTTGTGGTCATATTTTATTTATAAAATCATTGAATTGATATTTTTATTAATTATATATATTGTTATTATATTTATATTATATGAATATATGTGTTTTATAATAAATTTTAGAGATAATATATAAGTACATATTAATATATGTGTTTTATAGTGTATGTAAATATATGTTTTATTTAATATATATATATATGTTATTTTTATGGAATTTATCATTGTGTGTTCATAATTTTTAGGTTAATATTTAATTTAATTAATATAGTTTTTATATGTTACATGTATATATATATATTTTTACACTTTTTTCTACTATATATATATATATTTATGCACTAGTAATTTTTTTTTCTTTTTTTGTATGATACGTTATTAAAAAAATTAAATTCAAAACAAATTATGGCACAACCAACCATGGAATTTAATTATTTTTCAATTATAATCAACATTCCCATAATTGCGATATTTAAATTTAAATAGTTTTACCCTTGAATGTTATGTTTCAATTATTATCTAGAAAAATATTTCTGTGAACATAATGGAATTCCACTTCATTTCATTATATTTTTCACATGTACTATAGGAAAAAGAACAACAAAAACTATATTTTTCATTAATATTTAATTTCATATCAAGAGGCTTCATACTAGTATGATTTATATAATCCAAAAAACAATTTCTTATCATCCGATATTACATTTGTTACTTAATAATTTAGTACCATAGTTACTACATAAAAACCTTGTTAGAGAACCAACACTACTACGTATATTTTCCAAATCACACCATGATATTATTTATCAAATATTTCTCTAATATTTTACACATGAAATAGTAAAAAACAAATAAAATAATTGTCTTACCCAAAGTAGACAAACAATATATTATTTTCAATAAAATAGATTCAATATATATATGTCTTCGAGACATGAAAAATTCCCTATTATAGAATCCTCACTAATATCATCGGTTCATTAATACTATGTACTATGTAGTGAATTTTTAAAATATATAGTATAGTTTGAAAATGTATATATAGTTCTAAATTTTGAATGTCGGGAATAATAATTTTTTATAACATATTTATCAAAATATGATGAATGTGAGTTGAAAATGGATGTGTGATAATTATATTACAAGAGATTATAAGGATGATTTTAAATAGTTAATCAATTTTTTGATAGAAAATACAAATGATCCTTTTCATATCATGTATAATTCACTGCATTATGGTTTTCTAAGTATAATTTTACAAGAAACATTTTAGGTATATATGATATGATTCAAAACATTTTGTTGTCATTAAATCTGTAACAGACATAGAGAATAAGAAAATTTAAATAAAAATATAAACAATAATAAATCTTACGAATCATGAGATATTGTTGAAAATATGTAAAATTATATTGGAAGTATTGAGGAAATAAAAATTATGGTTGATGATAAATTAATATATTATTCAAAAAATATTGTGAAATTATATCATTATGTTTTTATTTTTTTGTTTGATAATTTTATACATTATACACCAATATCAAAAGTATTGACACAAAATAAAATAAATGAAAATAATGGATGTATTGATTCCAATTTCAAATAGCCATATTTAATATTGAAGGTTATATTTATAGATAAAAATGAGCATCCATTTTGAAGGTATGATGGAAAACAAATGCTATTATTGATATATATGACCTATGTAAAAACTCTTTCTTACACTAACAATGGTATATTATTTTGAAATGTGTAAATATATATATAATAAAATTTCTAATTTCAATCCATCTCAATAAAAGAGAAAAAAAAATTATTAACAAAATTTCTATTTTACCCTCACTTCAATCATATATTTCAATAACAATATCGATTTTTTGAGACTAAAACTAATTTTATATGATGAAATGTTAGAGGAATTTCATTTCGAATACAATAGAACATTGATGATTCTCATTAATGGATGAAAATTATTCATGGGTATAAAAAAATTGATAATGATTGAAAACTAATTATTTTTTCATCTCTTATAGATGAAATTAATCTTCATAGTGCATATAGAATGACTCATCACAAGTTTTGTTATGCCAGTGAATTATAATAAACCAATTTGGATATACATAACGAACATGTTCATTATTGTTTTTCATTTTTTTATTATGGGATAGGCATAGTATTAAATGATGTTAGAATTTTTTATCCACTTATTTAAGATTTAATATTTTAATTCGATATATTTGTTGAATGTATGATTCTAACAACAGAGCATTAATGTTTTTGTTAAACATATTATTGGTTGTATTAAATTACCTCATTGATTATGGTAATTGTTAAGGTACATTATTAGAAGGAGGTTTTGGTGTCCAATATGGAAATAAGGCACACACTCACATACTATGTGATATAGCGTGAATAATGTTTTCAATGGATAGGAGTGGGTTTTACCATGATGAAATTGATATCAAAAATTGATGAAAAACTTTTCTAGGAATATTAGAGATGGTTTCAAACATTATTCATTAGTATAATAAGAACAATGTATGAAGTTAAAGGATTCTATCAAGGAGTTTGATTAAAAATTCCCTAAAAAACATTCCAAAAATATGGTATTAAAAAGAGCTCATTTTTAATTATCTTATTATAAGAGTTTTTAGGTCAATGACTTTAACAATTACATGAATATAGAAAGAAATTTATGATCGTGTGATTGAAATGACACAAAAAGGAACCTGATAAAAAAATATTGTTCATAATAGTGGATTCATATCAATGATGAAGAGATACATGTATCTGCTGTGAAAAATAGAAATCCATATTATATGATAATTTATTACATTGGAATCATTAATATAATAAGGGGTCTTGAATATACAACATATCAAGTGTCAATTTCCACATTATAATGGTGTCATAGAAAAAGATTGTAAATGTCGATGAACATCTATTTTTGAATGTGAATAATAGTAAGGAAGGATACAATGTTAATCCATTCATAATGGAATCATAATGGAGAAATTGTTTATATATGTGATCCAATGAAACAAAAATTGGTTTATCACTATGTTGGCTACAAAAGAAAATATATAATCAAGGGTTAATTTTTATGAGGATGATAATTTCGATGTTATATCACTGTCATTTCATGATGGACATAGTTGAGATTGTATTTAGTATATTAGTGGTGTCGATTAGGTAGAAATTAAATAATTAATAATTTGTAAAAAACACATGAACAACCAATGATAAAAGAAAATTTTAAAATACAAGTATGTTATCACATGATAATTTTAGTTATAATATTTTCTCTATTTACATTATCTTTATTAAATCAGAGTCATCTATATTGTATTTTTTCCATAAAATGTGATGACGAAATCCCATTAATCATTACCAAGTGATCCTCACCCACATAAGGAAAAATAATGAAAATGTAATTTAATACATGTTATTTATTTATTTATTTATTTTAATTCTCGTTATTCTAATCATATTTTTAATTATTTATTATAACATTATTAGTTGACCTAAAATATTGAATGATCTATAGAATTTGGAGAAAATTATTACCCAATAAAGGGTATATATAATCATGAAAATATAATATTGATAGTACCTATCATTTATGTTATATCCAATACATCCATCACACTAAGAAGCTTCAGTTCATTTTAAATGATTAAATAAAGATATTTTCAAATATAAATTAATTTGATTTGGTCAGTATAGAGGTTGGATTTGATAATAACCACAATCTAATTATTGATAATATTATATCTATTTAATTGATAACAATATTTATTGTAAATATATATATTATTTATTTTGAAAAAATTTGGTTTTTATTTATTTCCTTAAAATTTATGTTACAATTTGAGGAGTTTGATTCTTATAAAAGATGTTTCTATGATAATTATATAGTCATTGGAAAAATTGATAATATTTATTGAATTTATATTTATATATATTCAATCATTTAATGATATTTGTTATTATTTAATTTTAATTAATATAGTATCATGTATTTAACATAGATTCATTTTATATAAAAATGATATTATCAGTAAAAACATAAATCACATTACCAAAAACGAGAAAAAGATCTCATTTTTTCATGAAACATTAGGTAAGTCATAATTAATTCATTTTTGAACACTATGAATAAACAAAAACTCATTCTGATGTGTGGTGTATTTATTTTGTTCTACTATTTATTTTTACATTTTATGTCTTAAATAAGAAAAATGGACTTTTCATTATCAAAAATGAGAAAACATGATTGTATTTTAATCATACTCAAGGATTGTGATCACTGAATCATTTGTGGTATGTAAGAATTAACTGAAATTCATTCTTCCATGTGGTGTGGGTGTTATGACTGGAATATTTTTTTTCCATTATTAAAATGTTATATATGATCAAAACTAACATTATATAGTATAATACAAGAAATAAATGTTATATTTTCATGAAACACTTTGATAATGATTATAAATTTATTTGTGTCCTATATAATGGAAGCACACATCATTATAATAAGTGGTGTAGTCAAAATTTCCTAATGTGTATTTCTCCATTTTAATTATTATATAAGTTCCAATGGTAGATAACATACTTAAAACTATTCAAATATGATCTAATTATCATTAAAATCTATTAAAATGATTATTAATTAAATTGTGTTATGATAAAATTAAATACAAATCATTCAAAATTCCATGGGGGATAATATGACTGAAATATACTTATTTAAAAATAAAAATCACTATTTAATTCTCAAAGATCCTTATTTACTCAAAACTGAGTAAACCAACTCTTATTTTCATCAAACTATTATAAAATTACAATTTATTGTTTTTTAACTATAGATAATGAGCCCATTTCTATATCACATATAGTTTTGTCATAATGAAATAATATTTATTCTTTCCATTTCTGTGTTAAAAAAGATCAATAAAAAGTATAATACTAAAAAAATAACAAAAATATTTTTATTTTCCTCACAACATCGACTGAAAAAAAATTATTCATTCAGGATATATTGTATATAAATCTTTGTTATTTTGATGAATGATGAGGATGAATTGACTAAAAGTGTGTGTTTTAATAAAATAAATTATACATTAGTTTACAGGACCTTTCATATACTCAAAAAAAAATCAACAATACATTTTTTTCAAAATCTATGTAAAAAATCATTTATTAAATTATGAAATATTGAAATTAACCATACATCATTATGATCTATCAAAAAGGCATAAAAACCTAAAGCACATTTTCAAAATAGGAAACATATACAAAAACTAATTAAACATACAATATGTATCATGAAAGTATAGGATGAAGGCGAATGAATCATTATTACATTTATGAATTAACAATATGTCATTCAAATGTTTGATGTCGATGGTATAGAAAAAAGTTTGTGTTTTCAATATACACATGATATTTTCTTCCATAATAATAACAATATACTCAATACCAAGAAAATGATAACATATTATCCTGAAACTGTTGTAAAATGATATTTTATTCATTTCTGTCCGTTTTGAATAGACTAAAAATGATTTTATTGTGATGTATAGTTGGAATTAAAGAAAATGAATTTATTCATTTAAAGTGTTAAATTAGTTCAAATCAGTTGTCACACACTCAAAACTGATAAAATTGTCATGTATTGTCATCAAAATCTTGGAAAAAATTTATTTGATTTATTTATGAAATGTAGGAATTAAATACATATCATTCAGACATGTGAGCTTTACGATATAACCAAATTTTTATTGATCAATTTCAAAATATATTAAAATTTATAAGTGGTATTAGTAAAAAATGTGTAAAATTTTATATATTTATTATTACATTATTATTATATTTTTATTCTTGTTTAAAATATAAATAATTATTTATTTTTCATTACTCATTAGAAATTATGTTTTTTATATATAAATGTTACATAAATAAAATTTTAATGATAATATGGTGAAATTGTTATATTTAAATATTATAATTATTTTTTTCAATTCTAGCATTATTTATATTTTTTAGTATGAGGATTCTCATTTTTTTAAGAATTATATATATATTAATTTTTCTTTTTTTGTACTACTATAGTAATGAAAGTGGTTTTAGTATTGTGTTAGGCATTTTCTAAGCATTTAATCAGTGATGAAAATCGTCCTTTTTTGAGTTCTTTTTTAACATTAAGAAAAGGCATCTGTTTCATAGTGTTATATTTTTCATCATTTTTTAGAACATGTAACGGTCTTTTAGAAATATCAAATATAGTAAAAATGTTTTCATTCCATGTATTGCTATAATAAGTACATACCAATGCAGTAGTGTGAAAACTCAAATATAAGGATGTTTTCCTATTCAATATTTGAATATAATCATTTGGGTTCCTATGGGAATTAGCCACGAGTCACATAACAACACATTTAGCAATCCCCTTTAGGGGAAAATTGGAAAAGGGTGTCGCACTCTATTTTACCAATAACACCAATTGAAACAGATCATTATCATTCATGTTGACACTACCTAATAGATGTAGTTTTATTCAATGTTCAGAATAATTGTATAAAAATACCATCAGTTTACATTTATAGCCTTAGTATGGATTTCAAAATCACCTAACGTGGAATCATGGAAGTTCAAAAACCATGATTCTGGAACTTATATGTTTTCAAAATTTATATAACATTGAATAAGAGGCTATTAATCCATATATAGAAAAGGGATGTTGGAAAACCTGAATACTATAGGTAATAATATTAGGGACCCAATTCCCTTTAATAGAGTAAAAAATGAATTCATAAGGAAGAAAAAGAGAATGATTTGGTGGCTAAAAGGGCATGTGGCATGATGGTAGAATATGTAACATAATGAGAAAAAATAAATGTACATAAGATATGAATTCCATGTTATTATCCGTTAGTATAGAACTTTTTTTAATATTATAAAGAATTAATGGAATCCTTCTTATCAAATCTGACCACCAATAATGGGTATTTGTGAATTGGTTACCACTACTAATTATCAGGGTTGTATGAATGTCTAAGCACAATACATGAACCTAATAAAAGGTAAATGGGTTATCACCATAAATTAATAATAAATTTGAATGACTCATCACATCATTTAACAATGTATGTGAATGGGTTATCAAAATAGATTAACAACACAGGTGAATGAATCCTCACCATAAATAAAAAATATGTTGAATGGGTCATGTCCATAAATAAAAAAAATTATGTTTAAGGGTGAAAAATATAATAATCAATATAATTAAATATTTTATCCCCATAAATAAATAAATATATATATATATATATATAAGTCAACAAAATAATAAACAACATAATTTAATGTGTTATCCCCATAATAAACACCATAGGTGAATAAGTCATCATAATAAATAAACAATATAAGTTAATGAACATCACCAATAATAAAATGACATGGTAAAATGGTTATTACTAATAAAAATCAAAATCATGCATGAACATATACTAACTTATAACATTTGACATATCAGAACCAACCAATTCACTGGGCTACCCACTCCCAAACATTATAAACATTAAAATATTTAGTTTCAGTTCACCCTTTTTAACAAAACTAGTGGTACCAAACTAGTGAATGTTCTAGGGTGGAGAAAAGGTTGCAGAAAAGTACCTAACCATGTATTACATTATATTAAAAAACAAAATTTATAGATAACATGATCATGGAATCCTTGAAATCATTTATAGAGGGTATTTCAGATTTAATTTATAACAAATTTAAAACTATAATAATCTATAATATAGTAATTTTTTTGACCAATATGGTTTATAATCCAGTCATTTCAGGTTTGTGGGATAGAATGTAATCTTGGAAGCCCATATTTTTATCTACACACAATAAAAAATTCTAGGAAGAATTTTATTTTTCTTATAGGTGCTAGTAAGATGAACAAAGTTTATTACATTGATAATCATGCATTACAACATGATGTTTGTCACCTATATTTTATTTTTATCGAGAGAGATGTGGAAGAATGTTATATCCAGGGACTCATAAAATTAAATATTCTTATCATTATCTCATAAAATATCCATCATCTAAATTGATAAGCTGTGGAATATATAATTATGGTAAAAAATTTGATAATATGGAAAAGTATCTTTATCTATTATTCTCTCTATTATGATACACATAACTAATAATAATTATTATATTTTGATTATTATACCACTTAACTTGAAAAAAATTTAATATTATTATTCATATAAATAATTAAAAATATATCAAAATGATATTAAATAGATATATCATTTCTATTGGGACATTATCTTGGTTTTTCATTAAAAATAATTGTTTAGAGAACATAAAATAATTAGAAATTTATTGGATTAAATATTAGTCATTAAATAAATAAATATATATATTATTCACTAACCTCTTGAATATATATTTATCTTAATATTCATGAATGAAAATAAATAATTATATATTACTATATTCACTACATTTTTGAATAAATAAATAAATATTTCATCCTTTATAGATAATATTTTAGAGATAAAATTTAAACCACAAATTAAAAAATTGAATATGTTTTATAAAATTTATAAAATTTATGATAGTGGTATCATTATTATTCTAAATGAATATAATATTTTTTTAATTAATATCATTTTAATGAAATATAATTTAATGATGTTATTGATAAACATAGTGTGTGAACATCTTCTCTACATTCATAGTGGCATTTAGTGAATAGACCTAAAGACCAAGATCAACATGTTTCAATATATAAAGGCATTCATACAGATATATATAATTTCAGAAGGTAAATACCATCATGTAAACACTAGTATTTATTATAACAACCTATTCATGAGATATTAATAAAAATTATCTATACTTTTGTTTTCATCTTATATACATGATTTATATTTATTTGTCACGATGAAATGAAATCCATAATAGGGTATCATGACCATGTACATTATCAGATAATTTTACTTAATTAAAAGAGAAAAGATATCTTATTTCATTAACATGTAAGAGAAAAATCATTTCATGACTTATTCAATTAATTTCATAGCACATAGGATAAAACCAATATATACTACATCTTCCAAAGATTATTTCATCCTAGTTTACATCTATATATCAAAGTATGAAATTAATGATACAAAATAATAATAATCTCAAGTATATAGACCACCACATAAAAAATATTTTAATATACAATGAAATTTAAAACATGTTAAATTTTTATTTGTGGTTGTATTCTTATAATATCCCTTTTTAGATATTACCAAGGGTGATTATAAGTAGAATAATTTTAAATGTCTTGTATGTCAGTAACATATGATTTTCACACATTATCTTTTTTCCTTATAGATAAATGTTATATAGACTATGATACTTTTTTAAGTATATTTTTATATAATTTTTAGGCTCTCATTATAGTAGGGAACAAATATAGCCATTAATTTAGATAGATACTCTAATAACATTATCACACTAATGTTACTAAGATCCGAAATCATCATGTTATTACATATTGGTCAATTTTCTAGTAATAAAATGTTATAAGTAATTTTATTTAAGTTAATAGACTATAAAAAATACCCATTATTCTAGATCCCACTTATAATAGACAATTTTATTTATTTCACATGAAAAACATTCTTATACTGAGGTATTACTACAGTTTGTTTTTCTCTTATATGATTTTTATAGATGTTCCACATATTTCGACTACACTCCTTAGATAAAACACTTCAATAGGTGATATCAATGAGTATTTAACATTTACAATATCATTAATTTGAAACTATTTCCAATACCATTGTCATAATAATAATATAATAAATAAAATTTAATAATTTTTTAATATTTAAGTACAAGTACAAAATTAAAAACAAATACTTTCTTAAAATGTTTCTTTTGAATCATTAGAAAACCCCAATGGTCTCATTCTATGTATATATATAGATACTAGTGAATTTAACAAGAATACAATCATTTTTTAAATATAAATAATATGATATCAAATAGATATATAAAAAAAGTTCTTTATTCTCTTAATAACTAGTATTCCAACATCTCTAAGTACCGTGAACTCATTCTTTTTTTACATTCTCACGTACAATTTAATAGTAATGACTACTCCCACGAGTGGGTTCCTCAATTATATTTTATAATTTACCACTATGTATAATATATAATAAATATCACACCAAAATACTTCTCAAATAATATGTTATAGACTTATAAAATAAGTTTACGTATCAAAATTCATCATAATAATATCCTCCCATTTCACAATATGTAATGCTATAGAAATTACACACTATATAACATAGGAAAATTTTTATTCAATAATTTCTCATATATGTATTTATAACAAGAATATAATCATATATATAATATAATGATAGAATAACCCCCATAGATCTATATTATATGTTTATTTTTACTATAACATGGGTTTCTACTTTATTTCATTTTTAGAGAATATCTTATATCGTAGTATTAACCTACTATGATACATAATATTTATTTTCTTTATTTCATCAAAATAAATTATATGGAATACTATAGTGCTCCCACTGAACTCTTCTTAACAGATGGAACACCTTCATTTTTAAAAAAACCATACTCTATTATTGAATTGTTAGAATTAATATTCTATAATCCTTATTATGACATCCCCCCCAATTTTGTTTCACTGACTTTAATACCATGTTTCAATTCTTTATTTTCACCAACCCTTTATATTGTTTCATATAGAAACATTATTTATAGTTTCAGTTAGGAAAAAGGTCATGAAATTAAAATTATAAATAAAATGATCATTGGATGATTCTATTTAATGTATACTTATATCGAATTTTTCATGATTAATTTTGAAAATGGTTTCATCATATAATTTTTCTATAAATTTTTAGAATTTTTTTAGTAACTAATACTCACATATAGATGTGAACTATTCCATCCATGTCTAGTTTCTTCATATATACCCACCAATGGATTTACACCATCTAAAAAAACTACCAAAATTCATAGCTAAATTTTATACATGGAATCCATTTTTAATTTTGTATGAACATTATAAACAAAGAATGAATTTAATTACTATTTACATAGAGGGTTAAATATTGTGGTTAAAAATTATAACACTTAAATTAATAAATATAAAAATCACATAATTGGTTGTAATATTTTTATATAATCGGTATCATTGTAGTATTCCACCCACTATTTCTTATGGAGTTTATTGTTCTTAATCAAACACACATATATATGTATATGTGAATTTATTGAAGTAAGATCTTCTCCCATTATAACAAAAATTGTGTTTCATCCCTCGTATAGAATGGAAAATCAATCTTCTTATTAACACCTGTCAATCTCAAGAATATTTATATCTTCAGTAGGATATGACACATAATATTGATTCAATTTTTATTTCCATTTTTCATGCATATAGAAAATGTAATATTTATCTATCATTTCTTAACAAAACACATGAATTTTTTATATAATTATTTCCTTGAAAAGTAGAACATATATGATAACCATTGTTTAATATAATTTACATATGTTAAGTTGTTACACTGATATTTATAAATCATTTCATTAATATAATTATGGAATAATTTTATTAGTTTCAAGTCTCATCATCGATTATGCTTAAAATAACATCATTACAATGATGTGTATAAGCTAATGTGAGTTTGGTAATTATTCCACTCTGTATTTAAATGAATGATAAATTTGTGGTTATGACACATTCCCCTATACCACATAAAGGATCTGATATCTTTCTCTGAATATATTCATTAATTTAATTTCTATAAATATAATAACATAGATTAATCTTACGAAGTAAATGAATATAACTAAAATTTGGAATTCGAATAAGTCACATGTATCTTGCAAGACCGACTCTAAAATATTGGTTTATTTATGAATTTTATTTTCTAAAGACCTATGTTTCTTCAAACATAATAAGTATGTATTTTAAATACCTAATAGTTTTAAGTCCAGGGATTCTAAACGATGTTATATTTATATCATGGAAAATTACAAAAACAATATTTAAAAAATAATCGTATACCTATAATTTGGTATTATATGAATTTTTAAATTTATACTCATCATTAATTTACTTTTATATATATATACAATATATGTATTATTAAAAAATTGAGAGTTTAATAAACCATGGAATGAATCATTTCAAATTTTACATATTTTCTCATTTTAAAGATAACTAAAATATAAAATAAATGATTTAGTTATAATCAATAAAAAACAATTGGTTTAGGGGAATCACTCTATTTATAGATGTAATGTTTACATCTAGTCATAGATTAAATATGAATCACACTACAAAAATTACTTATAAATAAATCTTTTCTTCTTTAGATATTAATAATTTTTCTTGGAACATATCAATAGAAAAATAATATATGAGTTACATATTCTATTTAATACAAAATAATTGAAAAGGAAAGATCAAATTTCATGATAAATATACGTCAAGTGTAATATTTTTCTCACATGTTAATTAATTCGTTACAGTTCCTTTCCTAATCAAATTTAATAGGTCTTATAATGTAGATATAATCATTTTAATTACTCTCCACTTGATAGTTTTTTAAGAACATTGTGGAAGCAATATTAAATCTAAAATTTTAATTGGATTTTCAACCATGGACGTCAATTTTTTCGGTAAAATGTGTCTGGAACGTATTCCCACCAATTCTTATTTTATTGGAAAATAATAGTTAAAAATTTCCAGAACAACTTCTTCGTAGTATCTTATTTTTGATAATTTATGAATATGGAGAATCGGTATAGCGATTTGATAATATGAGATTAATAGATAAATTATTGACAATATGAAATCTTAAGTTATCTAAATATTCAATATAATTACAAAAATTTAATAACATTTCACTAGATAGGTACATGTCATCAATTTTACACTTGTATAATATAGTGAAAATATTATTTATCTTTAGCCTATCTGTATCATTATCATGTTATTTAATATGAGTTATCATGGTATTTTTTTCATTCCCATAATATTATTATATCTTAAAATCTCAATAATGGCCTAATAAAATAATTGAATTGACATTTGAGGAATGATACATGTATCTTTCATATGTATCCCTTTCACAATTTCCCACTCGTTGTGGTGGATGATTAAGATAAATAGTATCCCAATATATCAAATATATTTTCTTCTATTACTCTACTAAAAAACTAATAGTACAACTATTGTAATTTTTTATGGATGACGAATGCTTATATGTTCATGAATGATCTTTGTGATCCAATAGTTTTATTTTAAAAAATTTATAATAAATCAATGTATATATTAGTACACTTTATTGATTATAGATCATGACATAATATATTATTTCTATTACACTCTTAAAATTTTTAAAAATCATAATATTAAAAATTAATATACAGAAAAATATAATCACGTGGATATTCTAGTGGTGAGGATCAAAAGATTACATTAATTACTCATGAATAGGTCTAGATAAATGAATCAATTGTATTTTGGTAGGATTTTCATTATATAATTATTAACTATTAATTATATGATCTTTTGTGTAGCCTCCCTAATCATGAAATGATAAAGTCAAATTTCATAAACATTGAACTCATTTTAGTGGGTTAATCATATTTTGATGAAATAATGGATAAGTTAACATAGGATTATAATTTTAACTACATGGTAAATGAATTCATCCTAATGAGGATTTGTGTAACGTCCTGGTATTTTGGAACAGGTTTAATATTCGAAGGAAAATAATACATTTTTATTGTTGGTTGGGGATTTTTTTTTAATTTTCAAATGGTATTTTGAGATATATAATTTGTTATTGTGTAGTTTTTGAATGGGTTTCATTTCCAAAAAACATCTTATGGATTTAATTTTGTTTCAGAAGCATTGAGTTTCAAAAAACAAAATTATGGGCTATATAACACTAGTTACGTGGTTGGGACATAATTTTTGCTTAATAAGGAGACTATTTGAACTAGATAATTATTATATTTAATCAGGAATTGGTTCACATTACAGGGAAATCCACCAAAAGTAAATTCCAAAAGTGGACGTAAGGACTATACAATGATTGTTAAAAAAATTTCCTAGCCATGTGAAGTGAGTGTTCCATTGGATAGTGGAACTTCAAGGTTGGATCATTTTTAAAAAAACCCATGAAGGCTAACTATGTAACTCATTTAATTGAATTTAAATAACAAAAATCTCACCCCTAATTTTAGGCTTCATATCCTCTTTTCCTCCCCCATTGAACATGCACCTCACACTATCCATAAATCTTCTCCTCTCCCTCTTCTTGGGTTATTTGTATCTTCATCATTTGGGATTTGAATAATCCTACATGATTTGTTTGTTATATATTTTGGTAAATATTATATTCATCCTCTTTACATTATTATCTTATTCAACTGTTTGAAATGATAATTTATTCTTATCTTATTTACCCAATTTTTTGTGTGTTTGTTTGATTCTACAATTTCATTCAGTACAACATGAATTAGATGTCAGTATTTGACAAGTGTGATTATATGAGTATAAGGTAGGTGGTTCCTATAACTCTAATATTTTAAATGTTTTTTTATGTGACTAAAAATATTAATGATTTGTGTGGTCCTTGAATAAGTAGTTTATTAGTGTTTTATTATTCATATATAATTTGCTGTTTTTATGGGAGATTGCAAGAAACTTTATATGAGTTGAGCTAGGTAAGGACTTGAATGTGTTAAAAGTTGTTTCTATGTTACATGGCATGGTTATGTTAGTTTTTTGAATTCATATAAAATAATATAATTGTGATATGGATGAATTAGTCCCAAAGGAATGTGCATGTCTTGAAATAAGTGACATGAGATGATGATGATCACTAGGATGAGGGTAATGTGGTTCAACATGTTGAGGTGTATGGTGATTTACCAGGATGGGGTTGGGAGATTAGGCTTGAATGTAGTGATTAAATATTCTGGATAATGTGTCTTATGTTTTCTTGGTGATTTCAAATTATTGGGATTTGAAGATAGTACAAGTGCGATCATGTTCATATAGAAAAGTACTATGTGAGGTGGAATTGAACAGTAATTATTTGAATATACCTCTACAATATAATCATCAATGGGGATGGTGTTGGCTACAAGGTTTGAAATGTGTGATCACCATAGAAAGACACATTTTATTGTGTGAGACCATTAGATATGGGTGTAATATTTTATTGATATGTAGGATGATGTGACGGGTATATGGATGGACATCTGTCATCATGCCAGGTGAAGTCGTGCTATTGAGACAAAATTGATTCGATGAAAGGATGTATACATGTCTTATGATATATTTATTTAGAATTACAATATGATTACAATTTTATTTTTCATGGGATAAAATTGGGATTGATTGTAAAATAGTGTTAGGAGAAACATATACAATTGAGGAACTATGGTTTCATATGATATGAAGGAAAAGTGATATATCATTACATTATAGAATTGTATGAAAGAGATAAATTCCATCTTATTGTGGCTGAGTAGGAATAATGAGGGATGCGCATTTATTTCTAAGTGTATTTAAAATTTATTCATATTTTCATAAATTGTTATAAAATTGGTTGTTAGATTGAATGAAATTAGTGGTGGTTGACTGAGATCGAACCCACACCCTGCATGGGAACCTCAGGATGCATGTAGACATTATTGATCGATTGTTAGATGTGGGTTCAAAATCATGGAATGGACCATATAAATAAGGTATACACTATGAGTGAACAGATCGATGGTAGTGGACAATGTGGTTTTTTGGCACCATGTTGGAGTTTATTTTGGGATTTTTCATATATAGTTCTATGATCGACCATGGGTCATCATACATGTTTACATTGTATTATTATCCCAAATGTATATGATATATATTGTGTATAGCTGTTATTTTGAATTATTATTTCTATTATTTAAATATTCTCTTACCTAATTTAACTAAATGCTTCCAAAGTTCCATTTGAATAGATATTTTATTCATTTTTATTATTATAATCACTAGAGGTTATAGTATCCCCACTATCACCAAATAGAACCTCACTTTTAGTTGGCTTCCATTATCATAAATGGAGATGCACCTATGTCCTAGTGGCCTTATATATCAATGAATCGGTTATTTGGATCCTATTTTGGGGTTCGACAAAGTGGTTTCATTGCACAACATTCATCTTCTTTCTATAGTGTATTAATTTTTTAAAAAATAATTTTATATTTGGCTATGGTAAATAGGATAATTTGATCAATTCATAATTGGGTATAGTTCTCATGTTTGGTTTCCTAAATCCCCCAATCATGGTGGATAGACTGAGTTTGCACGGGTAGGAAATTGATATTATGCTTTTACATTTACTATTGGTATACTTCCACCTCGAGTGGAACCCTTAGGTGTGATGTTATGGTGTTATAATGTTATGACCCTTGGACCTATTTGGAATTGTTGGAGAAATCAAGAATTATTATGGGATCATTGGTTTACATGATATATGTATATTATTTTTAATAAATGTTGGATCCTAGAATATTAGAAAATGTATTTGGATATTTGAAATGTATCCAATAAGGTAAATAGTGTATCCCTTCGCCGCTTCTTGGATAAATTCTAATCATGTATATTATGTATGTGCTTATTTATGAGACTAATAAGTGATCCTTTGTGTAAATTATATATATTAACCATTCACTTATAATGGTTTTCTAAAATACTTAATGGGGAGAAATTTTTGAAGGTTGAACAACAAGTTGAACATTTTTTTGTCCATAAAATCCTGGTGGAATTATAAATGGACATCATAGAATAGTGATATCATGTATGCTTGGAATGTGATTATGGACATCGATATGAGTAATAAATGGGTCATAAAGATGGATAACATGTCATATGGGTGTGCTAGGAATGGTTAATAGTGGAGTGATAAACTGCCTATAATATATATCCATATTTTAGATATATATAATATCATTTAAGTAATTGCCCATGGATTTGGGTCTTACTAAGATGCGAAATAGATGGATTTTTATTGAGGATCAGGAGGGTGGAG
The DNA here is from genome assembly GCA_963277665.1 of Viscum album. Classification (NCBI taxonomy): domain Eukaryota; kingdom Viridiplantae; phylum Streptophyta; class Magnoliopsida; order Santalales; family Viscaceae; genus Viscum; species Viscum album. Next base: position 789,027,990 of record OY728128.1, on the reverse strand, counting down.
ATGTGGTGACATAAAATCCTTAATAGGATAAGGTCCATCAGGTCCAGGATGGGAATGATCGATTTGTTGAGACTCTAAGGTACGTATGGAATCGGTTCTATATGATTGTGCACGGTATATGACATGATGAGAAGCTCATGCTGATCTTAGTATGCATCAAACAAAGTATTGATAGGGGAGCCAGGGAATTGAGTCATCCATGGGGATTATTAAACAAGACTTCTAGTCACAACACCCACCATTGTTTAAGGGTTTAGATGGATTATAGGAAGAAAAAAATCAGATCAAATATGTGTAAATTATTTTCAATCAGATTGAGACACCCCCAAGGTTGAGGGTGAAGTTGACTAATTATTTTCTCCAAGGACCAGAAAATCATTTATTGGATGTAAATATAAATTTTTGTTGGAATTAAGGGACAGTGTATAAAAATAATTCAATCCTATGAACTATAGTCACTTCTTCTCGAAGTCTTAGAGTGAAAATAGAGAAAACGGGTTCATGAACTTGTAGCATGGAGATATGTCTATCATGCATTATTCTAGGATGTTCAATGATCGATCCCATTTCACTCCACCTAGTAAAGGTGATGAAATTTTCAAGGTGATGTGATTCCCTAATGGTTTCTAGTGGTCCGACAGGGTGAAAATAAATATATTGAGGGTGAAATATTTATCAAAGGTAGTGTACCAATCTCTGATAGTCAAGGGGAACCTAAAAGGAATGACTTATTCATGATTAGTGATGTCTTTCTATGAGGTGGAAATTTGTGCATCATGTAAATGAATGAATTTTTTTGGGGAACCTTAGCAAGATAGACAATTAAAGGATTTGATTAGAAAATGTTGGAGTGGGTCATTAATGTTGTACTTCCTAGTTGGGTGGCCTACTCACATTTAGAACTTGTGTGATCAATATCTTATTGAGTTTTAGGTGTAAGGAATGATGTGACAATAAGAATTATTTTCAAAGACGACCTATCAGACGACTATGAATATGGGACTAGGACAGACATAGACATATAAGGTAATTGTTGGAGTGCTAACAGGATACGGTATCTAATATAAAACAACATGTTCATGTCATGATTGAGAGAAAGATCGTACTATGGTGTCATTGTCTAGTAGTGGGTGAAACTCTACATGAAGGATAAACATCACGCATCCAGGATTCAAGATATGTGAATGATGTTGATTTTGTAGGGTCAATTTAGGAATGATATCTAATGATAGATTATGTTATTTCATGATTAGGGTCATTCACATTAGTTTTTGGCATGATAGATTTTAGCACGTGGGGTGCATGAGTGATTTCTGAATTGACTAAGTGTTGGTTAATATGAGGCAATTAAGAATGAAAAATGTTTTTTATTTGGTGTTTAGGCATCATGGTATTTCTTCCATGGAATATAGGATTATATAAAGGATATAAGATCTATTTTCGGAATCAGTTGTGATGTGGTAACTAATTGGAATCTGTTGTGTTGCCAGAATGTGTGGGAATCATGTGTGAAGTGGGAATGAATTTAGTATATAATGAAGTGAAGGAATTTAGGTATATCATGTATGGATTATCATGTCTAGGGGTTGGTTATAGGATCCACTAGAATATCAGAATTGGGACATGTAGTCACCGGTTAGTTAATTCTAGACGCGGTGAGCTACATGAGTAATTATTTGTATGTATCCTGTGTAGTATAAAGAAATGTTCTGTGGTGATAAAATTAAGTATTATTATAGTCTGAGACCACATTTAATGGATATGATATACCATAAGGTTTGGAGGTTTTAATATTATTTTATTTGAGTGGGTGAGGAATTCCATGGGAATTCAAATTTAATGTTGCGGGGACGAGCCAACGTTGGTTTTAACATTTGAAATGATATATCGAGAGTTAAAATGAATTAATTATTTGTTTCTAGATGGGTATAAGGATTGGTATCTTTATTGGTTGTTTGATTTTGTTTTAGAATCATCAGGGATTGACATCAAAAATTTAGGAGACAAAGCCATATGCACATGATTAACAGATGGTTAGGGATAACCATGAAACCCATTAAAACCGGATCATTTTTAGAGTTCACCATGAAAGGTATGGGTTGATCAATTATATAATCCAAATATAGTAAATTTTAGAGGTGACCACACTTGTGGTGAAAATTATTAGAAAATGTGCACATAATTGTGTGGGGTGGGGATTCCTTTGGCAATTGAATAGTATCATTATTCATAGTAAAACAAACCATGCATCCTAACCATGAATCTTGTTTAATGGTCTATAATTTCCAAACAGCCCTCTCATAATTTTGTTTTTCATGTCCTGTTTTTCCCTCATTCTGCCATTTCCACTTTCCAAACATATAGATCCTCATATATGGCTCTCTTCAAGGTTCAAACGAATATTATTCATTTAGGTTCTGAATCACGCACTGTTAGTTTAATTAGATATCTAGTTGTTTGTATTCAAATTATATTTCATCATTTATTATTTTATATTTATATATGTAATTATACTTTCATTTGAGTTTATTTAAACAATTCTTTTGGTGTTTAGCGAGTGAGACCATATGAGTTTAACATCAATAGTTCTAAGGTATATCCAATTTTCAATTTTTTATTTATTTGAATAATTTATTATGATTATGTATGGGGGTCTGGGTATGAACAAATTTTTAGGGTTATTTTTTTTAATTTAGAGGGTATGACAAGATAATGATTGACTATTTATTTATTTTAATTTAGGTAGGAAAAAACACGAGTGAAATGGGGTTTCACATTTTATTTGGGTTGGTTATTCTATTATTTTAAATTATTTAAATTAATTAAATATTAATATGATTTATTTTTTTGGGGGGAATGTGTTACGATTCACCTGAGTGATACGGTTTTATGCTTATCGTTGGGATTGGGAAGACATGGTTTGTTTGGATGAGGCAGGTTTTGATTTAACATGTTGGAGTTTGGGGATATGGTTTTCAAGAAGTGACGAGGTTCTTCATGATTGTGTGGATTAGTTACAGTTAGTGATTTTATGCTCTCTATGATTTCCCTATTGTACAATTGGAGTCATTGATAGTAGGAAAAGACATATTGAAGAGGTGTTGACCACTCGATGTGGGTGATGCCCTCTTTAGTATTTTTGGATTAGGGGAAGGTGTTGAAAATCAGTTAATAAGGAATTTATTACAAAAAATAGACCCAGTTGATGGTGGGATTCCATTAGATGGGGGATAAGGATTTATGTGATATTAATGCTGATGGGAAGGGTTAATGGAAGGATGGACATAACCACGCCCCATTATATCTGGTTATTTAGATGAAAATAATTTGATGAATTGATGTTAGAAGGACTTTTAATATATTTATTTTTCTTTCCATTGGGATTCCACTTCTAATCTACATGAGCTATATGTTTCATTAGTTTCCATAAGGTGTCGAGTGACATATATACAATAGGAGAACCACAGGTTCTTCCAATATAATCAATGTTGGACACATAATTCTTGTAACGTCCCAGTTCCGGGTCCCACTCAACGGGTGCCCCTAACCCAGCTCGCCACGTGACCTCAAGCGCATTTCCCCAAACACCAGAGGTTGCCGACTAGCAACGAGGGCCCAGGTTTGATAGTGGGGAAACTATGCCCTCATTTTTCAAAGTGTAGCGCAGCGGAATACAAATAAAACATACAATGAACAACAGAAGTAGTATATCATACACAATTGAAACAACCAACAGCAGTGGATATAACCAACAGTAGATAAATAATGATTCTACATGTCTCATGTTCTAAGAAAATTTCCAGAACATGTTATACATCAATACAGTACACCCAAAAGCAGAGTACAACAAAACAATGCAAAATAGCTGGCAGCGGCATCACTAGCCTAGGCTTGGTCCCATGACCTCCTACTCCTCAGCAGCAAACATGTTCCTGTGTAGGGACTGTTTCCCCTATAGACACCTCCAGCGACGAAATCTGTTTGGGCAAAAATGTGTGACCCAAATAGGGTGTGAAAATTATATCTCAGTAGGCACCCACCAAAGGCTCATTCCCAACTTTGTGTAAACATGCAGTAAGTGTGAAGTATTAAAATGCAATAAACCAAGCAGTACTCAAAAGTAACTAACATACCTGTTTTATTTTCAATTAATTGTTTATTTAATTCATTTAATTTAGTATCATTATGTGCTCAACAACACCAAGCTCTTATTCCAACCAGTATCTTACCCTCAGCCTAATATAGTGAACCATTCCCTCAGGCTATACAAAATCCAACCCCCAGGTATTACAATCAGGCATAATAGAAATTGATCTCAGGAATAGGAAGTGTCTCCCTCAGGAACAGAATTCAAGCCCTTAGGCACAAAAAGTTACCCTTAGTGGAAATAGAACGTCACCCTTAGGCTAAAACATTCACGCCCTCAGGCTATAGCAAAACATTGACCACATGCTTAAATAGGTAACCGGTCCATTCCCAACAACAACAATCAGTAACAAGAAATTCCACTCCAGTTAATTCTACAATTACTACATTCAAGGCATACCCTTGGGTATCCTAGCCAAACGGCTAAATAGCGGAACACACACCCGTGGTGGTTCCGGATTCAAGCAACGATCCCAACCAGAATTTTAATATCATATTTTCATACCTAATCATTTCTAGGTGTTATATATAGCAACAGACTTAGCCACACAACACCCCAACATGGGTTCATGGCACAAAATTTAAAAAACTGCACAGTAGTTGGAAAAATAAACACCAAGACGCCTACCTTATATGCCAACATGCGTTATACACGATCGTCAGTTCCCGAAATGGCCACGAACGATGTAGATCTGATAACGAATACAAAATTTTCAAAACAAAATAACCCCTGTTAAGAGAAGAATTGGTACGAAATAACCAAGGAGATGGAATCCCTTACCCGTGCGGTTCCAACGGGATCTTTCGAGGCGGAAACCGATTCCGAACAAACACCCAGTGGATCTTCTAAGGTTCGGCCTCCTCGTTTGGATCCAAAATTGCTCAAATGAATCCTCTACCAAATGAGGAGGCTAATAGCTATTTTAAGCCGAAAAAAAGTACACGGCTTCTACTTCCAAGTACATGGTGTGTACTCCTTTCATTTAATTGTTCCTCTGGCGGCACCACCACACTACTCATCTGTCGATATGAGTACACGCAAGTACTCCTGAGTACACAGCGTGTACTGCCGCCCAGCTGAAGGCAGCTCCACCGTCTTACTATTTTGGCCTGCTGACTGACTACACGACATGTAAAGGACCACTACACGGCGTGTAGTCAGTTCTTACACCCTTTTTCTCTGACATGGCTACACACCCTATGTACTCATCCCAACACGGCCAGAAGTACAAAGAGTGTGGAAAAAGTACACGGTGTGTAGTTCCAAAATTTAGGATTTGTCCCCATTTTCCATATTTTATTAAAACACTAAAGGAAAAGAGAAAATTAGAAGCTCGTACCTCAAAGATAAGAACTGGGTTCTTACAAACTTCCCCCCTTATAGCAATTCGTCTTCGAATTTCCCTTCCATAGGTGGAGAAGTTATAGCCATGAACAACTACAGCCACGGAGCATGTACGTCGGCCTCCCGCTCCCAGGTCCCATCTTGCACTTGGCCATGCTTCCATAGCTCCCATACGAGAGGAACTGACTGGCCGCGGAGAACCTTCTTGCTCCTGTCAACGATATGGATCAGATGCTCCTCAAAGGATGCATCTACCTCTAGCTCAACATCCTTGGGCTGAAAGGCGTGATACAGGTCTGAATGATAGTAATGCAACTGAGATATGTGGAAGAAGTCGTCCATGGCTCGATACTACTATGGTAACAACAACCAATAAGCAACCAGCCCGACACTCTCAAGAATCTCAAATGGTCCCATATACCGTGGTGAAATTTTACCCTGTCTCTTGATCCGCTTGTGTCCCAGCCTCGGCGAAGCACACAATAAAACCTAATCCCCGACCAAGAACTCCAAAGGTCATCTACGGTGATCAACATAAGATTTTTGATGAGACTGTGTGGTAGCCATCTACTTCTGAATCAACTGGACCTGCTCAGACTTCTCCTACACGAGTTGTGGCCCCAGTTAAGCTTCCTCACCTGCTCATATCCATCACAACGGTGAATGGCATGGCCTACCATATAGAGCCTCGTATGGTGACATCTCAATAGTCTCCTGAAATATATTGTTATAGGAAAAATAGATTAAGGATATATGCTTCTCCCAAGAGCCCACAATGTCTAGGACGCATGCACACATCATGTCCTCTAGCACCTGTATCGTACGCTCTGACTGACCATCGGTCTAAGGGTGGTAAGATGTGCTCAGAAGCACCTATGTACCCAGTTCCCTCTGAAAACACTGCCAGAAACGAGACATGAAGTGGGCATCCATATCAGAAATGATAGAACAAGGGACCCCATGAAGACGTATGATCTCTCGGATATACAACCTTCTGAGACCGTCAACACTGAAGGTCTCATTGATCGGCAAGAAGTGAGCTACCTTCATGAGTCTGTCAACAATAACCCACAAAGCGTCATTTCCACGAGGTGACCTTGGCAATCTCGTCACGAAATACATCGGGACGTCATCCCACTTCCACTACAGAATGGGTAACGGCAGTAACTGCCCAGCTGGTCTCTGATGATCCGCCTTCACCTGCTGACAGGCGGAACACCTCGTAACAAAACCAGCTACATCCCTCTTCATACCCGTAAACCAGTACTGACGACTCAAGTCACGAAACATCTTGGTAACCCCAAGATGAACTGCCCAATCTGAAGCATGAAACTCTCAAATCAGATCCTCACATATATCCCCTAGAACCTATACGCGTCCGTGGAAACGCAGAACCTCATCATCATCTATCGTCCATCCAGGAGAAGTGTCCCCACTTTCCACCGACTCCCATAGAACTAGGCCTTCTAAATCTAATAGTTGTCTCATCCTCACTCTGTCTAGGAGGGTAGAAGTCATAGCTAATGATGAAAGATATGTCTTCCCGTGACTTTCGTGCACCTCCAGATGCATCTCAAAGAACAAGGTCATGAGCTTCCACTCACAGCTGGCCTCCTGCACTGCCTGTATCTGATTCTTCCTTCTCATTGCATCATCTACTGCATTACCTATACCAGGTGTATAGGAAAGCTCAAAATCGAAGAACTATAGGTACTAGACCCACCACCTCAGCATCAAATTCAAGTCATCCTGAGTAATGATATACTTGAGGCTTTTGTGGTCAGTAAAAACCACAAAATTCTCCCCCAATAGATAATGTCTCCAATAGAGCAATGCATGTACAACTACAGCTAACTCGACATCATGCGTCAGGTAAATCAGCTCATGTGGCCTCAACTTCGGAGACCCGTACGCAACAACTCGGTCACCCTGCATCAACAATACTCCTAGCCCAATACCTGGTGCATTATATTAAACTGTATATCTCATCCCCTGTTCTGGGAGTATCATGATCTGTGCTGATAAAAACCTTACGTTCAGGTCCGGAAACGTTGTCTTGTAATCTTCCGACCAAACGAACATCACACCCTTCCTAGTCATACTTATCAACGGTGCTGCTAAGCAGGAGAATTCCTGTATGAAATTCCTGTAGTAAGCTGCCAACACCATGAAACTCCATATCTCGAACACGTTCTTAAGATGATCCCATGAAACCACTGCTCTCACCTTCTCTAGGTCTACTGATACTCCTGCCACAGAGATGATATGTCCCATGATGTGAATCTGGTCCATCCAAAAGTGGCAATTTGAGAGCTTATCATATAGCTGATACTCTCTCAGTGGACTCAATACGATCTCATGATAGGTGGCATGGTCGTGTCGAGTGTGAGAGTACACCAATATGTCGTCCACAAATACTACCACAAAATAATCAAGATACGGATAGAACACACGATTCATCAGAGCCATAAAAACTTCTTGCCTATTCGTGAGTTCGAATGGCATAACCGTATACTCATATAGTCAATAAATACTCCTGAAGTCCATGAGAGGTATATCGAATGGTATCACACGTAACTGATGATATCCTGATCTCAAGTGAATATTTGAGTACACTCGTACTACATGAAGCTGATCAAAAAGATCATCAATCCTCGGTAATGGATACTAGATCTTAACTGTCAACTGGTTCAGCTTCCGATAATCCATGCAATGTATGAGGGTACCGTCCACCTTCTTCGCAAAAAGGACTGGCGAACCACAAGGAGTAGCAGTGGGTCCGATAGAGCCCTTTTCTTGCAACTCCTCCAAGTTCCTCTTGATCTCCTGAAACTCCGGTGTAGCCATCCTATATAGAGGAATGGATACCAGTGCTTCTCCTAGAACAAGCTCAATGGATAAATCCATATCTCGCTCTAGAGGTAGACCCGAAATGACGTCTAAGAAGACATCCCTAAAACAATCAACAACATGAGGAAAATATGCCTGAAAAGTACACTGGTCATCTAGATATAAGCTCGCAATCTGGGTCGTGACTCCACCTTACCCACGATGCTCTGGTCTAGCTCGACTCGCCTGAACATCCCATTATCCCTTGTATAGAAACTCTCCATCCTCTGGTGACATGAAATGCACCATGTGACGATAGCAGTCTACAATGTCCCGAAAGGGAACCAACCAGTCCATCCCAAGAATGACCTCATAGCTTGTCATCTCTAAGACATAGAGGTCCCAAAGGAAGTGACACCCACCAACAACATGGGGGCACTCCTTACACTGATGCACAACAGCCATCCTAGTCCCCAATAGAGTGTCCAGCGTCATGATATCTGGAGAATTAAAACACAGAGCCCAAGGCTCTCCAAAACGGGCACAGATTTAAATCTATGTGTACCACCCGTATCAAAAAGTACTAAAGATAAGAAAGAAGCTACTAGAATAGTACATCTAACTGTAGAAGGTTCAGGATCTTCCTCATGCTGAGTCTGTTGCACAACATTTGTCTGCCCAGCGTCGTGGCCCTGCGACACATCCTGGCTACCCCGAGCTGCCCCGCCCTGCTGCTTCTGAGATCCTGGTGTCTGGCTACCACAGCCACAACCACCATCTCTGCCTACATGTCCTGATGTATTTCAGTTCCCCGACTGGTAAGATGCCACTGGTCCTGCTCTGGCACGCAGAGTCTGCACCGAACCCCTCTCAGTATCCACTGGTAGAAATTCCCTGTAGATGTGCTGCAGATGACCCATCTTGCCGCAAGCTCGTCACTCCATTGGGTCTCATGGTCTCTTTCGTCTCTTGTTCCCATCTCAGCCACACTAGTATCACCTGATTGGGACACCTTAAGACACTGTCTGGCTGGTACTACCACCCTGAGAGAAGTCCATCTATCTCTTCCTCTTTCCAGCAAAAATAGTACCAGTGACTAGTGCTGAACCGCCCTCGCCCACACCACTGGATTCCCGAAGGTTCCTCTCTGTGATCAACGGATGGTTTACAATAGCATGTATAGTAGGAAACCTGAATACATTGACCCGTGCTTAGATGTCATACCTAAGACCATCCTCAAAACGTCTGGCTCTCAACATCTCATCACCCAATAGCACGGGTGAAAAGCGCTGAAGCTCCATAAAACGAGCAGAATAGCCCATCACTGACATATCGCCCTGTTGCAGATTCATGAACTCTCGATCTCTATCTGCTCTCAGCGTCTCCTGGAAGAAAAATTCATAGAAGACTGCCTAAAAGTCTTCCCACACCATGTTCCTGTGATGCTCTGCCTGGGTGGTAACATCCTACCACCTCCTGGTAGAATCACGTAGCTTGTAAGTCGTGAGCTTGACCCTCCACCCTAGAGGTGTCTCAAGATGCTCGAAAATAGTCTGCATCGACCCTAGACAAGACTCCGCAGCCTGCGGTCCGCTATCCCCTGAGAACGTAGGTGAATGCTGCTACTTGATGATACATGTCAAATCGGCCATAGATTTGGTAGCCTGTGGTGCTCCATGAAAGGTCTGCATGAACCACAATAAGCCTTCACAGAACTACCCCTTGTGCCTATGTCTGGTACAACAGTTGGTGCCGCATCTGGCTCTGCTGGAGGATCCATTGGTAGCCCATGGCCCACCATCTCCAGAGTATTCTCATTTCTGCTCTCTGGGCGAATAATGCACGGTCATCTAGGCGGCATGACACTACAAGGTCAAAAACATGCCTTAGAACAAGATTATCAAAGACCGAAAACGAAGAATCCCAAAATGAAATAGGAGGAACATGGCATTAAAAAATTTTAAAACAAGACTACAAGTCATGGATACTGACTACACGACGTGTACTTGACTTCCCTCCCCCTGCCCGGGTCCTTCTCCATGGCTAAGCCACAAGGCTCCCGTTGAACAAAAACTACACGATGTGTATTTCATATGCACGGCGTGTATGGTGTTATTTCCAACTTCTCGTGTTGTATATGACACGACTGAATACTTGTCTTTACACTACATGGCGTGTTACACCTGCACACGACATGTCTACAACCCCATTTTCCAGCCACATGGCTAGGTCCACATGTTCTATTCTAGGACAAGACTACACGACATGTCCCCAAAGGTGCACGGCATGTTCAAGGAATGGTGACATCGAACCGTGTTGTTAGTTACACGGCTGAGTCCCCAGGTCACACTACACGGCGTGTTCCATAGTGGACATGGTGTGTATGTCTCATGGTATCCTCCGACCGTGTTGTCTGTCACACGGGCAGACTCTGGGTCAACAATACACGTCGTATACATAGGGTACACGACGTGTTTTACCCAAGCCATTCCCTACCCCGTGTCGCCCACCACACAGTTTGTGACACGGGAAGAGACTACACGGAGTGTACGTAGGGTACACGGCGTGTACTCAAAAATTTTATTTTTCTTCCTGAATAGAAGAACATACATGGCATGTCTGAAGTACTACATGGCGTGTATACTAATCGTCTGGATAGTATGCCTCATAAACTTCCCCGGATCCCAGAAAATACTAAAAACCAACACCTAAGTGTCAAATTCCGACCCTTGAGGGCCCATACTCTCCACGAATCAATGTTTGACATCTTATCTGTGTTATAAAAAAATAATGAGTTAATGGTCCACCAAATTCCGGTCAATGGGGGCCCATAATCCCCAAAAACAAAAGTTTGGCGTCCATTCTATAAACAGGCTTACACAAGAAAATACCCTATTACACAGAAGGTATTTATCATGCCGTTATCACAACAGCATGCTTTTCTAGGACAACTACTATCACAACAACATGGAATTTCTAATGCACCAACATGGCATGGAAGTATGCATGGCATGTGATTTCTAGCATGTTCCTAAATGATGCATGAGATGAAATACCCTTATCTAATCGGGTTACAACGAAATAGAACCCATATACAATTTATAACAGCACCATCCCAAGTGTGTCACCCAACGGTGAAAATATATCAACTGTAAAATTTGAAAAATCAGTAAAATTGCAATATGAGGTAGACTGGATTTTCCCTGTACATGGGTTTGCTACACCCGAGCAACCTTATTACCAACTACCGTTCGTCCTATCACTGACTACGGCTCCAAATAGTAAGGAAAAGAAAAGAACTCCTCTGATACAACTTTGTAACATCCCAGTTCTGGGTGGCACTCAATGGGTGCCCCGAACCTGGTTCGCCACGTGACCTCAAGCGCATTTCCCCAAACGCCAGAGGCTGCCGACTAGCAACGAGGTCCCAGGTCTGATAGTGGGGAATCTATGCCCTCATTATTCAAAGTGCAGCGTAGAAGAATACAAAGAAAACATAAAATGAACAATGTAAGTAGTAAATCATACACAACTAAAACAACCAACAGTAGTTGATATAACCAACAATAGATAAATATTGATGTTACATGTCTCAGGTTCTAAGAAAATAACCAGAACATGTTATACAACAATACATTACACCAAAAAGCAGAGTACAACAGAACAAATCAAAATAGCTGGCAGTGGCATCGTGAGCCTAGGCTCGGTCCCATGCCCTCCTACTCCTCAGCAGCAATCATGTACCTGTATATAGACTCTTTCCCCTATCCACACCTGCAGCAACGTAATCTGTTTGGAACGAAAAGTGTGACCCAAAAAGGGTGTGAGAAATATATCTCAATAGGAACCCACCAATGGCCTATGCCCAACTGTGTGTAAACATTCAACAAGCGTGTCGTAATAAAATAAAATAAACCAAGCAGTACTCCAAAGCAACTAACATAACTTTTATATTGTCATTTAATTATTTTTCAATCCATTTAATTTAGTATCATTCTGTGCTCAACAGCACCAATCCCTCAGGCCAACCAGTATCTTTCCATAAAACTAATATAATGAACCACGCCCTCAAGATATATAGAATCCAACCAATAGGTATTGCCCTCAGACGTAACAGAAATTACCCTCAGGCGTAGGAAGTGTCGCCCTCAGGCACAAAAGTCAAGCCCTCATTCACGAAAGGTTTCCCTAAGGAGAAATAGAACATCACCCTCAGGATAAAACAGTCACACCCTCATGCTATAGCAAAAGATCTCGCTCATTCATAAACAGGTAACCAGGCCATGCCCAACAACAACAAGCAGTAACATGTAATTCCTCTCAAGGAAATTCTACAATTACTACTTTCAAGGCATACCCTCGGGTATCCTGGACAAATGGCTAAACAGTGGAACACACCCCCAGGGTGGTTCCAGATCCAAGCAACGATCTCAACCAGCATTTTAATATCATTTTTTAATACCAAATCAATTCTAGGTGTTAAATAGAGAAACGACCTCAGCCACATGACACCCCAACATGGGTTCATGGCACAAAAATGCACAAAATACACATCAGTTGGAATACTAAACACCAAGCCACCTACCTTATATGCCAACGAGCATTATACACAATCTTGGGTTCTCAAAACGCCCAAGAAGAGGGTAGATCTGACGAAGATGAAAAACTGTTCAAACCCAAATAACTTCTGTTAGGAGAATAATTGGTAAGAAGTAGCCAAGGAGATGTAATCCCTTACCCGGGCGTTTCCAACAAGATTTTTCGAGGCAGAAACCGATTCCAGACGAACACCCAGCAGATCATCAAATGTTCGGCCTCCTCCTTTGGCTCCAAAACGGCTCAAATGCCTCCTCTAGCAAATGAGGAGGCTACTGCATGTTTTAAGCCGAAAAAAAGTACACATCATGTACTTCCAAGTACACGGTGTGTACTCCTTTCATTTAACTGTTCCTCTGGCGGCACCGCCACACTGTTCATCCGTCGACATGAGTACACGACATGTACTCTTGAGTACACGGCGTGTACTGCCTCCCAGCTGGAGGCTGCTCCACCGCCTTACTATTTTGGCCTTCTGACTAACTACACGGTGTGTAAAGGACCACTACACATCGTGTAGTCAGTTCCTTAACCCTTTGTCACTGACATGGCTATGCGCCATGTGTACTCATCCCAACACGGCCAGAATTACATGGTGTGTGGAAAAATTACACGGCGTGTAGTTCCAAAATTTAGGATTTTTCCCCATTTTCCATATTTTATTATAACACTTATGGAAAAGAGAGAAGTAGAAGCCCGAACCTCAAAGATAAGAACGAGGTTCTTACACTTGAACTATGTAATTGGATGAAGTAGATAAATGATTTTTTGTTGGTGTGGGTCATGTGTAAACCAGGTTATGTATTTATTTTTGAGTGTTGTATGTATTTATTAATGTTTTCATACAGTGTTATAAAAATGGATTTTAGATAGTCACACACTGATGGTGGATTACTAAGTCTATGCTCAAACCTTTAATGTAACCCTTGGGATGCATTCAGAATTCATGTAGATGAGTTTAGCTAATGGTTGAGAATCATGGGCTAGAGCATAAAACGAAGGGATACATGGTGATTGTGTGGGAAGGATGGTAGTGGGTCATGTGGTTCTCCTACATCGTGTTGAAGTTTATTTTGGGAATTTTCATTCATACATATGTGATCATTCATGAGTAATCATTCATTTTTATTTTTTATGACTGTAATTAAATGTAATTTCTATTATCTACATATAACTATTTTATTTTTGGCTCATTATTGTGGCAATTTTAATATTCTTCTACTGCGTTTAACAACATTCCATCATAATTCTATTTATATAAAAATTATATTCATTATTATAATTAATTAATTTTCGTGATTTCTTCCCAATATCACATAATTGACCAAATCTAGTTTTCTATATTCTTCAGAATATAGGGATCCATATTTATGGAATAGTGTCCCCATAGATGGGACTAGGGTTTATGTGGCTCCTGGATTGGGCTGTATAATCAGAACAAAAAATTTATCTATGGTTTCATTCTATCTCAATTGATATTAGGTGTTCATTGAAGGAATATTTAATTCTATAGTGTTTTTATAACTCATTCTAAAATATATTCAATATTTTTCTCCTAATATTCATATTAATGTTTTGTAAAATGTTCATAATTATTTAACCAAATATGCTAAAATAAGATAATAGTAATTGATTTATTTTATTTCTTCTTAGCATAATTTTTTATTTATTTATTATATGTGGTCATGTTTAATAATGATAAAAATCCATTCATAACATAATATAATAATAAATTTATTTTCAACTAAATAAATAAATAAATAAATGATATGATCATGGGATTCCAAATACTAGTTGGTTCATCCACCAGAAGTTAAGCCAACATTGACCCCAGGGGAAATAACTTCTACAAAAATTCTAATATCAAGGTACATAATTCAACTATTATCATAAAAATCGCCTTAGTTGGGTCCACCTCAACTCTAGACTTATAATGTATCCTCTCATTGGGAGTTATATTATTTATAAATTCATTCTCATTCGTTGTTCTAGGCTACTAGGAGAAATTATTGGACTTATTGTCCCATAAAAAAATAAATATTTATATACTAAATCATATATCATCATATTTAATATAAGAATAATTATATCACAAGACAATTAACTTAATTAAATAAACACAATATATAAACAAGATGATCATCTATTTGATCAATTAAAACATAAAATGGAAATTCATTTAAAATTTATTGCCTTCATTTTGATAAATTCTTATGAAGATTAATTAAATCAATATTGTAAATTAGTCTACAAATTGACAAATTATTTAACTAAATAATATATCCAATCAATACATGATAAACATCAATATTTCCAACCTTGAATATTTCAAATAAATTAAAAATTAATATTTTTAATTAAATTAATCAAATAGATAATATATATTGATGTGTTTATATAGCTTATACCTTTCCAAGTTAGATTAATATCACTAATAGAATTTAATATATAAAAGAATTGTACATTAAAGGAAACATAATGTAAATGTTTATACATAGGATTCAATATAATTTGTAATTTTATTCTTACATGAATTTTTTTATCACATGATATATCATGTGACTTAAATTGTGTCTAATTTTTATAATTTAAATTTTATGAACTTATAATATATGCCCATGTGGTGTGTCATGAGACATATAACATGTTGTTATATAGATCATACATTTTAGTTTTTTAGTCTGTTTGACCAAATAAAATTGATCAAATAAAAGTAATGTATACCACATGATATGCATGAGAAGTGAATGACATGTATGATGACCATGAAAGTTGTATTGTTGTAGTGTTTAAATAGATAACATTTTGTATGTATTTATTTCCACATGACATGTCCAAAATCACTCGACATGTACCTAGTGTAGAATCAAAGCACTTATATAATGTGTATAACCAACTAAAGTCCATGTTGTATATTCATTCTTGAACAAGTTGTGTGTTAAATCATATAAAATTCTTTTTTCATCATGTATGTTCCATTAGTTAGTTCGTGTTATATGACCTATTCACCTGACTACACCCAATAAAATCTACTAATACTCCCCAAAAAACATGCCTAATGTCCTAGTGTGTATCTCATGATGGTTGTCGCTAATTAAATGGAATGTAAGAAACACATTGTGTAATTTATGTCTTTACATAGAACATATATAGATGTGTAATCAAGGTGTTTAATGAAACCATGATCTGTGACCATGTATATTTCCATGATTTATGGGAAGGCAATGTTGTGGGGGGGGATGTAATATTTACACCATATACATGATACAAACTCTCTATAAAGACAAAATCAAATTGGATATAAATATGTAATGTGTAATGAAATTGTGTACTGATCCACACAGTATTTAATGATTCACATATCCCACACCTTGTGTGGACATCTATTGGCACGTGGTGCATAATTTTCACTTACACGTTATGTATCCATGTCATAGATCCAATATCAATAAAACATTTGGATTCAGTCCTTGATAATTCTACCAAATATAATGGTTTAATATTGGTCATATGATACTAATTGTACATGCTATATAGTTTTTACATTAATAAAAAAAATCTTAAAACTGAAGACTCACAATAAAATATCGGAAATTGAGTAAATAATCAATAAATAATTATAAGTTATAATGTGACAAATCTTTTACTATGTGAAGGTTCTATGGGTAGGATAAGTGGTGGGTCAGATCTAAACAACAGATATTCACTCAATAAAATATGTAATATATGAAGAACATGATGGATAGAACCGTATAAAATCATATAGAATATATCTTTCACATTTTATTACAATTAGTTATAAATAATAATTACCTAAACCATCATTTCTTATTTTATATCCATTCAATTTTCATAATTTCCATATCATGATTGTCGTGTATAATCCAAGTTATTATTTCTCTATAAATTTCCAAACATGGTCAATTAATATTTGAGAAATGCACTTAGTATTCGATGTTCTGTATTATAGGAACCATGTTCATATCCTTGTTCATCATTGATCATAATGACATGCTCAGATCTTATTCTCTCTTTTTATAATTAGAATGGATGAGTATGTTATCTATATATATTGAGAGAATTCTCCAATATCTCCATTATGCACAAAATACTATATCTTCTAAAATAATAAATGATAGAATATATAGGTAATGTTAATAATGTTATAACCATTCAAAGAACCATTATCAACTATTAACTCTAATATATTTTCCATATATAATGATGAAAATAATATTATTATTATATCACATTACAAGCACACATTTAAAAAACATTTTTAAAATAAATAAATATACAATTATTTAAATGATATTAAATTAATATATAATAATGAATTTAAATTTTACATTACCCATCATCCCACATTTTTAATTAACTGATCTTGAATAATAATATATTTACTCAACTAAATATTATTCAATAAATAAATAAATATATTTCACATTCACTAAAATTATGAATACATATATATTTAAATATTCTATAAAATTTAATATGATCATGAATACCCATAGTGTGTGACACTATTAGGGTAATTCTATGAGATACTAGCTGAAATTACTTATAGTCCAAGAGAAACATGTAGAAAGACATCCTGGAATACAAAGAAAATGAAGTTAATATCATAATGAAAACAATATTATTATTAATGTAAATATGTATTATAATCCATTTCTCATAATATTTCATCATGAATGGACCATACTAGTTTCAATGTAATATATTATTTGTTTTTTTTATATATCTCCATAGAATGTACACAATAATAAACTACCATTGCCATTTGTTTAATTAGATTGATCCCTGGGACACATTTATATTAATTACAATTCTAATGTCCAATTTAATCCAAAATAAAATACAAATATCCAATGAGATATATAAAATGTGGAACTACTATTAGGAGTATATCCTCAGTACATATCTTTTTTGGAGACTACCATGTGCTAATGTCACAAGTATCCATGTCTTATTATTCTCCCTCACGTGATCATAAAATATAATTAGTATTCTATCTGATAGATGTAATTTTTACAATGGGAAATATGATTATGAATCTCATTATAGAATTTATAGATTCTTGTTACATTATGGAACAATTATTACAATTTAATGTGACATATACTGCAGGGTTATTATCACATTAATTTTTTGAAAATAGTTAATAATCATACGATAAGTTATTTATCAATATGTTGTTAATCATAACTATTAATTATGTTATTCTAGGAAGGAAAATCCAATAATTACTACCTAAATCACAAATGGTCAAACCATTTGATAGAATAAGTATAAAAAAAATACATTATAAATACATGTCACCACTATCATAATATGAAACCCTTTTTCCATCATTAGATTAAGGTAAATGATTCCACTAATGGTTCACTAACTCGGGTCATATAAGGGAAACCAATTTTGGCTTCCCATTGTCATGGTGTTTTGAAATTTTATAAAAGAGACATGGTAGTTGTTGTAATTTCAAAATAAATTTTTGGATCAATGAATCTATCATAGGATAGAAACTACTTATCGCCAAGAGTATATTTATACATGATTTAGTTACTTTTATATTCAATTATAACTACCCTCCAACAAAAACATGTCATATGGTAAAAATATCATGCAAAATGACCAAAAAGTAAAGGATAGATCACTATAAAACATATGGGATCCATTTAATAATAGATTTTTCTCTGATTCCTCCCCCATTAATAGAATTCATACAACATAACATAAAACCCAAAATAAGGATTTTTGTTAAAAATGAAAAAATAGTCAAAAAATTCCTCAATAAGTACATATAGAAGTTTAGCCATATTGTTATTGATAAAATGAAAGACATAAAACATGACTATCTGCTAATAGAGGGGATTCCAATCATGTAAAAAAAATAAAACAAACAATAGGGTTGGTCTAAATTTAAACACATGAGATGAGGAGGAAAAACAATGTTATAATTTTAAAATAATTAATAAATTTAATTAAAAATTACTAACAATTAAAAGTCGATTGGTGGCAACCAGGTACGTGGTGTTCCCCCAAGTGAGTACTAGGTGGCCACTAGATTTTTAACTAAGGTATAATATCTAATCAGTGGTCTATAAAGACCTAATACCCTAACCCACATCAATTTTTCATTGGGTAAAAAGTAACAGTTATATATTTTTCATATTTTACCACAAAGTATTTTTCATGTAATTTACCTACTGAAACATTTAAAACTATTACAATATTAAAAATACTTCTAAATAACATAGAATCAATGAAAATAAGATAAATTTATATGTTTATTTATGTCAATCATTAGATTCTCCCCACTATGGCTCTTCTATCCTCTAGATGTGTCATCCAGCCTCATTGAGAAACATTTTACATCCACTGAGATCACATATCATTCTCTCACTAACAATTCTCTATTTAGAGATGTTTTTATTTCCAATAAATATATACCAAGGGTACCACTATCCCATATAGTTGAACAAGACCATTTCATAAATCAATGGTATATAATTTTTTATACCCATATTACCATGTATAATGATTATGTGTGAATGATCCATTAAAAAAATATTATATAACCTAAATAAAAAACAAATAATATATAAAATAATTATAAATGCATCACACAACAATTAGTTTTTGAAATGGTTATGTGGAAGGTAAATGAATTTAATAATGATAAAATGGGTGAAAATGTTTCAAATTATATGAAAATATCCCATGAGAAGTAATTGTATGATCATTTTATGACCATGAATGATCAGACTAATTGGATGTGATTAAAATTATTATTTTAATATAATAATTGTTTATATAATTGTGTGTAATTTTATGGGGAAATGATGTTGCCTCACCTTGATGCCACATATATATAAATGTTTTATCTGTTATTATTAATAAATAATGATTTTATAAAAAAAAATTGGTGATTAGTTATTTCATTTATCGATAAGCCAAGGTATCAAAATTTAAAAAAAAAAATTACTTAAACTATTGAAGGAAAATAACACATTTTAGTTCACCCATCTAAACATTAGGATTTCTAATGATTCTCATAAAAACAATAAATAGATGAAATAATGAAGGTATCTCACACTATAGTTATTATAATTATTTTCACCATAATGTATTGACCAGTTATTGTAAAATATATTTGGGTATCAATAAAAAATATCTATTCACTAGATTCACATATCAGTTTATCATTAGAAAAAAAGAATGATAATAAGAGAAAAAATATATTGAGACTGAGAAAAATTCATTAAAAACACAATACATAATGTTATATAATATCAAATTATTTCAAACATATTTAACTAACTGAATATTTCAACACATGAACATAAAACAAAAAAATCATATAAATATCCCTCGATGAAATTACAGAGAAAGAAGAGTAAGAATGAATAATTAGTCTTCTCTACCATGATGACTTATTTCATTGTAATACCCATATATAATATAAATTGAACCATTAAATCCAAGAATAAATGTCACACAAAAATTAATATCCCATGAATATAACCCACTACAAATTAATATCACCCCATGCCTTTCATCACTATCACATACTCTTTGATTCTCCCAAGATCTAGGATTGTTACATTATTAACTGTTTATAATCTTTTTTATAGGGACTCTACAAAATACCCCTAATAGAAAACGAACCTAAATATGATTCCTTATTAGTTCATATCTAATAGAACATGGTTAAATTCATAGTATGAAGCAATCTCTCATGATTCTCTAAAGTTGTTCTACAGAATTCATTCTATAACATAGCGCACAAATATCATTTTTATTATAATTTTACATTTAATGAAATAGGATTCCTCCTATGATTAATTATGATTTAATACTTTACAAACATTAAATTTAATCATTTATACCATGGGTAAATGATTGATTTAACCTTATATGGTTTGAGGTTCAACTAGAATCATCTTATATGAGCATTTTATTTTTCGAATCATTCATATGATAGAACACTAGGACCATTTATTTTACAAATAGTTTACCTTATATTTCAAAAAATTCAATTATCCAATATTCATAGCTAGTAAAATTTATCTTTGTAGGTATTAAACCATCCAGATGAGTCTTACATATCATATTCTACAATATAATAATTCTTACATAGACACTCATACTCATTCACCAAATATTTATATGAGTAGATATTCATTGTTATCTCTTATGAACAACATGAAAACCATTATAGCCTTTAATGAGAATACATAATAAAAATAAAAAATTAATAATTAACCTCCATATAGGTTACATAAAATAAAAAACATTTCCAAATAAATGCTTGAAATTTAAAATATTATAAATACACCATGATACTGATCAAAATCCTTCTATTATTAATGTTTATGAAAATTTCATAGAATTTATGATATAAATATTTTTTTACAATAAAATATAAATAAAATAATTTCTTATTAATGAATTATGAATAATAACTATTCTGATAATAAACATATCATTTTGACAGTTAAATGCATGAATTTTATAAAAAGTTTCACATGTTTTAATCAAAGCAGAGTTGCTAAAAAATACCTATAGTAAGTCCATTTTTTATCCTAACACAATTAATTCAACACACTCAGTAAAATGAATAATAATATTAAAACTGAACTATCACTTTATAAATATTGAGGTCATTTAGAAAAATAATTTCTGTTATGGAATATCATTGGTGAAAAAAATAAGGATTTTTCTCTCGAAAATAAATTATTTGATAAAAATAAGGTTTCTAGTTTTGAAAAAAAAAATCAAATTTTATTTGTGAATGGAATTGAACTCCATTAATTTTATATTCTAGTGTTGTTCTAAAATATCCCTTTTATCATTGTTTATCACACATAACAATCTAAATTTTCCCTATTTAACAGAATATCAATAAAAATAGTAGCAAAATAACATGTTGGGTGAGTATGGAAAAAAAAATTATAAAAATTCTTAATTATGACTCATCAATTACCCCAAAACACACACAACTAAAAAATGATTTATATTTATTTTCAAAAATATCATGAAATAAAAATCTAAAATTTTAAATATATACATTAATTCCAAATTTTGTTCAAATTACATCATATTCTAATAATTACACAATGTATAAGTTTTCTAGAGAGAATTTAAAACATGATGGAGGAATAATATCATAAGAAGAGTAATTCTTATTAATGAAATTAATGTTAGAAAAACAATCCTCAATTTATATTTAAAAAACTAAAACACAATGCATGTTATCTAATACTCATGAATTATTATTTTGAAAAACAAATTAATGAAATTTGGCATGTTCTCCTTTGAATTGTTGGACCCAAAAAAGACATCTCCCCCATATTTAAAACTCAATATTTT
Organism: Viscum album; assembly: GCA_963277665.1. Taxonomy (NCBI): domain Eukaryota; kingdom Viridiplantae; phylum Streptophyta; class Magnoliopsida; order Santalales; family Viscaceae; genus Viscum; species Viscum album. The sequence goes on along the minus strand of OY728128.1, from coordinate 789,005,696 downwards.
ATACATTTTTAACCTCAAAGATAATATATATATTCCACACATTAAATATGAAATGTATTTATTATTTACACATAAGTAATAATATACATTAGATATATAGTATTTCAAATACACATGTATTCAATAGTTCTAGTACTATAACAATATAGGTTTGGTAGTTTACATGAATATTTGATGGAATGTTTATATAGATATTGAAAATATACCAAAAAATATTTTAATAAACTTAGTTAAATTTGATATATATTCAAACCACCCATAAATAGACCATTTTTTAAACTTTCATCAAACTCTAATGGAAGTATTAAATAAGATAAATATATAAAATTGCAAAGTAAAATGAAAATGTAACTCCAATAAAAGTTATAATTACATTATTGGAAATAAAATGGATTATTATCCTCTATAAAATTCCATTACCACTTGGGTTTACCCATTAACGAACCTAAAAGAATATAAAAATCCATAATTAAATACCAATATTCAAAATAAATAAAATAAACCATGATATAAGTTAGAGGATGTGTGAGTAAATCTCTAATACCCCCTTAACTAATGTGAAAAATATCTTTCAATGATTAGATAAATTTCATTAAATCTCAAGTAATTTGTGATTTGAAAGTAATAATTCTTCTTCAAAATTGTTATTATACAAAAAATAATTGTAATATGTATTCATATTTTAATGAAAAAATAATCATTATTTCATTGAATGAAGTTTTCCCTCCAATCCAATCCTATATTTCAAATCCATCACCAAAATTAATCTTAAAAAGTTTATATACATAGGTATGTCGTTATATTTTATTGAGTGCTATAGAAATATGATATTATACAATAAAAAACCTATTTCATTGAAATTTCAATCACCATCATCTAACACAAACATCAAAAAAATATACATGAAAATAAGACATAATATATTGTCCACTACCCATTCTAGGACTAAAAAATAATAAATATCTCTCAAAGGAGGTGTAAATATCCAAAAGTAATATCCTCAATGGGAAGAATCATCCAGAGTGTTCCCTCCCATATTATTGCTTTCTAACCTATCAAGAAAAAATATAAAACCACCAGAAACATTCTAACAAACTCATTAAAATTACCTCAAAACATATGAAGAAGGAACCACCTAAATGCGTATTCCTTGTTTATATAAATATATCACCCCAATAATATCTAAAATATATTCCATCATCTCAATAACTAAAAAATATACTTTTTCTTTTCTTTTTACAATATAAAAAATCAATCACTGATCCTTTTAAAATTATCACGATGTTACACAAAGTTGTAAACAATGTTTTTATGAGTAACACAGATTCATGTCTAACACTTGATTATTTATAATCATCTTAGGATTTGAAACATTTTGTTTCATTTGATAAATAACTTTTAACTAGATTACATAATTCAGTATGGATAATGTGAATATCCTAATCAAAATTGTATATAATGGAAGACGTGTTGTCACAAACAATAGTTTGTGAGTTTGGAATAGAAACCAAAAAGAAACATCTGACATTTTAGATTATTTTATCTTTAACCAATTCATTATTATAAAAATTACACTCTTATTTTAACCAATCCTCTAGGACATTTCACGTCTCATAGTGTATTTTGATTGAGAGAAGTTGAGTGTAATGTGATCATTAACCAAACATAAAATTATTTCCCAATAATAGTCATGGGGATACATCCAAATATTATCTATAAAAACCTTTTAAAAAATCAATATGATTTCATCTATCCCATAGTGTGTATTTTTAATAGTATTGAACTCTGCTTAACTATCACTATTATTAAATGTGTGTTTACCTTAAACAATATCTATCAAAAAAAATCTACTATAAAGAAAAGTATTATCCGTGATTATAATATCATATTCATCACACACTATTTCAAAAACCAAAAAACAAATGTGTAATGTGGGGTTCCCTACTCAGAATAATAATTCACCCACTCTCCCAATCAATTGAGTAATATAACAGTAATATAATTAAATATACATCAATATGTATTTCAATTCCTCAAAATTCATTTTATGTGAAAAATTATTAAAGAATTTGGTTGAAACTATAATTTTTTCCTCAAACATAATTTTTTACCTGAAATTCTCTTATCATTCATGGAATGATACAACTCTTCAGTTATTTTAGTTTTGGAGGAATATTAATTTATAATGTGGCACAATAATCCTTAGTCAAGTTCATACTCATAAATTCCTCCATGATCCTCTTATTTTATAATGATATTTTATATAATTTCATATATTATTAAATTTCATTCAAGGATTCATCATAAGAAATTTTCATGTTGACATTATTAAACATTAAAATATACATATTAAAGTATGGATAACCATTTTTAGGTAAATCTTTTGAGGATATTTAATTTTATCACAATTTGGTATCAGAACCTTACTAGAAGTTGATTTTAAAACATAGAAACATTAATAAAATATTAATTGAGGGTTAGTCAAGGGAATATATAGATATATGGGTGATGTCAAATAGGTTGGATCCACTTTTTTTACCCACCCATATATCTATATAGTCACTTGACTAACCCTCATTTAATTTTTTTCTTCTAGTTTCTATGATGGAAAATCAAATTATAGTTAGGTTTGGACCCTTTTCCCCATATTTATATATTTTTTATTTACTATATTTTCCTTTTTATATTCACTCAGGAATATTTTATCATCTTCCTTATGTGGTTTCCCAATAGTATCTGAGGTTTTGAAACACCTACTTATTGGGTTAACCCTGAAATTTTTAGTAGATTTCACTATAGAAGATCCTGAATTTATAGGTTTATAGAACACCATGATTCAGATACTTTGAAAAATATTGTTTTGTGTTTATATATTGATTGGGTTTTTTTGTGTGAGTTTTTTGTAGGATTTGGTATATTTTAGATGTTTTTCTAGAGGTACATGATTTTTGAATGTTTAGTAGATGACCTACGCCCCCTATGAGAAACTGTGAAACATGTTTTTGGGTTCACTATGTAGGAACACTATTTTGAAATGGTTTGGACAAACGAGGTGAGTTCCCATGGGAAACCATGCACTATAAAATATAGGGAAAATAATGGATGTAACATTGTTTGTATAACCATGTCAGCCAACCATGTAGGGTGTGAACATTTGATATTATAACATCGTGGTGGGGGAATGTTTTGAATGAATGGGAATCCCAAACCATGTGTATACCTATTTTTTCCATTAGATCATCTGCAATTGGTGTGTGGTTTGAGAAATAATGTGACCTAACAATTAGAAATATAATTGATGACAAAAAATATGGATTTATTTGGATTTTAGTTCTGAAACCCATATCTTATCCTTATTTCTTATGTATAAAAATCCCACTTCCTCCCATGTGTCTAAAGATTATTCCTTTCAATATATAGACATCTTTTTTCAAATCGAATAATGTAGGAGATCAGGATTCATTGGTAATTCATTGTTTTTTATCATTATTTACATATCAACTATTCTCATATATCTTATACAATTAATCTAGTAAAATTTTGATTGACCTATGTTCTATGATGTTATTATTTAAGAGAAATGTTTTAATCTATTGAAGGGACGATATTTCAAGGTCGAATCTAGAAGGTATTAGTTCCATTATTCATTTTTACCACCCTTTGGGAGATATTTGAATTCTCTATCATCTCCATTGTTCTTGAACATAATGGGTCAGTTTTGATTAAATTAAAATTCATGAAATTGTTGTGAAATATATATATTTTTTTTGTTGGAAATTCAATTTCTATATGAATTTAGAAATTTTTTAAAATTAGAGGTTTTTTTGGAAAAGCCATTATTTATAATTAAAAATTGAGGGTTTTTAAATTATGATATGGTTTGGATCCACTTATTCTAGTTAATTAATTTGATTCTAAAAATATATTAATTTTATGTGAAATGTATTAGAAATTTTTTTGGAACACATGGTTGGAATGAGTTCATATATAGAAATGACTCTAAGAAGAAGAGTGTGCCATTGGGGTGCCAGGATGTCGCTATCATTTTGATTAATTGATGGTTCGATGAGAGACCATTTATGAGTATGGAACTATAAATCATCATGATTTCATGGGATTGGAAACACGATAATGGGTAATTTTTTTTGAGAAATGACTGAGTGTATTGTTTTTTATTTAAATTGAAACTACTTATTGGTTTTTATCAAAAAAACATAATTAGTTTTATTTTAATATTATTTATATTAATGTTATATCTATTTCTTATTGTAGGGGAGTTTTTTGGAATGTCTCTATGTAAATCCTACTAAATTTATACACACCCTACAATAAACTAACATTACTAAGAGGTTCAAAACCATTTTATTTGAGGTTTAATTTCTACGCTCTGACCTAATGTGATGTAATGACCCGCCAATTCCCATTGGCTTGAGAGCTCAACAAGTCATTACTAGGCCTTAAGCGACATGTCCAAGGCAACAAATGATGGAAATAAATTCTGAAGGGTTTCAAAGAAAGTGGGGGATGATTTACCATTTTTGAACATCTATATGACCGACATCCATGACCAAAACAACAACTAAATGATGCATGATAAAACCTAAGACAACTCAACCATTTATTTTATCATAATCCTACCAAGAGTACCACAGTGAAAACCAACACTAAAACATCAGAGTAAATAGTGGAAAGGAAACTCAAAGACAACAAGACAACAACCCAACTTTATTCTCTATAAGATCCAAGCTCCAACATCACAAAATCGCCCCAGCATCATGAAGTAGTAAGTGAAACTTTACCATTTCCAACATCCCGGTACATTACATATACAAAAACACCAACGTTACAAAGCAAGGGGTGAGTAATGAATCTTAGTAGGCATTCCCTGATGACATCCTAACCCATGCTTATAGGATAAAACATGTTAGTGCGTTTTTATAAAACAACTTATATAAAAAAATTCCAAAACAGTTCACAATAAAACCAGTTTTATATCGAAACCATCTCCCAACAAAATCCATCTTTCTCAAGAAAAGAAACCATGAAAAGTTCCCAATCAAATTCACATTTCCATTTGGCACATTAATTTCATTTCACCAATCCACACAAACTGCCATTCATGCAACATGGACCTCCCTATATTCACACGTGGTGATTTATCCTTCCTCTAAGTTGTCACATAGTAGACTATTTTGACGGGGGTACTTCGTGACCTTATCTGTCCCAACATTTTGATGGGGGGACTTCCCACCCTTATCTATCCCATCCTTTTGATGGGGGTACTTCTCTTTCATATCCATCCCAATACATATGAACACACACCACAACCCTTGAAAATCCATTCCCAAAACTAAGTGTTTTCAAAACCATTCAATAAAGCATAACCCTTTTATTGAAAAACATTTCATACAAGCAGCGAAACCATAAGCAATTTAAAATCACCATTTTAAATTTACTTCAACAACCACATTCCTAAAAACACCCAATTTCCATCACCCGTCACTAAAAATGGGTTTCAAACACTATATCACAACAAATAAACAAACAATTTCAATCAAGGAAAACAATTTGAAACTAAGCCTTGACGTTCTTATAAAAAGGAATCAAGAGTGAAGCCACCTACCTCACAAAAACAGGTGATACCAACCAACGTATGAAGAACACCAACAAAACCGAGTCAATAATTCCCCAAATCCTCCTTAAGTTCCTTCCACTAGTACCAAAAAAACCAAAACCTGACTTAATAGTCATAATCTCCCTTATATCTACCCACCTAGGGTGTAGATCTATGGATCCATCAAGAGGGAAGACGAATATCTATGAAAACTAAAGGAAATGAGACTTACCTCAATTAACCACCCTCTAAGCGCCAAGGCAAACCTCTAGATAACTTCTGAAACGCCTGGTATGTGTTCTCCCTCCTTCACCAGAGAGAAATCCTGAGTTAGGGCCTTCTAGGAGAAAAAAAGTGGTTTTAAAGGTAAAAAATATTAGATCCTTAAATATATGATCTAAGTTTACAAAGCTCACAGTCAGTCTGCACGGTTAGGAAAACATTCCTCTAACCATGTGGTAGTCACTACATTGAAGGGGTGCTCTTCATGGCATCCTCTGATGGTTTATCCAAACTGTGTGAACACCGTGTGGTCTCCTCTGTCCATGGGGACCGCACTAGCACGGCTTCTACATGGTTTGGGCAAACCGTGCATAGCCCGTGTGTCACCACCTTTTTTACCATTTAAATATTAAAAGTCTCAAACCCTTCCCAACCATTTCCCATATGATTTATGTACTTAAAAAGCATAAGAGAAGGGTTACATACCAAAAATAGGGGGTACTAAATTCTCCCCACCATTGGCCTTTCTGTCCTTGGAAATTAGAAAACCATCGCTTGCCTAATAGAGTCCTGGCCACTTCTCTTTCATTTCATTCTCGCGTTCCCAAGTCTCTTCCTGATTCTGAACATGCTGCCCTAATACATGTACTAGACCGGTCATTTTTCCACGCACGACATTATCATGCCTATTGGTCGGGGTAGTTATCTCAAGAGGGGAGGGGTGAATTCATTAACTATAAAAATTCATGTTTAAAAGAATATTAGTTTTACAAATAATTATTTCCCCAAAAGTAGATACATACCAGTTAATCAAGGTTATAATATTATAAGAGTTTGACTATTTAAACAACTTCTTAGAAGATTGATTAATTCTCAATAATCGTAACTGGTATTATTAAACTTACTTTTGAAGATATCCTATGATGAAAAATTAGATATAACTTCTTTCGAAGACTATCGATCAATGTGAAATTAGTGTTTTCATGGAATATGCAGTAAGTAGTTAAAAGATTAGACTAAATTAAAATGGCATAGAGGATATAAAACAAGTAGTCCAGTCTCAAGCCAAGACCTAATCCACTCCACTTGGTGATCACTTACCACTAAGCAGTTTATATAAATAAATTGTGATTCGCACCACGGATTGGGGTTAACAATAGTTCATAGACTGTCCAGGCCACACAGGGACTTCTTCCACAGTTTTTGTAGGTAAACAAAAATAATGACCAGGCCACACAGGGACCTCTTCCATAGTTTTCAGGGGTAAACAATGGAAAAGAGTTTGGTGTGAGGATTTTTAAATCCTCCAGTTCAATGCAGGAGTCAGCGTTTGTGTATGATATACAGAGTACACAAACTGATCGAAAGTAAATAAAAGTATAACTGAGAGAGAGAGAGAGTAAATATGAGTTTACAAATCTCTAGTGATTAGGAGTGCATCTCATGACTCTTTGGATAAGACAGAAATGCTTCTGAGTCCTTCTCTGGATTTTGTGTTGAAAAATTGAGTGTCGTGATTCTGCTTTTTTTCTTCACGAGAAAAGATTTTCTTTTGATCCCAGTGTACTTCGTGTGTTCTTTAGTAGATTCAGATTGCACGCATGAGACAATACATTCTTTGAAGATCATGCAATGTATTCTTCTTGGTCGTGCTTGTCTGCTTGTTTTTCTATTTTGTACAATGCACTCGCATTTCATGAGATGTCATGTGTCTCTTCTTCCTCTTGGTCACACTTTTCTTTATCCTTGAATGCATGAGTGTTAGCTGACAGGTTCCATGTATTTCATACCTCGTACCTCGTACTATGGCTTTAAATAAACCATAAATACATCAGTGTATTAAAGGCATCAAATATGATCGTAAAAAATTTAAATAGAAAAACGACAAAATAGTTTAGGAAACAGTTTCATAGTAGTAATGAAAATGGTGTCTCCTTCACGGTATCTCCTTCATAGTGTCTCATTCACTGTGTCTTCATTGTGTCTCCTTCATAGTGTCTCCTTCACTATGTCAGAATCACGGTGTCTGACTTACGGTTTCTGGCTTCGGGTTCCTTGCTCATAGTTTTTGGATTCACGGTTCCTTGATGACTGGGTCTCGCTATCTGTGTCTGGCACTTAGGAAAAAATAGTCTCTAGCATATGGTGTCTGTTCTTAGTGCCTTGCGTCATGGTGTCAGGCTTACTATGTCATTGTGTCTCGTGGTAACAAGGTCTCAGGGTCACAGTGTCTTGTGGTCACGGTGTATCATTGGTCATAGTGTCTTGTACTTAGGCAAATAACTGTATTAAAACGTAAACAGTAATAATCATAAAAGGAATTGAGATTAACCATTATAAAGTATGAGATAACAAGATGCATAAATACACATGATTAATAAGATTTGTGATATTTGTGATCATTATTAATATTTTTTATTATTATTGAAATTTTTCATCATTAAAACATGATTAATACATTAGGAGTACAACAATATCCCCCTTTTTTATGATCACAAATCATGTACAGTCAGAGTGTGAATTGGATGCAACTATAGAGAATATAAGATAGAAAATAACTTCTCCTCCTTTTGGGATTATCAAAAGGTTAAAATAATAGAGGGTAATCATTTCATATGTCATTAAAAGTTATCAGAGTACAACATAAAGTAGAAATACAAAAATTAATGGCATCCCCATATAAAAAAGAAATCATTGGTCTTATTCATGGATTAGGCCTCTATTTTCCTTTATCAGAAGTAGAAGAGGATGACAAACAGACATGGTTGTTAATGGTAAGGTAGAGGTAAAAGTAGGTAATCTAGGTATGAGAGGAGCAGCCGCTGGAGAAATAATTGTTGTACTTTGAACATGAAGATACGGTCTCATAAGTATAATGAAGTCTGCAATAATCTATCCTCCACACTGCATTGCCTTTTCAAAATCATCTTTATTTTCCATGAACTTGTCCAACAATATGGTAAACTCGGGGATCATCTGGACTTGGTTTTCGATGGATTGGGTTTCAGGAGGAATTCTTAGATTCTCTACAAGGTATTTGAATTGGTTGGTCATATCTGTCTTATGGAAAATCTGGTTGAAATAAAAATCTATTTTCTTAGTGATCTCCTGTTGAGCATCATTGGCAATCTCTGAGTGAATCTGAACCAGGTCAAGCACTCTATCACTGTTCCTGACAACTTCAGATAAAAGATCCATATCAAAGCCACTGAAGACATTCTTAATCTCTTCCTTGACTATATATCTAAGAAAATAACTATCCAAATAAGGAGTATAGGTTTGACCAAAGGAGAAGCTTTTACATCTATGGTTACAGATTTGAGCTGTTTCAAGACCTTTTGAAGATAGTCAGTTTATTCATCTATGATCTTATTAAGGTTTTCCACAATCTCTCTCATGTGGTGAAACATCTATATGTACCTTTCTACAATATTTTAATCAACATATAATAGGTATGGATGAATCTGGGACACAATATCTCTTGAAATGCTTGAAACAGATGATTCAAGATAAGGAGGAGTAGCTGCAGGACCAGGCTCTAATATTTAATGCAATTAATTATGTAGGTTTTCAAACCAGGATTTTCAGAGTTGCAACATCAGTACTATGAAACATATTCTCAACTATTACATCTTGAATCTCATTGATCATCTTGGGTTGAAAGTGCCAGATAATATTTTCTAAAAGTAGTGAGGAATCTTCATGACTCAGTTGTGTCACAAGACGAGGTTGATATTTCATAAGTTTCTAAACTCCATCTAATATAGTGTCTCAGAAGACATTCAAATCATCCTTGATTTCAGAAGACTGCTGATCAGGTATTGGTGCATGTGCAGGAAGTGGTACACGTTGACGTTCAATTTGAGGTTCAGGTTGAGGATCATGTTGTGTGACTGATTCCAATTTAAATAGAGAACAAAGATCAATCTCAGTTGGAGTAACCTGCTGAGATTCACTTACATCATATAAGCTAGGGAATACATACTATGTATACACATAATATGACTCATTAGATTGAGATTCTTTATTAGGGAAAACCTCATCAACCACAGCTTCATTAGTCTCAAGATTTTGAGGATTCTCCCCCTCCACATGTTTTTCTTTTTCAGGACATAGAGGCTCAAGGGCCTATTCTAAATCCACTGGTTCATCTCTAATTTCCTTAGCCATTTCTTTCCTAGACAACCTAAAGGCTATCTTCATCCTCTATTTAGAAGAGGGTATTATCTCATGAATAGATTGTTCCACAGAATGTTCTTCCATATTAGTTTCTTGGATATTAGGGAGATCTTTTTGAGTTACATCTTGTACAGTAGGGAGTTCTCCTACTACAACATCTTCTATGGCTTGCTGCTCAGATTCTAGGATAATTATTTCTTTTTCAGCCTCAGGTTGGGTTTCCATATTAACAACACCTCAAGGGATATGAGTTTCTTCTTGAAGAACATTAGGAGGAACAACAATCCTTTCATTCTCAATAACAAATTCTTCCCTATGCGGTATATCATCCTCTTCTCTATGTGGTATTGCAACTACCTCTTCCTCTTCTTCATCAACTTCTGAATATTCAACAACTTCATCTGGTTCCAAACCAGGATAAAAATAACCCTTCGGCCTTGTTGGATAATCTAAAGGATTGAACTTCTCATAGAGCTTATCATTATCTTCAACCCACTCCTTCATCCAGCGGTTCCAGTTAATTTTCATCCACCTAATTGTATGTTTAGATACACAATATTCATACTTTATAAGTACTTATTCATTGGTTCCAACTACTCCTTTAGCAACAACCATTGCTGAAATCAACCTAGAGTAGAACATAGATGTGGATTTGGATGTGACGTTGATCAATTCAAACATATGGGGAATGATATACTTGCAAAGATTGATTTTGTGTCTATTCTTCATTAGATGGATCAATAACACATTTTTATATTTCAAGACAGCAACGTCACCTTTCCTCGGTCTAATCAATTTTTGATCAAATTTAAACAATCGCATTTTCTCTCAATCATGTTCATTAGTTATGGCGCTTCTCTTGGTACCATTTCTCGTTAGGATTTGTAGTGCATTTTCAAGTTCAAAGAAGTCAGTTGTAGGTGGGGGTCTCTCTGATAATCATCACAAATTACTTCATGAGTAATCCTTAGTCATGAAACCCATAAACTCGATGAGAAGGAGCATCTTTGGCCATTAATCCAGATTCTCACAATAAAACATTAACTAGCATCAAAAGAAAACAATACATACTGATAGAACTGAGCTACTATCCTCGGATAAATGGGTATATCCTTCCTAGATAACCATTTGAGGCAGCCTTGTTCTTTTAAAACATTTAAAACCAGATATTTTATAGACAACAGCCACTCAGGGAAAGTTTTATTTTTCATGTACAATACTACAGTTTACCATGTTTGGATTTAGGGGTCCTTCAGGTGCCAGATTTGGTGATATATTCTTCTTCTTCGATCTATGATTCTCAGGAGTAGATGAAGACGAACACTACATCCTTGGCATCCACTAGAGGATCAAGATTGAGAGAAGGAGAATGGTTTAACGGTTGAGAGGAGGTTTGAGTAAAGAACCGAGTGAAACCCTTTTTTTAGATTTGGGAATGTCAAACGTCACAGAATTAAAAACATGGGAAAGTTAAAAGTGGTGAAATAATAATTACCACAATACAGATTAAAAGAAAACAAAAATCATTTTCAGGATGAGACCATGAATAGTCGTTATGGTGTGATGGTATGTGGTCATCATGGTGAGACAGTCAATGGTCATCACGGTGAGATAGTTAATGATCTGTTCAGTCACAGTGAGACACTAAGTAAACAGTTAAGTCACATTAAGAACGGAAGGGAATGACGGTCAACACAAGGTGCTAACTGTGAGACCGCAAACATGAGACAGTAACCGAGAAACCATGAACACGAAACAGTAAAGTAAAATATATTAAAATATTAAACAGTAAGACTAGTATGATATCTATTTTTGATTGATCATGCGACGATTTTGTCTTATGTAATCTATTTTCTCAGAATTTAATGGTTTAGTGAATATATCAGCAAGTTGATATTTAGTACCAATAAATTTCAATGTGATATCACGTTTTTTATAATGATCCCTCAAAATGTGATGTCATACATCAATATGTTTTTTACTAGAATGTGAAACATTATTTTTTGAGTTGTTGATGGCTCTTGTGCGGTCACAATTTATTGGTACATGTCGGAATTGATATCCATATTCTAGTAAAGTGTGTTTCATCCAAAAAATTTGTACACAACAACTGCCAGAAGCTATGTATTCAGATTCTGTAGTAGATAATCCAACCAAATTCGGTTTCATACTACACCATGATACTAGTGACTTGCCTAAAAAGTGACATGTTCTAGAGATGCTCTTTCTATCTAACTTATAGCCACCAAAGTCAGCATTAGAATAACTAACAAGTTCAAAGGATTGTCCTTTAGGATTGAACATTACTATAATGGGTATATTCTTGTGGTATTTAAAAATACTCTCTATATCATTTAAATGAGATTCTTTAGGTATTGCTTTAAATCGAGCTCACATACACACAATAAACATAATATCAGGACGGTTAGCAGTTTATTAGAGTAGACATCCAATCATTCCTCTATAGGGGGTTCGATCAAAATATTTTCCATCTTAATCAAGATCCAACTTACAAGTGGTACTCATGGGTGTGTGACTACTTTTAGTACTATCCAATCAAAAACGTTTTAGAATTTATCTAGTGTATTTACATTGAGTCAAAACTATTATACCATTATTTTGAATGATTTGAAATCTAAGAAAGAATTTTAGTTCACCCATTAAACTCATTTCAAATTAATTTTGCATCATTTTAGAAAAAATAATACATAATGAAGTTTTTGAAGATCCAAAAATAATATCATCTACGTAAATTTGAATAACTAAAACATCATTAAAAATACATTTTATAAAGAGGGTGGGATAAGTTATTCCTGTTGTAAAACCTTTGGAAATAAAAAAAGTACTTAATATGTCATACCAAGCACTGGGAGCTTGTTTTAAACCATATAAGATTTTGAATGTTTGAAAATATGATTTGGAAAATGCGGGATTGTAAATCCAAGGGGTTGTTTAACAAAAACGTCCTCAGCTATATACACATTAAATAATGCACTCATAACATTCATTTGATATAATTTGAAATTTAGATGTGCATCATAAGCAAGTAGAATTCTAATGGCATCAAGGCTCGATAATGGAGAAAAAGTATCCACATAGTCAATTCCTTCTTCTTGACTATTGCCTTGTAAGACTAATCTAGCCTTGTTTCTTACAATATTTCCATCTTCATCTACCTTATTTCTAAACACCCATTTAGTGCATATGACAAAATTTTCCTTGGGCCATTCAACAAGTTTCCAAACATTATTTCATTCAATCTGATTTAGTTCTAATTGCATATCCATTACCCAAGATTCATATTTGATGGAATCATCAATGTTTTTAGGTACAAGATTTGACAAGAAGGCTTGATGTTCAACCTGATTTCTAAGAGAATATCTAGTTTCTATTCTTTTCTCTAAGTCTCATACAACGACATCTAAGGGAAGGATTATAAGTGTTAAAAACTTTCTAGAAAAATAGGGACTAGAGATTTTAGGTTCATCAACAGATTTAGGTTCATTGTGACTTGATTTCACAACGTTTCTAGAATTAGAAGTTTTCATAGATTATTTGACAGAGGTATTTGATGATTTTGAGTTGATGTTCCGATTTGATATATCATCCTCCATATTTTCTAGCATGGTTCTAGGATCATGTGGATCTGTTTCATCAAACATCATATGGATAGATTCTTCCACACATTTAGTTATCTTATTGAATACTCTATAAGATTTACTTGATATTGAATAACCTAAAAATATTCCTACATCACTTTTGAATGCAAATTTTTCAAGACATTCCTTAGTGTTGAGAAGAATGATTTTGCAGTCAAAAAATCTAATGTAATTAACCTTAGGCTTCCTATTATCAAAGAGTTCATATGGGGTCTTTTTGAGAATTGGTCTAATCAATACTCTATTGATTATGTAGCATGTTGTGTTAACAGCTTCAGCCTAAAAGTAAATAGGTAGGTCATATTCACTTCGAATTATTCTAGAAATTTCATGCATGGTTATATTTCTTCTTTCTACAAAATCATTCTGCTGAGGGGTTCTAGGGGTATAAAAATTGTGATTATAACCAATTTTCAAGAAAAAGGATTCAAATTCTTGATTTTAAAACTCACGACAATGATCACTTCTTAAAGTTTTAATTTTAAGGCCACTAAGATTTTCTACATATGTGGAATACTTAGTAAAATAAGAGCAGGGTTCACTTTTTTTAGCCATGAAAAAGGTCTAGGTATATCTAGAGAAATAATCTACTAGAACATAAACATATTGCTTACCATTTAAGCTAAAAACTCTAGGTGGTCTAAACATATCCATGTGAACCAATTCGAGAGTTTGAAAAAAAGAAACTTCTTTCATTGGTTTGAAAGAGATTTTGTGTTGTTTTCTATTTTGACAGGGATTACAATCTTTTTCATTTGGAAAGTCAAGTTTGGGTTAGTCTATAACTAAGTTATTCCTAGTTATTTTTCTATGTGAATGTATATTGCATTGTCCTGATATTCTGTTCCAAACCCAAGACTTTTTATGAAAAGCATTTAAAGAAGTAATATTTTGTTCGTCTAAAGAATTCAAATCAACTGCATAAACATTTTTATTTTTCAAGGAAGAAAATACTAAGGCATTTTTGGAATTAAAAACAATAAAAGAATCATTTTCAAACGTAACATTAAATCCATCATCACATAACTGTGAAATACTCAACATGTTGTATTTTAATCCATCAACAAACAAAACTATAGAAATTAAAATGGGGTTAGTGTTACCAATTTGACCTAGGCCGATGATATTTCCTTTAGAATTATCACCAAAGGTGAAATAGACTCCATCATCATTGATTAAACATTTAAAACATGAGATGTCCCATGTCATGTGTCTTAAATATCCACTGTCCAAGTACCATGTTTTCCTACATGACCTTTTTAAGCAGGTCTCCTACAAAAAAGGTTTAGATGGAAAATGATTTTTGTACCCAAATTCTCTTGTGTCCAGAAAAGTTAGCAAACAAAGATTTAGATACCCAAATTTATTTTGTGGATATCATATATTTCACAAAACAAATGGATTTTGAAAGATAGACTTTATTTGGTGTAAAAAAATGTAAATAACCAGTTGAAGCATATGAATATCCAGAACTATAACTAGCATTATTCTATCCTGATTTAAGAACAAATTTATTTTTTGTGATCTGTCTCGTTCTAGGCTGATAGCCTATTCCAGTGGTATATTTTGGTGCAACTTGTTTACCCAACATTTGCGTCAGTGTTTCTTTTCCATTTTGGAAATTTTCTAAGTCATTTCTCAGTTTTTCATTAGACATTTTCAGTTCAGTATTTTCCATCAGCAATTGAGAATTCTTTTGTTTTTCTACATCAAGGGAAGATTTAACAAAACTGGTCAAAGGATGATGTTTTCTCTATGGTCTTATATTTTACCATAACCTCATTACTGGTTTCATCCAGCATGTTAGAGTATTTAAATAGTTCCTCACTAGACATGTTTTCAGATTCAGAATCAAAATCAATTATAGAATAATCTAAATTCAAAGAAGGAGTGTCCAATGTTACCTTTGATGTGTTTTTCATAAAACACATGTTAGCTTTATGAGAGTCTTCATCCTAAGTAGAATTAGAATCACTTGATGTGTCATTTGAAGCACTCCAACTTGATTTCATTTCCTTGTTGTACATATTATCCTTGTAGTAATTTTTCTTCTTGAACATCAATTTTGGACAGTTAGCTTTTATGTGACCTTTTCTTTTACATTCATAGCAGGCAACTTCATCACACTTATCATCTTTATTCCAATCTTTCGTACAGTGCCTTTTTTTCATATTTACCTTTGTAGTTTGATTTTCTAAAAAATTTCTTCTTCTTATAGAACATCTTAACTATCCTGGCTATCTGATCCATCTCAGCATCACTGTCAGATGCTGTCTCATCGCTACTCAAGCATTCCGTAGGTATGCGAACTTTCTCCATGTCCTTGTACTTTGAGGTAGTGGACTTAAATACCACTATCATTATTTTTGGTTTATCATCTTCCTCCTTGTTTACCATAAGTTCTTATTAATACAAAATTAACATAACATTTAATTCCTTAACATGTAAAGTACCAATATTGAATGATTCTCTAATGGAGACAAATGTGCCCTTCCATCAGTCTGGCAAACATCTCAGCATTCTCATGATTTCTTCCTTTGCGGGAACATCCTTTGCAAGGGAGATCATGGAATTGAAAATATCATTGAACCTGAGATACATGTCAGAGATAGGTTCATCAAGCTTTATTTTAAAATTATCTTATATAATAGTTTGTGTGTTCAATCTCATTTCTTTAACATAGGTTGTTCCTTCATGAGAAACCCCTATGGTATCCCAAATTTCATAGGGAGTTTTTCACGCAGATATGCGATTAAATTCCTTATCTCCTAATGCACAATACATGGAATTCATAGAATTATAATTATAATTGAATGATATTTTAGTAGGTTAATCCCATGTTTTTCTTTCAGTTTCATAAATCATATATTGAGCATCTATAGCAGTCCAGATGTCAAATCCCATAATCTCTAAGTGAATTGTCAACATAAGATTCCACTGGGTATAATTTGTACCATTAAATAAGGGTGTCATGTTGGTAGTAGCACCTTCGATTCTATTATCCATACTAACAAATTAAATTAAAAGAGATTGAAATTTAGATTTAACAGAAATTTACAGATCTTTAAAATACAACTACAATAACAGTTGAATAAAATTACACAGATTCTAAACAAAACAATCCTTTGATACCAAATGTTGGTCTGAGTAGTTAACTCAATAGGGGAGGGGTGAATTGAGTATCTATAAAAATTCCGGTTTAAAAGAACATTAGTTTTAAAAATAATTATTTTCAAAAAAATATATACAACCCTGTTAATCAATGTTATACTATTATAAGAGTTTGACTGTTTAAACAACTTCTCTGAAGATTTATTAATTCTCAGTAATCTTAATTAGTATTATTAAAATTAATTTTGAAGTTATCCTACTATGAAAAATTAGATATGAATTCTTTCCAAGACTAACAATCAAAGTCAAATTAGTGTTTTTGTAGATTATGCACTACGCAGTAAAACATAGTACACTAAATTAAAATAGAATAGATGATATAAACAAGTGGTTTAGTCCCAAGACGAGACCTAATCCACTCCACTTGGTGATCAACTTCCACCAAGATGTTTATATAAATAAACATTGATCCACACAGTAGATCAGGGTTAACAACAGTTTATAGACATTCCAGGCCACGCATGGACCTCCTTCATAGTTTCTGTGGGTAAAAAAAAGTAATGGCCAGGCCACACATGGACCTCTTCCACAGTTGTCGTGGGTAAACAAGGGTAAAGAGTTTGGAGTGAGGGTTTTGAAATCCTCCAGTTTAGTGCATGAGTCAGTGTGTGTGTAAGTTATAAAGAGTACACACACTTCTCTAATTTCAAGAAAAGAATCACAGAGAGAGAGTAAATATGAGTTTAGAATGCTCTAGTGATTTTCAGCACATCATAGGACCCTTTGGATAAGACATAAATGCTTCTAAGTCCTCTGGTTTTTGTGTTGAAAAACAGTGTGTTGTGATTCATCTTTTGTTCTTAATGAGTAAGGATGTTATCTTGATCCCAGTGTTCTTCATGTGTACATAAGTACAGTAATATTGAATACATGATACAATTCTTTATTTGAAGTTTTTTCAATGTCTTATTCGTGGTCGGGTTTGTCAGCTTGTTTTTCTATTTAGTATAGTGCACTCACGTTTCTTGATTTTTCGCATGTTGCTTCTTCCTCTTGGGCACACTTCTATTTATCTTTGAATGCATGAGTTTTAGCTGACAGGGTCCATGTATTTAAAACCTCTTACCTCATACTATGGATACAAATAAACATTAAATATATCAGTGCATTAATGGCGTTAAATATGACCGTTAAAAAGTTAAATAGAAAAACAAAAAAATAGTTTTGGAAATGGTGTCATGGTAGTTATGAAAACGGTGTCTCCTTCACGGTATCTCCTATAAGATGTCTCCTTCACTGTGTCTTCACTATGTCTCCTTTACTGTGTCTCCTTCACTGTATCAGAGTCACTGTGTCTAACTTATGGTTTCTGGATTCTAGTGCCTTGCTCATAGTTTCTGGATTCACGGTGCCTTGATGATTGTGTCTCACTAACTATGTTTGGAAATTAGAAATACAGAGTGTCTGGCTTATAGTGTTTGTTCTTAGTGTCTTGCATCACGGTGTCAGGCTTACTTTATCACAGTTTCTCGTGGTAATGGTGTCACATGGTCATGGTCTTATTGGTCACGGTGTCTTGTACTTAAACAAATAACTGTATTTAGACTTAAACAGTAATATGCATAAAATGAATTGATCTTAACCATTATAATGTATGAGAAATCTTGAAACATAAATACACATGATTAATAAGATTTGTGAGATTTGTGATCATTAAAAATATTTGAAATTATTATTGAGATTTTTCATCATTAAAAAATGATTAATACATGAGGAGTCCAACACTACCAATCCACAATCTGCAATGAGATCTGTACCAACGAGGAATCTGGCTCTAGGTCAACGTGATCCCATCTGATCACATGGTCAGGATCGGGTTGATACTTCTTCAACTGAGATACATGGATCACATTATGCACGACACTGAACCATGGTGGTAATGACAATAGATAAAAAACCACACCAAACCGTTCTTGTATCTCAAAAGGGATTATAAATCTTGGAGATAATTTTCCATACTTCCAAAAACGACAATGTCCAATCCTTGGAGAGATTCTCAAAAAGACATGATCACTCACCGCAAATGACAATGGTCTTCGGTGATGATCCGTATAGGATTTCTAAAACTTTTGTGCCGCAACCATCCTCTTTTTTATCAAATCAATATTCTCCGCTGTTTCTTAGACATGTCTTGGCCCAACTAGTGAAGTCTCACCTCTTTCAACCAAGAAAATTAGAAAACTACAAGGATACATGTACAATGCTTAAAACAGAGCCATACGTATAGAGGCTTGAAAATGGTTATTGTATGAGAACTCCACTAAGGGTATATGCTCCTCCCATGAGCCACCAAAATACATTACAATAGACTACAACATATCTTCCAATTTTGAATCATCTGCTCAGATTTCCCATCCGTCTGAGGATGATACACCGTGCTAATAATCAGTTGAGTTCTGAGGGCTTGCTGTAATTATTTCAAGAAACGATATGTGAACCTCTAATCTCTATCTGAAACTTCATACACTGGTACATAATGCCTCTTTACCACTTCTTATATATATATATTTTTGAATGATCATCCACCGTATGGGTTTCACGAATTGGGATGAAATGGGCCAACTTGGTTAGATGATCCACTATCAACCAAATGGAATTGTGTTTCTAGACCGTTCTTGGAAGACCTGTAACAAAATCTATTGATATATGTTACCATACTTACACTGGTATAGGTAAAGATTGTAACATACCAGATGGTCTCTGATGATCTACTTTAACCTGCTGACAAGTTAAACATCGCGAGACAAACTCGGCCACCTTCTTTTTCATGGTGCTCTACCAAAACTGAGTCTTTAACACCGTATACTTCTTCTGTGTACCTGGGTGTACAACCCATATCGAATGGTGGTAATCATGAAGGAGTTGTTCCTGACAAGTCATAGGTACAACCAATCGATCTCTAAAACACAAAACCGATCTTCCATCTAGCTTCCATCCCTCAATGGTCACCCCACCATTGAGTATTGAACTCATTGAAACATAGTCTACAACAGATTCCTCTGCCTCCTTTACTATCTCCACCAAATAAAGAACAAGTGTAGCTGAAAATAAAACAACAACATCACCTTGGTCTTCACATTACACATGCTTGTTGGCTATGATTGACATCAACTTCCATTCGTCTGAAGCTTCATTCTCCAACTGATCATATGATTTTCTACTCAATGCATCCGCCATCGAATTTCCATTTCTTAGTCTGAACATCAAGTTAAAGTCAGAAATCTGGAGATACTCCATCCATATACTTTTCCTTAGATTCAAAACTCGCTGTGAGAAAATGTGTTTCAATATTTTGTGATTCGTAAACACTATAAATTTCTCACCAAATAGATAATGTCTCCATGTTTTCAAAGCATGGATGACTGTAACTAACACCAAATCATGTGATGGGTAATTATTCTCATGCACCGTCAACTGCCTTGAACCATAAGAAACAACATTGTATCCTTGAATGAGAACACATCCCAACCCTAATCATGAAGCATCACAATACACCACATACCCTTTTCCTGATTCTGGTAATATCAAGATAGGTGCTGATATAAGCAGAACTTTTAGTTCATGGAAAGACTTCTGACATTCTTCCGTTCAATGGAATGGAGCATTCTTCTTTGTCAGAGCTGTCATTGGTGAAGCTAGTAATGAGAAGTGACGGACAAAGTATCTGAAAAAACAAGCTAGACCAAGAAAACATCATATTTCAAATACATTATTCGGTGGTTGCCATGAAATAAATGCTTCTATATTTTTTTGGATCCAATGAAACACCTTTCATATAAACAACATGGCCTAGAAAGCATACATCTTGTATCCAAAAATCGTACATTGATAATTTTGCATACAACTGATGTTCTCTCAAGATTTCCAAAACATTCAACAAGTGTTTCTCATTCTCATCCCTTGATCTTGAATACACCAAGATATCATCCACAAACACCGCAACAAAGGAATCCAGATATTGGTGAAATATTCGATTCATCAAATCCATGAAGACCACCAGTGCATTATTATGACCAGAAGGCATGACTACATATTCGTAGTGGCCATATCTACTTCTGAAGTCTGTATTCGGAATATCCTCCTTTCGAACTTGCAATTGGTGATATCCTGATCGCAAGTCAATTTTGGAGAACCACAGAGCTCCCATCAATTGATGAAACTGATCATCAATGTATGGAAGTGGATATCTATTATTTATCATATCATGGATAAGCTTACGATAATAGAAACACAACCAAAGAGTTTCATCTGCCTTTTTTACGAACAAAACCAGTGTTTCCCACAGAGATGTGCTTGGCCGAATGAATCCCTTTCTTTCCAGCTCCTCTATCTGCACAGTCAATTCCCGTAACTCTGTTGGATCCATCATATAAGATGGAAGGGAAATAGGAGTTGTCCCCAAAAGGAGATCAATCATAAACTCCACTTCCCATAGAGGTGGTAACCCTAATAATTTCTTAGGAATGACATCTTGAAATTGATGCACCACAACTGGAAAACTATTTTCCAAAATCTCTTCTAATGATGCCAAAGTCAACACTGCCAATTGGTAAGAGATCGTTCACTCCATTGGTGCCAACAATCTCTTTGTACCTCTCTTTACCATCCTCTCTAATCTGAAGAGATGCTCAATGTGATCCTCAATCGTGAAACTACTATTTCTCCCATAACAATTGATGTGATCCTTAAACCTTTTCATCCAATCTATACACATGATTACATCATATACATCCATATCCAACGTGGAGAAGTCCCATTTTATCTCAGCTCCATCAACAGTTATAGCACATGCTCTACACACGAAGGCTTGACATTCTCTTCCAACAAGAGGATTTTGTAGTTCCAAGATAGAAGGCTTATTTTTAGGTTTTAAACCCAGGAAGTCAACAACATGAGAAGCAATGAAATAATGTGTTTCACCGGTATCAAACAACACTTGAACAATGGTATAATTCAAAACAATAGTACCTCTTACTTTTGATGGTCCAGCCTGATCATCCACAGTTACCTGTTCCGCTCCGTACAATTGCTTTGTTGCTGCACTTTGGTCCTTATTGCCATGTATAGATTGCCCTGCCTAAGGAGTCAAGGAATTCCAAGAATCACCATAGCTATCTATATTCTGCTGGTGAGACTAATTTTTCAGTCCTCACCTTGTCGAAGCATAAGACGCTTGCGACACCTGAGAAGTGTCACGTGCCCCCAACCTCAGATAATTTCTACAATAGCGTCATAGATGCCCCATCTTCATGAAATTGTGACATTCTATAGGTTGCGTCGTACACTGTCTCTTTATGTGGTCAGTCAAACCACATTGAATTCAACCTTCTCTGCTATGGGGTCGTGGAGGAAGGTTCACTATTCCAAGCATCTGTTTCTGATTCACACTCTCACCTTGGAAGTAGGTGTCCCTCTTTCGCTTGTTCCCAACATTAGAGTTCCTACCCTTTCCCGTTGGTATCATCATACTTCATCCTCCCATAAATCTTGAGATGTCCCTTTCAGCTACTATTTCTCTATTTACCATTTCCGTATAATTCGTAATACAGATCACAACTATCTTCGAGCTAATCTCCTGTCACAACCCTGATTCAAAAATGCATCCTTTCAGCGACACGCTTGCAGCAACTTCCTGTGAAAAGTGCACTAATTTCATGAATTTAGTCACATACTCCTTGATAGAGAGATTCTCCTTCTTTAGGCTGAAAATGACTATCATCCTCTTGATCGTGAATGTGTGTGGATAGAATTATTTATTGAACAATTCCTCAAATTCCTCCCAGTCGAGGCCTTGATCCACCTTATCCTGCACCACTAGATCCCACCACTGTGGTGCAAGATCCTCTAGAATATATGTCGCCAACATTACATTCAATTATTATGGTTTTCCGATGAAATCAAAGATATGATTCATCCTACTCGGCCACACCTTCACCCTTTCCAGTTCAGAATAATCGTGGAAGATGGATGGATTATACATCTGGAGCTATACCAAATGGTCTACATGCCTTGAATCATCACTCTAATTCCCCATATCCACATCCTAGAACGTTTGAAATATAAATTGGACTAGATGTTGGTTTACATGTGGGTCAGGTGCGACCACATTCTTTGCAGCCTCTTCTGGCTGGTTTTTGTGATGCCTAATGAGTAATATTTTCTATACAAAAAACGAACGTCGTTAGTCTCACTTCCTAGAAACTGAATGCTTTGCATTTTAATTTCTATTACATCATCTATCACATCATTGTTTTCCAACCATCATGATATTCCACATGTTCAAACGATTTTGAAAACATCCCACATCCTTTTTGAAAATCCACACGTTTTCAAAATACACCAAATATACACTTTTCAAAATCATTCATTTGAAAATCAATTTCTGTATTTTCCAAAAACTTTCACCTTTCTCGAAATCATAAATCAATCTCCACAATGAGATATTCAATCCTAGTGGTAATTGATTCCTATAATTCATGTCATGCTCATCTCATTGGCTAAACCCATGACAATGAGACTTCTAATATTCTAAATGCGTATCCAAAACACTTTTGTACCCAACACCCTGGTAACATAAAGTTCAGCATAAATGGGTTCGATACGTCCTTGTATGTTATACCTTCCATGTTCTGACAATCCTACTCCTATCTATGATTCCAAAAACAAGGAATATACTAAAAGTAATTTCAACTCCATGACCGAGAACATCTATGACCACTTGTTATGTATGGACTGAACATGCTGATACCATTTGTAATGACCCGCCAATTCCCATTGGCTTGAGATCTCAACGAGTCATTACTAGGCCTTAAGAGAAACCCCCCAGGTTCCAATGGATGGAAATAAATGTCGAAGGGTTTAAATGAAATTGGGGGATGATTTATCCTTTTTTAACATCCATAGGACCAACACCCTTGACCAAACCAACAACTAAATGATTCCTGATAAAATCTAAGACAAATCAACAATTTATTTTATCATAAACCAACCAAGAGTACCACAACGTAAACCAACACTAAACCAACAGAGTAAACAGCAAAAAGAAAACTCAAGGACCACAAGACAACAAACCAACTCTATGGTCCATAATCTCCATGCTCTAACATCACGAACCCGCCCATGCATCATGAAGCAGTATGCGACACTTTACCTTTTCCAACATCCCGGTACATGACATCTGCAAAAGCACTAAAGTGCCAATGTAGGGGGTGAGAAATGAAACTCTATAGGCATTCCATGAAGAATTCCCAACCCATGCCTCTAGGATAAAACATGTTAGCGTATTTATATAAAACAATTCGGATACATTTCACAATAAAACAAGATCCATATCGAAACCATTTCCCAACAAAACCAAACTCTCTCAAGAAACGCAAAAATTAAAGGATCCCAATAAAATTTAAATTTCTATTTGGCACATTCCTTCCATTTCACCAACCCACAGAACCATCCATGCATGAAACCTGGGCCTCCCTATACTCACGAGTGGAGAGTTACCCTTCCACTATGATGTCACTTAGTGGACTACATTGACGGGGGTGCTTCGTGACCTTATCCGTCCCAACCTTTTGATGGGGGTAATTCTCACCCTTATCACTCGCAACCTTTTGACGAGGGTACTTCTCACCCTTATCCATCCCAATGCATATGAACTCACACCACAACCCATGCAAATCCATGCCCAAAACCATGAGTTTTCAAACCCTTTCAATAAATAACCACCCTTTTATTTAATACAATTTCTTACAAGCAGCAAAACCATTACTAATTTAAAATCACCATTTTAAATTTACATCAAGAACCACTTTCCAAAAAACACACAATTTCCATCACCCGTCACAAAAAAGGGGTTTCAACCATTCTTTCACAATAGATCAAAAAACCATTTCAATCAAGGAAAAAAATTTGACACTAATCCTTCAAGTTCTATGTTAGAGAAATCAGGAGTGAAGCAACCTACCTCAACAAAATAGGAAAAACCGACCAACAGATGAAGAACGTCAACAAAACGGAGTAAACAATTCCCCAAAACCTCCTTAGATTCCTTCCCATAGTCCCAAAAAAAGATAAAACCCAACTTAAAATTCAACCACTACATTAGATATACCCACCTAGGTCATAGATCAAAGGATCCATTAAGAAGGAAGAAGGATATCTAAGAAAACTAAATGAAACAAGACTTACCTCGATTTACCGTCCTCTAAACGCCAAGGAAAACCTTTTGATCACTTCTGAAACTCTGGGTAAGTGTTCTCCCACCTTCAACAGAGAGAAATCAAGAGTTAAGGCTGTCTAAGAGAAAATATTAGTGGTTTTAAAGGTAAACCAGATTAGCTCCTTAATATAGGATCTATGTTGACCAAGATAATGGTTAGTCCGTACGTTTAGGCAAACCGTGCGCAAACTGTGTGGTAGTCACTTCTTGGAAGGGGTGATCCGAGTGGCATCCTGGCACGGTTTGTCCAAATCGTGCACACACCATGTGGTTTTCTCTGTCCAGAGTGACCACACCAGCACAACTTCCACACGGATTGGGAAAACCATGCATAGCCCGTGCGTCACCACCTTTTCTCCCTTTTAAACTTTAAAAGTCTCCAACCCTTCAAAACTATTTCCCATATGCTTTATGTACATAAAAATCATAAGACAAGGGTTACATACCAGAAACCGGGGGTACTATATGTAAATTAGTGGAGAGGATATGGATGAAATGGGGGTGTATAGAGATTTTTGAGATCCCAAATAATTTTTTTTGGATGAGGATAATGGGACACACCGTAAGTACAAAATGTGCCATCTTGGCCACATACTTTTTCCTAACCATGTTTGGTGGTCCATTCCACTATCTAGGGCCTCAGGGTTTGATGAAACCATAAAACATGGGTCACATTCTTATAAATGTGAATGAAAGTTTTTTACAGAGGGAAAACTAATGATAAGAAGATAGTTTTTCTACCCATCTTCCATGGAAATGGGAGGGGGTATTGATTCAGTGTTGTACACGTGGTTGGTGTATAGTTTGGTCAACCATGCAACCAAACCATGAAACCCAATTTTTAAATTGAAAATTAAATTTTGGAACCTAATTATTTTTATTCTTAATCATTATCCTTGTTTATTTATCTAGTATATTGCAGGAATTTATGTCCTAATTTGATTGATTTTCCAGGCCTTTTATATTTTAATTGATCTCGTTTCATGATCTGATCTCCATATCGAATAAAAATTTTCTCATTGGATGAACTCTTGCGAGTTCCCTTTCCCACATACACCATTCGTTGTTTTCCTTGCTATCAAAGACCCTATTCTGGTGAAGGCTCTTATATATTATATCCATCATGTTCGTCCATTATTCTATTATATTCTCATATAGACTAAATTAGATCCGGAAAATGGATGAGTACTACTCTTTAGGATTATGGTTGGTGATTTATTCATTTTTTATCAATGTCTCATTCATTATAAATTGTTTCTATTCTATCATATGCATTAAATTTTGGTAAAATAATTCTAAATTAATTGAACCTTGATATAAATGATAAGAACATATTGATACATTCCATGAAGCCTTTCATAAAGGTATGTGATTTTTGGAATCATTCTAATACTCTTATATGGTGGGTTATACGTTTTTATCATGATTATTCCACCCCTAGGTTGTGATGACATTCCTTTGTACAAATAAGAATTTAACAACGTATTAATGTTAATTGTTACATGTTGAAAGAACCGTGTAGAAACTTTTAATTTATATATGAAAGGTATAAAATGAAAGAATTATTTTCATCTATATGATTATGCATGGAATTATGAAATGTTGAATGTATTGGTTAGGATTCCTTAGATAATTATACTAATTGGATATGAAGAACCATTATGATGTCGTTCACAATTCTACTAATTGGATTTTAAGTACATGAATTTTTAGGATTTTATGGACATTTATACTACGTGGATCCTAGTAACATTGATTATGTGGATGCATGTGACATTTTTAATCAAAGGATCCAGTTTATATAGTTAAATTAACATTCTAGGATACCTTGGAAATTACCACTCATTAGATCCTACCCATTAGGATGTCATGGACATTTCTATTCATTGGATATGATCGAAGAGGATGCCTTGTAAATTTCTACTCCTTCGATCCAATATAATTGATTTACATATCATTTTAGGATTACTTGTACTTTAATAATCCTTTAATCATATTTATTTGTCTTAATTAGCTTAACCAGATGCATTGTACATTACCACTACATGGTACACGACCCATGTAGTCTTGGAACATGATTAGACAATACTATACGTTTTTACATGACAGGCTTTAAATATAGACCTTTATATCGAGTTTCTTAATCACACTAAGATTAGATAGACTGGAAATTGTTTCTTCTATTGTTATCACTTAAATTAATGAGTTATATATACATTTCAATAGCATATATTCATGAACTACACATGTTATAGACTTGTTGGGGCATTACAAAGTGTTACCTCACACCCTATTTGGTATTTTTATGGGTAATAAGACATACTTTATGGATAGAGGTATAGATAGTTTAAAGTTATCTCTTTACGTTAATTGATGATTTATTTTGTAATA
This sequence comes from Viscum album, assembly GCA_963277665.1. Lineage (NCBI taxonomy): Eukaryota > Viridiplantae > Streptophyta > Magnoliopsida > Santalales > Viscaceae > Viscum > Viscum album. Next base: position 788,978,245 of record OY728128.1, on the reverse strand, counting down.
TTAGGGGAAATCATGTGTTGGATATTACTCACGATTCTATTAGGGGATAGTTCATTTTTGATTTTTTTTTACTTTTCATGCATGTATTGTAATTGATTCATATTTTCATGCATTTCCTATATTTTTGGCACTGATTGATAATCATTAATTTTATGAAACTATTAGATGATATTACATAGTTATTTATATGATGTAGGTTAATTCTTCGAAAACATATTAATTTTAGATGGTTCCTATATTTATTAATATTATTATTCCACTTTTCTACACTATGATTGTGAGTGTATAGTCTCCACACTATTCAACCATGGACCCTCACTGGTAGTTATAAGCCTTTAGCCAACTGGGATGTGAACATGTGTCCTTGTGGAAATCTGGGTTTGGTTACTATTGAGTGAACTATGTCTCAGACATCATAAATTTGAATCAGAACCTTTATTTTCATCTATATATTAACCTGGGAATATTGGATAGGAGAAATAGGATGTGTCGAAATTTTGTAATGATATGTTATTGGGAGTAGCAAACCCATGCATATGAAAAAAGAAAATTTACTATGATGGGATATAATGTTTTGGTTTTTTCTTGTTATAGATGATTTGACTTCACAACTGGGTGAATCACTTGATTTTCGATTATTCTTATGAGTATAGATTTTTACCCTTTATTGAGCATGGGTAAGAAATATTGCATCAGACATCATTATGTACTGTTTGGGAATTATATGTCATAAATTATTCCAATCTATGTTTAAATAATGAATTCATTTCTAGAGGAATGGTTTGTTAACTTATTGATTATTCCATGAAATTGTGTGAACATTTAATGCGGGGACTAGATAAATAACCAACTAGGTCTAAATGGATACCACACTTCAATTTATAAGGTTTATGGGCCCAAATAAACTAGATATGGTGATCCATATAGTTAAAAATACTAAGATAATTTTTATATAAATGAGAATGATTTGAAATGACATTGAATTTTGAAATTAAATTGAATTTTGAAATGAGTGGTTGTCATTATATAAGGATTAAAATTTCTATTTAAAGGAAATTATGATATATAAATTGTAATTTAAAAAAACTATACTATAAACCCTAAATTATATAAAGTAATTTCACCCTAACTGATCCTTATTAGTTGGTAGAAGGTGGTATCTTGTGCAATCATATGAAATGTATGTCACCTGGTTCGAGATTTAAGAGTAGGAAGATGGGTGCAACAAATTATTGGGAATTATTTTTCAAATTTTTCTTATATACATGTGAAACTAGTTTTACCAAACAATGAATTAAGAATGTACATGTAATTTCTAGATATATGACAACGTGATGTCCTCTATTCAAGTTTTAGGAGGGTATTTATGACCTTAATACGAAGGTTGCGGGCCTTGGGACACCATTATAACTCTACATAGTACCACTTGTGGAACATACAGGTTTACCTAATGTGGGTTATGAGGACTAGTACTGAGAGGGATTCCTATGTTTAACTACTACAATACATTGATCTTTGAGACCTTCTCCGACTATGGAAGAGTTGACATGTGTGTTTCAATAGTATAATCATCCCAAATTCTTTTTGAATGGAAGACCAAAGGCAAAAGAGTCATTTATAGAGGCCATGTAATCGATTTTTGGGCATCTCAAGACACATCCTGTGAGGAGACTGGGGATTTCTATGTGCATGCATTGGGATTTTAAAAAGAGATTGTGGGATGTCATTAATTATATGGATCATAATTTCTATATGTACTAGATGGAATTATATACATGCCTTTACGATTGGTTATATATAGTTAAATTTAGGACGGATAGAGCTATAGATTTTATACATATGGAGTGGGTAATTGTATCAGTGATGAGCCATTCTACCTATTTATAGATATTCAGTGTTTGAAAACTATTCTATTTGGTGAAATTTTATAGAAATAAAGGATAATTTAGGATATTATTAAATATGATATATGATCATAGGTGAATGTTTTTGGATTAATATCATGTCAAAAATAGTAAATAAGGCACTGGTTGTTGAACATTCTCTATAGGTGGATTGGGGTGCAGTGTACGGTAGATTAGTTTCTCAATATAGTGGCACATCGTCATTTGGTAGGTAGAGAATCATTGAGGTATCTAGTAAGGGGAATACTATCCATTTCTTGTTTCAAGTAGTCGTTTTCACTGTCATTGGTTTGGGAGGTACGTGCATATGAGAATAAATTTTAATAGAGAGCTAGTCGAGTGCTAAAAATACAAAATAATGGGACATCTAGAGTGATTTTACAAGACATGTCTTTTAGAATACAATGTGAGAGGGTCTGTACCTACTCAATGTTCAGGACTGTGGTTAGTATCTTCTTAATAGGAAGGGTGTTTTAGTGATACCAGGCGATCATGTTGAGGTTGTGGTCATGGCTAGGGTAGCCAGACTCATTATTTTCAATGATAATTGATTGGAAATACTCAGGTCATTCAGGCTATATCTAATGTTATCGGGTCATGTATGATATATGTAGTGTATCTAATACTTGAATAGAATAATTTTGGACCTTGTACAAAGAGAGGTAATATTTTGGTGGCTTTTATTTTGGTATCTTTCTTTTTAGATATTGGTTGTTCTCATTATTTGATATTAACAACTAGAGATCCACGATTTTCTTGTTCTATATTCCTATGGAATTTTTTCACTTAATACTCTATTGGGGACTTAATAAAGGATTTTATGTGTTGTTGGGGAGTTCCCTCTTGAGATAGGTTGGTGTCGTTTTGTACGGAACCACTTTTTCCTTGGTACAAATGGTTATAATATTATTATCAAGGTATAATGGTTGGTTTTATATCATTATAAAATTGATTTATATCATCTAATGGTGTTGTTAAACTCACTAGAGGTCAGGGTTTTTATTTTTAAGGGTGAATCGAAAGTCCCTGAAAGATGAGGAGGACTCGAGCTTCTTGGTCTAGGAGTGATAACAATCCAAATCTCTAGATTATATATATGTGATCAAGTATTACATAATTAATACTTCCCTCTATTGGTTGATAATTTTATATATATTTTTCAAGATGAATTTTTAGTACTAACTCATGAGAGAGAGGTAGAGTTTTCCAACGACCCTGTTTCTGGAGACAAACCTATGTCTATTCCTTCATATAGTATTTCTACTAATGAGTTAAAAAGATAACAGGAGGAAGATGGAGGAATTAATAAGAAAACGTGTTTATAAAACCCATTACTTCTTCATGGGGTTTAGTAGTTCTTTTCCCTAAGAAAAAGTATGAATTGCTTCATTAATGTATGGATTATATAAGTTGAATCAGTTTATGGTTAATAACTGTTTTTATTTTCCATAGATAGATGATATCATAGAATAAATTTAATGTTCTTGGGTGTTTTCAATTATTGATATTATATTTTCTTATAATCAATTTAATTTTACACCATTGGATATACCTGATACAACTTTCCACAGTATATTGTTTCTAGATGAGTACTTGGATATGGAGTTCGGTCTCATGAAAAAGACTAATGTTTTAATGGAACTGATGAACAATGTTTTCCATCATTATCTGTATTCTTTTGTGCTGTTATTCATGGAGTGTAAAGACCTTAAAATTTCATTTATTTGTTTAATTTTTTTCTGGATTATTAGGAGTCTTAAAATTTTGATGGCATGTGATTCCGATGCCCAATGAGCCCATAATGAATTTCAGAACATTTTTAAGGTGCATTCAGAAAACGTGTGAGGGTTTTTTCTATCATTTGAACTGGTTATCAGATTAAAAATATGAGGGCACAGTTGAATCCGAAGCACTAGGATTCACTTAAGGTAAGCATCACTTCAACTTTAGTATATCGGGAGATGAAATTAAATTTTGGACTTTACAGAAAAATAATAAAATAACTTAACAAGTTATTTTATTTTATTTTCTCCAGCGATTGAGTGGTGTTGTTTGGGACAAGTGGCTTATCAAGATAATTAATCGCTTTCATCTCCTTTATTTGTAACCATATCATTGGGGAATTAAGAGGTTAAATCATTAAATGAACCTTATTAATATCTTGGTGTCTTACTCACCTTCCCCCCTCTATTTAAGTGAGGCTCGGGGTGGTGTTTGGACATGGATTCACCATGCAAGGAACCTCTGGCGAGGTGATGTAATTTTTTCCATCAATGAAAGAAGGGAGCTTGGGTGGAGAAGATCTAGGATAAAAAAATGGAGAAGACCTCCCTCAGGTGGGGAATCACCTTGTGTCAATGACTGCGATACCTTTGATGATTCACGAGGTAGGGGTTGCATATAATTCAAGAAATTCTCACGTTTCTTATCCTCATTCTTGAATTTGTGGGTGGTTGATATGGGCAATTTGAACAGGTTTTATCATTATTTTTAATGTAATATATAATTTACCCCTTCATGTATTATTTCAAATATAGATGGAACAAGCCTAATGAACAAGGCTCGGACCCTCCACTGCTTGTTTGTGATTTCATTCTTTGGAGGCGCGTTGTTCCAACTTGACGGAACCATGAAACGGAGATACACACAATTACAGAGGCATACCAAGAGGACCTTGTCCATGTCCAAAAGGAAGAAAGGACCACCAAATCTCAACTGGTGTCATGAAAATGAATCACCAACATGGCAGAACTGAATATTGGAATATGAAGAAAGGGGTTGCAGTCGAAAACCACCAGCCACGGTGGAAAAGCGACGTCGTTTGGAAGAACAATTCCACTCAGTGTCATGGTGTTTGGGCCAGCATCTGGTAGCGGTCTGCCGCAGAGGTGGAGGTGGTAGAATTTCATGCAACGTGCTGAAGGGATCTGTGGCTCAAATCTGTAGTGATGCAGGGGACCTGCTCCCAACGGTTCTCGTGGGTGATGAGGTGCCTCCCCCTGGTGATGCCAAAAATGGAGCTGAATGCATCTTTTGATCCGTTCAGCTACAGAAGACCATGCGACCCAACATGGGTCGTGCCAGATAGGGTGGGTCGAGCCACCACTGTTCAGCCCCACCATCCCGAGTAGGACTCAGACCAATCATGGTCCATGATACACATAAGTGACATTATCATGCGAACTGGACTTATGTTTAACAAACCGTCTGCTGCGCTGGGATACTTCGAGCAAGATGGTCCTTTTGATATATCCCATGAGTTTTTTGGAGGAATTTGGAGTACGGCATCATTGGATCAACACTGATTCCAACCGGGCCCTCGGCACTAAAATTCCAATAACCTACAAACCGGGCATCCAGTTGACGCATCGTCTGCTGCGTTGGAACCCTTATGATGTGATGGATCATCAGGTTACATATTCATTGGAATTCTTGATAGATGAAATACAACTGATGGTTTGAGGATCATTTATTCCAGAATCACGCATACAATAAGAAATAATATATTCGTTGCATGTGAGGAAGAGGTTGGAGTCATATCATACAGATGTTAGTACTGAGTTATCCAGTGTGGGTCCACTCCTAGTGATCCTATGTCGATCTGCACCAAGGGATCTTCTATAGATCAGAATCTAGTGATATTATGTGGATCAGTAGTATGTGATCTGATGAGGACCATCCTTAGAGAGACCTATCATGGATCAGAAACATACCAATCTTATGTGGGTCTAATCCCTTGTGGGTCAGTGCTTAAAAATTCTATGTGGGTCAGTGCATACTGATCCTGGGTGGGTCTGGTCTTATGTAGGTCTTACGAGGGTTATTCCCTCTCAATTCCGGGTGGCTCGTATCCTATGTGGGTTTTGCGGGGGTTAGAACCTACTGATCGTGTGTGGGTCAGACTTCGTATGGTCAGAATTAGTTCCTCTCAACAACATAAATGATCAAGCATTTAAATTAATCATTTGAACTTATATACATTACTTATATTTGGATTTATCTTTGTCTATTTCCTTGTGAATTGATATTGATATCCTGATTTGTGGTTTTCCTTTGTGGAATTCAGTGAGAAACTTAGTGGTCTCAGGGTCCCTACTGAGTATTTTTATACACACCCATTCACGGGCTTCACCCAAAACTTGATGTGTTTTGTGCAGATGATGAGAATTAGGTCTCAAACTTGAGGGAACCAGGACCAGGCAGTATATGGTGTAGATTTTCTGAGGTGGAGAGCAGTGGAAATGAGTTATACCTACCCTTCAGGTAGGATCCTTGTTGGACTATTCCAGTATCTATTTTCTGTTTTTCAGTTGAAGTTGTACCTTTTTGTTGGGCTTGTATTTCTACCCTTTTTTACTCACAGTACACAACATTACTAATATATTTTTACATTGTGGTCGCAACTTTTTGTGTTCTCAGAATGTGTGTTTGTACTAGATTAAAGGAAATGCCTTCCCATTTTAGGGATATGCCTTTCTGGAGAAAATATCCAACCCAGGTCTTATGGAAGGAGGGCTTGGGGTAGCCACAGAATGAGCCTAGGGGGACAGGTTGTAACAAAGTGGTAGCAGAGGTGTCAGTTATTTTGATGAACTATGACTCTGTACATTTAATAAAGCAACAATGTTACGTGATTTGAGTGTGGTTTTCAGTTCGGGGAGTCCATTGTTGGTGCATAAACGGATGTGTCCATACACAAGGACCCTAAATTCTTATTTCTGACTCAGTGCACGAAAACACTGATTGCATGTGTTTTGGAAATGGTTTTACTTTGATCTCTTTTGAGACAACTCAAAAATATTATCTTATTGACCATGGAACACCTGTTTCTTTTCAGGATGATGCCGCATATACAGCCAGCCAGGATTTGAGAGAGATTACATGATGACGGCCCACCGAACGATGAAGCTTCGGTGCGTGGCCCTCCTAATGTGGTAGATCCTTCGGGTGGTGCACTAGAAGCAACACCACCCATTTGGTAGTAGATTCCACCAGCCCCACCAGTAGACCGTGCATGCTGACTGAGCATAATTCAAAAATTCTAAAGATAGAGGCATCTGAGGTTTCGAGACGAGACAGATCCCCAGGTAGCTGATGACTAGTTGGAGGCTGTGGAAAGAGTTCTTCTCTTGGTTGAGACTCCAAAATAGAGGATGGTTATCCTATACAATTGACATTTCAATGGCACATCAGGGGGATGGTGGATCCAGACACTCAAGACACACGACATGGCGACCGTCACCTAGATTTACATTGAGAGCCTCTTTATGGAGGATTTTATTCTAGATAAACTAATCTCTGTGTGTGTCCATGAGCTAATGCACTTACATCAGGGAAGCTTATCAGTGGCCTAGTACTCGATGATATTCACATACCTCTCGTGCTTCTCCACCGACATGGTATGAGACCCATTTTTCAGGTCCCAGAACATTGAGCAGGGTCACTAGTGAGAGATCTGAGCTTCGATGATATCCTTGAATATCCTGACATAGGATGGAGTGCTCGAGCAAGCATTTTTGGTGGAGAGATTCATAGATGACTAGGCAACAACGGTGAGAGCCACCACCAGACGATAGGTAGCTGTGTCATCTATAAGAGGAGTAGACAGATGGTACAGACGACCATGCATGAATGTCTTTCCAATGTATGACCATGGGATATCGGGTTGGAGGTGCGGAGCTCGTGAGGTAGAGAAGGTCAGTTGGGAGGCAGACTGTGCTTCCCGTGCGACGGATAGAGAAACATAACTAGCGACTACCCAAACATCTGTACCGATGATTAGTGAATGGTTGAGGGACCACCGAGGCAGAGTCAGTGATTTGAGAGATGAGTTCCGTAGGTCACCGGATGAGGTTGAGACATAGGTCATGCAGCAGGCCGTGGGTGGTGATTTGATGTTCTACCGCCACTACCACAAGGAGGTCAACCCCAACCACATGGAGCAAGTGGACTGGGGAGATCACATATACACACATCAAGGGCCTGCGACCACTGTGCTCTAGATATTATTAGAGGCACGATTTGTTTCTATTCCATCGTAGATGTAGTACTTATAGACACATATTCCAGTCACTCATTCATTGTCACGACGCTCGGTCAGATCTCAAAGATTCATATGGAGTCGTTGGCTTGATACTTGTGATTAGATACTCCTACATGAGAATATTCAATGATTAAAAACTGGTGCAGGAAGTTTGAGGTCACTCTAAGAAGCGAGAGCATCATCTAGGATCTCTTAGTAGCAGTGTTGAGGCCTTAAGACGTTATCTTGGTTATGGACAAGCTATCTAAAATCCATGGTTAGGTTGAAATTTTTAGGCGAAAAGTGTGTTGTGTCAATGATGATGGGATCGTATTTACCTTCACCAATGATAAGAAACCATTTGCAACATAAAATAGACTATATCGAAGGAGGGTGAATCTGATTACTCATCAGTCTGCTAGCATCACCCTCTAAGCATTTGACGTGAGAGACTGAGTTATCCTATAGTGGTGGACCAGTATGGTGATGTCTTTCCTAGAAATGTTTCGGGACAACCTCCACATAGATAGGTATAATATTACATTGACATGTACCCCATGATGACACCAATATCTAAACTAGTATATATGATGGCTCCTTTGGATCTTCGGGAGTTTTTCATACAGTCGGAGGATTTACACGGAAAGGGGTTCATAAGGGCTACTGTTTCTCCATCGGCATCCCCGATCATGTTCTCCCAAAAGGTGGATGGGAGCATGAGTATTTTTGTGGACTATAAGTTCCTGAAAAAGGTGATTGTAAATAAGTAATATCCACTCTAGAGGATCCATGATCTATTAAACCAGTTGAAAGGAGATCGATGGTTTTGGATGATAGGCCTCAGATCAGGCTATCACCAGCTCAATGTACGGGACAAAGACGTATTGAAGACATTTTTCAGATGTCGGTATGGCCATTAAGAGTTTTTGGTGATACCTTTCAGCAAGTCCAATGCTCCAGTAGTGTTCATGGGGCTTATGATAATGATCTTCCATCCATAACATGATCTCTTCATGGTGGTCTTCATTGATGAAATCTTGATATACTTATTGTCGGAGGAATATCACGCCACACATCTACATGAAGTTCTAGATACACTTCAAGAGAACCAGATTAGGATGTGCCATCGAAGTTCCAGTTCTTGATATAAGAAGTTCATCTCATGTAGAACATAATCTCAGATGCTGGGGTCACAACAGATCTAGAAAAGATCGATGGAGTACTTTCCTTGGAGCCTCCCAATAGTGTGACCAAGGTGCAGAGTTTCTTGGCATTGGCTAGGTACTATAAGAGATTTTTACCTGACTTTTCTAGGGTAGAGTCACCTTATTAAGCTTTGGAATAGAAAAGTAATCTTTTATTGTAGATATAGAAGTGTTAACAGAGTTTCTAGGAGCTGAGGAAGATACTATTGGATGCCCCCATCTTGAAGAAACTAGAAGAGGGTGTTGGTTATGTATTTTAATATGACACATCAGGGACCAGACTGGGTTGCGTCTTGATGCAGGAGTGGGCATTTATCACCTACGGCTCATGGTAGTTGAGATAATAGGAGAAACATTATGCTACCCATGACATAGAGTTAGCAGCAATGGTATTTTCACTGATGATGTGGTAGACCTACTTGATGGGTGAACGGTTTACTGTTTACTCAGATCACAAGAGTATTAGGTATATCTTCTCATATGACCAGAAGTTGAGAAAGTAACGATGGCTAGAGTTCTTCCAGGACTATGAGTTTAAGATAGTGTATAATCATGTGAAGTAGAATGTAGTAGAAGACACACTTAGTAAGAGTTCTGGTGAACAACTATTGAGTGAGGTGGCAGAGAAGCTAGTTGCATTGCATTTATCCTTTTTTGAATAGAGATGGAGAATATTACCTCCAGTCTATGAATTTAACTCCTCCACTAAATTAGCAAGCTCAAGTGGTACAAATTGGGGATATATACTCTTAGGCCCGATGTGCTTAGATACACTCAGGAAAATCTCATGATGGATTTTTTGAAGGTGGGGTGCACGTCTTCTTCTTCAGAGGATGCACTATGGTACCAGTGATGTTATGAGAGGAGGTGTCGAGGGAGTTACAAAAATCCCCTTTGGAGGAACATCCAGGAGTAGAAAATATGTACTCAGACCTATGGCGTTATTATTGGTTACCAACGATGAACAATGTAGTGGTAGAGTGTGTATCCTGATGCCTCACTTATCAGCAAGTGAAGGTCGAGCATCGGGTACCAGCAGGCTTAGCTCATCCACTTGAGGTACCGGAGTTGAAGTCAGAAGGTATATCCATGGAATTTATGAGAGGGATACAACGTACATCCCGGGAAAATTATTCCCTCTAGGTGATCGTTGAACAACTCACAATGTCGGTACACATCTTAACCTTCTTAGAGTAGGTATATGTAAATGGATTGGGATGCCTCTACGTGTAGGAAATAGTGTGACATCACAGACTGCCGTCGAAAATTGTCTCAAATCGCGATGTAAGTTTTATATCTCTCCTGTGGAAGGTATTGTAGGAGGCGTTCAGAACTCAGATATGATTTAGCACCACCTTTGACCGTCAGACAGATGGTCAGACGAAGCGACTATGATAACCCTGTTTTTATTACACACTTGACGTAATTTATTACATAAATCTTCACCTGTTAAAACATGGAAGATCGAGAGTTCTACTGTCTTTGGGCCATAGGAACATTACATAACAACTTGAAACCTAAAAAACAACATATTTATTGGAATCTTCATTTACATGACTCCTAGATTCCCTCATACTTAGCATTACATCATATAACTTAACAATATGCATAAGAAAAGAGTGAGGTATAAAGCCCAGTAAGGGAATAATCAAGTAATAACACAAGGAATAAAAAACATGTTAGAAAATTGGAATATAAATATTGAACAAGAGAAGTATAAACATAAATTCATGATATATCAAGATAATCATAACATGGAAATGTGGCAACAACAGATAACATAGAATTAGCATGAGCCAAGACTCTTTGCACATGGAGCATGAGTAAACCCTTATTCCACATGAGGAATGAGTAAATACTTGTTGTACATGAATTATCATGAATAAACACCCATTACAAATTAAGTATCATGATAATATACTTTACCCAATCCATTAGAGCCCTATAATCACATACCCTTCGAAAACATTTCATTTCATGAATAAGTGTGCCACATGGATCATACAACATTGAATCATTCAACATAATAATTTATTCCATGATAATGAAATGTGGATTACATATATTAAACTAATTATACAATAACTAAATGAGAATAAATGTTAATACCTTTGATAGAGAAATGGGCATGGTAATCACTACACAATAACATTGGCTTGGAAAAATTACGGTGCAATTTCGGCAGCATAACAGCGTGACATAAGAACTCATAAAAATGTTTGATGAGATATAAAAGGGTCTCTAATCATATTTACATGAAATTTATTGTAAGGGGGTCATATATATACGTTTACCAACAAATTTAATTGAATTTCGATGCATAATATAAAAGAATTTCTTAAATGTAAACAAGGAGAGAGAAATTTCTTTCGGAATTTCGGCATAGTAACGGGTGTACATGGGAGAAATTTACTGAGAGAGAAACGGGTCTCCAATCATTCAAACATAAAGAGGGAAGTATGGGGTTATTGTGAAATCATACCCCAACATTTATAATTTAAATTAAAAGGTCATAACAACTTAACGAAAATTTGGAAAAATGAGAAGGGAAGAAAAAACCCTTAATTGGATGTGTGCTTCCAAAGGCCTGAGAGAGGCTATGGAGAGGATTCATAGGAGCTTGAGAACCTTGGTATGATTACAGTGAAATGAGGGACGAGTTTGGATGAACTCCAAAGGCTTTGTGTGAGGAGGAAGTTGGATCATTGGTGGGTGTATATAGGAAATGAGAGTTAATTCATTATTATTTAGGTTTGGGACACCTCATATTAAATTAATCCAATCCATAGGCCAACCCATGGTTTTTGACCTTTTTTTTTGAAAAGGGAAGTGGAAAACAAAATTTTATAAGTCCTAAGTCTGAAATTCTTAAAATAATGGGGATTCTTATGTGGAACTGAGTCACACTCCCAAGGAATAGAATTTAAAAAGACAAGATGTTTAATAAGTCTTGAAGGATCCATTAATGCTTTGTAAAATAAGTCAAACAAACCCAAAATTAAATTATTTTAACGGTAAAACATATATTGGCCTAACATAAAGCTTATTTTATTTTATTACATCACTATTGGGTCATTATGATGTCATAAAACACATTATATATTTTAACAGTATTAAATTTTCACCAAAAAATATGACTGTCTCAACAAATTATGAAAAATTCACCATTGGAAAATTTCGACATCCTGATTCCAGAAATAATATTCATTTTATCTAAATAATTTTATAAATATGATAATTTTAACTATTAATATAAAAACCGACTTTTATCAAAAATTTGTGGGTTTTGACAAAAATGGCATTTAAACCTTAATAAAAATTACAATTTCATTCCTAATTTATAAAATCATTTATATTTAACAAAAAAAAAATTAATAAAAAAAATATTTTACTAAAAAATTATTTAATTAAAAAATCCATTAATTCCTCAAAATAGATTTCTTAGTTTAATATTAATGAAAAATACAATTTTTTCATTAAAAACTATTTATAAAGTAACAATAATAAAAAGAATGTATTTTCATTATTATAAAAAAATAATAATTAACATATTAATAGAGATAATGCATTTATACATAACCACTTATAACAATCGCATAAGACCGAAGGGTGAGGTGTGCGATGGTGACTGACTCTTTGGGTTGCTCGGATATCATTTCTTGAGCAGTAATCTCTATCAACATCCACTTATCTTGTAGGTGGTTCCTCTTGAGATTAACATATTCCAGCTGAACATGGGCTTGGTCCAGAGTGAAGCCCAAAGATGCAACCTTTTTTCTGAGCTCTGATAAACGGGCTTCGCATTGGGCACACGTCTATAAGATGAGACAATCATTTCCTTTTTCTAAGTAAATTGGATTTGTTAAAGCCCTATATTTATTATAATCATGTGATCACTGTTCAACAACTATATTATCAATGGTCACAATTCATAACATAAACCCAATGAAGTTGATATTTTATATAAACATTTCACATAAAGAGACATTTATTTAGATCAAGAGGTATTTTCATTAATGAATGTTTGGGTCATTATAATCCTCCCCCAATAAGAAATTTCACCCATGAAATTTCATTTCCAAGACTAAAATAGATTTGGGTAACTCTACTTCGTCATTTCTTTTGATTCCCACATCTCTTATTCAAACATATGGATTCGCCAAAACACCTTCATGATGGGCATTATCTTATTTCATATAACTTTTTCTCTATAATCTACGACCATCACCAGTTTCTCCTCATAATAAAGATCATCCTCTAACTCTACCACCTTTGAAGAAATTACATATGAATGGTCTAGTGTGTACGTCCATAGGATGGATTAATAAAAGACATCATGTACTTTGGCCATGGTAGGTTGAAGTGCTAGTCAATAGGCCACAGCCCCGACATGATTAAGAATCTCCAAGGGGCTAATGTACCTAGGACATATCTTCCCATTCATTCCAAAACTCATGACCAGATTCCATGAAAGATATGCATAAGAATACCATTTCACTAACATTAAACTCATGGTCTCATCGACAGTTATCTTCATAAATCTTTTGTCCACTCTAGGCTGGCTTGATATGTTACTGAATGGTTTTCACCTTCTCCACCATCTCATAGACCATTTCTTTTCTAAGTATCTTACGCTCTTTGACCTCATCCCATCAAGTCGATGTCCTGCATCTTTTCCCATTAATGTCTTCATATATTTCCATTTGGATGCTCATGTGGACACTGTTATTATAAGAGAACTGAACCATAGGAATATGTTGATCTCATCTTCCTTTAAAGTCCATTAACAATTCTCTCAACATTTCCTCAAGTGATTGGATAGTCCGCTCGGATTGGCCATAAGTTTGAGGATGATAGGTCGTACTGAAGTTTATTTCAGTATTCAGAGCATGTTAAATACTCTTCCCAAACATAGAGGTGAATCGTGGATCTCGACCGGACATAATAGATAGTGGTACTCCATGTATCCTTACCTCTTCCCTGATATATATATGTGCTAGTTGATCTAATGAGAAATCCTCCCGAATAGCAATGAAGTGTGCAGCCTTTGTAAGATGATCCACAACAACCTATATTTCATTGTTGCCATTGGTTTTTTTCATAAGTACAGTGACAATTACATGGTGATGTTCTCTAATTTTCATTTTACTTTGGGAAATGGTCGCATCATCCCCTCAAACATCTACCTCTCTGCCTTCACTTGCTGACACACAAGGCACTTTTATGTATATTCAGTGATCTCCCTCTTCATATTATCCCTCCAATAATGCTCTCAGATATCTCAATACATCTTTCTGTTTCCTGGGTGAATAATAAAATTGGAACTATGTGCATCATCAAAAAGTTCGTACTTCAGCTCTGGACTTGATGGAACACATAGTATTTTAACAAATCTCAAAATTCCTTCTTCATTAACATTAAACTCTGAGGATTTACCTTTTGCGACAGCTTCCACTTTTTCCTTAATTACCACATAATCCTATCTATCATCTTTAAACCATTCCAAAAGTGACAGTTGAGCAATAATTTGTGAAAGTATTGATTATGTTACCTTCTTTATGATTCCCTTGTCCAGCTTCATCAAATTTAAGAAGATGTGATCCTTTTCAATTCTCATCAATGATAGAATCACTGGGTCCTTTCTACTTGAGGGCATTTGCCACCTTGTTCGATTTCCCAGGGTTGTAATGGATTGAGTAGCCATAGTATATAATCAGTTATTGCCATCTTTGTTGGTTCATGTTCAACTCTTTCTATGTGAATATATATTTGATGATTTTTTGATCCGTATATATTTCACACTTCTCCCCAAAAAGATAATGCGCCAAATTTTCAAAGTGAATATCACTGCAGCCAACTCAAGGTGATGTGTTGGATAGTTCTGATCATGAACATTCAATTTCCTTGAGGCATCGACAATGATTTTGTCATTTTCCATCAACAGACATCCCAGGAGCTTTTTTGATGCATCAGGGAATGCAACAAAAAGTTCACCACTTGTTGGTAATGTGATCACGGACGTAGTGATAAGTCTCCTCTTTAACTCCTTGAATATTTATTCATGTTCATCACTCCAAGAAAACATTACTCCCTTTCGAGTTAGCATGGTAAGAGGGTTGGACAATCGTGAGAAATTATTCACAAATCATTTATTATATACATCTAAACCCAAAAAACTACGAATATTTGTTTCTGATGTTAGAATCGTCCACCCATCTACGACAGCTGTCTTGGAGGGATCCATAGATATCCCATTGCTTGTGATGATATGGCCCAAGAATGAGACATCCTTCAACCACAACTCACACTTTATGTACATTTCATAGAGCTTATCCTTTCGTAAGTTCTTTAGTACAGTATTTTGATACTCCTCAAGATCATATTTAGTTTTGTAATATATCATAATATCATCTATAAATACTACCAAAAATTTGTCGATGTAATTTGTAAATAATTTATTCATCAAGTCCATGAAGATTTCTAGAGCATTATTGACTCTGAAAGGCATTACTATGAATCCATAGTGCCGTATATTGTACAAAAAGTAGTCTTGGGGATATTTTCCTTCTTCAACTATCTGAAACCCAAATCCATTGTGGATAAGTGTTGTGGTACACATAGTTGATTGAACAAGTCATCAATTCTTGGTTGAGGATACTTGTTCATAATAGTGATTTTGTTAAGATCACGATAATCAATGAAAATGCGCATTGATCCATCCTTTTTCATGACGAAGAGTACTGGTGCACCCCATGGTTAAGTACATTGGCATATAAACCCATTATCCAGATTCTCCTGTAGTTGTTTCTTAATCTCCTCAAGCTCCACAACATCCTTTCTATAAGGAGTCTTGGATATTTCCAACTCCCAAGGTATAAGATTAATTGAGAATTCAATATATCTTTTAGAAGGAAGACCAGACAATTCCTCAGAAAATACTTCAACAAATTCCCTCAAAATAGGCATATCTTCAAGGATGGTTACTTCCTTATACTCAATAATCTGATCCAGATATGCGTGCTCTTAGGGTAGTAATATCCATGTTTGAGATGATGGAGATAAAGAAGATTCATCATCCACCTTTCACTTGTATAAAATTGTGGGTCGATTCTCCACATGGAGAGTGATTTCCCTATCACTGCAATTTATGTTGTCTCTATATTGGGAATGCCAATCCATTCCATGAATTGTAACAAATTCCACCCGAGGGAGTATGAAAAGGTTCGTTGGGATGTTAAGTCAACAAATTATGACATAGGAGTTATATTACTGGGATGCAATTATTTCCTCATTTTTCGTACTCACCGACATCATAACTTTCTTGATTTGTGGTGGTGCTGGGATTCTTCTACTAAACATCTGGGATATAAAAGAATGTGTATAACCTAAATCAAAAAGTATAT
The DNA here is from genome assembly GCA_963277665.1 of Viscum album. NCBI lineage: Eukaryota > Viridiplantae > Streptophyta > Magnoliopsida > Santalales > Viscaceae > Viscum > Viscum album. Next base: position 788,961,711 of record OY728128.1, on the reverse strand, counting down.
TCACTATTAATGAATTAATGACTAGAGTACCTTCCACCACATCATTGTTAGTGTTCACTTCGGCAGTAGTGATGGAAAATGCTCTCCCTTTCTACCTTGGAGGTTGTTGGTTTCCTCGAAAAACCCTTGGCTTTGGGCACTGATTTTTCATATTCTCTAGTTCTTTGAAGTTGTAGAAACGAACAACACATTGAGGATCAAATAGACTGTTCCTATACTCTATTGCAGCCACATGTTTTTCTTTTCGGTAGTTAACATCTAGGTGCCCTTCTCTCCCACACCTATTGTATTTCCTCGTCCCCTTCAGGTAATTTATGGGGTGCTTCTTTTTATACGTTTGGCAAGTGAGGTGATGGATCTTCTAAGCACCATTGGATTTATCCATAAGACCGCTCGTGTTGAAGTCCACCTTGCACTTATTATCCCCATGATACCCCTGGAATTCCATGATCTCCATTTCAATCTTCAGCAAACATTGGACAATTTACTCCTAACTGTCAAAGTCATGGATTTCCAACACTTTCCGCATGATAGGTTTCAACCCACCAAAGAAGCGGTCAACCTTGCATTCAGGGGTAATGGAAAATCCGGACGTGTATCGTGAAACACTTGTGAAGTTTTCCCCATTCGCTCCAATAGATTTGTTGTCTTTATGCTTGAGGTAATGGAAACCCCTTTCCATCTTAATTCAGAGGGTGCGAGGAAAATATTTATCGAAAAACATCTTATGGAAATCCTTCCACTCTAATGCATCGATCTCATCCTCATGCTTTGTATTTTTGATCAATGTCTACAATTGATCAGAGTCACCCTCCACACAATAAGCATCTAGTAAACCTTCTCTTGATCAGACCATTGAAGGATGGCGATGATATTTTCAATGGATTTGATCCATTATACAACAGTTGAGAGATCAAATAACCCCTTAAAAGTTGGAGGACATTGCCTCATGAAGATATCGATAGAGACTTATTCTTTCTTAGGGGGGTTGAATGTTTCTCTTGACCCATGTATATATTCAAATATTGAGTTAACAGAGAGATAATTGTAACAAATTCCATTATTCCCACTCTCATCATATTGGAAATCTCATTAGTACAATCAACACATTGATCTTCAAATCGATTGTTAGATGACGTCCTTCTATTACCGGCAATTGCCTAAAATAGAAGGAGAGTTGGCGGTTACACATAATGGGTAATCCAAAGGAAAATGCTGATGACTTATAAATATCATTAATTTCCTTAACTTATGAATATATAGGTTATAGTCTATGATATCCATGATCTAATTTCTAACATATATTCTAGGGGCCTTTTTTGAATTTTCTAAATTAGGGTTCATATTGAGCTTGTGAATTTACAAAGCATAACCCCCGAGAGTGTCATAACCAAGAGTGTAGCAAGGCCCATTGTCGTGTACCAGGATACGCCAGGTCAATCCTGAAACTCCTTATAGGGGTTTTCAACCCTAGGTACATAGGTCCTAGAGCCGCCTCTACCTGCTCGTATCGAGAAAGGGATGTATTTTATTGATAATACAATTACTCAATACTCACCAAAACATATGGATGATGTTATAAAACATAGTGTTGTATTTAATTCTTTACTAGGGTTTTCAAACCCTAATAAAAAAATAACTAAACCTATCCTCTAATACCAACTATGACCACGCTGATTTTTATTACACACTTAATGTAATTTATTACATAAAATATACACTTGATACAACATGGATGATCGAGAGATTTAGTGACTTTTGGGAGTGGAAACTTTACATAACAACTTGAAACATGAAACACAACATCTTTATTGGAATATTCTTTTACATGACCACTACATTCCCTCGTACTTAGCATTTCATGGGACAACCTGAGGACATGCATATGAAAAGGGTGTGATATAAAGACCTATAAGGGAATAATCATGGAATAACATGAGGACTAAAAAACATGCTTGACAATAGGAATATCAATAGAGCACCAGAGAATCATATACATAAAGTCATGAAACAACATGATAATCATAACATGGAAAAGTGGAAATAACACTTAACATGGAATTACCATGAGCCAAGGCTCATTGCACATGGAGCATGAGTAAACCCTCATTGCACATGATGCACGAGTAAATCCAAATTTCACTTGAATTAGAATTAGTAAACAACCATTTCACATGATGTATCACGATACTATACTTTACCCAATGCATTGGAGCGCTATAATGTCACACCCTTCTTAAACATTTCTTTTCATGCATAAGTGTGCCACATGGATCATGCAACATTGAATCATTCAACATAATAATTTATTCCATGATAAAAGGATTTTGGAATACATACGTGAAAGTATTTAAACAAAAATTAAATTTAAGTAATTGTGAATACCCTTGATAGATAACTGGGCCTAGTATTCACTACATAATGACTTTCACTTCGAAAAATTACGTTGCAATTTTCATAGAATAACGGTGTGACATAAGAACTAATAAAAATGGTTGATGGGAGATAATGTAGTGTCTCAGCATATTTACATGAAATTGAAAGTAAGGGGTCATATAGATACATGTCCCAAAATATGTAATTGAATTTAGATGCATAATACAAAATAATTGCTTGAATGTAAATGAAGAGAGAGAAATTGCTTTCAGAATTTCGGCATAATAACAGGTGTATATGGGAGGAATTAAATGAGAGAGAAATTAGTATCCAATCATTACAACATATATAAAACAATATGTGGGAGTTTTTAAACCATTCCCCAAAATTTATAATTTAAATTATAAGTGCATAATAACTTAATGATAATTGGAAAAAAATGAGAAGGGAAGAAAAACTCTTACATGGAAGTGTGCTTCCAAAGGCTTGAGAGAGGCTTGGGGGGGATTTTTGGGAGCTTGGGTCACCTTGGGAGGATTCTAGAGAGAGGAAGGAAGTGTTTGGATGAACTCAAAAGGATTTGGGTGAGGAGTAAGTGGGAGATTCAGTGGGTTTATATAAGAAAGGAGAGGGAATTCATTATTATTTTGGTTTGGTACACATTACATTAAACTAATCTAAAAAACAAACCATCCCATGGTTTTTTCCCATGTTTTTTGGTAATAGGAATTGTAAACCAATATTTCATAAGTGAAAAGTCCGAAATTCGTAAAATAATGGGGTTTCTTATGTGGTGGTGAGTCACACTCCCAAGGAAAACAATTAAAAAGACAAGATATTTAATATGTTTTGAAGGGTCCACTAATGCTTTATAAAATAAGTCAAAAAAGCCCAAAATCACTTTATATTAATGGTAAAACCTATATTGGACGAAAATTATTCTTATAGTTTTTTATTACATCACTATTGGGTCATTATGCTGTCATAAAACACATTATATGTTTAAACAGTATTTATTTTTTACCCAAATAATTGACAGTCTCAACAAATTATGAAAATTTCACCATTGGAAAATTTCTACATCCAGATTACATTAATAATATTCATTTTATATAAATAATTTTCCAAATATGTTAATTTTAACTTTTAAAATAAAAACAGAATTTTATCCAAAAATCACGGGGTTTGACAAAAATGGCTTCCAAACCTTAATAAAAAGTACAATTGATTTCATAAAATTATACGATCATTTATATTTAATAAAATTTAATTTAATAACAAAAATAATATTTTATTAAAATAATATTTAATTAAAAAATCCATTAATTCATCAAAATAGATTTCATAGATGAATATTAAGGAAAAATACTATTTTTTCATTAAATTCGATTTTCAAAGAAACAAAAATAAACTGAATGTATATTCAATATTATATACAAAAAATAATTCACATATTAATAGTGATAATTTCTTGTTACATAACCAGTTATAACACCCGCATAAAACCAAAAGGTATTGTGTGCGATGGTGACCGACTCTTGGGGTTTCTTGGATAGCATTGCTCGTGTGGTAACATATATCAACTTCCACTACTCTCATAGGTGGTTCGGCTTGAGCACAAATTATTCAAGCTCAGATTGGGCTTGGTCATGAAAGAAGCCCAAAGATGCAACCACCTTTCCGAGATCTGAAACATAGGCTTCATATGGGTCACGTCTACTGGATGAGGTCATTGCATCCTTTCTCTAAGTAAATTGGATTGGTTAAAGCCCTATATTTATAATTATCATGTGATCACTATTCAAATTCTATATTAGTAACGGTCAAAATTATTAACCTAATACCAAAGAATTTTACATTTTATATAAACATTTCACATAAAGAGGCATTTAATTAGATCCTTAGGGATTTCCATTAATGAATGTGTGGGTCATTACAGGGACCATACAGACAGGCGAGGACATGATTTATTCTTGTGTCCTCTATTTTGGCCGCTGTTTGGTGGACCACCTTCCACTTTTGGAGTATTCATACAGAAAAAAATATATCACTCCACCATTGACCTGGAACATTTTCAGGCCTTGTACATGAAACCATGCAGATAATCACATTACTAGATAGACACAATGGGAGTCAACAATTATGATTCCAGAGTTGGTACATGATACCACAGAGATGGTTATGGTAATCCATGAGTAGATGAAGACATTATAGATCCTATAGAAGTCATATACCAATAGGAGACAGAGACACTTGGTGTTTTAGGAGGGAGACCATGAATTCCAATGGGTCTCACCCCGATGATGATTACAGAGGATTGGTCGGGGAGGCAAGCTATCTGTAAGGTTCATCAGAGCTTTCCAGATCCTTATAATATTAGGAGAGGTTTCATACCACATATCTCTTCCCCCACTAATGCACAAGGTGCTTAATGTTTTCCACACGTCATAGCTGAGGAGATACGTTCAAGATCCATCACATGTTATTAAATAGGGAGAGTTGGACGTTGGTGATGGGGTGATGTTTGCAGAGTTCCCAGTGAAGATAGGGGATCGATAGGAGAAGTTCTTTTATGGGAGGTCGATTCCTCTGGTGTCAGTTCTTTGGTAGCATAGGAATATCTAGGGGAAATAACAGGATAGGGATGATAAGATACATGCTCATTACCCCCATGTGATTCCCATGTTTTGTTGTAGCTTTTAGGGAAGAAAATACCTAAGGTTGGGAGAACGTGATGTCTTAAAAATTCCATGTATTTTTTTAAAAAATTAATTGGGATTATTATGAGTCTGTGAGATTTGATGACATGTGATTCCGAGGCCCACTATGCACCGAAAGAATTTCTTAATTTTTTAAGGTACGTTTAGTAAACACACAGGTAGTGTTTTATATCTTTTGAACCAGTGCTCGAATTAAAAATTTGTGGGGACCGTTGAATCTTCACCATAGGGATTCTCTTAAGGGAAGCATCACTTCAACAATAGTAGGATGGGAGAAAAAGATAATTTTTGGACTTTACAAAAAGTAATAAAATAACTTATCAATTTAATTTATTTATTTTTCTCCGGTGGATGAGTAGCGGTTGTTGGTATTAGTGACTGCTTATTCCAATAAATGGCTTGACACTCTTTTATTTGTAAACGCGCCATTAGTGAATTAAGAGAATTATTCATTAAATTAACCTCATTAATTACTCAGTGTGTTACTAACCCTTTCTCCCTCTATTTAATTGAGGCTTGGGGTGGAGTTTTGACTTGGATTAACCACGAAAGGATCCTATGGTAAAGCGATGCGATGTCTTCGACTGATAGAAGATGGAGGCTTGGGCGACAGTGATCTGGGATCGATGAATGCCAACGATATCACTCAGGTGGGGACTCTCCTTCTTCCAACAACCACGATACCTATGATGGTTCATGAGGAAGGGGTTGTAATTTAATTCTAGAAATTCCCACATTTCTTCTCCTCATTCTTGAATTTATTGGTGGTCGATGTAGGGGATTTGAATAGGGATTATCATTATTTTTAATGTGATGTATAATTTACCAGCACTTGTTATAATGCTAACATGGATGGCATGGGTCAAACGAACAATAATAATACCCTCTTCCACTTATTTTTCATTGCATTATTTGGAGGCAGTTTGTTCCAACTTGACAGAACCATGAAACTGATAGGCGCACAACAAAGAAGGCATCCTGAGAAGACTGTAGGTGTGTCTGGAAGGAAGAATAGGCCACCAAATCTCACCTAGTGGCCCATATAAGAAGCTTTTTTGAGGCACATATCTGATAGATCTATATACCTATGCCGATGGAAAAGGGACGCATCCAATAACCACTGACCATGGTGGAAGTGCAGCGCCGCTCGGTGTCGTTGTGGTCAGATAGGTGGTCGGTAGTAGCCGACAGTGGAGGTGTATGTGGTACGCCGTCAAGTAGCGCGCTAAAGGGTGATTTGACTATAAGTCGTAGCGATGTAGGGGATCTTCTCCCTGTGGGTCCCATGGGTGACAAGGCAGTGCCACATGGAATTGACAATAAAGGAGTTGAATTTTTCATTTTAGTAATTCGGGTGTAGCAGACCGCATGACCCCACGTGGGTCGCGCCAACCGACAAATCGAGCCACTGCAGCCAAGCCCAGATAGGGCAGGCTGGGCAGGTTCATGGGCCAGTGGAACAAGCTCGTCGCGGACCGAGCCCGCCGTGGTCAAGCCCAATCGGGCTGGGTCAGACCTGGATAGAACCTGACCCCTCTTGCACCTTGATACAGATAAGTGGTTGTGTCTTGCGAACCAGACGTCTCATTGAAAAATGTATTTGGCGATGGGATCCTAGGAGAGGGAAGGTTCTTTTGAGATACTCCATGAGAGTTTTGGATAATTTTGGTGTTAGACTAGGTTGGATCAAATATGAACCTAACCGGGACCTCGACACTAAAATGTCAATAAATTAAAGAAAAGGTGTCCAGTTGAGGCATCTTATGTTGTGTTGGAAAGCTTATGATGTGACAGATCATCGGGTTATTTATTCATGGGACTTTGTGCCTGTTGAAATATGACTGATGGATTGAGGATCAGTTCTACAAAAATCAAGCATACTATGAGAGAGAATCGACTAGCTGGCAGGGAGACGGTGGTTGGAGATAAATCATATGGTGGTTAGTACCGAGTGATCCTATGTGGGTCAGCACCTAGTGATCCGGTGTGGATCAAGCCCGAGCAATCCTATCTGGATCAACACCTAGAGATCATATGTTGATCAGTAGTACACGGCCTGAGGAGGACCATCATTTCTGTGGACCATTGTGGATTAGTGACATACCGATCTTGTGTGTTTCATATCTGGTATGGTTCAGCGCTCAGTCATCATGTGTGGGTAAGTGCATACCGATCTTGTGTGGGTCAGATCATGTGTGGTTCTTGCGCGGGGTAGTCCCTATCGACTTCAAGGGGGTTGGATACTCTGTGGGTCTTGCGGGGGTAAGTTACTACCAATATTGTGTTGGTCAGACTCTGTATTGTCAATAGTAGTGCCTCTCGAAAGAATACAATGATCTAGCTTCTTGACCAATCATATGTACTTATGTGATTTACTTATACATGGATTGATCTGTGTTTATTTCCATGTGCTTTGGGATTGAGATCATTCATTGTGGTTTTCCTTTATGTAATTCTATGAGACCTTCAGGGGTCTCGGGTCCCTAATGGGTATTAGTATACTCCCCCCTGAATGGGCTTCGCCCACACCTTGTTGTGTTATTTGCAGATGAGGAGCATCATGGCTCAAATTTGTGGGAGCCAGGACCAGGAGGTACACTAAGGTGATTGGATTACAGGGAGAGGAGTGGATATTAGTTATACCTACCCTTCAGGTAGGATACTCAGTGGAAGATTGCAAGATCAGTTATTTGTTTTTCAGTTGTAGTTGTTCCATTAATTTGGGATTATATTCCGGCCTATTTTTATCTGAGTACACACCTTTACCAATGCAGTTTTACATCATGGTTGCATCTTGTTGTATTCTTAGATTGTGTTTTTTTATTGGTTTAAAGACAATGCCTTCCCTTTTTAGGGATACACTGTTTTGGTGCTAGTCTCCAATCCATGGCCTTTGGAAGGCAGGCTTGGAGTAGTCATGACACATGCCCTTGAAGATGGGTTGTGACATGTATTATATATTCCTTTATTCTCACACTCAATATGACCCTGAAAAAAATCATATAATAGTCTTGTATACACTGGGAGAGAATTATTCATATGATAAGATAAAAAAAGATCCACATTTGGATGGAATAAATTAACATGATGGGTCATATTATGTCATAGATAGTAGTATAAGTTAACCCAAGGAAGGGTAGAGCATTAGATTCCTGGGAACAAACCAATAATTTCTTTGGAATACTATTTTTCTTGGGTATAGTTGGATATCTCAGGAATTTTAAATAAGACTTATCCCATGTTTAATCATCTCTTATGGGATTTAATAATAAGTCCAATAAGTTATCATGGTCAGAATACTATGAGACATCATTTCACGAGATGAAATGGAGACTAAATACACCATTTGTGATCATTATTCCCGAGGATAGTAGAATCTATACAGTTTATTCTAATTCCTTGGGAATTAGTATAGGAGATGCTATGATCCGAGAAGAGAATGTCATGGGATATATGTCTCATTAGTGGATTCCACATGTGGGGAACTAACTGATTCATGATCTTGAGATAGCTTCTATTTTTTTCCATGCATTTTTGTAGGCATTACATATGGGGAATGTGTTTTGTGGTGTAAATAAACCACAACATCCAAAAAAAATTTACATAGAAAGAGTTGAATCATATGAAACACCGGTGGGTGGAATACTCAATGATTTTTGACATCAATCATTCCTACATACCCTGATTGGGAAAAGAATTTAATGAAACTCTAACACGATGGACTCCGAAAAAGGCAATCGACATGAATATATTATTTCACAGCTTATGTACATGTTTCAAGAGATGATATTTGTTGGGGTTGAAGGATAGTGGAAAGATTAATTTAATCTCTTCCATGGAATTAACATTCAGTCTTATTGATTGGGTGAGGATGATAGAACTATTATCTTATGAGATCTTGGTCTTACATGAGAGAATAGAATGTGAGAACGAACTACTAGGTTAGACCATTTGTGAGTATGAGATCACCCACATCCACAAATATGTTTAGGTTTTAGTAGACACATAGGAGGATTTTCTTTGATTTTACCATTCCTCTATAAGGGATATGCATGAGGGTATTACCCAAATATATCATGAATTATGCCATCCATATTAGGGGTCAATCATGAAGTGGTAGTTAATTGGGTGCATTACTCACTATTAAATGTATCAACGGGTGATGGAAGATCTCCTATGATTAGTGGGTATTTTAATTTTTTTCCCTATTAATAAGTTTTCACTTCAAAAAGTCACGTTTCATTTCATGAAAATAGTTTTTAAATAACCTCTAGGTTGTGAAATTGTATGGGTGATCATAGATTGGTTGACAAGGGAAACTCATTTTCTATATATTCTTGAGACTCATTCAGTGGATGATCTCATGAGGATCTATATTTATGAGATTATAATTTACCATAGGGGTACACATTCGATAATATCAAATACAGATTCTTGTTTCAGATTGTGGTTTTAGCAGGAGTTGTAGGGGGAACAAGGTTCACAAGTAATTGTGAGTACTACCCTTCACCTAAAGAAAAAAGGCCTATCCAAGAACATGACACATGTTTTGGAGGACATGCTCTGAGTATACATCTGTTATTTATGATGTCCTTGGGAGAAACACGTACTTATTGCCACATTTTTCTATAATAATGGAATCCAGTAAACCATTTAGAAGGATACATATAAGGTTATATACAGAAGGTCGTTCTCTTCACCCATATGAAATAAAGGGGAATGAGATGATGTGACACTAGGTCATCATCTTATTCAGAATAAATCAATGTATGTTATTACAAGAATCATATATATATATATATATATAGCTTTTTTCTAGAAATACGTCTTACACCAATCATCATCATCGACCAATAGAGTTTGAGGTGAGGATTTGTGTTATCTTTCGAGTTTATACTAGACTAAGAAATATACTGATTCAGAAACAATGGAAGAGAATCAGGTATGATTGTAACCTACTGAACTTTCAATGGTCTATTTCTCTGCTAATGTGTATAGAGGCACTCAGTCCAAATCCTCAATGATGGTACTTTTTCTGAATTTAATATTTTTAATTGATTGTCTATTTATTAAGGGTTTTGTTTGAAGAGATTAATTAAATTGATTGATAAATGAATTTGTATTTATGATTTTTATAAATATTAGGATGATTTAGTTATTGGGAATTTTTTCATGATATTATTGAGCTTCGTGTGATATTTTATTACATTAACAGCCATATTAGTAGACGATTTTGATCATAATTCCCAAGTGTTGAGGCTTTAATCCAAGACGTATCATAACTGTGGTTGTATTGCTAATAAATACTTGCTTATAGTTCTATATTAATTGTTAGAATAATTCATAGAATCCACATGTCAAAAAAATATTTCCTAAATCTATGATATTATGATTTTATCATACACAATTTTAACCTATATAATATTTAACAAACTTCTACATTAATCACATGAAAATGCCAAATTATGAATCACCACAATAGATGAATTAATTATTAATTTAAATGGTTATTAATATCATTTATCATTAATTTATTGATGAGTTATAAATTTAATAAAATTAAAAGGTCTAGAAAAGAGTAGTGCACCGAACACACACGTGAGGATGAGGACATTTAAAAAATACATTTTGATTTAATGAGATATTGAAATATATGATTCGTTTTAAACTTGTTTTTAATAATTTTAAGAAAATTTATGTTAAACTATTTAAGGAATATGTGAATAATATATTATTAATATATTTATATTAATATTTAAAAAAATTATAACACTAACAATTATGTTATTATAAATGAATGCAAACAGAAATGATTATGAAAACAATGATAGAATGAAGGGAATATCATGTAGAAACATGAGTTTTGATGTTCCTATTAGTTATTCGTATATTATGTTGTCATTAAAATATATCTTATTAAGATCTTATGTTCTAACCTATTTTAATGAGAAGAGGGTGGTTTATTTACAGCTCATGGTGGAAGACTGTTTTCATTCCACAACTGACCCTCAACTAGGCTCACAAATATGAAAATTTATATATGTAAATATAGAGAAATAGTCTTATTTAATATTTTATATATAGGTTTCTAACATTAAGCCCCAAATTTTACAGCCATTGGACTTTTGGATCCCATGATATGGGTTTTTTCTTAAACAGTGTGCTACTATCTAGTTTTGTGTTGAATTTTTCCTTTCTTTGAATGTGAGTGCAGTTTTAGATATTATGATTCATTTAAATATGAACCATTTATTCTAAATGGTCGATAGGGAAGATATTTTATTTCTCAGCATAAAATATCATCTTAATTATATGATTTTAGAGTGAGAAAAGTCAATAATGGTGGGATCCATTCAAATCATATACAGAATTGTGGGTGAGAATTTCATGCATGAATTAGGATTTTATATATTTTATTTAGGTGGTTAAAATTTTATCCAATATTGATATGGATATAATCTAACATATAATATATTTTTATTAGATTGGGGATTTTATATTGATCCCATATATTCAATTATCATGGTTGTTCAAGCAATCTCCATATATTTGGAAGGGATTCTTCTGTGGTTTATATGGCCATTTAGTTGGCCAAATCAGCCATATATTAAGTTAAACTATTTTTAGTAAATTTAATTAGGAAACCTAAATAAATAATATAAACATAATTTGGAAAATTATTTTGATATTTCTAATTAAAATATTAAGCTGACACCAATCTGGATTAATTTAAATAGTCCTTAAACAAATATTTATTATGAAAACCTGGGCATTACAGACCAATTACATTTTTTTACATGAAAATAAGATAAAAGGGAATATATAAAAAAATTATTAATAAATTAATATCATTAACTCCTAATCAATTAGTGTTGTGAATCTCTATGTGTACATATAACATTGGAAAAAAATTCAACCATTTTCACCCACCATTGAATATTAATATTTTATTTTCTCTATATAGGGGGTCTATACTGGTTCACTCATTCCTAAATAATTCCACCAAAAAATTTCACTATAATAAAATTCCAAAAACAATTCATTTTTCATACTAAAATGGGAAATTAAAACATTATGGACTCAGAACTCACTCATCCCATGATGATAAAATATTATTTATATAGGTTCACTTATTCACCAACAAAACATGAAAATAATATAGTTTTAAAGGGATATCAACATTCATTAACTATTATAATTTTCACAAGAATCAAATGGTATTTTTTTCTTGTTTTTAGTGGAAATGGGAAGGTAGGAATATAATGTCCAAAAGAGAAGAAAAGTGGAAAAAAACTAACATAGAAGAAATACAAATTTCTTGAAATAAGACATGGAAGGTAATGTAAATACATATTTACAAAGGAATTAATGTTCAAAATAAGACAATATATAGAGAAATTTGTATGGGGTGAAATGATGAAATATGTAAAAACATATAAAACCACTCCCAAAGACATAACAAAATATAATGCAAGTGATATTTTTTTCTTTATTTTAATTGTTTAACTTGAATCAAATCTCACACTCTTCTCACAACCAATGTTTGATATCCTCATGAAACTAATTTTAATATGTATGAAAGATCAAATTTTTAGGATGATTTATTTTTCACCCTCCCAATATAAATATTTTGTTTCAATATTTTCACACATTTATCAATTTTGGATATCATTTGTATAAAATGAAATATACATTCACAAGAATCACCAAATAAAAACACCTCCCTCACACATAATCTGATTTTTTCACTAAAAAATATTTTTTTCATAGTTAAATCAATGAATTGTTAACCAAAATGAAATCCATTCCACCACAGAAAAAATTAAAATAAACTATAAAATGAAAATAAATGAATTAGTTTGGTGTAAAATAGATTGGTATTGAAATATATATTAAAAAATGGGTTTTCTTTGGATCAAATTATTTTTCAAAATAAACAATTAATTTACGGATTTTGTGAGGATATTTGGACACATTGATTGCCAATGGGCTTGGAAAATGCCTCTATATTGTTAATGTATGTTAATGAAGGCAATTTTTCAAAAACGTCCACACACTAAAGACTATTTATCAGGCCTGAGAAAATATAGGGTATAAAAATATGGTCATAGGTCAACTTGGTATAAAAGATAATATTTTCTTCATGGTTCAAGAATAATCATTTTCGATGTCAAAATTAATGAAATAAAAAATTATTGTTATTAAAAAAATTATCCAAATTTATGATGAAAACAATAAAATGTTCAAAATGAAAAGATGACTTTTGATACCTCAAAACTGTTAAAAAAAATTTCAAATTTTATTGTGAGTAATTTAGAATAATTATTTTGTTTTATTGTTTTAAATTTTTAAATACAGAATAACACATATGAGAAAGAGGGTGAAAAGGGTTTTATGAAGAAAGTGGTAAATAATGTCAGACTAAGAGAGGATTATAAATAAATAGATAAATATAGAGAGAGAGGAGGAGGAGGAGGAGGAGGAAGGGAGAGATAGATGGAGTTAAATGGAAAGAGGTTCCCGTAGTTTTGAATTTGTGGGTCTATATCTTCATCTAATGATTGGCCGATTGAAGTTGATGTGGTTATTGAGGAACATGTCATATCTAGTGATGATTTTGAAAATTGACATTACCAATATGGTAATTAAAAAGAAATAAAAGATTTTTCTTTTAATGATATACAAAAAAGAAATTATAAACTCAATCAAGTAATAGAAAATGTGGGTTTCTTTCCATGAGAACTGTATTTATTTAGACTATGGTCGGAAAATTACATTAGAATAACCATAATACAGTGATTGAAACCATATTTTCTCAGCTCTAGTGTTCATAAAAAAATATCCTCATGGAGGTCTATTGTTTATTGGATAATTTATTAACTTACTTTCTTATGTGATTGTATTTAAATGGTGGTGAAAAGGGAATAAAATTATCCTCCATTAGTCTTTAATTGGTAGTATGATGTAGCTTATCAAGGGTTTTTTATATTCTTGTAATTTCATGAAGATTCTTCAATTTTACTAGTGAATTTATGCATGGTAAAGACAATATGAAATCATAGTAAGATACCTTTGTTGTTTAAACTAATTTTTTTCCATCACATTATAATTTTATGTAATGAGGATCAATGGGGACATCATACTCTATAGATTTCTCAATATCCATTTATTCATTGTTGTTTGGAAAATAATGGAATATTTTAACCTCACCAGTGATCACAATATTTATTATCGAATGAATCATGAATGATTCACTCTCATTAACACAAGTTAAGAACAATCATTCAGGTATCACCTCACACACAAGAGAATTTTCAAAATCCTGGACGGGAAATGATTATTGTTGTATAATATGATTTTATTTAATATATGAACATTTTTTCAAATTTTCCTCATTACCATCAATGTTGTATTAGGGGAGATCAATGTTGAGATGATATTAAAAAGAGTTTTCAAGATCATTTTGATCGATGGAGTTAACATGTGAACGGTCAACATCAACTTCTCTATTTATGACATTATTAATGAGGATGAAAAATTTAAAATCTATTTTATCATTATAACCTTAAGAACCTGATGGATCGAGGTTCAACAAACTCTTAGATATACTATTATATGTACTGATAAAGAATACAAAATGATTCTCTAATTGGTATAATATTAATTGAAATATATTGAATGTGACCAGTTGGTCATAAATTTCCATGGATTAAATGCCATCATGGACAATATTTTTTGTTATATATTTTATTATTAAAGGTATATATAGAATTATAGGTGATTGGAAATAATATATCTCACCTTATATTTTAAAGACAAAGAAATTAGCTGGGAAGATTAGACCATCATCCAGAAAAAGAGAATCCTTGATTATTCCTCTAGGGTAGGTAGTGAATGGATTGAATAACTGAATTAAAACACCCATTTTTTCAAAGGTCCTATAACAATATTGGATAAGACATTTTTTGGAATGAAATATATAGAGTCTCTTAGTTTAATGAGTTCATCATCAAAGATGGAACCCCCTACCTCGAATGAAATCATAAGGGTACTATTATATTTTCACATCATGTGAATGGATTGGTCTGTTAAAACATTTTCAATGGTACTACGTTGTCTATTTTGGGTGAAAAATTCTTTTAGAAATTTTTATACTAAGGTATTTTTTACTGTAATTTAAGAGGGGAACATTAAATTCAAAATGTCTAAATATTATAATCGTTTCTCAATCATGTTCAAAGTGTTATTAGGCTTAGAGATGGCATGTGGAAATGGAATTGAATTATTTATGAGAATATAAGTAGTTGAGGGAGTGGATTTAGGTTCATTTTTAGATCATTTGTTTTTTTATTTTTTCATCCCAAAATTTAAAGATGATTTATTGGATTCACTATGATGTGTTATAATTTTCTTTAAATATATAAGTGAAATTTCACTTACATTTACCTTAGGGTTGAGTAATGGTTGAGCAGGGAGTTGGGATGAATTGGATTTTTGTCACTGGTTAAGGTGGGGTTCAAGTTGAAAAATATAGTTTTCAATGTTTTTGAATACAGAATGAGGGTGGAGATAAGACTATCCATATAACATTCCCATGGTTTCTTAGACGAAGATTCATGTACCACATTAGGATTTCCTTGATTTTGGTTCTTGGGAAATATATTATACTGGTTTGGGATTTGAGAAAGTTCACAATAATAGTGCTTTCTTGGATTAGAAGTAAAATTGTTCCTTTTATAATTGGGAATAAAAGGATAAGGTTGTTTGAAGTTACCACCACCTTGAAAATTTTGTAATTAGGTTGGATTTTGAGGAGGGAACTAAGGGGGACAAGGGATTAAATTACCAAACCCCAATAAAGGGTTATAGGTTGAAGTTAAGGGATCAAATTGGGGTTAGCTAGAGTTTCTAATGAACTGATCTGATATTTTTTGGTCAGTTTTCCTTTTAGAAAATTTTCTATTGATATCCATTTGGCTAAATGAATCAGATGGATCATCATAATGTTGTGAACATATTTTAGTTGGGTGATCTGGTGAGCTACAAGTTCCATGAATTTTAATAGGTCCAGGGAATAGAGATTTTTGAGATGATTAGGTTGGATATTTGTAATCCACCAGTTGATATCGCATAAGAAATGTATTTTCACTCAATTACCAAGTTATATATTTGGGATCTAGGGATTGATTCTCTTGTACATGTTTAACTTAATAATTTTCTTGATTTTATAATTTTAGTGTGTTTGCAACCATATTTCTTATGAGTTATCTTAAAGCATCCAAAAAAAAATTCTACAACAGAACTGAAACATATGACTTCAATGAGAGCTATATCCATATCCAATAACCCCTAATAGAATTATTTAATCGAGCGTTATTCAAGAATAAGGTGGTGTGCCAAGGTTTCCAAATTTTTCGAACCTCTTCCATTACTCCCGGAATAAATCATTGGGGAATTTATGGATGCCAATTATTTCATTTTGGATTGAATAAGTTCTAGAATAAGGGAATAATTTATCTAGGAAGAGTCTTTTCATGTAATTCCATGTGGCTATTGAAGTAGGGGGATGGTGTAGATCCCTGACATGGTAGACTCATCCCGAGAGAAGGGGAATGCTCAAATATTGATTTATTATTAATAAAACCCATGATGAATCATGGTTGAGAACACCACCTAGAACTCATGGAGGTGATGATGTGGATCCTCAATGGATATCCTGGTAATTCATTTTATGGAAGGTGAGTTCATTAAGGGGGTTTCCATAGGATTGGATATATCTAGATCAATTTTTTGGGTATTGAATTAGATTTAATTGATTTTATTAACCATAATGTTCATCCTTTGTTGACAGAGTGTTTTCTAAATTTTTGGGTTAAAAAATGAGTTGGTTTATTGGGAGGCTACAGATCATTTAGAGAAGATTTTAAAGGATGAGAAAGGATGGTATTTCGTTTTGTTTTATTTTCAATTATGTTATTTATGGGAAGAAACATTTTTCAATAATGTTGTAGGTATTTTTGTTATTTTTTGATCATAAAGTACAGTTTACTAGATGCAAAATCCCCAAAAAAAATATAACCTTTGTACCGGTGATTGTCTCCCTTAAACCATATAATGGAAGACTGCTCTGCTAATGAGTATTATAGAACTCAATTTAAATCCTCAGTGATAGTACTTTTCTAGAGTTTATTTTTTAAAATTTATTGTCTTTTAATTTGGGTGTTTGTTTGTATAGAATAATTAAATTAATTTATGGATGAATTCATATTAAACATTTTGATAAATTTTTGGGTAATTCTTTTATCAAGTATTTATTCTTATGATATTTATGAGATTTTCATGATATTACATAATATTAACACCCATGTCAAAAGAATGTTTTGATCATAATTTGTATGTGTTGAGGATTAAATAAAATAATTAACTCAACTAGTCTTATAATCTTAGTCTCTACATATTTATGGTACTTTATTTATTATTACAATAATCAATGAAGTACACATGTAAAATTTTTAATTATTCCAGGAAATTTTATGTTTAACATACACAATGTTAACCTAAATAATATTTAAATATAAAAAGATCTCACTCAATTGACAACCCCAAATTATGTCTCATCCAAATAGATGATTTACTAAGACAATAAATTAGTTATAAATATTGTTAATTATTATTATGGTGATGAGTTATAAAGAGAATTAAAAATAATAGTACAAGACAAGAGTAGTTGTCCTATCACACATCCAAACATCAAATAAAATTAAACACAAACATTTTATTGAATGAAAAAGTGGATGAAGGGAAAAAATTTCATCTTAATTTAAGAAATTTCATAAAAATTAAAATTAAAATTAATATAGTGGATGAAACTATGAGATGATGAAGATACATTCATTAATATTTAAAAAAAATTAAAACAGAAACCCTTACAAGATTACAAATTAAATTGAATTGAAATGAACATGAAACTAAAGAGTGGAGGAAATGTTTATAAATTAGAATACTGGGTTTATAAGGTCCTATTATTTACATTTAAATGTTATTTACATGATAATTAATATTCTATTCTATGAAATTTAATATTCTTCCAAGGAGAGTATCAATGTGTATTTATAGCCCAATATGGTGGACTATTTTACATCCAACGCTATCCCTCAACATGGCTCACCAATTTTGAAATTTATAAAATGGGATATGGAGAAGTATTATTATTAATAGTTATAGATATTGATGTAAAATTTTCACCGTCAAAATTCAGTATTCAGTAGACTTTTGGAACCAATGTTATGGCCATTTTTCTAAACATTGTTCTATCATCTATTTTTGGGTCAAAAATTCCCCCAAACTAAATGTTAATACATTAATGGATATGAGGATTCTTTAAAATCCTAGCCATTTTTTCCAAAAAATTTAGAGGGATTGTACTGTATTTCACAAAAAAAATATTAGATCAATTTCACAATTGGATTGGGTGAAATGTTAATAATGGGGGATGCTTTCAAATCCCATAATGAATTCTGTGCTAGATATTCATGAATCTATTGGACCCTTTATTTTTAGATTTGGGACTTATATTTTTACCCCATATTTATATGGATATCAAATATCATATTATCAAGATTGATCTTGATTTTAATTCAGTATTGAACCATGACATTAAATAATCATGGATGGTACAATTTCTTACACATATTTTGTTGAACTTCTTCTGTGGTCCATATTACCATTTAGATGGTCAAATTATCCAGGAATATAGTATTATTATTTGTAGAAAATTTATTTAAAAATAATACAGAACAAGAATCACACAATTTTGATATGTAGGGTGATAGTTATCATTAAAACATTAAATTGAATCAATGCATTTTAATTAAAATTGAGATCAAAATTTATATTTAATATTAAAACATGTGTATTCCACACCATGTATGCAATTTTCCTTGAAAATAATTAAAATTTAGTAGATAAAAGGTTATGAATAAACGAAGAAAATCAGTAATCTATTTCATTTTTTTCTTTTTGCTGTTTGAGATTTTTATGAGAGCCATACATATGGAGAATCAGTTTTAGTTACCTTAGTGGCATCAGGCCATAAACAAAAACTGTTACATATCTCAGCTTCATTGATATCATTATAAACCATATCATGATCCTCATTCTATGGAGGTTTTTTTGGGGGTTGATACATCCTTTGAGGATAATCCTATCCATATTTATTATCATTACATAAAGGATCCTTGTGGATAGATAATTATTTTGGTCCAGGTGTCATCGTAGCATGACCATGTACTAGTTGAGACATGAGACGAAGATACTGATGTATGTTCCCTATTTCTGGAATTATTATTAGATGATTCATGAAAACTATTGGAAGGTAAATTCAGGAATAAAATTCTTTAAGGGGGAGTGATTTTAAGAATAATACTTTTCTCTAAGGTAAAAAACCTTTTTATTTCTAGATTCATTACTTTCGTTTACCTTTTTTGAATTTTAGGGATAATATAGATGAAATGGGGGTGTTCAGGTCTTTTATTTAGTCTAGAACTTGGGTTTTTAGGGGGATAGCTGGGTTACAATGTTATTAGAAAATATGCATCACAGGCCACAAAATATCTCTTAACCATGTATTTTTGTCTAATTTTCTATCATGGGCTACACTGTTTGTTGACAATATGCAGCATGGGATGAATGCCCAAGTAATTTTTGAAGAGTTTTTAATATATGGAAACACTTTTTTATTTAATGGTTCGCCTAAATATTTCCATTGACTATGAGATGGGGTAATGAGGTAGTTTTGGGTGGATAGATGGTACACATTTTTTAGATCCATGTAATCTTACTATGAACCAAAATTTTTAAATAGAAAATTTCCCCTTTACCCATATTTATTTTAAAATATAAAAAAACTCTATATTTCATTCACTAGGGGATATGAGGTATTGCCATCCTACTTTGGGAGCATATACAAGAATTTTCTATAGTATTTGATTTCATTTCGTGATCTAGACTTCGTTTCAATAATTTTTTTTCATGATGGATGAACACAAGTGAGTTAACATTTAAAATTGAATACTTATATTTATGACTTGTTGTAGTCAATGCTATTATAGTACATAATATTAGGCATTATTTATAGGTTTTTAGTCAATTATTAGACATTCATCTGATATAGATTGAAAAAGAGGCTAGGAATGTATCTGTAATCCTCTATGGGATTAAGGTAGGTTGTATATACATTTTCCCAAAATGTGTTAATTTTTATATATTTTTATCATTATACGTCCTTCTAAAAAATCGGTGAAATTATTTCTAAATTAGTTGAACATTGATTTAAATAATAAGAACTAATTTTGACTTTCCATGAAACCTATTTTTAGGTTCTATGTTTATCACCTCATCTTGAACCACCCAATGGGGTGGGATCTGCCTTTTTATCATGATTATTCCACCCGTTAGGTGTGACGATAACACCATGTATAATTGGTAAGTTAATGGGAATTTAAAGTGAATTGTTACATGTTTTAATTACTATATAGAACTTCTTATTTAGTATAATAATGTTTAAATTGTTGATTTCCTTATCTTTTATATAAACATGATGTGATTTATGAACTGGTGAATAAATTATATAGGATGCCTTGAATATTTCTACTCCTTGGATACAATTAAACTTTTGGATGTCATGGATATTTCTACTCATTGGATATGGATTATTCAACTAACTAGGTTGCATTGGAGATTTATTCTCTATTAATCCTTGTTACATTACATATATAGATTCCTTGGACTTTTCTACTTTTACGATCTAGTTTAATGATATTACATGATATTCTAGGATGCCTTCAATATTTAACATCTTATATATGACCCATTAGGATGGATTAGAAATTTCTAATCCTCATATCTGAATGATTAGGATTCAATAAAAATTTATACTCCTTGGATATTTTAAGCATGATTGGATTAATTTTTTTGGTTAATTTATATATTTTCTATTATAATAAAATCCAAACTTTTTCTACTTTTAATGTTGCTTTTATGTGAATTTTAGGTAAAATATATTCATCAAAATGTTTTTTTATTTATACATTTACATGTCATTGATACATATGAAAATATGTGTTTAATTATTATGAATGTATTTAAGTGTTCTAGAAACATTCATACAATATGATTGTAATAGTAATTTATTGTTTGGAATAACCATGTTCCTAATGAATTATATAAATAATATACCCTACATTGATTGATAATTATTGATTAAACAATAATTACATGTTTAATAAAATAAATATATGTCTCCTAAACCCTAATTTTGTGAACATCTGTACATTATCAACCCTATGTTTGAAGTTTATAGCTATGAAAAGGAAGCATACATTGTTTTAGTCGACAATGGTGTATTAAATATATGTGATTATTAGCATTTTCTTCAATATTAGTGATAGAAGTAAATATTGTTTCAAAATAGTATTATGAATGATTCAAAGGATCATATTCATCAAAGGTAATCATTCCAATTTTCATGGAAGTTAAGACTATCGTAAATCATTTTAAATTCAAATATTCAATATTTATTAGGCAATATTTTAGTAATATTTTTACCGAGACCTGTTTGACATAAATTATAAATATTAAGACCTTCATATTTGAAAGAAACAATGAGAATATAAAAACATAATATAGAGATATGATTTTTGATGAAAAAATATGTTCTTTTAAATAGATATTTGTCATCTCCTTTAGAGTAAAAAATTAGTGACATATATGTTTTGATCTATTAGTTTCTACTAATATCACTAATGGTATACCTTATTGTTAATTAATTTTAAATAAGTTCATGAAAACATTTTTAGAGTTATACATTATATAAATACATATTTATTCATCGTTATTTAAACTTTTGTACTACTATTTAAAGAATTCATGTGGAACATTGAAGATATATTTTCTTCAATTGTACATTTTTAAATATTAGTCACATTTTTTAATTTTATGATGAATATTTGAAAAAAAATTGTATTCTCAATAAAATAAATCTATTTTCGTTAATTTGAGTTTTGGAATCTCAAATTATGTGATTATGGTAAAGGTCTAATATTTTCTCAGAATAAGATATTGATATATGGTTCCATTTAAAATAACCATAGGGCCTTGTAATATAATTATTCTAAAGGTGTTAGCTACCTATACTCAGTTTTAGAGGACATGTGATAAGTGTACCTAAAAAAGAATATCACCTACATCACGGGGATATCACTGAGGAGTGTGTGATGTGATCTTTGTGCCTGGACCCACGATACATCACAATGTTCAATAAATAATATATTTAAAATATTAATTCATATTTAATAGAGAAATAAAGGTTCATTGTATACACACGATTATCAATTTGAATCTATCCATTTCTTTAAATGCATCAGAATACACCCCCTTCTGTGTCTTACTCATAGTCATTCCAATCCGAAAATTGGAATCAAATGCTAGGATCAGTTGAATATTTATTTTGGAGGATTTATTTCATAATTTATACTATTAATTCATATTAGAGCAAGGATATATTGATATATATCTATTTTTGAAAATTCATAAAATATCATGTTTTCACTATTCAATACCAATACGTGGTATCAATGGTCGGGGCTCTACTATTATATTTTCCTTTTTAAAAATCATTGAATTTTCATTCAATATAATAAAAAATTATTATCATATGTATCTTTTTTCTCTATAAATCACATGTTAATGATTTATATAATGGAAAATCTATAAATTTTAAATTCTAGAGAAGGTATGTCAGTGGTTCATTCTCAATACCTTAATGGTGATAATTATGGATGGTGGAAAGATTACATGACTATTTATTTGAAAAATCATGAAATAATAGATTATTTGAATGTTCAAGATTCTTATTAATTTCTAAATGATGATATGAAGAAATTATAAGATGATTAAGAAAAAATATGATCTAAATTTGAAAGCAATGAATTCTATTGTTTGAGGTCTATGAAATGATTAGTTTAACCATGTTATTAAATTTTCTAATATATATGATATGTGGAAATATATTTATTTTTAATATAATGGTTATTATTATATTATACAAATAATAGAGTCCATTAGAAACATGATGTGGGATACTTTCAGAATAAATAATAGAGAAAGAAACATTTACCTGAATGGGAAACTAAAAATAATCAATAATATTTCTACTTTTTTCGTTCCAGTTATGTAGTCAAATCAATTGTTAAGTTCATTTATATTATTATATTCTAATTGAAATGGAATATCTAATAATATATAAAAATTAACACTAGTTAATGTTTTAGAAATTAAAGACTTAATTAGAAACATGATGATGTATGAATCTATGAGGATGAATTAAGTTAAAAATAATATAATATATGAATAAGATTCTATCAAAACTACTTTGTGTCATTTATATGATTCATCTATTCCATGAAGAAAAAAATAATTATTAAATCTTGTAGAAATGTTCGAAAAACTATATATCATGAGAAATAAAGTGACTAAAGACAATAGATGTTTTGAATGAAATGAGAAATGTCACATAATGTTTTAAAATTCCATATTTAAAGCTCAAGTGAAATATGATTATAAATTAAAAGGAAACAAAACCATGAAGGCCACCTTTATGGATTCACTTAGTTTATGTGGTTAGTGTTCCACAAATTTTGAGATGGATTACAAAATGAAAATGGTACATCTTATGCCCTATACTAATGAGGTATAATATTCTCTTTCTATCTCTCTAAAATCTAATTATAAAAAACATTATTATGATTAGTTATATAAGTATAATTTAATGATAAAAGATAAATTTGAATCTATAAAAAAAGTAATATAGAAAATATAGAAACTGATATGATTTTATGTAATTAGAAAATGAAAACATGGAAAAAAATTTATATTTGATGTCTTATTATTCCAAAAAAATTTGATCTACATTAAAAAAGTATTAAATGATGAAGTAGAATCACATAAAATATCAAAATGTAAATTATTTATAGGGAAAAATATTTAAATGTTATTCATGGAAAAAAATATATAAAAAGGGAATAATATGGGATTGGTAATAATTGTTAAAATCCAAAGTAATAATGGATATATTTTGTTCCTCACCTATATAAAAAAATTGTGTCAACTACTAAATATTTATATTATTGTATAAATAGAAATTATGGAAAAAAAATTCTTTAGAAAACATCAATTTTTTGATATTGGGAATGTTTTTTTTGGTGAAAATAATTGTAAAGCTATAACAGTAGATAATATAGAAATTATAAAAAGATTTTCGTTACCCAAAAGCATAATTTTTGAAATTTCTAGACCCAAAAGTGTATAGGCATCAATAGGAACTCGTATTTGATGTCTTTCTGGAATAAAACATTGAAATACATTTTTAAATCATTAATTGGTTACTTGATAATTATAAGGAAATCTCTATCATAACAATTGAGTGGTCAACTCTGAAGTAGTTCATTTTAAAAAAATTCATGACACTAGAACATTTAGCAAAAAAAATATTTCGTTTCCATATGTGCACTTTTTCTTAAATCTTATATATATAAGGATAGAGATCATTCTAATATAATTTTTAAATCCTTTCTTCCTATTCAAATTTAAACTATTAAAATATTTTCTATATAATTGTATATATGAGTCAGTAAAATATTAAAAATAGTTTTAAGAAACACTACACTATTTTTTTAATATTTTTGGAAAAACAATTTTTTCATAAAATTAGTTATATAACATTTTAAATTATAATATCTTTCTTACAAAAAATTTCTTTTCAAATGTCGAAATCTATAATGATTGTTCATTGTTTTTCAAATAATTAATGTGAAGCATAATTTTCATCTTTTCAGAAAAAAAAACATATCTCCTTCTTTAAAACCTAATAATCTTGTTCTTCAAAAATCTTTTTAGTTTTTTGTTTATATTCTTTGAGGTATATTATGTCAAGGCCAAAAAATATTTTCTAAGTAATGATGAAGTGATCAATAACATTATGATCATAGAAATGGCTAAATTATATGAAAACAAAAGGAATTCCTTCTTCTAATATATTACATTATCATTATACATCATATTTTAACGACTAATTGAAGAATAATATTGAAGAGATAATAATGTTCAGGCTTTCTATGAACCAGATGTTTTGTCATTAAATTTTTTTAAAGGTGTAATAACTTTTAATGAATTTATTTTTAACGCTAACATATTAAATGGAGAAGTATAAAATCTATGTATTTTTTTAAATTTGTCTAGAAAGACATAGGAATAGACTTAGAAATCATTAGTTTGATGAAGTGTTTTTGATGCACTTCAATTCGAGTATTAGATTGTGAATGAAATTTCAATATGAAAAGGAAAATTTGAATCATTTAAATAATAAATGTTATGTATGATTTGATTATTATTAAGGGAAGTTGTTACTTAGTTGGACCTTGAAAAAAATGAAAGATCTTTTGGAAGAATTTGTTTCTTATTCTTCTCTATATCAACTATCTCCAGATGTTCACAATAGAGAATAAATAATGTTAAGAGTTTTAGTAGTTTTATGACAAACTATTTTATAATTGGACGGTTGGGATAATCCATATATTCCTTCTTCGCATCCCGAAATTTCATCATTTATATAACTTACATAACATTAACTACCTCATACCCATTTTTTAAGAGCATTTACTAGTAAAATATGTGTTCAAAATTGATTCGTGATTTTATTTTTATATTTATATTCATAATTAGTTATCTCTTGTATAAACATGTTCTCAAATGATTAAATCTCAATATATTTGTTAAATTATTATATTACTATGAGTAATGAATAATTCTATTAATAAATTAAATATTTTTCTAATTATAACATATTTATAAATTATTTTCCTTGAATATATTTTTAATGCTATGTCTTAGGGAGAGTTATTTTAAATATATAGAAATTATTATACCTTCCTTTAATTAATTTAATATTCTCATTATAAATTAATTTTATTAATATAATAATGTTTTATAAATTCACGTGGATTATTATTTATCATTATTTCATGATTTTATGGGGAATTTAACAATAAAAAATTAATTCCAATATTATTGATGTCACAAAAGGGGGAGAGGATTATAGGTATAAAATGGATACATGGAGATGTTTTTAAAAAATATATGTATAATTTTGTAGGAGACAAAAATAATATATAGTTGATAAAGGATATATTGATGATAATGAATAGATTTATAAGTAGTTCATGAAAAATATATATATAACAAATAATATTAATTAAATCAGTCTTTATTATTTGTTTTAAATTTATTTTTATCATGGGTTTTTCCATAATAAAAATGGGAAGTTTGTTTAAAATGGATTGAAATAATAATTTTGTAAATTTCAATAGTTTTTTCAGGCTAAAAAAACAAATTTATGTCAGTAATAATGTTTCTTTTATGTGAATATAATATAAATTATATTCATTATAATATTTATTCTAGAAACATCTATAGGTTATTGATCCATGGGAAAATATTTCATATGAGTTATAAACATGTTTTAGTATTATCTAAAAAATCATATATTATGTTTATAATCATAGTATATGATTTATGAAGCCTATGGTTGGAATGAAATGTATGGAACATGTACAATAAACTATTAGAAAAGTATATATCTCCAACCACAAATTTAGAATAAACTAAATGTTTAAACAAACAAATGTATGGTTCATGAACCCTACTTTTGTGTACAGCCTCATGTTTTAAACACTTCATTTGATGTTTTCAGATATATAAAGGAACACATTATATGAAAAACAAATGATAGAGTATTAAATTATTTATATTACCAACACTTTCAAGAATGGTCTGGGTGGAAGTAAATATAATTTTAAAAATGTTTTATGACTCATTCCAAGGATTGTACTCATTGGATTTAATCATCTATATTCTTAAGGAGGTTTATACTCTCTTGACTGATTCTGAATTAAAATATTAATTATTTATTACGTGGTATTTTTTGAAGAATTCAATATGGAGCTCTTTGAATAATAGTATAAATATTTAGAAATTCATCATCTGAAGATAAAATGAGAACACAAAAAATTCATATAGATAGACAATTTTATTGAATAAATGTGTGATTATATATAATAGAGTGGGATCAACTTAAGAGATACACACTGGAAACATATATGTTTTGATCATATCATTTCTATTGTTGTCGCTGCTACTATAACTTATTGTTAATTCATCTTTTACAGGTTTGAAAAATCAATTTTTAGAGTTACACTTTGGAGACATACATGTTCATTAATTTGTATGGTGTTTTTTGTACATCCATTTATAGAAATATGATGAAAAATATATGTTCTATTTTCTACTACTGTGTGTTATAAAAGATCAATAACATCTATCACTGTCATGATAAAATGATATGATAAATCTATGTTCTCGATCAAATCAATCTATATTGATTTGATGGATTTTCAGCAGCTCAGACTCAATTATAGTTGTGAAGGAGTATCATCTTATCAAAATTATCTTTGGATTTATGGTTCCTTTTAAAATAAACCATATGTCCTGTAAAAAGCCTATTTTTGAAGGTATAAACTTAATTTACTCTATTATATAGGACTTTTTATAAGATCACCTACTAGTGAAAATCACCAAGGTCATAGGTAGAGCATTTTTTGAGTGGACTAGGGTATCTTCGTACCATGAACCAATATACATAACTAGGTTTTGTTCCTTATTTATTTCCATTACTTATTCATATTTAAGAGATAAGGTGAGGTTTAGTGAATATAGAAGATAATTATTTGAATTCTATCTAATAATTTAAAAGGATTATAATTTACCCCTCATTTGTCTTAAATATAGTTATTACAGCCAAGAATAATCCTATTTAATTAATTTACATAAAATGTTATGCTGCCTTAGGAATTTTCACTCCATAGATCCTATATATTTGACTTATATAGATTATTCAAATTCCTTGAAATTTTTCATTCCTTAGAAAATGGCCCTTGTAGGCCTTCAATATGATTACACAGTGTAGGACATTTTTGTAGAGGACATTTTTCATAGATATCCATTTTTATTTATAAGTTTTATCTCATGAGACATCATATACCTGATAATATTTCATCTATTTTCATAATAGTTAATATTAATTATTTTTTACAGTGATTAAACTTAAATGCACTGACTGGACTTGTTATTGACATCATTGATGGTGACCTACTGAGTGTTATCTCGTACCCTATTTAGTATGCTAATGTGTACCGAGACAGAAATTATGGATGCATGTAAGAGAAGGAGAATACACCCACTTTTTGATTATGATGGATTATTTCGTTGTAGTATGGAGATCAAGACTATACAATGTATTTTTATGCCATCATTGATAGTTCCTTTTTGGTATTTTTATAATTTTGATACATGTATTGTAATTGTTTCCTATGTATATGTATACTTATATTTATTTATAGAATTCCATGATCATCATCTGAATATGAGACTATTGGATGAGATTACACGGTTATTTATATGATGGATGATTATTCTTCATATTAATAGTTATATAACACGATTTCTCTATTTATTGATATGATTATACCATTTTATTACACATTGATCATGAGGGTATAATATCCCCATTATTCCACCATAGACCCTCACTGCTAGTCGACAATCTGTAGCTTATTGGGAGGGATTCGTGAGGCTATGTGTCCAAGTAGGATCGGTTACTAGTGACTAAAATTGGTCCGAGATGTCATAGACCCCTTGTTTGGGAATATTTTTTGTTTGATGATGTCATCTATTACGATATACGGAAGGGAAATGTATTATACATCTCTATTGATTCACCATGTTATTATGGTCATTGCTAGTGGAGTTGGAGCATAGAACTTCATATTCTATTTTTTATGAGCATGTCAGTTCAGGCCTATGAGTCAAGTTGTGTTTTCATTCTACATTTGGTATTCAATGTTTGGGTGTCGATCAGATATTGATTTGGTTTTTTACTTCCATTTCATTATTAATTTAAAAATTCATTATATTTTGGGATTAAATGATTATGGTTTAGTATTGAATTTTTATTTTATCTTTAGGAGAAGATCATGTTCCAATATTCTCTATATCCCTTGTAATTTATTATCATCCATTGGTGTCATGGGGATGTCACTTAAGGCCAATATCATTACTATCACATCTCAATATACCTGGGGGGTACAACATTACAAATTATATCAAATTCATTTGGGCCTACTTTCTGAAATGATATCAGTATTTGTTGGCCCATTTCTTATATTTGGATGGTTGTTTGGAGATAGGGTTTTCCTAACATGAAAGTCATGACATAAAAAAGATTTAGCAATCCATATTATGATGAACATTAAGATACTAGGGTGTTTGTGTAAAAAATGTTTTAAGGATGATCTATATATGTTTTCACACAATCATCATTAGTAAATATGGTGAGTGTAATATTTCATGCATTTGTATTGGTACTTCCCAATAAGATTTAATTCCTTGTTTTTTATGTCATGATTTATGGAAAATATATGAAATTTTAATAATGGTTGTATTCTGAAAATAATCTTGTAATACATGTTTCTTGTTTTGATTTGAAGTGTTATAAGCCATCAGTTTATTGTGAGTGTTAACAATTTGACCCTACATTCTGTTTATAGAAATAGAACATAATATACATTGTGGAGACCAATATGGAGAGGACACATAAAATGTGGTTGTACCATAAAATGAGGTTGATGAAGTTATGGTTTATTATACTGTTTAAGAAAATCAAGCCATGGATGAAGGGAATCAGAATCATGAACATCTACAGTTTGACCAATATGTTTGGTTTCATGTATAAAATTCACCCATATTATGGGAGGATTTAGAGCCTAAAAAAGTAGAGGAGTCGCTATAAAGGGAAACTAAATCACCTATTTCATTAAAAAATTAGTTAAAATGATTCTCAAGTTGGTAGAATACATTATTGATGATTTAGCATGACAAATATGGGATTTAAAAGTTAGAGATTAGGGTGGTTAATGAATTACATTAGATGATTTGGAAGAATTGTTCAATATGTAATTATATCTTCACACATCTTGAATTTCAATAAAAATATATTTATTTATCTGGAAGAAATAATATCTCATAGTAATAGAGTATGTGGATAAATTTATGAAATTAGTCTACTTTTACGCATATGATTATTCTCATGCATCCTTGAAGTAACACATTTTTGAGTTAGGACTATTACATGATATTCTATTAACAATTTATTTAATTTTCATTAAGATAAAATATGGAGTTGGAAAAATGATAAACCCTGAAATAATGATCTATTTTCTGGAATCTAGTAGGAGGTAGTTTGATTTTCACTACAATAAGATTTATAAACTAAAATAATAGGAAAAGGTGGTATAGGGATGCATTCTTCCCATGTGGTGGAGAATCATAGTTCTAGAAATAATGGTTGGTCAATTTTACTACTTCACCAAAGATTAATCCGTCTTGATTATAGGGTGGTACACATGATCACAATAAGAGGGATTTAAAAACACTATCTAGAGCATATCACAATTATATCCTGACTGGATATTTCCAATGTTATTATCATGTTAATCTAAGGATTGGTTCTAGAAATTCATCACATGATTCTCAGACATTTTATTATTAAATGGGGCGATCTGTTCTAAATTACCGATTTTCATAGAAATAAGAAAGTCAAGGTGATTGAAGGAACACTAGAACTCCTTGGTAATGGAAATCACAACAGAGTAATAAATTGAATGGTTAAATGAATGAGATACAATATGGTGGAGAGAAGGTCATCATATATGATTAATATGTTCCATCTATATTAAGAGGTGTGATTCTTCAAAACCATTCCTATTTACATGCCTTGTTTTATATGGGTATTTCAAACTCTTTTCTTGCTTCTAATGTTGTTGATCCTATAGTTTTTCATGTTAATAATATTCCTTCTATATTGAAATTGAAAACATTTATTGGAAAAATGGAGTGTCATGTTTTAATTCAACATGTTAAATAAAAATGGGTGCAAAAGAATCAGTGTGATACATATATTTCCTTGATATATACATCTATGGGTAGATATTTGGCGAGTAATAGTAGATGAATTTTATGGTTTATTTCCGTTTATTTATTGTATGTTATTTTCACAATATACCATGTGTTGAAGAATATACATAAGGGAGGATGGGGTGTATATGAATTTAGAGATGGAAATATTAAACCATTTGTTAGAATCATATATTAATAGTTGGATTTTGTTAAATATATTTATTGTCTTAGATCAGAAATAGTGGTTTTAAAACCATCATTGCCCATTTTTTTGATTTATTTTTCTGGAAAATGTATTGGGGAATCCAGGAAACAAAGAATTAGATTTTACGATTTATCTCATATTACGGACTAGAACAATTTTACATCATTAATAGGGTATGTAACTAATAAAATCAAGGGAATTGAAAATCCAATTATAATAATTTATGATAAAATGATCAAATCGATTGAGAAAATCCCTATGGGTAGAAGTAATAATTTTTGTGAATAAGGTGGATAATGATCTTAGTATTTGTGTTAATTATAGTAGTCTTATCTATGTTCTGATAAATAATAAATATACCATTCCAAAATATAAAGACTTGTTCCATTAATTGAGGAGATCCTAGTGGTTTTATAAAACTAAATTTACTTAGGGGTATCCGTAGATGTATTTCAAGATAGTGAATATTAATAAAGAAGTATTTTTAGAGATGTTATGGAAATTAGGTATATTTCATTATCCCTATTGGTCCCATGAATTCAGTAGATGTGTTTACGTAATTAATAAATCAAATATTTTATTGTGATTATGAATAATTTGTAATTATTTCCACATATGATATCCTGGTATATTCTAAAACTATAGGGGGTTATGTGGATAATTTTTATATAGTGTTAATCATCATGTTGGAGAATATCCATAATGAAAATATAAAAAAATATAATTTATGGATATAAGAGGTATATTTCCTTATTCACCTAATTTTTAATTAATGAGTTTTTATTGTTTATTAAATGTTTGATACAACAATATTAGGGAATCTATTGAAGATTTATTTGAGATACCAACGTTACATAGCTTAGTACGATACTATAGACAGTTCATTTATCTTTTTCATGACATTACTCATATATTAAAGCATTGAAAATAGAATTTATTGAATTCCAATATCAATCTAATTTCTAAAAATACTCTTAATAATTAATGGTTCGGATAACATTTGAACAAATATTAACATTTCATATAACAGTATAAGGCTATATAGTTCATTATAAAACACAAGGATCTAGGTTGGGATGTGATATTTTTCTTGGATATCACATCATATAATATGGCCATAAAGGGTAAAAGTACCTGATAATTACTATCTGAAAAATGATTTGAAACTAGATTCTATAGGAGATTATTTTAAAACATGCAACTAGTATCTCTTGGGTGAGAAATTTAGTGTTTACATATCAAAATATATTGAAAAAAATCACACAAGAGAACATAAGCCTAATAAAATTCAAATAGATGGAATAACTTCATAATTATGAAACAGAATTGTTGTATGTATCCAATTAGTAAAATTATGTGGAAGATGGATCAAGATTGATGTCTTATAACCAGTTTTCTAAAAAGCATAAAATAATTGAAAGATAATGTCAATTATAGCTAACATGAATCTAAATTTTCAAGATAAAGGTAAAACATAGCTTTTCCTTCTATTATATTCTATTCATGATTTAGTAGAATCGATTGGAGATATTGATAAATTCAATCCAAAATTTTTGACCATGAGGATAAAAACCAATTATGGGGATACCACAATGGGATAGTTTCTTAATGGAGGACCTTTGTAGTGGTTCATAGATTATATCATGGTTCTTCAATGTTATTAGAAAATCATATAAATTCCTACCACTAAGTGAGTTGGGACCTTCATCATGGTATCTGTAATATGTAAAGTCGTCTAGATTTCCATTTTCATGTAAAGTAATGAAGATAAAAGTGGTAACATTATAATATTTTATGGTATGTATTTTTTTAATCACTTTGATTGCTTACATTACAAGAAACACAGAGCATAAATGAACAATGATATACTATTAATTATTATTATTTTATAATATCCATTAATTTTTAGGTTTTTAATAAAATCAAATAACTTATTAAAATATATTATTGACTTTATTGGTTAAAAATTATTTATAAATGAATATATAAACCAAATCATTATAAAGAGGATGATTTAATAGAAATATTTTTTTCTATAACGGAGTATTATATTAATAAAATAAATTAATTTCTATTAATGAATTATATTAGTGAAAAAATATATTATATATTATCTTAATATTCACTCAATATATTTTATAGGAATAATATAATAAAAACCAAATATTACACATAAAATCTATTTTTTTATAAAAGTACCTTTATCGCCTTTTAATTTTGAAACCATTGTAAATCCAATTTTGAAACATTTATATATTATATTTGACAAAATAGACTTATATCATTAAAAGGAATATAAAAATTTACTTTGGTAGAATTTTTTAATTTTTATATGTTTCCTATTTTGATGAATAGTTAATAAATATTTCATTTTAATTAAAAACATATATTTCATCTAAACTATTTATAGTGTCAAATTATTTTTTATATAAATTTAAATGTTTAAATTAGAAAATGTTTTATAATTTAATATAATTTTGTTAATTTGAATAAATTTCACATTTGATTTTTATACAAAAAAGGAGTCATAATTTTAGAATGTTTTAACATTAAAAACACATTTTCTAATTCTGTCAACATGATTAATTTGAAATTAATAACTGCACATTCAAGGTCATGATTTTTGAAAATTGGATTTCATATTTGTAATAATAAGGGATAAATGAATTAAATATTTTTCTTTTATTTTTGGGAATATAGTTATTATCTTTTGTAATATTTTTTATTTCCATGGGTATGGGTAAATCATGTAATTAAAGGAAACATTTATATTTTAAATATTTTCAAATTACAATAAAACTTTTCCTAATTTAATTATATTAATTTTTTACAAAAAGTAATACTTGGGATGAAATATTTACCTTTTAATTCAACATGGATGAGAGTATGAAATTTAAAAAATTATATTCAAAGAAAAGTAGAATTTTTACACATTTTGTATTTAACTAGTGAAATATTCTTAATATGGAGTTATATAAGAGGTATTTTCGACTATAAATAATATTTTAAAAAATAATATTTTTTCTAAAACATGGTAACATTTTTATAATTTCTTGTGAGAAACTAATTACCTAAAATGGATACACAATGATAATGCAGTAATTGTTTAATTAATTGAAGAATAAAATAAATGGTATTATAAATATTAAAATAAATAATATTTTAAATAATTATTGCCATCCTTGAATTTTTTTGATTAATATTACATTTTAGGGATTTTTTAATTGTTTTTTACAAATATATCATGTTATTATGATATATTTTAAAAGTAAAAAAAATAATATAGTCAAATATGACATTAATGATAATTTTAAATAATAAAAATTTTATTAAATGATATTAAATAAATAAAAAATTTAAATTGGATAAATGACTGGTATGTGTCATCAAATTTCATAAATTTTTCATTTATTAGTATTTTGTAATTCTAGATTAATTATATAAACCATATAAGTGTAAATTACATGATATCATGGGAAGACATAAATGGGTTAAAAATGGTTAAAAAATATAAGGATTAATAAATATTAAAAACCTATTTAATTTTAATTTAATGAAATTATTAGACCCAAAATCATAATATATTTGAAATAAATAACTATTTATCCATTTTAAATAGAAAATAATTTATATTAATTTCATATTTTTATGATTTCCAATAGTTCCCCTCCCCTCTCTTATAAAAGGGTACCTACTCCCTCACTTCCCCACACCACATAATACATTTCTGCTCAACCAAAACATACCCAAATAAGATTAAAACCTACGAACAGTCATCCTAAAATGATGACATATGATATAAAATAATCCACATAAAGTTTTTGGTATAAAAAATAAGGTGTTACACAAATAAGAGGAAACATTCTTCAACGATCACTTTAGGTTTATTTAGTTCCCCATTCATTGATTTCAAAATACATGATGGTTATATTATGATAAATGTATACCAAATATAATGAAATATTTTTATGTTATGTTTTATAAATACAATTACTCACACATCCTTCAAATTCGTAATGAATTTAATATTCTTGTATGAAAAACTACAGTCTCTCGAAATAGTGTTGTTTGTTTTTTCTTTTACCAAATCTTATAGTTTAACATTATAATGTACATTATGATTTTATATTATATTATATATATGTGATAATTATTTTTTATTAATAATTATTTATTTCTTATATAACACATATCATCAATTAATCCATTTTTTTTAAATATGATAACATCGTTTATGGAAGTGTGGACTACAGCCCCCTCAACGAAATGTGATTCATTTACACTATACTTGGAATGTATAATGGGTGGGTTTAATTAAAATATGTGATATATATTACATATATATGATATTTTAATTATAATTTACATACATATAATTTAAATTTAATTATTTTAATAAGGAAAAGAAATTAAAGTAGCATCCATGTGTACGTATGTCTTACTGTCTCCAAGAATAGTACATTTCATTTCATATGTCAAAATTTTATGGGTTTTTATAAATTTATATGTACATAATATATATGATATTTAAATCATGTTTTAAATATTGGAGATTATAAAATAATGATCTATGTAAAAGGAACATCATATAACAAGTCAAAACATCTATAATAAACTACAAAATTAACACCTGGAATAGTAAAAAATGAACGATTACTAATAAATGGGTAATAAGATATTATAATATGATCATATATATTTTCATATATATACATATATAAATATTATGATTATATTATAAACAAATATCATGTGTAAAACCATTATACAGTAGGTAAAATAATGTTCATCTACTGAAAATAACAATGTATAGGGTTTCTCATCTTACTTTTTCTTCTATGAGATGTACATGTTATTCATCAATTATTTGTGTTGTGTGGTGTATATAATATTATAGTCACATGTTATATAATTAATACAATTATTATCATGATTTTATGTGTTAAATTTAATGTTATTACTTTATAGGTATTATGATTTAAATGTTTCGATGCGGCATGAAAGTCTTTGTAATGTTTAAAAATAATTTTCCCCAATACATTTTCAAATAAATTATTTTAATTATTTTTATCCTTGTAAAAATAAATTGTTAAATCTTATTCTTCATTGTGGGTGATCTATTGTGATACCATATACCATATTATTATATGATTTATGACTATTTTGATCATGGATGTTCTATTTTGATATTATTCATGGTTTATTGTTAATGTATACCCATTTTTTGTGATAATTTATTAATACTAGTGTTTATATTATTTATGCATCACATTTTTAATAAGAGGATTGTGTTGGAAATAGTATGTGTTGATCAAAGAATACTATATACCGTTAATTAATCATTAGGACTCATTAGATGAAATTAGTTGGTGTAAAACACTTCACATTTGTTTCTTAGTAGTTTTAAATTGTCAAGAGGATATACCTTGAAAAAAATCATACATTTTCTACCTGAATATTTAAATTGTCAGGAGGATAAATCATGATATTAACTATCATATAGATAGATCTATATTATTTATATATCCAAAATTATCCATTCCATTCTTATTATTATTCGATTTCATTATTTGGATAGTTATAATATTCATCGTTTAGATTCATAGATCATGTGATTATTTAAATGGCATGGGTTTCAGTAATTTACAATTCCATAATTTTTATTCCATATTCACTCATTTATTTTTTTTATTTGCTAACCCTTTCTAATTTTTTGCGATCACATATTAATCTATTTTTCCCCATGTTATAAAGATAATTCAGTTCAATTAGTATCATGGATGATGCGTTTTTACTTGTGTAATTCATTATTTTATTTTTACTACGTATTATGATTATCATGTATGTAATATAGCTTTTCAAAACATCAGAACTGATGTTCTAATTAGGATTTTATTCCTTGTAATCATTCCAACTTAATAAATTAATTCATATATATGAGGTTCTAGGGTAGGGTCATTTCATTTGGTATCAAAGGATTTTTACAAGTACCATTGGAAACAAGATTTAGAATACATTGATTATAAAATATACCATATGAATTAATTTTAGGATAATACTAAGTATATTATATCATTATATTGATTTGGAAATGGATATTAATAACCTTGGATAAACATAAAGATGCATAGATTGAGAAATTTTCATGATTTAGTGATCTTATAAATGATTCCTCAATACTATGATTAGTGTTTAATGATTTTTTCATTGGGTATTGGTCAATGGTTATCAAGGTAATACAAGTAAGGCTTATAATACTAATGATGAAGAGAATAAAAAATAAAAAATAGAATAAGGTATTATGGAATAAAATTATTAGTTATAGTTAATGGTTTAATAATTTGGTACTATGATTAATGTTCTTGTGTTTTTGTATTCATGAATTATTTCCTAAATTCTAATATGATTATAAGAATTATGATATATATAAGGATTGTAATATAGTAATTTTTTGTTAAGGATTTGAAAATATTCATGTATTACATAATGATTTATGGTTATCAAAGTGTTAAAATATTTTGTATGTGACAATAAGACCTATATTTTTTGTTGGTAGAATATAATATTAAGATTGATTTTGAAAATTTATTGACCTTTTTTGACTATGAATTTGGATAGATGTATTTTGCATGTGGCTTATGTTTAGAATGGATTAATTTGAAAATTGTACATTATTTTTTGAGGATAATATATGATTCATCATATCGGTTAAACTGTGTTAACTATTTGTGTTTCAGAAAAAATTTAATGGATGAAGTAATGTTTTATGGATCTTATTATTCATTAATGTGTTTCAGGTGTGAAAATTTCATCCTGAACATTAAT
Source organism: Viscum album (assembly GCA_963277665.1). NCBI lineage: Eukaryota > Viridiplantae > Streptophyta > Magnoliopsida > Santalales > Viscaceae > Viscum > Viscum album. The sequence goes on along the minus strand of OY728128.1, from coordinate 788,923,461 downwards.
TTCTAGGTGTAAGGGTTGATGTAAAAATAGATCAAAGCATAATTAAAGGATTATATTAGGCTTATTTCATAGACAGTAGTAACTATGTTTATTTTATCAAGTGACTATATGAGTGTTAAAATAACCCCTCAACTATAAGAAATGAATTTGGAGATAAAAATAATATTTTTTTAGCATTCATTCTTAGAAATCAATAAACTGTTTTACCCATCATAGATTTAGTGTTTTGTGATGGAGAAATTTTTTATTACCATTTTCTCTATCACTCTCCATTAGAACATGATGATTTTATATCTCTTCCCTATCTTAGTTTTCAATTTTCACTAATGATTTCCTGTTCAAAATTTTATTTTTGTGGTCAACATCATATTTCCATTATAAACTTATTAATAAGATGTTTTATTAACCCTATATATGATGTGTTTTTAACATAATGGTATTTTTAATTATGACCTTATGATTTTTTATGTGACATTTCAAATTTCACAGATTCAATTTTTTATAGGGTAGAATGTAACACACCAATTTTTTTGTATGTATTTCTTTAATCACTTCAATAGCATACGTTACACGTAATAAACCATAAATGAAGATAGATATAGTACTAAATATTATTATTTTTACACTAACCATTAAGTTTGCGGCTAAGAAGATGACTAACTGACTTACAAAAATATATTATCAAATTAATTTTTTACCAATTAATTAAAATTGAATACAAAATCCAAATAAATATAAAGGGAATGCATTTATAAAAATACAATTTTTATCTCCAAAGGACTTTTATATTAATAATTTATACTAATTACACTTAATGAATGATATGATTGAAATATATGTATTATATAATATTTTGACATTATTCCAATATATTTGATAGTTATAATATAAGAACAAATACAATATTACATATAAAAACCGATATTTTTATAAAAGTAGTTTTAGAAAATTTTAATATAGATCCTATTTTAAATCCATTTTTCAACATTTATATATTATTATAGTAAAAATAAACTTCTTGTTTTAGTTAATAATATTAAAATTTACATTTATTTATTTTCTGTTATTTCATTTATATGTTTCAGGTTTTGATGAATAATGATTTAATATTGCATATATTTTGAAAGTAGTTTTTTTCATCTAAATAATTTATAGTGTTAAGTTGTATTTGTCATTGGTTTAAAACTATAAATTAGATAAATTTCTTTCATTTAATATATTTTAGGTCATTTTAATAAATTTCACATTGGCTGTTTTTATAAAAATGTTTCAATATTTTAAAAGTTTTCACTTTAAAAACAAGTTTCTTGTTCCGTTAACGGGAATAATTTTAATATAATTCCTATCAATTCGGTGTTTTAAATATTAAAAAAATTGATTCCATATTTACAATCAGAATGTAAAAATTTATTATATACTTTTACTTTTTTTGGTTATATGAATTATATTTTTAGTAATATTTTTTACTACCACAGTTAAGGGTAAATCATTTAATTAATAGTAAAAATTATGTTATAAATATTAAAAAAATACCCTAAAACATGTCATTATTTCATTTTATTATAGTTTTTTCTTCCTAAATAATCATTGGTATGAAATTATAACCTTTTTAATACACTTTTTTTGGAGTATGAATTTTATGTTATTACATTCAAAGAAAAGTCAATTTTTCCACACTTTAGTTTTTAACGGGTGAAATATTTTATGGGGTTATATAAGGGATATCTTAGAATATAAATAAAATTTATAAATATAAAATTTTATTGAAAATATGAAAAATTATTTATAATTTTTAGTTATAAACTGATTACCTTAAATAGTGATACAATGATGATTGAGTAATTGTTTAATTAATGGAAAAATAAAATAAATGGTTTTAGAAATATCAAAATAAAGATAAGATCGTATATTTAATGTCATCCAAATTTTTTTGGATATAATTAAAATTTTAGGGCTGATTTATTTTATTTTTTTTAATATATAACGTTTTATCATATTTTTAAAATGTCAAATAATAACTAGTGTAAAAATTAACGTTAGTGATATTTTTAAATAAAAAATATTTTCTTAAATGATATAAAAATCATAAAAATTCAAAAATAAACTAAATAATTTAGAAAAGTCTATAATTATCATAAATTAGTCATTTATTGGTATTTTAGAATTTTATAGTAATTATATTACCCCTCAAAGTGTAAATTACATGATATCTTGGTGATATTTAAAAGGGTTAAATAAGGATAAAAAAATATAAGGATAAAAAATTATCAAAAAATATCTAAATTTAATTGTATGAGGGAAATTTTACCTCAATGATCATATATTATAATAAATCACTTTGGACTCACTTTTAATATAATGTTAATTTATATTAAATTTATATTTTGACGAATTCCACCAGTGCCCATCCAGTCTCTTATAAATGGGAACCTCCTCCATCAGTTCATCACAGCACATTGGGCCTCCTAGATCAAAATATCCCTATGAAAATAAGACCCCAAAATACATCACACCATCCTAAAATCCTTACACTAGGAAGAAAGCAAACCAATAATGTAATTCTGTATAAATCAATAAGAGTTACCCAAATAAGAGGTAGTGTTCTTCAATGATCAATTTAGATTTATTTAATTAACCACTAATTAATTAATTATTATTAACTTATTATATAATAAAAATATTATCTTAAATATACTAATATTTATTTATGTTAAGGGTTATATATAAACCTATACAAACTTCATCCAAATGGGTTTTGAATTTTCCATTAATGTACAGAAAACTACCACATAGTGACATGATGCCAATTTTTTTCCTAAAACATCTCCTCTATTTGGTAATTATGATGGAAAATATGTTTTTGAATGATATATATGATATTTATGTTTAATTTATACTTATTAAATTATTATATAACTCATATGTTTATTATTTCCATTTTCTAAAAACGATAACGTTGTTTGGGCATGTGTAGACTACTACATCCTCCAAGAAAAGTGATTCATTCAGACAGTACATGAAAAGAATAAAGTATGATTTTAATAAAAAATATTATATATATATATGAAATAGATATATTAAATTTATTATTATATAAATATATATAATTTACATTTCATTCTTATAAAACAGAAAAGAAAATATAAGTACTGTTCATGCGTATGTACGACCTACCGTCTCTGTGAATATTGCATTTCATTTCCTATATCCAATTTTTTTGGAATATTATATATACATACTAAATATATAAGATATTTATATCATTTTTTTGTTCTTTATATGACGAAAAAACATCTCATATAATAGGAACAACAAATACCAAGTCCAAAATTACTCTAGAAAGTAGGAAATTATCACTCGAAATACTGAAAATAAAGAACGATTAATATAAAATGGTTAATAAGAAGTTATAAATGGATAATATATTATATTATAAATACGATTATGGTTATGGAATAAGATATTAAAATTTTTAAAGCCATTATATAGGAGGTTAATGAAAGGTCAAAATAAAGAATGAATAAGGTTGTGGGATTCTCATTTCACATTTACTTTTGTGAGATATAACGCGTATTTAAAAAAAATTGTTATGTGGTGTATATATTGTACCATTAATGTGTTATATCATGAATATAATTATTATCATGATATTATATGTTTTATATTATGTTATTACTTTATATATATTATGATTTAAATGTTTTAATGTGGTATGGTACACATTAGAATGTGTAAAGATTATTTTTAAAAATAAATATTAAATGAAATCATTTAAATTATTTTCATCAATTTCAACATCCTTTGTGTGATATTATAATCATTTGTGGTTAAAATATTATGATACCATATACAATATTGTATATAATATTTAAGATCAATTTTACTATGGATGTTTTATTTTCATTTTATTCATGATTTTTCTTTAAATTCATTACATATCATGTGCTAGTTTTTTTAAACAAATATGATGATTATGTTTCACCATTTTCATGTGATGAATGTATTATAATTAGTATATATTGGGATTGGACCACTATATCTCCTCAATTCATTGGTAGGTCTTATGATATGAAACCAGTTGGCAAAAAACCATTCACTTTTTATTATCAAGATGTTTTTTATTGTTTGGAAGATAGATTTTGACCCAACTCTAACAGGTTTCTACCTGAAGACATAACCTTTCATGAGGATATATATTGATATTAAATATCATGTGTATGGATATTTATAGTTCATAAATTAACTATTATGAATTCCATCACTATTATTATTCCATGTGAATATTTGACTGGTTAGAATATTAGTGGTTATGTTTCTTCATTCCTGTGATTATATAATGGAATGTGTTTTAGTTATTTATAATAAAATATTGTTTATGCTATATTTACTCTTATATTTAATTATAAAGTTTCCTTTACTGATAATTTGTGGTGAACACTTATTCTGTTTCCTTTCCCCATGTATATAGGTAATACCTTTAAATGAGTTTCAAAGATGCGGAGTTTTTACTTATGTGGTGATTTATTTTCATTTCCCAATGTATTATGAGTATCATGTTTGTAATATAGAATAAAAAAAATGATTAACCAATTTTTTATTAAGGATTATTTTCTTGTAATAATTCCAATTTAATCAAATACTACACCAGATATAGGGTTATGGGGTTTTGGTGATACAAATGAAGGGAAGATTGTCTTGAAGTACCTAATAGGAAAACAAGTAAAGAAAGAGTACCAGAAACCAAATTGAATTTTTCATTATTTAATTATTCACATGTGTAAATGGGAGAAAATTTATTTTCATTTTTTAACATGTATAACATGAATAGTTTGAAATCATGATATTATATGGTTGGTTATGGATCAGCTAACGAGGTTTTCCCACTTCATCCATATTTATGAATTAAATATAATGGATGATTTTTTAAAAATATACATTTGTGAAATTTTAAATATTATTTGGTTTCTTATTTCCTGAGTGGATTATTGAGAACCCCAATTTATGACTTCGTTATATAAATCCTTTAAGAAATCCATTACAACCATATAAACATTAATTATAGATTATATTCTTAAAAAAGATGGAAAATTTAAGAGTGTGATCAACATTATGGAATAAATACATAGGGATTATGGGATTGATTTTGAATGATCTTGGGATGAGCATATAATATTTTTAGATTTATTGGTAAATAAATGTTATCAGGCCTAAAAAAATATGACCCATTTAAACGAATTTTATAGATTTCATTATCGTTCTATACATTCAGGTGTGGAAACAGGTGAGACATAAATTATTGTAACTAGTATTGTTCAAGAAAAATTGAGAAGATTCACATGATTATAATGATTTTGGGGATTACATAGATCCTCATAAATTATATTCATTTCAAAATTGAATAAAATTATCATTTTAGATGGCTAATATTTCTTTTCTTTCGAATCACTTCATGGATTGGAAATCGTTATTTTTAAGCATGGTATGTTTTTAACTTGGTACATCTTACCTTTTGAGACACATGAATATGTGGGTGACTTGGGTTATTGGTTGTTGCTACCAAAAATATTCATTTTAGTGCACAATGTGTATCATGTATCTCAATTAAATTAGTACCTACATGATCTAGACCATGTAATTCAATGGGACCAATTTGTCATTGAACTAGATTCTATTTTGATTCATTTTATAATAAATGTAGTGGATAAGACAAAGAGACACTTTAATGGGAAAAGAGTCAATTTCATATGGGTTTTATGGAATAATGGTCATATTTCAGAAGAGATATGAGAGCATGATAATTAAATGTAAGAGAAATGACTCAATATTTTTCTAAACAACATTGGGTTTCTAAATTTTAGGAACATAATTAATAATGGGGGAGGACTTATAACCACTACTTTTAGTAAATTTAAATTTTTTTTCTGTATTTGATGCTTATATATTCCTAGGGTTAATTTTTAGGAGATTTTGGGAGGTTTTGGAATATTTTGAGGTGTTTCATGGGGGTCCTAGTTAGTATAAATCATTAACCACCTATTAGAACCCATGAAAAATATTTTTCTTTTCATCAGGTAGATGCATAGTTGTTTCATAGTTTAGCCAAACCTTGTAAGTGCATATAATAAATTGTGAAAAAGAAAATAGAGGTAAAATAAAGATTATAGAACGATTTTTTTAACATTTGGATCCAACCATACATAGTGTAAGATGAAGAAATTAGGACTACATGGTTTGAGAATTATTTAGAAAAACTATATATCCAAAACCATGTAGGTACCCGACCTGTTTAATAGAACACGGATGGTTTGTTCTTGTGTTAAAAAATAATTTGATGTGTAATTAATGACTTGAAAATTGTGGATTATTCTGGAATTGTTACCCCTAAAACTAATTTTTTTTTCTATTCTCCCAATATCATTATTTTTTCACCCCACCAAGCTTCCCAAGTAAATTACATTCATTCTAAATATATCTGTCATTGAATTAAAGAATGTTGGAGACATGGATTGTTCATAAAGTCATTTTTCCATCACATTCTGGTTTGACCCACTCGACTCATAACCCCAAAACTATATATATACTAAAATATGAATGGATCTATGTTCTATGATGAGGAATCATGATGTTATATAATTTAATCCCTTGAATTAAAGATGTTTCAAGGTCATATCTAGAAGTTGAATGTATGATTCTTTGTTTTCCTAGATAGTTGGGAGGTACCTAGAATCTATCTCTTATCAATAATTCTTGTAAATTTAGGCTTAGTTTTTATTATATATTTTTTTGAAATTTTTATAATGTTATTGTGTATATTATTATGGAAAAAAAATTTATGGCATTGTAAATTATTGGAAATTGTATGATTTTCAGAAAACCTATTTTTTATAATATTAAAATGATTGTTTTGGAATATGGTTATGGTTTCAAGTAGCAGGTGTTGTTTCATGAATTATTTTAATTCATATTTTAGTTTTATGTCAAATGTATTTACTAGGAATATGTAATGCATGGTTTTCATTATTTTATTTGTAAAAATGGCCCTGAGGAAGGGGAATCTTCCATTGGGGAACCTGTATATTGGACACCAATATATGAATTAGCGGATTGATGAGAGACTATTAATTTGTATGGAACTATAACATGGAATTCATGTGTGGGGGTTTGTGAGTGAGTTGAAACATGAGAATATATTTAAAAAATTTTGGTAAATGATTTGAATGAATTTTTTATTATTTACAAGGGAACTTCTATGGTTTTGATAAAAAATAAAAAGGCTATTTTATATATTTATTCGTATATAAAGATGAAACCAACTTCATTTCATAGTGAAATGAGTTGGGATTTCCTTGGGAAAGTTCAACTGAGATAATACTCACCCCTTTATGGTAAATTTGTCTCATTATAAGATGTCATCTATCATGATACATTAGTTTGAAATGTATTGTTCTTCTCTAGTGATGAACATTGATATCATCGGTATATAAGGTGTCTTTTGGAGCTTATATCTTCTTTGGGTGTTGTTTGAGATAATTCCACATGAGTCTTGTGAGAGATGTTGTATTTTTTTTGTCTTTGATATTCCTTATTTTATTTTCACTAATATATTGATGTAATTTTATAGTTTTTACATTGGTTTTCATTACTAATTATCTCATTAATCATATTGAAGGGTTTGTTGTTTATTGTTCAGTGTTGAGAGGTTATTTTACTATTAATTTAATATCATTGTACAATATTATTTTAATCTATTAACATATATTTCCTGCCTTAAGTTTCATGAGGATGTAACCTAAGGCCAGTAGCAGCATAGCTACTTCATTAGATAATGAGAATGGTTGAGTTAATACATTGGTTCCTCAATCACTCAAATCTCTATCCAATTGCACCATTTTATTTTCATAACAATGAATTTTAAATTATGATACATCCATTTTTGAATCCTATTAATCCTTTTATGAATTTAATTGTTCTTATTTGTTCCCATTATTACCTATAGATTTTTATAATTACTAGAAGTAGAAATTATATTTTTAAATTTATAATTTTTTTAATGATTTTTTACACTAGAAACCAAGAGTTGATTATTAGATACATTATTTTTTTTAATAAAATATTATGGGATTCCAATATAAAGGGTTGTAGCTGTCGGAAAATTGATCATTGTTAACAAGAAAACTTGGACTAAATGATGAAAAATTATCATTTTTACAGGTCACTATAAGTAAATCAAAGATATAATTCATGTTATGGAGTGAAACATATGGAAAAGAGTGAGAAACTTTTTTTCCATGTGTTTTATACTTGTTTTGAAATCCTACTATATTTTTCATTTTGGTTTACCTTATAATTCATTAGTTATTAAAGGTATTTATTCGTTTTAGAATTACAAGAGCCCATTTACAACACCGAATAATTGTTTTTATTATGCCTATTGACCAATATTCTCTTATATTACCTACACTGAAAGTTATGCTTATTTTTATTATAGACAAGTATAAATTATTCTACTATTTATTTTACTTGATTACCTCTAGTGGATTAGTCATCTATATTTTAAAATTTATGTTAGAATACCATTTGAAAAATCTTTATAATGATATAAGGAAATAGTCAATAATGATTCTAAATCATATGAATGTATTTAAATATAACATACTATTCATGAATATCATATCCTTCTACATAAAATAAACATATGATTCTTACCATAAAATATCCTTTCATGGATTTGGGATAAAATTTGTCACAAACCAACATGAGTTGACCATAAATAGGTCACTTGAGACAATTCATGTCAAGGGACAAAAGGCGTTCATGGTCTGCATAATCTATAGACTAGTGTGAGACATCATCTGAGTTACCAAGGGATTCATTTCACAAAATATAAATAAATAATATGAATAGTGTAAATATAAGAAGAAACCCCATATAATATAAAAATAATGAACATGAATATTTTTACAACAAAACTAAATATAAAAAAACAAAATAACTACACATCTCCCTGAGACCCCAAGGGCCAGTCTCTGAAAAAAACCATCCATCACCCATGATAATCGAAAATAATCTAAGACGTGAACCAAAAGCTAAAAACAAAAAATAACTATATATGTGATTATTAAAACACTGTAGGTGGTTTGAAATAAATATATTAACAATTTACATCCATTTAGATAAAAGAAACATAAAATTCAAGTATTATATAAAATATTTGAAATTAAGGTCTTCCACATTTTTCAATTAGAAGGAAAATAAGACACATTAATTTTTTATTTCCAAATATAGCTTTTTTCCATTCATGAAACATTATAATTTTCTATTGGAAAATGATTCTTACTCTTAAAAATGTCACAAGGGTGTATAAAAAATTTCTAATTTATAGCATTATTCATAAAACATAAAATGGAAGCAACACAGATTCCAAATAAACATAACACACATTAGAACACCACAATAGTCATATAATATGGGAAATGGAAATAAGCACACAAGGGTAACCTACTAATAAGCATCTCAATCATCGCTATATGGAACTAAGCTCTAATAAACCTTGGTGAACATAAGATCGCGTGAATAATCTATAATATACTAATATATGTTGACTCATCTCAAAAATTGAACCTCACTCAATCACATCAATGAAACGAATATGCTCGACCATCACCTACATGGTTTAGACCAAGGGGAAAAATTCCATAGAAATAAAACCTAATATATCCCCTTACACACATAGATCATGAATGAGCTAACAATGAGGATATACCATTTTTGCCCTAATTAATGGGTCATGATAATTCCTTGAAAAGGAAATTCCATCCATTCAAAAATTAAATCAATAAGAGAGTTATCTAAATAGTGTTTTGAGAAAAATAATTTTCACAACAATCATAAAACTTCCAGATGGGCCATTAAGCATTCATTAAGAAGCCATATATTTTTTCATAAAGGAACTAATCCATAATTTTTCATTTAACAATAATTTAAAAATAAATTCATTAATTTATTTACACAAAATTTATAGTTATGATCCATTGTTATCAAAATTTTAAACCAGCCATAATCTAACATCACATGTCAAACCGCATTAAAAATAAAAGTAAACTCTTCATTCAAAACCAATCCCACTTTGAAAACCTTTTGTGAAACCAATTTCATCATTTAGCATGTCAAAAACTTATTATGATAGAAAAACCATTCTTTATACATCACACATTTCATTCAAAATCCAACTGGGAATTTTATCAACAACTTGGTGTGCAACATTGAAGAAAATAACGCTATATAATATATAAAAAGAAAGGAAAAACAATTTTTCACACCAAAAAATTATTACAATGATTAAACATCATTATTTTTTGTATAGGGGTGTCTTGAATATCATGAAACCAATAAATCTTATACTATAAAGGAAAGTGAATAGGGAAATATAAATCAATCTCATAACTCTTTAACAACGCTTGCATGAAATCTCACTATGAAGGTTCAAAAATCCATGATCTACCAAGAGAAAACATAAACAATAAAAACTACCAACGTAAACCAAAGGAAACATGAAACCTATGTCCACATGACCATGGGATAAAGATATCTCAAGATAAAATGTAATAAATATAATGAGGGAGAGGATAGGAGAAGAATACCTTAAGAAATACATCCCAAAACCTTGAAGATTCGCTAGATCAAAACCATGTGGGAGGAGGGGAAGCTTGTAAAAGGAGGTATAAGAATATAATGGATCCCATTAACCATGGTAATATAAAAATGGGATTTTTGGTTTAAATATCCCTCGAGGGTAGTATATGAATTTCACAATTTTTATGATTTGGGAGGATCACACTATTTGGATACACGATTATGTAAACTGTGCACTAACCACATGGGATGGTTATTACATTAGATAATGGCTTCCCAAAAGCATAACACATTGTTGGTATCACTGTGTGAAGGCTACATGACCTCATCCAGATACACCATAATGCCTGAATGGTTCATTGTATAGGGCTGTATGGTTTTCCAAAACTTTGTGTCGGTCATGTGATAAATGAAAAACACCTCACAACGCAAGATTTATACCCATCATACTGAATACATGAGATAAAAACCCAACACTAAAAAAATAGAACATAGGTCAAAATTAAGATTTGGATGTGACAATTCCCAAAATATGACTCATTGAACCAGTAGAAATTCACAAAATCATTGAGCTGATAAATAAATGACTAAGGATTTCCACAATTTCTTGATCCAACCCCTCAAACCAAAAACATATCATCCCCATCCAAACAAAAATCGATCCTCTATCCTGAAATAAGTCAAGGATATTGACCCATTTCCCAAAAAACTATGTAAAAAAATCAACCTATAACCTCCACAACCATGGTTCGAAAAAAACAGTTGAGAAAAATTAAAAAAGACCAATGTATACCCAAACTAAAAAGGATATCAAATTATATAGAATCACAATATACTATCTTCCACTAGAATGAATATGAAACCAAACTGGACATTTAACATGTGAGCCTGGAATGGACTCTACACGATTGAAAAATAGCTTGAATTGATTTATCATAAGAGAAATTTAAATGAGACAAACGACGGGTCTACCCACAAGTAATGAACTAACCAGTATGGGAAACCAGGAAAAATCTATCTTGGAATCGTTCCTTCACACCGATCAACAAACTCTCACCATAAAGAAAAAAAAGAGCTATAATAGGGAACCATAAAATATCTCTATTCACGGAATGAAGAAAAAATTTAGAATAAGGTCCCTCACTCTCTTAGAGTTACTAACTATGCTCCAAATTCCCACTAGGGCCTATGTTTAGACCTTTGATATTTTAAGCATCTGATGTGCCATAGTCAAGAGCTAATGATCTCTGTCTCGAATTTTATCCTTTGCAGATACAAGAAATCCAGACAAAACTAGAAGATCACGAATCACTATAAAACTCACTTGTTCAACAATCCAAATATGAAAAACACCTAGATCCTGCAATTAAAAGAAGTTAATTAATGATATAGAGTTCATTTCATACCACTATTGGAATTACCTTCATAACTTAAAAGAATTAAATGAAGGTTGGCCTCCTCAAACACTCCTACTAGAATAGCTTCTATAAGAAATGATTGTCGTAGCATATCTGAAAAAGTGTTTAACCTAGACTATGACACCATTGACTACACATTAGGATAAACCCAAAATAAAAAAACTTAATCCTTTGTAGAATCATTCTTAACACAATATAGATTGTAAGGAACAAGATCAATTAAATTATTTAAGTACTCCCACCCATATCCATCACCGTACTATGAAAAAAAACATCTATATTACCTTCCCCATGTTAAATACCTCATAGAAATACTACAAGATGATCAATGGCTTTATGAGAACACATGTATGTTATCCATGAGGCTTGTTCTGAGAAACTGAATTCCACCACTTCCAAGTCATGCATTTAATAATTAAAGTAGAAAACCTCACCTTCAATTACCAATGAAACTCAAAAAGACTGGATATCCATTCTATTTTCTATACCCACTCTTCTGGTTTGTTTGGATCTGATTTACCATAAAAAATATGTGGATTCAACTTATGAAACTGATGAAGAAAATCCTTATGTTGATCAACTAGACGGTTTTCCAATGTTAATCCAGCCATTGTTATACGCCTAATATACATCAAATTTCTATGAGGGAAAACAATATCCAATGAGAAATCCAAGACCATAATTAATAAAAACTCTGTAGATGCCGGAAAACTCCGTTGTTCCCAAACGAAGCTCCGGATGCGGAAAGAGAAGTGATATTTGGAGTCAGAGGCACGTTCCGGAGGGCCCGGAGGAATTGCGCGAAATTTCAGAGTCCCGCACGCAAAGTTGAGTCGCGGCGCGCAATCCTCCCGGGATGCGCGCAATGCGCTGGGCCGGCGCGCTATTTTGCGCGCCCGTGGCCTGCCCGGCTCCCTTGCGCGCCGGGCCCGATTCCGCGCCCGCGAAGAGAATTCCGCGCCCGACGACCGGATTCCGCGCCCGGGGTTGCCTATAAATATAAGGCGACCCCCGACGTTTTGAAGGTTTCCAGAATCCGAAGCGTCGCTCGTTCGCGCAATCCAACCCCTTCCGCGCGAAAAGCCGATCTTCAGGTAACCTCCTTTCTTTCGCGCAATAGAGCCTTGGGGTTCGCCTTCGCGCGCAATCCCTTTGGCTTCTTTCTTTTGAACTAATTCTTCACCGTAAGGCCTTCGCGCGCAAAAGAAGCCTCTTGCGCGCGATTGCCACCAGGGTGCGCGCAATCCGGCCCGATTGCGCGCACCCCCCTCTTCAAAGTGGTCGTTCGTTAGAGAATGAGCAGTTGCCCCCGCGAGCTGTCCGAAGCCCGGTGCGCGCAATCTCAATCATCTGCGCGCAAAGCGCTGGCCCAATTGCGCGCCAGCCCACCCAATTGCACGCCGACCCGCGGTATTGCACGCAAAGCTCCTCTTTTGCGCGCAAACCGCCGGGGTCGCCCCCTTTGACCCCCTGAGGGTACCCACCTGCGTGGCGCCCGATGATCTTCATCTTGGGTGCCCGCACCGTGCGTTGTCTTTCCGTGCGGCCCTCCAGGCTTTTGCGAAGTGACACGGACCCATCGGCGGCAACCAATGTCCAGCATGACGTTAAACTCCACATATGTCCAGCATGACGTTAAACTGCACATTCGTCCCGCATGACGTTAAACTGCACATTCGTCCCGCATGACGTTAAACTGCACATTCGTCCCACATGACGCTAAACTGCACCCGTCCAACATGACGTTAAACTGTACTACGTCCAAGCTGCACGACGCTAAACTGCCTAGCCCCTATCGTCCGTGCTGCAAGACGTTAAACCGCCAAGCACCTTCGTCCTCAGCACACGACGTTAAACTGTACTTCGTCCGGCAAGACGTTAAACCGTCCGCTTCGTCCTCAACACACGACATTAAAATGTACTTCGTCCGGCAAGACGTTAAACCGTCCGCATCACCCGATCTCGTGCCTTGCACGCAGGGTCCCCCCCGGTCTGGATGTGGCCCCCACCCGCTCGTCTCTGCAGGGATGTCGGGATTGCCCCTCTTTAGGGACGATTTAATGGGAGCGGCTTTTCCCCACGGGGGTAGGTTATTGCAAACCCCCTAGTTTTTTGTGGGGGGCTACAAATGTGTATCTCCATTGCGCTCCCCCACTGCCGAAACCAGTAGAGGGTGTTACTGGGATCGAGGTGTCTCCTACTTTCGGTCCAAGTCCCTTCCAACTGATTTTTGCCGCATCCGGGCTGCCTCAAGTGCGTAAGTCCTGACAGAATGAACTACATGGACTTTGATCCCTGTCTTCTAAACAGGGTACGTAGGAAGCCTTCCCGAGGTTCAAGCCCGCCACCTGGTCGTCTCGGTCGTATTTACGTCGGTTCATCCATCAGTGGACCCCTCCTGGGTTCACACTCGCGTCGATTCACCTTTGAATCCGCTCCGTGGGGGACTGCACGTGTGTATCTCCATTGTGCTTCCCCACCGCCTCGATATCTTCGTGAGTCGGCTTGACAACGTCCAGCATGACGTAAAACTGTGATCCACCCGGCCGTTCCATCCCCCTCTGTGCGAGGTGGTTCGGTTCAATCCTCCGCCCGGCGGCCTCGATCTCCCTGTGAGTCGGCTTGCCGACGTCCAGCATGACGTTAAACTGTATACCCGAACTACGCTGACTTTGATCCGCGCTAACGCGTGGTACGTAGGAAGCCCCTACGGGGTCCAAGCTCTTCACTCCATCATCCACCCTGATCCTTACCCGGGCCGCCACATCCCGGCGGAGTCATGCCATTTCATCCCACTCCACTTCACTCGGGAAGCCGCCCATGTGCTGGCCCCAGCGTCGGAGGTTCCCCGCAAGGGGTTCTGTCATCTGATCCACTCCTCGTTTTGATCAGTCCGATGCCGTCCCCGCTGGACGTTAAACTCGCGGCATAACCCGTGTTAAACATGGGAGGCTGAGGAAAACCTCAGGTAACACAGTTCCCCGCACCCAGTGCGGGATGCCTCAGGCCATCACGCCTTCGAGAAGCCCTATTAGGGACGGAAGGCAGACATGAAGAGGCGCAGTGTTAAGACACGCCCCCGACACCCAGAGCCACCCGGTCTCCTCACCGCAGGTTGCTGCCCCGACCGGACTCCTTGGAGCGTCCGGGCGGAAGCAGCGTAATTAACCGGTGTCCATGAAGATATGGCGCCGGGAACGAGATTCACAAACATTCTTAAAACTATGAGGGAGACCCGGATTAGGCGACGAGTTCCGAGGAGACGTCCACGGAAGGAGGAGCCGACATCCCATCATCCCGGTTTCGATCAAGGAGCAGACTCCCCTGAATAAGGGACGGATGCCGCCCGCCCTTGGAAAGCGGGACTGCGGGACCACAAGCCGCGCGCCTATCCCCTCGGGTTGCCAAGCCTGCGTCAACCCCGGTAGGAGGGAGAGTGATGACATCGCCGGAGCCGAAAGCGGAAAACATCAGCCACATCTGGCGAAGGACGCAAGGGTTCGTCTCCTCCCGGACAGCAGTGAATACCCTCTTCGGCATCCGTTGAAGGCACACGAACTGCCTGGCGAACCGGGTTGGCACGTAAGGCTCGTAGATCACCTTCCCGTCGATCCGAGCCACGAGCACCCCGCCCCGCATGTTCAGGAAGTATTCATGCTGCTCCAGCGGACCCTGCCCATTGTCGATCATCTGGCCGACGGGAGTGGGGAACGGGCTGAAGTTGAAATTGGCATGATTGCCAATCCGAATCCTCACGCCCTCCTCACTTAGGGTCATCGGAGCGACCCCCGCAATGTTCAGCAGGGAGGGTCGCAGGCCGTTGCCCGGAGGAATGATGGCGTTCGGAAACGTGTACCCACCGAGGTGATCAGCCACCCAGCCGTGGAAGAACTGAAAGGGCCCACAGATCCTTCGTGGTGACCCCCTTCGTGAGATGCGTCCCAGGATGGCGTACAGCTTAGCCAACACTGGGACCCCTAGGTTGTATCTTTTGTTGGCGGCCATAGCGCCCGCCACCGCCAGTGTCGCCGGGCCAAACGAAGCTCCGGATGCAGAAAGCGAAGTGATATTTGGAGTCAGAGGCACGTTCCAGAGGGCCCGGAGGACTTGCGCGAAATTTCAGAGTCCCGCACGCAAAGTTGAGTCGCGCCACGCAATCCTCCCGGGATGCGCGCAATGCGCTGGGCCGGCGTGCTATTTTGCGCGCCCGTGGCCTGCGCGGCTCCCTTGCGCGCCGGGCCCAATTCCGCGCCCGCGAAGAGAATTCCGCGCCCGACGACCGGATTCCGCGCCCGGGGTTGCCTATAAATATAAGGCGACCCCCGACGTTTTGAAGGTTTCCAGAATCCGAAGCGTCGCTCGTTCGCGCAATCCAACCCCTTCCGCGCGCAATGCCGATCTTCAGGTAACCTCCTTTCTTTCGCGCAATAGAGCCTTGGGGTTCGCCTTCGCGCGCAATACCTTTGGCTTCTTTCTTTTGAACTAATTCTTCACCGTAAGGCCTTCGCGCGCAAAAGAAGCCTCTTGCGCGCGATTGTCACCAGGGTGCGCGCAATCCGGCCCGATTGCGCGCACCCACCTCTTCAAAGTGGCCGTTTGTTAGAGAATGAGCCGTTGCCCCCGCGAGCTGTCTGAAGCCCGGTGCGCGCAATCTCAATCATCTGCGCGCAAAGCGCTGGCCCAATTGCGCGCCAGCCCACCCAATTGCGCGCCGACCCGCGGTATTGCGCGCAAAGCTCCTCTTTTGCGCGCAAACCGCCGGGGTCGCCCCCTTTGACCCCCTGAGGGTACCCGCCTGCGTGGCGCCCAATGATCTTCATCCTGGGTGCCCGCACCGTGCGTTGTCTTTCCGTGCGGCCCTCCAGGCTTGCGCGATGTGAAACGGACCCATCAGCGGCAACCAATGTCCAGCATGACGTTTAACTGCACATATGTCCAGCATGACGTTAAACTGCACATTCGTCCCACATGACGTTAAACTGCACATTCGTCCTGCATGACGTTAAACTGCACATTCGTCCCGCATGACGCTAAACTGCATCCGTCCAACATGACGTTAAACTGTACTACGTCCAAGCTGCACGACGCTAAACTGCCTAGCCCCTATCGTCCGTTCTGCAAGACGTTAAACCGCCAAGCACCTTCGTCCTCAGCACACGACGTTAAACTGTACTTCGTCCGGCAAGACGTTAAACCGTCCGCTTCGTCCTCAACACACGACATTAAACTGTACTTCTTCCGGCAAGACGTTAAACCGTCCGCATCACCTGATCCCGTGCCTCGCACGCAGGGTCCCCCCCGGTCTGGATGTGGCCCCCACCCGCTCGCCTCTGCAGGGATGTCGGGATTGCCATTCTTTAGGGACGATTTAATGGGAGCGGCTTTTCTCCACGGGGGTAGGGTATTACAAACCCCCTAGTTTTTTGTGGGGGGCTGCACATGTGTATCTCCATTGCGCTCCCCCACTGCCGAAACCAGTAGAGGGTGTGACTGGGATCGAGGTGTCTCCTACTTTCGGTCCAAGTCCCTTCCAACTGAGTTTTGCCGCATCCGGGCTGCCTCAAGTGTGTAAGTCCTGACAGAATGAACTACGTGGACTTTGATCCCTGTCTTCTAAACAGGGTACGTAGGAAGCCTTCCCGAGGTTCAAGCCCGCCACCTGGTCGTCCCGGTCGTATTTACGTCGGTTCGTCCATCAGTGGACCCCTCCTGGGTTCACACTCGCGTCGATTCACCTATGAATCCGCTCCGTGGGGGACTGCACGTGTGTATCTCCATTGTGCTTCCCCACCGCCTCGATCTCTTCGTGAGTCGGCTTGCCAACGTCCAGCATGACGTAAAACTGTGATCCACCCGGCCGTTCCATCCCCCTCTGTGCGAGGTGGTTCGGTTCAATCCTCCGCCCGGCGGCCTCGATCTCCCTGTGAGTCGGCTTGCCGACGTCCAGCATGACGTTAAACTGTATATTCGAACTACGCTGACTTTGATCCGCGCTAACGCGCGGTACGTAGGAATCCCCTACGGGGTCCAAGCTCTTCACTCCATCATCCACCCTGATCCTTACCTGGGCCGCCACATCCCGGCGGGGTCATGCCATTTCATCCCACTCCACTTCACTCGGGAAGCCGCCCATGTTCTGGCCCCAGCGTCGGAGGTTCCCCGCAAGGGGTTCTGTCATCTGATCCACTCCTCGTGTTGATCAGTCCGATGCCGTCCTCGCTGGACGTTAAACTCGCGGCATACCCCGTGTTAAACATGGGAGGCTGAGGAAAACCTCAGGTAACACAGTTCCCCGCACCCAGTGCAGGATGCCTCAGGCCATCACGCCTTCGAGAAGCCCTATTAGGGGCGGAAGGCAGACATGCAGAGGCGCAGTGTTAAGACACGCCCCCGTCACCCAGATCCACCCGGTCTCCTCACCGCATGTTGCTGCCCCGACCGGACTCCTTGGAGCGTCCGGGCGGAAGCAGCGTAATTAACCGGTGTCCATGAAGATATGGCGCCGGGAACGAGATTCACGAACATTCTTAAATCTATGAGGGAGACCCGGATTAGGCGACGAGTTCCGAGGAGACGTCCACGGAAGGAGGAGCCGACATCCCATCATCCCGGTTTCGATCAAGGAGCAGACGCCCCTGAATAAGGGAAGGATGCCGCCCGCCCTTGGAAAGCGGGACTGCGGGACCACAAGCCGCGCGCCTATCCCCTCGGGTCGACGGGTGCACGCGCGAACGCGTCCTGGCGGAACAGCGTAACCCGACGCACATCCGCACCGAAACAGAAAAATGGTGAACCCGACGTGAATCTCTTCTCCTCGATACGAAGACCGATGGATTTCGGAGGTGTTGGAAGACCAACATGCTGCTCGACCGAGCATTCAGTTTTACCCGCCAGGGGCTGGGGAAGGGAACTCGGGCACTCCGTCTCGCGACGTCGAGGGCCTGGGTCCCCCCCACGGAAGGCGTCGTGGCACTAATGGTTGGTTGTCGATTCCTTTTCCTGTCAGTGTTAACGGGTTCTTCTCCCTGCTTTCAGAAATCAGGTCGCCCAATCCAGTGCCTGATCGCCGCCCGCCCACTGGCGCAGGGGTGGGGTATACACCGACGCGGCTACTCCGCGTGGTCCCGCCCGTTCCACAGCCGTCCCAGCAGCCGCAGCTGCGGGGCAACCACGCCCTCTCTCCCCCTCGGAGGTCATCCAAAGAAAGGTGATCAACAGCTTGGTGCGGAGATATGAGGAAGAGGGAGTCATCCCCACCAGGGACATGGCTCGCCTAGACCTCGAGGGAGCTGCACCTCGCCGCCAACGCCGCCCCCGAGGGCCGCGCAGGGAGGCACCGCTGCCTACCTCGACGTCCAACCGCTTTGGGAGCTTATCCCCGGAGCGCTCCGACAACTCCTTCCCCTACGCGGATGAAGTGGAAGATGCCCGGGACTACCCTATCCGAGATCCGCTCCAGGGATCCACGATAAGGGCTCCCGCCAGGCCACGGCGACACCGCCGCCAGGCCCCTCAAGTCGAGGAACGGGCTCTCCACCTGCCCGCGCCGCTCATCCCGACTCGTCTGTCTCGACGCCAACGTCGAGCACGAGCGGAAGAGGATGCCCACCTTGGGGCCCTAGCCACAGCGACCGCGTTGGCTCAAGCCAATGCTGGCTCCAGTTACCGGGCCCCTGCGCATCCTGAGCAGGGGCACTTCTATGCCCGACCCGGATCGAGGCCCCGACCGCCCCAAAGGCAGGTTGGGTTGACTCTCCCGGTTGTTGGTACAGACAATAGCCACCGCGGACCACCTCGCGGTAGTGCTATTCACCAACAGGGGCTACTCCGTGTGGCCGATCCGAGAGGCATGGGTCATCCCACCTTCCGATCTCGGCCCAGAGGCCCGCCCGGAATCATCTCTTCCCGCGTCCCCTTTGATATCTGTCCCGGTTCCCCTCGCACCTTGGTTTCTAGTCCTCTCGGCCCCAGCACCAGTGCGGCCGGAGGACGCCAGGATAGAGATCAGCCCTGCCCCGAAGAACCACCCAGGGGCAGGAAGACGAGGCGTCGACGCCGAGGGAAGAATGTTACGGAATTCCGGACAGAGATCCGACCGGTTCGTTTCTCTGATACGGAGGCGGAGTATGATTCGGCGACAGAGCCCTCCCCCCAATCCCGCCAGTCAGGGGCAGGGGTAGGAATGCGGCACGTCAGCCTCGTACTTCCCGAGAGCGAGATCAATACGATCCCCGCTTCTCTCCGAAGGTATATCCGGAGTAGCGAGGGCCTGGTAGACCCCCAAGGATCAAGCTTGCGGTTGGTACCGGCCCCTCTGGAAGCGCCTTCTGCCTCGATCGGAGAACCCGGAGACCTTTTCTGGGGACCGACGGTCGAACCACGATCTAGTGCACCCTCGGCGAGCACTGACGCTACGGCAGGATGTTCGCTCGCCGGCCCGTCCTATCGTGATGTGGTAGCTGGGGCACCGCCACCCTCAGAGGGCGGCCCGGGATATGGAGGCCAATCGGCCTGCTCGCCGTATTCACCTCCGGCCAGCCCGTTGGCCCGGCGGCCCGCCTCGGCACCACTGCCGGTTCCCCGTCCATTCCCAGTCTTTGAAGAGGACCAAGGAGACCTGGGTCCCGAGCTTGAGTCGTGGAGCTTCTGGACCGTCCTTGCAGAGGGCCACTTCCCTGAGAAGTTTTGGCCAGTCGCAGGACCGGACTTTGATGCACCCGAATCGCTCACCCCGGATGAGTTCGAATGCTTCCGCCGAACTCTCCGGGAGACTCACTCCCGTCTTCACCGCTTACAAATGCCATATCCCGGGAGTCAAGTGCACCTGGAGGATATTGGTGAGCAGTGCCGTCAAATTGACCTGGCCACGCTCCCCGCGGTTCGGCACCCCGGGTCATTTGGGCACCACGAGGCCCTCCAACAACGATGCGTTGAGTATTTTCAAGTACTCCGCAAGGTTATAGAGGAAGCCACTCCCCACGTGTATATCCGTGGATGGGGGCAGTACGCTGCCCTATGCTTCAGTGCGATTCGCCGACAGCCCGATTCACTGGGTGGCCCTGAGGGTACATCCCCAGGGACGGAAACAGTCAATATGGCTGACCTGTCGGGAGAGGGGAACGACTTGAAACTTCTCGATGGGGGCTCTTCCCCCGAAGACAAACCGTCGTTGGATCCATCGGTGAGAGTTACTCGTCATCAGAGGAACCTCCTGGGACTCCCCGCACCCACTGAAGCACTGACGTTGTGCCGAAACGTTAGCAAAGGTAAAGAGCACAGCGAGGCTATAAAGCCCACCGACCCGTCTGCCTCCACGTAGAGGGCAGATGAGGATCCCGAGAAGGCTACGCTACGTCAACAGCTCGCCGAGCAGAAGAAGCTGGTTGACCAGCTCCTCGCCGAGCGCGCTGCAGAGCAGCAGCCTGACTACCGTGATCCTAGGCCAGGACAGCAGGGACAGGAACAACCACCCCTCGATGAGGCTCTCCCGGGCAACCGTGATTATGCCGTGTTCGCCGACAGGAGAGAGGCCATCGCCTATGGCAAGAGGGTGCGGTATGTTTCACCACACCCTCCCGAGCGGCGTGGCTACCTGAGAGACCCCGCTCGGATTCCTCCCGCTGCCCCAAGGGCCGCACCGCCCGCCATCCCACGAGCTGCCGAGTTCGACGACCCGGTCAACGACCCGATTGAAGGGCAATGCAATGCGCTCGTGGTTAGAGATCCTCGCCAGGACTGGAACCCATGTCTGGACGATCCGATGGCGGCACTTATTGCCCGCTTGGAAGCCTTGGAGACTCGGCATGTGGCAATCCCACCGGACGGCAAGCCATACCCAGCATGGGTGGATGACATGCCGGCGCCTCCGGGATTCGGGAATCCCACTTTCTCCCCCTTCAACGGGACTGGAGATCCACCACAGCATTTGGCCCATTTCAACTCGAGGTGCGGGCCTATGTTGGGGACTCCGGCGCAGCAAGAGGCCGCTAAGCTTCGCTGCTTTGTCCAGACACTAGAAGGGCCAGCATTTGTCTGGTACAGCCAGCTCCCCGTCGGGTCGATAACTAGCTGGGAGGACCTTCGTAGACAATTTCTCTACCAGTTCAGTTCCACGACCCGGAAGACGAGTATCACAGACCTCTTCAAGTGCAAGCAGAGGCCTGATGAGCGAGTCGCGGACTTCGTCGCCCGGTGGAAGGGTCTCACGTATTCCCTTGACATGCCATTGACTCAGGAGCAGTTGCTGACAATGTGCGTCGGGAAAGTCAAGACCGAGCTGGTCCCTTCCTTGATCACTCAGAATTACCCCGGAGGGTTCAGGGTCTTCTCAGACAAAGCTCAACGTCTTGAGGAAGCCCTGCAACAGGCCATCCAGGCACACCCGTTGCCTCCTATGATTCCTGCAAGGAGAGCCAGCAGGGCTAAGCCTGCTGCTGTTGCCCAGATAGAGGCCCCCAGGCCATTGGAGCTGCTGCCGGCGAGACCAGCTCCATAGCCTCACAGGAATCCGCCTCCACGGGCTCAGTTCCCGGCCCAGCAACGGCAGCCTCAGAACCGGCCGGCCCCTCCGCGTAATGTACCGCCACAACCCAGGCGAGATAATCAGGGTCCACCTCCTCGGCAGGCCCCTCCAGCCCCTCGTCAAGACCACGCTCCCAGGGGCCCGCGATACCTGACCTACTCGTTTCACGAGGATCCGGTCCCCGGTTATTTCCGGAGCGCCCTGGAGCAGAGGATCGTGCGACTGCCTGAGTGTTGGAGGCCAGAGGAGGCACATCTCACGGATAACCCCCGCTACTACCCTTACCATCGGGCCTTGGGACACACCATCCAGCGGTGCTATGTGTTTAAGGATTGGCTCCAAGACCAGATTAACAACAACGTAATCAGGTTGGGCCCAGCCCTGGCAAATGTGGCGGGCGTGTTCGTGGGATCAAATGACGATAGCGGCAATGAGGACGAATGGCAGCTGGTCTCTGACCGCGGGTCCCAGAAGTATAAAAACTGGATGGCCCGCAAGACGATCATTCGCGCCCATGGAATCATCCGTGCGCACTTGAATCAGCCTGAGCCCCCAGAATCCGCGGGTGCTGCTTCGGCATCGTCATCCCAGCCTGCCTCTTCCGGGAAGAGAAAACGGCGGCGGCGCAAGAAGGAAGAGCGCGCCCCGCCAATTCCGCCACTATCCCGCACTTTCGGCGATTTCATGCCCTCGGAGATGGGGATCCCTCCCCGAATCCGCCCAGTGGTGAATGATTCGTCTGATGAAAGTGTTGGGTACGCTTCGGTTAATACTGTTGAGCTGGTAAATCCCTTTTCGGTTCCCGACGTTGAAGAACACCAGGTGGACCTCCCTAGTGTCCCCGGTCGTCGCCACCGTCGAAGGAGCCGCAACAGCAGGAGTCGTCGGGGCACAGCAGTTGGTACCTCCAGCCAAGCCGTGCACGCCACTGAGACTAGGCAGCAGGCTCAAGATCAAGCTCAGCGCGCGCAGGCCCCCCATCCGGTGATGACGGATTCGCCTCCGCCACTGTTTGTGGTGTGGGACCAGGCAGAACCGCCTCAGCCGCGTCGCAATCAGCTCCGTCCTGCCACGAGTCCATCCCGGCCTCCTGACCCCAGTACGACGACCATTTCCCGGGCTTCAACCAATGAACAGCGAGATGCGCCAAGCACCAGTCGGCCGCCGGTCCAACCGGCAAGGCCCGTCTTGCCTCCAACCGCAGAGCAACCTCCTGTAACCAGGGGCTCGCGCTTGGCCAAAAAGTATGATGTCCTGAAGCACTTGGACGACATCCCAGCGAGACTCTCCATCCTTGAGGCTCTGCGCATGTCATCTGAGATGCGCGAGGCACTCGCTGAAGCCCTGAAGAGCCCCCTCAAGTTTGAGACAGAGGTTGCAGCTGCAGAGGCCTTTCACGCCGAAACGATTGAGGACGCTGAATGCCAGGCAGTTATCTCGTTCTCTGGTAAGGATGAAGACCCTCCTATACAGGGGCATATTCGTCCGCTGTATGTTACTGGCCAGTTCAATGGCCTTGAAGTCCGGCGCTGTCTTGTCGACACGGGGTCCGGGATTAACCTGATTCCAACTCGGACGCTCCGGAGATTGGGGTTGTCTGAGGATGACTTGATTCCCTCCGACCTCAGGATCCAGGGGTACGACCACACCGAGCAAACTCCGGTCGGCAAGATACGTTTGAAGACCCAGTTCGGTGACTTGGTTGCCAACACCGAATTCATGGTAGCCTCTCAAGACACTGCGTACAATGCATTGATGGGCAGGCCATGGCTCCACCTTCACGCGGCGGTTCCCACGTCATACCACCAATGCCTCAAATACTCCCTTAATGGTCGAGTAGGCGTGCTTCAAGGAGATGCCTCTCCTTTTGCCTCATGTGATGCCCGCTATCTGGACGCGGAATATTACAAGAGCAAGGATAAGCAGATCCTGGCAGGTGAGGTTGAGCCTGTCGCTGTTGCAAGTGATCCCTGGGCAAGTCTGGATGACGCTTACGTCCTCCCGGTTCAACGGTTGGACGTGGCCATGGTCTTGACGGCCCGCGAGTCTCCTAATGAGATGACCGCGACCGCCCGTGCCAGCACCAGTGGCCCAACAGGATCTGGTAGCCCCAATGCAGTTTCCAACGCAGTCTCTCTCGTGGACGATCCCTCCCCGAGTGGAGAGGACGTGGAAGATGCACCCCCAGCCTTTGAGGAGGGCGTCCCCGCCACGGTCGATGAGTTAATACAGGTGAACCTTGGAACCGAGGCCGATCCAAGACCCACATTGGTCAGTGCCGCCATGCCCTCTGAGGAGCGGCAGCAGTACGTGGACTTTCTCTGGCAGCACCGTGATGTGTTCGCTTGGGGCTATGATGAGATGCCGGGGCTAGATCCTCAGGTAGCCGTCCACCGCCATGGTCTCCCGGCGAACCATCGCGGGTTCAAGCAGCCTCCCAGGAAGATGCACCCATCCCACGGTGCCATGGTTGAGACCAAAGTTGACAAGCATATCAAAGCCAACTTCTTGAGGGAAGTTCAGTACCCCAAATGGCAGGCCAACATTATGCCGGTCAGTAAGAAGAATGGGCAGATCAGGGTCTGCATCAACTTTCGCGATCTCAACCGCCACTGTCCGAAGGATGATTTTCCCCTTCCAGTGACAGAGCTGTTGATTGACGCCACGACAGGGTTCCAAGCCCTCTCCTTCATGGATGGATACTCCGGATACAACCAAATCCGGATGGCCCCTGAGGATGAGCAGTTCACTGCCTTCAGGGCCCCCCAAGGTACCTTTTGCTACCGGGTCATGCCTTTCGGCCTGAAGAATACAGGTGCCACCTATCAACGGGCGATGCACCGCATATTCAAGCCAATCCTCGGCACACTGGTGGAATGCTACGTCGACGACTTGGTGGTCAAATCGCGCCAGCGTCAGGACCATCTCAAAGATCTTGAGAAAGTGTTCGGCTTCCTCCGGTCTCGCTGCCTGAAGATGAACCCGTTGAAGTGTGCCTTTGGGGTCACCTCCGGAAAGTTCCTTGGATTTGTGGTAAGATACCGGGGTATTGAGATCGACCCAGAGAAGATCAGGGTGATTAGCCAGATGCCTCCCCCAGGTAACATCCGGGAACTACAAGGGTTCCAAGGCCACTTAGCCTATATACGCCGATTCATTGCGAATCTGGCCGGCAAGTGTAAGCCCTTTTCTCGGCTCATGAAGAAAGGCGTCACCTATGTATGGGATAAAGAGTGTCAGACCGCTTTCGAGGAAATCAAGCAGTACCTGCTTCAACCTCCGGTCCTGATGCCGCCCGTATCCGGAACGCCGCTGGTCCTTTATGTGACCGCCCTGGAACGGTCCCTGGGTGCCCTTCTCGCCCAGAAGAACAACGAGGGAACGGAGAATAGCCTCTATTACCTCAGTCGCATGCTCCTCGATGCGGAAGTTAGGTATTCCCCCATCGAGAAGAGCTGCCTGGCGCTCATATTTGCTGTACAGAAATTACGGCACTACTTGCAGCACCACGAGGTACAGTTGGTTTCTCGGGTAGACCCGTTGAAATATATCCTGAGCCGACCTATGTTGACTGGCCGTCTAGCGCGGTAGGCTCTGATTCTCCAACAGTTCGACATCAGGTATGTGTCTCAGAAGGCCATCAAAGGGCAAGCATTGGCAGACTTTCTCGCAGCTCACCCGACCTCCGCGGATCAGCCTCTGGATCTAGGCTTTCCTTATGAGACTATTCTCTCGGTCGATCATGCCGATCCATGCTGGCAGATGCACTTTGACGGTGCCTCCCGGAGCCCCACAGGTAGAAGGCTCGATAATCCTAAGCTCAACAGAGTGGGCTTGGGTATCGTCTTCATTACCCCGGAGCGGGCCGTGCTGCCATACTCTTTCCTGTTGTCAGAGGGCTGTACCAACAATGAGGCGGAATACCATGCCCTCATCACCGGCATCGAGTTAGCTCTCGAGATCGACGTGCCCCATCTGTGCGTGAAAGGGGACTCCGAGCTAGTTGTTAAGCAGATCAATGGCGACTATGTTGTCAGGAAGCCGGAACTTGTGCCATTGCTGGAGTGCACCCTCCTTCTGATGGCCCGGTTCCCTTCTCGGCCAGAAATTGTCCATATTCCCCGGTCGCAGAACGGTCGAGCAGATGCCTTGGCCAGCCTTGCTGCGTCACTTGCAGAGCCTGAACAGGATAACCTGATCGTCCGCGTGACGCACCGCAGGCTCATCGCTCCCGTTATCCCGGAGGAAGATCGCGGCCCGTCGATAAGTAATCTCACCGCGGTTGCCCCTGTGCCCGGAGCCCCGAGTACCCCAGATATGGCAGTCGAATCAGCCCCTGATTGGAGGGCGCCTTTGGTTGAGTACCTCCAACATGGCATTCTCCCGCCGGATCGGGGCGAGCGCGAGCGAGTTCGACGCCGCGCATCGCAGTTTGTCCTCCAGAGCAGTCCCGGTCTGGGGAAGATCCTCTATAGACGCGGATTCGATGGTGTTCTCCTCCGTTGCCTTCAGGGAGTTGAGATCCCACGAGTCATGCAAGAGGTTCATGCTGGTTCATGCGGTGCCCATCAGACAAGGCCGAAGCTGTCCCACCAGATTCGGAGATTGGGATACCTCTGGCCCTCCATGATCCATGACTGCATCGAGTATGCCAGGAGGTGCCATGCATGCTAGGTTCATGCGAACTTTGTGCATCGGCCGCCGGAGCCTCTCCATACCACCAGGTATTCTTGGCCCTTTGCAGTCTGGGGGATGGACGTTGTGGGACCGTACCCGCCGGCGACGGCTCGCCAGTGTCGGTTCATTCTGACCGCCACGGACTTCTTCTCCAAATGGGCAGAGGCGATTCCGCTCAGAGAGGTCAAATCCTGTTCGATCGATGACTTCATGACCTCCAACATCATTCACCGATTTGGAGTACCTCACGCTATCCTCACGGATAACGGAGCCAATTTCCGATCAGCCGAGTTGAAGAAGTTGTACGCCAAGTATAACATTCGCTCGAACCATACATCTCTCTATCATGCGCAGGCGAATGGACAGATCGAGGCGTTTAACAAAACCCTCTCTAACATTCTGCAAAAGATGGTTGGTCAGAACAAGAAGAGTTGGCCGGACAAGCTCCCCAACGCCCTCTGGGCTTATCGGACGACGACTCGCAATTCCACCCAGATGACCCCTTATTCCCTGGTGTATGGAGATGAGGCCGTCCTGCCCATTGAGATCCAGTTGCCATCCTTGCGCACTGCGGTCTACGACCAGCAAGTGCCGGACAGAGTTGCTGAAGCCCGTCTAGTCGAGTTGGAAGCACTGGATGAGAATAGACTTCGCGCCTTGCACAACTTGGAGAGGCATCAAAGCAGAATGGCTCGAGCTTTCAATAAGAAGTTTCGCCTCCGCTCCTTCCTGCAGGGTGACCTAGTGCTAGCCTTAAGAGCGCCAATGATCCCCGGCAGGAAGCCACCCAAGTTGGAGCCCAAGTGGGAGGGACCTCTTGTCGTCCTAAAAGATTATCCCAATGGCGCGTACTCCCTAGCGACTATGGATGGTGAGCGTGTCACTCCTCCCACCAACGCTAGGTTCCTCAAGCAGTACTTTGTCTGAGTGTACAACGTCTTGCACGACGTTAAACAGCATACGTCCAAGCTGCACGACGTTAAACTGCCTAGCATATCGTCCGCGCTGCAAGACGTTAAACTGCCAAGTGTTTCGTCCAACATGACGTTAAACTGTACTACGTCTGAGCTACAAGACGTTAAACTGTTCAGCATCCGTCTCTCATGACGTTAAACTGCCCCTCGAGAACTACGTGCGGCTTTATTCCCATCTTCATGGGATACGTAGGACCGCCTGAACATTCATGTTTCAGGCCCAGCCCCATCCTTCGGGAATTTCCATCCCACCTCGGGCCCTTGGCTCAGTTGCCTCTGGGTATGTGGCGTATGGTGTGGACGCGGGGCTACGCCCTCATTCACGTCGGTTTGCTCGCCACGCTGTACGTCCCCCACGTTTGGGGATGCCTTCTGCTCCCCCCGTTTTTTCTTCTCCTTTCGTCCTGCATGACGTTAAACTGCACTTCAAGAACTACGTACGGCTTGATTCCCATCCTTATGGGATAGGTAGGACTACCCGAACATTCATGTTTCAGGCCCATCCCCATCTCCCGGGAATCTCTATCCCGCGTTGGGCCTCTGGCCCCAGTTTCCCTCCTTTTTGTGCGAGGCGTGTGGCGCGAGCGGGGGATTATGTCCTCATTCACGTCGGTCTACTGGCCGCGCCGTACGCCTCCCCCGTGTGTAGGACTACCTCACACCCCTCATCGTCCTGCATGACGTTAAACTGCCTCTCAAGAACTACGTACGGCTTGATTCCCATCCTTATGGGATACGTAGGACCGCCTGAACATTCATGTTTCAGGCCCAGCCCCATCACCCGGGAATCTCTATCCCGCGTTGGGCCTCTGGCCCCAGTTTCCCTCCTTTTTGTGCGAGGCGTGTGGCGCGAGCGGGGGATTATGTCCTCATTCACGTCGGTCTACTGGCCGCGCCGTACGCCTCCCCCGTGTGTAGGACTACCTCACACCCCTCATCGTCCTGCATGACGTTAAACTGCCTCTCAAGAACTACGTACGGATTGATTCCCATCCTTATGGGATACGTAGGACCGCCTGGACGCTTGTGTTTCAGGTCCAGCCCCGTCTCTTGGTTGATCACAGGAACCTGCTGTCTTTTGGATTGCTCTCAGGGTGAGCCCTCTGATCCTTTCCGGTGATCTGGTAACATGTTTTGGGTACTTCGGTCTATGACTCGTGGTGTCGGATGCAATCCCGGCAAGTCCTGTGTTGCTTGTCGGGCCTCGCGCTTCCTCTTGTTCGGGCCTTCACTCAAAGGGATCCTCGTTAGCGGTTTAGGTATGATGCCTCAGTGCTCTCCTACCGCTCCGGGTCGATTTACCGGCGGGTCCTGGGCCGCAAATCGATATGAATCCTGCAATTGAGCGGTTGATGCTCGTTTGCTTGCCCCGTTCTAGACTGGCGCGATCAGATGTTGTGTTGCGAATATGGTCAGCGACATCCTTGATCGCCATGTCACCTTTTTTAGGCTCCGAACATTGGTTGTGCGGTCCTCATCACACTCCGCCTTTGTGCGTTGTAGTGGAATCTCGACACTCTCTTCATACTGACCTTCAGTACACCTTTACACGTTAGGCAGGCCAACCAGGGTAATGGTGCCTGTCGAGGCTCCCACGATCTGAGCACCAAGGATATATGCTGATGTCCTCCCCAAGGGCCATGTGTAGCTGGACCCTCGTCCCCATAAGGAGGAAGGAGTCGCCCGAACAATTGTGTTCTGGGCCCGGTGTATCTGGAGGCTAGCATCTTTGCCCCTCAGGTGATGGACATACGCAGGCCCCTATCCCAGGATCCTCCTGGAATCGTGCGTGACCGCAGGGCTGGGTATGTTCCCACCTCCGCTGAGTCCGTCATATCGCAATACGTGGATTCTTCCATTGTCCGAGCCACACGACCTTAAACTGTGTTGTCTGGTCCTACCACACGACGGTAAACTGTGATTGTCTTCACCGCCCGACGAGAAACGGCACTGCATTGTGATGTTCTCTTCAAAGGACACTCACGTTGGGCGCTGGTTAATAACCACGCCATTTATCAATGCCTTTCATGGCTTGATTATTGTAGCGACGCCAGAGATTTCTTAATCATAGGTATGTCGCTGCACAAAGAAAAACCATCCACCTTTAAGGACAAACAAGAAATATCAAATACCGCTTCTTCTGTGTGCGAGGGTCAGACCCGCACCCTTCCCCACGCTGGTGCCCGATTGTGTTGCGCCGCGCTTCAAGAACTACGTGCGCCTTGATTCCCATCCTTATGGGATACGTAGGAACGCCCGGATGTTTGAAACTTCGGGTCCAGCCCCCACCTCTTAGAGATTCCCCCTTCTCTGGGGAATCCGCCGCCTTCAGGCCACCCTCAAGGCGTGTCCCTCAACCCCTTGCAGTGGTCCATTGATGTCAAGAGAACTCTGGTTTATTGCCAGGAGGGTCAGGTTCAGCTTGGTCAGGTTCCTTCCATTTTCAGGCTTCATGCTCCCTTTCATTCGGACCCATCGCCTACGCCCTG
This sequence comes from Viscum album, assembly GCA_963277665.1. Lineage (NCBI taxonomy): Eukaryota > Viridiplantae > Streptophyta > Magnoliopsida > Santalales > Viscaceae > Viscum > Viscum album. Next base: position 788,892,749 of record OY728128.1, on the reverse strand, counting down.
GGTGGAGCCCCCGTGAACGGTTTGGACACAATGCCTCAATGCTCTCCCACCGACTCGGGCTGGTTCCCCCAATGGCCTCAGGCAGAAAATCGATATGAATCCTGCGATTGAGCGGTCGATGCTCGTTTGCTGCCTCATTCCATCAACGGTTAGTGCGATATTGATGCTGCTTTTCCGCCACGGTCGGCAGTACTCCCATATCGTTACGCCGGTGCCCCCAGTCCTTGAGTGAATGGCCGCATGATTCACGTTTTCCACCCCCCATTCTGACCAGGCAAAATCTCGACACTCTTGACACTATCCCTCAGTGCATCTTCGCATATCCAGGGGATAGGACCACGGTGTGGCGTGCTTTGAGGTTCTTATGGTCCGAGCTCTAAGACCTTAAACTAAGATCTCCCCTTATGGTCCGAGCTCTAAGACCTTAAACTAAGATCTCCCCTTATGGTCCGAGCTCTAAGACCTTAAACTAGGATCTCCCCTTATGGTCCGAGCTCTAAGACCTTAAACTAAGATCTACCCCTATGGTCCAAGCTCTACGACCTTAAACTAAGATCTCCCCAAACGGGATTCTGCGTCCCGCATGACGTTAAACTGCGCTTTCAGAACTACGTGTGGCTCGATCTCCAGCCTGATGGAGTATGTAGGAACGCCCGAGCATTCCGACTCGGGTCCAGCCTCAGGGATCGTTAAGTCCCGCCCCTCCTCGTCGCTGGCCGTCTGGCCTGGCTTCTGGTAGAGTGGTGCAGTTGTGATATTCTCCACGATTCAGCTCGGGATGCCCCATTGCAATGATGGGAAGTGACGGTTTCCTCGTCAAAGAGGTGCTGTCTGAGAATTGGGGTGATTCACGGCCAGATTAGTGCATCCGCCTAATACGCTTTCCCCACGGTGGCGCAATTCTGAGAGCGTTGGATTCTGTCCGAACAATTGTCACTTCGCCCCACGCTTCGCATGCCCTGTTGATCTGGATTTCCACCCTTGTGTCTGAAGGAACCCCCAAAGCGGTATTCATGATGACATGTGGTCCGCCTCCTACAATATGAATGATGACCTTCGGTCCGTCTATTGCAGTTGTTATGGTCGATCCATTGTCCGCCTACCGTCTTGGGCATTTCCTGGAAGGCCGACCGTTGTGGATGTCTGGATTCGGGACACGCGATTCACCTTTTCTCATTTCCCTATGTTCGGATAAAATCTCAACGCCCCTAGCATTGTCCCGCTCATGTGTTGGAACAAGTTGGGGGGATGATACATTAATTAGGCTTGAGGTCTCCTTTCCTAGGAATGACCTCCCTCTTTTCTCCAGCAATCCAGGCCCAACTATGGATGCCTGATGCTTGGTTAACGCTCCCGCAAGACAATGAATTGTGGTTGAGCGTGTTAAGCCAAAAGATGCAGATAAATATATTGGATCATACAAATGGATCAAGGTAGCAGAAGCAAAATGTTCTGGGAGTGGAAAAACAAAGCCCCTAGGGATTAGCGTGCTGAATGAGTCTCTCTAACACCGCTACCCTTTGGCTGGCGGCCTCCAGGGCTGCTTCTCGCTCTCTACGTGCCCTCTCCTCGTCGGCGGTCGCAGCACGCAGTTCGTCGATTCTGGCCTGTGCACGCTCCCGCTCGACCTGAATTGGGACCATCTGTTGGCCCGCCTCCGTCAGCTGTACCTGGGCGTCGACCAGCTGGGCTGCTAGTTTCTCCACAAGCTCGGTACACGTTGCGACGAAGGCCTCCTTCTCTGCCGCCTGCCCTTCGAGACGCCGGACTTCCTGCTCCGCCGCGAGGAGCGCCCGCGTGCTCTCCGACATGTACCGACTTTGTGTAATGTCGGCACGCCGGCAGCTCTCATGCAACTTTTCGGCCATGAAATCACGGACCGTCAGATGGAGGCGTTGAGCATCAGCTCCCCCGGCACACAGGAAGCGCAGCCAGGTTTGAAGTGATCCCATGCGCCCCAGCCACTCCGATGGGTCTCGCTTGAGGAAGCGCTGGATGCACTTCCACCCCCTGCGGCGCGTTATCCGGCTCTCCTCGACCACCTCCGCGTCCGAGTCGTCCATCTCCTCGGGGTCGGCAGGCCGGTAGGCAGGGAAGGCAGCCAGCAGGTCTGCTGCAGGGTCCGCCCCTGGGAGGTCCTCATGAGGGATAGGTTCCCCAACATCTGGGCGACCTTCTTCTCTCTCCTCAGCGGCGCTGACACCCTCGTCAGCCCCCGACCTCTCTCCGATGTCAGCACCGCCGGTGTCCGCAGCCCCCTGATCAGCAGTTGGTGGGGCCGGCTCGGTTTTGGAAGTCTGTTCCGGAGCAGGCGGCATGTCCACCACTGGTCCACTCGTAGATGGCCCGGGTTCGGCAACCCGACGAGCCTCCAGTGTTGAGATCACTGCCCGGGGCATGCCATGGTTAGTCACAGATCGTCAATGGAAAGCACCAGCAGTAAAGCAAGGAGAAGCAAGGAGACTTACGGGAGTTCAGAGCGTCATCTTACGCTATCCCGGCCGCCGCAGGAACAGTTGCAGCAGGGGGACCTTCCGCGCTTGTCAATTCGATAATGGGTGCCTGGCCCCCGCCTTGTCCTGCTGGCGCCCCTCCTACTCCCGCTGAGGACGCCTGACCAACATCCGTGCGCTCCTGAGAAAGGTGGAGAAATGGGTTATAAGCTGCATAAGGGAATGGATGAAGCAGGTTGAGTAGGGATAGAAGCGGACCTCGAGGTGCTCAGTGACATCAACATTGTCAGAGCCGGCCACCTCGCCGCTCTCCCGCGGACTCCCCTGATGGGATCTTCCCTCGGAGCCTTCATCCTCCCCCATCTCCTCCTCTTCCTCGGAGTCGTTGCTACTGTCGTCTTCTTCCGGCGGCATCTGTTCTGGAGCGGGCTCTAGACCGAGCATCACCTTCACCAGAAGGGATGGCTCCGCACGCTGACCACGTTGGCGCGCGTAATCGTCCATGGCCGTCAGATACGCATACTGCCGGTTGAAGTCCACCCTGTCGGCAATATGGAGGCGCCCGACCTCTGGCAGATGGATTCCATCTCTGAGAATCTTTCGCCAGATGGCGTCGGTCCCCAGTGACTGCCGCAGGGTCATCCAGGCCGACCACAGCACCGGGAAGACTGCATCGTGGGAGGGTTCGAGCAGACGTCTCACCTGCTTCCCGGGCCGCTCTTCAACCACCGCGCGTGCCCCCTCTCTGGGCGCCGAGGTCGTAGCGGCAGCATGCGATGTGCCCGCCGCCGAAGTCCCTGCTCGCGCCGGCTCCGCTGCTTGGCGCGCCTCCGTTCTCCCCCGTGTGGCGGCGCCTCGCCTCCTTCCTTGACGCCCAGTCTCCGCACGGGTAACCTCGAGCCGCCGAACTGGCTTCCGTAGAAGCCCCTCGGGGTACGCGATGGCCCAGTGTTCGGCGTACTCGGTTGCCAAGCCTGCGTCAACCCCGGTAGGAGGGAGAGTGATGACGTCGCCAGAGCCGAAAGCGGCAAACATCAGCCACATCTGGCGAAGGACGCAAGGGTTCGTCTCCTACCTGACAGCAGTGAATACCCTCTTCGGCATCCGTTGAAGGCACCCGAACTGCCTGGCGAACCGGGTTGGCACGTAAGGCTCGCAGATCACCTTCCCGTCGATCCGAGCCACGAGCACCCCGCCCCGCATGTTCAGGAAGTATTCATGCTGCTCCAGCGGACCCTGCCCATTGTCGATCATCTGGCCGACGAGAGTGGGGAACGGGCTGAAGTTGAAATTGGCATGATTTCCAATCCGAATCCTCACGCCCTCCTCACTTAGGGTCATCGGAGCGACCCCCGCAATGTTCAGCAGGGAGGGTCGCAGGCCGTTGCCCGGAGGAATGATGGCGTTCGGAAACGTGTACCCACCGAGGTGAGCAGCCACCCAGCCGTGGAAGAACTGAAAAGGCCCACAGATCCTTCGTGGTGACCCCCCTCGTGAGATGCATCCCAGGATGCCGTACAGCTTAACCAACACTGGGACCCCGAGGTTGTATCTTTTGTTGGCGGTCATAGCGCCCGCCACCGCCAGTGTCGCCGGGCGAACGCCCATTCTCGCGTCCCGCACTGGCAGGAGCCACCCACTCAGAAAGGCAGCCAGGAATGCCGCGTGCCGGACATTTGGGTCTTGGGCCTCGATGACGCGGTACCCCCATGAGTGGTAGTCGCCCGTCTCCAGGACCCGCCAGTACGACCCGTTCCGGCTCCTCTGAGCCGCGGTCGGGCACCGCTTCCCCCTTCCCGGCATCTTGACCGCTGGGTCATGCTCCAAGAACTGGCCGAACCACTCCTTGTAGGCTATGTCCTTCTGGAAGTCCTTGACCCCGAGCCGCTCTGTAGCCAGGTCCAGCAGATGCCATGTCAGGATGGGAGTCCGTGACCTGTCACCCCAGGTGTTCCTCGGAGGCAGGAACTCATCATACTGGTAGCCCTCCAGCGGGACACCTCCGATGCAGTGGATGTCCCAGAGACCGATGTCGACCTCCCCATGGTGAAGATGGAAGGTGTTGGTATCCGAGGACCAGCGGGTGAACAGCTCCGGCCCGAGCTCGGACTGCTGGTAGAAGTGGAACTGCGACGTCCACACCGCCTCAAACAGGCCGATGTACCGCAGCTCCTCTGCGAAGTGATCTCAAGTGTGGCGTACCCAGAACGCCCAGGCCCACTCGCTGGTGAAATTGCCCCCAGATCGCAAGTCCCAGTCCTTCAGCCAACCCTTGGTGTCGTCCGTGACACTCTGGCGGTATGTGCTCGAGTAGAGGGCCGGAGAATTCTCCGCAGTAGGCTCACCCCCGTCAATGGTTCGCGTCCTCGGGTTCAGGACGTAGACATCTAAGTGCCTGGTCTCCCTGGCAGGATGCCCATTGTTGGTGATGTTATAGCGGGGAAGCTCGTCCTCCCGAGTCACCCAGGTCCGTGGCGCATCAACCTCGAACCCTGGCACCGGAACCTCATCTAGGATGCCGAAGTTCCAGAGCGGCAGGTTGTCTGACAGCGGATATGTCTTCTGGGCCGGCGTCAGCAAGTCGAACAAGGATTGATTGTTGGAAACAATCTCCTTGGCTCCGTAGACCTCCTCGTTCGTCGCCATCTCAGCTCTGCGAGTGGCGGCGTCCCCCTCATTTCCTTGATGCGCGGCCATCTCAGAAGCTTCAGGAGTCGTGCGGGTTAAGGGATGAAGCGTGCGGAATCAGACGAGGCTGGTAGAGAAGTTTGAAGGTTGGCACGCAATCCAAGTGGACGGCGCGCAATCGGGAAGAATGTCGCGCAATGTTCCGGGTTTTCGCGTAAAGACAGGGCGAAATCCGGATGGTTTTGCGCGCCGATCGGGCGAATTTCGTGACCGGAAAAGGAAATTTCGCACACGAGAGCGTTGAAGCTTATCGCACGGAAGGCCTGTGTACGGAACGCGGAACCCTGGACCCCTATTTATAGACGAGGCCGGGATTCCGCGCCGCGCGGAACGCTTGATTGCGTGACCGCGGCTGCGAATTGCGCGCCTGGCGCCCCCTTTTGCGCGCCTGAGTCCCGCGCCGCCCAGGACTTCGGCATTCCGGCGTCTCCCTCGGAACCCGATCGTTGCGACCTCTCGCCGATCAGATTCCGAGGGGGGGCTTTTGTAGATGCCGGAAAAGTCCGTTGTTCCCAAACGAAGCTCCGTATGCGGAAAGAGAAGTGATATTTGGAGTCAGAGGCACGTTCCGGAGGGCCCGGAGGACTTGCGCGAAATTTCAGAGTCCCGTGCGCAAAGTTGAGTCGCGGCGCGCAATCCTCCCGGGATGCGCGCAATGCGCTGGGCCGGTGCGCTATTTTGGGCGCCCGTGGCCTGCGCGGCTCCCTTGCGCGCCGGGCCCGATTCCGCGCCCGCGAAGAGAATTCCGCGCCCGACGACCGGATTCCGCGCCCGGGGTTGCCTATAAATATAAGGCGACCCCCGACGTTTTGAAGGTTGCCAGAATCCGAAGCGTCACTCGTTCGCGCAATCCAAACCCTTCCGCGCGCAATGCCGATCTTCAGGTAACCTCCTTTCTTTCGCGCAATAGAGCCTTGGGGTTCGCCTTCGCGCGCAATCCCTTTGGCTTCTTTCTTTTGAACTAATTCTTCACCGTAAGGCCTTCGCGCGCAAAAGAAGCCTCTTGCGCGCGATTGCCACCAGGGTGCGCACAATCCGACCCGATTGCGCGCACCCCCCTCTTCAAAGTGGCCGTTCGTTAGAGAATGAGCCGTTGCCCCCGCGAGCTGTCCGATGCCCGGTGCGCGCAATCTCAATCATCTGCACGCAAAGCGCTGGCCCAATTGCGCGCCAGCCCACCCAATTGCGCGCCGACCCGCGGTATTGCGCGCAAAGCTCATCTTTTGCGCGCAAACCGCCGGGGTCGCCCCCTTTGACCCCCTGAGGGTACCCGCCTGCGTGGCGCCCGATGATCTTCATCCTGGGTGCCCGCACCGTGCGTTGTCTTTCCGTGCGGCCCTCCAGGATTGCGCGAAGTGACACGGACCCATCGGCGGCAACCAATGTCCAGCATGCCGTTAAACTGCACATATGTCCAGCATGATGTTAAACTGCACATTCGTCCCACATGACGTTAAACTGCACATTCGTCCCGCATGACGTTAAACTGCACATTCGTCCCGCATGACGCTAAACTGCATCCGTCCAACATGACGTTAAACTGTACTACGTCCAAGCTGCACGACGCTAAACTGCCTAGCCCCTATCGTCCGTGCTGCAAGACGTTAAACCGCCAAGCACCTTCGTCCTCAACACACGACGTTAAACTGTACTTCGTCCGGCAAGACGTTAAACCGTCCGCTTCGTCCTCAACACACGACATTAAACTGTACTTCGTCCGGCAAGACGTTAAACCGTCCGCATCACCCGATCCCGTGCCTCGCACGCAGGGTCCCCCCCGGTCTGGATGTGGCCCCCACCCGCTCGTCTCTGCAGGAATGTCGGGATTGCCCCTCTTTAGGGACGATTTAATGGGAGCGGCTTTTCCCCACGGGGGTAGGGTATTACAAACCCCCTAGTTTTTTGTGGGGGGCTGCACATGTGTATCTCTATTGCGCTCCCCCACTGCCGAAACCAGTAGAGGGTGTGACTGGGATCGAGGTGTCTCCTACTTTCGGTCCAAGTCTCTTCCAACTGAGTTTTGCCGCATCCGGGCTGCCTCAAGTGCATAAGTCCTGCCAGAATGAACTACGTGGACTTTGATCCCTGTCTTCTAAACAGGGTACGTAGGAAGCCTTCCCGAGGTTCAAGCCCGCCACCTGGTCGTCCCGGTCGTATTTACGTCGGTTCGTCCATCAGTGGACCCCTCCTGGGTTCACACTCGCGTCGATTCACCTATGAATCCGCTCCGTGGGGGACTGCACGTGTGTATCTCCATTGTGCTTCCCCACCGCCTCGATCTCTTCGTGAGTCGGCTTGCCAACGTCCAGCATGACGTAAAACTGTGATCCACCCGGCCGTTCCATCCCCCTCTGTGCGAGGTGGTTCGGTTCAATCCTCCGCCCGGCGGCCTCGATCTCCCTGTGAGTCGGCTTGCCGACGTCCAGCATGACGTTAAACTGTATATCCGAACTACGCTGACTTTGATCCGCGCTAACGCGCGGTACGTAGGAAGCCCCTACGGGGTCCAACCTCTTCACTCCATCATCCACCCTGATCCTTACCCGGGCCGCCACATCCCGGCGGGGTCATGCCATTTCATCCCACTCCACTTCACTCGGGAAGCCGCCCATGTGCTGGCCCCAGCGTCGGAGGTTCCCCGCAAGGGGTTCTATCATCTGATCCACTCCTCGTGTTGATCAGTCCGATGCCGCCCCCGCTGGACGTTAAACTCGCGGCATACCCCGTGTTAAACATGGGAGGCTGAGGAAAACCTCAGGTAACACAGTTCCCCGCACCCAGTGCGGGATGCCTCAGGCTATCGCGCCTTCGAGAAGCCCTATTAGGGACGGAAGGCAGACATGCAGAGGCGCAGTGTTAAGACACGCCCCCGACACCCAGAGCCACCCGGTCTCCTCACCGCAGGTTGCTACCCCGACCGGACTCCTTTGAGCATCCGGGCGGAAGCAGCGTAATTAACCGGTGTCCATGAAGATATGGCGCCGGGAACGAGATTCACGAACATTCTTAAATCTATGAGGGAGACCCGGATTAGGCGACGAGTTCCGAGGAGAAGTCCACGGAAGGAGGAGCCGACATCCCATCATCCCAGTTTCGATCAAGGAGCAGACACCCCTGAATAAGGGACGGATGCCGCCCGCCCTTGGAAAGCGGGACTGCGGGACCACAAGCCGCGCGCCTATCCCCTCGGGTCGACGGGTGCACGCGCGAACGCGTCCTGGCGGAACAGCGTAACCCGACGCACATCCGCACCGAAACAAACTCATCATCAAGAGTTCCCTTACTAAAAATACCACATTAATAATGCTTCAAAATCATGAAAAAAGAAATCAAAATACCAAATTTCAAAACACCATAAGTATCTTCTACAAAACACTTTTTTAAAGAATAATATAATTGTGGGATTTTCACACTCACCAATGGTAATCCATAGATTTTCACCCACAATAACATTCCCAAATTAATATGTGCACACATTATATCTTTCTATATAAGGCACTCAGCCTCCCAATTAACCATCCCTCAACATTCCAATCATATCCATGTATGTGATCACTAAGGGGAGATACCGAAGGCCAAAATAAAACATTATTAATTAAAAATTCACAATCATTTTCAATGATCACGAACCATCAGGTCAAAAATAGTTTTCAAATTGAACACATTAATCCACTTTTCATGCTCAAAAGTAAAATCACATGAATTTGAATCCAAAAAATACATTTTATTCAATTCATATAATTTTATATAATCTCAACCAATATCATTCCATCAAAAACCATTTAATAAAAAACTCATCTCATCTCAATTAAAATAATTTTTTATCATTCTTTAAAACAAGTCTCTCTTTTACATGACAAAAAATTCAATATGCTCTCTATTTTATTTAATAAAATACAACCTCTATAAAACAATTTATATTTTATAAAAAAACCTCATAAAAAGCCATTTTCCAAATATTAATACAGAATTATTTTTAAAATTCATTTTCCATCTTTCCAAAATCAAACTACTTTCACATCAAAATAAAATTTTTACATTTCCAAAACAATGGATCTCAATCGAATTTTTTAGATAACATGGATGTATAATAAAAACTTATTAGGGGAAGCTAGTGTTGATGGGTTACTTGGCCATATAGATGGAGACCACATGCCAATCACACCACCATAATAGAGAGTATTGTAGGACTATGTCTTCAACTACACATTGATTTCCAGGATTTATGAGTTCACTAAGAACACTATCCCAACATCCTTTTAATATCCCAATCAAAAAAAAATCAAAAGTAACAAAATAAAACCCAAATTCCCTTGGAAACACAAAGTCCAATCTAGATAGTGATATCCAAACACTCCCCCATACATGCACCGTGAAATCTGATAGTCCTACTCAATTTACAATGAAATACCAAATAACAAATGGGTTCTATGAATGATACGTCTTGTAAAGAACCAACCTACAAATGTTACCATATTTTCATGACCTAACCCGATTCTACCTTTAACCAGCCACCCAATATGATATGTGGAAAGGGCCAAATAACATTCCCAATCCCCACGGTCCGACAACCAGTGGCGGGAATCATCATAGTAAACAAAGGAAAATATTCACCCAATATAAATAGATAAATTAAACAACATAATGATAAAAAAATAATCCCAAATAATATATAAATATCTAAACTAAACAAGTTTTATAAAATAACTAAAAATAAAACATAATGCAAAAAAACTCAAATTTTACCAAAAGACCACAGAAGTTCATGTGACCCTAAGGTCAACTCTCTAACAGAAAAACCAACATTTTCCCATGATGATTAAAAAAAACTGAGCCATACACCACAAGCTAATAATAAAAATAACTATTGGAGGGATTTTTAGAACTCAGTAGGTGTTCCCGATCAATCCTATTCGCAATGAACTTCTATTAAAATAAAAGAAAAATCAACTTCATGATTTTAATACAATATATAAATGTAATATTTTTCTTATTGTTCACATTACAACAAAATAATGACCATTTTACTTTTAATTACAAATCCTAGTTCTTTTCCATTCAAGAAAAATTTACATTTTGAAGACAAAAATGATGCTTACTTTTTAAAATGGAATAAGAGAGTATGAATGTTTTTAATAAACCCAAGAAATCAAACACATCACTTCCCAAAAAAACATACCACATATGAAAACACCACAATAATCATATAATAAGGGAAATGGAAGTAATCACACAGGAGTAACGAACTAAAAAAACACCTCAATCATCACCAAAAGACACTATGTACCAATATACAAAGGTGAAACTAGGAACTCATGAATAATAGAGAACATACCGTAACATGTTGAATCATCCTGGAAAGCATGACTTTCTCGGTGAAATCAATATCACCAATATGAATGGTTATCCCCTACATGGTACATCCCATGGGGCTTAATCCCACAATAATGAAACCCAATATATCCCCATGCTCTGACCCACAAGATAGTCCATATACTAACTAGTGAAACAATCATTCATAGAAAATTCTAAAGTTATGATAAGTTCTCATTGTCAAGAAAATAAAATAGGGTAATCCAACTGATGCCAACCAATCATCCAATCAAATAAAAATATATAATAATTTACACAACAAGTATCACCTGAGTCACCCCTAGATCAGTCTATTTCCTTACCCAGATAGATCACTATTGAGTCCACACTAAGGATCTCCAATTTCTGTACTATGTAATGGTCCATGATGATTCCATAACATCGAAATCCCACCTATTTAAAAATTAAATTGACAGGAGAATTATCCAATTAGAGTTTTCACAATAATCAGTTTCACCACATTCAAAAAATTCCCAAATGCGTCAACAAGAATTAATTAAAAAAGAATCTATATTTATTCAAAAAGGAATGAGCACACCATTATTCGTTTACAAATCATTTATAGAACAATTTTTCATGACACGTACTAGAGGGGCCCACGTCGCGACTCCCCATGCAGAGCTCCAATAATTTAGGGTCTGGTGAATAGCACCAATTAGGCTTATCACTAATATGGGAGGAATTACCTATGTACCAGTACACATGCACACATCTCCAATCCCACATTTCTGATATGTAAAAGGACCAAAAAGCAACAAAAAACATCAATATAACTAAACTCGACTGACATAGTATAACGAAAAGTAATGAAATGGTTGTGAACTATTCCTGAATACGATCCCACAAAAAACAATAGTCTAAATAATAAACAGTTGAACATGTAATCACTAAGATGTACTGAGACTGCTACTCATGGCCGTAGGAACACCTAGGCCCATAGGGAACTCAGAAATCTCATTCTTGTCCTATTCCTCCCAAGACCTTGTCGAAAGGATTCTCGTATGTAAAAGATGTGACATGTGCAAGAAAATCCCGTGAAGGGGTGAGTATAACAATAATCAGTAGAGTACCTTGAAAACCAGAAAGCAAAACACAAAGGAAAAGTACTGTCAACAGTACAAATTATATGTCTACTAAAAATATTACAGGTGTAACAAAAAGAATCCAGATATAATCACAACCTAGACCTGTGGTCAAGATCCATGTCGCATAACCGCAAACCCCTGAAATGGAATTAGGTCAAAGATTCTATAAAGAAATCATCTGGGAGAACTCAATCCATGAGTCTGATAGTTTTGATTATGTCCGTCCGAGAAGTAATATCTGTTGGGAAAAGTCAAGAGAGATAGAAACACTCATTCTGGGAGAACACACACTTTAGTGGGAAATATCATGATACACAGATCAAGATCACTAATAGGGAAATGGCAGATACTGTGACTCATCAAGATTCACCTACTAGGTAGAGGATAAATAGCATGTAGATGTGGTCACATCGATACCTTAGACTACCTTAGGTCAATAATGGATAGAGGATCTCACTCTAGGCCTTTCAGAGGGATACATGACTGTATCTCAGAAATTCTTGCTGAAGGGATCATACTCATGTAGTAGGAAATGATACCTGACTTTCATGGGAATGAGAAAAAGGTGCACCAAACCAAACAAAACATGTCCACGATATGGTGGACAAGAAGATAAATCCATGTACTGAAAAGTACATGTCATGTATGAAGGGTACATGCATTGTCATTTGACCCTGGGTACTGGCCGTGTAAAATAGCATGTTTCACAAGGCTATTTGTATAGAAAGGTCAGTACACTAAGTGTAGTACAGATCACATGTTGTGTTCGTGTAACTGGGGTCGACTCCGTGTATGTGGTCGTGTGCCAATACACGGCTTTATCCTATGTGCACCAACCAGTGTAACTGGTACATAGGGTAACCTGTGAAGCATTCCTAGACTAGCCATGTGGTGGAGTACACAACCATGTACTCTATCCCGTGTCCGTGTATTGCCTGAGATACACACCGAGTCCCACCCAGTCACCTCTTCCGTTCCACGTAGGGTCTACACATCATGTTCTGAAGCCGTGTAGTCCATCCCTTGTCCTTGTACTTCATAGAAAACATGTCTTACTTTGAGGAAGGTCCAACACACCGTGTGACCAAAATCACAAACCATGTGATACCTATCTGTACCCCTAAACCCTAGCCACTACCGCCGACACTACACAATGTGTTCTTTTGAAATACAAGCCATGTGTTCTGGAAAATACTAGACATGCGAACATTCTACGCCATGCCTCAGTGTTTCACCAATCATCGATCCAGTGATCTGATCGCAACAAAACTCTAGAGTATAGGTTTCCAAACATCACAAATTAGATTCCGTTAGTTTCGGGCCTTCTATCGGCCCCAAAAATTCATTTTGATCATCCACGTGAAGAATGGTCGAAGAACAATAATTTTAGATCCATGTTGATTTCTCTGCCACCATCATCGTCCCACCTTTGCTATGTCTCCATGATGTTGGATATCCAATTTGGGATCATTGTGTCACAAAACGGACGTACAACAATCCATTCTTCATCGCCCCCAAAGACCATGATAAAAATAAGAAGAACAAAAAATTCAACAAACAAAAATATGCAACGAACCTCCACCATCTTTCTTCAGGTCGTTGATCCACCCCCATTAAAAGGATTAAAAAATTAAAATCAAAACGCTTACACAACAATAATCACAATTAAAATTCCCGAATCAGACCCTGAAAAATGGAAAATAACACCCTGCAGCAAGAATGCAAGATCTTTGGATCAACATGTTAGTGGATGATTTTAGTTCATTTATTAAATACAAAAATGGGAAATAGGAATCGAAATAACAATCCTTACCTCGATTTGGTGTAATAACAATTGTAGCATCGCGTTCGTTGGTGAGGTTCATCGATTCCAAAGTTCATCGATCACTCTTGTCGCCATCGTCCTCCAATGGGTTATCCTCCAATGATCTGAGGGCCAAATCCTCAAAGTGCATAGAGCTATGTGGCTAACCCTGCAAACAATCCATAAGAAGTTATTTAAAGAGGAGTAAATTAAGTCGATGCGGAAACGAGAAGCATTTAAAAATAAATTAACAAATTATTTAATTTCCCTTAAAATGTACCAAAGCTAACTCTTACAACTGACCAGCGCCGGTCAATGTTAATCCCTAACTAAGGTAAATTTGATGCTGTAAAAATAACTATTCCCTTGTATTTATTATCCGGGAACCCGTCTAAAATATATTTCACTTTTACAGGAAATCCTCTCATGCATGTTGTTTAATATTTTAATTTATTTCAATCATTTATTCTAAGCACTCCAGGCCTCGGAATTGCATGACATCAAAATGTATGGTCTCTAAATAATTCCATATAATCTTTAAAAATAATACAGGTAAAATACTATTTATTACATAATTCCTTTCATGAAATTTCCCCACATTTAAAAGACAAAAACTTCATTATAAAAATGAAAAATTGGAAAAATCCACCATCAATTCTCTAACCACTTATAAAAACAACATATATACTTATTTCAAACCCAAAACCACTTGTATGACCTTTCAATAAATCCAAGTCATCATTTCACAAGTTAAAAAATTATTAACACAACCAAACCATGCATAACATATCACGATTTTCTTGCAAAATGCAATCGGGAATTTAATCGAACACATGGTTTGAAAAATTGAATAAAACATTTCTATATACTTCATAAATATAAAGAAACCACTATTTTATACTAAAAATATATATTCCAAAGATCACATATCATTATAAATATTACGAGGAATTTGTGGAAAGAATGAAACTAAATCTTAAATTATAAATGAATTTGAAAAGTGAAAACTACCTCAATCTTAAAGTACTTCAACAACACTTGACCAAAATCAAACCATGAAGGTTCCAAAAGACAATATCTACCAATAAGACCCTTAAAAATAACAATAATCCTGACATAAATGAATATAAACATAATCCCTTGGCCTAACATACCATGGGATAAGGATATATCAAGAGAAATGAAATAAGATGAATCGGGGAGAGGAGACGAGAGGGTTATGATGAGAAATCTAGCACAGAACTTTGATTAATTTCTAGATATACACCATGAAGGGGTGATGGGAAGATTGTAAATGGAGGGGGAAGCATCCTTTGTTTCAAAAAACTTGCGGAAAAATAAAATTGGTATTTTTGGTAAAAAATTATGAAGGGATAGTTTACGAATTTCATAGTTTTTAAGATCTGGGAGACTCTTATAGTTTGGCCATAGGGTTTCGTAAACCATGATAAAACTGTGGATTATGGTACATCAATGAGACAATGGATTTCCATATTCTTATAACATAATTTTTCTAACCATGTAAAGTATATGCTCCCCCAACCAAAATCACCCCAATGACCATACTTTTTCTTGGAGAAGGTCGCACGATATTCCCAAACTGTACGCGAACATTGCACCAAAATAAATGCCAAGAAACATAAGAATTAAATCCATTACGCCCAAGAATTGAGAGAAAAATAAATGGAAAAAGTATAATCTATATTAATGGTTGAAATGAAAATATATCTACATATTTTTTTTGGGAAATAGAGAAACCAACTCCTATAATATTTCTGCAATTAAAAAAGAAAAAATATAATTTCTCACTAATCCTCAGTCATCCCTTGATGTGAAATAGATAAAATAGAGTATAATAGTATTTATTAAATCATAACGACTCTTAATTAGGTATAAAATTGAATGATGAAGTCTAGGAAAAGTAAAACTATTTCAACACATTGTTCCTCACACTTTGGTTTATCCTAATTCCAAAATTCTTTCCAAAGAAATATTTTTTTAGTAATCTGTCATTCCCGACCCCATTTTTATATCTTACCCATGATTATGTCAATTATTCTATTCATTATTTTTAAAAAAATCTATTTAAAGGATTTCAATTTATCATTATATTAATTTTTATAGTACTACAGTTTTATTGTAGTTCAGTTAATAATGGTTCTTTGTTATTTAGTATTTGACATAGGGAAAATATAGTAATAAGTTAAAATATTTTGACAAGATAAGTAACTCAACATCATTAACTTATTTCAATACCAAAAAGTAATATAAATATAAAACACTTCAATTAGTATTAAAAAAATATTTCTACTTTTTACCCTCTATAATATTTCATCTCAATAATATTATTTGAAAATATTGAATTATCTTTGAAAATAGTAAATGTGGAATGGGGTTTCTAAATTTTCTAAATTAGTTTTTCCTTTTTTCGTTTAATTTTAAATATTAATTGAATATTTGTCACATTAATTATTATCAATTTTTTTTAATCAATACGCATCGTCAAAGAAAATAAAATATTTATGCTTACATTGCCTAGTACTAATATAATGGGCCATATCCATTGGGAACTAAAAATATTATGATTCAAAAATAAAAATAAATTCTAGTAAATAAAACAATTATACATGTATCAAGAAATAAAACGACCAGGAAATGGTGATATGGAACTGAAATTAAGTGGAAAAATGATAAAATGGATAAAAAATGTAATAATGTTTTTGAAAACAAAAAAGAGTAAACAAGATATGAATAATTGATGAAATAAGGAAGATCAGACTTACATGAACTGAAAAAATGTATTTTCATTCAATCAATATTGTTTTCCATAATTGCGTAAAAATATATGAATAAATTATTTTAATCCAACTCATCACACCACATATATCAACTTGATCAACAATAATTACCAAATAATTACTTTATAAATTTAACATACTAAAAATATTATTCATGTATATAGATGAGGAGTTATCAACCATTTTGAATAATAAAAATGTAGTTGAATTCCTGAGGGTAATAAAAATATTTCATGCTACTCATCAATACATTAGATAGTGTAAAGATTCTATAATAATAATTAATATTAAATGAATTAAATCATATTTGTATAATTAACTAGTAATACATGCACATGAAAATAAAATTATCATAAATATAGTTTTTTTCATTTCCTAATAATCAACGATCAAGAATAAATAATTTAACAATAAAAACCCATCTAACAAAAAGAAAAGTAGAACTTCATAATATATATGTTGAAAATATGTATCAAAATAGATATACCTCATAATAATCTTATGAGTCATGTCAATAATAAATATTGGAAACTTCCTCAGTGATGTATATACCTATATCATGACACCATTGACAGTGATCACATAAGAGTGGTCTTAATCATATCCCAATAATTTAAATATATGTAATAACTTATGAATCATACTATATCATTATTCAAGATGCATATAATAATCTTCTATATTTATCCTTTAAAAAATCGCTATAAAATTGATGAATTTATTCCCTATCCTACTCCAACACTAAAAAATGATTTTATAATAGAGGAAACACATTCAAAAAGACATGACCACTTACCTGAAAATCTATTTGTTGGCTTCTTTGGACTAAATTTAAATACTACCTCCTCTATGAAATCTACAAAAACTTTTAGATCACCTCTATATGTTTAGATGTCTATTTAATTATATTGCTCATAACTATGATGACTCTCCAACCCCTAACCATCATATAGTAGACTAAAATAAAAATATACATAGTGCCTCAAAGGGTTCCATATTATTAAAATATTGATAAATATTTTTAATGTAAAACAATGAAAAACAAAAAATAACCTCCCAATACCATTCATAATCATACACACATGCTCAAAGGAAATCCTCACATTATCAAATAATATTCTCATAGAGCCTATTAGTTTGAGGAAGGTAAATTATTCTAGGTTTCACTTAAGTAGAAAATTCCCAATATAGATTCTTACACAAATTCTAATTTATCCTTATGTATTTATATGACATGATACTTATTGAGAATATATATTGGAATACTGTCTCATATATTCATAAATTAAATATGTTATCAACTAACATAGTCTTTATAGTTGATAGAACTTGTTCAACCCTTGTTATCCACTTAATAATGACCCACACAACATCACTTCCATGAGGTGTCATTGAAACTAACATTGTGAGGACCATAGTGACATAATCCATTTTCTATATTGGAGTGGACAGTAGTTGAGTAATTTTAGAGGTCCTCTAGTTATCAACATACACATGATGATAGTTGATCCATCAGGAATGAAATACAACTATATTATTCATTATCCTGAGACATAAAAGTCAATGGATAATGTTTTGTTATGTATCAGTAGACCTTATGAGGACCTCTCACTATGAGGTATGAGGAACTTCTATTATCTCATCATTCATTATCATTGATAGAACTACATCATATTGAAGAAATAAAACCCTCTTCTCAACTTTGGTCTACTATGGTGATAGAACCTCCATATATATGGTCTTACTTATAATCCAAAATTTTTACTTTAACAACTAAATCTCCCCACCTTGATCCATGAGTGATGATATTAAACCATATCCTCATAAGCCACATGTACATGTGTCTTCCTAAATAGATAATCAAAAACTATACTTCCATCATCATGAGTGTATATCATAATAAAAATAATCAATTTTAGGTACTTGACAAACCTCCTATATTTCAGATTACGGTTAAATGTATAGAATATATTCACAAGGTTCTTTTAACTAATGTAATCAAATAAATATATTAAATTTTGGTTAATGATTCAAGCACCTTAGCACAATAAATACTCCCATAATCAATTCATTGTGTGTTTGATTGGTACTCCTAGGTATCCTCTACTTCTTAGACCCATAAGTAACCACCAGATCATACGATAGCATAACTTAAACCTTCCCAATACATGATATAAAAAATCCTTACAAAAAAAGTTAATTTTATGATCATATTGGTCTTCAATATCCCATTTATATCCTAGATCTATGTGTCTTACTATTTAGATGTCTCAATCCTTTCCATGTTTTTTGTTATCAAAATTATTAGTGTATCTAATAAGAATAATTCATTATTTAATATCTATTATTGACCTTATAATCCATGTATGCTAATGGTTTCAGGTAATTTATTAGTTTACTCTCAAAAATCCCTACATAGACCATCTCAGGTTTCACAGATATACATTACTAAGATAACACATACCTTAATAATATCAGGTGCAAACCATGTTATAAATATATCTGAATACGGATCAGTATATTATTAATGAATACAAATTTGAGAACAATATTGATATTTGTAGGAAATGTTATTCATCTAATAAATTATTACATATAGAGGTTTCATCTAACCAAATAAAATTACTAGGAACACATACGACAAAAAACTAATCATAATAGTATCTAATGTAATTTCCTCTAGTCGCGATCAATGTTAGTGATACACTAACCTCAATTAAATCCTAAACAACCATTATATACCATAATCCAATAACAATGTTCATTGATATGAGGAAAATGATATTGGTTCTTAATCATAACCTATTTTATTCTCTAATAATATCAAAATAATAATAACTTTTATTAGTCATTAATAGTGAAAAATAAGATAACCCCAAGGGGATGTACCCTAGTGTATATAAACCATTGAATATATTTCCTTTATATAGACCTTATAGTTCCTATTTATGTGATGAAATTAATTTAGGATTTATACATGAAACCTAATCATTCATGAACTAGACCACTCACTTTGGAATAAATCATAATAATCATCAATATAGATAACATGATATGAATCAATTAATTATGGAAATACTATTTATCTTTTCATTTCCTTGTACAAAAAAAATCAAGAATAGAGTTATGATAATTGCTAAATTTTAATGGCCTGGTCTTATATAACCTATTTTATAATCTCACTCCTATATTTCTTTTGATATAACCCATATGATTGTGAAGGAAAATAACTAATGATAATAATAGATACATGATACACAGTGAGTGAACATGTCCATGAAAAGGACTAAACAAAAAAAATTCATTTCAATCACTTTAAAATCATATATATTCCCATCCACTCTCAGTACTATGAAACATACAGGACATCTACATATTCCCTTGAGCTATTTCCCTTGGGGAATGTAGATGATTAACATTCACATCATCCATCGACAAACTAAGAGAATAAAAAAGTGTGTAACACATGAATCACATTAAAATGATGTCAGTGTTGATTCCACTAGGATTATATGATGAAATGCCACTTTTTCTTCTTTATTGATAGGAATTTTTTTTCTAAACATATAATTTTTTCCGAAATACACATATTTCATAACCTTATGTAATCTATAATCTTTTTAACATACCACAATTCTATTATTGTAGCCATTCAAGACCAATTCCATAATCTTTCCCCATAAAAACGTGGCTTCACATCTGAAGTGATACCCCAAACCGTTCTCTAGACCCGTGAGTCTCATAGAACCTCACACACCACCAAGTTCTAGTATACTACAATAGAATGTATGAAATACCCCATATAGACAGAAATACAAACCAATTTTCTTTTTTCATTATTATGTAATATATTCCCAAACCGAATAGATTAAAAAATCCCTTGTATGGCCCTTTTCTGAGGAGAAAATGAAATATCTAAAAATATATTTACATACCCTTATCAACAATTAGTATACCCATCAAAAAATATTTTAATGATTCTAATAAATCAACTCCCAGACATATAAATGAAATTAGAGTTTCTTATTACTCCCCCACCACTTAGTCACTCTTAGTGATGAGTACATAGTTCACCACATCAAAAACTATTGAAAGATGGTCACATGGACACTTATAGGTTTCGTTAATCTATCCTTCAAATTCCTAACTATAGAAATTTCTTCACCATTGAAAATAAAATTGAAATATAGTAACATCATATAATGCACTATGTAATGCATAAGAAATGATTCATCATTAATATATATTGACTCATAACATTCATGCATTAATATTACATCATAACTTATGAATATTATATATATTACATTTCATTCCATGGTAGAATAATTTAGGTCTAATAATTTTGGAAAAATGGAAACATAAATAATTTTTCAATAAAATAATTGTATCATCCCCAACTTGTATCATCATAAATAGCACCCATAATATACATTTCAATCTCAATGCCTTTCTTTATAACCTAATAAAATGAATCATAAGAAAATTGTGAGAATGTTTGCTCAAAAATGGTAAAAAGTTAGATATCAATGATAATATAATAACAACTATAGAATAAGTGTATAAGATAATTTTCTTAACATTTTTAAAACTATCCCCTGTATTTCCAATATCATAATTTTAATTCCTGGAATAAACCATAGGGTTTCGTAGACATAATTATTATAGAAATAGACAAACATGAACCCTGGAATCATTAAATAGGTAGAAGAAATTTATTTTTTCCATACACATAAGAATATAAAATCATTTATTTATTCAAGATGTAAAATTTTGAAAACTATCATTCTTGAATGGCTCAGTCCCCCAACAATTATAGTAGTGGAGGATCACTATTAATATTATCATTGTATAGATAATACCTTACTAAATAGGGATAACCCCACATTCATGTCTTGTTTATCTAATGAGGTATCAATATTTACCTAGGTAATTGGGGTGATATATAAGAATTACCCATCACATAATTATAATTGTACATATATGTTTCAAAAAAACAAATATTAGCCATCATACGAGAACCCATGAAAATAAATGGGTTTAATAAACATTTCATCAAATAATAATTAATGTAAATAAAAAGGGATTCAAAAATATCTTATCATCCCAAAACTCTAGTCATCATAATCCTAATCCACATATATTAATAATAAAGAGGATATCCTTGGATAATATCACCAATGAATCATAGGTAACATCAAATTATATCATGTTGGCTTGAATTATATTTTGAAATACAACATAGAATAATTTTAGAGGAAAATTTCATTTCCATTTTGAGAACACATCTTTAAAAAAATCATTAAACTGTAAAAAAACATTTCACGTGAAATGTTTCTTGTAAATAAGTAAATTAATCCAAAAAAATTTATTATTCATGATAGATGGAAAATTCATTAATATCTTATAAGTTAAATAAACATTCCTTCCATATTTTTTTAAAAAGTACTAAAATAACATGTCTGGAAAATGAAAAAAATTCTTTTAAACCGATTTAGTAAAAAGTAAATAATTGGTAAAAATTACATTAAATATTCATAATATTCTATTAACAACCATATTTATAATATTTTTAAACAATATGGATTTGGGTAAAAAAATTGATGGATGATAAAAATGATATCCATTTGTCTTGTAAAATATTCTTGACCCCATCAGTACGTAAGATGATGAAAATGAAAAAAATGAAATTTATAGACATAAATATAGGACAAGTAATTTAATAATTTTTCATGTGTTTTATATTATTATAGTTCATCATTTTAGGCATAGTCATAATCAATCCTAATAAATAATGAGAATGTGATGTGAGACCCTAACCTAGAGTTACATGTTGTTTGAATGTAATATAACAACATTTTTAATAAAATTATATTTATTATAATGATAAAATAGAGTTATTTTCGTACTTATAATACCATATATGTCCCGTTTATAACATTTCAACATGCCTTTTATCAATATTTCCTTACTAAATTGTATATTTCATGTTTTAAACTATTTCATTTATCATGATTATGTCATGTTAAAAGTTTTTTTATATTTAAATTTATCTTTGTTGAATCATATCCCAAATAATAATAATGATATAAACATCATATAAATTCATTATATACATATATTTTTTCATCCATAAAGGTTATATACAATAACATCCTCTTACTGATCTGTCATGTATTTCATTAACCTCATAATTTTTTTTCTTTTCTCATTATCTATATTTGGATGATAAGTAATTAGGAAGATACCTATTATAGTGACATTATAAATTTTTTTGGATTCTTTTATTTAACCATCTTTTTCTATAGTCTGTTGGAGGAATTCACACTTTGTAACTGGGTTTCATGAAATGTAAGTGTTGATGGATGTATGTCATTAAAGACATCATGCTAAGAGAGGCTACATGCCATGGAGATACCTTAATTGTCATGAATTAATAAAATTTTGGGTTTTTATTCTATGGTAATGGGTTTCTTGTTCATGTGGGGTTTTGGAGGTTACACATTGTAACGACATGCTTAAAATTTTTAAAATAGTCATGCACCTCTTTTATTTCAGTTCAT
This sequence comes from Viscum album, assembly GCA_963277665.1. Classification (NCBI taxonomy): domain Eukaryota; kingdom Viridiplantae; phylum Streptophyta; class Magnoliopsida; order Santalales; family Viscaceae; genus Viscum; species Viscum album. The sequence continues at coordinate 788,869,985 of OY728128.1, read as the reverse complement.
TCTATAGAATCACCTTCTCTTGACCTATTGAATGTCCATGGTTATTTTATAAGAGTTATCTCAATGTAAATCAATTCGATCATTGTTTGATCTTCATTGTAGTTGCGGTACATCTATTTGGGTAAGTTATCTTTCTATTTCTTAATTTTCTATGATTGCGGTAGCACCCTCGGGTTGATTTATCATATATATTAGTCTAACATGGTGTTTAAATTTGTGTTCTTATAGATTCATTGTGCAAACTCATTCTAGTGGCCATTCCTTTATTAGTTGTGGTACAATCAGTGTTCTTTATTGATGTATGTGGGTTTCCCCCTTTCCAACAACCCCTTACATTCTATATTGGATGAATCTTGTGACGAGGAATTTCTTTTAGGAACCACATAGATGTTGTTGGGTTTTTATTGTTGGTGGATCTTGTATTAGGTGTGTGTGACACAAGTTTCGAGGTAGGTGGTTTCGTCTCTTGGTTATTTTGATGAACCAAGTTATGCTTTCATTTTAAATCGATTTATACATTGAATTGGAATGATTATTTTGTGTGTATTGAAAATATTTTTTAAATAAAAATGGAGTTTCCTTGCTTATTGATAATTGAAAAGGAAATGGGTATTTTCAAAGCATTGAAATGGATCTATGAAATGGTTTCCAAATCCTTGAAATACAATTGTGAAAGAGAGAACATGGGTTAGATTTAGAATATAGGTGTTAGGTTTACCACGATTCCATCATCCATTTTTGTTGATTTTTAGGATGTTTTTTCATGGATCATTACACTTTTTACATGTTACATTCTTCTAGGGGACTATTATTCCCTTTTTAAGGTGTTTATCTCATGCAGTATTCCTCTACTTAATAGGACTATATTTTAGGAGCCAGATTATGCACATGATTGAATTCGGTATGATCGATCTTCTAGTATGACCTATAGTGATCCATGGTGAAGATACATATTATTCTATTCTGTTTGATTGGATTTTTTCTCTTGATATTCTTGTTTATATCTGTGAATGATGATATACAAAGTGTTCTTTGAATTTGATATACCTTCTTTCATATGATAACTGTAAAAAACGAAATGCTTACAATGTTTTCTATAAAACTTATTTACTACCCATCATGTGAGTTTTTATATAAAATGATTATACGTGAATTGTTATACAAAGACTTGTTATAGAACACATGAGTGGAAACCGATGATCTTGTTATCTCACACCTTATAGACCGCTTAAGTTGTGCGTAAACCATTGTATTCCATCAATTACAGAGAAAGGAAATTTTCTATAGTGAGGAACTGTGTTTTCATGTCATTTAGGCTGGGTAGATGGTGGAGAGATAGTTGGAGTTCATCAAGACCACAACATAGGGTAGTTATTTATTTCTCAACCTTTTCCCTTGGATTTGTATTTTGTGGTTTTTTTCTACTTTTATACCTTTCTCACTTCTACTATATCCTTATTTTCTGTGTGTATGTATTCCATATGTTTATACAAGTTGGGCAAAATCGCTCCCTCCAGTTCTTTTTTTGAATCATAGGTTCTTGTCGCCTGTTCATTGGGATCAAGAATGCACTTGAGGTATGTTGAGGATCAGTTCAGTTGTTAGTTTTGAGTATAACCCATGTTGGTTCTCAAAAAATGTCTACCAAAGGAGGACTGCACACATGTGTCATTGTATTGGGATGACAATTAGACTAGAGACATGATTTATTGTAGATTATCTGTATGTTTGATATGTAAAAGGACATCTACTATTGTGATTAGACACATGTTTCCATGGGCTGCTGGGATACGTGTCTTCAAGTGATGGGTTTTATGGAATCATAATTTCTTCTTTGGTTTTCTATTTAAAAAAATTATTTTCTATTTTGTTTGGTTGTTCCATTAGCTTTAGTGTGATGTGGTATGCCTCTATAAAATCTTCTATGAGTTCCACAGGAAGGTGTACCTTTTTATCCACTTGGGGTTCCACCAATGGATCATAATATCATCGAGACTATCTTATTGGAATTTTTGGGTGTTGATCAAGATGTTATAATAGTTTAGAATGAAGTTGATGAGGTCCAACCCGTATCTTGAGGATAAATACATCAATTATGGTTATTCTTATGAGAGACGACATCATCCTTTAAAAGAACCACTAAACCTCAATAGGTTATGGACTGGCTGGATAAGATCGATGAAATATTCGAATTCCTAAAGAAACATGGGAATATAGTGGTTAACTATGTATAGTTCATGCTCAAGGGTTCGTCAAATAAATGGTGCGATTCAATGGTTCAGATAGATAGATAGATGGAATTGTATTATAATAGTTTAAAAACCCTCATCTTCTAGTAGTTTTTTACAGAGTCACAAGAGAGGGAAAAGTCTCTAAAATGCTTTTCTTTGTAATAGGAGGAGTGATCAGTTCCAACATACAACAATCAATTTGTTGAGCATGTATGTTTTTCTCTATACATGGTGAAGAATTACTAGATTAAGGCTCAAGATTACCTAAATGGTTTTCGACTAGATATCAAATCATAGGTGTTTAAGGTAAATCATTATACATATATAGAGATGGTAGACAAAGCAATGGAAGAAGAGATAAATATAGTAAGAAAGGTTGAATTTTCCACCTCTTATCTTCTATCTAGAGGAAGCTCAGTTGTGAACATGGGTAGAATAGGAAGTGGTAGGGTAATCATAGGGGTGGGGGAGGCGGGTATCTGTAGAAATCTTCCTCTACACCATCTACTCCAACTAGTATTATGCCACTAATATCAGTGTGGAAAAGTTGGTAACAGAATATGTTTTTGTCTTATGCCCAAATAGATGTGAAACAATTATGGACATGTTTTTAATTTACAACGCATCTTTCATGTTATGACAAGGCATTGTTGTTGTTAGGCTTCATCAACTCAAAAGTTTATTGTACCTCAGTGTTAAAATTCATGGACTATATTTCTCTATCCATAGGCTTCAGGAGTGAATAAATTTCACATATTATGTTAGAGACTATTTGGAGTTGATGTAAGTTTGAAAATATTGTGTGGTAATATCCATATTTAATTATCATTATAAATTGATTTATTTTATAATGGTGTCTCATAATAATTTATATCCGGATGTTTTATTGATATTATTAAACATTCAATGGATCTTATGTCCTTTTTAAAGAAGTTAGTGACTCCTATTGGAAAGAGGAAAGATTAGGGGTTTTTCTGTAATTCTTTTGTTTTCACAATAGCTGATACAGAGTTCAACTCATCTATTCTCATTCATGATATAAATATTTTTGACGTCATTATTGATATGGATTGGATTTCCACACATCAAACTAAGGTGGATTATTATTGTCTACGTGTTTTTTTGTTGCTATCGATTTGAGATCTAATGTGTTTTCGGGTGGACTTGGACCTTAGGTTAGGTCATGAAAGGACTTCTAACCCATATATTATTAGTTTGTTGTCTACTATTATGATTTACCCCATGATGTTCATCCATGTTTTGATCATCCCATTTTTATTTGAGACTATCCTCCCATTTTCCCAGATGAATTTTCCAGTCTTTTGCTAGAGAAATAGGTAGAGTTTACTTTTGACCTGATTATAAGTATGCATCCAATATCGATACCTTCTTATCATATGGGACTAATTGAGCGGAAAGAGATCAGGATTCCACTGGATGACCAATTGTAAAATGGTTTCATTCCACATAGAAATTTTTTTGTTACCCCTATTCTCTTTTCCAAGAAGGCAAATGGTTCAGTTCGACTCTATGTATACTATCAGATATTGAAGCGAGTAATAGTTAATAATACATATAATTTTCCTTGTGTAGATGATTTGTTTGATTAGTTAATAGGGGTAAATTGTTCTCAAAAATAGATCTTTGGTTGGGTTATCATCAACATTGGGTTATGGAGCCTAATATTCCAAGGATATCCTACAAGAATATGTATAACCATTATGAATATCTTATTATGGAATTTTATGTAACTAAAACTCATAAAATTTTAATAGACATGATGAATTTAATATTCCATCAATATCATGAAACTTTTGTAGTATTTTTCAATTATTTTATCTTGTTTTATTCGAAATACAATTGTCAGCATGAAGGCCACTTGATTTTGGTTCAGTAAATCTTTAGAAGGCACTATTTTTATGGAAAGCATTCGAATTGTAGTTTCTAGATTAAATAAAGGAAGTTAATAGGGTATAAAAATTCCAAAAATTTATTATCATTTTATCTAGAGAATTTTATGAATGTTTTATCACATAAGGAACCCCAAAATGACTTTTAGAGTTGGAGCTTCATTGGTTTTGATGGATTGGTGTCACATATTACTACTTCTACTAAGAAATTGGTGAAATTATAATAGGATGGGAATGGTTAGACATATTTTAATGAAATGAAATGAATTATGAAATCAACTCCAATTCCTATCATTCTTAAGATATGTAAGGCGTGTATGATATTCTAAAATTCTCTCGGTTCTATTTTATGAAGCATGACTTTGTAAAATTACGTTGTGGAAGCATATGAAAATTATCAGCTTCAACCACATGAAGAAGAATTATCCCCCTCATGTTTTAGTGTTTAAATTAGTTGTTCATGTCCCGAAATGTTGGAAACACTATGTTTTTGGGGAAAGGATCATAGTCTTTTTTGATCATATGATTTTGTGTTACTTATTTTCTCAGAAATAAAAGAATTATAGAAAATGGTGAGGGGTATTATACCATCAAATGATTGAATTATATATTTCATACACCACTGGGAAGGGTAATGTTGTTGTTGAATCTCTTATAAGGAAAGCACCATCACATGATTTTTTTGAATCGAAGGAAGAGTGGAACCTTTTGGGAATTTCTGCCCAATTGTTCATGGATGCTCAGGAGGATGTTTTAGGTATGGCTTTGGCCTATGGTTAGTTATCAACGTCTCTCTTGGAGTCTATTTTTAATATTCTTTAGTAGGATAAAAAGTTGATAAATTTTGATAAAACCATTATGGTGGGTAGACCAATTCTGGTTGGTCTCTCTCTTTATGTGTTTTACTCTACATTGGGAAGTAGGTTTTCATTCTAGTATATGTGAGGATTTTAGTATTATTTAATTATCATAGTTCATTGTGGGTGGTTAATCATGGTACTAAAAATATTTATTATGACATGATACTGTGATTATAGTGGCCATGTATGACATGTGACATTGCGGATTATGTGTCATGATGTTACACCAATCAATAGATAAATTCAGATCACTTGAAACCCTCTAGTTTTATTCATCCACGTTTTGTTCCGGTCTAGAAATGGGACAATATATCCATGTATTTGTTTTGGATTACCTAGGACTCCACATGGGATGAATGATATCTGGGTAGTTTTTAACCGGATGATGAAGTTTTATCATTTTATTATGTTCAAAAAATACCACTAAGATTGATGAGCTGGGAAAGATGTATGTGCAAGAGATTGTGAGGTTATATAGGAGTATTTATTGTATTGTTTTAGATATGGATCCTAGGTTTAACATGAGGTTTTGGAGGAGTCTCCAAGAGGTAATCGGAACTCCGATCATGTTGGTACATCTTACCATCTACAAACAGATGGTAAGACAAATCATGTATTTGAAATACTATAGGATATACATCAGGCATATGACTTGGATTTTAGTCGATCATTGGATAAATATTTACGACTAGTTTATTTCATCTATAACAATACTTATTAGTCACCAATATTATAGGATCCCTTCGAAGCGTTATATGGTTTCTTTTGTAGATCACCTCTTTGTAGGGTGGAGGTGGGAGACATATTTTCAGTTTGACGATGTTTAGTCCAGGAGATGTCGGGAAACATTCAAGATGTACACCGGTGACAAGTTATATCCATGAGTCAAAAAAATCGTATGAAGATTAGTGGTATCATCCTATTATCTTTTTCCAAAATTGACTGGGTTTTCTTGAAATTAGATCCTCGAGTGTGTCACTAGAATTATAAAACATGAAAATTTGGCTACCTGTTGTGTTGGGTCATCTGAGGTCTCTATGGTTCATGAGCAGGTTGTATATTGGATAGAATATTCAGTTTAGTAGATAAGTATTCATGATTTTTTCCACATATCTCGTCGTAGGAAGTACCATCCTAGTCCCAATCAGGTAATGAGTTTGGATGAAATTGAGTTGGAGAAAGATGTTTTTTTTGGAGAAATGAGTTGAGATAGTTGACTCTCAAGTAATGTGTATCATGGGAGGTCGATTCTGTTGGTCAGAGTACTATGTAAAAACTGATCATATTCTTATTAAAAATGGGAATGTGATTTCATGACGATGGATCAATGGCCACCTATGTTTTCCATGGATTACATCTTCCACATGACTTCTTGGGGATGTAAATTTCTTATAGTGTAGAGATTGTAACATATCATTACCAATATATCTATTATATCATTAACATCATCATGGTTATGATTTTCTTGATTACTTTATTTGTTTGAGAAGTAATTGGGAGGATACATATAATGCTGATGTCAAAAAATAGTTGGACTCGTAGTTTAATCGTATTTTTATTTAGGCTTTAGAGGAATTCATTTTATGTAACTAGGTTACAAGATGTGTAAGAGTTACTAGATGAAATTTATGAAATAATTCATGTTATGATAGGTTACACAATGTGAAGATAACTTAAATTTCATGATTTAATAAAAGGTCACATTTTTAGTTCAAGGCGATGGATTTTCTTGCCTATGTGCATCTTTAGAGTTTACATGTCATGTAGTCATGTTACATTCCTTATAACTACCCATGAACAATTTTTAAAATAGGTGCACAACATATTATTTTGGTTCTTTCAATATAATATCTTTCTCTCAACCCAAGACAATTCCAATGAAATTTGGGAGACATGTCACATTTTTGAATGATCTGATATGTGTTCGATCTTCATTGTGGTCATGGTGCATCTCTCTTGTTTAGTGATCTTCCTATTTCTTCGTTCTATGGTATCAAAATAGTGACCATGTGTTTATTGATCATTACCATTGGTCTATGTTACTATTTCTACATTTCTTCTTCTATATTTTTTGTGAAATCACATTTCGTAGGCCATTCCCTTGATGGGTGTGGTATTGAATGTGGTCATTCATGAGGAATGTGGGTTTCCTCATTTCCATTGACTTTTTGTTTTTAAAATTGGATCAATCCTGAGATGAGGATTGTATTTTTCAACCTTTGTATATTTTTCTGGTTTTTTTGTGGTGGGTCCCATTTCGGGTGTGTGAAAACTGAGTCTCGAGGTAGGTGGGTTCTCCCGGGGTACTGATAAATTGAAAGGAAATGGGTATTTTAAAGCCTTTTAAACGATATGTGAAATCATTTTGAAATGGTTATCAATGCATTGAAATGGAATTTTGAAAAAAGAACATGAGTTACCTTTGGAACATAGTTGGAAGATTTATCTCTTGTCCATTGTCATTTTTTAATTATCTATAGGTTTTCTCATGTGTCTTCCCTCTATTTCCTTTTCCAACTGTTCTAGGGGAAGGATATTGACTTTGATAAATGGTTTACTCATAGGGCATTTCTCTGTATCCTAGGACTGTGTTCTAGGAGACATATTGTGTACATGATTTATTATTGTACGATTAGTATGCTAGTCTAGCCTATAGTTATCCTTGGTGTTGTTACAGGTGCATTTCATTTGTTTTCATATGCCTTTTTATCCATGATATTTATTTTTATACCTGTGAAAAATGATATGGAAAATTTACATTGAAATTTATATACCTTATTTTGTTTTTGAACTTTCTTAAAGTGAATTTTTACCATGTTTTCTACAAAACATGTAAAGGTAAGGTGCTATAGTGAGGCGTCATGTTTTCATGTCAGCTGGGTCGGGTAGATGGTGGTGATATGGTTGGAGTTGTTCCATTCCATCACATGGTGTAGCTGTTTGGTTTTGTTCAATTATATATAGACATGTGTGTTGGGGTTTTAGATAATTTTATAGTTGCATCACTTTAACATTCTCTTTCATTTCTATGTTTATTTATGAAATGTTTTAGTACAGGTTAGGGAATATTGTTACTTCTAGTTTGTTGTTCGAAGCCCAGGTGCTTGTCGCCAGCCTGTGGGGATAAGAAATTCCCTTTGTGCAAGTGTCGGATTAGGAAGGTTCTATACTGGAGGGTAACACATGTCAATTTTTTTTACAAAGATAGATAAATTAATTGCACCATTCATGGTGATTTTAGGACGTAAATATGCATGAACATTGTTTTCATGTTTTAACAGATGGAATAAAAGAAAGATAAATATTAATTAAACTTTATAAGAAAATTATTGAATCATATATATATATATAATATTCATAAACATAATCTACATTGCAATCCATGTAATATATAAATAAAAAATGGATCACATCTCTTTAGGGAGGTGGAATTCCACATGTGCACATGAACAACGTTATCGTTTTCCAAAATATTGGATTGTAAGTTCATAGTTGTGATATTAAAATTTAGTAATTAAAATTACATCATAAATATCATATAAAAACTATAAAACACTTACGAATCTCATCAATAAATTATGTTTATGAAAGAGGAATTTTATTGCTACAAGGAGACGTGAAATCGTATGTGTGAACATGCAATAAATTCACATATAGATTGATGGTAATGATGATGTATACTTTTTTCATAATAATAATAAAATATATTATTATTTTTGATATTTATGTTTTTATTTTATGATAAATACCATTTATTTATAAAAGGTAAATATGAATATAAATGAGTGTTATCGTGTAGGGTGATTACCTCATCTTTTTTAAGGAATCCTTTTGAACATCCATAAAGAACTATATTGATAGTATTTTTGGAAGAAAAGAAACTATATTATTTTTTTAAGGAATTTTATTAGTGAAAATTGTAGTGTTTATTCAAGATATAAGGCTCAATGTGGTGTAAATAAACGAGTTAGGATGTTCCACTTTATAATTTATGAGATATGAACTTTTAAAATTTATCTAGTGATTAAATTATAATAAATTAATTCTGAAACAAAATTCCCCCCAATTACAATTTATATTATGATATATTATTATATAATTGTAATCCCATAAACTAATAATATCTATAAATTTTTTGGTGTTATTTTAATACATATCATTTTGATTAACTCTCAGTTAGAAAATGTGAATTTTAACAACGAGAACAACATTTTCAATATTAAAAGGGTTACGATTTTTACTTATACGGTGATAATTTGACCATAAATGGAAAATTAATGAAATATTAGATCATATAATATCAAAAAAAAAATTATTTCATGAAAATAACTTAATAATATATTATTTTTATAAAATGACATTATTTTCAATTATGAAACAATTCATTTAATTTGACTTAAAACATATAAATAAAAAGAATTAATTAAAAAAAATATTTAAACACTATAGTAATATTTCTTATTGAAATATTCAATTCGTGTAACACTATCAGTGACACATATTTTATTAGTATTTATATTTTCAAAATGTTTTTTTAATTAAATAAATATTGTAATGGTGTTGTATGAGAATATAAGGTAATTATATAATACTAAAAAATTATAGAAAACATTTCTTCATTACTATAATTGTATTATTAAAAAAATGGACATTAATATTCCTTTATATATTATTTTTCAAATGTGAACACATAAAATATTTTTAAAAGATGAGAGAGTCACTTTTTTATATTTAATTTATTTTAGTAATTTTTTAGTCATTTCATTTAAAAGTTCCCAATAAACTAATAAAATAATTGAATAATTTGGTAAGGGTATAATTACCATTAAAATAATAAATAATATAAAAAATGAGGGAATTTACTCTTAGTTTTATCTTTTATTATGATAACTTAACATATACCAGGTGAGTGGTATTTTTTTGTAGCACTTTGTCTCTACAATTCAGAATCTATACTTGTTATTTTTCATAAAAATTAATTTTCTCTAGTAGTAAAACCTATGATTTTAGGTCACATGAATGATTAAATATACACTTATCAAGATATATATATGGAGCACATTGTGAACTAGAATGAAATTTGGTGGGAGAGCCAGTAGATAAGAAACCATCTTGATTTGATAAAGAATTTCAAAAAGGCAGATATACCTTGTTCATAGAATTCAATTCATTCAAAATCTAATCACCCTCTTCTAAGGAGATATTCATTGGAATACCATTCACTGACTTCAAACTAAAGATATTTATAATGACTGTCCTTGTAACTATTTTGTTAACCCTGAGATTCTCTTATGTGAAATTGAATGGACCTATCATTATCTATACATTCTTATGCTAGATCTGGTCTTGATATATTTGTTCCAACATCATTAGAGATCATTGAAATTATTTAGGTCTTCCTATAATGGGAATCTCAATGATATATATAAATTCTAGAGTGAAAGGTATTTTTTTAGATGTTTCCACCAATGGAATGTGTTGAACCCAAATGCCTTTGTTTTCCATAGGTTAATCACTCTTCATATCATATATAGTTCAAATGGTTCTCTAAGATAGAATATCTATCAATAGAGGATAATTAGTTATAAAACATAACAATATATTGAAATCCTATGGGAGAATTACCCAAAACATTGAGGTAATCCTCATATCTAGATAAGACATAATTTATAAAAGTATACTTTGAATTATTACCTCTTTTTTAATGTATAAATAAGTAAGTTAATATTGTTCTAAATATTCTCTAATGGAAATTATGTGTGTCAACATTGTAAAGTGATCAATAATAACCTATATGGAATTATGACCACTTATTTTTTGGAAATTATGATGATGAAATCAAGGGTGATGTTTTCCCATTTCAATTATGTCATGAGAAATGGTTGTAACACACCATAGTAATATGTATTTATTCCATAACATTCTTACATATCAGACACTGAGAAACATACTCTATATTATATATCATCATTACATCCCCCCAAAAATACACCTTCCCATATAAAAAAATCTTCATACTTTATTGATTAATAGAGAATAAAGAATTATGAGCTCCATCCTACACTCCTTATTCAAAGGTACACATACATGGATCCTAAACCTTACTATTCAATCACAATCAATATTCAACATACGAAAAATACTAACCTTTTTTCCAGATATAAATATCCCTTTTGTGCCTCTTATATCCTTGCATTGATATATGGTTGAACACTCATTTGAGTAAGTTAATATATATCCCTTTCATTTAATACTTCATTATTCATACATTGAATGTACACAAATTTTTGATCTTTTTTTATCTTTATCATCGATATCTCAGATTATCCTTTTGACTCAAATAATCTTCCACCATGGCCACATTACTAGGGTGGAAATTTATTGTGAAATTATAATATTTAATCATCTCTGACTATATTCATTGGAATTTATTTTGACACATTTGATTGATAATATACATTAAAAATGTATTATTAGTAAATACGTAACACCTTTCACCGTAGAGATAATTCAACCATATCATTAATAAAAAAATTACCATGCACATATTCAAATATTGAGCTGTGAAATTTTTATCATTGAGTGTCAATTACCAAGATTAATAGGTTATAACATATCATTCTACATGATGGAACATCTGAATACCTTCTTTGAATCATTATTATAAATTAAAATCCCTTATCAACTATAGGAAAGTGTAAGTGTATGTGTTATGACAAGACTCATAATGAATTCAATGAAATATTCCCCACATTCATCCACATAAGGGAATTTTACTCCAATCAAATTTAGCATGGTGAGGGGATTTTAAATCCATGAAAAACTATCCACAAACAACTGATAATATCAATACTTACCAGGAGATATATGGTTATCCGTCTTAGCTATTATTCTAATCCAATTTTCTATAACATCTAACTTCGAAAAACTATGATAATATACCTTTATTTGAGATAATTTGACCATGGATTAAGACATTCTGAATCCAAATTCACACTTGGTAAATTTTTCATTAATCATATCTTTCCATATGGTCTTAAATATAATTTCATATTGATTTTCATGATCTTCCTCTTACATTTCATAAATATGAATATCACATATAAATACTACATTAAAATGGAGAAGGTAGCCCTTGAAGGATCTATAAAAGAAATTCATGATGATAGTATGGGAATTAGTAAGACCAAATTGAATCACTGTAAATTCATATTTTATATACCCTATAATGAATATTTCCTTGTGTATATCCTCCTTCTTGATCCTGAATCTATGATATATGTAATGAAGATCAGTCTTCCAAAAGATTTGATTTCAAAATAATTTATCAAAAAAGTCATCAATATAGGGTATAAATACTTGTTCTACATATTGAACTTTTAATGATCTCAATATTAATTATAGAGTCACATTGATATGTCTATATTATAAATAAATATAACATGTGAACCCTAAGGTGACACACTTTTTTGAATGAATCACTTGTCAAGATTCTCTGAGGGGTTTTTCTTCAATTGTTGCAACTGAATTTGGCCCATTAAATATAGTGTCTTTTAAATAGGTCTAGAACTAGGTATGTGTTCTGTTGAAAACAAAACATCATGGTTGGGGGGAAGACCTTAAAAATTTTATAGAAATACATAAATAAAATCCATAAGAATAAGAATGTATTTGATATTGATTTTCACCCCTATCATATTATATAAATTTTTTTTTGAAAAGTAATCATGAAACATATGATGGATGTAATTTCTATCAAATGATCATATTTTTCATCTCACTATAATGAGATCATATGTTGGTAATGAATATAAAAAATAACATCCCTACAAAGGGAATTGATGTTTGAAATTTTTTATATATCCAATAAATTAAAAAAAATAAAATGAATTAAACTATAGGATTAATGAAAAGAAATGTTGGAAACACATTCCCACAAAAGTCAACTGGAGAAGAATCATAGATGTGGGTCTAGATAATCATACCATTGTGGCGTTTTACTGTTAACTCAATAAATAAATTTTCAAGTAATGTTATGATTCTATTAATAATAACATTAGTAATTAAATTTTTAGTAGATAATGAATTAAAAAAGAAATTGGTATTAATAGAGTGAATGGTAAGAGTAACTTTCACCATGTCATTATCAAACCCCCAACTATAAATAGTTATTTCATGAGTTTTCTCTTTTCCTATTCACAAAATAGGTTATTGGAATCAATCATTTTCAATAACATTATGATTTTGGAATTGTACATAATAATCCCTATAATCCATTCATTTATAACACTAGAGTGTGGGTGTTAGATTATGTGGATATTTACCTCTATTCACATATTTATAAAAATTATACCCATCGCATCAATATTCAATTTCACGATAACCTTCCATTCATCAATTGGTAAAATTACTGATTTATTTTTAGAAAATTTATCCATGTTTCTTTCCACAAATCAAGAATAAAAGTACATTAACATTATTCTCTCAATGGTTATTAAAATTACCTTTGAAATAATTTTTTCTTTTAATATCAAAACAATAGAAGATGTGTATCTCCAATATATATATACAACTTAAGAGCACAAGAAACAATTTCTTCATAAATATTGATGTTTTTTTTACTAATGTGATTTGGAGACTTGGTTTTAATTCATTAATGAATAGTTCAACCATAATTTTAGGTTAGATAATAATACCATAAGTACACATCACATGTTTATTTAATTGTCTTCATAGGTACCAATATATTAATCACCCTTCTATTTTATCTTATGGAATTATTTATCCATTTTCAAATGAAGAAAATGAGTATTTAACATATTGAAATATAAGCTTTTACATCTTTTACAACTCAACGAAGTAAAAATATTACATTACCCACAATTTCATGATAAGAGTCAACCATTTGTATACTTCTCCTTCTAAACACAATAACAAAGCAAAATTACATTTTCATGTTCCAAAAGTGGGTTACATAATATATCATTTCATTGGTACTAATCCATTTCTAAATAACTCATATATCATAAGACCCACTAAATGAAGGTGTAATTTTATAATTAATTGCTCAACTAAACTTTTTTCACCACAATTATTATTTTTAATATCATTATTATTCATAGATTGAAAATTTTTGGGAACATAAAAATGAGAATAAAAATAATTGTTTTCATAATATTATATTTCTCAGGGGGAAAGCCATTTCATTTTCCATCAAATTTAATATTAACATCATTCCTTTTCATTAAATCCATTATTTTAACCCAGAAACCATAGTTTTAACAAAAATATTCATATTCAAAAACCAAATAATAATGAATGAATATTATAGTATGTATAAATCATGAAACCTTTATCTATGAGACTATATATTTAACCTATAAAAATTATTACAATTATAAAAACATTTGGATATTATAAAATACTTATTATAATCCATTAGGATCTTAGTAAATTTTTCGCATCCTATTTTGAAATTATAATTAATCCTTTATTCGATACCAACTACAGTGACCCATATTTTACATACATATATATTATATCATAATATTTTACTATCGATTAAATAACAATTTGAATCCACACAATTATCATTCAGATCTAGTATAATTGGAATATTGAAAAAATAATGGAACGATTCATAAAATATTTATATCCTCTAATAATTATATCCTTATAACTAGTATAATTCTTAAATATATAATTCATAATACCTTTCTTCATGACATGGGAAAATGAAACATAATAAAACGGTGAGCTTAGATTCTCAGTAAGGGTAAAAAAAGGAGGTATTAATGATCATATAACAATATCCTCATAATAAGGTTATTCAAATATTATCTTTATATTTTTAAATAATACATTGTATATTAATGATCATACTATTTTGTCATGGCATAAATATATGTAGATCATAAGAAAAAATCATAAAAAAATTAATGAGCATTAAGTATCTAAATTTAAAATTTGTATAATATGTTGATTTTTTTCTATACACATAAGCATAGGAAATCATTTCCCAAGTAGTTTCCACAAATTTAAAAGGCTATAATAGTCGAATGAGTTTCGTCCCCAAACCATCAAAGTAATCAATGTTCACCCCCAAGAATATTATAGTTTACATAGTTACTTATTGAAATAGGTTCACTCCCTATTCCTATATTTTTTATGTAATGTGATTTCAAAATTTAAACATTCCATTAGAGATAGATATAAGTCACAAATATCAAATAATGGGAATCATATACATGTGTTCAAAAATATCATAGATAATAATAATATCAGAAGCCATGAATAGAAATTGTTTTAATAAATATTTAACTATATCATAACAAACAGAAAAGAAACAAGTTTCATAAATCGAAATAATTAGGATGGTATACATGAATGATATCAAAAATAATTCTTACGTAACATCAAAATATGTCATGTTATATGAAAAATTTATTTGAAATTAAACTGGGAATAATTATTGAAGAATATTAACATTCAATTTTGAAATAACTTTATTATGAAAATGGAAATTATAAAAGAATAAATTTACGTTGAAAACATTTTTAAATTTTTTTATTGGAATCTTCAATGAAAAAATAATTTATGATGGAGGGAAAATCCTTTAATGTTTTATATGTAAAAAAAATCCTTACATATTTTTGTGAGAAAATTCAAAAAGTATATCATTTTGAAAATGAAGAAAATCATTCCAAACCAATAGTGAAAATGTTGAACATGGATAAAAATGAAATTAAAAATTATTTAATAATATTAATTGCCTAATTTAATTATTTATTGGAAAATTTGAATAAGGAAGATAATTATTTTTCAACTGAAGAGGGAAATGATGTTATTTTCCATAAAATATAATTTTGGTATTCTGAGTAAAATATATGAGAAAAATGAAATAAAATATTTTATCACAAATAAATAACCCAATTATAAGAAAAATAAAACGTTTTAATGAGTTTTAGTTGATAATATTTCATTATTAGGTTCATAGTTATAAATTATCAAGATAAATGTGAGATTCTGATATAAAACCCTTAACTCATGTTCTTCATGATTCGAAATTACTCTAAATTCCATTATAATACATTTAAATTTGTATAAATATATATATGAATCGTCTTCTTAATTATAATAACATATATAATTCATTTATAACATTACTACACCACATTTTATAAAAAACAAATTAACTAGGTATTAACTGTTTCATTTTTCATGAGTATTTCAAATCATTAGTTTCTTTCATTGTATATTTATTTTTGTTTGACCATATCCAAAATGTTATAATTATATCCATATCATAAATTAATTATAATAATATTTATAGTAATCCACTAAAAGTAGTGATAGAAAAATTAATTACATCGTTCATTAAGACAACAGGTCGTATATACAGATTAACATTATTTAGGATTTTCTATGAATAAAAGAAAAATAATATTAAATATAAAAATCTATTTGTAAGATAATTATTAAATCATATATACTCATAAAAATCTACATCGTTTCAATCCAATTAAAATATAATTGTAAAAATAATCACATCTATTTTTTTAGGTGGTTGTTCACATGTACGCACCAATAGTGTCATCATTTTCCAAAAAATTTGATGGTTAGTAGTAGATGTGATATATTAATTAAAAATTATTTATTATATCATATATATTACATATAATAATTAAAAATATAATATTAACCATCTATATGAGGTATTATTAAAAAATTATTGGTATTATTTCATGAAGACAGTAAGATGTACGTACACATGAACAATACATTCACATCAAGTTTGTCGATAAAGAGAGTGTATAATGGTATTTTCATAATAATAATAAAATTTAATCATATTAAATATATTTAATTTATTATTTTATGACAAATACCATAGATCTAGAAAGGTTAAATAAAAGTATAAATGAGAGTGATCAGGTAAGGCGATGACCTCTTCTTTAAAATGAGTCCTTTGGACAAACTCTAATGGGATATGCAGTTGGAGTTTTGGGAAGATTAGAAAAACTAGACTGTGTATAGGTAATTTAATAAGATATATTTATAGATTTTGGTCAAGAAACTAACAATGTAGATTACATAAGTTATGTAGGAGGTTCTATTTTATAAATAACGTAAGGGGCTCTGTAAAAATTTGTTAAAAGTTTAAATTATAATAAATATATTACAAATTATATTTCCTCAAATTTAAAATGTATTGAATATTAAGGAATAATGGGGTTTTAGTCCCATAAACCATTAATATTTATCCAAATTTTGGTGTTATTTGAAACTTTATCAATTTTATTAACCCTTAGAAAATAGATATTAATTATAACTATTATAACAACTTTTTAAATATTATGGTGTTATAATTTTATATTATAAGTTTAAAATTGTAAGATAAGAATCCAAGTTGTGATATTTTCTTCCATATCATTTAAATTTTTCTTACTTCATGATTTTTATAAATTTAAATTTTAGTAATAAAATAATATTTTAATAAAATATTATTATTTCCTATTTTGAAGGTATTCATTTAATTGAAATAAAAGACATATATAACGGGTTTTAATGAGAATACAATATTTCATCATAACATTAATATGTCATATTCATCTATAATGTTTTATTAACATTATTAATTACTCATAGTATATCACATTTAATATTTTGAAAAATATTATTTTATTTTTTTGTTAATTAAATAAATACTATAATGTTGTTATGTAAGAATTTAAGGTAAATGTATATAACCTAAAATATGAAATAAATATACAAAATTAAAATAATTGTAGTTTTAAAAAATTATATTAATAAACATTCAAGAAAATTTTATCCCTATGTGAAAATGTAATGGATATTTAAAACCAAGAGAGTATCATTTTGTTAATTTATTTGATTTAAATAATATATATCTAATTTGCACATAAAAATTTCCATTAAATTAATCAATTTTGTGAATATAATGGAAAAAGTCACATTAAATTAAAAAATAATATCCTAGTTTAAATGTTGTGGACATACCTGTTAGATTTAACCTATATTATCCTAATTAAACATTTACTAATGTGACAAATTCTACAATGGTTAATATTAATTTTGACCAAAACTAAAAGGGGAACATTCAGAAAATTTAAAACTATAGATTTTAAATATTTAATTATATTCATCTAATTAAATAAATATATATGGTATAAATAAAATTTAATGTTGGTGTGAAAAATGAGATGTAAACTATTTCTTAGTAAAAATATATTTGTATGCATATGAATGAATTTATTCTTTTCATATACCTACAAAAAAAATATTATATATTTAATATTATGATTAAGTATAAAATATAATAATTTATATAATATAATTCAAAAATTGTTATGAATATAACATATTAATATAAAAACACATTGTGAACATAAAATTAATTTTTTAAAAAAACACTTTTATTTATTATTAATTTTTTATTCTTAATTCTGATAAGTTGATAACTAATGTTTAAATTTTAAAAATAATTTTCCATATATCTAAATATGTTTATTTTTTAATATTATTTTCATCCACACCAATGGGTAGGTAATAACATATACATAATATGTTAATAATGTTATGATATTCATCTAAACTCACTATTTTGTGTAACCAAAGCTGTCAATGAAATAAATTTTTTAAAGAGAATTATCTCTTAAGCTTCCTGGAAAGTGGCATTGTTAGATGTATAAAATCATTCACTCAAAATCATTTTATTCTCTTGAAAAATATTATCATCGAAAAAATAGTAATGACCATCCATAGTAGTCTATTCTCCACGCTTACATAGACCAACACATCCCACTAGTTCTTGGAAAGTATGCATAACAAAGACAACTCCTTCATCACAATTAGACAAGTGGGGATATGAGTATAATAAAAGATAATATAATTTGAATCAATATAAAAAATTCATAAACTATAGGCCACCATCACCCAGGAAGAGTGTTGGGTGGAACTGTTTAAAATTTCTGATATGGATAAACATAGACAAATCACCCCATAAATCCTCATAATCCATTAAATAAATAAATATAGGAAATAACGCTCTAAAATTCTAATCCAACTAAAGTGTAGATGCTAGTAACTGTTTATAATTATCATATATTCCATCATATAAATCAATGAGATTATATCATGGTACAATATTATGTAATTGAATAATATAATTTTTTATATTTAATATTTATTTGATTAAATAATAGTTTAATTAAAATAGTAATAGGTAAAACATATCACTATACTTCTCACACATCTCATAAAGGGTTATATATAAGTATCTAGAAACACCAAGCCTAGAATTCATACTCTAAAGTCTTGATTCATAATATTTAATTGATAAACATAATTATCCACCATTTAGAAATCTCATGAAAAATTGGTATTCATGGATTAAATTAATTAATGTGTCACCAATAACATTTATAAGATGACTCTATAGAAGGTTTTAATTAATAAAAATATTCTTAGAAACAGGGTATCAATTCCGTATAATCATACAAATTTCATGTAAATCTATGGGCCAAATATGTTTAATTAATGAATTACCTATTACCAACATAGACTAATATAAAAAATTTAAAATAATAAACCAGACATCACAAGCTATAAAAACACATGATTTTAATATTCAAAAAAGAATAACTATAATCCCTCATCATTTTAACTCAAACATATCCTATGTATGTTTTAGTTAACCACATACATGGGGTCCATATTCTATTTAAATATCCCAATCTCCAATTAAATTTTCCCCATTAATAAAAACACAAAACAATGATTTTATACCATTCAGTAGTATTCCATCTTATCAACCCGAATAATAATATATCTAGTTCAAAAAAAGAAATAAAGATCCCCTGCCTATATACTATATGATTATGACTATCATATGAGTTTTATCAATAATTATTGGGGTTATAAAATATATTAAATTACCATAAATAATATAGAAATAATAATTAAATTAATTTTATAATAAAAAAATTAATATTGAAATTACAATGATAAGAAAATGATGAAAACACATTACATTCTGTTGATAAAATATGATCCTATGAAAATATCATAAGGCGAATCCATTAGTAATAGGATCACCCATTGGTTCAATAAAATAAAATTAGAAAAAAAAAGTATAAGGACATAAAAAATTAGAAACAATGCCTCACCGAGTAAAATATCTTAATCATGACCAGTGGCCTCACACTAAAACCATAAATAGTTGGGTCATTCCATTGCATGCTTCATGTGTAATTCTTTCTATACCCTCACAATATTTCACATGATAAGTGTGATTAATATAGTCAAAATTACATTATGAAAATCATAAATTGATTAATAAGGTATATAGTTAATTCAAGCAAAAGATAGTATGAGAAAAATCTAATAAAAATATAACCATAATCATATTAGGATGTTTGAATAATTCAATCAAAAGAGTAAATATATCTGCATCTTCTAATTTGAGAATGGGATGGGTAGTATCATAGATTTATAATAATAAAAGTAGAATAAGTTATTAAATCCAATAATAGTAAAAATTTGTGTAAAGATTATAAAACTATTATGAAGTGTATTGGTTAATTTGTTATCATTACTCGTAACCATGAGGGTAGGATTACTGATCATCATCATATATAAACCCAACCATATATGAATTATTCCACACAATGAATGTATAACATGGGTGCATAAGGAATACCTATGTTATGAAAAAAAGTTGAATGAGTGATTTTAGTGGATAAAAACCCTTGTTGAATGAGTAATCAATAAAAATAAATAATATTGTTCAATGGTTCATCACTACAAATAAAAAAAATATTAGTGAATAATCATCCAACATAATAAAAAAATGGTAAAAAACTTATCACTATAATTAAAAAACATAGGTAAATGGGTTATAATCCTAATAAACATAATTGGTGAATGAGTCAAACCAATAATAACCAATACTGGTGAATAGGTCATCATAATAGTAAGAACATAGGTAAAATTTTCAGTACTATAATTATAAAATATTGAGTAATGACTTATCACCATAAATAAAAAATCATGGGTTAATTGTGTATTAATAAATGTAATCACAAACATATGTGAAATAGATTATTAAAAATAACATTGATCTCACTAGGCCCAACCTAATAAATATGTTACCCACACCCTTAGTATCATACATCTGTGAACAAAAAGTTTAAACCAACCCTCCATAGTACAAATGAAGGTACAAAATTACCACCAATCATATAATAGTCAATCCATATTTAAAACTCCAAGATATTTTATAATATATATATCTTTTATATGAAAATGTGTTTGATATATTTTGTAGAACACATCAAAATTTTTATGTGAATAACATTTAAACATTATTAAATATATTATATTTTGATCTATTTAAATGAAATATAAATATGAAAAATAAATTATAATTCACTTCAGAAATAATTTTGATATTATATAAATGTTATGAAATATTTTTCTTCTAATTATTCTCATTGAATTATTAGAATGGGATTTTATAAACCAGTTTCCGTATTTTGAAATTTTTTTTAAATTTTAAAAATATGAATTTTAATTTTTTCAATATGAATATTAAACAATATATAACACTGTTACCGTGACAAGGTCTAATAAAAGTTACAAGGGGTTTCAACATAGTGATACAAGATAAAATATCTATAAAAAAATTTAAATGTAAATTAATGAAGGAATTTAGACCCAAATATATCTTACATTCATATTTGGGATTCATTTATTCCTATTTGTCTAGAATATTACATTAAAATATTCTTTGTTTTATTTATTTAATAGAGTGACACACACCTCAATATTACCGATTAATTTGGTAGATAAGGTAATTATTATAGTCTTAAAAAACATAATGGAATAGGATATGAAATAGAAAATAATGTTTCTATTCTCATAACACTATATCAAGACATTAATTTAACTAATATCCCAATTGAGAAAAGGAATGAATAAAACACCATTATTTATTTTTTGAGGCTATATCCCACTTATTTCGGGGGTTCCTTTGATGCACTTTATGATGAGTAATGTATATCTACAAGGGAAAATATATTTTCTATTATCTATTACAAATATTAGTAAAATGAATCTCAATTTTATAAAATTTGGACTCTAAAGCATATCAATAATTGAATATTATTAATATTATGAGGCAATATTAAGAAATTAACTCCATTGAATGGGATGATTTGCACATGGTATTCCTTAATATGTAAAATACTAAAAATCTAAACATAAAAAAATAATGGAAATTATTTATGATTAATAAGAAAGTTGATAAACCTATTTGTAGATATGATCAAAACATTACTTGTATTATGAGGTATGATTCTGGTTTTATCAACAACCATGAAAAGAAAAAATTGATTTTTTATTTAGTGACCTAAAATCATGTCCCCAAATTACATTGGTCATAAGGTAATTTTGTAGTTATGTAAAAATAATTTGATGTTCCATCAAATTAGAAATATAGAGTATACCTTTACATCATTATCACAATTATGATCAGAATATAATCGGATGAGATTCGAGGAAATTATTATAATAAAAACCATGGAGTAAATAAAATGATTCATACATTATACATTAAATGTGTAAAAAAATCTACAGGAAAATTTTCATTGAGAATTATTTCAATGATAAGAATGTTGAAATGTATTCCCTAAAGCATGTAAATAATTAAGATATATGAATAGGAAATAAAATGGAATTAATGTGTAGAGAGTTCAACCAAATAAACAACTAACACACCAACACTAAAACTATAAAGGGGAATAGAATTATTCTAAATAGTGAAACAATATAAGGTTTAATCATGAAAATTAGTGTTAACAACTTCTTGTAACAAGAGAGAAAGGGAAATCACGTGTGATGAAAACTACAAAAGTGAGTCTTGTGAATGATGTGTTGAATGGTTAACCTATAGTCTTTTGAAGAAATATAAATTTATTTTTTGGTTTTAGTTCATGCCAGTATTTTATATTTGAATAATTTTATAAGTTTATCACATAGCTATAATAATAAGTAGATGTTTAATTAGTCATGCCAACCCATAATGGGAGGATGATCACTTATCATCATTATAACTCAGATTTAGTTATGTTTTAAAGGAATTTGATTCATGTAAGTAATGTTATTCATATATTAGTTGATTTTGATGAGATTTTGGGAACGAATTGGCTATTTTAAATGTATCTCATATCAATTGTTGATCATAAGAAGTCACATTTAATATTTTGAGTAAAATAAATATTATATATCAATGAAATGGTGAATATAAACATCTAATGGAAATTAAATTATTTTTTTGGGTCTTATTTCCTATTAATGTGGGGAATCCATCTCAAATGGTTTGGGAGAAACTCTGAATTAATGATATTTCTATTTTGTGTTAATATAATGATGTTGTTTTAAGATATTTTTAGTCTCCCCCAATTTATTGATGTTGATTTTTTTAAATAATTCCCAAATAGTGATAAAAATATTTTAGATACCACATATAGATTGGAAACTATTGAGTTAAAGGAATTAACAAATAAACTATAAGAGAAACTTGATAAGAAATACATGCATCCTAGTTTTTCAATATGGGGTTCAACTATTATTTTTATTAAGTTGAAAAATGGTATAATGTTTTGTTTTTTTGATTTATAAAAAACTAACAATATCACTATTGAGAACATGTATTCTGAATCGTATAATGATAATTAGATCGATAAATAATACACAGAACAATGTTTTTCAATGATAATCCTCAGATTTAAATAACACCAGGGAAGGATACAAATGGGTGAAATATCCAACATAAACATCCATATAAGTTATGAAAAAATATTAATTTATAGTGATTTCATTTGGACATACAAATTCTCTTGGTATCCTCACGGATCTTATTAATACAATATTTAGAGATTACCTTGATCTATTTATAGTGGTATTTATAGATGATTCCATTATATATTCCAAGATATGAAAGATCATCGATATCATTTTAGGATTCCTTTGAAGGCCATGATGAGGGATAAGATATATGAAATTTTTTATTATATTTTAATTAATCATATAGAAAGTATCATTTTTTCATGTAATTTTTGGTGACTGTATATCTAAGGATCCTTGAATTATGGATTTAATTTATAAATATACTAGACATACTATGGTAAGAGAAAATTGTACTTTTACTAGGTTTAATGGATAATATTGATGTGTTTTGAGAAATTAATCATTATTTTAAAATAAACTATGGATTTTTAAATTGGTGGGAGAAAATTTTCTTTGGATATTTAAATGTGAATAAATATTCAAGGAACATAATAAATGTTTGCTTAGGTTACATGTTGTTTCACTGTCTTGTAGCGCAGAAGGTTTTATGATATATGGTGATGTAAAAAATGGGGGAATATGAAATGTTCCCATTCAAAATGACACGGTATTAGATTATTGGTTTCACTGATTTATTTTTCATGTGAGAATTTAATTATTTCATGATATGGAATTGGAATACGTACTTTTTCGTATGAAGATATAGAGTTTTTTCATTATGGTGGACTGTGTGACATATATAATGATCATAAAAGAATGAAGTATATATTACCAAAGAAATAGTTTAATATGTTCTAATGAATACAGTTTGTATTAATTTATGAATATTATTATATAGTATATTACTATAATAAAAAGGAAAACAAGGTAACTAATGCCTTAAATTATGAGGACCATGCTAGTTTTCCCATTATGATGATTAAAATAGGGAAAATAAATACATTTTTTAGTTTGATAAAAATTTATATTTTATGAAAATTTGATATATTCTTACTTTCATAGAATTGTTTCCAACCATAATATTATGTAAATATTAATGAGGAATATATGGAAGATCTAGAGTTATAAAAGAAGGTATTAAATTATCTTGATTTCATTCATGGTAGTAATAAAATGATGTGTTTCATAAACTGGGTTTATATCTAGTAAATTTAAAATTTATTTATGTATATATTGGATAAATGTTGTTTTTTATAATTATATACTTATCTATGAATATTGAATATTCATATATATTTAAAATATAATTTCATGTGGAGAAATAAAAAGAGAGATATTATGGTGTATTAATCCTGGTTCATGGTAATTAATAATATTTTTTCAAATACATGTCATTATAATGAATTTTTATAACTCTTAACCATTAATGAGAGGAAATAATAGAATATCACCATGAATTCCATCGTGGGACTCCCCAATCTATCGAAAGATGACAATGAAAGTTTGGTTATAGTCAATCACCTCATGAAATCAACACATTTTATTTCTATTAGAGAAGAATTCTCTCTTGATCAGGTTTTAATGATATATGTTATGGAAGTGGTAACATTGAATAGTTTACCACTCTCAATTGTATATTATAAATATCTATGGTATACCTTATAAAACTAGAAAACTTTGTATTATGTATTTACAATAATTCCTTAGACCTATATTATAAAAGGTAACCCCCACAATTCATATATTCACAAACCTCGGAACCCCTAGATTCACCATGACCTACCCAAGTATATTCATAACTTCACTACCATGTACTATACATTATCATATTATGAAAATACCATATTTAAAGTATTAATTTATAATCCAAAGGAGTTTTCCACATAAAATAGATCATAATAATGTTTATGAGGAAATACAGGACCATTGTCGAGATTTTTTTATTGCAATCTGTTTATTAATCTAGATATTTATGCATGAATCTACATTAGGGTAATCATATGAAATTTATATCTTAAAACAAATATATTTTCATCTACCATGGTCATTTTGTGTCTTCCATGTTTACATCTCATTCAATACTATTTGTTACTTAAAACAAATATGAAAATGATTTTATGAAATTCGTTATTATTTACTCATTAGTTTTAGAACGTTTTCATGTGTTTATATTAAATAAATTATTATCAAGAATTTTATTTATATAATATAATAATTATTAAATTTTTTAAAATTTAATATATTTTTTTAAAATGATTAAAAATGTAATTTACTAACATTTTTCATATAACTTCACTGATGTATTTTTTAATTTTTTTCAAAGGAATGTTTGTTTTATTTTTTAATACACAAATATCATATCCCATCATCATGATCAATACATTATTTTTGCATCCATTACATGATTCCACATTAATTTTCAAATAAAAAAAGTTTCCCAATATGATGGGAACTTTTATTTAAAATTTTATCAATAGAAAACGATATTTTTTTATATTTTAAAAAATATGTCTCAATTTTTTTTAATTTTTTTATCATTTATAATATTGAAAGATGTTTATTATGATTAAACTAATGATACCAAGAATTTTAATTATTTGGATGTATTATGATTATGTGATGATAAATTAATTATGAAAACCATTTCATTTCAACTGGATATTCTATGATGAGTTTATTAATTTTCTTTTGATCACGTAGAATAGATACATATATTTTCCAGTATATGATAGGTGAGTTCATTAAATACCTACAATGAATTGGTTAATGATGTATATATTATGAGATAATTTAATTCATATATGGATAAATCCCATTCAATGGATTAATGGACGTTAGAGAGTGAAACCAATTCATTATGGGATATTGTCCACAATGTGAGGATGGTCTTAGAAATGAGCATTTACTAATGAAATGATTTTCCATTATTATAATTTTTCCAACATTCATGTGGAATATTCTTATTAATATGATATTATCTCATTTATCATGATTTATTAATGATTATTGATCAATCTTATTACTCGTGTATTTTGATATTATAATGATTTATACCCTAACTCATGATTTATGATATTTTCATTATTCGGAATAAAATTCTGAAGTTACTATAATGATATCAAAAACAAATTTTTAACTTATTCTTACATGTGATCATTAATGGATACCTCTCATGTATACCCTTTCCAATAATATTATATTATCCTTTATTATGTTTCTATTTACCCAAGGTTATGTTGACTGTTTTTAAGTTCGACACATCTAACAAGAGTAATATGTGAAATTAAATTTGATAGATATATTAATGTTTCATCAGGAAATGTCTTATTTATATACACAGTCTTCAAAGTCACTAATAATTTATTTTTTTGTATAAATTATTGTATAATAAATTAAGTATTCATCTATAATTATGAAATACTTATGAATGTTCTTCTTGGGTCACCACAATAAAAACCACTAACTGTATAAAAACAACATGAAATGTCTATCTCACATCCATAATATCAATGACATTGATTTCATATTATTATTAAATCCTCAATAACACAATTTATGTTATAATAACCTTAATAATATATTTGAAACCCTTTTATGGTTCCCATTACCGTAAATTTTTTATATTTTATAAATTCATCTATAAGAACCCATTCTAAAAAAATTATGCATTCAAGTCACACTAAACATGAATTCAATTTATTACAATCCCATTGACTTATAATCTTTATATAATAATATATATATATCATAACAAACACATAACAATCCCATATATATAATGTGGAAAATTCTAATTGGAATCCTTTTTCCCACAATATAAAATTTTTATAATAAAAAATAATTTATTATCATTAAAAAAATTCATGAATTTCAAAATTATTTCTTATTTGTTCTTATCCACCATTAAACCATGTGAATGAAATTTTATCATTTCGGATGACCACACAAATCTATATAAGGAACCCAAAAAGTAGAAATCCACTTTCCCGATGAAAATCATGGAATCACATGTAATGTTTACCTTTATCATTAATGGATTTTGAGTTTATAAAAAAAAATTAAATGTAAAAGAGAAACACAGTTTTCTCTATAATATAACATTTTAAACCCATATACTGAAAAAAAATCATTTTCAACTTAAGAAATCATTTTGATAAAACCCTCTAAAAAATATTCTATTTGAATAACTAAACATATTATATCCATTATTATTTTATGGATATCATAATCATTAACCAAGGCTTTAAAGAGTAATAGTGGGCTTCATCCTTCATAAAAGATATATCAAGATAAACTATTTTAAAGTAGTTATAATTTTGTTCAACTGTTTTTTGTAAGCTATACCTGTATCACATAATATCTATAATGGTAATCCACCCATCGTATAAGCATTATCATGATCAAATATATTTTATATAATGATTTTGTACCAAATAACAAATAAAAATTTTATTGCAATAACATTTTCCTCCAAAAAGCCATGAAATACACCTTTAAATATAAATGAAAATAAAATTCATATTTTAATAAACAATTTTCTTTTAGAAATTTATTTTCAACCAAAAAATACCATGAAAAGGGGATATAATGAATTTCCAAGAATAAACATGAATTCATAAAAAAGAATCCAAATAGAAAACAATTGATATCGTTATGGGAAAACAAGTTATCATCCTATATAATAATATATAACTTTACCTTTTTTCATTGGTAATTAATTTAAAGCATTCTATAAAACATTATATTTTGATAACCATTAAATGAAAATAAAATAAATTCATTAATTGAAATCCAAAATATGCATAGATAATAAAGATGAATATTTATTTGAAAATTATTAGGAAAAATATAATTGAAAATTAAAATAATTTTTAGGTTTCATGATAGTAGGAAGTTATGTTCATGTCATATCAGAAAAAATACATTACTTTTGAATTTTGTAAGAAGTGATGAAATAGGTTCTTTGAAATAAAATTTATAAAATAAGTTCCATTACCACATTAGAAAAATTTGATACATAAGACCTAGGGAAAATAATATTAAAAACATTAATCCGCATAAGAATAGATAAATTATTTTTATAACATGTGAATGGGGATGTATATAAACCTAAAAAATCAATATAGGTTCATCTCATCACAATATACCTCAATGAAAGGAAATTACTATGAAGTCCCTTATCTTGATTTAGACTCACCATCTATGTCCATTGCCTTCAATTATAATAAACATATATTAATGATTTAATTTATTTAGAACCCATTCTATGTTTATTATTCCTTTAATTCAACTTTTTCCATGTTCTTTATGATTACTTAATCGATTGAGTTTATTTTGGACGTTTTGATGATATCTGGATGTCATACAAAAATTAATTAAGTGGATTAAATATAATAAAAGAAAAATTATTTAAAAATATATGGAATAATAATAATGTCTTAATTATTATTTTTATACCTCAATTATACATTCAAACCTATTCATGAATAATAGTTATAAAAATTTACCGTGTTACAATCATTGATATAGTAGGATGTATTTATGAATTAATAATGTTTTTATTTTTCAATTATTATTATGGGTAAAGTAATGTTTAATATTATATTTCAAAAAAGACCATATTAAGATAAATATAATATTAATAAATTAATTATGCATATATATATTTTATGTGATCTAGTGATGAGAAATGAATCACCTATCTTGATGGAGGTGGTAGGCCACCAGTACATGTGTAAAGAATTCAAAAACAATTCCATGTTTGGGAGGAGTTTATTTTTTCATAAAAACTAGTTCTTAACTCCTCCTACTCCTCTCTCCCTCTAAAGAATGAGAAACCCAATAGGGAATCTCTTCAATATCAAATAATGAGTGATCAACAATGAAGAATGTAATACATTTAATTTTCCACACTAGCACACAAATAATGAGTGGAATCACTCAAAAACCATTACAGAATGTGTGGACTACTAGAGGGATTCTACCCTTGAATCCTCAGAGACTCATCAAAGGAAATCTGGAAGGGCCTTTTTAAATGATAATTAATCATAAATAAAGAATAATTTTCTAGTGAATTTAAATATAATAATGTGATAGATATATTATTTTTTAATAATTATAAAAAAGTCATGAATATCTTTTATTTTCCTTAATACCATCATTATAACAATCTTTTAGAAACAATTATAGAAAAAAACTACATTTTTTTGTGAGGTGATAGTCCACCGTACACACGAATCATGGTTTCTTTTCCCATTTGATTGAAATGGAGATGGATATGGCCTTTTCAATTATTATAAAAGGATATAATTATATAGATATATTGGTTTTATTAAATAATAATTATTGTGGAATATTTTATTGTCTTGGAAGTAGAAATAAAATTAAATTATGTGGTTAAAAAATACATTTTTTATTGATACTATCCTTTTATATACTCCTTAAGAATTATATGGTAAGTATTATGCCAAAATAAATTCCCCATAATGAGGATAATGATTATACGACGTTATTTGGTTATGTATTGTCTGATTAATATGGGTTATTAAGTGTGAATAAATGATAAGAAGTGGTTCTCTTATATTTGAGAGGGGAGGGGAACTTTTTTAATTTTTCAAAATATTAAATTAATATAAATTAATTTTCAAATAAAAATGAACAAAAACTGATTTATTCAGAATATATATTACTATAGGTAGAAATAACCTCATCCATTGAAAATTATACAAGTTTTCATTATGTTTTTAAACTTTTATTTTTGTTTCAACCCCTTGTTTACCCATTTCACACTTACCATGACAATAATGATTTGTACTCTTTAGCGTCATGATAATTACTATAAATGGATAAAACCCCTAAAAATGCACTATGATAAATATTATGAATAAGTGACTATTAATTTGGATGAATATAATATTTTTAGTAATTTGATATCAATAAATATATTAATATTTATTTTAAAATACCAATAATGTAAATTTTTAGAACAAATAATTAAATTGAATTTAATAACATTAGGAAAAGAAGTAAAATTTTAATTTTTTAATACATTCATAAATTATATTTTACCTTATGAAAATTCATGTATCATATAATTTATCTCATACTATATGATATTTATTTTTTAGTATCATGTAAATGACTTTTTTTATATTAATTGAATAATTGTCGCATCAACATTGTGTAAATTGATATGTGACTAATTCTTTAAAAGAAAATGAAACTAAATTACCATGATAAAGAAAAATAAATTTTCAATCAAAATACTATTTATATCTGAACATATCTTAAGGTAATTTTTATTTTCAAAATTTTATAATTAATAAAATAAGAGTGGTTAAATTTTTAACTTTTCTTTAAACAAATTAGTATATAATTCATGATCTAATCCAAATTGCCAAAAAATTCCATGTAAATGTATATTTTGTTATTATAGATGATATGAACGATAGATTTAAGTTATGTTATGTGTTAATTTCTTTTTATAACACATATCATTTTATATTTTTTTCATTATCTTTTTATCCTTTATTAAGGAAAAAAATTACTCAAGTTACTATTCGTATTGGCCATAAATAAAAGGTGAATATCAAAAAACATTGACCAAATGATTATAAATATTAAATCAGATTTGAAAATTGAAAGAATTTATTTTGAAAAAAATAATCTAAAATTAAATAGTCATAACAAAAATAACTTTTTTTTCCAGAAAGATGACAATTTAATGAATAAATTATTTTATACATAATTCTTGTATAAAATTAATTTGAAAAATATATTTGTATTTTTTAAATAAAATGAAGTAACTAATAAAATATTGAACTCAATAAAAATGGTATTTTTCACTATAAAAACTATAAATGAAAATAAATTTTTAAATAAAATTCAATATTTTTCACATTTCAATGATTTTGTTTTTGGAAAATTACAAAAATTTTATCTTAAGATATGTTTGAAATTACGAATTTTGAAATGATTTTTATTTAATAAATTAAAATTATATAATTTTTAAATAAATATTTTTGAAAAACATAAAATAAAAAACGAATTTGGTTAGAAGTAATTAATTTTTCCATTTGACTAAAAAATAGAATAATATTTTTATAATTAATATAACTCTATTGAATGAAAATAATTAATATGTTAAAAGATTTTCTATGAAAATGACATGGGTTGTTGTATCCTTCACCATTTTTCTAATTTCATCAATATAATTTTATTCACGTATTAAATAAGTTGGGATGCCTTTACCTTATAACATTTTCATATTCAAATGATTCTAATTCATCAATACAATTTATCCACAGAACCTTAACCTAGTGAATTAAATTTTTACACATTACTTTCCCTCTGTTGTCAAAAAATAGAAACGTCATTTTTTTCATAATAAATGTTCTCTTAAAAAATAAATACTTGAAGGATCAAAAACATGAGATAAATCTAGCACATATTTCCATAAAAATTATACAAGAAATACATTATGGACATGGGATAAATTTGAAGGAATATACATTATCATGTAAATGATCCCAACTTCTATAAGATTTGATATAGACTAATGAACCATTGTCTTAACATCCCATTTAGAAAAACTCATAACAATTTTCTGTGGATATACATTAAGAATAACATGATCACCTACCATAAAATATATATCATACCTCCAGTTATCCATATAACATTTTTACTTACTGTGATCTATCATAATATTTTTGAATCAAAGGATCATTAATATTTATTTGATCCACCAAATATATCCCCATAATATTTATTTTTCTAACTTAATCCAAAAAATATGGCATTGAACACTTCTTTACGTATAATTACTCAAATTATGAAATCTATATACATGAATAATAACTATTATTATAAAAAAATAAACAAAATAAAGATATTAATCCCTACACACCTTATAATAAATTAAAAATTAATAAACAATGTCCTCTATGTTCGTCAATTCATAATATCCAAAATATTGAGGATAAAAAGGTGTACTATCATTTTTTTAAGTACCCAAAGACTTCTGAAGCCCATTCTAGAAATTAGAAATAAATATGGGATAACGTTCAGAGAAAAGGGAGAGTGGAAATCCAAGTAATCTAATGATATTATTGAGATGTAATCATGATAAATAAAAAAATATATAATATCATGAATAGAAATAAAATGTGCATATTAAGTTAATCGATGAAAAATATCACAAATCACATTGTTAATTAGAGATGTAATTGGGAATCCCACCACACAATCAATTTATATATTCTCTCATTTCAATATTAGAATTGGAAAAGTATGAAAAATTCATATCAATAATTGTAATTCTGGACTAACCTATTGAAATGTCAACCATTTAATGGTAATTTGAATAATATCATTATTCATTCAATCCCAACAGTAAAACTACCAAAGGACTCTATACATATTTGTGCTTCATGGATGAACATAAAACAGGTAAATAGGAGCGTCACTAACCAATTATATATTCAATTATGGAATATAAATAACTCATAATCATTTTTCTTATCCAAAAACACCATCTTTATCAACATTAAACACTATAAACCTAACATTATCAATAGATTATAGAATTTCAAGAAAATCATGATCCCCATTCTGATTATTCTAATTTCTTTCTGATAATAATGATTGCACTAAAAATTGATAAAATATAGGATTATATTTCATCCCTAGGATCTTTGATGAAATTCATCAAATCATTATCCAAAGGGTCATGTTTTAAATTTAAAATGGTTAGTGTAGAATTAATTTTTTAGAATCAAAGCATCGATCCATTTATTTTCCATTATACGGTGATAATGAGTCATATAATCACAATACCTGAACTGTTCTAGTAATATTCTCTATATTATGTTCAATTATTTCTTAGTGAATATATACATCAATCCTTTTTGATCTTTATATATTTATCACTTAACTATATCTAAATCATAATTCCATATTTTTTAATAAAATTCATAGAATATAATTCCAGATTATTAGTAGGATCATTTATCTCATGAGGCTGCAACTAAATTGAAGAATAAGCAGTTTCCCAATAATTTAACATTAGGAAAAAATAAAATATACTTAATAAAACATTTATATTGAAGGAAGATTCAACATTTTTAAATGTAAATGGAAAAACTAGACCATTCCACAATCTTCTTTTTAGATTATAAAGAAAATAATCACATTATATAGTGTATATAGATTTATATCTCTTTAGAGTTAACTGAGAAAGTGGGATATATAAACAAGAAACATTTTCAACAATCCATTATTAGTGACATCCTAATCTAGAAAACTATGGATATCCATGATTTTTTTGGTCTTTTATATTCTTCAACAACTATTTTTAGAAGGTTCAAAACTTATTCCGCATTTGTAGACAATATGACCAAGTGAATATTTTTCCATTAACTAAAAATAACATTTTCTAAATTATCCATATTCTTTTATTTCATTTTAACGATTAAAAAACAATACTTATGTCCCTTTTATGTTTCCATTGACTTATATAAAATATCCAAATATAATCAATAAAAACAACCAAAAACATATCTAATAACTCATGGAAAAATCTATTCATAAGGCCTAAAAATAAAATAGGTTCCTTAGAAAACCCATAAGGAATAACCAAAATAGTATAATTCATATATGTAGTCTAAAATGTAGTCCTAGAAATATATGTCTCCATCATATTCATGTGATGGAACCTCGACTTTAGATTATATTTTGAAAAATATTTAGATCCCAAGATATG
This sequence comes from Viscum album, assembly GCA_963277665.1. Lineage (NCBI taxonomy): Eukaryota > Viridiplantae > Streptophyta > Magnoliopsida > Santalales > Viscaceae > Viscum > Viscum album. The sequence continues at coordinate 788,835,412 of OY728128.1, read as the reverse complement.
ATAACAAGATCATCGAGGAAATGGATAACTTTACATAAAATTTATCATATTTAAGGAACTATAATCAATGAGAATCCCCACTGAACTATTTTTCTTTTTAACAACGAAAACATGTTCAACCGAGGGAGAAGTGTTAGGATGAATGAAACCATTATCAAGAAATTATTGCTCTTTTTATTTTTCCACAAGTTCTTCCTGAGAAAAAGAAAAATGTGATTTAGAAATAGTCTCAACACTAGATAGTAAGAACATAGTAAAACAAACCTAATGATCAGAAAAAATTGTAATCAAATCATCCAAAATAACTTCAACATAATCATTTACTATGATACTTTACTAATTAGAAAATTTTCATTCCTTTCAACATTATGAGCTAGGTAACATTCACATTAACATGTATTAAAATTCTCTTATACATAGTATGTTATACAAGTTAGGATATCAATGAATAAAACATTATTAGATCTTCAATCTATTATAGCATGCTATACTGGTATGAAATCAATACCGTAAAAACTATCAAAATCTATTATGGGTAGTTCAAGAAGATTTTTTTTAGAAATACTATCCTATTAATAAAAATACTAATATTCATATTAATCATTTTTTTGATATACCACTTGATGTTTTCACTCAATGTTCTATAAAAATAATATGTGGTTATATTACTATTTAACAATAAAATTTATATGAAATGAAAAAATGTGATGATCCAGAGTCAAATAGGGTATTATCATAGTTTGAAAAAAGTGACATTCCTATCACCACAACATTAGATGTCCCAAAATCAGCCATAGTAGTCAAAATTTTTTCACTACTTTATATTTCTTTTCAATACTATTTCCTCCCTATGTAACTTCATACAAACGTTAGCATATATTCTCAACTCATCAAAGACAAAACATCTCATTGTTGACTTGGTATCTGTTATCTCATACATAGATTATTGATAATTCTCTTATTTATAGTAATAAACATTGTGACCAAACATACATAACTAATAACACTATAATGATCCTGATAAAATCCCCTAATATGTCTTTTTACAAACTTCAAACATATAGGGGGATTAGGAATATTATTATTAGTTGGTTTCTTTTCTACCATTTTCCATATTGACCATTTTATTGTGACCATGAGGAATATAAGTTTCTGTGAACACCATCTCAACATTCACATTGCAATGAAAAATATTCTCATGAAGTTCAAATATTATTGTAGACAATTATTTTTATGAATGATGTGTCAATACTGAGTATATCTAATTAATTTTATTATCATGATCTCGGATAAAATATATTACATTCTTATGAAATATTGTAAAACATACATTATATGAGGTGAATTAATCATCATTCATTTTCTTCAATTCCATGAATTGTTTCTCCATCCTTAGACAATAGTTCTTAATAAAATCTTCCTCAAGGAAAATATTCTTAAATTTTATCTATTCCATGGATACTTAATCATCATTCTATGTGGTATTCTTAACCAGTGAACACTATTAATGAACTTCACCTTAAAAATGAAAAATATAGATTATTATCTTTTAGTGTCATGAACATCCCCAGAAATTAATTATATTATATAGGTAATTTACCCGTATATCGGCTACAACGAGGTTCAATGATCCACTTAATGATGTGGGATGTTTTATCATAGAATGGTTAGACTCTAAAAAGTTCATCTATAGTAGATATGGATTCTCCATAACATGGATACCACCACCATTTAAATCATATTTCACTTAAGTCGTCACTGAAAAAAGGAATTATATTCCAAGTCAAACCACCTTCAAATGCTGATATGGGAGGATATTTTCTTCTCAACTCCTTCCCAAATCATCATCTCTATTTCTTTTAGGAATAACCATTATGAAAAAATACAATATATTCACAAAAACATAATAATCTTAAAATAATACATCATTTAAACATAACAATTAAGTAATAAATATTAATGTAAATATATGAACATTTTCCTAACCTCAAAATTTAAATAAAATGTTATATTATACCATTTATAATAACCAAGATATAATCACTATATATTATAGTGGCATTAAAATGGAATAAAATTTCTTATTTTAAAGAGGTTCTTTTTGGATTAATTTTTTTTGAGAGATAGGTCATAACTTGTACATAAAAACCATTTTATATAAAATGTGGAAAATTATAAGCATTATTAATTTTATGACAATACAAAACATTGAAAATAAAACATGATTTATTTCTATGAAAAATAATTGAGAAATTTATCTTGAATTCATCATTGTGTATACCCATCGTAAAACACAATAAAAATATATTATGTCATGGGATGGGCATAAAAAGATATTTAAGTTATAAAAAAACAAAAAATGTGTTATAAAAAAGAAAAAACATAAAATTCATCTATTGTATAATATTATCTATAAATTTTTTGAGCCTATGGAAGATTATTTTTCCACATGATAAAAACACACACTTATTACTCAATGAAAACCTTAAAACTATATATAAATTAAATAAAAATAATTTTTGGGAAGACTGTTAATCATAATAACAAATTTCTGTTAGAACACTTTGAATTGATATATCCATACAACCGACTTCCAATAAAATTATCTAGAAAATTTAATCATTTCCCAATTAAATGGATAATTAGAATGGGTCATATCATTCTTATAAGGGTGTAATTATTACTAATTTTTTATTACCTATAATGAGTCTTAGACTTCTTTATATTTTATTTCGGGCTCATCCATGAGAAATATTAGTGCTCAACACTTTGTATATGTTGTTTTGGGCTCAACAATTTTTTATATACTTCTCATGTAATATAATAATAAAAAAATTATGCTCTCACTTATTCATAATAAATTTTTTTTAATGACATATTTTATCTTGTATGAAAATTTATGTCATATATTTAAATACCCTTTTCTTTTAAAACACCATTTTAATCACCAAAATATCTAAAAATTAATGGGAAATACATATTTCCTTTAAATAAAACGTCAATTAATGTAATAGATTCCATATACTAAATAATACAATCAAAAATGAGAAAACTAATCATGAATACATACATTAAAATAGAAAATTAATTTTTTACATTTCTTAGGAATTCCAAACATTATGTAACAAATTATTTTTGAAAATATTTGAATGAATATTAAAGAAAAATATATTTTAAAAACTAAAAAATTAGAACATAATAAAAAATAATTTTCATTGAAAATAACCTTGGAAAATTATTAAGGAAACATTAAAAAATTAAGGATTCTTTATAGCGGGAAATTCTATTCAATTATTATATATGAAAAATACATTCCTTTTAATTTTTTAAAAAAGATAAAAGTTAAATTTTAAAAATAAGGGTGATCAATGAAAGTACCTAACTAGTATGAATAATTTGATACTTAATTAAAATGAATTATTAAAAATTAATAATTCAAATATTAATAAAATATATAAAATCATGGTATGAAATGTCAATATTTCATTATATAAACCTCATAAAAGAATATAGGTGCATAACATCAAAATATGACTCAATGAAAGGAAATGGAGATGATATACCATAACATGACTTCGAATCATCATTTATGTAATTTACATTCTATAATAATAAGATGATATTAATTATTTAATTTTATAATAACCTTTTTAATGTTTTTCCATATTATTTCACTTATTTCAATGCTATATAGGATTACATAATCAATTGAATTTATGTTGGATGTTATGGAAATTTTTGGGATTTGTGTTAAAAATGAAATTAGTTTGTGGACTATAGTCAAAGCAATCATTATTGAAACATATCAATAATAATAATCATTAAAATATTTTGAAATTTATTCATAAATTATATATTTAAAACAAATCATGAAATATGGTTTTGAATAATCAACTATGTTACAATTATGGATACATTAGGTCATACAAAAAAATGAAGGATTTTTCTATTTTTCAATAATCATTATAGAAATAAGTTATGTATGATTTTATTTTTAGATAATGAAAATAAATTATAAATTATAAAATTTTTTCTTTATTTATACTAATATATATTGTGTAATTTAGTGATGAAAAACTAATCATATCGCTTCGTGATGGAGGTATTCCACATGTATTCATGATTCCCATTATCATTTTTAGTGAATAGAAAGATGAGAATTTTAATGATACATTATATTTTTAAAATGATAAATATTTCATTAATGTTGTCTGTATATATATTTATTCCATCATTACAACCAATATTGATGGAAAATGGATTTATTGGTGCCTGGAGCGGTATTCCGTCATACACATTAATGATTGTTTCGTTTCCCATTTTATGGATGAAAAGATGGATATTGGTTATATAATTATCATAAAAAATCAAATAATATTATATATACTGGCCTTATTATGTAATCATGGTAATTTAATTTTTTATATAGGTGAAAAAATAAAAAAATAATTTATTTAGTTAAAAAACTATATATATTATTTGGAATGTCAATTTTTATTAACACATTAGGCACACTAAGATTGTTATTATAGCTAAATAAGAAAGATATAATATGGGTATTGATTACAGGATAGTATTTGGTAAGTAATTTTTTGATACAAATAGGTTTTTACGTATGAATAAATGAGATGATGTAGTCACCTTTTATTATAGAGGAGTGAAGAAATCTTAGAAGCTATAAAAATATTAAATAAATAAAAATTGATTTTTAATTACAAATGGATATAATATTATTTATTTTGATTATATGATTATTATGGTTAAAAATAACCTCATGAAATAAAAATTAGTCTTTTTTACTATATTTTCACCCTTATCTGTCGGTCTTAACCGCTTGTCATCCCCTTTCAGAATTATTGTGAAAACAATTGTGTCTATAATAAGAGGGACATGATAATTACTCTAAATTGGGAGAAGTAAAATAAATGTAATATGGTTAATATACTCAAACATAACATTGTTATTTTTCAGAATATATTATTTTTGTGATTTCTATATCTTTTAATAAAATATTACTTATTATAAAATATAGTTATTGTAAAAGTTGGTAGCTATACAATACATTGATTTTAATAACATCTTGAAAGGAAGTAAAATTAAAACAAAAAATTTTAATACATACCTAAAAATAATTTTTATCTAGTAAATTATGAGATAAAATTATTTATCTAAAATAATATTACCTTTAATATTTTATATATAATTTTTATGATTTTTCCATTAATTGAATTATTAATGAATATGTGCTTTGAAAATATTAAGGTGATTATTTCTCCACAAAAATAAAAAAATAAATTAACAAGATGAAGATTAAACATTAATATTATAAAATAGTGTTTATAGATGAACATATCCCTTTGTAATATCAATGTTATGAATATAATAGTTAATAAAATCAACATTGTGACATTTTCTTTTTTTTTTTCTTTCAATATATATTATAAATCACGTAATAAAATAAAAAAGGAAAAAATTAATATAATTTAATATTTGTTATGTATGGATGAAATGTATTCAAAAAATAAAATTTATTCTTCTGTTCTTGTTATTTTTTAGTCCTTATCAATTTATTTCTAACCATAATTACATATTTTACACTTTAACATGGTAACTAAAATTACTATGGATTTTGTTGAAATTGAACAAAAATAAGAGGATCCTATTAAAATAATTAGGAAATAATTTTCCCAAATAAGGGGTAAATTATTTATATTTTAAAAAAATTCGTATAATTTAGTTTAAATTAAACCTAAAAACATAAGGAAAATTTATTTTCTTCAAAAAATTTCCATCTCAAATATGAATTTTTTTTGTACATAATTAATATATAATTCTAATATAAAAAACCAAATTTGGATTAATATAAAATAAATATATATAATTACATTATAAAACTTAAACCAAATTGCATTTGGAATTTTGAATACTTTAACAGAATAAATAGTCTTCAATAAGATTCATAATTTTTCATTATTCATTGAACAATATTTTTTTTTTGAAAATTCTAAAAAAATAATAAGAAATTAATTATTTCATGATAATATCAAAAATGGGATATATTTTCAAAAACAAAAATTATATAATTTTTAAATAATTTTATAAATAAAACCATATAATCTAAATATTACTTAATTATAAATAAATATTTTTTCTTTTTGAACAGAATATTTTCCATTAATTTTCAATTGAATATAACACAAAAAATATATTATATATAGATATGGAAAAAATTTATATTAAAAAATATCTAGGTTATTGCAAGTCACGTCTATCAGTGAGATTTTGAATCAAATATATAGTTTCGAGGACCTATTATCGGATGAAAAATCGTTAATTAATACAGAAAAAAATCTAAAACCCAAGGTCAGCCAGAACCACCCATTACCAAACACAAAACATAGTATAAGAAAAAAATATAAATCAATGGGAAAATATATGGACTATTTACCACGTAATGTAAAGGTCCCCTTTGTCAACCTCAATCTATAGAAATGATAAATCATAATATAAATAATTTTTTTTATTTAAGTTGAATAATATTAAAATATAAAGGGAAAACATCAATATAATTATAATAAAGGTTATTCATATTTAGTGTTATATAATTATATAAGAGTCAACTTATTTTGAGAAAAAATGATTATATATTTTACAAGGAATGATAAATATAAATAAGATTCCATGAATATTTTTTTTTAGTTTCAAATTATTTGGATGAAGCATGTTATAAAATATTAAAAAAATTAACTAATTTAATTAGTCATTTAATAAATATCAGTTGTAGTGTAAAGACCCATAAAATTCAAGGAAATTTTTTTCTTAATTTTCTTTTGGATTTTACATGAACGTAGTTTCTTACGGAACTTGATTCCGGGGCCTGGTGTGCCTGGAATTTCTATATGAAGTTTAGCGTGGGCACGTTCAGTGAACGAATTATCGGGAATTTCTATCTTTTGAACCGGTGCTCGGAATCAAATTATGAGGGCACCGATTGAACCGTAGTGCCGGTATTTTCTTATGAACGCCATTTCCGAAGTTACGTTTGCATGAGAGAAGATGATAAAAATTTTGGAAGTTTAATTTATAAATAAATAACAATTTTTATTTTCTTTAAGTGGTTTTAGGCTTCGGGTGGACGTTGGGTAACTACCCAACTTCCCAAGGGAGGTTATGAGGGTGGTGGGGCCCACACGAACCCTACCCCTTCATATTCTTAAACCCCCTCAACTCACCATTATTTATTTGACAAATTATGTTATTAATTAAGTGAGTTAAGTGGGGATGTTTGAATTTCAAACTCTGGAAATTCAAAAGTTATGTTATGTTATTAAAATAAGAGGTGAGCTTATTTGATTTGGGGTTGGAACATTGTGGTGGAGTTTTTTTGGAGAAAAGACTAAGGACTTGAGGAACTTCTTCGTCTTCAACAAAGAACGCGAAGAACACATCGGACTCCGATGAAGAAGGTCGAGTTCATGGAAACCGATTACGCGACGCCGTGTACCGCAACACCAACGCGACTTCCTCCTTCTGCGACGTATCTTTTCGCGACGGTTTTTCCAAGAAGAATCCTCGTTCGACGAACCTCCGTTCAAGCTCGCTCGAGGTAGGGGTTTAATTTATTTATTTATTTTTTTCGTGAATCCTACCTTGTCGTTCTTATTGAAATACAACCATTTACTATCGACTAACGAGAGGGGGCCGAACCGCACAAACACGGCCGACCCTCCTCCAATATTGATGATGTTTTTATTGCGGATTGTAACGAAATGGAATGGTTCCATCGCACCACACGGAATCGTGCGGCAAGGAATGCACGACGCAATCGTGTCGTGCCGTGAAATTAAACCAATTCGCGGCGCCATCTCGCCACGCCGGAGAACAGAAAAAACACCACGGCCGGAGTGGGGCCGCGACAGAGAGGTGCGGCGCCATCGCGCCGCACCAGACGAATCAAGGTCGTGGACGGTACAAGGCCGTGGAGGAACAAGGAGACCGAATGCCGGTTCCGGGCCACAGATGTCGAAGCAGGGGGGTCCGGATGTCGCCGGTCCCATGGAGGCAGAAACCGGCAGGCCGGGGAGGGCCAGCCAGACAGGAGAGCCACCGGGGGTTCAAACCCCCGACCGACCAGCACAACGGCCCCCTTAATGGGGGAGGGGGGGAGGCGGTTACAACCAGGGGGGGCAGGCACCCCCCACTCCAAACGGCTAAAGACATTTGGCCGAGCACCTGGCCAGCGCGCTGGGCGCCTGCGCCCAGGCCGTGCAGCGCCGCCAGGCCGGGCCGCACCCAAGCGTGCCAGACCCGGACCCGGTTTGGGTTGACCCGATTCGGGCCGCCCCGAGGGGTATCAGGCCGGGTTGGACCGGGCCCGAACTCCTTAATACCGAATCTTTTCTGGTCGGACGCCCATAACTTGTGCTACAAGCCTCCGATCGACGCACCGTCAGTTGAGAAGAGATCCTTTGATCGATACAGTCGTTTCAATATATTGCGCTCAAGGTTTTAGAATACTTTGGGCTCGGCCGGGTTGGTTCGTACACGAAACCAATCGGGCCCTTGAAGCGGAAACGCTCATATCATGATCTACGGACGTTTGATTGACATGCCGTCAACAATATCAGATTCTTCTAGGTGAGAAGGATCTTTTGGCATAATCCACCCGAGGTTTGGACGGAGGTGGAGTACGGTCGGGTTGGTTTTGCCTTAAAAACCAACCGGGCCCCTGTGACGAAAAAGCAAATAACTCTCAGACCGTGCGTCTGATTGACGCGCCGTCTGCGACGTTGAGTTCCTGTTAACGATATGGAAATTTTGGATATGTCAACTCTGGACTATGTGTTAGTGGATGTATCAGCCACTCGGCTCATGGAGTGGACCCTCCCGAACGAGTTTGCGGTGTGCGGGAACCCAAGTGTTGGCTGCGACTGCGACGACAACGACTGTGCAGAGATCCTCAGTGGATTTGACGACGACTGTGCATAGATCCTCAGTGGATTCGATGACGACTACAGCACTCAGCGATCCATTGTGGGTCAGTTCTACAGATCCGGTGTGGGTCCGATCCTGTGTGGGTTAGCGCTTAGCGGTCCTGTGTTGGCCAGTGCCTACAGATCCTGTGTGGGTCTGATCCTGTGTGGGTATTTGCGGGGGTCAGTTACCTATCGATCTTGTCTGGTTCAGACCCTTCCTGGGTCATTACAGGGGTTATTACCTATCGATCCTTTTTAGTTCTCACCACTTATATGAATCAGTGGATATATCTGATCATCTCTATCGTCATACGAAGAAGTATACCTGTGTGAACTAAATCCTGTTTTGCTTTCATATGTGGATTGTGTTGTGTTATCCTGTGTGGAATACGTTTTCTTTCCTGTGTGGATTGGGTTGTACTTGGGCTTGTTGGTTGGAGCGTATTGGAATTGATGACTTAGGTATATGTATGGGCATATACCTAAGTAGTGTCGATTGTTACTTTGTGACTAAAACTTTCCTTTTTGCTTTATCTTTTTTGGATTTTGGGAGACCTTTGGGGGTCTTGGGGTCCCTACTGAGTAGCTTATACTCACCCCTGCACGGGATATGCCCGCACTACGTTGTGTTGGTTGTAGACGATGGACAACGTTGATCGTGGTTGAGGCTTGCGAAGCAGGATGGTACCTGGAGGTGGACCACTGGCGGGACGTACTCGGAGTTGGCGGTTGGACCCGAGGAGATGTGGAGGCTATCTGTACTCACCTTTTAGGAGGGACTTACAGTGGAAGGATCGAGGCTATAGTTTTACTTTCTGTTGCTGTTCTCCCTTTCGAGTTTTACTTTACTTTCAGTTTGGGTTTGTTTTCTGGCCCACTTACTTTTCCGCATTTACTGTTGTACTCAGTTTTTACATAGTGTTTACTTCTTATGATTGCTTACTCTGTGGTGGTTATTTACATTACAAAGGAAATTCCTTTCCTTTTTACCGGGATTTACGCCTTGGTGCTAGTCTCCTGCCCCTGGCCTATGGAAGGCGGGCTTAGGGTAGTCACGACACGGGCCCCGAGGACAGGTCGTGACATGTAGGCCATTAAGATCATAGTGCATCCCCACCGAGTATATGGTGGCCATTGGATACTCAACCCGAGACCATAAACCATATCGTTTCCACCTTTACCTAATTTAAACATTTACCATTCCATCATGTACCTAATGGTATCTACTGTAATTAAAAACATTTTGCATCAAAGTATGATTCCACCAATTTTGGTTGCATTCATTTACCAATAACCCCCAAATTCAAAATAATATAAAGTACACATATATTGGATGAACAAAATCCATAACATAGTGTTTGAGTATGTTTCCATAATATAAAAAATCCATTCCCACATAAATAAAACCATTTCCTCTTCTAAAAATGATAGAAATACATTATTTGAATAGTAATGAAATGATATAATTTATGAAATTGTTGATAAATATTTTAACTAACGGAGAATATATTCAAAAATAGAGGCATGTTTTATATAAAATTAAGCGGGTTTGAGTTTCATATAAAAAAATCCATTTTAAATATAAAACCATGATATCTATAGTAATATCCGTTTTATTATTTTTAAGACTACATGATCTTTGAAAACTAAATGAAAATTTTTCTGACATATTTCTTAATTGTTAATGTTTAGTATATATACCTTAAAAATACTATCAATAATAATTAATAGGTTTTTCATTCACATTAATTGTCCTAAAAACCATTAATAATTGATATATTAGATATATACAACTCTATAAGACAAAAAAATCAATAAATATCAAATAAAATATAATCAAATTACAAAAATATTTAAACAAATTAATGTTTACTAATTAAACGGGTAAATAATGTGTGGTGGATTTATATGATATCAAATTATTAGATATATAAAATATATTATTTTATTAAATAACTATATATGAATTAAAATATTTTACTCCATGGATAAATTAAAAAATAAATGTTTTCTATGCATTATGATAAATAAACTATCACAACAATAATAAGATTTCATTATTTTACTCTTGTAAAATAGGTTTTAAAAATATCATATCATATTTTTTTTCAATTTTTTAAAACATTGTGGAAGCTTCTAATTTACATATAATTTTATATGGAACCATAATGGTTTACTATAAAATATAAAAATATGGAAATACTTATCCAAAACAAGATTAAACAATCCAATGAATAAATAAATTTAATATAAATATATATAATAAAACTCTTACCATTATAAATATAATAATAATATTTCATAAATAATTATCAACATTTAAAAAATATTCTTTATCGAAAAAATAATACTAGATGTTCCTAAATAACCCAGTTATATATTTCATTTACATTGAGAAGACTAATAAATTAAATGGAACACATGTTTTTTATAATTTATCAAAATTTAAAATTAAAAATGTTCCCCTATAAGAAATTTAAAATTATAAGAGATGATAATATCATTAAATTTTTTATGACCTACTGTGGTGAAACTTTAGTATCTTCAATCTAATTTCATGATGAAAAAATTTACATTTTTTATTAATTTTAAATAATTCATTATTTACCCTTTTATAGTTTCATAATATAGTTTTGAAAATTGAATTCATTATAAAACATATTGAATATATTATATTTTATAAATGACACAAACCATTCTTATCCTATGAAATGATTATATTTATCAGAAAATATATTAGGCTTCCAAAAAAATTATGCCATTTTAATATCAACATTATCTATTGAAATATGTTGATAAAAAATAGTCTTGTAAGTTTGAATCCTAATTATAACATGTTATTTTGATAATGGGGTATTGTGAAGGGAATTATCTTTGATATTACAAACTATATATTTTTAAATTATTCAGCGTTAGAGTACCAATAGAAATATGTTTTAATAAATATCAAACAACAATATTTAAATAAAATAAATAATCTATGAAATGATTTATATTAATATTTTATTTGAAAAAAATTATTAAATTGAATATATTGGGTTTCAAAGTGGAAATTCCAAAAATATCATTATTTTTGGTTCTATATTTATTGTTTCCGAATTAATATCTGATGAAATTTCATGTGTAGTTCATTTCTAGAAAACAAATCTTCATTTGGATTTATATATTTCCTACAATTTTCTTAAAATTATTCATTAAGAATTTGTATAAATACTCTAAATGATTCCATGATCAACATTTTTTAACTTATTCTCTTATTAAGACTTCAAAACATTCTCATCTAGCACATCCCCATTACTATGGATATAGGAAAACCATTGAAACTATTCAATATAATCTAATGACAGTTGAATCAATTTTTTTATAAATTTATTAATAAAAAGTTAATTTATTTTATTACACATTAAAATAATAAATGATCTTATATTTCACTTCAATCATAATTATACATTTCCCATTCATTTTCAATGTTTTTTTTTATATTTTTCCACTTTTTATTTGCATAGGTCTCTAAATATGACATATGACCTGATATTGAAGAAATATGAGGATTTTATTAATCAAACATAATCACAAGAAAGTTATACTAAATATTTTTAATAATTTTATTAAAAACTAAAATATTTAATTATAATTTTGAAATTGTAACATACCCCATCCATGATTTGTTATATTATCATGTTATATTCTATATATTTTTCTTAGAAGATGATCTCTTTCACTATTTTATAAAAGTCTGACATATAAAATTTACCACTTTATTCTTATGATTTCAAAAGAATTAAAATAAATTGAAACTTACCTTGAGTACCTCCTCTATACATTAGGATATAAATCAATTTAATGAGTCTTTAGAGATGAATATGTCTTATAAAATTGGTTGTTGATAATTGACATTCACCTAAGCATCTCTAATTTATTTTGTGGAAAAGTTATTAAAAAAATTTATGTTCTCCTTTAGAAACAATCCAAATAAATTCCCTTTTAAGTTATTACTAAATAAATATATTGTTATTAAAATAGCCATTTGTATTTTATGTCTTGGTATTAATGAAAAATAATATTAACTGTCTAAATATTTTATAATAATTTTCTCCCAAAAGATGAGATTCATTATTGGTATAACATTTTTTATAAAAGCTATGTATATTGGCATGTTTAATTTGATATTGACTGTAATATAAAAAAAATTAAATTTTATTATTTTAAACCAGTTGATGTACAATGTTTATTAAACCAATATTTATTGATATATTCTTCTAACTTTAATTACATTCTTTGAAACAATAATTTAAGAATGAATTTTTTCTCTTTCTCACTAGGTTAAATTTGGTTCACACCTTCAATACAAATAAAATATTTATTATTAGGGTGATTTAATTGATGAGAAGAATAATATTTCGTTTTAATCACTAATAATGTTATTAAATTATAAAAAATAATAATTTTATTAAAAAGATAACATGTATTTTACAAATATTAATAAAAAATTATTATTCATTTCATATTTAATGGTTAAACTATTTCCCCTATATTGATTATCATGATTCCCTCCTTATGTTAACATGTGTCATAGAGTACTTCATCTCCATTTGGTCTATGTTGAAATTTTTGTGATATATAAAATAATGGATCATCCTCTGATTAACTAAAATGACATTTTGTAATTGTTTTTATTTCCAAAACAAAAATGGACTAATTTTTATATATTAGATCATGTCCATATAAAATATATTCTATTTTTAATGTCTCTATTAAAACCTCATCATTGTTTTATTTTCCATTTTAATTCTATTTATTAAAATACTGATCAGGTAATGGAAAATATTGTGGGGTGGTGAACTAGAGTTTTAGTTAATTTTCCAAAACATATTTTTCCATGTTATTATTTTTGAAATAATAAAATCAAACTAAATAATTATGTATAGAAATGTAATACAACACATTTATAGAGTGATTTTCCTCAATAATTAATGAATGTATACCAAGTGTATGATGGTTTTTAAACTATACAAAAAACTATTCTTTTAAATCATGATATATTTATAGGAAATAATATATCATTTACACAGCAATAGGATACTAGCACCTTCTGGATCTATATAATTTTTTTTAATAGGAACAAAAAAATATATTTATGGATGTATTTATAGATGAAAAAAAGTTCCTCTATATACTCAAAAAATCAATATCTTATTCTATTTATCATAACATCTCCTCCCATTGGTTGTACCCCCTTCCCCATTTTATCATTCATCAACCTCCACAAATTTTATATAATCATCATTCACATTGTTGAGGATTATCCTCACACTATTACACCCGTTTTTATTTTCATTTTTTATATTCACTTATTGTTTTGATAATATTATTTCTATATTGAAATACAAAAAGACCCTTAATCACCAATATTATTACACTCATTTAATTTCTGATTAAAATCCAATTCTAATTCAAAATTTTAAATCTCCTTGATTCTGATATTTTACTCCTTCATTTAGCATCAAAATTATAACAATATTATTCCTCTAAAAAATAAAAATTATAATATTTTTTAGTTAATACTCAACCTAATAATTCCTCATAATCGTACATCATAGAGTTCTTCTCAAATAATTCGTAGTTTGAATTTGAATTATTTCAATTTAATGTTAACATTTAAATCTATATTGTACTTATTCAATATATAAATTTATATAAATTATTTAGAATAAATATGTCTAAGAATGATCAAAATTTAGTTTTCAGATGAAGTCATAATTTCACTATGTTTTGAAAGATATAGATTCATATAGTTCTGAAATAATTCATATTGATTTAGTTATTTAATTAATTAAAACATAATTTTTAATTGACTCGTAAATAGATAAATATACTTATATATAGTTCATGTTGACATTTATAAATTTAAAAATTACTCATATAAAGTCACAATTCCATTTCCATTTTTCATACAATATCCAAAATTAATTTTATGAACTCGACTATTGAATCTATTAATATCTTATTTTACATTTATGAAGTTCAAAATGAGTCTTTAGAAGTTAATATATAGTCATATAATGTCTTATTTAAGAATTATTATGTTTACTAATCACTAGCATACACTGATTTATTACTCTTTTAAAGTACGCGACTTTGCCAATTTTTTAGTACAAATCCAAATGACTATTATGGTGTAAAAAGAATAAAAATATTCTATATTTCCACAATTTAATTAAATAAATTTTGATTAAATCATATCATACATTGGGCTATATCATGTAATCTAAATGACCTTTACTAATTTGGATATATTTTTATCATGACTAACACATTATCGAAAGGGATTCTTTAAATGATGCATCATTTTAAAACAATCTACCTTCTTTTATTAAAGAAATATTATTCAATTTCTATATCATTTTGATTTTTTAAAATTCTTACCAAATTATTATTGATACTTTATCATCAATCAACACTTTTTGATTATATTGAATATCATTTCATGAATCATCACTTGTAAATTAGTATTTTAAAAAAATCATCCCCTAAAAGGATTAAAAATATTTTCCTTTTTATTAGTTGTAAATAATGCTCATTCATCTCCCCCTTATTAAAAAGAAAACATATGGAATCAAAATGAAGGGTCCCACTAAAATTTATCAATGAAAATAGTAATTATTTAATCATATCTAGGAATATATATGGTAGTATATAAATCAAAAATGGTAAAGTCTATATTAAATTATATTTAAAAAACAAATAATCATTTAAATATCATATTTTTTCTGGTCATAAAAATATTCATATATTTGGGGTATTATTCCCCAATTAACTTTATAAACATATTAAATTGGGTGAAAAATATGGAGAACAATTCATTTTCCATTTCGAAAAACATTGTGACTATAAAAGGCCATCGAGTGATGTATTTTCATAAAGGCGAGGAGTTTCTATGGTAATTTAATTTTGGAAATTGTTTTAAAATGGTTTAATCCACTTGGGGTGTTATGTGATATTTTTTATGTAGTGTAATCCTTTTCTAAAAACATCTGAATTTTTTTGGTTATTTAATTTCAAAATCCATTTTTATATTAATGGCATCCTTCTTATTCTGAGTGTTGAATACCATAATTATTGGTTGTTTATTATTTTTTATCCTGTAATTTGAACTCTTTTTTAGAGCTAAATCTTGGAATGTTTGGTGATCTCCATTTTTTAGTGTTTATTCTTCCAAAGATTTTCACTATCCTAGATTTGTTGGGATATTTTTAGTGAGACATAGATAGGACTTATTGTGTAGTTATATAACTAAAAATGTCTGTTCTCATGATATACTAGGTACACTGAGGAACCAATATATGTTATTGGGAGAACATCGAGTATATGTCGCTATTTAAAAATACTATGTTACTATATAGAAACTTCATATTATAGAAATCATTGTCAGTTTTGTGAAATTCATAGGGTATCATGAATTACTGATTGATCTTGATGAGTTTTTTACATTTGAAGTCAATAAAATCAATTGTGTGTACCTTTATTCATATGATTCCATTTCGTATTGTGTTGGTTCTGATGAGTGATCTGGGTATCTTATTTGGATATAGTTAAGTGTTCTTAGAATATGACTATCTCATGTTCCACAATTGTAGTGAATATTTAAATGGTCGGTAGACTAAAGTTAGGTCTTTGGTTCTTATATGGTTTTTGTCTACCTATTGATGTTGATGTGTTTTTTTGGAGATGTGTAATGATATTGTAATATATTTTTTATGTAATGTTTAGAATGATGGATGTTTTTACCTTTAGATTTATTTTTAGTGGATCACTTCTTGGGTGATTTTTCCTATATTTCATGAACCATCAACCAAATAGTTTTTTATGGGAGATCCTTTTTTATTATAGTTTATATCTTATGGATTGGAATTTTTACAGGGATAAATGTCTATATGTAAATTATAATTATAACATCTTGGTATTACTTTTGTTAGTGGAATATTCATTGTGCTTTTATTTGGAGTCTTGGAGGTCATAGGTTGAACTAAACCCCTGATGAATGTGTTGAACTAAAGCTTCATCTTGTAAGGGAACAGGTAGTCCACAAGTTAGTATGTGGGATATTCAATAGAATTGGTAGACATGAATTATGGTATGGGTGGTAAGGTTATTAAAAACCAAATCCTCATTCTATTATATTTTATTCTCTGTTGAAACTTTCTCAACCAAGATGACTTTTGGAGTGACCTTTGAAATCATTGTCTCTTAATAACTCATCTCATGGAAGATTGATGTGGTGATCAAATTGAGGACCCTATTTCATTATTTATTTCGTTTATATTGTATCGATCTATCTAATTCTATAGAGTCCTTATTCTTTGAGGCTTTGGAAGCATAAGGATTTTTTTTGGACCTAGATAGGTTGATGTGGAATTTTTAATTCTAGGATATATTCTTGTTTCTATATAGGCCACTCATCCTTTATTTAGTGATCTCCACTACCAGTGAAAAATATTATATTGATTGTGTTTTGACCCTATTTTTTTAATTTATGTTTTATAATGTTATTTTCACGTTCTTGAAATCCACGTGTTACTTGAATTCAATTTTATGCTGTTTGAAATTGGTAATGAATAGATTGATCATTTAAAAATTTAAATGGAACTTTTTTGTAAAATTTGTATTTCGAATGGATATTTTCATACTCTGAATTAATTGTTTGATTTTAATTTAAATCATATTTTTTATGGTCATTTATATTGATGAAATATAAATTCTTTTTTATTGAATTGTGTAGATTCAATAAAATTGTTCCTCATGGAATAAAATGTGTCATTTTCATTAAAATTTATTTTATAATGAATTAATGGGTAAGAATAGATGGTTTGATGGAAATAGATTATTAAAAATTTATTTTAAATATTTTAAGGTATTAATTTTATTTTATATGTTATTTATTTAATGGCCCACAAGGATCTTTTAAATCATTTTAATAAAATGTCAACCCATATGGCATATTTCATTGAATAGTTCAAATAGATGTTCTTATAAATTGATAAATATTTACATTATTAATTTTTTTTAACAAAAAGGTCCATTTAATTATTTTTTCAATGAATTGATCTTGGCATGAAAATTCTTAGTGATCCACATAGGAATTTTCATCCTCAGTGAATGTTGCATGAAATAGAAGATGATCAGTGTTGACATAGGAATTGTAATCATTGATGGATCTTTATGGTGATAGTGAGATGTGAAACATTTATATTGTGGTATTTTTAGTGTGCATGTTAATTTTATGGTGGATCACATTTTTGATCATTCGTTATTTTTATCTAACTCACCAATTTTTATAGTCCATGGAACCCTGGGTATATAGATTTTAGACCTTATATTTATTCAATGAGTTAATATACTCACACCCTAACTAGAATCTCCTTATATAATGTGGATTCATAACAGATATGTTCTCCTCGGAGGTAGGTTTTTATTGAGTTGGTAAGCTTGTGTACTTAAAAGATTTGAAATTTTCATCCAGTTAGTAACAGATTTATTTCTTTTCTTTAGGGGACTCAATAATATAACAAATACATTCCCCCGAAATATAAACATATCTCTTGAAAATGGTACATTATATATGATTATTATCATTGAATTGTTACTCAACAATTTACTTTTCACAATTCGCTTCCATTATTGTATATATATGATTACTTTAATAAACTTTAGTTAACCATGTCTCTCACTTGTATATTGAATTGTTCTATGTTATGTCATACCAACTCATATAGTCATCATGAATATTTATTCTATTATTTTGAAACTGGTTTCAATTCTATTCTTTAATAATATTATTATTTAATTAAAAAGGGGTTTTTTTATTTTTTTCATCAGATTTACTAAAAGTATTTTTGAATTGAAATTATTTTGGATTGGGCCTAATTTTTTCATAATTCAAATTTGTGTATTTTTAATTAACTTTTATAATAATTTATTATATTATTTATTTTATTTATAATAGAAAACCCATATTTTCATATCCATGAATTCCAACATGAATATCAAAATTTCATGGAAGAGAAATTTAAGGTAATCAATAATCATATGATACTAGGTTATGCTGGATCAAACCATACATCTACCATTCATTGTTTTCAAACATTATCATTCAATAGTAAATAATCATGATCTATTTATCCTTATTTTTATTTTTATTTATGGGTGGATAAAGGTGATTTACTTAGATGTGGTGGGTGTTCATGGACCACTATGATATGGGTATTCCTGATTCTGTCTTCATTTTTTTATACCCAGGCGATTTGAATATTTCTTATCAGTTTTATCTGGGTGACATGGTTGTAATAAATTTTTAAAGGTTTCCTCTATATTATTTTTATTTATTTATCATAATTTCAAAACAAAATCTTTCCCAATTGATGATTCTTCATAGTGAGGCACTTTTCAAAATCTAATGGAGATCAGGTATTCCCTTTGGTCTATTTTTGAGTAGTCAAGATACATATTCGGATGTTAATTTAGGGTAGTTCATTAAAATTGGTGTAAAAGGATGTTTTATTCTAAAACTAACCATATTATAATTCCATTATATTATTTATTTGGGTTGGTTAATGGTAGAAATTATATTATGTATGTATCCAGAATCATGAGGTTGTACATGACTGTATATATTATTATCAAACTTTTCGATGAGACTAAAGTCACCAGGGAATGTGGGGACATTATTGATTCATTTTAGTTATTCATATTTGGATCTATATGATATTTATATTCATCATGAGTCAATATTATAATTTTTTAATGTATTTTTAGTTTTTGGTTAACTAAAAAATATTAACAGAGTTGTATAATGCCTTCCTGGTCTGGTAATCTATCTAGAATTAGTGTGGTTGACTTGGAATTCAATGTAGTACATATTTTTAGGATGTTACATGGTTTAACAACCCATGATAAAATGACATGAATAGTTATAATTGAACCATGGACATGGTTCCATCTCTATTTTCATCTAAAATTGCATTGTTAACATGGGGATAGTTTAGATGGTTTATCTTTTTAATGGAAAAATGGGTCTAATATATTACATTACCTTGTTTGGTTGTTTTAGTATAAATTATTTTATAATGAATCTAATAATTATAAAAAATTTATTTTAATTTTCTTCATTTGATTTCTTTAAAAAATGCTTTTAATGTAATAAATGTCTGTTTCATGAAAGGTATGGTTTTTAAAACTAATTTTCAAATTATATTTTTTAATGTGTTAATGGGGTATTATATGGGAAAATATTGGTCCTTTAATAGATTTTTAATCGAAATGGTTATTCTTTAAATATAATAATTTGTAATTAATGTTTTTTGAATTGTGGAAGAAGATTAATGAGATTGAATAATATATTTAAATTGTCATGAATATATATCATGATTTCACATTTTTTAATGAATGTACAATTTTTATAAATGGGTATATCATTTCTAATTTCAAAAATATTGTTTTGATAAAAGTGGATTGGGTATTTATTTGGATGATTTTGGTTCGTGATTCTTTTATTGTATTTTTAATTAATCCTATTTTTAGGATACTATATTAGAAGATTCAAAAAAATTATCCTAGAATATTTTCCAATAATTATAGAAATTTTATTAATCGTTCTAGTTTTTAAATTATCCCTTAAATATTATATAAGTGGAATCTCTTGTTGATTAATCTATGTCGGCTCTGAATCGGGTGGAAGATCCCTATTCATTCTAGCCATTGGACCCCATTAATGTTTTCTTATATAATTATAATCCATCTAATGGAGGTGTTATTCATTCTTTTGAGGTAATGGTTTGGATATAAGATATTGAAGGGATATTTCATTTTCACATGAATATTGATAGGTATTTTTCATATATGTATGTTTATTATTTGAAAGAACTAGTTAAGAGTGGTGGTAAGTCATTATGTTCTTTATTTGTATTTTTTGTTAGTGATGCTCTATTTGGGGGATTGGGGTATTTTCTTGATAATGGAAACTAATATTATAGAAAGAAGTACGTCTCATGTGCTTTTAATGTGGAGAACCTGCTCATTTTATTTAATTATATATTACAACCTTGAGGGTTTTTATCAGTTTTTCTACTTGGTTCATCAAAGGGTGTATATAATGGTGGGATACTGAAATGAATTTTTTCTAATCCATTTTATTAGCCTTATTATTATTTGGATCTAATGTTTATTGTTTTTTGATCTTTTTGTCTTATCTCTTATAAATAATGGATTGTATTATTTGTGAGTTTTTCCTTGATGTGGGTATATTTTCAAGATATCTGTTTAGATTACCTTTTTTAATTATTACTTTTATGTATATTCCATCACCATTAATGGGGTTAAACTATCATCATGGATAATTATATCAGCTACTAAGGGTACAAACATATATAAGAAGCATCAAGACAATAGGGATTAATCCGTAGGCCTTAAAGTGAATAATTTTCACATAGTGGGGGATTTTCTATTGTAATATGATATTAAAAATTTTGTAAATAGGTTATACCCCTTAAATTGTCTTTCATTATTGTTTATGAAATTAAATCATCTTTTTGTAACCTCTATGTGTTTTGTGTTGATGTCTTTTGAAACCCATTTTTTGTCCATCCATGTGTATTTCCATATGGTGGTTGTAGGATATTGTTGGGGTTATATGTTTATATATTTGTATCCTATAGTTGTTAGCATTTTAGATAGATATAAGCCATATTGTGATGGGTGAGTTACTTTTTTATATCCCTTTTCACACAATTTATGTGTTTCCCTTTTTGTATCATAATATTTTCAATTGTACATAAATAATCCATGGTCTTTTACTTGGGAATATAAGACTATGTGGTCTCTTGATGGACCAGATAAATTAAAGTTTTTATGTATGTTTTAGTAATATAAATGGTTGTTGAGTCTCAATGTTCGAAATCCTAGTTTACTTTTGAGTACCTTGCTGATGTATAAATCATTTTCATTTTTTTGAAAAACCAATTTCTGGTTTATTTTATAATGGATGCCTGTGAGTTTACTCTTTTATAGTGGTTGTAAAATTTAGAGTTCTCATCTCTATTAAGGATTCAATATAATCTATTGTTATACCACATAGTGGGTGATTGAGGTATCTTCCTTTGATGAAGGGTTGTGATCTTAGTAGATGTCCATATCATGTTCCACTTTTTTTGATTCATTAATTGTTTGGGGAGATTTATTATAAGGATAAATATTTATTATCTCGGAAGATAAATTTTTATTATTTGTTGTGGCATTTAATGATCTTAGAAGATATATTTTAATTACCCTTTGGAATTTCGGATTTCATTATTTAGAAAATTTTCATATTGGTTATCTTATTTGGAGAGTTTTCCTCTATTTTTTGAATTTCCTACCTCATGATTTTTTTTGTGGGAGTACTTTTTATCTTGTAATTTCTATCTTTTGTACTAGAAATGTTTTGGGGAAAAAAGTTATATGGTAGGGATAATTTTACCATCTCTTTATCACTTTCATAAAAGGACCATTGGTTTTGTTTGTATATTGGTGGCATGGGGGTTCGAAGGATGACCCATACCCATAAAAAATAGGGATAAATTGAACCAAAAAAATAACAAGATGCATGTTTTATATCATCTCCTATTTTGGATAGAAAATTGGTACATCATTTCTATAGTGGCCACCTTCTTTTCTATGGGACACCTCTATCCAACTGTTGGTGTCATTAGATGCGACTAATTATACAAGTGATATACTAATTGGACATTGAAACCGAAATTTTATTTATATTGTATTATCCACCAAACCTTATTCTACCCACATGACATTGGGATACCTCTATGACATATTTGGATATCCCGACCAGATTTCATGGTAGATTGAATTTTCATTCAAACTAGTGATCCTATTTCAGTATGTCTTTCTCTTCATATCCTTCAATCTATCTTTTTATATTTATTAATTCTTCATATAGGATATTATAACATAGGAATTTTTAAACATATAATTTTTTATGTGGAATTATGGTTCTAGTATCCATTATCACTTTTCATCATATCTCTGTTCCTTGATTTTATGTTTCCATCAAGGTGAAAAACCATATATTCAATACGGTTTGTTCTCAAATATTACATTTAGATGTTTCAATGTTATTTTATTCCTCTTATAATTCATATGTATCTTGAATTCGTGTTTCTTCCATTTAAAATTGGTTACACATGGATTTATGATTTATAAGAATAAAATGATATTTTATGGTTAAAACAATATTTGGAATGGTCAGTGATATTTTAAAAATTAGTCCATTTTTTAATTGAAATTATATTGTTATTGATTTTGGTAGTTTGATTGACAAAATTTAAATAATTGTTTTATTGAAAATATTTTGATTATTATATATTTTACCAATTGGAATGACATGTCTATTATTATTGAAATTTTTTTGGAATGATTTAATGTATAAAATGTGATGAATTTTTTGAAAAGGTTGATGTGTGGGATATTTGTATCCCTTCATTGGATTGATTTGTTTTTTATGTTATTTTTTTAATATCCCACATGATACATTACAATGTTTTTTAATGGAATAAGGTACAAATGTCCCACTTATAATGTATGGATCAATTTGACATTTTACAATATCAATAATTTATTGTTTTATCAATTTTATATACCATAAATACTAGTTTGGAACATTATGAAATCAACTATTGTATCCTGAAAATTATTGAAAAATTCATTATGTAAATTATTCCCTGGTGAATGGAGTTTGAATAACATGATAAAAGGTGTTGAAATAAAGGTTTTACACTTTGTGGGTGATTTGGGTGAGGCCAAAATATGAATCTTGTAGATTATAGACAGTTTATTGTGAATGTCAATGTTATAGTAGATCTTAGTTATTATCCCTATTTCATATTATATTTCTCACAACCTGAAATGGTAATTGGAAACTAGGATATCATGATTAGGGGCCCTATATTTACACTATATTTATGTGATCCCACACTATGACTATAATCTACAAATAGATTCAAGATTTACTCTTGGGATGTTATCTTAGGAGGTGTGTGTTCACTCAGTCTGTAATATTTTGTACATGATAGAATAAATATTTTGATAAAATATATTATGGTTTATTTTATTTTTTTTCATTGCATAAGTGATATACAGAAGATTTTCCTCTGATATAACATTAGGGCATTGGAAAAAAATAATTTATATATGATTATCATTTCTCAACCATTTCTCATCAAAATAGTTTACATGTTTGACTACTTATATTGTATCTTTATGATATTTATAGTATAAATTATTTATTAATTGGTTTCCGTTGGTATATTTAATTGTTAAATGATACATGATAGCATGTCATAGCTTCATAATTAAGTACTATCCATGGATTGAGATACTATTTTCACATATTTTATTTAAATTGGTTTTTTTTATTTTATTAAAAATGTATTTTTGACATGTTTTCTTATTGAGATTTCAAAAATGGGTTTTTTGATGGAAAAGATGTTTCTTTGGAATTAAATTGACGATTAATGGATTTTTTGTGTCATTATTTTCATTTGTAATATATTTGACATATTACCATCATTAACTATAGTGGGAGAACCGAATTTTCTTATCCAAATTTCAAACTATCGTATATAAATTCCATGGAAAATAAACTGCATATCATCTTTATTTTAATAAAACTAGGGCCTATAAACTCACAACTTGTTTTCTAGTTTATTGGGTTTGTAGAATTTATGTTTCAATAACATGTACTCATGATTTCATTATCTTACATTGCTGGTTTGTTCTTGATTGGATGAGGTACACTGAAATTACACATTGTGGGTGTCTTAAGACCATCGAGAGATGGATTTTCATGGTTGAATTATTATTTCTATTTCTAAGGGGTATTTTTTATTTCAATTGGTTGTACATAGGTAAATTGGTTGTTATGATTTCTGTTGTGTTTCTATTGCAATATTTAGTTTTACTATTTTCTTTTTGGGGGAAATCATTCCCAAATATTTTTTCTAGATGTCGATGTTCTTGTCTCATAACCGTGGGGATCTAAAATGCCCTTAAATCTAGTGGAAATTAGTTTGTTTTTTGGTTTAGATGGTATTATAGGGAATATCATTCCAACATAAATCTTTTGGTGATTTATTTTAAACATTTATTGTTGTTTTAATGTAAATTTTCCCCGTATTAGAAAAAATGGGAGATATGTGAGTTTTTATGGGAAACATTATGTCATTAATTTTGAAAGTAATTTCATATATTTTTTTGTAGAATTAATAATTTTAAATGAATCTCAATTGGTGGGAAATTGGATTTGAATCTTGATAATAGTTATAATAAGGACTAATTTTCACTATCATGTTATATTTAATCTAATTAGAGAACCTTTTATATGCCATTAATTCGTCTTTTTCTGATATCAATTATGGTCCATGGGGTTTGAATTATATTTAAATTAATATTTGTGAAGATAATTGGTTGATTTTTGAGATGGTGTTGGAGGTCAGATGATATTTATAGTTATATTATTAATAAATATATTTGATGAATTCATAGTAAGATCAGTTTATTAAGATCCAATGATATTTATTATTGGACACTAAGTATGTATTTATATATTCTAGATTCATCTTATGTTATCTCGATGTGAACCCATTATCTAGTTCCCTAGCAGAGTATCACCCTTTTAGGGGTTTATCATGAATGGTATGACATGATTGGTGATTAATAAAATTAGATCTAATTTCCCTAGGAGGAAGTATGTAACATGTTTGTGATGATATCATGTCTAATATCATTTAAGTTATAGCATATTTTTTCCATGATACATGTTGGTTCCAGAAATGGGTAAAACATCGTGGGATCCCCTAGAGTGACTAACTCATATTAACATAATGACTATAAGTTTTTCTTCTTTTTATTCATTTTTATCATAAAAATTTCTCATTATTTTGTTAATTATGTTTAATATACCATTTTTTATGATAATTTGGCTTCATGGTGTATAAAAAATTGAATTTATAAATTCTAATTTAAATGTGGGTTTTAAATGGGTGTTTTCAAAAAATGGATAAATCTATAAATTAGTGCTTTCAAATTATGTTTTTCCCTAAAATGTTGTGTGATATTATTAAAAAATATATATATTGATATTGTTTTTATGATTCTAATTGTAAAATACAATTTCTTAATATTAATTAAAACTACCATAAAATGAAATGTATTTTGAAATATATTAATATAATCATTGATGAAACCATATTGAGTTTTGATACACTAAAACGATACATAAAAAATTATTTTATTCTTCTCTTATGGTCTCTTTTTTTAGTTATTTTGGTCTAGTTATTATTATATTCGGATTCTAGATTGTTTTATTAGTAGCATTGGGATGTGTAGAGTTATCATATGGTCAAATATACATGTTTGTTTACGTCTTGGTTCTATTATTATTTTGAGATGTTATTTTCAAGGACATAATACCCATACCATTTTCAATTTATTTTTTTATTTAGGAATTTATGGTTATCCTATAGTTTTATTTGCGACGAATTTTTTATTTATATATATTTTTACTTTGCTGTAAGAATAAAAATTTAATTTTAAATTCTTAATTTCATGCAAGGTATCCAAATTATAGATATGTCTTCACAAATTTCTATGATGAGGAACTATGTTGTGGTTTTTCTCGCCCCCCATGAATATTTTTTTATATCTATAGAACTAATTAAACACAAAAAAAAAAATACTTCACTTGAGGTGGACATTAATTCTTTTATATATCCAACCTAATCAAAATATTAAATACATTTTGGTTCAGTTTTCGTAAATTTTTATCCAGAAGACCATAGTTTTATGTATATGAGTAATATATAGGAATTCTCGTAAACACAGAAGAAATGGAACGTTCACATTAGACTAAAATCTTGAAAATATAAAAACTAAATAAAATATGTATGATCTAGTAGCATTCAGATAAAAAATCCTTCCAATTGTAGATCTAAATTCTTGTTCATTTACTAGTTTCCTTAATCATATTGTCTGACCATCTAATCTACCAATATAATAGTAGAATCTCCGCTTCATTCCACTAATGAAAAATTTTTAAATATCTCTCTAACATTATTTTAATGTTAAAAAATCATGGTCATCAACATGAGTATCATGAAAGTAAATAATAATTTCATTTCCCTAAGTTATAATATCTAGAAAATAAGATTTATTTGTGTGGTAAAATATTCAAACAAATTTTCTTCATAACAATAAATTTTAATTTCATCCATATCAATTATCACAATAAGAGATTTGGTACTTTACATTGTTATAAATAATGATTTTTCAACCTCCACCGTCATGTAATCCATGGTTCTTAATTACTCATCTAAAATAGAGTACCTAGCTCTATGATCTTGAGTCATTCATTAAAGTGAGATTTTAATATTAAAAAAGTGTTTCCATTAAAAAAAAGAATAAATCCTTTAGATTGTTACATATAACCTTCTTAATTTTGTTCACCGCCTAGATATTTAGTCTTTACATGCATCTAATATATTTTCAAGTCCTTTGAGTAGTAATTTGATGAAATATTATAATAGAATCATGTCTTGAAACTGGAGAAAATATATCAATAAAATCAATCCCATAAACATGTGAATAAACTTATATATATATATATATATATATATATATATTTCTTACCACACTGTCATATTCCTTAATTTTATTTCTAAAAATATATTATATATAATGATGTTTTTTGTAAATTTCATGGAAAATGTTCACATGCCTCATTATTCCCCATTTGATCAAGATCTTCATGCATGGTTGGATTTACTAATTTTGATCAAATTATTATTCATCATTTACATGTTTAATCATCAGAAGCATGATGGTGTGACTAGTTCCAATAATTATTCTCTATGATAGAACACAAATATTATAGTTGAGAATATTAATTTCAATATCTATATAGTTATTGTTCCTTTAAGTTGCATATATAGTCTTATAGTCTATAAAATCATCACTAGAATAATAATATTATTCATAATATCTCAAAAAATTTACAACTTCTTCATTTACATATAATAATATAGGATTCTAAAAAATATCCTCCTTGTTCATCATAATAAATTTCTTAACATGTTCCTAATTTTCAAAAAATATATCATTATAACCTTAAATAATCTTCTCATATTATTTTTTTAACATTAGTGGGGACTTATAATTGGTTTATACCCAAGTAATTCTCATTACAATTATTTTTTTTTCACAAACATGGTTATAGTTATTCCATTTTGTCTGATTAAAAATAAATTATTAAACACCATGATGCCTTTTTAATTTGGACTCTTCTTAATCCACATTTAAATCGGAGACATGTCTGGGTTAGGCTTCATGAATAATCTATTTTTTATAATCATAGCCATATAAATGTATTGTTGTTATAATACCCATAAAATTAAAAGATTTTTTGAAAGGGTTTAGACATTTCAATAGGATTTTCTATTAGTAAATCATTATTTTTGAGTACTATAAGGATAATGGAACTCTTGATTAAATAAATTATTATTTATATAATCTCAAATAAGTATGTTAGAATAACAAAATCCATTTTTTGACCTCAACTATTTTAAAGGAAAATATGAATGTTTCCATACCAATATCCAAAGATTTTAAAATTTTCAAAGCCTTGTGACTTGTGGGACATAAAAAAATATAATTAATACTGTTAAAATCATCGATGAATTTAATGAAATGGATATCTCAACCTAATGATTTCTTTTTTCAATAGGATTTGTTGTATTATATAATAGTTACAATTGATTCATATTCTAAATATAAAATATTTTGAGATTTTTTGTTTTCCATCAATCATTTATTGTAAATTTCACAAGATGTTTTAGTTTCCACTTTAAAAATGTTAATGTTTTCCAATATTTATTACTAGATTATATTTTTTATTTTTTATTTGGAAAAAATTAACCAACCTTCTATTCAATGGGATTTTTTGAACATGAAAAATAAAAAAAATTGATTTATCTTACATAGTTTTAAATATGATTCTTTGTGTCCTAAATCACATTGATAAAAAAAATATATTTTATCATTTTTTGAAGACATCCACTTTCGCGGAATATTACTTCATTAAAATAGTAAAAAGTTTGTGTTAAAATTAACATGATATGTATTATCCCATTAACTAACAATAAATTAACTATACCGGTATTATTTTTCCCAAATTTACCCCTACCATTACCCTTAATTTTTAAATAATTTTCCTCTATAATAAAAATATCCTATCATATAATTCTCCAAATTTATTAAATTTCATAAATCTAAGGTCATGTGTGAAGTGTAGTTTCTATCCATAATCCATGGATTCTCTATTTTACATGTATTAAAAGTAAACTCGGTAATATTAGACTTCAAATATTGAATTCATAACATTATAGTTTTCTTATAATAATTAAATTATGCAGTACTAAATGTGAAAAAATCATATTTTATATGCATATATTCACCAAATCTCTTATAAAAATATTTTTCACATTAAAATCAATAATAATTATTAATTTTATTTTCATTGTTTTTATGTGATAAATTATCATAAACTTTTTTTTCTCGTAGTGACAGATATTATCTTCTTATACCAGTTAGATACATATTATACATGAAATTGTTTAATTTATAACTAGGAACACAATGAAAAAACATATATCCCAAAAATATCAACATTTTGTAAGTTCTATATTGCTATCAAATTATGTTATTGGTCACTTTTAGGGTTAAATTATGATCTTTTTAACAAATAATATCATGTTCTCCTTCCTAAGATATTTGATAATGTCCTAAAAATTTTATATCATTTATTATTTATTGAGATATTATTAAATTCAATATTTTATATATGTTTTCTTTTTTAATTTTTTTCATTGATATCTTAATAAGTAATGACTTTATTCTATGAAATACTACAAATTTTTTCGTTATTTCATTATTCACCATGTTTAACATCATAAAATATGGTTTTATAATATTATGAAAATTCAAATAATTTTCCAATAGCCTTTTTATATCTTCATTATATTTCTATTTTTTTGTCCAACTAATAAATTTTATCATTCATGTTATAATAATTTGTTTCTCTAAATAAATTGGAAGAGGTTTTATCAACAATAATTTTCTTTTCTGTAAATTTTAATGTTTCAAAAATTTCACATTCTCTATAAGATTTTATTTTTCACTAAATACATACTTTTTTCTAATAGGTACATAGTTGATAAGTAAATACCCATTTCTAAACCTTACATTATCTTCTTCTAATATATTTATTTCCATCATCAAGGTATATAATTAGGATAATTCACCTTCTTTGATAAAAAACTCTTTTTGACATATTAATCAACATTTTACTGGATTTATTCTCTTAATTTTTTCATGATAACCAAATCAGTTGGCACCTTATGTGTCTCCACATCTTCATTATAATAAACTCAATCAAACACCCCTTTTTAAAAGATAAGAATTTCAATCTGTAATAATTTGGGATAATTATGTTATTCTTATTCATATATGATTCAATTATTCTATTAAAAAATATTTCATAGGAATAATCATTATCAATTACCTGATAATCATTATTATTTATTATTTTCATGGGATAATTTGTTGTGAAATAGATAACATTCCCACTGGTAAAACATTTTAAAGTAAACATTCCTTTATACTTACCTCTACCTCTATTGAAGTTTATGTTCGTGATATAAGGAATTAAAATAATATTATTTAATATTTTAATCTTCATCTAATTTTTTTTCATAATCTATTTTTTAAAACCTTAATGTCATTAAAATCAATTTCCATCTTTTTTAACATCTTATTTAAGGGTAAATCCTCTTATCATCTCGTAATTGAAGAGGATTCTTTAAATATTATCAATAGTTTATTTTAAATATCTATACCTTCTAATGAAATGAATTTAATATTATATTAAATAGGAGAATATGATAAGCCTTTTTACCATTATAGGATCATTGAGTTTCCCATAACAACTAGAAACAGACCATATTACAACATTGGATTTTGTAAAATACACAATAATAGATTTTTCATTCCTCATCAATATATCTTAAAAAAATTATCATAAAATGTATATTTTATCCTTTTCCATCATATTCCATTCATATGTTTTTTGTCAGTTTTCCAAAATTTCATTAGTATTTTATCATCCCATTAAAATGGTTAACTCCTTCTCAACTAATGAGGAGAGTTCTAAATTCCATGATTCTTCATCTTTTTCAATATTCGTATTATTATTCAAAGACCACATAAAAATATTATATTTCATAATCAATCCTTGAATAATGTATTCATGAATATACCACCCTAGGGATAATAAATGTGGAAACATTATATCATTTTATAAATGAAAAAAATTTAAATCAAAGGATGGAATCTCTTTTTTGTTATCTGAGTTACAATGATCTGGTTAGATAATTAAGAATTCTCTAAATGAAATAATTTATGTAATACTAATTGAATGAACCATAAATAAACTGAAAATATATGGGTTATTTAGTTTTAGTATTACTTTTCAGAATCCTAATTTACTTTTTTATTTTCTATAAAATATCATCAGACGAAATAATGAAGAATTAAAATAGAGGATGGTGCATTTGATAAGTTTATTGATGTACATAAAAGATGATTATGTCCCAGATGTATGGGAATTTTTAACACAATAAATGGAATGTAATATTTTTTCATCATGTAGTATTTATATTAATGGGTATAACATGAATCCTACTATAACATTTTGGATCCCATTACAATAGTAAAAACTATTTTTTATTGATGATAAACAACAATAGATCATAGAATATATATTTATATCTGAAATCATGGGAATTTAAGGATTAGATAGATCATGTTATTCTTATTTTTCTCATAATAAATATTCTCACATCGTTATTAATCCACAATTTTCCTCTTTGTTAATTTTCTTACAATTTTAGAATCACCACACACAGAATCATGGATTATCTATATTATCTAATAATATTTTTTTCATTACAATTTTTTATATTACAATAATATTTCACTACAGTAATTTATATATTTAAATATATAATCTCCCTTCATATTAATAAGGATGATAATAATTTAATTTCTCATTCCACAATGAGTTAAGGGCCCCCTTTTAACTATCTATATAACTATCTCATTCCTTTTTCATTAGATATTTTAATCATCTCAATCTTATTCCCCAATTAATTCTACATCATTTGGCTATTTTGAAAAAACTACAAATTTTAATCGAACATCATCATTGGGATTTGGCTTATTATAAAAAAATTATCTATTTGGATTAAAATTATTTAAATTTTATTATCATATTTAAACCTATGAAGATAATCCTAAAAGAATTATCTAATAAAAATTATTTAAAATAAATTATTCTACAAACTCTTGAATTTATTCTTTCATAGAACTAATATTTTCACTAACCTTGGATGCATACAAAGGCATGTTATTCTTATAAAATAAATCATATTTAATAATTTATTTTATTTATTCTTATATACGTTTATAGTGATTTATACGAGACTCAATATACTCATACATAGGTTATGGTGACTCTTAAAAAGTCACAGTGACTTTGATTTTTTCCATAAATGAGTTGAATTGAATCATACAAACTCATATAATGATTCATTTGAAGTCTTAGTTTACTTGTATACATATCCCATTTAATAATAAAATTCTTATATCAACACATTCATAGTCAAAGATAAACATTTTTAATTCTAACCATATGGAGAAAATTAATCAATTTCTATAACCCATTAAAATATTTTTTGTAAATAATTTTTTACAAAAAATGATTGAAAATATCATTTACATTATCAAATAAAATATTAATTTGAAAATAGAGAAGTTAAAAATAATTATTTTAAGTTCAATCAAATTTTTTTATCAATTATTTTTATGAATACCATTGAGGTAAAAAATTGATATCGAAGGAAAAAATTTATCATACCATGTTTCAATATAATTGATCATTCACTTTTTCAAACATAAGAATCCCTAAAAATATTTTAATTTTGTAATTTGAATAGTTACAATATACAAGAATGTTTTTTAATGTGCCAAATAAAATAGATCCAGATATAAATTATTATTTTTTGTGATCATATAATACATAACACCTATATCATAAGATAATATTAAATATTTAATATGTGGAGCCCAATCAACATTAGAAACATTATGAATAAATTAAGGTATTGAAATATTTAATAACCATATAAATTTCATGTGAGTGTGTAAATAACCATATTAGTAAATTTTATTTTCCCAAAATAAATATAAAGTTATATGAGTGATTCTTTTTACTCCATTGTTGTTAATACTAGAATTAAATAAATAAAAATAGAGTTATTTAAAATTTTCCCACATTTTTTATACACATTTTAAAATTTATTCTACTGAAGAAAATCAACATGATGTTAATTTTTTGAATATTTAATTATTCTATCATGGTGAATCATTAGTTAAATAAAATTCCCTAGAATTCCATACAATCATTAAAATAATGTAATGGTTAGAATATAGGAGTCATTATTTTATAGAATTGATATATTTTATTAATAATGTTTAAATACACCTAGAGAATATATGTATAAATTTATAAAATTTTAAAAAATATAGTCAATAAGTAAATCATGTAATTTTATATAGATCATAAACATAGAACAAGAGAAAATTATTTTTCATAAGATTAATTTAGAAGAACATTATTTTCAGGAAGTATATAATTTACCATATAAATATAATCAATGAAAAATTTATCACTTGTATTATCCCCCTTGTTTAGTATTTGTTGTTCTAGTACCCTAGATTCTATTATATATTACATATCTTGGTCATAAAATGAAATATATAAGCATTTCTTCATTCTGTAAATCATTTTCATAAAATCATTATGAACATTATCAGCCACCATTTTAATTTATTCAATATGATAAAAATTATAGTATATACTTGTTTTTATTACATATTATCCATAAAACATATTTTTGATTAAATAAAAGTATACAGTTTCATATTATCAGTGTTTCATCCAATAATAATAAAACATCTAAATTCAATATCTCCTCAATTATTATAGCAATTTAGTGGGATAAACATTACTTGTATTACTATAATTTTTTCTCAGAAACATAATTCATGATAGTTCATTTAATGATTTACATCACAATTAGATAAAGTATTTTACACTAAAACTAAACTACCTAGGAATACCATTACAACCCAAATGTTTTTATTCTTATTCATCTAATTAAATTCAACAATGTATAGAACATATATATATTTGTGTGTATATTACAAATATTGATAAAAATATACATTGCATGAACACTCTAAATCACACACACACATAGAGAGATATATAATGAAATTTTTCATATATAAAAATATGAAAATTTATTTCTGTACAAATAGTATAAATACTCACACAGAAGAATACAAATACATTTTTATATTTTTTATGAAACACTCAAAAACCTAATATAAAAAATATAAAATGGATAAAATGGATAATATATATATATAACATATAAGTGTCTCTGAGTTTTTGTATGAAAAACATTATATTTTTATAAATTGTTTAAATACACATATAAATAGAGATGATGCATCATAACACAGATACAAAAAAATGTGTGTGTGCTTATTTATGCATGTATAATATAAATTAATATATATATTTGTTTGTTTGGGTGTATTGATTCACAAATATATGTATAGAACATATTATTTTTGTGTTTGTTATAGTGTATAAAATTATAAATATATGTAATTATAATTAAATATAATCCATATTTTATATTCATATTTTATAATCCTCTTCTGGGAAGCCAGCTGAAGAGTGCCCCGAGCCGGGTTGGCCACATAACCACAATTGCATATCCCCAAATGTCAAAGGCTTCAAACTAGTAGTGAGGGCCTTTTTTATGCATGTGGGCAAGACTATGTCCTCATATGTAATAAGTAATATGACAGAAGACATTAAAAAATTATTAATTTATGGAAAAATGTGAATGAATAAACTACAGCATAAGAAATATAAATAATCTTACTGAATAATAATCAAGAGAAGAAGATCACAAAACAATGTAATGTCATGGTGTTTGTTTAAACTATAAGTATGGAAAATATAAGTCAAGCATACTATCAAATAAATTAAAAGACACAAAGAAAAAATTGTATCATGGGAAAGGACTAGTCCTCTACTTCAGTCTCCATTCTATGTGGCATGAAACAATCAAGCATTGGAAGCAGCATACTTCCGTTTTTCTATACCTTCAAGCATGAAATCTAGTCGGGTGTCAATGACACCCGAGAAGGGTGTGATATAAAATTCCAGTTGTTCAGCACCCATATTTTCTAACCCATTCAATTTTGTGAAATGATAAAAATCAGTGTTCCTTTATATAAAATTTTCAAATAATGAATTTAATGCAATGAAATAAACAACTCGGACATGGTTCCGAACGACAATCATTCCAAATCACCTACTTCTGCCTAAGATGAATGTATGAAAAGAGTACCTCCAAGAAGAGATCACACACACACACACACACACATATATATATATATAATTGGGAATAAAATTGTAAAATATGGATAGGCATACCCCAAACTTGTTCTGTAACTTGGGGTCCATGTTATGTGTTAACTAGGTATGCATCAATGAACCCAAAGAATATTTCAAATATCCTGAGGCTTAAGCAGCATAGATATAAACTATAAGTTCATAATTATTATGTTTTAGGTTGATAGTTGATTTTAGAGACCATCCCGAACGTGTCACTATTGAACATCCATCAAATTATCCAATACCACCGAGCCTGTCCAAGGAAATATTTCAAAAGAACAAGTATCACTCGAGTCATGGATTTACCCTGAGTCCATCCTGATCTCACTAAAAGGGGTCGATCATCATGTAATGATGTCTTTGCCACATTTTCAATGGATCCATCTTCGATGGTCCCATTTTTAACCGGTACCACTCAGATGTATTAGAATGATTGGGGAAGTCTCAGTCTGACAAAGACAAAGACACCGCCCCCCGGTGCGTAGTGGTAACCAGTCAGGAATGGAGGGTCTATGTGTGGCCCTTAATATGAGACACACATTCTTCACCCACCCTTAATATAATTAATATTTTCTCTATAGAAGGTATGACCTCGGCAGATGTAATTTAATCTTCAAACTAAACAGGTACAACTGTGCATCAAATAGTTCAAATTAAATAATTCAGCATACAATCATATCAAGGAAAAGTATTGCATCAACATAAGAAGATAAATGCAGTTTTTAATAAACAAATAAATTAGAAAAACCAACTACCAGAGATCCAACAATTCTAACGTTCATAATTAATCTAAATTAATTATTTAAATTAAACGTAACAAAAATAGGTTCTACAACACATGCAGTTAATTAAATTAAATACTTGGATAACAAAAACATTACCAACCACGTCGGCATGCCTAAATGGGTTTCCAAAATTTATTAAAAAATAAAAAAATTAATTCATAATCAATAGGGCTGTAACAATTACGCAAAACAAATAAATTACTGAAATTGGGTGAATTTACACGAAGTCGGTAGGCTCCGACTAATGACAAAATGGTGAGTTTTCTATAAATCATAATGAAACGGAGAGAAAAAGGTATTCTCCCAACCTTATATTCATTTATAACACTATGATATATTGTAGGATTCAATTTGACCTAAAATGGAAGAAAATATGAGATTTTAGAAAAACCCCAAAATATGATAAAACCCTTTCCACACCGTACTTCCTGCAGGATACACAATGAAAACCTACGATTCCAAATTAGAAAGGTTATCCTTTCAATAAGGTTAATATTACACCTAATAGAGATGGAAATGGAAAATAGATGTAGGAATAGCGGTCATTCAAATAGGTTGTAGGGTGGTGCACCAACTATGGAGAGGGAGGGTTGTGAGGAGAGGGAGAGGATAAGAGGAAGAGAGAAAAAAATAAAGAAATATAAAATTGAAAATAAAATGAAAAAGGAAATATAATAAAATGGTGGAAAGAAAAAAGGAAAATATAAATAAAAATGGAAATCTCTCATTCTCATTATTATTATTTTCTCGTAACCCCCATTATATTTAATTTTACGATTTATTTTTATCCCATCTTTCTTTCTTTTATATATTCATTAAATATATTATTATTCATTTTCATACACTAATTAATTATTTAAAGTAAAACACCATGCTAATGCATGACATATGAATTTTTATAAAACACAACAGTTAATAAATTATTTTAAAAAGTTGTCTGAGAGTCGTAGTGGGGTGCAATGGCGTGCACCCCAGGCCGCTTTTAATAGTTAGTGAGAGAAATTTAAATTTTCTGTACCTGACTAAAGCCGGGAAGTTACAAAATCCCCCTCTTAAGACATCTCATCCCGAGGTTTTCCTTTTTTGGGGAGTTGGACATTATCAGTGAATAGATCTGACCACTGTGCATGCACATCTATCTCTCACTCCCAGGTCTTGTCCTGAACTTGTCCGTGTTTCCATAACACCAAGACTAGAGGGATTGACTTGATTCTGAGGACCATTGTTTTACATTCAATGATACATATCAGTTTCTATTGAATGGATGCATCTTCCTCAAGCTCGATGTCATCGGAGTCAAGAGAATGAGATGGTTCTTGATGATATTGTGGAATCTGATATACAAGGAAAACTTCATGCATGGCACGATACATCTGAGGTAATAGAAACTGATAGGCTACAGGCCCAACTCTATCCACTATATCCAACATTCAGACATATCTCAATGATAACTTCCCATGTCTCCTGAATTTCCTATGACTCGACCTTAGAGAAACCCGCAAAAAGAATCGATGTCCCACATCGAACTCAAGAGGTTTACGGCAACGATCTGTATAAGGAATTTGTCTAGACTAATCTATATTCAAATCCATCTGAATCAGTTGAACATTATTAGAATTCTCTTAAATTATATGAGGACCCAATAAACCTATCTCACATACCTTGACGCAACATAATGGTGAACGACATGATCTACCACAGAGGGACTTATACGGTGCCATTTGAATTATTGCCTGGAAGCTGTTATTATAGGTAAACTGAACAGGGGTTAAATGATTCTCCCAATAACATCCAAATTTAAGTGTACAATCCTTTAACATATATTATAAAACTATATTAGTTCTCTTGAACTATCCATTGATCTAAGGGTGATGTGTAGTGCTCAGAAGTACCTATGGACCCAGTGCCTTTTTCAACACTTTCAAGAACTGTGATCTGAAGTGGGAATCTCTATCTGATATAATAGAACGAGGGACGCCATAAAGTGGAAAAATCACTCAGACACACATTCTTCCCAAATCATCAATTGTAAAGGTCTCATGCTTAGGTTGGATTTGTGTAACCATTGGAAACCTATTGAAAATCACCCATACAGCATCGCCACCTCGAGGAGATCCTGGAAATCCTGTAATGAATTTCATGGTGATTAAATTCTATTTCCATTCAGGAATGGATAGAGGATATATGAGTCCAGTAGGTCACTGGTGCTCTGTCATCACCTTTTGGTAGGCGGAGCACCGAGTGATGAAACCTGCTATCTATTTTTTCATATCAGGCCACCAATACTATCGACACTTGTCTATGTACATAATGGTCAGCCTACAATGGACTACCCAAATGGTGGTGTCAAATCATTCTTCAGCTCTTCCCGTATAACAAAAGGGACCCATTCATGGACTTGGTAAATTAGAGTTTCCATCAACAACCCGACCAGGAGGTGGGTTCTATCTTGTAACACACTCAATCAAAATGAGCCCCTAAGGATCAGTGAAATATTTCTTCCAGACATTCTCTATAAGAGAGGATTTTGACTGGAAGAGATTCTAGAACTGGTTGACCGATATGCTCATGAACCTCCAGATGTATCTTTGAAAACAATACCATCATATGCCCCTCACTTCTAGCTACATGAATGGCTTGTGTCTGTGTCTTGAATCTTAAAACATCATCCACAACACTACCCTTACTGAGGGCATTAGAAAGCTCAAAATCGAACAACTTCAATTATTTGACCCACCTATGGTGCCTTAAGTTCACGTCTCATTGAGTGGAGATATATTTTAGGCTTTTATTAACTGTGTAACAATGAATCTCTAACCCAACAAATAGTGTCTCCAATAGTGAATGACATGAACCACAAATGCCAACTCAAGGTCATGTATGGATAGTTCCTCTCGTGAGGTCTCAGTTAACGAGATCAATAATCCATAAATAAATCACCCTACATCAAAAAAACACACTTTTTCATTCTAGAAGTATCATAATAAACAATATATCTCTAACCAGGTTTAGGAAGAATCATGATCGGGGTTTAAGTTAGTCATCCTTTATATTCTTGAAAACACTTTTCACAATCTTATGACTAGATGAACTGTACACCTTTCATTGTCAGTGCCGTAAGAGGTGCTGCTAAGCAGGTGAAATCCGGGATGAAATTCCTCTAATAGCTAGTAGGTCTCATTAAATAGCATATGTCTAAGACACTCTTGGGCTGCTCCCATGAAACAACTATGCTCACCTTTTATGGATCAAGTGATACTCCTTCTTCATAAATAATATGACCCATGATGTATAACTTATCATTCCAAAAGTGGCATTTTCTGATCTTGGATTATATTTGGTTCTCACTCAGTGTACTCAGCATGATCTAAAGATGGTTTTCATGGTCATTCCTAGAATGCGAATACAGTAAGATGTCATCCATGAAGACTACCACAAAGAAATAATGATATGGATGAAAACACTAGTTTATGAGATCCATGAAGACCACTGGAACATTCTTAAGGCTGAATTTCATAACCCGATACTCATACAAGCCGTACATTCTTTGGAATGTTGTACATGGTATGTTAGATGGTCGCACATGCGACTTGTGATATCCCATCCTCAAATAAATCTTGTAGAAAATAGTTTCTCGCTGGAGATAGTCAAAGAGATCATATATAGAAGTAAATAGATATAGAATCATTATCATGAGTTGTTTGAGTCGAAAATAATCCACCCATAACCTGAGGGTTCCATCTTTCTTATTGGAGAAAAGAACATGTGAAACCCACAACGATGTGCTAGGTCTGATGGAACCCTTAACCTCAAGGTATTCATGTTACTTTTTTAGTTCATGATGCTCTGTTTGTTCTATCCTATAATGATGAATAAAAACTAGTGGTTCCCTTGTAACTAGATAAATAGTGACCTCCATGTCCCTCATAATAGGAAATCCAGAAAAATTATCATGTAAGACATCCCTTAGAAGATCCAACACAGGAGGGAATTAAACCTGGTGCTTTCCTTGATTTCCCTTGAAGAGACATTCCAACAGATCTATCACACTGGCCAACCCTATATATTTAGATTTATCTCAGTATTCAAATATATCTCACTATTTTTTGTGAAGATATGCATCTATCTCAGGGGATGTAAAGGACATCCTATGGTGATAAAAATCCACTTGGGCTTGATAATTAGAAATCCAATCCATACGAATAATGACTTTGATTCTAGACATATCAAGGATATGTAAGTTCAAAATGAAATGGTACCCATCTATCTCATGGGGACCCTCTAAGAACTGGTGAGTTCCCTCTGTCCTAACTTCGAGCGTAGTATTGAGAGAAATGATTCCGCAATGGTAAACAATTGGAAACCAAAGACATTAAACAAGAACAACTGATATAAAGGAGTCTGATGCGCCAGTATCAAGAAGTGAATAAAGTAAAGTTGAGGATACTAAAATAGTACCTCTAACTTTTGATGGTCCTACACTCAGCACATCTAGTAATGACTACGCTGCGTACATGAGACCTAGGCCATGAACATGATATGTTCCCTGGTTGGCATGAGCAGTCCCACTATACTGATACTGATAATCTAGAACTTGATTTCTGAAACCAAGACCTCCAACATTACCTCGGACTACTCGGCCGGAGGAAAACGAACTTCTAGCCTGATGAGGAAACATTGTTCCAATACCTGAGAGAGGTGTATGTACAGATCCTCTACCCCTAGATGCTAAAGAGAAGGAATGACATAAGCATTGAAGGTGATGCATCTTTCTGCATGTTCGGAACTCATTCATGTCTCTCAAGCACTATGGATTCATTTCTCCATCTCTTCCACATCGATGACATGTGACAGATCTATCAAAACCTTCCATTTGGCTAGTTTTTCCACAACAAGCCCATTTAAAATGGTGTTTTCTACTGCCATAACAACTATCACAATATTTTGGAACTGAACCATCATGGATCATCAGTTTGGCTTCCCTGACATGTTTCTATGAGATTAGATCCTAATTCATGATTTCTGTGATAGTGGTCAAACAGAAGACATTCCAATGCGAGCGGATAGTATACTCAAGTCCATCCTCAAAACTCATCGCAGTTTTCTCAACGTCACTAGTCAGATATGGGGAAGACACTGACGTTCTATAAAATGATTAGAATACTATTAAAAATCATATATCTATACTGAATATGTAGAAACTCTTGTGCATGATCATCTCTCAATGTTTGTGTGAATAAGTGATTATAGAAGGATTCTTGGAAGTCAGTCCCAAGAATGTCACTGGTCTTCTCTTCCTGAGAAACATCATCCCACTCATTCTTGGAATTATCACGAATCATGTAGACTTCCAATTTAACACTTTTTTCCAGAATCATCTCGAGGGGGTCGAAGATAGCCCTTATAGATTTTATCAATGACTCTGAAGCATGAGGGCCACCACTCTCCAAGAAGGTAGGAGGGTGTTTCTATAGAAAGTCCCTCTTGAGGTCAGCCATAGATGGGAAAGGTATGGGGTTATTCTGAACTGACTGCATGATCCTAAGGAGACTATCCATGAACTGAGCATTGGGGTCCCTCGGGAGGCCGACAGGAGTTAGTACCACATGGGGGCACTATAGGATGTTCCACTAGTAGATCAGGACCCACTATCTCTAGAATGAGCTAATTGTCACTCTCCTAAGGAACAACACAAAGATGTCACAAAATAATTTTTCTACAAAAACAAAACACACAACTTTAGACAAGGATTAAAGAAGATGATAAAAAATTAAGACACAAAAGCGGTTAGGTACACAGCCTTCCTCTGATCACTAAACAACTGACAACCTTCTTCAAAATCTGTGTTTTGATTTGGAAAAGAAAACTCAAAAGGATTACTAAACATGTTCTATAGTCCATTCCAAGGTTAAGTCAGGTGAACATCTAATACACTATCACAACATTATACTTAAAAACAAGTATTTCAAAATTTTACCGCTATGCACAACTGTAGTAACATGAAAACATGAAAAGGCTCACTGAAAGTAGAAATAGCATGGCAATATTCATGAAATTTTAATCCGATGGTTACTATGAAAATGTATTTAATATATTACCCTTATATCATCTATAATAAATGGAAAACCCACATTATCTCCACAATTAAATCAAAAATAACATTTCAAAACAAATGGTACCGCCAATGGGGAAATCATGTCAATAATAATAGGCATAAACAATTACTGTAATCCCAAGCATGGAGTTTGGGATTCTCATGTACATGGATTAGCTACATCCAAGAACATGGTAAATTCCAAAACATTATATCATATTCTCATGTCTAGCCCAAAAAATAATACAAAAGGAAAAACCACCTCTCATAGCACTTTGTAGCAACCCATCCTATAAGACACCTGAAGATTACCCTATGTCGGGTTAGCCACATAACCTCAAACGCATCTCCCCAGATGCTAGAGGCTACCGAAAAGCAGCAAGGACCTTTTTCGTGTCCGTGGGTGAGACTATACCCTCACAGGTAATTGGTAATATCACAGCAGAAGTAAAAAAAAACAAATCATAAATAACGTAATCATGTGAATGAATAAATGACATCAGAAGCAATAAAAATAAATCAACGGAATAATAATCAAATGCGGAAGCTCGAAAAACAATGTCATGTCATGATGTCTGTCTAAACTGAAGATACAGAAAACAGAACTCATGCATACTATCATTTAAAAGAAATGACGCAAAAAAAAAACTGTATCTCGAGCAAGGCTCGTTCCTCTATCATAGTCTCCATCCTTAATGGCACAAAACAATAAAGCATCTTAAGCAGCATGCTTCCATTAATCTATACCAATAGGCGTGTTTTCTAATCGGGTGTCAACAAAGCCCGAGCATGGTGTGAGATAAAACTCCAGTAGGACGGCACCCAAGTTGTGTAAACCACTCCATTTCATGCTATGATAAAAAGTAGTGTTCCATTATATATCAATTTCATATAACAAATTTAGTGAAATGAAATAAATAACTCAGCCTAGGTTTTAAATGGCACCTGTTCATAATCACATGCTTCATCCTAAGCCGAAAGACTAAAAATAGTACTTGTAAGAAGAGTACACACACACACACATATATATATATATAACCTATAAAAGAATTTTAAAATAGGGAGATCCATACACCATGTTTGTTCATTAACATGGGGATATGTCATGTATCAACAAGGTGTTCTTAAATGTATTAGATGAAAATTTAAAATTTAAATAGGCTCAAGTGGGATTAATATAAACCTTTAATTTATCATTATTAAGGTTCATGTTCAGAGTTAGAGTCTGATCATTTCCCAAAGGCATCACTATGGAACATCGGTCAAATTATCCAATACTACTGAGTGCATCCAAGGTAATATTTGAAAAGACCAAGTGTCGCTCGAGGGAAAGTTTTACCCCGAGTCCGTCCCGATCTCACAAAAAGGGGTCGAGCATCATCTGAGGCTGGATTAGCCAAATTTCAAACATATCTATCCCCAATGGACAGTTTTTCAAACCGATGTAGATCATAAGTATTAGGAATCTTAGGGAAGTCTCGGACTAGCAAAGCCAAAGACACCTCCCCTCGGCACGTAGTGGTAACCATTTCAGAACAGATGTTCATTAATGGCCCTAAATACATGACCCAAATTATTCCCCTACCCTAAATATAATTAAGTTTCTCACCAAAGTAGGTATGACACTAACATATATAATTGTGGCATCAAAACTAAACAGGTACACCTATGCATCAAATATTAAAAATTATTTATTTCAACATATCAATAATAGAAAGGAAAAGTACCAGATCAACATATGATGATAAATGATGTTTTTAATAAATAAATAATTTAGAAAAACCAACTACCGAAGATCCAACAATTTCAAAACTCATAATAAATCTAAAATAATTTTTTAAATTATACATAACAAAAATAGTATGTGAATCGCATTTAGTTATTTAAATTAAATACTATGCTAATGCAAACTATACTGACAATGTCGGCATTCCCAAAGGGGTGTCTGAACATATTGAAAAAATTTAGACAAATTAATTCATGATTAGTAGGGATACAAGAATTAGTCGAAACAAATAAATTAATGAAATTGGGTGAATTTGCAGAAAGTCGGTAAGCACCGATTAATGGCACAACGATGCGTTTTTTATAAATCAAAATGTAAAAGAGGGAAAAAAAGTATACAACATACCTTATAGTCGTTGATGAATCTATGATCCTTGGTAGGAATTTATTTGACCTAAAATATATGAAAACAAATGATTTTAGAAAAACCCCATAAATAGGGTAAATTCTATCAGTGATGAACTGCATGTAGGATACTCAAGTAAATCCTATGATTCCAAATGTGCATGATTAGTCTTTCTCTAAGGATTATTGTTCTCCTAATGGTGATAAAAACGGACAACGGAAAAAGGAGTAGTGGTCCTCTGAAGAGGATGCATGGTGGTTCACCGCATAGGGAGAGAGAGGAGTGCAATTTGAGGGAGA
Source organism: Viscum album (assembly GCA_963277665.1). Lineage (NCBI taxonomy): Eukaryota > Viridiplantae > Streptophyta > Magnoliopsida > Santalales > Viscaceae > Viscum > Viscum album. The sequence continues at coordinate 788,790,433 of OY728128.1, read as the reverse complement.
GGAGGAGAGGAAGAGAGAAAAAAAGAAATAAAACAAAGAAAGAATATAATATAAGAAAATAAAATAAAAGGAATAGGGAAAATAAAAAGGTAAAATAAAATAGAATAAAAGGGTGGAAAGGAAAAAAGGATAAAAATAAATAAAAATTATAATCTCCCATTTTATTTAATATCATTTTCCCGTAACCCCCTTTTTATTTTATTTAAAAACACTTAGCCCTTCTTGCTTTCTTGTAATTATTACATAAATATATTATTATTCTTTTTCAAAATTATATTAATTATTTAAATTTGAACACCACACTAAATCATGACATAACATTTTTCATAAAACATAATAGTTCATTAATTAATTTAAAATGCTACCTAGGACCCGTAGTGGGGTGTGCAAACACTCTCCCCGAGTCAATTTAAAGAATTCGAGAGAGAAATTTAAAATGTCCATACATGAATAAAGCTGGGATATTACACATATTTAAATATATTAATATATAAACACACAAACATAAAAATATTATACTCACACACTTATATAATACAATATATATACATATACATATACATATAAATGACAAAATATATACCAATGTTGAAATAATTTAAATGATTGATGAGATGTGAAGGAATATAATAGTTCACAAAAGAATAATTGATTTGAGGAGGATTTGGAGAAGAAAAATACAAATATATGAATATTGGAAGTTTTTGGATAACCCAAAATCCATAGACCACGCAAAGAGATAAGGATGAAGATGATAGGGTGTAAAGTTCAATAAAAACCACTTTCCTCAATGCTATCTATAAAAGCACTTTGAAAGAGAACTTTTATTTGATTTAAATCATCACTAAGAATTAGAAACACAATTTTTAAATATTTTTGTAGTTATTCATGTTGGTTCTATATGATTCCCATACCCCATTGATTCGTTCCCTTAATAACTTTGACATATTATCACCCTAAACTTTTTTAGACCAGTCATTTCTTTCATTTTCAACACAACATATCCACCATTGATTGTTTTCATAATTTGAGATAAACATTTTATTTTATTTCTCATCATTTTTTAAATATATATTTTGTTCATTTTTATTTTTCAAATTTTTTAGTTTGGGTTTATCTTAGGAATTGAATAAAATTTTTCATTTTATTATATAATTCAAAATAAAAATATTTCTTGTAATTCTTTTATTCTAATTATTTTACAATTTCTAATTATTAGATTTTATGTGCATTAGAATTAAATTAATTTATATAAGGAATTTATTTTCTTCAAAAAATTTATATTTTTTTTTCTAATTAGTATATAAATATTTAAAAAATTAATATTTTAATAATCATATAATTTTATATTCTATTATAGTTAATAACAATAATATGATATCATTATAAAAAATTATTCATAAAATTTGGAATCCAATGTTAATTTTGTTATTTTATTATTATTATCACTACATACAAGGTTTCAGATTAGTTGCTAGTGGATCCAAATAACACTTTGGAAGTCTTGTGATTGAGTCACTCCATTCGAGTGAGTGAATGAATGTATATTATTTTATTTATATCTCGTATCCTTTGAATTTAATAAATTATTATTACTATTATTGAAAAATAGTTAATTACATATCAAAGGTGATATCAATAAATATTATTATTCTCGTTTCCACTTGTAGAACGTTTATGGATGATATCTACTATAGAATGTTTTTAAAATCCTATTTTTTCAATCATTATACTTAATTCATATATAGGATTTCATTACATTGTTTTAAATTTTATTCCTTATTTCAATTTCCATGAACATGCAATTTTTTTGATTATATTATAGAAATCAACTCTCTCAAAAACGATCTTATAGTCAAAATACATATATGAAAGATAATATATTAATGTTAAACATTTAAACTAGTCATTAAATTCCCATTTATCAGATAAAAAAATGAAAAATGTTAGTTTCATAAGATGAATGATTATATACATATAATTTTTTTATCTAATGTTCACGCATGATATTTCAACAAATGTGCAACAATATAATACTCCCGATTATAAAATATGAATTTGGAGATACTAAATATAGTAAACACTAGCCATTAGTAAGTGATATAAATTTTTCATCCCACATCATTACAAAATTAATATATATATATATATATATCAATTACTTATAAAAATAATGATAATAATCTTCATAAGATCATTGAGGGTACATGAGATGAATGAAAAAAATATTGATTTGTATGGTTGAATTCATGAAAAGATATAGTACACTTTCTTTCATGCACCAATATTTCATCTCCTCTTGAAATGTGTGATTATAGATTAATTACATTAAGTAACTTATTTGATATTATTTTACACTCAAGGACTAGGTAAAATTTTAGATGGAAGGAAGGAACTTACATAATGATTAGTATAATTAATTCATTTTATAAAACCATATTTTGAATAAAAAAAATTTCTTGCATATATTGATTCATTATTAAATAATAAGGTTTATCACCTATTTTTTATTAATAGTTATTTTTATTTATTATTTTTGTCATAATTATTGGATGTGTATGTATATATAGTCAGAATATTTTATTGTATGATACTATATTTTATGTAAAATAAAAGGGGAAAATTGAAATCAATATTTTTATTAGAAATTATAGACAGTAAATATTTGGAAAAGGTTTTTAATATTTCAATAAAATTAAAAAATTAAAATTATCATATTTAAAGTAAAATAAGTTTAATAATAAGATATCATTAATTATGAAAAATGGTTTTAAAAATAATTAATAAATTAAGAGTGGCAACATAAAGTGGTCGACAAAAATGTGATCAATTTCAACAATACAATTCTTAAAAAAAAATATCCAATTTCAAATATGTTATATTGTTTTTCAATAGATCACTTAGTAATGATATGAATTGATTTATATGAATGTGTTGTTTTTTAACAAAACTTATTCATAATTTCCTAGTGATTTGAAATAGTTCAGATGTGTTTCAATAGAATATTTTCATTATTATATTAAATTATACAGATATACATTTATTGTATTTTTAAATATATTTATCGAATAAATATATAGTTTTATAAATTAAAGAAAACATAGTATTTACATGAATCAATGTATATGTTAATTTTTAAAATATATAATATTGATCTTGTTTTTTTTCTACAACACAAGAATCATGAACATTTTTCCAACAATATTGAAAATAAAAAAAAAAACATTCACATAGGTTATTAAAAAAGGACATGATAAATGAATAGTCATGCCGGTTATTCTAAATAAATGGGTTAAGTCTCAATTAATGTAAATTTTTAGAATAACTATTGTGTAATGTCAATGCAAATGTTTTCTAAACACTTATATTTAATTTCATTCTCTTTACTATAAAGATTAACAAGAGAAGTAGTATTTCACGATGGTAATTAGAAATAAAAAATTAGAATCTCAAATAATTTTCTTTGAATGTATTTGTTTTCAAATAATCGATGCATAATTGAGTTTATCATGTTAATTATATATAAAAATAGATTTATAAAATGAATGAAGAATCTAAATTTTTCAAAGAGCTAACATTTTCATTTTTCTTAATAACTTATATTGTAAACAAGTTGTTCACGTTTTTTAAAATAAACAAAGTGAAAATAGTATTATTATATATTTCATGGTAAAATCATCCATAAAATTACATTAAAAACTTAAAAAAATATATTGAAAACCCAAAATTCAACTAGATACATATGAATGTTAGGGTTTAGTTGGGAAGAAATGTCTACAAAATTTATTAAATTATCAACTAAGACCATTTTTATAATATACATAAAATCATTTAAACTAAATGAACCATAAATGATTAACATACATCATGTTATTATGATTATCCATCCATGTTCTTCTATATGGTATTGATTGAGATCTCCAAGAAGTTGTCAACAAACTCCGTCCCCCAAATTTAATAGATTTCACTTTGATCATAGTCATGCAAGAAAATATGTTTTAAACAGCTCATACATTCATTTGTGGTGTTAAAACTCCTTGTAACATGAGTTATATAATCAGATAATTTTTTCATGTTTACAAAATTAATATAAATAATCAAAATCATTAATATAGTTATCTCATAGTGATGAATCACATTTTTATAGTCTTGATATAAGAATATTGTATTTTTTATTATCATATAACATGTCCACTAACATTTACAAAAACCAGGCATACTTTCCATTACCACTATATGTATTTCCACAATGAAAACATTGATTTGGTACCCTTCATCATAATAATAACTATATTTAGTGCAATATAACACTATCCCTATAGAGCTAGCTCAAATTACACAAAATGGGGTGATTACAATGGACATCAGGATTTCCTCTCAATAATGAAAATAAAATAGTATATGAGGTGGGGTTTAGGGGTGATAGTTCGGAAGTTTTAGCATTATATTATAATTTTTTTAAGAATAAAAAAATTTCCAGAATAAATAACTCACCTAAAACCGATAGAGTCACAACAGAAATGGAAACACATAAGTATATATAATCCAAAACATAGAATGATATAAATCATGCCATCAACTAATGAAAAATAATTGGGTTTTCAATGGTTGATCAACTATATATAACAAAATTCAAAAGGGTATAGAAAGGAATAGATTTAGACTACAACCAAGGATACACCCAATACAAATAAAAAAATCTTCAGTCTCTTACATCTGCATCCACTACACCTCCATCCCCTGTCAAATGATTCCACAACCCTTTATCATCCAAAATTTATGATTCATAAATACATCACAATCTTGATGGTTCCTTTTTATGGTGTGAGTAAAACTCAGTAATCCACCACAAAAAATGACTCTAAATAAACATTCTAAATACATGCACATTGTTAATATAAAATTCAATATAATGATAGAAAATTAAATAAACTTATCAAATCATGATGTAATTAGTCAGAAAACCATGTGTGGCCAAACTTTCTTTGACCAATGATAGAATATGAATATAAATTTACTATTTAGAACACACATATAGTATTATATAGTCCTCTAACAATTTCCTTGACACTACGTGGAACTCTTCACTATAACTTACATCCATCCATTTGACACCATCATACATCTCGATCATTAACTTAATAGACATGATAAGACCCACAAATATTGAGAATAATTCTCAAATCTTTTTATCACAATAACCCCATAATATTGTGGTGATGTCTTTAGATATTCATGATATTAGACCAATGATCAATATCATCTATCAAAGAAAATGAATCACTGTAGAATCCCATATATAATCTAGCGGTCATACCATCCTATCCTATGTGCACAAAAACCCAATAGACCCACCCATAATAATGATATGAACATATCCTATGATAATGAAATAACTAAATATCTTTGTCCATCATTTATAATGATTGTTATCATCCCATATCATATCATTCAACATCATTACCCCATAATAATTATTTCCATAAATGTTCCATTTCCAAAGACACATGTTACATCACTAAACCATGTATTGTCCATGCATTATGTACATAACAATTTTCTTAGATACCTCGTAAATAATATACCACCCACTATGGAGAAATCCCTATTTTTATTATCCTCATACACTCAAAAGGAAAATAGATAGAAAATATTCTGAAAATAATAAAGGGATGAAATACTTGTTTGATAGCCCTATATAAAATAAGACACAAGAATACATGTATAAAAAATAGGGAAATAATGAGGAAAACATCTCATATACTAGGGAGATCTTAATCATCATGTTCCAACACTATATTTTTCACATGGAATATGAGGTCTAGAAGACAGAAATATTCAACAAAACAAATATTTTATTTTAAAAACATCACAATGGTGATAACACATGAAATAAAGTCTGTTTGATGATAAGACTTACAATAATGAATCCCTATATTAGATGTTATATAGAATAGATCACTAATTAATAAAATACTTTATTTGGGGGTGAAACAATTGGGGGGATTTAGATCTCTACTGAAATGAACAATGAAGAATATAATCAATTTGTTAAAAATTTATCAACATCAATTAATTTATTAATAATTTAGAAAATGAAGGTAGAGGGGAACATGGTATGTGGTCCTCTAACCTAATGTGATTAGTACCAACTAGGTATCCATCTGTAGTGCACTGGATGGTCGATGTACCTCATATAAACAACCCCTATCCACCTTGGAAAACTACGTACATGAGATTAGTCCACAAGGTACAGGGTGTAATTTTTTTAAGGAAATGTGTACTACACTATTTGAAAATTCCAAAAAATGGACAATAAGAATCCATTGAACCACCAATAGGTCAAACATATCTAAATAATTGTGGTTAGTATACTATTAGACATGGAACACTTCCCTTAAATGTTAAAGTCGTTTCATCTTTTTCACCATAGAAAAACTCATCCTCGATATGTATTCTTCCTTGATATTAGTAATTTTTTTATAAAAACTATATATCTCATCCATCGAAACCTCAAAGAATTTTTAATGTTCCAACCACATCTGTAAATTCAGAATCACCATAATAAATTCTACTCATAAATACTTATTCTATCTATGGGAACTCTATAAAATAATATTTAGTGACCTGATTACACCACAACCACCTACAAAAAAAAATTGGTTTTTTAAATAAACATGATCGCAAAATAAAACTCATCCCAACCACTGAATAATAAATCACTATGCATGATACTTGAATCTATATCATTAAATATCATGTTGTCAATCCCCTTCTAACACAATACATGGAATAAACCATTACCCATTATGAATAAAACCAAAACCATTTCAATGTTAGTGTTCCCATGGATATTAAAAACTCTCCAATAGCTCATAATTGGATAAATAAACAATTAGAAACTTATAGTGAAAAAAATTTTATATACATGGATATTAAATTTTTAGATGGATTTTCATTGAAGTACAAAAACATACACCTGGAGACCATAAAATTTTAGTGCCTTTAGAAACTAGTAACTCAATAATCTAGTTTTGGGAAATATCATCAATATTCCCCATAATGATCTTCCCATTTAGAACTCTTCATAGACATACCCTACATATGACCTTTATTACAAACATAGGGAAAGTAAACATAAGGAATAATGATGTTAGATGCTCAAAAAGGGTAATCATGGGATATACATAAGGATAATATAAACTTATAGTAATAATAACATGATCATAAAAATTGATATCCATACCCCACTTATAAAATATCTTAATCATGAGTCATTTCATAAATATTGGCAGTTCGTATTATATGATTCATATTTGAATCTATGAACATGATAAATGAGATAATAACATTGGAATAAGATTTAGATCTATGGAATAAACAATAATAGAAAATATTATTTCAAAACCACCGCCATGTCATTTATAAGTTTTTATGCCTATTATACCCACCAATGTACCTACTTATTCTTGGTAAAATAACAAATTTAGATAATCTTTTGTGGTTGGGTTAACCACCGATGTGCCATCATTTTTATGAATGGGGAATCAAACCATATAACCTCTCATCTTGTAAAACATTTATCATTTCACAAGGCATTTTAGGTAAATCTAGTTGCAATCCATGACATAATGTAGATCATACATATGTGTGCCATAATATCATAAAACATTCATCCTATCATAACCCATGAAATGAAATGGGTTTCATAAATATTTCATCATATCATATCATATTGAAGAGACATGTTTCAAAATCATTTCATTATTTCATCATAAAAAACCCATTAATATATAAGTTTGTTTCATAATAATCCCACCATGGTATAGCATGTGGAATAAAAATGGGGTTTACAAACACCTTGTCATAATACACCATTTAGATAATGAATAAGAATGGTATCCTTGGTTCATCTCCCCAATAAAGAATATTTAACATCAAAAGAAGTGATATTATATGAAAAATGATTTTGAAAGATAATATATTCAATTTTTTAGGAAAATAAATGACTTTGATAATCAAAAGACTTTTGATAATCAATTTATTTGAAAATAAATGTGAATGATTATAAAAGATGCATTAATATTCATTAAAATTATTTTCTGAAGAAAATAAACTTTCCATTTTTAAAATCATTTTTTTAAATATAAAACATTTTTAAAATACATTTGTTTGAATATAACCTTTAAAACACATAAAATAATAAATAAAAATTAATTTAAAATTTTTCTTGAGGAAACTATCCGTTAGGATTTGAAAAATACATTTTTAAAAAACAGAAACAAATTTCAATATGCTTTTCATTTGGAAATAATTATTCTTGAAATTTACAATATATTTGTCTGAAATGTTTCATTATAACTAATTTTCAAAACATATAAGTACAACCTGAAATCAATGAGAGGTCTTGATATCTAGAAATACTATTCATTTCATGTATTCTAGAAACAATAATTCTCTTTACATTTATATTAAAATAAAAACTGATATAGTTTTTGAAAATTAATTAAATATTTAATTCAAAAAAATTGGAAAACATTAAAACATAGGTAAAATTTATTTAATAAATCAGTTATTTAATTTTAAAATTAATTTTTATTTCTTAAGAAAACATATTTTTGGAGGATGAAGAGATAGAAAAATAAAATTTTCCGTAAAAATAATTTCATTATAGAATTATTTACCAAATACTGTAAAAATGATACTATTAAATTAAAATATAATTAATAACAATATTAAAAAAAATTGATTCTGGATATATATATATATATCATAATTTTACTTTATTGGAAAAATATTTATAAACAATCCTGATAAACATTTAGTTTGTAAAATAAAAATAATAATTTTTTGTAACATTGAATCATAATATCCATGAATGAATAACATTGAAAATAAATTATAATATCATGAGAATAAATAAATTTATGAGATTAAAATTCAATTAGGATGTACATACACCTCATTAATGAAGGAAGGTGAATAGCACTACACATGTATCAAAGATGCAAATTTGGGGCAAAAATACCTAACCGCTTTGGTAATCTTTTGAATTATAATATTCAATAAATAAAAACTTCAAATGAATAATAAAATATCATGAATATAAAGGGATTCATTGTATAACCTGAAAACATGGAAGAATATACACAACATAAGAGAATTGTGTGGTGAATTCTATTTTCTCTCCTGGAAATTGAAAATAGAATAGGAAACCCTTACCTTAAACCTTGACATCCATCATACAAATAATATTACACCGATTAGGTTAAATACCCTAGTATGCTGTGAATTAGGGTATAAAATATTAAAACAATTCCCTTTAGATCTTGTTATGTCATTAAATAAATACATATTCTCCCCTTTTTCCATAAAAATGTATAGTTTGAATTGAAATCATGCATGAGACGCATATATTTTACTTCATTTTCCCTCACTGGGATACATCCAAGGAACATAAAACAATGATGTTCCAATGATAAAAATTCACTATGGATCACTTCAAAATTGCATGGTTCTAGATACATCACTTTTATGACTAGGATCACATCCTTTAAAATGTTTAGGGTCAAATCACAAATTTCCCACTGGTCACTCTTTATGTAACTTTTTCTAGCTCACTATTAGGGTAAAGGACCACTCTATTCATCTCCCTCTTCAATCATCAATAGAAGGGATCCAAAAAATGTTTATAAAAAATTTATGTCCCCTAATTTTCATAAATGAATTCATCCTAAACTATCGATTGTTTCTCGATTGATGTTTTTTCTTCACCTGTAGATTAAATGTCCTTTTTTAGATATTATTAGTTTGTGGTAATTACTTTCAAAAACTATTTGTGTCCCATTACATACATCCTTTAATCTTCAATGAACTGAATTGAATCCTTTGTGAACTACATTTCACTTCATGGCATGAGTTCTTCGAATCCCATCTATTCTTTCATGGAAACCCTCCTTTTCCATGGACTTCCTCTTCTTCCATGGAAAACCTCTCCTTTAGTGGATGACTGATGCCTCCCAAACTATCTCTATTTTGCACCCCTTTTTCCTTTGTCGGTACAGATCTCTAGAAACCTATTTGATGAATTGTTCCCGTGAACTACATAACCCTTCATAGAACCCTCTCTCAAAAATATTCTCTTTCTTATAAATCTTCATCGTGAACTACTTCTATCAAATCTGAATTCTTCCAAAAGAACTGGTATATTCTAATTGAAACATCTCTCTTTAATGATTTGATTATGGGTATTTTTATAGGAAAATATATCAAAAAACTCACTAATCCAATTTTCCCAAACCATCAATGCGGTATATCTGTTACTAGATAATGTTCTATGAGGTCTGTATATCGAATTATTGCATTGTGGTGGATGTTTCCTTATGGAAAATTAACCCCTTTTTGGATCGTGAAATCAAAGTCTCTTTCCCACAAAGAAAAATGATCATTCTGAAGATAGTTACCCTTCTATAAACTTATTTAATTTCACATTATGCATAGAAAATATATCCATTTCGGTATCCAAAAACAACACCCTCATCTACAAAACATAACATCCATTTCAGTTTGGAAAACCACTTTGTGGTTCGTAAACTCAACACGTCCTGGCCCATGATCACTATTATAGTCCACATAGTGATGCTTCTATGATGAAAATTTTCATTTTCAATTAAAAAAACTCCCAATTATGATGTCTATTTTTTCTCAAATGCTAGTAAACATCACCACATTAATTATATTTTTTGTAAACACCAACCACACGAATTCATGGATATTTGGATTTGTTAACAGTCACAATTATCCCAAAAACACTAACCTGACACATGGAGGTATTTTTTTCATAACACATTAAATATCTATTAATAATAAATATATGTTTATAATAAATATATTTTAGAAAAATATTTATATATTATACAATTTATTATTTTCTTAGGACCATTTTTTACTTATTTAGTTACAACTCAATTTTAAATTTATGTTTAGGGTTATAACTACTATGTTTTTTATATATGTTTTGATTTTTTATTGTTTTTATTAAATTTATCATGATTTAATCATATAAATTATTGTTAGTAATGATATATAAATCATTTAAATTCAGTATATATATATAGTAATCTATTGAATTTATTGGTATAAAATGAAACAAATATTTTATTGAGACGGAAGGTCATACGTACGGATGAACATTATTTCCATTTTCATTTCAGATTGAAAAAAAATTAAAATTATGTATTATCATTATAGAACAATTTTTTTCCATATATATCATATATTTTTATTGGACCCACATTTATTACCATTCGTGTAAAGCCGAAATGAATCACATCGATTCGTGAGGCGGTAGTCCACCATACACACTTGCAACATTATCTTTTTCCCGTAAAATGGAAGTAATTATGTTATTTGTGATATAATAATTCCATAATAATTATAATATCGTAAATATAATATATAAATAAAAAAATATATTATTACTTCGAACTATAGAGGAGGTAATCGAAAAACAACAGAAAATCTTTTCGTGAGGTAGTAGTCTGCCACACACATAAATAATGATATCATAAATCTTTTCAAGGATGTGGGGAAGGATGTAGGTCAGGAATATAAAAAAATATGGAAATTTAAGTTTTTATTTATTGTTATTATATCAATAGGATATAAAAATAATTGAAGAAGGTGGATGAACAAATAAATCCAAATGGTCTTTGATAAATGTTACCTCTTCTTCAGGTATCCTCTTTAGGTTTCAACCATAACCCATACACAGATTGAATTAATTAAAACATTCCTATATGATCAAAGTGGTGAATTATGGAAGTTATTTGGGTTGGTAATAGTGAAAAAAAATAGTTTTGTGGTGTGAATATGATTGGAGAGGGTGTGGCCTTTTATAAGTGAGGTGAGTTACACAACCATTCTTTTTTGAAAATAAAAATTGAACCCATGATTTTCACATTAATAAAGGGTAAAAAATGTCCAAAATTATAACCTTAGACATTATAATGTCTAAATACAATCATTAAATATATTTTAGACAAGTTTATATGTTATTCTAACCCTTTAATTTTTTGCTTCATCCCCGGTAAACCCTTTTTACCATAAGAGCGTTAAATAATTTTTAGTGTTTTTACTATACCTTATAGCTAAAAATTAAGTAAAAATATTTAGATAATATAAATAATTTTTTGTAAAAATATTGAATCCATTTTTACTAAATCCATCCATATAAATTGAAATTTTTAATTTAATATTAATCCCATAGACACTACAAGAATTATGGGTTTTAAATGGAAAATATTCAAAATATTATAATGTTTTTATATCATAATTCCATATGAAATCGTTTAAAACAACCCAAATTGGAGTAATGGTTTTTTAGTGGAACTAATTTTACATCAAAAACCACATTAAATATATTTTTAATTTTTGACCACTATAAAAATAGTTGTTTTCAATTGAAAGTCATTACCTTTTGACTATTCAATAAAAAGTAATATTTTAGTAAATTCTCAAAATCAAACACTAGCATAACATTGATATGATGATATAAAAAATAATGTTTATATTTTAAAACTAATTTTATAAAATATTAAATTATTTATTTATATATATGTTGGTAAAAAATGTGATAGAACACGTTTTTAGAAAAAATTAGTTTTTAAGTGTAAAATTGGATTTATTCTTATATCTTATTTAGACAATTAATAACATGAAATTTAAAGAATTTATTTAATATATAATATATAAATTTAATTAAAAATATTCACCAAAAGTTTTTGTTTAATTTTTTGATCTATAATAATTTTTTTAAAAAATATAAATAAACTTTCAGAAAATGAGTTCCATTAAATTAAAATAGATTTTATTTTCAATTTTCAACTAGTTGGATACAAATAAATAAATATATGTATATACATGTTTAAACCATATATTGTTTAATTTGTTTAATTATATATATAAATTCCATTCCAATGGCTTTGTTACAACTGTCAAAATAAATAATAATATTTCAATAATATGTCATGTTTCTTTTATGCTCAGTGTTTTGTGCAACACAAAATAAACTCAGTGTTATATTTAATGAAAGAAAAAATAACAGTTTCATGTAATGAAATAAAAAATAGATATTAAATTTAATCATTAATAATTAGAATATTAAATGATATTAAATAAATTCACAATAACTCGAGTTATTACTTTCTAACCTCCTAAAAATGATCATTACCTCAAAATTCATCACTTTGGTACCCATAAAAATGATAATTTTATCTCTTTATGACCTCAGGTTTCTATATAGATTCTTAAATATAGTGGTTTCTCAACAAAACACTTACCAGCTGAGTGGTATTGTTTAAAATAGATTTCTATATTCAATCAAGAATCCCTATCGGTTGTTCCTTATAAGAAATATCATGCTCAAATGGTTTGTCATCTATGATAAGTACATGTGATGTATTAGTTATACAATTTCTAGGGGTGATACATAGAACACATTGTCAAACAAGGATATGTTCTGTGCATGTTTCAAATTATTATCTACTATACTGATATGATAATATATTTTAATGGGACCGATAGTCCAAGGGATTAGATAAACCATTATTATTCAAAATTGAAATTTAATGAAATACCTTCTCAAAAAATAAAATTCTATGTCACATTGAAGGTTATCATAATAAAATTCCAGTCCAATTTGTCCTTTATATAATTTTTTTTGAATTGATCATTGATTCTTTTATATCTCATCAACATTATCATCTCCCAAAACCTTTATATATATAGATTCATTACAGGGAGTTAGAGTTCAAAACTTTTTCCCACAATGGAATTCATAAATACTGATGTTTTTTCTTGAGTAAAATATATTATTTCAAGTTAAATCATCTTGAGGCAGGTTATGATCCCAACCACATTTGAAATCCATAGAAAAATATCTTAACATTTCTTATACGGTTTTAATTGTTCTATTAGACTTACCACATGTCTAAGGATAATACATAGTGATGAAACTCAACACTAAATAAAGATATTTCTGAAGACGTCACCAAAAATTCAAAGATAACTTTTGATCCTGGTCATATAATATTGACTTTTTTCACCATTCAATCATTAATAGTTCATTAATTTATATAATACAAATCACACTCAAAGAGAAATATTTTTTTGATAAATATATAATTTTCTAACTTCATAAGTAGATCAACTATAATCCATGTAGAATTATTCTATTTAGATGTTTTGGGGGGAGTCTGATGAAAAAACCCATATCGGTGCCTTCTGATTTCAATTGTTAGGTGGATAAAGGTTATAAAATTATTTTACACCTATTATTATCATCCATGACTTTATGACCTACTAATTATATTAAAACATATTCATAAATAATTTTTTTATGTTATCCAATTATAAATAATCTTTCATATAGGCCAGTGGTAAGTGTTATACCATTGTCTCCCTTCAGTTTTTGTTTCATGCCCCGTGACCTTTTCAGATGCAAAAAGTCATCACTTTACGTTGAGGTTATCCTTTAAAAAAATTATATAATAAAAAGTTTTAATATTGAAATAACCCATAATTACCATAATAATAAAGATAATATAAACAATACTGGATAATAATACTCTATAATATTTCCATAAAATAGATTCCACATCAAGACCAAAGGGATGTATTACCATAATTGTCTCTCAAAATATCCTAAATAATGATAAATTCCATTTGCACTAAATCAAATAACGGTTTTATAGGAAATCGAAGTTATGTTAATGCTTATTCTTATAAACCCATAAGGGAATGCATTTCCCTCATATTACTATTTCATAGACACTATATGCTTTTGAGAATAATGATATCTAGAGATGTTTCATGATTCTTCAAACCAACATACAATAGGTAAAATACTTCCATAACATAATTATTGAATCTTATTACATAAATAATTAAATTTGTCCACTTCAATTTGTAGAAGGAGATCAATCCTTCCTTGATCATGGATGTTAATTCATGGGTCAAGGAAATGGGATATAGATTTCCTATATTCGATACACATAAAAGATTGAACAACATAATAATTTGTCACTATATAACCTTGTTTTCCACATTGATATTATCTTCTACTGCATTTTTGAGATTCCTCATGATTATTCTTCACACATTCTTGACATGTAGGAAGAAAAATATTTTTTTCTATGTGTTCATTACTAGATGAAAATTCATAAATTTCCATCTTCATCATATTTAATATGTTAGTAATCTCACCAATGTTCATCGTGTTAATCATATATTTTGAATTTTAAAGGGGTATAATTATAATATATTTCTCTTCAATCATTGTCGAAATTGGTTTCTCAATGTCACCAAATTTTCCATCATATTCACTCTAAACAGCATTCACTCTGGCTCTAGTCATTGACTAAAACAAGAAGAATAATTTGTGAAACAATAATAATATTATATAAAATCATAATAATGAAATTTAATTATATTATATCTAAATCATGAAAATGTGTTATTAATATATAAAAAATTAGGTTTATACTAATTTATTCGTATTTATCATCTACTTAAGTGTTTCATGATGATTCATATTGATTTTATGGATTTAAAAAGCTTATTCACTTATAGTTACAAACCATGTGTGCAACAAGTCCTACTGTCATGCACGAGGTGATGACTGAGTCCATAAAAATGATCCCTTATTGGAGTTATTGTCTGTAACTACCTTTTTGATAGAGTTAAATAAACCTATATTATCTAAATAGGGATATAATTTCTTGTAAAAACACTTACTCAATCCTTTACTAAAATTCCATTTCATTTTCTTGTAAATTGTTTCATCATTGGAGACAATTCTCAGAATATTCTTAGAAATTTAAAATTTTGTTTCAATTTGTTTTTCTTATCCTAGTTTCCAAATGTTAATCAAACCATTCCCATAATACCAAAAATAGTGACACATACTTTAAACACATGAAATTACATCTTATTAGATGAATATACAATGAATTTAAAAAACGCATTCCTGTGTACCATAGTAGTTCAGTGACATTGGAAATGTTGACACAATGTTATCATTTGGTTAATGATCACTATTATTCCTTAAAAAGATCTTTTAATTTAGTACTCTTGAATGATATACCCAACATGAAACATTTATTCAAAACATGGGGAATGTCAAAATAAGAAAGGGTGAGCTCATATGCTCATTAAGGGTAATCAAAGAAGATATGTAAGTATAAACTAAACATAAGTGTATGAGAATAGAGAGTAACATTTGAAAAATATACCATAAATATCTAATATCATAATCTTGAGTCATGAAATAAATTTTGTATGTTTATAATATGTGAATCATAAGGTAACCAATGAACATGATCCATGAGAGTATAGAATAAGGATAAGACATATATTTGTGGAATATACATACGAATATGAAATATTATTTCAATGATACCCACCCAAAAATTAATAAAATGTTAGGTTTGGGATTACAACTCTTGTTCCTACTTTGGGATTAGGATAACCCCTTGTGTGCCATATTTTTTGGGCTACTGATAACCACATGTGTTCCCTCTTTTTTGATCATGGGCTTCCCACTCATGTCCCATTTTAGATCATATAACCTTTATCATTACCAAATGAATTGGAGGGATATATAAGTACAATCCTCCCTATAAGGAAAATAATACATATGGTTTCCAGTAGATCATAAAAATTTCAATATCTCAAAACCAAGTAAATTAAATATATTTCATAAAAATTTCATCACATCATAATCTATGAAAATGATATTGGTTTCAAAATCATTTCCACATTAAAGCATAGCATAACACATGAAAACGTGGGTTTCATAAAAATTGAATCATGTTGTAACCAATGAAGTGAAATTTGATTCATAATCATCATTCATAATAAAAAATTCAGACAAAAAAAATTCAATCTTTGGTTAATATCCCATGAAATGTATATATAACATCAACTTATGTCATCCTAGATAGAAATTTATTTTCATAGATCACATAAAACATTTCAGATGAAGAATAAACATTCATTGAAAATTAGTTCTCCTGTTTAAAATCTATTAATTTGAAAATAAACTAGAATGATTATAGAGGAAGCTATAAATATAAATTATATCATTTCATGAGGAAAATATCATTTCCACATTGAAAATAATTTATCAAAAAAATTATAATTTGTTAAAACAATTAATTTAAATAATCCTTCAATACATATAATCTAATCTTTATAAAAAATAATTTAAAATATTTTTTAAGGAAAATACCCCTTCCCCTTTGAAAAAATGGCTTTTTCAAATGTTTAAGGATTTACAAATTATTTTAATTTTGAAATAAATTATCAAATAAATTTCCAAATATTATTGAAAATATTTTATTTGAAATGATCATTTGAATATTTTTAGGAAATGTTGAATTATTTGAGTGATCATGATAGTAGGAAATACAATTCAAGTGGAGCATGTTGAAAACAATGATTATTTTAACATTTTTTGTAAAATAAAAAAATGAATAAATTAGAAAATGAAATGACTATTCATTTAGAAAAAATTCCTATAAGTTAAAAAATGGTTAAAAATTGTTTTAATATATCATTAAAATAATTCTATTATTTGGGTAAAAATTAGAAAACATGGTTTTGGAAGGAAAACAGGTTTCAACTAAAGAGATAAATAAATTATATTTTTATAAGAACATTTTATCAATTAATTTAACTACCAAACAGTGGAATATGGTATTATTAAGTTAAAAAATTATGAATATATATAGGATAAGAAAATTTAGTATTTTTTTAGTGATATCTATTTTAATATTTCAATATTTTAAGTACAATCATAACCAATCCCGATAATTTATTAGATTGTATCCTAAAACTCATACAACATTGGTAACATTAAATCAAAAGATTCTTGAAATTATAAATTTAAATGAAAATTAAAATATAATGAGAATAAATAAATTCATGATATTACATGTTATTTGGGATTTATATACATCTTATTAAATAATAAATATTATAACATAGTATATGTATGGAATATAATATTAGGGAAAAAATCCCTTTCCGATTTTGAAGTCTATTAAATCATAATCCATAATAAATAATAACATAAAATGAAACATTAAATATAATTAACATATTGGAATTCATGATATAAGAAGTAAAATTTTCTGTATATAAACCACAAAAAACTTTTGGGGAATTCTAATATGACCCCAACAAATAAAAGAGTCTAGAAATTCATTTCCTTAAGCCTCGACATTATTCAAACATGTTCAATCCTCCGGTATAATAAAATATATAATTGTTATATTTATATTTCATAATAATATTTATATATCACAAACTGTATATTATTTTCTTATGAACTTTTACTTCCCATATATTAACAATCCCATGATAAAGGTGCATTTTTTATAATTACCGACTGTTATTCATATATTTTTTGATTTGTTATTTATTGTCTTTTTAATATGATATTCTACATTATTTTATCCCGTATATAAATATAATTTATATTTAGTATATATGGTTTTATATTTATCCATGAAATTTATTGATTGAAAATGAAATAAATCATTCCTGAAGATGTTAGGTCATACATACCCATGAATATTGTTTCCATTTTTTGTCAAGATTGAAAGAGAGAAATTTAAATGACAAATTATCATTCCAAAATAACATTTATACTAAATATATCACTTATTATCATCAATACAATCATTTTTAGCTTCCATGTAATGTTTTAATGAATCACATCTCTTTATGAGATTATAGTTATCCACACACTAGTGTGATGTTATTATACTCCAAAAAAATTGAATGCAAGAAGGTATATGTGATATAATAATGAAACAAATAATAATAATATCATATATATAGTATATATAAAATTAAATAATAATTTTTTCAATCTTCGGGAGGTGGTAATTCCAAAACAAATGACATCCATTCTTGAGGTGATAAAGGATAGGGGTGCCATTTTCGTATGTGATGTGAGTGGAAAACCTGAAATTATTTGTAATTAATAGTTGTACATGAGTTTTTTACAAGAAAGAGGCACCCAAATGGATTTAAATTGAACAATAGAAATGTTAAAGTCAAAATTATTCAATAAAATATATTTTAGTCAAGTTTATAGGTTACTTGATCCTTTATCTTTTTAGTTTAGCTTTTGTTAAACCGTTTTTTAACTTAACCATAGTAAATAATTTTTTCCTTTTTCCCTATACATTTTATTAAAAATAAAATTTAGATTATTATATAATATATATTATTTTTATTCCATATATGGAATTATTTTTCATAAACCCATCCATATAATGGGAATAATTTCATTTAAATTTAACCCCACAGAAGCTATAGGAAAATGTGTTATAAAGAGAAAAACTTCACAAGGATAAACTGTTTTTTATTATAATTTAATATAAAATTGATTCCAATGACCTAAATTAATTTAATAGATATATTATATGACAATAATAAATTTAAAACTAATATAAAAAATATTTTATATTTACTAATAATTTTAATAAAAAGGATGATTTCAATAAAGATTCAATAATTTTCCCGTATCTATTATAAAAATAATCATTCCAAAAAATTATACAAAAATATATTTAATATAAATATGATATAATGATTTTAAAAAATAATTTCATTTTGAAAATAATTTTCTAATATTCTAAAAAAATAATTTTATTATAAGTGCTCAAAAAGGTGACAAAACTACTTATTAGAAAACTATAGTTTGAATTATAAATTTTAATTTTTTATTATATTTTGTATAGAAAATAGATAAGATTAATGTTAAATAGTTGATTGAATATATTATATATAAATTTCATTAAAAAGTTTCACCAAAGTACTTTTTTAAAATTTATTGAGGTAAAAAATAACAATTTTTCTA
The DNA here is from genome assembly GCA_963277665.1 of Viscum album. Taxonomy (NCBI): domain Eukaryota; kingdom Viridiplantae; phylum Streptophyta; class Magnoliopsida; order Santalales; family Viscaceae; genus Viscum; species Viscum album. The sequence goes on along the minus strand of OY728128.1, from coordinate 788,770,500 downwards.
GAAATTGTTTTTCTCAAAAAATATTTCTTTTATTCTCAAGTATGTTTTATTTTCTTTTTTAACTAATTAGAAATAAAATAATACATCATATTTATAAATGTGTAAACCTTGTATTTTAGTTAATTATTTAATCCCATTCATACACACCATTCAAATGGCTAAGTGATATATATCATATTAAATATTAATAATTAAATAATATGCCATGTTTTGTTTGAACTCAGTGTTACGTGAAATGAACACTGAATTGAGTGTTATGTGTAACGAATACGAAACATATTGTTGCGTGTAATTAAATAAGAAATAAATATTTCATGTAAAAAATAATACAAAATGAATATAATCAATTAAAAATTATCAAAATAATGGGCAATTACTAAACTAAACAAAACTGGGAATTCTCAATGCCTAAATACCTTGCAGTTATAAGATCTATATAAGCCACAATGACTATTTATAAACATCATGTCTTCTACCATGACCTAATAATACAAATGATCTTACATTAATAACTCCCTTCACTTATTTTGATCATACCTCTAATTCTATTGTCATTCCAGATCCATAAAATCTATTTGAATGTGAATAATATAAAATTGGAAAACTATTAATTTAAATTATTCCCATAGGACTAAGGGATACAAAAATCTATTATTTTCAACCCTACTAACATGATTATGATGATACATTTTGTGTAAAAAAAGATGTTCCTTTACTTTGACCACATATATGGGTGTCCTTCTACCCCAATATTCCACTAAATTATATTCACACACCAACCCCACATGATGATATTGTAAATATTTGTGCAATAGAATAATCCAAATTCAACTATTCTATCAATTATTGGTTCAATTACATAGATATCAATGTCTGGATAAATCGATTGACCTATGTCCCAACCACATGTCAGAGAGAATCCTCAAATAACTATACATTGGTGATATCTTCTTTCAATAATTCCAATAAAAATTTAAAAAACTACATGACTATATAATCATAAATTTTGATTCAAGACTCATTCTATATCATATGTATGAACTTAGAGGTATGGATCAACTTTACTGTCTCGAGGATGGAGTCCTTAAATTAATTAAACAAAAAATAATTCCAATAAATTCTCTTTAATATACTGGGGTGAAATATCACATCCCACTATCACTTGTTAGTTACATGATCTTATGCTTCAGTAATTCCACATACATAAAAATATAATATCAATCATATTTATGATAATATAAACTATATCTCTCCAAAAATCAGTTGGATGGGGTTTCCCCTCTCTCTAGAATAATATAGGATGTGTAGATAGAGGGGCCCTAGTAAGAGGCCCCATAGATGACCCTAATCTCCATGTCCTATAATTGACACTCAAAATATCCTATATAATACTCACCATGATATGATTATCAAATGGACAACATAACTTAATATGCTAATTTAGTGATTGTAGATGATATACATGTGGATCATGCTCATTTCACCCGCAATGAACCAATCTGGTTAACAACTTAGTGCAACCACATATCCTTCGTTAGGTGTGATAAAATTGACACACATTATTTAAATCACACTCAAAATAAATATCATCATTGAATACATATATAACATATCATATTTCATAAATTGGAAAATCTATAACAAGTAGAATGTCCAAATTTAATATATGCATCCATATATGCACACAAATGTATTACAATGTGGCCTAATATACCATCTTACCCATTTCAGGGATGGTATCATATACAAATTAAGGATCCATACAATCGATAATTCCAGGGTCAGATACCAATGTATTTTAATATAATTCCACCAAGAAGCTATGCAAAAAATCATTTTTTATCATATTATTAACAAATTAAAAAATATTTTTTGTATAATTAGTTATGAGAACATAAAATCACCACGTGAATTTCATGTGAGTAATATATTCTAGAAACAATTCATGAGGATCCATCCACTTGACATAAGTGTCTTAGAGTTAACCTATAAACTATATTACGATCAAATAAATTTCATTTACAGTAATCACCGTACCATAATACTAAAAATATAACTAACAACATGAACCATAGTAACATAATTATCCCCTATATAAGAATTAGAAACAATCTTTCTTATGGTGTGTTTCCTTATATTACCGATACTAAACATCCAACCTAAAATCATAAATGATGAATTATCAACTATAATTGACCACTTTATAATGATCTTATATCCCAATCAGCCTTAAATACCAAACCGGTGGTCACAAACTAACCTCATCTATGCCTCCATGAATAGTAGAAGCTTTCTAAAAGGAATTTTGTTCTAAAGGGGATAGTGAGGAGACTATTCCATTATATTAGAGTTCCAAAACGTACTAAAAAATTTACCATGTTAATCAACTGTCATCATACTGACCATGAAATAAAAGGGATGTTAATTAAAAAAACAAATATATACTACAATTTCCGGTCAGATAAAGTATAATATTATTAAAATTAAAAAGTACATGTATTCAAATGGTGGTTCAACCATATACATTTGAATCAAAAATGGTTCACAAAGTAAAATCTCTATGATTACAACGAGGCTCCACCCATTCTATCTCAAAAATCCATTTATTTCCCCACCTATGCATAGATTAAACCTAAAACTACTATTCACCATCCAAAATTTCATTTACATTTATAATTTTAAAATAAACAAATTATGCACATGCATGGAGGAACATGTGATGTCTGTGAGTACAACTCAATTTTCCCTGATCAGCATTATCCCAAAATAAATCCAATATATATTTTTTTGTGATACATATAAAGCGATTGAAATGAGAGGTAATAAAATATATTCTTAATATTATTGAGTTATAAATATACATATCATATATGAATATAATATATCAATCCATTTTTTGAATTATGAGACCCCTCCATGGTATAAACACACACAAATACCAACACAATACTTTAATAATTTCCATATTTCATGGTTAAAATCAGAACCATAATAATCATTCAACCATTAGAAACAATAATAAATATAAAAATTTATTAAATAAAAACAATGGGATCCAAATATTCATATAATCATTCCCCCAACCATTGATCATAGCCCCCCCATAACTGTGTGAACAATTCAATAATGGATTCCTCCATAAGATTTATGATAAACATCATCACTTCAAATAGATATATCAATATAGGATCTTACAAAAAAATATTACGAAAAAACCATCAACTTCAATATATCAAAAAACCAAATATACATAAATCTAATGTTGACTAGCATCATTAATATTCTAATACTTTTAACCTTGTTAAACTCAATAACCTCACGTTAATATCTCCCCACCTAATACAAGATAATACTATCTCCCCATGACCATGAGTTCCATTGTAGTTTTTTTCCATGAAAACTTTTATATCATATTCCCACATTCCCAACATAATTTAAATAATTTATATAATCATTTATCACCATGTAAATAGAAAATAACTTTTCATGAACCACCCACATTTTTTAGTTTTCTCAAAAACTCTATAGGGTACTTTGGGTACATTGATTACAAAAAAGGTAATATGAACAAGCTTTATTCTTCCCTTATATTATAAAATTATGATTAAATTGTTTCAAATAATACTGAAAACTATGGGATCACAGACTAGATTTTTGTATGATCCCTATAATTAAATTCCATGGAATTATTTTTTCCATTGAAAAATAAATTAATTATTCTATGAAAACTATCTAAAATATAGATTTTTCTTTGAAAACCACTTTAATTTTAATAACACTAAATATTTTTGAAATAAGATTATAAACCATAAAAATAATGAATCACTATGATGGATAGAATATTAAATGGATAAAAAATAGAAGAATAACCTCTATATGTTGATTTTATAATATGATAATTTGTGGTAGGGGATCTTTTTAATATGGAGACCAAATGAGGATTTCCCCATTTTAGAAAAAATTAAACAAATTATTGTAATGAATTAAAATAAAAAAATCCAAATGGGTGTTTTGTAACTTATCCCCTAACACTTGGGACCTTATACACACTAAGTACTTGTCCTATGTCACCCTTATGGCATGTGGGACTCGTAGATCCACCCCCACTCAACATGGGAACATCGAGTAAATGGTACCATTCCACATGGTTACTAGTTGAATATGTTTTCAATTATAAATTTACCACACTACAAAAACATCCAAATACATGAATTTCATCATCAATCGAAACCTATAACACTTTATACATGCCCAAATATATGTTCTTAGGAAACTATTATGATAAAAACCAAATCTAAAACCTCTTGAAAATACATGTATATATCAATAAATCTCTCACTTTTACTAAATAGTTATTAATATTAAAATCTTTTATTTTAAATTACATAATATGTAATAACTTATGAATCCATATCCAAAACTCTTTTAAGAAATCACCCAAAATTAATTTTGGAGAAGATTCCATTAAGATTGTTAGCTTTCATATAAAAAATCATAACAAAGCATATACTTACTCACAAAACCACTTAGAGTTACCTCACCACCATATAAGATGGATCCATTAATATCATTAATTCCAACCAACTACTAATGTTTAAAAATTTATTAGACATTCAATAACGTTCACTAACTAATATATTATCGAATATTAGAGTCTTAGTTCAATCTCTTTATCAAGAAGTGTATTTATAAGGATTCGTAAAATTGTATTTCTAACTCATTAATGAGATTTAGATACATAAAATTATGATTGATGAGAACAAGATGAAATTAATTTACTAAAGTAGGGACTCTTGATGAATTTAAAAAGCTCAATCAGATGTTGTTACCTCTCTCACACATGGAATAGTTGTCTAGATTAGATTTTATGATATTATATGGTAACTAAATTCATATGGTCAAGATTATTAATTATAATTTTTTTAAAAAAAATATACGTAATAGTGAATTATACTACACTAGATACATTAGGATTGATCTTTAGTTAATGATACAAATAAGACATTCTGGTTTTATCCCAACTTGATTAATTTTGTTACGATAAACCTTCTAAATTTTCATTAGTGAAAGATATTAATAGAGATATAATAAAAATACATTAAAAAATAATACTTAATCAGAGTATCATATCATGGGTTATATTATCAATGAAATTTACAAACAATTCCTTACTCTCTTAGTCCATCACCCCTTAAGAAAATTATCCATTAATGAATGTGAAAAATATCATCAAACAGAAGTGACTCATTCTAATAATTCAATTCAATAAAAAATTAATAATGTAAAATAAATTAATAAAAATTTGGTTAAAAATTATTATATTAATAATATTATTGTTTATAATAATTTTATATAATTTAATTTCTTAAAAATAACCTAAAAACTAAATAAATTTGGAAAAGAATAAAAATACACTCTAAAATTCAACATCATACTTTTTTTATATCCTTAAATCCACCATATAATGAAGAATCAGAAAAATGGTGTGGTGGATGAGTAATTAAAGATATAGTGGGTTGAATTCATCCATGAAAAAATGTCCAAAATTATTAATCATGCTCTTAAATATCCAATCACAATAGTGTCGTCGACCTTTTCTCCCTATTATGAATCAAAATATTTAATCTATATAAAAATATATATACATTCAAAAGTTTTATCCCATTATTAAATTCGAAACATGTTCTTTGAAAACTGCATAAGTGAGGCTACCATGACATATTCTAGGTTATATTCCTTAGAGTTTCTTGGATACATCAGTCCTAGGAATGACATTAATCTAGTAACCAAGGTCTCCCAAAGTATCCAAGACGAAGACATGTAGCTTCCCATGGGGACAATCTCAAATATATATGAAAAATGGATGAGACCATCCATGGAATTTTGAGCCTCTAACACTTATTTTAGTATATAAAATAAATAATTCTACTTCTCTCATGGAGAGAGAGAGATTAAACCCTCATTAATCCATAATTTTTGGCATAAATATTCTATTTATACATGGATCAATATCCAAGGAAATTTTTAAAATCACTTTTCACTCCATAAAATTTTTATTCATGAATCCCATATAAAAGAATCATCTATTTATATATATCAAAATATAATATTACTTATTATACCTCTTATAGGTACGTTATAAAAATTATACATTGAAAATTTAAAAAATGGGGTTATCTTTTGTGTGATGCTCCATTTGGAGATTAAATAAGAATGTTAAAGCATTTTCATGCCAACATATTTTCATTTCTTCCTTTAAATAAAATTTATTCTCAAAAAAATCACCAATACTTATCCATTTATACATCATCTTGTAAAATCAAAAAAAAAATATAAAAATTTCAACAATCAGTCAAAATCAATGTCTTTTACCATAAAACCCCATTGTTAAATTGTATATTAAAATAAGATATAAAATTATGCCACACATAATCTTTATCTTATTGTCAATTAAAATATATCAATATTGATTTAAAAAGGGAGATAGACGCAAAATAAGAGTAGAACATCCCAATGATGATAATATGATAATGATTTAATTAAATATAATAAAATTTCAGAATGTTCTTTATTTCTATGATTCCAATGTAGCTTAATTTTTTAAAAGAACCCTTTAATTATTTTTCATTCCATTATTAATTTTTAATCATTCCTTCCATGCTCAATTTTTACTGACATCCCATGAAATTTGAACTATATATTGAAGTTTGATAAAAAAAACAAATTTTATTATAAATATTTTCCCACACACATTACCAATAATATTTGAAAATATCTCAATTTTTTATTATAAATTAAATTATTAATAATCATGACGACATTCATTATGGTTTTATCGAATCATTGGCTAAGGGTTTGTGAGTATTGATGTTAAAAAAATAAACAAATAATATTAAAATGTTAGAAACAATATTTAAATATAATGAATAATATTCAATATAAATATCATTAAAAATAACATCATGTAATAATTTTATATCAAATGTGCTCAGTGCCACATAATTATCCCTCTCAATTTCAGTCCCACAATCAAAAAATTCATTGTTTCCATCATGTTTCCACTTTTTCCCTCACATTTCATTCTCTCTATTAATTATTTAATATAATTTGATCAAGTAATTTCCTCACACCATCAAAATTAAAATAATTCATTACCCTTGATCACAACTACAATATCATATTGATCCAAAATGAAATGAATATTTGAATAATGTGGAATGTGATTATAGTATTCATATAATCTAAGGTATCTCAATTCCTCACTTTTTCATTAATTTTTATTTTTTATGATCAAGATTTATAGGGTTATTATATAAAAATACAAAATAAATTGAATTCCTATCATAAAAAATAATAAAAACCAAACCCACATTTTTATATCAACAAAAATATTCCAACAACACTATGAAATAACACACAATCCCTCTTTCTGATCTAATGAAAAACCATGAATTCATATAAAATGAATGTGTGTATGATTGATAAGAAGTCTTGTAGTGTGGATTATTAAAATAAATTTCATGTTTTATGTGTATTTTAAAATGATTACGTGAAAGGTAGGTCTAAAGGTCAAACATACATAAAATACATCCATCAACGCACTCAATCATTTATATATAGATCAAATGTTCTGGATGAATGACCTGAATAATACATAGAGGAAACTAAACCTCAATAGATAGAAGAGTATTTGTTGGTCCTAGAAACCACTATAAATGAAATAAAAATTTCCCTTAAATTTGTAACATTTAAGCTTCCACAAAAATCCTCTCTTTGAATTATGTAATATCTTGCGTTGTATACAACTTCCAGTTCTAGAACACCATGACCAACCAAACTAGCCATTATGAATTGTAATACACAGTTTTTGAAATTTTATAAATTTTATTTTCCAAAACGGACTTCATTTTTGGATTTGGAATATCCAAATTATCTTAGGGTGAATTTTTGGTATTTTTTAAAAACATTCAATTTATGATGAGTAGTAAAAAAACTATGTTGCTGTTTAAAATCGACATTCTAGTTAAATAAATATTTTTTTTATTTAATTATGTTTTAATGTCAAAATAGATATATAATACCTATATTAGACCGATTTATATTATTGAAGTCATTTTATAATAAGATTAGATGTATAATGTTTTATTGAACATTTTAATGTATTTTACCCATCTTCTAGGGACATTATAATATTTGCATAAAACATAATTTTACTACTTATGTGAATTTCATTTAAAAATACGAGATTCATGATTCACATCAGTATGTAAAATGTGGTTCAATAGGATTAAAATATTATTTGGTCAATATATACTTTTGATTTTTATTTGTCATGGATAAAAATAAATAGAGTAATTAAAGGTAAAATTTATTTTATAATTACATAAACACATGTGATAATTCTATTGGATACATGTATTTCCACATAAATCAACCATAAGAATAAAATGTGATCATTTTGATCCACATGGATTAGATTACGAGATTTTTGGTAATTTTATTTAAAGAATAGTTTAAAGTGTTAAATTTAACTTTTAATAACTAAAACATATTTAATATAGGGTTATACATAAGATAATTAAGACTATAAAAATTCATCAGAAATATAAACAGATTTCCAATAACATGGTATTTTATTTGTAATTTTTATACATTAAATTATTAAATTTATTTATGAAAAAATGGTGATGCAGTAATTACCTTATAAAAAATTATTATTATAATTGATATTATAATTTTTAAAATAAATGAAAAATTAATACTATTGATGTATTACACGAATATTATAAGTTAATATTGAATTTTAGGGTTGATTAAATATATTTTATTCTAAGTGATATTATTTTTATGACTTTAAAATAAATCAAATACTAAATAGTGTCAAAATTGACATAAACGAGTTTTTAAAAATATACAATTTTATTAAATTATATAATAGTCCTAAAATACTATGGTTTGGGAAAAAGACTTATATAATGATAAATATGTCATTAATGAACCAATTGAAGTTCTTGTGTATTTTTATAGTATGTTTATTAACCATGTATGATAATAACACAAGAAGACATGGAAAAAGTTAAACTATTTAACAAAGAGTTAAATCTAAAAGATAAGGTTTACATGAAGACATAAACTTATCTAAAACCTATTGTTTGATATGTTTTTCATCCATCCCCATATTATCCTCGTAATAAATCCATTTCTATACATTATAAACCAAAAATTATTTTATAATAAAATAATATTTCATGATTTTCCTAAAGCGACCCTCACATCTTGTATAAAAGGGTACTTCCTCTTCTCTCAAAATCACACCCCCCAAATATATTTCGCATGGAAAAACACTAATAAAATATCCTTTAAAATACCCTCACTTAATCCTATAGTCATTAAATTGTTCAGAAAGAAAACCAATAGAGCACTATTGATCAAATTAAAAGAAAGAACCTGAAGAATAGTTAATTATTTCATCACCTCTTTCAAATATCTTTTCTTCTTCCACTTCCTCTTTAAATTTTGTTTCTATACAAAAATAATAACCCCAGTAACTTATATATTCTTTTATATTATTATAAATATGGTAAAACAATTTTAATTAATCTATCCATCTTATGAATAATAAAGTCACCATATCTACGTACGTACGTCTTAATGTCTCCACATCGTGGTATAGTTTTCAATTCAATACTTCATTATTTGGATTGGTATAATAATTAGTATAATTAATGTAAATAATAAATATATCATTATAATGATTATTTATTTATGATATACCATTGAATTACATACGATTTCACCATCAATAGAATGATATTGTCAATTGTGCGTATGTACGGATTACCGTCTCCACGAATGAGATAAGATTCATTCCCCATCATAACCATTAAAGAATAATTTTAATTTTATGATTAAAAATAATGTTTATGAACTTAATATCAATATTGATATGAATAAAATGCATGCTATCTATAAAAATCATGACTTACGTTACAAAAAATATAAAGGAATACAAATCAATTAACACCAAAAACCATGATACTACTGAAATATTTTTAACAATGCATTATTTGAAGATCATATATGATTACATATTTATGTATGTTTTTCTTTTATAATTTAATAATAATTATTTAACTACTATAAATTTGGTTAACATACCCTCAAATAAGGAAAAGTACAAGGTAATGGTTAATTTTACAATATCAATATTTTCCTAGGTTGATTTTACATTAGTATCTACTGATAATTCATTATCATCCATGCCCTTGTTTCTTAAAAATGTATTTCAAAACATTTTTTATATTTCCTAGACTATAGGTTCACTTAATTTATAGCCTTGTCTGAATTTTTTAAAAATGTTTTGAAAGGAATCTTTCTGCCATTTTCAGAACAAGTTGCATTATGATATTTTTGAAAAATTAAGGGAATAATTTTTTTTAACTTATATGGAAGGAACAACTATTTTTTGCCAGTATAACACCTTTAATACATCACATACAAGATTATAAGAATATTTTAAAAATAAATGTTTTCATTTATAATTACATGTCTTTTAAATGATTTCATAATAGAAAGATATATTTCTATTTGATTGTTTTCATTTCATATATGTAAACAACCTTTGTTGGATTTCACGCTTATTTGATGTTTCTTTATTATGATAAAATCAACCATATTTTATTGATGGGTTTGGGAAATGTTTCACTATGAATGTGCTATTTTTATACGGTTCATGGTTTCTGTTTAATGTATTGGCATTTTTTATTCTTGTTTCCATATGAATGATTATTTTATGTGTAACTACCTAAGCTTCCACGGTACACTTCTCTTTGATTAATACAATAGAGTATTTTGTACGCAACTTCGAGTTCTAACATAACCCACAACCAATCAAATTAGACGTTATGAATATTAATTCTAACTTTTCCAAATATTATACATTTTATCATTAAAAATGGACTTCATTTTTGGATTCGGAGTATCGAAATTATCCTAGGGTAAAATTTTGGTACTTTTCGGATTACTTTTATTCACTGATGAATAATGAAAATTACTAAATTTTAAGAAAAAACAAATTTTTTTAAAAAATATTTAATTTTGATAAATTATGAATTAAAGTGGTTTTCAAGTATATTTATAATATATTTTTACAAATTAATACAATTTTGGTCACAATACATAATTTTACAATTAAACCAGACATAAACAAGTGTCAATCTTTTGATAGTTATTATTTCTTAAAAACACGCTTTTTGTTTTGACAGCGGGAATTAATTTTAAATTAATTTCTTCTACTTCTGTGTTTTGAATTTGGAAAAATGGATTCCATATTTGGAATCAGGTTCTCCAAATTGTGTAAATAATTATCTTTTATTTTTAGACACTTTGAATAATTACTTCAGTAAATATTTTATTTACCATGGTTAACAGGTAAATCCGGTAAATAAGGGTCAAAAATAATATTATAATAATAATAAATTACCCTAAAATGTGTCTTAACATTATTGGTTGATACATGACTGACCATGGGAATATTTGGGGTGATTTGGGGACTCCATGAAGCCACTTGTAGGTGATAAGGGCACTTTATATTAATTAAGTTAAAGTAAATAAATAAATTGCATAAGCATATATCTTTTAGAAAAACAAATTTTACATAGGGCCATATATGTTATATTTTTTACTATAAATATTCATTAGAAAAATAAAAATATTTCCTACATTATGGTATTATATATATAATTTTTATAAATTTAATAATTAAATTTATTTATGACATAATAATGATGCAGTATTTTCCTTATCAATGAATGAATCAAATAATTTTTATTATAAATGTTAAAATAAATATAATATGAAATTTTTGATGCCATCCATGAATTTAATTGGTTAATATAAAATGTTAGGATTGCTTAAATTATTTTCTGTCTAATTAATAAATTTTTTATGACTTAACAAAAATTAATTATTAAATACTGTCAAAATCGACATAAATGAGTTTTTAAAACAAGTATTATATTATTAAATGATATTATATTACTAAAAATATACCGTTCAGCCAAAGGAATTATATCATGATAGGTGTATAATTAATGGACAACTTGGGTGTCTTTGTGATTTATATAGTATGTTTATTGACTATATAGTATAAAAATACAAAGTGACATGGTAAATGTCAATCTAATTAACATACAATTAATACTAAAAGATATGGTTAATATAATGACCCAAAACTGTCTAAAATCTATTGGTTGAAATTATTTCGACCCATCCCCACCATAGACTTTTAATAATCAACTTTGGAGCCATTATAAACCGAATATGAATTTATTATAAAATAATTATTTATGTTTTTACTAAAGAGCACCTCCTCCCCCTTATAAAAGGACACCACTTCTAACCAATTATTCACAACATCAAAGCCATTTGGATTGAAAACCCATACCCAAATATTCTCTCAACATAACTCTCTTCATCCTGGAGGCCTTATTTTTATTATAAATCCATTATAAGGCGCCCTTTTGATCAAATCAAAACGATAAACCCGAAGAAGAGGTATTGTTTTAAGCACCCTATTTCAAGTTCCTTTCTTCTTCAACATCTTCTTTCATTGTTATTTCAATTCTAAAATAATAAATCCAGTATCTTTTATATACTGTGATGTTATTATAAATATGTTACAACCATATTCATAATTCTATCCATCCATTGAATAACATGTCACCATACGTGTGTACGTACGACTTATCATCTCCACGTCGTAGTGTAATTGTTATTCAAAATATTATTATTTCGATGGGTATGATAATGATGTGTAATTGATGTAAATAATAAATATAACATGATAATTATTCTATATATATGATATGACATCCAATTATATATTATTTTAATAACAAAATAATGATATTGTCGCTCGTGTGTATGTTCGGACTACCGTCTCCATGAACGAGATGAGATTCATTCCCCATCGTATCAATTCCAGAATAATTTTGATTTCATGGTTAAAAATAATGTTTAAGGACTTTATATCATTCTGTATATGAATAATATTCAAACTATCCATATCAAACACGACTTATGTAACAAAACATACAAAATAAAATGAGTAAGTTAACACCCAAAATGATGATAATAATAAGACATTATTAACCAAGAAATGTAAAAATATCATATATAATATCATCTTAATGTATATTATTATTTTATAATTTAATTAAAACTATTTCACTATTATAAAGTCTATTAATTTACCCTCTACCAATGAAAAAGTACAATGTAAGGGGTTTCTTATCTCACTTTTAATTCCGTGAGATTTTCATTGTTCACCACTTATTTATTGCATGTGCTGTCTGTGCTGCCCTTGTTTTTATTCATTGTGTAATATACATTAATTAATGGATATTTACATCATCAATTTATGATCTTTATTTTATGAGTGTATGTTTCGTACGTTACCAAATCAATAATAGAATTTGAAATTTCATTTTCCACTCATTCGCCTTTACGCATACTTTATTGAATATTTTACTCCAAGATTATGTGTGGAATCACTATTCATTTGATTATGTCATAATTTCCACATCCCTTTTTTTGGATATACTCTTTATACACATAATAACTCCATTGATAAATTCTCATGTCATCAGTATGAACTTGATAAGTGTAATTTTTACTCAATCTCGATTTGATGAGTTAAACATCCAATTCATTGGTGTTGTTTTTACAAGAATATGTGTGAATGTCATTTTATTTATTTACACTAAATATACAATAATATTCAGTGTATTTATATTTTTCCCACATAATAATGTCGTTGATTTATCCTTAAACTAATGATATGACCTTTATGGTATATTTCAACTCAATTTACATTCCATTGAGACTCTTTTGTTGTTATACACCAAATCACATTAATATGGTGTATATAATTTAATTTAACAAAGTATATAATGAATCCCTTTATTCTCGTGATATTTAAATGTTTTTATTACCTCAATTATTTTTATTCAGGTGTCTCTCTTTTGGTTAGGAACTCTAACTAAAATATCATTTTAAAATGTTTTAAAGATTCATTATTCTAAACCATTCTCATTAATGACTACATTTTAAAAATGGTTTTAAGGATTTATTTATATAGACATTAATGTTTTAAAATCAAAATTTATTTTAATGGTTTCAATGTGTTATGGGACAAATTGATTTAAAAATCAATTTTAAATGGATTCTTGACAAATAGTGTGAATTTTAAATGTTTCCAAAAAAATTGAGAATATTTCTCTCAACAGTTTGATGATTATTTTAATCTATGTCAATATCTTTAATTATTCTCGATGGAGGTTAATTTGATACAATACAATCATCCATATTTTATCTAATGAGTTATGTTTGACAATGGATGTGCTATTTTTATACCATTTATGGATTGTGGTTAAAGTATTGACATTTCTTATGCTAGTTAAAATACAAATGTTTATGTTATGTTTGAAAAATTTTATATGAGGAATGCATTGGACTTAGTAATTGATGGGTAGAGCCCGCTATAGCTCTTTGGGGAATCGGTGGGTCTAATGAGACAAAGTAGTGTCTTGGAACGAGGCCTTGAAAAAATCTTATTTGTATTCTTATCACGAGGCCTTGTCTATGTTGTTATGATAGTCTGGAATTATGCATTTCATCATTACGAAAGTGGTTATTGATATTGCATGTGATTATTTGACTAATACAATATCTATGTGAATAAGTAAATGGAATTATTTCATTTTACTTTTGACATATTTTTCTGAAGTTCAAGTTTAAAAGGCTTTTTTTAGTTATACTTTGACTTAAATGTATATGCTTATTTATGAAAGTTTCTAATATATTGTTATCCTTACTGGGTATTTGAGTTCACCCCATTCATTGTTTTATTTTTTCCGATGATGTGAAGAAGTATTTTATGAGTGACCTTTAGGGAATGTATGAGTGGATATGAAGACAATATGTTGTTTTAGTTTTTCACTTTATGATGTAATATATGACTTATGAATGTATCTAGTGTTTCCAAGGCTACTAAACTAATCGGTCTTTCAAGACTTGATCTTTTGTGATTAGGCCAATGTTATGTAATAATGCACCGACTCTAGGTAACTGGGGTCGGGGCGTTATAGTTGGTATCAGAGGAAGATTAGTACAATCCTTGGAATCTAGATTTAGATAAACTCTAATTAGAGCACATATCCCTAAGATATAATTTGAGGATTATTATAGAAGAACTTCCTAGAATTTTGGTATTGTATAGATTTTTTGAGTTTTCCAAGAAATACATCTTTTTCTGGATATGATCAGATAGATGCGGCTCCAACATATATTTACCTATGGGTAAAACCTGAAAACACATCTTTGAGCTAGAGTGGAATGGGAACTGGTGCACGACAACATTCCATGATACACTCTTGGTTACGACACTCCCGGGGGATATGCTTAGGATAATTTACATTTTCATTACAAAACGATTTGAAGTATTTTAATATAATATGATAATAAATTACCTTAGTTATTCCTATGTTGTTTCAGATTAAGAATATGGTGTCATGATATTCTCTAAATAATTTTATGACTACTGTTACTCATACAATGATTTCTGGTTTTAGTCAGTGGCTGGATTCCAAGGAAGTCATAGTAACATTGAGAATGATGTACAAGGTGGGAATGGTGTTGGAAATGAGCAAAGAAATGAAATTTGGATAGTCATAAAATATATTCTCTTCATGATGAATCAGTTATCCATAAATATTATCAACAACATATATATTAACCAACTCACAGACTAAACAAGGAAAAGAAATGCAGTGAATGATAAGAGCTCCAGCTATGGAGACCATGGAGAGAAGAAACTCAAAATCCATCATGCCAGAAATGTGGAATGATACACATAGGAAAGTTTCTCAATGGAACAAATAAATGCATTATGTGTGGTAAAGAAGGGTATAAAGTAAAGAATTGCCGATGAAAAATTAAGTGTACTATGGGAGAAAATGAAAATGATCCTAAGGATCCATTTACGGTATTTTATCGTAAATGCAAGGGACCATGGCATCACCCACGTCAATAAACTATTATATAAGATAACCTCTTAGTCATGGAAGATCCTATGTGGAAATAAAGGGATGGAAAAACGTTTAAAGGTATTATCCCACTTTGTTGTTAAGATTACATTGGGTGAAATTTATCTTATATGTTTAACCCTACTATTTATCATGTGAAAATGATATTTAAGGAAGAATTATATTTTCTCTTGTGGATATATTTATAAATAGACAATTGGTTCTATATGATCCTTGAATTTGAGTCAATGACATGTTATTATATTTTGGGATGAAAATTAAAGGTATGAGATAAAATTTATGGTAAAATTATTTTATGGTTATTTTGAGGAATTTATCTCATTTTGGAAATGATATAAAATATAGTTTTTAAAAAATGACAACACATAGACTGTGTGACAACCTGTCGCGTTGGAAAAAGCTGTGGGAATTAAACCCATAACCAATGTGCGATTGGGATTTATCGCATACCACTGGACTATTTGAAGTCCCTAGTTAGTGTGACCAATTATTTTTAGTTAAATTATTTTATTGATCAAAAAATTAGTTTATTTGGGATCTTATGTCTTACCAAATGAATACCCTTAGTACAAAAAAAATGATTTGGTGATTAAGTGATAAATGTTATTTTAGAAGACGTTCTCTTTGTTGGGAACACTATATGCCCAATGAAAATAGAATACTATCAGATTTCATTTGAGGAGTAATGGTGGGTTTTTATCTAAGTTTTTATTGTGTATTTATAGTGATTTGGGTTATTTATGGAAATGATTAACCTATAATATAGAATATTTGATTAGTTTAATTACTTTTAAATATCTAACATTAATAGTATTTGATGTCATTTGGAGATACAATTTATCATGGAATACTACATAACCAAATTCTTCTAAGATTTGGGTTTCAATATATGTTTGGATTATATTGAAAGATTTTAAGGACAATTGTTTATTGAATGGTATTTATTTAACATTGTGGTATTGTTGGTTTAATTTTAGAAATGAAGATTAGTGTTTCTTTCTATAATGGAATATCCTTTTGGGGGATCATCAGATCTTGTACTAACTGTTTTGGTTTTGATTATTCTCTAAAGAAAAGGTAAATATATTGTTTATCCTTTGTGGATTATGTTATTCTCTAGAAGATTATTCTAACTCTTCTAGTGTGACCACATATTCTGGAATAATCATCATTTAAAAATGAGTTAGTAGTATAAATTTATTATAGAATGAAACATTACATAAAAAGTAAGTATATCTCTTTATATTCTTAGTCAATATCAGAAATGAATTCCTCATCATTATGTAATGTAGGTTAAAAAAATGATGTCTGTTTTCTTTTCCTACTGGGAAACTAAAGACTGTTTGTCCCATCACAAGTCTTTGGTTTTCATATTTTTATCTTTCTTCTAGTCATGTTTTTTTTCCCTCTCCACCATAACTTGACACTTAGTTTATCATCCATATCCATGTTTTTCGACATGGAATACTAGTAAAGGTTATCTTGGGTGACCTTTGTACTTCTCTTTCTTTCTTTTAATGTTATAGTTTTATTGACTCTGTTTCCGATGTGGGACATTCCATTATATATCCAATCCCAATTTTAAAAATTTAGAGGATGAAATTTATTGAATGAGGGGGTAATGTAACACCCCATTATTCCACGGTATACTTCTCTTTGAATAATACAGTTTTCTGTGTTGTACGTAACATCGAGTTCTAACAGAAACCACAACCAATCAAACTAGCCGTTATGAATAGTAATACCAACTTTTTGAAATTTTATACATTTTTTCTTTCAAAATGTACTTCATTTTTGGATTCATAATATCCAAGTTATCCTTGGGTGAAATTTTGGTACTTTTCGGATATCTTTTATTTTTTGATGAATAGTGAAAATTACTAAATTTTAAGTAAAAACATCTTTTTTAATCAAAATAATTAATATTGATAAATTATGAATTTGAGTGGTTTTAAAGTATATTTAGAATATATTTTTATCATTTAATACCATTTTAGTCACTGTACATAATTTTACAATTAAATCGGACATAAACAACTGTCAATATTTTGATAGTTACTATTTCTTAAAAACACGCTTTTTGTTTTGACAGCGAGAATTAATTTTAAATTAATTTCTACCACTTCTGTGTTTTCAATTTGTAAAAATGGATTCCATATTTGGAATCATGATCTCACAATTGAATAAACAGGTATATTTTATTTTTATACATTTTGAATAATTATTTCGGTATGTATTTTATTTACCATGATTAAAGGATAAATCCGGTAAATAAGGTTAAAAAATAATGATATAATAATGATAAATTACCCTAAAACGTGTCCTAACCTTATTCGTTGATACATGTCTGAACATGGTCATCTTTGGGTCAATTTGGGGACCCCATGGAGGAACATGTAGGTGATAAAGACACTTTATATTAATTAAGTTAAAGTAAATACAAAAATGACATAAGCATATATCTTTTAGAAAAAAAAATTACATAGGGTTATTTATGTTATATTTTTTAATATAAATATTAATTATAAATATAAAATTCTTTCCAACATAATGGTATTTTATTTATAATTTTTATAAATTGAATAATTAAATTTATAAATGACAAAATAATGATGCGATATTTTCCTTATTAATGAAAGAATCAAATAATTGGTATTATAAATGATAAAAATAAATATAATTTGAATGTTTTTTCCATCCAAGAATTTTATTGGTTAATATGACATGTTAGTATTTCTTAAATTAATTTTTATCTAATTAAAAATGTTTTTATGACTTTAAAAAAAATATTAAATATTATCAACATTGACATAAATGAGTTTTTAAAACAATTATTATATTATTCATTGATATTCTATTCATAAATATCTATGGTTCAACCAAAGGACTACTATCATGATAGGTGTATAATTAATGGACCACTTGGGGGTATCTTGGATGTATATGTTACGTTTATTAACTATATAATATAAAAATACAAAGTTACATGGTAATGTCAATCTAATTAACCAAGAGTTAAAACTAAATGATAAGGTTAATATAATGACCCAAACCTGTCTAAAATCTATTGGTTGAAATAATTTCTACCCATACCCACCTTAGACTTTGAATATTCCACTTTGGAGCCATTATAAACTCAATATGAAATTATTATAAAATAATACGTTAAGTTTTTTCTAAAGAGCCCCTCATCCCACTTATAAAAGGAAACCACTTCTATCCAATTATTCACACCATAAACACCTTTGGATCGGAAAATACATGCCCAAATATTCTCTAAACATACCTCACTTAAGCCTAGAGGCCTTATTATGATCCAAAATCCAACCTATGGAGCCCTATTGATCAAATCAAAAGGAAGAACCCGAAGAAGTGGTAATGTTTTCACCACCCTCTTTCAAGTACCATTCTTCTTCAACTTCTTCTTTCTTTATTATTTCCATTATAAAATAATAAACCCAGTATATTTTATATACTGTTATGTTATTATAAATATGGTACAACCATATTCAGTATTCTATATATCCTTTTAATAACATGTCACCGTATGTACGTAGGTACGACTTATCGTCTAAAAGTCGTGGTGTAATTGTTATTCAAAAAATTATTATTTGGATGGGTATGATAATGATATGTAATTGATTTAATAATAAATATAACATGATACTGATTATTTATATATTTTATACCATCCAATTATTTATTATTTTAATAACAAAATAATGATATTGTCGCTTGTGCGTACGTAAGGACTACCGTCTCCACGAACGTGATGAGATTCATTCCCCATCGTATCCATTCAAGAATAATTTTCATTTTATGGTTAAAAATAATTTTTAAGGACTTGATTTAATTCTGTATTTGAATAAGATTCAACCTACCCATAACAAACACGACTTATGTAACAAAACATATAAAATAAAACGAGTAAGTTAACACCCGAAATGATGATAATAATAAGATATTATTAACAAAGCAATGTTAAAAGATCATATATGATATCATATTAATGTATATTATTCTTGTATAATTTAATAAAAACTATTTCACCATTATAAAAGAGGTTAACCTACCCTCGACCAAGGAAAATTTACAATGTAATGGGTTTCTTATCTCACTTTTAATTCCCTGAGATTTCCATTGTTCACCACTTATTTATTGCATGAGGCATCTGTAGTTCCCTTCGTTGTATTCATTGTGTAATATACATTAATTCATGGATATTTACATCATCAATGTATGATCCTTATTTCATGATTGTATGTTTCGTAGGTTACCAAATCAATAAGGGAATTTTAAATTTCAATTTCCAGTCATTCGACTTTATGAATACTTCATTGATTATTTTACTCCAAAATTATGTGTGGAATAACTATTAATTTGATTATGTCATAATTTATACTCCAATTTCTATTGATATAATTTTGATACATATAATCACACCATTGATAAATTCTCAAGTCATCGGTTTTAACTTGATATGAGTAATTTTTACTCAATCTCGATTTGTTGTTTTAAACATCCAATTCATTGGTGTTGTTTTTACAAGAATATGTGTGAATTTCCTTTGACTGTCTTACACGGAATATACAATCACATTTTGTGTAATTATATTTTCCACACATAATTATGTCTTTGATTTATCCTTAACCTAAGAATACAACCTTTATGAGATATTTCATCTCAATTTACATTCTATTGAGACTCTTTTGTTGTTATAAACCAAATCACGTTTATATGGTGTATATAATGTACTTTGACATAGTATATCATGAATACCTTTATTCTCACGATATTACAATGTTTATATTACCTAAATTATTTTTATTCAAGTTTCTCTCTTTTGGTTAGGAACTCTAACTAAAATATCATTTTAAAATGATTTAATTATTTATTATTCTAAATATTTTTCATTAATTTGCTTGTTTTAAAATTCGTTTTAAGGATTTATTTATATGGACATTAAGGTTTTCAAAAATAATCTTTTAAAAGTCACAAACTGTTATGGGATGCTTTGATTCAAAAACTTATTTTAAATGGATTCTTGACAAATAGTGTGAATTTGAAATGTTTTCAAGAAAAAGGGTGATATTTCTCTCAATAGTTTGATGATTATTTTAATCTATGTCAATATCCTTCATTATTCTCGATTGAGGTTAATCTGATATAATAAAATCTTCCATATTGTATCTAATGAGTAATGTTTTACTGTGGATATACTATTTTTATACCATTCATTGTTTGTGGTTAATGTATTGACATTTCATATGCTAGTTTTAATATGAATTTTTATGTTAGCATTCAAACTTTTCATATGAAGAATGAATTGGACTTAGTAAGTGACTGGTGGAGCCCGCTATAGGTCTTCGATGCCTTTGTAGGTCTCATGAGACAAACTAGTGTCTTGGCACGAGACCTTGACAAAATCTTATTTGTAGTCTTGGAACGAGGCATGGGTTATGAGGTTTTGATAGTCTTGCATTATGCATTTCATCATTATGAAAGTGGTTGTTGATATTGCATGTGATTACTCAACTAGTGGAATATCCATGTGAATAAGTAAATGGAATTATTTAATTTTATTTTTTCCATATTATTCTGAAGTTCATTTTTAAAAGTCTTTTTTTAGTCATACATTGACTTAAATTATTATGATTATTTATGAATGTTCCGCTATATTATTATCATTATTGGGAATTTGAGCTCACCCCATTAAATTATTTAATTTTTTCGATTATGTGAAGAAGTATTTTATTAATGACCTGCAGGGAATGTATGAGTGGATATAAAGACAATATTTTGTTGTAGCTTTTCACTTTTTGATGTAATATATGACTTAGGAATGTATCTAGTGTTTCCAAGGCTACTAAACTAATCAGTCATTCGAGACATGATCTTTTGTGATCATGCCAATGTTACGTAATAATTCACCGACTCTGGGTAACTAGGGTCTGGCCGTTACAGTTAGAATCAGAGGAATTTTATTATAAACCATGGAAAATAGACTTAGATCAACTCTAATTAGAGCACATAGCCCTATGATATACTTTGAGGATTAGTATAGAATAACTTCCTAGAATTTTGGTATTGTATAGATTTTGTAATTTTTCCAATAAATACATCCATGTATTGATACAAGGAGGTATAGGCTTCTCTAGCACATATATACGGAGGGGTAAAACTCAAAAACACCACTTTGAGCAAGACATGAACGAGAAACTGGTGCACAACAATGGCCCTTGCTGCACTCTTGGTTACGACACTCCCGAGGGATATGATTAAGATAATTTACATTTTCTTTTCAAACCAATTTGAATTATTTTAATATAAGATGATAATAAAAGACCTTAGTCATTCCTAAGGTGTATCAAATTAAAAATATGGTGTCATGATATTCTATAAATTATTTTATGACTACTGTTACTCACACATTGCTTCCTGGTTTTAGTCAATGGATAGATTCCAAGGAAGTCATTGTAACTTTGAGAATGATGTACAAGGTGGGAACGGTGGTTGAAATGAGCAACTAAATGGAATATGGATAGGAATAAAAGATATTCTCTTCATACCGAATCATTTATCCAAAAATATGATCAACAAAATATATATTAACCAACTTCCAGACTCAGCAAAGAAGATAAAGGTATTTAATGATAAGAGCTCCATCTATGGAGGCCATAGAGAGAAGAAATCGCAATTTCCATCCTGCCATAAAAGTGGAAGGCGACACCTAAGAATGTGTCTAAATGGAACAAGGAAATTCTTTATGTGTGGGAAAGAAGGGCATAAAGTAATTAATTGTCGAGGAAAAATGAAGAGTACTATGGGAGAAAATAAAATTGATCATAAGATTCCAATTACGGTCATTTGTCGTAAATGTAAGGGACCTTGGTATCACCCAAGTCAATGCCCTATCCTATAAGATAACCTCTTGGTCAAGGAAAACCCTATGTGGAAATAAATTGATTGAAAAATGATTAATGGTATTAGAACTCTTTGTTGTTGATATGACTTTGGGTGAATTTTATATTATATGTGTAACCCTACAATTTATCATTTGAAAATTATATTTGAGGAAGAATTATCTTTTCTCTTGTGGATATATTTATAAATAACGATTTGGTTTTATATGATCCTTCAATTTGAGGCAATTATATGTTATTATATTTTGGGATGAAAATGAAAGGTATGAGATAACATTTGTGGTAAAATTATTTTATGGTTATTTTGAGGAATTTATATCATATTGGTAATTATTTAAAATATATTTTTTGAAAAATAAAAACACGCTGACCATGTGACAACCCATCGCATCGGACAAAGATGTGGTAATCGAACCCACAACCAAAGTGAGATTGGGATTTATCGCCTACCACTGGACTACGTGAAGTCCCTAGTTAGTGTGACTATTTATTGTTAGTTAAATTATTTTATTGGTCAAAA
The DNA here is from genome assembly GCA_963277665.1 of Viscum album. Classification (NCBI taxonomy): domain Eukaryota; kingdom Viridiplantae; phylum Streptophyta; class Magnoliopsida; order Santalales; family Viscaceae; genus Viscum; species Viscum album. Next base: position 788,746,951 of record OY728128.1, on the reverse strand, counting down.
ATATGTTTATATGGGATCTTATTTCCTATTAAATGAATACAATTAGTATTGGAAAAGGATTTGGTGATTAAGTGATAAATGTTATTTTAGAAGACGTTCACTTTATTGGGAACACTATATGGCCAATGAAAATATAATACGATGGGATTTCATTTTAGGAGTAATGGTGGATTTTTATCTATGTATTTATTGTGGATTTATAGTTTTTTGGGTTATTTATGGAAATGATTAACATATAATAGAGAATATTTGATTATGTTAATTACTTTTAAGAATGTGATTTTAAGAGTAGTTGATATCATTTAGAGATACAATTTAACGTGGAAGACTACATAACAAACTTCACTTATGTTTTGGGTTTCAATATTAGTTTGGATTATATTGAAATATTTTAAGGACAATTGTTTATTAAATGGTATTTATTTATCTTTGGGGTATTTTTGGTTTAATTTTTGAAATTAAGATTATTGTTTATTTCTCTATTGGAATATCCTTTTGGGGGATCATCAGATCTTGTTCTAACCGTTTTGGTTTTGATTATTCTCTAAATACAAGGTAAATATATAGTTTATCCTTTGTGGATCATGTTATTCTCTAGAAGTTTATTCTAACTCTTCTATTGTGACCAGGTATTCTGTAATACACATCGTTTAAAAATGATTTAGTAGTAGAAATTTATTAAAGAATGAAACTTTACTTAAAAATTATGTAAATCTCTTTATGGTCTTAGTCAAAATCATAAATTAATTCCTCATCTTTATGTAATGTAACTTAAAAAACATGTTGTCCGTTTACTTTTCCAACTGGGAAACTAATGATCATTTGTCCCATCACATGTTTATGGTTTTCTTGTTGTTAACTTTCTCCTAATCATGTTTTCTATCCCTCTCCATCAGAACATTACACTTAGTTTATCATCCATATCCATGTTTTTCTACATGTAATCTTAGTATAGGCTATCTTTGATGACCTTTGTACATCTCTTTCATTCATTTAATGTGATAGTTTTATTGAATTTTTATCCGATGTAAGACATTCCATTATATTCCCATGCCCAATTTTAAAAATTGCGGGGAAGAAATGTATTTAAGGAGGGGTGATGGTGACACCCAAATATTCCACGGAACGCTTCTCATTGAATAATACAGTAGCATGTATTGTATGCAACTTCGAGTTCTAACACAGACCACAACCAATCAAACGAGCCGTTATGAATAGTAATACCCACTTTTTGAAAATGTATACATTTTTTCTTTCAAAATGGACTTCAATTTTGGATTCGGAATATCGAAGTTATCCTAGGGTAAAATTTTGGTACTTTTCGGATAACTTTTATTTTTTGTTGAATCGTGAAAATTACTAAATTTAAGTAAAAACATGTTTTTTAATAAAAATAATTAAATGTGATAAATTTTGAATTTGAGTGGTTTTCAAGTATATTTAAAATATATTTATACCATTTCAAACAATTTTGGTCATTGTACAAAACTTCACAATTAAACCAGACATAAACAAGTGTCAATCTTTTGATGGTTTCTATTTTTTAAAACCACGCTTTTTGTTTTGACAGTTGGAATTAATTAAACATTAATTTCTACCACTTCATTGTTATGATTTTTGAAAAATGGGTTCCATTTTTTGAATCAAGATTTCCAAATTGTGTAAATAGGTAACTTTTATTTTTATACATTTTGAATAATTATTTCGGTAAATATTTTAATTACCATGTTTAAAAGGTAAATCCATTAAATAAGGGTAAAACATAATATAATAATAATGATAAATTAAACTAAAACTTGTCCAAACCCTTTTGTATGATACTTGTCTGACCATTGGAATCTTTGGGTCGATTTAGGGACCCCATGGAGCCACTTGTAGGTGATAAGGACACTTTATATTAATTAAGTTAATGTTAATACAAAAATGACATAACCATATATCTTTTAGCAAAACAATTATTACGTAGGGTTATAAATGTTATATTTTTGACTATAAGTATTCATTATAAAGATAAAAATATTCCCTACATAACTGTATTTTCTTTATAATTTTATACATTTAATAATTAAATTTATTTATGACAAAAAAATGATGCAATATTTTACTTATTAATGAAAGAATCAAATAATTGGTATTTTTAATGATAAAATTAATATAATTTAAAAGTTTTGATGCCAACCCCGAATTTTATTGGATAATATGAAATTTTAGTATTTCTTGAATTAATTTGGATCGAAATAATAAAGTTTCTATGACCTTATCAAAAATCAATTATTAAATATTGTCAAAATTGACATAAATGAGTTTTTAAAACATGTATTATATTATTAATTGATATTCTATTCCTGAAAATCTAAGGATCGACCAAATAACTTTTATCATGATCAGGGTATCATTATTGGACCACTTGGGGGCATCATGGAAGTATATAGTATGTTTATTAACTATATAATATAAAAATATTAAGTGACATGATAAATGTCAATCTAATTAACTAAGAGTTAAAACTAAATGATAAGGTTAATTTAATGAGCCAAACATGCCTAAAATATATTTTTTGAAATTATTTAGACCCATACACACCTTTTCCATTTAATAATCCACTTTGGAGACATTAGAAACCGAATATTAATTTATTATAAATTAATACTTTCTGTTATTCCTAAATAGCCCCTCCCCCCTTATAAAAGGACACCACTTCTAACCAATTATTCACACCTTCAAAGCCTTTTGGTTCGGCCAACCCCAGTCCAAATATTCTTTCAAATTACCTCACTACATCCTAGAGGCCTTAGTTTGATCATAAATCCAACCTAATGTGCCATTTTGATCAAATCAAAATGAAGAACCCGAAGAAGATTTAATGATTTCGCCATCCTCTTTCAAGTTCCTTTCTTCTTCAACATCTTAATTCTTTGTTATTTCTATTCTAAAATAATAAATACAGTATAATTTATATATTTTTATGTTATTAGAAATATGGTACAACCATATTAAATATTCAATCCATACTTTTAATAACATTTCACCATACGTACATACGTACGGCTTACCGTCTCCACGCCGTGGTGTAATTGTTATTCAAAAAATTATAATTTTTATGGGTATGATAATGATGTTTAATATATGTAAATAATAAATATAACATGATTATTATTCTGTATATATTATATCCCATCCAATTATATATTATTTTAATAACAAAATAATGATATTGTCAGTTGTGCGTACGTACGGACTACCGTCTCCACGAACGTGATGAGATTCATTACCCATTGTATCCATTCAAGAATAATTTTCATTTGATGGTTAAAAATGATGTTTAAGTACTTGATATCATTATGTATATGAATAAGATTCAGCATATCCATAAAAAACATGACTAATGTAACAAAACATATAAAAGAAAATGAGAAAGTTAACACCCGAAATGACGATAATAATAAGATATTATTAACAAAGCAATGTTAAAAGATCATATATGATGTCATATTAATGTATATGATTCTTTTATAATTTAATAACAACTATTTTACCATTATACAAATGTTTAATATACCCTTGACCAAGGAAATAGTACAGTGTAAGGGGTTTCTTATCTCACTTTTAATTCCGTGAGATTTCCAATGTTCACCACTTATTTATTGCATGTGGTGTATGTACTTCCCATGATTGTATTAATTGTGTAACATAAATTAATTCATGGATATTTACATCATCAATTTATGATCCTTCTTTCATGAGTGTATGTTTCATATGTTAACAAATCAATAAGGGAATTTGAAATTTCAATTTCCACTCATTAGGCTTTACGTATACTTCATTGATTATTTTACTAGAAGATTATGTGTGGAATCACTATTCATTTTATTATGTCATATTTTCCACTTCGCTTTCTGTGGATATAATTTTGATACAAATAACCACTCCATTGATAAATTCTCAAGTCATCGGTATGAACTTGATAGGACTAATGTTTACTCAATCTCGATTTGTTGAGTTAAACATCCAATTCATTGGTGTTGTTTTTACAAGAATATGTGTGAATGTCATTTGATTTTTTTACACTAAATATACAATAATATTGTGTGTATTTATATTTTCAACTTAATTATGTCATTGATTTAGCCTTAACCTAAGGATATGACCTTTATGAGATATTTCATCTCAGTTTACATTTCATTGAGACTCCTTTGTTGTTATACACCAAATCACTTTTAAAAGGTGTATATAAAGTACTTGGACATAGTATATCTTGAATCCCTTTGTTCTCATGATATTAAATAGTTTTTATTACCATAATTATTTTTATTCAAGTGTCTCTCTTTTGGTTTAGAACTCTAACTAAAATATCAATTTAAAATGTTTTAACGATTTATTATTATAAATATTTCTCATAAATTTCCATGTATTAAAAATGGTTTTAAAGATTTATTTATATAGACATTAATGTTGTGAAATAAAAATTTATTTTAATAGTTTAAAATTTTGTATGGGACACTTTGATTCAAAAATATATTTGAAATGGATTCTTGACAAATATTGTGACTTCTAAATGTTTTCAAGAAAAAGGGGGATATTTCTCTCAATAGTTTGATGATTATTTTAATCTATGTCAATATCCTTAATTATTCTAGATTGAGGTTAATCTGATACAATAAAATCTTACATATTTTATCGAATGAGTTATGTTTGAATGTGGATGTGCTATTTTTATACAATTCATGTTTTTTGGTTAAAGTATTGACATTTCATATGCTAGTTTTATTATGAATGTTTATGTTATGTTTCAATATTTTTATATGAGGAATGCATTGGACTTAGTATGTGACGGGAAGAGCCCGCTATAGCTCCTCGATGCATCGGTAGGTCTCATTAGACAAACTACTATATTGGCACGAGGGATTGACAAAATCTTATTTGTAGTCTTGGAACGAGGCCATGGCTATGTGTTTATGATAGTCTGGCATTATACATTTCATCATTATGAAAGTGATTATTGATATTGCATGTGATTATTTGACTAGTAGAAAATCCATGTGAATAAGTAAATGGAATTATTTATTTTTATTTTTTACATATTATTCTGATGTCCATGTTTAAAAGGATTTTTGTTTTAGTTATACATTAGATTAATTGTTTCTGCTTATTTATGAATGTTTCCGCTATATTGTTATTCTTACTAGGAATTTGAGCTCACCCCTTTAAATGTTTTAATTGTTTCCAGGATGTGAAGAAGTATTTTAGGAATGACCTACATGGAATATATGAGGGGATATGAAGACAAGATGTTGTTGTATTTTTTCACTTTATGATGTAATATATGACTTATGAATGTATCTAGTGTTTCCAAGGCTACTAAACTAATTGGTCTTTTGAGACATGATCTTTTGTGACCTTGCCAATGTTATGCAATATAACACAGACTCTTGGTAACTACGGTTGGGGAATTATAGTTGGTATCAGAGGATGTTTAGTACAAACCATGGAATATAGATGTTGATAAACTCTGATTAGAGCACATATCCCTATGATATACTTTGAGGATTAGTATAGAAGAACTTCCTAGAATGTTGGTATTGTATATATTTTGTCAGTTTTTCAAGCAATACATCCCTGTATGGATACAAGCAGGTAGATCTGGATCTGACACATATGTACCAAGGGGAAAAACTCAAAAACACTGCTTTGAGATAGACTCGAACGGAAACTGGTGCACGACAAAGGGCCTTGCTGCACTCTTGGTTACGACACTCTTCGAAGATATGCTTAGGATAATTTACATTTTCTATACAAACCGATTTGAAGTATTGTAATATAAGATGATAATAAATGACCTTAGTTTTTCCTAAGCTGTTTCAAATTATGAATATGGTGTCATGATATTCTCTAAATGATTTTATGACTACTGTTACTCACATAGTGCTTTCTGGTTTTAGTCAATTGCTGGATTCCAAGGAAGTCATAGTAACTTTGAGAATGATGTATAAGGTGGGAACGGTCGTGGAAATGAGCAACAAAATAGAATTTGGATAGGCATAAAAGATATTCTCTTCATTCCAAATCACATATACAAAAATATGATCAACAACATATAAATTAACTAACTCCCAGACTCAAAAAAGAAGGTAAAGGCAGTGAATGATAAGAGATCCAGCTATGGAGACCACGGAGAGAAGAAACCTCAATTTCCATCATTCCAGAAATGTGGAAGGAGACACCTAGGAAAGTGTCATAATTGAACAAGGATACTATTTATGTGTGGGAAATAAGGGAATAATGTAAAGAATTACTGAGGAAAAATGAAGAGTACTATGGGAGAAAATAAAAATTATCCTAAGATTCCAATTACGATCATTTGTCGTAAATTTAAGGGACCTTATCATCACCCATGTCAATTCCCTATTCTATAAGACTATCCCTTAGTCAAGGAAGATCCCATGTGGAAGTAAATGGATGTAAAAATGTTTAAATCTATTAGCGCTCTTTGTTGTTGAGATTACTTTGGGTGAATTTTATCTTATATGTGCAACCCTAAAAATTATCACGTGAAAATGATATTTGAGGAAAAATCATCTTTTCTCTTGTGGATATAGTTATAAATAACCATTTGGTTTTATATGATCCTTCAGTTGAGGAAATTACATGTTATTATATTTTGGGATGAAAATGCAAGGTATGAGATAACATTTGTGGTCAAATTATTTTATTGTTGTTTTGAGGAATTTATCATATTTTGGTAATGTTATAAAATATAGTTTTGGAAAATGGACAACACGTAGACCGTGTGACAACCCATCGCGTCGGACAAAGCTATGGTAATCGTACCCAAAACCAATGTGCGATTGGAGTTAATCGCCTACCACTGGACTACGTGATGTCCCTGGTTATTGTGACTAACTATTTTTAGTTAAATGATTTTATTGATAAAAAACGAGTTTATTTGGGATCTTATGTCTTATCAAATTAATACCCTTAGTATAGGAAAATGATTTGGTGATTAAGTGGTAAATGTTATTTTAGAAGACGTTCACTTTGTTGGGAACACAATTTTCCCAATGAAAATAGAATACTATGGGATTCAATTTAAGGACTAATGGTGTATTTTTGTCTATGTTTTTATTGTAGATTTATAGTGATTTGAGTTATTTATGGAAATGATTACCCTATAATAGAGAATATGTGATTAGTTTAATTACTTTTAAGTATGTTACTTTGAGAGTAGTTGATGTCATTTGGAGATACAATTTAACGTGGAAGAATACATAACCAAATTCTTCTAACTTTTGGGTTTCATTATTAGTTTGGATTAAATAGAACTATTTTAATTAAAATTGTTTATTTATTGGTATTTATTTATCATTGGGGTATTGTTGGTTTAATATTAGAAATTAAGATTAGTGTTTCCTTATCTAAGGGAATATCCTTTTCGGGGATCATCCGATCTTGTACTAACTGTTTTTTGTTTTAATTATTATCTAAAGACTTTGTAAATATATATTTTACCCTTTTTGGATCATGTTATTTTCTAGAAGTTTATTCAAAATCTTATACTATGTCCAGGTATTCTGGAATACTCATCATTTAAAAATGATTTAGTAGTAGAAATTTATTAAAGAATGAAACATTACTTAAAAATTATGTATATCTCTTTATGTTCTTAGTCAATATCAGAAATTAATTGCTCATCTTTATATAATGTAACTTATAAAATTTTTTCCTTTTACTTTTCCTACTGGGAAACTAATTACCGTTTTTTCCATCACAAGTTTGTGGTTTTATTGTTGTTAACTTTATCCTGATCATGTTTTTAATCCCTCTCCATTAGAACATGACACTTATTTTATCATCCATATCCATGTTTTTCTACATGGAATCCTATTATAGGTTATATCTGGTATCTTTGTACTTTTCATTCTTTCTTTTAAAGTGATAGTTTTATTTATTATTTTTATGATGTGGGAATTTACAAAATATTCCCAAGCCCAATTTTAAAAATTTCGAGGATGAAATTTATTAAAGGAGGGGAGAATGTTACACCCCAAGCTTCCACAGTACTATTCTCATTGAATAATACAGTAGCGTGTGTTGTACGCAACTTTGAGTTCTAACACAAACCCCAACCAATCAAACTAGCCGTTATGAATAGTAATACCCACATTTCAAAATTTTATACATTTTTTCATTTAAAATGGACTAAATTTTTGGATTCATAATATTTAAATTATCCTAGGGTAAAATTTTGGTACATTTCGGATAACTTTTATTTTTTGATGAATAGTGAAAATTACTAAATTTTTAGTAAAAACATCTATTTTAATCAAAATAATTAATAGTGATAAATAATTAATTTGAGTTTTTTTAAAGTATATTTAGAATATATATTTAACATTTAGTACAATTTTGGTCATTGGACATAATTTCACAATTAAACCGGACATAAACAAATGTCAATCTTTTCATAGTTACTATTTCTTAAAAACACACTTTTTGTTTTGACAACGGGAATTGATTTTAAATTAATTTCTGCCACTTCTGTATTTTGAATTTGGAGAAATGGATTCCATATTTGGAATAAGGATGTCCAAATTTTTTAAATAGGTATGTTTTATTTTTAGACATTTTGAATAATTATTTCGGTAAATATATTATTTACCATGGTTAAAGGGTAAATACGATAAATAAGTGTATAATATAATATTATAATAATGATAAATTACCCTAAAAGGTGTCTTAACCTTATTGGTTGATACATGTCCGACCATGGGCATATTTGGGACGATTTGGGGACCCCATGGAGCCACTTGTAGGTGATAAGGACACTTTATATTAATTAAGTTAAACTAAATATAAAAATGGAATAAGCATATATCTTTTAGAAAACCAATTTTTACATAAGGTTATTTATCTTATTTTTTTGACTATGAATATTAATTATAAATATAAAAAAATTTCTAACATAATTTTATTTTATTTATAAATTTTAGACATTGAATAATTATTTTTATTTATGAAAAAATATTGATGCAGTATTTTCCTTATTAATTAAAGAATAAACTAATTGTTATTATAAATGAGAAAATAAATATAATTTTAAAATTTTTTTGCCATAAACTAATTTTATTGGATAATATGACATTTTAGTATTTCTTAAATGAATATTATTTGAATTAATAAATTTTTTAGGACTTTAACAAAAATCAATTATTAAATATTTTAAAAATTGACATATATGAGTTTTTAAAACATGTATTATATTATTAATTGATATTCTATTCCTAAAAATTTAATGCTTTCCCAAAAGACTTATATCATGATTGGTTTATCATTAATGGACAACTTGTGGTTCTCTTGTTTGTATATAGTACGTTTATTAACTATATAATATAAAAATACAATGTGACATGGTAAATGTCAATCTAGTTAACTAAAAGTTAAAACAAAAAGATAAGGATAATATAATGACCCAAACCTATCTAAAATTTATTTCTTGAAAGGATTTAGACCCATCCCCACCATATATTTTGAATAATCCTCTTTGGATCCATTATAAACTGAATTTGAATTTATTATAAAATAATACTTTAAGTTTTTTCTAAAGAGCCCCTCCTACCCCTTATAAAATGACACCACTACTAACCAATTCTTCACACCTTAAAAGCCTTTTGGTTCGGACAAAACCTTCATAAATATTCTCTAATCATCCCTCAAATAATACTAGAGGCCTTAGTTTGATCATAAATCTAACCTATGTAGCCCTTTTGATAAAATCAAACGGAATAACCCGAAGAAGATGTAATGTTTTCACCACCCTCTTTCAAGATCCTCTCTTGTTCAACATCTTATTTATTTGTTATTTCAATTATAAAATAATAAATCTAGTATATTTTATATACATTGATTTTATTATAAATATGTTACAAACATATTCAGTATTCTATCCATCCTTTGAATAACATGTCACCATAAGTGCGTACGTATGTCTTACCGTCTCCACATCGTGGTGTAATTGTTATTTAAAACATTATTATTTGGATGGGTATGATAATGATTTTTAGTGGATTTATATTATAAATATTACATGATAATTATTATGTATATATGATATACCATCCAATTATATATTATTTTAGTAACAAAATAATGATTTTGTCGCTCGTGCATGCGTACGGATTACCGTCTCCACGAACGTGATGAGATTCATTCCCCATCGTATCTATTCAAGAATAATTTTCATTTGATGGTTAAAAATAATGTTTAAGGACTTGATATCATTTTTTATATGAATATGATTCAACCTATCCATAACAAACCCGACTTATGTAACAAACCATATAAAATAAAACATGTAAGTTAACACCAGAAATGATGATAATAATAAGATATTATTAACAATGCAATGTTAAAAGAAAATATATGATATCATATTAATGTATATTATTCTTGTATAATTTAATAACAACTATATCACCGTTATACAGGAGTTTAACCTACCCTTGACCAAGGAAAAAGTACAATGTATGTGGTTTCTTTTCTCACTTTTAATTCCGTGAAATTTCCATTGTTCACCACTTATTTATTTCATGTGGTGTTTGTACTGCCCATTTTTGTATTCATTGTGTAATATATACTAATTCATGGATATTACATCATCAATTTATGATCCTTCATTCATGAGTTTATGTTTCATATGTTACCAAATCAATAAGGGAATTAGAAATTTCAATTTCCACTCATTCGGCTTTACACATACTTCATTGATTATTTTACTCCAAGATTCTATGTGGAATCACTATTAATATGATTATGTCATAATTTCCACTCACCGTTCTGTGGATATACTTTTGATACACATAATCACTCCATTGATAAATTCTCAAGTGATCGGTATGAACTTGATAAGAGTAATTTTTACTCAATCATGATTTGTTGAGTTAAACATCCAATTCATTGGTGTTGTTTTTACACGAATATGTGTGAATGTCCTTTGATTGTTTTAAACTGAATATACAATCATATTGAGTGTATTTATATTTTTCACACATAATTCTGTCGTTGATTAATCCTTAACCTAAGGATACGACCTTTATGAGAGATTTAATCTCAATTTACATTCCATTGAGACTCCTTCGTTGTTATACACCAAATCACTTTTTATGGTGTATATAATATACATTGACATAGTATATAATTAATCCCTTTATTCTCATAATATTACAAAGTTTTTTTACCTCAATTATTTTTATTCAAGTGTCTCTCTTTTGGTTAGGAACTACAACTAAAATATCAATTTAAAATGTTTTAATGATTTATTATTCTAAAAATCTCTCATTAATGTCCATGTATTAAAAATGGTTTTAAGGCTTTATTTATATGGAAAATAATGTCTTCAAATCAAAATTTCTTTTAAAAATGTCAAAGTGGTAGGGGAACATTGATTCAAAAATTTATTTTAAATGCCTTCTTAATAAATAGTGTGACTTTTAAATGTTTTCAAGAAAAATGGGGATATTCACCTCAATAGTTTGATTATTATTTTAATATATGTCAATATCCTTCATTATTCTCGATTGAGATTTATCTGATACAATACATTCTTCCATAATGTATTGAATTAGTTATGTTTGACTATGGATGTGCTAATTTTATACAATTAATGGTTTTTGGTTAAATTATTGACATTTCATATACTATATTTAATATGAATGTTTATGTTATGTTTCAAACATTTCATATGAGGAATGAATTGTACATAATTATTGATGGGTGGAGCCCGCTATTGCTCTTCGATGCATCGGTAGGTCTCATGAGAAAATCTAGTGTCCTGGCATGAGGCCTTGAAAAAATCTTATTTGTAGTCTTGAAATGAGGCCTTGGATATGTGGTTATGATAGTCTGACATTATGAATTCAATCATTATGAAAGCGGTTATTGATATTGAATGTGATTATCCGACTAGTAAACTTTCCATCATAACAAGTAAATGAAATTATTTCATTTTATTTTTTCCATATTATGCTGAAGTTCATGTTTAAAAGGCTTTTGTTTTAGTTATAAATTGCCTTAAATGTTTATTATTATTTATGAATGTTTCTTCTATATTGTTATCCTTACTCGGAATTTGAGGTCACCCCATTCAATGTTTTAATTTTTCCCAAGATGTGAAGAATTATTTTATGAATTACCTATAGGGAATGTATAAGGGGATATGAATACAATATGTTTTTGTAGATTTTTCACTTTATGATGTAATATATGACTTATTAATGTATCTAGTTTTTCCAAAGCTACTAAACTAATCGGTCTTTCGAGACTTGGTCTTTTGTGATCATGCCAATGTTATGTAATAATGCACCAACTCTAGGTAACTGGGGTCGGGACATTACATTATGTTTCATCTTTTTCATATTAGGAATGCATTGGACATATTAAGTTATGGGTGGAGCCTGCTATAGCTCCTTGATGCATCCGTAGGTCTCATGAGACAAACTTGTTTCTTGGTACAATTCCTTGAAAAATTCTAATTTGTAGTCCTGGCATGAGGTCTTTACAATGTGATAATGATGTCTGACACTATGCATTCCATAATTATGAAATTAGCTAATGATATTACAAGTTATTATTAGACTTGTGGAAAATCCATCTGAATAAGTAAATGGAATTAATTGAAATAACGTTTCCATGTTATGTTGGAGATTAATATTAAAAGGCTTTTGTTTTATTCATATACATTGAATTAAATTATTATGTTTATTAATGATAGTTTCTATTATATTGTTATCCTTACTGAGCATCTGAGCTCATTCCATTCTTATGTTTTATTTTTACATGGATGAGAAGATGTATATTATGATTAACCTACAGGAATAGGCTAAGTGAAATGAGTGTTTCCAAAGGGAAACAGTGTGGGTTTTTTTATTTCATGATGTAATGTAAAACATATGTCGGAATCTAGCACATACCATGCTAATAAACTAATTAGACTTTCGAGACATGATATATTGTGATCATTCCATTGTTATGTATTGATTAACTAACTCTATGTAACTAGGGTTGGGGTGTTAGAATTGGTATTATATGAAGTTTAGTAGAAACAATGGATATAAGATTTAGATAATCTCATATTATAAAACATTACCCTAAGATAAAAATTTAGGATTAGTATAGAATAACTTCCTATAATATTCTTAATGTATAGATTTTGTGAATTTTCCAACCAATAAACCCCTTTATGGATATGAGCAGGTAGAGGTGGCTCTGGAAATAATGTACCTAAGAGTGAAAACTCCGACAAGGAGTTTCAGGCATGACCTAGGATATCCTAGTACACGACAACAAGACTTGATTCACTCTTGTATATGAAACTCCAAAGGGATATGATTACAATAATTCACATTTTCATTCAAACCATTATTAAGAATTTATTAGTAAATACTTTGTAAAATAAAACATTTTTTATGACTGGGAATTATATGCATAAACTGTTCAACTTTTGTTAATTATTTTACATGTTTGGAGTTATCCATTGTGATTCATAAACTAACCCAGGGTATTCCATTGTTTATAAATGGATCCTAGTGGATCGAATGGAGATCGCATGAATTCAAGTGTTCCATGTAAGTATTTACCTCCTAATAAAGTTAATTATAGTGGATATGGTGATGCAACTGGTGTTGAACAGCTTATATCTATACTAAGACAACTCACTGAGGTTATGAATAATAACCATACCTGTATAGAGCTCCCTAATCTATAACATAGAGGGTCAATGGTATTACTATTCATGAGGAAACAAACACCACCATTCAATGGGACTAAAAACCATTTGAAGTTGTGAAATGGATATGTTCCTTAGAGAAAAAATTTCATTTTTTGGGGAGTAGCGAATGGGAAAAAGTTTTCATGGAAGTTTATTGCCTCACAGGAGATTCAAATCAAGGGTGGTCATTAATTGAAAACACAAAGGAGGTTGATGAAGTATCAAATATGTAATATTGGGAGTTTAAAGATCTTTTATTAGAAATAATACTTTCCTCAGGACCATTGAGATGATATGGGAAGGAAATTTCTAAGTCTGGGGAAAAAGGGTTGAGAATGTTGTAATGTATGAGGAAAAATTTACAAGGTTAGTAAGTCATGCTTCAGATCATATATTTAACCCATGTATAAACATTTAATGATTCTATGATGGGTTAAAACCATTTCTCCATCAAGAATTACTCTGACAATCCTTGTCATCATACAAAGATATAATCTCATGTGCAACCAAGAAAGAAAATTAATTCTCTATGTATTACAAATTTAAATAAAAGGAGTAGAATAAGAGATCAGCGGGACACAAAAAAATGTAAATAAGTGGACGAAGGGAAAATTCAAACATTCATCCTGTGGTAAATGTGGGAAGAAACACCACAGTACATTCCCAATGGGTATGATAGTTTGTTACAAGTGTGGAGAAAAAGGCCACCAAGCTCTTGATTTCAAGGGAACTAAAGAGGCTATGAATGATAAATGCTACAATTGTAGAGAAATTGGGTATTATGCAAATTAATGTCCTAAGTGTCATGGAAACCAACCTCTGAAAAGGCTACTGGATAAAGGCTAAGCTTATGTGGTCATAACTACTGAGTTTGATGTGCCGAAAGTCGTGGTGACAGGTACTTTAATCATTTCCTCAATGTTAACTGATGCAATATTTGATTCTAGATCATCACATTCATTCATATCATCCCAGGATTTAGTGAAAATTAGAACTTTTGAGTTTGAATTAACAAGGGTAGTTTTTTTTTGAAAAATACTAAGGGAAGTATGATTTAAACAAGTTTTTGTGAACCAGTTACCATTATGGAATATAAAAGTGCTTTATCGGCTAATATTATTTTCATAACCATGATTCAATTTGATATAATCCTCTCTATGGATTGGATTTCGGACCATGATGTGAAAATTTATTGTAAAAAGAAAGAGGTTACAATTTTTAATGGTGATAAATAATTTCTTATCTTTAGAGAAGAAAGGTCACATTCTAATTCTTATCTAGATCCACCCTAGTAGCTCTAAAAAAATAAATTATTAGAGAATAAGGGAGTGAAATGAGAATGTTTTAGGAAAGAAATTTTCAAATTGAGGATGTACCTATAGTGAAAGTATATTTTGATGTGTTTCCAGAGGATTTACCTAGAAATCCACTGGAACGGGAAATTGAGTTTTTCATAGACTTAATTCCTAGATCATGTCCCTTATCAATGTCCCCTTATATAATGGCCACTTTTTAATTAGTGGAACTAAAGAAAATACTAGAGGAATTGAATAATAAATGATTTTTTCACCCTAGTGTTTCTCCATGGGGAGCCCATGTAATTTTTTTAAGAATATATATGGATCAATGATGTTTTTCATTGACTATAGATAGATCATTTCTATAACTATAAATAACATGTATCCCCTACCTCACATTGATGATTTATTTAATCAACTTCATGGAGGTCAAAATTTTTCAAAGATTCACTTTGATCTAGATATCAGCAATGGTGCCCAAAAAAGGGGGACATTCGAATGACACCATTTCAAACCAGGTATGGGCATTACAAGTTTACAGAAATTATTTTTAGACTGACTAATGCACCCTTTATTTTCATGGATCTAATAAATAGAGTTTTCAGAGAATATCATGATGAATTTTTAGTTTTTTTTTTGACGATATCTTGGTATACTCCAAAAGCTACTAAGATTATGAAAATACCTTATTCACTCTTTTGAAGACTCTTAGAAGAAATGAATTATATATGATGTTTAGAAAGAGTGAATTTTGGCATCAGGAGATTTATTTTCATGGTCGTATTGTCTCTAAGGATGGAATATATATTTATACTTTAAATACAAAGGCAATCCATGAATGGTCAACACTGACGAGTATAACTGAGGTACACTTTTTTATTGGTTTAGGAAGTTATTATCAGCATTTATTCCAAAATTTCCCCCGATTGGATAATCCAATAAGCAATCTCACATGTAAGGGGGTTAAATTTGATTGGACAAAATAGTGTGAATAATGTTTTTAATAATTTAAGAGAATATTAGCCAATTATCTTATCTTGACTATTCCATTGGGGAATGAAGGGTTTGTTATTTATAGTGATACATCAATGAAAGGACATGGTTATGTCTTTATGAAGAATGATGGAGTTATTTCTTATGAATCACAACAGATAAATTTTTTTGAACAAAACTATCTCACTCATGTTCATGAGTTAAAAGCTGTAATATTTTCATTAATGATTTTAAGACACTCTCTCTCTTGTGTAAATGTGAGATGTATATTAATCCCAAGAGTTTGAAGAATATTTTCCCACAAAAATAACTCAACATGTGGAAAAGGTGAAGGCTATAACTACTCAAGGATTACGATTTCACAATACACTACCACCCGGGGAAGGAAAATAAGGTGGCTAATGATTTGATCAGAAAGAATCATGGAATTATGAACAAGTTTATATGTATAAGGGATCCTATTTTCATGGATATAGTATAGATGGATATTGGAAAAATAATGGAATGTTAAAAATCAATATATTTTTAAATGGTTTCCAAACCATCTTTACTGTAAATAATAACAATTTCTCAGACTGATGATGAGGATTTTCAAAAGAAATATAATGTTATGAATGATGGGAAATTTATTGACTTCATATATGAAGATGGATTTTTGAAATTTGGGAAAATTATTTGTGTTCCAGATATACATTATCTAAAAAGGTAATTTTTGGAAGATTCTCACAACTCCAATTTCATTATACACCCCAGTAGAACTTATATGTATAGAGATTTGAAATAAAATTTTTGGTGGGACAACATGAAGAGGGAGATTTCTGATTATGTTTCATGGTGTATGGTTTGTAAATAGATAATGTTTGGAAGACAACATCCTGTAGGAGTCATACATCCTCTTCCCATACCTGAGTGGAAATGGGATGATATTATGATGGACATTGCCATGGGACTACCGACGACTCCTAGAAGGAATGACGCAATATGGATCATTGTTGATGGTCTTACCATGTCAACACATTTTATTTCTATAAGATAATATTTACCACTTGGATGTTTAGAAATACTATATATTAATGACATTTCAAGACTTCATGGTGTACCCCTATTGATTTTTTCTTATTGTGATCCCCGTTTTACATCAATATTTTTGGAAAATTCTTCAGAAAACCCTGGGTACTTAACATTGTTTGAGCACTGCCTACAACCCACAAACTGATGGAAAATCAGAACAAACTATTAAAACCTTTGAAGAATTTTTGAGATCTTTCTCACATGACTTTCAAGGTATGTGGGATCATTATTTACCTCTAGTAGAATTTTTTTATAACAATAGCTTCCATTCAAGTTTTCAAATGGCACCATATGAAATGTTATAGAGAATGATATGTCTCACACCAGCTTGTGGGATGATGTTGGTGAAAGTAAACTTGTAGGCCCATAACATGTTGAGGAAAAAATGGAAATGCTGAAGATTATGCAATACCGCATCAAATCAGCTCAATGTAGGAAAAGGAAATATGCTGATAACCGAAGGAAGGAGTTGGAATTTCATGTAGGAGATCATGATTTTATGATGGTATACCCAAGGAATGGTGTTTTATGATTTAGTATGAAGGGAAGATTTTTTCCCAGGTACATCAGACCTTTCGAAATTATAGATCGAATCGAGGTTGTGGATAACTATTTGGTAATTCCCACATGTATCGTCAAAGTTCATCATGTGTTCCATGTAACACTATTGAAAAAATACATGCCTGACCCAACGCATGTACTCATCTATAAAAAATTAGAACTGTAACCCAATATATCATAATGTGAAGATCCAATCACGATTCTTGACACCAGAGAACAATTTTTGATAAACTGGACGACTCGTTTGGTAAAAGATCTTTGGAGAAACCATAAAATGGATGAGGCAACATGGGAACCTGAGGAACTTATGATGTAGAACCACCCGACTCTTTTTATGCAGTAAAATTCTAGAAATTTTGAGAAAGAAATTATTTAATGGAGGGTAGAATGTAATCCCCAAAATTACATGGTACGCTTCTCTTTGAATAACGCAACAGCTTGCGTTGTACACAACTTTGAGTTCTTGCACACCAAGACTAACCAAATGTAGTTGTTATGAATAGTAATACCGATTTTTTGAAATTTTATAAATCTTATTTTTCAAAAATGACTTCATTTTTGGATTTGGGATTTCAAAATTAACTTAGGGTGAAATTTTTGTTTTTTTCTAAAAACATTCATTTTTTTATGAATAGTGAATAACACAATGTTATTGTTTAAAACAAACATTTTATTTAAATAATAATTATTTTTATTTAAATTTATTTTAATGTAAAAATAGATACATAATACATATAATATCCCAATGTATTCCATTGATTTCATTTTATAATATGATTATATGTCTAAAAGTTTATTGAACTTTTTAACGTCTTTTACACACCCTCAAGGAACATTTGTAAATGTGCATAAAATTTAATTTTACCTCTTTTGTGAATTAAATATCCAAAATCCGAGACACATGGTTTATTTTGTAAAATGTGCATTAATAGGATGAAAATCATTTTTGTTGAATAATAACTTTTGATTTTTATTTACCACGGTAAAAAGTAAATAGGGTAATTAAGGCGAAAATTGATATTATAGTTACCCAAACACATGTCCTAATTCTATTAGATATGTTTATTTCGGAAAAAAGAAACCTTATAAATAAAATATTATCATTTTGATCCACTTGGATTAGATTACAACATTTTTTATTATTTTATATAAAGAAGAGTTTAAAGTGATAAATTTACCTTTTAATAACTAAAACATTTTTAATATAGTGTTGTACATAAGATAATTTCGAATATAAATTTTCAATATAAATATAAGAATATTTCATACAACATGGTTATTTATTTATGATTTTTATGAATTAAATTATTAAATTTATTTAAGACACAATGATGATGCAGTAGTAAGCTTATTAATGAATTATTAAGATAATTGATATTATAAATATTAAAATAAATGTAAATTGATACTTTTAATGTATTCCACGAATTTTATAGTTTAATATGACATATTAGGGTTGATTAAATAAATTTTATTTTAAGTTATAATGTTTTTATGACTTTAAAAAACCAAATACTATATAGTGTCAAAATTGACATAATTTAATTTTTAAAACAAATACTATTTTATTTAATTATATAATAGTCCTAGAAATGTAAGGATAAACCTAAATACTAATATAATGATATATATGTCCTTAATTAATCACTACAGATCCTCTTGGAATTTTATATTATGTTTATTAACCATGTATAAAAATAATACAAAAAGACATGGTAAAACTTAAACTATTTAACAAAGAGTTAAATCTAAAAGATATTGTTATTATAGTGACATAAACATGTCTAAAACCTGTTTTTTGAGAGGTTTTCAACCCATACCTAACTTATCCTCTAAATAAATCCATGTAGAGCCATTATAAACCGAAAATTATTTTATAATAAAATAATATTGCATGCTTTCCCTAAAGTGACCCTCACCTCTCTAATAAAAGGGTAGTTCACCTTCTCTCAAAATCACACCTCCAAATCCATTTTTATCAGCAAAAACCTGCAAAAATATCCTCCCAAATACACTCACCTAAATCTATTCGCCTTTAATTGATCCGAAAGCCAACCTTTTGAGGCATTTTTCTCATATAAAAAGGAAGACCCCGATGAAGAGGTAATTATTTCATCACCTATTTCAATGATCTTTTCTTCTTCCACTCAGTATTTATTTTTTGTTTATGTACCAAAATAATAAATCCAATACATTATAAATACTTTTATTTTGTTATTAAAATGGTAAAACCATATTATTTATTATATCAATCCTACCAATGACAATGTCACCGTACTTACGTACTCACAGCTTACCATATCCACATTATGGTGTAGTTTTTATTCAACACTTAATTAGTTGGATGGATATAATAATTAGTATAATTGATGTAATTAATAAATATAACATGTTAATGATTATTTATATATGATTTAACATCTAATTACATACTATTTCACCATCAATATAATGATATTGTCGCATGTGCGTACGTACAGATTATCGTCTCCACGAAAGCGATGAGATTCAACCCCCATCATAACCATTCAAGAATAATTTTATTTTTAAGATTAAAAATAATGTTTAATAACATAATGTAATTCTGGATATGAATTAAGAACATCCTATCCATAACAACCATTACTTAAGTAACAAAACATATAATGGAAAACAAATCAGTGAACACCTGAAACAACGATACTACTTAAATATTGTTAACAAATAAGTATTATAATATCACATATGATATCATATTAATGTATGTGGTTATTTTAAAATTTAATAACAATGATTTAACTATTATACAGGAGGTTTTTTTACCCTCAACCTAGTAAAATTACAAGGTAAGTGTCAATTTTATAATCTCTTTATTATCATAGGTTGTTTTTTTGTAAGTATCTACTGGGAATTTTTTATCATCCACATCTGTGTTTCATAAAAATTTATTTCAAATCATTTTTTACTATTTCCTGTACTATAGGATAAAATCATTTATACCGTTTTTTTACTTTTTATAAAATATTTTCAGAGGAATATTTCCTTCTTTTTCTATACAAGGCACTTTATGATTATTTCAACAAATTAAGGAAGGAATTTTTTTAACTTATAATACAGGCACGACTATTTTATGCCATTATAACACCTTAGAAGCTTCACATAAAATATTATAAGAATATTTTCAGAATAAATGTTTTATTTTATAATTACATGACTTTTAAATTATTTCAAAATAGAAAGAGATATTTCTATCGAATATTATTGATTTCATGTATGTCATCATCATTTGTTGGATTTAATACTTATTTGAAGTTGAAATATTATGATACAATATTCCATATTGTATTGAAGGTTTTTTGATATATTTGAATTTGGATGTTATATTTTTATAACATTAATGGTTTATTATTAGTGTATTGAAATTTTTTATGCTAATTTTAATAAGAATTCTTATGTTATGTTTCAACATTTTCATATATGGAATGCATTGGACAAAGTAAGTGATGCATTGAGCTCGCTATTGATCCTTGATTCATTGGTAGGTCTCATGAGACAAACTAGTGTCTTGGAACAAGTCCTTGACCTAATAATATTTTTAGTCTTTGCAGGATGCCTTGCCTATGTGGTTATGATGTCTAGCATTATGCATTACATAATTATGAAATTAGTTATTGATATTACATGTGATTATTCGACTAGTAGAATATCCATGTGAATATGTAAATGGCATTAATTTATTCATATTTCCCATGTTATACTGAATTTTTGTTTAAAAGTATTTCGTTTTTTTATTATGCATTGCCTTAAATATTTGTACATATTTATGATAGTTTCTATTATATTGTTATCTTTACTGGTCATCTGAGATCACCCCTCTCTTATGTTTTATTTTTCTTAGGATGCAATGAAGTATATTTCGATTAGCCTATTAGAATAGGATAAGGGAGATGAATGTTCTAAAAGGGAACACAATGTTGTTTTTTTTATTTCATGATGTAATGTAAAAGTAAGTATGCATCTAGAACATCAAAGGCTACTAATCAAATCAGTCTTTCGAGACATCATCTCTTGGAAAAAATCAAATGTTTTGTAATAATGCACAGACTATGGGTAACTAGGGTCGGGGTGTTATAGAATTAGTAATGGGAGGAATAAAATTTAATGACGATTTGAGGGGAAAATATTTAAGGGAACCAAATTGGAAAAGGAAAGAACCTATAACCATGAAGTCTGAAACACTTCATGGGTTGACACACCCAATTGCGATCCGCTTCGCGAGATTTACATGAACTAAAATAGTTTACGAGAAGGAGGAAAATGAACCTATCCAGCAATCAAAATAAAATAATTCATTAGGAAGAGGAAGAATAATCTACTCCTCAGGCATTATCCCCCCGTGAAATCAAATGTTTTGTGGGTCAGGTGAGGCCATTGGCTCCCCATGAATGAAATGAAATCTTTCATGGGACTAAGGTGGTGATTCATACCTCTATAGATAATGAACTCATTCCCCTCTCACTAAATAATATGCGGGATGAGTTTCTTTTGTGGGCTTACACAGTAGGAGGATCATGACCTCATCATAGCCTACTAGCTATAATGTTATCTAGTTCCCTGCTTCTCTATCAAACAAGTAAGATAGGGGATTTTTCTGGGATTGTCTATCAGAATTTCGAGAGGACATCAGCTGAAAGTATTGACATAGAAATTGAGATCTCTCCATGATACGAATTCCATTGATGAATACATATAGAAAAATCCTTGATTCAAATCATTAAGGGGGACAACGATATAAAATAATTTATAGTCCATGAAAAAAAAGACAAAACCCTACAGCTGTATTCCCCACAACGAGTCGAACCAATGGAATATTTTCCACTAGTAAACCCATGTAGAAAATCACTACATAGGTGGAATAATACAACATGTAGAAAACTATTACATGGATGGAACTCGAGTCCGAGAAACACCATGCTACACCGATGGAACCCGAGTCCATGAAACACCACACTGTGCAGACTGAATTTAGGTTCACGTGCCACCATGCTATGTATATTTGACATATGTTTGGGTACACTATGGTATGTGAACCACTACTTTTCCCAAATATCAACCCAATACATGGAAAATCCACGTCCCTGGTAATAACATTCTATGCATACCAGGATACCTCAAGGCATTCCACATTCTATAACTGATCATTTCCATTTGTCACATCATCAGCCCCCATGACAGCCCCTCTATGAACCAGTGTACTAGCATCAGGACAAGTCCTCTTAAAAAGAAACCAAATGTATATGATAAAATCATATGTCACACTATCATGCCCTTTTTAGTTTATATATACATGGTTAGATGATTCATATTGGTTACCCCAGTAGTGATGCAGAACCCCTAATGAACTTAAGTTTACATTACCATGGTATTGAGGGATCCTAAATTATGATACTCACATCTACCTCCCCGTTATAGGAATTAATGGAAAAAACATTTATTTTGTTGTAAATGAGGGATAGTGTTAAAAATTCATCACTTTTCCCCAGAAAAAATTACAGGGCACTCCCACTGAGATAAGCCCATGGCATTTCTTGCTGGTGGTTGCACCCATGATCTTCTCTGCATTCACCTTAGACATACATGGATAGATCTCCAAATATTAATATCTAAGATATAAATATAATATGGAAAATGGGGACATTATATTCCATATATGTTTCTCCATTTGGGCTCCAGTAGCGGCTATTAGCAGATGAAGTGGGACATGATATCTTCATATTCATTACCTCATCTTGATTCTCAATTAGGTCATGACTCATGTGGGATTAGAGGTATATGGAAATCATTATATCTTCATGGCCACAAATCATTGGACTTCTCCACACATGTAAGACCCAAATTATATCAAAATGGGAATCCAAAAAGGTGTATTCCTCGATCGAATCCCCCACCCGGGCAACGTCAATGTGTAAGCCCCACATAACATGATTTGGATTCTTCTTCAAGTGTATTTCCCAATTATCCCTTTTTAAAACTACATGGAATTTAATTCTAATATACAATAATACATAAGAAACCTCACCTAGGATTAAGCCTGATACTTTCATATTCACATCAGTTAACCTCATCCTTTTCATATGAAATTATAGTACATGGGCTGACCGAACTACAAGTACATTGATTCCCAACTAAATGGTATACATAGGAAACCTCTCTGTGGTCCAATACCAGAACCCTAATATTCCTATTTTTATCCAAGACACATCCCCTATAGGGTCTCATTAAACTATGAGACCATATCTCTTCTTGGTATCTTAGCCTTCCTCCGCATAAGTTATGCACCATGATTTCTAGGTACACATTCACATCGATATCCTCTCGACATGATGTTAAACATTATGGTTTGGACCACGTCAGATGAACATAAAAGGTGAAGTGTCTAGTAATGCGACAACAAACTATGTGGGTTCTAATTCCTCTCAAGGAGATATATTGAAAGCTCATCTCCTTAGTTTTATCCTAACATTGAAATAGCTCTCATCCCCCTAAATGATGATAAACTTCATATCACCATCCCATATGGGAAAAAATATGTTTTTTCATAGTGAATGACTATGTAATTCTAGATTTTTCCACAAAAGGGAAAGTTTTTTGAATAACCTTGGATACAAAAAAATTTATTCATCCAGGGAATAACGTGGATACATAAAAATAATTCTGAACCGTTATCTTTTTATGATCCATCATACCTAGGGAAAACTACCAAACACATTTTGGGAATGATCTAAGGATTTATGAACAAATAAAAATTGCCTAAAACTATAAAGGAATCCTGGAATAGGTCATAGTTCCCCCCAAAAAGGGTTAGATGAACCCAAGATTCAATCCCCTCGACCAATGTGAGTTCATAATTCTCATTGGCCAAATCATCGAACGAATGCCTAAATTTGGAAATTCGGTTCATGAATCATGGATGTGAGATTCGTTGGGTTTTTATGACTTTGAAAATGAACCCATTGGAGGCGATTCAGAGTATTTATTCGTCAAATTAGTGAATTCAAACAAGATAAACCCTTTTAATGATCTCACTCAAGCATAGACCTGTAGTATTCAGAAATAAAAATTTCTAACATAGATGCAATTTTTTTCCCAAATACAATCCATCTGGTTGGTCATCAATCACAACATTTCTATTGAAAACAAAAATGTGGAACCAAACATGAATACATAATCAAGGCGGTGGTGTTACCCAACCCTAGGTAACTTTTACATCTAAACGGGAAGAGGTTTATAAAGGTCATCAGTTATACATATGTTTATGAGATGATACATTGATGATGATTTTTTCTATACTTTTGACATGAATTTAAGTAATTTTTAGAGATTCCTTAAATACATTCGAATCAAAAAAGTTCTCACAAACATACATATCAACCAATGCTTTGGCTGAGCCCTCCAATAATTAGAGGACTATGTCACCCACCTAAAATATCAAACTCTTGGTTTCAAGTACAATGATATAGGAGTACCACTAGAGTGGTACTCACCCAAATTTTGGGGTCGTTAGATAGCCCCTCTAGTCAATAAAATCCTGATTTCAGCCCAATCAACATCTGTTTATGGCTCATAATGAAGCGGCTCTACTAGACGTCTCTAATAATTTCAGGATTTCATCACCAAAATACAAAATTGAGTACCTTCATTATATTAGGGTGGTGAATAAAGTC
Organism: Viscum album; assembly: GCA_963277665.1. Classification (NCBI taxonomy): domain Eukaryota; kingdom Viridiplantae; phylum Streptophyta; class Magnoliopsida; order Santalales; family Viscaceae; genus Viscum; species Viscum album. The sequence continues at coordinate 788,721,566 of OY728128.1, read as the reverse complement.
ATCTCTAAATATTTTTTCCATCATGCACAGGGTTCCCACTCAAGTTCCCCTTCCATATGATGTCGTTAAAAAACACCACATGGCCCAGTATCCTTATTCTTAGGAGGATATCAACCCAAGGGATGCTTCTGAAGTTCAATAAACATAGATCCCCATGCTATCCACTACGGGAGACATACATTTAATTAGGACCAGGTCAACACCATTGTTCATGAGGAAGATATCTTCTATTCAAAGGCCACATCAAACTATGAGTATGCATACAGTCTTTATCCCTCTTCTAAAGACTGACATGAAAATACAGTGAAACATTAATAGAATGTAGAAATTCCTCCATTGCTCTCCATGATTACTGCACAAATAGGGAAGATAATTATAGGTAGACAGAAGTCCCTGCTAATGTGGATGAATCCCATCATCAAAATAGGGGGAACCCATCTATGAGTTGATGTAAAATCATTCTAATGTGTATGAATCATATCTTCCAAATTGTATGGAAACTATAAGACAAATCATATCCCTTCTAGTGAGTACCAGTTTCACTAGTAAAATATAATGTCAAACAAATACAAGCGTGTAAAATTACTATAGATGCATAACAAGGTCATCATAAAAATAAAATAATAAATGAGAAAATGAAAATCCATACATGAAAATATGAATCCCATTAGTCAAATATGATCTAAATCAGTGAAAATATCTAGAATTTACGACCTATAAATCAGTGGAGAACTCATTCATCTTCCCCGACACTGGATAACATGCAGTACACACTAAATGAATAAGGAGGTCCAGAGAAGGTACAAACACATAATCCATTTTTAGAATGAAAATATGTACTCGTACCATCCAAATACATCTCTCAACACATTCTAGAAATGATGGAGTGCCACACATCAATTCTGAATCATATCTACTAGAAATGTCAAGATGTGATCACATCCACGAAAATAGCAAGGATATAGGCCCACAACCATGTCTTCCCTAGTGGGGTGAGTCATCCAAAAAATAAGATGGTTAAATCATAGTATATTTTCATCCCATGTCCAATTCAATAAGGTTGTCAGCCATATTCCATGAAATATGTATAACCAGATCGGGAACACATACTCTTTCATACTAGGGGAAACTTGACCACTATGGTGGACACTCCAGGACATACATATTTCCATTCGGGAACTCAATATTCGAGTCGGTGTATCATAGAATCAGCACACGAACAACTAAAATAGGAAGACCTATATAATGGTTGTTACCAACAATATGTGGCCCTAATCATTCGAAAGAGTGTTCCCATAAATAAATATCCCTGAAGGAAACTGGAAAACAAAGATCATATTCATGAACATGACCTTCTGGGGGGTGTTTAGTTCATGATTCCATCAAACACCTATAAATAGGGGCTCAAGACCCTACCAATCAATGTCAAAATTAAGGATGTGGGAGTGGCCATTGTGAGGGAACTCCCAATTATATTATTACCAGCAAATCTAAAGGCCCTACTTAGAGAACCCAATAAAGCATATTTCATGGGTAAGATATGATCAATCATGAGATCCCATCTCATGATGAGCTTCACGATAACCCTCTTCATGGATAGGTAATCAAACCATAAGATGGTCCTTCCCTTTAGGTCAACATCCATGATTTTCTTCCCCATGGTATACAATAAAGAAATTATCATTGTTGTCATACATCAAGTTGTGATGGTAGTCCTCACGATGATAGTAGTCACTACGATGTTCCTCCTCACAATGACATAATGTATCAATACTATCATCCTTTATTTTATCCATATTAAAGGACCTCCTTTGGATTCAAACTACACAAATTATCCTTGTGGATGGATACAAGACACAATGTTATCCCTCTCCATAATGACATAAACCATGAAGTCCTCCCCACAGTGACATATTGATTTTTTAAGAAGGACCTCCCCTTGATAATGTCTTCCATGATGGTCCTCTGTAGGGAATGGGAAGAAAAAAATTTGTTATAGTCAGACGTTAATCTATAAGGGTAGTCCTCTCCATTTTCGCACCAAATGTGAAGGTTCTCCCAAGAGTCAAGTTCCATATCATCATGAAGGTCTTAAAATTTTTAAATCGAAAGAAATAAAGGCATCATAGGCGAAGGAACCTAGATGGATGGTGGAAATTATGTCATAATCCCTGTAAAAACAAGACATTTCCTTTCACAATCAGATGACAGACCAGGGCCACGCCCATCATTTGATCAACCTCCATACCATTCACATATCATTGAAATCCATATTAGTCTCACTACTATTGAATATATCGGAGATAAACATCCAAATTATGAAATTCAATTATAGTAATATACACCGTAAGAATAAGTGGATATTCTTCTAATGAAATGATAATTAGACAACGATGAAATACAAGTTATATTTTTTTCCACAACCAATTCACAATTTGACATGCCAAGGGAATTATTATAGGAATACATTCATTAAATTTTCCTCAATATCTGGAAAATCTTCCACCACATAAAAGTGAGATTCTTTCCCTATAGTGGGTATGAAGCCCATATAAAAATAGTGGGAGAGATTTTCTGAAAAATGACGTGGAAGCCCATTTTCTTGTGATATAACCAAGATAATAGAGGTGGAATAAAGATATTGAACTACCCTACCACCATGAATTTATGAAGATGCATTTCCAAATTGGTGATTCCATATCCATTGTTTATATATGTGGATAGGGATATCATGGAGCTTTACTCTTCACCCCACTTCACATTCAGATGAATGAACTGGAAATGAAATCATGTAATGTTATTATCCCAAGATGAAGACCAAATAAAATCCGAGTTCCGAGATGAAATCATGCTCACCAAGAACCATCCTTGCGTATGTCTCAAAAGTGCTAGGCCAGGGGAGATTAATCCATTGAAAAGCTCATGGAGAAGGCTTCTAATATCATTAAATTTGATTCTTAGGAAAGGGAATACCATTAAAAAAAATCTTGTCCTTAGGGAAGAATATTACAGATAAAGACCAGGTACCATATCTTGCTCAATACTGAATAGGAATACACAAGGTAAAGAAAGTAGAAATAACCACAGTAATGACAAAAATGTGGGATTATCCCCATCATCCACGAATGGGGGTATATTGAACATAAAATACCCTCATAAGACCCACAAATTTGGGATGAGGAAAAATAATAATGGAATAATAGAAATCATGCCCACAGTCCTGGGGGAATTTTTAGCTTAACCTTCTACATAGAGGACATCCGACTTTTCCCGGTTAGATATGGAGAAAAATTTAATGGTCTCCCAGTTTATACCACCTCATGATTAATGTCCCCCAAAATAGAGGCCTATGAAAACAACTCAGAAAATGGTTCCATCTGAGTTACCCTTCACCAAGAAACTCTAAGAGGACCCAAGAATAAATGAATAAGAGCCAAAAAAGGATGCCAATGGATTTCCAACCCCCTCATCACCTTGTATGGAAGCTATAATTCCTTATGCATCAGTGAAAATTGATACATCCATCATACGGACCACACTGGAAATGATTGAAATCAAAATGAATAGGGAGGGAATGGTTCTGCTCAAAATAAGATTTACACTAAACTCTAAAGTCTGTATACCCTAATCTAGAGGTCCACCGTAAATTTGGGTTCTCCTATAGGTAATCACTCATTACCTCCCATGAGAATCACCAACAGAGTGATGAATAAAAATAAGTTCACGCATGAAACTCCTCCCACTTCTAATGATAATGAGACCTTGAATCACATTGAGATGTTCAATCTATAAGAGGAGGAAATGAAGAATTTGAGATGAATCAATGTCGATATACTCCAAGGAACGCATCCTATGGAATATTCTCCTTAGGTTCTTCTATTATAGACATAGTTTACACATATTGTTTGTGTATATCAGCAACAAGGGTTCATTCCAGCGAATGAAGCAAGGATAGAATGACCATTTAAGATAGTTTCAGGACCATTATTTTTCTTTAATTAAATCATGGAAGTATATCATGATGTCCATAAATTAATGAAATAACTAGAGTATATTAAATAAAATCTATTACGGTTTCCCCTAGTTTCGTATCCACCTCGAGTACCAGCATCACTGACATAAATAATGCTTCCCCTGCATCTTCTTACTATTTCCAAATTCTAAACAAAATGCGTCAATATCTGATTAGTGCAATCGATTCACTAGATGAATGATTGGAAACCATGGAAGAAGAACATATGGCAATAAAACTAGAACAGAAACCATACATTGAATGGGTGAGTAACGTTCTGCCGCTACCAAACTTGGGGAATCCTGTATTCCCAACATTCAATGGATCAGGTGACCTTGAACAATATTTGATTCATTATGTATCTATTTATGATCCAATTATGGATACATCAAAGCATCAAGAAGCAGTGAAGTTCATATTCTTCATACACACTCTTTATGTATCGGTCTTTATATGGTATACCATTTTTCATGTTCATTGTATAACATGATGGGAGGATCTCTGAAAATAGTTAGTTTTATTGTTCATCATAATGACTAAAAGTAAACTTTTTTATAATTAAAACACTTTTAGGGGGAAAGTTAGAAACCAATAATTATAGCATTACAAACAAAAAACCAAAATGTTAAACATCCAAGAAAAAACTAGATCTGCCTCACCCCAACAACAACCTCGTGTCAACAAACCATCACTAATGAATGACCATTTGATAAGTTGTCCCACACAATGAAAGGCCTAGAACCAATGTCATATCCATACGCTCTCAACATCCAAATACAAACGTCATGTATAGTAGAAGGCCTCATGCTCTAAACACCATATAAAGATGATCCAAGAATTGTTTGTAGAAACACCCAAAAAAATAGAAAACTCAAAAAATATATCGAGAATATATCTTACACCGGGCGAGATCCCATCCCAAACCAGACCACAATTTACACCACATTATCTAGAGTAATCGATGATTAATTTCAGATTATGAGGCTCATTTTCCTTAAAAAATGTCCATGAGATAGATGTTACTTAGGTTTCTGGTGCCTCCATCACCAAATTTACAAATGTAGAGGGAAGATGGTCCAAAGGTTGTATATACTCCTCGACGATAATATTAACATTTTCTGAAACTCCTAAAAAGAAGTATCTCTTATTTTTTCACCCAAGCATATTTATCCTCACTATGGGCCACCCTTAATGTCCCCCATCATTTTAACTTCCTCCTCCTCCGATAAATTATGAAGCAGGACCTACTTAGTCACTTCATCCTCTAAGAATAACAGTACATATGAGGTTTGATCCCCATGGATTGTATTTCATTGATGGTTAATGTCCTCATTTGAACCTTTTTTATGTTATCCTTCCTAGAATAACGGTTCCCTAGAATATGTGGTAAGGAGGAGTAATCCCTCCAGACCTTCCTCTTCCTAGTACTCTTGTTCCACTTTGTGCTAGACGCTTCGCCTATAGAATGGTTGTGGACATATCCATTTCAATCATTAATGTATCTCCAACCTATCACCAAATAATTATAAAGACATAACTAAAGCTTTCTCTTCAAAAACATCAAATTTATTTTTCAACTGAATTGAGGTCGGATGCCATGAGTCCAAAACCTCTACCTTCCCATCACTGGTTCGATCTTCCATCTCGATAGCATGTCCCTAAGACCCCTTCCAAGAAACACCAAAACCTGACTCTCTAGCCTCGTCAATTCCATTCTCCTCTCCACCATCCATAATAACCACCACATCGTTAATCAGAGCCTCCTGAATTACCACAAAATCCATATACGGATGAACTACATTGTCCTCTAGACATGTCACGATGGGATCAAATCCATGAAATTAGCAATGATTCAGGCCTCTTAAACTAGTCATCCCTAGTGGGGTGAGTCATCAAAAAAACATTTGTCACAACATATTATACATGCATCCCATCTCTAATTCAATAAGGTCTTCATCTATATTCCATGAAAAAATGGACAACCGGATCAGGAACAAATAAACTTTCTAACTAGAGGACACTGGTCCACTATGATGGCCACTATAGGGTAAAAATACTTCCCTTATAGAACATATGATGATTGTTGGTGTATCCTAGAAGAACCCCATTAAAATTCAAATAGGAAGACATATATAAAGGTTTTTAACAAGAATATGTGGCCCCAATCAATCACAATATAGTTCCCAAAAATAAATATTCCAAAACGAAACTACAAAATGAAGATCATATTCAAGAACATGACCTTCTAGGGGGTTTAGATCATGATGACATCAAACACCTATAAATAAAGTCTCAAGACCCTATATATCCATGACTATATTAAAGAAGTGGGATTTGTTGTTACGAAGGAACATTTTATAATATTATTACCAGCATCTCTGAAGTCCCTGCTCAGATGACCAATGAATTCTTACTTCATGGGAATGAAATGATCAATCATGATATCCCATCACTTGATGAGAATCACAATAACCCTCCTCATGTCTAGATTATCTGAAAATAAGATGGTCGTTCCCTTTTGGTCATCTTACCTGATTTTCCTCCCCATGGTATACACTACATAAATTCTCATTGCAGTCAGACATCATGTTGTGATTCTAGTCCTCACCTTGATGGTAGTCAATACAATGTTCATCCACGAAATGACATAATGTATCAAAAATATCCTCCATTTTTTGTCCATCCTATAGGCCCTCTTCAAGATGCACACTACCCAAATTCTCCTCGTGGATGGATACAAGTTTCAATGGTATCCCTATCCATATTGACATAAACCACGAAAGTCCCCCCCCCCCACGGTGATATATTGATTTATTAATAAGGACCTCCAATTGGTAACGTCTTCCTTGATGGTCCTCCCTAGGGTATGGTATGATAAAATTCATTTGATAGTTATACGTTAAACTATGATGGTAGTCCTCTCTATTTTAGCACCAAATGTGAAGTTTCCCCCAAGATTTATGTTCCATATCAGCCAGAAGGTCCTCACCTTTCTAAATTAATTGAAATAAATCCATCATAGGCAGAGGCACCTGGATGGATGGGGGAAAGTATGTCAGAATCCCTGAAAAACAAGACATATCCTTTCTCAATCAGATGACAGACTGGGGCCGCAATCATCATCTGATCAACCTCCATACCATTCACATATAATTGAGATCCCTATAAGTCTCACTACTTTTGAAATGATCATCATGAAGCATCAAAATTGGGCAGTTCAATTATATTAATATATACCAGAAGAACATGTGTATATTCTTCTCATGAGATGATATTTAGAAAAGGATGACATACCAGATATATAATGTTCCACAACCACTTCTCATTTTTACATACAAAAGGAATTATTATAGGAATACACACATTACATTTTCCCCAATATCTGGACAATCCACCACCACCTAAAACTAATATTATTTCCCTATGGTGGGTATGAAACCGATATTACAATAGTGGGAGAGATTTCCTGAAAAATCGACATGGAAGCCCATTTTTTGTGCAATGACCAAAGTAATATAGGTGGAAGAAAGATCATAAACTACCCTACCTCATTGAATTTTAGAAGTTTCATTTCCTAATTAGTTATACCCTATCCATTGTTCATATATGCGGATGGGGATATCATGCAGCTTTACACTTCACCCCACATCCCATTTAGCTGAACCAACTGGAAATGAAATAGCATAATGTTTTTATCCCAAGACATAGACCAAACAAAATCCCAGTTCTGAGATAGCAACACGCACACCAAGATGCCTCCTTGCATATGTCTATAAAGTGGCATGCCTGGTGAGAGAAATCCATTGAAAAAATGATGAACAAAGATTCTAAGAACATTAAGTTGGATTCTCAGAAAAGGGAATCACATCACCAATAATTTCTATTTTCCTTAGAGAAGAATAATACAGATAAAGATCTGGTACCATATCTGGCTCAATTTTGAATGGGAATACACAAGACTAAGAATGTAGCAATAATTGTTGTAATGAAAAAAGTGGGGGATTAGCCCCATCCCCCAAGGATGGGGGTTTATTTAACATAAAATTCTCTCATTATTCCCACAAATTTGGGATGAGGAAAAATAATAAGGGAATAATAGAAACCCATCCCATTGGCCTGGGAGAATTTTTAGCTCAACGTCCTACCTAGAGGACATCATACTTTTACCAATTAGATAGGGAGAAAAATTTTGTTGTCTCCCAGTTTATCCCATATCAAGATTCACATCCTTTGAAAGGTTGGCATATAAGAAAACTGAAAATGGTTCCTTCCAAGTTACCCTTCACCAAGAAACTCATAGAGGACCCCGGAATGAAAGAATACGAGCCAGGATATGATGAAAAGGGATTTCCAACCACTCATAACCTTGTATGGAAGCTATAATACATTATCAATTAGTGAAAATTGTAGATATCAATCCTATGGACCACACTAGAAATGATTAAAATCATGATGAATAGGGAGGGCATGGTTCTACTCAAAAAAGTATCCACATTATACTCTAATGTGTGTATACCCAAAACTAGAGGTACCCCCTAAATTTTGGTTCTCACATAGGCAATAACTCTTTACCTCCCATGAGAATCACCGACAGAGTGATGAATAAAAATAATCTCACGCATAAAACACCTCCTACATCTCCTGATAATGATCCCCTAATTCTAGGGGAGAGATTCAATTTATAAGAGGACGAAATTAATAAGTTGATATGAATCAATTTCTATCTACTCCAAGGAACTAATCATATTGAATATTCTCCTCGGGTTCCTCTTGTAGAGAAACAATTTACAAATCTAGTTTGTGTACATCAGCCACAAGGGTTCATCCCAGCTAATGAAGCAATGGAAGAATTACCATTTAAGACAGTGTCAGGAAAATTATGTTTCCTAAATCAAATCCTAGAATTATATCAATATGTCCATAAATTAATGAAACAACTAGATCATATTCAATCAAATCCATAATCGTTTCCCCTTGTTGGGTATCCACCTCATTTACCAGTAAAACAAATACAAATAATGCTTTCCCTGTATCATGTTACTATGCCCAAATTCTAAAAAATGGGCATAAATATCTGATTGGTACCATTGAGTCACTAGAATCATGACTGAAAACCATGGAAGAACAACATATTGAAATAATACTGGAACATATCCCATACATTGAATGGGTGACTAACTTTATTCCTCTACAAAACTTTGGGAATCCTGTATTCCCAGTATTCAATGGATCCGGTGACCTAGAACAATATATAACTCATTATGTATCTTATTATGATCCAATTATAGATACCTAAAATCATGAAGAAGAAGTGAAAATCATATTCTTTATACACACTCTTTATGGTTAATCCATTGTATGGTATACTATTTTTTCAGTTTAGTGTATAATAGTTTGGGTGGATCCCTTGCAATAGTTCATTTTTTAGATCAACTCAATGACTAAAAACAATCTTTTTAAAATCAAAACACTATTTGGGGGAAAGTGAGAAACTGAAAAGTCTAGCATTAAAACAAAAAAACCAAAACATAAAACATCCATGAAAAAATTGGATCTTCATCACCCTAGTAACAACCTCGTGTCAACAAAACCTCACTAATACATAACCACTTGACTAGTAGTCCCACACAATGATAGGCCCAGAACCGATGTCATATCCATATCCTCTCAAATTCCAAATCCAAAAGGAATGCATAGATGAAGGCTCTATGCTCAAAACAACATCTAAAGAAGATCCATGAAAGGTTGAACAAAATACCCCAAAATTATATAAATGACAAAATATTAAGAATTTGTCTTCTATCGGACAAGAAACCATCCCAAACCAAACAAAAAGTTACACCACATAATCTAGAGTAATTGAAGAATAATTTCTGATTACTATACACCTTTTCCTTAATAAACGTCCATGAGATAGATGTTACTAGGGTGTCTGGTGCCTCCCTCGCCAGATTTTAAAATGCAGAGGTAAGATGGTCCCAAGACAGTATATACTCCTCGATGTTAATCTTCCAATTTTTGAAACCCCTAACAAGATGTAGTTCCTATTTTTTCACCCATGAATATTTATATACATTATGGGTCACCCTTAATGGCCCCCCATCATTTTAGTTTCCCCCTCTTTAGAATAATTAAGAAGCAGGATCTACTCAACCACATCAACCTCCAAGTTTAACAGTAATATGAGGTTTGATAACCATTGACCATATGTCTTTGATGGTTCATATCATAAATGTGAACCTTTTTAATGTTTTTCTTCCTCGGAGACCAGGTCTATAGTGGAGGTGGTAAGGAGGAGCAATCCCTCCATCCCTTCCTCCTCCTAGTACTCATGTTCCTCATTGGGCTAGACGGTTCACCTGCAGAATGGTTGTGGACATCTTCATTTCAATCAGGCATTCATCCCCGATCTATATCTGAATAATTAGCAAGGACATAACTCAATCCGTCCTATTAAAACACTTAAAATATATCCCTCAATAGATTTTATGTCTTATACCATGAGTCCAAAACCACTTACTTCCCATTACTGGTTTGGTCGTCCATCTCCATAGTATGTCCCTGAGACCCATTCCATGAAACACCATAACCTGAATTAGTAGCCTCATCAATGCTATTCACCTCTCTATCATCCATCTGCACAACCACATCCTTAAACCCATTCTCTTGAATTCCCACATGAGCCACATGTGGATGAACTATAATGTCATCCATCACATTATCCATGTGCGGTAGTGAAGAAGAAGGTATGTCCAGTTTGACATAGATAAGAGGATTGATATGATGAAAGATGGATTCCATTTGACGATCTGAACACATATACATAGCAATCAGGTTCCCTACAATACACATAACTGATGGATTATAAAAAGGAAGGGGGGGGGATTGAGAAATCTTACCCAATATTCCATCGTTGGAAGATTTTGTTTCATATTCCAATCAAAGGACCACCAAAATAGAAAAAATCTGAAGCCATTGAAGATGAGATGTGATCTCGACCGTTCCTTGATGAGATAAACCTTAGACGAAATGTGTATCATAATATGAAAATTTTCCAACTACGCAACAATCTTGTTGTCCTTTGATGGAAGATGAGGGTTTCAACCCGATCAATGGGGGTGGGAACGGAAAAGGGGATGGTGTCGTCGGGGAAAGAAAAAAACCCAGCTAGGGTTCCTCCATATTTCATTTCCATATGGAATGGTCTGGCCAAATCCTTGAATCTACCACTCCCCCAAGATGAGATTATTACTATGGGAATTAATGACCTCCATGAAGAAGTATTAACACAACTCTCCTCAGTAAAATATACAAGTGGGTTTTTGGGTTTCTCTTACATTTATAGACTAATAGAATATTTCATATAGTGGACTAAACTCAAGTCATGAGTAGCCACGTTGGCCCAATGAAAATGAGTGGGAAGAGCTGAAGTATCCTTTTTTATTCTTAAGACACACCTACAGCAACACCATATATGAGGCCTACATAAAATCGTGAAGAATCCCCTCTGATGTTGAAAACAACCTCCAACTTGATAAGAAGAGCATATAGGTCCTAGGAAAAACCAATTTGAGGAATGTAGGAATAATTTTTACTCATTATGAGATGACCAAGTATATGGTTACTTTGTAGTTGCCTATAACTACAACTTTTTCTTCCTACCATAACCATAAATGGATGATATAGTCAGTCTCAATGACCAACCAAATTATTTTACCTTAGATTAGATACTTGGAGACACCATAAATGTTTGTTTCATATTGAGAGACCTCTTGTACAGGATTATATATTTTAGAAAATTCAAAAGTTGGGCACCACCAGCACAAGTGCCATATATTTCCACAACTGACCCAAATGAAGGAGATGAGTGAATACAAATTGATTAAAATGGGAGTATAATTTCGATAACATGATGAAAGAGAAAAAAAGTAAAAAATCTCATGAAATAATTCATGTGCAGTTCAAGCAACCAATTGTGCCTCCAATATCTCCTATGCAACATATCTGACTTACCTAGCCTCACAATCCTCCATGAAATGGCTGTCCAAGAAGTAGTTTGAAAATAAATGTAGAGAGAGTGTCTAAGAGAATAAACCCATGTCAAGGCCATAGATAACTTTTCCCTCTTAGAAATTATCCCAATATATATGAATTCACATGAACCACCCCTGGAAGATGGAGTCGTGGTGGAAACCAACTTTTGGCCATAATCCGGACCAGATTAACAAGGTTATAGATACACTCAAAAGATCCCTTTATTATAACAAAATAGGTAGAAGAGCATTCCCCTACACCTGCATGAAGTGTATGTCCTAAGATTCCTAGAATATCCATCAGAATAGGTCCATTTTTCTAATTTTCAATGGCGTGTAAGAAGACATTCTCATCCAAAAATAGAGGGCATAAAAGTACCACATGCTCCTAGATCGGCTACCAATCCATCCGAATACAATGCTCATATCCCAAAAGAGCCAATGAAATCTCATCCCCAATTCTAGAAGTTCCAGACTTATGATTAGAAATATGACATTCTGAAACATTTGGATTTAGTACTAGTAAGGATTTCAATCCTGGATGCCCAAATTTTTTCAAATGATCTTATGGAAGCACTTATCAAAGGTTTTTTTATCCCATAAGAGATTTAATCCAAAGTTGTCACCACTAAAGTCTATCAGATAGATACTAATCCTAAACAATTCCATATAGTCATCTATTTACAATCAAGATGAAGGCACCAGTATGTCGGGAAATAACATTCCCCTATATGTCTCCATAATGATAAATGATATTGTTGCTTGAAATGTATTCATGGATAATGTATATGGAGTTAATCTTCTCTTGGTGGAAACACTTTTTCGGCTGGGTTACAAAGAAGATAAACTCACATCAACAGATAGAACCCTTTTTAATTATGAAGAATGTGAGAAGAAATAATTAGTATCAATCAATATCAAAACTTGATTTTGTGACCTTGTAGCTGAGTCATAATTTCTCATGGTTTGGGAAAAAATGTCCTTCATCATTCATCTTGGAATGCCTTTGTTACATCATCACATGAAGACTCCATCATCCTACCAATAGTGCTTTATATATTGTGCTAATGCACAAAATGGGATTTCATACACTGAAACAACCTCATTAGAATCATGTGAGTCACACTATATTGATGTTGTATTACATGACCAGAAAGGGACATGACACTTGGTCGATGGTATTGATTGTGCCACTACCCCAAATGTTGTGGATATAGTCCTGTTGGCCCCTTCAAGCAGCCATGTAATGAATAAGTACTTCCTATCAATCAGGTGTAGTCAATGAGTCCAAATTCAAATATGTATTCAGTAGTTCTCACAATTTCAATCATTTCAACCATTCCTAATAGTATAGAAAAATTTTCTCATCCCATAAATCATGGTGAATGAATGAATGTAAATTATCTCAATCCATCATTAGATCTATCATGACCCATCCCTCGGGGCGACATACCCTAACCGTGTATCCTGAAGGACAGGGGTTGGTGAATAACACCAAAGGCATCAACCTGTATGTGGGTGGAATTTTTTGAGTACCTGTATGCATGCGCACACACAACCACATCCCATGATAGAAATGTAAAACTAGAAAACCACTTTATATAACCACTGAGTGCGAGCACAACTGAATGTCGTATGGGAAAGAATAAAAGCCCAATGAAAGACTGACTGAAAAATATGAATGTACAAATGAAACCCTATATCAATATCCACTAAAAACCCCACATGATATTATGAGATGAGTAGCTACTAGAAGTTGTGGGAGTATGTACCACCTGTCTGATCTCACCGGTCCCCTCCTAGTCATAGGACACTATGTACTCTGTCGAAGTGTCGATCGTCTGCACCAGACTCAATACATGCGGTCAAAGCCCGTACAGGGGTGAGTAACAAAATATTTAGTTGGTTACCCGGAAACAGAAAGTAAAGTCCACAATAGAATACTCAAAACAATCCATTAATCAAGATATATCACACTAGATATATTCATGAGTTGGATAATATAACCACTGGTCAAAATTTCAAACACCATGGGATGCTAGAGGACTCCTCCTCAATGATTATAGTGGGCCTACCAAGTCACAAATAAGACAATTTCCACTAACCTTAAGACTATTGTGGTACTCATCCATAATTATTACCATTGGTATGTTGGGCCATAAAAGAGCCTCTTCCCACTGTGGGCAGGCCAGGTCACATAGAAGCTAGATCCCACTTATCTATGATAATACACAGGTACCCCTCTTGTCGAGTAACGTGGGTCTACCATAACGCATAGAAGTCAATCCCCACTATTGGCCTTCTAGGTCACACAGAAGCTGCTTTCCACTAGGCCATAGTATCTGATCCACACAGTGTCTCAAGACAAAAGTCTTTAGGTCTCACCAACACATAGCTTTTTTTCACATCGCACGGTTGATATCGGGAGAACCGCTCTTCAATCCATTCATCCAATTTAAAATTCTATGAAATGCACCATGGAGTGTACCAAATGATCTGGCTCATCGCCAGGGTTTCAATGCTGGAAACATCTCATCAATCTAACGCTCAGTTTTTATGATATTGACATTTTTTAAAAAAGGGGATGGTTCGGTCTGCCCACAGGCCGACCCGGTCAGACAGACCCGATCCATCCTAGGGTCCAACGACCCAACCTAGCATGGGCCTGATCTTCTAGGTTCCTCAGTCTTCCAGAGGTGGACTGACCTTTGGTCTGGCTGGGACGCGGCTAGTACCACCTCTGGCTCCCCACTCTCCCCACGGTAGATTCGGGGTGGTTCCCTCTATATGTGTCAAGCTATTGTGATTCCTTTAACATGGATGGCCAATTTGGGTGCCCTAGATCCCATCAACCCATGTCTGCAGGATGTTCCTACGACGTGGTTGAGGTGCCACATCCACCTCGAATGGTTTACATCTCAGTCGGCGGTATTACTACTCCGTCGTAGCACGATCCGGCCGTGATGGTTTTCCCTGTGCGTCGACATAATATTCTGCGAACCACATGGTCGGATCCGGTGGTATATTCGTCATACTGACTATGCCTATGGCCTCTGTGGGGGAGGGAGGTCTCCTTCCCAGTGGGGTCTCGAACATTCCTTTATTCTATTATATAAATTCTTCCACAAAGAATGAAAAATCCATATGGGGGTTGGGCCTTGTTCATGTTATCCCACACCCATAACATTATATATTTAAAACATTGGAGGATTAGGAATGATGATCGATCAACAATACTATAATACCATAAAGAAATCCTTGAAATATCTCTCTCCTCCAACACGAACGATCGCGGATCAACCTGTTCATGGGTTGATTTGTATTCATCATTTAAAATAATAACGGTGAAAAACATGAATCAAAACCGACCCCTACATCAATCGACGTTCAACGTTGAAGCACTCCAAACTCGAGGGTTCATGCTCCATTGGCGTTCATAATTTCCTGGTCTTGTTCTATGTACGGTGTCGACCTCGCTAGTAATCCTACCTGAGTTCATCACTCTTCATAGGGGAGGAATTTCATCATAGGTTTTTACTAAAATATCCATTGTTTGATTCCCAACTCTACAATGTGTTATATTAATAAAAGAAATCCCATTGCAAAATCTCTTTTACACTACGACACCATGCCACTACGCTTTTTAATTTTTGAAATAGTGTATTGGTTACACTTTCACAAGAAAGAGTCATTAAAGGTTTTATTTAATGTGCCCTGTCACTGCACCGAAAATCTGTCATCGTCCACTGAACTGTGTGAAAGAAAATAAAATAAAATTTTTAAGTTGTTTTATTATTTTCGGAAAAGTTTGAAAACTATCATTTTTTATTGACACTTTCCGGTCAATGTTATGTCCTTTCTAGGAAAATCCTGGTGTTTTGATTTCAATGGTTCCCGTAAATATTTGATCTAAGTAGTGGTTCAAAAGTTAGAAAAACCCACACGAAAAGTTATGTAATTGAACTGAATAAATATTCAAAATTATGTTATGGGCTCACCGGGACCCAGAGTCATGTGATGTCAGTGAATGTGGTCTCAAAATAATTCCATACAATTTAAAAAATACAGAAATTTTTGGTATTTTGATTTCTCCACACTAATTATTTATTTCAAATAAATACAAACCAATTTCTAATCAATCAAATGGGGGTACTGATCACAAATATGAGCCTCCCACTGCCATGTTCTCTTCTAAAGATTATCGTGCTCCCGCCGAAAGCGCTCCAGAGGAATTGAACATCCATAGAGGACCCTCTCTTATTGATCATCTATATCAAATGAGAACTCCTCAAATTTCAACTTCTTGCCAATTACATGCTTTCCCTAGATGATAACGTGTGATGGATCATGCACGTACCTCCTTAGTTGTGACACATGGAAAACATCGTGCACCCGGTGCATCTTTGGGGGAAGAGATAGGCAGTACGCCACCACAACGACCCTACTGAGACTCTGAAAAGTTCTAATGAACCTCAGAGATAACTTTCCCCCAGCCAAATATCTACAAACCCCATCGGGGTGAGTCTCAAAAGAAAATATGGTCTCCCTCGTATAGTTACAAGGGCATTCATTTCATGTCATAATTCCACTTCTACCATCTCTATGTAGTCCTCATCTGCTCCTGGATAATAATCACCCTCTGAGTGGTAGCCTATAACAACTCTAGACCCATGTGTGTTGACTCCCTTGGGCCTGTTCAGCATAGAGGTGATCTACATGGTCATCTGTATGAGGCCTCAAATTGTGTCATGCCAATGGTGGAGTGATATATATTGTTCTATGAAAACTCTACCAGTGTTTGGTGGTACTCCCAACTACTACAAAAATCAAGGGCACATGAAAAAATAATGTCCTCCAATGTCATATGGTCCACTCCATCGGACCATCTGTCTAGGGGAGAAACGTTTTTCTCAAGAACAACTGAGTACTGAAATCCACCTTCAACCCCTTCCATAACTAGGATATAAACTATTCATCATAGTCTTCGATTATCATAGAAGGCACCCCATGAAGCTACACTATATCATGGATATAAAAGAATCCCTACCGACATCTAAAGGTTGTCTTTGATATTCCTTCATCCCATACATGAAGCTGAGGATAGCCTGATCTGGGGTCTATCTTATAGAACCATCATACTCCTTTCAATTGATAAAAGAGTTAATCAATCCTTGGAAGTGGATAATTTTCTTCACCACCACCATGTTCAGGCTCCATAAGTCCATGCATAGCCTTAAAATCTTATATTCCTTCTTAAAAACAACACTAGGGCTATCCATGCTGAAATAGTGGGCCTTAAAAACCCCTCCTCATGCAAGTCCTCCAACTATGACATTAACTCACATAGCTCTACAAGAGACATCCGATATTACGGTTTTGATATCTGTGCCATCTATGGGTACATGTCAATATAGAATTATACATCCCTGTGAGATGATATTCGTAGAACATCTTCAGGAAAGACAACCTCATCCTCTTCCACCACAATGGGAATTTTCAGACTCATCTTGTCCACCATACTGAGGGTATTTCTAGCCAACTATTGAGCGACCAGCTGAACCATCCTCTGAGAGATTCCATCTCGTGATGAAAATTTTCCTTTCTTGCTGGTGAAGGAAGACCTAGTCCTATTCTCACAAACACATCACAAATTGTTCCTATAACATATGTTCTGTGCATGGACTGTTGATAAATTGGCTATACCCTAGATGACGTCATAAGGACTCGATGCTACTACTAGGGAGTCTCAGTCAAAGCTATCTTATCCTATAGTAATCTCACACAAATGGAACAAGTGTGTAATCAAAAAATCACATCCTTTTAAAGACTCTAAATGCAAGGATCGAGCTAATATATCCACCATATTCTCTGATCCTAGAATGATATATATGGAAAGGAAAGAGTGACTAACACCATCATCTATAATAACTATAGCTAAGTTGGAGGAGAAAATTATCATACATCTAATAATCTCTAGAGTGTCCTGGTCATTGGCCTCCATTGTCTGATGATGGACTCATCTGATATACTGGCTCCCTAAGCCTGTGTTGGACCACCTGGGGGTGGTGGTGGTAACACCTCGAACCATCATCCACCACCCACCGCTCAGCCTCCTCCCCTACCACATCTACCATCCTACATAACTCTTCAATCAAACCACTACCTCTTTTTTCCAGTCTCTTAATCATATGTTTATCTTCTTCATGCAGTGATGAGCAATCACGATCCATGTTCCCCTTTCTGCTATATGTGAAGCATAGATTTTCCCCCTGCTCACTCCCTCTCCTCTAGGGCCCCTCACTAAAGACCCCAAGTCGCATGGTCACCCCCTGAAAGACCTGGAGCACTTGGGACCTTTTCTCCGATATCTACTACTAACCACTGAAGACCCAGGTTCCTTAGGTTGACTGGTGCCTCCAAATATCATCACCAGACCTTCCAAGAATATCTCTATAAGAAGGGGTCACTCCAACACTCTAGCCTAAGTGGGGATACTGAATGACACCATGGATGCCCTGATATCCCTTCTGAATCCCTATTCAAATGTCTGGGACCTAATGAAAGGGTTTTTCACCATGTGTGTGGAGTATCAATTGAGGTTTTTAAAGCTCACAGAGTACTCAAAAACTGACAAGCTGCCCTTTTGTAGGTGAAATAGCTCATGTATGTGCAACGAGCACAAGGTCGCAGGAAAAAACTACTCCTAGAAAATCCACTAGAAAAATATCTGGGAGAGGATCATCTCATCATTAATCTGGTTGGTCATGATCCACCCTCTCCCAACTGATACATGTAGAATGATCGTGGCTATGATCGCCATCTGGTCAAGTGGTGTTCTCACTATGTGGAAGACATGCATCACTGCCTCCTCCCTGTCCTGAGAAACCTAAAGATCTATCTCTCCCCATAACCTAGGATGTCCATAAATCTAGAACACATTCAAGGTCCTGAGACTATGAATATCCTCTACATGTAGTTACTTCGGATCAATGGGTGGTGGTAACACTGGTGGACCACCCGAAGGGACCATATCTAGCACTAGTCCCAGAACATACGCCTCATCGCTAGGTGGGTTGCCCATACAATAATGTATCAGTAGATCAACTAGATGTCTAAATGGAGGAATCCTAAAATAGGTAAATATGTACAATAGTAAGAATATTATACATGGTGATATTACACTTGTTTTATAATATCATAAGTATATAATTATGAAACAAATTATTTCGTGAATAGACCTGAAAAACAGAATTCATGGTCCTGGTGTATGGATATGTCGGCCGCGACACTAAGACTGGACACCTTGAATGTAAATGTCATATACTGAAAATTGAACAATGTTGCTCTAAAAACAAAACAGACTCTCGGTCATTGAGGTAGAATCGACCACCTCTAATACCACATTATCATGACCCATCCCTTAAGTCATGTGCTGTGACATACCTCAAGACTCCCTCTTGAAGTCTAGGGGAAGTTTAATAGTGCTGAAGGCGTCAACCTCCATATGAGATCCATTTCATGTGTACCTGTATGAATTCATGCACAAAACTACAGGCCATGCTGGAAATGTAAAACAATGATGCCACTCTAGGTGACAACTAAGTGTAAGTACAACTGAAGGTCAAATGGGCCAGAATACAAACCCTATTAAAGACAGACTGAGAAATAGGAATTTATAATAGAAACACTTCATTTCCATCCATTGAAAACCCCACCTGATGGTAGGAGTAGTGTAGCTACTAGAATATGTGGTTGTATTCCATCCCTACCTGATCTCACTTGATCCTGCTAGGTACTAGGCCACCAAGTCCTCCAATGAATTGTCAATCATTTGCACAAGACACAAAACATACTGGAGAAGCTCATGCAAGGGTGAGTAACAATATACATAGTAGGGGAAACAAAAACACAATGTAAATAAAAGAACCCAGACCTTCTTTTTTAGGTATGTTTTCCTTCTCTACCCATTTTTTATAAAAGAGGAGAGTCTGGAAATTTTGTAAGTACACACCATGTACTTTACAAGTACACACCATGTACTTTTACTCTCCTTGGTGTTGTGTGTTGGTCTTGTCCAGGCCAGTCACAAGGGGTGTAGCGATGAGGTGGATTCCGATTAATACGGCGTACAAAAGAGGTGAGTACACGATGTGTACTCAAGAAATACAAACCGTGTTCTTTTCTTTTTATTTCAATAATTGGACTGGGATTGTGCCTAATCCAAGTTTTAATCTTCTTCTCCGCCTAATTACGTCTCGAGTGACCTAGAGGGATGATTATTCTCCGAGCCACATATCCTTCACTAGTTGTCCATATCAAACGCTGTTAGGTGCAATAGAATCATAGCGGTTAGTTCTTGGTTCTTCTTTGGCCATGTTTCCTGATTCCTCCTCTTGTGAGTGTAATATGAGGTTGAACAATTCAGCTGTTTTTGTAGATTTACTCCATTCTAGACAGATTCACAGGCCGAGGTTCATGAATATCAATCTTCTGGGATTGAGGTTAGTGGTTTTTTTCCCTACATTGAATGTCTTTGAGTTTTTGTTGCAAAAGTATCAGATACCCATGTATCAGGTATCTTAGGTTAGGATTTTGATCCCGTATCATTATCTTCCTTAGATTTCATGAATTTGTGAGTTTATTAGATGATTAATAAATGATTGTTAGAATGTATGAGGATCACCCCATGGGTGTTTCCCCTTGTTTTGGCTGTTGAATGCCATTTGGCACGATTTTCCTATGAGGAAACCCTATTGCACATTGCTAGTATTCCTGTTGACTTGATTGAATTTATTTCCTGGTGTTTATATGCTTGTGGATGCATTGTAGCTATTATCCAAGTAGTTGCTGAACTAACTTAGGCTACTAACAGTTGATTACACACAACTAAACTGCTCAGGGATGAGTGAACCTGGTGTGGTAGACTAAAGGGGGAATTGACGATTAGGGATTCCCTAGAGAGTCTGTTATAGTTAGTATCGATCGTAGGACCTAGGGAAATTGGACTTTTATACTTCCTCAGAGTTTCCTTAGTTACACAGCGAGACAATAGGGGGAATTAGATGTAATTTCTTCCTCATAGAGTCTTTATATTTAATTATAATATCACAGGGGAATTGACAGTGAGAGCTTCCCAGAGTGTCTTTTCCTTTGTAAGTCTACTTGACTAGAGGGGATTGCTAGTAAGATCCACCCAGAGAGTCAGGGATTAATTTATTGGTTTTTTGTGACGAGTCCACCAAGCCGAAGAACAAGCTTGTGTTTTCACTACTTTCTATTTAGGTAGACTGCTGAGTTAGCTCTTGTGATTACTTGCTTTCCTTGGGAGTATTTATCTATTGCCGGGTTCCATGATTGATAGCTAAATTATTCTACTTAACTAATAAATAACTATGAATGGATTTATCTAGGATTTCTTACTCTAGTGTACATATTCTTCTCTTCTGCATTTATTTCCCTTACTTTTTCTATATTACTCACTGACAGTAGGGAAAGGATCTCGTGGTGATTGCGTACTGAGATTAGTCTCACACCGTGTTTGGGTCCTGCTTTTCAGTTAAAACAGGTTATGTGGTTGAAGGTATGGACATAGATTGTGTCCCTTCTACATCTGGTACATGATTGATGGTTGGAACTGGAGAACATAGGACCGAGATTAGGCTTGCGATACGGCTAAAGTTGCTATTTACTTTCGTACATTGTTTTCTTTTGTATTCAGCATGTTGTTGTATTTTCTTCTTTCCATAGATACTTGTACCTACTACATCATTATCATTATCATTATATGTTCATTTCTTCTGTTGTTTAATTTTTGTGTTATTATGCTGTTTATTGCTTCCACTATTAAATATTGTTTTTATTGCCTTGTATACCTTACCAAATGATGGCATAGTTTCCCCAATAACTTACGAAGGCCCTCATGGCTAGTCGGCAGTCTCTGGTGTTTGGGGAAATGCGCTTGAGGTCATGTGGTGAACCAGGTACGCGGCACTTGTGGAAGGGCTCCGGATTCAGGTCTTTATAATGTGGTATCAGAGGCGGTTCATTCCTTTTTCTATTGACCTTCTATTTAGCAACATTAGACAGGAATAGGACAGAATAGGTAAATGGTAAATAGCTATGTCCAGGCATTCTAGAACCCATGTATAGGGAAAAATCCATATTACCTCGAATATTGCAAGTTTTGATTTTTGTGAATGTTACAGTTTAATTGATTTCACCGTTGGGTGATGCACTTGTTTTGTGTTGTTACTATTATATGATTGTGGTTCTATTTTGTTGCAACCTGATGAGATGAGGGTATGCCATCTCATTCATCATATAGGTACATGTTATAATATCACTTTCCATGCACATTTCCTTACCATCTAGGTTCCATTAGAGATTGCATGTTGTTGTGATAGGATTTGTGATAGACAATGCATGTTGTTGTGATAGCTGCTATGATAGAATACCTACTATGTTGATAGGGTATCGTTGTTTTGGGAATTCTTATAATGGACTCCAAACAGTGATCTTAGAGTTGTTATGGTCCCTCAAGGATCTGAATTTGGTGGTTCGTGAGTTCTTATAGTGTGGCTTGTTATATGCACCGTTATGATTCCAAGATTTGATTCACGGGGAGTATAGGCCCCCACTGATCGGAATTTGGCACCTTAACATTTGTTTTTCTGTGTTTTCTGGGCTCCGGTGCAGTTATGATGCTACTGCAAAAAAAAAATAGAATACACGGCATGCACTTTATAGATACACGCCGTGTAGTTTTTGGCCGTGTCACTGACTGTGTGGACATGGACCCGGAGCTGTAAATGGTTTTCGGGAACATGTCGTGTATGGTAGGGACACACCGCATAGAGGTTAACTAGGAGCCTGGATGTGTAAATAACAACACGCTCCAGTTAATGCATTTTTAGTACACGCCGTGTTTGGTATGCACACATTGTGTATCCTTTCCCAGGTACCCGTTAATGTTTTGAAAAACATGTGTCAGTGTTATCTTCTCTTATACACGCCGTGTCTGTTCGAAACACGCCGTGTAAGTATCATCCGACTACCCAGCTGTGTCACGAACAACATGGGCCAGGGTTTCCCTTCATGTAAATGTTGTATCTCTTAGAAACATGCATTGTAGTGTCAACCATGTGTCAGGCCGTATCGCTAAGAACACGGGCCAGGTAATGCATGTACATTACACGTCGTGTCTGCAGCAAAAACGTCGTGCAGTCTTCGGCTGGGACAGTCAATGTAACTTAGTCATGTATGAGTAACCGGGCATGGAGAAAAGGGTCAGTACATGCCGTGTAGTTTAAGAACATTCCGTGTAGCCGGGTAGTTTACACAGCCAGGTATGGCCAATGTACACGCCCTGCGTAAACTTTTAAGAAACACGCTGTGTAGTAGTACTACACGCTGTGTAGTCATGTTTTTCACAGATATAATGGTTTCTCCCCCCTGTTCTATTTAACTATCCTATGTTGTAGCTGTGTTCATCTTTAATGAATGTGTGCTCTGATCATTCAGAGCTATGGAACCGATACCTCCTCATGTTGCATGCCAGGAACCAGGCAGCGATCGTACGCCTGATACGACCGATCAGGGACTTCCAGAAATTCAGCCCATCATCCAGGACATGGAACCTGTAGTTATTCCAGACACAAGAGCTGATGCTCAGTTCAGATACGGTTTCATGAGATTCATACAGACCTTCTAGAGGGTTCAGCATCCTGCCACGACTATGGCAAAGCTAACGCGGGTCTTCCAGCAGCAGCATCCTCCAACATTCATAGGGGATGGAGGACCTCAAGCTGCAGAGTCATGGATGTAAGCCAAGTTGTCCATCATTGATCATTTGGAGATTCCTCCAGAGTGGAGGGTGAAGCTCTAAACGTATATGCTTCGAGATTCCTCCAAGAGATGGTGGGACGTAGTATCTCAGACAGGGCACCAGTAGGTTATGTCTTGGAATGCGTTTCATCATACGTTTGACGACTACTTCCACCCAGTGACACTGAGGGCTGACAGAGCCAGGGAGTTCATGAGCCTGGAGCAGGGTACTCTCTCAGTTATGGAGTATTCCTCCTGCTTCACTGAGGTACAGTGATTGTAACACCCTGAGATTTTATGAAAAATATTCTTTTAATTTCATTAATGTCTTGTGTTTTATTCTACACTAAGATTACCTTGTGCTATACGCAACACCGTATTAGCTTGCAGTATATGCAACACTATTCTTGGATCGTGTTACACACAGTTTTGATAATAGTTATTCTATGAAAAATTGAGTATATATATATATATACATATTAAATGTATAAATGAAATATGGTTGGATTCTGTTATACGAAACAATGAAGGATTCTTGCGCAACACGCAACCCTGACTTGGCTTGCATTACACGCAATCGTGACCTTCCTCGATAGTGTGTGTTGTACGCAATACTGGGTTTTACTAAACAACGATATATTATTATAATATTGTTATGAACTAGCCATTATGAATAGTGTGACCTAAATTTTGAATTTTATAACATTATTATTCATCTTACAAATTTCTAGAACATTGTATAAGAACAAAATAAATTTTTCGGGTAAAATAAGTATTTTTCAAAAAATGCAGTTTTTCCGCCTTTTGATGGAGCACCCACTTTAAATCTAGTTTTTAAATTTTTATAAGTTCAATTTGACAAGATAAAATTCTTATTTTGAATCAGGATATAAAAATTTACATTAGATAATGTTTTGATATTTTTCCGATAACTATCATATTTTAATGAATAGTAAAAACACGCTATATTTTAATTAAAGACAACTTTTTTCATTGTAATATCTTATGTCGTTAAATTATAACATTTAATGGTTTTAAAGTATAAATAGAATATATTATTACCATTTAATATAATGTATGTCATTAGCATTGATTTTACCTTGAATTCGTAGGTTAAATCAATTCAATCTTTTGTAATGTTTTAAAAAAACCCCGTTTTCTTTCGACAACGGGATTAAATTTAATTTAATTTCTGCATCTTTTGTGTGTTGAATTTGGAAAAATGGATTCCATATTTTGAATCAGTGGGTCCAAATTATGTTAATAAGATACTTTTTATTTTTGGTCATTGTGAATAGTAACTACGGTAAATTTTATTTACTATAGTTAAAGGTAAATCGGGTAATTAAGGGTAAATATAAGATTATAAAATTACCCTAACACTTTGAAAAATCCTATTGGATGACTAAAAGTCGACCCATATTAGCGAAAAGTCAGATTAGATTACTTTAATTAAATTTTGTTAATGAAAATAATTTAATTATTATTAAAACCAAAGAATGTGACATCATGTCACTTTCTTAAATCTTATAAGTATAATAATTTTAATCTAGTGATATAATTCATGAAACTTCGAACCTGAATAGTCTTCAGAAATATAATACAATTATATACATCATAGGAATTTATTTAGAATTTTTAGGGATTAAATAATTATCATTTATTATGACACAAAGATGATGCAGTAATTGTCTTATTAATGAAATATTGACATAAATGATGTTATAAATGCCCAAATAAATGTAATTTGAGACTTTTTATGACTTAAATTAATTTTATAGGCTAATATGACAGGTTATTGTTGATATAAGTAACTTGTTTCGAACTTATCATTTTGTTATGAATTTCATAAAAATCATGTACCAAATAATGTCAAAATTGACAAAAATTAGTTTTTAAAAAAAATATTATATTATTAATTGTTATTTAATTCCTAAAAATCTACTGTTCGTCCAAATGATGTAGATAAAGATAGATATATTAATAATAAACAACTTGGGGTTCTTTTGGCTTGTTATGGTATGTTTATTAACCATATAGTGTCAGAAAACAAAAAGACACGGTAAAAGTTAAATTATTTAACATAGAGTTAAATCTAATTGATAAGGTTAAAATAATACCATAAACATGTCTAAATCCTATTGGATGATATTATTTCGACTCACCCCCACTTTATCTTAGAAATAAGACCCTTTGGAACCATTATAAACCGAATTTTACTTTAATATAAAATAATATTTGGAGATTTTCCTAAGGTGCCCCTCTCCTCCCTTATAAAAGGGAACATCCTCCCTCTCTTCCTCACACAACTTTGAGCCTTCATGCTCGGCCAACCCCTGAAAAATTCTCTTCTCCACTTCCCTAGAAACATCCTAGAGGATCTGGTCCTCCTCAAAGTCCAATTTCAGTGCCCTAAGAGAAGGTCTCAAAGAGGCGATTCAAAGAAGAGGTAATTTCTGTTACCGATTCTTTCAACTTTATTTCTTCTTCCACTTTTCTTCTTAGTTTTTTTCATTATGAAGTAATAACATCAGTATCACTCATATACTGATATGTTATTATAAGTATTAAACAATCCTATTTCACCATCTATCCATCCTAGGGAAAACGAAATCACCGCGCGTGCGTACTTACGGAATACCTTCTCCACGCCGTGGTGAAATATATTTTCCACCACCACCTTACTTGGATGGGTATAATGGTGTAAATAATAACTATATATTATTATTTTATAGTGATATTTATTCTGAAATAGTATACATAAACTCCAATACAGTCCCACGATCATGAGAATGATATCATCGCCCGTGCGTACGTACGTACTACCTTCTCCACGACACGATGAGATCCATTCTCCACTTTAACCATTCATGAATGATTATAAAGTATATATAATAAGTAATCATGAAATATATGACATAATAATGATACTGGATTTATGTGTATATATATGTATGTCATCTACTTAATTCCGTTCAACTCAATAAGGAAAAAAAACAGCGTTCATGCGTACGTACGACCTACCGTCTACATGAATGGTGTATTTCTTTCTATTTACTGATTTATTATATATAAGTATATTATGAATATATATATATATATATATCATGTTTTATATTCTGGAATTAATTAATCATGATCTATGTAATCATATGAATAATTACAAGTCAAAACACGGACGACAAATGAAACAATTTTACCCAAAACACTCTTTAACATGGAATTTACAAAGTGTACGGGTAATATAAAGTCATAAGTGAACCATATATGATATCATATCAATGAATATGAATCTGTAATAAGTCAATGACATTATTTAAATCATTATACAGGAGTTTCAGACACTTACGATGCAAATCGGACCTAAGGTAAGGGAAAATATCACAATCTCATTTTTATCTGAGATTATTTATACTTTGAATGTTACTGGGGTGTATTTTATCATCCACATCCATGTTTCCTCAATATGTAATATTATTTCCATCCACCTACAATTTTTTAAAACCTATTTTACCCTTTCGTATGTTTTTATTAAAAGATATCAAAGGAATCTTTTGTCGTTTTTCATACGAGGTACTTTTTGACTTTTCCGACAAAAGTACAAGAAGAATGTTTTTTTAACTTATAAGACATGAATGGATTTTTAAAAAATTATTTCCAAGAAGCATCCTGTACAAGTTTTCAAGTTTATTTTTAATCAACTTCTTTTTGTTTAAATTTTTTTGACATTTTAAGAAATGAAAAATGTTTTTCAAGAAGAAAGGATATTTTCCTCAGGAATGGAGTTCAAGTGTTTTTATCAAAATTATTTTCCATCTAAGATAATTAAGTATTCTGTTTTTATCCCTATTATTACATTGATTTGATTATGTTGTGATGGAATTATTTTTATGAATTCCTTTATCTTATATGAATTGTTTTATGATGTTATGATGTTTAAGATTCCCATTTTTATTACATGGGTTATGCTATGATGTATGGTTTATGATTTTGTGGCACACATAAGAATGGTATCATTATGAGATGGGTGGGACCTATATCTCCCTCAAATTCATTGGGTAAAGATTTTATATCTCATGAGATAGACATGGCCGGAATGGTAGGTTATACAGGTTCAGTGAAACAGGACTGAAACGAGGAATGAACTCGGTTCAGAAAGGGACTTTGTCCACTAAGATAGTCTTGGCAATGAGTATTTTCTAATAAGAAATGATTCTATATGATTATGTGTGTATTCCACAAAGTTTAATGTTTTATGTTATGATTATTGTGATTACATTTCACTGCCATGAGTTATCCCAGGTTATGAAATTATGATCTCTTTTACAGGTTAAGATTTCCAAAAGGTATGTGCTTATGTATATGATGTGATTGATATTTCTTTTTTTTACCCTTTCTGAGTATTTGAGCTCACCCCTTTAGGTTTTCTTTTCCCCAGGATATAAAGAAATGTTTTAGGTAAAAAAAGGAAGATCTTTATGGGAGATGTTGAAGATCTTTCACCAGGATTAGAAGATTATATTCCGAGTTTCCAAAGACACTAAACTATTACGATCCTTATGTGTGTGTTTTTGTTATGTACTAAGTATTCTGCAAATGTAATGTAATGTCAATGTACGTCAAGCTTCGGGTCTCTACAGTTGGTATCAGAGGGAGGTTTAGTCAACCTTTGGAAACTAGGATGCGAAAACGTTAGTGAGATCCCTAGAGATATTTCTAAGGTATGTCTAGGGATGTCCATAAGGATAAGTATATGTATAGGATACAGTCCTAGAACTACGGTAATGATCATAGAATTTAACCTAAGATGTTAGATATTGAGGATACTCCCCCTTTATTATGTTGTTTTCCCTAGCATGATTTTTGCCTCTCACACTACTCTTTTTGGGTTTTAGACGATGGATGGAACCCGAAGGAACCGTGTTGATCAATGCAATGGACAATGCAGTGATTTTCCTTCTGAATAGACAAATGTTATAGGAGATGGAGTGAAAAATCTTATTGCTATAATTACACAAGCTATGAATCATTATGGACTTCAAAATGAGCAGAGAAGGGAACAACATTCTATTGAGTCCTTCATGAGGCAACGCCCACCTTCTTTCAGTGGGTCTTCTGATCCACTTGTTGCTGAAAAATGGATCAGTACCACTGAAAAGATATTTTCAGTTCCTCAATGTTCTGAACATGATAAAGTCATCTTAGCAGTATATCATTTGGAAGGTGAAGCTGATCAATGGTGGAATCTTATAAAAAATACGAGGCAAAGAGATCAAATTTAGTCCATGGAATGGGACGAGTTCAAGAACTTATTTTTCAATAAGTAATTCCCTCGTATTCTTAGAAAAAAGATGGAGAAGGAGTTTATTGAAGTAAAGAAAAAGGATGATGAATCTGATGGTATATACGAAGCTAATTTTACAAGGCTTTCATGGTATGCATCTGGATTTATCATGCAACCTGAAAGTAAAGTTGATCGATTCTTCAGTGGCTTAAAACCAAATCTTCGAAGGGCATTAGCTATAAGAGACTTCAGTAGCTATGAAGAAATTGTACGTTGTGCTATCAAGGTAGAAATGGAAGTTGGTGTTACTTATCCATCTCATAGTTTTGACAAGAAACGAAAGATGGAGTTCAAGGAGAAATCTTAGAATAATGGTGAAAAGAAGACGAATGTTTCCTTACGCTCAAAGTGTGGAAAAAGCATGGTGGAGATTGTCTTAAAGGGACAAGTAAATGTTTCAAATGTGGAAAGGAAGGTAATCGGGCATTTGAATGTCGCAATGATGGGAAGAAGATTCCTAATGATGCAAACAAAGGAAGGGATACACAGAATGAACCTACTACACTACAATGCTTCAAGTGCAAGGAAATGGGGCATTATGCTAATAAATGCCCTAATCCAAGGGTTAGTGATGATCGACATGAGCAACCACATAAGGAAAAGGACAAAGGGAAGTCACATGCGATCACCATTGACGATGTTGAATATGATAACTATGTGGTGGAATTATTAAGTGTATATGTAATGGAATTACAAAATAATGTTTTATATAGTATTGTGGAATATTGGAATATTTATGTCTTGGTCTACTGTGGTTTTCAATAATTTTATGGTATCGGTAACCATGAAAAGTGATTGAAATATTTTTGGAATGCAGATGATATGCACATAATGAAGGTATAAAGAGAATCTAATATGTTTGATAGTGTTCATGAGCTCATGATTGATATAAGGACTAAGTGATATCATGGTTTGAGTATATAGAATTTTGAGGATTTTGGTATCTGGAAAGAGGTAACTTTTAGCATCACTCATGTTTTTAATAAGGTTCAATGGGTATTCAAGTGAGTACATGATTAAGGTCTTTGAATGTTTGGAATGTGACCAACAAGATATATCTTATGATATATGGGGATCAATGATGGTATTAAATCTCTTAGAGTGGATAGCAGTATTATGGATAAGCCTAAAGATTTGAATGGATTATGTTGGACATAAAATTTTCGATATTATTGATGGGATGTTATAGTAATATAGTTTTAGAAAAAGGAAAACCTGTAGGACGGGGGACAGCCAATCGCGTCAGACAAGGTTGTAGGAATGGAACCCACAACCGAAGTGCGACTGACCTTTATCGCCTACCACTGGCCTACAGGAAGTCCAGGGTTAGTATAAACTTGTTTTATTTTATTAAGCGGTATGATATATGAAGTATAAGTTCATTTTTGGAACCATATACGATTAATCTAACCATAAGATGGACTTATAACTTTTTCTAACCTTTTGTTTGAAAGATGTGGAATGACCCATCATTCTATCTCATGATCTGCTAACACATCACGAATAACAAATTCAACTACATTTCTTTAAGAGATGAAGTTGAAATTGTCCATAAAACGACAAAAGGTGAGACTATACCAAAATCACGAAAGTATTTCTTCTAATTCAAATTTCATAAAATTTTGGGAAATGATCTTGAAAACCAAAAATGTTGTCCTAGAAATCTTATATCTGATGAATCGGATGGAACCCTAGATCATCACAAATTTATGGCTTTGAGATTGTTGGCTTTTTCATAGCCATGTTTTCTACCGCTCTCTATCAAAGCTTGATGGTTAGATTTTTCTTCCATATCCATATTTTAACCTATGTGGAAACCCAGTGATTAGTTTATTTGGGTAACCGTTATGTTTCATACTTTTTTTTTAAGATTGGTTTTGGTATTCCTTTTTATTATGTGGGTTTCTATTAAAGAATCTTTTGAATTGTAAACCATTTATAACCCCGACGAATTTCGAGGGAAAAATTTATTTTAAGGGGGGTAGAATGTAACACCCCGAGATTTTATGAAAAATATTCTTTTAATTTCATTAATGTCTTGTGTTGTATTCTACACCAAGATTACCTTGTGCTATACGCAACACCGTATTAGCTTGCAGTATATGCAACACTATTCTTGCATCGTGTTACACACAATTTTGATAATAGTTATTCTACGAAACATTGAGTATATATATATATATTCAATGTATAAATGAAATATGGTTTGATTCTGTTATACAAAACAACGAAATATTCTTGCGCAACATGCAACCCTGACTTGGCTTGCATTACACGCAATCGCGACCTTCCTCGATAGTGTGTGTTGTACGCAATACTGGGTTTTACTAAACAACGATATATTATTATAATATTGTTATGAACTAGCCGTTATTAATAGTGTGACATAAATTTTGAATTTTATAACATTATTATTCATCTTACACATTTCGAGAACATTGTATAAGAACAAAATAAATTTTTCGGGTAAAATAAGTATTTTTCAAAAAATGCAGTTTTGCCGCCTTTTGATGGCGCACCCAATTTAAATCTAGATTTTTACATGTTTATAAGTTCAATTTGACAAAATAAAATTCTTCTTTTCAATCAGGATATAAAAATTTACATTAGATAAAGTTTTGATATTTTTCCGATAACTTTCATATTTTAATGAATAGTAAAAACACGCTATATTTTAATTAAAAACATCTTTTTTCATCGTAATATCTTATGTGGTTAAATTATAATATTTAATTGTTTTAAAGTATTAATAGAATATATTTTTACCATTTAATATAATGTATGTAATTAGCATTGATTTTTCCTTGAATTCGTTGGTGAAATCAATTCAATCTTTTGTAATGTTTTAAAGAAAAATTTATTTTCTTTCGACAAGGGGATTAATTTTAATTTTATTTCTGAATCTTTTATGTATTGAATTTGGAAAAATGGATTCCATATTTTGAATCAGTGGGTCCAAATTATGTTAATAAGCTACTTTTTATTTTTGGGCATTGTGAATAGTAACTACGGTAAATTTTATTTACTATAGTTAAAGGTAAATCGGGTAATTAATGGTAAATATAAGATTATAAAATTACCCTAACAATTTGAAAAATCATATTGGATTACTGAAAGTCGACCCATATCATCTAAGGGTCATATTAGATTCCTTTAATTAAATATTTTCAATGAAAATAATTTAATTATTATAAAAACCAAAGAATGTGACAACATGTCACTTTCTTAAATCTTATAAGTATAATAATTTTAATCTAGTGATAAAATTCATGAATCTTAGAACCTGAATAGTCTCCAGAAATCTAATACAATTATCTACATCATAGAAATTTATTTAGAATTTTTAGGGATTAAATAATTATCATTTATTATGACACAAAGATGATGCAGTAATTGCATTATTAATGAAATATTGACATAATTCATGTTATAAATGCCCAAATAAATGTAATTTGAGACTTTTTATGACTTAAATTAATTTTATAGGTTAATATGACATGCTATTGTTTATATAAGTAACTTGTTTCGAAGTTATCATTCTGTTATGAATTTCATAAAAATCATGTACCAAATAATGTCAAAATTGACATAAATTAGTTTTTAAAACAAATATTATATTATTAATTGTTATTTAATTCCTAAAAATATAAGGTTCGTCCAAATGACTAAAGTAAGGATAGATATATTAATAATAAACAACATGGGGTTCTTTTGTCTTGTTATGGAAAGTTTATTAACCATATAGTGTCAGAAAACAAAAAGACACGGTAAAAGATAAAATATATAACTTAGAGTTAAATCAAATTGATAAGGTTAAAATAATACCTTAAACTTGTCTAAATCCTATTGTATGAGAGTCTTTATACCCATCCCCACATTATCTTCGAAATAAGACCCTTTGGAACCATTATAAACCGAATTTGACCTTAATATAAAATAATATTTTGAGATTTTCCTAAGGTGCCCCTCTCCTCCCTTATAAAAGGGCACCTCCTCCCTCTCTTCCTCACACAACATTGAGCCTTCAAGCTCGACCAAACCCTACCAAATTCTCTTCTCCACTTACCTAGAAACATCCTATAGGTTCTGGTCTTCCTCAAAGACTAATTTCAGTGCCCTAAGAGAAGGTCTCAAAGAGGCGCTTCAAAGAAAAAGTAATTTCCGTTACGGATTCTTTCACCTTTATTTCTTCTTCCACTTCTTCTTCTTAGGTTGTTTCATTATGAAGTAGTAACATAAGTATAACTCATATACTGATATGTTATTATAAGTATTAAACAATCCTATTTCATCATCTATCCATCCTAAGGATAACGAAATCACCGCGCGTGCGTACGTACGAAATACCGTCTCCACGCCGTGGTGATATCTATTTTCCACCACCACCTTACATGGATGGGTATAATGGCGTAAATAATTACTATATATTATTATTTTAAAGTGATATTGATTCATAAATAGTATACATACACTCCAATACAGTCCCATGATCATGAGAACAATATCATCGCTCGTGCGTACGTACGGACTACCGTCTCCACGAAGCGATGAGATTCATTCTCCACGTTAACCATTCATGAATGATTATAAAGTATATATAATAAGTAATCATGAAATATATGACATAATAATGATACTGGATTTATGTGTATATATATGTATGTCATCTACTTAATTCCGTTCAACTCAATAAGGAAACGAAAACAGTGTTCATGCGTACGTACGGCCTACCGTCTCGATGAACTGTGTATTTCATTCCTTTTACTGATTTATTATATATATGTATATTATGAATATATATATATATATATAAATCATGTTTTATATTCTGGAATTGATTAATCATGATCTAAGTAATCATATGAATAATTACAAGTCAAAACACGGACGACAAATGAAACAATTTTACCCAAAAAGCTCTTTAACATGGAATTTACAAAAGTACTGGTAATATAAAGTCATAAGTGAACCATATATGATATCATAACAATTAATATGATTCTTTAATAGGTCAATGACATTATTTAAATCATTATACAAGAGGTTCGAACACTTATGAAGCAAATCGGACCTAAGGTAAGGGAAAATATCACAATCTCATTTTTATCTGAGATTGTTTATACTTTGATAGTTATTGGGGTGTATTTTATCATCCACATCCATGTTTCCTCAATATGTAATATTATTTCCATCCACCTAAAATTTTATAAAACCTATTTTACCCTTAGGTAAGTTTTTAGTAAAATATTTCAAAGGAATCTTTTGTTGTTTTTCATACGAGGTACTTTTTGACTTTTCCGACAAAAGTACAAGAAGAATGTTTTTTAACTTATAATACATGAATGGATTTTTAAAAAATTATTTCGAAGAAGCATCCTTTACAAGTTTTCAAGTTTATTTTTAATCAAATTCATTTAGTTTAATGTTGTATGACATTTTAAGAAAGGAAACATGATTTTGAAGAAGAAAGGATATTTTACTCAAGAATGGAGTTCAAGTGTTTTATCAAAATTATTTTCCATATAAGATAATAAAGGGTTATGTTTTTATCCCTATTATTACATTGATTTGATTATGTTGTGATGGAATTATTTTTATGAATTCCTTTATCTTATATGAATTGTTTTATGATGTCATTATGTTTAAGATTCCCATTTTTATTACATGGGTTATGCTATGATGTATGGTTTATGATTTTGTGGCACACATAAGAATGGTATCATTATGAGATGGGTGGGACCTATATCTCCCTACAATTCATTGGGTAAAGATTTTATATCTCATGAGATAGACATGGCTGGAATGGTAGGTTATACTTGTTCAGTGAAACAGGACTGAAACGAGGAATGAACTCGGTTCAAAAAGGGACTTTGTCCACTAAGATAGTCTTGGCAATGAGTCTTGACTAATAAGAAATGATTCTATATGATTATTTGTGTATGCCACAAAGTTTAATGTTTTAAGTTATGATTATTGTGATTACATTTCACTGCCATGAGTTATCCCAGGTTATGAAATTATGATCTCTTTTACATGTTAAGATTTCCAAAAGGTATGTGCTTATGTATATGATGTGATTGATATTTTTTTACCCTTACTGAGAATTTGAGCTCACCCTTTTATGTTTTCTTTTCCCCAGGATATAAAGAAATGTTTTAGGTAGAAGAAAAGGAAGATCATTATGGGAGATTTTGAAGATCTTTCACCAGGATTAGAAGATTATATTTCGAGTTTCCAAAGACACTAAACTATTAAGATCCTTGTGTGTGTGTTTTTGTTATGTACTAAGTATTCAGAAAATGTAATGTAATGTCAATGTACATCAAGCTTTGGGTCTCTACAGTGATTCACTCCCGTCCTGGGGAATGACGAGCTGGTTCTAGTGAGGAAGTTTGAGGAAGGCCTCAGGCTAGTGATCAGATTGTAGGTGAATGTCTTTAAGTTGAATTATATTACTCATAAAGTCAATCAGGAACTCATCATAGAGAGGAACCTGAGGGATACTAGTGCTGTGGACTTGGGCGGTACATCATCTAGGGCTGATTCTCTCCAGACAGACAGCAGGAAGCACCACCGAGAGTCTACCCGAGGCGACCCGAGGAAGCGAGGTATTCCTTCTAGTAGATGGGATGCCCCTTATGGAACCCAAGTGGTGTGTTATAAGTGTAGGAGGAGTGGGCATAAGAATCCCTAGTGCTCGAGGTACCCATTGGAGTGCCGATCCTGCGGCATGATGGGTCACCTGCAGCGTTTCTGCAAGGTTCCCATTCCAACGACTAGTGAATGGGGATCAGTTTCGACCTCATGAACAAGAGAAGGATTACCAGCTCTGTAGAAGATTGGGCGCCGGAGTTATACAAGACGTTCGGGTCAAGGTAGAGGCTTTGGACACAGTGGTCAGGCTCAGGGAGGAGCATGTCAAGGTTTTCAGGCTGTTACACAGGGTCGCGATACAGGCTAGACTTTTGCCGAAGAGAAGATTTATCAGGAGCAGGATCTCGCACCCTCTATAGTTCGATGTACGATCTTAGTAGCCTCATTTTTATATTCATCCCTTTTCGATACTGGTTCTTCACATAGAATTATCTCTATTGCTGTCGTGGAAAGCCTTGAGCTATGTGTCTTTTTGTCTCCTGAAATGTTGACTCTCGACATGACCTTTGGAACGAGGACATCTAGCATACGTCAGTGCATGGAGTTCCCTCTTGAGGATGCAGGGTATCGTTTCTTATGGGACCTCTATGTCCTGGAGATGACGGGCTATGACATCATTCTCAGTATGGAATGGTTAGTTCCCTTCCAGGCAGTAATCGATTGCTATCACCGCTGGGTGAGTTTCATATCACTAGAGGGTGAATCTTTCATTCATAAGGGAGAGTGGGATGTTCAGGAAAGTCGAGCCGGACTCGAGTATCATGGTCTAGGAGGAGTTATGGCCTAGTTTTCTAGTATTTATCTGGATGACTAGGGGACTTCACATATATATTTTCCTCTAGTGTTTGATCCCTTTCTAGATGTCTTTCCAGAAGACATTACAGGTTTTCCTCCGGAGCGTGAGGTAGACATCTTGATTGAGCTCGTGCCAAGAGCAGCACCAGTGTCCATTCCTCCTTATAGGATGACT
Organism: Viscum album; assembly: GCA_963277665.1. NCBI lineage: Eukaryota > Viridiplantae > Streptophyta > Magnoliopsida > Santalales > Viscaceae > Viscum > Viscum album. Next base: position 788,684,730 of record OY728128.1, on the reverse strand, counting down.
AAACCTGAGTTGGAGGAGCTGAAGAAGCAGTTGGAGGAGTTACATGCAAAGGGTTTCATCTGATCCAGTACTTCTCCATGGGGTCGCCTGTCTTGTTCGTGAAGCAGGAAGACCGTACCCTTAGACTTTGTGTGGATTATCAGAAGTCAAACCAGTTGATGGTAAAGAACCGATATCCCTCAATAAGGATTTATGATCTCTTCTATTAGTTTCGAGGAGCTCAGTTGTTCTAGGAGATCAATTTGAATTCGGGTTATTATCAGCTGTGTATTAGACCTTCAGATATACCTCTGACAGCCTTCAAGAGCAGGTATGGCCTCTACGAGTATACGGTTATTCCGTTTGGTCTTACGAACGTGCCAGTAGTTTTCATGGAACTGATGAACAGAATGTTCCTTCCTTATTTGTATTCCTTCGTCGTGGTCTTCGTGGACGATATCTTGGTGTACTCTCACACTCGACATGACCATGCAACCCATCTTGAGATCATTTTGAGTACACTGAGGGAGCATCAAATTTATGCTAAAATCTCAAAGTGACACTTTTGGATGGATGAGATTCACTTTCTGGGTCATGTCATCTCCGAGGTAGGAGTATAAGTAGATCCAAAGAATGTGAGATCCGTAGTTTACTGGGAGCAGTCGAAGAACGTCTTTGAGGTACAGAGCTTCTTGGGGATGGCTGGTTACTACAGATGGTTTATACATGAATTTTTACACCTAGCCGCACCGCTGACAGGCTTGACTAAGAAGGGGGTGAAGTTTGTTTGGTCCAAAGCCTGTGATTCATCCTTCTAGGAGCTGAAGGGGAGATTGACTTCAACACCGATCCTAGTTTTTTTAAAGCCGGGAAAGAGGTATACAGTTTTCTGTGATGCATCTAGCATCAGACTTGGAGCAGTGGTTTTGCAGGAGGATCGAGTGGTTGCGTATAGATCTCGACAGATGAGGCCTCATGAGAGGAATTAACCTACGAATGACCTGTAGTTGGCCGCAGTCATTCATGCTTTATATTTTTGGAGACATTACCTTCTGGGAGAACATTTTGTTGTATACACTGACCATAAGAGTCTCAAGTACATCTTCACGCAGCGTGACCTGAATCTGAGACAGTAGAGGTGGGTTGAGTATCTCCAGTCCTTCGATTTCTAGCTTGCCCATACGCCTTGGAAAGGCAATGCAGTGGATGATTCACTGAGAAGGAGAACTCAGATACAGGCAGTTCAGGAGGCCAGCAGTGAGTAAAAACTTATGTCACTTTTCTCGAAGATGCATTTGGAGGTGCATGACAGGTAGGGGCAGACATTCCTATCTTCTATGGATGTTACATCTACACTTATAGACCGAGTTCGAATGAGGAAGCTGGAAGATTCAGAAGGGGTAGTCCTATGGGAAAGCGTGTTTGGAGAGGACCCTCTTCCCGGGTGGACCGTTGGCGAGGATGAGATCTTGTGTTTCTAGTGATACGTATGGGTGCCAGCAGATATACATGAGGAGTATATGCGAGACTTTCATTACTCAGTTTGGGCAGTTCATCCTGGCGTCACCAAGATTTTCTGTGATTTACACCTCTAGTACTGGTGGCCAGGTATGAAGAGAGATGTGGCTGGTTTTTCCATGAGATGTTTCACCTATCAGCAAGTGAAGGCGGAGCACCAGCAACCAGCAGGGCTTTTACAGCAGATACCCATTCCAGAGTGGAAGTGGAATGATGTTGCGATGTTCTTTGTGACAGGGTTACTGAGATAATTGTGAGGAAACGATGCATTGTGGGTTATCATTGATAGGCTTACGAAGGATTCTCACTTCTTTCTGATAAAGGATGCCTTCAGTGTCGATGAGCTTGGATGGTTGTACGTCCGTGAGATTCTGCGCTTGCATGGGGTTCCATGTACTATAGTTTCAGATAGGGAAACCCGCTTTAATTCGCATTTCTGGTAGGGGCTACAAAAATCATTGGGTATACGGGTACTTCTGAGTACAGATTGTCATCCATAGACAAATGGTCAGTCAGAGCAAATGATCTAGGTGCTTAAGGATATGCTTCGAGCTTGCATTCTAGAATTTGGTGGTTCTTGGGAAAAGCATATACCTCTCGTGGATTTTTCTTATAATAATAGTTTCCAGGAAACTATTCATATGGAACCTTATGAGGCTTTGTATGGTAGGTCATGACGATCACCATTGTGTTGGATGGAGGCAGGAGAAGCAGCTCTGCTGGGACCTCGTCTCGTCCAGGAGACCTCAGAGAAGATAGAGTTGATTCGGAAGAAGATGTCTACTGCACAATCTCGTCAGAAATCTTATGCTGACCAGCAGAGGCGACCTCAGCAGTTTGGGGTCAGAGACCAGGTTTTCCTACATATTACTTCAAGGTTGGGAAATAAGAGGATCAGGAGACAAGGTAAGATTTCACCGAGATACTTTGGGCCGTTCAAGGTTCTAGAGAGAGTTGCGTTGGTTGCTTATAGGTTCTAGTTACCCCAGAGATATCAGGCCATGCACAACGTCTTCCATGTTTCTCAGCTTCGACGCTATTTCTCAGACCCGTATCATGTTTTTCGACCAGAGGAGGTTGAGATAGAACAGGATGCATCGTTCGAGGAGCATCCTATCAGGATTGTTTCTCATAGCGCAAAAGTACTCTGTGGTCGCTCTGTTCCTCTGGTATGAGTTCTATGGAAGCTAGGCCGTGTGCAAGACGAGACATGGGAGATGGAGCCCGATATGCGATCACAGTGGCTAGAGTTGTTCGAGGATTTTTCTTTTCCACCATTATAGGGAAATTCGGGGATGAATTTCATTATGGTGGGAAGTTTGTAAGAACTCATACCTTCTTTTTTAGGTATGTTTTCCTTTTCTGTCCATTATTTAGAAAAGTGGAGAGTCTGGAAATTTTGTAAGTACACGCCATGTACATTACAAGTACATGCTGTGTACTTTTCCTCCTCTCTAGGCCGTGTGCTGGCCATGTCTGGGCCAGTCAGATGGTTTTTAGAGATGAGGTGGAGTCCTATTAACACGGGATGCGGAAGAGGTGAGTACACACCGTGTACTCAAGAAATACATGCCGTGTAATTTTTTTTTATTTCGTTAATTGGACCAGGGTCGTGCCTAATCCATGTTTTCATCTTCTTCTCTGCCTAATTACGTCCAGTGTGACCTAGAGGGCCAATTCTTCTCCAAGCCACAGATACTTCACTGTTTTTCCAAATCGAATGTTGTCAGGTGAAATATAATCGCAGGGGTGAGTTCTCGGTTCTTCTTTGGCCATGTTTCCTGATTCCTCCTCTTGTGAGAGTTGTTTGAGGTTGAAATTTTTAGATTTTTTTGAAGATTTACTCCATTCTAGACCAATTCATAGGTCGAGGTTCAAGAATATCAATCTCCTAGGATTGAGGTAGGTGGTTTGTTTCTCTACGTTGAATTTCTTTGAGTTCTTATTGCAAAAGTGTCGGATACCAATGTATCGGGTATCTCGGGTTATGATTTTGATCCTCTATCGTTATCATCCTTAGATTTCTTGTATTCTTGAGGTTATTAGATGAATAATAATTTCTTGTTAGCATGTATGAGGACCACCCCATTGGTGTTTCTTCTTGTTTTGGTTGTTCATTACCATTTGGCACGGTTTGCCAACGAGGCAACCCTATTGCACATTGCTAGTATTCCTGTTGACTTGATTTCATGTATTTCCTAGAATTTATATGCTTGTGGATGCATTGTAGATATTATCCACGTAGTTTCCGATCTAACATAGGCTGCTAACAGTTGATTACCCACGACTAAACTGCTCAGGGCTGAGTGAACCTGGTGTGGTAAACTAAAGGGGGAATTGACGATTAGGGCTTCCCTAGAGAGTATGTTATAGTTAGTATTGATCGCAGGACATAAGGGAATGGGACTTTGTGCTTCCTCAGAGTGTCCTTAGTTACGTAGCGAGACTATAGGGGGAATTAGATGTAAGTTCTTCCTCAGAGAGTCTATATCATTTGTTGAAAGACCACAGGGGAATTGACGGTGGGAGCTTCCCAGAGTGTATGTGCCTTTGTACTTATACGTGAATAGAGGGGTTTTCTAGTAGGAGCCACCGAGAGAGTCAGTGATTTATTTGTTGGTTTGTTGTTATGAGTCCACCATGCCAAAGAACAATCTTGGGTTTTTACTGCCTGCTGTTTACGTAGACAGTTGGGTTACCTATTGTGATTACTTGCTTACCATGGGAGTATAGAGTTGTTCCCAGGTTACATGGTTGATAGCTAAATGATTGTACTGAACAAATAAATAACTGTGAATGGAGATTGGTAGGATTGATTAATTTATTGTACATCTTCTTCTCTACTGCATTTATTTCCTTTACTTTTTCTATATTACTCACTGACAGTAGGGCACAGATCTCATGGTGATTACTTACTGGGATTATTCTCACACCCTATTTGGGTCCTGCTCTTCGACCCAAACAGGTTATATGGTTGTTGGTGTGGATAGGGATTGTGGCCCTTGTACTTCGGGTACATGATTGCTGGTTGGAGCTGGAGAGAATATGACCGAGCTTAGGCTTGCGATGCTGCTGTAGTTATTGTTTACTTTCGTACTTTTTTTTAGTTGTATTCAGCACGTTGTTGTGTTTTCTGCATTCCTTAGATACTTGTACCTGCTGCATCATTATCATTATCATTATATGTTCATTTCTTCCACTGTTAGGTTTTAGTGTTTTTATGTTCTTTACTACATCTGCTATTGACTTTTGTTTTTATTGCCTTATATACCTTACCAAATGAGGGCATTGTTTCCCCAAAAACTTACCAAGGCCCTCGCTGCTAGTCGGTAGCCTCTGGAGTTTGGGGAAATGCGCTTGAGGTCATGTGGCAAACCGAGTATGGGGCACCAGTGGAAGGGATCTAGATTCGGGTGGTTATTTCAAATACCACAAAAAAATTTCAAAAGAAATTACAATGCAAGACATCTCATACCAAGTATATTCAAGTGTAGTATAGTAGAACCATTAGTCACAACGTTTAACCCCATGGGATATTGGATAAATCCTCCTCAATGAATAAAGTGGGCCTAATCAGTCACATCAACATAACTTCCAACTAACCATAGGACTACTATGGTACTCATCCCCGATGAATACCATGGGTATGCTGGGTCACATAGAAGCCGCTCCCCACAATGGGCACGTCGGGTCACAAAGAAGCCACTTCCCGCTAATTTATGGAAATACTGAGGTATTCCTCCTTTTTAGTACCATGGGTCGGTCATGTTACATAGATTACTCTCCCCAATGTGGGCCTTCCGGGTCACATCGAAGCCAATTCCCACTGGTTCATAGTACTAGATCCACAAAGTGTCCCTTGTCAGCAGTCTTTAGGTCTCAACCAACCAGAGGGTTTTCGCACGTCGCTTGCTTAATCTCGGGAAAACCGCTCCTCAAGACATTTGTTAAATTTAAAATTCAATTAAATCCTTCATATAGAATGCCAAAAGATACATCTCATCATGAGGGTTCCAATGATGAAAACTTCTTGTCAATCAGATGCCCAGTTTTCATGATATTGGCATTTTTTCAAAAATGGGACAGTCAGATTCGTGCCCGGTCTGAACCGGTCAGACTAATCCATCCCAACCCAACCTGGGGTACACTGATCTAACTTGGGATGGCCGACTCAACCCGGACCTAGATGGAAGCCATGTACCGCTCCCTGCTCTCCCTACGGTCAACGTGATGCAGTTCCCTCCATTGTTGTCATGCAACTGCGCCCCCTGTGATGCAACTGGTCAACACTACTAGAAAACTAACCTATACCAATGGTTTGGAACCGTTGTTATAGGATTCCAAACCGTTGGTATAGCCTATAACAATGGATTGAAGAACCATTTCCAAGTAAGTCGTTGGGATGGGTCTATACCAATGGTTTTAGGAAAACCATGGGTATAGACTTATACAAACGGTTTCCAGAACCATTGGTATATGTATTTCAAAAAAAATCATCTGCTGGGATTTGATCCCATGTCCCATTGTTTATCATTGAACGACCTAACCACTAACCTAAAATGACTTTTGTGAACATAATTACATAAATATATATATTTATTCTCATAATTATTTTAAATTTTTATTTTTATAATATTATCGGTAAGAAGATTTGATAAAAAATCAAAGGACCTATACCAATGGTTGTCAAAACCATTTGTATAGGGCTATACCAAATGTTCTAACAACTGTTTCTATAGGTCCTCGATTCTGGGAGTGATGTTGTTTTATGGGGGACCTTTTCCAACGGGTTGGCCAAACCGTTAGGATAGGTACCCACCCATTACCAACTGTTTGGCCAAACCGTTGCAAACCATTGGGAAAGCCAGAAAATTTTCCAAGGGTTTGGCCAAACCATTGGTAAATCCATACCCATTACGAATGGTTTTTTCAAAACCGTTGGGAAAAGTGACCTCAAATTGGGCTTTCACAACGGTTTGGCCAAACCATTGGGAAATGAGACCTATACCAAGGTTTTACACAAACTGTTGGTATAGAAGCATCAGGAAAGGTCAGATTTCTAGTAGTTCAATCAAGTTGGCCTAGATCACTACACGTGGTCTTCTATTGTGTGACTCTGATTCCCATATCATGTGGCTGCAGGCCACTCCACTGATGTGACTGAGGTGCTGTGTCCGCATCCACCGGTCGCCGACTCAACCAGCGGTCCTGCTGCTCCACCACTACTCGAGCTAGAAGTTGTACTCCTCCCAGCATGCCTTCATAGTGCACCACCCCCTTCCCATGGCCTCCTCCAGTCCCCCGTGCTAGAACAAAAGTATAATATTCTTTGGACCACCGGTTTCTTCTTTGGTGGACTATTCTACAAAACAATTTTTCCTACGTCCTCATTGGGGTGTCTGCTTCCCTGTAAGGGCCTCAAACATTCTTTGCTACCATCACAAAAATTATCCCACCAATAATGCACAAGGAGAAGGTGGGTCTGGCCTTGTTCATGTTGGCCCTCACCATCCATTTTAGATGTTTAAAATAGGGGCACATTGAAATGATGTTTGATCAACAATATTTCAACACCGAAAAGAAATACCAAAAATATCACACTCTCGCAAGAACGGATGATCTTCGGATAAACTTATTCACGGGATGATCACTGTTCATTGTTTAGAACAAGAACAGGGAACAACATGAATAAAAAGAAACCCCTGCCTTAATCAAATTTCATTGTTGAAGCGATCTGCCCGTGTGGATTCATTCTCTATTGGTGTTCGTTGTTTCCTGGTCCCGTTCTTCGTAAGAAATCGATGTCACTATCAATCCTATCAGAATTTTTTAGATGTTTTAGGGGAGGAATTTCATTTTAGGATCATGGGAGAATATCCATGGTTTAATTCCAAACTCTCTAATTCATTAGATGAATAAAAAAATACATTGAACCATTTCTGTTACGATTCAACATCGTTTCGTTATGAGTTCAATGGTGCCCTCATATTTTTTATCAGAGCAACAGTTCAATAGTTAGAAAAACATGCTCTCACATTTACTTATGAGAACTTAAATTTTTTTCAAAATTCCATTCTAAACCTCATAATCACCTGTCGTTATAGCGTGTGGTCTCAAAATAATTCCATAAAATTTAAATGAAATTATGGGACATTACAAGGGATCTAAATAATACTTACATCTATATAAAAAAGAGTATTGAAGGAATAAATTCCTCCACCCCCCTTTCCATCATCTCCAAAATATTCCCCAATGTTAGTCAAGTCAATGGAAGTCAACCAACATCCGAATAATGAAATATTTACTCTTTTCTTAGATTTGATGAGAACATATTTTAGATTGGTTCTCCATCAAAAGAAGAATATAATGAGAAATATGTTGTGTAGGAAGAGGTAGAGGAAGTGGATGAGGAAGAAAACCTTTTTAATTCCACTCTATTAGTTGATGAGTGTGTGTGTACCACAATTGATAAACCCAAGGAAATAAAATTGGATAAAAAAGAAGAAATGTATCCTACTCTAATAAGTATGGTGATTTCCTTATAATATAAATATGTACACACCTCCTTCCTAAGGATGAATAAAGATGTATTCTCCTAGAACTATTCAAAATTTCCTATACTCAATCCTGATGTGCTGACTCCCCACTTGGTGCTACCAGATGACCATCATGGATAAAAAAGATCCACTAGTAGGAAATACCCCAATCATGCTTACAAAATATTGGATGACGTCAACAATCTTATTTGAGAAATCATCATTCACTAGGTCCAATGTCCCATACACATGGCTAGAATTTTTCTCCTAAAAAAGAATTGGCATATTAGATTTTTCATTGATTTTGGGGACCCCAATTGTCACTTCTCGAAAGATGACTTCCCAATCCCGATCAAAATATTAACGATCAATGCAACTACCAGATATCTAGATTTTTCATTCTTGTATGGATATTCAAGATACATAAAACATTGAATGGCCCATGAATGTGATGAAATTACTGAATTCATGACTCTAGGGAGTATTTTCTACAAGGTTATTACCATTGAATTTTAAAATTATGGAGTCACTTATCAACGCACAATGCATATCATATTCAAGACCTTACTGGGGAAGTTCATTGAATGTGATATTGATGAATTGGTGGTTAAACCACCACAATGATTTTACCCCTTTAAGATATTGAATTCACCTTCAACAAGCTGGGGCAATGAAATCTGAAATTTAACTCCTTGAAATGGGAATTCTATGTTTCCTCATGGAAATTACTTAGATTCATCAAATGGTGTCGTGGCATAGATGTCAACCTTAAGAAAAAGAATTCTATCCATGGTATGTCACCCCTCACAACCTCACATAGATTTTAGGGCATCAAAAAATACGTCCTATATTTAGCGCTTCATAGACAACCCTGCATGAAAATGTTTTTCCATCACCAGGTTAATGAAAAAAGGAGTCCAATATGGACGGACTAATGATTGTCAAGAGAAATTTGAAATCATTAAGAAATATCTCTTAATCTCAATATTTATAATGTCTCCTATCAATGAAACACCAATAATATTGTATGTGAAATCCTTTGAGTGAACCCTCGGTTCCTTCTTTTGATAGATGACTGAAGACTGTAGTGAAAAAAACCTTTAATATCTCAGTTAAACCACAATTGATGCTAAGAATAAGTATTAAAATATTGAAAAGAACTAGTTGGCACTTATATTTATGGCCCAAATTATGACGGACTATCTACAACACCACAATGTCTATTTGGTCTGACATAATAACCCACTCAACTACATTCATATTCATCCAATGTTAACCAGATGTCTATAATAGTGGGTGGTCATCTCGAAATAATTTGACATACAATTCGTGCCTTAAAAAGCTGTAAAAGGATATGAGATAATAGATTTACCCGTAGAACACCCTTTAGAAGAAATTAATCCATTGGATGCTGAATTTTATTATGAAGAGGTTTTCACTACTAATGGAGATCCCTATATACGAGATATACATTTTGACAATGCATCCAAAATCCCAATAGTAAAATGAATTAAAGATATCAATATCAATAATTTGGGACTGGGATTCGTATTCATATCTCTACAAAAGTAAATCCTACATTACTCCTTACCACTTTGAGAAGGTTGAATAATCAATGAAGTAGAGTATCATGATCCCATTATATGCATAGAGCATACACTTCAAGAACACGTACAACATTAAAAGATAAATTTTTACATGGAACTAGCCATCAATCAACTCAATGAGTACTATGCTATCAAAAAGGATGTTCTAATACCTGTATTTGACCATTTACCACTATTAATGGAAAATCACCCTCAGAGTAGACATTAACTCGTGTCCACCAGTCACAAAATGCATGGGCCGAATCATTAGAAAATATAGCCACGTCCTAGGATGACCTAGGCTAGGATGAGATGGTAATCTTTATTTCCCAATACATGATTGTATTAGCATTTGTTCAGGCCAACACAGATCAAATTGTCAAGATCTATCCCATCCCTGAGCCATATGTTCATACCACCAACTGGATGAATCCCATAGAAAATTACCATAAATGGTAGAAATCCCACTAGACAGCGCCGAATGTGAGAAAATATGAAGATGATAAATTAATCTTGTTCTGTATGGGGGAATAAATCAAGGAAAGGTCCTCCACAAGTGGGGCCCTGATGTGTTTCTTTTTTATTCACATTGCTGGAGATGATACCACCACATTCATGAAGGATGTGAACACTTTATCCTAATGTGCACATTAATCAGTATCCATGATTCCTCATAAAATTCAATGGCTTGGATACTATTGGGACAATGTGACACAAGGATGCACTAAATTTACCAATAATATTCATTCAAACAATGTTCCCTCTAAATTCATCCACCATGCCCCTAATATATTTAATAGAACCAAATAATATTTTCCATTTTCAATATAGGTAATGGATGTCATGGGACCATATCCCACCTTCTACGACCAAGAAATTAAAGTATATCCATATAGGAACTGACTTCTTATCCAATGGGTAGAAGATGTACCCCTCAAAGTGGTAGGTGAAAATAAATTGTATGTTTTTGGAAAGAAAATATCATCACTAGATTTGGTTTCCCTCATACAATACTGATGGATAAAGACCCCAATTTATACTCATCTAAATTAATGTAATTATATCAGGAGTACGCTATCAATACCAACCATTCATCTTGCTACCATGCAACAACCAAAATACATATTGGGGCCTTAAACAAGACCCTATCCAAAATATTCCAAATGATGGTATAAAAGACAAGAAATCATGGTGGGACAAGCTATTCTATTCTCTATTGACATACCATACCCTGAACCGTACCACCACTCATAAAACCCCATACTAATTAATATATAGGACCTCGATGGTTCGACCCATCAATATTCAATTACCCTCACCCACGTTTCCATATGTAACCATCTATCCACATATATGAACTCCCAAAAATGATATGATGAGTTGGAGTGACTGGATGAGAGAAGATTTTATACATTAGAGTATTGAGAGATTTACCATAATTGGACAGCATGAGCCTTCAATAATAAGGTTCACCATCAGTCTTTCCACAAAAAATAATTTTTGTTGGTCCTCATAACTCTGATGATAATCGGAAAGAAACCCAAAAATTAGAGACAAAATGGTATGGACAATATTTCATTCAAAAGGTCTAATAATTTTGAGAAAATTACATAATTTCAATGGATGTACAACTTATTACATGTCCTACAAATGAATGGTTCTTGGAGAATTATTTCATATGACCAAATACATCATCTTGATCATATGAAATTAAACTAAATAATAATCATCATGATTGCATGATGTTGAACAATATGATAACAATTCCTTGATGTGTGAATTTAATCTGAATAACATGTATATCCATAATACACAACTCTATACTATGTGGAATTTATCCTTATAACATGATGTTAAACAATGCTTCCAACATCCTCACTACATGATGTTAAATTGCATGGCATAACAGTTCTCTCACCAACGAATTTATTACCTCTGTCATTGGTCATTTATCATGCGGTGTTACAAAACTACCTTTTTCTTTATTCCAGACCTCACAGGATATGTAGTGAAAGCCCTATTTCATATCACAAGTCTAGCCATCATGAAAACAAAATTGATTATGAATCCCCCTCCTTGTGCATGAAAAAGATAATGTAGGGAGGTTTCTTCACAGAACACCATATAGAATGATTTCCCAATTTTAATGAGATAAATATTGATACCTCAATCCAATAACATCTTCATGTAACCACATGACAAAAAATTACTCTAATATACCCTCCACTACATCTATATTTCTATATAATCCCTTTCTATTCCTTGTTTCTCACAGCGAGTGTAGCTGAAACGGTATATGGAATTTTAGTGGGGGTTTACCCAACACAAAAAACTTAATAAAGGTACATGTGGAACCCATAACCAAAAATTAATGGTTAGAAATATATATTGCCCTTATATGACAATGGGTTAGGCCAGTTTAAAGAATATACTTAAATAGCTATGTGTGACTTCATTCCTACCCTCGCAAGATAAATAGTGATGCCCAGATTCTACATCTCGGTCCATACACAATGAAAAAAATCCCTTATCCCTAAGAATGGACTAAAACAATGAATGTGATTTGCTTCAGTACCATGTGTGGCTTATTTACTTCCCTCTCAATATGCGTAGTGACACCTCGATTCTATATCCGGGTCTAGCGGCCACAAAAAAAGGAGATGAAATCCCCCTTCATAGTGAATGGGTCAGACATTCATAGGGAATTCATAGAATTATGTTCAGATTGATTCTTATCCCAACAAAAGATGTATTGACAACAGAAACACCTAACTTGGGACCTTCCTTGAGTAATTATTGAAAATAAAATGAACCCATTCATTGTTACACCAGCCTTGGGTAGCGGAACATCCATTTCATTGTCCATTGTATCCACACCGAACATAGCTCATTTGGGATTAGGAGTTTCAACAGGGGATTCCCCACATGTTGATGACATATCAATCCACATTAAGGTCGCTATGGTCATAGTAGAAATACCCAATAAGGAACATCAGGTATTTCCCCTTCACAATAGGGAACCAATGCCCTTACCATATGATATTAAAATAAATGGTGTCTTAAGAAACATTTATGGATTTATTCATAGTATAATGAGATAATTAGTAATTTTTGGACCTTACATCTAGGTCTAGACACACAAATACAAATGTTACTATCTTTAATACACAAATACTAATATATATATAATATTAAAAACCATATATCCCACAATAAGGTTTTTTTCAAGGAATCAAAAGGCCATACCTATATACTAGCCATATATATGTGTGGAATTACACACCTCATGACTAATCAGTGTCTAGATATTTCTTTCATGTTTGTATAAAAACATTCCATTTAATATACTTCATGCTTCAGGAAATCTCGGATATTTATAATCCTCAATGGATATTCGAATTGTAAGGTTATTTTCCTTAGAATACCTTTGTCGGACTATGAAAAACATGCACCGATGGATCTATATATGTTTCCCAAAAAATTCTTGTCAACAAAAGGAAAATTATTCCTTGGGATAGGATTTTCCAACAAAAATATGATCATTGTATTCCAAGCCCCATACAATATTTGTTGATCTAAGAACCCCTGGAAGCAAGGATTAAACTTTCATTCTACTCTGCACCCATGTTATACCAGAATATCCCAGTTTGATTATCCTCTAATAACTTATTTGTTTTACAATAATTCATCCCCACAGCATGGCATTAAATTATCTTTCCAATTTCCTTATCACAGGAGGTTAAACTACATGGAAAAAATTTCCTTATTTCATGATATTATATCGCATGACTCAATGATGTTCTAACCTGAGAGGACATTGCCTTTGGAATTATTCCCCCTACATGTTGTGTCCCAAAGCTATATCTGTCCTAATTCCTACCCAAGTAGGATACATGGTGATACTGAGATCTACAAACTCATGTATAACTACCAAAAAATAATAAAAAATCCCCCAACTTACATGTAAAATCTATGTAATGATTTTCCCAATTCCATGCGTCATTGTGGCCTAAATGTTCCTAATATATCATGAAACAAACGTTCCATTTAACAAAATCCATTATTCAAGTGATTTTAGATCTTTACATACCTCCCAATCCATCGTTAATCGAAGGTCAGTGTCCAGAGGAATCCTTTACTTGATAGTGCATATGTCTCGATGTATCTTCATTTGCTTCCCAGAAAAAAGGTCGTTTAACCAACAGAAAATTCATCATTTTGTTTAGTCCTTTTCCAACCTATTTATGCTCAATGAATTCCACTCCATATACCATCTTTCTTGGTATGAGAACCTATAAAGCCTTATATTACGATTTCTTTAACCTTCAAGAATTTGGCTTGTCTGACATTTGGGTATAGTTATCCTCTAGTTAATCAAGGCTTCTATATAAATTTCCTAATCATATGATATTAAGACAGAATGATGGTTGATTAGAAATGTTCACCTATGGGCCAAGCCACAACAAATACTACAAATAATACCTCCCAAAATATAGATCATTCATTTTCATGAAATTTCATAATAAAAATGATACTCCTCCTTATTTATATGAATGATATAAATCCAAAAAAAGCTTGATATGATCCCCACACCATAGGTGATCTTGTATACAAAACAGAAATGACCCACTTCTATATTTGAACCAAATCATCATATGGAAAAAAAATATAAGAACCAAATCCATCATCACTGTTATTATCATCAAATATGCAGTGATGCTCAAGTACCATATCTCAGGTCTAGCCATGAAAACAAATTGTCCCATTTTTCCTATTCCTGGATCAGACCTACATAGAGATCCTCCTCAATCATATATGTGGAAAACACCTCTATAATTTTCGTAGGAAATTTCAGCTTGTAATGCCTCTTTCATGTTCATGCACCCTATTTTCACAAACCATACACATTTTTGGAAGGATCTAAATCCCCATAACTATCCATGCCCTTCAGAAATAGAGATTTAGTGTCCCGAGGAAAACACTATTTCACTAATAAAAATATGCAATGAGGGCTCTGCATAAGTTTCAAACAAAATTCCAATAAAACAAATAAAATTCTTCCACTGGAGAGGGTTAATCCTACATCCATACATCCCTATGATGATTACATTACACCTCACTATGTGGTTTGAAAAAAAACCATGGATGATACTTTACATCAATTTTACCCTTTCATGCTGAAAAAGGAAAGAACATTCTTTGGAAGACTACATTGAAGAAGGTAAAATATTAACCACTTCGGTCAGAGAAAAACCACATTAAATCATATTTCTCAAAATTCCTAGTTGCAAGATGTTAAAACACACCTTGATTTAACCCTGATTTATATAATCCCAGTACGTGTGGGAGTGGTCTCTCATTCAAGATTAAAATCGATAAAAATCACCACATAATTTTTAGAAACCAATAATTCGACAAGCCACCCCTAGTGGTCTTGATGAATTCAAATTTCCATTAAATTACTTTTCCATTGGAAATGTATGGTTAGTATCTTGAGGACACCTTCTATTGAGTATGAACAATATGGCCTGATGTATTTGTATAAATTTTACACAGAAAAGGATTATAAACAGAAGTATTATTCATACTAAAAAGATACTTTATATTACTTTGTATGCATCAATGGCACCCATGCCCCGTATCAGGTCTCACATATAAAAAACAAAAAACATAATGTTTGGAAAACTTGTTTACATCGAAATAGCATCATATTCATCTAGGTAAGAACCCAATACATTGGGGGGAATTTTTTTGTTCTTTTAAATGGAAAAAAATTTTACCCAATGGATTGGAAAAATAAAGAAAAAAATTCAACGAATATATGAAGGACAAATTAATATATGATAAATAATGAAAAAGAAAATATATAGAACTGTGAAGTATGAAACCCTTCATGGATCATCCCTCTGAATGGGGATCTGCTTTGCGAGACCCCCATGATCTAAAATAGGTTGGGGGGAGAAAATCATGACCCCTTCTCCACATACAAAATAAAATTATTTTGGGGAAATAAGAAGAAAAATCCACTCTGTAAGCAACATACTTCACGAACTAAAATGTTCCATGGGCCAAATGTAGATTTCGAATCCCCGTGAATGAAATTAAATAGATTGTGGGGCGAAGTTCATGATTCACCCCTTGTAAAATGGTGAACACTTTACCTCACTGACTAAGTCATCCATAAGACATGTTTTTTTGTGGGAATCTACAAAATGAAGATCACGAACTCATTATAGCTGACCAGCAACATTAGTATCTAGTTCCCAACTTATTAATAAATTGATTCGGAGGGAGGACTTTTGGGGGATCAAATATCGAGAGATTGATAGAATATTGGATGAAAGGTTCAACCTAGAGATCGATATCTCTATAAGAGACAAACTCTTTGACGATTTCCTATAGGTAAGGCCCCTCTTCATATCATTACAGATGAAAATGAACTTCAAATGATTGACATTCTGTGAACTAACAATAAAATCCTCTACTGCTATATTCTCTGTGGGTCATAGAACCATTCCCCTCTATGCAACCAGAAACCCCACATAGAAAATCATTATGTGGGTGGAATGCTTCTCCACATATAAAAATTATTGGTGGAGGGAAATTGTGTACATGAATAACTATTCTACATAGATAGAACTCGAGTCCATAAAGCACCAAACCATGAAGACTAAACTCAGGTCTATGTACCACAATTCTATGCCGACTAAACTCAGGTCGGCGTATCGCCTTGGTATACTAAAATCCTTTTTTCCCGCATAGCAACCCACTACATGGGATAAACCTTGTGCCACCAAATAACATGATACCTAGATTGGGATACCCTAATGTGTTCCACAATACATCTCCTTTCATTCCCTTTTGTTGCATCATTAACCCCCATGTTATCCCCTTTGTGAACAAGTTGACTAGCATCCGGTCAATGACTATTCAAAATCCATGATATGTCTATGATAAAATAATAAAAAATACCAACATTCCCTTTTTGAGATTACATACCCATGGTATGTGTAGACATGTTGGATACGACAGTTGTGATGTATACCCTCGTAATGACCTTGAGATTACATTCCCATTGTAATGAGGGTTCTGACCCTGGGATACTCACATGTACCCCCCATTCTAGGAAATAAGGTGAACTATTTACCATTTCCTTTGATGAGTGACAGTGTTAAGTATTCCTACATTTTCCCTAGAACTAATTGCAGTGCACTCCCACTAATGTAAGCCCCTATCCATTCTTACCAGTGGTGGTACCTGCACTCCTCTTTTCCATCAACTAGTATTTATTCAGATAGATATCCAAATATTAATATCTAGGAAAATAAAAAACAAGGTAAATGGGCACATTAAAATCCCTCTCACTTTCTAAATTTGGGCTCTAGTACATTATATCAGTAGATGAAGTGGGATGTGTGATCTTCATATCAATTTCCACCTCTTTTTTACACACCAAACATGACCCACTAGGGCATATGGGTAGGTTGTTATATTGGAATCTCCATGCCACCAAATCATGGTCCTTCTCAATATATGTATTACACTACATCAATCTACTAGGGTGTCCTTGAATGTGTAATCCCCAATAAAATCCCCCATACGTGAAACATCAATGCATAATCCCAAAAATACATGATTAATCTACCTATTCATGTGTTATCCCCAATGATCCCTTTAATAATTACATGACATCTAGTTCCCACCCACTGGTATACATATAATACCTACTCAAGTTAAATCCTGACACCATATCACGTTGGTTCACTTTTGTGGTTACCATCTGATGTTAAACTCCACGGGATAACAAAACATTGAGGACTTCCAATCCTAACTGAATGGGATATATAGGAATCATCAATGATGTCCAAGTATGATACCAAAATCCACCTAATGTTTTGTATACCACATCCCTGATTGGGTCACATTCACCCAAGAGACCGTATATCATCCTGGTACCTCGGCATAAGTTCCACACAATCTTCTCTAGGCAACCTTTCACCTGGATTTCCATTCCACACAATTTTAAACATTATGGTCAGGTCCATGTCAAATGACCTTAAATGGTAATGTTTCTAGTAAGGTGACACTAAAATTTGTGTGCTCGGATTCCATTCATGGGGATAAATAGGAAGCTCATCTCATGGGTTTGATCCCGACATTGAAGCAACTCATGTCTCCCCATAATGATGATAAACTCCATAACTCCATCCCATATGTATTAAAAACTGAGATGCCTTAGGAAATGACTATGTAGTTACTAAATTATTCACAAAAGGGTAACATTGATAAAGAACCTTTTATATATATAGATATCATTATTAATGTTAATCCTCCGATATTTACAGATAGTTCTGAACACATACATATTTATGATTGATCATACCTAGGGGTAACCCATAGACAGATTCATGAGAATGAACAAGGGATGCATGAACATATAAACATAGCATAAATCTATAAGAGAGTCCAAGAATATGAGATAGTCACACAAAATGGTTGGATGAGCCTAAGTTCCAATACTATCAATCAATGTGAGTTTTTAACTGTTGTTGTCAAAATAATCCAATGACTACCTGCCTTTAGAAATGCAGTCATTGAATAATAGATGTGAGAGACATTGGGTGTTTATGGCTCTGTAAAAAATTCTATTGGATTATGTTAAAAGATTCAATGATTGACATCAGAAACTGAAAACCATACGACAACTTCCCAATCCACTTATGTAAATATAAACCAAGATTCATTAGAAACAAAAATGGTAACTCCGATGGAATGTGTCAAAAAAATTCAATCCATGTAACTGGTCATCGAGAACAAAATTTCTATCAGAAAAATTATTATAAACCAATCTTGGAGTAGGAATAATAGATATAAAAGGTAAAAATAACAAAGTAGGTTCCCCATCTATCTATATGGGAACATGTAAGAGTACATCCTCAATAGATGTTTAGGTCTCTAAAATATTCAGAGGGTATATATTTTAAATAAATGTATAAATTCTCATTGTTCTTGTCATATGTTTTTGATAAAAATGAAATTTTAATGTTCCCTTTTAATGCCACATCCACTTCCTGTGATTTAGACCGACTAGTTACAACTACTTTCGGTGGAATAGGTGGATCCTAATGAATGGGGAGTTCCTTAAGTATGGTAGAAGTGGGAAGGAATATAGAATGTCTCACTAAAGAAGGTATATAACATGTACTAGTCAATATATGCATATCCTAGGATGATGGTTTCATCTCCTCACTGATAGTATGAATGTATAAATCCACCATGGTTACGATGTTTGGAGAGTGATCAATAACTTCTTCAACTTGATCATGTTATCTCTGGGGTCCTATTCCACAATAGAAGATCTTCTCAAGTCATCGCGCCTTCAAACTGAATAGTAATCATATCATAATATATTGACCATGTAGCTTACATTATTTATCATCCTATCATGTAGTTACATAGTACAATTTTAGGAGGTATAATAGAAATACAACATTTGAAATGTTGATTGTGTTTTTCTATATCATGATTGACAGGGGACATGACTGTACTCCACATATTCATAATATAAATGATCCCTGAACAACTAAAAATATTAATTGAAAAAATTTATAACTATAACCATTTATTAAAATATTTTCATGTCATTATAATTAATCATCCCCAACTAACTAAGGGGATTAAACCCATTTAACACCTTTTTGGGAGATCCTCTTCGTAATGTATCCCCTTCCCTAACCCTTAAAATTTTCTTTTCTTCATTTTTCATTGTATTCCTAAAATACTTAACTATAAGGTATCCAATGTTCAGGGTTTTCCCCTTATTAATATATTATAAAATATTTATGATTAATTTATTCACCATACCTCAACTACTAAACCAGGTTCTACTAGATTCTATAAAATATTGGTGAATTAGTAACATACATCGGTCCTTAATCATAGCGATCATAGATAAGGAAATAAAATTTTGGGTAGGTAACTCACTTGTAAGGATTTAACACTACATAATGGTTATGTAAATTATTGTGTTAAAAATAAAGAACTAATTTTTCATTGAATTAATTATCCTATTTGTGTAGATATTTTATTTACATTGAAATTTAACACGTGTGAGATGAAAAAGATTGCCTAAAATCATAAGAATTCCCCATCATAATATATGATAATCATGTCCCATAAATCTAGCATGTACTCCAAATAATTCTCCAACATCACTTGAATGATCACATTTATGTGTATCATCTCTCGGAAATCAATAGAATGGGAAAAATTCAAACATCCCCAAAATTGAGTGGAATGAAATTCCTCCCTCAATTTCTATTATATACTTTCCATTCCTTTAAATTATTCTTGTTAGTGAATTAACAGAACATAGTTAACGTTCATAGTTATGAACCATTATAATGTTGGGATTTACATGAGTACCACTTCCATATTTTTGATGGTGTGGAACTAAGGGATGATTGGGTTGTTGTGAGTAAGATGTAGATAGTGATTGTGGGCGGGTTTGGAAGAAAAGATTGAATTTTAATACGAGGTCATTTAGTTGATCAATAGGAAATTGTTTTGGTAGAGGGAATTTTATTTCATGATTATGGAATTTATTATTGATGGAATATATAAATGTTTGTCTTTTCCAGTTATTAGAAATATGATCATAGAAACATCTTACGGTGTCATAAGTTGCGTGTCCTATAGGGATGTGGTATGGTATTGAAATTGAATTTTTCGTAAATCAGAGTTAAACATCCTGAAATTAAAGGATCATGTAATATAGAAATTATTTGGGAATTGAAGTTATAGTTTAAATATTATAGGGATGATGTTGGGAGCTATTAATAGAGGTAGGTTGAATCTTGGAAATGAACCATGTGGAGTTTAGGGAGTTAGGAATTCAACTAATTGATTGATGAATATGTATTTTTGGGGTTTAAGGGGGAGGGTAGAATGATGGTTCATCATAAATTTATTTATATAAAATCAGAGAGGAAACATGTAATTACCTTAGGGTTTATTCTACGTGGTAATAAATCTTAATGGATAAAAATGTGTCTCCCCATAATAAGGTGTTGGCAGAATGAGAGTCCTTTTTCTTGCAATATCTCCATGTATCACTATACAATCTCAAGAGTGGAAAAAATCTCAGTTTGTGTAACCATGATATCATGGTTAGTGTTTTATCTATATTAAATCCCAATATACCATTTCTTGACACACAAGGTCCATTTTGGATAGTGTGGTTCAATTGGAAAATATATACCAAACCCATTCCATAGATAACCTAAAGTGACCATTTTGAGTTAATTCATATATCCAAGAAATGAAATAGCTTAGAGATTTATAAAAAATGGGATGAAAATATAATCCATAACATCGTGTATAACATAGTATGAAAATTTTAACATTGACCAAAATGGCCAGGTGTAGCTATGCAATGGATGGATCTGGTTATGATTGGATCTCTGGATGATGAACTATTACAAAAATAGGATTTGGGACCCACTCTGAAATAGAGAAGCTTGAAATTATTTTCATCATGAACTATGTGTTTTTTCTTTCAATGAGATTCCATTATCTCTAAATTAACTGAAATTTCAGAGGTTTGGAAGGATTTTTATTTTAGGATAACCTAGGAATTATTTTTATGGGAATAAATTAAAAACCATAAGAAATATAAATAGAATCATAGGTAGAGGGATTTTTTTTCGTTTTTAGAACATTACTTGATTACCACCCATTCAACACATCCTTTAATGTATAGAGATAGATATACCTTTGATATCATCAAATGAACATATAAGGGAGAACACATCACTGTGGGAATGTATCAATGTATATCATTGTGCATTAATCATTTAATTTGAATGAGGGGTTGTTCTCCCTCTTATTCATGATTGATCCATATGGTTATACCTTATCCACCTTGAAATTTATCAACCAATACATCATTAATTTCCCTTAACAAAATTACAATCATGAATTAAAAAATATATATATGTTCTCCAAGAGAAATCTATCACTAGGTGATTTTTTTCATTTTATGGTATTCTCTTCTTAATTATATAATTACAATTCATATATAGTCATAGTTATTCCAAATCATATAGCTATAGTATCCAACAATTTTATTCCTATTAAAAATCCATATTTATCATCTTCATAGCATAATATGAATGATTCTCAAACTCCACTAACAAATGGAATAATTTCGTATACATCATCCAAAATGGTCTTATACTATTAGTGTTTTAATATATATTATGTATTCCTACAATGTATCATTCATTTATTTAATAGTTTTAGATTGAGACCTTATACATTTCTATGATATTTTTAATATATCTATGTTAGATAACCTAACATTCCTATATTTATAAGGATGATAATGGGTTATAGTACTATATTGAACTCTATTTTTCTCAAACAATCCCACTAAAAATTGGATTCTGAATTGTTTGAACCATTCTCTAACATGTAAATGAGGAATTCATAACTGATAAAATATATTTTTTCCCAAAATATGGACACGACATTGGATGTATCATTAATGGAATCTTATACTTTAACCATTTTTGAAATTAATCAATGAATACAATAATGTATGTGTTTACAAATCAATAAATCAAATGGGGTTGTAAAATCAATTCCCAAAATGAAACAATTATTCACCTT
Organism: Viscum album; assembly: GCA_963277665.1. Classification (NCBI taxonomy): domain Eukaryota; kingdom Viridiplantae; phylum Streptophyta; class Magnoliopsida; order Santalales; family Viscaceae; genus Viscum; species Viscum album. The sequence continues at coordinate 788,662,439 of OY728128.1, read as the reverse complement.
TAATAATTATGTGTTATTTTATCAAAATGAGTCTTCTCAGATTATTTGTTTATTTGAATAAATCGAAACCTTTCAGTAATTACCTATAATTGTGAAGTGTGGGCCAAATTGATCCAAATTTTAGGATTGTATAAATGGTTCTATTAAGACCATTATTTCCAAAATTGGGTATCTATTGATAGAATTCAATCATGCGTCAAACTTTTAAGTCATGAACAATCCTCCAAAATAACCAATCTTCATAAAACATAAAAAAGAGTTGATCATCCCGTAATTAATATAAAACAACAAAGAAAAATATTACTATATATTTATTTGAATATTAAGGATGTGGTGAACCATTAGAAAGACAATTTTATATAAAAAACATAATAGTCAATCATTGATTAAAAATTAAACAACTTTTCATCTCAGAACCCATTGGTGGTGTCCATCTCTTCTTTCTAGTACACATGAAAAATGAAAAAAATCAATAAGATGTATTCCTCAACATTCCCAAAAAATATTATTTATACATTACCATTATTTAAAAATATTTTAATGGTTAGATTGAATGAATCATTTATGGTTCTGAATTATTATTATGCAAAAAATATCATACAACATCATGATGTGTGTAGACAATCACCATATTTTGGTTAAAATATGATTAGAACATATACAAAGTAAATACCACTTGAATAAGTCCCTTATAGACAATATTTTACTTATTTTAGAAATATTATGTGATCTTATTCAATATTATATAGGTTAAATTAACTAGTTAACCAACATTCATTATGAAAATCCAACCACGAAATCTCTTGCCTCACACATTATCTCAAAATCAATTTTATGATTTGGAAAGATCATAATCAGGGTGATCATTAAAATTATATTGGAGGAAATTAAGAATTTTCTCAAGATTCATTAAAAAATAGAGCCTAATTTGAGTAGAGATAAGTGATTGGTCATGAAATCTTATAGAAATATATGAGAAAGCAGTAGTAAAATCCTTGGTTTCCTTGGAAACATTAAATCCCCTTGACAATGGTTGGAATAAAAAGACAATATAATAATATAATATTATCAATATAGACTTTAATTCCATACATTGATAATATATGTCATAATATAATTCATTTTTACACCATAAAATGTTATTTCACCTAGTTATACATTATGCACCCATTTCACATATGTTGGGAACCAAATCAATATTGTTTGATAAAAAATAAAATTAAATCCCATAAATTGACAATCCATCCTTGAATATTTCCAAAAAATAGTCCTCTATATCAAAAATCTTTTATTTCTCATACATTTGATATGTTTTAGGTTCGATACAATACAATATAATACAAAAGGATAAGAAAAAAATAACATATAATGATATGAAGGTAGTTTTGACTAAACATCAATGCACACTATGATTTTTATGCAACAATAGTACCCATATTATGATTTATTGAACAAATTCTTGGATATGTGAAACAAAAAACTGATCTTTTAATAGGGTTTCATTTATCTTCTTATAGATAATTCACACTCTCCATCCCATGAGTATTCTTGTTCGGATGAGTTCATTCTCAACATTATCCTATATGAACCAGACTCAATTTTTTTAATAACATGATAGAGGTAGAACCATTCACTATAAAATATTGAGAATATAATTCAAGGATAAAACTGTTTGAGAAATTATTTCTTAGTAACCCTTTTCATCAATGGGGAGAGGATTATCTATATTTATTGGTCAGCTTAGTCCATTCTCCCAACAAAACATTTTTGGGTCAAAATTATGAATAATACTCCTAATCGCATCAATAAACCTATAAAATAATTATATATTTCACATCTACGACCCTAATATTTTCTCGTCATGTTATATGGTAAAATATGAGTTGATTATAATTGGTAAGTTGTCGTGGTCTCCTAAAAAATAGTATAATGAACAAGGAAGTGGATTCAAATAATGGAATAGTGGATTTATAATTCTATTACTAATATGTGTATTAGAGTCCCTTGACATCGGTTTTTTCTACAACAATCTTTTAGTTACTGTTTCGTTTTCATCATAAATTTTCTCATCATTCTATTTCACTATTTCACTATGAGGCGTATCATGTTCCCACATTCTTCTTTTTATAGACTCATAATGGATGGTTCTTATTTAGCAGAAAAATAGATTTATAATCTTTACCTTGAAATATATTATTATAATCATTTACTAAATCAAATATAACATATTTCTCCCCAGTACTAAAAATGATACTTTAATAATTATGATAAAGTAGTTCCTTAAGAATCATGAGGAATTGATTATCTAGAAATATATGAACATTCCTACCCTTCTATAATTTTTGAATAAATAAGTCAATGAAAATTAACTCATCCACCATGACATTAAATTATTCAATGATCCCTCTTATGTACTTAAATTACAAAGCTAACAATCGATGTAATAGCCATGTTAGTTTTAATTCATCCATTCATATTTTAAGGAATTCTGTCAGTTGAATATGATTGATTCCCTTTCCTGAGTCACAATGTTCCATCCCAAAGTCACAAAATCTTATGGTTTAATGTTTTTAAAATCACACTATATCTCTTATCTTCATTGGGAATTTTTTAGAGAATTAAATTTAGACATTCTATAATTAAATTAATTATTCTAAAACCATTTTTATTCCTATTGTTTAACAATATCTCCTTTAAATTCATATCGTTTACATGAATCTTAGAAATAATATTTAGTAATGGTATTTTAATGTGTATATTTTAAAAAATTTATAGATATTTTGTATATTTCAATTTATAATTGCATTATGAAATCTTATTTGTATGTGGTAAAGTGTGTTGGTATTGATCAGGATTATTATACTCTTTATTATTAACTTGTTTTCAAAACATTTGTTTAACTGTACATGGATTTTAATCAATGTTCTACTCAATAATTATCTCTAGTCCGGTTTTAACATCCTTTATAACACTCTACATATAACTCCCCGACCCCAGTTACCCGGAGTCGGTGCATTATTGCGTAACATTGGCATGATCACAAAATATCATGTCTCGAAAGACCGATTAGTTTATTAGACATAGAAGCACTATATAGATTCATAAATGTTATATTAAATCATAAAGTGAAAAACAAGAATAACATAGTCTCTTTTTTCCACTCTCATATCCCCTTCAGACTATCCATAAAGGTCAATCCTAAAATAATTCTTCACATCCTGGAAAAAATTAAAACATTGAAAGGGGTGGGCTCAGATTCTCAGTAAGGATAAAAATATAGTGGAAGCATTCATAAATAAATATAAACATTTAAGGAAATTTATAAGTAAAACAAAAGCCTTTTAAACTTGAACTTCATCATAATATGGCAAAAAGTAAAATGAGATAATGCCATTTACTTATTGACATGCATATTCTACTGGTCGAATAATCACATGCAATATCATTAACCACTTTCACAATGATGGAATGCATAATTCCAGACTATCATAACCATGTTGCTAAGGCCTCGTTCCAAGACCACAAATAATATTTTGACAAGGCCACATTCCAAGACACTAGTTTGTCTCATGAGACCTACAGATGCATCGAGGATATATAGCGGCCTCCACCCATCACTTATTAAGTCCAATGCATTCCTCATATGAATAGGTTTAAACATATCATAAACCATAACATAATTGTATCACATAAAATATGCACAAAAGAAACATAAAATTTCCACACTTCAATCACAAGATATCAATACAACCCATTGATATAATAAAAACTTTAACAAAAACATTTTCAATACCAAAATAACAGAAAAGTAAAACATGATATTTATTTTTCTTTAAAAACATGTTATGGCTTATAGAGGAAGTTGAAACTCAAATAATAGTCATGGTGGTGGAGAATTCATTGTCACCGCATACTTAAGAAAAAACATTTCTTTTTTCATTTAGTAAAAATGCTTCGTATAAACAAGATTCTGTTTGAATAAAAGTACAAGTCAAAGGGGTTTATACACCATATAAATTAATGTTGTGTATAAACCCAAATATGCCTCAATGAAAGGAGATTGAGATGAATTCCTTACAAAGATCATTTTTTAAATAAAATATATCTATTATGTGTATTTACTATAATTACACATAAATAAAGTAAAAATACAATATAGGACATAATAATATCATGACATAATTTCAAAGTAGGAGATTAAACCAATGAATGGAAATTGGGTTATGAAATTACCTTACCTCGTGTTCGACTTGACTCAACCATTCTTTAACCTCCTAAATAATAAATTATAGTTAATTTATAATTTATTAAGAAACTTTTTCACGTTTATTATTCCTTTTATATCATTTATTACCATGTTATGAACATTATGTAATTATTTATGTTAATAACGGTCGTTTTGTCGAACTTCTTAAAATTACTAGTTGTTCATGTGGGAAAATATCCATTATATCCATAATTATATTCAATATGTAGATAGCATATACATCATATATATACAGTATATACATTCATTTATAATATTACATAACATTTAGTGGTAAGAAATTGAATGCACCGTTCATGGAGTCGGTAAGCCGTACTTACGCATAAACGCTACTTTCATTTCTATTTCGTATTTAATGGAATGAATTTACAATTATATAAAGGTATAATATTATTCTAGTATAATATAATGTATAATACCATTTAATCCATCCTTTATACATCCCACATATGGCATTAACGATTCAAATCACTTTGAGGGAGCGATAGTCCCCACTTCCTAAAATGAAAATATCGCGTTTACCCATAATGGAAACCTTAATGGTATGCCATAAATGAAAAATACAGAAGATTAAAGAAAAAATAAACATATTATATATCATATATAAATATAGTGACATCTTAATGGCCACCGTTGAAGGTGTTATATGAGTGTTGAACAATCATCGTTTCGTGAGGTAGAAATTCACCATCCACAGAAACAGTATGTTCTTTAACCATTAGATGTAGGTGTGTGTAAGGGTAGCTCGAATAATTCTTATAAAAACATCCTAGTATATTGAAGATAATTGTTTTGTTACTAAATAAATGAATAAAAAGTGTTTAAGGGGTTGGAGAAGAAAAATAATAAAAATAACATAAGAGAAGACATTACCTTAAAATCGGGTAACTCTTTTTTTAATTTGTGCCGAAGACTTCATTGGGAAGAATTCTGGACAATGTGAGGCTTCTATGATTAAGAGAGGGAATTTTAGAGATTATTTGGAATGATTTTGTCCGAGACAAAAGGCTTTGATGGTGTGAGTAAGGTGGTAGTGGTGGGGGCCTTTTATAAGAGGAGAGGAGGGGCACTCTTGGAAAGTCGTGAAATGATACATTATTATATAATGAGTTTAGGATTTTAAAGGCCCCAAACATATATATTTCGATGATAAGGTGATAAAGGTTAGAAATATACTAATCCAATAGGTTTTTGACACGTTTATGTCTTATATATTACATTACCTATTTATTTTTATTTAAATCGTTAATTAATGAGGTAATTGCTGCATCATCATGGTGTCACAAATAATTTAATTTATTTAATGTCTAAAAATTATAAATAAATTATCATGATTTAGGAAATATTTTTATATTTCTAATTAATAATTTTAGTAAAAAATATGACTTGTATAACACCATTTAAAAATTTTTATAGCAAAACAACTCATGTTTGTGACATTTTTATTTTAACAATAAATAAAAAGTTTTTAATGTCCTTTTCCTACCAAAGTGGCTCCATGGGGCCCCCATGTTGACCCATGTATTTTCTTGGTCGTCCATGACTCATTAAATAGGAGTAGGATAGGTTTAAAGTTATTTTTATATTTTTATAATATCATTTTTACCTTAAATTTCACTAATTACCTTTAATCGTGATTAATTAAACTTAAAAGTTACTATTCACCAAAAAAAAATTACTTTAATCCCATTGAACTACATTTTACTTCCTAATGACAACCATATATGTAGGATTTTTGAAAATCAAATAACAGAAGTGGCAATGTTTCATTTAAACGAAGAATTAGTTTTTTACTACCACTTAGTGGTTTCACTATTCATCAAAAATTGAAGTTTTTCAGAACAATCCCAAAATTTCACTCTAAGATATAATTGATATTACGAATTCAAAAATAATGTCTATTTTACAAAATTACAAACATATAATTTTCATTAATTAATTTTATAACTAATTCCTAATGTCATAACAAATAGCGTGTTTTTAAGAAACATTATATATTATAAGATTTACAATTGTTTATGTCCAATTTTAAAGTGAAATTAATTATAATGAACACCATTGGATAAAATGGTAAGAATATATTCTAATTATACTTTAAAACCACTCAATAGTATAAATTATCAATAAAAATTATTTTTATTAAAAAGGTTGTTTTTATGTATTTTTTCGCTATTCATAAAAAATTGGAAGTTCTCTGATAATTACACAAAATTCAACTTAGGATAATTTCGATATTCCGAATACAAAAATGAAGTCCATTTGGAAAGATAAAATTTATAAAATTTCAAAAATTTGGTATTACTATTCATAACGGCTACTTTGATTGGTTGTGGTGTGTGTTGGAACTCGAAGTTGCGTACAACACACGCTATTGTATTATTCAAAGAGAAGTGTATTGTGGAAGCTTGGGGTGTTACATTATCCCCTCCCTCAAAAAATTTCGTCCTCGAAATTTCATCTAATATCATTGTATAAAAATACTCGGGGGATTCTTCATCATAAGTTCCTTGGGTTCCAACATTCCCTCCTCAATCTTATGGTTTCCCCATAGAACTTTTACCAGATGGGTCATCCGGTTTTTCAGCACTTGTTCTCTTGTATCAAGACTCCTGACGGGCTCTTCGCATTAAGACAAATCGGGTTCTAGTTATAATTCCTCATAGGTGAGTACATGCGTTGGGTCAGGCATGTATTTTCTCAATAGTGATACGTGGAATACATCATAAACTTTGGAGAGACTTGGCGACATTTCCAAACGGTAAGCTACATCCCCAATTCGTTCTAGAATTTTGAAGGGTCCGATGTAACTTGGACTCAATTTACCCTACTTATCAAAATGTATAACTCCCTTCAATGGAGATACCTTCAAGAAAACAAGATCTCCTACCTAAAATTCCAAATCCTTCCTTCAGTTGTCGGCATAGCTCTTCTGCCTACTTTGAGCTGCTTTGATGTGGTTTTGGATTGCTTTCACCTTTTCCATCGTTTCCTCCACCAGTTCTGGGCCTACAAGTTTTTTTTCACCAATGTCATCCCAAAAGGTTGGTGTGCGACATCTATTTCCGTATAACGCTTCATATGGTGCCATCTGAATACTTGAATGGAAGCTATTGTTATAGGAAAATTCTACCAGAGGTAAATATTGATCTCACATTCCTTGAAAGTCAAGTGAGCATGATTTGAACATGTCTTCTAAGGTTGGAATAGTTCTTTATGATTGTCCATCTGTTTGAGGGTGGGAAGCAGTGTTGAAATGAAGTTTAGTATCCAAGGCCTTATGAAGACTTTTCCAAAATCTTGATGTAAAATGGGGATCACGATCCGAGACAATCGACATGGGTACTCCATGAAGTCTCACAACTTCATTTATATATAGCTTTTCTAGACGTTCAAGTGGTAGATCATCCCTTATAGAAAGAAAATGTGCTAACTTCGTGAGACGATCAACAATGACCCATATTGCGTCATTCCTTCTAGGAGTCTTTGGTAGTCCCTTGAAAAAATCCATCGTAATATTATCCCATTTCCACTCAGGTATGGGAAGAGGTTGCAATACTCCACCAGGTTGTTGCCTTCCAGCTTTTACTTGTTGAAAGACCATATATCTTTACACAAAATCAGGAATCTCCCTCTTTATGTTGTCCCACCAAAAATGTCCCTTTAAATCTCTATACATTTTGGTTCTCCCAGGGTATATAGAGAAATTGGAACTATGAGAATCATCCAACAATTACCTCTTTAAATCAGGTATATCGGGAACACAATGTCTCCCCCCAAATTTCAAAATTCCATCTTCATACACAAAGTCACTCAATCGCCCATCATTCACAGCTTTAATCTTCTTTTTCAACTCTTCATCATTGGCCTGAGAACACTTTATCCTTAAGAATAAAGATTATTTGGAAACCATTTGAAAACATTTTGATGTTTCACCCTCCATGGTGATTCCCATATCCATCTTTACTAGATCCATAAAAATAGGATCCCTTTCCACTCTCATCATGTTCAAAACTCCATGATATTTTCTACTCAAAGCATTTGCAACATTATTTTCCTTCCTTGGGTGGTAGTGTATCATGAAATCACAATCCTTGAGTAGTTCAAGCCATCGTCGTTTCCTCATGTTGAGTTCGTTTTGTGAGAAAATATATTTCAAACTCTTATGATCAGTATATATCTCATATTTTTTACCATAGAGATAATGTCTCCATATCTTCAAGTCAAAGATTACAGCAGCTAACTCGAGATCATGAGTAGGATAGTTCTGCTCATGAATTTTTAGCTGTCGTGATGCAACGGCAATAACCCTATCATTATGCATAAGGACAAAACCATGTCCTTTCATTGATGCATCACTATAAATAACGAACCCATCATTCCCTAATGGTAGAGTCAATATAATAGCGTTGACTAATCTTCTCTTCAGTTATTCAAAACATTCTTCACAGTCTTTTTTCCAAACAAATTTAACCCATTTACGTGTGAGCTTCGTTAATGGGTTATCCAATCGGGGAAAATGCTGGACAAAACAGCGATAATAACCTGCCAAACCAATAAAGCTACGTACCTCAGTTATACTCATCGGTGCTGGCCATTCATGGATTTACTTGGTCATAGAAGGATCAACAGAAATTACATCCATAGAGACAATATGGCCAAGAAAAAAAAATCTCTTGAAGCCAAAATTCACACTTGCTAAACTTCCCATATAATTCATGCCTTCTAATAGTCTTCAAGATAACGCGCAAGTGATTTTCATGATCTTTGTAGCTTTTGGAGTATAGAAAGATATCATCAATAAATACCACCACAAAATCATAAAGATATTCCTCGAAAACTCTATTAATTAGATCCATGAATACAGAGGGTGCATTAGTCAATCCAAAAGGAATTACTGTAAACTCGTAATGCCCGTATCTTGTTCAAAATGTTGTATTCAGAATGAATTTTTCTTCACAAACAACTGATGGTATCTAGGTCGAAGGTCAATGTTTGAAAAGTATTGAGCTCCATGCAATTGGTCATATAAATCATCAATGCGAGGTAGGGGATACTTGTTCTTTATTGTTATAGAATTGATCTCCCTGTAGTCAACACACAACCTCATAGATCCATCTATCTTCTTAACAAAAAGAACAGGGGATCCCCATGGAGAAACAGTAGGGTGAATAAATCCCTTATTACTCAATTCCTCTAGTTGTTTCTTTAGTTCAACTAATTTCATGGTGGCCATTCTATAAAGGGTCTTCAATATATGCCTTGATCCAGGAATTAAATCAATGGAAAAATGAACTTCTCTTTTTGGAGGATGTCCAGGTAAATCTTCCGGAAACACATCAACATATTCTTTCACAATAGGTACATACTCTATTTGAACATTCCTTTCCTCTCCCTTAGTCATTTCATTCTCTTCCTCCCCAATAATTGAATTTAGTTGAGCTACTGGGGGTGGATCTAAATAAGAATTAGGTGGTGACGATTCTTCTCTAAAAATAAGGTGTTCCTTATCATCATCATCAAAAATCGTAACCTCCTTCTTCTTACAATAAATCTTTTCATCATAGTCTGGAATCCAATCCATACCGAGGATTATATCAAACTCAATCATATGTATGACAATGAGACCAGTGGATAAAGAACATTTATGTACTCTAATGAGGACTGATTCACAAAACTTTGTTGAAATGATACTTCCCTTATGAGTTTTGACTGACAATTGTCTTGTTAAATCAAATTGGAAATATCTAATTTTCATAGAAAAATTGGAACATATGAAACAATGCAATGATCCAGAATCAAATAATGCATTTTCTAAACTTGAGGAAACCATTAAATTAACTTCCACCATGTCTTTCGGAGCTTCAACCTTAGCAGTAGTGATAGCATAAGCTTGGCCTTGATCCCTTGGCCTCTTCTAAGGTAAGTTCCCCTGACGCTTATGACATTCATTTTCATAATGTCCCATCTCTCTTCAATTATAGCATTCCACATTGACAGCAACATTCTTTCCCTTGCAATCGGGATCTTGGTGGCCTTTTTCACCACACGTGTAATAGACTCCCATTCCCTTCAAGAAAGTACACAGGTGTTTCTTCCCACATTTACTGAAGGAATGATATTCATATTTTCCCTTCTTCCCCTTATATTAATTTCCAGATTGATCAGAAGATATCTTCTTTTCATTATTTGCTTTAAAGTCATAAGACTTAGAGAATTCCTTTTCCATTTTGATAGCACACGAGACAATATCATCGTACGGCGAGAAGGTTTGTGAGATGAATTCTTGACAGAGAAATGGTTTTAACCCATCAAAGAAATGATCAATATTACTTCTTGTGTTACGTATATAATCTGAAGCATGCCTCGCTACCCTTGTAAAGTTAGCTTCATACTTTGCGACATTCTCATCCTCCTTCTGCCTCAGACTCAGAAATTGCCTTTCCATATCTTCTCGATGGTCATGTGGAAAGTATTTTTCTAAGAAAAATTTCCTTAAATTCTCTCCATTCAATACTTGATACTTCTATATCTTCCTTTGTGTTTTGAATCAGTGACCACCATAGATCGACATCTCCAGTGAGGCGGTAGAATTCCATGACAACCTTCTCCCTTTCGCTACTACCCAAGGCATGGAATATTTTCTCTAAGGATTTTATCCATTTCACATCTACTAATGGATTTGTACCCCCATTGAATGTTGGCGGTTGTTTCCTCATGAAGCGGTCTAACATTGATCCTCCACGTTGTGGGTAAGGGTGCTCCATACGAGTAAGGTTATTATTCATAAACTTAGTGAGTTTTCCTAGTACGGTAATAAGTTTATCAGCATGAGTTGTATCTCCAGCTCCACAATAATTATCTTGGGCAGGAGAGAAATCCCTACACAGAGTGCGTGCATTGATACGGTTTCCATTCCTCCCACTAGGCGCCATTTCTAAAAAATGTCATAAAATAGATTTGTTTATGAATTAAAATGGATAATTGCTTACTTGTAAAACACATAACATAAGTTGAACTATTTATGGATATAATCCATAATCCTAAAAAGAAATTTTTTCTTTGAGGAAGTATATACTCATAAACCGTTCATAATGGTTTGTAAAGAAAATGAGAATTATCCTAAGTATATCCCCCGGGAGTGTCGTAACCAAGAGTGCATGTAACACCCCGATATTTTATGAAAAATATTCTTTTACGTTCATTAATGTATTGTGATTTATGCTACACCAAGATTACCTTGCGCTATACGCAACACCGTATTAGCTTGCAGTATACGCAACACTATTCTTGGATCGTGTTACACACAATTTTGATAATAGTTATTCTACGCAACATTGAATATATATATATATATATATATATTCAATGTATAAATGAAATATGGTTGAATTTTTTTTATGAAACAACAAAGGATTCTTGCCCAACATGCAACCCTGACTTGGCTTGCATTACATGCAATCGTGACCTTCCTCGACAGCGTGTGTTGTACGTAATACCGGGTTTTACTAAACAACGATATATTATTATAATATTATTATGAACCAGCCGTTATGAATAGTATTAACTAAAATTTGAATTTGATAACATTATTATTCATCTTACAAATTTTCTAGAACATGGTATAAGAACAAATTAAATTTTTTGGGTAAAATAAGTATTTTTAAAAAAATGCAGTTTTGCCGCCTTTTGATGGAGCACCCTCTTTAAATCTAGTTTTGGACATGTTTATAAGTTCAATTTGACAAAATAAAATTCTTCTTTGGAATCAAGAAATAAAAATTTACTTTGGATAAATTTTCATATTATTCTGGTAACTTTCATATTTTGATGAATAGTAAAAACACGCTATATTTTAATTAAAAACAACTTTTTTAATCGAAATAATTAATAATGATAAATTAATAATTTGAGTGGTTTTAAAGTATATTTAGAATATATTTTTACAATTTAATACATGTTTTTTCATTGGATTTAATTTCACATTTACACCAGACATAAACAAGTGCTAATCTTTTGATAATTATTATCTTTTAAAAACACGCTATTTGTTTTCACGACGGGAATTAATTTTTAAATTAGTTAATGAAACTGATATGTTTTGAATTTGGTAAAGTAGACATCATTTTTGAATTCATAATATAAAATATAGCTTAGGCCTAATTTTAGGTATTTTTCTGGAAACTTTCTTTTTTGATGAATAGTGAAACCACTAAGTGGTAGTAAAAAAACTGAATTTTTCATAAAACTTGATTTTACCGCTTTTGTGAGTGGAATTTCGAAAATCCGAAAGACACAGTTAATATCAAGGACTAAAATGTGGATCAATGAGATGAAAATATTTTTGGTGAATAGTAACTTTTTACTTTTTTTTACCACGGTTAAAAGTAAATAGGGTAATTAAGGGTAAAAATGATTTTATTATTACCCTAAAACATGTCCTAATTATATTGGATAAATTTAATTCATCCAAAAACAACCTTAGGAATAAAATATAAGCATTTAGGCCCACATGGATTAGATTTGGATATTTATTATTAATTTATTTAATGAAGGGTTAAAATAGATAAAATCTAAGTTTAATAAGTAGATAATATTTAATATAGGATTATACATAAGATAAATTCGACTATAAATATTTATTAGAAATCTAAAAATAATTCCTACATAATGGTATTTTATTTTTAATTTTTAGACATTAAATAATTTAATTTATTTTTGACACCACAATGATGCAGTAATTATCTTATTAATGAAATATTGACATAATTGATGTTATAAATAACCAAATAAATGTAATTTGAGACTTTTTATGAATTCCACTAATTTTCTAGGTTAATATGGCATGTTAGTATTGATTTAAGTATCTTTTTTAGAACTAATCATTCTGTTATGATTTTCACAAAAATCAATTTTGAAGTAGTGTCAAAATTGAGATAAAATAGTTTTTAAAAAAAATATTATATTATTAATTGTTATTTTATTTCTAAAAATATAAGGTTTGGCCAAATGACTTAGATAAAGTTATATATATTAATAATAAACAACTTGGGGTTCTTTTGGCTTGTTATAGTAAGTTTATTAACCTTATAGCGTAAGAACAAAAAAATACACGGTAACCGTAAAATTATCTAACTTAAAGTTAAATCTAAATGATAAGGTTAAAATAGTAAACTAAACATTCCTAAAATCTTATTGGATGAGAGGATTTCGACCCATCCCCACAATATCTTCTAAATAAATCAATTTGGATCTATTTAAAACCGAATTTGGCTTTATATTAAAATAATATTTTTTGTTTTTTTAAGGAGCCCCTCTCCTCCCTTATAAAAGGGCATCTCCTCTCGCTCTTCCTCACACCACTTTGAGCCTTCATGCTCGGCCAAACCTAGACAAATTCCCTTATCCACTTCCCTAGATTCATCCTAGAGGCCTGGGTCTTCTTGAAAGTCCAATTTTAGTGCCCTAAGAGGAGGACTCAAAGAGGCGCTTCAAAGAAGAGGTAATGTCCGTTACCGATTCTTTCAACTTTATTTATTATTCCAATTATTCTTCATAGGTTGTTTCATTATGAAGTAATAACATCAGTATCACTCATATAATTATATGTTTTTATAAGTATTAAACAACCCTATTTCACCATCTATCCATCCTACGGAAAATGAAATCACAACGCACGCGTGCGTATGGAATACCGTCTCCACGCCGTTGTGTAATCTATTTTCCACCACCACCTTACTTGGATGGGTATAATGGTGTACATAATAACTATATATGATTATTGTAAATTGATATTGATTCTTAAATAGTATACATACACTCCAATACGATTCCACGATCATGAGAACGATATCATCGCTCGTGTGTACGTACGGACTACCGTCTCCACGACGCGATGAGATTCATTTTCCACGTTAACCATACATGAATGATTATAAAGTATATATAATAAGTAATCATGAAATATATGACATAATAATACTACAGTATTTATGTGTATATATATGTATGTCATCTACTTAATTCCATTCAACTCAATAAGGAAACGACAACAACGTTCATGCGTATGTACGGCCTACCGTCTCCATGAATGGTGTATTTCTTTCCATTTACTGATTTATTATATATATGTATATTATGAATATATATTATATATAAATCATTTTTTATATTTTGTAATTAAGTAATCATGATCTATGTAATCATATGAATAATTACAAGTCAAAACACGACGACAAATGAAACGATTTTACCCAAAATGCTACTTTAACATTAATTTACAAAAGAATGGGTAATATAAAGTCATAAGTGAACCATATATGATATCATAACAATGAATATGATTCTGTAATAAGTCAATGACATTATTTAAATCATTGTACAGGATTTTCGGATCCATATGAAGCATATCGGACATAAGGTAAGGGATAATTTTTCAAATCTCATTTTTATCCGAGATTTCTTATTCATAAGTATTCACTAGGTTTATTTATATCATCCATGTCCATGTTTTATAAAAGTTTTTCCATGTATTTTTAATGTCCTTTTTACCCATTTTGAAATTTACTACATGGTATGTACGGAATGTTTTGTCGTACAAGATATTTTTTTTATGAGAAGAACATTTTTTAACTTATACGGCACAAACGGATTTTTACGGTTTCATAAGACCTTATTTTCATAAAGTTTACTCTACAATATTTCAAGAATAGTTTTAACAAAATCCTTTTCTTTTAATATTGAATGAAATTTTGTGAAAATAAAACGATTTTCAAGAAGAAAGGATATTTTCCTCAAGAATTCATTTCAAGTTCTTTATCAAAACCATTTTCCATCTAAGATGACATTATTTCATATGTGTATGTTTCAAGTATAATGTCTCTATGATTTATATGGTTTCACTTTTCTTATGATGAAATGATATCCATTTGTTTTATATGGATTATGTTATGATGGCATGATGTTTAACAATCTCATTCTATTACATGGGTTATGCTATGATGTATGATATATGATTTTGTGGCACACGAAAGAATGATTTCATTATGAGATGGGTGTGAACTATATCAACCTCCAATGCCTTGGGTAAAGATTTATATCTCATGAGATAGACATGTCTGGAACAGAAAGTTAAACCTGTTATGTAATACAGGACTGGAACGAGGAGTGAACTCGATTCAGAAAGGGACTTTGTCCACTAAGATGGTCTTGGCAGCAATGCCTTGGATACTATGGAAATCATATCATGTGCTTAATGGTTTACACAATTACATGTTTTATTCCCATTTTATTTTATCATGATTGATGTTCCCTTTTGATATATGCCTTACGTACTTCCAAGATTCATGTCTTTGCTCACGATTTTGATGTTTAGATTTTATGTTCAAGTTTTTGCATTCAAATGTTTATGGATTGTTTTATGTTCTCTATGTTTACCCTTACTGGGCATTTGAGCTCACCCCTTTTATGTTTTATTTTCCACATTATATAATGAATGGTTTTAGGTAAAAAAAAGGAAGATCTTTATGGGAGATGTTGACGATCTTCCACCATGATTAGAAGATTATATTCCGAGTATCCAAAGACACTAAACTATTACGGTCCTTGTGTGTGTGTTTTTTTATGTACTAAGTATTCTGCAAAAGTAATGTTATGTCCATGTACAATAAGCTTTGGGTGTCCATAGTTGGTATTATAGGAAAAGGATGTAGGAATGTATCTGATCCTTGAGAAGTCTCACATGTGAGCGTTGGACGAAGCATGGCTCTCCGCACAAGGGCTTCGTGATCAACTGGCTGCCATTGGGGATTGTGGTGTGTCCCGCCCAGGGGGTGTAGCCACCCATGGAGTGCCCTGATAGGTGTCAATTATAGTCCACTAGAAGTAATTCCAGACCGCTACAATTGGTATCAGAAGAAAGTTTTATTCAACCTTTGGAAACTAGGATGCGAAAACATTAGTAAGATCCCTATAGATATTTCTAAGGTATGTCTAGGGATGTCCCTAAGGATAATTATACGTATAGGATATAGTCCTAGAACTACGGTAACAATCATATAATTTAACCTATGATGTTAGATATTGAGGTTTCTCCCCCTTTACTATGTTGTTTTCCCTAGCATGATTTTTACCTCTCACACTATTCTTTTTGGGTTTTAGAAAATGGATGTAAACAGGAAGATTCATGATAATGGAGGATATGACTGACAATGGAATTATATTATTCATGAGAACCCAAATGAAACGGGATTTGGAAGTCCAAACATCGTTATTATGCCTAATCAGCAATCTCATAATATGATCAATAATCTCAACTTTGGTAAGTTTCCCGACTCAGATAATAAGAGAAAGATAGAGTTTCATGATGATCATAGAGGAAAGAATGTTCAAATTTCCCTCATGTAAATCATGTGGGAAGAGGCATTGGGGATATTGTTTCAAGGGAACTAGAAGATTCATTGGGTGTGGAAATGAAGGAAACAAAGCCAGTACGTGCAAAGGAAAAGGTTCAGTTAACACCCTGGATGAGGATAATGGTATTTCTACGACATCAAAAATGGTTAAATGTTTTAAATGTGGAATGTATGGGCATTACGAAAAACAATGCCCTAAGGGAAAGTCTCATGAAGCGAATTAGTACGGCCATATCGGTAGTATTTATGTTGATGATGATGAAGAGACTACAAATGATATGTGAGATGAAAGAATTGTTGAAGCTCGATTAATGGTTTAAGAAGGTAGTGGAATGATTACATGTTTATCAAGTGTAATGTTGTATAAGTAATCTCATGGTACTATGGAATAAAGAGACATCTAAGGATTGTTACACTGTTGTCTTTCCTTGTGTTTTGAAAGTGTATGATTAATGTTACCAGTATCCATGAAAGGTTATTCAGATATTTTTGGAATGTAGAGGATATGCGCATAATGAAGGGATAAAGAGAAAATTAAATGTTTGATAGTATTCATGAGCTCATGACTGGTATAAGGTGAAGGATATATAATGGTTTGAGTATATAGAATTTTTGGATTTTGGAAAGAGTTAACTTTTGAAAGCATTCATGTTTTCCCTGAGGTTTAATGGGTATTCATTTTTCAAGAATACATGATTAAGGTATTCACATGATTGGAATGTGACCAACAAGATATATGGGGGATAAATGATGGTATTCACATGCCTGGTTGGTGACATTTTAGAGAATCGTTTTCTTTATACTATGAGCTTGGACCGAAGTATTTTAGATAAGCGTAATGATTGGAATGGATTATGTTGGACAGATGTTATTATTGATTAAGGATATAATTTTTTTTATATTATTTATGGGATTTTATCGTAATATAGTTTTAGAAAAGGGACAACTTGCAGGACGGGCGATAACCAATCGCGTCAGACAAAGCTGTGGGAATCGAACCCACAACCGAAGTGCGACTGGCCTTTGTCACCTACCACTGGCATACATGAAGTCCCTGGTTAGTATAAACTAGTTTTATTTTATTAAGTGGTATGATAGATGAAATATATTTCCATTTTAGAATGATATACGATAGATGGACTTATGTATACAACTATTGCTAACCATTTGATTAAGACAGATGGAATGACCCATCATTCTGTCAAATGATCTGCTAACACTTCACGAATGAAAAATTCAACTTCATTTCTTTAAGACATGAAGTGGAAATTATTCATGGCAAGAACAACAGTGAGATTATATCGAAATAAAGTAGGTATTTCTTCTAATTCAAAATTTTCAACTTTAGGAAAATGATATTGAAAACAAAAAAATGTTGTCCTAATTCCATTATATCCGATGAATCTGATGGTACCCTAGATCATCACAAATCTATGGATTTGTGATTGATGTCTTTTTAATAGCCATGTTCTCTACCACTCTCCATAATAACTTGATAGTTAGATTTTTATTCCATATCCATATTTTCATCTATGTTCTCCTACGTGGAAACCCAGTGATGAGTTAATTTGGGTAACCGTTACATTTCATACTTTAGTTTTTAAAGCCAAGTTTTCTTATTCCTTTTTACAATGTGAGTTTCTACTAAAAAAACATTTGAGTAGTAAACCATTTATAACCCCGACGAATTTCTAGGGCAAAATTCATTTTAAGGGGGTAGAATGTAACACCCCGAGATTTTATTAAAAATATTCTTTTAATTTCATTAATGTTTTGTGTTTTATTCTACACCAAGATTACCTTGCGCTATATGCAACACCGTATTAGCTTTCAGTATACGCAACAAAATTCTTGGATCGTGTTACACATAATTTTGATAATAGTTATTCTACGCAACATTTAATATATATATATATATATATATTCAATGTATAAATGAAATATCGTTGAATTTTGTTATACAAAACATCGAAGGATTCGTGAACAACATGAAACCCAGACTTGGCTTACATTACATGCAATCGTGACCTTCCTCAATAGCCTATGTTGTACGCAATACCGGGTTTTACTAAACAAAGATATATTATTATAATATTATTATGAACTAGCCGTTATGAATAGTATTAACTAAATTTTGAATTTTATAACATTTTCATTCATCTTACACATTTTCTAGAACATGGTATAAGAAAAAAAAAATTTCGGGTAAAATAAGTATTTTTAAAAAAAATGCAGTTATGCCGCCTTTTGATGGCGCACCCACTTTAAATATAGATTTTTAGATGTTTATAAGTTCAATTTGACAAAATAAAATTCTTCTTTGGAATCAAGAAATAAAAATTTACTTTGGAAAAAATTTTCATATTATTCTGGTAACTTTCATATTTTGATGAATAGTAAAAACAAGCTATATTTTAATTAAAAATAACTTTTTTTAATCAAATTAATTAATAGTGATAAATTATTAATTTGAGTGGTTTTAAAGTATATTTATAATATATTTTTACAATTTAATACAAATTTTTTCATTGGATGTAATTTCACATTTAAACCAGACATAAACAAGTGTCAATCTTTTGATAGTTATTATCTTTTAAAAACACGCTATTTGTTTTGATGATGGGAATTAATTTTTAAATTAGTTAATGTAACTGATATGTTTTGAATTTGGTAAAATAGACATCATTTTTCAATTCATAATATCAAATATATCATAGGCCCAATTTTTGATATTTTTCTGGAAACATTCATTTTTGATGAACAGTGAAACCACTAAGTGGTAGTTAAAAAAACTGAATTTTTCATAAAACTTAATTTTACCTCTTCTGTGAGTGAAATTTCGAAAATTCGAGAGACACGGTTAATATCATGGAATAAAATGTGGTTCAATGTAATGAAAATAATTTTTGGTGAATAGTAACTTTTTACTTTTTTTACCACGGTTAAAAGTAAATAGTGTAATTCAGGGTAAAAATGATATTATTATTACCCTAAAACAAGTCTTAATTCTATTGGATAAGTGTAATTCTACCAAAACAAACCTTAGGAATACAATATGACCCTTTAGGCCCACTTGGATTAGATTAGGACATTTATTATTAATTTATTTAAAGAAGGGTTAAAATAGTTAAAATAAATGTTTAATAAGTAGATAATTTTTAATATAGGGTTATACATAAGATAAATTCGTATATAAATATTAATTAGAAATCTAAAAATATTTCCTACATAATGGTATTTTATTTTTAATTTTTATACTTTAAATAATTTAATTTATTTATGACACAACGATGATGAAGTAATTATCTTATTAATGAAATATTGACATAATTGATGTTATAAATACCAAAATAAATGTAATTTGAAACATTTTATGAATTCCAATAATTTTATATGTTAATATGACATGTTAGTATTGATTTAAGTAACTTATTTCGAACTAATCGTTCTGTTATGAGTTTCAGAAAAATCAATTACTAAATAGTGTAAAAATTGACATAAAATAGTTCTTAAAACAAATATTATGTTATTAATTGTTATTTTATTCCTAAAAATCTAAGGTTCGGCCAAATGACATAGATAATGTTATATATATTAATAATAAACAACTTGGGGTTCGTTTGGCTTGTTATAGTAAGTTTATTAACCTTATAGTGTATGAACACAAAAAGACACGGTAAAAGTATAATTATCTAACTTAAAGATAAATCTAAATGATAAGGTTAAAATAGTAAACTAAATTTGTCTAAATTATATATAATGATATGATTTAGACCCATACCCACCTTATTTTAGAAATAAATCAATTTGTAGATATTCAAAACCGAATTTAGATTTAAAATACAATAGTATTTGTTGTTTTTCCGAAGGAGCCCCTCTCCTCCCTTATAAAAGGGCACCTCCTCTCCCTCTTCCTCACACCACATTGAGCCTTCAAGATCGGAAAAAACCTGACAAATTCTCTTATCCACTTCCTTAGAAACATCCTAGAGGTCCGGGTCTTCTTCAAAGACCAATTTTAGTTCCCTAAGAGGAGGACTCAAAGAGGCTCTTCAAAGAAGAGGTAATGTCTGTTACCGATTCATTCAACATTATTTCTTCTTCCACTTCTTCCTCTTAGGTTGTATCATTATGAGGTAATAAAATAAGTATCACTCATATACTGATATGTTATTATAAGTTTGAAACAACCCTATTACCCCATCTATCCATCCTACGGAAAACGAAATCACTACTCGTGCGTACGTACGGAATACCATCTCCACGCCGTGGTGTAATCTATTTTCCACCACCACTTTACTTGGATGGGTATAATGGTGTACATAATAACTATATATGACTATTGTAAATTGATATTGATTCTAAAATAGTATACATAAAATCCAATACAATTCCACGATCATGAGAATGATATCATAGCTCGTGCGTACGTAAGGACTACCGTCTCCACGACATGATGAGATTCATTGTCCACGTTAACTATTCATGAATGATTATAAAGTATATATAATAAGTAATCATGAAATATATGACATAATAATACTACTATATTTATGTTTATATATATATATATATGTCATCTACTTAATTCCATTCAACTCAATAAGGAAACGAAAACAGCGTTCATGCGTACGTACGACCTACCGTCTCCATGAACGATGTATTTATTTCCATTTACTGATTTATTATATATATGTATATTATGAATATATATTATATATAAATCATTTTTTATATTCTGGAATTAAGTAATCATGAATTAATTAATCATATGAATAATTACAAGTCAAAACAGGGATGACAGATGAAACGATTTTACCCAAAATGCTACTTTAACATTAATTTACAAAAGAATGGGTAATATAAAGTCTTTAGTGAACCATATATGATATCATAACAATGAATATGATTCTGCAATAAGTCAATGACCTTATTTAAATCATTATACAGGAGTTTCGGATCCATACAAAGCATATCGGACCTAAGGTAAGGGATAATTTTGCAAATCTCATTTTTATCCGAGTTTGCTTATTCGTAAGTATTTACTAGGTTTATTTATATCATCCATGTAAATGTTTTATAAAAGTGTTTCCATGTATGATTAATGTCCTTTTTAACCATTTTTACTTTTACTACATGGTATGTAAGGAATATTTTGTCGTACGAGATATTTTTTTTACGAGAAGAATGTTTTTTTAACTTATACGGCACAAATGGATTTTTACGGTTTCATAACACCTTATTTTCATAAAGTTTACTCTACAAAATTTAATGAATAGTTTTAAAAAAATCATTTTATTTTAAAATTGAATGAAATTTTGTGAAAAGACAATGATTTTCAAGAAGAAAGGACATTTTCCTCAAGAATTCATTTCAAGTTCTTTATCAAAACCATTTTCCATCTAAGATGACATTATTTCATATGTTTATATTTCAAGTATAATGTTTCTATGATTTATATGGTATTACTTTTTTATGAAGAAATTAAATCCATTTGTTTTATATGGATTATATTATGATGGCATGATGTTTAAGAATCTCACTCTATTACATGGGTTATTCTATGATGTATGATTTATGATTTTGTGGCACACGAATGAATGATTTCATTATGAGATGGGTGAGACCTATATCTCCCTCAAATGCATTATGAAATGATTTATATCTCATGAGATAGACATGGCTGGAACGGAAAGTTAAATCGGTTCAGTAATACAGGACTGGAATGAGGGGTGAACTCGATTCAGAAAGGGACTTTGTCCACTAAGATGGTCTTTGCAGCAATGCCTTGGATACTATGGAAATCATATCATGTGCTTAATGGTTGACACAATTACATGTTTTATTCCCATGTTATTTTATCATGATTGTTGTTCCATTATGATATATTCCTTACGTACTTCCAAGATTCATGTCTTTGCTCATGATTTTGATGTTTAGATTTTATGTTCATGTTATTGCATTCAAATGTTTATGGATTGTTTTATGTTCTCTATGTTTACCCTTACTGGGCATTTGAGATCACCCCTTTTATGTTTTATTTTCCCCAGGATATGAAGAAAGGATTTAGGTAAAAAAAGTAAGATCTTTATGGGAGATGTTGAAGATCTTTCGCCACGATTAGAAGATTATATTCCTAGTTTCCAAAGAGACTAAAATATTATTGTCCTTGTGTGTGTGTTTTTGTTATGTACTAAGTATTCCGCAAAAGTAATGTAATGTCCATGTACGTTAAGATTCGGGTCTCTACAGTGCAGCAAGGCCCGTTGTTGTGCACCAGTTCCCGTTCGAGTCTAGCTCAAAGCGGTGTTTTCGGGTTTTATCCCTATGTACATATGTTCCAGAGCCACCTCTACCTACTCGTTTCCAAACAGGGATGTATTACTCGAAAAACTCACAAAATCTCTATAATACCAAAATTCGAGGAAGTTCTTCTATACTAACCCTAAAAGTCTATCTCAGGGCTATGTGCTCTAATCAGAGTTTATCTAAATCTATCTTCCAAGGTTAGTAATAAACTACCTATGATAGCAACTGTAACGCCCCGACCCCAGTTACCCAAAGTCGGCGCATTATTGCCTAACATTGGCATGATCAAAAAAGATCAACTCTCGAATGACCGATTATTTTAGTAGCCTTAGAAACAATAGATACATTCATAAATATTACATTACATCATAACGTGAAAAACTAAAATAATATAGTCTCCATTTTCCACACTCATATCACCTTCAAACTATCCATACAGGTCAATCCTAAAATACTTCTTCACATCATAGAAAAAATTAAAACATTGAAAGGGGTGAGATCAGATGCTCAGTATGGATAAAAATATAGCGGAAGAATTCAAAATTAAATATAAACATTTAAGGCAATGTATAAATAAATCAAAATCCTTTTAAACATGAACTTCAACATAATATGGGAAAAGAAAAATGAGATAATTTCATTTACTTACTCACAGGGATATTCTACTGGTCGAATAATCAAATGCAATATCAATAACCACTTTCATAATGATGGAATGCATAATGCCAAACTATCATAACCACATAGCCAAGGCCTCGTGGCAAGACAAAAAATAAGATTTTGTCAAGGCCTCGTGCCAAGACACTAGTTTGTCTCATGAGACCTACCGATGCATCCAGGAGCTATAGCGGGCTCCACCCGTCACTAATTAAGTCCAATGCATTCCTCATATGAACAGGTTTAAACATATCATAAAACATAACATAATTGTATCACATAAAACATGCATAAAGGAAACACAATATTTCCGCACTTCAATCACAAGATATCAATAAAACACATTGATATAATAAAAACATTATCAAAACCATTTTCAATACCAAAATAAAAGAAAAGTAAAACATGGTATTTATTTTTCTTTTAAAAAAAGTTATGGCTTATAGAGGAAGCCGAAACTCAAATAATAGTCATGGCGGTGGAGAAGTTGTTGTCTCCGCATACGTAAGAAAAAACATTCCTTTTGTCGTTTAGTAAAAACTCTTTGTTTAAAAATGATACCTTTTGAATAAAAGTAGTAGTCAAAGGGGTTTATACACAGTATAAATGAAAGTTGTGTATAAAACCAAATATGCCTCAATGAAAGGATATTGAGATGATGTCCTTACAAAGATAATTTTTAAAATAAAATAGATCTATTATTTGTATTTACTATAAGTACACATAATGAAAGTAAAAATACAAGATAGGACATAATAATATCATTACATAATTTTAATGTAGGAGAATATCCCAAAGAATGGAAATTGGGTTAAGAAATTCCCTTACCTCGTGTCCGACTTGATTCGACCATTCTTTAACCTCCTGAATAATAAACTAAAGATAATTTATAATTTCTTAAGAACCTTTTTCAAGTTTATTATACCTTTTATATTGCTTATTACCATGTTATGAACATTATGTAATTATTTATGTTAATAACGGTCGTTTTTTCGAACTTCTTAAAATTACAAGTTGTTCATGTGGTAAAATATCTATTATATACATAATTATATTAATGATTTAGATATCATATACATCATATATATTCTGTATATACATTCATTTATAATATTACATAACATTTAGTGGTAAGAAATGAATTGCACCGTTCATGGAGACGATAAGTCGTACGTACGCATGAAAGCTACTTTCATTTCTATTTCATATTTAATGGAATGAAGTTATAATTATATAAAGGTATAATATAATTCCAGTATAATATAATGTATATTACCATTTACCCCATCCTTTATACATCCCACATATGCCATTAACAATTCAAATAACTTTGAGGGGGCAGTAGTCCACACTTCCTAAAATGAAAATATCGTGTTTACGCAAAATGGAAACCATAAAGGTATTCCATAAATGAAAAATACAGAATCTTAAGGAAAAAAATAAACATATTATATATCATATATAAATATAGTGACATCTTAATGGCCACCTTTTAAGGTGTTATATGAGTGTTGAACAATCATCGTTTCGTGAGGAAGAAATTCGCCATCCACAGAAACAATATGTTCTTTAAACATTAGATGTAGGTGTGTGTAAGGGTAGATCGAATCCTTCTTATAACAACATCATATTATATTTAAGATACTGGTTTTGTTACAAAAGAAAGTAATAAATAGATTTTAATGGGTTGGAGAAGCAAAATAAAACAAAATAACATAAGAGAAGACATTTCCTTAAAATCGGGTAACTCTTTTTTTGATTTGAGCCAAAGGCTTCCTTGGGATGAATTCTGTCCAAAGTGAGGATTCTAAGAGTAAGAGAGGGAATTTTATAGTGTATTTGGGCAGAGGTTGGCCGATCCAAAAGGCTTTTAAGGTGTGAGTAAGGTGGCAGTGGTGGGGGCCTTTTATAAGAGAAGAGGAGGGGCACTCTTGGAAAGTCATGAAATGTTACTTTATTATATAATGAGTTTCATATTTTAAAGGTCCCACACTTTTATATTTCAAGGAAAAGGTGATAAGGGTTAGAAATATACTAATCCAATAGTTTTTTGACAAGTGTTAGTCTTATATTTTACATTATCTTTTTATTTTATTTAAATCGTTAATTAATGAGGTAATCGCTGCATCATCATGGTGTCATAAATAATTTAATTTATTTAATGTCTAAAAATTATAAAAAAAATTATCATGCTGTAGGAAATATTTTTATATTTATAATGAATATTTATAGTCAAAAATATGACTTATATAACCCCATTTAAATTTTTTTCAGTAAAACAACTAACATTTTTGACATTTTTATTTCAACATTAAATAAAAAGTTTTTAATGTCATTTTCCTACCATAGTGGCTCCATGGGGTCCCCATGTTGACCCATTGATTGTCTTGGCCGTCCATGACTCATCAAATAGAGTTAGGACAAGTGTAAAGGTATTTTCATATTTTTATAATATCATTTTTACCTTAAATTTCACTAATTACCTTTAATCGAGATTAATTAAACTTAAAAGTTACTATTCACTAATTTTTTTAAATCCTAGAGGTCCGGGTCTCTCTTCCTCACACCACATTGAGCCTTCAAGCTCTAAAAACCCTGAGAAATTCTCTTCTCCACTTCCCTAGAAACATCCTAGAGGTCTGGGTCTTCTTCAAAGACCAATTTTAGTTCCCTAAGAGAAGGACACAAAGAGGCGCTTCAAAGAAGAGGTAATGTCCGTTACCGATTCATTCAACTTTATTTCTTCTTCCACTTCTTCCTCTTAGGTTGTTTCATTATGAAGTAATAACATCAGTATCACTCATATACTGATATGTTATTATAAGTATGGAACAACCCTATTACACCATCTATCCATCCTACAGAAAACGAAATCACTGCGCATGCGTACGTACAGAATACCGTCTCCACGCCGTGGTGTAATCTATTTTCCACCACCACCTTACTTGGATGGGTATAATGGTGTACATAATAACTATATATGATTATTTTAAACTGATATTTATTCTAAAATTGTATACATAAAATCCAATACAATTCCACAATCATGGGAATGATATCATCGCTCATGCGTACGTACGGACTACTGTCTCCATGACACAATGAGATTCATTCTCCACAATAACCATTCATGAATGATTATAAAGTATATATAATAAGTAATCATGAAATATATGACATAATAATACTACTGTATTTATGTGTATATATATTTATGTCATCTACTTAATTCCATTCAACTCAATAAGGAAACGAAAACAGCGTTCATGCGTACGTACGGCCTACCGTCTCCATGAACGGTGTATTTATTTCCATTTACTGATTTATTATATATATGTATATTATGAATATATATTATATATAAATCATGTTTTATATTCTGTAATTAAGTAATCATGATCTATGTAATCGTATGAATAATTACAAGTCAAAACAGGGATGACAAATGAAACGATTTTACCCAAAACGCTACTTTAACATTAATTTACAAAACAATTGGTAATATAAACTCTTTAGTGAACCATATATAATATCATAACAATTAATATGATTCTGTAATAAGTCAATGACCTTATTCAAATCATTATACAAGAGTTTCGGATCCATACGAAGCATATCAGACCTCAGGTAAGGGATAATTTTCCAAATCTCATTTTTATCCGAGATTGCTTATTCGTAAGTATTTACTAGGGTTATTTATATCATCAATGTAAATGTTTTATAAAAGTTTTTCCATCTATTATTAATGTCCTTTTTACCCATTTTGACTTTTACTACATGGTATGTAAGGAATATTTTGTCATACGAGATATTTTTTTTATGAGAAGAATGTTTTTTTAACTTATACGACACCAACGGATTTTTAAGGTTTCATAACACCTTATTTTCATAAAGTTTACTCTACAAGATTTCATGAATGGTTTTAAAAAAATAATTTTCTATTAAAATTGAATGAAATTTTTTGAAATGAAAATGATTTTCAAGAAGAAAGGATATTTTCGTCAAGAATTCATTTCAACTGCTTTATCAAAACCATTTTCCATCTAAGATGACATTATTTCATATATGTATATTTCAAGTATAATGTCTCTATGAGTTATATGGTTTCACTTTTCTTATGAAGAAATGAAATCCATTTGTTTTATATGGATTACATTATGATGGCATGATGTTTAAGATTCTCATTCTATTACATGGGTTATTCTATGATGTATGATTTATGATTTTGTGGCACACGAAAGAATGATTTCATTATGAGATGGGTGAGACCTATATCTCCATCCAATGCATTGGGTAAAGATTTATATCTCATGAGATAGACATGGATGGAACAGAAAGTTAAAACGGTTCAGTAATAGAGGACTGGAACGAGGAGTGAACTCGATTCAGAAAGGAACTTTGTCCAATAAGATGGTCTTTGCAGCAATGAATTTGCTACTATGGAAATCATATCATGTGCTTAATGGTTTCCACAATTACATGTTTTATTCCAATGTTATTTTATCATGATTGTTGTTCCATTATGATATATGCCTCACGTACTTCCAAGATTCATGTCTTTGCTCCGGATTTTGATGTTTAGATTTTATGTTCAAGTTATTGCATTCAAATGTTTATGGATTGTTTTATGTTCTCTATGTTTACCCTTACTGGGCATTTGAGCTCACCCCTTTTATGTTTTCTATTCCCTGGGATATAAAGAAAGGATTTAGTTAAAAAAAAGTAAGATCTTTATGGGAGATGTTGCAGATCTTTCACCACGATTAGAAGATTATATTCCCAGTTTCGAAAGACACTAAAATATCACGGTCCTTGTGTGTGTGTTTTTGTTATTTACTATGTATTCCGCAAAAGTAATGTAATTTCCATGTACATTAAGCTTAGGGTCTCTACAGTGCAGCAAGGCCCGTTTTCGTGCACCAGTTCCCGTTCGAGTCTAGCTCAAAACGGTGTTTTCGATTTTTACCCCTAGGTACATCTGTGCCAGAGCCACCTCTAAATACTCGTATCCAGACAGGGATGTATTGCTCGGAAAACTCACAAAATCTCTATAATACCAAAATTCGAGGAAGTTCTTCTATACTAACCCTAAAAGTCTATCTCAGGGCTATGTGCTCTAATCAGATTTTATCTAAATCTATCTTCTAAGGTTAGTACTAAACTTCCTATGATACAAACTGTAATGCCCCGACCCCAGTTACCCAGAGTCAGCGCATTATTGCCTAACATTGGCATGATCACAACGGATCAAGTCTCAAATGACAGATTATTTTAGTATCCTTAGAAACACTAGATACATTCATAAATATTACATTATATCATAACGTGAAAAACTACAATAACATAGTCTCCAATTTATACACTTATATCACCTTCAAACTATCCATGCAGGTCAATCCTATAATACTTCTTCACATCCTGGAAAAAATTAAAACATTGAAAGGGGTGAGCTCAGATGCTCAGTATGGATAACAATATAGCGGAATCATTCATAAATAAATATAAACATTTAAGGCAATGTATAACTAAAACAAAAGCCTTTTAAACATGAACTTCAACATAATATGGAAAAAGTAAAATGAGATAATTCCATTTACTTACTCACATGGATATTCTACTGGTCGAATAATCACATGCGATATCAATAACCACTTTCATAATGATGGAATGCATAATCCCAGACTATCATAACGACATTTCCAAGGCCTCGTGCCAAGACCCAAAATAAGATTTTTTCAAGGCCTCATTCCAAGACACTAGTTTGTCTCATGAGACCTACCGATGCATCAAGGAGCTATAGCGGGCTCCACCCGTCACTAATTAAGTCCAATGCATTCCTCATATGAACAGGTTTAAACATATCATAAACCATAACATAATTGTATCACATAAAACATGCATAAAGGAAACATAATATTTCCACACTTCAATCATAAGATATCAATAAAATACATTGATATAATAAAAACATTATCAAAACCATTTTCAATATCCAAATAAAAGAAAAGTAAAACATGGTATTTATTTTTCTTTTAAAAAAGTTATGGCTTGTAGAGGAAGCTGAAACTCAAATAATAGTCATGTAAGTGGAGAAGTTGTTGTCTCCGCATACGTAAGAAAAAACATTCCTTTTGTCGTTTAGTAAAAACTCTTCGTATAAAAAAGATACCTTTTGAATAAATGTAAAAGTCAAAGGGGTTTATACACTGTATAAATGAAAGTAGTGTATAAAACCAAATATGCCTCAATGAAAGGAGATTGAGACGATGTCCTTACAAAGATAATTTTTAAAATATAATAGATCTATTATGTGTATTTACTATATGTACAAATAATGAAAGTACAAATACAAGATAGGACTTAATAATATCATGACATAATTTGAAAATAGGAGAATAGCCCAAAGAATGGAAATTAGGTTAAAAAATTCCCTTACCTCGTGTCCGACTTGACTCGACCATTCTTTAACCTCCTGAATAATAAACTAAAGATATTTTTTAATTTCTTTAGAACCTTTTTGAAGTTTATTATTCCTTTTATATCACTTATTACCATGTTATGAACATTATGTAATTATTTATGTTAATAACGGTCGTTTTGTCGAACTTCTTAAAATTACAAGTTGTTCTTGTGGTTATATATCTAATATATCCATAATTATATTAATGATTTATATATCATATACATATTATATATCCAGTATATACATTCATTTATAATATTACATAACATTTAGTGGTAAGAAATGAAATGCACTGTTCATGGAGACGATAAGTCGTACGTACGCATGAACGATACTTTCATTTCTATTTCGTATTTAATGGAATGATGTTATAATTATATAAATTATAATATAATTCCAGTATAATATAATGTATATTACCATTTAATCCATCCTTTATACATCCCACATATTCCATTATAAATTCAAATAACTTTGAGGGGGCAGTATGCCACACTTCCTAAAATGAAAATATCGCGTTTACCCAAAATGGAAACCATAAAGGTATGACATAAATGAAAAATACAGAATATTAAGGAAAACATAAACATATTATATATCATATATAAATATAGTGACATCTTAATGGCCACCTTTGAAGGTTTTATATGAGTGTTGAACAATCATCGTTTCGTGAGGCAGAAATTCGCCATCCACAGAAACAATATGTTCTTTAAACATTAAATGTAGGTGTGTGTATGTGTAGATCGAATCATTCTTATAACAACATCCTATTATATTTAAGATACTGTTTTTGTTACAAAAGAAAGGAAAAAAAGAGTTTAATGGGTTGGAGAAGCAAAATAAAACAAAATAACATAAGAGAAGACATTTCCTTAAAATCGGGTAACTCTTTTTTTGATTTGAGCCAAAGGCTTCCTTGGGATGAATTCTGTCCAAAGTGAGGCTTCTAAGAGTAAGAGAGGGAATTTTAGAGAGTATTTGGGCAGAGTTTGGCCGATCCAAAATGCTTTTAATGTGTGAGTAAGGTGGTAGTGGTGGGGGCCTTTTATAAGAGGAGAGGAGGGGCACTCTTGGAAAGTCATGAAATGT
The DNA here is from genome assembly GCA_963277665.1 of Viscum album. Taxonomy (NCBI): domain Eukaryota; kingdom Viridiplantae; phylum Streptophyta; class Magnoliopsida; order Santalales; family Viscaceae; genus Viscum; species Viscum album. The sequence continues at coordinate 788,631,241 of OY728128.1, read as the reverse complement.
TACTTTATTATATAATGAGTTTCGTATTTTAAAGTTCCCACACTTATATATTTAAAGGATAAGGTTATAATGGTTATAAATATACTATTCCAATAGTTTTTTTTACAAGTTTAAGTCTTAGATTTTACATTATCTTTTTATTTTATTTAAATCGTTAATTAATGAGGTAATCGCTGCATCATCATGGTGTCATAAATAATTTAATTTATTTAATGTCTAAAAATTATAAAAATAAATTATAATGCTGTAGGAAATCTTTTTATCTTTATAATGTATATTTATAGTCAAAAATATGACTTTTATAACCCCATTTAAAAATTGTTTTAGTAAAACAACTAACATTTGTGACATTTTTATTTCAACATTAAATAAAAAGTTTTTAATGTCATTTTCCTACCATAATGGCTCCATGGGGTCCCCATGTTGACCTATTTATTTTATTGGTCGGACATGACTCATCCAATAGAGGTAGGACAAGTGTAAAGGTATTTTCATATATTTATAATATCAAATTTACCTTAAATTTCACTAATTACCTTTAATCGAGATTAATTAAACTTAAAAGTTACTACTCACTAATTTTTTTATCCCATTGAACTACATTTTACTTCCTAATGAAAACCATGTATGTCGGATTTTCGAAAATAAAATCACAGAATTGGTAATGTTTCATTTAAACTGAAAATCATTTTTTTAACTACCACTTAGTGGTTTCACTATTCATCAAAAATTGATGTTTTTGAGAAGAATCCCAAAAATTCACCGAAAGCTATAATTGATATTCCGAATTCAAAAATGATGTCTATTTTAAAAAATTCCAAACATATAATTTTCATTAATTAATATTATAACTAATTCCCATTGTCACAACAAATAGCGTGTTTTTAAGAAGAATTATATATCAAAATATTGACAATTGTTTATGTACAATTTCAAAGTGAAATTAATTCTAATGAACACCATTAGATAAAATGGTAAAAATATATTCTAGTTATACTATAAAACCACTCAATATTATAACTTATCACTATAAATTATTTTTATTTAAAAGGTTGTTTTTAAGTATTTTCTCAGTATTCATAAAAAAATAGATGTTCTCCGAAAATTACAAAAAATTCAACTTAATATAATTTCGATATTCCGAATACAAAAATGAAGTCCATTTGGAAAGATGAAATTTATAAAATTTCAAAAATAATGTATTACTATTATAACAGCTACTTTGATTGGTTGTGGTGTGTGTTAGAACTTGAAGTTGCATACAACACACGCTACTGTATTATTCAAAGAGAAGTGTACCATGGAACATGGGGTGTTACACTAAATTTCTAATTATATTTTTTCCACCTCTTCCATATCTTCATATTTCATTTTTTCAATTCCATATCTAACTTAATTTTTAGCATGATATCCTTCTCCTCATACGCTAGGTTAATCTCCATCGTATGCTATAGTTTACTAGTAACCCTTATAAAAAATTTAAAACATACATCCTACTTGATTATGAAATATTTATATGGAATATAATGATTTATTTGGGATATTTCATTGAAATATATTCACAAATTTGAAGTCCAAATTAATTATTGTAGGAAATCCTAGAAAAATGACATTGGTGATTTTTAATGGTAGTTTTTATAGGATGGGAATATTAATAAGGATGGAATTATTAATTTCACAGTCTAGGAATGGTTGAAAAGGCCTTTTATGACAATTATTAAAGTCAATATCTGGGTGTAGTTTTTATCATCTGTAGTTTTAACCACCTTATAATTGATTATTCACAGTATTTGGTTACTATTGTGGCTACAGTAGTATTAATAAGTTGTAATAAATCACCATTTTTTGATGTAATTGGATATATATGACATAATTTATATTCCATGAATGAATTTATTTTAATCCAAAAAAACATATTCAGCATACATGAGATCCTTAAAACATCTTAAAAGACATCACATCGAGTGTTAGATCGGGTTTTGAGGGAAATTATAACTGAGTATGCATCAATGGAAACCCAAATTTATATAATGTTTTTAACAATTCCACATAGATTTTCAATTTTTAATCTCAATAAATTGATTCAGACATATTTTTGATTATGATCTCTCACTTTTCCAGAGGCTATCATTTTGAGATATGTAATCAAAAAGGTCTTGTATGACCCCTAGAGTCACGAACGTTTCAATTTATATTTTTTTATAATTGTGAAGTAATTTTCACCAAAGATTATAGATTTATAATCCTAAGGGGAAATAAACTCTTAATATTGAATATCTACTTACAATTTCAAAAAATTTCATTGATAGAAAGTAAAAAACTCATGGATGAATGAAATATAAAGGTGAACCATTGTTCATAATTGTATAACATATCTACACGTTATCTAAGATATTTTCTTATTTGTATTTACATTGCATAATATTAAACTAAAATATATTCTTGATCATCAATATAACTCATGGATTTGTCTGTAAGATTTTTTCTTCAATGGTGAATGAATTCAGGTTTGGTGTAGTCCAATCAATGAATGGTAAACTACTATCCCTGATCGTTTTTCATGTGAGGAAATTTTCTTTCTAGATTTTATAAGTCCATATTATTTAATTTTCAATTAATTTTCATAGATTATTTTATATTGTGATGTTATTCCATAGATAAATTTCAATGTGTGAAGAGATCATGCTCAATCATAATGTTGTACTATAGTGGATTTCAAGAGACAATTCTCTAAGACTGAGTCATTTGTTCCTTTATAATTCATTGAATTACTAGTGATGATATATAAAAACTCATTTATGTAGAAAAATATATATTAAAAATATAAATGAGAAAATATAAGAAAATTTAATATATAACCCTTTGTTACAAAATATGTCCATATCAATGGAACTAAAAATGGTGATAACAGAATAGTTTTAGTGATTATAATGAGATATTTAAGAATATAATATTTTGAAATGTGCTTGATCATTCACTAATTTCTTATATAGGGAATATAATACTTCCTGTCTAATCACATGATGAAGCAGTTTGATCCTCAAGTGTTGTGAAAACATGTTCTTAACTAAAATATTTCATTTATTTTTATAATAAATTAAAAATAACAAACAACTCATCAATATGATTTTTTTGTATATTAGATTCTTGGGATGAATTTGAAAGGATAATACATATGATGTTACCTCTCACAGAAATGCATCAGTTAGTTATATTGGATGATAGGTCACATTAGGATCACCCACTCCTTATGGTCTAGATCATAAATTCTACCAAGGTAAATACAAAACATTTTTTATATAATTAAACTACTCAAAATGTATTTGGATCAATATTTATTGTATGATATTAATATGAGCCATTGGAAATTTTCTAATATCCTGAATTTCATTGGGGTTCCTCTCACTAAAATTACATGGGTTATAGATATGTGAGGTAATATGATAAACTGAAACTCTAAAATAGTTTGTAAAAAAAATTAAATCATATTAATTACATTATTAATTAATTTTATGAATGAATCATTATTAGATTAATCCCTCACACCTTAAGTGTGTCATCCACACATGAAAGAATAAATTTCTATTACACATGAGTAATTCATCATAAGAAGTGATTTATAAAATAACGATTATATTAAAATAAAATAAAATGAAACAAAATAAAAATTACATAAATTGTTGATTGAAATGATAATAATAATTTTTTTAATGTATAGACCAAATAAGAACCTCAAAACACTAAATAAATTCAAAAAAATCCCAATTCCCACTAATATTTAATGGAAACCTTTTTTTATAGCCACACACCATCCATGGTATAGTGAATTAGAAACTGTCTATGGTGGAAGTATATTTGGTGACATACTATGAATCCTTTAGATACTACATTAAATAATTGAATACCACTTTTTCAAACTCTGAAATTCCCATCATAATAGGCATGGTGGGACAATTCTCTCCCACGGTGATGTGAAAAATAAGTCTCTATGAGATTTTATAGCTATAAAAAATTCGAATCTCCCTTTATTAATTTGAAAACCATTCTTTTATAGCAGGGTGAGAGATCCCACAATAGTATTTTCTACATGATGGTGTTTAAAGTTACATGGTTCACCCAACCCGAGATATGGTCTCTGGTATTGACTTGATCTCATTGATATGGTTTCCCAAAATGGTATCCACTATATCAGGGTTCATCCCATATGTACACATAACAATCCATGTTGAAAACATTTTATACCATCCATTTTTTGGTGATTCTACACACCCCATTTAACTATATTCAACCCAGACACCTCTTATCCTCTTAAAAGAGTGAAATTTCACACATTAATAATTCATTGAGTAGATATTATTAAAAATTATCGGGAACGACATCCATGAACACTTATTAAATCATGATTCACTTTAGATATATCTTGCAAATGATGTCATGGTGAGAAATTTTTTTATTACTCCATATCTAAATAGAATCTCACACATTAAACCACTTTTAGTTAATTATCAATAGATTTAAAGAGGAAATATCCAAAATCAGATTTCATATAGAATGAATACACTTTTGGTGCATTATCAGAAGTACTAAGGATGTGATGCCCTAACTCTATAGAATTTATGGAATCTAGTATACTCCATTCAATAAAAAACTCTAATACACCTCTATTATAACAACATTTTTTGAAAAAAAAATCTTTGAAAAACAAAAATAATCAGTCATAATCAAAAATATTATACAATAAATACCAATAAAAATTGATATAAAAGTTATATATTTCCATTTTAGTGGTAACAAAAATGAATTATTTAATATGTAATTGTAAGAATGTGAATTTTTATATCAATGTGTTAATGAAACTAAATCTATAATGGACCTTGAAAAGTAATTATAAAACACAAGTAACAATTTACATGTGGTTCCCATATATATTTCATATATTAAATATGATTATTTATTCAATTTTTATATGATATAGAGTTTCCATAAGGCATGAACTATCTCAATCTTGTATAAACCTCATCATGAATAACTTATTCATTAAGTAATTATATAATAAAGTATATTCACACCTCTATTAATTTATCAAAAAAAATAAATACAATATATATGATTATCCTAAATAGATTAGTACATAACATTTCACTCAACATGGTTAACCCATACCATTCCTTAATATTTCTAAATTGAGTAATTTTATATCATTCTCATCCTAAATGAGTATAAATCTGATATGGATAAATTATACCCTAAAAAAAATATAAACATTCACATTCACCCATTTTATGTACACATAATCAATGAATGATTAATTATGGTATCAATGAATGGAGGTTGAAATTTGAGATTTGTTATTCACCAATGTAAAGGAGGATGAATATGATAAATTATCCCCTATAATGATGATAATATAATGCTTGTAATATCATTTTGGAAAAAAATCATTAGTAAAAAAATAAACTAATTATTTTCCTCATGTGTTAACCTATGTGTATCTATATTAGTACAATAACATGATAACATCACAATTTTATCCCGTTAATAAATAACAATGAAAAAATTATTTTTGGATCACTGAAATCAAAATCTAAGGTGCTTAATTATCAATTAATTGAATAAAACATACAATGAAAATTAATGAATGATAAATATAGTAATCAATTCTATAACATATTAAACTGTGAATATTATTCAATAAAATTAATAATATTTACAAAAACATAAATAAGAATAGATTAGTACAATATAAAATATTAAATGACCTAAAATACATTATTTATTCTACATTTTTAATTATTTTCAAACTTGTTATATATTTAGGTACCATATGTTGTGTTACTATATAACACCAATTATATCACTATATAGACATGTGAAAAAATATTATAACAAAAATATATTAATAGGATTATATATATGAAGAAAAATATTTAGTTTTATATTGATAATTTTTTATCCAAAATATTTATGCTAAACAGTTAAACATTATAATGAATCATATTTTATTCATAAAAACTAATGTTACGAAGAGAAGAAGAAATATTTTTTTTTAAATATATAGTATTCATATAAACTTATGTTATCAATATATCAAATAATTTCCATAAATTTGTAACATTTAATTTAGATTGTTTAATAAAAAAATATAACACATTATATCAATATCCTTCATTACAAGAATATTATAAACTCTATTAAGTTATAAAGTGAAATTCACGTTAAAATATATTGGAATAATAATTTATTTATTACTCTTTGATCTCCACCAAAATGAAATATATTTATAGTATCCTCATAGAAATAATCATTTATGAAATAAAGTATTTATGATATGGAATTTGTATATATAATAAAAATAACCCTTTATTTCTTTATTAATAATATTTAATAAGTAAATTATTAATAAACATAGAACATACAGAATTTTTTAATTCTAAATTTACATGCATGAAAATAAAATCCAAATATTTTTAAAATATTTCACTAATGATTGTATGGAACTCTCTCCATCATATTTTAATAATAAAATTTGATAAATCACTTTTATCTTCTATAAAATACTTTTATTTTTGACAAAAATTAATCTATTCATTATTTTGACACAGAGTTATATAATTTAAAAAAAATTATATTCCATAAATCATAATAATAATATCTCATTTATTGATGTAAAAATTATTTTAAAAATATTATTATTCTATAACATGATAGAAAAATGAGTTGAAATACGTATAATATATTATAGTTTCAACATAAATTAAGATTTATGTAATTATTTAGACTATTATCCTCCATAGTATCAACTATTGACACACTATTAGAGTGAAACCATCTAGGTTCATTATCAATTTATCATAATTTTTACCTTTTTACATATTTAAATCAACTTATTTAGGTATATGTTGTTTCATATACCTTAGAAAAACTAAATAATTTATATATAAATAATTAAAACTAAAAATGGAATATCCAAAAGGATTTTCAAAATCATAAAATTATTCAGTCAATTTCATTTTAAATGTGCAGTCTTTGAACAATAGAAATGTCTCCCCCTAAACTAATATATAATTTTTGTTTCACTAAATTGGGCTCCGTATTAGACTCTATAATATATATTTCATGTTTTGAATTAATATTTTTCCCTTTTTTGTTTTCATCACAACACCATGGCTTCGATATACCATGTACATCCCAAATATCCTCAATATATTGAGGATATGGATTAAACTATTATTAAAAACATTCATTTTCTAGTTCATGATAAATTTTCAAAACCATTTAAATAGTTAATTTATAACTAATTTCATATACATAATCATTCATAAAATAGACATAAATCTCTCAAAGTAACAAACAAAAAAAATCATATTGAAGAATTTGGTAGATATTGGTATTCCACTGGGTTTTTACATTTAATAATTTCCCTGAAAAACCTTATATCTCTCATGGATTTCTTGTTCATGAGTGATATTTTTCATGTTATCTACCATCTCAAACAGAATCATGGTGTCATGTTTATTTTATAAATTGGTCTCCACAAACACAATAATGGTGGTGAAAATATATAGAGATATTTAAATAATCTTTTGATAGGAATCTGGATTCATTTACTGAATACATTCATAAGGTGATGGATCAATAAGTGGTTTCACAAACAAATTAAAATATTTTACTTTCGAGGGAAAATTTCTTAACATCTTATTAATGTGAACGATATTACTAACCTTAAAATTAATATTCATTCAGAATAATTTTAGTTAAATTTTTTTATGACACAATTTTATATAAAAAATAATCATTTAAAAATGACTATCATGATTTGAAATCATTTAATTTGGAATTTCATTAAATGTTATTATACTATAATGGTTATCACTTTTAATATATATCACATATATCTAGGCAAGATGATCCATAATACACATTATCTTTGAGGGAACTATTTTATGTTTAAAAATTCAGGAATTTATATAGATAATCAATTCAAAAAAATAATATGTTACTCTTAGATAGTTTATCATAAAATTATTCAACCAAATCCACCATATCTATTATATGAATTTTAGTTCTGAAAAATCATAAATTTTAGGGTTTCCCTAAATTGTTCATCCCAAATGACACAATAAAAAATGGTTATATAAATCTTCATGTTACCAACATCCTATATACCATGTATAAGATAATGCATTATCACAACCATGATCATGAACCAACCCATACGGTCATTCATGGTCTTAACATTGGTTTTATTTTGGAATATTTTTTTACTTAATAATTTTAGGGGTTTATTATATCTCACCATCTAATCCCATAAAATTACATGAGGTAGTGATACTTTAAATGATATAATTGTATATCATATAACTGTAATGAACTTTATAAGATTTAAACTTATTAATTTATAATAATTTATAAAACTAATTATATAATACTCTAAACAATGAAAATAAATTTTAATTGCATCCACACATATCCAACTATATATCATTGATAAGTTACATGAAATATTTTCATGAAATGTCATGAATTTATATGAAATAAAAATACTATAAATATAATATATGGAAAAACATGCATCTAATCAATTTTTTTAGAATGAACCTAATATGGAAATCATTACCTAATGAAAATAATATTTATAGTTGAATCTTAATAAATATTTTTTCCTACATTGAATGTAAATCATTATATTTATGTTATTATATTTATAATTTTTTTTTTGTTAAATTGCACATCCATTCATATTAAAATCAATTTTTCTGAATAAATAATATAAATATATGGAATGAAAAATTAATAAAAATTTTAATATTTATTTGGTGTAATTCTTTTTTGAAAATTTCTTAAAATATAAATTATAATATTTTAAATATAAATAGTTTATAATAGAAATTTTATTAAATATAAATTTTAAAATATTATATTAATATAAAAAATATGATTACATCATCTTTCTAAATTTATATGAAATTCATATGATCTCCATAATATTAAATTAAATGATTCTATAAATGAATTATTAATATTTCACATTACTCATGATAAGTACACTTCATATTAAAAATTTACGCATTTTATTTTGTTTTAATATTATATATTTTATATTTGTATCCATCTCTGATCCAATATTCATACACTATTATTTTATGGATTAAATAGGTACTTAAAATAATTAATATCATATAATAAATTCATATTATCATTTAAAAAATTCATAGGTAAATAACTATTTTTATATTTATCCTTATAATATACTTTTTATTTAATTAATTACACAAACAAAACATTTTAATCGGGATAAAATAAATGCATTAAATTTTGGTATGATGTCTTATATGTAAGTAGATCAAGTCAAATGTTATTCCTTAACCCATGCATTGCATATCACAGAACAATGTTAATGTTACAATTACCACTTTATAGTTATCTTTAGGAAAAACATGGTGGGGTGAACTTATTCACATCATGGTTATTTCTTATCTATTATTTTTATTATTAAACAGATAACAAGAGAGGTATAATAATAGAAAATATATATGAGACCACAAAACACATATGAGAACATGGATTATACAACATGGTTTAATAGAAGTGTAATAACAATAAAATACACATGGAAATATATAACATAAAAAATATGAGTAATAAAATAGAATACCTAACACATGTTAACACAAAACACATGTAACCTATTAGTTATCATTAAATATAATATAAATGGGGAAATATATTATTTTTTCAGAAAAAAATATATTTAATCTGAAAACATATACATTGAACCCCACTATATCACTAGGTTATGAAGGGAATTTACATACTTGAGGTATTGGTTCAGAACTACAGTGAAGAAATATTTGGTTAGATTATAGAATGTACTTTAGTGTATCACTGTAACAAGTATTTTAGGGCGTTTCTAATAGTAATTATAGTAAGGTAATTATAGTGTTATTTTTAGTAAAAATTATATATATTAAAGTAAAATGATTTTATATACAAATTTATTGAAAAAATAAAGTCCCCTTATTCTTCTCATTATGAAAATATCTATCAAGAATTTGATACATCGTCAAACAATACCTTTATATATATCTTGTTTTTTATAAAATTAATATAATGATTTTTAGGTCATTGTAAAAATAAAATCATGTAATTTATCTAGATAATATGATATAATTCATGCTACCAATAGAATGTTAAGGCCATTTTTGCACCTTCAAAAAAAATATTAAGAGAGTATTTAGTAGTCCTTTATGCCATCATCAAAAAAATTCATCATGCTAATATTTGGGTAACTAATAAAAAGGTATTTGGTTCAAATTTTTTTAAATAATAGTCATCACGTAACCCCTAAATAATGTAAATTTTGGATATCCTAGAAATACAAGTTGAATTTGGGCCCTCTTAATACTATTTCATTCCTTTAAAAATATATTTAATTTTTACGATATGTTATACTAGACAATTAATCACCTTTTTTTATTTATCAAATTATTATACTGAGGTTATGATTTTTCATTATATTTTTTATTTAATATTATTAGAGAGAATTAAATAACAATGTAATATATGAACAATTATGTATAATATATTAAAGGTAACATGAAAAAATGCCATATTTCATTAAAAAATATTATCATTAGCTGTAGATTTGTATGGAATTGATAAAGCGTTGGTGAAATAGATTATATAGATATTGATGAATTTGATTTAAATATGAAAAATAAATTAATATATGTATTTTATGAATTCATATATTTACATAAATACCATTTCATAGTGAGTTAGAAATGGATTTTGGTTCTTTATATGATTGACAAGAAGAATAAGATTCTAAAATTATATTAAAACACAGTTTACAAGGTGATCATAAAAAATATGTGAATTTATTTACAATGACATTTTTGAGTTCATATATATAAGTATATAATTGTTTTGAGGATATATATTTTATCATTTATGTTTGATTATAGGTTGAATTTATTATTGATCCTTTAACTAATGTAAAATAAATCAAAAATATATGTCACCCGACCATTTTTTCTATGAAACTAAATTAACATATATATAAAAATACTTAAACATCATTATTATTCCATCCAAAATATCTATAGGTCTGAGATGGAAAAAACAAAACTAGTAAGATATTTCAAATGATCATTAAAATTTCATAATGAATATCATTACTGGAGAAACTGAATCAATTCATGGATTATTTATAAGTGACATTCATGATACATAATAATTTATTGGTGTGCATAAATAATCTTATCCCTTTTATTTCATTAAAATTAGTGAATGGGTGAAAAAATCACGTGGTTTCTATAATTGGTAGATATTTTATGGGTCATGGACATTTATTTATTAATGACTGATTACTGGAGCAATGTTTTAATGATGTTGAATATTCAAACCATTCTCCATATATATTTTATGTGACTTTGTATAGTTTACTATTATGCAGATTAATAATTATCTTTGTATCATATAAAATAATAATATATTAAAAAAAGATTGGATATGTGTGTATCTAGAAGTTCAATTAAAAAGTAAAAAATAAAATTATTTGTAATATGGTTGATTCATTAATTATAGTGGGGGGAAAGAACATAGATTTTCATCTTTAGTTGAAATATAAGGGGGTTAAATAAATTAAAAACAAAATTAAAAATTATATCTTAATATGAAAATATATATTTTATGTGGTAAAAGTAGCTTTTATGTTTTGGATATGGGTAGTTGAGGTTGTTTTTTAAAGGATATATGGATATTAGTGTTGATTTTAGGATAATTAATGTACATTTTGAGGTAATTGTATTTGTTGATTGTTTATGATTATTATTTTGGAATATACTATGTTTTTGTTTGGAAATTGATACAGTAATGATATATTATTACATGATTATATGATATTAATGTCGAAAAGTGTAATTATAAGATCACTTTTTTGATGTATTATGGTCTTGTTTCTGATAAATTATGATACTCCAATATTTTTATATGGCATGAGTGGTGTTATATTAAGTGATGTTGATATTTAAGAGGGATGTGATTTTATTCCAATAGATTCATTTAGTGTTATTATATAAATATCACTATATATATTTTGTTTGTTATATTTATATATCAATCTTTATTATGATATACTATTATTATAGGAATAGATATCATTATTTTATGTGAGGATAATGTGAGTGGTTACTAGTGTGATTGATTTGAATTTTTGGATGTGGATGTTCATATGGGATAGAGTTTTACATTTTATGAAGGATTTACTGTGGCATTTTTTATTTTTTATCGTACATCAATTATTAATATAATATTTATAGGAATTGAGGATTTACTATTCAAATTTACATAAAAAAGTTGTTGGAGGAGGAAAGTAATAAATATACTTATATACTGATACAACTATTCTTTATTATTTTTTATATTATAAGATCATGTAATGGGTGGTTAAATAAAATGTTAGTTTGAACATATGATTAGCAAGTAGTGTGTTTGATGGCTTGTGAATTAAAATTTTATTTTTTATTTCCAGTTAGTTGTGTTTGATGAGTGTGTTATATTTAACAATATGTTTAATTATTATTTTTTTGAAATTAGTTCATTAATTTAGGTTTTTAGTAATAGAATAATTCACATAAGGGATAAACATAATAGGATGTAATTTATATTACATGGTGCTAGTCAACATGTCATGGCCAATTAGAGAAAAGTTACATGGGCCACTCCCAATCATTTTATCAAATCATGATAGTATTTTTAAAATGATATTATATTGTTTTCCATTGGGTAGTGTTTAGGTTACAAGTGAGTGAGATTTTCAAGGGTATTAATACTATCAACTTAGAATAAGCACATATATGATGTATTATAGGGAAGTTGTCAAAATCCATGGAGGGTCTTTTGGATTCTATATATGTGGATTATTTTTTATGAATAACTATTAGATGTATGGTGAAATATCAATATGGTAGTTTTATAGGTGTGGGTTCATGAATCTTATTGAGTGATGATATGGTGTTTTTTACTATTCACTAAACTAAGGTTGTGATTGATCTTGAGGAAGTATTACTAAATAAATACATATTTTCATTAGAATGATATTTGTATTCTCATTTGGTTGTACCACCAATACGTTGAAATACATCATTATAAAATTAAATGTTATGGGAGAAAACATTGATTTTACACCATATAAAAGATCCTATAATGACCTAACTTTAAAGAATATATTTTTTTGGATTTCCAATAGAATAAAATACCTAATTATGAGGTATCAATTTATAATAGTGAATTAGATAAATAGCTATAGATTGTGGAGATATTGTTTTAACTTATCCAGGATATTGAGATGCATTAGAATCTACAAATACTGAGTATACTATATAGATCAACATAATGGTTGTGGACTATATCCATCTGGGATATGAATGTATAAAAAAAACAAATAAATTCAATTTTTACAATAATTTTTGGAGGATTATTTTGAATTAAACATTAAATGAAATGTAAAAGTATGATATTTTATCCATTTTTAATATAATACCAAGTGTTTTGGAGTATGGAAGGTGGTTTGTGATCTATTTTTGTTGATTAAGTGATTTTTTATCACGGTAAAGTAGAATACATAAACACTTTTAATGTGTCATTTTAAATAATATTCTTTATTCTTTATTTTGTATCATGAATACATATACTATGATGACGAAGGACGTATATGTCATGAAATGGGTATTTGTAAAGGAATCAAGTAATTTTTCAGGAATGAAGAAAGATATTTATATCTAGTGGAGTTGGGAATAGGATCTCATAGGTCATAGTTGAGTTGAGTTAAAAATATAAAAACAATTATATATGATTCTTGATATTAGGTAATATTCACTCGTTAGGTTTTTATGGTGGTGGGTTATGATATTCTTATAGAGGTAGATTCTTTTATTTATTTTTTCTTTCATTCATTAAATGGAATTTTTAGTCTTCATAATAGTATGGTGGTGTATGATCTACCTTATGAACTATACCCTCAACGAATTTAATTTCAGTATAAAAACATTAGTTATTAAATAGACCAATTGTGAAGGGTGATAGTGGTAGTGGTCATCCATTTATATATGGTTAATTAATATAGGTCTTCGTTAATTATTTTATTCATAATGGTTTTATTTTTAAATGGATATCTCTATGATGTTTCTTGGTATTATTTTATAATATTTTTAAATTATTTTTGAGGCAATGTATTGAATATCTATGGTATATCTAGGTGACGAAAATTAGTAGGTTTCTTATACCAATTATTTTTTAATTTCATGATAATTTGAAGGAATAATTTTTTATCTTGAATATATAAACATGGTTTGGATGCCATAAGGTGAGGATAAATTAGGATAACTTACATAATGAAATGTTCTAATATATATAGGCAATTTTATTATTCCTATTGGATTTACCAATTCATCAATGGTGTTTGTGGTATCAATGTACTTAGTGTTTAATACTTATCATTATCTATTTATGGTGGTGTTTATTAAATTATATATTGGTTATGTTATGGATTGAGTTTGAGAATACTATGCATCTAAAGGTGGTTTTAGAGATCCTTTATAGCATTTTTTGTGTAGTAATATATAAAATTTTATGTTTTAGGTATGATAATAAAACTATCATTGATATATTATTTTTCATTAATGTGTTCCATTTATACCTATATGATAGATATACTTAATCCTTGGTACGTGATAAATTTTTTTTCTATAGTTATTATCTTTCTTTTTTGAGCTGGATATTATTTAGTGTTTTCATTAAATTAATCCATTCTTTCAGCACCTTTTATTGTGATTTTTTACTTAATGGAATTGGGTGTATGTATATATAAGAGAGGTTATTATGATATTATATATCTAGTTATATTAATCAGCATGAATTAAATTTTGATACATATAATATCGATAAGGATGATAAGGGTTTTGCATTAAATTTATAGAGAGGATTCCTAATTAGAGGGTCATTTATTCTATTACCTATCCAAATAGATTTTTCTGTATATTCTATAGATGTAT
Organism: Viscum album; assembly: GCA_963277665.1. NCBI lineage: Eukaryota > Viridiplantae > Streptophyta > Magnoliopsida > Santalales > Viscaceae > Viscum > Viscum album. The sequence goes on along the minus strand of OY728128.1, from coordinate 788,616,185 downwards.
TTGAATAATTTTAAATATATATAGAAATATTTCCTTTTGAATTTTGATTTAAATAAATTATATATTCTAAAAAAGGGAATCTGGTATCTTTTTCATGGGAATAGATGAATTATGTTTATTTTTCATGTCAAGTAAGTGAGTAATAGAAGATGGGTGAGTAATTTTTAGGAATGTAATTGGATTTGGAATAGCACTGTGGTAGAGAATATATTTTCTCAAATGATTATGTTTTCTCCATTATTTTGTAGGTGTAATAGTCTTAGATAAAAGTGTTTTCATATATGTTAGATTTTCCACATTTAATGATATTGATTCATCAATTTAAAATATAATTAATGGAATATATGAGAATTACTATAATGAAAATGTTATATAAAAAGAATTTATTTATATAGTATTTATGATAAAAAAGAACATATGTATTCAATTTTTACTCCTTAAATTGTCAATAATTAGGAGAACTATTAAGAACCAAACTTCCCAATGTCATTAAGAACCCAATTACAACAAACATTTTATAGTAGTCAAAACAAAATATACAAACTAGTTTTTCTAAGTGAATCATGATCTGATCACCTACTTATAACTTTTTTATTGGTATATCCAATAAATAATTTTTTTTATGAAAAATCCTAAACCAAATGAAATACACACATTGGTAAATATAAGGAAATGCATAACAAAAAACTAGATTTAGTATTTGAGGTATCAATTATTGTAGTAGCTCAATCACTTTAGGTATTGAATTTTAGAATAATGAATTTATTCAAAATAATTTTATTACTATTATGATTTTATATATTGTTTGTATCTCATGTGTTTCTCATGTGTAGGTTCATTAACATTTCTCTAGGCATGTCTAATCCAAATTTATATATAAATTTTAATAATTTGTAACATTAATTATTCATTTTATTTTTATTGTTTGTTCATGAAAATTCCAATCCATGATTCTCTAATAAAAATAATAACTTTTAAAATAATGAGCTACTTTAGGATTGAATAATTATTGAATAAAAATCATTATAACCATTCTATAATATCATCTCTTAATTATATGTATGATATGTCTTATGATTATAAGGTTCTCTATTTCACTTTTGATTAATCACAATTATGAGGGGTAGAGAGAGTGGTATTTAGTAAAAATGATCATAGATTGGATGGTTGGAGTGGTGAGTTGAGACTAGGTTCATAGGTTTCTATAAAATGCCACCACATAGCGTATGTGTGTCCACTGAAAATCCAATGGGACAATAGTGGATTTTTAGAAAACAAAAGAAACAAAAAGATAGACAATGGTACTAGAAAAACCTATGTGGTTCATCCTATCACACTATCTAGGAAGGGGTTCTCTATCATCTATAAAATTTATCCCCACAACAAATCAGTGGAGCCTGGGTGAGTGTTCATTCTATACACCCCATAATTTTTTATTTTAACTCATTATCCACCTTATTTAATAACTAGATCTCATACTAACACCCTATATCAAAATAGATTTTTTATCCCTTTCATTGCGATCATCATCATTGATCTTATATTAACATTATGAAATTAGATCAATCTAATGATCCTTGATTGGCATGACATCCATGATAAAACCCGAAATTTTTATTCATCCTAGAGTGATGTTCATGGATCTATGATGGATATGTCGGTTCTATACAAATATGATAACTATTTATTCCACCTTTATTTACTAATAATAGATCTAGAAATTTAATTATGTCACATTATGAGATATAGACATAACATTAACTACAGTTATATTACATGTATTTGGTTATGGGTATTTTTCATATACCTCGTATTGAGGAAAATTTAATGATATAACTGTAATTTTTAAGAAGGATAAAATTTCTCCTTTTATGTCTATTAAGATATTGATGATACTTTGGTTGGTTGATGGAGGGTTCAATGTGCCAACAATATTCCCTTGATCAGAGCGATATCTATCATGAATGGTGGATGTTTTTAGGTATGTTATCATATATTGATCATGATGAGACTCTCTTCTTCACGGACCTCATTTTTGATCTCCACACAAATGATATATTACTAATGGATATATTTTTACTAATTAAATTAGTTGTTATTTTATATATTTCATAATGAATTCCAAATCTATTATTTAATCAACAATATATTTGGTGAATTGGAGTCCTCTTCTTTTATATATATGGTAACTGGTTAAATTGGTGGACATTATGTGGAATGTTATTTTATAACTACTATTATTGGTATCTAAACTCCTCAGGTCTATTCCCTAAACCTCTCCTTCATGAATAAGAATCTGATATAGGGATCATTGACATGATATTTTGATTTCTATGTGTTCACAAAAAGATTCTATCTTTGATCCGTTAATGAATATTGGAGTTCATAATGATACATTTTGAGGTATGATGTTCCTTACTATTTGAAAGATTTTTTCACTCCTAATTCCTTGATATAGTTCTTATGTTTTCACGACTTGTTTGACTATAATTCATAGTGATTTCATGTATGTGTGTTTCAAAAATGAGACCCATATATTATGATTGATTCCATGAGTATGATAGTATTTATTTATATAACATGAGTAATTTTATAACATATATTTGATTGTTTCTATTTATTATCATAATCACATTCCATGATCAACCATTAAATGTTCTACACTTTTAAGTGTGGTTACAATAATTTTTGAGGCATTAATTTTGTAATCATAACATGGTTACTAGTATGATATGGTTATCCATTAAATGGGGAAGGACCATGATGTGTGATGATAATGGAATGAACCCCAAATAAAGGGTTGGGGATTTAAATCATTGAGGCCAAAATTGAGGTATCATAATTTAGTGTATGAAGACCTTGTGTCTAGACATAAGCCATGGGAAAGATACATCTACATTGAGGTCTGACCCATGAAGGAGTTTGGATGCATCGTTCTTTTGTCATGATCGAATAAGGTTCCATGAGACTACCAATAAATATGATTATTGTACTTTTCTCTAGAACATGGTCACTTTTGACTTCTTCATGAATATTCGTTGAACTTGTAGAATATGTAGGTATTATTGAGTATTTTGGTAGCTTTTCTATCACACGATTTCATAGTATATGATTATTTATTTTTGATTTGACATTTAATATATCATATAATAATGAAATTATACATACATATACATTTCACGGAAGGATTGGTGGTTTTCATATCACTTTTATTATTAAAACCTTATACAAGAATCTTCATGCATGTAAAAAAAGATTGATTTAGGATCTAGATAAGGGAAAGGGGAATTCAATAGATAGCTAGGTTGTAATTAATGGAATATTTAGCAGTTATTGGATAGTCCCAAATGGAATTATTCATTTTTTCTGTATTAAACTGTCTATACCTTGAATAAGTTTTCACATAATTCAATATTGTGTGTCTAGTTTAATTATTTTTTAGAGATGAGATTCATTTATTATTATATTATGATTATTATACATCCACTTGATTTCCTTATTTTTCTATTTATTTATATATTTTTTGTGTATAGATATAATTATTGATGGTATAGTCTCCCCATAGATGGAATACAGAACCTTACTACTTTTAGGAAGCCTCCTATATATGGGTAGGAACACATAAGGTCTTGTGTATATGTAGTTGAGGCTTGATGGATTAGTTCTAGGCATTACGAAAGGGTATCAGACCCTAAGATTCCTTTCATTTTTTATAATTGTAATGGGAAATCATTTTATGTGGAATGGTTTTTTGGAACTCTGTTAAGGGAGTTACCATGTTCCTTTCCAACTCATGTGTTCCAGATTTCCGAGATACCAATAATAACATTGATTTGATAGCTTCAAGAGATTTTCATCTGTTTGTGAAACAAGACTACACACATGGGATGAAATCCATATATATACATATTGGGTGGTACATCTATTGTTTTTTAGTTGTGATATATTTGTGTGTAATTGTTTATTTTCACTATAGAATATATAATGTATTGTATATATGTGCTTGGGACTAACATTTAGGTGTCGGGATCCATGGGTAGTTCTTGGTGGGATATACCTTGGGTTAGGGGTAGCCTCTAAGAATATCCTTTATCTGATACCATAGAGTGTTTATGATTTTAATTAATGGATTAATGTGATAAAATTTTCACTTAGAATTTCCAAATAAATTACCCTTTAGAGAGGCTTGAATTCTCCCACTGCGGATAGCATTCATGTTCTACCTCATGCTGTGTAGGAGGATTCACATAAGAATCATACCACACATGCTCATGTGGATCAACAATCAGTTCTAATCTAGACCATAGTCATTACGATTGTTCCTTCCCATGGTAGAGGAGTACTTATGAACATTGTTTAATACACCTTCGACTACCTAATCTTTCACCACTAGACATTGACGGAACTCGAGGGCAACGTGTTTCCAAGGATTGGTCAGACATCATTGTGGGAATATTTCACTTAGTCTAGAGATTAGAGATATAATGGGTCATCCATGTGGAATTTAATCAATAGGACCCTTATAGTTTATGGTGGGGTGTCATGGGAATATTAGGTAACTTTGAGGGTCCCTTGTAGCGATATCAACCCCAATTGTAGATAATTAGGTAAAACTAACATTACTTTCACATAAAATACAAGTAATATCATCCTAATGGATTGATAAGTTGAGTAATATTGATAAATTATATACATACATGAGACAAAAATTGAATTTAAATACAAAAATCACGACATGTGTTTTTATTCCATATAAGAGTAACTTTATTACATCTATAATGTCCCCACATTTTAGTCAAAAACATCATGGAATCCTAGTGAATGAGAAAATATAAGCGTGAGCTAAAAAGATCAGTAAGGTCAATGTATAATAGAATAAATCATGGATTAATAATCATAATCTATATATCATGTTAAATAACTAAGAACACAATTTATATAATGTACTGGATAAGGTATAATAAATATGGAATGTTAAATAATTAAAAAAATACATTTAGGGAATATAGTGTGATTGAAATGCATCCATAGATAATATCATAGAGAAAACATCAAGGATAAAAATAATAGAAATATTAAATTATAGAAATCATTAATTATAGAACATCATGTTTCCATGGTACATGATACCCTTACCATCAAGGGATTTCACAATACTGGTTAAAAATAATTCTATTTAGACCTTTCATAATACAATTTATTAAAATGATTTAATGAAATCAGAAAGGGTTTTTTATTACAGTTTTTTATCATGATAGTACTGATGCATCCGGTATCTTAATTTTTGTGGCCCATAACCCATGGAATACCGGCCTAAATACCCCCTTATATATATCAAGTAAAAAATTTATTTCATAAACAATGTTCTTTATCAAATATCTGCATTCTATAAAGGATATGGATTTATCAATATTACATGATTTATTCATTAACAATCAACATACTTTCCATTTATTAACAAGGAATATGGTTATGAAAATAAATTTATCTCTGATAAATAATATTGTTATTAAGTAGAAATATAACATCTATAAGAAAGTGAATGATTAAATGTATTGTTAATGAAAACAAAATCAAATAGAGGAAGGGAATGTTAATACTTTCATTTATAAAAGTGGGAATAAAACATCCAGGGAATGATTATGGATAATATCAATAAAATATATAATCATTGGGTTTATAATAAAGGGGTTTTTTATTTAGGAATATAAATATCATAAAATATCTTTAAAAACATTATTGAGTAAAATATACTTCTTAATCAGAAAATAATTTGGAAAGAGCATTTCATTGAAAATATACACTGAAAATATTTTTAATTTTTTTGAGATTCTATGATATATTGAAATTCCAATTATGTTTTACATGGTAGAATAATGTTTTATTTCACTTTTTTGATAAAATATAAATAATAATTGTTCTGAGAAAGACATAAATATTCATCATAAAAAGTTGTTTATTTTGTAAAAATGAATGAAGATTACCTTCATAAATAATTTTTAAATGGTTAAAATGTTTTTTATTTTTCTTGTAAAACATATTTCTGTAAGAAAACATTCTAATTTAAGAGGAAATGAAGTCAAATTTTATTATATATATTCTCGAAAACATATTATTTTATAAAGAGATGAAAATAATACAATTAGAAGAAAGAGTAAATTAATATCTAGTGGAGAATAAAATATAATGATTTTTGGGAAAATTTATATTTAATTTCCTTTAAATAATATTCAATAAAAAAATCTTGATGAGAATAAGATTTTGAAATAAAAACTATAAAATGGTCATTTCATTAAAGTGGGAACTAATAAATGAAAATATTACATGAATAGGTTGTAAATGAACATAAAATAAGTGTAACTAAAACATAATATAATCAGATTTATTTATGCAAAAAAAACATTACATGAAATAATCAATTAATTATACGTTTAACCGAATGAGTGAAAATTGAGTTATGAAATCCCTTACACCACATTTCCAATTGGTTCATCATCCATTAACCCCATGTATTGTGGTATAAATAATTCCATAAAAATAAACTAGAACCATATTAATATTTATAATATATTATATTATTATTTTATAACATTTCATCACCCATTAATTAATAACCCCTCATTACTTTCATTGTTTCTATTGTTTATTGTCTTATATTTGAGTATATTTTGACTATTTATTTTTTGTTCCACTATTATATATCATAATTTAATCATCCTTATAATTTAACCATGATTTAAAAATCATTGAAATTCTGTAATTATTATTTATAGTAAACCACAAAATATAGTGATCGGAAATGAAATAAATCGTTTATTGAGACGGTAGGCAGTATGTATGCGTTAATGGTATTTTTTTAATCATATTAAACAAAATAAAAGAAAATAACACACAGATATAAATATTATCAATCCATTTTTATTTTTATTTCAAATATATCATATTTTTTTATTAAACCTATCCTTAATTCATTTCTTGTAATGCATGAAGAAATCACCTCACTTCGTGAGATGATGGACCATGGTATACACAAGTGAGGTTATCATATGCCTAAAAATGGAATAAATTATGTTATATATGATATAATAATTAAAAAATAATAGTAAATTATTAAATATCATCTATATCATATATAAACAATAAATCCATCATTATTCCCAATCTTTAAAGGTAGTAATGGGAAAAACATACAACCTTTCAAAAGAGATGACATGTTGTACACATGAACAATGATTTTATAACCCATTTTATTGAGGTGTATAATTTTCTAGGTCATAAAAGTAACATAATAACATATTAGTACTTGTAATATTATTATTTATTATATAATAATTTTATAATTGGAATTTGAGGTGGTGGATAAGTAAATAAAATAAAAACACTTTTGTAAGAACATCACATATTCTTCAAGTATGGTCCTTATATTTTCAATAAAGTAATCAATGTTTTCATTTTTTGAAAAAACTAGGGATTTTAATATGAGGGGGTGTAGTTTGGTCAGTGATATGGGTTGGTATTTTCCGAACCATAGTGGTTCAAAGTTGTGATTTGAAGAAGATATGGGGTGGCCTTTTACTTGTGGGTTGAGTTGTACACTTGTAAATGTTTTAATATATAAATGACACCCATGTTTGTTTCATTTCACAAGGCCAAATTAATTTTACACCCTCTATAATATAATATATATGCTCTTAATATGTTCATATATTGGGTTTTGGATATTTTTCTCATTATTTTTCAATCGTAGATTCTAATTTTAACCACTATGTAAACATATATTCTCCATAATTACTATAATTAATTTTAAATAATTTTCTCAATAATTATATAGTGAAAAAAAATAATTAAATCTATTTAAAATTTAAAAATTATTTTTATTCAAAATATATAATACATTTTTTCAAATTAAATTCACAAATCTGGATAAAACACAATTTAAAACTAATCTCTCATACCAGACAAGAAATCATGGTTTTAAAGTGAAAGCATTTAAAAGTTAACAATGATTTTATAACAGAATTAAATATGAAAATGATTAAAAAGAACAAAATTTTATTAATAGATTTATTATTTAACTATTTTTACTTTTAAATGTTTTAATAATATTATATATGATTTTAAATTAATAAGGTGAAAATGAATCTTTCAATAAAGATTTAGTATTTTTCACTATTGATAAAAAATTGAATATCCTAGAAAATACCAAAAATTATCCATTATATCATTTTGATATTAAAATTTAAAAAATTGAGATTATTTTTTCATATGAATATTATAAATGTGATTAAATCAATTTTATATTTTTTACACCTACATTGGCTAATATTCATTTTAGGAAAATTCAATTTTCCCATCAATATTTATTTTTCATATAAATAATTCACATAATTGATTATAATAAATAAATATCCAATAATTTTGTGTAAAATATATACATTTATATGTTGTTTAATAATATTAATACCCTTTATTATAACATCAATGTGATTAATATCCAATTAAATAATCATATTAATAATATATTATTGTTCAGTAAAACTCGATTTTTCATGTAATGGAATATTCTAAAAAAAGATATTTTTCTATATAAAGAAATATAACACGGTATTTCATGCATTTAAATCTATAAAATATACTTGGATTATTTAAAATAGTTAATATATCATAATTTACCACCATGTTATATTCTATTCTATTATTGGTGTTGTGTGGCATACATGGTATCGAATATGATGTTAATATTTTAACATGTCATTGTGTTACAATCTCCCCACCATAAGTAAATTTATTCTTCAATATTTAAACCTCATATCAATGATCAAGTGTTTAAAATTTGGAAATATCTTTGTTAGGAATCCAACATTGTATATGGGTTAATAAAATATCATATTAATTAGAAAGGTAGGTAAGTACGACGGTCAATTTGAAAAAAAAAATAGGAATCTAGGAAGGAGAAAATTTGTCGATGGTAAAGATATGTAAATGGCTGAAAACCATAAATATTTATGGATATTTATTGAGTTCATTCATCAAAATAAATTGGTGGTTTAGTGAAAAGTTGATGGAATAAAACCCAAAAATCTATGATGAATTAAATGACTATTCTAGTTATTGGACATGAATGTAATAGGGTAACATTGTTGTTTCAAGATTATCATTCCAAAAATTGATCAATTATATTAAAATATATAAATATAAAGATATATGCTTAAATGATCATATTTTAATTTATAGGAACAATTTGATCCCCCCTTTCTTCTTCAATAAATTTTTAATTCATCCCATACATTAAGAAATGAATATCCAAAAAGGATTTTTTAATTCCTAAAGAACTAAAATTCACATTTATTGAATCTTAAGATTTATAAAAGTGAGAAATGTATTTCATTATATCTATAACTATTATCTATGTCCAATATGGTATAATTTTTTTTAAATATAACATATTAATATCAAAACAGCAAAAGTAACACCAGAAGTTTGTCTTTAGTATTTTTTTCAGTTAGTTTACCTTAAAACAATTGAATTTTAACAAATACACTATGTATGTTAGTGGTTGGCGTGAAACCGTTATCTTCCTTTGGTATTTTTTTCAATTAAACTATCCTTTCTAGATACATTGGGTTGTGACCTGACATACAGTTTTTCCAGTTTCTGAAGCAATATAATTCCAATTACATTCCAAAAAATATCATTGAAATCATTGAATTGATGTTAATCATAAAAAAACATTTTTTCAATGGGTTTTAATAAAAAAAATTATTATTATTATTAAATATTATAATAGTAATATTTTAAGATTATTACAGTTTCATTAGTTATAATACCAATCCTAATGGTCATAAATACCATTAAACATATGTATATTATATTTAAATGCATTACTCGCTAAAAAACTCCAATAAAACATATTATTTCTATATATTTCACCAAAAATATCCCTAATATTTGGACATTCCTACCCCATAATACCTAAAATAGTTTTTTAAGAATATTAAGTTATGATAAATCTCAAGATCACTAACCCATGAAGGTATCCATAACTATTATGGTATTTAATATGCAATTTTTTAAAAAATTTAATATAATCAATAGATATTCCATGATTACTGTAACCAAATTATTATTGGTAAAATACTATTTCAAAAATAATTCAATTTTTTTATTTATTCAAAGGTTTTTCTATAGTCCATGTTTTAACTTTAGGCATTCCTTTTCATTGTATATTCAAATCCTCCATAATCATTTATCAAACATGGGATACAGTAATGCCCATTTTCATATACAATGATATGGTTGAGCCAAGTCTTATGCACCATTTTTAATGTTCTTATCCCTATGTATTTTTTTCCTAGAACCACAACAACATTTAGTCTTAAGACATGGTTTTATTATAGATATATACCACATAATATATGTCTTTATAAAACATTAGTATGTTCTTTTTTACGTATCCTCAAAGATGATATTGCAAATTTTTTAATATGTGTTATCCTATATCCAATTCCCACGGATTGTACTAAACATTCTCTAATATCAACTATAGTGACCCCAAACCCTATAATCCTAGATTTGGAGCCTAATACCCTTAAATTGGAGTAGTATATGAGGAATTGCGTCCCAATTTACCGAATAGTTTATTACTCATCATGAACTAGATACAAACATGAGATATACAATACATTTTAATATACAAATTACCAGACAATTTTTTTAATTTGGAGAATAAATTTGTTCCATTGATCATATGCTTACATATCAGTCATGTTAACCTCATGAAATCCTGAGAAAAGAAATCAAAATTAGAATGAGATTTAATTTTTTGTATAGGGAATATATAGTGGAAAAAATTATGAATCTATAAGAATAACCAGAATGGAAAGGTAAATAAATAAGAAAAACTATAATTTAAATAAAATTATATTACTTTATAGATGAAGAAAAAAAAATTAAAAAATATAACCAATACATTATAGGACCATACAGGTATAGTTTCATTATAAACTGGGAAACATAAACAACTAGTCCATAAGACATATTTATTTCCTCCCACTTATTTTGTCATAACTAGAACTCTTTTTGACATATCATTATTAATACCTTTCTTCTTGAATTAGGGAAAAGAAACATGTCAAATGGTGATCTTAGATGCTCAGTAAGGGTAAATAACTTTTATATCAATCATATCATAATCATATGAAATAAGAACATAACATTGTAAAATATTATCCTCCATATGAAAGATCATGATAACATGCCACAAAGTAAATGATAAACGTTAAAAAGAATCATTAAACATTATCCCAAGGATTATAACATAATAAATAATTATTTTTTGAAAAAACATAAGCATATAAAATCATTTCATATCAGTCAAGTCTTATTACCAAGACAATCATAGCTGACAAAGTCATCTTCTGAATTGAGTTCAATCCTCGTTCTGGCCCTGTAATACTAAATATAGAACATTTTACATTCCAAGAATGTTTATCTCATGAGATATAGATCATTATCCAAGTAATTTGAGGGAGATATAGTTACTAACCATCTCATAATGATATCATTATCACATGTTCCATAATAACATAAATCATTCTGCATAGTGTAACTCAAGTAATAAAATGGGTTTCTTAAACATCATTCCATTATAATACATATAAAAATGGATTTCATAATAAATAGTCTATCATAAACACGATCAAATAACAGTAATAATTAAAATATAAACATAACACCATTTAGATAGTCTCATCGTAGATGGAAAATAATTTTGACAAAACACTTGAAATTAAATCTTGAGAAAAATATTCTTTCATCTTTAAAAACATTTTTTTTCATAAATTGACATGAAATATTAAAATAAAAGAATTTAATTGAAAATAAAATTCAACTAATTTATGGGAATCTTCATGGAAATATTTTTTTATGAGAACATAAAAATCTGTTCTTGCTAAATAAGTTAAAAACATTATCCTCTTACTTTTACCGAAAAGGTAAAAAAGTACCTCGTATCGAATAATTACAAAATATACCTTTCATATAGTTTAATAAAAACTCACCAATGGGGAATAATGAATTTAAAAAATTATATAATAATATAAATAATATCATATATTTAATAAACATGGATTTTTATTATAAATATACCTTAATAAATACATCTATATAAATAATTTTTTATAATAATGACATTGTGAAATTATCCCTTACCTTATGTTTGATATCCTTTTTATGTTTCCAAAACTCTTGTAAAATTATTTAAATAATTTCATTGAAATATTCCAAAGTAATATTCATTTTTATGATATCGTCTATGATCATATTATCATCCTTTTGTTAGTAAAATTTCATTGTTACTCATTATTCAAACATTAACTGCTTTGTCCTCGTACACATGTTTTGTCAAATATGTTCTGGTTATCTTTCCTAGGTCAAAGTAATATCATTAAAAATTATATTAACATAATATATACCATATTTATTTATTATATAAAATTATATAATTATTCATTAATAAATATCATGTAGAATGAATCACATCACATCATGGAGACGGTTGGATGTACGTACAGATGAGTGACGATATCATTCACATATTTGTTGAATGGTATTGAATTGGATGGAGTATATTTTTTAATAAATAATATAATTTTATAATAATTCAATATATTTATAATTTACATCATTATACACATCAAATTAAGGTGGTGGTGAAATACAAATTAGAGAACATCCTAGAGATGGTAAGTCATACGTTCACACAAGTGGTGATATTATGATTAATAGGATGGATAAAAGGTGGAATATGGTTGATACATAATAATCACATATCAATAGATAAAGGATAATATTGTGATTAATTTATAATTAAAATACTCATTAAAAGGCTGTAGTTTAAGAAATAAGTTTGCAATAATAGATAGTAGAGATTGCCACTTCTTTGATATTTTTCTTCAAAATCTCCTCTTAGAGCACTAGAGTTGGAATTTGAAGATGAAAAGAACCTATATAATGTATATATGGAATTATAGAAGGTAAAAGGGTTTGATATGGATAATTTTTAAAGCTCAATGTGAAGTGAAGAGGTGTGGGAGTAGGGGTCCTTTTATAATTGAGGTGAGGGCACCTTTGGGATCTCCAAAATTATAAATTTATAACAAAATAAAACCCCATAAAAAAATTAAAAAAATATCCCTAATTATAATATTATATGAGAATATATTGTTATATCTTAAACCAATATATTTTATATATGTATTTCTATAAATTTAATATTTATCATTTTAATTAACACATAGTTATTCTATATAATTTTTGACAAGTGTAACAAATATTTCAATATTAAAAGGGTTCAATATTTACTTATATTATGTCAATTAGACCATAAATAGTTATCTTAGAATATTTGATACCATATTATGATTATTATATATTAATAAAAAGTTTCTAATATTTTTAAATAACATAATAAGACATTATTTTGATAAATAACTTATAGTGTGAATTTTGATACTATTCAATTCATTGATTTTTAAAATTATTCATATAATAAGATAACTTCAAACCAACAATTTTATTATATTCATAAGATGTAAAGTTCATCTATAAAATTATTTAGAAATATTAATTAGATAAAATTATATTTATTTTAATGTTTTTAATAACATTTATTTGTTATCTCTATGAGTATGATACATACAATCTGATGTTTGTGTAATTATTTAATATACATATTATTTGAATAAAAATTTAATATTAATTAATATGATTAATATAAATACTATTGATTTAATAATTATATATGCAGTCATAATTATCTTTTGTTAATTACAACAATTAAAATGATATATTTATAAAACTATGACTGTGACAACTTCAACATCACATTAACTAAAATAATAAAACTCTCCCAATCTCATCTATAAGGCTAAAAATGGTTCCTATCTCAACCATTGCATACTTATGGTCAATATATACTGATAAAATAATATTTTATAAAGTTTATGGTACTTTTTATTGTTATTATAATTTTAGTAAAAAATGTTTTATTGATTTATCATCAATTAATTATGTTTTACATCATCAAAGTGTAGGTTTATAAGGTAATTATTTATTTTCTACAAATTAAAAGAAAATTATCATGTAATATAATTGAAATTTATCTTTTAAAATGACTATTTATAATAAAATTTATATTATGTATTAACTTATATAAAAAATTATGTAGCTATTAAAATTTGAGTAACACATATTTAATTTTAATTTAAATAAATTAAATTAAATGTCCTAATCACATCCAAGTGGCTTCAATGGACATCTTTTCGATTATACTATGATTTAGGTTGAAAAGAACTCAACCAATGATATTAATAGAATTATTAGTATGATTTTATAATATTTTTAATACCCCAAATTAGTATATTTACACTTTTACCATGTTAATAAAAATTTACGATGTTACTATTCATAATTCCTAAAAATAAAATAAATATATTTACATAATTTGGAAAAACTGATTCCAAATATGGAATCCATTTTGTAAAATTAAAAAAAACATATGTTTGAATGATTAATTTAAAATTATTCCCATTGATGGAATGAGAGAATGGGTTTTTTTTGAAGCTAAACATTACAAAAAATTGAATTGTTTTTACATCTGATTTAAATTTAAAATTAATTATAATTGTATAAATTATATTTAATGATAAAAATATTATATATTTATTATTTAAAACCATTAAGTATTTTAATTTTAAGATAAATGTTTTTTTATGAAAAAATATATTTTCAATTAAAATTTAGTTTATTTTTACTATTCATCAAAATTTGAAAGATAATAGAAAATTATTGAAATATAATCAATAGTATATTTTTATATCCCTATTCTAAAAAACATTTTTCTATTGTCATAACGAAATTATTAATGGGTCAAAATCATAATTTAAAACGAGTTTTCCATTAAAAGGTGGTAAAATTTCATTTTTTAAAAAATGTAGGTTTTTATACATTAAATAGTGTTTATCCATACCCAATGTTATAAATATCTATTGGATAAATATCAAAAATATTTTATTAATTAAATTAAATATATATTTCTTTAATTTTATTTACTAATATTAAATCAATCATTTTATTAATACATGAGAAAATATAAATGATTTATATTTTTCTTAAATAATTAGTAACAAGTGACTTCATAATAATTTTTCATAAGTTAGTTATATTTATTCCTGCTAACATAATGGTATGTTTTATATGGTCATTTTATACTATGGGAATATCATGGTTCATTTATAATGACGATTTCATCAAATTAATGCTATTGATGAAATAAAAAATTTATTGAAATTATTTCATAAACACATCCTGGTCATATATTCTTCCCCATGTAACTGAATTCCAACCTCAAAATTGATCATGTGGATACAAAAATATAATGATATATCTCCCTCATCATATTACCAAGTTCCAATGTACCTTCTTCAATGTTTCGATTCCACCACAAAATTGTTACCATGTGAGTGGTCATGTTTCAGAAAACATTTTCACTACAAATCAAAATCTCAATCAGTTGTTCTTCATGAGAAATACCTTTTTCCAGCCGTACAACATCTAAGTTTATTACATGATAAGGATCATGAATATACTATATTAGGGTAGTTAAAAGTAACACATGAACATGAGAGATATTTGGTGGAAGCGCTAGTCGATAAGCTACTATCCCAACACAATCCAAAATTTCAAAATGACCGATATACCTAGGGCTCAACATTCCCTTATTTCCAAATATCATTACTATATTCGACGGATATATTAATAGAAAAACATTTTCACCTACATAAACCACTATGTATTTTATTCAATTGATAGTATAATTTTTTTTGACTCAGAGCTTCACTTATAGGTGGTTGAAAAGATTTGAACTTTTCGGTTATTTCATCAGCACGATCAGCTCCTATTAACAGTCATTCCCCAACACCATCCGAGCAAGATGGAGTTCTAAACTTCTTTCGAAAGATTTATTCATAAATATAAATCTTATAACTATTTTGAATGATATTTTTGTATGAAAATTAAACCAATGGTAGGTTTTTATCCCAAAAAATTTTGAAATCCATAGAGAAAGCTCTCAATATGTCTTCTAGAGTTTTATTTTCATCTTAAATTAACCATATGTTAGAGGACGATAATTTGTCCTACAAATTTAATCTATATATAGAGCCTACTGATGACTCATCTAGGACATTGAGTTAAACCACAGATCCCGATCAGATATAATTGAAAGTTCTACTCCATAAAATCATACCACTTCCTTCATATATATCCTGGAAGGATTATTAGGAGAGAAATCAAAACTAAGAGTAACCAAGTGTGTTGAATTCATAAGGATGTCAACTATAACCCATATTGAATTATGTCCATTATGAGTTATGGGATGTCTTATGAAAACATCCCTTGAGATTTTTTCCAATTTACATTTGTGTATGATTAATGGTTGTAACATCCGCTAAAACTTATTCCTTTCATCCTTATGTTTCTAAAAAACTGAGCACAAAGAGACATATTCACCAAAATATCTTTTCATTCCATCCCACCAAAAATACTCTTTCATGTCCCTCTACATCTTCATGCTTCCTAGATGGAGAGAAAAAGTATAAATTTGAGCCCAATACCATAGATTTATCATTAATTCTTATTTTATTGGAATACAAACTTGATCCCAAAACCATATCGTTGTATCAAAATCAAGGATGAATTCCTCAACATTTCTCACCTTCTTTTGTATATCTACATCATCCTTCTACACATCTATAATATTCACTGGTATAGATGGATGATCATTAATTTTAGAAATATAATATTTTTCACCTTCCAAAAAATTTTCTATATCAATCATTTGCAAATCCATAGATATTGGATCTTTTGTGATCCTTATTATTGACATGATTGTATGGTCATTTTGGCTCAAAGCATCTTCCACCTGTTTCTATTTCCAAGGGTGGAAATTTATTGAGAAGTAATAATATTTAATCAACTCCAACCATCTTATTTGACACATATTCAATTTATTTTTTTCTAAAAATATATATTAAACTTTTATAATCAGTTTATATATAACATTTTTTACATAGTCCCTCCAAAATATTAGTGCAATGATTATAATAGCTAATTACAAATCAGGTGTTGGGTAGTTTTTCATCTGTATTTTCAATTTTCATGAGACATAATCTATCACCATATCATTTTCCATGATAACACAACCCAATCCCTTTTCCGACGCATCACTATATATCACAAACCATTCTCCATGGCAAGGTTGTGTGATCACAGGTGCACTGGATAACATTCTTTTGAGCTCATTGAAATTCCCATCACATTATCAAATCTACACAATCTAATCTCTAATTTGAGTCAACGTGGTGAGTGGATTAGAAAATCATGAAAAATATTTCACAAAACATCGATAATTTCCATACAAACTAAGATAACTTTAGATCTCAGTTATCATTGTTGGCCTCAGCTAACATTCATTAACTTTTGTTGTTGTTGGATCCATAGATAACCCCTCTATATATATGTTATGTGGAAAAAAATGAAAATTTATTTGTCCAAAATTCAATGTTAGTAAATTTTTCATAAATATTCTAATTTATCCAGGTCTTTATTACCATTATTATGTAACCTTCTTGTTATTCCTTTCTCTTCAAATAGACAAGAATGTCATTTATAAATACTACAACAAACTAATAATGATAGTTCCAAAAGAAACAATTAATTACATCCATAAATTTAGAGGCAGAATTAGTAAGACCAAAACGCATCACTATAAATTCATATTGTTCATACCTTGTAAAGAATGTCATATTAGGTATATTCTCAATCTTGACCATTAAATTGATGATATCCTGAATGAAGGAAAATCTTGGAAAAGTATTGACCTCCCCATATTCATTCAAATAATTCATCAATTTAGAGAAGAGGATATTTGTTTATGATCGTGATCTTGTTAAGTTCTTGATAATCAATACAATGTACCATTGATCCATCATTCTTCTTAACAAATAGAAAAAGTGCACCCCAAGGTGACACACTAGGGTGTATGAATCACTTGCCAAGATTCACATGTAGTTTCTTCTTCAATTCATGAAACTCAATTTGATCCATTCTATAATGTTTCCTTGAAATAGTAATGTCAATAGGTATGAGTTTTATTGAAATCTAAACTTCAATATTTCATGGAAGACCTTGTAATTCATCTAGAAAGACATCATCAAACTCTTACACAATGGGTGTATTCATAATTTTGAGTTTTAACCTAACCATTTGAGATAGATAAAATTTATTTATATGAAGAAAGACCAATAATATGGTAGAAATTTTCTAAAATTCCTTATCCTAAATCATTATCATAATCATGATTTATGTCAAGATTTCACATTGAGGGCCTTTTCAGGTTCAGAGTTTTTGAGAATTAGGATACAACTATTACATAGAAATGGAAACATCTAAGACAATATCCATTTCATCAATAATATAAATACTTTACCAGTAAACATTCCTTTATTCTTGATAAAAATCGTCTTGACTTATTCTTTTTATTATTCATCTTTAAACCCTATGGAAAACATTTTAAAAACATGGGATGACCACCAAAAGCAATGTAAGGGATATAAAATAAGCAAGTAAAACATTAGGCCAGGAATAATTATAAAGTAGTAAAATCATAATAATCCTAAAAAACATCATAGAAATCCAAAATTGTAAATGTATCTTGTGGCAGCCATATCATACTTACATTGTAGCTTCCACAGCTACATATGGAGTAACGTTTATGGTTACATCTGGATAACCCATTATAGTATACTCCCAGAATAAATTAGGAGAAACCATACAATTTACCTATTTATCATTACCCAATTAATTGGAGAGCTATAAAAATCTCACCTGCCCTTAGTTTTTTCATAGAACCACCTGTATACATAAGCAATAAACATGAACAATATCATAATCATAACACAAAAACCATGAATAAATAAAAATAACATTTACAAATTGAAATCATATGATATAATTTCGTGATATTGATATAATCAATTAATTATCTAAACCATTTTCAATACCAAAATACCTAAAAATGGAATATGGTATTGGCTTATCTTTTAAAACATTACTGTTTGTAGAAGAATCCAAATACCAAAAAATGATCACAGTGGTAGAAAGGTTGTTGTCCCAGCATATGTTATAAAAATTATTTTTTGGTTTAGTAAAATGATTCGTAAAAAGAATTTGAAAACTATTGAATGAAATTATCATTCAAATGTGTTGATTATACACCGTATAAAATAAGGTGGTGAATAACATAAAAATTTTCCACAATGAAAGGATATTGAGATTAAGTCCCCTATCGCGAGTCTTACTCATCACGTACAATCATTACATTCCATAATAATAAAGTTAGTTCAATTTATAATTATTTTTTATATTTCTTTTCAAGCCTATTATTTCGTTCATATCAATTATTACCATTTTTTTAAAATTATATAATTATTTATGTTCATATCGAATGTTTTTTTATATTCGGTACTTGAGTCAAAAATGAAATTGGGGTAGATATCACTAGTTCATGATGGCACAATTCTATTTTATACATTATATTATTCCTAACATAATCATAAATATTATTTATTAATCATACTTTTTAAATGAAACCATATATTTTGGTTATGAAAAATGAAAAAAGTTATCTTCATGGTGATGGTAGGTTGTATGTAATAATGAGAAGCATTTTCATTTTTAATTGATCATTTTAAAAATAAGTAATTATTATTTTATCTTCCTAAAATTATCATATTATTAAGAAAACCATGATAAAAATGTAAATATAACTATATATATCATAAAAATGATGTGGTTATTAAAAATGATTTGCGTTTCTTCGTGGAGGTGATAGTTCACACGTACGCACGAACAATGTAGTTGTTTTAATGTTCATGGAAGGAAATAACATAATTGAAATATTATTATTTAGAAAACAGAAATATTTCATTAATATTAAATATTAATATTATTTATATCATTATAACCGATATTGATAGACGGTAATGGAAAATGAACTAAATCAGTTTGTGTAGGTTATAATTCACACATATGCACAAATGATTAATTTCATTCCAATTTGATGAAAGTAGTGATTTATTTAAGGGATGATATTAAAATAGTTACATAATTGTATATTAAGGATACGAGAGTTCTTATTTTATTTTTTAAGAATAATATTTCATTTATGTTGAAGAAGAAATAAAATAGAAACTATTAAAAAATGATACATCTTCTTCAGTTGATCACATTTTAAAAACAACTTAACACCTCTAAGAAGGGTGATCTACCCATAATAATGAATCAATAATATGGAGAGGGATTCAAGGAATTTTTTTGTGTTGATCAATATTTATCCAAAAGGATTTTTAAGTGTGAGTATTAGGGAAGATAGGGTTCCTTTTTTATAGGATATGGGTGGGGTACCCCTGGAAACTATTAAAATTTTAAATTAATAAAAAATAATTTTTTGATAAAAATGGTTACAAATTGACATATATAAGATAACATATGTGTATAGTTTGAAATAATTTCATCCAATAATTTTTAATCATGTATTGATTTTGTTTTAAACATTATCTATTCGATTTACCCATAATTATTCTCTTATAATTTTGAAAGTGGTGCCAACATTTTAATTATTAAGAGGATGATAATTTTACTTATATGAGATATATTTCATATAATTGGGAATATAATGAACATAAATACCTTCTAATAGTCATTTTGTGTCTTTTAAAAAAATTATTATTTTAAAATAATTTAAGAAATTACAATTTTTATAAAACATAAATTTTTAAAGTATTTACACTATTCATTTTATTGAATTTAAATAAAATATAAACAGAGAGATAAATTCCAAATAATTTTTTTTATTAGACTTCTAAAATTTCATGTTAACATATAAAAATCATGCATGTCATAAATTATGTCATTCATTATTTATTTTAAAATTTATAATATCATTTATTTGATTCCATGATTAATAAAGTATTCACATCATCATCATTGAGTCATAATTAAATTTTATTATGTAATGTATCAAAATTATAAATAAAATTTCATGATTTAGTAAATAATTTTATATTTATAGTCTAATTTATCACTTATATAAACCCATTTTATGATTATTATAGTAAGAAGACATATGTTTATAACATATTTTCATTTACATTAAATTAAAATTTATTATTGTCATAATCACACCCAAGTGGCTTCCAAAAGACAAATTTTCATCTCAAGGATTTCATGGTCAGGAATATCTAATATAATATGATTTTTAAAAGTTTTAGGTTATTTTTATATTATTATACTATTATTTTCATTCTTATTTACCTGAATTACCCTTTAAATGTGGTAAATAAAAATAAATACTTAAGTACTTATAATGCCCAAAAATAAAAAGGACCTATTTTCATAATTTTGACCTTCTGAATCCAAATTCAAAATCAATTTTTCATAATTCAAAACATAGATGATGCTGTAATTAATTTAAAATTAATTCCCACTATTAAAACAAGAAAACAAATTTTTAAAATTTAAAACCAGCAAAAGATTGACATAGGTTAATATCATATTTCAATGTGAAATTACATAGAATTATAGAAATTAGATGAAATGATAAAAAATAGTGTAATTAAACTTTAAAACCAATTAATATTACAACTTAACTATAAAAATAAATTAGATTAAAAGTGATTTATTAATTAAAATATAGTATTTTTACTATTTATTAAAATTTAAATTTTCTCATAAAAATAAAACAATTCTACCAAATTAAATTATGATGTCACACTTCTAAATAATATGTTTGTTTTTTAAAATAGAACTTATAAAACTGACAAAAAAATAGGGTTCACCCTGAAAAGGAGATAAAACCCTCTTTTAAAAATATAAGAGTATTTTATTCTTAAAATAGGATTTTTTCTCGTTTACTCTTCTAAAATTTATTATAAGGAAGTAAAATCATTTTATAAAAAAGTTTAAACATAATATAGTTTTTTCTGTTCATTCCTACCAATACAACGAGTATACAATAATTACTATATAAAATTATAACACTATCAATTTATTTTTTTATTAGTATAACTTAGTCTTTTATGAAACATAAGAGTTCAGAGAAACTCGTTGATGCATGTGCAGTACACTATCATACATAACATCCCCTAATAATTAAAATAAATATCTAATTAATACATATAAATATATATATAAATGAATTATTTTATAATTACCTAGAATGTTTCATCCTTCCCCCCTTTTAGAACATTCATCCCCATAATTATATTCACATATCAAATAAGGGGTGGGGCTATTTTTCCCTTATAAAATATTTAGATTCCCATGTTTCATCATCAACCATATGGTTTTCACAGAATGTTAACATGATGAATCACCTTATTCCACAACAACTGTTTTTTGTGTTCATGAATCTATATTGGTTGTTCTTCAAAATAACGATTCTCTTCCAAAGTAACTAACTATTAACTCAAAGCATGATATGGATCCAAAAAAATACCTTTTCATAATTAATACATGAAATCATTTTGTACCTTAGATAAACATAGAGGTAAAACCACTTTGTAGGAAATGGAACTATCTTTTTAAAGGATGTCAGTCAGGCCAATGAATAGAGGACTCAACATTACCTTCATACTAAAATGGATCACACTTTTCAATGGGAAAACATTGAGAAAGAAATGATCCCCTACCTAGAAACAAATATCCTTCACCTAGTTAAACTCATAACTTTTCTTCCCACTCTAGGATATCCTCATGTGTTTTTGAATCAACTGAACTATTTTCTACCATCTCTTCTACCAATTCTGGTCCCATCAACTTCATTTCACCAACTTCATTTCACAAACATTATCCCAAAAATAATGAGTTTAACACTGCTTTCCATATAATTACTCAAATGGTGATATCTGTATACCTGAAGGATAACTATTATTGTAAGAAAACTAAAACGAAGAAATATGGTTGTCCCAAATTCAATGGTAATGCATTGAACAATCATGCAACATATCCTATAATGTATGAATTGTTCATATGTCTACCCATAAATTTGAGGATTACAACCTGTACTAAAATTTAATTCAAT
The DNA here is from genome assembly GCA_963277665.1 of Viscum album. NCBI lineage: Eukaryota > Viridiplantae > Streptophyta > Magnoliopsida > Santalales > Viscaceae > Viscum > Viscum album. The sequence continues at coordinate 788,592,985 of OY728128.1, read as the reverse complement.
ACCCAACTACAACCGAAGGCCTTTTAAGAAGTTATAAGTGAACTTGGGATCATTATCAGATCTAATGGAGAGTGTAACTTTATGTAACGTTAGTATATCCATAAGGTAAAACCAATAATGTTGATCTAGAGATGGTGTGTTTCTAATAGGAAGAATATGATATGATTTAGTCAGTATATGTACAATTGACCAAATCGTATTATTAACATGAAATGTATTTGGTAATCCCACAACAAAATCCAAGGATATATTTTCCCATTTCTACGGTGGTACTAGATATGACTAAATCATACCTTTTAGAAAAAGTCATTCTTTTTTCACCTACTGATATGTCAAACACTTCATAGTAAATTAAAAAATATATATTTTCATTCCATCCCACTTTTAATACTCTTGAATGTCTCTATATATCTTAGTACTACTAGGATAAACTAAAAATGGAGAACTATGAGATTTACATAGTAACTATTTCATTGATTGTATATCACAAGGCACACATAACATCTTCCAAAATCCCAAAACACAGTCTTTATCAATGTAAAATTTGGGAAACATGCCCTTATGAACCAATTATACCTTTCTCTGCAACTCACTGTCATCCTTCAAAAATAGCTTAGTTTTGTTTGATATATATGATGTCCCTAACAACTGAAAAAATAAATAAATTTCTTACACCATTAACCTCTAATCGAAAAATCATTAAATCAGTAACCAAAGGATCACATTTCAAAAATATCATGGTTAATGTAGCATTAAATTTCCAACTCAAAGCATCAACAATTTTTTTTCTTTTCCAGGGTGGTAATGAATCATGAAATCATAAACCCTGATTAGTTCCAACCATCTTCACTATCTCAGGTTCAATTATTTATTATTTAATATATATATTAAACATTGGTGATCAATATATATTTCAAAGTTTTACTCCAATCAAATGATGCATCCAATTTTTCATAGCAAAAAACTATAGTAGAAAATTCCATATCAAATGTTGGGTAATTTAACTCATGAGTTTTCAACTGACGTGAAGAATATGTAATTACCTAATCATTCTGAATTTGGAATCAACCATGTCTTTTCAATGAGGAATCACTATAGATAACAAATTTACCATTTGTGGATGATAATTCCAAAATTGGATAATTCACCAATCTTCTATTCAATTCATGAAAAAAATCATCACATTCTTTTGTTCAGGTGAACATAAACCCTATTCACGTAAACTTATTTTGTGGGATAGATGATAGTGAAATTTTTTCAACAAAACTCTAGTAATAGCCTAGAAAAGAAAGAAAACTATGAATATCGCTTATATTTTTTTGGGTATTTTCCATTCATTAACAACATTTTTTTATCATGATCAATGGTAATGACATTTTTAGAAACAATGTGGCCAGGAGAAGAAATTTATTAAAACTAAAACAAACACTTACTATATTTCCAATACAATTTATTTTCATTTATGGTTTCCCAAATAACCCTTAAATTACATTCATGTTCCTTTTTACATATATAGTATTCCTAAATTTCATCAAAAAACACAACGATAAACATATCAAGAACTCATGGAATATTTTATTTATAAGATCCATGAATATATAAGGTGAATTGGTAAACCCAAAAGGAATAACTAAAAATTCATAATGGCCATATCTAGTTTGAAATGCATTGTTCAGAATGTCTACTTCCTTTATTTTCAACTAATGGTACCCCAACCACCATTCAACCGTCAAATAATATTGTGCTCTCTAGACTTGATCAAACAAATAATTGATATGAGTAAAAAGATACTTGTTATTAACAATGATGTAATTCAAGGCTCTATAATAAATTTAAAGTAACATTGAACCATCTTTCTTTTTAAAAAAAAGACAAGATCACCACATTGTAATGTTATAGGATGAATGAAACCATTTTCTAATAACCCTATAATTGCAACATTAACTCTAAAAGTTATGTTTGAGCCATTCAATAATGTTGTTTTAATTTTTTCATAGCATCATCGACTAAGTCAATTATATATTCAACATCTTGATCAGGTATAATACTTGGTAACTCATTAGAAAAAATATCAAGATACTCATTTACCATTAATATTTTTTAATCGTAACAATTCTTTAATTTTCATTAATATGTTCAAGGTAGCATTTATTTCAATATATTAGTAGTTTCTCAGTTTCATGATATGTTATAAACGGTAAGGGTTCATTCATATACAAAAACTAGAAGTCTTTCTATAATGAATAATATTTAGCTCTATATTAATGATTTTCATTATAATCAGAAATCTAATCCATACCTAAAATAACGTCAAACTATTATAGAAAAAAAAATAAGGATAAAAGTTAGATTCTTTCCACATAAAAGGATATTAAGAATCTTATAAATTCTTTTTTCTCAATATTTACCAATGGTGTTTTTACAATTCGTTATTGATTAATTTCTTAAGGAGGAAATCCAAAATTAACTGAAAATTTCTCATACATGAATGAATATGTAGATCTCGAATCTAAATACACATTAGAAAAATCAGAATCCAAAACAATGTATCTGTGGATTTTATGATTTCTTGGGGAGATGCTCTACACTTCACCCCTCTACCTCTGCTGGCATAGTGGATTGGTGTGACACATTCGCCCCTCCCAGAGCCTTGTCTAAGGAGGGGTGATTATGACTATCACCATCTTCCACAACATCCTCTACAAACATTTTCTCAACTTTCTAACACCTCCCTCTTACCTGGACATCCTAATATCATGATATTCCTTAATGTTCCGCAAAAAGTCAACAATGTGATTTCTGTTCTGATTTCCCAGCTAGAGTTTGAAAATGAATCATCATTGCTGGATCCGAATTCGGTTTCTCATATTATAAGGAATCATCCCCCAGTTTCATTGTTTGACAAGTATGTCTCCTCTTCCTGGAATATTCAGGAAAATGATATGATATGGTTTCTAGAAGTGATACATTTTCAAATCAGTTTTAGCAATGAGGATGATTTGATCTATTCCTAGTTATCTACCCTACGTTTGTAGGGGGTTCATTTTTCACCTTTTCATTGGTATTTTTTGATTAATATGAACCATGATCCTCCAATGAGGGTGATTTGGATCACTCTCTAAAGTACTCCTTTTCCTTTTCAAAATTTTACGATCCTACATTTTATCGGGAATATGATTTATCCATTTTTATGCACAGACTCTCGCCCTCGTTCTCTCTACCATCAAATTTAACCGAGAATTTTTATTAAAGTTTATGTGTGTAAGGCTTCGATTGACACCATATATGTTAAGGTTGAGGGTTATATTATGTGGCATCAATTGGTTTACTTCGAATTCTGGATCCATTTCTGTGTGAACTGTTGTCGGTTGGGTCATTTAGATCGGCATTTTCGTCATGGTAAGAGTGCCATGAAACTTTCAAGTGAAGTGACAGCCATTGATGGGGAGAATCATTGTTATAGAGAAGTTTCCCCTACCTGTGTTGGGATGAAGGATACTAGTGATGCTAGGAGGGGACATGGTTTTTCTGATCAACCCACTATGTCTTCAAAAATCAATGGGCTTCATGGCTCTAATGATGGTTTTGCAAAAGAGGATGGTCATGTGCGTCTGAAGAGGATATGGATACACCCTCTATCTCAAGTGTGGCTATGGTATTCAAAAGGATGTATTGTGATCTGACAGCAGTGTCTTTTGCAGAAGTATTTGTATAAGTGGGATGCCCAAATCTGGGCATAAAAACAATTTATGTGGTGATACCTCAAGTGGCCTATGTTGAGGGTAGCAATGGATGAAAGGGAATGGATTTCAGGGGTTCTATGGTCATCATTAATGAGGTGCCAAATATTGAGGTTGGTAACAAGTTTTATGTGCTAATGAATGATGAGGATGGTCTGGTAAATGAAGCATTTAGAGAGATTTATTCGGATGGATAGGAAAATACGGGGCATGAGGAGATGCCCCGTGAGTATCTTGGATTATAGTAGATTTACATTGAGCGAGTTGATCATGATAACTATGTGAATTTCATTATTGATGAGGGTAGTTTAATATATATCATGGTCTATTAATGCCATTGATAGACAATAATAAGAAATCTTTACATATGGGACTTGGTCTTGTGCAGGAAGATCACCAGAAGTAGAAGAGATCCTTGGATTTACCATGTAAGTGGGGGTATATATCTGATATGGATATGGAAAATGAGAATCACTCTTACAATAGTATGTTTAATGTATCCTATAGTGATATAATCTAGAATAGGAGGATGAAATGAAATGATAATGTGTCGACTTTCATTGATCCACCAAAGGGGAATCCACAAAAGGGAAACTCAAATATTCCAAATATGGTGGATACCATTTCCTCCTTCAAGGAATAAAATTATAAATAGATGGATCAGAAACAGGGGCGGGTTAACAAGAACCTATCTAGGGATCCCTTATCATCAGAGAGACTATGACTAAGGGTTCAATATATCAAAATTCTCAATTCCTATAATTTGAAATCTGAGTGGGAGTAAGATGATCTAGAGGGGGCCTCATATTTTGGTAGCGGTAAAGAGTATTATCCCATTTTAGTTGTTTCTTGGTGGTCTTATTGACTTTTTTTGAACTTTTGTACACTGCTCTCTTTTTCTTCAATAAATAAGTAGGACTGGGTAGTTGTTTCTGGGCCTACACCTTTCAGATAAACAATTTATCTGATATCACATCATGTAATGGATCAACATCTATTAATGTTGTTATAGAGGATTTTACCACAACTTTCTACTTATATTATTTATGATTTGGATCATTTGAGTTCTTCGTTGGCCACTCGATTGCATAATGACCCATCCCATTTACCATAAATGTATTTATTGACTATAAATCAGATTGTGTCTTACCACTACCCTAATATTTTTCAGTGAAATTATGATCATAATGTCCCATTTTTCCACACCCAATGCATTTACCAGAGTTTCAAAGGCGTTCCCAAGTGTGATTTTTACCAAAATTTTCATAAACTGTAAACTTAATTTTATTACAATAAGAATTTTTCAAAGAATTATTCCGTTTCTCCTACCACCTAAACCACTCATTCAGCTATTTTTTAAAGAACATATCATCCTCAAGAAACTCCACCTCCACCTTCTCCGCACATCAAACAAGCATTTCATAACATTTGAACTGATTAAAAGCTAATTACCTTTAATACAAGGGCTTTAATCCGGAGTAAAAATGAATTATTTTACTATCAATATATGATATGATGATTGGAGCATACCATCAAAGTCGATTGAATTTATCTTCAAAATCATCCACTTAATAGTCATCATACCTCAATTCAATGATTTTTTTCCATAAAAAGTTGAATCACCATATGAAAATATTTACCAAGAAACATACCTATGAATTCATCCCATTTAAGAGAAACATTATCCTCACTGTCCCGGATGTTCATAACCATTGTCCAACACTGATTGGCTTCACCTTTAAAATGGTAAACAACAAGATTAACCATTTGATTATCTGAAAACCCCATGAAATTAACAATATTTTCTAGTGCCTTAATTCATCCTTCAGATATAACTAGGTTAGATGAGCCACTTAATGATGAAGGATATTTCGTCATGAAATTTTCCACTACTGATATGTTTCTCTATGGTTGATCTGGAAGATATCGTGCATGGATAACACCACTATTTATAGCATGAGTCAACTATTCCATCACAATAACAATCTGTTCAGTTTTGATTCTTACCATATCAAATTGTTTATTTGAAAGTATTTGTTTCTCTTGATATCTCCATAACATAGCTTCCTTGTTTCCGATGTGAAAAACTATTTTGTAAAAACATATCATAGATGAAGCAACATGGTAATATTTAAATGCTTTATCATTTTAATTTGACCATAAAGTAAAAATTATTTATCGATTTTCTATTAACAGTATCCTCACCGCTAGAGTTATCTATACCAACCTATGGTTTTCACTATAAGTCCTATCCTTAACTGTTTTCATAAACTTTATTTATGTTAATAATTTGGGTTGAATATCTTTCTAGGTTTAGAGTTTTATAGAATTAGGACATAATTTTTACATAGAAATTTGATACAACTCAGAAAATATCCATTTCTTCTCTAATATAAAACATTTAAATGTAATCATGATCTGCTTTTATTCATAAAAATATTATTTACTTCTTCCGTTCAATTATTCATACTTAAACCAAATGTTAAACCTTTAAAAAACATGGGATGAGCACAAAAATATCAGTAAGTGATATAATATAAGGAGTGAAAATAATCGTATATGAATATTTATAAACCCATTAGATCATAAGAATACTGAAAAACGTTATATTAATAATAAATAATAAAGGTAACTTATGGCATCCATATAATACGTACATTTAAGCTATCACATATATAGAGGGATTAACCTTCATGGTTATGTTTGGAATCCCCATCATAAACTATTACCTAAATCAATTAGGATGGAACATTATGTTTCACTTTGTCTCTTTACCCAACACTTTGGAGAGCTATCACAGGCTCACTCTCCCTCAGTTTATCAAGGATCCAACCTTATACATAAGCAATGACCAAGAACCATAACATAATCATAACACATAAACAATGCTTAAAGGATAATTAATATTTCCACAATGAAATAAAAACATATCATTTCAAGATTACGATATAATCCATTCATTCTCAAAAAACATTCAATACTAAAATACCATAAAAGGGAATATGGTATTTAAATTTCTTTTTAAAACATTACAGTAACCAAATAATTCCCACTCTAGCAGAATAGTCATTGTCGTCGTATATGTTAAAAAATTCCATTTTTCATTTAGTAAAACACTTCATATAAAAAATATTCCATTTGAAAACCGTTGAATGAAAATAACATTCAAAATGGTTTATTATACATCATATATAATAAGGTGGTCCATTGCATCATAATATGCCTCAATGCAATGAGATTTAGATGAAGTCCTTTTCTGTGAGTCTGACTCATCACGTACAATCATTATATTCCAGAATAATATACATAGAGTAATTTATAATTTCTGGATAAAAATTGTCCATGTTTATTTTTTCGTTTATATAACTTTTTACAATGTTATAAAAATTATTTAATTATTTATGGTCATATCAGTTTTTTTTTCAGTATTCTGTACATGAGTCAAAAATGAGAATGGTTTTGATGTCAACAGTCATTTTAGTCATAAGTCCATCATCTCCAGAATATTATTCATTACATAATTATCCCTTTTATACATTAATCATACATTTTAAATCAAACCATTAATTATGGTTATGAAAAATTAACAACGTTATATTAATGGAGATAGTAGGACCTACGTACGCAAGAGTAAATTTTTAACTTTTCATTGATAATTATGGAAATAAAGTAATTATTATTTTACCTCTATAGAATTATTATAATATAATTATAATCATAATAATATTTTAAATATACTTATATATATAATATAAGTTAAAATATTAATAAAAACGATTCACATCGCTTCGTTAAGGTGATAGTTCACAAGTACGCACGAACGACATTATTGTTTTTATGTGCATGAAAGGTAAGAAAATAATTGAAATACTCCTTTTTATGAATGATAAATTTGTCATGAATATCAAATATTAATATTAATTCCACCATTATAATTGATATATTTTGACGATAATGGAAATAATCTAAATCAGTTTCTGGAGTTGATAATTCACATGTACACCAAATGATTACTTCCATTCCCATTTGATGGAAGTATAAATGGATTTTGGGGATGATATTAACATAGTAAAATAGAAATATATTGAAGATACTAGAGATGATATTTCATATTTTAATAATAATATTAAAAGAATGTATAACAAGAAATAAAATTGAAACGATTAAAAAATGATAACTCTTCTTATGGTTGGTTACCGTTGATGAACACCTTAACACCTCTATGAATCGGGTTGTTCCTAAAATAATGAATAGTGAATATGGGGAGGGATTCAAGGGAGTGGATTGTGATGATATTTTCCAAACCAAAAGCATTTGGATGTGTGAGTGTAATAGAATAGAGGGTATCTTTTTATAGGATAGGGGAGAGATGCCCTTGGAAAGTTTTAAAATATTAATGTAATATAAATAATTTTTTAATCCAAATGATTCGAAATTGAAATATGTGGAATCTAAAAGTATTATAGTTATAAATCCTATCAACCAACAATCATTTGACAGGTATTGATTTTTTTTAAACATTTACTTTTCTATTTACCCATAATTATTCTCTTTTAATTATAAATGTGGTAAGAACATTTTAATTATTAAAGTGCTATTAATTTTACATAAAAGATATAAATTTCCCATTATTGGACACATAAAAAATCATTTAGAGATCATCATTGAAATTTTTTATATTAACATGTTCTTTAGTATTTTTGAATAAATTAATTAAATACTATTTTTATAAAAGATTAATTGTGTCGATTTTTACACTATTCAATTTATTGAATTTATATAAAATCTAAAAAGAGAGATAACATCTAAAAACTCTTAAATAGTCTCCTATCACATAATATTAACCTATAAAATATTTTATGACATAATTTATGTAATATAATATTTATTTTATTACATATAATATCGTTTATTTGAATACATTAATAATAATGCAATCACTGCAACATCATTGCGTCATAATTAAATTTAATTATATAATGTATAAAAACTGTAAATAAAATATAATTATTAAAGAAATAATTTTTTATTTGTAATTAACATATATAGTCAAATATAACACAAATATAAATATATTTTTAAATTATTTTAGTAAGAGAAATTTTTTTATAATATATTTCCTTATACATTAAATTAAATGTTATAAGTGTCATAATCACACCCAAGTTACATCGAAAGAACAAATTTTTGTCCCAAGGGTTGTATTGGTCAGTTATACCATATCTAATGGGATTAGGATAACTGTTATGGTATTTTTATATTATTATTATTATATTATTTTATACCCTTATTTACCTAATTTACCCTTTAACTACGGTAAATCAAAAGAAAATTAATGTTATTATTCAGAGTGTCAAAAAATCAAAGAGAGATATATAAAAAATTTCGACCTTATGATTCCAAATATGGAATCTATTTTTACAAATTCAAAAAATATAATTAGAAAAAATTAATATATAATTAATCCTCAGTGTCAAAACAAGAAAAATAGGTTTTCAAAGTAAAAACCATCAAATGATTGACATGTGTTATATCAAATTTCGATGAAAAATTAGTTCCAATGATAAAAATTGAATTAAATGATAAAAAAACAGTCTAATTAAACTTCAAATCTAAATTAATGGATACCTTAACTATATAAATAAATTATATGAAATGGTTGTTTTGAATGAAAATGAAGTATTTTTCACTATTCATTAAAAATGAATGTTATCATAAAAATACTAAAAATTAATCCAAAGTAGATTTTGATGTCCCTATTTTAAATAAGATGTTTATTTTAAAAAATATAAAATATAAAAGTTAATAAAGAAAGAATGTAAAAAGTTTCTTCACCAAATGGCGTTAAAACTACCATTTAAAAATATTAGAGTATTTTGGGCTTAAAACCAATTTCATTATCATTTTAAGCCTCTAAATTTTATTAGATGGACATTAAAATATTTAATAGATATTTTTACACATAATATTGTATATTACATTTGTTCCCTCTGATACAATGACTACTATAGAACTACAATTTTAAATAATAACAAAAATAATTTTTTATTTTTTAGGCATAACTCAATGTTGTGTGCAACATAAGATTTCAGAGAAACCCATTATTTTATGTTGAGTATGATATCATAGATAACATCAAAATTTATGTAATACTAATATATAATTCATACATATAAATAGAAATAAAAATTTATTACTTTATAATTACTTGGGATGTTACATTTTCACTCGAAGATTATACACATAATTGCACAGATATATCATCATGGATTAATCTAGAATATGAAATGTGACTTCCCTTCCTTGGAAATTGATATGGGATCCATATAGAGAAATCCAATCACTTCAATGAATCACATAAAATTACACTATAGTAATGATCACAAGATTTTCAGGAACTACCTTCCCACAAACATTAACAGAAGAAGAATTATAAACTTTTGATGCGACTATTGTCCCATTATGAGTTTTCATGACAAAATAAACATCAAATTATTGTGTTAATATGGAGATACCTTTGAAAAATTCTTCTTAAATAAAAAAGTGGGTGGATCCAGAATCAACCAATAAATTTTATACTTTAGAGTGGATGGTATGTGTACATTATGACATTTTATTATCGTACTCCAAATCTCCAATAGTGATTGCATGTTACTTTACTATTTATTTTCCCTTAAGAGTTTACTGAATTTGATCATCATTAATAACCCTTGGATTAAGTAATTTGTTATTGTAATTACCCATTACCTTTGACTTGTAACATTGAATTGTTTGTGGTGAATTTTTTGTAGACTTTTCAATATTTTCACTATTAGGTAACTTTTTCCCATCACTTCGTCATTCAACTATCTGATTACCATATTTTAGATGCATAAAAAATTCACTAGCCCTAAAAAGAAAATTTCCTCAATGTTTCATTCTACACTTTCAGTATAAGGAAAAATTCATCTTCTTTTTAGTGTTATCTTTATATATTCACATGAATTTTAATTTTCTCTTCTTACCAAACCCATAGGGTTGATGGGTTACTCAAATCTCCATCTTGAAATTGAGATGACATCAAACGATTTATTCATAGTTGTTGAAGTCCATTCTGGATAATTCACTTTGAAGACATGGTTTTAACCCACTAACGAATCGATCAATTTTACTCCCAGGATGGATATTACTTTTAGAAGCATTACATGCATATCTTGTACAATTAACTTTGTATGTAAAAACAGATTAATAATCCATTTTTCATAAGTTCAAGGAACTCTTTATCCGTTGTATTTAAATAATATTAGTAATATACTTATTTAAAAATCTGTTATTGAACTCGTCGCATCCCATGTATTTAATTTCATCTCCCGTCCTTTTAATCTTGATAAAGATCCACCATTAATAAACTTTTCCTTCTAAATGATAGTCTGCTAATATTAATTTAACATTTTTTGAGAATTAGAGAGATGAAAATATCTTTTTAGTGGTGTTGATCCATTTTTTAGAAACAAATATATTAGAAGACCCGCTGAATGAAGGTGATGGTGTCTCATGAAGGACTAAACAAAATGTTTTTCCCTCCTTTTCATATTTGGATGTCATTCATGATTCATAGTTTGTGAATATTCTATGAGAATAACAACATGATTTTTATTCCAACTCACATAAAAAGAAGCATTGTGTGAGAAATACTAATCATAATGGAAACCCACATAATAAAGAATAAAACTATAATTTTGAAAATGATAGGTTTTGTTATAGATTATTCATGAACATTTCTAAGACACTAGGACTATAACCTATACTTCAACATATCCCTTAGCTTCTTACTACAGTTTCTCCTCCTACCTTTCAAAGGTTAACTATACCTTTCCTCTAAACCCATTATAACGACCCATAAATTACATACATAGATATTGCATCAATGTGAAAAAATACTCATTTCCAATTATAATAAAGACACAATAAGAATGTATATGTATTCGGTCTTTATAAATTGGAAACTCTAAACAACTGGATTATAGGACATCTTTATTTTCTCCCAATTATTTTGTCATAACTAGACCCCTTATTGACATATATTACTTATTAACCATCTACATGAGCTGGGAAAAGGACACATATTAAAGGGTTATCACATATTCTCAGTAAGGGTAAACAAGGGAGATGTCATTCATATATGAATAATAATACATAATAACATAACATTTGAAATTATTTCCAGTATATGAAATATTGTGATATTATGCCATGGGATAATTCATGAATGTTCATAAGAATCAATGGTGGTAATCCCAAATGTCAAAACATAATACATGAAGTCTTGTGGAATACACATAACAATAGAAAATAATTTCATATTATTCAAGACTCATTTTGATGACCATCATAGTTGAAAAACTCCATTACTGAACTAAGATCATACCTCATTCCAGCCCTATAATACCAAATTGAGATCATTTCCCATTCCATCCATGATTATCTCATGAGATATAAATCACTTCCCTATGAATTTTAATCAGATATATGTCCCACCCATCTCATAATTAAATCATTCTTACAAGTTTCAGAACAACATAAAACATTCATCACAACATAACTGAAGGAATAAAATGGATTTCTTAAACATAATTCTATCATAATCTATATAAAAATGGATTTGAAAAATATAATTCCATAATAAAAACACAAAATTCATACTAATAATGGGTATCAAACAAAAAACCCATTTATATTATATTATATTAGAGGGAAAATAATTTTGATAAAACACTTGAAATTAATTCTTCACAAAAATATCCCTTTTCTTCAAAAAAAACTTGTTTTCTCAAAAGGCAACACAATTTTAAAAGAACAGAATTTAATTAAAAATATTCATGAAATCAGGTAAATAATTCACTTTTTAAATAAAAAATTATGAAAATTTAAAAATAAGTTCATCCTAAAAAATTTCAAAAATTAATTATCCTTATAGTTTTACTGAAAAAGTTAAAAAGTACCTCTTATCGAATAATGACTAAAGATTTCGTTCATACAATTTAATAAAAATTAACCAATAGGGAAAAATTAACATTAATGTATTTTTTAATATTATAAATAATATTAATTATTTAGTAATCATGGATTTATATGATAAATATACCCCAGTAAATACATATGTATGAACAATCTTGGATAATAATGAGAAAGAGAAATTATCACATAACTTTGGTCAGATATAATTCATCTAAATTTTAAACTCTTGTATAATGACTAAAATAATCTAATTGACTTATTAAATAATTATATGAAATTTTATGACATTATATATGGTCATATAATCATCTGTTTGTTAGTAAAATGTCATTTTTAATCATTATTCTCATATTAACGATTTTTGTTCCTATGCATGTTTTGTCGAATAAGTTCCAGCTATCCTCTAATATCATAGGTCTATCAATAAAAAATGATATTAACATAATATATAAAATATTAATTAATTATTTATATATATATTATCATGATTTAATAAAGATCACGTTGAATGAATTGTCTTGCATCGTGGAGGCGATAGGTCATACGTACGCTTGAGCGATTCTATCATTCTCATATTTGTAGAATGGTATTGAATTGGTTGGTGTATAATATTTAATATTTAATATCATGTTATAATAATAGTATATAGTTATTATTTCTATCATTATACCAATCCAATTATGATGGTTGTGAAAAAAATATTACACAACAACATGGAGACGGTAATCCATACGTATAAAAACATGGTTATTTCATACATTGTTAGATGGATATAAGTTTTAACATACCTGTTTCATAATAAAACAATACTAGTATATTTTTTATACTAGATTTTATAAATTATAATGAAATAACTCATTAAGAGGATGTATTTTCAGAAATACGATTGAATGAATTGATAGGGGAGATTACCTCTTCTTCAACGTACTTCCTCTAAATCTCCACTTAGAGAACTATAGTTGGTCATTGAAGAAGAATATAACCTATATAATGAAACAATGTTTTTTTATAATGGAAATGGTTATGTATTGGATGATATTGGAGAATGTAAGTGAAGTGAGTAGGTGATGGAGGAGGTTCCCTTTAATAATTAATGTCAGGGGTACTTTTGGGATCTCAAAAAATATTAATTTATAATAAAATTAAACCCCATCGAAAAACATCCAAAATGTCCCAAATTAGAATATGAGATTATATAAGGTTTAAATCTAAACATCTAATATAATTTATACATGTATTTTTTTCAATTTAAACCTTATCATTTTAATTAACACGTAGTTATTCTATTTAATTTTTAACGAGTGTAACAAATATTTCAAAATTAAAAGTGTCCATATTTACTTATTTGATTAAAATTAAAAAAAATACCTTATAACAATTTTCACCATATAATAATTATTATATATTTTTTATAAAAATGTTATGAACTGTAAATAATTTAATAAAACATTATTTTGATAAACCATCAATAGTGTAAATTTTGACACTATTCATTTCATTAACTTTAATAAATATTAATACAGTAAAATAACTTAGAACCAATTATTTTATTATATTTATAATTTTTCAAGGTCATCTATAAAATTTATTACGAAAATCAATTATCCCAAATTATATTTATTTTAGTATTTTTAGTAACATTAGTTATATAGATTAATCAGATAATTATTACATCAATTTTGTGTAATTATTATATATACATATTTTTTAGTAAAAATAATAAATAAAATACTATGATTATTTTAAGTATTCTATGTTTCATACTAATATATGTAGTTGAATTTATAATCTCGAAATTCCAAAATTTAAAATCATATATTTATTATATTATGAATGTGACAGCATTAACATCACATTAAATAAATGAATAATTTTAACACCCCGAAACTCGACTCTCATGTAATGATAAGTTATGTTTACATTTTGTTAGTATTTCATAACAACTAAATGAAACATACCTCTCATAAGAAAATATTAATTTCATTTTCATTTATGAGCACATGGCTCTTTCATTTATATTAAAACATAGTGGTGTTTACATGCACTAAAATTAAATGAAGTTCCAAGCTAATCAAATATACCAACTAAAACCCTAACAAAACTACGGGAAGCCCCCCTACAAATACAACAAGACACATTAAATAATGGAGATCTTTTGGGTCAATGAAAATGAAGAACAACACCACTATGATCATGTAAACTGTACTAAGAATCAACGGTATGGAAAGCACCATCTTCTACTTATTCTTATCATTCTTTTTCTTCTTATTCTTCTTTTTCATAATGTTAGTACACCTTAAGACAATGTTTTATAGGGTGAAAAACCAACTGTTTCCATGGATGACCATTGAATCCCAACGGCCATAACTATAACGGTTGCCTTTCTGTTTATTTGAATAAAAGAAATAAAGAACAATTTAGTTTTCTAATAGTTTATGTTATGAATTGGAAATTCTAAGATAACCTCTATCTACGATATAATTTTTTGAATTACAATTATGTGGTTTTGAAATATAATAAGTAATTCGAAAAAACCTTGCAAAATTTTCAACTATAATGTCAAGAGTTTCATTTCTTAAAGGATGTTATGAATCATGGTTAAAATCTTAAAATAAAATTATGTTTTTAATTAAACTATGTTTCCTATAATACTACTGTAAGATTTATCATAAGGGTAATTCAATTTCAATGTATAACTTCTTATGTTAAAAATTTATTGTTTATAATTAATTGTTGTCTTTTTTAAAAATTTTACGAAAATGAAAAATTTATATTCATTATCCTTGTAATGTTTAAGTGGATGTATAAAAAGATAATATTTATAAGGTTTTAATAAATATTTTCTTCCATAATACAGAAAATCGTTAATTTATGTTTCATAAAAAAAATTTGGCCAGCTCGGGCCAGCTCTTTTATGTTGGGCCTAGGGAGGCAACTCACATGAAATGACTGAGCCTAGTACTCATCTGAAGCCAAGGTCGGACCAACCATTTGGAGAGCTTCCCCAAGGGTGTAAGGGAGGAGGAGTGCTTAGACACGCCACAGTGGGAGAAAGGTCACGATGAGAAGGGGTAGGCCAAGGGTTGCGGGGGAGGCGAGAGCCTGT
The DNA here is from genome assembly GCA_963277665.1 of Viscum album. Taxonomy (NCBI): domain Eukaryota; kingdom Viridiplantae; phylum Streptophyta; class Magnoliopsida; order Santalales; family Viscaceae; genus Viscum; species Viscum album. The sequence continues at coordinate 788,577,142 of OY728128.1, read as the reverse complement.
GTGTAAGGCTCCCTAGTGTCTATTGTGTTATTTCTTGTGTTTCGGGAGGCTCAAACATATAAAGGACCACAAGAGCTCTCACTGATATGATGTGGGACAACAATTTTCACCTGGGATAAAATCGGGGCCATTGGATCGCTCCGCGAGCAATCTGCACCGTTGATTTCAATTCGGGGGTCGAACCCTGGAATCCACGAGCCCCTCCAGTATTTTCATGTACCATCTAATCTGGCACGATTTAATCGTGGTCATTCTAATTTTTTTTAAATACCACGATGACCTAGTGCCACCATAACTTGCCTCAGATCAATCCGAGACGTCCATTGCTTTAATAAACCATGGTTGTATCCAGACCGTCAGATCAATCCAAGATCAAATCACAGTCGTCCAATTTTTTCCCGGTATCACCCATACTGCATCATCTTCTTTTTCCCACAGCACGCGCAGCACACAACCCTACCATTTTTCACCATTTCTTTTCACCCTTCTTCAAACCAAGTGGACCCTCCTTGTCCCACTATGCCCATAAGTCTTCCCCGGCTAATAAATGGACTGGTTGGAGTCGGCTCTTCACAACGGTGGTAGTAAAAGGAAAGTCTATTTTATATATTTTATGTAGTTTATAAACACGTTGAACCCCTCAGTTTTTCTTTACTGAAACACTAGTAATCCTCAGCCATGTTTTCCTCGAATATGGATTCATTAAAATATGGTTTTAGTTTTTCAGAAACCAAATAAATAGCTATTGTACATTCAGAAATATACACATAGCCCCATCTACAATAATTGTTTGTTATTAAAGATTTCATATATAATCTACATATAAGGATTTGGGTTAGATTAATGTTTTTGTTTTTGAAGGAATTTTTATTAGTATGAAAAATTTTAGTTTTTATATATTAATGTTCATGTGTTATATACTTTAAACCAAGCATGAGGGTTGGTTCTCAGTCCGATGATGTTAACAAGAGGGTGTAAAAACACGGGGGAGTATTTTAACACAAGATAAATAAAATCTATGAACTATATATATATATATATGTATATGATTGTTGTATGTTAAATTTCTGAAGGTATGAAGGCATGTATAGTCATATAGATTGGGTGGAAATCCTCAAATACCCAATTATAGGTCCTTCATACCATCAGGTTATGAAAACCTGGATAACTAACCCCTTTTAACATGAAAAATATGTATGTGAAAACCTTTCATGGATATATAATTATACACGATCACATATATCATAAACATTCATGTTTGGGTTTTTAACAAATGTGTAATAAATATGTTTTACTAATGAAAAAATTATTAAACTTGTATTAGAAGTTGGAAACTCATGAATATTGTGTATATATGGTTATGCCTTCCCACACCATAATATGTATGGATCATTAAAAATTAATTAAGTAGTGTATGTAATAATTGTAAAACATTAAATAATGTCGGTTTCCATGAAGGCCAGACTAAGAGATATTTACGTAAAAGTGTGTGTCCTGATCCTTATAAGTATGTCAAACATGTTCAGGTAAAGAATTCTTAAAGGATGATTCTATGCTTCAAAGTTGTTGCATGATTGAACCTATCTTGTATTATGATATAAGAAAAGATAATTATTTTTCATCCAAAATATATTAAAAAGTTCAAAGGTTGTAATAAATCACGCAACAGGGTTATGCACACTTGGGGTTTTATCAACTACAAGGATGGTTGTCAGTTGAGTCGAAATTTATTTGATTGAACACTGATACTTCCAGGCAAAGTATTAAATAAGAAGTAATTATATTTATAAGAATTATTAATTTAATAGTTATAATTTTCACATCTCACGTGGAAAGCCCCTTCTCACCAGCTTTGTGATATGCTTTAGTAATTATCGTTTGTTCAAAGAATGTAATGAGCCATGTATTCCTTTGGAAAAATATTACTGACTTTTTAATAATAACTATCATATTATGTATTTATGGTTTAAATGGTCTCATTTTACATTGTATAGTTTCACTCATTGATGAATTCATGTGGCTTAAAATTATATTAAGATAATGATATCAAATTACTCAATGTGGTAAGGGACACCTTGAGTAACTTGAAATAAATTTAATTATTCAATGTGGTATGAGACATCTTGAATACACGACCCGATATGACACATGAGGAATGTATTGGACTAGTTTGTTCTGGGTTGGAGACTAGTAAAAGTAAGCTCCCCGGGTTTGAGATCTGTAAAAGAAAGCTCCCTGGGTCGGAGACCGATAAAAGTAGCTCTCCGGGATGGGGATCGATAAAAGTAAGCCATGCAGGATAGGGTCCGGTCACAGTTATCCCTTAGGCCTTGGCACATGCCCTTCACATAGAAGTACAACATTATACATTCCCTCATATGTGTATGATAATTATGTAACCAAATAGATATCCGATTAGTAGAATATTCGTGGTTAAGATCCAATACTTATGAGTATTAGGAAAAAGAGAGTTTACAACATGACATATTTTTAGCACTCAGTGGATTAATATTCAGTGTATGAAATTGAAGTTTTTAACTTTATGTGCAACTATGATTATTCTTTTTAACCTTTTCTTACATATAAATATGCCAGACATGTTTAGAAAGTATTTTATTTTTACCCAAATGTGAATCCCAAAATTGAACCATGTATTCACATATTTCTTCTAGTATGATCTTTTATGATTATCACTTTTATGATCTGTTACATGTGCAATAACTTCTCTTCAATGAAATTGTTTTACGGAATGTTTTAAATAATGTTTTCAATATTTTTTTGGTTTATTTATTTAAACCCCTTACTGGGCATCTGTATGCTCACCCGATGTTTTATTTGAAATAAATATTCTGTTATCGGTTTGGGATAAAAGAAGTATAACATGAGAGGCTATTTTCTGAGACCCTAAATTGAATTTGATTCTCTCTAGATGGGACATGATTTTTAATTTATCTGTGCATGCTTTGTGAAAATGTACACATCATGTTCTGAAGGCACCGGCTCCATATGTTCTGGGGTCGGGTCTTGATAATACTAGTATCACAAAATCTTCTATATGACTCCAAATGGTCACTAAATCTACACATGGATGGTTATGGCCATTATATACATGATTGGTAAAATGTGGAAAACCTTTTGGGAATTTTTATGGTTATTATAATATTTATAATAATTTATTTATTTATTTATCATCAATTAATTATTTTTTACTTTATCAATGAATAAGTATTTAAGTTAATTATTTATTATCTAAAAAATAAAAATAAACTACAATGATAAATAAAAAAATTAACTTTCAGATGAGAATTTATTATCATATTTTATTCTGTATAGCCTAATAGAAAAAATGATGTGTTAATTAAAACTTGAGTAAGTCATATTACACTTTTCGTTAAATATAATAAATTTAATGTCCTAATCATATCCAGCTGGCTTCCAATAGACATCAATTTAACCCAAGGATGAGTTAGGTCGAAACAAACTTAGTCAATGATATTAAATCAAGTTTTAGGGTAATTATATAATAGTATTTTTACCCTAAATTACATGATTTAGCCTTATACATTATTTATATGAATTACAGAATTCTTTATTCCTAATTCCTAAAAATAAAATAATTCTATTTACATATTTTGGACCTACAGATTCAAAATATGGAATTTTTTTGTCAACATTAAAAACATAGAAGTTATATTAATTAATTTAAAATTATTCACGCAGTCAGAAAGAGAGAATTTTTTTTAAAAAGTGAAATCATTGCAAAATATTTAATTTTTATTACATATTAATTAAATATAAATTTATTCTAATGATATAAATTATATTGAAGGAAAAAATATATTATATTTACACTTTAAAAACATTCAATATTATAATTTAACCATATAATTTTTTTTTTGATTTTTTTTCAATTTAAATTTTGTTTATTTTTACAATTCCTCAAAATTTCAATGTTATCAGAAAAATAATAAGAATTCATCCAAAGTTAATATTTATATCCCAATAAATGGGAATAAGTTCTTTTGTCATATAAAAATTATTAATGTTTCAAAATCATAACTTAAAATGGGTTCACCATTAAAAGGCTGTACAATTTTCCATTTAAAAAATATAGGTTTTTATATATCAAGTAAGTTTTACTCATTCCTTATGATATAAATATCTTTTTGATGAATATACAAAATATTTTATTAAGAATATAACATATATATTTTATTAATTTCATTTACTAATAGTAATTCGCTCAATTTATTAAAACATTAAAAAAATAAAAATAGATAATTGATTTATATTTTCCTTAAATAATTAGTTGGAAATGACTTCACCATATGTTTTCATTAGTTATATTTATTCCTTCTAAGCAAATGTCTTGGTGAAAATTGTTATTTTATACTAAGGGCATATCATGGTTCATTTAAAATCACGATTTCCAGCAATAAATGCGATTGCTCAATTAAGATTATTTAGTGAAAATATTCCTTAAAAACATTTGGGTGTTACAATAACTGAGCAGACATGCCATTTAAATAATCAGATAATTAATAATCAAATTAGAAAGGTAAATAATGAAAAACACATTACATTTAGCCAATAAAATGATAATTTTATGCATCTCTAGGTAATATCATAACGAATTTCTCATGGGTAATAATAAATGAAATATTTAATGAAGTTAGTGCTTAATTATTTTCCATTATGTTTCCAATGTACATGATACCTTTACTATCAAGACCTTTAAATTGATGGTGTAAAAAATATTATTTCCAAGTCCTTCCAAGAGACAATTTATCATTTTCATGGTCACAAACTCAAAGAGTTTTTTTCCAATCTAATTTTTTCTCATGAGACTACGGATGAATTTGGGGGATTACCTTGAATTTTCCCAATCCCATGTCAAACATATCCAAATAATTACTCATATTCTGAATCACTGATTTGTCTAATACACAATCTAATTTATCAAATATCTATAATGATTGAATTATACATATTTATCAATATTTCCCTAGTTAATCCAAGATATTAGAAGTAAATACTATATTTAAAAATGGTATAATATTCAAGGGAATAAATTTATACATGATAAATAATATTGAAATTTAGGGTAAATTAAATGTCTACAGAAAAATGATTTCTTCAATATAATGTTAGTGAAAAAAAAATGAATCAAGTGAAATTAAAAACATTCCTTGGTAAAATTGAGATTAAACCATGAAAATGAAGATTAATGATATTATAAATTTAATACATAACCATTAGGGTAATAATAAATCTTTTTTTATTGATGAATTTAAATTCAATAAAATATATTTATGAACATTATCATGGAAAACACCCTTTTTATTCGAAAAAACAACATAAAAATAATTTTATTTGAAAAGAAAATTTTAAAAAAAAAATATTTCATGAATTTTTTTGGAAATATATTATTATAAAATATCCTTTGAAACATAAAATATAATTTTTTAATATTTTAGTCATTATGATTAATGGAAATTTATTTCATGTTATACATGTTAAAATAATGTTTCCCTTCACATAATTTAAAAAATATAAATAGGACCTGTATTTAAAATGAAAAAATGATTCCATTTAAAATATTTTTTATAGATTAAAAATGGGTGAAATTTCCATTAAAAAATAATTTGTAAAATGTTATTCCATTTTTGGATTTTTTTTGAAATCATTGTTTTGGAATAAAAATACATTTCTGACTAAAGAGAGAAATAAATACAGATTTTCATGATTTTTTTATAAAATATATTAAGTGAAAAAGAGTAAAAAAATATACAATTACATTAACGAGATCATTAATAAATATATTATAATAAATATTTATTTTATATTAGAAAATTTTCATGTAATTTTCTTCAAATGATATTTAAGAATAAACAATCCCGATTAGAATGAGATTGTGTAATTAACCCTTAAAATGACAATAACGTTGTAGTGGGGATTACAAAATAAATTTATTTTGTATGTGTACTATATATCAAAATAAAATATTGGACTTAAATTTAAATATATAAAAATAATTATACACATAATCCTTGCATGAAAAAAATAATCAATGTAGAAGTTTAAGCCAATAATTGGAAATTGAGTTAAGAAAAAACATACCTCTTATTTCTTTTTGGTTGAGCTAACATTAACATCATTTATAGTGGTTATGGACATGTAATAATATTATAAAATTACTATATTAATTAATATTAAATCATATATTACTGTTTTGCAACAACTTATCACATGTTCATTAATAATCTCTAATTATATTCATTATATACAGTGTTAATTTCTTTGTTTCTCATGAATGTTCTGGATTATTATTTATTGTTAATATAACATAGATCATGATTTCATCATCCCCGTAATATAAAATGTGATTTTAACAACATATATATTTAGTATATATTTTTTTAGAGTAATCTATAAAACATAGTGATAGGAAATCAAATACACCATTCCTGAAGATGGTAGACCATAAGTACACATAAAAAATGTTTCCATTTTCATATCATATTGAAAGATAGAAGTGAAAATTATATATATATTATCATATAATAATTATTATTTTTCATATATATATCATATTTTTATTAATCCAATCCTTAATATATTCCATGTAATGTTTGATTCAATCACATCCCTTTACAAAGTTGTAGTCCGTCGTACACACATATGACAAAATGTTATTTCGAAAAAATGGAAATAATAATGAAATTTGTGATATAATAATTTCAAAAAAATAATAATATAATAAATACATTATTTATTATATATAAAATACAAATCGATCATTATTTTAAACCTTAAGAGGTTCTCATGGAAAGAAAGAATGACATCAGTTAACGATGTGATTGTCCCCTGTACATAGGAATGATGATTTCATAACTCATAAGATAAAACTGCATTAAATTGATGTTTTTATACAAAACATAACAAATATAAGTATATCTAGTATTTTTATTATTATATAATCATGGTATAATAGTAGTTGAAAAAGGGGCGAAGGAAATAAAATAAAAATTATTCTTGAAGAACATTTCCTCTCCTTCAGGTATCCTCATTTTGTATGTAGTAAAAAACTAAAAGGATATATTTTCTTTCCAAAAAACTACTTATAATAATTGGGTAGGTACATTTTTTAGTGATTTTGGTAGGTATTTTATGATCTATAGTTATTTGAAGGATTTAATATGAGAGGAGATATGATGGCCTTGAATATGTTGGGTCTGTGGCACACATGAAATTTCATGAAAGCGTGAATTACACCCACATGCTTCAAGTGTAACTGGCCCATAATAATGTTCCATTATCAATCCAAGATGATGTAAGCTATAATTATGAACATAAATATGTTGTGGGACAATTTTTGGGTCATTGTTTCAGCTTATTTTCTATGTTTAACAAATAACTAAACCCATTTTTTATTCATTGTATTTAATTTTAAATATTTTCACTAATAATTTTTCCCAAAAATTAATTTAAACTAATTATAAATTATTAATTATCAGGAGTAAAAATATATTTAATCCAATTTTCTATATTAAATTCAGATACTTTTAAATTTTCAATTTAAAATTAATCTCAGAGATATGATAAGAAAACGAGGTTTTAATAAAAAAATGATCAAAAATTTATAGTGTGTTTATATAAAAATTCAATATTAAAATAATTCCATTGACACAAATTTGATTCCAATATTTTTAATTGGTCCATTCTGAATGTGATACCATTGAAAAATATAATTTTACAGTATAAAATATTTAGATGAAAATTCATTTTCATTTAAAATGTATTATTCCATATAATTCATGAATAACTAAATCTTATTAGAACAGTACAAAAACATCACACTATGCTTATTTGGTATTATAATTAATAAAATTGATTTTATCTTTTTATATAATTATTTTAATGGTTTTAAAAATAAATTTTAAATTATTTCGTCTAGATGAGACTAAACCTATTTATGGAAAATATAATTTTTCAAAAAAAAATTTCTCTTTCTTCTAAATGAAGATGATTAATAATAATAATAAATTGATAACAAATTTTAAATAAATTATTTATGAAATTTTGTTTTATAAAAAAATTATTTTTCAATATTTTATTGATAATAAATGAAATAATTTAATCACATTGTGTTAAATATGTTTATTTATAATATAATTGGTATTATATCATTCATTTAATAATTAGATGAAAATTTTAGTTTTTTCCATTTGAAGTTCGCTATAGTATTGCATACAAAAATATTTTTATCATTATTTTTTTACTTTAAATTATGTATCTGTGTCCCTAACTTAATGGGATACAACATTCATTCAAGACATTAGATCTTAATCATGCATTTGATTGGACTAAATGTGGCATGATGTCAAAGATAGACAGGAATCTCCAGATTGGTCACATCCTCTATATTTTGGCCCAAACATCTTCATCATATTTTAATTAGGTCCACATTTTATGAAAATATCAAGATTCATATTCCTCAAAGATTAACCATATATAAGGACTGCTTATTCACGCATTTTCGTGGAAAAACAGTATGTGGAACATGGATTAAAATATTTGGTTGAATTTCCCATTCACACTTGGAACCACTTGTAACCTAATCTCCCCTCTACTCTATAAATATGTATTTTTATAATTTTGAATGTTTTTTATGCGAATTAAGATTTTTAATGCATAAGATAATTTATTTGACTCCATTTCTATAGTAATTATATGAGGGAGATCTCTTTATGTTAGGATAACTTCATCGAAGCCTTCATCATCGTCTTTAATGGTTAATGTTCTATTATAGAAATATGTATCTTAGATCCTATTATATTTAATCTATTTTCTTCTATTCTAATTAATTTTATTATTCTATTATCATCCTCTTTGATTTAGTAATAATGATTAGAAACAAGATTGGGCTATAACCATTCAATGTGTTTTGAAAATGAAAAACGTTTCTAAGATGAATACTCCTCCCATGAAAGAGTAATTCTTCCCACTAATCAATATAAATATAACCTTATTCAATTAATTATTCTGAATAAATGTGAAAATATAATTAAAATATTATGATATATTTATTTAGTTTTTAAATAATAAGAAACTAATTAAAAAAAATATGAACATATATAAATCATTTTAGGCTGAGTAATGTGGTAATAGAGAGAGTGCAAGATTAATTGGAAAAAACGACATGGGATTAATTTCTAGAGTTAAATTATAATCCATAATCTAGATTAATCATTATTTCAAAAATGTATATGTTCTATAATTTAAAAATTACAATATGATATTATTGGAATCAAATTCAACCCAGGGTGCTACAATTTCATGTTCTAAAGCTATCATAGCGTTCAATTAATTACATCATTGGGGTTAAGTTAACTCTAACAGGGTATGAGGGTTAGAAAATTAGGGGATAATAATTAAGTGAATATTTATTTAAATTATAATGATAAATATTTATATTAAGAGGAATAGTTAGATCGGTTAAACTTTTTAAAATAGTTTTCTAAAAAACATCATCACTATGTGATTTGTTAATAAAACATCATTTCAAAAAACACAATCTTGTTCTAGAAATATTATTCTTTTTCTCTTATAATATTCAACCAAACCCCATCATTCTATGTTACTTATTTATTTTATCTTTATTTTCATAATACAATTAAGAAGTTGTTTTTTTATTTCCTCTTTCAGAGACGACCCTGGCCAACCACTCTATTGCACCTAATAAGTAAAAAACTAATCGACATTTAAGACCACCCAAGATAGTATCATTCATGTTGGCTCAATTTCTTATGTGGAAACTAATTATATAAACCAATTATATGTATTTATTTTATTTGTATGATTTTATTATCTTCATCTCATCTTTCTTAATTTGTTACATGATCTGAATTTTTAATCTTCTGTTGTTTTCTTCTTTTTCATCTTTTTGTGGACAATCACCTCAAACATCTCATTTTAATTTTATTATGGTTCAAAATTATTATTTTCATTTTTATTTCATTTATTACATGAAATGATCCTGAGGATCATTTATAAATTTACCAAGAGATTGGGAACAACCTTAGGTGTCAAATCCAATCATATCCGTCTACGGGAATTTTCAACATTATACAAGTTGGATAGTTCATCCATTCTAAAAACATTTAAATTTCAATATATTATAATTAAAACATAAAACAATAACTAGTGGTTATAAAAGATATCAATTAACTTGATATATATATTTGAGACTAGGTTTTACCCGACATTAACTATCAACCAAATCGTATTGCATATGCAAACCTTGAGTATGACATTGAAATGAAATCTTGGATAATTAACCAACATCCCAAATTTCATTGACTATTTTTTGAGGATACAAATAAACATTAAAATGTATTTAATGAGGTTTTATCATCCCTAAAACCATGAAATGTATCTGACGATCAAATAAAACTAAGAGTATTCCAAGTCACACTTGATGGAACATAAAAAGACTAGATGTTTTACATAGATCCTTAAAATGTAACATGTTGGAATGATTTTAAATGAAATTTTTTGTAGAAAAGTTTTACATCATTATTGAAAATTTCTATTCAAAAAGATATCTCAGGAATCAGGCAATACTAATGGAGTCAATTTTTGATTACTTGGAGAGATTCAAGAAGTTGTGTGCCAGATGTCTGCATCACCAAATTAGGGAGAATCTACTCATCCAATACATCTATGAAGGACAAACACCTATGGATATAAACATAGTGGAAGATGTAGCTAGATGGAAGTTGGTTGAATATCACTACTAGCAGTGCATGTGTGGATAAAAAAGATGTTATAAAACTCCCAGTAATTTGGAGACCGAGGTACCCAACAGGTTAGAAGAGTACATTAGGTAAGTCTTCCTTCTCTTGAACAACATTTCATTGATACCATTTTTATGAATTAAAAAATATGGAGAGGAATATATATTTGGAGTAAAAGAAATACAACCCCACTCTTATGAGGCCTTGTAGAAATTTCCCTGAAATAGACCACCAAACTGATTCATTCTTCCTAACTATAAGATAAATAAGATTGCACAATACTATTCCCTATGAGGAAAAATTAGTTATAAAAACAACCACATCACCAAAATAAATATTATTCCACTACTCCAACATACAACCAATGTTGGAAAATCAATCGGACATGATTTATGGCTCTAGACAAAAAAAATTCCCCCCACCCCTTTCAACAAAATTTCTAGCATCCTCCGCCTTACTAACAAGGATTACAACAACCACAAAGGATTTTTGATGATCATGAATCAATATGTAAACAACATCATAATTCTCAACCAAATGTAGATTATAATATCATTGATCTTTTGAAATAGTGTTCTTAATCAGTATAATGAGCTAAAGAGTCATGGTTCTCAGTTGAAGGAGTTGAAGACACAAATGAGACTGATTTCCACCACCTCCCATGAAATGGTAAGTACAAAAAATTGAAATATTCTTTCCTAACAAACTCCAAACCCCATGGGAGATGTTAGTTCAACAATATTGAGAAGTGGGATTAAAATGATGGATACATCGGAACCTATCTTTCTACTAGGAATCACCTCACCCCTAGATAAGCCTCATTCTATACCATCTGATGAAAAAACGAATGAGAAAGAAAATGGTAAGAAAACTATTATTGAAGTTCCTCCAAATCCCCTTATATTTCAAAATATACATGTTCAAACCATGAATATGGATGAATAATTGATTAAAAAAGAGGTTTTAGACACATTCAAGCGTGTGGAGATAAAAATCCACCATATTTAATTCATTAAGAAAATTCTAAGGTATTCAAAATCCTGAAAAAAAATTACCAATCGAAGAGGTGTCAAAGGAAATGAGATGATAAATTTAGAAGTAATGTGTCAACACTCATTACACCAGCTCAATCAATACAAACAATGTAAAAGGATCTGGGGACATTCTCCATCCCATGCACCATAGCAGAGTTACACTTTTTTAGTGCTTTATGTGTTTTCGGAGCTTCCATAAATGTGATTACTCACTCTATATTCTATTATGTACAATTTTCTGGGTTGTTGTGGATGAGAGTAGTGGTGAAGTTGGTGAATATATCTATAACATATCCATTTAGAGTTCATGAAGATGCAATTTTCTGTGTAAGAGATATGATACTTCCAGTAGATTTATAGGTGACTAACATTGAGGATGATCATGTAAGATCTCATTATACCAATATCATAGGTAGTCCCTTCCTCAAAACTGAAAAAATGATCATAAATGTCCATTAGGGTGCACTTTCAATGGTGTTTGGAGGTTAATATATAATATTTAATGTTATAGTCTCAATAACATACCACTAAAATGACCAATATTCTTCTTTTTATCACCCATTTTGGACCATCAAATAAAAACCCTGTATAATTTTTTTGTCCTGTGTTTGGCGATATTAAGAGTGTGAGTTCTAGTTTGATGTCTAAGATCACAAAAACAAATATTTATAATGCACAAAATTATCTTAGATTTGTTTTGGAAATGGATTCATATTTTAATTTTGATCATGCTCACTCTAACTATGACTTAGCTGTGGAGTATGTTTATGGATCTGATGTGTTATTATGCGATTTTGATGAAGTATAATATGATATTGATGTTATTTTCTAATATATTTTAGTTCTTTCAATCTCTCAATCCATACTGTAACATCCTTCATTTAAACTCAATCCACTGCCACCAAATCTCAGAAAATCATATTTTTTGAGTAGTGAGAGATTACTTATTATAATTGCCAATAATAACACTTGGAAAATGAATAAAATATTATGAATCTTTTGAGGGAGAAAATTAGGCTAATCGTGTGGACCTTGGATAAAATATCAGGTATTAGCCCCTCCATTTCCATGAATAGGATTCTTTTGGGGGATGGGGATAAACTGGTAAGGTAACCACAAACGAGACTGAATCCAAATATTCTATATGTTATAAATAATATTAAATAATTTCTTGAGGCATGTAAAATTTATTTCATACCAGATTCATAGTGGTTGACTACTATTTAGATTGTGCCTATGAAATGGTTGTTATTATTTTTAGGAATGATAGAGAGGAGTTATTTTTAATGAGGGTGAAAAATAGTTCATGTGTGTATTGATTATAGGAAACTAAATCATTCCACTCTCAAAGACCATTTTCACCTCCAATTTATTGATCTAAATCTTGATATAATATCTAGGAAGACACATTGTTGTTTATTGGATGTATCTTTTGGATACGTTCAGGTTCTTATAACTCTAGATGTTCAAGAGAAGACAAAATTATCCTGTCTATTTGGAACATTATCCTATATAAGGATTCTATTTAGACTATGTAATTACCTAGGTACCATTCAATGATGTATGGTGAGTATTTTTTTCATATTTCCTTGAGACCTACATGGGGGGTATTTACAGATGACTTTACAATGTATGGATCTTAATTTGATGAGCGTATCTTTTGTTTGGAAAATGTGATTAGTCGTTGTATTGATAACAATCTAGTCCTAACCATTAAAACGTGTCATTTAATTTCAAATCCTAGAATTTTCGTAGGGCGTGTAATGTCAAAACATGTAATAGAGTTTGATAAATCAAATTTATGTATTATTTCATCCATAACTTATCCTTCACATGTGTGTGATGTTACATCTTTCCGAGGGCATTCCAAATATTATCAAGGATTCATCAAAGTTTTCAGTAAGTTTTCACTTCCTATTTCACGATTAATTCAAAAGGATTATTATTTTTTGTTTTATTATTATTTAGGACTTCCTTTAATGAACTAAAAATTTGTTTGACCACTCCATTGATCATACATCCCCCCAAGGTGGGACATTCCATTTGAGATTATGTGTGATTCATCCAACTTCACGGTTGGAGCTATCTTATCTTAACTGGTGGAAGGACTTTCCCATGTGATTGCTTTCGATTCAACCTATTCAAACTACACAACCATGGAAAAAAGAGTTTCTTTCAGTCAAATTTTCTTTAGATATGTTCTGTTCATATTTGTTGGGCTCTGAAGTATTTTTTTATGAACATGCATCTCTGAGGTACCTCATTTAGAAAACCATGAATCCAAATATGAAGGATTGGAGAATATGCGTGGAAGATGCATTGTGATCTTATAATACATTATACAATACTCCCATTGTTATGTCCCTATTTTGTATTTTTTTGGGAAATCTTTTTATCTCCCCTTGGAGGTTGAGCATTGATCTCATTGGGCTATAAAAGAGTGCAACAAGGATTTCGACCAACCTATAATTCAATGCTAGAAAAAAATTCAATAGCATAAAGAGATTTTATAACCATCATCAGAGAATTCAATGAACTATAAGGAAATATCAAAATTATCTCATGATAAAATGATCCAAGAAATGGAGTTTCATATTGGAGATAAAGTAATTCTCTACATTTCATAACAGAAGCCGGTGCCTGGTAAGTTGTGTTATAGATGTTTAGGTCCCTATGTTGTGTCTAATGTTTTTCCTTATGGTTTAGTGGAGATCAGACAAGAGTACATAGGAAGGATCATTATATTCAATGGGATATGTTTGATGAAATATATTGAGGGACTTCCTACGGATGCAGTTGATTTCATCCCCCAGCATACTCCAATCCTAACTTGAAAATACCAAATTATTACTAACCCTTTATGTTTTATATTACTATTTCAATTTAAATCATACATTTCATATGAACTTATCATCTCATAGGTTCATATTGAAGACAGTGCATCATTTTATGTGTGGAGGAGGGGACACATTTTTGGGGTTTCTCTTTGTGATTTTCATTTGGGTTTTTTGTTTGTGTTTTATTTTATGTTCCCTATTTAATTTACAAAAAAAATATCCATATAAAATATTAAAAAAATGAATAAAACACATATCATGTAAAATTATCATTTACATGTATAACACAAGAAAAATTCATATTTCCCAAATTCATTGGTGGCGTGGTAATAATGAGCAAGATTTCATCATCATGGGTTGATTTTTATAAAAATTTAAGTCGTCGATGAAATGATTGGATGATTTATCAAAAAACTATTTAGAATATGATTCAATTATTTGTGATATTTGTTTAGGATAAATTATTTCATTGATCTCTCTGACCAACTTTTCAAAGAACTAGACATGTAAAATTTCCCCTACTCAATAGAAGTTATAGTAAAGCTATGTAAAAAATTCTTCCTACATAAATGGATGGTTCATATTTTCATTTCTCTTATAATCAAATAAGTTATTATAAATATTTGGCCTATGGATTTTTACTGAATATTTTATAGTTGTACGCCTAGAAAAAGAAAAAGAAAACATAAATAAAAAAATAAACAATAAATAAACAATAAAAAAGTGGGGAGTAATGAAATGTAAAACACATGGGGATTTCTAGGTCAGGAGATTATTGTTAGAATTTTGGGAAGTTTAAAGTGAGTGGTTCTTGAATGTTGATTTAAGTGTAATTAAGAATACGGTTAGTGAATTTAACTAGGTAATATGAATTATTTGATATGATCTAAATATACTGAATAAAGGGTCCAGATATGACTATGAAATGGTTTTCACTCACACACACATGTGGAATTAACTGCATGTGGGACCAATAACTTTTTTGGCTATGATTAGTGTCATTAATCATAATGGTCTTCGTTTTACTACAATTTATGAGACAATGAATCTAAAATTTATTGATATTGAATCTTGATGGTAATATTACATTGCCTATATTGTAACCATGTATTGTGGAATATGAACACACATATATTGTTCCAATTTTTTGCAATACATGATATTAGGTTTTTTCAAGGAGTGAAAATGGATATTGTGGGGGAGAAAATAAAACAAAATTTTATTGAATATTTTTTTCATAAAAAATCTCTCACACTGTTTTAAATATGATTATTTACAAATTATTCCATATTAGATCATTCATTTGAAATTTGGAAGATAATTCTAGTTTTCACATTGAATTTCACTATCATATTACGGAAATAAATATTTTAATATGTATTATTTGAAATTAAAAATTTGTAAATGTGTCCCAAAAATAATGGAATAGATCTTTTATTCATCACAAGAAAGCTAAATAATGTATTTGATTGGAATAAATGGTCCATGAAGTCAAATATGGGGTAGAATCCCTACATTAGATACCACTTTAGTATTTGGGCCCTAAATTTTTCATCCATGATTGGATTTAGTCCCAAAATAGTGAGAGGCTCGATAGACCAATTCTAAAAAAATTTCCATATGGAAGGACAACAGATTCATGTGTCTTGGTGGCCAAATAGGCTCTACAAATGGGATTCAAATATTTGACTCAGTTTCCCCATTCACACAAGAAACCACATTAACTTAGCCTCCCCTATACTCTATAATTATGTATCATTATCATTTTGAAGGATTGGGAGATAAATTAGGAGATTGATTTAAAGATACAGTTTTTCATTGTAAGACATTGAAGTATTTATATATATATTTCTAGTTTTTGGCGCGAGATGGGATGTTATTCCGAGGCCCGATGTGCATGGAATTTTTTTATAACAATATTAGGTATTTTTAACAAAATTCATGTGATGGAAAGGAGAAAACTCATTAAAAGTAGGAGATATCATAAATATAAGTGCATAATTTAGTCTAGAACATGCCTTCTACACTTGTAGGGATATAACTAATTTCGGTACGATACATCTATAAAAAAGGCCAACCAGGGGAAAAATTGTAAATAAAAGAATTAAACATAATAAATTTCCCCAGATTTATTACCAAATAACATTATATTGGGGTCTCATTTTGGAAATATGACATCTCCATTGGGTTCTTAATTGGGTGTTTTACCTAGGCGCAACATACAATGAGAGGACTCAGGCATTTTGGATTCCATTAACGTTGGGGGGGGGGTATTCTGGTGTTTTTCTAAAAATAAAAACATATGGTATTAGTGTTAGGGTTATGGTATAGTAGAATATCCATCTATCTCAACCATTCTTTTACAATTCTTCATCGAAAAGTATATTTTTATTCAACGGAACATAAACAGATCCATGAAAGAGCAAAGCAGACATGTTGTCGACAAAAAGAAATCAAATCGAGATAGGATCTCTTCTAATTTTGGTTTCTGAATGAGAATTTCCTTAAACATTCATTATTTCTCATCCATTTAATCATTTACATTATGAATCATCGATGGCCATACTAAAATAGAAATATATCTTTCTATTAAGGCCTATAATTAAATCTAAAATTTTTCTATTCATGGTGGATATTTGTCACCACTTCTGGACACATCAAAACACCAATGGATCATCAATTACAGGCTGACACTATAACTCCATTTTCGCAAGGGAAACCGATCATCGGAAAGTTTTTCTATTGGGTAACTAAAGAAGTTCTTGTGGTCATATTAAGAGACCACTGGAGAGCCACTGAAAGTTGAAACCGGGAGATAGTGACATTTGTGGATGGTTGCAGCTTCAGACGGTGGTGGGCCGCAGCTATTAGATGGAGGTGGTGGTGCCCTTGAAGGAGAGAGGATGGGAGTGAGAAAGGTGGTTCAGAGGTCATTCTTTAGGATGGTTGAGTAGAGCTACAAGGTGAGGCTAGTAGGGTTGCAAGTAGAGGTGTCTGGACATCGGGAAAACACAGCGGCTATGTAAGGAGGCCGATGTAGAGACACCGGCCCGAGGTATGTAGGTGATCGACCATTGATGGGGAGGGGTTATAATATAGACTAGTGTTATGTGGATCTACTGGGATAAGGCCATGCTGAGAGAAGAATGTGTTATGCCATGCAGATTTTCTACGTGGCTAGTTTGCGGGACGGTCTAGGAAAATGTGTCTGGCCAAAATTAACAAGATGGGTTCGAATAGGGTCATGGAACTTCAAATGCCTATATCTCATACACGGGGAAATAAATTGATGCATCATATCTCTCTAGGAGTTCCCCACATCAAGGTAAATATTTTTAGATTGGTATTGGAATTTTGAGAACTAATTTCACGGATCAATTCCAAAAAACACCCGAGTTTAATAATAATAATATAATAATTATTATTTGGGATTTCTTGTATCATACATAGCTTCAATATGTGATGTCCAATTAATATAGCATTGGAAGTAGAGTAATAAACGTACATGAGTGGAATTTTAAATACTACTTTTGGGTGTTTAAACTAAAGTTAAGGTGTTGGCCCTATGAGGCTTAGATCACGTGGGTAGTATTGAAATACAAATTCCTCACCTTGTATCTATTTTAGATGAACGCGTAGTCAATCCCATGGGTTATTCTGAGAGGATAGAAATGGAATGATCTATGTAATTAATTTTAGGGCCATTTCATAGGCCCCATGATATTCCTTTTGAGCATAATGCGCCGTTATATAACTTTTTCATTGGATGTACAAACGGAGAATGTGGATAGAAAAAATTACATTACATTTTATAATGATCCTAATGGCGTGATCTCTTTGGATGTGAATAGAATAATTCATGATAAAATTGAATGTGAAATCTTGGAGGGAATTTCGGTGGGGGGTAATTTTGATGCGTTTGAGTAGAATTTATGGAATTATCAAGTAGTTATCGAGCATAGTTCAATTTCATTGCTGTGAAAAGTGTCGTTCTCATCATTCATCCAATTTAGGCAAATAAATAGAATATCCTAGGAGTTTTCCATGTAGAACATGATGATGATCTCAGTTCTAACTTTCACGTTACGATGTGAAGTGTTTTGAGAACAACACATCTTCAAGATGTGTTCGAATACATTAGTGATCAGGTGATGACATCATAGACCTCTGAGTGGCACCCTCTAGTTAGGCTTGGAAAGAGTCCTCAGTGAAACTAGAGTGGAACCCTACAACCGAGCTGGTCCTAGGTCCTTAACCAATTTCAAGTGAAACCCTCCAGCCGGGATGGGCATGGGTCCTCAACCTATATCATGAGGCACCATCCAGTGGGATTGATCATGGGTCCTCAACTTTGAGACAAAAATTAGACAATGCATATCATTGAAGATACATGATTTAATATTACTTTTGACTCTCGAGTGAGATGTGTGCATTCCCCACTGATACACATCCTTATGACGCGACCATAAACCGTACAAGAAATGAAAAACCTCCCAAAGCAGATAGTATCGATGTGTGGGGTTTGAGTTCCACTAACATGGAGATCAGGGTATACATGAGGGATGCGAGGCATCGATGGTGGTTACTTATAGAACTGTTAGCAACTATTTTCTAGGGATTAGATGTGATATGGAGATCCACTTTCTCTCTCGGTTCAGTTTCTTTCCATATGAATATATATATATATATACTTTTTCAAAACCACATCTTGGGTATTGGGTATTCTACTTCCAAGAGAGGAGAAGATCCATGCGGTATTCCACATGCATTGTATGTCTTCATTCTTGTGGTTTTAGGAGTCTACTCTTATACTATAGGTTGTTAAGACTCAATGATATGTTAATCTTCTCACTATTTATCTCTCCTTTCATTTGGATGATCATACTTATCTTCTTTGTTGGGTTGAGCTGCACACATTTATTGTACTTCGTTCCATATATTATTTTACTTTCCTATTGTATCTCTTACTTCTCATTATTCCTTTTGGGTTATCCTACTATGTATTCTCATAATCAACCATACATGGTATTTTCCCTCATGTATCGTTCTTTATTCAGACAACAAAGATGTTTGATCGGGACTTTAGGGAGCTCCGGGATATAGGTTCTTGGAACGCATGTGGTGGTTGCAGTTAGAGATCTCGGTGTAGGGAATTCATAGTAACATTACATCCCCAGTTTTCTACCAGGTTGGGACACTATTCTAGTTGGGTGTGTATTTCATCCATTTTCCATTGCCTTTACATTACTATACTCATACTATTTTATGTGGTATATTTATTCTTTGGTTTATTTTGACTAGGTTACAACTTTTAAATTATTCCCTATCAACTTTTTAATAGAGTGGATTTTTGTGTGTCTTTATAGGTTCATAGAAAAATTCATCCATGAGATTTTGACACATCGGTGCTTTTAACAACCCTTAGGCTTTTGGAGGTGGGCTTGGGTTAGTTATTGCTTGATCCTAAGTAATATTTGTTTCATGAAAAATTTTTATTATTAGTGTCTAATCACTTGTGAGTTTTCTTAGACATATCCGTAAAAAAGAAATCGTTTGGTTTTAGGGAAACAACATAAATGTGTCTCAAGAGCATCAAATAGGCCGGGGAGTCCACGGATTGTGTGACAGGTGATGTATCCATTCACCAGTACTATGATTACCCATTAGTTGAATCAAAATTCTAAGACATTTTTGGAAGGGAACAATGGTACATTCATTATATAGTACTGATTCTTTGAATATCCATATTGGTTCAGATTCCCTATTTTATTTTTGTACTAATATATATATGTGATCACCTAATTGATGTATTACTTGCTAACTTTTAAGATACCTCTGCGATGACAACCAGTCCAGAAACCCACTCCGGTTTGTCACAACAACCTTGCAGGTAATGAGAAAGCATTTAAGGGTCTATCATGCTATCCCCTTCATCCATGTGGGATTGTGGAATAATCTCCACCGATGGAGAAGAATATAGTTTCAGAAGAATATGCCGAGGATGAGCACACACGGAGCACACTATGTGAGTTTCAATGGATTAGGCCACTGAGGTTTCATGGTGAGATATACCCATAGGTAGTAGAGGAATGTATAGAATCAGTGGTCCTCCTATTTAGGAATGTGTGGACATCGGAAGATCAGATGGTTGATTTTCCAGCCAGACTTTTTGGGGTGATGGCTGGGTGCTGGTGGAGTTTAGTTACCAAGATCAAAGACGAATCAACACTCTCAGGGAACAAGTTCTAGTGGTTGATTCATGAAGAGTGCTTCGCCTCATTATTAAAATATATCAATATTCAAGAGATTGTGTATCTTGGATATCGAGGGATGATAGGGGAAGAATAATCAACCATGTTTACAGATCTAACGTGGACATATTTGGACATGATCCATGATGGTTATTTTCATGAAAAAAAGTTTGAATATGGACTTCAGTGAGAGATCCATGAAACAAATTTCCCCATGTGCATCCCGACATATGTTAGGGAGCTATAGCATGGACATTTGGAAGATATATTCTTATCATAATAATGAAAGTTGACTGGTACTAAATGTTTTACGTTTCATCGTGGAGACGTCTATAGAAGTTGGAAGGCGTTATTTGGCCAGGTCGCGACATAGGATACCTTCCAAGGATCGTACAAGGCCATGTGGTAAGGGAGAACCGAGGATGCACAGAGCATTGGGTCATCCTCGAGAAGGAAAATTATTTAATTGAGATGGGAAAGGTCACACAGAACGAGACTACCTGACCAATCATGTAGATAATACCTGTCTTGTAGTAGGTGGACCATCATAGTAGAGGAAACACCGTGACAAAGAATCCCCTATAATAGGACATGGTGTTCTATAGGGATGTGGTTATGTTAGAGTAAAAGGAGGATCTAGTGGCGGTGGATGATGTTATGTGATCCTTAAATCACCATAACCGGCTGGCCAATGTCAGGCTTAGCGAGCTGGTGACTGGGGCCACATATAGCTGTATGCAATGGGTGTCTGTGATCCACTAATACATGAGATGATCCATGGTATGCACTGTGTTTATTATAATCCATCTTTAGTACTAGTAGACATTGGTTCTAGTCACTCCATTATATCATTATTTCTATTAAGGGATTTGGAGATCCTAGTAGAGGTGCTAGCATAGATATTTGTCTCTAGGATCCTTCAGGAATCTATTCTTCTATTTATTTTATCTACCGGCAGTTTGAGCTATCATTTGGAAGAGAGAGATTCATGTGGGACCTATTGGTAATCATGATGGACCCTTTTGAGATCATCATTGGAATGAATTGTCTTTCCATGGATCATTCCTAGATTGACTATCACTACAGTCTAGTCAGATGCAAGTACACTGATAGGATGGGGTTCTACTTTCTTGTTGAATGAGACCTTGTAATAGGAAATGAAAGTGAATGAGAAAGAGGCTACAACCTCTCACCCATCATTTAGCAAGAATTACATATGGTGAAATAGACTCTTGAGTTAATTGGTTTCCTTTATTTTTTTAGGATTATGTGTATGTCTCTCCTGAGGACATTCTGAGACTACGTCTGAGGTTTTAGTCGGAGTTTTGCATTGATTTTTAACTAGGTACTACACATATATCATTACTGGCATATTGGATGGTTCCCATGGGGATCTGGGAGCTATTTTTAATGTTCTAGGAGCTTCATGATAAGGGTTTTGTCAGACCCATTATGTCCCCCTGGGAATCATCAGATCTTTTTGTAATGAAGGTATTGGGAGCTTGTAGTTTTTATGTGGAAATCATCACCTGATCCTAGACATAATAAATAAATAATATCCCTTAATAAGGATCAATAATGTATTTGATCAATTTCAAAGAGCGATTTGGTTCTGTAATATTGATCTCAGAACCAGCTACCTCCAACTATGGGTTCGGGAGGCTAATATTCATAATTTTCCCTCTCGTTGTCTCTATAGGAATATGAGTTCCTAGTGATTCCATTTTGTGGGAAAAATGGCCTTTCCATTTTTTGGGCATTAATAAACAATGTCTACCATCCATACATGGACCAATTTGTTGTTTTTTTAATGATGAAAATCTCATTTACTCTACAATAGAGGAGGAACATGTACTCTACTTGAGGATGTTTCTTGATTTAATTTGAGAGCCCCATATTTATAGAATTCTCTCAAAGTGCCATTTCTGGGTACATAAGGATCACTTTTTGGGGAATATCGTTTCTATAGAGGTATTATCCATTGATGAAGTTAATATCGAAGTATTGCATGCTTGGGTGGCACTCAATAGTACGGAAGAGGTGAAAAGGATTCACAGTTTGGTGGGGTACTATAAGAAAATTGTGGAAAACATATCTATGAACACATCCCAATTGATCAATATGATGTGTAAGGGACATCCCTTTACCTAGTCTAGGTTGTTATAGAATTCATTTGAGGTGTTCAGGAAGAGGATGATGAGAAATCCAGTTTCGAGACTACCCGAGTAGGTAATTTAGTTCACACTGTATTGTGATGCATGAAGAACTGGATTTGTTCCATTTGGATGCAACATCATACCGTCATCACATATAGGTCAGGAAAATTGAGACCCCATGAGAATAATTATGTGACTCATTAAATAGATATCATAGTGGTATTATTTTACATATGGATGCAGATACAATATCTACTGGGATATAACATTGTGGTTAAGCCAAACCAATAGAGTCCCAAGTACATATATTCCTATATAGAACTGAATCATAGGAAACAAGACTAGTCGAACATCCTACGAGATATGACATTGAGATAGTCTATACTCTGGGGAAGGGAAACGTTGTAGAAAATTCCCCTACTAAAAATTCCCAGGTTTTCCTAGTGCTAGAAGCGTCAGAGTAGTTACCTTCCATACAGCTGACCCTATTGGAGTAGGAGGGAAAAACATTTCTACATGTGATGATGATGACTCCCTAACTCATTGAGTGTGTGACAGAGTCTCAATTGGGAGACATCAACATAAAATTTTTTGATGACCAGATATCCGCAGGCGATGCACCTGATGGATATTCTAGAGGATAGAATAACAAGATCTTGTTTTAGGGGAAAATAGTTGTTCCATTCATGATACAGGATGAATTGATGTGGGACACACATACTTCTCCCTTAGTTTTTCATTATTATGGGGAAGATTTACATGTATCTAAAATGGTTGTTATGGTGGTCCGACATGAGATGATGCGTAGTTGAGTTCGTCTCATGATGTATTACATGTCAGTAAGTGAAGGCTGAGCATCCAGTTATATTAGGTTTATTGAAGGATCATGATATCCCATAGTGGAAATGGGATAACATATACATGGAATTTATAATAGGGCTCCCGCACATAGTAATGGTCCATGGAACTATCTAGGTGATAGTGGACTGAATCACAATGTAGGCACACTTCTTTTCTATCATGTAATAAAGATTAGTGGAGATTTTGGGATAGTTTTACATGTGTGAGACAACCCCCCCCCCCCCCCTTCACGGGGTACCCTCAATGATTATCTATGATCGTGAAATGTGGTATACGTCATGGTTTTGAAGAGGCATCCAACATGCATTAATGACATAGATGTAGATGATTATTGTTTTTTACCTACACTTTAATGGGAAGACTGAGCGTACTATCCATGTGATGTAGGACCTATCGATGGATTGTGTGTTAGTTTTCATCCAGATATTGGAGGATCACAAACTCCTCATAGAGTTTGTGTACGAAAATATATACCACTCTACCATTAGTATGAAACCTTTTGACGCCCTATTTTGTAGACCATGAATGTCACCATTGCACTTGATAGAGGATGGGGAGTCAGGCCTCAGGGGCCCATAGTTGATGCAAGTGACGATAGAGAATGTTTATGTCATCCATGAACATATGAAGATGATCGAAATCAGACAAAAATAATACGCATACCACCATTGTAGGCCCATGGAGTTTGAGCAGGGAGACCAACTCCTCTTGAGATTCTCCACATGAAACTAAATGTGTAGGTTTGGCTAGGAAGGAAAGCTATCACCGAGGTTAATCAGGCCATTCGAGATCATACAGATGGTTGGAATGTTTTTCTACCACCATGACTGACACCCACAACTATTGTGGGTGCACGATGTCTTCCACATTTCATAGGTGAAGAGTTTCCTGAATGATTCTACACATGTCATATTTTGGGGTGATCGGGAAATTGATGATGAATCCGCATTTACATATATAATGGTGGTGATCAATGATCGGTAGGAGCGAACCTTACATGGATGGGCCATCATTGGTGGGCCATCTCTTTGGTTTTCATGCTTTTACAACACAGAAATGTGCATGAGAGTTCTTTGGAATGGGAGATCTAAATGAAGGCTCGGTATCCTAGGTTATTTTCCTAGTTTTTCCTTTCAGGGATGAAATTTTTTAAAGAGGGAATGATGTTGATATTTTTCCCTTGAATGATATTGAAATATTTCCTAATATATATTTCCAGATCTAGGCGCTCAGATGGTGCTGAATTCTGTGGCCCCGTGTTCCCGAAACAACTTTTGTTAAATTATATGGTATGTTTTATATTATTCATGTGAATGAAAACCAATAAATCATAAATAGTATATCAGAACACAAATATGAGTGCACGACCAAGTCTATAACATGTTGTTTACCCTAGGTAGTACATAACCTTTGTTGGTGTGGGACATCTAAAAAAACAACCAAGGGGAAAATTGTAAATAAAATAATTAAACATAATTATATAAACCCATCCTTCTAATAGAATATATTTTTATTGAGGACTTGGATTGAAAATACGATATCCTCATTGTGGTCGGAATGGGTTATTTTACCTACACATGACATAAAATTATACGACGTGACTATTTTAGATTCCGTAATCATTGGAAGGAATTTCGGTTTTTTTTCAATAAATAAAAACTAATTTATTTAAGATTATGATTATCCCTTAATCCTATCTCCCTCTATCTCATCCATTATTCCAACATTCTTCATCGAACCGAGGATATTTCTTCAATGGATCCTCATTGTATTGAAGCATGTGCATAAAGGATATATCATCATCAACAACTAATCAAATCGAGGTAGTATTTATTATACTTTTCATTTATTATTGAAGTATTCCTTAAAAATTCATTTTTATCATATGTTACATATTTTTCTGCATATATCATTGATGGGTACATTATCATTCCCATCGATCCATGTTTTAAGTCATGTAATTTCTTCCAAAATCCGTCTATTCTTTATGGATATTTGTTGGAACTTTTTGACCCATCACAACACCTATGAATCATTGAGGGGAGGCCAGCATTATGAATCCATCATTGTAAGGGACCACAATCTAATAAAATATTCTTCATCCAGAAACCGGACGAGTTATTGTGCTCTACAAAAGGGACCAATGGAGAGCTACTAGTTGTCGTGGTTGATGGAAATCGACGACTCTTGATTTTCACAGCTTCAAATGGTGGTGGGATGATGTGGTTGGTTGGAGGAGACATTAAAATGGGCAGAGAAATGTCATGATTGTGGAAGGCGGTGTAGAGGGAGAGAATCGAGATGGTGGAGTGAAGCGGTGAGGTGAGGCTGATAGGATAACGAGCGGAGGTGGACAGATGACCGGATAACTGGGTAGCTTGGCAGGGTGGCCAAGGTAGAGACAGTAGCCCGCGAGACACGGGTGATCAACCATTGAAGGGGAGGGGATCTGAGGAAAACCGGTGCTAGGTGGGTATGGACAAGAGCTAAATAGTCTGGCCAAGCCGGCCCAGGAAAACGTGTCTGAACTAAATGGGTATGACATGTTCAAATTAGTCCAATTTATATCAAATGATCGTATCTCCAACAACGGGTTTCTGATTCAGGTTCCCTCTATAGCCATGAGTTCCCCAAATTGATGTGGATATTTTTAGACTAGTTTAGGTATTTCTAGATTTGGTTTCATGGCTTAGTTATACAAAATTTTAGAGATTAATAATAAAAATATTATTACTATTATTTGGTGTTCCTTTCATCAGACATAGTCCCTACATACGAGGTCTGATTAATGAATAGTCATCGACGATGTGACCTTAATCCATATGTGGAAATTTCAAGAATACATTCCCATGTTTAAACTATAGTCAATGTGTCTATCCCACAAGGCATGGTTCACCTGCGTAGAGGTGAAATGTTGCTTTCACACCAGGTATCGGTTTTGGATGAATGAGTAGTAGATCCCATTTGTATTTCCAAGAGGATTTTAATGATGCAATCCATGTAATTAATTTAAGGAATGAGTCATGGTCTGTAAGAGACACCGTTATAGAACATTTTAGATTTATACAAATTTTATCAGATGCCTAATTGGAGCGATTGGATAGACTAACTTGTGTGTTTTTTCACAATGATCAAAATAATGTGATCCATTTTTATGTGGATAGAATTATTCATAATATAATTAAATGTGTAAGAGTGAAATGAATATTGGATGGAGACCCTGTTGATAGGTTTAAATAGAATCCATGGTAGTGATCAAGCAGTGACCGGGCACCGTTTAGGCTTGTTGCGGTGAGAAGAGTTATTTTCACTGATCATCCGTTTTAGTAATGTAAACTGCCTATCAGGCATGTTTTTACATGTAGAACATTATGATGAGCTAATTTATGAATTTAATGTTATGATGTGAGTTGTTTAAATTAGAATGAATCTTCCATAGGTGTATGATGATATCATTGATTAGGTGATTACGTCAGGGACCTCCAAGTGGCACCCTCCAACTAAGATGAGCATAAGACCTCAACGAAACTAGAGTGGAACACTTAGATGGTCTAGGAATGTGTCCTCAACATATTCCAACTGGAAACTTCTAGCTAGGATATGCATGGGCCCTCAACCTATTCTGAGGGACACCCTCTAGCTGGGCTGGGCATAGGTCGTTGATGTCACTAGTGTGGCACCCTCCAGCTGGGTTGTGCATGGATCCTCAACTTTGAGATTATATCTAAACTACACGGATCAGTGATGAGGCTTAATATAACATTACATTGTACTCATATGTGAGAGGGGTAGTTTCTCCACTAAGACACTTCCTTGGTATGTGACTTAAACACATGTTGGTGATATAGACCTACCCAAAAAACAAATAATCGTGGTGTGGTTCTTTTGACCCTTTAACTTACTGTTTAAGAAAGATGTGTGGGGTGCTGTGAATCGATGGTGGTTACTTCTATAGCCATTGGAAACAATTTTATTGGGTTTAATTGTGAGATGGAGATCCCCATACTCTCTTTTTGGGTTTCTTTAATAGAGTATATATTTATATATCCGACTTTAAACAAACTCCTTAGGTTTTCATAACTCTACTTCTCATAGAAGCAACGACGTGTGGGGTATTCCATGTCATTTACATTCTAGCTTCTCATGAATAGATGAGTTTACTCTCTTACACTAGGTACATAATACTCAGAGATATGATCATCGTCTCCCAATTTATAGATCCTTATATTTGGACGAGGCTACTTCACTTATTTGTTGGGTTGAGATGAACTCTATTATTATACTTTGTTAAATCTATTGTTTTCTTTTCCTACTGTATCTCTCAATTATCCCCCTTATTTTCATGGAGTCCTATTGAGTCTGCTTTTAATCACCCATTAATGGGATTTTACCACACATATAATCATTTATGAAGACAAAGGATAGGGTTGATCGATTCATTAGGTATCACAGGGATACAGGTAGTTGGACCGCGTGTGGTGGCGGTATTTCGGTTCCTGTAGTATGAATTTCGTAGTTAAATTAATTTCCCTCTTTTCTGTAAGGTTGGGACACTATTCTTGTTGGCTATGAATTTTTTCCCTTTTTCTATTCTATTTAAATTACTGTACTTGTACTTTATAATTGGTTCATGCATAATTTTGATTATTTTAAGTGGGATACATCTTTTACTTATTTAGCTATGTACATTTTCATAGAGTTGTAGTGTGTGTGTGTGTGCAGTTAATTGGAAAAAGAATCATAATGTTTTTGAGCCTTTGGCAGTTGTTTCCACCCCTTGGCCTATGGAGGAGGCCATGCGGTAGATATGAATTGAGCCCTGATACAGTCCAAGTCCTGAAAAAGTGGTATCATATGTGGTTGGAACCTTGGGATGTTGTCCCAAATTTCCCCTAAAAAGGTAATGGTTGTGTTTATGAAAACAATGTAACTATGTACCAATGGAGGATCTCAAGCTGAGGAGTCTAGTGATGGTGCGGTGACCAATGTAGCAATTCACCCAGACCTGGATTACCCAATTTTTTTCTCGAAATGATGAGACATTTATTGCATGGATCCTTGGAATGTGCATCATATAGGATTGTGTATTTGACTTTCCTTTTTGGTTCATCCCTCCTTTGTTTTTTCTATATATATATATATGATCACTTGATTGTGGTATTCCTTGATAAATTTTAGGATGCCTCAGTGATGAAAGCTTGTTAGGATACCCAATTCGGATCATGATGATGACCTAGCATGCAATGAGGCCTTTGTTAAGGCACATCATGTGATCCCCTTATTCAAGGTGGCCCAAAAGTATCATGTAAACCAATGGTGAAGTAGATAGTTCCATCATCATAGGTCATGGACGGGTGCATTCTGAGCATGCTCCGTGAGTTGTAGCGCCAATGGCTATAGAGGTTTCGTTGTGAGCTAGACCCTCATGTAGTAGAGGACTGGTTGAAGTAAGTGGTACACCTCTTCATGAATGTGTAGACACATGAAAATAAGATGGTTGATTTGGAAGCTAGTGTTTTCCTTGCGATGGCTAGATGATGGTGGAGTTTAGTTACCCAGATGCATGATGGGTCATCACTCTCATGGGATGTGTTCCAACAACTATTTCACGAGGAGCACTTATCCTTGTTCTTACTATTTGTAAGGATTCAAGATATTCAAGATCATAAAAATGTATTGATGACTGAGGTATAATACACATCTTATTCACATTTCTCAATTGCTACTCACTCTATATGATCCTTGATGGTTACTTTAGGGAGAAAAATTTCAATAATGGATTCTGATGAGAGATCCATGTAAGGATAGTTTTTCAATGAATCTCCACATTTGTAGGGGTGATGGAGTGGGCTCTTATAAAAGATACCATCCTATCTTATGGAATCCATTTGTATGATAATTCCAGTGCTTTCTTATGATTTTATATGTCTATGATTGTTGAAAGATGTTAGTTGACTCGGATAAGATGCAGGAGACATTCTCATGATCAGAATCAACCACATGGTCAGGCAGTATCTAGGCCACACAGATCACTGGGTCAGCCCGAAGAAGGAATGAACATTACATGTGATGGGTGAGCTCACACAAAATAAGGCTTCCCAAATAGGTGTGTCGAGTATCCCAATCAGGAAGTAGGTGGACCACCACGGAAGATGCATCATCTTAACCAGGGATCCCCCAAGTGGGGACAGGTCAGTCCCCAGGGAGGTGGGGCTGCCAGAGGATTAGGTGGAGACAGAGGTGGGGGATGATGCTATGATATACATCCACTACCACCATTGTGTGTCACACTTCATGATTAGAGAGAAGACAACTAGGGTCACAGATAGTTTTAGGCTATGGATGTATGTGATCCTCCAGTGCATGAGATGATCTGAGGTATGATCTGTGTTTATTATACTCTTGATTCATTTCTAGTAGACCTAGGAGATATTCACTCCATTATATTGTTACTTATGGTGTGGTAGTAGGATATCCCAATAGAGGAACTATAACATTGACACTGTCTTTAGGATCCTACATGAAGTTCTTTTTCTATTTCATTTATATGTCGGTAGTGCGACCTATCATTTGGAGGAGAAATATTCATTTGGGACCTACTTCTAATCACTATGGGACTTTATGACATCATCATCAGCATAAATTGTCTTTCCAAGGTTTGATCCCAAATTTATTGTCATTGTAGGCTAGTCAAATGGCTTATAAATTATTGGATGGGGATTACATTTATTGGTGAAGGATACCTCATAGCAGTTAAGGTGATTGTTCAGAATAAGGGGTTACAACCTTTTACTCATCAGTTGGAAAGATTTAAACATGGTGAAATGGCCACTTTAGTCACCTGGGTTCCTTCAATTATGGAGGATTACATGTATATCTTTTCCAAAGTGGTATCAAGACTATCTACAATCCAATAGTTGGAGTTTTGAAATGATTCTCAACCAGTGACAATGTTGACATCTTCTACATCATTTTGAATGATGCCCATGGATCTCAATGAGAAACATTTACAATTGTAGGGAATTTATGATAAGTGTTTCCTCAAACCTAGTGTGTCCCCCTTGGAAGAACCAGTTCTGTTCGTGAAGAAGGTAGATATGATCTTATAGATTTATATGGATTATTGTCACCTGAACCAGGTCACGATAAATAACAAGTATCCCATACCAAGCATCAACGCCCTCTTCGGCTAGTTGTGAGGTATGATATTGTTCTCCAAGATCGATTTCAGATCCAGATACCACCGACTATTGGTTCACAAGGCATATATTCTGATATATGCCTTTTGTTGTGTTTAGGACAATTATGAGTTCTTAGTGATGCCCTTCGGTGTGAAAAAATTCCCCTTTATTTTCATGTATT
Organism: Viscum album; assembly: GCA_963277665.1. Lineage (NCBI taxonomy): Eukaryota > Viridiplantae > Streptophyta > Magnoliopsida > Santalales > Viscaceae > Viscum > Viscum album. The sequence continues at coordinate 788,545,842 of OY728128.1, read as the reverse complement.
TAATGAAATATATCTTCAAGCCATAAATGGACTAGTTTGTTATTTTATTTATCGACGAAATTCTTGTTTACTCTATGATAGTGGAGGATCACATGGTGTAGTTGAGGATGGATCTTGATTTTCTTCGAGAGAACAATTAGTATTGAAAGATATTCATGATACATTTCTAGACAAGAGAGATTCTACTTTTAGAGAATTTCATCTCTGAAGAGGGATTACCCATAAATCCATTGATGATCGAAGAATATCATGCTTGGAATCCACCAAGGAGTGTGACAGTGGCGGATGGATGTATTGGTTTGGTGGGGTACTATATGTGATTTGTTGTAGAATTATCTAGGATCACAGTCTCTTTGACTGCTCTTATGTTAAACGGAACAATCATTTACCTGGTTTGAGCGGTGCTAGAAGGCCTTCTAGGAGTTGAGGATGATTTTATTGATCGATCTAGTTCTGAGACTTCCATAGGAGGGTTTTGAGTTCATTGTGTATTGTGAGGCATCGAGAGATGGTCTAGGTTGTGTATTGATGCAACATTAGGTAGTCATCACATATGGGTTTAGGTAGTTGACACCACATTACAAGAACTATTTGAATCATGACATAGAGGTCATAGAGGTAGTCTTATCCCTGAGGATGTGGAGACACTTCTTAATGGGAGAGCACTTTGTGGTTTACTTATACCAATAAAGCCTCAAGTATATATTTACCCAGAGAGATCTGAATATGAGGCATCGACGCTGGTTAGAGTTCATGTAGGAATATGACTTTGAGATAGTCTATACATAGGAGAAGGGGAAATTTATATTATATGCCCTTAGCATAATTTTCCAGGCTTACCTAATGCTGGAAGCTTCCGAGTTGTCAGCTTCCCTACAGCAGACCCCGATGGAGCAAGAGGGTTAAAATTTTCTAAAGTTAATGATGTTGACTCCTTTTCTCCATGATCATGTGGGAGAGTCCAAATTGGGATTCATCGTTTCATAAGTTCTATGTGAACATATATCAATTGATAAAGGACCTGATGGATATTCTGAAGGATGGAACCACACGATCTTGTTTCATGTGGAAATAGTTGTTGCAGCCACGATGTGGGTGGAAGTGATAAATGAGTTCCATACATATCCCTTAGTTGTACATCCTAGTTTGGGGAACATGTATAGGGACATATAACGTCTATTTTGGTGGTGTATCATGAGATGAGGTATAGCTGAGTTCATCTCAAAGGGCCTCACCTGTTAATAGGCGAAGGCTAAACATCAAATCCTAGCAGGTTTGTTACATCCTCTCAACATACCAGAGTGGAAATGGGATGGATTATCCCTGGAATTCGTTATAGTAATTTCACACACATAAAAGGTCCCTAAATCCATCGGGGTGATAGTGGACTGGCTCACCATGTAATTTCACTTCATTTCTATCAGGGATCAGAGTTTGGTGGAGATATTCTGATAGTTGTATATCCGAGAGACCATTCTCATTCACAGGGTACCATCGATGATTTCCTTTGATCGTCATGCTCAGTTTGCATCATGGTTGTGGAGAGGACAACATGAGCAATTACAGACGTAGTTATAGATGAGTATAGCATTTTACCCACAAAATTATCGGCATACTAAGCATAGTATCCATGTGATGGAGGATATTCTTAGGACTTGTGTGTTAGATTATTGATGGTGTTGGGAGGATCACCTACCCTTGGTAGAGTTTTCATACAAAAATAGATATCATTCTACCATCAGCATGACACCATTTGAGGACCAATATGGGAGACCATTTAGGGATCCATTGTGATAGAACGAGGTTGGGGATTCATCCCCCAAGGGACCAGTGTTGATACAAGACACGACAGAGAAAGTGAAGGTTATCTGTGAACGAATGACTACAACCAAAATTAGACAAAAATTATATGCATATTTACATCGTAGGCCCTTGGAGCTTGATTAGGGATACCAAATCTTCTTAAGAGTCTCCAAAATATTTGGATTGTAGAGGTTCTCTCAGGGATTCAAGATATTCAAGAGGTTCATCAATTTTTTCATGTAACATCCCATTACCATTTTTTCAGGTACACCCATTAACTCATTATGCTTTTCCACTTCTTTGAGATTTAGAGTATAACTATAGTGGGGAGGTCAACGATTTGTTGGACTTCCCCTAATATCCATTCGTTTCTAATATCTACGGAATAGTTACACACTGTGTAACTATGTTATACTCTATGTAATTAGAACTGGATGTAAGTCATGAATGGAAAGATCACCATGTGAACTGGTACAGATCGTGAATACTGATTAAACAACATGTATGGTTTAAATGATAGGTTTTTTAATTCGTGGAGATGGTATTTTTAGAATATGTGAGATATATCAGTTACCAGTTGTGAACCTGAGTTAGACATCATGTAATAGAACACATCCATTTTTGAAAGACAACATTTTCTTATTCTCTTAAATTCCTTTACTTGTATTTCATTGATCTTGACCGAAAGTAGATATGTGATGTTTTGAGAGACCCAACACCTTATAGATAGATATATTCAACACCTAATCTATGTTTTGATCATGGTAAATCCTTCAAAGTATGTTTTCGTTCCATTTCGTCATTGATTTTGGTCACGGTAGCGGCTTAGTGTTTCTTTATCAGATCATTTGTTCTGAAGTGGTAAGTTCTTCTTGGATTCTTCTAGATCCATTATGTGATCTCATTAAAAATTCCTTTTAATCTATTGGTAATAGTGTGGAAGGTGTTCATCTTTTAGGTATGTGGGTTTGATCACTTCTACTAACAACTCATCTTTTAAATCGAATCAATATTGATGTGGATTTCTTTCTAGGGCCTTCATTGATATTATCATGTTTTGTTGATTTTGGATTCTATTGTGGGCATGTGAGAAAAAATTTGAGGTTGGTGGTTCTATATCTTGTATATGTTGATGAACCTGGTTGTTTTTATTTATAAATAGTATTTCATATTTCATATTGCATGATTTTTTTGTGTTTTTATAAAATGTGGTTTTTGGAAAAAAATGGGGTTTCCCTTATTGTTGATAAATGAAGAAAATTTGGGTTTTCTTAACGCATTGCAATCAAATTTGGGAATTGGTTCTGATAATGTATTGAAAGAATTATAAGGAATTTTGAAAAATATTATGTGTGTTACCTGGGATACATAGGTGGAATGTGACACCCCAAGCTTCTATGGTATGCTTCTCTTTGAATAATTCAATAGCTTGCATTGTACGCAACTTCAAGTTCTAGCACACTACGACCAACCAAACTAGCCGTTATGAATAGTAATACCCACTTTTTTAAATTTTATAAATTTTATTTTACAAAACAGACTACATTTTTGAATTTTCAATATCAAAATGAGCTTAGGATGAATTTTTGGTATTTTTCTGAAAACATTAAATTTTTTATGAATAGTGAAATACATTGTGTTATTTTTTAAAACAGATATTTTATTTATATAAGAATTATTATTTTTATAATATATTTTAATTATAAAATAGATACATAATACTTATATAGGCTACTGTAATTCATTAGATTCATTTTATAATATGAATAGATGTATAAAATTTTATTGATCTTTTTAACGTCTTTTACCCGCCTTCTAGGGACATTTGATAATTTGTGTAAAACGTAATTTTACAGAATTTGGGAATTTAATTTAAAAAATTTTAGATACATGATTATCATCAGTATGTAAAATGTGGGTCATTAGGATGAAAATAATTTATGGTGAATAGTAACTTTTGATTTTTATTTACCACGATTAAAAGTAAATAGGGTAAATAAAGGTAAAATTGAAATTATAATTTCCTCAAAACATATCCTAATTCTATTTAATAAGTTTATTTAAACCAAATTAAATCTTAGTAATATAATATGATCATTATGATTCATATTGAATATATTAGGACATTTATTATTATTTTATTTAATGAAGGGTTAAAAGTGTTAAATTTTACTTTTAATAAATAAAACATTTTAATATATGGTTGTACATAAGACAATTTAGACTATAAATTTACATTATAAAGATGCAAATATTTCCTACAACATAGTATTTTATCTATAATTTTTAGACATTAAATGATTAAATTTATTTATGACACAATGATGATGTATTGATTACCTTATTAATGAATGATTAAAATAATTGATATTATAAATATTAAAAATTAATGTAAATTGAGATATTTGATTCATTCCAAGATTTTTATAGGTCTATATGACATGTTAGGGTTGATTAAAAACATTTATTATACGTGATATAGTGTTTATGACTTTCACTAAAAGCAAATAGCAAATAGTGTCAAAATTGACATAAATGACTTTTTTTAAAAAAATATTATTGTATTAAAATATATAATAGTATTAAAAATATAAGGATCATCCAAAAAACTTATCTAATGATATATATGTCATTAATTAAACAATTTAGGTTCTCTTGTCATTTTATTGTAATTTTATTAACCATGTATTATAATAATACAATAAGACAGGGTAAAAGTTAAACAATTTAACTAAGAGTTAAATCTAAAAGATAATGTTAATATGGTGACCTAAACTTGTCTAAAACATATTTTTAAGAGTATTTAAACCCATACCAACCTTATCCTAGATATAAAAAAATATCCATTAGAAACTGATAATTATTTTATAATAAAATAATATTTTAATGTTTTCCTAAAATGCCCCTCACCTCTCTTATAAAAGGGTAATTCACCTTCTCTCAAAATCACACCTCAAAATACATTTGGATCAGACAAAACTGGATTAAATATCCTCCCCAATACCCTCACATAAATCTAGATGCCTTACATTGATCATAAATCCAACATAAGTAACCATTTTGATCAATACAAATGGAAGAACCCAAAGAAGATGTAATTATTTTATCACCTCATTGAAAGTTCTTTTCTTCTTCCACTTCAACATTCATTGTTGTTTCCAAACCAAAATAATTACTCCAATAACTTATACATATTATGATGTTATTATAAATATGTTACAACCATATTAATTATTCAATCGATCCTATGAATGATAATATTATCATACGTGTCTACGTAATACTGTCTCCATGATGTGGTGTAGATTGTTATTCAACACTTTATTTTTTATGGATATAGCAATGAGTTTAATTGATGTAAATGATAAATATGTCATGTTAATGATTATGTATATATAATATATCATACAATTACATAATATTTCACCACTAATAGAATGATATTGTTGCCCGTGCTTACGTACGGCATACCGTCTCCACGACGTGATAAAATTTTGTTCCCCTTCGTAACCTTTAATGAATAATTTCCATTTTATGATTAAAAATAACTTTTATAAACATAATATCATTCTGATTATTAATAAAATAAATCTTATCCATAAAAAACATGACTTATATTACAATACATATAATGGAAAACAAATCAGCTAACACCCGAAACAATGATACTACTGAAATATTGTTAAGAAAGCCAAATTAGAAAATCATATATGATATCATATTTATGTATTTGGTAATTTTATAATTCAATAACAATTATTTAACTATAATACCGTAGGTTAGTGTACCCTCAACCTCGGAAAAGTACAACGTAATGCTTAATTTTACTATTTCTTTATTTATCCACGGTTTTTATACATAATTATCAACTGGGACTTATTTATCTTCCACAACTGTGTCACTTAAAAATTTATTTAAAAACATTATTAGTATTTGTTAGAATATGGGTTAAAGTCATTTATACCCATGTTTTACATTTTTTAATTTTTTTAAGTAATCTTTCTATCGTTTTCCAAACAAGGTTCACTCTGACCTTTTCGACATATTATGGTAAGAATGTTTTTTTTACTTTTACTGAGGGTGTATCTATTTTTCTCTATGATAACACCTTTCATTATTCCTTTTAATTGTTATAATAATATTTTTAAAAATAGAAGTTTTCTTTACTTTTGAATTATTCCAATGTACAATGAAATATTTCACTCAAATATTTTTTGGATTTAATTCATCTATGTCAACATCCTTCGTTGGATTTTATGTTTGTTTGAATTTGATTTATAATGATACAATATTCCTTATCGTGTTTAAGGTTTTGTGATATGTTTGAATATGTATGTGAAATTATTATACCATTCATGGTTTATGGTTAATGTATTAACATTTTTTATACTAGTTTTAAAATGAATGTTTATGTCATGTTTCAAAATATTCACATGAGGAATGAATTAGACATATTAAGTAACGGGTGAAGCCCTCTATAGCTCCTTGATGAATCAACAGGTCTCATGAGAGAAACTAGTGTCTTGGAACAAGGCCTTGAAAAAATATTGTTTTTTGTCATGGCTTGATTCCTTGACTATTTTGTTAAGACGTCTGACATTATTAATCCCATCATTATGAAATTTTTTATTAATATTACATATGATTATTCGACTGGTATAATATCCATGCGAATAAGTAAATGGAATTGATTTATTTATCATTTCCATATTAAACTGAATTTTATGTTTAATAGGAGTTTGTTTTAGTCATATACATTGTAATAAATGTTTATGTTAATTTATGATAGTTTCTATTATATTTTTATCCTTACTAAGAATATGAGCTAAGCCTTTCTTATGTTTTATTTTTCCCATGATGCAATGAATTATATTATTATCACCCTTTTGTAATTGGATAAGGAAAATGAGTTTGTTCAAAGGGGACACAATGTTATTTTTTTAATTCATTATGTAATCTAAAACTTGTGTATGCATCTAGTTCATTCATGGCTACTAAACAAATCGGTAATTCGAGAAATGACCTCTTGTGATCATGCCAATGTTATGTAATGATTCACCGACTCTAGGTCACTAGAGATTGGTCATTACAGTTTGAATAAGAGAATGTTTTTTAATAACATTGGAAACAATATTTAGATGAACTCTGATTAGAAAATGTTACCCTAAGATAAACATTGCGTATTATCATAGAATAACTTACTAGAATTTTTGTAATATAGAAATTTTTTGAATTTTCTAAGAAATACATCACTATCTGGATATGTGTAGGTAGAGGTGGATCTGGAATAGATGTACCATGGATTGAAAACACTGAAAAAGAGTTTCAGGCCTGACCCGGGGTATCCTGGTACACAACAACGAGCCATGTTGCACTCTTGGTTACAACACTCCCGAGGGCTATGCTTAGGATAATTCACACATTCTTTTCAACCCATTATTAAGGATTTATGAGTAAACATTTTCTCAAAGAAAACATTTTTTATGAATATTAATTATATTAATAAACTGTTCTATTTAATTTATTTATTTTACATGTTTGGAGTTATGAATTGCGATTCATAAACTGACATAGTGTATATCATTGTTTAGAAATTGTTTCTAGTGGAAGGAATGTAAATCGTATCAATGCATGTAATCTATATAGGTATTTCTGTCATACTCAAGATAATTATAGGTGAGCTTGTGATGCAACGGGTGCTGAACAACTTATAACCATACTGGGAGAACTCACTTAGGTTATGAATAATAACCATAACCATATAGAGAACCCTAATCCACAACATGTAGGATCAATGTTAGATTGATTCATGAGGAAAAAAACACCAAAGTTTAATGGGACTAAAAATACATCTGTAGATAAGCAATGGATATATTCCATAGATAAACAATTTCATTCATTGAGGATTAGTGAAATGGAAAAGTGGTCATGGTAGTTTATCACCTCATCGGATATACAGAACAATGGTGGCCCTTAATTAAAAACACATATGAGGATGAAGAATTATAAAATATGGAATGGAGGGAGTTCAAGGATATTTTACTTGAAAAATACATTCCTCATGACCATCAATAGGATATGAAAGGAAATTTATGAGTTTGAGGAAAAAATGAGGATGAGAATATCGCAATGTATGAGGCTAACATTACAAGGTTAGAAAGGCATGCTGCAAATTATATATGTTACCCATGTAGTGATATTGATCGATTCATTGATAGGTTAAAACAATTTCTTTGTCAAGAATTAGTCAAAAAATACATCTCATCGTATGAATATATAGTCTGGTGCGTAATCAAGAGAGTAATGTAATTTTCTATGTCTTATGGCATTAAAGCGAAGAAATAAAAGAATAGATATGTTGAACACCCTAAAAAAGGAAAAAAGTTCAAAAAGGGAATTGATGAATATCCACAGGATTGTAAATGTGTAACGAAACACCCTCATAAATTCCTAAAGGGGGTGGATGTTTTCTAAATGTGTGGATAAAAAGGACACCAAGATCGTGATTGCAAGGTGATGAAAGAGAATGTCAATGTTGAATGCTACAACTATAGAGAAATGGGAAACTATAAAAATGAATTTCTTAAGAATCAATGAAACCTACCTCAGAAAAGTCCAAGGGTGACATGCCATGCTTACGCGATCACAACATCATAGGTTAATGTTTCGAATGATGTGGTGTCATGTACTTTAATCGTTTCCTCAAATTTAGCCAATTCTTCATTTGATTTTGGATCATTTCATTCTTTCATATCTTCCATGTTATCCAAGGAAATTAGACATTTCAAATATGACTTAACAAGGAAGTTTTGAGTGAAAACTCTTAAGGGAAGTATCATTGCAACAAAGATTTGTGAATCAATTACCATTATTAAATATAAACATGCTTTTCTGATGATATTATTATCATACACATAATTTAATTTGATATAATCCTCTTTATGGATTGGATTTCGAACCAGGATGTGAATGTTTATTGCAAGAAAATTTAGGTTACAATTTTATATGATCATAAGAAATTTACTATCTTTAGATCACATACATCACCATCTGATTCTTATCTAGATCTACCACGAGTAGCTCTAAAAAATTCAATTATTGGGAAAGATGAGAGTAAAATGAATATGGGTGAGGAACGTAATGTTAAAATAGAGGGCGTACCAATTGTGAATGAATATTTTTGATGTGTTTCCAATAGATTTACCTGAAATCCTCCAGAATGGGAAATTTATTTTTCCATTGACTTAATTCCTAGTTCAAGGACCATATCAAATACCACATATATATTGGCCACTGTGTAATTAGTGGAACTGAAGAAAAAATATGTGTAATTGAGTAAAAAAGGATTTATTTTCCCTAGTGCTTTTCCATGGGGATCCCCTATTCTTTTTTTAAGAATAATGATGGATCTATGAGGTTGTGCGTTAAATACAGGGAGATCAATGTTATAACAATAAATAACATGTATCTCGTACCTCGCATTGATGATTTATTCGATCAACTTCTTGGAGCTCAATATTTTTTAAAGATTGACCTTAGATCTAGATATCATCAGTTGTGTACGAAGAATGTGGACATTCCAAAGACAACATTTCAAACTAGGTATGAGCACTACGAGTGTACAGTAATGCCTTTTCTACTGATTAATGCACCATCTGTTTTCATGAATCTAATGAATATATTTTTTAAAGAATATCATGATTACTTTGTAGTGATATTTATTGACGATATATAGTTATAATCCAAAATCTACAAAGATCATGAAGATCACTTACACACTATTCTAATGACTCTTAGAAGAAATGAGTTATATGGGATGTATATCAAGTGTGAATTCTGGCTTCAAGAGATTTATTTTCATGTCATTTTAGTCTATAAGGGTGCAATCTATGTCGATCCTTCTCAAACAAGAGAAATAAAATAATGGCAATCAATAATGAGTATCACTGAGGTACACAGTTTTATTGTTTTAGTGGGATATTATCTTCATTTCGTACTGAATTTTTCCCTGATTGGATAACCCATTAACCATGCTCACACGTAAAGGGGTTAATTTTTTTTGGAAAATGAGTGTGAAGAATTTTTTGAAGAACTGAAGAGAGGATTATTCAATGATCCTATCCTAACTATACCACTAGGGAATGATGGGTTTGTTATTTATAGTACTGATTCAAAGAAAGGACTTGGCTCTATCCTTATACAGAATGACAGAGTTATTTCTTATGCGTCAAGAAATCTAAACATTCATGAACAAAACTATCCCATTCATGATCTTGAGTTAGAAACTATAATCATTGCTCTAAAGATATGGAGACAGTACCTCTATGTTGAAAAATGTGAGATATATATTGATTAAAAGATTTTTATGTGAATTTTATCACAAAAAGAACTCAACATGTGGCAAAGGCGATGGCTCTAACTACTCATGGATAATGATTGCACAATAAACTACCACCCGAGGAAAAAAAATATGGAGGTAGATGCTTTGAGTATAAATGATCATGGAGTCCTGAACAAGATGATTAATTAAAGGGATTCTATGTTCAAAGATCTAGTAATGATGGATATAAGAATAATCATGGAAGGTGAAACATCTGTACTTTTTCAAATAGTCACCATACCATCTTTACTAAAAAGGAGAAAAAGTTATTAGATAGATGATGAGGGGTTTCAGAAGAAAATTAAATCTTTGAATGATGGTAGATTGATTTAAATTGTTTATGAAGATGTAATTTTAAAATTTGGGGAGAAACCTTGTGTTCCTGACATAGCTGATCTAAAATGGAAATTGTTGGATAATTCTCATAGCTCCAATTTCCCCTTAAACCCTACTAGCACTAAGATGTTAGATATTTGAAAGAAATTTTTTTCATGGAACAACTTGAAGAGGGATATTGGTGATTATGTTTAAATATATATGGTGTTTCAATAGGTGAAGGATGGAAGAAAACATCTGAGAGGAGTCATGAAACCTCTTACCATACCTGAGTGAAAGTGGGATGATATTACTATGTACTTTTTCACGGAGTAACCAAAGACTCTTAGAAGGAATAATGCAATATGGGACATTGTTGATCATCTTACCAATTCAACAAATTTTATTTCTATAAGAGAATATTTACCTCTTGAATGTTTCGGAAGAATACATATTATTGAAGTTGTAATACTTCCTGGTGTACAACTATTGATTGTTTCTGATTGTGATCACTGTTTTACATCAAGATTCTGGAAATGTCTCCAGAAAGCCATGGATAATGAACTTCATTTGAGAACTACCAACCACCCTCAAACTGATTGTCATTCAGAACAGACTACTCAAAACATAGAAGACATGTTAAGATCTTGCTCACATGACTTTCAAGGTATGTGGGATTAGTACACACCTCTGGTAAAATTTTCAAATAATAATAACTTCCATTGAAGTATTCAGATGGAACCATATGAAGCATTATATGGAAAGAGATTCCACACACCAACTTGTTTGGGATGATGTTGGTGAAAGAAAATATATAGTCTCAGAACTTGTTGAGTAAACAATGGAAATGGTGAAGATTATCCAAACCCAAATCAATGTAGATCCAAGTAAGAAAAAGTGTTATGATGATAACTGAAGGAAAGTGTTGGAATTTCAAATAGGTAAACATGTTTTCTTGAAGGTATCCCCCGGGAAGGTAGTTTTGTGATTCGATAAAAATGGTAAATTAAGTCTCATGGACATAAGACCTTTAAAAATTCTAGAACGAATCAGATATGTAGCTTATCATTTGGCAGCGCTACTATGTCTCTTCAAAGTTCATGATGTTTTCCACGTATCACAGTCTATAAAATACATGCCTAACCCAAATCATGTACTCACATATGAAGAATTATAACTGGAACTCAATCTGTCTTATTTTAAATAGCCTATCAAGATTCTTGATACCTGATAACAAGTGTTTCAAAATCGGATGACTCGTCTGGTAATAGATATTTGTAGAAACCATAAAATGGAAGAGGCAACATGGGAACCTGAGGAACATGTGATGAAGAACCACCCAAGACATTTTATATAATAATATTCTAGAAAATTTGAGGATGAAATTTTTTCAAGGTGGGGATAATGTAACACCCCACGATTCCGTGGTACGCTTCTATTTGACTAATTCAATAGCTTGCGTTGTACACAACTTCGAGTTCTAGCTCACCACGACCAACTAAACTAGCCATTATGAATAGTAATACCAACTTTTTAAAATTTTATAAATATTACCTTTCAAAACTGACTTCATCTTTGGATTTGGAATATCAAAATTAGATTACGGAAAATTTTATGTATTTTTCTAAAAACATTCAATTTTTTATGAATAGTGAAAACACTTTAAAACGAAATTTTTAGTTAAATAATTATTTTTTTATTTAAATTTATCTAAATTTAAAATACATTCATAATACCTATATTAGCCAAATTTAATTAATGGGATTCATGTTATAATAATATTAGATGTATAAAATTTTATTGAACTTTTTAAAGTCTATCACCCACCTTCTAGGCACATTTGCAAATTTGAATAAAACATAATTTTACCACATCATGAATTGAATTTTTAAAATCTGAGAGACAGAGTTAGCATCTATATATAAAATGTGGTTCAATAGGATGAAAATGATTTTTGGTGAATGGTAACTTTTGATTTTTATTTCCCACAGTTAAATGTAAATAGGGTCATTAAAGGATAAATTGATATTATAATTACCCCCACACAAGTCAAAATTCTGTTGGATAAGTTTATTTTGACCAAAATCAAGATTAGAAAGAAAATATGATCATTTTGATCCACTACGATTATATTAGCACATTTATTTTTATTTTATTTAATGAAGTGTTAAAAGTATTAAATTTAACACTTAATAACTAAAACATTTGTAATATAGGGATATAAATAATATAATTTCGAATATAAATATTAATTAGAAATATAAAAAAATTTCCTACAACATGGTATTTTATTTATAATTTTTGGATGTTAAATAAGTAAATTTTTTTACAACACAATGATGATGCATTAATTACCTTATTAATGAATAATTATGATAATTGATATTATAAATATTAAAATAAATGTCAATTGAGACTTTTGATGCATTCCAAAAATAATCTAGGATAATTTGACATGTTAGGGTATATTAAATAAAATATATTCTATGTTATAATGTATTTATTACTTTCACAAAAACTAGATACTAAATAGTGTCAAAATTGAAATAAATTCTTTTAAAAAAATACTATTATATTAAATTATATAATAGTCCTCAATATATAAGTTTTTTCCAAATGACTTATATAATTTTAGATATGTCATTATAGAACCAGATGAGGTTCTCTTGGAATTTTATAGTAATCTTATTAACCATGTATTATAATAATACAAGAAGACATGGTAAAAATAAAACTATTTAACTAAGAGATAAATCTCAAAGAGAAGGTTAATATGTTAACCAAATGATGACTAAAACCTATTGGTTGAGTGGTTTTAGACCCATCCCCACCTTATACTCGAAATAAAACAATTTTTATCCACTAGAAACCTAATATGAGTTTATAATAAAATAATATTTCATTCTTTTCCTAAAGTGACCCTCACCTCTCTTATAAAAGAGTACTTCCCCTTCTCTCAAAATCATACCACCAAATCCATTTGTATTGGCGACCCGTAACACAATAAAATCCTAAATACCCTCAATTCAACCTATATTCCTTAATTTAATCATAAATCCATTTTATGTCTCCCTTTTGATCAAGTCAAATTGAAGAACCCTAAGAAGATGTAATTATTTCATCACCTCTATCAATGTTCTTTTCTTCTTCCACTTCCACTTTATTTGTTGTTTCCATACCAAAATAATAACTATAGTAACTTATACATATTTTGATGTTATTATAAATATGGTACAACCATATTAATTATTCAATACATCCTATGAATGATAAAGGCACCATATGTGCGTACATACGGCTTACCGTCTCTACGTTGTGGTGTAGTTTGTTATTCCACGCTTCATTTTGGATGGGTATAATAATGAGTTTAATTAATGTAAATAATTAAAATAACATGTTAATGATTATTTATATATAATATATCATCAAATTACATAAAATTTCACCACAAATATAATGATATTTTCACTCATGCTTATGTACAGCTTACCTTCTCCATGACATGATATAATTTTGTTCCCCATCATAAACATTCAATAGTAATTTCCATTTTATGATTAAAAATAATGTTAAAGAACTTAATATCATTCTTATTGTGAATCAAATACATCCTATCCATTACAAACATGACTTCTGTAACAATACATATAAAGGAAAATAAATATATTAACACCTGAAACAATGATACTACTAAAATATTATTAACAAACCAATATTATAAGATCATATATGACATTATATTTATGTATGTGGTTCTTTTATAATTTAATAACAATTTTTAAGATATTTTAGAGGATTTAATCATACCCTCAACAATGTAAAAGTACATGGTAAGGGTTAATTTTATAATCACATTATTTATCTACGATTCTGTATACGTAAGTATCTATTGGGGCTTCTTTATCATCCACATAAGTGTTTCTTAGAAATGTATTTGAAAAAAAATTATTATTTCCTAGAATATGTGGTAAATTCATTTATAAACTTTTTTTTACATTTTATGAAATGTTTTCAATGTAATCATTCCGTAGTTTTTCAAACAAGAAACATTATGAACTTTTTAAAAAATTAAAGTTAGAATGTTTTTTAACTTATAAACCAGGTGAAAATATTTTTCACCATTAAAACACCATCAATGCCTCCCTTATATGATTATAATAATAATTTAAAAATAAATGTTTTCTTTACTTTGAAATGATTTCTTTGAATGATGAAATATTTCACTCAAATTGTTTTTGGATTGATTTCATCTATGTCAACATTCCTTGTGGGATTGTATGTTTGTTTGAAGTTTCTTAATTATGACTCAATTTTCTATATCATGTTGAAGATTTTGTGATATGTTTGACTGTGGATGTTCAATTTGTATTCCATTCATGGTTTATGGTTAATTTATTTACATTTAGTGGTCCATTTTTTAAATGAATGTTTATGTTATGTTTCATCATTTTCATATGAGGAATTCATTGGACTTAGTAAGTGATGAGTGGAGCCCACTATAGCTCCATGATGAATATGTAGTTCTAATGAGACAAACTAGTGTCTTTCCATAAAGCCATGAAAAAATCTTATTTTTATTCTTGTAACAAGGCCTTGACTCTGTGGTTATGATGTCTAACATTATTCATTCCATCATTTTGAAATTAGCTATTGGTATTACATGTGACTATTTGACGAGTAGAATATCTATTTTAAAATTTAATTGACATTAATTGATTTATCATTGAAATATTAGTTTGAAGTTTATGTTTAAAAAGATTTTGTTTTAGTCTTATACATTTCCTTAAATATTTATTATTATTCATGATATCTTCTGTTATATTTTTATCCTTACTGATAATTTGTGCTCACCCCTTTCATATGATTTATTTTTCCCAGGATAGGAAGAAGTATATTACGATTATCCATCATGAATAGGATAATGAAAATTAGTGTGTTAAAAGGGGAGAAAATGTTGTATTTTTAGTTCATAATTTAATCTAATACTTGTGTACACATCTAGTAATTCCAATTCTACAAATCTAATCAGTCTTTAGAGACTTCATATCTTGTTATCATGCCAATGTTATGTAATAATGCACTGACTCTGGGTAACTTGGGCTGGGGTTTTACATGGAAGGTCTATCTTCGGGCCATCGTCAATTGGTTTGTGATTATCAATGATGTTTTTCATATGGTTTTACTCTATTTCCAAAGACCGTTGTTCTATGGGACTAATATTGACATTTGGGGGGGGGGGGGGTTAATCATGGGTTATTCCACTTCTTCATAGGCATAGTGTTCTAGGATCAGAATTTTGCACATGATTTTTGTGGTATGAGTAGTCTGCAGCATAGACCTGTAGTATTCCTTGGTATTGTGATACCTATGTTATTGTTTCTTTTATCTTGTATTTCTATATTAGGCTTTATATGCATATTTAAACTTGTGAAAAATTGATATTGAAAATGTTATTTGAAATTGATACACCTCCTTTTGATTAGAACTGTGGAAAAAGAGAAACAGTTACCATGGTTTTTATAAATCTTCAATACTTCTTATCATGCCAGGTATTATTTAAAATGATCATTACATTAATTATTATATAGAGATAGGTTATGGAAGACCTAGGTGGGATTATATTGAGCTTGTTATCTCACACCATACACAAATATTCAGTGGTGGATAGAACATTATATGTCTCCCAGTGTAGGGAAATGAAAGGATCCATAGTGAAGCGATGATGTTCGTGTCATATTTTTGGGTAGATGGTAGTGAGTTGATGGGAGTATATCCCTATAATTTTTTAGAGTATTTGTTCGGTTTTTAGTAATTTTCGGTTAGAATTATCTTGGAATTTTTAGCTACGTTTTATATTGTATACTTCTGTTGCTTCCTTATAGTCAGGGAATATATATTTGTCAGTATTCAACTTTTTCTTTATTTTTTCATATATGTATTCCATGTAGTTGTTCTAGTTGGGAGAAATTGTTCCCTCTATTGTGTTGTTTGATGCCTCGGGGCTTGTCAAACTAATAAAAATATGCCCTTTATCAGCGATAGAAAACCGCATTGACAGTGATAAAAAGCACCATTAACCGAGGAGAAGATAAAGGGGGATTCACTTTTATCAGGGCTTAGAAAAGTGCTGTTATAGTCCCCTTTTATTAGTGCTAAAAAATCATTGACAAAAGTGTTCGTTTATCCGCTCTAAAAAAAGCACTTATAAAATGGTCCTTTATCAGCACTTTTTTTAGTGTTGATAAACGACCCCTTTTATCAGTGATTTTAAAATGCAGTGAAAAAAGATTAAAAAAAGATTAAAAAAAATAAAAAAAAATATTTTTGCAATTCTACATGGATTTAATAGTGATTGAAGCCCCCCATTAACAGCACCCACCCCCCATGGTGCACTCCCCAGCCAGCTCCACCCAGCCTCAGCCCCTTTTAACAGTGCTCCTCTTCTTTAATAGTGTGATGTTATTCCCCCCATCTATGCACGTGAACGGCCTCCCCCAGGATTCAAACTCGTGACCTGTTGCCTGCGTGCCTATGCCTTTACCACTCCACCATATTTCTTTGCTCTTCATTTAATAATATATCTATTTTTTTATATATATATAGTTATATTTACCCATATAATATTTATATATATATATTAATATATGTATATATTTAGTTATATTAATATATAGATATATTTAGTTATATTAATATATATATATCTGTATATTAATATATATATATATATATTAACACATATATATAGTTATATTAATATATATATATATCGGTATATTAATATAGATATATATATATGTACATATATTTAATTATATAAATATATATATATATATATTAATAAATATATTAATATATTTTTATTTAGTTATATTAATATATATATATATATATATCCATATATTAATATATATAAATATATTAATATATATATATATATATTAATATATATATATATATATTTAGTTATCTTAATATATATATATCCATATATTAATATATATTCATATCTATATATATATATATAGTTATAATTTTTTTTACATATATTTATTTCTATATTAATATATATATATATATATAAGATTAGTTTTAGATACATTTATAAAATATGTTTTCTTATGTGTGTTTATAAAGAAATAAATAAATACATACATACATATATACAAAAAACACAAACACACAAACACACACACACACACACAGATATATAGATATATATATGATTAAATACATATATATGTGTATCTGAAAGGCCATAGAATGTCAAAACGACAATAACATCTAATCCAGAAATCTGTTTCAACTCCACAACTAGTAAAATCGATTAAAATGAAACAATATTTGATATGACATGTGGTACAGGCTTAGAGGATATTCAGATCAGAAGATATAGTTGTTTTAATGATAAAAAATCAGGGTATCCCGAATAAAAACATAGTTTTGGTGGCCTTCAAGGCCTTTTTTGGCGTCAAAAAATATGAAAAAGGGATTCCTTCAATAAATAAAGTGTATATCTTGTTGTATGATTCAATTTGATGTGATTTAGAGCTTAAACGGACAACCGGATCAAAAGTTATGACCATTTGAGGTTTGAAGTACATTTTCAACTTATTTTAGATATTTTATAATTTTTTTTTTATTTTTTTGTCCTGAAAATGTTATTAAATGATTATTTGTCAATGATAATTTGAAAATTATTAATTATAAATACTTATTAAAATATTTTATAAACTTCTTTTACTAAATATATTATACAATAATTTTAGATTTCCATTTATCTTAACCAAAAACACATTTAAAAAATATATATTATATTTATATCAATATTAATATACTTATATATCAATATATTATTTTTTATGATTTTTTAAAATATACACTTTATCAGTGCATGGAAAATGAACTGATAAAGGGTTCCCCTATATCATCACTAAAAAAATTATTGATAATGGGGTGGGGGCTTTATCATCTCTTTTTTTAGCACTGATAAAGGGTGGCACTACAGAAACCCTATTTTTTGTAGTGTCTCTAGGCCATGATGATCTGGAATTCCCTTTGGGTATGTAATGTAATGAGTCCAGTGCAGGGTTTGAGGGAAACCTAGGACTTTTTTCACAGTTTGGTTCAGAGGGGTGTTTTCCGTCAAGATTCCATGTCTTGGGACATCTATTAGACCGGAGATAGGATTTTCTGAACTATACATGTATGTTATGATAAGTTTCTGGGAAACACTTATCGTTACAAGACTCAATTTTCCATGGGATATTGGGATGTCTGTCCTTATAATTTGGTTTTTTTATAAATATCATATTTTAATAATTGTTTTTTCTAGTTTAAACATATAATTTTTCTCTTGTCTTATCATTCTTGGTTTTCATTGTGAAATAGTATGCCTCTGAGATATATTCCATGAGTTGATCATAACGGTGAATGTAATGATCTTCAAGGTCACCCACCTTTATATTATATAATGACCCGTAAATTCCAAGGAAATTTTTTTCCTTAATTTTTTTTTGGTATTTTAAAAGAACGCAGTTCTCTGACGGAACGTGATTCTGAGGCCCGGTGTGCCCGGAGTCATTTTCCGAAGTTTGGCTTGGGTACGTTCAGTGAACGAATGAGCGGGTTTTTCTAACTTTTGAACTGGTGCTCGGAATCGAATTCTGAGGACACCGATGGAATCGTAGTGCCGGTATTTGCTTAGAAACACCTCTTCCGGAGTTGTGTTTGCTCGGGTGTGGTTTCTAATTTTTGGGCTTAATGTTAAGAAATAAAATAATTGGTATGACAGACATTATTTTATTTCACTTGAAGCCACTTAAAATCCACTTTAAGCTTCTTAAGATTAGTTGAAGCGGATAGGGTAGAACCCAAAATATCCTACCCTCCTAGTAGGATATTTGTGAGGTGGGGCCCACACAAGCCCCACCGTTTCTTTTCCGCTAAGTAACACACCCGCAAAAACCCATCATTATGAAAGTCAACTGATGCGTTTTCTTAAATTCTTAACGCACAAATTAATTGGGCGGTTAACTTCGTTAAATTAATTCTATGAATTAATTTAATCGTTTCTTATCCTGTTTACAATCTGATGGCGTAATAATAAAAAAAGACCAACGCACGACTTCTTGAGGATTGCTCGTTGAGTGGTTTTTGGAATTTTTTTTTGCCTTCATCCTCCTTCGTGAAGAACGCGAAGAAAGCGAATAACGTGAAGAATGTCATCACCCTCGGAGATTGACGACACTTCTTCTGAGACATTCTTCCCCGTAACGATCTCCGATCACCAACTGCTTGAGGTAGGAGATTTCAGGTTTCTTCTTTTAAATATTCATTTTGGTTTATAAAAACATCATGGATTTAATTTATATAATTAAATATGAATTTTCTTGAACCTCGGAGTTCGACGACGCGACGCTCTTCCGCGACCCGACGGTCCCCTCCTTCCACGGCGATCAATTCCGCGAGGAACATGCATGCGACGACTTGACGAGGTAGGGGTTTTGTTTGTGAAATGAATTTATTTCCATGGTTGTTTCCTCCTAAAAACAAAGAACATGAATCAAGAGAAATTTTAATTTATTAAAATTTTATATTGTTTTGTTTTCCATATGTGGATTATTTTTGTTCCCGATTGTTATCACCTAATGCAGAGGGTACGGGCCAAAAAAACACGACCCAACAACCCTCCGCAGTTCTTTGTTGATGCGCGGATTGGCGGGAGATGACAAAACATGCCACATGGGTGATTCGTTGATTCTGTAGTGAAGAACGGGACTCGGGAGGAGCTACGGCACAGACGGGAGTTGAATCGGACCACCGGAGCAACTCCGGTGGCCCGCAGAAACCACTAGCGGCGCGGGTGGCCGGAGGCGGCGGCACCAGCGGACCCGCGGCCACACGGGTCCGGCGCACACGGGACGTGGCAATGCCACGTCCTCTGACCAAGGGTGGCCCCCAAAGGCCAGGTCACTCCCAACCGGGTCGGACCCGGACCCGGGCCCAGACCCCCCGTCTTCGAACCGTTTTTGGAATTTTTCCCGTATCATGAGCTACGGACCTCCGAACGACATGCCGTCAGTGGAGATACGATACTTGGATCGAGACGGTCATTTCGGTATATCGAACTCAAGGTTTCGGAATACTTTGGGTTCGGCCGGGTTGGTTCGTCCACGAAACCAACCAGGCCCTCGGAACGGAAACAATCATAACATGAGCTTCGGACGTCTGATTGACGTGCCGTCAACTTTTTTGAATTCCTCTAAGTGAGACAGATCTTTTGGCATACTCCCCCCAATTTTTGGACGCAGGTGGAGTACGGTCGGGTTGGTTTTGCCTCAATAACCAACCAGGCCCCTAGGACGAAAATGCCAATAACTCTCAGACCGGACATCCGATTGACGCGCCGTCTGCGACGTTGAGTTCTTGTTTACAATAAGGAACTTTTGGATACATCAACTATGTACTATGTGTCAGTTGATGTATCAGCCTCTCGGATCGTGGAGTAGACCCTCCCGAACGAGCTTGCTGTGTGCGGGAACCCTAGTTCTAGCTGCGACTGCTACTCTGACAGCAACGACTGTACAGAGATCCTCAATGGATTCGACGGTGACGACTACAGAACTCAGTGATCCTATGTTGATCAGTGCTACAGATCCTGTGTGGATCTGATCCTGTGTGGGTCAGCGCTCAGCGGTTCTGTGTGAGCCAGCGCCTACAGATCCTGTGTGGGTCTGATCCTGTGTGGGTCATTGCGGGGGTTAGTTACCTAACGATCCTGTGTGGGTCCGATCCTGTGTGGGTCATTGTGGGGGTTAGTACCTTTTGATCGTTCGTGGGTCCGACGACTTAGATGGATCAGTGATCATCTCTATCGTCATTCGAAGATGTATACATGTGTGAGCTGAATCCTATTCTACTTTCCTTTGTGGATTGTGTTGTGCTATCCTGTGTGGATTTACGTTTTCCTTTCCTTTGTGGATTGTGTTGTGCTATCCTGTGTGGATTTATGTTTTTCTTTCCTATGTGGATTGTGTTGTGCTATCTTGTGTGGATTTACGTTTTGTTTTCCTGTGTGGACTGGGTTGTACTTGAGATCGGATGTTTGAGCCGAGAGAGAATTGATGACTTAGGTATATGTATGGGCATATACCTAAGCAGTGTCGGATGTTACTTCGTGATTGTATCTTTCCTTTGTGGTTTATCCATTGCGGATTTTCGGAGACCTTCTGGGGTCTCGGGGTCCCCACTGAGTAGCTTATACTCACCCCTACACGGGCTATGTATGCAATAATGTTTTTTGTTGCAGACGACGGACATCACTGATCGTGGTGGAGGCTTGCGGAGCAGGACGGTACCTGTAGGTGGACCACTGGGCGGGGTGTACTCGGAGCGGTAGGCTGGACCCGAGAAGCAGTGGAGGCTTTCTGTACTCACCCTTCAGGTGGGACTTCTAGAGGACGGCTCGACGCTGCGGCTTTTCCTTTCAGTTGCTATTTTTCCCCTTTCAGTTGTACTTTAAAGTTGGGCTTGTATTTCTGGCCCCTTTACTTTCAGCACAGCTTGTTCCAGTTTTTTCTTAGTGTTTACTTTTCCGCTTTCTTAATCTGTGGTGCTTGTTTACTTTACAAAGGCAATGCCTTCCCTTTACCGGAATTTACGCCTTGGTGCTAGTCGCCAGCCCCTGGCCTATGGAAGGCAGGATTGGGGTAGTCACGGCACGGGCCTGGAGGATGGGTCGTGACAAATTGGTATCAGACGTGGTCGGTTCTACCGCAGACTCTGATCTTTCTTCTATGTGAAGAAATAGTGTTTAGCGTATTGGGTGTGGTTATCAGTCCAGGGAGTCCAGTGTTGGTGCGGCGGCCGACGTATCCGTACACCAGGACCCTGACCTCTGATTTCCGACTTAATGCACGAAAACATTGATTGCATGTGTCTTTCATGTTTTCTTTGTGATTACTTGTATCAGCTCACTAGGTATACTGTTCTGACCATGGCACACCTATTTCTTTTCAGGATGGCCCCACGACGGCAGCCAGCTAGGGTTCCGAGAGTTGTACGTGACGATAGCCCGCCGAGAGATGAGGCCTCGGTATGGGGACCTTTGACAGCAGAGGCATCAGCGGTACCTCTACCCACCAAGCCACCGATGCTTCCAGCCCCCACCGCTGAAGATGCACGCCGCCTTGGAGATCTGCACGAGTTTTAGTGCCAACGACCACCTAGGTTCCATGGGGAGACAGACCCCCATGCAACCGAGGACTGGTTGGAGGCAGTCGTATGAGTTTTCAGTCTTTTTAGGACACCAGAAGACCTCATGGTGATCCTCGCTGCGAGCCTACTGCATGTGGTAGCAGGCCGATGGTGGAGCTTGATGCTTCAGGTGCATGATGAGGCATCTCTTCTCTAGACAGACTTTGAGAGCCTCTTCTGCTCAGAGTTCATCCCGGCCACCCTCTGTGCGGTGCGCATCCAGGAGATTCTTCAGCTGCGGTAGGCCAGCTTGACGGTCACCCAGTACTCGATGAGATTTACTGATCTCTCGCGCTACTTGACCGAAATGGTACGGGACCCTTTCTTCTGGGCCTGGACCTTTGAGAAGGGATTGAGACACAAGATCAATGCATCGCTGATCTCCCTCAGCATTCCGACTCAGGAAAGAGTACTGGAGTGAGCCCTTCTGATCGAGAGATTTCTTGCTGAGTCTACAGTGAGACCTACCGCAGGGAGGAAGGTAGTGGAGTCTTCGGCAGTAGGTAGCCGACAGATGACTCATGGTTCTTGGTAGACCAGACCTTCCGGCAGACGACCTCAGGATATTGGCTCAGCAGTGCGGGGAAAACAGCGCGGAGCTAGTCTTTCGGGAGGCAGGCAGTGCTACGCATGCGGCGGGCAGGGCCACAAGGCTCGTGACTGCCCGAACCGTCGTGCCGAGGAGCAGTAGACAGTGGAGGGGCCACCCAGGCAGAGGAAGATGGTCAACCGTGGCGGTCTGCAGGGAGCAGGTGGACGAGGAAGGGGAGCTGGCCAAGCAGCAGGTGGTGGGAGACGCTTTGAGGATCTGCCACCACCACCACCAGGAGGTCCACCTCGACCATAGGTAGCTGGCGTGCAGAGACAGGAACAGCTCCAGGCAATGGAGGCCTACGACCACAGCGCGCCCGAGATAATTCGAGGTACGATCTGTGTCTATTCCACCCTTTCTAAAGTTCTTATAGACACAAGAGCGCATCACTCTTTCATAGCCGCATCCCTTGTTCGGAGCTCAGAGATTCCGACAGAGCCATTTGCTCGATCCTTACGGCTAGAGACTCCTACGGGAGCAGACTCGACGATTACGCAATAGTGCCGGAAGTGTGAGCGTACTCTAGGAGGCGAGAGCTTCGGCTGGGATCTTCTTGTAGCGGCGTCGAGGCCTTACGAGGTCATCTTGGGCATGGATTGGTTATCTATAGTTCATGCTCAGATCGACTGTATTAGACGCAAGGTGTGATGTGTACGCACCGATGGGAGCTGGTTCACCTTCATCGGCGAGAAGGGAGCCTTCGCAAAACAGGATGGACTTCTTTAGAGGAGAGAACAACCCATCACTCATTAGTTGGCTAGCCTCATCCTAGGAGCAGTTGACGTGCGGAGTCCTAGTTTTCCTGTAGTGGTGGATCTGTACGCGGACGTCTTTCCCGACGACATTCCAGGGCTACCTCCTCGCAGAGAGGTAGACATTCATATTGACCTGTACCCCGAGACAGCCCCGATATCGACTCCAGCATATCGGATGGCCCCTGATGAGCTTCGAGAGCTACGGGTACAGTTGGAGGACTTGCAGGGCAAGGGATTCATCCGACCCAGTGTTTCACCATGGGCTTCCCCGATATTGTTCGCCAATAAGGCGGACGAGAGCTTGAAACTTTGTTTCGACTATCGTCGCCTGAACCAGGTGACAGTGAGTAACATGTATCCGCTATCGAGGATTTATGACCTCTTCGATCAGCTCAAGGGAGTACGGTGGTTCTCGATGATAGACCTCAGGTCATGCTATCATCAGCTCGGAGTTCAGGATGAGGACGTGCATAAGACGACCATCAGATGTCGGTATGGCCACTATGAGTTCTTGGTTATGCCATTCGGTGTAACCAATGCTCCAACAGTGTTCATGGGCCTCATGAACAGGATCATTCAGCCATACCTCGATCATTTTGTCATAGTCTTCATCGAAGACATTCTGATTTACTCGGTGACTGAGGAGGAGCATGCCTACAACTTACGGGTTGTACTAGACACACTCTGAGAGCACCAGATTTATGGAAATCTCTCGAAGTGTCAGTTCTGGATACGTGAGGTCCACTTCATGGGGAACGTCATTTATGAGGTGAGAGTTGCAGTGGATCCCACGAAGATCGAGGACGTGCAAGCTTGGGAGACACCCCGGAGCGTGACGGAGGTGCAGAGTTTCATGGAACTAGATGGATACTATCAGAGATTTGTGATAGACTTCTCCAGAGTTACGGAACCACTCTCAGAATTGAAGAAGAAGGGGAAACCCATCGTGTGGTCAGAAAGATACCAACAGAGCTTCCAGGAGCTGAGACAGAGTTTGACCAGCGCCCCTATCTTGAGGTTTCCTGAGGAGGGAGTAGGGTACGTAGTCTACTGCGATGCATCAGGGACCGGACTCGGATGTGTCCTGATGCAGGAGCGGGCAGTGATCACCTATGGATCACGTCAGTTGAGGCCTCATGAGCAGAACTACGCTACCCATGACCTGGAGTTAGTGGTTCTGGTCTTCGCTATGAAGACATGGCGACACTATCTGATGGGCGAGCGCTTTATAGGCTTTTCTGACCACCAGAGTCTCAGGTACATCTTCTCGAAGAAGGACCTGAACCTGAGACAGCGTCGTTGGCTCGAGTTCCTCCAGGACTATGACTTTGAGATAGTCTATACTCCTAGGAAGGGGTACATGGTAGCTGATGCTCTCAGCAGGAGGACGGGCATTAAGCTACTTGAGGAGGAGACAGAGCAGCTAGCCGCTTTGCAGATATCCTTTGTAGATAGAGATGGAGCAGCCTTCCATCAGTATCTCACAATCACTCCTCCACTACTGCAGTGGTTCAGAGAGGCACAATGTGGGGACGCCGACTCTTAGACGCGGCGTGCACAGATATCCTCAGGATAGGCACCTGATGGATTCTACCTCAGAGCAGAGCACAACATCCTTTTCAGAGGATGTACCTTTGTACCAGTCTCTTTACGAGAGGAGGTGCTGAGAGAGTTTCACACTTCTCCTTTGGCGGTACATCCTGGAGTGGGGAAGATGTACCAATACCTCAGACGACAACACTGGTGACCGGGCATGAAGAAGGCTGTGGCAGAGTTCGTTTCATGATGCCTCACCTGCCATCTGGTTAAGGCAGAGCATCAGGTACCAGCAGGCTTGGTACAGCCCTTGGAGGTCCCGGAGTGGAAGTGGGATGGGATATCTATGGACATCCTGACTGGAATTCAATGCACTTCCAGAGGTCACGACTCCATCTGGGTGATTTTTGACCGACTCACCAAGTCGGCTCACTTCGTACCCATCAGAGAGCAGGGCTCAGTGGAGAGCTTGGGGCGTCTCTACGTTCAGGAGATTGTACGGCTTCACGGTGTGCCATCATCTATCGTCTCCAATCAAGATGCTCACATTACTTCCCGGCTTTGGAAGGGGTTATAGGAGGCGTTTGGAATGCAGCTTCGTCTGAGCACTGCCTTTCACCCTCAGACGGATGGACAGACGGATAAGACCATTCATACACTCGAGGAAATGCTCCGTGCATGTGTCCTCGACTATGGTCGCAGCTGGGATGACCACCTACCCTTGGTGGAGTTTGCGTACAACAATAGCTACCACTCCACCATCGGGATGGCACCATACGAGGTGTTGTACGGTAGACCTTGCAGGTCTCCTTTGTGCTGGACAGACCATGGGGAGTTAGCACTTATGGGACCAAAGATGGTCTGGGCCACGACAGAGAAGGTCCAGGTCATCCAGGAGCGGATGAGGACAGCTCAGAGCCGGTATAAGTCTTACGCTGATAGGAGGGGGAGGTCACTAGAGTTCGAGGATGGTGACCACGTCTTCTTGCGTGTCTCACCTCGACGTGGATTGTGGAGATTTGGCCGAGGTGGCAAGTTGTCTCCACACTTCATCGGGCCTTTCTAGGTCCTCAGCAGGATCGGTGAGGTGGCTTATCGTCTGGCTCTACAACCTCGGTTGCACCGGGTGCAGGACGTCTTCCACGTATCTTAGCTGAGGAGATACGTGCACGAACCGAAGCACATCATTGACCATGGGGAGCTAGACGTTGATGATGGGGAGACTTTTGCGGAGGTCCCGGTGGAGATCTAGGATCGACAAGAGCGGGTCCAACATAGACGGTCGATTCCTCTAGTGCGCATCAGATGGCAGCACGGGAACCTCCAAGAGAGCACTTGGGAGCGGGAGGCTCAGATGTGTGCTCAATACCCTCTTTTGTTTCCCTAGTTTATGATGTATCTTTACGAGTTCATAAATCCTTGAGGTGGGAGTGATGTAAAGACCCGTAAATTTCAAGGAAATTTCTTTTCTTAATTTTCTAAGAATTTTAAAAGAACCCAGTTTCTGACAGCACGTGATTCCGAGGCCCGGTGTGCCCGGAATCATTTTCCAAAGTTTGGCTCGGGTACGTTCAGTGAACGAACGAGCTGGTTTTTCTAATTTTGAACTGGTACTCAAAATCGAATTCCGAGGACACCGATGGAATCGCAACACCGGTATTTTCTTAGAAACGCCTCTTCCGGAGTTAAGTTTGCTCGGGTGTGGTTTAAAATTTTTGGGCTTAAAGTTAAGAAAAAAAATAATTGGTATGACGAACTTTATTTTATTTCACTTAAAACAACTTAAAAGACACTTTAAGCTGCTTAAGCTGAGTTGAAGTTGATAGAGTAGAACCCGAAATATCGTACCCTCCTGGTAGGATATTTTTGAGGTGGGGCCCGCACGAGCCCCACCGTTTCTTTTCCGCTAAGTAGTGCACCCGCGAAAACACGTCATTATGAAAGTCAACTGACGCATTTTCTTAAATTCTTAACGAACCAATTAATTGGGCAGTTAACTTTGTTAAATTAATTTTATGAATTAATATAATCGTTTCTTAACCTGTTTACAATCCGTTGGCGTAATAATAAAATGAGACCAACACACGACTTCTTGAGGATTTCTCGTTGATAGGGTTTTGAAAAATTTTTGTGCCTTCATCCTCCTTCGTGAAGAACACAAAGAACGCGAAGAACGCCATCACCCTCGGAGATTGACGACGCTTCTTCTGAGACGTTCTTCCCCGCAATGATCTCTGATCACCAACTGCTTGAGGTAGGAGATTTAAGGTTACTTCTATTAAATCTTATTTGTGGTCTATAACAACATCATGGATTTAATTAATATATTTAAATCTGCATGTTATTGAACCTCAGAGTTCAACGACGCGATGCCTTTCGCGATGCGACGGTCCCCTCCTTCCACGGCGATCAATTCCGCGAAGAATGCGCACGCGAAGACTTGACGAGGTAGGGGTTTTGTTTGTGAAATGAATTTATTTTCGTGGTTGTTTCCTCCTATAAACAAAGAACCTGAATCAAATGCAATTTTAATTTATTAATATTGTATATTGTTTTCTTTTCCACATGTGGATTATTTTTCTTCCTGATTGTTATCACCTAACGCAGAGGGTGCGGGCCAAACAAAGACAGCCCGACAACCCTCCGTAGTTCTTCGTTGATGCGCGGATTGGCGGGCGATGATAAAACATGCCGCATGGGTGATTCGTTGATTCCTCAGTGAAGAACAGGACCCGGGAGGAGCTACGACGCAGAAGGGAGTGGAATCAGAACACCGGAGAAACTCCGGTGGCCCGCGGAAATCACCGGCGGCGCGGGTCGCGGAAATGTCGTGTCCGCTGACCAAGGGCGGCCCCCGCGGGGGGGGGGGGGGGGGGGGTGTTCACACGTGGGGGCAGCACGCCCCCGCCCCCGCACTTCGCTCGCTCGGCCGAGCCGACCCGCCGGCCGGGGGGCCGGGTCGGACCCGAACCCGGGTCGGGTTGACCCGGGGGGGTCGGGCTGGGTCGGTCCAGGCCCAGACCCCCCGTCTTCGGACCATTTTCGGTCTTTTTCATGTATCTTGAGCTACGGCCCTCCGAACGGCGCGCCATCAGTGGCGATGAGATCCTTGGTTCGAGACTGTCGTTTCGGTATATCACACTTAAGGTTTCGGAATACTTTGGGTTCGGCCAGGTTGGTTTGTCCACGAAACCAACGGGGCCCTCAGAGCGAAAATGCTCATAACATGAGCTCTGGACGTCCGATTGACGTGCCGTCGACTTTTTTGAATTTCTCTATGTGAGATGGATCTTTTGGCGTACTCCGCCCAAGGTTTGGATGCAGGTGGAGTACGGTCGGGTTGGTTTTGCCTTAAAAACCAACCGGGCCCCTAGGACGAAAAAGCCAATAATTCTCAGACCGAGCGTCCGAATGACGCACCGTCTGCGACGTTGAGTTCCTGTTGACGATACGAACTTTTGGATACATCAAATCTGGACTATGTGTCAGTTGATGTATCAGCCTCTCGGATCGTGGAGCAGACCCTCCCGAACGAGCTTGCTGTGTGCGGGAACCCTTGTGCTGGCTGCGACTGCTACTGTGACGGCACCGACTGTACAGAGATCATCAGTGGATTCGATGGCGATGACTACAGAACTCAGCGATCCTACGTGGATCGGTGCTACAGATCCTGTGTGGATCCGATCCTATGTGGGTCAGCGCTCAGCGGTTCTGTGTGTGCCAGCGCCAACAAATCCTGTGTGGGTCTGATCCTGTGTGGGTCTTTGTGGGGGTTAGTTACCTATCGATATTGTGTGGGTCCGATCCTGTGTGGGTCATTGCGAGGGTTAGTACCTTTTGATCCTTTGTGGGTCCGACGACTTAGATGGATCATTGATCATCTCTATCGTCATTCGAAGAAGTATACCTGTGTGAGGTGAATCTTGTTCTACTTTCCTTTGTGGATTGTGTTGTGTTATCCTGTGTGGATTTACGTTTTTCTTTCCTATGTGGATTGTGTTGTGCCATCCTATGTGGATTTATGTTTTGCTTTCCATTGTGGATTGTGTTTTGCTATCCTGTGTGGATTTATGTTTTGCTTTCCTATGTGGACTGGGTTGACCATGAGCTCGGATGTCGGAACCGAGCGAGAAGTGATGACTTAGGTATATGTATGGTCATATACCTAAGCAGTGTCGATTGTTACTTTGTGATTGTATCTTTACTTTGTGGTTTATCCTTTGTGGATTTTCGGTGACCTTAGGGGGTCTCGGGGTCCCTACTGAGTAGCTTATACTCACCCCTGCACGGGAAATGCCCGCACTACATTGTGTTGGTTGCAGAAGACGGACATCGCTGATCGTGGTGGAGGCTTGCGGAGCAGGATGGTACCTGGAGGTGGACCACTGGGCGGGGTGTACTCGGAGCGGTAGGCTGGACCCAAGGAGCAGTGGAGGCTTTTTGTACTCACCCTTCAAGTGGGACTTCCAGTGGACGGCTCGACACTGCAGCTTTTCCTTTTAGTTGTTGTTTTTCCCCTTTCAGTTGTACTTTACAGTTGGTCTTGTATTTCCGGTCCCTTTACTTTCAGCACAGCTTGTTCCAGTTTTTGCTTAGTGTTTACTTTTCTACTTGTTTACTCTGTGGTGCTTGTTTACTTTACAAAGGCAAGGCCTTACCTTTACCGGAATTTACTCCTTGGTGCTAGTCGCCAGCCCCTGCCCTATGGAATTGGTGTATAGGGTCCTAACACATGTCCCATCACCCAATTCAAATCCCACATAACAATTCAAGGTATAAATTATAAGGAAACACCCATCAAGGGATTTGTAATCTATCTAATACATGGAGAAATTAAGGATTGAAGGTAGAGAATAACCAATTTGGTGGAGTAATCCTTGGATATCATCGAAAGGGGTTGATTCTCCACTAGATCAGGTCACTATTATCATGGTAAGGATTCCAATTTAATTTAGTTTAATATATATAGGTGTTAATAGGATTTTATGAAATCATGACAGAATAATTTATTTTATAAAGTTAATAAAACAAGGAAAAGGATCCTAGACAAACTATCTTTTCCTTATAGCACTTACCTTATCCAATAGTAACATTTTATTAGAGTTAGAATGTCATATATCAGAGAAATTTTCAAATACCCTCAATGTGGAAAAATTATCTTACACCAAGATTGATTATTGTATAAGAGGAAGAACCTAAAATAAAGGATATCATATTTGGGACCTCACATATATCTTCATATGGGATTTGAAGATGAGATATATAGGGTTTGTACGGAGGAGTTACCACAAAAACTATGGAGGAGGCAGTGTAGCATTGTACATTGGAGGAAAGGGTTCAGTCGCTAGAGAAAAATTGGGGAGATGAATAAATTGGCATAAACATTTATGTGGAAGAAAATTTATATTCACCCTAAAATGTAGTGGTGTAAGGTTTGGCCACATAGGTGGCAAACTATTGTCTAATTGTACCTCAAGACGCTCTTTCAAAGGCTCAACCCGTATGGTTAGGCACACAATCTATCTAATCATGAACAAACCATAAAAAATAATCCATTCCAAAACTCAGTAGAATTTTATGGCCATGATCCATGGGTTTCGTGGTTGTTGAAAAATTATGTGTCCCCTAGATCCCCTCATTTTAGAGATGCATGATTTAGGGAAACAGTGTGGGTTGGATGGAACAATTCCTAATAATAATGCAGCATAGTCTACCTCTTTAGCATTTGGGGATCCGACCTCCGAATGAGACCTGAAAATACCTGACACCTCGTTAACATCATTGGGAATAAAAATTAAGTAAAATTAAGGAATTTAAATCAAAAAATAATACATAACTTTTGAAAAAGATGATATGTTATATTTGTTGTATCATCTTTATCTTTTTCTCCCTTTATAGGCATGCATGATGTGTTTAATGTGCCTCATATTCAAAGGTAGATGTATGAACCAATTAATATAATTGACTATGAGGATAATTTGATAGATCCCGAAACATAGTACATGTAATTCCAAGTTCATATTGTATACTAGAGTGATAAAAACCCAAAAAAAGAAGATGATATAGCATTTATGATTATATGGTGTCATGGACAGATCTAGGAGGAATGATCTGGTTTGTAATATGAGTGGAATCCCTTTATTAGTTTTTTCTCCTTGATGTTACTAATCCAAATGTAATCAAATAAAAACATTAATTAAATTTGTATAATTTTTATATGATTTATTTCATTATATCAACATAATATCCAATATTTGTTTATTCTCATCTACAAAGAAAAAAACTGTTATTGTGTTGTTACCTAGACTATTGCCTCCTAAATGTGATGACATTCTTTTTTCATCAATTATATTCTTGTATTTTTTTAATTATGTAATTTATCAATAAATTTTATTTATATATATATTATTATTATTTATTCTAAAAATACCATTTTCTTTATGTTCATATCAGTCTTTCAGATATGGAAACATTAATCATGTGTACATGTGAATGATCTCCCCATAAGAATGTAGTTTTATTTCATAACACCTGCCACCATGGTTGGAATAAAAAATATGTTTAATGAAAAAAATTTATTTAAAATAAAAAAAATAATATTTTTGGCATTATAAAACTACCTTAAATCACCTTATATGATTTTCAACTTACAAAATTATTTAAGTAAAATTGATCATGCGGAATCATGTAACCGAAAAAGGAATTAAAATTATATAACAATTAAATGGAATATTATAATAAATGGACTATTTAAAATTAAATAAATATTAATAATGTTACAAATAAGGTATCTAATAAACTCAATTATTCTATTTATTAAGTTAGCTGCATGTGTAGAATAAATATAAACCAAGGTAAGAATATTCATTTGAAAGTAAACACTTTGAGAATCCTTTGGTATTATGAACCCAGGTTCATTTTTGGGATGTATATATTTCATATATGATGTTTAATAATGTCAATTATATTTTAATCATTGTAATTTATATTTAATTACAACCCCTCTCTTATAAGGGGTTCTGGCTATTCAAGGGTTTGATTTATCTCCATTCTGATTCTTTGAGACATATGAAATATTAAGCACCATGATTTTGGTATTATTTATTCACACCCCATTGATATGTATTTATCAAATTATTTTAATTTCAAGGGATTTACTATAAAAATCATTCTACCTTTACTTTAGTGTCGGCTGAAAATAGTTTTCCAACCAATAGGGATTTTTCATAACACAAATCCCCTTCTTTCAGTTATAAGGTTTAATATTGAATATTTATCATCAATGAATGGATTATCCAGACCTTTTATATTATTATATGGTATATTTTAATTCTATTTCTGGAAATTATTTTCAAATGTAAGGATGGTTTTATTACTCCTCTTACAATTTGGTTTTACAACAATGTTACTTTAAAGCATTAAAAATTTCCCTTTCTTCATAATTTCAATCCACAATTCATATTGAAAAATTTATTTCCATTGAAATTGTAAATTATTGGAGAATATTTTCAAATAAATGGTTATTATTGATTTATCAGTTCACATGTTAAATTTTTTTTGGAAGTTACCCATTATATAATTTTTTACTTCAATGCTAAAAATGTATTCTAAATGATCTTTTATGATTTCACTTCAATTTCCTTTTCTATAAAAAAAATGTTTTTCCCTAATAGTGTTTATATTTTATTATTTATACTCTAATATATAATAAGATATATTTTGGTAATTTACATATGATACCAATGAATTCAATGCATGATCCCTTCTTGGGTGGATATATTCAGGCATTCATTCAAATGTTAGTTTCCATTTATGTCAACATCCTTCTAGGATTCATTTTTTACACTGGGGATATTTTTTCTATAACCATCCACATAATACACATGGATGTATTATGTTCTTGATAATTATCTATTTACATAGTTGTATACTCATATATCTATTTGATGTGAACCATACATTTAAACATAATTTGGATCAAATAGTGTTCTCCTAGAATAGATATTATTCTATTTACATGTGTAAAAGTATTAATATTAATTATATTATTATTGAAATTAAGAATATAATTTGAATGTTGAATATGTATTGTTTATTCAGCGAACTTATTCCTATAGCTGGGTTAAGACAATTTTATCACTTTTATTGATATGGGTGACAGTGTTGGTATTTTTAATATTTGTATTCCAATATAGATATATATTAGTATCATAACTATGTATTTTTGACCACCCACCTTCTATATAAGGATGATTTATGATCATGTAACACATTTTGTTGAAATGTGGGAAAGTATTGTGATTTATTAATGATTATAGAAATCTAATGTAGGTTTATTGGGTATTAGTATTCTGTATTCATTATTATATCGATCAAAAATGTTTTATTACATAATAGATTCCTTAAATAATGGTATTAAATGACTTATTGAATATTATAGTGAATTCCTTGGATATAATAAACTGATGGGTGGGGTTTATAATTATATAGACCTATGATGAATCAAATTTTCTCATCAGGTAACATTGGTTTGTGTATTTGGTGTATTCCTACCCAATTCTACAAGATGTCTTGATTTTAATCTGAAGGACAAGTAATGTGTCTTGGAACAAGGCATTGAAAGAAGGTTTTTGATATATATCTTTGTTCATTCTATATTTATGATATTATAAATATTTATAATAATGTTATCACTTAATTTCAATGATATATCATGTCACACTATGATATTTTAAAAGAACATTATGGTCAATAATGTATCCAATTGAAATTAATTATATTAAAAAAAACGTTGAAATATTATTATTTTATGATGGATAAATCATTTCCATTGAATTGGAACATTTTAAAAGAAGTGACAAAATTAAAAAATATAAACATATATTTTTAGGTCACATTCAATAAAATTTTGTTGAAAAATTCTTAGGAAATATGAACCCAATATTTGTAATAGCTTTTTAGTTTAAAAAAATTCATAAAAAATAGATTTTATTGGTTTTTATGAACAAATAATATTATTATTTTTTGGATGTTTATAATTTTTTTAAAATTTATTATTGAAATAAAAATATGAATGTGATCTTATTAGAATATTTTAATATTTTTCTAAAATGCGTTAATTTCTATAGAATAGTGAAAATTTTAATTTTTAAATGAAAAATATATTTTTATTTCATGAATTTAAAAAATAAAAATTCAATTTATATTTTTTAAATGAAAAATTATGTTTCATTTATTTTAATAATTAAATAATGTTCATTTGAATAATTTTTCTATGTAATTTGGTATAAACATTTTTTACACGTAAAAGGGATTTTTCTGTTAAAATTGTTTCTTATTGAATTTTGTGTTTTTATCTTAAATAAATTCCTACGTCTCATCGTAATTGAAACGTGAAAAATAATTTTTTATTTTGAATCTTGGAGAATAAATTTGTTATACATGTTTATTTTATTTTTATGTCATTATTAATAATAATAATAGTAAATTTTAATTACAAAGCAAAGGTAAATATGTTTAGTAGGGTTTAGACATATTTGAGTATGCCTTAAAATCATTAAAACATATTTAATTATTTCTTTGGAATATAATATTTCAACTAATATAATCCATAGTTATACAATATTACATTTTCTAAAAATATTGTCTTCATTTTTGACATAATAATATTTATGTAAAAGATAAATTCAAAAAATTCAATTTTAATCATAAAATATCTATAATATTCTATGATATTTATTTTCAAAATTTTCATCAACTATAAATCATTATTTGAATTATTAATAAATTCATTAATCATGTTAATTTATTATTAATTTTTACTGATGAAATAATAACAGTAAATGCATACGCAATGCCTACACATTAACTGTACCATTAATATTAGAATCTAGTAAATAATTTTAAAAACTAAAAATATAATTTTTATAGATGAGTTAAAGTGTCCCAAAAAAATAAAAAATGAAAATAACATATTATAGATTGGTTAATTTTTAATATTATAATTTTACTACAGTTAGGTTTTCTTCAATGTCAAACTATGTGAAATGTTCATAAAATATCATTAATAGTATTTTATTATTAATAAAATTTTATAATATTATTTAATGAACATAAAAAATAGAATAGGAAAATTATGATGTGTGATGGTATAAAATTTGATCCCTTTTTCATTTATGATAAAATTATTTTTATAAATTTAAAATTATAACCCTTTTATATTAAAAAATTAATTGTCAAGGTTAATGTTTATGATTTGTGAGGAAAGTTGTTAATCAAAATGATAAGGATTCAAATGATATATAAATTTTTCAATGTTATATTATATGATTATATTAATACCATATATTCCATATATTTTCTTATTTTTAATTTTATTACCATTCGATATGAGTTAGACACATTTTATATTATAATATTTCATGTTTTTCGAAAAATGGCATTAATGATTTTTTTAGAAAAACAATATATTAAAAAGTGATTCAAAAATTAAAAAACCATTTATTCGAAAAAAAAATTTATTTATGGTTTAAAATATGATCCATCGTCCATTTATTGGTAACTATTTTTTATTTTTCAGTTATTGGCCCCTAAAGAGTAAATACCATAACATCATGGTAATTGTCAAAAAGGTTAATATAGGGTCAAACTGATAGATAAGTGGGGAAATAACCAAAAACATACATTTATTTTTTATGAGATGACTTTGACTCCTACTAATGTTATATTGGAATTATATCAATTTGGATCCATTTTCAAAGTAAATTAATTTATATAATTTAATACTTTATGTGATTAAATGAGCACCCCACCCCTCACTTGTAAAAGGGCACATGTTATCCTCTCCTGATCACACCATTTTACAATTATATATCATTTATACCATATCAAATTATCTTATAAATTATACTAAAAACATATTAATGTTTATATTATTCCTAAAATACCATTCCAACTGTCCTTATGAAGGGATCTGATGGAGGCCTACTGAAGAAGAATCAATCATCTTACCCCAAACATTTTGAGTTTATTTTTTCTTATGCATCAAAAAAATATATTTTATTAATCATAAAATATTAACTTAATTATTTTAGATATATTTAAATTTTATTATGAATATTTACACACTAGTAACCACCCTAAATTCCATCAAATCAGATGTGAATGTATCACTCACAAGTATATTTGCACTACTGTATCCACAATGAGATACAAATGATTTTCCATCACAATATTTAGTGGGTATTTGTTATGATGAATTTAATTTTTTTATATAACATTTATGCTACAATAATGTTTTTTATATTTAATATAATAAATTTTCTTATTTGATAATCTAATTGAATATGATAAATTTTATCATACCTACATGTGGAATACCACCTCCGTAAAGTGATCTAATGGTTTTTTGAAATATGTTTTATATGTATGGTTAAATGGGTAGAATTAATAATGATATATAATATATATGATATTATAATCATTACATAGTTTTTAATTAATATTTATATTTTTTTATCTTTGGAAAATTGAAATCAATATTCATACCTACATATGGCTTATCGTCTCTATGAATAGTGTCATTAATTTTTCTGTATCTACATTTTATGGATGATTGTAAATATATATATATATATATTGAATATATTTCATATATATAAATATATAATCATTAACATTCTATTGATTACTGATGAATTATAAAAGTACATGGTCTTGGACTACCAATCCATAACATGCATGTATAATGATATAGTTATCACATGAAACATTGATTTAAATAAAATATTTTTAATAAAAGTGGGAGAATATATTATACGTAAATTATATATCATAATATATATATAATAATGGTTCTATAATATATTTATAATAATTATATAAATGTTATATAGGAGGATTATATGTGTACGAATCATGATAAGACTTGATGTAAGAGATTTTTGTTTTAATCCAATTTTAATCAGGATTTTTTATGATAGAGTTTCTATTGATGAAATTTCATGATAATTATATGATAATTCTATTTAATTTTGAATAAAAATTATGGATTTTTATAGAATACAATTTTACATTTCATTTCTCCTACATTACCTACTCTAGAGCTATAAAAAATGTATTTAAGGAAAATATACTATGCTTTAATATTTATCATGGAATCTATTTCTTCTATGCCCACAATTTCTATAAATGATTTGAAGAAAATTTTTTACCATTCAAAAAATATTTAGGGAATAAAATTTTACTCATTCATGACAAGATATAATATTTATGAAAGTAACCTTCTT
This sequence comes from Viscum album, assembly GCA_963277665.1. Lineage (NCBI taxonomy): Eukaryota > Viridiplantae > Streptophyta > Magnoliopsida > Santalales > Viscaceae > Viscum > Viscum album. The sequence continues at coordinate 788,507,916 of OY728128.1, read as the reverse complement.
TTTATTTTCCAAAAAAGGTATATTTTATGTTTACCAAAATTATGGATCAAATTTTATTTACATACATAGAATAAATTTAGATTTCAAAAAAAATTACCACTAAATATTTTTAGTGTTATATTACACAAATATATAGTTATTTTTAAATAAAATATTTTCATTTATATATAAAAAAATATTTTGGATATTAAATAACTGAGTGAAGAGGTTATTTTTCTCATGGGATATCCCAGTGAACTTCTAATGGGTTTTCACATATGATAAAAACCGTTGATGATTATTATAATTTATAGAGATATAGTCCTATGATACCATAGTTGATATTTATTTTTATGCTTTATTTTTATGATAATGAAATGATTATAAAACACATTAATTTTCTCTGGGTTATGCTATGATGAAATGTTTTGGAAACTCATTTACATTCCATTGGTTATGATATAATGAGAAGATGAATTTTTCATGATATTATGACACATATATGAATTTTTCTCATATATTTATATGTGAAAGTAGAATTATATATCCTTAAAATGAATAGGCTAAACTTATATTTCCCAAGAGATAATTTTTGGAAAAAAATCAATCTCCTCAATCAACTATTGGATATGAGTCGATGTGCATGATCCACAATGGGAAACATATATGGATGTATGAACCACTATAGGAAATATGTTTCCATACTTAATCCATTATGTTATGGGATACATTTTTTTATTATTAATTGATCATGATTTTATGGTCTCAGTATTTAATAGTGACATATAAATGGGATTATATACATATGATTGTGATACAATTTTATTATGTGATTATGACATGAAAATCTGGTTCATGATTGACATATGATGTTTTCACACTTATAAATCAGGTATTTGGAAATAATAACATTTTATTCATAACCCATGTTTATAATCAATGAAATAGTGGGTATGAACATTGTATGTCATGGTCTTGATCTCATACACTTATTCTTATCATATGATTTCTTATTATCTCTTCTTAAAATCTTTTATGTTTACCCATATAAATCATTTGACATTGCTCATTCTTTTGTTTCCTTTCCACTGGGTTTAAAGAATGTTTTTATGTAATTTATGTCAAGAATGATACAGTGTGAGAATAAAATTATGGAAACTGAGTTACAATGCACTTAAATAAGTTATTGTTGTATTTGGTGTCCATGGACACTAAAAAATTATAACAATAGTGTGGATTATTGTGTAATGTACTGAATATTCATCTTAAAAGATGAAATATTTATTTATGAGTATAGTGGGCCACAATAGTTGTTATCTGAGCATGGTTTAGTCAATAAATAGTGATTTGGAATTGAGAACTTTTGGTTAAACCCTGGGAATGATTATAACAATAAGATAATAGAAAAAAGATGTAGTTATGTAGATATTATCCATCTTTCCAAGTAATATATAAATGTTTAGACACTACATATAGATGTGGTTTCGAAAAAAATTAATAATCCCAAAAATAGTTGTTATTGTATATATCTGTAATCAATCTACAACATCGTGAGTGTATACTTATAAGAATCACGTTTAACTCTTCTGAGGGATATGATTGGTTTAATTTGATTTTTTTATGAACCATTATGAAGGATCTGAATAAATGATAAAAATGATGAAATAGGTTATTCCTTACGTGTTATAGAAATAAAATAAGGTGACATGATTTAGATATACTTTTAATTATTTTTTTGGATTATATGGTTTCCAACTATGATAAATAATTATGACACCGTACTTTTTGGTTTTAGAAAATCGATATAACTAAGATAATTAATTTTAAGGATGAATGTGATGATCAATGGAATGATTATCCTCATTCAAAATAAAATGAAATAGAATATGGAATGTGAAATAATTTTATTATTCCTAATCACTTAATGGAATGTTGTAGAGGAACATGAATATGTATTCTATGATGAATAAAATGTTGTATAATAGGAAAATTTATAAGGAAATGTGAAGAGTTCTATGAATTAATACGACATTCATCCTATGTTACCATATATATTTCATTTTCATATATGTAAAGAAAATGGAAAGTAAATGATGAAATTACATAATCTCAGGATTAAATTCTAAAACTAGTAGGGGCCTATATTTTTCCTCTCATTTATGAGAATTTAATAAAGTGTTTATATATTGTGATACTGGAAAAATGTTTTTGAAGCTTTATATATATGATATTATTGATATAATAATCATTAAACACCGAAGTATTATTTCAAAAATATTTTTTCATTGGTGATATCAAAAATTATGTTCAGTGATAACAATAAAAATTAAAAGTGAATTTATTTTAATGTGATAATGTTTAGTTTGTATAAAGACATGATTTTCATTGGTGAAGTAAATGAGATAGTATATTATTTTATGTTATTTTAGTTACGGTCTATTGGATTGATGGATAAACACAATCTTGATTGATGAAATGTTATTCATTGATAGAGAGATATTTTTAGAGATATTTATTTTTATGCAAAGGATTACTACATAGGTTAGTATTTAAATATGATTTATGATATTTCAGTTATGTTTAGTTTTTTATAAGATCATATAGTGATTTATCATGATGATTTAGGATATTTTGAGACATGATTAATTGGGTTGACATATATGTATTCTTTATGTGTAAATTGTGATTTAACATGGATAATTATTTGGGTATAATATGTTTAACCTTTTGGGAATATAATAAAAGAAGTAAGAGATCAAATTTTAACGTAAAATATTTGTTAATGTTGAGGTTATTGAGGTAATTTTGGATTTATTGATGATTATTTATGGAATGATCTAGGTATAACTATTAGTGTTACCGAGAAAACCATAATGTAAAATGTATTATTTCTTCAAAGGTGGGTTTCAACATTTTAGATATTATAATTCCTGATGCTCATTATTATTTTTTGATTATTGTATAAATACTATAATAATATAATTTCATTCATTTTTATATTATCTTATTATGTATATTTTTATTTTAGTTATCCTTGAATGAAAAAAACATCTTGAGTTCCTTTAGTTTGGAGAAAAAGTTGGCATTATGATGGAAGTTGATTGATTGAATAAATTCCACATTCAGAGTATATTTCATTTTGTTTTTAGTCATAATGGTAAATGAATACATCAACTATAGGGTGGGGATATTTAATTTTTTTTCATATTATATTCATTTAAAATAAATCATTGTTTTTTTCACACATCATTTATCAATGTGTTTGTAGTCAATAACATCTTCAAGATCAGTTACATTATTGTGATTAATGTTCACCATCTCTCTCTATCATTATTCATACCTTATATTTTTCCTATGTGCCCATATTTTCACTTTCAACTAATTTCATCCAATTTTTAAATGAAATTATGTGTTCATTCAAATTAGCATCAAAATTCCCTTTCCTTTTTTCAAGAACATATTTTATTAACACTTTTAATGAAGTGAATTTTACATAAAGAATATTTCAAACACAAAACCCTTTACTATTGACAAAAGGTTAAAATTATAGGGATTCTAATTATTAATTTTGGGTGAATTTAGTACCTTGAGATTTAAAAATAAAACTATGTTCAATAGAATATACAACACACAACTCCAATCCTAAAAAAAGATTGAAGTATTTAAATTTTCTGATCATTAATCATAGATTATGAAATTTTGGGTTTTAAAACATGTAAAAAATTATGATATATTTATATACATAATAATTAATATATTATTATATAAAATTATTAGTAATTAAGAACTTAATATTTGTTGAAGCCATTTTCTTTTTCAAAATATGTTTCCATAAAAATGGAATTTATTGATTTTTTCTAGGTGAATGATAAATTCAATTTTTGGAACATTTAAAAATTAAAGTTGATTAAAATATAATTTTCGAAATTATAATATTAAAATAATATTTTTGAGAAATTTTTAGATTTTTCAGAAAAATATTTATTTTCTAGTGAATAGTAAAAATTTCTTATTTATACAGAAAAATTTATTATTATTGAAATCATTTACACATTAAAATTTTATTATAATGTTATTTTAATGTAAAATTAGTTCTATTATATTAATAATAATCCATTTATGTTAATTGGAGTAATATTTATGGAAGATTTTTTTATAAAAATATCTTAATACAGAAATCCCTATTATTTCTACCATATAAAAAATTTAAATCATAAAAAATAGATTCCATATTTCGAATCAAGTTGTCCAAATTATTTTAAGGATTAACATATTAATTTATTCATTATGAATAGTAACTATAGTATCTTTTAATTACCATTGAAAAGGTAAAATGTTTTAAATACCGTTAAAAATAATGTGTAATTGTTTATAATTTATTCAAACACTTACCTTTATTTTATTGGGTGAAATTTTTTTCCATAATAAAAAATAACATTAAAAATATGAACATTCTTCTATTAGGCTTTGATTTCGTCCATTACAATATTTTTGTAAATGATAACGAAAAAATTTCATGTTCATCTTTTTAATATCTTTATTTTTGTGACAAGGATTAAAAAAAATACTCTTAGTTCTAAATGGTTCTTTTAAATATGAATGAATTTTTATTAGGATAATTTATTTTAAATTTTTAGGGATGAAATAAGTAAATTAAATGTTTATGAAAAGATAACACGGTAGATATGTAATTAGTAGAAAAAAATTACAATAAATTAAAAAAAATAAAACTAATATTTTTTTGGTTAAATATTGCTTCCCAAAAATTAATATCATAAATATAACATAATAAATTTAATTTAATTTCCAATATGTAAATTAATTTGCTGTAAATTTGTTTCTAAATAAAAATATGTAAATAGATCCTCAAATGACAGTAATAGTATTTTATGTTAAATGATATTTCATTAAATTGTTTAAAAATCATAATAATATGTCAAGATGAATAATATGTTGATAAATGGTGAAAATGACCATCCCTTTTCTACTGTGTAGCCAATTTTCAACTTATATATAAAATTACAACCCTTTAAAAATGATAAATTAATTTCTATAATTATGGTCATAATTGGGTAACCAAGGGTTTAATCAAAAAACAAAAGGTTTAAAATGACATTAAAATCAGAAAAAAATAGGTTTGATGATTTTATTTTGACAATATATTCATTATATCAAAATTTATATCATTTTAGAACAATTTTACAGTATTTGGAAACATAATATATTACAATATTTCATGTGTTTCCAAAAATCACATTAATATGGTTTTTAAAAAAATTATATTTGGTTAAATGGTTTGAAAATTTAAGAAATATCATATATTTAACTAATTAAATTAAATATTAATGAAAATATAAAAAATAATATATTTTCTGGTAACTTTACTTTTTATGGTAACATTTTGGAAACCTAAATTATAAAAAACATTTATATCAAGGTAATTTTCACAAGGGTTAATGATGTGTTGAAACAATTAGATATGGGTGAAAACATATAACAAAATTCTCTATTTTTTAAAAAAATGGCAATTTATTATCAACATATTATTATATTTGATTTAAATCAGTTATTATCCATTTTATAATGGAAATCATTTTTTATTAACTTTATATTTATGTAATTCAATATGTTCCCCTCCCCTCAATTATGAAAAGAATCCTCCTCCCCTATCATCCTCACACACATTAAGTCATATATATGGAAACATAAATTACAATTATCTTAATAACTACCTATAATATTATTAGATTTTATGGTCTTCTTAAAATACCATTCCAAGCATCCTTAAGAAGAGATCAATAGGTAGCCTACTGAAGAAGTGGTAATTAATTTAGAGAAACTCATTTAATTTATTTCATACTATGACTCTTATAAATCCATGGAATTAATCACGAAATAATAAAATAAGAATATTAAATATATTTTATTTTTATTTTGATTATGTAACCACTAATATCAACCCTATATTCTATCAAATGGGAAGTGGAAGTGTCACTCATGCGTATGAGTGGACTACCACCTCCACATGGAGATACAATTATTTTTTAAAAATCATATTTCATGGATCATTATCATAACCTATTTATTATTTATATATTATATTTATGATATATTTATGGTCACATAATAATAATATCATAGATATCTTCTTAAAATTTCATCTTTTGGAAAATGATAGCATTGCTTGTGTGTATGTGTGGACTAAAACCACCACAAATAGATCTATTTCAACATTCAATTACATTTTAACTTGATGGTGATAATATTACAATTAATTAATATATATGATATGTATGATATAATAATTATTTTATAATTGTGAATTATTATTTATATGTATTTCAATCCATATACTATGAAGGGAAAGCATCGTTCATGCATATACATGACCTACTATCTCCCTAAATAGTTTAATTCAATTATAAATCATAATAGAACCATGATGAATGTACATTTACATAGACTTATGAACCAATAGATGCATGAAAAAAGTATTTATCACCAATAATAATTATTTTAATAAACAATTATCGATAAATGGATGATAATATGTCATAAGTAAATTATATATAGAATGGTATATATATATAAATACGGCTCTATAATAGTTTTCAAATAATTATATATTTATTATAAAGGAGGTTTTAATTAATATTCAACAAGATGAGACTTAATTTAAGGTGTTTATCTTTAAATCACATTTTTATTATGATTATTTATGGTTTAATTTTAATTTCAGAAATTTTATGATCCTTATTTAATAAATTCTATTATGCTTTATTCAAAAATTGTAATTTCTATGGAATAAATTTTTTTATCATTTCCCATAATTTAACCACTCAATATAGAGAGATAATGTATTTAATAAAAATAAAATATTTTTTATTAGTTGGTTGTGAATAATTTTCATCAATATTCATGTTTTCGAAAAAATATTTTTATGAATATTTTTTATTATTCTATAATTATAATATAAATTTATGGACATTTTTTATTTTATATAAAATTTTCAATGGAATATTCCATCCATTTTGTTAATGAGGTATCTTTAACCTTTATTAATAAATTGAAAGAAATATTTATTTACAAGTACATAATCTAAAAATAATTTTCCTCTATCATAAGAACTCATTGTTTTATCAATTATATTATAAGAATTTATAGTTATTTTCAAATAATGTTTTTCCCAAATATTTTGAAAATATTTTTTATAATAAAAAAGTGATTTCAAATGGAAAGTGTATTTTCCTCAAGAAAAATCCTAGTGCTCGTTCAAAAGGTATTTTCATATATGATAACATTGTTTGTCGCTAATTTTTTTTCATAGGGATGAAATCCAATGATACCATCATTATTTTATCTCATGGTTTATTATGATTATGATAATTCAATCATTATAATACTAATATTATTTTCATATGTTATACTGTGATGAAAGATTTATGAAACGTGATAACTATCAATCAGATTTGATATGATGATAATTTTATTATTGTATAATCCTATAAAAATCATAAATACGGTTTTCATTAATTAATGAATTTGAATTCAAATATATAACCGTAAAATTAATTAGGTAATGTTTTATATCTCATGAGATAATTATATTAAATGACTCTATATTAACGATCCACAATAGTAAAAAAGTCGATGTGATTTATCCACTATGGAAAATTGGTAGGTTAGTCAAACCCACAATGAGAAATATGTGATGATGCCTTATTTATTATGATATGAAAAAAATCTGATGATGCATGATCCCCTATTATTTGATTGTATTAGTAGTTATCCTCGACATAAGAAACAATTTCTTTATATATGATGATTCAATGATTTTATGGAATGATTTGGTTTATGATTAATTTATGATGTTTTATCACTATTATTATTAATTTATTTTGAAATGATTTAGTTTTATTTCATGACTCATACTTCTGATCTATGATATATTTGGAATGTAATATTTGTTTTCTGGTTATGATCTCATACACATATACTTATTCTATTCTTTCTTATGATCACTGATTAATATCTCAAATGTTCAGACTTACAGATCGTTTAAGAACCCTCTTTCTTATGTTTCCTTTCATCGGGTTATGATGAAATATTTTGAGTAAAGTATTTCATGAAGGGTACACATTAGTGGTAATGTTTTGATAAATGATGAAGATTTATAACACCCCAATAATGTATAATATTTTTCCCTTTCAATAAATTTAATTTTGTTGCTATTATGATTTATAAAAAAAAATATTTAATCACATACTAAGAAAACATTGTAAATTTAAACAAAAACTATTTTAAAGCTCTTAGAAATGTATCTATAGGGTTAGATTACATTACACACAACATTGACTTATTTTAGTTACTTTCAATACACACAATACCATGTTTTACCGTACAATAATATGTTATAAAAATATTATAATTTAATATAATAAGATATAACATAACCATTAAGTTTGTAGTTGTTAGTAGGTTTAAATATATTTTTAAAATATATGGTGTAATTCATTGGTTACAAATTAATTATAATTGATTATAATAACCAAATAAATATATAGGAAATACATTTATAAACAACCATTTTTATGCATTCAAATGCATTTTATAAAATTAAATTAAATAAATTATTATATGTGAATGACGTTAATTAAATATATATATTATATATCATACAAAACAATTTTATATTCACCCAATAGATTTGACAGACATAAAATAAGAACAAATTCAATTTTACTCACAAAAAGAAATAATTTTTTATGATACTTTTACCATCTTTAATTTGTGAACCTATTTTTAGTTCAATTTATGGAAATTTATATATTTTATATGTTAATATACAAATAAAATTTTCAATTGGAAAATTTAAATTATATTAGTGTTATATTTTAGAATTTTTCTACAATGTTTCATTTTTTAATGAATACTGAAAAATATTAAAATTGGATTGAAAACACTATTTTCTTGTATATAATTTATAGTGTTAAATTATATATTAAATTGGGATAAAAATATAACATGTAAAATTATAAATATATTATTACAATTTTAGGTCATTTAATTAATTTTCAATTAAAATTTATTGAAATCATTTCATGCTTTTGGACATTATATCTTCAGGGCCCAAATTTGTCGTCTCATCTATGGGATTAATATTAAATTAATTTATTCATCTTATAAAATTGAAATATTGAAAAAATTATTCTATATTTTGAATCAAAATAATATATAATATCTAAAAATAAAAAATAATTTTTACCAAAACTATTTGTGTATGTAATTATAACTGTTTACATCGATTGAGAGAAAAATTATCATAACAAGTGACTAAACATTAATCTTACAGACCCAAATGACCTAGAAAATTGTACAAAATCCATTATGTGGACATATTTCAACCATATATTCCCCTTTATCTATTATTTACAATTATTGGAATTAAATTTTGTATGGGATACCTCTCAATAAAATTTTCCATTTAATATTTAAAATAATTCCACTTCTCCTCCACTCTAAAAATTCACCCCCCCCATTTATTCAAACCTATAATGCTTTTTAGATCATCAAAACTCTTCACAAATAAGTTTCATATAGTCCTAACCTACTTCTAGAAGCCCACTTTTGGAATTAATCCAATTGAGGATGTATTTTGGTATAAACTAGAATGATTTACCCAAATAAGAGGACGTTAAACAGTGTTTAACCAAAAGGGAGCATAAGCTAATGGATTCTCATGAAACTTTTTACATCTATGATATAACATTAACATTCACCACTTACATCATTTTTTTGGTGTACCAACGACCCATTTTGATATATTATATCGTGAATACTTTAGCATCATTGAATTTAATTTTTTTTACTTTGAATTATCTTATCCATACGGTTTTGACATGAAAATTTCATTGTGGTAAAACTTATCATTGGAACATCGCTTTATTTTGTTATTAATAACATTATCATAGGAAAATAACTTATGTGTGGATCTTTTACAATGGATAACCCATTTATTTTATATATCCATTCACTTTTGTGATGGGTATAATTATTTCCGAATCTATATACCATTTTTACATGTGGTGTGTACATGACAATTAATTGATTTAGTAGGGAATATTGGAAAATCTATATCTTTTACTCAATATAGATATTTTATAAGGAACTTTTTAAATAAATTTTCATATATTATTTGATATATATATATATATGGAATTATTTTAAATTACATGACACAGGATTATGGTCATTTAATGTATTCCACTTGATTCATTAGTATTCTCATGAGACAAATCAGTTAGAAAAATCATATTGATTTTTACCGAATATGATAAGCTGTCTTGTGAATGGTCTTGATTTTAGAGATTATAAGTCCCTAAGAATCATGGAATCCAATAATTATGAATATCCATTATTGGTAATTCTGATATTATTATTACAATTAATCTATTATATTTTCCCCTTGATATTATATGTAGATATAGTTTATTCTTGGTTAATTGATTAAATTGAACGTGTTTCAATTACCTACCTTTTCATATTGATTATTAATTACATTGTTCTTTTAATGTATAATGATTTATTTTATTTACCTTTACATATCTTTTAATTTTAGTTTATTAGTTATTACTTATGTTGAATGATAACCCTTAATAATCATTTGATCTCACCCTTATTTTATTTCTATTCACCAAGATATAATGATTAATTATTGGAAAGGGTTTTAAGGATTAATTTTATTCGTATTTGTTTTTTGGTATGTTTGATTTTATATTTCCCAATGTAATATGGCTATCATACATGTAATCTAGTTTTCCAAAACTACTAAATAGAGCAGTAATTCTGGATTTGATTCCATGTAATCATTCATTTGTAAATAAGTAGGCCAACATGGATTCTTGGGTTGGAAAAATATAGTTGGTATTGGAGGATTTTTAGAATAATCCTTGGAAACATGATTTACAAAAACATATATTAATGAACAAAAACCTAAGATATACTTTTAGGATACGAATATAATAATTTCACGTTGAAATCATGTTTATGATTATTCGATTATTTGTGCATAAATTCATCAATTTATGTTATCTATTTTACTAGTTTAGGTATTATACATTATGTTTCATAGTTATATGACATAATTTATTGTAAGTAATCATTTGTAGATGTATCATAATAGAAATAATTTGACCCTCATAACTTCACATGATCCAAAAAGTATGAATGATCATATATTTTATGGTATTAAGCAAATATTTCGAAGGTAAATTGTATTCCATGAATTCACAATATATGAAGAAATTGTATCATGTACTAATGAGAAAGATAAATAATTCTCCAAGTCCTCTAGGTTAAATCATAATAAATAGGAGAATAGTGTAAAATATATAAATATTTATAATGGGAAAAGAGAAAAGATTATTTTTCCGTAAGTGGTAATTATGGAAAGAAAAACCATGGAATGTTCTTAAAAGAAAAGGTAGTTTTCAACTTGTATGGAGATAAAGGACACAAATCTTGGGATTTCATTGGTTATAATTCTTTATCCAATGTAAAATTCATTGAAAATAAATAGATAGGACCCTATAAAGAACAATGCATCAATAATGAAAAGAATATACCAAAAAATAGGTTAATAGATTATGGTCGAGTTTATGATACTAGCACAGGTGAAGAGGAAGGATTAACATGCCTATATATTTTGAACAGTGAGTTATGTTATAAAATTATTCATTAAATGATCTATTGGTAATATGCATTATGAATTATAGAAGGATTGTATATCAGTACAATTTATTTATTTATTGTAGAGAATATAATCTGTGTTACTAATAAAATTGATTTAGTCGAAAGTTAAACTATTTGGAATACACATGGTTGAGGGGAAAATAACAATTATTATGTTCCCAATACTGAGATAATGGAGTTTTAATAAAGAGATGATTGATTTGGATAGTACTAAATAACATGGAACAAATTAATGATTTATTTACAACATGGTTAATTCCATTGTTGACGGAGTTACCCTTTTTTTAGATTTAGGTAATATATCCAATGGTCTATTATCCATTCAAAAAATAAGGAATAATTTATGTTTTAATATTGTTTTTAACATAATTTATGTTATTAACAAATTATAGGGTAATAAATGGTGAAGATATTTACATGTTTGGTATGTGACGATTTAGACATATTTTATGTTGTTTGGAATAACAATAACAAAATTTTAGATATTCAGTTACCATATATCAATGTGTTGGATCATAATATTTTGGAAAATTTAACCCCTGATGAAATGATATAAGTTATACTTCAGATGATATTTTTGATATTATTGTATTACTTCGCCATATTTTGAAACCTATACTATAAAATGTAGTAGAAGTACTCTCTAGCATTGAAAAGGGATAATATTGTGCTTACAGAAATATATCAAGTAACTGTATTTACTAATATTCTTAGATAATGAAATAATTCCTCAACTCTAAGAAAAATAGTCTTTAAAAAATGTTCTCATATTATCATAATTTTTATGATATCAATGTATGTTATTCAAATATGCAGTTTATGATTATTCAATCAACAAAATTATCAGGAACATTTTTGATATCAATCACAATCAGAACATAATACTTATATTTTTTTCTATATATTTGTTTCCACTGATGTTTTCTAATTCAATAGACTAATTTTTTTGTATCCTTTACATATTCCATTCCCTATTATTAAGGTTACGTGTTATTGACTCTATTTCTGATGTGGGTTTTTCAATAATGTATCTATAAAATATCAATCCCTTGAATACTGAGATGAATTTTGAATTGTGAGGATGGAATTTATTTAATGGGGGAGAATATAATGACCGAAGACATTATAATACTTTTATTTTAGAATAAGTATAATTTTTTTACTAGTATGATTTATTGGAAACAACATGTTAATATTATTGAGAATTTATGAAAAACCAAATGTTTTTCTTTCTCTACCCATAATGATGAGGTTACATTTTGTGACATCATAAAATGAATTTCATTAGGGGATTGCATTACATGAAAGGATGAGTTTTAACAAAAAACAATATATTATAAAAATATTAATATTTAATATAATAATATATAAATTATCTATGAAGTTTGAAGTTATTAATAGGACAAAATAATTTATGAAAATAGGTTTTCTAATTCATGTAAACAAATTAAGTATAACTGTATATATGAACAACTTGAATATATTGGAATTTTTTTTATATAGAACCATTTTATCCTTCCAATATTGTTTTATCAAAATGAATTAAATCAATTAATGTTAGTAAATTATATTAATGAAATCCATATATTATATATTCAATAAAATATATTTGGTATTCATCCAATAGATTTTATAGACATAATATAAGAACAAAACATATTTTGCGCATAAAAAGCCTTATTTTTATGACGAAAATATGATTTTCTTTTAATGGAGAACATATATTGAAATTTTTTTAAATCTTTTAATCAGTTTTATATGTCAAAATGAACTTAATATTTTAAAGAGGAACATAAAAATTATCATAGGGTGAATTTTTGGTATTCTTTTGGAAAGATTCCTTTTTTATGAATAATGATAATAAATAATTTTAATTAAAAATAACTTTTATATGTAAATTATTCATAGTGTATAATTATATTTGAAATTGGTTTTACTATTTAATTAATTAAATTAAATATCATTTAGTCCAATTTATATCACTGAAATCAATTTCACATTTATATTGGATATAAAAACATTTAATTTTTTGATCATTTTTTATTTAAAAATCCAAATTGTCGTCATTTCTATGAGATTAATTGTAGATTAAGTTATTACACTTATTTAATTGGAATTTTGAAAAAATGGATTCCATTTTTCAAATAAGAATAATTTATTACTTATAATCAGGTTTTCATATATTTTTAACAAAAATACTTTTAAAATTAATTAAAATTAATTACATTCATTAAGAGAAAAATTAGATAACAAGTGACTAAAAATTTACTTTAAGAGCCAAAATGACCTAGAAATTTATTCAAAATCCATACACTATCTATATTTGGACTATATCCTCTAGATCCTTGAATATAGACTATTGTTTGAGGATAATTATATAGGGTATACCTCTAAAAATCCTATAACTTTTTATATATATAATAATTCTAATCCTCCACCACAATAAAAGGGCAACCATCCCTTCCATTTATTCAAACCTATTAACCCTTTGCATCCTCCAAAATGTACGCAAATATGCTCCAAAATCTCTCCCATTTTATTTTACTACTCACAATGTATATAAATACAACCATTTATGTCTTGTAGTATAATCCAAAATGAGTTACCCAAATATGATGTGACTATAGAGAGTTCAACCAAAAGGGATCGTAAGGTAGGGTATTTTCATCTTACATTTTATATATGTGAGATAAATTTCTTATTCACCACTCACATATATTTGTGTATTTAACATTCTTACAATTTTGATATATTATAAAATGAATCCGTTTTTCTTCATGGTATTTAAGATTTTACTATGAATTATCTCATCCAAGGGGTTTTAAATTGATAATTTATAATTGGTAGAAGTTATCTTTGCAATCTCAATTTATTTTTTGATTGTTAACATCATCAGGGAATAATCACTTCCTTATGAACATTTTAAATTGTAAATAACATTTATGATATATATTTATACTCTTATGTGATGAGTCTATTTATTTCCTAAACTGTATATAATTTTCAAATATAGTGTGTACATGATAGTTATTTCATTTAGTGGAAATTACTGGAAAATCCGTATATTTTACTCCAAATATATATTTGATATGGAATTTTTTTTGTAAATACTAATTGATTATTTGATATATAATTACTTTATTGGAATTATACAACATGGTTTGGAGACCTTTTAACAAATTCCAACCAATGCATTGATATTCTCATGATATGAATCAGTTGGCTATTTCAAATGGGTTTCTTCCCGATATGCTAAACCCTCCTATGAATTCCCTTTAGGTAATTGTTACATGTACCTATGAAACTAGGAATCCAATAATTTGGCATATACATTATTTATAATGTATATATTATTATTATTAATCCACGAAATTTTGTTTTTGATATTATATACATATATATATATATATATATATATCATTGTCAGTTTATTGATTGAATGGTATGGGTTTCAGTTACATCCCTTGTCAGGTTGATTATTCCTTATACAATTATTTAAATGGAATGTTTGATCAATTATTTAGCCGTATATATTTTTTATTCTTATTTATTCATTATTAATTCTCTAGTATGATTACCCTTAATAAGCATTTTAGATCACATATATTTTATTCCTTTCCCCATTAATTGAAGATGAATTCTTGGAATGAGTTTCAAGGACATGGTTATTTAGTCTTTGTAATATATTATGTTTTATTTTATATTTCCCAATGTAATATGGTTATCCTACATGTAATCTGGTTCTTTAAAAAATATAAACATACAAGTCCTTCATACTTAGATTTTATGTAATCATTACAATGTAATAATGTAAGGCACCAGCTCCAGGATTCTAGTGTTGGGGTGTTCATGAATGTTGTAAATAATATGTTTATATATATACCCCAAATAAACTATTTCTCTATAGATATGGAATAACTTGTAATTTTATGAATTGAATATTCATTTACATATATATAATATCTATTTTATAACAGTATGGTTCACTATATAGCATGCTACAAATTTCAGGTTTATCACGGCCTTATGTTTTTTACATATCACATCCCAAATGTTTATTACATGTTTATTACATGATTTATTCTATTATATATTTTCCTTATTAATAATTTTACATCAACCTTTCATAGGTTTCCACATCACTTGGGTATATATAATTTTTTTAGAGATATTGAAATCCCCTAATGAATTAATAAGTATAATATATTATTGGAAAATTATCCATTTGATACAATAAAAATGAAATTTATCAGTTTGAATTCTATTTTAACTCTATAATTCTCCAAACATGATGATCCATCAGTTGTAATACATTCAATAAAAATTATTGATTATTATTATTATTGATAGTTATATCTAAGAATTATAGATTGTATTAAAGTGAATAGTTATAGTATTTGTTTATGGAACCAGATCTGGGAGTGTGAGTATGGGGAATCACATGCCTGACCTATTATGGTGTTTGGATGCATCATCCTTGTGGATTTATTTTACTCATTGAATTGATAGTTTTTATAGATATTTTCAACATTGTAGTGGCTACCTTTTAGTCACTTCCAACATCCTTTTTATTATAACTCTCAAACTAAGATTTGGCATGTATTGAAGGGACTTATGGTGTCTTTTTTAGAACAAAAGTGCCTAAAATATAACTTTTTATGATTTATTATGCATTTACTATATCATTAAATGAACCTATAATGCATATGAACACATTTTAAGGATCTATTAGTGGTGTCCAATTGGATTATATTATTCACACAAAGAACAATCAACCTTATACCTATATCGATTTTCAGATTTAAAATTTTGATAAGACTAAGGTACCCACACTAGATAGTAGATATATAGTGAATGGATATGGTAGTGGTATAGGTATGTACTCTAGAGTATTTACATAGTGTTTTATTTACTTATATTCTTATACCTCTCATTGCCTACTTTTTATCACCACATTAAAATCATGGTTTAATTATTTGTATAAAATTGGGGTTATATTTTTTTACATTATGATACTTATTCATCCATTTGATTTCTGATTTTCTTTTGTTTTATTACTATTCATATTGTAAAGATATAATTTCTAAGGGTATAGTCTCCCAACAGATGGTATTTTGACCCACTTTTCTTATTATTATCTTATTTTATATGGAAACATACACATGAGTTCTTGTGGCTCTCAATATCGTACCCGATGGATCTGGTTGGGGAATTAGACATCTATGATTTTATTTACCATAAACTCAAAATGAAATAATCCCCATGATTAACTATATTTTATTTATTTACTTAGTTATCTTGAAAATTACTCGAGACACACTTTAAAAAGAATAATCATTTATGTAGAATAAATAAAATAAGGATTGACCAACTACACAAATGCATTATCCATCCTAGTCCATTTAAATTAGAAATTTGTGATTTAATAGGATATACATATCAATATAAACATCATATTTAAATCGATACTTTTGAACACCGTAATACCCCCAAAAGATTAAGAAAGCTAATAAATATAAATACCATTCCATATCACAACCACAGGGATACAAAATTTGTATAACCAATAAGAAAATACTTCTCTACATTATTATAAAAATAATTATTAATGTATTAAAAAATATATTATGATTTATAATACTTCTATAAATCATAAAATTGTAATATTCATCTATCCTATATGTAGCTATAATATTTTTAATATATGATGAACTTTATCTACTAAACTATTTATCTTAAGATGATATATTTTATATTCCATTTGAGTCAACTATTATGAATACCAATCATTACATTTGGATATATAAATATATATGTAAATTTTCATGATATGTGATATTATTCATGATGATTTTATAATATATAAATTTAATTATAAAAATTCAACAGTAAGAGTTTTTTTAATTAATTAAAATAGACAAATATTATTCAATTTAAAATAGTTTTCCTAAAAAACTTTTTTATTCCAAAAAATATGATTATACTAAAATAAAACATAATTATGATTGAAATTTAATCAATTATTTTAAATATAACTAGATAATATATATATTTCTTCAACTAATTTTCAAAACGTTTGGAGACTCTTAAAATACATAATTTTTTTATAATAACTGTTTGTTTTATTAATGTTTATATTTTTACTAATGAATGAAAATTCGTAATTTCCCAAAAAATGTAAAATAACACCCTATGTTAATTTATTATACTCATTTTAAAAATGAATGACAATTTATGAAATAAATTTTATAAATTTTCCAAAAAGTATGAAAATATTTACTCACAAAAATGGAAAATTCATCTTTAAAGAAACCTTATTTTAGAGTAAAAAATTTTTTTACTATAAATTTATATATTATTTACTATGTATTTTTTAATAATTTATATTGACAAAAAAAAATATATATATATATTTAATGAATTTATTTATACATTTCATACTCAACAATTTAATTTCTAGGTTATAAATTTCATATATTTTGTGTGTTATTTTAGCTTAGTGTTTCAATTAAAATACACTATCAAACATTGTATTATTTTCTAAAATACCATGGTTTTACAAGTAACCTAGAATGTAAAATTGTTTGTAATCTATTGTGATGGGTCATATAAGGGACTAGTTTGCATCCTTATGTAGAATTATATAGTTATAACTTATACATCATGTCAATTTAAGTCCCATAAAAATTTACCCAACACATGACTTGGAGTTAGGTATGGTAATTAATACATTAAAAAATAGAAGAATTATTTTTATGGTTATTGGTGTAACAAATATATTGATCAAAATAGTTTAAATCATATTATCACTCAAAAATAATTGAATTTATATAAAAAAATATGGTTGTGGATTATTAGAGATTATGAATTTTCAATACATTACCACCATGTGAAAGTGAACAAGGTTGTAGGTTCTATATTATGAAAGGATCATGCTATTTTTTCTATAAAAAGGGAAAAAAGGCCGAATATTTATGATTTTCAATTTTTTGAGCTATTGATATTTAAGGATTAGGAGAAATCATATTTTCATCAAATAAGTTCTCAACCTTCTAACCATGTGACCATCAAAGAAGTAGAGAAGGAAGAAGTATATTTTCAAAATAATGTGTGGAATGTTCCCAAATTCAACCGTAATTATGATGGAATAATATGGTTCAAAAATCAAAAAAAAATTCATATTGACACCATACTTAATAGAATATGTTTCTATATTCCTAGTGTATATGTAAATTGAATTTGAGAAACATATGTTAAATGTGATGATGCAACCATTACCCATACTGGAATGGAAATGTGAAAAAATTATTATGTATTTGGTCATCAAACTCCGCAAAATATCTAAAGGTAATAATGTTATTCAGGTTGTAGGTGATCAACTTATGAATTATATACACTTAATTTCCATTAGATAAGATTTATATCCTGATCAAGTTTCATAGATACATATTAATAAAGTGTTGAGTTTTCATGGTTTTCTAATCTCAATTATAACTGATTGAGATACTAGGTTTGTCTTAATGTTTTTTAGAAATCATATGTAGGCTCTGAATACACTTTTATGTTTCCAAAATACATATCATCATCAAAAAAGATTTTTATTTTGATAGAACAATTCTAAATCTAGAATATGTGTCTATATCATTCTTTATGTATTTCTAAGGTGGTTTGTATCAACACCTTCCACTAGTTTACATTTAATAAAATTATATAATTCACCCTAGTATTCAGATGTACCCTTATTAAAACCTCTATGGTAAGAAGTGTAGAACTCCATCATAATGGAATTATGATAGAAAAATAAAGATATTGGTAGCTACACTAGATAAGGAAATTGAAGATATATTTTGAATCATTCAATAGCATATATGACCAGATCATATGTGACAGAAAATTTATGTATACAATCATCAAAATGATCTAGTTTCTGATGTTAGTGATGGGTTATTCATATGAATATCTTAATCGAATAGGGTGATGAGATTTATAAAAAATGATAAATTGAATATATAGGTTTTTAAATCCCTTTGAAATTACACATCATATCGGGACAATATCGTACTTATTTTATCTCCCACCAAATCCCTCCCAAGTTCATGATGTATTCCTCATATATCTAATAATAAATTACATAATTGATCATTCATAGGTACTACACTCAATGGTAAAACTGCTACTGGAATATATTTCTTATGAAGAATATTAGTTAGAGATTTTGGATCTTATTAATAAATTTCTATGAAACATGTCCACTCACATAGTCAATGTTTTTTTTAAATCCACCAATTTGAGGATGCTATTTGGGAACATGAGGATATGATGAGGAAGAGTTATTATCATATATTGTTATTAATGTAGTTAATTTGGATGGTGAAATTTATTTTATGTAGTTTAAAATGTTACAAAGGTATATTTTAATGAAATATATTTATTTAAATAATTTTATTTCAATACTAGAATACATTACATGTGACAACGATTTTAGACAAAATGTGTTACATTATTTATATATTATATGTTTTTTATCACGTAGTCATTATATTAGTTTTTATGGAAAGTCAAATCTATATTAGGAGAATGGTATTATCTACACATTAATAAAATTAATTCTTTAGTTATCAAATTATTATAAATAAAAACAAATATTATTAGACAACAAATGTTCAAATTTTTTTATAAATGTAATATATTTATATTCATAAATAAAACTAATCACTTTTATAGAATAATTTTTAATTAATATTATACATTATATTCCCGATCAAAATTCTAAAAAATTTAACAGAAATTTTTATTAGAAAAGGATAAGAATAAATCCTATATTTTGCTTAAAAATTTAATTTTTTCTAAATATCTATTGTTATCCCATATTTGAACTTATATTAAGATTAATTTATTCAAATTATTAGTATTGACTTATATATATTTAATTAAATACTTATAATGATTAATTATAATTTTTTTAATAGGGCCCATTTTGTTTTTTGTCAATATGAATACATACCATGGTAAAATTTATTACCTTGGTATTTAGTAAATAAAGTAAATATGGATTAAAAAATATGTTGTATGGATGTAATTTTTCCTTATTATTATTTTTATTTTTAGTTAATTAGACGCTTAACACCTTACTATCTAAATATACCTATTTAATGTACACTTTCCTATAAAAATGACATATATTATTTAAATAAAATAATGTTATAGAATGAAAATATATTTTGTTTTAAAATTACCCTTATGAATAAAAATAGGAAAAAAAGTAAGTTATTAATGAATATATTTGTATATTCTGAGAATAAAAATTATTTATATGATGGATTTGTTTTTATAATTTTCAGTAATTACATAATGACCTTAAATTCTTATTTAACATCGATGTTGTATATCTCCATTTAATAAAAAAATAAAAAAATGATTTTAAAAATACAATAATTGATTTAATATCAATGATTTAGTTTAAAACATTATTATTATAGATTTATATGACATATTTTAATGGTTTGAATGAAATATATTCCACTTCACCTATTGTCTTGCTATTATAAAATTTAAATTTAATTAATTGTGTCAAAATTCAAAATAATGATATGTTATAAAAATAAAAATTTATAAATTTATTTAATATTGATAAAAATATTTAAATAAGAAAATAAATATTTTAAATGTTCTACATTTTCATAAATTTTCCATTTATGGTTTAATTTTCACCATATAACAAAAAATATTATAACCCTTATTATTGAAAATAGTGTTACTGTAGTTAAAATTTACGTCAGTTAACTTTGTGTTAATAAAAATGATAACACAAAAAATTGTATAAATTATATTGTTTGATTTTGATAGAACCCTATAAAAACATATATTTAATCATTTTATATTTAGAAGAATTGTTATTAGGAAGTAGTTTGTTATAATTTACTCTTTTGAGAGATACCAAAAGTGCCCCTCACTTTAATAATAAAAGGGGAACTCCTACATAACTTATTTACATTACATTGAATTTTCTATCTCAAAAAAAATCAAAATCAATTCCTTATAAAATTTCCTAGAAAAATTATCGATATTTTGATGGTCCAGAATGACCAAATATATTAATATTTGTAAGAGATGTAAATGATTCGTTTAGAAGAAGATGTAATCTCTTAACCCGATCACTTTATTTTATACTCATAATTACCATCTATAAAACTATGTTATTTAT
This sequence comes from Viscum album, assembly GCA_963277665.1. Lineage (NCBI taxonomy): Eukaryota > Viridiplantae > Streptophyta > Magnoliopsida > Santalales > Viscaceae > Viscum > Viscum album. The sequence goes on along the minus strand of OY728128.1, from coordinate 788,485,982 downwards.
AAAATAATATAAATTTAAACATCCTAAATATTATTAAATTTGATAATTATTAAAAAAACACAATTATTGTCCATGTTTCCCATTATACGATGTGTAAAATTGGTTCTCGTCTGTACGTATGGTATATCGTCCCCACGTAAAAATACAAGTCAATTTTCATCAGCATATTTTATGGTCATCTATAATTATTGGAATAAAAATTATATATGATATTTATGAAATAATTATAATTATATTTTTATTATGTATCTTATAACAATTTACCATCCAATTCATTGGGAGATGATAAAGTCATTAGTGCGTACCTGTGGACTGCCACCTCAACGAAGCAATGCGATTTATTATTCCTTTTTATTTATTTACATTCAAATGAGGGATATTATTTTCAATATATTGCATATATTAGATATAATAATTATATTTTTATGGTTCATTAAAATTAATCATTCTTTCATTCTATATTTTGAAAAATTAAAACTGCCTCCAAGTATACGTATGACCTACAATCTCATAGAACGATGTAATCAATTTTTCCATGTCTAACCTTTTTAGATGGATATAAATATATATTTAATGAATATTTTTGAAACACATATAATTATTAATATTATTTATATGATAGAACCATTATATATTTAAATGATATAAACTACTGACCTGATGTTCTAATGATAAACGAAATAGTTGACACCCAAAACCAAAATTTTAATTACTAATATCAAAAGGGGGTGTTTGAATGTTATATAACTATAATATATGAGATTATATGTTTTAATATTGCTCTAGTTCACATTTATAATAAATTTTCATTTATTACATAGTAGTTTAGAGATATTTTATGTAAGATAAACTCAAAGTATGTTTTTTATTTAACAATCTAATCAATATTTGGGATTTATTATAATGATGTCCCTACTATGGAATAATTTTCTTCCATATCCATATATTTAAATAAAAAAATTAGTGTTTTTACCATTCCCCAATTATTTTTTAAATTCCCTATTACCCATCATTACATTTTTTAAAAATGGTTTGAATGGATTCTTCTTATCATTTTTGAAATGAGGTACTTTCTGACTCTATGAAAAAAATGTGGATGATTTTTTTAACCATATAGAAACTAATGGAATTTTACCTATATCATGAATTATTTTTGGCGTAAATTTTCCCTTAAATGTTAAATGGTGCCCTTCAATGTTTTATTTTCCTATTATAATCGATCTTCATTTTAAAAAGAATTTAATTCAAAATTTAACGATTATTTTCTGCATGAATTTTTCCAAATGATATTTCAATGTCATTTTCATAATATTATGACATAATTTATTGTAACATATGATTTAATGGGGATATTAACCAGGGATACCATCATTATACTTTCTCTATATGGTCTATGATTATATAAAAATGTTGTAATGTTTATGAAACCCATTTATTTTTTGTTGGTTTTCTATGATGAAATGTTAATGAAACCCAATTATTTTCCAAGGTTTAGATATAATGAATGATTTATGATCATGTGGAACACATATTTGTATTTTTTTTTATTTGATATGTAGGGCCTATATATCCTTCTATCTGATTTTGTAAATGATTATATCTCATGATATAAAGAGGATAGAAAAGGGTAGTGAACCATGTTCAGAAATTGATTATCTATCATATGATATTCTTGGATGTAAAATATGAACACTATGGTGGTTCGGGGAGTGAATAGATTCCACTATTATATCATTGAAAATGGCCTTTTACTATTAATGAAATTATTTTATATTCTTATGTGTGTGATAAAAATTAATTTCTTCTTTCTATATAAAGATTTCATGGTTTAGATTCATCTGTTTCCCTATGACTCATGTATTATGAACATCCTTTAATTTTTTACATGACATAATATTTTGATATTTTATATGAATGGCATGGTTATAAATTGTTTATATCATGTTCTTTTAACCTTTTTCTCGTCTTTTCTTACATGATCATTGATAAATTTATTGCTTTCCCTTATTGAGAATATGATCTTACCATTTTCTTATGTATATTTTTCGCTAGTTATAAAGAAAGGTATCATGCATAATATGACTAAAGAGGGTTCTAGTTATGAAGTAATAAGGGTGATATTTTTTTTAGATATTTTACGAACTAGTTTTTTATTTTTATATGTTTATAAATATACTAGACGTAAAATATTTTGGAGTTGATAAAATATTTTGTAATGAATATTCACCTATAAAGATAGAATTTTTTTATGAAAAATATGGGTCACTAAATATTTCCTTATAAACCTCCATGAAATAAAATTTACTTCCTCATTATAACTTCTATTTCTTAAATGATAAGGTTACTAAAAGATGACATACATCCTTAAATTATGTGGATTTCATCTGAGGATGTTTATAGACTCAATACAAGTATAAAACACTAATTTTCATTTTCTTTTTAATTGTTTTCAACCAAACCTACCATAACCATAGTAATATAATCAAATCAGTATCAATTTTATATTTAAGTTTTATTATTTAACTTAAATAATCATTATTTATTCCATTTCATCTACTAATAAATAAAATATAACATTAATTGAGCATTTTATGGACTATCATCTCCACGAAGTATCATTTCTCATTTTTCATCTCGATTGACATTATTTATCCAAAACAAATCAAATATGTTCTAAAAACATTAAATAATCTTAATAATGTAAATATAAATCAATAGTAATCATATTACATACTTCATTAACCATACTCATTGATATATAGGTATTATAGGTTTTGGTTTGTTTTACCACATAAGAAAATATATAAAAATATACAAATATATGACTATTGGAAAATAAATATTACCATTATTATAGGTTAATAAGAAAATTATTATTTTTTATTATTTATTTATGTTTTTTACTATATATTTAACTTATTATTTAGATATAGTATCAAATAACTACAATTTCTGAAATACGTTGACACGTACTCAATTTTCACACAAATATATCAAAAATAAATAATAAATAAATAGTTAATGATAATAAATGAACTATATTTAATTAAATGATGATTATTATAATATTTATAATTGAATCGTATACACATAATGTGATTATTCAATATGTTTCCCATGTGTTTAGAAGAAATCATGAATATTGTAAGGGTTTCATATATTTATGTTAACCCCATAAGACAAATTTATTTCTATAAAACTTGTTTTATTTAAAATGGTGTTTGTAATTAACCTTTAATATTTTATACAATGATTCTATTATATTTTATCACATTTAATTTTCAATTAAATATTCTTTCTCTCATGGGGTTGACTCAAAAAATTATAAATGCGGTATGAGATTGTTATATTAAATTCCTTTCATTTAGACATGTTTGTATTATGAACTAAATTTTGTTCATATTTTGTACATGATACCTAGTTTATTCATTATATCATTACATATCATACATTTCATGTATATTGGGATCAATTTATGTATCTCTATTATTCAATTTGTTTTTATTTTAATATAACTAAAACTATAATTTATTTCTTGACTCCATTAACTTTTATTAGAGTCATAAATTCTCTACGTGATTTTGATTTTGTAATCCCATTTTATCCACTAAAGTCTATTAATCAAGGAAATGTAATCTTTTTTTTATGGGGATGTAACTTATTTTCATTGATAATATCATTATTGATTAAATACCATCTCAAATAAAACAATTACATTGGAAATAATAAATCCCATTCTTTCAAACCTATCATTTACATTATGTATATATTTTCCAATTTGAAAATGTTATCCCCTCTATTTGGTAACTCTAATATGGATACTTTTTATGATTCTCATAGTTTAATATATTTGATTTAATTGTTGAAATTGAGTATCATTTTAGGATAAGGTTATGCAATAAGTGTATATCATAATATTTTGTATTCTTTTCCATCCTTTCAAAATCAAATGTTTCCCCTTTCATAGAATTCTTATCTACAAAATTAGATTAAAATTTTCAAAAATCCATTATTAGAGATTTCTTAAATAATAAAATTTTATTATAAGAAAATAATTTCTTTCCATCATTTTCAAAATGGCATTTTAAAATTAACATTTATATTTATTTATTTTTCTTTCTTTTAAAATATAAAAAAAACTTATTAATAATTTTTTTTCATAAGAACAGATTTCCAATAAATTTTTATCATATTTCCAATGACTAAAATTATTACAAAATAAATTACTTTTCCATTATTGAGTGAATGTTATTTAAAAGGTTTTCAGTTGAAAAATATTAATTTCTATTATTCATTTAAAAATTAATATTAGTTAATTATCATGAATGTATTCTTTGTCTATGTGTTGATTATTTTCCTATGTTTTCACAATGGAGAACTAAAAAATACATATTTTTCAAAATTATCCATAACTACAATTTTTATTGATAATAATATTCTATATATGACTGTAATTTCATTTCCAATTTCTTTTAAATATTATTAACATAATTTTTATCTAGTAATTTAGGGTTTTTCACCTAGATACCATAACATTAAGTGATTTGGGAGATTATTGATATAACACTATAACCTTTTTCTATATAGTATAAATATAATATTCTATATTTTCAGGAGGAATGGTATTTACCTAGAAATTTACTCAGTATTTTTGTAAACCAATTTATTTTCCATTCAATTATCATGTTATGATTATTTTTGGAATTAAAAATATTTTACTTGTGGGATTCCATTTGAAAATGACAGGAACATAATATTTGTTTCATTAGTTATTTATGATACGATGATGATTTATTTGATTTGTAATATATAATTATGTATGATTACATGTGTTGTCTTATATATCTCTGTAATGAATTAGTTTAAGTTTTTACCTTATGAGAAATCCTTGTAGACAATGAGTTGTTTCAAACATACATTGTAAAAATGATTTTCATTACATTTTTATATGTAGAATTAATGATTTTTTTCATAATAGTGTAGGAAAAATATGTTTTCTCAGAATGGTTTTTATAATCTTATGGTTTTGATATATCTTTATGTTTTTATATTATTACATTATTATATATTGTTGTTCCATTTAAGTTATTTTACATTCTAAATGTTTCCCTCACATTTAAGATGTTATTCAAATTTATGTTATTCCATTCCTTATTCATCGTTCTACGAACTATAATTTGTTGGGTATCACTTTCTAATGTATCATGATTATGCCCATTGATCATATTATTCTAACTAATGATCATTGAATTTTATTTTTAACTTCTTTTTAACCTTAATGAATATATGAGTTACCTCATTTCTTATGATTCTATTTCATCATTGTATAATGTTGGGTGTAATATATGATAAATCCGTATGGGAGTCTATTATGGTTTGTTTATACTGAAATTTTAACTAGATTTTTAAAGTAAAATTTGTGTGTAACTATTCCTAAAAGACAGTAAACTAAATTATTCTCTAATTTGTGTTAGATTATTATGTTATGCAATACTAATGTGAAATTTGTGCAATATTAACTTTTATCATATAACTTAGTATAAATTATTATTTATAAAATTATATGTTTTTAACACCAATCCTAGGTGTGTAGAGTTTTTCAAAACTCAGAACTTAATCCCTTGATATTTTTAAAATCACTCTACACATTGGAAATGCAATATTCATTAATTTCATATGAGGTATATTTTTATTTACTAATTTATATATATAATATTACATATTGTATAAGGCATCAGTATAAAAAATAACATTATAATAAGATAAGTGAATAATTTGACATTAATTCACATCGAGTATATTCTTGATTTTATAATTTTAGATGATTGGATATTATTAAAACATATCGTCCCATAATCCAATAAGTGGATACTATCAAACAAATATCCATTTTTATGCCAAATGAAAACCTTTTAAAAATAAAACATGATTTATTTTCTTGATAAAAATCTTCTTGACTTATTCCTTTCTCTTACTCATCCTTATAACCTATGAAAACTTTTTATAAACATGGGACAACCATAAAAACTCATTAAGGGATAAAATAAGGGAAGACAATGTTATTCCATGAATACATATAAACCCATTAACTCCTAAAAATTAGGAAAACGCCATGAAATTGATAAATCCTAATGGTAATTAGTGGAATCCATATCATACTTACACTTTAGGTTTTACATATATATAAGGAGTAACCATCATGGTTATATTTGGAATAACCATAATAGTGTATTCCCTAAAACTATTTGGAGAAACCTATTTGTTTAACTCTATGTAATTACCCAATGCATTGGAAAGCTATCATGGGATCACCTGCCCTCGGTTTATCAAGATACAACCTATATACATAAGAAATTCCCACGAACCACAACATAATCATAATTCATAAAACGTGCATAAAACATGTCACTTATTACCTGAAAATCCATAGGTATTTGTTTCTCATACTAATAATGCTTTAGAAAAATCACCAATGTTTATGTGGTTAATCATGACTTCATATAGTTGGTTTAGAATAACCAAAAGAGCTCTCATTTCAGCTACAACTTTATTCGGTTTCTTATTACGAAACCCACCACAGTTTTACTAACATACATTGTTATTTTGGTTCCTTATAGATTCATCCATTTACAAATACCAAAATTTTCAACGTGTGTACATCAATAAAATCTTAATATACTATATAATGAGGTGTGTAAACAATAAGATATACTTATTCATGTTATATAAAACTCATTCAACTTATCTAAAATACCTATGACTCTTTCAAATATTTTAACCATTTTGGTTATATAAAACATGTCACTTATGCATAAATAACACCCTAACAACTAATGTTATTTAAAATGACCTTTGATAACATCTATAAGGACACAACTTAAAAAAATTACATGATCTTGAGATAAGTCAATAATTTGACATTAATTCACAGTGATGATCTATTTAGGTTTATTGTTTTAGAGAATTGGTTCATTATTAACAAAAAACATCTCATTATCATTCTAGAAGATAATATCAAAACTGTATCCATTTATTCCACATAAAGAATTCATTTTAAAAATAAAACAAGAGTGATTATCTTGATAAAAATCTGCTTGAATTTTTACTATCTCTTACTCGTCCTTATACCCTGTGAAAACATATTAAAAACATGGCATGATCATAAAAACAGTATAAGGGATAAAATAATGAATAAAATTATTCCATGAATATTTAATAACACATTAATTCATAAGATTTGTAAAAAATTCATAGAAAGCATAAATCATAAAGGATACATATTGAATCCATATCATACTTACATTATAGCTTTCAAAGATAAATAGGGAGTAACCTTCATGGTTACGTTTGGAATACCCATCACAGTATATTCCCTAATTTTATTAGGAGAAAACTTTTTTTAACTATGTATCACTACCCAATGCATTGGAGAGCTATGACGGGCTCACCTGCCATCAGTTTATCCTAGAACCTCCCACATTTAAAATAAATTCCCATAAACTGTAACATAATAATAAAGTATAATACACGCATAAAGGAAAAATTAAATCTCATCATTTTTATCAACTTTTAAACCTATTTATATAATCAATCCATTCTCAAAACCAATTTCAACCCCAAAATAACTAAAAAGTAAAAATGGTATTTAATTTTATTTTTAAAACATTATTGCCTATATAGGACATTAAAAAAATAATGGTCATGACGGAATAAATTTAATTTTCTCTGCATACATTAATAAAATACATTTTTAAAAACCAATTTAAGGAATTTAAAAAAGTGATTTTTGAATCAAAATGTCCAATAACACATTGAAAAAACTAAAATAAATATTCAAATGATCATTTGAAAACATTAATGTTTATATATGAAAATTCATAAAAATATTTTTATTACATGGAAATTATTGAAATATATTTAGAAGAATAAATATATAAAACATTTAAAATAATGTTTTAGTTAAATAGACCCTTACCACTTGAGAAACAATTTAATAAAATTTATTATAGAATAACATTAGAAATAATATTAAATATATTGAGAATATTGTAATTAATTACATAACATGTCAATAGGGTCATATGTACACCTTATTGGATAATAAAGGTTCACAATATCAGTATATTCCTCAATAAAAGGATATTGAGACGCTGACCCTTACAAAGATTGTATCATTAGTTTATTGATAAATCAATGAAATAAATATATGTGAAAAATATAAATACACACAATATATGTGTATATTTAGTGTAATATAATCAATGTAAATTCACACATTTTTTTGGAAAAATGTATCCAATGACATGGATAATTAACTCAATGAATGGATATTGAGTAAAGATTTACCTTACATCGAGTCTGACATGTCTCGTTATTCTTTATATTTCATAATAATAGAGTTACGTTAATATTTAAATTCATTTGAAAAATTTTCCATTTTATTATTCATTTTATATTACTTATTATCATGTTATATATAGTATTTAATTATTTTATTTCATATAAGATGTTTTGTCGATGTTCGATACATGAGAAAAAATAAACTTGTTTTGATGGGAATTTTCCATGTGGTCAAAAGTATATTATATCCAGAATGATATTGTTGACTTAAATATAAAATATATAAAATATGTATTTATTTATAAAATTCCATAACATTTTAAGGTGATAAAGTAAATGCACTGTTCATGGGGATGGTATGTTGTACGTACGCTTGAACGCTACTTTCAAATCATTGTAATATTAAAGGAATGAAAAATAAATGATACATAGGTATATTATAATATATTATAATATCTAGGGTATATACATTAAATATGGTCATTAAAACCATTCATTATATGTTTCATGTATGGAATAAATGAGTCATATCACTTTCAAGGGATGGTAGTCCACAATTCCTCAAATGAAATTAGGTTATTTACACATTTTGGAAAGCATAAAGGTATGTTGTAAATAAAAATTAAAGAATCAAAGTTAAAATATAAATAAATGATATATAATATATAATTACATTCCCATTATAATGGAAACCATGATAAGTGGTACAATAAATTGAATAATTATCGTTTCGTGAGGCTGTAGTTCACCGTACACAGAAACAATTTGCTCTATATCCATTAGATAGAGGTGTGTGTAAGTGTATGTTGAAATTTTATCTTTAAAAAAATAATTTTATATTGATGATACTAGTTTTTTTATGAACTAATCAAATAAATATAGGTTTTGGGGTTGGAGAAGGAATATAAATGAAAGGAGCTTCAAAGAAGACGTTGACACTAAATTGGGTAAATCATTTTAATTTGAGCCAAAAAGGCTTTCTCTAGTTGCCTTCAGCCCAAGGTAAATGTTATAGGAAAAAAAGTTGGATGTTGGTAGATTATTTGAGTATAATTTGGGTGACTCAAGGGTCTTTATAGGTGTGAGTAAGCGGGTAGAGGGGGTGACCTTTTATAAGATGGAGGAGAGCAATTTTGGAATGTCTTGAAATGCTATATTTTTTAAATTGATTATTCAATTATAATAGATTCAAAGTGATATATTTCAATGATTATATGAGGATGAGTCACAATCTTTTTAAAAGTTGGTTTTATAAAATTTTAGGTCACAATTTTATCCATATATTTTGGCTTTAACCATTAGTTAAATAAATTAACTCTTAACATCTCTTCTTTTATTTTTTCACTATATGGTTAATATAGATACCATAAAATACCAATTTACCCAAAAGTTGATAATTAATAAAAATTTAACACTATATAAGGTAGTCGGAATAATCATATATTTTGTTAATTATTATATCATTTAATAAAATGTTATTTTAAAAAAAAATCATTTATGTCAATTTTGACACTATTTAGTAATTAAATTTTTTTGAAGACATAATATATTTATTCATTAAAAAAATACAATAACTCAAAGATAAAATTTCATAATCATAAAAAAAAATTATGACATCATAATAATCAAATTACATTAATTTTAATATTCATAATTTCATTTATTTCAATATTTTGTTAATATGGTAATCACTTCATCATCATTGTGTCATAAAAAATATATTTATATAATGTCTAAAAATTATAAATAAAATAAAATGATGTATGAAATCTAATTAGATTTATAATTACTATTTATTTTCAAATAGATCAATTATATTACCACTCATTAATTTTTTTACTAAAAAAGATACATGTTTAGATTATATTTCTCTTTACATTAAATTAATTATTATAAAATGTCATTATCACACCCAAGTGGTTCCAAAATAACAAAATCATGGCCTAAGGATTTTTTTGGTCTCCCAGGACTCATCCAATAAGATTAGGAACTGTTGTAGGATAGTTTTATATTATTGTAATATTATTTTATACCCTTATTTACAAAATTTAGCATTTCACCATGGAAAATAACACTACTGAAAATGGCAGTATTCCAAACGGTTTTATGACAACTATTTGAAAAACCACTAGTATACTAGTTTTAGAGAAAACATTACCAAAGGATTGTTGAAACAATTGGTATAGTAATTTTATAATGATGATTTCCCAAGGGATTAATAAAATTGTTCAGAAATAAATGATTTCTATAATTTATACCAACAGTTTCAACAAACCGTTGTAAATGAATAGAATTCCCAATGGTTATTAAAAACTACAAGTTATGTTTTCCACCAAATACACAGCATCCCAGCTCCCCCATCCTCATGATTAGAGACCTAATCTGATACTCTCATGAAGCTGCCTTTTTACATTAGGCTGTGAAACTCATTCCACCCAATAGATACATCTTCAATCTTTCAAATTTTTTATTTATACAGTTCAAATTAGTATATGGTACCATAGTTTTAATTTTCTTCATCTATTTTTTTTGTTTTGATTTGTCCTAAACCAGAGTTTCTTATGATCTATGGCATGGAATTCCATACACTTTGATTTGTATTCTATTTTTGTTCTACAATTCAATTGTTATGATTGTGTGAATAAATTATATTTTAATTCTTCATAGCCACTACATATATGTAGTGTTCATGAACCATATGAACTATTGGTTGGAGGTGAGATGTATCCCCACTCAATGATGGATAAGGATTTCCTTAGTCATGTTCTCTCGAGGTGGGTAATGGATATAAGGATTGTCCCTGTGATGTGATTTGGGATGGTTGGGGCAGTGGTGTAGGTGGTTTTCCATTTTTTTAGTGGGTTTATATGGACATTTCTATTGAAATTAGTTTAGTTGGAAATTTTATTTGGATTTCATATTTATAGTTTTTTTTCAATGAATAATGGTAAGGGTCGTGATATTGAGGATGAAATGGTTGTTGGATGGGTGATGGATTGGAATTTTGATGTTGGTTGGATTGGGTATAGGTAATTTTCATGGTATTATATGGGTATTTCCTCCCCTAAATACTCCACCCCCATGGAAACCCCCCTGAACACCCCATAGACACCCCCACCCCCTGGATGACCCCCCCAACACCCCATAGACACCCAACCCATTGGACAACCCCCACCCCTGAACAACCCCACACCTATGGACACCCCTCACCCACATGGACAGCACCCACCCTCCCCCACCCCCTGGACACCCCCACCCCTGGACACCCCCTCCCCCTAGATAACCCCCCACACCTGGACACCCCCACCCAATGTAAATCTCCCCGACACCCTGGACACCACAACCCCATGAACACATACCACCGCATTTGACAACCCCCAACCCCTTGGACAACCCCCCCCCCCCCCCGGACACCACCTCACCTCATGCAATCCACCCCACCTCCAAAGTTCGTGGCCCAGTTTTTAAATTGGGATTAACCATGTAGGTGATTTCCCCTTTCCCCAATGACATTTCCTAAGTGACCCATAGAGCCTTATAATTAGAAATTTCCAAGTTTTGATAAATTTAATTGGTTGTTTTGAATGAAATGACTAATGCATGATGGTTTTTCTTTTCATATGGAATAAAATGGTTTTAAATATATTTACCCTAAGATAAACTGTAGGGGGTTGGGGGTTTGTCTAGGTGGGGCGGGGGGTGAGCTGCAGGGGTGTGGTGGAGGGGTGTGGGCTGTCCAAGGAGGGGTGTGGGCTGTCTAGGGGGTCGAGGGGGGTGTGTCTAAGTGGGGGAGGGGGTGCGGGATGTCCAATGGGGTGAGGGTGGGCAATCTAAGTGTGGGAGGATGTATTAATGTGGGGGTGGGGGTGTCCTGGGGGGGCTGTCCAGGTGGTGGTGGGGGTGGGCTATCAAGATGGGGTGGGGGTGGGCTGTCTATGTGGGGGTGGTGGTGTCTCAGGTGTATGGAGCTGTAGGGGTGTGGGGGAGGGGGTGTGGCTAGTCTGGTGAGGGGAGTGGGGGTGGGATGTCCTGGTGGGGGAAGGGGTGTGGGTTGTCCAGGGGGTGGGATGTGTATGGGGGTGGGTTGGGCTATCTAAGTGGGGGAGGGGGTGTGTGTTTTCCATGGAGTAGGGGGATATGTCCAGGTATGGGGTTGGGGGGGATGTCCATGTATGGGGTGGGGGTTGTCTAAGTGCGGTGGGTTCTATCCAGTTGGTGGTGGGGTTGTCTAGGGGGTTTTAGGGGGGGTAGGGGTTGTAGGGGGTGAGTTGTAGAGGGGTGGGATGTTGAAGGAGGGGGTGGGGTGGGTTGTCCACATTGATACTCTACATAAATTATAGGAATCACATATAACCAATGTTACATGTGTTCAGACATTAATACATTTCTTGAATTTCTATACCAACACTCAATTTTACCCTTCCAAGAATAAGTAATATCTATAAAGATATCTCACTCTAGTTCTTATCCACTATCCATATTGATCTCATATAAATTTATCATTCATACAAATCCCTATCACCTAATGATATGACAAGGCTCATAATCCCATGAGTAGTGTCCCATCAAAAGTTGGATCATATTACTAAACAATATAAATATGATCATATTTGACACACAGATAAAAAATTTTAACCATACAAAATATTATATTTACACCTTATATCATAACCTATAATTAGCTCTCAGCTAGCCTCTAAAGGATTTAATAAGCCACATCCCTAGCTCAAAATATGGAGGTTTGTTTACAATTAGTTTTGTTTTATTTTAATTCATGTATTATATTTAATGTGGAAGATAAAATCATTTTCATGTGTGATATTTGGAGGTGTGTTTACAAGTAGGTGTGTTGTTATTTATATGTATGATATTCATTGTTTACAAAAAAAGTCTTCTATGCCATCTATAATAGGCTTAATTTCATACTACAATTGGATAGTGATTGGATTCTATGACCCTAGTTTGAGGGTCGACACCCCCACCACCAAGGAAAGCCACCACCCCCTAGACAGACCCCACCACCTGGACACCCCCACTCCCTTAAACAAACCCCCTAACACCACCCCACACTCTTAACACCCCCACCCCCGTTGGAGAATCGCACCCTTGGACAACCCCTCGGGACACCACCCCACCCCCCTTGACACTCCCGACCCCTAGAGAGCCCCAACCCCTAGACACCCCCACCCCCTAGACAACCCCACCCCCTTGGACAACCCCCACCCCTCTATGTATCCCCCAACCATGGATTCCCCCATCCCCATGGACAACCCCCCCTGGACAACACCCCACCCCTTGGGAACCCCACCCCTAGAACCCCCCAATACCCCTGGATAGCTCCCCAACCCCAAGACAGCCCCCACCCCTAGATACCCCAAGCCCCTAAGATACCCCACCCCCTTGGGCAATGTATGTGATCACTCAAATAATCACCTAAAATATAAAAAATATTCGATCTAAATTTTACTCTACTGTTGAATAATTCTCATCTATAGGTGTATATGATATTTTACACTCATGTATAAATCATCAATAATATTTTTTTAAATATATTATTTAGTAGTCTTTTATATTATGAAACTCATATAGAGTAGTGTGTCAGTTATGGTTTCATATAATGTGAACAGTTCTTGTTTACAAAAATATATTTTTTATGAAACTATAATTTTATTGAATTTATATTGACGATGTGACTTATAACACTTATTCACATAATAGATAGAGGATGGATGCATGAAACCAATGAGATCTCAAGTGATTTTCAAAAAAAATGGAGATATTATTAGATTTTTTATTTCACAATTCTTTAGATAGTGGTCACACACAATTCCTATGTTACAATTGTGTTGGATAACCTTAGTTGAGCTGGGAAGAAGTCAGCTACCAGAAAACAATCAATGGTTTTCAAGAAAACTTCTATGTGTGGTATCAAAATGGGGATAAAATGAAAGCTCAAAATTTTTATTATCCAAATGAGGGGATTGGATTAGAAAATTTGTTAAATGACCGCTTTCCATTTCTTCGTCTTCATAGAAAAGAATGGATTATAACCCAAAAATAATTCAATATGAGAAAAAATATGAATTTAATGCAAATGATGATATTGTCATGGTGAAAATTTTAATGATGCTTCCACGACTCCAGTATATCGACAATGCGGTAATATGAAAAAGATGCAATTTTTAATCTGATTGTTTCATGGGAAAACTATGTATGTAATTTCTAATACTTCCATAGATTAAATTCTTACCTACATTAAGTACTTACTTCTAGATGATGAAAATATTACTTCAAAACACTATATGTCATGGAAGTAAGTTGAGGAACATGGATTTTTATGAAAAAAAATTCATCCTTTCCCGAAAGATTTCATTTTACTCTAGGGAGAAACTGATGAATGAAATGATTGTGTAAAATGTGGCACATCCCGCATGAAGCCAAAATATGATTGAACACCATCCCTTGAACCAAAAAAAGTAATGTGGAATTTTCCCTTGAATCCAATAATCCATAATTTTTATATGTATAATTATATATATATATAAATATGATGGCATGATACCGAGAGAAGGAAAACTAATGATGTTTTAGTTCACCCTGTAGATGGGTTTCCATGGTGGATATTTGATTGCAGAAATCCTGATTATGTAGCTAACATGAGTATTGTGGGACTAGAAATTTTATGTCATGGTTTTAGTAAACTTGGGAAGATTCATACGTCACACAACACGTGGCTGATTTTTATACATATCTATAACCTTCCCCCATGGTTCTGTATGAAATAAAAATTCACTATCATGAGTATATTGATATATGGCCCTTCTGATCCTGACAATGATATAGGCTTATACATGAATCCTTTAATAAAAGAGATGAAACATCATTTGGATGTGGGTGTGTGAAAATATGATGCATGTTTTAATGAAATATTTTAGATTTATGATGCGCTTATGTGGACAGTCGATAATTTTTTTTCTTATGCAGTGATGTATGGATGGAGCATGAAGTGAAAACTATCATTTCATATTTTTATGAATAATACATGATCTAGAATTATAAAACTATTTTATAGTTTCAGTTTTATGGTACATTGATGATTCTAGCCAATAGACCATCCATATAGAAGTAATCATTGAATATATGACAATAACATGGAGACAGACGATCCACCTTAGAGTATGTTTGGAACTGATGTGCGTAATTAATTAAAAGTTATTTTTTTTCATTTGAGAAGTGTGAAATAAAATATGGAAAGAGAAAGAATATTTTTAGTGAGACCTGTAACAATTGGGAGAAGAGATGTATCTTTATTTATTTTACTTATTGGTAAAAATAAATTTCACTTCATTACTTAGACGTATTGCATATTGAAAATAAAAATATGTGAAATTTTGCATTCGATTCTTCTAAATGATAAGGGAATGAAATAAGATGATTCACAGTCTTGGCTTGACTTGGTGGATTAGGGAATTGGACCATAATTACATCCTATGTGTATGAGTGAAAATAAATGGAATGTTCCATGTGCTTCTTATGTGATCACACCAACAGAAAAAAATGAAAATCCTAGAAGTATGAGGGTATATTAATGTTCCTAATGGAAATTCAAGAAACATATCTTAATGGGTCAATAGAAGATAGTTGAAGCTAAAATATTTGAATATTCATGATTATCACATCATTTTTCATGATTTGATTCTAATAGAAATATTCCATTTGTTGTCCAATAATTTAATGGTGATTGTTTTTTGGTTGTGACATTTTTTTAAAGATTATTATGCTAATATGTTTTCGAGGTCTTTCTTGTAAAAAATGTTGGAAGATACACCATTAATTTAATGTGAGTTAGTGAAAATATTTCCCCCATAATTTTTCACATGCATGATGCATGTGAGGGTCCATATTCCAAATAAAATAATTCTTGAAGGACCTATTTTTTTCGTTGGATGTAACGAATTGAAAGAAATGTGTACAAATTAATGTCTTCTGTCCGAAACATTAATCATCGTAAAGGTTCTATTGTTAACTGTTACATTGATCAAGAATTTATGGATTTATTATCTATGTATTTGTCTAATCTTACTAAAAGAATGAACACAAAAATGAGAAATGAAGAAGAAAATTTTGGTCAAATTGAACCCATTTTAATATCACTTTCTCAAAGAAGTTGAATTCCTCAATCATATAATTTGGTGAAATTAAGTCTTAAAGAGTGAGAGATGTCACATCTCATATTTTTGTTCAATTGGGATTTGTTAAATGGCCACATTAGTTATGTAAATTAAATATTTTTATATTATACATTTTCTGCATTACTCGTCATGGATGTTCATCATTTCTTATGAGATACTCCAAATGGTTTTTCCCATTCACTATCGTATATGGAAAAATTTACTCAATGGATCTAAAATCATGAGAAACACACTTTGGAAAACATTTACCAAACATGGGATGAGTCTTATTCATTGTTGATAGATCATTTAATAACTATATTCAAACAAAAAATATTTACTGTATTGAATTGGACTAATTCCCATGACATTGAAAATTGGCCATGAAAATGATTTTATTTTTCTATTAAATAATCCCAATATAACCCTATTTTTTCCATGGATAAATATATATTAATGCTAATCATTTAGGTATCAATTTCACTAAAAAATTACTATATAATAATATATATTGGACTCATCTCAAAAATAAATGGTTGGAAAATTGAGGGACTAGACAATAAATATAATTCCTTTAATGTAGGTTTGGCCTATAAAAAAATATTATTATTTTTTGGATTTTAGCCATAATTTTCTCATCATACTGTCATAACATCGCACCATGGACAAAAATATTGTTCCCCTAATATTCATTTAGTAAGATAAAAATTTATAGGTATTAATTAAAATAAAAAATACATTTAAATTATTTTCTCATATCAATTATTTATAGTTTTACAATATCAAATATAACATGATTCAACATAACTATTAAAATGATTCATCCTTGAATAAAATAATATAATTATAATTTCTTACATTAAAGACTACTTTAGAAATTGGAGATAAAATCTTGTCACTTTTAATTCACCTAATCCATATTTTTAGAGTACTCTCAATGTTTTTAGATATAGCTCATTCCCATGTCCTGAAGAACCAT
Organism: Viscum album; assembly: GCA_963277665.1. Taxonomy (NCBI): domain Eukaryota; kingdom Viridiplantae; phylum Streptophyta; class Magnoliopsida; order Santalales; family Viscaceae; genus Viscum; species Viscum album. Next base: position 788,468,492 of record OY728128.1, on the reverse strand, counting down.
ACCAAAGTTACATGAGAAATTTGTGTATGGGGTGGAAATTATCATATGAACTATCATATTTAATGGGATATCCAATTTAATAGTTTTTGAACATTACTCAGTTGGATTAATGACTAAAAAACCATTCAACATCCTATTTTATTATAATGGATCCTTCAAATAAATATTATATTCTACAATATAATAAATTGTTTTTTATTTGAGGTATTATATTGTAACATCTGAAAAATATCAATACATTTATTATATGGTGTTAAAAAAAATTCCCTTTCCACATATTATTTGAAAATAGTAATGGGTGTAGACATGGATCTTCATTTATATACACTTTTTTATTGTGTTATTCTTTATCATTTTCTTCAATTCGATCTTGATTTTCATTACTATTCTTATTTTTAATATTTTATTCTTAGCTTTTATCTTCTCTCTCAACACCTTGTTTTCATTATGTGTTATTTTAGACAAATTTAATAGATTACTATATCATTTAACCTTATATATCTCATTCATTACATTTCATGATATCCCCTTTCTACACCCATAGGTTCATCTTCATGTTACTTGATTGTGTACCTACAAGAATTCAGATATAATTTGAGAAATATACTCCCCATGTAAATAATGGATTTAGAGGGTAGACTATTGATATTTTTGGGATAATTATAAGTAATATATTTAGTTATCTTTTTTAAAAATTAATTATTAATGAATATACATTAGATTTGACTTTGGGGTTTCTATAATGTTTTTTGGATTAAGATGATTTTTTTTATGATTGGATTTTTGAGGTTGAGTCGATGGGAACATTGAAAAAATAGCTTCACCAAATCGATGTGGTCAGTATCTATGTGGTATTTTTTTGAATAGATTTTACCATCCTTGGTTTTGATTCTTCCTTATATTTAGTCAATGTTTTTTCTACACTAGTCTTCCTGAATTGTAAGAAATATGTTACTATTGAAGGTATTTTTAGAGGTAAACTAGTTTCAAAATCCGGGTTCATTATCTTTAATTAGATAATTCAACTCCTAATATGAATGGGGTACTAGAGAAATATAGTAGGATTTAACATTTAGTGTAAGAGGAGGTGGTGGGGGATATTCTAAGTGAGTTTGAATTAAATAATTTTTTTTTCTAATTTCATTTTCTTAAACATCCACCTATGATATCAATCATGTTGTATCCTTCACATTATGAAATATAATTCTCAATGGACCTTCATAAATATTCAAGAGGATATTATTACAAGAAATATCATTAATAAGGTATGGTAAAACCATTTTAGTCTTCAACATCAATCCAGCATTAAGGAAAGCATAATTTGGTGATCAAGGTATAGTGGAAATCCATAAGAAATGCTTTATATTGGTAATGAAATTTCAGTAATGTGATGTGGTAATTTAATTAATATATCTTTTTTAATATGCTTTAAATGTTAACCCTCTATCTAGTTGAGGTATGTTTCCTATGTATCTCTATAAACTCCTTGTTTATGCAGGTGGGGTGAAATTATTTTTCTAGTGTTTGGCTAGATTATATCAAGTGGTAATTGACCCCATAGGTTGACACTCAAACCATATATTAGCTTGTTATAATGTAGAGAACATGAAAAATAATAGGGAAATAGAATTTTAAGAAACACTATTGAACCTGAATGCATTTAATATGTCTAAAAAATTAGAGACGTGGTCATGAAAGTCTTTACAATACATACCACAAAACAAGAAATTTTTTTGAATCACCTGTATGAGTCCTGGATTTATAAATATATATATATATATATATTATTTTCCTAGATATAAAAATGAATAATTATTATTTTATCTCTATAAATGGTTATTAAACTATTTTCCATGATGGTTCACACCTGAGGGACAATTTATTCTTTTTTTAATTGGCCTATAATAATAAATAGATATTGATTATGGTGGGTGTTGTGATGTTTATATGTTATTCAATATATGTATTTGATGTTGTGTGGATATCCCAATGAATCTAAGAGTTTTATATGAGTTTTTCTTGAGAGTAAATAATTTTTGAAAGATTCATTAGTGTCATTATAATGAACTAGTAACCCTACTCTGGTAGAAATAACACACCCCATGCACATAAAAAGATAAAAAATTTAAAAATAGAAATGTTAAATGAGACAAAATAGATAATAAGAATGTCTTTAGTTCATATTTACTCGATGAAAATGGCCTTAAAAACATAGTAGTACACATGATATTCATTAATTATGATGGGATATCAGATCATATAAATTAATAAAATATTATTTATTATTCATTAACTACTACAGCATAAAATACTTGAGTACATTGTTAATCCCATGATGATGTTGTGAGATCCTCTAGATTTTAGAAAATATATTTACAAAAAAAATACTATATTGAGGTTTGGATTAAGAAAAAATATTCCATAACATACTGATATGAAAATAGTTTATTAATATAGGTTCCTGAGATCAATATCAATAAATTAATAAAACCATGATAACTCTCTCACTTGTGAAATAGTTTCTTGGATTGGATATGTGGAAATTATAATGTTAACCACTATTTATAGTAAATATCATTAATTATACAATGGGAATTAAAAATTTATTGTTTATAGAATCCTACTAATACAAATATATTAGGTTAATGCTATAAGAAAAATGATGAATATTCTATATTGTTAATATTACAATTCTCTTAATTTTCATGGGGTTAATTCTTCCATAATTCCTTTAATTAGACATTTTTAATGTATATTATAATGTTATCTACCAAAAAATTACAAAATAAAACGAAATTTTATGTATGATCATAGAAATAAAATTATTCACACATCATTATTATCGTAATCCCTTACCTCTTAAGTGAGTATTCAAAACAAGATAGTTTAAATTACATCACAATTGAGTAATTCATCATAATAAGTGAATTAAAAAAATGAATAATGTATAAAAAGTTCATAATATAGATTAGAAAACACAATTATACTAATTATTTAAATGTTTATTGCATATTTTAGGAATGTGGAGAACCAAGACGAACCAATAATCTAAATAAACATGAAACAAAATTCTATATTTCCATTAAAATTTGATGGAATAATTAATTCATATCTCCACAATGAAAATGACATAATTAATTTTAATATGGTAATGGATGTGTTTTAATTGATGAGATAACATGAGGCACTCATCTGACACATTTAAAACTGACCAAACTTCCCTATTATTCAAGAGAATATCTATAACACAAGTATGGTGGATGTATTCTCCTAATGGTTAATAGAAATATAGATTCTCAAGGAGATTACATAAACATTAAAAATATGAATCCAAATTTCTGAATTTGAGGCATGTTTCATTTAAATGGTATAATGGATACCACCTCTTCATTGTGTATGTTATGGTCTACTGAGTTCCATATTTAGATTAGTCATAGACATGGTCGTATGAGTGGACCTGATCTCAAGAGAAAGGTATCTGAAAATTGACTACTCGAAAATATGTCTCTCCCAATGGGTACATTCACAGTTCCATATAAATAATTGATTATACCCACCACAACATAGATAGTCGTTTCTACCATTTCAATATATTTATACCAATATCTTACTTCTTTTTATATTATAGTGTAAAATGACACACGAAATTATTTCATATACTATTCAATCGATTAAATATATAGGAACAAATACCTCTACATATCTAAAATCAAGATGTAAATTATCTATATCATAAAAATTAAGCCTCTGTGATATAGTTTTCTATTTATCCATATACAAATAGAATCTCTCATATCACTCCCCTTCATGGGTAATTTTCCAAATCATGGAAAATGAAATATCTAAAATTATGTTGACTCTATCATGAATATTCTTGTATTTCTTCATCAGAACATCCATTTTTTTATAATATCTCAAAGATATTTTTTATTTCTTTTATTATTTATTCTTCCACAAAGATCCAATCCTTCTCAATTTTATCCCCTTCCTGTAAAATCAAAATAAATCTATTAAAACCACAAAAAATTATCCATAAATATAATCAATCATCTACAAAAAATAAATAAATAATTCATATAAAAATATTATATCATAAATTTAGTGGTAAAATATATATTCTAAAATATATATTATTAATTAAGGGAATTTACATATAAATGTGTCAATGATACTAAATCTACAAGGGATATTCATAAATCCAAGTAAAATATTTTAATCTCTTTACTTCTGGTTACTATATTTATTTGATATAACAACTATAACATATAATACATTTTTAGATGATATCAAGTTTCTATGAGATATGAAATATCTCAATCCCATATAGACCTAACCATTAATCGTCAATTCATTGAGAAAAGATTAAATGAGCTACATATAATCCTCATGTCATTCATTCACTCAAATGAGTATCACACATTTGACCATCCTAATCAATTAATTTTATAACATAAATCATATCTTGGTATGTCTATACACTATCTATATACTTTTAAATTAACAGATTAGTTATAACACCCATCAGATAGGACGATAAATCCTATATTGACCAATTAAAAAAATTCACATTATTAGAAGCATACCCTATTCCATGTTTCTTATATTATGATCAATGAGATAATGAGTAGGGTATAAATTTATGTAAGTCTATATGTGAGATTATTTATTCACCTCATGTAATGGGGATAAATATGATACATTCACACTAATTATACTGATAAAATTATGTATTAAATTTCATGTTGTATATATATATGGTAAAAAATAAATAAAAATTTGTGCCTCATGTGTGTAATTAAGTATCTATATATGAGTTCAGCATGAATATAATATTATAATTTAAATCAATGAGTATAAAAAATTGGAAAAAATCTAATTTTGGAAAATAAGAAGTCAAAATCGTAGGTGTTAATTAGGAATTCACTCAATAATATTTAAAACATTATTGAATAATGGATTAAATAGAGATATATTTTTTATAACATAAAAGATTGTGTATACTAATAAAAGTCTATAATAATACTAATATGTGATGAATTAACCAGCCTGGCCAATCTAGATTGTAGTAAGATGAGTTTAACAACCCAATACAACCTCCAATATTCCATGTTATGGAGGGTTGTTTCATGTAGTAATATCATACAAATGGGTAGAATTATCCTAATGTACATGTATATATGAACACATCTTCAAATATACCTTGTAATATAGTAAAAAAATAATAGTTGAAACAAAATTTTTTCATACACTACTAGTACAACAAAATGGATTAAGGGAGAAGAAAAATAAATTGTAAAAGGAAAATATGGGACCAATGACTTTATATAATGTCCATCCTACAAAAAATGATTCAGTATCCAAAAGCAAACCTACCCACCCACATTCTCCACTAAAAACCACCACGATGTTGAATAAGTTCTTATTCCACCTAGTAGTCCATAAAATAGCATGTCATCTATATAAGAAATGACTTCTATGTTAATATCCCATTTATTGGTGAGTATATATACTCCTAGTAGTAAAATATAAAATAAAATTATGTAAAGAATTAATAGAGATGTAGTTAGCTCATATCACAAATACAGAGGGTACATAATGAATGATCACAATGAATGTAATAGACATATTCTCATCGAGGGTACTCAATCCATAGAGTATCATTTATCATTTAGGAACACACATGTATTTCCATACCATACCTTTATTTATAATGTCACAATAATTCTACAAGGACCTTTCCATTTGATAACATCAATGGATCCCTATCTTGTAATAGTTGGTGAAATACAAAACTCTATTAAAGGATCAATTTCATATCTTATTTACATAGGTGAGTGAGATTATAAATAAAATGGGGTTCCTTATCCCATTTGAGCACCTGTATGTGTGAGATTCTACTCCATAGAGGGACCATCCTCCTTATGGTCTCATTATATTTAAAATGTTCTACTCTTGGGGTTGATCCGAATCCTTTTGGAGCTCTTGTATTTGTTAGATTATGCTCTGTAGATTAAGTAATACTTCCCTGGTAATGTTGTTACAATATGTAAGTATATCTATATCCATGTGGAACAGTATTTATGCCTTAATCATACTCACATGTTCTAGATTATACAATTTAAGTGGATTCTCACCCATTGGTTGACATTCTTGACTCTCCCTTTGGGTTATGATGGGAAAACCGTGCATAAAAAATCATTTTCAAGATCTCCTGAATTACGTGGAATGAAAGTATTGGTCGGAGTAGAAACTCAGGATGGGGGTGAATTGAGTTCCTACATAAAATTTCTATTAACAACATTATTATAAAGATCCCCCTATTTTGAAACAATATAGTTAATTAAGGAAGTATAGATATAAGTTTTTAGTTGGTCAATATGTGTCTCAAATGGTGATTAGTAATCAGTTGAATCTAAGTAAAACACTTCTTCATCTTTTGAAATAGGTTTTGTGAATTAAATACATAAACACACATACTAGAGTTTACAATTGGAGTCAATGTAAAACATATTGATGTTTTTGAAATTATGAGCAGTAGAAAATAAAAAAACAGAGTATAACAATATATAGTACACCGAATAAATAAAAAAGAGGTTTAGTATTAAGATAATACTTAATCCTCTTCAATTGGTGATCACCTAACACCATGTATTTTATATTGAAAATTAACATGATACACAACCTCAATCAGGATTTACAATATTTTTCCCAAATTTTCTAGGGCTCACACCCTCTACCATAGTTCTTCATGGAAAAAACACACAGCCAACCCACACACAGCCTCTTCCATAGTTAATCATGGGAAAGAAGGTGTGGGTAATGTTTTTATGTGAGGATTTTTTGTATTCTCTAGTTTAATAACAATAAAAAATGTGTATAAAATACAAACACACATTTATCATAAATATAAAATAAACTAACACAATAGATCTGATATTATAATATTGAGTTTATAAGTCTCTATGTGTTTTCATTTCAGCTCTTGACTCCTTGGAGTGAAGAAATTTCATTTCGAGTATTGTCTTGAAGTTGTCTCCAAAACAGAGTGTCACAACTATAGGTTCTATCTTCTAGGTACAGAGGTGTTTCACATCTTTATTTGATAGAGATTTTAAGAAGAATTGAAGGAATATATGAATATATTCTCCCAAATGACCTTCATGGTGATATTAGGTTCACAGTGTATGTGCTGGATGGTTCATCCTTATTCTCTGTGATCTGGCGAGTAATCTATTTCCCAGGCATTCCTCTCTCTTCTTTTCTTCCGCGGTCTTCTATTTTATATTTAACGTAAAAAATTAGGAATAATTAAACCATGTTCCTTCCTCATCATACCTCATATAGTCTATGGATATGGTCTCTTGATATGTTTAGAATAAGTATTAATTAATGTTAGAAGAATTAAATTTACCATATACAACAATTGGATTAATCTAAATAAATTGACAATGTTTAGCGTAAAAGAGTGGATATCAGTAGACTTGTAATGGTCGCCTTCTCAAGATTAGCCTTCATAGATAGCCTTCAGTAGTAGACTTCATTGGGATCCTTCAATGGTAGGCTTTATAAGTATCCTTCATCAATAGCCTTCATCGGTAGCCTTCATCGGTAGCCTTCAGCAGTAGGCCTCATCGGTAGCCTTCAGTGGTAAGATTCATCGCTATTCTTCTATGATTAACCTATACCGGTGACATATATTGGTAACCTCTACCAGTAAAATTTATCTATAACCACTATTGGTAACCTCTATCGGTGACCTTTATCGGTAACCTTTTATGGGTAACCTTCTAACTTAGAGAAATTTTTCACTGTAAGCGTAAACGAAAGAGTAGAGATATTTTAAAATATATAGTTATTACATTATAGAAACTTATTATATTAATGAAACATGATTTTCATATAAAATAATCATGATTTGGGATTATCAAAATAGGTGAGTCCAACAATCTCCCTAATTTTGGTAATCATAAATTATGTTAGTTAAATTTAATGTTTGAGTATTCTTTAATAAGGGTTAAGAAAATTTTCTAATATCATTAGTGATGTATTAATAAATATATTATGTAAAAGTAGAATTGAACTGTGTTTATAGTGGAAAATATATCAGAGCAATTATGCAAGGACTCCGGTCAACATAAAACTTCTCCCACTTTGTGATTAACAAAAAGAATTTAAGACAAAATGAGGAAAATGATGATGTTATTATTAATTAATCAAGATTACAATATAAAAAAATTAAAAATATCCCAAAAAAATAAAAAAATCCCACATTCAATTCACATGAAAAATGTCTAATTGATCTTTGTCTCTATATGTTGAGGAGGCAGGTTCAAAAGATAGATAAACAACCCCAGTTATGGAAGTGTATAGGGTAAGATGAGCTACTACAGAGGCATAAATACAAAAATAAGGAGAAGATATCTGAGGAATCATTAGATTCAAGCTTCTGATAGCAAGTGTAGAATTCATCGAAGGGGAAGTACTGGTGAAGCCCGAGGCAACTAAGGAATAAGGTAATGTTGGAGGAACAATTATAGGAGTGCAACCTCCATGAAGGAATGGTAAAAGGAGATTCTTGAAAACTATAATTATGCTTCCTCCCCTTTCCATAACTTATATAAAATAATCCTTATTCTCCATGAGTTTCTCTATGGTAGGATCCAATTCTCTATGCCTAATGACTCAATCATTAAAAAACTGAGTGATAGGTGGTATTATCATGTTTTCTAACAACAGATTGAATTGAAAATCCATTTGATGCTTAGTGTACAAACTTTAGAAGTAGAAATCAATATGCTCTTTTATGGCCTTCTGATATTGAGAAGCTTCCCTTAAATAATCTCCCACAAGATTATGAATATATTCTATAGTGGAAATGAGTAGAGTCATAGACTGATGGTGTAAAATACTGGCAATAGAGAACTTCTCCACTTCTTCTCTAACAATTGACCTGAAAGCTTAAAGATCAACATGATGCGAAGCTGAACAAGAAACAGATTCTCATAGAGGTGCCATATTAAAAGCTATTGTCTCCTTAAAAGACTTTTTCAGACCACTGATCAATCTTTTCACATCATCATCCTGACCAATCACATGTGCCTCCATAGGCTTCTTAATATTTTCAAAAGCAGTGACCATCTGCTAAACCACACTCTTAGTATACTTAATGTCCTTATCCACTTGAACCCTTGAAACCATATATGAGTCTAAATTCACAATGTATTATTTCACAGATTCAATAGATTCTACAATGGTCCTGACATGATTATAACATTCCTTCACATCATGTAGTAAAATGGAGTGAGAGGTAGAAATTAACCTTTCCAATGCAGATGTCACAATTTATTGATTGTGAGCCACTGATTTCACTATCCCAAAAGTTATCTCATCAAAGTGTCTCTTCAAATCTAATATTAATGAGTATAATTCATATTTATTCACATAATCCTGAGGTATAAGAACAACTAGCTGCACAATAGTAGTCTCTGAAACAGAAGGAATTTGAGGGCTTCAATTAGGCATTTCATCTTCTAAATCTCCAAATTCTAAACCCTTGACCCCAAATCTAGGGCCTTATAACCAATCCTATATTCTATGAGAATCAAAAACTAATCCTGTGGAAAACATTTCCTCCCCCACACATGGATCATTATATTCATCAACTATGTTCATATCTTATATACCTCCTTGATCAACTGCATCAATAGGATAGTCAATTTCCACTTTTCTACAGAATCTTCAACCACTGCCATTGCAATTCCAGCCTCATCCGATTCAGAAACCTCTATATCTACAGTGTCATCCATTTTTGTATATCCTACCAAATGATTTAGATGTAGAAATTCCCCTTCACTTTCATCATCAGCTATCTCAAAATCATCATGTGTAGATTCAGTTTCATCCTCCTCCTCTGAGGCCTATCTAATGTCTCTTAAGACATTTTCTTCTCCTTCTTCTTCCCTTAATTCCACTTCATCCATATCCCTTAGGACAATATCTCTTCTAGGAATCCATTTTGTGGGCTTGGATAACCAAAGGATGCAGTATTGGCCTGAGGACTTGATGGAATGTCAAGATCACTCCTATCATCTATAGGGCAATCATCTCATTCTTTCACAATAGAAACCTCTCATTGTTCATCTAAATAAACCATCTCCACTTCATGAGGCATTAATCCTTGATCTCTCTTAATTTTTGGCATAGTAGGATTGGTGATAGGGTTGAATTCTTTATACAGTTTTGACTCATCATTCACCCCTCCCATTTTCCAAGGGTTCCAGCATATCTTTATAAACATGCAAATAATCTTGGTAATGTAGAAGTAGTCCCTCACAACTATTATTTCCTCCTTATTACTATCAAAAACATTCACTTTAAACATCATGGATATCAACGAATAATGAATCAAAGAATTTTATTCGGAACTAGGCTTTGTCATATCCTCTAACTGAATCATCAACAACCTACGATGATTTATATTTTGTCCATGATTCAACAGATACAAAATAAATATGTCTTGATACTTCACAGCAAAAAAAGTCTCCTCTCCAAGCACTCCAGACATGTTGAAATAATTTAAACAGTAAATTATTTCCCCTTCCAATCAGTATTAATCACATTTTCATGGATTCCATTCCTTGTCAGTTCAGCCAAAGCTTCTTCATAATAGAAGAACTCACTGGTGGGAGGCACCATTGCAGAGTAGTAATAAAAAATTCCTTCATGTGGGACTCTTAAACATTAAGCCTATTCAATTGAGGATAAGCTCACACATACTCCAATTACCTTTAAGGAAATTTAGTTCTCATCCTCATACTTCTCAACATCAGAAAATCATAAAATTACATCACTTGCTTCGAGTAATAAGGTCCATTATTATTTGAAAATCATTCTACAAAATCCTAAGCATCAAGTGCCTTCATCACTAAAGACATTCTAAAAATATTTTTCCTAACATAATTCCTATTCTACCATGATTTCCATCTTCAAAAAATGTGGATTGATTAGATTCACCACATGTTTTCTTCCACTACAAGACAAAGCTCGAGATCTCTTAGGATTCAGCGCATCTCCTTCATCCCCAACCATCGGTATCCTTAGTCTTTTCATTACAATCTATTGCGGTTTGAGGGTTTCAGTAGTTGGAAAGGATCCAAGATTAGGGAACAAGAAGTTCGAGAGAGGATTGAAGGCTATCAAAATGTGGTTTTTAATTTGTTTTTATCATTTAGGGATTTAAAAAAATTGAGTAAAATAAATAACCAATATTAAAAATAATTCATATGCCGGAACATAAACATGAAGTCTCTGAATGCAAGGTCGAATATCGATAAGATTCCAACAGTGATGTCCTAACGGTGAGTTCTAATGGTGAGGTCCAATGATGAGGTCCAATGGCTAGGTCCACCAGTGAGGTCAAACACTGATGTCTAATGGTGAGATCCAACTATAAGGTCATAATGGTGAGGTCCAACGTTGATGTCCAATGGTGACTTCATAATGGTGAGGTCCAACAGTGATGTCTAACGATGAGGTCCAATGGTGTGGTCCTAATGGTGAGGTCCATCCTTAATAGTTTATCATACCTAACCCATTTTTGATGTAATTTAACCACTCAGAATTCAAATGTGTTGTGAATATATCAGTCAATTGATGTTCAGTGCAAATGAATTCAAGAGTGATATCACATCTTTGGTAATGATCTCTCAAGATGTGATGTCTCAAATCAATGTGCTTTTTTCTAGAATGTGATAATGGATTTTTAGAGATGTTAATAGAACTTTTATTATAATAGTCTATAGAGACATGATTGAATTGATATCCATAATCTAGTAAAGTGTGTTTCATCCATATAATTTGAGCACAACAACTACCAATATCTATATATTCTGCTTTGGCAGTGGATAATGAAACAGAATTCTATTTCATACTACACCATGAATCTGGTGACATTCCCAAAATGTGACATGTTCTGGATGATCTTTTTCTATCTAATTTTCAACCAGCAAAGTCATCATCAAAATAACTTATTAACTATAATGATTTTCCTCTTGGATAAAATATTCTTATGTTTTTAGTATGCATGCTATATTTAAAAATCCTTAAAAAATAGGTAAATGAGATTCATTGGGATTTGCGTGAAAATGAACACACAAGAATACACTGAACATAATATTAGTCTTGCTGGTAGTAAGATAGGGAAGACACCCAATCATACATCTGTAATTGGTTTGATCAATTGGTTTACCAGTTTCATCAGCATTCAAATTATAGTTGGCACTCATAGGTGTATCACTACCTTTATTACTATCCAAACCAAAATGATTCCAAATATCTTTAGGATATTTACTTTTTATTTAAACAAATACCATTTTTATTTGGAAAAATTGAAATCCAAAGAAATTTTTCGGTTCCCCCATTAAACTTATTTCAAATTCATTTGGCGTCATTTTTTAAAAATCAGTACATAAGCAGTTTTTGGAAGATCTAAAAATAATATCATCTACATAAAATTGTTCTATTAAAACATTGTCAGATATCCTTTTAATAAAAAGACTAGTTTCAACTATTCCTTTAGTAAAACTTGTTGAAATAAGAGATGAACTAAGTATATCATAACAAGCCCTATGAGCTATTTTTAGACCGTATAGAGCATTATAAGTTATAAAAACATGATTTGAAAAATTGGGATTTGTAAAACTAGGGTGTTTTCGACAAATACATCCTCATCTATGTACCCATTTCGAAATTCACTTTTGACATCCTTTTGATATGGTTTAAAATTCAGATGAACTGCATAAGCAAATAGTATCCTTATAGCCTGTAGTCAACCTACATGTGCAATGGATTCCTCGTAGTATATTTCATCATCATTACTATTTACTTGTCCAACAAGTCTATCCTTTTTCCTAACTATGTTTCCAGACTCATCAAATTTATTTCTAAAAACCCATTTAGTGCCTATTGTCAAATTGTCTTTAGGTATTTTAACTAATTCCCAAAAATTGTTTCTTTTATTCTAATTTAATTCTTCATGCATGGTTATTACCCTAAATTCATCATTGACAGTATCATTAATATTTTTGGGTTCAATCTGTGAATGAAAAGCATGATGTTCAACCTAGTTTCTCAGAGAATCTCTAGTTTGTGTTCCTCTATTTAGATCACCTACTACAACATCTAAAGGATGATTCTTTTGAGTTTTAATACCTATATAAATATTTCAACTAGACTCCTAATGGTTTTCTATTGGTTCAAATTCACCATTCTCAAATTATGGAAAATTTCATAAATTGGTTTTTTTCACTAAGGGTTCGTTGTCTTTATCATTAAGGTCCAAGGTTGACTAATCTTCGTTAAGATGTTCAAGGAAGGTTTTGGGATCATGTGGATTAGTCTCATAAAATTTTACATGAACTAATTCGTCCACATATTTTTTTCTCTTATTGAATACTGTATAGGCTATACTAGAGATTGATTAACCTTGGAAAATTGATTCATCACTTTTGGAGGAAAATTTGTCCAAATTATCCATAGTGTTATGGATAATGACATTGAAACCATACACTATAATGTAATTAATCATAGGAATTCTATTATTCCATATATCATAGGGTTTTTTTCTTAAGAATAAGTTTCATTAAGTCTCTAATGATGATTTAACAAGCAATATTGAAAAATTCAACCCAAAAATAGAAAGGAATTTTATACTCAATTAGCATAGTCCATGAAATCTAATGATGTGTCCTATTTCTTCTTTCTATAACTACATTTTGTAGAGGTTTTCTAGGAGAATATAAATTGTGAATATATCCATTATGTGAGAAAAAAGATTCAAACTCCTGATTTTTAAAATCATGTCCATGATCACTTCTTATGGTCTTAATTCTATGTCCACTATGATTTATTATAGACTTGTAATATTTAGTGAAGTAAGAAAATGCTACACTTTTGTTAGAATGATTGTATACACATGTGTATCTAGAAAAATCAACTACAATAACATAAACATAGTGCTTCCCATTTAAACGTGAAAATATAGACGGTCCAAAAAAATCAATTTGAACGAACTCAGTCGGTTGAGAAGTGGAATCTTCTTTCATTGGTCTGAAAGTAACTTTGTATTTTTTTCCTTCGTGATAAGGATTAAAAACTTTGTTAAATGGGAATTCCAATATAGTTGAGTCTTTAACCAAACCTTTCCTAGTTAGTTTCCTATGTGAGTTCACATTATAGTGTCCTAATATTCTATACCATTACCAATATTCCTTATTAAAGGACAAAAACAAGAAAAATTATGCATTGATAAAGAGTTTAAATAAATAGTATATATATTTTCATTTCTAAGAGTATTGAATATTAAATAATTTTTAGAATTATAAACATTTCATGCATAATTTTTAAACATAAAATTTAAACCATTATCACACAACTAAGAGATACTTAGTAGATTGTATTTTAACCAATAAAAATGTACTTTTGAAATTAATATAGTATTAGGGTTATTAATTTGGCCTAAGACGACGATATTTCCTTTAGTATTATCATTGAATGTAACATGTCCACCATCAACATTAATTAGGCTCTTGAATAAAGAATAGACTCTTGTGATATATCTTTATCATCCCATTTCCATGTACCATTGGGTCATATAGGAGCTCTTTAGACAATTTTCCTTCAAAACATATTTAGTATCATGTAACTTTGGTACCCATATTTTCTTTGGTCCAGATAGGTTAGAAAGTAAAGCTTCAAAAACCCATATTTTTATAGTTCTCCTATAATTAAGCGAAAAATTTTGAGATATGAATAATTGGTTTGTTCCTTTAGAAAATTGATTTTCAAAAGATGGTCTATAACATGAACTACCAGTGAACTGTCCTGATTTTGGAACAAATTTGTTCTTAATAAATCTTCTATATCCTGGTTAGTATCCTAGACTAGTTGTGGATGATGGAGCAATTTGATTCCCTAGAAACTCAGTCAGGGTATCTCTACCTGAAGTAACCTTCTCAAGATCCCTTTTTAATGGATTATTTGATAATTTATGATCATTATTTTCTTTAATAACAGATCACATTTCTCTCTCTCAATTTTCAGATCAAACATAAAGTTGGAATTTAATGCATGTTGTCTTTTCAATAATTTATATTTACCCTTATGTTCATTAAACGTATCCTCGAGAATTATAGAATATTTAATTAGTTACTTCATAGCCATATTTTTATCATCATTTCATTCACATTAATTCCTAGAATAGTATGTATTATGTATTGGATAATAGGGTATTATCTTAGATGTTTTTGTCATGAAACACAGGTTTTCATGTTTGTTCATTTCTATATCATAATTGTCAGATCCACTGGAGCTGTCTTCTGAATCACTCCAAGAATCATTCATAGCCTATTTATATCCCATACCCTTGCCTTCATATTTCTTCAAAAATTTCATCTTAGGGCATTCATTCTTCACATGGACTTTTGGTTTACAATCATAGCACTCTATCTCATTGTTTTTTTCATTCCATTTTTTCCTTTTTTCATTGTCCTTTACTATTATACCTTCCATTATTGTTATACATTATAACGAACTTCTTCATTTGGTATAACTTTTTGAATATCCTAGAATGATGAGACATTTCATCACGATTGTCTGAGTCTTAGTCTTTACTAGTTGAAATATTTAGAAGAACATGAAATTTTTTCCTTATCATTACTTATTGAGGTATCAGTCTTGAATGATACGAATATCTTTCTTGGTTCATCATCTTCTTCTTGAGTTAACATAATATCTTCATCATACATCACAAGTTTTCCAATTAGTTTCATCACTGGTAGATTGTATATGTCATAGGATTCTCAGATGGAAACAGTAGTTCCTCTCTATTTTCCAGGTAGGTATCAAAGCAGTCACATAATATGATAATTTCTATCTAATGGTTTCCCATAAAGACTCATGGTATATACTATTTCATTGAACTAGATATTCATATTAGATATAAGTTTATTAAGATGCATTTAAAATTATAATATTTAATAGTATAACTATTTAATCTTATTTCTTTAAAATTGGTGGTTCCTTCATGGGAAACAGCTAAAGTATCCCAAATTTCATATGAATTTTTATAGGCAAATATTCTATTGAATTATTCATCAAAAAGAGAACAGTACAATGCACTCATTTTATTGAAGTTTTTTTATATATAGATTTAGTCAACTGAGACCATGTCTCCCTACCAGTAACATGCAATACATGTTATTCTTCAATTGTGTCTCAGATTTCAGGACCCATAATATATAGATACATTTTCGTTTTTAATTTCCACTGAGAATAGTTATTACCATCAATGAAAGGTGTCATGTTATTATTAGCACCCTCAAATATGTTATCCATTGTTAATTATAATTTAAATAATGGAATATTTAGATATGACAGAATTTTAAGGTATTTAAGATACAAATAAAATCATATTAGAATAGAATTTTAAAAACATGCATGATAGTTCAAATGGTAGAAAAAATATCATTTGATTCCAAATATTGGTTGGAGTGGAAACTCAAGAGGGGGGGTGAATTGAATTCCGATATTAAATTTCAATTCACATCTCTATGATGAAAATCCCCCAATTTTAAAATATCCCTATTAAAAAGGAAGTAGAGATATAAGTGATTAGTTGGTCAAAAAGATTCTCAATGGGTGATTATTCCTCAGTTTAATCAGTGTAAAACACTTCTTCAACATTTGAAGCAAGTTTACTAAATTAAACACCTACACAGACTGACTAGAACTATCTATCAGAGTTAATGTAAAATAGATTGCTGGGTTTTGAAATTATGACCAATGGAATGAAGGAAAACATTTTATAAAAATAGATAATACACAAACTAATTAACCAAGAGGTTCTGTATCAAGCCGAGACTTAATCCTCTTCACTTGGTGATCACCTATCACTAAATAGATTATATTGACAATAGTCTTTATACACATCCGGAATTGGGATTCACAAAAGTTTTCACAAACTCTCCAGGGATCAAACTCTCTACCAGAGTTCTTCATAGGAAAAACACACAACCTGTCCACACACACCCTCTTCTATAGTTATATGTGGGAAAAAATGTGTAATTAAATATTTTATGTGAGTATTTTCAGTATCCTCCAGTTCAAGAACATGAAAAAGTGTGTGTAACATACAAAGACACACTTCTCATAAATATAAAATAAAATAACCCAATAGATAACATTATACAATTGAGTTTAAATATCTCTATGTGTTTGTAGTTTCTTCTATTGACTCCTTGGAGTGAATAAATTGTATTTCGAGTGTTTGTTTGGAAGTGGTCTCAAAAACAGAGTGTCGTAACTCCATGTTCTAGCTTCCAAGTGCTGAGGTTTTTCGCTTCTTGGTTTGATAGTGAATTAATGAAACACAGAAGGAAGATTTGAATTTTTCCCCCAAACTATCTTCAAGAGTCTCTTTGGTTCACTGTGTAAGTGCATGATGGTTCTTCATTGTTCTATTTGATCTAGAGAGTAAGCTCTTTATCATACATTCCTATCTCTTCTTCTCCTCCCCGGTCTTCTATTTTATATTTGCGGTCCGGAAAAAATGAATAAGAAAACCACGTGAGGTCCTCCTCATACCTCATAATATCTCCAGATATAGTCTCTAGATAGGTCTACAATCACCAATAATTAATTTTAGATGCATTAAATTTACTAAATACGACCATTATAACAATATTAAGAAATTGAAAAAGTATGGACTAGAAGAGTGGATATCATTTGACTGGTAAATGTTTCCGTCTCAACAGTATCCTTCATTTGTAGCCTTCATTGGTAGGCTTCTTCTGTAGCCTTCAGTAGTAGGATTCATTGGTAGACTTTATTGGTAGCCCTTATCAGTATCCTTCGTCGGTATCCTTCAACAGTAGCCTTCATCAGTAGAATTTAGCATTTGGCTTCATCAGTAGCAATTGGCATTAGGTTTCATCGGTATCCTTCTATCGATAACCTTTACTGGTGATCTTTATAAGTAATCCCTATTGGTGACCTTTTTTTATATCCTCTATCGATAACCTCTACCGTTGTACTTTATGGGTAACCATTTATCTGTCAACTTCTTACATAGAGAAATTTTGAACTGTACTTTTTAACGAGAGATTTGTGAGATTAGAAAATAAAGATTTATTACTTGATAGAAACAATGAATATTAATGAAACATGATTATTGTATAAAGGAAACAAGATTTGGGATGATCAAAATAGGTGAGTCCAATAGTAAAAATGTATACATCTCAAGTATAAATATGTCATCTTATACCCATGCTCTACAATCTCAAATAGAATATATTCATACAAATACATAGATCCTTGGTGACATATAGAAGGTATAGAGGCAATGGAATGTTTTCAGGAATGTGTAATATCCTATGTCTATATACTCATCCCATGCCTATATACTCTATGTGGTACATGTGTTGTGGTGTTAGTTGGGATCTTGGTAGGTACTCTGGTAAATTTTATAATTTTAACTTAGGGTATATGGAATGTCTGAAAGGAACACAGAAATGTGATATTTTCATGCTATTTAAACCCATAACACCACATCAAGGTGATGACACTAAATTTGTTTTTATGAACTATATTCTATTTCATCAACTTTTCATATCCGAGTTCAATGTTTGTATTCTAATCTCACCACACCAATTTAAATTTCCTCCATTTCTACAAAAACGTCCATCTTAGTCCCCCAATATAGAAAGGAAACACCATTGTTCCTCTATTTTTACAATATAATGGATGGAAATTGTGATTTTTTCGACCTTCCTGGAGATCCATTATTCCTATTTCAAAATAGATGTATCCAAATCTATTGGTGTCTTACAAGATCTATTTCATAACCTTACCATATTCTAAAATCCTCAATTCCATAATCTATTTCATTGATGATCATGAATTCTAGTTTAATAAAAAATCTATCCTGATTAATTATCAAATCAGTAGGCTACATTATACCAATTATGATTACATGAAAAATAAATAGATAAATACAAAACAAAAAATGGAGATCAAGTATGGACACTATGAAACCATTCTGGTTTTATATTCATTTAATCTAAATTAAAAGTTAATTTCATGAGATAAATAAACAAGGGTCTTAGAATGATTAATCAATCCAAAAATTAAGAAAACATTCAATGAATCAATTTATGATACATTTATTCATCTTCGATAGAGGAATCAAGACAGTGCATACAAAAAATAAAACCAAAATGTGTCTAGGTTTTGGATTGGTAATTCATAATAAACATACCAACATTGATGATGTTGATGATATCTACTACATTATTAATTTCCCTAAATAATATTAATGACTCTTTACCATTGAATCTCCCCATGAAAACTCTCCCGATAATGGCTACCTCAATCCACTTAATCTTCTAGGGTTAGACAACTAATCATAGTGATTTTCCATAATGTGGTTTATATATTCATGTTTCTAGGTTTAACCATTTTTATATAATCATTAATTAAATTTAATTAATTCATTTATTTTTTCAAATTTTCAACAATCTTATTATTTTATCGAAATACATTAACCTACTGAATCTTTTACCACTCCTAGGGTAAAACCCATGTTCCAAATTGAATATAGGTATCTACATTTCCATATGAGAAACTATTTGGGAGATATTTTTGTGTTTAACAAAAACTATGCATTTTTTATATATTATATATAACATTTTTAATATATCCACATTAGGGATCAATGGGAAATGAAACATTAATGTGACTATGTACTTTCTGATTAAAATATTATTAATTAATTTCCAATGAATCAAACAAAAATTCCTAGGTTATTACATTTTCAACAAATTCCCCTATCTTTATATCAAAAAAATAATTAAAATAAAAAAGTTGAGATTACTGAACCTGCATCCGGTTCTACCTTACCAGTAAGCTCCCAGGAAGGTTTCCATGCTATCACCAAATGTTCACTAAGGGAAAAACTATCTCAATAAGGATCTCCTATTAATGATCCTTGATCACCACCAGATATTCTAGAAGGAAAATCTATCTTCAATTCCTATATGACCCTAGTTAATGATGTGTGATGGGAAGTGCACATATCTCCTCAACTATGACATGTGGAATATTTAATGCACTATTTCTTTAATATGTGTTATGGGTAAGTAGTAATGTAACACCCCAAGCTTCTATGGTACGTTTCCCTTTGAATAATGTGATAGCGTGTGTTGTACGCAACATCGAGTTCTAACACACCACAACCAATCAAACTAGCCGTTATGAATAGTAATACCTACCTTTTGAAATTTTATAAATTTTATCTTTCAAATTGGACTTCATTTTTGGATTCAGAATATCTAATTTATCCTAGGGTGAAATTTTGGAACTTTTCGGATAACATTTATATTTTGATGAATAGAGAAAATTACTAAATTATAATTAAAAACAACATCATTAATCAAAATAATTAATATTGATAAATTATTAATTTTAGTGGTTTTAAAGTATATTGAGAATATATTTTTACCATTTAAATCAATTTTTTTCATTGGACATAATTTCACAATTAAACCAGACATAAACAAGTGCCAATCTTTTGATAGTTATTATCTCTTAAAAACGCGCTTTTTGTTTTAACAATGGGAATTAAATTTAAATTAATTTATTCCACTTCTGTGTTTTGAATTTGGAAAAATGGATTCCATATTTGGAATCAGGATGTCCAAATTGTGTAAATAGGTAACTTTTATATTTATACATATTGAATAATTACTTCGGTAAATATTTTATTTACCATCGTTAAATGGTAAATTCGGTAAATAAGGGTTAACAAATAATATTATAATAATAATAAATTACCTTAAAATGTGTACTAAACTTATTGGTGGATACATTTCCGACCATGTGCTTCTTTGGGTTGATTATGGGACCCCATGGAGTAACTTGTAAGTGATAATTACACTTTATATTAAATAAGTTAAAATAAATTCAAAAATGACATAAGCAAATATATTTTAGAAAAAAAAAATTTACATAGGGTTATATATGTTTGATTTTCGATTATAAATATTCATTAGAAAGATAAAAAGATTTTATACATAATTATATTTTTTTTTATAATTTTTAGACAATAAATAATTTAATTTATTTTTGACAAAATGATGACTGTCGTAATTACCATAATAATAAAAAAATAAAATAATTGATATTATAAATACCCATGTAAATATAATTTTAGACATTTAATGAATTAAACTAATTTTCTAGGATAATATGACATATGTGTATGGATTTAATTAACCTTCTTTGAAGTAATCATTCTGTTATGATTTTTACAAAAGTCAATTATTGAATAGTGTCAAAATTGACAAAAAAGAGATTTTAAAACAAATATTATATTATTAATTGATATTAAATTCATAAAAATATAAGGTTCGGCCAAGATACTTATATCATTATAGGTGTATCATTAATGGACCACCTGGGGGTCGCTTGGATATATATAGTAATTTTATTAACAATATAATATAAAAATACAAAGAGACATTGTAAAAGTGAAACTATTTAACTAAGAATTAATACATAAAGATAAGGTTTATATAGTAACCCAAACCAGTATAAATCCTATTTTTTGAGTGTTTTTAGACCTATACCCCCCATAATCTTTAAATAATCCACTTTGGTGCCATTATAAACCGAATATGAATTTATTATAAAATAATATTTCTAGCTTTTCCAAAGGTGCCCCTCACCCCTCTTATAAAAGGGCACTCCTCTTTATCATTAATTCACACCTTCAAAGCCTTTTGGTTCGGCCAAAATCTGCCCAAATACTCTCTAAACTTCCCTCAATTCATCCTAGTGGCCTTCCTTTAGTCAGAAAGCCAACATATGGAGCCCTTTTGATCAAATCAAAAGGAAGAACCCAAAGAAGAGGTAATAATTTCACCACCCCTTTTCAAGTTCATTTCTTCTTCCACTTATTCTTTATTTGTTATTACCATTCAAAAATAATAACCCTAGTATATTATATATACTGTGATGTTTTATAAATTTGGTACAACCATATTCAGTATTCTATCCACCCTTTGAATAACATGTCACCATACGTGTGTACGTACGACTTACCGTCTCCACGTCGTGGTGTAATTGTTATTTAATATATTATTATTTGGATGGGTTTAATAATAATTTATAATTAATATAAATAATAAATATAATATCATAATGATTCTTTATATATGATATAACATCCAATTATATATTATTTTAATATCAAAAGAATGATATTGTCGCTCGTGCGTACGTACGGACTACCGTCTCCACGAACGCGATGAGATTCATTCTCCATCGTAACCATTCAAGTATAATTATCATTTTATGATTTAAAAAAAATGATTAAGTACTTGATATCATTATGTATATGAATTAGATACAACCTATCCATGACAAACACGGCTTATGTAACAAAACATATAAAATAAAATGAGTAAGTGAACACCCGGAACAATGATAATACTAAGATATTATTAACAAATCAATGTTAAAAGATCATATATGATATCATATTAATGTATATAATTCTTGATTAATATAATAACAACTATTTCACCAGTATACAGTAGGTTAACCTATCCCCAACCAAGGAAAAGTACAATGTAAGGGTTAATTTTACAATCTCTTTATTATCGGAGGTTGTTTATTCGTAATTATCTACTGGGATCTATTTATCATCCACATACATGATCCTTAAAAATGTATTTAAAAACAATATTACTATATACTAGACACTGAGTTAAAGTCATTTATACCCTTATGTGTTTTTAAAGGAATCTTTCTGTCATTTTCCAAACAAGGTACTTTTTAACCTTTTTGACAAATTTAAGGTAAGAATGTCTTTTTAAACTTATACGGCGGATGCGGTTATTTTCCACCATTATAAAATCGTTGACGCTTACCTTACAAGCTTATAAGAATATTTTCAATGTAAATGTTTTATTTTATAATTATACGACTTTTAAATGATTTTAAAATGAATATTTTAAGAATTTGTGAAAGGTACTCTTTATCAAGATCATAATTTTAAATGTTTTCAAGATTTATCTTTCTAAATATTTTTAATTAATGTCCATGTTTTCAAAATGATTTAAGGGATTTATTAATATGGACATGAATGTATTGAAATGATATTTCATTAAAAAAGTTTCAATGTGGTATGGGACACTTTGATTCAAAAATATCTTTTAAATTAGTTCTTTTATAAATGCGTGACTTTTCAATGATTTCGAGAAAAGTGATATTTCTCTCAAATAGTTTTGATTTCATGTCAACAAAATTTGATGGATTTTAAGCTTATTTGAAGTTTTTTTATTATGATACGAAACTTTTTTATTGTATTGAAGGTTTTGTGATATGTTTTACAGTGGATGTGTTATTTGTATATCATTCATGATTTATGGAGAAAGTATTGACATTTCATATGCTAATTTTAATTCGAATGTTTATGTTATGTTTAAACCTTTTCACGTGGGAATTAATTGGACTTAATAAGGGACGGGTGGAGCCTACTATATCACCTCGATGCATCAGTAGGTCTCATGAGACAAAATAGTGTCTTGGAACAAGGACTTGGAAAAATCTTATTTGTTGTCTTGACACGAGGCCTTGGATATGTGGTTATGATAGTCTGGCATTATGCATTACATAATTATGAAAGTGGTTATTGATATTTAATGTGACTATTCTATTAGTATAATATCCATGTGAATAAGTAAATGGAATTATTTCATTTTATTTATTCCATACTATGTTGAAGTTAATGTTTAAAAGGCTTTTGTTTTAGTTATACATTGCCTTAAATGTTTATTCTTATTTATGGAAGTTTCAACTATATTGTTATCCTTACTGGGAATTTGAGATCACCCCTTTTATATGTTTTATTTTTCCCAGGATGTGAAGAAGTAAATTATGAATGACCTGCAGGGATAGTATGTGGGGATAAGAGTGTGGACTATGGAGACTATGTTGGTCTAGTTTTCATTTTATGATGTAATGTAAACCTTATGAATATATCTAGTGTTTCCAAGGATACTAAAACAATCGGTATTTCGAGATTTTATCTTTCTTGTGATCATGCCAATGTTATGTAATAATTCACCAACTCTGGGTAACTGGGTTCGGGGCGTTATAGTTGGTATCAGAGGAAGTTTAGTACAAACCTTGGAAGCTTGATTTAGATAAACTCTGATTAGAGCACATAGACCTAAGATGGACTTTGAGGATTAGTATAGAAGAATTTCCTAGAATTTTGGTATTGTAGAGATTTTGGGAGTTTTCCGAGAAATACATCCATGTCTGGATACGAGTAGGTAGAGGCGGCTCTGGCACATATGTACCTAGGGGTAATACCCGAAAACACCGCTTTGAGCTCGACTCGAATGGGAACTGGTGCACGACAACGGGGCCTTGCTGCACTCTTGGTTATGACAATCCTGGGGGATATTCTTATAATAACTCTCGTTTTCATTAGAAATCATTATGAAGGTTTTATGAGTATATACTTCCTCAAAGTAATTTTTTTATGATTATGGATTATAACCAAAAATAGTTCAATTTATGTTAAGTGTTTTATAAATATGGAATTATGTATTTTGAATCCTAAACTCATCTAGTTTATGCCATTGTTTATAAATGGAACCTAGTGGTAGAAATGGAAACTGTATCAATGCATGCACTCCATGTAGGGATTTCCCTCCTCATCAAGATAATTATAGTGGATCTGGTGATGCAACTGGTTCCGATCAACTAATAACCATAATGGGAAAACTCACTATGTTTATGAATAATTACTTTACCCGTACGGAGAACCTTGATCCACAGTGTGGAGGATCAATGTTAGATCACTTCATGAGGCAACAACCACCAACATTCAATGGGAGTACAAATACCTTAGTAACTGAGCAATGGATAAATTCCCTAGAGAGAATATTTCAGGCTTTGGGAAGTAGTGAAAGGGAAAAAATTATCATGGCATTTTACCGCCTCACTGGAGATGCTGATCAATGGTGGTCATTGATTCAAAACATAAAGGAATATGATGAATAATCAAATATGGAATGGAGGGAGTTCAAATATTTGTTTTTAGAAAAATACTTTACTCGCGACCATCGAGGAGATATGGAAAGGAAATTTCTGAGTCTGAGACAAAAGGAAGATGAGAATGTCACAATGTATGAGGCTATCTTTACAAGGTTAGAAAGGTATGATAAAGTTTATATATGTAACCCAAGAAGTAAGATTGATCATTTATTTGATGGGTTAAAAACATTTCTCCATCGAGCATTAGTCTCGCAATCCTTCTCGTCGTACGAAGACATTGTCTCATGTGCTATCAAGAGAAAAAAGGAATTCTCTAAGTCTTATGACATTAAAGAAATGAAAGGGAAAAATATATCTTCTGATCAATCTGGTAATGGAAATAAGGGGATGAAAGGAAATTTTTAATATCCATCCTATCATAAATGTGGGAAGAAACACCCCGGTACTTGCTTGAAGAGAATGGGTGTCTGTTACTAGTGTGGTGAAAAAGGCCACCAAACTCGTGATTTCAAAGGGAAGAAGGAAGCTACCAATTTTTTGTTCTACAATTGCATTGAGATGGGACATTATGCAAATGAATGTTATAAGCGTAAGGGTAACATACCTCAGAAAAGGCCAAGGTATCAAGGCCAAGCATATGCTATCACTACTGCTGAGGTAGAAGCTCTGAAAGATGTGGTGGCAGGTAATTTAATGGTTTCCTCAAGTTTAGAAAATGCATTATTTGATTCTGGATCATCCTATTATTTCATATCTTCCCAATTTTTTAAGAAAATTAGATATTTCCAATTTGATTTAACATGGGAGTTGTCAGTTAAAACTCCCAAGGGAAGTATCATTGCAACAAAGTTTTGTGAATCAGTCCCCATTAGAGCACATAAAAGTTATTTATATGCTGATCTCATCATCATAGCTATGATTGAGTTGGATATAATCCTTAGTTTGGACTGGCTTTCGGACCATGATGCAAATATTTATTTTAAGAAGAATGAGGTTACGATTTTTGATGATGATGATAAGGAACACCATATCGTTAGAGCAGAATCATCACCACATAATTCTTATATAAATCCACCCCTAGTAGCTCAACTAAATTCAATTATTGGGGAGGAAGATAATGAAATGAATATGAGTGAGGAAATTAATGTTCAAATAGAGGATGTACCTGTTGTGAAAGAATATTTTGATGTATTTTCGGAATATTTACCTAGACATCCTCCAGAATGAGAAGTTGAGTTTTCTATTGATTTAATTCCTCGATCAAGGCCTATATTGAATCCCTCTTATAGAATTTCCACTATAGAATTAGTTGATCTAATGAAAACTAGAGGAATTGAGTAATAAATGATTTATTCTCCCTAGTGTTTCTCCATGGGGAGACCCTGTTCTTTTTGTTAGAAAGAAAGATGGATCTCTGAGGTTATGTATCTACTACAGGGAGATCAGTGCTTTAACAATAAAGAACAAGTATCCCCTACCTTGCATTGATGATTTATTTGACCAACTGCATGGAGCTCAATAATTTTCAATGATTGACCTTCGATCTGGATACCATCAGTTGTGTGTAAAGAAGAAAGACATTTCGAAGACAGCATTTCGAACCAGGTACGGGCATTACGAGTTTACAGTAATGCGTTTTCGATTGACTAATGCACCCTCTATATTCATGGATCTGATGAATAGAGTTTTCAAGGAATATCTCGATGAATTTTTGGTCGTATTTATTGATGATATCTTGGTATACTCCAAAATCTAAGAAGATCATGAAAATCACTTGCACATTATCCTGAAGACTCTGAGAAGTCATGAATTATATGGGAAGTGTAGAAAGTGTGAATTCTGGCTTCAAGAGATTTCTTTTCTTGTCCATATTGTCTCTAAAGATGGAATCTCTATTGATACTTCTAAGACTAAGGAATTCCATGAATGTCCAGAACCTACGAGTATAACTGAGGTACGTAGTTTTATTGCTTTAGCAGGTTATTATCGATGTTTCGTCCAGAATATTGCCCGATTGGCAAACCCATTAACGAAGCTCACACATAAAGGGGTTAAATTTTTTTAGAAAAAAGAGTGTGAAAAATGTTTCGATGAACTAAAGAGAAGATTAGTCAATGCTACTATATTGACTCTAACATTTGGGAATGATGGGTTCGTTATTTATAGTGATGCATTGAAGAAAGGACTTGGTTGTGTCCTTATGCAGAATGATAGGGTTATTGCCTATTCATCACGACAGTTGAAAATTAATGAACAAAACTATCCTACTCATGATCTCGAGTTAGAAGCTATGTTATTTTCTTTGAAGATATGGAGGCACTACCTCTATGGTGAAAAATGTGAGATTTATACTGATCACAAGAGTTTGAAGTATATTTTCTCACAAAAAGAAATCAACACGAGGAAAAAGAGATGGCTTGAATTACTCAAGGATTATGATTGTATGATACACTACCACCTGGGGAAAGCGAACAAGGTGGCAGATTCTTTGAGAAGAAATGACCATGGAGTTTTGAACGTGATGAGAATTGAAAGGGATCCAATTTTCATGGATATAGTGAAGATGGACATGGGAATAACCATGGAAGGTGAAACATCAATTCTCTTTCAAATGGTTTCCAAACCATCTTTACTAGAAAGGATTACGAGTTCTCAGACCGATGATGAAGAATTTAAAAATAAGATCAAAGCTGTGAATGATGGGAGATTGAGAGACTTTGTGTGTGAAGATGGAATTTTAAAATTTGGGAAGAGGCTTTGCGTTCCCAATATACCTGATCTAAAAAGGGAATTTCTGGATGATGCTCATAGTTCCAATTTCTCTATACAGCCTTAGAGCACCAAAATGTATAGAGTTTTGAAGGAACATTTTTGGTGGGACAACATGAAGAGGGAGATTGCTGATTTTGTGTCAATATGTATTGGTTTGTCAACCAGTGAAAGAAGGAAGGCAAGGGCTTGGAGGAGTCATGCCACCTCTTCCCATACTGGAGTGTAAATGGGATATATTACGATGGACTTTGTCATGGGGCTACCAAAGACTCCTAGAAGGAACGATGCAATATGGGTCATTATTGATCGTCTTACCAAGTCAACACATTTTCTTTCTATAAGAGAAGATCTACCACTGGAACATCTAGCAAGACTATATATTGATGATG
This sequence comes from Viscum album, assembly GCA_963277665.1. NCBI lineage: Eukaryota > Viridiplantae > Streptophyta > Magnoliopsida > Santalales > Viscaceae > Viscum > Viscum album. Next base: position 788,440,206 of record OY728128.1, on the reverse strand, counting down.
TTCTGAGACTTCATGGAGTACCCATATCGATTCTTTCTGATCGTGATCCCCGTTTTACTTCAAGATTCCGGAAGAGTTTTCAGAAATCCCTGGATACTAAACTTTATTTGAGCACTTCCTACCACCCTCAGACAGAAGGACAACCAGAACAGACTATTCAAACCATAGATGACATGTTGAGATCATTCTCACTTGACTTTCAGGATATTTGAGATCAATATTTACATTTGGTAGAATTTTCATATAACAATAGCTTCAATTCGAGTATTCAGATGGCACCATGTAATGCGTTATATAGAAAGAGATGTCGCACACCAACCTGTTTGGATGAAGTTGGTGAAATAAAACTTGTAGGTCCAGAACTGGTGGAGAAAATAATGGAAAAGTTGAAGGTAATCCAAAAACACATCAAAGAAGCTCAAAGTAGGCAGAAGAGCTATGTCGATATTTGATGGAAGGATTTGGAATTTTAAGTCGGTGATCATGTTATCTTGAAGGTATATCCATGGAAGGGAGTCATATGTTTTGTTATGAAAGTTAAATTGAGTACCAGGTACATTGGACATTTTTAAAATTCTAGAACGAATTGGGGCTGTAGCTTACCGATTGGAAATGTCGCCTAGTCTTTCCAAAGTTCACTATGTGTTCCAGGTATCTATGTTGAAGAAATACATGCCTGAACCAACGCATGTACTCAACTATGAGGAATTAGAACTGGAACCCGATCTGTCTTATTGTGAAGATCCCATCAGGATTCTTGATACTTGAGAACAAGTATTGAGAAACTGTACGGCTCGTCTTGTAAAAGTTTTGTGGAGAAACTATAAGATGGAAGAGGAATCGTGGGAACCCGAGAAACTTATGATGAAGAAATACCGGAGTCATTTCATGCAGCAGTATTCTAAAAATTTTGAGGACAAAATTATTTGAAGTAGGGGAGAATGTAACACCCCATGATTGTTATGGTAAGTTTTTCTTTGAATAATGTGATAGTGTGTGTTGTACACAACATCGAGTTCTAACACACCACAACCAATCAAACTAGCCGTTATGAATAATAATACCTACTTTTTAAAATTTTATAAATTTTATCTCTCAAAATTGACTTCATTTTTGGATTCATAATATCTAATTTATCCTAGGGTAAAATTTTGGAACATTTCGGATAACATTTATATTTTGATGAATAGTGAAAATTACTAAATTTTATTTAAAAACAACTTTTTTAATCAAAATAATTAATATTGATAAATTAAGAATTTGAGTAGTTTTAAAGTATATTTATAAAAATTTTTTACCATTTAATTCAATGTTTGTCATTGGGAATAATTTCACAATTAAACAAGACATAAACAAGTGCCAATCCTTTGATAGTTATTATCTCTTAAATACACGCTTTTTGTTTTAACAATGGGAATTAATTTTAAATTAATTTCTGCAACTTATCTGTATTGAATTTGGAAAAATTGATTCCATATTTGAAATCAATATGTCCAAAATGTGTAAATAGGTAACTTTTATTTCTAGACATTTTCAATAATTATTTCGGTAAATATTTTATTTACCATGGTTAAAGGGTAAATTCGGTAAATAAGAGTTAACAAATAATATTATAATAATATTAAATTAACCTAAAACGTGTCCTATCATTATTAGTGGACACATGTCCAACCATGGGCATATTTTGGTTGATTTTGGGTCCCCATCTAGCCTCTTGTAAGTGATAATGACACTTTATATTAATTAAGTTAAAATAAATACAAAAATGACATAAGCATATATCTTTTAGAAAAACATTTTTTACATAGGGTTATATATTTTGGATTTTCGATTAAAAATATTCATTAGAAATATAAAAACATTTTCTAAATAATTATATTTTATTTACAATTTTTAGGCAATACATAATTTAATTTACTTATGACACAATGTTGAATGTAGTAATTACCATAATAATGAAAAATTAAAATAATTGATATTATAAATACCCATGTAAATATAATTTGAGACTTTTAATTAATTAAATTAATTCTGTATGATACTATGACATATTAGGATTTATTTAATTAACTTTTTTCGATGTAATAATTCTGTTATGATTTTTACAAAAGTCAATTATTTAATAGTGTCAAAATTGACATAAAAGAGGTTTTAAAACAAATATTATATTATTAATTAATATTAAATCCCTAAAAATATAAGTTTAGTCTAAGAGACTTATATCATGATAGGTGTATCATTAATGGACCACTTGGGGGTCTCTTGGATGTATATAGTATGTTTATTAACCATATAATATAAAAATACAAAGAGACATTGTAAAAGTGAAACTAATTAACTAAGAGTTAATACTTAAAGATATGGTTAATATAGTAAACCAAACCTGTCTAAATCCTATTGGGTTAGTGGTTTTTTACATATCCCCACCTCAACCTTTAAATAATCCACTTTTGAGCCATTATAAACCGAATATGAATTTATTATAAAATAATAATTCTAGCTTTTCCAAAGGTTCCCATCACCCCTCTTATAAAAGGGCACTCCTCATTCTCATTAATTCACACCATCAAAGCCTTTTGGATAAACCTAACTCTGCCGAAATACTCTCTCAACATCCCTCAATTCATCCTAGTGGCCATACATTATTCATAAAGCCATCATAAGGATCCCTTTAGATCAAATCAAAAGGAAGAACCCGAAAAAGATGTAATAATTTCACCACCCTTTTTCAAGTTCCTTTCTTCTTCCACTTATTCTTTATTTTTTATTACCAATCTAACACAATAAATTCAGTATTTTTTATATACTGTGATGTTATTATAAATATTCTACAACCATATTCAGTATTCTATCCACCCTTTGAATAACAAGTCACCATACGTATGTACGTACGACTTACCATCTCTACGTCGTGGTGTAATTGTTATTCAATATATTATTATTTGTATCTGTATAATAATGATTTATAATTCATGTAAATAATAAATATAACCTGATAATGATTTGGTGTATATGATATACCATCCAGTTATATATTATTTTAATATCAAAGGAATGATATTGTCACTTGTGCGTACGTACGGACTACCGTCTCCACGAACGTGATGAGATTCATTCTCCATCGTATCCATTCAAGTATAATTATCATTTGATGATTTAAAAATAATGTTTAAGGACTTGAAATCATTCTGGATATGAATAAGGTACAACCTATCCATGAAAAACATGGCTTACGTAACAAAACATATAAAATAAAACGAGTAAGTTAACACCCAAAACAAGGATAATCCTAAGATATTATTAACAAATAGATGTTAAAAAGATCATATATAATATCATATTAATGTATATAATTATTGTATAATTTAATAAAAATTATATCACCATTATACAGGAGGTTAACCTAACCCCAACCAGGGAAAAGTACAAGTTAAGGGTTAATTTTACATTCTCTTTATTTTCTGAGGTTTTTTATTCATAATTATCTATTGGGATCTCTTTATCATCCACATACATGTTCCTTAAAAATGTATTCAAAAACATTTTTCCTATTTATAATACAATGGGTTAAATTCATTTATATCCTTATGTGTTTTTAATGGAATATTTCCGTCATTTTCCAAACAATGTACTTTTTATCCTTTTTGACAAATTTAAGGTATGAATGTCTTTGTAAACGTATATGGTGGGTGCAGTTACTTTCCTCCGTTATAAAATCGTTGAAGATTACATTACAAGATTATAAGAAAATTTTTATTTAAATGTTTTATTTTATAATTATTTCACTTTTACATGATTTTAAAATGAATATTTTAAGAATTTATGAAAGGTAATCTTTATCAAGATCATAATTTTAAATGTTTTAAAGATTTATATTTTTAAATATTTTTAATTAATGTCAATGTTTTCAAAATGATTTTAAGGATTTATTTATATGTACATGAATGTTTTGAAATGATATTTCTTTACAGAAGTTTCAAAGTGGTATGGGACACTTTGATTCAAATATAACTTTTAAATTACTTCTTTTATAAATGTGTGACTTTTCAATGATTTCGAGAAAAGATATATTTCTCTCAAATAGGTTTGATTTCATGTCAACATCATTCGATGGATTTTAAGCTTATTTTAAGTTGATTTATTATGATACAAAACTTTTTTATTGTATTGAATGTTTTGTGATATGTTTTATTGTGGATATGTTATTTTTATACCATTCATGGTTTATGGAGAAATTATTCACATTTAGTATGATAATTTTATGATGAATGTTTATGTTATGTTTAATCCTTTTCATATGGGAATGTATTGGACTTATTAAGTGATGGGTGGAGTTCGTTATAGCTCCTCGATGCATCGGTAGGTCTAATGAGACAAAATATGGTCTCGGCACAAGGCCTTGGGAAAATCTTATTTGTAGTCTTGGCACGAGGCCATGGATATGTGGTTATGATAGTCTGGCATTATGCATTCCATCATTATGAAAGTGGTTATTGATATTTCATTTGATTATTAGATTAGTAGAATATCCATGTGAATAAGTAAATGGAATTATTTCATTTTATTTTTGTTATACTGTGTTGAAGTTCAAGTTTAAAAGGCTTTTGTTTTAGATATACATTTCCTCAAATGTTTATTCTTATTTATGGAATTTTCCGCTATATATTTATCCTTATAGTGCATTTGAGCTCACCCCTTTTCTATGTTTTATTTTTCCCAGAATGTGAAGAAGTAAATTATGAATGACCTGGAGCGATAGTATGAGGGGATAAAAGTGTGGACTATTGATAATATGTAGTTGTAGTTTTCATTTTAGGATGTAATGTAAACCTCATGAATATATATTTTGTTTTCAAGGATACTAAACCAATCGGTCTTTCGAGATTTAATCTTTTTTGTGATCCTTCCAATGTTGTGTGATAATGCACCGACTCTGGGTAACTGGGGTCGGGGCATTACAAGTAAACTACATAACCAAATGAGAGATAAAATTCCTCTGTGACTAAATATCTATCATCATAAATGATGTGAGACATTTAGTAATATAGGATCTCCCTCATTCAATGTTGAATTCCTACATCATTGGTTCATACAATATTTATAAGTGCTCTAGGAAGTTCTCTTCAAGTTATATATAATCTGAAACTTCTATGTTGTTTCCCACACAAAATGTGGGCCCATAATTCTCAACTCTCCTATATCTATCATGTAGAATGGTGAACTATAGGGACACCCATGTAAGGACTAAAATGGTACCATAAAAAATGAAAAAATTTAGTTTCTATATGAAAACTACAATAAGGGAATAAAATCCTACAAATGATATTGAATGTATAAAGCATCTGGTCATAGTATATCCTCTAGAAAAAGAATGATCTTCTTGGTTTTGCCTTCCATCGGTTGGTGGAACATTTTACTCATACAAAAATGAGTCACAAAATCTTCATGTAATACTCTCCACAAACAGTATGTGGTATATAAATCATTGTCCAGAATAATTATTGAGGTAACCCCATGATGTTATGTAATCTACATCATGTACAAGTCTCTTAATATCACTATTTAAATTCACACTCTAATAATAAGGAATTGTGTGGACATGGTGTGTCATTCCATGATTATCCATATAGAGTTATGTCCTCTAAATTTTTGTTGAAATTCAGTCCACAAATTAATATAGAAACTATTCCACTACCAATATGGTACCCTAATGCATTATCAAAAAAATACTAGTACCTAATGCTTAGAATTCACCTATTGGAAGATGAATAATCAAGAGATAAACTCAGAAACACTACTCTATATCCTAATAAACTATACTAGATGCCAAAGTTATTGGTAAATATTCACCAAAATTTTATATACCACCATGGGGGACGCCTAAAACCATTTCGACATATACTATCTCTACTAAACATGAACCATCACCCATCCTTTTGAATGGATGATGTGTTCAGAATATTCCTAAAGTACATCCAGATCACATACAGTGATTATATCATTGTAACAGTATATCTATTAGTTGTGTCTCCATAACATGCTAAATAAGTGAAGGGGTAACAACTATTTAATGGAGTTAGTTTTATCCACCCTTATTCGCATAAGATAACTACAACAAGGAAAACTACTCTAATATGTCACTAATTTATTTTTCATTCGACCTACTATTGAGAGAATATTTCACCACTTCATTTTTACCATGAGAATATAAAATCTAAAAATCATTGCACTATTGGAATTCCATGAATCATAGATACCTATAGTTGAGATCATTATAAGAGACGAAATACATGAGACTGTTATGATCAAAATAGATGATGAATCACTCTCCCAAAAGATAATATGACCAAGTCTCCAAATCAAACAATAATGACGTCGGCTTGAAATTTTGGGTCACTTAATTTATTTTATGGAATATTAATTAAAGGGACCAAAAAAATCACAATTTTTCTCTACATAAGAATAAATAACCAATCTTATGGTTGGAGAAATAACATAACACCCAGTACTCAACTCCATCATCTGGTATTGTCAAGATGGTGGTGCTCATCAACCTATGCTTGATATGCTAAAATGCCTACTATAATTTCTCTGTTCACAGTAAAGGATACCCTTTTTTTGTTAAGGTAGTTAATGGTTCCATGAATATTGAGGAATCGGTCGTGAATCTTCATCAATATGTAGTGTCCTAAGGAATATTTACACCACTATCACACTTTTGGGTGTCTCCCAATGAAGTAATGCCTCGATCAAAGTTGGGTCCACTTATATTCCCTCATATGGTATGGAATTTCCTTAGAAATTGACCCCCTGAACCTAGAATGGAATCATCAAGAGCGTCCAATAAATATATTTCCCATTGAGTAGGTCCAATACTATCATTAAATTTCTATCATTATAATTTGATACAGTCATGTGAAAAAGTTTGTTATCTATAAATACTACCAAAAATTGGTCTATAAAATGTTGGATGATTCATTTCAGGAGCCACATGAACACAATGGGGGAATTATTCATGCCAAAGATAATCACAATTTACTTATAGTGAACATAGTGGAATCATAATTCCATCCTTGGAATATCATCCACCCAAACATAGAGATAGGGACAATACATCTAAATTTTAACCATTGAGAACTTATTATCCCCTTTAATTTGGTTGAAGTGGACATTTCTTTTTTGATGTGGATACTTATTCTTGATATTCCCCATGTTCAGGTGATGATAATCCAGGCATAAATTCTATTTTTCATCTTCTGTCAGGGAAAACAATGTTAGTGCTTTTAATGGGGACACATTATGTCTGATGAAGCCATTCTTCTCCAATCACTTCATATCACCCTTATCTATATAATATCTATATGGATATCTTTGTAGATTTTATATATTTACCTAAGTGAAGGTTTATTCATAATTTATTATTCCTTCGGGGGAGCCAATCATTCCAAGTATGGATACATAATTGTACTGCTCCCTATATGAATGGAACTAAAAATTTTATTTTTTAATATGCCAATGGCCAAACTAGCCAATTGGTAGTTACTCTATCATATTATCCTACACATGACCCATCCAACTATTCCATTGATTACATCCCTCTAATGAGGTAAAATTCCATTTTTTCAACTCAGATGCATTGTAACCTCAATGATAACAACCAAACTCATCATGGATTTCTTATAATTATTCAATATAAATAATAAAATTTGTGGTCCCCATTAAAAATATTAAATAAACAAATATGACATTCAATCCCTTAAGAGTCACATCACACTACTAGTGGATGATTATGACCCTCAAAACATCCCCTGTTAGAGTTTTTAATCTCAAGGATTCAATGGAATATCGAGATTTCATTCTAGGGGTGGAAATGGAAATATTGGTTTTTTACCATGTTTATCAAAACTAACAGAAAAGAAATAGGACACATATTATACCTCATGTCATAAAAATATACTTATTGTTATAATCCTTCACTACATCCATTTCCCATGCCCCTTAATTTCTATCTCCCTGAGCCTAACATGGACCACCTGTTCTTTATGGTGGTGGTAGTTGATAAAATCTAAAATGACCATATATAGTTATAGTGACACATTTCACTCATATTATTCCTATAAAATCCTCATTCCAAGTTCACTACCTCTACCTCAGGGGTTCATCCATATTCTCCCTAACTTTTTCTACTCAGTGTCTAAGCATTCCAATGTTATGTGTCCCCAAACACTGTAAGGATAATATTTCCTCTACTATGGAATAATTAATCCTCCTAGTTATATTAATTTATGTAAAAAACTCATACTCTACTTTAAACCAATCCCACATCAACTACCACTTTTTAGATGGTGATGTATGAATTGGTATATATTAAATCTCTTCATATTGAACTCAATGTGTACACTCATCCACAATGTTTCATCACCTAACAACTTTATTTCTATCAATGGATCTATATGAAATGATTAATCAACATAAACCACTATATATTGGCCAATGTGTGGCTAAATGGGTTGATATAATAGTCATTGTCCACTTTAATAAAAAATTGTGTGATCAGGCCCCAACATAGATTCCTTATAACCCATTTAGTAACAACCATGAATCCACTATTGGACTCATTATGGTTCTCATCATTGAAGTATCCCATAGTAGAAAATTTTCCACATTGTTAATGATCATTTTATGGGAACTCTCCAAAGTAGGATATAGAAACAAAAACCCATTCATATATGATTCATTTACTATTATATTCCTAGAAACTAGTATCCCAATATTCAGAGTTGTCATGTAGGTTATGATATTTGTGGTGTATAGATATGTCAACATCACAACATCCTTGAGTTCTGTTTCATTAGAGATATTATCGAGACACCAAAACACTATTTCTCTAGTCCCAAAAAATTCAGAGCTATCATATCCTTAAACTATAATTACATTATATCCTATGATATGATACAACTATGTCACAAGCCAACCCATAAGGCTCACTGGGACAGAAGTATGTTTAGTGTCATAGACAAAGAAAACATCTAATACGATAGTGACTAGAGATTATAACCATGATTCCATATCACATTCATGAAAGGACTTAGTCAAATGTACCTCTACACACAGACAAACACATCTCCACGTGATCCATGTAATGCCGCTATGTAAACTATCGGTTGGTAAAAAATGCATAGATGAAATAGTCATACCCCACTACAGAGTATGATTTATGGAAAACCAAGAAAAATTTGAAAAATAAATACCCAAAATATAGATATAGGAACTATCTTCCAAAAAGGTTGTCCATCTCTAAAATCAAGCATACTCAACTAGTATATCTACTCTAATGAACGTGATCACCACATTCTCCAGGTCCATCCTGGATATAATCACAATGATTTTCATCTTCATAAGCCCCGAAAAAATTAGGTAGATCCCATGAAAGGGTGAGTATATACATACCTCATAGGAAAACCCAAAATGATAATGCATAAAGAATAATTAGAGACTGATTCAATTCATATGAGAATATAGAGGGCGCAAAAAGATAGATCGTAAAGAAGGTAAAATAGATATTTTTGTTATATGTAATCAAGCCTCGAATTACGGTCTATCTTAGACATCCATGATTATATAATCATACTAAAATTAACATTCTTATGTGTTAATAATTGCTCGTAGAACCTTCCCTCCAAAAACACATACGTATCCCTAGCCCATAATAGTTGGTGATATTACAAACTCTAAGGGATGTTCTTTTCCCCATTTCAGTTCCATGGAAAAGTGAGATTATATTCCAAAGGAGTATACTTATCCTATATGAGCTCATCTAAAGAGATATTACACTCCCTAGAAGATCATAATCCAATTAAATCTCCTAGAATGGGATATATTTTACACCATTAGAGGATCCATTTCACATTGATGACCTAATATGGGAATGGTTATACTCCATAGGTATAAGGTTCTTTCCCCTATAATGTTGGTGAAATAAATAAATCAATTTGAATCATCCATGTTTAGTATAAATACCATCCTCATACTCACATGGATGATATTATAATCTCTAGAAGGATTCTTGTTCCATGTGGTGAGATACTTGACCCTCCTGGAGGATTAAGAGTGTAAAACCTACCCCTAATTGAACTTTTACATGTTCTTTAGGAGTATACAGAGTGTCCAAATGTGCACATGGAATGTATCATTATGTATTATCCAGAAAATATTCTAAAATACTATATGACATATCTCTTTCTATATATTAATGGCATGATAGTGTCATACACAACGTGTAGAGTTCCTTTTATGTACTCATGAAAGTGTCTCTACCCATGTCAATATACTCTACCTATTCTCATGAACCATCAATATTTTATTGTCAATGAGGTTACTCACGGAATGGGAATGTAATCTAGTATATATTTTTACCCATGGGTATAGGATGTTTTATATTCCACACAACCATGTGTTATTTATAATATATCAAAACCATATTAACACTTCACGTGGAAAACATGAGGTGTATCTTTCTGAATTAGAAATAATTTAGTCATATTTCCTATTCTAGGTTCAATGTGACTCGTCTAATATTTCTTTGCTGATTGGATATGCATATATTCTTTTTGGAAATGTAATTTTCGGAACTGGAAGACACTAAATGGTTCCCCGAGCAAGTGGGTCACATTGCCTCAAGATCTCCTCCCAACATGTCAAAGGATTACGACTACTAGTGACGGCCTAGGGTGGGTCTGTAGAGAGACTATTCTCCCATGTAAGAGTGAATCATAGAGAAAATAATCATAACTATTAGGTATATAATGATGATCAAGTAACTGAATTGTAGAAAAAAGACAAAAACAGAAGTCTTTAATAATAAATACCCAAATGTAGTAAAACACAATATGATGATCACAAAATGTCTCTACACAAAATGAAAGGCAATAAATGAAAGTAGTAAATTGATACTCTACATGTATCAATTCGTAACGATTTTAAAAATGACTATCCTGATATAGCATCATGATCCAATATCAATATTGTGCTCCCTTAATCCTAAGCAATAGTTTAATTATGAATCAAATAGTGGTTTCTTAACTTGTTCTCTAACTACATCTATGACTTCTTTTCTGGTACCCAATGATGACCCAAGAATGGTGTGATATAACACTCAGTAGGTCACCCATAATGTTTTGTATAACAATTCCAATCTGGGTCATATAAATAGAATTAGTGTGTAGTATTTTATAGGTATTACATTATTAAAAGTATGTGTCCAGTTGATATGGTCTTGTATATCCAAACTTGCCTCCCTATAAATTATAACCAATAAACCATAATAAAGGCCTTCTCTATAGAATAAAAACTAACGGGTTATAATTTCCAGTCAAGAATATATAATCTGATAAATTAAGCAAGGCTATATGTAAAGTGCAGAAAAATATCTACAATATCCATGCAATTTAGGTAAACTTATGTAGAGTATCCACAACAACAACACCATGTAATCAAATTTCAAACTACCATGGTTTGAATAAAAGGTATACAAGACTGAGTAATCCATGTTGAGTCTAAAGAGAATCTCAATGGAAATTATATAACGAAATTGGTGGATTAAAAGGATCATGTCATTAGAGCTTTTCCAATGTGAGTCCAATCAATAATTATCCATGGGGTAGAAATATTCTGATAATCCTATGAAATATGGATCCATGGTGCATATCTAAGGAATAAACTAATGTAATCATGACCCATGTCATCGAAATTTTCATGTATTTAAATGGAATAATGATCCAAGGAGGTCATCCAAGGTATCCACTACTATAAACAAATCATTATCTCAGTTCATTCATTATTTAAAAAAGCAAAACATCTTCCAAACCCTTCAACATTTTCAGTAAAACCATTAAACTATTTTAATCCTAAGAAATCAATATCTAAGAAGGAAATATCCTTATACTATAAATTGAATAAAAAAATTATTTAATTTATAAATTAAAAGGTAATAAAATGTTCTCATAAATGTAAACAATTTATTAAATTCTCATTAAGGCTCCCACTAAAATCATTGATGTCCAAGTCACCTAAAGGTATTGATGTCACAGTCACCCAAATGGGTGGTACAATGTAAGAATATACATGGTAATACACCATTTATAGGGACTAAGGTCTAACATACATTTATATTACCTCATTTTAGAATAATATTCCTCACATTAAAAAAATACACAAGTGAGGAACATAATAGTTTAGTTTCTTTGGAAACATAGAAACATGATCTTTTCATAAAAATAATGTTCTTCAACATATCCAATAAATATATTCCCATTTATAACTTATGATTAAATAATTTATTAATAACCTGTGGAAATGAAACATAATAAATGAGTGATGTTAGATGCCCATTAGGGTTAATCAAGGGAGATGTGTAAGCATAACCTGATCATAAGTGTGTGTGAACATGATCAGTACCTTGATGATCATACCCTTCATACCAAATACCATAATCAAGAGACCTGGAATAAATATTGGTAGTTAATATGACATGAATCATATATAAATAAATATCATAATAAATGAGATAATAGTAAAGGAATAATATAGGTAATCGTGGCATACAAATATGTAAAAACAACCAATGTCAAGGATACCTTCCAATACATTCATAACATCTTAGGATTGGGATAATAAAATATATACCTACTTTGGTATTTTGATTCCCCCTCATGTACATCCTTGTTTTGGGTTTGGTATTCCCACTCGTTTAACCTCTAATTTCAGTCTTGAGATTCCCTCCCATGTACCCTCTTGTCTCAGGCTTGGGATGCCCCCACATTTACCCTCTTGTTTTGGTCGTGGGATTCCATCTCATATACACTCTTTTTTTAGTCATTCCCCCTATGTACTATCGTGTTTTGGAATTGGGATTCTCTCACATGTACCCTATTTTTTCAGGTTTTGGATACCCTCCCATGTACCATTTCATTTCAAAAAATTTTACTATTACCCAATTCATTGGATGGATATATATGTCCCACCTGTTACACAATTAAATCATACATGATATTACCCTAAGTTAAAAAATCAGTCATCATGTTCTGACCCATAAAAGTGGATGGGTTTCATAAACATCATATAGTAACACATGAAATGAAATGGGTATTATAAACATTTCACCATATCATCACTGGTGAAAATGATGCAATTTTCATTATTATTTAATCATAGAATAACCTGTTAAAGGATGTGCATTTTACGATCATTTTTTGGCATAAAACATGGGAGAGAGACATGTTACATAACCAACATGTCATCGTAATCATAAACCATTAACATACATAATAATAATGGTGTAATTGGATAAAATCCCTAAATCTATATCAAAATATTTCAGCATATATGGGTAAGGATATTTAACCATCACATGAATCATATGACAAAGAAAATAAATATTCCTAGAAAAAATTATTTAAAAAAAATAAATCATTTTAAAAAAAAATTTATCTCAAAACCCACATGGAATGTATTTAAATTAATATTTTCAAATTCATTTAAAAAATTTGTTATATAAATCATTCTTTCTTTTATAAAACTCAGTCTAATTACATTTTGAAATAATTTTTCCTTGAAAATACATTGAAATATTATTAAAAAATCATTAATAAAAATTAATTTTTTTAAAAAAAAAATCATCAATAAAATATCCTTTAAAATGATCATAAATTATCATTTAAAAAAATTCTTCATAATTTCTTTTTGGAAAACATGGGTTTTAAATAAATTATATATCCAACTGAATAGAGAATTATAGTTGGTTTTTGTTGGTAACATTTTATTATATATATTAAATATAAATTAGTGTTAAAAGGGTAACAATACATGAATATATAATAAATAATCCTATGATAATAAAATTCATGATATTTATTGAGTAATGGATCGTTATATGAAAATAATTTATGAATTATCATAAATAATCATGATAACAGATGATATTGTATAAACAATTTGTAACCACTTTGGTAACTTGTAATCCTAATCAACATAAAATAATAACATTAAATGAATCTCAAAATATCATAAATAGAAGTATATTAATGATATAACATGTCAAAGAGTATTATATACACCACACAATATAATCGAGTGGGGGTTATGGAATGTATCTCACTAATATAAAATGTGAGAAGTAATTATTTTACCATAAGTCATACCATTATTCATACATATTAAAAAATTATGAAATATAAATATGAGTTTATTTCAAATATATCATATAAAAATATTAATATATATATATATAATACCATATATGGTTTTTTATGACTATATATTACACATTAATTAGTAATTCAATGTTAATGTTATGCTTTGGTAATAACTTTATTGTATTCCCCACACATTTTGACATGTTAATATGTGTCATCTTAATTAGATCATGTTTTAATTATTCAAATAATGTAAATATTCATAGAGATATCATATATATATATTTATAATTTTTTTTAAAATATATAATTAATAAATTAAATACACCATTCATGGAGATAGTAAGTTGTATATACGTATGATCATTATTTCCATATTCTTATCGTATTTAAACAATGAAATTAAAATAATATAGATATATATCAATTATATTTATAGTAAAATTATAATGACATATTTATCAAATATTTTTATTAAATGCATCCTTAATAAATTATATACAATGTGTAAATAAATCACATTTCTTTCAGAAGGAAGTAGTCTACCCACCAACAAAAGGCGTTGTCATATTCCCACAAATTCAAATTGAAGAATTTTTTTTATTTAGTAATTATAAAATAATATTGAATAATAAACAAAATATATATCATATAAATAGTATATTAATAAATATTCACCTTAATTAGAGGTTTTAATGGATGAACAAATGACATCGATTTGTGAGGCGGTAGTTTGTTGTACACAGAAACAATGATAGGATGACTTAATTGATGGAAGTGTGGGAGGTTTGAGGTTATAACATTAGAATAAAATCATCTTGTTATATTAATAATACTAATTTTTTTATATAATATTGAAATAATAATAATTGGAGAATTTTAGAGAAAAAATAAACCAAAAGTACTTATTGAAGAATGTTAACTCTTATTAGGGTACCTCCTTTTGGTTTTCACCAAAGAGCTTCCAAGGTTGGATTTATGATCATGGAGAAGATTTTGGGATGAGATTATGTAATTTTGGATATTATTTGATCATATTTTGGTTGATAAAAGGGGTTGATAGTCGTGAATTATTTAACGTGGTGAGTGTCAATTTTTAGTGTAGGAGGACTGACATTCTTGTAAATATAAAATGGTAAAGACTATTGAGATGCCTCCCTTACGTCATATCCCTCCAATAATTTTTCATGTGTCGTAAAATGGATTTTAGGATCTAAATATTTATATTCTATGGCCTTTTGACATGTTTCTAGGGTATTTTTCTCCTTATGATAGTGTTTAACCACTACATAAACTTGTTTTTACCTTATTCACTATAATTAATTTTAATTACATTAACTAATATTTTTGGTCAAAAACTGAGTTTCAATTAATATAATTTATAAATTATACTTATTCAAAATATGGAATAAATTTATAAATGATATAAACATATATGTTTTATAATTAAATTTTAAATTAATCTCAGAGTTGGGATATAAGAAAGGGTTTTTAAAATAAAAAGTTGAAAAGGATGAAATATTTTTATATTTAATTTGAATTTGAAATAGATTAAAATAACTATATTTTATTAATATATCTATAATTTTTATTAATTTAAATAAAAAATAATTCATAATACAATTTAACTATATAAATACATTAAACAAAATATAAGTTTGAAATTAAAATTCATTTTTTGTTATTATTCATCAAAAAATGAAACATCATTGAGAAATACAAAAAAAACCCTAAGATAATTTTGAAGTTATTATTTGAAAAATAATGTTATATTTTTAAAATATAATTTATAAATGTGTAAAAAAAAAATTTTTAAAAAAATTGTGACATTAAAAGGCGGTAAATTTATCTTTTTTAAAAAATACATTTCATTACACGTAAAATTAGGCTTATTTTTATTTCTTTTATAAAAAATTATGATGAATGTTAGATATTTTATTTATTATAATTTATTTATATATTTACATTAAATGATTTATAAAATTAGGTTTAATTGAATTCTTTATGAAAAACATGTTTGATTTCATAAATATAGTATTCTAGAAAAAGATTTCCAATATGTTGAAAGAGATTAGGTTTTAATTAATCGATAATTGGTCACAATGTAATTAATCTTACATACATCTTTAATACATATTTTAATAATATCATTAATCACATTCCTAACCGTAATTCCATTGGCTAGGTTATAGATATATATGGTGTTGATTGTACCGAAATATATTCTAATTATTGCGTGTAGTGAAATACAATCACGATGTTGCATGAACAGCCTACCATAAATGGGATTTAATTTATTTAGAATAAAATTAATTTATAAAAACTCAGGGTGTTACATTTTACCCGCTTATAATGAGATTAATGATTTAATTTATTAGTTTTCAATGATGTTTTAATACATTAATGTTTCATTCAAATAATCCAACATAGTAAAATTGAATAATGAAACATCCTATAAAAAGGAATGTTGGAATCATCATGGTCACTGAAAGTAACTAACAACTAGGTTTCCACAAAAGAGAACATCTGATGAAATTTAATGCTTGGATAGGGAAGAAAAATCTAACTATCAAGTTCTTATATAGAGTGAGCGAGAACATGATTATAATAATGTTAATTATCACAAATCCATAATTCAAATAGGAATTAAAATGGTCATTGAGATCATCAAGAATGATGATAGTAGTCAAAAATTTTACATTACAAAAAAAATTCTTAATGGTGGATTATTTTCCAAAAGAAGATATAGTTAATTCATTTCACTCCATTTCATATGCCCAATGTCATCTTTTGGTTACACCATGATCAATTTACACCTCCTCTCATACTCCATGAAATAATAGAGAATATTCCATTCATAAAGCACTAACAACTTCTGAGATCCAAATATATATATATATAATTATTTTCATCTATATTTAGTTTTCATCACAAAAAATTCATGGAATAGGTTAGCCAACATTACTAAATCCTCATATGGTGTGATCATATGTTAATATATAAAACCTCATCCAAAGTTAAGCATATACCATTAATAAATGGTTAACCTTGTAACCCTAAAAAAATATAAATCACCCATTATTCCGTATATAATATATTATAAAAAACATTTTAATTGTAAATTTGATTCCATCCATGTACTGACAGAATATGAAACAATATTTTACTTTGAAGAATCTTTTTAAAGGGAAATAATCACTTTAAATTTAAATAAATGTTGAACAATAATATTTTAACATATCTTTTTAAAACAAATTAAAACATGAAATTACTAACTATACATGGGAGGAAAATTATTCCCAAATTATTATGGTTCCCTATATCCATTAGCATATAATAAACTTTCCCTTTATCCTTTGTAATCATAGGTTTTTTAGTCTTATCATTCATATTAGTCGTTAGATTTTGGAACTTGTTATCATAATGGAAAGACTCCATGTAATTGAAACATCGATGTGTGAGAGGTTTATTCTAGGAGTATTTATAATTATTATCATATTTAGAAGACTTATTCCCATCAATTTTACTTTCAACTTATCTATAACCTTCCCCCCCATACATAAAACATTTATTAGTCCCTATCAAACAATTTCCTCCATGATTCTTCTCAGACATTGTTCAAAATGGAAGGATCGTTTTATTTTCTGGATGGTTGTTAAATATTCCCTGTAACTCCATATTCATTTTCTTGCCAAACCCATGAGATTGATATGCATCTCTAAATTCACTTTCCACCTTGACAGAACATCAAACCACTAATTCAAAAATGATAATTTATTTTATAGACAAGGCCATTTTAAGACTATGTTTGAAACCACCAATTAATTAATAATGTTTTATTTATTTATGGATTATAATACATAAAGAGTACCTCATATTATTTGTGAAATTTTAAACAATGTCATCAATAGATTCATTATCCATTTTATAAAGCTCTATGTATTAATTTTCTATATTCATATGAATAATATAAGGGATGTGCTTATTGATAAAAATGTTCTTAAAATATTTCTAATATATAGAGTAAATTTAATCTTATAAACTTTTATTTTTATTAAAATTCCACCACTGATCCGCCGCACCATCCAAACAATAGTTATACAGGGTTAAATTTTCATGCTCTTAATATTGGAGAATAAAAAATAACATTTCAGTGGTATTGATCAATTTATTAGAAAATAATTGGTCATTGTAACTACTTATTGAATGTATTAATTTCCTCATAAAAGACACAACATGTCCTTGTAACTTCATTTTCCCTTTTGTATTTTCACCATGATTCATAGCTTCATAAATTTATGTAACCATTGAAATTAGGGTTTTGATTATATATCCCATAATATTATTTTTCTCATGGAGTAAATCATTTAAACATCCATTTCATTCATCATTGACATGGTTCCTTAGAGTTCTATTCATCAAACAATACCAAATATCATATAGAAAAAAACCATATTTTGGAACCCCATATTCATGAAAGATCTCTTATAGGATTAAAAAATCAGGACACCTTCCTTTTTAGTCTATGACACTTGAGGTTTATCTTATGTCATTCATAGTCATAATCTATTTAAATCCATTATTATGGTTCAAAAGAAGTTTTGAATTCACAAACCATACCCCTAAGAGTATCATACCATCTGTACATTGAGTCCTAATTTCTTACACCCATTTTCCATTGAGTTTAGCTCAATATGATGTTTCTAGGTTTTTACCCCTCTGTACATATCTTCCAGAGCCACGTGCACTTATTTTATCAATATAGTTATATATTTCTAGGAAAACACTCTCTTTATCCATTACCAAAATTCCAAAAAAATCATATACATTTACTCATCCATAGAATTATTTTTACATACATCCATATACATATCCATGGAAATGTTTTTAGGGGTATCACTGATTTTTTATCATCCTAGTTTACAAAGGATGACTAAACCATTCCTTTGATAAAAACTATAGAGACCTAGGTGTATCATAAATGAATATTATATCATTTTAGATGAATATTCATCACATTTCAAAAATAAAATCCCAAAGAACATAATAGTTTACGGTATTTGGAAACATGACATAAAAAATTTCTAAC
This sequence comes from Viscum album, assembly GCA_963277665.1. Classification (NCBI taxonomy): domain Eukaryota; kingdom Viridiplantae; phylum Streptophyta; class Magnoliopsida; order Santalales; family Viscaceae; genus Viscum; species Viscum album. The sequence goes on along the minus strand of OY728128.1, from coordinate 788,420,925 downwards.
TTGGTGAATGTTATTCAATATATCTATTAATGATATTCCCCTATAGTACATCAATATGAAGAATTTATTTATGATATTGGGAAACGAATCATAATAAAGTGGTGCAAAAAGGTTCTCTCTAAGGGTAAACAAGGGAAAAGTTTATTCATAAAATGTTCATAATATTTTTTTTAAATTATTATATCATTATAATATTGGACATTGCATATCAAAGTTCATTATAAAGTGTCATGGGATAAGGATTGGAAGTTTGTAATACCCAAATCATTAGGGAATAAAGAGTGTAATCCATGAGAGAATAAGAGAGGAATAAGATGTGGAATTGTGGGATACAAATAAGAATATAAAATACAATGTCAAGGATACCTACCAAGACCTACATAACATGTTAGTCTTATGATAATTACATGTGTAAATACTTCGGGTTTGTGATTCACTCTCGTGAAACCTCATGTATCAAGAATGGAATTCTCTCGCATATACCCTCTTATTTTTTGTTTGGTAGTCCCTCTCTTATACCCTTGTGATTTGGTATAGGGATACCCTCCCATGTAACCTACTATTTTGGGCTTGGGATTCACTCCCACATACCCTCTTGTTTCAGGATTATGATGCCCTCCCATGTACCCTTTTATTTGACACATGGTATTCCCTTTCGTGTTACCTCTTATTTGGGATTGGGATTCCCTCTCAGATGCCCATTGATTTCATAATATATTTATCATTACCTAATGTATATGGGGGACATATAGGTCCCACTCATCACATAATGAAATCATAATTGAATGTCACACTAGATAACAATCCATTCATCACATTATGACCCATAAAAATAGATAGGTTTCATAAAAATAATATAATAACCAAATAAATTAAATCGGTGTTATAAATATTTCAGCGTTTCATAACTTATAAAAAATAGGCAGGTTTCTCAATCACTTAATCATAGATAATCTCACGAAATGAAGTAGGATTCATAATCATTTCATCATGGCATAACCCATAGAAGATAAACATGTCTCATAAAAAACATTTCATCTTAAACATAAATCATTCAATGAAATAATAAGAATGCTTTCCTGGGATCATATCCCTATTTATAGATAAACTATATAAATGGATTTCATCATAGATGGGGAAGGATTTTGAAAGATCACAAGAAGCATTTCATAAGGATAATATCCTTCAATTAAAATTTCATTTTTAAAATATAAATCATTTGGAAAATACTTTTAATTTTAAAATCCTCTTTAAAACATGTAAATTAATATTTTCAAATTCATCTATAAAATTTCACGGGGAATATATTCATTCCAATTTTGAAAAACATATGTTATATCATAGAACATTGTACTTACCATTTTCCTGGAAAATATATATTAAACACATAATGTAATCATTAAAAATAGTTTTAAAAGATTATATATTTATAAAATAGATTTTCATTGAAACTAATCGAAAACATTCTTTAAAATAATTATGTAAAACATTTTTATAATATAAGTTTTTATAATAAAACCGATTTCCAACTGATGAGATAATTTAGGCTGATTTTTCTTAAACAAATTCATATTTGTCTAAAGTAATAAATAGTTGGAAAATGGTACCATTAATTTAATATATCATGAGTAACATTGTAAAATAAATTTCATGACGGTTCTTGAGAGATGGATCATATGATTAAATAAATGTAAGCATAATCATAACAATCCTGATAAGTGATTGGATCTTAGTGATGGACTTTTACGACATTGGTAACCTCAAATCCTAATCTCCATGAAAGATAAAAATTACATAAAGCATAAAATAAAACTAAAATAATTATATTCAAGATATAACATGTCAAATGGTAGTATATATAAATTTTTAATAGAATATAGATGAAAAAGATAACTTGTGTATCAAAGAAGGCAATTCGACACAAAACTAACTTTCCAATTCTGTATCTTTTGAACTGTAAGACTAATGAAAAAGAGATATTAATTTTGATAATTAAATAATAATATGTTTATTTATAATAATATAATAATACATTCATGGTTAGTGTATACATGACAGAAATGTAATTAGTGGAGAATATGGAATGTATCTCATGAATATAAAAAGTGAGATGAAATTCCTAAACCTTAAGTCTTGAATTTCATCATACACGTTCAAACCTCTTGTATAATAAATTTGTGTTTATTTTAAATATTCCAAACAAAAATATTAATATATAATATCACATTTTTTTTCTTATGAATTTATATTACCTTTTTTATTGACAATTTCATGTAAATGATATGTTTTGTGTAATAACAGTTTCATTTTTCATATGTGTATTGATTTGATAATGTTCTTACTATTACATAGAACATGAAATCATTATTTCCTGAATTTAAAAAATGACATTAATATCCTATATATTCACTATATATATATTTATAATGATCTATAAAATAAGAAATTGTGAAATAAAATGAACTGTTTATGAAGGCGATAGGTCGTAGGTATGTATGAATGATGTTTCCATTTAGTTGTCGTATTGAAAGAATGAAAGGAAAATTATATATATATATATATATATATATCATTATCATTAATGTATAATTATTATCTCATATATATCACATATTTTTATTATACCCACCCCTAATATAGTCCACGTAATGTGTGAACTAATCAAAACACTTTGTCTAGAAGGTAGTTCACATTTACAAAAATGACACTATAGTATTCCCGTAAAATGGAAATAATGAATTTATATATTATTTAATAACTACATAAGAATAAATATATTAAAAATATAATATATTTTATATTAAAATATTTATTCATTTAGTATTACCATCCTTAATATGTGGTAATGGATGAATGAACGACATAGGTTTTCAAGGAGGTAGTCTATTTTGCACACAACTGATGATTGTGTATGCCGTTTGATGGATGTAATTGAAGGATTCAATTTTTCCAATATCATAATAAAATAAAATTATATTAGGGATACTTATTTTATTATATAATCTTGATATAAGACTAATTGGAGTGGTGTATAAGGAAATAAATTAAATTTTCTCACTAAAGAATGTTACCTCTTATTCAGATGACTGATTTTGGTTTTCAGAAAATGGATTCCTTGGTTATATCTCACCCAACATTTAGGCTCTATGTTGATAGGGGTAGTTTTATATATTATTCTCTCCGGTAATGGATGAGAAAAAATATATTTTCTGTTTTAATAAGTTAGTGGGTGAGAGCACTTTTACAGTGGAGGAAGATTGTCATTCAGATAAATATAAGAAGGTAAACATTATTGAGAGGAATCAACTACATAATGAGCCTCCAAGAATTGTAAAATTCTTATGAAATTGAGAATAAGGAATAAATTTGGACATCCAATGGATTTTAGACATACCTTTATGGGTATTCGGCCCCTTATCTTAATGATTATCCATCATAAAAACTAGTTTCTACAATAATCGTATTAATCATTTTTAATTTCCTTCACTAATATTTTTGGAAAATTATATGTTCAGCTTATTATAAATTATATATTATCTTGATCCCAAATATGGAATCCATTTTTCAAAATTTTAATCATATAAGTGGTGGACATTTATTTAAATTTAATCTCATAGATGGAATGTAACAATGAGTTTATAAAGATAAAAGATCAACATTTTGAAATGTTTAAATTTATAAATTAAATATTACATTATTTAAATTTAAATAAATTAGATAATGGATGTATCATTAATCAAAAAAAATTAAAATTAAAAAAAAATCACTATATAAATGAATAAAGATTAAAAGAAGTTTTCAATTAAAATTTAGTTTTTTAACAATTAACCAAAAAATGAATCATCCTAGAATGATACAAAAAAAACACCATAAATTAATTATTATCATACTGATTCAAATATAAGGTTTCATTTTTAAAATATACTTTATACAAGTTTCAAAATATTTAATCTTATATAAATTTTTGACCCATATTTTAATAATTTAACTAACTCAATTCATAACATCAATTCTGACGGATAGGTGAAAGTGAAAAAAATATTTTAATATTATTATTAATAGTATATCATTGTTTAGTAAAACATGGTCTTCTATGTTGCCCAAAAAATCAAAGAAAATTTTCTTTTTGTATATCACAAGGAGTAAATAGTGTTTTCTTCACTAAAATAATTTTTATGTGTTTTATATAATGAAATACTAACATGGTGTTTCATGCAACGAAATACATCAATGAAATTTAATTTACTCGAAAATAATAATTCATTAAAATTCATGGTGTAACACCATTGGTGGTCTATTATGGGGCAGAAAACATCCGAAAATATTAATGGTACATGTGGGAGGCCTAATCAGGTTCCAAATAATTATTTCAAGGTGATAAATTAATTTTATTGGACAGACCAGAAATTTCGGCATGCAGATAATAGAAACTAATATTATAAATTTCCAAACATTGAAGGAAAGGTATAAACCACCTAGAGTAGGTCTCTAGTAGAGTAAGAGTCCTATATCGACTTATTTTTTAGTATATATCAAGTGAGAAATAACAATGGTTGAAAATCCTAGAATTTGGGTATATTATATATCACATAAATAACACCATCAATATGTTGAAAAATAAAGAACAACATAAGATGAATGAATAATTTACTAGAACAGATACAATCAGATTAATTTTGTTTAAATCTGAGTCAAGATAACAATGATAACCCAATACCAAGATTAGGACAAGGATGATTCTCAATGGGAATAGAAACACCCCATGTACAAAGAAAATAGAAAGGGATGGGGGAGTTTTATATTTTAAACTCCTTAAGGGAAAATGGTAATTTTGAAGAAAAACAAATGGAAGAATGTTCTTTATAGTCATTTGGAAATCAATGCGCCAACCATCGACCCTTATCCTCATAAATAAAAAAATTCACAGTACAAGTTCACGATTCAGTAAAATATGAACAAACTATGAAAATATTGTGCTACACACCTCTGCTAAAAACTATAAATCCTTTACATGGGCATATAGCCCAAGTGTCATGTTTTCTTCAAACCATGTGGCCTCCTACATCCCTATGACTTTCCCGATTCAATTACTCATAATAGTGTGTCTTGGGTCACATTGTTTCTACTAATTGTGCATCCTCAAAACCATTTAGAAAAAAAAGGTCTTCAGGTTTTGAAAAACACCCAAACACCCCTAAAACTATAATATTTTCATTAGGAACTCACATTAGGTCAAAAAGGAAAAGATAAATAGAAATAAAATAGTTCTACCTCATAGTATAACTCATTTTCATAAAATTTTCCACCCTTATTTGAATTTATTCCTAATTATCCCTTCCAAGGGGGGTCAAGAGTCATCTAAGAATAACTTCGGTGACTGAGCACGTAGGTCGGCCTCCGTCTCTCAAATCTTGTACTGTATATGGTCATTAGTCCATAACACTATTAATAGGGAAACTAAGTGGACTAAGATATCCATTATTATAATATAAATGATATGAATAAGATGGTACACAAAAGATGTGTCTAACTATTTCTTAACATCATCCAACTGTAGAGTATGAGTTGGGTTTGAGTGATAAAAGTGAAGTTGAATACATGAAAATGTAATATAAGGACCAATTACTCGATGGTAACTATAATTGATAGGCTACTGTCTTGACTCACTCTATTATATCTGCTAGACCAAAATATTGTGGTGAAAAATTACCATGTCTCTTAGTTTTTCAGTGTCCCAAACATGGTGAGATATGTAAAAAAACTGATCCCCTTCCTCAAATTCTAGTTTCCATCAATAAAAATTGTCTTAAGACTAATTACTCAATAGTTCAGTAAAAGAAAATTTCCAAATCAACTATACCTACTCCAATATCCCTTCACAAGAGATGGACAATGATGTTCTACCTATTCAATCACTATCTAGCACAAAGGGGATAATCATGGCCTACCGTGGAAAACCTAGTATAGTTTGAGAAGGATAGTCCCCTAATATCTACTATTTCATGTGAATTAATCCAATGTTATATGCATATCCCAGGATCCCCTAAAATCACATACACATTCCTGATGAATTTACTCAAGCCCCTGATTCATGTGCCTTTTACTACCATCAGTCTGAGGGTCGTATGCTTGGCTTAGAATCACATAAATACCCAAATACCACTATAAACTCATACATAATCAAGATGCATACAAGTAATGCATTTCCCATACAATGGTAAGAGGATCTTCATGAAGGTGAAAAATATCAATTATATAAATTATCCCCATCTCATTGACTAATAAGGTCTGCATGATCAGTATGAAATGGGATATATTCATGAAGTTCTCCACAAGATCACATACCACTACAATACCTTAAGAATACATCAGTAACCCATCATGAAATCCATCACAACGTCTACCCACGTAATCTTGGGAATGGGTTAATATTATAAATGTCTAGTTATTTTCTGGTGTTCTTCCTTTAGCTGATGATATTTTGAAAATCTCATCAAAAAACTAACTACCACACATCGCATCCACGACCACCAGTAAAGATGGAACAAGATATAATACATCATTGTAACATGGGATGCATTTTTAGAACTGAGGCAGGAAAATATCACATTATATCTACAAGAATTTCTTCTATAACCCATACATGAACTTGAATATGTAAAATTTCTTCATCACCCATTGTCCAACCAGGAGGTGGGTCCTCACTAGCCACAACACCCATGGGACTAGGCCTTCAGCATCTGATAAATTTATCACCCTCAATCTATCATAAAAAGTGTAGGTCACTACTTAGGATGAGAGAAAAGGATGGCCATGAACATCTTACACCTCATTGTTTATCAGTAAAAAAATACATGAGATGACTCACACTACTGGACTCCTAAACTACATGTATCATATTTTTCCTTCTTATTTTTTCATCATCTATATTGCCTTTACCAGTAACATTGTAATGATAGAATCAAAATAAATTAGGTACTTAACCCTACTTCACTACCTTATATTCAGTTAATTTTATGTAAATATATACATGAGGGTTTTGTGGTTAGTGTACAACACAAAATTATCTCTTGTATAATATGTCCACCTATAGTGTGAGGTATGCACCACAATAGAAGACTCAAGATCATTCATTAGGTAGTTCTTCTCATATGGCCTCAAAAAATGAGACACTTACTCCATGACTTTATCCTCCAAAGTCATAACTTTTGTGATCCCGATAGCTTCTGAATCATAATATATTGCGTAGCTCCTACAAAAAATTGGAAGAATCTACATTGTCCATAAATTCAGTATATTTTATATCTTCTGAAAGGTTGTCTTATAGGTATCATAACACAAAGACATCACACACATCTCACTAAAGAACTATAATGGTGTTTCATAGCATTATATGACTTGTATAAAAAGAATAAAACGTCCATCTAGCACAAATAAAATTCATATGTCAAATATGTTCGTGGGATGCTCCCAAGAATCTAGAAATCTCAACATCTATAGTTTTACTAGTACTCCAATGTCATGGGTAATATAACCAATTAAGTGAATATTTTTCACTTGGAAGTGTCACTTTCTGAGAATATCCTATAAATAATGTTTTATCATTGTATCCAAAATGATCACAACATTTTTTATGGTCATGTTGATTTTGATAAAACACTAAGATATTATCTAAAAATACCAACAAAAAAGAATCAAGATTAGGATGGAAAACACAGTTCATTAGTACAATGATAATAGATGGTGCAATCAGTATATGAAATGGAATAACCAGGTATTCATATAGACCATAACTGTTATAATTTTTTTGAAGTATTTCTAAACGCCAAACACATATCTGGTGAAAACCTGAACAAACAAAATAATATTTCAAAACCCCGAGATCCTCAGAGAGAGTAGAAGATATCATTGATCAAAGGAAATGGATACTAGTTATTAACTGTAAAATGGTTCAATTTTGGATAATACACACATAGATTGAGGGTAAATTATAACTTTTATGTAGAAGGACCAATGAACCCCATAAAGAAATATTTTGTAATATACAGTCTTCTTTATCCAAGTCATCTATATGGATCTTGATCCCATGCAAAAAAGTAGTTTCAACCCAATAAGGAGGAGTGGATAACAGTACATCTACTAGCAATAGCTCAACCGATAACTCCACCTCCCTCTTAGATGTTAATCATGAAATGTAATCTTGGATGACATTTCTAAATCATTCATATACTATAGAGATGTCTACCAGATGAATTCCTTGATCATCCAGATATATTTTAGATATATGGGATGTAATCCTACCCATCCCAAGATTCTATGGTCCATATTTTCCATCATAGTCATCCCATTCACCATTGCGAATAAAAACACTTATCTTGGTTAATGTGAATGTTACCATATGTTTATAGAAATAAACATGGGAGTGATAAGAAATAATCAAGTCTATCCTATGTATAACATCATACCCTGTCATGTCACATGAAAAAAGATTCTACCAGAATTAACACTCACCAATCTCAAGGGGCACTCCCTGTACTAGTGTATAACCTTCATTTTGATCACCAGTATTGTATCCAAGGTCCAAACCCCAAAAGAAAACTCCATAATGAGCCTGAGTCTCTCCAAAATAGGAAAAAATATAAGTCTATGTGTTGCAACTATATTAAAAATAGTAGATACCAAAGTATATGATACTAGGATCATACCCCTCTTCACATATTTCTCAATGCTCTACTCCTTAGAGGTATGATGTAAAAAGTATTTTTCTCAAATAGTTTTACCCTATGTGGAGACCTCACTACCAAGAGTAGGTACACTATGTTTTATTGTTACAACTAGTTCCTCGATGACTTATCTACAAACACCACCTTGTCTTGAATGACCAGAACGACTACAGGTCCCATCCGAACATAGATCTATGAATACCACTCTTAATCCTATAGTCATATTTGATCCCCTTTGATTGACTACTGGAGGGAAGGTTCTATAAAAAATCTATACATAGACCTTTTTTTCGAAATATGAACACTCAAATAGGCCTCAATAACACCGGGACATCATATGTCCCCATATCCCACATAGATGATAGAATATTAAACTACTAGGACTCCCATTGTGGCTGGTACAATCCTCTAAATAATCCTCCAAACATCACTTCTTAGCATAGGAAGATGAAACACTAGGGTGAGTGGATGAACATCCCTGCTCTCTTCTCCTAGATTTCATCAGGTTCTATTTAGTAATAAGAACATGATTCACTATCTTTGAAATATTGGTCAGAAAAAAGATGTTGAACTGCTATTGAATTGAAATATTTATACCTTTAATGAAAAATATCAACCATAATGGCTTATCATCCATATAAATTGGCATTAAATGTATATGTTTTATAAAGAGGGGAGAATACTCCATAAAATTCATTGAACCCTACTCTAAATTCAAAAACTCACTAGACTATTTATCTCTCAGGGTATCAGGAAATAAGTAGTCATGGATAATAGTTTGGAAATCCCACAAAACTATAGCTCAGAGAAAATCGGTCTGGTTCAAAAACATACCACCAGGGTTTAGCTTCTCCATGAAGAATATATAACGTGATATTAACTCTCCTATAAGGTGGTTTCTCTATATGATCAAATATATAAATTATAGTCCATATAAATATATTAGAATCCTATGGACTACCATCCACAAAAAACATGGGAGGATGATACTACTAGAACACATATGCCATCTTTTTTCTAGACTAAGTAGGATATGGTTCTCCCTGAACTGTCTAAATAAATCATAATAAAAACTCATGTAATTATGCCACAACACTAATATATAGTACAATCACTATTGTTTCTAGTAGAACTATTTGAGGATATACTAGTATCCCATGCACCACCACCTTTAGAGATTATTCATCACCACCATATTGGATAATGATTATTGATCATCAAAGGGGCATGCCTCTTTTATTCCCCCAAGATGCCTCAGAAATGAAATGATAAAGAGAATATCACAAAATAAAAGAGTAGGATTGGTTGAAGCCATAATAAAAAAACACACACCCATCTTCTGAATCCTAGGTACAATAATGGGTAAAAGGAACAACCATAAAACGTACTAGAAACACTCCCTTCATCCCACTGTAATGTTGGGTCGAGGTCATGTTCCATGTTTTCACAATTGAAGGAATTTTAAATTCATTGTTATTTATAATATATTTTAATGGTTTAACCAAATGGATCACCTATTAGAATCCATATAGGCCCATACATCTCATGAACCAATGTTTGGAACCCACTTAACAAAAACCATAACACATTTCAATCCATGTGAGCAATGGTCCATGGCACAACATTCCATAATTGGAATCATAAGGTTTTTATTATAGCCTATTCAGGAAAAAGATATTTATTTTATTGATTTAAGTCTATTTAATAATGATCTCTCTCAATTTCTTATATAAATATTCTCTTAATAAATAGGTATATCACTCAAGGAACACATAATTAACATTAAACAATCAAGAAATGAAACCTATATGACATGCAATATGCATTAATGATGAATGAAATATAGTGCCAAAAATGATGAATAAGGTGGAATAACCTCATATATTCAGGAAATGGATAAAGAAAAACTCATCAATCATATCAATAATAAAATAAAATATCATGTGTGTCACCCAACAGTTGAATCAAATAAAATGTAATATTAAAAATCTAGTAAATATAAATTTCTTTTCTTCACAATTTATATTTATCTATTATATGGTTTTTCTATTAAAAAACCCCACTAAATAATGTTAATACCCTAATTTTTTATATTTTATTGGATCAAAATATCAAGGACGAAATGTTAACGGCTATTAGATACAATTTGTAACATTAGAACATGGGTTCCACTAAACGGACCCCTAATCTGGTGGGTTATTTGGCCTCATGTGTGCCTCCCCATAAGCCATTGGATACTGAGTTGTAGTGAGGGACAATGGTGTTTCTATTGGGAGAATATTACCTCATTCCAAAGTGTGTCACAATAATAATAATCATAACAATTATGTAGTAAAATCAAACCAAATTACTGAATAGAAGACATAAGTCAACCATCATGAAGACTTTAATAATTAATCCCCAAAAGTTATCACATTAAATATGATGATCGTGTAGTGTATCTATAAAAAATGGAAGAGATTACATGTGAACAATAAAATATTACTATTTTTGTATCATTTTTTGTATTGAATAAAAAAGGAATATCCCTAGAGAGTATCATGATCTTATCTCGATCTTGTTCTCCCCATCACCTAAGCGATAATCAAAAAAGGCATCAAATAGTTATCACTTTACTTGATCCATACCTGCATCCATGTGGTCATTTGGGAGACCAAAAGTATCCCAATAATGGTTTGAGACAACACCTAGTAGGACACCACCTTAAATGTAATATCCAAATTATGTTAAACAACCTAAGAGGGGGAAAGGGTGAATTATGATTTGATAGATTAATACAACAACCCCTTTGGATATTGTATCATTGGTTGAAAAAACGTTTCTCTCTTCTTCCTATAAAAATATATGAAATGAAGTGAATTATTTCACAAGATTTAATTATTTTTACTTGGTACACATTCACAATGCAACTTTAATGGAGAATACAATTAAAATTTGTCGATGTACCAAATCCAGTAAATTCACTTCCAAATTACGAGGTTCAGGCTAGATAACAAATATACCAAGGCTCACTATGTTTACAAGGTTTAGGATCATACCACAACATTTTCAAGGGTAATTCTCTATATCTCAATACTGTCAGAATGGATATTCTCCTTCTTCTTTCATTACTCAATGTTTTTGGATGGGATTAAACCATAGTTTATATACTGGAATGTGTATTCATTTCCCTGAATACATTAATCCTCAACTATAGGTAGAAGATTTGTTGAAGTCCCATTTTACCACATAAATGAAGTAAATTTTTTTATTAACTATTAGATTTAAATAATTTCATTCGTGAAGCATTTTAATACTTATTAAATCTACCATGGATCCTCCATGAACTACTGTTCTTCCTTTGTGAACTGCATTGCACCGCGTAGCATGATTTCATTGGGTCTCTCTAATTCCTCCAAAGACCATCACAACTTCATTGAAATACTCGTCTTCTAGAGGATTCCCTTCTTTGCAGACCATGATGCATTGTGGGATATAGAGACCTGCAATCCCCTTTCTCTGGACTGGCTTCATGGATAACCCTTCGTGAAAATTCTTCCCTAAAACTCTCCATTTCGCAGAATCCTCCTTCATGAAATCTTTCATACTTTTCCAAATTATTCCCATAGATATCATGTTTTATAATGAATTTTTGTGTGTCCATAATGGTTTTATTATGGTTCCTTATATTGTTAAATTTATCAAAAAAAAATCCTGCTAATTTGAATCACCCAAATCATTGATGTAGTATAACCTTCCCCGCGTATTGTGATATTAGGTCTACATAGCTCCTTTTATTCCTCGTAGTGGTTGATGTCTTCTATATAGAAATATCTACCTCTCAGTCACATATTATTTCCTCCCCATGAACATCAATCCTTATGTGTATTACGAGCCTTTCATGACCTTTTTTTCTTATGCGGTCTATGTAGCGTGCTTCACAATCCGCATAGTGCTCCATTATATCATAGGTATAACAATATTGAATGTATGCTTCAAGAATATATAATATTTCCTTGAAAAATGTTTTCCTAGAATCAATTACGAAGAAAACATATTTAAATTATACCATAAATAATAAACAAAAAGCTATAATATTATCTAGTCTATAAACTATAATTTAATAATCATAATGGGGCTATCAATAAGTCATAGAAAAATATCCACAATGGCCATTACATGTAATAAAACAACCAAATATCATACATAATAGCCACACCATGTAATCATTTTTATTCCATGAATGGATGAATCTATTTTATATATGATTACAATATCCAAATCAGGCCCCATGATTATATCGATTGAATCTTGGTAATGACATGGGTGGAGTCCAAGGATCACGTTAACAAAGCATGTCAAATGTGATTATTTTAGTGGTGTGTCAAATATGAATAACTATCTATATAATCATTTGTAATATGGATTACATGATCACATCTAAGGAAACTATTTCCACAGTCAAGAACCATGGAGTTGAAATGTCCATGGTGTTTTATGGAATCATGATCCATGGAGATTATCAACCGAATACACTACAATAAACAAATCAAAATCTCATTCAATTTAACATTTCAAAAACCATGAGTTCTTATATCCCATTCAATATTTTACATACAACCATATAACCATTTTATTAATAACTAGTCACATTCTAAGGATGCAATATCCTAATCCTTTAAAATGAACTATAAACATTCCATTAATTTAAAAATGAATAGGAAAAATAGGTTCAAACAACCATAAATATTTCGTTAAATTATCATTAAGGATCCCAATAAAATCAATGATCTCACTCACACCCAAAGGGGTGGAACAATAATTGATGATACAAGGGTACAACCCACATGAGGACTTGGTTAGGGATAAAAACCTCCAACACCACAAGGAACTATCAAGAAACATAATTAGGTTCAAAAATCTATATTGAAGAATTAAACAAAATTAATGGAAACACCAAATATTATGGTGTGTATCATAACATGAAATAAGCATTGAAAATAATAAACCATGACGGAATGGTATAGAACAACTACCATAAGATAATTTTGGTGTAAATGTATATTATCAACTTCCGATCTAGCCCAGATCGAGAAAAAAATGATTAAGAGATGAGAATTATGAATATAGAAAACATTATCTTACTCCTAAATATCTATGTAAAAACATGAAAATTAAATATTGACACAATATAAATGAAAAAACTAAAATTGCATATCCAATGATAGAAAGATCATTTTAATGCGAGTTTTGATGATGAATATACCCTAATACCACGTAGGGGTGAAGGTGGATTCCAAACAATAGGAGAGACAAACCTTATATGCTAAAAATTAGAAAGGGAGGGGAGATTTGTTTATTTAAAATTAGTAAATGGAAAATGGTAAATTCACTCAAAATCAATGGGTTTCATAGTTTTTCCATATTATTGGATAAACCCAGCACCATCAATGTACCCATATGTATCTCAAGGGGAGACCACGTATGATTTAAGGGTACAATTTATGAAACCATTCGCAAACTATATTTCACACCACAACGAAAAAATGAATAGCCCCTAACAAGTTCTGAAACCCTAGTTTCGCAGTATCCTCAGAAGGCATGGCCTCATAATTCCCTCGGTCCAGTATTTCATGTTAAATTCAATAAATGCATCTTGGGTCACATAATATCTACTTAGACTGTGACCCAGTTTCATTTTCAAAAAACAGGTCCTCTGAGTTTCGAACAAGCCCTAGACACCCCCGAAACACCAATTTTCTCATTAGGAACTCATATTTGGTCAATAATAATGACTCAAAAAATTATCCACACCTCAAAGGAAAAAAATAGGATATTATAGGAAATACCATCTACATCCCCTCGTGACATAGGAAGCAACTTTGGTCATCTATCATGGGTATTCAATGGCGGGAAATTGGGAGTCCATTAACCCACGTGAGGAATCATCATCCATTATTTAGCACATATATGTCCAAAACCTCATTTCATTCATCCAAAGTTCATTTCCAAAATTTTATTCATTATAAATAATTAATTCAACAATCAATTTCATAAATCCTTACAAATACAGGTTTGATCATTTCTCAAAAATAATTAACCATTAAACCATTTGCCTAAAACAATCTATTGATGAATACAAAATGAAAGGGATGATAGAGAATTTAAAAAAAACAAATGTGATCATTGAGGTCCATTATTAACTTGACCATAAATATATTTTTTGGAAATCAAATTAATAGACAATTCCATTTGAAAATTAAAAAAGGTATCTAAAAATATTATTCAGTCATCCCATTCAAAAATCCTATATTGAATTAATTTGGGATGAATTAATTAATATTTGATATGATTATCAAGAATAGTTTGAAAACAAAAAATACCTATATGGGATTTAGAATGATCATTGGTGAAGGTCATATATACATTTTTCTTGTTTTTTAGATCTTCAAAATTCTTTATTTATCTTATTAATATCTATGAGAATTTTCTATTGATTCTCCCCACACCAACTATCCCAATGATGGAACTTGAAATCTTCTTAATATCTGGAGGATATATATAAAAACTAAATTTTTTTCCATAAGCATCGTAATATATCCATGGAAGAAGTTATAACCATTTTTAGGTCATTTATATATAAATAAATTTAATTTCATTATTTTTATTTAATTTCTTCTAGCGTTTGAACTATACCGAACAACAAGAAGATGATAAAACATATACTCTACCTAGGGTAAACTCCAAATTTTGAATTTAAATTATGTATTTTTTTTCCCATATAATATGGCATTTAGAAGATTTTTTTCCATAATACGGTGTTAAGTTGAATTTTTTAAAATATTTCTAATATATCCACATCGTGATTCTTGAGGGGATGAATCATAATATATACTCCATTCATAAAATTTAAATTATTGTTCAATATTTTTCATAGTTTGAAACAAAAATATCTACATACTTACAAAACAATACCACGTATAACAATTAGTATATAGCATTTCCAATTTAAAATGACCTAAATAAAATATTTCTTCAACATGTTTTAGTCTTTTAGAATATGCTACACCTCTATATAGATTGTCTATCACCACTATGTATCAACTGTTATATCAATATGCATAAATATTGTAAAATATTTAAACAAAAACCTCATATAATATTACATATATGAAGATAAACAGTATAATTTAGGTTTAGAATTGGGGTCTATAATCCAAATTTTAAATACTTAACCATTATAATCAAACATATATTATTCATAAAATATAGTTATATGGTTTTAATAAAATATTTTAATTTAAAATAAGAAAAAATATTCTAAAATTTGTATTTAAATTACCTAATAAGTTTCTCCCAATTTAAAAACTACTCTTTTGAGATCATTTTGTAAATAAAATATATCATTTTATATTTATATCATTAATTACTAAAATTTTCTAAACACAATTGGGATATAAAATGACTATCACTTTTAATTAGATTTTTAAAATTAATTAATTATGAAAAATTGATCTTATTAAATTCCAAACAAACTAGATTTATCTTTTTTGAAATCATATATTCTAAAAAGATAATTATATGACTCATAATCAATTTATATAAATAAAATAACAATTATTTTTCTATAGTGAATATATTCGATAAATAAATTTTTAATTAATAAAAATTATATGATTTTTTGTGATTTACGAAGAATTTTTGAGAAAATAATAGTCGAATTTATTAAAATACATTAATAATGGTTTTATAAAACTATTTATTTCATATTTGAATAAATAAAATTGGATAAAACACATTTCTTAGGTATAATTATTTTTATCATTGACAATAAACATCTTTTCTTTTGAGACCATGTTAGTGAATAGATATAAATAATTAAGTATATAAAAGATATATATCACAAGATGTATTTAAAAAAAACTACTTACAAATATAATTATATTGCCACATTAGAGAAATTGAGATGAAATACATATTATTTTTTTAATTTCGATATTAATTAATATTGATGTAATCATTTACATTACATTACTATATAAAATAAACTGTACTCACTTTATTAGAAAGAAATAATCATTCTTCCTTTATCAATTATTCCATAATTACATACATAGGTACATATTTAAAAAAACTAATTCCTGTATAATTTTTTTCATATACCCAAAAAAATTTATTAATTTATTCAAATTGAATTGAAACATTAAATTAAATCTCTATAGTTTTTTACAATCAACATTTTATTGTAGGGGATTTTATTTCTATTGCTCTTATTTCCAAAATAAAAACATTATCACTATGTATGAACACTTTTTTATGTGTTCGTAACTCAATTGTACTGTTAGAAAATTCAATAGGTTTTTCTTCTTTTGAATTAAACTTTACAATTTTGTTTTTCATAAAATCAATAATTCTACATCCTAAATTATAAATTGATGTTTTCCATAAGAAATTGAGGATATGTAGTAATCTTTTATTAAAATCATTTATATTGACGATCATAATAAACTGGTAGAACCTTTTAAACAAAAAATTTCTTATACATAACCAACTTTAAAGGATACCTCAAACTCTCTAAGTAATTTTTATACCCCCATAATATTGAGTAAATGGGTAGAGATTGATATTCCATTGTTTTTCTAGATATACATAATGCTTCTGAAACCTCACACATATCAAATATGAACCGTTCTTGAAATATTTTTTAGGCCATCTACCATCACTAACACATTAATAATCTCATGTTACTTTTATTCATTTTTCTCCATAGAATCAAGAACTATGGAGAATATATATATATAATGTTTTTAAGCATTTTATATGAAAAAAATTATCTTTTTGAATAACTTTACTAGCACAGTAATCAAAAGGTTTTTTCTTAAGAAAAGAAATTCATTTATTCATGAGAATATTTCACATGTTGTTATACCAATGTTTGATGTTTCTTCTATTACTAATCATATTTTACATGATTTATCTCAATGGATATTATGATAATGAATATTCAATTTTATGTATAAAATAATTCATTATCATATGGGTATCATGTTTTAAAATCATTTATTTGGGGTTTTATTAAATGTTCTTGCACAAAAATTAGTATTACTTTTTATATTTATCATATCTATTAGTAATAAATAATATATAATGAAATTAGTCATTAATTACAAATTATATTTTGTTAAAAAAAATTGTTATGCATAGAAAGTCATATAAATCATATTAGATATGTTATTGTATGGTTCAGTGTAAATCACATTTCCCAAATCCATTATATAGGTTATCTGAAATCTATTCCTTCGAAATCCAAAATTTAATGGTTTACATAATAAAAAACCCAAACATAATAATGTAATATTGATACTTTACTTATTTGGTTACCCACATTATCCATACATTGGAAAATGAAATCTAGGGGAACTAAAATTAGTATGAACATATCCATTTGGAAAATCATGGGTTTAAATTAATTTTATTTTCAAGAAATTTAGAACACAGTATTTTAAAGCATTTACAATATATCACCATACAATATCATCAATTAAATATACTTCAAATGGTATGGTTTTGTAACATATAGCTTATAAATTTAATATATTACAAAAAACTTATTTTAATAAAATATATACAACTAATTATTTTTTATCCTTAACAAAATATAAAATTTAATTAAATATACACATATCAAAATATATATCATGAATCAGGTGTATAAAAAATTTCATGTATTGTTTTATATTTAAATATGATCAAAATACACATAATGGAAGTCACACATATAAAGGCATTTTTCCCTTCATTTCTATACTGAACCTAATATCGTGTTCATAACCCAAAAAAAATCATATTCATTATTGAATAAAAAAATATAACTGTATATTTCTTATGACACTCTTTATATCTATGAAATTATATTATTATGAATAATTTAATCTCATTCATACAACTATTCATTTTAAAAAACACTTTATATCAATAAATATTAAAGATGTAGGGAATACATAAATGTAATATTTTAATAACTATGTATGGAATATTTATTTATCAACATTTCATAAATAAAAAATTGTAGACATTATAAATATATATGATTTTATAGAAATCCCATAATATATATATACATATAAACCATTATATTTATATTTTATATATGAGATCTCTATATTTCATTATATATTTGGAATTTATATGAACTCCATCATATTAAAATATATGATTCTTTAAATATTATAGAGAATTTAAAATCCTAATCATAATAAAACTAATTGTTAATAATTTAAACAATTTTTTTTCAACAATATCATATATTTTATACAATATTTTATCAATTATTAAATTAAAATTTTTTCATAGTGTTAATAATAATTAGAAACGAGACATTTAATTTGAACAATTCATATTATAATTCGTTATAATTTTATAGAAAAATATTTGAAAATTATAATTAACCTTATAAACACTATATAAATTAATAATCATTGTAAATACACTTTCAATACAAATAACATCCATGAAATCAATTTTTCTATCATTTAAATACCATATATACTTATAAAAATCATAATTTCATAATACCATAGTTTTTAAAAATTTAATAAGAAAATTTTCTATTAGTAAGTCACGAAACAACATGATGTTTTATTGTTAATCATAAAATGGGTTTTTTATGAAACCTTTTAGAAACGAAACAAAAAAATTCCATTTGTAGAAACTATTTCTAGATAAAGATTCAAATTTAATCCTTTTCTTCCATGATATGGAATTACATAACCATGATATCATTTTTCAATTTATAAAATACATAATGATGTGGAATAAGGATGTTTTTTATCAAACCATTATATGGAAAACAATATTAATGGTAATCATATTTTTTTTTAAAAAAATGAATAGTATTTTCTTTCTAAAACCATAACATGTTTTTCATGATTATAAATAAACCATTATTTTACTCATAATTTATGACATGGTTTTATAGATATTTATAAAATGTCATAATTTTTATTTATAACATTCCATGGTTCTGGAAAAATATCATTTTATCAGATTCTTCATCTGTTCAGTAGTTAGTCTATCAAATATAGTGGTTAATCTGATTCCACTAGCGTGTTTTAGTAGAAACACCACAAATATAAACCTAGTAAAATATAACAGAATAAATTATTTTATAAAATATGAAAAAATTCATCTTAATTTAGTAAAACATAAATTAAGGACGTACCTCATTAATTCAAGTTAATATGTTCAAACTTCCTTCCATGATCATAATGTATATCTCTAATAAAAAAAATTCTTCAACAAAATGTATCTGTGAAAAAATTTAATCTATTATTTCTTATAAATTATTTCTACATTATGCTTGAAAAACTAAATCATTAGTTCTGAATGAAGAATGGAAAACTTATAGCTACTATATAGAGAATTACACAATGATTGAATCACCACAAAAGTTCATGTATACCATTTTATAAGGATTCAAATTGATTATATTGGCCTATAATAAAAATCCTTATAATTATAAATATTTCATATATGTTTTTATTTAAATAAAATATTTAACAAATGTTTCATAACATTAATTCTCCATGAAATCGGTGGATTAACATTCATTGAATATATAATTTTTTATAATTAATTTCATGTTATAAACTACTTCATATCATTATCCCATATTGATCAAACAAATATAATATAATACATATAAGTAGATTGAGTCTTGTATTATCATATAATGTTAGAATAAATATGGAAAAATAATTATGTAGTGAACATTAAAACATCATTATTTTATTTAGCACAAAACATGATATTGTTTACTTTTTCACATTATGGTATTCTACTATCATAAATTTTCATCCGTAAACACATTACATAAGATCTATATGATATATGAGATCATATATCAAAACAAATGATTTAAAATACATGTAATTAGTATTAAAAACAATTAAAAATATACAATAGAATGTATTTGAGTATAAAAAAATAGAACATATAACTGATCTTGTAAATTATTTATTAATTCATTCAAAATAGAATTTATAAATCATTTCTAAAAAATGTGATTAACAAAATATAATATGATCTCTATATATCATTAGGTTATGAATGGAAATTACATAATTGAGTTATCAGTTCTGAAGTCAAGTGATTGAATGTTTTTTCTACTAAATATGGTACTTTAGTAGAGCATTGTATCAGTTATGTAAAGGTAATTATTATAAGATTTATTAAAATATAATTTTAGAGGCATATTTAACAGATTTTATTAATTTTTTATTCATATTTTTTCTTTCTAAATACCCAACAAAAAATTATGTCCCCAAAATGTTTAAGCCTAAGGGTCTCTTTATTGTGTCATAGTGACATCGTCATGTGGTCAGATAAATAGGATCATTTTAGAATAATAATAATTGAATGTAATTATTTATGGGTTAACATTGAAAGAGAATACATTGATATATCCATACAATATAATTTACTCTAGGTTACCCCTTAAATGTTAAGTATTTTGGGATACCATCAAAACAATCATTAAGATTATCTTTAGTATACCATTAGTTGATAGAAAAGGGTGTAACATTTCAATGGACTGATGATTTTAGGTATTATTCATCTACATCATGAAATATCTCTTAACCTCATCAGTTCTGATTCCAATTGTTGATGTATGGAAAATTACTTTAGAGGTGACATCCTTATAATGTTCACTAGGTGACTTCCCCATGAGAAAACTAACATTGGTGGAAAAAATATCCTTTTATTATCTTAGATGAACCGAGATCAATGATAAAAATTATTAAAAAGATACCGATAAGAGATTCATAGAACATATCATTACAGTCTAAAAATGAAGTCACTACCCAAAACATTATTCATTTGATCTCTTATACCATCCCACTAAAAAGTATTCTCATTCATATGATGTTTATAGGATGTCTATCATGGTGGGTATTAATCCTATAGACGTTAGAAAAAAACATCATATATAGAAAATCGATATTAACATACATAGATATAACATTATTTTTGATAAATAATCATCATATTAGAAAATTGCATGCACATTGACCATAATAGATTATATTCTTTTGTAATGTTGAAAAGAATAATGTAACTTGGTGATAGATCTCCAATGTCCCCAATAAAGATATTCCCAACCAGTGCCTATACCTAAAACATTTCTCTATAAGATGGGTAATGGAAACATAAGAAAGGGTTTATATCGAATGCTCAATGTGGGTAAATAAGGGAATTTCATAATAATAACATGAAAATAATGGTATGATAATGTGAGAATAACATTTGAATATCACACCATGCATATCAAATATCATAATCACGAGTCATAACATAAATATTGGTAGACCATAAAACCTAAATCATAAAGAAACCTGGAGAATGATCTATAGAAAAATAACATAGGAATAAGACATGAAATTTTGGAAATCACATAATCATATAACATTCGGAAATTATATAAGTAGAAACAGGTTCACACATTATGCTAAGGACAATAAATTAGGCCCTCTCATGGACTTTTGGGTATGAAACCACGTCTATAGATAATGTTGTTAACATGATATTAGGTTCACTCATGACACTGTGAACATGTAAACAGGTTCACACATAAACATATGGACAAGAAACTTTGTCTATGCATAACAGCTGGAACATGTAATCTTTTTCAAGCATAAACATATGGAAATGAAACCATATCTGTGCATAATAGTATGAAAATGTAATTAGTTACACGCATAGTATTTAAACTCTTGAGTAATCCATCATTACCCAATTCATTAGAGGGAGATATAGGTCTCACCCTTTCCGTAATAAAATCCTTCATAGATGTGGCACACAATAATAAAAACATCCACCATATCATGACAAATTAAAGAATATTTTTTTTAAAATATTCCTATAATAAACCATTAAATGGATGGGGTATCACTAACATTTCATTAAATCATATCCAATGGAATATAAAGAGCATTCAAAATCATTTAATAAAATAATAATCCATGAAAAGAAGTAGTTTTAAAAATCATATAACCCATCGAATAGAAATTGTTTTCATAAGAATCATTTTATCAAAATATAAACCATTCATGAATGGATATTAATTTATTATTTAGATCATTTTATATAAGGTAATGAGTAGCATCAATGTATAACTTATAAGATTAAATTTAACTTGGGAAGATATTTTGAAATCATTTCTTGATGAAAATATACAATCTTCTTTGAAAGGCCTTTTTAGGAAATAAATCCATCAAAAAATCATATTCATAAAATATTAATTAAAACATATGATGAATTATTTATATCATTTTGAAAAACTTTTCCCTTTAAAAAACAAAAAAACAACTTGAAATATTTTTGAAAATCATTTGCATGAAAAGACATTGAAAAAATGTTAAAAGGATTGAAAGTGTTTTGAAAATCACTTTCATTGAGAACCTATAAACGATTATTGAAATAATTTTTAAAATAATTACCATGAAAATTTACATTTAGAAAACATATTCATAAAAATTATCTTTTAAACATACAAATTATGCTTTATATAAATAATAGAAGGTAAATTTCTACATGTCTTATAAGGGGAAAAACATTGTTTTTTCATAGTAAAAGTTTAGAAAAATAACATGATTAGATAGCGAGAAAAAGATTCAATTGAATACATTGGTAAGAGAAAAATGGTAATAATTTTATTTAATTATTATAAAATACTATAATATTATTTGAAACCTTTTAGAAAAACATGATTTTTAAAGAACACATATTTCATACTAAAGAGATTCTAAATTAATAATTTCTTAAAAAATATAACTATCTTATGTAATAAATGGTAGAGAAATGGAACCAATACATGAATACATCATAAATAACTAGTAGAGAAGGAAATACATGAATTTTCTTGAGATACTTATTATAATATTTCAATAAAGGATGAACAATCATAAAAAATCTTGAGATGTGATTAGCTTGTTTCAATAAACTCTTATAACTTGGTAACATGGAATCAAACTTACCATGTCGGAAAAAGAAATGAAATGAATATTAAAATCTCACGAAAATAATAATATTAGAGATATAACATGTAAAAAAATTATATATACCTCTACAAATAATTTAGTTGCATGACATTACCTAAGTCTCAATGAAGGAAAATTGAGAAAAAACTATTTTACCAATTTTGTATCTTTTGAAACGTAACACCATAAATGAAATATCATAAATTGAGTTTGTAAGTACCCATAAATTTAATAATATTTTTCATTTAACACATTTATGGGAATTATATACACCACAAAAAAATAAATGAGTAGTGTATAAGGCATGTATCTCATGGAAAAAAATGAGATAAAATTTTTCATACCTTGTGTCTTAAATATTTTCCAACATGTTCATACATTATTAATAATAAATATTATTATATTCTACATATATCATAGAAAAAAATACTATATATAATACCATATATTATATTATTATGGCTTTATATTACCTTATGGTTAAAAATTCCACGTTAAGATTATGCTTCCAAAAAATTCTCTTCATTATTCGCAAGTGTATTAATTTGTTATATACATGGTCCTTATAATTATATTATTATTTAAAAATTTGTAAACCATTATATAAATATAATTTCATTATATGCGTATTATAACAATTTATATTATAATGAATTATGAAAGAGAATACACCATTTGTAGAGATGGAATGTTGAACGTACACACGAATGATGTTTCTGTTTAATGGTCGCATTGAAAGAAATAAAGTAAATGATATATATATAATTATTAAAATATAATTAATATATCATATATATCATATAATTTCACTAAATTCATCCTTAATACATTCCATGTAGCGTGTGAATTAATCAAATTGTTTTGAGGGGGAGATATTCCACACTTCCTCAAATGAAATTATCATATTTAAAAATAATTAAAAGTATAATGGTATGTGTTGTAAAATAATTAAACAATAATAAAGTCATAATAAATATAATATATTTCATATATAAATATAGTGTACATAAAAATTTATAACATGATAGGGGGTAAGGAAACATGATCAATCATCATTTTTGAGGGGGTAGTTCACCTTACACATAAATAGTTTGTTCGTTACCCATTAGATGAATTTGTGTCTATGTGTAGTTAGAAACCACCGAATAATGACATTCTAGTATATTTAATATACTTGTTTTTTAATTCAATCACAGAATAGAGAGATTTTAGTGGTGGATAACCAAAATAAAAGAAAGGATCTTGAGAGAAGTCATTACCTCTTAATTTGGAAACTCCATTAGTTTGTGCCAAAAGAAAACGTTGGTTTGGTTTGTTCCCAAGGGGAGGATTCTAGGAGGAACTGAGTGACTTTGGTAGTTTTATTCAACATATCGTGGATGAACTTATGTCATTTCAGGTTTGTTAAGAATATGTAGAGTTCATTCATTTTTATAGAGGAGGTGGAGTGGAAATCTTGTAAATACAAAAATATATTCATTATTTGGATGTATCATTTACCTAATGATCCAAAAAATGGGAAAATAATGTATTAATGTTAATTTATGGTCAATAAAAATCAACACCAAAAAATAATATATTAATTTTAATATTTTTGTTCCTTAATTCTATGATTTTTCAATTTTATTATTTTGGTTTTTATTAATTCTTTTTGTTTTCTGACCAAATTATTTTTTCCATAATGTTTAATCTAAAGTGATATTTTTTTTATAAAATATATATCCATTGAATTATAAATATTATAATTAATTTCTAAAATATAAATCTCTTGTGTTTGAAAATTAATTTTTAAAACAAGAAAATGTGATGAACAAAACACAACTTAAACTCGAACCATGCTAAAAAGGTTTTCACTGCACATGGATCAACATATTAATTATAAAAGATAAAGTGGACCATTAATATACCATATTTAATATGATTTGACCTGTAAAAATCATTTGAGAGAGTATAGTACTTTAATTAATTTTAAATCATATAATGAAATATGGCATATTGTATAATAACCATAATATAAATTTTGACATTATTTATTTATTTTAATTTTAAAATATAAAAATGATATGGTAATTTAAATAAATATTTTTTAAATATATTTCAAATGATATATTAATGATAAAAAATAATATATTGAAATAATTAATTGAATTCAATTCACATTCAACATATATAATATTATTTATTTTAGTTATTTATTCCTTAAATAATCACTCTGTTGGAATTTCTTAAGAATTTAATGTAACTAAATAATATCTAAAAGTAATTGATAAATTATTAATATAAAAATAACATATTTTTCTTTCAAAAGAAATTTATATCTGAAAAAATTATTTTTCTACATATCTCAATGTTTTATAGATGTTAAAGGTAAGGGAATATATTTTTTTGCGTTTTTTCTTTACAGAACCATTTATATAGCGAAATTCCATTTAATAATATCTAAATAACCCATAATGTTAGAAAAAATAGTGAATATAGTAAAATTATTAGCATCCAATTGATTTTGGATTGTGTTGAGGCCAATTTATTCGTTAAGATTAGGGTTTAGTCCTTAATTAAGAATAATCTTAACTTAATCCTTGTTATAAATTTTAATCACATTCACTAATATTTTTTATCTAAAATTGACTCGATCTTATTATATTAATAATATCATACAAATTAAAACATTTTACTTAATTTTAAAAAAATCATAGATATGGGAAAATTATTTTTAACACTAATCCCACAAATGTGGTGAGAAAACGTGTTCTAATGTATAAACATTCAAAAGTTCTGTAATATTTTATATCAAGTTTTCCAAATAAAATTGATTCCAATGAACTAAATTGGATTAATATATTCATATTTGACCTATTTTTTCATCCTAAATATATTTTAAATATAATTTATTAATTTTTATTATTTAAAAAAAATTATTTTTAACTAAATTTTTGTAACATATACTATTCACATAAAAATAATTTTTCTCCATAAAATCCGAAAAATTCACCTTATTATAATTTAAATTTTGTGAATACAAAAATAAAATTATTTTTCTCAAATTAAATTTCTATTAATGTATAAAATTAATTTTATTATTGTTCACAGACGGTCATAAAATGCTGTTTCTTTAGGAAAATTTTATTTTAAAATATTTGAATTCTTTAAAAAAATATTTTTCATTATCAATATTTTTTATATATGTGAATAAATAGTAAATGAATAGTAGTTATTAATATTAATATAATGAATTATAACATCTAGGTTATAATTATCTCATTTAAATAAATATAACAATAAAATGGTGTTTCGTAGAAACTCACTGATGTTTATAATACATGCCATGCTGATGTTATATATAGAGAAATCCATGTTGGTAGAATGTGAAAGGAATATTTCACTTAGATAAATTAAATACACCAATTTAAATAAATCCATTTGAGGAAAACAGTTCTATAAGAACTGTTGGTGTTATATTCTACGCCCTTAAAAGGAATTTTTCCCTTGAAATTATTTTGGGTTATCAAAGGATTAAAACCAGTAAGTTCCTTTAACAAAAACCCAAATAGCAAAAAGTAACACTAAAACATAGAATAAAAAAGAATTTTGGTACCATAACGGTTACCCAGAGTAACACATCGTTGGGTTTACACTTAAGAGAATATAGGTGGAAAGTGAAAACATGGTCATGGATGAGAAATCAAAAAATATTTTCTGAAGGATACTGATAAAAACATGGTCATGAGAATGTAAACAATAATCAATCCATTAATATGTGATTATCTAAGAGACCATCTGATCCTTCAGAAACGAAGGGACTATGTGAAAATTTTTGGTTTCATTATTTTTTCCCTAATGTTGATGAATTTTCATGAATATATATAATTTCATGATTTCAGGACAACCAAAACCTTTGTGTTCCCCTAATCCAATTCTCATCTTTCTCCAAAAATGAAGGTGAACTTTTCATCCATGATCTACTAAGAGGTTATGAGATATATGATATTCTATCCCATTTTCATCAATTATCATCAACGAAATGTTGTGAGAACATGTTATCCAATCTACAAAGATAATAATGTGGTGTGATAGTTCTTTAATCTCAAAACCATAAATCAAATTCTAACATAATATCACAATAAATGGTTAACATTATAACCCTTTTAAAATATGAAAATGAAAAACAATTGAAATAATCTCATGAAATAAACATAACATTGATCCCCCATATATAAAAAATTACCACTTGGTTGTAATATTCCAAACATGTGAATACCCTCATCATGTATTCCCTTGAAACAGGGTAAAAAAAATAATTACCATAAATCCTTTTTGAGGAAATGAATTATTACTTATTCCAATTATTACTTTATATATTCGTTAATTCCAAGAGCTTATAAAACTTATCCTGATGACATAGATAGCTTTACCATTTTCTGTTCTTGGGTAATCTGTATAATTTAATTTAATTTTTCATATCCATCATATATTTATCCAAACATCATTACCTCAATGTAATAAATTAATTAAGGTTTACCTTCCCCAAATCAAAATATAACCCTTCCATGGAATCAATTTTTTTTTTCTCCATCACCATTCAACATTTCCTTTTCAATCATTAATGAAAGATGATAATAAAAATACATATATATTTCATGATTCCTAAAACATAATCCCTTAATTACAAAACATAAATACTTAATTAATCCATCATTATTCGTAAACCACTACATTGGATTCATCAACTTATTCCTTATTACATATTTCTTAGAATACGAAATATGAATCATTCTTATGTTTCCTCAACCTCAAACTAATCATGATTCTTATGTAACTTTTAAACAATACTGGAAAAACATATCAGCCCTATCACATATAATTTTTAGTCTCATTATCGTCAGATGTATAACCAATACTCATACCACATTCATGATTCTATTTATGAGAATTCCTGTTCAGAAATCAATTCGCATAATTCCAATACATTAGACATATGATACCATAAATTTTAACCATTCTCCTTATAGTTCTCTCAATTTTATTAAATAAGAATGCATAATCTGTGTAGAGACCTGATGCTTGACGTACATTGACATTACATTACATTTGCGGAATACTTAGTACATAACAAAAACACACACACAAGGATCGTAATAGTTTAGTGTCTTTGGAAACTCGGAACATAATCTTCTAATCCTGGTGAAAGATCTTCAACATCTCCCATAATGATGTTCCTTTTTGTTTACCTAAAACATTTATTTATATCCTGGGGAAAAGAAAACATAAAAGGGTGAGCTCAAATGCTCAGTAAGGGTAAAAAAAAAGAAATATCAATCACATCATATACATAAGCACATAAATTTTGGAAATCATAACCTGTAAAAGAGATCATAATTTCATAACCTAGGATAACTCATGGAAGTGAAATGTAATCACAATAATCATAACCTAAAACATTAAAATTTCTGGCATACACACATAATCATAGAGAATAATTTCTTATTAGTCAAAACTCATTGCCAAGACTATCTTAGTGGACAAAGTCCCTTTCTGAACCGAGTTCATTCCTCGTTTCAGTCATGTTTCACTGAACTGATATAACCTACCATTCCAGCCATGTCTATCTCATGAGATATAAAATCTATACCCAATGCATTGTTGGGAGATATATTTCCCACCCATCTCATAATGATACCATTCTTATGTGTGCCACAAAATCATAAACCATACATCATAGCATAACCCATGTAATAAAAATGTGAATCTTAAACATCATGACATCATAAAACAATTCATATAAGATAAAGGAATTCATAAAAATAATTCCATCACAACATAATCAAATCAATGTAATAATAGGGATAAAAACAGAACCCTTTATTATCTTAGATGGAAAATAATTTTGATAAAACACTTGAACTCCATTCTTGAGGAAAATATCCGTTATTCTTCAAAAACATTTTTCCTTTCTTAAAATGTCATAAAAATTTAAACTAAAAGAAAAATATAAACTTGAAAACATGTAAAGGATGCTTCTTGGAAATATTTTTTTAAAAATCCATTCATGTCTTATAAGTTAAAAAAACATTCTTCTTTTACTTTTGTCGGAAAAGTCAAAAAGTACCTCGTATGAAAAACGACAAAAGATTCCTTTGATATCTTTTACTAAAAACTTAACAAAGGGTAAAATATTTTTTAAAAAATTTTAGGTGGATGGAAATTATATTAAATATTGAGGAAACATGGATGTGGATGATAAAATACACCCCCGTAACTTTCAAAGTATAAACAATCTCAGATAAAAATGAGATTGTGATATTTTCCCTTACCTTAGGTCCGATTTCTGCGTAAGTGTCCGAACCTTCGGTATAATGATTTAAATAATGTCATTTACTTATTACATAATCATATTCATTTTTATGATATCATATATGGTTCACTTATGACTTTATATTACCCGTACTTTTGTAAATTCCATGTTAAAGAGTGTTTTGGGTAAAATTGTTTCATTTGTCGTCCGTGTTTTGACTTGTAATTATTCATATGATTACTTAGATCATGATTAATTAATTACAGAATATAAAAAATGATTTATATATATATATATATTCATAATATAAATATATATAATAAATCAGTAAATGGAATGAAATACACCGTTCATGGAGACGGTAGGCCGTACGTATGCATGAACGCTGTTTTCCTTTCCTTATTGAGTTGAACGGAATTAAGTAGATGAAATTCATATATGTACACATAAATCCAGTATCATTATTATGTCATATATTTCATGATTACTTATTATATATACTTTATAATCATTCATGAATGGTTAAAGTGGAGAATGAATCTCATCGCGTTGTGGAGACGGTAGTCCGTACGTACGCACGAGCGATGATATCGTTCTCATGATCGTGGGACTGTATTGGAGTGTATGTATACTATTTCAGAATCAATATCACATTAATATAATAATATATAGTTATTATTTACACCATTATACCCATCCAAGTATGGTGGTGGTGGAAAATAGATTTCACCACGGCGTGGAGACGGTATTTCGAACGTACGCACGCGCGGTGATTTCGTTTTCCCTAGGATGGATAGATGGTGAAATAGGATTGTTTCATACTTATAATAACATATCATTATATGAGTGATACTGATGTTATTACTTCATAATGAAACAACCTAAGAAGAAGAAGTGGAAGAAGAAATAAAGGTGAAAGAGTCGGTAACAGAAATTACCTCTTCTTTGAAGCGCCTCTTTGAGACCTTCTCTTAGGGCACTGAAATTGGTCTTTAAGGAAGAACATAACCTCTAGAATGTATCTAGGGAAGTGTTGAAGAGAATTTGGCAGGGTTTGTCCGAGCTCGAAGGCACAAATTTGTGTGAGGAAGAGAGGGAGGAGGTGCCCTTTTATATGGGAGGAGAGGGGCACCTTAGGAGAATCTCAAAATATTATTTTATATTAATGTCAAATTCGGTTTATAATGGTTCCAAAGGGTCTTATTTCGAAGCTAATGTGGGTACGGGTCGAAATCCTCTCATCCAATAGGATTTAGACAAGTTTAAGATATTATTTTAACCTTATCAATTAGATTTAACTCTAAGTTAAATAATTTAACTTTTACCGTGTCTTTTTGTTTTCTGACACTATATGGTTAATAAACTTACCATAACAAGACCAAAGAACCCCAAGTTGTTTATTATAAATATATCCATCCTTATATAAGTCATTTGGCCGATCCATATATTTTTAGGAATTAAATAACAATTAATAATATAATATTTGTTTTAAAAACTAATTTATGTCAATTTTGACATTATTTGGTATATTATTTTTATGAAATTCATAACAGAATGATAATTTCGAAACAAGTTACTTATATCAACAATAACATGTCATATAACCTATAAAATTAATGTAAGTCATAAGAAGTCTCAAATTACATTTATTTGGGCATTTATAACATAAATTATGTCAATATTTCATTAATAAGACAATTACTGCATCATCTTTGTGTCATAATAAATGATAATTATTTAATCACTAATAATTCTAAATAAATTCCTATTATGTAGATAATTGTATTAAAATTCTGGAGACTATTCAGGTCTAAGTTTCATGAATTTTATCACTAGATTAAAATTATTATACTTATAAGATTTAAGAAAGTGACATGTTGTCACATTCATTGGTTTTAATAATAATTAAATTATTTTCATTGAAAAAATTTAATTAAAGGAATCTAATCTAACCCTTAGCTGATATGGGTAGACTTTTAGTCATCCAATAGGATTTTTCAAAGTTTTAGGGTAATTTTATAATCTTATATTTAACCTTAATTACCCGATTTACCTTTAACTATAGTAAATAAAATTTACCATAGTTACTATTCACAATGCCCAAAAATAAAAAGTAGCTTATTAACATAATTTGGACCCATTGATTCAAAATATGGAATCCATTTTTCCAAATTCAATACATAGAAGATGCAGATATTAAATTAAAATTAATCCCGTTGTCGAAAGAAAACAGGTTTTTCTTTAAAACATTACAAAAGATTGAATTGATTTGACCTACGAATTCAAGTTAAAATCAATGCTAATGACATAAAATATATTAAATGGTAAAAATATATTCTATTTATACTTTAAAACCATTAAATATTATAATTTAACCACATAAGATATTACGATGAAAAAATTTGTTTTTAAATAAAATATATCGTGTTTTTACTATTCATTAAAATATGAAAGTTATCGGAAAAATATCAAAACTTTATCTAATGTAAATTTTTATATCCTGATTCAAAATAAGAATTTTATTTTGTAAAATTGAACTTATAAACATGTCAAAAACTAGATTTAAAGTGGTTGCGCCATCAAAAGGCGGCAAAACTGCATTTTTTGAAAAATACATATTTTACCCGAAAAATTTATTTTGTTCTTATACCATGTTCTAGAAATGTGTAAGATGAATAATAATGTTTTAAAATTAAAAATTTAGGTCACACTATTCATAACGTCTAGTTCATAACAATATTATAATAATATATCGTTGTTTAGTAAAACCCAGTATTGCGTACAACACACACTATCGAGGAAGGCCGCGATTGCATGTAATGCAAGCCAAGTCAGGGTTGCGTGTTGCGCAAAATTCATTCATTCTTTCGTATAAAAGAATCCAACCATATTTCATTTATACATTGAATATATATATATACTCAATGTTGCGTAGAATAACTATTAACAAAATTGTGTGTAACACGATCCAATAGTGATCGCATGTGACTTCCCTTTGTCCTTTGTCTTATGTGGTTGCTCATGTCGATCATTACTAACCCTTGGATTAGGGAATTATTAGAATAGTGCCCCATTTCCATGCACTTGAAGCATTTTAGTGTAGTAGGTTCATTCTGTGTATCCCTTCCTTTGTTTGCATCATTAGGAATCTTCTTCCCATCATTGAGGCATTCAAATGCCCGATGACCTTCCTTTCCACATTTGAACCATTTACTTGTACCTTTAAGACAATATCCACAATGCTTCTTTCCACACTTTGAGCATAAGGAAACATTCATCTTCTTTTCACCATTATTCTGAGATTTCTCCTTGAACTCCATCTTTCATTTCTTGTCAAAACTATGAGATGGATAAGTAACACCAACTTCCATTTCAACCTTGATAGCACAACGTACAATTTCTTAATAGCTACTGAAGTCTCTTATAGCTAATTCCCTTCGATGATTTGGTTTTAAGCCACTGAAGAATCGATCAACTTTACTTTCAGGTTGCATGATAAATCCAGATGCATACCTTGAAAGCCTTGTAAAATTCTCTTCTTATATACCAACAAATTTATTATCCTTTTGCTTTAGTTCAAGAAACTCCTTCTCCATCTTTGTTATAAGAATACGAGGGAAGTACTTATTGAAAAATAAGTTCTTGAACTCATCCCATTCCATGGACTCAATTTCATCTCTTTGCCTCGTATTTTTGATAATATTCGACCATTGATCAACTTCACCATCCAAACGATATACTGCTAAGATGACTTTATCATGTTCAGAACATTGAAGAACTTAAAATATCTTTTCAGTGGTACTGATCCATTGTTCAGCAACAAGTGGATCATAAGACCCACTGAAAGAAGGTGGACGTTGCCTCATGAAGGACTCAATAGAATGTTGTTCCCTTCTCGGCTCATTTGGAAGTCCAGAATGATTCATAGCTTGTGTAAGTATGGCAATAAGATTTTGCACTCCATCTCCCATAACATTTGACTGTTCAGAAGGACAATCACTGCATTGTCCATTGCATTGATCAACACGGTTCCTTCGGGTTCCAGCCATCGTCTAAAACCCAAAAAGTATAGTGTGAGAGGAAAACATCATGCTAGGGAAAACAACATAATAAAGGGGGAGTATCCTCAATATCTAACATCTTAGGTTAAATTCTATGATCGTTACCGTAGTTCTAGGACTGTATCCTATAGGTATACTTATCCTTAGGGACATCCCTAGACATACCATAGAAATATCTCTAGGGATCTCACTAATGTTTTCGCATCCTAGTTTCCAAAGGTTGACTAAACCTCCCTCTGATACCAACTGTAGAGACCCGAAGCTTGACGTACATTGACATTACATTACATTTGCGGAATACTTAGTACATAACAAAAACACACACACAAGGATCGTAATAGTTTAGTGTCTTTGGGAACTCGGAATATAATATTCTAATCCTGGTGAAAAATCTTCAACATCTCCCATAAAGATCTTCCTTTTTTTACCGAAAACATTTCTTTATATCCTGGGGAAAAGAAAACATAAAAGGGTGATCTCAAATGCTCAGTAAGGGTAAAAAAAGAAATATCAATCACATCATATACATAAGCACATAACGTTTGGAAATCTTAACCTGTAAAAGATATCATAATTTCATAACCTGGGATAACTCATGGCAGTGAAATGTAATCACAATAATCATAACTTAAAAGATTAAACTTTGTGGAATACACACATAATCATAGAGAATCATTTCTTATTAGTCAAGACTCATTTCCAAGACTATCTTAGTGGAAGAATTCCCTTTCTGAACCGAGTTCATTCCTCATTTCAGTCCTGTTTCACTGAACCGGTATAACCTACCATTCCATCCATGTCTATCTCATTAGATATAAAATCTTTACCCAATGCATTGGAGGAAGATATAGGTCCCACCCATCTCATAATGATACCATTCTTATGTGTGCCACAAAATCATAAACCATACATCATAGCATAACCCATGTAATAAAAATGGGAATCGTAAACATCATGACATCATAAAACAATTCATATAAGATAAAAGAATTCATAAAAATAATTCCTTCACAACATAATCAAATCAATGTAATAATAGGGATAAAAACAGAACCCTTTATTATCTTAGATGGAAAATAATTTTGATAAAACACCTGAACTCCATTCTTGAGGAAAATATCCATTCTTCTTCGAAAACATTCTTCCTTTCTTAAAATGTCAAACAACATCAAACTAAAAGAAAAAAATAAACTTCAAAACTTGTAAAGGATGATTCATGGAAATAATTTTTTAAAAATACATTCATGTCTTAAAAGTTAAAAAAACATTCCTCCTGTACTTTTGTCGGAAAAGTCAAAAAGTACCTCGTATGAAAAACGACAAAAGGTTCCTTTGATATCTTTTACTAAAAACATACCAAAGGGTAAAATAGGTTTTAAACAATTGTAGGTGGATGGAAATAATATTACATATTGAGGAAACATGGATGTTGATGAAAAAATACACCCCAATAACTTTCAATGTATAAACAATCTCAGATAAAAATGAGATTGTGATATTTTCCCTTACCTTAGGTCCGATTTGCTTCGTAAGTGTCCGAACCTCCTGTATAATGATTTAAATAATGTCAATAACTTATTACAGAATCATATTCATTGTTATGATATCATATATGGTTCACTTATGACTTTATATTACCCGTACTTTTGTAAATTCCATGTTAAAGAGCATTTTGGGTAAAATTGTTTCATTTGTCGTCCGTGTTTTGACTTGTAATTATTCATATGATTACTTAGATCATGATTAATTAATTACAGAATATAAAACATGATTTATATATATATATATATTAATAATATAAATATATATAATAAATCAGTAAATGGAAAGAAATACATCGTTCATGGAGACGGTAGGCCGTACGTACGCATGAACGCTGTTTTCGTTTCCTTATTGAGTTGAACAGAATTAAGTAAATGAAATAAATATATATACACATAAATCCAGTATCATTATTATTTCATATATTCCATGATTACTTATTATATATAATTTATAATCATTTATCAATG
Source organism: Viscum album (assembly GCA_963277665.1). Lineage (NCBI taxonomy): Eukaryota > Viridiplantae > Streptophyta > Magnoliopsida > Santalales > Viscaceae > Viscum > Viscum album. The sequence continues at coordinate 788,384,820 of OY728128.1, read as the reverse complement.
GTTAATGTGGGTAATGAATTTCATCGCGTCGTGGAGACGGTAGTCCGTACGTACGCACGAGCGATGATATCGTTCTCATGATCATGGGACTTTATTGGAGTGTATTTATACTATTTCAGAATCAATATCACATTAAAATAATAATATATAGTTATTATTTACACCATTATACCAATCCAAGTAAGGTGGTGGTGGAAAATAGATTTCACCACGGCGTGGAGACGGTATTCCGTACGTACGCACGCCCGATGATTTCGTTTTCCCTAGGATGGATAGATGGTGAAATAGTATTGTTTCATACTTATAATAACATATCACTATATGAGTGATACTGATGTTATTACTTCATAATGAAACAACCTATGAAGAAGAAGTGGAAGAAGAAATAAAGGTGAAAGAATCGGTAACAGAAATTACCTCTTCTTTGAAAAATCTCTTTGAGACCTTCTCTTAGGGCACTGAAATTGGTCTTTGAGGAAGACCAGAACCTCTAGGATGTTTCTAGGGAAGTGGAGAAGAGAATTTGGCAGGGGTTTGCCGAGATTGAAGGCTCAATGTTGTGTGAGTAAGAGAGGGAGGAGGTTCCCTTTTATAAGGGAGGAGAGGGGCACCTTAGGAAAATCTAAAAATATTATTTTATATTAAGGTCAAATTCGGTTTATAATTGTTCCAAAGGGACTTATTTCGAAGGTAAAGTGGGGATGGGTCGAAATCCTCTCATAAAATAGGATTTAGGCAAGTTTATGGTATTATTTTAACCTTATAAATTAGATTTAACACTAAGTTAAATAATTTAACTTTTACCGTGTCTTTTTGTTTTCTGACACTATATGGTTAATAAACTTACCATAACAAGCCAAACGAACCCAAATTTGTTTATTATTAATATATATATCCTTATATAAGTCATTTGTCGGAACCTTATATTTTTAGGAATTAAATAACAATTAATAATATAATATTTCTTTAAAAACTAATTTATGTCAATTTAGACATTATTTGGTACATGATTTTTATGAAATTAATAACAGAATGATAAGTTCTAAACAAGTTACTTATATCAACAATAACATGTAATATTAACCTATAAAATTAATGTAAGTCATAAAAAGTCTCAAATAACATTTATTTGGGCATTTATAACATCAATTATGTCAATATTTCATTAATAAGACAATTACTGCATCATCTTTGTGTCATAATAAATGATACTTATTTAATCCCTAAAAATTCTAAATAAATTCCTATGATGTAGATAATTGTATTATCTTTCTGGAGACTATTCAGGTTCTAAGATTCATGAATTTTATCACTAGATTAAAATTATTATACTTATAATATTTAAGAAAGTGACATGTTGTCACATTCTTTGGTTTTAATAATAATTAAATTATTTTCATTGAAAAAATTTACTTAAAGGAAACTAATCCGACCATTAGCTGATATGGGTCGACTTTTAGTCATCCAATAGGATTTTTAAAAGTGTTAGGGTAATTTTATAATCTTATATTTACCCTTAATTACCCGATTTACCTTTAACAATAGTAAATAAAATTTACCGTAGTTACTATTCACAATGCCCAAAAATAAAAAGTAGCTTATTAACATAATTTGGACCCACTGATTCAAAATATGGAATCCATTTTTCCAAATTCAATACACAAAAGATGCAGAAATTAAATTAAAATTAATCCCGTTGTCGAAAGAAAACTGGTTTTTCTTTAAAACATTACAAAAGATTGAAATGATTTAACCTACGAATTCAAGGTAAAATCAATGCTAATGACATACATTATATTAAATGGTAAAAATATATTCTATTTATACTTTAAAACCATTAAATATTATAATTTAACCACATAATATATTACGATGAAAAAAGTTGTTTTTAATTAAAATATAGCGTGTTTTTACTATTCATTAAAATATAAAAGTTATCGGAAAAATATCAAAACATTATCTAATGTAAATTTTTATATCCTTATTCAAAAGAAAAATTTTATTTTGTCAAATTGAACTTATAAACATGTCAAAAACTAGATTTAATGTGGGTGCGCCATCAAAAGGCGGCAAAACTGCATTTTTTGAAAAATACTTAATTTATCCAATTTTTTTTCTTATACCATGTTCTAGAAATGTGTAACTTGAATAATAATGTTATAAAATTCAAAATTTAGGTCACACTATTCATAACGGCTAGTTCATAACAATATTATAATAATATATCGTTGTTTAGTAAAACCCAGTATTGCGTACAACACACACTATCGAAGAAGGTTGCGATTGCGTGTAATGCAAGCCAAGTTAGGGTTGCATGTTGCGCAAGAATCCTTCGTTGTTTCGTATAACAGAATCCAAACATATTTCATTTATACATTGAATATATATATATATATACTCAATGTTGCATAGAATAACTATTATCAAAATTGTGAGTAACACGATCCAAGAATAGTGTTGCATATACTGCAAGCTAATACGGTGTTGCGTATAGCACAAGGTAATCTTGGTGTAGAATACAACACAAGAAATTAATGAAATTAAAAGAATATTTTTCATAAAATCTCGGGGTGTTACAATAGGAGAAACCATTATCAAATTAGGATGCCATATAGTCATTAAAATATAATTATTGGGTTCTTAAATCAGGGATCATAATTATTTAATCTATAAAACCCTAGGTTTATCCAATAATATTCATAGAAGAGTTATATTTAATTTCATTATGATTGTTCGTGAAGAGTTCTTGAATTTCAAAAAAAATATCCCCTGGGAGTTTCAAGCTAGGTGTATAGTAATGACTATTATCATGTACTAGATTACCCCAAGTCAGGCCCATGGAATATCATCAGATTTTTTACCCAAAGTTACATATTTTCTAGATCCACATCAACTTGTAATATCTAGACATGGATTTTTTGATGGGAAACCACTCACTCTATCCATTAAAATATTTTTATGAACTTTTCCTAAACAATAACTCATCCTTATAAATATCATTAGACACATCCCTAAATATATTCTTAAAAATATCCCTAGGGATCACACTAATGTTTTCTCATTATATTTTCCAAATTATTATATGTATTTTACTTGGATACCATATATAATGACCCTAGATTAACATACATGAATATTACATTAATTTGTTATGAATATTCCGCATATTATAGAAGTACATGCTTGAGGAACATAAAATTTTAGTGTATTTTGAGTATTTTATTAAAATATTCTAACATGGTGGAAGAACTTCAACCCCTCAATTAAATATATTCTCATCTAGTACTTCTAGCTAAGACATCCTTCATAACCTAGGGATATGAATCAAATTAAAGGGGCGAGCTCAAATGATCATTTACGGTAAATAAAGGAAATATGTAACCATAACATTAACATAAGGCTATGATAAAATATTAAAAACATGTAAAGGTCATAACGTGAATATCAAAGATCAAAATCATGAGACAATCCATAAATATTAAAAATATATAAGACATGAATTATAAGGAAATCAAGATCATAATACATAGATGTGTTACATAGGAATATGATATCTAATTGTGTAATACCCATAGATGTATTACATAAAGGACAAATATAAGTATAAAATGGTTCATACATTAAGTTAAGATCATGAGATCATTCCGTCTAATAGATTTATGATAATGAAACCAAATCCATGAATAATGTTGTGAACATGAAATATGGATAACGCATACCATTGTGAAAATATAATCAGGTTCACACAAAAATGTATGGAAGTGAAACTAGTTGAATGAATAACATTTTGAACATGTAATCAGGTTCATACATAACAGTACTAACATAAAATATGGTTCACTCAAAACATTATGTATATTTAATAAAGTTCATGCATAAAACTATGGACTTGAAACCAGGTCGATGCATAACATTATGACCGTGTAATTTGGTTTGCACATAAAATTTATACTCACAAGTCATAAATATCTACCAATCTTCATAGAGGGACATAATGGTCCAAATTATCTCATAATAATATCCTTCATATATGTGCCACAACTTAATTAAAAAATTCATCATATTATGGACGATAAAAAAATTATGGGTCTTAAAAACACCCATTCATAACCCATGAAATGAAATGGTGTCATTAACATTTCATATCATCATAATATATGAAACGAATATATGTTTAATAATTATTTTATTAAATATAAATCTATGAGAAGAATCATGTTTCAAAAGCATATAACATGTGGAATAGAAATGGATGTGATTATCATCATTACCCCAAAACAAAAATCATTCATGAAAAGATATTAGTGTGACTTTGGATCATTTCTTATATGGGAATGAGTAACATCAAAATATGTCATCTTAGATGGGAATAAATTGTAAAGATGTTTTAAAGTCATTTATTGATGAAAATATCATTTTCTTCGAAAATTCATTCTAAAACATAAAAACATAACATAAAAACATTCTTCAAAAATGTATTGAAAAAATTGAATGAAGGATTTATATCATTTTGAAACAAAATCCCTCATATACATATAAGATATAATTCAAAACATTTTCAAAACTATTTTATCCAAAAAACCTTAAATATTTATAAAAAATCATTAAAAACTTTTTGAAAACCAATTTATTTGAGAAATTGTAAAAGATTCATGAAAACATTTGGAAGAACATTTCATTGAAAAATTACTTTGGAAATATTTTCTTTAAAATTAAACATTTAAACCTTAAAAGGAAGATTTGTAGAAATGATGGAAGGTAAATTAAAACATGCCATATGAGGTAAATGAAGCATTCTTCTTGCATAGTAAATATAGTAGAAACATTTTTAATCCAAAAGAAACAAGAAGATTCCATTGAAAACATTGGAAAAATACAAAAACTATAAAATTTTATTTTATGGATTTTATAATAGTAGAATATTCATGAAATAATTTTATAAAACATGGGATTGAAGGAGCACATATTTCTGACTGATGAGAGGGTAATGTTGAGATTTCATAAAAACACATTCTAAACATTCTTACGTACTGAAGATTAGAAAAATTGCACCAATACATGAATACATGATGAGTCAATATATAATAATGAAATTAATAAATTTTATTAAGATATTTATTATAATATTTCATCAGAGGATACATTATCAAAAATTTGATTGAAAATCAATGAGATTGTTTCATTAAATTATTTTAACTTGGTAACATGGGATCATATTCTCCATGTATGAAACATAAATTATATGATGCTTAAAATATCATTAGAAGAATGAGGTTCATAATATAACATGTAAAATGAAATTATATAAACCTCAAAAACTAATTTATGTGTATATGAAAAGATGAGTCTCAGAGAAGGAAAATTGACACAAAACAATTTTATCGATTAGGCATCATTCGAAACATAAACCCCATGAATGAATGATCATAAAATGGGAACATAATTACCCATAAATATAATAATAAAATTCATTTAATACATTCATGGGGATTATATACACCGTAAATGAAAACTATATGGTTCTTAGTCATGTATCTCACAGAAATAAAAAGTAAGATGAAATTTCCCTTACCTTATGTCTTGACTCTCATCATAATCGTCCAAACAGCCTATATAATAAATATATGTTTATTATATATATCTCATTATAAAATATTCACATATATAATATCATATATATTGTGACCACTAAAATATATTACCCACTTGTTGAAAATTCATTTTTATCGTTATTCTTATGGTAATATTCACTTTCTGTTTTTTCACCTGTCTTAATTTGTTTTATCTTTGGTCATTAAACTAATATCATGATTTATAGAATGTGAAAAAACATATAAATATCTTTTATATTAATCATATGTGTATTATAATAATCTATAAAATATATATTTATGAAATGGAATAGAAAAAGTATCACATTGTTTCTATATTACGAACATGTGAATACTCTCGTCATATATTCCGCTGAATCATGGTAAAACCCAAAAATACAATAAATCCTTTTATAAAACAAGAATGTATTATTATTCTAATTACTAATAGTTATATTATTTACCTTAATTATGTTTTAAACCTCATCCTTGATGTTATATAAAACATTGTCCATAATGAGTTCTAGGGTAATCTGTACCATCCAATTTTGTTTTTCATTTCAATCATATCGTTATCCAAAAATAATTATTTCAGTGTTAGTCATTAATTTAGGGTTCCATTTCCATAATCAATATATAAACATTCCTTCAAATCCCATTTCTATGTCTTCATCACCGTTCACCATATCCATTTCAATACGTAATGAATAATTATTCTAAAAATAATTATACAATTTATGATTCATAAACCATAATATTTGAATTCAAAAACATAAATACATCATTATTCCATCCTTTTCCTAAACAATTACACATTATTCATCAGCATATATCTTAATTAAATTCTCCTAGAAAATTAAATATGATTAATTTTTATGTTTCCTCATCCTCAATCTAATAATTATTCTTAAGTTTATTTTAAAAAATGTAAGAACATAACATAGCTATCACATGTCATTTTCGGTGTCATTTACATTAGAATTACAACCAAAACTCATACCACCATCCCAATTCTTGTTAGTAGATTTCCACATGGGAAATATATTCAAATAATTCATTTAACATCCACATATTAAAAAAAGGTAAACAGTGTTCCTTTGAGTTCACTCCATTTACTAAAACCAGAGAGAATGATGTGAGAATCATTTATCATATTTGGATACCATATAATAATAAAAATTACTTATAGGGTTCCTAAATCATTGATTCTCCCTCATTAATCTATGAAACCTTTGGTTTATGCTAGGTTATTCATGTAAATATTCTATTTTATTAATTGTTGAAATTTTTGGAAGATTTACTAAATTTCCAAATCATAACCCTCAGGAGTGTGGAAACATGTGTACATTATTTCATGTTGTCATGTAAAAGATTACCTCAAGTCAGGCTCGAGACATCATATCAGAGTTGTTACCCCAAGGTACATATGTTCTAGATCCACATAATTTTTTAGTATCTAGATAGGGATATATTTCTATGAAACCACTAACTATATCCTTTAAAAAAATTCAAGGACATTTTACTAAATGATAACTCGTCCTTATAAATATCCTTACAGACATCCATATATGTATCCTTTAAAATATTCTCATAGATTTCACTAAATACTTCTCATACTTGTTTTAAAAGGTTAAAAAATCCTTCCTATAATAATAATTATAGAGACCATAGATTTTACATCAGTTTTTATGAATATTCATAATAATAAGAAAGTAAATACCCAAGGACTATAATAGATTATTTCATAAGAAACATTGACCAAAATATTCAAACACGTCGAATGATCTTTAGTATCTCCGGTAAAGATGTTCCACTTTTTTAATTCTACTAAAATATTCCATCTTAACATGGTGAAATGAATCATATGAAAGGGGTGAGATAAAATTATTAGTAATGTAAATTAAAATAAGTTTATATTCATAACCTTAAAATAAGGTTACAAGAATGTGAGCGTAACATTTTAAGATCATACACATCATATCAAAGATAAAAATCACAAGACACGACCTTAATTTTCATTATTCATAGGAGATGAATATTAATGAAATCAAGAGCATAATCCATGTAAGTATAACATTTGACTAAGACATGGAATTACGGCATACACATACACATATATCATCGTGAAGATATATAATTAGATAAAAGATCAAACATTTAGTTAAGGAGAACTAAATCAGACCCTCTAATAGACATATGGACATGAAACCAGGTCCATGGATAAATTTGTGAACATGAAATCATGTTCATTAATAATATTAAAAAAATATAATTATGTTCACGCATAACATTGTGTACATATAATAAAATTCACTAATAATATTTTGAACATGAAATCATGTTCATTCTTAAAATTATAGACATGCAACCAAGCCCATCCATAAAATTTTTAAAATTTAATCACATTCACAAATAACATTTATAATCATTATTCATTGATATTTACCTAATTCATTGGAGGTAGATATAAGTCCCACCCATCTCATAATAATATCCTTCATACATGTACCACTAGATAATGAAATCCTCCATCATATCATGAACCATAAAAAGAGATGGGTTTCATAAACATCGTATCATAAACCATGAAATAAAATTCATATCATTAACATTTTGTCATATCATATACTATGAAACATGTATATATTTCATAATCATTTCATAAAATCCTAATATGATAAAAGAAGGGAGTTTCAAAATCATATAACCTGTGGAATAGAAATTACTTTCATAAGAATCATTCCATAAAAACATAAACCATTCATGAATGAATGTGAATGTAACCATTAGATAATTTCCTAGAATTAAACAAATGACATCAATGGATTTCATCTTAAAAGGTAAATAATTTTAAAAAATATTTTTCATACATTTTATGATGAAAATATAATTTCTTATTTGAAAAGGATTTTTAAAAAAGTAAAACATTAAAAAATAGTTTTCTTTTAAATTAATTTTATTATGTAGAATGAAGTCTTTAAATAATTTTGAAAACCTTTTCAATTGAGAACATATAAAATAGTGATTAAAACGTTTTGAAAACGATTTCATTGAAAATACATTGAAAAAATTTAAAAATGAAAGATAACGTTTTGAAGACCATTTTCATTATGAACTTGAAAAATCATATTGAAAACATTTTCAACCAAATAAAATTGTAAAATTGCATTCAAAAAACATTTTCATAAAAACTGTACTTTTATACATGCAAGGGAAGCTTTGGTTAAATAACGGCGTGTAAATTCATACAAGTCGTGTGATTAAATGAACATTCCTATTTCATGGAAAAAAATTTATAAAAATTCAGTCATCGTAAGGTGACCATAAAATTCCATTTAAAACATTTTGAAAAGAAAAAAATTTAAAAATTTATGTAACGCCTCGACCCCAGTTACCCAGAGTCAGTGCATTATTGCGTAACATTGGCATGATCCCAAAAGATCAAGTCTTGAAAGACCAATTAGTTTAGTAGCCTTGGAAACACTGGATACATTCATAAATGTTACATTACATAATAAAGTGAAAAACTACCATAACATAGTCTCCATAGTCCACACCCATATCCCCTTCAGACTATCCCTATAGGTCAGTCATAAAATATTTCTTCACATCCTGAGAAAAATAAAACAATGAAAGGGGTGAGCTCAGCTGCTCAGTAAGGATAACATTTTAGAAGAAGGTTTTAAAAATAAACATAACCATTTAAGGAATTTATAACTAAAAAAAGCCTTGTAAACATTAACTTCAACATAATATGGAAAATATAAAACGAGATAATTCCATTTACTTCTTCACATTGATTTTATACTGGTCGAATAATCACATGCAATATCAATAACAACTTTCAAATAATGGAATGCATAATGCCAAACTATCATAACCACGTAGCCAATGCCTATTGCCAAGACTAAAAATAAGATTTTGTCAAGGCCTAGTGCCAAGACCCTAGTTTGTCTCATGATACCTACAGATGCATCGATGATATATAGCGGGCTCCACCCGTCACTTATTAAGTCCAATGCATTCCTCATATGAACAGGTTTAAACATATCATAAACCATAACATAATCATATCCCATAAAATATGCATAAAGGAAACATAAAATTTCCACATTTAAATCACAAGATATCAATACAACAGATTGATATAATAAAAAAACTCTTTCAAAACAATTTTCAATACCAAAATAAAAGAAAATTAAAACGTGGTATTTATTTTTTATTTAAAAAAATTATGGCTTGTAGAGGATGCCGACACTAAAATAATTGTCATGGCGGCGGAGAAGTCATTTCCACCGCATATGTTCAACAAGAAAAACATTCCTTTTTGTTGTTTAGTAAAAACACTTCGTATAAAAAGATTCTTTTGGAATAAACGTAATAGTCAAAGTGGTTTATACAACATATAAAAGAAATTTGTGTATAAAACAAAATATGCCTCAATGAATGGAGATTGAGACGAAATCCCTTACAAAGATCATTTTTAAATAAAATAGATCTATTTTGTTTATTCACTATAAGCACACAAAAATAAAGTACAAATACAAGATAGGACATAATAATATCATGACATAATTTGAAAGTAGGATATTAACCTAAAAACGAAAATTTAGTTAAGAAGTTCCCTTACCTCGTGTCCAACTTGACTCGAACGTTCTTTAACCTCCTGAATAATAAACTAGAGTTAATTTCAACTTGCATAAGAACCTTTTTCAAGTTCATTATTCCTTTTATATTAATTATTACCATGTTATGAACATTATGTAATAATTTAAGTTAATAACGGTCGTTTTGTTGATCTTTGGAACTTGAGTCAAAAATAAACTTCTTATAATTACAAGTTGTTCATGTGGAGAAATAAACATTATATACAGAATTATATTGATGATTTATATATCATATATATCATATATATCGAGTATATACATTCATTTATAATATTACATAACTTTTAGTGGTATGAAATAAAATGCACCGTTCATGGAGACGGTAAGCCGTACATACGCATTAATGCTACTTTCATTTATATTTCGTATTTAATGGAATGAAATTATAATTATATAAAGGTATAATATAATTCCAGTATAATAAAATGTATAATACCATTTACTCCATCCTTTATACATCCCACATATGGCATTAACGATGAAATCACTTTGAGGGGGCGGTAGTCCGCACTTTCTAAAATGAAATTATCGTGTTTACCCATAATGGAAATCATAAAGTTATGCCATAAATAAAAAATATAGAATGATAATAAAAACAAAAACATAATATATATTATATATAAATAATAGTGTCATAATAATGGACACCATGAGAGGTGTTAAAAGAAGATTGAACAATCATCGTTTCGTGAGGCAGTATTTCGCCACCCACAGAAACAGTATGTTCATTAACAATTAGACGAAGGTGTGTGTAAGTGTAAATAAAATACTTATCATAAAAACGTCCTAATATATATAAGATACCCGTGTTGTTACAAAATAAAGTAATAAAACGATTTTAGGTGGTTGGAGAAGCAAAATAAAACAAAAGAACACAAGAGAAGACATTACCTTAAAATCAGGTAACTCTTTTTGATTTGAGCCAAAGGCCTCCTTGAGAAGACTTCTGACAAAGGTGAGGCTTATAGTAGTAAGAGAGAGATGTTGAGAGATTATTTGGGAAGATTTTGGCCGAGACAAAGGGCTTTGAAGGTGTGAATAAGGTGTTAGTGGTGGGGGCCTTTTATAAGAGGAGAGGAGGGTCACTCTAGGAAAGATTGAAATGTTACATTATTATGAAATGCTAATCGGATTATAAAGGCCCCACAATGATATATGTCTAGGATAAGGTGATAAAGGTTCTAAATATTCTCATAAAATAGGTTTATGACAAGTGTAAGCTTTAGATTTTAAATTATCATTCCATTTTATTTAAATCGTTAATTAATGAGGTAATCGCCGCATCATCATTGTGTCATAAAAAATTAATTTATTTAATTTATAATAAATATAAAAAATTAACATGATTTAGGAAATATTTTTATCTTTAAAATTAATATTTATAGTAAAAATTTTAACTTATATATCCGCATGTAATAATTGTTTTAGTAAAACAACACATGTTTGTGACAATTTTATTTTTACTTTAAATAAAATGTTATTAATGTCATTTTCTTACCCATGTGGCTCCATGGGGTCCCCAAGTTTACCCATTGATAGTATTGGTCGGCCATGAAATATAAAATAAGTTTAGGACAAGTTTAAGGGTATTTTCTTATTTTTATAATATCATTTTTACCTTAAATTTCACTAATTAACTTTAATCGCTATTAATAAAACTTTTTATGTTACTATTCACTAAAAATTTATTTTAATCCCATTGAACCACATTTTAAATTATATTGAAAATCATGTATGTCAAATTTTTTAAAATCAAATCACAGAAGTGGTAATGTTTCATTTAAACGAAAAATCAGTTTTTTAACTACCACTTAGTGGTTTCACAATTCATCAAAAATTGACGTTTTTCAGAACAATGCCAAAATTTCACCCTATTCTATAATTGATATTCCGAATTCAAAAATGATTTCTATTTTACAAAATTCCAAACATATAAGTTTTATTAATTAATTTTATAATTAGTTCCCGTTGTCACAACAAATAGCGTGTTTTTACGAAACAATATATATCAAAAGATTGACAATTGTTTATGTCCAATTTCGATGTGAAATTAATTCTAATTACCACCATTAGATAAAATGGTAAAAATATATTCTAATAATAATTTAAAAGAACTCAATATTATAATTTATCACTATAAATTTTTTTTATTAAAAAAGTTTTTTTTATGTATTTTTCAATATTCAAAAAAAATTGGAAGTTCTCAGAAAAATACAAAAAATTCAACATAGGCTAATTTTGATATTCTGAATCCACATATGAAGTCCATTTTGAAATATAAAATATATAAAATTTCAAAACGTGGGTATTACTATTCATAATGGCTATATTTATTGGTCGCGGTGCGTTATAATCCCGAACTTGCGTACAATGCAAGCTATTGCATTATTGGAAGATAAGCGTATCGTGGATGCTTGGGGTGTTACATTCTCCCCTCCTTCAATAAATTGTGTCCTCGCAATTTGAAATTTATCTTTGAAAATAAAAGGTTGAAAATAGGAAATACCTTTGTGGATAACCCACATCAGAAATAAGGTTAATAAAAATATAACTTTAAATGAAAGAAAGAGAAGTAGAAAGGTCACCCGAGATAGCCCATACTAGGATTCTGTGAAAATATGGATATGGAGGAAAAACAAACCATCAAGGACTGATTGAGAGTTGTAGAAAACAGGATTAGGAGAAAGTTAAACACACGAAAATCACAAACATTTGATTGGTTAAACGGTCATTGAATCCTTAGTTAGAATAGATAACCGACAACGTTTTTGTTTTAAGTTTCCTTTCATAATGTTGAGGAATTTATTTAAGATATTTAATAAGAACGTAAGGAAATATACTTACTTGTCATGTATACATTCATTCTTTAATAAATGATTTACCATAAACCCATGTTTCACTCCAAATGGTAACAGAACTGAAACATATTCTATTTATCCTAATTGTATAAGGTTCCAAATATTACCACATACCATTTAGATTAGGAAAACTATTTTGTAATAACCAGGGACTTCATCTAGGCTAGTGGTAGGTAATAAAGGCCTGTCTCACTATGGTTGTGGGTTCTATTCCTACAGCTTTGTTCGACGCGACTAGTTATCCCCCGACCTGCAGGTTGTCATTTTCTTAAAAGTATTGTATTATAATATTCCAAAAATAATCTTCAGAAATGTTTTAACCTTAAACAATACTATCCAAAGTTCAAATTAATTCATTTCAACCTTTATAGTTATCCAAAATACCTCTATCCAGACATTCTCTAAAAGGTCTCTAAATTCAAAAATCAATTGTAACATCAGATTCCCCATACAATGTAAAGTTTCTCTTATAGTCACATAATAAAAATATGATTACCTTCATCATATTAAATCCTTAATGAAAAAAACATGTATTGTAGTATAATCCTTATATATATCTTATTATTCTTATAACTAGAATATAATCCTTCAGTCCAAAAGCACCAATACATTAATTATTCCACCTCAACTGTAGTAATAGCATATGATTGTCCTTGATCCCTTGGCCTTTTCTGAGGTAAGTTTCCCTGATGCTTAGGACATTCATTTCCATTATTCCTCATTTCCCTACAATTATAACATTCATCATTGATATCCTATTTCATTCCCTTAAAATCATGAGCCTGGTGACCTTTTTCTCCCCATTTATAACAAACTCCCATTCCTTTTATGAAAGTACCAGGGTGATTATTCCCATAATTATCACATAATGGAAAATCCTTCTTTCAGATTTTCCCTTTATCTGTCTCTTGTTCCACTGTTCTCTTCTTCTCTAACTTTACTTTGTTGTCATAAGACATAGAGAATTCATTTTCTTTCTTGATATCACATGAGACTATATCTTCGTATGTTGAGGAAGATTGCGATACTAATTCTCGATGGAGAAATGTTTTTAACCCATCAAAGAAATGATCAATCTAACTTCTTGGGTTACATAGATAATCTGCATCATACCTCACTAACCTTGTAAAGTTGGCCTCATACTTTGCGACATTCTTATCCTACTTTTGTCATAGACTCAGAAATTGCCTTTCCATATCTGCTCGATGGTCACGAGGAAAGTGTTTTTCTAAGAAAAGATCTTTTAACCCTCTCCATTCCATACTTGATACTTCTTCATCTTCCTTTGTATTTTGAATCATTGACCACCATTGATCAGCATCTCCAGTGAGGCGGTAAACTGCCATGATAACCTTTTCCCTTTCACTACACCCCAAGGCATGGAATATTTTTTCTAAGGAATTTATCCATTGCTCAGCTACTAATGGATTTGTACCCCCATTAAATGTTGGTGGTTTTTTCCTCATGAAACGATCTAACATTGATCCTCCACGTTGTGGATCATGCTACTCCATATGAGTAATGTTATTATTCATAACTTGAGTGAGTTTTCCCAGTATGGTGATAAGTTGATCAGCATTAGTTGTATCTCCAGCTCCACAATAATTATCTTGAGTAGGAGGGCAATCCCTGCATGGAGTGCATGCATTGATACAGTTTCCATTCCTCCCACTAGGCGCCATTTCTAAAAAATGGAATAAACTATATTATTTTATGAATCAAAATACGCAATTCCATACTTGTAAAACACTTAACATAAATTTGATATTTTATGGATACAATCCATAATCATAAAAATGTTTTCTTTGAGAACTATATACTCATAAACCCTTCATAATGGTTGGTAATGAAAATGAGGATTATCCTAAGCATATCCCCTGGGAGTGTCGTAACCAAGAGTGCAGTAAGGCCAGTTTTCATGCACCAGTTCCCATTTGAGTCTAGCTCAAAGCAGTATTTTTGGGTTTTACCCCTAGGTACATATGTGCCAGAGCCCCCTCTACCTGCTCGTCTCTAGACTGAGATGTATTGCTCAAAAAACTCAAAAAATATCTATAATACTAAAATTCAACGAAGTTATTCTATACTAATCCTCAAAGTCTATCATAGTGTTGTGTGCTATAATTAGAGTTTATGTCAATCTAGCTTCCAGGGATAGTACTAAACTACCTCTGATATCAACTGTAATGCCCAGACCCCAGTTAACCAGAGTCGATGCATTATTGCATAACATTGGCATGATCACAAAAGATCAAGTCTCAAAAGACCAATTAGTTTAGTAGCCTTGGAAACACTAGATACATTCATAAATGTTACATTACATCATAAAGTGAAAAATTAAAATAACTTTGTCTCCATAGTCCACACCCATATCCCATTCAGATTATCCCTGTAGGTAAGTCATAAAATATTTCTTCACATCCTGAAAAAAAAACATTGAAAGGGGTGAGCTTAGATGCTCAGTAAGGATAAAAATTTAGCTAATGCTTTTATAAATAATCATAAACATTTAAGGCAATGTATAACTAAAACAAAATACTTTTAAACATGAACTTCAACATAATATGGAAAAAGTAAAATGAGATAATTCCATTTACTTTTTTACATGGATATTCTACTGGTCGAATAATCACATCCAATATCAATAACCACTTTCATAATGATAGAATTCATAATTCCAGACTATCATAACCATGTAGCCAAGGCCTCGTGCCAGGACTACAAATAAGATTTTGTCAAGGCCTCGTGCCAAGACACCAGTTTGTCTCATGAGACCTGCCGATGCATCGAAGATCTATAGCGGGCACCACCCATAACTTATTAAGTTTAATTCATTCATCATATGAACAGGTTTAAAAATATCATAAACCATAAAATAATCATATCACATAAAACATGCATAAAAGAAACAAAAAATTTCCACATTTCAATCATAAGATATCAATACAACACATTGATATAATAAAAAATCATGTTTAAAACCATTTTCAATACCAAAATAAAAGAAAATTAAAACACGGTATTTATTTTTCATTTAAAAAAATTATGACTTGTAGAGGAAGCCGAAACTCAAATAATGGTCACGGCGGCAGAGAAGTCATTGTCGCCGCATAAGTACAACAAGAAAAACATTCCATTTTGTCATTTAGTAAACCGCTTCGTATAAAAATATTCCTTTTGAATAAATGTAAATGTCAAAGGGGTTTATGCTCCATATAAAATAAATTTGTGTATAAAACAAAATATGCATCAATGAATAGAGATCGAAACGAAATACCTTACTAAGATAATTTTTAAATAAAATAGATCTATTATGTGTATTCACTATAAGTACACTTCAATAAAGTAAAAATACAAGATAGGACATAATAATATCATGACATAATTTGAAAGTAGGATATTAACCCAAAGAACGAAAATTGGGTTAAGAAGTTCCCTTACCTCGTGTCCGACTTGACTCGAACTTTCATTAACCTCTTGAATAATAAACTAGAGTTAATTTCAAATTTCTTAAGAACCTTTTTCAAGTTCATTATTCCTTTAATATTACTTATTACCATTTATGAACATTATGAACTTATTTATGTTAATAACAGTTGTTTTGTCGATCTTTGGTACTTGAGTCAAAAATAAACTTCTTATAATTACAAGTTTTTCATGTGGTGAAATATCCATTATATCTGGAATTATATACATGATTTAGATATCATATATATCATATATATCCAGTATATACATTCATTTATAATATTATATAAAATTTAGAGGTATGAAATGAAATGCATCGTTCATGGATACGGTAAGTCGTACGTATGCATGAACGCTACTTTAATTTATATTTCAAATTTAATGGAATGGAATTATAATATATAAAGGTATACTATAATTTCATAATAATATAATGTATAATACCATTTACTCTGTCCTTTATACATCCCACATATGGCATTAACGATGCAGATCACTTTGAGGGGGCGGTAGTCCGCACTTCCTGAAATGAAATTATAGCGTTTACCCATAATGGAAATCATAAAGGTATGACATAAATAATAAATATAGAATCATAAGGAAAACAGAAACATAATATATATCATATATAAAAAATAGTTTCATCATAATGTCCACCATGAGAGGTGTTAAAGAAGATTGAACAATCATCGTTTCATGAGGCAGTATTTCACCACCCACAAAAATAGTATGTTCATTAACCATTAGATGAAGGTGTGTTTAAGTGTAAATCAAATACTTCTCAGACCAAGATCCTAGTATATTGAAGATACTGGTGTTGTTACAAAATAAAGTAATAAAAAGATTTTAGGGGGTTGGGGAAGCAAAATAAAACAAAAGAACACAGGAGAAGACATTTCCTTAAAATCGGGTATCTCTTTTTGATTTGAGCCAATGGCTTCCTTGGAAAGACTTCTGCCCAAAGTGAGGCTTCTAGGAGTAAGTCAGGAAAGTTGAGAGAGTATTTGGGTAGAGATTGGCTGAGCCAAATGGCTTTGAATGTGTGAATAAGGTGGTAGTGCTGGGGGCCTTTTATAAGAGGAGAGGAGGGGCACTCTTGGAAAGACTGAAATGATACATTATTAGGAAATGATTTTCGGATTCTAAAGGTCCCACAATGATATATTTCGAGGATAAGGTGACAAGGGTTCTAAATATGCTCATCCAATAATTTTTTGACAATTGTAAGCTTTAGATTATACATTATCTATCCATTTTATTTAAATCGTTAATTTATGAGGTAATCACTCCATCATCATTGTGTCATAAAAACGTTAATTTATTTAATGTCTAAAAATTATAAAAAAATTACCATGATGTAGGAAATATATTTATCCTTCCAATTAATATTTATAGTAAAAAACTAAAATTATATAACCCCATGTAATAATTTTTTTTTAAAACAACACATGTTTGTCACAATTTTATTTTTACATTAAATAAAAATTAATAATGAAATTTTTCATACCCAACTGGCTCCATGGGGTCCCCAAGTTGACCCATGGATTTTCTAGGTCGGCCATGACTCATCCAATAATGGTAGGACAAGTGTAAGGTAATTTTATTATTTTTATAATATCATTTTTACCTTAAATTTCACTAATTACCTTTAATCACGATTAATAAATATTAAAAGTTACTATTCACCAGAAATTCATTTTATTCCCATTGAACAACATTTTACATTATATTGAAAACCATGTATTTCGAATTTTTTAAAATCAAATCACAGAAGTGGTAATGTTTCATTTAAACGAAAAATCAGTTTTTTAACTACCACTTAGTGGTTTCACTATTCATCAAAAATTGAAGTTTTTCAGAACAATACCAAAATTTCACCCTGTGCTATAATTGATATTCCGAATTCAAAAATGATGTATATTTTAAAAAATTCCAAACATATAAGTTTCATTAATTAATTTTATAATTAATTCCTGTTGTCACAACAAATAGTGTGTTTTTAAGAAACAATATATATCAAAAGATTGAAATTGTTTATGTCCAATTTCGAACTGAAATTATTTCTAATGACCTCAATTGGATATAATGGTAAAAATATATTATAATTATATTTTAATACCACTCAATTGTATAATTTATCACTATAAATTTTTTTAATTAAAAAAATTGTTTTTAAGTATTTTTCACTGTTCATAAAAAATTGGATGTTCTCAAAAAAATACCAAAAAATTAACATAGGCTAATTTCAATATTAAAAATCCACAAATGATGTCCATTTTGAAATATAAAATATATATAATCTCAAAAGGTGGGTATTACTATTTATAATGTCTATTTTGATTGGTCGCGGTACGTTAGAATCTCGAACTTGCGTATAATGCAAGTTATTGCATTATTGAAAGAGTATTGTATCATGGAAGCTCGGGGTGTTACAATTTATTTTAATGATTATAGAATTGTTTAATATATTGGAATCTTATTATGAATCATGGTTTTTAAAGAACACCGATTTCTTACTTATGTGACGGAAAAGTCATGATTTCATAACAACACTTTATTTAAAATATTATTTAAAAAAATAATATAAAAATGGTATTAATACATTAATACATCTTGAATAACAAGAATATAAGTAAAGGCCTGAATTTTATTGAGATATGGATTATAATATTTCAATAAATGTAGCATAATCATAAATAATCTCAAAAGGGGATGAGATTGTTTCAATAAACTCTTATAACATGGTAACTTTGGATTATACTCTCCATGTAAGAAAATGATATTACATAAAAATTAAAATATCATTAGATGAGGAATATTGATGATATTACATGTAAATGGAAGCATGTATATCTTGATAATTATTTTAGGTGTATAAAAAACCCATGTCTCAAATAAGGAAAATTGAGACAAAACTATTTTATCGATTTGAAAATTTTGAATCATAATACTCACTAAAGAAATGTCATAAAATACGTATGTCAGTACTAATATATTTAAAAATAATAATCATGGAATACATTTATGGAAAAATTACACACCGAAAAAATAATATAGTGTTGTCTAAGGAATGTATCTCACAGAAAAAAAGTGAGATGAAATTTCCTTTATCTTGTGTCTTATCTCTCGTTGTACTCATCCAAATGTCCTGAATAATAAATATAATTTAATAATAAATATATTAAAAAACCATGTTATTATTTCTAGTACCATATATTGTTTAATTATATATTTATATTACCCCCTTTTGAACAATTCTTTATTATTTTTACAATTCAGGTAATTTTCGCTTATTTTTTTCATGTGTCTTACTTTTTTATAGCATCCCCCTTATACTAATATCATGACTTCCATAATTTAAAACATGATTTAAATATATTTTATTTTAATTGTGTTTTTATTAAAATAATATATATGTATTAAATAAAATACATTGTTAATTGTTATGGTAGGCTGCACATACGCATGAAATATATTTCCATTTAATAGTCATTTTGGAAGAAAGTAAGAAAATACAGATATATATATATATAAGTGTGTGTGTGTCATTAGGTATATATATTATTATTCCCATAGTATTTTTATATATTATATATCATATAAATTCACTAAACCCATCCTCAATACTTTCTACGTAGTGTGTGAAGGAATCACATCACTTTTAGGGGTGGTAGTCCAGACTTCCTCAAACGAAATTATAATATTTAAAAAAAATGAAAAGTGTAATGATATGAATTTAAAAATAATTAAAAAATATTAAATACAGAATAAATATAATATATAAATATATAATTAATATATATTTTATCATAATGTCCACCATAAGAGGCGGTGTGGGAAAATCAAAATCATCATTTGGTGATATGGTATTTCCCTATACACATAATCAATATGTTTGACACCTATTAGATGGAGGTTCGTATATCTGTAGTTCATATCAATAACATAAAAAAATAGTACACTGGATATTATAGTTTTGTTATTTAATTATTGAATAATGAGAGTGGAGTGGGTGGAGACAGAAAATAAGAAAAATGAGTTTGAGAGAAGATGTTACATCTTAATCAGGTAAATATGTTTTGGTTGTACCAAATGGCATTCCTAGATTTTAATTATTACTATGGGGAGTATTCTATGAGTAAGATAGGAATTTATTTAACTACATTGGGAAGAGAATTGTGGTACCTATTGTTGAGCAATGTATTGTTTTCAAACAATTCAAAATAATGTTTTTTAAAGGGGGAGATTATTTTAAATAATACTCTGTCTCTTTATGATGGTTTTGATGCTCACAAACACTCTTAATTATTTATTAATTATTTCGTTGAGTATTTTGCAGGAATTTATTTTATTTATTTATTTCATATAACGAGATTTCATACTTCATTTATTCCGAGATCAATTTTAGCGCGTTCTGGAATCACTGTAGCGCGAGATCAATTTTAGCGCGTTCTGGAATCACTGTAGCGCGAGATCAATTTTAGCGCGTACAGGAATCACTGTTCATACCCTACGTTGATGAACGTAACGTATGGATTAAATGTTTACTTTTTATGTTAAAAGAAACGTATGGTTAAGGAACCTTACGTTATTTTGAAACGTATGGTTAATGAACCTTACGTTGTTGAAAAGTATGGAAGAAGAACATTACGTTTGGAAGGAACCTTACGTTTTTGTTGTTAGACAAGTATGGAAGAGAAATCGTACGTTAGTTTTCAGTGTGGAGTTTGTTTCTCAAAAGTATGGATCATCAACCTTACTTTTATAATCAACCGTACATTATTTGGAGAGTTGAAGCAAGACAAAGTATGGATGATCAACCCTAAGTTTGAATGCTGAAGAGAAAATATGTATGTTCAACCTTACGTTTGTGAACCCTACGTTTGGAGCCACTTCATCAACCCTACGTTTGGCGTCGGGATATTTTTGACAGACGATATTTCCTTTTGCATTGGTCAAACAGGCGGATTATTAAGCTGATTTCGAGCCGATTCTTAAGTACGACTTTGACGGAATCAAAGACGATTTTCAACGGATTAATGATTGATTTAAAACGGAGCTTTTTATGCCGATTCTTCAGGGAAGTTACAACGGCTCTGTTATTTAATATCGTGAATCTAAAGGAGATTTTCATGGATCTATTTATGCGAAAGATTTTCTCAGATTTGATTATATATGTTTTATCTTGGAAACTTCGGATATATATATACACAGGAAAGTGTATAAAATATATAGATTGATCTTTTAACGAGCAAGAAACAGAGACTGTGTGAAGGCGTTCTTTTCTGGTGTTCGAGAAAAAGTGTAAAACCTTTATTATCGAAGGAAGATCTTGATAGCAGATTCACGTGTTCTTCATCGACTATCTGTTGTGAATCTACTGCTGCTGAAGTTGTGAAGTTTCTTGTAATATCTATTGCAACTGGATCGACTCAGAACTGTTTTGATTACAGATCTTTATTTTCTGAAGACGACGATCTATCTACTGTCAATTGAATTCTGTTGCAATTGTGAAGAACAACTGGAGAAGTGTTTTCTTTATCGAAACCCTTTTTATTTTTGAGTGATCAGCTTCTCGTTCTAAGCTGTGTGGGTTCGTGTTTGAACCAGGAAGGCTGTGTTTGCCTGAAACTTGTAAAGGTGTCAACTGCCTGTACTCAGTTGTGAACAGGTCTGTGGAAACGAGGACCAGATAGTGAAAATCGCCAAGCTCGTGGATTTGAGCGTTGGTGGAGTGGACTAGGGGACTTCTGTTCCCCGAACCACTATACATCTGTGTGTTCATGCTTTTACTTTTTCCGCTGCATATTTAATCGTGCTAAAGCATAGTGCACAGAATTTGTCTAAATTGAAGAGATTGTAATAATTTTGAAAAGACACAAATCACCCCCCTCTTGTGTGTAATCCGTAGATTCAGATCCAACAATTGGTATCAGAGGAGGAGCTTCTTATTTTTAAAGTCTTATCAAGCTAGAAGTATTTAAAGATTATACATAGTGTATCATGGCTGATACGAGAGAGGGAATGTCAATGGTCAGAGCACCTTACTTTAATGGAGATAATTATGGCTGCTGGAAATCACGTATGATTATTTATCTGAAAAATCATGGTTACAGAGTCTATTCAAAGATTCTGACTCCCTATGAAATTCCTGAAAATCCCGATACATGGAGTGCTGTTACAGAGGCTGAGTATGACATGAATTCAAAAGCTATGAATGCAATCATCTGTGGTTTAGGACCGGATGAATTTAACAGAGTATCTCAATGCCCGACTGCATATGAAATGTGGCAAACAATAGCTGTTGCTTATGAAGGAACAGATAATGTAAGACAGATGAGATATGCAACTGCTAAATTAAAATTCGATACTTTCAGAATGATTGAAGGAGAGAGCATCACTCAGATGAATGGAAGATTGACAGAAATTGTCAACAATATAACAGCTCTAGGAGAACCAATCAAGCAGGCTGATCAAGCGTTAAAGGTACTGAGAGTACTTCCTACTCGATGGAATGGAATCTCTGCAGCAATCAGACAATCATCTTCTGTTAAAGATCTAACTATGAGAGAGATGATTGGTACATTGATGATGTACGAGGCTGAAATGCAAGATGAGGTAAATAAGCATAAAGTCTACATAAAAAGGGAAAATACTGCTTTGAAAGTTACTTCTCAACAAAAGGATAGAAAGATGAAGAACAGAGAAGTAAGTGCTAAATCAGAAAGCTCTGATTCTTCAAATTCGGATGAAGAACTGGCTCAGCTAGCCAGAAAATTCAGAAAGTTCTACAGTAAGAAGAAAGACTTCAAGAAATCCTTCAAGAAGGATAGCAAGGAAGTGAGATGTTATGAATGCAAAAAGATGGGACATATCAGACCGGATTGTCCAAAATTGAAAGATGCAAAGAAGAATAAATTCTTCAAAAGAGATGATTATGAGCAGAAAGACAGGAAAGCTATGAAAGCTACTTGGAGTGTTTCTGAAGACTCAAGTAATTCTTCTGAATCAAGCTCAGAGAAGGAGGAAGCCAATTTAAAAGCAAATATGTGTTTCATGGCTGAAACTGATGAGGTACACTCATACTACTCCTCTGACTCAAATAATGAATCAAACTCTGAAACAAGTTTCTCAAATAAAAAACATGCAGCTTACTGCAATATGCTTGAAGAAAGGTGTGACTCATTATTTAAAAAATATAAATCTATAAAGAACATGCATAAAGCTATTTCAGATGAGAGAAATACTTTGCTAAAACAACATAAGGAATTAATTGACAAATACAACTCTGCTGACTCAAATAAAATTAATTTTGAATCAAAAATAAAAACTCTACAGGATGAAGTAGAATCTTATAAAAAGGCTGCATTAGTTTTTACAAAAGGAGAAAACGCCTTAAATGAGATAGTTGGAAAAACTGTAATTAAAAGGGAAAGGTTTGGAATTGGAAGTAAAGGAGAAAAACCTAAGTTATACAAAAATTATTTTGTTCCTAGCACTAAACAGGTTATTTGTAACTTCTGTGGAACAAAAGGTCATATAGCTAAAAACTGTTTTCTAAGACAACCTCAAATATGTGGAATTAAGAAAGCTTATATTTCCAATGATCTATATGATTCAATCAATTTTAAGAAAACAAAGCAAATCTGGATACCCAGATCACTGCTTGCTAACACTCCTGGACCCAACAAAATATGGGTACCAAAGCAACTTGTTTGAATGACTTTGCAGGTAACAGGTCATCAAAGAAAGAAAGAAATATGGTATATGGACAGTGGCTGCTCAAGACACATGAGTGGAACTTCAGCTAATTTCTCTTCTCTTACTCGAAAGGAAGGAGGACTTGTCACCTTTGGTGACAATGCCAAAGGAAAGATTGTTGGTATTGGAACAGCTGGAGATCCAGAGATAGTCTCAATCAACAACGTACTTTATGTACAAGGGTTAAAACACAATCTGATAAGTATCTCTCAACTCTGTGATGATGGATACACTGTTGATTTTACTAACAATAGTTGTACTGTTTCTAAAGATAAACTGTTTAAGTTTAGAGCACCCAGAACTGATAATGTTTATACTTTGGATTTGTATTCCTTGTGTAAACAACAAGTAAACTGCTTAAATGCTAATGTAAGTGAATCCTGGATCTGGCATAGAAGACTTGGTCATTGCAATATATATGCTTTACATAAATTATCTAAGAAACATCTAGTTTCTGATTTGCCTAGTCTCAAATTTGAAAATGACAGATTCTGTGATGCATGTCAGCTTGGCAAGCAACACAAATCATCATTCAAATCTGTTAATAAAGTTTCTACAACTAAACCTCTAGAACTTATCCATATGGATTTGTTTGGACCTTCAAGAGTAGCAAGTTTAGCTGGTAAATTATATGTTTATGTATTAGTTGATGATTATTCTATATTTACTTGGATTTTCTTTTTGAAATTTAAAAGTGAAGCTTTTAGTTTATTTGAAGGTTTTTGTAAATCTATTCAAAATGAAAAAGGTTTTAATATAATCTCATTGAGAAGTGATCATGGTGGAGAATTTGAGAACCAGGAATTTAATTCCTTTTTCTCAAACATGGGTATTAAACACACCTTCTCTGCTCCAAGAACACCTCAACAGAATGGGATTGTAGAAAGAAGAAATAGAACTATTCAAGAAATGGATAGAACTGTGTTAAATGAATAGAGCCTACCTATATATTTCTGGGCAGAAGCTGTTAATACAACTTGTTATATAATGAATAGAATTTTAATAAGACCTATTTTGAAAAAGACACCCTATGAACTATGGAATAACAGAAAATCTAAAGTAAATTACTTTAATGTTTTTGGATGCAAGGTTTACATCTTGAATACCAAAGATAATCTTGGTAAATTTGATCCAAAATCAGATAAAGGTATTTTCTTAGGATATTATGCAACCTCCAAAGCTTATAGAGTCTATAATAAAAAGTCAAGGATTGTTGAAGAATCAGTTCATGTGAAATTTGATGAATCTGATCCTTTTGAGAAAAGGATAGAACAAATAGATGAACCTGATTCTAATGAAAACACGAGACTTGAGAATTTAAAGAATGATTTTGAAAATGATATAAAAGAAATTCAGTCCAGTTCAGAAGAACATGACACTGAAGAACCCTTGAATGTAATTCCTAGACAGTCTAGAACCTTAAAGAATCACCCTTTAGAATCTGTGATAGGTGACTTAGAGACTGGTATTCAAACTAGAAGAAACCTTGGAAACATAGTTGAATTCTCTGCTTTCCTATCCCAACAAGAACCTAAGACCATAGAAGAAGCCTTAGATGATGAGAGCTGGGTAATAGAAATGTAGGATGAATTGAACCAGTTCAAGAGAAATAAGGTTTGGGAATTAGTTGAAAGACCACATGATTATCCAGTAATAGGAACTAAATGGGTCTTTAGGAATAAACAGGATGATCAAGGGATAATAACTAGAAATAAAGTAAGATTAGTAGCTAAAGGATATAATCAAGAAGAAGGAATAGATTATGATGAGACCTTTGCACCTGTAGCCAGGTTAGAAGCCATTAGAATCCTTTTAGCCTATGCATCTTATATGAATTTTAAATTATTTCAGATGGATGTTAAATCTGCCTTTTTAAATGGTTTTTTAATGGAGGAAGTTTATGTTGAGCAACCTCCTAGTTTTGAAAATCCTCAAAAACCAGATTCTGTTTTCAAACTTACTAAAGCTCTTTATGGCCTTAAACAAGCACCTAGATCTTGGTATGAAAGACTAAGTTCTTTTCTTTTGAAAAATGATTTTACTTTTGGACTGGCAGATCCAACACTCTTTAAGAAAACTGTGAAAAATAATGTTTTGTTGGTACAAATTTATGTTGATGATGTAATTTTTGGATCAACCAATAAAATTCTTTGTCATGAATTTTCAGAATTAATGCAAAAATAATTTGAAATGAGTATGATGGGAGAATGAAATTTCTTTTTGGGTCTTCAAATATTTCAAAAAGATTTTGGAAATGTTTTAAATCAATGCAAATACATTACTGATTTACTTAAGAAATTTGGACTTGAAAACAGCAAGCCATTTACAACTCCTATGTGTACTAATATAAAACTTGATTTGGACGAAACTGGAAAATCAGTGGACAACAAGTTATATAGAGGTATGATTGGTAGTTTGTTATATCTTACTGCTAGTAGACCAGATATAATGTATTCAGTATGTCTTTGTGCTCGATTTCAATCAAATCCCAAAGAATCCCATTTAACTGCTGTTAAAAGAATTTTTAGATATTTAAAAGGTATTATTTATCAATCTCTGCTTTATCCAAAAACCTCTGACTTTAATTTAATTTCATATTCAGATGATGACTTTGGAAGCTGTAGATTAGATAGGAAGAGTACTTCAGGAACATGTCACTTTTTAGGAAAGTCTTTAGTATCATGGTCTAGTAAGAAACAACACTCAGTTGCCCTGTCAACAGCCGAGGCAGAATATGTGTCTGCAGGTAGTTGCTGTGCACAGGTGTTGTGGATGAAAAACACTCTTATGGACTTTGGATTAAATTTCAATAATACACCTATTTTATGTGATAATACTAGTGCAATTAATATTTCAAAAAATCCTATTAGTCATTCTAGAACTAAGCACATTGATATAAGACATCACTATTTAAGAGATCATGTATTTAAAAAGAATATATTTTTAGAATTTGTAAATACAGAAAATCAATTAGCAGATATTTTTTCTAAACCACTTCCCACGGCAAGGTTTGAATTTATTAAGGGGGAGTTAGGTTTATTTAATTTTAAATAATCTTTTTTTTAAATATTATTCTGTTTTCGAATTCTGCTTAATTTCTGTTTTCCGCTATAAGTAATTTTATTTTGTTTTAAATAAAAGTAATGATTAGTGATTACACGGGAATCAAGGCTGTCAGAACCATTTCACCTTCTAAACTGCTTCACCTTTTTCGGAAACCCTTTCGAAAACCTAAAACCGCACATCTGCTCCAAAACCCTTTTCTGAATCTTCAAACCCTAAACTTACGAACCTTCAGAAATCGTTGTTGGAATGATAAAGACTAAGCGTCTAGAAGAAGCCGAGAGCTGTGCTGCAAAGAAACCTAAGGTAGTAGGTCGGAAAATACTGCAAGGTAAAGTCATAGATTTAGAGTGGCTGTTTGAAACTAATTTACTGTTGAAGCAAGCGTTGTCGTTTCAAATCCTTGAGCAAGCTTTTAATAGTGAAAATTATGAGTTTCTATATGAGGCAGAAATGAGACATTTCTTTAGAACTGTTCAGTTTAGCCTTGGAGATACGGAGGATAGTTTATTGGCTCAAAGAGAGGATAAGGACTTTTCAATATCATCTGTAGAGATAAGTCAAATTCTTAACTTCCCTCATGAAGGAGTTTTTCATTTCGATTTACGGAATATTGGAGATTCTGTACATAAGTCTGAAGACATTATGTCTTTTCTGTTTGGAACCAGAGTGATAAAGAATATGTTTATTAAGGATTTGGAGCCCGATCAGAAAATTTTGGTAAAATTTGTTCAGACTGGTTTAGCACCAAGAATGGCTGAGATGGAGAAAATCCTATACCCGGACATGTACATAATGTATCTTCTGATGTGTGATATTAAGTTTAATTTTCCTCGGTTTATGATAAGATATCTGAGTTACTGCTATCAGAGTGAAGCAAGAATGACCTTTTTCCCTTATGGAAGGTTCATTTCTTTGTTTTTGTTTAAAAGAGGAATGATCAGATTGGTAGATGCTGGGGTGAAATGTCACCACAGTAATGTTTTCAATGCTGGAACTTTAAGGAAAGTAGGATACTTCTGTAGCACAATTAAAGGAAAACTTTTACCTGTTGGAGCTGAAGAAAACTCGTAGAGTGCTCAGGCTCAACCGGCTAAGTCCAAGGAAGGACAAGAAGAATCAAGAGTTAGTACAGTGGCAAGGAGAATTCGTTTTGAGATGGAGGAAGTTGAGGAAGAGAGAAGTCAAGAAGGACTTCAATCTACAAGGAAGAGGTCAATTGATGAAGAAGTTATCTCTCCTGCCATGAAATCCTCTGAACCGGTAATTTCTTATTCATTTGTGAGAGAAGCTGTTGTGGAGCAGACTGCACCGATAGAGGAACCAGCAGCTCAAACAGAAACTCAAGAAGAACCTCAATCTGCTGCTGTGGCTGTTGAAAAAGTAATTCAACAAGAACAACTTATGGAGGTAGTGCCTGGTGAAGAAGTGGCCGGACCTCAATAATCAGTAGAAGTCAGAGAGACTACTGTTCATGATGAACATACTTCTGAAGCTCATACAGAGGTACTTCAAGAAGATTTTTCAGTGGAAGAGTTACAGGATTCAAAAGATAGTTCAGTGGATCAACCTTGTCAGGACAAGGACAAAGAACAGTCGGATGCAGATTCCTTACCTCTTGCCCTACTTCATCAACCTAATTCTGAACATGAGAATCGAGCACAGGGTGCCCCTGATTCGAGAAAAGAAGAAGTTGTTGAGTTGAACAAGCGTATCTCTCAGTTAGAATCTGAAAATGTTAGTCTCAGAAATTCTCTGGACTTAGAGCAGTTGAAGTTTCAGAAGCTGAAAGAATGTACTGTTTCAAGACAGGAAGTAGATTTGTTTAAGACTGATATGCTGCATGTTGTTGATCAGTTAAAATCAGAGATGGTAAAGAAATATTATTTTTCTGAGTTGAAGATTTACATGGAGAATAAATTTGAGTTTATTGCAAACAGTGTTGTGAGTGGATCAGGCTCTTCACCTGATTTGATTCGGAGATTTCAAGCAATTACTGGAGCAATGAGCAATATGAGTGACAGATTACACGATCTTCAGTGTAATTGTGCCCCTATGTCAGTTTTGCTAGATAATCAGAGATTTTTAGTGGATCAGTTGACATCTGGAGAGCAACCGATTAGGATTCTTTTGAATCAGTTATCAGAAAAACTGGCTCTTTTTGTTGAAAAAGAAGAAAGAATGCATGAGTTTTTCAGAGTTAATTTGATTGAAGATATTCATATGACTCAAGAGAATAGAGATCTTATCATCAAGTTAGGAGATGGGATGATGAAGAGACTCAGAGAACAGTTTACAGAGATAAAGACCGTGTTTCAAAGGAAATAGACACCTTTTTCCCTGTGTTATCTATGAACCTTGATTCCTCTGTATATCACAATCGTTTATATATAACAGCTTGTGAATGAAAATTATTTTCTTATTTATTTTGTTTTGTTTATTGATTTATGATTAAGTTAGCCAGTATAACAAATTCACTTATTCATACACAGTTAACTATAGCATTTACTTATCGTTCAGTGCAATATTGAATGTGTTCAAATCCGTAATTTTTTCATTCTTTTTGATATAACAAAAAGGGGGAGAATTTGGATAAACACAACATTTAAATTCATTTGTTTCCTATGAAGAAATTTGGATATATGGAGAATTTGGATATATACGATATTTATCTGTTATCTATTTTTAGCTGAAAATTTATTTTTATGGGGGAGAAATTTTTTTTTATAGTTAAATATTGTTTTAATCCTTTCAAAATTCTAAAATTTTATAAAACTAATTTTTCAATAAAGATTGCAATTAAATTATTTCTATTATTTTTATGGGTTTTGTGATCATCAAAAAGGGGGAGATTGTTGAGCAATGTATTGTTTTCAAACAATTAAAAATAATGATTTTTAAAGGGGGAGATTATTTTAAATAATACTCTGTCTCTTTATGATGGTTTTGATGCTCACAAATACCCTTAATTATTTACTAATTATTTCGTTGAGTATTTTGCAGGAATTTATTTTATTTATTTATTTCATATAACGAGATTTCATACTTCATTTATTCCGAGATCAATTTTAGCGCGTTCTGGAATCACTGTAGCGCGAGATCAATTTTAGCGCGTTCTGGAATCACTGTAGCGCGAGATCAATTTTAGCGCGTACTAGAATCACTGTTCATACCCTACGTTGATGAACGTAACGTATGGATGAATAGTTTACTTTTTATGTTAAAAGAAATGTATGGTTAAGGAACCTTACATTATTTTGAAACGTATGGTTAATGAACCTTACGTTGTTGAAAAGTATGGAAGAAGAACATTACGTTTGGAAGGAACCTTACGTTTTTGTTGTTAGACAAGTATGGAAGAGAAACCGTACGTTAGTTTTCAGTGTGGAGTTTGTTTCTCAAAAGTATGGATCATCAACCTTACTTTTATAATCAACCGTACGTTCTTTGGAGAGTTGAAGCAAGACAAAGTATGGATGATCAACCCTACGTTTGAATGCTGAAGAGAAAATATGTATGTTCAACCTTACGTTTGTGAAGCCTACGTTTGGAGCCACGTCATCAACCCTACGTTTGGCGTCGGGATATTTTTGACAGACGATATTTCCTTTTGCATTGGTCAAACAGGCGGATTATTAAGCGGATTTCGAGCCGATTCTTAAGTACGACTTTGACGGAATCAAAGACGATTTTCAACGGATTAATGATTGATTTAAAACGGAGCTTTTTATGCCGATTCTTCAGGGATGTTACAACGGCTCTGTTATTTAATATCTCGAATCTAAAGGAGATTTTCATGGATCTATTTATGTGAAAGATTTTCTCAGATTTGAATATATATGTTTTATCTTGGAAACTTCGGATATATATATACACAGGAAAGTGTATGAAATATATAGATTGATCTTTTAACGAGCAAGAAACAGAGACTGTGTGAAGGCGTTCTTTTCTGGTGTTCGAGAAAAAGTGTAAAACCTTTATTATCGAAGGAAGATCTTGATAGCAGATTCACGTGTTCTTCATCGACTATCTGTTGTGAATCTACTGCTGCTGAAGTTGTGAAGTTTCTTGTAATATCTATTGCAACTGGGTCGACTCAGAACTGTTTTGATTACAGATCTTTATTTTCTGAAGACGACGATCTATCTACTGTCAATTGCATTCTGTTGCAATTGTGAAGAACAACTGGAGAAGTGTTTTCTTTATCGAAACCCTTTTTATTTTTGAGTGATCAGCTTCTCGTTCTAAGCTGTGTGGGTTCGTGTTTGAACCAGGAAGGCTGTGTTTGCCTGAAACTTGTAAAGGTGTCAACTGCCTGTACTCAGTTGTGAACAGGTCTGTGGAAATGAGGACCAGATAGTGAAAATCGCCAAGCTTGTGGATTTGAGCGTTGGTGGAGTGGACTAGGGGCCTTCTGTTCCCCGAACCACTATACATCTGTGTGTTCATGCTTTTACTTTTTCCGCTGCATATTTAATCGTGCTAAAGCATAGTGCACAGAATTTGTCTAAATTGAAGAGATTGTAATAATTTTGAAAAGACACAAATCACCCCCCCTCTTGTGTGTAATCCGTAGATTCAGATCCAACACATATGTGGTTTGGGAGGTGTGAAGAATGGCCAGAGTGCGTGCCATTTTATAGTGGATGGGAAATGACAGTCTTGTAAATAACAAAATCAATTCAACAAAGGGGGTATCCATAACGAAAATCCCATCCAAAATGAAAACATAATAGGTAAATGTAAATATTGTGTTGAAATATGTCAATAACTGGAAAAAATATGTTCATTTTATTAATTTTTTTCCTTAACTTCTTTTATTCCTCAATATTATTTTGTTATTAAAGCATTTATTTTTATAACAGAAGTAATTTTTAAATTAATACTAAACTAAGGTGAGATTTATTATAAAATATAGAATGAAATAATTATAAACATTAAAACTAATTTATAAAATAAAAATATCAGGTGTTCTACAAATTAATTAAAAAAACACATGGGATGCGTAAAACACTACTTAAACCTAGATAGTGTAAACAATGATTTTACAATATATGGGTAAATATGATAATTATAAAATATTTATTTGAAAATTAATAGTCCACATTTAATATTTTATAACACATAAAAATAAATTTCTAGGATATATTATTTTTATTTTTTAAAAATCATTTAATTAAATATAATTTTTTTGTAAAATAACCATAATGTCAATATTGATATTATTTATTTAATTTGTATATAAAAATATCAAAATAATATTTTATTTCAAATTAACTAAGATTAAATATGTGTAAATTTATATATTAATATCCAAAAATAAATAAGTAAAATAATTTCATCAATTCACATAACTCTTTACAGTTATAGTATTATTTATTTTAGATAATTATTAAATAAATAATCACTACATTGTCGTTTCGTATGAATTTTATGTTACTAAATAATCTAAAAAATTATTAATAATTTTTTATGATAAAATCAACCCATTTATCTTTAAATATAATATTTATTTCTAAAAATATGTTGGTTTTTATATATCTCAATGTTTTATAAATGTTAAAGGTATGGAATGTTTCCTTTTTTTTTCATTTTCCTTACTTTAGCATTAATATTGAGAAATTCCATTTAATAATATCATAATAAAACATAAAATTAATGAAAATAGGGGATACACCTGATTTATTAGAATAAAATTAATTTTTGATATGTTTCGAGGACATTATGGTCCTTCAGATTGTGGTTTAGTTGTCAGTTAAGCTTAATCGTACCATAAACATTATTATTAATTTTAATCACTTTCACTAATCTTTTTAGTAAAACATTTATTTTATCTTATTAGAATAAATATATCATATATATTAAAACCATGTATTTCTATTTTTAAATATTCAAATCACATAGATTGAGAAATTAATTTTAACTCCAATCATACTAACATAGTGAGAAAGCGGGTTTTTAATGTAAAAACAATCAAAAGTTCTATAATTTTATAAGTAATTTAAATAAAAAATGATTGAAATGAAAAAAATAAGATTAATATTTTCATTTTTAATATATTTTTAATTAAAAAAATTTAATATATAATTTAACAATATTTATTATTTAAATGAGAATTTTTTATTAAACTAAATTACAGTACTTTTTACTATTCACTTGCAAATGAAGTTTCATAAAAAATCCCAAAAATTCACACTAAGATAATATCGATCATCTAAATTCAAAAATGAAGAATGTTTTATCAAAATAAATTTATATTAATTTCTAAAATTAATTTAATAATTGTTAAAATAATGTCATAAAAAGAAGTTTCTTTACGAAAATTTAACTGTAAAACATATAAAGAATCTACCGAAAATTATATATTTCATGATAAATATGTTTTATTTATGTGAAAAATTATATGTAAAAAGTATTTATTAAAATATATATTACTAATTTTAACTTATACCATATAATTATCTCATATAAATAATAATAACTATAAAATGATATTTCTTAGAAACTCATAGTTGTGTATAGTTCATGTCAAGTTATTGCTATGTGTAGCACATGCCAAGTCAGTTCCATGTAAAAGGAGTATTTGAAATATTTAAAAGAAATACATCAATGAAAATAAATTAATTAAGAAACGTCTATAAAAACATGGGTTGTTACATCATTATTCATAAAGCAGTTATAGGCCATGCATTAGCATATTTTTTGAAGAGCACTACTCAGTAGAAATTACTTCATTAGATTTCGAGCTATCCAATGATCTGGTATTTTTTATCCAAGAAGAACCCAATATATGGTATATAATAGTTCATCTGAAATCTTGAATGAAATGTTGATTGAAGACCCTAACCCAATAAAGTTGGTCTATGAGTTTTACTAATATCTCTAGCGATGACAGACCTACCTTACTTATTCCTATTGTCAAAGGGGGTGCACGAACAATGAATCAGAATATTAGTCTCTGATTATTGGGTTAGATTTGGCAGTTCATGTACAATTAAAACACATTATGATAAAACTCCAATTGTAATTGGTCACCAATCATGGTAATTATAATTATGCTACCAAAAATGAAGATTTAACCCCTTATAAATCACATCAGAGGAATAATGGTGGAAATTCCATAGAAGTCGACATTGAATAATGTATCTTGATCACACAATTCCCAAGATAATTAAAATTTATATACAACCACAACTCTGGAAAACCCATACAAGGATTAAATAGTAATCAAAATTGTGCATCGTTAGTTGTTCTTCACTTTCATCCAATCCATATTGGAAGAGATCGATGAGATTGACCCCATCCGCAAATAGTATGGTCCTACCACTGGCTAAATGACACCAATTGTGGACTATAATAAAAAAAAGAGCATCCAATAGAAAAA
Organism: Viscum album; assembly: GCA_963277665.1. Taxonomy (NCBI): domain Eukaryota; kingdom Viridiplantae; phylum Streptophyta; class Magnoliopsida; order Santalales; family Viscaceae; genus Viscum; species Viscum album. The sequence continues at coordinate 788,350,028 of OY728128.1, read as the reverse complement.
TATAGAGAGAGGTAAAATATGACGATGAAAAATGAACTTAGTTTTTTATGATGATATATATAACTACAAGGTCCTCTATAAAAGGTTCATTGATGGGGTCCTTCAAAAGTACATTAATGGATAAGAGACCAATACATCCATGATGGAAGTACACATTGAAGCCTATGGAACCCACTATTCATGACTAAAGCATTCCTATTAAATCTAAAGGCGTTAATACAATGATCCCTCTTTAATAAATCAATGCACTAAATTCAGAAAATGATTCCATTCCTTCCTAGTTCAGGACATCTTCGTCCACCAAACACTAGATTTTTTCACATATCCATGTACTCGTAGGAATTTTCCATATGGGGATTGGACATCATTGGACTATATCCTCCAATTACGACAAGGAAGTTCAAGTATAATATCATAAAAACTGACTTATTTTATATGTAATAGAAAACCATTACCCACAAAGAGGTTAGGGTGAGGAACATTGTCAGTTTAATGAGGGATAATACCATCACCATATTTGGTGTCCCTCATATAAAACTAATGAAAAACGATGACATTTTTTATTCTGTTAAATTTTAGAATATGAAACAGAAGTTTGACATCAATTACAACCATTCATCACACTTAAATAGAGTGGAATACAAATATATAACACCCTTATACATGACCATATTAAATTTACTCCAAAATATGGTAGATAAGGATAAGAGTAATGTATGAAAAATCAAATGCATGCCTTGTTGGATTACCAAATAATGACCCACACTACCAAATACATGACCCTATATTCATTAATGTATGGTGTAGAGGAGGTCCTACCCCTCTAAATAAATTACCATTTCCCTACATCTTTGTATGTGACTAGTTATCAATAGATGATAAAGTTAGGAAACTACTCGATGAATTAGAGAAACTAGATAAGAATAGACTGCATACTTTTTATCATTTAGAGCATCACTAAAACCAGATTACACAATACTTTAAAAAGTAATTCACCTATTCTGATTCCTTCAGATAGAGATTGAGTTGGTTCTCAGAACTCTAATGATAATCAGAATGAAACATCCACATCTAGATCCAAAATTTGAGGGTCTCTATGCCATGAAAAAAAATTTCTTCACTGTAGATTATTCTCTATTTTTAAGAGAAAAAAATCTCACCCCTTCTCCCATGAATGCTAGGATTAAAATAAATATTTATTGTAAAATATAAATTATAAATACATAAATTTTTATTTTATTTCCTATGGTGGATGAATAAACCATGTTCACACCGTGTTTCTCAAACCTAGCATTGCTCATATGGGATTTGGTGTTTAAAAAAGGGAATCTCCCACATGACCAAGGGGTGTCAATCCACGTGAGGATTCTCATGGTCATTGAATAAAGAACATAAAAGAAACATCTATTTTTTCTTGGTTTTATTCCATTATATTGAATCAATAAAATACATTCATCTTCATTCACATCGGTTGACCCATGACCATTCCTAATGATGTTAAACTTCATGGATTATGTCCTTGCATCATGAAGTGAAACTATATGGGTTTTAATGGACTACATGTGGAATGATTACCACCATAAAATGATATATAGTGATTTCTGTATCACATATCATTATCCCTATTGAAAAATACATCAAATTTACACATGAATTTATAAAAATTAAATCAATATAGTGGAATCTAATATAGGTCAACATTATTTGACCATTACAAGAAAGAGTTCCTCTCACTGTACATGGGTCAGATCTATGTGGGAAAGCACATCATGAATAATTTGTTTCTTAATTACCTTTATATGGGATATATAGTGAATTTCAAAAACTATTTCCTTGGATTTGTCAATAAATATAAGAAAAAATCCCTCCCATAGTATAGATCAGACTTGCATAGAGAGATCCTAATTAAAAATATGATGGCTTGATTCATATTCACAAAAGAAACATTGTGACACCAGAATCTACAATTCTGATTCTGGCCACAATTAAGGATAAAAATTCCCCCTATATATATACAATTCAGATATGGACATGGATTCCTTTTCGTGAACTACATATGGATTGATTTTATCTGCACAAGATATGTAGCAACACCCAAATTCCCATTCTTGGGACTAACCACTTGAAAAAATTCCTCCCTCTATATATATGGTCTTGACATATGTAGGGATATTTCTACATAGATCTACATGTGTCATTATTATCTCTGTAATGATATACATAGTGATGCTGATTTTTCAACATCCTCACCCAACTACAAACAATTCCAAATGACTATGTTTGTCATCTTGTTTCCACTATAAGGAAGAATAATCCCTTTCCACCACTTCTTTCTCTCATTGATAACATCTTAAGTGGGATTAGGAATATTTCTAGGGTTTTTCATGAATTATCAAGCTGTTTCAATTCATATTAGGATATTCATTATCGAGGAAGAAGGACCATAAAAGGAACATCAATTTCCTTATTTTGTGGTGTTAAACTACATGGATCCACAACATTCATCTTCTTTAAATTATGTTTTCCCTGGTCTTTATGTCAAGACATTAAAACATGGATCATGTCATTTCATCATGTTGTTAAAGTACATGGGATTCCTAAAACTACTTATGGAATGATTCCAACCTTCATAGAATAATGAAAGACAACTAGATCTTTAATCTTGGGACCATAAAAAATATTTCCACTTCACATCGGGGAATCTTGTCCTTGCCGCATGTATTAAACTATATGGAACATTAATAACAATATATGCGTTGAATCTCATTTTTAAGGGATACATTGTGACACTTTGGCCATATTTACTAGTCTTGAAATTATTGTTAGGAAAATGAAAATTTCCCCCATATCCTATTTTCATATTCATATCTATAGTGGACATCTCAGGTTTGGGTTCATTATTTAGAGATTTATTAATGAAACCAAAATGAAGCCCCTTATTATTGATTTTGATTAATTTTGGTAATTTTATATTCCTTGGACAATAACAACCTGAATTGTTCTCTAATACCTGGGAAAACCATTTACATCAGCATACTCTGTTCCCCAGACAATTTTGATCCTTCAAAATATTTCATAGGTCATCTTAAATAGAGGTTCAGTGTTTTATAAACACCTTTGTTTGACTATGAATAATATACCTATGTTGGATAGGTATATGTATCGCAAAAAAATTTCTTTCAACCCTAGGCATATTCATCCCCCATAGATTATTTTCCAATCTTTGTACCCACATATTGAATGGATACCCCATATCATTTCTATGTATCCAAGAACCCTTGGAATCATTGATCACACTTTCCTTCCCCTATCATTTCTATAGAAAGTTAGAATATCTTAGACTGATAGGAATCCTTAAATTCATGGATTATATGATAAATGGTCATATTCATATGGCCTTAAACTATAAGATTCCATCATGGCCTCACTGCATAATGTTAAACTACCACATTGATATAGTTTTTGTGTGAAACAAAAATGAATGTTATTAATAACATTGTGTACCCTCAGTCCTACAGTCAAAGCGAATGAAAGGACTCCTGAATGGTAAATCATGGGTCTAAACACTAGAAAAATTAAAAAATTCCTTTCCCAAAGCATGGATTAATCCTTCATGGGTTTCCTTTAAATAACTACATATTAATAGATTCTAGAAATCACAGGACACATAGTGCCACTCAGACATTACATATTGGGTCCAAACATGAGGTAAAAATATATCTACCCATTTTCTCTGTTTTGGGAAGGCCGACATAGGATGTTTCTTAAATAAAATACAACTATGTATAATGCATGAGGTGGATATTCATTGGAGAATCCAATATGAGCCTCCCACCATACATGATATTGTATTAAAGAATCCCACTTCCTCAGGCATGGGACAGACCTACATGGGGATCCTTCTCAGAGCTATATACAGCTTCATTCTCATTCTGGTGGGATATTTATTGTTGTAGAAAACCTCATGTCTCGAACCCATGTATACCATAATATAAGAAAAAATTATATCCTATGTTTGTTTCAGACTAACATAAGTTAAAAATCATTCCTTTTTCTGGTAAATTTTAACGTGAAATGACACTTTCATGTTCATGCATTATACTTTCACACCCTAGAATCTATGTAGAGACTGTTATAAATTCATATAAATCAACATTTTCATCTAAAATGGTGGTCTAGATCTCTAAGGTCACATTTTATTATAGTTCACAATATGCAATGTGTATCCCTGAATAAGTCACCCATGAAAAAGGCTTATCAACTGATAGAAAATTTACCCTTTGGATATGATTTTCCTAATATCATACACCCCAGAAAGACCATGATGGAATAAATTATTATGGTCACTCCTCATGTAATTGCCAATTTCATGTCTCAAATTAAAAAGTCACAAACCTGGGGTAAAGAAAAATCACACATTCATGTATGAAAAATATTGGAACATTCTCATCCAACGCTCCAAATTATGTCCCTCACCCCATAATTCGGGGTCAAATCTATTCAATAAAAAACATTAGTGAAATTAGACCAGTTTTAAGACTCTAAACTACCCCTAAAAAGAGTTTTAGAACTATCTAGGATGAAAATATGAAAAGGGAACCCTACATTAAATTTGGGTTCTAGATTGCTAAACCTATGATTTTCATAGTTTTGTAAAAAAATGAGAAATAAAAAACTAAAAAGGCACAAAGGCTGTTAGGTTGAAAACCTATAAAGGGTGGCCAAATAAGAATAAATATTTTTACCCTTTAAGCTCACATAATTAAGTACTAATGAAAAATTTAGTGTGATAAAATAAAAGACATAATGTTAAAAATCCATCGTATATATCCCTCTCAGATCTCAAAAAAATGATCATTGAGTCCCTTGGACTCGGTTAAAATTAGAGTGTTATCTGATATTTCATTCAAATCTGGACTGATTCTTCATTTTATTCACCTCTGCATCATCGCAATTGAGAAAATCCTGATGGGTATATTCTTTTGGGTTTTATTAATTATTTAGATATGAATATGATATTTTCATCAATCTAGAGAAGGAGAAAAATATATGAAGAAATATTTTAGGAATAATGTTCAAAGGAGGTGTTCTGTGAGGGACAGGTTGATTACATGAAGTGTGTATTTCATCATGAAACACTATAATACATGGTGTTTCCACCATATAAAAAGTTCACATGAATGGAATAGTTTTCTTAATGGGACAACAACACTAGCATTGTCAAACAAAATGAAGTACTTTGTGGGAAATTTCGGGGATTTCTACCCATGAGATTGACCATACACATGAAGTAAAATAGTTCGCGGGATTTGATGTCCTTATAGACCCTGTGATTGAAAAAACATTCATTTTTGGGGCTAGATGGTGATTATCCTCCCAAACCACGAAATCTCCCAACTGAATAAGTTATTCATGGGATATATAATTCTCCACGGGATTCCACAAAAGAAGGACCGCGACCCAGCACATATGACCGAACGAACAAATAGCTGGTCCCTCCATTCATCTACATAATTACCCCAAGGGGGACTAAAAAATACGCACACAAAATGAATGTATGAGATCTAATGAAGATGAATGGTGTAGAAATAGAGTATTCAGAACCACTCCATCAATTCTCCAAACATAAAAATCTTCCACATAGCATGTGAAGGAAATAATAAATCATATGGTAATTCATGAACCTAAAATATATTTCCAAACACCATTTGTGGGGTATAAAAGGATTCCACTTTGGGGAAAATCATCCCACATATCAAATTGAAATGGGATTGGAACCCTACCCCAAGAAGAAATATAATAAAATGGAGGAACTCGGCCATATGTAGAAACATTTTATGTGTATGGATCATGGTCCCACATAAACACATGAAACAGTAGAATAACCCAAGTCTGAATATCCCAATGCTACATGGATGGTACCCTAACCCATGTAGAAAAATTCCATATGAATGTATCCTCATACCTCCTAAGAACATAATACACATAATGGGAATCCTAATGTGTTCTACTCTATAACTCCCCTCATTCCCTTTTATCATCTCATCAGTCCCCCTGTTGGTCTATCCATGAACTAGTATAATGGCATTAATTAAAATCCACTTACGAAGCCACCTAACATTATAGTAATATGATCAATCGCATCAGTGTTTCCTCTATGTTTAAGTAGCCTTCGTAAGAAGAGTCATGTGTGTAACCTATGTAATATGGCGGGCCTTTGGGTTTACATTCCCATGGTATGGATGGTTAGAACATTGAGGTGATCATGTGAAATTCCATATTCTATTTAAGATAGTTAAGGATCAGAATTTCATTTCCCCTTGATATGGAATTGTATCCTCTCTAAAGAACCATTTTTTTAGAATGCCTCCTCGATTAATCCCCTAATCATTCATGCAAGATGTGGAAAGTTTTCTCCTCTTCCACTTCACCTGATTCATAGCTGGAAATATCAAAAAAATACACGTATACTAGTTTCCAAAGAAGAAGACTGGATGGGAATTCTTAATACACTACCACTATCACATTGACTTTTAGCACCACATCTACCCCAGAGATAGAGTGGAATCATAAGATAATTTCGATATATTATTTCTTCTTATTTCTAACACATAGAATGACCTAAGTGGGATTAGAGTTTAGCCGTGATCATTACATCCACATTGTCCCAAAAAAAATAGACCTCTTTTTTAGTATAAGTCCCAACAATAACCAAATCCATGAGCCTTCACTATATATTTAATCCCCAAAGTTAATCCAAATGGTCTGATTCCACACATAATCCCCCAAACCATGCCTAGAACATCAAAGAGACAAATACCAAATGAATAAACACAAGATGTTCACTTAAATGTGTAATCCCCAATCATGGACCCTTAGATGAGCCCTATTAATAGGTGTGATCCCCAAACCATAAAAAAATATGTGGTGTTTGATTCCCTACTTGTTGGAATATATAGGAATCCTCTTTGAGGTCAAAACCCAAAAATCAAATCCTCCCTAATTTCTAAAGGGACATATTCAAGGTTTGTCCATATCATATAGGGAGACTACATCTCTTCCAGGACCATTGTGCCACCTTGGAATAAGTCCCCCAAAATCCTTAACCGTGCACCTTTTTCCTGGGCGTCCTTACAGCATGATTTTAAATTACATGGTTTGGTCCTCATCACCCAACCATAAAGTGTGATGTGTTCTATTATGTGACACCAAAATACATGTATTTTGATTCCTCTCATGAGGATATGAAAAAATACCAAATTATTAGTTCAATCCCTACAATAGAAAAATTATCATCCCCCATGGAAGATGATAAACTCTGGAGTGTCGCACCACATGTGCTAAAATCAACGTCATCATAATATGCCACTAAATAATATCTTATCCATCTATTATGGGGTTTCATTTATAGATAACCTTAAACACACACAGATCCTCTAATTATGTATAACCTCATATACACAAAGATTTTTTTGAACCCATGTGTAGCCATAATGGATTGCTACGCTAGGGAAATCCACATATGCATATATGGGAATGAACCATGGATTCATTAACATATCTTAAATCTATAAGAGATTCCCAAATAGGAAATAATTCCATATAAATGGGTGTGATGATCCTGACATCCCAACATCTCAACTATTGTGAGTTATATAATGTTGTTGGAAAAGTTACCCATTGAATGCCTCCCTTCAGAATGTAGTTACATGATTCATCATGTATATAAGATTCATTTGTATTTTTTGGCTCTGTAAACAAAAATCATTGGAGAACATTCATAGAAATTATATATAATTACATTAATTACACACAACTATAACCCCCTATAATCAACGTTTATAGACCAAATGATTTTTATAGGGAATCAATGATTAAAATATCATTATCAGTTTTAGTAGTGGATTACATTGTGAATATGTTCTTTAACATATTTGTATCAGTATTATGGTTTATATTATTTTCCTTCCCATATATTTATCTCACATGAATATTTTGTATGATTTATGTTTTTCCTTATAATTTCTATTTATAATGTAATCTTTATAATCATTAACATTTATTCATCATATGAACTGCATTGTTTGTTTCATGGAAATACCAGTCAAAAATCCAAAATAAAAAACCTAATATTTAATATAATAAACTATGTCATTGAAAATAAATTCATTATTCAAAATCATTAGAAAAATTGAATATTAAATTTTCAATAATGTGGATTAATAAAATGTCCCTGATTTAAGATTTTTAAATAATTCATTTAGCCATCTCTAAAATATATCTTGATTTACAATAAAAAACATAATAGTGTTTTGTAGATAAAATTAACCATTGATTGGAAAAGGGAACTATAGAACAATCAAACATATTTTTTAGAATAAGTATTTCCTCCAACACTATGACATACATGTAACACCCCATGCTTTCATAGTACATTATCTCTTTAATGTAATTCAATAGTTTGTGCTGCATGCAACACCGAGTTCGACCGCACCATGATTTACCAAACTAGCCATTCCAAAAGTTGTTATGAATATTATTAACCAAATTTTGAATTATATATATTATATAATATTAAAATTCACCTTTTATGTTTCTTAGACATAATATAAGGACAAAATTAATTTTTCAAATAAAAGAATCATTTTTGAAGAAATTCAGTTTTCCTGGATTTTAATAGTGACCCCTTTCTAAATACAATATTTGACACTTTTAAATTTAAAATTTAGTGAAATTAAATTATTATTTAAAAAATGTGCATAAAATTTTAGTTTGGATATTTTTTTGGTACTTTTATGATAACATTCATATTTTAAAGAATAGTGAAAAATATTAAATTTTAATTGAAAATAACTGTTTTAATTGATATAATTTATAGTGTTAATTTTTTCATTTGAGTCGTCTTAAAGTAATATTAGATTATATTTTTATCATTTATTATAATTCATGTCATTGGATGTAAATTTACATTTACATTTTACATAAACACATGTCAATATTTGGATAGTTTTTACTTCTTAAAAACCCAATTTATGGTTTTGACAATAGAAATTAATTTCTAATTAATTAATGTAACTTATATATTTTTAAGTTGGTAAATAATATTTCATTTTTGAATTCTGAATATCCAAATTATTTTAGGATGAATTTTTTCAACTTTTCTAAAAACATTCAATTTTTGATGAACAGTGAAAAAAACTACATTATTGTTTAAAACCTGCTTTTTTATATAATTAATTATTTTTAACTAAAATAAATTTAAAAGTACAAATAGATAAATAATACCTATATTAGTTAAATTTAATTAATTGGAGTCATTTTATAATAATAGTATACATCTTAAATTTTATTGATCTTTGTACGGTCTTTTACCCACCTTTTAGGGACGTTTTCATATTTTCAGAAAATGTAATTTTACTACTTTTTTTATTGAATTTAAAAAATAAAAGAGATACAGTTGAAATCTATATGTAAATTGTGGTTCAATATGATCAAAATAATTTTTGGTGAATAGTATATTTTGAGTTTAATTTACCATGGTTAAAGATAATTATGGTAATTAATGGTAAAAATAATTTTATAATAATTTAAAATTACCCAAACACATGTCCTAATTCTATTGGATAAGTTTATTTCGAACAAAAACAAACTTATGACAAAATTAAAGATCTTTTTTTATCCATTTGTGTTAGATTAAGATATTTATTATATTTTCTTTAATGAAATGTTAAAAGTGTTATCAAATTTTATTAACTAAAACATTTTTAATATAGAGTTATACATAAGATAAATTCCGCTATACATATTCATTAGAAATATAAAAATATTTCCTACATCGTGGGACTTTCTTTATAATTTTTAGACATTTTGTAAGTAAAATTATATATGACACAATTATGATGAAGTAATTACCTTATTAATGACTCATTAAAATAATTGAAATTATAAATATTAAAATTAATGTAAATTGAATCTTTTTTTAATTAATGGATTTTATAGGTGAATATGAATTTTTCGGGTTGATTCAATGTATTTTATTCGAATTAATCCAGACTTTGGGACTTTCAAAAAAAACAAATACTAAATAGTGTAAAAATTGACATAAATGTGTTTTTAAAACAAATAATACATTGTTAAATGATATAATATCTCTAAAAATATATAGTTCACCCTAATGACTTATATAATGTAATATTTGTAATTAAGTAACCACTTTAGGTTATCTTGTAATTTTATAGTAAGATTTTTAACCATGTAATATAATAATACAAGAAGACATGGTAAAAGTTAAAATATTTAACTAAGGGTTAAATCTAAATGATAAGGTGAATATACTAAACTAAACTTCTCTAAAACCTATTGGATGAAAGTATTTAGACCCATACCCACCTTATACTCAAAATAAATAAATTTTTAGTTATTAGAAACCAAAAATAATATTATAATAAAATAATATTTCTATATTATCGTAAAGTCCCCCTAACCTTTCTTATAAAAGGGTACATTCCCTTATCATAAATTCACACCTCCAAAGCATTTTGGCTCTACCAAAACCTGACCAAATATCCCCCCAAATTCCATAAATTAGTACCATAGTTCTTCCATTGAGCAGATAGCCAACCAATAGACCCATTTTCATCAAATCAAAAGGAAGCTCCCAGAGAAGAGGTAATTATATCATCACCTCATTAATGTTATCTTCTTCTTCCACATCCTCTTTCTTTGTTGTTTCCATACCAACATAGTAACTCCAGAACCACATACATACTGAGATGTTATTATAAATATCTTATAACCATTTTCATTATTATTTCTATCCTACAAATGACAAAGTCACCATACGTGCGTACATACGACTTACTATCTCCAAGTCGCGGTGTAATTTGTTATCTAACACTTCATTGTTTGGAAGGGTATAATTATGAATATAATTGATGTAAATAATAAATATATCATGTTAATGTTTCTGTATAATTAATATACAATCCACTTCCAAACCATTTTATCATTAAATAAATTATATCGTTGCTTGTGCTTACGTACGACTTACCGTCTCTATGATGCGTTGAGATTCATTTCCAAATTCACCATTATAAGATTATTATAAAAATATATATTACTAATATGTATTTAATATATTAAATAATAATTATACTTTACATATATATATACATATATCTTAATCACCTACATCAATTCAGTATGATATTAAAATGGAAACAACATCCATGTGTACGTACGGACTACCATCTCCATGAATAGTGTTTTCATTTCATATATGTATCTATTATACATATTTAAATTTATAATATATATAATATATGAATCATGTTTTATATTCTGTATGTATGTAAACCATGATCTATGTGATATGATCACAAATAAAAATTAAAACACATACGATAAAGAAATCGATTATTACCCAAAATGTTACTTTAACATGGAAATTATTATTAATGAGATCTATAAAGTCATAGCTGAATCATTTATTATATAATAAATATGAATATGGTTATGGTATAATTTAATAACATACAATCGTCATTATACATGAGTTTAAACATACCCTCGACTAAAGAAAAGTAAAAGTTAATTGTTAATTCATCAATATCATTATTATACGAGATTGTTTATGTGTAAGTATTATATTGGACCTCTTTATTATCCATTTCCGAATTTCATAATACTATTTTCAAAAATTATTTTTATATGGTCTTGTATAAGTAAAAAATCATTTTAAATGTTTTAAATAATTATTCTCCTAAATCGTTCTCATAAATGACCGTGTTTTAGAAATTGTTTTAAGGATTTATTAATATAGACATAATTGTTTTAAAATTTTAATTCCTTTCAAATGTTTAAAAATGGTATGGGAAATATTGATTCAAAAATATCTTTTAAAGGATATCCTGTATAGATGTGTGACTTTAATATTATTTCACAAAAATATATATTTCTCTCAAAAAGTTTTACCTATCATTTTCAACTACATAAACATATTTTAATGGGTATTATTATTGATTGAGGTTGATTTATAGTAATAAAATATTCCATATTGTATTGAATGAGTTATGATATGTTTGACTATGGATGATATATTTTTAGACCATTTAGGGATTATGGTTAATGTATTGACATTTGGTATGCTAGTTTTATTACGATTGTTTATGTTATGTTTCATCATTTTTATATGAGGAATGAACTAGATAAAGTAAGTTACGAGTGGAGTCTGCTATAGATCCTCAATGCATCGGTAGGTCTCATGAGAAAAACTAGTGTCTTGGAACAAGGCCTTGAAAAAAATATTATTTGTAGTCATGGAACGAGGCCTTGAAAATGTGGTAATGATGTTTGGTGTTAGGCATTCCCTCATTATGAAATTAATTATTAAATGTGATTATTTGACAAGTAGAATATCATTGTGTATCTTTATATAGTACTATTTAATTTATTTTCTCCATATTATGTTCATGTTTCTGTTTAAAAGGATATTGTTTTTATTAAAATCGTTCCATAAAATTTTATAGCTTCCGTGAAAGTTATTTACCCTTAATGAGCATCTGAGCTAACCCCTTTCTTATGTTTTTTCCCATGATTCCAAGAAGTGTATTATGATTGATGTGCTGGGTTATGTAGGGGAATTATGGTGTTCTCAAATGATTATTTATGTCCTGTTTTATGTTTAAATGTGAAATCTAACATTCAACTATGTAATCTATTTTCCATGACTGCTAAACTAGTCGGTCCTTTGGGACCTGATTCTTTATAATCAATGTATTAAAATAATGTACTGGATCTGGGATTCTAGGGTTGGGATATTACAGTTGGTATCATAGGATGTTTAACAATAATCTTGGATACTAGATTTAGATAAACTATGTTTACACTACATTTCCCTATGATAATCTTTGAGGATTGGTATATAATAACTTCCTAGAATTTTGGTTATGTATAGATTTTTTTTAGTTTTCCAAACAATAGATCCATGTATGTATACGAGAAGGCTGAGGTTGCTCTTGAACAAATGTACATTGGAATGAAATATCCAACAAGGAGTTTTGGGCTTGACTCAGTGTATCTTGATATACAACAACGATCCTTATTTCACTCTTGGTAATGACACTCTCGGGGGATATTCTTAGGATAAATTTAAATTTTTTTTACAGACCATTATAAACGATTTATTAGTAAATATGAATATAATGAAATAATTTTAATTATTATGAGACTAGATGTGTGAAAATGTTCAATTAATGTTTTTTTATTATACATTATTATATGATCTAACTTAGTATATGAAGGCATTTTGAAATGGCCCCTAGTAGAAGGAATGAGAACTCTAGAATTATTCATGATCCAATGAGTTACAAGGATCGTAACTTTCAGTTAATCCAACATTTAGAAGGGAAATAGGCTCCCACATATTCTCATCATATGAATAAATAGTATCATGTGTTAATAAAATAAGTAATGAATTATCTGATTCATATGGCATTGAAGTGAAGAATGATAATAAAATTATGGTAGAGAGATAGATGGATAAAGTAAAGAGGGGAAAGAAAAGTTTTCCCATATGTGATAATTATGGAAAGAATCACCTTGGTAAATTCTTGAGGAAAATTGGAATCTATTATATGTATAGAGAAAAAGGACACCAAGTACGTGATTTCATGCATAAGAAAAAGGTTTCAAATATACAATGCTTTATCTGTAAGGAGTTAGGTCACTATGAAAATCAATGTCACAATGATCAGAGTATACCCCAAATGCTAATATTGGATAATAATGAAGTTATAATACAACCACAGATGAAGAGAAATGATTAGTGATATTCTATTGTTATTAATGATTTTTGTCATTTGAGTATTGTATTAATGATTTACACGTTATAAAAATTATAGATTATATAAGGATTGTACTACAGTAATATTTCATTAAGGATATTTTATTTTATGGTACCAAGTAAAGTGACATAGTTTCAAGTTAAACATTTCAGAAAATATACGGTTGAGGGTAAGATAAACCTTAACATGGTTCTGATTCTTAGGTAATGATTTTTGAATAAGATATAATTGATTTGGATATTTTATATTGGATATTATTGACTACTTAAGATCTAATTAATGTTTTTCTTATTCCATCACTGTTGGAGTTTACAACATTTACAGATTTTAGGTGTATATCCAATATTGTATGTTTTACATATGGAATGTGGAAGAATGAACGTATAAAATATGGTTTTCTGGTCATTCATTTTATTACCATGTTTTAATAGAATACATGATAATGGTATTCACATGTTAATACATAGAAAAAGATATCTTCAATATGGTTACCTTCCTTAAAAATTTTGAACTATGAGTTCAGAAAAATGTATTTTGGAAAATTCTAATGGTTGGAATGAATTAAGATAGACATTGTATAATATTTTTTATGGTTAAAACATTTCGTAATATTAATTTTAGATTTTTATTAGAAGGACAACCCAGAGGTCGGGAAACATTCTGTCGCGTCCGACAAGGCCGTGAGATTGGAACCCACAACTGAAGGGTGACAATGGTGCATCACCTAACACTAGACCACCTGATGTCCTTGTTTCTATAATTTAATTTTTTTAAATAGTATAACAAATAAATTATAAATTAATTATTTTTTAAAACCCTATACTATTAGGATAAATATAATATTTTTAAATTCTATTATCTTTTGAATAGGAAGACGAGTTTTTGGTAGAAATTATTTAATGGATGGAACTCTACTTGTCAAGTATTCTTTTTTTATTATTATATGAAGAAAATATATCTTAAACATTAGGTAAGGGATATTAAAACCAAAAATGTGTTATTATAATACCTTATGTTTTGTTGAACCGATGATATTTTAACTCATCATAAATTTATGGATTTGAAGTTCTCAATTTACATTTACTATTAACAAGTTTGCGATTGATGACCTCAATAACTCCCTATAAATATTTACGTTTTCCCACTAATTATTTTTCTATAATTTTAACCAATGTTCTCCGTTTTGAAATCCAAATTTGGTTGTGACTTTCTCATTTCCCTTTCCCCCTTATTAAGGATAAATGTTATTAATCCTTTTTCTAATGTGTTTTTTACCAAAATTTATTTTCAAATTTAAAGCTATTATTTTTTAAGAACAATTTCAAATTTTGAGGACAAACTTTATTGAAATAGGGTAGAAGGTAACACCCCATGATTTCATATTACATTATCTCCTTATATAATTCAATAGCTTGCGCTACACGCAATATGGAGTTCGAGCGCATCACGACTTACAAATTAGCCGTTCAAAAAGGGGTTATAATAGTATTTAGAACATATTTAATTTTAGATATATCCTATATAATTTTAACATTCAACTTTTGCGTTTCTTAGAAATAATATAATGAAAAATTCAAATTTTCAAATAAAAGAAGTATTTTTCAAGAAATGGATTTTTTCTATCTTTTAATGGAGAACCCTTTTTAAATCCAATATTTGACACTTTTAAATATTCATTTTAGTTAAATTAAATTATCATTTAGAAGCAGGACACAAAAATTTATTTTTGATAAATTTTTGGTACTTTTTTGATAACTTTTATATTTTGATGAATAGTGAAAAATATAAAATTTTAATTGAAAACAATCTTTTTAATCAAAATAATTAATAGTGTAAAATTAGGAATTTTATTGGTTTTAATGTATAATTATATTTATTTTAATAATTTATTATAATTTAGGTCATTTTATGTAAATTCACATTTAGATTTTACATAAACACATGTCAATATTTTGATAGTTTTTACTTCTTAAAAACCCGCTTTATGGTGTTGACAATTAGAATTAATTTTAAATTATTTAATGTATCTTCTATGTTATTAATTTGATAAATATACATAATTTGTGAATTCTGAATATCAAAATTATCTTAGGATGACTTTTTGGTATTTTTCTAAAAACATTCATTTTTTGATGAATATTGAAAAACCCCACGTTATTGTTTATAATCAACTTTTTATTTAAATAATTATTTTTAGTGAAAATTTATTTTAAAGTAAAAATATATATATAATACCTATATTAGTCCAATTAAATTCATTGGAGACATTTTATAATAAGATTATACATATAAAAGTTTATTAAGCTCTTTTCTATCTTTTACCCACCTTCTAGCCACATTTGTAAATTTGAATAAAACATTATTTTACCGCTTTTGTGAAGTCAATTTCAAAGATGTGAGAGATTATTTTTACATCAGTATGTATAATTTGGTTCAATGGGATGAAGATAATTTTTGGTGAATAATAATGTTTGAATTTATTTACCGTAGTTAAAGGCAAATTGAGTAATTAAATGTAAAAATAATATGACAATAATTAAAAATTACTGCAACACATGTCCTAATTATATTATAGAAGTGTATTTAGACCATAATCAACCTTATGAAATAATTAATAACTTTTTTGATCCATTTGGGTTAGATTAATACATTTAGTTTATTTTATTTAATGAAGTTTTAAAAGTGTTAAATTCAAATTTTATTAATTAAACCATTTTTAATATAGAGTTATACATAATATTATAAATATAATAAAATTTTCTACATCATGGTATTTTATTTATAATTTTTATACAATGAATAAGTAAATTTATATATGACACAATGATGATGATGTTATTACCTTATTGATCAATGGTTAAAATAATTGATATTATAAATATTAGAATAAATATAAATTGAATCTTTTGATTGCATACAATATTTTTATCATTGAATATGACTGTTAGTGTTTATTAAATGTATTTGTTAGGATGTAATCAAGATTTTATAACTTTCAAAAGAAACCAAATACTAAATAGAGTGAAAATTGACATAAATGAGATTTTAAAACAAACACTATATTATTAAATGATATAATATCCATAAAAATATATAGTTCAGTAGAATGTGATAGATAAGGATATATATGTCAATAATGAACCACTTTATGTTGTTTTGTAAATTTATAGTATGATTATTAACCATGTAATATAAAAATACAAGAATACATTGTTAAAGTTAAACTATTTAACTAAGTGTTAAATCTAAATGATAAGGTTAATATAGTGACCTAAACTTTTCAAAAACCTATTGGTTGAAAGTATTTAGACCCATCCCCACATTATAATCAAAATAAATCCATTTGGAGCTATTAGAAACCTAAAATAAATTTATAATAAAATAATATTTCAAAATTTTCCTAAAGTGCCCCTCAACTCTCTTATAAAATGGTACTTCCCCTTGTCTTAAATTCACACCTCCAAAGACTTTTGACTCAGAAACCCATGCCAAAATATCCTCCCAACCTCCCTCAAATTCTCCTAGACGACTTTCCTTGAGAAGAAATACATCCTATAGAGCCCATTTGATCATATTAAAAGGAATCACCCAAAGAAGAGTTAATTATTTCATCACATCATTCAATGTTCTTTTTTTCTTCCTCTTCCACATTCATTTTTGTTCAAATAACAAAAAAATAACTCCAGTACCTTATAAAAATTGATATGTTATTTTAAATATTCTACAACCATATTCATTATTCTATACATACTACGAATGATAAATTCACCATACATGCGTATGTGCGGCTTAACGTCTCCAAGTCATGGTGTAGTTTGTTATTAAATACATCATTATTTGGATGGGTATAATAATTAGTATTATTGATGTTAATAATAAATATATCATGTAAATGTTTCTATATAAATAACATAAAATCAATTTCCATACCATTTTATTATTAAGAAAATGATATTGTTGCTTGTGTGTATGTACAACTTACCGTCTCCATGACACGATGGGATATTCATTTCCACATTCACCATTAAATGATGATTATAAAAATATATATTATTAATAAATTTGTAATATATGAGATTATAATTCAACTTTATATATATATATACATGTTTATTTATTTACATATATCGCATTCACTAACTTTCATTCAATACAATAAGAAAATGGAAACAGCGTCCATGCACACGTATGAACTACCGTCTCGAGGAATGGTGATTCTATTTCATATATCTATCTATTATATATATTTTTATTCATAATATATATAATATATAAATCCTGTTTTATATTATTGATGTATGTAAATCATGATTTATGTGATAATCTCAAGAATAACAAGTAAAAACACATAAGATAAAGAAAGCGATTATAACCCGAAATGTTATGTTAACATGGAAATTTTTATTAATGGGAATTATAAAGTCATAAATGAATCATGTATGATATAATAAATATGAATATGGTTCCGGTATAATTTAATAAATACTATGGTCATTTTACATGAGGTTAATGGCACCCTCGACTAAAGGAAAGTACAAGGTAAGTGTTAATTCCACAATCTCATTGTTATTCGATATTGTTTATGTGTAAGTATATTGTGGGGAATATTTATTATCCATGTCCATGTTTCATAAAACAATTTTCAAAATGATTATTTTAAGGTATTATTTAACTAAAATACCTTTTTAAATGATTTATATATTTATTCTTCTAAATCGTTTTCCTGATTGTTCATGTTTTCAAAATGTTTATAAGGATTTATTTATATAGACATGATTGTTTTAAAATGTTAATTACATTCAAAATATTAAAAAGATTATGGAATACTTTGTTAATGAAATGTCTTTTAAATGAATTTCTTTATAAATATGTTCCTTTTAAATGATTTCACAGAACGGTATATTTCTCTCAAAAAGTTTTACTCATCATTTTCAACTATGTCAACATCTTTTACTGGATATTATTCTTGATTGAGTTTGGTTTATTATAATACAATATTCCATATTATATTGAACGAGTTATGATATTTTTGACTATTGATGTTTTATTTTTATATCATTCATGGTTTATAGTTAATGTATTTACATTTCGTACACTGGTTTTAATATGAATGCTTATATTATCTTTCAACATTTTAATATGAGGAATGTAGTGTACATTGTATGGGATGGGTGGGGCCTACTATAGCTCCTCGATGCATAAAAAGGTCTCATTAGAAAAAATTAGGGTATTGCCATAAGGCCTTGACAAAATGTTTATTTGTAGTCTTGGCATGATTCCTTGACCATGAGGTAATGATGTCCGGCATTCGAAATTCCCTCATTATAAAATTAATTCTTACATGTGATTATTAGACTAGTAGAATATCCATGTGCATGTTTATATGGTAATAATTTATTTATTTTCTCCATATTATGTTCATGTTTATGTTTAAAAGGCTTCTGTTTTTATTAAAAATATTTACTTTTAATTTTATAGCTTCCACTCAATTATTTACCCTCACTGAGCATTCGATCTTATGTGTTTCTTATGTTATGTTATCCCATGATTACCTTTTGTGTATTATGTTTGATATGCAGGGTTAAGCTAGGGGAATAATGGCGTTCTCAACAGATTATTTGTGTTGTGTTTTATTTTTGAATGTTTAATGTAACGTTCATCTATGTAATCTATTTTCCAAGACTGATAAACTGATCAGTCCTTTGAGATTTGATTCCTTGTAATCATGGAACCATATTAAAATAATCCAATGGCTCTGGGCTTCTATGATTGGGGTGTTATAATAAAACTCGTTATAAAATACTCAATCTCATCATTTCAATTTATCATCTCAAAGGCTCAAAAACATAACCACACTAAAATAATTTAAATACCAAGATGAAAAGTAATCCCAGTGACCCAAAATGGGAATTTCAGAGAATAAAAAATTTATGAATAGTTTGTGGATCTGTGTAACTCACCTAACAGAGCATATATTATGAATAGTAATTTTAACTATCAAAGATAAGTATGACCTGTTTTACATCATTTATATGATTTATACATTAAATTATATAATCAATAATATCCTAAAAACTCATAATATTAGTGTATTTAGTGACTAGACATATAAACATCTTATTTTATGAAATCTAATGATCATTTCCCCTTATATTAATCACATAAGACAATGTTATAAATGTCTCATTATTTATTATGATCCTCAAAACATATTTATTATAAAATTAAGTAAGGGGAAAGCTCATTTTCTAAAAATGGATGATTAAAATTCTCATCATGGATGAATTATTAACCATTAATGAAAAACATTATTATAATGGAAATATCATATAATTATGTTTTATAGACATACTACATAATTATAATTCAAATAGAGTAGAATAAAAACATAGAGCCATAAAATATCAATTTGGAAAAATAATATTTTTAATGTGGCTCATAATAATTTATCATAAACAATGAATCATGATATCATAAGATAATATTGAATAACATCCATTTACTACATTACAATCATTATAATTTGGAAATATTTCTTTCATGTGCCCCACTATCTGTTCCCATGCACATAAGATACCAAAAGTTACTCGTGAATTCCAATCTCATGAGGTATAAAATCTTATCCAATGCACAGGAGGGTGATATAAGTCCCTTCCCATCATTCAACCACACATATATGTTTCACATGAAAATCATTCACTATTCACATCACAATGAACCCGTGGAAATAAAATGGGATTCATAATGTATAATTGAAAATCATTACCTTTTCATAATGATCCTAGGAATCAAAAATAAGAATCCTAAAACACTCAATTGGTATAAAATATTATCATGATTTAAATCATTATTTACCAAAAAATGGTGATTAAAAATAATAACACATTAAAAATTAACATATATGTAGAAAAATAAAACATTAATCCATTGGATATGGGTTTTATAATGTTATGGAAAAACAATGAATGAATATATTATGCCAGAAATTTTTTGAACTCGTCATTTTAACAGTCAATGGTATGAGTCTCTATTAAAAGACACTACATTATTTTTTTAAATGAATTGAAAGAAATTAATTGTAATTATTCACGGTAATATTTTTTTTCCATTAATCAAATATAATAAATCAATCAATGGAGTTTATTGGAAAAAAAATAAATAATAATGTCTTTAACTCAATGAATAGGTTGTGATTTTCCATGTCCCTTAAATATACTCATGATTTTGTCATGAATTTTTTGAACTAAAATAACATAACGATAAAAATAAAAAATAATATATTTAATAAATTTATTATAATGAATTAAAATTCATAATATTAATTATTTATAATTACCTTAATTTATTATGTTTTTATATTCTCATTTCAACATGTTGTGTTAATAATGTTGAATATTTTGAACGAGATTCATAAAATATGTCTCAAAATACCTTAGTATAAAAAAATTAATAATTTAGAAACCATTAAATTTAGTCTAAATTATTTTACATTAAAAATATGATGTTATTATTTAATTACATTGGATATTTTTCATGGTTTTTATGAATAAAATGGTGAAAAACTAGTCCCTAGTTACTCACTAGCCTTGATGGATTGACATATAACGATCGTTAATATTTTTTATCAATAAATAACAATATAAAATATATATAACATAAATATATCAAATATACTATAAAAATATACAAATAAACCAATGATGATTATGGTAGTTGGAAATGGAATGAAATGTCTAATGGATGATGAAGTGCATACAGAGGTATGGATGATTATTTCATTTTTTGAAGGGAGGAATAAAATTTTAATATGATTTATCATTTTTAGAAAATTATTATGATATAAATATATATATATTAAATATTTATTTAATTACAATTTTTTATTACCATGTAAAGGTGGCGATGTGAAATGAAACATTAATCTTTTTATAGTAGATAGTCCACATGTATGCACGATTAACATTTTTATTTTAATTATTGAAAAGGGAAAGGAGAATATTATCTATATGATAAGTAATATAACATACCAGAATAAAAATGATATATATTTTTTCATTTCAATATTATGTAATGGTATTTCATGGAGAATAAGTGGACATATAGAAATTTAAATGATATAGGTCTGGGTAGAAATTTATACAACACTTCTTCAATTATCACCAATAAAAAGAAGATCAATTCATTGATGGATGCCCTTCAAAAGAGACCATAAATTCTTAATTATGGATAAGAATAATGTGGTGAGTTTTTTGAATATTTTGGTAGGATATACATGGGATTTATAGTGATTGAATGCTACTATAGGAGTGATCGATTTATAAATGAAAATATATGACATTATTGTAAATACCAAAAAAATAACAATAGGAAGTGACTATTAATTAATGTTTCTCCAAAATTGGTAAATAATAAATTGGGTATGGGATAATGTTAATAAATCCCTCAATCAACCATTCATGCACAATTTTTAATCATTTTCTTGGTCTTTGCATCGTGCTTAAATCCTTTTTTACCCCTGCATATTTTTTAAATATGTAAATAGTTCATTACAAAAGTAAGTAAGCATTTATAATTAAATATAAAATTATAGTTATTATATAACGTGGTAACACATATTCCAAAACATAAACACATTAATGATATAAATTTTTAAAAAAGTAATAAAAACAATTTTAAAATACTAAATATATAATGTATTAAAAAAATTTCAAATAAAATATATCTAATCTTTTAAATAGTCAAATATGGAGTTTCCAATTTCATGTTTTATTATTTATAAATTTTATTTTGAAAATCATAAAATTTCGTGAAAATTATTTTTCATTAGAAAATATTTTTAATATATTAACTATTATTAATAATTATTGGTAACAAGTTACATCCAACTAAAAAACCCCGTTTTATATAAAAAAATTACAATGAAAAATATTGTATGACATAATTAGTATAAATTTATTAAAATTTATTAAAATTGACATTAATTTTATAAGTTGTTTATAACTATTGTACCTTTCTATTCAATTACAGACATACATTGGTGAAAATATATTTTAATAAATATATTTGTGGTATTATATGGTTTGGTGTTGTGTGTAGAGAAACTTATTGAACACATTACATATTAATAAACTTATATATCACTACATGCATAGGTTGTTACATTCTACCCCCATAAAAAGAATGTTATAATCAATATTTTTTTGGATGAAAACAACTGTGGATGGTTATTCCTCATTAAATCCTCATGTTTCTACATTTCTTACTCAAGATTTGATTCATACAATGGATTTTTTCTAGTTGATAGTTATCATTATACAACACCTTTTCTCTATGATCTAGAATCTCTATTGGGTTTTCCCTAAATGAGATATCATTCTCCAATTACATGTATTCCATGAATAGAATATTTGAATGGTTAGGAATTTACCTTCTCAAAATTGATACATAGAACACATCATGTACTAGTTATATGCATATGGGTTGTGATTTGAAATAATATACATAACTTAAAAGATCAAGTATCTTTAATGTGCCAATATACCATGATATTAGCTACCCCTTCTTCTAAAATCTCATAACACTCTTGTGAGTATATGTATAGAGTAACACTAAGTAGATAACTTCAAACTCTCTATCTCTTTGATAGTTATCGATTAAAATATTATATATACTATTTACAGCTTTCCAGTGATGGTTATTAGTTTGAAACAAATCAACAATTTCTTAAATAACGTCATTTCTTATTAGATTCCATTCACAATCTTTATCACAACATATTGGAGTACTGAATCACTTTCCATATAGAGCCTCATATGGTTCCAGCTAAATTCTATAATGGAAAATGTGGTTATATAAGACTTATACTATGGGTAATTTTAGATCCCAACATCCTAGAAAATATTAAATAATATCTCTATATTTAATTATGTTTTTGTATGGTCATGTCTTAATAACCTTCGATTTGAGGGTGGTAAATGCTAAAAAACCAAACTCCTCCTATCATGAATTTTAGTGTATTCTCTAATTACATAAAGTAACCCTAAGATAAAAATTAGATAATATATAGTGTATTACATCATCAACTCTATCCAATTTCCATACATATAAATTGGTGATTTACATACAATTAAGAATTCTTGGATGGAAATAAGATATACTGACATAGTAAGGTAATCAGTTACAACCTGAATAGCATTGTAGGATTTAGATGTTAGAACCATCCTTTTATTAAATACATGTTGATTCTTCCCGATTTAAATATTGGTATCAGAAATGGTTTTATAATCCCATTAAAATGTTGACTTTATTCTTTAACGTAGTGGGATTCTAAGCATCAATATTTGTGTTCTATGATTAATTTATTCATATTATCACAATATAATTTTTGATTATGATTTGTATACATCTTCATACATACTAGATTAATAGATAAGGATGAAAAATTATAATCATCCAAAAGTAACCTATTCAAATTTGGCTTTTATGGAACACATATTTAGGTTCCAAGATATATAATTCGTCTTTTTAATCCATGAATTTTGAATATTATAAATATTGTTTTTGTATCCCTACATCATATATTTTTAATTCATTGATCAATACATGAATGTCGGGTTTGTAATATATTTTGTAATGTTAGTACTTCTATATTTACCTTAAGACATCAAGATTCGTACTTTGAGAATCCATAAATATTGCTTCTCTTTAAACCCTAATTGTGGATAAGGTATCACAATATTACCAGCTCAAAGCATAATCCACCTTATTTTCCATCCTAAGGTGGTAATGAATTTAGAATTAAAAATCATTCATAAGTTCCAAACATATATTTTGGAAAATATTTTACACCATTGATGTGAATATATATTTTAAACTCTCAATGGTATGCATACATATCACACTTTTCAAAATAGAGATAATTCAACATAATTGTTTATTCATATATCACCACCACTAGTTCCAATTCATGTTTAATGTAATTTTTATCATGATTTATAAATTTTTATGAGGCCTAGGAAAATAGGATTTCATTCTGAATATGAAAACATACCATTACCCTTTTAGAAGAATAAATGAATATTTGAAACCCTTCCACACAATGTTAAAATTTATGTTTGGGGTTTCTGATCAATAACTTCTTCATTTCCTAAAATATTCTACCCAATCATTCATCCAAACAAACATAACTCCCTCCCTTATTAACATATTTAGTGTATTTGATATCATTGATAAATTTCTCACCAACTATTGATTATATAGGGATAACCTAGAAAAATTATGGATCATTGTTACTAAAATTGGACTGGTCCATTATTGAATAACAACTTTTTCTAAAATAAATACATAGTTGAACTCTCTTTTGATTTCGAGGCTAATGAATGTACCGTTTTATATCCATAATTCACATATGATAAATATTCCATACTAATTATCCATTATTAATTTGATCCAAAAAATCCATAAATGATCTCCATGATCATCCTTATATCAATAATACATAATAATATTTTAATGTCTCATGATTGTTATTGAAAATAATATGTTCAATATTATATAAGATAGGCCACATTGAACTTATCTGAACAACAAAACCTTATTTTTTAAATGTTATAACTATAAACTAGATATATGAATGGTGGGTATAAACATAATTAATTAAATTTCAAAAATATTATTTCAAAATGTATATATAATTATTTATCTGATTTCCAATTAACTATAAATGGAAATATAACCTTATTTTAAAAAAAATTGAACTGTATTTATGAGAGACTATTTAAAAGAGAATAATCATTTTTATAAAATAATAAAATATATATTGTTGTTTGTTATTAATGATTTATTCATTCAATATAATTTTTTTTATATATCTTACGTTATATATATATAGGATATAATGAAAAATCTAATTTTACGCATAAAAGATATACTTGTATAAAAACATTGTTTCACCACATTTTAATGGTGCAATTTATTTAAATATAGTTTTTTATACTTTAATGAATTCAATTATAAAAAATAGATTAATTCTTATAAATCATAATATCAAAATTTAATTTGGTTTATTTTATGATATTTCTCTTAGTAATAACATGTTTTGATGAACAATGAAAAAATATTGAATTTTAATCAAAAACATATTTTATATGTAAAAAATTTATAATGTTAAATTAAATTTTTTTAGTTTATAGTTAATTATTATCAATTTTATATTATTTAATATAATCTAAGAAATTTTAATCAATTTCACATTAAATTTAGAAATTAAAAAAATTCTATATTTTGAACATTTTTCCTTTTAGAATTCATCTTCTCATTAGGTGTATCGAAATATTTTTAAATTAATTTTCAACAATTTTGATATTTGAATTTTTAAAAATTAATTCCTTATTTGGACTCATATGGTCCAAATTTAGTATATTGGTCCCTTTTATTATTGGACAACATGAATAGGATCATTATTAATTTATTTAGTACCAAGGTTAATAGTAATTTGGGTAAATAAGGGTAAAAATAATATTATAAATATTAGATAATTACCATAAATATCGTCCAAATTTTATTTTATGAGTTATTATCGAGAAAAATCATCATTGGGGTGATTTTATGTCCTCTTTATTCCACTTGGGAGACATTTTTATTTTTATATTACTATTTATAAAAATTCATATATGTCATAATCATGTTTCTAAAATGTATTATATTTATAATATAAGGTTATTCAAAACATATCATAGACTGTAACTTTAAATGTAAAATTTAATATGTTTATATTCATAATGGAGATTTATTTAATTTTTTTAGAACAAAATAATATTATAAATGATTTATACACTAATGATGAATTATTTGATTAATTAGTGGAAATATCAATTAAATGATAATAAAAATATGAAAATAAATATAATTTGAGAAAAATAATTCCATAAACAATTTTATAGATTCTATTTAAATTATACTATTTCATTAAAAAAATTGCTGCGTTATATTGCTTTATACATTTTTGAAAAATCCAATGTTATGAATAGTGTAAAAATTTACACTAATGTTATATTGAAATAAATAATATATTATTTTGCGATATAAAATTTAAAAAAATATAAAATTAGGAAACATGATTTATGTAATGTTTAATATGTTATCCATTATTTATGCATGGTTATTTTGACATATTATATAGATGATATTGACCCTTAATGAGGAGACATCATTGTAGTCACGATAATAGTTAAAAGGATTAATTAGGGGTTAAAACCAAATGATTAAAGTAATAATGAGACAAAAAAATGGTAAACAATTATTGTATGAGCTTTTTTATACCCATAATCATCTTATCTTATCAATAACTCAGTTTTTGGAAATTTTTTATTGGAAATTAATTAATATTAATTTAATATTTTACAAGATTTCAAATGTTCCCCTCACCTCAATTATAAATACAATCCTCCTCTTTCACTACTCACACAACGTTTAGCCTTTTTGATTGACAGAACACTTCCCATTTCTCCTTCCAACAACCGTATCAATGTTTTGGAGATACTGGACTTCCAAAACTACCAACCATATATCCCTTAAGAAGAGATCTAATGGAATTCCACTGAAGATGATGTCATTTTTTTTATCAAGTCTTCAAAGTTAATTTTTTCTTCTACCTCATTTCACGAGTTTGTTCTAGGATAAAATAAAAAATACAGTATAATAAATATTATAATTTTTTATTATGGTTATTCTATAACTGATATACACCTTTTATCGATTGTATTATAAATTATTTCATCACTCGTGTGTACGTACAACCATCCATCTCTATGCTATGGTGCATTTTTTTTCATCACAAAATTACTTGTATAGGTATACTGATGTAAATAATATATATATACTATAAAAATTACACATTACTAATTATGTAAAAAATATTATTTCATCCACTTCCTTAAATTTTCACCAATATGGGAATGATACCCTCACTCGTGCTTACGTAATGCCTACATTTTCCACAACGTGATGCGATTTATTTTCCATGATCACCATTCATGAAGGATTATAAATTTAATATAATGAAAATTAATGATATATATTACATTTATATAATTATTGATATTATTGATCTATATCCTCTTCCCAATACTCTAGGCTTAAATGACCAAACATTAATTTGAAAATTAAGCAGTAAACACTTAAAATAGAGGTTATAAAAAAATATTATTAACCAAATGGTAAAAAGATGAAAGAACTAGATCATATATGATATAATAACTCTGAATATCATTCCAGTATAAGTTAATAAAATTATTTAATCCTATTTACAAGAGGTTCAAATATGTATAAAGTAAATCTGACCTAGGGTAAAGGATTTCATGCCTAAATTTTCATTCATTGTGTTAAAATTATATTTCATTGATTAGGTTATGCGTGAAATGACATTCAAAAAAATTATTTTTTATTTAATATTTTTATGTGTATTTATAGTTTATGCACATAATATTTTCACATTATTAATGATATTATATTTTTATGTGATTTATGTATCACAATAATTTCTATTGAATACATGTTTTATTCAAAAACAATTATTTTTATGGTGAATATAATAAACCTTTAATATTATAATCATGGATCTACATATATTCACTATATTTATTAATTCATTTGACGTTATGGGGAATCTAAATCAACTAATTTCAAATTTATATGTGTATATTTCACAGACTCAACATTAATATAGATTGTTTCTCTTGAAGACTCCAATGAGGAATATTTATCCATGTCTATATTATCTATTTTTTAAAAAAATGTTTTCACTATTCTCTAACGATGTTTAAGGTCATTTAAAAAAAATTATTTATTAATTTTTTTTATTTGACAGATCATGTCATTTTCTATACAAGGTTCTTTGATACTATTCTAAAAAATATAGAAGGAATTTTTTTATTAAATTACATGGAATGATGAAAGTTTTTTTGTTGTCAAGAAACCAACATTAATTACAATATACATTATATGTTTTCTTAATAATTATTATTAAAAATTATTTTTTTTCATTTTTAATCAATTTAAAAATAACTTATTACTAAAGTGAAAAGTATGTCTTCCTCGATAAATTTTCAATGATATTATTTGATTATTTTCGTCTACATCATCATCCATTATCGAGCCTTATTATTAAATTATTATACCTATTTTGATTTCTTCTTCCATATTTTATTAAATATTTATTTTTCTATAGAGTGGTATTTGGAAACCATTAATGGGTTATGGTTAATGTAATCACATTTCATATACTAATTTTTGAATACGAATGTGTTTGTTGGTTATGTTATAACCCTTTTAATGGAAAATTTGTTGGATGTATTATATCTTAGGTGACGCCCACTATATCCCCTCGATGCATATGTAGGCCTCATGAGATAGACTAATTTGGGTAAATCCTGAGGCCATACACAATTATGTATGGAGTATTGGATGAATCCTTGACGGTATGTCCATGATGCCCCGCATTATAAATTCCCTCGTTATGAGATTATTTGTTGATATTATATCTGATTATTCAACTAGTAAAATATACATGGTCATGTTTTATTATTATGCGATTATTTATTTGGTATCATTTAATCATATTTATTCCTTCCATATTATGGTTAGGTTATTGATTAAATGTAATGTGTTTCTACTAATCCCTTTATCGTAAATATTTATAGATGTTTACGATAGATTCTTCAATATGTATACCATTAATGAGAATATAATCTCACCTAATTCTTATGTTTCACATTTACCAATGATTCCATGAAGTATATAATGAATCATATGAAGGGTTACGCTAATGGGAATAATGGTTTTCTCAAATAAAATACGATTTTATTTTACGTTTAAAATGTAATCCTAATTTCAAATATGAATCTAGTATACTAATAATAAAATACTACTCGGTCCATTTGGATGTTATTTCATGCATCTTATACCAATGTAATAAAGTACGACAGTAACTCAAGGAAATTGGATACCAGGTATATACAGTTGGCATCAAAGTATGTTATGTAGAAACATTGGTATCTTGATTTATGAAAAAAATATTTGGGAAAAACATTAGTTTAGTATGTCTGAAAAAGTCATTAAAATAATAATTCCTTTTCCTTTTATAGAAATGTGTTTAAATTTAATGATAACTAGTTGTGTTTACTTGATCTTTGAATTTAAGTTAATTATTGGTTTTTATATTATTCGAAAATCAAAAATTAACCCTATAACATAACCATTATGGTTAAAATTTTCATTAATCTTGAACGTATTTGCGTTATTTTTTAATATGATTATAAGATTATTGGATTCCATTAATATAGTTTTAGAACAAGGTAAAACCATATTCTAGGTGACAACTCGTCGCATCTGTAAAGGCCGTAGGGTTTGAACACATAACTGACGGGATACAAGGATGTATAATCTATAAATATCATGTGTGAACTCCTAATTATTACGAAATTTTTTAGTTAACATATCAAATTTTTAAAGGTTATTTAAATTTTATAGAAATTGTTTTATAAAATATAAAACCATTATATTGTAATACTCTTTACTACTTCTGTGAATAATTTTATTTTGAAATATGTTCTCTATCATGGGAATCCCATAATATTAGGGTAAGCTAAATATTATCAGGAATAAATGTTGAATTGTATTTTAGAGTAAAATCAAAATTTATTTTGGAGATATGGTGATTATGGTTATGTATTGAAATGTTTATCATAACTTAGATATTATGTGATTTAGGAAATTATTCTTTTTGTATATTACATTAAGAGTGATTGATGTTATTTGCATGTCCATATGATTAAATCCTTCTGATTTTTGGGATTCAATATTGGTCTATAGAATTTTTTACGATGGGTAATTAGTTTATGAATGATCTACAATTAATAATTGGTATTACTATTGAATTTTAGAGATTATTTTTCTCATCATTTAAAGTTTAATTCTTTTTAGATAATTACCTGATAATATCCATCCAATTTTGGTTTAGGTTTACGTATAAATATAGGATTACTAGATGGTTATACTTTTGTGGACTTTTTGATCCTTAATGTTGATTGAAAATCTTCAGGCATGAATAATTCATCGTAAATACTTATCATTTGGATAAAAAGATGAATTTGAGTTTGGGAATGATTAATGTATGGAACACTAATTTTTAAGTAAGAATGCTTCCATTTTTTATTAAAATATGATGTAAATTATTATTTAACTTTAGCTAAATAATTTTTAAACAAAAACATTATACATTTAATTTTATTACTATGAAATCAATCACCATTTATCCCATGAAAAAGTTTTGGTTTTTTGATTTTTATCTTATTCATGACCATGGTCTATATCCCTCATCATAAGAACATTATAGTTACCTTTCTATTCCATTTCCTTGATTTCTTACATGAAACACTAGCTTTTGTTTTCATAGGTCACATTTGTACTTCAGTTAATTTTTTTTAATGTGGACGTTTAATTAAACCTTTTTCTCATGTTGGATTTCAACAAATGTATTATAAAAATTTAAACATGTAGTTTCTGATCTCGATTTAAAATTTTTAAATGAAATTTATTAAAATGGGGATAAGGTATTATACATAGATCTTAAATACAAATATTATGTTTAATAGCGTATAAGATACACCACATCGAGCCTAAGAGAACAACAATATATTATTTTTTACATTTTACAATTATAACCTAGATGTTAAAATGATGAAAATGAAAATAATTAATTGAACAAGTAAAATATCATTTAATAATGAATATATAATTAATTCGTTGGTGTCTAATGAATTATAAATTAAAATAAAAAAATTTTAAAATAAAAAGAAATGATTTTCTGAAAAATTATTTAAATGAGAAAAACTGGGTATATAAAAGAATAAAATCAATATTTTAGTATTATATTAAGGAAATATATACTGAATATAAGGTTTAGAATTCATCTAATGTGTTTTTTAGACATGATATAAACAAAATATGATTTTACACATAAAATATATAACTGTATAGACATAATGTATTACCACCTCATCAAGACACAGTTATTTTAAATTTAGTTATTTACGATTTTATAAAATCTATATTTAAAAATAAATTTATTATTTTAAATAATAATATCAAAATTTACTTCTTTTGATTTTTTATTAATTTTTATAACAAGTTTTATGTTTTGATGAATAATGAAAAATCACAGAATTCTAACTGAAAATAGATTTTTCATCAACATAATTTATAATGTTAAATTATATAGTTTATTTGTTTTATAGTATAATTACATTAATTTTAGATCAATAAATCATATTTAGTCTACTGAAATTTATTTCACATTGAATTTTGATATAAAAACATTTCAACCTTTCAAACATTTTCATTTCAAAATCATACCTTCTCATTACATCTACATGATTACTTTTAAATTATTTTTAGAAAATATGTGTCATGAATTACCAAAACATTATTCCATATTTTTAATCATATAGTAAAAATTTAGTACATAGGGCTCTTTTATTTTTATCACAATATGAATAGTAACTTTATTACATTTTAATCTCAACGATTAATGTTAAATTAGGTAATTAAGGGTAGAAATAACATTATAAATCTTATAAAATTACCCTAACACTTATACTAGGTTTAATTTATAAGATATTATCATATAAATAGTATTTGGTATACTTTTATGGCCTCTTGAAGCTACTTTTTATGACTTTTAACCTTTTATTGTATTTTTAGTTATGAAAATTCAAATATGTTATACAAATGATTTTTATAAGTATTTAATTTTCAATTTGAGGTTATTCAGATAATATATTAGAATATAAATATAAATATAAAATATAATTTATTTTATCTTGATCATGGTGATTTTTTTAATTCTTTTAAATAAATAATAATTTTAAATTCATTTATAATGACGAGGCCTTAATTGTTTAATTAGTTGAAATATGAATTAAATTATTATAAATAAATTAATATAAATATAATTTTATATAATTAATGTCATCCATGAATTTTATATATAACATTTAGATTTTAATTATGTGTTAAGAGTGTTTTTTTGAATATATATTGTTTTATATATAATTATTAAGAAATAAAAGAAATGAATAATGTCAAAATTTTCATTAATGTTGTGTTAAAATACAAAATATTTTATTAAATGACATAAAATTCATAAAATACAAAATTAATCAATCATATAGAAATAAGGCTGAAAATTTTATTCATGAATCATTTATGGTTACTTTTACATTTTATTGTAAAAATATTTTCCCCCGAAGAGTAAAAATCCATGTTTTCATAGTAAGAGATAGATGATTAAATATGGGTTAAAACAAATTTATAAGGGTAATAATATGGCCAAAATATTCTAAAAATTATTTTATGTTATCATTTAGAGCCATACTTATATTATATTCTAAATAAATCACCTTGGAGTCATTTCGAAAAGTAAATAATACATATTGATTTAATATTTTCAGAGTTTACAATAGTGACCCTCGCCTAAATTATAAAAGAAAAAACCTCCTCCCTCACATATTCACACCACTTTGATCCTTATATATCAAAAACAACAACCCATTTCCATTCCCAACATCCTTATCCATGATCTCTAAACCCCATTATTCCATAAAGACAAACCCTATATCCCATAAAAACATATCGAAAGGAAGCCCACAGAAGAAGTGGTAATAATTTTTACCAACTCATCCAGGATCATTTCTTCTTTTAAGAGCTATTTATTTTTCATTTACAGGATAATTTATTAAATAAAAAATCATTTATATTATTATATGGAATTTTGATAATGGGAAAAAAATACCACATTTTATCCATCTTGCGAAAAATTAAAGCACCGTCTGTAAATACATACATCTTAGCATCTCTACACCGTGATATAATATATTTTTCATCACTACATTACATGGATGGGTATAATTAAAGAAATAATAGATATATATTATAATTCGAACATGATATTGATTATTAAATATTTAATATACCATTTACTTCCTTACCCTTTCACCAATATTGGAATGATACCATTAGTCGTACGTACGTACGACCAATTGTCTCCCCAATGCAATCTGATTCATTTTCAATTTTCATCCATATATATTGCTTATAAAATTTATAAAAAGAATAAAAATGATATATATGATCTTAGTATAATTATATAGATGATGCAGCAATATCCACTTAACTATAATTGGGACTTACATGTCAAAACATGATTAGGGAAATGGAGTATTTAACACTCAAAACAATTATAATAATGAAATATTATTAACCAAGTCAAAATAATATAATGTAATAGAATCATATAATATATCAAAAATATGAATATTTTTCAATTATAAATTAATAAAATTCTTTAATCCATTTTATTGTAGGTTCAGATACGTAAAACGTAAATCAAACCTAAGTTATGGGATTTTTTGGTCGGAGTGGATACTCAAGAGGGGGGTGAATTGAGTTTCAATTAAATTTTCTGTTAAAATATTGTCTCTTTAAAATCCCCCATTTTATATAACAAGTCAAACTGTATTGAATTTATACAGATTGTAAATGTTCACAAAGCTTCTCAAAGATTGATTAGGTCTCAGTTAATTTAAATGTAAGATCAAACTATCTAATTAAACTAACCTACTTATTTACAATGAGTATAAACACTTGATAATTTAACTATCAAAGTATCTTGAAAAATAGTTTTTTATTTCAAATTAATAGCAGTATAGTATAAATGATATATGTAGTATACTTTAAACTTAAACAAAAGATGCACAAAAAAGGTAACAAGTGGTTCAGTCTCAAGCCTAGACTTAGTCCTCTAAAATTTATATAAATTTGATCCGCACCCTCGATCGGGGTTAACAAGAGTTTACAAAACTATCAAGGCCATACAGGGAACTCTACCACTATTTTTCATGGGAAACAAAACAACATCAGGCCACATAAGGACCTCTTCCACAGTTGATGTGGGTAAACAGGAGTTAAGAGTTTTAGAGTGAGGATTTTGATATCCTCCAGTTCAGTGCATGAGACAGTGTGTGTGTGAGATATACAGAGTACACCACACTTCTTGAAAGTAAATAAACAAATCATTTAGAGAGAATAAATAAGTGTTTAGAACGCTCTAGTGATTATTAGTGCAGCTCTAGGCTCGTTGTATTCAACATAATTTCTTCTTAGTCCTTCTCTGATTTTTCTGTTGAAAAACAGAGTGTCGTAGTTTATTATGTGTTCTACAGGAGTGAAAATAATCTCTTGATTCATTGTGTGTTCTCAGTGGTGTTGGATTTCACTCATGAATGTTTTTGGAAAGTCTTGCAATCTCTTTCTTGATCAGGATTGTTATTTTTGTTCAGCAAACAGCTCTTGGGTGTATGCATGCTCTTCTTGTTGTATCGTCACACTTGTGCACCACTGCTTACACTTGATACATGTACTTCATCTCCATCTTCATTATATTCCACTCGTTCTTCCAGTAAGAATAATTCACTTTTCATAGGTACGAGATACGGTTTCCTGTAATGCCAACAACTATCATTAAATAACATTAATTGCATTAAAAACATCAAATATTACTATTAGCATTATTTAAATAATATGGAAAAAAATTTAAGATACGGTGTCACTGTGATTATGTAAACGGTGTCTTCTTCACCGTATAGTCTTCACAGTATGTGGTTCACGGTGTCTCCATGTCACGGTGTGTAGCTCACGGTGTC
This sequence comes from Viscum album, assembly GCA_963277665.1. Taxonomy (NCBI): domain Eukaryota; kingdom Viridiplantae; phylum Streptophyta; class Magnoliopsida; order Santalales; family Viscaceae; genus Viscum; species Viscum album. The sequence continues at coordinate 788,314,426 of OY728128.1, read as the reverse complement.
TAGGTCACGGTGTGTCCTTCACGGTGTGTCCTTCATGGTGTCTGGTTCACGGTGTGTCATACACGGTGTGTCCATACTTAGACCAATATCTGTATTTATACTTAAACAGTAATATGCAGAATATGGATTAAGCTTAGTCATTAGAGAGTAAGAGAAGATGAAACATAAATATAATGGGTTGATAATATAAGTGAGATTTGTGATCATGTATAAGACTTGTAAATAATAAAGGGAGTAATTAACATCAATATGATTTTTTATTATTAAAACATTATGTGAAGTTATTATTAAGACTGAAGAGAATTAGAAAATGTGCAATTAAGATTGAGATTAATTAGCATGAATAGGATTTGTGATCATTAAAACATGATTAATACATGAGGAGTCCAACAATCTCCCCCTTTTTTATGATCACAAATCATGTATAGTCAAAATATAAATGAAATGCAACATTTAACAAACTAGCATATTAAAATAAAAAAAATTAGAGAATAATAGATTTGATAATAACATATCTCATTATAGTACTGATACTTGTAGTGTTTCTCCCCCTTTTGGGATTATCAAAAAGTAGATAGAAATTAGAGAAACACTGCATTTGACATTAACAAGGTTCGGAATAAAACAAACAAGAGAAATAAAAACATTAAACAACAATATACATCCCATCAAAAAACAAAACAGTCTCTGGAGTCTTCAGGGATCAACCTTTTCCTTACCTTTATCAGCCGCAGGAGCTGGTGCTGAAGTAGAAGAAGCCATAGATGAGTTAGACAAAGAGGGTAAGGGTAGACCTTTAAAAACAGATGGAGCCAATGTTGGAGTAGCAGAAGATATAGGTTTTGGTTAGTCAATAATGACTGGCCGGATTTGAGAAAGAGCTTTGCTGACTGACATGGCAGTTGATGCTAAGGTAGGTAGACCGGGTCTAAGGGGTGCAGCAGCTGGAGCAACTAAAGCAGTACTCTGCACATGACGATATGACTTCAGAAGATTGATGAAATTAGTATTGATTTCACCACCATATTTCATAGACTTTTCAAAATCGTCCTTATTCTCCATGAATTTATCCAACAATCTGGTGAACTCTGTATGTTTCTCAACTTGAGCATTAAAAGCGTGTGTTACATAAGGAATTTTCAGGTTTTCCACAACATATCTAAAGTGATATATCATATCACTTTTGGAGAATATCCGAGTGAGATAAAAATCTATTATCTTTGTGATATCCTTTTGAGCATAATTGGCTATCATAGAATGAATTCAAACCAAGTCCAATGCTCGATCACTGTTCTTAATCACTTTTGACAAAAGAAGACAGATCCATGCCACATATGGCATTCTGAAGTTCTTCCTTGATTATAGATCTCAGCAGAGAATCATTCAAATGAGGAACCGAAGGTTTACCTAAGGCAGGAGAAGCTATTACAGCTTTATATAGAACTTTGAGCTGTTGGAGAACTTTTTGCAGGCATCCAGTGTACTCATCTGTGAGTTTATTCAGATTTTCTACGAGCTCCCTCATACGTTCCAACATCTTGGTGTGTCTTTTTCCAATATTTTCATCAAAAGATAGTAGATATGGATGCACTTGAGACACAATTTCCCTAGAAAGTGTGGAATCAGTTGGCTCAGGAGAAGCATCAACAGGTGTAGGTGCAGATCAGGAGCAGGCAAATGCTCTGATCATGAAGACAGTTCTGATTGTAGGTTTTCCACCAAACCTTTCAAATTTGCAACATCAGTACTAAGCAACCAATTATCATCTGTGACTTCTTTAATTTCACATGTCATCTTTGGTTGAATATTCAATATAATATTTTCCAGCAGAATTGAGGAATCTTCTTGACTTAACTGAGTCACAGGATGAGGTTGAGTGGATAAAAGCTTCTCAACTCCAGCCAAGATAGTCTCTCCAAAGACTTTCAAATCATAATTAGTTACAAAAGAGTGATTCTCGGGTAAGGTAGTAGTTAAAGGTCGAGGTTCAGGTTCTGGTTGCGGTTCAGAGTCATCTCCAGACACTAATTCCGATTCAGATTGAGGCTCTCGTTCTGGTACTGTTTCTAGATGAGCTACATAATTCATTTTAAATAGGGAAGAAAGATCCATTCCAGTTGCAGTCACTTGCTATGACTCATTCACATCATAAAAGCTTGGAAACTCATACCGAGTGTACACAGAATATGTGACAGTAGGATGAGAAGCTTTCGCAGATCCAGCTTTCATAATCCCAAGGTTTTGAGGATCCTCCCCCTCAAATTGTGCTTCCATTTCAGAGACTATAGGCTCACCAACATGATCAAGATCCACATGATCATCTCTACTCTCTTCACCAAACTCTTGTCTTTCCAGCTGAATGACAATTTCCATCCTCTCTTCAGCAGAGGGAATTATCTCAGGAACCGATTGTTCCCCTGGTTGAGCTTCCAGACTTGCTTCATTCGCAACAGGGAGATCCTCTTCAACAGGATCTATCTCTATGGTTGCTTGCTGTTCTGAATCTGGAAAAACCAATTTTCGTGTAGTATTAGGATGAGTTTCTGGATTGACATCCTCATTCGAAGCAGGAGCTTCCTCTTCTCCCAAACCAACAACAACTTCCTCTTCATGAGGTATTTCAGCAAGGATAGTAGCGGGGACAACAACCCTTTCATTTTCAACTAGAACTGTTTCAATTGGAGGTCTTCAAGCTTCTTCTCTAGGTGATACTTCAGCTGTTACTTCCTCTTCTTCTTCTGAATACTCAGCCACTTCATCTAGTTCCAAATCGGGATTAGATAGATTCATAGGTCTCCTTGGATAATCAACAGGATTAAACTTTTTATAGAGTTTATCATTATCCTCATCCCACTGCTTCTTCCAGGGGTTCCATTATATCTTCATCCTTCTGATGATAGGCATGGATAAGGAGAAATCAAAGTCCTCTAGCTTTTATTCATTCAGTCCAACCATCCCTTTGGCAACTAACATGGATGAAATCATCCTTGTGTAAAATAGGGAGTTGGATTTGGAAGTGACATTGATCAGCTCACATATATGGTCAGTAACATACTTCCATAGGTTGATCGTATGGCCATTCTTTAATAAGTGAGTCAGGAACACATCCTGATTCTTCATTACAACAAAATCTCATTTTCTCAGACAAATCAAATTCTCAACAAATTTGAAAATAAGTCTTGTCTCCCCATCTAATTCAGCAGTTATGGACCTTCTCTTAGTTCCATTTCCAGTCATGATTTCCAAAGCATTCTCCAAATTAAAGATATCAGAATATGGAGGAGGGTCTCTCTGGTAGTCTTCACAAACTCCTTCATGTGGAATTCTTAGGTATGCAGCCCACATCCATGAAATGAAAGAACACATCTGACCATTGATCCAGCTGGTCACCATAACACTTTCTCCGAAATCAAAGGAAAACATCACATATTGGTAGAATTGAAATACCAGCCTTGGGTAAATCAGTCTAGTTTGTCTAGAGAATCATTCAAGCCATCATTGTTCTATTAAAACATTCAAAACTCACGACTTTCTAGACAACAACCACTCAGGGAAATATTCCTTTTCAGGTACAACAGTACGTCTTACCATGTTTGGGTTTAGAGGTCCTTCGAGAGCTATCCTTGATATCCTTTTTGGTTTCTTAGAGCGGCACTTCTCAGATGAGGGTGAAGATGTACGCTTCATCCTTGGCATCCACTGAAGGTTCGGGCGAGAGGGAAGAGAATGTTTTCAAGAATGAGAAGGTTCAAGAGAGAGTTCGGGTAAAGATTCTAATGAAACCCTTATGTTTTATCATTTTGGAATGTCAAACATCATAAAAACAAAAACGCGGAAAATCAAATAGTGGTGAAAATAAAAATTACTGTGATATGAGATAAAATAAGAGTGTAAAAAATTTTCACGGTGAGACCGTGAGTATGCATTACGGTGTGATGAAAAATAGTCATCACAGTGAGATAGTTGGTGGTCGTCACGGTGAGACAATGACCATTCTGTGTAGTCACGGTGAGACAGTTAAGTGATAGACCGTGAGTATAAGGTGTTAAACTATGAGACCATAAGCATGAAATAGTAACTATAAAACAGTGAGTCAAGAAACCATAATGTAAAATACAGTAAAGTATTGAGCATTAAGATCAGTAAGATATCTATTTATGATTAATCATACAAAGATCATGTATGATGTATATAATCTTTCAGAATTTAATCATTTAGTGAATATATCATCATGTTGATATTCAATACCAATGAATTCCAAAGTGTAATCACCTTATTGATAATGATACCTCAAATAGTTATGTCTTACATCAATATGTTTTTTCCTAGAATGAGAAACATGATTCATAGAAATATTAATAGCACTTGTGTTGTCACAATTTATTGGGACATGTCTGAATTGATATCCATAGTCTAGTAATGTGTGTATCATCCACAAAATTTAAGCACAACAACTTCCAGAAACTATGTATCCAGCTTCTGTAGTAGATAATGCAACCGAATTTTGTTTCTTACTACACCATGATACTAGTGACATGCCTAAAATATGACATGTTCCAGTGGTTCTTTTTCTATCTAACTTACATCTAGAAAAATCATCATCCGAATAACTAACTAGTTCAAATTATTTTCTTTTGGGATAGAACATTCCTAAATTGGGAGTATTCTTGAGGTATTTGAAAATTCTCTTCACAGAATTTAAATGTGACACATTAGGGTTTGATCGAAAATGAGCACACATACACACAGTAAACATAATATTATGATGAATAGCAGTCAGGTAGAGTAGACTTCCAATCATTCCTCTATAAGGGTTTCGATCAACGTATTTATCATCCTCATCAAGATCCAACATACAGGTGGTACTCATGGGAGTGTCACTACTTTTTTGTTATCCAATCCAAAACGTTTTAAAATATCTCTAGTATATTCACTTTGAGTTTAAATAATTCCATCATCATTTTGAAAGATTTGAAATCTAAGAAAGAATTTGAGTTCACCCATTAAACTCATTTCAAATTCATTTTGCATTATTTTAGAAAAATCGGTACATAGGGAATTTCTTGAAGATCCAAAAATAATATCATCTAAATAAATTTTTACAACTCAAACATATTTAGAAATTCGTTTTATAAAAAGAGTAGGGTCAGCTATACCATTTGTAAAACCTTTAGAAATTACAAAAGTACTTAATCTATCATACCAAGCTCTTGGAGGTTGCTTTAAACCATATAAATATTTTGATAATTTAAAAATATGACTTGGAAAATGAGGGTTTGAGAATCCAGGTGGTTGTTCAACAAAAACATCCTCATCAATATATCCATTTTAGAATGCACTCCTGATATCCATTTGATATAGTTTGAAATTTAGATGTGCAGCATAAGCATGTAAAATCCCAATAGCTTCTATTCTGGCTATAGGAGAAAAAGTCTCCTCATAGTCAATTCCTTCCTCTTGACTATAGCCTTGTGCAACTATCCTAGCTTTTTTTCTAACTATGTTTCCAGATTCATCTAGTTTATTTCTAAACACCCATTTAGTTCCTATGGTGAAAGTGTCCTTAGGTCTTTCAACAAAATTCCAGAAATTATTTTTTTCAAACTGATTGAGTTTTTCTTGCATAGAAATTACCCAAAATTCATCATTAATAGCATCATAAATGTTTTTAGGCGCAAGATGTGACAAGAAGGTGTATTTTTAACCTGATTTCTAAAAGAAGCTCTAGTCTGAGTCCCTCTATCAAGATTTACTATAACAACATCTGAAGGATGATTCTTTAGAATTCTAGTTGATCTAGTAAAGGTAGGGCTAGAAATTTCCAGTTCATCTATAGGTTCGGGATCCATAGTAACAGATTATGGAATATTTCCAGAACTAGATTTTTTTACAGTAGGTTCTTTAGATTTATCATTAAGGTTCAAAATACTCAATTCTTCCTTAAGATTTTCAATTGAGGTTTTAGGCTCATGTGGATCAGTTTCTTCAAACATGATGTTAACAGATTCTTCTACACATTTGGTTCTTTTATTAAATACTCTATAGGCTTTGCTGATTAAAGAATATCCTAAAAAGATTCCTTCATAACTCTTAGAAGAAAACTTATCAAGATTATCTTTCGTATTGATAGTAAAAACATTACATCCAAAGACTCTAATGTAACTAACTTTAGGTTTTATATTATTCCACAACTCATATTGGGTATTCTTAAGAATAGGTCTAATTAAGACTCTATTAATAATATAACAAGCTGTGTTCACAGCTTCATCCCAAAAGTAAATAGGCAGGTCATATTCATTAAGCATAGTTCTAGCAATTTCTGATGGGGTTTTATTTCTTCTTTTTACTACACCATTCCGCTGAGGTGTCCTAGGAGCAGAAAAGTTATGATTATAGCCATTATGTGAGAAATAGGATTCAAATTCATGATTTTAAAACTCAAGGTCATGATCACTTCTTAGAGTTTTAATCTTAAGTCCAATAAGGTTTTCTATAGACTTGGAGTATTTAACAAAATAAGAACAAGCTTTACTTTTGTGAGCTAAGAAGTATACCCAAGTATATCTAGAAAAGTCATCTACTAGGACATAGACATAGTTCTTCCCACTTAATCTAGAAAATATAGATAGTCCAAATAGATCCATGTGAACCAACTCAAGAGGTTGATAAGCTGAGACTTCTTTATTTCGTTTGCAATAGATTTTGTGTTTCTTTCCCTTTTGATAGGTATTACACACTTTGTTATTTGGAAACTCAAGTTTGGGTAAGTCTCTAACTAAGTTCTTCCTAGTTAGTTTCCTAAGTGAATGTATATTGTAGTGTACTAATCTCTCATTCCACAACCATGACTCTTTATGAAAGGCATTAAAATAGGTAATATTTTGTTTATATAAGGAATTTTGATCAACAGCATAGACATTTTCATTTCTTAAAGAAGAAAATACTAAAACATTTTCAGAAATAAAAACATGACAAGAATCATTTTAGAACGTGACTTTAGAACCATCATCACATAATTGAGAAATACATAATAGATTATATTTAAGTCCATCAACAAATAAAATGTTAGAAATTAAAACTGAATTAGTGTTACCAATTTGGCCTAGGCCGATGATCTTTCCTTTAGAATTATCACCAAAGGTGACATATCCTCAATTAACCTTTATTAATATCTTGAAACATGAGTAATCCCCAGACATATCTCTTGAAAATCCACTATCCAAATACCATGTCGTCTTTTCGGAACTCTTCAAGTAGGTTTCCTACAAAACAGTTTTAGATAGAGTATGATTTTCATACCCAGATCTTCTTGGGTCCAGACAGGTTAGCAATCAATGATTTTAGAACCCAAATTTGTCTTATGGGTCTCATATAATTTACAGAATAAATATATTTTGAAAGATAAACATTATTTGATTAATAACTATGTGAATAACTAGTTGAAGTATATTGATTTCCAAAACTAGAACTAGCATTATTCTGTCCAGATTTAGGAATAAAGCTATTCTTAGTAAACTGTCTTTGTCCATGTTTGTAGCCTATTCCAGTATTGTATTTTGGTGCCACTTTTTTTCCTAGCATTTGAGTTAGTGTATCCTTTCCATTTGAGAACTTCTCTAAGTCCTTTCTATGTTTCTCATTTGAAATTTTCAATTCAGTATTTTCTGTTAACAGTTGAACATTCTTCTCTTATTCAATAGTAAGTTCAGTTATAACAGTAGTAGTGAGAGGATGTTGTTTCTTTAATGATTTTTATTTATCCTTATGATCAGTGCATGTCTAATCCAGCATATTCCAATATTTAAATAATTCTTCACTAGTCATGTTTTCATAATCCGAATCAGATTCTGCATTATCTCTAGAATAATAAGAATTTAAAATAGAAGTATCTAAGGTTACCTCATATGTGTTGTCATGAAATACGTGTTGGCACGATTATTTTCAGAATCATACATTTCAGATTTACTTGTGCTATCTTCAGATGCACTCCAGGTAGCCTCCATAGCTTTCTTATACTTATTATCCTTATAATCATATTTCTTCTTTAATTTTAGCTTTGGGAAGTCTTCTTTAATGTGTCCTTTTCTTTTTCACTCATAGAAAACAACTTCATCACTTTTATATGACTGTTTTCAGTCCTTCTTCTAATGTCCCTTATTGTCATACATTCATTTTTAATTTGATTTTCTAAAAAATATCTTCTTCCTATAAAATTTCTTAAACCTTATGGCTATCTGATCCATTTCAGCATCACTATCAGAGTCTGAGCTTTCACTTGTTGAACTGTCAGTTTGTATTTGAGCTTTTTCTTTTTCTTTGTTCATTGAAGCAGTAGTCTTGAAAGCCACTGATTTCCTTTTTGGTTCATCCTCTTCCACATTATTCACCTTGAGTTCTTCCTCATACATTATAAGATTACCAATGAGTTCTTTGATAGGTAGAGCAGAAATGTCACATGATTCTTTGATTGAAACAGATGTCCCTCTCCATCGGTCTGGTAAACATCTCAGTATCCTCATAATTTGTTCCTTCGTTGGAACAACTTTACTGAGTGAATTCATTGTGTTGACTATCTCATTGAACCTGAGATACATATCAGAAATAGGTTCATCAGTTTTCATTTTTAAGTTATCATATTTAATAGTATATGTATTCAATATCATTTCATTAACATTGGTTGTTTCTTCATGAGAAACATCTAATGTATCTAAAATTTCAAAATTAGTTCTACAAGTAGAAATTTTGTTAAACTATTCATCTCCTAAATAACAATACATGGAATTCATTGATTTACAATTATTATTATAGGCAGTCTTTGTAGGTTCATCTCATGTTATTCATTCAGTTTCTGGAATTTTATATTAAGATTCTATAACAGTACAAATATCAAAACCCATGCTTTCTAAATAAATTTTCATTTTAAACTTCCACTGAGCATAGTTTGTACCTTTGATGAAAGGTGGCATTTTAGTAGCAGAACCCTCTAGTCTATTGTCTATAGCTAGATTTTAGAAAGTATAATTAAAGAGATATAATTTAGAACTAACAAAAATTTAAGATCATTAAAGATAAAACTAAAATCACAGTTGAAAAACAGAGTATTTCAAAAATCCTTAAACAAAAACAACCTCTGATACCAAATGTTGGTTAGAGTGGATACTCAAGAGGGGGGTGAATTGAGTTCTAATTAAAATTTATGTTAAAATATTTCTCTTTAAAATCCCCCAATTTATAAAAAAAAGTAAATCTGCAGTGAATTTATACAGATTGTAAATGTTCACATAGCTTCTCAAAGATTGATTAGGTCTCATTTAATTTAACCATAATATCAAAATAACTTTTTATACTAACATACTAAATTACAATGAGTGTAAACACTTTCTAATTTAACTATCAAAGTATATTTAAAAATAGTTTTTTATTTCAAAGAAATAGCAGCGGAGTATAAAAGATATATGTAGTATACTTTAACCTTAAACTAAAGATGCAGAGAAGTTGTAACAAGAGGTTCAGTCTCAAGATGAGACTTATTCCTATAAAATTTATTTAAATTTTGATCCACACCCTGGATTGGGGTTAACAACAGTTTACACAACTGTCCAGACCACGCAGGGACCTCTACCACTGTTCTCTGTGGGAAACAAAACAAGATCAGGCCACACAAGGACTTCTTCCACATTTGACGTGGGTAAACATGAGTTAAGAGTTTTAGAGTGAGGATTTGATATCCTCCATTTCAATACAAGATACAGTGTGTGTTTGTTAGATAAAGAGAGTACACCAGACTACTAGAAAGTAAATAAACAAATCACTTAGAGAGAATAGATAAGAGTTTAGAAAGCTCTAGTGATTAGAAATGCATCTCTAGAATCATTTGATTCAGCATAATTGCTTCTTAGTCCTTCTCTGGTTTTTCTATTAGAAAACAATGTGTTGTAGTTTAGCTTGTGTTCTACAGGAGTGAAAATAATCTCTTGATTCGTCGCTTTTTCTTAAGTGGTGTTGGATTGCACTCCTGAGAGTTCTTGGAATGTCTTTCAATCTTCTTCTTGATCAGTATTGTTCTATTTGTTCAGCACAGTTCTCTTGGGCATATGTATGTTCTTCTTGTTGTATTGTCACACTTGTGAACCACTGCTTACACTTGATACGTGTACTACATCTCAATCTTCCTTATATTCCACTTGTTCTGGCAGTAGGAATAATTCACTTTTCAATGGTATGAGATAAGATTTCGTGACATGCCAACAACTATCATAGAATAACATTAATTTCATTAAAAACATCAAATATGACCATTAGCATTATTTAAATAATATTGACAAAATGTTAAGAAATTGTGTCATCGTGATTATGTAAACGGAATCTTCTTCATGGTATAGTATTCACAGTATTTGGTTCATGGTGTCTCCATGTCACGGTGTGTAGCTCACGGTGTCTGGGTCACGGTGTGTCTTTCACAGTGTCTGGGTCACAGTGTGTCATTCAGGGTGTCTAGGTCACAGTGTGTCCTTCACGTTGTCTGGGTCACGGTGTGTCCTTCACGATGTATGGGTCACGATGTGTCCTTCACAGTGTCTGGTTTATGGTGTGTCCTTCACAATGTGTCAATACTTAGACAAATATCTGTATTTATACTTAAACAGTAATATGCATAATATGGATTACGTTCAATCATTAGAGAGTAATACAAGTCGAAACATATATATAAAGGATTGATAATATATGTGAGATTTGTGATCATGCATAAGACTTGTAAATAATAATGATAGTAATTAACATCAATAAGATTTGTTATCATTAAAGCATGATGTGTAGTTATTATTGACAGTGAAGTTAATTAGAAATATATGCAATTAAAATTTATATTAATTAGCAGGAATATGATTTGTGATCATTAAAACATGATTAATACATGAGGAGTACAACATGATTTATTATCTCAATATTCATTCATTTTGGTATTCATAATAGAAAAACATAATATATTCATTTTATTATTGTTATTATCTCTGTAAGGAAATTTTTTCTCACATTAATTTCCATGGGATACACGATATATTAACCTCTAATTTTCTTGTGTGGTGTATGTACTACCCATTAAATAAAATATCTTAAATCTAACTATCATAGTGGTATTTATATTATCATAGGATGGTATGTTGCATACATATCAACTGATTGCATTGTGGTAAGGGTATAGTTCAAAATATCATCATCAATTAAGATTTTTCCTATTTATGTTTCAACTAGGGAATATTTATCCATGTTCAAATTTTCTAAAAATGTTTTTTAATGAGATTTTACAGTTCTCCAATGATTAGAAAAATAATATTTATCTATTTTTGACTTCTTCCTAAATGAATTAAAATTTATATATGTTTAATTTTATAAATATTTATCATTAATAATTTTCCAAAAATATATGAAAGGAATTGTTTTTAACTTTGAAGGGAATGAGTATATTTTTTCACCGTTGTGATGAATTAATTCTATAAAATGTCCTTTAAAATTATTTTAAATTATTTTAAAAGAATTTTTTTATTTTTATTATTGCACATTGTTTTAATAAATAAGTTATTCCCAATGTGAGAATTGTATTTTACATAATAAATTTTCAATTATTTTATTATAGTATTGTCATGAATGAAAAAATAATTCATTGAGTCTTATTATTAATTTATTGGATTCGTTATGAAATATTCTACCAAATATTTTCAAATGTTTAATGGTCATTTTTTACTATGGATGTTTGATTTTTTTATATGTCATGTGTTACGGTTAATGTATTAAAATTTCATTATTTAGTTTTTCAATATGAATGTTTAGGTTCGTTACATTTCACCCATTTCATTTGGGGAATGCATTGTACAATGTAAGTGACAGGTGGGGCCCACTATACCCATTGATTCAAATTTATGTCTCATGAGACACACTATATTGGTTATTGGAAAAGGACATATCCATTTATGCATGGTTTTTTGGAGAAAGACATAAAAATTTGTTTATGATGTCCCACATTATTGATTACCCCATTATGACATTGGTTATTGTTAATCCATTTCATTATTAGACCCGTAAAATATACATGGTTAAATTTCCTTATCATGTGATTATTTGATCAACTTCTATTTGTTCCATATTATGCTCAGGTTATTTATTAAATGGAATGTGATTCTTTTACTCATCTTTTAATAATAATATAGGTTTTTATGATAGATTTCATGCATTTATACCCTTCCTGAGAATCTGATCTCGCCATATTTTTATGTTCTATCTTTCCCCAAGATTGTAAGAAGTTTATTATGACATCGAGGGTTATTCTAATGGGAATAATGGTTCTCTAAAATATTATACTATTTATATTTTTAGATTAAAATGTAATTTAAATTTAAAATGTGTACCTTGATTAACAATAATAATAAACTATTGGGTCCTTTGTGATGAGATTTCTTAAATATTATGCGTATGTAATAAATTAAGGCAATAAATCTGGGCTATTAGAGTATTGGTTTATAAAAATATTATCTATGAAGTTAACCAAAAAAATATTATTAGTCTCTCATTAGATCTGTGATTGTGGTGGGGGGACTATTCAATTCAAATAGAATCACAATAAACACAAATTATGCATTCAGCGTTGGGATGTTTTTATATGAAATATCCTCCCATTTTACCTTTAAATGATGTAATTATGATCTATAGAAAATCATTTAAAAGTATTCATCTACTATGATCTAATACAATAAGTCATTGATACATGGTAGAGGATACCCATTTTAATCATTATCTAATAAGATCCTGATATTCAATTTGTAATTTCTTTGATCCATCATTCTTATTGAAAAAAATTGTTTGTTCACAAAATGGAGAAGCAGAACGTTAGATATAACCCTTGTATAGATTTTCTTACAGCCTTTTCCTTATTTAATTAAATCCAAATACATACATTCTATATGGAATCATTCATATAATAATATTTCCTGGTATGAGTTTTATTGAAAAATGATTATTACACTTTGGCATAATATAAGGAATTTAATGTAGAATAACATTAGTATATTTTCCTAAAATAGACATGTAATCATTTATTCCATCCTTTGTGGTCATTTATTCTAGAAATCCTACATTGTTTTGAATCATGACCCATATTATATAATTTTAATCACATTAGAGTTCATAATTATTCCTATATTGATAGTTGACAATACGATGATTTGGGATATGAAATACAATCAATTTCCCACATAAATTGATATGTTCTTTATGAAAGGAAATACAAACCATGCAAAAAAATTTGAAAAATTATTATAATGGAATAATAATTAGATATTTATTAAGAATTCTACTGAAAATAATAATAAGAAAATTTTTTATATCTTAAATGAGATCATTATTACACTATGTGATTTTATAGGTACTATGATATCTATTTCATAACATATTTATTCCATATTTTTTTACAGCATGTGTCATATTAATGAAAGTGATAATATAAAAAATAGGATCCATACCGATCTAATATTTTGATTAAATGTACCTCACATAATATCGTTATTATGATCTACCAAATAGCAGTGACTGAGAATGTTATTACATGTTCCCTATGTTTGGATTTTTTGAGGAAAATTTGATTCATTACACCATGAGTTAGGTAATTGACTCAAAAAGTGTCCCAAATCATTGTATGTGAAGTTTTATAGGGTTGGTAGATCAACAATTGGGACCTTTTTCTCCACCACATTTTTAAATTAAACTATTAGAATTACTAAAACAATTTATGGTTGGTGCCCTTTTAAAGCACACATTAAAAAATTCCCCAATCCATAAAGGAAATAACCATGGTGATTCTTCATGGTCATTTGTAATTTTTGGGGTTAAAATGTATTCCCCCATGTAAATTAGCCTTAGGGAAAATTGGTATTTCCTGTTCTATTTCCCTCTCTGGAGTAATGAGGTACCCTATATTATATATCTGCCCTTATCAGGAACAGAAAAAATTTATTGTTTCTCTAAATTATATTATGAATAAATCCTTTAAGAAAAAATTATTAAATTCAATGAATAAATGATCATTATTACATTCAGGATTATAGATAAAACCATTGGTCTATCTTGTGAGCGTTGTGATTACTTCATTCAATCGTCCAATGGATTAATCCTCTTTTATTGAAAATCCATTAATTCCCTCTCCATATTCATATAAATGTTTTAAGTAAAATACATGGAGAATAAATTATTTTGAAAATCTTTTAATTCAATGGAGTTTTTCATTTTGGGATCAATCACATTGTCACTCTCACAAGTTGTAAACCTGGACCAGTTTTGTTACAACCAATAATATAATCAAAATGTAGTTAACATGTGTGTCGAAAAATAAGAATCACAATGGAATAATAACGTAAACGGAATTAAACTATAAAATGGAGTTCTCCATGAAAAAATATTGTTATTATATAATAGTTTTAGTTCAACATATATCATGTATTGCTAAATTGTATTTGGGTTTTATCAATCCCCTTTTCCTATTCCCTTAATGTAACCATGAAATAAATCTATCTTATTTTTTATAAAGATAAAGTGATTTATAAATTATTGTATCCAAGTAGTTTATAAGAACTTTTTTAGTCTTATTCCCACTTATCATAAACCAAAGTGACAATCATGTCAATTACCTACCAATCATTTTCGGTGATATTACCTCCATGTGAATATGCACCACAACATCATACATTTTCTAGTATCTAGATTGGGTTGTGTTGGTAAGAAAACAAAATACTCAATACATTAATTATTTAACATACAATCATATACACAGACTCATATTTAGTGTTTCTATTATAGATTTCTAACCCTAATTCTCAAAAATAGATTCTCTAACCACCGTAAATAAAAAATCATTTTCCTGCTCGAAACTGTAGTGACAAAATCTTCCCATGCATTATTTTTCATTATATTCAGGATTTTTAATTTAAATTACATTAATAATAATATCCCATGAACTATTAAGATTTGTTTCCTTAGAAAATAACTATATAAAAATCTTATTTTACAAAACTAATGATCATTTATCTATAATGAAGCCTTAATAGACCTTCTTCATGACATTCCTATAGTAAGATGTTTATTGAAAAACTAAATAATCAAGAAAAAGAAAGGTGTGGACTTAAATTCTAATTAAGGGATGAATAAAAATTTAATAAGGTATTTTTTATAATCAGAACTGAAAAACATGAGCATATCAATAATATCATAACATCACGAGGGATAATAATAAGAAAAAAATTTAAACAAGGAAGCATAATAGCTATAAAAAATCATAATAGTATTTAATAAAAAACTTGACTCATGCGATAATAAAATTATAATGAGTAACAACTTTTAGCTATGGACCAAACATTATCATAGGGAAACATAACATTCATGAGCTACACCATCAGTGCCCCTGGTTATGTGTAAAAAATGAACACATGAATAATTGTCTTAGGAAATATAAACTCTTAACCAATGAATTATTAGACCCCAAAGTTAATTTATTCGTATATACATGTGCCACAAAAAACTTATTCAATTTTAAAATCATAAAAAACCCAAGGAAATAAAATATGTTGTGTAAAAAATCCCAATGAAATTTATTACCCCTTCTTAACGAACCCATGAATATAAAATGGGATTCCTAAAATAGAAAAATTCTATTGAATAAATTCATGAACTAAAATATTTGATAATGAAAAAAATTTCAAATAAAATAATCAAAAAATTAAAAAACAATTTAGAAAGAATACTGAACCATAGATCTATTAAGAATAATTGTAATTGAATATAATTAAAACCAAATCAGGAAGCATTCAATTCTGGAAAAATTTTGGATTCATTGTTTTTAAAAGTTATGGTATCAAGTATTATTAAAAATCTCTCCGTCATTTAAAAAAACATTTGAAGAAAATTTATTAGGATAAAAAAAATTTTCCCTAGAAATAAAATAAATAAAATCATTTATAATGGAAATTCAAATTATTAAAAAGTTTAAGAAAAAAATATATAACTCAAAGAAAAGAGTTTGAGGTACTAATTCCCTTAAATTTACCCTCAATTTATATGGATGTGACTTAAACTCATGTATCATAAAGAAAATAAAATTAACTAACTATTTGAAAACATTAAATATATATATATATATATATATATTTAAAATTAATTAATTAAAATTAGCTTCATGTATTATATTTTTAAAATTGATTTTTGATATCGGTTGTTAATAAACTTTACCATTTTGAAATAGGTTTGTATAAGAGGTTTAGATAATCCTTTGTCTCCAAAATTTTACAATAGAGAAATAATTAAAGGTAATATAATATATTTTTTATAAAATATTATAAGTAATTAATTCTATTACATTTACCTTTTAGTCACATTTCATGAAGATGAAAATGGTGATGAACTGGTTTCAGGTTAATCACTGATATAGATGGATTACCTAATAAAGGTAGGTAATTTGGGGGTTATCATTAATTAAAAATAATTAATTATTTATATCAGTTATATAATATCATATAATAAATAAATTTAAACTAAAATATTTTAGGATGATGTTAGTGAGGATAGAGTTCACTATTCCATAATGGAGGTAGTTTTCTGGTACACATGGATGATGTTTTCATTTTTTGAAGTGTGTAATAAAGAATTAGCATGTCTTATAAATTAATAAAACTAAACATAATATATATAATAAATATTTTTTTATACCTCTTTCAGAAAATTTGGGTTATCCAAGGATGGTAAATGAAACATGTATCTCTATGGAGGCGGTACTCTTTTGTACAAGTGGTAAACATTTTTTCCATAAAGGAAAATGAAAATGTGGTTAACTATTATTCCATAATTATAATAAAACAATATTAAATAAATTACATAGAATTTATATTATATTACAGTGCAATAAAATTTTGGGAGTATGAATTTTATATAAACTCATATAAATTACAAATGAGCGGCTCTAAATTTATACCACACTTCTTGGATTTTCTACATTCAAAGAGATGTTATGAATTTATGGGATGGACTTATAAGAATACTTAAAACAGTTTAAGGTGAATATTAATTTTTATTATAGTTTTAGTGATTGTTTTAGATGAACTGATATGGTTTTTATGTTAAGGGATATAAAGATAATAGTTCATCTTTTATATGTAAAAAGATATGGAATTTTTTTAAATTCCAAAATTGATTTCATAAAGGGAAGTTACACTAAAGGAAAATAATTCCAAAATTATGAAATAATAGATTGGGGAATGGATAATGTTGAAAATGGCATCAACCACCCAATCCAACACATTTTTGTACAAGTTTTTTTGTCATTCCTTCTTGGTAAACCATTTTATAGCTATTTATTTTTACTATGGTAACTAGATTTATATATATGTAATTTAAACATTATGGAATAAAATAAAAATGTTTATATTACATATTTTTGTCCTAATGATTCAAAATTTATTAAAAAATTTATTATATAATATTTCTAATTTTTTAAAAAACCAAAAGTCAAAATTTATAATGTATAAAAACAATATTTAGGAATAAAATTAGTTATGTTTTGAAATGTCGAATATTGGTATATAAATTAAAACTACAGTTTTGAAGAAAAAAATATTTTCACTAATAAAATATGTATTTTATCTTAAAAATGATTCGTAAATTTATAATTTATTATTAAATACTACTAATGACATAAAATTTAGGATATTTATAAAAAATTAACATTTAATTTTCACATAAAAATAAATATTTCTAGAAATAAAAATTACAATATTAATTTGATATTTTTGAATATTTTTTACGGTGAATTTAATATTTGAAAATTAAAATTAAAAAATAAAAAAAATTAAATTTTAGAAATTCAGATAACATTTTTAACCATTATTTAAAGGTTATATTTGTTTAGTGTATAACCATTATTATAAATATAGTTCTATTAATAAAAATATTAAAAATAAACAATATTAATTTTAGATGATAAGTTTTATACAAGAAAAATATTTTATTTTCTCCTTTACTTAACTTACTGGTAAAGTATTAAAAGAGACTTATAATTCATAAGTTGTTTATAACAATTTATAAAATTCTACTAAATAGATTCCATATATTGGTAAAATTATATTTTAATAAAAATATTTTTTTACAGTTAGGGTTTTGTGTATGTGTGTATAAATATATCGAAAAAATAAACTTTTAAGGAAGAATATATCCCTGAATCATTGTCTATCACAATAATCATCCTATCTATTGTCAAATTATCATATGAATATTTCAAATATGAATCCATATCCTATAAAATATCTAATCATCTTAACTTATTAAATAATTTTCCAATAATGATATATATTATATTTCATTTTATTATACCATAATTCCTATCATGTTATGCTTATTTAAATTTCAATATGAATGGAAATTTTATTCATATGTATTATTCTTCATGATGTTGTATAATGAATAATGTTTTATATTTAGCAAAAAACACTAAAGATAATGCACACATAAGATATATGCTCAATAGGTAACATATTTCCCTTGTATAAGGATTCGATATATATGATATTTCACATCCCTTTTGTAATTCAAAAGATTTAAAATTTCATTATTATCCGTATTTTGTTTTCAATTGATGAAAATAAATATATAAGAATTATATCCATACCAATAGAGTATATAGGTTTTTTATAATATCGGTGGAAGACCTATGTTTTCATCCATGTGGAAATAACATAATTTAAAGGTTCTTCCTTTATAAATAATATTTTTTTCATCTCTAATAAATATGTAACATTTCAGACTTAGTAAAACAATATTACTAGTTCATAAAAAACTAAACACCATTTGTATTATTTTCATCTTAGTTCATAAGTGTGTCAATATCAAGATTTATCTATTCTCTAATATATTGTGCATAATATATTTTTTATACTCATGAATAATATATTATATCTATTCCATAAGTTAATTTCATCAGTAATAATGTTCTCAGAATAATATAATAATAAATAATAAATAATAACAATAATGAATAATTTAAGAATTTGTTTTCATATATATATATATAAATAAATAACAACCAATGTTCCATGGATCCACTCAAAATTTTCTAGCTTTTGTATAATTATAATTATTGAACATCATTAACATAAATATCCATCCCCATTTTGAAATAATTTAAAATATATAATCAATTATTGGCCCCACCAACTGATATACCATTATTCACCGCCAACATTACTTAACAAATTGGGGCGAATTTTTTTTTCAAAGATAATATCACAAGTGAATATATCCAATTTGAATCCATGTATTTAATAAATCATAAATGGATTTTGATCAGTGTGGGAAACAATTTTTAGTTATAGAAGAATCATATGAAACAATAATTTCAATCATTATGCATGTATGTTTATAGCGATACTATGTTTGGGATATCAATAAATATGGATAGTGGGGATGTTTCATAAATGGGTTGATGATAACTTGATGCTATTGTGATATATATTAATTATTTTGGGGATATTTAACCAAAAAAATTACATGAAGGTGATGTCATGTACGTCTTCACATTATGGGTGGTATATGTTAATAAATACAAAAACTGTAAACCTAAATTATGAAAATCCAAATTAAAAATTATATCTAACACTTTTGAGTACATTAGGATGCAACTAAATGAATATTTTGATGCTATATTCAATTGTTTTGTTTTTTTATAGTACAATCATGGTCTCTGAGAAATCCTTGATGATGTAAATATTCTCAAGTGAATCTTGAGAATATTTTATTTCCAATTTAACTTAAGAGTTTTGGGACATTTGGAAGACGAAAAAAAAATTAGTGAAATTTCATATTTTTAATTTTACACTTGTCATATATCAGATGAGAATTTTTGATAATAAGGAATATGAAATGGAAAAATCTATGAAGGTTGAAATAATTTCCATTTATAAGATGACCATGGAGGATGAACTGGAAAAAATAAAAGGTGTATGTATTTAGGTATGTCTTTTCCTCAAAATCTAGAAGTGGGAAAAGGGATGTAATAAGGGGAAATACCCCTCATATTTTTTTAAATGGAAATATTGGGCACATTTCATCCAAGTGTGTGGAGAAATTTTAGAAATATGGTGATGATAATGGAGTCCTGGTAGAGAAATCCTCACCCAATGTGACCGGTAACAATATTATTAAAAAAACAACTTCAACATGACAAATGAGGTTTCAAAAGATAATGGTGTTTTAGATAAATGTTACATAGTTTAAGTTTAATAATATAAATATTATATAGAAATGGTTTTGGTTGAATTTGTGGTATGTTCACAAACAAGGGTAGAGAGTGAAAAGGGTAAAGGAGAAGTGGAAGGAAGAGTTGATCTCCTAGATGAATTGGATTACAAAAAAGAAGTGATAGATGATTTTAGATTAAAAATATGATGAAATAAAAAATATTACCTTGTGATGAAGAACTATATAGAAAACAACAAAAATAATGAATGTCATAGATGAATATGTAAATTAAAAATCTCAAATTCGAAAATCCTAAATCCTCCAGGATGATTTTTGAGTAAAAGTTCACAAAATATAAAAAAAATAATGTTATTGATTTTTTGAATGAGTTGGTTAATTATTATTTAAAATAAATAAAAAATATATTTTAGGATTTTTTACTTCTATAATGAAGTTTTGATGATTATGGGTGACATCTAACTCCATGTAAGAGATCATGAAAGCATATCACAAAACTGACAAAAAATATGAATGTTCAACATGAGTGACATTAAAACATTAAATCAATGGTTATCAAAGGAGAAATTTATATATTAATTAAAATGTATGTATGGTTCATGTTCATAAATTGAAATAAATTCCGTTATATTTATGACTACAAGAATCCACTCTAAAGATAAAGCTCTACTTGGTAACGAATTAGAATCATAATGTTCAAAGAATGAATGAGAGAACTAGTGTAGTGGTAATATCACAAAAGAGTGAACCTCATATCAAGTGATATTGTTTTTGATATATTACATATACCAAATATTTTTTTTTCAATAACCACATGCTAGGGATGGGAACCAAAGAATATAAAGTAAGAGGGAAAAGTTCAATGTTCAAGGAATTTATTGATTGTGACTATATTTGTATATAGAATTTCGAAAAGTGGTTTGAAATTACTCATCATAAATAATGATCTATTTCTTGATGAATACATAAATGGAAAATACTCAAAAAAATTAAGGAATTATTTTATTGGCTAAAATACAAAATTAATTTCCATATTTACATGATGAAGTTGGTGCATCATACTGTAAATAATATAAGGCATGTCTGTCAAAAAAATTGTGCATCTAAAAACATGGACCATAGAAAATGCAACAACAATATAGTGGTTAAGTAGATATCCCATAAAGAATAAAACCATTCTAGTGTATATGTCAATGATAATGGATGTACTATTCAACAAGCAGATTATAAGGATATCATTATGAACATTAAGTTTTTCTTGGAAGGTGTCGTTACATTTAGTAAGGATGAAAGACTAAAGATTATTAGCTCTAGAAAATACATTTTTGGGGAGAATATATGAGGTGTTCATATCACATGGTTGTTAAATGACCCAATTAAAACATACACAATTGCATATAAATTTGTTATTCAAAGCATGTAATAACATTACTATGAATAAGTGTATTGTCAAAGGAAAAGGAAATGTAGTTGTTATGTCGGAAAAGTGAATGAAGTGAAATATATATTTTTCTAGAGGAGAAGATTATATGTGAATTATATTTATTGTTTATGTAAATAGGTTTTGGTATAAATGGATTTTCAATTTGACACAATAATATTTTGAAGATATAATGAAAATTGAGGGAGCTCCATATCATCCAAAGACAAAACATAATAAAAAATGTGTCATTCATTTCAGAAGGATAATATATCCCAAAAATACATATATTGAAGAAATTTATAAATTCTACCAGAGCATTTAAACTAGTTAATGTTTATGTTTTTACATATATCTCATCATGATCCATTTGTGGTAATAGATATTATGACCATTTCATTAATGATTACAGTTGGATGGATTATATAATGATCGTCACTAGTAAGTTATTACTGCTTATCTATATAATAAAGTATCATATGATGTCTAAAAAATGGTGGGACATAAAAATATGAAATTATGAACTGATAATATAATGACGTTTACTAGATTCCGGGTCCAAAATTATCTCAAATAACATGGGATAATGTTCCATGATTCAGTAGTTAGAATGCCTTAGCATAATGGTGCAGCTGAGAGGAGATATAGGAATATAAAAGACATTGATAGAATTATTACTGTTGAAATTTACCTACATGAGTTTATTTGGAAGCAATAAACAATAAAATTGGTCTATATCTCTAATGGAATTTTTTTCCAAAAATATTAAAGGACTCTTTATGAGATATAGTATAAAATGATGTTGATTTTTAAGTACTTTTGAAACCCATGTAATATTAGTTTCATTATCAATAATTATAAATAAAGAAATTATATATATTTTGGAGTGAGGTATATTTCATGGAGACATAGAAAAAATAATCACTTATAAATTCTTCAAAACGTGGCTATAAAATTTTAAATACAATATTTATGTAAATATTGTATATATTGAGAGAAATTATCATTAAATTGGTACGAAATTATAAGATGATAGTGGTGAGTAGATAAAAATATCATATTGAGAAGATGTACCTAATAAATATTAAAAATAGGATTTTGATAATGATTTTGATGATTTTATAATAATATATTTAAGAATATAAGGATATGAGCTGAAATTGACAACTATAATATCATCAGTGAATTGATAATTATTGTGTAGGCGATGAGAATGAAGTCTCTATGAAAATAATCATTTGCATTAAAATAATTTCCATAAGGTTTTAAATCATATACACTAAATGTATATTGTATTTATGTGTTGAATTCTGT
The DNA here is from genome assembly GCA_963277665.1 of Viscum album. Lineage (NCBI taxonomy): Eukaryota > Viridiplantae > Streptophyta > Magnoliopsida > Santalales > Viscaceae > Viscum > Viscum album. The sequence continues at coordinate 788,291,409 of OY728128.1, read as the reverse complement.
GTTATACAAAATCAATAAGAATCAAATATAAGTTATTATTTTGTGGTAGATACAAACGATGTAATTGGGACAATATTGGTCTCCCTTTGAAATATAACTGTAGAAAGAGTGGTGTCTTAAAATCGTATTTAATTTTTTTCAAGAGGATATCCTAGATAAAGGGAATCTATGTTAAAGAAAATTTTTCCCTAGTTTAAAAGCACGAGAAAATTAGAATGCTCATAGGCATATCAGTGAAAAGGGAATTCATATATTTCTAGTTGAATATTAATTCCAAATTTGTAAATTTATTTCCAAAAAAACTAGTGTACATAGTAAAACTATATGGTTTCATTGTCCATAGAAATGATAATGATTTTTCAATGTGATAAGTAATGGTATGGGTTGAATCGGGAACCAATAACATGGTATACAAAACTTAATCAAATCTTGTATAACAACGATTTTTAGTTTGGTGTAGTTGATTAGATTATCTATGTAAAAATGAGATTTATAAAATTATAATGGTACTATTATACATATATTTCACAATATTATTTTGTATTAGATGATTCAAAATGAAAACAATATGACAATTCATGAAGTGTGAGTTTGAATGTTAATGATTGGTGCGGAGACAATTTTCCATTGTTTGTAAGTGATACAAGGAAAGAATGGTACATTCAATTATCAATATAATTATTCTCCGGAAGTTCTATGAACATTTTGAATAGAATATTCTTATGATATTACATCTCTAATTGAAACTCAAATTTAATTGTAAATGTTTGAAGAGGTAAAAGATATCATTATCCTAGAGTATATGTAGAGCCTTAAAATCATATTATAACTAACAACGATAAGACATTCCATGACTTTTATAAAATGAAATGACGTATGGTAACAAAAAAATCTAATTAAATCCACATTATATATATAAAAAAGAAATACTATGGTGTATCTTTGCAAAGAAATATTTTTGTTTTTTATATAGTTCAACAACTAAACAGTAGTTTTCTATATATATCAATATAGATTGGGTCTATTCCATGAATGATATAATGTACATACTAGGTGGTTATTTAATCTTGATGTATTTTTAATTTCATTGCCTCAAAAATCAATAAATAATTTATCTAAATACATTATATATTAATATATTATGAAAAATCAAGACCATATACAATTATCATCGATAAAATTGAAGCTTGAATACATTGGAGTTAATGTGAAATCTCTGAATGAAAATAATTATGATAATTCAAGTGCTATAGAACATCCAAAAATTCATATCCACTAGTTAATGACAGGTCACATTAAAATAAAATATCAATTTATTAAGGATAAATTGAAACATAGTTTTGTTACATAAGAGTATGTGCCAACTAAATATCATGTTATATACATTTTGTAAAATGTCATAACCATGGAATATTTTAAAAGTAATTAGATGGAACTTTTAATCAAGTCGAATCCATATAATTGACCAATGAGGGTGTGGATACCCCACTACTAACTAATTTTTTTTCATTTTTTCTTTGAGATGATCTTAATTCGATTCTATATTATTAAAAATAATGTATTTACCTTGGGTTTTATTTTAAAAGGGGGAGAAATCTTATTGAAAATGTCAGAATAGTTTATTTAGTGGGAGAGATCATTAGTATAAAAATTGAATTTGACATCATTTCATTAACATTTATTATCCAAGAATTATAATAAAAAGATTCCCTGAGAAATTATATTTTTTTTATTCACTAACTGATATTAAAATCACACTCTAAACATCGTTTACAATGAAAACAAATGTTAAATGGTCTCATGGTTGAATTTTAGTTTCTTTTTTTTTATAACCAATGATAAATGTGAAGATGACCTTCCAATTTTGAGAAATCCTACATGAAAGATGTTAAATAAGTCATATTAAATGTCCTAGTATATTATTTTATTGGTTATAAATCCAAAAATAAACTTATGGATCAAATGTTCTGGATGTTGGAAATAAAAATTCTCTAAGAGAATTTTTACATAATGAATACATTCAATGACAATATATATTGATCTATAACTATTTTTGAGATAAATGTAAATTTAAATCAATGACTGGGAACTGATATAAAACTAGGTAACCATTTTTAACATCTGTTTTTTGATAAATAGAAATCAAAAGTGACTTTTAACATATGTTACTAAAAACTGATGTTAAATGTCCTCTATGATAAATTTTAATGGGTGTTTTTCATGAAACAACACTAAAATAAGGATTTTAATACTGGTTATGAAATAAACTATGTTAAATTTTTTATGATGATACTTTAGCATCAGTTTTTAAAAAATATGATGCTAAAACCCAAATTCATGACTGTTTCAAACCTTAGTTATATATTTTCAAGATGTTAAAAGTAATTTTTTTTAAACATTCATTTTAATTTTTCAAATAATGCCATATTTTTAATAGAATTCTTCTGAAAAAATTTTATTTACTATATATAAGTCCATATTCTTTTTATTTTATCATTTTTAGCTCCTATTCCAATCAAATTTTCAACACTTCTACAATTGATTATTTGATCATGGTATCTATTGTAATCAATAAATTTATTGATTATTTATTTATTTCTACACAAAACATCTTTATTATTGTTTTTTAAAGATTAATTCTTCTTCTAACCATGTTATAAAGATAAAATGTCCTCATGAGATTTACTAACTATCATGAAAAATTCATGATCAATTTATGTTTTCATTACCACATGAGTTGTTTTCAAATTTTTATAGAAATGGGGATAGATAATGTATTGATGCATAAAAAACTAGTAAAATATTTAAAATTAGTTCAAATATATAAGTTAATTTATTATCATTTGGTGTATTTCTTTTTCACTTCATGATTCTCATGGTTTCATTAAAATGAATAGTATCTATTAAAATATATATAAGTCAAAATTATGATGGATATAACTTTTTTTATGTCTGTCCTTTTTAACTCCACAACCAATTAAATAAGATATTTGTGGAATGTTCTAAATCATGCATAACATTTAATTTCACTTTTAGAAAAACTAATGTAAAATTTTACTTATAACATCAATTTGTGAAAACAATAGATGTTAAAGTCTCATATATGTACTTATAATATCATTTTTTAATGAACCATCATTAAAAAAAGGGTTTTAATGCTGGTTTCTGAATAATCATATGTAAAATCATTGCATTAGTAATTATAATGATGATTAATATCAATAAAAATGATAAAAACATATGGAATTATACATTCAACTTCTATTTTTAAAAATGACATCAAAATTAAAAAAAATTTCATTTTGATGTCAGTTTAAAAAACCCACATCAAAATTCCTACTTTTAATGTTAGCGAAAACAATGATAGTTAAACATTGATGTTAACAAATTATATAAATGATGTGAAAACACCTTTCTCTCCTAGTGGTATTTCCATGATTAACTAAGGGGAGAAATGAAACTGGGGAAGTTTTTCTAACATTGATGATGTTTAAGTGGTTCTCTCAATAAAGAAATATCATATAGTTTTAACCAATGGGGTTTTTATTGTAGTAGTTTATGATGGTGGTTGAAGATAATTTTTTTCTACTGATTCTAATAGTTGGAATTGATAATTATTACCCATTTGGTAAAAAAGTGGTGTTTCATTGATGATATTTTTATGTTAGTCTTGTTTCTCACACGAGGAATGACTCATGTAGGTTTATTATATGATTGACTAAGTCTTTGATCCCAGTCTTCCATTATTGAGTGTAATTACTGGTTAATGAAAAATTTACATGGGTAATTTTATCAAATGAAGTTTCTATGTATTAATGTGTTGTCAACATATCCAAAGGAGATATTATTTGGAAAAAATGATCTTGGTGATGTTTGGAGGTTTTTATTATAATGTTTTATGAAAAATATTATTTAAAATTTTATCATACATTGATATAGTTATAATTTTTTTTCAAAAACAAATATATTGGGATGTTGTATAGTTTTATATTGTGTAGTGTCCATGATTAACAAATCATAATGGATGTTCATAGGTGATGAATTATATGGTAGAATACATAGATCAGAATCAAATTCTATATAGAATAAAATTGAGTACATAGTTGTAAGGTGGTAATTTTCAGCCCATTATGAATCATAGTATGTGTATTTAAGGATGAAATGTTAGTATGACTGTGTATAGTGACCCAGCATTTCAAACATTAGTTCTACATAATTTTAGTGATTAACTATCACGACTAGTCCTCAGGGCCCATGCCGTCACTACCCCAAGCCCGCCCTCCATAGGCCAGGGGCTGGCGACTAGCACCAAGGCATAATTCCTGGTAAAAAAGGGAAGGCATTGCCTTTGTAAAGTAAACAAACACCACAGAGCAAGCAAGTAGAAGTAAACACTAAGTAAAAACTTGGTACAACAGTAAGTGAGGAAAAGTAAGTGGGCCAGAATACTAACCCAAACTGAAAGTAAAGTACAACTGAAAAAAAGAGTACAACAACTTAAACGTAAAGCCGCAGCCTTGAGCCATCCACTGGAAGTCCCAACTGAAAGGTGGACACAGATAGCCTCCACAGCTCCTCGGGTCCAGCCGTCCAGTCCCAGTACGTCCCCCCCAGTGGTCCAACTCCAGGTACCGACCTACTCCGCAAGCCCCAACCATGATCAATGTTGTCCGTCGTTTGCAACCAACACAATGTAGTGCGAGCATAGCCCGTGCAGGGGTGAGTATAAGCTACTCAGCAGGGACCTCGAGACCCCCGAAGGTCTCCCAGAATCCACAAAGGACAATCCACAAGGGAAAGATGCAATCAAGAATTAACATCTGACAATACATAGGTATATGCCCATAAATATACCTAAGTCATCAATTCAAGTTCAACTCCAACATCTGAGCCCAAGTACAACCCAGTCCACACAGGAAAGCATAATGTAATTCACACAGGATATCAAGTCAATCTTATCGAAGATTTGGATTGAAAGTCAATATTCATCTCAAAAAGGTATACTTCTTTGTATGACGATAGCGATGATCAGATGTAGCCACTGATTCATCTAAGCCGTCGGACCCACACATGATCGGTAGGTACTAACTCATGCAATGACCCACAAAGGATCGATAGGTAACTAAACCCCGCAATGAGCCACACAGGATCGGACCCACACAGGATATGTAGGCACTAGCCCACAGAGGACCGCTGAGCGCTAACCCACACAGGATCGGTAGCACTGATCCACGTAGGATCGCTGAGTGATGTAGTCGTTGATGTCGAATCCATGGAGGATTTCTGTACAGTCGGCATCGTCGTCGTAGTCGCAACCATCTCTTGGGTTCCCGCACACAGCAAGCTCATTTCGGAATGGTCCACTCCACGAGCCGAGGGGCTGATACATCAACTGACATGATGTTCGGAGTTGATGTATCCAAAAGTTCCGTATCGTCAACAGAAAATCAACATCACAAACGGTTCGTCAATCGGCCGCCCGGTCTGAGAGTTATTGGCTTTTTCGTCTAAGGGGCCCAGTTGGTTTTTTAGTCAAAACCTACCCGAACGTACTCCAACTGCCCCAAGCCTCGAGCGGAGTAAGCCAAAAGGTGTATCTCACTAAGAGGAATCCAACAAAGTCAACGACGCGTCAATCGGATATCCGGAGCTCAAGTTATAAGCGTTTCGGCTCCAAGGGCCCGGTTCGTTTCATGTACGAACCAACCCGACCAAACCCAAATTTCTCCAAAACCTTGAGTGTAATATACCAAAACGACCGCCTCGATCCATGGATCGCATCGCATCTGACGGTTCATCGATCGGAGGTCCGCAGCCCATGATATCAGAAAAATACCAAAAGAGGACCACGAATAGGGGGTTCGGGCCCGGTCCGACACAGCCCGATAACCCCTGGGTCGGCCCAAACCGGGTCGACCTGACCCGGGTACGAGTCCGGCCCATTAGGGCGTGGACCGGCATGGTGGGTTAGGCCCAACTCAGCTGGTGCGGCCTGGCCTAGCTCACTCGGCATGGCCAGCTTAGCCAGGTGGCTTGGCCTTAACGGCCGAGCGGAATGGTGCGGGGGGCGCGCTGCCCCCCTGTGTGAAAACACGGCACCCATGAGGGGGGCCACACCTGCAGGCCAGCCGGGGGTTACGACCCCCGGTGCTTCCCCCTGAGCGGCCGGCTGCTGCCTTTACGGGATCGGCATGGGCCGGTCCCCACGCTCCGATGCCGGCAGCCCAGAATCGGTCGTCGGTCCCTACTCCATCGCGGCCTAACATGTTTCGCAATAAAATAAAACCAACAAAGGGGAGGAGGGTCGGCCGTGTTCGTGCGGTCTGACCTCCTCCCGTTATTGCGATATCAGGCGGCTCAAATTGAAAAGAAGAAAGAAACAGAAGTAATCACAAACAAACAATTAAAATAAAACCCTACCTCAAGCGTAGTCATCGAACGAGGTTGCCGCGGAAAGGGACGTCGCAGAATTGATCACCGCGGAAGAAGGCAGATCATCGCGTCACGGAGGATTGGTGTCTCCCTTCCATTGATGTGGAAAAAAAGAACGAGGTGATGCACTTCGTGTCGTCGATCTCTGAGGAAGGTGTCTCTCACTGTTGTCCGTCGTTGGAGGTCGCCGTTCTTCGCGTTCTTCGTCGAGGAGGAAGAACTTCAAGAACCTAACAAAAATCTCCCAAACCTCTCACAACCCAATAACCCTTAATAAAATAAGAGTTTTCCTTATTTTATTTCTGAGGCCATGCATTTTGAAAATCAAAAATGAAAGAATCAAATTAATGAATTAATTGAAACATTTAAACAACCCGAATTAGTTGAGGCGTTTCATAAACAGAAAAATGCAAGGGTTGACATCCACTTATCAGGGGTGCGAGTGCATTACCTTAATTAAAATGGGGTTGAGGAATTTTACAGAAATGGTGAGGCTTGTGTGGGAACCACCTCACAAATATCCTACCTAGTGGGTAGGATATTGTGGGTCCCACTCCAAACACTTATCTTAGGTTAAACAACTTTAAGTAAAATAAAAATTGATTGCACCATTTTTATTTTATTCCTTTACATAACCCAAAAAAAATTAAAAACCATACCCGAACAATCGCAACTCCGGAAAAGGTGTTTCTACGCAATTTATGACGCTGCGATTCCATCGGTGCCCTCAGAATTCGATTCCGAGCACCGGATCAAATGTTAGAAAAACCCGCTCATTCGTTCACTGAACGTACCTGAGCCAATCTTGGGAAAATGATTCTGGGCACACCGGGCCTCAAAATTAGGTGTTGTCAGAAACTGTTTTCTTGTAAAATCCTAAAGAAAATTTAAGAAATAAAATTTCCTTTGAATTTTTAAGGGTCATTACATTACTCCCACCTCAGGTCTTTACGTCCCCGTAAAGATAAATCATAAACTTGGGAAACAAATGTGGGTACTGAGCTCGCATATGAGCCTCCCGATCCCAAGTGCTCTCCTAGAGGTTCTCGTACTGCCGTCTGATGCACACTAGAGGAATTGACCGTCCACGTAGGACCCACTCATGTCGATCCTCAATCTTCACTGGGACCTCCGAAAACGTCACCTCATCATCAATGTCCAGCTCCCCATGGTCAATGATTTGCATCGGGTCGTGCACGTATCTCCTCATCTGGGATACGTGGAAGACGTCGTGAAACCGGTGCAACTGAGGTGGTAGAGCCAGGCGATAAGCCACCTCTCCAATCCTGTTGAGGACCTGGAATGGTCCGATTAAGCGCGGAGATAACTTGCTGCCCCGACCAAATCTTCTTAATCCACGTCGAGGTGAGACCCGCAAGAAGACGTGGTCGCCATCCCCGAACTCTAGTGGCCTCTGCCTTTTATTAGCATAAGACTTATTCCGGCTCTGAGATGTCCTCATCCGCTCCTGGATGACCTGGACCTTCTCTGTCGTGTCCTGGACCATCTCCGGTCCAACAAATGCTGACTCCCTAGGGTCTGTCCATCACAAAGGTGATATGAACGGTTGGTTGTACAACGCATCGTAAAGTGAAATATCATTGGTGGAGTGGTAGCTGTTGGTGTACGCAAACTCCACCAAGGGTAGGTGGTCCTCCCAGCAGCAACCAAAGTCGAGGACACATGCGCGGAGCATGTCCTCGACAGTCTGAAAGGTCCACTCACTCTGACCATCTGTTTGGGGGTGAAATGCGGTGCTCAGACGTAGCTGTGTCCCGAATGCCTCCTACAACCCTTTCCATAGCCGGGAAGTAAAGTCAGCATCTCGATCGGAGAGGATAGATGATGTCACACCATGAATCCATACAATCTCTTGAATGTAGAGATATCCCACGCTCTCCACCGAGCCCTACTCTCTGATGGGTAAGAAGTGAGCCCACTTGGTGAGTCAGTCGACAATCACCCAAATGGATTCGTGACCTCTGGAAGTGCGTGGAAGTCTAGTCATGAAGTCCATAGATGTGTCATCCCACTTCCACTCTAGGACCTCCAAGGTTTGTACCAAGCCTGCTGGAACCTGGTGCTCTGCCTTCACCTGCTGGCAGGTGAGGCATCGAGAAACGAACTCTGCCATAACCTTCTTCATGCCCAGCCACCAATGCTGTCGTCTGAGATCCTGGTACATCTTCTCCACTCCAGGATGTACCGCCAAAGGGGAAGTGTGAAACACTACCATCACCTCCTCCCGTAAAGAAACTGGTACCAAGGTACGTCCTATGAAAAGGAAAACATGCTCTCTTCCTAAAGAGAATCTATCAGGTGCTTGTCCAGAGGATATCTGCGCACGCCGCGTCTCACAGTCGGTGTCCCGACATTTTTCCCCTCTGACCCACTACAGTGGTGTAGAAGTGACTATGAGTGGCTGAAGAAAGGATACTCCATCTCTATCCATGAAGGATATCTGAAAAGTGGCTAGCTACTCTGTCACCTACCTAAGTAGCTGAATTCATGTCCTCCTGCTGAGAGAATCGGCTACTATGTTCCCCTTTCCAGGAGTATAGACTATCTCAAAGTCATAGTCCTTGAAGAACCCGAGCCATCGCTGATGTCTCAAGTTCAGATCCTTCTACAAGAAGATATACCTGAGACTCTGATGGTCAGAATAGATTGTAAAGTGCTCGCCCATTAGATACTGTCACCATATCTTTAGACCAAAGACCACTTCTACTAACTCCGGGTCATGGGTAGTGTAGTTCTTCTCATGGTGCCTCAACTGTCATGATCTATATGCGATCACGACCCACTCCTACATCAAGACACATCCATGTCTGGTCCCTGATGCATCGCAGTATACTATGTACCCAAATCCGTCCTCTGGTAGCCTCATGATAGGTGCGCTGGTCAATCTCTGTCTCCACTCTTGGAAACTCTGATGACATCTGTCTGACCACACAAAGGGTTTCCCCTTCATCGTCAAAGCTGAGAGTGGTGCCGCAACTCTGGAAAAGACTGTCATGAATCTTCCGTAGTATCCAGCTAGCCCCAAGAAACTCTGCACCTCCGTCATGCTCCTCAGTGGTTCCCAAGTTAACACTGCCTCAATCTTCGTAGGATCCACCGCTACTCCCACCTCAATGATGACGTGTCCCAAGTACTGTACATCACATAACCAGAACTAACACTTCGAGAGATTTCTGTAAAGCTGGTGCTCTCAGAGTGTGTCTAGTACAACCCAAAAGTGGTAGGCGTGCTCCTCCTCAGCGGTCGAGTATATAAAATTATCATCAATGAAGACCACGACAAATCGATCGAGGTTTTGGCTGAAAAATCATGTTCATGAGGCCCATGAACGCTTCTGGAGCATTTTTCAAACCAAAAGGCATAACCAAGAACTCATAGTGGCCATACCGATATCTGAAGGTCGTCTTCTGCATGTCCTCGTCCCGAACTCTGAGCTGATGATAGCCTGATCTAAGGTCTATCTTTGAGAACCACCGTGCTCCCTTGAGCTGATTGAAGAGGTCATAAATCCTCGGTAGTGGATAATTGTTCCTCACTGTCACCTGGTTCATGCGACGATAGTTGACACAAAGTACCAAGCTCTTTTCCAGCTTCATGGCGAACAATATCGGGGAAGACCAGGGAGAAACACTAGGTCGGATGAATCCCTTTACCTACGAGTCCTACAACAGTACACGTAGCTCTAAATGCTCAACGGGGGCCATCCAATATTCTGGAGTGGATGTTGGGGCTATCCCGAGGTACAGGTCAATATAAAAGTCTACCTCTCTGCGAGGAGGTAACCCTGGGACATCATCGGGGAAAACGTCCACATACTGATGCACCACTGCAGGAAAACCAGGACTCCGCACGTCAAATGCTCCTAGGATGAGGTTATCCAACTGATGAGTGATGGGCTATCCTCTCCTCTGTGAGAGTCCATCCTGTGCTGTGAAGGCTCCCTTCCCGCCGGTGAAGGTGAACGTGCTCCCGTAGGTGTGTACACCCCGCACCTTGCGCCTAGAAAATAAATCCGAGCATGTAATGTAGATAACCAATCCATTCCCAAGATGATGTCCTAAGGCCTCGACCCCGCTACAAGAATATCATCCCCGAAACTCTCACCTCCTAGAGTAAGCTCACACTGCCGGCACCAGTGTTCAATCGTCGAGTCTGCTCCTGTAGCCATAAGGATCGAGCCAACGGCTTTATCAGAGTCTCCGAGCTCTGAACATGGGCAGCAGCTATGAAAGAATGACTCGCTCCTGTGTCTATAAGAACTGCATCAATGGTGGAATAGAAATATATAGTACCTAAAATCATCTGTTTCACAACGTGATCATAGGTCTCCGCTGCCTGGAGCTGTGCCTATCTCTACCTGCCACCTCCCTGTGGTCGGGGTGGACCTCCTAGGGGTGGTGGTGGTAGAAACGGAAAGTGTTTTCCACCAACTGCTGCTTAACCATCTCCTCTGCCTCATCTGGATGCTCCTTGAGGACTGCCACAGTCGACCCTCTGCCTCTTCCTGGGTGGTCCCTCAACCTTCTGCTGCTCCTCAATACGGCGGGTCAGGCAGTCACGAGCCATGTGGCCCTACTCGCTGCATGCGTTACACTGTCTATCTCTCGTAAAATTGGATCTACGCAGTGTTCCCCATACCTCTGAGCTAGTGTCCTGAGGTCGTCTGCCTCAGGGTCTGGTGTTCCTGGACCCTTGTGTCATCCATCGACTGCCTGCTGTAGAAGACTCTGCTACGTGCCGCCCTACGGTAGGTCTCACTGCTGATGTTGGCTCAGCAAGGAATCTCTCAATGATAAAGGCTCTCTCCAGTACCCCTGCCTGTGTCGGAATGCTGAGGAAGTTCAGCGATTCCCTGATCTCATGCCTCAATCCTTGCTCGAAGGTCCGAGCCCAGAAGAATTGGTAACGTACCATGTCTGTAGAATAGCGCGAGAGGTCTGTAAATCTCGCTGAGTACTGGGCGACCGTCAAGCTTCCCTGTCGCATATGTAGATGCTTATGGATGCGCACCGCACAGACGGTGGCTGGGATGATCTCCGAGAGGAAGAGGCTCTCAAATTCCATCCAGAGGAGAGATGTCTCATCGTGCACCTGGAACATCAATCTCCACCATCTTCCTACTGTCGCGTGTAGTAGGCTCACTGCGAGGATCACCGGGAGGTCAGATAGTGTCCTCACTAAACTGAAAACTCATACAACTACCTCCATCCAATCCTCGGTTGCCTGAGGGTCCGTCTCCCCACGGAACCTAGGTCGTCGCTGACACTGAAACTCATGAAGTGCACTAAGGCGATGTGCATCGTCAGCGGCTGGGGCTGGAAGCATCAGTGTCTCGGTAGGTAGAGGTACCGCTGGTGCCTCTGCTATCAAAGTGTCCTGTACCGAGGCCTCTTCACTCAGTGGGAAGTCATCCCGCACAACGCTCGAAACCCAAGCTGGCTGCCGTCGTGGGGCCATCCTGAAATGAAAAAGTTGTGCCACGGTCAAACAATATAACTAGTGAGCTGACACAATGTAATCACAAAGAAAACATGAAACACACATGCAATCAATGTTTTCATGCATTGAGTCGGAAATCAGAAGTCAGGGTCCTGCTGTACGGATACGTCGGCCGCTGCACCAACACTGGACTCCCTAGACTGATATCCACACTCAATACTCTTAACATTATAGCTTCACGTAGAAAAATATTAGAGTCATGAGTCCTTTGGTAGAACCGAACTCCTCTGATACCAATTTGTCACGACCTGTCCTCGGGGCCTGTGTCGTGACTACCCCAAGCCCACCTTCCATATTCCAGGGGCTGGCGGCTAGCACAAAGAATAAATTCCCGGTAAAAAAGGGAAGGAATTTCCTTTGTAATGTAAACAAACACCACAGAACAAGTAAGTAGAAGTAAACACTAAGTAAAAACTGGGTACAACAGTAAGTGCGGAAAAGTAAGTGGGCCAGAATATAAACCCAAACTGAAAGTAAAGTACTACTGAAAAAGGTTGTACAACAACTGAAAAGTAAAGCCACAACCTCGAGCCGTCCACTGGAAGTCCCACCTGAAGGTGGGTACAGATAGCCTACAAAGATCCTCGGGTCCAGCCGTCCGCTCTGAGTATGTCCCGCCCAGTGGTCCACCTTCAGGTACCGACCTGCTCCGCAAGCCCCAACCACAATCAACGCTGTCTATCGTCTGCAACCAACACAACGTAGTGCGGTCATAGCCTGTGCATGGGTGTGTATAAGCTACATAGCACGGAACCCGAGACAACCGAAGGTCTCCCAGAATCCACAAAGGATAATCCACAGGGGAAAGATGCAATCACGAAGTAACATCCGACAGTACTTAGGTATATGCTCATACATATACCAAAGTCATCAATTCCAGTTCGGCTCCAACATCCGAGCCCATGTACAACTCAGTCCACACCGGAAAGCATAACGTAATCCACACAGGATATCAAGTCAATCTTATCGATGATAAGGATTGAAAGTGAAGATTCAGCTCACACAGGTATACTTCTTCATAAGATGATAGAGATGATCAGATGTACCCACTGATTCATCTACACCATCGGACCCACATATGATCAATAGGTACTAACCCCCATAATGACCCAAAAAGGATCGATAGATAACTACCCCCCCCCCCAATGACCTACACATGATCGGACCCACACAGGATCTGTAGGGGCTGGCCCACACAGGACCGCTGACCGCTAACCCACCCAGGATCTGACCCACACAGGATCGGTTGAACTGATCCACATAAGATCGCTGAGTGTTGTAGTCATCACCGTCGAATCCATGGAGGATTTCTGTACAATTTTCATCGTCGTCGCAGTCGCAACCATCTCTAGGGTTCCCGCACACAGCAAGCTCCTTTTGGAAGGGTCCACTCCACGAGTCGAGGGGATGATACATCAACTGACACAAAGTACGGAGTTGATGTATCCAAAAGTTCTGTATCGTCAACATGAACTCAACGTCATAGACGGCGCGTCAATCGGACGCCCGGTCTTAGAGTTATTGGCTTTTTCGTACTAGGGGCCCGGTTGGTTTTTAAGTCAAAACCAACCCGACCATACTCCAACTGCGTCCAAACCTCGAGCGGAGTAATCCAAAAGGTCTTTCTTACTATGAGGAATCCAAAAAAGTCTATGACACGTTAATCGGACTTCCAGAGCTCAAGTTATAAGCGTTTCTGCTCCGAGGGCCCGGTTGGATTCGTGTACGAACGAACCCGGCCGAACCCAAAGTTCTCCAAAACCTTGAGTGTAATATACCGAAATGACCGTCTTGATCGAGGGATCACATCCCAGCTGAAGGTGCGTTTATCGGAGGTCTGAAGCCCACGTTATTGGAAAAAGACCGAAAGATGTCCGCGAATAGGGGGTTCGGGCCCGGTCCGACCTGGCCCGATACCCCTGGGTCGGCCCGAACTGGGTCGACCCGACCCGGGTCCGGGTCCGGCCCATTAGGGTGTGGCCCGGCCCGGGGGGCGTGGCCCGGCCTGGCTAACTCGGCCTGGCCAACGTGGCCAGGCGGCTTGGCCGTAACGGGTGAGCAGAAGGGTGTGGGGGGCGCGCTGCCCCCTGTGTGAATCTGCGCCCCCCATGAGGGGGGGCCGCTCCTGCTAGCCATCAGGGGGATACGACCCCCGGTACTTCCCCCTGACCGGCCAGCCCGCATCGGCCCACCGGCTGATGCCGCCACGGGACCAGCATGGCCTGGTCCCCCTACTCTGACGCCGGCGGCCCGAAACCGGTTGCCGGTCCCTGCTCCGCCATGGCCTAATCCACGACCTTGATCCATCCGGTGTGGCATGACGGCACCGTGCCCCTCCTCCACAGCCCCGCTCTGGACGTGCTGTTTTCGTGATTCTTCAGCGTCGCACGACGGCGCCGCGCTTCTCCTCCCTTTCTTTAATATTTCCCGTGCGGTTCTTCGTTACCGCGCTTCCTTACACGTGCCACAACAAAATCAAACCAACAAGGGGGAGGAGGGTCGGCTGTGTTCATCTGGTCTGACCACCTCCCGTTATTGCGATATCAGGTGGCTCAAAATGAAAAGAATAAAGCGACAGAAGTAATCATGAACAAACAATTAAAATAAACCCCTACCTCGAGCGTAGTCGTCGAACGAGGTTGTCACGGAAAAGGGACAACATAGAATTGATCGTCGCGGAAGAAGGCAGATCGTCGTGTCGCGGAGGAAAGATGTCTCCCTTTCATTGACGCGGAAAGAAATAACGAGGCGATGCACGTTGGGTCGTCGATCTCCGAGGAAGGCATCTCTCACCGTTGACCATCGTCGGAGGTCGGCGTTCTTCGCATTCTTTGTCGAGGAGGAATAACTTCAAGAACTTGAGAAAAATCTCCCAAGCCTCTCACAACCCAACAACCCTTAATAAAATAAAATTTTTCCTTATTTTATTTCACAAGCCACGCGTTTTGAAAATCAAAAAAGAAAGATTCAATTAAATGAATTAATTGCAACGTTTAAACCACCCGAATTAATTGAGGCACTTCATAAACAGAAAAACAGAAGGGTTGACTTCCACTTATTAGGGGTGATGGTGTGTTACCTTAATTAAAAGGTGGTTGAGGAAGTTGAAAGAAACAGTGGGGCTCATGTGGGACCCACCTACAAAACATCCTACCTAGTGGGTAGGATATTGTGGCTCCCACTCCAACCACTTAGCTTAGGTTAAACAACATTAATTAAAATAAAAAATTTTCACAGAATTTTTATTTTATTCCTTTACTTAAAACAAAAAAAAGTAAAAACCACACCCGAGCAAAGAAAACTCCAGAAAAGGTGTTTCTAAGAAATTACCGGCACTGCAATTCCATCGGTGCCCTCAGAATTTGATTCCGAGAAATGGTTCAAAAGTTAGAAAAGCCCGCTCGTTCATTCACTGAATGTACCCGAGCCAAACTTCGGAAAATGATTCCGGGCACACCGTCCCTCAAAATCAGGTTCCTTCAGAAACTGCGTTCTGGTAAAATCCGAAAGAAAAATTAAGAAAAAAAATTTCCCTTGATTTTTTATGGGTCATTACATTAAGAAAATAAAAAAATTAAATAAATAGTTTCCAAAGGATTAGTTTCATGGAAAAACTATAACAATAAATAACATTTACAACATAATGCATAAACATTTATGTAATTCATTCTTCTCAAGACTCTTATTGGCGCTTGACTTCTCCTTAGTAGAAGAAGTCGCCTGAGGATATTTATAAAAAGGGTGAGGTAAAATCCTGTTAAATGGATAGATAAGAACATTAAACATTGAATCACGGTTTGTGCATAACATCATCATCATAAAAATCATGATAAGGATCATTATGTAATGGAATAAATTGTGGCAATTCATAGAAATGAAACATCATGTCTTAGTGGCCATCTACCACAAATTATTGTGAAAAAATATATCATCAAGTTCATTCATCGTTTCACTTTATATCAAGAGAATAATAACATTAACCCTTGAATTGGAGCAATGTATAATTCTGGTTACACACGTCACATTAATATATTCATATTGTGATATATAATTCCGGCTGCACCTGACACATCATAACATTAAATTATCATGCATGACACATAAAAATTATGTAAAACATGAAAATAGAAATAACCCATGGAAAGGAATGTGTTTTATTAAATATATGATACACTCATAAACATTAGGTCCCAAAAATAATGAGGTAATAACATTATTGACAGAGAACCATCAATTTTGAGAAAATATCAAACAATTTTGAGGTGTAAAAAGGGTGTGTTTATTTGAAAGAATCGTTATTTTATAAAACATTAGGTTTGTCATAAGGTCAAGTAGAAAACATTTATATCCCAGAAAAGGGATTTTAATTATGAAATAAATGAATTTTAACTAGTAACCATACTGAAAATCGAGTGAAATTGGAAGAACCTGAGGAAGGAAAGTTGGGTTCGAGAATTTCCCCCTACGTTGTATCTGAATGCTTCCATCAATTAAATTTCATGTATAATTACATTATATCCATTAATTAAAATTAATAGAAACTTATATACCTGAATATTTTTCATTATGGTTTCATTATGTTATTTTATTGTCCTTTTGATGAGTTACATAGTATATATAAATTGTTTGAGAGTGTTCTTTTTTTAGTTTTTATGAATGATTCACTTATAATCATGAATGGATGTTCATGTAGAACATGGAGAAAAATAAAGAACTGATATTACATTATATATATGATATTAAAATAATTAATTTGATCTTGTAATTAATTATGTTATATAACATGTGGATGAATCATTAGTATAAATTTAATGATATTTAGGTTAATTTGGGTAGTTTTTTGATCACAACGAACATGTTTTGATTTTTCAATTAGTATTGTGAATAAATGTTGTTTCCAGAACATAGAAAGGGTTACAAGATGAAAATTAAAATAATATTTCAATCATATAATAGTTTCATTTAAATCCTTGATGTAGATGAAGAAAAATGGAAGGGCATCTCCCATGATGTGGGTAAATTAACACATCATGGGAAATTATTTCATTTCTTAAAAAGGAGTGAGATAGAGAGAGAGGGAGGATAATAATGAATAATATACCATTAACATGATATCATACATATATATGAATCATACTGCAGTTATCATGTCATTTTAAGATGATATGTTTAGAAATACAGGAGAAATGAAAAGAAATTTGAAAGGAAGTTAAAAGAAAAGAGAGAGAAGTTACCTATTGAATATATCTTCATTAGGAGCCTCTTTGGGAAGAGGTTTTGTTCAATTTATTAGAACACTAGCTTTTGTAATTAGTAGAGGGTCTAGAGAGGATTATTGGGGAAAAAATTATAATTCATGTTTCTTGATAGGTGTGATGAAATGAAGGTGTGTGGGGTGGTATTTATAGTGGAGGGGAGAGGGGTTTTCACAATACTATATTAATTATTTTATTATTTCTCAAAAATACAAGAAATGGTTATGATTCAGTGGATAAATTCATTAAAATGAAAATTTGAGTATGATCTAATTGGGATAACATTATCAGGGCATCATCCAAGACTCTATAATTAATGTTTGTAGTTTATTTTTTAATTTATCATATTCCACTATTCAAAAAAAATTATGTATTTTACAAAAATCCCAAAAAATCCCCCTAACCATTTTTGAATGTATATATTCAAAAAATGATCTCCATTTAATGAAAATTAATTGATAAATATGAATAATTTATTTTATAATTAAAATCATAATTTATATGAACAATATATATTTCAAATTTAAAACTTCTTTTCTAGCACTTTGAAAGATTAATAAAGATCTCATAAAATTATATTATAATCATATGATATCAATATATTAATTTACAAACACATTTCATGAAAGAGTTTTTTTTTAAAATTATTAAATTAATGATAAAATTTTAATTTAATATTTTTGACTTATAAAAATACAAACACTTTTACTATGGTCATATTGTGACTTATTTGATGACTAAATATTATTTATTAATTCAAGGGTGAGGTTAATATTATTTTTAATGATTTACCATTCATAAGGGTCATTTTACTTATCAAAATGATAGGTTACTATTCTTAATGGTATGATACTATTCACCAAAAATAAATTTTTTCCTTTCAGACTACAAACATCTTACTGATCGCAATTGTGTCTGTCAGATTTTCGAAATTCATAACACAGAAATGGAAACATTATGTTTTGAGGTCACATTGTAGTTTATTTAAGTATGATGTGGCATTGTGTTTCCTGATATAATTTTACATGATTATGACATTACCAAAAGAAGGGAGAAATTACAATGAGAAAAGATTTGGTCAATACATTCTTCCCCCCTTTTCAAATTCTTCCCTCAAAATTTCATTTTATATAAATAGGTTAGGGTACTTCTCCTTTATCAAATCCTATGTTTCCTGAGTTTCTTATTCATTGTTATGGTTCTTCAAGAACACATTGACTATATGGGTTGTCTTTTTATATATAATATTTTCTCTCTGGTACAAAATCATTATTGGAAACTCTTTATAGGAGAAGTTGTATTCTAGAAATTCCACCTTTGAGTTTAGTACATCTGCGGTATTGGGTATATACTTCTTAAAGAGTGATACATGAAAGACATCATGACCATTATCCATATTCAATAAAAGTGTATGCTGATACACCATTACTCGTTTGCAGCCAAGGATCTCACTGGTGCTAATGTACCTTGGTATTAGGTTCCCTTTCTTTCCAAACCACATGACCCTCTTTCATGGAGATATTCAATTTAATTATTTATCTCCTTTTCCCAACATGAAGTCCCTTAAATAGTTGTTTGTATAACCCTTTTTTTGAATCTATATAGATTTTATATGTTTTTGTATGACTTGAAAATTCTTTATCATATCTTTTACATGTTCCTGTCCAAGTAGATTTCCATCTCCAATTTCATCACAATAGGTTGGAGTTCTAAAATTCTTTCTATAGAGAGCATTTTTTAGAGCCATATCAATACTTAGGTGGAAGCTATTGTGGTTTGAGAACTCAACCAATGGGATATGATGATCCCATCTACCTTTGACCTCTAAAGAGTATGCTCTTGATATATTTTAAAGAATCAAAATTTTCATTTCAGATTGGACATCAGATTGGGGGTGATAGGACATACTGAAATTTAATTCAGTACAAAAATCATATTAGAGACTCCTATATAATTAATATATGAACCTTGGATCATGATCACAGTAAATATAGAGTGTAACACTATATAGTCGTACCAATTCCTTCACATATATCACTGCATGTTATTAAAGCGAGAGATTTTACCAAATAGAGATAAAGTGGGAAGGATTGATGAGTCGGTCAACCACAACCATATCGCATTATTTCCCTTGCATATCTTCAGGAAACCCATGACAGTTTCCATAGTGATACAATCCTATTTCCATATGGTATAGGAAATGGTTGCATCATCCCTTCAGAATTTTTCCATTTTCCATTAACTTGATGAAAAAACAATAACCTTGAGATATTGTTTGCAATCTCCTTCTTCATGTTATCCAATAAGAAGTGTTCTCTATGATCTCTGTACAACTTGGTGCTACAAGGATGTATAGTAAATTCTGAGCTATCAGCATTGTCCATTAGCTCTTTCTTTATCCCAGGTGATGATGGCACACAATTCTACCTTCCAAACCAAATCAGACCATCGTCATTGATATGGAACTCATGCATCTTCCCTTATGTTAATGCATTCATCTTATTTTGTAACTCCAGGTCATCCCTTTGTGCCTCTTTGATCTTCTCTTTGATAGATGGTTGAGAAATAATTTGGGCAATATAGGATGTATAACCTACCATTATGATTTCCAAATCCATCCTTTATATATCTGTGAAGATAGGGACTTTGTCAATCTGCATCATGGATAGAGTATCATGATATTTTCTTATTAGAGCATCAACTACCTTTTTCGCCTTTTCAAGTTGATAGTGTATATAGAAATCATAGTCTTTGATTAGATTTAACCATCTCCTTTGAAAAAAATTTAACTCCTTTTTTATATATATACTTTATACTCTTATGATCGGTATATATGTCACACTTCTCACAATAGAGGTAGTGCCACCAGCTTTTCATGGAAAAAAGTATAGCTGATATCTCCAGATCATGCATTGGGTTGTTCTGCTCGTGGATCCACAACTGTTGTGATGCATACGCTATCAAATTCTCATTTTTCACGAGTGCACAACCAAATCATTTTATCAAATAATCACGTTACATCAGAAAAGTTTCTCCACATTTCGGTAATGTTAGTATATGTGTAGTGATTAATCTTCCCTTTAGATCATTGAAGCATTACTCAGATTCTTGCATCCAAACTTACGTGAATCCTTACCATGTAAACATAGTTAACGAGATTGAAAATCATGAGAAATTTCTCATAAAACTTCGGTAGTTCCCAGATAATACAAGAGAACCATGGATTTATATGACACTAGAGGTTCTAGGCCATTCATCAATCACCTTTATTTTAAAAGGGTCTACAGGAATTCCCTCACTTTTGATCACATGTCCAATGAATGTTACTTTCTTCATCCACAAGTCACACTTTCTGAACTTGGCGTACAACTTCTCCTTTCTCAACATCTCTAACACAAGTCATATATTTTCTTCACATTGTTCCATGATCATATAGTATATGAGAATATCATCGATAAACACTATAAAAAAATTATCAAGGTAATGTCTAAATAATATATTCATAAAATCTGTGAAGATTTTAAGAGAATTAGTTAGTCTGAAGGGAATCATTAGAAACTCATAGTCCCCATAGCTTGTACGAAAAGCAGTGTTGTGAATATCATCTTTATTCACCATTACCTAATGATATTTAGAATTAAGATCTACATTTGACAAGTATTATGCTTCACATAGCTAAGAGAACAACTCTTATGTCCTTGGAATATGTTATTTTTTCATTATAGTGATCTTGTTGAGTTGCGCATATTCAATACATAGCTACATTTATCCATACTTCTTCTTCACAAAGTACACTGGCACAGCCCAAGGTGAGTCACTAGGGAGTATGAACCCTTTTTACAAATTCTTTTATAAAGGATTCTTTAAATCCTCTAGTTAGATATGATCCATCTTATAGAGAAACATCGAGATAGGAGTAGCTCTATGTATGATTTCTATTGAGAAATCCACATCATGATCTGGTGGATGTTCGGGTAACTCATAAGGAAATTCCTCACCTTATTACACTAAGATGGGAATTTACACTATTTTGACACTTTACATTGACTCAGCCATTTGATTGAGGTATGTATCTTCATAGGAAATCAAAACGCAGGCCATTGAAGGATTTTTCAATGGAGATTCATGATATTCCTTGCATTTGTAGTGGAGCACGAGATGGTTCTGAATATGAAATGATATTTCATTTTCATACAATTTATATGTGCACTATATAATGATAGCCAATCCATTCATAGTATAGCATCGAATTCTACCAATGGATGTATTACGATATTCGTTGGTAGAACCATCCCACATACTCCAATAGGAATATTTTCCAAAAAATGGGTCTCAATGATTGTACCACTTGGCAATTCTATGGATATCTATAATTCATGGATTCAGGGCTTCGATTCTATATTTCTACCAAAAAATAAATATTTAAAGGAATGAATATATCCAGAATCAAATAATAATTTTTACATTATTTATTGAATAGTAAGTATACCATGTACGAATTCATTTTCTTACTAAACATCCATAGTAGTGATGGAATAATATATCCCTCGTTCCATTGGATTTGGTGGATGCTAATGCTAATTACCTGGACGGGCTCGATGTTTAGTGAATTGGCTTGCATAGTGCCCTTTCTCTCTATAGTTGTAGTGTTGGACTGTGGGTGATTCTATCCTTTCCTCCACCACATTCTCCAACCTTATCATGTCTTTTTTAAATTCAAGTGATTAGTGGCCTTATTAACCATATTTGAAATATTTCCCCATCCATTTGATGAAATTCACATTATTCTTCTTCCTATATTTTTGGCATGTGGGCGATTTAGTTTTATTCTCTCCTATATCATTAGATCCTCCAGCTTGAAACTCCTCCTTTTGGTTCTTGTCATCATATCCAGAGTACCATTCTCCAAAATCCATATATACTTTCAAATCATATTGAACAACTTTATCATAACTCTTAACGTCTCAAATTGAAAGATCCTTTCAAAGGTGTGGTTTTAACCAAAAAATTAATATATCATGTTTTCTATAATTTTTTATAACAAATCCTAAAGGGTTCCTTACAAACCATTGTGAAATTCTCTTAGTAGGATGTGACAAATTCTATTTATATTTTATTGATATCAATGAATTCTCTCTCTATATTTTTATGAAGATCTCTTGTGAAATACTTATTATGAAACATGATCTCAGTGTATTCACATTCCATATCTTCAATTTTTTCAACTGACTTTGTCTTCTAAATCAAATCCCACTATTGATCAAGATCTATATATAGATGATAAATTGAAATAATACCCTTATCTATCTCATAATAGTAATGCACAGAAAATATATTCTCTATGGAGTTGACCCACTATTCTACAACTAGTGGATCAGAAGATCCATTAATTATCGGTGGTTGTTTCCACATAAAACACTCGATAGCCATTTACTCTCACTAAGGTGAAGGATGATGTAACATATTATTCCAATTACTTTTCATAACCTGAGATCATTGGGTAATAATTACCATGAATGTTTTAACTCTGCATCCAAAGCTTCGGGATATCATTCTCGAAATCGGTGCATTGGACCTCACACGGGTTGTTGCCCTGGTTTCTCCTAGTTCCCATTGTTTTCTAAAATAGATAGGGTTAAAACATAACATTAGTCAATGAGTCAGGATTAAATAACATATTCATTTTTTTAATTTACAATAATAGAATATCATATGGTATACCTATATTTATCAATGATTCTTTTGTGCATATTTTTACTTAGTCTTATACTAGAGTTTTTCTCGAGGGTTCACTAATCATAATTACCATATTAAATAAACATATCCTATGATACCAACTATAGTGACCCTTCTTTTCATAAATTGGTTTTACATCATTTTATTGATAAATAACATAATAACATTACACAAATAGGATCCAAAGGATTAGTGTCTTGGTAAAACAAGGACCATTCATAACACTTGTAACATACAACATTAAAATTGATTTAATTCCTTCTTCTCTAGCTTCTTCTTGGATCTTTACATGACCTAAGTACAGGAAGTAACGTGAGGATATATATCAAAAAAGCGGTGAGATAAAATCCCAGTAAGAGGATAGATAAAAAAAATAAGACAATATAACACAAGTTCATAATAACATCTTCCTCACAGAAATCATGATAGGGATTACTAGGAAAAAGGCATGGATTGTGGCAATGCAAAAAAATGAAACGTCATGTTTTAGTGGTCAACTTCCACACATAGTTGTGAACAAATATATCATCATTTTCATTCATCATTACACTTTAAATAATGAGATTACTCACTTTACCCAATTAATTGGATCACTATATAATTTTGGGTTCACTCGTCACATTAAAAAATTAATATTTCTGTATATAACTCCAGGAGCACCTGTCCAATCAAAACACTACATTATCATGCATGCCACATAGAACATATGAAAAACATGAACATAGAAATAAAACATGCAATGAAATGGGTTTAATTTCATAGATCATACATTAATAAACATTACGCCCCCAAAATATAGAAGGAATAACAATCATGACATAGAACCATCAATCATGAGTGATGAACAGACAATCTTTGAGGAGAAAATAAGGTGTGTTTATTTGAAAGAAGAGTTATTTTGGAAAACATTGGTTTTTTCATAAACTCAATTAAATGACACGTGTATCCCATAAAAGGTATAATAATTATGAAAAAATGACTTCTAAGAAGTAACCAAACAAAAAATGGAGTGAAATAGGGGAAACACAATGAAAGAAATTTGGGTTCATGAATTTCCCCTTACCTTGTATCTGAATGCTTTCA
Organism: Viscum album; assembly: GCA_963277665.1. Lineage (NCBI taxonomy): Eukaryota > Viridiplantae > Streptophyta > Magnoliopsida > Santalales > Viscaceae > Viscum > Viscum album. The sequence continues at coordinate 788,267,383 of OY728128.1, read as the reverse complement.
TCAATTTAATGTCTTGTATAACAACATTATATTCATTAATTATAAATTATATAACCTTTTATATATTAATTTGGATAATTATTGTTTCATTATGTTTTTTATGGGCCTTTGGATTTGTTTTAGAATTTAAATCCATTGTTCGGAAGTGTTCTTTTTCATAGTTTCCATGAATGGTTCTATTGTACTCATGAATGTAAGTTCATGTAGAACATAGATGAACATCAAAAGATTGATATTAAATTTTATTAATTCTATTATTGGATATTAAATTATCTTTTAATGAATTATGTTATATTTCATGTGGATAAGTCATTATGTAAAATTTAATGAAGATGGTTTTAGGTTAATTTTGGTTTTTTTTGTACCACAACGAACATGACTTTTTATATCAAAAAGAATTATGAATTAAATTTGTTTTCAGAACATTAAAGGGTTTAAAACATAAATATTAAAGTCTTTTCACCCATTTAATGGTTTAATTTATATCCATGAAGGAGTTGAATGAAAATGGTAGTGTATCTCTCTTGATATAGTTAAATTAACAAATCAGAGGAAATGATTTCATTTTTATAAACTAAGAGAGAGGATGAGTATAACTAATAATATTTAATAAAATTTGAAAGGAAATTGAAAGAAAACAAGGATAAATTACCTTTTGAATATATCTTCTTTTAAAGAAACTTTATGGAAGAGGTTTTAATCTTTTTAGACGAACAAAGGATGATGGACGTGGGTTAGAGGATAGGAAATAGATTTTGGTAGAATATTGACACGGATTTTAGCTTGAGAGGTGTGATGAAATGAGGTTTAGAGGGTGGTATTTATAGTAGAGAAGAGAGTGGTTTTCACACTACTATATTCATTAATATATTATTTCTCCACAAGACAAGAAACAGTGATTATTACATGAATAAATATAGTAACATGAGAATGTCATTTCGATCCAAGAGATCTTACATCAGCAAAACTTTAACCATGACTCTATAATGAACATATTTAGCCTATTTTGTAAAATATTGTATTTTACTATTCATATAAAATAATTGTATTTTAGAAAAATCCCAAAAATTCACCCTAACCATTATTCAATGTGTAGAATCCAAAAATGGACTCCATTTTTGAAATATTATTTTCCTAATATGGTTAATTTTATTTTTAATTGAAATCATAATTTACATGAAAATTAAAAAATTTAAAATTTAAACATTATTTATAACACATTACAAGTTTTATAAAGATCTAGGAAAATTATATTATATTCATAAGAAATAAAAATATTAATTTATCAACACATTTTATAAAAGAAAACATTCATTTAAAATATCAAATTAATGAAAAAAGTTTAATTAAATATTTATGACTTATAAAAATACCAACACTTTTACTATGGTAATACAGTCACTTATAGGATGCCTAAATTTTATTTATACATTCATGGGTGAGAATATGGGATTTTTATTTTAATGGGTTTTTGAAAAAAAATGTAGAAAAAGGATATGGTTTCAACTATTTTTGAAAATGGGTTCAAAGTTGTGTGAACCACATTCATGCATCTTCAGCGTAGAGATATGCATGAATGATGTTCATACATCCTTTGCAGATGTCATAAAAGATGTGTGAACCTCGTTCACACAACTTACCTCAATAGGATTTGTGAATGGGGTTCACACCTCCATTAGAATCTTTATGAAATATGGGTGAACACTGTTCACGCATCCTATATAATGTTTTAATTTTTTAAATTTTTTGTATTTTGAAAATATTGTATTTTTTATTTTTTTGTTTGGTTTTTTATATATATATGTATATCAATAAAATGAGAAAAAACTATCATATATTTAGTATCTAGCAGTACTGCTATTATAACATTCTGGATTCTGCTAGAAACACTCAACCAGGGCCCTCTTTTATATGAGGGCATTCTCTAGAAGTCATTATGCATTTCCGATGTGGGATTCAGGTTCTCCCTTTCCTACACAGAACATTCTGTATTTCCAAAGTGGGATTCTATTTCAAGTATCTGACTTTGAATGACTATAAAAAACAAAATATAAATCCAATATTAATGAAACATAAAACATGAATTAACCATGTAAAAAATAGTTTAAAATAAAAAAAATTTGTAAAAAAAATTTATGAATAATAATTTATAATCATTCAAAACCACCAACATGAAACATAAAATTGTTTCAAGTACATGGCTATGAAATATTATAAAATAAAAACTATAAGACCAATATAAATGAAACATAAAACATGGATTAAAAATAGAAGAAATAGTTGAAAATAAATAAATTTTGTAAAAATTGTTGATGAATTATAGGTTATAAGCTTTCAAATCCACCAACATGAATCTCAAAAATATTTCAAGTACGTGCCATTGAAAGACTATAAAATACAATATATAAGACCAATATGAATGAAATTTAAAACATTGATTAGACATAGAGAAAATAGTCGAAAAGAAATGGAATTTTGTAATAAATGTTGATGGATAGTAATTTATATGCTTTCAAACCCACCAACATAAAATATAAAAATGATTCATGTATGTGGATTTGAAAGACTATAAAATAAAAAATATGAGACCAATATAAATGAAACATATAACAGGGATTTAAGATCTATGAAATAGTTCTTAATTAATTAGATATTTAGTAATATAATTATTAATTAGTTAATAATTAATATAATTATTAATCAGTAATAATTAATTACTAATTACAAATATAAAATAATTAATTAGTTATATAATAATATAAATATATAATAATTAATTAGTTAATATGTAATGTAATTATTAATTGATAACTAATTAGTTAATTGGTAATATAATAATAATTATAATAATAATTATTCATTATAATTACTAATTATATAATAAATAGTTAGTTAATTTGTAATATAATTATTAAATATTTATTATATAATAATTAATTTATTAATTAGTAATATATTTATTAATTATAATTAGAAATTATTATTTATATAATAATTAACTAATTAATTTGTAATGTAATTATGAATTACAAAATAAATAAATAATTAATTAGTAATTATAATTATTCATTTTAACTACTAATAATTAATTATATAATAATTATTTGGTTAATCGGTAATATAATTATTAATTATATAATGATTAATTAGTTATGTAGTAATACCATTATTAATTATAATTAGTAATAAAATTATTAAAATAATTATTAATTATTAATTATATAATAATTACTTAGTTAATTAGTAAGATAATTATTAATTATAATTATTAGTTAAAATATATAATAATTAATTAGTTAATTAGTAATATAACTATATAATAATTTGTTAGTATTAATTATACAATTATTAATTAATTATATAATTATTAATTATAAATAGTAATTATTAACTATTAATTATTTATTATATACTAATTTGTTAGTCAATTAATAATGAAATTACTAATTATGATTAGAAAGTATTTATTATATAATAATTAATTAGTTAATTAGTAATCACATTATTAATTATAATTAATAATTATAATTTTAAATTTCAACTTATTAATTATATAATTCTTAATTTGTTAATTCGTAATATAAGTTTTCATTATATAATAAATAAATATTTAATATGTAATACAATTATTAATTATAATTAGTAATATAATAATTAATTATAATTAGTAATATATTTTTTTATTATAATTTTTAACTAATAATTATATAATTATTAATTAGTTCTTTTGTAATATAATTTTAAATTACAAAATTAATGAATATAATTATAAATTATAAATTATTTTAATAATTAACTAATTAATTATTATATAATTTATATTAATATAACTAATTAACTAATTTATTATTATAAAATTAATTAGTAATAATGAATAACTAATAAATATAATAATATATTATATTACTAACGGCAGTACTTCTAGAATCATGTAATGGCAGTACTTCTAGATATTAAATAGTAGATAATTTCTTCTGAAAGATTTTGTAATGTATATATATATATATATATTAACAAAAAAATTAAAAAAATATAATGAATAAAAAAATTAATAAATTAAAACATTTTGTAGGATTTGTGATAGGGTTCACGCATCCTTCTTAATGTTTTCAAATGATGCGTGAACCCCATTCACGCCTCCTCGCAATGAAATATGTATGAACGGGGTTCACACATCTTTATCATGTCTGCGTAGGATGTGTGAACCCCATTTACACATCTCTCCGTGCCGAAGATCCATGAATGGTGTTCAGACATCTTGAGACCCATTTTTTTAAATATTTGTAACCTTGCCCCTTTTACATAATTTTTTTAAAAAACCCCATTTATAAAAAAAGTTAGGATACTATTCTAATGCATAAGTTATCATTCATAAGGGTAATATTACTATTTATAAGGGTATGTTACTATTCATGAGGGAAGGTAACTATTAAGAGAAATTTATTTTTTCCCTATCTGACACAAAACATCATACTGTTCACAACTCTGTATATCAAATTTTTAAAATTCAAAACACGTATGTGGATAATTTATGATTAAATGTCACATTGTAGTTCATTTAAGCATGATGTGGAGTTGTGTTTCTAGACAAGATTTTATTTGATTTGGACATTACTATGAGACAGGAGAAATTTCATTCATGAAAATTTCGGTCATTACAGAACGAAGTTGATTCATGCACCTTAAGGTTGAGTATGCGACATGCTGTGAAATGATGGAGATAAATACAGGGATGAGTCTTTAGAGAAGGGATTAAATAGGGTATAGTGGTTTGTAAATATATTAATGTCCACAGACTATTAAAGGTCCATCAATCACTTCCTTAAGGGAGTGGTAACACTCTTACATAAAATAATCATTAATTTTTTTAGTTGATTCTTAATCCATCACTCGAAAATTATCCAGGGATTGTCTGTTTTTCTTATTCTGATCGAAAATTTCCCGACTTGATTGGGAGTTTACAATAGTTTTTCCACAATGTTAAAAAATGAGGAGATCATTTTCAGGGGAGTTAAAAAAAGACTTTCAGGATTTTGGATCCCATAGGGATGTTCATGTAAGATATTCCACAATGGATGAGATTTCTCATCCTATCCATATAGTAGGAGAGCTCAAGAAATCTCACAAAAGATTTTGAACATTGTTCAATGCACTATCAATATATATATATTTTACTATATGTAGCATAAGGGATAACCTATATCATATTAAATGATGATTAATTGAATTGAGAACTCCATAATAGTTTTGAAAAATAAAAAAATTACATGAAATAAGAACAAAATATTCATTGGATTGTTGTGTAATTTTTGAACAATGGGACGAATGGAAAAAAGCTAAAGATAAAATAACTAACTGAGAAAAAAACAAATTGAAAATAAATATATGGTTAATATTGATTAATCTACCATACCCATACATTAATTCTTAATCAATATCAATTAATATGAAATTCATTCTATTATGGTTCCCTAATTTTTCAAACCTAAACTCAATGTAATAAAACCTCACCACAAAACCTAAACTATGTTTACTATTTCAAATCACATAACTATAAATACCTGGCCTTAAAAATTATATAATCATGAATTAAGTTAATAATTCACATTGAGGATCTGTTCGGGCTTAGAGTTTTAGAGAATTAGGTCATCACTATTTCATTACATCTCAGATATTACAAATTAGACACATCTACTCAGTATCCATTTTTTCATTTAAAAAAAATCTCTTAAAATTAAAAAAGAATTCTTTTCTTGATATAAATCTTATTGAATTCCTCCTTTCTCTTGCCCTTCCTTAAACCCTGTGAAAAACTTTTCAAAAACATTGGATGAGCATAAAACCCCAATAAGGGTTATAAAATAGTGAAAGAAATCATTAGTCCATCAATTTATACAATTCAATAAAATCATACGTTTCAATATTTAATATACCACAAAAATCATAATATTTATTAATAACACAAGAAAGTCATCAATCATAAATTTAACTTGTCACATCTATATCATACATACGTTGTATCTTTCGCAGCTACGTAGGAAGTAATGTTTGGAAAACCCATCATAGTATATTACCTAAATCTCCTAGGAGAAACATTAACATCTAACCCTATCATGTTTTCCAATTCATTGGAGATCTATCTTAGGCTCACCATCCATAGGTTTATCACAGAACCACCCATATACATAAACAATTCCCAAGAACCATAACATACACATAACAACTTACATAAGCATAAAAAAATAACATATGCACATTTCAATCACAATATAGCATTTTATTATGTACATATAATCAATCAATTTTCAAAACCATTTTCAATACCAAAATACAGAAAAATATTATATGGTATTTACTTTCCTTTTAAAAACATTACTTCTTGTTAAGGAAGCCAAATATCAAATAATGCTCGCGTCAGCGGAAAGTTCATTTTCTCCGCGTATTTTAAAAATTGATATTGTTTTTTTTTGTTTAGTAAAATTATTCATAGATAGAATATTCACGTTGAATGATATTAAAATTCAAAGGGGTTTATACACCGTATAGAAGAAATTAATTTATAAATCAATGTATGCCTCAATGAAAGGAGATAGAGACGAAGTCCCTTACTTCATGTTCGACTTGACTCATTCATTCATTAGTTTCGTGAATAAAAAAATAAAGATAATTTCTACATGATTCATAAACTTTTTCATGTTTATTATTCTATTTATACTACTTATTATGATGTTATAAACATTATATAATCATTTATGTCAATAATAGTCATTTTGTCAATATTTGGTACTTGATTCAAAAATGATCTTCATTTAATTTTAGGTTTTCCATGTGGTCAAACGTACATTACCTCTAGAATAATATTCTTGATTTATATGCCATATATATCATATATATCTAGTAAATATATTTATTGATAAAAGTAAATAACATTTGGAGATATGAAATGAAATACATCGTTCATGGAGACGGTAAGTCGTACGTACGCATGAATGCTACTTTCATTTCAATTTTTTATATAATGGAATGAAAACATACTAATTCATAAGTATATTATATCCATGTATAATATCATATGACATATATGTTACATAATTTCATTAATACCATCCATTATACATTCAATGTATGGTGTCAATGAATCATATCACCTTCAGGGGGCAGTAGTTCGTGCTTCCTCAAATGCAATTATCATAATTACCGATTATGGAAACCATAATGGTATTCTATAAATGAAAAAAATGAATCATAGAGAAAAAATATAAATAATACATATCAAATATAATTACAGTTCATCATAATGGCCACCATGAGAAGCTGTAGGATATAATTGAACAATCATCCATTCGTGAGGCAGTATTTCATCGTCCATAAAAATTGTATGTTAATGTCCATTAGATGGAACTCTGTCTAAGTTTGGTTTGAATACGTATCATAAAAAAATTCCCTTATATTGACGATACTGGTGTTGTTATAAAAGAGTGGAATAAAAAAATATGCGGTTGGGAAAGAAAATTAAAGAAAAGAACTTGAGAGAATATGTTACCTTTAAATCGGGTAACTCCCATTGGTTTGAACCAAAATACATTATTGAAGTTCTTTTTTCATATGGTAATGCTTATAAGAGGAAAATATTTATTTTGGTATCTTAATTGAGTAGCGGTTGGATGAGCCAACGGGCTTGAGGGGTGTAAGTAATGGGTTAGATGTGGTGGTCTTTTATAAGAGGGAGGAGGGGCTCTTTAGGAATGTTTGAATGTATTATATTATTATAAAATGATTTTCGATTTCATAAGGTCCAAAACATATTTAATTATAATAAAAGTTTCATGTAAGTCAAAATAAATTCATCCAATAATAACTAAATTGGATTTGGATATTTTTTAATCCTTATATTTTTTTTACATAACACTTTATTAACTTATTTAACGTTTACCATGTTCTCTTATATATTCAAAATATATGGTTAATATATTTACTATATAATGAAAAGAGACCAAAAATATATCATTAATTACATTTGAAACATCATATATGTCATTTGGCAGAATTATAGATTTTTAGGATTATTTTATCATTTAATTAAATATTAATTGTTTTAAAAACACATTTATGTCAATTTATAAACTATTCATATCCAACCTTTTGAAATATATATATAAACTTCATTCATTGGAAAAAACATTATAAATTCAATGATAAAATGTCATATTAATGTATAAAATTCGATTATGGCATAAAAAGATTCAAAATAAATTTATTTTAATATTTATAATGTCATTTATTTAAATCCTTATTTAATGATGCAATTACTGCATCACCATTGAGTTGTAATTAAAATTATTTATTTAATATCTAAAATTTATAAATAAAATACCATGGTTTAGGATATATTGTGTTCTTTATAATTAATATTTATAGGTAAAAATATCAAATATATAACCCATATAATAATTGTTTTACTAAGAGATATATGTTTATATTACATTATTCATAACATTAAATTAAATTTTATAAATTTTCATTTTCACTTACAAGTGGCTCCATGGGGTCCCAAAATAGACCCATTGATTCCCATGGTTGTATATATTTTATCCAATAGGATTAATACACTTTTTAGCGTAATTTATTATTATTATAATACTATATTTTACCCTTATTAACCATATTTACCATTTAACCATGGTACATAAAATATTTACAAAAGTTACTATTCATAATGTCTAAAAAAAGTAACATCTTTACACAATTTGGACTTCTTTATTACAAATATGGGATATATTGTTTCATACTTAAATCACAAAAATTTAGGAAATTAATTTAAAATTAGTTCTCATTGTCAAAAAAAATATGTGAGGATAGATCTGGTCATCTTCACTATGCATGCCTCTTAGGATTTGGATGATTGAGATGATATGGCAGCTCCATCCGTATAGGACCGATGCATTTTTGCAAGGGACAACTTGATGAATAGTCATGCACTATTGGAGGTGTGCCTTAATGTTGTTGATGCAGGGGGAGGCAATTCTACATAGTCTTGTTATGGGTTGCAACCCTGTTTTTTTTTAATTCTCATAATGTCTTAATGTCCTTGAAGTCTTGGTTTTCCCCCTTTTACTCTTAAAAGGGGGCTTATCCAAAATCAATAAAAACTTTGGCCATCAGGCCATTCAGACAAAATAACTACCAAATGTTTGACACTTGTTTAAGTCCAACATCAATGTGACATTACATCTAATGACCAAAATTTGATTAAATAGTAAAAATATAATCTAATTACACTTCAAAGCAAATTTAATAGATAATATAACCATATAAATAAATTATATTAAAAATAAATTTTGATTTAAATGCAGTGTTTTTTACTATTCATTTAAAAAATGATCTTTATTGGAAAAATACAAAAATTTAGGCAAATTAAATATTGATGTCCCAATTCTAAATAAGAAGTTTATTTTTTCAAATAGAACATATAATAGTGACAAAAACTAGATTTAAAAATGTCTCCCAATCAAAATGTTGTAAATCATTCTTTTAATAAATATCATAGTATCTAAGCTTAAAATTGTATTCGCTCACATTTTAAGCCTATAACATATATTTGATAAATGAAAAACATATTACAGACATGTGTAATCATATTTTAGTTAGTTATTTTCATTCCTACCAATACAAAAATTATACATTAACTACCATTTAAAATAATAATCTTATATATTTTTTATAGTATGAATCAATGTTGTGTGCATCATAATATTTTATAGAAACCAATTTTTCCATATTGGGTAAGACATAGAACCTAGAATCCACTTTAATATAAATTTAATATTCTATTCACAGATATTAATAAATATGAAAATTCCATATTCTTTATTAAACTAGGATGTTACATCCTTCCCCCATTATGGAAATTGCGTCCTCAAAATTTTATTGTCTTATCAAATAAATGGGGGTATATATCCTTTATAAAATTCTCATATTCTTAGATTGCCTCTTCAAATATATTTTATATCCACAAAACCATTTCATGATGAATTACCTTATTCTGTAACAGTTCCTCTCTCCGGTCAAGAATGTGGACTACTTGTTCCTCATAATAAACATTCTCTTCCAACTGAACTATCTATGGGCCAAAAACATGATATGGATCTGGTATATAGTTTCTCAACATTGAAATATGATAAAAATTATGTACTTGTGAAAAAATTGAATGAAAAGCCACTTTTTACACAACTGATCCAACATTCTACATGATTTGATAGGGTCTAATGAACCTCGGACTCATCTTTCCCTTCTCACCAAATAACATCACACTTTTCCTTTGATAAACATTGAGAATGAAATGATTACCTACCACGAAAGAAAGATCCTTCCTACGGTTATCCACTTAACTTTTCTTCCTACTCGGAGCTGTTCTCATGTGCTTCTTAATCAAATAAACATTTTATTCCATCTGTTCTACCAATTCTGGTCCCATGAAATTCCTTTCACATAAGACATAACAAAATTCAATAGTTTTACAAAACTTTCTATATAATAACTCAAATTGATCCATATACACACTCGAGTGAAACTGTTATTATATGAAAATTAAACCAATGAAATATGGTGGTCCCAACTTCCCTATAAATCCATTGAGCAAGCACGTATCATGACATTCAATGCATCAATTATTCGTTCTGACTACCCATCTGATTGAGGATGAAAAGTTGTGAAAATAATTAATTCAATACCCAAATAAATCTAAAGGCATTTCCAAAATTTTGAAGAAACCTGGGATCACAATTAGATATAATGGAGAGGAGAACTCCATGAAACATGGCTATCTCTATAACATAAAACCATGAAATTTGATCCAGTGGAAATGTGTTTAGAATTGGAATGAAATAATAATATTTAGTCGATCGATAAATATTAACCCAGATTGCATTATTACCTTGATATGTCTTCGGAAATCCCACAACGATGTCCATGGATATATTTTCCAATTTCCACTCTAGCACTGGAAAAGGCTGAAACATTCTTTTTGGTATGTTCTACTTTTCCTTAATCTATTGACAAGTCAAACACTTCACAGTAAAGTCAGAAATATCTCTTTTCATTCCATACCACTAGTAATACTCCCGAATATCTATAACATCTTAGTAATTCAATGATTAACTAGAAACAGAGAACTATGAGCTTTAAATTACAACGAGTTCATCAACTGTGAATCACAAGGCACACATAATATCTTCCCAAACCTCAAAACACAATCTTTATAAATGTTAAATTCAATTAAATTACCCTTCTGATCCAACTCTACCTTTTTCTGGAACTCCATTCCTTCTTCCTATGCTTTCATAATTTTTCTTCTAGTGATGATTTCACTGACACCTGAAACAAACTAGAGAAATTTCCTTCACTAACAAATTCCAAGAAAAAATTCATCAAACCATTAATCAAAGGATCTTGTATCAAACATATCATCGTTAATTTAACATTACTCATTTGACTCAAAGCATCCGCCACTTTATTTTCCTTTCTCTCATGGTAATGAGTCATTAAATCATAATAATTGATTAATTATATCCATCTCCTATGTCTCATGTTTAATTATTTATGATTGAAAATATAATCCAAACTATTCTGATCAGTATATATTTCACATTTTACTCCATACAGATGATGCCTCTAAAATTTTAAAGAAAAAACAGTAGCAGCTAATTCAAAATCATGTGTGGGGTAATTTAACTCATGAGGATTAAATTGATGTCAATCATAAACAATTACCTGATCATTATACATTAGGACACAACCATGTCCTTTCAATGAATCATCAGTATAGATAACAAACTCACCATTTCGGGAAGGATATTCTAAAAATAGATCATTCACCAATCTTTCTTCCAATTTCTATAAAAAATTCATAACATTCTTTTGTCCAGATGAACTTGACACCTTTTAATGTTAATTTAGTCAATAGATTATATAACCATGCATAATATTCAAAAAAACCTTTGGTAATAGGCGGCCAAACCAAGAAAACTATAGACCTCAGAAATATTTGTGGGGCTTATAAATTCTTCAAAAACTTTTGTTTTAGTAGGACCAATAGTTATTCAATTTTTTTTAAACAATATGATAAAGGAATGAAATTTGTTATAACCAAAACTCACACATGTTTAATTTACTATATATTTTTGTTTATTTTAAGGTTTTCAATACAGCCCTTAAATGAGTTTCTTGTTTCAATTTACTTTTGGAATAAACCAAAATATCATCAATATACACAACCAAAAACTTATCCAAGAACTCATAGAAAATTGTATTCGTATGATCCAGGAATATAGCAGGAGCATTGGTTAACCCAAAATACAAAAATACAAATTCATAATGTCCATATCAAGTATGAAAAATCGTCTTTGGAATGTATAATTCCATTAATTTCAACTAATGGTATCCCAACCCAATGTTAATCTTTGAAAAATATTGAGGTCCCTGAAACTTATCAATCAAATCATCGATATGAGGCAATGGATACTTGTTCTTAACAGTGATATTATTGAAGGCTCTATAATATATGCGAAGTCTCCTTGAATCAACTTTTTTTATAACAAGAAAAGACAAAGGCACGCCATGGTGATGTTCTTGGTTTAATGAAATCTTTATCTAATAACTCATACAATTTCTTCTTTAACTCTAAAAGTTCAATTTGAGCCATTTGATAAGGGGTTTTGAAATTGTCTGAGCATTAAGTACTAGGTAAATAGTAAATTCAACTACCCAATTAGGTATTATACCAGGAAAATCATCAAGAAAAACATCAATATATTCATTCAACATTGGTACATGATTAATCTAAACAGTTCATTTTTTTTTCCAATATATGTGAATGATAACATTCATTTCCATCTTTTACTAGTTTCTCATCTTCTTGATATGTTATCAAAAGTAGGGGTTCATTCTTGAACAAAAACACAAATTTCTTCTAGAAGGAAACCTATTTAGCTCTATAATCAATCTTAGCATTATTAATAGAAATCCAATCCATCCCGAAAAAGACATCAAACTCTATTTGAGGCAAAATAATAAGGTTTTTAAGTAGATTTTTTTCACACACAAGGATAGGAAGGTTCTTATAATTTCTTTTTTTCTCAACATTTCCTCTAAGTGTTTTTACCATAACTTCTGAATTCATATATTGAGATGGAATTTCTAATTTACTAGAAAAATTCATAGAAATTAAAGAAAGTGAAGACCAGGAATCAAACAACACATTGGAATAATCTAAATAAATAAATAGTGTACCTGATAAAACATCATTTGATGGTCCAACATCCACTGAAGTAGTTGCAAAGGATTTCACCACCCCTTTTTTCTTGTAGTCTAGAATTTTTCCCTCAGTTGAGTTCTTAGTTCGACACTCACTTCCATAATGACCCATTTCATTTAACTTATAAAATTTTACAGACATTAAATAAGATTTTGTATTACCATTACCTTGATATTTTTCAGTGCAATTACAATCCTCATGTCCCATTTTACCACATCAGTAACACTTACTAGAATTCAAAAACCATTCCACATGGGGATTTTTACCAATCTTTTCACAAACTATAAACCGAAGTTTCTATCCATCAGACATTTTTTGAAAAGTTATTCCCTTCATCTTCCACATCATCCTCTTATTATATAGTTTTTCAATGAACACCTGATTATCTCCATACTCCATTTCCACCTTATCCACACGTTGAACAAGTTTTTCATAACCTTTTAAATCATGAAGATCTGAATCCCATCAATTCATTGGATTTAATCATCAGTTAAAATGATTGATTTCACTATCAATATTTTATATGATATTTAGAGAATACCTATCCAGTCGAGTGAACTTTTCTTCATAAATAGCAACTGATTCTTCCTCTTGACTCAATTCTAGTAATTGTTTTTCCATCCTAACAATAACCACCTTAGGAAAATATTTCTCGTGAAACATACATTTCAATTCACCCCAATCAAGAAAATTAATCTCCTCACTAAAGCTGATATTTTAAAAATCAACCACCACTGATCGGCTTCACATTCAAAATGGTAATCAGTAAGACTAACCTTTTTATTTTATGAACACCCCATGACATTAAAAATATATTATAGTAATTTAATCCACCCTTTAGTTAGAACATGGTCAGATAATTCTATAAATTATGGTGGATGATTCCTCCTAAAATTCTCCAGTACTGACATTTTTCTCTATGGTTGATCTATAAGATCTCATTCTTTGATATAACAACCATTTATAGCCTGATTCAATTGTTCCATTAATACAAAAAACTGTTCAGTTCCGATTCATACCATATCAGGTTTCTGATTGGGATGGTTTTTTATAGAACAAATATTCTCAATTAATCTATGTTGAATATAATTTTTTTCAATACCACCAAAGTGTTACTTTAAGATGTATTGCATCATTTCGGTGATATTGGTGATATTTTGAGCCTAATAGAAAAAATGGACCATTTTTTATTATTAACTATTTTAAATTATTAATATAGTTTTTCCATACCATTTTGTACCCTAATTCAAAAAGAAAATTTTATTTTTTCCACAGTCTACACATCTAGAGCATCATTTAATCCTTTGGGACCAAAAATTGAATTGGTCATATGGAAGCTCAAATGATTCTCACAAGTGGGAGCATTAAAACTGTTTAAGAGTATGCATGTTTTGGTGTGGGGCCCCTAACAAATTCATGGTGGGTCTAATTGTTGTGAAATTCAGAGGGTTGATAAGAAAGGATTTTTAACATCTTTCATTAAAGTAAGCTTTTGGTAATTGGCCATTTTAAGGGGAATTAAATCATTCTAATCTGGTGGTTTATGATTTGGTGAGTCTAACTAGATAGAATAAATTGTGAGAATAAAACAGGCATAACTCTAGGAATACTTGTCCAAATCGGCAAAGCTTTTGAGGGGAAACGCCCAAGTGAATTAGGAACAACATTCATGAATGAAGAATCATGCGAAGATGTCATTTAATGGGGTTACAATGCATAAACCTTTGGGGGACAAATTATGGCTATAAAAGGAGAGAGCTCCACCCTCTCAAAGCAAATGTCATTCCATCTCATTCTTTATGGGACACTAAGGAGGATAAATTTTCAGCATTATGTCATTTATTTATTTTCTTTTCCATTGTTTTGTAATGCATTATTGATTCCCATTCATCTTGATTACCCTTAGCATTGTGGGGTAAATATTATGAGTGATTGGGGAAGGGTTGGTTATCTATTTTGAAATTCTTGAGTTTTGAAATAATTGAATAAAATTTATTTCTTCTTCAAAGTGGTTTTTAAATTTCATATAGCAGATTTTATTATAAAATGTGATATTTCTTGAATTTCAATTCCATTATTGATTTTTTCCTTACTAAAATAAGCATTTTCCCCCTCCACTGATTTCTGGTTTTTATATGATGGGGTATACTAGGGATTAGTGGTGAATTACTTGATGATCGTCAGTACGTGTAAAAGGGGTAGTGAACGTTCTTGATCGTTTGGGATAAACAAGACTCGATCGGGTATTTCCCATGTCAATTGAAGAACTTCAATAGAACTATTTTTCACATGAAGGTTAGTTGACCAAACTGATACCTTGTATGGTTTTCTCCCACCAATATAATTTCAGAAAGGAAGTGAGATGAACCGATTGTGGAAACACACCTTAATCAATTAAGCAGAAGAGTTATGAATTAATTTTAACAATTATAGAATTACATTTGGGAAACTAACCTTGACTTAATAACCCTTTTTAATATCACAGTTTTTCAGTCATTTTAATTTCAAATTTCCATTCAAAAAAACACAACATTTTTACCCTCATTTTAAAGTGAAAACTATTTCGTGTTAGCTCCTCTTCTGGAGACATCCCTTGTCAACCACATTACTACATTTAAACTTAGGATGTAATTTTTTTCCTCATCCTAAGACAGGTGTGCGTCAAACATGGAATCGTTGCTGGGGAGGCAGTGCAGCAAAAATAAAGATTTTGAAAATTGGATGAACCACAACTCAAAAGAACCATTAATTTAATTTGATCCAAAATTGATAGAAAATTAAAACAACATAGGAAAATAACCTACCATAAATCTTTGAAGAAATATATCTCTCAGATTCATGTGAAACTTCATATGCTCACTATGAATATGAAATCATGGATGGAAATCCCAACTGAACCCTACACGATCTATGTGCACCTCAATTTTCCATTCAAAATAACAAATTTATTTCACCCATTTAACCAATTGATTTTGAATTATGTGTCAATATGATTCCTGTTATTCCAATATTTCATGGTATTATAGGAGAAGTTCCAAATCGGAACATGTAAGAATTTAGATACACTTGATCAAGCTTCAGGTCTACAGAAGCACCTGAAGTCCAATTTCAGTAGAGGGCATTCCCCTTCTCAATCGAGAGAGCGGATAAATAATGGTTTTAAAATCTACAACTAAGAGAGATCAGTGATTGGGAAGACCTAAAAAGAAGTTTCATGCAATGGTTCATACCCACATCGAGGTGCACTTCCATCAATAATTAGATTTACATCATACGACAGTCAACTGGAGAAACCCTCTACGAGTACTGGGAGCACTTCAAGAAGCTAGGTTCGAACTGCCCACATAATGAAATAGAGCAAAACCAATTCTTGGTTTTCTTCTACCAATTAATTATGGATATTGATCGAAATATTATAGATTCCTCATCTGAGGGATCCCTGATTGGCAAGTAACCTGCAGATATCAGAGTACTAAATGAGAATAATTTTCAAAACTCGCAACAATTTGGAATTTGAGGAATGGGAACCAGGGGAATACATGAGGTAAAAAAACCTCATTAATATGAATTTATTGAAACCAAATTTGATGAAAAAACAAGGTTGTTATATCAAATGGTTGTAACTCAATAAAATGGACAACAAGATTCTGCACAGGTATGTGGTTTATGTTATTCTTCCACGTATTATACTCACCAGTGCCCTGAGATACATCAGAAAGAATAATGCTCTGTAGCCTTTCATCCAAGACAATTCCAACAAAATCAACTGCATCAACCCCAATCCCAACAAGGATACATGAACCAAAAAACTAGATGAGATCATTTAATCCTAACCAGCACCCCAATATACCTCATTACCACTAGAGGTAATAACAACCCCCCCCCCCCCCCCGATTCAAATAATTCTATATAACAGCCCTTCGAAAAACAACAATACCTTCTACCACCACCATTCCAATTAAAGACATATGTACAACCATACCCCCAGCATAAAACCTTCTGTGGAACAGCTACAATCCAAGTATGAGGTCCTAGCAGATAAGGTTGAATAGCAAGAAGACATGGTGGGAAGTATTGTTGAAATCATGTCTATGAATCGAGGGAAGCTTCCTTCCCAAATAGTGAAAAATACTAAAGATAATATTTTTTCAATCATAACAACAAGTATAAAATAAATCCCACCACCATCCAACCTTGAACCTAAAACAATACCACCTATTCTGATGGGGAATGATGTTAAAAAATCAGAAAATCTTGTGAAAATCGTCACAGAAGATAAAAAAGAATAGTAGGAGAAGGATAGGCCAAAGAATAAGACAAAAGAAACATCAATGCAAAGGAAACAACGGGAGAAGAGAAAATGACCCCCACCATTTTCAATAAGGATATTAGAATCAAATAAATTGTATGAAGAAACACATGAAAAATAAATTCAGGACACTTTTCTGAAAGTGGAAATCAATACACCCAACTTGAAGCTATTAAAAAAATTCCAAGGTATGCAATATTTTTGAAATATATTTTCACTATAATGACAAGGCTTCATGGAAATGAAAGAATCAACATGGGGAGAATTGTCTCAGTCCTTATCATGCTGTAGATTCCAACCAAATGTCAAGATCTAACGACATTTTCCATTCCATGAATCATTGGTTCATTAAATTTCACTAATTCTTTGTGTGATCTAGGTGCCTCAATTAATGTATTGCCTTACTCTGTATACACTTCTTTGAATTTTGGAGACGTAAAACCCACAAGTGTGCTAGTACACCATGCAAAATGTTCCACAGTTTTCCCGGGTGTAGTTCTAGAGGATGTCCTCATGAAACTCAAATATCTATTATTCCAATAAGACTTCTATGTGCTAAATATGGATGAATATAGGATCCCTTCACACTCACTGATCATTTTGGGGAGACCTTTTTTGAAGACAACTAAAACCATCATCAATGTTCATGAAGGTACACTCACCATGGAATTTGGATATAGCGTTGTCCACCAAAAATATTTTGAATCAATGGGATACCCATCAGATGAAAACACCCATTTTTCACTCACACATAAAGTAAGTATTTATCCAATTAAAGAATCAGGTATGTGAAATAAATTATTATACTTAAGAGATAAAGTTTTCATTAATGAACTTCTAAATGACAAAACACTAAATATTATAATTTTATGTGTGAGGAAGAGGTAAAATATGATTTCATTGATGATTTGTTGATTGATGAGGAATATGATATTGTTTCCTATTTGCAGAAGGTTCACCCTATAGAAGTGGGTAATGTCATTTTAATTTCATCCCTTGAAAATCCCTCTGAACATGAATTAAAACCACTTGCCAATTATTTAAAATATGTGTACCTAATGGAAGGAGAGATGTTACCAGTGATAAATTAAAATAATATGTCTATACCCCAAGAAAAATCGTTGATTGATCTTTTAAGAGACAATGACCAAGAAAATAGGGTGTAGCTTAGGTGATATCCTAGGAATAAACCCAAAAATATGCTCACATTGAATTTTTCATGAGGGAGATTACAATCACGTCAGACATCCCCAAAGGAGGCTGAATCCCACCTTGATAGAGGTTGTGAAGGAGGTGATCGAGAAGATCTTAGAAGCTGGGATCATCTATCCAATTTCAAATTCACAACGGGTCATCCCTATTCATGTTGTTCCTAAAAAAGCTGGCATAACCACTATGAGGAATGAAAATAATGAGTGAATACCTATGAGAATTCGAAACAGCTGGAGAGTATGGATTGATTTTAGGAAATTGAACCAATTCACTTGAAAAGATCATTTCCCCATCTGCACCATTGACCAGATGTTAGAGAGATTGGAAGGGAGAACTCTTTATTAATTTTTTATGGATTTTGATATTACTTCCAGGTACCAATTTCTCCCTATGATCAAGAGAAGACTACATTTACATGTCCTATAAGTACTTTTTCATATAAAATAATGCCATTTGGATTATGTAATTCCCTAGGAATATTTCAAAGTTTTATGGTGAGTACATTCTATGGTCACATTGAAAATCGCTTGGATTTTTTCTTATATGATTTCAATGTTTATTGATATTCTTTTTATCATTGTTTGAAAAATATAGAAATTTTTTTGAAAACCTACATTAAAAAAAATTCTTCTAATAAATTTTGAAAAGCATCATTTAATGGTTAAAAGTGTAATTGTGTTTAGTCATGTTATTTCCCAAAATGGAATTGAAGTGGGTAAATCAAAAATTGATGTGATAAATTCATTCCCTTACCATACTTGTGTGATACTAGTTAGATCATTTTTAGGATATGCAGGATTCTATAAGAGGTATATCAAATATTTCTGTATAATTTCTCTCCCTATCTATAGATTACATTTGAAAGATACCAATTTTGATATCAATGGTACATGTGGGGAATCCTTTTATGAGTTAAAGAAGATATTGTTTTCACAACCCGTGATACAACCTCCAAATTGGGAAGATCCATTTGAGCTACTTTGTGATGCCTCCATCAAAGCAGTTGGAGTAGTCCTTTCTCATATAATTGAGGGCACAACACAAGTCATTTTATATTCCTCGTGAACCTTAGATGTGGACCAATTCAATTACCCAACCACTGAAAAATAGTTCTTAGAATTTTTTTTCCTTTTGGAAATTTTAGATCATATCTTCTTAGAACTAAAATAATTATGTTTTCTGATAATGAAGCTTTGAGGTACTTAATAAAGAAATATGATTCTAAACTGAGGTTAATTAAATGGATGATACTACTACGAGTGATCAATATTGAAATAAAGGTTAAGAAGGGATATCTTATCCAAGTGGCTGATCACATAAGTAGACTTCCAAACACCGCTGAAATTAAAATTGTAGAACAAGGACCACTAAATAATAAAATTCCAAGAGAGCATTTATACATGATTGAAGGAGAAGTTCCATGGTATGCTAACATGGTAATTTTTCTTATAACATATCAGGTCCCATATCATTTCAATTCTCACCAAATTTAAAAAGTAAAAGCTGAATCTAGGTATTACATTTGGGATGATCCATTACTTAGGAAGATTTGAAATGATCAAGTAATAAGTAGACGTTTACCTGATAGTGATGATAAATCTGTCTTTTATTTTTGTCACACATTAGCATGTCCGGGCCACTTTGGACATCAAAGGACAACAATGAAGGTTTTAGAATCTGAAATTTATTGGCCCGTAATTTTTAAGGATGATCATGAATTATACAAAATATGTGAAAAATGTCATTTTTCAAGAAATATTTAAAGGAGACAAGAAATGGCCCAAAATCCATTGAATTTTTATGACATTTTGGATGTTTGGGGGAATGATTTTATGGGACCTTTCCTAATTTCATTTGGAAATTATTATATCTTTCTTATAGTTTATTGTGTTTCGAAATGGGTGGAAGAAAAAGCCAAAATTACTAATGACTCTAAAGTTGTTTGTTATTTTTCATGGTCTAACATATGATATATGTTTGGAGTGCCCATAGAAATCATCAGCGATCCGGGGAATCATGGGAAATATGAAGTTTCCAACATGGAAATCAAAAGAATTTTGGAAAAGACCATTAATCTAAACAGGAAGCATTGGAGCCAATGGAAAGAATATACCTTATGGACATACAATACAACCTACAAAACCCTGATTGGAATGATTCCATATAGGGTGATTTATGGGAAAAAATACCACCTACCAGTGGAATTGGTGCATAAGGCGTATTGGGCTGTTAGGAAAATGAATTTGGACCTTGAACGTGCTAGGAAGGAAAGAATATTGGAGTTAAAGTAGATGGAAGAAATAAAAAGGGAAGCATTTGAAAATTCACGTATATACAAAGAAAGAATAAGATTGTCCCATGACAAGTTGATCTGACCAAAATAAATTTATCCTAGAGAAAAAGTGTAGTTATCCAACTCAAGACACAAGCTGATACCAGGTATACTTCATTCCAGATTGGAAGTTCCATTTATAGTTACTCATGTATATCCTTTTGGTGCTGTGATGATTATGAAAGTTGGAGAGCATGAAAAATTCACTATGAATGGGAAAAGGTTGATTAAAATATTTGGGAACCTACCATCAGATCCAGTAGAGGATATCACGCTCCTGAAACATGTTTATCGATAAGATCCCTCAGGTTGTACCTCTCATTCACACTTACTTTATATTGTGATTCATCTTAAAATTGTCTTACATGATAAATCCACATGAATGAATTCAAGAAACTACATCAGTTTTTTGTGGGAAATGAAATAATTATAGTTTAGGATTTTTCAGATTTTGTTTAAAAAAATATTTGCATGTTTTCATATTTTTGTGTGTTTATTTTTCAATTTTTTGTGTGTTTTTGTAACATTTGATCTGAAATAATTATCAATGACATTTTCTAAACCCATTACAATGAGTGACCCAATATATTACATGAAATTGAGCTTAAATGAATGCTGAATTGACTTTGTTTAATGTTAAAATATTTTGGAAATTCATGAAAAGTACACTGATTTTTGAATACCATGCCATATTTCGTTGTGTATATCCTTGAAATCACTTTCCTGTGAGGCTTCTAAACCTTTTTTCATATTCTTTTCATTCACCTCATTTCTTGAGAGAACCAGAACATGCTTTCTTTAAACAGAATCTGATTTATTCCTTTCAAAACATGATGTCTTGGGGTACATGTGTTTTAAATGATTGAGGCATTTATTTGGTTTTAAGATCCCTTTTCAAAATAATATTTTTTATTATGGCCTACCTTACATTAATAATTTCTTCCCCTATAATCCATGAATAGACTAGTATTTTAGCCACATTATAAGACAATTTTGCCAATCCAACATGGTCTTGAAGTGAAATTGCATGATCAATTTTAACTTAAGTGTGGTGGAAGATGTCTTGTGGTGTACTACCTCATTTTTTGATACTTATGGTGGAATATAAAATGTTGAGTAGCTGATGTTTCTACTGAAGATTTCATTTTGATTAAAGTTGTGCCTTTTTGGATCATTAATGATAAAAAATGTTTTTCCTTTCTGTATCTTTCATGATAATAGAATATGTTCCTTTCTAGAGTATACAAAGTAGAAAGAAAGTTTTGACTATCTAGAGCTTTCATGAAATAAATTTGTTTTAAAAGAAATTTCTACTCATGAAATGCTAAATTTCATGAACAATCTTTTGCTCTCATGGTGATGAAGATGATTTTCTACAAAGTGGAAGAGTAGGAGACCATTATTAAGTAAAAATTTGAATCATTTAATTTTTCTTCATAAAGTGCCAAGAACTCCTTTTTTGGCCTCAGAATTTTTGACATCTGAATCATAATAACCAAAAGCCACAGAAAAACACTAAAAAATAATCATTGTAAAAACATGTCCTTCACTCACATCAAAAGGAGAAGTAGGAATTTATCAATCCTATTGTGAATCTTGTGTGAGTTTGCATGATAAAATCCTTGTTAAGCATTTATATTTGTGTGATTTGAGAAAATTCATGCGAGGTTGGTGTTTTGTGTGCATTAGCTTAGAAATGAAGTGGGAATATATTAAATAATCTAAAATGGAGATCGTGAAATAATTTTTCATTATGAGGCATCATATACTTTTTATTCTTGGTATGGATTTGGTATATCTCATCAGTATTTGTTTTGGATTTGATTTGATTTGATTTTGATGTTTACTTGTCTAGATGTCTAAGTGCTAAGTGTGGGAGAAGTGATAGAAAAAATATTATCAATTAATTTTAGTTGAATATAATTATTTTAAATCCCACCAAACTATTACATTAAGATGAATTTCTGTATTTTTATGATATTGGTAATATTTTGATCTTAAGAGTAAAAATGGCCCATTAAGGTTTTTTAACTATTTTAAATTATTTCTGTAGTTTTGCTATAACATTATCTAAACTAATTCAAATTGAAAAATTCATTTTTACAAAGTCTGTAGTTCCATGGATTCATTTCATCCATTGATACAAAATTCTAAATTGTTTATATGGAAGCTCAAACGATGCTCACAAGTTTATCATAAAACCTGTTTTCAAATCTACCATGTTTTGATGTGGGGTCCCTAACACATTCTTGGTGGGGCCATTTGTTGTGAAATTCGGTGGGTAGACACGCAAAGAGCGTTGGAACAACTTTCATGGAGGTACGGTTGGGAAATTGGATGTTTTAATAGTCATTAAAGCATCATAATCTGGAGGTTTGTAATTTGGTGAGTCTGACTGGACAAAATTAATTGTGAGAGAAAAATAGGCATAACTCTCAGAATAATTGTCAAAATCTGCTGATATTTTAGGGGAAATTCCCAAGATAATTCCTAACAACATTAATGAAGGAAGAAATGCATAAAGTAGTCCTTGAATAGGGATACAATGCATCAACATTCTGGGAACAAATTCTTGACATAAAAGGAGGAGAGCTCCACCCTCTATAAGAATCTCTGATTCCATCTCATTCCTTCTGGGACACCAAGGAGGAGAACTTTTCATCTTTATTTCTTTTATTTCTTATTTTACCATAGTTTTGTAATTACTTGTTCTTCACCATTCATCCCGATTACCCAGACCATGGTGGGGTAAATATTTTGAGTGATTGGGGAAGTGTTGGATTTCTATTTTGTAACGCCTGAGTTTTAGACATATTTCGTTAAAATATCTTTCTTCTTCAATGATTTTTTCAATTTCATATAGCAGATTCTATTATCAAGTGAGATCATTCTTGAATTTTTATTCTTTTATTGTTTTTTTGGTAAAATAATAAATTTATCCATCCACTGATTTCTGCATTATATACGATGGAATATACCAGGGATTAGTGGTGAAGAACACGACGATCATCAATACCTGTAAAAGGGGTAGGGATTGTTTCTTATCCTTTGGGATAAACAAGAACCAATCGGGTATTTCCCATGTCAATTAAAGATATTCAATACAACTATTTTTCACATGGACAGAGAGTTTACTGAAACGTGATCTCGGTAAGGTTTTCTCTCCCCATCATAATTTCACCAAAGAAGTGAGAGGAAACGATTTTGGAAACTCACTTTAATCAACTAGGAAGAAGAGTATTGAATTAAATTGAATAAAGATAACATTACAATTAGAAAAATGACCCTGACCTAATCAACCTTTACAATATCATAGTTTTTTCAATCATTTTAATTTCATATTTTCTTTCAAAAACACAACATGTTTACCCTCATTTTAAACTGACAAACTATTTTGTGTGAACTCCTCTTTGGGAGAATTCCTAGGCCAACTACATTACTGCCTTTTAACTTAAAAAATAATTGTTTTTCCATTCCTATGATAGGTGTGCATCAGTTTTCTTCCTCCTGATGTCGACCGATCATAGATACCATGATTCCTCTACGGAAAATCATTCTGAACACCGAAATATCATTGTTAAAGCAACATGTTAATATGTAAATTCTATATCATTTCAATCTTATCATAAATTAATTTATTAATTTAACTTTATCCTACCTCCTAATGTTTTCTAAACTAACCTCTAATACAAATAATAATGTCTTGTACATAAACATTACATATTCATTAATTAACATAATAATTTACATTGAGGTTCTTTTCCGAATTATAGTTTTAGAGAATTAGGCCATTACTATTACCTTACATCTCAAATATTACAAAGTAGACACATCCACTCAGAATCCATTATTTTATATAATAAAAACACTTAAAAGAAAACAATAATTATTTTCGTGACACAAATATTCTTGAATTCTTCCTTTCTCTTACCCTTCATTAAACCATGTGAAAAGCATTTAAAAAACATGGAATGAGTATAAAATTTAAAGTAAGCGTTATAAAACATGGGAAAAATCATTAGTACATCAATACATACAAGTCAATGAAATCATTATTTTTTATCATTAACATACCACAAAAAATAATAACATTTATGAATAACAGAGGAAAATCATAAATCATAAAGGTAACTTCTGGATTCCATAACATATATACATTGTTGATTTCACAACTACGTAGAGAGTTAGTTTGGAATACCCATCACACTATATTCTCTAAATCACTTAGGAAAAAACATTAACATTTACCTCTGTCACATTACCCAAGGAATTGGAGAGCTACCTCAGGCTCACCCACCCTAGGATTATCACGGATCCACCTGTATACATAAACAATTCTCAAGAACCATAACATACTCAAAACACCTAACATAAGCATAAAGGAAAAATAAAATTTCCACATTTCATTAAAATATATCATTTCATTATATCGATATAATCAATCCAGAATCAAAATCATTTTCAATACCAAAATACAAAAAAAGTGTATATGGTATTTATTTTCCAATTGATAACATTACGTCTTGTAAAGGAAACCAAATATCAAATAATGCTCACGGCGGCGGAAAGGTTGTTGTCACCACCTTCGTTAAAAAGAAACATTATTTTTTGTCATTTAGTAAAAACCTTCATAGAGAAAATATTCAATTTGAATGAAATTAAAATTCAAAGGGGTTTATACAAATTATAGAATAAATTCATGTATATATCAATGCATGCCTCAGTGAAAGAAGGTTGAGACGAAATCCCTTACCTCGTGTTCGACATGACTAATTTGTTTTTAAATATTTTGAAAAATAAACTAAAAATTATTTATAATATCTTAATAACCATATTCAAGTTTATTTTTCCTTTTATACCACTTATTACCATGTTATAAACATTATATAATCATATAAGTTAACAACTATCATTTTGTTGATATTTGGTACTTGAGTCAAAAATGAACTTATTATAATTTCATGGTATCCTTCTGGTAAAAATTCCATTATATCCAGAATAATTTTCATGATTTAGATATAATATATATCTTATATATCCAGTATATATTTGTATTTATAACAGTACATAATATTTGAAGATAAGAAATTAAATGCACTGTTCATGGAGATGGTAATCCATACGTACGCATGAATGATACTCTCACTTCTATTTTGAATTTAATTGAATGAAAACATAATGATATATAGGAATATTATATTTTTGAATAATATCATAAGATATATATGTTACATAATTTCATTAACATCATCCTTTAAATGTTCCATGTATCGCAAGAACAAATCATATCATAGTGAGGGGGCAGTAGTCCGTGCTTCCCCAAATGAAATTATCATATTTACCCATTATGGAAGCCATTAAGGTATGATATAAATAAAAAATAAAGAATAATAGTGACAAAATATACATAATATATATCCTTTATAAATAAATTTCCATCATAATGGCCACCATGATATGTGGTAGGAGATAATTGATCAATCATCATTTCGTGAGGTTGTATTTTACCGTCCACAGAAACAATATATTCATATCCATTAGATGGAGGTGTGTGTAGGTGTTTCTTGAATAATTATCATAAAATTATCCTAGTATATTGAAGATAATTTTGTTGTTATAAAATAATGGAATAAAAAGATTTTATTGGGTTGGATAAAGAAAATAAAAGAAAAGAACTTGAGATAAGATGTTACCTTTAAATCGGGTAACTCCCTTTGGGTTGAACCAAAAGGCTTTCATGAAGTGATTTATTCATAAGGTAAGGATTCTAGGAGAATTATTGGAATTTTGGGAGATTAATGGAGTATTTTCTAGACAATCTATCGGGCTTGAGAGGTGTGATTAATGGTTTAGATGTGGTGGCCTTTTATAAGAGGGAGGATGCACTCTTATTGAAAAATTGAATGCATTATTTTATTATAAAATTATTTTCAGTTTCAAAAGGTCCAAAACATATGTAATGAGTATATAAGATGAATATATGTCTAAATAAAATCATCCAATAAGAATTGGATATTTTTTGGATATTTTTTAATCCTTATCATTTCTATTTAACCCATTGTTATCTTATTTAATGTTTAACATGTCCTCTTATATATTTATACTATATGGTTATTATATTTACAATAAAATTCCAAGTTTCCAAAAATGAATCATTAATTAATCTTATAACATAATATATGTCAGTTGGCCGAATATTAGATTTTTAGTAATATTTTATCATTTTATTAAATATTATTTGTTTTCAAAACTCATTTATGTCAATCTATAAACTAATCATATCATGACTTTAAAAATATATATAAAAAAATTATTATTTATAAAAACCATAATTAATTAAAATATAACAAGTAATAATAATATATAACTTTTGTAGATTCCATAAAAAGATTCAAAATAAATTTATTTTAATATTTATAAAATCATTTATTTTAATCCTTAAATAATGAAGAAATTACTACATCACCATTGTGTCACAATTAAGTTTATTAATATAATATCAAAAAATTATAAATAAAATACCATGGTTTAGGAACGCTTTCCAGATTTCTAATTAATATTTATAGTCACAAATACCACTTATATAACCCATATAAACGTTGGTTTACTTGGAGATATATGTTTGTGTTACATTTTCCTTAACATTTAATTAAATTTTATAAATTGTCATTTTTGCTTACAAGTGGCTCCATGGGGTACCAAAATTGGCCAAAGGATGCCCATGGTCAGACATGTATCATCCAATATGATTATAACACATTTTAGGGTAATTTATTATTATTATAATATTATATTTTACACATATTTACCGGATTTACCTTTTAACCATGGTATATAAAATTTTTACTGATGTTACTATTCATAATGTCAAAAAATAAAAGTTACCTATTTACAAATTTGGATCTCTTGATTCCGAATATGAGATCCATTTTTCCAAATTCGAATCACGGAATTTGCAGAAATTTATTTAAAATTAATTCACGTTATCAAACAAAAAGTGTGCTTTTATGAAATAATAACTATCAAAGGATTGAAAATTATTTATGTACAAATTAAATATGAAATTACTTCCAATGACCTGAATTGGATTAAATGGTAACAATAAAATATAATTACACAATAAAACCAATAAAAATTATAATCTATCTATATAAATAAATTAGATAAAAAGGCAGTTTTGAATTAAAATATAGTATTTTTAACTATTCATTAAAAAATGAACATTATCAGGAAATACCAAAATTTTACCCAAATTAAATTTTGATATCCAAATTCTAAATAAAATGATTTATTGTCAAATATAACATATAAAAGTGACTAAAAATATATTTAAAAAGGGATCTCCATCAATAGGCGGTAAATCGACTTTTTAAAGAATATTAGAGTATCTAACCTTAAAATTGGATTCATTCACATTTTAAGCCTCTAACATTTGATGGATAAATGTAAAAAAATTAACAAACATGTGTAATAATATTTTAGTTATTTTTTTTCACTCCCACCAATACAACGACTATGCGTTAACTACAATTTCAAATTCTAATATTATATTATTATTTTACAGTATGAAACAATGTTGTGTGCAACGTATGATTTTAATGAACCTCATTGTTGAGTTCCGGGTACGCCATCTAACATTGCAACCCCATTAGAGTAAAATTATTATTAAATTCATAAATATTAATATATATGAACATTTTATATTCTTTAATAACATGGGATGTTACAAGAACTATTTATTGATTATAACTCTAGAGATTTCTTATGATTAATGTAATGATAGAATAACACGTAAACTATAGAATTGGAATGTACAAAGTTTTTTTATCATATTGTTTCCCTACAAATTTATCACATGTTGATTATATTTGACAATTTAAGTGTTTCTATCACAAATCACACACTCCCAACCGTGTGTGTCATGTGTGAATCACTTGAGTGATATAAAATTTTAAAACATGTTTCATTAATCATAATATTATAAAATATTTTGAGTGTATTAATTTTTTATGATTTATGAATAAATGAAGAAAATAATATGATACAAATTAGAAAAGGTTTTATTTTTCCAATGGTGAATTTTTAATCATGTAGATGATTTGAAAAAGAAAGGGATTAAAAGGGTAACACCCAAGATTATTACTACTAATATATAATAGAATCATGAATTAAAATAAAATGTTTAAAAGGTAAGAGCATAAAAAAAATTGAACAAATAATAGATTAAAATATTAAATACAATGTAAAAAATGTTGAGGTGGGTAATGAGTGAAATTTTATAAAATATCCTCACAAAACCAATTCCATCTTCCTAATTTTTAGAGAGTGAAGTAGAACCACCAATTTTAAAAAAAATCTTGAATAATCTATTAAAAATCCCATATTGTGGAAATATGGTTAAAATTGAGTATTGAGGGTGAGTGATTGTAATTCAAGAATGGGTATATAAATTATTCTATCTATAAAATGTTATTACACATTGATAAGAAATTTGTACCATGTTCAGTCGTGAATTAAAAATTTATCTAGTTTAATTAAATGCTTATAATAAATTCCTATAACATAAATAAAATTTACAAACCCCTTAATTCAGGGAAGTCAAATTTATATCCAAAAATGTGATCAATGGTTATATCTTTTTAATTTTTCAAATCTTTGCATTACGTTTCCTTTGTTTCACTCAAAATATAACTTGAATATTGATTTTTGTAAATGGAAAATGATGAAAATTTTGATCTGATGTTCTTCATAAAATTTCATTTTACAATTAGAACTAGTTAAAATATTACTATAGAATAACAATTGTAAAATTAAAATATAAAGAGAGAATTTTAAATTAATTTTTAAAAATCAAGATAAAAAAATAAATTTCATTTAAATCATAAAATAAATCTCCATGTATGGAAACTATATCAATTTTTATCAATAAAATTTACAATAAAAACATAATATATCAACTCCCCCACACATACCTTTTTCTTCTCATAGATAAATTTACATGAAACATAATCTAGAAAATAATGCATGTGTAAATGTTTCAAACCATGATGAAAATATGAGAATAACATAATAAAAAAAAATATCATCTCGAAAAATTAGGAATTCATTTTCTTAAAAATTATTTCATAATAAAATCTAGATATCAGTGAAAATATTCATTCTAAATGAGCTTATAAGTCCACTATTCAATAAATTCAACACAATTGTATGTGCTAATCATTTCATGCTTATATATGCACCCTGCATATAATATATTCAAGTAATATAAAGAATTCATTATTTCCTAATTATATTCCATATAACCTATTCGACATACTTTGCAATAAAATTCCCAAAAAAATTAATTATGTATTCCCAAAAGTCACACCGTAATCTCATAACCTAGATATCCCCATAAGTTTTACATTTCATAACTCCCCTATTTATTTACTTCTTATTTTGATTTTCATGATTAAGGGTGATCAATAGTATGATGTTTTAAATACATGCTTAGGATATTCTAGTATACAAATTAAATTTATCAGAAGATAAATGAAACTAAATAAATAATGTGTTATGAATGTAATAAATTTATTGGATTTTATATGCATTCTATTTCATAATAGAAACTCAAAATTTATAACATTTTGTAATCATGTGTGGAGATATTGAATGAAAAAAAATTATAACCACATCAAAATAAAAAATGGTATATTAATATTATAGTTTTCATAAAAACACAATCTATCGTATCATTAACCATCTTTAGTTTTCAATAAAATCTATATTGAATGATGACTGCGTACCCATGATTAATATTATTCCTTGGTGTCGGGAAAAAACAGACAAGTATTTTCAAAATGTTACATGAATATATTGAACATGTGAAATGATTTTTTTATTTTATTCATAAAATGCAATATCTTTTCCAATATAAAATAATTTAATTAATAAGCACACACACACAATGAAAAATCCAAAATAGGATACTAAAAATTCCTTCCCCTCCCCCACATAATAATTGTGACATTATTCTCACCATGACCATATAGAATGATAAATATTCAGGATGTTATAAATATATTAATCACATAATTTTGTTTCTTATAAAATCCTACATAATTTAATAAATGCATTTAAAATTCTAAAATATATGTATATTTGTTATTTTAAACTTTTTTTATCAATTTTGATCCATATTTTCTATTTTTAACTAGATTATAATAGAGATAATGTTTGAAATTCTTCTCTAAAAGTTCATATTTATAATATAAACAAGGAAATGTAATTAATGTTTTATATTTATTCATAATGTTATCATTTCCCCGTACATGATTTTATTTATGATCCTTAAAGATGCATTAATAGATGAGCATGTTTACATGATTCTTATTGGAAAAAGGACATATTATGGAATAATGAATTACAATTTTAATATTATCATTAATGAACCATAAACCCTATTATTTACTCAAGCTTGATCATAAATATTTCTTTAGAAATATTATTCCTTTAACTCTACAAAACTACAATTTTCCCAATAAAATTTCATATTACAATAGTGATTTTCTTATAAATCCCACATCATCAATTTTCAAAATTACACATACACATTTAATAAAAATATTTTTTCTCCTAGGGAATATAATAAAATATAAAGAGTACAATTCAAATTTTTAGTAATTCTTTTCACATTGGTTAAATTACATTCCTTCATATCAACATATTGTTTTACCCAAATTCAATCCTTGAACATTAAATAACAACTACTATTTGTAAAATATAACGTTCCTCTAATCATGACTCTATAAATCATATAAGAAAATAATTTACCAATATAAAATCTACGTAATAAAATATTAGTACTCATAGATGTATTCAAAAAAATTAGAATCATGTCCTAACAAAATTAAAAATTCCGTATAAATATTAAATTTATTTTTAAAAAGTGTTATCTTCACTTTGGAAAACTAAAATAATTATATGAACCTTAAATCACACATGTGAATCATGTAACATTAATTATTTATTAAACCTAAATATTATTATAAATAAATTCATTTGAAAAACCAAAAATATTATCATCTACATATATTTGAATAACCATAATATGATTGGAATTATTTTTAATACACCATGTAGGATCAATTTTTCCATTATTAAATTCATCCTTCAAATGAAATAATTAATACCTCATATACCAAGAATATGGTGTTTATTTCCATCCATGAAGAGGTTTTGGAAACCTTAAACAAATATTTTACCTTATTCTCTCATTATCTATCTCTCAAAACATAGTGTAATACTTATACAACATACAATGTATGTTCATAATAAAATTCATATTTCATGTCAATTTTAAAAATAATGGAAACATGATGTTTTTTATAATATAATCATATATAAATATGTTTTAATTATAAATTCTATGTTAAAGATTAACAATAGTAAATTAATTCCCCTCAAATATGACCTTGAGAAACCAATATGGAATTAGTTTTGAAAAAATTTCAAATTCATCAAGATTATTCATGAAAATCCATTTATATTAAATAAAATTATTATCTCCATGTGGTTCAACCAATACCCAAATATTATTATTTTAAAAAAAATAAAATTTTCTATTTCATTTCCAAACCATAGTTAGTTTCTTTTTAAGATTCTATAACATAATTTTATTTAAGTTATGTAATAAAATAAGGCTTTGAAAAAAATAACAAAATTTCTTGTTAAATGTAATGAATAAAAATCCCCAATAATGAATTTGATATGGTGATCTTTATGTATATATTATATCCTATATTCATCAGAATGGAACTCCCTATAAAATAGTTCAACCAAAACATTAGTCTACTCATCATCAAATTTGAAATCCATAATGTATTTATCTATCATATTATGTTCATCAGCTTCCTCCATATAATTTTTTTAAATAAATTAAATATGATCTCATACTTATTGAATAATATTAAACTTATTATATAATATAAAATATTTATTCACACAATAATATCCTATAAATATTCCTTGATATGTTTTTTCATAAAAGTTAACAAAAATATCTAAATTTCTTAAAGGAGTTTGGTTATATGTTTTTCAATTAGGTTTTGTATTAACCTTGTTAATGGAATATATGAAAAAGTGATGATATTGGTGACTGATTAAAGTATCTACATAGTATGGAAGAAGTTTTTATTTCCCTATTTTATAAGAAAATGCAATTTTTGGAGAACCAATAATGGGTATATGGGAATGGTAATTGAGAATCAGTTACTAGAATATTGGTAAAAGAGATAATTAGAGATAACTAACCAATAATACATCATAGTTAATATTCATGAGGGAATCCCATAATAAATAAAACAATATTTTAGTTTATATTAAAGGATTAATTGTAGAATGTGTTGAATGGATGATTCATGAATTGTTTGAAATAGTCCTCAAAGACAATAGATTGTATCTAATTCACATATTCATGACCACTTTGATAGCTACAAATACTGCATGTAAAACATTTTCAATGTTTTGTGAAGAATATAGTAGAATGGGAAGATTCATCCATGAGTAATTATGCATAAATGATTCTAAAAATCAGTATTGATTCAAAATTTGTTGAATGATGAAATATATTTTTAGATTTACTAAATTATGATGTGTAGAGTGAAAATATTAATGAACTCAATGAGGATAGTTTTAATATTCTTCATGAGTTATTGGGATTTTTATTTTATTGGATTGGATGTGTTGTAAATTTAAATAGGTGTTTTTAAACATTTTTTATTGATTTACATTGAAGAGAGACAAATTTATGGATCCGATGTTTTGAATTAATAAAAACTATAAAATTATCCTTAAAAATTTGATTCATTTTGTAATTTAGTTAAGTGAATTTATATATAAAAAATTGTTCACATATGAGGATTACATTGAAGAATATTCCATGTTATTGATATCACAATGTTTATAAATACATACTTATGTGAATATATATATATATATATATATATGAATTTATTAAACCATGTTAAATGATAGAGGGGTAAAATTATATTTTATATCTAAATTCAAGAATTTTTTAAATGAATAGACAATCTAGTATCCAAATAGAGCAACATAACCACATTCCAAATATAAGGTAGTCCTTCACATATCCAAACTTCATGTAGCCAATAAATATTTTGTAGATGAATTTATATTCTTATATGAAAAGATAAAAATCATTTAGGTAAATAGGTTGAGGATATCCACAGATTCAAATTAAAAAACATTAACCACCACTTAAGGTAATTCTTCATGTACATAATATGAATACGAGAAATGGAAATTCACATAACCATATTTTTTATTTTCTATGAGGAAATTATTTTCAACTGTATTTAGTGAATATGAATAAGATACTCTTATATTTTTATTCTTATGTTTTGTAATCAGTATTAAAAAAATATAATCCTTGTTAAATCCACGATTTGATTCTATCATGATGATGATTAAAGAAGAAACATTATATATATTCCTTTTCGAATACAAGTAGATTTTTAGGTTTTTAAGAATAAAGTAGATTATATTAATTTGAAGCCAAAATGTTCATAAAAGCATTAAATAATTATGATATAATGATATTTGATTGATAATAATAAGGGAATAGTAATTTTAGTTCTGTATTATTCTAAGATCAATGGGTGAACTAATTTTTTTCGTTCTCATTACATCATATGTTTTAGGAGAAATTATTTTTTTCCCTATATTTATAAATAATCTTCCAGTATTCCTTAAAAATAATTTATACCATATTATACATTGGGATATATAATATATTAACTAAGAAAATGACACTTTTTCCAATTGTAATAGAACATTGCAATAAAATTATATAAACCCATGTGTCATATAATATGGATTATTACACATATTGGATGATTACATCCATTAAAACAAATAAAGGAACAATAAATTGAAATGAATAGTATAATTACATCTATAAACACTTCTAGAACACTATCTCTTTTATGAATCAACTGAAGTAAAAAACATAAATTAATAAAAAATACCTTGAATGGAAAAAACCAATTTTTTTGTTCAAAAATGAATAGTATGGAAATAAGAATTGTGACATAAGAACTATGAATTGAATGGATGATTTTAGTAGCCCTAGATATAAATATGGAATAAATACATTAAAAATATTTACATTTAAAATACGGTAATTAAAAATCCTTTATAAAAAATACATAAGTCCATTATGATTATTTTTCAAATATCATAATTTAATGAATTTTATTTTGATATGCATTTGAAAAAAAATTATAATGGACTTATTTATTTTTTGTAAATGATTTTATATAATATATTTAATAATTCATAATTCTGAATCAAAAATATAATATCTAAATAAAATTTTTTATTTCTATGTCATTAAATATTTTATTTGATAAAATTACAAGAAATATTTTAATATCAATGTTGATTTCTGCTAAATGAGCATCAAAAAAATAAAAAAGGAAGAAATACATGTAAATTGGAATTATTTTACCCCTAAAAATAAAGGAAGGAGAATTCATTCATTTTGTGATGATGAGGTGGGAATATAAGAGGCATGAAATCATGTGACCATGATAAGGTCACACGAAGGAACCAATTTTAGTGAATATCTTGTGGAGGATCCTATAAAGTCCCTTTGGTGAGTCCTTATTCTATCCTGAGGAAACATCAATTAACTAGTAATAACATGTAGGAAACTATATGAGCTACCCTAGGTCACGTGGTATGTTAATCTGTTCGCACCTGAGAATCCATATGAAAATACATCAAAAATAGTAGAAATGACAAAATGGTGGAGGCCTCTGGGAGTCGTAAAAATGTTATGATGGATACCTGATATGGAGAATGGTTTTCCATGAATATATTCATGAAAACATGAGAAATCCTTAAGCAATTATAAAATAAAAATTGGAAATAAAAGGGGAAGAGGTGAGAGACACTCATGGTTGTAAACATCACATGAAGCACCCTAGGTAATATTTAAGACATAGCAAGACCCTTGTGACATGTCCACCACACCTCAATAATGACTGCTGACATTATATCTTCATCACAAGATGACCCTCAATTGTGACCAGGAAAACATACAAACCCTGTTTTTCACTCAAATGAATAATAAATGTAATTATCTATGAAATGATAATTCATGTCTTTTGGGACATTATTGGTCATGTAGAACGTCATTAAGAGGTAGACTATGTTTTTTTGACATTACTCATGCAATCTCACATGACTCCACGCCTATTTAAAATGAATAAAGTGTATAAAAATAAGAAGAGTAAGAAGCCTCTCATGGTCATAAAAATCATGACACATGTTATGTTTTTCTACATCATGGTCTCAGAAGACCCCATGAAAAGTATGCAAGATGCTGTTGAGGCCCCTAAAAATCCAAATTTGATTCACAAAAAGTCCAGAAAAGTTACCTGAGATCAGATGAATGCTTATCAACAGGTATCCTGATTTCATAATGGAACTTCGACATATCAATAATGAAATATATAAGTCCCCTAACATTCCCCCATGATTAAAAATTTCCCCCTCAATCAATGAAAATATAATAAAGGAGGAATTGATATGATCTGATTATGGTCACTAAAAAATAGGAGATGAACTCAAAGAGATATACGGTAGAGACACAAAAAAAGTGTGTCTTCAATGTATTGACCGCCTAAATCTTAGATCCAAACAATATGTCATTAAAAAATTTCAAACAACTACATTTTGAGGACTATAAATTGTCCATGTAGCATGAAAAAGGTACCTCTATGTATCACAATGAAGAGGATGATTCTCTATATTATATAAAGGACCTTTTAGATCCATGTGCAACAACGAGTTTCACATAATGGTGGATAGCATAACCAAAAATCCTTCCATTAAGTAAGATACCAGAGAAAATCTGATGTAACAATGCATCATGCATTATCACATCATGTTATCACTCATAGATTACATGAAGGACTTCTTTCATGACATGAAAAGAAAATACCACACATCATATAGGTCACACAAGACATAAAAAATTTAACACTAAAAAGTTATTTGTTATTCACTATGTAAATTGTAAAACAAGGAATAAAGATGAGAGATTTATGCAAAGAACTCATGTTATGACCTTCATAAATGTCAAATGAACATTTCAAGACATGCGAGAACACTATTACATGTCACCCATATCTCAAAACACAACATCAGTATGATATTTGGGTCATGAAAATTACTCAATACATGAATGATAAAGTCACACAGTTTCCCTCCGGCATGCCACCCAAGCCTCATAAAACACTTGTGGGTAACCATATGATGTCTATAAATTCCCACCATATGTATCACCTAAAACATATAATGTAACCAACACATGTTAGCTGAGTCTCATGGTATCCCCAAGGCATGTTAGTTGTCTCTCATGGAGTCCCATGAACATGCCACTCAGAATTTGTGATGTCATCTCAATATATCAGATAGGACATGAAACACCCTCCTAGACATATCTAATTGAATCAGGATACATCATCTATCTGTGTCAGCCATCTATTGAGATGAAACCAAGTAAATTCACCTTGATCATGCAACAACCTCTATGTTATGAAGGTCTTCTAATGGCCTCCAGGGCCAATAATATATTTCATGAGATTTTCTGGGGAAACCCCATCATTGATGATGAGAAATTCATCTAAATTTCCATCTAGATTATGTGGAGTTCTCATGAAAAGTCAAATTGACCAAATAATATTCCTTGGACAGGTAAATTAGATACTCTACTAAATTTTAAGCATTCACTCACTACAAATAGAATTGATAATCTGTCTATATAAGGCATGAAAACAATCCAAATACATGGAATCCAATGAATTGATAATCATGTCCTTCATTGGTCTGCAAGACCTGATCAATAGGGAAAACATAGAGTGTATTCCCTAATCATCTACATAATATGATATGTCTCGAATTGAAGTGAAACATCAGTGAGAAAGGACCAATCAATAGATCTAGGAATATTCTATTTCCTACCATAAATAGGATATGTTGTACACCTCCCCAAGATTCGATATCCATATTAATATTCCAAGGGTTTTCCTAGTACATATATCCCTCATCCATAAGAAATTAAAATTATTAGCTTCCATATGTTATTTCTCACAATGAGCATAAATCATGGGGGATTATGGAGTTGTACCAGTTACACCATCTACACCATAAAACCTAAAAGTGTAAGGGAATGGTAAATGTTTCATCCCCAACATAATGAGGTATAATAATTATGATTCATGTAATAACCAGGATGCGTTGGAGACTTTCTATGCCTCAATCTAAAATGGGAATCATCCTTATTGTGAGTCCCACCATGTCTCTGGTTTTTCAACCTTAGGGACCCACTCATTTCCATGAGATGGTCACTATACATCATTTTTCAATGGACTGTGAAATTAGGTAAATTATAATTACTCTAATTAATTCAATGACCAGGATTTATAGGACACCTCCCTGAGGACCCAGAATCTTATTGAACATCCCAAGGGAGGTCCCAACACATAATCCCATCATTTGTATTTAGGGATACTGATTACATGTTAAACATTATTTATCACATCGATAATATCTCACGTGGGATTAGGGAGTTGCAATAGTCAAATCACTCACATCCTAAATCGTCACCTTCTAGGGAAATTCTAGTATGTAATCCCCAATTAGTGTCATGATGTAAAACTCCCCCATTTGGGGATATTATACTTGGGACCAGTCCACGGGTTATAAATGAACTATGAGAATAATAATTCCTATAATAACCGTGATATGTATGATGAATTTATTTGTGCGGAACTCAAATGGGATACCACCTTAGTGGTGGTCATACCATGTCTCCTGTATTTCAACCACCAGGACCCAACAATTCCCATGGTTTGATCATCCTACCTCATCCAGTACGGTGTTGTGAGACAAGATGAATTACGAAATATATAATTCTCTCCATAACTAGGATATTTAAGATGTCTAACTGGAACCTAATTTTTAACATATGGATACTTAGATCACTCATATATGTCATTTAAATATAAAACAAAACTACATGAGTTTAATTAACATCATTGGTTTTGACTACTGCAATATCCTAGATATATTTGATGCCAAAATGACTCAATCCCCTCATATGAATATTAACAACCCCTACAAGGTAGAAAATCATTAAGCTCAAGTTTATATTCCTTTATTATATAAAAAAATATTCACTTCTAAGAAATAGATGAAGAATTTCAGATGCATACATATGGTCCCCATAATGAGATCCCCTTCATATATTCTTATATAATATTGCCATTAACTATACCAAAAGTGACTTAACCTATACCCATTTTGTTAGTGTAACTGATCTAATATCATGATTATGAATTGATTGACTATCAAATCTTAGATCTATAAGAGAGTCTCAATGTAAGAAATAGTTCCCCTTAAAAGGGTGTGATTATCTTGAACTCTCATCCTCTCAAACAATGTGAGTCCTAATGTGCCATCAGGCCTAAAAACATAGGTGAAAATATTCCATTGGAAAGAAGGTCTATAACAAGATATGGATTTTGAAACCACTATAAGTATAATTTAAATAGATACAACAGTAACATGATTTTCTTGATTGTTCATGTGGACCCCCCCCCCCCACAATCAACTATTGGGTTATACTAGACCCCACCTCAATGAGGTTCATAGGTCACTAACATTTTCTTTGAAGAAAACATTTATGAACCTAACGTGAAACTCTATGATAACAAAATTCTTGGGTTATTTTCCATCGATCAATTTTTTTACACTATATGGAAAAAATGTTGAATTTGATATAAATATTTGTAATAACAATGACTGGGTTATTATTTATTGATCCATTTTTTCCCATTATTTGAAAACAATAATGTTGAACCCATATAAAATACCTCAAATAAAAAAATTATCATTTAATCATATGACATTCCATGTTATTTTACAAATCCTACAAAAAAATCTAGTGAGTCCAAAATGATCTTACAACTGATCCTCTATAAACAAGGCTATCATGAAATATGTCCATTATTACATTGACTAGTCCACATATGCAGAATGTCCAAATCATTAAAAAATGAATAAAATATTTAACCATGTATATTTGGTCAATCATATCTTGCCTACGATATTTCAATAATTGGTTACCCTATTCTCTTTTGTCTCCATGACCATTATTACTAATCTCATCAATGTCATCCCATTCAGATACCATTTCTTATTCATTCTGTAATCATTCTGGTAAATTACCTAAGGAAGAAACCCCTAGGGGTCTCAAAATGATCTCACATTCTCCACAACTTCATCATCAGGTGGGGAACACAATGGTCTAAGAGTACCACTATAATGGTAGAATGGAGACCCTAGAATATAAACATGAAGGTGTAAAGGTATGGAGATTAGAGATCCTACGTCGCGCAAGGAATATTGCAGCTGTGAATGTGGCCCTTGTCTCCATAACCAACCACTTCTGGAGCTTATCCTAGAAGAACAACTACTTTCATAATAAGTATCTGATGAATGTGGACTAGAGAGTCAAATATGGATCCCTCCTAGTTCATGTGCCACCAAGGAGGGAACCATTAAACATTCATCACCAACACTATCCCACAAGTATCCATAAGTTAGCTACTGAGGGTACCACCCAAAATATTTCCTCCTCTGACATCCATTCATAGGAAGGAAGGAAGGATCATTCAGCGACGAAGATGTTGAATACCAAAGAGTTGGACCATATCCCCCACTCCCACTAAATTATTTTGTCATTATATTTTAATGGTAAACAGTAAGCATGTTCATATTACAACTATGTTATAACATGTCTGTGGTGATATTCTTGCACTAGGGATGGGGGAGACACATATCCCTACCCCTGTGCATGAATCCCATTGGAATATTCTTTTTTAACAGGGTGGATAGAATATGTCACATATTCTAGCTTCAATCAAATATATATGCTATCATGTATTACAGATACAAAATGTTCAGGTTATATACCTAAACATACTTTTCTAAAATGTCATTACATCTTAAAAATATCTGATGAATTATAACATCGTATTTTGGAATTGGTACAGATATAGGTAACAATGAATACTCAAATCCCTATAACCATGATATTTAAACACTCTAATAAGTTTGAACATGTGGATGGTCTAGGGAAATTTCTCATTCGTCCTCATTTCTAGGAGGATTATCAACATATTCAGATAAAGGATTTGGCATTGTTTTGGGCTCGTACTTGCATTTTAACTGGGGTTAACTATGGGAGATCATCACATGTCTCGGGATATGAGAACAAGCATATCGAAAAAGACTAGTGACATATTCCAAATTACCAAGATCGGGCTAATATCCATATTCTGAATACGGCTAAACAATTAAGAATAAAAAAATAATTAGTAAAATATCATATTCCTATAAAAAAAGTCTACCAGCATACTCCAATGGCCAAATATAAATAACATATCATCATTCAAACCAGGTATGACCATGTGAGAATGGCATAAGCCTTGGGATATGGTCACATTCCTATCAATGCATATTCCTGGAATATTCAAACATATCACAATAGTCAGGAATATAATCATACTTCCATCAAGATTGTCTGCACCAATATATTTTCAAGAAAATACAGGTGGAGGCTCCTTTCCCTACACCCATTCTAGAAGAATGTCGACATATTCTAGGGGAGAATGAATATTCAAACAAAGCTCATATTCCCAGTTTAACCTGGACTCACTATGTGAGAGTGGCACATGCCTTAGAGAAGGCTCATATACCAACCAAGAAATACCATCCTAATATTCCCAAGGCTTAAGATTGGGATCATAATATAGTTTGAATCTAGGATCGTAAAGTGACAATGTAAAATTCCCTAATATAGGATCACATTCCTATTAGTTATGGGATAACTAATTGGCATATTCCATATAATGACACATTGTCTAATCAATTGAATATCCTTCCTTAAAATATGTCATACAATCTCATGAAATCACAACATAATGTGCTATGTGACCATTAAACGTATTTCAGTCACTTCTGTGATTTATATTTCAAAAATATAACATACACAGTTGCGATCAGTAAGTTATTTTGAGTCCAATGTGACCAATATATTTTTTTCTGAATAGTAACATACACTTATAAATATTAATGTTACCCTTACGAATAGTGGAATACCCTAAGTAATAGTGACCTTGCCTATGATTGTATATAAATAATATTTAAGTGAATGTATGATGTACCAATATTTTAGAATAATTAAATAAATGTTTTAAAATTTCTTTTTAGAATATATAATGATTTTAATAAAATATTAAATTAATCATGTATTACAACTTTTTCATGAAAAATGGATATAAATATTTGATTCTACACATTGAAAAATGGTTAGTGTGAATTTTTCTGATTTTTCTGAATTACTTGAGTTTTTGGTGGATAGTAAAATACATTAATTTACCATATAAATACATTATAATTTAAACACACTATTACTGAAATCACAATGATGTAAGCACAAAAAAATCGATCTCACATGCCCTATTTACTATTCTTGGTCATGGAATAATCACTATTTCTTTTTATGGTGGAAATTCATAAACTAATGATAAAAATATTAAGGAAACCCC
The DNA here is from genome assembly GCA_963277665.1 of Viscum album. Lineage (NCBI taxonomy): Eukaryota > Viridiplantae > Streptophyta > Magnoliopsida > Santalales > Viscaceae > Viscum > Viscum album. Next base: position 788,224,535 of record OY728128.1, on the reverse strand, counting down.
TCTCACCTGCACTATAAACACCACCCTTCACACCCTCATTTCCTCACACCTATCAAGCTTCACGCTTTGTCTAAACACTACTCAAACAACTTCCCTATTCCCACCCCACATCCAATAGCTACTACGATCATCAAAATACCAATCCTAGGTTCTTTTAGGAGGATATCAATATAAGGATTGAAGAGGTAATTCCTCTCTCTCTCTTTTATTTCATTTTCTTATCAAATTTCTATTCTTTTATTCCATTATACTCAACTTATATTATAATAAATTCATGATAAAATATTATTATTTATATACTAGTATTATATCATGTTAATGGAATTTTATTAATTAAATTTCCCCTATCCATCTCTTTGTTAATAAAATGATGTTGTTTCCCATAATGTGTTAATTTATATAAATCATGGGTGACACACTTCCATTTTCGGTCAACTCCTTCAAGGCTGTCAATAAAACCATCAAATGGTTGAAAAAAGATTTTAATTTTTATGTTTACCCCTTTTATGATTTTGATTTATCTTATTTAAACAATACTAAGTGATAAAATAAAATAAGTTCGTTTTGATTGAAAAACCAACCAAATTAACCAAAAATGATCATCATTAAACATTATCTTATGATTCAACCACATGGTATACAACATAATTCATTATAAGATCATTCGATATCCTAGAATATAATTAATAACAGTTAATATCAGTTCTATATGTTTATCCATTCTCTATACAAACTTCAATTTATGAATACAAGTGAACCATTCAAAAAAACCAAACAAAAACAAACATTCCCAAAAAAATGAATCTAAACTCTATAACTCATCCAATGGCCCATAAAATAACTTAATTAAATCAAAATAAACCATATTAATGTATAAAATTTTCTATAGTTTATAAGTACTTAATATATTGTCATTATACTGGACATTAAAGAAAAGGAAGCCTTCAGTTACAAGGTATGGGAAAATTCTCGAACCCAACTTTCTTTCTTTGGGTTCTCCCACTTAACTCCATTTTTCATATTCTAGTCAATAAAAATAATTTATTCATAATTATCATATATTTTATTTCATATACATGTTCTATAATTTATTTTTTGAAAACCCATTTTTTCCAAAAGTACTATTCCTTCAAATAAACACACCCTTTTTACTCGTTGAATATTGTTTCACTCTTCACTCATGCTTAATTCTTCTCTACGAAGAATGATATTTGATAATTTTTTAGGACCAACTGTTTATGAATGAATTATTTTTTATGTGAAACCCATTTTTTTCCAAGGGTTATATTATGTTCAAGTTTATAATGTGGTATGCATGATAATGTAATTATTATGATGTGATGGGTGCGCCTAGAAATATATAGTAGAATATTAATGTTTGAATGTGATAGGTGCTCCATGAATTATACAGTGATCCAATCAATTGGATAAATTGATTAATCTCATGACAAAATTTAAAATGATGCATGAACAGGATGCTTTCATTTTCCACAATTATGTGTGGTAGTTGACCACTGAGACATAATGTTTACTTTTTATGCATTACCACATTTCAAGTCTTTTATTAATGATACACCATATGTTCATTATCATTTCCCTATGTAATTATTATAATTACCCCATGATATATCGTTCTTATCTATCCTCTTACTATAATTTTAGATCATCCTCTTTTGATGTATATCCTCAGATGAAAATTTATACTAAGTATATTTCAAAAGACAATAAGAGGACGGAGAAGAATGAATTAAATAAATTTTTATCCATGACGTTATAAATGTTTTATTTGGTCTTAGTTTTTCTAATATAGTAATCCTCTTGATCCTCATAGTGTAATGATATTTTCTCAAAAATTTATAATGATGTAATAGTAATGTATGAAAAATTAGGGTTTCTATATTCTAGAAGTTGGAAAAATTTCACATAGAACAAAACAGTTTTAAGAATGTTCTATAAACTATTATATAGTAGGATCATATCCCTAAACAATTATAAAAGTTTTTCATATTTCGATCAAAATATAGATCGTGATCCATATTTCCAATATTCTCAATGCTAGTGTCCAAGAGGTTTCTTGAGACACATTCCAAACACCAGAAGGTTCTATCAACACATCAACCAAAGAAAATAATGATCATTACCGCGATAGTCCTCATAATGTTGGTGAGGATACAGATTGTTAGGAATCAACTTCTAACTTATACCATGGTTAACCTCCCCACAGTGATCTCTCCCACGGAAAAGGAAATCCTCCCATTTCATAGAAACCTCACTATATAGAGGTTTCAAAAGACCCTAATTCCTTTATATAGAGATGTTATCAAAACACCAGGTTCCACTACATATAGATCCCCACCAACTTCTAGTAGCACTACACTATAGTCATAAGGTGACCTTTAGAAGAATCTTTGATGTAGTAACTGGATGGAGGTGTGTATGTTAGATGATGAGTATGATGACATTGAAATATGGAGAGAGTTGGCCAGAAAAATAGCCACATCATGTTTTGTCCCCTTTCCAATTCATACAATGAGATCCCAATTGAGCTAGAAATGGATTGCATGCCTTATCAATAGAAAAATAAGTGGTCTACTCATTATAAACTATAATTTAAAAATTTCTAGTACATAGGATACGAGTGTCACCATTAGATAATCAAGATGCTCAGATGTCATCGAGACCTATCCATTATCTCCATGGATTGGGATCCATATTTGGAAAATAATGTCAAAAATAATCAAGATTCTTAACATCATATCATCATAACTGATCGAGAGATTATCTTTGAAGCCATATCTTCCATTTATATTCAATTATGGTCAGATTATGGAGAGTAACACATCGTTTCACCCCTAGATCAATAGAACCCCTCATACTTGGCATCTTATAATGTTATAGCCTTCGGTGAAATCAAGGGACCAGGTAATGATTAGGCAAGTTCATCATTAAAGAAAAATTCCCCTACTTAAATGATGCCCAAAAATTAGGAATAGATGTAAGGGATAACCATAAAATAATTCAACTAGACCCTCAAAATATGGAGAATTCATTTTAGACATGGGGACTGAAGGTTCGATCACCTAGAAGACATCCCATAAAAAATGGTTCCAATCATTGGATTCCATCACATATAGCTCATATTATTGGACATATATGCTGCATAAAATGGGATTTAGTTGTTTCTTTCATAAGAGTTTTCCATGATTCAGCTTGATCCATCAGGTCGGGGGAACATCTACCCCTTCATCTACCCCTTGGATTGTCAATACCTAAGAGTATTCAATATATATACTCAGCATCTATAAAAAAACCCATCCAACTGGGCTGGGGGAATTTATTTCTCAATCACCATAACATGCTTCATCTTCCCCAAGAGGGTCTTGAGGACATCAACACTTATTCTCGATCACCTCCACCCCCTAGGTTGGGGGGGGGGGGTTATATCTCAATGTCCATCTTGAGAATCATCAAATCCCCACCAGGAATCATTAAATCCCCTAAACATGACTAATTGATTCCAATTGTCACAAAATATAACCCCCAGTCCATAGGGCTGGTTGCATTTTCTCCATCGTCATAATTTTTGACGGAATTTGTGTTCACTTGGTTGTTAGGTCAAGATCAACGGTCGCATCCTATATATTCCTCCCTCCACAGTACAAACCTCTATTGTTCAGGTCCCATTCAGACACAACGTCTAGAAACTCTCTCAAGAACATTTTTCATAGTTCAAGATGGGAGTAATATACGATGAGGATAATCATACCCTACAGATGTCATAATATATAATGGGCCAATTTGGTAAAGTACTTGAATAAAAAACCAAATGAAAGAAGTGAAAAATCATCCTCTTTCCCTGAAATTAATGAAACAACAACCATTTTCTGATATGTTTCTATTAATTTCATCACTGTTAAAATGCACTTTATTAAAGAACACGATGCAATTTTAGAGGTATACAACACTTTAAATATACCATAAAATGGGGTGATTTGGAGGCCCTGACACAAGCTGCAAGAACCTAGAACTAGAGAAGACACCAAAATCTAGAACCTCTAAATCAAATGTGTCCACCGATAAGGAAGAACGATACCTAATTAAACGTGAATGGTGTGGCCACATCCCAATCAAAACCTAGAAGAGTTAAGGTTCCTCCCATAGAGTGACAATTTTCACAATATAAGAGTGAAATTAAAACACTTTGAAATCAAAATAATAATGTAATTTGGTAAAATATCCCCAATGGGTATCATTTTCGTGATGAGGAAATTATCCTTCCTCCCATAATATCCAATCAACTACAAAAAGTTGAATATGAGAATCAGACATGCTCCTAATCCCATAATCAAGTCTAAAAATCTGAGTAAGCCTTAAATGATAGTGGCATCCCTCCTACATGGATACAACCTCTCTAATGGTTGGATTATCATTCAGTCATAGGAAGAATCAAAAATCAGTGGGAAATAAAGGAAATTCCACCTCATAAACACCTTCCTGTTTCATGTAGATGAGAGGATGATCCAATATTAGTTCCTCAAGATCTTCATAGGTATATTGATTCCCTATATACATGAATGAAATCCATGGTATGAAGAATCACACATGTTCCTCTTGAGAGGAATCTATATCTAGTGTGGGTGGAAGACACTTTTCCTCCACTCAAGTTTAAAAATCCTACTTTTATTACATTTGAATGTGTATGTGATCCCAAAAAGCATATCACAGAATTTTTATCCTGATGTGGGACAATAATGGGCCCTCCGGATCAATTCGTGGTGAGAATGCTAATGTCTTTTTTCAAAATCAAATCGGGACAACCTCTGTTTGTTATAACAACCTACTAGAATGATTTTTTGTGGGTTGTGAACACCATAGTTGTCTGTTTTTTATCAATTATTCTTCATGCTAAGAGAAATGTCTATTTTCAAACTGAAGGACTACAATCAATATGAAAATGAAAGGGTTTCTTTTTTTATATCCTGGTGGAAGGTTTTAACCTATTCACTTAGCATCCCTATCTTGTAGGAAAAATTTATTCACCATTATGTCAAAAATATCTAGGATGAGATAAAACTACCTCTAATCCAAATTAAGTATTCAAGTGTATTATGTGAGTTAAAAAAACAAAAACAAATAATTGAAGACTCCACATATGGAACCTAATCCAAATCTCGGCTGATGATCTCATAAAATGAGAAAAGACATAGAAAAGAAGAAGATACAACTGTCACTATCATGCTTATTGTGGTTCCCATACAAGAACCTAGGATGAACATAAAACACCCTCAACCACCTGTCAAGTGGAAAAAACAACATAATCACCCTCATCAAAATGCATATAGAAACCAAGGATACTTTTTATTTGAGGAACATTATAATAAAACATATTTTTTATGATATGAACATGTGATCGGTTATTTTCAAGACCCATAGTCAATTACCTGATTTGGATCCCATGTCCTAGGAATCCTGATGAGGTATCCCTCATTAATCATCTCAACTAATACCCTTTCTATTGAAGGGTGTTTCATAATATCTAGGACTTCTTTGTCTTCAAATAATCCTTCATGGCATGGTTAATTCTAGGAAGGTGGTTTTGGATAACTCATTGGATAAGGTGTCCTTCATAATTGTTTCCAAGTTAGAAAAAGATAATTGTAGGCATAATATCTTGGTCGGGTGTGCGTGTGTCACGACCCGTCCTCGGGACCATGCCGTGACTACCCCAAGCCCACCTTCCATAGGACAGGGGCTAGTGACTAGCACCAAAGGCGTAAATCCCGATATAAAGGAAGGAATTTCCTTCATGTAAGAAAACAAACACCACTGAGTATGCAAGAAGAAGTTAACACTAAGTAAACTGACTACAAAAGTAAGTGATGTAAAGAAAGTGGTTCAGAATACAAACCCAACTGAAAGTAAAATACAACTGAAATGAAAGTACAACAACTGGAAAGTAAAGCCGCGAGTCCGAGCTGTCCTCTGGAAACCCCACCTGAAGGGTGGGTAGAGATAGTCTCCTCTGATCCTCGGCTCTATCCATCCGATTTGAGCACGTTCCGTCCAATGATCCACCTCCAGGTACCGTCCAGCTCCACGAGCTCCCACCTCAATCAGCGTTGTCTGTCGTTTGCATCCAACACAACGTAGTGCAGGTATAGCCCATGTAGGGGTGAGTATACAATACTCAGTATGGAACTCGAGACCCCTGATGGTCTGCCAGAATCCACGAAGGATAAACCACAAAGGAATGATACAATCATGAAGTAACAACCAACTATACTTAGGTATATGCCCATATATACACAAAAGTCATCAATTCCAGTTTGGCTCCCACATATGAGCCCAAGTTCGATCTAGTCCACACAGGCAACCCAATCCACACAGGATAGCACAACCCAAACCACACTGGAATGCAAGTCAATCATATCGAAGATAATGATTGAATGTCAAGACTCGGCTCACACATGTATAATTCTTCGTAAGATGATAGAGATGATCAGATGTAGCCACTAATTCATCTATGCTGTCGGACCCACATATGATACAAGACCAGCTAAGCTGTCGGACCCACAAAGGATACAAGACCATTTACTCTGCCGGGCCCACATAGGATACAAGTACAGAGTCAAATACTGCCATACCAATATTGGATACATGAACAGTAGTGAAGTACTTCCAGACCCACATAGGATACGAGAACAGTTGTCATTTCCATCGAACCCACAGAGGATTCCAGTATGGTCACCGTCACTGTCGAACCCACGGAGGATCCCAATACAGTCGTCATCGTCGTCGCATTCGCAACCAACTCTTGGGTTCCCGCACACAGCATGCTCGATTCCCGGAGGGTCTGCTCTATGAGCCAAGGGGGTCGACACATCAACTGACACGATATCCAGAGTTGATGTATCCCAATGTTCTGTCTCGTCAATAGGAACTCAAAACAACAGACGACACGTCAATCAGACGCCCGATCTGAGAGTTATTGGCTTTTTCGTCCCAGGGGCCCGGTTGGTTTTAATGCTAAAACCAACCAGGCCGTACTACAGCTGCATTAAATACTCAATTGGAGTAATCCAAAAGGACCGTCTCACTATGAGGAATCCAACAAAGTCCATGACACGTCAATCAGACGTCTGGAGCTCATGTTATATGTGTTTCTACTCCGAGGGCCCAGTTGGTTTCATCTTCGAACCAACCCGTCCATACCCAAAGTTCTCCTAAATCCTGAGATTAATATACAAAAGCGACCGTCTCGATCTATGTATCGCTACATAACTAACGGTGCATCGAACGGAGGTCTGTAGCCCATGTTATGGGTGTTTGAATGGTTCTTTCCGGAAAACAGGGGGTTCGGCCCTGTCCGACCCGACCCGATACCTCTGGGTCGGCCCGAAGCGGGTGGACTTGACCCAGGTCCGGATCCTGCCTGTTGGCATGCGGCCTAGCCTGGCTGGCGCTGCCCGGCCCGGCTGCCGCGGCCTGGCCCAGCCGTTGCGGCCCGGCCCGGCGCGGGGGGTCCGGCCTGGTGCTTGTGGTCCGGCTTGGCGCCGGCGGTCCGACCTGGCGCAGGCAGTCCGGCCCAGTGCGGTCGGTCCGACACTCTGTGGGCGCCCGCCTACTGAGAAGAAGGGGAAGGGGGGGGGGGCGCTTCCCCATTGCTTTTGAAACGGCGGCCCCCACATGGAGGGGCCCGCACTTTTCCAGCCGTCGGGGGTTACAACCCCTGGACTTCTTGGATCCATCCAGCCGGTTGTGCCGTGCGGGACCTGCTGGTCCCCCCTCCTGAAGGGCCGGCGGCCGACAGATCCGGCCACCCTCCTCTGCACCACCGCACCCTTCCACTGCGGCCCAACTCCGGCCGCGGCTTCCTTCGGCTTCACTGGCGCGGCGTGACGGCACCGCGCTCCTTCGTCGTTGTTTTCCTCGTTCCCGCATAGTGTCGTTGCACACCCCCACCTACATTCCAAACCACAATAGTGATCAACAAAAAAGGGTAGGAGGATCTACCCTATTTGTACTGTCCGACCTCCTCCTGTTAAATTGATAACATGCGGCCAAATAATAACGACAAACGTCAAAATAATACTTGAAAGACGAAACAATCCCTACCTCGAAGAAGTTTGCGGAATCTAGAATCGTAGAAAATTGCGTTGCGGGGTGAGGCACTATATACGTTGATGGAGATCGTCCGAGGAGGAAGCGACTTTTCACTTTCTTGACGTGGAGAGAAGATGGAACGGCGTGTCGGCGTTCTTTATGTTCTTCAAGGAGGAAGATGGAGTTCTTCAAAGTGTAGAACTCTCCCTCTCTCAACACAACAAAGAAACCAAAATAAAATAAGGCCTTTTCCTTATTTTATTACTTTTTCCAACACTTTAAAAATTCAAAATCCTAAAATCACATAATTAATTAGTCTTGAATTGTCTAAATTAATGGTGAGTTTAGTTGGCATGAAATAATGTGGAATAGGGTATTCACAACATTTAATAAATGGATAGTTTAGAGGGGTTAAAGAATTTGAAAAGGAGGGGGCTCATGTGGGACCCACCTCTATAATATCCTACCAATAGTTAGGATTTTAGTGGGTCCCACCCCAACTCCCACACATGGGAGTTAACCTCTTATAAGTGAAAAATTGCAACAAAACTTATTTCACTTAATTCTTAATGAACATTTTTAACAACTCTTCATGAGAAAACACAACTCCAGAAAACGTCTTCTTAAGCAATTACCGGCACTGCGGTTTCATCGGTGCCCTCATATTTTGATTCCGAGCACCGGTTAAAGAGGTAGAAATACCCGCTTGTTTTTTCACTGAACGTACCCGAGCTAAACTTCGGAAATAGAATCCGGGCACACCGATCCTCAGAATCTGGTGCCGTCAAAAACTACGTACTCGTAAAATCCGAAAGAATTTATGAAAAAAAATTCCTTTAAATTTAAAGATCTTTACATTACTCCCAGCTCAAGGATTTACGTCCCCATAAAGATACATAACAAACAATGGAAACTAATGAGGGTACTGAACATGCATCTGAGCCTCCCGTTCCCAAGTTCTCTCCTGGAGGTTCCCGTGATTCCACCAAATGCGCACTAGAGGAATCGACCGCCCATGTAGGACCCGCTCCTGTCGATCCTCGATCTCCACCGGGACCTCCGCAAAAGTCTCCCTGTCATCTATGTCCAGCTCCCCATGGTCGATGATATGTGTCAGGTCGTGCATGTATCTCCTCAGCTGAGATACGTGGAAGACGTCATGCACCCGCTGCAACAGGGGTGGTAGAGCCAGGCGATAAGCCACCTCACCTATCCTTTTAAGAACCTGTAATGGTCCTATGAAGCACGGAGATACCTTGTTGCCCTGGACAAATATCTGTAATCCACATCTAGGTGAGACTCGCAAGAAAACATATTCTCCATCCTCGAATTCTAGTGGTCTTTGCCCTCTCTCAGAATAAAAATTCCGTCGGCTTTGAGCTGTCCTCATCTACTCCTGGATGACCTGGACCTTCTCTGTCGTGGCCTAGACCATCTCTGGTCCCACAAGTGGTGACTCCACAAGGTCTGTTCAGCATAGAGGTGACCTACAAGGTATGTTGTACAATGCCTCGTATGGTGCCATCCCGATGGTGGAGTGGTAGTTGTTGTTGTACCCAAACTCCACCAAGGGTATCTGATCCTCCATGATACGACCAATGTCGAGGACACATTCAAGGAGCATGTCCTCGAGGGTCTGTATGGTCCTCTCCATATGGAAATCCTTCTGAGGGTGAAAAGCGGTGCTCAGGCATAGTTGTGTCCCAAATTCCTCCTGCAACCCCTTCCAAAGTTGGGAAGTAAAGAGAGTGTCACTATCAGAGATGATAGATGATGGCACACCATGAAGCCATACGATCTAATAAACATATAGGTGTCCCAATCTCTTCACTGAGCCCTACTCTCTGATGGGTAAGAAGTGGGCCGACATCGTGTCCTCTAGAAGTACGTGGAAGTCCAGTCAAGAAATCCATAGATAACTGGTCCCACATCCACTCCGGGACCTCTAAGGTCTGTACCAAGCATGGTGGTACTTGGTGCTCTGACTTCACCTACTGGCAGGTGAGGCATCGAGAAACGAACTCTGCCACAACCTTCTTCATACCCGGACACCAGTGCTGTCGTCTGATATCCTGGTACATCTTCGCTACTCCTGGATGTACCACTAATGGAGAAGTGTGAAACTCTCTTAGCACCTCCACCTGTAAACCATCCAGTACCATGGTACGTCCTCTGAAAAGGACGACATGCTCTTCTTCTATAGAGAATCCATCAGGTTCCTGTCCTGAGGAAATCTATGCATGTCATGCCTCACAGTCAACATCCCCATGATGTGCCTCTCTGACCCGCTGAAGAAGTGGAGGAGTGATTGTGAGTGACTGAAGAAAGGATACTCCATCTCTATCCATGAAGGATATCTGCAACGCGTCTAGCTGCTCTATCGCCTATCCAAGAAGCTGAATGTCCATCCTCCTCCTGAGAGCATCAGCTACTACATTCTCTTCCCAGGAGTATAGACTATCTCAAAGTCATAGTCCTGGAGGAACTCGAGCCATCATCGCTGTCTCAGGTTCAGGTCCTTCTGTGAGAAGATGTACCAGAGACCCTGGTGGTCAGAACAGACTATAAAGCACTCGCCCATCAGATAGTGTCGCCACATCTTCAAGGAGAAGACCAATGCTGCTAACTCTAGGTCATGGGTAGTGTAGTTCTGCTCATGCTTCCTCAACTGTCATGATCCATAGGTGACCACTTCCCACTCTTGCATCAGGAAATACCCGAGTCTGGTCTCTGATGCATCGCAGAAGACTACGTACCCTACTCCCTCCTCTGGTAGCCTCAACGTAGGTGCGCTGGTTAATCTCTATCTCAGCTAATGGATTCTCTACTGACATCTATCTGACCACACGAAGGGTCTCCCCTTCTTCGTCAAAGATGAAAGTGGTGCTGAAATTCTAGGGAAGTCTGGGAAAAATCTCCTGTAGTACCCATCCCAACCTATGAAACTCCGTACCTCCGTCACGCTCCTGGGTGGCTCCCAAGCTAGCACTGCCTCGATCTTCACAGGATCCACTACAACTCCCGCCTAAGATATGACCTATCCCAAGAAGTGGAACTCAAATATCTAGAACTAACACTTCGAGAGTTTACCATAAATTTGGTGCTCTCAGAGTGTGTCCAGTACAACCCTCAAGTCGAGGCGTGCTCCTCCTTAGTAGTCGAGTAAATTAATATGTCGTCGATGAATACCACGACAAATCGATCGAGGTCGGGCTGGAAAATCCTGGTCATGAGACACATTAACATTGCTAGAGCATTGGTTATGCCTAAATCCATAACCAATAACTCATAGTGGCCATACCGACACCTGAAAGACGTCATCTGCACATCCTCATCCCGAACTCTGAGCTGATGATAGCCTGAACTGAGGTCTATCTTCGAGAACCATCATGCTCCCTTTAGCTGATCGAAGAGGACTTCAATCCTCGGAAGTGGATACTTGTTATTCACAGTAACCTGATTCAGGCGACAGTAATCGACACACAATCACAAGCTCCCGTCCACCTTCTTGGTGAACAAAATCGGGGAAGCCCGGGGTGAAACACAAGGTCGAATTAATCCATTTACCTGCAAGTCCTCCATCTGTACCTGAAGTTCTCGAAGCTCAGTGGGAGACATCTTATATAATTGATTAGAAATCAGGGTTGTCCCAGGTTTTAGGTCAATATAGAAGTCTACCTCTCTGCGAGTAGGTATTTATGGAACGTCGTTAGGAAAGACGTCTGCATACTGATCCACCACTACAAGAAAACTCAGACTCTGCATATCCACTGCTCCTAGGATGAGGCTAGCCAACTTATGAGTGATCAGCTGCCCTCTCCTCTTCGTGAGTCCATCCTGTGCTGCAAAGTCTCCCTTATCACCAGTGAAGGTGAACATGCTCCCATCGGTGCGGAAAAACCGCACCTTGCGCCTAATACAATCGATCTGAGCGTGGACTGTAGATAACCAATCCATGCCAAAGATGACGTCGTAAGGCCTCGACGCCGCTACAAGAAGATCCCAACCGAAGATCTAGACTCCTAGAGTAATCTCACACTGACGGAACCAGTGCGTAATAGTCGAGTCTGATCATGTAGGAGTCTCTAGATGTAAGGATCAAGCCAACGACTCCGTCGGAATCTTAGAGCTCCGTACAAGGGCAGCGAAAATGAAATAATGACTCACTCTTGTGTCTATAAGAACTACAAAAAGGGTGGTGTAGACATAGATAGTACCTCGAATCATCTCTAATGCACCGTGGTCATAGGCCTCCATTGTCTGAAGCTGCACCTGCGTCTGTCCGCCATCTTCCTGTGGTCGGGTTGGACCCCCTGATGGTGGTAGTGGTAGAGCCTCAAAGTGTCGCCCACCACATGCTACTCAGCTAAATGCTCTGCCTAATCTTCCTGCTCCCTACCGACAGCCACAGTAAAACCTCGGCCTCTGCCTGGGTGGCCCCTCAACCGTCTGTTTCTCCTCTTCATGGCGGGTTGGGAAGTCACAAGAAATGTGGCCCTGCCTGCCGCATGCATAGCACTTTCTGGTCTTCGGAAGGCTGGCTCTGTGTCGTGTTCCCCGCACCTCTGAGCCAGTATCCTGTGGTCATCCGCCTGATGGTCTAGTCCACTTCGACCCATGAGTCATCTGTTGACTGCCAGCTGCAGAATATTCCGCTACAGGCCTCCCTACGGTAGTTCTCCATGCTAGTGTAGGCTCAGCAAAAAAATTCTCTACAAGAAGGGCTCGCTCCAGTACTCTTTCCCGTGTTAGAATACATAGGGACCTCATCGATGCCCTGATCCCATTCCTCAGTCCCTTCTTGAAGGTCCGGTCCCGGAAGAATGGGTCTCGTATGATGTCCGTGGAGTAGTGCGAGAGATTGGTAAATCTCGCCGAGTACTGGGCTATCATCATGCTGCCCTGCCGCAGCTGCAGTAAATCCTGAATGCACACCGCACGGAGGGTGGATAGAACAAACTCCGAGTGGAAGAGGCTCACAAAGTCTGAACAAAGGAGAGATGCCTCGTCGTGCACCTAGAGCCTCAGGCTCCACAGTCTACCTGCAACCACATGCAGGAGACTCACTTCAAGGATCACTATGAGGTCCGCTAGTGTCCCTACTAAACTGAAAACACGAACAACAGCATCCATCCAATCCTCGGCTTCCTAAGGGTCCGTCTCCCCCTGGAACCTGGGAAGACTCTGATGCTGAAACTCATGCAGTTCACTCAGGTGATGTGGACTCTCAGCTGCTGGGGTTGGTGGCATTAGTGGCTCTGCGGGTAGAGGTACCTCCGGTGCCTCCGCTGTAATAGGGCCCTGCACCGAGGCCTCATCGCTCGGTGGGTTGTCGTCTCACACAATACTCGGAACCCTAGCAGGCTACGATCGTGGGACCATCATGAAAAGAAACAGGTGTGCCACGGTCAATACAATATACCTGGTGAGCTGACACAAATTAATCTCAACGATAACTTTTGAAACACACATGCAATCAATGTTTTCGTGCATTGAGACGGAAATCAGAAGTCAGGGTGCTCATGTATTGATACTTCAGTCGCCGCAACAACACTGGACTCCTAGACTGATAACCACACTCAATACCCTTAACATTATTTCTTAACATAGAAGGAATATCAGAGTCTTGAGTTCTGCGATAGAACCAAACTCCTCTAATACCGATTTTTCACGAACCGTCCTTGGGACCCGTTTCATGAGTACCCGAAGCCCGCCTTTTATAGGACATGGGCTGGAAACTAGAACCAAAGGCATAAATCCCAATATAAGAGAAGGAATTTCCTTTATGTAAGAAAACAAACACCACTGAGTGTGAAAGAAGAAGTAAAAACTATGTAAACTGAGTACAAAAGTATTTTTTGTAAAGTAAGTGGGCCAGAATACAAACCCAACTGAAAGTAAAGTACAACTGAAATGAAACTACAAAAACTGGAATGTAAAGCAGCGAGTCCAAGATGTCCTATGAAAATCCCACTTGAAGAGTGGGTACAGATAGTCTCCTCTACTCCTCGGCTCCAGCCATCCGCTCTGAGCATGTTCTGTCCAGTCGTCCACCTCCAGGTACCATCCAGCTCCACGAGCTCCCACCTCAATCTGTGATGTCCGTTGTCTGCATCCAACACAGTGTAGTGCGAGCATAGCCCATGCAGGGGTGAGTATACGCTACTCAGTAGGGACCCCGAGACACCCGAAGATCTCCCAGAATCCACGAAGGATAAACCACAAAGGAAGGATACAATCACGAAGTAACAACCAACTCTACTTAGGTATATGCCCATACATACACCTAAGTCATCAATTTCAGTTGGGTTCCAACATCAGATCCCATGTTCGATCTATTCCACATAGGCAACCCAATCCACACAGGAAAAAAATTCAATCATATCGAATATAATGATTGAATGTCAAGACTCAGCTTAGACAGGTATAATTCTTCATAAGACGATAGAGAAGATCAGATGTAGCCACTGATTCATCTAAGCTGTAGGACCCACATAGGATACAAGACAAGCTATGCTGTCGGACCCACAATGGATACAAGACCAGCTACTCTGCTGGACCCACATAGAATACAAGTACATAGTCAAATACTACCAGACCCACATAGGATACAAGAATAGTAATCAAGTACTGTCAGACCCACATAGGATACAAGAATAGTAGTCATTTCCATCGAACCCATGAAGGATTCCAGTATGGTCGTTGTCACTGTCGAACCCACGAAGGATCCCAGTACAGTCGTCATCGTCGTTGGAGTCGCTGCCAGGTATAGGGTTCCCGCACACAGCATGCTCGATTCCGGGAGGGTTCGCTCCATGAGACAAGGGGGTCGATACATCAACTGACACGAAGTCCAGAGTTGATGTATCCCAAAGTTCCGTCTTGTCAATAGGAACTCAACGCGACAGACGGCGAGTCAATCAGACGCCTGGTCTAAGAGTTATTGGCTTTTTCATCCCAGGGGCCCGGTTGGTTTTAAAGCTAAAACCAACCTGACCATACTCTATCTATTTTAAAACTTCAAGAAGAGTAATCCAAATAACCGTCTCACTACGAGGAATCCAACAAAGTTGACGACACGCCAATCGGACGGTCGGAGCTCATGTTATATGTGTCTCAGCTCCGAGGGCCCAGTTTGTTTCGTGTTCGAACAAACCCAGCCATACCCATAGTTCTAAAAAACCCTGAGTGTAATATGCCGAAACGACCATCTTGATCCTAGGATCGCTATGAAACTAATGGTGCGTCGAACATAGGTTCGTAGCCCATGTTATGGGCGTTTGAACGGTTCTGTCTAGAAAACAAGGGGTTCGGGCCCGTTCTGACCCGGCCCGATACCCCTAGGTCCGGCCGAAACGGGTTGACTCGACCCGGGTCTGCGTCCAGCCTGTTGGGGTGTGGAGTGGCGTGGCTGGCGTGGCCCGACCCGGCTGGCGCGGCCGGGCCCAGTCGGTGCGGCCCGACCCGACGCGGGGGGTCCAGCACGGCGCGGGCAGTCTGGCCCGGCGCGGTGGTCCGGCCCAGCGCGGGCGGTCGGGCCCGGCGCGGGCGGTCCGGCCCGACGCGGGAGGTCCGGCCCGGTGCAGCCGGTTCGGCCCTTTGCGGGTGCCCACGCGCTGAGCGGACGCGGAAGGGTGGGGGGGCACTTCCCCCTTGCTTTTGAAATGGCAGCCCCCACGTGGAGGGGCCCTCCCATTGCCAACCGCCGGGTGTTACGACCCCTGGACTTCTCGGATCCAGCCGGCCATAATGGCCGGCTGGGTGTGCTACGCGGGGACATTCAGGTCCCGCCTCTTGAAGCGCCGCCAGCCGGCGGATCCGTCCACCTTCCTCTGCACTGTTGCGGGCTTAGATTGCGGCCCCTATTCGACCGTCATGGCACAACGGCGCCGCACCCCGCCACCGCGGCCCGACTCCGGCCGTGTCTTCCTTCGGCTACACCGGCGCCGCGCAACGGTGCCGCGCGGCAGCACCACACTCCTTCTCCGTGATTTTCTTCATTCCTGCACGGTGTTGTTGCACCGCGCCTCCTCCATTTCAAACCACGACGGTGATCAACAACAGATGGGAGGAGGATCGTCCGTTTTTGTGCGGTCCAACCTCCTCCCGTTAAATTGCTAAAAGGCGACCAAACAATAATGATGAACGTCAAAATAATACTTGAACGGCGAAACAAGTCCTACCACAAAGAAATTTTCGGAAGCTAGTATCTCGGAAAATGACATCGCGGGGTGAGGCTTTGTATACGTTGACCGAGACTGTCCGAGGAGGAAGAAACGTCTCCCTTTATTTGATGTGGAGAGAATATGGAATGGGGTGTTGACGTTCTTCACATTCTTCAAGGAGGAAGAGGATGTTATTCAAAGTGTAGAACTCTCCCTCTCTCAACCCAAAGAAGCAACCAAAATAAAATATGGCATTTGCCTTATTTTATTACCTTTTCCAACTTTTAAAAAATTCAAAAACCTAAACTCACATAATTAATTAGTCTTAAATCTTCTAAATTAATGGTGAGTTTAGTTGCCATGAAATAATGTGGAAGAGGGTAGACACAACATTTAATACATGGGAGGTTTAAATGGGTTAAAGAAAATGAAAAGGTGGGGGCTCGTGTGGGCCCCGCCTCACTAATATCCTACCAAGAGTTATGATTTTAGTGGGTCCCACCCCATCTCTCACACATGGGAGTTAACATCTTATAAGTGAAGAATTGTAACACAACTTATTTCACTTAATTCTTAATCCACATTTTTAACAACTCTTCACGAGCAAACACAACTCCAGAAAAGGTCTTCTTAAGAAATTACTGGTGCTGCGGTTTTATCGGTGTCCTCAGATTTCGATTCTGAGCACCGGTTCAAAAGTTAGAAAACCTCGCTTGTTCGTTCACTAAATGTACCCAAGATAAACATCGAAAATTGATTCCGGGCACACCAGGCCTCGGAATCAAGTGCCGTCAGAAACTGTGTACTTGTAAAATCCCAAATAATTTAAGAAGGAAAATTTCCTTGAAATTTATGGTTCTTTTCAGCGTGTATGTTTGACAACTAGATGAATAGTAATGTAATTGACCTATCATATTCCACCATGGCAGCATAGTTGTGAAGATGCATAATAGCTCCACCACCTAGGGAGGTCACATTTCATATGCCTCCCAAAACATTACACAACCAATAGAAGTATGAAGAAACAATATATGAAGAGTCACAATCTACTACAAAACAATCCCTCACTCTTCAAGACTTCTTCTCGGTGTCATTAGTAACATGGACACCGCCACATCAAATGGGATCATCATCAAACAAATAGCTATTCATTGGTTCCTTCATTATGATACACCTATAATAACCCTTATCAGATTTTGAATATGCCTCATAATATGAGTTTCCCACTGATAACTAGTGAATGGATGAATACATGCACCCGAACCATGGATAAATGCGACAACATGACTGTGGTTGAACCCAATATTTGGGGAAAATCTCCATAGAGAATATATATGAAGATGAAACCCATGGGCAGGAACACCAGTGATCTCAAAAGAATGTAAGTGTCCCAAAACCCTAGAGTGGTCATCCACACCCAATTGTGTCACATGAACACATAGTTGGAGTTTTATTATCCAGTCAATATAGGAAATAGGGAATACGGGCATGACCCAAGCCGCTATTAGCTAGTACTCCCACAAAAATTTCTCAAGAACTGGGGACATCTATCTCAAGTGCCTCCTTTATTGAGACACATATCCAAGAGAAACAACATAGTAGGAAGCCTCTAACTCTGCCACAAAGGTATGACATTCTGATATAGTTGGCAGTGGTACCATGAAACTTCTCAAGCCTTTACGATATTCATATTTCTAAATAACTCAGAATGCAACTCGTCAAATCCCTCTTAATCTGTTAATAGATTGAGATATATGTCACTTCTTTTAAAGTGTATTTAATGGATACCATTTAGGTACCATTTCATTTCTCTATCACATTAACAGAGTATGATTGGGGGAGGTCTTTCTGGGTCACATTATTCCCAATATGTTTTGGGAAGACTTGATAATGTCAATATAAGAAGGAATGTGATTAAAATTTCTTTGAGATCAATATCATATCAATTAAAACTCTTTGATGATTGGGATAAATATAAGGGTATTTTTAACCTATAAATATTACCACTAATGGTTATGATAGGCTTGATTAAATTCATATTAGGGTGATCAAACTCAAAAGTCAGATTGGGGATATCACATTAGAAGATGAGTTTATGGTTACTAGCAAGACACCATATGCAATGTCCTAATTAGAAGGTCCCATATCCATAACAACATGGAAGTTCCTCCATCATTCATTCAATATCTAAAATAGAAAATCTATAGAAAAATTGGCATTCTATACCATGACAGTGCCCCCATTAAATCCTAAAAACCCCCTTATAATGCAGTAAGATTCTATAAAGAGGGAGTAAAAATACTGAAGATGGATGATTATACACATGTTACAGCCACCAATGGCTTGGAGATAGCCCCTAAAAAAATCTGTAGTATTCTCAAAAATGGAAATATGCTCCTTATAAATATGGTTAAGGTGATAGAACTCATCCGAGAGATCTGACCTCTCCCAGTCCTCTATAACAATGTAAAACAAATATATCTGAAATCACATTGAAATGACTTAGATGGTAAGGGATGATAATATCTATTATCATGGCCTACCTCACCCCGATAGTGATATAAAAGTCACCAGATCCATATCTTCATTCGAAAATATATCCATAAGCTCAGAATTTGCGGAATATGAAGATGACCTCAAGAATTCTAATCCAAAATTCAAGGAATGTTCCTCCACCACCATTGATGATCTTAGAATGATAACATTAGGAATGGAATAATACTTTTGTCCTACTCATATTAGTACCTCAATTCCCATCAAAGTATAATATATACATATTTCATATCTAATGAAGAAATGATATGACATCATATGGAACTAGATAAAAATTCCCAAACTGAATCCAGATGTCACTATGTACTATCTCAGCCTACCTATTGAGAACCTAGGATTTGGGATGGAAACTAGAAGGATACACACCTCTAATTACACAAATTTATAGGAGGATGTTCCAAAATATATCCAATAAAACTTTTCTAGAGAAGTGAAGTAATGAATATATATTTCCAACATCATTCTTATCAAGAAAAACAATGGGAAAATTATGGTCTTCATTGAATTCAAATGCCATAATCATCATTTCTAAATAGTTGGCATCCCTTTACCTGTCACTTAACTTTTTACCAATGGAACTACCTGCATCTAATCGCTTTCATTGGGGTATGTGTGTTTAGTTTATAATAAAATAAATATTTCCCAATAATATGAGAAGCCACACCCATCATATCACATATGAGGATCATTTTATATCAGGTAATTCCCATTTTATTAACGAATGAAATCCCCACATACCAACATGGCATGCATCATATCATTAATCAATTTCAAGAAAGGATATTTTAATGTTATTTCAAAAACCTGATTTTCAAATCCTGACAGTGATGTGATCATTTCATGGATCATCAAACACCCTACACGTAGTTGTGATAACACATTTTGAAGATGAATATGTTGAAATTCTCATTCAATGAATCAATAGGGAAGTTCCTTGGCTTTTCGGTATGCCACTGCAGTATTGAGGACTACGCAAAGAACACTAGTGCCACTTTATAAATTTTACCACCCTAAATTTACATCGAACTAAGGGCCGACCAAGGGAACATCACATACATTTAGTGAGTCATATCTAACATGGATGTAAAATCTCTACCATTCAAGGTGTCAATGAAGAATTTAATCAATTATATATGGGATTATGACTACTAGGAATCCTTCAAAAGTCCCAAGTATTACCTACTAAACCCATCGGTCTCGATGCCTCTGTTGGAATGGAAACTTCTCACACTATTTGTGGCCTCTATGGATCACTCACTAGGTTCCCTTATGACAAAAAAATTGATTTGCAGAGTGAGAATAGTCTCTATTACCTCAGTTGGAAATTTATAAGTATCGAGACAGGATAATCTGGAGATGAAAATAACTACATTTCTTTCATCATCACATTAAAATAACGAGGCATTACTTGCCAAACCACGAAGTCCATTAGGTCTATCTTGTCAACCTAATAATGTACATACTCGGCCTCCATATAATTATTAGTGGATTCACTCAATGGGTTATCATTCTATAGCAACACAACATCCAGTTTGTGTCATCGAATTTAATATAAGGGAAAGCACTGGGTAATTTCATTACAGCAAATCCTACTTCCGAATGTACATCAGTGGATGTCGAGCATTCAGATGAAGAGGTATTCTATGACCAAGACACTAACAAGACATAGGATATGAATTTTTATAGTACATTAGGAAGTAATTTTAGAAAAAGGATATAAAACATAGGCTCAATTAGGTTTCTCTAGTGACTGTATTTTTATATCTAAACAAAACCGATTTCCTTAAAGTATCTCACATTATGAAGGAAACCTGAATAACAAGTTAAAGTACCAAACCCTATTTTTTTTGTTAGAAATGGTCATATATATTCACATATCCTACAATAATATCAAGAGGGATCCCGATATATTGATAATGTAGATCTTTAGTGAATATTTCCTAAAAAAGGAAGAACTGAGCCCTATCACTAGCAACATCAGAGCACTGATTTTATATTTCTATTCTAATCCCAGATTTCGCCATGTTTCATGCATACTTAATTCTCAAAATGACACATTGGATAATGAATCCATCATCTGGGCTGACCCTAATCAAGAGGATACAATCTACCATATCACAGTTATATTATTTTTCTCATTGATAGATTTTTGTGAAATGGATGAAATAAGTCTGGTAAACACCACTAATGATCGTGATGAAACAATGACCAGCCCTGGATAGATAGAGTCCAAAATTTGGTATATTTAAAATTTGACTCCTGATATATGTTGAGTCAGAAGGGAATAGATTTGCCTCCATGTAGCGAACATCAACCAACAAGATGGTCAAAATGATCAAAAATACCTCAACAAGATAGGATTTGAAGGAATCCTCCTATGATGATTTACAAAAGGATAGATTTCAACCATCATGGAATAAGTCTAAATAGGCTCCTGCGACACCCATCATTATGGGACCACGCTCTCCACAAAATTAAAAGGATTTTATATTACTAGGAAACCACGATACAAGACTTCAAATAATTAACCATGAAATATTATGTGTGATGGGTCCATTAGATCATCATCCATAAACCCACAAAATTTATTCATTATACTAAATATTAAAGGAAATATTACATTTGGGGGATGGATGTTGTGGGGGTATGACCCCCTATGGTAGCTAAAAATTTCATGTACCTCCACACTACAACTAATATATTTTCCATGTTGTCAGAGGTAATACACCTTAAGGAATTAATGAATAATAATATTATAAACATCATAATGTATGATATAATCACCAGTTTATGGGTCTATCACACACTATTGATGGAAAACCACACCAAATTCTATAGTAAAATGTTGAAGAAACTATACTAGGAGTTCAATATCAACTCCAACCACTAATCTCACTGTCATGAAGTGAAATGGAATGATCGAGGCCTTCAAAAAGGCTCAGTAAAATATACACTAATGGATGGTGAACATGTATAATAAGTCCTAGATGGATAATATCTTTCATCCTTTATTAGCCTACTATACCACCATGCAAACTGTTAAACAAGAAACACCATAAAAATTAGTGTACTTGACCAATGATGTTTAACCCATAGAGTTCTTCTGGCCTTCGCCCCAAATAGTCATTTGATGAAATCCCTATAATGATGTGAAATCGAAATATTTTGTTGGATGTACTGAAGTGGCTCTAAAAGAATAGGTTATATACATCTCATATCCTTGAGATCCGTTAGGATTAGATCACATGAGCTTTTAATGAGAAGGTTCACCTCCATTCATTCCTCCAAGGAGAAATTGTGTTGGATATCCAGACTTCAATGATATTGAAGCCCTCGATTTTCATACATTAAAATTACATAACATTTATGGAATAATTAAAACATTATACAAACAGACACCCAAAGACATTATTATCATAGTGCCTTCAGAAACATTGAGTCATAAACCTTAATACATTAGTGACCAACTTTATCTCTGACTGTGTTTTTCATGAGTAGAACCCTTCATTGATATATCAAACATAATACATATATTCATAACATGGTGATGAAATCATAATAAGGGTTGATCAAAAAGGCATAGTAAGGGAAAAAAAAGGATTCATGTAAGAATAAACCTGATAATAGGGGTATGAAATTGTGATTATAAAATTATAAGGTCATACCTTACATATCAAAGATAATAAACATGATGCACATCATAAATATTGGTAGCTCATAAGACATGAATAATAAGGGTGTAAATATCATAATACATGATATAATAATGTAGGAATAAGATATGGAATTGTGGTAGACACATAATCGTATAATATGATTTCCATATTAGTCAATACATCACTACAAAGGCTATATTGGTAGACAAGGTTCACTCTCAATACCATCTTTGGAGTAATGGTTCAATCCAATGACCATGTTGGTGTCATGAGTTCACACCTCATACCATAATGGTTGTCATGGTTCATGCCCATGGACATCATAGTAGTAAACGTTCAGTACCAATACCATCTTAGTCTATCTCATGATATAGAAATACGTACCCAATGCATTGGATGTGGATATAGGTCCCACACATATCATGATGAAATCATATATACATGTGACACATAATAATTAAAATACATATCATAACCCATGAAATGAAATGTGTATTATAAACATGTAGTCATATCATAACCTATGGAAAAAGATATAAGTTTCAAAATCTTTTAAAAATAATAATTACTCACGAAGAGAGGGAGGTTTCAAAAGAGTATGAATTTTGAATGAGAAAAGAGTTTCATAAACATAATTCCATTAAAATAGTTTTCATTCTGAGAATGAATATAAATCGAAACATTGAATATTTTCCCTAGAATTTCATGAATAACCCAAACTGATGTCATCATAGATGGGAAATAATTTTGAATGAAATTATAAACAAATTTTTTATGGAAATAAACATATGTTCTTAAAAACATAACTCAAAAATACATTTCGAAAACCATTTTCCTTGAAATTTTATAAAATAACCATGAAAACGTTTTGAAACCCATTTCATTTAAAATAGTTTGAGAATATATAAATAAGGAATGAAAATGTTTTGAACACACTTTTTCTTTGAAAAAATATAAAATAATATTCAAAAAATATTGAAACCCATTTTACATTAAATATTATAAAAGACGAAGAAAACATTTTAAAAATATTATCACTTGAAAACATATAAAATAATCTTCAAAACATTTTGAAATCCATTTCCCTTTAAAACTTTGAAAATGCATTTGAAAACGTTTTGAAAACTATTCCTTAAAAATAATTTGAAAACATATAAAGGAGGGTATCCAATAATATAATATAATATTTAAACAAAAAAACATTTTAAAAACTATATCTTGAAAACATATAAAATAATAATGAAAACATTACTAACCCTTCTTCTAGAAAACTGATAAAATAATCTTAAACAAATTTTGAAAACCATTTTATTTAATAAAACATTGAAAACTGATAACCTATTCTTGAAGAAGTTCTGGAAACCATTACATTGAAAAAATATAAAAACATATAAATAAGTGTTCAATACTTTTTTAAAACCATTTTCCTTGAAAATTATAAAATATTATTGAAAAAAATTTCAAAACTATTTTCCTCAATAAGTTATAAAAAAAGTTGAAATAATTTTAAAAAAAAATTTCCTTGAGAAAATATAAAATAAGATTTAAAATATTTTTATAACTATTTTCCTAGATAATTTATAAAATGAGGTTTATTTTTTTTGGGAAACCATTTCCATTTAAATTAACATTAACACTAATTAAGGAGTATTTGATATCATCTAAAGTAATTTTTAAACATAAATCACTTCTGATCTCATTTTATTGAAAACATATAAAATAAGATTTAAAATATTATTAATTATTTAAAAAAAACATTTAAAATAAGTATCAAAAAATAATAATACCTCTTTTCTTTTATAACACATTGAAAAATGATATACGAAGCCTGAAAACGTTTTGAAACCCCTTTTAGAAAGCATAGCCGTGAAAGCACATATATTTCTGAAAAAAGAGAGAGATAAATTCATAATTTCTTATGAACAGTTTATACATAATATTTTTTACCATATATTTGGAAAATGGTACCAATACATTAATATATAATTAATATATAGGAGAATGAATTCCATGATTTATTTTGAGATATCTATCATAATATTTTTTAAATGGAAGTATAATCTTAAACAATCTCAACAAACAATGAGATTTTTTCAATAAACTCTTACCACTTTTTAACATTGAATTATACTGACCATATAATAAGATTAAATTACATGAAGATTTAAATATCCTGAAATTTGGGTGATTAATAATTTAAAAATTCAAATGTATTGAATACACCTCATAAAAAAATATTAGTACATAAGATGGCATGCATCTCCATGAATGAAATATGAGAGAATATTATTTTAACAATCTGGTAAATTATGAAACATGAACCCCATAAATGTATGATAATAAAATAGATATTTATATAAATATAAAATTAATTATAATAATGTAATAATTCAGCCATGTGAAGTACACACACCACTCAAAATAAATTAGTGGTGAATAAGATATGTATCACATGGAAATAAAAAGGGAGATGAAATTTCCTTATCTTGTGTCTTGAATCTAATCATAATCATAAAAGAATACTATGTAACAAATATTATTTTATTATATATATATATGATCAATATTATTATATCTAAAACCATATATGGTTTTTATAACATTATATTACCATCCTGTTAAGAATTTCATGTTATGGTTGAGGTTTGGGAAAGATTTGTTTTGTTTTCTGTATGTGTTCGGTTTTTTTAAACATATATCATGATTTCAAGAATGAAAACCATTATATAAATATCATTTATATTAATTATATAATTTTTTAACAATAAAAATAAAATTCATATATGAAATGGAATAAACTGTTCATGGAGACGACATGTTGTGCATACGCATGAATGTTATTTTCATTTTATTGCCTTATTGAAAGAATGAATGTAAATGAAATATATCTGCATAATATAATAAAAACAAAATAATTATTTCATATATATCATATCATTTCAATAAAAAAAATCCATACTGTATTCCATGTAGTCTGTGAATGAATCATTTCGCTTTGAGGGGTGGTAGTCCACACTTCCTCAAACGTCATTATCGTATTTACACGAAACGGAAAGTATAAAGTTATCTGTTGTAAAAGATTTAAAGAATATTAAATACATAATAATTATTATATATATCTTATATAAACATAATTGTAATCATTATTTCCATCCGTGAATGGTGTTAAAATAAAATTGATAAATCGTTGGTTCGTGAGGCGGTAGTTCGCCATACATGTAAACGGTTTGTCCATTACCCATTAGATGAAAGTGTGTGTAAGTGTAGGCTTATAATCTAGCATAAAAATGTAAAAAATGTTTAAGATACTTTTTTTTTTAAATATGAAATAAGGATAGTGTATAGGGTCGATAATGAAAATATGATAAAGGACCTTGAAGAGGGATATTTAATATTCTTTGGGAAACTACTTTTTAGTTTCACCAATGGGATTCAATGGATTTCTTTATGATAGAAGGGTGGATAAATTGAGGATGTATGGGATTATGGGAGATATATTGGGTAGATATTGTACTAATCTAGGGGTTTGAGAGGTGTGGGGATGGGGGAGAGTTGGTGAAATTTTATATGTGAGTAAAAGGAATCACTTGATATTTTTTAAAACAAGTTATATGTACCCATATTTTTACATAAAAAGACATCAAAAACCCAAAAACTCTAAATAATGGAATTATTATGGCTGAATAATCTCTATGAAATGGGTTTTGGTGATGTTTATAGGTCATTTTGGCCCTTATGCATAATTTTTATTCCCTTGTTGTGATTAATGTTACCTTAATCGATGTAATAAATCATAACTTCATTCACGAATATTTATGGTCAAAAACAATGTTGAACCTATTAGAAATTAAAAATTATTCTAATTCCAAAAATTAAATCCATTTTTAAAAAATACTAATCATAGAAGTGTCAGAAATTAATTTCAATTTAATCCCACAGGTGGGATGAGAATGCATGGGTTTAATGTATAAACATCTAAAAGATTGCTAAATTTTTATAATCAAATTCAGAGTGAAATTTACTATAATTAACTAAAGTGTATTAATTCATAAAAATTGAATCTAATTAAACATTAAAACCAAGTAAAAATATTATTTAGCCCTATAAATAAAAAATATGAAAAAATATCTTTTATTTAAAATTCAGTATTTTAAGTATTCATTAAATGATAAAACTTCATAGAAAGATAAAAAATGTACCATAATATAGTTGTTTTTATATATATTTAAAATATGAAGTATATTTTGAAATATAATATTTATAAAATTTCATGGATTTAGATTTAAAATATGTTCTCTATTGAAATACTGTAAAACAACTTGTATAAACATATTTGTTTTTATGTAAAATATTCGATTTGTTCTTATCTTATGGTTATCAAATATATTAGATGAAAAATAAAAAATATATTTTTAATATGTAACATATAAATTTATTTACTATAATTCACTAGTATTCATTAATCTATGTTATTAAGATAAATCATCATTTTCACATAAAAATAGTATTTTAAAAATTCATTCCCTTTACATTCATTTGGATTTAATATTAATTTATAATTAAAGGTTAATGAATTAATTCAAATATGTAAGAAGCTGCTTCTTATTCTTGAGGTACAAGTTTATTCTTTTTCTTTTTCCATAAGTGTTTTTAAGAAAATGGGGAAAATGGGGGAAAATATCAAATTTTTGAAGTACATGCCATGTACTTTTCCACATGCCGTGTACTTTGGCCGTGTGGGATGAGTACACAGGGAATACAGGCCTGTCAGCGATGAAGGGGGTAAAAACTGACTACATGTTGTGTAATCAGTCGGTAGGTGAATAGTATGTCGGTGGAAGTAGCCGCCAGTGGAGAGACATTACACGCTGTGTAATCATAAATACATGACATATACAGATGTTGACAAAGGAACCGTTCCATGGTGGAAAGAATCCGCCAAAAGAACAACTTAAAAAATCAAATTACATGTCGTGTACTTGAGAGTACACGCCGTGTTGTTTGTTTTCTTTTTTCACTTAAAACAGGCAGTAGCCTCCTCATTTGGCAAAGGAGGATTTGGTTTCGTTTTGGAGATCGGGAGGATGATCAGAGCTTTGGAGATCAACCGATGGCACACCGGGAATTAGTTTCCACCTCTATTGATCACCTTGGGACCGCATGGGTAAGACCTCTCTTCTCCTTGTATAGTTGTTACCAATTCTTTCCTCAGGGAATGTTATTTAGGTTTGAATGTGTTATTGTTATTCCCAAATCTACATAGTTCTTGGGTATTTCTGGAAGCATCGTTCACATATACAAATCCGAGGCGATCAAGGTAGTTGGTCTAATATTTATTTCCAACTATTGTGGTTAATTTTTGTACCATTGTGGGGTCGTATGGATAAGGCTTCGAATAATTAAATTCCTAAAATTTTGTAGATAATTTAATGAATATGTAAAACTGATGTTGGGGATCATTTCTTGGATCCAGGACGACCCCTGGGGTGTGTTCCTCTATTTAGTTGTTTGGCAAGGTTACCTGAGGGTATACCATAAAAATATATCATGATTTGATTTTTATTGAGAGTAATAGTATATAAATTTTTGCTTATATGTTGGGCTTGTCTCGGTTACATTCACCATAGGGATGTGTTCTATTTATCATGATTGAAGTGCTTGTTTATCATGAGGGTAGTGCATCATTTAGCCAGAGGGCGGTGATGGTTAGCCTGAGGGTAACCTTTCTTATGTATGAGGATAGTACTTCCGTCCATGAGATCAATATCTTGTATTCCTGAGGGAAATATCTGTTATGCCTCTGGGCAGATACTTGAGGGTTTTGATTCTGATTACCTGAGGGTAAGGTTTGCATGTCTAAGGACTCTGACTGTTTACTTAGAATATTCACTATGGTGATATCATAAATTGAATTACTAAATGAATATTAAAATGGAAATATAACTGGTAGTTAGTTACATTTGAGTACTACTTAGTTTATTGCATTTACTATTACACATTGTTATTGAACATTTTCACAGAGAGTTGGGCACGAGCCTTTGGTGGTTGCCTACTGGGATTTATTTCTCACACCCTATTTGGGTCATGTCTTTGGCCCAAACAGATTATATTGTTTTTGGTGTCGATAGTGGATAGGGTCCCTATACAAGTACCTGATTGTTGTTGGGGAGTAGGAGAGCATGGGACCGATCTTAGGTTTGCCATGCTACTGAGTTCCTGTTGCACTACTTTATTTTGTTTTGCTGTACTTGTACCTTGTTCCTATATTGTATTGTATTGCATTGCAGTGTATCTTGTTCTGGACAATATGAGAGAATTATTGACATGCTGCTTAATTTTATAAAAGACGGTTGGTTATCTTTTACTTCATTTATCCATTTCAATTCTATATTGTTACTGTTTCCGCTATTGTATGTTTTATTTGATTTATTCTACTATGTTACACTTTGACAAATGAGGGCATAGTTTCCCCACTATCAGACCTGGTCCCTTGCTTATAGTCGGAATCCTCTATTGTTTGGTGAAATGCGCTTGAGGTTATGTGACAAACCGGGTACGGGGCACCCGTGGAGCTGTACACGGATCCGGGATGTTACAAAATGGTATCAATGGAGTTTCATTCTTTGAAATATTGTTTGGAGTCTATAGTTAGGGATAGGATGGAAATTGGTATTTGGTAATAAGTTTTTCCTGGAAGTTTCAAACATGTGTACAAGTAAAAGAAAATTTACCTCATGTTGCAATTTTACTGATTTTGCAATTTACAGTTGATCTGATTTTCACCGTTTAGCGACGCACTTGTAGTATGCTATTTATATTTTATATTGGGTTGTATTTAGTTTCAACCCAATGAGATGAGGTTATGCCATATCATGCATCATCTAGGCACATGATAGAATCACATGCCATTCATAGTTTCCTTTCCATGTATGTGCATTAGAAATTACATGTTGTTGTGATAGATAATGTTCTAGTAAATTCATGTTGTTGTGATATCTGTTTTGATAAATACCTTTTATTTGATAGGGTATTTTTATGTATGATTTTGATAGAATGAACGCACAACATTCGTTCTTGAGGAGTATGGGCCCTCATTGACCTGAATGTTGTGGGTCATTGACTTTTTACCTTGTTCATAATACGTGTAATATGAAAAGATTTGATTCATAGGGAGTATGGGCCCCCACGGATTAGAATTTGGCACATAGGTGTTGTTTCAGTGTTTTCCTGGGTTCGAGAGTAGTTTCTGTGGCTTATTTTCTGGAAAACCTAGAATACATGCCGTGTAGTTTTGATTACACACCATTTACTCTTCTGTTTGGGAAGAAATGAAAAACATTTATGTACACTCTGTTTACCCTACAAACACGCCGTGTAGTCTATTCCCATGTCATTGGCCGTGTGGGTGGGGAAACAGGGTAGGGAAAGGATTGGGGGGACACGTCGTGTTTCGGTTGTACATGCCGTGCATATTGAACCTGTGTCTGCCCATGTAACTAACAACACGGACGGAGGAAATCTTCATTTGTACACGCCATGTCAATGTTGTACACTCTATGTAGAGGAACATGGGAATATGGCCATGTAACGAACAACAGAGGTCAGTGTTATCTCTCCTTGGACACGCTGTGTACCTCTAGGACACACCATGGAGTCTTAACCAGTGGGAGACCGTGTGGACTCGGCGATGTGGCTGGGGAAATAGGGTGGTGTACAAGCCGTCTGCGGGTGTAACACGCTGTGTTGTGTCGGCCGACTAGCCGGCTGTGTCACTAATGAGACGGGCAGTTAGAAATTACACCATGCATGCTGTGTAGATGTTAAACACGCCGTGTAGTCTCAATAAAAAGAGATATGTGTGGCTAATCCATGTAGAGGTACTTGGGCAAGGGAGGAAAAGTCAAGTACACACCGTGTGTGTGGACAACACACCGTGTGTTTGGGGTGTTACACAACTATTTTTGGTAGATTACATGCCCATATGATAGACTAAAGAGAACAAGTCGTGTAGTATTTATACACACCATTTAGTTGGGTTTTGGAAAACTTTAACGCTTTCATTATCATGTTCCCTTCTTAAACTCCATGTTTTTAGTATCAGATAATCTTAAATATAAGGCTTGTTTTTGACCTTGTAGAGTCATTCCGCCGAGACGACCTCTCGCTGTTCGCCAGGATAGTAGAATAGAGTATAATCCCAAGATGGTAGGCCATGGGCTATAGATGGATCCCCCTGCAGAGCCATATACGATGCCAACCATTATACCGGACACAAGTGCTGATGTGCAGTTCTGTGAAGGCTTCATGTGGTTCATGCATTCCTTCCAGGGAGCACTGTTGGCTGCCACATCCATGGAAAAAATGACTCGTATATTTCAGTAGTAGCATCTGCCTATGTTTTTAGGGGATGTCAGAGCACGGGCTACAGAGACTAGACTGGGTTCTATGAATACTACTTTCGAGATTCTAGAGATGCCTCTAGGGTGGAGGGTCATGCTCTCTACATACATACTATGTGATTCTATCATGTGGTGGTGGGATGTTACCACCTAGAAAGAGAATCACCGTGACATGGCATGGGACAAATTCCAGGAATCCTTTTATGACATTATTTTCCCAGAGACGCTGAGGTCATATCGATCTTGAGAGTTCATGAATCTGCAGCAGTGCGTTATGTCGGTGATGGACTATTCTGATCGCTTCACCGAGCTTCAACGATTTTCACCCGATCTGGTGGGTGATGAGACGTTGAGGGATAGACACTTTGAGGATGGTCTTTGATAAGACATCTGTGCACTGGTGAATCTTTTCAGGTTGCCTATAGTGAATGCTATTCTGAACCATGCACTGATTACTGATAGGAACCTGTAGGAAGCTTGTGGTGTGGGCTAGGGCGGTTCGACACTAGTTTGTAGTACTATTTCTACTGGTAAGAGGATAAGGAAGTTTTATTTCTCTCACGGTGGCAGTACTGGCCAGAAAAAAACATCAGGAGGCCAGGTCAGGTGCCACCACTGTGGTAATGTGGGGTACTAGAGGCCTCAGTGTCCAAATGTTCTAGTAGAGTGTTGAGATTTCGGGAAAATGGGTCATCTGTAGCTCTTTTGCAGGGCGTTTCTACCAGTGGTAAGTGAGAAGGGTTCTTTATAGACTTTGCATGAGGGAGCAGGACCGGCATCTTTTTACCAGTAGGGAAACTAGAATACGTTAGGGCGTGCATGCAAAGATGGTGTTCGTGTCCATGGTATCCAGACACTAGGATCTTAGAGGCAGGAGTACGTGACAGCTCAGGGTATCCAGGCTGTGTCGCAGGGCAGCGGCACTGGAAAGGCATATGCTGTGCAACAGAACCAACATGACCGGGATCCTAGACCTTCTACTATCAGAGGTACTATTCTAGTATCTTCTGTTTTACCTTCAGTACTTTTCAATATGGGTTCTATTCCTATCATTATATTTATGCCTGTTGTGGAGAGACTTGGGCTCTGTGTTTCTTATTTTTCTGATGTTATGATGCTATACACTCCATTGGGGACTAGAACAGCTGGTGTGCGTCAGTGTAGAGAGTTCCCCCTTGAGGATGGTGGGTGTCACTTTCATTGGGACCTCTATGTCTTAAAGATGACAATAAATGACATCATTCTTGGGATGGACTATTTGGTACCCTTCGAGCCATTGTAGATTGCTATCGTCGTAGGGTGAGCTTTACATCACCAGAGGGAAGAGAATTTATATACAAGGGAGACTGGGATGTCTAGGTGAGCCGAGCTAGACCCGAGCGTCATGGGTGAGGTGGAGTGACATCCTAGACATCGAGTTTATATATGGATGACCAGGAAACTTGTCAGAAGGATTTACTCTAGTAGTTGATCGTTTCAGGGATGTCTTCTTGGATGACTTTTCTTGTCGACCTCTAGAGAGAGAGGTGGATTTCTATATTGATATTATTCCAGGAGCAACACCGGTGTCCATTACTCCTTATAGGATAGCTACACCTGAGTTGCAGGAGCTCAAGAGGATGGTAGAGGAGTTGTAGGCAAAGAGTTTCATCCGACCCAGTACTTCTTCCTAGGGTTCCCTTGTTTTGTTTACTAAGAAGGAAAATGGTACCCTCAGACTCTGTGTGGGTTATCGGAAGCTAAACCAGAAAACGGTTAAGAACCGATATCCCTTACCATGTATTGATTATCTTTTTATCAAATTCATGGAGCACGAGTGTTCTCGAAGATTGACTTGGAATCCAGATATCATCAGTTATGCATTAGACCATCAGACATACCGCTTACAACTTTTAGGAGAAAATATGGTCTATAGAAGAACCTGATTATGCCATTTGGACACATGAACACATCAGCAGTTTCTAGGGATATGATGAATCATGTGTTCCATCCTTATCCTGATTATTTTTTGGTAGTCTTTCTGGACAATATCTCGGTGTACTCTCGCACTCAACACGACCATTATACCCATCATGAGATCATATCGAGTACACTGAGAGAGCATCATATATATTCTAATCTCTCAAAGTGCCACTTTTTGATGGACCAGATTCAATTCCTGGGTCATATCATCTAAGAGGAAAGAGTTGTAGTGGACTAATAGAAGGTGAGAGCAGTAGTTTACTGGGAGCATTCTACGAGCGTGTTTGAGATACAGAGTTTCTTGGGGATGACTGGTCGCAACAGGCACATTATACATGGATTCTCCTGCTTGGCAGCGCCATTGACGAGCTTGACTAAGAAGGGTGAGAAGTTCATTTGGTCAGAAGCATGCGATACAGCCTTTCAGGAGATAAAGGGAGGGTTGACATCAGCACCAGTCCTAGTACATTCAGAGCAAAGGAAGAGCTATATAGTTAACAGTGATGCATCATGTATTGGGCTGGGAGCAGTGTTGATGCAGGGTGATCGAGTAGTTGTGTACGGGTCTCGGAAGTTGAGTCCACGTTAGAGTAATTACCCAACGAATGATCTTGAGTTGGATGTAGTTGTTCATGAGTTATACTGATGGAGACATTGTATCATGGGAGAACATTTTTGGGTGTTCCCGAACAACAATAGTCTTAAATATATATTTAATAAGCGTGACCAGAACTTGAGATATCGAAGGTGGTTTGAATACCTTCATTCCTTCAACTTTGAGTTTTGTTATACACCTATTAGGGTTAACGTAGTTGCTGATGCACTAAGTTGGAGGACTTAGTTACAGGAAGTTCATGAGGCCAGTGGTGAGTGGAAGCTTATGTATTTGTTCTCTAACATGAATTTGGAGGTGCATGATAGTTAAGGGAAAATCTATCTTTTATCATTAGCTGTGACATCTACCGTACAAGATAGAGTGAGGATGAGACAACTATCAGATTCTGAGGGCCTAGTTCTACAGAAGTCAGTGGAAAGTGAGGACCCTCCACCTGGTTGGACGATAGGCGATGATGAGGTACTGCATATCCATGGATGATTGTGGGTTCCAAGGGATATATGGGAGGATCTGAACCGAGAGTTTCATGCTTCAGCATGGGCAGTGTATCCCGGAGTTACCAAAATGTACCGTGACTTGAGACGTAAGTTTTGGTTGCTGAGTATGAAATGAGGGGTAGCTGTTATTGTTACAAGATGTTCCACCTGTCAGCAGGTGAATACGGAGCATCATAGACCAATTGGACTGTTACAGTATTTAACCATTATAGAGTGGAAATGGGATGACATTGATATGGAGTTCGTGACCAGGTATTCTAGGTCACCTCAAGACATTGATGCCGTGTGGGTTTTTGTGTATAGACTTGCGAATGTAGCTCACTTTTTGCTGATCAAGGAGACATTCAGTGTTGAAAAGCCCGGAAAGTTGTATATCCGACAGTTCGTACGTCTTCATGGTGTCCCACATTCTATCATTTCAGATAGGGACACTCGCTTTACATCTCGATTCTGGCATAGTTTTCAGAGAACACTTGATACATCAGTGCTTCTGAGCACAACATACCACCCTCAGACCGATGGCCAATTAGAGCGTACGATACAGGTGCTAGAGTACATGCTGTGTGCATGCGTCGTAGACATTGGGGACTCTTGGGAGAACCATATACCATTGGTTGAGTTTTCCTATAACAATAGTTTTTAGGAATCTAATGAGATGGCCCCATATGAAGATTTATATGGTAGGCCATGCCGATCACCTTTGTGATGGATTAATGAAGGTGAGGCAGCTTTACTGGGACCACATCTCATGCAGGAGATTTTTGAGAAGGTCTAGTTGATGCAGAAGTGGATGGAAACTGCACAGTCTCATCAGAAATCTTATGTTTATCACCGTATACGACCCTTGGAGTTCATGGTAAAGGATCAGGTGTTCTTGAATGTTTCACCGAGGTTGGGACAAATGTGTATCAGGAGACAGGGTAGACATTTACTGAGGTATGTTGGGCCTTTTGAGATTCTAGATAAAGTTGGGTCGGTTGCCTATCGGTTACAGTTACCACAGAGGTATCGATCCATACACGATGTCTTCCATGTATCTCAGCTATGACGTTATCATTCAGACTCATCTCATGTCTTTCATCCCGAAGAGGATGATCATGAGGTCAATGTGTTCTTTTAAGAGCATCCGAATTGTATCGATGATAGGAGCACGAAGGTTCTACAAGGTCGGTTAGTTCCTCCCATACGGGTGCTATGTCAGCATGGTCGAGTGTAGGACAAAACCTGGGAGTGGGAGACCAACATATGTGCTCAGTGGCTAGAGTTATTCTCAGTATTATCTTCGACACCCTTAGAAGGGAAATTCGGGGACTAATTTTTTTAATGGGGAAGTTTGCAAGAACCCGGTTCTTATTCATGAGGCATGGGTTTCATCTTTTCCTTTTTCCTTAAGTGTTTTTAAGAAAATGAGGAAAATGGGGAAAAATCCCAAATTTTGGAAGTACGCGCCGTTTAGGTTTCCACACGCCGTGTACTTTGGCCATGTGGGATGACTGCCCAAGGCGTGTAGAATTGTCGGCGATAAAGGGTGTAAAAACTGACTACACTGGGTGTACATAGTATATACATGTCATGTAATTAGTCGACCAGTGAATAGTAAAGAGATGGAAGTATCCACCATCAGAGGGATAGTATATGTCGTGTAATTAGAAATACATGTCGTGTACTTATGTAGAAAAATCAACAGTGCCGCGGTGTAATGATGTCTCTATAGGAACAGTTTAAAAAATGAAAAGGACATGTCGTGTAGTTTGTTTTTTTTCACTTAAAATTTGTAGTAGTCTTCTCATTTGGCATTGGAGGCTTTGGTTTTTTTTTGGAGCTTGGGAGGAAGGTCGGAGCTTTGGATATCAACTGATCGTGCACCGGGAATCCGTTTCCGCCTCCGTTGATCACTTTGGGACTACACTGGTAATCCCTCCATTCTCCTTGCATAGTTCTTACCAATTCATTCTCGAGGGAATGTTATCTGGGTTTGAACATGTTTTTATAATTCCCAGATCTACGTCATTCTTGGGTGTTTCTGGAAGCATTTTTCACATATACCAATCAGAGTAGATCATGGTAGGTGGTTTGATATTTATTTCCAACTGCTGTAGTGAATTTTTGTACCGTTTGGCCAGGTTACCCGAGGGTATACCATAAAAAGTTTATCATGCTTTGAATTACCTTGAGAGGAATTTGATATAAATTCTTGGCTTATATGTTGGGCTCATCCCGGTTACTTGTGCCTGAGGGCAGTGTTCTATTTAGCCAAAGGGCCGTGCTTGTTTAGCCTGAGGGCAGTGCTTCGTTTAGCCTGAGGGAAGTGATGGTTATTCTGAGGGTAACCTTTCTTATGTCTGAGGATATTTCTTCTGTTCCTGAGGGAAATATATCGTCTGCCTGAGGAAAATATCTGTTATGCCTATGGGTAGATACCTAAGGGTTTCGATTCTGATTACCTAAGGGTATAGTTTTCATGTCTGAGGACACTGACTATTTACATAGAATATTCACCATGGTGATATCGTAAATTGAATGATAAAATGAATATTCAAATGGAAATATGACTATTAGTTAGTTTCTTATGAGTAATTCTTAGCTTATTGTATTTACTATTGCACATTTTTGTTGCACATTTTCACGAATAGTTGGGCATGAGCCATTGGGGTTGCCTATTGGGATTTATTTCTCACACCCTATTTGGGTCTTGTCTTCGGCCCATATAGATTATATTTCATCCAGTGTCTATAGGGGAAAGGGTCCATATATAGGTACATGATTATTTCTAGGGAGTAGGAGAGCATGGGACCGAGCCTAGGCTTGAAATGCTGCTGAGTTCCTGTTGCACCGCTTTGTTTTGTTTTGCTGTAATTGTACCTTGTTCCTATATTGTATTGTATTGCATTTCAGTGTATCTTGTTCTGGCTTCTTTCATTGAATTAGTGACCTACTGCATCATTATATAAATGATTGTTGGTTATCATTTACTTGAATTATCCAGCTCAGTTATATATTGTAAATGATTCCACTATTGTATGTTTTATTTTTTTTATACCACTGTGCTACACATTGACAAATGAGGGAAATTTTCCCCACTATCATACCTACGCCCTCACTGCTAGTCAACAGCCTCTAGAATTTGGGGAAATTCACTTGAGGTCATGTGACCAACCGGGTTCAGGGAACCCGTGGAGCGGTACCCGGATCTGGGATGTTACAAAATATTTATAGTCATAAGCTAGTTATTCATATAATAATTAATTTAAAAAATATGTTATTTATTATTAAATAAAAATATTTTAACAATATTTTTTTGTTTGGTAACACTAGTACTTTCATGTTATGCTAGCCATAGAGAAAAAGTAAGTATTGCGTGTAATGTCAGGAAATATTAGTGCTCTATGTAGATAAAGGTAAAATTTGTATGTTATATAGTGAAAATTTATCTTGGTGTTGCATATAACACAAGACAAACATAGTTCTTTTAAAAAGACGTTATTTTTCAGTGTTGCATGAAATAAAAATTATCAAAAGATTATATTAACTCATAAAAATATTTCAAAAAATAACAGGATATTTTATTTTACCCCCATTAGAATGAAATTTTCTCTCACAATTCATTTGGTTTACAAAAGGTTTGATACCTAGATGTTCCTCTTATAGGAACCTGCATTGGAAAAATTAATACTAAAACTTCCTTAAAAAATGAAGTTAAAAACACAATGGATACTGAAAGTTACATATGACATGGATTCTAAAGAGGATAACATAAGTGTCATCTAAAAAATCAGACATGGAAGTTAAAGAAAACCATCATGTTTTGATGGGGAGTGATATACAACATTGATCATTAGAAGTGTGTGATCACAACACCATAAATCTGCGATTATCTAAGTTACCATATTATTAATAAAAAATTATGGTTCTAGGACAGTTTTTTTGTTTTAAAATCATTTTACATGTGTTAAGGATTTTCATGAGAAAATTTACTTAATTTATTTAGTACAATCTCACGTTTTTGTGACTTTACGAATTTCAACTTCACATATTTCTCATAAATAGATGGTGCGTTTTTTCATTACTGAATTACAAATAGATCATTATATCCATGACTTGTCATCCTATATGCCATCATTTATCAGTAACACAATGTTACTAGACCAGGTAATCCAATATGTATAAATACTAATGTGGTGAGATAATACATTAATCTCATAAAATTTATATAATGATTAACTTTATATTTACATAAATGGATAGACATATAACCCTTTATAAAGATGAAAATCCAAAACATTATTTTAAAAGTCACAAAATCAGATTCACAATGATCCCCTATATATGACAAATTTCTGTTGGTTTTAATATTCCAAACAAATGAATACTATTATGATACATTCTCTTGAAAGAAGGTAACAACTTGAAACACCATTAATCATTTATGGAAAACATTTTTTCTTCCCTTTTCTAATGTCTACTAGATAAAATCCTTAAATCTGAGATGTTTTAAAATTCATCCATGATGAAATAGAACACTATTTAAACAAACTCTTTATTTTTTCTATGTACATTGAAAATATCCAATTTATGTTATCCAAAAAAATCATCTCTTCATCAAAGATAAACATAATTCTCCTTATATCTTCAAAACATTAAGGGTTAAATTTTCTTTGTAAAAAGATAACGTTATTATTAAATAACATTTCCTGTCTATTTGAAAAATTATACATAATCCTATAAATCTGTTGTGAAAAACACAAACTAAAAAATCTGTGTATATTTCAGCATTCGTATAACATAATTTTTGAATCCAAATACATATAAACATTTATTATTCCACATTATACTTAATTAAAAAGATAGATACCTCATTCTATTAATTAATACCTCTTTCCTTTCACATTTCATATATATTATAATCATCATCAATACTATAACTCTCAATCATACCACATTCTTGACTCTCTTCGAGAGATTTCAACATAGGACATCGATTTTCATAATGACTATTCATTCCATAAAAAATCATATGACTGTTGAGGATGTATTCCCATTAAAATAATCACACCTATATTGTTAACGAAACCATTTATTTTTCCTTGTAGTTACATGATTTGTGTTCTTCTTTTCTGAAGTCAAAACATCTTCATGTTCTTCTAAGACATTCACTAAGGTGATTCATTTCACATTCATTGCACAAAAAGAACTGAATATTATTTCCTCTATGTTCTAGATTAAATGAAACCTCATCGAACTCATTCCTATTCTTCCTTAGTGAGTCATATAGTGGGTTAAGGTACCCATTATTGATCTTGTTGTGCGAAAAGTTAAAAGGGATGATCACAACATCATTCAATCTAGTGATCTTCCCATTTGACTTCTCATTAGAAACTTTTATGTCACATTAATCATTAAACCAGTTCTTTCTGGTTCCCTTCATTAAATAAAACCGAAAATAATAGTTCGATAAAAACTAATAACAGTAAAAACCCATATAATCATGAAAAATCATTACTTTTCGGATGTATAAATTTATACACATTTCTTAAACTGTGACTCCTTTGGTTTTTTCCTATGTTATTCATATACAAATTCTATTAAAATCCTTCAACATGGGTTGTGAAGAGTTTGTGAATTACCAAATGATATCCCTTGGAAGTGTCATACGATGTGTGTAGAAAAGACTATTGTCATGTACCAGGTTATGATGAGTCATGAATGATTCATCTTGTCAGAGTTGTTACAACTCGGTACATATGTTCTAGATCCACAACCACTTGTAGTATCATGATAGATTTATCATTATAAAACCACTAATTATCTGTTAAATCAATTCACAGATATTTTTCTATACTTTTCCACATTCATATAATTATACTTATACATCCCCTTAAAGTTAACACAATGGTTTTCACATTGCATCATCCAAATGATAACTAAACTTTTCTGTGCTACTAAAAATAAAAACCCACTCTTTTTAGACATTAAGATTACAAATATTTTGTAGAATAATTAAAACATTATACAAAAAGAAACCCAAAGACCATATTAGTCTAATAGATTTTGGAAACATGGAAACATAAACACTGGTACATATGTGAGCTACATTATCTCTTACTAGGTACTTCTTAATTAGAAACCATCTTAAACATGTCAACCATAATACATATCTTTATAACCTGGGGAAATAAACAAAAAATGGTCAACTCAGATGCTCAGTAACCCTAAATAAGGGAGACATGTAAGTATAAACATGAGAACAAGGGTGTGAGAATATAATCATTACATTATAAGATTATACCCTACATATCGAAGATCAAAATCATGAATCATGGCATAAATCGTGGGAGTTTAGAAGAAATGAATTATAAGGTAATAAATAACTTAATACATGAAATCATAACATATGAGTAATACATGGAACTATGGTAGACACATAAACATATAATATGATTTCGCTTGTAGTATATTAATTTCTACTGAGGCCATCTTGCTATTATAGTTTCACTCCCCATACCATCTTAGTAGGCATAGTTCCCACCCATATCCATCTTAGTAGTATGAAGTCACTCCTAATACCATATTTTTTGTCAAGGATCACTTCTATGGTCATATTAGTAGTCAAGGTTCACTCCTAAGACCATCTTAGTCGATCTCATTAAATATTAATTATTAACCAATGCATTGGACATAGATATAGGTCTCACCCATCCCATAATGAAATTATAAGTACATGTTACACAATCTAATATAAAATCATACCATAAAGCAGGAAATTAAATTAGTATTATAAACATGTAATCATATCATAACATATAGAAAAAGAGATATGTCTTATAATTATTTAATAAAAACCACAGTTTTTTAAAATAATATGGTTTCATAATGATCATTCCATCAAAACAGAAACCATCTAGAGAAAAAATATGACTATAATCATTGAATAATTTTCCAAGAAAATAATGAGTGACACCGACATATGAATTCTTAGATTGGAAATAATTTTTAAATATCATTAAAATATATTTTTTGAATAAATTATACTTTCTTCTTGAAAATTATTTTTAAAACATAAAATTGTTCTAAAAACATTTTCCTTGAAAATTTATATAATATACTAGAAATGATTGTGAAAACAAATTCATTGAAAATACATTGAAAACATGTAAATAAGGCGTGAAACATTTTGAAAACCCTAATTAAATGAAAATATAAAAAAAATATTGAAACCATTTGGAAATCCCCTTTCCTTCAAATCCTATAAAAGAAGTTGAAATAATTTTAAAAATCATTTTCCACAAAAAAATAAAATATTATCTTTAAAACATTTTTAAAACCATTTTCCACATAAACTTATATAAGAATCCTGAATATGTTTTAAAATCCATTTTCCTTGAATATAATTAGAAAACATATAAAAGTGGCATTGAATTCATATTAATACATTATATATATATAAATCAATTTTGAAAACTTTTTTCATCAAAACTTATAAAATAAGCATGAATTTTTTTTTTTGAAAAACGTATTATTGAAAGCTTATAAAATAAGAATCAAAACATATTTAAATCCTTTTTCTTCGAGAATAATTATATACCATATAAACTAAGAAGAAAATTCTTCTGAAAACTATTTATTTTAAAATAAATTTAAAACACATAATTATGGTTTATAGACATTTTAAAAACCAATTTTCGTTAAAAACATATCTAATAAGCCTGCAAATATTTTGAAAGCAATTTGCCTTGAAAACTTATAAAATAACCTTTAAAACATTTCAAAAACCATTTTCCATGAAGTAATATAAAATAATATATAAAAGATTTTGAAAACCATTTTCCATAAATATACATTGAAAACCTATAAAATAGGTTTTAAAATCATTTAATATACTTTTTTAAACACAAATAATTTTTGAAAAACATTATCTTTAAGACATATAAAATATGATTGGAAATATTTTAAGAATATTTTTCTTGAAAAACTATTATATAAGTTTTAAAAAAAAAATTAAAACCCTTTTTATTGGGAACAATGTGAAAACTTATAAACTAAGCTTGAAAACATTTTTAAAACATATTTAGAAGGGATAGTTTTGACGTAACATAGATTTTTTACCGATGAGATAGGTAAATTAAGAGCTTCTTAAAAACACATTCTCTATCATCATATGTACCAAAGATTTGAAATGGTAGATATAGAGGAATATAACATTAATCTAAAGAGTAAAATAATGTTATGGATATATTTTGAGAGATGGATAAGAATATTTCATCAATGGAAGCATAATCTAAAATAATCTCTATAGTTGATGAGAATATTTTAATAAAATCATTACACATGGATACATTGAATTATACTCCCCATGTATAAAAATGAAATGAAATTAATCATAAAATATCATGGATTAAAGGATATTCATTATTTAATATATCAAATGTAGTATATACACCTCATAAAAAATAGTTTCATAAAATTGAATGTGTTTTAAAGATAAAAAGTTGAGAAAAAAAATAATATTATAGGATCTAGTAAATTTTGAATTATAAACCCCATGAAAGTAATAAAATAACATTTACAACTATATAACCATAAATTTAACAATATTAATCACATAATACATCCATGGTAAGTATATACACCACACTATTTAAATGAGTGGTGAATAATACATGTATCTCATGGAAATAAAAATTGAGATGAAATTACACAACCCTATGCCTTGACTCTCATCGTACTGATAAAGATTCATATATTTTAAATGTAATTTCATTATACATATGTCAAATATATTTATTATTATATATTATACCATATCTTATTTAATTATGACTTTTTATTAACCGCTTGTTAATAATTTCATGTTATTGTTACACTTCGGGTAATATTTGCATTGTTTTTTGCATGTTTCCTAATTTTTAATGCATATATCAAGATTTAAATAATGTAAAATATGATATAAATATCAGGTAAATTAATTATATTTTAATTATAATAATATATACATTATAGAAGTATGAAATAGAATACAATGTTCATGGAGACAGTAGGCCGGTCATATTTCTGAACATTGTTTCTGTTTTATTTTCGTATTGAATAATTGAAAAAACAATAATATTTATTTATGTAATATAATTATATTATCATAATTATTTTATATATATAATATTGGTTCAATAAAAACATCCTTAATACATTCCATGTACTATTTTAATGAATCACATCACATCGTGGGTGCAGTACTCCACACATTCTCAAAAGAAATTATTGTATTTACATAAAATGGAAATTATAAAGATGTGTGTCGTAAACGAATTTCTAATTTGTAAGAATATAATAAGTATTTTATATATAATATATAAATATCATATTCATCATAATTTCAATACATGAATGGTGGTAATGTAAAAATAATCAATCATCATTTTGTGAGCATTACTTTGTCGTACATATAAAGAGTATGTTCATTACCTATTAGATGGATTTTTGTCTAATTTTAGGTTGAAACCATAACATATAACATCTTATTATATTTAGGGTACTAGTTTTGTTTTATAACAATGGATTAAATAGATTGGATGGTTGGATAATTAAAATAATATAATGTATCTTGAGGAAGGATGCAACATCTTCTTTGGGTAACTCCTTTTGGTTTCACAAAAGAAATTACTTTGATTGATTTATACCAAAAGGGAGGAATAATTTATGAAGGTAGGGGTGATGGTAGGTGAATTAGGTATATTTTTACTGGACCTATGTGGTTTGATATGTGTGAGGAATGGGGAGAGATTGTGACCGTTTATAGGGGAGGAAAAGGACTCATTTTGTATTTTTGAAAACAAGTTAGTTGTACCCAAATTTTTACTGAAAAAGTCGTCCAAAACAAAAAAAAAGTCAATAAATGAACCTTAATTTCTGATTAATGGGTATAAAAAGCATATTTTATAAGTGTATAGGTCATTTGGGACCTTATGATTTTGGTTTGTTCCCTTATAAAGCTTAATTTTACCTTAATTACTGTAATTAATTTCAAATGCATTAACTAATATTCCAAAAGTTTTTTCTGTTATTATATTCAATTTCAAAGTGAAATTGAAAAAAATATATTA
Source organism: Viscum album (assembly GCA_963277665.1). NCBI lineage: Eukaryota > Viridiplantae > Streptophyta > Magnoliopsida > Santalales > Viscaceae > Viscum > Viscum album. The sequence continues at coordinate 788,180,490 of OY728128.1, read as the reverse complement.
AATTTTATTAATTGATAAAAATGTAATCTAATTAATTTTTAAACCAAATTACAAATATTATTTATCCCTATAAAGATATTTGGTGAAAACGTTTTTAGGAATTAATATTTTCTATTTTTTTCATTATTCATTAAAAAAGAAACTTCATATAAAATTTAAAAAATTAACTCTAATATAATTTAAATATATATTGTTAAAATATGATTATTTTTTATATATAAGATTTATTATGATGGCCCTAATTGTTTTGGTACATTACATTTTCTTAATCCAGTGTTTTGGGTGTTTTGGGAGGCAATAGTATCTCATTTCAAGAAATTTTTGAATTTCTAGTTTTTTCACTAGTACGTTGATGATATCGGTAGGTCAGGGTGTTAGTGAGTCAAAGAATTGAATATTCATAGAGATGTTGATTCATGGTGTAGGTGAGTTTGGGAGACAGTAAGTCACAGAATCGGTGAGTCCAGCGTTAGTAGGTCATGTCAGTGGCTCTGCATCGGTAGCTCATCATTGTCGACTCACTGTTAGTGGCTCGCTATTAGTGACTCACTATCAGTGGATCGATGTTGGTGTCTTGTTGTTAGTGACTCACCTATTGGTGACTCATTTCAAGTTTTTCTATTTTCACCCCTCTTACATTTTATTTGAGTCAAATCAAGGTTAAATCTATGATTGGGTGTTTCTAACGGTTTTTAAACGGGTATTAAATATATATTTCATACTTTAGAACTCTCGTGACTTTTAAATATTTGAACAATGTGGTCTTGGCCATGATATGAAATAAACTGTCCTTGAAATGTTTTCCTCGTTCATTAATATAGGATCAACAATTTATAAGTCGATACCTTCTCTTCCCAGTGTGCTTCAATTATCTATTACTGCACAGAGAACTTTTCTTCTGAGAAGAGTAATGTGCCTTTGTTATAGACCCCTTGTTCTATTTTCCATGGACATTCCTGGTAGTGTGACCCCATTGTTTTGGAACAATGAGGAGTTTTGGCCACCTCTGGTTCTATGTAGGGATTTCCTTTTTCACACTTTTAATTGGGTATCATGCGGGGTTGGTATACTTATGACTCCCTGTTGTAATGGATGAATAAAAATTTATGGAAGATTTTATGAATGAATAAGTTGGGACTGGGAATATGTTGATGATCTATTGAAATTATCTATTATCGTTGATATGTAATGTAAATCATATAGGTTGTATCCCTATAAAAATCATGGTCATTAGGGGTCTTTCCTTTCACACCGATGATGCTTCATACAGGTTGTTTATTATATCTTATAATGAATGTAGAAAAGAAATATTAATAATTGTGTGGACCTGGTCAAACGAAAAGGATGCCCTGGGATCAAATGTGATTTGGGATCACCCATGTTTATCAATATGAAATTAAATAACACTGGTTGGATATATCTAAACACAATCATCTTGTTTTTGTGTGGTTGTGTGCTATGTGGGCCATATTGTGTTTTTTTCCTTAAGAGGGTTGTGTTGTTTTTCTATTGGTTTCATGGTTGTGGGAGCATCGGTGGGCATACGAGTTGGTTCTATGAGTGTGGTGTGGTATGTTTGTGCAGTGGGGCTTTGGTTTATGGGTGGCTATTGTGGGATTTGTGTATTGGGGGATACAGGGGGTGTGATGGAATCTTATGTTAATAGATTGATTGATTGTGGAATGGATGGACTTGTAGAGAATTGAGACTACTTTTGGTTGGTTTTATGGATGTTGGATATTGTTTTTCTGTGTGACTATAATATGGTTCTATGTTTTGTGTGTTAATGAATGTGTTGGGTATGGATATGGTTGGTATTTGTAAAGTCTCGGATCTGGGTGCCACTCAATGGGTGCCCCCAAACCGTTTGGTCATATGACATCAAATGAATTTCCCCAAATCCCAGAGGCTGCAGACTAGGAGAGAGGGCCTAGGTCTGATAGTGGGGAAACTATGCCATTATTTGTCAATGTGTAGTGCAGTGGAATAAAAGTGTATAAACATGGAACATCAAAAGCAGTAAACAATATAACTGAAATGCCCAATTGAAGTAAAATGGAACCGGTAGTCATATATTTAATGATGAAACATGTCGCTAGTTCTAGGTAAGCAGGAAAATCATGTTACAATCCAATAAAATACAATACGACAAAATTACAAGTACATTGGAACAAAACAGAACAGTCAGCAGCATCCCAAGCCTATGCTCGGTCCCAGGCTCTCCTACTGCTCAACAACAATCAAGTACCTGTATAGGGACCCTTTCCCATATCGACACCTGGAGCAATAAAATCAGATTGGTCAAAAGACATGACCCAAATAGGGTGTGAGAAATAAATCCCAGTAGGCAACCACCAAAGGCATGTGCCCAACTGTCCGTGAAAATGTGCAACAACAGTGTGCAGTAGTAAATACAATAAACTAAGAAGTACTCAAAAGTAACTAACTACAAGTTATATTTCCATTTTAATATCCATTAAATCATTCAATTTAAGATATGACCATAGTGAATATTCAACGTACACAGTCAGTGTCCTCAGACATGCAAGCCTTACCCTTAGGTAATTAGAATTGAAAACATCAGGTATATGCCCACATGCATAACAAATATTGCCCTTAGGAATACGATATATTTCCCTTAGGCACAAAATTATTGTCCTCATACATAAGAAACATTTCCATCAGGCTAAACAACCACTTTCCCTCAGGATAAACAAACACTTTCCCTCAGGCTAAACAAAAACACTGCCCTCAGGCTAATATAAGTAACCGGGACGATCCTAATAATATAAGCAAGCAATTTATATAAAATTTCTCTCAAGGAAATTTAAATCATGCTAATATTTTTAGTATACCCTTAGGTAGCTTGGCCAAATGGCTAAACAGAAGAAGGAAGGCACCCCGGGGGTGGTCCTAGATCCAAGAAGCGATCTCAAACAACAGTTTATAATTACATTCAATTACTTATACAATTATAGGTATTTAAAATAGCCAAGGCCTCAGCCCTAAGACACCCCAAACATGGTTTTGTAGCATAACGATACACAAGTTCAACAACACAGTTGAAAATAAACATCAGACCACCTACCTCGATCACCCCTGATCGGTATATGTGACCGACGCTTCCAGAAACGCCCATGAATGATGTAGATCTGGGATTAAAGAATTCTCGTTCAAACCTAAATAACTTTCCCTCAGGAAAAAACTGGTAAGAACATCGCAAGGATAAGGGAGGGCTTACCAGCGTGGTCCAAACGAGATTGACGGCGTAGGAATCATGTTCTTGGTGAATGATCGGGAGATCTCTGAAGCTCTGGCCTCCTCTCCCGGCTCCAAAATGCTTCAAATTCCTCCTTTTCCAAATGAGTAGGCTACTACCTATTTTAAGTGAAAATAAAAACTACACAGCGTGTAATCTCATGTACATGGAGTGTACTTTCAATTTTTAAACTTTTTATCTGGAGGCTTCTTTCCCCCGCGACACTATCCATCCGTCATCATGAGTACACAGTGTGTAAACCTGAATACATGGTGTGTACTGTCTCTCTGCTTGTAGCTGCTTCCACCACCATACTATTCACATGTTGACTGATTACACAGTGTGTAAATACCATGTACACGACGTGTAGTCAGATTTTACACCCTTAATCACTGATAGGCCTACATGCCCTGTATACTCATCCCACACGACCAAAGTACCCTGCGTGGGGAAAGTAAACAACGTGTACTTCCAAATTTTAGGATTTCCCCCATTTTCCTCATTTTCTCAAAAACACATAACTAAAAAAGAAAAATAAGGAACCCATACCTCATGAATAAGAACCAGGTTCTTACAAACTTCCCCCCTTAACGAAATTCGTCCCCGAATTTCCATTCCAAGGGTGGTGAAGATAAAGGTGAGAATAACTCTGGCCACTAAGCACGTACATCGATCTCCCTCTCCCAGGTTTCATCTTTCACTCGGCCATACTGACACAGCACCCGTACAAGAGGAACTGAATGGCCTTAGAGAACCTTCTTTCTCCTATCAAAAATACGGATCAGATTCTCCTCGAAGGACGCATCGACCTGAAGCTCATCCTCTTCGAGATAAAAGACGTGAGATGAGTCTGAATGATAACTCCGAAGCTGAGATACATGGAAGAAGTCGTTCATGGCCTGGTACCTCTGTGGTTACTACAATATATAGGTAATCATATCGAATCTCTCCAGAATCTCAAATGACCCGGCATACCTTGGTGAATGTTTACCCTGTCTCCTTATCTGTCTGTGCCCCAACATTGGTGAAACACGCATGAACACCTGATCCCCGACCACGAACTCCAAGGGTTGTCTACGACGATCATCATAAGATTTCATATGAGACTGCCTAGTATCCATCCACTTATGAATCAACTAGACCAGCTTAGATGTCTCCTGCACGAGACATGGTCTCAATAAAGCTGTCTCACCTGCCTCTATCCCGCACAAAGGTGATCAGAATAGCCTACTATAAAATGCCTCGTATGGTGCCATATCAATATTTTCCTGAAAAATATTATTATAGACAAACACGAACAGAGGTATATGCTTCTCCAAAGAGCCCCCAATGTACAGGATGCATGCACATAGCATGTCCTCTAGCACCTTTATAGTACGCTCTGACTGGTCATCAGTCGCAGGGTGGAAAGTTATGCTTAGAACCACCTGTGTGCCAAATGCCCTATGAAAACTCTTCCAGAATGAAAATGTAAAATGGCCATCCCTATTTGAAATGATAGAATGATAGACCCAATGAAGATGTACAACCACTCGGATATACAACCTCCCAAGATCGTCTACACCAAATGTCCCCTTGATTGGAATAAAGTGATCTGCCTTCGTGAGTCTGTCCACAATAATCCACACTATATCATTGCCTCGAGGTGATCTCTGCAAACCTAGCACAGAGTCCATCACGACATCGTCCCATTTTCACTCTAGAATGGGTAACTGTTGTAACAGTACAGCTGGTCGCTAATGCTCTTCCTTCACCTGTTGGCAGGTAGAACATATCTCAACAAAACCAGCTACCTCCCATTTCATACCCGACCACCAATACTGACATCTCATGTCACGGAACATTTTGGAAACTCCGTGATGAACTGCCCTAGCTGAAGCATGAAACTCCCGCATCAGTTCCTCGCGTATATCCCCTAGAACCCACACTCTTCCTTGGACACACAGTACCTCATCATCACCTATTTCCCAACCGGGAGGATGGTCCTCACATTCCACCGAATACCATAGAAATAGGCCTTTAGAATCTGATATTTGTCTCATCCTCACTCTATCTGGGAGGGTATAAGTAAAAGCTATGGATGAACGATAGGTTTTTCCCTGGATATTGCGCAACTCCAAATGCATCTTAGAGAACAAATCCATAAGCTGCCACTTACCACTGGCCTCCTGCACTTCCTGTCTCTGAGTCCTTCTATTTGGTGCATCATGAAATGCGTTACCCTTACCAAGTGTATAAGAAAGATCAAAGTCAAAGGAATGATGGTATTTAAACCACATTCACTGTCTCAAATTCAGATCATTTTGGGTAAATATATATTTAAAACTTTTGTGGTCTATGAACACAAAAAAAATTTCTCCCAAGAGATAATGTCTCTAAAAGCATAATGCACGAACAACTGCAGCCATCTCGAGATCATGTGTCGGGTAATTTATATCATGTGGCCACAACTACCGAGGCCCATACATAACTACTCGATCACCCTACATCAACACTACTCCCATCCCAATACCTGATGCATCACAGTAAACTGTATTTCACTTCCCTTGCTCTCGAAGTATTAGGACTGGTGCTGATGTCAACCTTCCCTTCAGCTCCTGAAATGATGTCTCGCAATCATCTCACCAAACGAACATCACACCCTTCTTAGTCAAGCCCATCAACGGCACTTCCAAGTGAAATAATTCTTGTATAAAACACCTGTAGTAACCATCCAACCCTGAGAAACTCTGAATCTTAAAAACGTTCTTAGGATTCTCCCAGGAAACTACTACTCTCACCTTCTCTGGGTCCACTGCAACACCTTCCTCTGAGATAATATGACCTATGAAGTGAATCTGGTCCATCCAAAAGTGTCACATTGGGATCTTAGCATATATCTGATGCTCACTCAGTGTACTCTGTACGATCTCAAGATGGGTGACATGGTCTTGTCGAGTTTGAGAGTACACAAAGATATCGTCCACGAAGGCTACCAGAAAAGAATTAAGAAAAGGATGGAACAAATGATTCGTCAGATCCATGAAAACGGATGGTGTATTCGTGAGTCCGAACGGCATAACAAAGTACTTTTATAGACCATATCTACTACGAAAATCTATAACCGGTATATCCTATGGTCTAATGTGTAACTGATGACATCCATATCTCAATTCAATCTTCGATAACAATTGTAATCCTCGAAGTTGATCAAGAAGAACATACATCCTTGGTAAGGGATATCAGTTCTTAATCGTTAGCTGGTTCAGATTACGATATTCCACATAAAGTATGAGGGTACCATCCTCCTTCTTAGCAAACAGAACAGGTGAACCCAAGGTGAAGTACTAGGTCAGATGAAACCCTCTGCATGAAACTCCTCCAACTACAACATGATCTCTTGCAACTTAGGTGTGGCCATCTTATAAGGAGGATTGGACACCGGTGCTGCTCCTGGAACAAGCTCAAAAGATAAATACACCTCTCGTTCTGGAGGTAGACCTGAAAATTCGTCCACGAAGACATCCCTGAAACGATCAACTACTAGAGGTAAATCCTTCTGGCATGTCCCAAAATCATCCAGATATAAACTCACAATCTGGGCTGTCACACCACCTCGCCAATGATGCTCGGGTCTAGCTCTGCTTCCTAGGAAATCTCATTCTCCCTTGTATATAAATTATCCACCCTCTGGTGACGTGAAACTCACCATGAGATGATAACAATCTAAAAAGTACCATAAGGGTACAAACCAGTCCATCCCTAGATTGAAATCCTAGCTCATCATCTCTAAGACATATAGGTCGAATAGAAATTGACACCCACCAACCTCTAGGGGCACTCCTTGAACTGATGCACACCAGTCATTCTAGTCCCCAATGGAGTGTCTAGCATCATGATATAAGAAGAAGAAGAAACACAGAGCCCAAGGATCTCCACAACGGGCAAAGATATAAATATATGTGTATCACCCGTATTGAAATGTACCGAAGATAAACTAGATACTACTAGAATAGTACCTATGACAATGGAAGGTCCAGGATCCTGCTCATGTGTGGTCTATTGCACTGCATATTCCTTCCCAGTGCCATGGCCATGCGACACAGCCTGGCTACCCTGAGCTGTCATGTCCTACTGCCTCTGAGAACCTGGTGTCTGGCTACCACGTCCACAACCACCATCTTGGCCTGCATTCCCTAATGTATTCTTGTTTCCCAACTGGTAAAAAGATGATAGTCCTACTCCCTCATGCGGAGTCTCCAAAGAACCTTTCTCACATTCCACTGGTAGAAATGCCCTGCAAAAGCGCTACAGATGACCCATTTTCTTGCATGCTCGACACTCTACTAGGAAACGTGGAAACTGAGGCATCTGGTTCCCCTCTTTACCACACTGGTAGAACATGAACTAGCCTCCTAAAGCATTTTTCTGGCTAGTACTTCCACTGGGAGAGAAATCCATCCGCCTCTTCCTTTTTATGGTAGAAATAGTACCAGAAACTAGTGTCGAAGCGTCCTGGCCCACACCACTAGCTTCAGGCAGGTTCTGATCAGTAATTCGTGCCATATTCACAATAGGATTCACGGTATGAAACATGAAAACATTCACCAGTGCACTGATGTCATATCGAAGGTGATCCTCAAAGCGTCAAGCTCTAAACGTCTCATCACCCACCAGAACGGGTGCAAAACGTTGAAGATGAGTGATGCGAGTGGAATAGTCCATGACTGACATAGCGCCCTGCTGCAGATTCATGAACTCTTGAGCTCGATCTTCCCTCAGCATCTCTATGAAAAAGAAGTCCTAAAAGGCTGCCTGAAATTCTGCCCATGCCATTTCACGGTGATGCTCAGACTGAGTGGTGACATCCCACAATCTCTTGGCGGAATCACGTAGAATGTATGCAGCGAGCTTGACCCTACTCCCTGGAGGTGTCTCTAGATGGTTGAAAATAGTCTGCATAGAACCCAACCAAGACTCTACAGCATGTGGTCCTCCATCCCATGAAAACGTAGGCGGATGCTACTGCTGTAATATACGTGTCAGCTCTGCCATAGATGTGGCTGCTAGCAGTGCTCCCTAGAAGGTCTTCATGAACCGTATGAAGCCTTAACAGAATTTTGCATCAGTGCCTGTGTCCGGAATAACAGGTGGCGCCACTTCTGGCTCTGCTGAAGGATCCATCGATAGCCCTTGGATTACCGTCTCTGGAGCATACTCGTTGTCGCTCTCCTGGCGAACAACGCGTGGATGTCTCGGCTGCAGGACCCTACAAGGTCAAATAACACCATAGATCATGTTTTATCAAGGTCTTAAAACTAGGGGACCAAAATGGAATGGGAGAATGAAAGAATTTATGATTTACAAAACATGACTACACGACCTGTAAAAATACTACACAATGTGTTTCCTTACGTTTTTCACATGGGCGTGTGCTCTGCAAAAAATGTTCATGTAACACCGCAAACACATGCGTGTTGTCCACACACACGATGTGTACATGACTTTTTTCCCCTGCTCGAGTCCTTATACATGTCCTAGACACATGGATCTCATTATATTGAGACTACACGGCATGTGTAACATCCACACGGCATGTGCGGTTTAATTTCCAACTGCCTGTGTTGTTAGTGGCACGACCGGCTACTCGGCCGACACTACACGGCGTGTTACACCCACACACGACATGTACGCCACCCCGTTTCCCCATCCACATGGACATGTCTACATGGTTTCTCACTATTCAAGACTACATGGAGTGTCCCATGGGCACACGGCGTGTACTTTGTTGGGTAACACCGACCCGTGTTGTTAGTGACACGACCGGGTACCTGGGTCAGACTACATAGCGCGTTCAAGGTGGATAGTGTGTGTTTTTCTTAAGGGTTCCTCTATCCGTGTTGTTAGTTGCACGGAAGGCATCGGGTCAACCCTACACAACGTGTACGACATCTATATGACATGACCCCCAAGCCTTTCCCTACCCCTTAGCCCCGCCCACACGAACTATGATAAGGGAAGAGTCTACACAACATGTACTTATGGTACACGGTGTGTACTTAAAAAGTTTTCATTTCTTCCTGAACAGAAGAGTAAACGGCATGTATTCAAAACTACATGGCATGTATTTTGGGTTTTTCAAACATTAAGCCTCATAAACTACTCTGAAACCCAGAAAAACACTGAAACCAACACCTAAGTTCCATATTCTGATCTGTTAGGGCACATACTCCCCGTGATAAAAATCATGGAATCTTATACATGTTATAACATTGTAAACCATCAATGATCCACCAAATTCCGGTTAATGAGGGATCATACTCCTCACGCACCAAATCATGGTGTTCATCATATCAAAATATAACACAACATTACCCTATCAAATAGTAGGTATTTATCAAAGCATCTCTCACAACGTCATGATTTTACTAGAACGACATTTATCACAACAAAATGAAAATTTTAATGCAACTACATGCCATGAAAACTATGCACAACATTTGATTCTAACATGTTCCTATATGATGCATGAAATGACATAACCTCATCTCATTGGTTTACAAATAAATAGAACCCAGTATAAAATATAATCATCACACTACAAGTGCATCACCCAACAGTGAAAATGAAATCAACTGTAAATTGATATATCAGTAAAATTACAATTACGAGGTAATTTGGCTTTTCCCTGTATATGGCTTAGCTACTCATGAGAAAAACTTATTAAAAAATACCAATTCCATCCTATCCCTGACTATAGGCTCCAAATAGTAATACAAGGAAAAGAAACTCCTCTAATACGACTTTGTAACATCCCGGATCTAGGTGGCACTCAATGGGTGCCCCGAACCCGGTTGGTCACACGACCTCAAGAGCATTTCCCCAAACGACAGAGGCTTCCAACTAGAAGTGAGGGTGCATGTATGATAGTGGGGAAACTATTCCCTTATTTGTCCAAGTGTGGCGCAGTGGAATAAAAATGTATAAACATGCAACAAAAGAAGTAGTAAACAATATAACGGAAATGGAAAAATGATGTAAAAGAGAACTAGTAGTCATATATATAATGATGAAACATGTCACTAGTTCTAGTTAAGAAGCCAAAACATGTTACACTTCCATATAATAAAATACAACAAAAGTATATGTACAGATGAACAAAACAGAACAGTCAATAGCATCACAATCCTAAGCTCGTTCCCATGCTCTCCTACTCCTCAAAAACAATCAAGTACCTCTATAGGGACCCTTTCCATTATCGAACCCAGAAACAATATAATCTGATTGGGACAAAGACATGACCCAAACAGATTGTGAGAAATAAATCCCAGTAGGAAACCACCAAAGGCATGTGCCCAACTGTCCGTGAAAATGTGTAACAACAGTGTGAAATAGTACATGCAATAAACTAAGCAGAACTCAAAAGTAACTAACTACTAGTTAAATTTCCCTTTTTATATTCATTTAATCAATCAATTTAAAATATCACCACAGTGAATATTCTAAGTAAACAGTCAGTTTCCTCAGATATGCAAGCCTTAACCTCAGTTAATGAGAATCGAAACCCTCAGGTATCTTCCCACAGGCATAACAGATATTTCCCTCAGGCATACGAGATATTTCCCTCAGGCATGGAAGTATTGTCCTCAGACATAAGAAACATTTTCTTCAGGCTAAACAACCAATTTTCCTCAGGCTAAACAAACACTTTCTCTCAGGATAAACAAAAAACTACCCTTAGGCTAATATGAGTAACTGGACCGAGCCCAACATATAAGAAATCAATTTCTATAAAATTCCTCTCATGTCAATTTGAAGAATGTTAATCATTACGGTATACCCTTGGGTAACATGGCCAAACTGTTAAACTGAGGAACGCACCCCAGGGGTGGTCCTGGAACGAAGCAGTGATCCCAAATAGAAGTTCATAATAACATTCAATTACATATACAATTATAGGAATTTAAAACAGCAAATCCCTCACCCCAACGACACCCCAAACATGGGTTCATAGCACAACGATACACAATTTCAACACCAAAGTTGGAAATAATCATCAGACCACCTACCTCGATCACCCCAGATCGGTATACGTGAATGATGCTTCCAGAAATACCCAAGAACAACGTAGATCTGGGATAAAATATTTCCCTTTCAAACCTAAATGACTTTCCCCCTGGAAAAAATTGGTAATAATAGAGTAAGGAGAATGGAGGGATTACCAGCACAGTCTAAATGAGATCGATGGTGTAGGAATCGGGTTCCTGGTGAACGATTCAGAGATCATCAAAGATCTTACCTCCTCTCACAGTTCCAAAATGCTTCAAACACCTCCTCTATCGAATGAGCAGTCTACTGCCTATTTTAAGCGAAAAAAAACAAAATACACGGTGTGTAATCTCAAGTACATGGCATGAACTTTCCATTTTTAAACTGTTCCTATGGCAGCTTCTTTCCACCACTTCATTGTTCATCCGTTAACATGAGTACACATCGTGTATTCCTGAATACACGGCGTGTACTGTCTCTCGGTTGGAAGCTACTTCCACCGCCTTACTATTCACCTAGAAATTGATTATATGGGCCGAAAATACCAAGCACATGACATGTAGTCAAATTTTACACCCTTCATCATCGATATGACTACAAGCCCTGTGTACTCATCCCACACGGCCAAGGTACACGACGTGTGGAAAAGTAAAAGACATGTACTTCCAAAATATGGGATTTTCCCCCATTTTACTCATTTTATCAAAAAAACATATGGAAAAAGGAAAATAAGAAACTCATTCTTAAAGAATAAGAACTACGTTCTTACAGTATTTCCCTAAGTAGTGTGGAAATTAAATAATTTAACATCATAAGAAATAATTATTAGTGGTTAAATGAAAGGGGAATGTTTATGTTTCGGTTGTGGTTATTTTGTGTATGTGCACGTAGGGGTAACAGTCATGGCAGTTTTTGTGTGGGCTGGTTGTTTTTTAGGAAACTCATCGGTTGGGCTGAGTGTTTGTTACCTATATGTATAAACATGCAGTTCCTTGTGATTTCTATATTCACCCCACCCGTATTGAGCACTATGTGCTGACCAAACCATTATAATGGGGGAGGGTGTCTTTCCCAATATTGTGTTGGGAGGATGGATGTTAGGTTATTCACTTTACCGTAATCCCACTTCTCGGAATTGATCACACAATCCTCATCAGACAGGATATAATGAATTGAGGTTTAATACCAAACTAACGGTATTGGTTTTGTGAGTTGTGGCTTGTTTCCTAGGTTTCTTCGAGATGTAGAAAAGGTTTTTTCATGCGAGACGTGTGGTGGGTGTGTCCTGGTAGGATATAGGAAGGATGTTATGTTAGTGTGTCCCACATGTGTTCGGGTGGGTTGTGGTAATGTGGATTTTGGAATAGTTTGGTAGCCTGAGGAAAATCGTTTATAGGGATGATAATTTAACTAGTGGGAAGTGGTGTGGGGTACCCAGGTATCAATGTTCTTATGCATTAATTTACATGAATTGTGTTATTTGCTGAGTATAAGGATCACATGGATACGATACATTGTCAGGTGATTTTTCTATTTCTACAATTTTTCATGGGGGGCATTAGTATGCTTCTCAAACTGGTGAACATGTGACATTGGTTTTTCCCTAATAAGGGTACATGAATGCTTAACTTGTGTAACTAAAAAAAATTAGGTTTCATGGGAGATTAGACGCACTGTGATACACCATACTAGCTCAAACATTGGGGACGACTGCTATGTCTCTACTTAGTTTTATATTGGTACTTGAATTGTTGTTTTCTTTGTATTTATAGAATTTTCACTTAAAGAAGCATGGGGTATGGATTTTTGTTTCTTTATATCTATATTTCATATAATTTTTTGAGGTTTATATATCTTATCTCCCCATCTGGGTTACTATAAAAGGTTAATACCTCCCATTTTCATGATAATTCTATACCATTGGTGTTGGTTTCCACCCTGATCCATATTGGAGGTGGGACATGGTTGGTTATTATCTCTCTTTTATCTTGATGAAGGAAGGTCTCGAAATCATACTATCCCTTCCCACATCCTGAAGAATTAGGGGAATGAAAGAATTGTATCAGAGGTGGGTTAAGAGGTATGATGGAGTTTAAAGTGAGTCACATTGAGGATTCCAGGGGTGGGCATGGAAACAATGTTAGATGATATTAGTTTGTGACATAGGCCAGGGAATCTAGGCTTGCACATAAGATTTTTGGGGCCCCATGATCTTATGCATGGACATTGAGATTACAAAACAACCATGTGAGGGTACATCATTTGTAAGGTAGAGACCCTTGGAATGTTACATCCATCATGATGACTTCTATTCTTGTTATTTTTTGGTGTTTTGGGGGAATTAAAATTACCAATTGGTAAAAATGATTCCTAAATAAACTTGATACTACTCGGTCTTTGGTGTTCCTTGTTTTCCACTCATCTTTGGATCTCAGACATCACCCATGTAGCAGTAGAGGGTCAGTAGGCTGACCAGGTTGATCGGTGGAGGGTCAAAATAGTGGAGTAGGATGAGCAGTGGAGGAAGAATCTTTATACATTCCAGTGGAAGACACTGGAAAAGTATGTGAGAAGGGTCTCGGACACGGAGAAAGAAAGTTGGATTGAGGATCGGATGATCACATTCAGCTTGATCCCAGCTCTAATAGAGTATTGGGTTCCTCTAGAAGTGATTTAGATGATGAAATAATCATGTAAGTGCTGGATTATTTTCCTCAAGGAGAGGAATGAGACTGATGTTTTGTGGGCTGACATTGAGAATGAATTCTGGGAAGAATTCCATTCTTCCATAGTGAATGCCGAGAAGAGGCAGGAGCTACTCTCCATCCACCATAGGAGTATGTCAATGAGGGAATTGGGGATCATGTTCAAGGATCTCCTATAATTTTCTCCAAATATCTTTCTTGATGAGGAGTCTCAAGAGAGGAAATTAAAGGAGGCACTCTTCCCTTGTCTTCAGTATGCGGTTACTCCCTTCACCCTTCTGACATACTTAGAGGGTCATAAAACGGATGAGGTGGTCCAAAGGATGCACTGACAAGGTGGAATTTCATGAGAGGGATGTTAGCTAGGTTATTAGTAGGGGAAGGTTGTTAGCCGCAAGTATCTAACATTTGGGGCTTCTTGGTTTCAATCAATGGGGGTATGACCCCATCAGTTTTACTTTAGACCTACTTGTCCTATCCATATTTCCATGGGCATGGGGCTAAGGTGTTTCACTTGTGGAGTCCGTAGCACCTTGAGAGTCACTACCAAATTCTAATTTAGTATGGTGGTGGTGGTCACGTTTATTTCTCACATTAGAAGTTGTTTCCTGCTAGTCCTTTCATGTAGTAGGGAACGAAATCCCCCTACTCCACCAAGGAAGGTCGGTGTAGGCAGAGGCCGGCCTTAGGTTTCTCCATAGGGACCATGGCCAGGGCATTTTTAGGGATCTTGTTGACAGGAAAGGGGTAGAAGAGCTGGGCATGGACATTTTCATGTCACAGAGGTAGTAGTTCCAACATGGTAGAAAAACATTCTAGGTACGATCAATTTGTTTAGTATTCTTGATTGCACCTTGTTTTATTCAAGGACCATGAAACCCTTCATTTCACCCAGTCTATCCCATTCCTTGGGACTAGACATATAGATACTTTCTGTGACCTTGGTGTTGATTACATGATCCTGAATTAAAACCATATTTTTTGATGTTTTCGGGTGATTTAGATTGATGTTGGTCCCGCATCAGTCTAATGGGGGTCTCTTTCGGCAAAATATATAGTCGTATAATGTCATCCATGGCATTGATTGGAAGTTTTTGTACATTTTGTTATCAACTACATTCGTAGATGAGTCGTTTTTTAGATGTTAATGGCCAGTGTGTAGATTTTTTGGCGATCAGATCTATCATGTCGGAATTCGGTGTATGGATCCTTTTCATTCCTTGTAATCCGACATGTCAGTGGGATAGATGGATGCTAAGATGGTGGAGGTTACAAGAGTTTTCAAAGAGTTTATGGATTTTTTCACCATGGATTTTGTGACTCTACACCTATCAACGTGATCTTCAGTTCGAGATAGACTTACAACCCAGTGAAATTCTGATTTTTATGGCTCTTTAATAGATGGAGCCTTCTATGTTATATGAGTTACAGATTCAGGTTGACAATCTCATGAATAAGGGATTATACTGACACAATGTGTCTCTCTGGGGTTCTATTGTCTTGTTTCTAAATAATCAATATGGTGGTCTGAGGAGCTGGATAGACTATTGGAGACACTGAATCAGGTGATAGTAATGAACTGTTACCCTCTCCCAAGAATACACATTCATTTTGACCAGTTGAGGGGAGCATGTAGGTTCTCTATGATCAATATGTGTTCTGGATAACATCATTTGAGCATGAATGAGGGTGAAATTATAATGACTACTTTAATGTAGGTATGGTCACTTCGAATTTGTAGTTATGCCATTTGGTCTTATGAATGAACTAGCCATATTCTTGGAGCTTATGAACTCTATCTTTCGTGAGTTACTAGATTGGTTTTTATCATATTTATTGATGAAATGATAATATACTCAGTGTCAAAGGATGAATATACCTAGCATATCAGGACAATCCTATAGGTCTGTCAGTACAACTATCTCTATGAAACACTACCTACGTGCATGTTTTGGACACGGGTTGTGAACTTACATTGGCATGTTGTGTCTTATCAGGGTGTAGTAGTGGACCTATCAATGGTCGAGGATGTTTTCTCTTGTAATCACCAAAGAATGTGGAAGAGTTTTAGAATCATAGGATTTTTGGTCGAGAAAGATACTACTAGAGATTGGTACCATATTTCTCTCAAATAGAATCTATGTTGACGACTCTGAAAACAAAAGACCAATATTTTGTGTGGGGAAAGGCATGCCAGTCATCATTTAGCTATATTAAGGGGATGTTGTTCAGTGCTCCAATTCTCAGGTTCCCAGAGGAAGGAATGATTTTTGAAGTGTTTTATGATGATTTCTATCTAGGGTTAGGGTTTATTTGATGCAGCAATAGAGAGTGATCTACTATGGGTCTAGGAAGTTACATCCCCATGAACGTGACTATGTTAACCATGATCTGGAACTATCTATGTTCATGTATGCACTTCAGTTGTTCTGACATTACCTTATTGGGGAGAACTTGTGGTATTCACAGATCAAAATATATTGAGTAACATCTTCTCCCAGTGAGACATGAACTTTCGGCAGTGGAGTTTGGTGGAGTTTCTCCAAGATTATGATTTTGAGATGTCCACACCTCAGAAAATGGGAATTTAATGGCCAATTCATTGAGTATCAAGTTGCAGAATGAGGTTTATTAGGAATCTGTAGATTCTTAGAGGGAGATGGAGGAGTTTACTTCCATTCACATGATTGTAGGAATGGATGGTGGCAGAGGACATCTATTTCAGATGAAGGTACGGTCATCTCTGAGGAAAAATGTAGAGAAGTCTCATTTGAAGACTAAGTGATGGAGGTGATGTGTGATCGCATCGACCAGAGTGATGCTCCATTGGGATGGTTGAGGATTTTCAGAATCAGATGTTGTTCCTTGGGAAACTTTTTGTTACATTGGAAATGCAAGAGGAAGTTCTATGTGACTTTCATAGATCACCCCTTGCAGTGCACCCAATAGTTTACATGATGTTATGAGATGTGAGGGAACAGTTCTGGAGGCCCATAATGAAGTGGGTAGTGGTGGAGTTTGTGGAAATATTAGTATTCTGCCAGCAACTGAAGGTTGAGTACATTTTTTCCTTGGTTTTTTGCGTCCCCTAGATTTCCATGAGAGGAAGTGGGATGCCATCTTAATGGATTTCATCATATGATTTCCTAGGGATCGGGTACGATGAAATAGGCTCACTTATTAGCAATCAAGGAGTCGAAAACAATGTGTGACTTAGCTAGAAGGTATGTGGAAGAGGAGGCTCATCTTCATGGAGGTCCAGTATCCATAATCATAGATTAGGATACACATTTTATGTTTTGAGTCTAGACAGAATTGTAGCATGCCTTCGAAACCGAGTTACACCACAACACTACATTCCAACCTCAGATAGATGAAAAAATAAAGGGGACTACACAGATATCGGAGGACAAGTCATGGGCCTATGTTAGGGACATTAGTGGGTTTATTATGCATCATTTTACCTTTGTAGGGTTTTCATAGAATAGTAGGTATCACTCTTCAATTGTCTTGGATCCATTCAAAGATCTATATGGGAGGCCATGTCATTCAACCATGTTTTGGATGAATGTTTGGGTGACACATGTTATTGGTCCAGATGTGGTGCAGAGTATAACCTAGAAGGTGGCACTTTTTTATGAGAGTATGAAGGAAGAAAAAGACTATCATAATTTGTATTACGATTGCATGAGAAGGCCTTTGGATTTCATGGTTGAGGACCACATATTCTAAATTGTATCCCCTCTATGTGGGAAGAAATTTTTATGTAGATGGATTAAGATTTCTCCCAAAATCATTGAACATTTAGAGGTGTTGGGACAATTTGGAGAGGTGTAAAATACTATAGTGTTGCCACCATAGTTAGGGAGGGTCGATGATGTCTTTCATGTGTGCCAGATTCTTCAGTATTTTCAGGATGAATCCAATCTCATTGGTTGTTGAGAGTATGATATCATGGAAGATTGAAAATTCGTTGAGTGGAAAGTTGTGATACAAGATCATTGGGAGAAGGTGCCTCATGGAAGGAACATTCCCTTGGTTCATGTGTTGTGGAGGTATGTTGTATTGGAAGAGAGTACTTGGGAGAAAAAGACGGTGACACATGCTGAATACCTAGAGATGTTTTGTGTTTTTCTCATGTGTTTTACTTATGATTTAATGCACAAACCATGTATTATATGAGATGGGTTGTTTCCTACTTATGTGATGTGATATAAAGTCCTGACATATAAGGAGGGAAATACTTGATCCCTAATCAAGATGCATTAATGCAAATGTGATTAAACCCATGCGGGCAAGTCAGTGTAGGCCAAAGTAGATAGTATCATTACATGGGGAAGGAATTCCCTGATTCATATGTTCGAATAGTGTGATTTTTGGGTCTTTTTTTGTATTTATTAGGGTTTTTTGTTATTGAAAATCATGGAGGATGTGTTCTTAGAGGATGAGGTTTCACTCCAATGTGGTTTTTTATCCATTAATAATATCTAATGGGGTGTTTATTTAGACCCCTCATTCTTCTTTCTTGGTTCTGAATTCTCAAGGGTGATAATAGGTTGAGAGGTATCTGATATAATTGTCTGGTCCTCCATGGTCCATTACTAGTTCAAAATCCAGTGTTTTGAGTGATTTCGGAGGAAATGGTAGCTCATTTGAAGAGTTTTCTAAAGGTAATGGTTTCCCATCGGTAGGTCGAGGGCATTGGTAGTACATGGATTCAGTGAGTGGGGGGATCAGTGAGTGAGGGAATCAGTGAGTTAGGTTTTTGGTGAGTAAGGGGTCGGGGATTCAAGGAATATGTGAGTCAAGGCATTGGTGAGTCAGGGAATCAATGAGTCTTAGCGTCAGTGAGTCATTGCGTAAGTGATTCAAGTGGTGGTAGGTTGTGTCAGATGCTTAGCATCAATAGCTAAGTGTTAGTTAATTTCTACCAATGGATCACTATCGTTGACTAAATATTAGTGGCTTGTTTTCAGTGACTCACCCATCAGTTACTCATTTCTAGTTTATCCCAGTTTTTCCAGTTTCACCCCTCTTATGTTTTATATGTTGTAAATAAAGTTTAAATCCTTGTTTTGAAATTTATAAAGGATTTTTAAAGGATATTACTTATATCTATAATACACAAACACTCCTAGTGCATTGAAATTGTCGAACCGTGTGGTCATGGAAACTATCTGACTTTAATGGACTATAAAATTGTTTCCTCATCAATTGATATAATATCTGTAATTTCTAAGCCAAGACCTTATTGTCCAAGTGTGTTTTCATTTTATCTTGTTTTGTGGATAAAATTTATTCATAAATGACCAGTCTGCCTATTTTTTAGTGCCTAGTTTTGTTTTACATGGACTCTCCTACTCGCGTGACCACCCAATTTTTTCATAATGAGGAGTTTTGGCTGCCTTTTGTCAAATGCATGAATTTTATTCATCTCACTTTTAATTGTGTATCACGAAATGTGGGTATAATGATTCCTTCCTATGAAAATATATGAATCAAAATTTAATCAATATAATAGGAAGGAATAGGTGGGGATGTGGAACATGATGATTATCTCTTTCTTTAATATGTTATCTTTGATATTTAATGTGAATTGTATGGGTTTTATCCCTCAGAAAATCATGGTCATTGGTGGTATTTTCTTTTTCACCCATGATTCAGCACACATGTTGAATATTCTTTCATTTAATGATTGTAAATATGAAATTTGGTTAATCATGAATACCCTTTTCAATGAAAAGGATGCCCAAGTATCAAACATGATTTTTCATCACCCCTATTTATCAAAGTGTAATTAAATATCATTTATAGGATAAATCTAAATATATTCAAATTATTTTGGTGTGGATGTGTGTTGTGTGGTTCATCTTGGTTTTTGTGATTTATGTGGGTTATATAGTGGTTTTTTGGTAAAATGGATGTGGGTAAAGAAGTGGGATGAGGAGTTGTTTCTCATAAAAGGATGTGGTATGTGCGTACAATAAGGTTGTGGTTTAATGGTAGATGATGTGGGATTTGTGTATGTGGTGATTCAGGAGGTCTGATGGAATATAAGGTTGAGAAAATGATTGATGGAGGAATGGATGGACTTTTAGATTAGTGGGAATACTTTTGGGTGGCGTTATGTCTATTTCACAATGTTGTGAAGTGGGACTTCAATCTGGTTGTGTGTTGTTTGTGTCAATGAATGTGTTGGGTATGACTGTGGTTGGTAGTTTTCAAGGTAGTTATGGAATGAAATAAGTTAAATTTTTAATAATGAATGAAGAGTGTTTAAATAAAAGGGTTGGGTGATTTTTTGGTTATGATTGTTTTGTGGCTATTCATGTAAGTGTAACTGCAAGGGTAGTTTTTTTGGGCTAGTTGTTTGTCTAGAAACCCATAGGTTGGGATGAGTGTTTAATAACTATTGGTATAATGATTTAGTAACTTGTGGTTTCTATTTGAACCCCACCCATGTTTAGAACTATATGCAGAACATCCCATTATTACGGGGGAGGGTGTATTTCCCAACATCCTGGTGGGATGATGTCTGTCCTGATAGTGAATTTACCAACTACCTCTTCTTGGAATTGATTTCCCAATAATCATTGGGCATGCTGTAAAGGCTTGAGGTTTAATAAAAGGCATATTGTATTAGATGTGTGCTAGGTGGTTTGTTTCCTATGTGTGTTTGGGATGAGACCTAGGTGTTTTTAGGTGAGACATATAGTGGTTGTGGCCATGTGTCTATAGGTAGGATGTTATGTTGTTGTGGCCTAGGTGTCTGTGGTAAAGTTGAAGTAGTATGGATTTTGGATGAGAGTGGTAGGGTTATGAAGTTCATCATTAGGGATGAGAAATTTACCTCTGGGATGTATTGTGGGGAACCCAAATATTGATGCTCTTATACATTAATTTACTTGACTTTCATTATTTGGTGAGTGTGCCTTGGGGAGGTTGGGGTAGATAGTATACCTTATTAGGTTCTTTTGAAGATTATACTATTTTCACACGGGGTCATTAGTATGATCCTCCCACTTTTCCATAGGTGTCTTTGGTTATTCAATTCTATGTATACATAAACTACAAAAAAAACGGCCTATATCAGTGCTCAAAATGGGGTTTAACAGCGCTAACAAAGCGATGTAAAGCTTTGCGCTAATATAGGGTGTCCCTTTTATCAGCGCTCTGAAAAGCGCTGATAAAAGTTAAAAAAATATAAAAAAATTGAAAGTATTAAATAATGTGGGGAGAGCTTTTAACTGCGCTTGACCCCCCCCCCCCCCTTTATTTGTGCTAGGAGGCCTCCTACGCGTTGACCTTCCTGCACATCCTCACACCTCATACCCCTTAGCAATTCCACCCGAACTCGAACCCACAACCAACCCCTTTCGCGGCTGCACCGTTACCACTATGCTATTTCATTTTTTCTCTATTTTTTGATATATCTATTTATTTATAGATATATATATATTTATTTATATTTATTTGTATATTGATATAGATTCATATTAATATAAATATATTTATTCATATATCAGTATATTCATTTGTATATTAATATATTATATATATATATATATATTTATCCGTATATTTATTTTTATGTTAATATATACTGATAATATTAGTTTCAAATACATTTATGAAATATGTTTTTTATGTGTGTTTATAATTAAATAAATAAATACATACATACATATATACAACACACACACACAGACACATATATATTTATGAATAAATAAAAATATATGTGTATTTAAAAAGACATATAATGTTAAAATGATAATAAAATATAATCTATAACCCCGTTTCAAATCCATAATCAGTAAAATCAAACAATATTGAACAATATTTTATATTATATATCATACATGGCTATCAAACATTTGGATCAGAAGTTATACTTTTTTGAATATTAACAAATCGGTGTATCCTGACTAAAAACTCAGTTTAGGAGGCCTTCTGGGCCTTTTATGGCTTTTAAAAAAGGGACAAAGGATTTTCCTGGGTCACTAACATGTATATCTCGTCGCATGCTTCGATTTGATATGTTGTAGAGCTCAAACGGACACCCGGATCAAAAGTAATGGCCGTTTGAAATATGAGTAACATTTTCATCTTATTTCAGATCTTTTATTAATTGTTTTGATTTTTTGAGTCTTCAAATTGTTATTAAATGATTTTTAATCAATAATAATTCAAAAATTATTAATTAATAATATTTTTTAAATATTTTATATCCATTTTCATTAAATTTATAATATATTAAATTTAATAGTCTATTTATACGTATCTAAAACACATTTAAAAAATATATATTATAGTTATATCAATATAAATATACTTATATAACAATAATTTATTTTTTCTGATTCTTTTAACATAAAATTTATCACTGGTAGTAAAAAGCGCTCATAAATCACCCCTTTATCAGCACTGCTAAAAATCCATGATAAAGGAGGGCCTTTATCAGTGCTTTTTTAGTAGTGATAAAGGCCCCCTTTATCAGCCCTTTTTTTAGCGTTGATAAAGGGGTAGCACTTCCCTTAATATTTTTTTAGTAGTAATGTATGATCACCCTAAGTATATAAATCTATTTTTATGTTTCTAGAGAGATTATAGTTACCATGTTGGTCCTCACTAGCTTGGACTTTTGTGAAAATTATTGGGTCACTTCATAGCCTTATTTTGGTACATACTTCTGAGTTTTCTTTGTATTTATAAACTAATTAATTAAATATTCATGTGGGATGGATTTTGGTTTCTATATATATATATATATATCTTTATTAGTGTTGTTTTAGTTTGATACATCTTATCTCCATGTCATGGTTACTATAAAAAAAGGGTAATTCCTCCCACATTCGTGAGGTTTCTATACCCTTAGTGCTTGCCGCCACCCTAGTGCCTATTGGATGTATGACTTGGGGTTCATTATCTCACCTTCATCTTGAGGAAGGAAGGTCTCAGAATCTTTTAATACCTTCTCTCATCTTGATAATTTCCAATCTTGATATTTATAATAGTTACAAAATTTAGATTTAAAATGTGATCTCCATTAAAAGGTAGGAAAACTACTTTTATAAAAATATAGGATTTTATTAGTAATATTATGTTTGATATTATCTTATTATTATCAAATCAATTGAATGAATATAATTAATATTTTTTTGATTATATTACATATAAAATTAATTAATATCATTCATTAGTAGTAATTAATATAACTTATTATGATAAATTTTAATTTTCACATACAAATATACCTTCATAAATCATTCCCTTTATACTCATTTAGTTTCTATATTCATTTGAAATTAATAGGTAACCAATGAATTAAATTATATATATTCATAAGTTAGTTCATCCTATCATCATCAAATTGATGACTATGTTATATATTTTTAAATAATATTATATTAATAATATATTACCTTTTTTTACACTCTGCCTTGCGTGTTTTTCAAGACATTGAGAAAAGTTAATATTATGTTTAATGTAAGATAATTTTTATGTTCCCTGTAAATAATGATACTATTAATGTTTCGTGTAGTGAATTATTAACATGGTGTTCTGTATAACACAAGAAAATGTTATTTCATTAAACTAGTTAATATTTTTTGTGTTATGTGAAATAATATTTATCAAAATATTAAACTAATACAAAAAAATCATTTCACAAAATCTCAGGGTGTTATAATTAATACCAAGAAATAAGACTTTGTTGAGGGAACCCAAATGAGATGGAAATTATATCATACATAACTTCTATCAAAATGGGGTGTACTACATTCCACAATGGATGTGTATCATGTTATACCACCACCTAATGAGAGGTTATTCAAGAAATTAATTACATTTATATCATCAAATCATCATCCACATTATTCTAGGTCTTATCATTCCAACTGGTTATGTGATTTTAAAAAGTTTAAATGTCATACTGGTTATAACACGTTAAATTATGAAAAGGCCATCATTGTGACATGATCTTAAACTATAAAAAAATAATCATGGTCACAAGTTATTAAATAGTATAAGGATTTATTTACCACATGATGTTACCCTGCAAGACAACAAAACTACATGTGGCTTGATTCCAACCATTACAAGATACGTAGCGGTTCCTAAATCACTATTATTTGGAGTTATCGTAACCTTCCATTTTATCAGGTCAGTTTACCCTCATATTTACTCCATGATGTAAAACTATAGAAATCCATATTATTCCTTTACTCATTCATTTCTGGCGATCCATGTCCTTACTGGATGATGTCAAACTACATGAAATGTGTCCTTTTCACATGAAATTAAACAAACAGGGTTTTCTATTACTTCAAATGGCTTGATTCTCTTTTTCAATGAGATACATATGGATGTCTCAATATACTAACATGGTCCAACCACTATATGATGTATGATACCCTTATAATATCCTTAATTTCCTCTTTATTGTGAGTAGAGACCTTATCATTTCTAGTTTCTCACACTAATCATAGATCATGTGAGCCTAGGAGATTCTTTTTGGGATCCCCTAATATAAACAAGGAATAGGAGCTTGTGGTAGGATCATCACGGTCATCATTAAGAGACTATAAAATGAATAACATGATTCCTCACCACTTGACAGTAAACAACATTGTTGAGGTCCCTTTCATGAAATAAAACTATAATTTCCAGTGGACCTCAACTTGCAGGACCACCATAGTAGATGTTGGTCCTCTACCACACCTGTATTCAATAAATATTTATGACTTCATTCCTGATATCATAGTATAAAAAGTGATTCTCAGCTCTCCAATCCTATGTATAGTAACGATAGGTAAAAAAATTCCCTTATCAGAATATACCCTACACCTGTGTAATAAGTTCATTCACCATGAACTATATTTTTCTTGATTCTTATTATCATGAGATACATAGTGATGACCAGACTTCTATTCTAGTGTCCAACCACAACATTTTTTATTCTTCATGTTAGTTCATCTTCACCCACATTGAATGATGTTAAACTACAAGGGAAAAAATAGCTATGTGTGGCTTGATTCCAATACTCATAGGATATGTAGTGATATCCAGAAATAAAATCATGCCCCCATCAACAAAAATAAATGGAAAAAATGACCACTGTTACACATGGTCCAGACTAGTAGAGTGTTTCCAGTTTAATAATTGCTCGTCGCTTGATTCCTATCATCACATGATATGTAGTGATATCCAGATATCCAATACTAAGAGAAATTAAAAAAACTGATTGAAAATACACCCTAGCCATATAAGAATCAAGTCACAACATCTCATTTATATCTATATAAATGATAACTTGATATGAGGATCAGTTTTGTACAAAATATATCATAAAAAATTATTTCACGAAGTTTCCCGTGCCGTTAAGAAATTACGTTAAATTGCATGTAAAATGGACTGGTGAAATGAAATAAAAATTACACAATACTAATATCATCCCATCATGATGATAAAAATAATGGTGTATGTTCATAACACAATACATTAAACACCATGGAAAATATCCCCACTAGATAATGATAAACTATGCATCCCATCACACATTTTTAATCCACTATGAAGGGACCACAAGGGCCTTACCTCTATCATCATGACTATGGGGAACATCTATCATCTTTTAATAGAACCCCAATCCATAAATCACATCCCATTAATTGAGCTCCAATGGTTTCCAATAACATACAAGGCCCCTAGAAAGGATAACCATCTTCACAGACCAATTTTAAGAAAATGCATGTATTCCAATGGCTCCCACATATGCACCTTTGGTCGTCAACCAAATTTGACACTCTGTAGAAAGGGATTTTGAATCCTTATGTTCATTAACATCACCATAGAAGAACTAAACACCTCAAAATTATATTAATTACCCCTAGTATGATTTTTTAAAATCATTACTCATTATTTTCGACCACAATCCATGATTTACAACATATTCATACCCCACTTAGGATGATTTTAGTGTACTATTGACCATGGGTATCCTGATGGAGCTCTTATGTAACATCCTCCATTTTTGGTCCATAAATGTCATGACCTTAAAACTACAGAAATATTGGTCAAATATGTATGAAGATAACTCTATCCTTGTAACTCCCCGACCCTAGTTGCCCAGTGTCTGTGCATTACTTCGTAACATTGGCATGATCTCAAAAGATCAAGTCTCAAAAGTCCGATTAGTTTTGTAAGGCTTGGAAACACTATATACATTCATAAATGTTACATTACATCATAAAGTGAAAAACTACAATAACAAAGTCTCCATAGTCCAAACTCATATCCTCTTCTGACCATCCCAGCAGGTCATTCATAAAATACTTCTTCACATCCTGGAAAATATTATAACATTGAAAGGGGTGAGCTCAGATTCTCAATAAGGATAAAAATATTGCGGAAGCTTTCATAAATAAACATTAACATTTAAGGAAATGTATAACTAAAACAATATCCTTTTTAAACATGAACTTCAGCATAATATGGCAAAAATAAAATTAAATAATGACATTTACTTACTCACATGGATATTCTACTAGTCGAATAATCCCATGCAATATCAATAACCACATTCATAATGATGGAATGCATAATTCCAGACTATCATAACCACGTAGCCAAGGCCTCATGCCAAGACCACAAATAATATTTTCTCAAGGCCTCGTTCCAAGACACTAGTTTGTGTCATGAGACCTACCGATGCAATTTTTTTTAGAAAATATTTACATTTAAAATTTCTCAAATACATTCCAATGTTTTTCTAAAAACATTATGCATGCTTCTGAAAACAAAATAACTAATTCTGAGACTGCTCGACTAATTACAGGCCATGATGGGTCCACGCCCAATCCCTTCCTGTCTTCTACACTCGAGAGTTGGGATTTATGATAACATTTTTAAGATTGCGTTAAATACGTATACATTTTCCATGGATTTCCATATATTTTAGAGAAATATCTATTTTTCGACATCATTTAAAAATAACAAAATTATAAAAGAAAACCTTTTGAATAAATGTAAAAGTAAATGGGGTTTATACACTTTATAAATGAAATTTATGTATAAGACAAAATATGCCTCAATGAAAGGAGATTTGAGACAAAGTCCCTTACAAATATTATTTTTTAAATAAAATAGATCTATTATGTGTATTCACTATAAGTAAACATAATTAAAGTACAAATGCAATATTGGACATAATAATATCATGACATAATTTTAAAGTAGGAGATTAACACAAAGAACAGAAATTGGGTTAAGAAGTTCCCTTACAAAGATCATTTTATTAAATAAAACAGATCAATTATGTGTATTCACTATAGGTACACATAAAGAAAGTACAAATACAAGATATGACATAATAATATAATGACATAATTTGAAAGTAGGAGATTAACCCAAAGAATGGAAATTGGGTTTAAAACTTCCCTTACATTGCGTACTATCTTGACTGGACCGTTCATTAACCTCCTGAATAATAAACTAGAGATAATTTATAATTTCATAAGAACCTTTTTCAAGTTTTCTATTCCTTTTATATCACTTATTACCATGTTATTAACATTATGTAATTATATAAGTTAATAACTGTTGTTTTGTCGATCTTTGGTACTTGAGTCAAAAATAAACATCTTATAATTACAAGTTGTTCATGTGGTGATATATCCATTACATCCATAATTATATTCATGATATAGATATCATATATCTCATATATATCCAGTATATACATTCATTTATAATATTCCATAATGTTTATAGGTAAGAAATGAAATGCACCGTTCATGGAGACAGTAAGCCGTACGTACGCATGAATGCTACTTTCATTTCTATTTCGTATTTAATGAAATCATAATGATATAAAGGTATATTATAATTACATTATAATATCATATATAATATCATTTAATACATCCTTTATACATCCCACATATGGGATTAATGATTCAAATCACTTTGAGGGGGCGGTAGTCCGCACTTCCTAAAATGATAATATCGCGTTTACCCATAATGGAAACAATAAAGGTATGCCATAAATGAAAAATACAGAACCTTAAGTAAAACATAAAAATATTATATATCATATATAAATATAGTGACATCTTAATGGCCACCATTGAAGGTGATATATGAGTTTCGAACAATCATCGTTTCGTGAGGCAGAAATTCGCCATCCAAAGAAACAGTATGTTCTTTAACCCTTAGATGTAGGTGTGTGTAATTGTAGCTCAAATAATTCTTATAACAACATCCTAGTATATTGAGGATACTATTTTTGTTACAAAATAAATCAATAAAAAGAGTTTAGGGGTTGGAGAAGCAAAATAAAACATAAGAACACAAGAGAAAACACTACCTTTAAAATCAGGTAACTCTTTTTTATTTGAGCCAAAGGCTTCCTTGGGAAGACTTCTGCCCAAATTGAGGCTTCTATGAGTAAGAGAGGGAAGTTGGAAGAGTATTTGGGCAGAGTTTGGCCGATCCAAATGGCTTGATGGTGTGAGTATGGTGGCAGTGGTGGGGCCCTTTTATAAGAGGAGAGGAGGGGCACTCTTGGAAATTAATGAAATGTTACTTTATTATACAATGATTTTCGGATTCTAAAGGTCCCAAACTTATATAATTCAAGGCTATGGTGATATGGGTTCAAAGTATTCTCATAAAATAGGCTTTGGACAAGTTTAATTCTTAGATTTTACATTATCCTTCCATTTTATTAAAATCTTTAATTAATGAGGTAATCGCTGCATCATCATGGTGTCATAAATAATTTAATTTATTTAATGTCTAAAAATTATAAAAAAATATCATTATTTAGTAAATCTTTTTAGATTTCTAATGAATATTTATAGTAAAAAATATGACTTCTATAACCCCACCTCAAAATTGTTTTAGTAAAACAAATCATTTTTGTGACATTAATATTTTAAGATTAAATAAAACGTTTTTAATGTCATTTTCCAAACAAAGTGGCTCCATTGGGTCCCCAAGTTGACCCATGGATTGTATGGTTTGGCGATGACTCATCCAATAGGGATAGGACAAGTGTAAAGGTATTTTCATATTTTTATAATATCATTTTTACATTAAATTTCACTAATTACCTTTAATCGCGATTAATTAAACTGAAAAGATACTATTCACCCAAAAAATTATTTTAATCCCATTGAACCAAATTTTACTTCCTAATGACAACCATGTATGTTGGATTTTTGAAAATCAAATCACAGAAGTGGTAATGTTTCATTTAAACGAAAGATCAGTTTTTTATCTACCACTTAGTGGTTTCACTATTTATCAAAAATTGAAGTTTTTCAGAACAATGCCAAAATTTCACCCTAAGATATAATTGATATTCCAAATTCAAAAATGATGTCTATTTTACAAAATTACAAAAATATAAGATTCATTAATTAATTTTATAATTAATTCCCGCTGTCACAACAAATAGCGTGTTTTTAAGAAACAATATATATGAAAACATTGACAATTGTTTATGTCTAATTTCAAAGTGAAATTAATTATAATGAACACCATTGGATAAAATGGTAAAAATATATTCTAATTATACATTGAAACCAATCAATATTATAATTTATATCTATAAATTATTTTGATTAAAAAATTGTTTTAAGTATTTTTCACTATCCATAAAAATTTGGAAGTTCTCAGAAAATAACAAAAAATTCAACATAGGCTAATTTCGACATTCAGAATCAAAAAATGAAGTCCATTTTTAAATATAAAATATATATAATTTCAAAAAGTGGGTATTACTATTCATAAGGGATATTTTGATTAGTCGCGGTGTGTTAGAATCTCGAATTTGCGTACAATGCAAGCTATTGCATTATTGAAAGAGAAGCGTATCGTGGAAGCTCGGGGTGTTACATTATCCCCTTCATCAATAAATTGCATCCTCACAATTTGAAATTTTTCTTTCAAAATAAAAGGTTTAAAATGGAAAATACATTTGTGGAAAACCCACATCAGAAATAAGGTTAAAAAAATTTATCCTTAATAAGAGGGAAAGGGAAATGAAAACGTCCCCACCCAATTATGATCTCGATTATGAGAAAATTGGTGGAAATTAGAGACATATAATTGGAGGAAAAACGTAAATATTTGTAGGGAGTGATTGAGGTCATCAATCACAAAAAGTGTAAAATTGAGGGCCTCAAAGCATTCAATCTATGTTGATTTAAAATATTACCAGTTCAACAAGACATAAGGTATTAGGATAACACATTTTTGTTTTAATATATCTTACCTAAAGTTTAAGAATTAATTTCTTCATAAGAATAATATATATATATATATATACTTGACAAGTTGAATTTCAACCTTCAACTAATTTCTACCACAAACTCATCTTTCAATCAAAAAGATAACAAAACTCAAAAATATTATATTTATCCTAATCGTACAAGGTTCAAAATATTAACACATACCATTTAGATTAGGAAATCTATTTTTTAATAACCAGGCACTTCCTGTAGGCCAGTGGTAGGTAATAAAGGCCTATCGCACTATGGTTGTGGGTTCGATTCCTGCAGCTTTGTCCGACGCGATGGGTAATCCCCCAATCTCCAGGTTGTCCTTTTCCTAAAACTATAGTATTATAATATTCCAAATATAATATACATAAATGTTTTAGCCTTAAATAATACTATCTATAGTTCAACTTAATCCATTCCAACCTTTATAGTTATCCAAAATACCTCTATCCAGACTTTCTCTAAAAGGTTCCTAAATTCCAAAATTAATTGTAACATTAGATTCCCCAAACAAAGTAATGTTTCTCTTATTGTCACATACTAAAAATATGATTACCTTCATCATAATAAATCCTTAATGAAAACAACAAGTACTTTAGTACAATCCTTATATATATATATATCACATTATCCTTATAACCAGAATATAATCATTGAGTTCAAAAGCACAAATACATTAAATATTCAACTTCTACTGTAGTAATAGCATAAGATTGTCCTTGATCCCTTGGACTTTTCTGAGGTAAGTTTCCCTGATTCTTAGGAAGTTCATTTGCATATTTCCCCATTTCCCTACAATTGTAGCATTGAACATTGATAGCCACTTTCTTTTCCTTGCAATCACGGGCCTGGTGACCATTTTCTCCACATTTATAACAAACTCCCATTCCATTTAGGCATGTACGGGGGTGATTCTTCCCACAATTATCGCATAATATAAAATCCTTCTTTCCATTTTCCCTTTATCTGTCACTTGTTCCACCGTTCTTTTCTTCTCTTTCTTTACTTTATTGTCATAAGATTTAGAGAATTATTTTTCTGTCTTGATAGTACATGAGACAATACCTTCGTATTATGAGAAGGATTGTGAGACTAAGTCTTGACGGAGAAACAGTTTTAACCCATCAATGAAATGATCAATCTTACTTCTTGGGTTATGTACATAATCTGATGCATGCCTCGCTAACCGTGTAAAGTTAGACTTATAATTTGCGACATTCTCATCCTCCTTCTGCCTCTGACATAGAAATTGCCTTTCCATATCTGCTCTATGGTCACGGGGAATGTACTTTTCTAAGAAAAGATCATTGAACTCTCTCCATTCCATATTTGATACATCTTAATATTCCTCTGTGTTTTGAATCATCGACCACCATTGATCGACATCTCCAGTGAGGCGGTAGACTGCCATGACAACCTTCTCCCTTTCGCTACTCCCCAAGGCATGGAATAATTTTTTCTAAGGAGTTTATCCATTGCTCAGCTACTAATGGATTTTTAACCCCATTAAATGTTGGTGGTTGTTGCCTCATGAAGCGGTCTAACATTGATCATCCACGTTACGGATCAGGGTTCTCCATATGAGTAAGATTATTATTCATAACCCGAGTGAGTTTTCCTAGTATGGTAATAAGTTGATCAGCACCAGTTGTATCTCCAGCTCCATAATAATTATCTTCAGCAGTAGGGAAATCCCTACACGGAGTGCGTGCATTGATACGGTTTCCATTCCTTCCACTAGGCACCATTTCTAATAAATGGCATAAACTAGATTAGTTTATGAATCAAAATACATAATTCTATACTTGTAAAATACTTAACATAAATTTAACTATTTATGGATATAATCCATAAAAATGTTTTCTTTGAGCAAGTATATACTCATAACCCTTCA
This sequence comes from Viscum album, assembly GCA_963277665.1. Taxonomy (NCBI): domain Eukaryota; kingdom Viridiplantae; phylum Streptophyta; class Magnoliopsida; order Santalales; family Viscaceae; genus Viscum; species Viscum album. The sequence goes on along the minus strand of OY728128.1, from coordinate 788,148,315 downwards.
TAGTGGTTTGCAATGAAAATGAGAATTATCTTAAGCATATCCCCCGGGAGTGTCGTAACCAAGAGTGCAGCAAGGCCCGTTTTCGTGCACCAGTTCCCGTTCGAGTCTAGCTCAAAGTGGTGTTTTCGAGTTTTACCCATAGGTACATCTGTGCCAGAGCTGCCTCTACCTACTCATATCCAGACAGGGATGTATTTCTCGGAAAACTCACAAAATCTCTGTAATACCAAAATTCTAGGAAGTTCTTCTATACTAATCCCCAAAGTCTATCATCGGGCTATGTACTCTAATCAGATTTTATCTAAATCTATCTTCCAAGGTTATTACTAAACTGCCTCTAATACCAACTGTAATGCCCTGACCCCAGTTTCCCAGAGTCGGTGCATTACTTCATAACATTGGCATGATAAGACAAGATCAAGTCTCGAAATACCAATTAATTTAGTGGCCTTAGAAACACTAGATGAATTCATAAATGTTACATTACATCATAAACTGAAATACTACAATAACAAAGTCTCCATAGTCCACACTCATATCCTCTTCTGACTATCCCTGCAGGTCATTCGTAAAATACTTCTTCACATCCTGGAAAATATTAAAACATTGAAAAGGGTGAGATCAGATGCTCAGTAAGGATAACAATATTGCGAAAGCTTTCATAAATAAACATTAACATTTAGGGCAATGTATAACTAAAACAAAATCTTTTTAAACTTGAACTTCAGCATAATATGGAAAAAATAAAATTAAATAATGCCATTTACTTACTAACATGGATACTTTACTAGTCGAATAATCCCATGAAATATAAATAACCACTTTCATAATGATGGAATGCATAATTTCAGACTATCATAACCACGTAGCCAAGGCCTCGTGCCAAGACCACAAATAATATTTTGTCAAGGCCTCGTGCCAAGACACTAGTTTGTCTCATGAGACCTACCGATGCAATTTTTTTTAGAAAATACTTACGCATAAAATTGCTCAAATACACACTAGTGTTTTTCTAAAAACATTATGCAAGCTTCTGAAAAAAAAATAACTAATTTTGAGACTTCTCGACTAATTACAGGCCATGATGGGTCCACACCCAATCCCTTCATGTCTACTACACTCTAGAGTCGGGTTTTATGATAACATTTTTCATCTTGCGTTAAATATGTATAAATTTGCCCTGGATTTTCATATATTTTAAAGAAATATCTCTTTTATGAATTCATTTAAAAATAACATAATTATAAAAGAAAACCTTTTGAATAAACGTAAAAGTCAAAGGGGTTTATACACTGTATAAATGAAATTTTGTATAAATCAAATTATGCCTCAATGAAAGGAGATTTGAGACGAAGTCCCTTACAAATATCATTTTTTAAATAAAATAGATCTATTATGTGCATTCACTATAAGTACACATAACAAAAGTAAAAATACAAGATTGGACATAATAATATCATGACATAATTTGAAAGTAGGAGATTAACCCAAAGAACGGAAATTGGGTTAAGAAGTTCCCTTAAAAAGATAATTTTATTAAATAAAATAGATCTATTATGTGTATTCACTATATTTACACATAAAGAAAGTACAAATACAATATAGTACATAATAATATAATGACATAATTTGAAATTAGGATATTAACCCAAAGAATGGAAATTTGGTTAAGAATTTCCCTTACCTTGCGTCCTGTCTTGAATCGAACGTTCTTTAACCTCCTGAATAATAAACTAGAGTGAATTTATAATTTCTTAACAACCATTTTCAAGTTTTTTATTCCTTTTATATCACTTATTACCATGTTATGAACATTATGTAATTATTTATGTTAATAACTGTCGTTTTGTCGATCTTTGGTACTTGAGTCAAAAATAAACTTCTTATAATTACAAGTTGTTCATGTGGTGATATATCCATTATATACAGAATTATATTAATGATATAGATATCATATATCTCATATATATCCAGTATATACATGCATTTATAATATTCCATAACGTTTAGAGGTAAGAAATCAAATGCACCATTCATGGAGACGGTAAGCCGTACGTACGCATTAATGCTACTTTCATTTCTATTTCGAATTTAATGAAATCATAATGATATAAAGGTATATTATAATTCCAGTATAATATCATATATAATATCATTTACTCCATCCTTTATACATCCCACATATGGGATTAACGATTAAAATCACTTTAAGGGGGCGGTAGTCCGCACTTCCTAAAATGAAAATATCGCGTTTACCTATAACGGAAAGAATAATGATATGCCATAAATGAAAAATAAAGAACCTAAAGTAAAACATAAAAATATTATATATCATATATAAATAGAGTGACATCTTAATGGCCACCTTTGAAGGTGTTATATGAGTGTTGAACAATCATCGTTTCGTGTGGCAGAAATTCACCTCCACAGAAACAGTATGTTCTTTAACCCTTAGATGTAGGTGTGTGTAAGTGTAGCTTGAATAATTCTAATACCAACATCCTATTATATTGAGGATACAGGTTTTGTTACAAAAGAAATGAATAAAAAGAGTTTATGGGGTTGGAGAAGAAAAATAAAACATAAGAACACAAGAGAAAACACTACCTTTAAAATCGGGTAACGCTTTTTGATTTCAGACAAAGGCTTCCTTGGGAATCCTTCTGCCCAAAGTGCGGCCTCTAGGAGTAATATAGGGACATTGGGAGAGTATTTGGGAAGAGTTTGGACGAGCCAAATGGCTTTAAGGTGTGATTAAGGTGGTATTGGAGGGGGCCTTTTATAAGGGGAGAGGAGGGGCACTCTTGGAATGTAATGAAATGATACATTATTATACAATGATTTTTGGATTATAAAGGTCCCACACTTATATAATTCTAGAATAAGGTGATAAGGGTTCGAAATAATCTCATCCAATAGGCTTTGGACAAGTGTAATTCTTATATTTTACATTATCCTTCCCTTATATTAAAATCGTTAATTGATGAGGTAATCGCTGCATCATCATGGTGTCATAAATAATTTAATTTATTTAATGTCTAAAAATTATAGACAAAATATAATTATGTGGGAAATATTGTTAGATTTATAATGAATATTTATAGTCAAAAATATGACTTTTATAACACCATTTAAAAACTTTTTTAGTAAAACAACTCAGGTTTGTGACATTTTTATTTTAACATTAAATAAAAAGTTTTTAATGTCATTTTCCAACCAAAGTGGCTCCATTGGGTCCACAAGTTGACCCATGAATTTTCTTGGCCGTCATGACTCATCCAATAGGGGTAGGAGAAGCGTAAATGTATTTTCTTATTTTTATAATATCATTTTTACCTTAAATTTCACTAATTTCCTTTAATCACGATTAATTAAACTTAAAAGTTACTATTCACCAAAAAATTATTTTAATCCCATTGAACCAAATTTTTCTTCCTAATGAAAACCATGTATGTAATATTTTTGAAAATAAAATCCCAGAAGTGATATTGTTTCATTTAAATGAAAAATCAGTTTTTTAACTACCACTTAGTGGTTTCACTATTTATCAAAAATTGAAGTTTTTCAGAACAATACCAAAATTTCACCCTAAGATATAATTGACATTCTGAATTAAAAAATGATTTCTATTTTATAAAATTACAAACATATAATTTTCATTAATTAATGTTATAATTAATTTCTGATGTCACAACAAATAGCGTGTTTTTAAGAAATAATATATATCAAACGATTGACAATTGTTTATGTCTAATTTCAAAGTGAAATTAATTATAATGAACACCATTGGATAAAATGCTAAAAATGTATTCTAATTATACTTTAAAACCACTCAATATTAAAATTTATCAATATAAATTATTTTGATTAAAAAAGTTGTTTTAAGTATTTTTAACTATTCATAAAAATTTGGAAGTTCTCAGAAAATTACAAAAAATTCAACATAGGCTAATTTCGACATTCCGAATCCAAAAATGAAGTCCATTTTTAAATATAAAATATATATAATTTTAAAAAGTGGGTATTACTATTCATAAGGGCAATTTTGATTAGTCGCGGTGTTATAGAATCTCGATCTTGCGTACAATGCAAGATATTGCATTATTGAAAGAGAAGCGTATCATGGTTGCTCGGGGTGTTACAATCCTATACTGATCCAAATCATTATACATTAAATTTCCCGAGAAGAAGACAAAAATATTTTCAATTCTAAAATCAGTAAAGAGAGGTCTTTGAAAAATCCATGTCTTCCCTCAACAAACACTTTATTTTTATAGTTTAGGAATATATATTGGCATGAATAAATACGGAATAAATCTCATAGTGTCTACTTTTTATCCCTTGTAAAATCCATTCTATGATCACTAAAACCCTTGGATCAGATTATAGATATAGTAAATTTTCAAAATGCCCCACAATGTGAACATATTCTCTCATCATGAAAAAACATTTATCATTATAAAATCCCTCTCAAACATTAAACATTCCACATTTCACACTTCCTGATTTAATTTTTTGTGATCACTGCAAAAGGGGCCATGCATCGAAGCTAAACTACGACACAATTGTGATTTATCCTATAATATCTTGTAAGTCCCACCATATGTCCACAAATGAAATCAAGATGTGATATCCATGCCTATTTGCATTGAACGAAGAAGGGAACCATCCAAATGATAAATATATATCCAACCCATGAAAACCATTAATAAATCTAGTGATCTCACAAAAATACTATATGAAGCTTCACCGTTCCCTCAGATAGGGTTTGGGCTATTCTGACAAAGCTAAGGTGGAGGGAGAAGAAGGCGTCCTTCTGGGGGGGCCGAGCCATCAGTGAGATACCACTATGAAAGAGCTAGAATTATAACCCTCTTTCAGGACCTATAGGCCAAGGGACAGTCACCGGTAGGTAGTTTCTATGGGGTGTAGGCCTCCCAAAATGTAACAGAGGCATGCAGAGGTTTTGTTAGGCCATACGTATTGGCCCTTGAGTACAAAGACATAAGGGAGAATGAAAATCCCAAAAGGGAGTAATATAAAATAGTAATAGTCGTCGACAGAATAATAAATGATTTCGATCTAAGATAACATCCAGTCTTATAGAAATGGTTGATGTATAAAAAATCCACAGTTCACATATCCTTTATTCAAGTCTCACATTGATTTCTACCACATCATTTCAAATACAGTGTTACTATAAACTAATATAAAAATATTATAATGTGATATAAAATTGATTCAATTTGAGAATCCTGAATAGTAAATTTTTTTATTGATAAATATCCCCGTTATGAGTTTCATTAATAGAAATAAATTGAATGAAAATATTTTAGTAAGTATATCGTCATAATAATTTTTTAGGTTTTGCTACGATAACTTATTATATCCACAATATGTTCATTAACTAAAATATATCTATGTTTATTCAATTTGATGGCTTCAGATATTGTCAAAGTCATACCCAATTGAGAAAGGATGTTATCCAAATGAATTTCATGTATTTTTAGTAAAATCTGACCTATAGACCCTTTGGATTTTCTGGCGATACGAACGTATTTCAGTAATTTTCATTCTGTAAGAAAAAAATGAAACCAAAATATATTTTTTCTTCTAAACAAAGATGATAATGAGATTATTTTCCCAGATCGTAATTGGTTTCTAAAATCACTTCCAGAGCTATTCCTTTTATTAGTTAGTCCTGGTAAATCCCTAAGACAATTTATTTTTTTAAACGTGGCCCTCAGTAACGTGATATAAATAATCCTTATTGTTGATTTATATATAGCATATTTATTCTTATTTTTGATGTTTTATATTTCATATTATTTATATAACAAAACCTAACAGAAAATAAAACTGAAATAAACAAATCAATAAAAAATATACGGGTGTTTTGGAATAAACAAAATTAATATATCTAAAATAAAAAGTTGTCCATCAGAATCGAACCGATGACCATCACATTTTACCTAGAACCGCACCAGAAAATGAAGTTAATTCAAGAGGTTTGGTCACTTTTGGAAATTATTTGTTTACACTACTGTTCTTCTTCGGACACATTTGGCATGGTTTTAGAACAATGTTCATAAATGTTTTCACAATTATTGACCTCGATTTGGATGCTCAATTGGAATTTGTAACCTTCCAACAAATTGGATGTCCAACTACAAGATGAGTAGTCTGATAAAACATGACTTGAGAATATTTCACTTATTTTTATTAGGAGTGTAGAAAGTCAAAGTATACGAGAGAACTCTTTTGATTTGGACTTCCTTTCTTATGGGATAACTTATTGTTTGTTATTTGAAAGTTAATCATAAATACATATGAAAGATATAATTTTTTACTAGGATGAAACAATGGAAGATTTGATTTACACATTCCTTTTTGTTTCAATTCTAGGAATCTTTTTTTTCACTATAATTTTTCAGGAACCTCCTAAATTTCTATCAAAACTAATTAAAAGAAGATGACATTCAAGTGAAAGGTAGGTAAATAGCATCCACATGAATGAATTATCAATGTATAATTTTGTTTTAGTGGGAGTTTGTTGGTATCAATTGATAATGAATCTATTATAAATTCAACTTTGACATCAAGGAATTTTTCATTACCTTCTATTATGAAATAGTGAGAATCATTGATGATTTTCATAATATTGTATGACTTAAATGAAATGCACATCATGAAAGAATAAAAAAATAGAAACCCCATATAATGTCCATAAAACCTGTTCACTAATTGTATATATAAAATTGAGGAATAACCACATTATACAGTCTCTCCAAGTACCTAAAAAAGGGGTAAATCATATTTTGATATATTTGATATGCTGAACTGGCCATGTAAGTGAGGATCTAATGTGAAGCATCAATTGAATGATGGAGATACGTTTTCTCACCCTCTTATGTTTCAACCCTAGGATGATGATTCTCGACCAAAGTAATCAAATCCTCTTATCTATTCTGATAATTTTTCAATAAGGATGATGATGTTTAATGGTATGACCTCATATGGGCTATGATTTTCTCATGCATCCATATTTTCATGGTATAAGAATCTATCTGAACTTGTATTTTTGATATTGACTAGTGACCCTACTCCAATGCCTAAGACATCTCCTTCATCTTTATAGAAAGGGGATCCTCATCTAAAAAGTCAGGAAGGTACCTCTCATTGGAGGAAAATCCCCCTGGTTTCAACAATTTTCATCACGATTTCTTATAATGGGTGGATATAAAATTCATATACGCCCAATTCACAAAACAGTTGATGAAGGTATTCCCCTTGGTTGTGAAATGATTCTAGTTGACTTTCATGGATCAAAGAATGAATCTAAAACCAGATTAGCATACCATGTGTTTGATCCTATGAGACCAATGTAGAATGTGTGGTAGGATATGGAATAACCCATTGATCTGGGAAAGAATTTGGAGAGGAGTCCTCATATTCTCTTCACTTGATAGTTATATCATCCATAACCTCTGATGGAGGACTAATTTCACAAAAGATTTTATATCACTCTTAATGCAGTCATCACTAGAATGAGGTATTTTCCTTGACGTCACACCCTATCCTTCAATCAATTTCATCATCTCCATTGATAGAGGGATTGGTGAGGTAAATGGAATGTCTATAGGATAGACCTGATGTCCTCGCACACTACTAGGACAAACTGATACCCATGAGGAGTCCTCATATTCTCTTCACATGTTAGTTTGATTTATTTTTTTAATCATAATTTTAAATGAAATTTTGTTTATATTAGGTTGTTAATTTAAAACGTTTATCATAATTTTTATATTGATTGGGGAAATATTATTTTAAGGTTAATTTTTGATACACCATGAAAGGATTGGTTTTTATGTGAATTGTGAAAAACAATGTTTTTAGAAATAACAGGACTGTTATGATTTTATTAGAATATACATTAGAATTTGACATTATAAAAACATTTCCAAAAGCCCAAATAAATATTATATAAGTAAATTTAAAATTTTAATGATAATGGATTAAATTTACAATCCCATATTTTACATTTTATAACTGATGTTATAATTTTCAAAAACATGTGTTAAGTACAACATAAATTTAGTATTTCAAACTAATTTGTAATCACATTTTAAAAAAATATAATAAAAATTAATAGCAAATTTGAATCATTGGTTCAAAATTATGTAATAATGACCAATTTATTTTCGTGCATAGTGGATATTTTTATTCTTCTAAAAACTAGTTACCTATTTTAAAATAGAATGGGGTAATAGGGTATGACCATGAGGGAAAGACCAAAAACATGATTAAAACATGTGTGGGAATGGTTGGTTGAAGAATTGATTTAAATTTTATTCTACCCCATCAATTACTTCACAGTTTTTTAAAGAAAATATTGGAGAGTGAATTATAATTGTAAAAATGCCTTTTTATTTACAAAAAATACCATCCATTTTCACATATAAATGGGACACTACTATCCTAACATACCATCAAACAAAAAACCAACATAATTACACACAATCTCTAACAATCCCCATTAAAAACAATTATAGGCACCATCAAGAGGTTATATTGTTTAATAATATTAATCCCTCAAACATATAACCCCATTTTCACTGGATTTAATCCATGAATTGAAGTATACATTTCTACCCTCTAATTTCACATTCATATTTTATTATATTCTCTTATTATCCAAAAAAATTAAATTAATAAATCCTAAAATTTTAACATTTTTTTCATTAGTATAATGGTATTATGTTCTAATTAAGTTATAATATTTGACCACACACTTTAAATTTCTATAAAATCAAGAAAAATGATTCCTGTGTCAGGGAAGACTATCACCTTAATGGAAAAACTTGTTTTTAAATCCTTACCTTCAATACAATGATGGTAATAATAAAAAATTTAATATATAATTATAATAATTATAGTATATTTTATAATATTAATTGATAAACCATATTACATATTTCCAAAATCATTGGAAAAGTAAATAAACATCCACACATACATGTGTACTACCACCTCTAGGGAATGATTGATTTTGTTATTATTTTTTTCATTTCCTTACATTGATTGTAATGAGAATGGATTAAATGAAATAATTTATTTTTATGAAGGTATTGATGTTTTTAATGAAAAATTGGGAATCCTAATAACAATATGACCACTAAACAACCATGTAAATTCCTTCTTCTAAATTAGGATTCTAAAAGAAAAACTGATTTATTTTCACTAGGAAATAACATAATATAATTTATATAAATCATATAAATCATTTAAATTCAAAAATATCTTATTTTTTACTTTAAATTGTACTATTATTGTTATTTTATAATTAAATTATTACTAAATCACTTCATAATCTCCATATAATTATATTTTCATCTTTTTTGGGTTGGTTTAACCACTTACCTGAACAATGCTATAAATTAATATTACGGATGGATAATGGAATTTAATTTATAATAATAAAATATATACGTAACTAGATAATTAGTTTTTTGGTTTTTTATTTCAAATATAAATCATTAAGTAATTATTTATGAATACACGAATTGTTTTTTAAGAATCATCGAAAAATGGCCGTTAATAAAATCATATTTAACTATTGAGAGAAAAAACTACAGAATTGATTTATAACATTATAGATAATTATAAAAAATAAATTAAACTAAATTTTATGATTTTATAATTAAAATACATTTCATAGTAATGAAAAAAACTTACTATTAGAAACTTGTTAAAAATTACCATGTTACTCAAACACAATATCAAATATCGATAGTCAATAACTAATATACATGAAGTGAATAATTATAAATTATTTTTATAAATTTCTATAGACATGAATATAGCTGTTAAATATTTAATTAATATCTTTATGTTTGTTACATTGGTGGGTATATCAATTTTGACTACGTGTGAGGTCAAGGTTAGGGTTTCTGGTCTCAAATACTAACCCCATGAGACATATTTCCTATTACCCACCACATGTTATTTATAATTGTGTAATAATTACAATAAAAACTAAGGTAATGATAAAATAAATAATTATCATAAATTTATTAGTAATATTTTATCCATTTATACTTATTTTATATTTGTTAGACAATTCGTCGGTCAAATAGAAAAAAGAAATATTTCTAAAAATAACGGATTTTATGAATTATATGGTTTATATAAATCATAATTACAAAATTATATAATTTCATTTTGACAAAATTGAAATAACTTTTGAATTTATAAAATCAAAATTATATGTTAATAATTTTTAAGGACTTTCTAAAAAGAAATAATTTTTAATGAATAATCGAAATACCAATTTTTGTTTCAAATTGAACTTTCCATTTTGTTATTTAAAAAGTTAAATTATAATTAGTCTTCAAATTTAATTAGTTAATGTTTATATAAAATAATACAATTATAGTTATTAAAATTTATATTATACCATCATTTTTATAGAAACATTTAACACTTCAAATGTTTATTTTTCTGAAAACCCATTTTTCATTGAATTTTTTCTGTTCAATTTTAAATAAAATTAAGCCACTTATGTGTTTTATATTTTTCAATATTGATACCTTATTTTAAAAAAAGGAATATTTATTAAATATAACCCTTTTTTGGTCAATATGAATTATAACACGAATTATTTTTATTAGGAAGGTAGAGTGTAAATCGACTAAATAAAGTTAAATAATGACATAGACTAAAAATTACCCTAATACTCACATTAATTTTATAGGATGATTTCATTTAAACCACAGTGATATAAATTTCTAATAGATTTTATTTTCGATGTGTTTTATGTTATTATAACAATTAACATATTTTGTATAATGAAAAGTTAATAAATTCATACTTTTTTTAAAAAAACTATAACATTTTTAGACACAATTAACTAGAGGATATGTTCACCTCTAGATGTAATTTTGGAATCTAAATGATTTACCTCCATAATAGGAATTTTTTTTTACTGAATACATGATTATCATAAATTATAACCCAATGATGACGCGGTAATTATTAAATTAATGAAAACATAAAATAAATTTTATTAATAATATTTATAGTTGGATAATTTCAATAAATTATTATAACCCCATAGCTTTATAGATGAAAATTAAATTTAAATGTCTTATTAAATATTTTTTTTAATTTGCTTTTTTTATGTTATAAATGTCATAGTAAATTAATATTACTAAAATTGACGTTATTTTTACATTATAGAAATAATAATTTATTAAATGATATTAAATTAATATAAAAAAATATCTACACAATTGAATATTGTATAACATATCAACCATAGTCTATATATGTTCCATTCAGTCATTCATAGAAACTTCCATGTCCCTCAATTAATAAAAAACCATGGTTTCATACTAAGTGTCTAAATGGTTAATGGCGGTTAAGACAAAATGATATGGGTTAAAATCTTAGAAAAACATGTCCCAAAACTATTGGATGAGAGTATTGAAACTATTACACATATTATATTATAATATAATAAATTTTGAGCTACATGTAAATAAAAATTATTTTATATTAAACTGAAATATTTATAAAATTCCAATAGTATCACTGCCATATGTTATAAAAGTAAACCATTTCTTCTCATTTAATCACCATTAAAAAAACATTTTGATAATAATATACATACCTAAATAGTCTCATAACATCCCTCCCCATGATTATAATTTCTTATTTTGATAAAAATACAAATCTTAGTGGACTTAAGGTGTTAATAAATGAGATTTTACAAAGAAGAGTTATGTTTTTAACTGCATTTTAGTCTTATTTTTCATACACCTCATTAAAAATATTTCAATCTATGAAAAAATAATAAATATATTATCCTATATATATACTGATATGTTAATATTTTAATATTATTTTAATTAATCTATACTATCTATTTATTAATTTGGAAAATTACATTGATTATTTTCAGAGCCAAACACTAATAAAACATAAGACTAGTAGTCCTGGTGATCCAAGAATTCATATTATAAAAATATTTAATAAAATAATATCACATGTGTTGTGTTTTATTTTAATATTGGTCTAACTCCAAAATTGAGACTCAGATTAGAAATTTGGGACCATGATTAATTTTGGAACACAGGTTTTACCTAAGGTGTGGCCTAATTTTGGACGGTGCCATATGTAGAGTTGAGGAAGTCATTGGTGGATAATTTAATTAAAAAAATAATTAAATTTACGTATTAATTTAAAATTACCTAATTTGTCAAATTGTTTTTAAATGAAGTGGTATATAAATTATATAGGGTTATACCCATAAAACCATGGAGATTAGATATGTTCATGGAGAATTCTTTGTTTTTATATCATGATCGGAGTCTAATGGTTGATCATATCAATTTGATTTGATAATCAAAAAATGATGTGGGATTTATAAATGAATAGAGTACGTGTTTTCTGCCAACTATCAATCCAAAATTGATGTAGATAATTTTATTTTTTGTCATAAATCTTTTTTTATTAAATCAAGTATGGATTTATTTTATATTCTTTTATTTCATGGTTACACACCCATTTCAGGGTTGTTCTTATATCTTTCTCCTTGATGTTCCTTGTGTACTTCATCATTGTCTTATAAGGCTTTTGTTCAACATTGTCTGGAAGGTATGAGTGTGATCATACCCTCTTATTCATGATAGGATTTTGAATGATAAATGTGGTGGTGTTTTTCATATTAATTTGGATATATTTCATGGGTTCCTTCATGGATCAAGGATCTAAAGAGGAAACATCGCTGTTACCAGACACAATGGGCAACTGATATAGTTCAGGATTCATGCATGGCGATTAGAAATCCAACTTCCGACCAATGGAAGGACATGTTCGATATCTGAATAACATCCCCTAAGTAACATATGGTAAATGAACATGAATGATAGGGGTGGACATGCATCGTGAGAAACCACATTGGGGTTTGGAATTTTGTCTCCCACAATGAGTATCGTCTTAATTAACACACATCGTGTAGTCCCCTGGTAGCAGCAACTATGGTTTCAGAAAAGATAACGATGTAAAATTATGTTTCTGATACATTGAAATATACTCAAATACCATGGATTCTCATCCCTGTACCATCTATACACACCCAGGTCCCATAGTATACATACATTCCATTTTCCCTATAGACACATTATGTACAAAGACACAGAAAACATCTCTATGTACCAGACGCACACGCCTATGGCCCCCTTGTAGATATAAATGTCATTTAATAGAGTAAACATGAATTATCATAAATACATGGTCACTAAATAATAAACATATTCTCGTTACGAGGTGGGGTACAACATCGTGCGGACCCATTTAAACGTTATGCCCCCTTATGAATCCTCAATATCTCATATCTCCTTTATTTTGACTCAGATTTCAGTATGCATGTATCATATTCGAATATTTTTTCTCTGAAGAATGTGTTGTTAATTTTTATTATTCTTTTTATATTCTATGAAAGTTTTTTAAACATAATTATCATTCATTTAATGATTGATGATGTATGTGATCTGGTAGGATCATCGGTGATGCTAGGTAGAGATGGTACACCCTGCTGCACCAGGGCACGAGTCATATCTCCTTGGACATGCATCTCCTTGCACTATGGAGCATAATGGAAAGGTCCAGACCCTTCTAAATTGATACATAAGATGTTGTTAATGCAATTGGAACGATGTAGAAAACTCTTGAAGCATCAGGATTTCTATTTTACCAGTTGGGATATAAAGATATAGATCCCCTCTCTCTCTCTCATCATGGATTCATTATGAGAATTTATATATACATAAATATCTATTGGATTGTCTTTAAATATTTCTTGGGGTTCATATTAAAACATATTTTATCTTCTATGGAACCGCACATCGTTTTTTTGGAACCCTACAAGGAATGTATATACTCAATCTAACTTGTGCATTCCCCGCATATGTTGTTTCATTTGTAAATGAAGGGAACATCGTCATTAAATTTGGTATAGTGCAATGGAAACATTTTTAATTAGACTACATATGGTAGTTAGTCTTGGAGATCTATATTTGGGATCTCTCAACATTTCTTTTCAAGTTATAGTCAAGTTGATGGGTTCTATATTTGTATTGGGAATGTATTTTTACCCTTTATATTTTTTTATATTCTAATGTTTTCACTTGTACATTGATTTATTTCATATAGTTTATTACATACATGGTTTATCTTTAGATGTTACAGTGAATTGACATTTTATTCCCCTATATTTATGCATTGAGATGGTTCAGTGCATTTGTACATGTAATTTAAGAAAGGCATCCAATTTTTTTTATTCCTGCATGGTGATTGTCACCAACCCATGGACTGTGGAGACAGGTACGGGGTTTTCGTGGCTCAACTCTCCAACCTCCATGAGATCCTTTGTGGGATAGGATATGACAAAGTATAATATATGGTGGTTTTTCCTCAGATAAGTGTTCAGATTAACACCCATGAAGAGGATTGGTAGGGAACATAGGCATAGAGTGTCAATGTATCTAGTGTGTGTATTTCATGCTAGGGAACCTAGTGTTGTTGTGGAGAATGATGTGTCCATACACCATGACACTAATTTCCATCTTATCAAATCGTTATATAAAGGAATTGGTTGAAAGGATCATTGGTACATATATAATATGATTCAATCATTTAAATACCAATTTTAGATAGATCCCCATATAAAAAAATATGATCTTCTAAATATGGTACATATTTGAAACTATTATGATGCCTCCCTAATGATATCTATATGTGGTACGGAGATAGGACTGTAATGATGTCCTATTGAGTGAAGATGCCTTTATTTAGGGTCATACTCAGGGATTGTTACCTACAATTGAATAGAGAGTTGGAATTCTTCTTATTGACAGGTAGAAGGTTCTTTTAGAGTTGGAAGAGGATTTCCATAAGGTGAGTGTTCTACACCACTTATATAATCATATATTGATGAGGTTTTACAACAAGCTAGATCATCAAGAAGAAGAGGATTGTCATGAGATGGTGTTTTGAGTCCTCATGATTTTTCAGACTCTCATGGATCAAATGGTTATGTTGGATGTTAGTCATTTCAGTGGATTAGTTAGTAACTACTAGACTCTGGCCATGTAGACTCATAGAGACACAACACTCTCTTGGACAGAGTACCAGTAGATGGTCTATTAGGAGCACTACACATTGTTCTTATACTCAGTAAGGATCCAAGAGATTCTTATGTTGCATCATGGTGTAAATTAATTTATAGAGTACATTTTGATTTTCATTTACATTTTTTTACTCTATAGACATTGTTCAATATGGATTCTTCCTGACAATGAAATTTCGGAATGGCCTTAATAGAGATATTAGTCCCAACATGATTACATTTTTTATGCCTATCTAGGATGGCATTCTAAATCCGTTTCTAGGGATAGAGAATGTCCAAGATTAGGGACTCTATGTAGATTATTTAATTGGTGTACATCACAAGGATGATACATATTTAGTGCCTGGGCGGTGATAGATGTCAAGGATCCAAAATTGAAGGCATACCCATGAACAGACTCAAACACAAGGGTCTGTGACTCAGGGTTCACATTGGGGATCTAGTTACCTTAGATAGAGGTATTACTATTCCTATGATGGTCATGGTCACATGGATTTTGATTTCATGACCTTTCATGTAGTCCATAATGTAAGAGCCCAGGATTTTATGAAAACTATTCTTTTAAATTTTATTAATGTCTTGTGTAGTACGCTACACCAAAAGGAGCTTGCACAACACGCATCCTTGACTTGCCTTGCATTACACGCAATCGCAACCTTCCTCGATAGCGTGTGTAGTACGCAATACTGAGTTTCACGAAACAACGATATGCTATTAAAATATTATTAAAACTAGCCGTTATGAATAGTAATAACCACTTTTTAAAATTTTAGAAATTTTAGCTCTCAAAATGGACTTCATTTTTGGATTCGGAGTATCAAATTTAGCCTAAGGTGATATTTTGGTACATTTCGGATAACTTTCATATTCTGATGAATAGTGAAAATTACTAAATTATAATTAAAAACAACTTTTTTATTCGAAATAATTAATAGTGATAAATTATTAATTTGAGTGGTTTTAAAATATATTTAGAATATATTTTTACAATTTAATACAATGTTGGTCATTGGATGTAATTTCACATTTAAACCAGACATAATCAAGTGTCAATCTTTTGATAGATATTGTTTCTTAAAAAACACGCTATTTGTTTTAACAGCGGGATTTAATTATAAAATTAATTAATGCAAATTCTATGTTATGAATTTGGTAAAATGGACTTCATTTTTGAATTCGGAATATAAAATATAGCTTAGGATGAAATTTTGGCATTGTTATGAAAAACATCAATTTTTGATGAATAGTGAAACTAGTAAGTGGTAGTTAAAAAAACTGAATTTTTCATAAAACATAATTTTACCGCTTCTGTGAATGGAATTTCAAAAATCCTAGAGACATGGTTGATGTCAGTAAGTAAAATGTGCTTCAATGAGATGAAAATAATTTTTGGTGAATAGTAACTTTTTACTTTTATTTACCACGGTTAAAAGTAAATAGGGTAATTAAGGGTAAAAATGATACCCTAACACATGTCCTAATTCTATTGAACAAGTGTATCTCGACCAAAAACAACCTTAAGTGTAAAATATTATAATTTAGTCCCACTTGGATTAGATTAGGACATTTATTATTATTTAATTCAAAGAAGAGTTAAAAGAGTTAAAATAAAAGTTTATTTACTAAAACATTATTAATATAGGGTTATACATAAGATAAATTCGATTGTAAACATTCATTAGAAAGATAAAAAGATTTAATACATAATGGTATTTTATTTGTAATTTTTAGACATCAAATAATTTAATTTATTTATGACACAAAGATGATGGAGTAATTATCTTATTAATGAAATATTGACATAATTGATATTATAAATTCCAAAATAAATGTAATTTAAGACTTTTTATGAATCCCACTAATTTTATCGGTTACTATGATATATTAGTGTTGATTTAATCAACATGGTTCGAACATATAATTCTGTTATGACTTTCACAAAAATCATATATCAAATAGTGTCAAAATTGACACAAAATAGTTTTTAAATCTAATATTATATTATTAATTGTTATTTTATTTCTAAAAATCTAAGGCTCAGCCAAAAGACTTAGATAAGGATATATATATTAATAATAAACAATTTGGGGTTCTTTTGGCATGTTATAGTAAGTTTATTAACCACATAGTGTAAGAAAACAAAAAGACACGGTAAAAGTTAAATTATTTAACTTAGAGTTAAATCTAATTGATAAGGTTAAAATAATAACCTAAACTTGTCTAAATCTGATTGGTTGATAGTATTTCAACCCATCCCCACTTTAGCTTCGAAATAAGACCCTTTGGAACCATTATAAACAGATTTTGACTTTAATATAAAATAATATTTTGAGATATTCCTAAGGTGCCCCTCTCCTCCCTTATAAAAGGACACCTCCTCCCCCTCCACCTCACACCAAATTGAGCACTCAAGCTCGGCCAAAACCTGCCGAAATCCCTTCTCCACTTTCCTAGAATAATCCTAGAGGTCCTGGTCTTCTTCAAAGACCAATCTTGGTTCCCTAAGTGAAGGATTCAAAGAGGCGTTTCAAAGAAGAGGTAATATCCATTACCGATCTTTTCAATTTCTTTCTTCTTAAACTTCTTCTTCTTTAGTTTTTTCATGATAAAGTAATAACATCAGTATTTCTTATATACTGATATGTTATTATAAATATGAAACAACTATAATTAACCTTCTATCCATCCTACTGAAAAAGGAAATCACCGCGCGTGCGTACGTACGGAATACCGTCTCCACGCCGTGGTGTAATCTATTTTCCGCCACCACCTTAATTGGATGGGTATAATGGTGTAAATAATAACTATACATAGTTATTACAACATCATATTGATTCTGATATATTGTATAATCCACTCCAATTCAATTCAATATTTATGGAAATGATATCATCACTTGTGCGTACGTACGGACTACCGTCTCCACGACACGATGAGATTCATTCTCCATGTTAACCATTTAAGAATGATTATAAAGTATATATAAGAAATAATAATGAAATATATGAAATTACAAAGCTAATGGATTTATGTATATATATATATATATTTATTTCATCTACTTACTTCCATTCAAGACAATAAGGAAAGGAAAACAACGTTCATGCGTACGTACGGACTATCGTCTCCATGAATGGTGTTTTTCATTTCATTTATCTATCTATTATATATATATATATACTGAATATATATGATATATAAATCATATTTTATATTCTGGAAGTAAGTAAATCATGATATAAGTAATAATAATGTCAAGAACAACAAGTCAAAACACCTACGATAAATGAAACGATTTTACCCAAAACGCTTCTTTAACATGGAATTTACAAAAGAACGGGTAATATAATGTCACAAGTGAACCATATATGATTTCATAACAATGAATATGATTCTGTAATAAGTCAAAAACATTATTTAAATCATTATACAGGAGGTTAGGACACATACGAAGCAAATCGGACCTAAGGTAAGGGAAATATCAAAATCTCATTTTTATCCAAGATTATTTATACTTTGGCATTTACTGGGGTGTATTTTATCATCCAAATCCATGTTTCATCAATATGTAATATTATTTCCATACACCTACAATTGTTTAAATCCATTTTTACCCTTCGGTGAGTTTTTAGTAATATATATGAAAGGAATCTTTTGTCGTTTTTCATACGAGGTACTTTTTGACTTTTCCGACAAAAATACGAAGAATGTTTTTTTAACTTATACGGCAAGAATGGATTTTTAAAACATTATTTTCAAGAAACTTCCTCTACAAGTTTTCAAGTTTATTTTAATCAACTTCTTTTATTTTAAAGTCGTATGACATGTTATGAAAGGAAAAATGTTTTTGAAGTAGAAAGTATATTTTACTCAAGAATGGAGTTCAAGTATTTTATCAAAATTATTTTCCATCTAAGATAATAAAAGGGTTCTATTTTTATCCCTATGATTACATTGGTTTGATTATGTTGTGATGGAAATATTTTTATGAATTCCTTTATCTTATATGAATTGTTTTATGATGTCTTGTTGTTTAAGAATCCCATTTTTATTGCATGGGTTATGCTATGATGTATGTTTTATGATTATGTGGCACACATAAGAAAGGATTCATTATAAGATGGGTGGGACCTATATCTCCCTCCAATGCATTGGGTAAAGATTTTATATCTCATGAGATAGACAGGGATGGAACGGTAGGTTATACCGGTTCAGTGAAACAGGACTGAAACGAGGGTTACTCGATTCAGAAAGGGACTTTGTCCACTAAGATATTCTTGGCAATGAGTCTTGACTAACAAGAAATGATTCTCTATGATTATGTGTGAATGCCACAAAGTTTCATGTTTTAAGTTATGATTATTGTGATTACATTTCACTACCATGATTTATCCCATGTTATGAAATTATGCTCTCTTTTGCAGGTTAAGATTTCCAAAATGTTATGTTCTTATGAATACGATGTGATTGATATTTCTTTTGTTTACCCTTACTGAGCATTTGAGCTCACCCTTTTATGTTTTCTTTTCCCCAGGATATAAAGAAAGGTTTTAGGTAAAAAAAAGGAAGATCTTTATAAGATATGTTGAAGATCTTTCACCACGATTAGAAGATTACGTTCCGAGTTTCCAAAGACACTAAACTATTACGATCCTTGTGTGTGTGTTTTTGTTATGTACTAAGTATTCCACAAATGTAATGTAATGTCAATGTACGTTAAGCTTCGGGTCTCTACAGTTGGTATCAGAAGAAATGTTTAGTCAACCTTTGGAAACCAGGATGCGAGAACTTTAGTGAGATCCCTAGAGATATTTATAAGGTATGTCTAGGGATGTCCCTAAGGATAAGTATACGTATAAGATACAGTCCTAGAACTACGCTAACGATCATAGAATTAAACCTAAGATGTTAGATATTGAAGGTACTCCCCCTTTATTATGTTGTTTTCCCTAGCATGATTTTTGCCTCTCACACTATTCTTTTTGGGATTTAGACGATGGCTGGAACCCGAAGGAACCGTGTTGACCAATGCAATGGACAATGCAATGATTGTCCTCCTGAACAAACAAATGATATGGGAGATGGAGTGCAAAATCTTATTTCTATACTTACACAAGCTATGAATCATTCTGGACTTCCAAATGAGAAGAGAAGGGAACAATATTCTATTGAGTCCTTCATGAGGCAACGTCCACCTTCTTTCAGTGGGTCTTCTGATCCACTTGTAGCTGAACAATGGATCAGTACCACTGAAAAGATATTTTCAGTTCTTCAATGTTCTGAACATGATAAAGTCATCTTATCAGTCTATCGCTTGGAAGGTGATGCTGATCAATGGTGGAATATTATTAAGAATACGAGGCAAAGGGATGAAATTGAGTCCATGGAATGGGACGAGTTCAAGAACTTATTTTTCAGTAAGTACTTCCCTCGTATTCTTCCAACAAAGATGGAGAAGGAGTTTCTTGAACTAAAGCTAAAGGATGATGAATCTGTTGGTATATACGAAGCGAATTTTACAAGACTTTCAAGGTATGCATCTGGCATTATCATCCAACCTGAAAGTAAAGTTGATCGATTTTTCAGTGGCCTAAAACCAAGTCTTCGAAGGGCATTAGCTATAAGAGACTTCGGTAGATATGAAGAAATTGTGCGTTGTGCTATCAAGGTAGAAATGGAAGTTGGTGTTACATATCCATCTCATGGTTTTGACAAGAAAAGAAAGATGGAGTTCAAGGAGAAATCTCAGAATAATGGTGAAAAGAATATGAATGTTTCCTTATGCACAAAGTGTGGAATGAAGCATGGTGGAGATTGTCTTAAAGGGACTAGAAAATGTTTTAAGTGTGGAAAAGAAGGTCATCGAGCAGCTGAGTGTCGAAGTAATGCAAAAAGGGTTTCTAATGACGTGAATAAAGAAAACACTGCAGAGAACGCACCACCAAAACTTCAATGCTTCAAGTGCAAGGAAATGGGGCATTATGCTAATAAATTCCCTAATCCAAGGGTTAGTGATGATCAACATGAGCAACCCCTGAAGGCAAAGGACAAAGGGAAGTCACATGCGATCACTATTGGCAATGCTGAATATGACAACGATGTGGTGGAATGATTAAGTGTTTATGTAATGGGATTCCAAAATAATGTTGTATCATTGAGTATTGCAATATTTATTGATGTTTTATTCAAAGTGATTGAGATATTTTTTGGAAATAAGATGATATGTGCATAATGAAGGGAAAACGAGAAAATGAAATGTTTAATAGTATTCATGAGCTCATGATTGATAAAAGGACTAAGTGATATCATGGTTTGAGTATATAGAATTTTGAGGATTTTGGTATGTGGAAAGTGTTAACTTTAAACTGCATTCATGTTTTCACTATGGTATTCAAGAGAATACATTATTAAGGACTTTGAATGTTTGGAATGTGACCAACAAAAAATATCTTATGATATATGGGGATCAACGATGGTATTAAATCTCTGGTAATCGTTTTCACTATGTTATGAGAGTGGACTGTAGTATTATGGATAAGTCTAAAGATTGAAATGGATTATGTTGGACATAAGTGAGTATTGTTTAAGGATAGAAGTTTTTTTTCGATATTATTGATGGGATGTTATAGTAATGTAGTTTTAGAAAAAGGACAACCTCCAGGACGGGCGACAGCCCATCGCTTCGGACAAGGCTGTGGGAATCGAACCCACAAACGAAGTGCGACTGGCCTTTATCGCCTACCACTGGCCTACAAGAAGTCCCTGTTTAGTAGAAACTAGTTTTATTATATTAAGAAGTATGATATATGAAGTATAATTCCATTTTAGGAAGCATATGTGATTAATCTCACTATAGATCGACTTATGTATATAATTTTTGCTAACCTTTTGTTTGAGACAGATGGAATGACCCGTCATTCTATCACATGATCTACTAACACATCACGAATAACAAATTAAACTTCATTTATTTAAGATATGAAGTGGAAATTGTTCAAGGCATGAACAACAGTGAGATTGTACCAAAATAAAGAAAGTATTTATTCTAATTCAAATTTTCAACTTTAGGGAAATGATCTTGAAAACCAAAAATGATGTCCTAGTGATCTTATACCTGATGAATCAGATGGTACCTTAGATCGTCACAAATTTATGGATTTTTGATTACTGGATTTTCCATAGCCATGTTCTCTACCACTCTCCATCAGAACATGATTGGTTAGATTTCTCTTCCATATCCATATTTTCACCTATGTGGAAACCCAGTGATTAGTTTATTTGGGTAATCGTTACATTTCATACATTAGTTTTTAAAGCCAAGTTTTGGTATTCCTTTTTACGATGTGGGTTTCTATTAAAGAAACTTTCGAATAGTAAACTATTTATAACCCCGACGAATTTCGAGGGTGAAATTCATTTTAAGGGGGGTAGAATGTAACCGCGCGAGATTTTGTGAAAACTATTCTTTTAAATTTTATTAATGTCTTGTGTTGTACGCTACACCAAAAGGAGCTTGCACAACACACATCCTTGACTTGCCTTGCATTACACGCAATCGTAACCTTCCTCGATAGCGTGTGTATTACGCAATACTGAGTTTCACGAAACAACGATATGCTATTAAAATATTATTAAAACTAGCCGTTATGAATAGTAATAACCACCTTTTAAAATTTTAGAAATTTTAGCTCTCAAAATGGACTTCATTTTTGGATTCGGAGTATCGAATTTAGCCTAAGGTGAAATTTTGGTACATTTCGGATAACATTCATATTCTGATGAATAGTGAAAATTACTAAATTATAATTAAAAACAACTTTTTTAATCGAAATAATTAATATTGATAAATTATTAATTTGAGTGGTTTTAAAGTATATTTAGAATATATTTATACAATTTAATACAATGTTGGTCATTGGATGTAATTTCACATTTAAACCAGACATAATCAAATGTCAATCTTTTGATAGATATTGTTTCTTAAAAAACATTCTATTTGTTTTAACAGTGGGATTTAATTATAAAATTAATTAATGCAAATTCTATGTTATGAATTTGGTAAAATAGACTTCATTTTTGAATTCGGAATATGAAATATATCTTAGGATGAAATTTTGGCATTGTTCTGAAAAACATCAATTTTTGATGAATAGTGAAACTAGTAAGTGGTAGTTAAAAAAACTAAATTTTTCATAAAACATAATTTTACCGCTTCTGTGAATGGAATTTCAAAAATCCTAGAGACACGGTTGATGTCAGTACGTAAAATGTGGTTCAATGAGATGAAAATAATTTTTGGTGAATAGTAACTTTTTACTTTTATTTACCACGGTTAAAAGTAAATAGGGTAATTAAGGGTAAAAATGATACCCTAACACATGTACTAATTCTATTGGACAAGTGTATCTCGACCAAAAACAACTTTAAGTGTAAAATATTATCATTTAGGCCCACTTGGATTAGATTAGGACATTTATTATTATTTAATTGAAAGAAGAGTTAAAAGAGTTAAAATAAACGTTTATTTACTAAAACATTTTTAATATAGGGTTATACATAAGATAAATTCGATTGTAAACATTCATTAGAAATATAAAAAGATTTACTAAATAATGGTATTTTATTTGTAATTTTTAGACATCAAATAATTTAATTTATTTATGACACAAAGATGATGCAATAATTATCTTATTAATGAAATATTGACATAATTGATATTATAAATACCAAAATAAATGTAATTTAAGACTTTTTATGAATCCCACTAATTTTCTCGGTTACTATGATATATTAGTGTTGATTTAATCAACTTGGTTCGAATATATAATTCTGTTATGACTTGCACAAAAATCATATATCAAATAGTGTCAAAATTGACACAAAATAGTTTTTAAATCTAATATTATATTATTAATTGTTATTTTATTCCTAAAAATATATGGTTCGGCCAAAAAACTTAGCTAAGGATATATATATTAATAATAAACAATTTGGGGTTCGTTTGGCATGTTATAGTAAGTTTATTAACCATATAGTGTAAGAAAACAAAAAGACACGGTAAAAGTTAAATTATATAACTTAGAGTTAAATCTAATTGATAAGGTTAAAATAATAACCTAAACTTGTCTAAATCCGATTGGTTGATAGGATTTCAACCCATCCCCACTTTAGCTTCGAAATAAGACCCTTTGGAACCATTATAAACCGATTTTGACTTTAATATAAAATAATATTTTGAGATATTCCTAAGGTGCCCCTCTCCTCCCTTATAAAAGGACACCTCCTCCCCCTCCTCCTCACAACAAATTGAGCACTCATGCTCGGCCAACCCCTGCCAAAATACATTATACACTTTCCTAGAATAATACTAGAGTTCCTGGTCTTCTTCAAAGACCAATCTTAGTACACTAAGTGAAGGATTCAAAGAGGCGTTTCAAAGAAGATGTAATATCCATTACCGATCTTTTCAATTTCTTTCTTTTTCAACTTCTTCTTCTTTAGTTGTTTCATGATAAAGTAATAACATCAGTATTTCTTATATACTGATATGTTATTATAAATATGAAACAACTATAATTAACCTTCTATCCATCCTACGGAAAAAGGAAATCACCGCGCGTGCGTATGTACGGAATACCGTCTCCACGCCGTGGTGTAATCTATTTTCCGCCACCACCTTAATTAGATGGGTATAATGGTGTAAAGAATAACTATACATAGTTATTAAAACATCATATTGATTCTGATATATTGTATAATCCACTCCAATTCAATTCAATATTTATGGAAATGATATCATCGCTTGTGCGTACGTACGGACTACCGTCTCCACGACGCGATGAGATTCATTCTCCATGTTAACCATTTAAGAATGATTATAAAGTATATATAAGAAATAATAATGAAATATATGACATTACAAAGCTAATGGATTTATGTATGTATATATATATATGTATTTCATCTACTTACTTCCATTCAAGACAATAAGGAAAGGAAAACAGCGTTCATGCGTACGTATGGACTACCATCTCCATGAACGATGTTTTTCATTTCATTTATCTATCCATTATATATATATAAACTGAATATATATGATATATAAATCATATTTTATATTCTGGAAGTAAGTAAATCATGATATAAGTAATAATAATGTGAAGAACAACAAGTCAAAACACCTACGATAAATGAAACGATTTTACCCAAAACGCTTCTTTAACATGGAATTTACAAAAGAACGGGTAATATAATGTCACAAGTGAACCATATATGATATCATAACAATGAATATGATTCTGTAATAAGTCAATAACATTATTTAAATCATTATACAGGAGGTTCGGACACATACGAAGCAAATTGGACCTAAGGTAAGGGAAATATCACAATCTCATTTTTATCCAAGATTGTTTATACTTTGGCATTTACTGGGGTGTATTTTATCATCCACATCCATGTTTCATCAATATTTAATATTATTTCCATCCACCTAAAATTGTTTAAATCCATTTTTACCCTTCGGTGAGTTTTTAGTAATATGTATGAAAGGAATCTTTTGTCATTTTTCGTACGAGGTACTTTTTGACTTTTCCGACAAAAATATGAAGAATGTTTTTTTTAACTTATACGGCATGAATGGATTTTTTAAAAATTATTTCCAAGAAACTTTTTCTACAAGTTTTCAAGTTTATTTTAATCAACTTCTTTTATTTTAAAGTTGTATGACATGTTATGAAAGGAAAAATGTTTTTGAAGTAGAAAGGATATTTTCCTCAAGAATGGAGTTCAAGTATTTTATCAAAATTATTTTCCATCTAAGATAATACAAGGGTTCTGTTTTTATCCCTATTATTACATTGGTTTGATTATGTTGTGATGGATATATTTTTATGAATTCCTTTATCTTATATGAATTGTTTTATGATGTCTTGTTGTTTAAGAATCCCATTTTTATTGCATGGGTTACGCAATGATGTATGTTTTATGATTATGTGGCACACATAAGAAAGGATTCATTATAAGATGGGTGGGACCTATATCTCCCTCCAATGCATTGGGTAAAGATTTTATATCTCATGAGATAGATAGGGCTGGAACGGTAGGTTATACTGGTTCAGTGAAACAGGACTGAAATGAGGGTTACTCGATTCAGAAAGGGACTTTGTCCACTAAGATAGTCTTGGAAATGAGTCTTGAATAACAAGAAATGATTCTCTATGATTATGTGTGAATGCCACAAAGTTTCTTGTTTTAAGTTATGATTATTGTGATTACATTTCACTGCCATGATTTATCCCATGTTATGAAATTATGCTCTCTTTTGCAGGTTATGATTTCCAAAATGTTATGTTCTTATGAATATGATGTGATTGATATTTCTTTTGTTTACCCTTACTGAGCATTTGAGCTCACCCTTTTATGTTTTCTTTTCCCCAGGATATAAAGAAAGGTTTTAGGTAAAAAAAGGAAGATCTTTATAAGAGATGTTGAAGATCTTTCACCACGATTAGAAGATTACGTTCCGAGTTTCAAAAGACACTAAACTATTACGATCCTTGTGTGTGTGTTTTTGTTATGTACTAAGTATTCCGCAAATGTAATGTAATGTCAATGTACGTTAAGCTTCGGGTCTCTACACATAATACGGAGAAAATTGATAGACCTCTAAAGAAGAGACATCATCTTGATTAGGTATCTCCCAAAAGAGCATATTGGGGTCCTCCGGGAGGTTGGATGGATGATGAGTAGGAATAAATCATAATATATTATCTATGTGGGGAGGTTGATACTATGAAATCCCCCCCCCACCACCACCATAATGTGTCCTAAGTCGGGATCAGGGAGCCGAAAATCAAGGTTAGGGACACATGTAGGCCATAGAGGCTGATGAATCAGTAGCTTAAGAGATTATTAGAGGTATGATATTTGTTTATTCTGGCCCTGAATTACTACTAGTGTAAATATATCTGAGTCATTACATCATTTACTTATACCTTACTTAAGAGTTTAATCTTCTAATTGATATATTATTCTAGTAGTCATGACTATATTTAACTATAAATATGAATTATTTGATATTATATATCTATCTTTTGTGTGAGATTTCTGTTGGTGGAGAAAGTTTCACATGGGACATAAACTTCATCATGATTAAACAATATAAAATCATCTAGGGTATGGAATAGTTATATAAATTTCAATCTCATATTCACTATCATCATAGATGGGTCAGATTCCTTCATACAGTTGGGATGATACTTTCCATTTTTGGTGAGAGGGATATCTAGGTAAAATGAGTGGGTCATGATGGTAGGATGTTAAACCCCATCACCCATTAGTTAGTGAGTTTATCCCTCTGTGAATCAAGAAATTTGGGCTTCTGGATTCCTTCAATAGTGGTGGATTATATGGATTTATTCCCCAAGGATATTTCCAGAGTACCTCCATTAGATGAGTTGGAGTTTTTCATCAACTAGAACCATGGACCGATCTGATATCTTCTTCTGCATATTGCATGTCCCCAAATGAGTTCCATGAGCAGATAGGTGCTGTTGGGGGACCCTTTAGAGTTGGGTTTCAATAAATACGATGTTTCCTCTTAGGATTCTCCTGTCTATTTATTGGAAATGATGAATGAGAGTCTTTGAATTTTTGTGGAATATCAGCTTATGAACCAGGTGACAATTAGGAAATGTACCTCGAACTAAGTATTGACGACTTATATGAACAGTTGTGAGGTGGAGCTAGTTCTCAAAGATCGAACTCAGGCTTTATTATAACTAGTTTATGGTTTTTAAGTATAATTATCCAATCATGTAATTATGATGTAATTAGAAAAACTATGAGTTTATGGGAGATTCCATTCCCAATATGAATTACCCCATTGTGTTTATGTCAATGATAAAATGGTTCTTTAAACCATAGAAGGAACTATATTTGGTTTTCTTCATTGAATACAGACTCATATAAACTATTTTAGTGGAAGAGCATGCATTTCAATTGAGAATGATTCTTGACATACTAAGTGAGAACCAGTTGTAAGGTATTCTTTTAATGATTTTGTTTTGGAACTTCTAGGTTCACATTATTTGTTTTGTATTTTATGATCATGGATTATTTTTGTACAAGGAGAATATTAATATAGTGCTTCTTTGGGGTCCACCCAAGAACATGTAATATATTTGGAGTTTTCATAGCACTATATGGTAATATAAGAGTTTTATACCTCCCTTTGTAGAGTAACAGTCACCTTGACATCCCTCATGTGGATAGGGTAACTATATATTTTGACTAAGAAGTTTCATGTATCCTTCAACCAGTTGAGGATATGGTTGAATAGTGATATTTTTTTGAGATAGTATGTATTCATTAGAATAGAAATGTGGTGGAATATCCTCTTAGTAGGAAGTACCATTCATTCTTGTTAAATGATGTGTCTAAGTAGCTAGTTTCATTACGTCCGACACTTGATGCAGAGGAGGGTTCAATTTTTCATCATTTGATGGTGTCTTCTCCTTCTCCACTTTAATGTGAGAGGGAGGATCATTTCTGAGACATTTGCTGTGAGGTACATTGTTGTATGATATCATTTGAAGATTCACATAATGGATTTTTAAAGGTGGGGATCGTGTAATCCTTTTTCAAGGATGGATGGTGGTTCTGGTCAGGATGAAAGAGGAGTTATGGAAGAATTTTCACACATCCCTCATGGCTATACGTACCATCATGATAGAGAAGTAAATAAAAATTTAGTAGTAGTTTCTTTGTGTTGTCCTAAGATAGAGAATTATTGAGATTTTTTCCACTGTCTCACATTTTTTTATATTAATGTGGAGCACTAGGTACCCATAGGCTTGATACGTCTACGTAACATCCTAATGTGGGAATGTTACAACACATCTATGTACTTTTTTGCAGGACTCCCATAGACAGCGTTAGGTTATGATTCCGAATGGGTGGTAGTTGACCAAATTACAATGTCGATGCACTTTCCTTCCATAAAGGATCAGAAACTAGTGGATTGTTTTAAAAAAAGCGTATGGTGTTTCATTTATTTACACGGGGTACTACAAACAGTTTTATCCAAGTGTGATGAAAATTTTACGACATAGTTGTAGAGTGGACTTCAGTGGTATTTGGGGTCCATTTGAGGTTGAGAAAAAAAAATCTTCTATATAATGTTGGGCATAGAAACTATACTATCTAAGTGATGGAGGATATATTGATGGTTTTCATATTAGACATCATCTATAGTTGGTAGAAAAACTTTCTATTCTTATATTTTCCTTAAAAAATAGTTATCACTCTACTATTAGCATCAAAACATTCACGTCAATATATGGGAGAAAATACAGGTCACCCCTATAATTGTTCTTTGTTAGTAAAATTTATCTTTTTCGATATAGATGGTTCTTATGATGACCATGATGTTTTGTATGATCTGAGAGTGGGTGAGTATAGAAAATATCTAATATAAATCATATAAATCTTGTTGTCATAGGCCATTGTAGTTTGATTAGGGAGACCATGTTTGCAAGAGATACTACCCATGTCGGGGATTGCAGTGTCTAAGGTGGGGAGTGGAATGATCATTGAGTCTCATCAAGCCATTCAAGATCATACATAGGGTTGTAGAGGTCTCTCACAACCTAGCCTTTCTCCCATAGTTAGAGAGGTTGCATGCGGCCTTCTATGTGTCACCGCTGAGGAGATATGTTCACGATCCCACACACATTATCGACTTGGGTGAGCTAGACATTGACGTTGGAACCACCTTTGTAGTGTACCTTGTGACGATTTAGGATCAACATGAGTAGATTCTAGGAGGATTCACTATGCACTTTTTATGTGTTTTGGTACCCTAAGAGTGTGATAGAGAGCTCCTTGGAGTGAGAGTACTAGATGAAAGCTCAATTTAACCACATGTTTTATTAGTTTTGCATTTTGGGTAGAAAATAATTATAAAAAGGGGAAATTTACAGATTCCTTATTATCTATTCATTACTTTGGATTATTAAATAGATTATTTTCAAAGTCAAGGATTGAGACGGAGCAATATTTCAGGGCCCTGTGAGATCGAAATTTATAGTATAAATATATTAAAAAAAATAATATCTCTCATGAATATTTTTACTCAAAAAGTGAACTAAATCCAAATATGGGTCTTCAGTTAAAAATGAAATACCACTGTTGAGCTCATAACGTGGTTGTTTCTCCAAGAACGACCTAAATTTGGTCATTATTCAATGTCCGGTTGAGGTCATCATTGCGAATGTTTTTAATTAAAATAAATAATTATTTTTGTATATTATTAAAATTATATAATTTGATTATCCCTCAGTAATACGACACTATATAAATTATTTATGGTTAGTCAAATAAACCGTAGGATAATTTGGATGATATTTGAGCATTATTCATTAGAGGGATGAGGATGGAGGGTGAAAGTGGATCTAATCGTGGTGACTCAAGAGTTAGAAAAAATAAGTGGATCCCCACATCAATAGATGACTTTTTATTCACTAATGATCATCCCCAAATTGAGTTAGGGAACATTAATTTTTTAATTCCTCCATTCTTGGAGCTATCAAGCTTGTATTTGTATTATCAAATTCAATTCCATGGTTACACACACTTAGAATGAGCCCATTTATCATATTAATTTGGTTATTTAATTTATTTTCATAATTATATTTTTCTCATCCTAGTTATCCCTTACCTATACTCGATACCATAGAACTCTTATACCATGATTAATGCCCCTTTGTTATTGTTCATTTATTTTACCTAATCATTGAGATATTCACTATTGGCCTATAATTTTTTGGTTTGACATTATCATGTGGATCCATGTTTGATCAAAAACCCAAATTCACATTGGTTTATTGAATGAAATATGGGTTGGTGTTTTTTAGATGGATAAGGCAGTATTATAGGTGTTTCTTCATGGATCATGGATTTGAATTTGTAATTGTGGTGACATGATGTGATATGGAAAATGAAAATGAAGGTTGTGTCATGAATGTGATTAGAAATCTATTTTATGGAAACTGGAGTTCTAGAATTGATTGATGTAGGCATTCCCCACTGATATCAATTTTTTAAATGATGTTCATCATTGTAGTAAATTCAGATCATTTGAAACCACATAATTTTATAGAATTTCCCAAACTAAAATACATGTAGTTTATAAGTACACAGGATGTATAGTCCCCTAGCTGTGGTTGATGGGGTTTAGGACCAATTATGGATGAAATGATGGGTGTTGGTCCCCACATACCATTTTTCATTACCCATCCTTGAATTAATTGTACTGTATGTATATCCTTGGGTCCCTGAGTACATGTATTCATCATATTACCCATAGAAATTCCATGTATTGATACATCAACAATTGTTCTATGTACCATCCTCATATTCTAAGCCCCCATAATAGGGTGTGTGGACCCCTATATACACTTTCTAATCCTTTTGTGATTATTATTTTTCTATTACCTACATCGTTTAGATGCATATTTTGACCCATGACTAGTATATCTTTATTAGTTTTTAACATAAAATTTTATGGTGGCCTTATTTGTAAATTTTACGATATGGCATGATTTTTTTTGAGAATGAAATATATTTAGTAGATGCTTGAAAATGGCGTGATTGGGAAGGATCAAAGGAGATGCATTGTTAATATGGTCATCCCAGTTCGCACTAGGGAGAAGGTCCTCTATCAATAGAGATATTAAACACCTATTATTTAGGGGACAATGTCTCTTATAATTCTACTACATATAGATATGATACTACCTTATACTTTATAGGGAGTGGTTACTATATCTAAAGAGGTTCAATACCCTATATTCATGCTCTAATGGGGCATGGGTCCTCCACAGAATTGTAGCTCCATTGTATGTGGATCTTAGTGCTTAGGTGTCTACCCCTTTACTGAGATATTGAAGTGGTTGTGCATGATTTTTAGGATCCGAGATGGACCCTTAGATATATAGTCATAATCCTGAACAAGTTGGGCAGTGTAGATAGAGAACCAATTTGATTATAATTAGGTTTTCATTTTGAGAATATATATATATATCTATAACTGTTGGGTAATCTTTTCTCCATACATAGGGTTGACTTGATCATTATTGTGTCATTTATGGGCCCCGTATTTTTTTCAGGATACCCCCTTAAGTATGTATGTAATCACCCCTACATGGGTTTTGGCTATACATTTAGGGTCATATGTAGATTAAGGGATTATCAGTGGTAAATTTGGTGGGGCATTCTGGTACTCGGGTGCATTGGACTACATATGGTAGTCAAGCATGGATATTTGGATTTGAGATATCTTTTAATTTTTATTCCATTTTGAGTCAGTTTTGGACTTCATTTATTGATTGGGCATGTATTTTTATCATTTAAAATTTTTTTTATATATTTTTTAGTTGTACTCAGATGTATTTCCTATAGTTTATTACATTCAGGGTTTTTCATTATATTTTTTAGCTTTCCCATTTTAGTCCTCATCACTGTTTCATATAGATTGTTGGGTTAGTACATACATGTACATTAGGAAAACGCCTCCCATTCCAATTACTCATTTTCATTTTTTTCTACTACCCCTAGCCTATGGAGGTGGGATTGGGGTTGTGGATGTTTGTCTCTCCCCTATCTTGGTAATACATTATGGGTTGGTTAGTTATAGAGTGGTATCAGAATAAGTTCCTCCATTGGTTAGTGTGTGGATTTACAACCATGATGATGATTGGTTTGGATGTTTTCAACACATCATGCTGATAAATTTTTTTACATGAACAATGGTACATGCATCATATAAGATTGAGTCCTTTGATTGTGATTCTTTAGTCATCTATCCATATATATTCACATCTTACGATCATACATTTTGAACTAATTTATGAGGAATCCATGCCGAATGTTAGGTAGGGTACTAAGATGGGATCATTATGACGTTTCATCAAGTGATGATGAATCCGATCAAGGTCATACTCTTGGGAATTGTCCTCTTGGAGATGATAGATAAGTGATTCCCAATATTGAACAATTGAATATACTATAAATTAAATATGGAAGTCTGTTTAGTGCTCTATGAATTTTATTGCAATATAGATAGCTAATGTTTTATAGTGACCTAGATCCTCAGGTATTACAGGATTGTCTCCAGTCAATGGTTTGAGTCTTTAGGAATTTTTAGACCCTGACAGATCAGATGGTTTTTGTTGTATCTAGTCTTTTCCATGGAGTAGTTGAGCACTGGTGGAGTCTAGTCATGCATACTCATGATGAGGTCAAACTCTCAGGGATAGGCTTCAAGTAGCTATTCCAAGAGGAGCACAAATTTTTGTCTTTATACATAATATTAACTATGGAGATGATTGAGCTATATCAGGGTGACATGTTGGTTATAGAATAAATTTTAAACCTCACAATACTTACAACATACTCCCAAAACATGGTTCTCATGGTTTCCCCAAGGAGTAGAAGTTTTAGTTTGGATAACATAGAGATATTTGGACCATTCTAGTTTCCTTTTGTCTCACTACATATACAGGATAATAGGAGTAGGACATACTGATAGAGAGACTACTAGCTAATGGAAGCCATAAAAATTATTTAATCAGTGGACATTATGGGGTTGAGTTATCTACAATGTCTGTAAATCAACATGTGTTGAAGTATCAACACATGAGGCATACCGATGCACGAACTCTTACACATGGGATTTTGTCTCAAGGTTCACCCAATTGATATTGTTATCCAAAATAGTTGAATTAATTTTCATTAAATGGGAATGGTAACTTTGATGGTGAATATGTGAACCATAATTAAAAGAACCACATATAGACAGTAGATGGACCTCCATAGCTGAAAAAACACCATGATCAGGGATCTATGATACATGGATAGGGTGGCCCACAAGGAGGAAGGGTTGGAAAAGGAGTATAAGTATCTAAATATTGAAGACAAGTGGGTGGTGTATAACTCTATGATTTAACCCATTTACTACCACTAGGAATCCTATATAAACTACATGGAGCTATTTTTTAGGTACATGGATAGTTTCAATCTATGGAGGGATATGAACAGGCTCCACATCAGATGATTCATGGTATGATATATATTTATTCTAACCATTAATTAGTACTGGTGGACATAAGTTTCTGTCCTACCTTCAAATCCACATACCTAGTTTGAGATAATAGTCATCTAGTTGATAACATATCTTGGTTTCTATGGTAAGTGGTACCTTAATTGAGTAATTATTCAATGTCACTTTTCTTTTTGTAATGTCATATTTCACATGGTGGAGACGGTTTCACAGGTGACATATTGGTCATCACAATGAAATCGTATGGGTTAATTTTGGGTATGGAATTATTATCTATAGCTAAATCCAAGATATAATGTCATCCCATATGAGTCATACGCCTTTAAATACATGGGACCATATTCTTCTTTGTGGGTGGGAGAGATATCATAGAAGAATGAATGTGTCTTTCTAGTAGGAGGCTGAAATCCATCACCCATAAGTTGGAGAGATGATCCCTTTCCCTAGCTGGCTCTTCATGAATCTTTATTATATTTGTAGTTCAGTATTATATGAATATATTCCCCATGAAAATTATGAGACTATATCTATGGTGATTTTCAGTTTCTCATCAAATTCCATCTCATGACTACTTTGATATCTTCTTTGGAAAATTAGATAGCACCTACCGAGACCTGAGAGCTGAGTTTGTAGTTGGAGGATCCTCTAGAGAAGTATGTCATCATACACAATGTGGCCATTTAGGAAACTCAAGTCTTATTCACCAAAAACAAATATGGTGACATTCTATATTGTGTAGATTATTATCACCTAAACCAAGTGATGATAAATAAAAAGTACCCCTTGTTGAATATTAATGACTACAACGATAACCTGTGCGGTGCATGATTTTTCTAGACGATTAATATCATGCCTATCTATGACTACTTTAGGTGTTTTTATAATGATATTAATAATACAAAATACTAAAGTCATAGCATACATAATTAGTTTATAGTGATTATGTTCGGTGAAAAAATGTCCCCACCATGTCTATGGATATTATAAACTGGATCTTCCTACCATAATGGGTCTAATTTATTGTTATATACATTTAATATATATCTATATACATGGAATCAGAGGAAGATCATGTAGGTAACCTAAAATTGTTCTAGACTTACCCAGGGAGATCAATAATCATGGTATGCTCTATGATTATCAACTATAGATCCCAATGGTTAACCTTCAATGGAATGTTATTTGTGGGCATGGATTAGTTTTGGAAACTATTAAGATTAATGAAGTTAATTCCTGGAATCCACACAATAGTGTGCCAAAATTATGTTGTTTTCTTGCATTTCGAGTGTACTATAAAAGATCCATATTTTACGTTTCTAGAGCAGCATCCCCTTTGACATTCGTAACATGGAATGGGAATCAATTTATCTGTAAAAGTAGTACCACGGTTCTTTCATGAATTTGAGGCATAAGTTAACCAATTCTCATGTACTAAACTATACGAGGAGGGAGTGGAGTGCATGGTGTATTTTTATTCCTCTAGTTATAGTATTGGATATGTTTTGATGTAAAAAAGACAGTGATCATATACTGTTCAATGCATTTTTGAACCCATGAGAAGACCCATGAGACTCATGAATTAGAATTAAATGTGGTTTTATTCACTCTCAATATGTTGAGAAACTATAATCTGGTAGAGTACATTGTTTTTCAATAATACAATTATATTCCATGGTGTATCTACACTAAAGGAAATATGATCCTATGATAGAGACATTGGTTAGAGTTTCAATAGAACAATAGCATTGAGATAATATATAATCCATAAAACATAAATGTGGTGCAATATTAGCTTAATAGTTAGTCAAACTCATAATTGGTAAAGAAGTTTTATGATTAGTTGGATTCATTGTTGTTGACCCTCGTATAATATGAGGGTGTAATTTTTCTTCATTTGATGGTGTTGCTTCCTCCACTCCTTCAGCTTAAGGGGAAGGATCAGTTGGGAGACATCAACATTGATGAACATTGGGATAAGATATCCTTAATAGATTCACATTATCGGTTTTATAAAGAATTTTTGAACATCATTCTCTTCCAGGGATGAACTTTGGTTTTAGTCGTGATATCGGAGGTGGTTTTGACATAGTTTCACAAATCCACTTTTTTTACACCCTGACATGAAAAATTTGTACATATAACTTCAGTTAAAGATTTAATGGGATGTAAAGATGTGGAAAATAGATGATATATTTTCTCATTACCAAATAAGTAAGTAGGTTAAGGATGAGGAGTAGGCTCTGATTAGTTTAACACATACCTTTGAGATCTCAGGGTATAACTGGGATAATATATCCATGGACTTTGTGACATTAGTCCCATTGATGGAGAGATATCATGATTCAATTTGGGTGGTATTTCGCTTCCGTACAAAGTATTAACTCTTTCATAACATCAGAAAGACAATATTAGTTAAAAATATTTGGAAATTATATATATGGGAGATCATTATAATAAATGTAGTTTCCTTGAAAATTGTCTCTAATCATGACACATAATACACATCACGATTGTGGATAGGGTTGTAGGAGTCCTTCAAGACCCAGTTGAGGATTATTATGTCATTTCAGAAACATAATAATTGGAAGAGCATGTGGGATATCCAGGTGTTGAAGAATATATTAAGGTCTACAATTTCAGATATCATCCAGAGATGGGCGGTCCACCTTCCATTTGTGAAGTTTCTAATGATGTCAATTATCATTCTACAAGTACCAGTGGAACCTTTCAGGGAAATATACAGGAGACCATATAAGTCACTACTATTCTAACCCAAGGGTGATTATACTTATCTTATTAGGAAAGGTATGAGGAATATGTTGACTGAGAGGGTTCTGGTGATCCCAAGAGGATGAGGAAAATCCAGAGCTAAAAGAAATATTATGATGATTGATAGAATAATGCCCTGTATTTAGATCCATGAGACCATGTTTTCATGAGAAACTCACCATGATAAAAATTGTAGAGGTATGGTCATTGATGCAAGCTGTCCCATAGGATAATCTGATAGTTAGAGGTATTGTAGAGGTTTGGAAGGTTTTCTTACAACCTAATCTAACCCACATAGTTGGAGTGGGTTCATAACATCATCCATCTATTGTAGGTAGAGAGATACATGCATGGTTGAATTCAAGTGATTAACTGGGGAGAGATGGACATTGAGGATTGAAACACCTTCTCATAGCACCCAATGGCTATCAAATATCAGATTTAGTGGATCATAGGAGGAGAATCTATTCCCGTTGTTTGTGTGTTGTGGCATCATGAGAGAAAGTAAGAGTGAACCTTGGAGAAAAAGAGTCAGATATGTTGTATATATCCCCACCCGTTTGATTATTTTTACTTTTTGAAGAGAAAATACATAAATGTTAGTATATTGTAATTAATATGGATTATCTATTTATTAATTCAGAATATTATATTGATTTTATTTTAGATTCCAGTGAAATGGATGAATTATATTTTGAGGACCGGAGATCTAGAATTTATATTATAAAATTAATAAATAAAATAATATCATGAACAAGTAATTATCTAAAAAAAGGGTAATATCTAAAAAATAGAACATAATATCATAAATTTTAGACCATTATTTGGTTTAGAATGATGGAATTACCCTAGGGATGACCTAATGTTGGTTAGTACCAGATGTTTGGATGATGGAGAAATTTGTGGTGCATTTAATTGAATTAAATAATAATAAAATTAATTTTTTTAAATGAGAAAATATAATGAATACTCTTGAAAGATACCACTTCATAAATTATCAAGGGAAGGACACATAAACCTTGGGAGAATTGAGCGTTATTTATTGAATTATTCATTAGATGATCAAGAGAGAAGTGTGATAGTTGATCTGATCAGGATGAATTGGTAGTTAATGAACACTTTTGGATCCCCACATTGCTTTAATATGTGTTTTTCACCAATTATCGATCAAAATGTACTAAGGGGTCTTTATTTTTTAGAATTATCCCAATTTTCATTCAATCAAGAATTAATTTATTTTATCTTCATTAATTTCATGATAACACACACTTCCTATGGTCCCATCAATTTAATTAATTATGTTTATTTGATTCACACTCGTTATTACAAATTTTCCATTATAATTACCCTTATCCTTTTTTCATTGGACAAAACAATTGTTGAATGATTGATTTATCATTTTTCTTGATCATTTCTCCCACCTGTTCTTCTCATTCATTGTTGATGTCTTATGTGGCTTCAGTTCTATATTTATGGGAAGGTATGAGAGTTATAAAAACCAATATTTATGATGGTTTGGATAAATATAACGATGGTTTTATTTTAATTGTAGATTAGGATGGATTTTTAGTGTTCCTTTAGGGATATTATATATGAATCTGTGTGTGTGGATACACAATGTGATATGGGAATTAGGGATAATGCAAGTCTCATAGGGGTGATCAGGAATCCAATTTTTTACCACAAGAGGTATGAAATAGATAAAAAAATAAACTTATCCAAAAATATAATGTGGTAATTAGGTACAGAATATATCCAAGCAGTTGGATTAGGGTAAACAGTGGTAGGTTCAGGTAATATCTAAACAACATGTTGTGTAGTCTAGAAGATTATGTTCCATGAATTCCCCTATTATTAAAGACTAGGGTTTAAGACTAGTAAAGGATGAAGCATAATGTCAGGAGTCCCACAAGCCATGTTCGCTTACCTGAGAAGCCACGACATGAACCAAATGTATGCACCCAGGTACCTAGGTACCCATACAAGACCTGTGTCTCATGGACATGTTATACACTGAGACATATCCATCCATGTCATGTACCAACTGTACACAACTAGGAAGACGATGTAGATAGACATGTTATGTACCAAAAAACATGAGAATGAGATGAAATAAACTGGAATAAGATAAGATTAATGGCCAGTGTAACATGTAAGGATGGAAACTATGTGGACCCCCCTTACAAGCCACTTACTCCCTTAATAATATTATTACTCTCGTATATCATTCATTTTTAATTTTAGTTAATCTCACGAGTAGCCTAGCATGAGAATATTTCTTGTAGAACATGGTTTTTCACTTATATGTGGACTTTTAGATATGATTAATTATGATCTAAGAATTATTTTTTACAGGTGATACTAGTTGACTGCAGTGATCAGGCATGATCATAAAATCATCCGAGTAGAGATAGTACTCCCCTCTTAGAATTGGGTGTATGTTCACTATTAGTGGGTAATGTTCTACCTATCTCACTAAGACATGGGACCTACATATATCATATACATATAGATATAGTAGACACCATACATAATATTTTGTGATACCTCTATCAAAAAATTGTTACTCCCACATATTTGAGATCCAACAGGGTTCGGGTCCTCTATAGAGTTGTATCTACGTCATTATATACCACTATGGTGACATGATTGAACCTCTACATTGATTCTGATGAGGTTATTCATGAAATAGTGAATCATAGATGGACACATCATGCTATAGGTTTACTCTTATACTATCTAAGATATAGATACAAATAGATCACTTTCAACACCTCCTCAATCCATTTTTTTTATTCTTTTTAAATTTTATGATGGAATATTATGGAAAATTGGTATCCACACAAAAACCTCAAAAAACCACTCGCACAAATCCCACTTCAACATCAACATACAACATACTAACTTCAAAAAACAAAATCCTGCATCACCTAGAACCCAAAAAACCATTATACAGTCTTCAAATAAACTTTTAGATTTCAAATTTCAAATTTCATGACATCACTGCCCATCTTGGTAACCGAGACATCTTAATTATCCTAACTTCCTCAATTCTCACTCCCATCATGAAAATCACCATGTCCCAGAGACGCACCCATTTTCACATCAAACCAAAAAATCGATGAGATTCTATCGGCATCCATTGTTGAAAAAAGATTCAACTTCTCTATCATACTGAAAACATGAAAATTCATGCCATCATCAACCGATTTAGCTGATTCCTCACACCAAAACACCAATGGTGACAATGCTAGCTTAACAACACCATCATCTTCCTTGTCCAAACACCACACTTGACACAACCTCATCATGGCAAGACTAAGTTGGAAAAAACCATACCAAATGTAGAAGCTGAAACCATTACTAAACCAATAGAATTCATATCCACCACCGTAGAAGAAACACATAAATCATCATCAAAATTGCGAGAAACGTATTGCATGAGAAGGAAAAAAATTTCCGCAAGATCCCACCACCCAAAACCATTAAGGAACCACCGTTCCAGATCCAAATCGTAGTTAAGAAGAGGGAATTGACGTCAGGGAAGTGGTAAGGTAGCTGTTGCTTCCAAACAACATCATATCACCTAAACTTAAATTAGAATCCAAAACAATGATATAAAAAAATGGGAATTCCTCATATGTGTTGTGTCTTATGCAGATGATAGACACAACTGTAGTGACATTAGTAGATCATAGAGGTACCTAGGTGAATTTGACTATGAATGTGGTCGAGCATAAAGATCTATATTTATCCTCTTTCATAATATATTTTTTAGTTTTTTGTAGGTTGGGACTTCATTTCTGGATAGGGAGAGTATTTTCAGCTTTATGCTTTGGTTGTATTTTTGTGTTTTATTTTTACATTGATGTATTCCCTATAGATTATTTCATGCTTGGTTTACTTATATGTGTTAGAGTACATTACCATTTTATTCATCTACATTTCTGCATGGGGATGGTTTAGTGCATTTATATAGGCACTTTAGGAAATAGCCTCACATTTTAGTTATGCCTTATCAGCTCTTGTCACAAACCTCTAGCCTATTTAGGTGGGCCTCAGGTTGTAGAGGCTCAGATCTGTTATGTCCATGAAATCCTTAGTGGGATGAGTCATTATATGAATAAATTATATCTATCTCCTCATCCAGAAAATGGGAAACAAAACCATCATTCATGTGTACGATATACTACCACCTCATGGAAAAAAGAAATTAGTTTTCCATCACATTCCCTCAAGACTAAATTATAATTATATAATTAAGGTATATATTTCATATTCATTGAATATGCATCATTCAAAAAATATATTATATCATTTACCATATTACATTTCAATTCAATGAATAATGATAAGGTCGTTCATGTGTATGTGTGGACAACCACTTATATGAAGCGATGTGATTAATTTTTAATCACCACGTCACATGGATTATATATATAATAATATTTAATGAAGTAATATGATATTTATAACATTATGATTCTTGTGGAATGATAAAATAAAAAGTCTATTGTCTAAATAATGATCAATAATAAATGGAAACATCGCTCTTACATAAATAAGACCTATCATCTTCATTATTATAATGTATATCATATGTCATAAAAAATTTTAATGGTTGTATTTAAAAATATAATTACTATATTAAAATTATAATTATTTTATTCTTATTAATTTTGAAATTATTTGATAATTACGCATTTGAATATAGCCAATATTCTAAAAAAATTATGGACATATGAAAAAAATAACATCAAAACATCAAATGTGAAATTGAAGGATTAAGTAATTATTATAACTAGGTAATACGTGTGATAATCAAAATAAAAACTAGTAAATTTTATTAATAATTTAATTAATTCAAATATCATTGTTATTTTGGATGAAAAAGACCATATGTGAAGCATTAGTCTCAAGGTAAGGAACATCCCTAAAAAATCATTTGATAATGTTTCATAAATATAATATTTTTCTTCCATATCCATATTTTTAATGTTATTGATGTTTTTATATGTACATAAAATATTTATAAAGTAAACTACATGTCACTTATGAATATCATCAAATGATTTTCCAGTGGAATATGTTTTTATTTTATATTTTTACAATAAAAATAAAAAATGATATATTTTAAAGTATCTAGAAAAAATACTTCTCACACCACCATAACCATTATTTCTTGTTTGTATGCCAGTATAAAATATGATGTTTTTTATGGAAACCCCCCATTCCCAGTATTATATAATTTTTGGTTTTGAATATTTTGTTTTAATGAAACCATATATATCTATTTAAAAAAAAGTTTTTTTATGGGTGCAATGAATGTTTTATTACTGTATAATAATTACTCTGATTGGATTATTTTATGGTTCTTGGTAATTTTCTATGATGATTCTTGGTTCAATTATAACCCAAGGAATGGTGGTTCCTTAATAATCTATCGATGGGTGGTTATGTTATTTACCAAAGAATGTTCTTTCCCTGAAAATCCAAGAACTAGTGTGAATATTATAGCTCTATAATGCATTGGTTAAAAATAAAGAGTTAAATAATTAGGTATCTCATAAAATATTGATGGAATATATTATGATTGTAATTATATGTATACATATGTTGGTTATTTCAATTTTAACTATGATGGTCACTCCAATTATAATGATGATGGTTATTCTATTTATAATTAAGAGTGATATGAAAATGATGCACCTAGTTACCAATATGATTTATTTATGATAGTTATGGGTGTTTATGGAAATATATGGTTTTTATATGGGAAAGGAATATATATTATACGTCAAATTTTTGGATCAATAAATTTTTGAATAATCTTCAATTTTTCGTTAATGATTTAAATGAAACCATTATGATTTTTATTTTTACATAAATAATTATTATGATTTTTTTGTAAAATGTGTTTGGTAGAGAAGGTGATATCATAGCTAATAAAAATTTATTTTGTTCCAAAAGAATATTTTAAATAATAAAAATTTTATATTTATACATGGACTCCATGTTGATTTCATTATTTTTATGTCCGTTACAAGGCATTTTGTGATAATCTCACAGTTTTAAAATTTTTTCACATGGTTTAAGGATGCGTAATGGAAATGAAAAAGTCATGTTAAAGGTTTTAATGATTTTCTATTAAATTAAATCGTATTTTATTTTAAAAAATTTAAATTTTGAAAAATGGATTCTAATCAAAAGTTTCCAATTTTTATAATATGTCATTATTATATAAATTTTTTGACCTAATTCTCTAAAAATATGATCCTAAAATATCTTTTGGAATGTAAGAAATTTAATTTTAGATTAATGAACCTTGATAATGTTATTTTTAAAGAAATATCCTTAAAAAATCCCAATGAATGTATTTTACCATATTAAATATCTTTTTAAGATCTATGTAACACCTTAATATTCTAAAATAATAATTTTTTTTAAATATCATATGTAACAAACTACACCATGATTAAAATATTTGTGAAAAAAAATCATTACATTTAATCACGTCGATAACTTGTAGTATACAAAAACTCCAATCTAGATGA
Source organism: Viscum album (assembly GCA_963277665.1). NCBI lineage: Eukaryota > Viridiplantae > Streptophyta > Magnoliopsida > Santalales > Viscaceae > Viscum > Viscum album. The sequence goes on along the minus strand of OY728128.1, from coordinate 788,104,679 downwards.
ACCATAAGAGAGTATAACATTATAACCATGTATTTAAATTGTTGGGTATTAATATGACTGAATTTATTATTAAAATTATATGGTTTCTATAAGGGCCTGAAATTCTAATGAAAGAGAATTTTATTTGATAATGTGTGTGATACGCAACACTAAGCGCATAAGAGAATATAATATCCATAGATATTAAAAAATAATTTATATTTTTAATAAATTCAATCTATGGATTTAAATGCAGAAAATAATGAGTTATCTTGTCTTACAAACAAAAAAACATTATTCGATAGCTTGTGTTACATGAAAGAATGTGTTTTACAGATCAAGAATATATTGTGGAAAAATTACTATATGATATAAACTATCCATTAAATTAGTTTTTTTAATAGGATTTACTAAATTATGAAATTTTTATGGGTTACAAAAATATGAAGTTAATTCATTTGTTATTAACTAATTATAAATAAATATAAAAACCAGTTGAATATGAAGGTAAAGTTTTTATAAAATTATATTTTTATTTCGAGAAATCAAATTTATATGGGTATTTTAAATTAATTAAAATTAGGGATGATATAAATATACTATATATGTTATATATTCAATAAATTATTTTTAACAATTATAAAACAGATTCCATTGGCATAAAATAATAAAAACCAAATATTACAAAAAAAACAATACTTTTTATAAAATCAATTTTGTCGCCTTTTAATTGTGAATCGTTTTTAAATACAATTTTTTGAACAAATATATATTTTATATGTCAAAATAAAATTTATATTTAAAATATTAACTTAAAAAATAGGTTACTGTGATTTTTTTGGTAATTTTATTTTAATTTTCATTTTTTAATGACTAGTAAAAAATAAGGAATTTAAATTCAAAAAATCTTTTTTGTCTAATTTTTTATAAGGCCAATTTTTTTTAGTTTTAATGTTTTATTGGATTAATTTTTTATCAATTAATCCAATTTATAGCATTAGAATCAATATAAATTTGAAATGGAATATAAAAGAATAGAAAAAGATTGCATCTTTTATGTTTAAAACCTTTCAATTTCATCTTGTATGTGGGATTAAATTTAAATTAATTTTTACCACTTTTGTTATTGGAATTCAGAAAACTAGATTCATTATTTTGAATCAGGGTAATATATAATGTCTAATAAGTTCAATATAGTTTTTTATAAAAAAATTATATAATTTAATATTTACACCCTATAATCCCTTATAACCAATCCTTTCCATTATTAGAGCAACTTGTCATAGTAAAAACGTTGGTGGAATTACCTTTGAAAAACGTACAAGAATATCACTCCTCCGCCTCTATAAAAAGGAACTCACCTCTCCCACTAACTCACACATCTCTAGAATCATTGCATTGAACACGATCATATACAATATCCCCTCAACGTCCCACTCATAAACCTATAATCGTCACCTTGGAAGTAAATCCATCAATGGAATCCCATCAGTGCAGTAAAAATGAACATAGAAAATTAATAGGCAACATTCTTCCACAAGTTATATTATATTAAATTTATTCTCCACCCTCTAAGAACTTCACATTAAATTCGTACATAACAACACAAGTATCATCAATATACTGATATTTTTTTTACTCTATTGGTTTTACCTAAAATTACACACACGTCCAACTAATTGGTAACGAACTTACTATTTTTGTGTTTGATGAACTACCTTCTCAAAAAATGATGTAATTAATTTTTTCCATTACCAAACCCCATGGATCGGAATTATGATGGAAATTATATTTATATGTTATATATATGATATTTATATTTTAATTATTCTTATATAGTTTTTTTATAAAACATACCCTTACACAGTACATTTTTTTAAAATAAGATAACATAGTTTGTGGATGTGTGGACTACCACCTATTCAAAGAGATGTGATTCATTAATGTTTTACATGGAATGTATAAATGATAGATTTAAAATAATCATATAAAATATATGGTAAAATTATTATACTGTAATCCTTATATAATTATATATAATTTTTTTCAATCATTCAAATATGACAAAGAAATGGAAGTGACATCCATGCGTATGTATGGGCTAACATCTCCCTAAACCATCCATTCAATTTCTCATCATAAAATACTACATATTATTCTAATTAAATATATAATAAATAAATTACATTTAAATAATGGTTTCAATTATGGATATGATCAAACCATGATAATAATAGAGAGAAAAAAATTCAAAACATACATGAGAAACTAAGAAATTAACACCCGAAATTGTGAAAATAATGAATGATTACAAAAATATGAATAGTATTATATTCTAAGAAGATAATATATGATATAATATATATTAATATGGTTCTAGAATAAGTTACCAATGTTTTTATAACTGTTATACATGAACATAAAGGATGTTCACATGAAAGTAAATGCATGGTAATCTATTTTCATCTCACTTTTTACATCAATGATATAAATATCATATTCACCACTTAATTATTTTGTGTGGTGCATATAATTCCAATTTTGATATATTCTATCGATAATTATTTTATATTAATGGTATTTTGAGTTTTAATTTTAATTATTTCATCTAAGGGGATTTGAGTACAATGCTGCCCAGTGTTAAATAATTTCATAAATGGGTTACTTTTAATTGGGTTATGTTACATCCTCATTATCATTAATATTCTATGATTTTTTCTATAATTAGTTATATTTATATATATATATATATATATTAAATTACACTTTACTTATTTGGATTTACATTTGACACACATAATATTTTCATAGATTGATTCTCACATTAACGTTATGGTCTTTTCCATGGTTTACTTCATAATCTAATTTTATTCGGGATTATTTATATTTGAATTTACATTAGAGGACATTATGAGTTAATTATTAAATAAAATAGTTAATTTTATTCTAATATGGGTAATCATGATAACTATCATGTAATAGTACCATTTTTAGACTCTTTGGTACTCAAAATGTTTTATAATGTTTTTTACGAAAACCTGACTGCATTTATCCCTTTACTCGAAAAACATGTTTTCTTCTAAAAATACTATTTTCAAAAATGGTGTTAATTTTTTTACCTTTTGAAAATTAATTATTACATTAATTTTTACCAGGTCCTAATTTAAATTATTTTTCAATGGAATCAACTTATCACTTTCAGAATAATAAACATTTTAACCTTTTTACCATAAAAGAAGATTTATATTTTCACCTCATACAACATGTATGAATTTACCGCATCCATTTAATTAAATATTTCCTTTCATATTTAAATGGTTAATATTAAAATAAAATTTCATTCAATGTGGGATGGGTATTTTCTTCAAAATGTTTTTAGAAGATCATTTTATAATATTTACATTCAACAACAACAACAAAAAATTATTTAACTCCTCCTAGGATATTTTATATTAATACCATCCTTATTATTCCTATGTATGGTTTTAAATTGATTTAGAAAAGGATTGTATTAACATTCATTTCCATGATTCCATTGTTAGTTCACTTGAAATATTCAATCCATATTGTTCATTGAATAATAATTTTCCCCTAAATACCCATATTATTTATCATATAGATGATTATTTCCTAAATTGTAAATCATTTTAGAATTATTTATGTTCTTTAATGTTATATGATTAACTATTTAGGTATTTATAAATTTGTATATTATAAACCATAAAAATATTTTATAAGGAACTGTATTAAATAGATTTTTCGATAAATTTGGAAAGTTGTGGATATATATGACCTGGGTGGGGTGTTATTATAGATATCCACATGATGAATTGGTTAAATCATTGGATGAGTTAGTTGGATAGCCTTTGTTATTTTATTACCCAATAATCTAAACAATATTTTGAGATTTCATGACGGTAAAGGTAGTTTATACCTAAGAAATGTGGAATCCAATAATTAAAAATTTCCCACACTCAGACTCAATTAATAATTATGAATGATGTTTTTCATTGAAAAATTAATGAGTTAATTTTATTATTATTTTGTTGATTAGATTTTATGTTTTTTCAGTTTCATACATTTCTATAATAATTTCATGTTATCTAGTTATTTTAAATGATATGTGTTTCAAGTTAATTACCATGAAATATTGTTTATCTTCTCTGTTTTTTGATTTTATGGAATTTGTGTCCCATTTTTTACAATTCCATATTGATTATTCTCATTTATTCACTATTATTTCTTCTATACTAGACCCTTAGTGGTATTTTAATCTCAATTTTTTTAAGTCCTTTCCCCATTAATCCAATAAGTATTCAAAAATTTATATGAAAGGATACGATAGATGGAATATTTTTATTTTCCTCAAAAGAAAAAATAATATTTTTAATTAGTGTATTTTTTTGAAATACAATATTCTGGTAAGTATCTGTATTTACATGAATTATAAAATCATTGTTTCTTTTGGATTTTATTCCATATAATCAAGACAACGTCATGGAAGTAGACATCGGCTCTAGGATTTTATGGTCAGGTCACTATATTTCTTATTAGAGGATGTTTGGTAGCATCCTTTGGAAATAGATTTAAGAAAATATAGATTATAGAACATAAAACTAAGTTAAACTTTGAGGAAGAATTTAGAATAATATCCTCGAATTTCAAAAATATAGATTTTATACGGTCTTCCTAGAAATACATCCTTGTATAGATACTACATGTGGATGAGGTTCTAGCACAAATTTATATGGGGGTAACAAATATGAGAAGGTTTTTTTGGCCAAACATGTTGTAACCTTGTACATGACAACGAGCCTTACTGTACACATTGTTTGACATTCCTGGGGGAAACACTTAGGATAGTTCATATATTCTTTAAAAAAATTACGAAGTATTTAAATAGACAATGATAATGAATTATCAAGGATTAACCATGACCAAAGGCTGAGAAGGGTTTCACGTGAACCCCTGAAATATACAATGTATTATGAATATATCATTAATTCTAGGAAAAAAATTTAATGAATAGTAATCAATAACATTTTTATCACTTTTTTGGTTTATAGATTAACCATTTTGGTGTTGGAGAATAGTTAGAGAAAAATTGTTATTTTCGTAACTCTTTTATGGGAATTATGATCAATTTAATGCTTATTTTAGTTCTTATTGAATAAAATAAAATATTATGATATCTATTTCATTAAGTAATGGAAAAATTTTAAATTGATAAAAAATGATGAAAATGTAGTTTATAGAAATATATTGAGTATGTATATTTCATTATATTCTTGGTCAACAAAACAATTCATCATCCTTATGAAAAGTATATTATATAAAAAAATTTCATAATACATTAATTATGGATGAATGGATGTCATTATAAATCATTAATGATTTATGTTACTGAGGCCCTCATCATTCCATAAATCTTCCAAGTCATTTTTTTTCTTGTCACTAATGTTATCAGACATAGAATTCAAGTTATATGTTAGGCCATGTGACCTTTTTAATTCAATTCTCTCTTTTATATATTATTTTTTTGAACCATTATCATGTTGTGGGATTTATTCCTGGAAATATCAAGGAAATTATTACTTAAAGTAAATATTAAATTGTGAGGATGAAATTTATTTTAAGTGGGGGAATGTAACACCCTAAAATTCTAAATTAATAACATTGAACTCAATAATGTATATGACATGAAACACCAAACATGTAATGTAATATAATTTCTTGATACTTTACCATAATTTTAATATTTAAAATAAGTTCATTCTATGGATTTAAATGCATGAAATGTTGAGTTAGCTTTTGTTACATGGAATAAATAATTTCTTTTATTTCTTGTGTTACATGCAATAATGAGTTTTACCAAGCATCAATATATTAAATAAATATTATTATAAGAAATTACCTAGCCTTTAAATTAAATTTTGTGAATAAGAAAAACTAAATTATGAAAATCTATCTTTTATAAAAATGTAAAATGAATTCATTATATTAAAATTAATTATAAATGGATATAAGAACCAATTGAATATAAACAGAATGCTTTTATAAAATACAATTTTTATGCCCAAAAAATTATTTTATCCAAATAAATTAAATAAATAACAATTAATGGGTGACAATAATATAATATATTTGTTATATATTCAATAAAATATTTTTGGAATTCATAAAATAGATTGGATAAGAACAAAATAAAAACAAGCCCAATATTATGCATAAAAATCGATATTTTTATGACAACATTGTTTCCTCTTTTATTGTAGAGGATATTTTTTATCTATTTTTTTGAAAATTTATAATATTTTAAAATAAAATTAATTTCTTAAATAAAAATATTAAAAATGAGTTTTTGTGATTTTTTATTGTTTTGATGGGATGTTTAACTTTTTAATAAAAAAAATTAATTTTTATTCATAACTACTTTATCATCTAATATATTTAGAAGGATTAAAATTATTTTAAAATGGTTTAAAAGTTTGTTTAAATTTATTTTTTACTAATTAATCCAATTTAGTAAATTGGAATCAATTTCACATTGAAATTGAATGTAAAAATTAGAAAAAATTTGAACAGTTTAACTTCAAAAACACCCAAGGGCGTCCCATTTATAGGATTAAATTGAAATTAATTTATGCCACTTTGGAAATTTTTTTAGGAAAATTGTATCATATATTTTGAATCATAAATATTTAAAAAAATTAATAATTTGAACATATTTTTTGATAAAATTTATTTGTTAATGTAATTAATTTTATTTTAGTTCTTAAGAGAAAAAATATCTTAATAGTGGACTAAACATTACTCTTAATAACCAAAATGACCTAGAGACTTCTAAATTTTTTTGTACATATTTCGACTCTATATTCCAATTTATCTCATCTATTGAATTATTGGATTCAATTTTCATTTTGAAAATGTGGGTGAAATCCCATTATCAAAAACATACAAGAATGTCACTCCTCCTCCACTATAAAAAGGATTTCACCACTCCCACTTCCTCACACCACTCAAGACACAGTTTATACACTATGATATTAAATATAAGTCTTAGAAATCCACCCCCTCAATCTATAAGCCTCATAATTGGAATAAATCCATCCATATAATCCCTTTGGTGTAAACCAAATGGATTTATCAAAAGAGGAGGTAACATCTCTCCTCGAGCTATTTTATATTAATTTAATTCTCCACACCCAAATTCGTCCTATTCCATGATTATATTATAAATATTAAAAAATTTATATACTAAGTTCAATAACATGTCTAAAAACATTATACAGAAATTGAAATGATTTTCACAAAAATGGAAACACACAGTAGGGGATTTTCATCTCACTTTTTTACATCTGTGAGATAAATTTCTTATTTACCACATAATTATTTTGTGTGGTTTATATAATAAACTTTTTTATATATTATATATCAATTTCTTAGCTTCATTTTATTTTATGTTTCAATTTTAATTATTTATTCTAAGGGGGTTTTATTTAAAATTTACCATGTGGTAAAGAATTTCATATCTTAATTCCTCTTTCATTGGGTTGTATTACATCTTTATTGTCATTGATATTCTAATTTTTTTATAACATTTTTATATATATTTATTTATTTAAACATTTTTTTGGGGGCTTATGATTTTACATGCATAATATACTAATTGATTTATTCTCACATCTACGTTATGTTATTTTTAATGGTTTACTTCGAAAATATCATTTTGTTAGAGATTTTTTATTCATGAATTTCCATCAGAGAAAATAATGGGATCATTATTCAATAAAAAATTTAATTCTATATTCCTATTGTTATTAATCACCTTTTTCATATAGTATTACCATTTATCCACTCTTTGTTACTCAAAATGTTTTAGAAAATCTTTTGATAAAAACTCAACTTCATTTCTCTTCATAGAAGGAAAACATGTTCTCTCATTAAACCCTTTTTTCTAAAAAGGAAATATATTTTTTAATATTTCTAAAAACATTTACTAAATAAATTTTTATCCTTTTTCGTTTAATTTTTTTTTCAAAGGAATGTTCTTTTCTCTTTCCAAATAATGCACTTTTTAACCATTTTACTATTAATAATAAATATTCTATTTTACATTGTATGATATGTATGGATTTACACAATTCATTTCTATTAAGATTATTTATAAATTATAAAAGGTCAATATTTTTAGAAAATGTTTTTAAATGTGGGTTTTAAATTATATTATTTTGAAAGAAAATTCTAAATGGAATGGACATTTTCCTCAAAATTGTTTTTAAAAAATATTTTTATAATAATTCTATTTCTTAATAAAAAAAATATTTTATATTATTCTTATTAGATCATTTTGTTTTGATAAAATACTTATTATTACTCTAGATAGTTTTTAATTTATTTTCTAGAGGATTTTATTGACATTCACTTCTTTGACGACTTTGTTGGTCCCCTAACAATATGTAATCATCCATGATAATTAATTATAATGTTCCCCATAAATATCCATATCATTTATGATAAATAAGATTACTATTGTAATTATTCATCCCCAGTTACCCATAGTCGGTGCATTATTACATAACATTGGCATGATCACAAAAGATCAAGTCTCGAAAGACCGATTAGTTTATTAGCCATGGAAACACTAGATATATTCATAATTAATATATTAAATCCAAGTGACCCCAAAGTGATCCATTAATGATACAAATGTCATGATATATTTACATTGGCAGAAACAATGATTTTTAGAAATAGAATATCAATTAATAATATAATACTTGTTTTAAAAACTCATTTCTGTCAATTCTGACAATATTTAATAATTGATTTTTTTTAAAGTCGTAACAACTTTATTAATTCGAAACAAATTCATTTACTCAATCCTAAAATTTCATATTAACTAATAAAATTCGTGGATGGCTTAAAAACATTAATATTATATTTATTTTATCATTTATAATACCAATTATTTGATTCATTCATTAATAAGGAAAATACTGCATGATTGTTGTGTCATAAATAAATTTAATTATTCTATGTCTAAAAATTATAAATAAAATAGAATTTTGTAGGAAATATTTTTATATTATTAATTTATATATATAGTAAAAAATATAACATATATAAACCTATGTAAAAAATGTATTTCTAAAAGAAATATGCTTATTTCATTTTTTTATTTACTTTAACATAATTAATATAAAGTGTCCTTATCAACTACAACTGGCTCCATGGGGTCCACAAATCGACCCAAAGATGCCCATGGTCGTACATGTATCAAAAAATAAGGTTAGGACACGTTTTAGGGTAATTTATTATTATTATAATATTATTTTTTACCGTTATTTACCGGATTTACCTTTTAACTACGGTAAATAAAATATTTACCGAAGTAATTATTCAAAATGTATAAAAATAAAAGTTACCTATTTAAAAAATTTGGACATACTGATTCCAAATATGGAATCAATTTTTCCAAATTCAAAACACAGAAGTGGCATAAATTAATTTAAAATTAATTATCACTGTAAAAAAAATGTTAAGAAATAATAACTATCAAAATATTGACACTTGTTTATGTTCGGTTTAATTGTGAAATTATGTACAATGAAAAAAATTGTATTAAATAGTAAAAATATATTATAAATATTCTTTAAAACCACTCAAATTCATAATTTATCACTTTTAATTATTTTTATTAAAAAAGATGTTTTTACAAAAACTTTAGTAATTTTCACTATTCATCCAAAAATTAATGTTATCTGAAAAGTACCAAAATTTCACCCTAGGCTAATTTCGATATTCCGAATCCAAAAATTAAGTCCATTTTGAACGATAAAAAGTATAAAATTTCAAAAAGTGAATATTACTCTTCATAACGACTAGTTTGATTGGTTGTGGTTTGTGTTAGAACTCGAAGTTGCATACAACACATGCTACTATATTATTCAAAGAGAAGTATACGGTGGAAGCATGGGGTGTTAAATTCTCCCCTCTTTAAATAAATTGCATCTTCACATTTTTAAAATGTTCTTAGAAAGAAAAGGTTGAAAATAGAAAATACCTTTTTGGAAAAACCATATCAGAAATAGGGTTAACAAAAATATAACATTAAAAGAAAGAAAGAGAAGTACAAAGGTCGCCCGAGATAGAACATACTAGGATTCTATGAAAACATGGATATAGAGGAGAAAAAAACATCATGTTCTGATGGAGAGTTGTATAAAATAGTATTAAGACAAGGTTAATTACAAGAAAATCACAAACTTGCGATTAGTTAAACGGTCTTTGATTCCTCAGTAGGAAAAGTTAACCAACAATGTTTTTTTTTATTTTACCTTTAATTATGTTTAGGAATTTAAATATGAGATTTACTAATAAAGTAATGAAATATACTTACTTGTCATAATAAATTTTTACCACAAACCCATCATTCACTCCAAAAGGTAATAGAACTCAAAATTATTCTGTTTATCCTAACCATATTTGGTTCCAAAAATAAATTTATAATTCTTATATCAGAACTTTTAAAAAAAGAAAACTAACTTATACACTCCAGGGACTTCACGTAGTCTAGTGGTAGGAGATAAATCCCAATTACACTATTTTTGTGGGTTCGATTCCCACAACTTTGTCCGATGCGATAGGTTGTCACACGATCTGCGTGTCTTCATTTTTCAAAAACAATATTTTTAACTTTACCAAAATGAGATAAATTCCTTAAAAATAACCATAACATAATATAACCATAAATGATATCTCATACCTTTTATTTTCATCCCAAAATATAATAACTTGTAATTTCCTCAAATTAAAGGATCATATAAAACCAAATGGTTATTTATAACTATATCCACAAGATAAAAGATAATTCTTCCTCAAATATCATTTTCACATGATAAATTGTAGGGTTTCACATATAAGAAAAAATACAACCAAAGTAATCTGAAAAAAAATATTGCTAATACCTTTAAAACTTTTCCATCCATTTATTTCCACATAGGTTCTTCCTTGAACAATAGTTTATCTTATAAAATAGGGCATTGACTTGGGTGATTCCAAGGTCCCTTACATTTACGAAAAATGACCATAATTGGAATCATAGGATATTTTTTATTTTCTCCCACAGTACTCTTAATTTTTCCTCGACAATTCTTTACTTTATTCCCTTCTTTACCACACATAAAGCATTTATTTGTTCCATTGAAAAAATTTCCTAGGTGTCCCCTTCCACATTTCCAGCATGATGGAAATTGAGGTTTCTTCTCTCCATGGTCTCCATAGCTGGAGCTCTTATCATTCACTGCCTTTATCTTCATTGTTGAGTCCAAGAGTTGGTTAATATATATGTTGTTGATCATATTTTTGGTTAACTAATTTGTCAAGAAGAGAATATCTTTTATTCCTATCTACATTCCATTTTGTTTCGCATTTCCACCAATGTTCCCACCTTGTACATGATTCTCAATGTTTCTATGACTTCCATTGAATCCATCCATTGGCCAAAACCAGAAAGCATTGTGTGAGTAACAGAAGTCACAAAATCATTTATAGAATATCATGAAACCATATTATTAATTTGAAACACCTTATGAATAACTATGGTTATTTATTATCATATTATATTAAAATAATTCAAATCAGTTTGTAAATAAAATGTAAATTATCCTAAACATATCCCCCGGGAGTGTCATAACCAAGAGTGCAACAAGGCCCGTTGTCGTGCACTAGATCCCATTTGAGTCTATATCAAAGCGGTGTTTTCGGGTATTACCCCTAGGTACATCTATGCCAGATATGTCTCTACCTTCTCATATCCATACAGGGATGTATTTCTTGGAAAACTCACAAAATCAATTCAATACCAAAATTCTATGAAGTTCTTCTATACTAATCCTCAAAGTATATATTAGTGATATGTGATCTAATCAGAGCTTATCTAAATCTAATTTCCAAGGTTTGTACTAAGATTCCTCTGATACCAACTGTAATGCCCTGACCCAAGTTACCCAGAGTCGGTGCATTATTACATAACATTGGCATTATCACAAAAGATCTTGTCTCAAAAGACCGATTAGTTTTGTATCCCTAGAAACACTAGATACATTCATAAGTCATATATTACATCCAAGCGACCCCCCCAAGTGGTCCATTAATGAGACATCTATCAAGAAATAAGTCTTTTGGCTGAACCTTAGATTTTGAGGAATATAATATCAATTAATAATATAATACTTGATTTAAAAACTCATTTATGTCAATTTTGAAAATATTTAATAATTGATTTTTGTTAAAGTCATAAAAACATTATTAATTAGAAACAAATTAATTTAATAAATTCTAACATGTCATATTAACTAATAAAATTCTTGTATGGAATCAAAACTCCCAAATTATAATTTTTTTATCATTTATAATACCAATTATTTGATTCTTTCATTAATAAGGAAAATAACGAATCATTATTGTTTCAAAAATAAATTTAATTATTCAATGTCTAAAAATTATAAATAAAATACCATTACGTAGAAATTTTTTTTATCTTTATAATTAATATTTATAGTAAAAAATATAACATATATAACCCTATGTAAAAATTGTTTTTCTAAAAGATATATGATTATGTGATTTCTGTATTTACTTTAACTTATTTAATATAATGTTTCCTTATCACCTACAAGTGGCTCCTTGGGGTCCCAAATCGACTAAAACATGCTCATGGTCGGAAATGTATCAACCGATAAGGTTAGGACACATTTTAGGGTAATTTATTATTATTATAATATAATTTTTTACCCTTATTTACCAGATTTACCATTTAACCATGGTAAATAAAATATTTACCGAAGTAATTATTCAAAATTTCATAAAATGAAATATACATATTTACAAAATTTGGACATCCTGATTACAAATATGGAATCCATTTTTCCAAATTAAAAATACAGAAGTGTTAGAAATTAATTTAAAATTAATTCCCCCTAGGAAAACTAAAAGCGTATTTTTAAGAAATAATAACTATCAAAAGATTGACATTTGTTTGTGTCCGGTTTAATTTTGAAATTATGATCAAAGGAAAAATTGTATAAAATGGTAAAAATATATTATAAATATACTTTAAAACCACTCATATTCATAATTTATCACTATTAATTATTTTGATTAAAAAAAGATGTCTTTACTTAAAATTTATTAATTATCACTATTCATCAAAAAAATAAAAGTTATCTGAAATGTAAAAAAATTTCAACCTTGGATAATTTCAATATTCCGAATAAAAAAATGATGTACATTTTGAATGATAAAATTTATAAAATTTCAAAAAGTGGTTATTACTTTTCATAAGGGCTAGTTTGTTTGGTTGTGCATTGTGTTAGAACTCGATGTTATGTACAATACACACTACTGTATTATTAAAAGAGAAGTGTACCATGGAAGCTTGGGTTGTTACAATTACCTAAACCATATACCATTTTTATATATGGTATATATTTGATATTTTTTTATTTACATTGGATAAATTGAAAAATCAATATCTTCTACTCCATGCATATAATTGTTTGGGAACGTTATTAAATTTGTTATTTGATATATTAGAAGTGATTTTGATAGGTATGACATGATTGGGACCCTGTTATATATAAAATCATAATGTATTGGTAGTTTAGTGGGACTAGTTAGTTGGATAGCCTTATATGGGATTTTACACGATTTGTTAAAACATCTTGTGAATGGTCTTATCATAACGGTACCATATACATAGGAAACATGTCATCCAATAATTATGAATTTCCCTCATTAAGGCTCAATTACTACATATCAATGGGATTTTTCTTCGACATATCAATCGATTCATTTCACACTCTGTTTATTAATTAAATAGATTTGTTTTTTCTTATCATTCTATATTTATTACACCTTATATACATATTGAAAATGACCTATGTTTTTAGTTAAATATGTTTCCATATTTTTTTCTCAATTCATTTTATATATTTTATGTCATGTTTTGTAAGGACCTGCTTATTCCCATTGGCTTTAGAATACAGTGAATCATTACTAGGACTTAAGAGGCATCTCCAAGATGCTAAAGTCTGTAAATAAATTACGAAGGGTTTAAGTTGAACATGGGGGACTATTTACCATTTAGGAACTAAAACCATTAAACCAACAATCCATAACCAAAAACTCATTATATGATGCATGAATAAGAGTAAGAAAACTCAACCATTATCATTATAACAAAATATTACCAAACATTTATACTTGGAATCCAAATCAAAATCAATGTAAGTGGTGGAGGGAAAATGAAAGACTCCATGATTACCACAAGACATCATTCTCCATAAGATCCAATAACATTGATCAACCCACATATCATGAGGTGGTGCTAAGAACGTGAAAAAAATTACCTTTTCCCATGACCCAGAAGATATAATATACACAATCACTAATGTTCCAAAGCAACGGTTAATATAAAACATAGAAGGATTTCCCCCATTGACTAACATACTCGTTCCACTATGATAGAAAAGTTATCAATAGTTATATAAAAACATTTATATATAACAAGTCTAAAAAATAGTTTCCAACATAATGTAATCTTGTTCCAAAACTATTTTTCACCGTGTGAAAGAAGTGCTATTTAATGTTTTTTATAGAATTTAAAATTTGTATCAAAACAAACCAAATAAGGCCATAAACCATTTCTCAATATAGTTTTTTCAAAACCATCCCATTTTTCAGAACACACACACACACACACACACACATACATGATTCGTTTCACAGTTTTAAACTCACGAGTAATCTCTCATCAAATCACCTTAATTACCAATAAACACACCCCTGATCTAGGGTCACATACCTCATACCACAATGTTACATGTCCCTTATTCATGATCACATCGAACAAGAACTTATATAAACCAGATATGAAAAAACCATTCAAATAACCCAATTCAAACCATTTCATTTAAAATGTACTTTCATTGGAAGCCAAAGAATAACCAATTTCAAAATATCCATTTAGTTTCAATAACAAATACACTTTTATTGAAAACAAAAAATCCGTTCAATGTTTCTAAATTACAGAAAATCCCAATTTTAAAACCCCTGTTTTAAAACAAATACAATTTTACCTTACACAAAACACCCAATTATCCCGATTTCAATAATTTACTAAGCCATCAAAAAATAATGTATCAAAAAATTCATTAATATCGAATTAATTATAACTTCACCAGAATGAAATCAATTTGAATGAATTCCAAAAACATATATCTAGAGGAGTCGAGATTGAAGCCACCTACTTAAAAGTTTTTGACAGAAACTAAAAACGGATGAACAACACTCATGAAAAAAAAGTTGATTCTCCATGAACCCACCTTATATATCTTCTCATATAAATAATGAGATAAAATATCAATATATTTTTCATCCAAAATCTTTGATATACACATATTGGGAATAGATAGGATAATCCAAGAAGAGAGGTGACATATATCTATGTAGATCCCAAAAACTGATCAGTAATGATGAAGAATGATAACATACATCATGAATCTGGATTCAAAACACTATGTGAAGACATTTTATTCCCATAGAATCAATGTGATAACCTTATTTGGAATTAGGATAAAAAAATGCACCATGTTAGTACTAGTTTGGGGGAAAACAAGATTAAAGTCAAGGATATCCTTGATCACCTTTTTAAGAGGTGGGTTTTAAACTGCACACGGTTAGTACGCAGAGTTATACACATTTTTAGGAAAACCCTTATAATGACCAGAAATTTTGAATTAATCTTGTTTCCTATTTTTGTGTGTTATTTTCAACAAAACTATTTCAGTTGATAACATGAGTATAATTAAAATGAGACCATTGGTTTTCAACTTTTATATGACTATTGGTCAATATGACTGCTGGAAACTAAACGTTTTGATTATTGTCTCTAAATAAAAGTGATCTTGGTTAATTAATATAGAAAGGAGATTCGATGGTCTCATACAGTAGTCTCAGGCCAATCGAAGCCCATCTAACAGATCATGGGAAGGAGTTAGCACCACTGGGCTTTGCTCTGGAGCAAACCCAAGATGATCTTCATTGTGTGAAGCTAGAACAGAATCGTGTTCGTGTGATGTTAAAAATGATAGAAATTACTACTCGTGCAATGATGGGTGAGCCTCCCCAAGATTCTATCACCCTAGTACACCTTACTCGTAGGTCCTATGTTCGTGTTAAACGGGGTTATGTAACGAGACCGTAAGATCCTTGTGTAAACCTTTGACTTAATTAAAAATTGTGATTTATTCATATGATTAAGTTTGTGAAATTTTAAATGTCCAGATAAATATAGAATGCATATTTTTGATGAATTCTAGAAAAAAAAGTTATTTGAAAATATTTATGTAAACCTTAAATAATTAATTATGTTTAATGATTTTAAAAAATGGTCTTCTACAATTATGTTCAGTACAAAATTTAGAGTCTAATAAGACGAACTTAATTTTTGATGAATAGTAAATTATGAATAGTTATATTACACTTAGGATTAGTAATGTGACAAAATGGATTAGTAATCTCACTTAAAGAAATTATTAATATAATCTAGGCACCTTGATTAAGCAATGTGATTCAATAAAATAGGTAAATAACTGTTTCGGAAATTATAAGTCAAGTATTAGTTTTTTCAGGTGAATATTGTTTTTTAAATAAAAATTAAATTAAAAATATTTGAAAAATTATTTTTATAAAATGGATTTCATTTTTGAACTTAGAGCATCGATATTATGTTACAGTAATTTTTGGGGATTCATCTGAAAAAAATGAATTTTCGGTGAATAGTTTATTTATTTAAAAATTAAATTCAAAATATTTTGAAAAATATTTCTATAAAATGTATTTCATTTTTGAAATCAGAGCATCGATATTTGGTTATGGTGAAATTTTGGGATTTATTTGAGAAAGTTGAATTTTCGGTGAATAGTTAAAATACAGTTTTTAAGTTTTGGGTGTTTAATGACATCATTAAATGTTGTATTAAGTATGTAATCAATATGTCCGACTTATGAATTGTAAGATAAGGTATGAGGTGTCCCAAGTGGCCAATACCATGTGAAAATACCATGGTAATGCCCATGGTTTTTCCAATACCACTAATGAGGTGTCCCTTGGCCATTAATGCCTTGTCCCCTCACTTTTCCTAAAAATACCCACCCTTTCCTCATATATTTTTCACTCCCAAATCTTCCAAAACAAAGATCTGGTCTCATTACCACCCGAGGAGTCCTCAAAAGGTTCCCCCAAGCCTTCAAGGTCCCAACAATCGAGTTTTAAGAGTTACGTATTAAGGTAAGGGATCCTGCCACTCTCTTTCTTTCCAAGTAATCCCTTTTATGTCATTTCTTGTATGATCCAGGTTTTTATGTTGGGGTTGTTATTTTATATTCATAATACTGTAATTTTCATTTTAATATGATGATATTCTCCCAATTTCTCTCATCAATTCATTTTAAGAATGTTTAAGTGGTGCCGTTAGGCTGCCGAATTTTTAAGAGATTCTTTCACCATTCTCATTTTCAAGTTCTATTTTCATGTAAAGTCTTTCATCTCCCTTTTTATTATGTGGGGGTATTATTTTTATATCAATAATACTGATATTTTATGTTCATATTATGAGAGACCCTATTTGATCTCGTCAACTAATTTTTTTGAAGTTTAAGTGATGTCGTTAGGCTGTCGAATTTTTAAGGGATTCTTTCACCCTTCTCATTTTCGAGATCAATTTTCATGTGAAGTCTTTCAAGTTACTTTTTTTTTCTTTTGGGGTATGATATCTATATATATCAAACTTATCTATTATTTTCATATGATGAGATACACTATTTGATCACTTGAATTCATTTTTTTGATGTTTTAAGTGACGTCGTTAGGCTGTAGAATTTTCATAAGAGAAATCTTATTTTTTTCTTCCTTAGATGTTTTTCATTTCATATGGCATGTCTTTAAGGTTTCATTACCATGATCTTATATCCATTATATTCTGTCCCTCTACAGTTTTATGGATCATTTATGAGTGGGTAACTCATGTCCCCTCTCTTTTCAAAATTTTCTAAAAGCCTGTGACATTGCTGTTATGCTGGCGAATTTTCGTCTCAAAATGCCTCTATCTTTTTCTCAAATTATTTTATATTATTAAGTGAATACTCAAAGATATTTCTTATACAGGGGTATTCAAATATATATCAAAATTTTAATTTTAAATTATGGTATTTACATAATGAAACCCGCTTTCCTTTTCTGTGGGTTTATTGTGACATAACGATCATGTATTTAAAGTAGTTTTTAAAATGTTATGATTATGAAATGCGACCCATTTATTTCATGCTATATGGGTTTTTTATGAATTGATTAGTAATTATATATGTGGCTCACAGGATGAAAAATAAAAATTTAAAGGTGCACCCTGATAGCTCTCCAATGCATTGGGTAAAGACTTAATCTCTAGAGATGACCATTCTTTAACAATGCCTTGGTGAATAACCTTGGTAATTTTTAATGACACATTGTGGATGTACCTTGGTGAAACAGAAATTATTGTCTATGTTAAATGTTGTAGGCACATATTCAAGTTATGAAACACGTTATTTTTATAATTATATTCCTCATGATCTCTTTCTCATGCCTTAAAGTTATTTTTCATGACTTTTGATGTGTCTCAAGTTCTCATGTAAAATGTTTCCCTTGTTTCCCTTACCGGACCTTCTGCTCACCCTTTCCTTTAATATATGATCCAAGGTTATGAGATGATGCAATGAACTTAGGATGAACAAATGGAGAATCATTTCATGTTTTTAAAAATAATGTTTTATGTTTTCATGTTTTGAGTTCTTGGTTTCCAAGACACTAAACCATAATGATCCTCAGTATTGTATAATATAATTGAAGTTTATGTTTGCTAATGGTGGGATGTCATAGTTGGTATCAAAGGGTGGTGTATTTATTTGTGGATATTAGTATATGAAAACTTTAGGAATAACCCTATATAAATATTTAAATATAGGAAATATTCCTTGTATTTTTGTGAGTATTGAGTAAGGGGTTGCCAAGAAAATATGTCCATGTCTAGATACGAGCAGGTAGAGGTATCTCTGGCACAGATGTACATAGGGGTAAAACCTGAAAACACCGCTTTGAGCTAAAATCGAATGGGAACTAGTACATAACAACGGGCCTTGCTGCACTATTGGTTACAACACTCCTGGGGGATATGCTTTGGTAAATTCATAAGCTTAGTATGAACTATTATTAAAAGAAAAAATATAAAATAAAATAAAGATTCACATAAGAATATATGATCATGGATAACCTAGATTACACCCTAGGGGATCCCAAGTTTTGATATACTTTTTTTCTACAATTATATACTTATATTCTTAATGTTTTATTTTCATGATTATTGGCTATGTATTTAAGCCCCTAATTGTACTTTCTTTTCTTAGTTAACAGTGGGAAATGGAATAACATGTCCCACCAACCAAAGTGATAAGAAATATGATGATTTCCATATTAATATGAAAGCGATGATTAGGGGATTAAAAGATTATTATTATTTTGGAAGACATTCACTATTTTGGGAATCCTATATGATCGAGGTAAATTGATTATGAGGGTATTTTATTTGAGGAGTAAAGTTTGACATATATTTTTAAGAATCGAAGAATTTAAGGTGAACTTATAGTAATTTAGGTTACTTTTGGAAATGATTAACCTATCTTGGTGTAAATATTTTTATTTTAGTTACTTTTTTTATAAGATGTTAGGAGTGGTTGATGTTGTTTGGAGATGAATGATAAAGTTTACCTTGGAATACTATGTTATCAAATCCTTATTGTATTTGGGATTCAATCTATGTTTGGTTTATTTTGAGGATTTTTAATGATAGTTATTTATGGAATGGTCTATGATGAACTTTGGGTAGTACCATGGAACTTTTAAGATTTCATGTAGTTTCCCTTCCTATGGGTTTTTTTTGTTTTTGAAAAGTTGTTTTATCTTACCCTTTCTGTTTTGGGATAATGTTTTAATATAGAAGAAATATATAGTTAATCTTATATGGATTATGTGATTCTCTAGAATATGATTCTTGTGGTTTTGAGGAGACCAATTGTTTTTGAATGCTCATCGTTTGGAGAAGATTTTCGTTTTGGTAGAAAATTATTGAAGGATTAAACTCTACTTGAAGGTAGGTATATTTCCTTATGTTTTTATTCTATGTAGTAAATTAATTCCTCAAAATTATTAAAAGGAATGTAAAACAAAAACATTTTTGGTTTATTTTTCCTACTGGGTAATCAAAGACCATTTACACACATCACAATTTTGTGATTTTCTTATGGTTAACTTTATCCTAATCTTGTTTTCTATCACTCTCTCTCAGAACATGACCCTTTGTTTTTCTTCCATATCCATGTTTTCCTACAGGGAATCCTAGTATGTGTTAACTCGGGTCACCATTGTACTTCCCTTTCTTTTTTTAAAGTAATAGTTTTACTGACTCTTTTTCTGATGTGTAACTTTCAATGAAATTTCCAATCCCAATTTTAAAAAATAGTGAGGACGCAATTTCATAAGGGGGGAATATTATAATAACCTGAAATTTTGAATAAATCTTGTTGCCAAAATTTTGTGTGTTATTTTCAACAAAATTGTTTCATTTGATAACATGAGTATAATTAAAATGAGACTGTTGGGTTTCGACTATTATATGACCGTTGGTCAATATGACTGCTGAAAACTAAACGTTTTCATTATTCTCTCTAAATAAAAGTGATATTGGATAATTAATATAGAAAGTAGATTCGATGGCCTCATCCAGTAGTCTCGATCCAATAGAATCCCATCTAAAGGAACTTGGGAAGGAGGTAGCACCACTGGGATTTTCTCTAGACCAAACCCAATTTGAACTTCATCGTGTGAAGCTAGAACAGAATAGCCTTCAAGAAAAGTTCAAACTGATAGAAATTACTACTCGTGCAATGTTGGGGGAGCCGCACCAAGATTCTATCACCATAGCACACCTTACTCTTAGGTCCTATGATGGTGTTATAAGGGGCTATGTAATGACACCGTAACAGCCTTGTGTAAACCTTTGACTTAAATAAAATTTTTTTTTCTTCTTATGATGAAGTTTTTTAATTTTTCAAATTTCCAAATAAATATAGTATGCATATTTTTGATGAATTCTAGAAAAAAAATATATTTGATAATATTTATGTAAACCATAAATAATTAATTATGTGTAATGATTTTCAAAAAATGGTCTTCTACAATTATGTTCAGTACATAATTTAGTGTCTAATAAGGCCAACTAAATTTTTGATGAATAGTAAATTATGAATAGTGATTTTACGTTTAGTATTAGTAATGTGACCAAATGGATTAGTAATCTCACTTAAAGAAAGTATTAATATAATCTAGGCACCTTTATTAAGAAATGTGATTCAATAAAATAAGTAAATAACTGTTTCATAAATTATTAGTCAAGTATTAGTTTTTTCAGGTGAATAGTGTTTTTTAATTAAAAGTTAAATTAAAAATATTTAGATAATTGTTTTTAAAAAATGTATTTCATTTTTGAACTCAGAGCATCGATATTATGTAAAGGTAATTTTTCAGGATTTTTCTGAAAAAAATGAATTTTTGTTGAATAGTGTATTTATTTAAAAATTAAATTAAAAATATTTTGAAAAATACATTTATAAAATGGAGTTAATTTTTTAAATTAGAGCATCAATATTTGGTTAAGGTCAAATTTTGGGATTTATCTGAGAAAGTTGAATTTTCGATGAATAGTGAAAATAGAATTTTTAAGTTACGGGTGTTTAATGACATCATGAAATGTTGTATTGAGTATGTAATCAATATGTTCGGATTATGAATAGTAAGATAAGGTATGAGGTTTCCCAAGTGCCTAATACCATGGGAAAATACCATGGGTATACCCATGGTTTTGTCAATAGCACCAATGAGATGTCCCTTGGCCATTAATGCCTTGTCCCCTCACATTCTCTATAAATACCCACCCTTTCATTCTTTAGTTTACACTCCCAAATCTCCCAAAACGATGATCTGGTATCACTACCTCCCAAGGAGTCCTTCCAAGGTTCCCCCAATACCTCAAGGTCCCAAACATCTAGTTTTAAGAGTTACGTTTTATGATAAGAGATCATCCCACTCTCTTTCTTCCCAAGTACTCCCTTTTATGTCATTTCTTGTATGCTCCATGTTCTCATGTTGGGGATGTTATTTGATATTTATCTTACTGTAATTATCATGTTTAAATGATGATATACCCCCTCTTTCTCTCATCAATTCATTTTATGAATTATTAAGTGGTGTCGTTAGGCTGCCAAAATTTTAAGAGATTCTTTCACCCTTCTCATTTTCAAGTTCTATTTTCATGTCGAGTCTTTCAATTTCCTTTTTATTATGTTGGAGTATGATCTCTATATCTATCATACAGATCATTTATGTTCATATAATGAGAGACCCTATTTGATATTGTCAATTCATTTTTTTGATGTTTAAGTTACGCCGTTAAGCTGCCGAATTTTTAAGGGATTATTTCACCCATCTTGTTTTCAAGATCTATTTTCATGTCAAGTATTTCATGTATTTATCATTATGTTGGGGTATTATCTCTATATCTATAATACTGATCATTTATTTTCATATTATGAGAGACCCTATTTGATCTCTTCAATTCAATTTTTTGATGTTTTAAGTGACCCCGTTAGGCTGTCGCATTTTAATAAGAGAAATCTTATTTTTGTCTTCCTTCTATGTTTTTCATTTCCTATGGTTTGCCTTTAAAATTTCATTAAAATGTTCTTATATCCACTATATTCTGCCCCTATACTGTTTTATGGATAATTTATGAGCCGGTGACGCATGTCCTCTCTCTTTTCAAAATTTTCTAAAACCCTGTGACATAGCCGTTATGCTGCAGAATTTTCATCTCAAAATGCCTCTATCTTTTTCTCAAATTCTTTTATTTTATTAAGTGAATACTCAATGATCGTTCTTCTACAGGGGTACTCACATATATATCAAATTTTTCTATTTTATATTCTGGAATTTACAAACATGAAACCCGCTTTCCATTTCTGTGGGTTTAAAGTGACATAAAGATCATGTCTCTAAAGCAGTTTTTAAAATATTATGACTATGAAATGAAACCCATTTATCTAATGCTATATTGGTTGTTTATGAAATAATTTACAATGATATATGTGGACCACATGATTATAATGATAAATTTAAGGGTGCTCCCTGATAGAGCTCGAATGCATTGGGTAAAGACTTAATCTCTAGAGATGACACTTTTTTAACGACGCCTTGGTGAATAACCTTTGTAATTTTTAATGAAACCATGGGGATGGACCTTGGTGAAATGGAAATGATTGTATAAGTTAAATGTTTTAGCAAAATATTCAAGTTATGAAACATGTTATTTTTGTTATTATATGCCTCATGATCTATTTCTCATGCCTTAAAGTTATTTTTCATGACTTTTGATGTGTCTCATGTTCACATGTAAAATGATTCCCTTGTTTCCCTTACTGGGCCTTCTGCTCACCCATTCCATTGATGTATGCTCCCAGGTTTTGAGATGCTGTAATGAAATTTGGATGAACAAATGGAGAAGCCATTCAAATGATTAAGAAGTATGTTTTATGTTTTCATGTTTTGAGTTTCTGGTTTCCAAGACACTAATCCTTAAAGATCCTCAGTTTTATATAATGTAAAGAATGTTTATGTTAGTTAATGGCGGGATGTCAGAACCCTTCACTAACCAAGTGTTAGAAACTTCCTTATAGATCACCCGTAAGGCCACCTCCTATAGTAACCCGAAACATGTGCACACTTTTTCAAATCTACATTCCATAATCTGTAATATATTTTTGATTTCTACTATGATTTCCACATAGTTTGTATTTACCAGGTCTAGCCTGTGCACCTCTCATTTGTCAAAAAACACTTATTGAAAGTTCACCAATGTATCCCACCCTCCTCCCAGAACATTTATATACATAAAACATAAATAAAATGTCACTTAACAGAAATTGGGGGTACATCATTCTCCCCTCCATTGGTATTTCCACACCTGAAAAGTATAAAACCATCCTTTCCCAAAAAGAGTTCTGACCATTTCTCATTCATTCCCTTATCATGTTCCAAAGTATTTCCTGAATATGACAATGTTTTTATAAAACATTCATTAAAATGATGATTTCCTTATTCACGACTTTCTCTTTTCCATCTACAATATGCACCATGATATATACCAATGAAGAATCTTCCTATAGGTCGACATGACCCCATCTCATCACAAGGTCAAGATCATGCTGATACTTTTTCAACTAAGATACGTGGAACACATTATGCACAGAACTGAAACATGGTCACAACGCCAACAAATATGCCACATCTCTAATCTGTTTCATTATCTCTAAAGGGACAATGTATATTGGTGATAAATTGACCTAATTCCAAAAATGATGATGTCCAAGCCTTGGAGATATTCTCAAGAACACATGATCACTCACCCCGAATGACAACGGTCTTTGGTGATGATCTTCATATGATTTATGAATACTCTGAGTTGTGGTTATCCTCTTTCTGATCAACAGAATATTCTACATTATTTCATGGACAAGACACATACCCACTGGTGAATCCTCGTCTATTTCCATTAAATAAAGTGTAGAACAACATGGAAAACCATACAACGCTTCAAACCGATCTAAATGTATTGAGTCCGAATAGCTGTTATTATTTCAGAAATGTACCAAAGAAATGTTCTCTTCCCACAAGCCTCGAAAATCTATTACACAAGCATGAAACATGTCTTACAACATCATTATAATACCTTTGTATTTCCCATCCATACAAGGATGATATTCCATACTCATAATTAACTGATTCCCAAAGGCATTCTGTAAGGATTCCCAGAAACAATATGGGAACCTCTATTCTCTGTCTGACAAGATAGAGACTAGTATTTTGTGTCCCTTTACCACCTCTTTGATAATGATTTTGGAATGATTTTACACCTTATGAGTTTCACATATTGGAATTAAATGAGACAACTTGGTAAGCATATCCACAATCACCTATATGGAATCATGTTTTAGCACCATTCTTGGGGACCTGTAACAATATCCATTGATATTAGATCCTATTTCCAAACTGGGATAAGTAAGTATTTCAACATATCTTCGGCTCTTTGATGTTCTTCCATAACATTCTGATATGTTATGCACCTTAAAACAAACTAAACCACTTTCTACTTTATGATGTTCTTCCAAAACTACACCATTAATGACTTATACATACTTTTTATACCTGGATGTACAACCCGTTTGGAATGGTGGTAATCATGGAGATTTTTATTCAATAAGACATAGGTACAACAATCTGATCTATAATCCACAACATAGAACTCCGCTAAATTTTATAGCCTTTAATGGTCTCCCCACTATTAGACTTTTAACACCTTACCAAAAATTCATTATCACATGATTTTTCCTCTTTGATTGTACTTCCAAAAACAAGGAACTATGGAAACTGATAATAAAACAACAATATCACCTCAGTCTTCACATTCCACATGAATGTCATCTATGACCTATATTAAATACCCTTCATCGGAATATTCTTTTTTTAGTTGGACATATGATTTCCTACTCATTACATCTTCCACCATATTTTCATTTCCCAGTGTATAAATTAAGTCGAATTCAAACATTTGAAGACACATTAACCATCTCATTTACCTAATATTCAAGCCCCTTTGTGAGAAAATGTGTTTCAAGCTCTTATGATATGTAAACTTAGTAATATTTTAACCAAATAGATAATAACACCACGTCGTTAAAGCATGGACGACAGTAGGTAACCCCAAAAAGTGTGTTGGGGTAAATATTCTCATACACTTTCAACAACCATTAACCATAAGCAACGACATGATCTCTTTGAATGAGAACACATACCAACCCTAATAGTGATTCATAAAATACACCACATACGCCTATCATGGATTATAGACATATCATGATAGGTGTTGATGGAACACAAATATTAAAATCTTGAAAAGTATTATGGAATTCCTTAGTCCATTGTAATGGAGCATTATTTGTTTTCAATGATGTCATTAGTGGGGCTAGTCATGAGAATTCATAAAAAATGCATGAGTAATAACAAACATGACCCAGAAAACATTGCATCTTAAAGAAGATATTTGGAATTTTATAGGAGATAACAAATTATTTCTTTTCTGGATCCAATGAAACACCTTTTTTCTAGAAACTTAATGGGTGAGAAATTGTACCTATTGTACCCAAAATTCACAATTTGAAAATTTGAAATACAACCGAAAATATCTTATGATTCCAAAAATTGTCTCCTTGTATTGCTCAATCGCAGACCTTTTCCATAACTAGAATAATATATAATCCACAAACACCACACCAAAATAATCTATATATCTCAAAAATATCTGATTCATTAATTCTATAATGACTTCTTGGGAACTCATATGATCGGAATTCGTGACTTCGTATTTATAGTGTCTATATCATCTTCTGAATGTTTTCATTCTAATATCCCTCTTCTAAACTCACAATTAATGACATACTGATCGAAATTAAATTTTAGAGAACCATTGAGCTCCCCTCAATAAATAAAATAGATCATTAATGCGTGCAAATGGAGATATATTCATTATTGTGACATTATTAAGCTTAATATAATCAACATACATCCTAATAGTTCCATATTATTTCTTCACAAACAATACTAGTAATTCCCATAGAGACGTACATGGTGGAATGAATACTTTACTTTCCAGCTCCTCTCACTTCAGTTTCAATTCCCTTAATTATATTGGTTCCATACTATAATACCAAAGGGAAATATGACTGGTCCATAGAAGGATATCTATCATAAACTCCACCTCCCTTATAGGTGGTAACCCTTATAATTTCGTGGTAAATACAAATTTAAATTGATCCACTACAACAAGAAAACTGATATCCTTTGTCTAATCCATTAATATTGAATTGAACGCAACCAAATGTTAAGGGATCGTTTCAACTGTCAGTGCCAACAGGCTCGTTGCACAAGTCTTTAAAGCTATTTTTCCTCAAAAGAGATGTTCTATTCCATCCTCAGTAATGAAACTAAGTGTTATGATATAACAACTTATGTATGCCTTTAATGTTTTCAACCAATCCATACCCAAGATTACATCATCAGCTTTCATCTTCTACACCAAGAAGTCCCTTATCAGTTCAGCTCCATCAACAGTTATAGAACATGCTATACACAAAAAGTCTCGACATTCTCTTTCACTGAAAAGAGTTTGTGGTTTTATCATTGAAGGAAAAATTTAATGTTATAAACATTGGAGATAAAAAACAAGAAATTATATGATGTAATGTGATGCACCAGTATCATACATTACTTGAATGTCGGTATAATTAAATGGAATTGCACCTCTTATTATAGGGGGTCCAACCTGGTCATCTACAATCAACTGCATAGCTCTATACAAATACTTCGTTGTTGCACTCTATTCCTTATTACCTTGCTGGGATTTTACTTGTTGAGGATACGTGGAATTCCTCAAATCACCATGGATAACTCCTCTCTGTTGACAATCCTGATTGAGTTTCCCTCATCCCATCGAAGCTTACGATGCTTGTGACACTGGAGAAGTGTCTCGATCACCTTACCTCATAGCACTATGACAATAGAACATAATATTCACCATCTAAATGAAGTTATGTAATGATCTTGTTGTTTTGTACACTCTCACATCATGTGGTCAAATGAACAACATTGAAAATATCCTACATTTCTCTTGGATTATGGAGAAAGATTTACTTATCTAGCTGTCTGATTTTTATTCCCTCTCCCTCCTTGGAAATATGTGTACCTCTTCCAAATTCTCCTAACATTTGAGTGCCCACCCTTTTCCATAGGTATCAGTATAAATCCACCACCCTAAATCCTAAGATTTCATATTCATCAATTGTATCTCTATTCACCATTTTTGTATAATCTGTAATAAAGAGCACTAAAATCTTCGAGAGAATCTCCTACATTAGTCCTGATTTGATGATGTGTTCCTTCAAGTATGAACTAGACAAAAACTTTAGTACAAAGTGCATTAAAATCACATATTTTTCCACATACACTATAAAATATAGATTCTATTTCTTTAGTCTGATGAAATACATCAATTTTGGATATTGAATGTGTGAGGATATAATTGTTTTGTTGAAAAATTCTTCAAAATCATCCCATATTAGGTCTTGACGCCCCTTGGAATGCAACACTAGTTCCTATCACTGCCGTGCAAGATCCAAGAGATTATATGAGGCTATGTTACCCTTTAACTCCATTGGTGTGATGATGAAATCAAATATATGATTCATCCGACATAGCCACACCTATTCCTTCTCAGTTTCATATTCACCCCAAAAGATGGGTGGATTATACTTCATGAACTAGATGAAATGACCCACATGCCTTGGATCATCCCTCTAGTTCCATGTTTACATTGTTGGAAGTGCTTTAATTCTACTCTAAACAATATCTTGGATCAATTGTTGTTCTGTTGAAACCACATTCTTCATAGCTTTTTCTGGTTGATCTATACAACACCAACCAGGTGCCATTTTATAATCAACAATAGACTCTATATGTCTCACTCTCTAGAAATTGTTGGCTTAGCATTTAAAATTATATGACATAAACTATCACAAAATATCATTCCCAAATCAACCATTTTTTAAAAAATGAAAATTTATTTTTTAAAATAAAACCACTATCAAAATACATTAACAATTCCCTTTTCAAAGTATTTCATTTGAAAACAATCGCATAATTTTCAAACAAATCAACACATTTTCACAAAACATAATTCAATACATCAAAATAAAATATGCAATCCTAATGGGAATTCATTCTTTAAATTCATTTCATGCTTGTCTCATTGGCTAAACACATGAAAATTAGATTCCGTAAACCTATAAGTATCCCAAAAACACCTATGTAGCCAAATCCCTGGTAACATCAAGTTCATCATAAGAATGTTTTCTATGTATTTTTATGCTCTACAATCCAGCTCCTGACAATCCTACTCTTTTTTGAAGATCTCAACCCATATAATAAACATTAATGAATTTAACTCCAAGAATAATAAGTTGAAGAACACATATATTTTAGGCACGTACCAAAAAATTTGATACCTTTTGTAATGACCCGCTTATTCTCATTGTCTGGAGAATAAAATAAATCATTACTAGGCCTTAGGAGATATCCCCAATATTCCAAAGGATGACAATAAATGTCTAAGGGTTTCAAATGAAAGTGGGGGTTTATTTACCATTTCAAAACTAAAAACATTATCCCAACAAACCATAATAAAACAACTCACAATACGATGCATGAATAACAAAAAAGAAAACTCAGTCATTATCTTTATAAAAAATCCCACAAAAAATTACTACACATGAAGGCAAATAAAAATTAAATTAAATTGTGGAAATATAACAATTGACACCAAAATTACCAAAAAAACTCCATGTTCTATAAGAACCAAGATCTAGAATCACCAAACATCCTACATATCATGAGGTGGCACTAAAAACGGGTAAAACCTTACCTTTCCCCATGTCCCAGAACATATCTTCTAAAAATGTACCAATGTGTCAATTTAGAGGAGAGTATAAAACATTGGAGTCTTTACCCAATAATGTTAATAGTCATTCCACTAGGATAGAAATGTTGTCAACATTTACATAAAATAATTAATACAAAAAAATTGTACAAAATAGTTTATTTGATGATTTAAACATGTTCCAAAACCATTTTTCACCAAATAAAATATTTGAAATTTAAATGTTTTTTTCAAAAAAGACATACTTCCATAAAAACAAAAAAAATAAGGGCTTAAATGAATTTCTATATATCCTTTTGTCATAGTCATCCAATGTTTTACAACACACACACCCATATATGCTTCATTTAATAGTTCCATACTCATGAGCGGTATCCAATCCAATCACCTCATGTCCCAATGACACATACCCATGATATAAGTTAATGTACCTCATCCATAATGGTACACATCCCATATTCAAGGTCACATCGAAAATGAAATCAGAAAACCCATATATTCTAAACCATTCAAACAAACCAATTCAAACCATTTTAATAAAACAATACTTTTATTTAAAACCAAATAAGAACGAATTTCAGATCAACCAGTTCATTTCAATAAACAATACCCTTTTATTGAAAATATAAAATCAAATCCATGGGATAAAATTCCAAAAATAGCTATTTTAAAATCACTATTTTAATACAAGGTAAAAATCACTTTATTGAAAACACCCAATATTCTAGATTTCCACAATTTACCAAACCATCACAAATGAAGGTTTCCAGCAATTCATAAATAGTCAATTATTGATCAGTTTATCACAATGGTATTAATTTTAAAGCATTCCAAACAATAATATCATGATATGTTGAGAGTGAAGCCACATACTTCAACCAATTTGACAGAATCTGATAACAGGCAAAGAACACTCAAGAAAACTAGGTCAATTTTTCCATATACCAACATACATCTCTTATCCTGTCAAAAAAGAGACAAAAAATCAACATATTTTTCATTATAAATCTTGGATCTACCAATAATTGTCATATATCTGAGAATCTGGGAAGATAGGAGAAGAATATCTAATTGGATCTACTGAACCAAAAAAGAATGATAAAGAACGGTCACATACATCATGAATCCAGATTTGAAACACCAAGGGAACCCTTAAAATTTCCTCCAAATCAGTTGAGGAACCTTCTTGTCCTTAGTAGAAAATAATTCTTGATTTAGGGGTAGTTTGGGGAGAAATTATTGGATTAATGGAATGGTCGGCCTAGATCGACTTCTAATGGAGTTTGGTTTTAACCCATGATTGGTTAGGAAAACGATGCACTAACCGCGAGGTATTTACTTCATTACATATCACCCCACATGGCCACCACACATGGTCCCTAAACCCATTCACACACCATGTCGAAGGTACTATACAAAATATGCAACTTCACATGGATTCTTCTAGGCCTTCCGCATTGTTTGGATAAATCTCTTGCAACTAGTATGCCACTCTATTGGCCCTCAAAACGTATTGAATATTAAGAAAACTCTTCCACCCATCTCCCATAACTACTATAATCATAAAATATAAAGAAAGGGTAAATTACCAGAAACTGGGGTACGAAATGTGTGTTCAATTTTTATATTTCTATATTGATTATAGTCATTTATTCATTATTACATCTTCTATACTTAACCCTAATCAATCATTTGAGAGAGCCATTATTTAGTTCATTTACCAAGTAATCTAAGAAGTGTGATAAGAAATATATAAATGTATAAACTAGATAGAATATAATTATTTTCCTTGAAGGAAATGAAAAAATATTGTGACCTGTTTATTTATTTGTATTATATTACACATGGACCTATCTACTTTTTCGATACTACTAAACACTTCCATCCTTCTGGATTTGATTCCATGTAATCAAGCCTGCATAATTTTAGTAGAAACTGACTATGGGTATCTAGGATTAGATCTCTATATTTTCAACTTGAATTAAATAAATACGATGTTTTTCTCATAATTAGA
Organism: Viscum album; assembly: GCA_963277665.1. Classification (NCBI taxonomy): domain Eukaryota; kingdom Viridiplantae; phylum Streptophyta; class Magnoliopsida; order Santalales; family Viscaceae; genus Viscum; species Viscum album. The sequence goes on along the minus strand of OY728128.1, from coordinate 788,072,931 downwards.
AATAATATTATAATCATTTGAAGGAAACTGAAATGTTTTTGTTTTCAAAAAAGTGTATTTCTCTAAAAGGTGGTTTCGTTTGATGTTGGATTCATAATTTAAAGTAAATGTCTAGTAGCTTTAGAAAAATTGTTTTTCAAGATCCAAATTATTTTTTGAAATCACCATTTCAAAATTATGTTAGGGTAAATTATTTAGAATTTTGAAAAAATATTAAATTTTTAACAGATAGTGAAAAATATGAGTTTTTATTCCAAACATACCTTTTAATTTTATTAATTTAAGAGATCCATTTTAAATAAAAAATATATGAATGGAAATAATGGACCAATTTTATTTAATCAATAAAAGTCAGTTCATTTTTTCAATTTTATGTTGAATTTTTATATTAAAACATTCTACACTTTTGAAAGAAAATCCTTGGAAATTAAATTTTTTCTCACCATGGTGGGACTTATATTAAATTATATTATTAAAATTATATGAATTTAAATTTGAAAACTGAATTCCATATATTTATTTAAAATAAGTAATATTATATAATATGTCCAAAATAGTTTTTTCATAATAAATATTAAATGTTATAGTAAATAATTATTGTGGTTAAGCTTAAACGGGTTTACAGGGGGTCATTCTTGAAATATAAGGGTTAAAATGACATTAAAAAATCTCCCATTCCAATTTTAGGGATATATATCAACACTATCTTATCGATGGTTCTAAAATTATCTATTTTATCCTTTTTTAATCTGAGTGACATAGGTATAACATTTTATTTTGGAAAATTATTTTGGTTTCCTCTCTCTCACTTATAAAAGGCCACACCTATCCTCTCCTATCCACACTACCAAATATTTTTTCTTATTTAAAACCTACCAAAATATCTTCCCTATATAAATTAACACATTCTAAAGTCCATGGATTTATCATAATCAAATATAAAAAATGGTTTAGGTTTAAACCTAATAAGGATAACCAAAGAAGAGGTAAAGCTCATAATAGTGTGTCTTTGTTTTATTTATTCCCCTAACCCCTTCATATATACATTAAAAATAATTATATTACAAAACTTGTATCTCTAAAATAGTTATATTTTATTATATTAATTTCATAATTTATATTCATCTCCTCTTAAATAAAATAAAAAATGAAATCGTCTATCATTTGTTTATCGGACTATAACCTCATGAACTAATGTAATTATTTTTTCAACACCACATATAATAGATGGATAAGATGATAAATTTAACATATTTATATAATATTTAAGAAATTAATATACCTATTTAATTATAATATCTCATATAAATTTTTCACTTCCAAGGATTGGGAAAATAGTAACGTCTCTCGTGCGTACATGTTGACTATACCCTCAACACATCAATGTGTATTTCTTTCCATTTTATTTTGACATTGATGTAAATAAGGATATATTTAATCAATATAAATTAAATATGAGATATAATTATTTTTATACTATGGTGAAATATAATTTTTTTTTCTTACATTCTATATGTAGGAAAAATAGAATCAACATTCATGTGTATGTATGACCTACTGTCTTTGTGAACAGCATAAATCATATCCCTCATCTCTAACTTTTATGGACAGTTATAAATACATATTTATTGATTATATATTATATAAATATTTTTCATATAATTATATAAATAAATTAACCATTCCTAATATAAATTGTATGTGGTAATCAAATAAAATTATATATGAAAATTTAAGAAATTGCCGCAAGATATAATGATTTGCACCTAGAATATTCAATAAATGGATCATAAAATACTGGAAGTAAATTATTTATGGTTATATATATATATATATTATTCTTTTTATTTATTAAATGGATAAAAAAAATTTAAATTTGTTATAGATAAGGTACATACACATACGAAGGAAATTTGGCCAGATGTAAGGGTTTCTCGTCTAACATTAACATCGATGAGACATATTTCCTATTTTACACTTAATTTTTTTATTGGTGATTATAATAACCCTTTTATATATTATATCATAAATATATTATATTAATTATATTTAAAATATCATTTGATGTTATTTTAATCATGATTATTATGATTCAATAGTTAGAAATGTGGTAAGGATTAATTTTACAATCTCATATTTATTCAAGATTTTTTATATTTAAACCACCCTTGGAAGAATAGTTTAATATTTCTATTATTAATAAAGTATATTTTCATATAATATGGGTTTTAGTAATGTTTTAATGTAACCATACAATTTTTTAGTATTTTATACTTAAAATAATTGAGATACTAATTTTAAGGAAAACTATCTTTATTTCCCTCTTCGGTCGAAAATCCATTTTATTCCATATCCATTTTTTTAAAAATATTGTTAAAAATGTTTTTAAAATTTTAACAAGTGAATTATTGAATATTCATTCTTATTTTTAATTTATAGAAATGGTTGGAGGAAAATTTTCATTTCATTTTCCGAATAAGGTTGTTTTAACTATTTTAATACATTGTGAAAGGAATGGTTTAATAACTTATACATCGTGAATGGAATTACCCACCATCATGGAAACATATATTTTTTAATATTCAATAAAAATTTTACAATTATATTTTTAAATAAAAATTTTATCATAATATTCTTGAAATTGTTAGTCCATAAAATTTATTTATTTTTCAAAATGTTATTTTTCTAATGAATGCCTTTAATGATATATTTATGATATTTCTACTCATCATTTATGAAAACCATTATTTAACTTATTCTAAAGGGGAATATTTTTTTAATAATACAATTCTTATTATTTTACCAATGATTTTTGATTATCCTGAATGGGGATGTATTTTTTATTATACTATTCACCATGTTATAATATGTGATTTATTCTTGTGATTATTTGTTGGGAAAGGTATTAACATTTCTTATGTTCATTTATAAATATTATTTCTTATGCTTAATATTTTTAACCCCATTCACATTACTAAATAAATGTACGTTGACTATTATGGGTGGGGCCCTCTATATGACCTCAATGCATGGATTTGTCTCATTTGATAAACTCTCTTAGGTATTTGGCTGTGTCCATGATAATTTTTATGTGATGTAAGAGCACGCCTCAATTAATGTATGGTTATGATATATGGTGTTATGCGTTACATAATTGGTACATTTTTTATTTTTGTTCAATTTTATTAGTTATAATATCTAAGGTTATGTTTCAGGATCATGTGATTATTTTTAAGGAATTATTTTATCATTACTTATTTCATGCATATTATTTTTATATAATTGATTTTATGTAATGTGCTTTAGTTAATTTCATTAACATAATTATCATGAATTAGTTAATCATGATATCTTACTATATATAAATACCCATACCACCAATTATTTCTTACACCTTTATTTTTTTTCTTTCCCAAGAAACCAAGAAGGGTTTTACAATGGATATGCAGTGATATGATATAACAAAACTTATATTAAAATCTAAATAATAATTGATTTATTTCATAAAAGTAAAATTAATACAACCTAAAAGATCATTATGTATAGTATATATGATAATTTGGTACATATCATAACAACATGATCATGGGATAAAAAACATTATTCAAAACATCATTACCATTATTCTAAAATTCCTTGTCTTTTAAAAAAAACACATGATAACCTGGGTATATACATAATAAAGAGGTGAGATATAAATCATAGTAAGCGAATAAACATTGTATAAGGTGATAAATTTTTAAAACTAAAAATATAAATACAGAATAAAAGGTGTAGGAATCATTAAAATGAATAATAAGTCGTGATATTGAATGATATTCATAACATGGGAAATTCGGGCACAACATAAAACACTGCATCATAAACATAGTTCAAGGATATCATCAAAGAAATAATGATTGCAAAAGTCCCATAAATGAATCTTTTTCACTAGCTATCCAAACACTAAGCCTCATGATAATAAACATTACCCAATTCAGTGGATCCCTATATAAGTCTGATGCCATCATTCACTTTTATACCATTCTGATGCATAAGTGTTCCACACATATTATTCAAAATGGATTCAATCATAATTATTTTTTATTCCGTTAACAATGAGATTGGAATAAATATATATTATTCCTATGTAAAAGAAGAATGAGTATATTGTTTTTAAAAAATTTATAGGAAATGGGTATAGTATTCAATATATGATTCTTTTGTCATGGAAAACATTCAGTGAAATTTTGATAGCGTAATGCCGTCACATAAAAATTCATAAAATGGGTTTAGAATAGAAAAAGATGTACCCCATAATTTTTATTTTAAATGGGAAGTGTTAGAGACATAGGAATTTATATAACTCAATTGTGAACTAGAAATATAATACATAATATATTAGTGAATCTTGAATAAAGAATAGAAGGACAGGATCCCGTACTTGAGTGCATGATGCAAAATGCATGGGATGTGATTCCTAAGAGTTTGAGGGAATTTTTTCAGGACTCTATAGAAAGTATATTACAGTAATAATGATCTATATGGATTTTTAGTGAAGTTAAATTGGATATTTATTATGTTAATATAAGAAATGAGTGTGAAGCTTTTTATCACTTCTCAAACATAGGTTTTGTATTCTATATAGAAAATTAACCAAAACCAAAAATAGTACCATAGTATTTCCCTTATGTTTTTCCAAATGGGAGTGGTTTTAATTTTTTTATAATTACAAGGGTCAAGCATAACAAAATAATAACCTTGCATAACTGGAGGTGAGTTTTGATCCTAATGGAATGAATTTAAAAACATAAAATTTAGTATATGTTTCAGATAATTCATAATGTATTTATAATCTAAATCAAATAAACATAAAACAAAATTATATAAATTGTAAAAAAATATCATTTCATTTATACTATTTGATTATTTATTAAATCAGTTTTTGGTCATTATGATTTCATAATACACATCGTATATTTATATGGTATTTAATTTTTACCAAAACTTTTGACTATATCAAAATATTATTTAAAATTAACTGTTTGGTAAATTTGAAATTATTAATACAATGTATTATTCATTTATAAAAATAATTTTCTAAATATTTTCAGTTTCACTTTTAATATAAGATTCACCATTTATTATTAAATATTTTGTTTTAGCAATAATAACTTTTGAACCCATATAAAAATTATGTTTGAGTTTATAAAAATTGTATTCTCGTTTATGTTTAATAAAGACTATTTAATTGGATTATTTTATAAAAAATAATTTTTATTTCAAAAATTCCTTAATTCATCAAAATAAATTCATTAATTGAATTTGAATTGTACCTGAAAATACTATTTACGATTTATTGTATAAAAATAATTAACAATGTGACAATAATATGATGAAAATAAGTTCATTAATCTATAAAGAGTAAATTACAATATCATATCATGAGGGAAATGATACACATCATTTTAATACACCAACAAATGTCCTTGGAGTAAGGTGTGTGATAGTGAGACTTTCACGGGGTGGTTCAACGTATATGGTTTTGGTCATTATCTCAATGAACTTGAACATATACTATAAATGGTTTTTATATTTATTATGTTTTGAGAAAATTTATTGGGCTTAGTGGAGGGAAATCCAATAGATTCTATCTCCTATTTAAATCTCTGATAAATGGTCTTCATATGGTGGGATCCTGTTGGTTGAGGCCATCACTTCATTTGTCTATTTCAATTGGATTTTTAATACCCTATATTTATACTAATCATGTCATTGTTATAAAATGGATATATTATCAATAATAATGATTCTTAATAGTCATTTTTATGATATAATAATACAAAATAAGTGTATAAGTTTTTTATAACCACAATACATAATAAGACATCTAAATAAACCAAAAAAATGTTTTTTTGAATAGTTTGTGTTATTACACATGATAAAGTAAATTATAGTGTTCTCATAAAAATATATATAATATTTTATAGTGTAAAATTTAATGTGATTTTCATATATTTAAATTATTTTTTTAACATTAATAAATATTTTGGTCTATGTGGGTGTGATCCCATTTATTTAGAAATAATGTATCAATATAGCCTCTGAATATGGGCTATTATGGTCATGGACATTATAGTTAGTATATTTGAATTCTTACTAGAACTCCTAGGAAGTAGATTTAGGAAAACATATAACAGGGAAAATTACCCTATGATAGACATTAAGGATAAGTATAAAAGAACATAATAATGTTCGGGTAACGATGATATCATGTTTATTTCCCTATAATCCAATCCTAATATTGATACTATAATAGGAAGTTGTTCTAGAAGATCTACTCCTAGGGGTAATAATTCTATGAAGGGTTCATTGGGCATTAACATGTCCATTTCCATGATCGCAAAAAATAAGACTTACTTCTCACATAGTTTGACACTCTAGAGGGATATATGTGGTAGAATTAAAATTTTCCTTTAAGAACATTATGAATGATATGAAAATATATTTATGGTTTAACAAATTAAACAATTAAACCATGTTTATTATTATGATATTACCAAATCATAAATTTTTTAACTTCTACTCATCATCTCAATTGAATTGGAATTATAATTTATTTTTCATGATGATATGTTATAATATATAGTATAACATTATATATAAATGGTACCAAAATGATGTGATAAGAACTGTATAAATACAAATTCCCTATTTAGGGATTTCCCTCTTTGGAATGATACTAAATATGTAGTTTTAGATAAAACCAAATCAAACTAAATTATGACCATATTTCTATAACTAAATCGGGTAATAAGTCATAAACATGCCTATATGGGCTATCATTTTGACCAATAATGTGGTGTAATAATGTTATACAACATCATTCATTAATATACTCAACAATTTAAGGGGACTAAAAATTTATTTGTATATGAGAAATGAATATGTTTTGAAGAGTTGATATTTCTCACTCTTTGACGTAATGAAATATAGAAGGTTATCATGGTGTTTTATCGTATCTTATTATATTTGGATAAATGGTTCCAATTTATATAAAACCCTAAAGAATACTAATAAATATAAAACAAGGATTGGAAGGATTTTAAGGAACACATCTTAGAAAAATACTTTCATCCTGAGCCATGAGTATATATTTTATGACAACTCTTGAATATAATAAAAAAGGAAGAGGAAAATAATCCTAGGCTTGATGGTAAATTTATATTTTTTGCAATGAATATTGACAAAAATTTATATAATCCAAATATTATGATGGACTTTTTCTCTGATGGACTACATCCAACCCTTCGAAGGGAACTAGTCTCTTTATTTTTATCATCATAGAAGTATATAGTGTCATGTGCCCCCGACAATGGGAAATAATTCCCCAAGTCTAATGGATCTGAATGGAATCAATATAATAATTTTATGATACAGAAAAAATTAGATAATGGGATTATGGGAATGATGTACTTTCCCAAACTAAAAATTATAGAAATAAATACACGACAACGTTCATAATGGGAATACGAGTTTTTTTTATAATTTAGAGGTATAGGCCATTAGTCTTAATATTTTAATGGAAAAAATAAAGATACTACATAACAATGTTATAACTATAAGAAGATGTAAATAATGAAAATGAATTCCCCAATCATCAAGAGAGTATACCCTAGAGGAACCTAAGGGATCAAGGTCATGATTATACTATTAATATAGCATAAGTTGAATGATTATTGATCTTGTGTATTTGGATTTATGAATTAGGTTGTATACGTATTTTTACCAAAATTATTTTGGTTACATGTATCATGTAAAATATAAGGAATGTGTTAATTTCGGAATTATATATGTCTTTAAGTATGACTAACTTAAGTGTTATGGACATCATCATGGGTTTGTGTGTTTAGGACTTACCATATGTTTAATGTCTTCAATACCTCTTTTTAGGATCTATGTGAACAATATTATGGGTATTTTGGAGGAATTTATTCCATAACAACCTATTATTTATGTATATGTTTAATAGAAAAGGTTTTTTTCAGAGTTAATCCTTTTATATTTTGCAAAAATAATATTAGATTCATTTTTAACCATTATGTTTTATTTTCCCATTGATTTAATGATAATAGTATTCAATTAATATTTTTTATTTCATGGAAGAAGAAAAATTTATATAGATAACCCATGTGGTTAAAAAGTGACTTGATGACCACTGTATTTTTCGATTTGTTTAATCGTATTTTTTAATTTTATAATAATTATCTAATTATAGTTTTAAAAAATGGACAACCTCTATGCCGAGTGACAACCCATCACTTCTAAAAAAATCCATTGGACATGGACCCACAACTAAAGGGTAATAAGGATTTTGCACATATCACTGGCCTATGAGATGCCTTAGATAATATTTAATTTTTTAATTTAAATTATTTTACATGTAAATAATTATGGAATGGGTAAAAATTAAGTTTTTACTGTTTAGGTCCAGATGTTAATGTAATATATTGGATAACTCATGATCACCAATTTTGATTTTGGTAAATATTTAGGGACATATAAAAGGAATTGTCAAACTTTTATGCATTTTATGATCTCTTAAACGTTAATTTTAGTGATTTAGTCATTAGGAAGTCAACTTTGATATTAATTAAATGTGGTAATAAATGAAGTGTAAATTTTATATAGGCACATCCAAATGATAAAATATTATGTATATTATTTGGTTTGCATTATCATTATAGTAAAAGAATCCCTCAAACACTATGAAAATGATCTTAAAACAAGGAATTTATCCTATCACTATTTCATCTGATGAATCATTTGACTTTTAACTTGTTACAAATTTATTATTTTTAGGTTCTTATCATTCTATTCATAATTCCCATAATTTTGATCAATGATGTTTATCACATTACATAATTATTTATGGATTTCCTCGATGTCTATATTTAATCTTCCCCCCCGTGTTCTTTCACATATAATCATTTTTATGTGTAATTACACATGACATTAGTATTTCCCTTTCCCTATTTTAAAAGAATGAACTTTTATCCCTTTTATGGTATGTGGTTTCAAAAAAGGTTCTTTTATATTGAAAACCCATGATTTCCAAGATCAATTTCAAATTTAGAAGAAGAACTTTATTGATGGTGGGGAGAATGAAACACCCCAATATTCTAAAAGAAGAATATTGTATTCGATATAATATGTAACAAAACAAATGAGAATAAATGACCCATTAAATATATTTCATTAAATTTAATCCCTTGGACAGAGTGGGATACACACACCATCATGTTTTTATGAATTGAAATATAGTAAAATATTATAAACTAGACATCAAATTAGATGGAATTAATATGAATAAATTAATTATAAAAACAAATCTGGTTTAAAAATGTATTAAAAAATTCAATGGTTATGTACATATTATAAATAAAATAAGAATCATTTTAAATGGATGGAAAAATTTTCTGAAAAAATATATTTTTCTAAAACGTGTTTTCATTTCAATTTATGCACATACATTAAAATTAATTTTTAAGCATTTTTTAAAATTTATTTTCCAAAATTATATTCATTTTTTAAATCAGAATGAAAAATATTATCTTAGATTTAATTGTTTAAATAGTATCAAAATAGTAATTTCACTATTAATAGTGAAAATTATAGGTTTTTATTGAAAACTTTATTGTTGTTTAAATAATTCAAATGATCTATTTTCATTTAAAAAAATTAAACTAAAATTAGTTAAAATATATTATAGTATATACAATTCAGGAAATTAGAATAAATTTCATGTTTATTTAAAATATAAAATCATTCTGTACATATAAAAGCATTTTCATTACCCAAATGAAATGAAAGCCTTATTTTTATTGATTTTTTATAACCCCACTTTTAAGGGATTAGTGGTAACCCTTACAAAGCATGTAGGATTAGTAGATTACATGAACCGAAGGTCTTATAGGATTTCATCCCTGACATGACTACAAGGAAATTCCCCTCCCCAACATCTAGACCATTATGTAAACTTCCCACCTTAACATTACTTGTTCAGCTAGAAATACATGTGCAGATTTGCGCATGTCTGGTCCGGATGGAAATTTCCATACCCTCTCATTCAATCATCTCCATATAGATTTGTTTAAGTGAAACTGCCTACCTTGAGTCCTTATCTAGATTTATTCCGTTAGTATGTTTGGTTTCATATTCACATAATGATATATAGGAGGTTTTCGAAAGGCTTGGAGTTTCAATGAAGTCCTTCAGGTGGACCAAAAGTCTTACCTGGATTGAAGGCCTCAGGTGGCCTGATGGCCTTAAGAAATTCTTGCCCATATTAGTGTCCCAAAGGTTAATAGTTTTGTCTATTATATTACTGAACAGTACCTACTGTTTTGTCTTCTACAGTGGCCCCTACAGTTCCTTCTATAGTGCCCTAGAAATATCCATCTTCCTAGATTCGATCTAGGGTCTCATGGATGAATGTTGAGTGTCCTCAAAAACCAGGCTAAGGCTCATGTGAATTTTTTTTCGGAAACCGTTTGTTCATTGTATTTATGGGAATAAATTTAAAATATGTTTTAAAAATAATTTGAATTCAGCTTGAAAATTTTGATTAAATATTTAAAATCATAATAATTAATATTATATAATATATTATATCTTTTTCTTTCATGATAAATTTTAAACAAAGTAAAAATTAATTACCATGTTTAATATTATAATGATTTTATTATGGGTTAAACTAAAAAATAATGGTAAAAATGACCCTTAATGTTTTTAAAATAATATTTTATATTCATATTTTTACCTTATATTATCTTTGGGTTGATAATGATCCATTTTATTTTATTTAATAATGTGAAATGTATGGGTATCACTTTTTCTTTTCAAAATTTCCTTGTGTATTCTCTCTCCAACATATAAAAGGTCACCTATAATGATATAATATTTACACTCCCAATTACATTTGTATTATAAAATAACTAAAAAAATATATTCCTTTACATCCATCCCTACATCCTAGAGTAACCTTTTGGATCATAAAACTAATATTGGAAGGCATTAGTTGTAAACATGATGAGGATTTCCGAAGAAGAGGTAATGTACTTAACCGCGAGTCTTTGAATAATTTATTTTTCAAACCACATAAAATATCCATAAAAATGATTAAATAAATAAAAATTATATTTCATATACTAACATATTATTATTTTGATTCCATTATTCATATCCATCTCCTCTTTCATCAAATAGTAAATGAAATCCTCAATCATACGTATAGCAGACTATTACAATGTGAACCAATATAATTACTTTTTCATAAGCTCCTCTCATGGATGGATATAATTATTCATTGAATATATATATATATATATATTATATTTAAAAAATTTATATTACTATAGAATTATAATATCACATATTTCTTCTTAACTACCAAACAATTGTAAAATAATAATGTCATTTTTTCATTCATATGTACTACCACCTACACATAGTGACCTGAACTATTTTTCATTATATTTTGACATGGATGGTAGTGATGATATATTTAATGAATATAAATGAATTATTTTATATAATATTGGTTCTTGGAAGGTTAAAAATTATTTAACATTATTACTTTCCACATTTTTAGAAAATAGAAACATCATTCATCTGTAAGTACCACATGTAATCTTAATGAAGGGTGTAATTAATTTTCCCCATATATAAATTTTATGAAATATTAAAAAAGAACATATTATTGTTATATTATATATATATCATGTTTATAATAATGGAGAATATGGAACCATGTTCAATGTAAAAGGATTGAAATTTCATAATTTAAACATACATGAAAATTGAAGAAATTATTACACGCAATAACGATTTTATACATACATTGTTAACAAATAGGTCAAGACATCATAAAATTAAATAATTATTGGTATGATATATATTATTATTGATATTTAATATATTTATATTCAATATATATGTATTATAAATGTGAAATATTCTTGTTAAATGTAAATTGAACCCGATATAAGGGTTTCTTGTCTCACTTTTACAACAATGGGGTACATTCCATATTCACCGCGTATTTATTTTGTGATGTTTTTATAATACCCCTTTAATATATTATATATTTAATAGATTAATATTCATGTTATTTAATGTTTTATTTGATGATATTTCTTTTTAGGTGTTTTTTGATTCAATAGATACAAAATTAGTATGGAGTTAATTCAAAAAATGATTTTTTTTCATCTATTTATTCCTAAAAATTTTAGGTAATGGTATACTTTTTTATATTTTGAAGTTAAAATTATTGAGATAATATTTTCTTGGAAAATCCTACATCGTTTTTCTCTTAATTTGAAAATCCATTTTCATACATATCCATGTTATCATAAATTATGTCTGAACATGTTTTTAACATTTTATAAATGATTTGTTGAACACATTTTTAACAATAGTTTACTTTTTATGAAATGTTTTAAGAGGAATATCCTTGTCACTTTCCTACAAGGTACATCTTAACCTTTTAAAACATTGTAAAAGTGTTGTTTTTTATCTTATACATCATGTAATGAATTAAACCTATAATGGATGCTCGTTTTTTGATGATTACCTTAACTCTTTACAAGAATTTTTTAAAGTAAAATTTTTCCGATATGTTATAAAATATTGTTATAATATTTTATTTTCTATGTGAAATGAATAATTTCCTCAATAATGTTTTTAATAACATTTTTATTCCATTGTTATTCTTCAATGAATAAAACCCTTATTTCACTTATGATATATTTGTATTTTTTTATAATAAAACAATCCTTATTATTTATTTATACAGTTTATCATTGGTTTAAATGGGGATGAAAATATTTTTTGTTATTATCCATACTAATCTAAATGGGATATTATTATGTTTATTTATTAGGTAATGAGTTAACATTTAATATTATATCTTATCAATATGAATTTCCATGTGGACTAAGTTTCACCCCTTTAACATAGGGAACTAATTAGACTAGGTAAAGGATGGGTGAGGTCATCCTAGCCCCTCAATGCATTGGTAGGTCTCATAAGATTATCTAGATTTAGTATTTGATCATGTAATTACCCATAATTTATTATATATCATCATAATTCATTAAAAGTATGTTTATTATGTTTGTAAGTATACATTAACTTATTGGGAAATTATTTATTGATGTTCCATGCGATTATATGGTTACATAGAATATCCATCATTATGTTTCAAGCTCATGTGTTTTTTATAAGGATTTTATTGATCATCATTTATAACAACCATATTATGCTAAAGTAATTTTATGGATGTAAATGTTTTAGTTATTTACCTTTTGATGAGGATTATCTATTATTTTCAAAGGATATTTCGTATTTTACTTATACCATTTCTAAGAAAAAGAGATTACACCATTATTATGTAACGTATCTATAGGATACATAAAAGATTATTATGTTTGATATTATTGTATATACTAATGCTAATTATGGTGTTATGAAAAAAAAATTTATTTTGTATTTTAGTTTTTCCAATTTAATGTTAGCTTCTTATAAGTATCTATTTTTACAAGACTATTATGTTATTCATTATATTAGGATGCAATAACTTTTATTTTGAGTAATAATTATTAAGAATCCACTAAATATACACGATTATGGTCATGTTATTTACAAAAACCATTAATATCACTTTTAAATTCATTTTGATTCAATAGATTCCAAATTTTAAATGGGGGTTTTTATATAAACAAATGTTACCCAAACTATAAGGGTTTATTCTTCAATCTTATTTTATAGTAAATATTAATTTGTAAGTTGATCCATTTAATAAATTTATATCATATAGAAAATATAATAATTTTTTTCATTATTCATGGGGTTTTACATTTACCCTCATAAATAATTTTCCCATTGACATATATTTGACTCGAACTGTTTATTATAAGTGAAACTGAACCCATTTCTCTTTCTTAGTAGAGAAATACACATTTTATAAATATATTTTAAGTGGGTTATTGTTTAGGTTCTCTTATAAATTCGTCTATAATTGAATATTGTAATTTTTAACTACTTGATATATTGATTAAATATATAATAAAATATATAATATTTTTTATATTGTTCATTTTAATCAAATAATTTAAATGTTCACTTCTTGGAATTTATATGATGAATTATATTTTGGATTTCAAAGTGTATAATGAAAATAAATATTCTACCTTACATATAAAATGATTTTTTTAAAATTATTTAATAATATATTTGATATTTCTTCTTTCCATTGTTATTTTTCTAAATTCTAAAAAGTTATTTTTCATCAATTTTTTTGTCCTTTGGAATAACTTATCCTTGATGAAGGTTATTCATATAATATCACAATCCACATTATTTTTCTCTATTAATTATTTAATTTACTTACCATTTAGAGAAATCATCCATCAATTCCTTATATTTACTAATAATATTTCATTTTTATAACATTTTTTCTTACAATTCCATTCATTTTTGGATACCCTATTATTGATTTCTTGTATTTAAGGGTATTCACTTAAATTCCATACACCAATTGATTGGGAAAATTATACCATATGTTTTTTTATCTTGATTGAATGTTATTTACCTAAAATTTTACTTGATTTAATTGGATACACATTTATTTTTCATTTCATTAAATTTTTATGATTCTTGATGAATACTTTATGTGATTCTATTTAAAAATAACTGAAACCCATTTTATTTCAATGAGTTCTTTTTGATATAAATTTTAGATGAATTTTTTATTATTATTTAAAGAAATTCACAAAATTTGATGGGGTTTTAATAAGAAAAGGGAAATTATTAAGTGTCACACCTGTGTATCAATGAATGAATTGTGGTGTGCTTTATTTTCCTCTAATGCATTGGAAACGATTTTATAGATCATGTGATAATGACTTTGTACATGGTAGTAATTTTGGTTTATAATTTCTCAAAGGGTTTTTGAATGGGTGTAATTATGGTTTATCTATTCTAACAAGGTTGTAAGTGGGTATAATTATGATTATTCGAAGCTTATAATGTTGTGATTTGGTAAAAATATGGTTATGATATTCTAATTATGTCGTTTGGGAATGATTGTAGTTAATTTATATCCACAAGGTTATGGAATGTAATAATTATGATTAATCATTACTCAAACGACTGACATGGGCATAACTGTAGCTAATATATGATCAAAATTATATATTTCAATTTCTCTATGTTTATGGTAAATAATTATGCATATTCTAATACCCATGTTATACAAAAATTGGTCATGTGTATGATGTCAACCTTTTCTGGAGATTTCTCATGCTTATATCTAGGTAAATTTTTCATTGTTTTAGTAATTTCCTTTGGGTTATTCCATTCACTATGATTGAGTGAAAATTCAAATTTTTTGAAGGAACTAAGAAATTTCATAAATGGCATATATTTTTCCTTAACCATGCACCATATCTATTCGAATAATGTGAACCCAAATATAAGGGATTCGAATGGTTGGTGCATGGTTTATCAACCCATGCACCCCCCTCCCCTAGAAGAGGTATATGTTTAAGGTGCATTGTTGGGAAAATTGGGTTCCTCTTCCTAGAAAACTATGTGTAGGATTTAAATTAAATCAAAATTAATTTTTAAAAATACTTGATCTCCCATATTACCCCATAAAATGAGTAAGACATATACATAACCTATTCTATTCATTTTTCGAGCATCCGAGATAAATACATATGGCTCTTGACCACCATAATTCGTGATTCAAAGCCTAAAATGATGATCTCCACCTCTACCAATATGTGAATCTCATACCATTTTGATTCCCATCTCTTTCACATTCTTTTCATATCATTTGAAGTGTTATTATTCACTATTATGTTTGATTTGGATATATATTTATTAGATCTAGACTAAGGCTTGTTGGATCAAGATCAAGAATTGAGGGATCCTGATTCATATGATATTGAATTTAGGTTTATGACCCAAATATCATTATACATAACTGTTTCAACCAAATTATAGATTTCTGTTGGTGGGAGTTTGATTACGGATTGAGGTAGGTGGTCTAAAATTCAAATCCAAATTTTTTGATTCTAATATCATATATTTAATTATATAATTTCTATTGGTTAATTATAATTTATGTTTCATAAATTGTAATAATTAATTTTTTGATTTAGTTAATTGGGGGATTGTGAAATTTGGGTTATTAGCTTGATTGAATTGAAATAAATAATTTTTTAATTAATTTTGGGTATATTGTGATTGTAGAATTTTAAGAATTTATTTTTGAATTAATTAATGGGATTTATACGACAAATTAATTAATGAATTTATAATGTATTTGATTTGATTAATTATTTTTTGAAATAATTATTGTTTTTCATGTGATTAATTAATTTTTTAGTGACTTGGATGGCCAATGAAAAGGTTGCTTCTACAGTGGATGTGTTCTGGCCTCATCTCTAGAAGCTGAAATGTTAGGGGTCATTCATGTTGTGGACCTTTCTCTACAGAAAGGATGGTCAAAGCTTTGGATTGAAATTGACTCCACCACTATCGTTCATGCCATCTGGAATGGTGTTATTCATCTCGCTTGGCCACTTACCAATCACTGGATGAACTGCCTGAATTTGCATTGTGGGATTGATTTTATTACCACTCACAACTTCTGTGAAGCGAATGTAGTTGTTGACTCCCTCACCAATAAAGGAGTGTAGTAGAGCTTGACTTGGATGGATGAATTACCAGCTAATTTACTACCTTTTTTTGATAGAGACTGTAGCAAAATTCTATCTTTTAGACTTTTGTAATCCTTTTTCTCTTTATCACATCTTTTGTGCTTTGGTCTTTGACCAAGGCATTACCTTTAAAAAAATGGAATCATATGAATATTAAATTTTATAATTGAATTAATTAATTTGTGAATTGGTAAATTTGTTTGCTCTGAAATATGTAATATATTGATATTATAATATTTCAAATTTCATAAATAAATGGTAGAAATTTAATTAATATAAAAATTGATAAAATGAATAGTTACAATGACATTCAATTGTGAATTGTGATAGTGAATCGAAATAATGGAATTCATATTTGAATTTAGAAAATGAATGGTTAGAATGGAATTCAAATATTAATTGAGCCGATCAATGGTAACAATGGAATTCATATATGGATTTAGACTATGAATGTTAATAATGGAATTCATATCTAAATTATGAAAGTGAATGGAAATAATTACATTCATATGTAAATTGAAAGAATGAATGGTAACAATGGAATTTATATATGAATTGAGATGGTGAATGGTAATAGTGTCATTCATATTTTAATTGAGACCATTAATGATATTAATTTCACTCATATGTGAATTGAGATTATTTGTGGTAATAATGGAATTTATATTTATGATATACCTTGGCAATAGTTCAAAAATTTCATGGTCCGATGTAGATATTTGGATTTCAGGTGTCCTTTGGAACACTGAGGTTTATGCTTTTATATAATGAGTTATTAAATAAATGTAAAAAATTTACATTATTCTTAGTATTTATTATTTATAAAACAACATACACTATTTGGACATGATATTGTTTTATAAACCAATTGTTGTGGCCAACTGAGTTGTTGTTGGGAAAAAATATCTAAAGATAACATTATATCATTTTTTTTATTTTTTTTATTGAAATATCGGTTTTCAATTGTATGTTGTCAATTATAGATATATTATTGTCATGGTATGGTGAAAAAGATCTATGAAGAATGAATGGATGCCCTGGAAGCAGTAAAAAAAATGGCTTATAGAAGGTGATACTATTAGGAGTTTGTCTTCCATTGAGAAAAGTGTAATTTTCAGAAGGCTATACGAATATTTGAAAAAGGAATGAATTTTGTGTAGATAGGCTTCATGTAGTGTGTTTCATTAGGTATTAAATAATTTTGATGGTGATGTCCATGACTGCAAAAGGAATTGCGAATGGAGAAGGTTAAGAGCATCAAGAGTGCATCATCACAGTAGTGTGAAATAGTGACATTGATATCTACAAATATGAAAAGCATCGCGAATTGGAAATTTTCCATGGAGATTTGAGAAATGGTAAAATCATGAAATAAATTATGGAGCTTCGTGAAATGGTGCTGATGTGGCCAGAATGTTCTAGAGTTGGTGGGAAACAACATTAAATAGGGCTCATCCCCCTTCAAAAAAGCATCGAGACATAACAAGAACCGTAAGGCTCCAGAATAGAGAAGGTAGTTTATAAATGGTGGATCATTAAGGAGATATCTGAAGAAGTTCTTGAATTCTGCAAAATCCAACATAATATTCTAAGAATCATGAATGTAAGGAAATATGCGAAGGAAAAATATGATTCTCAATATGAAGGAGATTCATGAAGGCATGTAGGCCTTCATGAAAGAGGTTTCCTTCGCTATGGATGAGTGAGGTTCAGTAAAGGAAGTATGTTAACGAAGGTCATATGATATTTCTGAAAGTGGATCTTCATGAAGGTAGCAGTCATCACAAAAGTAGATCAAAATGAATTTCCCAGAAAATATGTGGTAAATTAGTATTCATTAGTTTGATGAATTTGGAACTTCAGTAGATCATCCACCTACCATTGGGGATGAGTAAATTCATGATAATTAATTGACCTAAATGTCCATAAAATTTTGGTGAATATCTTCTCAAAGAAGCTAGAGAATTAGGAGGAAGAAGGTGATACATTCCATCTATAGTGATCCCAAGAGATACATAGGGAGTGACCCTTTGAAATTCAGATAGCATACCCTAAACCTTGTAAAGGTGGTTATCCTAGGAATAGAAGTGATCTATCAAGAACCTTGTAAACATCATTGATATTTAGTGTATTTGGTACATTGGAATTTTGTCATTGTATTCTATTTGGATGTGTCCCAGTGAGGGTGAACCACCTAAAATAAATTTGTCATGTTCAGGATTTCATGTATGTTTATACATTACTACAAGATAAAGAAGGATTTTTTTTAATGATGAAATGAGCACTAAAGGCACTTTACTCTTAATCTGTCATACCCTGATTACCCATAAGGTAATTTGACTTACTGGACCTAAAATATTTAGTCACACCCTACTTGGGAAGCTCAATTAGTAAATTAATTAGTTTTATGGTTATATGAGAAGTTAAGGTGAATGGCCCTGTGTTAGATGGATGAGTCATGATTGAACATGGGTGAGGGAACCCGACTTGGATTCTAGACCCACTTGAGAGTTTTTAGTTCTGTTAATTAGTTTGGTGTTTTCATATTTAAACTTGAAATGTTCATGGCATGAAATATATACTTTTCATTTTATTATATTGTATTTCCTATATTGGTTATCTTATGAATCTAGTTTGGTTATGTAATGGTAATATCATTGGTTATTCTTATTTATTTCTATGGTTGTGATAATTTTATAAAGTGGATATAGTTTCCCAGTTATCTATATTAGACCCTCATTGCTAGTAAGAAGTCTCTAACATACAATGACACATTATTTTGGTCATGTCGAGAACTAGCTCATGCCACCAGTTTTTGGCACTAGGGTCAAGATATTTCAAAGTGTTATGAAATGTGTGCATTCATTTGTTTTTTTATTGAATTTTGATTTCGGAATGTTAGATAAGGGACTAAGAAGAGTCCAGCCTTGGTACTATGCTCGTGCATGGGAGTAACTAACACGTGCACGGGGGATACCCAAGTACCCACGTTGGGATTGTTATTATTTATGTGTGTTTTTATATTTTGGGTTATTTCACCTATAGTGATGAACATTTTGTGTGATATGATATTATTTCTGAGATTTTTTTTGAAATTTAATTTATCTCGGAATTTCATGAGAGTTGTTTCTACGTGGATCATTCTAAGAACTAAGGATTATTTTGTGACATGAATCCTTTTCATCACACATTAGAAAAGAAGTAATGTTTTAGCTATTAAAATTGAAATTCTCTCCATTGATTATGTGAATAAAATAGAAAATGGTGCCTAATATGGGAATGAGAATTTTAAAATGATGAGAAGTATTAATGGTTTGGTTCCTAGTGAAAAATAATAATTTGAGAATTTGTTTTTGTTGTTAACAAAAACCAAGATGTCGGATGGTTATGGTTAGTGACAGAACCTCATTTATTACTATGTGGTGAGTTGTTGGGAATATATTAGTTGTTTCTTATGCTGATTTCTTCTTAATGAAATGTCGTAAAGGTGTGTTATTTTCCCTATGAAATTTTTATTGAATTTTAGTTATATGCATTTATAATAATTCTTGTTGAGAGGAATACATGAGGATATTACAGGATATGTTCCTCTAGTAGTTGAACCTGAGGCACTAATAGTTCTGTGTGAGGATGTAAGAGATCAGTTTTAAGATAAAATCCCTCAATTCATGAATTATATGTAATGAAACCCAGTGTAGGTTGTGATAAGTATCTTTGATATTACATGGAACTTTTAGTTATCGAACCTTATGAATATTACCAGAGAGCGGGGACCTAAGGAAGAAGTGTTCTACATATAGTTTATCCAAACTATACATGACCATTTAGAGAATCTTTATGATATGATGGTCAAGATGAATAATTATATTTTTAGAGGATCAATGATTTTCTAATGGGATGTTTAGGCCAAGACAGGGAAGGAAAACAAGATGGAATGGAAATATTTTTTGGATAAGTTCAAGATAAATTTTATCTATAGATGCTAAGATAGGAGAGGGAAGATAATTTTGTTCAATTTACTCAGGATCATATGTCCATAATGGAATATGATGGTCACATTACATACATTCATCAAATTTCTCTATCACTAGATTAGGATGAGACAACTACATAAATGAAGTTATATGATAGAATAAAATGTGAGATTAAGACCCAAGTTAACCTATTCCTATCAAATATGTTTGCTGAGGTAGTCGATTCGGTTCATAGAACAGAGGGGAATATAAAGGATCCTTCCAGTGCATGGTATATGGTTTCTACTAAATGATTATGTGGTATATCTTATTAGAGTAGGAAGTGTTCATATGATGGTGTTATCCAAGAATATAGCGAGAAAAGTGGCCATAGGGAAGGATCATTTACATAGGAACTTACATGAATTTTCATTCACTAGAGAGGTAGGACATCCAATATCATAGTCATTATCCGGACCAGCAGTAGAGTGTGGATCCTATGGTAGGATGGGATATTGAAAAATGTTTTGTATAAATAAATGAGTGACAAGTATTGATAGAGGTTCTTTGTATAACTAACGTTTGGGGATGGGGATATTCTACACCATTTGATTATGGTAGTTAGAGTACTATTTGTTGTGGTAGTAGAGGTAGAGGAAGAGGTACTTCCAGGAATGAATTCCCATATTAGTCGAGTAGTGAAGCTCATGGAGGTCAAACTGTATCATAGAGAATAGGGGAAAGATAGTAACCTAAAATTTATCCAACACTGGTGGATAGCTAGTCTAGACCATCGACAATGAGATGTATTATTATTACAGATTCTACATTAGTTATTTCCTTATTTGATATCAGTTCATCCCATTATTTTATATCTTCAAAACATGTAAATGGTTAGATCCTAGAGGTGGAGTTTTTGAGTTGGTTTAAAATGATAGATACAGCTTTGGGGGTATGGTCAAGAGACGTCTGTTTAAACGAAGGTTGTTCTCTTGAGTTTGGGGAGTATTATTTTGTATGTTATATTTATATCTTTGACATTCCAGTCATCTACCTAACTACGGGTATGGAATGGTTAGTGGAATTTCAACCCCACATTGATTATTACTATAGGATAATGGATTTTACATATCATATGGATGACAAATATATTCACCACGGATAGTGGGATATCCATGTTGGCATTGTGGTGCCACTTCACCACCAACTTGGGGAGCTCACCACCCAAGTTTCTAGTCCTTTACTAGATTGTAGAGGTGAAATTAGGATTTCCTTCCCATATAGTGGAATGACTTTAGGTTGTTTTTCCTGGTGAGTTCTTAGGGATTCCACCTTAGAGAGACCTGGAGTATACAATTGACATCATGTCAGGGACTGATTGGTTTATATTCAACCCAATAGAATGGATCAAATAGACCATCAAGAACACATGAGTTGGCTGGGGGAGTTGTAGGATAAAGGATTTATCTATCCAAGTATGTCACCTTGGGGTTCTCTAGTCTTGTTTGTAATGACGGGGGATGAGACTCTACACCTGTTTGTCGATTATTTTTTGCTGAACTAGATGCATGTAAAGAAAATGTATCCTATTACATGTATTAATGGTTTATATGATAATTTGGGGTGATATTTTGTTTTCTCCATGATCAACATGATATCATAGTATTATTAGTTGACAGTTTGACTGTATCATATATTTAAGACTACATTCATAAGAAAGTATGGGATTTATGAGTTCATATTAATTCTATTTGTGTTGATGAATGATCATACTGTATTTATAGCCATGAGGAAAATAATATTCATTCCAAACCAAGATCAATTTTTGGTAGTGTTTTTAACTAACATCTTGGTGTAATCCAAGATTCATGAAAATCATTCCCAACATCTTTACCTCATAATGGGAACACTAAGAAAGACCAGACTATAGGTCATGATATAGAAGTATTTTTTTTTGTATTTATCATGAAAAATTCATATGTCACGTCATCGTGGAGGATGTTTTACAAGTTTAAACAGAGAAGTTTCAGTTATTTCTATCATGGGAGCATCCTAACAATGTTTTTGATATCCATATATTCTTTTGGGTTAGCTAGATACTAATGGACGTTCATCCATGACTTTTACTAATTAAAAATACATCATTCAGGATATACCAAGAAAGGTATAATGTTTTATCTGTTAGAATAATGTGATATTTATTGTTTATAGTTAAATAAGAACATGGAAAAATCACCGATATTTTCCAAAACCGAGCTAGGTGAAGAGTATATGGTGATTTTTGATGATTTTTCGATCGAACATGGAGTATTCTTGATTTAGGTTGATCATGTTGTGGCATAGGGGTTATGGTAGTTCAGGACACATGGACAGAATTATCGTATTCATGACCATATGTTAGCTATAGTGTCTTATGATTTGAAGTGTTGGAGGAATTACCTATTGAGAAATGTGATTACTCTTTATAATGATAACAATATCTTACAATACATATATTCATAGAAATATTTAAATCTCTAAATGTGGATATGGGTTAAGTAAATGAAGTCATTCAATTCTTATCTAGAATATATGCCTAGGAAGGGGATCAATGTTGCTAATGTTTTAAGTAGAAAAACATAGACTCATCCTGTTCAAGAGTCTTGTATTATGTGGAATATGATGAAATTACTACCTAATATTCATGTTGTTGTTCAATAGAACCAGGAAAAGAAGAATCAGAAATTAGTTTTAGGGGAGTTGAAAATTATGGGCCAAATAATATAATGAAATTACGAGGATCCCAAATTTTTATCCATGAGGGAAAGCCTTGTTGGTGGGGAGTGACCATCCGATTGGACCATAGATTACAATGGGATCATCTATGTTTGTAATCAAGTGGTAGTGCATATGAGTTTGTGAGAGAAGCTAATATGGGACTTTCATGAGTCAATGTGGAATGTACATCCAGGTGTGAGTAAAATGTAGCTTTGACCAACATCATCAATTTTGGTGACCGATCATAAAAATAGATATAGCAGTGTTCATGACACAATGATATACATGAAAATAGGTGATGTCCGATCATCAATGAATGGTTGGTTTATTTTATTCTTTTCCCATTCATTAATGGAAGTGGGATTATGTTACTGTAGACTTTTTGGTAGGTATCCTAAGGACAACTTGGGAAAATGTTTTTATTTTCTTGATAATGGACCATTTGCGAAAGGTAGTCTATATTGGACTTATAGAGGAGAGTATATCATTGGAGTAGTTGTATGACATGTATGTTCAAGAGATATTATATATACACATAGTTGGAAATACAATTGTTTCAGACTGTGAATAATTATTTACATTGGAATTTGCGTAGGGATTGCAAAAGGAACTTGGTACATATGGTTTACTGAGTACGACATTCCACCCATAGACAGAATGGTAATCATAACATATGAAGTAGGTTTTTGATGAAATTATTTAAGCATATTTCCCAACCATTGGTGGATATTGGGAGAGGAACATAGCTTCAGTGTACTTTTCTTAACAGAAAAATTAAAAGTAAACTATTTATAAGGAACCCTACATGTCTCTTTCTAGAAGTCCAAGCAGATCACCTCAATAATGTATTGAGGTGGGAATGTCATAGTTTTCAAGCCCGAGTCACATTTAGGAGATGTCAATGAATGTTCAGTTGATTCAATAATTTATAGATATAGATCATATTATTCCAAATGTGAATGATGATAGATTCTTAAAATCCCTAATGATTATTGTAGGTGATCATGTATTACATTGGGTGTCTCCTAGACTAGGTCACGAGAGGATACATAGATAGTGAAAGTTGGATCTCAAGATCATTGGACCATTTTATGTTGTGCCGAAATTTACGCGGTTGGAAAACCAATTCACTATTACAAAATGATACAATTCTATGCACTATGTTCTCCATGTTTCACAACATTGGAATTATCACACCAAAAGATATCATATGATCAGCATGGATAATGTCACGCTTGAGGATGATATGTTCTTTCAGAATAAGCTAATGTTTGTATTGGATTACAGTGAAATATCATGATTTTATTTCATGTATGGTTACAACATGGGAATATATAAGAGGAACCATTTGAATGAGATGAAGAGATGCATGGTTAGTGGATGAATATTTTTGACTTGGAATCCTAGAGAGGCTTGGGAGTGTAGCTTGAGAATGATTTGTTATAAGTTGGAGAGATTGTTTGGTCTTGTACATTTTGGGAGATATCGTAGGGTTCTATTTAGGTACTCTTATTCATTTTTGAGTATTTTTTTGGGGGCAAACCATGGGGTGATTTTTGGTGAAAATTGACAATATTGGAAGTAATAGGGAAGGTGATTGGTTTGCACTTGGTTGGCCTCAATCATCCCCCCCCCCAACTCAGCAAACCATGTGAAACCAAGCAGTGGGGATTTTCATGACAAGAACAAATTTTTTCCAACCACATTCCGTATAAAGAGAAACCATACACCCCATAAAAGAGGCATGTGGTTAATAAAAATGGATTGGAAAATTGTTCGCTTCATCCTAGAAAACCGTTCACATATTTTACATTCAATGAAAAATTATTTTTAATAATATCTGATCCCCCATATAACCCCAAAAATTTACTCCAACATGGAGATAACCTATTCCAATCATTTTGGAGGCTCCCATATAAACTCCTAGGGCTATTAAACACCATTCTATGTGATTCAAATCCCTGATTAAATATCCACACACCTCTCAGTATGTGAACCTCATCTCGTTGGTATCCTATCGCATTCCCATTATTCTCCCACTCATTGAAGGGATCCAATTTCCTTTTTTGTTGGATCTAGATATAATTTTATAGTATATAGATCTCGAGTTTTTTGATCCAGATCTATAATTGTGGGATCTTGATTCATATGTTCCTAATTTTTTGTTTAATATCAAAATCTCATCCCACATCATTATTCCACTCAAATTAGGGATTTCTATTGGTGAGTGTTTGTAAAAAAATTGAGGTTTGTGGTATAATATTAAAGTCCTAAATTCTTGAGTTGAATATCATGTATGTAATTGTACATTTTATATCAGTTGATTAGAAGTTGACTTTATTAAATTTAATTAATTAATTTTATAGATTAATTAATGTGGTGATTGTGAAATTAGGGATATTCGTTACATTCAAAAGAAATAATTAATTATTGAATTAATTTTGGGTATATTGGGTTTATAGAATTTGATAATTTAATTGATGAAAAAATTAGTGGGATTGATGTGAATAATTATTTGATGAATTTATTAATGGAATTTATGTGACAAAATAATTTTTGATTTAATTAAGGGATTTAATGTAATTATATAATTATTGAATTAATAAATAAAATGGTATGAATATCAAATATTAGAATTAGATTAATTAATCTGTTAACTAATTAATTATGTTGTTGTAATTTATTTTTTATAATGATATTATGATATATGTTAATTCTGGAAATGAATGGTAACCATGGAATTTATTTGAGAATTATGGAAATGAATTGTAAAAATGGAATTCATATGTGAATTGAGATAATAATTAGAATCAATAAAATTCATATGTAAATTGAGACAGTTAATGGTAACAATGAGATTATTATATGAATTGGGACAATGAATAGTAAAAATGAAATTCATATGTTATTTGAGAAAATCAATGGGAACAATGGAATACATATGTGAATTGAGATAATGATTCGTAACAATGGAATTAATATGTGATTTGAGATTGTTCAAGGTAATAGAGGCATTCATATGTGAATTGAGACAATTAACAATATCAAGGGATTTCATATGTTAATTGAGATGATCAATGGTAATCATGTAATTTTTATTTATGATATACCTTGGGGATATTTTATAATATGGCATGGGTCAAAGTATGTATTGAGTGTTCAGGTGTCCTCAGGATCCTATGGGTTTATGTGGTTAAATAAATAGTACATGTACAAATGCAAACCATTTAATTTATTCACAGTATTTAATTTTTATTAAACTACATTCACTATTTAAACTAGATATTATTTAAAATATCAATGGTTTTTTTATACTAAGTTGTACCCACACCCCACTCGGGCTTCCAGATCTGTACACAAATAGATTTCATGGGTTTCATAAAGATTCAGGGGAAATGCCCCATGTTGGATAGATGATTCATGATGAAACATAGAAGATGGAAGAAGACATGGATTCAGAACACACTTTGTATTTTTCAGTGTCTTAAAATATTTTGGGTTTTTCAAATTAACACTGGAAGCATACATGGCCTGACATATCTACTTTTACACTTTGTATATTGTGTCTTCATTAAGGTCATCTTGTGAATCATGATTTGGATGGTTGGTGGTTATATCATTGGTTATTATTATTTATTTCAATAATTTTATTACTTTGATAAAGTGGGTATATTCTCCCCATGAACGATATTTGTCCATCATTGCTAGTTAGTATCCTTTTTTATATGGCGAGGCCTGCTTGAGGTCAGGTAGAAAACCAGCTCGGGGCACTAGCGTGTGCAACCTATGTTAAAATGTTACATTATTATTAATAAATGATCTTTAAAAAACATTTGATTCGTATCATATGTCAGTAAATGACTTATTCCAATACTCCTGATTTATATTCTATGATTTATTGGAAATAATTTCATATATATCTTGATAAAAATTGGATTCCCATTTTTTCACACTAATTATCTATGATTTTTATAACTCGTGTTTACCCAAACTGAGCATATGATCTCATCCCCTATTTCAATCCCCCATATTCTGAATACAATATTGACATATTATTAATATTTAAGGGATATGGTGTTTTTTCTTATAGATAAATATTAACATGTTGTGTAATATGCGTTTCCAATGTTATAGATCCTCAAAGACTCTTAAACTTCATCCTATGAGACTGTGTGATTATTTATCTGATGAAATGTGTATACTATGGAAATAATATAATAACAATTTATTTTTCACTTGGTTATATTTATATCTAATTCTAATTTGAAATAAGTTTCATGTTCCATTTGTTTCCCAATATTTTATTCAACTATGGAATTTGTAAGATGTGGTATTTATACAGAATTATTTTAAGGAAGAATAAATCATTCCTAAAATAGATAATATATGAAGATATTTTAAGGTTATTTTTTTAAAAAAAATAATAAAAAAATAATTGGTATTATGGGAATATCTTGGATCATAAATTGAAACATGCATGTAGTTTAGGAAAACCAAACTCAGTATTTTATAATATTTCTTTTACAGTGGAGGTGTATTTTTTCCCTTGAATTGATGTTTTTTGTACATGGAATTGAATGCTTCAATAAATGAGATTCTCATTAATATTAATGGATATGATATGATAAGGTATAATGGTATTGAAAAAGAAGAAGGATGTATTTTTTTGTGTATGCAAAAAAAAGAAAAAACAAGAACTATTGTGATGTATTCGAAATATATATAATATCTCTTTCTGAGATGAATAAGAGGAAGAGGGGTCAAATGTATGTTATAGTAGTGATTAACATGGATGATATAATTAGTTTAAGAAAATTTCAATGACAAAAAAATTATTAAAATGAATTTTTTTTGAAAAACCATAATTTCATTGTTTTGAGAAGACGATCTTAGTAAATATGAACAATTATTAATATTCATTGATTTTTTTCAATAGTAAAAAAATGGGGACCTATTGGGTATAAAAATAATAATAGCTCAATAATTGATATAGATAGGTAAAAATATTTTCTGAATGTTCTGTGAAGTTGACTTATGAGTAGTGACTTGGGTGATATGATTTTTTTGTTAGACTATCTTTCAACAAATATATTTAAGTGACCACTGATTTACCCCTTCCCTCTCAGCAGACTATAGATCCCCTGGGTACCTAAATTTGTGTCATGGAAAACCCATGATTCCTCTAAAAATAATTGTATTATGTGTATATTATATATCCTTGAAGATGAGTCTCAAATCATGAGTGTATGGTAGACTCATCCAAAACACTAAAAATATGTTGAATAATTATCTAAGAAAGAAAATAATAGTCTGGAATAAGGAATACGAACATCCATTAGATGATGTTGATAAAAATTAGTTATTATTTTTTAATGAAATAAATTGATATTTATCTTCCTAAAGGTTCTTGCTGAAGTAGTTAATAACATAATGTGATCCAAATTATTAAATAATTTTACCCTCCAATTTTGGTTTATCTAAATAATGATCTAGATATATTTACTAAATATATAAACAGTTTCATAAAGGAACTATTTAATGAAAAAATAGTAAGAAAACGATTTTTATTCATGGAAATATTCATTAGAAAACCATATTTTAAGGTGAAACACTATCAAAATTGAAAAACATAAGAAAAAATCCACCAAACATTTCAATGAAAGTGTTTCATAAATAAAAGATTAATTGAAATTAATTTTTTATAATGAAATTATTATTTTTGAGTATAATGTATAGTTGAGGTCATTGTTGGATAATAATATTCCAATCAACATGATGTTCCTTGATACAGAAGACTACATAAAAATTTTATAAGTGGTAAAATTTTGACATTCCCAATAACCCATGAAAAAAAATGTTTCCAAAAAAATATAGAAGTGAGACCTTTAGCAAAAAAGATTAAAATGGTGCCTTAATAATCATGTGATATTTTTTATAAACCAACACCATTGTATCTTTGTTAGATTTACGGACGGTATAGATAAAGTGACATGTGCTAAATCTATAATCTCATAAAGTGGTGGAAAATATATATATATAAATGTACAAGTGTAATGTTTTTTTACTCACATAAAAATTGAAATTAAGGATGTATGTTTTTAATAAATAAATGGTTCCACAAATGTTTCCAATAATATTTGGGGTCTATCTACAAAATATCAATCATTCCGTAATATATTTCATGGACTTATGGTGAAAAGAACATGATAAATTATAGTGTGTTGGTACTTCTATACGTTCAGTTATATAGCCATTGATTTTCAGCCTAATAGAACTGTTTAAAAAACATAAATAAATATTGAACATAGGATAAACATTTTTAATGAAAACAAACCACTAACTATAGGTAATAAGTTAAAATGTATGAATAGAAATTAATATTAAAATAATACATTTGGTAACATTGAAGACATATGTGATTTATGAAGGATGGGTGGTAAAATTTATTTTCAATGTCGGTACAATCCAACATGGTTTCATAAAATAACTGAAGAGAAAAAATAACAACAACTAGATGAGAATAATGTTATTGAGAAAATGTTTTTTCAGTTTTTTAAAAAAATATGAGAGATAATTCACCAATTATGGAAATCATCAATTAAATCAAGTAGTTTAAACCTATACAAAGATGTTCTTATACTATTTTTAAAGATTCTACACCACTGGAAATTATATGATATCGAAGAACATTGTTATTTTTTTGGGAAATTTAAACAACATTGGGAAGCCAATTAAAGAAAGAGGTTGTTGAATTGGGTTGATTGTTGACACTTCTTGTGATGGGAATGAGAAGTTTCTCAAAAGAGTGTCGAAATGGATGATTATGTTTTTCATATATAGTGTAAGATGGTATCATATAGTGTTGTTATATTTATGTCATGGATTCATCAATAATAAATTTTATTGAAAAAAATTGGATATATCAAATGGGATTTTTTTAAAACAATTCCAAATAGAATAAGTCCAGAAATAAAGAGAACATGACTATATTTTCAAATTGTATACAAATCATTAAATCTATTGTTTATGGAATGGATATAATTAGATATCAATATCATGGGTTTTTAAATCTATCTC
The DNA here is from genome assembly GCA_963277665.1 of Viscum album. NCBI lineage: Eukaryota > Viridiplantae > Streptophyta > Magnoliopsida > Santalales > Viscaceae > Viscum > Viscum album. The sequence continues at coordinate 788,042,375 of OY728128.1, read as the reverse complement.
AATAGTACAACTCAATGTAATAAGCTTTTTAGAGATCCACCTTATTCCACAGTCTATATGGAGCTGCTTAAATAACTAAAGGAAAACGTTAAGTTATATGGGAAGCATCCTTTGGGGGTCTTATCAGAAAATCCAATCATCAATAGATATATGTATCTATTCCAAATCTTGAATTACGAAAATATATAATGATTTTGTAGGATCCATCATCCCTCTGTTAACATTTTTCTTAATTTATATTAATTGAATCATCAAGTGGGATTTATTATTTATCCAACTATGGAATAATCATCATCTACATGAATGTTATTGATGTGTTTGTTCAATTTATGTACATGTTTTTAATTTATCCAAAATATTTTATCCATATCCCCAAATAAAAAATGTAATGGGTTGGTATCACATAGTGAGTTTTTATGGATATCTTTTATTCAAAAAATAAGTCAACAATTTTTTCAATATCTAGTTGTTCTATGTGGACTTTGAATTATATTATTGATTAAACACTAATATGGAATATTATATTCCCTATAAATTCCTTACGATTATACAATGCTATTTAATTATATTTTTAACTAGAAACTAATGACCTATTAAAAAAGTTGAATTACTTCATTCATGAAACTATTATAGGTCAAGGAAAACTATGAAATGTGTATTCCATTATAATCCTAAATTGGTTTTTAAAAATAACACCCTCTCATTATGTTGATCATTAGGATCCATAATGTGAAAAGATATTAGAAGTTCATGTTAAACAATATCATCCACAAATATTCAAATTGGAAAAAAATTTAACCATGAGTGGTATCATACATTAATTTGCATCATAACTCAAATGGTATCAATAATGTTTGGGATGAATAAGTTGAAAATTGATGAAGTCCCCATGAATAAAAACCTGGTCAATTATAAGGATAAAAACATTAATTATTACAATTATAGGGAGAGTAATTACCTTGTTTTAAATTTATTATCAAATAATGGTTGAGACCTCAAATTTACTAATAAATCACATGTCGAACATTAGGAATTGGAAAAAACCACAAAGGAGATTCTAGATTACAAATTGAGTTTAGTTTTATTTTTGAAAATAGGGAAATAATAATTTATGGTTTTCAATGTAATAAATTTAATTGTATGATTTGGGTTATGGTTTGAATTATCCATCCATTAAATAAAAGATTTTTTATAGTCTATTGTTAAAGGTTTTGATAACTGCTCCCCTGATGGGTACATGGGATTGTTAATTAGTTAGCTTTTCCCACGTAAAATGAATGTAGAAATGTGGTCATATATTCCCTTGAATACCAAGATGGGGAGATTTTTGTGGGTACATCATAATACATTAGACTAATGTTGAGTTGATCATCCTTAATAAATCCGGAAATGTGTTTTGGGGATGATTCAATCCTTTTCTACAACAGTCAGTATAGACAAGAGAGAGCTGGATATTAAACCTTTTGCGAACCACTATTACAATTGTGAATTTCACATATAATATAATTTAAATGTTTGGAGATGAGTATATATTAATGGAATGATCTCTAATTTCTGAATATGTTATTGAAGAATGTTGTAAATTAGTAATAAATCACACTTAAATGTAGGGTACAATGAATTTTTGGTTGACTAAAATATGATTTGTAGTATATAATAAATACAAACAAATAATGGGGAGTCATTAATTATAAATAATGTTCCTGTTAATTTATTTCGATTGTTTTATATGTTTTATAAAATCCAATTTTTTTTTTAAATTTGATTAATAGTGATTAAGATCGACTAGTGATGAAGTGGATGGGACAAGGTAAAAAATAAAGTAACACTAGAATATCTACTTCCATGCTCTGCATATATGACTTATCACATGTACAAGTTTTCGTGTAGGATAATTTTAAAATAATATAATCCATGTATTCGAAGTCACCATGTATGCACCAATTTTGATACATGAAGATCCACATATATGTATTCAGTAAATATTATTTAATAATAACATTCGAAAAAAATCTACATATTCAAATTTAAGAATTACACATGTCAATGGTGATCCATATAGTTAATTAATGAAATGTATCTTAATTATTCACCTAATGGATTATATATCATATAATAAATTGATTTATCCAATGTTTTTTAGACATCAAAATTCACATCTACATACATGAATAAAGGCATGTTTAGGTGAATTGATACAGGAGAACAATGTATCAAAATTATATTACAAGGAGCACCACATAATGGAATTATTCATGTCTCCAAATTTTATTAATCAAAATGGAATTTCAAATAAAACAATTTCTCTTTCGTACTATGCGATTGTCAAAGTCTTCTGGATTCAAATAATGTGAAGAAGAAAATAAAATATTTTGATTCTTATGTTGTGAATTAGGGATTGAAACATAATAATGCTTCATTAATCTTTGATCTTATCTAATAATGGGTAATATTGAAGGAGAACCCCTAAATTTATTTCTTAATGAAGAAATTTTATAATTTGTGTTTTCAAGAATAATGAAAAAGATTATACTATGATGATCGAGTATTCATCAAAGACTCAAATTATAAATATGTAGGGTTGTTTCAGTGATAATGTCTAAGGGTTTATTTTTTCATTTATTTTGAAGATCAAAGGTTTAAATGTTTTTATTGAATTTTATCAAGATGAAATGAAATTATTTCCTTTTTTTAGTATTTTTTCAATTTTACACATAAATGTAAAATATATCCAAAATATTTTTGTCTTTTTCATTATATAATGAAAAAGTTGATTATTATATAGAAATTATAAGATTTATTCTGTGGACTATTTTCATAATAACTAACAAAGAAGGATGGGTATTCTGGAAATTCTATTATATAAAAATTGTATCATAAATGTAATTATAGGATGAAAAACTAGGTACTCTATAACAGTTATTTTATATTGTAAGTCACATTGACTCCCCAAAATACCATTAGTAATATATGGAAAATAAATCTATAAATATTGAAAGCCTCGTGTAGTGAGTGAAATTTATAAGATCAAGGAGGAATATATAAAAATGAATAACGATGTGTATCTAATTTGTGTTTAAAATTGGTATTTTTATAGATATTGTAATGTGTTTAAAATATCATGAAAATTTTCCTCAAAGACGATGATGGTATCTACTACATGTGGTTTCAATGAAGGAGGAGGATATTACTGTTATTTTGATATCAGTTTTTTGTGAACTAAATAATTATGAAAAAGAGTATGATCACAAAACAACTGTTATTAGAGATGTTTCAGAACATGATATGATAGATTTTGGAATATTGTTCATATTCTAGGTTATTGGTCTCTGTAATTTAGAAAACTGAGTAGCTCCTAGGTTTAAAAACACAAATATATTAATGAGTGATATACAGAGTTAAACAATTCATTTCATTTTCTATAAAGTGGAGTTATGAGTGCTCACTGAAGTGGAAAACATTCATGAATAATTTTTGGCAGTTAATTAAGCTTATTAAAAGTTAAAGGATATATACTTTATGGATGTTATAAAATTCCTATGTTATTAAGATATTTACATCCAAGGATTATCTTGAATGATAACCATTTTCATCATTATTTGACATTGTCTAATTGTGAGACATATGGTATGAATTAAATACATCATGTGACTTCGTGAAAATAATGGGATGATGTTGAAAATTTCTAGTGGGAAGTAGTTTAGTTAATCCTTTTCAGATAGTGATAATTCAATGATTTGACTCGAGATGAGAGAAGATTAGTGAGACCCGGATCTTGTTTTTGTTTATGAATCACAAATGAAAAGTAATTGAATGATTTTGATTATAGATAAAGAGACATGATAGGGTAATATAACCAAACAAGATAGGAGTTTGTATTAGTGAAAAACCTGGTTAAAATATTTATGTTTTTTGTGCCTTTATTAATTTAATTATCGGAATATTGTTTTGGAGAAAAAGGAGTTGGTTAATATTAAATCGGTCTATCGATTTAAATTTATATGAAATCAACATTATAGATGATTAATGTTTCCACTGAATCATCCCACCATTACCAATGTTCCATCTATCCATTAGGCACATAATTATCAATAACGTTGAGGATAATAAATCTATATCTAGAAATTCTAACAGAACAATGATTTTTTTTATTTCATTTACATTGATTTGAGGGATATTTATTTGGAATAGTCTATATAAGAATTTTATTTAAAATACATTATTATATATGAACATATTCTCCTAAAAAATATTTTGTTAAGTTGTACTCACGAAGCATGCTTCTTCAGATTATATAAAGTTATTGGTTCTTTATTTTTATGACTCTATATTATTTTGAATTCCTAGATCCTAAAACAAAATGAAAATAAATATTATTTTCATTTAATTTATAAAATTAAATATTAAAATTTATTATCCACTATCAAGTAAAATAGAATTAATCAAGGATGTTTTTTCATTTTGAGCTTAATTATAGTAAGAAAAAACATTAAAAAAGTTTCACATTTATGAGACAGAAAATATACCCATTTAAATCCATTATAATAAACGATAAGAAAATAATCAGTATTAAAGTAGCAAAATATTTTTATATAATCATCTTTAAATATGTATAATTTAACCTACATTAATGATATAATAGTGTTCATTTTTTCGATCAGTCAAAATAACTCTTTATATTTCCTTCCTTTCTTGTCTAGGTCATTTATGTGATATTTATTTCATTAATATTTATAAATTATAGTACATTATTATATACAGTAATATAAGGAATAATTATATAATTTAAATTACCAAGACTCTTATTATATAAAATATTTTCTGCTTATATAGTTTTTGAACACATTATATATTGAATTATTTGATCAGAAAGATTACTGAAATAGATATTCTCTTTCATTCTAGCATAAAATAATATTAAATAAAATTTAAAAACATGAAAATTATCACTCAAAAATATCACATAAGTTAGGTCATAAAATAATTTTGAATCTATAATCATGTTATATTATAAACCATCAACATACATTTCATAACTACTAATATAATAATTTGATATTCTAAATTTACCTAAATAAGTCTTTTATCCTCTATATTTTTAATTTAGAAAAATTAATTTCATCATATATATTATAGGAAATTAAATTTAATTGGTTTGAAATCATACATCTATAGTATCAACTACCCATACACCGTACATCAATATTAATACATCCAAGTCATATTTCCTAAAAATAATTTATTATAATGTTTTCGCACCCATGAAATTTTTCATTCCATGGGATTACATACAGTATTTTGTAAAAAAATTATATATTTTGATCATGTATTAAAATTAATTTTATAAGATAACTATTTAATAATAAATTATTTATTTTGTCCTAAAGATTTGATAAATCTAAGAGGGAATTCATTGGCATAATGTTCATCCATTCTATATATAAAACATGTAAAATTAGATATTCTACCTTTAATTATTTCCACTGAGAAGTTTCTATAAATCAATTTTTTATTATTCATATCTAACACCATTCTACTATCAATTCATTTTATCCATAAACATAACTATTTCATAATAATTTTACCTTGAACATCGATGGCTAGTAAATTTTCCAAATTTAAATTTCTATCTTAATTTATTACTTACTATTTTAAATTACATATACATGATCAAAAAAAATTAATGATATTTAAATTAGTATTGCTCAGATTGTCACTCTCTTGGGTATGTTCCTTTCATTCTTCAATAAGCTTCTTATAATTTCCCTTGAGTTCCTTATACAACTCAATAATTATAATGATATCACTTTGTAGATGTTTAGTGTTTCCATTCATCTCATCTGTATAAGGCATGAAAAAACAATATTCATCATGATATTTATATTAAAATTTAAAATTCAAATCATCAATCTCATTATTTAATTCCTTAAATCACATGTTAGTAGATTCTTTCTTGGTTCATGTTTCTTCTCGAGAGCCAAAATCATCAGGGCATTAACAAAAACACACACAAAAATCATTATTATAATTATGATTAAACATGATTTTATTCATTAAAATTTAATATTAATTATTTATATAAGTATTATTTCTACATTAATAATATGTTGGATATGAATAATATTAAGTAAAATTATAATTTACATTATTAAACCTATTCTGATAATCAGATTGATTGTTTTTTAAATCATCTAGATAAGAATTGTTTTAATGATACTATAGAAACATTTCATATGTTGAGATAATTTATCTTTTACACTTCTACGTAATAATGAATTAGAAGAGTAAGAAATAACATCTATAGATTTTAATGATACGCCATTAATTTTTCTTTTCTCTTATTCAGTAATTTTCACTAACTCTAATTTGATTTGTATAATGGAATTGGTACATTTTTTAATAGTATACGTTTTGAAATTATTTCATTCATCAATTGGTATCTTCTTGTAATCCCACTTTTTCGGTAAATACATTTAAACCCATTAAATAAATACTTTTTTTTCATGGTATCACCAAGAACACTCATTACATTCGTCAATATTGTAAATATTTGGAACATTTGATCATATTCTCCCATTTTGACGTCTTAGTACTCATCTCACAACATTAATCAATTATATACAACCACGTATATATTCCATTGTGATTTGATTGAATAATATTCTTAATTCCAAGGGAATTATTCCAGGAAGAAATATTATAAATATTTAAATTATGTTCATAATAAAAAACTTGTTTGAATTTTTAAATTAAATCATACTTTGTCATACGCTTTCTAGAAAGAGAATCACGGTGAGTCATATGTCTATAATAATGATTTACCATTATAGTCCCATGTTCAATGATAAGATGCTCGAAGAAAGATTTCATCCTAGCTTTACGATATCCACTATCATTTTCATTGAAGAACGATTATCATTAATAAACCCTTTAATAAATTTATATTCAATATTACATCTATTGACTATTCCCATAGACAATTAATTCTACGATTAATTTAGTAAAAAAAATATATCCCAAATAACTAATAAAACTAATAATTGGTACATCATTATCTTTATAACGACCTACACCAATAAAAACTGTTTAGTATAGGGTAAAATACTAAAATATTATAACTCCTTAAGGGGTTGTCTCTAATAAAAATTATTATCCCGTATGGTAGTTGATAGAGAGGTTAGAAGGGGGGAATTATAAAATATGAAAACTAAAAAAATAAATATTATATAATATGAAGATAAGATATTTTAATAGTAGTTCATATCACAAAGATCATATGTATATTATTCACACCCCTTCACTCCTTAGGAGGCATGAATCCTCTAGAAACCCATCTTTTCGAAGGAAGTCACAACCTAATTACAACAGAACATCTCCAGTGTAGGTGTATGAAATTACATAAACTAATATTTCTTGGGTAGTGGAAACATGGTAATAGATCCGTAATTGTCATAGAGGTATAACTAAATATATATTTTTACTATATAATAATAAAAAAAAATTCAATAATAAAGATAATTAAATTAAATTATAAAAAATATTTAATTTATCCATTCAATTATAACGGACTGTAGCATCTCGATCACTTTTGGAACTAAAAATCGACACCAAAAAATGACTGTAAAAAAATTTATAGTGGAAATATTGTCAAGATTACTTCTTATATCACCACTAATAGTACATCAATGTATCATGAAGATATATCATGAATTGAGGAAATATATTTAGATACCACGAGTTAAAATTTCAATTGTAGAGTTTCAATCAAATTTCTCAAATGTGAGTATGTAAAGGATGAATATATAATATAGAAAAAGACATTATAACCATTGAATTATTTTAGTGGATGTGGTAAGCTATATCATTGGAATTCATGAATTTCATACCTCATTCCTTAAATTTTTAAGATTACCATTAGATCATGGATAATAGATTAATGAAATCATCACAAATATTAATGATACTAGATTTAATCTTGGTAAATGATTTGGAAGTTACTTACATGGAGTGCATGATGAAAAAAATAATTTATTTATGATTATAATTATCTCATACAATGATCTTTGGTATACATCACTAATGTGAAATTGATGTAATCCTTCCTTTAGTTCTAATTTATTAATTCACACAATATTCCAACATCAAAAAGGAGGGAAACATAGTAAATAGATCAAATAGTGGTAGATATGTTGAAGAAAGACATTCTATATTTTAGTAGATTTTTTCCCCAACATTTATATTTAGTTGATTAAAATTCTAAAAACTACTAAAAATATTCTACAAGAAAGTATCTTATTAAGGTGTTGTATGAGTGAAATTTCAAATCACTGTTATGTTTGGATTACAGTGGTGAAGTGGACGTTCTTGGGTAGGATGTGGTATATGATATTTCAGATAGGTTATAAATGACTCAATTGTATATGAAGTCTTATGATATATTATGACTATAATAGGAGACTAATGGAGTTTTATTTTTAAAACTATATGTTTTTTGATGTTTCACAATGATAAGAAAATCATAGATTTAGTCAGCGAATAAAATTTTATATGAGTTTTTCTAGAACATTATTGGTTTTTATATATGTGTGTGATTTTTAATATTAGTTATACCTTCTAAATTACTAGAGAGATTTAATGGTCTTTTACATGTACTAATGTTTTAAAAGCATCTTTATAATCACTATCAAGTGATTAAATGTTTTGGGAATATTTTTTTAGGTAAAAGTACATGGAAATTATAGTCCTATATTATAGTTTAATTTGAATGTTTTCTTAACTATATTATTATTATATAATATTAATGATTTAAATTTAATTTAAACTAAATCTTATTATATATAATTTTTATTGGGATTTCTTGACTGATTTTTGTATGTTTTAATGGGATTCTCCCATTGGTATATCTCAGATTGGTTAATCTTTTAGATGATTGCTTATTTTTCGTAAATAAATGTTTCAATATTTAATGATGTATGTAATTTTAGATTTATATAATGTGGTTGTTTGGGCTTTTAAGATGATACTTTGTTTTTTTATTTCAATTTTCAATGATTGAAATAGTCTGATAGAAATATAATGTTGTTTTCTATATTTTTCATATTGTTAATATAATTAAATTTTTTGTTATTTTAAATATAATTAGTGTAACACCTCATGCTTCTATGGTACGTTTCCCATTGAATAATGTAATAGAGTGTGTTGTACACAACTTCGAGTTATAACACACCACAGCCAATCAAACTAGACATTATGAATATTAATACCCACTTTTTGAAATTTTATAAATTTATCTTTCAAAATGGACTTCATTTTTGTATTTGTAATATCAAAAATAGCTTATGGTAAATTTTTTGTATTTTTTAAAAAACATTCAATTTTTTATAAATAGTGAACACACTTAGTTATTATTAAATACCGAATTTTTATTTAAATAAGAATTAATTTTATTTAAATTTATTTTAGTTCAAAATAGATACATAATACGTATATATTTTCAATGTAATTAATTGGAGTCAGATTATAATAATTACATATATATATATATATATATAAATTTCATTGATCTTTTTACTGTATTTTACCCACTTTCTATGAGCATTTGCAAATTTACACAAAACATAATTTTACCGCTTCTGTGAGTTGAATTTAAAAAATCCAATAGACACGGTTGATTTCAGTAAATAAAATGTGGTTCAATAAGATGAAAATAATTTTTGTGAATAGTAACTTTTGACTTTAATTTACCACTGTTAAAAGTAAATAGGGTAACTAAGGGTAAAAATGATATTATTATTACCTAACACATGTAATAATTATATTGGATAAGTGTAATTCAACTAAAAACAACTTTAGGAATTAAATATAAACCTTTTTGTTCCACTTGGATTAGATTAGTAAATTTATTATTATTTAATTCAAAGAAGATTTAAAAGAGTTAAAATAAAACATTAATAACTAAAACATTTTTAATATTTGGTTATACATAAGATAAATTATACTATAAATATTAATTATTAAGAAAAAAAATTCCTACATAATGGTATTTTATTTATATTTTTTAGACATTAAATAATTTAATTTATTTATGGCACCATGATGATGCAATATTTACCTAATTATTGAAATACTAAAATAATTGATATTATAAATATCTAAATAAATTTAATTTTAGACTTTTTATTAATTCCACTAATTTTATGTTTTAATATAACATATTAGGGTTGTTTATATAAATGTTTTTCTAATTAATAATTCTGTTATGAATTTAGCACAAAAATGCCAAATAGTGTCAAAATTGACATAAAACAGTTTTTAAAACAAATATTATATTATTAATTGATATTATATTCCTAAAAATCTAATGATTGGACAAAAGACATATATAATGATATTTATATCATTAATGAACCACATGGGTTTCTCTTGGATTTATATAGTATGTTTATTAACCATATTATATAAAAATACAAAGAGACATGCTAAATGTCAAACTATTTAACAAATAGTTTAATCTAAATGATAAAGTTAATATAGTGACCCAATCCTGTATAAAACATATTCATTGAGTTGATTTCGACCCATTCCCACATTAGCTTTGAAATAATCGAATTTGGATTCATTAGAAACCGAATATGAATTTATTATAAAATAATATTTCTCGTTTTTCCTAAAGTGACCCTCACCCCTCTTCTAAAATGGCACTCACCCTTATCTCAATTTCACACCTTAAAATCCATTTTGATAGGCCATAATCTATCGAAATATCCTCTTAAATTTCCTCCCTTCATCCTAGAGGCTTTCCTTTAGTCAGAAAGAAAACCTATGGAGCCATTTGGATCAAATCAAAAGGAAGAACCCAAAAAAGAGGTAAATATCTCACCACCTATTTCAAGTTCTTTTCTTCTTTAACTTACTATTTATTTATTTTTTCCATTATAAAATAATAACTATAGTATATTATATATAATTTTATGTAATTATAAAAATGGTACAACCATATTATTATTTTTATCCATCCAACGAATTAAAAAAGTCACCACACGTGTGTACGTACAGCTTACCGTCTCCACATCATGGTGTAGTTTGTTATTCAAAGATTTCATCATTTGGATGGGTATAATACTGAGTATAAATGATATAAATAATAAATATAACATTATAATGAATCTTTATATATGATATACCAACCATTTCTATATGATTTTAATATCAAAATAATTATATTATCGCTCCTGCGTACGTACGGACTACCGTCTCCATGAACGCGATGAGATTAATTTCCCATCATATCCATTCAAGACTAATACTAATTTGATGTTTAAAAATAATGTTTAAGGACTTTATATCATTCTGGATATGAGTAATATACATCCTTCCCAAAACAAACATAATATATAAAAGAAAACATGTAATTTAACACCCGAAACGACGATAATACTAAAATATTTTTAACGAAGAAATATTAGAAGATCATATATGATACCATATTTATGTATATGAATCTTGTATAACTTAATAACAATAATTTAACAATTATACAAGAGGTTAAACTACCCTTGACCAAGGAAACGTACAAGGTAAGGGTTAATTTCACAATCTCTTTATTATCCGAGGTTGTTTTTACGTAAGTATCTATTGCGACCTCTTTATCATCCACATCCTTGTTTCTTAAAAATGTATTATAAAACATTTTTAATATTTAATAGACTATGTGTTAAATTCATTTAAACCCTTATTTGATCTTATATGTTTTTAATGGAATATTTCCATCGTTTTCCAAACAAGATATTGTAAGACCTTTTCGACGAAATTAAGGTAAGAATGTTTATTAACTTATACGGAGGGTATGACTATTTTTGGCCCTTATAACATCGTTGAAAATTCCCTTACAAGATTATAAAAATATTTTCAAAATAAATACATTCTTTATAATTATGTTACTCTTAAATGATTTCGAAATAGAAAGAGATATTTCTCTAAAAAAGATTTGATTTCATATATGTCAACATCCATTGATGGATTTTATGTTTATTTGAAGTTGAATTATTATGATACAATCCATTCATATTTTATTGAAGGTTTTGTGATATGTTTGACTGTGGATGTGCTATTTTTATACCATTCATGGTTTATAGATAAATTAATGACATTTCGTAAGCTACTCTTAATAAAAAAATTTATGTTATGTTTAAATCTTTTCATATGAGGAATGCATTGGACTTAGTAAGTGATGGGTGGAGCCTAATATAGCTCCTCGATGCATCGGTAGGTCAAATGAGACAAACTACTATCTTGGCACAAGGCCTTGACAAAATCTTATTTGAAGTTTTGGCACAAGGCCTTGACTATGTGATTATGAAACTCTGGAATTATGCATTCCATTATTATAAAAGTCGTTATTGATATTTCATGTTATTATTCGACTAGTAGAATATCTATGTGAGTAAGAAAATGAAATTATTTTGATTTATATTTTCCATATTATGATGAAGTTTATTTTCAAAAGGATTTTGTTTTAGTTCAATACATTGCCTTAATGTTTATGCTTATTTATGACTGTTTCCACTATATTGTTATCCTTACTGAGCATCAGAGCTCATCCATTTTTATGTTTTATTTTTCCTAGGATGCGAAGAAGTATATTATGAATGACCTACAAGGATAGTCTGAGTGGATATGAGTGTGGTCTATGGAGACACTATGTTGTTGTTGTTTTTATTTCATGATGTAATATAAACCTTATGAATGTATCTAGTATTTTCATGGATACTAAACTAATCGGTCTTGCAAGACTTGATCTTTTGTGATCATACCAATGTTACATAATACCGCAATGACTCTAGGTAACTGGGGTCGAGGCATTACAGTTGGTATCAGAGGTAGCTTATTACTAACCTTGGAAACTAGATTTAGATAAAATCTTATTAGATCACATTACCCTATGATAGTCTTTGAGGATTAATATAGAAGAGCATCCTAGAATTTTGGTATAGTATATATTTTCTGTATTTTCTAAGAAATACATCCTTTTCTGGATAATAGCAGGTAGAGGAGGGTCTGGAAAAGATGTACCTAGGAATGAAAACTCCAACAAAGAGTTTCAGGAATGAACTGGTGTATCCTGGTACATGACAATGGGCCTTACTCCACTGTAGGCTACGACACTCCTGAGGGATATGATTAGGATATTTTTTATTTTCTTTACAAAAAATTATGTCAGTTTATGAGTATGTACTTCCTCAAAGAAAACATTTTTTTATGATTATGAATTATATCCATAAACTATTCTATTTAGGTTAAGTGTTGTGCTAGTTTGGAATTATGTATTCTGATTCATAACCTAATCTAGTTTATGCCATTGTTTTAAAATAGAACCTAGTGGAAGGAATGGAAACCGTATTAATGTACACACTCCATGTAGGATTTCCCTCCTACTCAATATATTTATAGTGGAGCTGGTGATACAACTACGGCTAATCAACTTATCACAGTACTAGGACAACTCACTCAGGTTATGAATAATAACCTTACTCATATGGAGAAACCTGATTTGAAATGTGGAGGATCAATGTTAGATCAATTTATGAGGGAAAACCCACCAATCTTAAATGGGGGTAAAAATCCATTAGTAGGTGAGATATGTATAAATTCCATATATAAAATATTCCACTCCTTGGGGAGTAGTGAAAGGGAAAAATATGTCATGGGAGTTTACCACCTCACTGGAGATGCTGATCAATGGTGGTCATTGGTTGAAAACAGAAATGAAGATGATGAAGTCTCAAATATGGAAGGGAGGGAGTTTAAAGAAATTTTCTTTCAAAAATACATTCCTCGTGACCATCGAGCGGATGTGGGAAGACAATTTCTGAGTCTGAGGCAAAAGTAGGAGACGAATGACCCAAATTATAAAGCTAACATTACAAGGTTTGTTAAGCATGCTGAAGATTATATAGGTAACCCAAGAAATAAGATTGATCGTTTCTTTTATTGGTTAAAACCATTTCTCCGCCGGGTATTAGTCTCACAATCCTTCCCGTCATACGAAGATATAGTCTTATGTGCTATCAAGATAGATAAAAAAATTCCCTAAGTCTTATAGCATTAAAGTAAATCAATAGAAGAATAGAACAATGAAACAAGAGACAAATAATGGAAATAAATAGAAGAATGGTAAAGATGGATATCCATCATGTGGTAAATGTGGGAAGAATCACCCTGGTGCTTGCCTAAATGAAATGGGAGTCTGTTACAATTCTTGTGAAAAAACCACCAAACACTTGATTTCATGGGGAAGAAAGAGGTTGTCGATGTCTACTGCTACAATTGTAGAGAAATGGGGAATTATGGAAAATAATGTCCAAAGCGGCAAGGAAAAATACCTTAGAAATGGCCAATGGAGAAATACCAAGCTTAAGCTGTTACTAAAGTTGAAGTGGAATAATTAATGTATTTGTGTTTTTGGAATCAGGAATTATATTCTGGTTTTAAGAAGAGGGAGATTTATATAATGATTATACTTCAATACTTTTTGTTTTCATTATGGTTTTAATACGATGAAGGTAATCATATTATCTGTATGTGCCAATAAGATAAAGTTTATGTGTTTTGGGAAATCTAACATTGAGATTGATTTTGAAATTTAGTGTCATTTTAGAGAGAATTTGGACAGAAGTATTTTGGATATCTATAAAGGATGGAATGGATTGTCACGACCCGACCCTACCTGGGCTCGAGCCACAACTACCCCAAGCCCACCTCCATAGGCCAGGGGCCGGCGACCAGCGCCAAAAGCATAATAACTCGGGGAGGCCTTTGCCTAAGCACCTGTACACACACACACAGCAAACTCAATGCAACAGTGCAGAGTAAAAGTAAAGAAAATCAAAGAAAAGGAAAGGGAAACTGTTATATAAATACCACAAAGTGCATCGACCTCTACAAGTAAAAAGTACAAACTGAAACAAAAAGGGGAAAAACACACGCCCAACCAAAAAGTGCCACAACTCGGCAACAGGTAAACAAAAGAAACTGTTGATGGGTCTACCACCTAGAACCCAGCAACGACCACCGCACGCGGTCCAAGCTCCCAAGCTCCTACGCTCCACTGAAGTCACGCTCCACCTGTCCGTCGTCTGCAAGGGCACACCAAGTGAGGGCAAAGCCCAAGCAGGGGTGAGTATAAAAATACGCAGTAGGACACCCCGAAGGCTCGAGGGAGAAACAAAAGGAGGTACCGATGGGTTAGCAGTAGAGCGAACAGAAAGGTAAAGGAGTACAACAGAGAGTGCAGTAAAGAGTCCATCTCAACCCAACAAGAGGAAAGAAGGTAGACTCATCCAGACACAAGAAGCTGGAAACGGTGAAAATATGAACTTCTCGTCAAGTCTTCGCGACCTATAGTAGGAGACTAGACTCATCCAACCATGAGAAGCTAGAAACGGAAAGCACGTGGCATACCCCGCGCGTCTTCACCTCTCCTGGAAGGAGAGTAGCTAAACCCAAGAAGTGGGTGCTGGAAACAAGGTATATACATATGTATGCTCTTTCAAGAAGCCCGAACAAACTCATAAGAGGATCTCCATCCAATAGCTCAGCCCAAGAAAGAGTAGCCAACAGTCCTAGAAGTAACACCATCGATGCCCAGCATCCCGCATGTCTATCCTGAACCGCAATCCAAGGGGCTCAATCACCACACCTCGACACTATCCGCTTTGGGTGACACTGACTCGCCCGCATGGTTTTAGGTCTCGTCACAAGGACGCGTCTCAGGGGGGGGGGAGTGCGCCCCGGACTTGAGAGTTCTCGGGGATCGTGAACCACAACTTGTCACTGCCCCGCAGTCGAGAGGTCTTCTCAAAGTTGACAGGCGACCCCATGCCCATCCCCGCCGAAGGATCCATGGAAGTCAACGGGTTCCCACTACAGGGAGACCCAGAATGTCGACGGGTGCCTCACTGCCCAGTCCCGTAACAGGGTAGTCCACTGGAGGGGGGCCCGGCTAAAGTCGGTGACGGGACCACTGCCCAGCCCAACTGGAGGTAACCCGGAATCGGGGACCACTTCCCAGCCCACCTGGAGGTAAGCCCGGCATCGGGGACCACTGCCCAGCCCAGCTGGAGGTAAGCCCGGCAACGGGGACGACTGCCCAGCCCCGCTGGAGGTAAGCCCGACACTGCTCTGGCCATCCCTAATGGATGGAACTGCAGGTGAACACCACTGTACAGGCCATCCCTGCTGGATGGTAACCCACATGAGAGCCCTGCTCGATACAACCTCAACCCTGCTGGAAACAACCTCATCCCTACTGGAAACAACCTCAGCCCTGCTGGAACAACCTCATCCCTGCTGGAACAACCTCAGCCCAGTTGGAAACAACCTCAGCCCTGTTGGAACAACCTCAACCCTGCTGGAACAACCTCAGTCCTGCTGGAAATAACCTCAACCCTGCTGGAAAAAACCTCCTGGGTAGAGGATCATTGCCCGCGTAAAGTGTTGGTCACACCGAAACCACAAGCTCTAACAGGGAACACAGAGAAATGTGAGAGACTCCCCAGGCCTCACAAGGATATCCTGCTCCAATCCGCGGAGTCACTGTCGAAGTGGACCGGGACATCTCATCCGAGAAAGTGGGGAAAACACCCACGCTATACAAACACCCGTAGTCGCAGACGGTGTCACAGTCCGGTGAAAGGGCATAATACCAAAACCCCTCACAGCCGAAGAAACAGAGGAACCAAACCATCTCTGCCGTCCATACCATCGAGAACAAGACCAGGGGGAGACCGCTCAACCCTACTGGTCAGACAAAAGAGCACCAGGCCATGGGAAACTCCACCCTGCTGGTCAAACAGACGAGCACAAATCTAGGGGATCACTCTACCCTGCTGGTCAAACAAACGAGCGCAGAGGGACCCTCTACATCGCGAGAGTTCAAAGTACGTAAAGAAGATCACGACATGCATGTGGGGCCCACACGACGTGTGGCCCCAAGTCAACCCCAACTGAGCGCACAAACATCCTCAGGTACAAACAACCACACGTACCTCCAAGCGCTCTCGTATACTCCCAGAGTATACCTCATTCCAGCCCAAAGGCTATCGTGCACATGGCACCCAGCGTCAACACAAAGGCGTGACGTAACAACTCCACCTCAAAGGCCCAGGCACGGCCAACCACATCTCGTGAACCATTTGTATCACTCTCCCAAGAGTGCGCGATCACACGCCAAGGGTCCGCTACAGAAAAAGTAGGGAGAACCACCACTAGAGCACCTTCCATGCTTCCACATTTAACAACATCATTCAAGAGGCTCCGCACAACCAAACAGATCACACCGTTGTAATCCTCGCGGAAAAACACGCGAGATCGACTACTTACTCACCTCCAATGGATATCCGACGAAAAAGTCACCAACATCGCCTCACGCCCGAACGACGTCCCGTGATCCCGAGCCTTGGCCCCGAAAATAGTCGAGCACATCGCACAATTGCGATCCCCTCGGGAAAACACGTCAAAAGCACTAGTGCAATGGATATCTGGAGAGAAAGATGCATTCTGGCACACTAAACACAAGCGGTGCCACTTGGGACCCGCATCCCGGTCCTGAAACGCAACGAACTAATCACACCATTGCGATCCTCTCGAAAAATCACACAAGATGGACTATCCACTTGTCCAAAACGGTCTCCCAGTGATTAAGATAGAAAATCACCGTCGACGCCCAAATGACCATCATGGGCCCCGCACCATCGTGCCGAATTACAGTGGGCAGACAACGCCAACGTGATGCCCCCGTAAAAACACCCAACATCGACTGCTCGCATGCCCTGAATGGACGTCCGAGGAAAAAGTCGATAAAATCTGCACGCAGCTCAAAAGACAAGCCATGGGGCCCACGCCTCAACTTCGGCCTCAATTCCTAAAACCACACTGGAATGCTCCGCCTCGATGCCAGGGTCCCAACGCCACTAACGACTCTCAAAACAGACGTCAGACGCGTCCACGCCGTGCAAAACAAGAATCCCCGAAGGAAACGACAAACCACTTGAAGATGCATCGCGCCTCCGAGGCCCTTCGTTTCGAGAATTAAAAATTCCTGAAACCATCTCAAAAATTCTGTCTCGTCAATACGGTTCCACCGATGCAAACGGCACTAAAAACGGACACCCGTAGAGGAAAATAAGGGTGTCCGAACACCGAGGGGGCAGGACCCCTGGGGCTGGACCGGCCTGGGCCGGCCCGCGGCTTAGCCGCGCGGGCCGGCCGCGGACACGCGGTCCCCGTGCAGACAGGTCACGAGGGCTTGTCGCGGCCGCCGCGTGAAAACCCGCGCGACGCGGGTCTTGGTCGCCGCACAGGGGTCGCGCGACGCGACCCCGCGGTCGCCGCTCCTTGGCGACCGTGCCTCACCGGGTGCTCCGCCGGACACCCCGCCGACGACCCAGCACCCCCGCCGGACACCCGCACTGACACCCATGCTGCGCCCATCACCTCCACCGGACACCCGCGGAGACCCCTGCCGCGCCGTCCGTCCTCGTCGCGCCGCCGCTCGCACCCGCCGGAAACCGAAAACCCGCAAAGTTCGGCGGATCACTGCGGATGCCACAGAGCTCGAAATTTGAATCCAAAAGATGCGTTGAAAAGGGAATTTACTCTACTACACATTCATGTTCTTTGATAAAAATTTTGACGAGGAATCGACAGTGAAAAACGATCACAAAGTAGGTACAGGAATAGAAAATGCAACACAACATCCTACCTCGCGGGGCTTCGCCCGAAGTTCGCGACGATCCGCCGGCCACCGCACCTCACCGGAGCTATCTCGCCGGAGCGTCTCGTTGGAGGTGGAGGAGGAGTGGGAGAGGAGGGTCTTCCAAGGGGAAGGGGAATGAAAAGAGGGAGGTGGGTGTGTTAAGCGTTTAAATAGAAAACGCTTAACCACCCGCCCGTCGGCCCGAACCCGAACTCCCGACAGGGTCGAGGTTAAGCCTCCCCCAGGGTAAACAACACCTCCCGAGCACAATGGAGGTATCGGATTTTTAATCCAAGACCCTATTCAAATGTTATAAAATTTAACGTCTGAAGCCTCTAAATTACGAAAACGCCCATGGGGCCATTTTTCACAAACAGCTCGCGCCCGCGAAACTTATACCCCTCCTAGGGTAAACGGCACATTCCAAACACAACGGTGCCCTCAGTTTCCCAATCCGAGCCACCATTTAAGAGATACCTGTGTTTCAACAATAAACAAATTAAATAAATTTATTCAATCCGTTTAACGTTCCAGAAGCAGACGAGGGGTCCAAACATCCCGCACCGACATGTTTTATGTCATTCCTAGGGTAAAAAACCCATTACGGACCCATCCGTACACTCATATCCCTGATCTGGATCACTGTTTAGGAGTTATCCCATTTATTTTGCATTTCCAGTGTGAACGCACTGAAAATTTAATTCTGGCCACTCCGGGGATTGGAATCGCACGCCGTTTAAAGGCACTACTCTAGAATATTATCAAGAATATTCCAAAGTCTTTCTCAGCAAAAACCGGGTTCTTACATGGATTAAGATGAAAATTGAATAGTATTTCTTAATATTATATTTATATTATAATACTATAGTTTTAGAAAAAGGACAACTTGCTGGTTGGGATATAACATGTCGCGTCAGACAAAGCTGTAGGAATCGAACCCACAACCCAAGAGCGACAATGCTTTTTGACCTACCACTATCTTACAAGAAGTCCATGGTTATTATATATTTCTGTTATTTATTTTATATGTTTGAAACCATATACGAATAAGATAAATAAACTATTTTGACTTATATTATCTTTTGGAGTGAATGATAAGTTTGTAGTAGAAATTAGTTAAAAAATGCAACTCTATATCTCAAGTATATATTTTCCCACTTATTCTATGAATAAATTAATTCTTAAACTTTAGGGAAGAGATCTTAAAACCAAAAATATGTTATCATAATACCTTGTGTTTTTTTAACTTATGATATTTTAAATCATCATTAATTAATGGGTTTGAGGCCCTCAATTTGACACTTGTTTGTGATTGATGACCTCAATAACTCCTTATAAATATTTATGTTTTTCCTCTAATTATGTGTCTATAATTTCCACTAATGTCTCTTATTCGATACCCTAATTTTGTGGTGACCTTTTCATTTCTCTTTCCCTCTTATGAAGACTAAATTTTATTAACCCTATTTCCGATGTGGGTTTTCCAAAAAGGTATTTTATATTTTAAACATTTTATTTTTAAAATAAAAATTATAAATTGTGAGGACTCAATTTATTGAAGGAGGGAAAAATGTAACACCCCAAACTTCCACAATATGTTTCCCTCTGAATAATGTAATAGTGTGTGTTGTACACAACTTCGAGTTATAACAAACCACAACCAATCAAACAAGACATTATGAATAGTAATACTCACTTTTTGAACATTCATAAATTTATATTTCAAAATGGAATTCATTTTTGGATTTAGAATATCGAAATTAACTTAGGGTAAATTTTTTATATTTTTCTGAAAACATTCAATTTTTGATGCATAGTGAAAACACTGAGTTATTATTTAAAAACTGACTTTTTATTTAAATAATAATTTATTTTATTTAAATTGTTTTACATAAAAATAGATACATAATACCTATATATGTTCAATGTAATTCATTAAAGTCGGCTTATGATAATTTTAGATATATAAAAAATTTTATTGAACATTTTACCGTCTTATACCCATCTCTTAGAAGCATTTGCAAATTTACATAAAACATAATTTTACCCCTTATGTATCTTGAATTTAAAAAATTAAAGAGATAAAGTTGATATCATTAAGTAAAATTTGTTTCAATAAGATGAAAATAATATTTGGTGAATAGTAACTTTTGACTTTTGTTTACCCCGATTAAACTAAATAGGGTAATTAAGGGTAAAAATGATATTATTATTACCCTAACACAAGTCCTATTTCTATTGGATAAGTGTTTGTCGACCAAAATCAACATTAGGAATAAAATATGAACCAATCTGGTCTACATATATTAGATTAGGACATTTATTATTATTTAATTCAAAGAAGAGTTAAAAGAGTTAAAATCAACGTTTAGGAACTAAAACATTTTTAATATAGTGTTATTCATAAAATAAATTCTAATATAAATATTAATTACAATGATAAAACTAATTACTACATAATGGTAATTTAGTTATATTTTTTAGACATTAAATAGTTTAATTTATTAATGACACAGTTATGATGCAGTAATTACCTAATTAATGAAATACCAAAATAATTTATATTATAAATATCCAAATTAAATTAATTTGTGACTTTTTATTAATTTTATTAATTTTATATGTTAATATAACATATTAGAGTTGGTTATATGAATTTTTTCCAAGTAATAATGCTGTTATGAATTTATAAAAAAACAAAATACCAAATAGTGTCAGAATTGACATAAAAGAGTTTTGAAAACAAAATATTATTTAACTAATTGATATTCAATTCCTAAAAATATAAGGTTTGTACAAAATACTTATATAATGATATTTGTATCATTAATGAACCACTTTGGGTTCTCTTGGATGTATATAGTATGTTCATTAAACATATAATATAAAAATACAGAGAGACGTGGTAAATGTATAACTATTTAACTAAGAGTTACATTTAAATGATAATGTTTTTATAATGACCAAATCCTATCTAACAAGCCCTTTTGATCAAATCAATAGGAAAAACCCGAAAAAGAGGTAAATATCTCACCACAAATTTCAAGTTCTTTTCTTCTTCCACATTATATTTCTTTGTTGTTTCCATTATAAAATAATAACTCAAGTATATTCTATATACTGTGATGTTATTATAAAAATGGTACAACCATATTAGTTATTTTATCTGTCCTATGAATGAAAAAGTCACCAGACGTTCGTACGTATGGCTAACCATCTCCACGTCGTGGTGTAGTTTGTTATTCAAAAATTTTATCATTGGGATGGGTATAATAATGGGTATAAATGATATAAATAATAAATATAACATTATAATAATTTTGTATATATGATATAACATCCAATTATATATTATTTTAATTTCAATTGTATGATATTGTCGCTCGTGCGTACGTACGGACTACCGTCTCCACGAATGTGATGAGCTTCACTCCCCATTGTATCAATTCAAAACTAATTTTAATTTCATGTTTAAAAATAATTTTTTAGGACTTTATATCATTCTGGTTATGTATAATATACAACCTACCCATAACAAAAAAAAACTTATAAAATAAAACATGTATGTTAACACCCGAAATGACGACAATACTAAAATATTATTAACAAAGCAATATTATAAGATCATATATGATACCATATTTATGAATATAATTATTGTATAATTTAATAACTTTTATTTAACTATTATAAAGGAGGTTAAATTACCCTCGTACAAGTAAAATTACAAGGTAAGGGTTGATATCACAATCTCATTACTATCCAAGGCTGTTTTTACGTAAGTATCTACTGGGACCTCTTTATAATCCACATCAATGTTTCGTAAAAATGTATTTCAAAACATTTTTACTATTTACCAGACTATGGGTTAACTTCATTTATACCATTATTTGTCCTTATATGTTTTGAAAGGAATATTTCCGTCATTTTCTAAACAAGGTACTTTATGAACTTTTCGAAAAAATTAATGTAAGAATGTTTTTTTAACTTATACAGCGGTTATGTCTATTTTCCGACATTATAAGATCGTTGAAGTTTCTCTTACAAGATTATAAAAATATTTTCAAAATAAATGTCTTCTTTATAATTATTTTACTATTAAATGATTTCAAAATAGAAATATATATTTCTCTAAAAAGGGTTTTAAATTCATCTATGACATCATCCTTTGATGGGTTTAAGGTTTATTTGAAGTTGATTTATTATGATACAAAACTATCATATTGTATTGAAGGTATTGTGATATGTTTGAATTTGGATTTTCTATTTTTATACAATTCCTGGTTTATGGTTAAATTATTGACATTTTTTATGATATTCTAAATATGGATGTTTATGTTACGTTTATACCATTTAAAATGAAGAATGCATTGGACTCAGTAGGTGATGTGTGGAGCCCGATATAGCTCCTCGATGCATCAGTATGTCTCATGAGAAAAAAAATACTATCTTGGCACAAGGCCTTGACAAAATCTTATTTTTTAGTATTGGCACAAGTCCTTGACTATGTGGTTTTGAAAGTCTTGCATTTTGCATTCCATTATTATGAAATTGGCTATTGATATTTCATGTGATTGCCCGACTAGTAAAATATCCATGTGTGTAAGTAAATGGCATTATTTTGATTTATATTTTCTATATTATGATAAATTTTATGTTGAAAATGCTTTTGTTTCAGTCTTATATAATTCCTTAAATGTTTATTCTTATTTATGAAAGTTTCCACTATATTGTTATCTGTACTGAGCATCTGATCTCTCCCCTTTCTATGTTTTGTTTTTCCCTGGATGCAAGGAAGTATTTTATGACTGACCTGTAGGGATAGTTTGAGGGGATATGAGTGTGGTGTATGGAGACTAGATGTTTTTGTTGTTTTTATTTCATGATGTAATGTAAACCTTATGAATGTATCTAGTATTTCCATGGAAAATAAACAAATTGTTCTTCCAAGACATGATCTTGTGTGATCATTCCAATGATACGTAATAAACCATCGACTCTGGGTAACTGGATTTGGGGCGTTACATATAGGATATAATGATTGAAATTTGAAGATTGATTAAATCGGTCATGAACACCACACTGTGTTTTATTAAAACACAACTCAATTAGATCAATAAGTGGTTGATCATGATCATGGTTTAGTGGAATAAAAGACAGAGTAATTGGTGGAATCTATATTTGAAAAACAAATATGAATTATAATAGGGTTTTGTAAATTTTGGAATAGATATATAAAACCTACCATTATGAGTTTTCAAGGAATCTTTCTATTTTGGTTTTCCAATATGAGGAATGTAATTATTCCATAATATAAATATATATATTTCATGGATCGTATAAAATATGATATGGTTTTATTAATAATTCTTTTTATTTTCATAATCTATTTATATTTAAATTTAAATGGTTGTGGATTAAATATTATATCTTGGAACAAAGTGTTAACTTCATTGCATTCTTTTAACTAAAAGAAACTAGTTATGGTGTATGTTTTCATATCGTCTTCGGTCATGAAAATTAAAATATATAGAAAAATATATAAAATATTATTATTTTATCATATAACATATATGTGACAATAATATCAACCAAGGGATCATAATGGATTATTTTTTAGGATCCTTCACATCCATTGATATATTTAATTATGAGTGACATTGAATTTATTCTAGTATCCCTGATAAGAGGTATTCATGATCTACATTATTATGATGGTGTGTATGTCACTTTTTATCCCAAATACATCTTAGTAATTGGTGATAAAATAGGTTAATTTTTCATTTTCAATAATGTAATAGGATTTTTATTCATAAAAATGAGATTAATTTATCATTGTTCAAAGGATATAGTTTTTAATATGTTTGTGATTCTCACTATTCTCATTATACATTTTAGCCAAATTCATATTGTTTTTCGATGTGGTTATTGGTAGTTATTGTGGATAACATGTATTCATTGTAGTTTAACTTAATTTATGTGATATCTGTGGAATGAGATGTTGATCTAGCAATTATGTATGATCTAATTGAGAATAATGATGTTCAAGATATCATAATGTTAAAAATTTCATGTGTTATCAATACTAATTGATTGACAAGAAATGTAGTTCATCTAATGTAACAAAAACATACATTGAAAATTTATTTAGAATAATTATGAGTTGTTGTTCTACTATATGGTTTTGTGATTTTGATGTAGATCGATTTGGTATCATTCTCGATAATATGTGGATGTTACTATCTTGTTTTGTATCAGTATTATTGGTATTGATAGAGTTTTCGATGTTACATTTTAGCGATCATTATTATTCTATGGATTATATCCATGGGGGTTATTTTGTATAATATTTGGGTTATATGAATATTTATTTTTTATTTAAATCATCATATCCTTAATTTGAAATATTATATTGTAGTTACTAAATGGATATGGCATTGAATTGGATTTATATACTGTATGGGATGTTGTTTTATATGATTTCGGTGCGGAGGATGGATGTAGTATTTCTACAATAGATATTTTTATTTTTGATTTTCATAGCCATAAACTATATAATTAAAATTTTGGGACTTTTATTTTAATCTTTATGATGATAACGAATATATATTTTCCTTTAGTAAAATTTATTAGGGGTTTACATATTGAGAAGTGGAAATATTTTTTATGGTTTTCATGTTTTAGTTCTGTTGATGTGGAGGAAGTAGTGTATGACATATGATGATGATTTAATTTTAATTTTTTTCTATTTTTCTAATAAATAAAAAAATAAAAAATATATAATTTATTAACATTGGAATTATTATGTATATTCACATTCTATATGTGAGGTTGCAGGAGGACCGAATTTATTAAATTTTTATAATCACACAAGGCTATCAATGATAAGTGTTTTGAAACTACACAAAAATTTATACATTTCAGTTTTTAGGTTGGTTTTTTTGTATGTTAGTTATGGATATAATTTATTTAACCTAAGGAAAATACCTCTAAAAAATTTATTCATATTCCCTGGGGATATTTCCCTCCCAATAGCCTATTGGAGGTTCAATTCTGTCTCACCATGGCCATAATTCTATATATTATTTTATTCAATTAATAATTTTGTCTTCAAGAAATATTTCATTTTAAACACATTAATTTTTTTATATTTTACTATATTTTAGTTCTGAGTTTCTAATTAGTGCATGTTACTACTAATCATGTGATATACCACACATAAGACTTTAGTTTATAATAGATAAGTTTTATATGGTTTGAAAAAGATTTGTCCGACCAAGGGACCAACCCATGAACATGTAATAGTTTATTGAGTATGGGGTGCATGGTTATTGCATGGTTTTACCAAGCTTGCATCCAAACCATCCAATGTAACTAGTCTATATAAATATGTTTTTTACAGAAATATTTGTCCCTTTTGATTATGATAAATTTAACTCATCCACCTATGATCCCCTCGACCACAATAGATTCATCGTTAGTGAACCCCTATGGGAATATCCTTCATTTATTTATCCTTATCACATGACGGTTCTCAATGGTTGATTCACAAATGAAGGAAAACACTAAGGTACAACCTATATAATTCTTTTCTTATCCTCATTTTTTTCATCACCAGTCATTGTTCCATCTCATAGTTAAACCCCTGGTCATGTTGTGGATGTTTTATTTTTTATTTACTTGTTCCTAGGGTTTGTGATTTCTATTTTTGGTCTTCTTCATCCCATAATTGAAGGTTTAAACGTTTTTAATTAATTTCATCATTATTGGTTAAATATAGTCAATGTAACTTGAAATTTTATTTTAAAGGGTGTATATTTTTATTAAATAGTTCATGGGATAGTACTCTAAGGGTTTTAGAAACCATAAATGAATTAATTTAATGGGATTTCTTCTTAGTAGGTGGTCTAAGGGTTTGATGACGTACTTTTGGAAGGCATAGCTACTTGTTTCACAATCGATATTTTTATATGGTACTTGTTTCTCTATAGGGGTATAATTTTCCATGATTTTTTTTGGGATCATGTGTTTTATTTTATATATTTATTATACATAATGAACATTTATTTATACTTCATTGAAGTTATCCTAATGTTTTTTGGCACTTGGATTCACCCTTCTTTTCTTACATTCGTGTTTATCATGATAAATTACATCATGGTCAATAATGATGAGGAATTTGGTGGTCTTGTATGGAGATAGTTTTTTAGTCATGTTAGACCTCAAAAAAGAGCCTTTGTGGAATTTTCTAGTCATCTGGGAGTCTTAAATTCCGGTTTTATTGGTTCCCCACCCCTATAGTGTTCCCCATTGTGGTAGGAGGTCTTGGTATACTCGGCATCATTGAATGATTTTTTCTTGTGGAAGGAGGTTAATGATGGTGGTGAAAAAGTAAGGTAATTTGTGGCCACAATGGATGGTTGAATTTTTTAGGAAGGACTCATGTTTGGAATATTAATGTATTCTTGATGTTCGTTTTTCCTAAGGAAAGTATCCCATGTCTGATTACTTCGGGTCACACACAAGTCATTTTGGTCTTCTAGGTGTCCAGACCCAATGTAGTTCACATTTTTTACTTCTCTGGGTATTGTACATTGTCTTAATATTCAATTTTTTCTTTGATACATCATCTATATAGTCTATACCATATCTCATAAAAATGTTGGTGAATTTGGGTGACCTAACATACTAGCTATTCACAAATTGGATTGACTAAATTATGACCTAAAGGGAATTGATGTAATCTATTTTATTGTTAAGGGAATAGTATAAAACGTTATGATAAGAGAGATCAGTGAAAAGTAATTTACATTGATTACCAAACATACCTCTCAGGGGTCACATAATAAAAAAAATACTTTCTAGGAATAAAAATATGAGATGTATTGAATAATAATTTAAAACATAACAAATATAGGAAAGTTTTTCATTACATTTTTTTTGAAGAAATACACATTTAAAAAAATTATCAATTTTATACAAATTTATTTGAACGTGATTTATTTATAAAATTTTCATATAAATAGGATTCATTAATTATATAGGAAAGAAGGCATGCATGTTGGTAGAAAAGCATGGGAATCACTCAATGATTCAGTGACACCAACAACAGACTTAGTTGATCTAAATAATTCAAAACCATCTCTAAATATCACCTAAAGGTGATTGTACAATAATTTTACCATTTAAAAAAAACACATTTCTAACATAAAGAATATCGAAGTAATTATATATAAATTTAATGATATCCAATCCACTAATTATAAAACCATAAAAAATCTTATCAATAAAGAATATCAATGGTTGATTACACCCTAGAAACCAAATAACTCTAGGTAATGAAATAACTGGTTCAATTTCCATAAAAATAGATACAAATAATAAGTAAACAACTAATACAAACCTTCTAAAATCAAAATGAGAAGAAACCCAAAAGATCTAAGTTGAAATTCAGTATTGTTTTTTTGGAATTCACCGTATATTCCAAATCCACATAAAAGGAAATAAAATGAAGAAGGTTGAAGAGGTAAGGGGATGTTAATAGGTATTAACATTAGTTATTTCTTGGAAAAAATTGATGAAAACACTAAATAAATATCCATGAAGAAGAATTATAGGAGGCATAAGGGAAGCCAAAGAAGGGCTCTTATCGGTAGGGGAGAAATGAAAATATTCACAGAAGATAGTGTGGTGAAATTGTATAACTAGAATGGGACAATATATCCATTTTAAAAAACACCTAAAGAGGACACAAGGTACCTGATCTTGGTTCACCAAGTACCCAGTCAAAACCTCAAGAAACCTGGTCATCTACCCATTCTAGTTGGCACCATATATCATGTACATGTTACACCAACATGTGTCCCCAATCATTGGAAACCTAGCCCACTAGAACTCATTTTAATACATAATACTAGTCAAAAAATTATAAAACTTTTTATTCTTATAACCAAAAAAGAGTCTACTGAAAAACATGGATCCATATACTAAACTAAAATATACTAATTACAACATGTTTTAGTTATCTAAATCCAAAAAACAATAAATAACATTATACTTGACATGGGTCCATAAAATCTCCAAGTTATATGATTTGAAACCCAAATATTTCATAGGATAGAATTACTCAAAGTCCTAATACCCCTAATACCCCAATTCACAGGTTAATACATTCAATAAATACCTACTAAAAACATCTTCCTATTTAGTAAAAAATCAAACCTATCCAATTATACATACTATATGTCCAAAACAATATATATTTTCCAATACACATAAAAAAACCCACCACAAATTATATCAAAGACATCTATAAAAATATTAATTCATAACCTCTTGATTGGATATAGTAATAAAAAAATTATAAATACTTTACCAATAATAGTCAAAACCATTATCATTCAAAAGAAATTAGTTAGAAACAATAAAAATTCTATAAAAATTATAAAATCCCCAGCATGGTTCTATAGTGTGACCCTTAAATACCTTTAATTATAATACATTATCAATAAAAAACAAAGATAAAGGATTCCTGATTATCCCTACAACTCACTGGATACCAACAACCATTTTTAATACTATAAGAGGTATTCCCAACCATAGGATTCAGCTTTTGATATCAATGCATGGAATTACAAGAATATTTATTTATCAAATATATTTTTTTATAATTGTTCATTTAGGATCATCCATCACTTAAAAATCAGTAAAACATTCTATTTATCAAAATAAAACAATTTTCACACCAAAATAATTATAATATTTTAATTAAAACATACAAATTACCAGTTTTTTATTAAATAACAACATCCATTACCATTTAAAATATTAGATAAAAAATATGTATTTAATTATAATTAATTTTAAAACTATAATCAGATTTTATTATAAAATAAAATTCACATTTTACATTCCAAATCAATATTAATGTTCTAATACTCATTAAATAATTAAAAAAATAAAATAAATATAAAAAATAATTTTCCCAAAAATTAAACACATTATCCAAAATAACATCATATGAAAATATAGTTCTACCATAAAATAATCATTCAGAAATAACCATTTTTAATGAAACATATTTTATTTTTCAGGATATACCACTATTTAATATGCATATAAATTATTTTACCATATTTACATGATAAAATATAATAGGATAAGAATATTCTTACACCTAATGACACATTCAACTGATTTATAGTTATTTTTATCATCTGACACATGTTTCCGTTGGCCTTGAAAATTTGTTAAAATATTTAATATTTTATTACTTCTATTAAAAAATTGATTACACTATTTATTTTAGAATTTAATTATATGGGAAATATATATCATGATCACATGAATGATACAAGATGATTAAATAGATAACAAATCTCAAATAAGGAAACATTCTTTAGAGTATAATATATAAAAAAACCAATTGAATATTTTGAATTAAATATAAATAAATTATATAATCATATACAATATCTGTTTTTTAAATAGATATATATAATATTTCATGATTGAAATATAATTATTAAATATATACTATCATTAATTCTCTATGAAAAAATAATATAAATATTTTTATGAATTTCCTAATAGTCACGGTAAAAAGACTAAGACAACCAACATGGTAAAATGATAACTCTAGAAGACATTAATGGTTTGTCCATAGAAATTAAAAAGAAAGAAATAAAACAATGCCTTTGAAAAAAATATAAAAAAATAGTTAATAAAGTTGAAGAAAAAAATCATGCCAATCAGAATCAAGGAAAAAAATCATATTTACCTAATCATTTCTAATACATATGTAAATAAAAATGATATTTATATTTAAAATCATGTTTAATTTGATAGGAAATTCAGTTGTCTCTATCCATATTATAACAACAGTAGGCAATAATATGTTGTGGAATAAAATATTATGTGCTTCTACATACAGACAACTAACCTGATTCACGAACCAAAATAAAATAAGGCTCGTAGTTGATTCATAGATACATATCTTGAGTATCATTTCATCATAATAATAGTAAAAAAATAAATTATCACTCAGAATAATAGTGCCATATAAGTACTAATACATCCCCTGGTGGTCAATTATCACAATAATGAGGCTAATGATACCTTTTTAGGGGTTATTTATTATTTATTTTTTGTCTTATCTCACATATAATCTTAAAAAAAACTACATATTAACATAACATTCTGCTCCGATGTTACTCTATAACATCTGTTATCTAGATGGCCTATATGAAACATGAATAATGTGCACTAGAACCCTATGGTAACTCATCAACCATTATATTTAGTGACTAGAACTGTGAGGATTGAAATGAAATTCCTAGATATATTTAACTACTTTTAGTGATTCGATAAGATATATCTAGTATGTATTGGAATTCCACAATTATCCATCCATATATTCGATGTCACAAAATAAATATAAAAATAACACAAAATCAATGAGTTGAAATAAAAAATTATACACATCATACATGATTCCCAATAAATTAATGGATTCACAACCCATACATAAAAAATAAAAACATGTTCAAAAATTTATACTATAAACCCTAATAAAAATATCATATTATGAGTTGAAACAATATTAATAAAATAGAATGATCTAATAAATACCTAAAATCGCCTCTATTATATCCAACTCTGTTTAATGAAATGACATCTCTCCCAAAACAGGCATGAAAACCCCACTAATTTGATCTACCTGCTACCAGATCCTTTGAGTATCTAAAACACACTATAAGAGTGATCTAATAACGAGGTGTCCGTACAAGTTGTGATAATAAAACTATTATTAATGAACATTAGTATCCATAATCATATTCATGTAAACCATTTACAAATTGGGTAAAAAATACACCAGTCAAACCTCCCCATAAAAAATATAATTGACTACTTATGAGAATCCATGAGTAGAGTTGGAAGAAAATTACCTCATAGGTAAATTTAAATATAATTACATAGATATAAATATTTAAACATTCATAATTGTAAAATGGAATAAGTATAAAAATATTCTAACATTATAACATTTTTAAATAAAAATAATCCCACATGCTATAACAAAATAAGTTGTAGTAATTTCAAACATTCATAGGTGTATAAATAAGATCTTTAATAGGTAGAATATATAATTATAGTCCAAAAATTACGATATTAATATAAATAAAAAATAGTATGTAGTGTATTATTATTCTTATCTCAAATATATATCCATGATTTCGATTAACCCTCAATAGTGGGACCATTTCCCCTACCTAGATCACTAACTATAAAGTACACTTTAGTACTTGAATACCCAATAAGGTTTTGAGTTATACTCATTATGACACAAAAAATGGTTTCCCAAATTATATATAGTAACTCAACTATATATATAGTGTTATATGATTATAAATAAAGAAAACAACACTACAAAATAATTATAAGATATTTCACCCCATGTGGTTTCTTCGATCATCTTATGTGGAATATAATTTCTTTATCTAGTGTCATGGTTTCTATAAATATATTACATTATCATAGATTGGGAATCCCATCCTAATTTATATTCAATGGGAACAACATCCAAACACAATGTAATGACCATGACCAAGGTAGTATATCTAACTATAATATTAATAGTTGACAGAATATTTTACTTTTGGCTACATGATCACTAATATATGGGTATGGTGACCCTCCAACAAAATACAATATTTTAAACATAATTACATAAAAAATATAAAATTACTACATTAAAAGATCATTAGTGGTGTATTTTTTGGGAAACTAGGTAAATAATACATGAAATATATAAGTAAAACATAACATTAATAGGAAGTGTTTTTATTCTATCCTAGTTCACTTCACTAGCAGTGATTTCCAAAGGACATGCATCAGTGGAAAATGAAGAGCATAAATCCCTATAATGGTTATAAAAAAAATAGAAAAAAAATTATCATGGATAAAGCATGAAGCATAATAGGAGTGAATAATCATAATTATATGATACATAACACTGATATGTTTACAGTACATTGAGATTATACATTCAGAATAATTTTACCAAGGTTCAGTACTATAGTAACATAATACATCTTACCAATGTTATTGACAAATGTATCATAATAATTTCATCATTAGAGAATAATTATTTATACAATGTGTTAGATATCTATTAGGGTTACCCCTTTATACATATTAATTCATGTGGGAATTATATATCAAATATAATAATAAATAATTCCATAAATAACCATTGGAGGATAAAGAACATGGTTCATATAAAATTTACATGTTCTTAATTATTTATATACCTAATAATTACTAATAATGAAATGAGGGATTGAGATATAATAATACCCAATAAAACAAGTGTAATTAAATCTATATGAATACCACTGAATATAAATTTGGACGGATATTCATAACATAAAAAAGGAAGGCATGAAAAATAATAAAAAAATATTTGAAATTAGAATTGGTATATAAATTATTTTATGAAGCTGGCTTATTGAGAGTGAATGAAAGACTATTATTTATAAAAAACAATTAAATACTAATGTAATGATCCTAAGGTCATCAAAACATAATAACATAAAAATGTTACGACTCACTACAAAGTAAGTACATGGGTAAAAAGAAATGGAATAAAATCTCTTACCCTATGAAATATATTCTTAAATCATGGGGAGAGTTCCTTAGAATCATAAAATCCTTAAAATTATTTATATGGGGAAAATATATGTATATTCATGCTTAATTGAAAGTGAGAGAATATAATTGGGTGAGGATGTTAGTATTTATAGGGAATGTGTGTGGACAATTTAAAGTTTTAAATATAGGCCTTGGATATGTTGGTTGTGTAAAATGTAAAACTATTGGCATACACATGGTTTTAGATCATGGTTTAAGAAATCTAGAATATAGTTTTTTACATATTTTATTTTAATAAATAAAAATAAATGTTTTATTTTCATTTCAAAATAATAAAATAATCTTTGCAGAAAATAATTTTTTTTATATAGTTAATTTCTATTTTTCACTTTAGAAACTTCTTAATTGGTTTGGAATTTATTTTAATTCATTAAAATAAAATAAATTAAAAATTATTTTATTTATTCTCATGGATCATGTTTTAAAAACTATTACATAATTATTAAATATTAATGAATTCATTAAACATACTAAACATAGAGAACTATATTTTTACTATTCACCAAAAAATAATGTATTTGATAATTGTTTCATGATTCCACACTAACATAGTTAGGACATTAAGATTTAATGAATTGAATTTTTTTAATAGTTATTTTTTATAAATGATTGAATTTAATCATTTAAATAAAAATTATTATTTATCAGAAAATAATATTTTTATGATATTTTTATCATTCTGACCCTTATGAAAATTAAATGGGATGTTATAAAATTATACTATAATTTTAATTTTGAAAAATAGTTTTTTATAAGATTATTTCATGAAATTTATGTTTATTTAAAATTAATTATTTTATTTTAATTTATTTATGTAAATATTATTAAAAAATGAAAATTAATTTTCTTTATATCTATAAATCTATTTTATCATATTGATCTTATATTAATAACTTTTTTATTTATCAATATAATATTGAAAAGGGGGTTGAAGAAACCACTATTTAATCTCAAAAAAATTACCCCTTTATAAAACAAAGGAATAGATATATAACCTATTATTAACTTAACATACACCATATAAGTAATGTGTATGATGTTTGTAATCTCATTTGGTGCTTCATCTCAAATTCACCTAGTAGTTCTCTTGTAACATCCTATTACCCACATTCATGTAATTCCCTCATTTTTTTCCAATTTAAT
The DNA here is from genome assembly GCA_963277665.1 of Viscum album. NCBI lineage: Eukaryota > Viridiplantae > Streptophyta > Magnoliopsida > Santalales > Viscaceae > Viscum > Viscum album. Next base: position 788,007,766 of record OY728128.1, on the reverse strand, counting down.
TTGGTGCATCTTGGGACTCTAGATGATTGAGAGAATATATTCGTGAACATGGGTTATTAATCAATGAGGGATGTCTTGTTTAATTAATATAGTTTGTGTATAAATGGGTTAATGGAATTGCAGGGTTCTTCCTGAGTATGTGGAACTCCAAAGTTGATTTGGGGTTTTTGAGTTTGAATATGGGTTTTCTACTTTGTGAACGGATATTATAAGATTTTTAATGTGTTTAGAAAACATGTACATGGTCTATAGACAAAATTTGTAAACATCATCCACAACATGAATGTAACACATGTTTTGGAGGAGTTAAATTTTTTCTATTTTTTAATGGTATAATTCTTGTAAAAAGGAATCCACTTATTCAATGTACATATGTGTAGTGAATTACATAGAATGTGAGGCGGTTACACATCATGTAACTATCTATAGGGTGTATTTTAGGGTGATTCATCAGTTTATTTTTTATTTATTTACCCATATGCAACATTTCTCTCAACCTAGAACCGTTTCCAACAATTTTGGGAGTATCATCTCATTCTGGACTGATTCATTCATGATTTGATCATGGTTGTGGTTGAATAAAATCTATCTAGATTATTGGGACTTTAAAATTATTCCTTTATTTGATCATGGCAGTTTCATTGCATTGTGTTATTGTATTCCTTAAAATTTGGATATGTTTCTTCTTATATACGTCTATACATGTGATGTGATCTTGTTCTTGGTACATTCATTTGTCGGTTGTGAAGAGGTGTATGTACATTCATATAATATGTGTTTTTTTCTATTATTTTCTAATCCTTTTTTAAAATTTGAAAAATTAAACTATGTGTATGTTGATTCTATGGAATCTTTTGTTTTTTTTCATTCCTCTTGTTGGTGGATCATTTGTGGGCATGCGTGACCCCTTTTTTTATATAGGTGGTTACGTCATTAGCCTATATGGGGGAGTTTCATTACATGTGTTTTAATAAACTGTTTGATAAAAAGAAATGGAATTATATGAATGATTATATATGTGTGTGATGAATGGGGGTTTTATAAAATATTGGGTTCCATTAGTTTGGGTAAATGAAAAGGGTTTTCAAGGAATTATGAAATAGTTTGGGGAAATTGTTTTCAGGGCATGAAATGATAAAAATGGATTGATAAATTATTTTTTAAATAGAAAACATGGAAAGACTTTGGTACATATGATAAAGGTATTTTAATAGTTCTAATCCATTATTAGGGGATTTTATAATGGGGATTAGCTTTTATCACTAGTACCACTGTTCTAGTGACATGTCAAACCTATTGGGGGGTTCACATTATAAGGTGTTCCTCTACACTTTAGAATCATTCCATATTTATAGTGTATTGACGAGTATGTGATTTTATATTCTAGGTAAGTGTTTCCAAGCTATCACAACCTAGTTTGATCCTTGGCATATTGTTACCCACGATTCCTAGCTGATTTTTTCTATCTTTGGTTTATACTATTTTGTTGTACTTTAATGGATTTTAATAATATATGTGATGCAAGATTTTTTTAGGCATGACATACCCATTGATATATTTGGATATGAATTTCTTTGAAAATGATTTACCAACTTTATTTTTAAGTGGTGGAAAAGGGGAAATAAACTATTTTCCCTAATTTTGATATCAAAATGTTACACACTTATCCTAACATGATTTCTTGAAATTGGAGAATTATGGGATTATTGTGTAGATAATTGATATGGATTACCTATGTGAGACTAAACTGAGCTACTTAAATCACACCACACGCACCTCTTCAGGGATGCATAGACCTAGTTATATATTTCGATGTAGTGAAGGAAACAGATTCTCAAATAGGAAATTATCATTTCTATCAACAAGGATGGGTATCTAGTTTTGAGATGGCTGGAGTCTTCCCATGTTATAATATGGAGTGTATAGTTTTTCATTTTTTTAGTTGTCCTTGTGGTTGGACTAGTACATGGATATTTTTCTACTATTGATTTGTTTGGGTTATGCTAGTTGGTTTCAGTTATGTAATATAATTATACTCTATTATTTCTCTCTATTATATATATATATATATATAAATATTCCATGTCTTATCATAAGGTTAGGTTTAATTATTCCCTCTAGTTTTTTGATGCCTTGGTAATAGTCTCTATCTCATGGGGATTAGGAACGCCCTTCGGTTATTTTGCGGGTTGGTTTGGGTTAGAATTTGTTATTTTCTTCTGATCAACTCATGATATCTTTGTATAAAATGTGGTTTTTGAATTTTTCTCTTATCTTTGGATGTTTTCTAGTGTATATATTGGATTTTTTGAACATGATTGGTATATTATGGTATGTACCTTTCCATCTATTTTCATGATGAGACTCATGCTACCTTGGGATGTTGCGATTTCTGTCTCCAATTACGAGTTCAGAGACTTAATCTCATATTTTTATTATGGTCTTATACTTTGAACTAAGTTATTTCTCTTTTATGATCATTTATTTTGTTTTTTTGTGCATTAGTATACCTTTGATAACTTTTTTGTTAGTTTCCTAATAGGGTATAGCTAATTCTCCTCAAAATAATCCTTTGATGTATCAGAACATTATCAAGGGTATTGTAGAGTAGTTCATTCTATGGATAAGAATTTGCAACAAGATAAAAACATAGTCATTGAGGTATAGTCTATAAGGATGAGGAAATAATGATTAATCACTATAGTTATTTCCTGAGAAGCCACTATCCATTAAAGGAACGAATGAACCTCAAGAGGTGAAAGACTGGTTGGAAAAGATCAATCATATCTTTATATTTCTTGAAACATATGAGAGTATTAATGTAATTGTTGGTACATTTTTACTCTAAGTTCCTAGAACGTGGTTGCGGGATTCTTTGGAATAGGATGATAAGAAAGTGGGATTGTACTGGAAGGGTTTAAAGACTCTCTTATTTTTACATTTTCTTCCAGAGTCAATAATGACGTTGATGTCTCTGGAGTTCCACTCCTTGTACCTGGGAGAGTCTGTGTTGTCATAATACAACATGTGTTTTGATGAGGTAGTTCTATATTCTATGTAGGTTATAAATAATGAGCAGATAAATTCCTAGAAGTACATACAACAAGTGTGATTGGATATTAGACCACAAGCTTTTTGGTGAAGCATTAGTCCTATACAGTGGAAGTGGAAATGACTATGATGGAATAACTAAATATGGTATGAAATGTTGTATTCTTTTCACATTCACTTCTACCTAGTGGTAGATTATGTGGTGATCTATTTAAAAGGAGGATATCTAAATATCAGCATAAGAGTAGTGGATGTGTTTCTCAATAGAAGAGAACTGTTTCACCACATGTTGCTTCTAGTGGTGTGTGTATAAACTGATATCATTACGGAAAGATTGGAAACACACAATTTTCTTATCATGAAACAACAATTATGGGTAAAAATTTACGGTTTTATGGTCTTCTACAACATTTCTGTCTATCAATGTATTCTCCACAAAATGTTCAGGGGTGATCGACTCCAAATAATACCATGGAATAGACATATACTTTAAAGACTACAAGGATCCATCTATATTCCTCATGATTGAATCACATTCATACATTATATTAGCTTCCAATAAGGTTATAAGTGTGGTTAGTAATAGTTAAAGGTACCATCACTTTTCATCATCAGTAAAGATTAATGTTTTTATAATAGTTTTTCATAATCATGTATATTCCACCTCTTTTTATATGATTATACTTCCATTAGAACAAATGTCATTTCTTACGGAGTTAGTGATACCTTTTTCAAAGAGGATAGATAAGGGGTTTAAATGTATTTATTTTTTGTTATCGATAGATAATGTGGGGAAATTATAGGATTTTCTATTTCTATATATAGATTTCTTTGACTTCATCATCATGATGGATTTTTTTTCTATTATGATGAGGTTGATTGTTATCATTAATGTGTATCATTTATTAGACAATGGTAGTTAAGATGTGTTTCATGGAGAGTTAGATATAATTTCTATCCATATAGTTCATTTTCAGGAAGAGCATATGGGTTTGTTATCTATAAATAAAATTGAGTCTGATGGTGTTTTCTATAATGTTGAACATTATAACACTATTATGTGATTTCATGATGTTTTTCAGAACATATCACATATAGTTTCACTGGGACTCCTCCAGTGAGGAAGGTAGAAGTCACGATTTAGATTTTTCTAGGTACACATCATATATCAAAACGCTATTACTACATGACACATGTAGAGTTGAAAGAGCTCAAGATTCAGTTGGATAATCTGGTGGAGAAGGGATTTTTCTCCCAATTTTTTTGCATTGGGTACCCCTAGTTCACTATTTCATGAAGGTAGACAGTTCACTCCGGTTTTTTATAGACCATCAAAATATGATCTAGGTAATGGTTATGAACAATTATCCATTTCCTTATGTGGATGAGTTTTTTGAAAAGTTAAAGGGGTTTAGTCATTTTTTGAATATTGGTATTCCCTTAGGTTATCATCATCTCAGATTTCTAGAGTGTGATATATCAAAGAAGGATTTAAGAAGAAGGTATGTCAATTTCATATTTTTTTTGTGATTTCATTTGGACTAACTAACATTCCTACTATTTTGTTTTCATTGATGATCATATATTCCATCACTATATCAAAACATTTATGGTAGTGTTTATGGGTGATATTTTTGTCAATTAAATATCATAATGTGAGATGAAGTACAATTTGATTTTTGATTTGTAAATTTTTAGAAGTTATAATTTTTATGAAATGGTTTCAAAATACACCTTCTGGATTCATGACGTGATGTTCTTGCAGAATGTGATTTCTAATAATAGAGTATTAGATGACCCCAAGAACATAATAAATGATTTTTCATAGGATGATCCATTGAAAATCATTGAAATTAAACTCCTCGATGTAATTTATATATGTTATATACAGGTTGTTAAGAATTTATGAATTCTCATTTCACATTTGAATTATCATTCTAGTAAAGGGTTAAAATTCATATGGGATACAAAGTTCAATTATTATTTTGTTCAGATGAAATGACATCTAGAATCAGATCGTTTTCTGATCATTCCATATCTTGATATGTGGTGTGTGGATTTGAATTTTCCTTCTGGTACATGTTTGGGTTTTTTTCTCATGGAGGATTATCATTTAGTGGCATACAGTTCTTGTCACTATTGACCACATGATTATAACTATTCTCCCCATGATCTGAATAGTTTTACAATTATTCATGTTCTTATGTTTTGGTGTATTATATTTTTGGTGAATGGTTCATTGTATTTTCTAACCATAAGTGTTTGAGCTATATATTGTCCCAAAAATACAAGAGTAGTATATAGAGTAAATTGGTGGAATAACTTTTAATGTTTAACTTTTATATCACATACGCTATGGGAAATTGGAATTTCATTATAGATTCTCTTTCCATGAATATACCACCACAAGCTATTCTGGTATCAAAGGAATAGTGGATCCTTATTGAGTGTTTTTATAAGTTTCATCTGAATTATTAGAAGGATTTTTCATGTATGATTCTAAATAGTTTTCAACTATCATCATCTCTCATAGTTAATATTCTATAGAATGAGTATATGGATTATGAGTTCATAATAATTCAAGAAACCCCATGTTCTGGGGAGACCATTTCTAGTTTCTCCCTCTCTTTAGATGGCATTCATTGTTTTTCAGATTGGTTTGTCATCATTGTATCTATAATGGGTGTAGTTTTAATGATGGTCATAGTTCCTAGAGGACCATTAATAATAGCACTATGATGATGTATATGTTTTGAAATAAATATTATGGTGACTAGGTATGATGATTGAAATCACTGATTTCATGTCCTGTTGTTACACCTTCCAAGAGATGAAGGAAAATAATTAGAAACCTTATAGTTTTTCTTAGTCTGTTCGAGTGATGATTTGAAAATAGTATGATGTATCCATGGAATTTTTTGTGTAATTACTATAGATTCCATGATGGAGGGATTATATCATGATTATTATTGATCAGTTGACAAACTATTCTCGTTTTTTTTATGATCAAAGACATTTCAAAAGTTATTGATCTTCAGAAGCATTATTTGAAGGAAGTTATTTGGTTACATTGTCTTACTTCATCTATTATTTGATAATGGGATCCTTGATTTACTTAACGGTTCTGCGGATGTATCTACGAGTAAATGGGGAATCATGTAATATTGTGTACAGCTTACTATCCATAGATATAAAAATAGACATAGTGTGTTATTCAGTTTCTATAGGATATGCTTTATTTATGTTTCTTATACATTGATATATCATGGGATAACTATATGGGACTAATTGAGTTTTCTTATAAAATATTTTATCAGTTATTATTCAGAAAGGCACCATTAGTATAATGACCCACACATTACATACATTCTTAATACTTCAAAATTGAAGCATACTTATTACAACATATAACAAAACCACGAAATTACCGTATAGGTATAGTGTCTTTAGAAACTGGGAAACATAAACAACTGGTTCATAAAGAGTCTACACTGTCTCCCATTTATTTCATCATATCTATAGTCCCTTTTGGTATATCTTACTTAATAACCTTCTTCCTGACCTGAAGAAAGAAAACATACAAAAGGGTGAGCTCAAATGCTCCGTAAGGGTAAACAAAATAAATATCAATCACATCATATTCATAAGAACATAACTTTTGGAAATCATAACCTGCAAAAGAGAGCATAATTTCATAACATGGGATAAATCATAGTAGTGAAATGGAATCCCAATAATCATAACATAAAACGTGAAAATTTGTGGCATACATATATAATCATAGATAATTATTTCTTATTAGTCAAGACTCATTTCCAAGACTATCTTAGTGGACAAAGTCCATTTCTGAACCGAGTTCACTCCTCATTTCAGTCCTGTTTCACTAAACCGGTATAACCTACCGTTCCAGCCATGTCTATCTCATGAGATGTAAAATCTTCACCCAATGCATTGGAGGGAGATATAGGTCCCGCCCATCTCATAATGACACCATTCTTATGTGTGCCACAAAATCATAAATCATACATCATTGCATAACCCATGTAATAAAAATGGAATTCTTAAACAACATGACATCATAAAACAATTCATATAAGATAAAGGAATTCATAAAAATAATTCCATCACAACATAATCAAATCAATGTAATAATAGAGATAGAAACAGAACCCTATATTATCATAGATGGAAAATAATTTTGATAAAACACTTGAACTCCATTTTTGAGTAAAATATCCTTTCTACTTCAAAAACATTTTCCTTTCTTAACATGTCTCATAATTTTAAAAGAAAAGAAGTTGATTAAAAATAAAATTGAAAATTTTTAAAGGTAGTTTCTTGGAAATAAGGTTTTAAAAATCCATTCATGCCGTATAAGTTAAAAAAACATTCTTCTCGTACGTTTGTCGGAAAAGTCAAAAAGTACCTCGTACGAAAAACGACAAAAGATTCCTTTCATATCCTTTATTAAAAACTCAACGAAGGGTAAAATTGGATTTAAACTATTGTAAGTGGATGGAAACAATTTTACATATTGAGTGAACATGTATGTGGATGAATAAATACACCCCAGTTAATACCAAAGTATAAACAATCTCGGATAAAAATGAGATTGTGATATTTTCCCTTAACATAGGTCCAATTTGCCTCGTATGTGTCTGAACCTCCTGTATAATGATTTAAATAATGTTATTGACTTATTCCAGAATCATAATTATTGTTATGATATCATATATGGTCATATTCTTAGATTCTTAGTAGTAATATTTCATTTCTACTTGTTATTCGGGTGTTTATAGCTTTTTTGTTCTTATGCGTGTTTTGTAGAATAAATTCTTATTCTTCTCTTTAGGATATAGATACATCATTTCTATAATTGTATTAATGTAATATATATCATATTTATTCATTAAATTAATTTTTATAATCATTATGCAATGAAGATCAAGTAGAATGAATCACATCACATCGTGGAGACGGTATTCCGTACGTACGCATGACCAATGATATCGTTCCCATGATCGTGGAATTGTATTGGAGTGTATATATACTATTTCATAATCAATACAACATTACAATAATCATATATAGTAATTATTTACACCATTATACCCATCCAAGTAAGGTGGTGGGGGAAAATAGATTACACCACGGCATGGAGATGGTATTCCGTACGTACGCACGCGCGGTGATTTCGTTTTCCATAGGATAGATAGATGTTGAAAAAGGGTTGTTTTATACTTATAATTACATATCAGTATATGAGTCATACTGATGTTATTACATCATAATGAAACAACTAAAGAATAAGAAGTTGACGAAGAAAGAATTTGGAAAGGATCGTTAATGGATATTACCTCTTTTTGACGCGCCTCTTCTTAACCTCCTCTTAGGGCACTAGGGTTGGTCTTTGAAGAAGACAAGAACCTCTAGGATGATTCTAGGGAAGTGGGGAAGTGAAATGGGCAGGGTTTGGCTGAGCTTGGAGGCTCAAATTGGTGTGAGGAGAGGGAGTAGGTTCCCTTTTATAAGGGAGGAGAGGGGCTCCTTTGGAAAAACTAAAAATATTATTTTATTATAAAGTCATGTTCGGTTTTAAATAGCTCCAAATTGATTTATTTAGAAGCTAAGGTGGGGATGGGACGAAAGCCTCTCATCCAATAGAATTTAGACAAGTTTAGATTCCTATTTTAACCTTATCATTTAGATTTCTCATTAAGTTAAATAATTTTAGTTTTACCGTGTCTTCTTGTGTTCTTATACTATAAAGTTAATAAACTCACTATAACAAGCCAAAAGAACCCCAAGTTGTTTATTATTAATATATATAACTTTATATAAGTCAATTGGCCTAACCTTATATTTTTAGGAATAAAATAACAATTAATAATATAATATTTGTTTTAAAAACTATTTTATGTCAATTTTGACACTATTGAGTAATTGATTTTTATGAAAATCATAACAGAATGATTAGTTCAAAAAAAGTTAATTAAATAAATAATAACATTTAATATTAACCTATAAAATTATTTAAATTCATAAAAAGTCTCAAATTTCATTTATTTGTGTCTTTATGACATCAAATATGTCAATATTTCATTAATAAGACAATTAATGCATCATCTTTGTGTCATAAATAAATTAACTTATATAAAGTCTAAAAATTACAAATAAAATATCATTATGTAGGAAACCTTTTTATCTATCTAATTTATATTTATAGTCGAATTTCTCTTATGTATAAACCTATATTAACAATTATATACTTATTAAACTTTGATTTTAACTATTTTAACCCTTCTATAAATAAATTAATAATAAATGTCCTAATCTAAACCAAGTGGGTATAAATGGTCATATTTTATTCCTAAGACTGTATTTGGTATAATTACAGTTGTCCAGTAGAATTAGGACATGTGTTTGGATAAGAATAATATCATTTTTACCCTTAATTACCCTATTTACTTTTAACCGTGGTAAAAAAAGCAAAAAGTTACTATTCGCCAAAAAATTATTTTCATCTCATTGAACCACATTTTACTTACTGACAACGACCGTGTCTCTCGGTTCTATGAAATTACACTAACAGAAGCGGTAAAATTATGTTTTATGAAAAATTCAGTTTTTTAACTACCACGTAGTGGTTTCACTATGAATCAAAAATTGAAAGTTTTCAGAAAAATACCAAAATTTCACCCTAGGCTAATTTCGATTTTCCGAATCCAAAAATGAAGTCCATTTTGAAAAATAAAATTTTTAAAATTTCAAAAAGTGGTTATTACTATTCATAACGGCTAGTTTTAATAATATTTTAATAGCATATCATTGTTTACTGAAACTTGGTATTGCGTACGACACAAGCTATCGAGGAAGGCTGCATTTGCGTGTAAAGAAAGCCAAGCTAGTGTTGTGTGTAGTTAAAGATTCCTTTGATGGTTTATATAACATAAAAACAAAATATTTCACATAAAAGTCTCGGGTGTTACATTCTACCCCCCTTAAAATGAATTTCGCCCTCGATATTCTTCACTTTGTAACAAACAGATGAGGATACCTCTCCCTCATCATATCCTCAAGCTCCCATGTAGCTTCTTATAATTGGTGGTTCCTCCATAAAACATTCACCAAGCGAGTGGTCTTGTTTCATAGGAATTTTTCGCTACGATCCAGAATCTCTATCGGCTGTTCTTCATAAGAAAGATCTTTCTCCAGCGGTACAACTTCTGAGCTGAGTACATGTGAAGGATCAGGTATGTACTTTCTCAGGAGAGATACATGGAACACATCGTGTACTTGAGAGAGATTTGGTGGAAGCGCCAATCGGTAAGCTACCTTCCCGTCACGATCCAGTATTTCGAAAGGACCGATATATCTAGGGCTCAACTTCCCCTTCCTTCCAAATCTCATGACTCTCTTCCAGGGAGATATTCATAAGAACACTTTTTCAGCCACTTCAAACTCTAGGTCATTTCTTCGGTTGTTGGCATAACTTTTCTGCCAACTCTGAGCTTCTCTTATGTGTTGTTGAATAGATCTGACCTTTTCTGCCATTTCATCAACGAGATCAGGTCCTAATAGCTTTCTTTCCCCAACTTCATCCCAACAAGTTGGAGTCCTGCATTTATTTCCATAGAGAGCCTCATAAGTATCCATCTGAATACTGGAGTGAAAGCTATTATTATAAGAAAATTCCACCAATGGTAGGTGTTGATCCCAACCACCTTTGAAATCCATAGAGAAAGCTCTCAACATATCTTCTAGAGTTTGAATTGTTCTCTCAGACTGATCGTCTGTCTGAGGATGTTAAGAAGTGATGAAACTCAACTCTGTATCCAGAGTATGCTGAAGACTTATCTAGAACTTCAAGGTAAATCTCAGATCCCGATAAGATATAATAGAAAGTGGTACTCCATGCAATCTTACAACTTCCTTTACATATATCCTGGAAAGCTGATCTAGAGAGAAATCCTCTCTAATAGCAATGAAGTGTGCAGACTTGGTAAGACGATCAACTATGACCTAGATAGAATTATTGCGTTTGGATATTTTAAGAAGTCCAGTGACAAAGTCCATAGTGATGTTTTACCATTTCCATTCGGGTATGGGTAATGGTTGTAACATCCCCTTAGACTTCTGTCTCTCAGCTTTAACTTGCTGACAAACCAAGCATCGAGAGACATATTCACCAACATCTCTTTTCAGGCCATCCCACCAGAAGTACTCTTTCATGTCCCTATACATCTTCGTGCTTCCAGGATGAATAGAGAATGAAGAACTATGAGCCTCATCCAGCAGCTCCTTCTTTAATTCCGGGATGGGAGGAACACAAACCCAATTCATAATCTTTATTATCCCATCACAATCAAGGTTGAATTCAGGAACATTTCTCACCTTCTTTTGTAACTCGACATCTTCTTTCTATGCCTCTTTAATCTTCAAAAGTATATATGGTTGGACATTCATTTGAGAAAGATAAGATTTTTTCACTTCCATTATAATTCCACGATCCATCCTTTGTAAATCCATAAATATTGGATCTTTTGTGATCGTCATAATAGATAAACTGGCATGGTCTTGTCGACATAATGCATCTACCACCTTGTTTGCTTTCCCAAGGTGGTAATGGATTGAGCAGTCATAATCCTTAATCAGATCCAACCATCTTCTTTGACGCATATTCAGCTCCTTTTTTGTGAACATATACATTAAATTTTTATGATCAGTATAAATGTCACACCTTTCTCCATAAAGATAATACCTCCATATCATTAATGAAATGATTACCGCAGCTAACTCCAAATCATGTGTTGGGTAATTTTTCTCATTGATTTTCAACTGTCATGAGGCATAAGTTATCACCATATCATTTTGCATAAGAACACACCCCAATCCCTTCTTGGATGCATCACTATAGATCACAAACCATTCTCCACTACAAGGCAGTGTGAGCACAGGTGCACTGGATAGCCTTCTTTTCAACTCCTTGAAATTCTCTTCACATTCTTCCATCCAAACAAACTTAACTCCTTTCCGAGTAAACTTGGTGAGTGGATTAGATAATCGTGAAAAATCTTTCAGAAAACCTCGATAATATCCATCCAAACAATGAAAACTTTGGATCTCAGTTACTGTTGTTGGTCTCGACCATCTTTCGATAACCTCTGTTTTTGCTAGATCCACAGATATCCCCTCTTTTTAGATTATGTGACCAAAAAATGAAACTTTTTGAATCCAAAATTCACAATTGGTAAATTTGGCATAAAGATTCTTCTTTCTCAGGGTCTTCAATATAATTCTCAAGTGATCTTCATGTTGATACTTTCTCTTTGAATAGACAAGAATATCGTCTATAAAGACTACCCCAAATTGATTAAGATAGTCTCTAAAGACTCTATTCAACAGATCCATGAAGATAACAGGGGAATTAGTAAGACCAAATGGCATCACTATAAATTCATAGTGTCCATACCTTGTACGGAAAGCATTCTTTGGTATATCCTCCCTTTTGACCCATAATTGATGATACCCTGAACGAAGATCAATCTTGGAAAAGTATTGAGCTCCGCGTAGTTGGTCAAATAAGTCATCAATGCGTGGGAGAGGATATTTGTTCTTGATAGTGATCTTGTTAAGTTCTCGATAATCAATGCAGAGTCTCATTGATCCATCTTTCTTCTTAACAAATAGAACGGGTGATCCCCAAGGTGACGCACTGGGTCGTATGAATCCCTTAACAAGATTCTCTTGGAGTTGCTTCTTCAATTCCTGCAACTCAATTGGGGCCATTCTATAAGGTTTCTTTCAAATAGGCAAAGCACCTGGTACGAGTTCTATTGAAAACTCAACTTCACGATTTGGTGGAAGACCCGGTAATTCCTCCGAAAGGACATCATCAAACTCTTGTACAATGGGAATATTCTTAATCATGAGTTTCTCACCAACCATTTGAGATAAATAACCTTCATTTAGTGGAATCAAGACCCATAATGTAAAAGTAATTTCCACTGGAAGTTTATGTTCATCCTTGCATTGATAGACGATCATAGATTGTTCTGGAATATGATATGTGACTTCCCTTCTTTGGCAATTGATATGAGCTCCATATAAAGAATGACAATCCATGCCAAGAATCACATAATATTCCACTATAGGAAGGATCACAAGATTTGCATGAAGCACTTTCCCACAAACTTCGATCAGAGAAGAATTATAAACTTTTGATGCGACTGTTATGCCATTAGTTGTTGTCACAGCTAACTCAACATCTAATTTTTGAGGTAATATGATGATACCCTTAGAAAATTCTTCAGAAATAAAAGAGTGGGTGGATCTAGAATCAAATAAAACATTTTCTACTTTAGAGTGGATGGTAAGTGTACCTTTCACCACATCGTTACCGTACTACACATCGCTGATAGAAATTGCATGTGAAATTCCATTTTCTTTACCCTTAAAAGTTTGTTGACGTCGACCATCATCATCAACCCTTGGATTAGGGAATTTATTGGCATAATGTCCCATCTCCTTGCACTTGAAACATTGAAGTGTAGTAGGTTCATTCTGTGTATCCCTTCCTTTGTTTGCATCATTAGACATCTTCTTCCCATCATCGCGGCATTCAAATGCCCGATGACCTTCCTTTCCACACTTGAAACATTTAATTGTCCCTTTAAGACAACTCCCTCCAGGTTTCTTTCCACACTTTGAGCATAAGGGAAAGCTCATATTCTTTTCAGTTTACTCTTTAGACTTTCCTTTGAATTCCATTTTCCTCTTCTTATCAAACCCATATTGTCTGATGGGTTACGCCAATCTTCATCTCAACTTCGAGAGCACATCAAAGGATTTCCTCGTAGCTATTGAAGTCCCTTATGGCTAAGGCCCTTCGAAGACTTGGTTTTAAGACACTAATGAATAGATCGATCTTACTCTCAGGTTGGATAATAATACCAAAAGAGTAACTTTCAAGTCCTGTAAAATTTGCTTCATAGGTACCAACAGATTCATCATCCTTTTGCTTCAGTTCAAGAAACTCTTTCTCCTTCTTTTTTCGGAGAATATGAGGGAAGTACTTATTGAAAAATAAGTTCTTGAACTCGTCCCATTCCATGGACTCAATTTCATCTATTTGACTCGTATTCTTAATAAGATTCCACCATTGATCAGCATCACCTTACAAATGATACACTGCTAAGATGACTTTATCATTCTCAGAACATTGAAGAACTGAAAATATCATTTCAGTAGTACTAATCCATTGTTCAGCAACTAATGGATCAATAGACCCGCTGAATGAAGGTGGACGCTGTCTAATGAAGGATTCAACAGAATGTTGCTCCTTCCATTGCTCATTTGGAAGTCCTACATGATTCATAGCTTGAGAAAGTTGTGTGAGCATGGCTACACGATTTTTCATTCCAGCTCCCATAACGTTTGGTTGCTCAGGGGGAAAATCATTGCATTGCCCATTGCATTCCGCATTAACATAGTTCCTTCGGGTTCCAGCCATTGACTAAAACAAAGAAGAATAGTGTGAGCAACACTAATTATAATAGGAAAACCACATAATCAAGAATAAAATTTCACACTTAAGGTCTTATCCTAGGTTATTCATGGCCATTTCTAAAACACTAAGATTGTATTCTATGCTTAGACATATCCTTAGGGTTCTTACAAAGGATTTCACATCCTAGTTTCCAAAGGTTGACTATAACTTTCCTATGATACGAACTATAAAGGCCCATAATTTACAAACATTGTTAATACTTCAAAATTTAAGCATACTTATTACAACATATAACAAAACCACGAAAGGACCGTATAGGTATAGTGTCTTTAGAAACTGGGAAACATAAAGAACTGGTTCATAAAGCGTCTCCACTATCTCCCATTTATTTAATCATATCTATAGTCTCTTTTGGCGTAACTTACTTAATAAAATTCTTCCTGACCTGGGGAAAGAAAACATACAAAAGGGTGATCTCAAATTCTCAGTAAGTGAAAACAAAAAAATATCAATCACATCATATTCATAAGAACATAACTTTTGGAAATCTTAACCTGCAAAAGAGAGCATAATTTCATAAAATGGGATAAATCATAGTAGTGAAATGGAATCCCAATAATCATAACATAAAACATGAAAATTTGTGGCATACACACATAATCATAGAAAATAATTTCTTATTAGTCAAGACTCATTTCCAAGACTATCTTAGTGGACAAAGTCCATTTCTGAATCGAGTTCCCACCTCGTTTCAGTCTTGTTTCACTGAACCGGTATAACCTACCGTTCCAGCCATGTCTATCTCATGAGATATAAAATCTTTACCCAATGCATTGGAGGGAGATATAGGTCCCACCAATCTCATAATGATACCATTCTTATGTGTTCCACAAAATCATAAATCATACATCATTGCATAACCCATGTAATAAAAATGAGATTCTTAAACAACATGACATCATAAATCAATTCATATAAGATAAAGGAATTCATGAAAATAATTCCATCACAACATAATAAAATGAATTTAATAATAGGGATAGAAACAGAACCCTATATTATCTTAGATGGAAAATAATTTTGATAAAACACGTGAACTCCATTCTTGAGGAAAATATCCTTTCTACTTCAAAAACATTTTCCTTTTTTAACAAGTCTTAAAATTTTAAACTAAAAGAAGTTGATTAAAAATAAACATGAAAACTGGTAAAGGAGGCTTCTTGGAAATAATTTTTTAAAAATTCATTCATGCCGTATAAGTTAAAAAAAATTCTTCTCGTACTTTTTTCGGAAAAGTCAAAAAGTTCCTCGTATGAAAAACGAAAAAAGATTCCTTTCATATCCTTTACTAAAAACTCAACGAAGGGTAAAATTGGATTTAAAATATTGTAAGTGGATGGAAACAATATTAAATATTGAGGGAACATGGATGTGGATGATAAAATACACCCCATTAAATACCAAAGTATAAACAATCTCGGATAAAAATGAGATTGTGATATTTTCCCTTACCTTAGGTCTGATTTTCCTCGTATGTGTCTGAACCACCTGTATAATGATTTAAATAATGATATTAACTTATTCGAGAATCATAATTATTGTTATGATATCATATATGGTCATATTCTTAGCTTCTTAGTAGTAATATTTCCTTGCTACTTGTTATTCGGGTGTTTATAAATTTTTGTTCTTATGCGTGTTTTGTCGAATTAATTCTTATTATTCTCTTTAGGTTATAGATACAACATTTAATGAATGGTATTAATGTACTATATATCATATTTATTCATTAAATTCATTTATATAATCATTATGCAATGAAGATCATGTAGAATGAATCACATCACATCATCGAGAGGGTATTCCGTACGTACGCACGAGCGATGATATCGTTCCCATGATCGTGGAATTGTATTGGAGTGTATGTATACTATTTTATAATCAATATAACTTTAAAATAATCGTATATAGTAATTATTTACACCATTATACCCATCCAAGTAAGGTGGTGTGGGAAAATAGATTACACCACGGCGTGGAGACGGTATTCCGTACGTACGCACGCGCGGTGATTTCGTTTTCCGTAGGATAGATAGATGTTGAAATAGGGTTTTTTCATAATCATAATGACATATCAGTATATGAGTGATAATTATGTTATTACTTCATAATTAAACAACTAAAGAAGAAGAATTTGAAGAACAAAGAATTTGTAAAGGATCGGTAATGGATATTACCTTTTTTTGACGCGCCTCTTCTTAACCTCCTCTTAGGGCACTAGGGTTGGTCTTTTAAGAAGACCAGAACCTCTAGAATGATTCTAGGGAAGTGGGAAAGTGAAATGGTAAGGGTTTGGCCGAGCTTGAAGGCTCAAATTGGTGTGAGGAGGAGAGGGAGGAGGTGCCCTTTTATAAGGGAGGAGAGGGGCTCCTTTGGAAAAACAAAAAATATTATTTTATTATAAAGTCACGTTCGGTTTATAATAGCTCAAAATTGATTTATTTCGAAGATAAGGTAGGTAGGGGTCTAAATACTCTCATACAATAGAATTTAGACAAGTTTATATTCCTATTTTAACCTTATCATTTAGATTTATCATTAAGTTAAATAATTTTACTTTTACCGTGTCTTCTTGTGTTCTTATACTATACGGTTAATAAACTCACTATAACAAGACAAAAGAACCCCAAGTTGTTTATTATTAATATATATAACCTTATATATGTCATTTGGCCGAACCATAGATTTTTAGGAATAAAATAACAATTAATAATATAATATTTGTTTTAAAAACTATTTTATGTCAATTTTGACTCTATTTAGTAATTGATTTTTGTGAAAATTATAACAGAATGATTAGTTCCAAGAAAGTTAATTAAATCAATAATTACATGTCATATTAACCTATAAAAGTATTGTAATTTATAAAAAGTCTCAAATTACATTTATTTGTGTAATTATAACATCAATTATGTCAATATTTCATTAATAAGATAATTATTGCATCATCTTTGTGTCATAAATAAATTAAATTATTTAAAATCTAAAAATTAAAAATAAAATTTCATTATCTAGGAAATCTTTTTATATTTCTAATAGATATTTATAGTCGAATTTATCTTATGTTTTACCCTATAATAAAAATTATTTACTTATTAAACGTTGATTTTAACTATTTTAACCCTTCTTTAAATAAATTAATAATAAATGTCCTAATCTAATCCAAGTGGGACTAAATGGTCATATTTTATTCCTAAGGTTGTTTTTGGTCGAATTAAACTTGTCCAATAGAAATAGGACATGTTTTAGGGTAATAATAATATCATTTTTACCCTTAATTACCCTATTTACTTTTAACCGTGGTAAAAACAAGTAAAAAGTTACTCTTTACCAAAAAATTATTTTCATCTCATTAAACCACATTTTACTTACTGACATCAACCATGTCTCTCAGATTTTCTAAATTCCACTCACAGAAGCGGTAAAATTAAGTTTTATGAAAAATTCAGTTTTTTAACTACCACTTAGTAGTTTCACTATTCATCAAAAATTGAAAGTTTTCATAAAAATACCAAAATTTTACCCTAGGCTAATTTCGATATTCTGAATCCAAAAATGATGTCTATTTTGAAAAATAAAATTTATAAAATTTCAAAAAGTGGTTATTACTATTCATAATGGCTAGTTTTAATAATATTTTAATAGCATATCATTGTTTAGTGAAACTCTGTATTGCATACGACACAAGCTATCGAGGAAGGCCGCGGTTGCGGGTAAAGAAAGACAAGCTAGTGTTGTGTGTAGTGAAAGATTACTTTGATGATTTATATGACATAAAAACAAAATATTTCAAATAAAAGTCTCGAGTGTTACAATTAGGGTGTTTCTCAAGTAATTCTTACTAGACATATCATTGTCGGGTATAGATGTGTGAAGATTCATTTGTTGGAAAATGATTGGTTTGGGAGCCATCTACAATGATTCAGGATGTACATTAGTGTCTAGTTTTAGTACAGAGTTAGTAGAAGTCTTATATGGATAAATTGTGTTTCCCTTTAAATATCCCATTAGTGATGGGGTTTTCATGAATTTTTCTAATAATTTGGTTCACCGTAGGATATAAGGAAAAGTATTTTTTTTCTCTGATATACTTTGGACCATTTGAGGTCATTGTGTGGCTTGGGAATTCTTCTTATATTTTTGTATTCATAATTCAGTTGATAAGAATAAATGAATTTTTTACATGTATCATAAATCAGGAAATATATTCTTGAATCCTCACACATTCTTAGTTGGGATGATATTGACTTGAAACTATATGTTCATATTTTGGAGGATCTAGTAGAGATCATGTACTCTTAATGGACAATTATATGTCACACATCTATTCTGTTGGTAACAGTGCTATGGAGACATAGATCATATTCTCATGAGACATGGGAGTTCAAGTCATTGATGAGGGATAAATACACTTACCTCATTTACAAGCTTCATTAATTCATAATATGTCTCACGGAGGAAATTTTTTTATGATGTGGAGTTTGAGAAACCATGTTACCGACATTCAAGTAATTACATCTTCTATGGTTGTTTTCATCTTTAATTGGGTACATCTTGGGATCCCCAATGATAGAGAGAATATTTAGGGGGAAATAGAATATTAGTTTAGGAGTTATGTTTTTAAGGATTTCTGCAGTCCATGTATAAATGTGTTAATGGGGTTGTGGGGTTGTGTCTTAGTATGAGGAACACATGAGATGGTCTGGGGTTTTTGAGATGGAATCTATTTATTTTTCACAGTTATTAGAGATTAAATGATGTGTAAAAAAATTTATAAATTTTTACATGGTCCCCATATAGAATTGATGAACTTCTTACACATATCAAAATTAATACATGTTCTTTAAGTGTTACACACCGTGTATGTTTTTATGATTGTTTTAGAATAAAAACATGATGAGTCTTCCATCATACTTAATAATTTTGGATAAAATGATGTATGACCTGGTTTAAAATCTTATAACTATTGGGGGTTTGTAATTTTGGGTTCTCCTTATATTTAGTTTTTCCCATTCTTCCACATCCCCCTATTTCTAAAACTATAATGGTTCTCTACTGATTTTGGGAGACTATTAATTTCAGATTGATTCATTTTGTGTTGGATCACCACTATGGTTGGATCACATCTCTATGGTTGGGTGATCCTTTCTAATTCTTTGTTTCATTGATCATGGTACTAGAATTTTATTATGCTATCAACTCTTTTTACTTATATTGACTCTTGTTTTTATTTCATCAATGATGTATGGTGTGATCTTTTTCTGGATCCATTACTTCATTAATTGTGGAGAGGAGGGTGTGGGTTCTTTAGTATGTGTTTTTCCTATTCTAGGAAAATGTTTTTGTTATATTAGGACAATTATAATATTTTTATGTTGATCCTAGGTTATTCATTGTCATTTTTTAATTCCAATCATTGGTGGATCCTTTGGGGGTTGTGAAACCCCATGTTTTGAGGTACGTGGTTAAATCTCTAGATTTTATTAGATAATTGCATTTGTCTTGTTTTTATAAACTATTTTATTAAATCAAATGAAATTATATGATTGATTTTAATTGTGTGTATGGAACTAGGTTTTTTTGAATGATGATTTTCCCCTTATTTGTTAAATGAAAATGTTTTCAAACTATTCTGAAAAGGTATTGGAAATGGTTTTAAATGTGAAAAATGATAAAATTATATTGCTAAATTTATTTTTAAAATAAATAATGTGTGAGGAATTGGGTACATCTGTGGAAGATATTGTAATATGACTCAACAATTGTATGTATATTTTATCATAGATCTTATCTTCACTTCGGAGGCCTATTGTCATAGAGACTTGTTTGACTTAAAGACGGGTACACATTCTTGGGCCTTTCTCTTTTATATAGATTTTATGTTTATGTCTACATGATTTATGTGTACATGATAGTCTATTTTAGGTATGATTTTCCTAGCTATCCCAACCTACTGTCTTCCTTGGTTTGTTGTTACCCATGGTTCTTGGACAATTTTGGAAAACTTTTGTTTAAAAAAATCTTATACTACCATTGATTTTGATATGATACATGATTCATTATTTTTTGAGATGATATAATTGATAATATATTTGGATATTAATTTCTTTGAAACTGATTTAACAATTTATATAAAAATTTGGAAAAGAGAGAAATAAAATATTTTCCATGATTTTGATATATAAACTATCAAAATGTTAGAAAGCCTTGTGTTATTTAATTTTTTTATCATGGTTGGATTATTTTTTAGAGAGATTATATGGAACACCTTGGTGAGACCCTACTATGCATGCAATTTCATACACAATGTACATCTTCAGTGGTGTATAGACCTAGTGATTTCATTCAATAGAGGGAACCTAAAGGTTCTATAGTTGTGCGGTATGGTTTTCTATCATCTTGGATGGGAATCTTGAGCTGATATGGTGGCATTTTTCTCATACTATCATATAGAGTAGTTTTTTTTTCATTTTTAATAGCCATTGGGGTTGAACTTGTATTTGTAGATAGTTTATTCTCTTTATTTTTTTTGGTTTCCACTATTTTGTCTCAGTAAAAGCATATATTTATCTTCAATTTTATCTCTCAACTAGTTATATGTGTTCCTTTTTGTTGCATCACATTTGGATAAATCCTTCCCTCTCGTTTTTTTATGTCTGGGTGTTAGTCGATATGCCAGGAGGGTCAGGAACATGCATTGGTTTTGTGTCAAGTCATGCAGGATACCAGTTTGAGAGGATTTTCAGGTTGGAACATTAGAGATCTCTTCTTGAACATCTCCCATAGTGGATTCTTCTAAATGTTACATTTTTAATCTCTTATTGGTAATGTTCTAGGGTTAATCATAGTGATGCTTCCCCCATAATGATTTATGATTAATTAGATTAAAAAGGAATGATCATGATCGTGTTGTGTATTGTTTCTATTTTCTGTATAAATCATCCTTTTCCATTTTACATTATATTAAATAGTTTTAATTGTTACATTATTATGAACAGTAATAATTCTAATTTTTCATATTAATAAATGATCATATTTATAAACAGTGATGTAATAATAAAATACTAACAATATCTTTTCACTTTATACCAAATATATACTCATTCATTCCCATACAACATAACTAATCACATTTCTTTCAATGGTATTATACTTATATTGATAATGTTTGTCATATTCCTAACTATTCTGTTACATTTTTTTATTATCATATCAACTGAAATATTAATTTTACAATTCAAAACATCAGAGATACCATAATGTATTGATTATACTTTTCTTATTTATATCTATCAATTGTTTCTATATTTTATAGTTATTATTAGGTAATGATATGTAATTTTATTATTAAATTTTAAAGGTAAAATCCATACTTTGTTCTCATAATAGAGACAATAATAAAATAGTTATTGTGAAACATTGTTTGTTTAAAAAATATTTGGGTTTTTATATCCCCTACTCATCATCAAAATTTGTGTCCTTCCTCATAGAAAATGAGGGTATTTATTATTCATAACAACTTTAATTTCCTATGTTTCTTCATTGATCATGTTATTTTCCGATAATAAATTTATAAATTTTATTTTCTTATACGTCAACACGTTTTCCCTTTCATTGGGAATTTTGAATACATGTTATTCATATGATTGGTTTGGTTCTATTCCCATGATAGTTTTTTTTCTACTGTATGAGTTTTTTATGAGATAAATTTTCATAATGGCGACATATGGATGATTTCATGTTCATGATCAACATTTTGATGTAGTATTAATAGATAAGAAACTTCTCTAACATGCTCCAAGATCTCAAATCTTTCGATATATATTGGATACAATTTCCCTTTATTCTTGAATGTCTTTACCCCTTTCTAGGTTAATTTTTTAAAGAATATATGATCATCAACAAGAAACTATATGTCCATTTTTTATTTTAAAATAACTAATATCTAAAATATATGTATCCTTGATTTATAATTTAAATAAATTTATATTTTTTAGTGTAATTTATGAGGTTTTTTCCCCATAGATTTCCTTCTCTAACATCATCCATGCATGTTTGAGTTTTTCAGATCTTCAAAAGAATGATTCATGAGGATCCAATTTATTACATGAGTGAAAACTATTGTTATTGTAGAATTAAATAAGTATATTATTCTTATCCGAACACCCTTGAAAATCATGTTACCTAACCCATAACATGTCTTTCAATGTTTTAATAATCCTCTCAGATATCACTTATGATTAAGGAGGATAGGTTGTTCTATGGTTTAATCGGTAATAATTATATTTTTAGTCATCCTTTGAATCATGGCAAGAAATCATGGATCATGGATTGGAACAATTGATAATTTTCCCCTATAATTCTCACCACATCCAAAATATATAGTTGATAATGGAACCAAAGATATAAATACTCTTTGATGGAGATAAAATTTGTAGAATTTGTTAATATATCAATGATTACCCATATAAAATTTATTCCATTGGATGTGTTGGGAAGAGATGTAAAAAAATTACATAGTGATGTTAGCCCACATTTGTATTGGAAAAGGCAGTGCTTTAATCAATATTTTGAGTAAATTAAGGTCAATATTCACATTTTGATATACCAAACATCATTTATTAAATTACTAATATATCTTTTCTTCTTATCCCACCAAAAATTATTTCTGATATACATTTAAATTTTATTATTTTATGTATGTATATATAATGATGATCTTTGAGGATCAACCACCACATCTTCCAATAAATCTATGAAATAAGAGATATATTACCTCGTTCCAAATCACATTAATCTCTCCTGATGTATGTTGAACTCAAAAATCATAATATTTTTTATAATTTTTATCTTCTATTTTAATTTAGCATCATATCTTTGTGATTTCTTGATCATCTATCTAAATGATGTTATGGTAATCACATTTGATATGATTAATGATGTCGTATCATTTAGGACATCCTTTTCCATCATTACCAATTCCTAGATTAGTGGATCTCTATAAATCATCATCATCTAATGGACACAATGGTTTGTTTAACTAGACCAATCATTGAATTTGTCTTCTTTACTAATGTGATGATGGATAGAAAAATAATTTTCATTAGGACATTCCAACAATCTCCATTGTCTCATATTAGATTTCTTTTGTGTGAATATGTAATTTAAACTATAGTGGTTATTGTATACATATCAAATGTACCTATAAATATCTTGTCTTCATATATGCAATGAAAAGATAACAGAAATAAATCCAAATCATTTGTATGGTAACTATGTTCATTTATTTTTAACCATTGAGATGTGTAGGTAATCACAATATTATTTTCTATGAGTACACAAACAGTTCCATTAAATGTGGCATCATTATAAATGATAAATACAACCGTATTATAGTGTAATGTAATAATAGGTTCTCTAACCCAACTATTTTGTAGGTATTGGAAACACTATTCACGCTCCATTATCTAGATAAATATAAATTCATTTTGAGTTACCTATGTTAGTAGACTAGAAAGCTTATTTTTTCAAAAACCTTCTATAGTATCCTTATAGATTAAGGAAATGATTATTACCAGTTTATGTTGAAGGACATGACCAATCTTCTATGTCCATTTACTTTTATAGATCGACTGAGATTTTGTCACTTGTCATGACGTATCCGAGGAATGTGACTCATTCATAAAAAAACACAAATTTTTGGATTTTTGAAACATCTTTCCTTTTCTCAGATTTTGTAATATGACAAATAGATAATCCTCAGGACAATAATTACTTTTTTAATATATCATAATATCATTTACATATACAAGAAAATATTAAGGTAGTCCCTAAATAATTCATTCATAAAATCTATAAATATAACACTATCATTAGTCACGTCAAGGGAAATAAAAAGAAACATGAAAGGTATATATCATTTCTGAAATAAAGTCTTAAATATATCTTCTTCCCTAACTCAAAACTAAAGATAACCAGATATGAGGTCAATCGTAGGGAAGAATTAATCCTAATGAAGTTGGATGAAAAAATAATCAATCCTTGGAAGAAGTTATTTATTATTCAATGTGGTCCTATGTGTTCTACATAATCAATTCAAAAAAAATTGACAAAAAATTCTTCATTTCTAATGGAATAGGTTCTCCCCTAGGAGACACAAATATTTGAATAATCCCCTTCTCTAAATGATATTGATGATAATTATTTAATTCCTTTATCTATATATGTAACATTCTATATATGGTTGTTGATATTTTGTTGGATCAAGGTATCAGTTTAATTTAGAACTCTTCACTTATTTATGGGGGAGGTCTAGGAAACTATTTATAAAACACATGAATGTACTCCCAACCAATGGATACATATCTTATCTTTCTAATATAACTAAAATTTATTTACACCAATAATTTATCATAGAATTATAATTTCACAACTACTCCATCCCGTGTTTTATGTGAAATTCCACAATTATAAGATGTATATTTTTATGGATAGAGTATACTCCTAAAATTTAATAATGGGATCCATATATAACCGTAGTTCTTGAGTAGTCTCTCTTGGAATCTCATATGATTACTCCACCACTAGAAAGTTAGGACATAACTAGAAGATATTTATAAATATAAATAAAATTAATTAAAATTTATAACCATAATCAAATAATGTACACATGATCATCGATTTTTCTATGATTGTAGCTACCGGAATAACATTTAGATTCTCTACATAATCTTTCAATATTAAAAATTCATGAAATTGTTCCCTTTTCCTCGTTTTGGGATGATGGATTTAATCCCTCCATTATCTTCAAATTTGTATATTTATTCTTGAAATTTCTTTAATCTCTACACTTCAATCATTACATGGATGATTTGTTTTGAAGTATATTCACTTTTTAAATTTTAGTCAGAGGGTGAGGCTTCAAAACTAAAAAACAATTGAGCTATATTACCATATAGTTAACACTTATAGAACTAAAGACTTACATAAAATTAAATGAATGATACTTCATATAATTATTTCACATGGGTTTACTTTTTTAATTATTTCCATTATATGCTTAATTTTTTTGATTGTTAGATATATCTTCCTCTTACTATCAACTAGTCCTTAAGAAAAATGTTCATCTATGAACATCTTTAATACATTGACATACCATTATATTATTTAATCATAAATTCCATTATCTTGTATAGTATGATATTCCTATATATAAGGTTTTATCTCACCATATAACTTGTCAATCATACCATTAGAATCAAAAAAAAATCATGAAGCATGTTAATAATGATTTATAATGATCATCTTATAATTCTATACAGAATCATTTTCAATTTATTTTTACAAAAATTGTCCCCCCCCCATTTTTGGTTTTAATTATACATGGACAATACTTGTTGATAAAATAAATATTTTTTGTCTCGCGTTTATATGGATTCTACCTCACCCCTTACCTACTCGTTCTTGATTAGTTTCCTCCACTAATCATTGTATCCCTCTGATCAATAAAATTCCAACATAAATTTTTACATTTTTGAAAGAATAGACAACTAAAAATATTAATTATATATTATTGATAAATTATTCTATAATCAGCGGATTAGTGATTCCACTAAAAACAATTTTTTTGATGAATGAAGTGTTAAATTCTTAGGGTTTCCTTCATTTTTTAAGACAGATGCTCCACATGTTTTTTTATTTTTATTTATAACCTTAGGTGTCTAATTCATTATAATCATGTAGTTTTCTAACCCATACCATCCATAATGGGAAGGACATTATTTCATTGTCTCTTGCATCTGTTGTTTACATTATTCCCTCGTTTTCTTATAATATTCTGGAGGAATGAAACCAATGTGTGTAATTTGGAACAAAATAAATCATATAATAATTCTACTAGAATGTTTAATCCTCAAATTCTCTAATATTTTTCTTATAAGTTGATATAAAATAATCATTTTAAAAGTGTAAATTATCAATAAAATCATTAAATTGATTTTTTTAAAAAAAATTGACTAAATATTTAATATCCCCCATGAGTATCAAACAAGGTATATAGAGATGCCTCTTTGTATTGAACTATTTTTTTGATCAAGCTAATACCTAATCTCTTATTTTGTGGTCATTAACTTAAGGTAAAATTATACTTCATCCAAATACACTGGTAGTATCTTGATTTCATTTTCATTCCTTGGAAACCACTCACATTATAATTTAAAAAAAATTGGATTTTTTCATATAATTAGATTTATTCCTAGGTTTATTAATTATTTTTTAGTAATAATTTTCAAAAATTACCAAAAAAATTAATTTATTATAAATAATTGTATCCCTCTATTTAAAATTTTATTTTTAATATAATTTTTTAACAATATATTACAATAATAACATTGAAGGTCCTTTTTTGGTTTAGTTTCTTAAAATCATTTTATAAAATAAATGATGTACATCCAAAATAAATAAATATGGATATTATTGATCCCATTCAAAGACACATATGTTCCATTTACCTAGTTAGCCACAATAGATTTTATTTCCTTGGGACACAGATGAATAGGAATGGGTGAGCGTAATGCTCTATCAGAGATAAAAAATTGAAATGTAACGTGAGTGATAGTCATGTGAGAGAAATTACACATATCATAAATCAATAGTCCTAAGTACATGGTACATAACATGGAAATATGGATTAAATATTGAAAAGATATATCCATAATCAAATCACAAAGGTTCAATACTGAGGATTCATAAATCTTATTTCCCAGGTTATTCACCAAGGTGTCATAAACTATTAATATCTAAAGATTAATTTTCTTCATAATGAATTTGAAAACTATCAAGGCTCAAACTTTATATGTTCCACATAGATCATATATCATATTAAAACTTTTCTTCAACAAAAATTGAAGGATAAAGAACCGTTTTCATATAAAATAATCCATTTCTTAAGTATTTCATGACATTATTATTTCATCCTTATTAACCAATAAGAACGAATTGTGGTTTCTACACAAGGTAATACCCAATGAATGAAATATAATTAAATATATATGAGTACAAATGAATATAAATAGTTTTGGGTATTCATACCCTAAACAAGGGAGGCATGAAAAATGAAATATTCATATCAACAACATAATATGCATAAAAATTGGTTTATGGGATAAACCTAATGAGAGATAATGAAAGTATTTAATGGATTTTACTACATCTGGATAGTAATGGAATGATCATAAGAATACGAGAAAATAATAACATTGAAATTAAAAGGTTAATAAAAATTGAAAGAGATAAAAAGAAGAGAAATATAATCCCTCACTATGCGAGATAAATTCTTAATTCTATATTAAAGATACTTGTATCATTAAAAAATCAATGTAAAGGCTTGAGGGAGGGAAAATGGTGTGATATTTATACATTAATTTGTAGCTATTAATTTAATGGGGTGGATATATTTCTATTTATATGAAATATGGGAGGACTTTTCATTAATTAATTATTATATGGATTGAAAATAATGGTTGGGGAAAATGAAACCCCATTTTCTTAACCATGATTTGGGCTCATAGTTTTTGAAATAAAGATGGTGGGTTCGATATATTTGAGTTTTAGAACCAAAAATTAATATTTTATATTAAATTTTCCATGGGAAATTAATTTTTCATAATTAAAATTATTTTTGAAGACTAATTTTCTTTTTATACTTCATAAAGATATTATTAAGTTTTTAAATTTATTTTGATTCATTAAAATAAAATATATTAATAAAATAATATAATTTTCAATGTATATTTATTTTTATTAACTATTAAATCATTTCTATATTTTTATGAATTCATCAAACAAACTGAAAACAAAAAAATATATTTTTTCTATTCACTAAAAATATAATATTTTAGTTAACTATGGGAATTTCACCAAAAAATATTTTAATATGATGATTTAAATTATAATGTTTATTTTATAAAATTATTTTTCTTTGTGATATTATTTTACCTTTAAAATAAAATTCATTATTTAATGAAAATTATGACATAGTTAGCATTCATTAATTTAAAAAATTACCTATGACATTATAATGTTATATTATCACCAATATTTACAAAATACAATTTATATGTCTATTTAATGAAATTAATTTTTAATTATAGTAATATAATTTATCAGAGAAGTTTAGATTAGTTAAATATTTCCAATTGAACAATTTTTTTTAATTTATATAAAAAATTATATTTTCCATATTCATCTTATATTAATGTGTTTTTTATTAAAAATAATAATAATTAAAATGGGATTCAAGAAACCAAATCATATTATATCAAAAGAAAATTACACTTTATAATTCTATGTTTTATATATATAATCAATTATTAAACAAATACATTCTCTAAGGGTAAGGTGTGTGATGGTCGTACATTCGTGGGGTGGCCCATCTAACATTGACTTAGTGGAAATCTACTCTCAATTGAAAATCTACTATAGTTTAATTGTCAAGATCATAACTTTTCAAATCTCTCATTTGGCTTTGTCAAGGGTGATATGAAGTGATGCTACCTCCCTCCCAAATTTTTATATATTGGAATGTAAATGCTTGATCCTACTATTTTAGGATATCATTCATCCCTTATTTACAAATTATATTTTGATATTACTCTTAATTTATTTTATTCATTATAGTAAAATTATTTCCAACAGTCATAATTCCAAATAATCATATTGACCTATGGAAAACGGGATGACTATTAGTTACTAAAATTACATTTACCCTTTATACAGTATATATACTTCATAATTCTCATACCGCAACATCTGTCACATCACATAAAAAGTGTTTACACTTTACAAGAAAATTAAATCATATTTCTAATTATTCTATTTATGTATACCATTTTCATATAATGATAGGTCATTACAAGAAAATTTAAAACCATGGAGTACCCATTAGTGTGTGTATCTTTATATATAATTTATCACACTATGTTGTTTCTAAATATAATAGTAAATACTAATTCATGATGTGAAATGTTATTATCAAATTTAGTAGTCCTTCTATTTGATTCTATTAAAAACATAATAAAATAGTCATTATGAAACACGAGTTATTTTAATAACAACATTTGTAGGTTGTCACAAGAGGAAGCGCTTCCAAATTAAACAAATAGAAATAGGTATTATGGATAAATTGTATAGAAAAATATATGTTATAACAAAATAATAATTAAGACACACAATTAAGAAATATATCTCCATTTTAAGACATTGGATCAGTATAAGGAATAACATCCAACAAGCATCTGAATTACAATGGGGAAACTACAACTTCCATTGAATCATCTCAAACTTATAAGTATATCCCACATCCAATTTGGATAATTTAAGTCTAGGTATCTCATCCCATCCCCATCATCCTCGGGGTCACCCATGCATTTCAACCCATCAACACAGGCATTTCCCCCAATATAAAAAACAGAACAATGAGAATATCTTTCTTAATCATAGCCATCATTATATAAGTTGAATTACATCCCCATACTATGGGAATAGTTTCATAGTCATCGGCACATGATTTAAGTAGAAAAACATTGCTAATCACGTCTAATGGTTCATGACTATGAATAATGTCCCAAACATTCCATGATATGTTGCATAAAAATATTTAACTTATAGTAAAGCCAATCATCATAAAAAGCCATAGGGAGTTGTGAAATATCATCATATAAAAAATTTCTAATTGAGGATCACATATATTCAAATGCATGATAAAATATTACTATGAATTTCCCTATGAACTCATTCAAATTTTATAAAATTTACTGAGGTACAACCTAAGTGGTTACACTAAATAATGGGAGTTGAAATCATAACATAAATCTATTATGACTGATAAAGGATATATGAATACAAATAATTTACCTATTAAAAAGGATAATATAGGTATATTATTGATATAATCCACTTCCATGTCCAATGTTAGGAAATTGTATGGACATGGTCTATAGTATCATCAAATAATTCATTGTAACCTCCATGGGGTATTCAATATAATGTTCCTACCCACTTTAAGTCATGATAATGTAAATTGTTTTCCATTTTCCAAAGTGATATCTATATAAGGTTCCTTTGTGGCAAAAAACATCTCTAAATCTGTCAATTAGGTTTATAGAAAATAACTAATTAACATAGGATCAATGTCACATAAGGTTAATGATAGTGTTTCACAAGTTACATAAAATGATATAAGACCAATTGAATTATTTAGGGAAAAAATATTAATCATTCATAATACAAACCATAAAAAATCATGGATAATTAGATTCAATTTGTATATTTCTAAAATTAAAAAAAATCCTAAATCAGGAATAACCTCCAAAACATGGGGTAATAATGCATAAAATCATGATCATGAGAGAGAGGGGTATTATTAATTATGATTGAACTCACCTAAAATAAAAAACTCTCACATATAATCCCAATTAAAATGAACTAGCCATATGATGTGAAGATGAGAGAACTATGCAGGAGGGTTCTTTACACTATTGGGTAAAAATGTAGAAGAAAACCAAATTTTATACATTTCATAATTAATTAAAAATTAATTAATTAAACTTTGTATAATCACCCTGGTGTACCATCAAAAAATCGGGTGATACAAATAAAGGATATGGTTGAGATATATTCTCATGATCATATTCCTGAACATTGAACCCATCTACTCAAAACGAGTGCCAAAACCACATATGTACCACCAACACTGAAAGTAGGATATAATAAACAATATTTAACTAATAATAGAAAAACTAAATACCTTTTAGAATAAATTAGTGTTACAACCTCACCACTATAGGTCATTCATCCCTGTGATGCATCATTTAGTTTAATTGATCATCACCATGTTTTAAAGAAAACATATCCATTTCACCTTAATATCCACCTTTTCCTCACATGTACCCCCCTAGAAAAATCTTTTATAGCCCTAAAATAACACCATATGTACTATCTTCCTCATAATATTCTACTCACATTGATTCAATATATAAGATGTTAAATCATATAATGACATGTTCGACTCAATCTCGACATCATATACCATGGTCAGGTGAAATCCACCATGATGGTATATCATAAGCTGATATAAATGGAAACAAATAATTCATAGCATTGTACTACACATGAAGTAGTAATTTTTATTTCCTAGTATTTACCCACTCCATGATCTCGATTGACCCTGAAATCATTGGATACAATTTCCCCTAACAATGAATATTATTGTGTCTAATATATGGTGACACTAAAATACATACTCATCCACACATATAAAACTCTAGAATATGGAATCACCTATCATCATATGATTATTTCCTATAATTATTGTTGGTTAATCACAATTTTTTCATATGAATATTCATTTACATTTCTGGTATCATACTTTCCCTGATAACCACTAACTCAATATCTCATATCCAACACATATGAAATCAAAATAGTCTACGATATAAATCCATAAATTTTTTTATCTGAAACAATGCCTATTAAATCTTATTGTTTGTGAACATAATTATGGTAAGGTGAATCTACCGGGATCTTCAGTAATATTGGACACACTCCCATAATACCCTCCAGAATCGATATAGTATAGATAGACAAACCATTGTTTTAAGGGTGTTACATTATGGTTAAATATAAATTTGTATCTAGGGAATCATGAAAGCAATTTCATTAGTGAAATATAAAATTGGAATACTAATTTTAAATTATAATCATAGGTGTACAATGGAGATGCAAGATCTCACAACAATATAACCTATCAAACTCATCTTTAAACAGAGTCTCCCAATTGTTAAGTAGTGTGAGACGTTAGTTAATATGTGTATACTAATTCATATAGCATCTCTTATATGTGAAATCCTCAAAAAACCCATCGCAAATTCCTTGGAAGCATGATTCCACATCCACATGAGAATATATAGTGATTGTAGATGATGTGTATAGAGACCCTCGCATTTTTATACATTAACATTACTTCATTTATTTGGAATACATAAATCATTACACAAAAAGTTTATATAATACTGTATTAGTGTATTTACATTGGAAACATGGAATCATAAACAGTATTACATTGGCAAAATACATTATCTCTTACTATGTTCATTATGAATAGCAACCTTCTTAGACAGATCATATCTACTACATGTTTTCATAACTTAGGGAATGGAAACATTAAAGGGGTGAGATCATATGTTCATTAAGATTAAAAAAGGGAGATATGTAAGCACAAATACATGTATAAGGTTATGAGAACATGATCATGACAGTAGATTTTCATAATCAGTATATCCAAGATTATAAACATGAATTATTTCATTATGATTGGTAGTTCATAAGTCATTAATCGTAATGGAATCAAAAGGTTATGAAAGCATAACATGGGAATAAGACCATGAATTCTGGAAAACACATTATCATGTAATATCATTCAATATAAGTCAATAAATATTTCCAAAACATAACAGGGAAATTCATAGGGAATACACATATTAGGCATGACACACCATTATCCCTTGTCGTCATTATCCCCCTATATGGGATTATGTTTTGCCGTCTTCCATTAGTGTATCAGGTTTTCCATATTCATATAGTGGATTAGGATTCCCCATATTTCATAGTGAATAAATACCATGGACTTGTTCCCATAATTATATAATGAGATATAAATACTCACCCAACTAAATTGTGGGAGATATATGTCACCCCATCGCATAATAGAATCATACACACATGTCCCTAAAAATCATATCATAAGCCACAAAATGGAATGGGAGTCAAAAACTTTTATAATATTATAACCTATTTAGAAAAAATGTTTAATAATAATTTCATAAAATCATAAGTTTTTAAAAAGAGCAGGTTTTAAAAGAATATAACCCATGAAAGAGAAACATGTTTCATAAAAAATCATGACATCCAAACATGAAACATTCAAATAAAGAATATGAATGGAAACCAGGGGTAATTTCCCCATTAGGGAAATAGTATCACCAATCGTTTTTATGATAGATAGAAAATAATTTGGTAATATATTGTTAAAAAATTTCTTGAGGTAAATATCATTTCTTCTTAGAAAGATGATTTTTAAAACCGTATTCATTTTTAAAAACATTTTTCCCTAAAAAAATTGAAAACATATAAATGACTATTGGATACCATAAAATATTTTTTAATTCAATTTTTCTTATAAATTTTATAAAAATATGATCATTTAAATAGTTTTTAAAAATATTTTTTAAAATATTTTTGAAAACATGGTTTTTGAAATTCATGGTATGTGTCTCAAGGAAGGACAATTAAGACAATGATACATTACAGATTTGGTAAAATTTTAAACAAATACCCCAAGAAATATAGACCATAAAATGTATATGTAAATACCCATAAATTTAAGGATAATAATCATATAATATATTCATGAGATGTATATAAACCCCATAACATAAATGGGTTGTGAATAAGGCAGACATCACACAGAAATGAAAGTGAGACTAGAAATCTCCATGCATTTTGTCATGAATCTCATCGTACTCATCAAAAAAATTGGTATATTAAATAAAAGTTTATTAAAAAAATAATATAGAATCATATTATTATATGTAATTCCATATATGACTTTATATTACCCTCTTAATAGTAATTCCATGTTATTGTAACGTTTTGGGTAATAACTACTTTTTTTACATGTTCTTTGATTTTTTATATTTATAGTCCTCATCTTATATCATTGTTTATAGAATATAAATAGTGATATAAATATCATATATATTCAGTATATAATTATTTTTAATAATATATGAAATATATATTTGTTAAATTAAATACACCGTTAATGGATATGGTAGTTTGTACATACACACTAATGAAAATTCAATATTCTTATCGTATTGAAAGAAGGAAATTAAATTAGATATATATATATATATAAATAATAATTATAGTATAATTA
Organism: Viscum album; assembly: GCA_963277665.1. Lineage (NCBI taxonomy): Eukaryota > Viridiplantae > Streptophyta > Magnoliopsida > Santalales > Viscaceae > Viscum > Viscum album. The sequence continues at coordinate 787,973,150 of OY728128.1, read as the reverse complement.
TTATTTCATATATATAAAATAGTTTTACTAATCTCATAATAAATATATTACATGTAGAGGGTGAATGAATCACATCGCTTTGTGGAGGTGGTAGTCCCAACTTGCCCAAAAATAATTATCACAAATACACAAAATGGAAAGCATTATGGTATGAGTAATATAATAATCCCAGAAGAATAATAAATCATAAATATAATTTATATCCTATTAAAATATAGCTTTGTTCTGAATTTCCAACCATGGAATGCGGTATAGAAAAAAACAACATCATTTCATGAGGTGGTAGTTCATCTTACACAAGACCAATAGGTTCGTTAGCGATTAAATGGATGTGTGTGAAAGTGTAGGTAGAAAACATATAATAAAAAATATCAATTGTTTATGATATTTAGTTTATTATATAATCTTGTAAAACAAATATCCCTTGTGTTATAGATTAAGAAACAACAGATCTTGAGGAATGATATTACCTCTTTTTTGGGAAACTCTTTTTGGTTTTCACTAAAGGGATTCCTTGTATAGATTTACTCCAAAAGGGAGGTTTATAATAAAATTTAGTTAATTTTTATGTATATTTAGGCATATTTTTTCCAATAAAAATTGTTGAAATGTGTGATTAATTATGATGAGTGAGTGTATTTTTATAATGGAGGAAGAGAGTCATTCATGGTAAATTTTAAAAATTGAATTCCACCAATGATTCACTTATGTAAGGTGGATCGAATAATGGTCAAAATCCATTAAAATTTAAGATATGGTATAATTTTGAATATATAATGGATGTTTGAAAATTTTCTAGTTTATTTTGAGTATTATGTTTATGGTTTAGTGCACTGTTAAGATAATTTTTATCTTTATCACTGTAATTGATTTTAATAACATTTGCTAATATTTTATATCAGAAACAATGTTGATGTTATTATACATTATAAATTATTTTGATAAGAAATATTTAATCCTTTTTTCATAATTCTAATCACATAACTTGTAGAAATTAATTTATATTTAATCCCAAAGACGTGTCGCGACAATAGGTTTTTAAGAAAACATGTTTAAAATATTTGAATGTTATTTACCCTATTTCATTATGTAATTTGTTCCAATGACCTAAATTGGATTAATTTATTCATGATTAATATAATTAAACATTAGAATAGAATTATAATTCAATTTAAATATATAAATAAAATAGGTGAAAAAGTTGGTTTAAGTTAAATTGTTGTATTTTTCACTATTCATCCAAAAAAGATGTTCTTTAGAAAAATCTATAAAAATCACCCTAAGATCATTTTGACATTCAGAAAAAAAATGAAATTTTAAAAAATATTAAATATCTATTATTTTTTAATATTAATTTTATTATTCTTCATAAAAGTATATAAAAATAAGTTCTTCTAATAAAATATTATTTTCAGACAAATAAAACCATTAATACGAATTTTATGATTTCTTGTCAATATGATTTGTTTATGTAAGACGATTATAATTAATATTTAAAAACAAATTATTACTTTTCATATTCCAGTGTTTAATATCTATTTTATAACTATATCATTTAAATAATTAATATAATAAAATTTTGTTTTTTCGAAACTCACTATTTGATGTAACACAAGCCAAGTTAGTGTTGTGGGTCGTGAAAGATAAAACTGGAATATTTTATAATTTTTTTCTCAATTACTATAGTATAAATTGCAATACATTTAATAAAATTAATTTATTCAAAAAAATCTTAATAAATTTTGGTGTTACATTATACCCCCATGAAAATAAATTTTTCTCCCAATTTTCGTCATTCCGATATAATGAATTGAGGATTCTTATTCCTCATTGCATCTGCATGTTCGAATGTAGATTCATATAACTGGTCATTTTTTTCACAAATCATTTACCATGCGACTGGTATTATTTCATAGAAGATTCTATGTACAATAAAACATTTCAATTAGTTATTCCTCATAAGAAATATCCTTCTCTAGTTGTATGACTTCTAAGTACAGTATGTGTGAAAGATCATGTATGTAATTCCTTAAGAGAGATACATGCATTGAATTTGGACATTATATAGTTTTTATGGAAGATCCAAGTGATATTCTACCATCCTGACATTGTCAACATCCCCAAAGGGGCCGATATAATTTGGGTATAGATACCCTTTATTCATGAACCTCATAGAAGTCTTCCATATATAAATTTTCAGAATCACCTTCTCATTGACATAAAATTATAGATCGCACCATCCGTTATCAACATGTGTTTCTTCCATATTTTAGCTTTCAGGATATTTTTTTGAATGGATCTAACCTTCTATACCATTTTACATGTTATCTCAGGTCTCATTATCTTTATTTCATAAATTTTATTCCAACACATTTGAGCTCTACATTTCATCACATAGACGTATTCAAAAGGATCCATCTATATCCTTGGGTGAAATATATTATGATAGTAAAACTCAACTTATTTATTGTATTGTTCATAACCATACATTAAATCCAAATAAAAAGATCTCAAAATTTACATTAATATTTTAATTTTTCATTGAATCCAAAAATCCGTCTGAAGATGATCAATATGTTTGAAAAAAAATTAACTAGTAATTGCTCTTTTTTTCATCAAAAAAATGAGTTAATCCACATATCCGAATAACATACAATGGAATATGGTACTCCATAAAACCTTACCAATTCCTCATCGTATATCCATGAAATATGATCCATAGAGAAGTATTATCTAAAATAAATGATGTTTGATGACTTAGTAATGTGATCGAATACCATACATATAGCATTAAACCCATTATAGGTTTTGTGGAGTTTAATGAAAAAGTCTATAGTGATGTTCTCTAATTTGAATTTTGGTATGGATAATGAATGTTACATCCCCCATTCTTTTTAATTTTTTCTTTAACATTATGGAATACCACAAAACGAGATTCAAACTTAGTGATGTATCTCTTCAAGAAATCCCACCATAAGAATTCCATCAGATCTATATGCATCATCATACATCCAGAATGAATATAGAATGATGAAATATGACCATACTATAGTATCTCTTTCTTAAAATAGGATAGATATGTAATACATAAGGGGTTATTGAAACCTTATTGATTCATCCTAATCTTGGTATAACATAGGAACATTTATAACCGTCTTTTCTAGCTCTATATATTCCATATGTTCCTATTTAATCTTCATGTGAATAGATGGTTGAATAGTCAATTGAGGAATAAAATATTTCTCACCATCCTCCATGATTTCTATATATAAAATTTAAAAATAAAAAAAATAATGGATATTTTTGTGATCCTCATAATGGATAATCTAGCATGATCCTTTCGACTCAAAGAATCAAGAACCTTTTTCACCTTCACATGGTAGTGATGTATTGAGAATGCAAAATCATTTATTAGCTATATCCATCATCTCTAGAGGATGTTTATACACTTATATGTTAGTATTTATTTTACACTTTTCTGGTCATTATATATATATATATATCTTAATTTTATAAAAAAATATAATCCTTCTATATCATTATGAAAAAATTACATCCAGTAACTCCAAATCATGTTTGGGGTAATTTTGCTCATGGATTTTCAACTATAATTAGGAATAAGTGAAAATCATGTAATTATGAATAATAAATTATCCCAATAAAATCTTGTATTAATAAATATAAATGAAAAACAATTCTCCACTATAGGCTAATGTAATCACAGGCATGCTAACCAACCTTCTCATTAAATCCTTAACATTTTCCCCACATTCTTCTGTCAAGAGGAAAACTGCACCTTTCTATGTTAACATGGTCACATGATTTGACAGTCATCATAAAGTCTCTAAAAAACTTCAATAAATTCAATTTAAAACATGAAAACTATATACCTCATTCATCAGGTAATTATATACAAACATTCAATAGCCTTTATATTTGATAGATCGACTATTATACCATCTCATGATATTAGGGGTCACAGAAATGAAATATTTCATAGACAAAATTCACACATTAAAAACTCTTCATAAATTCTATACTTACTCTGGGTCTTTAGTAAAATTCTCAACTTTCCTTTATCCCATTTCTTTATATTTAAATTTATTATAATGTCATATATAAACACTAACACAAATTGATTGAGGTAATCTCTAAATACTCTATTCATAAAATCCCAAAAGATAATAGGGGAATTTTTGATACAAAAAGGAATCAATATATATTGATAGCTTCCATAACATTTTTGTAATATCGTCTTGGGTATATACCCTTTCTAGAACCTTAGTTGATGATATCCAAAATTAAGGTCAATCGAGGAAATGTATTGATCCCCATAAATTTGATCAAAAAATCCATCAATATGGGGAATAAGATACTTATTCTTGATCATGATCTTTTTCATCTCCCCATAATCAATGAAGAGTCTCATTGATCCACGATGTGATAGAAATAGAATAGGTTTACCCCAAGGTGAAACACTTGTCTGAATAAATACCTTATTAAGGTATTCATAGATATTCTTCTTCAATTCCATTAACTCAATAAGGTCTATTCTAGAGGGAGTCTTCAAAAATTTTGTGGAACCAGTTATTAGTTCTTTTGAGAACTCAACTACATTTTTTGTTTAAATACGGCGGTACTCTTTTGGGAACACATCCACAAATTTCCAAAAAAAAAATCATATCATCAATGTCGAGTTCTCCAGATCCATTTTAGGAAACCAAAACTTTTGAATGGGAGTTAATAATCATAAACTATATTTAATACATATAGGAAGAGCATACTTAGCATTACATTGATAGATAATCATTGTATGGTTTTAAATATCAAATGTTACAAACCTAACTCAATAATTGATGTGGAATGTTTAAGGAATAAACTAGTCCATGCCTATGATGACATAAAGTTTAACCAATTGAATAATGAAATGATTTTCCAGAAGAACATTCCAAAAAACATCAACTAGAGAGGAATCATAGACTTGAGACACAATCATTATACCATTGGGGGATTACAATACTAAATCCACATTTAATAATTTTGGTGTAATCCTAATATCCTTAAATAAAACTATATATATGAAAGAGTTTGTATATCCAGAATCAAATAAGATATTAGCAGTTCTACAGTGGATGATAAGTGTACCAGTTACCATATTTATATCACACTCCTCATCAAAAATAGTGATAATGTTATTTTTCCCCTTGTACCTTAGATTAAGAGGTTGTTTATGCTGATCATCATTTCCAACCCTCAGGTTTGGGTAGTGGCAAGAATGATTAACATTCTACATACACTAGAAGAACATATGTGTGGGAGTCCATTCCTTATAGAAATACCTCTATTTAAATCATTATCCAACATCTTCCCATCAATTAAGAAATCCATAACCCGATGGCCTTCGCTTCCAAATTTAAAACATATATTATACCCTCTAAGACAATTTAATCCATTCTTATTTCCACACATGGAGAATAATGGAAGGGTGATATTATTCTCTTTATAGTATTTAGATTTTTCTATGAACTAAATAATCCATTTCTAATAAAAAATATGAGATTGATATGTAACTCCATCCTCTATTTCAACATTAATTTTACAATGCACAATATATTCATATCTAAAAAGTTCACTTTTGGACAATTAATTTCCAAGACTTGTAATCAAGAAAATGGAGAACCTATCAACTTTAATTTCATGTTGGGTAATAATAATAGAAGTGTACCTCACATATCTAGTGAAATTATCCTCGTAGGTACAGAAAAATTCATTATCCTTTTTCTTCAATTCATGGAACTCATTTTCCAAATTCATATGAAGAACATGAGGAAATTACATATTAAATAATATGTTCTTTAACTCGTCCTTGTCTTTGAATTTGATTTCGACTAGCTTCATCGTACTCTTGATTAAACTACACCGTTGGTTAGCATCATCATATAAATGATAAATAGATGGAAGAACATTCCCATGTTCCAATAACTGGTGAGAATAAAATATCATTTCTATGTTACTAATCAATTATCCAGAAATATGTGAATAAGAATACCCACTGAACGAAGTTGATAATGATACTTAAAAGAAACAATATAACGTTTTCCCCTCCTTTTATCATTAATAATATCATCATGATACACAAATTCAGAATTTAGATGATCATATAAATGAGATTTTTCATTCCAGCTACCGTAAAATTTAAATGGTCATAAAGAAAATATTTTCATTATCCGTTCCAATCACCATTAATGTGGTTCCTTTTTTTTCAACCATTGAATAAAACCAAAAATCAAAGTGTATGAAATAGTTATCATAGTGTGGATCCACATAATTTAAAATCCAGTTATCGAATGTATAAATTATGAAACATTCATTAATTTATGACACCTTAGGATTATAGTATGTTATTCATAGAAAAAAATATTTAAACCCTTGATATGGTTCACAAAGAGTTTGTGAATTCCTAAATCTTATCCCTTGGGAGCATCAAAAAAGTTCTGCAGCGTGGCCCATTTTTGTTCACTATTTCCCGATCAAGTTTAGGAAAATATGTTGTTTTTAGGGTAGTAACCCCTACGTACATATGTGACAGGGATAAATCTACTTTTAGTATCTTGACAAGGATTTATTTCTAGGAAACTATTCCTTTTATAAATTACTGAAATTCCTAAAAAAATTCTATATTTTTTCTCATCCTTAGACTCATACATAGAAATTTCATTATGGTACACAATAAGGTTATCTATCATAGATTCCAAAGGATAACTAATCCTTTTCTATTATAAAACTTATAGTTACCATCTCTTTTCACACAATAACAGTACATCATATTTTGTAGAGTAATTAAAATATTACATAAATAGATGCTCAAAAATTGTATTAGTTTAGTGACATTGGAATCATGGAATCATAAATACTGGAAAATAAGTGAGATTAATTACCTCCCACTATAATCTTCATGACTATAATCTTTTTTCAAACATCATAAAAAATTCATATCATCATAACTTATGGAATATAGGAAAAAAAATTGACTGATCCCATATGCCTAGTAAGGGTAAAAAATGGGATATGTGTAATCATAAACCTGAGAATAAGGGTATGAGAATGTGATCATGACATCATAAGATAATTATTAACATATCAACGATCATAAACATAAATCATGGCATAAGTATTGGAAGTTCATAAGGCATTAACCATAAGAGAACAACATCATAACCTAGGAAATCATAACATAGGAAGAAGACATTAAATTGTGGTAAAAACATAAACATGTAATATCATTCCATATAAGTAAATTCATATTTCCAAAGAATAATAATTTACTTCATGGGGATGACAGCTTTTGGGTGTGACACACCTCCACCCCTAATTGCAGTCACCTCCTTGTTAGGGAATGACTTTTCCCATCTTCCCAAAGTGGATCGAGATTCCCTATAATCCCATACTGGGTCGGTTTCTAACATATTCCATAGGGGATCAAGCTCATCAACATAAAACCCATATGTATCTCAATTTAAATAAATAATTATTTAGTTAATTTGAGGAAGATATGGGTCTTATCAGTCTCATAATGAAATCATACATACTTGTTCCATTAAATCATAAACAATCATATCATAACCCGTGAACTGAAATGGGTGTTATAAAAATGTATTAATATCTAAACCTCTACAAAATTATAGGATTAATAATAATTTCATCAAATTATAACCCATTAATAGTATATGTTTTTAAAAAAATATAACTCGTGAATGAGAAATAGGTTTCTTAAAAATCATAGAATAAAAAAATAAACTATTTAGAGAATGTATATGAATGGAAGAATTGAATAATTTTTTATAAAGTAATGAGTTTCACCAATGGATTTCATTCTATATGGATAATAATTTGTTAATATTTAAAAAAATTATTTAGGAACATATCTTTTCTTCTTTGAAAATGAAATTTTATAATAGAAAATACTGTTTAAAAACATTGTCATTGAAAATAATTTTGAATAAAAATGGAAGATTAGTTACAATAAAAAATTTTAAACACATATTCCTTGAAATTGAGTTCAAAATATCATATTTAAAAATAAATTTAAAAAATATACCATTTTTTAAATAATTTTTCATAACATGTTTTTTGAAAATCATAGAATGTGTCTCAAAGAAGAAAAATGCAGAAGAAAACATCCTTTCCAATTTTGGTAACTAGTCAAACCTAAACCCTATGAAAGAGAGATTATAAAATGGGAATGTAAATACGCATAAATTAAGGAAAAGAAATTATATATTATATTCATTTTTAGTATATACAGCATATAAAATTAACAAGTGGGGAATAAGGATTAAATCCCATTGAAATAAAAGTAAGACTGAAATTCCCCCTACCTTATGTCTTGGCTCTCATCATACTAATTTAATAATATTTTATAATATATATATGTTTATTATTAATATTAAAAATTACCATATTATTATTGGTAACACCATAATTTTCATTACGTTACTCATTAACAATTCTGTGTTAATGTTATGATTCAGGTAATAACCACTTTGTTTTTCGTATGTGGTTTAACGTTTTTATATATATCATCATAACACTATATCATGATGTCTATAATTATAACCATTATATAAATATAATATATAATCATTATATATTTATTTATAATAATTTATTAAATATAAAAAATAGATAACAATATTCATCGTTCATGAAGACAGTAGGCCTTACATACGCATGACCATTGTTTCAATTTTCTTGTCATATTGAAAGAAAGAATATAAATTAAATATATTACATATATTTACTAATTCCAAAATAATTACTATTTTGGATATATAATATAGGATTAATTAACCAATCCTTAATACATTCAATGTTGATTTTGAATGGATCACATTGGTTTGAGGAGGTGGTAGTCCACACTTCCCCGAACGAAATTATCAAATTTACAGAAAATAAAAACCATGAAAGTATGTTTTTCATAGTAATTAAAGAATCATAAATATAATATAAAACATAGAATAATATATTTTTCATAATAATTACCAACCATGAGATGTAATAAATGAAAAAAACATCGTTTCATAAGTTGGTAGCTCATTTTACAGAAGAATAGTAAGTGTGTTTCTCATTATATGTATATGTAATTAAATATAGTTATAAAACTTATAATAAAAAATGAAATTATATATAGTATATTGTTTAAATTATATAATCATGTAATTTTAATAATAATAGTGGTGGATAATCAAAATGAAAAAAAAAGAGTATGAGGAAAGATGTTGTCTCTTCTTTGGGTAACTCCTTTTGGTTTGCACCAAAGGGAGTCCTCATATAGCTTTATTCCCAAATAAAGGCTTCTATGAAAATTTTATGGATGTATTTATAAGATTTATTTATATGTTTTATTATCTAATTTTTTTAGAATTGTGAATATATGGTAGGGATGTGTGCCTTTTTATAAAGGATGAGTGGTTTTTTTAAAAATTTCAAAAAAGTTAATCACGCCCATTTTTTTAATTGTAATGTGGTTCCAATAAAGTTCCAAATACATTGAAAGTGATTATGGGTTCTATATTTAAACATCTAATGTATTTTCGAAATTTTATGGGCCATTTTTCACAAAAATATATTGGTTTAGTATTTTTTTAAGAAAATATTTCTCTTAATAAATGTTTATAATTTTAATCACATTCACTAATATTAGGTGTAAAAAACTATTTTCCCCATTTAAAATTATAAATTAAGATTATAACTAATATGTAATCCATTTTCCTAAATTCTAATAACATATGTTTATGAAATTAATTTATATTTAATCTCTTATACATGTTGTGACATCGGTACATTGTATGAAAATGTGTTTCAAAACATAGAATATTTTTATATCAAATTTCATTGTGAAATTTATTCAATGAGATAAATTGAATTAATTAATGTCTTATTAATCCAATTAAAATTTAAATAAAAATTAAATTATAACGTAACTATATAATTAAATTATTTGAATAGAATAGTTTTGAACTAATATTCATTATTTTGTCACTATTCATTCAGAAATGTTGTTTTTTAGAATAATCTCAAAAATTCAACATAAGATAAAATTTAAAATCTATATTCAATTTTTTAATCAAATTATAATTATAATTTTTTCTAAAATTATTTTTATTATTTTTCATAGAAGGACATTGAATGACCTTCCTTTAAGAAAATATTATTTTCAAACATATAATGAATTTACTAAAAAAATATTTTTTATTATCTATATGATTTATTTAATTTAAACAATTATAAATAATATTTAAATGTATTTATAGAAATTATTATAACTAATTTTATCATCTATGTTATAACTAATATGTCTAAAAATGAATATAATAAAACATTGATACATAGAAATATAGTGTTGTGTGTTGCACAAGCATAGATGACATTGTGTGTAGCACAATATTAACTTAGTACAATGTATAAATAATGTTTTAAATAGTCTATTACACAATGTAATACATCAAATAAAATTAATTTAGTCAATAAAATATCTTCATAAATACGTAGTGTGTTAAATTATGTGCATTATTTATGCTCATCCTTTTCCCGATGATAGTTAATGTATCATAATAAATACGTAGTGTGTTAAAAGGTGTCATAATCACATTTTGTATCCTCACAAATTCTCATAGTGGCCATACCTCAACAACATATATAAATATCATCATCCTTATCAAGGGACCCATCAGGTAGAAGGTCACCACAAAATATATTTCCACCCTCAAAAATGTATTACGAGTGAGATAACTGGGTCGCCTTTGTTCTCTCAAAGATTTTGTATTCCATACTCATAGATGTTAGGGTCACTATTTCTAGATAGTTATCATAATCTAAATATATATCACAAAAAACCATATCATTTTAAATTCATTACTATCCACATACATAGCCAACACCAAATTATTCTTTCATAGAACAAAATAAACATTCTTCCCCTTCCATGTGGTATACACTATCTTAACGTTGAATTAATATATATATTTATCCCTCTTTTTATAGTAAAATTTCAGGTCATGTTATCAGAATATTTTCCTAGAACTATTAGTTTGTGTATATATAATGATCCTCTTACTTGTAAGATAGTGATGTAAACTTCCAAATTAATTCACTACTACAGATAAATCAATTTCTTTACTAGTGTAATTTTTGTAATTTTACCTCAAATATCATGATATATATTCAAAAATATATATACATATCACTTATAATATTGTGTCATTGAACATAACTAAACAAATCATAACATATATTATATTCTATACTTGTGTTAGTTAAATTGAAAACCAATTTAGTATATAACTAGACATTCCACTCATATAATGTTCTATAATAAGAATCAGACCATAAGAATTTTACCATCATCTTTGTTGGGGAAATCATAAATGATTATAATTATAATATGTAATGAGGGAATATACTATAATAACCTACCAATACCAAGAAACTATAGATCTCAAAAACCATATATTGATGCTCTTAATAAACAATGGAATCAACCATCCCTATTTATACTAATTTATTATCATAAAAAATAACATTCCTTATGAATTAGAACTCCATTTTAAATAACTAAAACTTTAAAATATTATAATAATATTTCGTCTCCCTCATTTTACAGGGAATAATATCAATATAACGATCATGGATGTCTCACGAATTGGGGAACACTATAATATTATTAATTAATACCTCAACAAAAATTATTTGATTAGGTGTATGATCCTTTTCTCTAGGCCGAAAAACCATGTTGTCATGTTGATTACATTTAAAAACATCACAAGAGAGATTTATAGGAAATACCTACTCCTAGAAGAAATATTGGGAAAATTAAAAGTTTTCACTATATGATATTGATAACCTAATCTCAAATAAATTTTAAAGAATGACCCAATTAACATCAACATGTCAAATATATTTCCTATATGTTTTGAAGGGTATTTTTTCTGGAGAATCACGAAGATCAACATATAGAAATCCATATATTTTAAAAAAAATCCATTCACCTTATTAGTGAAAAATACATGGGGACCCCATGGGGATGTTATCATATTAATATGTACCTTCACCTAAAATATATTTGGAAAGACTCTATAATAAATATCCTCATTATGTAGAAAAAAAACAGAGAAACTATTTCAAAAATATCTATAACTAGAGATTTTTAGTCCCCAAACATCTTTCCAATAGAACTAACTAAGATGTGAGAGTGTGACTTCCACCCTCTATATATATAAAAGAACCTTGTGGGTGATTGAAGTAGTTTTTCCCATAAAAATGAATCAACTAATCGATACCGTGGATCACATAAAAATATTAAATCTGTAAAAAAATGAAATCCCCTAGATGGTAATATTTATTAATCATGATTACATGCTTATAAAATTTATGAGTAAACTAGTATCAGAATCCTAATGTTGTATTTATTGATATAAAATAATATAGGTAATTAATCTTAAGAATTATATGATTATAATAAAAATGAAAAATATAAAAATATGTTACCCACATATTAATCAATGAAAACTCTGAGTATATTTCTCTAAAATCATACCTAAAGTTGTCAGTGGCCCCTCATAAAAATCAATAGTTTTTTTCATAATGACAAGAATTTCCCTAACCTCAAGCCTCTCCCATAGACTTCATATCCCAAAACACCCTGAGTAGATATAATCCACCGCGTCTTCTGACTACGTGAACTATTGACAGCTCAGTATATTGATCATCCAAAAGAATTCCAACCACTACCACATTTCACCACACCAAATCCCACACCAAGAAATTAAAACATGAAATCACCACAGTCACTAGATGAATTGATAACATTGTAAGAAGCACTATAGATTCCCTATATTCCCACACTACTAACACTCCATTTCTGTCATGTGGTACAATAGTCAACTATTCCCTTCTTTAAACACTAATAACACATGAATAATGACCTCAAAAAATATGTATAATAATTATTCTACTAACATGACTATCCATCTAGACATCAACAAAAACCAATAATTTTTTTTCTAGCATCTTGAAAGTATACTTATACACCATTTATATGAACCACAAATTCAAAAATAATTGTGTCTAAGAGAGTCCCCATTTTTTATAAGTTCATATTTCATGGAATATGAAATATATATAATATGGATGATTTTATCATATGAATGATCCTAAATGACCTCCCATGATTTCCATTGATGTTTCTAATCCAAGTCAAGTTAATCTCATAATCACCATTATTATCCACAAATAATATACACATCGATCATCATCCAATTCTAATGGGGTTTCTATAATTGGTCAAATATACCATTACTATACTCGATCAACATATTATATCCCATGAATAAATGTGTATATTGTTACTAAAACTCTCAGTTCATATCAAGGATCGAAGGATCCAAACATGGTGGTTGCGCCCAAATTTACCCATGTTTTAAGGGTCAAGTGGTCACTTTTAGTGTAGCTTGGGTTGTCGAATCCTCAGAGACCTAAGAAGAACCTTTAGACACTCAATAAAAAGAGATGTATTTTTGGCTATGAAGTGGAAAATTTGGGTTGATTTTAGATTGTTTTTAAGGATCACTAAAAGATCTATGTGAATTCAAATTATGAGAAAATGAGTTGTTCCTAGGTTATTGCTCGGGGTGAATCGAATGAATTCCTTTTTTTTACGATTTTAATTTCATTAACTAGAGAAGGATTAATGCAATGAATTCAAACTAATCTCATCACTTACTGATTAAACACTTTCAAAACATATGATAATCACCTATAAACTTGTAGGATCATTTTCATGAGCACTCCAAGGTAAAGGATGTAATTTTCACATGAAAGTGGGGTGAATAAATTCAATAAGGAAGAGGAAGAATAAAAATAATTGAATGAAAGAAACTGAATTAAAATAAATTAATAACATTTAGGGTATGAGAAATATCATTCAATACAGCCCCTTTATACTCCTTTGGATCAACCCATAAAAGATCTATACCTCCATTGATGACAAGTTCTCAACGGAAGCGGAAAGTAGACTTATGAGGGTGGAATTGAAGAAGTAAAAACACCAAAAATAACGATCACTCCACCGTTGTGTTAACAAAATCACAAGGTTTGGTGTGAAAAAATTCACACCTTGAGGCAACATTGTGAAGGTGATAATGATAAGAACAGAACAAGAGTAGAAGAATAACTTTTATTGAAGACTAAGGTGATTCGAACAGCTTACATGAGAAGGAAGAACATTACAAAGGCAAATTGGCATAATAACATTACAATGAAAAGAAAGCACCCAACATCCCTAAATACACCACCACTACTGACTTAAATAGTAAAACATGAAGCCTTTTCCGATCTCCCAACATCCCATGTGCCTTTAATTAATTATGTTGGGGAAAGGTGGGTGGAACATTAATGATGAAAGACTTTTCCATTTCTTGCCCCGAAGATGCAGCCATCTTAAATCCACCTTAAAGACGTGCCTAAATGACCTTCTATAATGCAGAATTTTAGTGGGCCCTAGAAGACTTAAATGAATCCCCCGATGTACCCTAACATCCTGTAAAATATCATCCCAAAAGACGTTGTGGTTCGGGCGATATTATTGAAATCGTGGGCTATTTTTCTGTGCTGCAGACTCTGGTCCAAACTTAAATCTTCAAATTTGGCCGCCTTAATCACCACCATTGAGGAAGATTTAGCACTGGATATAGAAGAATTCTTTGTTCCCCTATATGTATTATATCCTTCCATAAATTTTCGGATTAATTGGGCTTTTATTGTGGGCCCCATAGTCCGATCAGTGAGATGATATCCAATATGCCTTCTCCAGAATTGTTTCCTTTAATTTCCAAATATCTCCATCATCCTTTATTAATAATCCATTGATCCCTGAATAAAAAATGTTCATAATTATGTGCATATCCATTTCCAAAAATATCAAATTAAAATATTTATATTTACATTTTTTAAAATCAGATGAAACAATGGGCCTAAATTGGTGCACATTAGGCATGAAGTGCACAAATGATGAGAATGGGTGTTCAAAATGTAAAATGCAATAAAATGGTATTTATGAATAGCAAGGCAAATGAAAACAACATATATTAGAAATGCATATTATCCTCTTACAGTGTGTAATCAGACCCCCCAACTTGAGTTTTACTAGTCCCGAGAACAATATATCTCACAGAAATGAAATTCTTATGACGTTTTCAAAAAACATTTTAATACACATTTCTCACCCAAAGATCACATACCAAACAATTATGAAACCCATAAAAATAATTTAAAACAATCTATGTCCATAGGAATATATCAAGCCCAACCCCATTCCTTTGTTCAAATTCATTGCCATATTTCATCCAAATTCAATTAAGCATGATGAAGTGTTGTGTGTCACAATAGACATGGGGGTTCATTTACATTCGAGGGAGAAAAGAGGAAGCGCTAGGAGAAATAAAATTTTAATAATAAGATGAGTACTCATTTTTTTATTTTCATTTTTTTGGGTTTTTATTTTTGCAATTTTTCCATGGTAATTGAAATTGAACTCAATCGAGTCAACCCATGTAGCAAGACATTGCCGATGACTCCCAGGCTCAAAGACCTTGGGGCACCAAGTGAAGCTCACATACTCGGGCATCATCTTGAGTTAACTCAATCAAATATTAATTCAAATTAGCACAAATAGAGATAAAATTCCCAACTCTGGGCCAGACAACTATGGAGTCACGATCCACAAGTGCCAAAAGCGACACATTAGGTCAATTCATTGCTCTACGCGCAATTGATTTTTTTAGAATACTCATGTTAAAATAAAAATGTTGGCCAATCCTATGATATTTATTATGGGTCCCCAAGAACACAAACTAAGACCCCACAGTCTAGAGGACGTGCATTGTGTTTTTTTATTAAATGGATTAAAATATAACAGTGAAAAATCAAATCGGACAACCGCACTTTCCAATATCTATGCACATGAACATAAACTTGCATTAAAATCAGAATCAAGGCATGCAAAATTATTTGATATACAATTTTAGAGTTTGGAATGTGTGTTATCATGTTCAAGGTTAATGGTATTTTTCCTTCCACACATTTTCATCTCCCCCCCAACTTGGAATACACTATCCCCAGTGTTTAAATAATTGAAAAATAGAAGTGGCAGGATAGAAGTTCAACGAAGACATTGAAAATGAAAATTATGGAATAGAGTCACCTAGTGGTTGATGTTGAAAATGCATTCCCATGTCTCCCTTCAGTTCTGGTTTATCTCCCAATGGCTTGGACGGTTGTGACCAGCTTTTCCTAATGACCTATGACATGCCTTACTTTTTTTAAAAAAATATATTTTTTGTATTTTTTTTAAACTAAAAAAAGTATAAATAACATAAACTGATGATACATTGTCTTCTTTATATTTTCTGGGTAAGGTATTACTCAAGGATCACACTGCGTGACACGGATGAATACAGTGCTCCCCTTTCATACCCATCCGTACTCGTAAAAGAAGAACAGGTTGACAATCTATTTTTTTTAAATACCAACAAAAACAAAAATATAAAATAAAATAAAATAAACTGATGATACATTGTCTTCTTTATATTTTCTGGGTATGGTATTACTCAGGGATCACACCGCGTGACACGGGTGAATATGATGCTCCCCTTTCATACCCATCCTTACTCATAAATGAAGAACAGGTCAACGGTCTATATATATATATATATATTTAAAATAACAAAATGAAGAAGAAGGAAAGAAAGAAGAAAGAAAATGATTCACAAAGATTAGAAACATGAAGACCACGAGTTGCCTCCCGTGCATCTCTTTTTTTTAACGTCGTTATCCCGACATGGATCCTAAATCTATCAATTCTTTCCAGGTTCATAGGTTGGCTCTGTTATCTCTACCTTTATTTCCTGTTTATTGAATGATTCAATGAAGGGTTTTAACCTATGAACATTTACCTTAAAAATTTTACCACTTGTGGGATCCTGAATCTCTACATCCCCATGGGGGTACACATGATGCACTATGAATGGACCTGACCATCTAGACCTTAACTTTCCCGGGTGTAAATGAATTTTTGAACTATACAAGAGCACACATTTTCCCAGTTCAAATTGTTTGACTTTGATATTCCTAGATTGTTAGTCTTGAACTCTAGCTTTATTTATCCTTGAATTTTCATAAGAATCCATGCTAAGTTCCTCAAGTTCATTAAGATATAACTTCCTCTTTTCTTCGGCTAAAGAAATGTCGAAATTCATTTTTTTGATTTCCCAAAATGCCTTATGCCCAATTTCCACAGGTAAATGGCATGCTTTTCCATAAACCAACCTATATGGTGACATTCCTAGGATGGTTTTGAATGTTGTACGATATGCCCAAAGAGCATCCAAGAGTTTCTCAGACCAATCTTTCCTATAGGGGTTGATAGTTTTTTCATGAATTTGATTAATCTCCCTATTTTCTAACTCAGCTTGACCATTGGTTTGAGGATGGTACGCAGTGGAAATTTTATGAGAAATTACATACTTAGACATGAGTGATGAGAATGGGCGATTACGGAAATGGGTTCCACGATCACTGATTATAGCCCTCGGAGTTCCAAATCTAGAAAAGATATGCTCTTTTAGGAATCGGATCACAACTTGATGATCATTAGTCTTGGTGGAATGGCCTCAACCCATTTTGAGACGTAATCAATAGTTGAGAGGATGTAGAGGTATCCCCTAGAGTTTGTAAAGGGTCCCATTAAATCAATTCCCCAACAATCAAATATTTCAACGACTAGAATGGGAGTGAGGGGCATTTTATTTCCTTTGGAAATGGATCCTAATTGCTGACACTGAGGACAACTTTGGCAGTATTGGAATGAATCCTTAGTGAGGTTCGGCCAGTATAAACCACTTTGGAGGACCCTTGCAGTGGTTTTCTTTGTAGAAAAGTGGCCTCCACACGCCTCTCCATGACAAAATTTTAGAATGGACTCTTGCTCAGATTCGGGAACACATCTCCTGATGATTTGATCAGGACAGAACTTGAAGAGGTAAGGGTCATCAAACACGTAGTTTTTGGCATCAGAAAGGAATTTCCTCTTAGCTTGGGTCCCCAGGAATTTTGGAATGTCACCCGTAACCATATGGTTTGCTATGTCAGTATACCATGGGCAATCACTCACTGAATAGAGGTGCTCATTGGGAAATGAAGCAGACACAGAGAGGTGGTGTGAGTTGTCTTTGAATTCCATCCTAGAGAGGTGATCAGCTACAACATTTTCAACACCCTTTTTATCCTTAATGGTTAAATCCAACTCTTGATGAAGAAGGACCCACCTAATCAATCTAGCCTTGACATCTTGTTTTTGGAAAAGGTATTTTAGGGATGAATGGTCAGTGAAGACAATGATGGGTGATCCCAAGAGATAAGACCTGAATTTCCCTAAAGAAAATACAACTGCAAGCATCTCTTTCTCAGTGGTGGTGTAGTTTATTTGTGCATCATTTAAAGATTTGCTTGCATAAGTAATGACACATGGAGTTTTCTCACACCGTTGTCCTAAGACTGCTCCTACAGCGATGTCACTTGCATCACACATGAGCTCAAAAGGAAGTTTCCAATTTGGAGATTTAATGATAGGTGGAGATATAAGAGTTTACTTGAGTGTAGAGAATGATTCCTCACAGCTTTCTATCCATAAAAATGGAGCATCTTTTACCAATAGAGCACAAAGTGGTCAAGAAATAGAGCTGAAATTCCTAATGAACCTTCTATAAAAACCATCATGTCCTAAAAAGGACCTAACTTTCTTAACATTTTTAGGAGAGGGAAGGTGACAGATGATGTCAACCTTAGCTTTATCAACTTCAATCCCTCTACCAGATAAAAGATGACCTAGAACATGTCCTTACCTTACCATGAAATGGAATTTTTCTCAATTTAGTATGAGATTCTTATCCTCACACCTTGACAAAACCTTTTCAACATTTAGAAGGCATCCCTCAAAAGTATCCCCATAGATGGAGAAATCATCCATGAAGACCTCTAAACACTCCCCCACCATGTCCGAGAGGATTCCCATCATGCACCGCTGGAAGGTACCAGGGGAATTGCATAACCCAAAGGGCATGTTCTTGAAGGCAAAAGTGCCGAATAGACAAGTGACGGTCGTTTTTCCTTGATCCTCTAAAGAGACTTCGATTTGATTATACCCTGAGAATCCATCTAAAAAGTAGTAGAATTGATGAGCCGCAACTCGCTCGAGGACTTGATCTATAAAGGGAAAGGGGAAATGGCCTTTCTTGGTACAAGAGTTGAGCTTCCTATAGTCAATACAGACTCTCCATCCACTAATAACCCTTGTTGGAAGAATCTCTCCATCATTATTAGTTATTACTGTGATTCCAGCCTTCTTTGGAACCACATGGATTGGGCTAACCCACTCACTCTCGGTTATAGGATAGATGATACCAGATTTTAAAAATTTCAAAAGTTCTTTTCTGACGACTTCCATGAGATTAGGATTGAGTTGCTGCTGAGGTTGACGACATGGCTTTGAATCGAATTCTAGAACAATTCTATGAGTCCCAATAAGTGGGCTAATCCCAGGAATATCTGAGAGGGTCCATCCAATGTCTTTCTTGTGTCTCCTAAGGACATCTAGAAGCATCCTCTCATGATTGGCTTCAAGAGTGGAAGAAATGACAATAGGAAAGGATTGATTGTCCCCTAAGAAGGCATACCTGATTGATGAAGGTAAAACCCTAAATTCAAGATCAGTGTTGTTATCACTTTCCAAGAAAGGATGAGACTTTGTATTGAACTCAGTTTCTTTGTTCACATTTCTTGACAAAATTGGTTCCTTGTGAAGAGAATTTTAATCCACTAAATTAGGTAGAGTAGTTTCATGAAGGGATATGGACTCGATGTTATTGATTTCACCCATGGTATCTTTGATTTTTGATTCTAGAAAATCATCAATAGAGTAATCTGAAAGAGATTCAAGCCAAGGAGACACATTTCCCTCATGTGAACAAAGAAAATCAATCTCTTCTTGACTTAAACATCCTTCGGTAATTCCTTGATGTTCCTTGAGTTCACTATCAACACTACCTAACCAATTAACCTCATGGATCTCTTCATCATCCCCAATTTAAGAGTTTGCATTGTTGTAACACCCCAAACTTCCACGGTACGTTTCCCTTCGAATAATGCGATAGCGTGTGTTGTACGCAACCTCGAGTTCTAACACACACCACAACTAATCAAACTAGCCGTTATGAATAGTAATACCTAATTTTTGAAATTATATATATTTTATATTTGAAAATGGACTTCATTTTTGGATTCGGAATATTGAAATTAGCCTAGGGTGAAATTTTGGTACTTTTCGGATAACTTTTATATTTTGATGAATAGTGAAAATTACTAAATTTTAATTAAAAACAACTTTTTTAATCAAAATAATTAATAGTGATAAATTGTGAATTTGAGTGGTTTTAAAGTATATTTAGAATATTTTTTTACCATTTAATATAATGTTGGTCATTGGACATAATTTTACAATTAAACCAAACATAAACAAGTGTCAATCTTTTGATAGTTATTACCTCTTAAAAACACGTTTTTTGTTTTGACAGCGGGAATTACTTTTAAATTAATTTCTGCCACTTCTGTGTTTTGAATTTAGGAAAATGGATTCCATATTTGGAATCAGGATGTCCAAATTATGTAAATAGGTAACTTTTATTTTTACACATTTTGAATAATTACTGCGGTAAATATTTTATTTACCATGGTTAAAGGGTAAATCCGGTAAATAAGGGTTAAAAAAATAATATTATAATAATACTAAATTACCCTAAAACGTGTCTTAACCCTATTGGTTGATACATGGTCGACCATGGGCATCTTTGGGTCTGTTTTGGGACCCCATGGATCCACTTGTAAGTGATAATGACACATTATATTAATAAAGTTAAAATAAAAAAAAATGGCATAAGCTTACATCTTTTAGAAGAACAATTTTTACATAGGGTTATACATGTTGGATTTTAGATTATAAATATTCATTAGAAAGATAAAAAGATTTTCTACATAATGATATTTTATTTATAATTTTTAGACATCAAATAATTTAAATTATTAATGACACAATAATGATGCAATGTTTACCTCATTAATAAATCATTTAAATAAATAAGATTATAATGATTAAAATATTATCTAAAACCTGTCCAATTCTTATTGGTTGATGTTATTTAGAATATTAGTCATCTTATCTTCGACCTCAATGATTTTTGGACCATTATAAACCGAATATAATTATATTATAAAGTAATACTTTCACTCTTTTCTAAAGAGCCCCTCTTCTCCCTTATAAAAGGAGACCACTTCTACTCATTCCTCACACCTCTCAAGCAACTTGGCTCGTCCAAACTCTGCCCAACTAAGCTAACCACATCCCTATCCTCCTCCTTGAATCTTCCACTTAGGCAGAAATCATTTCAAGAAGTCCTTTGGTTCCAACCAAAGTGAGTTACCTAAATTAAAGGTAACGATTTCTCTTAAATTATTTTCCTTTATTTTGCTTCTCCAACCCCCAAACTCTTTTTATTTCCTTTCTTTTGTAACAACAACAGTATCCTCAACATACTAGGATGTTTTTATAAGAAGGATTCAAACTACACATACACACAACTCCATCTAATGGATGATGAACATAATGTTTCTGTGGATGGCAAACTAACGCCTCACGAAACGATGATTGTTCAAATACATCTTACCGCCTCTCATGGTGGCCACTATGATGGCACTGTAATTAAATATGATATTAATGATATATATTTTATATATAAGCTTCTGTAATTCCATTTTATTTCATACCATTATTCGTTTCATGTTGTATATACATACGATAATTTCATTTGAGGAAGTGCGGACTACCGCCCCCTTAAAATGATATGACTCGTTCATACCACATATGGAACGTATAAAGGATGGTGTTAAAGAACTTAAGTAACATATATAAAATATTATATTATACTGGAATAGTAATATACCTATGTATCATTTGGATTCGATTCTTTAAAATAAAAATTAAATGGAAGTAGCGTTCGTGCGTACGTACGGACTACCGTCTCCACGAACGCGATGAGATTCATTCTCCATCGTATCCATTCAAGTATAATTATCATTTAATGATTTAAAAATGATGTTTAAGGACTTGATATCATTCTGGATATGAATAAGATACAACAAACATGACTTATGTAACAAAACATATAAAAGAAAATGAGTAAGTTAACACATGAAACGACGATAATACTAAGATATTATCAAATCAATATTAAAAGATCATATATGATATCATATTAATGTATATGATTCTTCTATAATTTAATAACAATTATTTCACCATTATACAGGAGGTTAACCTACCCCAACCAAGGAAAAGTACAATGTAAGGGTTATTTCACAATCTCTTCATTATCTGAGGTTTTTTATACGTAATAATCTACTGGGATATCTTTATCATCCACATCCATGTTTCTTAAAAATGTATTTCAAAACATTTTTACTATTTACAAGAATATGGGTTAAAGTCATTTATACCCTTGTTTGACTTTTTATAAGAGGTTTATAAAGTAATCTTTCCGTCGTTTTTGAAACAAGGTCCTTTTTAACCTTTTCGACAGAATTGAGGTAAGAATGTTTTTTTTAACTTATACGGCGGGTGCAGTTATTTTACGCCGTTATAAAATCTTCAAAGCTTTCCTTACAAGCTTATAAGAATATTTTCAAAGAAAATGTTTTATTTTATATGGATCTTAAATGATTTCAAAATAAAAGGAGATATTTCTTTAAAAAGAATTTTGATTTCATCTACGTCAACATCCTTTGATGGATTTTAAGATTATTTGAAGTTGATTTATTATGATACAAAACTTATATATTGTATTGAAGGTTTTGTGATATGTTTGACTATGGATGTGCTATTTTTATACCATTCATAGTTTATGGTGAAATTATTGACATTTCGTATGCTAGTTTTAATAAGAATGTTTATGTTATGTTTAAACCTTTTCATATGGGAATGCATTGGACTTAATAAGTGACGGGTGGAGCCCGCTATAGCTCCTCGATGCATCGGTAGGTCTCATGAGACAAACTAGTGTCTTGGCATAAGGCCTTGACAAAATCTTATTTGTAGTCTTGGCACGAGGCCTTGGCTATGTGGTTATGATAGTCTGGCATTATGCATTCCAACATTATGAAAGTGGTTATTGATTTTTTCATGTGATTATTCGATTAGTAGAATATCCATGTGAATAAGTAAATGGCATTATTTCATTTTATTTATGCCATACCATGTTGAATGTTCATATTTAGAAGGCTTTTGTTTTAGTTATACATTGCCTTAAATGTTTATTCTTATTTATGAAAGTTTCCGCTATATTGTTATCCTTACTGGGCATTTGAGCTCACCCCTTTTCTATGTTTTATTTTTCCCAGGATGTGAAGAAGTAAGTTATGAATGACCTGCAGGGATTTTATGAGGGGTTAATAGTGTGGATTGTGGAAACATTATGTTGTTGTAGTAGTTTTTCATTTTATGATGTAATGTAAAACTTATGAATATATCTAGTGTTTCCAAGGCTACTAAACCAATCGGTCTTTCGAGATTTGATCTTTCTTGTGATCATGCCAATGTTACGAAGTAATGCACCGACTATGGGTAGCTGGGGTCGGGGCGTTACAGTTGGTATCAGAGGAAGTTTAGTACAAACCTTGGAAGCTAGATTTAGATAAACTCTGATTAGAGCACGTAGACCTAAGATGAACTTTGAGGATTAGTATAGAAGAACTTCCTAGAATTTTGGTATTGTAGAGATTTTGTGAGTTTTCCGAGCAATACATCCCTGTCTGGATATGAGCAGGTAGAGGCGGCTCTGGCACAGATGTACCTAGGGGTAAAACCCGAAAACACCGCTTTGAGCTAGACTCGAACGGGAACTGGTGCACGACAACGGGCCTTGCTGCACTCTTGGTTACGACACTCCCGGGAGATATGCTTAGGATAACTCTCATTTTCTTTACAAATCATTATGAAGGGTTTATGAGTATATACTTCCTCAAAGAAAACATTTTTATGATTATGGATTATATCCATAAATAGTTCAATTTATGTTAAGTGTTTTATAAGTATGGGATTATGTATTTTGATTCATAAACTGATCTAGTTTATGCCATTGTTTAGAAATGGCGCCTAGTGGAAGAAATGGAAACCGTATCAATGCACGCACTCCATGTAGGGATTGCCCTCCTGCTCAAGATAATTATAGTGGGGATGGTGATGCAACTGGTGCCGATCAGCTAATCACCATACTGGGACAACTTACTCAGGTTATGAATAATAACCTTACCCATATGAAGCACCCTGATCCGCAGCGTGGAGGATCAATGTTAGATCGATTCATGAGGCAACAACCACCAACTTTCAACGGGAATACAAATCCATTAGTAGCTGAGCAATGGATATTTTCCCTAGAGAAAATATTTCAGGCTTTGGGGAGAAGTGAAAGGGAAAAAGTTATCATGGCAGTTTACCGCCTCACTAGAGATGATGATCAATGGTGGTCATTGATTCAAAACATGAAGGAAGATGATGAAGTATCAAATATGGAATGGAGGGAGTTCAAAGATCTGTTTTTAGAAAAATACTTCCCTCGCGACCATCGAGCGGATATGGAAAGGCAATTTCTAAGTCTGAGACAAAAGGAGGATGATAATGTCACAAAGTATGAGGCTAACTTTACAAGGATAGCGAGGTATGCTAGAGATTATATACGCAACCCAAGAAGTAAGATTGATCGTTTCTTTGATGGGTTAAAACCATTTCTCCGTCGAGCATTAGTCCCACAATCATTTTCATCGTACGAAGACATTGTCTCATGTGCTATCAAGACCGAAAAGGAATTCTCTAAGTCTTATGACTTTAAAGCGAAGCAAGAGAAGAAGAGACCTGCTGATCAATCTGGGAATGGAAATAAGGGGAAGAAGGGAAAGGTTGAATATCCATCTTGTGGTAAATGCAGGAAGAAACACCCCGGTGCTTGCCTGAAGGGAATGGGAGTCTGTTACAAGTGTGGTGAAAAAGGCCACCAAGATCATGATTGCAAGGGGATGAAGGAAGCTACCAACGTTCAGTGCTACAATTGCAGGGAGATGGGGCATTATGCAAATGCATGCCCTAAGCGTCAGGAGAACTTACCTCAGAAAAGGCCAAGGGATCAAGGCCAGGCTTATGCTATCACTACTGCTGAGGTAGAATCTCCGAAAGACGTGGTGGCAGGTAATTTAATGGTTTCCTCAAGTTTAGAAAATGCATTATTTTATTCTGGATCATCACATTGTTTCATATCTTCCCAGTTTTCTAAGAAAATTAGATATTTCCAATTTGATTTAATAAGGGAGTTGTCAGTTAAAACTCCTAAGGGAAGTATCGTTGCAACAAAGTTTTGTGAATCAGTCCCCATTAGAGCACATAAATTTTCTTTATCTGCTGATCTCATCGTCATACCTATTATTGAGTTTGATATAATCCTCAGTATGGACTGGCTTTCGGACTATGATGCGAAGATTTATTGTAAGAAGAAAGAGGTTACGATTCTTGATGATAATGATAAGGAACACCTTATTTTTAGAGCAGAATCGTCACCACCTAATTCTTACTTAGATCCACCCCCAGTAGCTCAACTAAATTCAATTATTGGGGAGGAAGAGAATGAAATAACTATCGATGAGGAAAGGAATGTTCAAATAGAGGATGTACCTGTTGTGAAAGAATTTGTAGATGTATTTCCGGAAGATTTACCTGGACATCCTCCAGAACGAGAAGTTGAGTTTTCCATTGATTTGATTCCTAGATCAAGGCCTATATCGAAGACCCCTTATAGAATGGCCACTGTAGAGTTAGTCGAACAAAAGAAACAACGAGAGGAATTGAGTAATAAGGGATTTATTCGCCCTAGTGTTTCTCCATGTGGAGCCCCTGTTCTTTTTGTTAAAAAGAAAGATGGATCTATGAGGTTATGTATCGACTACAGGGAGATCAATGCTATATCGATAAAGAACAAGTATCCCCTACCTCGTATTGATGATTTATTTGACCAACTGCATGGAGCTCAATACTTTTCAAAGATTGAACTTCGATCTGGATACCATCAGTTGTGTGTAAAGAAGGAAGACATTCCGAAGACAGCATTTCGAACCAGGTACGGGCATTACGAGTTTACTGTAATGCCGTTTGGATTGACTAATGCACCCTCTGTATTCATGGATCTAATGAATAGAGTTTTCAAGGAGTGTCTCGATGAATTTGTGGTGGTATTTATTGATGATATCTTGGTATACTCCAAATCCTACGAAGATCATGAAAATCACTTGCGCATTATCTTGAAGACTCTGAGGAGGCATGAATTATATGGAAAGTTTAGCAAGTGTGAATTCTGGCTTCAGGAGATTTCTTTTCTTGGCCATATTGTCTCTAAAGATGGAATCTCTGTTGATCCTTCTAAGACCAAGGCAATCCAAGAATGGCCAGCACCTACGAGTATAACTGAGGTACGTAGTTTTATTGGTTTGGCAGGTTATTATCGACGTTTCGTCCAGAATTTTGCCCGATTGGCTAACCCATTAACGAAGCTCACACGTAAAGGGGTTAAATTTGTTTGGACAAAAGAGTGTGAAGAATGTTTCGAAGAACTGAAGAGAAGATTAGTCAATGCTCCTATATTGACTCTACCATCGGGGAATGATGGGTTCGTTATTTATAGTGATGCATCGAAGAAAGGACTTGGCTGTGTCCTTATGCAGAATGATAGAGTTATTGCCTATGCATCACGACAGTTGAAAATTCATGAACAAAACTATCCTACTCATGATCTCGAGTTAGCAGCAGTGATCTTTGCTTTGAAGATATGGAGGCACTACCTCTATGGTGAAAAATGTGAGATTTATACTGATCACAAGAGTTTGAAGTATATTTTCTCACAAAAAGAACTCAACATGAGGCAAAGGAGATGGCTTGAATTACTCAAGGATTTTGATTGTACGATACACTACCACCAAGGGAAGGCAAACAAGGTGGCAGATGCTTTGAGTAGAAAAGACCATGGAGTTTTGAACAATATGAGAATTGAAAGGGATCCAATTTTCATGGATCTAGTGAAGATGGACATGGGAATAACCAGGGAAGGTGAAACATCAATGCTTTTTCAAATGGTTGCCAAACCATCTTTACTAGAAAGGATTAAGAGTTCTCAGACCGATGATGAAGAATTCCAAAAAAAAAAATTAAAGCTGTGAATGATGGGAGATTGAGTGACTTTGTGTATGAAGATGGAATTTTGAAATTCGGGAAGAGACTTTGTGTTCCCAATATACCTGATCTAAAAAGGGAATTGCTGGATGATGCTCATAGTTCCAATTTCTCTATACACCCTGGGAGCACCAAAATGTATAGAGATTTGAAGGAACATTTTTTGTGGGACAACATGAAGAGGGAGATTGCTGATTTTGTGTCAAGATGTATGGTTTGTCAACAAGTGAAAGCTGGAAGGCAACAGCCTGGAGGAGTCATGCAACCTCTTCCCATACCGGAGTGGAAATGGGACAATATTACGATGGACTTTGTCATGGGGCTACCAAAGACTCCTAGAAGGAACGATGAAATATGGGTTATTGTTGATCGTCTTACCAAGTCAGCACATTTTCTTGCTATAAGAGAAGATCTACCCCTGGAACGTCTAGCAAGACTATACATTAATGAAGTTGTGAGACTTCATGGAGTTCCCCTATCGATTGTTTCTGATCATGATCCCCGTTTTACATCAAGATTTTGGTAAAGTCTTCAGAAATACCTGGATACTGAACTTCATTTGAGCACTTCTTACCACCCTCAGACAGACGGACAATCAGAACGGACTATTTAGACCTTAGAAGACATGTTGAGATCTTGCTCACTTGATTTTCAGGGTATGTGGGATCAATATTTACCACTAGTAGAATTTTCCTATAACAATAGCTTCCATTAGAGTATTCAGATGGCACCATATGAAGCGTTATATGGAAAGAGATGCCGTACACCAACCTGTTGGGATGACGTTGGTGAAAGAAAACTTGTAGGCCCAGAACTGGTGGAGGAAACAGTGGAAAAGGTGAAGGTAATCCAAAATCACATCAAAGCAGCTCAAAGTAGGCAGAAGAGCTATGCCGATAATCGAAGGAAGGATTTGGAATTTCAAGTCGGTGATCATGTTTTCCTAAAGGTATCTCCATGGAAGGGAGTCATACGTTTTGGAAAGAAAGGTAAATTGAGTCCCAGGTACATCGGACATTTCGAAATTCTAGAACGAATTGGGGTTGTAGCTTACCGATTGGCAATGCCGCCAAGTCTCTCCAAAGTTCACGATGTGTTCCACGTATCTCTATTGAGGAAATACATGCCTGATCCGACGCATGTACTCACCTATGAGGAATTAGAACTAGAACCCGATCTGTCTTATTGCGAAGAGCCCGTCAAGATTCTTGATACGAGAGAACAAGTGCTGAGAAACCGGACGACGCGTCTGGTAAAAGTTTTGTGGAAAAACCATAAGATGGAAGAGGCAACGTGGGAACCCGAGGAACTTATGATGAAGAACCACCCGAGTCTTTTTATGCAGTAATACCCTAGAAATTGCGAGGATGCAATTATTTGAAGGAGGGGAGAATGTAACACCCCAAACTTCCACGGTACGTTTCCCTTCGAATAATGCGATAGCGTGTGTTGTACGCAACCTCGAGTTCTAACACACACCACAACTAATCAAACTAGCCGTTATAAATAGTAATACCTACTTTTTGAAATTATATATATATTATATTTGAAAATGGACTTCATTTTTGGATTCGGAATATTGAAATTAGCCTAGGGTGAAATTTTGGTACTTTTCGGATAACTTTTATATTTTGATGAATAGTGAAAATTACTAAATTTTAATTAAAAACAACTTTTTTAATCAAAATAATTAATAGTGATAAATTGTGAATTTGAGTGGTTTTAAAGTATATTTAGAATATATTTTTACCATTTAATATAATGTTGGTCATTGGACATAATTTTACAATTAAACCGAACATAAACAAGTGTCAATCTTTTGATAGTTATTACCTCTTAAAAACACGTTTTTTGTTTTGACAGCGGGAATTAATTTTAAATTAATTTCTGCCACTTATGTGTTTTGAATTTAGGAAAATGGATTCCATATTTGGAATCATGATTTCCAAATTATGTAAATAGGTAACTTTTATTTTTACACATTTTGAATAATTACTGCGGTAAATATTTTATTTACCATGGTTAAAGGGTAAATCCGGTAAATAAGGGTTAAAAAAATAATATTATAATAATACTAAATTACCCTAAAACGTGTCTTAACCCTATTGGTTGATACATGGTAGACCATGTGCATCTTTGGGTCTGTTTTGGGACCCCATGGATCCACTTGTAAGTGATAATGACACATTATATTAATAAAGTTAAAATAAAAATAAAAATGGCATAAGCTTACATCTTTTAGAAGAACAATTTTTACATAGGGTTATACATGTTAGATTTTAGATTATAAATATTCATTAGAAAGATAAAAATATGTCCTACATAATGATATTTTATTTATAATTTTTAGACATCAAATAATTTAAAATATTAATGACACAATAATGATGCAATGTTTACCTCATTTATAAATCATTTAAATAAATATGATTATAATGATTAAAATATTATCTAAAACCTGTCCAATTCTTATTGGTTGATGTTATTTAGAATATTAGTCATCTTATCTTCGACCTCAATGATTTTTGGACCATTATAAACCGAATATAATTATATTATAAAGTAATACTTTCACTCTTTCCTAAAGAGCCCCTCTTCTCCCTTATAAAAGGAGACCACTTCTACTCATTCCTCACACCTCTAAAGCCACTTGGCTCGTCCAAACTCTGCCCAAATAAGCTCCCCACATCCCTCTCCTCCTCCTTGAAGCTTCCCCTTGGGCAGAAATCATTTCAAGAAGTCCTTTGGTTCCAACCAAAGTGAGTTACCTAAATTAAAGGTAATGATTTCTCTTAAATTATTTTCCTTTATTTTGCTTCTCCAACCCCCAAACTCTTTTTATTTCCTTTCTTTTGTGACAACACCAGTATCCTCAACATACTAGGATGTTGTTATAAGAAGTATTCAAACTACACATACACACAACTCCATCTAATGGATGATGAACATAATGTTTCTGTGGATGGCATACTAACGCCTCACGAAACGATGATTGTTCAAATACATCTTACCGCCTCTCATGGTGGACATTATGATGGCACTGTAATTAAATATGATATTAATGATATATATTTTATATATAAGCTTCTGTAATTCCATTTTATTTCATACCATTATTCATTTCATGTTGTATATACATACGATAATTTCATTTGAGGAAGTGCGGACTACCGCCCCCTTAAAATGATTTGACTCGTTCATACCACACATGGAACGTATAAAGGATGGTGTTAATGAAATTAAGTAACATATATAAAATATTATATTATACTAGAATAGTAATATACCTATGTATCATTTGGATTCGATTCTTTTAAAATAAAAATTAAATGGAAGTAGCGTTCGTGCGTACGTACGGACTACCGTCTCCACGAACGTGATGAGATTCATTCTCCATCATATCCATTCAAGTATAATTATTATTTAATGATTTAAAAATGATGGTTAAGGACTTGATATCATTCTAGATATGAATAAGATACAACAAACATGACTTATGTAACAAAACATATAAAAGAAAATGAGTAAGTTAACACACGAAACGACGATAATACTAAGATATTATCAAATCAATATTAAAAGACCATATATGATATCATATTAATGTATATGATTATTTTATAATTTAATAACAATTATTTCACCATTATACAGGAGGTTAACCTACCCCAACCAAGGAAAAGTACAAGGTAAGGGTTATTTCACAATCTCTTCATTATCCGAGGTTGTTTATACGTAATAATCTACTAGGATATCTTTATCATCCACATCCATGTTTCTTAAAAATGTATTTCAAAACATTTTTACTATTTACATCAATATGGGTTAAAGTCATTTATACCCTTGTTTGACTTTTTATAAGAGGTTTATAAAGGAATCTTTCCGTCGTTTTCGAAACAAGGTCCTTTTTAACCTTTTCGACATAATTGAGGTAAGAATGTTTTTTTTAACTTATACGGCTGGTGCGGTTATTTTACGCCGTTATAAAATCTTCAAAGCTTTCCTTACAAGCTTATAAGAATATTTTCAAAGAAAATGTTTTATTTTATATGGATATTAAATGATTTCAAAATAAAAGGAGATATTTCTTTAAAAAGAATTTTGATTTCATCTACGTCAACATCCTTTGATGGATTTTAAGATTATTTGAAGTTGATTTATTATGATACAAAACCTATATATTGTATTGAAGGTTTTGTGATATGTTTGACTATGGATGTGCTATTTTTATACCATTCATAGTTTATGGTGAAATTATTGACATTTCGTATGCTAGTTTTAATACGAATGTTTATGTTATGTTTAAACCTTTTCATATGGGAATGCATTGGACTTAATTAGTGACGGGTGGAGCCCGCTATAGCTCCTCGATGCATCAGTAGGTCTCATGAGACAAACTAGTGTCTTGGCACAAGGCCTTGACAAAATCTTATTTGTATTCTTGGCACGAGGCCTTGGCTATGTGGTTATGATAGTCTGGCATTATGCATTCCAACATTATGAAAGTGGTTATTAATTTTTGCATGTGATTATTCGATTAGTAGAATATCCATGTGAATAAGTAAATGGCATTATTTCATTTTATTTATGCCATACCATGTTGAAAGTTCATATTTAAAAGTCTTTTGTTTTAGTTATACATTGCCTTAAATGTTTATTCTTATTTATGAAAGTTTCCGCTATATTGTTATCCTTAATGGGCATTTGAGCTCACCCCTTTTCTATGTTTTATTTTTCCCAGGATGTGAAGAAGTAAGTTATGAATGACCTGCAGGGATTTTATGAGGGGTTAATAGTGTGGATTGTGGAAACATTATGTTGTTGTAGTAGTTTTTCATTTTATGATGTAATGTAAAACTTACGAATATATCTAGTGTTTCCCAGGCTACTAAACCAATCGGTCTTTCGAAATTTGATCTTTCTTGTGATCATGCCAATGTTATGTAATAATGCACCGACTCTGGGTAACTGGGGTCGGGGCGTTACAATTGTAGATGTTCAAGTCTAGACTCATGTTTCCAAAGGTGTGGGTCATGTTCCCATTTCAGACTCAGATAATAGAGTTGATTGTTGCTGGGAAGGGACGACCAAGGATGATTGGGGTTTTCTCCCTAAGACCTATGCTTGGGTGATTGTCTAGAACAATGAAGTCAACTGGGTAAATGAAATTTTCAACTTTCACCAAAACATCCTTTAAGATCCCCTTTGGAACTCGAATACTACGATCAGCAAGTTGAAGAGTGACAAATGTGGGTTGGAGTTCTTCGAGCCCAAAATGACAATACATATCATAAGGAATGAGGTTCACACTGGCTCCTAGATTACAAAAGGCTTTGACAACATTGTTCTCTCCTAGTTCAACATTTATGTAAGGGAATCCCCGGTCTTTCATCTTTGGAGGAAGGGTTCCTTGGATTGTTGTGCTAACATTTGCTGCCAGAAGGACTTGGTTCTTATGTGAGAATTTATGTTTAAATGTGCAGAGGTCCTTATGGTATTTTGAGTATGCAGGAATGGTTTGAATGGCATCGAGGAGTGGAATGTTAATCTTGACTTGTGAGAATATTTCCCTCAATGTTTCACTCAATTCAGGCTTGGTTTTCCCCCTCATGCGTTGTGGAAATGGGGCAGGTTGTGGGGTTGTTTTTTGAAGAGTTGTTTCTTTCACATTTTTATTAGTATCTTCATTTTGTTCATGTGTTTCATTTGAATTTTCATTAGAGTTTGAATCTTCAGGTGCGTTTTGAACTATTTGTTCAGGTTTCTCAATTGGTTTCCCACTTCTCAAAACTGTCACAACCTTTAGTTGTTCATGAGTTGTTTGAGTGCAACTTGTCTCCCCCCTTGATGTTTGTTGTGTAATGGCCTGTGTGGGCATGGGTGCCTTTCCAATTTTGATGGTTTGAAGTTCTTGTTTAAGGGACGAGACTTCTGAGTTCATCCATTCCATTTGTTTGCACAGTTGTTCAAGGATTGGGAGAGGGACAGATTGGGAAGGGGTTTCTGTTGGTTGGGTTATCCCAGGGGGATACTTTGGTTGTTGTATGGGTTGTTGGTACTGTACTGGTTTTGGTTGGAATTAGTTATGGTTTTGAAATTTTTTTGTAGGTTAGGGGTTTGGTCTTTGTGTTGGCTAGGTTGTTGGTTATCCTTCCATCGGAAGCCTGGGTGGTCATTATACCTTGGGTTGAATGTGTTTGGGTATTGAGGCTTTTGAAAGTTTAGGGCATTGACTTCAGCAGGTTGTCCTCCTAAAGGAACATCCTTGATGGATGGAATGGTTGGGAAGTTGTCTGTTTTGTGGTCATGTTTGTCACAGATTGTGCAAACAACG
Organism: Viscum album; assembly: GCA_963277665.1. NCBI lineage: Eukaryota > Viridiplantae > Streptophyta > Magnoliopsida > Santalales > Viscaceae > Viscum > Viscum album. Next base: position 787,939,389 of record OY728128.1, on the reverse strand, counting down.
TCTACAGTTTGGATTTAATTGATTTTCCTATGGTCTATCTCTTCAAACTTCCTAGAGAGTGCAACAAGTTTCGCCCTAAGGCCTTCCTCTTCCCTAAGTGTATGAATTCCAGTATTTCTTTGAGGCTTTTCAGAATATGGTGATGTTCCCCATGTTTGGTTTTGTTTAGAAAGGATTTCTAGATACTCGTAAGCATCATTTGGGGATTTGTTTTTAAAAGTCCAACTACACATCATGTCAATGAATTGTTTGTTCCCCGGGCCCAAACCTTCATAGAAAATTCTTACTTGTTCAGGAATAGAAAAACCATGGTGTGGAACCATGTTTAGGGTGTCTTTGAACCTCTCCCATGTTTCATAAAATGAATCTCCCTCTTTTTCATAAAAAAATTGAATGTTCTTTTTTAGTGCAATAGTTTTGTGATGGGGGAAGTATTTTTTGTAAAATTCTCTTTGCAGTTGGTTTCAAGTGTGGATTGATGAAGGTCTCAGATTATTTAACCAGTTCATTGCTCGATCCTTATGTGAGAAGGGAAAGAGCCTCATCTTAGATGATTCAAGTTGATGTGGTGAGCACATGGTTTCAACAATGTCATTGAACTCCCTGGCATGAGGGTAAGGCATTTTTGACTCCATCCCATGGAAGGTTGGAAGGTGGTTTAGGACATGAGGTTTAAAGACATAGTGGGCATCTCTTAGGGTAGCATGCCTAATGCAAGAGGGTGCATTGTTCCAGGTAGGTGTAAGGTAGTCATTCATGGTTTGATCGACTACATTCCCCAAATTTGGGGCTGCCTCATTTGGATTTCCAATTTGGTTCCCGCCCGGGTTTATGAGTTGGTTTCTTTGAAGACCCTCCATTGAAATTGACTCAATGTTTAACTCTGGGGTATTAGGAAGATTAGGATCCAATGTTGTACTTGACTCCCCTATCCTATGACTTTCCACCCTAATTGTCTGTTTGAGTTATCGCGGGTGAAGGCGGACAAGCGCCAAAAGAAAAAAAAAGCGAGAAAAGGAAAAGATAAGAGATCTTGGGTGAGAATAGAAGAATGGGGGTGAGGAAAGAAGGTTTTTGTCTAAGGAACTTACTTGGTCCCCGGCAACGGCACAAAAATTTGGTTTCGCCCAAATTTACCCAAGTTTTAAGGGTCAAGCGGTCTCTTGTAGTGTAGCTTGGGTTGTCGAATCCTCAGAGACCTAAGAAGAACCTTTAGACACTCAATAAAAAAAGATGGATTTTTGGCTATGAAGTGGCCAACTTGGGTTGATTTTAGATTGTTTTGAAAGAGCACTAAAAGATATATGTGAATTCAAATTATGAGAAAATGAGTTGATCCTAGGTTATTGTTCGGGGTGAATTGAATGAATTCCTTTTTTTACGATTTTAATTTCATTAACTAGAGAAGGATTCATGCAATGAATTGAAACTAAACTCATCACTTACTGATTAAACACCTTCAAAACATATTATAATCACCTATACACTTGTAGGATCATTTTCATGAGCACTCCAATGTAAAGGAGGTAATTTTCACATGAAAGTGGCGTGAATAAATTCAATAAGGAAGAGGAAGAATAAAAATCATTGAATGAAAGAAACTCAATTAAAATAAATTAATAACATTTAGGGAATGAGAAATAACATTCAATCCATCCCCTTTCTACTCCTTTGGATCAACCCATAAAAGAGCTAGCCCTCCATTGATGACAAGTTCTCAACAGAAGCGGAATGTAGACTTATGAGGGTAGAATTGATGAAGTCAAAACAACAAAAATAACGATCACTTCACCGTTGTGTTAACAAAATCACAAGGTTTGGTGTGAAAAAATTCACACCTTGAGGCAACGGTATGAAGGTGAAAAGGAGAAGAATAGAAAAATAGAAGAAGAAAAACTTTTATTGAAGACTAAGGTGATTCGAACAACTTACATGAGAAGGAAGAACATTACAAAGGCAAATTGGAATAATAACATTACAATGAAAAGAAAGCACCCAACATCCCTAAATACACCACCACTACTACCTTAAATAGTAAAACATGAAGCCTTGGACGATCCCCCAACATTCCATGTGCCTTTAATTAATTATGTTGGGGAAAGGTCGGTGGAACATTAATGATGAGAGACTTTTCCATTTCTTCCCCGAAGTTGCAGCCAGCTTAAATCCACTGGAAAGATGCGCCTAAAGTACCTTCAATAATGCAGAATTTTAGTGGTCCCTGGAAGACTTAAATAAATCCCCCGTTGTCCCCTAACATCCTGTAAAATATCAGCCCTAAATACGTTGTGGTTCGGGCAATATGATTTAAATAGTGGGCTATTTTTCTGTGCTGCAGACTCTGGCCCAAACTTAAATCTTCAAATTGGGCCGCCTTGATCACCACCATTGAAGACGATTTAGCACTGGCTACAGAAGAATTATTTGTTCCCCTATATGTATTATATCCTTCCATAAATTTTGGGATTAATTGGGATTGTATTGTGGGCCCCATAGTCCGATCAGTGGGATGATATCCAATCTGCCTTCTCCAGAATTGTTTCCTTTAATCACCAAATATCTCCATCATCCTTTATTAATAATCCATTGATCCCTGAATAAAAAATGTTCATAATTTAGTGCATATCCATTTCCAAAAATATCAAATTAAAATATGAATATTTACATTTTTTAAAATCATATGAAACAATGGGCCTAAATTGGTGCACATTAGGCATGAAGTGCACAAATGATGAGAATGGGTGTTCAAAATGTAAAATGCACTAAAATGGTATTTATGAATAGCAAGGCACATGAACACTAAATATATTAGCAATGCATATTAGCCTCTTACAGTGTGTAATCACACCCCCCAACTTGAGTTTTACTAGTCCCGAGCAAAATATATCTCACAGAAATGAAATTCTAATGACCTTTTCCAAAAACATTTTAATACACATTTCTCACCCAAAGATCACATACCAAACAATTATGAAACCCATCAAAATCATTTAAAACAAGCTATTTCCACAGGAATATCTCAAGAAAAATCCCATTCCTTTGTTCAAATTCATTTCCATATTTCATCCAAATTCAATTAAGCATGATGAAGTGTTGTGCGTCACAATAGACATTGGGGTTCATTTACATTCGAGGGAGAAAAGAGGAAGCGCTAGGAGCAATCAAATTTTAATAATAAGATGAATACGCATTTTTTTATTTGCTTTTTTTGGGTTTTTTTTTTTCAATTTTGCCATGGTAATTGAAATTGAACTCAATCGAGTCAACCCATGTAGCAAGACATTGCCGATGACTCCTAGGCTCAAAGACCTTAGGGCACCAAGTGAAGCTCACATACTCGGGCATCATCTTGAGTTAACTCAATCAAAAATGAATTAAAATTACCACAAAGAGAGATAGAATTCCCAACTATGGGCCAGACAACTATGGAGTCACGATCTACAAGTTCCAAAAGCCACACATTAGGTCAATTCATTGCTCTACGCGCAATTTATTTTTTTGAATACTCATGTTAAAATTAAAATGATGGCCAATCCTATGATATTTATTATGGGTCCCCAATAACACAAACTAAGACCCCACAATCTAGAGGACGTGCATTGTGTTTTTTTATTAAATGGATGAAAATATAACAGTTAAAAATCACATCGGACAACCACACTTTCCAATATCTATGAACATGAACATAAACTTGCATTAAAATCAGAATCAAGGCATGCAAAATTATTTTATATCCAATTTCAGAGTTTGGAATGTGTGTTATCATGTTCAAGGTTAATGGCATTTTTCCCTCCACACATTTTCATCTCCCCCCCAACTTGGAATACACTGTCCCCAGTGTTTAAATAATTGAAACATAGAAGTGGCAGGATAGAAGTTCAACGAAGACATTGAAAATGAAAATTATGGAATGAAGTCACCTGGTGGTTGATGTTGAAAATGCATTCCCATGTCTCCATTCAGTTCTGGATTATCTCCCAATGGCTTGGACGGTTGTGACCAGCTTTTCCCAATGACCTATGACATGCCTTACTTTTTTTTAAAATATATATTTTTTGTATTTTTTTAACCTAAAAAAAGTTTAAATAACATAAACTGATGATACATTGTCTTCTTTATATTTTCTGGGTAAGTTATTACTCAAGGATCACACTGCGTAACACAGATGAATACGGTGCTCCCCTTTCTTACCCATCCGTACTCATAAAAGAAGAATAGGTTGACAATCTATTTTTTTTAAATACCAACAAAAACAAAAATATAATATAAAATAAAATAAACAGATGATACATTGTCTTCTTTATATTTTCTGGGTAAGGTATTACTCAGGGGTCACACCGCGTGACACAGGTGAATATGATGCTCCCCTTTCGTACCCATCCTTACTCATAAATGAAGAACAAGTCAACAGTCTATATATATATATATTTTTTAAATAACAAAATGAAGAAGAAGGAATGAAAGAAGAAAGAAAATGATCCACAAAGATTAGAAACATGAAGACCACGGGTTCCCTCCCATGCATCGCTTTTGTTTAATGTCGTTAGCCCGACATGGATCCTAAATCTATCAATTCCTTCCAGGTTCATAGGTTTGCTCTGTTAACTCTACCACTATTTCCTGTTTATTGAATGATTCAATGAATGGTTTTAACCTATGACCATTTACCTTAAAAATGTTACCACTTGTGGGATCCTGAATCTCTACTGCCCCATGGGGGTACACATGATGCACTATGAATGGACATGACCATCTAGACCTTAACTTTCCCGGGTGTAAATGAATTTTTGAACTATACAAGAGAACACATTTTCCCAGTTCAAATTGTTTGACTTTGATATTCCTAGATTGGTAGGCTTGAACTCTAGCATTATTTATCCTTGAATTTTCATAAGCCTCTATACTAAGTTCCTCAAGTTCATTAAGATCTAACTTCCTCTTTTCTTCTGCTAAAGAAATGTCGAAATTCATTTTTTTGATTGCCCAAAATGCCTTATGCCCAATTTCAATAGGTAAATGGCATGATTTTCCATAATCCAACCTATATGGTGACATTCCTAGGATTGTTTTGAATGTTTTACGATATGCCCAAAGAGCATCCAAGAGTTTCTCAGACCAATCTTTCCTATAGGGGTTGACAGGTTTTTCAAGAATTTGCTAAATCTCCCTATTTTCTAACTCAGCTTGACCATTGGTTTGAGGATGGTACACAGTGGAAACATTTTGAGAAATTACATACTTAGACATGAGTGATGAGAATGGGAGATTATGGAAATGGGTTCCATGATCACTGATTATAGCCCTCGGAATTCCAAATCTAGAAAAGATATGCTCTTTTAGGAATCGGATCACAACTTGATGATCATTAGTCTTGGTGGAATGGCCTCAACCCATTTTGAGACGTAATCAACAGTTAAGAGGATGTAGAGGTATCCCTTAGAGTTTGGAAAGGGTCCCATGAAATCAATTCCCCAAAAATCAAAGATTTCAACGACTAGAATTGGAGTGAGGGGCATTTGATTTCCTTTGGAAATGGATCCTAATTGCTGACACTGAGGACAACTTTTGCAGTATTGGAAGGAATCCTTAGTGAGTTTCGGCCAGTATAAACCACTTTGGAGGACCCTTTCAGTGGTTTTATTTGTATAAAAGTGGCCTCCACATGCCTCTCCATGACAAAATTTTAGAATGGACTTTTGCTCAGACTCGGGAACACATCTCCTGATGATTTGATCAGGACAGAACATGAAGAGGTAAGGGTCATCAAACACGTAGTTTTTGGCATTAGAAAGGAATGTCCTCTTAGCATGGGTCCCTAGGAATTTTGGAATGTCACCCGTAACCAAATGGTTTTCTATGTCAGCATACCAAGGGCAATCACTCACTGAATAGAGTTGCTCATCGGGAAATGAAGCAGACACAGAGAGGTGGTGTGAGTTTTCATTGAATTCCATCATAGAGAGGTGATCAGCTACAACATTTTCAACACCCTTTTTATCTTTAATGGTTAAATAGAACTCTTGATGAAGAAGTACCCACCTAATTAATCTGGCCTTGACATCTTGTTTTTGGAAAAGTTATTTTAGGGATGAATGGTCAGTGAAGGCAATGATGGGTGATCCCAAGAGATAAGACCTGAATTTCCCTAAAGCAAAGACAACTGCAAGCATATCTTTCTCAGTGGTGGTGTAGTTTATTTGTGCATCATTTAAATATTTTCTTGCATAAGAAATGACACATGGAGTTTTCTCACACCGTTGTCCTAAGACTGCTCCTACAACGAAGTCACTTGCATAACACATGAGCTTGAAAGGAAGTTTCCAATTTGGAGATTTCATGATAGGTGGATATATAAGAGTTTACTTGAGTGTAGAGAATGATTCCTCACAGCTTTTTGTCCATAAAAATGGAGCATATTTTACCAATAGAGCACAAAGTGGTCGAGAAATAGAGCGGAAATTCCTAATGAACCTTCTATAAAAACCAGCATGTCCTAAGAAGGACCTAACATTCTTAAAATTTTTAGGAGAGGGAAGGTGACGAATGATGTCAACCTTAGCTATATCAACTTCAATCCCTCTACCAGATACAAGATGACCTAGAACATCTCCTTCCCTTACCATGAAATGGCATTTTTCCCAAATTAGTATGAGATTCTTATCCTCACACCTTGACAAACCCTTTTCAACATTTAGAAGGCATCCCTCAAAAGTATCCCCAAAGATGGAGAAATCATCCATGAAGACCTCTAAACAATCCCCCACCATGTCCGAGAGCATTCCCATCATGCACCGTTGGAAGGTACCAGGGGAATTGCATAACCCAAAGGGCATGTGCTTGAAGGAAAAAGTGCCGAATGGACACGTGAAGGTCATTTTTCCTTGATCCTCTAGAGAGAATTTTATTTGATTATACCCTGAGAATCATCTAGGAAGCAGTAGAATTGATGACCCACCACTCGCTCGAGGACTTGATCTATAATGGGAAAGGGGAAATGGTCTTTCGTGGTACAAGAGTTGAGCTTCCTATAGTTAATACAGACTCTCCATCCACTACTAACCCTTGTTGGAAGAATCTCTCCATCATTATTGGTTATTACTGTGATTCCAGCCTTCTTTGTAACCACATGGATTGGGCTAACCCACTCACTCTCGGCTATAGGATAGATGATACTAGATTTTAACAATTTCAAAAGTTCTTTTCTCACTACTTCCATCATATTAGGATTGAGTTGCCACTGAGGTTGACGACATGGATTTGAATCGAATTATAGAACAATTCTATGAGTCCCGATAAGTGGGCTAATCCCAGGAATATCTAAGAGGGTCCATCCAATGTCTTTCTTGTGTCTCCTAAGGACATCTAGAAGCATCCTATCACGATTGGCTTCAAGAGTGGAGGAAATGATAACATGAAAGGATTGATTGTCCCCTAAGAACACATACTTGAGTGATGAAGGTAAAAACTTAAATTCAAGATCAGTGTTGTTATCACTTTCCAAGAAAGGATGATACTTTGTATTGAACTCAGTTTCTTTGTTCACATTTCTTGAATAAATTGGTTCCTTGTGAAGAGAATTTTAATCCACTAAATTAGGTAGAGTAGTTTCATGAAGGGATATGGACTCGATGTTATTGATTTCACCCATGGTATCTTTGATTTTTGATTATAGAAAATCATCAATAGAGTAATCTGAAAGAGATTCAATCCAAGGAGACAAATTTCCCTCATGTGAACAAAGAAAATAAATCTCTTCTTGACTTAAACATCCTTCGTTAATTCCTTGATGTTCCTTGAGTTCACTATCAACACTACCTATCCAATTAACCTCATGGATCTCTTCATCATTCCCAATTTAAGATTTTTCATTGTAGATGTTCATGTCTAGACTCATGTTTCCAAAGGTGATGGTCGTGTTCCCATTTCAGACTCGGATAATAGAGTTGATTGTTGTAGGGAAGGGATGACCAAGGATGATTGGGGTTTTCTCCCTAAGACCTATTCTTGGGTGATTGTCTAGAACAATGAAGTCAATTGGGTAAATGAAATTTTCAACTTTCAGCAAAACATCCTTTAAGATCCCCTTTGGAACTCGAATAATATGATCAGCAAGTTGAAGAGTGATAGATGTGGGTTGGAGTTCTTCGAGCCCTAACTGACAATACATAGCATAAGGAATGAGGTTCACACTGGCTCCTAGATCACAGAAGTCTTTGACAAGACTGTTCTCTCCTAGTTCAACATTTATGTAAGGGAATCCCCGGTCTTTCATCTTTGGAGGAAGGGTTCCTTGGATTGTTGTGCTAACATTTGCTGCCAGAAGGACTTGGTTCTTATGTGAGAATTTCTATTTAAATGTGAAGAGGTCCTTATGGTATTTTGAGTATGCAGGAATGGTTTGAATGCAATCGAGGAGTGGAATGTTAAACTTGACTTGTGAGAATATTTCCCTCAATGTTTCACTCAATTCAGGCTTGGTTTTCCCCCTCATGCGTTGAGGAAATGGGGCAGGTTGTGGGGTTTTTTTTTGAAGAGTTGTTTCTTTCACATTTTTATTAGTATCTTCAGTTTGTTCATGTGTTTCATTTGAATTTTCATTAGATTTTGAATCTTCAGGTGGGGTTTGAACTATTTTTTCAGGTTTATCAATTGGTTTCCCACTTCTCAAAACTGTCACAGCCTTTAGTTGTTCATGAGTTGTTTGAGTGCAACTTGTATCCCCCCTTGATGTTTGTTGTGGAATGGCCTGTGTGGGCATGGGTTCTTTTCTAGTTTTGATGGTTTTAAGTTCTTGTTTAAGGGAAGAGACTTCTGAGTTCATCCTTTCCATTTGTTTGCACAGTTGTTCAAGGATTTGGAGAGGGACAGATTGGGAAGGGGTTTCTGTTGGTTGGGTTATCCCAGAGGGATACTTTGGTTGTTGTATGGGTTGTTGGTATTGGACTGGTTGTGGTTGGAATTAGTTATGGTTTTGAAAATTTTTTGTAGGGTAGGGGTTTGGTCCTTGTGGTTGCCTAGGTTGTTGGTTATCTTTCCATCGGAAGCCTGGGTGGTCATTATACCTTGGGTTGAATGTGTTTGGGTATTGAGTCTTTTGAATGTTTGGGGCATTGACTTCAGCAGGTGGTCCTCCTAAAAGAACATCCTTGATGGATGGAATGGTTGGGCAGTTGTCTATTTTGTGGTCATGTTTGTCACAGATTTTGCAAACAAGGTCTATAGTTTGGATTTAATTAATTTTCCTATGGTCTATATCTTCAAACATCCTAGAGAGTTCTATAAGTTTCTCCCTAAGGCCTTCCTTGTCCTTATGTGTATGCATTCCAGTAGTTCTTTTCGGCTTTTCAGAATAAGGTGATGTTCCCCATGTTTGGTTTTGTTTAGCAAGGATTTCTAGATACTTGTAAGCATCATTTGGGGATTTTTTTAAAGGTCCCATTACACATCATGTCAATGAATTGTTTGTTCCCTGGGCCCAAACCTTCATAGAAAATTCTTAATTGTTCAAGAATAGAAAAACCATGGTGTGGAACCATGTTTAGGCTGTCTTTGAACCTCTCCCATGTTTCATAAAATGACTCTCCCTCTTTTTCAAAAAAAAAATTTGAATGTTCATTTTTAGTGCAATGGTTTTGTGATGGGGGAAGTATTTTTTTGTAAAATTTTCTTTGCAATTGGTTCCAAGTGTGGATTGATGAAGGTATCAGATTATTTAACCAGTTCTTTGCTCGATCCATAAGTGAGAAAGGAAAGAGCCTCATCTTAGCTGATTCAAGTTGATGTGGTGAGCACATGGTTTCAACAATGTAATTGAACTCCCTGACATGAAGGTAAGGCATTTCTGACTCCATCCCATGGAAGGATGGAAGGTGGTTTAGGACATGAGGTTGAAAGACATAGTGGGCATATCCTAGGGTAGCATGCCTAATGCAAGAGGCTGCATTGGTCCAGGTAGGTGTAAGGTAGTCATTCATGGTTTGATCGACTGCATTCCCCAAATTTGGGGCTGCCTCATTTGGATTTCCATTTTGGTTCCCGCCCGGGTATATGAGTTGGTTTCTTTGAAGACCCTCCATTGAAATTGACTCAATGTTTAACTCTGGGGTATTAGGAAGATTAGGATCCAATGTTGTACTTGACTCCCCTATCCTATGACTTTACACCCTAATTGTCTGTTTGAGTTATCACGGGTGAAGGCGGACAAGCGCCAAAAGAAAAAAAAAGCGAGAAAAGGAAAAGATAAGAGATCTTGGGTGAGAATAGAAGAATGTGGGTGAGGATAGAAGGTTTTTGTCTAAGGAACCTACTTGGTCCCCGGAAACGGCGCAAAAAATTGGTTGCGCCCAAATTTACCCAAGTTTTAAGGGTCAAGCGGTCGCTTGTAGTGTAGCTTGGGTTGTCGAATCCTCAGAGACCTAAGAAGAACCTTTAGACACTCAATAAAAAGAGATGGATTTTTGGCTATGATGTGGCCACCTTGGGTTGATTTTAGATTTTTTTGAAAAAGCACTAAAAGATATATGTAAATTCAAATTATGAGAAAATGAGTTGATCCTAGGTTATTTCTCGGGGTGAATTGAATGAATTACTTTTTTTACAATTTTAATTTCATTAACTAGAGAAGGATTCATGCAATGAATTCAAACTAAACTCATCAATTACTGATTAAACACCTTAAAAACATATGATAATAACCTATACACTTTTAGGATCATTTTCATGAGCACTCCAAGGTAAAGGATGTACTTAGCACATGAAAGTGTGGTGAATAAATTAAATAAGGAAGAGGAAGAATAAAAATCATTAAATGAAAGAAACTGAATTAAAAGAAATTAATAACATTTAGGGAATGAGAAATAACATTCAATCCATCCCCTTGCTACTCTCTTGGATCAATCCATAAAAGAACTATCCCTCCATTGATGACAATTTCTCAACGGAAGCGGAAAGTAGACTTATGAGGGTGGAATTGAAGAAGTAAAAACAACAAAAATAACGATCACTCCACCGTTGTGTGAACAAAATCACAAGGTTTGGTGTGAATAAGTTCACACATTGAGGCAACGATATCAAGGTGATAAGGAGAATAATAGAAAAAGAGAAGAAGAAGAACTTTTATTGAAGACTAAGGTGATTCGAACAACTTAAATGAGAAGGAAGAACATTACAAAGGCAAGATGGCATAATAACATTACAATGAAAAGAAAGCACCCAACATCCCTAAATACACCACCACTACTTCCTTAAATAGGAAAAAATGAAACCTTGGCCGAGCCCCCAACATCCCATGTCCCTTTAATTAATTATTTTGTGGAAAGGTGAGTGGAACATTAATGATGAGAGACTTTTCCACTTCTTGCCCCGAAGTTGCAGCCAGTTTGCATCCACCGGAAAGACACGCCTAAAGGAAATTCTAGAAGGAATAATTTGAGTGGGCCCTAGAAGACTTAAGTTAATCCCCGGATGTCCACTAACCTCCTGTAAACTTGAAACCCATAATACTTTGTGTTTCGGGAGATATGATTGAAATAGTGGGCTGTTTTTCTTGGCCGCAGACTCAGGCCCAAAATTAAATCTTCATCTTGGGTCGCTTTAATGACCACCATTGAAGATGAATTAGCACTGGCTCCAGAAGCATTATTTGTTCCCCTATAATAATTCTATCCTTCCATATATTTTGTGATTAATTGGGGCTTGTATTGTGGGCCCCATAGTCCGATCAGTGGGATGATATCCAATCTTCCTTCTCCAGAATTGTTTCCTTTAATCACCAAATATCTCCATCATCCTTTATTAATAATCCATTGATCCATGAATAATAAATGTTCATAATTAAGTGCATATAAATTTCCAAAAATATCAAATTTAAATATGGATACTTACATTCTTTAAAATCAGATAAAACATTGGGCCTAAATTGGTGCACATTAGGCATGAAGTGCACACATGATGAGAATGGATGTTCAAAATGTAAAATGCACTAAAATGGTATTTATGAATAGAAAGGCACATGAAATAAACTTATATTATCAATTAATATTAGCCTCTTATAGTGTCTAATCACATGGATATCCATATCCCTTGATTTGAATAACATCAAGAATACTCCCACTAATTACTATATCAATAGGAGGTACATGTGTTCTTGTGGTTGAAACTCAATAACTAGTGGGGCATTCTCATCCTCACCCTCTTGGTGCTTGATATGGAATCATCATCTGAAATATCACTATAATTCCAAATTCATTGATTAAAATTCATATATTAATATTTTGAATGTAATAAATATAGTAAAGATTAATATCATAGGTGCCACGCTATTTTATATGCATACCCTAGTATCATAGGGGTTTCCATGACATTTGAAACTCTCTCTACTTTTAATTACCCACTCTCGTTTTATTTTATAATAATATACATAAAGGATTCACTAATTATTTTTTTAATAATAGTCTAATTCACATATTTTAGTTAAATAGTTTCCCAAGAAATAATTATATAAGAAATAAAATAATTATTTAATGTTATTATTATTGTCCCTTCTAGTATGGATATTATCATATGTAATCCCTATTTTTAAGAGAGTGTGTTTCGTCTGTATTATTTGGGCACATCAACACTCATCAGCTATATATTATGGTTCAGCTACAAAAACTGAAATAATTTTATTCTCTACTACTCTATTGGATGTGGTATTTTTATAGTTAGAGAAAATTCCCACTTCTACATTTCCTATCAAGTTAACACCCTTCAAAATCTGCATTAGAAAAAAAAATTAATTCAAAATAAATCTGTTATAGAGAAAACTAACCCAAACTTTTAGTTTGGTCTTAAATAACCAAAAATCATTTTAAAATATTTTTGATGGGTTTTATTTGGTTTTTATACTAAATTAGAAGAACAAACAGTAGACATGAAACTATGCCAAGTCCCAATAAGATAACGGAAACTACCAATCACGCTTCTATAATTCTTGTTGTTACTCAACTTACTAGCTTTATCCAACATTAGCTTACAAGTTGTACTAGTGGGTGTACTGATTTTCAAAGCATGATCCACGCCAAATAATTTAAACTTTTCATTAGAGTATATTCCCAATATTAGAAAAATATCATCATTATTTTGATATAATTAATATATGGGATAGAATTTGTATTCACACATGAATCTCATTTGAAATTACATTTTTGTTGAATCGAAATCATAGGAAACTGATTTATTATTTTATCTATAAGTCACATCAGAAAATCATATTTTGAAAAGTAAGAAATAATTTGAGATATTTTGTAACAAAATATTTTAATTTCTTTTAAAATTATAAAATAAAATTCTAGAATAAACTTTTTTAATCTTTTATCTCAATCCGTAGTGTATTTTTTTAAACAATTAAGAGAATTAGTTAACTTTAAAAAATTATTTTGGAAAAAAATTCAAAACTAGGTGGTTGTTGCAATAAAAATATTTCATCAATAAAATAATTTAAAATGAAAATTTAATATTCATTTTAAAGATTTTAAATTTTAGATGATATGATAATTAAAAAATTCACTGGTGAATTCTAATCATGCAATGGTTAAAACGTTTTGACCATAGTCTATTGCTTCTTTTGGGTTGTAAAATTTAGATGTTAGATGGACATTATTTCTAGTGATATTACCGGGTTTATATAACTTATTTGTAAATCCCAATTTAGTTCTCCTAGTAAAATGATCACTATGTCTTTCAATGAGAGTCCTTACAACATTTAAATAGAATTCATTTAGTTCCTATTTCATGGAAATAAAACAATTTTCATTATTAATGACATCAATAGTATTTTCTGGTTAAAATTGAGATATAAATTAAATTTTTCATCCAAATTTTTTAATTACCTTCTTTAACATGTTCCCGCATGCACAACTATAATGAAATTTTCATAGATATGGTATTTATATATATTAATGTATTATATAAATAATTTAAATTTTATTATATTTAAAATTTTACATATTATTTTCATAATATTTTTTTTGGATTGAAAATGTCATTTTTTGATAATAAAAATTGGAAATATATTTTGATAATTTGTAACCACAGTCAACACAAATTGACTCTTATGACATATTAGTCCTCTGGTTAAAGACATAGACTACCTTGCCTATATATATACGAAATAAATTTAACTTAATTACATTTTGAATCAAATTTTGGATGATTGTAAATTGTGTTTATTATTAAACATTTAAAAAATCATTAAAAATTTACATTATGTTTTATATTTATCCAAATATCATAATTACTCATTTTGAAACGATGTCTTATAAAAATGCGGTTAATGGTAAAACAATATGTACTGATGGACTCTGCCCATAAATATTGAGGTAAATTAAATTCATTTAAATATTTGGATTTATGTCATGAATAATATTATATCTCCTCACCAGTAACTAGTTTTATAGGGGGTCATTGATCTGAAAAATAATCATTCTAGGCTTGAGATGATAATAAATGATCAAATTACGTATTGTAAAATTATTCCACAATATCACTTAGAGTATAAAAAATTTGATAAAATTATATATTGTGCACTTTTTTATAAAAGTTTTGTAATGATTTAAAATCTTCAATTAAAGAAAATAATAACTAACCAGAATTAAATCTCATAAAGCCATCAATATTACAAAAACATATATGACTTATCCCTCATACAATTAAATTGATAAATTATTAATAAATCAAGATAAATTAATTTTATTATTTTTGAATTGTAAATGACCATTTCAAATACAAAAGAATATTTTTGGTTTCATTCCATGTTTTCATGATTCAAAAACCATGTTATATTTATATTTTAGTTCAGGTAAATCTCATACTACTTGATAATATTTTAGTTTGATAGGTGAGTTTTTCCAATAGGGACAAAGGCTTCTATTCCAAATACATGGGTCAATAAATATTTTAGAAAATAATTTGGTATTCTTTATAGTGATTAATTTAATATTTATTTTGAAAACATTTTCAAAATGACTAATGGTATATAAAAGTATTTCTTTAATGTTTAAACATTGAAAAAATATTTTTGAAATAAATTTTATAATTTGTCTCACAGAATTTGATAATGATTAGAAATTTTTTTCAATAAGTTGAAAAAACCCTATAATTATTATCTTACACATATTGTGATGAAATATTGTGACATGTCCTTATACTAGATTATTAATTTGAGTGAATTTCATGTAGTTTACATGCATGTGACTTCAACATCCACAATATGGGTACAAGAGTTCTTCTTTTTTATTCCACTCAAGAAACAATTCTACCAAAAAAATGGAAATGTATTTTGGTATCCAATAAAACAAGGGTCTTCTAATGTAATCAAATAAATATTTAGGTATATAAATTTTTTAATGATATTTTATTTTCAAAAAATTTTATGAAAGATGAGTTTATTTTGGAAACCCATATCATACATTCCTAAAAGAATATTAATAAATTAAATCTTCAATTAATTAAGAATATAATAAAAAAATATACTATCTAAAACCATTAAAATTATTTTTTTCATGGAATTTTTTGAGGTTGTTGCATGATATGAGAAAACAAGACCAACCCATTAAATTCCATATCATTAATAGAAGAAAATTTTTATATATATTTTCACCTTGGTTGAATTTTAAAGAGAACCATTAGATAATTTTGTTGTATATTTTTTCTTATAAGAAATTAGATGATTCATAATTTCCATGGGTAATTCTTACATTTCCTTGAATATTTATTCCTTATCTTTAAGAATATTCTCATTTTATTTAAGCACACTATTGTATTTCTTATCAATTTCATTGTATACTAAAGAGAGTTAATTAAAAAAATTATTAAATAACAATAATATTTTATTTTTATGTAATTAAGGTAAAATTAATCGAAAAAAATATGATACGGAATAATTAGGAGAAGATGAGGTAGAGGCAGAAATGTTAAAGGAGTTATTATAAATGATATATCTGTAAATATTTCCTTAAGGTTATTTTCAAATGATTCACTTGAAAATGCTGAGTATGATGAATTTTTAGAGTCATCACATACACTATATGTTATAATATTAAGAGTGTTTTTATTGTGAATTTTTCTTCATTATTTTTATATATAGGGAATTCCGACATGATGCGACCCATTTTCAAGTATTTCTAGAAATTAAATTCCACTTAAAATTGTCAATTAACCATTTTTATTTGATTGTATGAATTATCAATCATGAATAAAATATTTATTTTCGTAGAGGGTTGAGAAAAATGTTTAACATCACCTTGGAATGAAACATCATGGGTATCATTGAGAGTGATTGATTTGATTACATATTTAGATACATTTTCCTCCTTCTCACCTTATCTCTTCATAATAATTTCATACGTATTTTGGATCAAATTATTTCTTTGACCATAATTTCATGAATGTCGTTTTCGTCTTGTATAGAAGTTAATTTAGGTTACAAATTTCACAGTGTCTCATAGCATCAATTTTTACTAAGGTTTATGTAAAAAAATCATCACTAATAGATTTTTTATCATTACATAAATAAAAAAACTATGTAAATATATTTCTAATAATTTTGCAATGATGTAAATTAATACATTCAAAATCACGACTATACATATATTATCTAGCATCATTACCATTTATTAATTCTTTATGAGTGGATTCTAGAAATTTCCATATTTCATAGACAGATTCTCATTAAGAAACATTATTAAATTCATTTCAGTCAATACCATTGGGTAGAACATTCATGGATTTTCCACCAATCTTAATGGATAAAATAATATCAGGTTTCAATTATTTTTAGTTATTAATTATGATTGAATTAATTCGTAACTACATTTCAAATAGTTTAGCATATTGAAGTAAGAAATTTTTACATATGACTTTTCCAATAGAAATAATTTATCAAAATGAAAAAGAATATCATGTGAATAAATGATTGATGACATTAAGTAAATATCAAACCGTAAAATTTATTATTATCAAAAATAATTTTTAAAAACAATATTTAATATAAGTACCCTTTTAATAAAAATAAGAAGAACCATTTGTTATCAATTTTCTATAAGACATGCTGGAAGGACTTATAGTGAAATACCCTTTTAAAAATTAATTACATATGTAAACGGTAAATTTAAAAAAGAGAAATATATATATATAATATAAATCAATAATATTTACACATATCAGAATAAAAAATTCAATATATATTTAGTGAAAATTCTCATTAAAAAATTAATGTATCGAATTTATACATTTATCTATATCGTATTTGAATGATTAAATATGGATATTAAAAGAGAGGGATTTTTTTTTGATAATGGAGTTCAATAATATCATAATGTGAACCACTGAATATCCTCCCCATTGTTTTAGATGACTATTTTACAACTCTATTTATCTTAGTGATTATGAGGAAAATTATCCCCCATAAGTATTTTTATGATTACCCAATTAATCGAAATATGTTTTCGAGAAACATGGTAATTACTTTTGTGGTAATTAGAACCCATCATTGAAAGAGATAATAAGAAGAGAGGTTTTTTTTAGGCCAAGCCCATTAAAAATTATTCCAAAAATATCACATGATAATTTTTATAATTACTATGATATATAGAGTTATGGTTGTAGAATATTTCGTTTGACAAAAAAATTATTATTGGATCATTGAGATAACATTATTATTACTATAAATTTAGCGTGATGGAATATTTGATTCGATTAAAGAGATGTTTCTAAAGTTAATATATGAGATCTAAGAATCATTGATCCTCAATTTATAGCCTTAATAGTTTTTGCAGGTCCATTGAGTAAGCCCAAGGATTTAATATATCAAGTCAATGCTGTACAAAATCTAATAAATTCACCTCATATTTTTTGTATTGATTAAACTAACATGAAAAATGATTCCATTTCCTAGAATATTGGCTTACTACAGATATCGTGGATCTATTTGATACCACTAATTGGTATATTCTCCAACACTGACTAGTCAATGGACTTCCTGGAGAATGTGTTATTTTGTAAAATTCCATTTTCCGATATATGGCCTTGTACATTCTAGTTGGTGTTTTCTATAACATTCAACCTTGAATAAATACAACCATTATTATTTTAATGTAATTTTATTTTACATCCATATTTATTCCATGGCCTCAAAACATGCTAAAATATAAGTATAAGACATTATAAAGTCATCATTTGGCCTTTAAATAGACTAACACATCTTCATTTTTCCTATCAACTGCATGAGAAGAACTATAAACAGTGGGACTAAAATTCACTCAAATGAATTCCATAGAAACAAAAAAGAGTGATCATTATCATGCAAAAATCATAATAGATAGTGAGTTGAAACAAATTTCAACACTATTAACCAATCAGACACTCTCCTCGACATGGAGGAATCTGGGCCAACTACACTAAGAGCCTATATATTCATTAAAATTATTAATGTCTCAGCCTTCAAGAGATATTCATATCATGGAAGATAATTATATTCAATCCCTTCATGGTCGATAAATGAGGTATCATGTTAGTGCACAAGTTCCCTGACAGTCTTGGCACTTTCGTCCATTTATCTAAAAATTTTATTTCAAATAAATTTTTTACATAAAATAAAAATGATAAAAACCCATATTGGTGAGGCCTCATATCACATGAAAATATATATAAATGAAAACAATTACAATCGAGGTATTCTCAAGGGTCCACTTACCCCCCAAAAAAAGTAATTCCCTTTTATTATCTACCTAGCATCCCTCTTATGAGCTCATCTAAGTCCCTTTCATAATCACATTAAATATTGAGCACATATCTTACGCCAAAATGTCCAATTCAATAAATGGAAATATTAATAATTAATTTATCAAATAAATTAAATTTATTTTATGGATGAATAGTTGTATAAGTTTTTCACTAAGAGACATAAGTTCACAAAAACCCCGAGATATGTCTTGCTATCAACCTATGGTATGCATGAATCACCATCTCCAGTGAAATAACTAATACCCAGCACTGAATATATAGACTATTTAATTTAATTTAGGTAAATACCATAAATAGATTCATATGTTCATGTACCTCTACTAAAATGACATGTGACAACATGTAGATACCATCCCAAGACATCCTCTCACAATGAAATATGAATTATATTTCATATAATTATGATTCAACCATATGCTAATGGAATCATATCAAATACACAAGGAAAAATATTTTGAATTAATATTGGAGACAAGAAGTGAACAATACACCAATAGACACCTCATTTGAAATGAGAATTGAATAATAAATGGTGGAGGGTACCTCTGCCTCAATCATATTTGGGGGATAAGAAATAAGTGATAGGACACTAAAATATCTATGGGTAAAATTTGTATATTTACATTTTTAAATAAATTTGGTTAGTGTCATGTATTTATAGAAATTTTTAAATAATGTGGGCTTCACAATCTAAGGGAACACACCTCATGTTATTTGGACAAATGATTTATCAAACCATGGAGATCAACTCTTCAACATGATACTGAGGCCCCATAAGGTTTATATTAAATTTTGGAGTGATTTTAAATATATCCCCCAATCCAAAAAAGTTTTATGGTAACCCTTAATGACTTTACATAACCATATCTTAACAATGATTAAGGATGTATATTTTTAAAATATCTAATCATTGAGTCTGATGTTCATAAAACTCATCTGAGAACCTGAGGAACACAGTTGGCCTCAAACCATGAAAAAA
The DNA here is from genome assembly GCA_963277665.1 of Viscum album. NCBI lineage: Eukaryota > Viridiplantae > Streptophyta > Magnoliopsida > Santalales > Viscaceae > Viscum > Viscum album. The sequence goes on along the minus strand of OY728128.1, from coordinate 787,919,627 downwards.
ATCATCACCTTATGATTATTTGACAATCATAATTCAAATTTTAATCTAAAATATATGAACAAACCCCTCATAAAAATTAAAAATTAAAATTCCATTAGAATATTTACCACCCAAAAAACATTATTCTTTAAAATCTCCCCAGAATAACACTTACTTCCCCTGAAAATCCCCAATGGTCCTCAATCAAAATTACCAAAAAATCCTAATCATCCACCCATAATAAAATCATCATGTCATACCCTAAAATTTTGAACGAGATTCTAATACATGAATTCATACGCAATACATTTTATTCATTGAAAGCACATGTCATTGATCATCACCATCACTAAGAAAACAATTAGGATCTTTTTAATTCCCTTCATCCCTAATATACCCATGATTAATTACTCAATTAATCTTCATAATCATGTAATACTTAAACATAATCCTTTTCTCAACATGGTTAAATCTGTGTCATGATTCCCCAAAACATTATAATCTCCTATGAAGAAACAATTCCAAAAATACAATAATATGATCATTAATGATTCAACTTCAGCACACCGAATACTATGTAAAAATACCTATCAAAATATGTCACTTCTCTTTATCCCTAATTCTAATCTATAATGGAAGATTCTCCAATGTTCATCTATAAGACTAAATTTTTCATATGTCCCCTAAAATCCTCGATAAACCCAAAACCACATATTTAATACCTTAAATGATCGAATATTTGTGGTTTCAAACCCCCTATATCTAATCACCTGAAAAATTATTAGTGTAACATAATTAGGATTATATTTAATGAAAAAGCATGGTTGTTCACGATGATTCATTTTCAAAAAAACATTATCCTGAAACAAATACTCCAAGAAGAAACTGATGATTTTCCACATTAGTCATCATGATCTTACCCTGAGTGATAATTCACTAAGGATATAACTGGAATTTTGATCATATGAATTTCATCTTGGTATTGAATCCAACGTATAATGTATTTCCAAACCCATATTCACATACCAAATATGGTATTCTATGCATAACCAAATATTAGAAAATCCATCTACACATTGGAATCAGGTTCCATAACAAGTATCCAATGATTAGTCACATCAATCCAAGATTCTATCTATAAGGGACCTTACATCCACAACCCACATTCAATCCATAAATTTCAGTAATTGTACGATGTGACCATCACTATCATACCTGATCACCGACATGAATTGTTAATCACTACTCATTCCTAAATCATAAATAATTACATCCTCATAGACACTAAAATTCTATTCATAATAAGGGACACACCATCATGAAGATATTGGATTTCTCCCCACTATATTTATTTTCTAATAATTCTCATCAAATGTGACCAGAACTAGTTGAAAAGTTACATTAATGTCAATTCCTATGTTCCACACTCATCCAAACTATAAGTAATAAAAACACAAGATCTATCTTGTTATCATAATCAGGGTGATGATAGTACTCATTATCATCAAAACACCCAAATTCCAAGACAACATTTACTCCATAAAATTAATCATACCATGACCTATACTTGGTTTTTCACTAATTCATAATTCAATGAATCAACACATTTATTTTGTGTACCATCACAATTTCACCTAAAACAATTGGTTAAATGCTCCACTTCCTCATTAAAGAACCTAACTAATGATCCAATGGGTTATGCCTCCAAAAACTATAAACAAGTTCCTAATAGAATAAAAATGGTATCCATGAATTCTAATAACATATTTCTAGAATGTCTCTTTGTTCACAACTCAATAATTTGATATTTCACCTTTTCCATATCCATTTTCACAGTCACCTTCCAACAATACATCATCACAAGACCTTAAGCTTCCACCAACAACCTCGCTACGATTTTGCAAAAACAATTAGGATCAACAATTGCAATCATCCTACTGATCCTACCCAACTAACCTATACATGATACCCTAGAAAAAGAACTCATTGTTTATTACATCCTCAAAATAATAATGCATCACACATTCCTATCTTTAATTCCTCAATGTATTCATATCCTTACCAAAATTCATGGTAATTCCGAGACACGTCACCTAAGACAACCTTTCTTGTACAAAAATATTATCTACTCATCTCAAATATCTATACCACATATTTATAATAACCTCCCACGCATCAATTTCATTCCCAAATATCCACTAAATATTATCACATTTAAGGCTCTCACAAACCTGGGAAACCCCTCATTCAGGTTACCCATGTGTCATGTTTCTCTATTTAACCATAATATGTGGTTCACCCTTATCCTAAGACACAACTCAATGTTAATAGTTAATCCCTAGTAACTTATAAACCATATATCAAATAATTCATAATTCTTATAAACCATCACAATGTTCTCCTCTTGAGCGTTATTGGGTAACTCAAATTCTACACCACCCAATCAAGGGTTCTCAAAGAAAAGTATCAAGAATAAATTTAAATATAATATAACCTCCAAATAACTAATCCTAACAAAGTATATGTATACATGAAATCCCCATTTATTAATAATATATTATCTCAAAATAATATAAATTGATAATGGTATATTTCTATGAAGACTCATATCAAGTACTTATAAACAGATTCTTTAGCTAATTTGAATTTTTACTGAAAGGCTATATAAGAAAACACCATAGTGATTTTTATTGAAATTTAATGTAATTATACCTGTTTTTTTTTCAAACCACCAGCAAGGAATAAAAACCATGTACCAACCGGTAAAAGACACTATATATTATTTATGAATGAGATCTCATAATATTTATCATAGAATATCTCATTGTACATTCAAAAAAACTATCATTACATGAAACAACATAAGGATCCATCAAGTAATAATACCACAAATAAGTTATATAAGAAAATGTTTTATAATACTTGTTTTGTATCATTAAAAAACACGATTATACTAATTAATAAAATCATACATAGAAAAGCTTGTGTATTAAATGTGAATCCAATATTATAAATATGATTTGTGTTGGTGCCTTATTCCACTGTAGTTCAAGATTTAAAATCTCAATAAATCATGGATAAAAGCACTCATTTTCATCACCATTTTTGAAATTAGATAAACATGAGTTTAGAACCAAAAATAGTAATCTCATTTACCTTGTAACCAAGAATTCCCATTAAAAAAGATATTTTCAACAAACCAACCTAAAATCCATCACAATATTTGAGACCTTATTATGTCAGATGTTTATATTCTCTACAACTTTTTAGAAAAATAAAAAAATACAAAATATTTTCTCATATCAGTCACATTATTTCTCTCATACCACATTGTGACTTCACTGCCCAAGTTAAATATGAACAGTAACTAAATTATCTCACAGTATAAACTTAGGTGCTCCTCGATATATGTAATAGGTTTCAGACGTGTAGTGGGGGTCTAAAGTATTACTATGGGGAGAATATAACCCCATATCAGAATGAACAATCACACCTAAAATAACTAAAAAATATCCATAATAAATATTCACTATAATTAAGATTATTAAATGATAATCATCAATAATAATAATTAACTTCAATGAATTTAGTCATAATTACATAAGTATATATAAGTATACAACTAACCACAAAAAAATCTATTCCCATGTTTATAATAAATAAAAGAAAAAAAATAATTTTTAACTCTCATCATCAAGCCTCACATTATCATTTTCATAACTCAATCTAATATATCAATCTGAATGATATATTCATGGCCACTTCCCAAACTACATTTTAAACAGTGAAGGCTTCTCATGTATCATTGTATTATGGAATCCTATGATAAGTGTGAGTATAACTCAATAGGAACCACCATTATGGTCCCGTATAAAAACATTAAATTCTAGTTGTACAGATTTGAGATTATACGAATCATAAAATAAATTAATGTGTAATAACAAATTAAATAACCATTCTTGATCCTTACGTTTTATCATAACACATATGGTTAAATATTCCTACATTGACTACTATAGGAGTATCTCAACGTGTGTCATGTAATCATATCAACCAATTTCAGTAACATGGTTTATTCTTATATGCATGATCTAGGAAATATAGTAATGTCGATATCACAAGATAGATCCTAATATCATATCCTATGTATATCAGGGTATATTGATAACCTGGTGTCTATTGAATCACTCTTATTTTTTCATCTATACCTATATTTGGGTTGTAGTGTGTCCCTCCAAAAACTTCTCACAATATATTTGACCATTGGAGGTAGTGATCCCCTCATGTACCATCTCACATATGAATCAATACGAGGGTTGTGTGAACTTAATATCCATATCATATGTAAGAAAAGGTTCAAGGCATCCCTCCAACCCATCTCTTATATCATAGAAGGGGTAGTGTTTCTATCTTATCCATCTCATATATCAGTCACAAAGGTTATACAAAAGAAGAATATTCATGGTAGAAAAATTAGTATAATAATTATCAGTTGAATGTGTGTCCCATGAAAATCATTAATGTATGTATTACATAACTGTCCCATATCCTTCCAAACCCATCTCAGATGTATTTGGTCAACCTCTAAAGTTTATAACTTTCCAAAATCATAGTTCTTACCCTTTCTATAGTCAAAATACATCTATGAACTCACTAGGTCCACAATGTCACATTAAGAATCAATACACTTAATGGGATTATTAATGAAAATATCATATCTTGGGGGAACACCCCTCACAATAATGGAAGAGTTTTCCATAACATCATCATAATAATATTACAACAACAATATCCTCACAATTTTTATCACATAAAGGATATGTACCTAAGGAAATATCAATCACATGTCACCATACACTAGTTCATACACCAAACCTATACAAATCTGAATCAAGTAAAACATCATCGCATACTCACATATCTTGATGGAAGAAACACTCACCTCATGACAAACATACATTACCAATACCTATAACGATTCTCAAAGTTCTGGCATAGCTGACTTAATCTACTCATTACAGATCCAAAACTCTCTTCTACATTGTGGAATTTAAAAAACATATACTACAAAGATCTATGTGTATTAAATTTATCAATTAATTACACCTAAGGGTCCATTCATGTAATGGTAACTAATTATAGTTGAGGCCTCAACCGTTGTCACCCAAGGAATAATGCCAATGTGTAGGGTATCCCATAACCATGTCAATTGGTTCAATTCATCAAGGAATTTAATTTTAAATAAATATTTTATTTAAATTTAAATTTTATTCACTCACAGTGGGAAGACCATATACCTTATTCTAATATATATAATTTATTAAATTACCTTCGTCGAATGCTCAATGGACTACTTTTCCTAGATAAAGCCATTCAATTTAATTGTTTTCCCAAAAAAACTTTTTTGATGTCATCCTAGCCTTTTCCATTCGCCCATCAATATCCCAAAAAAACAAATCTCATGAAAAATAACCCAATTAAATTACTAATAATAATTATAATTAATGTATCAATGTAATATAATATAATTTTAATAGATATAAATTCATAAAACATATTCTCGAGAAATCCCATCATTAATCCATTATGCAACAATATGCTAACAACTCATAGAATTCTCTGGACATCCTTTTTAGTGAATTTCCTAAAAACTAGCACTGATTTAATATATTATTTAATATATTTATGAATGTTCACTAAAAAAATTCATACATAAATGTAACTCCACCAAAATGACATCAGATTATATATATACCATCTCATGACATCCACTTCCTGATCCATATGAAAACAATAATATAATGGGTTGATTCCACCATTATCCAGTGGGATCATCTTAGAAACCAAAACTAAAATAATCCAAATCAAGAAATGATATAACAATAGAAAATAGTACATTAGAGGAGGGGATCTAACCCTGATTCTCCAAGAGGGTACACAACATATTCCTCATTTTCATGAGGAATGAATGGAGAATTGGAGAATGGGTAACCCTAATCAACCACATAAAAGGGAAGATATAGGAGGGGAAGAGTTAAAATCCATAGAAAAAATTATGTAAATACAATATTTTCATGAAATATGATCACACCCACAGTTTTTAAAATCATTCACCATCCACGATTCATTCACTATCTAAGGCCACATAGTTCTCAAGGTTTAGGAACATGTTTTAACAAATTTTTTATACCAACTATATAACAAAACTCTCAGGTCCCATATGTTGTTTATACAACCATGTGATTATTATTCATCTCACCCTAAAACCAAAACAATTCATTCAATTACCCAACATAGTTTACTCTAACTATGAGGACTCATTCCATATCCAAAATCATCACCTTGGGATGGTTAAACTGTTCATATTCCAACATGTATCCAAAATTTCAAAATGAACCCCACACCAAACACAAAAATTAAAATCCCATAATAATTTTAAACACGTGTAAGGAACAATTATTTACAATCTGAGATAGTCAAGACAATAATTGTGAATTATGGATGTGAATTCCATTAAATGGTGATGGATTCCCTCTGTACTAATTTTTATCATGGTTATGATACTGTGGTTCAATGGAAGGGAATTAATATTTGTGATGGTATATGGTTGATTCCAAAATATAAAGACCCTATGATGATATATATGATGGAATAATAAGAATCACGAAAGATGTTGTTACTAAATACCATTATTATTTTATCTTCATAACAGATAGAACACATGTCATGCAGGTGAACGTAATGTGTAAGGTAAAAGGTGTCCTAACTTTTAACATCATGTGACATAGACTTAGTTGTTTTGTAGTTTAACATTATATTACAAGGACTCAATTTTCATGATGTTTAATTTTATCTAAAAATGACTCTACTGTGATGAAACATGATATAATGTGAAAAGGGGTCAAACATAAGTCACCTCATATAAATCCATATTTTATGTAAGTCAAAATTTCATTATGTTAGTGTTTCGTTCATAAGGGCTTCATAATATCATGAAATACATAAAATTGGGAGATATGTTTTTATGGTTTAATTTTTTTTCAATATACCCATATGAGAGAAATCTTTTTTCCTTGAAAAATGCACCAAATGAATTGAATTTTCTAAAATGTTGAACTATGAGTGAAAATATAGAAAAGATATTGTAAAACATTGTGGTTTTATTAGAATTTATGGTTTGGACAATGATAGAGGATCTAATAATAGGTAAATTTCATATAATAAAAGGAATATATATATATATATAATTAATTCATTTAATATATTTCATATATCTAGATCATGGGGAAATGGAAAAGGTTTTGTGGTCTTATTGTACCATATTGTTGTAATATGAAACCGGGTTTGAATGAGTAGAAACACAGTTATTAGGAGTAAGATGGAAGGTGTTTGAGACTCGACCTTACATAAAATATCTTTGAATCTCTATGTGAGATTCCATTATGTGAATTAATCCCCGTCTAGATCTCAAATATAGACACCATTAGAATAAACCTCAAGATGAGGAATTCAATTCTAAAGCCTACAATAATGATCAAGATAATACATACAAATGGGAATTTTGGTTGAATGAATTTGTGGTTCGGACTGGGATTAGAGATAATAGAGTCACTAAATATCTTGTAATGATGGTTGTAACATCCCATCCCAAATCACTATAATTGAGCTAGACTGCTACATGACCTAAATTGAGCTTCCATATATGTGAGGGGTTGCCGACTAGGAGTGTGGGTCCTAAGTGGAACCATGTGAAAACTATTCTCTAAATTAAAATGGATGAAAACAAATAAAAACCAGTCATATGATAGTATATGATTAGTGTAAATAGATCCAAAAAACATACATGTTATATTAATGACTGATGAAATAATAGATATAAATTTCAAATAGATATACAGTAGATGATATCCCAGTTTTTCGATCATGTATATAGATCAATAAATGTATAAAACTACATGGAGGTTTCTAACTACTAAACTCACCTCATCATAGTATCCTAGGTCATATAGAGCTATCCTTCTAGATGATCAACCCCTGAATCATCCCAACTGATTCCTGCAATAGGTGAGGGGTGTCTCTATTACCAATGTGCACTGGCTCCCTAACCAAGGTGTGATTACAACTTAGTAGAATTCCAATAATGGTTTCAAATACCCAAAGAAATATATAGTGTATATTCTTATAAAGATCATAGAAAAATGTAAATACAAATATATAACTATGAAACATATAATATTATCTAAAAGACCATACATTAATAATAATCATGTGCTCATTGGTCAGCTTCTTACAAAGTGTCCTCGATCCCAAACTGTACATTAGTATTCTCTAGGATAGACGGACAATCATAAATGATGTTAGGAATGATCATTTCAAGTGCTGAGTATATTCTCATATAACTTGTAATTATTATAAAATAAATTCTGAGTTAGCACAAAAGGTTCCATACTAAAGATTCACTTTAAGTAATTAAGCCATTGAGTCTTATGTCAGGAAACATGGCTAGCCATCCACATGGATTAGACACATATCTCTCAGAATCCCCAATTCATCGAGAATATAATGTTATTGAAAATCCAAAAGGGATTGAGAACTGGTATGTTCATAGAATCCACATGGCATCAAGCTATGTTCATGCCACCAAGATATCCTGCTCATTCTATAATCGTGGTTTTATATAGTTTATACTTACCCACATCTGAAAACCATATCATGAAGGTCCACCTATTCTAGATATAAAAGAAATACCTTGGAATATATGCCCAACCAACATAAATTGGTAGAACACAAAAGATATGCAAAACACATCATGTCATCGTCAGGGAATAGTAACAACAAACAAAAAATCCATCATTAATAAAACATGGTATTATATGAAATATAATCACACTAATGAAATACAACATCATAAAAAAGGGTCTCACATCTATTCACACAGCAACATTCTATCGGAATTAAACATGGAAAAAAGCTCTATCTATGTATGTATCACATCAAGGGAAGTATTTTTCACATATAAAAAAAGAATGGAATATATTCATGAGACATAAAAGAAACTCATGTGATAAAAATCAACATATTTATCAAGCTATCAAAGAATAATAATTGAAATTATAATCTCACATATTTTATGGATCTATGTCACAATTATCATAGAAACACGCCCCATGGTTTCCATATAGTCTAAGGAACTCATTTGTGATCATGCTTTGGCTATTGGTGATCTTTAACCAGCTAGTGAATAATGTTTGAACATGGACCTTATCACATTGTCCAATTTAATTAAGTATGTCCTGTAAATTAATTATGAATTAAGGGTCATTAATTTATAATGAATTATTAATTATAAAAAATATAATATGAATTGATGGTAATTATCACAACTGAAAACCCCCATATCTAATGACCATAAATGATCGTAATAGAATAAGGTATAGTACAGATACCACCTAGAACAATCACAGCTAACATTATACCATGAAAATCTGAACTGGTCTATTGACTCCCCGAAGTCCATTCGACCTCCATCAATTTCCCAGAGATTCTAAGTCAATCTATGGAAATATAAATAATTTATTATAATGAAAATATAATATTGTTAAACTAGATAAAAAATACCATAAATGAGGGTGAATGAATACATTCATAAAGGCTTGAAAGTTGATGAAGTCAACATTTTCCATGAAATTCTATTCAAACCATGTCAACACGTTTCTTGACTAAAACCACTAACTATATATGATTTTTTAAAATTCCAATTATTTTATTTACATATTAATAATATACCACATGTGATAATAGATTTCCCACTCTAGAATAATTTCAAAATTATCCTTTTATTCCATTGCATTTTTTTGAATATTATTCCTTAAAATATAAATCCAAATTGACAATTGATTATAAAAACTATCTCTAGAATAATAAAATATGATGAGAAAAATTGTTATTATTCATTAACATAATTATGGATTATTATCATTCCACAAATTTTCTACCATTTTCATCAGGTGGAATCAAAATTCATAAAGTCAAATTATTGTGAAAATATTTTTGAAAATCATATCCATGATTATTTTTTTTGAAAAAAATGATACCTATTTAGTATTGGAAGGTTTTGGGGTGCTTGGAAACTGGATGAAGTGTGTACCTTGATCGAAGAAATAATCATCTCTTTTAAATGAAGGAATTTTGGACTTTTTGGGATCAACATGTATCTCCCAAACTAAATGAATAAATGGTTGGAATATAATAATGATGGGAATAACTTCTACTAGATAATAGTAATGACAACCACAAATTATATCAACCCTTTATTTGTACATTAATTGTGTCCGGAAATAAGAGCAATATAATCTCCTTAAATATTCAATTTAGGGAATAATGAGTCAATATTATTTATGTCTCATGATTTTTAAGAATTTAATGTCGTCAAAATTGGTTGGAGGTGGAAACAAGGAAGAATATATGGAAATCCTGAAATAAAATGGTAAATAATTTCTTCCCATACTTGAGTGCAATACATTATGTAATGGTAAATTAATTTATATGTATGTATTAAGTCTTGGAATCGATTACCATTACATAATAGTTGAGACCTATGTAAACATTTTTTTCATTTGATAGCAATTATTTATCCTTACATGGGTAGGGAATACTATTATGTAAGTCTCTTACCCTTATTCAGTGGTGAGGGTTACCCTAGCACAATTCTTCTAAATATAATGGTACCAATAAATATGTATGTTTTTACCCTCATCTGGGTTGTTGTTACAGTTAAACAGTGTCTGGTACCCTTATATCGGCAACGAGTACCCTTGCAAAAGAAATTCATTACCCTAACATAAGATCCTGGTACCCTTAAACAGCATATGGTACCCTTACATTTTTTCATTGGACATTAAACATAACATTATTCATATCATGGTTTCACTTAAATAACACAATCGATCAATTTTTTACACATATGTAACTCAAAATAATTTATCATTTCCCTTACACATATATGTAAAATTCCTATCTCCCATTACACCAAGGCTTAAAACTCACTTTACCCTTATATAGACACATTGTCTTGTTTAAAGATAGCAATTTAGAGGAAAAATGTAAAATTCTCACCCAAATGACCACTAAATTATAACCAAAATGGGTAATAACAAATAGTTCAGTATAATGGAATTCAAGACACACAGTTTGTTTATGTAGTTTCTTTTCTAAAAATATCAAACTCATGCGTTAGGGGAGAGGGTCATGTTTCACCATAACCTAAGGTAATTCAGAAATATTTATAATAATGTGGAAACCAAAAACCTAATATTGAAATTATAATTATTAATTGATAGATTTTGGGATATGTTCAAATATCAGAGGTCCAGTTGTAACTACATATCATGTCTTTATAGGAATCAAGACATAAGATGTTATTGAATGAGGAAATTTTTTTCTAAAGGAAGAATCGTGGACCATGAGATATTACACTAATTTGAATATATTATAATGGAAATGGACAAGGGAAGAGTCCACCTTTAGTTTTTTGAGGAGGACTGTATGGAAGGTCTCATGCCATAGTGTTCAATATCATTTTCTAGGACTAGATTCAATTTTTTAATCATCTTCTCCTCAATCGTGCTATCAAGAGTTAATCACTAGGACCTCCAAGCCCACATGATTCATGAATATTTAAAACAACCATATATAACATGTAAATCATAAAAATCACATAAGAAAACATAGTATGGAATATATAGGGTGAAATTTCTTCTTGACATAATAAATGAAATACTACAATGGTTTTTCGTCTATGATGGAATATGAGGCTAAGGGTGAGGAAAATTTATTGTTGGTCCTAGGATAAATGATCCATGTGTCACTATATATCGTACTAGAATACGATTCAGGAAAAACATATTTATTATAATATAGTAGAATTATTTTAACTTGAGGAAAGATAGTATAAATTCTGATCCATATAGTGAGGGTCCTTCTATGATTCTAACTCTAATATATGTAGGTAAATATAAATTAAGTAGTCATACATAATAAATTTATAGTCTTTCAATATAAAAAAACATGTCGTGAAATTTAACATTGCACCACATGGAAAAAGGGGAATTTTTTTCCTTTGAGTTTTCTTGATGTTAAAGAAAAAACAAGAAGTACAGATCCAATATAGATATTGAACTAATTTTTCAAAAAGTTTATGAAGATGATCCATTATGAATAATTTAATTTCAAATAAGGTAGAATCAGTGTCAGGTAGTTTAACCTCATGTGGATGTTACCTCAAAAAGGCTGCATTATGTCATTTGGAAAGGATGTTAACTAGGAATTTTAATATCATTCAATGAGGATGATGTGAAGAAACATGAAATTAAAAAATTTAATTCATCAAGAATCATAAATAGGTTGAGATTCTGATTAGTTACCCATTAATTATGACCATGGTTTAAGATCTACTAGATTTGAAATTATATATGACATAAATTCCCTCACATTTTGATTTAGTTTTTGGAGGCTTATTCCCATGTATCAAGGAAAATATGTGTGTTAGTACTATCTAGGAATCATATAATTTGTGTAGAAAAACATTCTTATTAATGTATCGATAAACTTTTTCTTAAATCCCTCCTTATTGTGCAGTGTGTGCAACATTCTCATATAAAGAATATCAAATTCATCCAGTAGGTCCTAAGAATAATCATATTTACGAAAATATTTCGAAATTGAAATGATAAGAAAGAGTAGTTAAACCACATTGGGTAGGACTACTTCCTTCTCATATAGGGGTCCATATGTGGTGTCTTTCATAATGGTGTAGGTTGTGGAATGATAAGCCCAAAAATCATGTAAGAGCTTATCTATTTATGAGTTCTTATATATTTCCACCATAATCCATTTAATGTTTGATAGAGTTTTAATGAAAACATCTGTTGTTTCATTTTACACTACATGGTAGTGGGATGAGTGGTTGGAATGTATGTATTACTCTCTATAAGTCATATAAAATTCATAATATTAAAATTTTATTGTTTTTCCTATTAATATTGTTTAAGGAATACCAAATCGAGTGATGATGTTTGAATTCATAAAGCTGAAAACGGCCCTCATTCTGACCTGGTTGAGGGATATAGCCACATCCCATGTGGGAAAAATTAAAAGAATTAAATATGTACTTAAATTATTTTATTATAACTTCAAAATATGGTATCCTGACATATATTCACTTGATTGTGACTAGACATGAATATATGGTGGTATTCAATAGTTATTGAGGAAAATGGATAAAGTTGATGGGTATCAGAAAAACATGCAGTCATTTATTATGGAAACAAAAAAGTATCCAAACAATCTTGATATGGGGAGATAGATTGGTTCCATACTAATGATCATTGCATGTGCCTAACTGGAAATCTTAAATTATGGTGAGGATTTCGTTCACCATTATGTGTTTGAGGATATTATCATTAATTTGAGGTACCAATTCCTAAAATCATGGGATCGGGGAAAGAACTGCATTCTTTAATCATCAATAATGATGATAATTTAGTTTACCGAAGCTAAAATAATAATTATTTTAAATCAATTCCATTAATTTAAAATTAAATTTGGAAAATAATCACCCAATACCTAGAATATTATGTTTAGTTTCATTGAGGTTCTTCTATATCTGAATCTTATTTTATGATTCTTGTGTACATTTATCTATAATTATTAGACAATAAACTCCCTTTTAGAAATCACATATTTTATACTCTTATTCAAAACATGGGGAATGAAAATATAAGAAAGGGATGATCTCAAACACTTTATAAGGGAAAACATATCAGTAATTATTCAAGGGTTATAAATAGTGATATGTAAAAATCAATCCATTAGAGATGTATATTATTAAAATTAACATGGATAAATATGAGTAGTTCAAATATCATTATAAAAGGAAATGTAATATCAAATTAAAAATTATATAGCATTGATGAAGAGTGTAAAATAATGGGATAACAAACATGAACCATGGAGAATAATCATAATCATATGTAATGGTACAATAACAATCTCTTGAAACACATAATAATAAGAACGTTTGGTATAAAAATAAAAACATGTTATTATCATATTGTGATATATTTCAATCATTACCTCACATAACACTGTGAATAATAAATTTATGTGCATCATGGTTGGAATAAATAAAATTTCCATGATTCATTTTCTGAACAAACCAATATTTCTACAATATATGTTTTTAGAAAAAAAATATCATTCCATATTTTTTATTTAAACAAAATTACATTGAATAATGTTTTTAATAATAAAATATGCATGGTACAATTTGCGAAACAAAATTCCCACACTATATGTTCTCAAAAAACAAAATTTTGATGTTTTATTTTCTCAACAAATAAACTACACATGCTCAACATAATTATCACACTTTATATCAATCATTATCTATTAAAATTAATGTCTATATAGTAACCCATGCATAAATAATCCACATATATGTTTTCACCTAAAATAAATCATTGATTATATAATAATAAATAAAAGGAATTAAAATGGGTTTCATGTCATTTCAAAATGATTTCACAAAAACTATAATGAATGATTATATTCATTGATACAAAAAATTAAATTACACTAAATTTGTATTTAATAAGGGTAGGTAGCCTCTAATTAATGTATTGGACCTCGAAATACTATATTATCCTTTGAATTGAAGGGGAAAATGGAATAAAATACATATATAGTATTTAAAAAATAATTCAAAAATTTCTTATATTTAAAATAAATTATGAATCAATTTTTAAAAGATCGATTTTGAGAAATTGAAAATAATAAATTTTAAAAATAAATATTTAGAATGAAATCTCATAAAAGAATTTTTGAAAAATAAAAAATTTCAAAAAAGGAGAAATGAAATTTTTATAAAAAATTATTAATTTTAACATGGCTCTAAAATAATGTATGTTTGAAATAGAAAAAAAGGTTTCAAACAGATTAATTGAAAATATTTTTGAAATCATTTATTTCTAAGAATAAACATCAATAATAAATCATTAATAAATAAATAAATATTTCAAAAATCTAATGTGATATTTTATTAAACACATTATGTTTAAAAACAACCATTAATAATGGATCATTAAAAAAGATATTAAAACAATATGAATGTATGGTGTAGTGAAAGATAATACAAATGAATAGGGATATAAAAATATTTAAATATATTAAAAAAATTATGAATTCATACATCATAAAAAGAAAATAAAAATTCATTTTAAAAATTTGTGTTTTTAAATGTCATGATAAAAAGGGATATAAAATAATTTGGTTTCATAATAAATTATTATAAAATTAGAGGGAATATAACACATGGACATGAATGATAAAGGGTTTACATTGGAAGGATGAGAATTAGTCTTAATAATATTATCATTTTATGAGAAATAAATTCTTCATAGATGGATAGGTGAATTATAATTTTATCCCAAGATAGTAATATAAAAGACAATATAATAAAATTTTATTATGGATGAAGACATGTTTGGAATAAGGAAGCTCCAGAAGAAATATCACAACTCAAAGACTGATATTTTGAGTTGTCAATATCGTTTACAGGTTAAAAAATTATGAATAAAAATACCATGAAAGGGAGAAATTGAAATTAAACATAATATATCAATATTAAAATAAAATTAATTATATTTTCTGTCAAATTGTAAGTATAGACACAATTTAAATATAATTAACTGCATAAGAAAAAGATGTCCCAAGTAAAGGAAGATGATACAAAACAACCTTTCATCATCATTATCATTATTATTGTAAACCCAAAAGGTATAAAATTAGAATTATTTTTAATCAATCATATTTATTGAAAAAATATTATAACAAATATACATTTCAAATATATATACCATAAAAGAATCATATGGGGAATTCCAACTATATCTTAGATAAATATAATTGAAATGAAAAAACCATTACTTTTATTCTATCATAGTCGAGAAAATATCTAACTTCCTATATAAAATTATAAATATCATAGTAACCAAATTTATAAAATTATTCAAATATATATATAATTTTATAATATTTATTTATTATCATTTATTTCAAATATATTAATCATTTTTATTTTATTTTTGTATCATAGAATGTTATTTTATAAGATTGTCTGGTTTATAAGAAGATTCATTTTGATAACATTAATTCTTAGTTAAATATGAAATATACATAAATATAAGACCATTAAAGTTAATATAGTATATTTTTCATAATTAATAATAATGTTTTGATTTAAATTCATATGTATTTTAGTTAATATTTATGAAGCAAAAGTCACGGATGAGCATGTTTTGGTAATTTTTATGAATATGGGTGGCAACTTAATAACCACTAAGATACCTTCATTAAAATTATAAAAAATATATATTAAAGAATAATAATGATATTATTTATATTTTATTGTTTGTGAATAAATATATATATTTTTATAAATAATCAAATAAAAGAGTTGAGAACCAAATACATTGTAACAGCCCGAGATTTTATGAAAAATATTCTTTTTAATTTTATTAATGTCTTGTGTTGTACGCTACACCAAAAGGAGCTTGCACAACACGCATCCTTGACTTGCCTTGCATTACACGCAATCGCAACCTTCCTCGATAGCGTGTTTAGTACGCAATACTGAGTTTCACGAAACAACGATATGCTATTAAAATATTATTAAAACTAGCCGTTATGAATAGTAATAACCACTTTTTAAAATTTTAGAAATTTTAGCTCTCAAAATGGACTTCATTTTTGGATTCGGAGTATCGAATTTATCCTAAGGTGAAATTTTGGTACATTTCGGATAACATTCATATTCTGATTAATAGTGAAAATTACTAAATTATAATTAAAAACAACTTTTTTAATCGAAATAATTAATAGTGATAAATTATTAATTTGAGTGGTTTTAAAGTATATTTAGAATATATTTTTACAATTTAATACAATGTTGGTCATTGGATGTAATTTCACATTTAAACCAGACATAATCAAGTGTCAATCTTTTGATAGATATTGTTTCATAAAAAACACGCTATTTGTTTTAACAGCGGGATTTAATTATAAAATTAATTAATGCAACTTCTATGTTATGAATTTGGTAAAATAGACTTCATTTTTGAATTCGGAATATGAAATATATCTTAGGATGAAATTTTGGCATTGTTCTGAAAAACATCAATTTTTGATGAATAGTGAAACTACTAAGTGGTAGTTAAAAAAACTGAATTTTTCATAAAACATAATTTTACCGCTTCTGTGAATGGAATTTAAAAAATCCGAGAGACACGGTTGATTTCAGTAAGTAAAATGTGGTTCAATGAGATGAAAATAATTTTTGGTAAATAGTAACTTTTTACTTTTATTTACCACGGTTAAAAGTAAATATGGTAATTAAGGGTAACAATGATACCCTAACACATGTCCTAATTCTATTGGACAAGTGTATATCGACCACAAACAACATTAAGTGTAAAATATCATCATTTAGGCCCACTTGGATTAGATTAGGACATTTATTATTATTTAATTCAAAGAAGAGTTAAAAGAGTTAAAATAAAAGTTTATTTACTAATTTTTTTTTAATATAGGGTTATACATAAGATAAATTCGATTTTAAACATTCATTAGAAAGCTAAAAATATTTACTACATAATGGTATTTTATTTGTAATTTTTACACATCAAATAATTTAATTTATTTATGACACAAAGATGATGCAGTAATTATTTTATTAATGAAATATTGACATAATTGATATTATAAATACCAAAATAAATGTAATTTAAGACTTTTTATGAATCCCACTAATTTTCTCAGTTACTATGATATATTAGTGTTGATTGAATCAACTTGGTTCGAACATATAATTCTGTTATGACTTTCACAAAAATAATATATCAAATAGTGTCAAAATTGACACAAAATAGTTTTTAAATCTAATATTATATTATTAATTGTTATTTTATTCCTAAAAATCTATGGTTCGGCAAAAAGACATATCTAAGGATATATCTATTAATAATAAACAACTTGGGGTTCGTTTGGCATGTTATAGTAAGTGTATTAACCATATAGTGTAAGAAAACAAAAAGACACGGTAAAAGTTAAATTATTTAACTTAGAGTTAAATCTAATTGATAAGGTCAAAATAATAACCTAAACTTGTCTACATCCGATTGGTTGATAGGATTTCAACCCATCCCCACTTTAGCTTCGAAATAAGACCCTTTGGAACCATTATAAACCGATTTTGACTTTAATATAAAATAATACTTTGAGATATTCCTAAGGTGCCCCTCTCCTCTCTTATAAAAGGATACCTCCTCCCCCTCCTCCTCACACCAAATTGAGCACTCAAGCTCGGCCAAACCCTGCCAAAATCCCTTCTCCACTTTCCTATAATAATCCTAGAGGTCCTGGTCTTCTTCAAAGACCAATCTTAGTTCCCTAAGTGAAGGATTCAAAAAGGCGTTTCAAAGAAGAGGTAATATCCATTACCGATCTTTTCAATTTCTTTCTTCTTCAACTTCTTCTTCTTTAGTTGTTTCATGATAAAGTAATAACATCAGTATTTCTTATATACTTATATGTTATTATAAATATGAAACAACTATAATTAACCTTCTATCTATCCTACAGAAAAAGGAAATCACCGCGCGTGCGTACGTACGGAATACCGTCTCCACACCGTGGTGTAATCTATTTTCCGCCACCACCTTAATTGGATGGGTATAATGGTGTAAAGAATAACAATACATAGTTATTACAACATCATATTGATTCTGATAAATTGTATAATCCACTCCAATTCAATTCAATATTTATGGAAATGATATCATCGCTTGTGCGTACGTACGGACTACCGTCTCCACGACGCGATGAGATTCATTCTCCATGTTAAACATTTAAGAATGATTATAAAGTATATATATGAAATAATAATGAAATATATGAAATTACAAAGATAATGGATTTATGTATATATATATATATGTATTTCATCTACTTACTTCCATTCAAGACAATAAGGAAAGGAGAACAGCGTTCATGCGTACGTACGGACTACCGTCTCCATGAACGGTGTTTTTCATTTCATTTATCTATCTATTATATATATATATATATACTGAATATATATGATATATAAATCATATTTTATATTCTGGATGTAAGTAAATCATGATATAAGTAATAATAATGTCAAGAACAACAAGTCAAAACACCTACGATAAATGAAACGATTTTACCGAAAACACTTCTTTAACATGGAATTTACAAAAGAACGGGTAATATAATGTCACAAGTGAACCATATATGATATCATAACAATGAATATGATTCTGTAATAAGTCAATAACATTATTTAAATCATTATACAGGAGGATCGGACACATACGAAGCAAATCGGACCTAAGGTAAGGGAAATATCACAATCTCATTTTTATCCAAGATTGTTTATACTTTGGCATTTACTGGGATGTATTTTATCATCCACATCCATGTTTCATCAATATATAATATTATTTCCATCCACCTACAATTGTTTAAATCCATTTTTACCCTTCGGTGAGTTTTTATTAATATGTATGAAAGGAATCTTTTGTCGTTTTTCGTACGAGGTACTTTTTGACTTTTCCGACAAAAATACGAAGAATGTTTTTTTAACTTATACGGCATGAATAGATTTTTAAAACATTATTTCCAAGAAACTTCCTTTACAAGTTTTCAAGTTTATTTTTAATCAACTTCTTTTATTTTAAAGTCGTATGACATGTTATGAAAGGAAAAATGTTTTTGAAGTAGAAAGGATATATTCCTCAAGAATGGAGTTCAAGTATTTTATCAAAATTATTTTCCATCTAAGATAATAAAAGGGTTCTGTTTTTATCCCTATGATTACATTGGTTTGATTATGTTGTGATGGAAATATTTTTATGAATTCATTTATCTTATATGAATTGTTTTATGATGTCTTGTTGTTTAAGAATCCCATTTTTATTGCATGGGTTACGCTATGATGTATGTTTTATGATTATGTGGCACACATAAGAAAGGATTCATTATAAGATGGGTGGGACCTATATCTCCCTCCGATGCATTGGGTAAAGATTTTATATCTCATGAGATAGACAGGGCTGGAATGGTAGGTTATACCGGTTCAGTGAAACCGGACTGAAACGAGGGTTACTCGATTCAGAAAGGGACTTTGTCCACTAAGATAGTCTTGGCAATGAGTCTTGACTAACAAGAAATGATTCTTTATGATTATGTGTGAATTCCACAAAGTTTCATGTTTTAAGTTATGATTATTGTGATTACATTTAACTGCCATGATTTATCCAATGTTATGAAATTATGCTCTCTTTTGCAGGTTAAGATTTCCAAAATGTTATGTTCTTATGAATACAATGTGATTGATATTTCTTTTGTTTACCCATACTGAGCATTTGAGCTCACCCTTTTATGTTTTCTTTTCCCCATGATATAAAGAAAGGTTTTAGGAAAAAAAAGGAAGATCTTTATAAGAGATGTTGAAGATCTTTCACCACGATTAGAAGATTACGTTCTGAGTTTCCAAAGACACTAAACTATTACGATCCTTATGTGTGTGTTTTTGTTATGTACTAAATATTCCGCAAATGTAATGTAATTTCAATGTACGTTAAGCTTCGGTTCTTTACAGTTGGTATCAGAGGAAATGTTTAGTCAACCTTTGGAAACTAGGATGCGAGAACTTTAGTGAGATCCCTAGAGATATTTCTAAGGTATTTATAGGGATGTCCCTAAGGATAAGTATACGTATAAGATACAGTCCTAGAACTACGCTAACGATCATAGAATTAAACCTAAGATGTTAGATATTGAAGGTACTCCCCCTTTATTATGTTGTTTTCCCTATCATGATTTTTGCCTCTCACACTATTCTTTTTGGGTTTTAGACGATGGCTGGAACCCGAAGGAACCGTGTTGATCAATGCAATGGACAATGCAATTATTGTCCTCCTGAACAAACAAATGTTATGGGAGATGGAGTGCAAAATCTTATTGCTATACTTACACAAGCTATGAATCATTCTGGACTTCCAAATGAGAAGAGAAGGGAACAATATTCTATTGAGTCCTTCATGAGGCAACGTCCACCTTCTTTCAGTGGGTCTTCTGATCCACTTGTTGCTGAACAATGGATCAGTACAACTGAAAAGATATTTTCAGTTCTTCAATGTTCTGAACATGATAAAGTCATCTTAGCAGTGTATCGTTTGGAAGGTGATGCTGATCAATGGTGGAATCTTATTAAGAATACGAGGCAAAGGGATGAAATTGAGTCCATGGAATGGGACGAGTTCAAGAACTTATTTTTCAGTAAGTAATTCCCTCGTATTCTTCGAACAAAGATGGAGAAGGAGTTTCTTGAACTAAAGCAAAAGGATGATAAATCTGTTGGTATATACGAAGCGAATTTTACAAGACATGCAAGGTATGCATCTGGCATTATCATCCAACCTGAAAGTAAAGTTGATCGATTTTTCAGTGGCCTAAAACCAAGTCTTCGAAGGGCATTAGCTATAAGAGACTTCGGTAGCTATGAAGAAATTGTGCGTTGTGCTATCAAGGTAGAAATGGAAGTTGGTGTTACATATCCATCTCATGGTTTTGACAAGAAACGAAAGATGGAGTTCAAGGAGAAATCTCAGAATAATGGTGAAAAGAAGATGAATGTTTCCTTATGCACAATGTGTGGAAAGAAGCATGGTGGAGATTGTCTTAAAGGGACTAGAAAATGTTTTAAGTGTGGAAAAGAAGGTCATCGAGCAGCTGAGTGTCGAAGTAATGGAAAAAGGGTTTCTAATGATGTGAATAAAGCAAACACTACAGAGAACGCACCACCAACACTTCAATGCTTCAAGTGAAAGGAAATGGGGCATTATGCTAATAAATGCCCTAATCCAAGGGTTAGTGATGATCAACATGAGCAACCCCTGAAGGCAAAGGACAAAGGGAAGTCACATGCGATCACTATTGGCAATGTTGAATATGACAACGATGTGGTGGAATGATTAAGTGTTTATGTAATGGGATTCCAAAATAATGTGGTATCATTGAGTATTGCAATATTTATTGATGTGGTATTCAAAGTGATTGAGATATTTTTTGGAAATAAGATGATATGCACATAATGAAGGGAAAATGAGAAAAAGAAATGTTTAATAGTATTCATGAGCTCATGATTGATATAAGGACTAAGTGATATCATGGTTTGAGTATATAGAATTTTGAGGATTTTGGTATGTGGAAAGTGTTAACTTTAAACTGCATTCATGTTTTCACTAAGGTATTCAAGAGAATACATGATTAAGGACTTTGAATGTTTGTAATGTGACCAACAAAACATATCTTATGATATATGGGGATCAACGATGGTATTAAATCTCTGGTAATCGTTTTCACTATGTTATGAGAGTGGACTGCAGTATTATGGATAAGCCTAAAGATTGAAATGGATTATATTGGACATAAGTGAGTATTGTTTAAGGATATGAGTTTTTTTTCGATATTATTGATGGGATATTATAGTAATGTAGTTTTAGAAAAAGGACAACCTGCAGGACGGGCGACAGACCATTGCTTCGGACAAGGCTATGGGAATCGAACCCACAACCGAAGTGCGACTGGCCTTTATCGCCTACCACTGGCCTACAGGAAGTCCCTGTTTAGTAGAAACTAGTTTTATTATATTAAGCAGTATGATATATGAAGTATAATTCCATTTTAGGAACCATATGTGATTAATCTCACTATATATCAACTTATGTATATAATTTTTGCTAACCTTTTGTTTGAGATAGATGGAATGACCCGTCATTCTATCACATGATCTGCTAACACTTCACGAATAACAAATTCAACTTCATTTATTTAAGAGATGAAGTCGAAATTGTTCAAGGCATGAACAACAGTGAGATTGTACCCAAATAAAGAAAGTATTTATTCTAATTCAAATTTTCAACTTTAGGGAAATGATCTTGAAAACCAAAAATGTTGTCCTAGTGATCTTATACCTGATGAATCAGATGGTACCTTAGATCGTCACAAATTTATGGATTTGTGATTATTGGATTTTCCATAGCCATGTTCTCTACCACTCTCCATCAGAACATGATGGTCAGATTTCTCTTCCATATCCATATTTTCACCTATGTGGAAACCCAGTGATTAGTTTATTTGGGTAATCGTTACATTTCATACTTTAGTTTTTAAAGGCAAGTTTTGGTATTCCTTTTTACTATGTGGGTTTCTATTAAAGAAACATTCTAATAGTAAACTATTTATAACCCCGACGATTTTCGAGGGCGAAATTCATTTTAAGGGGGGTAGAATGTAACAGCCCGAGATTTTATGAAAACTATTCTTTTTAATTTTATTAATGTCTTGTGTTGTACGCTACACCAAAAGGAGCTTGCAAAACACACATCCTTTACTTGCCTTGCATTACATGCAATAGCAACCTTCCTCGATAGCGTGTGTAGTACGCAATACTGAGTTTCACGAAACAACGATATGCTATTAAAATATTATTAAAACTAGCCGTTATGAATAGTAATAACCACTTTTTAAAATTTTAGAAATTTTAGCTCTCAAAATGGACTTCATTTTTGGATTCGGAGTATCGAATTTAGCCTTAGGTGAAATTTTGGTACATTTCTGATAACTTTCATATTCTGATGAATAGTGAAAATTACTAAATTATAATTAAAAACAAATTTTTTAATCGAAATAATTAATAGTGATAAATTATTAATTTGAGTGGTTTTAAAGTATATTTAGAATATATTTTTACAATTTAATACAATGTTGGTCATTGGATGTAATTTCACATTTAAACCAGACATAATCAAGTGTCAATCTTTTGATAGATATTGTTTCTTAAAAAACACGCTATTTGTTTTAACAGCGGGATTTAATTATAAAATTAATTAATGCAACTTCTATTTTATGAATTTGGTAAAATAGACTTCATTTTTGAATTTGGAATATGAAATATATCTTAGGATGAAATTTTGGCATTGTTCTGAAAAACATCAATTTTTGATGAATAGTGAAACTACTAAGTGGTAGTTAAAAAAACTGAATTTTTCATAAAACATAATTTTACCGCTTCTGTGAATGGAATTTCAAAAATCCGAGAGACACGGTTGATGTCAGTAAGTAAAATGTGGTTCAATGAGATGAAAATAATTTTTGGTGAATAGTAACTTTTTACTTTTATTTACCACGGTTAAAAGTAAATAGGGTAATTACGGGTAAAAATGATACCCTAACACATGTCCTAATTCTATTAGACAAGTGTATCTCGACCAAAAACAACCTTAAGTGTAAAATATTATCATTTAGGCCCACTTGGATTAGATTAGAACATTTATTATTATTTAATTCAAAGAAGAGTTAAAAGAGTTAAAATAAATGTTTATTTACTAAAACATTTTTAATATAGGGTTATACATAAGATAAATTCGATTGTAAACATTAATTAGAAAGCTAAAAAGATTTACTACATAATGGTATTTTATTTGTAATTTTTAGACATCAAATAATTTAATTTATTTATGACACAAAGATGATGCAGTAATTATCTTATTAATGAAATATTGACATAATTTATAATATAAATACCAAAATAAATGTAATTTAAGACTTTTTATGAATCCCACTAATTTTATCGGTTACTATGATATATTAGTGTTGATTTAATCAACTTGGTTCGAACATATAATTCTGTTATGACTTTCACAAAAATCATATTTCAAATAGTCTCAAAATTGACACAAAATAGTTTTTAAATCTAATATTATATTATTAATTGTTATTTTATTCATAAAAATCTAAGGTTCGGCCAAAAGACTTAGCTAAGGATATCTATATTAATAATAAACAATTTGGGGTTCGTTCGGCATGTTATAGTAAGTGTATTAACCATATAGTGTAAGAAAACAAAAAGACACGGTAAAAGTTAAATTATTTAACTTAGAGTTAAATCTAATTTATAAGGTTAAAATAATAACCTGAACTTGTCTAAATCCGATTGGTTGATAGGATTTCAACCCATCACCACTTTAGCTTCGAAATAAGACCCTTTGGAACCATTATAAACCGATTTTGACTTTAATATAAAATAATATTTTGAGATATTCCTAAGGTGCCCCTCTCCTCCCTTATAAAAGGACACCTCCTCCCCCTCCTCCTCACACCAAATTGAGCACTCAAGCTCGGCCAACCCCTGCCAAAATCCCTTCTCCACTTTCCTAGAATAATCCTAGAGGTCCTGGTCTTCTTCAAAGACCAATCTTAGTTCCCTAAGTGAAGGATTCAAAGAGGCGTTTCAAAGAAGAGGTAATATCCATTACCGATCTTTTCAATTTCTTTCTTCTTCAACTTCTTCTTCTTTAGTTGTTTCATGATAAAGTAATAACATCAGTATTTATTATATACTGATATGTTATTATAAATATGAAACAACTATAATTAACCTTCTATCCATCCTACGGAAAAAGGAAATCACCGCGCGTGGGTACGTACGGAATACCGTCTCCACGCCGTGATGTAATCTATTTTCTGCCACCACCTTAATTGGATGGGTATAATGGTGTAAAGAATAACTATACATAGTTATTACAACATCATATTGATTCTGATATATTGTATAATCCACTCCAATTCAATTCAATATTTATGGAAATGATATCATCGCTTGTGCGTACGTACGGACTACCGTCTCCACGACGCGATGAGATTCATTCTCCATGTTAACCATTTAAGAATGATTATAAAGTATATATAAGAAATAATAATGAAATAAATGACATTACAAAGCTAATGGAGTTATGTATATATATATTTATTTCATCTACTTACTTCCATTCAAGACAATAAGGAAAGGAAAACAGCGTTCATGAGTACGTACGGACTACCGTCTCCATGAACGGTGTTTTTCATTTCATTTATCTATCT
This sequence comes from Viscum album, assembly GCA_963277665.1. Classification (NCBI taxonomy): domain Eukaryota; kingdom Viridiplantae; phylum Streptophyta; class Magnoliopsida; order Santalales; family Viscaceae; genus Viscum; species Viscum album. Next base: position 787,893,584 of record OY728128.1, on the reverse strand, counting down.
ATTATATATATATATATATATATACTGAATATATATGATATATAAATCATATTTTATATTCTGTAAGTAAGTAAATCATGATATAAGTAATAATAATGTCAAGAACAACAAGTCAAAACACCTACGATAAATGAAACGATTTTACCCAAAACGCTTCTTTAACATGGAATTTACAAAAGAACGGGTAATATAATGTCACAAGTGAACCATATATGATATCATAACAATGAATATGATTCTTTAATAAGTCAATAACATTATTTAAATAATTATACAGGAGGTTCGGACACATACGAAGCAAATCGGGCCTAAGGTAAGGGAAATATCACAATCTCATTTTTATCCAAGATTGTTTATACTTTGGCATTTACTGGGGTGTATTTTATCATCCACATCCATGTTTCATCAATATGTAATATTATTTCCATCCAACTACAATTGTTTAAATCCATTTTTATCCTTCGGTGAGTTTTTAGTAATATGTATGAAAGGAATCTTTTGTCGTTTTTCGTACGAGGTACTTTTTGACTTCTCCGACAAAAATACGAAGAATGTTTTTTTAACTTATACAGCATGAATGTATTTTTAAAACATTATTTCCAAGAAACTTCCTCTACAAGTTTTCAAGTTTATTTTTAATCAACTTCTTTTATTTTAAAGTTGTATGACATGTTATGAAAGGAAAAATGTTTTTGAAGTAGAAAGGATATTTTCCTCAAGAATGGAGTTCAAGTATTTTATCAAAATTATTTTCCATCTATGATAATAAAAGGGTTCTGTTTTTATCCCTATGATTACATTGGTTTGATTATGTTGTGATGGAAATATTTTTATGAATTCCTTTATCTTATATGAATTGTTTTATGATGTCTTTTTGTTTAAGAATCCCATTTTTATTGCATGGGTTACGCTATGATGTATGTTTTATGATTATGTGGAACACATAAGAAAGGATTCATTATAAGATGGGTGGGACCTATATCTCCCTCCAATGCATTGGGTAAAGATTTTATATCTCATGAGATAGACAGGGCTGGAACGGTAGGTTATACCGGTTCAGTGAAACATGACTGAAACGAGGGTTACTCGATTCAGAAAGGGACTTTGTCCACTAAGATTGTCTTGGCAATGAGTCTTGACTAACAAGAAATGATTCTCTATGATTATGTGTGAATGCCACAAAGTTTCATGTTTTAAGTTATGATTATTTTGATTACATTTCACTGCCATGATTTATCCCATGTTATGAAATTATGCTCTCTTTTGCAGGTTAAGATTTCCAAAATGTTATGTTATTATGAATACGATGTGATTGATATTTCTTTTGTTTACCCTTACTGAGCATTTGATCTCACCCTTTTATGTTTTCTTTTCCCCAGGATATAAAGAAAGGTTTTAGGTAAAAAAGGAAGATCTTTATAAGAGATGTTGAAGATCTTTCACCACGATTAGAAGATTACGTTCCGAGGTTCCAAAGACACTAAACTATTACGATCCTTGTGTGTGTGTTTTTGTTATGTACTAAGTATTCCGCAAATGTAATGTAATGTCAATGTACGTTAAGCTTCGGGTCTCTACATACATCACTTTTTTGGAGGAAGTAGTTCGTAGTTTTGTATGAGTGATGAGTCCAATTTCTATAGAAAGGTTGAAGATAGAAAAAATAATAAAAAATAATTAATTTGACATATTTTATAAACATAATATTAATCATTTAAATATACTCTTATGACCATTTTTTGTAGGGTGGTTATGTAAAATCAATGACGTCATTCAAGGATGTTATATTCCGCACATACGCATGAAAACTACTTCATTTTTCAAATAGTTTAAGAGTATGATCGAAAATAAATGTACCATTTATATAATAAAATTTTAGAATATTAATAATATGTGTTGTATCATTATTTCAAGGATAAAATACATTTTAGGGTGAATAAGAAGAATGTAATTATGAGAGTTCAATTGAGAACATTACCCCCCCCCCTTTGAAAAATAATTTATTAGGGAATGAGTTAAATTAATCATTTCCAATTGTAAAATAATTATTATATGATGAGTTATGTTATATAATCCATTAATAATTTATTTGGATCCACGTATTAAAAATAGTTTTTAGTCCTCACCATATGTTTTTTAACTTTTCACTTTTTGGTTTTTACGTTGGTAATTAATAATTTCCCAAGTAATTAAATATGTGATAAATATATAAGATAACTACAATAAGAGAATTATATTTTATAAATCTAAATCAATATTCCATTTATTCTATTTCAATTTCTAAATATGTGATATATAATTCTTAATTGAAAATAAATAATATACCAAAATGTTTTTCTTTTGAAAAAGAATGATGCTATAACCATTAGGTGTTCATAATATTTTGAAAAATTAATTACAAATTAAATAAGTGATAATATGTCATTATATATGTGAAAAAATCATATCAAATACATTATAAAAAATAATAATGTAAATTTATTAGAGAAAAATACAAAGATATTGATAAATAAAAATGTTCAAAATAACCCAGTCATCGTTATCATTATCATTAACATTAATCATAGTAATCATAATTCGATGGATAAAAATAATGTTTACCTGATTAAATAAAATAAAAAAATTTTATATAAAATAAAACATATATTTTTGTAATAAATTTCTATTATTGATGAAAACTATTATATATATATGATAATAAAAATATTTTTATGGTAAAATATTGCTTATGTTTACAAAATCATTATACATGGCATTAATAAACTAGACATATAATTTTTCTAATAATATATTTTACAATAAGAATATAAAATTTTTTGATGAAAAATCATTGAAGAACATTTAATTCATTCTTTTATTATGAAATTATTATAATATTTATGATAATTGAAAAATTGGCATTTTTTCTCTATTCAAATAAAAATTAATTATTTCAGGAAAAATAAAATATTCACCCTGAGATAATTATAGAAGTATGAGTAAAATAATAACATCAATTTTTTAAAAAAAAATAATTCCCAAATTTATAAATTTATATTCTCAATGAAAATATAATATATAATGAAAAACTTCTTTTATTGAAATATGGACTTATGAGACATTAAGTGTTCTTAATTTTATTATATATTCATTTCTAATTGATTAAAATCTATTTATTTTATACAGTTTCTATTATTCCAAAATTTTCTAAATAATATTCATCCAATATATTTTCGATCATTTTAGTTGAGGGTTTCATATGGAGCACACTATAGGCCACAAAATTAATTTGGAGAAAAATATATTCATATATCACGAGGTTTTTCATTATCAACCATTAAATTTTTCCCCCTTAATTTTAATTATCACAAATAAATTAAATAGATAAGGGTATCTAAAATATTAATATGACTTGGGATATAATTTCTAATGGGATATAGATCTAACTAAATTAGATATTAATGGGAACATTTTCATCCAAAATATGATTCTTAAAGAGTTTCATGAGAAATAGATATCCAAACAAAATTTTCATAATTTTCTTCACATAAATATAATATATGAAAAATGATTATGATTTTATATAGTAAAATAAGAATAAATTACCTTGTGAATATGAAATCACATTCCTAAAAAATTTTCTTAAATGAAACCATTATTTCAATATGTGAAACTATCATTTAAACTATGTCCTATCTAGACAAACTAGTATCTCTATTATTTTAACCTATTCTATCTATTCTCAAATTTATATTAGGTTTGTTATCATACTACATTACATATTATGTCATCAAATCCCATTTAAATTCATCATAATGGTTTGTAAAGTGTATTCTAATCACCAAAAAAACATCCATTAGGAGTGTCACGTGAGGGATGCAATTGAGGCTCTTTTCTATGAACTAGGTGAATAGTAGGTTACTACCCAAGATTCCTTTTCAAGGTTATTACCCTTATAATAATCTTTGAAAAACATGCTACTACATGTTTTTATCCAGATCGGGAGTTCATTTATAACTAAATTAGTTACTCAAAACATTAAATAAATTACAATTTATACTATACATAAACTTATCGATATGATTTTCATAATTTTATTATATCCATAATAAAAAAACCATGATCTAATTCCAACTGAGGTTTCATAAACACACACTCTTAGTAATATTATAAAAACACTATATTTAAAGACTAATATTGATAATAATATGAGATTAACCAACATAAACATATAATTTTTTATAATTTACAAAATTTAAATATTACACATGAAAAATAATGACATAGTCCTACGAGTGGATGGTTTACTTTATATGAGGATAAAACAAATCAGAATATTATTTAATATTATTTTTTAATATTTTTCCATAATTAAGCCATACTAGACACTATTAAAGACATCATATAGGTTATAATCTGCTTTATATCCTCTCGAATGGAATCAAAAGAAACAATTGATCTCAAATTATCAATAAGGGAAAAATAATGACCATTTATTCAAAGGATAGATCATAAGATTATGATATAGCATGGGAAAGAGATAAATATATCATAAAAAAGAATATAGAAAAGAATGAGTTATTCATGAATTTTTATAGAAGGAAATATAATCTCAAATGAACTATAATATATCATGGAAAAAGAATATGGAATCTTGATATTATAAATATTTACCATAGACCATAATTATAGAGAATAGTTTGGAAATGTAATAAACCCTTAAAAAATCATTACTATGAAATTTTGTACAAGAATCAGAACAAGGTATCATCATTTTGAGAGCCAATTATATCAATTCATCACATTACATTGTGAAAATAAACCCACACCTAATTTTCTATATAAATAAAATCTTCATAATTTCAATTATGAATAGAAACAATTTCTACGCTATATGTTTCCGAAAAAAATTCCCCTTCTATATATTGTGAACAAAAAAATAGAACCATACTATATATTATTTTCAAATAAAATTCTTAAAGTATTTTTCATAAACAAAAATTATTCTCATACTATATGTTGTGAAAAAAATTCCAACAATTAATGTTTCGAAAGAAAAAAAATTCTCTTTCTCAACATCACTATCATATGTGATATGAAACATTAAACAATGCATGGGATGGCTAAAAATTACCTCAACCACCAATCCCCCAAATATATTCACACCAGATGAAATCAATTGATCCTCATATCATAACGAATTGTTGGGAATAAAATTGGTTTCATATCATTTTCAAATGGTATCATATATATTAAAAATATTGATTAGATCAATTTAAACCCAAAAAAATTATCTCAAATGAATATTTATTTATGTATTTTAGAGGTAAATTAATTAATCATAACTAACAATTATGTAAAAACATTTAAATGAAGACTTTAATGGAAGTAAAATTTAAAATATCATTTATAAAACATTTCTAAAAATTATTAAAAATAGAATAAAATATGTGTCACTTTCAATAAAATATAACTTCTAAGAAATTAAAAAGGTTGTGTTTTAAAATTCATTATTTTGAAAGAACTATCTGTAATTAATCCTTGAAATGTTAAATTTTATGTCTAAAGTGAACAAAAAAATTAAAATCATTTTCATTAAAAAAAATCTTCAACATAAAATATTTATAGAATATATAAAAGTTTCAAAATTGCGAAGTCAAAATATTTTTCAAACTTTTATTTTTAAAAAGAATATTAAATAAATGTGCATTGAAGAGAAATTCATAATTGTTTCAAAAGTGTAAAATAATTTCATTTAAAAAAATGATTAAATATAATCTTCAAAAATTGAGCCATGACAAATATAAAAACAATTATCATAGAAATGCGGAGAGGAAAACAAAACGAAGGAATATAAAATAGATAAAAATGAATATATTTAAATACTTTTTTCCATATACTACATTTTAAAGATGGTAATTAAACATCACTTTGAAAATATGAAATGTGAAATTTAAATATCATATGTGATATCAAATAATTATGTTCCTGAATATAATTTTGAAAATTAGAATGAATATATATCATTAATATGGATTAAAAACATTTTATTTGGAAAGGTTGATAATTATTATTAAAAATGTTATATTTGTATGAGAATACAGTTTATCTTGGAAAGATCTATGAGTTTAAAATAAATTTTTCCACAGGGATGTATAAAAATACAATATAATATAATTTTATCATGGAATAACAATTGTATGGAAGGAAAAAGTTAAATAATAAATATCACAACTCAAATAATGATGTTTTCATTTATCAGTATAACTTGCATATTCAGAATTATTAAATAAAAAATACCCTTGGAAGTGAGGGCATGAAATTTATCATAAATTACTATGAATAATTAAGAATTTGTGATATTATATATCTATTGGGTAGTGTCACAAACCAACTCAGTTTGACCTTGAAATAGTCACCCAAGTCGATATGTGGCAAGGCCCAAGAGGTATTATCGATCCTATCAGACAGGAAACAAGTTTAAGGAAATAAACACTGAAACCAAGGGAATTATTTTTCCAAATATTAAATAAACTAAAAATTATAAAATAATTAGGACATCCCAAATAGTTACACTATTCCAAATTGAACATCATTTACAAAAACTGAAAATAAAACAAAACTATTCAACAAAACTCAAGCTGAACCTGATTAACAAAATGTCTCCATGTGACCAATGAAATTCGTTTCAATATAACAAACATAAATTTCAGGTATCAAATCCAATATTCAAATCTAGGATTATTAGAAACACAATATCCACATTGAAACCAAACATGAAATGTTTCCCTCTTCCGTTTAAAACAATGTTCCTTTCTAAGAAGCCAACATTAACATTTTTGAGGAGCACAAAGATGGTTTCATTAAATAAGTGAGAATGGAGGAATATAAAATTTCCAAAAGGTATTTCAGAAGCCTTTGAAAATCAATCATCACTTTTAAAAATGGGTACATAAAATAATAGAGAAATAAACATGATCACACAATAAGGGAAATAGAATAATAAGCACAAAATAGTAACCATTTAGTGAAGCAGCTCAGTCATATTACATGGATAACTAAGTTCCAAGGGAAATGGGAGAACCTAAGAGCCTAGTGGAATAGTATAGATATACTAAACATCTTGAATCATTCCTATGTAACACCTCAGTCAATGACATAAATTTCTCCCCCATGATCGATCACACCATATATAGTTTGACCAAGAAGGACCATCCAATAGAAAAAAAAACAAAAAAATCAACTACTATGGGCCACTAGCTAGAGAGAAATCTTTAGCTGTTGCAACAACCATTAACCGAAAAACTACTAGTTATTCCAGGTTCACATGTCAAGAATAAATTTCGGGTGAGCCAATAATGCCAACTAACAATACAATCACATGAACATATATCACACACAACCAATTCACTGAAAAATTCACCTATGATTCACCCATCTAAAGAATCTCATTCATTTAAAAAATTTGATCATAATGGATCCTCTTGGAATGGGCCTCCCATAATAATAAACATGAACAAGGTAAGATAATTTGGTAAGGAGATTTTTCAAGATCATTAATTCCACAAAAGATCTCAATTTCCCTTATATACCCTTCATAAAAACACAGTTTTTCAAATAATCATATCCAATTTTCAAAAAATGTCAAAACATACCACCTATCATTTCACAATAATTTTGAAACCCACATTCATGAACTCACACCACATTTTCAAACCAAATCCACTTTCATCAATATTCCATTTGGTAAAAACATCACCATAAAATATCAAATCATTTTAAAAGAGCCAAATACACACCACTTTCATGTCCACGCCATTTGGAATTCCATTTAATAATTCCAAAAAACCATTTAATATTCCACAAATGCATTTAAAAACCGCATTCCATGCATTAAAAACTATATTCCTCTTTCAATTGAAAATTTGGAAATTTATTAGACACTTGTTGTGAATCACATAAAAAAAAGAATACATAAACATTAAAATAATGAAGGAAACAAATTAATTTCTCCTCAAAAAAGTATTCCATAAATCATACATTGCAAATTAACAAATAATAAAGTTGAGAAAATAAATAAACCAATGATTCCTAATTTTAATGGACATATGTAAAGAGAAACCATCCTAAAATCAAATGTGCATCAACAATGCCAACAAAAAACAACTCCACAAGGGTTAAAAGATGAATGAACAACCAATAGAAATCATAATCACTCAAAACACCCACTTTAAACACAGAAAAACATGGACCTAAAATCCACATGACCAAGGGAGAAAAAGAAATGAAGATAAAACAGAAGGATAAGGAAGTGGAAGAAGAGAGGAAAATATTACCATAAGAAATCCCCAAAAAACGTTGATGAAACCCTAGATCCATGATTGGGAGGAGGAGATTAGTCTTGAAAAGGACGGTGCATGCCCCCTTTAGGTCACACGAACAAGTTGAAGAATGAATTGTGTATTTTTTGGTGAAATCCTAAAGAGGATGGAATGGTAAGAAAAAAATTATTATTTACATGGATTGATAAAATGATTTTTCCAAATGGAATTCCAAATGGCGTGGATACCATGTTTACCTCATTATCCTAGTGTAACAATATCTATAGTTATACTGCAAGGTTTACAAAACCTTTTGAAAAATATATGGTCACTACTATCCAAAAATGAAAATGGCCTCATGATTCCCCTAGAAAAGGAGCATAGTTTCCTTTAACCATGTGCCAAATATGATCCAACTCCTGTCAAACCCAAAATACATATTGTTTTGAAAAAAATCATGTTGAAACAGAATGTTAAATTTGATAATAGAAAAAAATAACACCCCAATAGATAAATCTATAACTCCCTAAAATCGAGAGAAAAATTAATATCCAAATGGTGAACCAGTACAAGGAATGAAAATAAAAATCTGGGTGTGAAAATTCTACCCACTATTATGATTTCTACCTTGAGAAAGCCATAAAAACACCATTTGATCAATAAAAGGCATAGTATTTACACAACAATATGATCCAACCAATAAACCATTAATACCTCAATCACTTCCAAAATGAAACTCATAACTCTTACTTGAAACAAAATAAAAAACCCATACCCCATCTTGAGAAATGATATAAAACTCATATATGACCCGCGAAACACATCCATAGATAAACATATTATGAGGAAAAAAATATTTTTTTTACCAAAATGGAGAGGAACTTGAATTTTGATAAATTCAATAAAACAACACATTTCCAATAAAACATTAGAATCTAAGTTGGATTATCAATATGGGAATCCATAATGGAATCCATACCATTAAAAATAAACTAGAACAAATAAAATCTATTAGAAACGACAATAAGAACTAGGGTAGGTCTCTAGATCATTTATGAACTGACTAATATAGACGTACCAAAATAGATAGACATTGTAATCCCATCATGGACTAACCCACTAACTCCTCAAATAGGGAATACATTCTCACACATGAAAACATCCCCAAAAAAGGGGGAAGAGTCCCATTGAAAGATACCCCAACAGAAATGTCAAGCCAACCCACATGTAATTGCCTCCATAAGATGAAACCACCTCCAGAAGTGTGTAACTCAAAGAAAAACTGATCCACATTGGCAATCCAAAAGGGTATAACCAATCATAGAATTCATACCTAAAATGAAAAACCATTAGAATTGTGAAATTTCATGGTTAGAAATATTTTTACAATAAGGATAAAAATTCAAATCCCAAGGAACATAATGAGGAAATAAAGCCTCTATGGATTTTAAAACCAAATAGTACCTATAATATGAAGAAACTAAAACAAAGAAGATTAAATTTTCCCCATTCTATCACTAAATAATAGCTAGACATAGGTCCACCACACCCATGCAATTCCTGACTACTTGTGATCATTACAATGGGCCATGTGGCTAGACCCCTGATATCATGAATCAATCATTGAATAACAAATTAAAGATGAAAATAAACTATCATAATTCCATATTTTGGTGTCATTAGAGGATTAAATACATCCTAGTTATATCCACGAGAACACAACATACCATGCAACTCAATTTGATCTAACAAGACACTTACACCAAACTGATTGACACACCCACATCATCTTATTTAACAATAATGAAAAATAGAAATGATAATGTACCAATAGAACACACATCCACTTGAGATGAGAATATTTTAGAATTTAAAAAAGACACACATGAACTAAAATAGATTTTGTCTATAGAACCAACACATCAACATTTCTAGTTTTCAATGAAAATAAAACACCGCAAGACACCACAAGAAACAACCATTATAATAAAAGAATAATTACATAGAATGGGTCTTAAACTAAACACAAAACATTACCATAAGAATAAAAATAGGATAAGGTTCCTTATGAAGGGATGGATCAGGCTCTGCATCACTTCCTTGAACACCCATATAGAACTATTTAAAGTGATCTAGAATTAAACATGGCCAGATATTCAATGGATCATTCATACATGATAGATTATTATGGCCTAACTTCCCACAATGATGACACTCCATTATCCTACACTTATAAAAATATGATTAACGACCAAGAGTCCTTTTAATTCCACAACTAGTACCATCATCTTCACGTTCTTTACCGATATCCTTATTGGAATTCCTCTCATTGCATCCAGATACTAGAATAAGTTTGGCCATCTCAAGAGCACCATCTAACAAAGATTCAACACAAAAATCTTGCCTCACCACCTCAAAAAAAGATGCCAGAACAAAAAACATGAAACCTTAACTAAAAAACAAGATTTTTCATGCTCTTGAAACAATGATCTTTCATGGAATTGTTATCAAACCACTATAGAAGTTAGGGAACTAGATGAAATAAAATTACATAAGAACTCTAATAATGATCTTTCACATTATAGTATATATCATATCTCCCTCCCCTTCCATACTCTTGTTGACCTAGAGAAATACTATCAGATGAATGAATCCTTGAATAATTACATGGTAATATCATTCTGAGTATTAGTTTGAGAGATAGAATTAAACCACTTCCACATCGGTCCATCAATCATTAAGTTAGAAAACATTACCTTTAACAACTCATGAAACTTATGGAAACTGAATTTTCTCATAATTTTTTCTCATCCACTCAACTACTTTGAGAGGATCTACATGACCAAAAAATATAGGAGGATTCAACATTTAAAATTCAAGAAGGAAGTGTCTTGATTTATCAATTGGGGGGTCATACAATAGTGAACCACCCATGGCCTCACATTGAATATCCATTGATTCTTTGGTGGGGGTGTATAATAAGTAATAAGAGATCCAATAACTAAATAAAACCAACACATCATAAGGAACTAATATTCAAAACACCACTTAAACAATATTTCCATATCATAAGGAAATATTCTATACAACCATTTGTTTTCAAAACATACTCATTTTCCTCTTAAAAGCATATTCAAAACAAAACAATCATGGTGGGTTCCACACTCACCTATGGTATTCCATGACACCTCACACATGCATATTCTCATTCCACCTCGATCAATCATCAAATCATTCCAATCCAAGAACTTATTTTTCCACATAATCATCCTTCCATATTCATAGACATATCCATGCATGTGATCACTCTTCGGATTAACCAAGGTCAAAACAAAAAATTCCCTTTTTTCAAAAAAAACGTTCAACCCATTTTTCATATTCTCAATCAACATCCAATTTAAATATATAACAAACCCCCAATTCAAAAACAACTTTGAAACTCCACACACTAATCCAATTTTTCAAGATCCAAACAATGTCCCATGGATACAATCAATAAAATGAATTCAACCCATTCAAAACATTTTCAGAAGCTTAAAAAAATTATTTATCAAAATCATAAAATTAAAAACTCATTTATTCTCATTTAAAAAAAATTAAAACATAATATTTCAAACAACAAAACCTATGGTTTGATAACAAAAAATTGATCTTGTTAAACTAAATGGTTATTTTACAAAAAAAATCCATTTTCAACTAAATTTTCAAGATAAATTTGAAAACTCATTTTCATCTTCCCAAAAAGAAACTACTAATACTATAAGCCCACTATTTCACAATTCCAAAAATATTAATTTCAAAAATAAAATCAAAATCACATAAGACCCAAAACAACTCATAACAGGAAACTAGTGTCGATGGTTGACTTGACCCTATGGTTATTGGATATATGCAAATCATACCCCGATCATAGAGATTATTCTTAGACTATTTCCCTAAATAGATAAGTCTTTCTAGTCCATGTGACCTCATTGAGACCCTTATCCAATATCTCTTTTCATTTACCAAGGATAAAACATCCAACAAGTACCAAAAAAACAAATAAAACCATAATTCCCATGGAAAATAAATGTTAGGTTCAGAAAGTGTTACAAAATCACTCCCGCAGACCTACACCCCTTCCTTTGATAGCTCTACTCTATCTACCTTAATATACCAAATAACACATGGGTTCCCTGAATGCAAGGTTCTATAAATATCAAACATTCTAACAAAAAAAATTTATTATGAACCAAACTAGGTCAACCCTAAAAGGTTCTACAATGTCGATCTGTGGAAATTCTACGATGTGTTCTCAATCATCCTAGTCTGGAAACTATTGTTGGGGAATCAATAGAGAGACCAATGGAATGATTTATCCCAAAATGAATGAAATTGATTCGTGAAAAATAAATATTACATCCCAAATAAATAAAATATTAAAATTTGAACAACATTTACAAAAAACATAAACTACAAAAAATTATAAAGAAAAAACCCAAGATAAACTTGATGACCACAACATCTAAATGTGACCCTATGGTTAACCCCCCAATATAAAGAACCAAGCATCACCATGGTGATTAAAATAAGGATGAAACCTACACCAAAAGATAAAAACAAGAACAAATTATAGGATTGAGTATTATAACATAGTAGGCATGCTTGAACAAATCTATACCCAATGCACTTAATTTAAATAAAATATACATAAATTTATGGATTGAAATAAAATATACAAAACTAGTCTTTTCACACACACACATTACTCTTTAAAACCAAACATGGTATATTTCTGGTTTTCCATTTCAAAACATGGTCCTTTCCCAAAAGCATACATTTATAATTTTGAGGAGTAAGAAGATGTTTTCATTAAAAAGGGGAGAATGGAAGAATAAAAAATTTCCAAATTTTCTGCCACAAACCTTGAAATAGCAACTCAAAATTATTCTAAATGAGAAAAGTATACCAGAGAAAAACATTAATTTTATCATAATACATAAAATGGGAAAATAACCACATAAGAGTTTCGAACGAAATAAGGAACTGAATCATATTCTACAAGAACTAAGTTATAATGGAAATGGTAGAATCTAGGAACTCAGGGTTATAATATAGAAAATTCTATACAAACTGACTCACATAAGGGCATACCTCACCCAATGGCATCAATTTCTCCCACACAGTAAATATCTCCCTACCTAATCTGACTAAGGGGCACTATCCGAAAGCAATAAATGAAAAAAAATCCCCATATATGGGCCAACTAATCTAGATTAACAACCAATCATCTTAGATCCCCTTATCTAAGGTAGGATTCCATGTTACGACCAATGTTGGGAAGATCCAACAATTCCAACCAAGAATCCAATCACATGAACATATATCACAAAGAAAAAATCACATAATATGTCACTCTCGAGTCACCCCAAGGAACAATATCATTCCATTTAACCATATGATCACATAGAAACCTCTTAGTGTGGTCCTCCCATAATAATCAATATAACAAAGTAAATCTAATTATTTAAGGAGATTTTCCAAGATCACTCATTCCACAAAAGTTCCAAAAATGCCTCAAGTACCCTTCATGATGTAACATTGATGTTTTTATAGACCATTTTTTGAATAAATTAAAAATTTTATTTATATCTTATAATTCACTAAGTAAAACATTCCGTTCAGACTAAACCAACTAGTTATATGTCACACACAACACCGAGTTGGTGTACGATACATGCAACAATGAGTACAGATTTTGTTCAATGTATAAAAGAAATATGGTGGGATTATGTTATATGAAACACCAAGGAAATCTTTCAATACATGAAACATTGACTTGTCTAACATTACACGCAAGAGAAACCTTCCTCGATTTCTTATGTTGTACGCAATATTGAGTTTCATTAACAATGATATATTATAAAATTATTATTATTAAATGGGATATAAACTATCTATTCAGAATAATATTAAAAGAATTTTTAATTTTATATAACAATAAAATTCATCTTATGTAATTTCTAAATCAAGATAAAAAAACAAATTCAATATTTTGGATAAAAGATGTATTTTTCAAAAAAATGATGTTCTGCCACCTTTTGATAGTGCACTGATTTTAAATCTATTTTTTACACTTTTATATATTCTAGTTAAAAAAATAAAATAATTAATTGGAATCGGGGCATAAAAATTTATCTTGGTTGAAATTTTGGTTTTTTCTGATTAAATTCATATTTTGATGAATAGTGAAAAATACTGCATTTTATTTCAAAGTTACATTTTCATATAAATTATTTATATAGTTATATTATATTTTTAATTTGTTTTAAAGGGTAATTGGATTATGTTTTTATCATTTAATACTATAATGGTCATTGAATATAATTTTATATTAAAATTGGACATAAATACTATATAATCTTTTCATATGTTTTTTCTTTTTAAAACCCCACTTTTTTGGTTTTTGATAAAGGAAATTAATTTTATATTAATTTATACCAATTCTGTGATATGAATTATGAAAATTGGATAACATATTTGGAATTAGTGGGTCCATATTATGTTAATAGGTTGCTTTTATTTTTTTCGATATTATGAATGGTAAATACAAAAGTTTTTATTTATCTCAGTTAAAGGTGAATCGAGATAATTAGGATAACTATCAATATGATAAAGATTATAAATTTACCCAAACACCTAAAAAAAATCCTATTATATGAATTAAGTTCGACCAATATCACATATGGGTTAGAATGGGCTCATTTAATTACCTTTTATCCTTGAATGTGATGTAATTATAATTAAAACAAAAGAAATTGACCATATGCCACTCTCATATATATTATATGTATAATAATATTAATATAGTGATAAACATAATAAAATATATAAAATATATAGTCTCAAGGAATATAATGAGATTATCTAATTCATGTGAATTTACTTAAAAAATTTAGAGATTAAATAATTACCATTAATGATGACACAATAGTGATGAAGAAATTTTATTATTGATACAAATATCAAATAAATGTTTTTCAAAATATTAAAATAAATATCATATTTACTAATTAATGTGATCCAATAATGTTTTATGTTACTTTTACATGTTAGGAGTATATTAATGTTTTTGTTTTTAAATTTATCTTCTATTTGGAGTTTACTTAAATTCCAATAAATGAATAGTATCAAAATTGACACTATTGATATATTATCAAAATAACATATTATTAAATTATTTAAAAATCAACAAATATTTGAAAATTACAAAGTGAAAACATGTATGATAAATGAAACTAGTATTACCAAAAACGTTGCTTTAACATGGAATTGATGAATAAAACGATAATATAAAGTAATAAAGTGAATCATAATTTATTTCATAAATATTATAATGGTTCTATTAAAAGTAAATAATATGTTTACAACCACTATACCGGAGTTCCATCCTAATACAGAATAAATTGGACCCATGTTAAGGGTTAATTTGGAAATCATATTTTAATATGAGATTGTTTATACATAAGTATTTACTGGGGATGTATTTATCATCCATGACCATGTATACTAAAAATGTACTCATAAAATTTTTATTATTCTTACATGTTTCTTTAAAGTGATTATATCAATTTTTTTCTTTTACTAATTAGAATGGAAGGAATATTTCTTTTGTTTACAATACGTGGTACATTTTGACTTTTCTGAGAAAAAAGTTTGAGGGTAATGTTTTTTTAACTTATACAACATGAAAGGATTTCTTTTACAATTTTATGATACCTTATTTCCATGAAGCATCCTCTACAATATTATAAGTTTAATTTAACATAAAATGATTTCTTCCACAATTATGTGTCATTTTTAAGAAGAAAAACGTTTCTGAAGAAGGAATGTTATTTTCCCCAGGAATTGATTTCAATTGTTTTCCCAAAATTACATTCCATCTAAGATGACACTCTATAAATAGGTTCATATTTCAAACCCAATTATTTTTGTGATTTTTTTGTGTCTTATTTATGAAATCCATTTGTTTTATTTCAATTATAATGGAATGATGTTTAAGAAACCCAATTTATTTCATGAGTAATGGTGTTTGTTTTGATGTTTTGTGGCACATGGATGAATGGTTTGATAATAAGATGTGTGATAGTTATATCTCCCTCCAATGCATTTGGTCCTAATTTATATCTCATAATATATACATTACTGGAATGGAATGCATATTAGGATCTGTAATACAGAGTTGGAACAACAAGTAAACATGGTTCAGTAATACATTGTAGGAACGACAAGTAAACCCAGTTCTGTAACGGACATTGTCCACCATGATGGTCACTACAAGAAAAAAAAGCTATGCCCATGGACTTATATACATGGTTTTAAAAACACAGTTATATGTGGCTATGGATACGATTATGTGGCATATAGACATGATTTTAAAACATTGGCTATTAGTCTTTTGTTCATGGGTTATAGCCTGTGTTTTTAAAACCATTGCTATAGCCCACACCAATATCCACTGTAATGTGGTCTATATCCATAGTTTTGAAAACCATGGCTATATGAATTTTTTTCAAAGGGATATTGCCACATTTTTAAAAACTCTGTATATAAGTCTTCCACCCTTTCACAGGAGAAAATATTTATCACCAAGAAATGGAGGGAAGAAATATTAACTTTGTTTTCAGGATATTTCCATGGTTTTTAATAATATATATAACATTATATATATATATACAAAATCCTTGGTGGTGTAGTGGTTAGTGTGCTGAAACGTGATGGGAAAGTGTTGGGATTTAATATGGTTGGTCACGTATTATTTTTAGGTTGTTTTGATGGTTTTCTAGGGCTATCATCCTTGTTAAAATCATGGTAATAGGCCTCCAATTTTCATGGTTAAAATGGTGGTCATAGGTCAACTACCATCTTTGACAATAGATACACTTATTGCATCAATTTTCAAAGTTGTGGCCATAGGACAAATCCTACTGCCACAAAGATAGCTCCCACAATTGGTAAAAACTAAGGCCACAGCCTATGACCATGGTTTTGGGCCCTATTTCCCCTATTTTGAACCACCAAAATATTTCCTTTTTATAGTTCTGGGTCTTGGAAGCAATTCCTTGGATACTAAGGAAATCATATTATGCACTGATTTATTTTACATAATATAATGTTTTATGCCAACTCCATTTTATCGTGGTTAATGTCCCATTATGATATATTCCTTACGTACTGCCAATATTTTTTTCATGACCCTATATTTTTATTTTTATATTTTCTGTTCATATTTTTATACTCTTAGGTTTATGGCATATTCTATGTTCTCAAAGATTACCCTTACTGATCATTGAGATTATCCTTTTTATTTTTTCTTTTCTCCAACATATGATGAATGGATTTAGGTAGAAAAACAAATGGGGAATATCATTAAGTGATATGTTGAAGATCTGTTCACTACGTGAGATGATTATGTTCTGAGTTACCAAACACATTTAACTAATACATACTTTGGGCTTATATTTGGGTAAAGTATTATGTATTCCAAAAAATAAATTTAATGTACTGGTACATCAAACATGGTTTGTTTTAGTTGGTATTAGAGTGAAGGTTATGTTAACCTTTGGAATCTAGGATGCAAAAACATTAGTGATATCCCTAGAGATATTTCTATGGTATGTCTTGGGATATACTTATGGGTAAGTATAACTATAGGTTACACTCCTAAAAATATTTTAATGATCATTAATAACCTGGGATTAAACCTTACATGTTTTATATTGAACGTTATCCCCCTTGATTTTTTTGTTTTCCAAATAATATTTTCAACTCTCACACTACTCTTTTTGGGTTTTTGAAAATGTCTCGAAACTGGAGGATTCATGTTAATGAAGAATATGATGGTAATTGGAATAATATTTTTCATGACAAACCAAATGAAATTGGAGTTGGAAGGAAAAATACTATTATTATTCCTAATAATAAATCTCATAATTTGATCAATAATTTCAAAATGTTTTTACTTTCCTAACCCAGCTAAAAAAAGAAATATGGAGTTTCATAGTGATCATAGTGGAAATAATGTTCAATTTCTCTCATGTAAATAATGCGGGAAGATTCATCATGGAGAGTGTTTCAAAGGAACTGGAAGATGATTTGGGTTTGTAAATGAAGGAAAAAAAGATAGTAATAAAAAAGGAAATGGTCTTATTATCACAATTGACAAGGATATTGGTTTTGCTATGATGTCAACGATGGTTAAATGTTTTAAATGTGGATAGTATGGGAATTAAGAAAATCGATGCACTAATTTAAATTCTCATTAATAGAATCAGCATGGTCATATAAGTAGTATTTATGTTTTTGATGATGAAGATACTACAAATGATATATGAGATGAAAGCTGTGTTAAGGAATACAATGATGAATCTCGGTCAATTTTTTAATAAGATAGTGTAATTATTGCGTATTTTTCATGAGTAATTTTGTATAAGTAATTTTATGGTACTATAGAATAACCAAACATCTACGGATTTTTACCCTATTTTTTCCATAAGTAATTGTATGTAAATGTTGAATGGTACTGGTATCCAAGAAAAGTTATTCAGATATTTTTGGAAAACACATGACATGTGAATAATGGTGCGATATTGAGATAATGAGTTGTTTGATAATATTAATGAAATTAGGAATAATATAAGAACATATTGATATCATTGATTGAGTATATATAATTTTTTATATTTTGGTGAATGGAAAGAGTTAATTTTGACAGAATGCATGTTTTCACTAATGTTCAACAGTGATTCATATTATTACAATGGTACAATAAAATAAATGATTAAGGTATCTACAAGCTTGGAATGTGTCATCCAGGAACTAACTTATGAGATATGGTATATAGATGGTAATATTAGTTAGATCATATCTTTCTAATGTTTTATACATAATTTTTTAAGGATTGTAGTGTTATCAATTTATGGTTAATATAAGTTATTTTCTATGTAAAATTTGTTATATTAATATATTATATCACTATAGGTAGACTTATTTATATTTGACTACATCTGTGATCCTTTTTTGAGATTTATGGAATGACCTATCATTCTATCACATGATCTATTATCATTTCATGAACGAAAAATTAATCTTCATTTATTTAAATAAGAGATGTAGTCGAAATTGTTCAAGGAACGACCAACAGTGAGATTGTACAGATATAAATTAGATATTTATTATCATGTTCTTCAACATTAATGAAAGTATCTTTAAAAAACAAAATTTTATCTTAGTACATTCTTATTCGATGAATCAGATGGTCCCTTAAATCATTGCAGATTTATGGATTTCCCAAAGTTAACATTCTCCAAACCATGTTCTCTATCACTCACCATCAGAACATGATGGGTATATTTTTTTCTTCCATATCATTATTTTAACTTTCCATATATGTTCTCCTATGTGGAATCCCAATTATGAGTTAATTTAGGTAATCGTTATGTTTCTATATTTCCTTTTTATAAGGAAGTTTTAGTATTCCTTTTTAGGATGTGGGATTCTATTTATGATAATTTCTTGCAGTAAAACTATTATAAAACCAAAGGAATTTTTAGGGATAAGTTAATTTTAAGGGTGTAAAATGTAACATCTATCTTTTTTTTGGAAATTTTTATAATTAAATCAAAAATTTTCTTCATACCCTGCAATGCATTAATTAAAACATTCCTTTCATACTAAAATTGACTTTTCGTATGTCACACACAACACTGAGTGGGTGTGTGGTACATGAAAAACTAATTATAGATTTTGTTCCGTATATAGAAGAATTATGTTTTGATTATGTTAGAAGAAACACCATATGATGCTTTTATTACACGAAACACTGACTTTACTTGTGTTACATGCTAGAGAGACCTTCCTCGACATCTCGTGGTGTACACAATACCATGTTTCATAAAAATTGATATATTATTAAAATATTATTATTTAATTTCATATAAACTAGCTATTACAAATAGTATTATAGGAACTATGAATTTTATAAAACATTAACATTCATCTTATGTATTTTCTAGAATGTTAATTAAGTACAAATTCATTCATTAGAGGGAGAAGTATTTTTCAAAATAATGATGTTTTCAACCATTTGATGGAACTCAACTTTTAAATAAATTATTTAACACTTTAATATATAATATTTTGATAGAAATATATTATTTTGAATATGGAAATATAAATTTATCTGGTATGAGATTTTAATATTTTTCTGATTAAATTCGTATTTTCTGGGATAATGAAAAATACTTCAATTTAATTCAAAACTACCTTTTCATCTAGTTTATTTATATAGATAGATTATAATTTAGTTGAATTTTAAGTTTAATTCGACTATAATTGAATAATTTAATACACTTTTGTTCATTGGATGTAATTTCACATTTAAATAGCACATAAATACATGATAATATTTTGATAAATTTTTACATTTTAAAAACATGGTTTTTTATTTTCGACAACGGGATTTAAGATTTAAATTAATTTATTCCAATACTATTTATGGAATTTCAAAAAATGGATTCAATATTTGGAGTCAATGGGTCCAAATTATGTTAATAGGATTCTTATTTTTGTAAATATGAATGTAACTATAGTATTATTTATTTACCATAGTTAAATGTAAATGGGGTAAATTAGTGTAACTAACAATATGATAGAGATAATAAAATTACACTAACAAATTCAATAAATCTATTTGATGAATTAAAGTCGACGAATGTCACATATGGGTCGTAATTAATTGATTTAATGGACTCTTTCCATGAAAGTGATGTAATTATAATTAAAATAAAAGATGGTGAGAACATGTCACTCTGATATATATTATAAGTATAATTGTTTTTAATATAGTGATAAACATTATAAAACATAAACATAAATAGTCCCAAGAAATATAATTAAATTATCAACATCATTTAAATTTATTTATAATTTTTATAGATTGAATATTTACCATTAATGATGACACAATAATGATGTAGAAATTATTTTATTGATTGAAATATCAAATATATGATATTAAAATATTAAAATAAATATCATATGAACTAATTAATGACCTACAATAACTTTATTAGTGAATATGACATGTTTGGAGTGTATTAAATATTATGGTTCTAATTTATCAGAGATTTGGATTTTATTTAAATTCAAAAATATTAATTGTGTCAAATTTGAGACAATTGATATTTTATAATAAAAACATGTCATTAAATTATTTAAAAATCACAAAAAATGTTTACAATTAATAAATTGAAACTTCTATGGTCCAAAATATAAAAAATATTTAAATTATGGAAAATTGAAAACACAGAAGTGAATATTTATAACAATTTAATATTTTGAATAATATTACAGAAAATAATATTAAATAGATTAAATAAGGATAAATCAAAATAATAAGGTTTAAAATAAAATAAAAACATTTATAAACTTTATTTTTTGAGGTAATTTAGAACAATACTCATCATATATTATAAATAAATTTATTTAGGAGTATTATAAAACAAAAATAAATTTATAATAAATTAATATTTCAAGACATTCCAAAGGTTCCCCTCCCCGCTCTTCTAAAAAAGAACATCTCTTTTTTATTTATTCACACCTCCAATGCCCTTTGTATCGGCCATAACCTTCCCAAATATTCTCCCAACATTCCTCAATTCAACATAGAGTCAAAATTTTGGTCATAAAACCATCTTAACAAGTCCTTTTGTGAATACTAAAAGGAGATACCTGAAAAAGAGTTAATTGTTTTACCACCACATTCAAAATTCTTTTCTTATTCTACTTCCTCATATTATTTTGTTCCCATAATGCAGTAATAAATATAGTATCATCTACATGATTAAATTCGATTATAATTATCAGACAACCTTATATCTTGTTTTATCCGTCCTAGCAATAACAATATCACCATGTGTGCTCAACGTTGTGGTGTAATTTGTTAATCAATAGTACATATTTTGGATGGGTATATTGATGAGTATAGTGGAAGTAAATAATGAATATATCATGATATTATTTCTTTAAATTTAATATACCATCCAATTCCATACAATTAACCATCAAGGTAATGATGTTATCGCTCGTGTGTACATACAAATTACCGTCTCCACGAAAAGATGAGGTTCATTCTCCACTTTAACGATTCATCAATGATAATAAAGTATATATAATAAATAAGCAGGAAATATATAAAATAATGATTCTAATGGATTGATGTATATATATATATATCATTTTCTTTCTTTCATTCAACTCAATAAGGAAACACATACAACGTTAATGCGCATGTACGACCTCATATCTCCATGAATGGTTTATTCCATTTCATTTATCAATCAATTATATATATTCCTATAATAAATATGTATGATATATAAATAATATTATACATTGTGAATGTATGTAAATCATGATCTATGTAATCATATTACTAATAACATGTCAAAACACATATGATAAAAATGATTATTATCCAAAATGTTGCTTTACCATGGAATTGATAATCAAACGGGTAATATAAAGTCATAAGCGAATCATATATAATATCATAAATATTATTATGGTCCTATTATAAGTTAATAAAATGTTTAAACCAACTATATAGGAGTTTTAGACACATTTGTAAGAAATTAGACCTTAGGTAAGAGATAATGTTGCAAACTCATTTTTTCCAAATATTTTTTATAAATAAGTATTTACTGGGGATATATTTATCATCAATGTCCATTTTTTTAAAAAAATTCATAAATTTTTAACATTATTTTATATATGTTTAAAGGTAGTTTTATGGATTTTTGACTTTTACTACATGGTATGGAAGGAAATTCTCTTTTGTTTACCATACAAGGTACTTTTTTTGACATCTCCAGAAAAAGTATGAGGAGAATGTTTTTTTATATTATATGGAATTAATATATTTTCTTACAGTTTCATGATTCCTTATTTTCATGAAGCTTCACGTACAATATTACAAGGTTATTTTAACATAAAATTATTCCTTTTAAAATTTTCTGGCATTTTGAGGAAGTAAAACATTTTTGAGAAAGAAAGTAAATTTTCCTCACTAATTAATTTCAACTGTTTTACCAAAATTAATTTCCATCTATGATGACTGTATTTAAATGTGGTCATATTTATAACCCTATAATTACAATGATTTGATTCTATGATATTTGGGAAATAAATTTGTTTTATATCAATTATGATGGAATTTTTTTTAAGAAACCCATTTTATTTCATGTGTTATGCTATGTTGAATGATTTAATGTTTTTGTCTCATACATAAGAATGGTTTCATTATGAGATGGGTGCGACATATATCTTTTTTCAATATATTGCATAATGATTTATGTCTCATGAGATAAACATTACTAGAATGGAAAGTAAATTTGGTTCAGTAATACAAGGCTGGAACAGAAAGTAATTCTGGTTCTGTAATACATGGCTGGAATGACATGTAAACCTGGTTCAGTAAAGGTAATTTTACACCATAATGGTTTTGGTAGAAACTCCTTGGATAATATAGAAATCATATTATGTTCTTATTTATTACCCACAATTCCATATTTATTTCAATTCTATTTCATCATGGTTAATGTTCCTTTCTAATATATCTTATGATTTTGGTATTTCACGTTTTTGTTCATGTTTTAAAATTTTTATGTTTATGGTTTGTTCTATCTTAACAATGTTTACCCTTACTGGTCATTGTGCTAACCCTTTTTATGTATTCTTTTCCCGTGAAATAATTAAGGGTTTTAGGTAGAAAAAAATGGGGAAGATCTTTATGGGAGATGTTGAAGATCATTAACTATGTGAGAAGAGTATATTTAAATTTTTCATAGACACTATACTACTACGGTTATTGGGCGTATATTTGTGTAATGTCTTAATTATATCGACAAATAAATGTAATGTCCATGTACATAAATCATGGGTCATTTTAGGTGGTATTAATGTGATGGTTTAGTTAACCATAGATATTAGGGTGTGAAAACATTAGAGAGATCCCTAGAGATAATTCTAAGGTATTTCTAGGGATGTCCCTAAGGGTAATTCTAACTATAGGATATAGTCCTATAATTATAATAATAATCATGAATAACTAAGTATTAAAACTAAGATGTTAGAGATTGAAAGTACTCCCCATTGATTATATTGTCTTCTTAGTATGATTTTCTCCCCTCACACTATTCTTTGTGGGTTTTAAAAAATTGATGGAAACATGAGGATTGATATTAATGTAGAATATAATTGGAAATGGAATGATATTCTTCATGATAAACCTAATGAAATAGGATTTGGAAGGTGAAACATCATTATTATTCCTATTAAATAATCTCATAATTTTATCAATAATCTCAACATTGGTGATTTTATTTACCTAGCTAATAAACGAAATATGGAGTTTCATACTGATCATAGAAAAAATAATGTTCAATTTTCCTCGTGTATGTCATGTGGGGAGAGGCATCAAGTAAAATGTTTCAAAGGAACTTGATGATTCTTTTACTGTGGAAAATAAGGACACAATGTCATTAATTGAAAAGGAAAAGGCCTATATAACACAATGGACAAGGATAATGGTATTGATAAGACATCAATGATGGTTAAATGTTTTAAATATGGAATGTATTGGAATTATTCAAATAGATTACATAAGGGAAAATATCATGAAGAGAATCAGAATGGTCGTATGGGTAGTATTTATGTTGTTGATGATGAAGAGACTACAAATACTATATGATAGGAATGATGTGTTATGGAATAAAATGATGAAGCTCGGTCAATGGTTTATGAAGATAGTGTAATGATTACAGGTTTGTCATGAATAAGGATTTGTAGGTAATTTATTGTTACTATGGAATACAGAAAAATCTATGTATTTTTACACTAGTTTTTTCCTTATGTATTCGAAAGTATATGTTCAGTGGTATATGTAACTATGAAAAGATATATAAATATTTTTGGAAAATGCATGAGATGTGAATAATGATGAGATAAAGAGATAATGACATATTTAATAGTATATATGAACTCAATACTAAAATAAAGACAAAGTGATATCATGGTTTTAGCATATAGAATTTTTGTTATTTTTAGTGTGTGAAAGGAGTTAATTTTGATAGAATGTATGATTCAATAAGGTACTATAGTAATTAATATTATTACAATGTTTCAATAGAATATATGATTAATGTTTTAACTTGTTTGGAATCTAAAAAACAAGAAATACCTTATCTGAAATGGGAGATAAATGTAATGTTGGGATAGATCACCCCTTTTTAAGCTTTTATATTTTACGTTTTTTGATGTATTGTAATATTATCCATTCATGGATAATATAAGTTGTATTATGGGTGATGATTATTAGATTATTGTATTATCTCACTATAGGTGGACTTATATATATTTTAATAAATGTATTTTACTTTTTTGGAGTCATATGGCATGTCCTATCATTCTATCTCATGATCTGGTAACATTTCAAGAGTATCAAATTCAAAATTCTTTCTTTAAATAAGCGATGAAGTGGAAATTGTTCATGGAATTACCAATGGTTTGATTGTACTTAAATAACGTAAGTATTTATTCTCATGTACTTCAACATTAAGGAAATTCTATTGAAATCAAAAAAAAAATTCTTAGTACCTTCTTATCCAATTAATCAGATGGCCCCTTAAAACATCTCAGATTTACGACTCTCTAGTTGTTAACATTCTCCAAACCTTGTTCCTTAACACTCTACATCAAAAAATTATGGTTATATTTTTTCTTCCATATCTGTGTTTTCTCTTAATACATTTTTTATACTATGTGGAAAACTATTGATGACTTACTTTGGGTAACCGTTATGTTTCTAAAATTCCTTTTTAAGAGGATGTTTTTGTATTCCATTTTATGATGTGGGTTTCTATGAAGGAAATGTCCATGTAGTAGACCTTTTATAACCACAACGTATTTCGAGGTATAAATTCATTTTAGGTTGGGTATTATGTAACACCATATGTTTTTTGGACCATTTTTCAAATAAATTAAAATTCTCATTTATATCATGAAATTCACTAAGTCAATCATTCCTTTCTGACTAAACAGACTTTTTGTATGTTACAAACAACATCGAGTTGTCATATGATTCATGAAAAAATAAAAATAGATTTTGTTCAATTTATTAAATAAAAATGTTTGGATTATATTATAATAAACACTAATGGAATCTTTCACTACATGTATCATTTACTTGGCTATCATTACATGTAAGAACGACCTTCTTCGATAGATTTCGTTGTTCGCAACACCAATTTTCACTAAACAACGATATATAATTAAAATTTTGTTAATTAAGGGATATATACTATCCATTATGAATTGTAATAACTTAAATTTGAATTTTATATAACATTAACATTCATCTTATGTATTTCCTTGAACATGATATAATGTAAAATTTAATTTTTTGGATAAAATAATTATTCTAAAAAAATGTTGTTTTATTTCCTTTTAAGAACACCAATTTTAAATAATGTTTTTAACATATTTATTTATTATATTTTACAAAATAAACATATTATTTGGAAGTGCATCATCAATATTTAACTTGGATAAATTTTTTCTATTTTTTGATGAAATTAACATTTTGATGAATAGTTAAAAACACTGCATTTTAATAAAATACATTCTTTTTGTCTAATTACATTATATTGTTAGATTATATTATTAATTTTCCTTTTATTATAATTATATTAATATTTATTCATTTAATCCTATTTTGTTCATTTTTTGTAATATTACATCTAAATATGGACATAAATACATGACAATCTTTTGATAAGTTTTTACTTCTTAAATACCCTCTATTTGGTTTTTCACACAAAAATAAATTTTACATTAATTTATGGAAATTATGTGTTTTTAATTATGAAAAATGGATTCTTTATTTTCAATCAGTGGGTCCAAATTATGTTAATAACTTACATTTTTTGATATTAGGAATAATAACTAGGGTAATTTTTATTTACCATAGATAAAGGAAACTTATGTCAATTAGGGTAACTATCATTATGATAAAGATAATAAAATTACCATATCACCGAAAAAATCCTATTAGATGAATTAATGTCGATGAATATCACATATGGGATATAATTGATTCATTTATTTGGCTTTTTTCTATGAAAGTTATATAATTATAATTAATACAAAATAAGGTGACAATATGTCACTCATATATACTTGATAAGATTAAAAAATTTAATAAAATTATAAAAATGGTAAAACATATAACCTAAATTGTCTCCATAAATCTAATGAAATTATATACATCATTTGAATTTATTTATAATTTTTAAATACTAAATAATTCATATTAATGATGACACAATAGTGGTGTAGAAATTATTTTATTGATATATTATAAAATAAATGGTTTCGAAAATATAAAAATAAATATCATATGAACTAAGTAATGTGATCCATGAATTTTAAATGTGTTTATGGAATGTTAAGAGTGTATTAAATATTTTTTTCCTAATTTATAATCTATGTGTACTTTATTTAAATTCAATTAGATGAATAATTTACAAATTAACACTATTGATATTTGTTAAAAATAACATATTATTAAATTATTTAAAAATCACAAAAATATTTAAAAATTAAAAATTGAAAACTATATGGAATAAAATTTCATGAGTTATCCAATTATTGAAAATTTACAACACATAACTTAATATTTATAATCATTTAATATTTAGAATATTATTACCACATATAAAATTAAATAGATTAAATAAGGATAAATCAAAATGGTAAGGTTTAAAAAAAATGTGTCTAAATTTTATTGGATGAGTGTATTTCTACCCATAATAATAATATATTTGAAATAAATTAGTTTGGAATAGTTATTAACCGAAAATGAATTTATAATATATTAGTATTCCCAAACACTCCAAAGGTGCCCCTCCCCTCCCTTATAAAAGGGCACCACTCCTTCTCTTTTAATCACACCTCAAAATACATTTGGCATTGACACAAACTTCCCAAATCTATTTCCAACTTACATAACTTCATCCTAGTGTACACCCTTTTGGAATAAATCTATCTAAAGGATTTATTTTGTGCATACCAAAAGGACAGAACCAAAAAAGGGGTAATTGTTTTGTCACCTCTATCAAAATTATTTTTTTTCTTCTACATAATATTCTTATGTTGTTCCCATAATAATTTTATAAATATAGTATCATATACATTCTGAGATGTTATTATAATTATGGGACAACTTTTTACAACTTTTTATCCAACCTACGAATTATAATAACACCATGTGTGTGTACGTATGGCTTACTGTCTCCACTTCATTGTGTAATTTGTTATTCAACAATACATAATTTGGATGGGTATATTGATGATTATAATTGATGTAAATAATCAATAATGCATGAAATTATTTCTTTAAAATTCATATACCATCCAATTCCATACCATTTAACCATCAAGGGATGGATACGGTCGCTCATGCGTATGTACGGCTTACCGTCTCCATGACACGATGATATTCCTTCTCCACATTAACTATTAAAATATGACTATAATTAATATATACTAAATAAAAATTATTTATTTGAAATAATAATTCCAATGGATATATATATATACATATATATATATATGTCATTTACCTACTTCCATTCAATTCCACAAGGAAACAGAAATACTGTTCATGCATACATATTCCCTACCGTCTCCATGAATGGTGTATTCCATTTGATTTATCTATCTATTATATATAATTGTATATTGAATATTTATGATATAAAAATCATGTTTTAAATTCTTCACATTATTAGAATCACAAATTAAGTAATAATATTAAGATTAACATGTCAATACATGTATGATAAATTAAACAATTGTTACCCAGAACGTTACTTTAACATGGAATTGATAAATAAATGGGTAATATAAAGTCATAAGTGAATCTTATATGATATCGTAAATATTATTATGGTTATGTTACAAGTTAATAATATGTTTAAACCCAAAATACAGTAGTTTTAGACACATACAGAATTAATCGGATAAAAGTTAAAGGATAATTTTACAATCTCATTTTTATCCATTATTGTTTATATATAAGTATTTATTGGGTATATATTTATCATCCATGTCCACGTTTTCTAAAAATGTTTTCATAAAATGTTTTCTATTCTTATATGTATTTTAATTTCATTTTTACCAATTTTTTACTTTTAATACATGGTATGGAAGGAATATTTCTGTTGTTTACCATATGAGGTACTTTTTGACGTTTCTTGTAAAAGTACGAGAAGAATGTTTTTTAACTTATAATGAATGAATGTATTTTTTTTCAAGTTTTATGATGATTTATTTCCTTAGATCCTTCACTAAAATATTACACGGATATATTCACATAAGACATTATCATCTATATTTTTTTGGAATTTTGAGGATGGAAAACGTTTTTGAAGAAGAAGAAATATTTTACTCCGGAATTAATTTCATGTGTTTTCCCAAAATTCTTTTCCATTTAAATTGACACTGTTTAAATAGGTTCATATCACTAACCATATTATTACTATAATTTTATTGTGTGTTATTTAGTAAGTCCATTTGTTTTATATCAATTATGATTGAATGATGTTTACTATCCACATTTTATTTCATGGTTATGTTATTGTGATTTTTTTTATGTTTTTGTGCAACACGTAATAATGGTTTCATTATGATAAATGTAGGACCTATATCTCCCTCAAATACTTTAGGTAAAAATATATATCTCAGGAGATAGACATGTCTAGAATATAATTTAAATCATGTTCAGTAATACTGGGATAAAATGACATGTAAATCTAGTTTAGTAATACATGGCATGAATGGAAAGCAATGTTGGTTCAGTAAAGGACTTTTTCCACCATGATGGTCTTGGAAAAAATGCCTTGTTTACTATGGAAATAATATTATGTACTTATTTATCTTCCACAATATCATATTTTATTCCAATTATATTTTTTCATGTTTCATGTTTTCTTTTTATTTATGCTTTACGTATAACCAATATTTTTTTCATGACAAAAAATTTTTGTATTTAAATTTTCTGTTCTTGTTTTTTAATTATTATGTTTATGGTTTTTATATGTTCTTGATGTTTACCCTTATTGAGAATTGAGCTCAACCTTTTTGTGTTTTCTTTTCCCAAGTATATAAAGAAAAGTTTTAGGTAGGAAAACAAAAGTGGTATATCGTTCTGGGAGATTTTGAAGATCTTTCACCAACTTAAAATATTATGTTAAATGTTTCCAAAGACACAAAACTAATATAGTATTTAGTTGTATTGGTGTGTAATATATTATTTATTATGTAAAATAAATGTGACGTCCATGTAAATTAATTCTGGATCGTTTCTGTTGGTATTTTATTAAATCATTAGTTAACATTTCGAAACTAGGATACGATAACTTTAGTGAGATCCCTAGAGGTATTTCTAAGGTATTCCTAGGGATGTCCCTAAGGGTAAGTCCTACTATAGGTTACAGTCCTAGAATTATGGTAATGATCATGAATAACCTATGATTAAACCGTAGATTTTAATGAGTGAAATTACACCCCCTTGATTATATTATTTTCCCAGTATGATTTTCGCCTCTCACACTATTCATTTTGGATTTCAAAAAATTTCTGGAAACGCGAGGATATATGTTAACGAAGAATATGATGGAAAATGGAATTATAGTCTTCATGGGAAACCAAATGAAATGGGATTTGTAAGGAGAAACACCATTATTTTTCTTAATTATCAGTCTCATAATATGATCGGTAATATCATCTTTGGTGAGATTCGTGACCCATATAAAAAGAGAATGATTGAGTTTCATAGTGATCATAGAGGAAAAATTGTTCAATTTTACTCATGTAAATATTGTGGGAAGAGGGATCATGGAAAATATTTCAGAGGAACCAGAACATGAATTTGTTTTGGAAAAGAAGGACATAAATCCAGTAATTGAAAAGGAAATGGTCTAATTAACCCAATGGACAAGGATAATGGAATTTCTATGAAATCAATGATGGATAAATTTTTTAAACAAGGAATGTATGGAAATTATTGAAGTCGATTCCATAAGGGAAAATCTAATCAAGATAATCAGTATGGTAATATGGGTAGTATTTATGTTCTTGATGAGGAAGAGACTATAAATGATATATGATTTGAAAGTTGTGTTATCTAATAAAATGATGAAGCTCGGTCAATGGTTTAAGAAGACAATGGAATGATTTCATATTTATCAAGAAAAATGTTAATTAAGTAATTTTATAGTACTATGTAATAAATATACATCTAAGGATTGTTACACTATTTTTTCCATAAGTCATTGAAAATATATGTTGAATTATACCGATAACCATGAAATTTTATTCAGATATTTTTGGAAAACACACGACATGTGAATAGCTTTGGGATAAGTAGATAATTAGTTGTTTGATAGTATTAATGAACTCAATACTGATATAAGGACAACGTGATATCATGGTTTGAGTATATAGAATTTCTGGTACTTTTGGTGTGTGGAAAGAGTTAATTTTGACTTAATTCTTGTTTTCACTTATGTTCAATGATTTTGGTATTAAAATGTTTGAAATTTGACAACGAAGAAATACATTATTATGTATGGGGGATAAATTTTAAGTCTATTTGGTTCACCTCTTTCCAATGTTTTATATTTTTAGCTTTTAGAAGAATTGTACTGTAATAAATTTATGGATCGTATAAGTTTTTTTTAGTTGATTTCTATTAGATTAATGTATTAAATAACTATAGGAGGACTTATGCATATTTCAATGGCTATGAAAAACTTTTATTGAGAGAGATGGAATTACCCATAATTATATTGCATGATCTACTAACATTTTATGAATGAGAAATTCAACTTCATTTTTTTATAAATAAATGAAGTGGAAATTGTTTGAGGAACGTCCAATGGTGAGATTATACTGAGATCAAGTTAGTATTTATTCTCATGTTCTTAAACATTAATTAATGGATCTTTTAAACCAAAAATTTTATCTTAGTACCCTCTTATACGATGAATCAAATGTTCCCTTAAATAATCATTGATTTATGGATTTCTTGTTGTTGACTTTATCCAATCCTTGTTCTCTAACACTCTCTATCAGAACAATATGGATATATTTTTCTTCTATACCTATGTTTACAAATCCCACCCATGTTCTCCTATTCGGAAACACGGTGATGAGTTACATCGGGTAACCCTTATTTTTCAAACATTACTTTTTAAAAGGAACTTTCAGTATTCTTTTTAAGACGTGGGTTTCTATGAAAGAAAAATTCATGTAGTAAAACGTTTATAACCCCAAAAAATTTTGAGGGTGAAATTCATTTTAAGGGGGGTATAATTTTTTACCCCGTGTTTTTTTGTATCATTATTTAAAATAAATTATAATTTTCATTTATTTATTGTAATTCACTAAGACAAACATTCTTTTCAGACTAAACTGACTTCATGCATGTTACACGAAACACCGAGTTGGTGTGTGATATATGCAACACTTAGTATAGATTTATTTAAATATTTAAAAGGAAGATGTTTTGATTATGTTATATGAATCACAAAAGTAATCATTCACTACATACACCACTGACTTATCTTGTGTTACACTAAATATCGACCTTCCTCGATATCTTTCATTGTAAGCAATACCGAGTTTCACTAAACAGTGAAATATTATAAAAATATTATTATTAAATGGGAAATAAACAAGATATTAATTAGAGTATTAATTGAATTTTTAATTTTAAATAACATTAAAATTCATATTCTGTATTTAATAGAACATTGCATAAGAACAAATTCAATTTTTCAGATAAAATATTTATTTAAAAAAATTCAATTTGGCCTCATTTTTAATGATAACCACATTTAAATATTGTTTTCAACACTTTTAAATATTATATTTGACAATATAAATGTATTATTTAGAATTGGGATATCAAAATTTAACATGGTTGATATTTTGAAATTTTTTTAATAAAATTCATATTTTCATGAATAGGGAGAAATACGGCATTTTAATTCAAAACTGTCTTTTCATCAAATTTATTTATATAGTTATATTTTCTTTTTTATTTGGTTTTAATGTGTAATAGGATTATTTTTTATCATTTAATACAATTTTTTTAATTTTATTTAATGTCACATTTAAATTGGACATAAATATATGACAATATTATGATATGTTTTTGCTTCTTAAGAACCTTCTTTTTGGTTTTTGACAAATCAAATTAATTTGAAATTAATTTCTACCAATTATATATCTGTAAACATGAAAAATGGATTCCATATTTTGAATCATTGGATCCAAATTATGCAAATAGATTACTTATAGTTTTTTGGATATTATGAATAATAACTACTGTAATATTTATTTACCATAGTAAAACATAAATCAGGTAAATTAGGGTAACAAATAATATGATAAAGATAAAAAAATAACCCAAACATCTGACAAAATGCAATTTCATAAATTAAATTCAAAAAATATCACTTATGGTTTGGGATGGATTTATTAAATAGAATTTTTTTCCCGGAAAGTGATTTAATTATAATTAAAACAGAAGAAGGTTACAACATGTCACTCCCATATATATTATAAGTATAACAAATTTAATATAGTGATAATCATGATAAAATATAGAACATAAATATTATCCAAAATATATTGAAATTATATACTTCATGTGAATTTATTTAGAATTTTTAGTGATTAAATAATTACTATTAATGATGACACAATAGTGATGTAGGAATTATTTTATTCATAGAAATATCAAATAAATGGATTTAAAATATTAAAATAAATATCATATTAACTAATTAATATTCTCCACGAATTCTATAGGTGATTATCACATGTTATTAGTTTATTTAATAATTTTTCTCTAGTTTATCTTATGTGTGGATTTTACTTAAATTTAAATAATTAAATAGTGTAAAAATTCACACTATTGATATTTTATAAAAATAAAATATTATTAAATTATTTAAATATCAAAAAATACTATAAAATTACAATGTGAAATTTTATGGTAAAACATGTCATAAATTATCCAATTATGTACAATTTACAACACATAAGTAAACATTCACAACCATTTTATATTTATAATATAATTACCACAAATAAAATAAGATAGATTAAATAAGGCTAAATCAATATGATAAACTTTAAAATAAAATAAAAAATGTATAAATTTTATTATATGAGATAATTTTTACCCATACTTATCTTATATTTTAAAGAAAGGAGTTTTTGAGAATTTTAAATTGAAAATGAATATATAATTAATTAGTATTTCAATATTTTCTAAAGGAACTCCTCCCCTCTCTTATAAAAAGGTACATATCATTCCCTTTTAATCAAACATCGAATGATATTTGGCTCGGAAAACCCCTTCCCAAATATCCTACCAATTTCTCTTACTTCATCCTATAGTCGATCCTTTGGGTAGAAATCCATCTGAAGATGTCCTTTTCTGTATACTAAAATGAGATAACTGAAAAACAGAAAATTGATTTATCATCTCCTTCAAAATTTATTTTTTCATCTACTTCCTCTTATTATGTTGTTCCCATACTAAAATAATAAATTCAATATCTTATACACTAAAATATGTTATTATAATTGCGGTGCATCCTTATACCTCCTTTTATCCATCATTTGAATAACAATATCACCATGTCTCCGTACGTATTGCTTATGATCTCCATACCATGGTGTAATTTTTTATTCATCAATACATAATTTGGATCGATATATTGATCATTATAATGGATGTAAATAGTTAACATATCATTATATTAGTTCATTAAAATTCATAAAATCCAATTCCATACAATTTAACCATTATGAGATTAATATTGTCGCTTGTGCGTACGTACGACTTACCGTCACCAAAACGCGATAAGATTCATTCTCCAAGTTAACCATTCAGGAATGATTATAAATTATATCTATTAAATAAGAATTAAATTTATGACATAATAATTCTATTGGATTGATTTATATATATATAAATCATTTACTTTCTTCCATCCAATTTAATAATGAAACGAAAATAGTGTTCTGGCATACGTATGGCCTACTATCTCCATGAACGGTGTATTCCATTTAATTTATCCATCTGTTATATATATTTCTATAATGAATATTTATGATATATATATATATTTTTTTTCATTATGTACACATGTAAATAGCTATCTAATTAATAAAATTTAGAATAAAAAGTCAAAACACATATGATAAATAAAACGATTATTACCCAAAACGTTTTCTCACCATGAAATTGATAAATAAAAGGGTAATATGATGTCATAAGTGAATCATAAATGATATAATAAATATTAGTATGGTTCTTTTACGTGTTAATTTATTTTCAACCCACTATAAAGAGTTTTATACATATATATAAGAAATCAGACCAAAGATGAGGGATAATTTAACAGTCTCACTTTTATCCAAGATTGGTTATACATTTGTATTTACTGGAGATATATTTCTCATCAATATGCATGTAATATAAAAATGTTTTCATAAAATTTATTCTATTCTTTTATAAATTTTTAATTTCATTTTTATATATTTCTGACTTTTACTTCCTGTTATGGAAGGAATCATTCATTTGATTACCATACAAGGTACTTTTTTACATGTTTAGAAAAAGAATAAGGAAAATATTGTTTTTAACATATATGAAATGAATTTATTTTTTAAGGTTTCATGAATCATTATTTCCTTGAATCTTCCACTACAACCTTAAAAGGACATTTTCATAGAAAATTATTTCTTCTAAAATTGTGTCACATTTTGAAGAAGGAAAACTCTTTTGTTAAAGAAAATATATTTTCCTCAAGAATTAATTTCATGTGTTTTCTCAAAATTATTTTTTATCTAAGAAGATACAATTTAAATGGATTTATATTTCTAAACATGTTATTTATATGATTTTATTGTGTGTTATTTAGAAAATTCATTTCTTTTATATCAATTATGATGGAATAATTTTTAAGAAACTCATTTTATTGCATGGGATATGCTATGGTGAATGTTTTTATGCTTTTTTGGAAGACATATTAATTGTTTCATTATGAGATGGGTGGGACCCATATATAACTCCAATTTATTGGGTAATGATATATATCTCATGGATAGACATGACATTAACGACATGTAAATATGGTTTAGTAATACAGGTCAAGAACAGGAATTAAATTTAGTTAAGTAATACATGGTTTGAATAATAATTAATCCTAGTTCAGTAAAGGAATTTTCCACCATGATGGTCTGGTAGTAATGTCATGGATTCAGTGTATATCATATCATGTGTTATTTATTTTCCACGGTCCCATGTTTTATTCCAATGATATCTTATCATGGTTAATATTATTTTTTGATATATTCCTTACGTACTGTCAATATTTATTACATGACCCAATATATTGATATTTGAAGTTTATGTTAATGTTTTTATATTATTATCTTTATGGTTTGTTCTATATCCTCAATGTGTACCCTTACTGATCATTTATCACACCCATTTTAGGTTTTATTTTCCCCAGGATATAACAAAAGGATTTAGGTAGAAAAAAGGGAATGATCTTTATGGGAGATGTTAAAGATATTTCAACAAGACATAAGAATATGTTACATGTATCAAAATACACTAAACTCTTATGGAATTTGTGAATATATTTGTGTAATGTATTTTTTATTCCTCAAAAGAAATGTAACGTCCATTTATGTCATGTTTGGGTCATTTCACATGAAATCAAACATTTTCAATGAATCAAATCCAAATTTCCAAAAAAGTTGAAAAAAAATATATATCATTTCTAAATAAATCTTAAAATTACATTTAAGCAACAAAACCACATTTTCAAACCAAATCCACTATCATTGAGATGCTAGATGGACCACACACCATCATCACATGTCAAATAATTTTCAAAAAACAAAACAAACAGCAGTTTCAAGTCCATGAAATTTCTAAATCCAATTGATAAATCAAATACACCATTTTAAATTCCACCAATACATTTTCAAAACCAATTAATACATTGAAACCCATAATCCAATATAAACATCCAACCGTGAAATTTATGAAACACTAAGTGTGAATCACATAACTAAAAAAGTCATAATATTCAAAACATTCTAGGAAACCAGTCCAATTATCATAAAAAATTCTTAAAATTGTCATAAATTTATTAATAAATATATAAGGAATGTTTCAATGTAATGAAACCAAAAATACATATATTTATATGTGTAAGTGAAATGGTAAACCTACCTTAAATCTCATGCACTTCAATAACACCAAACACAAACAACTTTATGTTGGTTCCATATGGTAAGAACAATGAGAAGAAACCTTAAAAAAACCCATAATTTAAACACTTCTAAACATAAACCCTAGATCCAAATAATCACGGGAGAATAGGAAAGGAAAGAAAAAATTGAAATCAAATGAAGATGAAGGAGAGATAAGAGGATTGACTTGTTATATCATACCAAAACATAGATGAACCATAGATCCATGTATGGGTGGAGGATAAAAGGTTTCGATAGAAATTAAAAACCCCTATTTGGGATACAATAACCAAGGGAAGAGAGAAACATGTGTTTTTGGAATAAATCATAAAGAGGGGTGAAATGTAATGTCACAATTTTCCATGGCCTATACAGGTCAAAGTATTTGTGCACTCAGTTTTCCAAACTGTGCTAAAATTGTTCTTCCTTTTGTATCCAAGAGGAACAAGCTGCATGGTTTTCCCACATGGTTTCCAATACACGATACAACCATTCTATTTCCACTATCAAAAATTAAAAATAGTCGCATGATTTCCTTAGAAAGGGTGCAGAGTTTACCTTAACAATGACCCAACCGTATGACTCCTATTTTAATACGAAAATATACATTTTAACTAAAAACTCAAGTGGAAACCCAATGGGAAATTTTAGAGCAATGATAATGAAATTGAAAGCCCAAAATTTAAATATAAAATACTATGAACATGAGAGAAAAAAAGGAACAAAATATTATCAATAAAAAATAGAAAAAAAATAAAAATTCAGGTGTGATAGGTAGAAAATGTATCATTTAAATGAAATTGGGTTCTTAAAGAAAAAATGCCACAAATATTGTAAATTAGGTCCGAACAATCCCAAATTTGTTTATATGTATAATTGTGAATCCATGAATGGTATAATATGAAATGGATTTTTAAATTCATTTGATTAGATGAAAAATTATGAAAAAAAATATCAATATACATCATAAATATAAAATAGTAGGTGAATACATCTCATATATAAATGAATCATAATTTTTACACAATACCCCTTACCCTTATTCATGCATATAATAAACCCACACTAGCCTCCAATATAAAAAAAATAGCTATGTTAATAACTTATTTTTAATCCATATTCATATCTATATCCTTTTGTAATAATAATTTATAATCATTTACTAAATATATACTAGGTAGTTATATTTTTTCCACTATATGTTATTAATTTCTATCATTATATTTAGAACTAAATTCATAATGGAAATTTCTTTTCTAATTTATATATTAAAACATCATCACTCTTATATCATTAATGGTGATAGAATAGATATTTTATCATAAATAATTATATCCTAATATTATTTCATAAGAATTTAATTATTTTTTGTTATAAAAAAATTTATGACAATAATTTTTTCTAATGTTCAAGAAAATACATCATTATAATTTATGTTTCCTTATTTATCCATGATATATTTTTAGATAATTGTTCTTGCAGGTGGTCCAACCAACCCAAATATGAACAATTTATCATTTATGGGTAAGTATAAGGTGATTTAATGGTATTAATATCATTATTAATGAATAATAAATATATTAAGTATATTTTTAAAAAATATTAATCAGTTTATAATAGATTTTTGTAAATAAGTAAATATTAAAAAAAATGTGACAATTTTTTAGTTGGGGTAGTCTGCACTTATACACTGGGGACAAATTCATTTTCCCTAAATGAAGTGTAATATATGGATTTTTATATAATTATATTTTATAAATAATATAATAAATACCCAAATATTATTTTTAAATCACATTCAGAACCACATTTTTAAGGAAGTGATGAAAAATTAGCCACGTCATTCATGAACGTGGCAGTTTGCAGTCATACATAATGACATATGCTTTTTTCAACTAATTTTAGGTAAATTTTGAAAATTAATATTCATTTTTTATAATTACATTTTATAATATTTTTAATAATTATTTTATCATACTTTCATGGGTTGAATAATTTGGGGGTATAGGAAGAAAATATTTCAGCTATCTCTGTTGAGAACAATAGCTCTTACTTTATATTTTCTCTTTTGGGTAAACTATATAGCTCCATGAAATGGTAATGTTTTAATATCAATGATTATATAACATATTTATGATGTTCATGAGCTAATATGGTAGAGTTTTAATATAGATAATTTTTTTAATGGGTGGAGAAATGATGTTGAACCGATCTTCTTTTATAAGTGAAGAATAAGGAAATGTATTAATTATTACTTAATTTATAGTAATTTAATGAATTATACCAATGTAAAAGTGTCCAAAATTGAATATATTTCAGATTTGGATTTTATAATGTCTAAAATCACACCACCATTCCTTGGATACATGTTTTAAACATGATATTATTCTACTTCTGTTAGTTTTTTATCATTTACCTTTTATAAATTTAAACAAGATAATGAGATTTTGCCTAGGTAATTATATTTTTTCTAATAATATATGATATTTTAGTTAAAAAATTCATGTTTTTTAAAAATAGTCAAATCTATATAATTTAATTTAGCATTTATATATATGAGAATAAATTTTTAAATTAGAAAATATATTATATATAAAACAATTTTTATAGACAAAACAATGTTTTAACCATTAAGTGTTCTTAATCATATATAACAGTAATTAAAAATTAAAAGAGTGATCATAAATTTTTATATATGTTTAAAAATACTATCATAGTCATTATATAAAATATATCCTTTAAATTTATAAGATAAAAATTACAAACAATTTATAAAACCATTATTTTAAAAAATCATTTCAACCATACCATGGTCATTGACATTAATCATAATAATCATATTTATATTCTTAAAAATGAAATTAGATTCATTAAATAATATTAATATTTTGAAATAAAATATATAATAAATTCTTAGACTTAATTCTAAATAGTGATTAAAAATTTAATATAAGAGAATAAAAATAATTTTTTGATTATGATATTAATATTGTTTCCAAAATATTAATCATGGGTTTTATAAATTCAACATTGTATTTTTAAATGTTTTTTTGTTTTATAAATATATTACTTTTTAGAATAAATGGATTAAAAAACTATTAATTAGTTATTATATTATAATAATATCATAAAAGTGACAGTAATAGAGATATCGTTATTTTTTCACTATTCATGTCAAAATAAAATATTTTAGAAAAATCTCAAACAAGTCACACTGAGTAAATTTTTTATAGAATGAATTATAAAATAAATTTATTTTTTAGAAAAAACTATAATTTTATATTTTTATATTTTAATTTAAAATAAAATATTCAAGGAAATCCCATTTTTTGTACAATACCCATTTAAAAATTAGGTGTTCTTAATCCAATTTTTGTAGGAATTTCTTATTAAATTTACATTTTTTATTTACAATAGGATTAATTATTAATAAATTTTATATATAATATGTATGTGATATGATTTTATACATTGCAGTTTGAATTTGTGGGCGGAAGACACTATCAGTCATACTACTAATTTACATAAAATTTTTTTAATAAATCGTAGGGTGTTACAAAAAGAAAAAATTATAGAAGAAAAGTTTGGAAACAGGGTGACCATAAATGGTAAATCTCACCAATTGAGGAATAGTATACTCATAAATGTGTCTCTATGAGGGAACGATATGGTCTCTATGGTAGTCCATAATTAGGGTTATCCATTCACTTGAATAATTAACTAATGATAATTTTGGTCATATAAGAGCTTGAAATTTTAAAACAAGTTTTTCTATAATTTACTAAAATACATCAATAGTTTTCTCAATATTAAACAACAAAATAA
Organism: Viscum album; assembly: GCA_963277665.1. Taxonomy (NCBI): domain Eukaryota; kingdom Viridiplantae; phylum Streptophyta; class Magnoliopsida; order Santalales; family Viscaceae; genus Viscum; species Viscum album. The sequence goes on along the minus strand of OY728128.1, from coordinate 787,852,011 downwards.
ATAAATTTCATAATTATGGGCAGTTAAAACCAAGCCTTTGAATAAGTATATATGATTAAGAGTAACCAAATTATAATAATACATTAATATCAATATATATATATATATATATGTTATTTTGTTCCAGTTCAATTAAATTATTATTGTATTCAAGAAACATTCATTTTATGTGTTGTAATTTTAATTAAATAAAACTATATATATTTTTATTAAACTAATATTTTTGAAAAAAACAATATTGATTGATTAATGAAATAATTGTTAGTATATTATAGAAATTGAGGATAAGAACAAATGTATTTTAAGATGTTATTTTCCTATAAAAATACATTCACATTATATTTTATTGATTAATTTAAAATTTGAAATTGATAATTATAGAAACATTATTTGAAAAATAAATATCAATTTTGCATATTTAATTTATATATTTAATTTTTTTTCTTTTCAAAAAATACAGATTTTTAAGTATATAATACAAAGCACCGTTTTTGAAAATAACATGATTTTTATGAAACTAATGGCACATAAATATGTATTTTAATTTCATGAATGATTTTTGTAAGACAAAATTTTTATTCTATAAGTTGATTAATTGGTTTAAAAATATTTTTAAAAATTTAAAATCCAATATATATGAGCTTTGAAGATATGTTATATCTTGTAAAATATTATTTTAATTCAATATATATTTATTATTTTAATATAAAATATTTAACCATTGAAAACTTAATATAATAAAATGGGTTAAAAAATAGGAATCATGACATCTAATTTATTTTATAAGGGCCAATTTCATTTAAATAATATAGGATAAATTGTTTTGGTGAAAACATGTTACCACAATAAAATTCAAATGGGTAAAAAGGGGCTTAACCAAAACCGAATGTCCAAACACATGATTGAATCCTGTGTGTGAATGGGATTTGAGGAATTGATCAACCATATTCATTACCCTTCCCATTATTTCTATTTTTTGATCAACATTCCTTGAGGGAACCTTCCCATTATTAAAATGTGTTTGATATTCACAAAAATGACATCCCTTTGCACTTATATATGGGGTACTCCTCACTTCACTTCCCCTCACACATCAACAAAAAAAATTCATCCCAAACTCAAACAAACCCAATTATCAACAATCATATACACCTTTAATGGGTTTCTTTATTCTCAAAATTTCATCCCCTGAAGGAATAACCCACATTTTAAAGGATCTATTCCAATAAGTCAGGTGTAACATTCTAACCAATCCATTCTCATTTCTTTTTTTATTAAATCTTACTATTCCTATAATTCCATTAAAAATATTAATATGATAAAATAAATATCATTATTTACTAGTTTATTATTAAAATAATGGTACAAAGAATAAATTTTATTCCCTTTTCAATTAGTAATCGAAAAATTTATTCATGCATTACGTAGGCTACCGCCTCCATGATGAAATTTGATTCATTTTCTATAACCACAACAATATGACAATCCTACCAGTTAATTTGACCAATAAGTGTGATCTTTATTAAAAAATTTATATTCCTAAATAATAAAACCTATTACCCTTTTTCTCTATTCTATGGAAAATTAAATCATCATACATGCGTACGTGTGTATTACTGTCTCCATGGAATGAACAACATATATTATTGTTAAATATAATGGTTTAAATTAAGATTTATGATGTTTTTATGTTATAAATGATGTAGAAATAAAAATTAGAAAACTTATTAATAATTTGATAGATAAATTATGGAGTTCAATTCAACCCTCCCAAAGAGAATTATAAGAGGAAATAATTATTTCTTTATTATATGAAATAGATTTGTATAATATTTATTATAAATATAAATCCCTCCAATTCTGATATATCGCATTAATAAACATTAAATAATTGAATTATTATTTTGGTATAATTATATTAAAATTAAATCACTTCATAATCCTCCATTAATTATGTTATATTCTTATTCTGGTCATTTTAACCACCTAATGGAGTTAATGAGAATTTAATTCCAGGTAATATAGGATAAAAATAATTAAATAATATTTTCCTTTTCAGTAATCGTAATATAAAAATCAATATCATTTTCTATAAAAATAATTTTCATTATTTAATAATCATTACAACGTGATCACCATACAACTCGACATTATAGATCATAACAAAAACACTAGTGAAATTAAATTATATCATTCTAAATAATTATAAAACATAAATTCCAATAACTTATATCATCTTATAATGAAAACAATTGGGATAAAAATTAATAACAATATCTCTATTATGGTAATATTTCAACAATTATCATGATTTTTACCACTCTATACTAAATATAAATAATATATAACATATATAAATGTAGATAGTAATTATAAAATAATTATACAGTGGTTATATTTGTGAAAAGGGATCTAAAATTGGTTATTAAAACGCTTATTAATGTTATATTGGAGGTTGGACGTCTTTTCAAAAATGCATGAATTTTGGTAAGGGGTTATTTATATAAAAATTTAATTTAATAAGTCTTATTTATTAATGTGCACAATTAGACAATTAATATGGTGGGAGTAAAACCTAATGAAATTATTTTAACATATTAATAGGGTTTGGAAGGAATATTTTAACAACTATAGATTTTATTTTTTATTTTTCTCTAAATAAATTTCATTGAAATCATGCATTGTATGAAATGACATGTTTAAACCAACAAAAAAATATATTAAAATATTATTATGTTAAAATTATATCAATTTCTAATTCATCTTTTCAACATAATCTTATTTTTTAAATTAAGTAAATTTATGAACTGTTTAATATTTTATTCCGTGGAATAAATATATTTTTTTAAAAAATTATTTCTTTTAGTTGAAAATATAAATATAATTATTTAAATTAGTTACTAAAATAAAATTATCTTCCATTTTATATAAATAATGTATTTAATTACATTTTAATCATTATTATTCCTTATTTTAGTTTAAGTATATTTCAAACATAAAAATGCATTATATTTAAAAACTCTATTTTGTTATGTTTTGGGTTTTTTTCATAAATTATTTTTTAAAACTTATTTTAATTATGTATTACATATTTAGAATCTTGAGGGTCAAATATTTTGGATACATCACTTATATTTTATCATTATGAATATTAAGATTGTTAAATTTTAAGAACTTGTAAAAGGGTAAATATAGTAATTTGGGTTAAAAACTAGTGTGATAAGGTTTTAAAATTTTTAAAGAATATAGATTTATCCTATTGGATGAACTTGGTTCAAATGTTTTTTTAAATTCCTAGAAAAAAGGCTTATTTGTTTCATTTTTCGTTGAGATTTACCTTTATAATTATTTATGTGAAAAATAAAAAATGCCACACTCTTGACTTTAATAACTATAATATTCTCTCATAAGGGTAAAAGGAGGCTATATTCAGTTATAAATATTCATTTAAATGATAAATTAACATTTTTGTCATGGAAATATGTTTTAAATAATTACTTATAGAATATTTTCCTTAAAATATTACACAACACTGACACAATAGATGTATTAAAATATTATATTTGTATTATCTATTTTATTGCATCTCATTACACAACATTGGTCATTATATATTCAAAAAAACCCACCAAATAATCTTCTGAGCATCCTTAAAAATTTAGATATGTGTTTTTCTTCCCAAAACAGCAACAGTTGGTCCTTTATGACGATATCTTATAGAGTACTTTAAAATAAAAGGTAATCATATTCACTAAGAAATTTCTTATTTCTTCATATTTTTCAACACTTAATTGTTTCATAACCATTATAGTGTAATAACATCTATATCTCTCATATAATGGGATTTTCTTTTTTATATTGAAATATTTATTAATGTTATTCTACATCAAATTGTAAATAAAAACATCGGTTGTGTGTACGGTGGACCACCTCCTCGTGAAGTTATGTAATTTTTTTCCATTACCTCCTAAAATTGATTTTATAAAGATGAAACAATAGAATATATATTCTATTTATGAAATAATTAAGAATATAAAATTATGATATCTTATATAACTTCTTACATTCCAATCTATTCCAAAAGGATAACATCGCTTATGCGTACGTGTGGACTACTACCACCATGAAGTGGTGTTATTCAATTTTTTATTCAGGTTTACTTAGATAGTAAATATAATATATTTAATGAATATATATGATATATAGGATATACTAATGATTTTGTAAAGGATGATTGTTATTTACCTTTATTTCATTTGATCTATCAACGTGTTTAAATAGTGCATGTGCTTACGTAATTCTACATAATCAATGAATGATGTCATTCATTTTTATGTCTCTACATTTTATGATGAATATATATATATATATTGATTATATATCAGGTATATGTAATTATTACTAAAATTACGATTATGGGTCCATAATAAATGTAAAATTTCTAAAACTACTAAATCAAAACATCCATGAAAAATGAAGTAGTTTTCATACAAAACAATGATAATAGAAAAATATTATTAAAAAAAGGTGATAACATGATGTAAATAAACTGTATATGATATTATTGATATGTATATTCTTCTTTTATTTAATTATAATAATTATAAATTTATTATATAGGATTTTAAAAACAATTTTGAAAAAATTCAAACATATGTAATTTTAACTCAATTTACACTCCATTGAGGCATATTTGGCATTATGTGCCTTTTTCATTTTTTCTATTGTTTATACTAACCCTTTGAGTTATTTATTATGAATAAATATATAGTCACTGTGATTAATGGATCATTTACATTTTACTCTTTCAAAGGATTATAATTTCAATGTAACCATAGAGTTAAGAATTTATGTAACACTCCAAGCTTCCACTATACCCTTCACGTTAAATAAAGTAATAGCTTGGGTTGTACCCAACATCGAGTTCAAGCACACCCTGGCCAACGTAACTAGCTTTTATCAATAGTAATACCCACGTTATGAAATTTTATAAATTTTATTTTTAAAAATGTACTTCATTTTTGGATTTTAAATATAAAAATTACCATAGCGTGAATTTTTGGTATTTTTTGAAAACTTTCTATTTTTGATGAATAGTAAAAAACACCCAGTTATTGTTTAAAACCGAAATATTATTTAAATAAATAGTATTTTTATTTAAATTTTTTTCAATGTCAAAATAGATAAATAATACTTATATTATCCTAATGTAATTAATTGGATTCATTTTATAATAACATTAGATGTATAAAATTTTATTTATCTTTTTAACATATCTTACAAAAAATCTAGGCACGTTTGGAAGTTTTCATAAAAAATTAATTTTACTATTTCATTGAATCGAATTCCAAAAATCTGAGGGACATGGTTAACATCATTAAGTAAAATTTGGTTCAATAAGAAGAAAATATTTTTTTGTGAATAATATATTTTGATTTTTATTTACCACTACCAAAAGTAAATAGGGAAATTAGCGTTAAAATTGATATGATACATACTCCAAAACATGTTCTAATTAAATTAGATAAGTGCATTTCGACCAAAAGAAACCTTACAAATAAAATATGATCCATTTTATGCACTTGTATTAGATTAGGACATTTATTATTATTTTATTTAAAGATGTGTATTAAGGGTTAAAATTAACTTTTAATAAATAAAACATTTTTAATATAGGGTAATAAAGAAGATAATTTCGACTATAAATATTAATTATAAAGATAAATATACTTCATAAAACATGGTATTTTTTTATAATTTTTAGTCATTACATAATTACATTTATTTATGACACAATGATGATGCAGTAATTACCTTATTAATGAATAGTTAAGATAATTTATGCTATAAATATTTAAAAAAATGTAAATTGAGACTTTTGATGAATTCCACGAATTTTATAAGTCAATATGGAATTTTAGTATTAATTGAATAATTATTAGTCGTAGTTATATTGTTGTTATGAGTTTCAGAAAAATCAAAAACTAAATAGTGTCAAAACATTCATAAATGAGTTTTTTTAAAACAAATATTTTATTAAATTATATAATAATCCTAAAAATCTATGTTTTGGACTAAAATACTTCTATAATGAAAGATATGTAATTAATTAACCACTTGAGGTTTGTTTTAAATTTTATATTCAGCTTATTAATGATGTATTATAATAATAAAATAAGATTTGGTAAAAGTATAAAAACTTAACTAAGAGTTAAATCAAAAAGATAATGTTAATATGGTGACCCAAACATGTCTAAAACCTATTGGTTGAGATATTTTCTTCTCATACCCAATATATAATAGAAATAAAACTATTTTAAGCCATTATAAAATGAAAAAGATTTTATAATAAAATAATAATTCAAACTTTTCCTAATGAGACCCTTCACCAATTTTATAAAAGGGTACTTCCCCTTTTCTCAAAATCACACCTCAAAAGCGATTTAGATCCGACAAACCCAGCTAAAATATCCTCCAAAATACCCTCAATTCATCCTAGAGGCCTTAATTTTAGCTAAAACCCGTCCTATGGAGCCCTTTTTATCAAATCTAAATGAAGAACCCGAAGAAGAGATAATTATTTCATCACATATTTGAAAGTTCTTTTCTTATTCCACTTCAACTTCCTCTTTATTTAATATTTCCATACAAAAATAACAACTCCAGTACCTTATAAATTATTTTATTTTGTTATAAATATGGTAAAAACATATTCATTATTCAATCCGTCATATAAATGATAAATTCACCATACATACGTACGTACAACTTACCGTCTCCAGGTTGTGGCGTAGTTTGACATTTAACACATCATTTTGGAAGGGTATAATAATAAGTTTAATTAATGTAAATAAAAATATAACATTTTAATGATTATTTATATATAATATATCATCCAATTACATATGATTTCTCCACTAATAAAATTTTATTGTCACTCATGCATATGTAAGGATTACCGTCTCCACGACACGATGAGATTTCATTCCCCATCATAACCATTCACAAATAATCTCCATTTGATTATTAAAAATAATGTTTAATAACATAATATAATTCTTATTATGAATCGAATAAATATTATCCATAAAAACATTACTTATGTCACAAAACATTTAATGGAGAACAATTTAGTTAACACCCAAAACAATGATAATAATGAAATATTATTAACAAAGAAAAACTAAAAGATCATATATGATATCATATTTATGTATGTAGTTCTTGTATAATTTAATAATTATTATTTAACTATTATACAAAGGGTTCTCATAGCCTCAACCATGGAAAATTACATGTTATGGTGTAATTTTACAATCTCTTTATTTATCCAAGTTTGTTTATACGTAAGTATCAATAGTTACTTATTTATCATCCAAATCTGTGTTTTTTAAAATTTATTTCAAAACTATTTTACTATTTCTGTGAATATGGGGTAAATTCATTTTTACCCTTGTTTTAATTTTATAAAATGTTTTGAAATGAATCCTTCCATCATTTTCGAAACAAGGTACTTTATGACCTTTTTGAAAATTTAAGGTATAAATGTTTTTTTAACTTATACAGCGAGAGTGGATAATTATGCCATTATAACACCTTCAAAGCTTCTCTCACAATCTTATAAATATATTTTCAAAATATATTTTTTCTTTACTTTTAAATTTTTTCAATGTAGAATGAAATATTTCACTCGAATAGTTTTTCAATTGATTTCATTAGTGTCAACATCATTCATTGGATTTGACAATTTTTTGAAGTTGATTTATTATGATACTATCTTCCATATCATATTGAAGGTTTTGTGATATATTTGACTATGGATGTGTAGTTTTTATACCATTCATATTTTATGGATAATGTATTAACACTTTGTATTCTAGTTTTCATACGAATGTATATGTTATATTCACACATTTTCATATGAGTAATGCATTGGACATAGTATGTAAAGGGTGGAGCCCGCTATAGATCATCGATGGATCGGTAGGTCTCATGAAGAAAAACTAGTGTCTTGGTATAAGGCCTTGACAAAATATTATTTGTAGTCTTAGAATGAGTCCTTGACTATGTGGTTATGATGTTCGGCATTATGCATTCCATCATTATGAAATTAGCTATTGATATTACAAGTGATTATTCAACTAGTAGAAGATACATGTAAATAATTAAATGGAATCAAATGATTTATCTTTTCCATATTATGCGGAAGTTTGCGTTTAAAAGGATTTTGTTTTAATCTTATAAATTTACTTAAATTATTATGTTTATTTATGATAGTTTCTATTATATTATTATCCTTACTGAGCATCTGTGCTCTCCCCTTTCTTATGTTTCATTAGTTCCATGATGTGAAGAAGTATATTATGAATAACCTGCAGGAATAGGCTATGATAAATCAGTGTGTTCAAAGCGGACATAATGTTTTTTTTCATGATTTAATGTAAAACTTATGTATGCATCTATTACTAACAAGGATATTAAATTAATCGGCCTTTCGAGACAAGATATCTTGTTATATTTCCAATTTTATGTAATGATGCATTGAATCTAGGTAACTAGGTTCAGGGCATTACAATTATTATCATTTAAATTATAGTATAAATCATGGAAACTAGATTTATAAAAACTCTGATTAGAGAAGCTTACCCTAAGATAAAAATTTAGGATTAGTATAGAATAACTTCCTATAATTTTGGTAATATATAGATTTTTGAATTTTAAAAGCAATGCATCCATGTCTAGATAAAAGTAGGTAGAGGAAGATATGGCATAGATGAACCTAGGAGTGATAAATCCGACAAGGAGTTTCAGGCTTGACTTGAGGTATCTGGTTACACAATAATGGGCCTTTCGGCACACTTGGTTATGAATCTCTTGAGAGATATGTTTGAGATAATACACATTTTTTTCCAAACCATTATGAAAGATTTATGAGTAAATAATTCCAAAAGAAAAAATATTTTATGAATAGGAATTATATGCATAATATGATCAATTTATGTTAATTATTTTACAAGTTTGGAGTAATGCGTTGTGATTCATAAACTAAGCTAGTGTATGACATTATTTAGAAATAGCGCATAGTGGAAGGAATGGAAACAGTATCAATGCATGTAATACATGTAGTTATTTCCCTCCTAATCATTATAATTATAGTGGATCTGGTGATGAAACTAGTGCTGAACATATTATAACCATACAGGGACAAATCACTCATGTTATGAATAATAACCATACCCGTATGGAGCACCCTCATCCACACTACGGAGGATCAATATTAAAAATATTATTAAAGAAATAACCACTACTATTTAATGGGACTAAAACCCCATTTGTAGTTGAGCAATGCATAATTTCCTTAGAAAAAATATTTTATTCTTTGGGTGGTAGTGAATGGGAAAAAGTTGTCATTGTACTTTATCACCTCACAGAAGATGTTGATCAATGGTGGTCATTAATTCAAAACAAAAAAGGAGGATGAAGACGAATCAAATATGTAATGGAGGGAGTTTAATTATATTTTCATAGAAAAATACCTTCCTCGCAACCATCAAGTGGATATGGAAATGAAATTTCAGTGTTTGAAGAATAAATAGGATGAGAATGTCGCAAAGAATGAGGCTGACTTTACAAAATTAGCAAGCCATGCTGCAGTTTATATACATAACCCAAAGAGTATGACTTGTTGATTATTTGATGGGTTAAAACCCTTTCTCCTTAGAGAATTAGTTTCACAATACTTATCATCATACGAAGATATAGCTTCATGTGCTATCAGGATATAAAATGAATTCTTTATGTCTTACAACATTAAAGAAAAGCAAGAGTATAAGAGATCTTTTGAATAGTCAGGGAATGTAAATAAGGGGAATAAGGTAAAATTCAAATTTCAATCCTATAGTAAATGTGGGAAGAAACACCCCAGTACTTTCCTATAGGGGATGTGAGGTTATGGGGAATTCTACAATTGTAGGAAAATTGGGCATTATGAAAATTAATGTTCTATGTTTCAAGGAAAACTACCTCATAAAAGGCCAAGAGAGAAAAGCCAAGCTTATTCGACCACTACTACTGAGGTTGAAGTTACGATTGACGTGGTGGTAGGTACATTAATCATTTCCTCAATTTTAGTCAATTTTTTTTATTCTATATCATAACATTATTTCATGTATTCTCAGTTTTCCAAGAAAATTTATATTTCTAATTTGACTTAACAAGGGAGTTTTTAGTGAAAAATCCTAAGGGAAGTATCTTGGAAAAATTATTTTGGGAATCAGTTACCAGTATGGCATATAAACATTCATTATCTAATGATATTATTATCATACACATGATTCTATTTTATATAATCCTCTTTATGTATTGTCTTTCAGACCATGATGCAAAAATGTATAGTAAGAAGAATGAGGTTACAATTTTTGATGATGATAAGTAATTTCTTATCTTTAGAGAAGAAACGTTGCCATATTATTATTATCTAGATCCACCGCCAGTAGCTATACTTAATTCAATTATTTGGGAAGAATAGAGTGAAATGACTACGGGTGAGGAAAGGAATGTGCAAATGGAGGATGTACCATTTTTGAAAGAATATATTGATGTTTTTTCAGAGGATTTACCTAAAATTCCACTAAAATGGGAAATTAAGTTTTCCATTGACTTAATTCCTAGTTAAAGGCACTTATCAAATACCCATTATAGAATTTCCACTATGGAATTTGTGGAACTGAAGAAACAACTACAGGAATTGAGTAATAACAGATTTATTCTCCCTAGTGTTTCTCCATTTGGGGCCCTGTTTTCATTGTTTAAAAGAAAGATGGATCTATGAGGTTGTGCATTGACTACAGGGAGATAAATTCTATAACAATGATGAACAAGTATCATGTACCTCACATTAATTATTTATTCGATAAACTTCCTGGATCTCAATATTTTTCAATGATTGACCATCGATATAGATATCATCAGTTGTGCGTAAAAAAGTTGGTCATTACAAAGATAGTATTTCGAACTATGTATGGGCTTTAAAAACAAATAGTAGTTCATTATAGACTAACTAACACACCTTATGTTTACATAAATCACATGAATGATGTTTTCAAGGAATATCTGGATGACATTATAGGGTTATTTATTGATTATATCTTGGTATTCTCCAAAATCAACGATGATCATGAAAATCACTTGCCCACTATTCTGAAGACTCGTCTAAAAATGAAATATATAGGATCTATAGGAAGTGTAAATTATAGATTTATGAGATTTATTTTCGTGGAAATATTGTCTCTAAGGATAGAATATTTTTTGATCCTTCTACGAAAGGAGCAATCCAATAATATCCAACACCAATGAGTAAAATTGAGGTACATAGTTTTATTGGTTTAGCTGGTTATTATTGGCCTTTCGTAAAGAGTTTTTCCCAGTTTTCTAACCCATTAACCAAGCTTATGTGTAAATGGGTTAAATTTATTTGAAAATATGAGTGTGAATAATGTTTTGAAGAATTGAAGAGAATATTGGTCAATGATCATATCCTAACTCTACCATCAGAGAATGATGGGTTTATTATTTATAGTGATGCTTCAATGAAAATACTTGGTTGTGTCCTTATGAATAATTATAGATTTATTGACTTTTCACCACTACAGCTAAAAATTCATAAACAAAACTATCCCACTCATGATCATGAATTTGAATATGTAATCTATGCTCTAATTTTATGAAGGCAATACCTCTATGTTGAACAATTTGAGATTTATACTGATCAGAATAGTTTGATTTATATTTTCACACACAATGAACTAAACATGAGGAAAAGGATATGGCTCTAACTTCTCAAGGATTATGATTCCATAATACACTACCACCCGGGGAAGGAAAATAAGGTGGAAGATGCTTTGAGTAGAAAGGATCATGGAGTCATGAATAGGAGGAGAGTTTAAAGGGATAAACGATTCATAGATCTAGTAAAGTTGGATATGGAAATAATCATGGAAGGTGAAACATGAAAATTTTTTAAAATAATTGCCAAACCTTCTTTATTATAAAGGATAAAAAGTTCTCAGAATGATGATGAGGAGTTTCAAAAGAAAATTAAGGCTGTGAATGATGGGAGACTGATCAACAATATATATGAAGATGGAATTTTGAAATTTGGGAAGAGGCTTTGTGCTACTAACATACCTGATCTAGAAAGGGAATTGATGGATGATGCTCATAGCTTAAATTTCTCTATACCCCATGGTAGAATTAATATGTATAGAGACATGAAAGAACATTTTTTATGGGACAACATGAAGTGGGATATTGATGATTATGATTCAATATTAATGATGTGTCAATAGGTGAAGACTATAAAACATCATCCTTAAAGAGTAATGCAACCAATTCCCATACCCGAGTAGAAGTGGGATGAAATTAAGATGGATTTTGTTATACGGCTACCAAAGACTCCTAGAAATAATGATGCAATATGGATCATTGTGGATCGTATTTACAAGAATGAACATTTTATTTATATAAGATCATATTTACCACATGAACAATTAACGAGTCTATATACTAATGATTTTGTAATACTTTAGGGTGTACCCCAATCGACTGTTTCTCATCATGATCCATGTTCTACATCAACATTCTAGAAAATTATTCAGAAAGCCCTTGATACTGAACGTCGTTTGAGCACTTCCTACTACCCTCAAACTAATGGGAAATCAGAACGGACTATTCAAACATTAGAAGACATGTTGATATCATGATCACTTAACTTTCATGGTATGTGGGATCAATAATTAACTGTGGTGGAATTTTCTTATAACAATAGCTTCTATTCAAGTATTCAGTTGGAACCATATGAAGCGTTATGTGGAACGGGATGTTGCACACCAACTTTTATGGACGATTTTTTTGAAAGAAAACATGTAGGCCCAGAACATTTTGTGGAAAGAATGGAAAAGTTGAATATTATCAAAACCCATATCAAATATGCTCATATTAGTCAAAATAGCTATGCTGATAACTGATGTAAGAAGTTGGAATTTCAAGTAGGTGATCATGTTTTTCTGAAGGTATCCACCTAGAAGGGTGTTTTACAATTCGTTGAGAAGGGTAAATTAAGTCCCAGTTACATCGGACATTTCAAAATTTTAGAAATAATCAGAGTTGTAGCTTACCATTTTTCAATTCCACCAAGCCTCTTGAATGTTCATGATGTGTTTTATGTGTCATTGTTGTGAAAATACTTTCCTAACACTACACATATACTCACCATTTAGAAATTAGAATAGGAACCCAATATATCTTATTATGAAGAGCCTATCACGATTCTTGATAACATAGAACAAGTGTTGAGAAACCGGATGACTTTTCTGGTAAATGTTCTTTGGAGAAACCATCTAATATTAGCAGCAACAAGGGAACCTGATGAACTTATAACTAAAAACCACCCGACTCTTTTTATGTATTAATAATTTAGAAATTTCTAGGATGAAATTATTTGAATTAGGACAGAATGTAACACCCCAAGCATCCAAGGTATGCTTCTCATTGACTAATGCAATTTCTTGCATTGTACCCACCTTTGAGTTCGAGCACAACACGAAAAACCAAACTAGCCGTTTTGAATAGTAATACCCACTTTTTGAAATTTTATAAATTTTATTTTTCAAAATGGACTTCATTATTGGATTTTTAATATCAAAATTAGCTTAGGGTGATTTTTTGTGTTTTTCTGAAAACATATAATTTATGATGAATAGTGAAAAACACTACGTTATAGTTTAAAACCAACATTTTATTAATTAATGTTTATTTTTATTTAAAATGTATTTTAATTTCAAAATAGACACATAATACCTATATTATACCAATTTAATTCATTGGAGTCATTTTATAATATGATTAGTTGTATAAAGTTTTATTGAACCTTTTAACGTCTTTTACCAACCTTCTAGGAACATTTGCAAATTTGCATAAAATGTAATTTTACCACTTCTTTGAAATGAATTTCAAAAAACCAAGATACACGGTTATCATCATCATAAAAAATTTTCTTCAATACGATAAAAATAATATTTCGGGAATAGTAACTTTTGATTTTTATTTATCAGGGTTAAAAGTAAATATGGTAATTAATGGTAATATTGATATTATAATTACCCCAACACATGTCCTGATTCAATTGGATAATTTTATTTCTAACAAAATAAACTTTAATTATAAAATATGATCCTTTTTCACCACATGTATTAGATAAAGAAATTTATTATTATTTTATTTAATGATGAGTTAAAAGTTTTAAATTTACCTTTTAATATTTAAAATAAATTTAATACAAGGTAATGGATAAGATAATTTCAACTATAAATTTTAATTTGATAAATAAAAATATTACCTACAACATGGTTTTTTATTTATAATTTTTAGAAATTAAATAATTAAATTTATTTATTACACAATGATGATGTAGTAATTACCTTATTAATGAATGATTAAGATAACTGATATTATAAATGTTAAAATAAATTTAAATTAAGACATTGGATGAATTCCAATAATTTTATAGGTTAATATGACATGTTAGTGTTCATTATATAAATATTATTCTATGTGATAATGTTTTTATGACTTTCAAAAAAACAATTACTAAATAGTGTCAAAATTGACATAAATGAGTTCTTAAAAAAAGAATATTTTATTAAATTATATAATAGTCTTAAAAATAAATGGTTAGGATAGAAATATTATATAAGGATAGATATATCATTAATGAACTACTTGAGTTTCTCTTGGAATTTTATATTATATTTATTAACTATGTATTTTAATAATACAAGAAGACGTTGTAAAAGTTAAACTATTTAACATAGAGTTAAATATAAAAGATAAGTTTAATATGGTGACCTAAAATACTCAAAAAAAATTAGATGAGAGTTTCTAGACCCATAACCACCATATACTATAAATAAATCCTTTTTAACAATTTTAATCTGAAAATTTTTTTATAATAAAATAATATTGCAAACTTTTCCTAATATGACCCTCACCTCTCTTATTAAAGGGTACTTACCCTTATCTAAAAATCACACCTCCCAATCCATTTGGCTCGGCCAACCCATGCTAAAATATCCTACCAAAAAACCTAAATTCATCCGGGAGGCTTACTTTTATCATAAATCCATCCCAAGGATCAATTTTGATCAAATCAAAAGGAAGAACCCGAAAAGAAGTAGCTACTTCATCACCTCATTCAAAGTTATTTTCTTCTTCCGCTTCCTCTTTATTTGTTGTTTCCATACCAAAATAATAACTCTATTACCTTGTCCATACTGTAATGTTATTTTAAATATTATACAACTATATTCATTATTCAATCCATCCTTTGAATGACAAAGTCACCATATGTGCGTAGATACGACTTACCGTCTCCACGTTGTGGTGTAGTTTGTTATGCAAAAAGTAATTTGGGATGGGTATAATAATGAGTTTAATTGATGTAAATAATAAATAAAATATGTTAATGATTCATTTTATATATTATATCATCCAATTTCATATGATTTCACCACTAATATAATTATATTTTCGCTCATGCGTACGTACGGCTTACCGTCTCCACGACGCAATAAGATTTCGGTCCCCATCGTGAACATTAAAAAATATAACTATTTGTTGATTAAAAATAATTTTTAAGAACATAATATCATTCTAATTACGAATCCAATACATCATATCCATAAAAAACATTACTTATGTAATAAAACATATAAAGGAAAGTGAATCAGTTAACACCCAAAACAGCGATACAATTGAAATTTTATTAACAAATAAATATTATAAGATCATATACAATATCATATTAATGTACGTGGTTCTTGTATAATTTAATAATAAGGATTTAACTGTTATAAAATAGGTTAACGTACCCTATACCAAGGAAAATTACAAGGAAAAGGTTAATTTTACAATTTCTTTATCTATCTGAGATTGTTTATCCGTAAGTATATACCAGTGCTTCTTTATCACCCACATCCATGTTTCGTAGAAATTTATTTCAAAATTTTTTTACTATTTCCTATATTATGTGATAAATTCACGTATACCATTGTTTTAAATCTTATAAAATGTTTTGAAAGGAATATTTCTGTCATTTTCTAAACATGTACTTTATGAACATTTCGATAAATTAAGGTAAGAATGTTTTCTTAACAATATAGTGGGTGCGGCTCTTTTCTGCCATTATATAACCATTGAAGCTTCCCTTACATGACTATAATAATATTTTCAAAATAGATTCTTTCCATACTTTTTCATGATATCAATGTAGAAAAAAATATTTCACTCAAATATATTACATATTGATTTCATCTATGTCAACATTATTCATTGGATTTTACGTTTAATTGATGTTGATTTATTTTGATACAATCTTCCATATCGTATTGAAGGTTTTGTGATATTTTTGAATGTGGATGTGAACTGTTTATAAGATTCAAGGTTTATGGTTAATGTATTAACATTTCATATGGTAGTTTTAATACTAATGTTTTTTTTTATGTTTCAACATTTTCATATGTTCATTGCATTGGACTTAGTAAGTGGTAGGTGGAGCCCGCTATAGCTCCTTGATGCATCAGTATGTCTCAAGAGACAAACTAGTGTCTCAACACAAGGCCTTGAAAAAATCTTATTTATAGTCTTGGAATGAGGTCTTGACTATGTGGTTATGAGGTCCATAAATATTCATTCAATCATTATGAAATTATATATTGCTATTACATGTGATTATTAGACTAGTAGAATACCCATGTGAATAAGTATATGTAATTAATTGATTTATCATGGACATATTATGCTGAAGTTTATGTGTAAAAGGATTTTACTTTAGTCTTATAGAATACTTTAAATGTTTATGCTTATTTATTATAGTTTCTATTATATTGTTATCTTTACTAAGAAACTGAGCTCACCCCATTATTATGTATTATTTTTCCCAAGATTCAAAGAAGTGTATTACGATAATCCTATAGTTATAGGATAAGAGAAATGAGTGTGTTCAAACGGGAAAAAATATTGTATTTTTATTTCATGATGTAATGTAAAACTTATGTATGCGTCTAGTACATCCAATGATACTAATCTAATCTGTCTTTCAGGACATGATCTCCTGTGATCATGTCAATGTCATGTAACGATGCACTGACTCTGGAATACTATGTTCAGGGAATTACAGTTTATTTTAAAAGCTCATTTTTTGGATTAATCTTAATTTCAATGATGGAAGATTATAATTTAACCATTATAAATAGTAATCATATTATTATACTATTAATTCGTAAGAAGTTCCAATGTTTTATTTTAACTTTTTTCCCACTTTTTATCTTAAAAAAATATTTATAATATAAAATTCAATCTTATTTTTACATTGGTGGGGTATATTTTTCTTCCATTCCCTATCATAAAAAATTGTTTCACAAAATTACATTATATTTAATTAAATGATTTATTATGAAATTTTTTTGATATATTATACTTTTAAAACACTATTACCGGTATATTTGTTATATTTTATGATTGTATACATTTTTACCTTCTTTCTAAAAAAATTCATAAGGAATATTTCTTTCTCGTATATGGTGTCGATGGAATTTTCTTCCGCCATAACCATTTTATGATATTTAGATTCATCTACAAGTTTTAAATTGTTTTAAAATTTAATCTCAATAATTAAATATAATTTTAATTATTTTCTTCCATTTTCTATTATTCTTCCAATGACTTTATTTTATTACAAGACCAATATTGTTAATGATTTTATAGTTTTTTGGTATCTATTATTTATTTTAGATTCATTAACATTATCTTTAAACATTGTCTTTATTATGATCATTATTATTTTGAAATTAACATTTTCATAGATATCTATTAATTTTTCATGGATATTATTTTTTCATAAATCGTACTACAATTTTTTATAGGTTTTCAAACTATGAATGTTATTTTATTGACTGGTGAAATAATAATGTTCTTTTTTTATTAAATCATGATATTTTTTCAACTGGAATATTAGTTAAGAATTAAATTAATCATTCAATATATTGGGAATTAATTCCACATGCATTAATGGGTGGGTCCTAGTTATAGGTATCCCCTCAATTCATCAACATATCACATGAGACAAATAAATTAGAAAGAATTATTAAAAGGGTTTTTGGTGAATAATTTTTCATCTATTAAACTCTCTTAGCGCAATATTTTAAATATAAAGATATTATGATTTCTATGATCATGACATCCAATATTGTGAATTTCATTCATTGAGAATTTTCTTATTATTATCCATTGTATTAGTGAATTTATTATAACGACCCATATGTTACATACATTGTTAATACTTCAAAATTGAATCAAACTTATTACAACATATAAGAAAACCATGAAAGGACCGTATACGTATAGTGTCTTTAGAAACTGGAAACATAAACAACAGGTTCATAAATCATCTACATTGTCTCCCTTTTGTTTTATAATATCTAGAGTCCCTTTTGGCATATCTTACTTAATACCCTTATTTCTGACCTGGGGAAAAGAAAATATACAAAAGGGTGATCTGAAATGCATAGTAATAGTAAACAAAAGAAGTATCAATCACATCATATTCATAATAACATAACATTTTGGAAATCTTAACTTGCAAAAGAGATCATAATTTCATAACGTGGGATAAATCATAGTAGTGAAATATAATCCCAATAATCATATTATAAAACATGAAACTTCTTGGAATAAATACATAATCATAGAGAATCATTTCTTAGTAGTCAAAACTAATTTCCAAGTCTATCCTAGCGGACAAAGTCCATTTCTGAACCGAGTTCACTCCACGTTTCAATCCTGTATCACTGAACCGGATTAACCTGCCATTCCAGCCATGTCTATCTCATTAGATATAAATCATTGCCCAATGTATTGGAGGGAGATATAGGTCCCACCCATCTCATAATGATACCATTTTTATGTGTGCCACAAGATCATAAATCATACATCATAACACAACCCATGTGATAAAAATGGGATTCTTAAACATCATGCCATCATAACATAAATCATATAAGATAAAATAACATCATAAAAATAATTCCTTCATAACATAATAAAATCAATGTAAAAATAGGGATAGAAATAGAACTCTATATTATCTTATATGGAAAATAATTTTGATAAAACACTTGAACTCCATTCTTGAAGAAAATATCATTTCTTCTTCAAAAATATTTTTCCTTTCTTAACATTTCATAATTTTTTAAACACAAATAAGTTAATTAAAAATAAACATGAAAACTTTTAAAGTTCGATTCATGGAAATAATGTTCTAAAAATCCATTCATTCCGTATAAGTTAAAAAAACATTCTTCTCATAATTTGGCCCGAAAGGTCAAAAAAGTACCTCATACTAAAAACGAAAAAATATTTCTTTCATATTTTTAAAAAAAAACATACCAATGGGTAAAATTAGATTTAAAAAAATTTAGTAGGATAGAAATATTATTACATATTCAAGAAATGTGGATGGGATGATAAATATTCCCCAGTAAATTCTGAAATATAAACAATCTCAGATAAAAATGAGACTACGAGATTTTCCCTTACCTTATATCTGATTTGCTTTGTACGTGTCCGAACCTCCTGTATAATTATTTAAATAATTTTATTGAATTATTATAGAATCTTAATCATTGTTATGATATCATATATGGTCATATTCTTAGCTTCTTATTAATAATATTTCATTGCTACTTGTTATCTGGGTGTTTATTGCTTTTTGTTCTTATGCGTGTTTTGTCGAATAAATTCTTATTCTTCTTTTTATGTTATAGATACCTCATTTCCATAATGTAATTAGTGTAATATATATTATATTTATTCATTAAATTCATTTATATAATCATTATGCAATGAAGATCATGTAGAACGAGATGCATCACATCGTGGAGACGGTAGGTCGTATGTACGCACGAGCGATGATATCATTCCCATGATCGTGGAATTTTATTGAAGTGTATGTATAATATTTCAGAATCAATAACACTTTACAGTAATAATATATAGTTATTCTTTACACCATTATACCCATCCATGTATGGTGGGGTGGAAAACAGATTACACCACGTCGTGGAGACGGTATTCTATATGTACACACGCGTGGTGATTTCGTTTTCCATAGGATGGATAGAAGCTGAAATAGGGTTGTTTCATATTTATAATAACATATCAGTATATGAGTGATACTGATATTATTACTTCATAATGAAACAACTAAATAAGAGGAAGTAGAAGAATAAATTAATTTGAAAGAATCGGTAACGGACATTACCTCTTCTTTGAAGCGCATATTCTTAACCTCCACTTAGGGCTCTAAAGATGGTCTTTGAAGAATACCAGGACCTCTGGGATGTTTCTAGGGAAGTGGAGAGGATAAATTGGCAGGTTTTGGCCGTGCTTGACGGCTCAATGTGCGTGAGGAGGAGAGAGAGGAGGTTCCCTTTTATAAGGGAGGAGAGAGGAACCTTAGAAAAACTTAAAATATTATTTTATTATAAAGTCATATTCAGTTGTTAATAGCACCAAATTGATTTATTTCGAAGATAAGGTGTGTATGTGTCTAAATACTCTCAACCAATAGATTTTAGACAAGTATGTGTTACTATTTTATCCTTATAATTTAGATTTCACTCTAAGTTAATTAATTTTACTTTTACCGTGTCTTCTTGTTTTCTTACACAATATAGTTAATAAACATACTATAACAAGCCAAACAGTCCCAAAGTGGTTCATTTTTAATATATATAACATTATCTAAGTCATTTATCCGAACCATAAATTTTTAGAAATAAAATAACAATTAATAATTTAATATTTGTTTTAAAAACTATTTTAGGTCAATTTTGACACTATTTGGTAATTGATTTTTGGGAAAATTATAACAGCATTATTAGTTCGAATAAAGTTAATTAAATCAATAATAATATGTCATATTAACCAATAAAATTATTTTAATTCATTGAAAATCTCAAATTACATTTATTTGGGTATTTATAATATCAATTATGTTAATATTTCTTTAATAAGGTAATTACTGCATCATCATTGTGTCGTAAATAAATTAAATTATTTAAAGTCTAAAAATAATAAATAAAATACCATTATGTAGAAATATTTTTATCTTTTTAATGAATATTTATAGTAGAATTTATCTTATTGATAACCCAATATAATATGATTTTAGTTATTAAACATTGATTTGAACTATTTTAACTATTCTTTAAATAAAATAATAATAAGTGTCCTAATCTAAACCAAGTAGACCTAAAGGGTAATATTTTATCCCTAAGGTTGTTTTTGGTTGAATTACACTTATACAATAGAATTAGGACATGTGTTAGGGTAATAATAATATCATTTTTACCCTTAATTACCCTATTTACTTTTGACAATGGTAAATAAAAGTAAAAAAGTTACTATTCACCAAAAAAATATTTTTATCTTATTAAATAGAATTTTAATCCTTGATATTAACCGTGTCTCTCGGATATTTGAAAATACACTCATATAAGTGGTAAAATTATGTTTTATGTAAATTTTCAAAGTCTCCTAGGAGGTGGGTAAAAGACGGTGAAAGTTCAATAAAAATTTTATAAATCTAAAATTATTATAAAATTACTTCAATGAATTACTTTGAACTTATGTAGGTATTAGGTATCAAATTTGACCTAAAATAAATCTAAATAACATAAATGATTATTTAAAAAAACTCGGTTTTTAAATAGTAACCTAGTGTTTTCACTATTCATCAAAAATTGAATGTTTTCAGAAAAATACCAAAAATTCACCCTAAGTTAATTTCGATATTCTAAATCCAAAAATGAAGTCCATTTTGAAAGTAAAAATTTATAAAATTTCAAAAAGTGGGTATTAATATTTATAACGGCTAGTTTTAGTAATATTTTTATTATCATATCGTTGTTTAGTGAAACTCGATATTGCGTACATTGCAAGCTATCAAGGAAGGTTGATCTTGCGTGTAACACAAGCCAAGACAGTGTTGTGTGTAGTTAAATATTACTTTATATAATATTATACATAAAAACAAAATATTTTTCATAAAATATCAAGTGTTACATTCTACCCCCCTTAAAATGAATTTCACCCTTGAAATTCATCACTTTGTAACAAAAAGATGAGGATACCTCTCCCACATCATATCCTCAATCTCCCATGTATCTTCTTCTAATTGGTGGTTCATCCAAAAAACTTTCACCAAGCGAGTGGTCTTGTTCCATAGAACTTTTTCACTATGATCCAGAATCTATATTGGTTGTTCTTTATAAGAAAGATCTTGCTCTAGCGGTAGAACTTCCGAGCTGAGTACATGTGAAGGATCGGGTATGTAATTTCTCAGGAGAGATACAGGGAACACATCGTGAACTTGATAGAGATTTGGTGGAAGCTCCAATCGGTAAGCTACCTTACCAACATGGTCCAATATTTCAAAAGGACCAATATATCTAGGGCTTAACATTCCCTTCTTTCCAAATCCCATTACTCTCTCCCAAGGAGATATTCGTAAGAACACATTATCACCCACTTCAAACTCTAGGTATTTTCTTCGATTGTCGGCATACCTTTTTTGTCGACTCTGAGCTGTCTTTATGTCTTTTTGAATAGATCAGACCTTTTTTGCCATCTCATAAACAAGATCAGGTCCAAATAGCTTTCTTTCACAAAATTCATCCCATCAAGTTGGAGTTCTGCATTTCTTTCAATAGAGAGCTTCACAAGGAGCCATCTGAGTACTAGAGTGAAAGCTATTATTATAAAAAAATTCCACCAAAGGTAGGTGTTGATCCCAAACACCATTAAAATCTATACAGCAAGCTCTTAACATATCTTCTAGAGTTTGAATTATTCTCTCAGACAGACCATCTATCTCATGATGATAAGCTGTGCTGAAACTCAACTCTGTATCTAATGTATGCTGAATACTTTACCAGAACTTCAAGATAATCCTATGATCTCGATCAGATATAATAGAAAGTGGTACTCAATGCAATCTTACAACTTCCTTCACATATATTATGGAAATTTGATCCAGAGAGAAATCTTATCTAATCGAAATGAAGTGTGACGACTTTGTAAGATGATCAACTATAACCAAGATTGCATTATTGCCTTTGGATGTTTTAGGAAGTCTAGTGACAAAGTCCATAGTGATGTTTTCATATTTCCATTCTGGTTTGGGTAATGGTTGTGACATTCCCTTATACTATTGTCTCTCACCTTTAACTTTCTGACAAACCAAGCATCGAGAGACATATTCAGCAACATATCTTTTCATGCCATCCCACCATAAGTACTCTTTCAGGTCACTATACATATTCAGGCTTATAGGATGACTAGAGGATGAAGAACAATGAGCCTCATCCAGCAACTCCTTTAATTCTAGGAAGGGAGGAACACAAACCTGATTCCTCAACATTATTATTTCATCACAATCAAAGTGAAATTCAGGAACATTCCTCACATTCTTTTGGAACTCTAAATATTATTTTTATTCCTCTTTAATCTTCACATGTATAGATGGTTGAACATTAATTTGAGAAAGATAAGGTTTTCCCCGTTCATGATAAAACCAAGATCCATCCTTTGAAAATCCATAAATATTGGATCTTTTGTGATCCTCATCATAGATAAGCTAGCATGGTATTGTCGACTTAATGGATCTACCATCTTGTTTGATTTCCTAGGGTTTTAATGAATTGAGCAGCGCAATCCTTAATCAGCTCCAACCATCTTCTTTGACGCATATTCATCTCCTTTTGTGTGAAAATATACTTCAAACATTTATGATCATTATAAATATCACATCTTTCTCCATAAAGATATTTCCTCCAAATATTTAATTCAATGACTATCGCAGCTAAATCTAAATCATGAGTTGGGAAATTTTTCTCAGGGATTTTCAACTGTCGTGAGGCATAAGCTATCACAATATCATTTTTCATGAGAACAAACCGCAGTCCCTTCTTCGATGAATCACTATAGATCCCAAACCTTTCTCCACTTCAAGGCATTGTGACCATAGGTGAACTGGATAACCTTATTTTAACTCCTTGAAATTATCTTCACACTCCTCCTTCCAAACGAACTTAACTCCTTTTCGAGTCAATTATGTTAGTGGGTTAGATAATCGTGTAAAATATTTCACAAAACATTTATAATATCCAGCCAAACCAAGAAAACTTCGGATATCAGTTAATATTTTTGGTCTCAACCTTATTTTGAAACCTTTTTTTTTCTAGATCGACATATATCCCCTTTTTGAGATTATGTAACCCAAAAATGAAACTCTTTGAGGCCAAAATTCACACTTGGTAAATTTGGCATAAAACTTATCCTTTCTTAGGGTCTTCAATACAATTCTCAAGTGATCTTCATGTTCTTACATTCTCTTTGAATATACAAGAATATCGTCTATAAAGACTACCAAAAACTAATCATGATAGTCTCTAAAGACTCTATTCATTAGATCCATGAAGATATGAGGGTAGTTAGTAAGACCAAATGGTATCACTCTAAATTCATAGTGTCCATACATTGTATAGAATATCGTCTTTGGAATATCCTCCCTTTTGACCCTTAATTGATGATACCCTAAATGAAGATAAATCTTGGAAAAGTATTGTGCTCCGCATAGTTGGTCAAATAATTCATCAATGAGTGGGAGAGGATATTTGTTCTTGATTGTGATCTTTTTAAGTTCTCGATAATCATTGTAGAGTCTAATTGATCCATATTTCTTCTTAACAAATAGAATAGATGCTCCCCAATTTGACGCACTAGGGCGTATGAATCCCTTATCAAGATACTCTTGGAGTTGTTTCTTCAATTCATGTAACTCAATTGGGGCCATTCTATAAGGTGTCTTTGAAATAGTCAAAGAACCTGGTAAGAGTTCTATTGAAAACTCAACTTCATGATTTGGTGGAAGACCCAACAATTCCTCTAGAAATACATCATCAAACTCTCATATAATGGTCATATTATTAGTCGTCAGTTTCTCTCCAACCATTTGAGAAAAATAACCTTCATTTAGTGGAATCTAGGCCCATAATATGGAAGAAATTCCCATTGGAAGGTTATGTTCATCCTTGCATCGATAGATGATTATAGATTGATCTGGAATATGAAATCTGAATTCCCTTCTTTGGAAATTGATATTAGCTCCATACAATGCATGCTAATCCATGCCAATAATCACATCATCTTCCACTATAGGAAGGATCACAACATTTACAGGAATCACTTTCCCACAAACTTCAATCGGAGAAGAATTATATACTTTTGATGCGACTGTTGTTCTATTAGGGTTTCTCACAACTTACTAAACATCTAATTGTTGAGGTACTACAGGGATACCCTTAGATAATTCTTCAAAAATAAAAGAGAGGGTGGATCCAGAATCAAATAAAACATTTTCTAATTAAGAGTGTATGGTAAGTGTACCTTTTTCCACTTCGTTATCGTACTCCACATCGCTGATAGAAATTGCTTGTGACTTTCCATTGTCTTTGTCCTTAAGAGATTGTTGACATCAATCATCGTAAAAAACCCTTGGATTAGGGCATTTACTGGCATAATTCCCCATTTCCATGCAATTTTATCATTAAAGTGTAGGATGTGCACTCTTTCTAGCCTTTTCTTTGTTTGCATCACTAGACATCATCTTCCCATCAGTACGACATTCAAATGCCTGATGACCCTCTTTTCCACATTTGAAACATTTACTTATTCCTTTAAGACAACTCCCTCCATGTTTCTTTCCACACATTGAACATAAGGAAAAACTCATCTTCTTTTCAGCATGGTCTGCAAATTTCCCTTTGAATTCCATTTTCCTCTTCTTATCAAACCCATATGACTGATGGGTTACTCAAATCTCAATCTCAACCATGAGAGCACATAGAACGATTTCCTCGTAGCTATTGAAGTCCCTTATGGATAACTCCATTTGAAGAATATGTTTTTAGCCACTAAATAATCGATCGGTTTTACTCTCGGGTTGGATAATAATCCCAGAAGCGTACCTTGCATGTCTTGTAAAATTTTCTTCATAGGTACCAATAGATTCATCATCTTTTTTATTTAAATCCAGAAACTCCTTCTCTATATTTATTTGAATAATATGAGGGAATTACATATTGAAAAATAAGTTCTTGAACTCTTCCCATTCTATGGACTCAATTTCATCCCTTTGCTCATATTCTTAATAAGATTCCACCATTGATCAGATTCACCTTCCAAACGATATACTACTAAGATGAATTTATCATTTTTAGAACACTGAAGAACTGAAATTATATTTTCAGTGGTACTGATCCATTGTTCAGCCACTAATGGATCAGTAGACCCACTGAATGAGGGTGGACGCTGCCTCATGAAGGATTCAACAGAATGTTGCTCCTTCCTTTGATTGTTTGGAAGTCCTCCATGATTCATATCTTGAGAAATTTGTGTTAGCATGGCCACAAGATTTTTCATTCCAGCTCCTATAACGTTTGGTTCCTCAGGGGGACAATCATTGCATTTCTCATCGCATTCCACATTAACACGGTTCTTTCGGGTTCCATCCATTGACTAAAACCAAGAAGCATATTGTGAGAAACACTAATTATAATAGAAAAAACACATAATCAAGAATAAAATTTCACACTTAAGGTATTATCATAGGTTATTCATGGCCATTTCTAAAACACTAAGATTGTGTTCTATGCTTTGATATATCCTTAGGGTTCTTACTAAGGCTTTCACATCCTAGTTTCCAAAGGTTGACTATACCCTGCCTCTAATACCAACTATAACAACCCATACATTACATACATTGTTAATACATCAAAATTAAAGCACACTTATTAAAATATATAACAAAACCATGAAAGGACCGTATAGGCATAGTGTCTTTAAAAACTGGGAATCATAAACAACTTGTTCATAAATAATCTACACCATCTCCCTTTTATTTTATCATATCTAGAGTCCCTTTTGGCATATCAAACTTAATACCCTTCTTCCAGACCTGGGTAAAAGAAAACATACAAAATGTTGAGCTCAAATTCTCAGTAAGGGTAAAAAAATAAATATCAATCATATCATATTAATAATAACATAACATTTTGGAAATCATATCCTGCAAAAGAAATCGTAATTTCATAACATTGGATAAATCATAGTAATGAAATGTAATCCCAATAACCATAACATAAATCATGAAACTTTGTGGCATACACAAATAATCATAGGGAATCATTTCATATAATTAAAGACTCATTTCCAAGACTATCCTAGCGGACATAGTCTATTTCTAAACCGCTTTCACTCCTCGTTTCAGTCATGTATCACTGAACCGGATTAACCTATCATTCCATCTGTCCCTATCTCATGAGATATAAATCTTTATCCAATGCATTGGAGTGATATATGGGTCCCACCCATCTCATAATGATAACATTCTTATGTTTGACACAATATCATAAATCATACATCATAACATCACCCATGTAATAAAAATGGGATTCTTAAACATCATGACATCATAACATAAATCATATAAGATAAAAGGACATCCTAAAAATAATTTCATCATAACATAATAAATTCAATTCAAAAATAGGGATAGAAATAGAACCCTATATTATCTTATATGGAAAATAATTTTGGTAAAACAGTTGAACTCCAATATTGAGGAAAATTTCCTCTCTTCTTAAAAAACATTTTTCCTTTCATAACATTTCATACAATTTAAAACTAAAAGAACTTAAATAAAAATAAACTGGAAAACAGGTAATGGTGGATTCATGGAAATAATGTTCTAAAAATCCATTCATGCTGTATAAGTTAAAGAAAAAACATTCTTCACGTACTTTGGTCGGAAAAGTCAAAAAAGTACCTCGTACTAAAAAACACAAAAGATTATTTTCATATCTTTTACTAAAAACATACAAATGGTTAAAATTAGATTTAAAAATTGTAGGAGGATATAAAAAATATTACATATTGAGGAAACATGGAAGTGGATGATAAATATTCCCCAGTAAATTCTGAATTATAATAAATCTTAGATAAAAATGAGATTGATAGATTTTCCCTTACTTTAGGTCTGATTTGCTTCGTACCTATACGATCCTCCTATAAAATGATTTAAACATTGTTATTGAATTATTCCAAAATCTTATTCATTATTATGATATCATATATGGTTATATTATTATCTTCTTATTAGTAGTATTTTGTTGCTACTTGTTATCCAGGTGTTTATTGCTTTTAATTCTTATGCGTGTTTTTTGAAAAAATTCATATTCTTCATTTTAGGTTATTGATACCACATTTACAGAATTTTATTAGTGTAATATATATCATATTTATTCATTCAATTAATTTATATAATCATTATGCAATGAAGATCATGTAAAACGAGTCTCATCACATCGTGGAGACGGTAGGCCGTACATACGCACGAGTGATGATAACGTTCCCATGATTGTGGAATTGTATTGTAGTGTATGTATACTATTTAACAATCAATATAATTTTACAATAATAATATATATTTATTCTTTACACCATTATACCCATCCATGTAAGGTGGTGGTGGAAAACAGATTACACCACGGCGTGGAGATGGTATTCCGTACGTACGCAAGCGTGGTGATTTCGTTATCTATAGGATGGATAGAAGGTGAAATAGGGTTGTTTAATATTTATAATAACATATAATTATATGACTGATACTGATGTTATTACTTCATAATGAAAAAACTAAATAAGAGGTTGTTGAAGAAGAAATAAATTTGAAAGAATCGGTAACAGACATTACCTCTTCTTTGAAGTGCCTCTTCTTAACCTCCTTTTAGGGCACTGAAGAAGGTCTTTTAAGAATACCAGGACCTCTAGGATGTTTCTAGGGAAGTGGAGAAGAGAAATTGATAGGTTTTGGAAGAGAATGAAGGTTCAAAGTTCTGTGAGGAGGAGAGGGAGGAGGTGCCCTTTTATAAGGGAGGAGAGGAGCACCTTAGGAAAGAAATAAAATATTATTTTATTATAATGTCATATTCGGTTTTTAATAGCTCAAAATTAATTCATTTCGAAGATAAGGAGGGGATGGGTCTAAATCCAATAAAAAATAGATTTTATAAAAGTTTATGATACTATTTTAACCTTATCATTTAGATTTAACTCTAAGTTAAATAATTTTACTTTTATCGTGTCTTCGTGTTTTCTTACACTATATGGTTAATAAACATACAATAGCAAGACAAAAAAACACCAAGTGGTTCATTTTTAATATACATAATATTATCTAAGTCATTTGGATAATCCATTTATTTTTAGGAATAAAATATCAATTACTAATATAAAATTTGTTTTAAAAACTATTTTATATAAATTTTGACACTATTTGGTAATTGATTTTTCATAAAATAATAACAGAATTATTAGTTCGAAAAAAATTTATTAAATCAATAATAATATGTCATATTACACTATAAAATCAGTTTAATACATGAAAAGTCTCAAATTACATTTATTATGGTATTTATAATATCAATTATGTTGATATTTCCTTAATAAGGTAATTATTGCATCATCATTGTGTCATAAATAAATTAAATTATTTAAAGTCTAAAAATTATAAATAAAATTAAATTATTTAGGAAATATTTTTATCTTTCTAATTAATATTTATAGTCTAATTTATCCTATTTATAACCCTATATAAAATTCATTTAGTTATTAAACATTGATTTTAACTATTTTAACTCTTCTTTAAATAAAATAATAATAAGTGTCTTAATATAATCCAAGTGGATCTAAAGGGTAATATTTTATACCTAAGGTTTTTTTGGTCTAATTACACTTATCCAATAGAATTACAACATGTTTTAGGGTAATAATAATATCATTTTTACCCTTAATTTCTCTATTTAATTTCAACCATGGTAAATAAAAGTAAAAAGTTACTATACACCAAAAATTATTTTCATCTTATTGAACCGAATTTTACTCCTTGATAATAACCGTGTCTCTTGGATTTTCGAAATTATACTCATATAAGTGGTAAAATTATGTTTTATGTAAATTTTCAAACTCTCCTAGGAGGTGGGTAAAAGGCGGCGAAAAGTTCAATAAAATTTTTATATATCTAAATTTATTATAAAATGACTCCAATGAATTACTTGGAAATTATATAGGTATTATGTATCAATTTTTACCTAAAATAAAATTAAATAAAATAAATGATTAATTAAATAAAAATTCTGTTTTTAAATAGTTACCCAGTGTTTTCACTATTCATCAAAAATTGAAAGTTTTCAGAAAAATACCAAATATTCACCCTAGGTTAATTTCGATATGCCGAATCAAAAAATGAAGTCCATTTTGAAATATAAAATATATAAAATTTCGAGAAGTGGGTATTACTATTCATAACAGTTTCTTTTAATAATATTTTAATAGCATATCGTTGTTTAGTGAAACTCAGTATTGCGTACAATGCAGGCTATCGAGGAAGGTTGATCTTGCATGTAACACAAGACAAGATAGTGTCGTGTGTACTTAAATATTACTTTATATAACATTATACATAGAAACAAAATATTTCTCATAAAATCTCCGCTATTACAATTATGGTATCCATGGATTCATATAATTTTCTGGTTTTTGATTAAATTTCATGTATTTCAATTATTTACAATCCCATATTGGTTTTGATATATTTCATTATGATAGATATTTTTGTCTGTAATCCTCACTAACAATATGGGTCCATCCATTATTTTAATCCTCTCCCAAAGATATGAAGAAGGATATTATGAATAATATTAAGGATGAAATAATTATCTTATGCTATGTATTATATATTTCCAAGATAATATTATAATCATGAATGTATATAGTTCATCAAGAATACTAAATTGAGCAGTAATTTAGAAATGGATTCATTGTATCATCTTAATATGTAAAAAATTATACACTAACTCTCGGTTAGTAGGGTACGGTTGTAAATGGTTTGTATAAAGTAGAGGTTCACTAGAATCCTTGTGGACTATATTTTAATATAATATAGATAATATTAGAATTATGATAATCCATTGTGAGATTTGAGTAATTTTATAAATAGAGTGATTTTAATTTTAAATGTCATTATTCATGAGGATTATGAGATAACTCAATGTGTATAAATATTCCATGATGGTTCATAACAAAATAATGGTAATAAACATCCATATACAATATATGGATTTTTATGTTAATAAATAGAATACATATTGTGTCATAAATAAGAATATCATTGCCATTATAAGAAATTTATCTGAGGATATGATCCATAACCTTACAAATATAGAGAAACCAGTTATTCCAAAGCATAATTATCATATTTTAGAACACTTCATCAAGAATAATCCTCTATATATTAATAGAATTATTAATCTATATATATTTTAACAATTATTTATATCCATATAAATTAAATTCTTGGCTATGGGAACTTCCATTTAATATTTTCTATCAAACTTTGATATTATTTCAGTGTGAGTATGAAAACGAACTCCCAACTGAAATTTGATTCATAATAAGGGTATTAATAACAATTTATGAGGGTTATTTATATCAAATGGGTGTTGATAAACTCAACATTTATGATATTCCCATTTACGGGAGATTTTTGAAGTCCCTACCAAATACTTTCATAGTCATTCCACGTGTTATGAAGTTGAGTTTTCAGTAAAACTCATTCCAGGTGCTTCACATATTTCAAATAATTCATATAGAATATCCCCTATTAAGTTATATGAATTGATGTAGTGAATTTTGGAGAATCTAGACAGCGGATTCCTTCTTCGTAGTGTATCCCCATGGGGTTTACATGTTATGTTTTTTATGAAGATATATGTGTATATGCGTTTTTCATTGATTATCAAGAACATTACAAAAGGACTATTATGAATATGTATAATTTACCTTACATTGATGAAAGTCAAACCAACTATACAAATCTAAATATTTTTCCAAAATTCATCTTTGATCTGGATATTATCACCTAATTGTTAAGAAATAGTATATACCGAAGACAACCTTCTGGTTGCGGTATTGTCATTATAAATTTATATTAATTCAATTTAGACACACAATGGTCATATTATCTTAATGTATTTAATAAATTGATCCTTCAAAGATTCCCGTGATTATTTTTTAGTAGTATTTATTTAAGAAATTTTAATATATTCAATTTGAAAGAAAGATAATGAGGAACATTTGAGAATTGTGTTTATTGACTTCATGACATAAAAATCATATGATATATTTTTAATTTATTAATTTTGGAATAAAAAATTTTCATTCATGGTTCCTATTATCTCAAGTGAGGTCATATTGGTGGATCTATCAAAGAAGTAAGTTATTGAGAAATGGTCTAGACCAAACATGGTAATTGAGACACACCATTTTCATAAAATGTAAAGTTACTATAGATGCTTTGTGATATATTTTTCATTAATATCTAATTTAATCTCCATGTTGACATATAAGGGGAGTAATGTTTTGTTGAAAAATTAATGTGGGGATAATTTCATTGAATTGATGGTATGGATTGTATCTATGCATTTTCATACAATACTGTATAATAGAGATGGGTTTTTCATCTATAGTGGTGAATCAAAGAATATAGTGGGATTTATTTCAATGAGGAACATTATGGTGATAGATTATTAATCCCACCAATTGACAATTCTATAAAATATTAACCTGACTCTTGAATTGGGGATGGTAGTTGGATTTTTTCATTGAATATATAGAGTCATTATCTGTATTCGAAAAGTTTTTGATATAAATTGATCATCAAATAAAGATGTATATATTTACAAAAAAGTATTTCATTATGCACCATAGAATATAGTTGGAGTTAATCAAAGATTTCAACTATTCAAAACAATACCACCCTAGGAAGGTGAATAGGGCGGGTAATTATCTATGTCACAAAGATTGTGCTTTTTCATATTAGGATAGAAGGAGATACAATATATTTAGATTTACAGAAGTTATATATTTAAATAATAATAAAATAAGATAGATCTAATCTATCTAAAATTATTTATCAAACATATATCTCAGAGATGATAAAGAAGTTACAAAAGGAATATTTGGAATCATATAAGAGGATGAGGAAATTTATTGAGATCAACCATAATCACACTAGAAAGATAAGGTTCAATAACTGAGTATGTTTCTCATTAATACCAGGTTTAAGGAATTATTTTTTGGATGACTCTCATAGTTCATAAATCATTATTCATCATGGAAGTACTACGATATATATATGTATAAAAGAATATTTCTGGTGAGGTAACATAAAAATGGATATTAAATGTGTGAATCATAATTCCTAGTATGTTTGTATGTTATTAAAGGGAGATAATATTTTAACAAGATTTTATTACTATTATTCATACCAAAATGGAAATCAGAAAACATTACCATGGATTTCATCATCATGCCCCTGAAAACCTCTACATGGAATAATGTTGTTTTGGTTTTAGTTGATCACCTGATAAAATCAGGGAATTTATACATTATTATAGAATATTTATCTCTTCATCCTCATACTCAAGTATACCTTAATGATGACTTGAAATTAAATGGAGTGCCACTATCAATATTATTGGATGAGGATCAATGGTTTACCAAAAAGTTTTAGTGATGAATTTATTATGCTCTGTATTCAGGGTTGAGTTTTATTACTGTATATCATCCTCATATAGATGTTTTGACTAAGAGGATCATTCAAACTTAATAAGGAATGTTGAGGGAATTCACTATATATTTAAATTCTAATTGGGATTAACCCTATACTTTGGTATCATTTTTATACAACAATAACATTGACATTGGAATTCATAAGTCTCTATGTGAAGCGCTATATGAATGAAAGTGATGAAATTGAATATATTGGGATGAAGCTATAGAATGAAATATTTTGGGACCTGATCTATCTGATAAAATATGATAGAATATTATATCCCTTAAAAACACATAAGGTAACATCATAGATGACAAAATGTTATGTTTAAAATAATCAATTATATCTATAGGTCAATATTGTTGAAAATGTATTCCTATGAATATATACTTAGAACAAGTATGTTATATTTTTAATGAATAGAAATATGATCCCTATATATATTGATCCCCTCAAAATTCATTATCTAATATATGTTGTAGAATTTTCCATTGCACTTCTACATAATATCTATCAAATTAATGATGACTTATATGTATCAATCATGAGATAACAAATATCTGATCATTCAAATCTATTGATCTCAATGTTTAGTTTGATGGAGAAATATAACTATCTTTTTAAGAATAACATATGGATATTGTGGATCATAATAAGAAAGGGTTATCAAACAAGACCACTCAAATAGTAATTGTTTTGTGGTGAAATCATAAGATTGAGTAAGCTATGTGGAAACAAGTGGATGTCATGAGGCCAATGTACCAGAGGTTTTTATTATAGTGATGTAATTTTGATTGTGAAATCCTTATAAGGGGTAGAAAATATAAACTTGCAATTTCATTTTATATTTCTATATAAATAAATTTCATTGATAGATTTGTTCTCACAAAAAATAATGATTAAAAAATATTTCAGTATAGTTTAAAATATTATAATGTGAAAATTATTTAATTTTATTTAATTAATCATTTCAATATTATATTGGGTTTAAATTTTGTGATTTCTCTGAAAATATTGATTTTTCATTGATTATATAAAATTAATAAATTTTATAAAACTATCATTTCTTTTAATTGATAAAATACCTTCAATGAATTAAATTGAATAAATATTGAACATAATAATTCTTATGTTATAAATAATCTAATATATTATATTTCAATCATTATTATCATTTATTTTAGTATAAGTTCATTTTTGAACATAAAATGAAATTTTCAAAAAAAAAACTATTTTCATCACATATTTTTTTATAATTAATTTCTTCCAATTATATAATTAAATTTTATAAAATTGATTCTATATTTATAATTGGGATTCTAATATTTGGTAAATATTTACCTTTCTATTTTTGTTTATTTTGAATTGAAACAGTGGTAAAATTTATAACATCAATAAAGGGTAAATTAGGTAAATAAGGTTAAAACCTGGTATGAGAACACATTAAAATTTATAAGAACCATATATTTAATCTATTGAATAAATTTTATTCATCCTTTTTTATCCAATTATAAGAAATATTTTCAATTTCTACTTTTGTTTTGATATTTTCAACTATATTTATTTAAGAAAAGAGTAAAAAAAGTCACACTCTTGACTTTAATATCACGGATATTTTTTCAAAATTATAAAATGATTTCATATTCTATAATAAATATTAAATTTAAAGATTGATTAATATTTTATCATTGTAATTTATTTTGATTTTAGGGGTAAAATAACTATATTAAATAATTACCTAACGCCAACATGGTATATATTCAATAAATAGAAAAATAAAATAAATTATTTTTAAAATATTAAATGTAATACATATTAGATGATTCACTGTGTTAAACATATTTTATAGATATATATGATATATTATGGGTTTTTAAAGGGCCAAATTTATTTTACATCTTAATAATCATTTATATGATTTCAAATTAAATGAATATAATCAAAAATTACAATAATAATATTTTATGGAAATAATTTATTTCTAAATTATTTATAAGATTTTAAACAAAATTGATCATGGAAAATATGGATAAAATATTTTCCATAATTTCAACCCTTTTACATTTGTCTACCAATTTTTGTTTTATAATAAATTTATTACCTTTAATAGTTTAAAAACATTGTTACTATCATAATTTTCAAAAGGGTTTACTAGGTTTCAAAAATGATAATTTTGAAAACATCATCTAAAATGTACAATTTTAATTTTATGGGATTAATTTGAATCATAATCATTATATATTATAATTATATCAATTACTTTCTATTTTTACAAGAAATATAATTTAAATTATTTTCATATTTTATGAAAATCCACAAAATCCCCTCCCCTCACTTATAAAAGGACACCCATTCTCTCTTTTATTTACACACCACTGAGAAATTTGGCTAAACCAACCCAAACACAATAATATTATAAAAATTATGAAACCATATATAGAGGTTTCATTCATCCAAAAACATCAACCCCAGGTCCCTAAATAGAAGATCTAAATGATCACTTTTAATGATATAATATTCATCCTCACCCAGAACATTCATTTTTCTTTATCCATTACCACCGTAATTTTTTTACTAAATATTAAAACATAATAACAATAAATAATAACATTTATTGATATGATATTATGTTTATTTAATAATATTCATCCATATCCTTCTCTATTAAATATGGATCAAAACTGTAGCTCATGTGTATAGGAGATGACCGCCTCGTGAACCACTGTACTTTTTTCCATCATATCATCACATGGATTGTAATAAATATGGATGTAATTAATATATATGATATTAATTGAATAATTTTTCTTAATAAATTATAATATAATATATACCTTCTAATCCTTTAGAAACTGATATATCCCCTCATGCGTATATACCACCTATATGAAGCCATGTGATTCATTTTTTGTTTTTGATCTACATAAATGGTAATAGTAATATATTTGATGAATATATATGATATATATGATATTATAATTATTCTATAAAGCTGATTTATTATTTAAATTTCATTCTTACATCCATATAAATGTGAAGACAACATTCATAAATACATACGACTTGTCATCTACAGGAATGGTGTGTTTCATTTTTCAATATATTCTTTTTATGAATGAATATAAATAAATAAATAGTGAATATTTTTTATATTAATATCATGATTAAAGTTATTAATATTATGTAAACATAATAAAATTTAAAGGATTTAAACTACCAAATAATAATATATATTAAAATAAAATCATTTAACACACAAAACAATTATAACAATAAAATATTATTTAAAAACATGTGACAATTGAATATAAATATACCATATATGATATTATAGATATGTGTATGGTTACAGTGAAAAGTTTTAATAAATATAAACGTGCTATAAGTGATGTTATAATCACCTTCCAGCCAAGTTGATCTTCAGGTAAGGAATTTCTTTTCAATTTCAACTCTATTTTGACATATATAGTATTATAAACCTAATTATTTATATGTGGTGTATATAATACCTCTTCCAGGTATATAAAATGAATATATATGTATTCAAGCTGATATATTTTTTATATCAAGTTTACTATTTCAAGGGGTTATAATTTAAAACTTACAAAATAGTTAATGATTTATTTTACAATCACTTTTTTGGATTGATCTTATTTTCAATGATAAAATCTAAATATTTAACCATAATAAACTCAATTTTATTATAATCTGTATAGTTAAGTATTTTTCAAATTTACATTAAAAATTTCCTCTCTTTTCACTTGACTGGATAAAAAAATTAAAATAAAATATAGTCTTATTTCTAATTTCATCAGGAATATTTGTTTCTCATTCCCATGTTTGTAAAAAAACATTTACAAAATTATTTTCTATTTACTCATAAGATTTATTAATGAAATTAAATTGTATCTTAGAAATTTTTAATTATTTTTTGTGGAATCTATATAATTTTTTCTAAATATTTATTTTTTTACATTCTTTACAAAATAAGTGAAAATTAACGTTTTTATGTATATTGAGGTACCCTACATTCACTCTACCAAAATCATTTTATGATATTTAAATTCTTAACTTTTTTATTATTTTAAAAAACATATTATTTTATGAAATCTTATGTTTATGTCTTTATTCCATCTTCATTTTTTATATAAATGATATCATTTTATTACATAACATATATTTATAAC
This sequence comes from Viscum album, assembly GCA_963277665.1. NCBI lineage: Eukaryota > Viridiplantae > Streptophyta > Magnoliopsida > Santalales > Viscaceae > Viscum > Viscum album. The sequence goes on along the minus strand of OY728128.1, from coordinate 787,813,974 downwards.
AAATTGATGGTCATTTGGTTTCTCTTACTAATTATCAAATAACTTAATTTTTCTTGAAATATTCACCTTCATAAGATCATTTTTAATTATATATTACCTTTATATTAAATATCAATATTTTTTTATGAATTTTATTTTTTCTTAAATTGTAAAAAACATTATACGTTGTCTTACTGTGAATATTATTAGATTGACTAGGGATATACTATTATTCATTATTATTTATATAATATTGTTATTTATTGATAAATCGCACTGTTTATGACTTAAATTTATTATAAAAAATATAAGGAATCAAATGGATATGAAGTAATTGGCGGGGCCCATATATATATATATATATATATCCCCTCGATGCACCGACATTACTCAGGAAGGAAATATGTTGGAAATAATTTTTTAAATGGGTTTTTTTGTGTATACCTACACATTGATTAAATTGTTTTGGATCAAGGATTTGATAATGAAGATATCATGATGTATTATATAGTGGAATCCAATATTAATAATTTCCATTATTGAGAACCCGGTTATTATTTTCCATGAAATTAATTCATTGATATTTTCTATGGATTCATTTCTAGCTCAATTTATTGATCAAATGGAATGTGTTTCAGTTATTTTCCTTTAATTATTGGTTATATCTTATCTTCACATGATAGATTTATATCTACCTAATCAAAATTATTAATATGAGCTAACCATTTATTTTATTTTCATTCTCTATGATATAAAGAAGGATATTATGAATATTATTAAGGATGTAGAAATTTTTTATCCTATGTATTAAAAACTTCCAATTTAATATTGTAATCATGTGTGTATTTTGTTCATTGAGCCTGTTAAACTGTTTAGTCCTTTATAATATGATTCTGTGTCTCTTATACCAATGTAATAAAGTAGACATGAATTTAGGCTTATAAGGGTTTTTGTTTCTCCACATATCATTTATATTCATGAAATTTTCTTACATTAAAAAGGTATTTATGTAGAAAGTGATTTTGATCAAAATTATACCCAAACTATATGAGTTTCAACCTCCAATCATATGTTGAAAAAAAATTATTTATGAAATATAATGCATCTAAGAAATTTTCATTATTTTTAAAAACACTTATTATTTTCATTGGATATTCACAAGATCTATATGTCCACTCAAAAATTCATATATCCTTGACACATATTTTACCTGAATTGTTTCTTGTAAGTGAAACTGACCCCATATCTTCTTGTAGGATGGAAACATCCCTTTTTCTATATTCATATTCATTATATTATTTTGAATATTCCATTATCTATTCTTAAATTATTAATTAAGGCCATTTTCTATTACTTGACATAATTTTAAAACTTTTAATGAAATTTAATTTCTTTTCATATTGTTGGTTTTCATCGAAATGTGAAAATATTACCTTCTAAATAATTTACTATTACAAAATCATTATATTTATATTTTTATTTTTCATTATTCATTCTAAATAAATTATCAATGTTCCTAAAATAATTTATGTATTACTATTTTTTAAGAAAACATTATTGAAAAATACTTCCAGTCATTCTTTGATATTTCTTATTTCAAAGGATATTTCTCTAAAACACATTAAAATAATTTTTTAACAGATCCATTTTCCATTGACATATCTTATTACTATCTGGTGCACTTTTTAAAATGAAATCATCTGTATTATTTAAATAGATAAACAATGTAATTTAATTCTCTCTTAGATGAATGGACTATCACTAGATTTTTCATTATTAATAAACCGACATGTATAAATATGAGTCATCTTCATATTTATTCTTAAATTAACACTCTAACCTTCCTTACATTGATTCTAGGGTGTTCACCTAGATTCCATTTATTGAAAAATTTTGGAATTTTTTACCAATATATATATCCTTATCTATTTAATATAAATACCATATGATATATTTCCTTTGTTTAATACTATTTACATAGAAAATTATATAATTTATGTGGATACTCTTTTTTTCCAATTATATAATATTTTACAACTATTAATGGAATTATGGATTTTTTCATTATATGGTTCCATTTCAAAATTATATAAAACTAATTTTATTTTCTTGTGTTCAATTCCATGTGTTTAATGAACCCTATTTTATTACCTTGGGTTTCCGATGCTATTGAAAGAGAAAAATTTTATTTTGAATTTTTTATGGAACACATATAGTTATATGGTTTCTTTATGAAGTCATAATTGAATGATTTTCCTATAAAAATAATATGTTTTTTAATGAATTATAGGTGAGTTCATATATGTCCCTCCAATACATTGGTTTTAAAAAATTTATCTCATGATATAATTACTAGAAATTACATTTTAGTTGTGCATAATAATTGGCACTAATATAGTAGATCATGAATGTATTGATCCTTATACTAATTTATATTCCATATTTGTAAGATGTTCCTCAGTTTTACTATTTTTATCATCAAAATATTATACTATCATGGATCATGTTTATTGAATAATGTTTTCAAAAGATTTTAACTCATGTGTCATATTAACCAAATGCTTATTCCCAGAATTTTCTTCAATGATTTTATAATTATAATTTTATTACATATCATGATTATTCTCATATGATAATATTATGATCACTTACGATATATGAATTTTAATTCTTACTTTTAACCTTACTGTGTATTTGAGATCACCCCTTTCTTATTTTTTCATTTCCATTTATTATTATGGAAGGAAAAGTATAAAGTGTATAGAATAGTTTCATATGTGTAGAATTTTTAGATATTTTTAAGAATCATTATGGTTTATTTTGTTTCATATATAATGAGAAAATTTCGAAAATTGATACAAATAAAATTGGTTTTTTGTTTTATGGTTTATTTGAATTCCAAAAAATAAGTAAAAATAATACTTATTAGTAATGTATTATATTGAAAAAAAATTCTTTATGTTATATTTATAGGATGTTCACATATTTGGGTTTCAATAGTTATTATTAAATCAAGTTTTAAATAATAGTGGATATTATGATGATATCAATTTTAGTCCAATTGGGAGTTATAAATATCATCAAAGGTAGAGGAGTTAAGGTTAATTATAACTAAAAAGGAATAGATATCCCTTTTGCTCAGTTAATGTAATATTATGGGTATTAAGATAAGGGAAATGTCTATATATAAGATAACATCCTTAAATTTTTTAAATTCTAGAAAATGTGGTGTTCTGAGAAACAACATCCCTATATAGCTATTTCAAATGGATGCAGGCTCTAGAATGAATGTACCTAGTGGTAGTAACCCTAAAATTGTGTGTTGGGTACTTTCTTAATCTTTACATAGTGTATGATTAATTTTCGTAACTTAACACATATGTTGAAACTCCAATGGGATATAATTTAATTAATTTATATTTATATTGTGATCGATTACCAAGAATACCAAAATATTTAGGTTAGAGAAACTAATAAGAAAATGACTATGGAAAAAAATCATTGAATAAAAAGAGGTATAAGTTGAATTGATAGTATATTATTATAAATATGAAGGTTTCATATTGAAGTCAACATCATATTTATATTTTCATATTAATATTTTTGGTTTGATCAATATTTTTTTTCATTTATTAATTTGTTTAAATAGGATCTTGAAAATGATGATGATAAAGGTATGTATCTACAATTCAATATGTCTTATAACTAAAAATGTAAAATAATGAAGTGGTTTAAAATTCTAGTATATTCTTACTGTTATTGAACTGTTCACTCTCTCAGATTTTCCAATAGTAGTGAGGTTGGTATATTAATAGAAATTAAATCATTATACTCTTAGCTATTCTCATTCATGTGCGGTATTTATCAATGATATTATGATATCTTCATAAAAATTGTGGATTATGTGAAATTTTTAAGGATTATTATTCAGTGGATCTAATTTAATAGTTCTTAAATATATATTAAATTATATCAATAACCTTGAGATGTTATTTTCTGAGAAGGGTATATTTTTTTTGCCAACTATTTTAGAGCACATGGTTGAGGAATGGATAAATCTTATTTCAAGACCCAAAAATTTTCAAAATAATTTTTTCGTTCTTATTTTCAATTTATATAGTATAAAACTCATAAAATCACTTAATTACCATAATTCTTTATAATTGAATAATTCATGAAAGAATAAATATTTCTTAATTTTAATGAACCAATCCAGGTGAAATATTTACTTGACCATAGGAATAGTAATATAGCCATTGTGAATAGTAAAATAGACAAATGAATAGTATCCTCACCCATGAAAGTATAAATAAAAATTTTAAATATTATAAATGAAATTATGGTATAATTATATCATAGTCTATTTAATAAATGTCTTAATAATTATTAATTATGTGTTGTCATTTATATAACATGTAAATATATAATTACAATTTTAGGTTTAAAATTATATTTTAAAGGAAAACTTATTTTCATAAAATTTTGTCATAAATATATATTTTTATGTCTTATTATTTTTATATTATCTTATGAGACCATAAGCTATTTTTCAATGTTTTATAAAATCAGTTATGATTTTAAAATCTATATATTACTTGTAAATGTTGATTATAATAAAAAATTAAATTACTCATATATAGAGAATTATTTTCATATAATGGAGTTCGATTTTAAATTCCATAGGGTGAAAAATGGTTAGGGTGAATTTTTGGGATTTTTCTGAAATACTTGATTTTTTTTAATATAAAAATATTAAAATTTTCAATAATTGCTTAATACATGAATTTTTTATTCATTTTTTATATAAGAGTGATATAAGAACCTTAATATCGAATTATACTGAATAATTTTAATATATTTATATATAATTCTCAAACTATTCATAGTCATGAGGAAAAATAATAAACTAATAAATATAATAATTAAAATACACCATTATCATCCACAATAAATACCTCCGATCACACCCTCTCCTCCTCACACATCTCATGCTTTCATCCTTATACTAATTCTACCCAAACAACTCCCAAATCCCTTATAAAACATCTAATATCTACTAGTTTTGTCAAAATACCAAAACCCTTTCTCTATGGAGGTTCTCAAGGGGGAGATATTTACGAGGTCAAATCCTCGTCCTTCTTCATTTAATTTATTTTCAATTTCATTTATATTTTTATATTCTCTTCACATTATATTATCCAAAAGGCATGTTAAATATAGTATATTTGATATATGGATATTAATTATTTTTAATGGAATATCCATCATCAAAATCATTCCTCTCTATCGTTTATTCTAAAAATGAAATAGTCATCTGTGATGTGTCAGTTTACCGACATTGTGGGTGACGCAATTTCAGTTTACATTAACGCCTTCAAATATGATAATGAAACAATTAAATGGTTTTTAAAAAATTAAATTTTATTTCATAACCCTTTTTATGTACCTAATGAAACATATATACACAATACTAAATTATAACACAAAATGAATTTTTGTGATTGAAAAACCACAAAAAAATTACCTACAATGTTCATCATTGACATTTATATAATTGTTCATTCTCATACCATATAATCAATTTAATTATAAGATCATTTAAACTTCGGGAATAAAACTACTAAAATATAATAACAATTATCTATATTTATCCACATTTTACACGAGCCTCCATTCATGTATACAAGTGAACCGATCATGAAACCCATGAAAACAAATGATCTCGAATGATGAAATAAAACTATATACCTCATAAAAAATAACATAAATGAACTTAATAAGGCAATAATGAATAAAATTCATGTATAAAAGTTTATTTTTTAGTTAATTAATGAATTTCATGTGATTATATAGGATATTAATGTTTGGGATGCATTTAGACATAAGGTTAGGGGAATTCTTTAACCTAACTCTCTTTCTTTGGGTTTTCCCACATTCACCCCTTTACAATATAGATATAATAAATAATTCCATTTATTCGTAATTATATTACCTTATCTAGGATATTAATTTTTTTACTTGATTTTATGACCAACACAATGTTTTCCAAAAGTGAACCTCTTTAATCAATAAACCTTTTACTTCGTGAGATTGTTTGTTCCTCGCTCATGGTTTATGATTATTATATCAAGGATATTATTCGCTAATTCATTTGGTAACCTATTGTTTATTAATTTATCCATCTAAAATGAAACTCATTATTTTCCATGGTTCGTTTTATATTCCTGATTGATATATGTTCTATGTGGCATGCATGATAAGGTTAATGTTATGATGTGACAAGTGTTTCTTGATTTTTTAGTGCAAAGTAAATTTCATGGTGTGACGAGTGAAACTAGAATTATATAGCACTCCAGTGCATTGGGTATTTTAATGCATCTCATGAGAAAATGTTAAATATGTGTGAACATGATTCTAGCTCTGTTCAAGACTATGTCTGGTAGTTGACCACTAATACATGATGTTTCATTTTTAAGAACGTCCACATTACATGCCATTATCTAATTCTCCCTCTATTTATTATAATGATGATTTGATAATTATGATAATTATTTTATGATTATTCGCATTTAATTTTATATTGTTTCATATTCTTTTCTATCCTATTACTAGTCTTATAGATCACCCCTTTCTTGGATGTATATCCTGAGGTGACTACTTGAACTAAGGAGGATTCATGTGACAATAAGAAGCTAGAGAAAATGGAATTAAATACATGATTACGTTTTATTTTGTAAATTTTATTTATGGTCCTAATTTTACAATGACAGTAAACTTTTTATCCCGGTCATGTAATGATTTTATGTTTCATATCATTATAAGGATGTTATAATAGTGTAAAAAAACAGGGTTACTAAAGTTGGTATAATGTCACAGTTTAGTTAATTTTAGAATTAGAATTAGATAACCTTAGTGAACAACAATAGTATGAGGCTTAGTATATGTAACACAAGAATATTTGTTTTATAATGATCTTATAATATGGATCCCACTAGATATTCCTTTAAACATAATTCCAGAAAGGGGTAAATTATTGATGACATGTTGAATTATGTTTTGTTCTAACATTTCAATTTCATAAAATGGTGGGAACAAGGAGAAACCCGGACAAAAAACTATGCAAGGAACAATGTTGTGATTTCCTGAATGCCATCCCTAATGATTTAGGAGGAGGAGTTCAAAATGTCATGGTGATCATTACCTAACTATCTAAGGTTATGAAGAATAAACTGAATGTTATGGAACATCCATATTCAACTAAGAGCAAGAAAATGGCTATTGAGTTTTTTATGAGGAAAATACCACTAATGTTTAGTGGATATTTTGATCCATTGGGGACAGAAGAGTGGGTAAACTCAATGGTCATAACATTTTATGTTCTTCACTATTCTAATGTGTTGAAGGTTACTCTGTCCATATACATTTTATATAGAGAGGCCAACAAGTGGTGGGACTTCATTAAGGACTCCATGCCAAAGGATGAAATTGAGCAGATGGAGTGGGAAAACATTAAAATTATGATTCTTAACAAGTACTTCCATTTAACTCTACATATAATGATGGATAGAGAATTCCTAGAGATGAAGATAAATTAAGGAGAATATGTCATGTCCAATGAAGAAAAGTTCACTTGGATTTCAATTTATTCGTAGGGTTTTGATATCAACAATGATAGAAAAATTAATAGATTCTTCAGTGTATTAAAACAACACCTTCATAAGGGTCTAGAAACTAGAGTCATTGGGAGTTATGACGAATTTTTTTGATGTTCCCTCAAAGTGTAGATGAATTTTGTAGAATGGTCCAATGGATATGGTTATAATAAATTAAAGAGGGAGTTTCAAGCTGGAGGGTAATTCCCCGACCCCAGTTACCTAGAGTTGGTGCATTATTTTAATACATTGGCATGATTACAAGGAATCAAGTCATGAAGGACCGATCGGTTTAGCAGTCTTGGAAAATAGATTACATACATGAATGTTACATTACATTCAAAAGAACATAAATAATCCATTATGAATTCCATTATTCCCTTGGCTTAACCCTGTATAATAATCACAATAAACTTCTTGGAATCCTGGGAAAATAAAACATAGAAAGGGGTGAGATGAAACGCTCATTAAGGGTAAGAAATATAGCGGAAACCATCAAAAATAAGAATAAACATTTCAGGAAATGTATAAAATTAAACATAGGCCTGTTAAACATTAACTTCAGCATAATACGGAAGAAATAAAATGAAATATTTCCATTTAATTATTCACAAGGATATTCTACTAATTGAATAATCACACGAAATATCAATAACCACTTTCATAACGATGGAATGCATAATTAAAAACATTAAATTTTGTGCCAAGGCCTCGTGCTAAGACCTAAGGGATACCTGTAACCGGAACCCAACCTGGAGTGCCTCTGTAACCGGACTCTGACCCGGAGTGCCTCTAATAACAGGACAACAACCCCGAGTGCCTCTAATAACCGGACACCAACCCGTAGTGCCTCTAACAACCACACACCAACCCGGAGTTCCTCTAATAACCGGACACCAACCCGAAGGGTCTGTTGTAATCGGACCCCAAACCGAATCATATTAGTCTAACACATTCATCTTAACAAGAGGATGAAATATAACATAAACATTCGTACTAAAACTAGCATACGGAATTCCGAAACATTAATCATAAACCATTAATGGAATAAAAATAACTCATCCATAGTCAAACATATCACAAAAACATAAATACAATATGGATGATTTTTATCATAATAAATCAACTTCAAACAAGTGTAAAATTTATCAAAGGATGTTGGAATAGATGAAATCAAAACTATTTGAGTGAAATATCTCATTTTTTTAAACTATTTAAAAGTCACATAATTATAGAGAAAAACCTTAATTTGAAAACATTATTATAATATTTTAAGGTAAGCTTCGAAAATTTTACAATGGTGGAAAATAGCCACGCCCTCCATATAAGTTAATGAAAAGACATTCTTACCTTAATTTGTCGAAAAGGTTAAAAATGTCCTTGTTTGGAAAAAGACGTAATGGTTCCTTTATAAACATATTATAAAAATTAAAACAAGGGTATGAATGAAATTAGCCCATATTCTATAAAATAGTAAGAATGATATGAAATACATTTTTAAGAAACATGGATGTGGATGATAAAGAAATCCTAGTAGATAATTACTTATAAGAAAACATTGATAATGAAGAGAACGTGAAATAAACCCTTACCAATTTGGAAACATACGAAACATACACCCCATGAAAGAGGTAGCATACAATGAATATGTAAATACACATAAATTAACGTTTATTACACAATGAATACAATTATATGCAGTTCATACACCACACAAAAGGTAATAATGGCAATATGGCATGAATCTCACAAGAATAAGGAGTGAAATGAAAACCCCTTACCAATTTGGAAACTTACGAAACATACACCCCATGAAAGAGGTAGCATACAATGAATATGTAAATATGGAAAAATTAAAGTGTATTACACAAAGAATACAATTATTTTCAGTACATACACCACACTAAATGTAATAGTGTCAATATGGCACGAATCTCATGGGTATAAGGAGTGAGATGAAAACCACTTACCTCGCACTTTCCTTTAGTTGAGGGTACATTTAGCCTTCTATATGAAGACTATAGTATGTTATTAAATTATACCAGAACCATATTAATATTTATGATATCATACATTGTTCATTTATGAAATAATACTACCCATTTAATTATAATTTCCGTGTTATATTAATATTTCGGGTAATAATTGCTTTCTTTATCGTACGTGTTTTAACTTGTTACTCCTGATTGAATCACAAAGATCATGATTAAAATACATCCAGAATATAAAACATTATTTATTTATCATATATATTAGAATATAAAAATTTATAATAGAAATATATATGAAATGGAAAACATCATTTATGGAGACGGTAGTCCATACGTACGCATAAACGCTATTTCCATTTTCATATAGTATTGAACGGAAGAAAGTGAATAAGATAGATGTAAGTATATAAATACTTATATATATATATATATATCTCAAGTAGATTTATTATTTCATATATTACATACTTATTAATAATATATATTTTTATAATCGTCGATGAATGGTGAACTTGGAAATGAATCTCATCGCGTCGTGGAGACGGTAATCCGTACGTATGCATGAGTGAAAATATCATTCTTTTGATATTAATATAATATATAATTCGATGGTATATAATATATACATAATCCTTATCATGTTATATTTATTATTTACATCAAATAAACAACAGTATTATACCCATCCAAATAATAATGTATTGAATAATAATTACACCACAACATGGAGACGATAAGTTGTACGTACACACGTATGCTGACTTTTAATTCAAAGGGTGGATAGAATAATTAATTTGGTTTTACCATAATTATAATAACATCACAGTATATAGAATATTTGGGATTTATTATTTATAATCTAAACAAAAAATAAAAGGGATGAGGAAGAATAAAGGAACTTGAAAGAGGGTGGTGAAATCATTACCTCTTCTTCGGGTTCTTCCTTTTGATTTGATCAAAAGTGATCCTTAGGTTGGATTTATGATCAAAATAAGGCCTCTAAGATGATGTTAGGATATTTGAGAGGGTATTTGGGTGGGTTTTGGACTATCCAAATGGTTTAAGAATGTGTTATTTATAGAGAAGGCGGAGTGCCCTTTTATAGGAGGGGTGAGAGGCACCTTATGAAAAACATAAAATATTATTGTATTATAAATTTATATTCGGTTTTAATGGCTCAAAAGTTGATTATTTAAAATCTAAGGTGGTGATAGGTAAAATAAAACTCAACCAATAGGTTTTAGACAATTTTAGGTTATCATTTTAACCTTATCAATTAGATTTGACTTTAAGTTAAATAATTTAACTTTTACCGTGTCTTCTTGTATTCTTACACTATATGGTTAATAAAATTACTATATATTCTCAATAGAACCTGAATTGGTTCATTAATGTCATAAATATTATTATATAAGTCTTTTGGTCGTGCCTTAGATTTTTAGGACCATTATATCAATTAATAATATAATATTTGTTTTAAACACTATTTTATGTCAATTTTGATACTATTTGTTTTTTGTTTTTTGTTAAAATAATAACATCATTATTACCTGAAAAAAAAATTGAATCAATAATAACATGTCATATGCAACTAGAAATGTCTTTTATATCATAAAAACACCAAAATTATATTTATATTAATATTTAAAATACCATTTATTTGATTCCTTAATTAATAAGGTAATTACTGCATCATCATTATGTCAAAAAAAAATTTATTTATTTAATGTCTAAAAATTATAAATAAAATACCATGATGTAGGAAATTTTTTTAGCTTTCTAATTATTAATTATAATCGAATCTATCTTATGTAAAACCCCATATTAAAAATGTTTTAGTTATTAAACATTGATTTTAACTCTTTTAACTTTTCATTGAATTAAATAATAATAAACGTCCTAGTCTAATCCATGTGAACCTAAATAAAACTATTTTATTCCTAAGGTTGTTTTGGTCGAGATAAACTTGTCTAATAGAATTAGGACATGTGTTATGGTAATATTAATATCATATTTACCCTTAATTACCATATTTACCTTTGACTATGGTAAATAAAAGTAAAAAGTTATGATTCACCAAAAATTATTTTCATCTCATTGAATCACATTTTAATCCTTGATAATAACTATGTCTCTCAGATTTTCAAAATTCAGCTCACATAATCGGTAAAATTATGTTTTATGTGAATTTGCAAAAGCTCCTAGGAGGTGGGTAAAAGACGGTGAAAAGTTCAATGAAATTTTTATATATCTAAAATTATTATAAACTGACTCTAATGAATTAAATTTAACTCATATATGTATTATGTATCTATTTTGATATTAAATAATTTAAATAAAATAAATAATTATTTAAATAAAATTCGGTTTTAAACTATAACTTAGTGTTTTTCACTATTCATCAAAAATTAGAAGTTTTCAGAAATATACAAAAAGTTTACCCTATGATAATTTTGATATTACAAATTCAATAATTAAGTCTATTTTACCAAATTCAAAACATAGATTTTGCATTTAGTAATTTTAAATTAATTCCCGCTGTCAAAACAAAAAAGCCTGTTTTTAAGAAACAATAATTATCAAAAGATTGACACTTGTTTAAGTCAGGTTTAAATGTGAAATTATGTCCAATGACCAACATTGGATTAAATTGTAAAAATATATTCTAAATATAATTTAAAACCACACAAATTCATATTTTATCACTAATAATTATCTCGTTTAAAATTGTTGTTTTTAATTAAAATTTAGTAATTTTCACTTTTCATCAAAATATGAAAGTAATCTGAAAAGTACCAAAAAACAACCCTAAGATAATTTTGATATTATGAATCAAAAAATGAAGTCAATTTTGAATGATAAAATGTATAAAATTTCAAAAATTGGGTATTACTATTCATAACGGCTAGTTTGATTGGTTGTGGTGTGTGTTAGAACTCGAAATTGCGTACATCACCCGCTACTGTGTTATTAAAAGAGAAGCGTATTGTGGAAGCATGGGGTGTTACATTCTCCTCTCCTTAAATAAATTTTGTCCTCGCAATTTATTCTCTGTATTGGAAACCTCGGGTTGACATTTCAAAATATCTTACTTCAAATCCCACATCGAAAAATGGATTAATGAGGCCTCTATTTAAAATAAAGAGTGGAAAGTATGAAGGTTTATGAAACTAACACATACTAGGGTTCCATGTAGGAAAATATGGATATGGAAGATAAATTTAACCATCAATATCTGATGGAGATTGGTAGAGAACATGGTTATGAAAAGGCCAACAATCACCAGGCCATAAATTTGTGATGATCGAAGGAACCATCTAGGACAACATTTTTGTTCTATGTTCCTTTTGATTAATGTTGAGGAATTTATTTATGAAATTTGATAAAATCATAAAGGGATATACATACATTAAAATTTGATTTTTATCCATTAATAAATTTCTACCACAAACTGATCTTTCCACCCAAAACATAATACAAATAAAAAACACTCTATTTATACTAATCATATAAGGTTCCAAATATAATGAATTTATAATTCACATATCAGACCCTTTAAAAAATATACAACATTATACCATCTTGGATCTTCACATAGTCCAGTGTTAGGCGATAAATCCCAATCGCACTATGGATGTGGGTTTGATTCCCGCAGCTTTGTCCAACGCGAGGGGTTGTCACACGGTCTCTGTGTTGTCCTTTTATAAAAATCCAAAAATACCCTTTCAAAATTGATCCATTCCAACCATTATACTTATCCAAAATAATACAATCCCAACTCACATCCCAAAATTTATAAGGAAGTTAAACACAATGACGATCCTTTTTTCCATGTAGTAACATGTGAACACCTTCACCATGTATTATTTTAAAACATGAAAACATCCTGAATTACTATAAAACCTAATTGATTACATTCATTCTACCTTATTCTTTATATAATACATGATTTATTCCTTCTATCCAAAAATGTTGTAAACTACAATGATGAAAAATAATTAATCAGTTTCAGGGTAGTCAAGAATATCCAATATAATTTATCCAAATCTATATTGTATTATTCCAAAATCACTACGTCTGTCTCAGAACTATATTATGGATTATCTTTCTCATAGCAATATATTTTCCAAAAATGTAACTTGCTATTGAGTCACTTTTCTTGGATCCACACAATCTCAATTCCTTAATAAAATAGTACAGAATTACAATCCTTAAATACTCAATAATTATTATAACCAGTACATTATTGATACAACACTCAAATGAAATAATCATATAATACCAACATAAGAACACAAGTCATTTTTCTTCATCTAAGGTAGTATCATAACTTGATTATTATTCAATAGCATCATTTGGGGCATACTATGATGATTTTGACATTGGTTCGCGTAGTGTCCCCACTCCTTGCAGATGAATCATTGTACATTTGAAACCTTTTTCTTACACCTACAGTCACGTACTTGGTGTATTTTTCTCCACACATATAACATACTCCCATTCCCTTTTTGTATTTTCCAAGGTGATTCTTTCCATAGTTATCATATATGGAAAAATCCATCTTTACCTTATTCCCTTTATCTGTCCTTCTCTCTACCATAATTTTCTTCTCTGACTTCCCTTCAAAGCCATAGGACTCCGAGAATTCTTTACTTATCTTATCAACACATGATACTATTTCTTCATATGATGATAATACGTGGGAGACTATTTACATTCTAAATTCTGGATTAGGACCATGAAAGATATAATCCTTCTTTCTCTTTGGATCATGTGTATTGCTGGAGTTCTCATTCCTTCTACTGGGCGCCATTTTTAATCAATGACATACACTAGATTAGTTTATGAATAGAAATACATAATCCCGAACTTGTAAAACACTTAATATAAATTAATTAGTTTATGGATATAATCCATAATCATAAAAATGTTTTCTTTTATTATTTATATACTCATAAGCCCTTCATAATGGTTTGTAAAGAAAATGAGAATTATCCTAAGCATATCCCCCAGGAGTGTCGTAACCAAGAGTGCAGCAAGGACGGTTGTTGTGAACCAGTTCTCATTCGAGTCTAGCTTAAAGAGGTGTTTTTGGGTTTTACCCCTAGGTACATCTGTACCAGAGCCACCTCTACTAGCTCATGTCCAGACAGGGATGTATTTTCCAGGAAATCTCACAAAATCTCTACATTACCAAAATTCTAGGAAAATATTCTATACTAATCCTCAAAGTCTATCTTAGGGAAATGTGCTCTTATCAGAGTTTATCTAAATCTAGTTTCTAATGTTATTTCTAAGAATCCTATGATACCAACTGTAATTCCCCTACCCTAGTTACCCAGAGTCGGTGCATTATTTTAATACATTGGCATGATTACAAGGAATCAAGTCCCGAAGGACCGGTCAGTTTAGAAGTCTTGGAAATTAGATTACATACATGAATGTTACATTACATACAAAACAACATAAATAATCTTTTATGAATTCCATTATTCCCTTGTCTTAACCCTGTATATCAATCACTATACACTTCTTGGAATCCTGTGAAAATAAAACATAGAAAGGGGTGAGCTTAAACGCTCAGTAAGGGTAAACTATACAACAGAAACTTTCAAAAATAAGCATAAACATTTAAGGAAATGTATAAAACAAAAAAATCCTTTTAAACTTGAACTTCATCATAATATGGTAGGAATAAAATGATATAATTCCATTTAATTATTCACATTGATATTCTACTAATCGAATAATCACATGCAATATCAATAACCACTTTCATAACGATTGAATTCATAATGCTGAACTTTATTTTCTGTGTCATGGCCCATGCCAAGACCTAAGGTATAACTGTAAACAGAACCCAATACAGAGATCCTCTATAACCAGACTCCAACCCGAAGTGCCTCTAATAACCGAGCACCAACCCGGAGTTCCTCTAATAATCGGACACCAACCCTGAGTGCCTCTAATAACTGAAAACCAACCCAGAGTTCTCTAATAACTGGAAACCAACCAAGACTGCCTCTAATAATATGAAACCAACCTGAAGGGTCTTCTGTAACCTAACCCCAACCCAGAACATACTATTTCAGCACATTCATCTTAAGAAGAGGATGAAATATAACATAAACATTCGTATTAAAACTAGAATATGGAATTCCAAAACATTAATAATAAACCATTAATGGAAAAAAATTACTAATCCACAGTCAAACATATCACAAAAACTTAAATACAATATGGATGATTTTTATCATAATAAATCAACTTCAAACAAGTGTAAAAGTTATCAAAGGAAGTTGGCATAGATTAAATCAAAACTATTTGAGAGAAATATCTCTTTTTTTGAAACCATTTAAAAGTCACATAAGTATAGAGAAAATTCTTATTTTGAAAACATTCTTATAATATTTTAAGGGAAGATTCGAAGATTTTACAATGGTGGAAAATAGCCGCACCCTCCGTATTAGTTTAAGAAAAGACATTCTTACCTTAATTTGTCGAAAAGGATAAAAATATCCTTGTTTGAAAAATGAGGTAAAGATTCCTTTATAAAAATATTATAAATAGTAAAACAAGGGTAAAAATGTCTTTCACCCATATTATGTAAAATAGTAATAATTATTTGAAATAAATTTTTAAGAAACATGTATGTGGATGATAAAGAGGTCCCAGTAGATAATTTGGTATAAACAACATTGGATAATGAATAGATTGTGAAATAAACCCTTACCAATTTAGAAACATACGAAACATACACCCCATGAAAGAGGTAGCATACAATGAAAATGTAAATACATATAAAATTAAATTTATTACACAAATAATACAATTATAGGCAGTACATACACCACCCAAAAGGTAATAGTGGCAACATGGCATTAATCTCATGGGAATAAGGAGTGAGACGAAAACACCTTACAAATTTGGAAACTTACGAAACAAACACCCTATGAAAGAGGTAGGTTACAATGAATACGTAAATACACATAAATTAATTCTTTTTACACAAAGAATAAAATTATGGGTAGTACATACACCACACAAAAGCAAATAGTGGCAATATGGTACGAATCTCACGAAAATACGGTGTGAGATGAATACCCCTTACCTTGCACATTCCTTTAGTCGAGGGTACGTTTATCCTCCTCTATGAAGACTATAGTATGTTATAATATTATAATGAATCCATATTATAAGTTTATGATATCATACATTATTCATTTAGGACTTTATACTACCCATTAAATAGTAATTTCTTTGTTATATTAATATTTCGGGTAATAATCGCTTTCTTTATCGTACGTGTTTTAACTTGTTATTCTTGATTGTATCACTTATATCATGATTTAAATACTTCCAAAATATAAAAAATGATTTATTTATCATACATATTAGAATATAAAAATTTATAATAGACATATATATGAAATGGAAAACACCATTTATGGAGACGATAGTCCGTACGTACGCATAAACTTTGTTTCTGTTTTCATATAGTATTGAACAGAAGTAAGTGAATAAGATATATGTAAGTACGTAAATACTTATATATATAAATATATATATCTCCATTATCATTATTATTTCATATATTACATGATTATTAGTAATATATAATTTTATAATCGTCGATGAATGGTGAACTTGGAAATGAATCCCATCGCGTCGTGGAGACTGTAATCCGTATGTATGCACGTGTGAAAAATATCATTCTTTTGATATTAATATAATATATAAATGGATGTTATATAGTTTATAAAGAATACTTATCATGTTATATTTATTATTTACATCAAATAAACATCATTATTATACCCATCCAAATAATAATTTACTGAATAACAATTACACCACGATGTGGAGACGGTAAGCCGTACGTACGCACGTATGGTGAATTTCCATATAAAGGGTGGATAAAATAATGAATTTGGTTGTAATATAAATATAATAACATCATAGTATATATAATATATTGGAGTTATTATTTTATAATGGAATCAACAAAGAAAAATGATGTGGAATAAGAAAGGACCTTGAAAGAGGGTGGTGAAATCATTACCTCTTCTTCGGGTTCTTTCTGTTGATTTGATCAAAAGGTCTATGTAGGATGGATTTATGATCGAACTAAGGCCTATAAGATTAAGGGGGGATATTTTATAGGGTTTTTGGGAAGGTTTTTCACGAGCCAAATGGATTATATGGTGTGCATTAGAGAGAAGGGTGAGTGCCCTTTTATAAGAGGGGTGAGGGGTACCTTAGAAAAAACATAAAATATTACTTTATAATAAATTCATATTCTGTTTCTAATGGCTCCAAAGTTTATTATTTAAAGTCTAAGGAGGGGATAGGTAGAAAAAAACTCAAACAATAGGTTTTAGACAAGTTTAGTTTACCATTTTAACATTCTCATTTAGATTTAACTCTAAGTTAAATAATTTAACTTTTACTGTGTTTTCTTGTATTCTTACACTATATAGTTAATAAACATACTATATACTACCAATCGAATCCCAATTGGTTCATTAATGTCACATATATTATTTAGTAATACTTTTGGCAGAACCCTATATTTTTAGAACAATTATATCAATTAATAATATAATATTTGTTTTAAAAACTATTTTATGTCAATTTTGACACTATTTGGTATTTGTGTTTTATTAAAAAAATAACAACATTAATACTTAAAAAAAATCAACTTATTCAATCATAACATATCATATTCACCATGAAAATTCGTGGATATCATAAAAACTTCGAAATTATATTTATTTTAATATTTATAATACCATTTATTTGATTCATTCATGAATAAGGTAATTACTACATCATCATTATGTCATAAATAAATTTTTTTAGTTAATGTCTAAAAATTATAAATAAAATACCATGATGTAATAAATATTTTTATCTTTCTATTTAATATTTATAATCGAATTTATCTTATGTAAAACCCTATATAAAAAATGTTTTAGTTATTAATCATTGATTTTAACTCTTTTAACTCTTCTTTGAATTAAATAATAATAAATGTCCAAATCTATTCCAAGTAGACCTAAATGATAGTATTTTATTAAAAAGGATGTTTATGGTCGAGATAAACTTTCACAATAGAATTAGGACATGTGTGAGGGTAATATTAATATCAGTTTTACCCTTAATTACCATATTCACTTTTAACCGTGTTAAATAAAAATTAAAAGTTTCTATTTACCAAAAATTATTTTCATCTAATTGAACCAAAATTTACTCATTGATATTAACCATGTATCTTTTAGTTTCTAAATTCAGCTCACAGAAGCGGTAAAATTATGTTTTATGTAATTTTCAAAATCTCCTAGGAGGTGGGTAAAAGACGGTTAAAAGTTCAATGAAATTTTTATATATTTAAAATTATTTTAAACCGACTCCAATGAATTATATTGAACTTATATAGGTATTATGTATCTATTTTTACATTAAATAATTTAAATAAAATAAATAATTATTTAAAAAAAATTCAGTTTTAAACTATAACTCAATATTTTTCATTATTCATCAAAAATTAAAAGTTTTTAGAAAAATACAAAAAATGTACCCTAAGTTAATTTTGATATTCCGAATTAAATAATGAAGTCTATTTTACCAAATTCAAAATATAGAAGTTTCATTTATTAATTTAAAATCAATTCCCATTGTCAAAACAAAAAAGCGTGTTTTTACGAAATTATAATTATCAAAAGATTGGCACTTGTTTACGTCCGGTTTAAATGTGAAATTAAGTCCAATTACCAACATTGGATTAAATTTTAAAAATATATTCTAAATATAATTTAAAACCACTCTAATTCATAATTTATCACTATTAATTTTTTCGATTAAAAAAGTTGTTTTTAATTAAAATTTAGTTATTTTCACTATTCATCAAAATATGAAAGTTATTAGAAAAGTACCATAAATTCACCCTAAGATAATTTTGATATTCCCAATCCAAAAATGAAGTCAATTTTGAATGATAAGATGTATAATATTTCAAAAAGTGGGTATTACAATTCATAACGGCAAGTTTGATTAGTTGTGGTTTGTGTCGGAACTCGAAGTTATGTACAACACACGCAACTATATTATTCAAAGGGAAGAGTTCTGTGGATGTTTGGGGTGTTACATAGAGTATATCATGAAAAAGGTGGAATGAAAGCTCAACCACCCACATGTCAAAAATATGGGATTAATAATATGAGGAAAATGATCTAAAGGGACAGGGAAATGATTCAAGTGTGGGAGAGTAGACCGCCAAGCTCATTAATATCAAAAGGGACAGGGAAATGTGCAAGCTAGTTCACTAAATCTCGAGTCCTCAATGTTAGTCAGCATCACCAGTCACCAAATCCAAAGGAGAAAGGTAGGGTTTATCCCATCACTATTGCTAAATCATAACTAGAAAGCAAAGTCATACAAGGTACACTTCTTATTCACTCATTAATATAAATAGTCTTATTTGATTCTTGTTATACACATTATTTTATATCATAAATGTTTTATTATAATATTAAATTGATCCCCAAAACCATGACATAGATATATATGTAAAATAACATAGTTGTGATATCATTTCACCCTAAGTGTTGGAATCTTCTCATATTTTCATATCTAGGAAGACTATTACAAAATAATCTTTTAATACTTCCCATGGTGGAAGTTGATGTTATACTAGCGATTGATGGGATCTTGTTATATATATCACATATCAATATTCCTGAAATGGAAATAACTGAACATATTCTAATCCATCCCATTCTCCACTACAAATGTAAGGATGATCATGAATCTAATTTTGAAAATACATCAACGAAGTGGGTGTTGAATCCCTATAAAGATTCATTCCTCGCTCAAATGGTTAAGTAAAATGAAGTTATCAACCTCAAGGAAATGACCACTGTGAGGGAATACAATGATATATTTCTATAAGAGTTTCCCAAAATCTTGAGGATCATGAGGTATAGTTATCAATAAAACTCATATCTAGAGCTACACGAATATCATTGTTCCCGTATAGGATTGAACCTATAAAATCGGAGGAGTTATAGATGTAGCTGTATGAGAATTTGTACATATGGTTTATAGGACCTAGTGTATCACCATGGCTCGAGTAAAATAAGTCTTAAGGGTTGATGTAACCATTGCCTATATCCATGTGAATAATGGAGAATATCACTCTATACGTTTTCACATGTCTGCTAAAGACATGAAAAGGAAATAATGTGATATGTTTCTTGATGGACCAACTCACTAAGACTATACACTTTAATGCTATTTAGGTAGATCTCTCAATTGAACAACATGCAATGAAATATGTGGAGGAAGTGGTGAGGCTTTATTGAGTTCCATTCTCAATTTTCTTGGATCATGATCCCAAGTTTACATCTAAATGGTGTAGGATTAATCAACTTGATTTGAGTAGTGAATTAAATTTCAACAATTCCTATCACCCGCAAACTAATAGCCAATCTAAATAACTATTCTGACTCTTGAATAAATGATATGATCCTACTCGTTATATTTAAAAGTTTTATGGAATCAACATCTACCATTGGCTGACCTCTTATACAACAAAATATTCCTCTAGATTATTTATATGGCACAATATAAATCTATGTATGTAATGAGGTGTAAAACTCCAACATGTTGGTATAAAGATTGAAAATGAATGTTATATGGACATGATCTTGTTCAAGAGATGTTAGAGAAGGTTCAAGACATCCAACAACATATCAAAGCTTCTCAGATAAAAAAATATCTATGATAAATATCATTGATGGAAAATGGATTACAACGTTGTAGATAATGTCTTCCTTAGAATATCTTAATTAAAGAATTCCATGCGGTTTAGAAAGAAAAGAAAGCTAAGAACAATGTACATTGGCCCCTTTGAGATCCTAGATCCAATAGGAGTTGTGGACTATTAGCTTTAACATCAACCAAATATGGATCATGTTCATGATGTGTTCCATGTTTCACTCCTAAGGAAGTACATACTAGATCGATCACATCTACAGAAATCCGAGATGGTATAGCTGGGGATGATCTCTCTTATGAGGAGTTGCCAATAAAATTTCTCAAGCAGATAGATAGGTTCTATGCAAGAAGACAATCCACCTAGTCCAATTATTATGGTGGAACCAAAAGTAGGAAGAAGCCACTTGGGAATCAGAGGAGTCAATGAAGGAGTAGTAATCCCAACTATTTATGTAAACTGAAATTTCAATGGAGAAATTTCAAAATGTAGAAGAATGTAACCAACCAAACTTTTATCAAAGTAATTTATTCATTATTATAGTAATTTCAAAGAGTATAAATTTCATAAGATCCCTTAGAGACCATAATAAATGATTTTTAAAGGAATGATTAAGGAAAAAGTAGTATTTGTAAAAGTTAAGGAATAAATACTAATGAAATAGCTACGTGACCATTGGAATAGTAATATGAACATAAAGAATAGTAAACCATCCAAATGAAATGTAACCTCACTCAAGAAAGTATAATGAAAATTAAGGTATATTATAAATGAATGTATGATATAATTGTATCATAGTTGTAGCGTCCCGGATTCGGGTTCCATGCAATGGGTGCCCCGAACCTGGTTCGCCACATGACCTCAAGCGCATTTCCCCAAACGCCAGAGGCTGGCTACTAGCAGCAAGGGCCCATGTCTGATAGTGGGGAAACTATGCCAACATTTATCAAAGTGTTGCACAGTGGAATTTAAATAAAACATACAACAAACAGCGGAAGCAGTAAACCATACACAACTGATATAAACTAAAATAGTGGATATAACCAACATTATATATAAATGATGATGCTACATGATTCAAGTTCTAAGAAAATAGCTAGAACATGTTATAAAACAATACAATTCAACGATATACAGAGTACAACAATACAAGAAAAACAGCTGGTAGCAGCATCGCGAGCCAAGGCTCGGTCCCATTCCCTCCTACTCCTCAGCTACAGTCAAGTACCTGTATAGGGACTCTTTCCCCTATCTACACCTGCAGCAACGTAATCTGTTTGGGCCGAAAAGCGTGACCCAAATAGAGTGTGAGAAATATATCTCAGTAGGCACCCACCAAAGGCTCGTGCCCAACTGCGTGTAATCTTGAAACAACAGTGTGTAGTAGTAAAATGCAATAAAGTAAGCAGTACTCAAAAGTAACTAATTACCAGTTATATTGCCATTTTATTATCCATTTAATCCATTTTGAAATTAGAAATCTCCACAGTGCATTTCTAAATAAACAATCCACGTCCTCAGATAAGTAAACCCCCACCCTCAGGTAAGGAGTGTTCAGCATAAGAATCCACCCTCAGGCATAACAGAATTATCCCTTAGGCGTAGGTAGTGTCGCCCTCAGGCACAGAGTCTATTGCCCTCAGGCACAAAAGAAGTTTCCCTCAGGACGAAGTAACTACTTCCCTCAGGATAAACAGTGCAGTGCCCATAGGCTAATCACAAAAACTCCCTCAGGCTAAACAGGTAATCGGGTCATGCCCATCATATCAAAATGCAGTAAACAAGCAATTCCTCTCAAGGGAATTATACAATTACTACATTAAAGGTATACCCTCGGGTATCCTGGCCAAATGGCTAAACAGTGGAACACACCCCCGGGGTGGTTCTGGATCCAAGAAACGATCCCAACCAGCATTTTATTATCACAATTTAATCACCTATGCAATTCTAGGCATTAAATATAGCAACGGCCTCTGCCACACGACACCCCACCATGGGTTCGTGGCACGAAAACGCACGAAACATACGTCAATTGAAAAAAATAACACAATGCCACCTACCTTATACGTCAACGAACGTTATACACGAACACTGACTCTAGAAACGACCAAGAACATCATAGATATGACGAAGAACAAAACCCATTAAAATATAAATCACTTCTGTTAGGGGATGAATTGGTAAGAACGACTCAATGAGGAGGAAGGGATTACCCGTGCGGTTCCAACGAGATCGTCCGAAGCCGAATCGTATTTCAGACGAACACCCGGTGGATCTTCAAAGGTATGGTCATCCTCCTTGGCTCCAAAATGGCACAATCGCCTCCTCTTCCAAATGAGGTGGCTACTGCCTATTTTTAGCCGAAAAAACAAAGTACACGGCGTGTACTTCTTTCATTTAATTCTTCATTTTGCGGCACCGCCACACTGTTCACCCGTCGACCTGAGTACACAACATGTACTCCTGAGTACACGGCGTGTACTATCGCCCACCTAGCGGCGACTCCACCGCTTTACTGTTTAAGCTGGCTGACTGAATACATGGATTGTAAGGTACCACAACATGGTGTGTAGTCGGTTCCTACACCCCTCGTCGCCGACAAGGCTACACGCCCCATGTACTCATCCCAACACGGCCAAAAGTACACAGTGTGTGGACAAAGTACAGGGAGTGTAGATTCGAAATTTAGCATTTTTCCCCATTTTCAATATTTTCTCAAAAACACTTAAGGAAAAGGAAAAATAAGAAGCTCGTACCTCAAAAACAAGAACCAGGTTCTTACAAAATTCCCCCCTTATAGAAATTCGTCCCTGAATTTCCCTTCCAAGGGTGGCGAAGATAAAGCTCATAACAGCTCTGGCCACAGAGCACGTATGTCGGCCTCCCGCTCCTAGGTCTCGTTATGCACTCGGTCATTCTGCCATAGCACCCTTACGAGAGGAACTGACCTGCCTGGGAGAACCTTCGTGCTCCTATCAATGATACAGATCAGATGCTCCTCAAAGGACACATCATGATGAAGCTCAACCTCCTCAGGTTGAAAGGTGTGAGACGAGTCTGAATGGTAGCGATGCAACTGAGACATGTGTAAGATGTCGTGCATGGCTCAATACCACTGTGTTAGCTGAAAACGATAGGCAACCAGTCGGACTCTCTCCAGAATCTTGAATGGCCCCATATACCTCGGTGAAAGTTTACCGAGTCTCCTGAGCCGCTTGTGTCCCAACCTTGGAAAAACACGTAGAAAAACCAGATCCCCGACCACGAACTCCAAGAGTCATCTGTGGCGATCAGCATAAGGCTTCTAACGAGACTGTGCGGTTGCCATCCACTTCTGAATCAATTGGACCAGCTCAGATGTCTCCTGCACGAGCTGTGGCCCCTGTAAAGCTACCTCACGTGCCTCTAACCAGCACAAAGGTGATCGGCATGGACTACCATATAAAGCCTCGTATGGTGCCATCTCAATAGTTTCCTGAAAACTATTGTTATAGGCAAACTCAACTAAGGTTATATGCTTCTCCCAAGATCCCTCAAAGTCTAGGACACATGCGCGCATCATTTCCTCTAGCACTTGTATCGTATGCTCCGACTGGCCATCTGTCTGAGGGTGATATGTTGTGCTCAGAAGCACCTGTGTACCCAGTGCCCTCTGAAAACTATGCCCGAAACGAGACGTAAAGCGGGCGTCCCTATCTGAAATGATAGAAAGTGGGACCCCATGTAGATGTACGATCTCTTGGATATATAGCCTTCCGGGCTCATCCACACCGAAGGTCTCCTTGATCGGAAAAAAGTGAGCTACCTTCGTGAGTTTGTCCATAACAACCTAGACGGCGTCATTGCCACGAGGTGACCTCGGCAAACCCGTCATGAAATCCATCGTGACATCATCCCATTTCCACTCTGGAATGGGTAACTACTGTAACAGTCTAGCTGGTCACTGATTCTCTACCTTCACATCCTGACAGGTGGAACAACTCGTAACAAACCCAACTATCTCTCTCTTCATACCCGGCCACCAGTACTGACGTCTCAGGTCTCGATACATCTTGGTAACCCCGGGATGAACTTCCCAATCTGAACCATGGAACTCCCGCATCAGTTCCTCGCGTATATCCCCTGGAACCCATACTCATCCTTGGAAATGGAAAACCTCATCATCGCCCATCGTCCAACCGGGGGGAGGGTCCTCACTTGCCACCGACTCCTGTAGAACTATGCCTTACGAATCAGATAGCTTCCTCATCATCACTCTATCCAGGATTGTAGAAGTCACAGCTAAAGACGAATGATAATTCTGTCCCTGAATTTCATGCACCTCCAGATGCATCTCAGAGAACAAAGCCATAATCTCCCACTCACCACTGGCCTCCTGCACTGCTTGTATCTGAGTCTTCCTGCTCAGTGCATCAGCTACTGCATTACCTTTACCAGGTGTATAGGCAAGCTCAAAATCGAAGGACTGTAGGTACTCGACCCACCTTCTCTGCCTTAGATTCAGTTCACACTGAGTAATGATATACATGAGGGTTTTGTGGTCGGTGAAAACCACAAAATGCTCCCCCAACAGATAGTGTCTCCAACAGCGCAATGCATGAACAACTGCAGCCAACTCGAGATAATGCATCAGGTAATTCATCTCATGTGGCCTCAACTGCCGAGACCAATAGGTGACAGCTCGGTCACCCTGCATCAAAATGGCTCCCTGCCAATCCTTGATGCATCACAGTAAACTGTGTAGCTTTTCTCCTGCTCTGGAAGTATCCGGATCAGTGCTAATGTCTACCTTCCCTTCAGGTCCTGGAAAACTACTTCGCAAGCTTCCGATCAAACGAACATCATACCCTTCTTAGTCAGACCTATCAACGGTACAGCTAAGCCGGATAAGTCCTGTATGAAACACCTGTAGTAACCAGCCAGCCCTAAGAAACTTCGTATCTCAAACATGTTCTTAGGTTGCTCCCAGGAAACTACTGCTCTCACCTTCTCTAGGTCTACTGAAACTCCTGCCTTTGAGATAATGTGACCCAGGAAGTGAATCTGGTCCATCCAAAAGTGGCACTTTGTGAGCATAGCATATAGCCGATGCTCTATCAGTGTACTCTATACGATACCATGATGGGCGGCATGGTCGTGTCGAGTGCAAGAGTACACCAAGATGTAGTCCACGAATACTACCACAAATTAATCAAGATAATAATGGAACACATGATTCATCAGAGCCATGGAAACTGCTAGCACGTTCGTCAGTCCGAACGGCATAACCGTATACTCATATAGACCATACCTACTCCTGAAAGCTGTGAAAGGTATAACAGATTGTCTAACGCACAACTGATGATATCCAGATCACAAGTCAATCTTCAAGAACACTCTTGCTCCACGAAACTGATCAAACAGATCATCTATCCTCGATAAGGGATATCAGTTCTTAACCGTCAACTTGTTCAGCTTCTGATAATCCACTCAAAGCCTATGGTTACCATCCTCCTTATTTGCAAAATGGACCAGAGAACCCCAAGGAGAAGTACTGGGTCAGATAAAACCCTTCTCTTGTAGCTCCTCTAACTTTCACTTGAGCTCCTGCAACTCAGGTGTAGCCATCCTATAAGGAGGAAAGGACACCGGTTCTGCTCCTGGCACTATCTTGATAGATAAATCCACCTCACGCACCGGAGGTAGTCCTGAAAATTCTTCCAGGAAGACATCCCCAAAACGATTGATAACTGGAGGTAAATCCCTCTAACAAGTCCCCTACTCATCCAGATATAAGCTCGCAATCTGGGCTGTGACTCCACCTCGCCCATGATGCTCTGGTCCAGCTCCACTCTCCTGAACATCTCACTCACCCTTGTATAGAAACTATCCTTCCTTTAGTGATGTAAAACGCACTCTACGACGATAGAAATATACAAAGGCTTGGAAGGGAACCAACCAGTCCATCCCGAGGATGATGTAAAAGCTCGTCATCTCCAAGACATAGAGGTCCAAAAGGAAGTGACACCCACCAACCTCAAGGGGGCACTCCTTGCACTGACGCACACCAGCCGTTCTAGCCCCCAACGGAGTGACTAGCGTCATGATATCATAAGAAGAAGAAACACTGAGCCCAAGGCTCTCCACAACGGGTAAAGATATGAAACTATGTGTAGTACCCATATCAAAAAGTACTGAAGACAAGACAGAAGCTACTAAAATAGTACCTATGACTATTGAAGGTCTGGGATCCTACTCCTGTTGGGTCTACTGCACGGCATATGCCTAACCAGTGCCGCGGCCTTGCAAAACATCCTGGCTACCCTGAGCTGTCATGCCCTACTGCCTCTGCGATCCTGGTGTCTGGCTACCACGACCACGACCACCATATCTGCCTGCATGCCCTGACGTGTTCCAGTTCCCTGACTAGTAAGAATCCACTGGTCCTTCTCCCGCATGCGGAGTCTGCACAGAACCCCCTCTCACTAGACACTAGTGGAAACGCCCTGCAAAAGCGTTGTAGATGAACCATCTTTCTGAAAGCTCAGCACTCCACTAGGTCTCGTGGACACTGTGGTCTTTTGTGCCACTCTCTACCACACTGGTATCACTTGATCAGACCACCTGTAGAAGCTTCATGGATGGTACTACCACCCTGAGTGAATTCCATCAGTCTCTTCCTATTGCCCACAGAAATAGTACCAGTAACTGGTGATGAGCCACCTTGGCCCACACCACCATATTCTCGCAGGTTCCTCTCTGTAATCAATGCCTGGTTCACAATCGCGTGTACAGTAGGTAAACTGAAAATATTCACCAGCGCTCGGATGTCAAACCGAAGACCATTCTCAAAACGTATGGCTCTCAGTGACTCATCACCCACCAGCATGGGTGCAAAGCGCTGAAGCGCTGTAAAATGAGCAGAATAGTCCATCACTGACATAGCACCCTGCTGCAGATTCATGAAAAATAGAGCTCAATCTTCCCTCAACATCTCGGGAGAGAAGAACTCATAGAAGACTGCCTGAAAATCTTCCCACGCCATGTCCCTGTGATGCTCTGACTGGGTGGTAACATCCCACCACCTCTTTGCGGAATCACGCAGCATGTAAGTCGCGAGCTTGACCCTCCGCCTTGGAGGCGTCTCAAGATGCTCGAAAATAGTCTTCATCGATCCTAGCCAAGACTCTGTAGCCTGCGGTCCTCCATCCCCTAAAAACGTAGGCGGATTCTACTACTGGAAGATTCGAGTCAGCTCAGCCATAGATGTAGCAGCCTGCGGTGCTCCATGTATGGTCTTCATAAACTTCATAAAACCTTCATGGAACTGTGCCTCTGCAGCTATGTCTGGTATAATAGCTGGTGCCGCATCTGGCTCTGCTAGAGGATCCACTGGTAGTCCATGGCTCACCGTCTTCGGAGTATAATTGTCACCGCTCTCCTGGCGAACAACTTACGGGTGTCTAGGCGGCATGACACTACAAGGTCAAATGCACGCCTCATATTCAAAATTATTATGACTGAAAAGCGAAGGAACCAAAAAGGAAACAAGAGGAAGAAGGCATTCAAAACTGGCATAACAAGAATACACAGCTTGTACAATAACTACACGGAGTGTACTTGACTTCCCTTCCCCTGCCCGGGTCCTTCTACCTAGCTAAGCCACACGGATTCCGTTCAACAAAACTACACGGCCTGTATAATTTCTACATGGTGGGTACAATGTTATTTTTCCAACTACCCGTGTCATCTGTGACACGGCCGACTACTCGGCTTGATACTAAACTGCGTGTTACACCCGTATACGGCGTGTATAGAACCATGTTTCCCAGCAATACGACTAACTCCACACGGTATGTCCTCATACAATACTACACGTCATGTCCCACTGGTACACGGCGTGTTTAAAAGGTGGTGACACCAGCCCGTGTTGTTAGTTACACGGCCGAGTCCCCAGGTCACACTACACGGCGTGTGCATCATTGACACGACGTGTTCTGTGAAGGAGTTCACCGACCGGCGTTGTTAGTTACACGGTCGAACTCCGGATCAACTCTACATGGTGTGCACAAAACTACATGGCGTGTTTTACCCAAGCCCTTCCCTACACCGTGTCGCCGCCCACACGGTTTGTGACACAAGAATAGACTACACGGTGTGTACTCAAGGTACACGGCGTGTACTCAAAAGTTCATTTTTCATCCTGAACAGAAGAACATACACGACATGTATAAAGTACTACATGGTGTGTATACTGGGTTTCCGGACAGTATACCTCAGAAACATCCCCGGAACCCAGATAATACTGGAAAATAACGCCTAAGTGTCAAATTCCGACCCGTGGGGGTCCATACTCCCCACGAATCAAAGTTTGACATCTTATATGTGTTATAACCAACAAACAGTCAATTATCCACCAAATTTCAGTCAATGGGGGCCCATACTCCCCAAAAACCAAGGTTTGGCATCCATTCGATAAACAGGCTCAAACAAAAACACCATATCACAAGGAATGTATTTATCAAGTAGCTATCACAACAACATGATTTTCTAGCACAATAACTATCACAACAACATGCAAATTCTAATGCACCAACATGGCATGGAGACTATGCATGGGATGTGATATCTAGCATGTGCCTATATGATAAATGATACAACATACCCTCATCTCATCGGGTTGCAACTAAATAGAACCCACAGATAAAATATAAACAGCACAATCCACGTGCATCACCCAACGGTGAAAACATATCAACCGTAAAATTGAAAAATCCAATGAATGAAAAATACGAGGTAGACTGGCTTTTCCATGTACATGGGTTAGCTATGCCCGGGCTAAGATTATTACCAACTACCATTCCGTCATATCCCTGACTAAGGCTCCAAATAGTAATTCAAAGAAAAGTATCCCTCTGATGCCACTTTGTAGCGTCCCGGATCCGGGTGCCACGCAACGGGTTCCCCGAACCCGGTTCGCCACATGACCTCAAGCGCATTTCCCCAAACGCCAGAGGCTGCGGACTAGCAGCAAGGGCCCAGGTCTGATAGTGGGGAAACTATGCCCTCATTCGTCAAAGTGTAGCGCAGAGGAATTTAAATAAAACATACAACAAACAGCAGAAGTAGTAAACCATACACAACTGAAATAAACTACAGTAGTGGATATAACCAACATTATATATAAATGATGATGCTACATGTTTCAAGTTCTATGAAAATAGCCAGAACATGTTATACATCAATACAGTTCAACGATATACAGAGTGCAGCAAAACAAGCAAAACAACTGGCAGCATCATCACGAGCCAAGGATCGGTCCCATGCCCTCCTACTCATAAGCTATAGTCAAGTACCTGTATAAGGACTCTTTCCCCTATCTACACCTACAGCAACGTAATCTGTTTAGGCCGAAATGCGTGACCCAAATAGGGTGTGAGAAATATATCTTAGTAGGCACCCACCAAAGGCCCGTGCCCAACTGCGTGTAAGCTTGCAACAATAGCGTGCAGTAGTAAAATGCAATAAAGTAAGAAGTACTCCAAAGTAACTAATTATAAGTTATATTGCAATTTTATTATCCATTTAATCCATTTAAAAATTAGAAATCACCACAATGAATTTCTATGTAAACAATCCACGTCCTCAGACAAGTAAACCCCCACCCTCAGGTAAGGAGTGTCCAACACAATAATCTACCCTCAGGCATAACAGAATTTTCCCTCAGGCATAGGTAGTGTCGCCCTCAGGCATAGTGTCTATTTCCCTCTGGCACGGAAGAAGATGCCCTCAGTCCAAAGTAACTACTGACCTCAGGCTAAACAGTGCAGTTCCCACAGGCTAATCACAACAATGCCCTCAGGCTAAATAGGTAACCGGGCCATGCCCAACATTACAAAATGCAGTAAACAAGCAATTCCTCTCAAGGAAATTCTATAATTACTACATTAAAGGCATTCCCTCGAGTATCCTGGCCAAACGGCTAAACAGTGGAACACACCCCTGGGGTGGTTCCGGATCCAAGCAATGATCCCAATCATCATTTTATTATCACAATTTATTCACATATGCAATTCTAGGCATTAAATATAGCAACTACCTCAGCCACACTACACCCCAACATGGGTTCGTGGCACGAAAATGCACAAAACGTATGACAATTGGAAAAACTAACACAAAGACACCTACCTTATACGTCAATGACCGTTATACACAAACTCCGACTCCAGAAACGCCCAATAACGATATAGATCTGATAAAGAACAAAAACAATTAAAATGTAAATAACTTCCGTTTGGGGAAGAATTGGTAAGAACGGATCAAGGAGGAGGAACGGCTTACCCGTGCAGTTCCAACTTGATCATCTGAAGCCGAATCGGATTCTAGACGAACACCCAGTGGATCTTCAAAGGTCCAACCGTCCTCCTTGGCTCCACAATGGCTCAAACGCCATGTACTCTTGAGTACACGGAATGTATTGTCGCTTAGCTGGCGGCGACTCCACCACCTTACTGTTTCAGCCTGCCGACTGACTACACTGTGTGTAAGGTACCACTACAGGGTGTGTAGTCGGTTCCTACACCCCTCGTCGCCGACAAGGTTACATGCCACGTGTACTCATCCCAACACGGCCAAAAGTACACGGTGTGTGGACAAAGTACATGGCGTGTAGTTTCGAAATTTAGCATTTTTCCCCATTTTCCATATTTTCTCAAAAACACTTAAGGAAAAAGAAAAAGAAGAAGCTCGTACCTCAAAAACAAGAACCGGGTTCTTACAATAATTCATGTTAATAAATATTTTACAAATTTCTAATTAAGTGTTGGAATTTTGTAATTCCCAAATATTTAATTACTATTCTGCGATTAATTTAATAATTTAGAAGAAAATATATTTTCAAAAAAATTACTCATAAATAAATATTTTGATATCTTATGATTTTAAGGTATTTTAATGAGACATTACGTAATTTGTAAAAGTGTTGAAAAATCTGTTGTAGCATTACAATATGTATTTTACAAGTAAATAATTATTTTCATTAAACCCTAAATGACTCATATTTATGAAAAATAATCATACAATGGAGTTAATGTTTATATTCTACATTTTAAAAAATGGATTGAGTGATTTTTGGGATTTTTTTGAAATTTTATAAATCTTTACAAAGAGTAAAAATGGTATTTTTTATATAAATACAAAATACATGACTTTTATAGTCATTGTTGATGTAAGGGTGATTTAAGAACATTAATATAGAACATTAATTTATTACTTTAATATATTTAGAGATAATTCTCAAAATATTCATAGTCTTGAGTAACAGTAAAAAAAATAATGAATATAATAATGAGACCAAACCCCTCTCCCACACTATAAATACCACCCCTCAAACCCTCTTATCCTCACTCATCTCAAGATATGAACCTTGTCAAAAAAAAATTTAATAAAATATCTCCCTGATACCATCTACAATGTCTATACACTCTTGGTAACATAATAATACTAAAACATTTCCCCTATAGAGGTTCTCAATGAGGAGATATTTTTTGGGTCTAATCCACTTCCATTTTCTTTTAATTTCCTTTCAATTTCATTTCCATTATTCTCTTCTGATCACCTTATCTTTTCCAAAAGTCAAGATAACTACAATTTATTTAATATAATAAAATAATATCATGTTAATGGATGATCCATCATCAAAAATTTTTCTCTCTCTCTCTCCTTTATTCTAAAAATGAAATTGTAACCCATGATGTCTCTATGTACTAACACCGTGTAAGATGAAGTATAATTTTACGTTAACACTATCTATGATGTTAAAAAACAATTAAATGGCAGAAAATGTGTATAAATTTTATGTTATATCGCATATTTTTAGGGTAATAACATATATATATATATATATAACTAAATTATTAAACAAAATGAATTTGTTGTGATAAAAAAAACAGCCAAATAATTACCTAAAACAATCATCATTAACATTTTTATAATGATTCATTCTCATATCATATAAAAAATTTAATTATAATATCATTTAAACTTATGTAAGATCATTAATAACATTTAATAAAAATTCTAATATTTATCAATATTTTACATGAACTTTCATTCATGTAAACAAGTGAACCAATCATGAAAACCATGAAAATGAATGATCTTGAACGATGAATGTAAACTCAATATCTCATAAAAATATAATAAATGAATATAATAAAAACATAATAAATAAATTTAATGTATTAAATGTTCTTTATTTGTTAATTAATTCATATAAGATGATTATATAGGATATTAAAGTGAACAGATAATTCAAACATAAGGTAATGGGAATTATCGAAACCAAATATCCTTCATTGGGGTTTTCCCTCATTCACCCCAAATTCATTATAGATGTTCCATAAATATAATTTATTCATCCTTATATTAATTTTTATGGGATATAAATTTTTTACTTGTGCTTATATAAAAAAATATTTTCCAAAAGAACTCTTCTGTCAAAAACATGCACATTGTAGTTATCAAGATTGCTTCTTTTTCACTCGTGGTTGGTGATTCTTATATCAGGTATGTTTTCCACCATTAATTTTGGATTCCAATGTTTATTAATGACTTATTAGGAAATAAAAACTATTACTTTAAATGAGTTATTTTATGTTCAATATTGATATACGTTCTATGTGACATGCATGATAATGAAAATGTTATTATGAGACGGGTGTGACAGAATTATATAGCAGAATGTAAATGTTTTTGTGTGACCGGTTTACCCAAAATTATATTCATTTCCAACACATTGGTGAATTTATGTATCTAGTTATAAAATGTGATATATAAATTTACATGATTCTATATTTTTTCATACCTATGTGTGGTTGGTGAATAATAAGGCATGATGTTTCATTTTTATACATTTCCACATTCCATGCATTTATCTAATACTTTCTCTTTTAATTATAATGATGATCCTATGATTATTATGAAGAGGCTATGATATGATCACCCCATGTTATGTTATTTCATTTTCATATATATACTCTAATTGGGATTTTAGCTCACCCCATTCATTGATGTATACCCTAAGGTGACTACTTGTATTATGGATAAGTCAAAGGCTGTAGGAACCTAGAGAGGAAATATTTAAATAAATGTTTATGTTTTATTTTTTAAATGTTATATATAGTCCTAATTTTCAAAAGTCACCAAATATATAGATATTGGTCACATAATGTTTTTATGTTCTTTATCCTTAAAAGGATGTATTATTAATGTTAGAAGACATGGTCTCTTTATCTTAGGATTAATATATGGTTTGTTTAGAGGTATAAAATGTTTCATTTATTTTTAGAAAAGTAATTCAGACAATATTGATATCCATATAATTGATTATAGTTTTAATAAAATCATGATCCGTGATATTTTTGGTAAATTTTATCAAATCATTGAGATTATGATATATATTTTGTAGTTTGTGATTTTATGAATTAATGATTAATAAATATAAGTGTTAAAAATAGAGTTATTTTTTTGAGGAATATACAATCATGTAGTGTTTAATATCATGTAGATTCAATACTATTTGAGAGAGGTATGTCATAGAGAATATATGATTAGTTTCTATAAATTATTTTGTATATGATTCCATGAATTCATATTTTCTTGAAGAAAGAAAAGTAACAATATATTCAAAAGGAGAATGAGGATGATGTCATATTAGAAGTTATATACCAAATGATGATTATGTCTTGATTCCCCACACCTAATATAATTATTTATAAATAATTAATATTGTTATGAAGTAAATTATAAACGGGGTAGAATGATACAACCTTAGATTTTAATATCTTTTTTCCACTAAATATGTTAAATATGTTTGATAGTTTTCTTTACATGCGACACAAAATTAAATTGTGATATATTTATATTGATAGAACCTGATTCTTAAATTAGTTTACATGAATAAAAAAATTATGAAATATTATATATATATATATATATTGTCAATTTTATAGTAATTTTCATTCTTCATTATCGAGTTTAAGAATACATCTCTTAATTTATTGTACATTTTAAAGAATAAAACTAAGTGTATTACTTCCATAAGATGATTTTAAGAAAATATAATATCGACTGATTATTATATCTATATTGGTGTTTTGTATCTATTAGAAATAAAAAACATGTATTTTAAGAATTAATTTTCCTAAAAAATCTATTTCTTATTATATTTATTGATTTTATTCAAAATGTAATATAGAAAATTATCAAAATTGAATTTTAAAAAAATAAATGTCAATTTTTTCATAATTTCATTATAATTTTATGATTAATTTTTTGTATTTTTCTAAGAATATATATATTTAGGTGAATAGTGTAGTAAATAATTTTAGAAAATAACATGAGATATATGAAATTATTAGTATACAAACATGAATTGGAAATTAGTTAACACTTTTTATAATACCAAATTATTATGCATTAATTGAATTTAAAATTTTATAAAAATCTATAAATCTAAATCTCATATTTGGAATTATGGAACTAAAGTTATTTTTCTCAAAAAAAAATCTTTATACATTTAATTTTTAAAATTAATTTTTTTTTACTTTTATAAAACTAATATTATATAATTGATTTAATATTTGGAATCATTATGTAAAAATTAAATAAATAAGGCCATTTTATTATCATGCACGAAGGAAACATTACATTGGTAAAAAAACTTATCATCAGTAAAATTCCAAAGGGGTAAAATCAATTTTCGCAGGAGGGAAATACCACCTACATATCTAATATATATTTGGTAGTGGATGTTTGATTAATTCTTAATCCGTATCCCTTCAACAGTCCACTATTGATAATTTTGGGTATTTACAAAAATGAAACCCCATTTCACTTATAAAAGGGGAACTCCTCTCCTCACATCCTATCACACTACAACCCAGATTTATCTATATAAAATATAACCAACCCTTAAGTAACATGGATAAAAACCATTGATATTTTCTCTACTTCTCAAAATTCAATCCAACAAAGGCTAAACACCCTTTGAAAAGGATATTATCCAATAAGTGAAGTATTAATTTTTAACTGCTCGTTTCTCAGCTTTATTTATTTATGTGAACTTATTCATACAAAAAATTACATTAAAACATCATAAAATGTGAAAATATGTGACTTTAGTATAATATTATGTACTTATAATGATGCTAGAAGCATTAAACTCCTTAAATTTTCCTATTATGAATAGTGAAACTGTTATTCATACACTTTTTAGAGTATCGTCTCCCAAAAAAAAATTTTAGTTAAACACCCAGAAATGATTTTTATAATAGAAAATTTAATATATATAATTAATATATTTATATAATATATTTATATTTTATAATGTTAAACCATATTTATTTAATTCTATATTCTCTAGAAAATGAAATCATTATCCATGTGTACCTGTAGATTCTGCCTCCATGGAATGGAAAATTTGAATTTAAATTTTCATAACTACCTTAAATTGTTGGTCATGAGAATAGGTTTTATGGAAAATATTATTTTAATGAAATTATTATGGTTTTTTAATTCAATTTGTACAATATATTACCAATATGAACAATAAAAATCAATGGTAAATAGAAACAGTCCTAAAGAGTGTACTAAGAGAGAAAAAAATGATTTCATAAAACTATTAAATAACTTCTTATAAGTTATTTTTCCTTTATATTTCATTAAATTTATGATAATCACAGTAATAAACACTATATAAGATCAATATTCTTACCATACAATAACATTACAGTAAATCACTTCATAATCGTCCATTAATTATGTTGTGTTTTATTTATGTTGGTTTAATCACTTATGTAAAAAGAGAAACAAATTCCTTCCATGTATGAATATAGGAATTTAATTCCACATAATATATGATATAAAAAGTAAATAATTATTTTTATTTATATAATGGTAATTTAAAATTTTATTTAATTATTTAGGAAAATAGATCATGTTCCCAATGAATAATGAAAACATGATAATTATCAAATACATCATTAATAATCATAAAAAATATAAATTAATAAATTATAGTAGAATATTTGATCTATTAATGATGAAATTCATGATAATAAACATTAACAACACCTCACTTTTGAAAATATTATTAAAATGATCAAGACTTTCTGCACTAGATATTAAAAACTGATACTAAAAAACTAATATACATATGAAGAATAATTATAAATTAATTTTATAAATACACTCTTCATTTTATTTAGATATTCATTGGTTATCACATGTATAATAAAAATCCCATCTCTGATTAACTAATATTTCACCCAAAGTGATCATTATTTGTGAAATGGACCTCATTAAACTTTCTTAGCTGAGAAACTCCCAATATCAATATCCATATTCATTCTATTCTCTTTAAATTTTCCTTATATATGATCCAATAATTTATTAATGTTGTTTTTATATATCATATACTTTTAAATAAATATGTAAAAATATTAGTTTTCCCTTATGGGTTGTATTAATTATATTATGAAAAATGTTTCTTCTAAAAATTTACATGTGAAAACATATGTTCCACACATTTGTTTTATATGAAGTACTGTATATAATTTTTTATGGTTTCAAAAAAATTTCTTTTCTATGGGTTTAAGAAAATATTTCATTAAAAAACATAAATCATCAATGATATTCCCAATTTTTAAAGATATTTTCATAATAGTCCTGAAAATAATTTTTCATATAACTTATTATCCTTTAACGTATCATATTTTTGATAGAGGGAATTTTTCAAATATAACCATCAAAATTATTTATCAATATAGTGTAATTAATTTCTATCTCTTTTGGAGGAATGATAAACCACTACTTTTTTCTATCATAATCATCACTTTTGTATAAATATGAGTTATATTAAAATGTTTTTTGTCTATGACCACTTTACATTATCTTCTAATGAATTATGTTTTTTCACATAGATTTCATATAATTATTGAATGGGGAAATTATTTTATTTATTTTACAGCCTTTATATATATATATATTATAATTATAATATATTCTATTATCATAATTTATTGTTATTTATATATAAATTTACTGAATATCTTCGGATTCACATTTCTTTCCATGGATGTATAATTTTATAATTCTTGAAGGAATTATTAATGTTTTCCTTATATGATTCCATTTGAGAATTATATGAAACCAATTTTATTTCCATGTGTTAATTATGGTGTGTTTAATGAAAAACTTTTTCTAACCATGATATATTTATGTTATAAAAATATCAATTTTTATTTGAGTGTTTTATGAAAACAACTTATTTCCATTGGCTATTTAAGATGTGATAATTGAACGATTTTCCAGAGAACTCATATGTATGGATGACTGATAGGTGTTGTCCTATATCAACCTCAAACGCATTGGTTTTAATGTCTATATCTCATGACATTTGTTTTTTGCAGTATTTTTTTCACATTTGTATTCGAACTGATTGTGTGGATCAAGAATGTAGGGTTACATATAGAAATTTTTGTGCCTTATTTGTAAGATATTCCATGATTTTTTACTTGATCTCATTAATCTTTTTTTTCTTATTAGGATTATGTTTTTTTACTCATATTTATACAATCATTTGATTCATGTATTTTCTTATGACAAGATTTCTACAATGATTAATGATTCACCCTTTAGTTTTTTTAAAATTCTTATGAATCGTAATTATACCAGTGTTATCATGTTTTGATCACCAAAAATATTTGTTTGGAAATACTTCTTCTTACCCTTATTGAGCATCTAAGGTCACCAATTTTTATTCTTATATATACCCAGTTTATGAGGATTGGAAATGTATAAGTTGTATATAAGACGTTCTTATGTTGATAATAAGTGGACGATGTTGAAGGGCCATTATAGATTATCTTTTTTGTAAAATAATCAGAAAAAAATCAAATAATTACAAAGAAAAAAAGATTTTTTAGTTAATATTTCGTCCAAATTATCGAAAACTATAAGCATAAGGCCATATAGATTTATCATAATGAAATATTTACATTATTTTATATATATTATATGGATAATATTTCAGCTAATATAGGTTTATCTAGATCAATGCCAATGATGAATTCATTAATATTAATATGGGTTTCATTTCTGAATGGGAAGAAATATTTATGATTTTAAATATAGATGATCATATTGTCTATGTTTATGATTCTAGGGAGGTAGATATATTATTTAGTGTGTTAGAGTGAAAGTTCATGATTATAGAATATGGGTCATATTCATCTCAACTGGGAAGTCTTCCACCAATCATCGGAAGTATTCATGTAGAGGGATTAATTCTACCTTCATAATGGCATGTTAAGAATTGAATTTTTGATCACTAGTTTCAAATCACCATTGATATTGAGGCCACCCTCTTGCATCTACAGGGCTAAAAAATAACATTTAATTAGGTTTTAATAGTATACCTCATTGTTGGTGCATCCTTATTATGGTATAAATGAATTTAAAAACATTAACTTGGATAATGAAACTAATAGAATAATAAATCTAACCCAGTTATCATTTGGGTTCTCCTTTTGGGTTTCTATCATCCTTTAAGAATCATCATAAATCAACATTTATCATGATCTAGATATAATTTTTATTTAAAAGGATTTCCACATAAAAGAGAACATTACTTAACATCCCATTCTCAATAGTTGGGTGAGTTGTAAGAAATTTCATTAATGACTACTATTTACTAGCTTTTGAGACATGAACCTCATGTAAGACTATTTCAGAATTATTTCCCATTATACTAGACATCTTATTAGAATTAGGAGTAATAGGATATAATTAATAGGTTAACACAATATTCTAAATGGATCTAGTGATACTAGAGATTGTTCCTCAACTTTTACATTGAATATTATAATTACAAAACAATATTCATGATATTGAAATGAAAATTATTTGTGTCATGTAAGGTTATTTTGATATAATAAATACTATTTTCTTACATTAGTAATCTTATAAGCCTAGATGAAACCATAGGAACACTCTAGAGTCACTAAATACAAGACAGATAGATTTACTTCAACATGAGGTATCAGGACTGGGGAGTAAGTGAGGTGGTACTTGAGGTTATCAAAATATCATTATCAGTCCTAATCACATTTGTAATTCTCCACATTAACCAATAATAGAGTGAACGGTATGAATTTACTAGTAATATTAGTGATTAAGTGCATAATGTAAGTAAGGTTCCCTTGGATTCCGCTCAATTACATAGTTTCTGTGAAGTTGTATAATATGAATTTCTTTATCTATATTAGAATTAATTATATTCCTTGATAGCACACCATTAAGATGGTAGATTTCTACAACATTTCCTTGATATAATACATTATGGTGTTTATTTTTTATGTTCTGTTGTGGAATATTTATAAATACTGCTTCATGGTTTTCAATATAGATATACTAATATCATGATTTTACTACAATTTTATCCATGTAGAACTCCATGGTCTTCCCCAATAAGGATCCAAATATGTGATGTGGGAAATTTTAATATGTCATAAATGTTTCCATTAATTTGAGGATCATTACATGACAACCGAATATCCCCTCAGTTCCCCAAAAGTAGTGGATTCTTCATATTATAAGGCCATTTAAATATTTTTATAACTATAGTAACAATATATTAAATAAATGAATTCAATGCTGACCAAAACATTGATCATTAATTCAATAATGGGGATTGGTATTTGGAAAATTTCCCTTAGGTAATGCCTATTGAAGTCCCCAAATACAATACTAACTCAGATATGACATTTTATCTTTTAGATGCGGTTATTTTTTATCAATCTATTTAGATATATTTATTCTCTAAAAATGTTAGTTTTGATGTTTTTGTTAACCTAAGCGTATACTTCTGTAGAAATAGTGGGTTGCATGATTCTCACTATTTGTTTTAATCTGTTGTGGTCATCTATAAAACATCGGTAATGGTTGTCCACCTCAAGATTCAGTCCTATAATTTTGGTGTAGTTCTCTTAGAACACATCTCGATTCCATACTGGGAATGAAATGTAATCATCAAGTTCTTCTAAATCCATGGTTTTCCAAATGTGGGTGGTTCACAATTCCACCCCTTTTACTAAGATTTACGTTCTTGAGAAAATAAATGTTTATATAGATTCTCTTCTTAAATGATAGAGGGGAATCCCTAAGGTAATCTTCTTCATATTCCTATATCATTACTTATCTTCCTTACCTCTGTTATAATCCTACTTAATATTATTAGTATTCACAATACACAAATGGGGGTATATCACCATATATATCAATGGTTGTTCCATTTATAATAAAAGTTTTGAATTGAATATATGATGGAAGCACCATCGTATGTCTATAAATCTATGGACATCAAAGAAGATCATTAAATTTTATTCTGGTTGAACTAAAATAAAATTAGAGTAATATAAATGATCTCAAAATTGGTATTTTTGTTTGATGTATCCAAGGGGATTATATTTTCATTATTCATGACATTTGATTTTCAATTTCATAGGAGACATGTCATCTTCAACATAACTCAATCATCTGAATATCCTAACTCATATAAGATTAATCTTGTTTCTATTAACAATTAATGTTCAATGAAATCCAAAATTATATTCATTTATTTATATGTATATGGGTATGATGTTTCCTTTTAATGTTTCATCGTAATCCTGATATGTAAATAAGATAATTGTTTGACATTCGACAAGGGTAGTCTCTTAAAGATAGCATCGACTATAGATTAATTAGTATTGAACTCCATGGGGCTATGAAGGGACTCTAAAAAGATAATCCATGATCTATTTAGATAGATAATAACAATCTTATATCAAATGTTTGTTCATGATGATAGTGAACTTCTTTATGATATTGTAATTCTTCACCATGGTCCAGTGCTTTCCAACAATGTGTTTCTATTTGGACCGAGGACGTTGGTTCAATGAATTTTGTGTTAACATTTTTTTTAAATACTATAAAATGAAATAATTTTTAATCATTGGTGGGTTAGGTCAGTCTCTCTTACCTATATTACTATATTGATTTGATATTTTCACACCTTCAAAATAACCTAATATGAACATTAAATTTAAGCAAACTTATGTGATCAAAATGTTATCTTGGAATTCATGTTGGGATTATAAAAACAATTATATTCATGAATCAAATATATATTTAGCTTCATTGTAAATGGGGGTAAAATATTCTGATCTTCAATAAACACATATTCCAGGATTCCTTCATCTTCTATGACAACATCCTATGTTTCCCTAGTTATGTTAGAGGAACTCAAATTTATATTTAGATAA
Source organism: Viscum album (assembly GCA_963277665.1). NCBI lineage: Eukaryota > Viridiplantae > Streptophyta > Magnoliopsida > Santalales > Viscaceae > Viscum > Viscum album. Next base: position 787,771,232 of record OY728128.1, on the reverse strand, counting down.
ATGATAAAATAATTATTACTCTATGTGGATGAAATTTATTGATCTAGATGGTTACCCTCCATCTAATAATAATTCTATGTTATTAGGTAGTTCCCATTATCTAAATTATTGGTTTATATAATCCATTATATTTTTGATTGCTCCAAGAGTTTTTTGAAGATCCTCTTTATGTGCATTGTTCTCTTTTAATGGATATTCCATCCACCAAAGGATATATTTGAGTAAATGGTGATGGTAGGTGTATTTATAATAGGGGGAAAATAGTGAACTATGTTTTCCTATGAGGATATCATGAGTTAGACTGACCATCTTCTAAATCATTTAGACCTCAAAATTTCATTCAACCCTATAAAGAGTATCCTTCCAATCACGCTCTTCCTTGAGTTAGGTAGTGAAAATTTTTTCTACCTATGTCATATGTTATTCAAGAGTAACATATCTAAAATTGAAAATTTCTATTGGATTTATTTATATTTAAAATTTATTGAATATTGAGTCATCATTTATGGTAGAAAGAGAAGTTGTCTGGATAATCACAGAGGCTAACATTGGTAGGTTTTATAAAATCTAGTAGTTTAAGGAGAATGGATTAAATGGATATAATGATTTATATGGGAAATGGTTATTTTAAAATATTGTGGGTTTATTTATATCCTTATATCCTGGGTGGCCTTTCACCATACATTCATCAAGATGAGGGTGGTTTTGTTGTGGTTGTCACTCCCAAGGGGGTTTCAGGTGGTATGGAGCTATCCTGTGAACTATAGTTATTTTTCATGCAAGTTCTATAATAGAAATGGATGTTTATTCTTTTATAGAACCTTTTTTTTCAGATTATCATGTGCAGTTCTAGATTCTTCATTGGTTCTAAAAAATTAAAAGCTCAAAACATTGTATTATATATGAAATTTCTCATCACATTCCTAGGTATTTCATTTGTATTTACAGTTTTTATAACACATCATGGAAATTATCTATAAAAATATCTAATATTTTTTCATTTTGGGGACAAATATTTATTGATTATGAAAAAAATTTCCAAATTATGATACAATATGAGACTCGTATTTTCATGCTTCTTGAAATTCGAGTAACCATTGATGGCCTTTTTTCATAACTTATAGATGAATTAATTAAGTGACTAGCAATAAAGGTCTTCCCATCAACTGATGTAAATGGATGTAAAACTGAAATACTAGATTATTTTTGGACTCCAAATGTTTTCACAAGGCATCATCTTTTTTTGACCTCCTTCTATTCAAGGTTTCCCATTATATAGCCACACAACAACATTAAATGTTCCATTTGATCCATCAGATCTCCCATGTAATTGGTATTTTAAAAGGTGGGGGTTCTAAAATTAGGTGGAGTAGGAGTGTGTTCCACCAATTTGTGTAATGGTTTCCTTTAATTATACCCTAATTTTCACCATCCTTCTCTGCCTTCCATTTGTGGGTGAAAGAATTTATAGAGCTAGGAATCTATAGAGTCAAAATTGTAAGAGTCGATCCCTATATGTGGGTACCATGTGAAGATCAATGTGATTTACCCATATATATTGGATATAGAATACCATTTTGAGATAGATCTAGGTGACATTACAAAAATGATGGAACCATCTTCTATAACAGATGATATTATTATTTTTTCAACCATCGGGTTCAATTGAATTGGTTTTCTAGATCCAAAGGCAACATTTTAATCTGAAAATTATCTTGTCGGATGAGTTATGCCATGTTTGTGAGGAAGAGGTGAAAAAGTAACTTGTTGTCTAGGGATTTACTCTTAAGGAAAATTTCCCTTCAGTAATTTAATTTTATCTATCTAAAACTCACCCTACACCAATATCTCTTTATTGGTGAAAAAACCATCCCTTTGAGAATATGAGTTGGATATATACACACCTTTCCCATTATATTTACAAGAAGAGTGTCCATGGGTAGAAACTAAAAAGTTATAGATTCTATGTTCATTCATTACCTCTTATATTAGTTTCATAAACCTTCTTCTTGTGTCTTGTTAAGAATCAAATCTCATGTAAATGTATCTTCAGTACCCACCTTGGTGTTCATGTCTTGGCTTGCAGCCTCAAATTAATTACAAAATAAGATGGTCAATATGACAAATCTTATAGTAACATTTAATTCAAACTATAATAATTAATATATTGAATCTTCATAACCTAAGAATTGATATATTGATGATGATCTTTATGGAGTTATCAACTATTATTATTAACTATTCCTCAGATAATTTGGTTGTGAAACACAACCCAATCAGTAAAATAATTAACTCTTTGGTGGTGGTGGTAAAATTACCCATGATCTTAAGGGTTGGACCTGACAATATTCTAAAACGAAAAAATATAGATGCCTTTGAGGATTAGATGGTCCTTAAAATGATTATTAAAATTAAAATTTTCCTATCATTTAATGATGGGGTTTCGCCTATATTTATAACATATTAGTTCCAAAATTTTTCTTCTTAATTTAGCATGCTTTTACCTGAGCACAGGTTGAGTGTAATGCAAGTTCAAAATAGAAACCATTAATAATTGAAGGTTGTATCATGGTTGATGACATCCTCTTTCTCATATGATATTACCATGAAACATTTTAAATGATTTTTATAGTATTCTATCAATTTTCTATTCCCCTAGATCACACAACATATTTCCATAGAGATTGCAGGTTTAGTTGGGGAGACCAGTGGTCATATGTGGTATTCGTTCTTTATTCCTTTCGTGTAGCAAGAAAATTATAGGATTCCCATATTTTAGGACAATTCAAACCTATGTATTGGGTAAATAGTAATGATCTGTATTCCTCCATCACTAGATACATAAATCAAATTGGGAATTAGTAATTATCTTTTGGTGTACCTTCAAACAATAGAGAAAAGTGTGTATTCTAATGTTTGTCCAATATAAGGTTCAAATCAAATAAAAATGAAGAAAATTAAGTTTTTTTATTTAGCATGATAATGTCGTTAAGATTATTTCCATACTCTCAATAATATAGATTCTTTTTCTTTATCTAATTCCAGGTCCCCAATAAGTTTTGGATTATCAAATGAATATACTCCACTTTGAATAATTCCAATAAGTCCCACTAGGGCGTAAAAATGGTTTTGAAATTAATTGGGACATTATAATAGGTTAATTATTTCCATGTATCCATTCCAAAAAAATCATATCCAAGGTAAATTATTCCACCTGATCATAAAACCATGGTTTTTTCATGTTTTATATCAGAAAGTGGATGGGTTTTTAGTTCCCTATTTAATTTATCTATGGTATAAATGGGGTGATGGATGTTCTAAAATTGAATTTCACTCCAAAGTATTTTTTGATGTATATGCTATTTAACATATTATACCTAATTTAATGAGTGAATCTAACCATAATCCATCAATTAATGCTCCTAATAACCAAATTCTCAATGTTCCATCAAAAAGAGAAATTAATTCTTTTATTGATGAACTACCAACACAAGGAGGATTTTTATCGTGCCTATGGACTAGGATTAAATAAATATTTGTGGTTACCTTCCAATTATATATTATGTGTAGGAACATATTTCATTGTAATTTTATCATTATAAGGAGAACTTTTACTATTGGAATCGTGTGAATAGATCTAAAAATTGGTCATTCAGTTTCCAAATAGAGGACCTTCCTAAATTTTATATGGGGTGAACCTCTAGAACTACTGATAAAAATAACATGGGGTGTAACTCCATGGATGAAGCCCATATATCATTATTTTGATAAATTTTTTAACACTATTTCTAACACAGAAATATGTTACAGGGTATCGATCACATCAATATTGATCAACGATGGAATATATAACTGATCTTGGGTTATTTTCTATACTTAGTGATATCCAATTTTAGATTATATTCTTCACATATATTGGTGACCTTATTATATATAAGTATTCATGTTTTTAGCTTATGTCCTTAATTAATATTCCTAATGATCTATTTGATATCAAACTAGAATATGGTTATATTATTTAATTTCTATGAGAATATGTCATTTTGTTCCTTGAGAACTAGGGGGAATATGTTCATGCCTTTAGGTATGTCCCCCCCAGAGATGTGTCATAGTTCTGACTCAAATACAATGGTAGTTGGTTTGTGTTTCTTAATTCTATCCTCTAAAAGAATATACTGACAGATCACTTGAATGAATGTGGGGATATGATCTACCTCTCATGCCTCCGTTAGAATATACTGATGGTCCTCTTGATGTGGAGTAGGGATATATGCTTTATCTTGCGTAACTATAAAATTATTCTAAACAAATTCTTCAAAAATGGTGTATGTAGGGATATAATCATACTCCTAAGTTATTTATAGGATCTACGGACTATAACCTTTTTTTATCTTTAACATGATATGTGGGAAACTCTAAACGATATAGGAAAAGATATAATATTTTCCCTTAATTTCCTCATATATGTGTTGAAAATATTCTATATTAGGATTGTGAATATAGATTCATTATTTAGTGTGAGTTGGAATATTTTACCACAAATATCTTATAGTCTCCATCTGGAATTCTTAAAGGATTCATATGTGGGGGATTGAAGGTGGGACTTCTCCTGGTTATTGTTAGAAAAACATTTCATGCTCTAGACACTACAAGATTTTATAGAATAACTAGGATTGTATGAGTGAGGATTTTTTTCATTATATTCAATAGGTATGTTCTAGTGGATCCAGTCCCAATAAGCATGAATATAGTGATATTTTAAAAAAACATAGGTTTTTTATCCACTATGGTAACTCATCTGGGATGCATAATCCAGAGTGGATCAGATTAAGGTACCATCGGCAGTCTCCTTGGCAGAACACTTGTGAAAGAGAGTGTATTATGTCCTTGGTGGTGATGGTGAGTGGTAGGATACCTAAGAATCAGTCATTCAATAATTAGTTCATTTTATAACTATTCATCTGCCTCCCTGTGATAATGGATATATTAATTTTTCACAATCTATGGAGAGACACATGATGTCGTTAGAGGTGGATATAGGCACCACTAAATTAATCATATATTTCTTTTTTTTGTATTTTTTATGAATATTTAGTAATTTATATTTCTCACATCTATCATTTAGGGTTGGAATTATATTGTGATAACGATACACCCTTACTAGTTCATAATCAACATGGCACTGAAGGATCTATGTTTTTAAAGTCATCCTTCCAGTCATGGGGGATGAAACCATTATGAAATATGAAGCATAAAAAGTTTTATAGAATAATATTTCTCCACTTTAGAATTAACGGTTCTCATGATAGGGGTACCTTGAAAATAAAAACACAAAAAACTAAAAAACCTTCCACTAAATTATTTAAAATATGAGGATGTTTGGATAATGATCTATATTGTTTAATGGATTCACATCTAGATCATAATATTTTTTTTATTTAAACTCCAAAAATGACTTTTTCATGATGTTTTGAGTTAATGGAAACCTACTTTCCGAAGATATATAGCCACTAATATATTTCCAATGATACATTGGATTGCGTGCTGGCCAATAGGATGGGAGTTCGGGATTATAAATTATTTTTTGGGGGTAATTATTTTCTAACTCAAGACTATCTTATAAATTTAAGATATTTTCATGAGTCCTTCCCATATCACGGTGTCATATTTATTACCCACATGTTATTAATTATTCGTTGATATCTATTAATGTGAATTTTTATTACATTTATGAAATATTCAATCGATGTGATCATGTTTATATAGTAGTGCTTCAATATGATAATATTATTATATAATGGTGCTTAGTATTAGGGAACTATTGTATAAATCCACATATATTCTCATGCATAATTCTATCACCATCCATAAAGGCAATGAGTGTTTATGGTGTTAGGATCAATCTAATATATGGGCTTCCAATAAACCCCCATGAATTGAATAATAACCTATCTAATTTGGTTTCACATAATAGGACACATATTACCATTCAAGTTCATCGTTTAACTACCATTATATATCATTTTATGTTCACATATTCATGACCACTTGAAAACTAGGTGAATATAGAAAAAATGGTTATTATGGTAATTAATCATGAAAAACACTTTCTTGATTACGTTAAAATCAGTATATCCATATGAACATTGACTTAGTCATCACCTAAAGGGATTATATACCACTAGTTGTGGTATTATTTCATCAATAATATATCCCTAAAATAAGGTTAATTGGAAACGACAGAATAATTTCCCCCTATGTATGAAATATTCTCCTTTTGAATATATCCTAAATAATTTTGTTGACTAAAATATATGGCCCTAGTGTAATGAAATATGGGTTTAAATGGAATAAGTCTTTATTAGAGAGAATTTAAGTGAATTTATGAATAATATGGACCCATGCGGATGAATATAAAAAAATGATTTAGGGTAGAACCTTGAACATGCATCCAATATATTATAGTTAAAAGAAATCAAAGACTATGTTGTTTGAATTTTATAAATTAATTTATTATGGAAGGACCTTACTATTCAATTTAATATCATGAATTTAGAAAAACTATTCCATGAAAGGGGTAAAAAATATTTAATGGGTATTATTATTTTAGTCTACCAATTCTCTAGGCTTAATTAGTGACATTGTTGGACGAAAATGGACTCTTGGGGTTTACACCATATTAGATGCCAATAATGATACATGATAATTAGAATATAATTTTTGGGTCTTACAAATGAATGGGTGCCACCTCAATATGGTTTTTCTTAACTCATTGGGGTCTCTTGGTAATGAAGTCGTTAATGGGAACTATCTTGGATCTTATACCAAAAAATTAATCCAATCACCTCAAGGGTATGTTATTTCAGGATTGACTACTCTAGTATCCTCTTGTCTGGGACCCATTTTATCAATGAAATATTTGACTATGATTCCCCTAAGGGTTCATCCTTTCATCATGGATAAATATAGATCATCCATTTATTAAAGAAATAAAATCTAAATGGTGTCCATGTTTTTGTTCATTACCGGATTGCATGTGGATGGTGGCATAGGAGAAGGCCTTGATAATTTCATTCCCATGTAGATGACCAGGGTGAGAGGATTATTCACTATTAAAAATGGGGATAATATAATATCAAATCATGGGATCCGGAGAGTATGGTTCACCCAATATAGGGTTAATCCCTTATAAAATTATACAAATTTTTATTTCTTCTCCCTAGTGAGGGACATGAAACAGGTTCATTTTTATCTAAAGATTGGCTATGTGAATACCCTAGATCACCCAAATGAGGGCTCAAATGTATTCCCCACCTATAATAAAAAGGGACAATAAATAATCTTACTTCACCCAATGTAGGATTAATTTTTGGTTCCTCTATGCTAAATGAGTTCACATTACTCAATTCAAGGATGGGAAATGTGTATGCTTCACTTAACTGAGTAAATGTAAACCATTGGTAAATGCCTAGTTCATGTGAGCATGGCTCTGCATGGATATTTTTTGGTTCAACACACACTAGTATTTCACTCAATGATGGACCTTCTTCATAGTTTCATGAAAATAAGAGAAAAAAGTTCACACCCAATGCTTTCATAAAATTTTAAACCTTTAGGTGAAAAAAATAATCTCATTGATTTGTTAATTATTTTAAATTTGGATGAAAAAGTCTGCCTAAAGGTGGATTACAGAATATAGTGAATGGTTCCCCATATTTCTTTTTGTATTCTCCTAAATTTTAAATTATGTAACTATTTGTTTCTATTTATTTTCAACTATATAGATTTTGGATCATTGGATATGGTTCAAAATTATCTCTAGATGTGGCATATTTATGTTGGTTGGTATGGGTATGGAATGGAAAGATGAGCATGGTTGGATTGGAGAATGTGTTATTGATGGTCATGAAAGCATTTTCCATATTCCTAGTGAGTTTTATTTTATATTCACTTCCTCTCTATGATCTTATTCCTTCCCAACCCAAACTCCCCCCCTTTTTAGAGAAGAGACTAAAGAGTACTAGTGGGATGGTGGTTGATTCTCCTAGTAAATGACTATGTAACTTAATGACAGGGGAAGCATGTGAAGTAACTAGTCTCAGTTTAGTTATTCTTATATCAGAACAGAGAGATGATATAAACATGGAATATTGAATGTGTCCCTACCCTCATACCTTATGTGAGAGACTCGTGGTGGTGATGAAAATTTAGTTATCCTATGTAACAAGATATTTCTAGGGTAAACTTGAAGGGTTTTCCTATATGTGGGGAGTAAATCACCTACATATTTAGTTTTATACTAGTTTTACCTTAGTATTCATGTTTAATATCATATTGGGACTCCAAAGTATAAAACACCCAATTAGATAATTTAATTTATTATGTAATTTATTGGATGTATTTATGGGATTAGCCGTTACATAAAAACTCATTCCATGATATAGTGTAGGAGTATTTAACATGATCTTGTGGATTTTAGACATTTCGAGAAGAGGTGTATTGGTGTTTGTTGCTATTAAGGAATGGTCACATAACAATTTAAGAGCATTTTTTTTTGTGATTGTAGTGGCATGATCTATATGCTGGGAAGTGGTGTGTTGTTAGGTAAATTGAAGAGGGTGATGTTGAACTTAATGTGAAAAATTATATTATTTTGGAAACTGAGATGACAACAAGACTAATTTTTCTTCAACGATGTGTGAGTTCTTGATCAAGACCATGTTTTAGTTATAGGATTTATAGGAATGTTTTTCTAGATGATAGTACGGAAGGTTCTTGTGGATATTGTTCCATTACCTATAAGTGATTCGTAATTTCCATGGATGATGTTTGATGGTAGATGATATGAAATTCCTCTATATTTCTATATAGTTGTACATATCTTATAGATATACTGTATAAATTATGGGGTACATAGTGTTGGAGTTCATATTTGATGGGATTCTCTCATATGATAATTATCTTCCCTCATCTATAAATGTGGGGAAAAACTACTCCCGCAATTTACAATCCATTCTAGAGAACCATTTGGTGGTGAGTTTCAATGGTTGTTATGTTCATTAGGTATCATGTGAAATTATGGCATTTCGATGAGACAATCTTTTAGGTGAAAAGGATTTCTAATACAAACATGGAGTGGGTGTTAGTTTACATTTTACTCTTTTGGAGTTCACATGGAGTTGGTAACATCAATTTTTAACGATGATGTATACTTCTTGGGTAGTGGTATACTATCTTCTCTTAGATATTATACCTTCATAGTTTTATGTAGTTCTTTATATTATGGGTAGTTTATTCCATGGTTTTTTTTGGGTTATACTATACATATGATCTAAATATTTTTTTATGGATGAAATGGTTTAAAGGTGGGGGATGTAATTAAACAAAATTTTAGATGTTAAAACATAGACTATTTGGTAATTTTTTATAACTCCCTATGGTTAAAAAAGTATATTCATCCTTATATATTACCTTTTTAAAAAAACTATGAGTGTAGCATTTAATATTCTTTTATGTTTTAACACCTATGATGAGCTGGCACATAATTGTTGGTGTAGAAGAGCCTCTATAAAAATATATAAACTATAATTTTTTTTTTCAAGAAATATTGTGATAAAATCATTATCTCTATAAAATATATATTCATATGTCAATAATAATTGTTAAGATTATTTTAGAATGGGTGTTTTACCATAGGGGTGGCATAATTCCACAGCGTTTTTCCATCATTACTGAATTCAGTGATTAAAATTGGAAATTCTAAACTAGTTTATTAGTATATTTACAATCTAATATACCCATTTACCAAATTATTTTACTAATTTATCACTATTCCTTTAAAATAATTTTTGTGTATATAAAAACAGTAATATTTTAATCTAGAATTATGTGTAGGTGTTGTGGGATTCATTGGAAATATGTGTTTAAATAATGAATCATCTCCATTGCCAATGGAATCTAATACTAACATGCTCCTCATCAATGATCGAACAAACCATGAGGCAGGGAATCTTTAATTTTTTCCTATGTTTTCAATTTATTTTCCTATTAAAATTAAAATATAATATTTTTCCCTTAGTTATAAAGGGAAGTTATTTTTGAAGGAATATTTTATGAATATTTGATTGTTTTCATCTATGACTCCCCGAAATCACATTCCAGGGGTTCTTATTAATGATAAAATTGATTTCATTCCTTATTTTTTTCTTCATTGGGTGTGTTCCATGGATGATCGATGGGTAAAAATTATATGATATGCTCCCTCTACCACTCTCTCATAAATTTCCACCTATCCTATCTCCCTCCCTCCACCCTCACATCACTTTCATACCTCAGTAGAGACAATGGGTCATTGACTCTAGCATTGGATAGGAAAAGAAAAGGCTTAAGGTGGTATCATAATGTGGTAGAAGTGTTTGATTTTGGTGGGGTCAATGCGTAATCATGGATACACAAGCAAGGTGGATCAAATAATGATGTGGTGGAATGGAATAGGGGACCATGGTGCATGACTCTAAGGAAGATAGAGAACACTAAAGGATGGTCGTAGTCAATATATAACTAAAAATCTGAAAATGAGGCATTGTGAATATGGGATTGTGAGAATTAGAAAAAAAAATAAGGGTGGTTACCTCTATTCATGGTGGTGGTATACTATATTAGTATATAGTTTCCTAATATGAAAGCATCTTTCACATGGTTGTGTAATTGTTTTATAAAAGATTATGGGGAGAAACCATAAAACCCTAAAACTTCTCATATATATATATATATATATATATATCATACGGATCCTTGATCATCCCTATAGAAATCATGGAATTGATGGGACCATTCCTCTCCAAGGTAAATAGGCGTGGCCTATCCCTATATAGATTCCCAACTACATCCCATATGAGATTCAGGCTAGGTAGAGGTACACTTAGTGCGGGATACCCAATGTGACTCAGACGGGCACACACCCATACATGAGTACACATTCCCATTAATGTATGTTATATTCACATACCAATATCATGCACAAACTAACCATACATTCAACTTGGTAGACACCACATACTACCCCATGGACCATATTTCTTACATGGAATTTATTTTAGGAATGATTACTTATTAGTCCTACTTTACAAAGTAAACATAAAATCTTTATTATCATTCCATTTAGCTCATATATAAATAATATTTTTTCATTGGGGACTATTTTCATTGATAGATATTAATATTAAAATTTTATCTATGCAGGTATGATGATTGGGTACGTAAATAACAGTCAGAGTGTTCGCACGGTTTTAAACCCTCTCTGTTAGTATGATTTTATTAGGGTGTAGGTCTCCCTCAAATTCCTTAGATATGGTCAATAATCCCAACCTCCCCCATGTACTATAGGTGAAAGACCCTCTACATAAGGATCCTATATAGTCTCTATTGATCTTACATATTTTGTGAATAAGGACCTATATCTCCATAAACAAAATCCATCTATATAAAAAGAAAATACATGGAACATAAACCTATATTGGAGTATGTATCCCTCTATTAATCAGGATATGGTATTATAAAATATAGTAACTATGAGGCTATGTCGGTTTCATGGGACTTGTATTTTATATACATGATCATTGGTTTAGATTTGATTTACATGATTATGTGGTCTTCACATGATTTTGGAGGTTGACTCATTGATGAGGAGGATCTCCATCATGGATTCTAGCAATTGTATAGTAGTTAAAAAGGATGTGAAATACCAATTTCATATAGACATGAGACTCAATGGAAAATCATGGGTCTCCTTTCAGTTTTGGTATATAGCGAGAAATTGAATTCATGATTTTTTGATATAATATTGTTTTAATCTTATCTATTTTCTTGTATATCAAGAATTTTGGGGATGGGAGATAAATTCATTAGGATATTCCTTGAATGCGTATAAATTTTATTGTTACATTGAATATGGTATAAATATATTTGACTTTCTCCTACTTACCATCTCATACCATGGCGTGATACAATTTTAATCTGCATTTTATTTGTAGTTTATGGGGTGTCCTACTGAGTTTGTTTACACTCACCCATATATGGGAATTTTTACTTTTTGTGTTATATTTTTTGAATACATTTCACATGTTTGGAGGTAGTATTTTTTTTATGTAGGTAGAATTCCATGTTAAAATATGATTCGTTGTAACATTTGGCAGTATGGGATGGTAATTTTTTATTTATGATGGTGGTGGTGATCACTATGTATATTGACCAATCCAAGGGTATAAGTAGTGATGATTATATTCCATGTATCTATGGTCTAATAGATTTAATGATTTGTATGTTTTATAGTTCTATTGGTATTTTACTATACAGATTGGTAATTTAATTTACATTCATATAAATTTTTGATATATAGTTATGTTATTTATATATTTCCTATTAGTGTTTTTAGTTTTTATTATGAACTGGATAAATATGTTGGTTACTACTTTATATAGGATAATGCCTCACATATTTTGTTTTTTTCGTACTCAATGTAAGCCATCATCGGCTGGTTTATTGGTGGAGGACATGGTGTGGAACTCTTGACATACTTCTAGACTAGATTATGATGTCCGAGGCCCATTTCCTAGATAAGTGATTGGTCTAGTTTTCAAAATGACATCAAGAAGGCCTACTCATATGACAAAGTATGTCAACTAGTATAGAGGGACTGCAGTGTTATGGTGGGGAAACTATATGCTTATAATTATAGTGCTGTAAGATGGTGAACAATCTATAAATTAGTGAAATCACTATAATAGAAACAATGAATTTAATAAAAGTATATATAAATAAACATCCATATAACAGTAAATATCCAAAATCAATTACCACTGGCACATAAAAAATGATTGTATCATGATGTTATACAAAAATAGGGAGTAAAACGAACATGGAAGCTAGAATAATAGAGTACAAGCAATAAAAAAAGTTTACATATAGTCAAAAAGATAATTTTCATAATAATAATACTACTAGCTTGGTCTTATACTCTCATACCTCATCCTAGTATATATAATCAATCATCCATTATTTAGATCTTCCATTTATACCTACCTACATCCAAATAAATTAATATGAATGATAAAAGCATAAAGAAGGTGGGAATAAAAATAAATTGTCCACCATCAGTGGCTTCTATAACTCATTGGGGATCATAATATAAAATGATATTGTGTCTACAGACAAACATAAATGAATTGGTAAAATATGGAATGTATTATTGTTTCAGCTTAGGTTCCTCAAGGGATACCTGACAGATGATACCTTATTTGGCCCTAGCATACATGTTAAACCATATAATAATAGGTGAATCATAATTAAATACTGTGTAATCATCCCAATGATCAAAACTGGGGATATAGAGTGTAAGACTTGATGATCTCAACCAATGATTTGATGTTCCTTGTCTGACATCCAAATATACTCTAAAGGTAATCTTGCTTATTAATTACTGATAAAAATTATTGGGCATCATGTTCAATAATTATAATAAACAATAATGAACTCCATTTCCAATAAATCCTAAGTATTAAATAGGGGATTCCATGTGTAATAATTACCAAAAAAATGAGAATCATGTTAATTAATTTTAGACCCATAATAATGAGTTTCATATCGATTAATTATGTATAAATAATCACTATCATCATTTCCATTAATTACCAATAAATAGTATGGAGCTCCATGTATTATAATTCTACATTCAAATTTTTTTCATATAATATATAAGTAATAAGAAAGGGAAAAAATAATCCAATCTAATTAATCGATTCATTTAACAATTTAAGTCATAAAAATGATGTGAAATAAAAAAATAGAAATGCATAATTTATTGTCAACTACATCATTACACAATGTTCAAGTGACCTGGAATTATAATTCATCTTTTATTTTCATTATTTATAAGTGGTCATATGTTATATGGTTATGTCCATTTCAAATACCTGCATTTAATTCATTATATAACATTTCACTAGCTATTAATAGGTCAAACACACCTTAGTGGTCTTTCGATCATATAAGAAAAATAATAAATCAATCTATTTAATAGAACCAAATCAAGGGCATGGTTTGGGTATTGTTTTTATAACATCCAACTAGTTATCAATGTCTCATATAATATCAATTTAATAAATATGGAATCAATTTAAGGTAGTCCATATTTTAGGAGAAATATGTAGAATGTTATGTGTGCGACATAATGGTGATAAAATATATATACCTAAACACTTAGTTAAAATGTATAAACCACCTAACTAATAATGGTAGATGAATCCTCATCCATTATCAGCCATTAATTTGAGATACCTTTATAGAAACTAGAGAAACTATAAAAATCCCTAAAAATATAGAATATTAGATTTTATGAATATATAATATGATACACTAAAAGAAACATATAAAATAATCCATATGAATTATAGATATTCCATGGTGGATCAAACATGACTGTAAGTGTTTGATTTTTATTTTGGATGAGTGAGATCTCAACAAGCATAGAAGGAGAGAAATGAAGATCATGAGTTGGCTATAGTCTCTAAGAATGTGGGAAAAAAGAATGAAAATAATAATAATGGAACCATGGAAAAACAATTTCTAGTATTTTAAATAAGGTACATATTTTGGCTATACATATGGATAAACCATGTGGAAATCATCCACACCAACAATCAAAGCTAAAACCCACTCACACAGCTATGAAAATGGTTAGGAGAAATAATGAACCAATTATGTGACATAAACCTGAAATTGTTTATAAGTTTTTCATGGATATGATTCCTCCCTTGTATGGTTAAACAGACCATGCTCCTCCTATTGTAGATAGTATGATTGAGCTTAACTGTTTCTAATAACTGTGTACCAACCATGTTCCTCTCTTTGGTTCACCAAAAACAATAAATACAGGCCCCATGCCAAGCACAAATTCTTTTGAAACCTCTATGACCTCAATATAAATAAAAATATAGATAAAAATATTTAGACTTAAAATAATATTGTGAATAACTTTTATAAAATATTTAATATTAAAACATCCCCTCCTTAAATAAACACATCTATGATTATCCCTTATAATGGTGTTCAAACATCATCTGAGAGAAATCATAACCACTAATGATGTACATCAGACTCATGCTACCTGGTATCATCCTATAAATAGTCTTGCTACCATATCTCCCAAACTAATGGAGCTATCCTCCCCCAAAGGGTATTTATTTTATGATCAATACTAAGAACATGATATTACTTGAATAATGTATCAACATTTGGCGTAGCATCATCGAAATAAAGGGTATACGTTGGGTAAGAAAAGTAATGATGTGTCTAGGAGACATGAAATACATCATCCATATCAAAATAACTATAAATAATATCTATCAAACAATCCACTAGTCTGAACCACTAAAAAATCATGAAAATATTGATTACCCACCTAATATTATATAGTTAAATAGTGAGGATTGTTATAATACAGTTTCCTAGACTAATATGTATCAATACACATTCTAATCTAATTTTTCTTATCATATGTGTCTCATTAGTGATATGTGGTCCTGGTAGCAATATATCTCCTGCCTCTAACAATCATAAAGGTGAAAGACACTACCTTTCATATAGGGCCTCATAATGAGTCAACTGTATGATAAAATGGAATCCTTTATTATATGTGAATTCAATAAGAATTCAAATTTTCACCCAATAACCTCATAAATCAATGCAACATTGTCTTATCATGTCTTCCAAAATGTGTACATTATTTATGGAATGTCCATCAATCATTTTATAAGCACTTGTGAATTAAGATCCTACTATAATCCCTTCCAAAACAATGATGAAAAATGATCATCCCTTTCAAAAATTATAGTATGTGGAACCCCATGATGGTGTATAAACATTCACGTTTAAAAAATTCTATTCTCATCCACTATTATATTTTTACTAATAAGAAATAAGTTGGTGACCATCATCAACCATTCCATTATTACCAATAATGTACAACTACCTCTAGTGAATTTTAGTAATCCCATTAAAATATAAAAAGGTAAATTATCTCATTTATAGTATAAAATGGTTAATGGTTGTTAAAGGCCATCTAGTTGTTTGTTCTCTGTATTTACCTATAGAGAGTTGGAACAACAAGTTCCAAAAACTATTATTAACCTCTTCATCCCTATATACTAATAATAATGTTGTAAATCATAGTATATCTTAGTATGTATGAGATATATGTCCCATTTACAGTCATGATATTCTCACATTAGTCCCTCTATCCTGTATGTAGGTTTCCAAACATTCCCATGAATAAACAAGATATCATCCCCATTAATCACCTGATGAATTGGTGGGTCCTCCCCTATTATTCCTTCCCTTTAGACTAATAATTCAGGATAAGAAATCTATCTCATCATTAATTGATCCAGAAGTGAAGAAGTCAATAAAAAATATATAAAGAGAATATTCTGATGACAATATTTAATCATTGATTATCCTCATAAAATAGATCCATCATATAATATTCACTATTTTCTTCTGAAACTATATGTGTATGAGTCTTAAATCAAATACCATAACCAATAGAATTTTGTTTCCCATGATTATAGGTAAGCTGAAAATAGATGGACTGTATGTATTAAACACATCTTTACTATATAAATTTTATGTAATGATCATTGAATAAGTATTTTAGGTTTTTATTGATTTTGTTTACAATATAAAATTCCCCAAGAAGATAATTTCTCCATCCATGTAAATTATAAACAACTATGATAAATCAAGATCATGTGTTTCATAATTTCACTCATATGGAATCAATTAGAATGAACCATACACCATGACACATTCCAATTTTATCAAAACAACTCCCAACATGATAGTTGATAAATCACATTATACTGTGCAGCCCTAATAGAATTAGGAGGAATCGGGATTCACACTGAGGTAGGTTGTACTTTTAACTACTGAATGGATTTTCCACATGCTTCATACAAGGAGAATTTAGGATCCTTAATTTTCAAGATTGTAATTGGTTCTCCAAGGAATGGGAAATTATAAATAAAATTCCAATAATAAGCTTCCATCCCTAAGAAACCCATAATATCAAAAACATTATTGGGATTCTCTCAGGAAACTACATCTCTCAACTTCTCAAGATCCTTAAAGACCCCTAATTCTAAAATAATGTGACCCATGATGTTAACGTCTTCATCCTAAAATTATGATTTTGTGAGACTATCATAAATCTGATTCTATATTAATATAGTAAATATGATATCATTTTTTGACATGATTGTTTATATTTTAACAATACATTAATATATCATCCATGGAAACTACCGCACAAGAACCTTGGTATAGGTGGATGAACCAATTAATCAAAGCCATAGATATTGATGGTGTGTTCATCAGACTAAAAATCATTACTAAATACTTATATATATCTTATATCTACTTTGGTAAGTGTTATATTGTATATCCAAGGGTATAACCCTAACAATATGGTAGCCCAATCTTAATTCACACATTGAGATATCTATAGCTCCTCATATCTGGTCTAAGAAATTATCCATTCTCAGTATCTACTAACAGTTTTTGACTAATTAAATCATTTATATATCTATAGCCCCTCATATCTGGTCTAATAAATTATGTATTCTTAGTAGCTACTAATAGTTTTTTACTATAAACATATTAAAGCCCTAGTAATACACACAAATATTGAGGTTTCTATCCACCTTCTTGGAAAAAATCCCCATTGAACACCAAAGAGAAATATTGGGGTTTTTAATACATTTATTTGTATATGTCCTCTCACTACCTCTTAAGTTCCTTTTTATATTTATAAAACATTTTTTAATGGGGAATAGATATTGGTGTTCCACCTAGAACTAACCAAATTATGAATTCCACCACTCCCCAAAATTTTATTAGGAAAAATATAAATTATATGATCCATCTCATGAGGGAAAGTAGTCTATAATAATCCATAATAACCCATAAAAAGAGTAGAATTATGTATTTTCACTCTTCTGTATACATGATGCTCATGTCCAAAACAACTTTTTTGGACATCCCAGTCACTGATCTATATGTTTTTACCACCCTTTAGAGGTAAAAATTACATCCTATGATGAGAATAAAATATATGGGTTAGATAGAGAACCAAATAGTGTATTTCTATATTGATTAAAATGATCTTCCTCTTGATAGTAAAAATTTTTCATAAACAATAGTAGAATCATATTCCAATGGAGAACTCCATTCCTTGTTGAACCCTTTTTTATCATATTCTTATTAGAGTTCCTAAAATCTTCACTCCAAAAAAATACTCATCTTCTAGACCAGTGAAACACAATGAAAAAAATATGGTAACAAATATAGGGAATTTGTTTCTAATAAAACAAAGAAAAATTTCAAGGATAATAAAATCATACCTTGATCTATAGATGGACTAGAACTCTTATACTCAAATATAGGTTGTATTTCATATTTCTGGCTTGATATATATCCTTATGATACAACCAGAATATCTTGAGTACTCTCTCTCTACCAGTGGTGTATTTTAGAATTCTATCTTACTCAGCCTTATCTTCCTCCTTTTTAGGAATATCTTGTATAACACTAGGTCCCTGCGAATTTTGGGGCTACTTATCTTGCACCAAAAACAAGGGTAAAATCCAAACCCACTCACTAGACACTTGAGGAAAGGCTCTACAAAACCAATGACTGTAAAAAATATTAACAAAATCCTGACACTCAAATGGATCTCTGTAACACTAAGTTTTTAGTTACGTACCTTCCCACACTAATAAAGCATCTCTTGGATATCTGGGAACATGCTCAGACTATAGTTTCTTCATTAGAAATATCAAAATTATTATTTATACCAGTGCACGAACTACCAACACGTATAAGAACTTAACCATTATTCCACACACCTTCGTCTTCCCTTATGATAGGATAGGATATAAGGTCCTAATTTACTATTTATGAAATAATCATAAAATCAAAAATATTCACCTGATAATGGATATTCAACCTAATCCCATACTCAAATCACCATTCTCTAGTCAATTCATCACTAACAATAGTTCGTAAAAAATGATAGAGCTTAGTAATGTGAATTTAATAGTTCATAACAAACATTAAACCATGATGCATGTGTATAAACACTCTAACTCGGTTTTTTCTCAAGGATTCTTGAAATATGAAATAATATAATAGTGATTATTAATCCCTTTAAACCATATCCCAATGTTCTTATACATATGAAAAAATTAAACACCAAATCTTGGTAGGTCCATGAAGCATATAAGATGTGAACTTCAACCTTCTCTATAGGGTGTCTTTAGATGATTGAATATTTAAGGAACATTCTATATCTATGAATAACCATCGTTAGATCCACCATTCATTCCTAGAAAAATTTAGAGGATAATACTACTGGAACTCTCACATAAGTACTAAGAGAGTCATTATAGGAAATGGATGTCCCTACAGAGACTACACTAGTCATAGTAAACCCACTCTAAGATGAATATGAGTTTAGCACAGGTATAACAAGATGTTTTTTTTGTTTTCACAACATGAGTTAACATTATAGGATAAGCTCCCACTTCTAGATCATCTCTCTCACCAACCTCCTAGAATTAAATATGAGATCTTCAAGGAGGTTTATATCTAATTCTATTCACTCACCTCAAAATATGATAAAAATATATTATATTACAATGAAACATAAGAGACACTCCCAACACCCACCACTATAGTCAGGTCTCAGTCAATGCTTCCAATCTTATAATACATTTGTTGGTATATGGAGTCTCAATTGGATGTTATGGAGTGAATTATTTTTATGTTTCTATTGGAATCCCAAATTAATTATACCCATTTCTTATAACATTTTAGAAAATAATATATATATATATATATATCATGGTCCACATAGAGGAGTATATGATCCCATTTTATAATGTTAAATCCCTTATAAGTTACATTTGGTACTTAATGTAACTAATACCAAGATTATTTACATCTGAACTAAGGATGTAAGATGCCAAATATGATGGTTATATTATATGGTTCACCATTCCAAATTTATAGAGTAATAAACTTTATAAAATATAATTGGAATTATTTTAACCGCAACAAAAAACGATACAACTTTTGTAACAATAGTTCCATATCTCAAACATGTCATAATCTGTCAGTTAAGGTTCCACAATCGAAATATGTGTGGAAACACCAAATAGGTTGATATTGATACATTAATTAACCAATTATTTATAATTTTCTTATAAAAAATGTTAATGAAATTTCAATATAACCATAGACATTAACCTATGGAATATATACGACATTTAAATCCATAGGATCCTATAATGATGCATAAATAATATTACCTTATCATTCCGACCCAAGGGTGAATACTCATAGTTGTAACAAAATTAGTCAATATTGTGCGTCGCCGCATAGTGAAAACAATTCAATAGTAACAAGCGAGATACATAATAGTAAGTCCCATATTGGAAAACATGTCCTCTTCTCTGTACACGGGTTAAATACACTCAAGCATAGGCTCATTACCAATTTATAATGCTTCCAAATATCATATCTACCATCCCAAAATATTAATTCAAATAAATGTCTCAAATACATCATTGTGACATCCCATATCGGGTTTATAGATAATTGACAGGTCTGGTTTTCCACATGACCTGAAGTCTTGCTTGCCATATCCCAGAGGTTTCCGACTATCATTGTGGATCTACCATAGTTTGGTGGGAAAACTATAACCTCATAATCATAGTCATGTAAAAGAATTAACAATAGATAAATCAGAAAAGGCATAATAATAGAAACAATGGTAGTCATACAAGGAAGAAGAAATAAACATATTGGTAATAGTAAATATCCAATGTAACAACCAGTGACATATAGAAAAATGATGAAATCATGATACTATAAAAAAGTAGATATTAAAGAAAACATTGTGAAAGGAATAAAATTGTACATGGTATACAAAAGTGTACAATAAGACAAAAATATATACTTCCTTAGAATCATGAGCACTAGGTCGTCCATCTACTCCCATACTCCATCCAAATACATAAAATCAAGAATCCATAGTTGATCACTTCCCTATAAACATACCTATATCAATGATGTCTATGTTGGTACCAAATGGAGGCCCTGGATGTGTGTGAGTAAGACTCAGTAGGCCACCACCAATATTGTCTATAACTAATCCAGTCGGGGAATATAAAATTTCGTATTGTTCATGCACGAAAATAAATGAAGAGGTACTGTAAAGAATGTGTATCTGTTTCATCTCAAGATCCTCAAGGGATACCTGAATAACCATACCTACACAAACCCAATATATAATGTGTGAGATATATAACATTGTGTGTCTAATAATTAAAATATGTGGAATAATCCCAAGTATTCAAATGGGGAATAAGGAGTGTCATATATTAAGATCCCACCCAATGATGTGATGTTCTAGTTCCAACATCCATATATACTCTTAGGGGCATCATTTACATTGATTTCAAATAATCATTAAGGATTTCCATTTCCAATAATTCCAACAAACAATAAGGGGACCCATGTCCAATCCATTCCAAATATAAAATAAGGAGAGTGATATACAATAAATTCAAAATAAATAATATTTATTTTCATTTCCATTAATTATATATAAATAATAATGAGTCTTATGTCCATTAATTCAAGATAAACAATATGGACTGTTGTGTCCATTAATTCATGGTAAAAAAATAAGCAGAATCATTTCCATTTCTTCCTTATATAATTATTGTTTATATAATTCATATATAAGAAAAATTAGATCCATGGTGTATAATCCAATCTGTTTTGAAAAATAAATTAATTATTTAATTCTTATGACTAAAGAGTAATAAAAAGATCCCAAGTGTAATATATATTCCACTGCATCATTATGTAAGGGTCATGTGATGCTACCTTTCCATTCACATTTTATTTAATCCAATAATAACTGATCATATGGTCCATGGGAATTTCCATTCCACATACATCTCATTAATTTTTTATGTGAATGTTCATTACCTGATACTAGAACAGATACACCTTAGTGATGTTTCTATGATGAGGTAAAAATTAGTCATGATGGAATATAATGAATCCCACCCATGGGGATGGTTTGGTATGCTGTTTTCAACCTCTAATAGGTTATAAATGTAACAAATTATGTCAATCAATTACCTATGTGTTCAAATTTACATAATTACATATTTTAGGAGTAGCACACTGATGGTCAACCATGGTGTACAATGATGAAAAAACATAAACCCCTAATCATTTAGGAAAAATATATAAACCCCCTTCCTTATAATTCAAGAAAAATACCCATATAGTATAATATATTAATAATATCATGAATGATAATAATTGAATAAACCATACAAACACCATGGTTATAGGGAATATTAGATTTTATAAGAATTCCATTTGATATAGAAATATAAATAGGGAAATTAATCATGAATACTCATAGACCTATCGAGTTCGATCAAATGCGATCAGTGACATTCAATTTAATGTCCAAATGAGTGGTTTATCATATATATTAGGAAGAGAATAATGGATAAATTAAGAGGGGTTTTTCTATGATAATGATGATGAAAATTTAGGAAATTTAGTTATAGTGACTAGGGCAGAAATTGTAATTTAAAAAAATTAAATAGGGTGCAGGGTTATTTCACATTCTTGGTTAAACAATTTCATAAATGTGTGCACCTACCTCCCAAGGTCTCACCCTCTTTTATGACTTGGTGTATGATTAGTATAAACCATGATAAACACACATGTAGTTTACTATAGTTTTTTAATGTCTTTGTAACCTCTCTTGAATGGTTAAAAAAACCAGGATCCTCTGATTTTGGGTAGCACAGTTCAGTTTCATGATTATTACTAACCATGTTCCAAATATGATCCTCTTCATGGATTACTAGACACATTAACTCCAAGCATCGAGATAAGGCTATATTCTATTTAAACCATCAAGAACTCATTAGGCATTTCCTTATATACATATATATATATATACTAAAAATAATAGTGTACATACCTTATAAAAAATTCAGGATCATAAATGGATGGGCCCTGGAAGGTGAAGCCATGTAATTATAGGATTTATTGAGTTCTATATCACCTATTTGTTATGTTTTTGAGATACATACTTATGAGATTGATATTATTTTTGGCCTTTGGAGGATGAAATTCGTTTTAGGGTTATCTAATGTGATAGTTTCTAGGACTATTTCTTTATTTCATTGGTTTTAATTTTTTAGGATGAAAAAGTTTCATATTAATTTAATGTTAATGAGTACCGTATTTTTATTATTTATACCATTTATCATTTTTTGGGGGGTCTTAGAATGAATATTAATATTAATTATTGAATTTTTGGAGAGAATCATCCTGTCTTGAAAACCACATCTTGTTACAATAAAATTGATATGCTTTTCTCAATGATTAGATATACCGAGTAATTTTTTTGTGCATTAAATATTATGGGGATTTTTAACGTCATTAGATAAAATGATATATGAATTCCAATAACAACCAATTTTTTAAAAAATCTTGAATAAAATGTATTACTTATAATTAAAAAATGGGTAAAATCATAAAATATTTTTACATGAATTTTTTATTTTTTTATTTTACCACATTAAATGATTTTTGATGGATGATTTATAATTTATTATAAATAGTTTTTTATTAATTAATGTGATTTGGGTTTCTTTTCAAAATTAATTACCGAATATAGTGTTTTTTAAATGTAACTATTTAAAATATAAATGTTTTGATGTGTAATGCAGTTTTTATAATATTTGGTATTATAATTCAAGAATGATTAAACATTTAATTTTATTATTTTTATTTTTATATATTTACTATATTTTTTATTGTTATAAATATTTAAAAATTATAGGGATTATTTATTATATTGGAAACCCTATTTTCATCCATGGGGAATCATGGGTGAATTATGTCCATGGGATAAGGTTATTCTCGCCTCTATCTTTCTCCACATATTCTTGGTTAATCCACTATGGAGATTAAAGGAAAAAGGAAGTTGATTATATTCATTCACTACCCCATATTTCTCTTTTTATCATCTTTTTGCGCATTCTATAAAGATTTTTTTTTTAAAATGTACAAATTTTATTCGTCATTTTTACCATGGTGAAGAAAAAACATAAATTTTGATAATGGATTTTTACTTACTATATAAGAGAGGATCAAGGTTAAACTAATTCACCGAAATTAAATTTAATGGATCAATAATTTATTTCCTGTAGATTATATCAACAATAATTTCTTCGACAACTCTTGTCATTTCCATGAATAATTTAATATTTAATATTTTTTATTAGGTACAAATTCTTGACAATATTTCAATATTTATGGATTATGTTCTTAAAAACATTCATTTAAAAAGGTGACGAGTTTAAAACATATTTTATCATTGAGACAACCTTTATTACTTGTATGAGTTTAATAAATATTTTTCTGAAGAGATATATATACATATATATATATATATATTTAGATTGTTTCATATTAATTTTAAGTGATTTTCATGTTGTTTTTTTATTAATAAATGGGAGTTTTTATGGATTACATGTCTAAAATTGTAATTTTATATTTTTATTCTTTAAATGTGTTTAATGAAATGGCTATAATATTTCTTTGAGAAATAACTAATGATATTTGTTTCAATAAAATTGTATAATATGTAATTAAATAACTGTGTGGTTTTAATATTAATTCCAATGTACTATGGTTTGTTTTTTCACAAAAAAATGATCTTTGGTTTAAAAAAATGTTATTTTCCATGAAGCATATAATTTGATGAAAAAATATTGTTTTGGGAACATGTATTGTTTAATAAAATGTTTTTTTGGATTATTTTAATTTCAATGGAAGTAAAAATATATATGATGTGTATTCATAATTTAAAAAAATCAAGTTTTTTGTTATTTGAAAGTATCTTCTTGCTTTTGAATTATTATACTCTATTATTCTATTATCTTTTTTATTTTAGAACTTTTATATTTAATTAGGTTGTTTCATTCCTAAGTATTGGATGTATTAAAAATTGGGTGTTTAGTGTACTTGGAATTGAATAAAATGTCCTCTTTTTATTATGGAAAGGAGAATTACAAACCTTGGGTACATATAAAGATTTCTATAAACATTACCATACTAAGAGTAATGGATACACCCCCTATTGGATTTCATATTTTTTAGAAAACAATGGGATAATTCTAAGGAATGATAAGACTCTTCCCAATGGACTCTTTATTCAACCCTGTTATAGGCCTATGCTATTGTACGATAGGTTTCAGCCTAGAGGACTCCCTAATCATGTGAAGAAACATAGATGTGATTGTTTAACCAAAATAGATTAATGAAAATATTAATTACAATACAATTCTTAGAAATTTTAATTATATAATTTAAAATAATTAAGGAAAATGTTAAAAATAATACCCATGATCATTATATAGTTAAAGGATTTTTCCACTCATAAGGAAAACTAATTAATCCACAATGTGTCTTTAAAATATCCTATAAATTTTCCAAACAAGAAACTCTTTTATAAACATAATAATTTCCCTATATTCATAAAATTGGGAAGTGGAAACAAAAGAAGGGATGAGAAGAGATTCTTGGTGAGGGTTAAAAAAGTGTTAGAAATAATATTTAACAGGTGATCATATATTTGAAAAATGGGTATACTAAAGATATATAATTAAATCATATAAAACAAATAATCTATTATAAATAAAATAATATTTCTAGGAATAACATAAGAAATGAATCAAAAATAGTATGTAGACATGAGTCAACAAACATGAGTGATGAGATCATAACATAGTCACGAGAATAATCATAAAAATATGGAAATATTTAAAAAAATACCACAATTAGTAGCAAATGTAAACATTATATTAATGAGGAAAACCGTCACTTCCCTTTCATATGAGTAACAAAAATATACTCTTGAATACGTATCGAATGATTTACAAGCCTCATACCAATTATTTTGAGTGGGAAATATGACCTGAACAATAATTCATCCATATATATGACTTCTACTTGAAAATAATTCAATTAAAACATCATAAAGAACAAATGTAAATAATCTGAGTATCATAACACATTCAATTGAAAATCATTAACAATTTATAGCATAAAAACCCTATAATTTAAATGGGTTTCATTAAACAAATCGCAAAAAAGTCATGTGAAGAAAATTCTTTTCATATCATTTTTATAAATATTAAAATAAATTAAATCATTAATAATTCCATCAATAATATATACTTGATAAACCCATGAAAATTATATGAGTATCTAGTGAAAATAAGTAATTTTTTATGTAAATACAAAAGAAATTGTAATGAAAATGTATAATTAAATTCAATATTATTAATATAATAATTTCCCCAATAATTTAGATATTTTTATTTAGTTGAACACCATTAAATAAATGAAATCAAAAATAGTTTATTCAATAAGTAAAGACATCAACAATAAAATAGGATTATACACAGTGGATTGTTAGAAAATACAAAGCTAGCAATGGAAAATTCATCCAAAATATAAGTATATTGCATAAACTATCTAGAGAAATATATTGGATTTAATCATATAAATAATTCCATTGGACAAATATAATAAATTTCAAATAAAAACAAATTATATGGAAAACACATTTTGATGTCTTAGAAAAACTAACTTGGAATCAAAAAAATATTCTTGATCATTTGAAATATTTTCAGTGAAATATCTTATAAAAATAAATGAAAATATATATATTTGGATACTATAAAAATAGAGACAAATAGTCATATAAAATAAAAAATGTGGTTGAATGTTATAATCACGAGTTAATATTAATAAAATAATCATTTCAAATTCTTTTGAAAATTACCCATGAAGAAAACAATAAAATTTATTAAAATTTAAAAATTAATTATGAGTAGAAAAAATGAACATAATTAAATATTAATGCATATATAATTAAATTTTCAAGAGAATCCAAAGAATACTGACATATAAATAGGGGTCTTCAAAACTGAGAAGAATATAGGGGCCAGTTACGCTTAAAAGAAATTCATAGGGTAAAATTTTGAGACAAGGGGAAATGGAATTTTGAGGGGAAATGTAAAATCCAATAAATATAAGTACAAAATGATGAAATATTTTATAAATAACTGAAATTCAGCACATGAACTGTAATTTAACAGCATCTTAACATAAAAATAACATTAGAGATAAAACATATGCGGTTTGAGAAACGTTTCAACAAAAAGACCATTTTTAAATTCAACATATTTTGAATTAAAATCCATTAAACATATACCATCAAATCACTAAAAACAAAATTATTAAGGTGAAATAAATTCATTAGGGATTAATCACACCATATTAAAGGTATCATGGTCCACAATATGAAATATCTCTCAAGGAATGTAAATTTTAGGGAAGAAACCATTACTATGATTCCCTTATTAATTTAATGCTCAAAAATAACATACATATAAAAAATAAATCTCGCATTAAACTATTTTATAACCTCATTCAAATACTATTTTATAAACATTATCAATAATTATTATTTACATGTGCATTAGTAAGCTATTCTCAGTTATCGATTTCATGTGTGAGAAATCTTCACAGAATTGATCTGGTATAATAATGGCGGTGTTGTTATTCATTATTCACCAAAAATTTAGCCATTAATATAACATAAAGGGTACTGTAATTTTCATTACATATTAATTCAAATTTTATAATTTCATTTTATTAGTCATTTTGGTAAAGTATTTTTAGATTAATTAGGCAATGAGCATGTTTTGATGATTCTTGGTGAACAATGGGTGTTTTCTTAATTAATGAGTTAAATTTTAATATTAACATTACATATACAAAAAATAATTTTTAAATTATTGATATCATATATTACTGGTAATTAAATTCATATAGTCATACAATATATAAACTTATATCATTATTCTAGTAGGCCTCTGAACCGACCCAAACAAGAGTGTGTCATTACTAATGGATGATTATAAAGTTGTTTATTTGTAATATAATTTTAATATAATAATAATGGAAATATTTATAGTTTATTTGTGTGATATGTATGTATTATAAAGGTTTTTTTTTGAATAATATAACATGTACAAAGTTATTTTACTGCATGTATAAATCATTTCCGTCCTTGAAGAATAAAATTTTGGATGGTTGAATTTACCACGATTGTTCATTGCTCATATTGTTAATAGCATGTCATTTTGATGTTTAGAACACATTAATAATTTCATAAAAAAAATAATTATCCCTTAAATCCATTCTTATTAACATACATCTAAGGAAAATATGAAATGAATAATGGAAATAAATCATTCCAAAAAGGCGATGGTCCAAAGGTATACATGGATGTTGATTTCCCTTTCCTTGTAATTTGTTAAATGAGTAATATTTTTTATCATTTTAGAATCTAATATATTTCATGGATATTATAATAATATTTATAATTACTTATTAGGAGCATACTTGTATGTACATGAAGAAAAATGAATCATGTTTTGTTGTGGAGGCATTAATATGCACAACGAATGAATGCAAATTTTTGTTTATCATAAAGGAAAAGGGTAAAGTGTTTAATGATTGTATAATCAATATAATTACATAATAGTATAAAATTATATTTACTTTATCATTTTAATATTCTATAATTTTATTTTAGGAAATAGAAGTGCACATAACGAAATATAAATGATAAAAGAGCTATCATAAATTTATAGATCGCATCATAGATTATATATATTGAAAATGGGATTATGTACTTTAGGGATTGTATCTTTAGAATAGTATAACCTATTTAAGGTTTATTTTAATGTTAATTTTGGTTTTGGGTAGTTTTCTTTCCAAAACATTGTGGTTTTCTGTGTGAGCATATCTGAGGAGATGAGGTCCCATTTAATAAGTGAAAACAGTTAGAATTTTCATAAAACCAAAAAACTTTTAATAATTTTAAGTCACCATCAAGTAAATTTGATCGGAAATTGTGGAATAATAGAGAGATTAAGAGATAATGATTATATAGTACATAGGCACCCATTCCCACACTTGTTTTAAAAATTTTCTTTTCCTTCCCTCCTTTTTAAACCCTTTTCACCACATTTTATTTTTCCAAGGTGACTTGTTTTTTCCAATGTAATGTATCCATTGTAAATGAAAATAAAATGGAACATATTACATAATTCTGAACTAATTATTAAAAATTATCAATAAATATTATTATATTAATTTATAATACTAAATAAAATTTATTTTCAAATATTAAATGTATATTTTATTAAAAACAATGGTTTCAAATCTATAACATAGGTTCTAAAATGAAAAATATGGTTTTTTAAAATTAAATCCTATATTTTTTAAATTATAAAGTGACCTATAAAATGGGTTTTTTTCTCTCAAAAAAGTTTTTCAAGAATTTTTAATTCATAATTATACATTAGCAATGTCATAAAATACTACTTATTTGGAAAAATGATATTTTTCACTTTTCACGTAAAAATAAAAATGTTCTTAATAATATCAAAAATTTATCTTAAAATAATATTTTAATTTCAAATTAATATATAAAGTTACATTTATAAATTTTAAATTCTAAAATTATTTAATTAGCTTATAAAGAAAAATAAAATCTATAATTAATAACTACATCTACTTAAAAATCACCATCTAAAAAATTATTTGAATATAGTATTATATCATATGGAATTATAAATAATATAATATTTGTATATTATAGTTTTAATCTAAATATAACCTATTATTTTAAACTTTAACTATGATCGATTTAATTCATTCGCATAAAATACAGTATGGCCTTTTTAATTGTTCATCAAATGAATCATTTTTAAAATATCAATCAATGGAAATATTAATATATAATTAATTCAAATTATTGTTATATTTCTATCTAATAATTATGATATTATTCATATATGTTTAATTTTTCATGGTTTGTTTTAATCTAATGTAATGCCTTTTTAGAATTTCATGTGACACAATAAATTCAATATAATATTAATTTAAATGGTTAAATATCATGGGATATTAAATTCTATGCCCATTATATAAATTGGATCTTCACATTTTTAATTATTAATTGCCAATGAATGTAGGTGGTAGTAATATTAACATATCCATCACATATGATACAATATCTAATATGATATCTAACATTCTCTCATAGGTTATACTAACAAACTTCTCATTCTTCAAAAAAAATTATTGATTCATCCAATCATGTAACCTAAATATATATGTACCATAATAAAAAATTATCCATTAAATAACATATCAGACGCCAGTTAAATATCTAGGAAATCAAAATCTAGATAAATCATATATTCTTTCAAAACATTACTCTTATATTCAACTATTAGTTCATAAATGAACACACTCATCTATATATATCATGATCCCCAAAAAAAATTTAACCTGACTAGAAATATCATGTATCACTTTTTCATTAAATAAATAATCAACTACTAGGGTATAAATACTATTTAACACACTATTCAAAAAAAAAAATCATCCCATTATTACCTCAAATTAAATTATAATTTAATCCTATGAGTTTTCCATAACATTAAAATGATTTATTAAATAGTTATATCCCAAAATATATCATTTACATAAAATAACTCTTAAATGTTATTTATAACATTTAATATATATTTACATACCTTTAAAGTAAGACTAATAAATAAAAATCCTTTTAATCTTCACATAATCGTCGAATGTTTAGAAACATATGAGAATATAATTGATAAATTTCAATTACTAATGAAAATACCTTATAGTATCACAATTTTATTCCAATTATGTTATCAACCTAACTTCCTTAGGTAAGACAGGTAATTTTACCTTTTCCTTCACAAAAACCATTTATTAAAATTCTCAATCATTTAGGTATTCTTCCTTATCCAGTTTTAATATATAATAGTTTCTTGACACATTCTATTCTATGATTAATTTTCGGTATTCTTTTTCAACCAAATACCAAAACAAAATTGATTATGATAATATATAATAATATCAATTAAATGATAAAATGTATATGGAATCTCAATCCAAATATTTATTCTCCTAAAATATATTCATTTCAACCTATGATACTTTGATTTCAATTATGTCACACATGGTTCATCCTATAACTCTCTTGGCTCTACCAAGATGACCGTAAATGTGTTCTCTTATACTTCTTAACGAAATTAATTAATTTAAATATGAAATAAATCCATCAAAATTATTCCGAAATATTTTTTTTATTTAAATAAAATAATATCCCTTGGTAGTGTCTTGTATGATTACCAGTATAAGGCCCACTTTTCGTGATAAACTGTGAAGATATATTCAATGATCAACTACCCTTTCTTGGGGTATTACCCATAAGGGAATCTATTCCATAACCACACCCACATACCATTTTACAAATAGGTACTTCATCACTAAGAAGAAATCACAACCCCTTCCTTAACAAAATTTCACGATGTTATCCTATACATAAACATATCCCTTAGGTTTTTAAATAATTCTATCTTATAAAAATCCTTAAAATATTTTCTCATCTATCCTAAATGGTTGTCTATAATTTTTAAATTATTTTCAACCTTAACTTATCGATCATTGATGATATATTTACTCTTAATTTATCCTCAACTGTTATTATACAAAACTATAATATATTGTAATCCCTATCAGATAAAAGTGGTCAAATCCCACAAATCTGACCACCTCATTCACAAAACATAATGAAAATATTTTCTTACAATTAATTCCATAAAACATCTAGGTTTATAGTTTTAGAGAAATAAGATAAAACATTTATAAAAAAACCCATGTTCTTTATATTTATTGGATATTTTTAACCTTTATATAATCATACTTAATCAAGAATGAGTCTTCAATATCTAACACAAATTATCCTCATAAAAACAATCCAATAAACATTATACTTTTATGAACTTTATGAAATTGGAAATAACGATATAAGAAATGGGTGATCTAAATTGCTTAACAATGTTAAATATATGAAATAATTATCAAAATATCATATGTGGGCAACATTTGATAATTTGGGTATATTCAAGATACATAAGAAACCCATACCCTATAAATCACATTTCATAAATCATTTAATAGTGATTGAAAGAAAATGAGGAAAGAATCAAAAGAGGTTGAAAATATGGTTCAATAAACATGAGGGATAAAATTTTAACATAGTTAGGAGAAATTTTATAAAACTATAGAACATATTTGAAACCATTCAAAATCATCATTATTGGGAAGCATTTCTTTTAGGATCCACACCATCAATTCACAAATTTATGAAAACAAAAATTTACTCCTAAATACTTATATGATGAGATAAAAACATTTAACCAATACATTTGAGGGTAATGTTGGACCCCAATCATTATTAACCCATAAAAATTAGGTCCACTTTCAAATAATTCACTGGTCTCTTTATAAAGAATCCATGTAAATATGGTGGGTTTAAATAAACTTTAAATAAAAATATTTCAATTTTTATATCATGGTGAACCAATTGAATGAATATGGGTTCCATTTAATAAATCATATATTTTTCATATAAAGATAATGGCTTCCATATCCATTAAATATTTATTCACTAAATGAAATCATTAATAATTAAATCAATAATAAAATCTTTATAAAACCAAAAATGTGACATTATATTACACTTTTAGGTGTTACATGTCCTTGATTTTTGGTTTTTGATATTTTTTATAGAAATTGGGTTTTTTTTATATCTGATCGAAGATTAAATGACATGAATTTTTTGCAAGGTTGAATCTGTGAAAATGGTGCAAAGTGTGAAATGTTTACATGCCTTCTGTAGATTACATGACTTGAAATGGATGAAGGTGGACTTCAATAAAAACGAAGTTCATTTTTTGGCATAAAAACCCATTGAGGATTTCATATCTTTTAGTGGGAATAAAATATGTATAAATCCCATGGAATATAGTTTTTTGGCACAGTTTTGATGATTTTTTCCATTCCACCTTCATCCTTACCCCTCCCAAGCAAGATCTAATCCCTATGTGATTTTGTAGATTCCCAATCCCACTAGATAATCCATTTAGAAATTGATTGTCATGTTGGTTGTAGTGTGTCTCTATTGTAATTTTGTCTTTAAATCTCTTATATTCTCACTTTATATCATCATTTGAGTTTGATATATCATCTTGAATTTAATGGATCAGAACTCCATATTAATGACTATTTTTTCTAGTATGGGATCCATGATCTTTCATTCCACCATTCTCTACATCGGTTTGTTATTGCATTTATTGTTTTCTTGGAGTAATGTTATGTGGTTCTATTTGATATTTTACATATAATTAAATTTTGAATTACATGATTTTTTAATTTTCTTTCAATTGATTTAAAAAATTTAAATTTGAGTTGAATCAGATTTATAATTTCATGTTATAGTGATTTTGGTAATGTCCTACAATTCCCAGGGATTTGTATTTTTGGGAATATATTCAAATTTTCTTAATTAGTGAAATTATTTTTAAAAATAGAATTGAGAAATGTAGATTAAATTATACTGATGAAAACCTATGTTTTTTATTTGATTAAATTGGTATCAAATAATGAAAACACTTGTTTTGGTTTTGAAATGGTTATTGCAATATTATAAAATAATTTTTGGAAAATAATTTTCGAATAATTTTATATTTGTAATGAAATTATTTCCCCATTTCTGATTGATTGAATTAGAACATATGATCATGTGTCGTTATTAGGTTATTTGGGAAAAGAACACTATAATGATTATTACCAAAAATATGATTGAATATAGAGACATTAACAAAAACTTTTTTAGAAGATATTATTTCGGATGGGATGTTGATGGGTCCTATTTCGATTAATCCTAAGGGATGTGTGTACATACACTTTCCAAGACCACACGTGTGATATGTGTGGGAGTCCTATAATGGGAAATTATCATACCATGGGACAGATGACCATGGTTGTTTTATTGATTATTATGATATATATATATTACATTGATTATGAAACTATTTTACAAATTCCAATTGATTTATATAAAGTATTTTATATAAAATGTTATTTAATAAATGGTTTGAAATTTTTTCCATCATTTTGAAGAAAAAGTCATATATTTTTTAAAAAATGAAAATTGATTACCATGCTATTTTTTATTTAGTTAAATGAATTAATTTAATTATTATTTTTGAATTAGTTATGGGGGACCAAGTGAAACCCCACTAGGATTTATATGTCAAAACCTACCTTTGACTTTAGGTATTTGTAGATTTTATTTTTCTAGTTCTGATCAAAGGGAAGGTGCCTCTGTGATTAGCACGATATTATTGATACTTTAGGATTTGCGTGAGGTCTCATTTAATATATTTGAGTTTGATATTTCTAGTTCTTCGGTACATTGATTGTATACTATTTTGGTTTTTTGTTACATATATTTTATTTCTGGTTCTTTATCCCTGTGGATTTTTAAGCATAATAGTTTTTACATTTTTTCTTATATTTTTAATGGTGAAATTTCATTCTCTATTTAATATTGTAAGATTCTATGTGCTAGTTTCCAAATCCCGGGGATCGGGAATGCTCATTAGGCTTTTTAGAAAAATCTTTGTTTTCTGTGTACTACTGTATCTGGGCTAGCAGATGAAAAATTGGTATCAATGTTTTCGGTAGTGTATCTTTTCTTGATGTTAGTATAAAGTTTATATATCTTCATATGACATAATAGGTAGTAATGAGTGAGTTCCTAGACAACTCCCATCAGAGATCACCTAATGATACCATGGGTGGTTTGGGAAATTCATCTTGAGGATTAGTTCTAGTCATTTCCCAACTTTATATTTGGATATCTAGAAATCCAAATATATTTTTTCTTATCTGAGGGGATAACTATCCCTTTTTATATTATTGGAATGTTGGTATGAGTAATATTATATTGTCTTCAATGTTTTTTATGATGTTGTGTATAATCGTGCCACCCTAAAGTATTTTGAAAAGGATCTATGATGAATCGGATGATGAACAATAGTGAAAAATTCATCCACTGAATAGAGTATGGAAGAGGATGTGGTCTACGCTCTGTGATAGGAACCTAGCCCATTCACATTTAGGATAATGTGGTAGAACCTCATATGTATGAATTTTAAAATGGTTCACATGGCTTCCTTTTAAAAAATCCACCAGTGTTCGAAGGGGCTAATAATACCAAAGACGTTGATTATCGGTTATTCATGATTGATATTTTGTTTGATTCCTTGGTTATTCGTGATGTGATACATGTGAAATGATACACCATCAAGCAAGAGAGACCGGTAATGATGTGATGGGAAATGATGTTGATGTCAAAGAAGAACATGGGATTAGAGTGGAAGGAAATTAATTTCATTTTCACCGAATAGTTCTATATAGTGTCTATAATGTTGGATAACATGATAGAATTTTTCAAAGTCATGTTGGTTGATAATTCCATGATTTAATATATGAACTGATTCAACGATCATGTGAATTTTTCACCTATGATTGAATATAATGATAATATGAAGAATCAGTGATTCGAGATGGAAATATGATCAAATATTCATTCTTTGTATATCTTGTTGTATCATTCCTCTTATGTTGATGTGTTGTGTAGGGAATTGATGATCTAGCTTAAACTAGATTGTAATTCAGGGTTAATGTGAGTTACTTTTCCTTCCCAGTAGTAGTTTAGTTAGTTCCTATGAAGGAAGGAGGAATCCTGATTAGCCTCGTGGTGGTTCTTGAATTTAGGGTTATTGTATACATCCTAATGTGTATGGGAGATTCCCTTAGACTTTACCCAATGTCAAAAGCCAGGAAATTCAATGTAGGTATGCACTGAGGCACCCAATATGTGCATATATTGTAGACATTCTAGACAGCTGAAGAAGTTATATTTTATATTTTATGCTCTCCATTTTTTCACGGGATCATCAGCACTTGAAATTACTATGGTTCATCATGTGCTTCATGGTTTAAGTTGTTTCAGCCACCAGAATTTGGAATGATGCTTCTTCAATTAGTCTAAGAGTCTCCGGATGAATAATATATGGGTCTAAAGAATGTAAGAGGTGCCATCACCATTGATTTATATTTAGTGACTTATTTATTTGATATTGGTGCATCTCATTTGTTCATATCAACTCATGTTGTCAATGTACTAAATTTTACTACTGATACTTTATCATATATGGTGGATATTATTAAACCCCTCAAAATGAACAGAGTTAAGAGTCGTTGTTGTCTTTCTTGTTTCTACTCTTTATCAAATATTAACCTGACTTGGGATTTTATGGTTCATGATATGAATCCCCTAATATCATATTCAGGATGTACTAGATCATTGGTAATAAACCCAAATTGACTACTATCATTAATTTGTCTCCTTACCTAGACGGATTGTGTGTGTCACATATTTGAGTTAGAATTGGACTTGAGGTTGAGTAGATACAGACTTTATTATCGATATTTATGAAAATTAATGTCATGTTTTTAATTTTCAATGGAGTGTGAATCTTTGATTGATGGTCTCCCTCCATTATTCATAGAGTTTCCTAATGTTTTTCCATATTTGTTCTCTGGTTTTCCACTAGAAAGAGAGTTAGTGTTTTCTTTTTACTTATTTTCTGGTAATCATCCATTTTTTATAAAATATTACCATATAAAACTAGATTAAATGATATATTTTATGACTAATTTGGATTAATTTCAGAGAAATTCTATATATGCCCGAGTGTGTCACCTTGGGTTGCACCAATTCAATTTGCAAAAAAAATTAATGGGTCAAATTGAATTTTTGTTAATTACATGAAACTGAATAAAGTCACACAAAATAAAAATTATATTTTTACCATGGATTGATAATCATTTTGAAAAATCGATGTGGGAGAAGTGGTTCTTGAATACTGATCTTCTATCTGGTTATCACCAGTTGGGAATAGAAGAATCTGACATTAAAAAACTTCCCTCTAAAATAGGTATGGACAATATGAGTATGTTTTAATGCAATTGTTTCTAACTTATTCTCATTATGTCATTATTCATTTGATGAATATTATCATACATGAGTAACTTGATACGTTTTTGGTGGATATTTGGATAACCATTAGGTACTGGTTGAGTTTTATTATAACAATAGTTACATGTATGTGATCAGAATGTCTCCTTTGGAGGCCTTGTACAGTCAACCTTGTTTGTTTCAGTTGTGTTCATAAGAAATTAATTGAAATTAAATTTATTGAATGAGATTGGTCTAAAATATGTTTGAAAATATTCAATTGATTCTTTATATAATTTTGATGGAATAGAGCCGATATAAATATTATGTTGATCATCATTATAGATTATTGGAGTTTACAGTTGATGACAATGTCCACTTGAATGGTTCACATTGTTTAGGTCATCATCAAATTGGGAGGTAGGGAATATTTTACCTTTTTTGGTACCTTTATAGGTTAGTGAGTATTTGGGGAAAGTTTCTTACAATTTATCACAACCAAGACCATTGATATCGATAAAAAAAATTCCATGTATCTTAGTTATAGATGTATCATTATAACCCCTATCATGTCTTGAGGTGGAAGGATCTTAATGTTGAGCCCGATTTATCCTTCATTGAATATCTGGTCATGATAGTTGATTCTGAGGAAGATTTACTTCTTGAGAGGACTATATCATTGGTATGACTTCTAGGTAAGTATGGTTCTGATTCACATTAGATGCGGTAGCGTGAGACACTACTGAAAGAGATGTGGCCTCATATATTTGATGTGGGAACTTTTGGATATGATTTATGGAAATAAAATGTTTTTATGGTGGAGAGGTTATAAATTCTTTCTATTATTTATTTTTTCAATCATCCTATTATTTATGGTTTATAGCTTTTGTCTAGAATCTGTTATACTTGATGTCTTCTAATAGATTACATGTTGTGTAAATATATCACATGTTGTTTAATGTTCACCAGGTAAAAACCCTAAAAATGGTGCACTACATGAAATGATTAAAAGGTGTGTACAATTAACATTACATGAAATTGAAAAAATATTATTTTAATAAAGAACAGTGGTATTTTTTGTTTTGATTGACCTTTGGGTATTTCCCATCATGTAATTGAGATACACAACATGTAAATCTCACGGACTATGAGTTTTAGGCATGGGAATGATCTTTTTTTCATTCTAGTTGTAGACTTACAACTCATGACCATTAACCATACATAGGTGATTTTTAAGAATTTCAATCCCTCTAGATCATCCATTCAGTGATTGATCATCATGTTGGTTGCGTTGCATGTCTTCCAGTAAGTTGTCTACCAATCTAAACCCTTCTCTATTTCTGTCCATGGTGTTGGATAGATCTTCTTGAAATTAATGGATCTAACCTCTATATTTTTGAATATTGTATCTAGGTTTTAATCCTAAAACTTATGTCTCATCTTTCATCATTTTAATGTCTCTTTATATTTGTTATTTTCTATGATTACTTGTTGGGGGTTTTGTTTGATACTTTCGAAGTCATTAAACCTTAAATTTATTGATTTTCTAAATTATATATCAATTTATTTAAGAAAACTCCATTTTAGGAAAATTATTATTTTGAATTATGTGGTATGGATTTTTGAAAAAAACCCAATTCTAATGGAATTGGAATTTGGGGCATATTTTGAAATTGATGTAATTGAAAAAATGATTGGAGAAATTCATTAGAGAAAAGTGGATTAAATTAAATTGACACAAAACTATGATTGATTTTTTATTGAAAATGGATTAAATGAATAGAAACAATGTTTTAGATTTGAAATCTATTTGGAAAATTGAATCTAAATAATTTTCAATTTGAATTCTAAATGATACTTGATTTGAAATTAAATGATTTTCCCATTATTGATTGATTGATTGAGAACTTGTGATCCTAGGATGTAAAGGGATTATTTGGGACAAGAATTATATGATTATTATTCCTAAGGAATTTATTTACTATGAAAATTATAAAATTCCTAGTTAAGAATATATTTCCTCTTATGGGAAGACGATCAGTCTTGTTTGTCCTCTTCCTGAGGCACCTATGGACACATTCTTTCCATGACCACTATTATGATATGGGTGAG
This sequence comes from Viscum album, assembly GCA_963277665.1. NCBI lineage: Eukaryota > Viridiplantae > Streptophyta > Magnoliopsida > Santalales > Viscaceae > Viscum > Viscum album. The sequence goes on along the minus strand of OY728128.1, from coordinate 787,731,901 downwards.
GATTCTATCACTAGAAATAGTCATAGCACAAGACAGAATACTATGGTGCTTGTTGTAATTATTTTTGATATATATATATATATATATATATATTACATTTATTTTAAAACTATTTATTTCATTCCATCATATTTTTTAAACTATTTTATTTAAAATAATTATTTAATCCATTGTTTGAAATGATTCCAGTCATTTTAAAATAAATTCATTTTTTGTTTTAAATATTTATATAGATCGTCATGAAATTTTTATTTAATTTTAAAAAATAAATTGGTTTATTATTTGGGAATATATTATGGGAAAATTGTTGAGACACTACTAGGATTTATAGCTCACATCCAACCTTTCTCATTGGGAACATGTATATATTTTTATACCCAGCCCAAGAAAATGTAAATAATCACATGGATGTAGTGTATATCCCTGATCCATCAGTCTTAGAGTCATGATTAGTTTTTTCAATTTTAGTTTTACCTTTATAGTCTCTATGTACCTTGAAGTTATACTATTTTTTGTTTTTTAATATACCTATTTCAATTATGGTACTTTCTCCATATGGAGTTTTGATCATACTGATTTTTATTCATTATCTTTTACTATTAATGTGGAAAATTAATTCCATCTTTTATCTTGTATGATTATAGGTTCTAGTCACCAAAATATTGGGATTGGGATGGCCCTTCCGTCCTTTTTAAAGCATGGTCAGTTGTTATGGTACCCGGGTAACTTGGCTAGTTCATGAAAAAAAATGTTTATATAATGACATCATGTTGTTTTTAGGTAAATCACATTTAATCAAGTTAATAAATCATATTGTATTACCCAATATAAATGAATATTATATAGTAAAAAAAATAATTTCCCCAATCAAATAACGAATGGAATCACTTGAATCCATGGAATCAAAAATTGGGTCTTCAAAATTGAAAATCATGAGGTGAGATATTAGGATTATATATAATAGATTATTATGAAATAAAATGTATGTTATATATTATTTATTTAAAAGTTATTTACATTACATAATCCATCTAGATAAATAATATGGATGGTATCATTTCAATAATTTCCTTGATCAATTACAATATATGTCTAAAAATTATGACATGGTTGAAAAACACATTTTTGGCCCTTTATAAAACCCCCCTTTAGAAATAAGAAATATACTTTATCATTTAAATAAGTTTAATGAAATATTTTATAAAATTAGGGAAAATTAAATTAAATATAAACTATTAAATCATATATAGAAGGATTCATATAAAATGATAAAATATATTGAATGACATGTTCACACATAAACATTAAAAGGATAATCTTTCTGCAATTTGATGAAAACCCCATAAATAAATAGTTAATATTTATTTAAGACATTAAAATTAATTTTAGGTAGTATAAAATAACAAAAATAAAGTATTGTGGCCTATATAATGATTTTTGTAAGATCATCTAATTAACACATAATTTTAAATAAGGAGGTTCCTGGCAGTGAAGAATATAAGGGGTCAGTTTTACATGCAAGAAACATCTTATGTTAAAATATGTTTCATGGAGAAATAAAATTTTAAGTGGATATATAAAGAAAATGAATATACAATGAAAATTATGAGTGTTTTTATAAATATAAAAAATTTAATAGATAATATAACATTCACAATCAATCATTAATTGAAAATAAGATTGGAAACAAGGGAGTATTATTTGATTAGTATTTTAATCAAAATCCCATTTCAAATTCGTCATCTTTTAAATAAAAAATAAACTCTATATATATAATGATATGTATATTAATAATAAACCATTAATATGATTAAATAAATTCATTAGTAAAAAAATAACACTATATTAATTTTATCATTATGCATAAATAGAAAAGTTATTTTAGAAATGAAAATTTGAGAGAAGAAATTATTTCATTGTGTCCATGCATACTAGATTTATTTCAAATGCCATATATGAAAAACATAAATATCATAGTCACCTATTTAATGATACTTATTATATAATATTTTCAAAACATAATTTATAATTATTATCTTTATGTATATTATTAAGCTATTATATATTTTTGATAGCGGGTGTCAGTAATCAAAATAGTTTTGAACTTGTTTCGTAATACCATTTTTCTTCATTATTCTCACAATTTCAATATTTATTGGATCATAAAAGGTACTTTAATCGATGTTTAATAATTATATATAATGTTATAAATACATTATATTGGATTTTTTATGATCATTATAGGTTAATTTTTGGATAAGCACGATTCGATGATTCTTATACAACCAAAGGCATTTCCTTAAATAATGAGATAAAATTTTATATTAATTGTAAAAAACTAAATTAAATATTTATTTAATAATTTAATAAATTATATCATGTGTTACCGAAGTGTAAATCCACATATTATTCCATGATATAAATTTACAATTTTGATCAAGTATGCATTTAAACCGACCCAAAGAAGGACATACAAAAATAAATGGATGATTATGAAGTTATTTAGTTGTAATATTATAATAAAAAATCATTATTAAATTATTTATTTCATTTTATTGAGATTTATAAGATATTTAATTAATTATAAAAACTATATAACCTAAAATAACTTATTTTTTAGTATGAGGAAATAATTTTTTTCTTTTAGAACGCTCTTTTAGAAAATTGAATTTACCACCATTTTTTATTCCACATATTATTAATAGCTTGTGTAATTTAAGAGTAAAAATATATATAGTTTCATAAAAATCATATTTATTTATTAAAACCCTTATCATGACTATCTGTGTAATGTGGTGATGTAAATAAAATAAAAAATTAATTATTACATAAATGAAGTAGTCCAAACATACACATAGATCTTGATTCCATTTTTCATTGAATGGGTAAATAGAGTAATATAGAAAATAATTTAATTATTTAATATGTTATAAAAAAAATAAATTAAATTTTTAAATCCACACTAGGTTTATCCTTCTAAGGTGGTTAATTAACATCAATCATGTTTCATCATGGTGGTGGTATTCTAAAAATCAAAAGAATCATGGTTTATTTTTCCTTAAAGCTGAAGTGAATAGTGTTTAATTCAAGAACCATCATTATAAAAAAAATAAAATTTTACCAATTATAATTATCTTATCAATTAAAATGGTATAATTTAGTTTTAGTAAGAATAATTGAACATATAAAAATAATTTAGAAATGAGTGATTTGAAATATATTAATAACTTATTGGATTACCACCTTTTGATGGGGATTAATCATTAAGGGATGGTATTTTGATAATACAATAAAATATTGATGGTTTATAAGAATATTTTGTATATATTTAGGTATGTTTTGGGATGAAAATAATGGTCAGTGTTTTCATAGTGTGTGGGGAGATGAGTTACAAATTTATTATATAAAAGGGGTGGAATTTATTCAAATACTAAAAATAATTTAAAAATTGGAAGTCACTATTAGGGATTGTGGAACAAAAATTGTCAAATAATTTAGAGGGTATGATATCGGGTATATATTTTATTCAAACATCAATTCCCAGACATGTTTTAAATATATGTTTTTTCTTCTCCTCCTTGTCAAAACCTTTTTAAAACATTATATTTTTATCTAGGTAACTAGTTTTCCCAAAAGTAAATTATTCGGTTTTGTTGAAAATAAAATAGTAGCAATGAAATATCTTTTTCCTCATGTTTCAAAATTTCAACAAATTTTTATTATATTTAATTTATAAAAGTAATAAAAACTAGAATAAAATCACTAAATGTATAATATATAATTTTTTTTAATATATATAACTTATGTTCTAAAATTTCAAAAATGGTTTTGTAATTAAAACCTGTTTTTAAATTTAAATATTCAATTTCAAAATATATTTTTGGAATTATAATTTTTTTTTCATAAAAATACAATTCATCCTTATATACTAGTAATTTAGTAAATTTAATTAAAATTTTAAATTATCTACTTAGAAATATTAAACAAAAAAATAAAACCATCATGAAAAATATGAAAATTTTATTGTTAGTTAAATTTAAAATTTAAAAACCAAAAATTAAGTACATTTTTAAAAATTAAATTATAAAATTAATAAATTTTCTTTTAAATTAAAATGTATTTTATAAAAAATGTCATTTATTAAAAAATGGTCATCTAAAACATAATTTTTTTTAATCTTATTTCATATAGACTTATAAATAATTAAATATTTATATATTATTTTATAAATTTAAATGTTTACTATTAAAAAAATATTTAAGATCAATTTAATTTATTAAGATAAAATATAATATGCATTTTAATGTGGTTATTTTAAGCCATCATTTTCAAAATATTAATAAAAATAATAATAACATATTATTAATTTAATTAATTATCATGTATTTATCTACTTATTATAGTATTATTAATAACATTTTAAAATATTGTGATTTATTTTAGTCTAGTTTTGTTTTAGTTTGGTGTTTTGTATTTATCTACTAATTATTATATTATTCATTTAATATTAATATCTTATGCTTTACAATGTTACTTTTCTCTATTTAAGCAACAATATTCATACATGGAATCATGTACGCCAGTCTGTATATACCGTAGTCATTTAAAATCAATCAGATATCTTTCACAAAAAAAATAATATCTAATACCTTATACCAAAATGAAAACACATATTCCCTGAAAAACTAATTCATATCATTATCCCCTTGTTCATAAAGTCACACACTAGTTTATATATAATATGATACCCAAAATGACATAATCTTCACCAAAAATATCATTGATTGCCCCTTAATTAAATCAAAAATAAATTCCAAGGCAATCCATACTATCGAAATAGAATTTCCCAAAATCTATCAACCCATTATTGCAAAAAAAAGCATATATTAAACATATGAGCTATCCATACCTCATTTATATGTTCTCCAATATATTTCCCCCAAAATTATACCATTTTTATGATATCACTATTCATGGTTATTTATCACTATTAATATATATTTCCATACATTTTAGAAAAAATATTAAAGAAAAATCCTTATATGCTTCAAAAAATATCCTCATAAATTTTAGAATATACACGAATATCATCGATAACTATAAATCACCAATGAAAAAAATATGATTATAAGGATTTAATTCCAATTATTATATCAACCACTATACCTTAACTAAGACAAAGAATGCCTCCATTTTCCATCATAACAAGCATATACTAATATTCATAATTATTTATGTATCTTTCCATATTTGGTTATAATATAAATTTTATTAATGATGCCTAACTTTCTCATCTTTATTTTTGTGATTATTTTTCAACAAAATTAAAAATAAAAAATTATTATGATAATATCCAACATATCCAGAGTGAATACTCATAAGTATATGAAAGACCAGTCCTAAGATGTATTCTCCAATGACATATTCATTTGAACCTATATAATATCATTTTAATTAGCTTCTACATTTTTTATACAACAACTCTCATGGTTATACATAGGTTATATTAAAGTATGCTCTATCATAGGTCGTAATCTACTCCATTATATGTAATTTGGAAATAAATCATTCATAATGGTTTGCAAAGAGAATGAGGTTGACAAAATAATATCCCATGGGAGTCTCTAGCCAGGTGTCTAGTTTTTTTCAAACTCACCATGAACGAGAGTGATGATAAATTCAATTATTATTTAGCCTTTAGGTTCATTAACCTTAATTGAATCTTTGTCATAGTATCATCTATAGTACAGTATCTACATAAGGATGTTATTTCTATGAAAATAACTAAATCTCTAATTAAAAAATTATTTTATTCCATCTTTTACTTATCCTTACCAATTAGAATTATCCCAAGGGATTCTTATAAACATATCTTCGATTAATCATCATAATATTAAATCAAAAACCTAAAAGGTTTTTTGTACCACTAATATTATAATCAGCATTAATTTATCAAACATTAATGAAATTTTTAACTCTTAATTTTCCTTCAATTTATATCATCTTAATCTCAAATGTTTCCTAAAATCTATACTAACACTAATAATGCGACTGCACAATCATGACCATCTCATATATATAAAAAACCTAAATATTTTATTATAATATCTTCCCAAAGACAATTAATTTTAGACATGTATATAATTTGAATAAAATATTAACTATAAAACCCCATTTTTTGTAAAAAATAAAAATTTCTAACTTATTTACAAAACTAATTATTCTACAATGTGTCTTCAACGTCTCTCAATAATTCACCACATAAGATATTGTTATAGAAACATCATACTTTTCCTTTATTCATAACCTTGTGAAATGGAAATATAATAAAGGTGTGTTCCCAATGAATAAAATGTTTAAGCATTACCATTAACATTATAATATATAAAAGCTACATAAAATGAGAATATGGGTATTTTTAGGATTCATAAAAAAGTGATACATAATTAAGAATGTATAATAAACCATGGAATAAGTCTTATCTTATCATAAAACATGAATCAAAAGTGTGTGAAAACATGAGTTAATAAATATTCTACAAGAGATCATAACATAGTCATGATAAAAATTATAAAAATATACAACAATAATAAAATATGTCATAAACATTAATATAGGGAAATGTTTCATTCATGATCCACACTAATAGGGCCCACACTTATAAAAAAATTAAATGTTCTCAGGAATACATATCTCAGGATATATAATCTTTTAAACAATAAATTTGAGGGTGATACCGTATCTCATCTATCATTCATCTATATATGTGGGTGATATATAAAAATCATTCACATGTTATATGATCATTAATCCATTGAATTAAATTTCGTTTCAGAAAACATTCAAATGAAAATAATTCAATTTTTATAGCATAAATAACCCAAGGAAAAAAATGGATTTCATTCAACACATCCTAAATAACATAATGAAATAAAATTGGTGTCATTTTTTTAAAATTTATTGAGATAATTAAGCGTCAATAATTCCATAAATAATTACAGACTCATAAATACATCAAAATTAAAAAGATATTTAATAATTTCTTGTAACATTATAATTTTATACCATTCAATAAAGATGATAATTTATGTAGAATTTACACCATTTAGATAAATGGTATCCAGATTAGATTTTAATTTCCCTAATCAATGAATCAATGACATACTGGTGAAAAAACTTCAATAAAATAAATCAAACAAACGGTATTCCTAAATTAAAGGCATCAGGTGAATACATTGGTTTGTATATAGTGGTTGATTTGGAAATAATAATTTATATATGGATCATTCCCCTAAATGAGATGGATACTAAATAATTAATCCATTGATATAATTTTATTGTATTATTTTCATAATTTCCATTATCATGTTTAAAATATTCTAATTAGTAATGACTTATATGAAAAATGTTTTTTGATGTTCTAAAAATACCTTGGAAATAAGAAATATTCTTTATATTTTGAAATAATTTTAAAGTATGATATTATATAACTAGAAGAATAATAATTCCATTGGAACGCAGGAAAATTAACAAATAATTTCTATAAAATAAAAAGGATGGAAGAATTATATTTTTCAAACATAAATGAAAAAAAATATAAATTTGGAATTTTAATGGAAATGAATGATGTTGAAAACAAAAAAATTCATTAAATTTTCTAAAAGAAATTAATGTGGTAGAAAATTATAGTATTAATTTCATTGGGAATATATCAGGAAATTTTCAGGATAATCCAATGAATTAAAACATGTAAGGAGGTGGATTCCCGGTTGAATAGAAGAGAGGGTTTATCTTCACATAAAAGAAATGATTTGGGTAAAAATATGATTCCATGTGGAATGGAATTTGTAAGAGACATGTAAAAACCCATCAATATCAGGAGAAAATGATTTATGATTTAAAATAAAATCAAATTCAATATGTAGAGTATGAATCAAAAAAATATTGACATGAAAATAATATGGGTAATGAAACTTTTATGGTTTGAATAATTTTTTAATCAAAAATTCTTTTCAAATTCAGAATATTTTTTATCCATATAAAAAACAATATTTTGATCATAAAAACTATAAAATATTATTAAGTATTTTCATAAAAAATTAATCACACAATATTAATGGTATCATGGTGAACAATAAGAAATATATCTCAAGGGATGAAAATTTGAGATAAGAAATCCTTACCTGTTTTCCCTGCTAATTAAATGCACTCAATGATCTTATATAAAAACATAAATATATTAATAACCTATTTCATAATATTATTCATATAACCTTTTATAAAGATTATTTATAAGTAATATCTATATATACATTAGTTATCTATTATCTTTTTTTATATCGGATGGGACAAATTTTTATCATTGTAGAATGTCAATTTTTTTCACTATAAAACATTTTAAAATTTTATGGAATATTTTAAAAGAAAATAGAAATGTTGGCATGGCTTTCTAGGTGTTGAGGATCCTACATATTGATAAAATAAACATGTTAAATTTATAATATCATGACTAAATAATTGTTACGGAGTAATTGAATAACTCTCAAACAAAGTTTCATATGTTAAATGTGAGACCACCATTGAATTTAAAATTATGATTTGACACTATGTGTGATATAATTATTATCATTGTATGGGTTTTTTTAATTTCCTTCATGGGTTTAAATAATAAAATATAATTAATTAATTAATAAATAATTTAGTTAATTTTTGTGACCAAATATCCTCTTATAAAATACATGTTCTATTCATTCCCATTGGTCAGCTTAATAACCATAGAATTATTGATAGGGTCATGAAGGATAGATTGGATAGTGAAAATGAGATCATGGATTGAAGATCAATATTCAAAGGGGATGTCTTCTCTGATAGATTTTGGGGATCTCGTCAACAACAATGACATAGAACCATTTTTCATTACTGATCGATCTAAACATGTGGTGGGATTATTTTTTATATTTGATTTAGCCCCATTTGATAATATCAATTAAAAAGTGAATATTTATTTCTACATAATTTATTCACGAGTTGATATTTGAATTATGGGTTCGAAATTATCTTCCTAGAATTATAATTTATGTTTTTTTATAATTATTTGTTATTTATTATTCATTTTTCATTATCCCAAAAATGGATCTAGTCCAGCCCAAAAAATGGCTGAGGTTTATTCCACATGTTTGTTTTTTATGCATGTCCCTCAACATTTTACACACATTCATCCTAATTATTCCATTTTTATTGGTTCGATGAATACCTAGATACCAATAATTATGCATTCGATATTTTTAATAATGGATCATTTTCATAGGGTTGGATTCATGATCAGCAACATTTTTGCGGTGTGATGTGGTGTAATTGGGGATAAGAGATAGAGTGAAGGAGGATTGGGTGTTCATCATTTATCAGTTTTTGGATTCATTAGAGAGTAATAGTGGGATGGAAACATGAGAAGAATGGGTGGCTAGAATCTAGAAACTGGTGATAATCAGTGTTTGATCAAAAAAATAGTCACATTTAATCGGTTAGATTTGAAATTTGAATAAAGGAGGAGGAGATGAGAACGCAACCTCATGGAAACTAGTGGTTTCTCGAAAATCCAAACATATATTTTCATATTTCCTATGAGCAAGAACTATATAGTCCCCAAGATCTGGTGGTTATTATTTTTTGAAAACATAATATCACATATAGTGTATACCCTATACACATTGTGTAACCCATATCTAGTGGATTATCACGTACCCATGTGGTACATTGACATGCGCACTACTATGTCCATGGCACTGGCCATGGTACATGGGAATAACTATGTACTAATAAATATCCAGAGAACCCAGAAACTAATAGAGTGTACGGGAATGAATTGATTACATGACAACAATCTGATGTAAATGGGAAATGAATGATGTACACAAGAATGGTTCAGAGTACATGGGCACACCCAGTGTAGAGAATAAATGTAGTGTATAACTAGTACATATCTTGTGCATTAATCAGGGTAGTATGAGGCCCATAATCTCTCCATGATAGACTAGTATCTTAAGTGGGTATTCCCTCGGTCCATTCATATGAGGATATAGTGAGGTATCACATCATAAGCATATGGTGTTATCCCCTCTATTGTATTAGTTTCATATAGTTTTTAGGATTCACTTTGTGTGTCATAGGGTGTGATCCTCTTTCATTTATTAATCCCTATGTAGGGTTAGGTCTCACATGACATTTGTACCAAGACATTTGACATCCTATCTAGTTAGTAATTTTATTTAGTCTCGTAATCTTATATATTCCATGGGTTAGATGCTCTATCTCTATGTCGATATATTTATATTTACATTAGCTATTTTGTTACGATGAAGCCTGATAAGAAAAACATTTCAGATGATCTCTATCATTTTTATTAAACTCAAGGGGTGATTTCTCCAATATGAATGTTACCTCGAAACCTAGAGTAAGAATACTAGGCCGTCAGTATGGTTTTGACCTTCCCTTGAGACTTGGTGTTTATATTTAATATATATGGGTTATTATTGTTATATCTCATATTCTAATAAACAAGACTTTCTGACGACGAAATGAATACACTCCTGATGTTTTATATTTTGTGAATATGGGGTGTCCTACTAGGTGAGTATATACTCAACCCTACATGGGTGATTCTCAAACATGTCATTTCATTTCAAATTTATAATTACATTAATAGAGTCCATGGTAGGCCAAAAATAGGATGAGCATAGTTAAACTAGAAAGTCCATGGTTCTTACTAGGCATTGCAATTGATTGTAGTCCCCTTCTTTGAATGTTGGGATAATTTTAATGCTTTGGTGCACATGTATTTTTATGTTTATGCTTTTCATTACATGTGTCACACGCTGATTGGGGACATAGATGTTTGCATTTATTTTTATGAGTTATATTTTACCGTTTATAATGTTCTGAGTCTTTGGAGATGTTTTCATGTTTAAAATTACATTTCTTGGGTCACAAATGTTTGTGATATGCTTACTCACCACTTGTCTCCATCCTCTGGACTATTATAGGTTATATTGGGGTGTTACGAATTGTTTAACACATGGGAGGTAGGCCTCGGTGGGTCGGATCATGATATAGTGGTATTATAAGTGGCCATATTTTGATCAGACATTAGAGTTTGTTTAGTTTTGAGGTTTGGTTTTGGAACTGGGGAAACATTGATAATATTGTAGGATCGAAATAGAGATGTAGATGCTCAATATACAAGAGGGGGGGTGAATTGTATACTTTAAAAATTCCTTTGGAACCATTAAATTTAGTTATGATTAACTATGTTTTCATTAAATAAAGGAAAGTTCTAAGTTTAACAAAGTTAAACTAAGTAAATTCACAACACCTCTAACACCAAATGAAAACTAGGAAAGAGATTCCGATTGAGGTTTCCGGAAATATGGTTCCATAAATTTAAACTTATCAAAAGATTACAATATGAGATTTTACCTTAAAGCATATAGAATTTTAAATGAAACAAAGTAAGGAAGTATAAGAAAGTTATACATTCCTTAAGATACAAATTTCAGCGGAAATAAAACAAGTAGTTAAACTACAAGTAACAAGATAATAGTCTTTTAACCCAAAGAGAAGGGTATCCAACAACCTTGGATAAAGGTCCCTTGATTTATACTTTCAAGAAAGTCTGTCTTACCCACCCCAGGGTAAGCCCTCGATACGAAGATCGGAGTCTCTGTCTTGCTATCCCCGCAAGCCCTCAACATCAAGGTAGTTGGCAGCCTCTGTCTCCCTCAGCAAGGAAGCCCTCGAACTTCAAGGTAGTCGGCACCTCTATCTTCCTATCCTCGGAAGCCCTCGAATGTAATCACCAACATTCGGAGTCGCATGAAGCTTTGAGAGTTGATAAGAGCCTCTCTCTCTAGAAATCACTTCAAGCAAATTAGTCATCCTTTCAGCACTTTCATCAGCTATCAGCACCGAGCTCTTTCAAATGAGCTCCTATTTATAGGTAAGGTCGGCTCCTTCTTCAACGGTCATATTTTCCTTAAATATCGGAGGGACCTGTACACGTGTCACTTAGACAACGGTTAGTTTATAACAAAACAGACGTCATAGTTTTATAACAAAACAAATGTACCAGAATGTACGACATCGTTTTAATTCTGACATAAAAATTCGGAATGAAAACTTCAGAGTGAAGGTTCGGAGTGTAAGGAACAATAATAAAGAATAGACAAATTTTAGAAGTGTAAGAAATATAAAAGTTTGGAGTCTAACAAAGATATTTTTTCGGAGTCTGAATTAATTCAGAGTGTATAAAACAAAGATACTCAAATTCTGTTTAATAGGTGAATTCGGAATGAGAATTCAGAATAGGAATTCTTCATCAGAAACCGTAGTGAGAATTCTTCAACAGGATTCGTAATGAGAAATCGTCATCAGAATTCGTAATGAGAATTCGTAATGAGAATTCTTCATTAGAGTTCATAATGAGAATTCTTCGTTAGAATTCGTAATGAGAATTCTTCATCAGAATTCGTAATGGGAAATCGGAATGAGATTTCTTCATTAGAATTCGTAATGATAATTCGTAATGATAATTCTTCATTAGAGTTCGTAATGAGAATTCTTCATCATAATTCGTAATGAGAATTCTTCATGAGAATTCGTAATGAGAATTCTTCATCAGAATTCGTATTCTGAATCTGGAATAGAACTTAGTCAGAGTTCATATCCGGAATTCGGAATGAAACTTCCTTATAGTTCTTATCCAGAATCCAAATCCTAAAACAGAATGCTTTATATCAAAGTTTCAATGATTCCGAGAAAATGAATCTGAATCTCATACTTAAGAAAAATATGGATGAAAATATGATAAGGAAAATTTTTCTTATAAATGTGATTTTCCTTAAGAAAGCAATTTTTCTTATAAAAGAGATTTTCCTTAAGATAAGGTGTTTGTGATTTTCAAAACAAGAAGGAATGGAAAAGTAATATGGAAAACCCTATTGAATCAACAATCTCCCCCTTTTTGGAAAGCCCAAACATCCTTACGAAAAAAAATTCTAAGAAGAAAGAAAAAACAGTAAGGCTTATCTCCCTTTTCTTTAAGGATATTGATGAATACAACTAACTCCCCCTTAGGCTTTGGAACTCTAAGGATCGTATTCAGATTTCCGGAGTGATAGATAAGAATGTCTTCTTTAATGAAAAAGCTCCCCCTTAAACAAACTCTTATTAGAGTTTTTCTTTTTCTTAAGGATCTTTTTCTTCTCCCCCTTTGATAAACTCTTATTAGAGTTCTTCTTTTTCTTAAGGATCTTTTCCTTCTCCCCCTTTGTGATTTTCAAAAAGAATTGGAGGGAATGGAAAAAAATAACAAAGTACCTGAAATATTAGTAATGACAACAAAAGAAACGATAGGCACAAATTTCATTAGGTTTGAAATCTCGACAACAAAGAAAAGATTACAACAAAAAGATCGGATTTGGTTATTTCGGATCTTTTTCCTTTGACATGATCCCCTTTAGAATAGTCTTGATCTTCTTTAGGTCTTTATGATCTTCTTCATCTTGCTTCTCTAAGTCAACTATTCTTTCGGATTGAGCTTCAATTTTTTCTTCCTGGGATTTTAGCTTTTCTTCCTGAGCATTGATCTTATCTTCCTGAGCCTTCATCCTTTCTTCAAAATCGATCTGATGATCTCTTTCAAACTTCGAGTTTTGAGAAACGGAATTCAGCTTCCCATTCAGATCTCTCACTTCTTGAATCCGGACGTTCTTTTCTTCTGTCAGCTTCTCTTCAAAGGATGAAGTTAACTCATTTATCTTCTTGTCATCGGTTTCAAATGCATCTTTAACATTGTCTTGAAACTCATCGAACAACCTCATCTCTTCCACAGTCTTCTTCGACCAATTTTTCATCCTCTTGCATGATTTTCTATGAGCTTCGTAACCAACAAAGAAGGTTTTGAACTGAGCCTCTATTTCAACACACTTGTCCATAACCATAGATACGGAGTCAGTTTTCTGATTTAAAGCATGTTGGAGCATTTGGCATCTTGAATCAATACTTGAGAAGGTCGGAATGGTTCCCACCAACTTCTTCAAAGACTGAACAACAAAATCATGCCCCACTAAAGATAACTCCGAATCTGAAACTTTTCATGCAGAAATTTCTTCTTCAACAAGTTCAAGCTTTCTCTTTGAAGAGCTACCAACTTCCTTCCTCTTCCTAACTTTTGAGCTCGGAGTATCAGCAAGAATTTTCTTTCCCTTGTCTTTTTCCAGAATTGAATCCTGTTCCGGAGTTCTCTTCTCACTACCAGAAACTTGAACAACATTATCTTCTTCATCAGCGACTTCCTGAACACGAACCCCTACGATTTCCTTTTGAGAAACATCAAGTAAAAGATTTTCTTCTTCTACATGATAAGAAAATTCTTCTTCTCCTTTCTCTTCTTATATTGCTGGAGTAACTAGCTTCGAAGATTCAGCTTTAGAAGTTCGGAGTGATAAGTGTTCCGAAGGTGTCCCCTTGTAATCATCTACTTGTTTCAGCACATCTCTGGTTTCACTACTTCCTTCAGCACCCTCTTCTACTTGTTTAACTTGCTCAACTTGTTCTACTTCCACAATATTCTTAGTAATAGCTTCTTCCGGAGAAACAAAATTTCTTCCTGGAGTCCCAGGTAGAGATTCCAAGGAGAAGGATCTCGGAACTGGAATAGTTTCTGAAACCATTTCATTGAATTTCAACAAGGCCTGAGCTACCTCAGCCTCAGACATATTCTTCTTGAGCATCTTTTGCTTTGCTTGTTTTTCCAGCTCATCAGCAGTTTTCTCCTTCAAGGCCTTAGCCTCTGCATGGTCCAATCCGAACGGCGGATCCCCTTCTTTCCTTTTCTCTTTATCAGCTCTCCACTTCATAACAACCTCATCAGGATAGGCTTTCTTCTTCTTGGGCTTTGGATGTGCGGAATGGACTTCCATAGACTTAGGATTCTCTACTTGTACTTCCACTTCTTTCAGCTTACTCTTTCTTACTGGCTTAGACGATTCCGGTTCAGTAGCCTTCGGAGCCACTTCTTCTTGATTTGGCAAATCTAAGAACTCATCAGTTTCCTTGTTGAAAGCCACATCCATCCTCTTAAGAGTACCATCACTGACCAGCATGATCTTGCAAACTCTTGGCTTAGATTTTCAAGCCTCCTTGAAAGATTCAATGCACCGAACAATTAACTTGGAGAGGATTGCTGGATACATAATAATCTGAGCTCTCAGATTTCCTTTTTTCAAATTTTCAATAGTAAGAAGAATATGCTTAATCAAGTTGAACTTCCATAGATTTATCAGGAATTCTATGATATAAATCTCACTATTCTTCAAGCTATCATTATCACCTTTCCTCGGTACGATAAGTCCTTGCACCCACAACTCTAGAATCTGGAAATTTGTAGATAGACTTGCAATCTTTGGAGCCTTGCCATCAGCCAGTCCGAGAGTTTCTAAGGATTTTTCCGTGTTGAAGCTACCCTTAGAGTCTGGCAACACATGTGAAATAAACTTGGCTTCTCCTTCATAAGACAACCCTACCAAGCTTGCATCCTTGGAGTGAGAAAGCTTCTAAGTCTTTCCATAAGACTTAAAAGAGAACTTCTCCCTATTATCTTCCTTAAATAAGGAAACTGATTCATAGAACTCGACAAGTAAGTCTGAATATACTTCATCTTGGTTCCCAGTTTTTGACACCGCAACATCTTCCCAGCCATTCAACTTAATATTTTTTGAAATAATAGAATCGTAGTTGCTGAAGAAATCCGGATGGACTAACCTTTCCCTGTAAACTAACCATTGCGAAATAGGCTTAGTGGATGACATTTCTTGAGATGCTAACTCAGAAGAAATTCAGATTTGAAGTCCTCTGGGAAGTTCGGAACGGATAAAACTGAAGTTCGGAACGGCCTTAAATCAGAGAGGCAGAGATTCGAGACGCGAGAGATTAAGATCGATGTGGGACGAGTATTTGGGTCCCCTTTATATAGGCAACGAGATAACGGTTCACCTTACACGGTTGATCTAACAGTTGGAATATGCTGAGAACAGATCTGACAGTTGAAGGCATGAATCCAATATTTTTGAGGTTTTTATTAAGACAAAGAATTAAGAAAACTATAATCCGAAAACAAAATACAAGAAAATTCCAGCAAGTAAAATATGACTACGAAAACTTGAGTAAGGTAATCATACCTTTCGGATTGGCTTAGGAGGATTATTCGTAATGGCAGATTTTGCAAAAATTTTACTATGAAAAATAAACATAGTACGAAAAACTCATTACGGAAAACTCACTACGAAAAACAAACTTAAGAAGAAAAATAGTACGAAGAACTTAGTACGAAAAATACATTACGAAGAATTTGGTCTGCAAATTCCTTCATGAAACTTCTAGTACAAAATTTTCATTCTGGAAATGTTCATCATGAATACTTCCATTCCAGAAGTGTTCTGTTCTAAAATGCCCATTTTGGAAAATTTTAGTTCCAGAAGTTCCATTCCGGAAATCATCGTTCTGAAAAGTCTAAAAACAAATTTTGAAAAACTTTGTTAAACAAACAATCAAATGTACTCACACACTAAAGTTCATCTCTTGGTCCAAAGAACCATGTGTTGGTGAATCATCAAATGTATCTATTAACTGGGACTCTTATAAACTTTTTATTGACTTAGTACGTGTAGGTACTAGTCATGGAGAAAATATTAGTAAATGAATTATAAAGTAATGGTCTATGATTTCAATGTCCTTCTTGAGTCAGCTCCCAAGATAAATCTTTGACCATGGTACGTCTTGTTTTTTCAGTATGCCTCTATGAAGAAATATAGAAAAAATTATATAGTGGGATCACAAGGATGACCTGCATATTGATAAAGAATTGATATATCGTTCTCTAAATGATCTAGTATATATGGTTTGTTATCCATCCATACCACCACCATTTGAGTAGCAGGTCTCACTACAATATTCGAATAAGAATGTATAAATACTAGTCTAACTCCATGAGTTTCATTGTCCGGTACTCCTCAATTTTTAGTTTGATCAATACCCCTAGGCTACTAGGGATTGACTTGAGGTGGTTGGAGGAGTTTTCCTAATAATCCAGACCTCTTCATATCAAATGAAATCCATAGTGGATAGTCTTATTCATGACTCCACAGATATGTAGTGGATTCTACTAACAATAATGTATGATGATTATACTATAACTTTTATATATTTAATGAGACTTTTCAAATAGGAGTTATATCTAATAAAGTGTTCATTGTATTAATCCAATAGATACTATAGCTTTAGAACAATAGAATTATTGTAGTAGAGTATTCATGGGGGTCACTAACCTCTCAAAATACTCCATGAATAATGTTCAGGATGTTTTGTTTTGATAATGAACCATCAATATTGGACTCTTTAGAGAAAAGGTGTTAGTGTGATATCTTTATGCATTCCATTTTATGTTGGTATTCTCTAGAAAACATTGGTGGTGGATAGATTCTTGATGGAGAAGACACTGACAGATATTGTTTGTAGTAGCAACCATAGAGCAGAGACATCAATATCATGTAGCTAAATTGAATCGTAAAGATCTATGCAATATTGTTTTTTAGAATAAAATATTAATATATAATTATTTCAATTCATTGTTTTCATGATAGTTTGAGTTAGTAAACATAAAGGAAATTCTACTCTTCTAACATTCAGGGAAATATCTAGATGGATTATCCACACTAATGTAAAGATAAAATTGATGTATTTGATGTAATACCTATATATAGGAAATCCCTAAATCATGGGGAATTTTATTGATTGATATATGGAAGGGGAGCTATGAGAGTAGAAAGGGTGGCCAATTATTTCATCTCTTTCCACCATGATCCATAGGTGGTCCACACAAGGCTCAGGGAGCTGGTTTTTAGGGTTGAGAACAACTGTATGAAGTGGATGCCTATTAAACAGATACTCAACTGATGATTCAATGTATTATTTTTGTCTTATATAATTATTTTCTTGTATTTATAGACAATGGAGCCAGCCACTACGATATGGACCCAACCCCAATCACCCGGATCTAGTACCTTATTTTATTAAATTTTCATATGAATAAGGAATGTTCATCACGAATGACCATTTATTTTAGTATATTTTGAAATAAGATACTTAGATAAGTTTAAAATTACATATTTAAAATAAATAAAACATAAAAATTCCATTGAAAACATCAATATCTTCTAGGTTATCCTGGAAGTTCATTCTTAAAATAATTCTTCACATCCTAGAAAAATAAAACATAAGAAATGGTTGATATCAGATTCATAGTAAGGGTATTTAATATAGCAGAAACATAAATTATAAGGCATGATATGTAACTAATAGTACTCGTGATATTAAAAATAAACATAAACATAATATGGTAGGAATAAGAGATGAATAAATAATTGCATAATAAAACATAATTATGGGTATTCTACTAGTAAAATAACCACATGAACTATCAATTACTTTTTCCATAATAGGGGAATTCATAATGTGGTACATCATAACCATAACATTAATGCCTCGTGCTAAGACCATAAATAACCATTTTATCAAGGACTCGTGTGATGACCCGGTTTGTCTCATGAGACCTCCTGATGCATCGAGGGGATATATAGGGACTCACCTAACACTTAATAAGTATAATTAATTACTCATATTAATGGGGAAAACATAAAATATGTATATATTCATTTTTAAACTGACATATGAAATGTAAATTACTTTCTTCGAACATTAAGCACGGACACTAACCATTTGAAGTAAATTGGTGAATGGTTTTAAGATAGAACATCCAAAAACAAACTAATCAGAAACCATTAATATAAATATGGTAGATGATATCAGAAAATATTAATCCCAATAATTAATAATAATCAACATGTTTATTAAAATATATGAAGATAATCTTACAAAATCATCGAGTAATTCTTCAGATAAATAGTCTTTTACATTGAAAAGAAGAGTTTTTTTGGAAAATAATTTCATAAAACGACAATTGAATCAAAATTTTATATTCATAATAAAATAATTTATTTTATAAAAATAATGTTTTCCAAAAATTAATTAAATAATTCCATTGAATATAGGTAAGGCTTTGAGAAATTCCTTTTAATCGGTATTGTATTATGGGAAGAATTTTGGAAAGATCCTTTTAAATCATATAACTACCCCTAAATAAAAGTATTAATATAGTTGGTAAAAACATATAGAACATTAACACAGAATTTATGTGGGGTAAATATGACTAATTAATAATTTTATTAAAGGAAGCAGATAATAAGACTGACCTGAAAGAAAATGAAGGTTCGCATAGAAATCACTGACCTTATGTATCATGGTGTACCTCACATGATCTTAATGACAAGAATAATCAAATTTATCTTCATAAATTAATTATTCTACAACGACTTATACTTTTAATTTACATACTATAGTCTTTTCAGGTCCATTTATGCCTTTTTGATGGGTTAAGAGATTCAATTTCATTGTTTGCGGATGTTTTCTTCCTTTGTTTTCATGATCGGTTTACATATATTCACTTACGGATAATCATGTTGAAGGAGAATGTTTGTCCAGAAGAGAAGTTTTATGTTATTATTGAACAAGAAGAATATTACATTATTATAAAATTTATTTATTTATTCATACGGAAGATGAATCTTTATACAAAACATTAATGACTATTATTTGGGTTTCTTGGTTATTTTTTATCACAACTTACTCGCTATGATTTATAAATTAATATGATGTGTAAAAGGATTCAAGAATCTTAAATAAGTTATATTAAATATATCATATTCTGTTTCAACCATCAAAATATAATCATTACCAGAATTGATGATGGTAAAATAAATTGAAAACCCATCATCCTTTAATGTGATAAATTAACACATCTCGAATAGTGTTTCCATTTTGAGTATAATAGAAGGGTAAAGGGGTGATGATGAAGAATTATTCCTTTATCATTACAAAATTCTAGTAAATTTAAGGTACTACAGTCATCCCCAAATTTGGATGAAAGGAGGCGAGGAAAGAAAAATAAAATAATGGAACGTGAAGTAAAATAAATAAAAAGAGGAATTTACCTATTCAATTTCTCTTCCTTGATAGCCTCTTTAGGGTTGAGGTTTTGGTATTTTTATGTGAACAAGGGATTCAAGATGTAGGGGAGGATCTTGGGAGGATATTTCTATATTATTTTGATGAGGAACGGGGATTGATAGGATTTAAGAGAAGAGGGAGTGGGTGGGGGGGTTATAGTGGAGGAGTTGAGGGTTTTCCCATTATTTTAATCATTATTTTATTAATTTTTCAAATACAACCAATAGTGTTGACAACTATGACTAAAAAATGTAATAAGTTCATGTTAGTTCGAAACAATGGTCATTTACATCATCCATGACTCATGAATGATGTATAACTTCACTTATTTAATATATTTTGTATATTATCTAATTTCATTATTCTCCAAAAATTAATGTATTTCAGAAAAATAACAAAAAATCACCATAACCAATTTTTTACACGAAAATTTAAAAAATTAACTCCATTGTAACATGATAATGTTCAAAATAATTGAAATTTAATTTTTAAATAAAATCAATATTTACTTGAAATATATAGATTCAAAATTTAAAACTGATTTTATAATATGTTCAAAAATTGACGGGGGTCTCATAAAATTATCCTAAAATCATAGGAAAACAAAAAATTTATATAATAATAATTGTTATGATGAATAATTATTTAATTATTTAATCTAAAATTGAAATTCAATATTTATTACTCACAAAAATACCAAAACATAATTATTAATTTCAAAAATTATCTTTTTAAATTCTAAGATCTAAATTTTATTTATTCATTCTTGGGTGTCATTAATATTCATAAGTTTGGTATTACATTTCGTAAAGGTATTTTACTATTCTTATGGGCCAATTTACTATTTGGAAAAAATGTAAGTTGATCTTATCAGACTCGAAATATCATACCGAACACAACTGTGAATCTCAATTTTTCAAAATTCAAATCACAGAGGTGGTAAAATTATGTTTACGAGATATGTAATAACAAGGTGTTTGAAAAGACCCAGAAATTTCAAAGAAATGTTTTTCTTAAATACATTGTAATTTTACGAGTATGTGGCTTCTGATGACACATCATTCTGTGGCCCGGTGTGCCCTGAATCAATTTCCGAAGTTCAGCTTTGGTACATTATGTAAACGAATGAGCAAGTTTTTCTATCTTTTGAACTGGTGCTCAGAATTGAAATCTAAGGGCACCGATGAACTTGAAGTACCGGTAATTGCTTAAGGGGACCTTTAGCGCAGTTGTGTTTTAATCGGGTTGAGAATTATTATTTGGGGAATTAGTTTAAAATAAATAAAATTGTTGGAAAAAATTTATTTTATATCTTTGGAAGTTAAACCCTCGCATGAAAAGTTGTTTGTGGGGTCCACAACCTCCCAACATCCCATGTGTGGATATATCAGAGGTGGGGCCCACAGGATCCCCAACCTTTCATCTTCCATAATCCTCTTTATACCCCCCAAATAACTCCTGTAGCCCCCACCCCCCATTAAACACCCTTGTTTAATGTTGACAAATCTCCCTAAATTTATGAGATCTTCCACCTCCTCTCCCTCTCTTTAATTAATTGCCAACACATTTAATTAATGAAGTCGTTTGAATGTTTGAATTTTAAATGGATTGTGTTAAATAAAATAATAGGGTAGCTTATTATTTTATTTTGGGGAGGCTTTCATTGTGTGAAGAAGAGTTGGGGAGAGCTCTTGAGTTTTTGGGGAAGAACACTGACCCTCTGATAAAGAGCGACGACTTCCTCGATGAAGAATGCCAGTTCCATGAAGAATGAAGACGCGCCATCCATTCTCTTCCCCATGGAAATTGAGGACATGCCGCTTCATCCTCGGACGCACTCCGATGTTGCCTACGAATCCTTTCCTCGTGACGCCGGTTCAGGAAACCAGGGGGCCCCGCCCCCCGCCTCGCACTGCTCGGCCGGATGGCCGTGCCCCACCGAGTCATGTCTAGCTGGGCCGTGCTCAGCCAGGTCGCGTCGGGTCGGGCCGAGCCAGGCCGCGCCGGGCCGCGCACTACCGCGCCGGGCCGCGCCACTTTGGGTGGGTCGCACCCTCTTCGGGTTGGGCTGCGTGAGTCTTCAGGCCGGTCTGAAACCTCTACCGGGTCAGACCATCCAAAACTGGGTGACCCGACCCGCCAACCGACTGGGCTTAACGGGTCGGGCCCATTTTTCCCTTAAAGGTGAATAACTAAAAACCCACGCATCCAATAGAGGCATCGTCTGTGGAACTGGGACCCTATCGATGAGGCCGTCCTTTTGCGACAATCTAAGTGAGTTTTGGATAACTTTGGTAAATAGACGGGTTTGGAATGAGCACATTTCCAACCGGGCCCCTGGGACAAAAAAGCCAATATCTCTTAGATCGGGTGTCCGATTAACGCGCCGTCTATCACATTGAGTTTGTTTTGAAGATTCGGAACATAGGGATACATCAACTCTGGACATCATGACAGTTGATGTATCGACCCCTTTAATAGAGGACCGGACCCTCCCGGAATCGAGTATGCTGTGTGCGGGAACCCTTGAGCTGGCCACGATTATGACGACTACCGTGCTAGAATCCTCTCTGGGTTCGACGAAGATGAAGAATGTACGAGGATCCTACGTGGTTTCGGCAGTGAAGATCTCTACACATGGATCCTCGTTGGGTTCAGTAGTGATGACGACTATACATGGATCCTACGTGGGTTCGACAGTGAGGGTTACTGTACTTGGATCCTATGTGGGTTCGGCAGCGACGACTTCTGTACTTGGATCCTACGTAGGTTTGGCAGAGGAGATGATTCAGAGGCTAAATATGATCATCTACAACCCTCCTCGTGATTAGTTTACCTATGTGAGCTGAGTCTTGTCTTTAATTCATTATTATTGGTATGATTGACTTCTTTCCAGGGTGGACTGGATTATTCTTGGGCTCGGAAGTTGGAGTCGAACTGAGAATAATGACTTAGGTATATGTATGGGCATATACCTAAGTAGATTTGGTTGATACTTTTTGATTGTATCTTTACTTAGTGGTTTACCCTTCATGGATTCTAGGAGACCTTCGGAGGTCCCAGGGTCCCTACTGAGTAGCGTATACCCACCCCTTCACAGGCTATTCCCGCACTACGTTGTGTTGGATGTAGACGATGGAAAGTACTGATCGAGGTGGAGGATTGTGGAGCTGGACGGTACCCAGAGGTGGACCACTAGATGGGATGTACAGGGAGTGTACAACCGGACCTAAGGAGTTGAGGAAACTATCTGTACCCACCCTTCAGGTCGAATATCTGGAGGACGATTTAGTGGTTTCCGCATTACTTTACTATTGTTGTACTTTCTTTCTCAGTTGTACTATACTTTCTGTTAGGTTTGTATACTGGCCCATTTACATTTCAGCACTTACTTTTGTACTCAGTTTTACTTAGTTCTTACATCACTTGCGTACTCTGTTGTGTTTGTTTACTTATATAAAGGCAATGCCTTCCCTTTTTATCGGGATTTACTCCTTTGGTACAAGTCAACATCCCCTGGCCTATGGAAGGCGGGCTAGGGGTAGTCATGGCACGGGTCCTGAGGACGGGTCGTGAAAAATTGGTATCAGAGGAGTCGTTTCTACCGTAGAACTCCAGACTCTAATAATTTCTTCTCTGTGAAGTAATAGTGTTAAGATTATTGAGTGTGGTTTTCAGTCCAGGGGGTCTACTATTGGTGCAGTGGCCGACGTATCCATACACAAGGACCTTGACTTTTGATTTCTAACTCAGTGATCGAAAACACTTATTGCATGTATGTTTCAAAATATTTCTTTGTGATTAATTTATGTCAGCTCACCAGGTATACTGTTTGACCGTGGATCACCTATTTCTTTTCAGGATTTCCCCATGAAGGCAGCCATCCAGGGTTCCTAGTTACGTGCGGGATGGTAGCACGCCGAGCGATGAGGCCTCAGTGCAGGGCCCCATTACATGAAGGCACTAGCGGTACCACTACCCGCTGAGCCACCGATGCCACCAGCCCCAACAGTAGAGAGTTCAGGCCGCCTGAGTGCATTGTATGAGTTTCAGTGATAGAGGCCGCCCAGGTTCCGCGGAGAGCCTGACACTCAGGCAGCCGAGGATTGGCTGGAGGCTATCATCAGAGTCTTCAGATTGGTCGGGACACCAGCAGACCATTTGGTGATCCTTGCCATGAGTTTACTGCACGCAATAGTAGGTAGATGGTGGGGCCTGATGCTCTATGTGCACGATGAGGCATCACTACTTTGAACATACATTGAGAGCCTCTTACACATAGGGTTTTTTCCAGCCACCCTCTGTGTAGTGCGTATCTAGGAGTTACTACAGCTGCGGCAGGGAAGCATGACAATAGCCCAGTAATCGGAGAAATTTACCGACCTCTAATGCTACTCCACAAACATGGTACGAGACCCTTTATTTCGGGCCTTGAAATTTGACCAGGGACTGAGGCATGAGATCAGGGATTCGATGATCTCCCTCATAATTCCGACGCAGGAAGGAGTACTGGAGCGAGCCCTTCTTGTGGAGATATTTCATGCTGAGCCGATGCCAGCAGCGAGGCCCACCACAAGGCGACACGTAGGGGAATCTTCTGTAGCCGGCTGTAGGCAGATGTCACAGAGGTCCAAGCGGACCAGGCCATCAGGTGGGAGATCTCAGGATACTGATTTGGATGTGCGGGGAACACACAGCAGATTCAGCAATACAAGGGGTAGCTAGTGCTATGCATGGGGTGGGTAGGGCCACATGGATCGTGACTGCCCGACCCGCCATGCATACGAGCAGCGGACAGTTGAGGGACCAGCCAGCTAGAGGTAGAGGTTCGACCGTGGTTGTCCGCATGGAATGCGCAGACAAGCCAGAGGTGTTGTCCAAGCAGCGGGTGGTGGATGACGCTTCGAGCCTCTACCACCACCACCACCAGAAGGACCACCCCAACCACAGGGAGCTGGAAGATAGGGGCAGGCCCAACTCCAGGAAGTCGAGCCTTACGACCACATTGAACCTGAGATGATTCGAGGTACTATCTGTGTCTACTCCACACTTTCTGTAGTTCTTATAGACAGAGTAGCAAGTTGTTATTTTATTGCTGCTACCCTTGTTCGGAGCCTAGACATGCTGATGGATCTGTTGGCTCGATCCTTACGACTAGAGACTCCTACGAGAGAAGACTCGATGATTACACACTGGTTCCGGCAGTGTGAGCTTACTCTAGAAGGAGAAATATTTGACTTAGATCTTCTTGTAGTGGCGTCGATGCCTTAAAACGTCATCTCGTGTATGGATTGGTTACCTACAGTCCATGCTCAGATCGACTGTATTAAGCGTAAAGTGCGCTGTGTCCGCACAAATGGGTGTAGGTTCACCTTCACCGGTGAGAAGGGAGACTTTGCATCACAGTATGGACTTATGTAGAGGAGAGGGAATCCGATCAAAAATCAGTTGGCTAGTCTCATCCTAGGAGTAGTTGACGTGCGGAGTCTTAGTTTTCCTGTTTTGGTGGGTCAGTATGTGGATATTTTTCTTGACGATGTTCTAGGACTACCTCCTCATAGAGAGGTAGATTTCTACATTGACCTGTAACTCGGGACAACACTGATATCTACTCTAGAATATTGGATGGCTCCCACCGAGCTTCATGAGCTGGGGGTATAGCTGGAGGACTTACTGGGAAAGGGATTCATCTGACCCAGTGTTTCACCCTGGGCTTCTCTGATTTGATTCTCCAAGAAGGTGGGTGGGAGCTTACGACTCTGTGTTGACAACCGTTTCCTGAATCAGGTGACCGTAAAGAACAAGTACCCACTCTCGAGGATTGATGACCTCTTTGATCAGCTCAAGGGAGAACGGTGGTTCCCGATGATAGACCTGATGTCAGGCTATCATCAGCTATGATTTCAAGATGAGGACGTGTAGAAGACGGCCTTCAGGTGTCGGTATGGCTACTACGAGTTCTTGGTTATGCCCTTCGGTATAACCAATGCACCAGTAGTGTTCATGAGTCTCATGAACAGGATCTTCCAGCCATACCTCGATTGTTTTGTCATAGTCTTCATCGATGACATAATTATTTACTCGACTACTAAGGAGGAGTACGCCTACCACTTAAGGGTTGTACTGGACATAATCCGAGATCACCGACTTTATGGTAATCTCTCGAAGTGCCAGTTCTGGATTTTAGAGGTTCACTTCTTGGGGCATGTCATCTCGAATGTGGGAGTTGTAGTGGATCCCGAGAAGATCGAGGCAGTACTTTCTTGGGATCCACCAAGGAGCGTGACAGAGGTGAGGAGTTTCATAGGTCTGGCTGGGCACTATCGGAGATTTGTGCCAGACTTCTCCAGAGTGGCAGCACCATTTTTAGCATTGATGAAGAAGGGGAAAACCTTCGTGTTGTCAGGTAGATACCAGAATAGATTTCAGGATCTGAGACAGAGATTGAACAGTGCGCCCATCTTGAGGGTACTAGAGGAGGGCGGTGGGTATGTGGTTTACTGTGATGCATCGGGGACCGGACTCAAGTTTGTTCTGATGCAGGAGCGGGCAGTGATCGCCTATGGTTCACATTAGTTGAGGAAGCACGAGAAGAACTATTCTACCCATGATCTGAAGTTAGCAACAGTGGTCTTTGCTGTGAAGATGTGGTAGCACTATCTGATTGGTGATCCCTTTACAATCTACTCCGACCACCAAAGTCTCAGGTACATTTTCTCACAGAAGGATCTAAAACTGAGAGATTATTGATGGATCGAGTTCCTCTAGGACTATGACTTTGATATAGTCTATACTCTTGTTAAGGGGAAAGTTGTGGTTGATGATCTTAGTAGGATATCAAGAATTTAGCTACTTAGAGAGGTGATGGAGCGGTTAGATGCTTTGCAGATATCCTTCGTGGATAGAGATGGGGCATCCTTTCTATAGTCCCTCACAGTCACTCCTCCACTAATTCGGTGGGTCAGAGAGGCATAGCATGGGGACGTTGATGGTGAGACGCAACGTGCTCGGATTTTCATAGGGTCGGTGCCTGATGGATTTTATAAAGGAGGATAGAACATCATCCTCTGCAGGGGACGTACCATGGTACAAGTTGCACTGCAGGAGGTAGTGCTAAGGGGGTTTCACAATTCCCCTCTAGCGGTACATCCAAGAGTGGCGAAGATGTACCAGGACCAATATGACAGCACTAGTGGCCGGGTATGAAGAAAGCTGTAGCAGAGTTCTTTTCATGATGCCTCACTTTCCAGCAAGTGAAGGCGAAGCCCCATGTACTAGCAGGCTTGGTATAGACCTTAGAGGTTTCAGAGTAGAAGTGGGATGGGATATCCCTGGATTTTGTGACGGGGATTCCACATACATCCAGAGAACATGACTATATCTGGGTGATTGTTGACCAACTCACAATGTCGGCCAACTTCCTACAGATCAGAGAGCATGGGTCAGTAGAGAGCTCTGGATGCCTTTATGTTCCATAGATCGTATGACTTCATGGTGGGACATCAGCTATCTTCTCTGATCGAGATGCTTGATTTACTTCTTGGCTTTAGAAGGGGTTGTAGGAGGCATTTGGGACGTAGCTATTCCTGAGCACCACCTTTCATCCTCATACGGATGGCCGGGTAGAGAGGACCATACAGACTCTCGAGGACATGCTCCGTGAACGTTTCCCTGACATTGGTCGCAGCTGGAAGGATCACTTACCCTTGGCAGAGTTTTCGTACAACAATAGCTACCGCTCCACAATCGGGATGTCAACATACGAGCCACTGTATGGCCGAACATGCAGATCACCTTTGTGCTGGACTGACCCTGCAGAGTCATCACTTGTAGGACCCAAGATGGTTCAGGATACAATGGAGAAGGTGCAGATCATCCATGAGTGGATAAGGACTGCACAGAGAAGACATAAGTCCTATGCTGATAGGAGACAGGGACCACTGGAGTTCGAGGATGGAGACCACATTTTCTTATGGGTCTCACCTTGACATGGATTATAGAGATTTGGGTGGGGAAGAAAGTTATCTCCACCCTTCATCAGACCTTTCCTGGTCCTCACCAGGGTAGGCAAGGTGACTTACCGCCTGTCCCTTCCACCTCAGTGGCACCAGGTGCATGACATCTTCCACGTATTTAATCTGAAGAGATATGTGCACGACCCGACCCACATCGTTGATCATGGGGAGATAGACATCAATGACAGGGCTAAATTCATGGAGGTCCCGGTGGAGATTGAGGATTGACAGGAGCGGGTCTTACGTGGATGGTCAATTTCTCTGCTTCATATTCGTTGGCAGCACGAGAACCTCCAAGAGAGCATATGGGAGTTAGAGGCTCAGATGTGTCCATAGTACCCTCATTTGTTTCCCTAGTTTATGTTGTAGCTTCACAAGGACGTCAATCCCTGAGGAGGGAGTAATGTAAAGAACCATAAATTTCAAGGAATTTTTTTTCATAAAATCTTCAAAATTTTAGGAGTCTGTGGCTTCTGACGGCACTTTATTCTGAGGCCTAGTGTGCCCGAAATCAATTTTTGAAGATTAGCTCGGGTACATTGAGGAAACGAGCGAGAAATTTTTTTTATATTTTGAACCAGTGCTCAGAATTGAAATTTGAGGGCACCGATGATCTCGTAGTGCTGGTAATTGCTTAAGGGGACCTTTACCGCAGTTTCTTTTTAAGCGGGTTGAGAATTATTATTTGGGGAATTAGTTTAAAATAAATAAAATTGTTGGAACAATTTTATTTTATAACTTTGGAAGTTAAACCCTCCCATGAGATGTTGTTTGTGGGGCCCACAAACACCCAACATCCCATGTGTGGATATATGATAGGTGGGACCCACACAATCCCCAACCTTTCATCTCCCATAACCCTCTTTTAACTCCCCAAATAACTCCCTTAAACCCCGCCATTAAACACCCTTGTTTAATGTTTACAATTCTCCCAACATTTATGAGATCTTCCACCTCCTCACCCTATATTTAATTAATTGCCAACCCATTTAATTTATGAATTGTTTTGAATCTTTGAATTTAAATGACTTGTGTTAAATAAAATAATGGGGTATCATATTATTTTATTTTGGGGAGTCTTTCATTGTGTGAAGTAGAGTTGGGGAGAGCTCTTGAGTTTTTTGGGAAGAACACCGACCCTACGACGATGAAAGACGATTTCTTCGATGTAGAACGCTGGTTCCATGAAGAACGAGGAAGTGTCATCCCGTCACTTCCCCGCGAAAAGTGAGTAGACAACACTTCCTTCTCTGACACACTCTGACATCGCCTACGAATCCTTTCCTCGCGACACTGTCTTCCACGACGCCCAACGTGCGACGCCAATTATTGACGCTGGGGTTATGTTTAATTTTACTGGATTAAATTTTGTGCCTCGGTTCGTCATTGTATAACCTTTATTGTCTTGGCCTATTTCTATCGCTTAACTCGGAGGGCGCGGGCCAAACGAACACAGTACAAAGACCCTCCGTTTGATCTTGTTTAAATTTTATGGAATCGACAATCGGAGGCGGAACATGGAAGAGACTGGAAGTGCAAGGGCCTCCATCGCACACGCATGAAAATACACGGCCAACCGGACTACAGAAGAGGAATCATGGTGTTTTCGTGTTGTGTCGGGGATGTCGAGCCGCATCGGAGGAAGCTGGAATCGTCACGCCAGCTGTGTAGTAGGAACCCCAGCCCGCATTACGGGCCACTATGGCAGAAGGACCGGCCGGGCCATCGGCCAGCTAGGCAGAGCTAAGTCGCGGCGCCAGGAGGGCGCCGCGGTGGAGAACCCACGGCCCGCCCATGCGGGCCTCTTGCGCTAGAAGGTCGGCCAGTTTGGGAGGGCGGCACCACTTGGCGCCGCCGATTCGGGAAACCGGGGGGACGCGCCCGTGGTTCGGACCGCTCGGCCTTCGGGTCGAGCTGCTCGGCCGGCTGGCCGAACCAGCTGGTCCGTGCCAATCCGGATCGCGCCCAGTCAGGTCTCGCCCCGCCAGGCCGGGCCGACCAGGGCCACGTCGGGCGAGGCTGGGCTGCACCGCGCACCCCCGGGCCACGCCACATTGGGTCGGGTCATTCCCTCTTCGGGCTGGGCCGTGTGAGTCTTCAGGCCGGTCCAACACCCCTACCGGGTCGGACCTTCCAAAACCGAGTGACCCAACTCGCCATCCCACATTGCTTAACGGGCATGGCTTGTTATTCCCTTAAACATTAATAACTAAAAAAATCGTGCGTCTGATTGACGCGCCATCTGCGGCACTGGGACCCTATTGAACAGGAGGTCCTTTTGCGATACTCTAAGTGAGTTTTGGACAACTTTTGTGAATGGATGGGTTTGGAATGAACATATTTCCTACCGGGCCCCCGGAACGAAAAGGCGAATATCTATCAGACCGGGTGTCTGATTGACGCATCGTCTATCGCTCTGAGTTCCTTTTGACGAGTCATAAATTCAGGATACATCAACTATATACATCGTGATAGTTGGTGTATCGATCTCTTTACTTGAGGAGCAGACCCTCCCGGAATCAAGTACGTTGTGTGCAGGAACCCTTGAGTTGGATGCGACAACGATGACTACCGTGCTGCAATCCTCTGTGGGTTCAACGACGATGAAGACTGTACATGGATCCTACATGGGTTCAGCAATGAGGATGACTGTACTTGTATCCTCCTTGGGTTTGGCAGTGATGACGACTCTACATAGATCCTACGTGGGTTCGGTAGTGATGGTTACTGTACTTGGATCCTACGTGGGTTCGGCAGTGATGACTTCTGTACATAGATCCTATGTGGGTTCAGCAGAGGAGATGATTCAAAGGCTACATCTAAGAATCTCCACCCCTCTTCATGATTATTTTACCTATGTGAGCTGAGTCTTGTCTTTCAATCATTATCATTGGTATGATTGACTTCTTTCCTTTGTGGACTAGATTGTGATTGGGCTTAGAAGTTGGATTCGAACTAAGATTAATGACTTAGGAATATGTATGGGCATATACCTAAGTAGAGTTGGTTGATACATCGTGATTGTATCTTTACATAGTGGTTTACCCTTCGTGGATTTTGGGATTCCTTCAGGGTTCTAAGGGTCCCCACTGAGTATCGCATACTCACCCCTGCATGGGTTATGCCTATACTACGTTGTGTTGGATGCAGACGACGGACATCACTGATCGAGGTGGAGGCTTGTGGAGTTGGACGGTACTCAGAGGTGGACCACTAGATGGGACGTACACAGAGTGGAGGACTGGACCCGACGAGCTGAGGAGACTATCTGTACCCACCGATCAGGTGGGATATCCGTAGGGTGACACAGTTGTTTCCTCTTTACATTATTGTGGTTGTAATTTCTTTCTTAGTTGTACTGTACTTTCAGTTGGGTTCGTATACTGGCCCATTTACTTTTCACCACATACATTTGTACTTAGTTTTACTTAGTGCATAATTCACTTGCGTACTCTGTTGTGTTTGTTTACTTATATAAAGGTAATGCCTTCCCTTTTTATCTGGATTTAGGCCTTTCGTGCTAGTCGCCAGCCCCTGGCCTAAGGAAGGCGGTCTTGGGGTAGTCACGGCATGGGTCATGAGGACGGGTCGTGACAGTGTTGTTTTGTAGAGACCGAGTCTTTCATGCATTAAATATTAAATTTATTTTTAATATCTAGGGGTGTTATATTCTCCCCTCCTTCGAAAATTTCATCCTTGAAATGCACAGAATGTTACCTATTAAAAGGATTTGGGAAGTTCTTCATCATAAGCTCATCAGGCCCCCATGTAGCCTCTTCTATTTTATGATTTTTCCAAAGTATATTTACCAGTCATGTTTTTAGATTCATCAATACCCATTCATTAGTGTCCATAATTTGGATAGGCCTTTTACAGTATGATAGGCTAGGTTCCAATTCAATTCATTCAGAAGTGAGGACATGTATTAGGTCTAGTATGTACTTCCTAAACAATGAGACGTAGAACACATTGAGTACTTTATATAGGATAGTTGGCATAACCAATCGATATGCAATAGATCAAATTATATCTAGGATTTCAAAATGTCCAATGTAAATAGGACTCATTTCCCCATTCATCCAAAATCTTATAAAGCCCTTACATTGGGATACTTTCATGAAAATGTGATCTCAAACAAGAAATTCCAAATCCTTCCTTTGATTATAGGCATTGATCTTTTGCCTACTTTGAGATAATTTGATATGGTTCCATTTGAATACATGAATGGTAACTATTTTTGTAGTAAAATTACATTAAAGGTAAATATTGATCTCACAGACCTTTAAAGACAAGTGAACATGATTTCAACATGTGATCTAAGGTTTTGATTGTCCATTCTAATTGCTCGTCAGTTTGTGGGTGGTAAGCAGTCCTCAGACGAAGCTCATTATCAAAAGTTTTCTGAATATTTTTACAAAATTTTGATGTAAATCCTGGATCGAGATGAGATAAAATTGAGAGAGGTGCTCTATGATGTCTCATAACATCATTGATATAGAGTCACATTAGGCGCAACTATGGAAAATAATCCCTTATAGAGAAGAAATGTGTAGATTTTGTAAGTCAATCCACAATTACCCATATTGCATCAATATTCCTTAGAGTTTTGGGTAATCTAGTGATAAAATCCATGGTATGTCATACCATTTCCATTTAGTAATAGTTATAGTTTTTCATGACTCCTATAGGATTTTTCCATTTGGCCTTCACTTGTTGACAAAATAAACATCTTTATAGATAATCATCAATTTCCCACTTCAAGTTGTCCCACCAGAAATGTTCCTTCAAATCACTATATATTTTAGTGATGCTAGAGTATATATATAAATTTAAGCTATGCACATCATCCAAAAACTCCCTTTTGATCTCGGGTATAGAGGAAACACATATCCTCTACCCAATTTTCTGAATTCCATCTTCACATAGAATGTCATCCAACATCCCATATTTCACAACATTAATATTCTTTTCCAGGTTCTCATCATCATTATGAGAGATTTTAATCCTTTATAATAAACATGGTTGTGTAACCAATTGAAAAACTAATGATTTTTCAACTTCATTGATAATTCCCATGTCCACCCTTATTATATCCAAGAATACAGGATCCCTTTCAATCATCGTTTTTTAAAACACCATGTCCTTCCTTCTCAATTCATCTGCAACATTATTTCCCATTCCTGAGTGGTATTTTATGGAACAATCATAATCCTTGATTAGTTCCAGCCATCTCCCTTTCCCCATGTTGAGTTATTTCTATGATAAGTTATTCTTTAGACACTTGTAATGCATATATATCTCAAATATTCCACCAAATAATAATTAACTATCATGATTCATATGCAATAACTCTATGATTTTTCATAATGACACAACCATGTTATTTCTTTTATGCATCACTATAGATAACAAATCCATTATTCAATGATGGTAGATTCAAGATTATATCATTCACTAATCTTCAATTCCACAAAACAATCCTCGCCTTATTCTTTCATACAAAATGTTACCATTTACATGTAATCATGATCATTGTTTTGTCAAATGGGTGATTTTTTGAATGAAACACCGATAATAACCTTATAAACAAATAAAACTATAAACCTCAATTATTTTTGTTAGAGTAGTCCATTCTTTCATATCCTTTTTCTTTATAGGATCAAAATATATTCAATCCTTAGTGATAATATGGCCAAGAAAGGAAACTTATTGAATCCCAAATTCACATTTTCTAAACATCTCATAAATCTCATTACTTTTAAGAGTCTTCAGAATAGTGTGCTTTTGATTTTCATGATCTTCATAGATTTTAGAGTATACCAGGATATCATTAATATACACCACAAAAAATTCAACAAGATATTCCTTGAAAAATCTATTCATTATATCCTCGAAAATAAAGGGTTCTTTAGCCATTCAAAATGGATTTTTTGTAATATCATAATGCCTATACATGGTTTCAAATGCTGACATTGGAATGTATTAATTCCTTACTCAAAACTAATGATATCCATATAAAAGTTAAATCTTCAAAAAATATTGGGAATCATAAATTTGATCAAATAAATCATCAATTTGAGGTAGGGGATACTTTTTATTTATTTTTATAGCATTCACCTCCTTGTAGTCAATGCAAAACCTCAGAGATCCATCTTTCTTTTAAATAAAAATGACAGGGGATCCCCATGGAGAAACACATTGAATAACAAATCCATTATCACTAAATTACTCAATTTGTCTCTTAAATTTTACTAATTCCTCATTTTTCATTATATAATTTGTATTTGATAGGGGCATTGAACCATGAATTAACTAAATGGAAAACTCAATTTCCTACTCTGAAGGTTGTCTAGGTAAATCCTTTGGAAACACATCAACATATTCTTAAACAATAGGTACATCCTCTATTTTAACATTCCTTTCCTCAACCAAAGTTATTTATATATATTCCTCCCAAATAATTGAATTCAGTAGAGCTGCTAAGGGTGGATCTAGATAGGAATCACCTGGAATGTTTTTTTCTCTAATGATAAGGGTATCAACACCATTCTCCTAAATCCAAACATCCCACATCATGTAATAGATCATTGCATTGTAACATTAATTCCAACTCATACCTTGTATTATATCAATGATAACAATGGGTATAATGATAAGGTTTCAATCTAAATCACATTTATGTGTCATAAGGGGGACAGATTGATACATCATTGTTTCAGTGATACACCCCAAAAATTATTGACTAAAAACTCCTTTATTAAATCAAATTGGACATTTCAAATTATATTTCAAAACTAGGATGATATAAAAGAATGTGATGATCCAAAATAAAAAAATAATTTTCTACATTCTAGTAAATGATTAAAGGTCCTTCCAAGAAATTGTTAGGAACTTCAACCTCAGTAGTTGTGACCCATTAATCTTGTATTTTCTCCCTTGGCCTTCTTTGGGGAATGTTACCCTATTACAAATCATTTTTTATTTTAAAAATGGATGGTTTGAGGGTAGTCGGTTCCCATGAGACCGGTTTAAGGGTTGCCGATACCCATTATAGGACTTATTTACTTCCACATCACCACATCAAAACATCAAATCGAAATTCAAACTTCAAATAACCCAAAAAAAGATTCAAACAGGTAGGCCATGATTCACATTTCGAAAGGAAGACATCGAAATTTCAAAAACACCGCCTTCAAAACCTCAAGCCACGAACCTTCAACACCAAAGGTTTCGAACCACCATTAGACCTTGATTCACGAACCCCAACATGGGACCCTATATCACACGCCGATTTCGAAAAAAGTAACCACTCGATTGCTGTATCACCTCGATCCATGACAACCTCCGTGACTTCATACGTAACCGACGCCGGCGAGGAACACCAGCGACTGTCAAAAACCGTCACCTTTGGAGAAGCTGGGGAATCCATCAGCCGGGGAAACTAGCCCTCGTGGAAACACCTGCCAATGAATCCTTCGGCATCACCTTCAAGACATGAATGAATCACATCGGCGAGAACCCCCCCTTTTTTTCCACCACTACCGCCTTCCACACGACCATAAACAAACAAAATATCCTGCAACAACCACAGGTAAGAATCACCATTTTCCGCCATCACCACCGCAGATGTCCCAAATCCAAAAATCCAAAGGAGAACCTAACTCAACCACAAATCACATCACAACAAGAATCAATAAACCCTAATCAAAATATTAAAACAAATAAGAGAAGGAAGAGAAATGCCCAATAGAATTGGACAAGAACCCCAGCGAAAGGTAGATCCAGATCCCATCACCACCAACCGTAACACCCACAGAGGACTCAATTCACCACCTACAGTAGACAACCATTGATGGAGCAAATCCCCCCACCCGCAGAAACTGGGACTCAACCTCTGGATGGTTACGCCACCGAGAACCATATCCAAATATTGGAGTCGAGCAAAGAAGCCGGTAACTCAAGCGCACCGCCGAGAAGGTCAAGCCATAGAAGCCACCATCGTGAATCGAGAACCGTGGGGGAAGCACAGAAGCTGAGCGGTGAGCGGAGGCGGCGATGGGAGGAAAATCCTGCACTGCAACGCCCCTTACGGGCTCATCGATAAATGATAATTTTACCCCGAAACCTAAGAATTTCATCTACATAATGACCCATCTATTTACAACTATACCATTGAAAATTGGTTGTTTATTTCTTTCACTTTTAATCATGAGATTGGTGGCATTTTTCTATACACTTTTAACATACTCTCATTACATTCAGGAAAGTTCCAGGGTGTTTCTTCCCACAATTACTGAATGGTTGAAGGTCAAATCCTCCCTTCTTCCCCAATCTTTATTTAATTTTCCATATTTTTCAGCATCCCTATTATTCTATATCTTTTTTGGATGTCATATGACTTAGAGAATTCCTTTTTGGTTTTAATTTCACATAATACTATATCTATATATGATTGAAAATTCTAAAAGACTAGTTCCATTAATATGAATGGTTTTAAATCATTAATGAATTAGTAAATCTTTCTTCTTAGATTACATATGTAGTCCACATCATGCCTTTCTATTTTGGTAAAGATGGCTTCATACATGGTATCATTTTCATCCTCCTTATGCCTTATATTCGTGAATTTCATTTTCATCCTCCTCTTTTGAATTTTGGATTGACGAACACCATTGATCTTCATCTACTGGTATACGATAAATTTCCATGACAACCTTCACTCTATAATTATATTCCAAAGCGAAAAATATCATCTCTAGGGAACTTATCCAATTCTCAGCAAAAAATGGGTTTGTAGTCCCATTGAATGATGAAGTTTGTTATTTCATGACATGATCTAAAACAGCTCCTCCACACTGTGGATCAGGTTACCCCATATAGGTAAGATAATTGTTCATAACCTGAGATAGGTTTCCCAGTATGGTTATAAGTTTCTCACCACCAGTCATAGCTCCAGAGCCAACATCGTTATCTTGAATAGTAGCAAAATCCCTACATGGGATATGCACGTTCATGGGGTTTCCATTCTGTCCACTAGCTTCTATTTCTAAATAATGGTGTACACTATATTAGGTTCAAAATCCTAATGTGTAATCTCAACTTATAAAAATACATACCATGAATTGGAATCCCATGAATGGATAATCCCATCATCATAAACATGGTTTCTTTGAGGAAAAATTCCCATTTTAGTCCTTCATAATGGATAGTTAATAAAATGGGAATAATTCAAATCATATCCCCTGGGAGGCTCAAACAAGGTATGTAGTAAGTCCCATTGTCATGTAACAAGAAACCCTGGGTGAATCCCAAAACCCCTTGATGGAGTTTTCACTCCTAGGTACATATGTACCATAACTACATCCACTTGTAGTATCCTGACAATGATTTATTTTCTTGAAATATCCACATAATCTATTCCTTACCAAAATTATAGGATGTTATTATATGTTCGTCCTCAAATAATATCATAGGGGTTTTTTCCCAAAATCTATATTTTCTAAATCTAGTTTCCATATTTTCTACAAACATCCTTTGATTCCAACTATAAGAACCTGACTCCAGTTTCCTGAAGTGGGTTCTCTGTTTTTTTTCCTTAGCATATAATCAAGGAATTTGCATCCTGATTGACTGGGTAGTTTTGTAGCATTGGAAGCAAGATAAATACATATGTTTAACATAAAACTTAAAAATAAATAAAATAAATAAATTTCTTTGAAAACATTCATATCTATTAGGTTATCAGTATAGTTCATTCATAATATACTTCTTCACATCTTGGGGGAAATAAAACATAAGAAAGAGGTGAACTCAAATGCTCAGTAAGATAAATAAATATAGCTGAAGCATAAATAATAAGGCAATGTGAGTAACTAAAAGTACCCATGCCATTGAAAATAAACTTGAACATAATATGGTACAAAGAAGAGATGAATAAATAAGGCCATAATAAAACATAACAATCAGTATTCTACTAGTAGAATAACCACATGAACTATCAATTTCTATTTTCATAATGAGATAATTCATAATGTGGGACATCATAACCATAATGTTAATTCCTAGTGCCAAGAACATAAATAACATTTTTTTCACGGTCTCAGACCAAGACTGAGTTGTCTCATGAGACCTACTAATACAGGAAGGGGATATAGTGGGCCCAAACCAACCCTTACTATGTAAAATTCATTCCTCGAATGAATGGGGATAAACATAAACAACATATATATTCATTATGAAACTAATATATGGAATGTAAATGACATTCCCCGAACATTAAGGAAAATACTAACCATTAGGAGTAAATTGGTGAATGGATTTAAGATAGCACAACCATAGTAAAAATAATCATAAACCGTTAAATTAAATATTTTAAACAATATCATAAAATATTAATCCAAATAATTCATAATTATAAACAGTTTTTTTGAAATATATGAAGACATTCTTATAAAATCATTGAGTAATTCTTGAGATAAATACTCTTTAACTTTGGAGTGAATAGTTATTTTGGAAAAAAAATTAAATGAAAAATGAAGTAAGTTAGTATATTTATAAGATAATGACAGATTTTATAATGATAATGGTTTCCAAAAAAAGATTCTAGGGTTCCTTTTAAAATTGGTAAGGATTTGATAAATTCTCTTTAATCGGGCTTGTATTTTAGGAATAATTTTTGAAAGAACTTTTTGAAACATATAACTCTAATTAAATTAAAGTAAGATTATGGTTGGTACACATATATATAATATTCACATATAATTTATGAGGTGTATGTATGAATAAATAAGAATCACATTTTAGTATGTAGAGAATAAGAGAAACCCAAATGAAAATGGAGGTTTAGGTAGAAAAAACATCCTTAAGTCTGAATATGTTCCTCACATGATCTTAATGACTGGAATAATCAAATTTAGGTTAATAAATTAATGGTCTCAGGAAATAATATACATTTTATTGATTTATTATAACCTTATTAGGTTCATTAATGGAATTTTTAAGGGTTATGAGATTCAATTTCATTGTCAAAGGGTGTTTTGTTCCTTGGTTTTAATGGTTGGTTTACTTATATTGATGTACAGATAATCATACAGAATGAAAATTGATGTCCAGAATATATGTTGAATGTTAGTAGTTAACAACCTGAATATAATAGGGTTACAAAAGTCGTTTTTTTATTTGGAGTGAAAATCAATCATTACAGAAAACATTAATGATAATTTTTTGGGGTAATTTTCTATTTTTTATCACAACAAACTCATTTTGATTAATAAATTAATATCATGTGTAAAAGGAATTAATAATATTAAATAGTTCATAATACATATATTATAGACTTTTTCAATCATAAAAATGGTTTTATGACCATAATTGAAGATAATAATAGAAATTGAAAACACGTCATCCTTGAATGTGATAAATTTACACAGCTCTGATGGTGTTTTCATTTCGAGTATGAAAGATGGGGAATAGTGGGATGATGAGGAATTACTTATTTATCATAGAAACATTCTTGTAAATGTATTTTATTAGAGTTATAACAAAATTTGTATGATGGGTGGTGAGTAAAGAAAAATAAATTAAAGGAACCTGAAATAAAGGAAATGAAAAGATGAAGTTACATCTTGAAATTATCTTCCCTGAGAAACTCATTAGGGAGGAGTTTTTGGTGGTTTCAGGAGACCATGGGATATTGGACGTGGGGTATCAGTGTTGGAGGAGGTTTGACCATTATTTTTTTGAAAAACAAGGATAGATTGGAGTGAATAGAAGAGGTAGTATGGGGGTTATAGTGGAGGATAAGTGGTTTTTCTCATTATTTTAATCATCATTTTATTATTTTTCCAAAGAAAACCAAGTGTAAATTATTGGGATCTAAAAAAATAATAAGTCATTATTATTTCTAAAAAATGGTCATTTACATCACCCATGACTCTATCATGAAACATAAATTCACTTATTTAGAATATTTTGTAAATTATGAAATTTCATTATTCAAAGAAAATCAATTATTTCAGAAAAATCCAAAAAATTCTGTCCGTCCATTTTTCAACATGTAGAATTGAAATATTAACTTCATTTTATCAAAATAAATTTATAAATAATATAAATTTAATTTCAAAATAAAATCATTATTTACATGAATAATATATAATTTAAATTTAATACGGATTTTATAATACGTTCAAAAAATAACTAAGGTCTCATAAAATTAACCTAAAATCATAGGAAAATAACTTATTTATTTTGGAATAATTATTATGAAAATTCGTTTTTTAATTTTATTAATTTAAAATTGAAATTAAATATTTATTACTCCCAAAACTAACTACAAATAATTATTATTTTCTAAAATACTCTATTTCTTTTCTAAGGTGTATAAATTTTATTTATACATTCATCATTTTGGTTTCTATTAATTAGGTTCATATTAAAAATCATAGGGGTACTTTACTATTCATATGGGTCATGTTACTATTCATTGAATATGTAAGTTGAACTTATCATACTCTAAATATCTTACTGAACGCAACTGTGTATGTTTGTTTTTTGAAATTCAAATCACAGAGGTGGTAAAATTATGTTTAC
The DNA here is from genome assembly GCA_963277665.1 of Viscum album. Lineage (NCBI taxonomy): Eukaryota > Viridiplantae > Streptophyta > Magnoliopsida > Santalales > Viscaceae > Viscum > Viscum album. The sequence goes on along the minus strand of OY728128.1, from coordinate 787,691,123 downwards.
TGCCTAGGTTATAACAAAGTGGTGTTTTGTAGAGAATCTGTGTTTCATGCATTCAATATTAAATTTATTTAAAATATCTTGGGTGTTACAACTACTTATTTTAGAAATATTTTTTTGAGATCTATAGATCTGGTAGACCTTTTTATTGATAATTACATTTAGATAATCCTATTATAGAATATTTAGAGATCACACACTTCTACTAATAGTGTCACATGACTTTTGGAGGATAGATCGTACTTTGGGATTTTTTCCATTTTGACTATGTGGACTTATTGTATAATTCTATCTATGGGAAGTCTCTCTTGATTTTATTTGTAGACATTCAATATCCGAAAGAGTATGTGTTTCATATGCATTTCTGGAACATGTTTTCTCACATTGGTGATGGGATAACACAGAAGATTTGGATGGGATCATGTGTAGGAAGATAAATTCAATTACTAATTATTGGGCTAGTATTAATATTGGATTAATATATTCTATTGGATTTATTCTTATTGTACAAGAGGCCGTTTATGAGGATGTTTTTCCAAAAAAAAAGTCCATGATTACCTTCCCAATGAGATATAAACATATGGATGGAATTATACCTAGGGACTACCACGATATCATTGACATCATATCATTTACATCCCATATAACATCAAGAGTGAATGGTGCTGGTGGAAGGGTTGAAAATGAATGGCTCTGTCAGACCCGGTGTTTCTCCATGGGAATCCATAGTTTTGTTATCTAATAAATAGGATGGGTGCATGAGGATATATGTGGGTTACCATAACCTAAGGCAATTGATCATCAAGAATTAGTATCTGCTACTGATAATTGAAAACCTCTTCATCCATTTGAAAGGGGTGATGTGGTTCCAAATATTGGCCCCAGGTCGGGAACACTAGCCCCATGCTCTAAATAAAAAAATATTGAAGATGGAATTTTCATTTCACTATAGTTACTAAAAGTTCATTGTGATTCCTTTTAGTGTTAAGAAGACCAAAGTAGTGTTCATGGGACTCATGAAATACATCTTTTATCCATTTTTAAACTGTTTCATAATGGTTTTTATCAATGAAATCCTAGTGTACTATGAATCCAAAGAAGATCACATGATACAATTAAGGACAGTTATATACACAATTGAAGATAAACATATTTATAGTAATCTCTAGGAGTTGTAGTTTTGGATTCGAGAGGTCCACATCCTGGGATATGTCAGTTTTGAAAGGTAGTAATAGTGGACCAATTAATGGTTGAGGAAAAGTTATATTATGAAAAACCAATAGAAAGTTAGTTGAAGGGATCTTCCTTGTCCTGGAAGGAGGCCATCATAAGTTCATACATGATTTCTATAGGATTTTGGAACACTTGAATACCTTAAACTGAGAGGGTAAGCCTTAAATCTAGTTGGAGAGGTTTCAATAGTATTTCTAGGAGTTTGGGTAGAGGTCAAAGAGTTCCCACAGCATGATAACGCCAGAGGAGGGTGTTGAATGACTAGTTCTTTATGATTCCTATGTAATTGAGATTTTAAGTGTTCTTATACATAGGTAAGAAGTTATGGAATATGGTTTCCGACTGTTGAGACCACATGATAATAACTACATGACCATTGATTTTGATAAAATATGTGTCTTAAACCTAAATATGTAGTGAAATTATATTATGGTTGAGCCTTTTATCATATATTCCAACCACAAGAGTCTCATGTAAATATTTTTCCATGAGGATCATAACTTGAGACCAAGGATATGGCCATATTTTTTAAAGGATTATTAATTTTATATAGTCTATAATCCCTTTAAGGCGAATGAGGTGGACAATGCTCTAAATTGGAGATCATGTTTTCTGTTATTGAGTGAGTAGTCAGAGTAGTGGGTCTCATTGATTATTTCCACAGTGGACAAGAATAGTGAAACATACCTCCATTTTATGGTTGGTACCAATACTATTCTAACAAATTTTATGTAGTATTATGTTATAAATACTAGATATGAGACCATGAATATTCATATATCCACTAGAAGAGATCATGGTGAATTTCCAAAAGTTAGTGATAAAATAATCTTGTTTGGGGTTCAATATGGTACTACTGATGTTGTGAGATAAGTTACTATGTTAGTTTATTAAATCCCTATTAGACTTATGTTTCATAGTGGATAATATATACCATGATCATCAGTGACCATTCTAATTTCTTGTAATGAAGAATTATTTATCGAAAATTGTTTCGTAATGCCTCAATTGACAGCATGTGAAGGCTAAGCACCAGGTTCAAGTGGGTCTAGATCAATCCCATGAGGTTCTGATGATGTACTGGGATTGTATCTATATGAACATTATGAAGGGGATTCAGAAATCATCTATATTAAATGATGTTATCATTTTGATTTTATACCGACTCACTATGTTACCCCACTTCCAAGCCACCCATTATCATAGTTCAGGGGAGATCTTGGGGAAAAATTAGATGTATAAGAGATTCTAGATTCACTGTGTTCCATTGATGATTGTTTGATATGGGGATGCCCACTTCACATCATGATTATGGAGAGTACTGTAGGAGGAATTCAGAAATTAGTTTCTTTTGATCATAGCATTTCACCCATATATAGATGGCCAAACAAAATTAATTATTCATGTTTTGTGTAAAATGATTCCTAATTTCATGGTATGCTTTGCACAAATTTTGGTGGATAGCTTACACTTCATGTAATTTCAGTACAAGAATATTTACCACTCCATTATCTGTATTGAGCTATTAGATACCTTGTAAGATATACCACATAGTTTACTTGTATATTGGAAGGATTAAGGGGAGTTTTATCTAATGGTCCTAGAGTTGGTTCATGTGACAATAGAGAAGGTTCAATGAATCCATGGGTGTATGAGGACTTCCCAGAGTCTTTCATATTATATTTTGGAGAGATGATAGAGGCATTTAATGTTTTACAAAAGAGACCGTGTGCTTTCGAAATTATATCCTATCCATTTCATCACATAGTTAAATAATGGAATATGATAAGGAATATTTTTATTGCAAATAAAATGTCCATAATTAGGGTCCACTAAAATTGTGCCTTGATTCGGTCAATCATATTGCCTCAAACATGAATCCTTGTATGCCAAAGGCTTCCAACTAGCAGTGAGTGTCCAGTGGTAGTACATGGGGAGACTATAAAATCAATATTTTTAAAAAACATTTAAAACCACGAAATAAAAATACTAAAAACAAATAAATAGTGTTTCAATAGATAATAGTTATAGAACAAATAATCATGTATAAACATGCTTTAAAGTGAAATAAATATTCATACATTTTTTAAATAATAAAAAAATTAAAATAAATGATAAAATAATAAAATGGTATACCCATGATAATCTTGAGATATAGCTTATCCATATTCCACTTAGCTCCCATTTACTGTACAACAACACAATAATAATCCATGAACCTTAACTTGAAATCATGCGGTCTTCTGAGGTAACCCATTGTAATTGAAGCCCGAACAAGGTGTCATATATACTCAGTAGGACACAACCAATGTTTTATAATGCTATTTGGTCAAAAATTATAAAATAAAATAGTGTCTATGTATAATAAATATTTTTGTCAATAAATAAATGTAAATAAGTCACATCAAGTTTTGAAGGGATACTCGACTAACCATACATGTTTTGGCCTATACTAGAATATCTCTGACATTCCATCAAGTATATATAGACATATAAATAAAATATTTGACATGATATAAATTCATTTGAGATGACCTGGGTTAGAAGGCCAAGACATCTACATAATATTATATCAATTAAAATTTATTTAATAACAGATATCAACTATGAAATCCTAAATGGAGAATATATCCATGGTCATAAAATTATAACAGTTTTATAGGAAATAGGGTAAACCCACTACATCCATGTATAGTGAGTTTCTCTGTACCATTTATAAATTATGAGTAGTCTAATATATATGAACAAAATATCATTAGTCGGTCAAGGACCAGAGATATAAACCAAGGTGTCCTATTCCAATAATCATCATAACTACATACCACTTGTTATATTAATCAATAAACATGCATGATATAATTAATTTTTTCAATGAACTGATCAAATGTGTTATGTAATGAGTATCCTTGGTACATTCCAAGGAGTAATGTAATCCACTTTCTTCTACGATCCCATCCATGGAATTATATAATGAGGAAACCCAATTATCACATGTAACTTCCAATTTCCCTATTATTCCATCTATGGAATTCTGTAAAATGGAAACACATGTATTACTCAAAGTGTAAGCAAACTCATCTACCCCATCAAATCATCCTGGGGGCTCCAGAAAATGAAACACAATTATCACTCATGGTGTGACATAATTCAATTAACCTATGATCATGTTTTTGGTATTCATTAATAAGTAAATTAGTTTCGCTAATGGTACATGTAATCTCTAACAACTTATGAGAACGTCGTATGAGTTATGTAAAAAGGTACCCAAGCATCACTCATGGAGTAATTTAATTTATGAAAACCATGATCCCTCTCATGCTATTTCATAATGAGTAAATTGGTATCCCTCATGGAATAGTCGAATTACCTTTTATATGTTCTATAATAGTATCTAATCATAATCCATGGGCTTTATCCATGCATATTTAAAGTATCATGTCTCATTTCATTGCTCTAATTACAATTTCGTTTATAAAAGATAATACAAGAATATTTTAATTAAAAATTCCATGTACATAAAAATATCACATTCCATCTACATATCAAAATTATTTATTTCACATTTTTATTGCGATACTCTAGAATTATGGTGCGTATCAAAATTTCATAGTTTATAGTGAGTATATAAATTATGGGAAAACCCAAGACCACTGAAATCAGGTGTAGGATTCTTCACTCTTCAAATATCGAGAATTGATTGAATTATGGTAGAGTGAAAATGAAAAAATAGACAAATTCCCGAGGAATAAGGAAAAACATCCCATAAGGAATTATAATTACATACAGGAATGGAATTTGAAATTATAGGTAAGTGAAATCGAGGGGATAAAAATACAAATCCAATGAGACTAACAGGGCTTGATTACAATATCAGACATAGGAGTTGCATCAAATATTTGGAGGGGATAAAGGAAGTTCTCAATGAATAAGAGATCATGGGAGTAATGTAATGAAAAAGAGTGGAATAATGAAATTGGGGGTTGGGGAAGACATAAAATAAATCCCTTTAAAACCCCATATGGTTTGGCTAAAATTTTTTGTCAAACCATGTTCCAACTGTGTGGGCTCTCTACTTATGTGGAAATGATCATATGGGGTAGGTGTTTGGTTTGAGAAATTCTTGTGAAGCTCAAGCACCACCTTTTTAGTCTTTTACTAACCCCTCACACAGTCATGTGCCTACTCTCACAAGGATATACCAAATAGTGTTACACCCTCTACACTGCTTGGCCATGACACACTGGTTCCCCTTGATGATTTTAATATTTAATCAATATTTCTACCCATTCTTGATTCTCCCTAAATGTGATTCATTGGTGCCTAATGCTCCCAAAACTCATCTGAACACTGGAGACACATCTGAGGCCATCAGTATCGTCTAAAAATTATTTTAATTATTTGAAATATCATATTTATATTTCTAATATATCTTTATTAAATTACATTTCCATGCTATAGAAATTTAAAATTCAGTGTGAAAATTTCATACTTGGGCTATAGATATTCTGGTACAATTTTTTTATTTCATTATGAACACTCAATGAACCTTCAATCACTAAATTAAGAACATGGTTCTTAAATATGTAAAATGCAAGACAATTATTGAATTACGTTACTAAAGTAATGAGTAATGTTTTCTTGAGATTGTATAACTATAGACATGATCACATAATTATCCCTTTAATAAACCAACACATTTTACTTCCCACTATGGGTTACCATATAAAAAGGAACACTGGGATGATTTAAAAATACGTCATTCCTGAATACGGGTGAGGAAACTTCTCAAATTCCTTATTTGATATAAATGGTACAATTATAATTGATATATTTGAAATAGGTTTTGGAATATTTTCTTTGAAAGGCCTCATACAACCTTCACATTACACCCATAGAAAAATCATGTCATGATATATATGGTTACTCACAAACTACATGAAACAACATAGAGAGATCTTAGTTTGATCCAAATTTGTTTGACTATATTAAAAAACACACATCTTAGAAAAAGGATGAATTAGTATAAATAATAATAATAATGTCTCAATTCCTTTAAACAAAGGTACCTCATTATTTAATATGAGCACACTCATTTCACCTTGTAACCGTCTTCTAGATATGTCTCTAGAAAAAACCTCATCTATGTTGACTTTTCACAAGACAAATGTAAGTGTTTACCCAACACAACACCATTGTATCATCACACTCAAAACATAACATCTATTAAAAAAATCATTTTAAGGGTAACCTTGGAATAAAATATTGAGATCCAAGTGGAAAATCTAAGGTATTCCAAACTCTAATTTATACAAGCAAATTGTTGGTACATAGTTTATATGTACACATATAAACAACTTTGACTGAACCCACTAGTGGTATCTCACCTATAAATTAAGTCAACAGGTTGAATTGTGTATATGTTTCTATCCAAGGCCTTAATATATGGAAATCCAAGTATCACTCAGGATAGGTAATACATTTTTAGTTATTCATTCCCCCTAATAAAAACTCCATAAAATTCATTTAATTAAGACACTAAGACTAATACTTCTCTTTATTTATCTCGGTGTATAAACATTTATCTATTAGTTTACCCAAGATAATCTCATGATAGGGGATAAGATAATCTATAAACTAATATTAAACGATTAGAATATCAGGATAATCAATAAGACCAGAGACACTCCCATAATATCCAAAAATAAGTTTCTTTCGTTGTTTCCAAAATAACAGAACCAAATATTGACGGGAATAAATTGTCAAAAGACCACTGGATGATTTATTTTAAATAGATCAGGTGAATCTATTGACATGTGATCACAAACCAACCATGATTCCTTTATTACTAATCCATTTTGTGATATGTCATCCATGAAATGTGAAATATTAACAAACCTACAACATCTTAAAAGGGTTTAACACATCCAATAATTTTATCATCATTTTACATTGTAAGCACTAACAAATATTTGTAGCATTTCATCAAATATTAGTTTCCCACCTTGAGAATGAATCTAGAACCCAGACTACATCCAAACCCACAACCATGTTTTATTTAATGAATTATATCTTGGACTGGATAACTTGAAATACAAACCTCAAGGCATTTCATAATAAGTGGTGAACTCTACAAAAATGTATTTTATTTTTTTTCTCCATGTACCAGGAATTAAATTCGCAAAAAATTTGGACATCATTCTCCCCCCATTAAGAGTGTCATATTCATCATTTATACTGAATGGGAACTCATTTCATGGCTCACGCTCCATACACCACCAAATCAGATTTACTGATGCGGGCAACATGCTTTTAAAAAGATCCCACCTCAAGAGAGGGAGAAATATCTTCTCATAAACATACTAGTTGGAATCACCATATGAATGATTTGTTGTATTCATCTGATCCAAGACACACACATCAATAGTAATAGTCATATAAGCCAAATCTAACTTTATCAACTATGTTAAAATAAATGATCATTTTTCATTATCATCCCCCCGCACTTAGATAACTCAAATATCAAAATATGTATATATCATTCTAATATAGAGATTCACCTTAAAAAGGTAACCCAATAAATCAAGTCTTAACAATTTCTATCGAACACATACAGTTTACTTTACCATTTTATTAATTCGGTGGGTACCAAATGTTTCAATACATACAATATCAGTATTTCTTCAAAACAATTTAACACCCTTTGATACTATCTATAGGCCTACTATCCCTATAATTCCTAGTATCTGATTGAATATACAAAATACTATATTACATAGTCGTATTACCCCATATAAATATTATCATGGCTTCCAACATAGTGAGTCATCCTATCTTTGAAAAAGAAGAAGGGTCATATGACTTGCTATTTAACCAACCATTACCTAGGCATGTATGAACCACTAAATTGGATCATTACATGATTTTCACACCCTCAATAAGGACCAACTTAGTGACCAATCGCATGTCTATCATGGGGGGTTTAATCTCAGTACTGAGAGTCGTACTCAGTAGAAATGGCTCCCAAAAGACACCATAAAACATAAATTGAGAGCAGGATTTAGCATGGTTTTTAATTTTATAGGAAACTAACTACCCTCTGTAACCCCCTTCATAAATATATGTAATTAGTACTATTAATAATTCATGCCAAAAAGGACACATGTCTCTACTTCCTATCATTTTGGTAAATCAAATCGTAGATGAATCCTACAGAAAATTCTCAAATTCTTGTTCTAATGATATCATCAAGGAAACATTAGAAATCCCCATTACATGATAGTTCAAAACTAAGAATGAAAAATTAAGGTTTCAATGAAGCCATTTTCATTGATTCAAAATTTGATTTTTCTAACATTTTAGGTACATTTAATTAAGAAATTACATGTACTATTCTTGAATGAAAACTATACATGGTAATTCATTTACCTTGGGCCACTAGTTAATATAGGAATGTTATATAGAACATCCCATAATGAATATTTTATTTAGATAAAATGATTCTATAAAAAAGGTAATTTATCATATATTTTAATATTATCTATTTTATGTATCTATAAGGATCTCATAATTTTACTTAGTTAATGAAAATTTCAATTTTTAGATATAAAGGAATACACTCTTTAGGTTTTAATTGGAATATTAATTATCTAAAACCTCGTATAAATATATCTTAGACGTTGATAATAGGTATTTTGGTAATAAGATGGGACTAGTAAAATATGTTTCCACCATACATTTATATGTAACACCTTGTAAGTTCATGTAGACAATTTAAATAATCATCCTCTTTATCATAGAATATCACAATTTTTGAAGTATCAAGGAAAAAAATAAATATAAAGGGAACCTATGGGGTTCCCATCATGTCCCCATGTGTTCAATTATGTGGGTAACCATGACCAATTTATGTAGTATAACCTCTATAAATTAAAATTGGAATCCCATGTATGTGAACCCCAATAACAGTTGATATATTAATGATTAATCACACTCGTAATGGGTTTATCAAATAAAAATATTTCATGACTAACCTGTGTTGATCTAATTGTTCTTTTATGAATTTTTTCATATAATTCATCATGCCCATGTAATATAGGTACAATAATTTATATTAGAACCCATTTTATATAAGACCTTTATTTAATCATATATACATATATGCATCATGGTTTAGTGAGATAAATTACCATTACCATGTTATAAAGTTACTTTCATTTATAAAATACAATTGGAATTCCTATAAATGGAACTATTTTTTCCCTCATTTTTCAATGTATAACAAGTAAACTTTATTATGCATTAATAATATGGGTTAACATTCCCTAATTTATAAAGCCTCATACAGATTATAAATTATATAATTGGCTCCCATTTAATTGATACCATTAATGTTTCATCCCATGTGACCAATGGTTCATGGTTCAAGTATGCCGTTATTGGTTAGTCATTGTGACACAATAATGATATATGGGAAAAAACAATTCAATTTTATGCTAACACCTTAACAACCAATATCATATTATTATCAAATCACAGAATTCTATCATCTATTAGTAAACAATAGAAACATATAATTTGTAAATTACACGATTATGTAGTATAGAAATGAATGATAAATAATCACTAAACATTTTATTCATATAATCATGCTTCTAAAACACACATGGAAAATTCAATATGAACCATGTAGTTGTGAAATTAAACCTACATGGAAAGGTATTTTCATGTTATGTTAATACCCATTTTCCTATAACGATTCTTGAAACAAGACATCCTTTACGTACCAAGAAAAGTATACAGTTATATACATATCATAAATCACGAAGAAATAGAAATTATATCATTCACTCATGGTAAAATAAGAATCAAATGTAATAAAAAAACAACACAACTGCAATTCCTTCCATAGACATTTGGTGTTTTCCCAATGTATGGCCCGATCACTCCAAAACATGACTATTTACCAAGCACTGAAACATTCCTAGTGTTTTATCTACATGTAAAAAATAGGAAAAAAATGGAAATAAACCTTTGACACCACTTTTTAATCTCCCAAATGAAGAGCCAATAAAATGGTTCCATGAACTAGTTGGTCACATGGACACAAGTGACCCTCTCCATACACTAAAGGTTGCAGACAAGAATAAATGGTCCAAAAATGTTATTTGGGAGAATATATCCAAGATATGAGTACAAAAAATTGTGAAAGAATATATTAAAATATAAAAAATAGATAAACAGATAAGTGGAAGATAAGAATAACTAAATAAATAATCATTCATGAATATGTTTCAAGGTGAATGAAATATTAATACATCTACTAAAAATAAACATTTTTAAAATAAATGACAAAAACATCAAGGTTTATCTCCATTATCATCATGATATCTAAATTAGTCTTATGCTCCTATTCTCCCATATACAATGTAATAACACAAACATAATCCATGAACATGATCATGTAGTCAAGAGGTTTCTTGAGGTACCCTAGTGTGATTGTGGTCCAAACTAGGGATGAGATATACATATTAATACGCCACCAATGGTGTAAAATTCTATCCAATATATGAATATAAGATCCAGTAGTGTGTAGGTACAACAAATAATGAAGTGATTAAATAAATTGAAATAAGTCATCCTGAGTTCCTCAAGGACACCTGGCTGACCAAAATTACTTCAGAAAACTTTGAAATACCTCTAACATGCCATAATGTATATACATATAAATATATGAATATATATATTCAAATATATACATGAACAAATGATGATCCATGTTTTAAGGCCAAGGAATCGATATAATGATATCATAAGGATCATTTATTTAATTAAGTAAATCTTCTAAGACATCCAAACTAGCGAACATATCTGTTGTAATAAAAGTATAGCAGTTGTGTAGGACACATGGTAAACCCTTGGAATACCATAATAACGAGTGTATCTAAAGGAAGGAATAATTGTAGGTAGTTACATATATCCGAACAAAAGACCATTAGTTGTTCCAAGAACTGAGGTACATGCCACTACATCCTATAATAGTTATGATCATAAGGACATACCACTAATTTTATATATCAATAAAAAATTATGATATAATTTTTTTCCAATGAGCCCAGCTAAGGAATTCTATAAAGAGGAATCCAAGTGATTCCCATAGATTAATGTAATATTTTTTAGTCATTGAGATTATCCATTGTGTCTTGTAATAAGGAAACACAATTATCTCACATAACTTATAATTTCCATATGATATCATACAAGGGGTTCTATAAAAATAAAACCCAAGTACTGCTAAGAGGTTGAGGAAAATCATCTAGCCTATGATCCCATCAAATTAATTATATATTATGAAAGCCAAGTATCTCTCAATTCGTATCAAATTTTAGTAACATATGATCTATTCCATGGTATTTCTTAACGAGTAAATTCATATCACTTATGGTATATATAATCTCATAAATCCGACAAGAAGATCCTTAGAATTCCATAAAAATAACTGAAGTATCACTCAAGGATAAATTTAATTCATCAAACCCATGATCCCTTATACATAATTCTATAATGGGGAAACTAGTATCACTCAAGGAGGAGTGGATGTACCATTTTCATCCTACATATTAGTTTATAATCATCATCCATGGGCCTCATCCATCCTAATTTTAAATTTCATAACCCATTTAATTCCTTCTTTTACAATTTTTTTAATTTATAATCCAATAATAATTAATCAAAAAGACCAAGAATGTAATTTTTCCACATTCCATCCAAATATGTCCATTTAAATGCCTTTTTTATTAATGAATAAAGTTCACCAATTACGTATTTTTATCAAAAAATTGTGTAGGGAAGAAATACAAATTATTTTAATATAATTTAAACAAAACATTTTTGAGATTAAATTCAACTCACATTAAATTTGTTTAAATCTTATTTAGAGCATTATACATAAATAATTTATAATAACACGCATAAATGGGGATTAAATTTCCTATGAATTCATAGATCACATCATATGAGTGACATGTAAAATAGGTGGTCATTCTAAACAATGTTTAAAACCTCCAATTTTTCAATTTGAATGAATAATGCTAATTTATTTTTGGAAAAGCATTTACATTATTCATTTATCATTATAAGGGTGACAATTGGGAACTGCTATGTGTGTCTCAATGATGTAGTTTATAATAAAGATGTACAGTAAGAGAAATTTTTTAGACCACCTACCTCAAGGTCATATTACTTAAAACTTATAATATAATTCTTCTGTTTAAGCTAGATTGAAAAAAATCGATGAAATAGACTAACACCCTAGAACTAGGGAAAAATATCCCATATGGATTCAGTATTCCATACAGTGAAGGATAATGAGTTAAAAATAAAGTTAAGTCAAGATCATATTTATATGGATCAAATGATATTTTACAAACATGTTTCAGATAAAGATAAAACAAGTTACATAAAATCCTAGGAGATTCCCAAGGGTAGAGCTTGAGATTCTAGTGTTATGGGAGAATAATGAATGAAAAATAGGGAAGAAAGTAATAAGATGTAGTGAAAAACTATAGAGTATCCCATTGAATAACTTTTATGGTATTCATTCATGGTTTAGTCCAACTTTTCCCCAAATATACAGGCTCACTACCTATATGGTAGTAAGAATGTGGGTTAGTAAAACTGTTTGACAAAATTGTGAAAAACACATCCTCCACCTCTGTAATTTCATATAACCTTCTACGATAGTCATGTGTATACTCTATCAGGGTTAGACCAAACCATGTAAAAACCACAAATATCCTGTACCATCCCATACATTTTCTTTTGGAGGGTCACACTGTTATAAAAATTATGTACCCCTGATTGATTCTCCATTAAAGTTACTTCATAGAGATTGATGGTCCCAAAACTTATCCAAATACAATACACACCTCTCAGTCCAGAAAACCCTTATAAAAACACTTTTAATTGTTCCAAAACTAAGATTTTAATATCAATTTTTATTTAAAAAAATTACACTCCCACTAAATAGAAAGCACCAATTCCGTAGGAAAGTTCATATTGTTTCAAAAAATGGCTGATATAACTAGACCCTATGTAAGTGTGGGATTACGGTTCTCATTGAAACATAGTATTGATATAATAAAAATATTAAATATATTATATCAGTCACACAGGTTTTCTAATATAATGTAATAACCTCAAAATGGAGTCCAGAATGGGAAATCTAATGCCACCATTAAATCAGAAATTTATGTTTTTACCCTAGGTGAAATATAATCCTTATTGGAATTGTGTAGTTCGTTTAAGTCTAGTGACATGTGAAAAGAATAAATAAATTTATTTATTTATTATTAAATTATCATGTCCTAATATCTTTCTATAAAATATCAGTTCTAACCAACACCCATGGTTATCCACATAAACATAGCATGATAGAGTGGTTTATGGAGCATGATTTCTAAAATGACAATGAAATTGAGTATTGGATATCGATTTTCCAGGGATTCATCTTCTCCCATGGAGATCATGGATCTCACCAACGATAATTACGTTAACCCATTCTTCATTAGTGATCAATCCAGACACTATATATGAAAAAATAAATGTTCTATTTTATCCTCTTATTATTACATCTTGTCGAATGAAAATCAAAATTTCTAATAGATGATTAACAGGTGAATAATTTCTTTACTAGTATAAAATTATCTTCCTTGAATTTAAAAATAATTTTTTCGAAAAATTCTTGGTTTTTTTATTCTTATTTAATAATTATAATGGAAATGGATTGTTTCTATCTTGAACAATGAAAGTGGTTCATTTCATATGTTTTCTGTTTTACTAATTTTTTCCATCGTTATTCAAATGTTCATCTTAAGTATTCCATTGTCCTATGGTTTGATGAATACTTAGAAACATATCATTATCCATTTTATCTCTAGTGAAATGGATCATTTTCATGGTTCTGGATTTTGGATCGTTAGCATATCTAATATTCAATATAGTGTAATGGGATATTAAAGATAGACTAAATATTGATTGAGTGTTCTTTATTCATGGGTTTTACTATTTGGTGGACTGGCAGGATGGAAAAATCCATAACCAGCTTAGCTTTTTAGAATCTACCCATCCGCAATGATTGGATTTCATTCATCTTGAATATAAGTCTCATGGGTATGAATTTTGGCTAGAAATAAGGAGTATGCAACATGTGTGGAATAACATAGAAACTAGTGGTTTTATAAAAATCTAGACAAACATGGCATGTATACCTAATGAAACATGTTGTGTAATCCCTTGGCTATGATGAATATGGATTCATTAAAATTGAATATCACATGTTGTTTATTACTAATACATGATTTGTGACCCATGTCTAGTGGATTGGTCTATACCATTTTGTAATACAAGAACAAAAATGCTCAGGTACAGAAGCAGAACCAGGGTAAACCAGAAAATCCAGTTACCCATACAGGGACATATAACCCAATAATAGCCCGAGTATATGGGACCAAATTAAATTCACAATCATTGGCTAAAGTACACTTTCATTTTCTAATGAACATACGCACAATCAAGACTACATGGGAAAATCATGGAATACAAGAAATGCCATATACTCTTCTTAGGGTGGAATGAGAATATCATTTTCTCTAGTATAGACTAATATCTAAAGGTTTTATTCACTTTGTTTTTCCCTACTGGGGTATGGTGAGTTATCACATCATAAGAATATTTTCTGATCCCCTCTATGGGATTAGTCTCTAATACAATTAAAAAATCCTTCTACGTAGCATAGGGTGTAATTCTCTATCATTTATTCCATTCTATGTAGGGTTAGGAATCAAAATACCTACATACTAGGATGTTTTATACCCTTCCCAGTGGGTTATATAGTTTTTGTATGGAATATACCATTGGCCCTAGGTGAGATCAGCTATCTATGTATTGATATATTTAATGTTAAATCATGTACTTGTTTTTACAAATACCCGACAAGAACAACATATATGATGAGATCCATCTGTTTTGTTTGACTAAAGGAGGGAGTTATCCTGAAAAATTCATTCATTGAAGCCTTGATTAGAAATACAAGACTGTAATTATGGTGGTGACCTTACCTTGAGACTTAGTTCCTATCATTATTGTATTTGGTTTATTATTTTCATGTCTCATATTCTAATTAAAATTCATTTATGATAATGAGAATTATAATCACTTGATGTTTTATATTTAAGGATTTCATTGTGTCCTCTAAGTTATGTTTATACTCACCCCTTAAAGTGATATTTCCACACTTTTCATGTCTTATGATTTTGAAAATCCATTTAAGAGGGTCCTAGGAGAATCAAGAGAAGGTGGAGAATAGTTGAGTTAGACATGGAATAGATAAAACAAGTGTTTTAGTTCATAGATTTCCTCCCATTTCAAATTGGTTGGAATCTTTTTGTATCTTTTATCGGCTTGAATTTTCCCCATTATGATTTCTAGAACTTTTATAATACTCTTATGTGGGTCATGGATGTATACATCCATTTTGGTATAAGTTTTTGTTTTACCTTTCATTAGTGAGTCGGTATTTGAAGATGTGTGTTTGTGTAAAAGTTCCTTATCTAAGGAATCAAATGTGTTTGATATACATAAAGAAAGGTATTTGATATCCTACGCATATTTTAGGTGGTCTTGGTGTGTCATGCTATTTTTAAATCTGGCTAGGCGGACCCCAGTGTGTCGGGTCATGGAAATGGTTTTGAAATAGTTTTGTAATAGTGGAATTTTTATTCATTATTCTCTAATATTTCATCATTACAAGATCGTACATGGTATTATAATTGATTTTTTATAATTATTTGTAATTTTATAACATTATTCTATTGATTTGTTTTCAATATATTTAATGATGAATTTCACTCTTAGCATGTTTTGATTATTCTTAACAAACGAAGTGTGTTTTCTTAAATAATGTGATAGATTATTATATTAAAATTTTATAACCAAAGTAAAATTTATATTTACTTATTGATATCATATATTACCATAAATTTAATTCCAATATTCATCCATGATATATATTCATACAATTGTTCAAGTACATGGTCAAAACAACACAAACCAGAATGTGGCTTATGAATAGATGGTTATCAAGTAATTTAGTAGTAATATCATTATAATACAAGAATAATGATCACATTTATTGTGTTAGAGTGTGATATATAATAATTTAAAAGAAATAGATAATGATAAAAACTGATGTTATATAATTTAATAGTACAAATAAGTCATTTTTTATTTTAGAATTTTTTTTGGTTTGTTGAATTTACCACAATAATTTGTATCTCATATCAGTAGTTGGTAGTCAAATTTTTCTATATAAAAACATAATAATTTCAGAAACATCATATTTATCTAGTATACCCATTCTCCTTAACTACACCTTTAGGAAGTGAGGAAATTAAAATTGAAAATCAATCATTCCCTGGGGGTGGTAGTCACACGTATGCATCGGTATTGATTTAATTTTTCATAGAATTTGTAAATTGAGTAATAAGTTTTGTCATTAAATAATGAAAATTAGGTCATAGATGTTATAAATACATGTTAACTTCTATAATCAGACCTTCCTTGTAATATGGTGAAGTAAAACAAAACATGTTGTCTCATAGAGGAGATAGTCCGTACAACACAAGAATGAAAGTTTCATTTTTTGTAAGGATTGTTAATTATTGTACAATATTTATAAAAACATAAAATTTTAAAAATCTTAATTATTTAATAATTTAAAGAATTATTAATGTAATTTTAGATTGATTTTTTTCACAAAAAGTAATATAATTGAAAACGGAGTATTTAAGAATTTATATATCACTTTACAAATTATCTCCTTTGAAAATAGGCTTATTAATTTTAGGTATTTTATTTTCCAAATACCATAACCAAATTAATGATTATGTTGGTTTTTATCATTTTTTGTAGATTTTATATTAATCTATGTGGTTTTATGTTATAGGGGACGTTGTTAGAGGATTTCATCTTTTATACTTGAAATGAAATGGAATTTGTTTCAAATACCCAAACATTTTTAATAATAGGAAGTCACTCTCAAAGAAATTATCTCCCAAAATTGAGAAATAATGGAGAGAGGAAAATATAAGGTATATTTGGGCCTTAACTACCCATTCACATAATAGTTTTAAACATATTTATTGTATTTCCCACATAGTTAAACCCTTTTATCAATATTGATTTTTACTAAGGTAAATAATTTTACAATGTAATTTATCATTTATTCATTAGAATAAAATGGTATATATTATATAATTTCGATAGTATGGCACTAAATATTGATCCATATTTTTTTATTAATTATTTAAAAGTGATAATAATTAATTTCAAGTTGCATAAAACATAATCTATTAAAAACATTTTTTTAAAAAATATAACATATGTTATAGAATTTCAAATATGGGTTCATAAATTTAACCAAAATTTTTGAAATTATATATTCACATAAAAACATAGATTTTTTTAAATGAAAAAAATCATTAATTTACATTTATTTCTTTTTTTCTAATAATTTCACCAAATTAATTTTTATAAATTCAAATTCTAAAATTTTTAAATAATAACTTAAATAAAAATTCAATATTTAAAGAGAATATTCTTTTGTTAATAATGAATTTTATTAAGATGAAATTATTTTAAAATTATTTTATATATATTTATAAATAATTTAGAATATATTTTAGTTTATGAATAGAAATATTACTAATTATAATAAACTTTTAACTATGATCAATTTGTGATTTTAAGGTTATAGATAATACCAACTTTTTTAATATGGATACTTGAATGAAATTTTTTTTAAAATACTAATAATAGATAATTATAATTTATAATTAATTTATTTTATTAATAATATTTTATCTACTAATTATATTATTATTCATGAAATTTTATTATTTTTTAGTTTTTATTATTCCAATATTGTGTTCGTTCAGTGTTGTGTTTGACACAAATTATTAAATATAATAATACTTTTAAAGGTATAAAATACCATGCTTTTATAGTTATTCCATATTATAGACCAACAATAATACATTATAGGACATCCAAGTGGATCATCATCATAATTGGATATGTTGTAATACATGTATCTAGGTTTACCCTTACGTTAGACCTCTATGAGTTTTATAATGATACCATTTGAAACCAATACATGTTTTTCCTGAATGGCTCGAAGGCCTTAATTTTTTATTCATTTTTTATAATCCCCCATTTAAGGGTTGAAAAATAACACTTGACATTACAAGACTTAAAAAACATAAGGAAATAATTCATTATAGACTATTACTACTTGAAACTACCCCTCCCCAGCATTTGCATCTAGATCATCTCGTCACCTTTTAATAGTTGTATGGATATATGTCATGTGCAGAGGTGCACAGGCCCAGTACTGATGAAAAATGTAATACTTGCTCATTCTTCTAAATCCAATAGCTCTTCTTTGGTGAATGTGTCTTTCTTTGAATCCTCTTCTTCGGATTTTTCCTTGTAGAATATGTCTAGTAGCATCTACACATCAGGTACCCCAAAGGCCTTGAGGTGGCCTAAAGGCCTTAAGGTGACGTTAAAGCCTTACTGACCAAAAGGCATTGGTGGCCCGAAGGCCTTGAGGAATCCATGCCAAAACTGGTGCCCAAAGGTGAATAGTTATGGCTACTATAGTATAGAACAATCCTGTTTATTACATTCATCCGTACCTTATATTTTACCCAAAATTATGCATTTACATGGAATTAAACATGGGTTTTTGTGGATGCACTTGGAGAAACCTCACCAACCAGGTTAAGGCTCATGTGTTAAATCATTACATGTTTTATTTTCATATATTAGTTCACATTGTTATATGGATATTTTATCCTAAATTTTATTATTATGTATTATTAAAAAATTTATATATAGATATTCTTTTTTGTGCATTTGTGTATGGTTTAAAAAATGGGTAAAAATAATGGGTATCATTTAGTGGTGATTTTCAAAACCACCAGTAAATAAATTTTTTCTTATCATGTTTTTATACATATATATGAAACATAAAAATATTTTAATTATAATAAATAAAAATTAACATTGTAATGCTATAGTATTTTAGTTTTAGATAACATTATGTTCAATTTTGTGCACCATACGCAATTCTGGGAATTAATAAAATTATGATATAATATAACAATATTATTGTTTAAATTTACCATCATAATTTGGCCAAAAAATTAAAAATAATTAATAGTAAAAATATTTTTGTGAGAAATATATATAATGGTTTTATTTAATTAAAATTTATTAATTATTTCTTGTAAAATAATTACTCAGTTTTTAGGGATGTTATTTTGTAATTCAAAACTGATTTTTCTTCAAAAATATTTTTTTCCTGTTTTGTGCAAGGAAATTATAATTAATTTATAGAATTTTTTGGAATTTTATTTTAGGAAATAAATATAATTTATTAAATAATAATTTCATTGTTAGATTATATTGATTTTTTAGGATTTTTTTGATAATTTTTTTTATGTGAATGGTGTAAAATACAAATATTTATAAATGTATCATTTCATGTCATTAAATAAATTACATTAAAGTTACCAAAATGGTTGGAATTAAATATTAGTGTAAAATAGGTCTAATTTGGTTTAAAATAATTTAAATAATTACATATTAATCAATATTATAGTTTATTTCATTATTAGTTCATTTTTTGGATTAAACACATTTTTCTAAATAGAAATTTTTACTAAAATTATATTTTTGATCTTAAATTAATTTCATATTGATATAGAAATTTAATATAATAAAATGGATTTCTTATTTTTAATCATCATGTCAAAATTTATCTAATATTATATCTTTAATTTATTCAATAATTAATAGTAATTATGGAAAATATTTATCACCTCAATAAGTGTACATCATGTAATTAAAATGAAAAATATAATGATAAGGCTTTAAAAATACTTGAAAAAAAATTATTATATATATTATATGATATTATTATGACCATTAACATTTTTTTCTTTTATTATATTGAAACACTTTTTATTTATTTATTGATAATGTCCTTAGTATGATTGTAGGTAATGAATAAAAAATGAAACTCTCTTGGTTTTATTCCCCTAATATTTTTTAATTTTGTCAAAAATAGGTTATGTTTGGTTCTAAATTTATATATAAATTAATGATAATTTTTTTGTATCTTCATTTTAAATATTTACTAATGGGACAATTATATTAAGTGCATACAAAATGTTGATGCATTGTTTTTTCATGTAAAAGAAAAATCAATCAAATCATTTTAAAAAATATTAAAAGTAATATAAATTAAATGAATTATATTGTTCCATGAATTATTTCATTAAATATATCAATTTAGAAAAAATTTAATAATTTATATTTAAATCTAATTACTATATTTATGTACATAAATAAAATTATTTAAATAGTCTTGAAAATGTCTTTTATGGTATCTTATGTTGAACAATATTTCACTAAAAGATATAAAATTAATTAAAATATTATATTTGGATAAATAATGGGGATATGGTAACTAAAATTACCTGATATTCTCTTATGGTTTACTTTTCCTTTTATTGTAACTTTTTTTACCCTTAATAAGTAAATAATAATGTTATCACGATAATCATTAAAAATGATTTTTAGGAGTTAAAACTAAGAGATAAGCATGAAAATCATAAGAACCTATAAAACTTTTATTGTGTTAAGGGATTTTTATTGATATTAATCCTATATTATAAAATATATCCACTTAATTACACTTAATCTTGACAAATGTTATTTTTTTTATTTATGTAATTTCAAGTATGTTTCTTCATTCACTATAAAAATAAATAACTAATCCTCAATTGTTCAAACCATTTGAACATATAGATATGAACCAATAAAAAAATTTAATATGAAATTTTAGTGGAATAAATTAAATTTCATTGATATATTTTTTCATGTGAGACCCTGAGATTACCTAGTGTCACAGACAACGCATAGTTTTAACAAACCATGATATATTATGAATATAGGTACTTATTATTTACTATAATAAACTAAAAATTTAACATATCCATATAAATATTAAAAAATACTTTTAAAATATTACTTACAATATTTTAACTTAAATAAAAATTATATTGTACACAATCACATCATTTTCATAGTAGTATTTATATCTTTTGAAAATACTCTTTTATCAAAAAAAAATTCCTATTTCTATTATAGATAAGTAATAATGTTATTTTTTGAAACATTTATAAAATTAATATCATATAGTAAAAATAATTTTTTATATCACCATTTCAAAATTATTTAAGTGGTGAATGTTTAACTTTTTTATGAGAAGAATAATTTTTTGATGAATAGTAAAAATTATGGTTTTTAATTAAAACTACCATTCATATAGAGAATTTATCAGATTAATTTTGTATTGAAAATTTGTTCAAAAGTATAATTAGTTGCATTAAATATTAATTAATCATATTTGGTTCATTAAAATTGTTATCATATTTAATTTCAATATAAAAAATCCTTAAACATATGAACATTCCCTCATTAAAAACGTTCTTTCTTATTGCTTTTCCACGATTAATTTTAAATTAAAAATTTATTTTTATGTCAATGAAATTTAGAAAAGTGGATTAAATATTTATAATTGTAATAATTAATAATACCTAATATGTTAAACCTTATTCTTCAATGAAATGAATATTAAAAATGTTAAATATTATTTTTTGCAGTTAAGGTAAAAATGGGGTTTTTAGGGGTTAATCGAAAATGATAACTATTAAAAATGAGCTAAAACATTTATAATTTAACTTTTTCGGAAATAGATAGACCTTATCATTCCTAAATCATGATAATTCATATTTTTGAAGCGATTTTACATTTGAAGAATGTTATAATACCTTATTCTTTTCAGAAAATTACAAGTGTGCCACTCACCTCACTTATAAAAGGCCAACACATCTCCTATACTTTTCACACATCCATAATAAAAATTTCAAAACATACATAACGAAATATATATTAATTACATACCTACTCTCATCCATGGAGAATTATGTTGGCCATTGATCCAACCAAGGAAGTATTCTATTGCCAACCGAATGAGGTTACCCATAGAAAAGGTAACGTTCTACAATGAGTTTTTTTATTTTATTTCTTCCTACACCACATTAAATTATTATTAAAGTATGATTATATAATAATATTTTAACATTACATATACTAATATGTTTTTATGTTATGGGAAGGACCTACAAGAATTTCTACTTCCATCAAATGTGATACAAAATCATCATTCATGTGTACAAAAGACTACTGCCTTGCGAGCCGATACAATTATCTTTCCATAAACACCTATGAAATGACAATATACTGATGGATTAAATATTTATATATAATATTTTTTATAGTATTATAATACTGAAATTATTATATCACATATAACTTTTTAAATCCCATGTTGTGGGAATACGATAATGTCGCTCGTGTGTATGGAAGACTACCGCCATACGAAGCAATGTGATTCATTAATGCTTTACATTGATTGTAATAATGATGTTTTTAATGAAAATTTATGATATATATTACATAAAAATGATTATTTAATTCTAATATATTATTTACCAATTTTTCTTTTAATCCGTCAGGAAAATTGAAATAGCGTTCATGCATGGTCACTGCCTACCATCCCCATGAATGTTGTATTTCATTTTTATCTCTAAATTTTATGGATTTATATATAAATGTATATACTGAATATATATATTACATTTATATCTTGTTTTTTAATTCTATATATGATTTAATCATGTTTTATGTAAGAGTACTGAAAATAAAAAATCGAAACAAACATGAAAAACAAAGCAGTTACTCCCTAAAACGTGACTTTATCATGGAATTATTAATAAATGGGTAATAAAAGGTAATAATAAAATAATATCTGGTATTATATATATAACTATGATTCATTAATATATTTATAAAAAATCATATATTTATTATACACAATTTTTGAACATGTATAATTGAAACTGAGACTTATGGTAAGGGATTTCCCTCTCACATTTGTTTTCTGTGAGCCACATTCCATATAAACCTAGTGTATCTTCAAAATGGCATGTATAAATTCCATGATTTTTTTATTATTATCCTTATATTTTTGGGGATTTTTATATCATTCTTATGATCTCCCTTTTAGGTGTTTTATAGTTAAAATTTTACCAAAGTAGCAATAGATTATTGTACCATTCTTTCCAATGAGATATATGTTATGTTATTAACTTATCCAATTTTATAAGGTGTATATACATCCACACTAACATATATTATAGTTATCTTATTAATGATTATTATATTTAAACTTTAATTTAATTTTATTCCTGCATGGGAAATATAATTCGAAGATACAACAGTGGTAAAGAATTTATGTTACAATCTCATCAATTATCGAGGTTCTTTATGATTGTGATTTTTATGATAAAATATTATGATTCATATTTTATGACACTCAAGAATTTTCTTCCCATATGGTTTTTTCATGAGAATAAATTTTTTTCATTCAATTTGTTCCCTTTTTTAACTTAAAATTTTAAATAATTTCTCATGATAAATAATATATTTGGCTAAAGACCATTTATCTTTAAAAATATTTATTTCTAAAATAAATTTCAATAATATTTTTTTCATTAGTTTTTTTATCTTTATATAATAAATATTTTAAACATTTTTTTCGTTTTAAATTTTTTTCTAGTGGATTAACCATGTATTTTTCCAAGAAAATATCAATTTTATTTTAACAAAAATTTGAACATAATCATTATTTTAAAATATAATATTTGAAGAGAATTACCCTTAATCGTGAACATAATTTTTTTATGCTAATTTTATATATTTTCAAGGTTATTTTAAAATCAAATTATTTTAAATTTTATTATTTTTAAAATGTGATTTTCCAATAGCAAATGATATTTTTATTCGAAAGTGTTTTAAATGGTATTTCAATATAATATTCATCTATGATAACATATGCTTATATTACATATGCCTTATTGTGAATATGATATATGGGTACCATTATTATTATTCCTCTGAATGGTTTCTATTTATGATGAAATGATGTTTCTGAAACCTTTTTCTCTACCATAGGTTCTTCAATGAAGAGATTTTTATGAAACATGCTTCATTCCACACATTATGATATGATGAAAAGATTATGAAACGTGTATATTTCCTTGAAAGTAAAAAATAATGAAGTGTTTTTGAAACGCATTTAATTTCATGGGTAATAATATGATGAATTTTTTATTATATTTAGGAACACTTCGGTATTATTATCATTATGTGGTTGGTATGACCTATGTCTCACTCCAATGCTTTGGGTAAAGATATATATCTCATGAGATAGAAAGGAATAGAATGTGCAGTAAACACAGTTTAATAAGGGTCATTTTATTTTTTTATAGTCTAGGGAGTGAACATTGACTGATATAATGGTTTGGGGAGTGAACATGTTCCACTATAATAACCTTGGAATAGATCCTTCAAACAAATGGAAATTATTTTCTATTATTATGTGTATAGAATAATTTTAATATTTTTCCAATGGTATTATCTTATGTAACATGTTCATTGATTTCTTAATGATTTTTGTCTTTATAGTAGGACTTAATATTATGATCTCTGATATATAGGTTACAGTTTTCAAATGTAATGATCATGTCCTATTACCATTATTCTTAAGATATTATTAAATATCTCCCTTGTTTACCATTACTGATCATCTGGACTCACTATTTCTTATGTTTCCTTTCCCCGTGTTATTAAGAAATATATTATGTGCGATATTTCTAAGAAATGATTTAGATTTGATGAGCTTCATGAGAGATGATGTATCTCACTTATGGACATTTGTTTATGTTTCCATGTTTACAAATTCATTATGGCTTTATGATCCTCATGTGTGTTTATATAATTTATTTAATATTTATATAGAATGATATAACATCTATGTCTAAGAAGATTGGCTTTTTAGAGTCGATATGAGATTATAGTTTTAATTAAACTTTGGAAAATATGATATGAAACCTTTTCTGATAACTAGAAGGGTATCTTTGAGGAAACTTTTATTATTCATTCAATGTGTAGAAAATATACTATAATTTTAGTAAATGATAGATTGAAAGGTTTTCAAGAAATTGAATCCATGTCTGGTTACTACAAGGGGATATGGCCCTACCATTGATGTAACATGGAGTAATCACTCTGAAAAATGTTGATTTATCTAGACACAATTTCCACCCGGTTCATAAAAATGTTCCATTTTAACAAATTGTTTTACACTCCCAAGGGATATGATTATGAAATTAACAAACACAATAAGAACCACCGTGAAGGGGTTTGAATAATGACTATAAATGATCTTTTTAAGCCTAAGGTTTCATAGATTGAAAAGATTGTGTAATGATTTTGGCATCCTTTAAATAATTTTTCATGATTATAAATTTTAACCATTATAGTTCTAGTTTGTACACCATGTTTTTTGGTTTTCTCCATTGGATAGAACCAGAAGGAATCATGTTAACACCAAATTCGAATGAAAATTTTATTAGTATGAGTAAAAAATTAGGTGAAAACTAGATATAATGATATTTTGATTATTCCTAATAATCTATCATGATATATGATTACCAATATGAAATTTAATAGGATTCCTAAAAAAATAAAATAAGTGGAAGTTGAAATTTTATGAAATTTTATGTATTAATGAATGAAGTAGAAAGAATTTCATCATTATAAATTTAAAAAAGGATCAAATAAGAACTTATAATAATATCTGAAATGTAGGGGAATATTTTATATTTATGTAAAAGAAGCTCATATAGAGAAAAAATTTGAGGAGTCTATTGTATTCTTTGTGGTGAACATGGGAATTATCCAAATACATTCCCTGAACAAAGAATTTCATTCTATAACATAGGAGTTATACTATGTCAATCATTAAATTGTATGTATTGATGTATTTATGTATTTATGTATCTGGATTCAATGAATATGGTTTAAAAGAACCTTTTCCATTTAATTTAGGTTGTAATAATCCTGAATCATATATGGATTTTTTTTGATTTTTGTAGAATATGTGTCTCTATGTAGTATTAACATAAGAGTTATGAACATCATTATGGGTTTATGAGTTTAAGGATAATCATAAGTTAAAATTCATATACACATATTTTTAGGTATTATGTGATTATGTTTTATCAAGATTAAGAATATTTTGGGAGATATTTATGGAAGTAAAAATCTTTTGTTTTGTATATGTTTTAGTGGAAAAAATATTTGACGATGAATTCCTTTAAATGTTGTGGGAATATTATTAATGGTGTTGGTAACCATTAGGGTTTATCATAACATTTAGGTTATTGTAATATTGGGTTGTTTTAATTTTTTAAAATTTTTGAAAATATAGTTTTGTAAAAGGGATAACATGAAAGAAGGTTGATAATATGGTTAATCTTCTAAGGTCATGGGTCTTGAACCCACAACCAATGGAATCCAAGGCTGTACATCCCACCAATGGAATACATGAGCGATTATTTAGGGTGATAAAACATAATTGGATATATTTTTCAGTGTGTATATCAATTTTTAGTATGTCAGAAAGTCATGTATGAGAGGAAAAGACCTAAAACAATGATATGACCATTATCAATGCCAAAAATAAAATGTTAATACATCATCGTTGTTTTTTCCATTGCACTACCCGAAATATTTGAAGGGAATAAAGTTATATGGGTAATAGTCTATTGCCTTAAAAATTATAAACACTTGCTCACTATTAAAGATTATTTATCTTTGGTTAATATTTACTAGATATCTGTTATGTAAGAATTAAGTTTTCTGGGAATATAACATTCTATTTTATCTGATCGAGATCTAAGTTTTAACCGAATGTTCTATAGAAGAATTTAGAAATACTTCTATATGAAGTTAGGCTTTAGCACTATGAATTATACCTAGTCATATAGAATGCTTAATATAATAATTAAAACCCAAGAGGATTTGTTGAAATATTGTGATATTGATTTTAGATATAGTTGGTATCAAAACTATCTTCTATTTCAGTTTTCTAACAGTAATAGATGTCACATGAATATTAAGATGACACCTTATATATCCCTCTCTAAAAATATGTTCAATGCTCAAATGTGATAGAATGAAAATGGAGAATCACTGATGTGACATCTAGTTAAAATAGTGTGAAAACATCAATGAATCTTTCCTGCAAGCCTTAGTACATAATCCTTGTGTGAATTTTCTACTATAAATTTACTCTGTAAGAGATCAAGAAGAGTAAGACATTGTTTCATTGTTTTATTTCCTAGTAAATTAAATAAATAAATTCATAATTTTACCGTAATTTCTTCCCAGATCACAGCCTTCAGCCCGGACACAACATGGTGCCATGAATCTATGTCAATCGGCACGCGTTACCGAGTGAAAACTCCAATTTAGCTGCAAACATAGCCTTGTTGGGATTCACATGTTGGCCTCATGCATTACATCCGACTTCAAATTTGATGGCTTTTCTTTTTTGCCTTAAGAATTTTTTCTAACACCGTCAAACAATGACGCACCTGTGATTTCTGCAACGTTGGTCCTCCATTCCTGACAATTTCATAGATATCAACATCATCTATATGTTCATCTAGAATGGTATCAATGATATGTGTTGATGGTTGTTGGCCCTCAACACTAAGAGAAGCAGGAGCCGCATCAGGAGCCACAGCAGGAGGAGAAGCAGGAGTAGCAGCAGCAACAGGAGCCGCAGCAGGAGGAGCAGCATGAGAAACTAGAGCCGCAGCATGAGCAACAGTAGCAGCAGCATGAGCTTGGGGAGCAGCAGCAGTAGCAGCAGGAGTAACAGAAGCAGCAGCATGAGCTGCAGGAGCAGTAGGAGCAGCAGCTGCTGCTTGAGAGACTTGTTCAGCCTCATGGTTAAGAGCATCAGAATGTGAAGAAGTCATTATCTGCAAAAGTGGTTGCACAATTAATTTAGATTACATAAATTCAGTAATTATAAGATAATAACATGAGATAAGAAGATATATATTACAAACAAAATATAACCTTTTTAATGAACTCTCTTTCTGTTTTTCAAAGGATTAAGGGATTTGAAACCTCTATCGACTATCCAAATCCCTTCATTGTGGTCTCCTATAACATAAAAAACATCATCTGCATTGGGACTGCTCCGAAATGATTGCGACGTACCACAAAAAAGATCGTCCTCAACTGAATTTTCATTTGATCCTTCAGTAGTTTTTGACGATAACAGAACAATCGACCACTTTAGGTTTGCAGGATCTGGAACATAAAAAAATTGTACCGCTCGTGATGCCATTATAAACTATTTGTCTTTGTACCCTTCTTTACTAAAATCAACATTCACAAATCCCCATTCATCTATTTTAACACCACTGTTGTTATCAATCCATTTTCATTGAAAAATCAGCAATTGGAATGTTGTATAATCCAACTCCCATATTAGCTTGATAATGCCAAAGTATGACATATTTTCATAAATTGGATTTATGTCCTTACTACCAGAAACATGCATCGCTTCAGCCACTAGTGAAACTATACTATTTTGCATGGTACTATCTTCATCATGTTCCTCTATATAGAATGTATAACCATTAATTACATAACCACTATAAGATAATACATACACACTTAGTCCAGCAGCTAGACATCGAAGACGTTCTGAAATTGAATTCGGATTTTCATTCAACTGCTTAAAAATAAGGTCCTGAAACCATCCTATAAAATGGGGATTATGAGTATCCGATAACGAATTTTCATCCCTCAATGTATTAGACTTCCTAAGAATTTCTTTGTGAGTTTCAATATATGGAGCAACCTCCCAACTGTTATTTAAAACATAAAGATGAGCCTTCTCCTGATCTGTAATACTGATTGTCACAACTTCTCTTCCAGATATTCCCTCACCCTCAATGCGTCAAGCATGATGAGATTTCAGGAGACCAATTATTTCCACATTAGATAGGTATTCAGTACAAAATTCAATGTCTTCCTTAACAATATATCTCTCTACTGTACAAACCTCTGGCCGACTTCGATTTTTACATACCCTTTCATAATCATCATATAACGTTTAACAGGATACATCCATCTATAGTGCACAGGACCACAAATTCGAATCTCTCTCACCAAGTAAATCATCAAATAAACCATCATATCAAAGAATTTTTGAGGGAATAACATTCCTAATTCACATAATATGATGACAATTTCTTTTTCCATAGCTGGCAATTTACCCTGGTCTAAAACTTTTCTACATATAGCTTTGAAAAAGAAACAATGTTTGGTTACTGTATGACGAAGATTCTTGTGAAAAATTCAACGTAAAGCTGTAGGAATTAGATCTTTCCTCAAAACATGGAAATAATGTGATTTCAAACCTTTTAACTTCAAATCATTCAATGACACAATGTTCTTGATATTTGATGAGTACCCCTCTGGAACCTATACATCATTGATGATGTTTCCAAACTGATATCTCTCCACCCAAGAAAGAGTATAAGCAACTGGAAGAAAAAACATTCGATTTTCACCCTTCACAGTAGCCAACTCTTCTTATATTCCCATGTCAACCATGTCTTTCCTTGCATTAATTCCATATTTTGTTTTTTCAGGGGAATTTAGAAATGTTCTAATAACACTGTCACATACATTTTTTTCCACATGCATCACATCAAGAAAATATCTGACGTACAAACAATTCCAGTATGGTAATTAAAAAAAACTGACCTCTTTTTCCAACCGATTTTCCTAAGGTTTTTCAAAAATGGTTTACCAAAAATAGTTATCAGATCTTTTAATTTCTCAAATAGCTGATCACCTGTTAGTGGAGACGGTGTTTCTTGTTTTTCTGAACTTCCATTGAATGATGTCTTCCAAGATTGGTACTTATGCCGACCTGGTAGAAATCTATGATGTCTAAGAAACACAGATTTCGATGAATGTTTCAACCTAATTGATTCTGTATCTTCTTCCCACATAGGACACCCTTGAGTTCCTTTAATGCTATAGCCAAAAAAATTTATATAAGAAGGTAAATAATTTATTTTCCCATTCAACATCGCTCTCAACGTGAAGTATTCTCTTTTATAAGCATCATACAACATTACACTTGAGTCCCACAATAACTTCAAATCCTTGATCAAAGGAGCCAGATAAACATCAATATCATTACCTAGTTGTTTTGGTCCTGATATAAGTATATATAACATGATGAATTTCTACTTCATGCATAAATAGAGTGGCATTTTATAATTTACCAATATAACAGGCCGTGTACAATGAGTGCTGGTTTGAAAATCAAAAGGATTCACTCCATCTGTAGATAACGCAAGGCGAATGTTTCTCGGCTCTGTTCCAAATTCATGATAAACATGATCAATTTTCTTCCACTGAGGATATTCGGTCGGATGATGTAATAACCCATCTTTATTTATTTTATCTGCATGCCACGACAATTGTCTTGCCGTTTCTTCACATCCATATAGACGCCTAAACCATGGAATGATTGGAAAGCACCACACAACTTTCCTAGGATTGGATTTATCTTTCTTGAATCGAGAAGCACCACACTTTGGGAATTATGTAAGTGATTTTTTATCTTTGCAAAACAATATACAGTCTTTCGGGTAGGCATGTATTCTTTAAGAAATCATTCTCATCGAGCGTAGCATTCATCTAACTTCATATGTTCGGCTTGGGAGCTCATTGTCTTCCAAAAGCATGCCATTCAAGAGAGCAAGTAGTTCCGTAAAACTGACATCACTCCATCAGTTTCCTGCATTCAATTTATACAACTTCAGTACAGCTGAAAATATTGTATACTTAGTGCAAGCAGAATACTATGGTGTCTTTGCCCAACTCTTTAACTTCTCAAATAATTTTGGCAAATCATGGAGTTCATCTTGATTTGTCTTTGTCATTTCCTCAATACGATCTTCATCATCATTGACATCTGTAATCACATCCTCCATACGATCTTCTTCATTATCCATATTTGTATTCATATCTGACGATCCATAAAAAGCAGTTTTATCCCAGCCAGTAGCTACATTCACTTTTTATCTGTGTTTATTCCAACATTTATAACTCCGATCTATTCTGTCACATATCAAATGTTCTTCCAACTCCTCTGGAGTAAGTAATCTAGAATAACAACAACATAAATATGGAAAAATGATTTGAGAAGGATCCTTTAAGTGATGCTTTGCAAACTTGATGAACTCATTCACTCCGTTCTCATACTCTATTGTTAAATGATTAGAATCCATCCAATATTTATTAATCTCCATCCTATTTGAATCTCAAATATTAGTATTTATGGTTCAAGTACATAAAACAAAAATTCCAAATACAGTAGAAGAGAACCATTTCCTTATAAAAATGGATATTAATAGAGCCAAACCATTAGTATTTATTCATCTTCATTAAATACAATTACTTTAGATTCATTATAGTTTCCTCAAATCACCCCATACCAAACACAAGAATAATCATTAATGATACATCTACCACTCCTAGGTCTCTTCCCTACATTCAATATCATCGTGCCTAAATACTCACTGCTGGTGGTTGTGAAGCCGTTCCTGATGATCATGCCAAGAAGAAATGGAAACCAAAAGGGGGGAGTGAATCAAAATACCCCAAACAAGATGGGAAAACATGGTATTTGAGAATAGGTTAGTGGCTTTCATGTTGGCTAGACACCTATCCAATAGACTCCACAAGCGGTGATGGCCCCTACAGTTGTTGTACCAGGTGAAAGTATCACCTGAGAAGCTGAGATCAATGAGGCCCTTCACATCCATGAACTGAACAAACTCCATGATTACATTCCTCTGGAATGGGCTTCTACCTTTCCTTTCATTGGGTTGGAAATGACATTAATGTCACCCCCAAAAAACAATAGATAGTGGTCGGGATCGAAGGTATTTTGTTCAAAAGGACAATAAATCCCCCTCAATTTTTAAAATACAAATACCATAAACCATTTATAAACAAGATATTTTTATTTATTTTGGAAAACATTCCCAAAAAAATAAATAAACCAACACAGGCCAAACCATTTGTAATTTTATTTAAAGAATCATCATATATTTATTTTATACCATGATTTTAATTTATTATATCAAATCCACCAACGGTAGAGGGAAACATAATTTATTTCAATAAAAAGGGTTAATTCACAACAATATACCATCCATTCCATATATTATTTCCATTAATAGGGTTATTTTGTGCTTCAAAATGATCAAAACATGTCTAACCAACTTCAAATGGATAAAATATGAATTCATGAAACACATGAATCACACAAAAAAATATAGTATAGAAACACCCACTTGGAATCTGAATGAGTCTACTCAAATGAAGAACATCATACATCTCCAACTACATCGATGCTTTCTCATATACAACGACACCACTATCTAGATAGTGTCCCACACCAAGAACATCATACATCTCCAAATAAGAGACTAAAACCACTGACCATGAAGAACATCATAAGATGGAAATATACTAAGAACACATCCCTTCACCCAAATAAGAGACTACAACCACTAACCATGAAGAACCACTAAGATCATAATTTTAAACCTAAGGAAAGGTACAACCAAAACATACCAATAAATTCAAATGAAATAATTTCTAAACCAAGCCATTGAAATCATCAAATGTTCCTAACATCAAACCCCATCATATCTCTTAATTATATTCTTTGATAATAATATTTCATATCCTATTCCCATTTAGAACCCTCTATTGGTTAGTAGATTATAGTGTAGTGACCCCCTAAAACCATCCTCCAACATGTCATGGGTTAGTGAATGCACCGAGGTTATTTATCACAACCATGTGCAATGTACTTATAACAATAAATAATTGATATAGTTTAACATCAAGTTTTATAGATGATTTTTTGAGGATACCAAGTGAAATTTAGTATAGTAAATATGTGTGATAAGACATTTTTGGTCTAACTAAAAGTGGATATAACCTAATGAGTGTATTTTGGATTCACAAAAAATATGACTCTATGTGGTATAGGGTTTTTTCAACTAGTATGAGTATGGAAAACTTAGTGAATATGGTCCTCTATGTGTGGGAATGTTTTCATTTAGAGTATGGCCTAATATGTATGGTTCCTATAGAATAAGGCCCATTTTAATTGGATATTTGGGCTCATGAGTAATTTTTTGATGCCTCTACTGGGGAAATCACTCAGGCTTGAATCTGTTTCCTTGGGCTAGCCACGATCGTCATAACCTACCTTACCTATTTCCAAAGGTGGAAAGAGTCCACCTCCATGGTTGATAATATTGTCCTCTTGATTGGAATGTGAATATGGGATGTTAGATTTTCCTTCTATAGTTTCCTTATTGGGGTATGATTCATATTCTGGGACTCTGTTCTAGATATAAGACATGTTTCTGAATCTATTGTTTGGTTCTACTCTCTAGTGGACACAAGTAAATTATATTTATTATTCCAGTTACATGGAATATACTTTTAGTTGAATATAAAAATGGTGATGAGTGTATTGATAAACTATAAAATTCTTCTAAAATTGAGGTTATTAGTTTTTCATTAGCTCGTGACATGAGGTTTATTATCTATAATACATGAGTCATTCCATGCTTGATAATTGGTAACTTATTCTTAGTGCAGAAAGAATTCAAGTCTTATAACCTCGATAATCTTATGCTCCTTACACAAGGTGGATCACATTTTTCATGTGATGAATCTACACCAATTTGGTTCATAAAATATATTCATATCACATAAGGATTTCTATATTCATAAACTATTGAATCATGTTCTTATCACACCCGGTAATAACATAATATCATCTATTAAGGGAAGTGTTTAGAGATCGTATGCTCCTCACATAGGGGATTCGTTGGCACATTGCCTATGGAATCTCATGCTCTTCATGTGAGGTATAATCCTAGGATCATTACCTAGGAGTTGAATAATAGAACATATATTCTTCACTTAGGGGATTATTAGGCATATCCCCTAATGATTCTATTTATAATCTCGTGGGGTATAATCTAGGGATCATTATTTTGGAGATAAAGAAGATCTTATATTCCCATAACATAGGTACTTCTTATTCTCGTCACCTATGGAAACCTAGGATTATCACCTAAAGTGGGATGTTTCCTGAATTAAGAGTGGTCATAGTTTTATATCTCGGTAAAGGAACTCACATATTTGAATTTTAGAAGAGGGAACCACCCGATACACTCATTGCGTAGGGGGTGAGCGTAGTTTTATAACCACCATTTCATTTTTATCCATGAAGTTATACAATTCCCACCAAACCCTTTTCAATTTAATCATTAACAACTATATTCTATGTCACTGGGAAACAAAAAGGAAACCACATATCAACTAACGATGTCATCTCCCACAATAACCCACTCATTACATCTTTTTAACAATGGAAAGTTTGATGCTTCCCCACTGCACGATTTACCACCTCATCCATCTCACATTTTCCCCCAATGGAATCTATCACAACCAAGCTAACACAAAACTTCTCAAACAACCCCAACAAAAATCAATGATGATTTTCAAAAATAAAAGTAAACAAGCACCATGTTCTTGAGAAATATAATGAAAATTAGTAAACACATGTAAATAATCCCCTTTAAATGATTTTCTATCAAGCATGGTTCATTTTATTCAATAGGTAAATCCATAAAACTCACCCATAGAATAAAAGAGAATGTTAAAAAATTCTATACAAATGGGAGAGGAGAACAATATTGAAAAAAGATTTGGAAAACATGCCTTAAAGGAGGTCCAGAAAACCGAAACTTGAAAGCATTGCGGGCGGTGGAGGTCCGGAAAACTGACGCTCATAGGCGGAAGAGGTCCGGAAATACGAACTCAGTGGGAAGTGGATGTCTGGAAATGATAAGCGAGGGCAGCGGAGGTCTGACAACATGATCTCAGTGGGAGGCAGAGGGGATTTTCAGGATTCCAGTACCAAGAGAGCTTTAGGTCGCGATAAAACGAGGGCATTTTGAGACCGAATTTATAAAAAAAAATCACTAAGGTTTTATCAGCGCTTTTTTAGCACTCATAATAGTACACTTTATCAGCGCTACAAAAGCGTTGATAAATCCATATGATGAAATTTTAGTGCTGATACATGGAGTCTTTATCAGCGCTTTTCTAGCACTGATAAAGGGTCGTTTTATCAATGCTATTTTAGCGCTGATAAAGGTTACCCTGTATCAGCGCTAAAATTTTAGCGCTGATAAAGGAGTTCTTTATCATCACTTTTCTAGTGCCGATATAGGGCCTCTTTATCAGCGCTAGAAAATCCCTGATAAAGACTCCATGTCTCCGCGCTAAAATTGTAGCGCTGATAAAGAACTCCTTTATCAGTGCTAAAATTTTAGCACTGATACAGGGTATCCTTTATCAGTGGTATTGCTTAGCGGTGATATAAGGGGGCACGTCCCTATCCCGTATTTGTAGTAGTGATCGCTATTAAGAAAAAGTACCATTTTCTCTATATCAATGATTTTTTTTATCATCTCCATGGATAATAATATTTTTTAATGGATTAATTGTGGTGGGGTAACATAATTTGAAAGTAAACGAAGGAGACATTCCAAAGATTGTGTGTCTTACTAGATATTTCCCTTTTGAATTTGTAGTTATGCCTTTTTTTAACCAATGAACCTGTTGTATTCATGGGTTTTTTGAAAAGAATATTTTAAGAGTTCTTGGATTGGATTTTAGTTGTTTTAATTGGTAATATTTTGGTATATTCAAAAATTATAGAGGTTCATGAAAGTCATTTACTATTTTTCTTGAAAACCATAAATGAAAATAAACTATATGGGAAAATAAGGTAGTATGATTTTTTGTTACAAATAATTTCATCCCATGGTCACATTGTATTCTATAGAAGGCATAATTGTTGATCCTGTGAAAACAAAAGTTGGTGAGGAATGTCTGAGCCCCACTAATATAAATGTGATTAATATTTTTCCTGGTTTAGTAGGATATTAATGGAGGTTTTTTGAAAAATTTCATGGTTGTCTTGCACAATATCTAAGTTAACTCAAAAAGCAGTTATGTTCATCTAGATAAAATAATGTGATAATTGTTTTTATAAATTGAAAAAAAATTGGTGAATGGTCCAATATTGGAATTACCTTTCAAAAATGTTGAATTTGTCTTCTATAGTGATGCTTCATTGAATGGATTTGATTGTGTCCTAATGTTGAATTATTAGGTAAGTGTTAATTCTTATCAACAATTAACAAATCATGAGTTAAATTACCCTACACATGATTTTGAATAAGCTATTATTGTTTTTTTTAATATAAAAATTGGGAGGAATCATCTATATGGAGTAAAATATGAAATATATACTGACCATAAAACTTTGTAGTATATATTCAATCAGAAAAAATTAAACATTATGCAGAAAAGATGGTTTGACCTAATCAATTATTATAATTTCATGATTCATTACAATATTGGAAAATAAAAAAAGTAGCTAGTTCTTTGTGTTAAAATGTAATTATACATTAACGATGTTGCATTTTGAACGTGGTCCTTTAGTTAATGATTTGATGAAATTTTCCTTGGAAGTTATTGGTGTAAGAAATTCTATTATTTTTTAGGTTTCAGTTTAATAGTATTTATCTTATAGAATTTAGGAAACACATAAGTAATACATTCTATTGTAGAAAAAGGTATAATTGGTTCCAAAGGGTAGGTTTCATGAATTTAACAATGATAATGATTATGTTTTGAGATTTGGGAAGATATTTTGTGTGCCTTCTGATCCACTTTTGAGGAAACAGATTTTATGTGATGCTCGTTGTTCCCCATTTTTAATTCATCTAGGAAGTACTAAGTTTTATAGAGACCTTCGAAGGTATTAATTGTTGTATTGAATGAAAAGATATATTTCTGTTGTTACCATGATGCGTTCGACTTGTCAGTTGGGGAATGCAGAATAATAGTTTCCCAAATGGATGCTTTATACGTTACTGGTACCATATTGTAACTGAAAAATATACATCTATTGATTTCATAGTTGTATTACCAAATACTTTTTGAGGTAATAATATTATTTAAATTATTGTTGACATACTGACTTATTCTTCTCATTTTATTTCTATTTGAGATACACATTCTCTAGATCAACTTTCTCATTTTAATCTCAAAGAGATAGTCAGGCTATATGGATTTCCTATCTCTATTGTATGTCATCCTAAAACCATGTTAACTTATCACTTTTGGAAATGCCTTCATTTGTAATTGGGTACTAAATTAAAATTTAGTACAGCATTTTATCCTCAATCAGATGGGCCGACATAATGAACAATTCAATAATTTTAGGATATTCTAGGTGCTTGTTCAATGGATTACCTGGGATGTTGGGACCAACATATTTCTTTGGATTCATTTTCTTATAATAATATTTTTCATTCCAATATATATATGGCACCATTTCAGTAATTATATCGCAATCGTTGTTGAACCCCATCTTTTTTGGAAGAAGTAGGTGAAATGATAATGATTGGACCAGAATTTGTTGAAGAGATGACAAAAAAGGTTTAGCTGATTTAGAAACACATAAGGGGAACTCAAAGAAGGTAGAAAATTTATATGGATAACCATATAAAGTATCTATATTTCCCAGTAGGTGAACATGTATTTATAAAATTTTTCTGTTTAAAATTTTGATGCATTTCGGTATAAAGGGGAATCTGAGTCTTTGGTTCGTTGGACCCTATGATTTCCTAGAGGTATTTCAATTATTTTCCTGCTGTGTGACTTTGCATCAGAGTGTATTGTAAGTACATAATTTTTTTTTATGTTTCAATTTTAATAAAGTATATGTGGGATCCATCTCATGTTTTGAGTCCAGAAGTAGTTTAGTAAGAAGAGAATCTTGCTTATGAGGAACAACTAGTCCAGATTGTTTACCAAAGAGAGAATGTGTTTCTTAATAATGTGATGAATTGGTTATGTTTTTATGTAAAATCCATATAATTTAATAGGGAAAATGGTAATGTGAAACTTCTATGAAGGAAAAATACCCCCAATTATTTAATAAGTAAATAAATTGTGAGGATGAAATTTCAAAAGGGTGGAAGGATGTAACATCCTTGGTAATAATATAATAATAATTTTTTTATATATTAAATATTTTAAAT
The DNA here is from genome assembly GCA_963277665.1 of Viscum album. Taxonomy (NCBI): domain Eukaryota; kingdom Viridiplantae; phylum Streptophyta; class Magnoliopsida; order Santalales; family Viscaceae; genus Viscum; species Viscum album. Next base: position 787,652,535 of record OY728128.1, on the reverse strand, counting down.
TATATATTAATTTTTCTTTAAAATTTATGTTATGTCTTACAGATTACCCGACACGCAATAATGGGTTTCTTTGAAATCTAATATTGCACACAAGACTGTGATATACACAAAAAGAATGCATTTTTAATATTATTATTTTAAATGGTAGTCAACCTCTAGTTGATGTAGTGGTGGGAATGAATATATCTACCTAAATAATTTGTACTCTTGTTTGTTAAATGTTTTTACTTTCATTATATAAATTTTAGATGCTCAAAATGAGAATAAATCCTGTTTTAACTAAATAACACTATAATATTTTTAAAATGTAATTTTACTGCCTTTTGAGGAAGAACCCTTTTTAAAATCCTGACTTTGTCAGTTTTATATGTTCTATTTGAAAAATAAAATTTTTCATTAGAATCAGAACATCAAAACTCACTTGGGTTCAATTTTTTGTATTTTTCTTATAAATATTTTTTAATGAAATATGAAACATTACGACATTTTAATTCAAAACTGCCTTTTCCTCTAATTTAATTAAATTTTTAGATTTAATTTTTACATGGTTTTAATGTATAATTAGATTTTTTTTATCATTTAATCCGATGTTGGCTATTTGATGTATTTTCACATTTAAATTGGATATAAACGTATGTTAATCTTTTGATGGTTTTTACTGTTTAAAAACGTGTTTCCTAAATCCTTCAATGGTATTAAAATTAAATTAATTTTTATCACTTTTGAGAATTTAATTTTTAAAAATGGTTACACATGGTTGTAATTAGTATAAATTTTTTTATCTAATATGATCAAAATAATTTTTGGGAAATAGTAAATTTAGTATTTTATTTACCATTGTTAATAGTAAATCGCGTAGTTAAGGGTAAAAATAATATTATAATAATATATAACTACCCAAACACATGTAATAATATTATTGGATTAGTTATGGATGACCAAGAAAAGTGTTGGGATGAAATGGTGGCCTTTAGAAGCCGTATGGGTGTGATTATGACATTTATAACAATTACTTTAAAATAAAGGCAAAAATGACATAATCATGTCTCTTATTACTAATTTTTTTATTAGTTTATATAAGTGATATGATTGACTATAAATTGGAATTATAAATATATAACTATTACATACATCATGGTAATTTATTTAATAAATTTAGGAAATAAATAATTAAATTTAATTATGACACAATGATGATGCAATATAAAATTAATTTATTAAAGAATAAAATAAATGATATTATAAATACTAAAATAAATATTATACTACATAATTTATGCCGTAAAAAATTGGATAACTATTCCATATATTATGTCATTTAAAAGTACTTTTTATAATTTATCCCCCTTTTTGGATTTTATTTAAATTCATTGAAATGAAAAGTTTCAAAATTGACACTATTAATATTTTATGAAAATAATATTTTATTAGATTATTTAAAATTCATAATTTTTAAAAAAAAATTCAAAGTAAATATGACAAGGTCTAGAAGCTCATTAGGTGTCAAACTATTGGAAATTGACCCATGTTATTAAAATTTATAGCATCTTAATATTTAAATTTTTTAACATAATTAAAATAAAAAGATAATAATTAAGAGTAAATAAAAAAAGAGAAGGTTTAAAATAAAATTAATACAGGTAAAAAATTTATTTTTGTATAGGATTTCAGATTATACTTATATTATATTCGACATATCTCATGTTGGTGTCATTTTTATCAAAAAAATAAATTAATATTAATTTAATATTTTAGAGATCCCAAATGAGCTCCATCCCTCTTCTATAAAAAGGATCCCACTATTCTCAAATAATCACACGTCAAAAAACTATTTGGTTCAGCCAAGAAAATAAAAAACCCCTTTCGAGTATCCCTACCCACTTTTCTAAGGCCTTAGTTTAGGCAGAACAGCCTTTGTAAATGTGTTATGGTGTTCTTCAATGGTGACCAACCTAAGAAGAGGAATATAATGGTTATACGTGATGAGCCAAACTCATTGTAATGGACTTTTTAACTCACAACATAATTTTAATATTTTTATGATTTATTATTATAAATAATTATATTTAATTTTATTTTATTCTAAAATGATTTTAATTATTTTATTTTGTGTACATAAATGTTGTAAAATGTTAATTACTTTCCAATGTTTCATAGTGATATGGGACACGTTGATTCAAAAATATTCATTTAATATGTTTTAATTGTGTATTTAAAATTAATCTATTGTTTCAATAACATGGAATGTCTTTTACATATATGCCATTAATGGAACATTTAATATTCATGCATCTATTATATATTTATGTTTACTTTACATTTTTAAACATTTATTTTAAAATAACATGATTTATTTATAAGTGTGCTTCTTTTAAAGACAAAATGTAATTTCGACTTGGAAGTTTTTTGTTTAATTTATGATTGTTTTATTTGTTATGATTATGCCATTGTTCTTGGTAATAGTTTATGTTTATGGTTGGACACGTGATAAACCAAGGGAAGTTGAGCTCATGATAGTTCTCCAATGCATTGGGTAATAATAAAGAGTTTAACCAAAAGGTTTCTTCTAAGAGATTTAGGGAATATAATGTAATAGGTATTTCGAACATAACAATAAAGATTAATCCCAATATTGTTGTTAAATATATAATTTATGTATCATATGGACACGACAAGTTACCTTTATGATTTATGATTGTTAAGATGTTTTTAGGAATCTTATTATTTCATGATTGTTGCCAAAGAGGTTATGTATTATGGGTTAAATTTATGATTTTCTGAAACTATTTTGATGGGTTTTAAATATTCAAGGAGAAAAGGGTTCATTCTTTACTTTATATCCCTTATTAATATTTTTATTCACATAATGTGTTATTGAAGTGTTTTATAAATGGAATAAGGATGGGTAAGATGAGGTAATAAATCAAGATGATTGTTATGAATAATTTTGTTAATAAAAAGAAATCATATTTTATTTTAAGGAGTTTTGTTTTGTAAAAAATAGATAGTGAGTTGAATTGTATACTCTGTGATATTTCAAATGTTATGTATTCATTATGGCATAATTCTCAAAAAATCTAAACTAGAAGTGATCATTAATGTCAAACAAAGTAAATTATTGATTAAAACTCAAGATTATGTAATGTATATGGATGAAGCCATATAAATTTCATTATTCAATTATAACCTATCCACTAAACATTGAGACAGGAATATTACTAACTTTTTTTAATATTAATAGTAATGGTTTCATATAGAAAAAATATATTAATAAAAAATCACTTAATTTTTATACAATTCAAAATATGATTCAAAAATACTAATTTATCAAAAAAGATGATACTTATTTGTTTTTTGTAATAATAATAAATTTATTTTCTAAAAATTTAAAACATTTTGTTTTATAAAAAAAATTAAATTTTGAAATCATCATATCAAAATTATCATAGGGTGAATATTTTTTATTTTTTCAAAAAAGAATAATTATTCTAGTTTTACTAAAAAATAAATTTTTATTTAAAACTTATTTTTTCTTTCTATAATTTACAAGGTTCCTTTATTTATTTGAAATGTATTTAAATGTAAAATTAGTTCAATAACATATCAATTAATCCGATTTATTTCATCAGAATCATTTTCATAATGAATTTTCATATAAAAAAGCTTTAAACTTTTTATCATTTTCCCTTTGAAAATATACTTTCTTGTTGCATCAGTGGGATTATTTTTAAATTAAAATGTTCTCCTATTGTTAATGTTTCATTGGGAAAAAAATTATTTTATATTTTCAATAAAAATAATTTATATTATATAATAAGATCAAATTAATTTTTGACAAAAATTAATAGTGAAAATACTAAAAAAATATTTTTCGTGGTTAAGGTAAATCGGTTTTACCCTAGGTAAAACTAAAATGATATGAGTTTGAAATGAAAAAAAAAACATATAATTCCTATTTTATGGAAATATTGTGACCACATTATGTATATTGATTGAGAGTAGTCTATTTTTTTTTCTTTTGTACAGTTAAAAATGTGGGATACCTTTTTCTTTTTAAAAAATTACTAGTATGCAACTCACCTCACCTATAAAAGGACACCACATATTTTTTACTATTCACACATCCAAAAACGTGGTTTGGAAAATAATTACCCAATTATTGTAATTAAATCTCTACTCTCATCTTATAATCCTTATTTTGGTCATACATCCATACTCGGATGTCTTTTATTGAAAACATAAGAATTGTACCTAATAAAGACGTAATGTACTTCAACATATGTTTTTATTTTATTTATTCTCCAACCTCCTTGAGATCATAATAAAATTGGTTGATATAACAAAACTAGTATCTCAAATACACTAATATGTTGTTATGTTAAGTTCACGACTTCTAACCATCTCCACTTCCATAAAATTTGATATGAAATCACCATTCCTGTATGCAATACATATCAACCTCACGAACCGATGTTATTCATGTTCCATCACCACCCCCACGAATTGATATAATGAAGGATTTAATGTTTATATATTATATTTATGATAATATTTTTCTTATGGTATTATTATATCCAACATAACTTCTTACTTTTCTTTCTTTTGTAATATGATAGTGTTTCTCATGTGTACGAAGGACTACCACCTCACAAAGTAATTTGATTAGTTCACGCTTTACATGGAAGGTAATTAGGATGTTTTTAATGAATTTATCAGATATATATGTCATAAAAATGATTCCATAATTTTTATATATCATTTACCATAATTTTTTCCATTGATAATATTGAAACATCAGGAATGGGTACAAATGGCCTACCATCTCCATGAATGAATTATTTCATTTATATTTTTAACTTTTAATGATTACTCAAAAAACATATTTTCTGAAAATATATGATATTTTTTCAAATATAACACTCTAGATGTGATTTAACCATGATCAAAATAAGACTACTGGAAATAAAAAAATAAATACATACATAAAAAACAAGGCAGTTACTGCTCGAAAGGTGACATTATCACAGAATTATTAATAGAATGGTAATAAACATGTATACTAAAATAATATGTGGTATTATATATATATTTAGGGTTCTTAAATATTTTTATATTATCGTTATAATTTTTATACAACAATTTTGAATGTCTACGATGGAAGTTGAGACTCATGGTAAGGTATTTCTGTTTAACTATTACTTTTTTGTGAGACACATTCCATATTTACCATAAGTTTTTTATGTATTTTTAACACTAACTGTGAATTTATTTTATGATGTTTATAATTAAATATTTTGTATTTACATATTCACTTGATTATCTCCCATTAATGATATTTTCAGTTCAAAAGTTAACAATGCAGTAACGAATTTTTGTCTTAATTTTCATTCATTGAGAAATACATTATGTTATGCACATATTATCTATTATGAGGTGTGTATGCATCCCATTAGAAATTTATTATATTTAATTTCTTTATTATCATGATATTTTAACAATTATTATATTCCATTTTTATGGGGACTATAATTCAATGATAAAATATTATTAAATATTATATGTTAAATTATTATTGGTTTTTAGTATTTTTAATGATTTTTTTCTAATGATAAAATATTAAAATTAATATCCCAAGAAACTCATGAATTTTCATATCCTATAATAATTTCATGAGAATAATTTTTGTCCCTTTATTTTTCTCTCTCTATGTACTCAAGAATTCAAAATAATGTATTTAAGAAATATCATCTTGTGTTTTGAAATAATTTTTCATCCAAACCCATGTTTTCAATATATGATAACAATATTATTTTTAATATTCTTTAAAATATTTATTTAATATATTTTTACCAAATTATTACTTTTTATAATATGTTATAAAAGTAATATTTATATCATTTTCCAAATAATTTATATCCCTATTTTATTAAAAATTTGATAGGAATCATTATTTTAATGTGAGTGGAATGAATGTAATTTTCTACCACAACGACCATTATTTTAATTTTGACCCCATTGATATGTATTCATTGGTATTTTAAAAGAAAATCGTTGTAAAAATTAATTTTGTTTAAAAAAAATCAAATTGTAAAAGATATTTCCTAAATATATGTGTTAAATGACCTTACAAAATGTTATTTCATCTAAGATAACATCTATTTATGTTAAATATTCATTACAACATATATAATCTGAGGATTCCATTCATATTCTTCTTTTTAGTGGATTATTTTTATGAAGTCATGGTTTTTTTTATCCCAGTTTCCCTTCCATGGGTTATACCATTAAAAAATGCTTATGAAACCCACTTTGTTTCCCAATTTATGCTATGATGAAATAATGAAAAGATTATGAAACCTATCTATTTTCCATGGGTTATGATATGATGAAATATTTTTTACACCCATTTCACTTCATGGATAATTATATGATTACTATTTTTATGATCTTATTCCACAAAAACATATTATGTTAATTATATGATGGATTGGATCTATATCTCCCTCTAATTTATAAGGTAATTATTTAAATCTATTGTAATAATTAGGACTACAGTAGGAGATGAAATCTGTTCTATTGGTGAATTTTTCTATATGATGCCTTTACTAGTATGATCGGTTGGGGAGTGAACCCTTTCTACCATAATTTCCATATATTTGAACATTGACAATTATTGAATGTTTTTTATATGCTTTTGTGAATGATGGAATTATTTGTCTTATTCTAATGTTATAATGTCATGGGTCTTGTTATTTGATTTCATTATTATTCATGTCTTATATACTACTAATATTTATTTAATGAATCAATATTATGATCTTTTATATCAATGGTATAGGTTTTAAATTCTATGCTAATGTTCTCATAACCTTATACCCATGATATTCTTATTTAACTCCCCTTATTACCACTAGCGAGAATCATAGACCACCAGTTCTTAGGTTTCAATTCCATGGGTTATGAAGAATGGTATTTACTATGGTATGAATAAGAAGGGTTCTATTTATTAATAAATTAGTGGATGATTATGTAGCTCACTTATGAAATATTTTTTTATTGGTCCATTTTTTAAAAGCACTATACCATTATGATTATCAGGTGTGTTCTTGTGTAATGCAATGAATATTCATCTAAAAATATGTAATATCTATGTATTTTATGTTTTCATATTTATATACATGCCCAAAAAACCACTTCTTAACGTCCATATATACATTATATAGGATTTTTCTTCTTAAAAGACCATCAATTGGGCCCTTAACGAGTTATCAGAATGAGGGTATTCAAAGAGAAGGTAATCATCTTAATCCTGAGTTCTCATTTGAATTCTTATTCTACCTACCACAATTCTATACTAACTATATAAATATAATAATAGAGTTATATTTCATATAATTAGATGTTAATATGTTAATTGAAAAACATTATTCACCACCTTTTTCTATAAAATTTGGAATGAAAACATCATTAATGTGTTTGTTTAGATTTCCAAATACATGAAGCGATGTGCATTATTTTCTATCACTTCATCTCATTTCTATTTATAATTATGGATTTAATATATATATATATATATATATATAATATTCATGACATAATTATCATTTTATAAAAATAGTATATAATTTAGTTTCTTACCCTACCCACCTCAATTCTATACTAACCAATTCTATATAATAAAATAATTATATATCATATATGTATATGTTATTTTTAAATGTAATAACTATATTCATCACCTCTTTTCCATTAATGGGGAATGAAAATATCATTTATTCGTATGTGTGGATTACCAAATCCATGAAGCGGTGTTATTTATTTTCCATAAAAACCACTCATCACTATTTATAATGATTGATTTAATGTATATATATGATATTAATGAAAAAAATATCATTATATAATGATAATATATCATTAAGATTCTTACCCATTCATCCATTAAAAATGGTAATGTCGCTCATCTGTACTTGTGGAATACCACCTCAACGATGTGATGTTATTTCCTTTTCACATCCTCATTTAATAGATGATTACAAAATTATATTTTATGTAAAAAAATATTAATTATTTCATGATTACTATTATAGATATAATGGTTAAATGAAACCTTCTACCATGATCAATCAACCAAAGTCATTTTCCAATTATAGACTGAACGCCCTAAAAACACACGATGTGGAATTAACTGATTAATTTGTTAAATATTTAATCAAAATAAATAAAAGAAATTTCATTATTATAAAGTAAAATAGTATTTATTTTTTAAAACAATTATATATTTAACATATGTTTTTTATACCAATGTCAAAGGAAATATATAGAATGTATGTACTCGATGTAAGGGGATTCTTAAATCAATTTTAATTCATTTGGTTACACTTCCACTTAATTGATTATGTTATTCCATAATTACGTGTGAAATTAAACATTATTATATTACATTTCATTCACTATTCTTTTATGTGTTATATATATATGAAACGTAGTCACCTCGATGACTAATTATACCTTAATTGATACGATCTTTGTACGGATTATTCACCTGAATATCATTCCATTGAGATATGTATATTATTATCAAAAAAAATTTAAAAGATTTACTTTTTTACTGTTGTGATATTATATCATGAATAGATCATTTATCATGTTATTTTTTATTCCTTTTACGGTAACTTCTTCATGATACATTGATTGAAATGTAAAAAATTTGAATGGGTTTTCATGGTTTCAAATTATGTTCTTTGAGACATAAGAAATGCTATGCACCATGTTTTATTTTATATGGTGTAATTATTACCAAATGAATTGTTTCTTCACACATAATTTCATATAAATTATTTTTTTTCTAAATCATGTTATGATGCTTCTTTTGTTGTCATTTTGATTCAATAATTACCCAAGATGCATGGTTTCCTCTTATCAAACTTCCCTCATGGATAAAATTATTGTTTTGTTACATTATATTCATATATATTATATATATTTGGGATGATGATATGTAAAATAATTAATCATTATACAGTTATTTCATTTTATGTTCTTTATCATTTTATTTTAATCATATAGATTTTTAAAAAAAATATCATAAATGGTTTTATATAAATATGTTTCTTTATAGGTTTTACGTAATTTTAACAAACCTCTTCCTCCATATTCATTATCTTATTTCAAAAATATAATTTTATAAATAAAAATTATCTCTTAATGTAAATTTTCATAATATTATACCTTCATAAAAAAATTTAATGTACATTCCTCAACATTTTCCACATTTATCACTTTCGAATTTCCTTACAAAATTTCTAAAAGAATGGTTATTTTTAACATCTGTGACATAAAAATAATATTACCCCAAAATGACTTTTACTACTATAAATATTTCTTTATAAGGGACCACATATATTTTAAAATAAAATAATTTTGTCAATTTATATGAATTTTTAACCAAAATGATACCCAATCAAAAATATATTTCCCCATTTTCATAGAAAGTTTTTAAATGTTATTTTGAATGTATTTTAATATATGAATAAATCCATTAATGATTCCTATGATTCACTAGGGTTAAAATATTATGATTCCCTTAAATTATATTTTCTGAATTGTTTATGATGAAATTTTAAATAATTTTTCTGTAAACCCGTTAATTTCTCATGGGAAAATCATGATACGAAAATTCTAATAAAATACAAGCATATTTGTGTTTTGTTTCATGAAATGGAAAATTTTCATTAGTAATTAATGTGGTATTGGAGAGTGAAACCAAATTATTTGGGGACTATATTTTATATTTCTTGGGTGGGTTAAAGATTTCCCTTCAATTCATTAGGTAATAAGATATAATAAACTTGATGAAAGTTTCTCCTAAAAGACGATGAAGTTATGATAATATTTTGAGATTATAAGGTATACTAAATATTATTATCTCATAATATATGAAGGTGTTAACTATGGTATGTTACTCAAAATTGAATTCTGGAATTATCCAATTTACTTGATTCTGTGATGAATGTTTGATGTTCTTAGTTACTTTCATAGTATTTTTATACAATAAATACATTCTAATGGATCATTTACTCAATGATTTTTTGCATATGACACTTGATTATTGACTTACATTAATCTTATATTTTTTTAATTCTTTATTTCATGTCTTAGGATTTAGAATAGCCATTTTTATAAGTATTAATTTTCTAATGCATGGGTGTATGGATCGGTCATGGGACATGGTGAGAATTTTTGTTTTCCCATTTAGTAGAGGGTTTGGATTTTCTGTTTGTTCTAATAACCAAATACAAGAAATTATGACAAAAAAATAGAGTCTATTTTGTTGTGATTAATCGTTTGATATGGTCATATGGGAATTCATAGGAAAACTAGGGAATTTAGGGGCTTTATAACTTGTTCATGCAGCCAAAATCTTAAAAACACTAATGGGGACACCAGCAAGTTGATGGACCCCTAGGTTATTTTTTAATGACCTAAATCCAAATATATTTACTCAAAAACCCACCTATTCATATTATGTTTTTTTGGCCCCCATTTTTTTTGTATTCTTCATCAATTTTTTTTCCTCCCATATTCTCCTCCCATGGAGTGGTATTCTCTATCTAGTGTCGAAATAGTGTATATTGGCTTGTGATCAAGAGATTTTGGTGATTCCATTATACTCTATAATATTTTTTATCTTTTCTATCTAGTGGTATAATTGTTTCATTTAATATGACCTTTTTTGGTCATTTGTATGAATTTCTATTTTCACTTATTTCTGGCCAAACCAACTATTGATACTCGACATATAAGTTTGTATATTCTTAAGGTAGGTGTTCCCTCAATTTATGTAATATTCCTTATTAGTTTTTTAGTGAGATTTTTTATTTGTATTCCCATAATTTTTTCATGTGATTACCTTTTTTCAAATGGGAGGATTAATTTTATATTAAGGGTGTTAATTGGCCTCTATTTTAGATAATTATCCTTATACCAATATTTTTATAAATTGGGTTATGTTATATATCAATTATTATAACATGGTCTACGTTTTCTGACTTATGGTTCTATAATTCCATTTCACAACAATCAATTAAACGTAAAATATAATTGATATGGTATTTTACCTTTTTAAATAGTAAATTTATTTATAAATTAGTGAGTTTATTGTTGTGTTAATTAAGTAATGGATGAGATTTTAAAATAATCTGATAACATAAAAAAATTTGAAATGGAAATGTGGAAAGTATTTTGGGGGATTATGATGGACCTTTTAATGTTTTTGGATATGGTTTATATTGGTAAAAAATAATTTTGAAAAAAATCAATGAATATAGGGAATTGTGGATTGAAGTTGTTTTCAATTTGGAAATATAAAATGGACCTGTATAGAAAAAATTTATTTATTGATGTTGTGTTAATGTTGTTTTTAAAATGAATGTGTGTTGATGGTGAACATGGGATGGTTCATCCCCAGGGGATGTTGGTATTTATAGTTAACCTAGGGTGAACTATACCACTAGGGGATGTGGGTATTTTATGGTTAACATAGGGTAGACACAACTCCCATAGGATGATGGGAATTATAATTAACCTAGTGTGAATGTTTCTCCTAGGGGATTATTGTATTTTATGTTTAACCTAGGGTGAAGGACACACATATGTGATGTTTGGCTCCAAGGATGGACATATTTCCCTCAAATGTCTGTTTAGACGATGGACGGTTATATTTCCCTTTATCGAGTGTGGTATAGTTAGAATGTTCATCATTATGTGCTCTACAACACACCAACACCAAATAAAGTAGGTTTTTTCCATTCTTGGGGTGAACCTATCCATTGTGTTCATCATTTGATTTATTCATTTAGTTTTGAATGATGAAATTCTTTAATTATATTTTCATAGATTTACCATTACTATATTCCCATTTATATAATTTTCATTTGGGAAACACAATTGGGGGTCTCCTTATGAGTTTTACTAAAAAATTGAAGGTGCCCATGGATAGTGGGTACTCGAGAAAGAGGCTATCTGGTTGAAATTTATAACTTTAGGTTTGGAATTCTCATGTTGGTTTTGTGGTGTACTAGAGTGGAGCATTGGTGTTTGAACCAAAAAATACATAGGACTTGTTTTGGGGTGATATAACCATTCATTTTTATTTTTTTTTGTTTTATTCATTTTTATGACCCTCCTTTGGGGGGAACCATCTGAGATGTGTTTAATTCCATTTGTTATAGAACTTTTTATTGTATTTATTTATGGTGTTGGAAATTTTTTCCCTGATGGTTACCTAGTATGTTTTTTGTGTTTTTATTACTTCTACCTATATTACCAATATAATAATATGTTATTATCTTTCCATGGTATCTCTTTAAGACCTTCCACTATTTATAAGCCTTTGGTGTTTGGGGATGTTTGCATATGTTTTATAGGGTTTTTCATATCTACTGTCGGTCCATGGTCTGGGGTGGTTGGATGTTATAAAGTGAAATTAGAATCATTCCACATAATTTTAATTTTTAGGTATGGTAGATAAGATAATGTGAATATATTCTGGATTGGAAATTCCCTCACGCATTGGAGTGGTCAACCATCATATGGGAGAAACCCAAATTTTATGGGGATGGGACTTATTAATCTTAGATTTCTATTATTGTAGTTGTATTTTATGTTCCCTTTGAGTGAAAAAATTGATTTGTGATGTTATGATTTAATGGATTTATATCTCTTATAAACCAATAGAATGATATTTTGGCATTGTACATATATCATTTTAGGAATTTAGGGATTCACATCACATGAATCTTAGTGTGAACATGGTGATATATGATTATTTCAAACTATGTGTGTTTTTTATCATCTTATTATTCATACTATCCTCTGATTATTTTTCATATATATGACTCTAATTTATATAATTCTATGATCTATATTTTCCACGTATTAAGGGGGTTGGTATTTAAAATGTTGGTATAAGCATATATGGTTTTCTCCATATACAGCTATTTTGTTATATTACATGACTAATTCCTGGGATATTTTGATTACACATGTGAATATATAAATCTATTTATGATTCTATTGGTTTTGTAAAGTGAAATTATTAAACCTATGCAGTGTTTCCCAGTTTATATTATGAATCGTATTATATTTCACCAATCCTTGGAAAATTTTGTAATATCATAACTCATGAAAATTATTGAATTGTGAATTATATGGGTTTGTAATATAAATAATATGTGGGATTCTAGAATATAAAATTTTAAACATTGAGTTTTATAATTTGGTGGTTTTGAAACTGATTTGAAATTTGAACATTTTAATGGTGAATTTTGAAATAAAATATATCCGATTTTAGTTTAAAGGATTATATTCAAGGTTTTTTTGAAAAGTAAACCCCTTTAAAAGGATTTTTGGGAGTGTGATTTTGTTGTTGGAGACATTTTATACATGTATTAGCTTTGTTATGTCATTTTTTAGGATAGACACTAAAATGGTGGCGGAACATTGGTATGTTTTACTATATACCCTAGTAAAGGTGTTTTGGGGAAGGGGAGAGATCCTCCATCTGATGAACCATCCTAGGTATGTATTGTGGTACATGGTTAATCTTGCATCTATTTCATTTATTACATTTTTTTGTGGAATCAAAGGATGTATTAGGTTTTTATCGATAGTGGAAGCCTATTATGACCAATCTGTTTTATGTTAACAAAGGATTGGGTAGGATCATTTTTACATGGTTTGGAACATGGTAACCCTAGTGTGGTGTCTTGGATGATATATTCTATATGACCATGATATAGGAGTGACTATCACTCTGTGAGCTATAAATATTGTGAGATATTAGTTGATTGAAATGGTTGTAAGATATATTGTCCCTTGAGAATAGCATGGGTTTATGGATTTAGATCCTTGTAACCATTAAGGCTAACTTACATGTGGTCTAGACTTTTTTGTGATATTTTTTTCATCTGAGTAAGGGTTATATACCTTTGTTTATGTGGTGAAAGGATGTTTGATACTCCCAAGTTACATTTTAGTTGTTATTGAGAACCCATAGTGTCAATTCCTTGTGAATAATCTAGTTTTTATGGGAATTTATGTTCAAATACCCTGTTGTAATTATGTTTGGCATGTTCTGGGTATAAAATACTTTTGTGGGTATACAGTTTGGTTTTTGGGAGACACACCTAAGTTGAACGGTGGTTATGTCCTTTACATTAATGAATATAGGGCATCATGGCTGTTAAGAGAGGGAACCTATGATGAATCATTGTTTTTTATGCAATATACCAAGAAAGTGAATTTTCTTATTAAGGAGGAAGGTGAGCATGTGGTTGCTGACACTCGACTCCTGAGATACAATTCATGTTTTATGAAAAACCATTTAAGAACATGTTGCCCATTATATTTGATGATGTTGGTCAGTTTTGGGGAGATAATTTTTTTGTTTAATATGAAATTGAAATGATTCTTGGGGTTTGGGTCAGTTCATGTGATGTACGATTGGGTAGATTCCAGATGAACATCAATTCCATGGGAGGTTTAAAATTTGAATGAACCTGGGGTTCTAGGGCTCATTGTTAATGTTGGAGGTTTGGGGAAGAGAGGTCAAGTGGCTAGCCCTATCGATCATGGGGTCATATTCCAGTAGTATTTTTTGAGTCGGGATGGATACATACAATTTTTTAATGAAACTATATGGAATAAGGTTGTGTGCCAGGCCATATAAAATATCAAGTACCTGTTTTTTAAGAATAGTTCCAAAGGTTAACCCAATTATTTTATGGTGGCATGTGTGTGGTAATGGCCAGTGGTGTGGATGCAGGATTTAGGGTTGAACATGATGTGACTCATGGGATCATCCTTATAGCTATGAAATCAAGTGGTTCCAGTAGTTTTTTGGGTAAATGGAATTTTTGTTTGTAATTGTAGTTCTTATTAATTTGGTGGTCAATGAGAAGTCATGTTTGAGTTGAAGGACAAAGACCTCAATTATAAGTTTTGGGAATAGATTTATAAGGTTTGGTTGAGATGATGAAAATTCCCCTATATGATAAGGGTGGTGTTTGATTGGATTATGTATTTTAACATGGTTAATCCAAGAAAATAGTGTCGGTCGCATTGTGAGGATAAAGTGAGAATGGGTCAACAGTCTTGACACAGGTGTGATAAAGATGAGATAATTTTGTTAGTTCTTTGAATGTTTTATTAGATGATTTATATGATTGGAGTCCTCTATAAAAACATTCAAGGCATAAATCCCCTTTTTTAGGTGAGTCATGGGAATTACTGATGATGGTGTTCAATGAGATGGGAGTAGACATCGTTGATGTTTTGTGTTGTTCATAGGTATGACCATATTTTTTGATGTTTGATCAAAGAATTCAGTGATAGATGGTGTTTGGGTCACTGAGGTTATTATTTTATCCTATTTTAATGATCAAAACGAATCTCATATGGTTGGGAGCATCATTTTATTCATGGTTGTGTGACCTTTATGTTGGAAAAGGATGATGGAGTATGTGATTGGATTTTGGGTGTTTCTAATGGCGTTGGATGCTAAGTGTACGTTCTTTAAATGTATTATGGATTCCTCAAGAATGGATATATGAGTTTAATTAAGTATTGATGTGGGAACTCATGAGGTCATTTTGGTCTTGGTATGTAACAATGTGGTTTACGATTGTTTCAGTATAGTGGACATTGGATCATAGGAAAGGGTATGGAAAATGGTTTGAGTGGTCAATGTTTAATCAAGTTTTTACACAGGGTGGTTGGTCTAAATCCTTGATATATGTTTTAGACAACTATTGGATACCTCTACAATGAATGCTTCTTTGTTGGGAGTTTTTGTGGTGCATCGACAGCATAATGATGTGTTCTTGGGGTGGGTTGGATGAAGAGTTTCCAACCAAGTATTTGCATGTAATTAAATGTAGTGTGATCTAAAATTGATTAAGAATATCCATGAAGTTGAGTAATATCTTTTTCTAGTGTATTCCATGGATTTTTGGGAAAATCCAGAGTGTTTAGGATGTGTCTAGAAAGTGGAGACACATCTGTTTTGGGATCTAATGTAGAAAACCAGAGTAGTCCCAATATTTGTAGGTTCTCTTATGAATGACAAGGATCCTCACATTTGAAACCATATTGAGTAGGTTGGGTGACACTAAAAATGGTATTTTATGTTTGAGTTTCAATGCATGAGTCTCCATGGATAGTAATTTTCCTCATATGCTAATTCATGTGATGGTGAGAAACTTGGAATGAAAATAAACTGGGTGATGACACACTTGTGTCTTGAAAAAGATGAAAGATATTTTACATTATCATTTTGTTCAAAAATAAATTCAATTATTATATTTGTAATGAATATAATTTTTTTCTATATTTATTTGTTCTTAAAAAATTGTATTGGTTGATCAAAAATGTATTACAACTACTAAATGAGAAAGTAAAAATCAGGATGAATATGGTTGTGGTAGGTATACCACCATGTATCCTCAAGGATGAGGGGCCATATTTTCCACAGTACCACAAAATAAAATATTTTGGTTTATGAACCATCAAGGGAGGAATTTTCAATTTCGAATGTGGTATGGGGTGGTCATAATGGTGTTTAGAGGGATCCAGTGGGAGGCTACGGCTCATTAGAAAGTTTCTACTACCATGTGATAGCTGGTGATCTTCTAAGAATCTTGTCAGCCCTTCTTGACAAAGTGGCTTTCCATTTCCCCCTTAGTTAATTTTTATATGAGTTTTATCCCTATATATTTACCTAGCTCACCACCTTTTCTGGCATGTATGCATCAATTTTATTATAATTAGATTGAAAAAACAACAATCAGATTCATTAAACATGCCTCTTTAATCATTTAACTCGTTATTTATCAATTAATTTTGACTTTAGATTCTTTACCAATTTATATAACGAACATCATTCTAAACCAAGAAAAGCATAGATATCACACTATGTATTAAATCAAGATGCAACCCATTATCATGGTATAAATAAAAAACATCACTATGTGGTCAATATAAATTACATAATTCTAGTTCAAATGATTATTGGGTAAATTTTATTGTGATCAAAGGGGATAAATCCTTATAGAACCATGATTGAATGAAGATAAATAGAGAATAAAAAATCACCTACATCAAAAGGTCACCTACATTATTCGTACAAGAATATAACAACTCAACGGATCTATGATAACCTCTCCTGCAAGATCTGTATCTATAAAACCACATCACGGTACCCCCACACCATAAAAAATGATAGGAACCCCATTAGAACCTAGGGTAAGATACAACCATCACACAAATAAAATATATAAGAAATGATATCAAACTAGGAAAAATTGCTAGAAAACAATGGAAAAACAAACCATAGGTCAAGCCAAGTCCCCTTAGATTGAAGATGGGATCCTGTTATCAATTCTCATCAAAGGGTTCTCCAAAACACTAAGGAGAGGACTATCAGGTTGGCTGGGATGAGGGGAATGGATAAAATAGCTATAGGGTTTGATGACCAAAACAGCTAAATTATTTTAATGCATAGCTATAGTGGGGAATTACAAGACATGTAAACCCATTTCACATCACATAATGTGACAAGTATGGTTTCTGCAGAAAAACCATAACCTTTTCATTTTATTTTATATTTCAAAATCCATAATATTACACATCATGAAACACATATTCATGTCATGTAACCTTATTGCATGGCATGAAATATCCCTTATCCGATGTTTTTGTAGTTGAGTCCCTCTATACATCCTCAGGGAATCCTCTGTGCTCCTCAGTCTCAAGAAACATACAAAGCGTTGATCCAAATAGATTCAAACCCATATATTCAATACCTATCAAAACACTCTCATCCTCATGAGTCCGAAACCAACTATGAGAGAAAACATAAAATGAGTTGTTTGAATACCACCCCATGAGATCCCTCTCAAATCATTCGCCACCACAAGATCTCAACCACTTAATCAAAGGGACATAGTGAAACCATTCAATTACCACCACCCACTATTAAATACTCTACTGGGGAGGATACCTCGTAATAGAGATAAATCCACAGAAAGATATAAGATAAAGTCATCTCACAAACAGAAAAGGTCTACATCCACCGAATGATAAGTGTTACAAGAGAAGAGCTAAACGTCAAACAGATTAGGGTAATAAGAATGTATCTTTAACTCACATTCACTGGTCCTCTATTCCATGCCATTATGACACTAAATGACAATAACCAAGGGGATAGCATGCCTGCACAACACCATCTCATGGCGGTCCTAGATCTCTCCATGCCCCACAGCAATGGTCGTATCACCATCAACATCAATATCTCTCCAATCGATGATGTGATATTCATCATGAAGGTAATGATGGCACTAATACATGTGAAGAAAATCGTGTATCCAGTTCATCTACAGGGGAAGTTCTATCTGAACTCCACAGATCCAACATCAGTCATCACCTTTAAAGGCATAATAAGCCATGGATAAATCATACATCCATGAAAAAACCATTACATCTATTGATAGGGAACCACCTTCAGGAACACATGATCCCCAAATCTGAACTCCATAGGCATCCTCCTATGATCGAAATATGATATTTAATGACCTGGTTCTTCCTTCATTCTTTCACGAATCACCTGAACCATCTCTATCATAATATGTACTAGTACAAGTATAGAAATTGTTTACTCGGCGACCCTAGTCCAGCACAAGAGAGAACAAAATGGTTGAACATACAAGGCATAGAATAGCTAGATACTGATGGTTGAGTGAAAAGTATTGTTGTATGTGAACTCCACCAAGGGCAGGTGTCTCATATAAGAACCTCCAAAATATAGGACCGCAGATTGAAACATGTCTTCAAGAGTTTGGATGGTGCGCTCTGTCTAACCATATTTTTAGGAATGAAAATAAATACGAATTCATAAGTAATAAAAAAACATTCTTGAGACCTCTCCACACCATATAGGTAAAAAAGGATTTCAAATAGAAATGATCATCCCCGGGACTATGTGGAGTCTCACCACCTCTTCAAGATACAACCTTGATAGAACCTCTAGTGAGCTCGAATCATTGATCACTAAAAAAAGGGTTGATTTTTTCAAAATATCCACTACAACCCATATAGAATCATATCCCCCATGATCTGAAGGTACACTATTAAAAAGTCTATCCGGGTGTCCTCTAACATTCACTGAGGAACTTCTAAAAAATGTGGGAAATCGTGGGGAACATGTTTCTTGGTCTTCGCCTTCTGGAAGACCAAACATTGAGACACAAACTTTGAAACAACATGCTTCATCCCAGGGCACCAAAACACCATCCACAAACCTCGGTACATCTTGTTCATGCCAGAATATACCACTATGTGGGAAATATGTAATTCTCTGAGAACTATCTCACACATCTCCAAGGGAATGAAAATACTAACCTAAATAACACCATGTGTTCTTTATCCTTAGTCCAACCATAAATGGCATCACCAAAAACAAATCGGTCTCTTGAGACCTCCACCAAAAGTTCTTCCATCATGCACTATTCCACATATATATCCAGAGAATAATGAACTACTATCTAAAAAATACAACCTCTACCCCAGACTGAACCCCTATCTAGATGAAATACATAAAGTTATTCTATCACTCTCCAAGAATCACCTGATTTTGGCACTGCATCACTATGAAAATTCCAGCTCAATTCAATGGACACAATATTTCCCTTTCTAAGTGTATATGAAATTTCAAATTCGTAATCCAATATTAACTCCTTCCACTGATGATGATGCTAGTTCAAGCCACACTGGTAGAAAAAAACCAATAGGATCTTATGATCGGTGAATTCCACAAAACTCTCTCCGATGAGCTAATTTCTCCATAGATTTAAGGAAAACATCACCTCCACCTACTCAAGATCATGCATAGAATATTAAAAATCGTGAGAATGAATATATCAAGACCCATAAAAAATTACTTATCTCTGCTACATAGGAACACAACCCATCCAAAGAAGAAACATGTCACAGAAAACCTCAAACTGATCTCCTTGTGTTGGCATACAATGAATTAGAGCACTGAAAAATCTCCTCCTTCAAATACTCAAAAGATGCATGACATTATTCAATACATAATAGTTCTTGATCCTTTCTAGTCAACGTTGTTAGAGGAGTTGCAACCCGATTGATATTTCCAATAAACCTCCTACAAGAACCTGCAAGACCAGGGAATCATTTCACCTATTCCAATATCTAGGAGGTTACCCATTACAAAACCACTTCTATCATTGAT
Source organism: Viscum album (assembly GCA_963277665.1). Taxonomy (NCBI): domain Eukaryota; kingdom Viridiplantae; phylum Streptophyta; class Magnoliopsida; order Santalales; family Viscaceae; genus Viscum; species Viscum album. The sequence goes on along the minus strand of OY728128.1, from coordinate 787,632,224 downwards.
GTATCCATAGATTATACCTTTTGGATACAACATGCCCCAAGAAACATACTTGTTGAGGCTAAAACATGCACTTCAGCAACTTCCCAAACAACTTATCATAGGGAAGAACTGCCAAAACGACATGTAGATGCTCTGTAAGCTCCAACTCATACATAGAGTACACAATGATGTTAACGATGAAAACCCTGAAAAACATATCCAGGAACTCGCAGAACATAGAATTCATCAACCCCATGAACACTGTTGGAGCATTCATCACACCGAACATTATCACAACAAACTTTTAATTCATGTGACATCAAAACTAGTCCTCATAATATCCTCATCCTTCATTAACATTTGATGATACCCTGACCATAAATCCATCTTTTAGAACTGAAACACACCCTTCATTTGGTCAAACAAATCTTAAATTCGTAAAACATGATAGAGGTTCTTCACTATCACTTGATTCAAGAGTGGATAATTGATACATAATAGAATACTACTGTTAGCCTTCTTCATGGACAAAATTAGTGCACCCCACAGTTACACAACTAGTTGTAAAACCCCACACTTCAATAGAAAATCAAGTTGTATTTCATCTCTTGCAACTATAAAGGGACCATCCTCATCAGAGACATCGAGATAGGTGAAACTTCTGGTTGTAGCTCAATCTTGAACTCGATCTCTCTTCAATGGGGAAATGCTACAACCTCTTCTAGGTAGACATTAGGGTACTCTTCTACAACACTAGGAAATAAAAATTGATCAACCTTCGAAGTACTAAACATCATCTAGACCATTAAGGATGATAAGGATGGAACACTCCTATGATGCCTTCTAGGGTCTCACTTTCCAACAAACACTGCTCACTCTCCATCTGCGTCGGAGAACACAACATGCATTTTTATGTACTCTATGATAGCCTACCCCGAATAAAACCAATCAATTCTAAGGGTGAAATCAAATGTTTGTATTCATAAACATAAAAATTCTCCCCGGGAGCAGTGATTCCCAAGAACTATGTGATAGTTTTTACATACTTCAAACATGCTTGCTAGACCTCTATCTGGAATATTAAAACCCAAGGGAACTAGAATTTTCCATACCTCAAGTCCCAAAGCATGGAAAATGGTAGGTCATATTAAGGAATATCTATATTGAATCTAATTGGGCATGAAAATAGGTAGAAAACAAGCAATGATTACCTAGAAAAACATATGCCTCTCCTTGAGTAAGAAATGCTAAAGAATTAAGCTAACCACGACCAACTCCATGGCCTCTTTGGAGATGCTGACATCCACCTCTATGGCTATTATCTTTTCTCTAAGTATGTGGATCATCTCAGGGTAGTACTATGCATGCCCTATCTTCTCTCTACTAATAAAAAACTAGAGCAACCTGCTACTACTACCTCAAATTGAACTGCCTCAATGGCAGAACCTGAAGTGGAATAACTGGTGCACACTAACTGCTCAGAATATTCAGGAACACTCACCAATGATGACCTCATACCACACAAGAAAAACATTCATATTATCCCATATCATTTTCCTCAGAGCATCTTCCCTAGGAGAAATTAGACACGGAGGGCTGGTAAATACCCCTGGCTGACTGGATGTTCCTATATCCTCACAACTGGGAACTCAATACCATATCTCTACTTCATGATATTATGAATGAATCCCCTCTCAGGATGATCTAGTTATAGATAATGTTATATCAAGGAGCTATTCTCTTGAGAGAACCTAGAGTTATGACTTTATCATGAATTAGGTGACCCAGCGTGATATCTCTGGATACAAAGCCCCCAGAAAATGTATCCCTTTGTCCTAATAAACAAGATATAGCTTTGAAGAATAACCCAAATGTTCCGGAAATGGATTCCAAACAATCACACATGGATTCTCCCTAATTTAAGGTTAAGTAGCTTGTATTGATTGTCCACCTTCATGTTGAAAGAAAGAAACTCGAATCTAAACTGATCTGAGAACTACACCAGAGACTACTGACTCCTTATGATCATTGAGGAATACGAACCACCACTTCCTCACTACCCCATGCAGCATCGTCACATCCAATGATACCTACTGCTCCTTACAAGCATGGATCGAACTGAAATATATCTCATCCTCCACTAATAACTCATTTTCTATTTCATATGAAAGATATCCTTCATACGTCTGTAGACTGGGGAACTAAATCTCTTGGATTATCCTCGTCTCGGTGTCATCATTTCCAAATTCCACCCTAATGCGATATTCTATAACAACATGTATAACATCTTCCATGTTAACCTAATAAGGATGTTGACTCGTAGGCATAACAACAAAAGGAAAATATGTTAGAGCTCCTAAACCTATAATATGTAAGACTATAACATTAGTTATTTTTTTAGTTTATTAAATTTTGGTCAACATATCCAAAGTTTAACCCATTAAAACATAGGTGCAAAGAAGAATTATGCATGATCCATTCATTGGTCTCTACCATGCTAGCAGTATCTCCTCATTTAGTAGCCATTTGTAATCATAAATGGTCATTCATAAGTTCACATGGGTTCTAAATACCCATGTCCCAATCTGTCACTTAGGTTTATAGTGCTTTATAAACTCATCTTACACCATTTCCCTAGAATCCCCTGAAATCTCACATGTGCAAACTCCAAAATCCATCCTATCCCTCAGCATGCCTCTGATACCAATCTGTCAGGACCCCCTCCCCACAATGTCTACTCATATACAGTAAGTAATGGGAGAAGAGAGATAGTGACCCCCTTAGTCCCATATCTAGTAGGCCTTGGGTTAGTGACTACCACTGCTGGTATAATAAACATGAAGATGGAATGCATTACCCTTTAAGGGAAACACATGAAAAAGATAGAGATATGATAGATTCCAAACTACTCCTTGTTGGATTTTAAAATAAAATAAACCCAATTGAACATATGTAATGTAATGTAAGAACTACTATAAATGAATGGTAAAATTTTATGTACCCAAATAAAGTAAAGATGGTTGTGACAATGAAGCACAGACATCTCTGAAACCCACAAGATAGTAGTAACCAGCCAGATCTCCAACCTACTAAAAATCACCAGAAAACCAGTTTATGTGTCCATAGAGTGACTATAAATGTATACACATTTGGATCCTTCCTAGAGCCTCTCATGAAAAACTAAATAATTCCTACTAAAGCACATTGAACAACTAGTGAAACTAAATCATTACCTAAATAGGTATATTTTGTTTCCTAACTCACCATGGATACCCTCACCAAGACTCACATACAATATAATATAATATAATAATAATATAATGGGTACCATGATATCACTTCCCCACTTGTTTTCACTTTTTCCTGACATTGCACATCCTAAGAAACTCTCTCCAAAAGGCTATCTAGATGACACCAGGGCAAAGCACCACAACATGCACCTCATGAAACTCACCGCCACATCCATTTATCCAAACTAATCATGTTGTTTTTAGTAGTTACCATATCCCACATAATGTGTACCATACATCGGGTATTATACCTCAATCCATCACATCGCATACACTGATTAAGAATCCTCAATCCATCACACCCTATACATGGTATACCTACAATATATATTAGGAAACTATATCCAGATTATATGTACATAAAATAACCACAGTCTATTACATACCTCTAGAAAAATATATGGTTAAACATACCATCGAGAAAATCAGCATAAGTAATTACCATGATAAGAGAGTGGAAACATGGGTAGTCATTCATCTATCCTTGCACCAAGATGTTGCAAAACACACCCACCAGGACTCAGAATCCCTGGGGTGTTAGTTTCCATTACCAATAGGGTGGAGTAGCATATATAAACCCAAAAAACATTATATAATATAGGTAATAACTAAACTATGGGAATAACCTAGTTTCAGACTCAAGTGAAGCTAACATCACCAGAACTCCTTGTTGTCGCTGTTAAGACTACATCTCCTATAAGAACACCACCATTTAAAGAGACACATTAAATTAAATTATCCCCTTATATTAGTTTCACATTATTTTAACAAATTCATTAACCATTAACATTTCCATGTTATATTTCCTTACCATTTCAACAAGGAGCCATGCCCCCGAATAATAAGTTATCTAAGTCCCCAACTTCACATAATTTCAACCTTATCTTTTCATCCGAGTAAAATCTAACCCCATGGGTTAAATATGTATTGAATTTTTTAAAAAAATAAATTAACATATCACCATGTTCTCTAGGAATACACTTTATTATCCCCAAGAACAAGATACTCCACAAGGATAGTAGATGAACAACTTGTAGAGTCATTTCCACCTATAGAATGAGAGTAAACTCATCCAACCATGGGGTGTTATGCATATAAAGAACGCGACATACCTTAGGTGTCTTCACCTCCGATGGAAACAGAGTAACCAAACACATATGTCTGCCTCAATAAGTAGAGAAAAGAATGCATATAAATAAGAAAATATCTTCCATCTAAACAACATATTCAATAAGCATCCGATTTTTTTAAAAAATGGGTAAGCCCATAATTAACCCATTATTTCTTCTCTAGTGTCCTATAAGACACCCACTTGCATAAAAAGATCCATCTAACCACTTTAAGCAACAAATAATACCACAAAACCTTGTCCTCCGAACCCTACGTACCACAACATTCCCCCAGGCTCAGCCATCCCAGGATCACGTCACATCCGGACCACATTCCCCCACAAACAACAAAATCCCTCTAGGATCAGCCAACCCAGGCTCATGTCACATCATATGTAGTAGGAAACAAACATAGAAACATATCCCTTTTCCCAAAAACAAGAAATTAGGCCTTCGCAGGTAATGTTATCCCATTTCTACAAAGTATATTCCATTTGGACTATACAAGAAAGCGGGAAACTCATGCCCTGTAAATATATTATCTTCATCACCCAACTAGTTATTATTTCATCTTGAATTAGCTGATTCATTATTCATAGGTTCCAAATATGGGATACCTTTGAGATGAGCAGTCACAAAATACCAAAAAATAGATAAAAAATTAATTTAACTTTAATTTAATAATTTTATCAACAATGGTCCACGTGATTCTTATTCATTAAAAAATTCAATTAAACATGATTCTCAGCATCAATTTGATTATCATCATAATGAAACAACAATAAAATGATTCATTAAACATTCATATTAAACCATTAATCCAATTAATTATCAATTAATTATTGATTTAACTTCATTACCGATTTTCATCAAGAGAAACTTGTTAGACCAAACATGTCATATATATCACGTTCGCTTGAAAATCAAGGGGATACCCAATTTAATGGTATAAAGAAACAAAATATCTGGGTGATCGATACCAATTCCTTAAATCTGGTTCAAATGATTATTAATTCAATTTCATTGTGATTCAATGGGGTAAATCCTGATATATCTAGGATTACACATAAATAAATAAAGAAGCATGGAATCCCAAACCTAAAATGTTTGATGATGTTTGTTTCATGAGAATGAATCTATGCAACCAATCTTTGGTCACCTCTCTCGTAATATCTTCATCCATCAGAGGTTGTTATAATACCACCGCAAAAAAACATGATAAACCATATTATAACCATGGGTAAGAGACCACTATTGAATGATGAGAATAAATCTATGGAAATGTGATTAAACTGATAGAAACTATTAAAAATCGAAGGAAGAATGAACCTTTGATCAAGCTCAGTCACCACAGATCAAAGTGGAATCTTGAGATCAATTCCTATTTGAGGGATCCCAAAAATACCAAGAGGTGACTGTCAATTCATCTAGGATGAGAGGGAGGGAGAAAATATCCTTAGGGTTTGACAACCCCAGTGTCTGGAATGTTTTAATACATTACTCGAGTGTGGAATTACACACCATGTAATACCCTTTAACATAATTTCATTCCCCATGGTCTGTTTCCACTGAAATAAACATCACCTTTTTATATTATTTTATTTATAAAACCCAAAAATATTAAAAATTTTGAAACCCATATTCACATCATGTTATCTTATTTCATGACATAAAATCTCCCTTATACATATTTTAGCATTTGATTCACTCTGGACATCATTCAGGCCTCCTTCAAGAACCTCAGTCTTTAGAAACCTGAAAAGGGATAATCCATGAGGATCTAGGCCTTAAAATATTTATTGATTGGAAAATATAAATTTAACCATGGGTGTTATTGTGGAAATTTTATGGTTAATTGTTTTACATCTTTATATACATGTTTATTCATTTTTTGTATTATCATACCTTATGAAATAAATTTCAAATTTATTAAATATATGTGTATTAAATTTTTATCCTTGCCTAAATACTATGATCTATTAAAACACTATACATTATTCATAACAAAGATTCTTCTTGGATATACATTATTTTGAATATTGGGTGACAGATATGGGTAAATTGATTAAAGATCGCATCAAAAGAATGAAATCACATTTATGGATTTCATGAAAATGAGTAAGTATATTTTCTATTATTCTCTTACTTAATGATAAAAGTATCCATCTCCATTGGATAAACAGTTAGGAAAATGAAATTATTTTCCTTTTTCTCAATATTTTTTCTTGAATTGCTGGTCTTCTTTCCAATTCATTGGTTAACGGTTTTTTAGTCACCAACATTATCATTTCCATGTAATCTATCAGTTTATATTTTTCATTATAGATTATATATCAACTTTATTTCTATATATTCACTTACCTTTAATGTTACACTTATCTAAGAACCCAATTAGGTGTAATTTTTGGTAACCTTTATTATGTCTTAGTATATAGAAATATTAAACCGATTGGGGTAAGTATTCCTTTTGAAATTTAGTTAATTAAACTTAATTACCATGTTGATAAACATTATTAATTGATAAGTGGAAATTAAAACAAATAGTTTATTATTTTTTATAGTAGTTCATATCAATAATATCCTACTATAATCGTAAATATTATCTAATCAGTGATAAGGATAGTATTCACTAATTTCATACTTTTGATAGGGATTTATAAGTCGATTATAAATGTTGTTCCTTTTAGTCACCTTGTATTATAACACAAACCTACTTTTGAAATAGTCACAAGACACTGGGCATTTTTCTATGAGTCATAACCCAAACATACTTTTATTTAGTTGGAATAACTCGTTAGACCTCTTTTAGGGTAGGAAACTCTTAGTCAAACTTTATAATAATGAGTAGGTTAAAGAAAAGGTACAATTATTAAAAAAAACTTGAGAGAATTAGAATAATAATGGATATGATGATATTGCATTTCTATCTATGATCACCTCAGTAGTGGATGATAAAAATGACGATGTACGATGATATTGAAGTAATGGATCTTTAGTAGGATTCAATATTTATTAATTCACATTTATTGTATCAATTTGGTAATTTTATTTTATATGAATCACAACAATGGTCATCGTGTATAATTTTTTAACAAAATTTTTCAATTTTATTTATAACATTTTTTCCCATTGAAATGGATAATTGTGATTCATTAACTCTAAGATGTTATTGATTCCAAAAATTCATCTAAATGACTAAACACACAAATGACAAATATAAAATAATTAAACATATAATATTTCAATTACATAGAATTTTAATTCACATACTCATAAATAGAGAGTCTTCACGAAATCTTATTTCTTCGTGAAATAACTTTTAATAAAATGTAAAATTATAGATAAGATTGATATTAGTTATTTAAATGAATAAAATATCAAGGGCACTTAATATTGATTGTAGTCATTATATGATTCAAAATAATCACAAAATAGAGTATAATGTAATTATTATGAATGTTATTATTTTTATAATACTGTTTACCATATTTTCTTCATTAAATTTATTGAACATTGTCTTATAATAAAAAACTATTTCTCATCATAATCAAAAAACGGTAATCTAGTTTTAATTATTTTTAATTAAATTCACATGTACATATTCTTCCATCAACATTTTCCTCTTGTTATATACTCTATAAGAATTAATATTATTTTATTATCCATTAAAAAACTCCCTAATCACTTTTAGAATAAAATTTTCTTATATTATATTTTCTATTTAAAATATATACTATACACTGAAAGACTTTAAAATAAAAAATATTTGGTTTTTTCATTAAATAGTTCATTAGTGGTATTCTTCAGCATAGGTATAATGTAGACTCTATTTATGTAATATCAATTAGTGTTAACTAGTTCATCCGAAATATATTTTGGTAGGTACATTTTGTTTAAAATATCCCAGACTGCTTCTTGAATGGTTCATTTTTTCCTCTCCATAACACTATTCTTTTGTGTAGTTATAGCAGAAGTTATTTTTTAGAAATGAATTTTATCTTCAAAAAAGTTCATGAATTCTAGGTCAATAAATTATACTCCATTTTTAGTTATAATTTTTTTTATAAAATGACCTTATTTAATTTAATTTTTTAAAAAAAATATTAAAAATATTGTTTAGTGTTTCTGTTATGTGTGATAAGAAAATATTCTATTTCAATCTACTTAAATATTCTATAATTTAATGCATGACTAGTTTACTACCTATTATAGTAGTTCTCTTGGGTCAAAATAATTAATCATAAAGTAGTTTTAAATATTTAACATTATTAGAATTATTAACACTTCAAAATGAATCTTTTTCCATCTTACCCTTTAGATAATAATCACACCCAAAATACTTACATGGTTTATATTTGGAAATTCCAAAACCATTCCATGATTTTTTATCATCTATAATTTTAGAAGTTAAACCTGTAACAATATTCAATTCCAAATAATGTGGTCTATTTCAACATCATTTAGGCACATTAAATTTATTATTTTATTTTGAAAAATCTATAGAGTGGATATTTTATTTTCGATTGTAAAAACATAAAATAGTATTATCTTTATAAATAAGACATTTATTATCTCCAAATTCAAACTCATACCATCATAAAAAAATTTATATATACTAACTAAATTGTGTTTTAATCTTTACAAATACTGTTATTTATAAATTATGACATATTTAAATATTTCTAATACATCCAATCCATTTATTATGCCTTTAGTGTAATTAATAAAGGTGATAGTGCCTCCATCATAGGAATTAAGAGATAAAAGTTTTGTGATTCCACCATTCATGATTCTATGTAACCCATAGTCCATATACCATGTATCTTTAGTAATATTTAGGTATGTTTCCTATAAAAATATTTTGTGGGTAATTTTTATGTAATTTGGTTCCAACTAGAAAACAAAAAAATTCTTAGTAACCCATACATATTTAAGATAATTATTATAGGGTAGTCAAAAAGATTGTTTTTTCAAATAATAATCCTGGTGTGGTCAAATTATGGAGTAAATCTCAAATAAATTCATTTTCTTAATTCCCGTTTTTTAAATCTAAATGATATAGAATTTTTTTAATTTTTTTCTAAATGGATTTTATGAAAATTAGTTTTGTGCATAATAGTAATTTGAATATTATATAAAAATAATTTTTTATCATTATTAGGTATGTTCATATTCATCATCTTATCAGATTTATCATCGTCATGATAAAAAATGATAAGGTTTCTTTTTATTTGGTAATTTAATTTTTAATATTTTGATTCACTTTTCTGAATAAATTCTAGATCATTATAGATTTTTATATTTTAACAAGATACAATATTTTTTTGTTTTTTATTTTCATGTTGAGGCTTCTTAAATTCCATACCAATATTATCTAAATTATCACAGACATATATAAATATTCTATATTGATCTTAATTAGTCATTGACATGAAATATTTCATTCTTTCATTCTCATCATTTAGCATTATCAGTTCATAATTTTTAACCCTTTCCTCTTCTATATTACTCATAGAATCATCATTTTGTTTTACATTCTCTTCTATGAAATTTTTGTTTTATCATTTTCATTCTCTAAACAGTTCATCCAATATGAAAATATCACATTGATACATGCCATTTTTTATTTATTTCTTGGAATTCATATTCAATATAAGAATCATAAGTTTATTTACAATAAAAATTAGTGTTTAACTCATTCATAGTTTCTACCATAAAGTAAAACTTGTGTTATTATCATTTATCTCTCAGAATCCTCACTACATGAGTCTGGTTCATTTTTAAAAATATATCTAGAAGGATTTACATATTTTATTTCATTATTTTATTTCTTTTTTTCACCCTTGTTTCAGTTTTGAAAAAACAGATTTTAAATGTCTCTTTTTCCTACACTCATAACATATAAATTCATGAACATTATATTTTATAAATTTACCTTTCTTACATACCTTTATATCATCCCTTTTATTATCACTTTTATTAATCTTCAAAAAAAACTACTCTTCCATTTCACGTACTTGTAGAATCCTTTGGGAAAATGATATTTTTCATATTTCTCACATTAATATAACTCCAAATTAGAGGAATAAGCTAATTATTTTTTATGATGTTGTAATATTATACATTTACTTGTTCATGTTCTCTTTCATTATAATTTTTTATTTCCAATTCATAATGATGAAGTGATAATATCATTTCATCCATTGAGTAATATGTTAAATACCTAATTTCTTAAATCATAACATTCTTTACGTCCATCATTTCTAGTAAAAATAAAATTATTATTTCAATGTGAAAATCATTATTTATATTCACCCATGTAAAAATATTTTATTTACAATCTTACTGAATCTTTTATAAGTCTTGTTGAGTCCCTTTAGATCTTTCATTGTGATTTATTGAAACTAAAATTAGTTAGTACCTATCTTGGTTCTCTCAAAAATTTAATTTCCATGATGAGTGGATTTTAAATCCCTCTATAAGTTATAAGTAGATTTATATAATCAAATATATATATATATATATATTCAACATAAATAATGGTAGAGATAGTTTAAAATGTAAAATGAGAACACATTTTATAGAATCATTACTCATTAAAGTATCTAAATCTACCTCAAGAATATTATAAGGTTTTTATGTAATATTCTTAAATTCAGTAAATATATTCTTTAATGATACCTATATTTGATCATTACAGTAAACATAGTTGATTACATTTAAGTGAGTTCATCTGATGGAATTCATCATCTCATATTCCAGACTCCATAATCAATGTAGTGGATTATTCTATATAATTTTATGTTTTAGATAATTGTTAGTTCAAAAATATAACGAAACAAGGATAACTGATTCCTAAAAAATGGAATCATAGACTAATACTAATTTTTTGGTTCTAGTACTTGTTATGAATGACTAGAGGTGAGTGAATTTATATTTAATCAATTAATTATAATTATTGAAGTGATTAATAATGAAAATTGAGCAGTAGTAATCTAAAACTAGATGATTTTTTAGAGTAGTGCAGATCAACAAGATCATACACTACTATTTAATCTTCTCTAATCAGCGAGAATACTATTATTCACAAATTCACAACATTTGATATGGAGGGATAACCACATTATTGATGATATACCAACATCTCATGAGGAAATGTAACCCAAAACTACATTTATGGGAGTCACAACCAACATCAATTTGGTGTGGAATCATAAACTGACATTCCTTTTAGATACGGGGGATTAATCACTGAATATATTTTGTATGATGTCACGACCCGCCCTCGGGGTCCATGCCGTGACTACCCCAAGCCCGCCTTCCATAGGCCAGGGGCTGGCGACTATCACCAAGGCGTAAATTCCGGTTAAAAGGGAAGGCATTGCCTTTGTAAAATAAACAAACACCACAGAGTAAGAAAGCGGAAAGTAAACACTAAGCAAAAGCAGAGTACAACTGAAAGTGCGGAAAAGTAAATGGGCCAGTATACAAACCCAAACTGAAAGTAAAGTACAACTCGAAAGGGAAAACAGCAACTGAAAGGTAAAAGCCGCTACACCGAGCTGTCCACTGGAAAGCCCACCTGAAGGGTGGGTACAGATAGCTCCACTGCTCCACGGGTCCCACCGTCCGCTCCGAGCACATCCCGCCCAGTGGTCCACCTCCGGGTACCGTCCCGCTCTGCAAGCCTCAGATAAGGTCAATGATATCCGTCCTCTACAACCAACACAACATAGTGCGGGAAAAGCCCGTGCTGGGGTGAGTATAAGCTACTCAGTAGGGACCCCGAGACCCCTGAAGGTCTCTCAAATCCACAAAGGATAAACCACGAAGAAAGGTACAATCACGAAGTAACAACCGACACTGCTTAGGTTTATGCCCATACATATACCTAAGTCATCAATTTCAAATACGCTCCAACCTCCGAGCCCAAGTACAACTCAGTCCACACAGGAAAGTAAACGTATTCCACACAGGAAAGCAAAACGTAATCCACACAGGATTGCACAACACAATCCACACAGGAAAGCAACAGGATTCAGCTCACAAAGGTATACTTCTTCAAAGGACGATAAAGATGATCTTTGATCCATCTAAGTCGTCGGACCCACGATGGATCGATAGGTAACTAACCCCTGCAAAAGTCCCACACAGGATCGGGCCCACACAGGACCTGTAGGCGCTGGTTCACACAGGACCGCTGAGCGCAAGGACCCACACAGGATCGGACCCACACAGGATCGGGCCCACACAGGACCTGTAGCACTGATCCACGTAGGATCGCTGAGTGCTGAAGTCGTCGTCGTCGAATCCACACAGGATCTCTGTACTGTCGTCGTCGCAGTCACAGTAGCAGTAGTAGCAGTAGTAGTCACAGTAACAGTCGCAGCCAGCACTAGGGTTCCCGCACACAGCAAGCTCGTTCGGAGGGTCCGCTCCACGAGCCGAGAGGCTGATACATCAACTGTCACATAGTCCAGAGTTGATGTATCCAAAAGTTCCTTATCTTCAACAGGAACTCAACGCAACAGACGGTGCGTCGATCGGACGCCCGATCTGAGAGTTATTGCATTTTCGTCCCCGGGGCCCGGTTGGTTTTTAAGGCAAAACGAACCCGACCGTACTCCACCTATGTCCAAACCTCGGGCGGAGTATTCCAAAAGATTCGTCTCACTAAGAAGAACACAACACAGCTGACGGCACGTCAATCGGACGTCCGTAGCTCAAGATATGAGTGTTTCCGCTCCGAAGGCCCGGTTGGTTTCGTGAACGAACCAACCCGGCCGAACTCAAATTATTCCGAAACCTTGAGTGTGATATACCGAAACGACCGTCTCGATCCAAGGATCGCGTTGCCGTAGACGGTTCGTCGATAGGAGGTCCGTGGCTCAAGATATGGCCAAAAGACCGAAACTGATTCGAAACGGGGGGTCCGGGTCCGGGCCGACCCGGCCCGACCCCCCCTGGGTCGGCCCGAACCGGGCGACCCGACCCGGGTCCAACCCGGCCCGGCCGGCTGGCCGGCCGGCGGCGCGGCGGCCACGGCGGCCTGGCGCCGCACGGAGGCTGCGCGCGGGGGGGCAAAGCCCCCCGCTTGATTGGGAGGCGGCGCGGCTTTTTAGCCGCGCCTGTTTGCCAAACTGCCCCCCAACGTGGGGGGCTTCATTGGCAGGAAACGGGGGGGCCGCCTGCCCCCCCCCCCCCCCTCAAAGGAACCGCCCCCCTCATAAAGAGGGGGGTTTTTAGAGCTGGCCAGGGGAATTTAATTCCCCCGGCCTTTGGCCTTCCGGCCGGCTACCTGGCTGGCCGGATTTTCTCCAACCGGACCGGAAAAATTTCCGGTCCCCTTTCCGGCTTCCGACGCCGGCGGCCCGGTGTGCCGCCGGTCTACCCGTCTCGCCGCGGCCCGGAACCGGCCGCGATGTTCATCGTCCGGCGCGGTGCGACGGCACCGCACCCCTCCGCCGCGCCTTTGATTCCCCCTTGACGCGGCGCGACGGCGTCGCGTTCTTGATGGTTCTTCCACGGCGCCACGCAAAAAGATTTGGGCGAATATCCGCGTGGTGCGTCGGCACCACGCCACCTTGATTCATCCGCAAAATAAACACCAAGAACGAAGGAGGGGTTCGGCCGTGTTCATGCGGTCCGGCCCCCTCACGTTGAAACACAACTTAAAATCCTTACGTTAATCATGCATGAACCACGAACAAGGATAAATAAATAAACAAAATACAACAACCCCTACCTTGGGTATAGGTTCGAAGATTTGTCAACGTTCCGCAGAAGACAACGTCGTGGAGGTCGGGCGTCGCGGTAGTCGTTCGTCAAATCCGATGACAAAGTGGTACGTCTGAAGAGACACGTCGTTGGCGAATCTTTGTATGCCGACGAAGGTTGTCCGAGGAAGAAGTGGTGTTCCCTTTCGTTGACACGGTAGACGAAGAAGGGAGGAGCGGCGTTCTTCGTCGGAGCTTGAGCGTTCTTCGTCGGAACTTGAGCGTTCTTCGTCGGAACATGAGTGTTCTTCGTCAAAGCTTGAAGAAGGAAGAAGAGCTCTCAACCTCTCCAAGATGGCTAAAGAGTTCTAACCCAACAAAATAAGATAAAGTCGTATTTTATTCACAAAATAATTTCAAAGGTTTGAAATTCAAAAAAGAGATAACTCCACATTAATTAACAAGTTGTCATGTTAATTAAAGAGGGGTTAAGGGAGTTTGAGGGAATATGAGAGGTTTTGGTTCGTGTGGGTCCCACCACACTTAATCCTCTCAAGGGAGGTTAAGTGGGTGTGGGTCCCACCCCTAACTCCCTTTGAGAGGAGTTAACCTACAAAAGTGAAATAAAAAGAATTCCACATTTTTTTATTCAACTTTTTATAATTCCCCCAAAAACTAACCTTCGTCCCGCAACAAACGCAACTTCCGAAAAGGTCTCTTTAAACGAATATCGGCGCTGCGAGTTCATCGGTGCCCTCGGATTTCAATTCTGAGCACTGGATTAAAAGTTAGGAATTCCCGCTCGTTCGTTCACTGAATGTACCCGAGCCAAACTTCGGAAATTGATTCCGGACACTCCGGGCCTCGGAATCAGGTGTCGTCTGAAACCGCGCTCTTGTAAAATTCTAAAGAAAATTAAGAAAAAAATTCCCTTGAATTTTACGGGTCTTTAAATTACTCCCACCTCAGGGCTTTACGTCCCCGTAAAGATACATCAAAAACTAGGGAAACAAATGAGGGTACTGAGCACGCATCTGAGCCTCCCGCTCCCATGTGCTCTCCTGGAGATTCTCGTGCTGCCATCTGATGCGCACAAGAGGAATCGATCGCCCACGCAGGACCCACTCCTGTCAATCCTCTATCTCCACCGGGACCTCTGTAAAAGTCGCCCCATCGTCAACGTCAAGCTCCCCATGGTCAATGATGTGCGTCGGGTCGTGCACGTATCTCCTCAGCTGGGATACGTGGAAGACGTCATGCACCCGGTGCAACTGAGGTGGTAGAGCCAGGCGATAAGCCACCTCGCCAATCATGCTGAGGACCTGGAAGGGTCCGATGAAGCGCGGAGATAACTTGCCGCCTCGGCCAAATCTTCGAATACCACGTCGAGGTGAGACCCGTAAGAAGACGTGGTCGCCATCCTTGAACTCCAGTGGCCTCCGCCTCCTGTCAGCGTATGACTTCTGCCGGCTCTGAGCTGTCCTCATCCGCTCCTGGATGACCGAGACCTTCTCTGTCGTGGCCTGGTCCATCTCTGGTCCCACCAGTGATGACTCTCCAGGGTCTGTCCAGCACAAAGGTGATCTACAAGGTCGGTCGTACAACGCCTCGTACGGTGCCATCCCGATGGTGGAGTGGTAGCTGTTGTTGTACGCAAACTCCACCAAGGGTAGGTGGTCCTCCCAGCTACGACCAAAGTCGAGGACACATGCGCGGAGCATGTCCTAGAGAGTCTGAATGGTCCTCTCCGTCTGACCATCCGTCTGAGGGTGAAAGGCTGTGCTCAGACGTAGCTGCGTCCCGAACGCCTCCTGTAACCCCTTCCAAAGCCAAGAAGTAAAGCGAGAATCTCGATCGGAGACGATAGATGATGGCACGCCGTGGAGCCGCACAATCTCCTGAACGTAGAGACGTCCCAAGCTCTCTACTGAGCCCTGCTCTCTGATGGGTAAGAAGTGTGCCGACTTGGTGAGTCGGTCAACAATCACCCAGATGGAGTCGTGCCCTCTAGAAGTACGTGGAAGTCCAGTCACAAAGTCCATAGATATGCCGTCCCACTTCCACTCCGGAACTTCCAAGGGTTGTACCAAACCTGCTGGTACCTGATGCTTTTCCTTCACCTGCTGGAAGGTGAGGCATCGAGAAACGAACTCTGCTACAGCCTTCTTCATGCCCGGCCACCAGTGCTGTCGTCTGAGGTCCTGGTACATCTTCTCCACTCCAGGATGTACCGCCAAAGGAGATGTGTGAAACTCTCTCAGCACTTCCTCTCGCAAAGCTACTGGTACCATGGTACGTCCTCTGAAAAGGATGTCGTGCTCTGCCCCAAGGGAGAAACCATCAGGTGCCTGTCCCGAGGATATCTGTGCACGCTGTGTCTCACAGTCAGCGTCCCCACGCTGTGCCTCCCTGACTCGCTGTAGTAGTAGAGGAGTGACTGTGAGAGACTGAAGGAAGGATGCTCCATCTATATCCACGAAGGATATCTGCAAAGAGGCTAGCTACTCCGTCTCCTCCTCAAGTAGATGAATGCCCGTCCTCCTGCTAAGGGCATCGGCTACTACGTTCCCCTTCCCAGGAGTATAGACTATCTCAAAGTCATAGTCCTGGAGGAACTCGAACCATCGCCGCTGTCTCAGGTTCAGGTCCTTCTGAGAGAAGATATACCTGAGACTCTGATGATCAGAAAAGACTGTAAAGCGCTCGCCCATCAGATAGTGTCGCCATGTATTCAGAGCAAAGACCACTACTGCTAACTCCAGGTCATGGGTAGCGTAGTTCTGCTCATCCGGCCTCAACTGACGTGATCCATAGGCGATCACTGCCCGCTCCTGCATCAGAACACATCCGAGTCCGGTCCCTGATGCATCACAGTAAACTACGTACCCTACTCCCTCCTCAAGAAACCTCAAGATAGGTGCGCATGTCAATCTCTGTCTCAGCTCCTGGAAGCTCTGCTGACATCTGTCTGACCATACGAAGGGTTTACCCTTCTTCATCAAAGCTGTGAGTGATGTCGCAACACTAGAGAAGTCTGGAACGAATCTCCAATAGTATCCAGCTAGTCCCAAGGAACTCCGAACCTCAGTCACGCTCCGGGGTGGCACCCAAGCTAACACAGCCTCAATCTTCACGGGATCCACTGCAACTCCCGCCTCAGAGATAACGTGTCCCAAGAAGTGGACCTCACGTATCCAGAACTGGCACTTCGAGAGCTTACCATAAAGCTGGTGCTCTCGGAGTGTGTCAAGTACAACTCGCAAGTGAGAGGCGTGCTCCTCCTATGTCGTAGAGTAAAGAATGTCGTCGATGAAGACCACGACAAACCGATCGAGGTATGGCTGAAAGATCCTGTTCATGAGAGCCATGAACACTGCTGGAGCATTGGTTACACCGAATGGCATAACCAAGAACTCATAGTGGCCATACCGACATCTGAAGGCTGTCTTCTGCACATCCTCGTCTCTGACCCTGAGCTGATGATAACCTGACCTGAGGTCTATCTTCGAGAACCACCGTGCTCCCTTGAGCTGATCAAAGAGGTCATCAATCCTCAGTAGCGGATACTTGTTCCTCACTATCACCAGATTCAGGCGACGATAGTCAACACAAAGACGCAAGATCCCGTCCGCCTTCTTGGTGAACAAAATCGGGGAAGCCCAGGGTGAAACACTGGGTCGGATGAACCTCTTTCCCTGCAAGTCCTCCAACTATACCCGTAGCTCTCGAAGCTCGGCAGGGGCCATCCGATATGCTGGAGTTGATATCGGGGTTGTCCCGGGGTACAAGTCAATATAAAAGTCTACCTCTCTGCGAGGAGGTAGCCCTAGAACGTCGTCGGGAAAAACGTCCGCAAACTGATCCACCACTGCAGGAAAACTAGGACTCTGCACGTCAACTGCTCCAAGGATAAGGCTAGCCAACTAATGAGTGATGGGCTGTCCTCTCCTCCGCGGAAGTCCATCCTGTGCTGCTAAGGCTCCCTTCTCGCCGGTGAAGGTGAACCTGCTCCCGTCGGTGCGTACACATCGCACCTTGCGCCTAAAACAGTCAATCTGTGCATGGACCGTAGATAGCCAATCCATTCCCAAGATGACGTCGTAAGGCCTCGACGCTGCTACAAGAAGATCCCAGCCGAAGCTCTCGCCTCCTAGAGTAAGCTCACACTGCCGGCACCAGTGCGTAATCGTCGAGTCTGCTCCCGTAGGAGTCTCTAGCCGTAAGGATCGAGCCAACGGCTCTGTAGGAATCTCCGAGCTCCGAACAAGGGCAGCGGCTATGAAAGAATGACTCTCTCCTGTGTCTATAAGAACTGCAGCAAGGGTGGAATAGACACAGATAGTACCTCGAATCATCTCGGGTGCGCCGTGGTCGTAGGCCTCTGCTGCCTGGAGCTGTGCCTGTCTCTGCCCGCCAGCTCCCTGTGGTCGGGGTGGACCTCCTGGTGGTGGTGGTGGCAAAGCCTCAAAGCGTCGCCCACCACCGGCTGCTCGTCCAGCTCCTCTACCTCATCTGCCTCCTCCCTGCAGACCGCCACGGTCGACCCTCTGCCTCTGCCTCGGTGGTCCCTCAACCGTCTGCTGCTCCTCGGCACGGCGGGTCGGGCAGTCACGAGCCATGTGGCCATGCCCGCCGCACGAGTAGCACTGTCTACCTCTCGAATGACTGGCTCCTCGCTGTGTGCCCCGCACTGCTGAGCCAGTGTCCTGAGGTCGTCTTCCCGAAGGTCTGGTCTGCCTGGACCCCTGAGTCATCCGTCGACTGCCTGCTGCAGATGACTCTGCCACGTGCCGCCCTGCGGTGGGTCGCTGTGCTGGTGTAGACTCAGCAAGGAAGCTCTCGATCAGAAGGGCCCGCTCCAGTACTCCTGTCTGAGTCGGTATGCTGAGGGAGATCAGCGATGCCCTGATCTCGTGTCTCAAACCCTGCTCGAAGGTCCGGCCCGGAAGAATGGGTCCCGTACCATGTCGGTCGAGTAGCGCGAGAGATCGGTAAATCTCGCCGAGTACTGAGCGAACCGTCATGCTGCCCCTGCCGCAGCTGGAAAAAGCTCCTGGATACGCACCGCACGAAGGGTGGCTGGGACGAACTCCGAGCGGAAGAGGCTCTCAAAGTCCGTCCAAAGTAGAGATGCCTCATCGTGCACCAGGAGCATCAAGCTCCACCATCGTCCTACTGCTGCGTGTAGTAGGCTCGCAGCGAGGATCACCATGAGGTCTGCTGGTGTCCTCACTAGCCTAAACACTCGTACCACTGCCTCCAGCCAGTCCTCTACTGCCTGGGGATCCGTCTCCCCGAGAAACCTGGGCGGTTCGCTGGCGCTGAAACTCATGCAGTGCGCTGAGGCGACGTGCATCGTCAGCGGCTGCTGCTGGAAGCATCGGGGGCTCGGCGGGTAGAGCTACCACCGGTGCCACTGCTGACAAAGGGCCCTGCACCGAGGCCTCGTCGCTCGGTGGGTTGTCGTCACGCTCGACTCTCGGAACCCTAGCTGGCTGCCGTCATGGGGCCATCCTGAAAAGGAAACAGGTGCGCCACGGTCAGAACAGTATACCTGGTGAGCTGATATAAGTAATCACAAATAAAACTTTGAAATACACACGCAATCAATGTTTTCGTGCATTAAGTCGGAAATCAGAAGTCAGGGTCCTGGTGTACGGATACGTCGGCCGCCGCAACAACACTGGACTCCCTGGACTGATAACCACACTCAATACGCTAAACATTATTGCTTCACATAGAAAAGATCAGAGTTCGCGGTAGAACCGAACTCCTCTGATACCAATTTGTCACGACCCGCCCTCGGGGTCCGTGCCGTGACTACCCCAAGCCCGCCTTCCATAGGCCAGGGGGTGGCGACTAGCACCAAGGCGTAAATTCCGGTTAAAAGGGAAGTCATTGCATTTGTAAATTAAACAAACACCACATAGTAAGCAAGCGAAAAGTAAACACTAAGCAAAAGCAGAGTACAACTGAAAGTGCGGAAAAGTAAATGGGCCAGTATACAAACCCAAACTGAAAGTAAAGTACAACTCGAAAGGGAAAACAGAAACTGAAAGGTAAAAGCTGCTACACCGAGCTGTCCACTGGAAATCCCACCTGAAGGGTGGGTACAGATAGCTCCACTGCTCCACGGGTCCCGCCGTCCGCTCCGAGCACATCCCGCCCAGTGGTCCACCTCCGGGTACCGTCCCGCTCTGCAAGCCTCAGCTAAGGTCAACGATGTCCGTCGTCTGCAACCAACACAACGTAGTGCGGGCAAAGCCCGTGCAGGATTGAGTATAAGCTACTCAGTAGGGACCCCGAGACCCCTGATGGTCTCTCAAATCCACAAAGGATAAACCACGAAGAAAGGTACAATCACGAAGTAACAACCGACACTGCTTAGGTTTATGCCCATACATATACCTAAGTCATCAATTTCAAATACGCTCCAACCTCCGAGCCCAAGTACAACTCAGTCCACACAGGAAAGTAAACGTATTCCACACAGGAAAGCAAAACGTAATCCACACAGGATTGCAAAACACAATCCACACAGGAAAGCAACAGGATTCAGCTCACACAGGTATACTTCTTCAAAGGACGATAAAGATGATCTCTGATCCATCTAAGTCGTCGGACCCACGAAGGATCGATAGGTAACTAACCCCCGCAAAAGACCCACACAGGATCGGGCCCACACAAGACCTGTAGGCGCTGGTTCACACAGGACCGCTGAGCGCAAGGACCCACACAGGATCGGACCCACATAGGATTGGGCCCACACAGGACCTGTAGCACTGATCCACGTAGGATCGCTGAGTGCTGAAGTCGTCGTCGTCGAATCCACACAGGATCTCTGTACTGTCGTCGTCACAGTCACAGTAGCAGTAGTAGCAGTAGTAGTCACAGTAACAGTTGCAGCCAGCACTAGGGTTCCCGCACACAGCAAGCTCGTTCGGAGGGTCCGCTCCACGAGCGGAGAGGCTGATACATCAACTGTCACATAGTCCAGAGTTGATGTATCCAAATGTTCAGTATCGTCAACAGGAACTCAACGCAACAGACGGTGCGTCGATCGGACGCCCGGTCTGAGAGTTATTGGCATTTTCGTCCCTGGGGCCCGGTTGGTTTTTAAGGCAAAACCAACCCGACCGTACTCCACCTGCGTCTAAATCTCGGGCGTAGTATGCCAAAAGATTCGTCTCACTAAGAGGAACACAACACAGCTGACGGCACGTCAATCGGACATCCGTAGCTCAAGATATGAGCGTTTCCGCTCCAAAGGCCCGGTTGGTTTCGTGAACGAACCAACCCGGCCGAACTCAAAGTATTCCGAAACCTTGAGTGAGATATACCGAAACGACCGTCACGATCCAAGGATCGCGTTTCCGTAGACGGTTCGTCGATCGGAGGTCCGTGGCTCAAGATATGGCCAAAAGACCAAAACTGATTCGAAACGGGGGGTCCGGGTCCGGGCCGACCCGGCCCTACCCCCCCCCCCCCCCCTGGGTCGGCCCGAACCGGGTCGACCCGAACTGGGTCGACCCGACCCGGGTCCCACCCGGCCTGGCCGGCGCGGCGGCGTGGCGGCCGCGGCGGCCTGGCGCCGCACGGAGGCAGCGCGCGGGGGGGCAAAGCCCCCCGCTTGATTGGGAGGCGGCGCGGCTTTTTAGCCGCGCCTGTTTGCAAAACCGCCCCCCCAACGTGGGGGTCTTGATTGGCAGGAAACAGGGGAGCTGCCTGCCCCCCCTCAAAGGAACCGCCCCCCTCATAAAGAGGGGGGTTTTTAGAGCTGGCTGGGGGGAATTTAATTCCCCCGGCCTTTGGCCTTCCGGCCGGCCACGTGGCCGGCCGGATTTTCTCCAACCGGACCGGAAACATTTCCGGTCCCCTTTCCGACTACCGACACCGGCGGCCCGGCAAGCCGCCGGTCTACCCGTCTCGCCGCGGCCCGGAACCGGCCGCGATGTTCATCGTCCGGCGCGGTGCGACGGCACCGCGCCCCTCCGCCGCGCCTTCGATTCCCCCTTGACGCGGCGCGACGGCGTCGCGTTCTTGATGGTTCTTCCACGGCGCGGCGCGACGGCGCCGCGCAAAAAAGATTTGGGCGAATATCCGCGTGGTGCGTCGGCACCACGCCACCTTGATTCATCCGCAAAATAAACACCAAGAACGAAGGAGGGGTTCGGCCGTGTTCATGCGGTCCGGCCCCCTCACGTTAAAACACAACATAAAATCCTTACGTTAATCATGCATGAACCACGAACAAGGATAAATAAATAAACAAAATACAACAACCCCTACCATGGGTATAGGTTCGAAGATTTGTCAACGTTCCGCGGAAGACAACGTCACGGAGGTCGGGCGTCGCGGTAGTCATTCGTCAAATCCGATGACGAAGAGGTACGTCCGAAGAGACACGTCGTTGGCGAATCTTTGTACGCCGACGAAGGTTGTCCGAGGAAGAAGTGGCGTTCCCTTTCGTTGACATGGTAGACGAAGAAAGGAGGAGCAGCTTTCTTCGTCGGAGCTTGAGCGTTCTTCGTCGGAACTTGAGCGTTCTTCGTCGGAACTTGTGTGTTCTTCGTCAAAGCTTGAAGAAGGAAGAAGAGCTCTCAACCTCTCCCAGATGGCTAAAGAGTTCTAACCCAACAAAATAAGATAAAGTCTTATTTTATTCACAAAAGAATTTCAAAGGTTTGAAATTCAAAAAAGAGATAACTCCACATTAATTAACAAGTTGTCATGTTAATTAAAGAGGGGTTAAGGGAGTTTGAGGGAAGACGAGAGGTTTAGGTTCGTGGGGGTCCCACCACACTTAATCCTCTCAAGGGAGGTTAAGTGGGTGTGGGTCCCACCCCTAACTCCCTTTGAGAGGAGTTAACCTACAAAAGTGAAATAAAAAGAATTCCACATTTTTTTATTCAACTGTTTATAATTCCCCCAAAAACTAACTTTCGTCCCGCAACAAACGCAACTTCCGAAAAGGTATCTTTAAGAAAATTTCGGCGCTGCGAGTTCATCGGTGCCCTCGGATTTCAATTCTGAGCACCGGATTAAAAGTTAGGAATTCCCGCTCGTTCGTTCACTGAACGTACCCGAGCCAAACTTCGGAAATTGATTCCGGACACTTCGGGCCTCGGAATCAGGTGCCGTCTGAAACCGCACTCGTGTAAAATTCTAAAGAAAATTAAGAAAAAAATTCCCTTGAATTTTATGGGTCTTTACATATGAAAAAATCATAAACCGTCTCTAGAAGAACAAATAATAGAAAGAAGAAATACAATAATGAAAAACTGAACATAATTATGACAATGGTGGAGTAAACATTTTTCAATATCGATGAATCCAAAAATAAATGATAACATCAATAGTGTTTCATAAACATTATGAAGTCATTAATGATCCTAGTAATGGAATAGTGACCCAAATTGATATTTTAAGACTTTATGGTCCATGTAACAATGTTTTCATGAACTATCCTGGACAGCTTAGTACTCAAAAACATGATACGTCTCTGATATGACCTGAAGGGAATTCTCGATCCCCATGGGTTGGAGACTAGAACATGGAAGTATATATGAATCATGAGGGAATCATTTTCCAAAAAATAGTAGAATAAAAAATACACAAGCCATTATACTCAACACTGTAAAGGTAGAATGTTCCAGAATTAGATGTGTAGAACAGTACAAAAACATTACATTAATAAAATTAAAAATGCATCCCAAGATAAAGATCAATGAAGAACTGAAGCAATAGGCAGATCATGTCCTGACCAGTCACCTACATCACACCAGATCCCAAGGATAAAAAACATCCCCCACCTTTAAGTTGAACTTTTCCTTTTCCTATACCAAGAATTAAATTTATTATTTTTATTATGTATTTCATATAAGTATATATGGTAATATTTTTAGTCATTGATGCTGAGATGGCGTGAGATTATAAGGAATGGTAATCCCAAAATTGATATTTGAAATATATTAGAATTATTAATATGACATGCACACAATTTACCTTTAATTTTGTAATTAATCTACTACAGTGTGTTGAATCAAATATAGGAGGCCACCATTGAGTTCAGAATGTAGGTTTCACCCTAGTCATGGCATAATGTTCATCAACATTGAGCATTTGTTAAAAGGTTGGTGGAGGAGATAATAAAAATTAAATAAATTATTTTATTTATTTTTAATTATTGATGTAGCAACCTAAATTCCTCTTCAATGAATATAACATTATGGGTGAGTCTTAGGGTTTTCTATAAAACCCTAAAGACCTAGATAGGATCTATTAGAGAGATTTTGGAAAAAAATATTTGATCAAGAGCATATGAATCATTCAAGATAACAATGTTATTGGATATCTTCAATGTTGTCAGCACAAAATTTTTCATCATCAATGATCAATGAATACTCCAAGTAGGATGTTTTTTTATGTTTTTCTGTCCCCTTATATTTATACCATGATGAAATCAAATCTAATCCACAAATATATTAATTCCTAGGTCGGACATTTTACGATTACAGTTTTATTTTACAAGATTTTGGATAAATTATTTATTTATTTATTTTGGATATTTTTTTACTCTTTAATGGAAATTGATCAAGTAAAATCAAAAAAAATATTGTTGAGATTCATTCCTCGTGTTTTTATTCACTGTTGTTTATGTGTTGATCACTAGTATTAATTTTGGATGCTGGTTGGATAAACACATGTTAATGAATCCTTTTTCACCCATTTATTAGAACAACAGATTGATACAATGGATTCTTGTTTGGATTGATTATTGTATATAAATTTGATGGAAACAATGAATAATTTGATTAGATTGTAGCACTTTAATTTTGGTTTATCAAAATATGACAAGATTTCCCTATGATGATATTTCCTGAGAGAATCGAACGTCCAGATCCAATGAGTGGTGATTGAAGCCCCAATCAGAAAAAATCAATGACAATCAGGAAGAATCATGGATGGATTGAGATCTAGTTGAATAGAGGAATAAATGTGAATGAGAAAGTTGGGTTCTAGAAATCCCTCATTACTTTTTGTGTGATTAATAAATACATATAGTGTGGGTCCCTCACTAGAATGATAGGGTTACTGTGGAATGTTAAGGATAATATGATGTGTGTTCCCTACCACAAGTCATGTGGCCCATGTCTGGAAGATCAACTTCTATTTTGAAGGAAACATGGTAAAATGAAAGGTTATGTAAATAGCAATGGGTAAAGTACATAAGTATTGCCCGATACTGGGACACAGTCGGTGGTATAGGGACATGGACAAGTACACAAGCATGACCAGAAGAACATGGGAATGAGTGAGAGAACATGGGAAGAATATAGACCATAAAGACAAGTCATGCCCTTTTCTTTTGGAGTAATAAATTATTTCTCCCCATTAGCATAGACTATTTTACTTAGGGTATGTTCCCTCCATTCATCCCTATGAAGGTATAGTATGGAATGAAATCATAGGTATATGATAGTGATCCTATCTAAGGGACTAGATTTTAATATAGATATAGGAATCCCCCACCCAAAGAGGTATGTGATGGAATCCTCTAACATAGTCTTCCCTATGTGGGGTTTTATGAATTTGTAAGAACAACTATACATGGGATTCAATCCCCAACATAGCTGGTCAATCCATATTGGGTTGTTTTAATACCACATTTCTCTAGGTGTGATCCCCATTTATGTATCAATCCCTTCAGATAACCAATTTTAAAACCATATAGAACGAACTAGAAAGAATGGAATCATATATGTATTCCATCAGTTCTATCACAATAGAGGAGTGAGTTCTCCTAGGTGAGTGTGGTTATAGACTCTAGAGTAAAATCATTGTCTAGAATTGTAGTTTTTACCTTACCATGAGACTTATATTCTATAATAGGTATTCCTAGATGATTTTATTAGATTTTTAATGGTATTAATGAAATATCCATTCACTATATTACTACTCTTGATGATTTATACTTAGTTGTTTGGAGGTGTCCTAGTAGGTATTATTATATGCACCCTTGTATAGGTTCTATATGCATGTGTCATGTATTATATAGAGTATTATCCTATAGAAAAGGTTATTGGTGGGATGGGAGCATAAAAATCATAGATTGGACTAGAAATACCATTTTTCATTCCAAAATTCATGTTTTACTATAGTCACCTCTTACTAGTACTTATGACTTCTTTATAATTTTTAGTTGGTTTCTATTTATACCTCTATTATTTATTTTATTATTATCATACTATGATAATAAAATTTAGTTATATTCATGAATTAGAATCATTTTTTCTATTTTATCATTATATGGGAATCGATATATGTGTGTGCAAATAATTAGCTTCAGATAAGGCCCCCACATGAGTGTTGTTCCTACTCGGCATTGGTCGATAACTCCTAGACTATTAGAGGTTGGCCTATTGATGTGGGGAATATCTCATCACTTCCTAGGTAGGGTCTAATGTTTTGGGTCATGATAGATTTTTATCAAATGGTTGATTCATATTAGGATGGGAGTTTGAACTTTTTATATATGTATTATCAATTTGGGTTTTATTGAGACAATGTTAAGTGTATTGAGGTTGGATTTAATCTCAAGGACTCTATTGTTGGTGAGGAGGATGTGGTATCATAACACTGGGACTCTGACAACCTACCTTTCAACCCAGTCCTTATAGAAATTGTTTTTTGGGATAAAAATTGGTACATATATCATATATTAATGGGATCTGTTCCATGACTTTATTAAGTGTTCTCCCCAGATATACTCATTGACCATGGTATATCATTTCTATTTAAGGATTCCTCTATGATGATTTATAGATAGGATTAAATAGCAGTATCATGACGTTGACCCCCTCAGTGAAGAAGATTTGGTTTATGGACCTTTTTTGGTGGTAGTGTCTCTGGGTGGTTTTCTACCGTACCTCCACTAATCAACCATCAGATAGTACCTATAGTAGAATCAAATTAGGTACACAGGCTGAGCACACATCATGAATTTTAGTGTTAGGGAGCCATTCAGTTCAGTGGAGATCCACAAGAATATGAATTTGAGGATTGGATCACAGTGATTACTCAATTTTTTCATCTTGTTCGGACACTTTTAGACAAGTTAGTGGTCTTAATGGAAATACATTTTCATGGTTCCTCAAGAAATTTTTTGAGGCTAGTGGTCATGTAAATTAAGGATGAGACAATTTCATGGATATAATTTGAGTGTCTCTTTAAGGGGGATTACCCTCTAGATAAGATGTAATTTAGCTGCATCCAGAAAATTATATATCTACATAAAGGAAGAATTATTGTGTCTCAGTATTCATCATGTCTTACAAACCTTTCATGATACATAATGGATATGGTTTGAGATACGTTCTTCTATAATATACCATTCAGTTAGTTATACATTGATGCATCTAGGTCTATGTGATACCTCTGTTAATTCCTACCAATTGTGTGGATCTACAGCTTTTTGGTGATAGAGATATTTTAGGTTGAGAAAACACTAGAAAATGGTTCCAAAAGTGCATTCATTAGGGTTGAGACTTTTGTAGTATGTGACCAATGATAGGTGTAAGTATCATAAAATGTGATACAATTAAATATTTGATCATAATACTAGGTTTATATTGTTTAGGGATCTCGGGGTGGTTCTAGTTCACCTATGGAGAGGTAGTGATACTATTTTTATGGTTAGGGACATCTCACTCCAGATTGTCTACCCCATTGTTTGGCTGACCAAGAGACACTTAATGGAGTACCTTAATATATTTATTAGTTGAATCTGAGAGTTATGTAGGGTAGAGGTAGTTTTTAAAGAATGTGGAGATCATTTGAAGGTGGTAAATGATTTTACATATTTCCAATATCTCCCCTAGGTGGTCCCGCCAGAATCAATGAGCTTGTTGATATGGGTGAGTGTAGCTACATGCCGGAGAGGAATTTGATCTAGAGGTTTTAAGATGATTATAGGTGTGATATTTTTATTTTCCATATTATTTATAGTTTTTATAGATAGATGCATCAGCTTTTGTTTTGCCTCTGCATCCCATGTTAATGTCTTACATCTTCTGGTTGTCTGTTAAACTATCCTTTTATGCTTGGATACTCCTACCAAAGATAGTTTGGAAATCACACACTTTTTTAGAAATTATGATATAATGATTGGAGGAGATAGTTTCTTGTGGGATCTCATTATGGATGTGATGAGGCCTTATTAAATCATCTTTGGTATGGACTAGCTATAAATCATTCATGAGACGATTGACTCTTTTGGATGGAAGATATGGGATGTCTATGTTTATGGGATGAGTTTTTCCTTCATATGTTACAATGATCCATAAGTGGGGTAGGATAGACAAATATGTAGGATATTTCAACACATTACTCACTAGTTGGATAGAATGACACTAGGGGAAGCTGATTATATGGGCTATTTGTACCCCATTATGGTTGCTGAGTGTGAGGAATCATTTCTTGATGATGTGGAAGGATTAACTCCCTAGTGATAGATTGAATTATGAATAAAATTACACTAAGGGTTGGGAATGATATTTACATCATAATATCATATGGAAGCCATTGATCTTCACTGGATATGAGTAAAGTTATAGAACTTGCAAAGAAATGGCATCATATGACCTATTGTTTCCCCTATGCATCCCTAGTTTGTTCACCAAGATGTCAGATGGGAGCTCGGGGTTTTCTATTGATCATTGATTCCCAAATCAAGTAAACAAAAAGAATAAGTATCCACTATAGAAGATTTAATTCCTATTTTATTTTTTTATAGGGGTGGAATGGTTATTTTATATTGACCCCACATCAGGATATTCCCATCATTGAGTAGAGTGAGGATATACGAAAGATGATATTCAAATGTCAATATGCTCCCAATTATTACTTGGTGATCAACTTCAGGTTCATGGTAATCATTTACATGATCTTTTATCTTTTCACTGATAGGTTTGTATTAGTATTCATCAATAATACCCTAGTGTACTCAGAATCCATGAAAGATAAAGTGATATACATGAGGTTGTCTCTTATTACACTCTAACAATATGTGATTTTTTGGGTGATCTAAAATTATATTTCTTGAGTAAATCAATCCATGTTCTGGGACATGCTGACTCATCTAATGGTTTATTAGTGGGCCTGAAAAAGGTCAAGGTAGTGTTACCTTCGGATCCACCAATGAGAATGATAGAGGAGAAGCATTTCCCTTGGTTGAAAAGCTACTACATGATAATTGTGATTGATTTTCCATGATATAAACACATTTAACATCTATGATACAAAGGGGAATATATTCATGTGGATGGAAATGAGTGATTAGTATTTTAGGATTTGAGGGAGAGGTTAAAACTTACCTCCTTATTGATATTCTTATAGATGTATTTTTAGTATTTAATGATATGCAATAATTCTGGGACCAGGCTTGGTTTTGTTCTCTTGTAGAAGTATACTTCGATCCCCAATGTTTATTGAAAGATAAGACCACATGATCAGATCTATGATTAATGTGTTCATGAGTTGGAAGAGTTAGTCTTTACACTAAAGTTTTCATAGCACTACCTTTTGGGTGATCAAATTATCTTCTACTCTGACCAAAAGTATATAAAATATATCTTATCTCAGAAGGATCATAACATGAGATAGAGGCCATTTCTATCATTCCTCCAAGACTATAATTTTGAGATATTCTATAATTTTGGGATGGAGAATGTGGCGGAAGATACTCTCAGTAGTATATCTTATTCTCAATTGTTGGATGAGGAATCAGAGTAGTTAGCCTCATTGTCATATTGGTTAGTGTAAAAAGATTGTGCTTCATATATATAGTCGATTTTTGTTGGACCACCACTTCTAAATATTTTTAGGGAGAACTACCTTGGTGATACTGACTATGTGACCATATGTACTCTAATATCCAATTGACGTTATACTAATGTATTTTCTAATGGTGGGGAAAATTTTACCCGTTTTCGAGGATGATCTACACAACCATTGACATTGCAAGAGGAGGTGTTGACAGAAATTTATAAATACCCTTTAGAGGTATTCCTAGAAGTGTAAAAGATATACGAGGATGTCTGAAATTAGTTATGGTTTTCATATGTGAAGATAGGTGCATTGTATTTTTTTATGACTCACTTGTCAACAAGTGAAGGACGATCACCAGAGTCCAGCAGGATTAGCTCAACCCCATCATTTTCTATTGTGGAAGTTCTATGGCATATCTATAGACTTTTTTATGGGGGTTCCACATATATCTAGTTGGAAATATTTCTTTTTTGGTGATCATAGACTGACAAACCTAGTCGGATAACTTTCAAGTTAATAAAGTGAGGGGTTTTGTAGAGATTTTGAGAATCCATGACATAAGAGATATCGTCAGGATCAATAGACTCCCATATGTGATCATTTTAGACTGTGATTCTTTATTCATGTCATAATTAGGTAGTTTATTGTAGGTGGCCTTTGGAACATAGTTTCATTTATAGATTGAATTTCACCCCCAGACTGCTGGCTAGAGGGAGAAAACAATTTTTGTCTATGAGGATAGTTTTTTGGCTTGCATATTTGAATTTTTCCATAATTAGGAGTATTTATACCATTGGTGGGGGTATCATTAATAAAAACTACCACTCCACCATCAGTGTGGAAACATTCAAGTCCATGTATGGGACACCTTTCAGGTCCCCACTTTGATGGAATAATCCAACAGATTTAGAACTCATGGGACTATAGTTTGTGTGAGATATGAATACAAAGATATAAATCATCCAAGATTTTATGAAGATGGAATAGAGCCTTCACAAATCCTATGTAGACTGATGAAAGAGTCCCTTATAGATCGAGGAGTGATACCATGTATTCTTGATGGTCTCACCTGAACATAGATTATGGAGATTTTGACAGGGTGGAATGTTATCTATAAGGTTCATTATCCTTGTCTAGATATATTTTAATGTTGGTGAGGTTTCATAAATTTGGGCTCTATCGATGTAGTTAGATAGGGTACACGACGTATTCCATGTGTCACAAATGAATAGATAAGTACGTGACCAATCACATGTTATAGACTAGGGTGAGCTGAATATCAAGTAAGTATCTACCA
The DNA here is from genome assembly GCA_963277665.1 of Viscum album. Classification (NCBI taxonomy): domain Eukaryota; kingdom Viridiplantae; phylum Streptophyta; class Magnoliopsida; order Santalales; family Viscaceae; genus Viscum; species Viscum album. Next base: position 787,601,005 of record OY728128.1, on the reverse strand, counting down.
TTATAGATTAATTAGTTGAGATTTAGGATAAACATGTTGGTATCCTCCATTAGTGGGATATTACTTATGGGTGTGTTTGGTGGTAGTATGAAAATCTTTAGGGGGAATATGAGAGTGGAAGATTCAGATGTGAGCTTAGTACCCACACCATTTTGATTTTCCATTTTCACTTTTTAAGGGGAAACCCCAATGGTGACTAAAATATAATGTCTCATTTTTTCCATGTAAATAATTATAATATATATACTAATATTTTAGGAGCTACATGCATAGATATCATTAGATTCGGAGGCCTAGTAATCTCAAAAATATTAAAATTATCAATATCACACATGCATTATTTTCTATAAAAAGTTTAATAAATCCTGAATGGTGTCCCATGATGGAAATATAAGGCCACCATTGATTTTAGAACATATGTATTTCCTTGTGTATGAAATATCCATTATCAGAGTTAGGAATTTTTGAAAAAAGTGGTCACATGCACTAAATATAAAAAATTTATTTATTTTGTCTATTTTGTTTCACTGACACAGGTACCGAAAGTACACCTATATAAAAATCTTATTATGGGTGATAATTATGTTCACTTCTATAACCAAAGATACTTATATAAGATCTATTCGAGAGATTTTGGCGAATGAAATTATCTTGGTAGTGCATGGATCATTTATGATAATATATTTTGTAGATAATTCCAATGTCGTAAATGAAAAATTGTTCTTCATCATCGATCGATAAAAAATATGGGTTTAAAAAAATTATATGTACTTACACTATATTATTTATAACCTGATAAATGTGAATCTAATCAAGTAATTTATTGATATGTGGGTTGATAATTTTTCATGTTTGAGATTATTTTATATAATTTGAGAGAAACAACTTATTTTATTATTTTGGATCATCATTATCCAATCTAATGAAAATGTATTAAGTTTAATCCAAAGAGTAGACATGTTTCATTACCCATGGTTGTGTTTTGTGGTTTTCCATCATCATTGTTCTCCTATTAATCATTGGCATTACTTTTGGTTGGTGGTTTAACAAATACCAAGGAATCAGTCGTTATGAAACTGTTCATAGGTGTAATGGATTAATATCATTGATCCAGATTTGAATTGATTATTGGATTGATATTCAATGGAAATGAAGATGGATTGGACCGTACCGTATATCGTCATGAGAGTGTCACTATGAAGTGATGGGATAGAGATGAAGGAGTGTTTCAGAAGAGAATATCCTATATGGATTTAGGAAATCATTGATAGAAAGCATCAGAAAGACCATATTTTTTTATCAAATAATGAACCACGGTTGGATCGAAAGTTGATGATGGGGGAGAATATGCATGAAGGAGACTGCGGGGTTCCATAAATCTCATTTCCTATAGTGTGTGCTGAAGAACACATGACAAGTGGGGTCCTAGATACAATTTTAGGGATACCATGGAAATTTATGGACCACAGACCATGTGGCCCCTACCACACATCATGTTACCCATCGATAGGGGAATCACATGTGTTGTGGAAGATACATATGAATGACAATATCCATGTACATAGAAATAGGTATATTACATGATCCTGGCCTAGAAACCGCTTATACCCAGTGATACAATGACATGAACAATTACACACATGACCCATGGTATATGGGTCTGGTTTGGAGCAGACGGGTAAACCATGACCAGAATGACATTCCATGTACTAATAGTAAAAACCATGTGAATTTCCAATGGAAGTATGAGGATATTTTTCCCCTTAGAATGGAATATCTTCCTTAAGGGATTGTTCCCTCAATCCATCCTTGAGAGGGTATATTATGGAAATACACCATAAGAATGGTATTTCAATCCTCTCCATGGAATTAGTTTCAGATAAATTTGTAGGAATACCCCCCCCCCCCAAGAGTCTTGGAATGGGATCCTCTATCATCTTTTTCTCAATGTGGGGTTCACATAATCAACATCACCAACTATACATGAGCTTTGATCCCATCCATGGAATATTAATTCAAATTGGGTTGTTGCTAAACCACGTGTCCTTGGGATTGATCCGAATATGTGTATCACTATCATAAAACTTTAAGAATGTACATCCTTATGGAGGGACGTGATGAGCATGAAATATCATATGGATGTCATCACTACTATCAAACATATGGTGTGATTTCTCCAAGGTGATTGTGGATACATACTCTCTAGCATAATATTAGTCTGGTAATGTGGTTTTGACCTTACCTAGAGACTTAGTGTCTACCATGAGTGAATCTCAATGTTTTATTGTATGTATCATATTAGGGTTCACATATCCTATGATGAGAAAACTATTCATGATTCATTATTCATATTTATTTCATGGTATCCTACTGTGTATTGTTATATTAACCCCAGTATGGGTTCTACATGCTTGTGTCGTTTATTATGGATATGTTCATCCATTTTATGGAGTTTATGGTGGACTGACAGAATATATATATTAGATTGGGGTAGAAAGAGCATGCTTATTTCCAAGAGTAACATTCAACTATAGTCACCTCTTAATAGCATTTTAGACATATTTACAATTTATTGGGATTTTCTTTGAACCTTTTTTTTTTAAAGTATTATTATCATACTCTTATTGTGGGTTTTATATGTATTCATGAATTAGTATCAGCTGTTTTTACATGTTATAATTAAATGGGGTGGAAATTTTTGTGTTCATATAGGTACCATAGGTTAAGCCATCCCATTTGAGTGTTGTGCCTATCAGTGATGGTCACCTACCCATGTCCTATTGATAGTGTGTTTGTTAGTCATGCTCATATTTTCTCTATCCAAGAAGGCCAAGATGGGTCATTTCATGACATGGAATATGAAAATATACAAATTCCTACTGGAAAAAGGTAGAGTGAAAGATAAATATCCCAATTAGGGGTCACCAATTGTTCCATAATAAATTTTGTAATAATTAATCCAAATATACATTCAATTTAAATGAAACATTTCTTGTAATTTAATTCAAATATTTTCAAACAAAAAAATTATTTATTAATAAATATATTGATTTTATGTAAAAATATACTTAAATGAACATTCTATATAAATAATTTATATAAATCCACAAAAATGAATATAAAAGTTCAATAAATAAATGGCTTGTAATGATCAAATCATGTATATCTACATACATCAATCAATTTGGTATGATAGTTTCTAGTAATAGGGTCCATACACTACTAATGAGTGATCTTATGTCATTTTTGGAACATTTCCCATGAATCATGTCATCGAGAATCAACTCCCATCAAGGAAAAAATATGAAACTATTTTTTTATGTTATTTTTTTCATCATCAATCATGTTCTAGGGGTAAAATCCAAATGTGATTGTCCAATGTTCCCCCTTAATAATTATGCGCACATATTGTTCATTTAATCAACAAATCAAGTTATATAATTCATTTAAAATCATATCAAAATAAAAGATTCAATTTTCAATTTTCACCATGCCTTTATCATTTCCAAATTAAATCATAGGATTTCATCAATTCCGTTATTTTCAAATCATATTTCAATATAATAAATAAATCCCAAAAAAAATTACAAATCAGGCCATAATTTTTTCCCAAATTCTCCCAATAATTTCAATTCCATTGAAATGGTGGATTTCAAAGTATCCATGCCTTTTCAAAAATCAACCATCAATCATCTCAAATCATGGTTATTTTAAAAATTTGAAAAAATTATTTCAAATCAATATGGTAATTAATCATTTCATTTGTAAGGAAAAATAATACAGAACCACCAACCTTTAATCATTGATCATCTGGTAAAACAAAGGAATCTAGAACTGCATTTGAGAGTTGAACATATGGAAGATCAAGAAGAAATTCCAATGAATATCACTCATAAAAACACAGATCTAATCCATCACCCACATGAGTATTCATTACTCTCAAAGGATAGAAGAGAAGCGATCCTACAAATGAATACAAAAATTATGATAGATCACTTATTAAGTAGGAATAAAATGCTTTCATCGGTTCTTTGAGATAAGAATAATGATGTTTGTGGGAGTTTAATTTCCTCTCTGGATACTTCAAGATACTACAGTTCAGGTGAGGGTTAAGTAGGAGAAAAAAGAATATGAAACATGTATCAGGTCATTTATGTCTATAAAATCGTAGGATAGATGGAATCCCCCATGTCCATAACATAAAAATAATGACAAATTATAGACCATGGTGTAGCCTACTCAGACCATACCATAAGAACCCCCAGTCAATTGGCCTCCTAAATACGTGTTACACACCCTGTCCAGATTCGATTTATTTGTTGTGAATCTATGGTCTATCATAATAATTGTGTTGTATCTATGCTCAAATAGTTAATACCATCTAAATGAACCCTATAGTACTCCATGATGTAGCCCTCCCTCCATTATTCATCTATTCTAAAGTTAGGAGTAACTCTGTCAAATAGACTCTATGGATCCATGATGAAACATAAATCCTACAATATAGCACTGTCTAACCTAAAGATAAACAATGTTGTATCTTAATGGTTCGTGGTGCAGTTGGGACTCTCCAAGACATGGCACTTAAACTAAGACGTAGCACCTACTATCACAATTATAGCATGAGTCCATTTAATCCAACAAACTTACATTCATAAACACCCAGTCGTTTTCCCAAACAAAGTATACCCAACCTCAAAAGGATTTAAATTAACCAATAAAATTGGAAACAAAACAAGATTTTAGGAGTACATAAAAGATGGTAATGAGATTTTATGACTTCCCCAACAAAAACACATTCTACCCCTACAAAGTCAATGAAGAAGCTTCCATATCGAATAGATGAGTCCACAAATCTACCGCTGGTGCCAATTACTCCATCATATCACATAAATAAGAACCATGATACCATGGTAAATGTAATAAAGGTTCCATATTCTATTTAAGAACCTTTTTAATATAATAAAAAATGTTGAATGGATACTCACTCACAGATATTTTCTTATCATTTACATGATTGTCCCATCTTAGAACATAGTAAGGGTAAGAAAGATACCTTTGAAGTTGTGCTAAGTGAAATATTCCATGGATCAAAGCCAACTATGGTGGATGTTCCAAACATTAGGCCACTTTACCATCTCTCTCAACAAGATCAATGGGACTTATAGTCCTCAGTGTGGTCTTTCCTTATATTCTAAGGTGATGGTGAACCATCTAGGGTAAAAATATAAATAACACCTATTCACCAATAGAAAATACAATATTCATTGATGATGACTATAATAGGATATATAATAGCTATGTAGTCTCAACATTCTATTATGAATTAACTAAATCTCCACCATTTCTCTTGGACAACACTCTATCCATCCAAGGATCATTCACCATTATTTAACCTAAAAACATATATTTTAAATTATTTCCATAAAAGGCCTCGAAAGGATCCATTCTAAAAGAATAATAGTAACTGTTGTTTTATGAAAAATCAACTAGTCCAAAATAGTCATCCCCAGCTCCACTAAAGTCATCAGCTCAAGAACATATAATTCCCTCAAGATTCTATATAGATTTTTATATTTAGTCATCTGTCTATAAGTGATATATCATTATAAATATAAATGTGTTCCCAATTCATCGTTCTAGACTCTCTAAAAATGCAGATTAAATGGATATACCCATCAGAGGATATAATAGAGTGATCTTTAATAAATTTAGAAATTTTTTACATGTAGAGATGTCCCATGTCCTCAACATTGTTTTCATGATAAATGGGTGTAACATGAGAAAATTTGGTTTGAATATTGATAAAAATCCATACAGATTTATTCTTCTAATGGGTACATAAAAACGTAACAAAAAATCCATAAAAATAACATCCCACCTTCATGTTAGGGAGGGAAGCAGTTGAAGCAAACTAGGAAAGATCTGTTGGTCATCTTTGATCTATTGGTTCATAAAATAACAAAGGAAAAAGTTGTTGATGCCGCATATCATACCTAGAAACTAAAATTGTCACCCCATATCATATAACATCTTTGTGGTCCTAAGGCGCACTGCCCTCTTATAATTAATAAAATACCCTATCATGGAATTTTACATAGTAAAAGGTACAAACAACCTGTTATAAAAACATAGGATTCCCTCTGGAGAGAACATATATTCACCAATGGTTTCCCCACAATAAATATATTACTAATGCCATATAAGTAATCATAATACTACTACTCTATAAGAATGTTATCTAGAAGATATGTGGTAAATTTCATGTTTTCTCAAATAACTGTAGAATCATTTTCTGGACTCTAAAATATTACTAAGAAATGATATCCATCGTATTCCACTCCTCTAAATATTCTATCATGGCTTCTGTTAAAATTTTCCTACTCAAAGAATTAGTAATGACCTTTCCATTACAATGGTTATAGGAAACAGATAAATCAAATTTCTATAGGTACTCCACCAAATTGTACTATCAGAGATTCAAATAATTTGATATTATTTATAACTCTTACTTTTTTGTTTAGAATAATTTTAAACCACTATTTGGAAGGTTTATGACTCTAAATCTTAATGTCATGAGTCATAGATATGAGTTAGATATCATAGGTTAGATAATTTTTCTCACGATTCCAAATCAATCTGTATCAATATGCTATTATAAGATCACTCTTCATAAGGAAACAATCCAAACTCGGACCTGATGGGTCACAGAAGACCACATATCCATTCTCAGCTTCTAGAAGTTCCAACTCTAGAATCAATTTCAAAATATGATTCCACTCAATAAAATAACTCTAAAATTTCTCAACCCATATGAGATTCACTCCATTACTAATCAAGGTCATTAGAGAATGAAACATTTATATATAATTGATGAATCTATAGTAATATCCTTTCAATCCTAATAAGCTTCATATATTGAATACATTTTGTGGATTTTCCAATGTCATAACATCTTTCACCTTGTAAAGATCAACTGAAATAATATGTTCTACGACCACATGTCCCATGTAATTGACTTCAAAATTCCAAAAATTATTTTTTAATAACATTTAATAGAGTCATATATTTTTTAACATCTCTATAACTATCCTTAGAAGACACACATGGTCCTCTTAGATCAATTAGTAAACTTGGATATCATTAGTAAATACCATCATGAACAAGTCAATGGACCCATGAAATATCATATTCATCAATTCCATAAAAACTGAAGGAGAATTGGTTATACCAAATATTGTAACATGATACACATAATGTCCATTCCTAATATTAAAGGTTATCATCAAATTGTAAAATTCATTTATTTTTAACTAGTGATAGCCAGATGAAAGATCGATCTTTGAAAGAAACTTTTCCCCTTTTAACTGGTCAAGTAGATATCAATCCATTGAAATTGATACATTTTCCCTACCACTAATCGATATGTTTTATTATAATAAGCACAATGTTGAATTGTTCAATCATATTTTAATTAAAATAAAATAGGAACAAGACATGTTGATACACTCAAGTGTACAGATCCTTTCTCTAATAGAAAATATTAATGGGTCTTCAACACTTTCAATTCAACTGGAATCATATGGAATGAAGGAATATAAACTAGATGAGTACCATGTATTAGATCAATAGAAAACTCTATATCTATTACTGGTGGAAAACTAGAGAAATCATAATGAAAAATATCAATAAACTCGATCAAAACTAGGGGATATCATCACTTCACAAATATTTCTCCAAGACATATTAAAACATTGATATTACAATTCCCAACTCCTAAAAATGATATCTGGATCTACTCAACCATGGGTCCAATTGTCCCTGAAATCCACTATCCACCACATAGAGAGTATAAAAAGAGACTACCTAAAAGTACCAATCAATATAAGATATATGAGTAATCATCCAATCCATCCCAAAATTGATATCAAGAGGTTTTATGTCAAGAACCAAAAAACACTATGTAATATCATTCTATAATAAAGGTAAACACATTCAAGACACTAATGACCCAGTCCTCTCTTTATTCCAAGGGTGTAGTAATATACATCACATAAGATATAATCTCCATAGGAAAATTAAAAAAAAACCCAAGGGTTAACAAAAATGAGTGAAATGTACTAGTATTAAAAAATTATTTCAAAAAAGATGAATCTATAGTCGTGGTACCTCTCATATTAGTTGTACCCACATCAATATCTATTGGAGAATTTTCCCCTACATGAAGAATCTTATTTACGGATGTATAAGGATAAAACACAATTATCTTGAAGCACATGATTTCTTCAATCTATGTTTTGGTGATTAGGGTTATATTCTAATGTATATAGAATAAAAAAATGGATGAACTTATATATGTGTCATAAGAGGTATTAATAAATAAAGATCTTGGGTGCCTTAGTAAAAACCTCTCTCCAATCCCCCGACTTGAAATAATGGAGGTAAGTCAAAGGGAATCATCTAAGAATGGTAAGAGTTTTGGATGATGAATTTTTATTACAACCACCTCGATAATCATTTTTCTTCCATTTTCATTTAATGGAACACACAGAACTACAACTGGGATAACAAGGAACTATCAGTAACACTAACTTAACAACTCAGTCAATCTCAACCATAAATTCCCCATCAAACAAATCATAAAAAGATGTAAGGTTAAAGAAGAAAATTTGTGTTTTGATATCAGGACCGAGATATATATAAAACCTCTAAGCCTTTTTTCCATTTGACACCACTATTGGTGAAAACTAAACATTCATATAAAAAATTTCACATACTATTTCAGTGACTTTTCACCCTACTAAAGGATATGAAAATCCATTTATTTTCCATGTCCATTTACTCTGGGTAGAACATATCAGTGAAATAGACCATGAAGTCCTTTCAATCCAATCCCAATATATTCTTTATTATGACCATAGAATCCCACAATATTATTCTGTGTCCCTTGAGAATAGGAAGCATATTTCATCTTTATAACTTCTTGTTTTTTGAAAAACTCAAAATCAATATCAAACTAATTTAATGAATCATCAGCATCTTGGGGATCATTTAAACTTTGAAATGCTTGTGGTTTAGATGAATAAACTCTTGAGAATGATTTCTAGGTTCATCCCTTAGAGGTTCCACTACCGAAACCTAAACCGAAATGGGTACATCAACCTATCCAAAATAGTGGAAAAAACACCATTATCAAAATAATATTAGAGTCAACTAGAGGATTCCCATACTATGGTTCACCAATATATTCATTTTGAATCATATTAACACAAATTTTTGGGGGATTTATGCTACACAATATCAATAGAAGAACTAAAAGAAATAGTAATTATACAAAAATCATCAATGAAAACAAGAGTCATTGGAATATCCATCACACCCATCAAAATTAAAGATTTGGGTTTCTATATACTCCGATCAGAATAAAGGTAATGTCTTGAAAACATATCAAACATTACCCAACACACTTTTAAACCCCTATGATTAAATAAAGCCTATTACATTGAAATATAACCAGGAAACTCTAGAAACTACCTCTTATGTCCCATATAATCTAACCTCTTACTTTTATGTACAACACAACTACATACATTCATCAAGTAATGATACCAAACTGAAACCTTTGGTACCAATTTGTTATGAACCATCCTAGAAACCGTAGTACCCAGATACATGACCCATCTTTGAGATGGCCAAAAGGGAATTCCATATCCCCATGGGGTGGAGAATAGCTCATGCAATCATAAAAGAATAAATAAAGATTAATTTTTTCACACAAATGTAGAAGACAAAAGGTACACTTCTATATTCTCAATAATCCAAATAGATAAAGTAACAAAATTAAATATGTAGGAAAATTCCCAAAAACTTCATTATTAAAAGTCACAATATATACCATGATAAACATATGAAAAAATTGGATCACATCTCCACATGTCACCTCCATCACTCTAGATCCTAATAATCAAGAACATCCACCACATCGTAGTGGTATGTTTCCTATACATGGACTTGGAATAATAAAATATATAAACATAGGATGTAAATGGCAGTGTGTGAGGTTAACCCCGCAATAGGGTCTAATCAAGTGTTCCATAATCAAATACTTAACCATTAAACGAAATATCTTTTGAATTTAAATAAAACAAGGTAGTGGATGGAATTCACATAATTAAAAAAACACGAATTCATATTATAAATATTTTAGATATATTAAAATAGTCTTATATTGATGTTTTATATGAAATATTTATATAAATTAGATGACATGAATAAAAGAGATCTATAAATCAATGTAATGTAATCATACAATCAAATATATCATATCATAATGTATCAATATAGGCGGCATGTTAGTTCCCTATAATAGGGTCCTCACACTATTAATCACCAATCTAGATTCAACGTGTTCATGTATTCCATTAATTTGTCCATTGGGAATAAACACCCCATCAATGAAAAAATCATGATGAACCTCATTTATAACATTTTTAGTTATGAATCCAATTCTATGGGATTGGAACATGGCATGTATGTCGCAATTACCTACTAATTACCCATGTTCACATGTTCTTTAGTCAATCAATCATTCAATCAAATGAAAATCAGTGATTTCAAATCAGTTCAAAATGGAATTCCCCATTTTTAGTTTTTAAAAAGGATTTATAATTTAGGAACAATATAATAGGTTTTCATTAATTCATGCTTTTTTCCATTAAACAATCAATCTAATCAAATTATCTAAAAATTTAATTTCCAAATCAAGTTACCAAGCTCCCTCAAATATAACAAATAATGAAAATCCCACTGAAATTGGGGTGTTTTTTAAAATCCACATTACTTTTCCAAAATTAACCATCAACAATGTCAAACCCATGTTTTCATATCATGTAAAAACAAAATTGAAATCAGTCAAAAAATTAGAGGATTTAATTAAAATGAAAATTGTATGGAACCACCTACCTTTAATCAGTGACTAATAAATCAAACACACAAAACAGGAATTCCAAAATGGGGTCGAAGGAACAAATAAACAAAGGGAAATCCTCTTAAATACAATTAATCAAAACATGGATCTAAACAATGAACAACATAAAGATTTATCACTCATAAAGGTTAAAATATAAGAGTGTAAAAGAATAAATTCCAAAAATACGCATAGATAACTTACAATAGTTTAATCAAACACTTCCATTTGATCATTGATAAGTGATTGAGGGAGTTTACATTAGTTGAAATGCCTCTTTAGATCCTCCAAGAGCCAAATATTTTAATGAGTGTTAAGTAGAATAAAATAGAATATAAAATGGGTATTTATAGAATTCCTGTCTAACAAAACATAGACCATGCTATGGCCCCATGCTTGTGGTATAGAAAGGATGAAAGCAACCAGACCATAGTGCAATTGGACCAAACTACACTACATCAACCACTAGTCAACTGGACTCCTATAAATCATCATAGAACTCTCCCAGATCATTTTCGACAATGTTAAATCTAGGATGTAACACAAGAACCACACCAAAACTTTTACAAAATATCTAGAATCTCTAAAAACCACTAACTAGTGCTCCACGGTGGAATTATTTTTAAATTGGCTATATCTATACAAAATGACCCCTAGGGATTCAAAATTCAGTAAAAACCCAATGTTACATCCTTATATGACCTAAATATTCCTTATACCATAGTATAATGGTCTACGATGTTTCTAGAAATTTCCATCAAGTAGCCCTTACCCCATGGATCAACTCCTGATGACAAATTTATACCAAGACTCCATAAACACCAACAAACAAAAAACCCTAAACATTAGGTCATTTTCCTCTATAAAATCCCTCCATCATTGAAATGCCTAAAACTATACCAAAAGAAATTTGGAAAAATAAAATGGTAATCAACTTCTTAAAACAATGTAAGGAGATGTTACAAATGCTGTATTTTTCTATTATTACCATCACTTCATATGTCAACAGTGATATTTTTTAAATAAGCATTATCATGTTTATTTTATCACATTTTTTATTTTTCATTGAAATGTCTAAATAAAATAAATTATATACAAGATATTTTTTATTGATAAGTTTCATCTAAATGAATAATCATGGTAATCCATGTCTATAAATAATTAAACAATGATTATTAATCTAACTTGTAATTTTCATTAACACACCCAAACATTGAGAGTCATCACAATTTTATATTTCTAAATGAAAAAAAAATCAATGAAATTGGAAAAATATCATTATGATTATTGATTAATTTTCAACATTATAATAAAATTAAGAAACATTAAACAACATTGTAGTGATTTTATAATTCAAAAGAATCATGAACCATATCATAACATATTTATTATAAAAATTATTATTTCATAACAATTTATTCTATATTTTATCCATTAAATAATTTACACATGTTATATATAAAATATAACTATTTTTCAAAAAAATAAAATATTTAAAATGAATTATTAAACTTATATTGACTAGAAATATTATAATAAAATTAAAGAGAAGGAGACTGCAAAATTTTTATTTTAGACAAACGAGAAAAGTAATATATTTAAATTGAGAGATAAATTTTTCATGTGTTCAGTATTATAATATTGGGATATATTTTTCATGCGGTCAGTATATAGACTATGTCATCATGTTAAGTTCTTATACTATACGTGTGAAGTAACTTTTATGGGAAAATTATAATGACCCTGTGAGTACAAAAAAATAAATTCATGTTGTTAGTTAAATTGAAATTTATTATGGATAGAAAACTCATGCACTAATTTTAAAATATCATTGTGGGAAATTTAAGAAATAATATATGCAATATGAAAATTACTTCTTTCAATACCTATTAAAATAATAGTTGTGGTTAACACATGGTATGATGGATCTGCAGTAACTGCACATAAATATATATTTGTATTCTAATTTTTTAAACTTCATTTTATATCCATAGTAAGTTCTAACATCGACATGTGGTAATAATTAGAATGCATGGTAGGTAGAACACACTCACAGTAGCTTCAAAAACTAATTCATGGTTGGAAGAACACTTTATATAGTATGTTCTCATGTGTACACGGTAGGTTCTAAAAAGCCTTCACAGTATCATTATGAAACCCACTATATGGTGTATGTTTCGCACTATAGTTTAATCACGTATAATTGATGTTGGTGCACCGAATTCGAAATTATAGGTTGATGTTATTGTAGTGTAGTTTCAAGGTGTGTAAGCTTTAATTCATCACTGAATTGGTGTCTATGCATGGATATATTTTGAGTGTGATTAATGATTCATAGAATCAGCATGTAGTTCTAGAGTTTTTTCATTGTACTAGTGAGGATACAAGTGTGCCGAACATGATCACAAACAAAGTCACTGGTATCAAATGGATTAGAGTGTCAGTTAATGACGAATGTAGATAAGTCAGTACATCAAAGGACCTCACCTATTGTATCAAACCAAAGAGGTGGTCAAACTAGACTATGTTGTTCGAACTCAGTGTCATAATTATGTGAATTTTATGTTAATGACAATTCTTCCTTGGATTCAATGATGAAGACACTATATGTAGAATACAAAGTACATGGAAAATGCGGATGTTGTGAGTTATTCCAATGTTGAACTAGTGGAGATGATGAATACTTCATCGTGTGGAAACATATATTTACCCGATATATATGTACATGTATAAAATAAAAATAAATTCCAAAAAAAATAAACAATAATTTTTAAATTAACATATAATTTAATTTATTAAAAGAAAATATAAATGTATTAATATATATTCATTGATATATATACATATATATATTTATATCAAAAAAATATAAAAAATATTTTTTAAAATTATTTTATTGAAAAGATATATAATATTTAATATAATAATATAATATTAAAAACTTATTAAACGAAGTGAAATTATGTATTTTTTTAACCAAATGATATATATTTATAGAAGAAATACATTAGCTAGTTTAACTTAAAATAATTGGATATTAATAAAATAGAACAACTTTTAAAATTATGTTAAGGTATTTAAATTTATCAAAACAATAAAACAAATAATCAAATTGTAGCGACCCATCCACAGATAGCATGGAGAGGGTGTCTATTATCAATTACATTAGCTTGATTACAAGGAATAAATCTTCAAAGGACTGATATGTTTAGTAATCTTGGTAAACCATATACATAAATGAGTATTATATTACAAATGAATACACTAATGATAATATAATTATTCTATTTTTTCTAAAGAAATAAAATTTAGTATAAATTTAAACCATCTTGTAAATCCATGAATATATTTCAAAGCACGCTTCTTGGATACCTAGTGAAAGAAACCTAATAACGGTGTGCTCAAATTCATAGTATGTGTAAGTAAAGTAGAATAAATAAGTAAACAATGAGAATAAATTAGCATGTCAAGGTAATTAGCTGATAAAAAATTCCATTCAAATAACTATATAATGAAAAATAAATATGGAAATGTAAGAAACTAAAACACATCCCATCTAAATAACTAAAAATGAAATGTACCCATAGATATTTTTATAGAAAATCTGATGAATAAATAATAACTGAAGCCTAAAAAATGAAATACATCCATAGATATGTCAATGAAGAATCTTGTGGATGAATAATAACTGAATACAAATGAGGGAAAAGATTTATTATTGGATTCTATATTTTCCACATACATGGTACCTTTTCTGTCAAGACCTTTCACAAGATGATTTACAAAAGGCTGGGTAAAATCCAATCTAAGGCAGCTACCAAAATGACTCATCCCATGAGACAAGCGATGCATCTATGGGATATCTATAACCGAGCCCCACCCATGTCGTACCAGTCCAAAACATTCCTCATATATCAAATAATCAATTTAACAATGTTCCTTATTAGATATATGTATGGAGTAAGATATATGAATTTTTCTATATTTACCAAAATAATATTATAATTTTCAAACTATACAACATATGTAAAATGTTATATGGTTTAGGAAATAGTATTATCTGTCTTATATAAAATGGATAATTAGGGGAAATTAAATGTTCAATGATCAATGGAGAATAAACATTTCAATAGTAGAAGAAATGAATGGAGTTAATGTGAATACTATCCTTGGACAATCATTCATAAACCATCAATAAAATTATTAATTATGGTTCCAAAAAAACATACCCTAAGTGGATTAAAATAAAGGGTTTTTGTTGGAGATTAATGGAAATATTACAAAAAATATATTTACAAAACATTCCTAAGGAAATTATACTTTTTTAACATTTTTAAAATAATTTCCCTCAAAAATAAATTTTAAAACATTTTATTTAAAAAATCACTATTAATTAATTAAAAGGAATCCTTAATGGAATGACGGCAGGTTAATCTGTACATACTGTACACTATATAAAGTCATTCCTTTTACACGGTAAAAAACTATGAAAAATACCTTTTTTGGAATGCGAAAAGTAGATTCCTTTAAAAACATTTATAAAAGAGAAAAAATGGATTTTTTTACTAAGTCATTTTTAATGAATTTTAATAAATTATGGTTTTTAGAAGAAAATAGGTTCTCTGACAAAAGGGAGATGTGAAGTCCGGTTTTCTTTAAAACATTTTTAAACTCTTTGATAAAAAATGAGTGGAAATGGTACTAATAATTCAGAATTGTCATGAATAAATATATAATAATATAATTATTTATTTAATAATGGCTATATAGTTTACATGACTAGAAATTCCATTGAAATATCATTAGTATTAGTCTTGAGGAAAGTAATCTCTAAACATCCCAAATTGTCCCATACAACATTAAATTTTTTAAATATTTTAACATTGTGGAAGAAAAATATGTATTGAATTTTTTGTATTACATGAAGATAAAATGATTAATTATTTAATAAAACAAATGGTTCAATAGATACAAAACACAAAGGTTTTATGTTTTTAACATGAAATTAATCTCACGGATATAAAAAGTGAGATTAGAATCTCTTACCTTGTGTTTCCTTTTGGGTGAAAGTCCTTTAAATTACTATATAATACGATTATTTTAATTTTATACTCTCTTTATAAAAAATCATGTTTATAATTAATCTTATTTCCCTTATTACAATGTTGTATATAGCAACTGAAACGAGTATGTTTACATTATGTGTTTCGACCAAATTCAGTTTATGTCCCAAAAACAAATTTGGTAGGTCAACTATGGTCAAAGGGGTAAATATATAAAATCTAAAAAATAAACATAATGAAATAATTATCATATTTATAAATCCAACATACTTTTAAAATCAATAATTAAATGTTGTTATGAAAAATGAACCAATGTTAGAATCATGGAGATGGTAGGTTGAACATATGAAAGAGTAACATTATCATTTTTTATTGATCATTATAGAAAGAAGATAAGTAGAATTATATCATTAAATAATGATAATAAAATCATTAACACAGTTCTATTTATTAATATATACATATATAAAAAAATCCACATCATTAAAAAGGAATCACAACGTGTCGGGGAGGCGGTAGTCCACATGTCCATGACCGACATTATCACCTTAGTGTGTGAAATGATAATAAAGAAAAGAATATATATATATATATATTCAGAAAGGAACTTATGTCATCAATATCATATATATATATATATATTTATATATCATATGTTCAATTATAATCATTATTTATACATTACATGTATAGTGTGAACGAATCGCATCACTTTTAGTGGAGGTAGTCCACAATTTCTCAAATGATGTTATTGTATTAACATAAAATGAAAAGTATAAAAGTATGTGTTGTATAATATTTAAATAAGATTAAATAAATAATATATATCATAATATATATATATATATATTCTCTATTATAAGGGTCAATCATGAATATTGGAAATGGTAAAATGAACAATCATTATTTGGTAAGGCAGTCAGTCACCATATAAGAAAACTGTATGATCATTACCCATTATATGGAAGTGTGTGTATGTGTAAGTAAACATATTAATATAAAAAATAAATTTATATTTATAATTCAAGTATTTTATTTAATAAAAAAATATTAAGAGTTTAGGTGTTTCTGAATGGATATGAAACTAAAATTTTTATAAGAAGATGTTACGTCTTAATCTGGTCCCTTGTTGTGGTTGGAACCAAAAGCATCCTTGGATTGGTTTACACCCAAGGAGATTATCTAGTAAGGGGTGGTTTTTTTGGGAGACAACTTGGGTAGAGTATGGATGAGCCAATGTGGCTTGAGAGGGGTGGGGAATGGGGATAAGAGGTATCCATTTATAGTGAATGAAAATGAATCACTTGGAATTTTTGGAAACAACATAGGTTTACACATATTCATACTTAACAAAAGTCACAAAAAACCAACCAAACTCAATAATATAAGTTTAATGGTCTAATTATGGTCATAAAATGGGTTTTGGACAAGTGCCTAGGTCATTTTGGCCCTTAAATATATGGTTTATTATATTTTGATGCCAAATTACACCTTAATCACTATAATTAATTTTAATCACCTACACTAATAATTGTGGTCATAAATTATGTGGATATTATTAGTCCGAAAATATTATCCTGATTAAAAAAAATCCATTTTTTGAGATTCAAATCACAATTTCAGAAAAATTATGATTAATTCTAATCTTCTAGACAGATAGTTTAACTAGTTCTGGTAGAAAAATGTTTAAAAGATTATTGTGTTTATATATTCAAATTTAATGTAAAATTTAAGTTAATAAAGTAATTTTCTTTAATATATGTATTATTTCTATTATGTTATATTGTAAAAAAAACTAAAATATAATTTAATATTATTAATTATTAAAACAGAAAGGTAGTTTTTAACTAAAATTTATTATTTTCCCCTATTCATTAAAAATGTTGTTTCTCAGAAAAATACCAAAAATTAACCCTAGGATAATTTTGAAATTATTTATTCAAAAATGAGGTTGATTTTATCAAATTAAATTTATAAGAGTTTTAAAATTAATATTTAAAATAGGTTCTCTATTAAAAGGCGGTAAAATTGCCTTTATAAAAATATAGGTTCTTATGTGTGAAATAAGGTTTGTTCTTATCTTAGGCATATCAATACTAATAGATAAATATTAAAAACAATTGGTAGAATATATAAAATATATTTTTCATTAAACTAATTTCTTAATTTTTATTAGTTTTGTTTATTATGCTAAAACTCCATTGGAAGCATAAAAATAATAATATTTATTTTTATACCCAATTGGTTCTTATTTTCATTTCTCATTAGTTTTTTACCTATAAATTCAATATAAATTGGTGTAAAAAATAATTTTTATAATTTCTTTATTACTATTCATTCTAACTCATTTAACGGTCACCTTATATCATATTATAGTAAGTAATAATATTTTAATAATACATTATTATTTGGTGCACCTAGGTCTTGTGTGTAACACAAGATATTGTGGAATGGTGCACTTTATTCTCATAAGAAATATCATGTAAGGTCACTATTGTGTGTAACACAAGCTATTGAGGAAAATTACCCTTTTATGTAACAAAAACTATAGAGGAAGTTCTCAATTTCATGTAACACAAGACATCTCGGTATTGTGTGAATTATGAGAAATATAGATTTTTTGAAAATAGTAAATTTATAGTAGAGTATCAGGATATTATATCCCCTTACACATTTGGGGTTGATTTTCATACACGCTTTTGAATAGAAACTTGTACATTAGAATTTTGGGGTGTTGTATTGTCCTGGTCTTAATTAAATTGTGTCCTTGGACTTTAAACATGATCGTGGTGATAGATTTCCTGATAATTCCAATGTTTGAAATCCCACATCATGGAAATGGTTTCTAAAATGTACTACAGAAAAAAAGAGAGAATGGGAAGTATAAGGGTCACATGGACTACCATTTAACTAAGTATCTAAGTAGGAGAACATTAGTTTAAAGTAAAGATACATACTTGGAGGAAAATTATAAATATTTATAGCGAGTGAATGATTTTTTCAATTACCAACAATTAAATAAACAATAAAAATTTTAGGTCCTCAAATACATAAATCTAATATGATTAAGAAAACCATTGTTCGGCATAAATTAAATTATCAGTTCATCTTTTTTTCTATTTCATTTTCCTAATATTGGGTAATTATTTTATAGGCCATGAATATACAGAAATATTTTTACTTGATAGGTTACAATTTTATATAAATAATCCTATTTGTATTGTTCTTTCATCAAATTTGAATTCATCCTAAAATCAATTTTTATTCATGAATAACTAAAATACATTACTAAAGGATCTTAACGCCCATAAAAGATTTAAATTTCTAGCTATTTTCCTTTAACTATCTTCAAAAACCAATATGGTTAATATATTAATCTCTAATACTCAAAATTTATGCTACTAGTTCATCATTAATATTTATCTGTCAAATTGGTTTACTAAAAAATGAAAATATCAACCAGGATATTTCTTAGGTCAGTGGTTGGTATGAAACCCTTATTATCCTTCGATAAAGGGCTCAGGACTCATGGCCTTGATGAATTTGATTTGTTGTCACCCTACATATAGGTTTTCCTTTTATGAAACTAAATTAAAATAATATTTAAAATAAATGTGATATACATCCATGAAATTTAATAATTAAATAGACTCATAACCCTGGTTTTCCACTTATCCTCAATATATAAGTACTCCAACCAGAAATTTTAACATTGATCTTTTTATGGCCTATAGTTTATCCCTTAGAATAGGGAATTCACATCGGTACTGTATATGTTCTCCAAACTAAGACAATAATATATAAAGGATTTCATAGGATGAGCTTCATATCACTCTATTGTAGTCATCATTTTTCATTGGTAATCCTATGCTTTATGTCCTTCTTTAACAAATATAAATAATTTCAGTGTTCCATTGAGACACTTTAATAAGTTCATCGTTACACACATTTCACATGTCATAAATCGAGTCTTATTTTATTTATGGTATCCACCACTCGAGCTGTTATAGACCTCCATTATTCTCTTATTTGGTGTGTTTAAGAGATGGTAAAGGTATATATTTATAAACATACATTGGGAAAACCTTTTTCCATAAACATGATATCCTTCACTGCTATAAAAACATAATTTGGTTTAACATTTTCACCACCTATTCCTTCTAGTTCAATGTTAAATTGAATACATAGGGTTCTATATATTGACTAAACCCTGAAATAATATTGTGAGAAACAATAGTCATATTGAAAAAATAATATAGTTATCTAAAACATATCTAAATCATGACCGCATATTTTTGAATGTAAAACAACTTAGGTTTAACATGGAATATTCATTTTCATTGTCTATTCAAATTATTAATAATAGATTGTAATGAAAACTGGATTATCCTCTACAAATCCCTAGGGAGTGTAAAACTAGGTGTGCAAATAGAACCATTTTCGTGTACTAGGTATCCTCGTGTCTGGCCCAGAACACCTTTTTAGAGTTATTACTCTAAGGAACATCTATTCCAGAACCACTTCTACTTATAGTATCAAAACATTGATGTATTTCTATGATGAACCACACAATCTATAATTTGTCAAAATTATAGGGTGGTCTTCTATTATTATCATAAAATTATAACTTAACGTTATGTTCACTAACCAATGTTTTTCTAAATCTAGTTCCCAATGTTTGTACAAAACATTTTATGATACAAACGGTAGTGACCCGGCCCAAGAAAGCCTCAAGACGTTATCTTCTATCAATTACATATACATGATTATAAGGAATCAATCCCCAAAGCATTGATCAGTTTAGTAGTCTTGTAAAACCAGATTGATATATGGGTATTGTATTACAAATGAATATGCTAATTACAGGATATTATTTTATTCTTTATAAATAAATAACATTAATAATAAATCTAAACCATCCATTTGATCCATGCATAACTTTCATAGTATGATTCTTTGATACCTTGGGAATGAAACATAATAAGGGTAAGCTCATATTGTCAATAAGGATAAGTAAAATAAAAGAAATAATGAATCAATGAGAATAAATTAACATCCCAGGGAAAATAACTGATAATACATGTCATTCAAATAACAAGATACGGAAAAACAAATATGTTAAGGTACGAAAATAAAACACATTACATCTAAATAACTAAAAATTAAATGTATCCATAGATATGTTGATGTAAAATATCATGAATGAATAATAACTAAATCAGGAAAATTAAATACAAGTATAATTAGGTCAACACAAAATATCATAGATGAATAATAACTGAATGTAATTTAAGGAAACTATTTACTATTGGAAGCCATGTTTCGAAAGTACATGGTACCTTTTCATTCATGACTATTCACAAGACGGTTTACCAAATGATGGAAAAAACTCCAGCTATGGTGGGTAAGAAAATGATTCATCCCATGAGACTACCATTGCGTCGAGGGGCTATCTATAATCAATACCCACCAAGGTGGTACTAGTCCAATCCT
The DNA here is from genome assembly GCA_963277665.1 of Viscum album. Lineage (NCBI taxonomy): Eukaryota > Viridiplantae > Streptophyta > Magnoliopsida > Santalales > Viscaceae > Viscum > Viscum album. Next base: position 787,579,483 of record OY728128.1, on the reverse strand, counting down.
TTCCACATATATCGAATAATCGATTTAAAAATGTGCTTTATCAAACATCATTATGAAGTTATAGATATGGATTTATCAATATGTACCAAAATAATCAAATAATTTTCAATGTATATACAGTATCTAAAATGGTATACGGTTTTTTCCATTATAATATCCATGATAAATCAAGTGGATAATTAATGTAAATTTAATGTTCAATAACCAAGGGATATAGAATATATCGAGGGGAAAAACAAATCTAGGATGTGAATGTGAATACAATCCTTGGCCAAATCTGTCATAAACCATATATATGAAGATTAAGGATAGTATCAATACAACATACCTAAAGTGGAGTAAAACATAAGGTTCGTATCATTGATGAACGGAAATAATATAAAAAGATATTTTAAAATAATTCTTGAGAAAAATATCCTTTTGTTTTGAAAAACCGTTTGAAAATAAATTCCTTGGAAAATAAATTTCAGAAATAATTTATTTTAAAATTAATCATTCAAAAATTCAATGTAATCTTCTATGTAATGATTACTATTAAATATAGACAAGTCGTATAAGTTAATAATATATTTCCTTTTTCAGGGAAAAAAAGTAAGAAAATTCCTTATTCGAAATGTCACAAGATGATTCCATTACAAAATTTCATAACAGATAAAATGAATAAAAATTTCTTTACTAAATTATTTTAAAAAACAATTTTTCAATTTTTTTAATAAAACATGGTATTTGGATGATAATGGGTTCTCACACTAATGACAGAAGTGAAGTTGGGTTTTTCTTAAATCATGCTTAAAACACACTCAGTACCAAAGAGTAAGAAAATGGTAATAACACATGAAAATGGTCATGAATAACTGGATAATAATGAATTATTTTATTGATAAATATTTATATAATTTCCTTGAATGGAAATTATATTGAAAGATAATTAGTATTAGTCTTGAGGAAAGTGATCTTTAAACATCCCAATGTCTCCCATAACACATTAAAACATTTTAAATTATAATCCTTTTAATGGAATGAAATTAAATGAAATTTTGAGATTCGATGATGATAAAATGATTAATGATATAATAAAAAAATGGTTCAGTATATACATTACACAAAATATGTATGTGGTGAAGATGACATTTACCTCACCGATGTAAAAAAGTTGGATGAGAATCCCTTAACATGTGTTTCCTTTTAGGTGAACATCCTTTAACATATTGTATAATAAACATCTATAAATTTTATAATTTATTGAGATCCTTTTTCATTATTATTGTTAGTTTTATTTTACTTGTCACTATATTGTATATAAATACTTGAACAATTATGTTAACATCGGGTGTTTTGACCAAATTCATTTTATTTTTCAAAAACAACATTTGTATGTCATTTATGGTCCAAGGGGTCAATATATAGAATATTTAGAATAATAATCCTGAAATAATTTTAAGATATATACTTGAACTATAATTTTATAATCAATCATTAAATACGATAATGAAAAATGAACTGATGTCACTATCATGGAGACGGTAGGCAGTACGTATGCATGAGTAACGTTCTCATTTTTTTGCTGATCATTATAGAAAGAATTTAAGATTAATTATATAATTATAAAATGATCATAATCTCATAAATACCATATTATTTAGTCTTATATGATTATATAAAAAAAATTTAATATAAAAGTAATCAAATCTTGTCGAGGAGGCGGTAGTCCACATGTCCACGATTGACATAATCACTTTTTAGTGTGTGAAAGGATTATAAAGAAAATTTTATGTATGTACATATATTTATAGAAATGTAATGATTTAATTAATATTGTATATATGCTTTTAACACCTTATGTGTTCAATTATAATCATTCTTTATACATTCCATGGATCGGGTGAACGAATCACAATGCTTTGAGGGTGTGGTAGTCTACACTTACCCAAATGATGTTATCATATTAATGAAAAATGGAATGTATAAGGGAATGTGTTGTAAAATAAATAAATAATATTAAAGAAATAATAAATATAATATAATATATATATATATAATCATTGTTTCTATCATAATGGACAACCATGATTGTTTGAAATGGAAAAATGAACATTCATCGTCTTTTGAGGCACTAGTTCACCATACACAGAAACGGTATGGTTGTTACATATTATTTAGAGGTGTCTGTAAGTGTTGGTAGAAATATTAACATAGTAAAATAATAATATATTTTTATTAAGGGTGTTAATATTTAATCATGTAATAAAAATAGTATAGGGATTGAATAATGGAAATAAAATTAAAAATCTTGAGTGAAGACATCACCTCTTTATCTGGTAACTTTTTTGGTTTGACCCAAATATTCCTTGGAATTATTTATACCCATGGATAGGCTTCTATGATTATGGTATGGTTGTTGGGATAATACAGAAAATTATTTTGTATGATCAAATGTGGCTCTAGAGGTGAAAGGAAGGGGGGATGTGATGGCTGTATATATGGAAGGAAAAGGACTCACTTGGAATTTCTGGATACAACTTTGGTGTACGCATGTTATTTCTTAAACAATGCCATAACAAACCAACATAACTCAATAATGGAAGGTTTGTTCACTAAATATATACATATAATTGGTTTTGGAAATGTTTATTGGTCATTTGGCCCCTTAAATATATGGTTTAGTACATTTTATGTCTATTTACACCTTAATCGCTATAATTAATTTTAATCACTCTCACTAATCATTTTGGTCAAAAATAAAGTTAACATTGTTAGACTCAAAATATCATCCTAATTATAATGTTTTAGGTCTATTTATTTATATTAAAATCATAGAAATGTAAAAATTATGATTAATGCAAATCCTATAGTCGAACGTTTTAATTAGATTTAGTAGAAAACTGTTCAAAGGATTGGGGAGTTTTTATATTCAATTTCGATGTGAAAATGATTTTAATAAAATAAATTCTATTAATATATATATTGTTGTTATAATTTGAATTTAAAACACAATTATAATATAATTTAACATTAATAATTTTTAAATGAAAACGCATTTTAAATAAAATGAAACATTTTCACTATTCATCAAAAAATGATATTTCTCATAAAAATTCCAAAAATTCTCCAAAGATTTATTTTTACATTATTAATTTCATAATTAAGTTTATATTATCAAATTAATTTTATAATAGTGTCACAATTTATATTTAAAATATGTTCCCCATTAAAAGGGGGTAAAATTTCCTTTATAAAAATATAGGTTTTTACTTGTGAAATATGATTTGTTCTTATCTTATACATATCAAACCTAATGTATAAATATAAATAAATTATTTGACTGAATATATAAAATATTTGTTTCATTAAAATCCTTGTATAATTATAATTAGTTATAGATATTAAGGTAAAACTCATTTGGATTCATAAAAATAATAAAATTTCTTTTTATATCCAATTTGTTCTTATTTTAAAATATCATTAATTGTTAATCAATGAATTAAATTTATATTGGTGTAAACCATAATTTTTTTAAGATAGTAATTACTATTTATAACAAATAATTTAACGATTAGTTTATATCATATTATATTAAATAATAATATTTTAATAATACATTTTTATTTAGTGAAACTTTGTCTTTTTCCTAAAACAAACTATCAAGGAAGGTATCTATTGTGTGTAACAAAATCTATCGAGGAAAATATATCGTGCATATAACATAGGCTATTGAAGAAGGTCACTATTTTCCATAACAAAGGCTATCATGGAAGGTCAATCTTGTTTGTAACCCAAGAAACCATGGTGTTGTGTGCATTAAATGAAATATCTTGTGTTTAATTTATTCAAAATAATAAATATATAGTAGATTCTCAGGATATTATATCCCCTTACACATTTGGTGTTAGGTGTCATACATGCTATTGAATAAAAAGTTATACATTATAATTTTTGGTGTTACAAAAATAAACACTTTGTGAAAACAAAATATATGTTTCCCACTTCCCATTTTCAAAGGAATGATTATTGTACCTTTCGTTGACGTCTATTTTTAGAAACTTTATTATTAAATATTAAAAAGGTTTCTGATTTTATGATCTTATATTTTATTATTGACTCCCCAAAATTGATTTTTAGAATGTTATTTAAAATTTTTTATTAGGAATGAGATGAAATTAGGAGAATTTATTTTATTTATGGGGATAAAATGTAACAACCTGAGATTCTGGGTTAAAAATAATTCTAGGTTCAATTTCTTACCCCACCTGTAATGGCGATCTTTAAGCGCATTATCATACACTATAAAAATATTGTTATTTAAATGTGATCTTTATAACATAGACTTAAAACTTGAAGTTATGAATATTAATCACATAATTATGAAAAAAAAATATTTAATGGTTTTATTTAATGAGAAATTATTTATCAATGCTTTGGAAATAATCACTTGATTTTTTGTGAAATCATTTTATGATTAAAACCATTATCTCTTTAAAAAAATTATTATATTTAATGAAATAAAATTATAATTAATTTATACCATTTTTAAGAATTTTATTCCATTAAATTAAAATAATTTTTGAAATTAAAATTTCAATGGTTTCTTAGGGTGATTTTTTTATGTATTTTTTTGAAATGAATTATTTTTAAGTGAATAGTGAAAAAAATAATTTCTATAAAAATGTCATATATTTTCATTAAATAATGTAATTTAATATAAAAATTAATATGTTAATTTAATATTATTGTAACTTAAATATATTTTAGTTTAAAATAATTTAATTAATTAATTAGGAATCCCCATTATTCTTGATTTTGCTAAATGTCCATTTTTAGGAATAAAATTGAATTTTTCTAAAAGCAGTTTTTTATTGAATGTTGCATTTTTATCAGAAATTTTTTTTTCCACTTATTGAAATTTTATTTTATAACATTTATTTCAAATTATGAGACATTAATTCCAAATTTTGTATATAGTTTTAATTCATTGATTTATCATAATGGATAGTAATTTAGGAAAGTATTTGTCAACTTGGTAAGGGTGAGTCATGTAATTAAGGTTAAAAGTAATGTTTCTAATCACAATTAATTTTTTAAAGAAACATTATGGTTTGGTGGTAACCTCAAAATTACATTAAAAATAATAGCATACCACAAAGATTTAGAAATGAAAATAAATAATAATAATAATAAAGCCCAAAAAAATTTGAAATTCCAAAACATCATGCATCATGCCTCTCACAACCTTTTGACATGGATTGTCGAACAATGAAACTTATTGAGGAACATACCTTGAGAGTTGATTCATGTATTCATCACCACATCATCATCCATCACCGACAAGAACACACTGGAAATCACCACCGCAGCTTCAATCCATCGTCACAAAAAATACATTTATCCTTGTCATCATCATGCACAATGTAGTCACCATCCCCATATGAAGAAACATTATCAAACATATCTCTTCTTCATAAACTGGATCACCACACTGAGGAAAAAACACAAAACAATCAAAAAAATAGAAATAGAAATTAATCTATTTATTTTTTTAATTCCATCACTGAACATATCCATCATCAAAGAGGAAAAAACCAAAGATATGTCTTCACAAGAGAAAGCCAAACCATACCGCACCAGGAACATTGATGACTTCCAAACCACATATCCCAAAATATCTTAGAACAACTAGTCTATGTACTACATGGACGGCACATAGGGATTTGATTTTAATGTAGGGAATGACCATCCAAGGGATATGGACGACGACATCAACATAGAGAAGAAAAACAAAAATTGTCAAAGCATGTGAAAACTTACTAAGGCCACGTCGAAAAACTCATTGGCCACCGAACCAAAAAACCCAGAACCTCATAATAACCACACTCCATATCTGATTTTAATAGTATTGGATTAATGAGATATTAATGTAGGGATTAGGGTGAAAAGGGATCCCACAGAAAATAGCCTTCATTTGGAGAACCAAAATCCCCAATAGAAAATACCACCATGAGAATAAACAACACCGTTAAAGAATTACTTCATCATCAGGATGAAAATCATAAGCTCCATCAACTAGTCTTTCCATGAGATTCACCATTTCCAAACCATTAAACACTTCCAAAAAAGAATAGAAAAGGAAGAAAAATATTAAAAAGAGATCTCATGTCACGGGATGAGTCAAAAGACAAAGGTTAAAGAGGAGGATGAGAAAAAAAATTGGAATGGAGAAGAGGGGGAGGGGAGGGGGAAGGCATCAGAGAGGTCAATAAAACCATCCCCCTCTCAATCACTACTAAGAAGAACCCTAGGGTGGGAGGGATAAAGATAGAGATTCCTTTAATGATGTTATTGGTATTTAAAAATCTATAGAGTATATTCATTATTTATATATTCTATGTTTCTGTTGACCATAATCATCCATTATTCGATGATATGTCAACATTGTGTCATTATTCAGTGATAATGACCATAATATGATTTAATTAAGGAGTATAAAAAATATTAATATTTTTATTTTATTATCTACAATACATTTTCATATGATGAAAGGGGGTTATTTTCTAGTCAAAATAGTTATTTTATATATTAATTAATTTATTTTATAATCTTATATTTTAAAAAATAGTTATGGAAAATTTATTTATGTCCTTACATTAGATCTATGTAGTGATTTTCCATGTAATAAAAAACAATTATATGATTTTAGAAACAATAAAATTAATAAAATATTCATGAAATATTATGTTCAAAAAATTAATTAGAAAAATATAATATATTAGTGATATTTTAACTTTTTATTCAAATCAGGTTTTCTTCCTTGAATCAATTAAATTAAAATTAGGTTGATAGTTCCAAAAATTATTTTAATGGTATGTTATGTTAAATAATTTTTTAAAATATGATTTAAAAATTAAAAAAAAATATTGATGAAAATATAATTGGGATGTAGTCTATAATATCATCCATTTTACACATGGGGGAACTTTTCCATTTATTTCATGTACAATCTCCCATGAATTGTAAAAAAATGAAATCATGGTAAAAGTTAGAAGGGATAACGGGGGTTAAAACTAATAGACTAGCATGAAAAAATCACCTAATCATGTAAATATTTTATAAAATATCAATATTTTGACTCATGATAATACTTTCTTCCAAATTTTATAAAAAAAAAATCCACTTTCACATGAAATATTATTTAATATATATATATATATATTATATGTAATTCAATGTATGTCATATCCTTCACTATAAATGGACACCACCTCTCATGTATTCAATACACATCCTTAAGCCACTTAAGTAGTGAAAACCACACCAAAGACCCTTATTAACTTCCTTATATATGTTCTAGATGATATTATCATTTTAAATACCATCCCTATAATCCTTGAGGAGATATCAGATGGATGTTCTTTAAAGAGGAAGTAATCATCTTAACCAAGTGTTTCATTTTACTTCTTCTTCTACCTCCTTAAATTATATCATAAATATTATATTATTCTATCATTAGTATCTCCCATATATATATATATATATGTAATTATATCAATTAAATAACCCAATTCATCCCCTTTTTCTATCAAGTGGGGAAGAAAAACATGTTTATGCCAGTGTGGGCATTACCACGTCTATGAAGCGATGTGTTTTGTTTTCCACAACGAATTTTCATGGATATTTATAATTAAACAAATAATATATATATATAGTATTTAATGATATAATTTTATTTCTATTATGATATTGTATCATCTATTTTTTACCCTTCCATTTTTTCAAAATTATAATATCTCTTATGTATACCTATGGAATACCACCTCGAATAATTGATGTCATCCATTTTTCGCATCTGCCTTTAATGGGTGATAATAAAATTGAATTTGATTTATATAAATGAAAATTATTTTCTAATTTTTATTATAGACATGATGAAACAATGACCCCTTTTACCATGATCAACCTACCAAAGTCATTTTACAATTATAATCCAAACATACTCAAAACCGCCAATGTAGACATATGTTATTCAGTAATTAAATATTTTATTAAAATAAATGAAATAAATTGTTTAATGACAAATTAATAAAAAAAATATTATATTAAACAAGTAAATAATTGAAATATTATTATTAAAAATATGTTAAAGGACATACACATCATGCCTAGACTAGAGGTAAGGGGTTGTGTAACTCAATTTTCAATCATCAAGTTATAATCCTACTTCATTTAATATGATATACATTATTATATATGGAATGACATATGATTATATTATATTTTATAACTTATTTTGTTAGAATTTATAATTTTTCACATAATCAACTAATTGTAAAAATCTATTTTCAGTTATATATTCTTTGTAAGGATTTTTTGTCTCAATAATATTTCTTTGATACATGCCTCATATTATGAACCTACATCCATTTTTATAGTGTATATGATATATATTGAGATATATTATCTCAAATGAATCTTTTATAACTATATTTATTGTTTCTTTGACTTTCTCACCTTTATGATATATTGATTAAAATGTTATAAAAGATGAAATGTTTTTCATGCTCCTGATTTTAGTTCATTGAGACATAATTCATGTTATATGCCATGATTTATTTTATATAACATACATACATCCCCATGTATTATAATTCAGATATTATTTCATAGAAATAATGGATTTTATAGAATCATGCAATTTTCATTATTTCAATTTATTTTTTAATCCATAATTTCCCAAGTTGTAATGGTTCCTCATGTAACAAATCCTTACTTGATACATGTTTTGATTGTTTGACCTATATTAATTTATATATTTCAAGTAAAAATATTTATATGTAATATCAGTACTCTTTTTATAGTAATTGAATTTTATCTTCTTCGTTATTTTCTTCCTTTCAAAGTATTTTTGGTTTTAAAAGAACAAGAGTGGTTTTTATTTAAAAACATCACTTTATAGGTTTTAATGATTTTTAACCAAACTATCCCTCTAGATTATTTATCATTTTTAAAAAGTATTCATTTATAAAATAAATATCCTAAAATTATTTTCCATTATCAATTAATTTATTTTAAACTATTTTGAAATTTATGATTATTAAAAATTTACACAAAGGGTCTCTTTGGAATCTCTTTACAATGGTTTGAAAATTATTATTTCGTTAAAATTTATTACAACAATGAAATTTTATTCATCATTAATATTATTTTTATAAAAGAATAATTGAAAATTTATAATTTATAATTTCAATAAGAATATTTTTCTCAATATTATATGAAATTTTATTTAAAATGATACCTAAAGAAAATGGTGATTCTCTGATATTCAATGAAATTTATTAATTTTTTATATTATTTTCATCTATTTCAATGTTTTATAAAGATTATAAAGATTTAATGGGGGTATAATATTATTATATGCTTCAATACATTTCTATGGATACTTTATAATGATGTTTTAGAGCAATTTTTGTGATATTTATTTCTTTTTAATGGGTAAATAATCCTATGATGGTTTTGATAAATGAAAACATCCATTTGTTTTGTTTCATCACATTGTGCACACTCATTACTAATAAAAGAGGGATTTGTTATTGAACCAATATCCTTAAGGTAATTGTTTTTCTATGTGATGGGTGGGTCTTCTATTTCCCTCCCAAACATTTGGTTAATAGATGGAATTAACTAGATTAATGTTACTCTTAATAGATGATGAAGTTGTGTTAATATTAAGAGAAGATGAATTTTATTGTATATAAGTAACTCATATGAGATAGTGGGGTTAACTGTAGGTATTTACTACTAATATAATGTTCGTATTATCCTATTTTTCTGATTCCATGTTGATGTTTTTATTCCAAGTTACCAGAAATGGTTATTTATTCTTGAAATACGGTCAAAGGGACCCTTTTCTCAAGGATTTTTTTCTAATGGATCATGACTATAGAACTCTAGGAATATTATCATATGTTTTTTCTAACATTGATATCTAATTATTTATGATCCACATTTTCATGAATATTAATTCTCTTATGTTATTATTAAGAACTTTGATTATATCATTATTCCCTTATGTTTATTTGATGCTCACTAATGAAATTCAATCATTAATGCTTATGTTTAGCCATATTGATATTTTCATCTCACACTTCTTATGTTTTCTCTCTCATCAGGATGTGGAGAATGTTATCAAATAAATTATTTCTAGGAAGGTTTCCTGAGTGATAAAATATATGGTTGATGTAGAATACTTATTGAAAAATAAGAAAAACATGGTACATTATGATAAATGATCACTTACTGAAAAGGGTTGTATTATTTAAGAGTTGGTCCAAATTCTATAAATCTATAAACATAAATTTCCCTTGGGTATGTAATTGATCCAACATTTTCTTTTTATTTTATATGTTTTGTAAGGTTAAAATTGGGTCACCATTATCACTATCAATGTTATAAATTTAATAATGGTGTTTTAGCACCGATTCCTGGAGTACAGGTTCAAGAAAATTATAACAATGTGAATATATGTATATATAAACATTTGTATGACAACACAAATATATATATATATATACACATTCTTAATAGAGAATATATATTCATATAAATTATGAAAACATACATAATTAAAGACATACATACATATATATATATATATATGTAAGTAAGTGTGTTTGTATATGTATATATGTATATATATACACCCAAATACATGTGTGTGGGCACATGTATTGTCTATAAAAATAAATATACAGTTCATATATTCCTACAATATAAGCATGATATACAATTTTCCATATATTATATATATGAATAAATTATTTTCATGATTTTTCAGAATTATAATAATGAAAATATATAAAAATATATTAGTAATTATAAATATAAATAGTATAAATCATATATGTATATATATATATTGTAAATAAACTATAAATATCATATATAATCTAAGTAATTAGAGATATATATATACATATAAATATTTCTATATATATATATAATTTATATTCAATTGATGATATTACAAAACACACACAATGGAGACACTCATAAACATAAGTGGTTCAAGACTCATAAAATACCCTAAGGATTAGAAACCACTCAGTATGACAATTTAAATTAGATTCCTCAATGAAATTGTGGCATTAAAGCCTATTACACGGCTCAAAGGCCCAATTTTATTTCCCAATGGTCCCATTCGTTGAATATTACTACTACAGTAACCACATAGGTTAGATTACCAACAACATCATGAAATTTGTTCTGTGTATGTGTTGTTAAAATTTAATTGAATTTCCTTTATTTAAAATTTTTCTCTAATATAGGTGTTAAATATACCGGTTTTCAAGTGTAACGGTTTCAATAATTTGTGGTTGATGTATAGAGAAGAGGAATAGCCTTATAGTAGTAGTAGACCATCTTCTACCAACCAGGGGACTCCACCAACTCACAGATGGACTCTACCGTCACACCATCCTACCAGAGGCCATCCATCAGCCAACCTATTGTTCATTCAGCAATCTAGTTAGGACCACCAGCAAACATGTGTAATTGGCATATGTATACATTAAGTTCATCCTTCTACCTTCTATTTTCACTGTTTTTGGCCTCCTTTATCACCCATTTCTAACCCCAAACACATTATTTCGGATTTTAGATCCCCTCTCATGAATCATTGATCTCCCATTCTTACCTCATTACCTCTTCAAGGATCAATTAATCATGTGGTGATATAAATCTGAGTTATTTTTAGATATCCTCTAAATTATTCTTCTTAATTGATATATGTACTTATATCTATTTCAAATGTGTGTTTTCAATAGAGATCCAATGAAATTTCATTTCATTATTCTTATATCAGTTGATCATCTAGTGATTTGATTTTGTTTCATGATCAACTCAATATCTACCATTGAATACAAGAATTTTATAGGTATATACTTACGAAAAATATTAATAAAGCTCTTCATGATGGAATATTGATGATATAACCTTAATCCTCTAATGATTATTTGTATATTGGTTATAGACGTGACATTTCTTTGACAAACCATTTAATCAAAGATGAAATATTCGTGGATGGTTGAATTTTTAAAGAAAATATTATTATATTCATCACATTGAGATCTTATTCCTCTTGAATTTATGCTTGGATCTCTTTTCATCCACTTTGGGAGGTCATATATTTATTTGTATGACATGACTTTCATCCATTACAATATTTCATAATAAATATTCTTCTTTATATTCTACTTGATATATATTTTTATATTTATATTATTTCTTTGAGATATAATATAGAGTGTTTAATCTTTCTTCTAATAGGATTTAGATCCTCACAACAAGTCAGTATCCTCTGGCATATGAGGAGGCAAACATATATTCATTTTATTTTCCAATTTGGACTCGGTGGTTCGAGTTATGGATTTACAGTACCCACCAATGTTAATTTTCTTGTTATAATAATCATTATTACCACAATTATATAATTCCAAAAAAATAACTGTTATAGTTTTGTCGAATTTTTGTTGATATTATAGTTCTTGTTACTACAATACCCCAACTACTATAATTCTCATTACGATACTCATCATTGATAAAGTGTTATAATGTCTTAGATAACACCATCTATATTTTTAGAAAATTGGCATACGTAAAATCCCTCCAAATCAAGGTGCGTTGATGGTTGATCCTATGATATCTTATTTTGAAGCACCAGCCCGTACTGTATAGATATGAATACAGTCACGAAAAATGAACCAAAACCAAAATCAATTTGAAAATTGAATTAATAAAAATTTTGAATCAAATACAGTATATTTCATATAGATTTAAAAAAATAGAAGACCCATGACAAAAACAATAGTTTTAAGCATCATATAAAATCGAGGTGAGTAGAGAATGATGAAGTAATGTAGAAGATGACCTGTCTGGTTATAATAGAGGGGTATTTTCACAACACTATAAGAAAAAACACTATGGTTTTTTTATTGTCACTAATTTAGAGTTTTTATTCTTGATCTTGATTAGATCTAAATAAGTATTGAGAAAGAGTAGATATTAATAAGGAGATTTCTAGACACTTTTCACTTATGTTGAACATAATATAAATCTGTATTATATTTATTATAATGTGACATGATATATTGATGATAAATTTCAGTAAAAAAATCATCAAGATATATTATAAAGTATTAACACATGTTCTATACAGTCCATTAATTTTAAAAGTTATATTTATTTTTTGATTTATACAATAAATACTAAGGTAATAAATAATTATTTATTTTGTGTATGTGAATTTTTTTATATTTGTAGGCTTTATTTAAACTTTTTTCATTATAATTGATTTTTTATAGTTGTTGACCAATTTTTTTTAGAATGATTTTTTTTATTTTTTTGATTATTGTCCATATTTAAATATTTTTGGAACATATGGTGCTACAAAATTTCTGTGAAGTATTATATTAATTTAATGGTTTTTTTTATTTCCATGTTTAAAAAAATTATTTCTTTAACTAGGGATGATAATGGGTACATATTAACCAGGTCCCTGATACTACTTAGACTTATTACATATATTTATGGTAGTAATCAAATTGGAGTATCTAGTGTTATGGTATCAAATTGAAATATCAATTAAAAAATTGGTAGGGTAAATTTTAACACTTATAATATTATAAAATATAACATGATTGTAACATTGATTATTAATTAATCAATAATATATTTTTAATGACATTACATATATAGAAAAACATTTATTTATTTTAATTTCTATTCTTTTTATATTTATAAATATGTTTTAATTTTTCATTCTTTAACAATATGTTAATAAATAATGTAAAATTATATAATATATTTACAAAAAAAATTCATAATATTATTCTGTATATATAAATAAAATTTTAATATCCATATCGATAATTAGGTAATTAATCAAACAATTAAAAGTGTTAGGGTACTTAAATGGGTAATTAGACATATAATATGTATTGTTATAATGGTGAATTTAAAAAAATAAATCATTAAAGGTTATAGTTACATTTTAAAATAAATAAATGATATAGTGTTCAAGTACCAAAAATATTGTGGGTACACAACACCCTGTCATCCCCCTCATTATCAACTAAAATTGGATAGAACTGATAAAATCGATTGGTGTTCTTAATTGATTAAAATTGATTTTGTAAACATTAGCATGGAGGATACCCATTATTCTCAATATAATCTCTACATGATCAATTTGGCTCACATGAAGAAAACAGTTAGTCATAAAACTTGAATAGGCACTTCCTCCCTCCAGGTGACGTCACCTCTTTCATGTTTTAAGTGGTCCACACAAACAATAAAACACCTCATGAAAAATCAATCTTCCACATGTGATTTCAATATATACATACATGTATATCATCACCTCTTTGGATTAAATCATCCAAATTCCTCACTCAAAAATAAAAAATATCTGAATATAGGCTTCACATGAAAAAATTGTTAAAATAGTATAATTGATTTATTTTTTTAATTAGTTTATTGTAGGGTTTTTTAAGGCTATGGGTGGTCATAATTCCAAGTTATTTGATGCTACAGAAACTAGGGAAGGTTCACCAAATGATATAGGTACCGAAAAGTTTTTTTAACATCCGTTATTTTTCGATTTTACTATTGGTTATTAGACGACATCATTATTAAATATATAGAAAATATATTTTAATCATAAGTTATATAGAACTAATAATAAAAATAAATTATCATGTTTCTTATTTAAAAATAGAAATATGAACAATAATAAATAAAATAATGGGTATATGTTTAATTTATTATGTTGGTTATGAAAATAACCAATTTGGAAAATTCGTTACCACATTCGATATTTTCATAACTAGTGTAAATATATTATTTTATTTAATTACAAATATATACCATACAACCTTCTTTTTCCAAGTGATGAATGAAAATATAAATGGAACAAATATATAATTAAATATAAAGAATTATTAATACACACATACATTGAATAGAAAATATACATACAAATAAATAAAATAAATAAAAAATTATATAATAAAGTATAAACCAATATAAAATAAAACATGAATAAACAAAAATGAAAGAGGTGAATGATTCTTTAACAATCCAACATGATAGTTACATAGTCAAAATTTCATTTTTCCGTAAAATGAAGGAAAAAGTTTCAAAAAAATAGTTATATTTGAATTGAAATAATGGAAAAAAATATACATAAAATAATGTTTTTTTATATTTTATGGTTTTTAATAAATTTTCGATGTGCATCAGGCACTACTTGAAGATGAATTTATTCTAATCATTAAAAAATAATTCTTTCAATATATGTCGGGTGATTTCATTATCGAATTAAGAATACATGATTTCAGTTCGATGTGACTAAATATTTTGTACATGATTCCTTTTTTTGGGATTTAATATAAATATTGTAAGTAATATCCCTATAAAATAAAAACATAATGGTTAAAAAACACAATCTTTCATTCCATTGATATAAATTGTATGTTTTATACCCAATATTTAGAAAACATTATTTTTTATAATATATTTAAACACTTCCATAAAAAATTATTGGAATTAAATTCAAAAACACAAGTGAAAATCTAAACCATTATTTCAGATCAAAACTGATGAAAGAACTAAATGTATTCTAGTATTATGTTTATTCCATATTGAATTCATGAAAACTGTTAAAAACAAATCATTTAAATAGAAATTTTCTAAATAGTGAAATAATATGTGATAATTTTATTTTATATGTAATAAATAAAAAATGATGTCTAGTAATATTTTTATAATGAAAATCCATACAAATAATTTAAATAAAATGAATCATATAAGCACAACTAAAAATCAGGCTACAACCATGGGCCATTATAGCTCTTCTATTAATGGTTATAGGTTATAACCATATTCATGATGTTGGTGGATGATTTTGGGATAGATATATTCCTTAGTGATATTATACCAATCAAGGTCCATGTAATCCTTTGATGCCTATATTATATTATATTGGAATAAGTCCACATAGACACCTTATAAACAAAGGTAGAGAGATATGGATATATCCTAGTCTATCTGGAAGATCTATAGCCACAGATATGATTCCAATGGTAATAGGGTTTTAAAAAAAAATTAGTTTCCTCATCATTTTGAACAGACGTGCGAAACATATAATTAGGCATACTCTCCAACTCTGATAACTTGTATATATATATATATTTATTCATGTATATATTTATTTATATACATAATATACTGTTAAAATTTTTAATTATTATTAAAAATTAAATATTATTACTATTTTTCCATTGTATACTATTGATGTATGGTGGTGGTTAGAAGAATATAGCCATAATCCCCTCTAACCATGGATCCATGGTATATTTTTGAAGAACTTTTTCCACATTCATACCTGGTCATGGTAATTGGGTAGGTCTGTAGCCACAATAATTTATGAAAGTGGCTATAATGTATATTTTCAAATACATATTTCCATAACCAAACTAGACCATGGCAATAAGGTCCATATTTCAAGGCCTATATCCATGATGATAAAAAACTATGGTTATAGGATATTTCCCATAGAAATTCCATTAGAAAATACCTCTCCATCCATATTCATGGGAAAAATGATACATATTTCCACATTATTATATAAACATAACTATAATATACTTATACCCATGGATATTTTCTCTGAGTGGAAATATGAAATCTATAAATACGGTTATATTTGATTTTGTCTATATACCCAAGGATTTAGGTTGATTTTCCCATACTAAAATTTGAATCTTTCACATACAGTCTCTCCTAAAACATCCTTTTAATTTTAAAAACAATAATTTTAAACATAAAATTAAAATTTACAAATAATTAAACATAATAGATTAAAAATTATTTGATTTTACACAATACTTAAATAAATATTAACAATATTCATAAAATTATTTCAATAATGTAATTAATTTATTATCATTAACTTTGTTATCAAAAATAGTTAACATATCATATTATTAGTCATCAACAATAAGATCATCATGAATATTAAAAATAAGAAATTAAAAATGATTTTAGTTTTGGTAAATCTCATATAGGATGTAAATAGACAACAATTTTAATGGGAAGATAGACATATGGGATGATTAAAACATTTATAATCTAAATGAGAAAATGAGGATAACCTCAAACATCCTTTGATTAGTGTTGTCAGGGATCAAATATTTTGTGCAAACATAATGAAAAAGGATAAATAGAAAACCTCTTTAGATATAGTTAGGATAGGAATGTTGTGAAACATAATAAAAAGATAATTCTAGGGATTTGGATTTCATATTGATTGTTTTACATTATTTTTATTGATAATCAATAGGAAAAATCAATGCTGGACTTCTTATATAATTCCCCATCCAAGAAACCATATCGCTGGATTGAGTCAATGTTCCACGTGACCTCAATCACTATGCTTTGTATGCTAGAGGATTAAAACTTATGACAAATGAATATAACCAATAAGTAAAGACTATACTCTTAGTATCATCGCATAAAATAACATGTAAATAATATAATCAACACAAAAATCAGTTTAATAGGTATGATTTATCTGCAATAACCATCCATCAACCATATATAATATCAATATTATATATAAAAATGATACCCATACTAAACATACATAAATCCAACACAAGGATCTCCCACCTAGATGACCAAATACAAATGTATACTGAAGAAAAATTGAGGGGAGACTAAACTATAAAACTAGGTCACTCCTTCGACTGGTCTTCCAGATCTCCATCCAGCTACTCTAACCAGATCATCAATGTGGCCACCTACTTAAAATAAATACATTAGGTTCAACATGTGAACCATGGTTCACATACCAGGTGAAAAAAATATCAATAGGAGACCCCAAGGGATTCCTGTAATATACAACATCATGAAACATATATATGCATAAAAAATAAGTGTAAAACACAAAAATAGTCATTTCAATTCATCATGTATTAACCATGATACCACAATAGTTGGACTCAATAATTTTATATAATACCAATGGTAGAAGTCATATCACATCAAAACTGAGTCACATGACCCATCAATTCATGAAATGACAAAAAAAAGTCTCATCCACTGACCTATTACTTAGATTATGGTCTTGTATCAATTCCTTATATCATTTCTCATATCATAGCACCACCCACCTCCTTGTGGTGATGTCTCATACCTTATCCCATACCACCACCCTCTCACTTAGGGTGATATTTCATGTTGTGGCTCTTACCACCACCCTCTCCATTAGGGTGAGGTCTCATTCCACATCTA
The DNA here is from genome assembly GCA_963277665.1 of Viscum album. Lineage (NCBI taxonomy): Eukaryota > Viridiplantae > Streptophyta > Magnoliopsida > Santalales > Viscaceae > Viscum > Viscum album. The sequence goes on along the minus strand of OY728128.1, from coordinate 787,561,144 downwards.
ATACCATCACCCTCTCACATTGAATGGGTCAACCTGATATGTCTCATACCCAAAGCCTCGCACTCATAGTAAATTATCATAACACATATCATCCCAAAACCCTTTCACTAAGGGTGAGGTCCCATATCTCATTTCATTTTATTAAATCACCTCATGAATAAGATTTAGATATAAATTATCCTATGAAAATTCTACCTCTATTATGATATCATCTATCTATAATAATTTTCTTTGGTCACACATGGACATACCCATGCACAACACCCCATTCGGTGATACATGATCCCTAATGAGGTGACCTACATTAAACATGCCCTTATTCTCTGTCATTTATATAATTACAAACAATTCAATAAAAAATAAACCTAATGAATCAATAATAATGAGTTTTAGTTTCATTAAAACTATAAAAATAATATAATTATTTTACAATGCTTGAGATAATTGCTTGATGATTTCGTCAAACTGTGTCTTTTTCTTAATTTCCCTCTTGTTAAAAGCATCCTAATTCCCTAGGAAATAGAAAAAATGAAAGGAGTGATCTCAAACCCTCAGTAATGGAATATGAACATATCAACATGCTACCTATCGCGAGATCATAAGAATATGAGAAATCATAATTAGGAGAGAAATACCATATTAAAATTACTTGGAATCATATACATGGTTTATCTGGAAATAAACGAGAACAAATAATCCCACATTATGAAACAGAAAACATGGAATAAAAACATGAAAAAAAATTATATTTAAATCATCATCATGAGAGTAGACTAAAGTCACAAATCAAATGAGTGTGGAACTAACATAAGAATATAAACACAACATAGTGGATAATGCATCACAACCTATTTTCCATAGATGATCGGTTATCACAACATGTTTCACATGGTGCATCGTGAATTAAAATTTATTTTTTTATTTTGGATTTCTCAACAATACTCATTGAACCATTATCTCATGAGATACAAATAATATCTTAATGAATTTGAAGGATCTATTGGTTCCATCAATGACTTAATGATCAACCAAACAAATTTGTTCCACAAGAAGACATATAATCATCAGATCATTAAAACCTACAAATTGGAATGTGTTTCACATTACATTTAAATAGGTATTGAAAATATAACCAGATATACCATATTAATTAATTATAAATACAATCACATAAAATAATAACTTCATATAATCATTTTGAGGGTTATTTATCAACCTAACATCATGGAAAAATAAACCCATTTTTAGATAAAGATGAAAATGGTAGAGAAATTGTAAATGATATTGTAAAATATTAACTTTAAATTGAAAGTGTGAAGTTCACATGATTTGATCTGTATTTTTATTTCAAAATAATTATGGATAACATTCATGGTATGTGAAAACATGGACATCAAATAAAGATCCATTTAAGAGAAACAAACACTTTAGAGGAGGGGAATTATTGAAAATGTGTTATAATTTTATTAAAATATAAAAGCATTAATAGATGGGGATTATAATTAAGAATCCAATTTCCCTATAGATATAAAATAGACATAATATAGAAACTAATTTTTTTAATACATTTAATATAAGATGATAAGGTTTATAATAAATGGCATAACTCAATAAATGATATTTTTGTTACCAAAGTCCCTTAAATTTACTCTTGATTTACTAATAAGTGAATTAAACTCATATTAAAATATAAATAAAATATCAATAAACTATTTCAAAACATTATTAATAACCTAAAGCTTTTATAAAATTAATTTATAATTAGATCTTATACATTTTTTCAATTTTAGGTGTAAGTAATCTTGAAAATTTTGAACTAGTTTTTTATTATTAGTGTTGGTATTCATTATTTCATGAAATTTCATCATTACTAAATCATACAAGTAAATAAAATTGATTTTTATGGGGATATTTTATAAACTTATAGTTTCAATCTATTTGAATTTTATGTGGAGTTCTTATTTATGAAATTGGTGATGATCGTGTTTAGGGGGTTTTTAACAAATGAATAGCGGTATATTAATTAACAATTTTAAATTTTATGTTACAAAAAAACTATTATATAATTATTAGTATCCAATATTACGTTTCTTGTTTCATAATTTATATATTTATTAATGTAGTTTGATAAATCAAACCAATAAGAGTGTGCTACAGTATATGTGTGAGAATTTCTATGGAATAGATCCTTTTGTAAAAATATCATTATCAAAAAAGTTTAGTGATATTATTTATTTTTTATTAAAGGGTATAATTTAAATTAGTAATATTTATAAGAGTAATTTAAATAAAAAATATGTTTTTATTATAAATAAACCAATTCCCCTATAGGTATGTTCATTTTAGGTGGTATGTTTTAAAATTATTTCTTACTCGTAATATCACATATTGAATTCCTATTTTAGATTTATAGAATAAAAAAATACATAAATAAAATATCTATTCAGTAAATTAATTTCCTGAACCCCCCATTAAATGAGGTGATGAAAATTGAAATGTGTCATTCATGATGGTGGTAGTCTTCAAACACACACATGAAACATTTTCGATTTTTTATGGAATTGTAGGGGAATAAATAATGGATATACCATCAATATAAAAAAATGTAGTATCTTATAAATACATAATCCATTATATAAAAACGGTTAGAATTGTTTGGATAATGGTGGATGACAATAACATATAAAAGAAGTAACAGGTTAAATAATATATACATCGTGAATTTGGATCATCTATTAAACTATCCTTAGTAAATGATAGACATAAGGCATGTTATAGTGTTTATGGACATATATATGTGTATTTTGATCTATAATAAGTAAATTGGGTTGAGTTTTATGGGAATTTTTTACTACGTGGGTGTCCTTTAAGAGGTGGTTTTTGAGATCCTTTTATTATAGAAAAATATGGAAATGTATTTGCAAAAGAATATCAGTTAAGGGGTAAGAATGAAATTGCATGACTGTATCATGGATAAGTTTTTGTGAGAAATGTAGGTATGAATATACAACCTAAAAAATATATTCTAAATGTTATAATTTTTAAATTGATTTAGTAAAATTTGATCCACGATAGATTTCCCATTTTCAGACTTATTAATCTTGATTAAATATTAATAATGTTTATTATGTTATCATTGAAAAAAATAAGATGACCATTATTAAAAAACTCTGATATGCTTAATCATTACTTGGAATCAATATAATCTAATCCAATTTCTAAATATTATAAAATTAAATTTTAAATTAATACATATAATGTGTTCTGAAATTGTTTTTGTTAATAAAATTAATTTTAATCATTTAGGGTCTTTATTCTTATTAAACATTGATTACTAGTTATATGATTATTAGTTAAAGTTTATATAATATTAATAATATTATTATATACTTAAGTTAAAATATATTCATTTAATTTAAAGAGAAATAATATTTATAAAAAAATAATTATTTGAAAAATATTTTTTTTTATCACAGTGACTAATATTTACCTTGGTAACTTAATTTTACAAACAAAAATAATGAAATTGATCCATTACATAATTTCAAAATTATGATTAAAAATATTCAAATAATTCTATATGGTTCAATTTATAAATTTGACTAAAATTAATTTTAACATAATTATACATAATAAATAAAAATATTTTTATGATACTATTATCTTATAAGAGCATAAGGAGAATTGTTTTATTTTACTTTTATAAAACATTTATGAATTGGTTACCTATATTTATAAAAAATAATTTAAAAAATATAATTTAATGGTAACATTTATTTTGTTAATTAAATAAAAAAAAATTAATTTTAGTTCAGTGTGCGGTGAAAGACAAGTTACTTGCACAATATTTAATTATGGAAAATTATTTAATAAAATCCATGGGTTGGAACACCTAAGGATACTAGTTACACAAATCACCCTTGTTTATAATAAAAATTAAATGAAAATGATAGTATATGGATTCATCTATCACTCAGAACACATTTCAATACTTATTATACAATATGCCCATAAGGGTGATGAAATGTTTCCACAATTTCCAATTTACCATATAGATAACTATTTGAAGACTATATGAGAAAATGCACATCAAGATCTCATGATTCCCTTATGAATAGGTAATCCTATACATAGCTCTCTCATCAAACCATATAAAGTACTTATCATAATCAGAAGAAAACAATAATACTAAAACATTATTATGCATAGAAACTCCCTCACGAACTATACCCTTTTATAACTACCAAATATCTCAAGAGAAGGAATTAAAACCCCTGAGATCCACATATATATCAATAAACCCCTAATTATGCATTTCTTAGCCTATATAGTATACCAAACACCATGCCTGTACAAATTCTTTATCCCCACACCTACCATAACCTCTACGTAGGGCCTTCATCCCCAAAAACAAAGTGACAGAAGATAAAAATAAATTATATAACACATTAATCTTGTGATTTAAAGAATAAATTTCATTAACAGTTAAATAATTCTTGGAGTTAAAGTTTAGTATCTTGAATATTATGTACTTAAACTACTTATTTTATATAAAATTCTATCAATTCTCCAAAATCATTCTCTTATGGACCATTTCTAGATATCTAGCATTATATAATAATCTTTGTAACCTAGGTAATGAAAAAAAAGAAAGGCTTCATATCAGATGCTCAATAATGGAAAAAATTAATAATGTGTCATATCATATATAATAATAAGATCATGAGGTATACATAGATATCCTAATATAAGATCCTATGAACATAGGTGATATCATAAAATATGATAGAGAAACATAAGAAAATAAATAGATGATAATGAAATCATAAAATTTATGGCTTCACACAAAATACGTAACAATAATCATAAACAGTTCATCATGATAGAAAATTTGTAATACTATAAAATTGGTGTAATCATAAAAACATGTAATTTTAGGGAAATTAAATTTATAATAAAATTTTTGACTAACATGATAAACAATGTGGAAATATGTAACAACCTTAGGAATAGGAAAAAAGTTATGGGTAAAATCATTAGTCGCATACATATGTGAAAAAAATCATTACATTCATTCCTGAAAATGTGAGTAAATCCATCATTATCATGGCCATGTGAACCAATTTATTATGTCCGCATCTAACTACCTCATGAGACGTAAACAAAAACCAGTACATTAGAGTAAGATATGATACCCCACCCATAATTATCAATAAATGTGTGTTCAACTAAAATCATTTATATATATATATATATATCTCAAACAACCCATGGAATAAAGAAGAGATTTCTTAATCTTATCACATAACATGAACATAAGAAATCATAGGATTTATAAAAATAATTTTCCAAAATGAACCATATCTCTGATAGAATGGGATACTAAAAAATGAATCCAGATAAACAAAGTGGATTTAAATATTTGAACAAAGTCCTTGAATCAATAGGATGTATCAATGGATAATGATTTATATAAAATATATTATTTATGAGTTTTATAAAAAAATATTTTAAACAAGAAAGGCAAATAAATTTCTTAAAATATTTTAAAAGAAATATTTAATAAAACTTAGATACATGTTATTTATTATATATACCATGATATTTTATGATTAATGATTCTTATAAAACAAAATACTCATCGAAATCATGTATTCTCTTAAAAGAAAAATTAAAAATAGTCATTATCGAACATTTTTAATATTAATGTAAAAAGTAAAATTTAATGGTTAGATTAAAAAGTATGTTCATAAATAGTGAATTAAAAACATTAAAAACATTTAAATAAAAATAATAAAATTCTTTAATGAACCCTTGAAAATACATAAAGGTTATAAAAATAAATCTTTTGTGGTATAAAAAATATTTACTTTTGAAAGGATGGAAAACCTTTTTTTAATTTTTTTTAAATGCATTTGTTTCGAAAAACCCATAATGAAAATTGTATTAAATGATACATTTAAAAATGGTTAAAGAAAATTATTTGAATAATATAAAATAATATATATTATATTTCTCAAGAATATAGGATAACATTAACTAGAATTAAAATATGATCTTGGAAAAAAATCCTTGGTATGAATGAGAGTTATTCTTACCAACACTGCAATTTTATTTTGAAAATTTTTTTCTCAAAAAAGAAATTATTGATTATGAGAAATAATCACACCAAAAACAAAATAGAAACATGATAAAATATATAAATGGTATGATCAATGAAGTCATACAATGTCTATTCATGTTGAATGTATGTGACCAATGAAACTGAAATTAAGTCGATAAAACTATTATAAAACTATAAATAAAATAATAAAAGTAATTTTGGGTGATGATAATTATTTGGAAACTAAAATTTTATTAAATAAAAAATTTATTCGTATTTTAAATATGTTGGGTGGTGAATAAACCATATAATATAAGTTATATCGCCCAATATCATCCATGACCCATGGAGTTCAAATTAGATAATGAAACACTTAACTTTAAAATTGATTTCCAAAAAATATCTTCAAACTCATATATCAAAACCCATTAATATATTAATAAATAATCATATAACTACATTCAAACCTAATATTAATTATATTTTTCATTTTTAATTATTATATATTTTATTATTAAGTAGATCTTAACTTTTTACCTAATTTGGAGTTTATAGTTTTGACTGTTTGTATTATTTTCCTAACAGTTTTATTAGTCTTCATTTTTCTCCAAAATATAATCATTAAAAAATAAATAAATTTAATTTAATTTATGACTTATAATTATTTATAAATATTCAATTAAATTTGATTAGTGTTTCATTATTTATCTTTGAAGATGAAATTGATAATAAGAACACATTGGTGATTTTCATAACAAACTAAAAGTGGTGTCTTAAATATTGACTTTATTATTGTTGTATCAATTATGGTTCCAAAATAAAATAGTTACATAAAAATAGATGTCATATTATTATATAAATTATATTTTCAAATTCTTCAAAGATATAATTTCTTAATTGTATAAGTAGGTGGTCTAACCTACACAAATATAGAGATTCAATGACATAAAGATTACTATGATGTGATTTAGTCACAATATCATTATACCAGAAACATTATGGTACAATTCAATGTATATTATTATGATATATTAAAATTAATGAAATTATAATAAAAATTAATATATTTGAAATAATACATGATATTAATATATTATTTTTCCATCTCAGTTTTATTATTTAATACAGTTAATTTTATAACAATTATATATCATTCATATTATTAATTAATTATTCAATTTTTATTTCCAAAAACATACTAATATAAGAAATAATATTTCTCCTTTAAAACTATTCTAATGAACTTAATGTTAGAATAATATAAGATGATAAATGGAAATAGATCGTTTCATAGAGGCAGTAGTATACACGTACGCATGGATGATGATTTCATTTTCCCTAAAAGGAGGAAAAAGTGTAATATTGTTTATAATTTAATAAACTGAAATATTTTTTAAATATAATATTTATATATCTAATTACATATTAGTACCATCCTTGTAAGTTACTGAAGGAAAAGGAATCATGTTGTGTTGTGGTGTTGATAGTTTACACAACGCATGATCCACAATTTCATTTTTCTTAATGGAAATTGGGAGAGAGGTTAATGATTATTCCATAATTGAAGTAACAGATGAGTAAAATAATTATAATTATTTTCATTATAATACAAGGAGAATAAATTTTATTAATATTAAATGAATATAAAGAAATAAGAAAGTGGGAGGAGCGATTAAAAATATATATACCTTACTACAAGGACTATCTTCATTAACAAGGGGATTATACCATTGAGGGGTGGTATTTTGAGAAAACAAGAACCTCATTAACTTTTCAATGAAAGGGGATTATACAATTGAGGGGTGGTATTTTGAGAAAACAAGAACCTCATTAACGTTTCAATGAGAGTGGAGTAGAGATTTGGAAATAGATTCATCTAAAATTAATTTATTTCCACTTTAGGGAAAGCAAGGAGATTATTTCCCTTTTATAATTGAAAATGGATGACATTTTTTGTAAATACCAAAACCATTTCAATAATTAGAAGTTCGTCTCTTGAAAATTGTATCAAAAATTTTGAAATAATTAATTGGAAAATAAGATATGAAAATTAAAGTCATCAAAAATATAATTAAAAATATGTTTTTAACATCTTAGGCCCTTTATCTCTTAGGTTACTCATTTTGACTATTTTTTATTTCACCATGGAAACTAGTTTTTAGCTAGGGAATTTATCTTCTATGAACAAAAATAAAATGATCATTTTAAAATAATTCTCACTGAATGATTGAAAATTTAAAAAAAATTAAACATGAATAAACTTATAAAATTTATAAATAATAATTATAAAATAATAAATGTATAATGTAATAAAAACAATTTCAAAAATATATAACTTTAGCTCTGCATTTTCAAACACGGGTTTATAGACTACAACCAATTTTTTATAATTATAAATTCTCTTTTAAAAAAAATATTTGTTCTTATAAGAAGATTTCATTGATTTATAATTTCTAATTGTGTACTAATAATATCATAAATGATATATTATTTGTAAAAAAACTGACATTTTTTATTATCCACCTAAAAATCAATTTTTTAAATTAATCTCAAAACATTACACAATGTTGATTTTAACACTATAAATACAAAATTGAAGTTCGTTTTAAATAATTTAGATTATAATATTTTTAACTGTAGTTTTTAAATGAGAATAAAAAATATAATGAAAAATAGTTTACATGAAAAAAAAATGTTTTTAATGGTGTTCTTAATTTTATTTCATATCAATTTCCAATTTAAAATTATTTAAAATATTTTTAAATATACTAAAAATATTATTTTAATATATTAGGTTAAAATATGAAATACTTAATAAAATACTTCATAATAAGAATTATTACTTTTATACAAAATATTCATTAATAAATAGACTTAAATTTATTTATTTATATTTTAAATATAAATTTTAATAGTCATTTGATATTAAAATAATTATTTCAATTATATATATATATATCATATCATATTTTCATTAAAATGTTAGTATTTATAAATAACACATAAACATAAACATATATATTTCTACTATTTTGATGTCATATTTTTAATTCACTCAGAGTTATATTATTTTAAATTTACTACTTATGAAAAGAAAACATTAGTATAACTATTGGATATATAGAAAATGATTATATCTACAATGACCATATTGAAAAAGAAAATTTTTGTAAATGGTATATTTCCAATAAAAAAATTTCCCACATTCATATTTCCTTTCAATATATATAACCTTACTAAACATATTTCATTAAAAATTATCATTTCAATAGTTTTCATTTTAGATCTCACAACACACTTTCTCCTTTGGTGTTATTCTTTCTCATTTTAGATATTTTGATAATAATGGTGATTCGTAAAATAAATTTTGGCCTATTGTATTTTCAAGTTCATAATATATTATTCTTTTAAATTTATTTTCTATTTTAGTGTTTTGAGTTTTAATGGATGAAATCATACATGATGTGTAACACTTAATTTCATGTTATTTTTTTAAAAGTGATTTTTATAAAATAATAATGTGTTTTTGGTTAAATCCCTACCTTGTGAGACTTGTTAAAATGTTTATTTTAATATCTTAAATAAAATATTTGATAATTAAAAACATATAGTTTATAGAAAGAATATGCTTCCTAAAATCATGGGTAGAAAAATTCTCTCACATAAATAAATTGTTTCCTTGTTATTTTTAATTATCACATACCAAAAGAAATAGATAAGGGAATATGAATCATATATATGAATCAAGATATAATTTTTGTGGAGATATAAACCTTACAAACATGGTAAACATATCCCTTTCCATAGAGTAGTCTTATACCTCATATTTAGTTTTCTCCAACTATTTGAGATAACAGTTTACTGATACTCGAAATTAATACCCACGTTATATAATTTTTTTTCTTTAGGGTCTTTATTATTATAATTATATTGATAGAGTATGATATGTTTTCATGAAATTTTTCTTCATATGTCTAGAACATTTTTTCCTCTAAGTAGAGTGAACCAATCCATAACTGAAATCATGTTATATTTATCTAATGTATAATAAAATTTCAGAATTGAATATTCTAATAAACATCATCTCATAATATAATAATTATACCCCTAGAATATTTCTTTGATAATCTATAACAGCCCAAGATTTTAATTGAAGAACATTTTATTTGAATGTGTACAGTACATGCAACACTGAGTATATCCTGATCTACATGAAACACTAAGTTTAATTTTTTTTATATGCAATGATGAGATTTATAAGTTCGATGGTATATTCAACATACAAAACTAAACATAAACGGCTTATAATATATATTATCATTATATCATAACGATCAAATTAGCGAGTATGAATGATATTAGCAAATTTATGAAATATGTAAATATATTTATAAATATCTAACTCAATATTGATTATTGATAAATATTTAGTAAATAATCAATCATGTTTTATTAAAGTGACTTTATTCTACAAAAATATGTTTTCTTCAACAATGTGTTTTGTTTATTTTCATTAAAAATAATATTATAATCAATTTATAGAAATTTTAGAAAACAAATTTGATAAAATTAACATCACTTTTGGAATTATAATATCAAAATTTACATCAGAAGATATTTTTTTATTTTTTGGAAAATATGGATTTTCCTGTGAATAGTAAAAATACTGATTTTTGTATAAAAAATATTTTATTTTAAATAATTTAATTAATTTTAAAGCCCCATATTACTAAAATATATTTTAAATTTTCCCTTCAATAATTTTATAATATTATATCCATATTATTACTTTTTAATAAACTTTATATTGATATGTAGTATATGTTTATTTTGGTGTTTAAAATGAGTTTTTCTACAAACTGTTTTAAAATGCATATTGATTCTCATTTTTAATTAAATAAAATAATTCATAATTTGAAATGATTTAAATTAAATTTATATATTATATATCATTAAGTGGTCAATTAGTTTCATATTATGAATAGTATTAGTCATTGAGTTATTTTGAATCATCCTTTTCTAACAAATATACTAATCTTAAAAACACATTGTCTTGTCGTGTCTACAAGATTAATCTTAAATAAATTTTTTTAAATTATATGTATTGAATATGGAAAAATGTATTTCATAATTTTAATCTGAATAATATATAATTTCAAATAATTGAAACATAGTTTTATTGATGTTAATAGTGAAAATAATTAATATTAACCCCAATTGTCAAGGTAAAAATGTGTCTACCAAGAGATTACTATATTAACATAAGGGGTAAATGACCAAGAAACATATAGAAAACACATTTCATAGACATGTACTAACCCCTATGACTTTAATATATATTTTTATTAGTTTTTGGGGCATTATTTCAATATATTTAAAAATATAACAGGTTATGTAAATTAAAATGAAAATAAGAATAAGTCTTCCATTTAATTTCTATAAAGCCTTAGGATAGGTAAAAAACATAATACGTTTATTTTTATATATATATATATATATATCCTTTTCAAAAATTAATTAGTTAATATTATAAGAAAAAATTTATTTAATTTTTAACAAATAAATAATTACTTAAGATTTTTCTGAAATTCTAATGTTATAATTCTTTAGAAAATAATTATATAAAGTAAATGATAAATAAATATTAAAAGTGAAATAAATTGGATGATTTATTTTAATAAATTAATTTTTAATATCAATATATCATGTTAAATAGCATTTAAATTAGTATATTTAAAAAAATCATTAACTTCAAATTTTTAAATTATAATTAATTAAATAATGTCAAAATTGACATTAATGATATTATATAATAACTGATATTTTATTAGATGACTTAAAATTACTAAAAACCCTATATTATAACTTGTTATATTTTAGTGTTTATAAATGTCAGGTATACTCCATTTAGGGAAAATTTGATCTTTCATAATGAACATATTGACCCCTAAATAGAAAAAACATTTTTAGAATAGTTAGGGTTAAAGCATTGTTTTTGCATGTTATATAAACTTTTGTTAAAATTAATTTCCAATGCACATGTGATTTTTATATTATAATGTGGATTTTATATTTAGAATAATAATTTCAATATTTTCAAATAAGTTTCACTTTAATTTAGTCCAAATGGATATATTACTTTATTTATAAAACTATTTACCTTAACAAAATCCTAAAATGAAAAAATAAGAAAACTTATGAGTTAAGGAAAAATGTTTTAAAATGTATTTATTTTGTATGGTTGGGGTGTCTATAGACCAAATAGTCCCTCTAATACATTATTATTAAATTTTAGAGGTATATGAGTTAGGGATATCTTCTAATAGTAAAAACTTTGAAGAATTTATAAGAATTCCACTTCTCCTTGAATATAAAAGAGAACTCACTCTACCCACTTCTCCATGCATCTCATGTTATTTGTGAAACTTAATGACCCCAAAATCTGAGAGCCGATACATTATTTGTTATATTGGATTGATTAAAAGGAATGAAATCTGAATGGATAGATTAGTTTAGAAGTCCTGAAGAAACTAGATACATATATGTAACTCATAATACATTGGGAGAGGTAATAAAATACAATAAAAAACAAAAACTAATAAATTGTATCTATGAGAACTCAATAAATAGTCTCCTCTCTATAACCTATTGAAGGTAAAAAAATGAAAGGGTTGAGCTCAAATTCTCTATAAGGGTTACAAATATAAAAATAATGAATCAAAAATAGTTGAATCATAATGAAATTTTCATATTCAATATGGCATGGTGAAAAAATGAAAAACACAAATCATTAATAAACTGATAAATAAACTGCATCCATAGATTTTGTCATAGTGAAATACTCATGGATAGAAGTAACTGAAAATGAATGCATTGAATTATTATTAATTGGGTGTCATCTATCGGGAACTTGATACTACTATACCGTCGAAATGGTTTAAGATTGTGGGTAGATTCTTGTCTGATTATGTTTTGGAAACAAACTCAATGGATTTGTCGGCAACAGATTTGTCACATAAGACTTGTTGATGCACCATGGGGTTATAAGGGGACCTTCCCATCACTTCATTTCCAAATCATTATTTATACATATATTTAAAACATATACAATATGCCCTCTCAAAATCCATATTGAGCAGAGGATACAGATTCATCAATATTTCAATAGTTGAAAATAATTCCCAAAAAACACTATATGTAAAAGGGTATACGACTTAAGAAAATAACAATATCCTTGAAACCATAATATGAATATGTAATATATTTAAAAATCCAAATGAAAAATTATCTCAAAGGGGCAATTGGTAGACAAAATAAGAATGATTAGGTTCATAATACCAAGTAACTCACAATGAAATAGAAATTGAAATAATGTCCCTTACAACATTGTAGTCAATTGAGTTAATAATCATCAAGTGAATCACTAAATACAATGAATATAAATATAATCATGATATTATATATTTAATGGATGTTTACATACACCACATTCAATAAATAAGTGGTGAACAATAGAAATATCACAGAATTAACATTAAAATGAGAAACCCTGTAACTTTTGTCTGAATGTGTTCTTTGATTGATGTTAATGACATGAATAATCATATTTTTATTATTTAATTAATAATTCCATAACCACATATTGATTTATTTTATTTATTATACCCTTATTATGTTCATTCATGGACTTTTTGTTGTGTTTAAGATGTTCATTTTTATTTTTTTGGAAGCATTTTCTTCCTCGGTTTTCTTGATCGGTTTACCTGTATTTATGAATGGGAGTTCATTTGAAATGTTGTTAAACATCCATAATGACTAATATATATTATTAGTGAAATTAAAAAGATAAAAATTATCTTATAATTATTATTGTTATATAACATTTGGATGAATCATTAGATAAATGTTAATGATTAACGCTAGGATTAACTTGGCGGTTTTGTTCATAATGAACTTATTTTTTATTGTTATTTTATATTATGACTAATAAAATATTAAAGAATAGTAAATAATATGAAATACATGTATTCTGATCTGTTTCAACCATAAAAATAGTTTCCTGACCATAATTGAATATCGTAATAGAAATTTAAAACCAATCATCCTTTATGTGATAAATTATCACATCTCAGACTGTGTTTCCATTTTTAGTATAAGAGGTGGGTAAAAAGATATATGATGATAAAATATTCCTTTATCATAGTAAAATTCTAGTACATTTAGGTTACTATTATTTTAATAGAATTTGGATGAGGTATGATAAATGGAGAGCAAAAAAATAATGGTACTTGTAAAAGAAGAAAAAGGATGAGAGGCTCACCTCTTGAGTACTCCTCCTTGAGAATCTCTTTAAGTCCATTGTTTTTTGACATTTTGTGAGACCATAAGTTCATGGACGTGGCGTAGGTATTAGGAAGTGTATTTTTTAGAACCTTGGTAAGGTAAAAATCTTGATTGGCGTGGGAGTAAGATGGGGAGTGGTTTGGTTTATTGATGCACTGTTGTGCATATGGAATTTCCACCTAGTTTAACATCTAAAAATTGGTTTTGTGGATAGTTTCTATATGATTTTCACATTGATCATGTATCTTGATAGTTTTTTCCTTCATTAAAGGATAAATCATGGATTCTTTGAAGTTTGGAGATTTAGAAGGGAATTGGAGGCGTAAGGACCCTTTCCCCCTGATGATGTTGGATGAGAACTTTTCAGATCAACCACTTGATGTGTTGGATAGAAAACCAAGGGATTTAAAAGGCCAAAATGACCCGCACAATTGTCACATGGTTTATACAACCCATGTGAAAACCGTGTGGGAGGGGATTCCCCTTTCGGAAGGGTCCGCACGGTTATCACACGATTTACCAAACCATGCGGGCCCTGTAGAGAAGAACTGCGCGGCTCAAAGATTCAAGACAGATGCTCAGGCATGGTTAGCACAAGGTTTAAGAATCCCCACACCCAAACCGTGCGGCTGATGGATTTGAGACAGAATCTATCACACAGTTTGCGCACGGTTTACCAAACCGTGCGCCTAAACCGTGTGTGCCACTACAACTTCTTTCTTTTTTTCTTTTCCACATTCCACCAACTCCTTGACCCGGGATTTCCTTTGAGGATTGCTTTTGGACAACTGGAAAATATCCTTTTGACCAGGGAGACCTTGGGGAGTGAAATCAAAAAGAATGGGGAGAGGAGGAGAGAGGATATTTTGGTTGGGCAACTAGTTCTTTCTTGTATGATTTGTATTGATAATTTTTCTTTCTGTTCTATTGTAATGAATTTTCTAATTCATTGTAGTAAGGTTCTGAATCATTCAATCATGAGTAGCTAAACCCTTCCCTTGTGTTGGGGTTGGGAGAAATGTGGGTTCTTTAGAACCTTTTTCTTTATTATTGTATTTGTTCATACTCTCTCATCTAATTCTCCCATTAATTCTATATTCAATTTCACTAGAAACATTCATGTGGGACCAAGAATGGATTTTTAGGGATCCTTAAGAGAATTATGACAAGAATATCCATGACTATTGGATATCCTTGTAATTTCATGAGGGTAGTTCTTAACTTAAAAGTCAGTAGAACTCAATTTCCATACCAAGGAATTTATTTCTAC
This sequence comes from Viscum album, assembly GCA_963277665.1. NCBI lineage: Eukaryota > Viridiplantae > Streptophyta > Magnoliopsida > Santalales > Viscaceae > Viscum > Viscum album. The sequence goes on along the minus strand of OY728128.1, from coordinate 787,545,428 downwards.
CAACTAGATTAGAACATTCTAGACCAAGGGCGTTCTGACACATATAAAACACTTAAATGTGGGTTATTATGAACAATAACACACAATAAGGAAAATAGTTTTATTGTCCCACATGAATGCCTATCCCCATCACATTCTCATTATTATTCATAAAAAATTTAGTTTTAATAAATCTTCAGTTTTAAGTAATTGGTAGTGAATTGGGAAAGATATAGTAACAAGTCATCTTTTAATATCTGAATCTTGAACCAACCAAAATGTATTTAAATTCAGCATCTTCACCAAGTGACGTCAATTCAAGAAACATAGAATTCCAACAACGTTTCCCTGTGGAACGACATCATACTTTCCTACTATACTAGTCTATGTTAGGGAGTTTAATTTGGTGGAAAAACAAGATAAACACAAATGACTAGTCAAATTTTGGCATCGTTGTTGGGGAACACAGATGGTGGTTTTAGTTAATTGAATTGGAATTATTTCATGAACATAAAACATTAAAATTTCCAAAAACTTATTTTCCTAATCTCATTTCTTTTTTTCAACTTTTTTTTTTCTCTTTTTACGCTAGGTGAGTTGTCTGTGTGTGCAGGCATGTAGTATATAAGTGGTCGAGTCACTCATTCCCAGATTACCGAGTCATCAGAGATACAACCGATCGACTCCGAAATCGAAAGAATGTTGTCTAGGTGATGTCGTGAACATATGGGTGATCACAACGCAAATGATCCCTTGGCGCATCAGAAGGAAGAACACGCTGTTGTCCAAGCCGTTGGACAACCATTTGTTATCGAAGGGAATCCACCATGGGGTGCGGATGAAGGGAAGCATTTGAATCCACCGAAGGTTTATATAGAGTATCTTCCAAGGAACCAACAACGGCAACCTGCTCAATTTGTGCCGGGATTTGGGAATCCACCACTGAGACAATTCATTCAACGAGGCCAACCTCCCTTTTTGCCTCAGAACCAACAGGAATATTATCAGCATGGATAGATACAATATGTTTCACAGGCACCTCATGAACTGGTGCGGCAGCGCCGGACTCTTATGGAATATGGGATACCCTCCATTCAGGGAGTGGATACAGAAATAGGCAGGCCACCAGTGCAGGCCCAACATTTTGAAATTAAGTCGGCCATCATGCAGTTCATTCAGAATACTGTTCAATTCGGTTGTTTTCCCTGTGAAGACCCCAATGATATCCTCTCCAACTTTTTGGAGATTTGTGATACTTTCCAGTACCACTGCATTTCCGAAGATTCCATCCACCTATTGTTTTTCCCCCTCTCCATAATGCATAAGGAGAAGGATTGGATTAAGGGATTGCCTTAGTGATCCATTCTAATGTGGGAGGCATTAGCTCAGGCCTTTTATCCAAATATTTCCCTCCATCAACGATGATCACATTAAGAAAAAAATTCATAACATCCAGCACCATGACTCAAAGTCTTTGTATGAATCATGGGAATGATTTAAATAGATTCTTCATAAGTTCCCACACCACAGACTACCATTATGGATGCAAGTCTAGAATTATTATGTTGGTCTCACCACGAACACAAATTTTGTGGTTGACGCAACGGCTGGAGGGATAGTTATGAGAAAGTCTCCTGAAGAGTTGTTTGAATTGTTAGAAGACATGTCCGCCAATATATTTTAGTGGAATTCAAAAATAGGTACTCAAGAAATGGGCATGCACAATATAGATGTCACCACCATGCTTGTGGCTCAACTCGATGTCGTCTCCAAGAATATTGATGCTTTGAATCTAAAGCATCAATATCATGTTCAAGCTATCAGTTCACCATCATGTGGTGATTGTAGAGAAAACCATACAATGGGCGATTACACAGGTGCCAATGTAGTAGCCTCAACTAGTGAGGTCAATTATGTTTCTCGGAATAGAGGACCCAATAGATACCCTTAATATCAGAACCAGGGGTGGCAGAAACATCAATTTCAATGATGTGGGTATCAACAGCAAAATCCTCTGCCACGACCACAAAGACCACCTGGTTACAAGCAACATAAGTTTCATAATCAGTACTCGAGGCAACATCAGAGTGACCGATTCTTGCAGGGCACATATCAGCAACAGGGGTATCAAAACCATCATCCTACCCAACCATTGAGACAGCCACCTCCCAAACAAGTCACCCAAAGAACTCAGCAGGAACCTCCCACAATGCTGGAAGAGATGATTTCCAATTTCATAACAACAGTTGACGCATGATTTTAAAATCTGGAGATCTCGATTCGAAGCCTCGAGAACTAGATTGGGAAACTTTCCAATCATCTATCCCATAGACCTCTTGGGACACTACCGGGAAACATAGAGAAAAATCCACGGGAGGAGGAAAATTCCATTACTCTACGCATCGGGAAGGAGCTGACGCCAAAGGTCACCATGAGTCAGGGTGACCCAACATCAAAGTAGTCCACGTCCTCCGGTGGGGCAGTGCAGCTGAGGAATATTCCTAAAGACATGAGAAGGATGAAGAATCGGCAGTCCCACATGATAAGGGCAAAGAAGTTATCAAAGCATATGACCCTCCTATGTCATTTCCCGCATGGATGAAGCAAAGGAAGTTGGACCAGAAATTTTATAAATTCATGGAGATCTTCCAGAAACATCATATCAATAACCCATTTTCCGAGGTGTTAAGTCAAATGCCCACCTACGTGAAGTTTATAAAAGAAATTCTGTCCAACAAAAGGAAAATGGACGATTTTGGAACCATTCCCCAAACCAAGGAATGTTTGGTAGTTGTCCAACATACTCTCCCTCTAAAGCTCCAAGACCCGGAATGCTTTACTATCCCTTTTACTATTGGTCCTTGTGAGTTTGGTAAATCTCTTTGCGATTTGGGAGCATTTTTTAATCTAATTCCATTTGGGGTGTTCAAAAAGTTAGGGATAAACGATCTTAAGCCGACCCAAGTGGCACTCCAACTCACCAATAATTCCATTAAATACCCCTGTGTGTTGTTGGAAGATGTGTTAGTCAATGTGGGGAAGTTTATTTTACCAGAAGATTTATTCATCCTTGATATAGAAAAAGGCTAAGAGGCATCACTAATTCATGGAAGAACCTTTTTGGCTACCAAAAATATTTTAATTGATGTTCACCAAGGCGAGCTTATTTTCTATGTTGGTGATGAAAAGGTTTCTTACAATGTACTAATGGAGGTAAAAAAAGTTTCATTAATGGAGCATGAAGATTGTTGTTCTTTGACAATAACGGATGATCACTTCGGCCTAGAAGATGGTGATATGAAATCTTATCCTTTCAGAAAAAATGTGTTCTGGAGGATGAAAAATTTGAAGAAGATCGGGAGGAAGTGTGATTTTTTAAAGTCCAAGGCAGCCACTATTGGAAAAGGGAAATTGTCCCAGATTTTTTAGAGTGAGCAGAGGTTCAGCCTATTATACCATCCATTCTCAAGGCTCCCCAGCTCGAGATAAAACCCCTCCCTTCCTCACTTACATATGGTTAATTGGGAGAGGAACATAAATTGCTGGTAATCCTCAATTCATAACTCTTATAAGATTAAGAGGGGGATTTTCTACAAGTCCTCGGAAGGTGAAAATAGGCTATCGGCTAGACAGTTGTTGATCTCAAGGGTATAATCCCCACTATCTGCACTTAAAAAGTACCTATGGAATAAGGGGAGAAGCATCCCGCCAACTGCAATGCCAACTGAACCCTCCTATGAAAGAAGTGGTCAAAAAGGAAGTGATAAAATTGCTTGATGCTGGTATTATTTACCCCATCTCCAATAGCTAGTGGGTGAGTCCCCTCTAGGTGGTGCCTAAGAAAGCCGGTATCATAGAAGTCACAAATGAAAAGAATGAGCTAATCCCTACTCGAATAGTCATGGGATGGTGGGTAAGTGTCGACTATCAGAAGTTAAATTATGCCACAAGGAAGGATCATTTCCACCTCCCATTTATTGATCAGATGCTTGAAAGATTGGAGGGGCATGAATTCTATTGTTTCTTGGATGGTTATTCAGGCTAAAACCAGATTTCTATCACCCCGAAAGATCTCGAAAAGAGCACCTTTACTTGTATGTATGGAACATTCGCCTACCACCACATGTCATTTGGAATGTGCAATGCTCCATCCACCTTTCTGAGGTGCATACTATCAATCTTCCATGATATGGCAGAACAGATTCTAGAGGTCTTCATGGATGACTTCACGGTATATGGGAAGTTAATTACCACTTGTCTGACGAATCTAGAGCTGGTTCTTGAGCGGTGTGAGCACACAAATTTTGTTTTAAATTGGGAGAAGTGCCATTTTATGGTACATCATGGAATTTTGATAGGCCATAGGATCTCGTTGCAAAGAATTCAAGTGGATCTGGAAAAAATTTAAGTAATCTCACAATTTCCCATTCCCACATTAGTCTGACCAATTTAGAGGTTTTTGGGGAACGTGGGTTTCTACCAAATATTTGTCCAGGATTTTTCCAAGATTTCTCATCATTTGACCAATCTACTAATTAAAGATGCAATATTTGAATTTTATGAGAATTGCATTGAGGCCTTCGAAATTTTGAAGGAGAAATTGGTCACCGCACCCATCATGATAGCTACGAATTAGGTGGAGAAGTTTTAACTGATGTGCGACGTGAGTGATTATGTTGTGGGGGCAGTTCTTGGGCAGTGGTTGAATCGTATTTTCAGATCGATCTACTCTTCTAGTTGTGCATTAAATGAAGCAGAATTTAATTATACCACAACGGATAAGGAAATGCTAGCTGTGGTTTTTTTATTTGATAGATTCCACTCTTATTTGGTGCTTTCCAAAGTAGTGGTTTACACAGACCGTGCCACGTTGAAGTATTTTTTGAATAAGAAAGATGCTAAACCATGGCTCATCTATTGGGTGCTTCTCCTGAAGGAGTTTGTCTTGGAAATTAACGACATGAAGGGTCGTGAACATGTTGTGGCTGATCACCTCTCCCGGATGGAGCTACTACACTTAAAAAGAGAAAAGACTAGGAAATCAAGGAAGATTTTCCAGATGAGCAGTTATTTTCTGTTGGAGCCCCACCTCATCCATGGTTCGCCGATATTACTAACTACTGAGCAACATGATTCGTCCACCCGGACTTCTCATTTCAACAGAGGAAGTAGATTTTATTGGAGGTGAAGTGATATTTTTGGGAGGACCGCCTGATTTTCTGCTCATGCGGTGATGGGATCATCCGTCGTTGCATCCCGGAGGAAAACAATTCAATGTGTTTTCGAGTTCAATCACTCTTCTCCTATGGGAGGAAATCATGGACCATATCGCATAGTTTCCAAGATCTTACATTATGGTTTCTTCTGGCCCACCACACATAAGGACACACGTCATTTTATTTTATACTGTGATTAATGCCAGTGGACAGAAAATGGCGAACGTCGTGTTGAGATTCCGCAACACCCGATACTTGAAGTTGAAATTTTTTATGTATGGGGAATCGACATCATGAGTCTATTTCCCCCATATTTTGGGCACACATACATCTTGGAATGTGTTGATTATGTCCCTAAGTGGGTGGAAGCGGTAGCAAAGACTCAAAATACAGCTCAGGTGGTTGTCACTTTTCTAAAGAAGAATATATTCAGTCAGTTTGGGACACCGCAGGTGTTGATTAGCGACTACGGAACTCATTTTGACAATACACTTATGAGAAATGTGCTTCAAAAGTATGGAGTCAAGTGCAATCAAGGGACGCCCTACCACCCACAATCTAGTGGTCAGGTGGAAGTGTCCAATCGTGAGCTGAAAAAAATACTTGAGAAAACGGTGAGTGCAACCAGAAAGGATTGGTCAAAGAAATTGGATAATGCTTTATGGGCTTACCAGACAGCTTTCAAGACACCCCTGGGCATGTCACCTTTCCAATTAGTCTATGTAAAACCCTACCACTTACGGTTGGAGATGGAACATAAAGCCTACTGGGCCATCAAGGCCCTCAACTATGATCTCAAGGTAGTAGAGGAAAAGAGGAAATTTCAATTGACAGAGCTTGACGAGATTAGGTGGGAAGCCTATGAGAGTGTAACATTATATAAGGAGAAGACAAAGGCGGTCCATGACTGCATGATATCCTAGAAGTATTTCCAGCTAGGTGACAAAGTTTTACTCTTTAACTCTCGCCTTATGATTTACCCAGGAATGTTAAAGTCTCGATGGTCGGGACCCTTCACGGGGATTACGGTCTTCCTCCATAGAGCGTTGGAAGTGGCTGATGCTGATGGGAAAACATTCAAAGTCATCTGACAGCGCCAAAAAAGATACTATAGCATGGATGACATGGTGGGAACATTTTCCTCCATGCAATTGGAAAAGCTCAAGGCCTAGGTAATTTGAGCTCAAGACAAAAAGCATAGCACTGACCAGGAGGTATCCTGGCATTTTGAAAAATTTTCTATTTAAATTCTTTATTTGTTTGAGTGTGCTTAAGACTGCATGCTAGTGTGTTTTTCTATTCCTGAGTGTTATAGTTATAATTTTTCCAATTCGTGATGTCTTGTGGAATTTGTTTAATGCAAGTCTCAGAATTTCAATGGAAAATATCAAAAAAAAGTTATCATCAAAAACGGGAACAAAGATTTTACTAAAAAGTGGGTGTTTTCATTTTCAAAGGGGGCCATTTTTCTTAATTACTTCACAGGGAACCAACCACATGGTTGTTGAAAGATTTATCAAACCATGCGCTAACCGTTCCACATTGACTCTTATAGGTAGTGTCTTCTGTACGGTTGTCGCATGGTTTTCCAAAACGTGCACCCAAAACGTGCGGCAACAAAAAACCTAAAAAGTTTTTTAAAATTGATGGGCCCTACATTACACTTTTGGCGGAAAATTCGTGTATTCGGTATGATGCGGTGGAGTTCATGGAACTACCTGCCGCTCCTTATTTTGATATTACCCTGCTCCTCCGGATGAGGATGATGGTCCCCGACAGTGTGTAACTCAGCCTATGCACAGGTCATGGGGCCACACCAGATACACCAATGCCTGAGGGCCAGGCAGCATAGGAGGACCTAGCTGAGCCTACGGCTACCCACCACTCCCCATCCTAGGAGCCTCATCATTCCTTTATAGCCTCCTCCCACCCTTCCGGGCCGCCACCAATTTACCCACCATATCCTTTCTACCTAGTCCTATAGGGAACCCCATATTCTGACCCAGACCTCTTCTGGAAGTGGCAGTAAGATCAATATTCCATGTTCCACTGGTATCTAGAGCGGTCTAGGATGGAGGTAGAGGGCCTTAATCTTGCAGATCTTCAGCCTCCCGCCTTATTTGAAGTTGTGCCCCACCAACCCCCATTGTACTACATGTCAGGACCTGATGCTCCGACGGGCGGGCCATCTACTACCATAGCTCCCACTGACACTATGGGCCTTCCCCCACCTACCTCTGATCCGATATGGGATGCTGCTGCACATGATATCTTTTACGCTCACCCTGACCCCTGACCATCTGTTATTGCATGTTCTTATTTTGTTCTTTGATGTGCCTTTTGACCTATCTTGAACTATCATATACTGTCTTTTTATTGGGGTACTGTTTTTACCTGTTTTGGTGTGATTATGTGATGAGATTCAATTTTCAACTGTTGATATTGCTTTTTCTTGCTTCACTTGTATGGTACTTTTTGACCACAATTGTTTCATATGTTCCATGCCATCCATTTTTCCATTCATCTGGCTCTCGCAGACAATCTGATTGTCCCACATACTAGTTCCAGGGGTGTTTTTCACTTTTCATCTTTTTACATTTTTCTTTTATCGTCCCATGTCATGCTCATTTTCCCACCCTTTTCTCCATTATTAACATCGCGGGGGACCGTGCTCTGTTTTATGTGTGGGGGTGGGATTTTAATTGGAACCCCATTTTGATTGGTTGATTGCCCAATTACTTAGGGTAGAATATTTTTCAGGTGTGTCTAAAGTTCTGTTATAGATTTCATGGTATTATACCAATTAGCTAAAACATAATTTTGACAATTATCTCTAAAAATGGCTTATATGTTTGGATTGTTAAACCTAGTTTTTGATGTGAATAAACTCTGTAATACTTCAAAAGGAGCATTTAGCGAGTCATTTAGAAAAACAATATATTTAAAAATTATTTTAGTGATTGAGTAATTTGAATTAAGAAACCCCTTAAAATGGAAGTCGAATTGTGTATAAAGAGAGGTGAGGTTTTGGGAATTGTTTTCTCCGCACTTATGGCTATTGCGCGGTCATAAGTTCATGAACTCTTTACTTGCTCAAAAAATTTCATCATGTATTGACATGCGATTATTGGGAAAAATTTGATGCTACTATCTCACACCATTACAAATAAAAATATACATTTTGAGATATGAAAAGGCATGACCAATACTTTTGATGACCTTTCATCATGTTCCAAGTAATGTAAGTCAATGAGGGTGTGTGACCTATAAAAGTTATAGCCCACCATTTTGAAATGAAGAAACCTAGGTTTAGCCAATCTAAGTGTATAACGAGTAGAAAATGGAGGTAGGAACTCTCTTTTAATTATGAAGGGCAAATACATTTTTAAGAAAAAAATTTATTTATGAATGAACGGTTAACTATTTTGGATTAAAGTCAACTTTTTTTCCTAACTTCATAGACTTTAGAAGCATGATGTATGAATGCTGTAATTTTTAACAGTAATTAGTTCAAAATTCATATTCGCTTAAATGGTATAATCGGTGATATTTCTACCTGTCTCTTTAGTGACACATTGGTCATGACTGTCAATGCTTTTGTTTGAGGACAAACAACTGATCAAGTGTGCGGGAGTTTGATGCACTGTTGTGCATACGGAATTTCCACCTACTTTAACATCTATAAATTCGTTTTTTGGATGGTTTCAACATGATTTTCACATTGATAATGTATCTTGATAGGTTCTTCGGTCATTAAAGGATAAATCATGGATTCTTTGAAGTTTTGAGATTTAGAAGGGAATTAGAGGCGTAAGGATCCTTTTCCCCCTGATGATGTTGGATGGGAGCTTTTTGGATCAACCACTTGATGTGTAGAACAGAAAACCAAGGGATTTAAAAGGCCAAAATGACCCACACGATTACCGCACGGTTTATACAAACCGTGTGCCAACTGTGTGGGAGGAGATTCCCCTTTCAGAAGGGTCTGCACGGTTATCACACGGTTTACCAAACCGTGCGGGACCTATAGAGAAAAATCATGCGGCTCAAAGATTCAAGGTAGAAGATCATGCATGGTTGGCGCGCGGTTTACAAAACCATGCGACCAAACCGTGCGGATGAAGGATTTGATACAGAAGCTCTCACACGGTTGGCGCACGGTTTACCAAACTGTGCGCCTAAAATTTGCATGCCACTCTAGCTTCCTTCTTTTTTGCTTTTCCACTTTCCACCAACTCCTTGACCTGGGATATCCTTTGTGTATTTCTTTAGGAAAACTGGAAAAATCCCCTTTTTGACCTGGGAGACCCTGGGGAGTGAAATCAAGAGGAAGGGGGAGAGGAGGAGAGAGGATATTTTGGATGGGCAACTGGTTATGGTTCTTGTATGATTTGTATTGCTATTTTTTCTTTCTGTTCAATTGTAATGAATTCCATGATGCATTGTAGTGAGGTTCTAAATCTTTCATTCATGAGTAGCTAAACCCTTCCCTTGTGTTGGGGGTGGGAGAAATGTGGGTTTGTTAGAACCATTTTCTTTATTATTGTATTTGTTCATACTCTCTCATCTAATTCTCCCATTAATTCTATATTCTATTTCACTGGAAACATCCATGTCAGACCAAGAATAGATTTTCCAGCGATCTTTTGGAGAATTACGATGAGAATATCCATGACTATTCGATATCCTTGCTATTTCTAGAGGGTTGTTCTTAACATAATAGTCAGTAGAACTCAATTTCCGGACCAAGGAATTTATTTCTACTGACTTGATCGGGACATTCCAGACTAAGGGAGTTCCGACACATATAAAACACAAGAATGTCAGTTATTATGAACAGTACAATGTAATAAGGAAAATAGTTTTAGGGTCCCACATGTATGCCCATCCCCAACACATTCTCATTATTATTCATCAAAAATTTATTATTAATCAATCTTCAGTTTTAGGTAATCTGTAGTGAATTAGGCAAGATCTAGTAACAAGTCTTCTTTTAATATCTGAATCATTGACCCACCAAATCATATTTAAATTCAGCATCTTCACCAAGTGACTTCAATTCAAGAAAAATAAAATGCCAACATCGTTTCCCTATGGACCGACCCCGTACTTGCCAACTGTACTAGTCTAAGTTATGGAATTTAATTTTTCTGAAAAACAAGATAAACACAAATGACCGGTCATTTATATAGTGTAAGGGATGAGGGTTTTCATAATATTGTAATCATTAATTAATTATTCATCCCTAAGACAAGAAATAGTGATGATTACATGATAAAAAATATTTATAAGTGTATTTTAGTTATACATAATATCCATTTACATCATACATGACTCAAGAATGATACAGAAATGTTTCTATTTAGCATATTTCATAAATTAGCAAATTTTAATATTGACCAAAAATTCAAGTATTTGATAGAAATACTTAAAATTTACCCTAACCATTTTTTGGCGTGTAGAATCAAAAAATGGAATCCATTTTAAAAAAATATTTTTCTAAATATGAGAAATTTAATTTTTAATTAAAATCATTATTCAATCAAAAAATACCAACACTTAAATATTCATCTATGTTTTTAAGGTGGCTAAATATATTTATAGTTTCATGGGTAAGGTTACCATTCATAAGGGTAATATTACTATTCATAAGTGAATGTTAGTATTCATAAGGATATGTTACTCTTCATAAGGTTAATTTACAATTCATAAAAAAATTAAGTTGGTTCTATCAGACTCCAAATATCACCCTGATCACAACCATGTATGTCTGTTTCTCAAAATTGAAAACATAGAAGTGGAAAATTTAATTTTAATGGCTAGGTTATGACTATAACCTAAATAAACAATTATTTTTCCAAGAGACTCAGATCTTTAGTCAATATAGTCTATCTTATTAATTGAATGTATTTAAGAGAAACATATGCTAAAATTGTTTCGATATTATATTTTTCTTACCTTCAGAAATTTCATCCTAGAAATTTATCAAGCATAAAACCCTTTAAAAATATGTTGGTTTTTATTATTCATAACATACTAATGTTCCAACATTACATCCCCCAATTTATGGTTTCTCCAATTAAAATTTACTAGTCGAGTTTTCTGATTTCTCAATACATTCTATCTTGTGTCAAGAATCTCGATAGGCTCTTCAAAGTTTGAAAAATCAAGTTCCAACTCTATTTCATTATAGGTGAGTACATGAATTGGGTATTGAATTTATTTCTTTAACAACAACATGTGGAACACATTATGATCTTTGGAGACACATGGTGGCATTGCTCAATGTCAAACTGTATCTCCAGTTATTTCAAGAATTTCGAACTGTCAGATGTACTTGGGGCTCAGTTTCCCATTCTTACTAAACCCTAATACACCCTTCCATGTAGATACATTTATAAACTCATGATATCATTATTAAAATTCCAAATTCTTTCTTTAATTGTCAGAATAACCCTTTTTATTAATCTGGGATACTTTAATGTGGGCCTGATGTTTCTTTACTTTTTCTATTGTCTCTTCAATAAGTTCTAGGCCTATATATTTTCTATCACCAACATCATCCCAACAAGTTGGAGTTCGACACCTATTAGCATCTAAATTTTTATATGGTTCCATTTGAATGCCATAATAGAAACTACTATTGTAGAAAAATTTCACCAATGGAAAGCGTTGATCCCAAAAACCACGAAAGTCAAAAGATAATGATCTCAACATTTCTTCCAATATTTGAATATCCCTTTCAGACTGACTAAAATTCTGGGGGTGATAAGAAGTAATCCTATGGAGGCCAGTATCCAAAGCCTTTTGTACACCTATCCAAAAATTTTATATAAACCGGGTATCTTGATCAGAAACAATAGATAGAGGTGCACCATTAATTGTAACAACATCATTAATATAAAATCTTTTTAGGCACTCAAGTGTTAAAAACTCTCTTGTAAAAATTAAAAGTGCAGTTTTTGTGATATGATCAACAATCACCCATATTTCATCATTCCATCTTGGTTTCCTTAGTAGTACTGTGACAAAATCCATTTCAATTACATCCCACTTCCACATAAGAAGGGGTAGATGTTTTATGACCCCTCTAGGATGTATTTTCTATGCATTCACTTATTGAAAAACTAGACACCTTGACACATAGTCAGAAATTTCACACTTCATGTTATCCCACCCTAATTTTTCCTTCATATGCCTATACATATCAGTGCTACCAAGGTGTATAGTGAAATTTGATCTATGGGAATCATATAATAGATCCCTTTTTACCTCAGGTAATTAATGAACACATAACCTCTTCCTAAATTTCATAGCTCCATCCACATTCACAATGTCTGTCAATATACCATCCTTGAAAGCTTTAATTTTCTTTTCTAGATTCTCATCATCATATTGAGGGATTTTTATCTTCTATAGTTAAGATATTTTTTCAATCATTTCAATGATTAAAGAGGTTTCCCCTTACAAAACAATTCCCATATCCATATTTAGTAGATCCATTAATATAGGATCTCCTTTAATCCTCATTTGGTTCAGAATTCAATGATCTTTCCTTCTTAATGCAACTTCCACCTTATTTTACTTTCATGGGGTGTATTGTATTGAAAAATCATAATCTTTGATTAAATCATTCCATATCCTTTTCCTCATGTTTAGTTCTTTCTTTGTAAAATTTTTTTTCAATCTCTTCTGATCTGTATATATGCCACATCTTTCACCGTAGAGATAATGTCTCCATATTTTGAGAGCATAGACTATGGATTCTAACTCAAGATCATGAGTTGGATAATTTTTCTCATGATTCTTCTACTACCTTGATGCATAAGCCATAAATTTTATATTTTTCATAAGGACACAACCTAGTTCATTCTTTGATGCATCATTATATATCGCAAATAAATCACTTCTAGATAGAAGAGTCAAAATTAAAGGATTGACCAATATTCATTAAAATTCTCTAAGTAATTATGTACATTAATTCTTACAAACAAACTTAACCCCTTTACATGTAGTCTTGGTTAGCAGGATATCCAGCTGGGCGAAATTCTAAACATAACACTGATAGTAATATGCTAAGCCAATAAAAATACGTACCTCGGTCAGGTTCGTTGGTGTGCACCACTATTGGATTGACTTTATATTCACAGTTTCAACTAAGATTCCTTCCTTAGTGGCAATATGGAAAAGAAAATCAACTTATTTAATCCAAATTTAACAATTTCTATACATCCCATAATATTCATTTCTTATAAGAGTTTTCAGAATAATCCTCAAGTTATTCTCATGGTCTTTATAGTTTTAAGAGTATACTAGGATATCATTAATAAATACCACAACAAATTCATCAATATGTTCCTTGAAAAATATATTAATTAGATCCATGAAATTAGAGGTTTCATTAGATAGCCCCAAAATAATTATTGTAATCTCATAATACCCATACCTAGTTCGAAATTCTATCTTTGGAATATATTCCTTCCTCACACATAGCTGATTATATCTAGATTGAAGGTAAATTTTCGAAAAATATTGGGCTCCATGAATTTCATAAAATAAATAATCAATTCATGGTAGAGGAAAATTGATCTCTATTGTAAAATAATTGATTTCCCAATAATCAATGAATAGCCTTAGGGGTCCATATTTCTTCGTGACAAAGAGGATAGGATCTCCCCATTGAGAAACAATGGGTCGAATAAATACTTTGTCACTGTATTCCTCTAGTTGTTTCTTTAGATCCACCAATTCCATGGTGACCATTCTTATAGATATTATTTTATATATGTCTTGAAACATGAATTAAATCAATAGAGAACTCAAACTCCCTCTCTGGAGGATGTACAAGAAAATCCTCTATAAATAAATCAACATATTCATGCGCAATAGGTGCATATTAATTTTATGTTTTCATTCCACACCCATAGATATTTTGTTTTTATATTCTCAAAGAATTGTATTTTGTAGAGCTATTGGGGGTAGATCTAGATATGAACCATATGGTGAGGTTTATGCATTAAAGAAAAGGGATTCTACACCATTCCCACAAATTGTAACTTCCTTATTCTTGAAATAGATCTTCTCATCTTAATTTGATAGAAAATTCATATCGAGAATTATATAATAGTCAGTCATTGGTGTGACGATAAGGTTAGCAACCAAAGAATGATTATGTGTCATGAGGGGGACTTATTGACACATCTTTGTTGCGATGATGCTTCCCTTATGAGTTTTGACTAACATCTTTTTTATTAAATAAAATTGGATGTGTCTAATTTTATTGGAAAACTAGGAAGATAAAAATGAATGATATTATTAAAAATATAATAAATAATTATCTATGTTTGATGAAAAAATTAATGTACCTTCCACCACATCATTAGGAACTTCAAATTTAATTCATCTAATTGTAGAAGCATTCCCTTGCTCTCCTGGGAAGTTATGAGGAATGTTTTCTTGGCTCATAGGAAACTCATTTTAAATGTTTATCATCTCTCTAAAATTGTGTCATTCAATATCATTGACTTGTCTCTTCCCCTTTCATTCACTAGATTTATTACCCTTTACTACATACTTATACCAAGCTCCCATTTCATTCAATAATTTCCTAGGATGATTCATTCCACAGTTCTCACAAAATATAAATTGATTCATTACCTTCTTCTTCATTGTCACTTCAGCTTTTCCATGGTTATTAGAATTACACTTCTTATCTTGATTTACCTTGAACATATTTGATCTAGAAAATTCCATCTCTGTTTTCATGGAATTTAATAAAATTTCATCGTTTGATGAAAATTTTTGAGAAGCCATTGTCCATTGAATACTTTTCATAATACCTTTAAAGAAATGATAAATCTTGTCCTCTAATTCATGTGTGTAATCTATAGCATTCCTTGATAATCTTTTCAATTCATACTCATACTCTTCAACACTCTATTCCTCCATTTTCTTTAGTCTAATGGACTTCCACTTCATTTGAGTTTGTTTCCCATGAGGGAAATACTTGTTGAAGAATATTTACTTAAAATTTATCCATATTATATCATCTATTTATTCTTCCCCAGTGGTATTCTGGATGAAGGCCCACCATTGATCAGCATAATCCTTCAGGCAATATACTGCCAGTACTACCCTTTCATTATCATTGCATCATAATTCCAGAAATATCTTGTCAAGGGACTTGATCCACTGCTCATCTACCACCGGATTTGTTGTCCCACTAAAATATGGGGTCTTTAGTCACGTGAAAGGATCCATTACATTTGTACCATGGTAATTCGAGACAACCTGAGTATGTTGTCCCCATATAGCCATGATCTGATCCGCTCCAACATTTACTGTGTTGAATTACTCTATGGGGAAGTCCCTACATTTTACATGGGTATTTATTCCCCTAATTCCATTAGGCACCATCACTAAACAATGTAATACAGTAAATCAGGTCATAGTTTGTAATTTCTACCTAGAAAACACTTAACATAATCTGAAAATTTCTGCAAAACTAATCTCATAATCATAAATTTTCTTAATATTTACATTTATATCCTTTATAATGGTTGTAAATAAAATTATAATTATCCTAAACATATCCCGTAGGAGTGTCAAACCCGGTGCATAGTAAGGCCCATTTTCATGTACCAATATACCCCAGGTCAAGCCTAAAACTCCTTTTCATAGTTTTCACTCCTAGGTATATCTGTTCCTGAACTACCAACACTTTTATTATCCTGAGAGGGATGTATTTTCTAGAAAGATATAGATAATCTATTTTTTACAGAAATTTTAAGACGTTCTTGAATGTTTATCCTGAAATACTGTCATAGGGGTGTGTTCCCTAATCTATGTTTTCTAAATCCTATTTTCTAGTTTTATACTAAGCTTTCTCTGATACCAACTATCACACCCCCACTGTAGAAGTCTGAAGCCGGTGCATTACTTATTACATTTGCATGATTACAAGGACAAAAATGCTGAAGGAACGATCATTTTAGTAGTCTTGAAGAAAATAGATGCATACAAATTACTCATAATACATTAGTAAAGGTAAAAAAATAAAATACATAAAAAACTAATAAACTAAATCCTTGAGTACTCAATAAATGGTCTCATCTCCATAACATGTTGAAGGTAATCAAATGAAAGGGGTGAGCTAAAATTCTATGTAAGGGTTACAAATATGGAAAGCATTAATCAAACATAATTTAATTATAATCAAATCGGTATAGTCAATATCGAATGGTTAATAATTGAAAAGCACACACCATTAATAAATCGAGAATGAAACTGCATTCATATCTTTTGTCATAATGAAAACCTCATGGAGAGTAATAATTGAAAATTAATAAATAGGATTATTTTTAATTTGATGTCATGTATCTGAGACATGATACCAATATTCCATCAAAACGGTTTAAGTCTATGGGTAGACCCCTACGTAATTTTGTTTTGGAAATAATCTCAAAGGGTTTGTTTCCAACTGATTTGTCTCATGAGACATGTCGATGCACCGAGGGTATATAGCAGGTTTTACCCACCACTGAAAGTCCAAATAATTCATTATAAATAGATTTGATACAAGTAAAATATGCCCTTTCATTATCATTATAAATCAGAGTATACAGAATCATCAATATTTCCATAGATATACAATATGCCAAATAAACACCGTAGGAAAAAGGGTATAATACGTAAGACAATAACCATATATATGATACTAGAATATTGATATATAATATATTTAAAATTTAAAATAAAAAATGATCCCATAGGGGAAGTAGGTATACCACGTAAGAATGATTGTAACGCCCCGAACCCAGTTACCTAGAGTCGGTGCATTTTTACATAACGTTAGAATGATCACAAAAGATCATGTCTCAAAGGACCATTTAGTTTATTAGCTTTGGAAATACTAGATATATTAATAAGTTTTAAATTACATTATAAAATAAAAATAAAAACAACAACATCTTGTCTCCATAGACCACAATCATATATCCTAAGACTATTCATGTTTGCCATTCATAAAATACGACTTCAAATCGTGGGAAAAATAAAACATAGAAAGGGGAGAGCTCAGATGCTTTGTAAGGATAAATATATAGTGAAAAAATTCATAAATAAGTTAAAACATTTAAGGAAATTTATAACTAAAACAAAATGATTTTAAACTTGATCATCAGCATAATATGGAAAAGGTAAAATTAAATAATGAAATTTACTTATTCACATGGATATTATACTAGTCTAATAATCACATGAAATATAAATAACCAATTTCAAAATGATGGAATACATAATTCCATATTATCATAACCACATAGTCACGACCTTGTTCAAAGACTAAAAATAAGATTTTTTTCAAGGCCTTGTTCCAAGACACTAGTTTTTCTCATGAGACCTACTGATGCATCGAGGATCTATAGTGGACTCCACTCATCACTTACAAATTCCAATGCATTCCTCATATGAAAAGGTTTAAACATAACATAAACATTTGTATTAAAAATAGCATAAGAAATGTCAATACTTTATCCATAAACCATGAATGTTATAAAATAACACATCCACAGTCAAACATATCACAAAACCATAAATACGAAATGGATGTTTTTTATCATAATAAATCAACTTCAAATAAGCCTAAAATCCCTCAAAGGATGTTGACATAGATTAAATCAAAACATTTTTAGAGAAATATCACTTTCTATTTTGAAATAATTTAAGGGTCACATAATTATAAAAAAGAAATTTATTTGGAAGATATTCATATAAGCTTGTAAGGTAAGCTTCGATGATGTTATAACGGCAGAAAATAGCTGCACCTACCGTATAAGTCAAAAAAACATTCATACCGTAAATTTGTCGAAAAGGTTAAAAAGAAAGTTGTTTGGAAAACAACAGGAAGATTCCTTTAAAAATTTATAAGGTAAAATAAGGGTATAAATGAATTTAACCCATATTCTAGTAAGTAGTAAAAAGGTTTTGAAATACATTTTTTGGAAAACACGGATGTGGATGATAAAGAGGTCGTAGTATATAATTACATATAAACAACGTTGAATAATGAAGAGGTTGTAGAATTAACCCTTACCTTGTACATTTCCTTGTTCAAGGGTAGGTTAACCTCCTGTATAATAGTTAAATAATTGTTATTAAATTATAATAGAGTCATATACATTAATATGATATCATATATGATCATCTAATATTTCTTTGTTAATAATATTTTAGTATTATCGTCATTTCGGGTGTTAACTTAATCATTTTCTTTCTATATGTTTTATTACATAAATTGTCTCTGTTATGGTTAGGTTGTATATTATTCATATATAGAATGATATCAAGTGCTTAAACATTATTTTTATACATCAAATGAAAATTAGTCTTGAATGGATACGATGGTGAATGAATCTAATCGCGTTCGTGGAGACGGTAGTCCGTACGTACGCACGAGCAACAATATCATTCTTTGGATATTAAAATCGTATATAATTGGATGGTATATAATGTATAAAGATTCATTATCATGTTAGATTAATTATTTACATTAGTTATACTCATTATTTTACCCATCCAAATGATGAAATGTTTGAATAACAAACTACACCATGACGTGGAGATGGTAAGCCGTACGAATGCACGTGTGCTGAATTTTTCATTCATAGGATGGATAAATTAGATAATATGGTTGTACCATTTTTATATTAACATCATAGTATATAGATGATACATGATATATTATTTTATAATGGAAACAACAATGAATGAAGATGTATTAGAAGAAATGAACTTGAAATAGGTGATGAAATATTTACCTCTTCTTCGGGTTCTTCCTTTTGATTTGATAAAAAGGGCTCCTTAGGTTGGCTTTTTGACTAAAGGAAGACCTCTAGGATGAAGGGAACAATGTTTAGAGGGTATCTGGTCAGCGGTTTTCTGAGAAAAATGGATTTGAAGGTGTGTATTTGCGGAAATGGGGAGTTCCCTTTTATAAGAGGGGTGAGAAGAACCATAGGAAAAACATAATATATTATTTTATAATAAATTTATATTTGTTTAATAATGCCTCCAAAGTGACTTATTTCGAGTCTAGGGTGGGAAAGGGTCAAAATCCAGTCAACAAATAGGTTTTAGACATGTTTTGTCACTATATTTTCTTTATCTTTTAGATTTAACTCTTACATAAATAGTTTGACATTTATCGTGTCTCTTTGTATTTTTATATTATATGGTTAATAAACTTACTATATACATCCAAGAGAACCCCAAGTGGTTCATTAATGATACACCTATCATCATATATTTCATTTGGCTGAAACATAGTTTTTTAGGAATAGAATATCAATTAATAATATAGTATTTTTTTTAAAACTCTTTTATGTCAATTTTGACACTATTTGGTGTTTTATTTATAATATCAATTATTTTAATATTTCATTCATTAGTTAATTACTGCATCATCATTGTGTCATAAATAAATTAAATTATTTAATTTCTAAAAAATATAAATAAAACACCATTATGTTGGAGATCTTTTTATTTTTCTAATTAATATTTATAGTCAAATTTATCTTCTGTTTATCCATATATTAAAAATGTTTTAGTTATTAAACATTGATTTTAACTCTTTTAACTCTCCTTTAAATAATAATAAGTGTCCTAATCTAATCCAAGTGGACCTAAAGGATCATATTATATTTCTAAGGTTGTTTTTGTTCAAATTACACTTATCTAATAGAATTGGGACATGTGTTAGTGTAATAATAATATCATTTTTACCCTTACTTACCCTATTTACTTTTAACCGTGGTAAATAAAAGTAAAAAGTTACTATTCACCAAAAAAAATTCCTTATTGAACCACATTTTACTTACTGATATCAACTATGTCTCTCATAATTTTGAATTTCCACTCATAGAAGCGGTAAAAATTATGTTTAATGTGAATTTTCAAATTCTCCTAGGAGATGGGTAAAAGACGATGAAAAGTTCAATAAAATTTTTATATATCTAAAATTATTATAAACTAAATCCAATGAATTACATTTAACATATATAGGTATTATGTATCTATTTTTACCTGGAATAAATTTATATAAAATAAATAATTATTTAAATAAACATTCGGTTTTAAACTATAACTCAGTGTTTTTCACTATTCATCAAAAATTGAATGTTTTCAAAAAAATACCAAAAATTCATCGTAAGATAATTTCGATATTCCGAATCCAAAAATGAAGTCCATTTCGAAAAATAAAATTTACAGAATTTCAAAAAGTGAGTATCACTATTCATAATGACTAGTTTGATTGGTTGTGGTGTGTTAGAACTCGAAGTTGCGTACAAAAAATTCTCCCTCGAAATTTCTAGAATATTACTCCATAAAAAGACTTGGGTAGTCCTTCATCATAAGTTCCTCGATTTCCCACGTTGCCTCTTCAATCTTATGGTTTCTCCATATAACTTTTACCAGACGAGTTATACTGTTCCTCAACACTTGTTCACTGGTATCCAGAATCTTGACAGGCTCTTCACAATAAGATATATCAGGTTCCAGTTCAATTTCCCCATAGGTGAGTACATGCGTTGGGTCAGGTAGGCATTTTCTCAACAATGATACGTGGAATACATCGTGAACATTGGAAATACTATGCGGTATTTCCAAACGACAATCTACATCCCCAATTCATTCTAGAATTTCAAAAGGTCTGATGTATCTGGGACTTAATTTTCCTTTCTTACCGAATCGAATAACACCCTTCCGTGGAGTTACCTTCAATAAAATATGGTCTCCGACCTGAAATTTGAAATCCTTGCTTCGGTTATCTGCATAGCTCTTCTGCCTACTTTGAGCTTCTTTGATGTGGGTTTAAATTACCTTTACCTTTTCCATTGTTTCCTCAACTAGTTCAAGGCCTACGAGTTTTCTTTCACCGACATCGTCCCAACAGGTTGGTGTGAAACATCTCTTTATGTATAACACTTCATATGGTGACATGTAAATACTTGAATGGAAGCTATTGTTATAAGAAAATTCTACCAGAGGTAAATATTAGTCCCACATACCTTGAATGTAATGTGAGAAAGACCTAAACATGTGTTCTAAGGTTTTAATAGCCCATTATGATTGTCCATCAGTTTGAGGGTGGTAGGAAGTGCTCAAATGAAGTTCAGTATCCAGGGCTTTCAGAAAAATTTTCCAGAACCTTGATGTAAAACATGGATCATGGTCAGAAGCAATTGATAGGGGTGCTCCATGAAGTTGTACAACTTCATCAATATATAATCTTGCTAAAAAAATCAGGTTGTAAATCTTCTCTTACAGCAAGAAAATGTGTTGACTTGGTAAGATGATCAACAATGACCCATATTGCATCATTCTTTCTAGGAGTCTTCGGTAATCCTGTGACAAAGTCCATCGTAATATTATACCATTTCCAATCAGGTATGGGAAGAGGTTTCATAAATCTTCCAGGATGTTTCCTTCTAGATTTCACTTGTTCACAAACAATATATCTTGACACGAAATCAACAATCTCCCTCTTCATGTTGTCCCACCAAAAATGTTCCTTCAAATCCCTATACATTTTGGTACTTCCAGGGTGTATAGAGAAATTTGAACTATGAGAATCATCCAACAATTCCCTTTTTAGATCAGGTATATCGAGAACACAAATTCTCTTACCAAATTTCAAAATTTTATCTTCATACACAAAGTCACTCAGTCTCCCATCATTCACAGCTTTCATCTTCTTTTGAAACCCATCATCATCAGCTTGAGAACTTTTTATCCTTTCTAATAAAGATAGTTTGACAACCATTTGAAAAATTATTGATGATCCACATTCCATGGTTTTTCCCATATCCATTTTTATTAGATCCATGAGAATTGGATCCCTTTCCACTCTCATATTGTTTAAAACTCCACGATCCTTTCTGCTCAATGCATCTTCCACTCTATTTTCCTTCCTCGTGTGATAGTGTATCGTGAAATCACAATGCTTAAGTAGTTCAAGCCTTCTCCTTTTCCTCATGTTGAGATCTTTCTGTGAGAAGATTTACTTAAAACTCTTGTGATCGATATATATCTCAAATTTTTCACCATAGAGATAATGTCTCCATATCTCCAAAGCAATGATTACAGATGATAACTCAAGATCATGTGTAGGATAATTTTTCTCATTAATTTTTAACAATCGTGATGCATAAGAAATAACCCTATAATTCTTCATAAGGACACAACCATATCCTTTCATTGAATCATCACTATAAATAAAAACCCATCATACCCAGATGGTGGAGCTAATATAGAAGAATTGACTAATATTCTCTTCAGCTCATCGATACATTCTTCACAATCTGTTTTCCAAACAAATTTGACCCCTTTATGTGTGAGCTTCATTAATGGGTTACCCAATCAAGAAAAATTCTATATGAAATGCTGATAATTACCTACTAAACCAATAAAATTGTGTGCCTCGGTTATACTCGTTGGTGCTGGACATTCATGGATTGCCTTGGTCATAGAAGGATCAACAGAGATTCCATCCATAGGGACAATATGTCCATGAAATTAAATCTCATGATGCCAGAATTCACACTTGCTAAACTTCCCATATAATTCATGTCTTCTAAGAGTATTCAGAATAATGCACAAGATATTTTCATTATCTTCATATCTTTTGAAGTATACCAAGATTTCATCAATAAATACCACTACGGGATCATCAAGATATTCATTTAAAACATTATTCATTAGATCCATGAAGACAGAGGGTGCATTAGTCAATCCGAAAGGCATTACTATAAACTCATAATGGTCGTACCTGGTTCGAAATGCCTTCTTCGGAATTTCTTCCTTATTCACACACAACTGATGATATCCAGATCAAAGGTCAATCTTTGAAAATTATTGACCTCCATGCAGTTGGTCTAATAAATCATCAATGCAAGGTAGGGGATACTTGATCCTTATTTTTATAGAATTGATATCCATATACTCAATGCACAACCTCATAGATCCATCATTCTTCTTAACAAATAGAAAAGCGGCTCCCCATGGAGAAAAACTAGGGTGAATAAATCCCTTATTACTCAATTCTTTTAGTTTATTCTTTAGTTCCACTAATTACACAGTAGCCATTCTATAAGGGGTCTTTGATATGGGCCTTGAACCAAGAATTAGGTCAATGGAGAACTCAATTTCTCATTCTGGAGGATATCCAGGTAAATCCTATGGAGAAACATCAACATATTCTTGCACAATAGGCACATGCTCTATTCAAAAATTCTTTTCCTCACCCATAGTTATTTCATTCTCTCCATCCCCAATAATTGAATTTAGTTGAGCTATTGGGGGTGGATCTTGATAAGAATTAGTTTGTGACATTTATGCTCTAAAGATAAGGTGTTCATTATCATCATCATCAAAAATAGTAACCACCATGTTCTTAAAATAAATTTTTGCATCATGGTTCGAAAGCCAATCCATACCGAGGATTATACCAAATTCAATCATGTGTATGATAATGAGATCAGTAGATAAAGACTATTTATATGCCTTAATGGGAAATAATTGACAAAACATTTTAGCAATGATACTTCACATATGAGTTTTGACTAACAAATCCCTTGTTAAATCAAATTGGAAATATCTAATTTTCATAGAAAACCGGGACGATATGAAACGATACGATGATCCAAAATCAAATAAAGCATTGGATAAACTTGAAGAAACCATTAAATTACCTGTCACTACGTCTTTCAGGGCGTCAACCTCAGCAGCAGTGATAGCGTAAGCTTGGCCTTGACCCCTTTGCCGCATCTGAGGTAAGTTCTCCTGATTCTTAGGACATTCATTTCCATAATTCCCCCTTTCTCTACAATTATAGCATTCAACATCAACAGCCTCTTTATTCCCCTCGCAATCACGAGCTTGGTGGCCTTTTTCACCACACTTGTGACAGACTCACATTCCCTTCAGACAAGTACTAGGGTGTTTCATCCCACGTTAAATGCAGGATGTATATTCAACTTTTCCATTCTTCCCCTTATTTCCAATTCTAGAGTGTTCAGCAGATATCTTCTTTTCTTTCTTTGTATTAAAGTCATAAGACATAGAGAATTATTTTTTTCTCTTGATAGCACATGAGACAATATCCTGGTATGATGAGAAATATTGTCAGACTAAAGCTCAATGGAGAAATGGTTTTAACCCATCAAAGAAACGATCAATCTTACTTCTTGGGTTATGTATATAATCTGCTGCATTCCTCGATAACCTTGTAATGTTAGATTTTTACATTGCGACATTCTCATCATCCTTTTACCTCAGACATAGAAATTGTCTTTCCATATCTGCTCGATTGCCATGAGGAATGTATTTTTATACAAAGAGTTCTTTAAACTCTCTCCATTCCATATTTGATACTTCTTCATCTTCCTTTGTGTTTTGAATTAGTGACCACCATTGATCGGCATCTCCAGTGAGGCGATAAACTACCATGACAACTTTCCCTCTTTCACTACTCCCCAAGGCATAGAATATTTTATCTAGGGAATTTATCCATTTCTCAGCTACTAATGTATTTGTACCCACATTGAATGTTGGTGGTTTTTGTATCATTAAGTTATCTAACATTTATCATCCATGTTGCGTATCAGGGTGCTCCATACGAGTAAGGTTATTATTCATAACCTGAGTCTGTTTTCCAAGTATGGTGATAAGCTGATCATCACCAGTTGTATCACCATCTCCAGTATAATTATCTTGATTACGAGGGAAATCCCTACATGGAGTGTGTGCATTTATATATTTTCCATTCCTTCCACTATGCGCCATTTCTAAACAATGGCATACACCAGATTAGTTTATGAATCGCAATACATAATTCCAAACTTCTAACATACTTAACATAAATTGAACGGTTTTATAGATATAATTCATAATCATAAAAAAGGTTTCTTTTATGAGGTATATACTCATAAATCTTTCATAATTTTTTGTAATGAAATCATGAATTATCCTAAGAATATCCCCCAGTAGTGTCATAACCAAAAGTGTAGCAAGGCCTATTGTCGTGTACCATGATACCTTGTGTCAATCCCGAAACACCTTGTAGGATTTTTCACTCCTAGGTACATCTATATCAGATCCACCTCTACCTTCTCGTATCCAGAAAGGGATGTATTTCTCGGAAAATACACAAAATCTATACTTTACCAAAATTATAAAATGTTCTTCTATACTAATCCTCAAAGACTGTCTTAGGGTAATATGCTATAATCAGAGTTTATCAAAATATAGCTTCCATGGATAGTACTAAAATGCTTTTGATACCAACTGTAATGCCCCAACCCCTGTAACCTAGAGTCGGTGCATTGTTATGTAACATTGGTCTGATCACAAATGATCAAGTCACGAAAGACTGATTAGTTTAGTATCCTTGGAAATACTAGATACATTCATATGTTTTACATTATATCATGAAATTAAAACAACAAAAACTACAAAATCATTTCTTCATAGACCACACACATATCCCCTCAGACTATTCCTACAGGTCAGTCATAAAACACTTCTTCAAATCCGGGGAAAAATAAACCATAGAAAGGGGTGAGCTCAGACGCTCAATAAGGATAACAATATAGCGAAAACTTTTATAAATAAGCATAAACATTTAAGGCAATGTATAACTAAATTCAACTCCTTTTAAACATGAACTTAATCTTAATATAGAAAAGAAAAAATGAAATAATTCCATTTACATATTCACATTGATATTCTACTGGTCGAATAATCACATGCAATATCAATAACCACTTTCAAAATGATGGAATGCATAATGCCAGACTATCATAACCACATAGTCAAGGCCTTATGCCAAGACTAAAAATAGAATTTTTTTCAAGGCCTTGTGCCAAGACACTAGTTTGTCTCATGATACCTACCGATGCATCGAGGATCTATAGTGGGCTCCACCCATCACTTACTTAGTCCAATGCATTCCTCATATCAAATGGTTTAAACATAACATAAGCATTCATATTAAAACTAGCATATGAAATGTCAATACAATATCCATAAACCATGAATGAAATAAGATAACACATCTATAGTAAAACCCATCACAAAACCTTCAATACGAAATGGATGTTTTGTATCAAAATAAATCAACATCAAATATGCTTAAAATCCATCAAACGATGTTGACATGAATGAAATTAAAACCTTTTTAGAGAAATACCTCTTTCTATTTTGAAATCATTTAAGTGTCACATAATTATAATGAAAACATTTATTTTAAAGATATTATTATAAGCTTTTAATGGAATATTTGATGATTTTATAATGGTGGAAAATTGTTGCACCCTCCCTATAAGTTAAAAATACATTCTAACCTTAAATTTGTCGAAAATGTCAAAAATTACCTTGTTTGAAAAATGACTGGAAAATTCCTTTCAAAATGTATAAGGTAAAATAAGGGTATAAAAGACTTTAACCCATAGTCTAGTATGTATTAAAAATGTTTTGAAATACATTTTTAGGAAAACATGGGTGTGGATGATAAAGAGGTCCCATTAGATAATTGTATATAAACAACCTTGAATAATGAAGAGGTTGTAGAATTAACCTGTACGTTGTACTTTTCGTTGGTCGAGGGTAGGTTAACCTCATGTATAGTAGTTAAATAATTCTTATTAAATTATACAATAATCATATACATTAATATGATATCATATATTATCTTCTAATATTTCTTTGTTAATAATATTTTAGTATTATCATCGTTTCGGGTGTTAACTTACTCATTTTCTTTTATATGTTTTGTTACATAAGACATGTTTTTTATGAGTAGGTAATATATTATTAATATAAAGAATGATATCAAGTCCTTAGAAATTTTTTTTAACATCAAATGAAAATAATTCTTGAATGGATACGATGGGGAATGAATCTAATCGCGTTCGTGGATATGGTAGTCCGTACGTACGCACGAGCGACAATACCATTATTTTGATATTAAAATCGTATATAATTGTATTTTATATCATATATACAGAATAATTATCATGTTATATTTATTATTAAATCAGTTATACTCATTATTATACCCATTCAAATGATGAAATGTCTGAATAACAAACTACCCCATGACGTGGAGACAGTAAACCGTACGTACGCACGTGTGGTGACATTTTCATTCATAGGATGGATAAAATATCTAATATGGTTGTACCATTTTTATAATAACATCACAGTATATAGAATATATTGGAGTTAGTATTTTAGATTGGAAACAACAAAAAAAGAAGAAGTGGAATAAGAAAAGAACTTGAAGTAGGTGTTGAAATATTTACCTCTTCGTCGGGTTCTTCCATTTGATTTGATCAAACGGGCTCTTTAGGTAGGCTTTTTAACTAAAGGAAGGCCTCTAGGATGAAGGGAGTAACGTTTAGAGGGTATATGATTAGGGTTTGGCTGATCCAAAAGGCTTTGAATGTGTGAATTTGGGGAAAGGTGGAGTGCCCTTTTATAAGAAGGGTGGGGGGAACCTTATGAAAAACATAAAATATTATTTTATAATAAATTAATATTAGGTTTATAATGGATTCAAAGTGACTTATTTCTAGGTTAGGGTGGGAATGGGTCGAAATAAACTCAACCAGTAGGTTTTAGATAGGTATGGGTCACAATATTAACTTTATCTTTTTGATTTAACTCCTAGTTAAATTGTTTGACATTTACCATGTTTCTTTGTATTTTTATATTATATGGCTAACAAACATAATATATACATCAAAGTGAACCCCAAGTGGTTAATTAATGAAACACCTATCATTATATAAGACTTTTGGCTGATACAAATGGCTTTGAATGTGTGAATTTGTGGAAAGGTGGAGTGCCCTTTTATAAGAAGGGTGGGGGGAACCTTATGAAAAACATAAAATATTATTTTATAATAAATTAATATTAGGTTTATAATGGATCCAAAGTGACTTATTTCTAGGTTAGGGTGGTAATGGGTCGAAATACACTCAACCAGTAGGTTTTAGATAGGTATGGGTCACAATATTAACTTTATCTTTTTGATTTAACTCCTAGATAAATTGTTTGACATTTACCATGTTTCTTTGTATTTTTATATTATATGGCTAAAAAACATAATATATACATCAAAGTGAACCCCAAGTGGTTAATTAATGAAACACCTATCATTATATAAGACTTTTGGCTGATCCTTAGATTTTTAGGAATAGAATATCAATTAATAATTTAACATTTTTTTTAAAAACACTTTTATGTCAATTTTGATAGAATTTGGTATTTTGTTTTTTCTAAATTAATAACAGCATTATTAATTCTAAAATAATTCATTTAACCAACCCTAATATGTTATATTAACCTAAAATATTAGTGTAATTAATAAAAAGTCTAAAATTACATTTATTTTGATATTTATAATATCAATTATTTTAATATTTCATTAATTAGGTAATTACAGCATCATCATTGTGTCGTAAATAAATTAAATTATTTAATGTCTAAAAACTATAAATAAAATACCAGTATATAGTAAATCATTTTAAATTTATAATGAATATTTATAGTCGAATTTATCTTATGTGTATCCCAATATTAAAAATGTATTAGTTATTAAACATTGATTTTAACTCTTTTAACTCTTCTTTAAATATTAATAAGTGTCCTAATCTAATCCAAGTGGACCTAAAGGGTCATATTTTATTCCAAAGGTTGTTTTTGGTAGAATAACACTTATCCAATAGAATTCGGACATCTTTTAGGGTAATAATAATATCATTTTTACCCCTAATTACCATATTTACTTTTAACCGTGGTAAATAAAAGTAAAAAGTTACTATACACCAAAAATTATTTTTATCTTATTGAACCAAAATTTACTTATTGATATCAACTGTCTCTCGGAATTTTGAAATTCCACTCACATATGTGGTAAAATTATGTTTTATGTAAATTTTCAAATTCTCCCAGGAGATGGGTAAATGACGGTGAAAAGATTAATAAAATTTTTATATATCTAAAATTATTACAAACTGAATCCAATGAATTATATTGAACATATATAGGTATTATGTATCTATTTTGACCAAAAATAAATTTTAATAATATAAATAAATATTTAAAAAAACTTGGGTTTTAAACTATAACTCAGTGTTTTTCACTATTCATCAAAAATTGAATGTTTTCTGAAAATACCAAAAATTCACACTAAGATAATTTCAATATTCATAATCGAAAAATGAAATCCATTTTGAAAAATAAAATTTCAAAAATTTCAAAAATTGGGTATTACTATTCATTATGATGAGTTTGATTGGTTCTTGTGTGTTAGAACTCAAAGTTTCGTATAACACATGCTACTATATTATTCAAATAGAAGCGTATCGTCGAAGAGTGGGGTGTTACAATGATTAGGTGAACAATACCAAGTAACTCACAATGAAATTGAAATTGAATCAAAGCCCCTAACAACATTGTAATCAGTCGAGTCAGTAATCATCATGTGAATAACTTAATACTATGAACATAAATAGAATCATTATATTATATATCAAATGGAAGTACACATACACCAAATTTAATAAGTAAGGGGCGAACAATGGAGATATCACCAAATTAAAAGTGTGATTAGAAACCCATTACCTTATGTCTGAATGTGTTCTTTGATTGATATTAATGACCTGAAAAAAATTTAGATTCATTAATTAATAATTCCATAACCTCCTGTACATCTAATTTATTTATTATAATCTTTTTAGGTTCATTCATTGCCTTTTTATGGGTTTAAGAGGTTCAATATTATTGTTTTGGAAGCATTTCCTTGGTTTTCATGATATGTTTACTTGTATTTATGAATGGATGTTCATTTTAAATGTGGATAAATGTACAGAATTATTAATATTTATTATTAGTCACATTACAGAGATATAAATAATTTTATATTTATTTTTGTTATATAACATGAGGATGACTCATTAGATAAAAGTTAATGATAAACGAATTGATTAACTTGACGGCATTGTACATAATAAAATTTCTTTGTATTATTATTTTATATCACGAGTGGTTAAGGATTATAGAACATTATGTAAGTTGAAATAAATATATTTTGATCTGGTTCAACCATATATATTTTTACTTGAGAAAAATTGAAGATGGTAATAGAAATTAAAAACTCATGGCCCTTGAATGCGATAAATTAACACATCTCGGATGGTGTTTTCAATTTTAGTATTGGAGGATGTGAAAAGATATATGATGATAAAATATTACATCATTATAATAAAATTCCAGTCCATGTAGGGTAATGGAATTATCATAGCATTTGGATGAGGTTATATGAGGAGATAGCAACAACAAATGGAACTTGTAAAAGAAGAAAAAAGAAGAGAGCTTCACCTACTGAGTACTCCCATATGAGAATCTCTTAAAGACCTTTGTTTTGGGATGTTTGGTGAGACTAGTAGGTCATGGACATGTGTGGAAGACATATGAAGTATATTTTTCAGAACATAGTTAAGGATCAAATCTTGAGTGGTGTGGGAGGAAGAGGGGGTGAGGTGTGGTTTATATAGTTGACAGGAGGAGGGTTTCTTAATATTTTAATCATTAGTTTATTATTTATCCTCAATATAATAAATACTAATTATTTCATGACCAATAATAGTAATAATTTAATGTTATTTCTAAACATTGTCCATTTACATCATCCATGACGCAAGCATGATGCGGAAATTCATTTATTTACCTTATTTCATAAATTATTAAATTTTACTATTCATTAAAAATTCAAGTATATCAGAAAAATCCCAAAAAATCATCCTACCCATTTTTTAATTTATAGAATTCAAAAATGAACTACATATTTTAAAAATAATTTTATAAATATGATATGTTTATTTTTAATTAAAATCATTTTTTAATCAAAAAATACCTACACTTAAAATATTCATCTTCATTTTTGAGGTACCTCAATTTATTTATACTTTCGTGGGAAAGGTAAACATTCATAAGGGTCATATTATTATTCATCAGGTAAAGTAGCTATTCATAAGGGTAATTTACTATTCATAAGGGTAAGTAACTATTTATGAAAAATTATGTTGACTCTATAAGACTCCCAATATCACACGGATCGCAACCATGTATGTCCATTTTTTGAAATTCAAAACATAGAAGTGGAAAATTTATGTTTGATGGCTAGGTTGTAGATATCTCTTAAATAACCAACTGTTATTTCAACGAGACTCTTCGTAACATCCCCGACCTACGATCCACTAAATCAGTGCCCTGAGAAGAGTTGTCACATGACCTCAAGCGTGCCTCTCTGTACGCTAGAGGTTGCTGACGAGCAATGAGGGTCTAATGAGTCCCGTGGGGAGACTATACCCTCCTGACCAGAGTAATCCATGTAAGAAAACAATGTAAATTGTATAATAGTATGAAACAACTAATAAATAGGCATAACCAAATGTTTCCACAAGGGTTAAAAACACAAATCAAATACAACAATGACATTCCATGCTAGTAGTGAAAAGTGAAAGAAACCCAAATAAAAAATTATATAAAAATTCCAAATGGGTCCCAACACTATGTCTAGAACCTTAACCATGTAAATCCTGATCCCATATCAACATCTTAGTGTTGGGCCACTTCCCTTGTCCTGACATGAAACCAAGAGATCTGCTCAAGAACCCAAAGGCGTCCCCAGCAAGGTCTGTGTACAAAACTCATTAGTACACCACCACCAGTGTCTACAAAATATCAAGTCTAAAAGATAATGTATGCAAGAAAAAAATCAATGGTAAGTAAACAAAGGATAACTCAGGTTCCATTAGATATCCAAGGTTTACATAATTATCTCCTAGCATTTATCCCAATTTTATTTCTTATACCATCTTCATTCCTTAATCCATTTTCATCACATCTTTCATGGGTTAGTCATAATTATCAGCTACACAAGGGTCTAAAGAAATCAATCACCACGCATAGAGGAAATAAATCATGTCCATATCTCATTATGGATACACATATAACATCAACACATTATCCTCACATTGAAACCTCTGTCTAGGTGGAATGAAACTGTTATGGTAATAGAGCCTATGTCCCCTTCCATAACCATTGGATTTTGGGGTGGAGTTTAGAGCATTAGTATAAGTCAACCCGTGAGCATAGAACCTCAAGTAAATACCCCACTCTACCAGGCCATTTTCACATGATTATTTATCAAATAACCACAACCATACCATAACACAATATAACATTACTTATTCCATTTGAAATTATCAATTCAAAAATCATAACAAACAACAAGGGAATTAATACTATGCCATAACCCATTTGCATATTTACCAATTATAATTCATAGTCATTTACCCAAATTCTCATTCTGATTAATTAACCCAATAATATTATTCAAAAATCCTTATTCCTTATTCAATATTCACCAATGTCCATACATTAACCCATTTATCCCATTTCTCATTTCATGTACGTTTCTCATATCTCATTACATAACCACTTTATTACATTCAACCCATTAGGTGTCCCACAAATTCCCATGAATTAACCCATTCAATATATTAATCCATTTCCTTATTAAAAACCATTAACATATTCACCATTTCACATTCCATCAACCCATTATACTTTTACTATTTTATATGCACTAACCCTTTAAGGCATTTCTAACCAAATTTCGTTAAAAATATATATATAATCACATCCAACCAAGTTTTCCCATTTTCATGTCATTTCCAACAACCCCTTTTGGATTATTACCCTAGGAATATCTATTATCATTCAATTTACAACATAGTCAACCATTAAAACATGTTATACATGGGCCTCACACATTACCTGAAAATCCTTCAATTAAACCTACCACTCTCTAGATTCGAGATTTCTGGCGCACTCCATGGGTTTCCCTAAAATGGTCAAGTCATACTCTGCACATCCCATGGGAATTGTGAGGGTTTCAATTCGTCACTTAGAATTCCCTTTATATCAAACACCCTAATAGAACCAAGATAACAATTAGGGAAAATAAAAACACAAGCTTCCATGCACACATCCAAAATAAAACTATGGGATAGTACTTTTAAACCACCTACCAAAAATTTGGTGGTGAACGCACTCGAAATTGAAGTCAGAGTTCTAGATTCAAAAAACCTTTTAAGCCTCAACCTAAATATCAATAGGAAGATTGAGGTTTATAGCTCATTAAGGAGATATAAAAAGGCGAAATCCCTAATAAAAAAGAATAAGCAAGGAGGAGATTAGACTTACTAAGGGATTCGATCTGCAAACAACGACACTCCAAATGGCCTAGAATAAATGGGGAACCACCCATGGGAATATTTCTTCATCCAAGATCATCACTAGGGTTTTAGGGGGTGAAATGGTGTAGAAACCTGAGTTGACGTTTAAAATCCAAGGATGACATTTTTGTAATTGTCTCAAATTTTGTGGGCTGTAGAGTTTACCTGCATGGTTTTTCAATCTCTAAGAACCCATATCTTCTTTTCATGTATGATTTCCTTTTTTTGGTTCTATTGAGAAATTTAAGATTTTCTATAAATTTTTTAAGTACACTCCATGTACCTATATTTACACAACGTGAAGTTCATTGATGTGTGTAGCTGTGTGATGATCATATAGCGTCCAAGAACGCAGCTGTGTGTGGTAACCTGGAGACCACCTAATGCGGGGGCCAGTAAAGGAATGTACAGGCAGTGTACATTATTTTTATTTCATTAAATGGAATGGGGTCGCATCTAATTGGAAGAAGCATCTTCTTCATCACCTTCTTTGACTGAGATCATTTTTACGGCGTCGATCATTCCCCGAGCTTCCGATCGAGCATCCCTTCTCTGATTTGATTGTTGTTGATTGTGTTGGTATTTCCTCGGTATGCTCTTCGTTCTTCTAGAGGTTCATTTCTGGATTTCAGATCTTTTAATAGTAATCCTCAGTTTAGAGTTTTAATCTTTTTTGTATATATACAGAGTTATAAGCTGATTCCGGGCTTGAGATTTAAGTATCTTGATCTCACAATGCCGAGGTAGGTGGTTTGTGCCTTTCCTTAAATAGTCTTTCAGTTATATGTGAAAAAGGTCTCAATACCCTTGAACCGACTATTGAGTTTTTCTAGTTTTAACCCTATTATTTTCCTGATATGCCTTGTGTGCTTGAGTAGAGGATTTAATATTGTGAATAGGGATATCCTTGCCATGCTATGGAGGGTTTCCCCATATTTTCTTATTTTGACTATTGGGTCTATTTTTCCTGTTAGGCTGCTGCTTTGCTTTCCGTGCCTAGTATTGTAGGACGAAGTGTTTTTTATCTGACATGTTGAATGTTGTAGACTGTTTTTCCAAGTAGTACATGAGGTTTACTTTGGCTTCTGTATATTGTTGTGCTCAAATGACTTACACAAGGCCATGAGAACCGGGTGTAGTAGGCCATAATGAGAATGGACATTGGGGGATTCTCTAGAGTGGTTGTTTTACTATTATGATGTTAGACCATAGTGGGTATTGACATAAGTGCTTCCTCATAATGTTTGTAGTTCCTTGATGTAGGACATAAGGAGAATGAGACATTGAGTACTTCCACAGAACGTCTTTTAGTTACCGATACGATCCTATATGGGAAATTGATGGTGAGTGCTTCCTCAGAGAGTCTGTTCTTAAGCTGAGCAAGAGGGGTTAGACTGTGTGTACTTCCCAAAAGGGTTCTTGTGTTTTTTGGTTCAACCATAGGGGATAGTATATGAGTACTTCCCATAGGGTTACCTGCTTTTTTTTATCTGTTTACTTGATCTATGAAATTAAATGCATTGAAACTCTAGGATTGTTACTTTTGAGTAATTCCTTGTTTATTTCATCTCCATGCTTATTGTATTCTGTATATATTCACTGACTATTAGGAACAAATATTGGGGTGGTTTCCAACTGGGATTTAGTCTCACAACCTCTTTGGTCCATTCTTTTAGGCCTAAATAGATTATACTGCTGCAGGTATAGGTAAGGGCTTCTATGTTAGGTATTTGATTGCTATGGAGATAGAGAACATGGGACCAAGCCGAGGCTTGCGATGCGGAGTTGTATAGCTATTTTTATTTTGTACTTGGCATAATATTGTATTCTATAATTTTGAATTTTTTTGCTGTTTTCCAAGACATGTGCACAATGCAACATTTTACATATGTGATCTATACGTTTATTACATTCAGCCTTCCACTGTTTACTATTTTATGATATCATTACTGTTTCCTCTATTGCTATCTGTTTTAATTTCACTATGTTACTCTACTAATGAGGGTGTAGTTTCCGCACTATCATACCCAAGGCCCTCGCTGCTAGTCTATAGCCTCTGGTGTTCGGGGAAATGCGCTTCAGGCCATGTGACCAACTGGGTATGGGGGGCCTCTGGGTGGATTCTGGAACTAGGACATTACAAAGTGGTATCAGAGAAATTATTTCTTCATGACATACTTTTTTGATCCTTTAGCCATGAATAGGAAGGAATTGGTTCTAGTTAAGGAGATGTGCCCAGGAGTAGCTAAACCGTGTACATGGAAAAGCCAAATTACCTTGTATTTTGTAATTTTCAGGTTTTTCAATTTTTACAGTTGATTTGATTTCACCGCTGGGTGATTCACATGTAATGTGTTGTGATTGTTGATATTATTGAAGTTCTATTTCTGTTGCAACCCGATGAGATGAGGGTATTCCATCTCATGCATCATATAAGAACTTGTTCAAAATCACATGTCATGAATTCTTTCCATGCCATTTAGGGTGCATTAGTGATTTCATGTTGTTGTGATAAGTTTTGTGCTAGATATGCAAGATATTGTGAGAGATGACTTGATAAATACCTGATTTTCTATAGAGTATTGAATTTTGTAAGGTTTTTGTTTTAATGATTTCCAAACTTTGGTACTTGAGGTGTTATGGGCCCTCATAGATCAGAATTTTGGTGGTCATTGCCTTGTTTTCTAATATATGATAGGTATAAGCTGTACCGGTTTCATTGACTAGGATTATGGTCCCTCACAGATCGGAACTAAGAACTTCAATGTTCGTTACAGAGAGTTTCTATGCACTGGAGTAGTTAATGAGGCTTAAGGTCTGAAAAAAAACCAGAATACACATTGTGTATTGATGAGTACATGCCATGTGTTCTTCTGTTTGGGAAGAAACTATTTTTCTTATGTACACGCCGTTTACTATATGTACATGTTGTGTAATCTCTAACCATGTCGATGGTTGTGTGGGTAGAGATAAAGGGTTGTAAAAATCATGAGGGCACATGTCATGTACCAGACATACATGTCGTGTGTTTCGATCCCTTGTCCGCCCATGTGACTAATGACATGGATGGATGAAGATTATTTTATACACAACGTGTCAATATTGAACACTCCATGTAGTGTCAACCTGGAATTCAACCATGTAACTGACAACACGGGTCAGTGAAATCATCCTAGTACATGCCATGTCTACCACAAACATGCCATATAGAGTCAGCTGTGTAACCGGTAATGTAACTACCAACATGGGTTGGTAAATTTTGTCTAGTACACACCATGTTTGGAACTAACACGTTGTGTAGTATCATTCTATAGAGAACCGTGTGGAATATTCATGTACAGTAACCCGGGCAGGGGAATAGGATTCATGTACACACCACGTGTTAAGACAACACACCGTGTGTTTGGGGTGTTACATGACCAGTTGTGGTGGGAGTACATGCCCATGTGAAGGCCTAAGGTAACACATCGTGTATTCATTATAAACGCCTTGTATCAATGTTTCGGAAAACATGAATTCTTTCTTTCTTCTATTATCTTCCTACACTTCTAGTTTTCAGTCCGTGATAATCTGGATATAAGGTGTGCGCTTGACCTTGTAGAGTCATTCCACTGAGACATCTTCATGTTGTATGCCAGTTATAGGAAAATGATCAGACACCAGACATGGTTGATCATGGAAAAATATAAGATCCTCCATCTGGTCCAGTCTTGGAACCATCCATTATCTAGGACACAGGTACTGATTCATAGTCCTGAGAGGGTATTATGAGGTTCATGCAGACCATCCATGGATTACCGCATCCTAGTCCATCTATGGAAGATCTAACACGTGTCTTTCAATAGAATCACCCACCCACATTCATTGGGAAAGGAGGACCTCAGGCTGTAGAGTCATGGTTAGAAGAAATGTTGTCTATCTTCGATCATTTGGAGATGCCTCCAGAGAGGAGGGTGAATCTTGCTATGTATATGCTTCGGGATTCCACCAAGAGAAGGTGTGATGTGATCACATAGGCTGGACGCCGACATGTTATGGCCTGGGATGAGTTCCAGTGTGCCTTTTATGACTACTTCTATCTGGAGACATTGAGGGTCGATCGAGCCTGACAGTTCATGAGTATTGAGTAGGGTACTTGTTCAGTTATGGAGTACTCTTCTCACTTCACCAAGCTGTAGCGCTTTAGGCCTATTCTAGGTGCTGAGGAGTTATTCCTGGCAAGGATTCTTGAGTATGGTCTAAGGCATGAAATCTAATCTCTGTTGAACATCTTTAGGTTGAATTCCATCACTTATATAGTCTCCCAAGTGCTGATCATGGAGAAAAATCTACGAGTTTTGGAGTTCTAAACTAGTTTGGTTCAACATCCAGAGTTGGTATCCCTCCTACTGATAGCAGGAAGCACTGTATGGAGTCTACATGTGGATATCCAAGGAGGTGATACACTTCTTTTGGTAGACAGGTGGTGTGCTACTAGTGTGGGAAGAGCAGGCATATGTGGAATAATTTCCCAAGAGGCCTTATGGTGTGCCGATCTTATAGCAAGATGGGTCATCTTCAACGCTTCTACCAGATCTTCTCACAAACATCTGGTGAAAGAGGTTCCTCTATGACTCCTCATTTAAGAGAATCACCACCAGTTTCTCCTCATTCTAGGAACTAGAGTTATTCTAGACGTTCAGGGAAAAGTGGCGGTTGTGGCCATGGGAGTTAGTCACCAAGCATTCAGCAAAAACAAGGTGGATCATCTCAGAATGTTCAGGCAGGGTCACAGGGTTGTGGTTCAGGTTAGACTTTTTCAGTGGAGTATACCCAACAGGAGTAGGATCCCGGACCCTCTACAGTTTGAGGTACGATACTAGTTGCCTCAGTTATAGCTTCTACACTTTCCAATACAGGGGTTTCCCATATATTTATATCTATTGATTTTGTATAGAGCCTTAGGCTCTGTATCCTTTCATCGGATGATGTCTTGACTCTAAACACTTCATTGGGGACATGAATGGGTAGTGTACGTCAGTGCACGGAGTGACCTCTTGAGGTTGGTGGGTGTCACTTCTTTTGGGACCTCTATGTCTTAGAGATGACATGCTATGATGTAATTCTCAGAATGGACTGGTTAGATCCCTTCCATGCTGTTGTCGATTTCTATCGTCGTAGGGTGAGTTTCACATCATCATAGGGTGGATCGTTTCTTCATAAGGGAGAATAGGATGTCTAGGTGAGAAAAGAGGGATCCAAGCATCATGGGTTAGGAGGAGTCACATCCCATATTTCTAGTCTATATCTGGATGACTAGGGGACTTCAAAAATGGACTTTCCTCTAGTTATGGATTGTTTCATGGATTTCTCTCTAGAGGACTTTTATGTTCTCCCTCCAGAGCGAGAGGTAGAATTTTCTATTGATCTCATGCCAGGAGTGGCACCGTTGTCCATTCCTCCTTACAGGATGGCTACATAAGTGTTACAGGAGATTAAGAAGTAGTTGGAGGAGTAACAGAAAAAGGGTTTCATCCGACCCAGTACTTATCCTTGGGGTTCTCCTATCTTTT
This sequence comes from Viscum album, assembly GCA_963277665.1. NCBI lineage: Eukaryota > Viridiplantae > Streptophyta > Magnoliopsida > Santalales > Viscaceae > Viscum > Viscum album. The sequence continues at coordinate 787,506,314 of OY728128.1, read as the reverse complement.
TTGTGAAGATGGAAAACAGTACCCTTTGAATTTGTGTGGATTATCGGAAGCTAAACCAGTTGATGGTCAAGAACCGATATCCCTTACTGAGGATTGATGATCTCTTTGAACCGGTTCGAGGAGCCCAGGTGTTCTCTATGATTGAAATGAGATCTGGTTATCATCAGTTTTACGTTACACCATCTGATATACCTCTTAAAACCTTTCGGAATAGGTATGGTCTATACGAGTATGTGGTTATTTCATTCGGTATCATGAATGCGCCTACATTTTTCATGGAACTAATAAACAGAGTGTTCCATCCGTACGTGGATTCTTTCGTGGTAGCCTTCATGGATGATATCTTCGTGTACACTCACACTCTACATGACCATTATACCCATATTGATATCAATTTTCATATACTACGAGGACAACAGTTATATTCTAAGCTCTGAAAATTCCACTTTTGGATGTACAAGAATCACTTCTTGGGTCATATTATCTCAAAGACAGTAGTATCATTAGACCTAGATAAAGTGAGAGTAGAGGTTTCATGGGAGTATTCGAAGAACTTATTTTAGGTAAGAAGTTTTTTAGGGCTATCTGGATAATAAAGATGTTTCATAAAAGACCTCTAATTCTTAGCAGCACCACTGACGGGCCTAACATAAAAGGGTGTGAAGTAATTATGGTCAGTTTCTTGTGATTCAGCCTTTCAACAGCTGAAAGGGAGGTTAACTATAGCACGGATACTAGTTATTCCAGATCCAAGAAAGAGCTATATAGTTTACTGTGATGCATCATGGATCTGGCTGGGATAAGTGCTTATGTAGGGGAAGGAGTCGTTGCGTACGAGTATCTGCAGTTGAGCTCACATGAGAGGAATTACCCAATGCACAATCACGAGTTGGCTGTAATTTTTCATGCTTTAATTTTTGGATACATTATCTTCTGCGAGAGCATTTTGTGGTTTTCACTGACCAAAAAAGTCTCAAGTATATATTTACTCAGTGTGACCTGAATTTGAGAAAGAGAAGGTGGTTTGAGTACCTTCAGTCTTTTGACATTGAGCTTGCCTACACGCCTAGGAAAGGCAACGTAGTGGCTAATAAGCTGAGCAGGAGTACTCAAATACAGGTAGTTCTAGAGGCCAGTAGTGAGTGGAAACTTATGTCTTTGTTCTCTGAGATACATTTGGAGGTGCATGATAGACAGAGGAAGAGGTTTCTTTCCTCCTTAACTGTTACCTCTACTATTCTTGATAGAGTGATAATGAGGAATCTATCGGATTCTGACGGCCTAGTCTTATGTGAGAGGTTGTCGGGAGAGGACCCTGGTCCTTGAGAGACCATAGGAGAGGATGTGATCTTTTGTTTTCAGGGGAGCATATGGGTCTCAGTAGACATACGCTTGGAGAAGATGTGGTACTTTCATTCCTTAGTTTGGACAGTTCATCCTATTGTCAACAAGATGTATCGTAATCTACATCGCCAGTATTGGTGGTCAGGTATGAAAAGAGATTTTTCTGGTTTCGTAATGAGGTGTTACACCTATCAGAAGTTGAAGGTGGAGAATCAGTGGCCAGTAGGTATTTTGTAGTAGTGACCCATTCCTGAGTGGAAGTGGAATGATGTTGTGATGGATTTCAGGACAAGATTACCGATATCACCTTGAGGAGATGATGCAGTATTGGTTCTCATTGACAGACTCACAAAGGTTGATCACTTTTTTTGATCCAGAAAACCTTCAGTGTTGATGAGTTGGGAGGGTTGTACATATGAGATATTTTATTCTTAAATGAGGTTCCACACTATTATTTCAGACAGGGACACATGTTTTACTTCTCGGGTCTGGCAGGGACTTCAGAGGTCTTTGGGTATACAGGTACTTTTGAGTACGACCTACCATCCCTAGACAGATGGTCTGCCCATGCGTACAATTCAGGTTCTTGAGGTAATGATTCTCGCATGAATCCATGATTTTGGAGGTTCTTGGGAGAATCACATACCTCTTTTGGAGTTTTCCTATAATAATAGTTTTCAAGAAACTATTCAGTTTTCTCTATATGAGGCTTTGTATGATAGGCCATGTCGATCACCCTTGTACTGGATAGAGGTAGGAGGGGAAGCTATGCTGGGGCCTCATCTTTTCTGAGGGACCATAGAGTAGATAGAGTTGATTTGGAATTGGAGGGATACTGCACATTCATGGCAGAAATATTATGTTGATCGATGGAGACGACCTCTGGAGTTCAAGGTCAGAGATCAGGTTTTCCAATGTGTCATACCGAGGTGGAGACATAGGACGATTAGGAGATATGAAAAAATTTCACTGAGGTATGTCGGGCTGTTTGAGATTTTGTAATGGGTCGGGCCTGTTGCCTATCAGTTTTCGTTACCATAGAGGTACCTGGCTATGCATGACATCATTCATGTTTAACGGCATCGATGTTACTTCTCAGTCTCATATCATGTTTTTCAACACAAATATGATGATGTATAGGTGGATGGCTCATTCGAGAAACATCCTATCTAGATTGTTGATCGATGTGCGATGGTTCTCCATGGCCAGTATGTTCCTCTGGTATGAGTGAAATGGAATCACAGGCGATTACAAGATGAGACTTAAGAGAGGGAGGTCAATGTCTAATCACAGTGGCCCGAGCTTTTCGAGGATTATTTTTCTACACCACCATACAAGGGGAAATTGGGGACAATTTTCTTTAAGGGGGGAATTTTGTGAGAACCTAGATCTTTTCTTCACATATGTTTTCCTTTTTCTGGTGCTTTTGATAAAAAGAGGTGTTTATGGAAAAATTTTGATGTACACGCCATGTACTTTATTGATACACGTAGCTAGGTGTTGGCCGTGTAACGGCCAAGCACACAGATGTGTGTGGTGACTTGGATACTACCTAATACGGGGGGCCGGTAAAGGAAAATACATGCTGTGTACTTTCTTTTTTTTTTCATTAAATGGATTGGGCTTACGTCTAATTGGATGAATCCTCTTCTTCTTCACCATCTTCGACCAAGAGCATCTGTACAGTGCCGATATCTCACCGATCCCCTGGTCGAGAATATGTTCTCAGATTCGACCGTCGCCAATTGCATTGGGATCACCTTGGTAAGCTCTTCCTTCTTTTAGAGCTTAGTTTCCTAATTTCTCATCTTTCAAGAGTTATCGTTGGTTGAAAGTTTTAATAATTTATGTAGATATACAATGTTATAAGGCGATTCAAGTCCTAATATTTAAGTATCTTGATCTCTCAACGTCGAGGTAGGTGGTTTATGTCTTTCTGAAGATTGTCTTTGAGTTATATGTGAAAAAGTTCCTAATACCCTTGAACAGGGTATTGCGTGTCTATAGTTTTAACCCTGTTATTTTCAAGTTATGCCTTTTGTGCTTGAGTAGAGGATTTATGATTGTGGATAGGGTAATCCTTGCCATTTTATGGAGGTTTTCCCCATGTTTTCCAGTTTTCACCATTCGGTCTAGTTTTCCAGTTAGGCTAATTCTTTGCATTCCATGCCTAGTATTGTAGGATGGAGTGTTTGTTTATCTGACATGATGTATGTTGTAGACTATTTAGATAATTAGTTCATGAGGTTTACTTTGGCTATTGTATATCATTGTGTACGAATGACTTACATAGGTTTGTGAGAACCTGGTTTCGTAGACCATATGAATAATGGACGCTGAGAGCTTCTCCAGAGTGTTTGTTTTACTGTTACAATGCGAGACCATAGGAGGAATTGATGTATGTGCTTCCTCATAGTGTATGAAGTTCCTCGACATGGGCCACATGGGTAATGAGACGTAGAGTGCTTCCCCAGAGCACCTTTTAATTATCCATACAAGACTATAGAGGGAATTTATGGTGAGTACTTCCTCGGAGAGTCTATGCATAAGCTGAACCAAAGGGGTTAGACTATGTTTACTTTCTAGATGGTTTCTTGTGTTTTTTTGTTGAATGAGACGGGTTAGGTGTTGAGTACTTCGCAAAGGGTTACCTGATTTTGTTTATATGCATACTTGATATATGAAATTCAATGAATTGAAACTGTTGGATAGTTACTTTTGAGTAATACCTTGTTTACTGTTTCTCCTTTATTATTGCCTGCTGTATATATTCATAACAGTTATGCATAGATCTTGGGGTGGTTTCCTACTAGTAATTATCCTCACACCCTGTTTGGGACATTATTTTAGGGCGAAACAAATTATATTGTTAAATGTATATATAAGGGAAAGTGCCCTTCTACTTTAGGTACTTGATTGTTGTAGAGAGGGAGAGCATGGGACCAAGCTGAGGCTTGCGAGGCATGGGAGTTTTTTACCTATTTTTATTGTGTACTTGGATTGTTTCTATATTCCAGCATTGTGATGTGTTTTGGCTATTTTCTTAGACATGTGCATCATGCAACATTTTATATATGTTGTCCATCTGTTTATTACTTTCAGTCTTCCACTGTTTACTATTGTATGATATCATTACTGCTTATATTATTTCTATCTTATTTACTTATACTATGTTACTCTACCAATGAGGGCATAGTTTTGCCACTATCACACCCAAGCCCCTCGCTGCTAGTCGACAGCCTCTAGAATTCGAGTAAATGAACCTGAGGCCATGTGACCAGTCAGGTATGGGGTGCCTCTAGGCGGCTTCCGAAACCGGGACATTACACAAACCGTGCCCAAACCATGCATGATCCACTTCCGAAAAAACACCCCTTCATATGGTTTCCCAGTAATTCCACATAGTTTACTTAACCTTGCACCAACCGTGCGTAAGCCTCTATCCATGGTTTCACGATTAGCTGGGATACTCCACACGGTTTTCAAAAACCTTGAGCAAACCGTGTAACAGGCCCAAAATTTTATTTTTATTCTACTTTCACATCCCAAACCACTAGAACACCCCCAATCCATCACATATACATGAGGAAACACTTACCTAGACAAAAATAAGGGTCTAAACCAAAACCTACCAAAAAATCCTTAATAAAAATCTGGATCCTTAAAACTCCCTACCATATAATGGTTCGTCCTCAAGCCGATCATCGAAGCATCACCAAACTTCTCTAACAAATGTTCAAGCCAAAAGGACTTCCAATCCATTACCATCATCCATGTTTCTAGTTGCACATCACAAATCTCACAGAATATGGATCAATGTCATAGACTTTTCCCACAAGTCTTCCTCACCACAACCACAACAAGAACCAAAAACACATCAAGGATGCATACACTTTAATCATTCCCACCACGAAAACATCATAGGGGAAACATGGGTGACAAAACCTAACTCAATACACATAGAAACTTATCACAAAACATCACATCATAATAGAGGAACCAATCAGCACCTCATCGTACCGATCCTCTGTACAAATCATGACCCAAATCACTTGGAGACATTTTTGTGTTCTCCCAACTCTAACGGTGACCAAACCCGATATCACCTAAAGGAAAACACATGATCCTTCTAGCCACATTTCCAAATGATTTCATTCCAAAAATATAAAATGAAATGCAACCCAAAATGCTCAATCACTCAACCAACTAAACCTTGGAAAAATCTCTCTATTAGGACTAACTCACCCGAATGGTGACCACTCGAGTCATTCCAACCAGAAAATCTGGCCACATCATCAACCAGCCATTTATATATTATGGTTCTCTCTACCATCTTTATTTACTTAGAACCTCTACTTTCGACGAAATGACACTCAAACCTCAACCTGACCTTCACATCACCTAACATGTTTCAACTAACTACATCCAATCATCCAAATGATGATTACTCTTCTTTGGCATCCATTTGCACCGTCAAAACCATAAATAAGGACATTAATACATTATACATTAGATATATAATGTCAACATGACCTCACTCTTGTACACTTCATATAAAATAAGGTACTTTCTACCACAACATCATCTTGGAGGTGTGTCATTCTCACCATACCCATTCATGTTTCCATTCCTTGTCTGACTACCCCTGACTAGCTTTCCCCAGAGCACCCACTCTCCACTGGTGGTACTCGGCCCCCTTATTCTTCATTAAAAGATGATAATTGATGTGAATCTTGTATTTATCATCCCATGAACCCACTACAGTGGTTTATTGAATCCTAGTATAATTACATCATCACGACATTACCACTTTCCAGACCTTCATTGGGCATCACCCTTGGCATGACATCAAATCACATAGACAAGGATCACTAAACTTAAAGATGTTCTAAAATACCAAAAAGTGACATTACCTCTATATAACCCCAATATTTGTGGTGTTATAAAACCCAAACTCTCTTGCCATGACCTGTTGTCATATCCAACCACTCCCTTCTACGACCTCAATAGAGTCATCACAAACTTCACACAGAACCACCCAAAGCCCGAATCCAACACTTGGATCATCACTCACCACACCCAAGTCCCACATTCCCTCCCTGAGGGACCTAACTACTACCTTTCCAATTCCTCATTGGCATCCCGATGACACTACACCAACTCGATGTTCTCTTCTCCACATCTACGATTGACTTATCACTCCCCACTATAAGAGTTTCATTACCATTTCTCACCATGATGGATTCTAACCACTACATCTTATACTCAATCGCAAACTGAACCCTAAACCTAGACATCGATATCTAGCATTTTCCAAAAAAACGAACAACACCCAATGCCCATTCCCGGCATCCGTGAACCGCAGCCATGGCATTTTTCGACACCTGGTCCATTCTGAGGACATCACCCTGATCCATCGGGGTGTACATTCCACCAAAACGCTCCACACATACTCTTTCCATGATTGTAAAACATGTTATGTCCCTCACCCAACCAAACAAATTCATTTCTCTTGGCGTCAAACATGAAATTCTCAACTTACCTGAGATGATGTCATGATATTGGGCAGGATCATCACTAACAGAGGTACACTAAGAAATTATCAAAGAACATGACCTCAAAATTATTAATTTTTGATGTCGAACTATGGGACACCATGACCTATCAAGTATCTCATGCTTCATTACTAAACTTATCTCAGGAATTATTAACCCCCACTGCTCAGGTCTAAAGGCCAACCAAGTCTCCCCACTGTTCCACAACCATATTTCACGGGAGTCGTGAACCAATGTTCTAGATGACACTAATTCCACCGTACCACTATAATTCTTTTGATGTGTCCTCAACAGTAAACAACTGAATCAAAATGGTATACCACTCCAATCAAACAAACTATCTCTCAAAAAACAATCTTTATATATGTTTAGTCCATCACCCACTTGATCACCTAACCATGTCTCTTGGATATTAAGCCTCATAATCCCTCAGGCGGCCTTTTCATCCTACCCAACAACCGAACCATTCATACAAACATGTTTAACCATGTTACCACCCTCAACTTGGGTTTCACCATCGAGCGAAAGAATATAACCACAATTCAGTAACTCGTGTCTCTTTTGATCAAAAACAACTTCGATAACTCTACTAATCATTGCCAAATCAGGTGAGTCGGCAATCCATGCAATACAACCCTCTAAAAAACCCTACCTATTATCAAAAAACACTATGGTTCCCTTTCAAATAAACCGGGGCACCATGATACCATTTACTAAACCCAGTGGTACTTGGTATGCATTGAAACTACCTCTGGTGCATCTCCCATTCTCACATTCTAAGTACCTACACTATTGGGATAACCATATGTGAGCTCACCCTTGATTTATCAAAAATATCCATGCATAACCATAACTCGAGTTGTACCACCAGCCATCAACCTTCCTATCTATCCTTCTACGCTAGACCTGCACCATGAAACATTCCGAGTTCTACTATCTATTCCAAAATATCAACATGAATGACACACACCCAAGAAAATGATTTTTTCCACTCTCAAAAACATACATATCATAAAATGAACAATGAAATGCTTGGAAATGTAAATCTAACACCCATTCCGATGCACACTTTTGCCTAATTCACCAAACGGCCATTTACTCTAGGTTTTGTAACAAATATATACACATTCATCGGTACTATGAGAAAAAAATACTCTCTGAGATTTAAAATGCAACTCGCCATGTCTCTACTCACAAGGTCTTTAAGATGCAAGCACCATCCTTAGGATCCATCATGCACTTCATACGGACACGAACCATGAATTTTTCCTCACTCCAATTACCAAACAATGCCTCGCAACCCAAAGGTGACAACCCTACCATGGGTTCCCTAAGAACCCACCTATTCCACGTCATAAACATCACGTCATGAGAATCCAAATCCAAAGTGTCAAACTATGGAACTCTTACTAACCAAACCCACACCTATAAGGGTCAAACTGGAAACACATAGGATTCCAACCTTTGAACTCAATTATTCTTATTTTAAACTTAACGTTCACTCGACGCTTCGAAGAATCACCGATAAAATTAAACCATATATGGAAAAGTACACATGCTATCAACCATAAACAAACCATTATTCAAACTCTATATTAACGTTCATCATCATAATTTGAACACTACCCTCTACCAAACCTACTGTGGGTATTGGTCAACATTGGGTAACCAGTTTAATTAATCTCAAGTCTTTCTTCAACACCTCTTCAGACCATTTCTTCATTTACAGCACAATATTTTCCTCTCAGACACATTTCCTATTTCAGAACATGTCAAAATCATCCTTTTTTATCATTTACAACTTTCATTAAGAAAAATTCATTATCAATTTTCACCATCATTATGAAGTCTTTCTCTTTTAGACACCAAATAAATGCATACAATTTATCACAACACAAAATTTTAACCCGGTCACAACATTCCTTTATACACGAAATTCATTGAATATTCATTTTCATTATTTTCATTCACCCACATTCATTACCATTATTAGGCATTATTTTCTTCTTGAATATCAAGGATGTAAACATCATTCTACTCTCTATTCCCCATATACCCATCCATTGTGTGTACCTATAAGTATTCATGCCACATATATCCTTAGGTGGCTACGGTGATGCATCAATACACAACCTCGTGTCATTTCAAAAATGAACGAAATACCAAACATTTATCAAATCACACAAAATGTGCATCACCCAATGGTGAAATATTGTTCCACTATGACAACACACATCCAGAACAACAATTCCCACCCAGGGTGGGTTGTGTTTTCCATCATACATGGGTCACCAACTCCCATGTATGAGGTCATTGCCAAGGCCCAACCCATTATAATCCCCTATCTACCAGCCCAAAATAGTAAGAAAGAAAAATGAACTCCTATGATATAACTTTTTAATGTCCCAGACCTGGGATCCACTAAACTGGGGCCCTGATTTGAGTTTTCACATGACCTCAATTGTGCCTCCCCATATGCTAGAGGTTTTCGACTAGAGGCGGTGGTCTAATGAGTCATGTGGGTAGACTATACCCTATTTACTATAGTAATCCACAATAGAACACAATGTAAATTGAAGGATAGTATGAAATAAGTATTTAAAATTTATAGATTAATGTTTCCATATGAGGTACAAATTCAAATCAAATACAAAAATGCCATGTCATGCTAGTAATGTAAAGTGAAAGAAACCTAATATAAAACCAGTGGTGAAAAACTCCAAATGGGTGCAGACTCTAAGTCTTCATCCTTCTCCATGTACATCTCGATCCCAACTCAATATCTTAGTGTAGGGCCTATGCCCTTGTCCTGACAGGAAACCATGATATTTTCTTAGGTACGCAATGGCGGACCGAGCATGGTGTGAGTACAAAACTCAGTAGGCCACCACCAATGATGTGTAAAAAATATATAGTCTAATAGATAATGCAGGAAAGTATAAAATCAATGTTATATAAAAAAGGACAACTCTGATAATATTAGATATCCATGGTTCACTTAATTAACCGCTATCATTTATCCATATTTCATTTCTTATACCATATTCATTCGTAAATCAATTTTTATCACATCCTCCATGGGTTAGGCATAATTATCATCTATAAAAGGTTCAAAGTCGAGAAATCACAATAAATTGGGGAAATAAATCAAGTCCATATCTCACTAGCGATACACATATCACATCAACACATTATCCACACCTTGAATACTCGGTTCGGGAGGAATGCAACTGTTATGGGAACAGAGCCATGGTCCCCTTCACTAACCCATGCATTTTGGGTTGGAGTTTAGAGCCTCATTCTAACCTGAAATTTGGGCATAAAACCGCAAGTCAATACCCCACTCTACCAAGCCATGTGCACGCACTTATTTGTAAAATCACCAAATCCATACCATAACACAACAGAACATAACCAATTCCATGGGAAATCACTAATAAAAAAATAATAACAATCAATATGGGAATTAATACTATGACATAACCCATTAACACATTTACAAATTAAAATTCATAGTCATTTAGCCAAATTCCTATTTTCATACCTTAACCATTTATGTTGATTAAAAAATTCCTATACCTTAGTCAATATTTACAAATGTCCATACATTACACCATTTATCGCATTTATCGTTTCATTTACATTTATAATATCTCATAACATAACCACTTTTTTACATTCAACCCATTAGGTGTACCAAAACTTCCCAGGCATTAACCAACTCAATATATTCATCAATTTTCTTATTACATCCAATTAAATTATTCCCAATTTCCCATTTTATCATCCCATTATAATTTCACCATTTAACATGCACTAACCCTCTTAGGCATTTCTAACAATTTTTTGTTAAAAATTTTATATAATCCCATCCAACCAAATTTTCTAATTTTCAGGTCATGTCAAACAACCCCTTATCCCATATCACCCTAGTAATATATATTATCATTCCATTTAATGCTTAATCAACCATTGAAACATGTTCTAAATGGGCTTCATACTTTACTCGGTAATCCTGCACTTAACCCTACCACTCTCTAGATCCAGGATTTCCAGCGCACCCCACGTGTGGCCCTATAATGGTCAAGTCATCCTCTACGCATCCCATGGGAATCATGAGGGTTTAAATTGGTCACATAGACTACCCATTATATAAATCACTTTAATATAACCAACAAAACAATTAGGGAAAAGAAGAACACATGCTTCCATGCACAAATCCAAAATAAAACTATGGGATAGTACTTGTACACCACCTACCTTGAATCCGGTGATGAATTCACTTTTAATCAAGTTCATATTTTCATATTCAGCCAAACCTTGAAGAATAAACATAAATATCTCTCTAAAAGATGGTTTTAGATATTCATAATGATATTGGAGAAAGAAGAAACCCCTAATTGAAAAGAGGAAGTAAAGAGGAGACTATACATACTTGGGGCTTCGATCTGCAACCAGTGGCGCTCCAAACAGCCAAGAATCGAAGGAGAACCACCCTTGAGAATCTTGGTTCATCCATTATCATCACTAGGATTGTGGGGGGTCAAATGGAGTAGAAACCAAAGTTGTGTTTAAAATACTAGGATGGTATTTTTGAAATTTTCTCAAATATTATGGGCCGCACAGTTTACCCTCACAGTTTACCAAACTATTCACATACCATGTGTGAGCCACTTCTGAAAAAACATGCCTTTACATGGTTTCTAGGGAATTACACAAAGTTTACATAAACATGTGACAACAATTTTTAATCCTCAATCCATGGTTTCATGGTTAGCTGGGATACTCCACGCAGTTTGCAATAATCATGCCCAAACCGTGCAACAAGCCCAGAAATTTCTTTTTCATCCTCTTTTCTATATCAAACACCTGTAACAACCCCAAGCCATCACATTCACATGATAAATCCATTATCTAACCAAAAAAGGGGCCAAACCAAAACATAACCAAATAAATTATTTATGAAAAATCTGGAACCCTACACTCAGTGCTTTATGCAATATAGTCTATCTAATGATTTAAATGTATTTAGGAGAAACATACCATAATCTGTTTGGGGTGTTATAATTTGGATCATTAAAAATCTGATAAATTAACTTATAAACTTCCCTCCCCTCATCATTAAATAATTAATTTAGGCATAATGTAATCCATGGAGGGCGTTTGGTCCAATCCTAAAGGATTTACCTAAAGAAGAGGTAACATTCATTAATGTTAATTTTCGTTTTATTTATTTCACCACTCACATAAATTAGTATAATACCATGTTTATATAATTTCCATATTTTCATAAATATAACTATATTTTTTTATGTAAAGGATACCACCAAAATCCATACACACTTCTATCAATTGGGTTTTGAAACCATCGTTCTATTGTACGGAGGATTGTCGCCATGTGAATTGATGTCATTCGCTTTTACATTACAACATTTCAAGGTTATAAATAATGATGGAAATACCATTTATATAGGAGATATATGATTTTTATGATTTTATTATTCTATAATTATTATACAACAATACCTGCATGCTATACGATAATGTCATTCTTTTGTACGGAGTAATACCACCTATTGAAGTGATTTGATTCATTCACACTTTATGTGGAATTTATTACCGACAAATTTAATAAAAATATTGTGATATATATGAAATAAAAAATATAATTTAATGATAATATATTTAATACTTTTATTATATTAAATTTTAAAATAAAATGTAGACAACTTTCGTGAGTACGTACGGCATACCGTCTCTATGAATGGTGTATTTCATTTTCTACCACAAAATTTAATGGATAGCTATAAATAAATATAAAATGAATATCTATGACATTCATATTATGGTTATAATTATGGATATTTTGATATAATTATAAAATTAATTGGATTAAAAAATAATATGCCAAAATTTATATGATAAACAATGTGGTTATTTCTTGAAACCTAACTTTGACATGGAATTATTAATAAAATGGTAATAAAATGGCACAATAAAATCATATATGATAATAAAAATATTAATATTTTTATTTTGTAAGTAAATAACATGTTTAAAACAACTTTATAGGATATTAACACTTGTTATGAAAAATGTGTGTGTGGGATAAGGGTTTTCCTCGCTCACTTTTATTTATATGAGATATATGTCATATTGACCACTTATTTTTGTTTTATGGTGTATATACTACCAAATAATTTATTTTTTGATTATTATAAATAAATTTATGAATATTTACTTATCATTTATAGTATCACTCTTTCATTGGGATTACGGTTTCAAAGTTACCAAATCAAAAGGGGACTTCGTCTAAATTTCCATTCATTGAGACAGTTTTTGATGTTTTTCACCTATATTATTTTATAAGGTGTATATGTATCAAATTGTATATTTTATAAAATATATATATATATTATTAAGATATTTAATGTTTTTTACTATTAATATTTCATTTATCTTATGATTCAACTTTTTCTCAAGTGATAAGGGACTTTTCCTAAAAAAATATTCATCATTTAATTTTTTTCCCTCAAATTATCTTTCTATACCATGTCCATGTTTTAAAAATTATTTTATTAATGTTTTTAATTTGACATAAAATATTTATAAATTAAATTATATGTCTCTTTAATTTATTTTAATGGTTTTCATAAAGGAATATTTTTAGCTGGTTCATACGGAACGTTTCAACCAACAACAAAAGGGATGTTGTATTCTTAACGTACAAATTGATAATGAATTTTACCCCACTATGGATGATATATAATTTATTGCTTCATTGAAATATTATATGTTTTCTAAAATTAAAAAAACCCATTTACCTTCTTTTTGGTAATTCGGTATTGAAAAAAAAATCAAAGAAAATGGTTTTTTGGTATTGAAAATGGGTTTTTTAGAAATGGTATTTTTTTATTGAGCTTCTAATTTAGGATAAAAATAGATATTTAAATGAATTATGTTTAAATTTTATTATTTATAATATGATACCTGAGCATTATATGAAATAGATGAGCCCAATACAACTTATACGAAGGTTGGATCCCCATTATTACTCATGGGTGAGCACAATATAGCTTATATGAAAGGATGGTCCCCATTATATCTCATGAGAAAGGGGTGATCCCAATATAGATTACATGATGGTTTTAGCCCATATATAGATCATTAGAAATGGGTGTTCTTTATATAGATTTTACGAAGGATTTTTACCCATTATATCTTATGAGTGAGCCCAATATAGCATATACAAAGCGTGATCCCCATTATAGATCTCTGATGAATTAGGTAATGATTATATGTGTGGTTGACCATATGGTTATTATAATTTAAAGGGGTTTGATTGGGTTATATAAATATCATGGTCAAATTTACAAAAAAAAGGTTTCAATTGATTACTATGTGTTTATAATGATTGATTTGATCAAGATTGATATCACATAGCTTGTGATTATTAATTTTGATGAATCTTTCCTTTTCCATGTTTTCGTATTTAATTGTCCATTTAATGATGGGTATGGGTTATTTTATGATACAATAAGGAACTATAATTATGTCATCATACCCTTATGAACTCTAATTATTATTGATGGCATTAAATTGCTAATTCTTAGGGTTACTTTTACTGAGCATTTTAGTTCACCATACCTATGATTCCTTCTCTCCAGGTTGTGAAGAAGGGGATCATGATAATTATGACAAGAAGGGGCTTAAAATGAATGATGATGATTATGAATTAATGTGAAATAATGAAATCTATGTTATGTTGGAGAAATTATCTATTTATGATATGATTAATGGTTATATAAGCATTCATCTGCATTCCCTAAAACTCAAAACCTAAAAGGCCCTCAAGAATGTTAGTGAAGGAATTTATCCTTTTTATTTTTTCAGCTCTGGATAGGAAAATATTGGTCACAATTATGAGCCCCAAATTATAAAATTCTATGTTTATGATTTTGAAAATGGATCTGGGAGTGTGGGTCCTAGGATGTTACAGTTAGTATAATTATTCAGTTTATATAACATTGGCGATTAGGATCTTATCATGTGAGTTTATATTAAGAGTTATGGTAATTATATTAGGTCTATATGATTAATGTTGATCATTCGTTAAGTTTCGTAGACACACCTTATAGGTTTTAAGATATGAGATCTTAAGGTGATCAATGACACTGAAGAAGACGAATCATTGAGTAAAAGTGTATGTAAAGATTAATTTTTGTGTGAGATATTCATTTAAATTTTTTGGGAATATTTTTTACATTATTGATAACAATTAGGGTTTATATTGTTTTTTTTATTTAGGTAATTATGGGAACAAAAGTTCTATAAATTAGATAACCACGAGACAGAAAAATGATTTTGAAAAAATAAATATCGTGATATTTTTTTCCATGAAAAATTAATGTTATTAGATAAAAAAATTGTTGAAAACACAAATGATTTTGAGGTTATTTATGAATGATTTTGTTTTAATTTTGGGTATTAATTTTTAAAATCGAAGATTAATGTATCAAATAAAGGATTGAGGATTTCAGGAATTATCATTCCATTTTCTACCCATTTTTTGTTTTTAAAATAACAAAAGATAGGTGGAATAGATTTTTATCCCTTTTATGGTTATGTAGTCTTTAAAAGTAAATTTCAGTGCTTTAGGAATGAAAATTACAACTTTAATACTAATCTTGTGGAGGGAATGAAGGGATTATGGTGTAAATAGGGTAAATTTGAAATTCTACTTCATATGTAAGTATATTTTCCTTGGATTTCAACTTAGATAGTGGAATAATTCATTAGTACAAGGAAAATGATCTTAAAGTAATGTATTATCCTAGTACCATTATATCCGATGATTCATATGGTCTTTTAGATCATCTTGGATTTATGGTTTTGGGGCCCATAACATTATATTTATCATTCACTTTCTTGTAATCAATTAACTCAATCACCTCTCAAACAATGTAAACTTTTCCTCGATTCCCACCAATGATTTATTATATAGAAACCATGTTATGTGTTTCTCCATATGACCCTTATACATCCATTTCTCTCTTATTAATAATATGGTTTATTAAAATGTTTTACGATGTGTCTTTGAAACAAATCAAATACTCAAATGTAAAACCTTTTATTACTGAGATAAAGTTCAAATTGTGAGGATGCAATTTATTAAGGGGTGGATAGAACACCAAAGTATTTAAAAAAAATTATAATCGATAGAATAATGTACACACAAAACTGACTTTATCTTTTACTATAAGAAACACTCATTTTATCTTGAGTTTCATGAAACCCTTTGATTTTAGTGTTCGATGGAATATTCCACATACAACATAAAACATAAACAAACCACATTATATATTATCCCAAACTCCCTAATACACTATATAAAAAATTTATGATGTCATCCATTATTCTTCCTTATCATTCTAGATAGCACTCTGGATATATATCCCAAATTTTTTTGGATGATGAGATAATGATTATTGTTACTGGTAGTAATAAATCCAAATGGGATGTCTATGTATTACTATAAGAGTACTCCAAATGGATTTCCCAACTCATCAACTGGGAAAAGGGTAGTATCAATATTTCAAGATGGTGTTTTGAAAACCAGGTTAGATCAGTGGAGACCATCATAGAGACACAGAAATTAACCTTTCATATGGAGCTCTTGGTTCCCTATTTTCTCCAATAAATCATAAAATCAGACACATTGATGAGTTTTCAGGGAGAATTATGGGAAGAATCATGAACTGGAAAAATCGATTCTTAAAATTTGTAGGAATAATCAATCAAATTAATAGAATTATTTTTATCTATTTACATACATGTATTTTCTACTTTTAAGGTTATGAAATAGGTTATTTCTAGAATGTAGAATACTAGGGACACTTTTCTATGGGAATCTTAGTTTGAGGGGAATCATCATTGGGAGTCTTCGACTAGAATGGAAATAAATGTATCTAACGGAGGTATAATATTTGGAAGCATCTCAAACATAATAAAAGGGTTATATACTATGATAAAGTGGGCGGTAATTGAGGGTAAGATTGTTTGAGGAAATATCATTCAATAAAGTTATAGTGTTGACATGGGAAAATAGAGTGGGAGGCCTTTTTCCATGTGGCTCATGATACAACCTCACATATTGAAGCTCCACCATCACACCTGTTTTATCATTGGAAGGAGAGAAATTAGTATTTAGAATCATAACTAGACAAGAACAAGTCTTTGATTCCTATGTTTTCACATTAAAAATATTACCTTTTGGAAGTAAATTGCTAATATGTGCTTCATCCAATATATACTTAATGCAGATCAGTGAATTATCTTTCACGTTATTTTTCTCAACTTAGAACTAGACATATGTGTTTTTTCAAGATCCTCCTTAAGTGTTTTTTCACATAAATATTAACTCAAAAATAATATAGTCTCCAACGATCGTGATGAGTGGGGTGAATTGATATGATGCAAACAAATTATATCAAAACTGGTATATCTTGCATGGTGGGAAATAAATCATTCTCTTCAAACTAAGAAAAACATCCAATTATTAGTTATGAGATTACCCTATATATTTTATTATTATTGGAAACACCAAATCAAATATATTTTGTAGATTTAATTTAATGGAGTTTGGGATAAAATTATGTGGAATGTATTTTACGGAGTTATCGGTTGGGCACCCCATTTGTCATTTAGTGAAACATTAATTAATCAGTTATTTTAGAAGGTGTAAAACAATGGACATGAGTGGAAGGTGACATCAGTCACATTTTATTAAGGTTTCTAGTTCCTCTATAAAAATATTAAAGAAGGCTAACAATAGTGGTTCCCATACACAAGATAAAATATCATTTTAAAGAATAGGAATACTAAAACTGATCTGATTCACCTAGATAAATATTATGAGTCTTGATCTTCCTTAAAATAAATCCTTTATTGAAACTCAATGTCCAAATATTCCTCTAATGTCACTGAGGGTTATTTGGTTTTATAAATTTTTATTTTCCTTGTTAAAGTAAATTCATTCCATGTGGAACCCAAATCCACGATGATTGATCTCTAACTATGCAATCATTGGAATATTCATCTAGCCGATGAGGAAACTGCTTTGTTTATTATTTATAATTCTATGTGTAGTGTTGTACCAATATCTAAGTTTATTGAATACAAAATTAGAAAATGAAAATGGATCGCGAATATCAACATTTATTTTATCCATACTTAGTGTGAAGGGAATACAGTCCCTGGTTTTCTTGCTTCTAAGGCAACCATTTGTTTTAATTATTTTTTCTAATCTCAGGTCATTTCCCCTTGAGGGGATGAAATTTGTGAGTGTGTGTGTAAAAACGTAGTCTTAATTTATTCATAAACCCTTGATCACCTAGTTTCTTCTTTCTCATTTAATTATGTTTCCCTATACTCTTTTCATTCAAATAATTTAAAAAAACGTTGTGGTGGTGTATTAAATATTTTTTATTACTTTTCATGAAAAGATATTATAATATTTTTTTGGAACATTTATAAATTTTATTTGATAATATTAACTTTTTTTACTATAACATAAAAATTTACTTTCAGTTAATTTTTTGGATTTATCTGAAAATATTGATTTTCTGGGAATAGTAAAAAATTACGATTTTTAAAAAACGATTTTTTTAAAATTTATTAATTTCAATGTCCAAATATGTTTTGAATATATCTAAAGTAATATAATTATGAATTTTTTAACCACATAATTACTTTTTATTCAAATTTATATTGGTTTTTATTATATGTTTTCTTTTGGGATTAAAAAATAGTTTTTCTAAAAATTGACTTATAAATCATAATGTTTTTATTTTTAAATTAATAAAATAAATTAATAATTGAAGTGTTTTAAAATTATATTTTTATACTAAATATCATTAAATATTAATTTATTTTCATATAATTAGTATTATTATTATTCATTGTTTTAATGTAGAATCGTCTTCTGCTTAAAAAGAATGTTTTTAAACACTCATTTTCTTGTCTCATCTATTGGATTAATATTATATTAAAATTTAAAAATTATTGGGATTTAAGTTTTTATAATGGATTCAAAATTTTAAATCAGAATAATTTATAATTTCTTACAAGGGAATCGTAATTCTTGACCAAAGTGTTTTGTGAAAATAGTTAAATTTAATTATGATGTTTAAGGTAAAAATGACTTTACTAAGGAACTATAATTTAAAATTAAGAAGTAAAAGGACCTATAAACTTTTAAAAAAATATATTAAATACAATTATTTAGACCCATATGACCTTATTATAGATTTATATGAGTTTTTAGAAAACTATTCCAAGAAATTGATCCATATAAAAGGTTTAGTAATGAAAAAGAAAAAAATGAACCCTTTTTTCCTCTTAATGTATATAATACCGTTTGAAAAAAAAATGTTTTGTAATATATTTACTTTTTAAATATAAACTATTATTTGTATAATAATAATTTATCTTTCATTTTTAGAGATGATATAATTACATAATATTCATATGAATTTCTAGTGTTGTAATTGTTTAGTTAAAAATTACCTAAAAATGATACTAAAAATATTAAATGTCAAGTAAATTAAATGAATTGTTTTCTAAAATTAATTTTAATTATTAATATATAATTTTTCATCGGTTTAAAATTATTATATTTAAATTACATTATTATATTTATATATTTTAAATTTATGTAAATAAATAATGTCAAAAATGACATTAATGTTATTTGATAAAAAATGATATTTTATTAAATTGTTTAAAGTTAATAAATATTATATATTATGAAAATTTATTATCAAGTGATAATAAATATAAAATAAGGTCCATTAATATAAAAATTTATCTTTTATAATGGTCATATTAAACCCTAAATACTAAAAATACTATTGTCGCGGTTGGGGTTAAAGTAGTGTTTTTGAGTATTACATGCATTTATGTTAAAATTAATTTAAAAAAAACATAGGATAATTATTTTATTATTTTTATTTTATTTTATAATCGAAAATTTTAATTTTAATAAAAAATCTCACTATTATTTAGTCTTAGTGGATAAATTACTTATGTTAGAAAACTAGTAACTGTAATGAAAAACCAGAATGAAAAAAATAATAAAACGTTGGAGTTATGGAATAAAAAGTTCAATAAAAATAGTTTATTTTGTTAAATGCTGGTTTTAAAAGATAAAATAATCCCTAACCTCTATTATTATTCAATTTTTTTGTCACATTAATTAATGGAGACCTTCCAATAGTAAAAACTATTGACTATTTACAAGATCTTCACTCCCCCTCAACTATAAAAGGGAACTCACTATCCCTACTTCTTCATGCCTGTAAATAAATTTTGATCATAGAAACCCTACCCAAATAACATATAAACTTCCCTATTCTCATCCTAAAATCCTTACAGTGGGAATAAGTCTATCCAGTGAATCAATTTAGGGAAAACCAAAAGGAGTTACCTAAAAAAGAGGTAATGTTTATCAAAGAGAATTTTTGTTTTATTTATTTCTCCACCCCGTAAATTAATATTATAAAATAATAATATAATAACCATAGTATCAAATATATACTACGATATTGTTATGTTAACTTTACTACATACACCCACATAAACTTCCATAAAATGTGTTATGAAATCATCATTCATGTGTATAGAGGACTACTACCTCGTGAACTGATGTTGTTTGTTTTTCAATTTCCATCATTCAAAGAAGGGAATAATGATGGGAAAAATGTTTATATAATATATATATTATGTTTATTATGTTTTTCCATAACAATTATTATATAACACATAACTTCATTCATTTCAGTTTTTTGTCATACAATAACTTCATTTGTGTGTATTGTTGACTACTACCTTATGGAGTGGTGGGATTCGTTCAAGCTTGATATATAATTTACGAAGGATATGATTAATAAAAATATTTTATATAAATGAAATAATAATTATAATATTAATATATATACATATATATATCATTTAATTTTCTTTTTTCAAATACTATAATATAGTGGAAACACTTTTCATGGGTACGTAGAACCTGCCATCTCTATAAATAATGTATTTCATTTCCTATCAATAAATTTAAATGATTACTATAGATACATATATAATGAATATATATGATATTTATATTATTTTTATCTTTCTGGATATAATTAAATAATTCTAAAAGTAAAAGTAAAAAATATAATAACAAATCAAATAATATATGGAAAACAAAGCAGTTATTACATAAACCGTAAATTTAAAATTAGATTGTTTACAAATAGGTAATAAAAGGTCATCATAAAATCATATATGATATTAAAAATATTAATATGGCACTGAACTAAGTTATTAATATCTATAAACCCACTATATAATAGGATAAAGAATTTTCAATCAAAAGGGAGCATGAGGGAATGGTTTTTCTTGTCTCCCAATTCTTTTTCTGAGATATATTCCATATTCACCACATATTTTTGATGGGTGGTTTATGTACATCCCATGAATTTTTTTGATAATTATTATAAATAAATGTATGGATATTTACATTTAATTTTTAGATCTTTCATTCTTGTAGTTTACATTTTCTAAGCTACAAAATAGGTAAGGGACTTTATCTCATTTTTTTTAGTGAGACACTTTTTGATGTAATGTGACTATATTATTTTATAAGGTGTATATACATCCCCCATTTCAAGTTATATACCTAATTTTTCTATTATAATGATATTTAATGTTTTTAATGTTAATATTTCATTGTTCTCATGAATCATTTTGATCTCAAGTGATAAGGTAATTTTCCTCAAAAAATCATCTTTTAATGTTTTTCCCAAAAACTCTCTTTCTCTTCCATGTTTCGGTTTTAAAAATTATATTATATAGACATAAAATATTTATAAAGTAAATTTTAATTATCTTTACATTATTTCCATGGTTTTTAAAATATATTTTATTCTTATGTATTGTATAGAATGATTTGGAAAATGATGAAACAGATGTTTTATTCTTAGTATAGACATCAACAATAAATTTTATGCCATTTTGGATATTATTTCATTTATAGATTCCATAAAAAACATACTTGTTTTTGTTAATGAAAAAACAACTTTCCATTTTTTGAGTATTTGGTATAGAAAATTCATTTTCAAATAAAATGGTTCTTTGTTATTGAAATATAGTTTTAAATTAAAATCATATTTTTTATAGTGTTTTTCATATGGGTTAAAAATATTTCATTCAAATAATTTTATTGTTGGGGTGTTTTATTCAGGATATGGTATCTAAACATTATATAAAATGGGTGATCACTATGTAGCTTATATGAAGTGTTGAGATTCATTATAGCTCATAGGTGAGCTTGATATAGATTATATAATAGGTTGAGCTCTGTTATAGCTCAGGTGAAATAGGTGAGATAGATATATATTATAAGAAGGGTTAAGCCCCATTATAGCTAAGACTAAATGGGTGATCCTGATATAGCTTATATGAAGGATTAAGACCTATTTTATTTCATGGGTGATGAAATATAGCTTATATTTACGGTTAACCACATTATAGATCTCCAATTCATTGGGTAACGATTATATTGGAATTCTTCTATATGGTTATTATAATTATAAGGGTTTTGAAAAGGTTTTATGAATATTATTATTCAAGATACAAAAAATATTATTAATTTCTATTTATGGGTATATAATGTTTCATGTTTTTCGAGATTGATATAATATGGCTCATTATTATAGATTCATGTGGCACTTTTCCTTTTCTATGTTTTCATATTTGATGATGCATGTATTGATGGGTATGATTTATTTTATGATTCACTAATGAACACTAATAATTTCTTCATACCCTTATGAGCCATTATACATGCTGATGTCAATCAATTTTTGATTCTCATGTTTACCCAAAATTATAGTTTTATCTCACCCTTATTATACTTCATTTTTTCATATTATAAATAAAAAGGATGTGTGAATTACTCCTTGGAGGGATATCATTTGGATGGTGATGAAGATTTAATTTGAAATAAGAAATGTCTGGATAAATGTGGGAAATTGTATTTTGATGACATCTATATTATTTGTGTATGTGTTTTTTATAATTCTATATGATATTAAACATAAATGGTCCTCAAAAATGTAAGTGATATAATTTTTTAGATTGATGTTTTAAGGATTGGAAGGAAAAAATGGGTCACAATTATCGACCTTATTGTAGGAAGTGTAATGTTTGTGATTTTAGCATCAGATCTGGGAGTACAGTTCTACTTGTATTATATAGTGAAATCATCACGGTGTGGATTTAGTGATCATAAGAAATGTGTTAGATATACAATAGTTCCTATAATGAAATTCTTGTAGAAAATATACAACACCATATTAGAGGGTATGTATACCTAAAATACCAAAATTCACTTCTGGAGTAGTGCATGCATCAGTATCCCATACTCTTCTTGGTTTTAGTGGTTAGTGGATCTCACATTTTTATTTAGTCCTAATGTTAGGGAATTCATTTTGATAATTCCTATTGTCCAAACACATACTACATTTAATTATTAATTGTACATTATGATGAATTCTATTTCTTTCAATCTTGTTAACTGAACTCTTCATCTTTTCTTGACAGTTTGATTCTTTCTAGACACATATTCCACAAAGAAATCACTTTCATGGACACTTATCTTTTCATTTATTCACACATTTTTGATATATATGAGGTCAAACATTTTTTATTTCATCAACTTCATCACATGATCTTTCATGATATTCCATCATTTTTTGATTTGGTGTCTTTAATTATTTCACTATATTCACATTGAGAATAATATTTATTAATAAATAATTTATTATTATAATTAGGATTCTCAGTCCAGATCCCTTCAAAATGTGCTATACATTGGGGTATTATTTTTATTTTCCCTCATACACATGGTTCACCCCATTTCGATCCATTATATAAACAAAAATGGATTACTTTAGTGACATAAGGTTAAAAAAATTGTGAAATTATCAAAATCTATAACATAAAATGAATCCATCGTTAAATTAGCATGTTATTTTATGCTACACATTTTCTAATAATTCCTTTATTTCATATAATATCAATATTTTTTAATCTGAGTTTATTAATGATGAGGTATCTTATAATTCTTAATAATACCCCTTAATGAAACTCAAAAATCATTCCTTTATAGTGTTTTATAAAAAGCAAATGATCAACAAAATCAGATTTCATAGGACTGTAAATGTAGGTGTATAGTCATGACTTTCTTCAATACATCAAGTAATGATTGAGTTAATTCCCAATACACCATTTTCATTTTTTTTACCCATCAGTATATTTTTGTTAAATCCTACATCAACATCTAGTATACTTACATGGATAATGTTTGGGGGAAATCCATCTAATCAAGACATTTAAAACATTTTAAAATATCATCCTATACTTATTCTCCTCTCTAGGGTTTTTACATAGGTTCTATAAACTAATGTCTAAAAATAAAAAACCCTAATTTTATACCATCTAAAGTGACCGAACCTAAAAACATAAATAATACATTAATCTCATGATTTAAATAATAAATCTCACAAAAATCGCAAAACCCATTGACCTAAAGTCTCAACATCTTGATGATTACATATAAAATCATTTTATTTTACAACACATTAAAACATTTCTCTATAATCATGGTCCTCTAGTACTCTCTAAAGATATCACATGATATACTTTTCATTATAATTTGGGAAATATGGAAAAAATAAAGGGTGATCTTAAATGGCCAAATAAAGGAAAATCATATCCTAATGTGTCAATTCATAAAAATGAAGTTGAACAAGAAGAATATATGAATTCTTTAAGAATATATCGTAAAAATATATATCAAAATTATAAAATATTATATAGAAACAAAGTATTGTAACTAAATTAACAAATAAGTGTAAATTTTTTGAAGTAGATAAAAATACTTATCAATAATCATAAACCATGAGATAATTTAATAAAAGTGAAGGATAACTCAAAAATATAGTGTAATAATGGAAATATGTAATTTAATTGAAACAAAATACGTCTTACAAATTTGTCACAAAATGATAAATAAATTGGGAATGTGGTAGAACTAAAACCATAATAAAACATTTCTAAGAATCCTTGTTATTCCCACACATATTTGAAGAAAATAATTATGTGCATGCCTAAAAATATGAGAAACCCCACTTTTCCCATGCTTGTTTTAACAAAATCATTATGTTCATACATTACTGTCTCATGGGATATAAACATGAACCATTGAATTGAAGGATGATATCAGACCCTACTCATCTACATCCATATATATGTGTGACACTTCATAATCATATTTTGATTAACCCATTGAAAAAGAATGGGTTTTTCAAAACATATAACATAACAAGAACTTAATAAATCATAGTATATAAATATACACATTTTCTAAAAAGAGACATATATTTGATAAAAAGTACATTACATATTTCATAAAGATAATGAAGGGGGTTTGTAATATCTGAAGGATATCCTTTAATCAAGAATAATATAAATAAAGTGACCACAAATTAGATAAAGAATAATATTTTTTAGATTCATAAAACCCACTTTGTAAATAATATTTTTTCTTAAAATTATGAAAGCGTTTAAAAAAATTAAATCAATGAGAATAAAATTATTTTAAAAATAATGAAAATTTAGAGGTAATTTTTCATAAAAAATTACATAGTTGGGGAAATTTGTGTTCACACAGTAAAAACATAAGAAGAGTCTTTAGAAAACATTTTTAATATTACATTAAAGAGATGAATATATGGGTTAATTTAAAGTTTTATTTAATAAAAAGACAATATAAAACATTGAAAATATTTTCTTCTTAAAAATAAACATTGATAATGTATCCTTGAAAATAAATAATGGTTATCCAAAAAAAAGTGGGGTTGAAAATAAAAAATTTTAGTTTGTAAAGATGAAAAATACATTTTAAAATAATTTGGAAACCTTCATTTAAAAAATCACATAATGAAAAATATTATAAAATAATCTATTTTAATAGGAGTAAATAGAATTATGATAATCATAGAGAATTATTCATATAATATTTCCCAAAAAGATAGTATAATATTTTAGGGAATGAAAAAATTGACATGAAATAAATGATTCACTAGTAAAAATAGGAGTTATTATTACCAATTTTACCATTTTATTTCAGAAATAATTTTGTTAAATAATATTTAATTAATGATGTTAAATAATTTTACAAGATAAAATATAGGTACACCATAAAAATAAGTGATTTATAGTATTAAATAAAACATGAAAACCATATTTATATATATAATATTGTGACCTAATGAATCAAAAATTGAGTCAATGAAACTCTTTTGAAATTAATTATTAAAGAATTATAGGATATTGAGAAGAAAATCATGAAATAGAAATTATTATGTCATTAAATGTAAAATATTTTCATATGTGATAGAAAGTTTCTAGTGAATACCCCATATAAATTATTTTCTAGTGTACAATATCAATGATTTCCCAGAGAGTTGAATATAATACAAAGAAACCCTAACCTTCAGTATTGATTTCCATTGAAGTGATTTAACCGTAGGTATAAAAAACAAAAATATCATAATAAATAATTTAAAATCCATATTCATACCCAAAACTTTGAATGATTTCCATTAATATTAATTATATAATTTTATATTAGTTACTTTTTTCTATTTTCCCACATCATGTGTTTATAGTATTGAAATTTTTACTAATTTTATAGGAACAATGTCCCTATTAATTTTTATCCCAAATTTCATCATTAAAATTTCATCAAAATTACAATAATTTATTACTTATAATAATTTATTATGTTTCAAATCCAATTGAAGAGTTTTTAATTCTTTCTCATTAAAGATGAAATCCACAACAAGAAATATTCCGTGATTTTCTTAACCAAAGGAAGTGTTTTTCTTAATTACTAAGTGAAATTTTGTTTTATCCACCCCAAATATAGAACCAAACCCTTATATAAGTATATATTTTATATTATACCATAAATTATGTTTTCACAGTCATTCAGGACATAATTATTTGTTGTTTCTAAACTTTAGCATACAATGATTAATGAATGATAATTATGTGATTTTGTTGAAATATCACTATTCGAGAAGAATAATTATAATATATAGAATTTATTAGTGTTTCATATAATAATTTTAATTAATTAAAAGAAAAATTAATTTATATTAAAAATATTATGTAATGTGAATACATTGTTTTCTTCTTCTCAGTTTTCTTATTCAAAATGATTAATTTTATAAAGACTTTTTATCATAAATATTATTAACAGGTTATTCAATTTGCATTAATAGAGCACTATTCATTCCATAAACATCATTAATAACCATTAAAAAATTATCATAACCATCCATGAATGTTATTGATGAAATGAAAAATGGAAATTGATCATTCCATTGAGGTCGTAGTCTATACGTACGCATGGATGAGGATTTCATCTTCTATACAATAGAGAAAATGAGTAACACATTTTGTCACATAGAAATATAAAATATGTCATAATTATAAAAATTATATATTAAATTCCCTACTAGTACCATAATTTCAATATTGTGAAGTAAAACGATACACATTGCATCGTGGATGAGGTAGTCCGCATGACACAGGATTCACATTTTCATTTTTCTTAATGGATGACGGGAGGGTTGTTAATGATTTTCCATATTTATAATGAACTATTAATATAATAAGGATATTAATATTATCATTATAATATAATGAATGTAAATTTTTTTGATGAATATAATCATTAAAAGAAATATAAAATATGGAGGAGTAGTTGGAAATCTATATCATACTAAGCGAATTATCTCCATTGAAAAGGGGTTAAAACAATTGTGGGATGGTATTTTGACAATAGAAGAACCTTATTAATGTGTATATGAGTGTTTAAGATATTTTTTGTTATATTTTTTCCAAACATAAGGGTATTTTTTTAGGAAAGTTGAGGAGAGAAGTACCATTTTTATAAGTTAAAATGGATGGGATTTTTTTATTTACCTAAAAAGTTCCAATAATGGGAAGTCAGTCTCAAGAAATGTGGATAAAAAATTGAAAAACAATGTAGGGGTAAATATATATAGTTTATAAACCCTTCAATAACTCAATTTGAAACATTTTTGAACATGTTATCCCCTTTACCTCCTAGCTTACTCATTTTAACTATTTTAGTATTTACAATGGTAACTAGTTGTTACTAGGGTAATTTATCTTTTATTCCAAAAAATTAAATGAAAATTATTAAATAATTTGGACATAATTATTCCAAATTTTAAATCCAATTAATATTATTAAATTTATAAAATTGATATAAATTATATTTAAAATAATATATGTATAATGTATTAAAAATAATATATTTTGAAAATTATAAATTTTGTTCTAAAGTTTCAAATATGGGTTTATAAATTTAAAACAATATTTTTGAAATTATTAATTGAAATATAATATAATTATTTCATTTTATAATAAAATTTCATGAATTTATAATTCAGTTATATATACTAATAATTCAACAAATTTAATTTATTTATAAAAATGATATTTTGTATTATTCACCGAAAAATAAATTTTTTTTGAAAAGTAACATATATTCATACTAAGATAATTTTAGATAGTATAAACCTAAAAATGATGTTATTTTTATCATATTAAAATTTTAATATTTATAAAATTTACATTGAAATGAAAATAAAAATTCTGAAAAACTTTTTTTATTGAAAAATTGATGTTTAAAAACATTATGCCTTGTAAATATTATTTCATATCAACTTATAATTTCAAATATGTGAATATATTTTTTCATTTATAATTATATTTTATAAATGTTCATTTTAATCTATTATTATAATATATTCAATACATAACAAAATTGTTCATTAAAATTAATATTACTTTTTATACTAAATATAGTTTAAAAAATACAATTAAAATTAATTATTTAAACTATAATATTTAATTATAATACTCCATTATAATTACAATATTTATTTTAATTTAACATATACATCATATAAAAGATTAATAATAATATTAATATTTATATGTAACATATATATATATATATGTATATTTTTTTATATAATATTATTTTTTCATCATGGGTTTTATTATTTCAAATTTACTAAATAAAAATAAACGACAAGAGTATACCTATTTCATATATAATAAATGATTATATCTGTAATTAATTTTTTTTGAAACAATAATATTTTCAATGATAATATTTTCAATGATTATATTTTGTTCCTATATACATATATTCACTACAATTATTACATTCATACATCCCATTTAAATAGTTTCCATTATAGATATGACAACATGAACTCTGCTTTCATGATTTTCATTATCATTGTATATTTTTCATACTAATGGTGATTATTCAAGGACATGGTGGTCCATTGGAATTTCTACTTCTAAAGATATTACTCTTTTCAGTTTACCATCCCCTTGAAATTTTTTCAGTTGTAATGGGTGGAATCAGATGTGACGTGTAATACATAGTTTCATGTGCTTTTATGATAACATTTTATTATGAATGAATAATTTCTCATTGGTTTAATGCCTAAAATAAATTAATTTTTACCTAGTCCATTTCAATTTCATTGCACAAATATAATAATATCATCTAGAATTATAAAAATATATATATAGAATGAATATACTTCCTAAGAATATGGGGTGTTAAATTCTAAAACCATATTTATCTAAAAATATTCCAATGTGAGCTATTAATCACTAGTTAAATGACTTTAATCACTACAGGTTCTGTTAAAACCAACTAAAGGTTAATCCCCTTGGTAGTATAATCACTAAGACCCACTAAAACTACTCATCCATTCATATCTTACTCAATTATCAGCAAATTAATTTTACCCTAGACTACCATACTTTTTAGAGCTCACCCAACCCCTTTTCATAATTCTAAAACTTGTAACCCAATAAATGTATATGAATTTCACATAAACAGACATGACATATGGTGATATATTATATGAACTAATTACCTCAAAAATGAAGCTACCATCTTGAGGTTCTTCTTATCCAACTATATCAAATCCTATACTACGAATCACTATGTTCTTGAGTAGCTATAGTATAAAAACCCAACCAAAAATTAGTTAAAAACATTTATATTTATTTTTCTAAATTATTCCAAAGAGGTATAATCCGTGAAATATAATCAAGAAGAATCCCATGGTTGAAACATTAAACAATGAAATGCCAACAATTTATAGTGTTCCTCTAGTACCTCTATAAGAAATCTCCCAATAACATGATACCCAAAGATATTATAATCAAATAAAATATAGAAAAAACCTTCGAAAACTAACTGGGTTACATACCTTAATTAAAAAAACATGTAATTGAGTTACACATTCACTCTTTTAATGACCTGTATACATTTCCCAAGGAAGCTAATAATATATCATGATTATTCCAACATGCCCTAGTGGAATCACAAATATATAGGTAAATAACAACCAAAATCTATGTAGTAAATTATAATTATGAAGGGGGATAATGGGAGGACATTTCCTAACTATAATATTCCAAAACAAACCCAAATCGACCAACAATCTGAGGGATCCATTTCAATGAAACAATATATGAGTGGCTAGCCAAATGGACACTCCTGAGCCTACACATGGCTGAAGAAATAAAAGGACCAACCCTAGAATGATTAATCTTCCCTCGGTTCGAAAAATATTCATCCATGAGAAATTTTAATGTTACACCCCCAATTTAAATATATATTTCCATTTAAATAATAATTATATTGAAAAGGGTTTTTTCACATGAAACACTAAACTAAAATTATATTTGATGAATTTTATTAAGATAAAATATTTCAATGTAATTGAATCATTTAAACATTATGATAATATAATATAAAACATTAATTCTAAAATTTGTAACATTTGGAAATTGGAACAAAATGTTGTGTGAAATTATCTTTAGGTGTGTTACATAAAAATATGGATAGATGTACTGACACCAATCATTCATCCATCTATCCTCATAGCAATGAATGATTGATGGGTTCCAAACCACTTGTATATATTTATATTGCCTCATTTAGAGGATATTAATAATCAATTTCATGGTATCATGTGGTCCATGTAATCATTTTCATGTGGATGGCTTGAAATATAGATGGGTGTTCTGAAATATTTCATCTAGACCTCCCCCATATGCTAATTGGGGACGGTGGTGTTCTCTTCCATGTTATGTTATTCAAACATGAAGAAACTTATTTGTTGGGGGAGATGCATCATCTTTGATAGAAAGAAACGATTGGGTCACTCTGGAAGGGGGTGATGATAATTTTGATCAGTGCTTGGCATGATGCAAGCTTCATCTTGGGCCTTTGGGTTATCTCTGGAATGCACTTCATTGGGACCCTTGAACCACGATAGGGCCTCTATGCCATTTTTCTCAAGAATACATTCATCTAGCCCCTAATGATTTTTATAAGGTTCCCTTTTATCCCATTATAAAAGAATATATAATTTTTTCAATAAAATAGGGTTAGAGCCTCAACCAATTTTAAATAACTAATAATAAAAGTGTAAGGAAAATAAATCCTCAAGTAGATTAAAAATATATCTTTTAATAAAAATGATTAAATTCCTTAAGAATTATTTTTTTTATCAATGAATAATTTGATTTGTTCTAATATAAATTAATTCATTATAATTTAATGGTTATAAAATAAATAATTAATGGAATATGATGAAAATAAATTAATATATAAAAGGGATTTTTTTCAAATAAAAATTAAAGTGTTGAGTATTTTTAATCTTAAATTAAATTGATAATTTTTAAAGTATTATTATAATAAAATCTATCAACATACAGATGAATATATATTTTATAAGTAACTTATATGACATAAGATTAAGAGCACATGCCATTTAAAAAGTTATTTTTATATAAAAATACTTTTTCATTATGTTGTATGATTTCATTTAAAATATAAAATCCTAAATTCATTTTTTCAAAATTTGTTAATATGATCTTAATTTCAAGATTATTCATATCAAAATTTTCTTAGCATTATTTTTTGATATTTTTTTAGAAAAATATATCTTTTTTGAATAGTAATATTATTGGTTTTACAATTATTATAAATTTTATGACACCATCATAAAACAAACATGACATAAATATTTACGGAACCATTTTCTAAACAAAATAGGTACAAAAATAGTAAAATATTTCATTTAAAAATAATATTTTGAATTTATAAACCTATATTTTATATTCTTGAACATAATTTATATTTTATTTTATTAAAAATATTTTTTTGATAATTTTACTCTAATTAAATATTCAAAACGATACATTTCGATTTAGATTGGTTTGAAATTTAAATAATTATACATTATTTAATCAGAAACTAATAAAATTCTTGGGAATTAAAATTACCAAAATAAATATGTATAAATTCATTTAATTTATAAAAATTCATTTTTCAAGTTCTTATTATTTTGTTATAGGTAATTATTTTGAAATTAATTTTTATCATATTTTTAAATCCAATAAAATAAAATTGATTTCATTTTTAGAATAATAATTTCCAAAATTAGGTAATATTTTGAATTTTAATTTTAGTCAAAAATATAAGTTACCGTGATAAAATTAATTTATAATGCTAAAGGCTAAAATAAAGTAAAAGTGTTAAATCTAGAATTAAAGACATAAAATTTCATAAAAACATGTCTTAATTACTCAAATTAGTGGTTTCTTTACCTCCCATCATATTCTCATAATTATGTTTCACATTTTTGTACAATTAACATGAAAATGACTTCTCTTTTTATATTATGTAGTAATTATTTTCAAGAATTAAACTATTGTAACTTAAATATGTACCCCTACACTACCATTTAAAATTCAAACATGAATTTAAACTAAATCCATTTACACTACTATATTTTCTTCACTGATAATCTTCTCTAATTTTTGGAAGCTTCTAGACCTAGTATATTTCCCAAATTTTTTGAAATACAATAAGGTTTCTAAGAAGAGATATAATTTCTTCTTTATAAGTAACAACTTCTTATAATTACTTTTAATCTATAATATTATCACACCTCTTCTAAACACTGATTTATATCTTTAATAAAATATTGAAATTTTATTTTTCTTCTTTAATGATGATGTTATAGTAAAATAACTCCATAATCATACTCATTCTTTGATTACAATATGTTATTGTTTACCTTAATTTAACCACCTATCTAAAATATGCTATAAATTTTTACAATGAATGGTTATGGAAACATAATTAATGGTGTGATATGATATTAATAGGAAAATAATGTTTATTTGTTTTAGAATTATAATGTTAATATTTTAATCATTATTAATATACCACCTTTTATTTTTTTAAAGATCATGAAACAAAAACATTATGGATTTCATCCTGGGGAACCATAGTAGAATCTCACCTGGAATGAACCTATAAAATCATAAATAATTATATAAATTATAAAATAGTACATTAAGTACTTTTAATATGATGACCATATAAATATGAAATGTAAAATGAAACCCTTATACTGAAACAAAAAAGGAACACATCAAATTACTAAAATTAGTGACAAAAAATAACAAAAAATAAAGAATAATTATGTAATAAATTAATATAAAATAGAAATAAAAATGGTAATAAAAATGAATAAGGTTATTAAATGGATGGTTAATGGGTCTTTGGTAATTATGAATGAGGTTAAATCATGTATGACTTAAAAACAATCGATGGTGAGGGTTCTTGACTAAATTTCTATTCCTTTAGACATATTATGGATTTTGAATATTTACTTCCACAAAATAGTGTAATTACTACTCCATTTACTTGTTATACATTAAATAATTTTTTATTATTAGAAACATCATATTCATTTAAGATCTCTCATTCTATGACCATTGGTTATGTAAGAACCAAGATCCTCATTTTAGGTATGGATATTTATTTTGAGTTGTTGTTTTGGAAAATGGAAGAATTGATAATTTTCTATGTATATGTTGTGTACTTGGGTACGTTTTATAGCCACGTAATAGTCATGTAATGGCCGAGTATAGAGCTGTGTAGTGGCCTGGCTGTCCTGCTTAAGTCGGGAGCCGAGTGAGGCTAATACAGAACATGTACATTAAATAAACACACTATGTACTTTTATTTTTATTTGATAAATTGGTACGGGGCCGCGTCTCTTCTGAAGAAATGTATTCTTCTCCTATTGCTTCATACAGGAGAGTGACGTAACAGATTCAAACATAGAGCCCCTCCCAGTTCTCCGTATGTTCTCTTATTTAGATGTTGTCAGTTGCATTGGATTCCCATTGGTGAGTTATCTTTTCCCCTAGAGTTATTTTTACTGATTCTTCCACTCTCATGAGTTATCTTGGGATAATCAATTTTACCATTCTGGTATATCTATATTTTTCTAGGTGTATTAAAGGGTCGACGTCCAAGTATATCACTTATATGATATCGAGGTAGGTGGTTTGTGCCTGTTATTTTTTTTTTGGATTATATATGTCGAATGTGCCACATACCCATGATTGAGGTATTTCTTGATTGTGGAAATAACCCTATTATTTATCTTCTATGGATTAATTGATTGAAAATGTTTTGTCTCAAATGTGTAGGGTTAGATACTCTGGTTAGGAGATTTCCCATGGGTGTGTTTCCCTAGTTTCACTGTTTATGGCCATTTGGCATGGGTTGCCTATGATGAATACCTTGTTTCAATTCCTTGATTTGATTAGGATGGTGTTTTATTGATTATATGAATATAATGTGTTATTTATTGTGAATTTTATCCATGTAGATGTTATATATTATATGTTCTTCCTTGTTATGATATTCGCATAGTTTTTTTCAATGGACTGTGAGAGCCTTGGACTGAGAAAACTATGGGGGTTTCCGTGTTTATTTACATAGGACTCTGAGAGCCTTGGTGTAGACTTTGAACAAGGGGTATTGACTATAAAATCTACCTAGGAGTTCTTTTATGATTTATCAATTGATATGTTGACCATGGCGGTATTGAACATGAGATTTACCCAGAGGTCGTTTATAATTCATTGATGTTATGTAGTCCCAGGCGTATTGACCATGTTAGCTACCCAGGATGTCATTTATGATTACACTATGCTATGTTTACCAGGGGTACTGACCATGAGACCTATCCATGATGTCATTTTTAATTGATATTTACAATGTGGGACCATAGGTGTTATATCGTGAGAGATTCCCATAGGGTTGTTTTTGAATAATTGATTGATTGTGATGAGTCTGCCAAGACAGAGCACAAGCTTTTACTTGGTCTTACGTGATTGTTGAGATGGTCTTCTGAGACATCTATTTTGTTACTATGAAATATGGGGATACGTTGAATAGGCTAGATCTCATGACATCATTATTCAATATATTTAATACATAATAAATGAAAATGAATGTATATGAAAACTATAGGATTGCTTACTTTTGCGTACTTCCTTGTTTATTGCTTCATTTCGGAATATTTCCTTCTATATATATTCACTGATAGTTAGGAACAAATATTTTGGTGGTTTCCTAATGGTATTACTATCACACCCGATTTGGGTAATGCTTTTGGACCCAAACAAATTATATAGTTGCATGAATAGATAAGGGAAAGCACCCTTCTACGTCAAGAACATGATTATTATTGGAACTGGAAAGCATGGGACCAAGATAAGGATTGAGATTCTACTAGTGTTACTTGTTTAAATTATACATTGCATTCTGTATTTCATTCTATAATTGTGACTTTTTTGGATTATTTCCTAAATTCATGTTCGATGCATTATATATATATAATGTGGACTCTATTGGATTTACTTTTATTCTTCTATTGTTTACTTATTTATTTGGTATTACCATTTTTTGATATTGTTTACTACTTTTTATGCCACTATGTATAATATTCCAATGAGGCAATAGTTTCCCAATTATTAGACCACGATGCTCACTTCTAGTCGACAGCCTCTGCCGTTTGGGGAAATGCGCTTAAGGTCATGTGACCAATCCAGTATGAGGCAGCTTTGGGAGGAACCCGGAACCGAGAAGTTACAAAGTGGTATCATAGGGAGGTTCTTTTCTTCTTTTAATTACTATTTGGATCCTATAGATAGGGATATGAAATAATAGGAAATTGGTAATAATTTGTGACGGGGAGTAGCTAACCCATGTACAAAGAAAACCAATGTTACGTCAAATATTGTAAGTTTTCTAGTTTTTCAATTATTACAGATGATTTGATTTCACAATTGGAGATGCACTTATTTTGTGCTGTTATTATTTATATAATTGTGGTTTTATTTATGTTTCAACCTGATGAGATGTAGGGTATTCCATCACTGGAATAATATAGAAACTTGCTATAGATCACTTGTTATTCATTCTTATCAGGTCATTTAGGTTGCATTACTAATTGCATGTTTTTGAGATAGATTCTGTGCCAGATATGCCTATTTTTTAAATCGATTTTGTGATATAAATAAAGTCTATTTGGATAAGGTATTAGTATATGTATGGTTTCATATCTATTGAAGCCAAACTTTAGTCCCTTAGGTGTTATGGTCTCTCTTGGATCAGAATTTGGTGGATCATGTTTAAACTTTATTTGAATTATATGAAGGTATGATATGAAATAGGATTCCAAACATTGATTCTCGGGGTGTTTGGGATCTCAATAATTAGAAATTGTAATGCCTTGGCAAAAAATTTTATGTTTTTATGGGTTCCTGAGATGTTTTGGAGGCTTACTATTCAGAAACCCGGACAACACGACCAGTGATGTTATGAACACAGACCATGTGTTCTTATATTTAGGAAGAACTGATTTTTCTTATGTACATGTTGTGTACGGTATGTACATTTTGTGTAGTTAATGACTGTGTGAATGTGTGAGAGGAGACATGAGGTTTGTAATGTTTTGGTAGAAAACACGGTGTCAAGATTGTACACGCCACATTTTGAAGGACTATTTATCTGGCCGCGTGACTAATGACATGGGTGGATGAATCATAGTAGGTACATTCCGTGTATTAATCAACTATGTATCCATAAATGTGACCAACAACAAGGGTGGATGAGACATAAGTGGAACATGTTTTGTGTAGTGTTTTCATGATGTGTAGTGTTACACTAGGAGAGAACTGTCCAGTTCTAGCCATGTCGAAGAACCTGGGCAGGAGGTAATATTCAATTACACACTGTGTCATAGAAGGAAACCTTCGAGTGTAGGGGTGTTACACGTCAAAGTTAGCAGAGTTACACGCCCATGTTAAGGATTAAAGGAAACATGTTGTGTAGTGGTTCTACACACCATGTAACCCTATTTTGTAAAACATTAATGCTTTCTTTCTCCTATTCCATTAACACTCTTCTATGACATTATCCTTGATAATTAGGAAATGAGGTTTTTTCTTGACCTTGGAGAGTCATTCCACCAGGAATTCCTCTAGTTGTATGCCATGTACAGGGCAATGATCAGAACCTGGAAATGGTAGGTTGGGGAATACCAGTAGATCCTCCCTTTCATACCCATATTGGGACAATATATTTTACCGGACATAGGTGTTTATGCATAGATTAGTGAAGGATTTTTTAGGATGATGCAGAAATTCCAAGGAGCACCACATCTTACCCAAATTATGGAAGAGTTGATGTGGGTGTTCTAGCAGTAGAATCCTCCCTCTTTTACATGGGATGGAGGACCACAGGCTGAAAATACATTTTTGGAAGCTATTATTACTATCTTTGAGAATCTAGAGATGCCTCCTTAGAGGAGGGTGGATCTCGCGATTTACATTCTACGTGATTCCACCAAGAGATGGTCGGATATTATCTCACAGGGGGACATTATCTCGATATGGATTAGGAATAGTTTCAGAGGACCTTCTATGATTACTTCTACACTTAGTCGTTGAGGGCTGTCTAAGCCCAGGAGTTAATGAATTTGGTGTAGGGAGCTCTTTCAGTGATGAATTATTCTTCTCACCTTACTAAAATACAATTATTTATACCTGTTTTGGGAGGTGATTAGTTATATTTGGCTTGGTAGTTTGAGGATGGTATCTGGTATGACATCCAGTTTCATGTGACTTTTTTAGGATAACTTTGGTGACTACTATAGTAAATCAAGAACTAATTACTGAGTGAAATCTGCGAGAGTTGGGAGCTGGGAGCCATGGCAGTTCAGCATCCAGCACCAGTACTCCTTCGTTTGATATTAGGAAGCATCACAGGGAGCCTTCACGTGGTGATTCCAGTAGCATGGATGTATCTATAGGTCACCATGTGAGGTGCTATCAGTGCGGGAAGAGTGGTAACATGAGACCTTAGTGCCCGAGAGACCCATTTGAGTCCAATATTGCAGCAATATGGGTCATATTCTGCATTTTTTCATCTTTTCTCACCAACATCTAATGAGAGAGAATCATTTATGACTCCACATTCAGGAGCCGACCCTAATCTTTCTCATCAGTCAGGGAACTAGAGTTCATCAGGCCATCCAAGCCAAGGAGGTGGTCATGGTTAGTGTATCCAAATGATATTTTTTCCATAGCAGTAGGGTGGGCCAGCTCAAGGTAGCCAAGTAGGGTTGCAGGGTCACGTTATAGGTTAGAATTCTATGATGAAGCATACCCAACAGGTGTAGGATCAGAAACCCTCTATGGTTAGAGGTATGATTCTAGTTTCCTTCATTTTAGCTTCTTCTATTTTTGATACAGTGGATACCCATAGTTTTATATATTTTTCCATTTGGGAGATCCTTGGGCTCTGTATATTAAGTTCTGATGAAGTTATGATATTAGGTACTCTGTTGGGGATTTGGATGATGAGTGTAAATTAGTTCAAGGATTTCCCTCTTGATGTTGGAGGGTGTCACTTCATATGGGACCTCTCTGTCTTAGAGATGAGAGGCATCGATTTCATTCTCGGAATGGATGTGTTGGTCTCTTTTCAGGCCTTTGTCGACTGCTTCACCGCAAGGTGACTTTCACATCACTAGAGCATGAGAATTTCCTACACAATGGTGAATGGGATGTCCAGGCGTGAAGAGTGGGTCATGGGTAACATGGCTTGGGAGGAATTAAATCCCAGATTTCTAGTTTATGTTTGGATGACCAGGGGACTTCACAGATGGAATGTACTCCATTAGAGGATCATTTCCAATATGACTTTCCAGATGACATTTCTGGTTCACCTCTAAAGAGAGAGGTAGATTTCACTATTGAAATTATGCTAGGAGTTGAACCAGCGTCCATTTCTAAATATATAATGGCTACACCAAAGTTACAGAAGATGAAAAAGAAGTTTGAGGTGTTTTAGACAAAGGGTTTCATCCAACCCAACAGTTCTCCTTAGGGTTTGCCTCTCCTTCTTGTGAAGAAGGTTGATGGAACCCTCAGACTTTGTGTTGATTACCAGAATCTAAACTAGTTGACAGTTAAGAACCGATATCACTTACCGATGATTGATGACCTCTTTGATCATCATCATGGATACCGGGTGTTCTCTAATATTGACTTGAGATCTGGTTATCATCGATTTCATGTTACATAATCAGATATACCTCTTACAGTCTTTCGGATCATGTGTGGTCAATATGAGTATTTTTTAATGCTCTTTGGTCTTACGATTGCGCCAGTATTTTTCGTGGCACTAATGAACCGAGTTTCCATCCTTGTATAATTTTGTGGTATCCTTTGTAAACAATATCTTGGTGTACTCTCTAACTCAACACGGCCATGCCATGAATCTTGAGATCTTATTGAGTACACTAAGAGAGAATCAGTTATATGATAAGCTCTCATAATGCCACATTTGGATGGACCTGATTCACTTATTGGGTCATGTTATCTCAGATATAGGAGTATCAATAGGCCTAAAAAAGTGGGAGTAGTAGTTTCCTGGGAGCAGATGAAGAACATCATTGAGGTACATAGTTTTCTAGGGTTGGCTGGTTACTACAGACACTTTATTCAAGAATTTTCAAGCTTATCTTCCCCACTAACAGGCCTGAATAAGAATATTGAAAAGTACTTATGGACAGATTCCTACAATTCATACTTTCTGGAGTTGAAATAGAGATTGATATTAGCACTAATACTGATTTTTTCAGAGCTGGGAAAGAGTGACACTATTTACTGTGATGCATCTGGTATCAATCTAGGAGCAGTGCTTATGCAGGCGGGGGATATATTGCTTATAGGTCTTGACAGTTTAGGCCACATGAGAGGAATTACCTGCTACACGATCTCGAGTTGGATGTAGTTGTGAATGATTTTCACTATTAGATACAATATCTTTTGGGAGATAATTTTTTGTTATACTCCAACCACAAAATCCTCAAGTATATCTTTACTCATCGTGATCTGAATTTGAGATAGTAAAGGTGGGTTGAGTTCCTTCAGTATTCTGACATTGTGATTAACTACCTGCATGGTAAAAGAACTTTGTGGTTGATGCATTGAGAAGGACGACTCAAATACAGGCAGTTTGGGAGGCCAGGATTGAGTGGCAGCTTATGGACAAGTTCACATAGAAGCATTAAGAAGTGCATGACATACAAGGGAATATGTTTCTTTCTTCTATAGTGGTTACCTATAAACTACTGGATCGAGTATGAATGAGGAATGTATTTGATTCTGAAGGACTAGTCCAAATGGAGAGTGTGTCGGGTGAGGACCCTTCTCCTAGTTAGACCATAGGCAAGGATATGGTTTTGATTTTTCGATGGTGTGTATGGGTGTCAAAAGACATACTTGTGGTGATGTTGTGAGATTTTCATTCCTCATCCTAGGAAGTTCATCCTTGTTTCACCAAAATATATTGAGATCGACATCATCAGTATTGGTGTCCAAGCATGAAGAGGGATGTTTCTAGTTTTGTTATGAGATTTTACACCTATCAATAGGTGAAGGTGGATCATCAGTGACCAGAAGGTATATTAAAATAGTTACCCATTTTCGAGTATAAGTGGAATGATGTCACGATATATTTCTTGATGGGTTTACAAAGGTCACAATGTGGAA
The DNA here is from genome assembly GCA_963277665.1 of Viscum album. Lineage (NCBI taxonomy): Eukaryota > Viridiplantae > Streptophyta > Magnoliopsida > Santalales > Viscaceae > Viscum > Viscum album. Next base: position 787,465,227 of record OY728128.1, on the reverse strand, counting down.
ATATTGCGGTTTGGGTTGTTATTGACAGACTCTCAAGGGTGGGACCTTTCATACCTATTAAATAAACCTTCGCGATGGATGATCTTATAAGGTTTTACATTTGAGAGATTGTGCATTTGCATGGGGTTCCACGGTTTATCATTACAAACAGGGATTCTCGGTTTACTTCTCATGTCTGGAAGGTAATACATATGGATTTGGGTACACATATACTTCTATGTACTACATTACATCCCAAGAAAGATGGCCAGTATGAGCACATGATTCAATTTTTGGAGGACATGTTTTGAGCATGTGTCTTGGATTTTGGAGGCTCTTGGGTGAGATATAAATTCCTATTAGAGTTTTCTTACTATAACAGTGTCTAGGAAAGGATACATATATAAACTTCTGAGTCTTTTTTACTATATGCTATATAAATCACCCATATGTTGGCTAGAGGCAGGAGAGGTAGCTATGTTGGGAACTCGACTTTTTTTGAAGACCACCGAGTAGGTTGAGTTGATTTGGAAGAGGATGGCTATTATACAGTATCAGAAGAAATATTATGTCGATCAACAGAGATTACCTCTGGAGTTCGAGGTCAGATATCAGGTTTTCTTACATGTCATACCGAGGTTGTCACACAAGAGGATTAAGAGGAAAGGGAAAGCTTTCATTGAGATATTTTGGTCCATTTAAGGTTTTGGAGAGAGTCGTACTAGTTGATTATGGATTGTTATTACCTCATTGGTATCAGGTTACGCAAGAATTATTTCAGGTTTCTCAGCTGCGACACTACTTTTCTAACATGTCTCATGTTTTTTCAACCTATGGAGGTTTAGTTTTCAGTGGATGCATCCTTCGAGGATCACCCTATTCGGATAATGAATCACATCATCATGGTACTCTATGGCTAGTCTGTTCCTCTAGTATGGGTTCTATGGAAGCACATGTGAGTACAGGGAGAGACCTGGGAGACGGAGGCCGACGTATGATCCCAGTGGCTAGAGTTGTTTGATATTTCTTCTTAACTACCATTTGAAGAGAAATTTGGGGAAACTTTTCATTAAGGGGTAAGTTTTTAAGAACCCAGATATTCATTTCAGTTATGGATATTTATTTAGGGAGGTTTTTTAGAGAAAACCAAGAAATGGTAATTTTCTAACTACAAACCATGTACTTATGATTACATATTGTAGACATAGGTACTATGTACAATCATGTACTGGTCATGTAATGGTTGAGTACGTGGTCATCTGATGACATGGCTAACCCACTTAAGCCGGGAGCTGGTGGAGGCTAATACACGATGTGTACATTAGATGAAAATGTAGTGTACATTTGTTTTTATTTGATAAATTGGTGTGGGGTCACGTCTCATCCTTGGAAACATCTTTTTCTCCCATCGGTTCATATAGGAGTGCGACAGAATGACTGTAGACATCAATCCTCTCCCAGTTCTCTATTCGAGCTCTGATTGTGATGATGTTGGTTGTGTTGGATTCCCACCGGTGAGTTCTCGTTTTCCCTAGAGCCTTTCTTCCAGATTCTTTCTCTCTTGTGACATATCATGATATGATTGATATTATCCATTTTATAGATCTAGGTCATTCTAGGATGATTCAAGGGACAACATTCAAGAATATCAATCATATGCTATTGAGTTGGGTGGTTTATGCCTTTCATTGTTTTTCTTTGAATTATATATGTCGAAAGTGCATCATACCCACGTTTATGGGATTTCTTGATTGGGGACATAACCCTATTATTTACCTGTTATGGCTTAATTAATTGAAAATGGCTTTTTTCATATGTTTAAGGTCATATTCCTTGTTTTCATGACATCCCATGGGTCTCTATCACTAGTTTTTCTGTTTATGGTTGTTTGGCCTAGGTTGCCTATAAGGCGTACCATGTTTCCCTACCTTGCTTTTTTTAGACTAGATTTTGAATGTTTATATTAATAGCATGTATTATGCTTTTAAATGTTAGTCATGTAGTAGTTATATATTTCATGTTCTCTCTTGTTATGATATGTGCATTATTTGTTTCTCATGGACCGTGATATCCTTGGACCAGGAAAACTGTGGGGGTTTCCATGTTGATTTACACAGGACTGTGAGAGCCTTGGTGTAGACTTTGAACCTGGGGTATTCATAGTGAGAGCTACCCAGGAGGTCATTTGTGATTTGTTTTTTTATATGTTGACCCAGGTCATATTGACCATGAGAGATACTTAGAGGATGTTTATAATTCATTGATGTTATGTAGACATCGGGGTATTGACCGTCACAGCTACCCACAAGGACTTCTATGATTACACTATGATATGTTAACTAGTCGTATTGACCATGAGAGCTACCCAAGAAGCCATTTTTAATTGGTCTTTACTATTTGGGTCCTTATGGGTTAGACAGGAAGAGCATCACAGACAGTAGTTTGTGAATAATTGAATGATTGTGAAGAGTCTGTCTAGCTGAATCACATGATTAAACTCTGTCTTACGTGATTATTGAGATGGTCTTCTGAGACATCTATGTTGTTACTATTACACATGGTGATATGGAGCTTAGGCTATATCATGGGAGATTATTATTCAGCATATTTAACAATTAATAAGTGTAATGGAATGTAATTAAAAACTCTAAGATTGATTAATTTTTTGTACTTCCTAATTTATTTTTAAATTTATGCATATTTCCTGCTATATATTTTAATTGATATTTAGGCATGAATATTTTGGTGGTTTACTACTAAGATTAGTCTCACAACCATTTTGTGTAATGCATCAAGACACAAATAGATTTTATGGTTTCATGTATAGATAAGGGAAATCTCCCTTCTACATCATGTACATGATTGCAGTTAGAGCTGAAGATCATGGGAGCAAGGTGAGGCTTTCAATGCTACTGGAGATACTTATTTCTTTTGTACATTGGTTTTTTTATTTCTTTCCCACATTATTTCTTTTTTGGATAATTTATTAGATACATTTTCCATGCAATATATATATATATATATATATTGGACTCCATTGGATTTACTTTTAGTCTTTCGTTGATTAATTATTTTGTTGGTATTATTGCTTCCTCTATTGTTAAATATTTGTTATTATGCTATGTATAATCTACCAATGAGGGAATAGTTTCCCACATTCTCAAACCTTGTCCCTCACTACTATTCGGTAGCCTCTGGCATTTGGGGAAATGTTCTTGAGGTCATGTGACCAACTAGGTAAGAGGTACATTTGGGTAGCACCCGGAACCGGGACATTATAGTTTACACATTACCTATGTCGAGAGAGTTTCCTTGATTCTAATTCCATCTCATTGGGTTATGAACTTTTTTCCTTTAATATGACCTTATAATATTATTTTATTATGAATTTTCTCAATTTATTAAGTAATTTTATATTTTTTATGTGGAAATTTCTTCTTTACATAAAAATATTTTTCTTTGATGAGTTTCATTCTATATAAAAATATGAAGTTGTTCAGGATAATTCACACCCTTTCTAATGTCTCTTTCTCCTCTATGTCAATATTCAATCCTTCTGAAAATGTTTCATTTTATTATTATGAAATAAAAATATTTATTTTTTTTATATTTCCTACATTTCTCTTTATATCTTCTCCAAATAATGTTTTACAGCTCTTTATTCGATGTGGGTTTTCATTAAAACTACCTTAAATCGAAAAGTATTTCTTTTAACTCTCGTACATTTTTATCTTAAATACTATCTTAATTTACATAAACATTATTTATTATTAAATTTATATTATTGGGGATTCTTTTAATGTTATATTTTACAAATTCACCCTTCCAATTTTTTAAAAATTAATTTTGAATGGAACCTCTAACATTTAATTTTATTGAAATGATAAAATTTATTTATAAAAACTATTTATCATGACTTTAATTCAATTTCTACAGATAATATGTATGTTTTTATTCAAATGGAACACATATTTATTCATTATCATTATGTGATGTGTAGTGTCCAATATAACCTTCCAATCCATTGGTAAATATTAATATCTCATGAGATAATTATTTTAAGAGTGGAAATGAAAATGTTTTTTTAAAAAATAATGATTGAAAAAAATTGATTTGTTCATAACAAAATTCATGTTCATGATTGTGGTTTCTTAGTTTTTTATGATTTCTTATGATTATTTTTGTTCTAAATTTATTTGTTTTGACACACTCCTATAATTTCATGATCCAATAAAACTTACTCCATTATGAAAAGAATCCTTATGTTATGGTTCATGACAAATGTTATATGTTTAATTGGTCATGATTTCCTTATTATGTGTTTATATAAAATGATTTTTTTCATATACCCACATATTTATCTTATTATAACATGTGATGTAAAATCATTGTCTCTTATGTTAACCATTACTAAGAATGTGATCTCATCCTTATTATATTTCAATTTCCCATGGTTAATAAAAGGGGAATTATGTATGATATGTCTAGAAGGGTACCATGTGATAGAGATATTGAATACTTGTTATAAAATAATTTGATATTGGTTTTATAAGATAAATGTACAGATGTTATGAAATATATGAGTTTTGTTTATTAATCGTTCATTATAATTTTTTAAACTCTAAGTTTAAAAGGTCTTCAGTATATAACTGACTTAAAATTGGTTATTGATTATGTAATTATGGATCATTAATTTTGGTTTTATATAGTTTTTAATAAATCCATTATGTATTGAAAATTTTTTTTGCCCCAAATCTAGGAATGTGAGTCTAAGTCATCTCTGTGGACATTGTAGAAGGGTTCATAATACCTTGTTGGTTAATAGGTTATAATTTGAGGATAATTTAATATTTTTTTATACCATCATGGGTTAATAATTTTATGCTTAATCATAAGCTCATTGGAACGGATTCCCTTTTAGGTATTATTTGATTCAATTTTAATTTGATTAATAGTATTTTGGAAAATTTAATTGGGTTTTCGGAAGAATACATTATTGAGGAATATAGAGCCCTTAGGGTTGGTATGTGATATTATTTTTGATGTAATTATGATTAATTTAGACAGTGGGAAATTGATTTTGGAAGTATAAGTTGAGATAACCTTAGGAATTGGAATTTAAATTGATTTTATGGAAATTTTGGACAATTAATTTGAGAAATTTTATTCTATTTTTACACTATATATGATTATGTCATATATTTATTGATATGATATTATTGTTGTTTGGGGATAAAGCTTATGTTGAATTCCGGGATTGTGGATTGTTGATCTTAGATGTAATTAAATGATGTTGTATAGTGGGGTGAATAGACCTTCCAAAAACATTAATAAAATTAATATTCAGAATGAAATAATTTACAATAAGGATCATCATAGTTAACAAACATGCGGATATCAATACAGTGTTGGTGCAGTGCAAACATACAGATAATCCTTTTGAAAAATAGCCCAGTAATTTACTGGTGTATACCCAACCTGAACATTATAAGGTGGTTTCTTAACATATAGACCTTCCTTTTGAAGTGTTATGAATAACCAACATTTATTTTTATTGGTTAAAGTAGAAACATGTGAATATAAATTTTGATCCTATAGTAGAAAAGAAACACCTTTTTATAGGAGCTATGACCGTGTAAACATAATGTACAGACAACATAATACAAAAATTAAAATAAAGAAACAAGAATAATAGTTAAGAAAATAATTATCATTTTAAAATAGTATTCACTATGATTTATTGGTTTCACATAGATGATGAATAATCAAGTATACTAGAATAGATATAGTGATTTTAAAATAGTATTGTTTGGATAATGAATCTCAAGAACATTGGCAACACTTCGAATAATTGATTCAATTGTATTTAACTTTTTTAAAACAAATATCTATTCTATCACTTCTGAACAGCTTCAATCGTTATTTAATGGATAGTTATAAACTAGTAATTTAATTAAATGAAATATCTATGATCTTCCATCATGTGGGTGTTTCATGAAAATAAATAACATCATGGAATAATTATGAAACAAAGAAATATTGAAGTATTACCATTTTCTTTTATTTATTATCATATAAAGGAAAAATATTATAGCCACTTAATTCTTTAATAAAAAAATTATAACCACTTTATAATGAAAATATATACTGAAAATGTAATTACATATTAAATAATATAATTTAAATAAATGATACAGAATTTCAATAAATGAATATATGAAATACATATTGAAAACACTGAGTAGGTAGGTGAAAAAAATGATCTCAGTATTCTTGAGTAACCATTAATTGTAGGTTATTATCATTATGTATATATAAATTATCATATGATTATGGTAAAAAGGAAGAAAACTAGTTATGAGGAAAATGAATTTCAGTTTCTATATGTTCCATTCCAACATATGATATACTGTAAATAAAATGAGTCTTCCCTGAATGTCATGATTCCCATGTTTTATGCATGCGGCTAGTTCGTATCATGTTTTAACAATAGTGCATGAATGTGTTTGAGTAAAGATGTAGCTCATTCCTACAATTGTGAACATGTTCTCCATAATCATATCATGATCTATATGTTTGTTTATTCATGATGGGGGTTTAGTTAATCTCGTTTAAAACATATAGTAAAATGAACACACTATAGTTGATATGAGCTTTTACGCTTATGTAGATTACATAATTTGGAGTTTCCATGGATTTCATGGTATATTATTTCAGTAATTTTCAATGAATATATGTGAATCAATATGATAAAGTTGATTCATTATTATAAATGATTTACTGAGTGTGTTTCCTATAGTTTATTTTGTACAATATGAAAATCTTATTAAGATAGATTAATTGATATATGTGAACCAATATTATAAAATTGATTCTATATTCTTTATACACAATTGAGTGTGTTACATTAAGATTATTATGTAAAATATGGAAATCTTATGAAAATAGAGTATCATTAGGATGAAAAAACCATAATCATTTTTTGTATGAATTCTTTTTTTTATAATCATGATCCTCAATTTTTATAAATATCATTTCAAAATTTTCACAAGAATCAATATATGAAAATGCATGAATTATACTTCACTTAAAACATAAATATTAATGTTCGAAATGATGATTTTTAAAGTATGCATAGACCTCATTTTAAAATAATTTCCAAGCTAATTGAAAACATCATACACCATAATTTCATAGGAATTTAAATCTCATCTGAAATAATTTTTTTTTAAAAAAATATCCCAAATCATGTATATTATATTCAAAACAAATAATTCAACACTAAAACATCTATATAAACAATAAAATTATAAGTACAATTTAATACAATAATAATAATATTTACAAATAAACTATTGAAAATTAATAAATTTTTTAGGAATTATAAAATTCAAAATAATAAATCAAAAAAATTTGTGAGGTATTTTATTTTTTGAAGTATAGAATTTTTTAAAACAGTAAAAACATAAACATAGTCAAACATTAACAATCTCTCCATAAATATTAGCAAGAATGATGTCATTTTTCTAAAATTAAAAAATCAAATCAACTATAAAAATTCAATGCATTTTGTAATTCATCATAAATTTAAAAGTCTGCAAACAAGTTTTAAAAATTCTCTAATTTTTTTCAAAAACACGTTTCATATGATGTATATTATTTACCAATTTCTTATATATTTAAATGTAGAATAAAATAAAAATGCATAATCACCCCAAATAAATAATAATAAATATTTGAATATAGTAAATTATATATGACAAAAATTAACCTCATCATGATTAATTATCTATAATATTACTAGTAAAATTAAAATATCTCCCATGAAATAAGCATAATTAGAAAATATAAACTACCAGTTAAAGAAAGAAGTCCTTTTTTATTTTCAACAAATACAAATATAATAGTGAATATAATGATAACAATTAATATTCAAATGGATTTAGAATGAAAGAAATAAAAATCTTAAAATTAAACATTTAAAATATCAACAGGATAAATAAAAACTATACTCATTCTTAATAGAACAAGTTAATTGGACTATCACCCTCGATAGATAATCATTTATAAACAGAGAGTAAAAAACAACAAGATTAAACAAAAAGTAAAATTTTAGAGTTATATAAAAATTATAAATTAGTATAAAAAATAAGATCGTTTCAATCTACCAAAAATTTAATTCAAATGACATCCACTAAAAACATTAAATATATATAATATACTATAAAATAGGTAAATCGCCTTCAAAATTTTAGATTCCATTATTTAATTATGTATATATATTAACAATGAATTTAGTTTCTAGATATTCAGTTCCATTTTTCATCTCCAATTTAGTATAAAACAATTTATAAATCTTTTCGAAAAGTAACATTAAAATCATAAAAACTATTAAAAGACACAAGAATATTTTTTTCTATTTTTTACGTATAAAAATAAAATATTACTTAAATGAGGGAATTATAAAAAAAATTCATCATTCTTAGTATAGTTTCAAAAATATAATATATTACTGAGATTATAGAAAAAAAATATTGATTTTAAAAAGAATAGATTTCACAAAAAAAAATTATTCTAAAACTTCAACAGTGATTACCTATTCTGTAACGCCCCAACCCTCTATATCTGGATTTGGTGAATCAATCTATTATATTGGAATAGATACAAGATTCAAATACAAAGGGACTGAACTATTTTGTAGTCTTGGATAACTATATTACATACATGATTACCATAATATATTGTGAAATATACATTACAAACATAATATATAACAAAATGAAATAATCTACATCCTTGAAAGCTTGTTCAAATATTTCTTTTTCAAAACCTAGATAAAGGAAACATGATAATGGTGAGATAAAATTCTATGTAAGGGTATGTAAATAGGAATCAATTTTGAATCTATGATAAGAATGAACACAATAATCTAAATAGGTGTAAAATGTTCCATTATAATAACTAGATAAGGAAAAAATCTATATGGAAATGTAAGAAACTAAAATACATGGTAATTAATCAATAAACTAAGAATATAATTCATACATAGATATATCGATGAAAAATATCATGGATATGTAATACCTAAATCAAAATAAAGGAAATGGTAAATTATTGCATTTCATTTCTAAGGTACATGAAAACCAATACCTCTGTGAACCTTTACAAGATGGTTTAATTGGTTATAGAAAACAATTTAATTTGGTAAAATTATTTGTCTCATGAGGACATATTGATGCATTGTGGGGATATATATATTCCAAGACACATCCATTAATACTAGTACAAATAATTCATCATATATAATAATAAAAATAAATAATAAGCATAATAAAATACCGATATTCAGTGAAGAATACAAATTTATCAAATATTATAGAGTAGAGGATAAATAACAACAACGATATTTGATATTGATGAATGGAAATACTATTTTAAAAAATCATTCTTGAGGGAAATAATATTTTACCATTCCAAAGTGTCACATAACACTTTGAAACATTTAAATTCTAATTCCCATTATGTAATAAAATTAAAGATTATTAGATTATCATGATGATGAGGAAATTCATGATAAAGATGTCAACATGAAGTATATACAGAATATCAAATAGACTAGTTGTATAACCTTAAAAAATGTCCCAACTAATTGAAATTTAGGGGAAATACATTTCCTTAAAAAATAACCGTAATCATTTTCATAATATCATATATTAAGTTCTAATAATATCTCATTACCCATTCTTTAATAACCTTTCAATATATTAACAACTTCTAGTGTAAATTGCTTAGTTTGTTGATAATGTTTTTACATGTTACTTGTTATTTCTATCATGGTATAATCATATAAATAATGTAAAACATGATATAAATATAATATATACTCTATTTATATATTTATAATAATCCATAATATTGGGATATAATAAATTAAATGCACCGTTGATGGAGATAGAAGGCAACACGTTTTCATGAACATTATATTCGTTTCTTTTATGAGTTAAAGTAATGAATATATATATATATGAATATTATAATTATATTATCATATTTATGTCATATATATTACATATATTTATTAAAACCACCTATTACACATTCTTTATATAGAGTTAATGGATCACATCGCTTTGGGGAGGTGGTAGTGTACACATCCACAAATGTTGTTATCATATTTCCACAAAATAAAATTCATAATGGTATGTTATATAAATGAATTAAATAAGTATAAATAAATTATTTTCATAATATATAACATATATAAATGTATTTTCCATCATAATTACAAATCATTAATGGCGGTAAAGGAAAAATGAACAATCATCATTTCTTACGGGAAAAGATCTCCAAACACATAAATTATATGTTCGTTGCCCATTAGATGGAGTTGTGTGTATTTGTAGGTTTAAACCATAACATAAAAGCAACTCAATATATTGAAGATAAATTTTTTCATAAAATTATTGATTAAGGATATTTTATGGGGTGCAGAATGAAAATTAATCTAAAGAGCTTGAGGGAAAATATTACCTCTTTTTGAGTAATAATCATTGGTTTTAACCAAGGGATTACATGGATAAATTTATACCCAGGAATAAGAGTATAGGTTTAGTGGAGTAATTTTTAGAATCCATTTTATCATATATTGGTCGATCCAAAGTCATATAAGATGTGTTAGGAAGTGGGATGATATGAGGCCTTTTTATTGTGGAGGAGAAGTGACACTTTTGTAAATTTCAAAAAAGGAATTCTACCCACGTTTCTTCTAATAATGGTTGATCCAATAATTTTCCAAATTCAATCCAATGTATAATATGGTTGAAATATATCTAGGAAATATATTTTGGACTTGTTTCATAGTCATTTGGGACTTAATATTAATGTTTTATCCTTTATTAAGCATAATTTCACTTTAATCATAGTAAATAATTTCAATTACATTCACTAGTATTTTTTGTCAATATAAGTTAAATATTTCTAGAATAATAAATTATTACAATTCAAAAAATGGAATCCATTTTACCAAATTCAAATCACATAGGTGGTATAATTTAAATTAAAATTAATCTCATGGGTGAGATGATACTACACTTTTTTAATGTAATAATGTCAACAAGTTTGCTAAGTTGTTATACCCAATTTCAAATTGAAATTAATTATAATTACATAATAGTATTAATTATAAAAATTAATATTTTTAATCATTAAAACTAATTAAAATATACTTTTACACTATTAAGATAATAGATTAAAAATAAGTCTTAAATTAAAGTTCTGTAATTTTACTACTCATTAAAAACTGAAAAATCACAGAAAATTACCAAAAAAACAAAATAATATAATTATTATGTTTATATTTAAAATATTATGTTTATTTTTACTAATAAGATTTATAAAATTTCAAATAATTTGTTTAAAATGTGTTATCCATTTAAAATCTGTAAAAGTGTCTTAAAAATATAGTATTTTATGCGTAAAATTGGGTTTGATCTTAACTTATTTATAACAAATCTATTAGTTTATTATTAAAACTATTTTATTAATTTTATAATATATATATTACATTAAAATTAGTCACTAATTAAAATTAATTTAATTTATTAGTGTAAAAAACTTTTCAACATAAAAATAACTTTCTATTATAATATTCCATTTATATTGAATTGGTATATATTTTTATTTCTCATTAATTGGTAACCTATGAATTAATTATCTTTATATAAACCATATATTTTAATATTTCAGTTAATACTATTTTTGACAAATAATTTAACAGGTAGTTTTAGTCTTATTATATTAAATACTAATAATTTAATAATATATTGTTGTTCTGTTAAAACATGATCTTGCGTCTAATGAAAGCTTCTGAAGAGGATTTTTCTGGCATATAAGGAAATATAAATTTATGTGTGTGTGAATTTAAAACAATAGAATATATTAAAATTATTAAAATTTTTAATTATCTTGTAATTTCTAAGGATATTACATTCCCTTACGTGCTTGGTGTTGCATTTATACACATTATCAAATATATTTTTCGTACTTTAGAATTTTCATGTGTTACCTATTTATTGATTAAATAATTTTTCATGAGTTTATAAAATGATATGAAAGGAATTGGAATGAATGATATTGAAATTAGTCACTATAAAACCAGAATTTAAAAACTGATTACATTCTTACAGTTTAAAATAAATAATGAGTAGATTTAAGGTACATTCCAACATATCTGATGATAAAGCAGGAGATATTTTTATATGGGACAATATTAATAAAAACATATGAATGTAAAGTGTTTTAGATTATATTGGTTCTATACACATGGTAACCCAAACTAAATAAACTTTAAGAACATTGAAACGCATCTATGATAGTGCATTAAATGAAATTTTGTTATGCTCAAGTGGTTGTCTATCATTTTCATAACATTCAAATGAATAATTGATGTTTACACCAAAATTAAAATAAACAAATAATGTGATAAAATTTTCTTAATTTACTTATCAATGTTATTAAACTCAATATATTTTCCAAAGATGTCATTTTAAATAACATAATTATTAATTATATTTCTTAAAAATTTTAATTATTCATTTATTTTATATCACATTTCATTAGAATTTACAATCTCATCAATTAATCTATCACATTCATTTTTAGTGCCTTATAAATCATAACATAATTTTTTATTTAGACATGAAGTTGTATTTATTAATATTTTTTCTCCATGCTTCATCATTTCACATTATTTCTAAACTCTAGTCGAACACCACATGGTTATGTTAAATATTTTTTCTTGATCTTCATCAATTTTTTAAATGAAATAATTAATTATGTAATTTTAGTATTTTATTTTTAATATTTCATAATCATAATAAAATTTCTCATACTCATTTTTATTGATAGAAACATTAATATTTTCACATTCTTCTTTAATTTTCTTTATTTTGTTAACCATTTTCATATTTTTTATTTTATAAGTATCTAAATTTCACATTAATTCTCAAAATAACATTGTGAAATTTCTTATTTTCTTTTAAAAGTTGTTTGAAATAATTATTTTCAATACAATAAATTTATCTCAATCATTAAGAGAAAAAATTTAATTTTCTTTATTCAATAACAACATTATAATAAATATTTCACTTTTTAAGAGATATATAAATAGTTATTCGGTTACCTTCAAACATTTAGTCATTAAAAAACTATTTCCATACTCTCAAGATTATTCCATAAAATCATTTTAAGGATTTTAGTGAGGGGTTTAAAATATAACCATATAATATTTTTTTATCAAAGAAAGGATTCATGTCTCCTTCGTGCCTCTTGATTTAATACGTGAATCTAAATTTTCAAAATTTCTTGAGGTCTATAAATCCTTATTCCCATTATTCTTATATTTATCATTCTTCTTTTGATTTTTCAATGTTGAAAAGTCATATTTTATGTTCCCATTATTTTTTCACTCATAACATGTATGTTATGAATAATTTAAATTCAAATTTTAAATACCTTCTGAATAACACAATGTATTTCCATCATCTTCTATTTCCATTTTATTACAATTATTTTCCTTTTTTTCTTTTTTTAACCTCCATTTTCACATTTCCATACATATTTAAACTAAATAATGTAGGTTTCATGTAATTTACATGATTGAAAATGGTTCTCTCAATATGTTTCTAAGTTATATAATCCTTACTATCTCTAAAAAAATTCAAAATTATTTCCAAACATGGTGAAATGTAATATATTCATAACTTATAAATTCACTTAATGTATAATCGAATATAATACTTTTAAATAAAATATATGAGAAAAATTTTTCTATACTATCTTACTTCAATCTGAACCTATATATACTCTACACTCCCCTCTTCTCCTTTAGAGGGGTGGTTCTCATTAAAACAAGATACTAAGTTTTCACAAGAAGTGAAAACCCAAGTACATAACCTATATTTTTCTTACCTGAAGAAAAAAAATATTACTATATTGAATAGGTTCAAACAAATAACCAAGCCATTTGCAGGAAAAAACCCAACCTGAACTTTCTAATGTGCCTCCCTAACCTATTGATGTTCCTTTTAAAGTGGTAGTTATAAGGACCCGACATTAAACAATCCATAAAATTGATTATTTAGACAAGAATTAATTTCGATGAATTCCCAAAGATATTTTAGGATTATAGTTTTAGAATATTATTCCATCATGATTATATAAAGAAATATTACAACGGAATGTTCAAACTACCACTTAGAAAGCATTATTTCCGCAATAAAAATATTCTAAAATAAGAAACAAATTATAAAATATATTAATAATTTTCAACCTCACCTCATATATATCATTAATAATCCATAAAAAACCATTAAAAACATTTTAAAATGTGGTATGATCATAGAAATCCTTGTAAAGGATAAATAAAATAAATAAATAAACTCATTAGTCCATGGATACTATTAATAATTTCATGTATTTTAAATAATCGTTGGGTTAAAATTATCATTTTCATACACATAAAATCATCTTTTCTTCCCAATAATTTTAATAAAAAATTTCATATGAAATAAAAAGTTCAAATAAAGTACATAAAGGATTATTTTCAATCATGAAGAACTCACAAAAATTTATACATTTCACCCTTAAAAAGTAGAATAAAAATACCTTTAAACTTATGCTCATTAGATTACATTGTGTAATCGAAATATTTATGTGTAAGACCATATAAAAATAGATAAATCATATAGGTTAATTATGAAATTATTTTCATATCACTCTTAGAAATGGAATAACCTACCCATTAAATTCAAATAATCTATTTGGAGAATAATAACTCCCTAAATCCATCCCTTTACAAAATGAATAAGAGAGATATTTTGTGATCACCCATCATCATGATATATATTGGGATCACCCATAATCATAAAAAATTTCCATGAACTATAACATAATACCAATGAAATAATTATTTCATTTCTAATATCATACTCTTAAAAATATTCTTCTCTCCCTTAAGAAAATATTTTTTGATAATGAAATATACATTATACTTAACGTACTTTTAGAAAACAGTCAGGAAAATGAAATTATAGTTTTTTCTGAAAAAAAATAAGAACCTATAAATTAATACCAATATAATATAAGAGTTATAGTAGTGGGAAGAACATTGGATACCATATATGTTAAAATTTAACATTCATTTTTCCTTTTTGTAAAAAGATTCTATATAAAGTATATAAAATGATTTTTAAGAACCATTAAAAGAAATTAAAAAATTTACATAAAATATACTTTATAATTCATTGATGTAAATAAAAATATGTCCATAAAATAATTTTAAGAATATATAATTGAAGAAGTAAACTTATAAAATGGGTCTTCAAAACATTAAAATGTGGCATTAAAGGTAAATAATTCCTTACCTTGAGTCGAAATCATCATGTAAAATATTTGTATTCCAAAATAATAAAGTTATGATATTTATTTACATTATTAATAAATTTTTTCAAGTTGACTATTACTTTTATTCTATTTATTACCATATTATATACAAATATTTAATCAATTAAGATCATGTCCAATATTTTGATGATATTCGGATCAAACATCCAAAATCCATTTGGTAGGATGACTTTGTTCAAAGGGTTCATTATTCCATAATATTTAGAATATTAATCCTAAAATTATTATACATATTGTATGTTGATTATAATTTTAGAAACAAACATGAATGATGGTTATCGAGATGATATGTGTAACATTCCTAGAGATTGTAGGTCATATACACACATAATTAATGTTTTCATTTTTCAAAGAGCATTAAAGAATGAAGGTAAATTTTGTTTTATTTTTTAAAATTATTATTATATAATGTATTTAATATTATTTATTTAAATTAACATATATATTTTATCCATGTGATTTGGCTATAAAAAATGAACACATTCTATCATAGAAGTGATAATCCACACTTACACATGAACGAAATTATCATTTTTAATTGATGGAAAGGAAACAAAACATGGGGATATATTATCATTTATGAATGAAAAGTTTCCATGAATATCATATATACACACAATGAATCTGTGTTTCATCCCTATAGATGTTTGTTTCATACCGACGACTGATTGTAGGCATATGAGTTCTGTGCAATCATTCACATCAGGTTCACTATTTCTGAAGAATTTCCAATTAGTTCATTCATGAAACTTGAAAAACACAATAGATGTTTATAAATGGGGAACTTCTTTCCAATGGAAGTCATTTATAGTGAAATTTGAACAACAATACTTAATAACCCACATTGGTCAAGAGGATAGGAGGGTAGGCTCATCACACCCTTTTGGGAGTAACATTTTCCTACTCTAGGACTGTCTAATAGATTTAAGTCATGTTCATGAATGCTTAATTAAATCCCATGTATGACTTAGGTCTCCCTTGAATTAGTAATAATTTATTAGCATCGTTGAAATTTAGAATCATTTTTATGTATCTAAGGTTCTCCATAAATGGTATTTTCTTAGGTGCTGATTAGATATTCTTGGTCGTTATTACAATGATACTGGTTTTCTAAACACATAGTATAGAACTATGGAGTGTATCATAATATAGGGAGACATGGTTTGTTTTGATTTTGGGAACAAAACCATGTGATGAGCTTCCTATGTGTCCTTATAAAATGAATCGGATCCCACATATTTTTGTTTCACATAATGTGGAACATTATAACTTTTATGTTCATGTGGTAAGGACCAAACCGTGCAATTTCATCATCATGTGTTAAGGAAATTTAGGTGAAATGTTCCTAGTCAATGCTTGGTGTGGGACTTATCCGAAAACATCCTAGGGAACCCGTAAGGGATACAAATTTTCCATTTGAATTATCACATGATGGCAATGAGTCCAAGAGAGAACATTTTTGATTTTAGATTATTGGTTTTGGGCTATAGGGATGATTAATACATATCCCATTTGGATGAGAATAAATTCACACATACTTCTGTTGGTCATATAGTAGAGTTTGTCCCTTTGAGAGGATTAAATTTATTTTACTTTATCCTAAGGAGGATTCCTAGAAAAATGGGGTAATAATTGGTGATTACCCATGAGAATTATGCCTATGTAAATGATTTTGGGTCCATGAGAAGTGTATTGACTCATGTGTGTTTTTTTAGTTTAGATTCAGGCTTAATCCTAGGAGGATTCCAGAATTGTTTGATGTTTTTTTGGGAATTACTTTGGTGGACGTTTCGAAAAAAATTGATGCTTGGTTGACACATAATCTTGAGGAGGATATCGATATTTTTTTATGCCTGGCTGGGAAATACTCTTGAGGATTATTCCCATGTTGTTTAAAGTTTGGTTGAGACTTACTCATGAGGCAGATTCCCATGTTTTTTTATGTTTGGTTGGGACTCACCCCTGATTAGGATTCCCATATTTTTTAAACTAAGGGATTATAAAATGTATGAGGATTTGATTTGGGTTCGGGATTACACTTGGAATGATTCCAATGACACATGGGCTCATGTGGATTTCATGAAGACTATAAACATATAAATTCACATGAGTCATGCTCGGTGTGAGAAACAAGAGGAAACAAAAGATCCGTAAAGCACACAATCTTCTTTCACTAGTTGTTGGACAGATGGCCTTAAGGACCCACACCTATGAAGGCACTGAGAATGTAAGAGAGAAGAAGATTCAAAGGATGATCCATTTACAAAATATGAATCTTATGCTGTGGATTTCATGATCATGGATATTCATGGAGGAATGGTAAGATCTGGTAAACCACACACCTCCCTCCTCTAGTGGAAGAAGAAATGTCTATGTCACTTGCAACAAATTACATTAAACTATAATGGGTCCAAGGTAGGGAAAATGTGGAAATAAGGAATAAGAAGAGAGGTAGGGGAGGACTCTAGTTCCCATCTACTTTGTGACCCAGTGGCCAATAGGCAAATAGGAGTAATAGTGAAAGCGCCTTTAGGAAATACTAGGGGATTACTCAAGAATGGATTCAATAAATTTGGTCCCATAGTAAAGTAGGACATTCTAATTCCATGTCGAATGGAAAATAAAGTGTAATCATAATCCTCCTTAATATGAACTATTTTATTTGATTCTTAACGAAGAAAAGGGAAGGAAATGTTAATAGACATTGTTTTTTAGATCAGGAACTCCCTAACACTATCTCTCGTGTAGGGTTCCTCATGACCGAAAGGAAAAAAATTCACATACACCCCCAAGAACCCTAACCCACTTATAAAACAATTATTGGAGACCTTTGACCGAAGGAATACAAATCCAAATTGGATACAGACTATTTCCATTTTTTCATTGTTTAATAGGTGTAGATGTTTCAGTATGGTTTTGAACATGGTCTCTTTCATACAAGGGATCCGATGTAGGGTGATTTCAAACATTTGTGTCTTGGAAGAGGACTCAAAGTGTGACACATGAATGTCTTGGGTGCAGGTGTTGGGAACAGGCCTTGATAGGAACATAAAATTATTCATATAAGGATGATTGTCCTATATAAGTTAAATATGTATTTATTGATGGACCACCTATGAAATGACCCTTGGGTATTGCTTTATCCTATCTACCATAGGTATCCTCAGGGGTCCCTGGAAGGGTCTCACATAGTTCCCATATTAGAAATAGGGACCTAATTCTGGTAGCTATTATTTAGGGGAGAACAGGTACTTGTACATGTTTCTTGGGTTTAGGAGCCTAAGGGGACTTTGATCTCACTAATCCCCTTTAATTATCTCTTCTCATGGGCTTCAGAGAGATACCTATATAATATATGGAGACATGGGTGAAAGGGGGATACATGGCCTGAGCATCAGGATTCTTCTGATTTATTCAGTTACATAAATGTTAGGGGACCATGGTCAAAGGAGGTTGCCCGAATATGTCACGGGCATAGGTACATGACATTGGTTTCCTGTGTAGGGGTGTCCTTACCTTTGGTGGTGCACTAGGGTCTGTGTCGTCCTTATGTTGTGTAGGGGTATGCATTAATAGTTCAACGTGGCAAAATGTCCCTTATTATCCTCCTCAAGGTTATTTGGTGCTTCATCATTCTCAAGGTATAGTTGATAATATTTTCACTTCACTTGATGAAGGGAAGTTTGAAACCCCCCCCCCCCCCAGGATTGGATCTCATCAAAATTAGAGAATCTAGTCCTCAAGTAGAGCAGGGAAAGTAATGAAGGGTTATTTAGAGAATCGTGAAGGTCTTCAATGTAGTTTTGTGGCATAGGTATGGTGCACAGGTCCACAAAATAGGGTAGGCGCATAGGTTTCCATCACAATAAAGTGGAGTCTATAAATACAACTGGACCCTTTTTCATTATCCTGGTTTTTTACACTTATTATTTTTACTCCCAACACCCAGGTCTTCTACTCAGATCTATTTTGTTAATGTTTTCATGAAAGTCTCCTAACGATCTTCCCATGGTATGCCCATGTGGGGATATGGGGTTGTGCGGGGCAGTCCTAGATGATGACTCTTTTTGATAGGCCTGATCAGGGGACCTTCCCCTATCACTTTTTTAAAGCTATTGTGCGTGGGATCTAGACGAAGGGGCTTCACATGGGACTTAGTCGAAGGGGATGCATGTTGGACCTGGTCAAAGGGGGATGTTTGGGTTTCTTCCTTTTTTAAAATTTTGAATCCTTTAAAGGAAAAATAAAAATTTTCTAAGTCAACATTTTATCTTATTAGGAGAATTTGGTGCCTTCTTATAGGGTTTCAATTGTTTCCTCAATGAATAATATTGAGAAATATACTCTATGTTTTTCTGATATGACCAAAGACATCAAGGTAGAAAATTATGATATAGTTGACTCTGTATTACTGGATCTAGTGAGACATTTTTCATATTACCAATGTGATTACACACAATTTGATTATGCTCCCTTATATGCAAATGAGCTTTTGAGGGATTCCTTCATTCCCAGAGTTAAGTGTTTTTTCAATACTTCCTAGTTCATGAAAAATATAAATTTTACGTCAACAAACATCACTTACAAGGGTATTTTTAATAAGGAAGTAACGGTCCCTATTAGTTGTATAATGTATCACAACGGCTAAACTCAACATATAATGTCACATATATAATATTTGAGGAACCATTGTTATGATTCATCCATGAATGATCCATGGATAGATTAAATGAAATAATGTAATGTGGAATTAGACTTCAGCTCTAGAATGGTATTCAGGCCTAAGTGGATGTGGGAATAATATTTCTGTGATACTTGTAAATAATTCAAGAAGTAAATGAAAAATTTCAACATTTATGAGGTCATTTTGGAAAGGAATGTCTATGTCTACAATAACTCGGATATTATCCCCATGCTAGGGAGCTGATGGAGTCCATGGACAAATTTTTTACATTTGACTCTTGGTGAGGTTGGCATCAGCATGTGGGATGTCATCCAAATTTATTGGGGGCCATACTTTTGGAGATGTATGATGAATTTATCCCACCAAAGACAACATGTGATGATGGTGAGAGTATACCACTATTTTCCCATGAGATTTTCAATATGGGAAAGAAATTAAAAAATAAAAAATTCCCTCACTCCAAGACTGACATCCCTCCAAGAACATGGATGAGGGTTTTTTTGAACTATGAGGGGAAGTTCCCACTTGTTGGCGCCCTACTACATGTCAGAATATAGATAATCAAGGTGCTCCCACTACATTCTAGTATACACTGGAGAAGGTTAAATATACCCATTGGACATATAAGGTCAATCCCAATATTGATGAAAATACTCATCGGGATTGTTTCCATTCCTTGTGGATAAGAATTTATCTTCTCCCACTCTACAAATATATTGGAAGTGTGAGGCCAAAAAAAAATTTCATTACAGCCTTACTAGTAGAGGGGAATTACATTGGGTTGGATACCCCTATTATAGAAATAATTTACTATTTTTTGATACATACATAAAATGGGATGGACCATTTTAGTATTGCAAGGTTATTTCAAGTGCTATGGGGGAGGATCGAAACACACAATAGTTCATATATAGAATTTTGTCCAATTAAGATCCCTGAAAGCCAATTCCAATCATTCATTCAGGAATTCTCTGGAATCTAGCCTCTGATCCTAATGTATAATGAATTAATAAAGATGTTCAATGTATCATGGGAATTTATCATCTATTTCATGGTAACTCACTAACAGAAATATTAACTGATGATGTAAAGAAGACATATTATGACCTGAGTTTATACATGATAGCATTCAGAGATAGTGTGTTATTGGCCAGCATTGACAGTGTGATCATTTAAAACGATTATGCTTCATATTTCTTTTCATGGTAGTTTAAATATATATAATGTTAAATAATATATCCCCTATATATTTTCAAATGGAGAAACATCTGGTGGTATCCCGAAAACATTAGATTGTAATGACCATAGTTTTCAAAATGTCAATGTTGTTGCCTCTATCAGACGCATCAATCAATTTGGGGGCTAGGTATTCCAAGGTATAGATATATTCATACAATCAAGTGGTATAAGAGAAAGAATTTTATTGGGTAATCTCTCTGAGGACTTCTGGCCATGAAATGCACAGTTAAAAGGATTGATCTAAAAATTATGATGATGAATCTCTGGTGGCATTGAAGAGATCTCAGGTAAAGACCACTAAGATAACTATGATTCAAAAGACCACACCTCCTAAGAAAAGGTGGTTTAGACTTCATATTAGAGATGAGGATCCTGTTATTTCCCCTCATTATACTATGAGAGAAAAGAGGCGTGAAGAGGCTTCTAGGTATAAAGGCATCAGTTATACCTCGTATCCAGTTGTATTAGAGTAGAATTACATGTGGCCCCTAGCAATCTGAATTTTTGAGAGAATAATGCATGATGCTAGAGATGACTGGGAAATTTTCCAGGATGGATTGCAGATTCCATATCTTGGATATATTAGACCTCTATTTGATCTACATATTGATAAAGATTAAGCTTAAGTGACAAGGTATCTTTATGAGTTAGAGGCTTTTATATACAAAAATTATGAATATACCTTGACTTCAAAGTGAGTGTATGAAAATATTACCCAAGGATTGCTTGAGGGGGTATTTATCTATCTCGAGGATGAAAGAGAAATCTACCTGAATCCTGATAAATTATTTAGAATTTATATTTTCCCTTTTCTTCCCATTCATTTATCATCATTAATCATGAGGGAATTTTATTTTTTAGTTTACAAGAAAAGAAGAAGAATAACCAATCGGAGATGAGGCAATAGTAGAGGTAGATGTGTTGACGATGATCGATCCCAAGATCTCCCCAATTAATGTGGCATGGGAGACCCTTTATTCCTTGGGTTTATCCTCTTATTAGAGGATGGTTATGGGGGAGACGGTGGAACAAACCCCTTGACAATTGCCTCAAGCCTATACTACCAAGTTGAATAAGATAGGTCCTTCACCATCTTAATAGAGGAATAAAATGAGGGCATTAATGCTGGGAAAACATATGCACAACATTAAGATGTTTCATTTTCATTGATATCATGACTTTCGTGACAAAAATATCTGAATTTACTGTCTTTTGATGAATCTACATTGCTTTATTCTCTCAAGGGTTCTTGCACTAATTCTATAAGGATCGGGGAAGGTACCCCATGGGAGCCTTAGACTCTTGTTAATAAATCCTTCACTATAATAGATGAGGTGTCAAGATATGTGGTCATTTAAACCCCAATTATGTGAAGTGGGGAGAGTTCCATTGTCATGTTAGATGCACTACTTCATCTTTCTTGTTGTGCTTCTTATTTTCCTCTTCCTAGTGATATTTCAGATCCATTTTCCACACCAGAGTACCCTGTGGTAGTCAATGTAGATCCACCTGTCATCTTAGGAAAGTCTATTTGGGATTTGAATGGTCTAATGAATTTAATGATGTAGAATTTGGCTTTGGAATTCCTAATAATGTTTGTAATGTTGAGAGTCCGGTGGAGGTGGTCGATGGAGGATCCAATTTAGGTTCTGAGCAACGTGTCTATGATATCCCTACTCATGAGACTGATGTGAGACATTAAGATACAATCCATGAATTATTGGATATAATTTAATCATAAATTGATATGATAGGTTACATCAAGATGTTCAGGGAATTCTATAATGAATTGGAAGCATGTGGGTTTTATCATTGTTGCATTTTTGTTAACAGAATTGACATTATTTCACTCGATGTTTCAAATAAGAGCACAACTAGTATATATTTTTCTAAATATAATGTTTCTATATCATTTAAAAAATGAGGCATTCAAGTCTTACCTAATCCTATCATTGAGTAAGTAAAGGATGATAATCCTAAAGTGGTAAATTCTCGAGAGCTTCTATTCCTTGATGTTGAGAAAATGTAGGAGGATGTTTCTCATCAAGAGGTTCCTACATTGGGAGATGAGGCTGTGGGGATTTAGAGGTATCAATTGTCACAGCTAATCCCACAATATCTTAGTGTCATCAACTATTTCATTCACTTCGCTTCATTTTATTATTGTTGAAATATTGTGGATAATGAGAAGTGCCGGCTACTTGAACAATTATACTTGTGATGGGGTCCTCCATACTAGTTCCACCAACATTGGTGGGTGAAGCTGTAGTAGTTTTAGAGGGAGAAGAATATGGAATCTCAATGAGTGAATTGATCATTGATTATGTCTATCCTTCCAAATGTGTCTCTAAGTATGACCCCGAGATGAATGAGGCTTTTCTCCATACATGTGTTCTCGTCTAGAGAGATATCTATAAGTCATTCGAGGATATGCCTCTTGAGGAAATGATATCTCAATTTCATCAACGTCATTTTATGATTTCTATGCTAGGATATTTATGATTTAATTACCATCAAATCCATCATATGGTGAAGGTGATCATCGGAAAAACGGGAATAGGAGAAAAGGATATAGTAAGTATCCCATTTTGAGGAACTCGTGGTTTCTGAAATCCAAGCTAAGGTCATCCACTCCACATTGGTTGTAAAAAATTATGATCACTTTGATAGAAAATCTATCTAGAAAATAAACCTAGCCGAATAATTAAATTCATCAAGGGAAGAGGTATCCCAACTTCCCCATTCTCTAGTAGGGGCCTTGGTATGGATAGATGTTGTTAGTGCCAAGCAGGAGAAGATTTTTAAAGCTCAATTGATTGTTACTATGAAAATGGATATGCATTGGGAAGTTGTGCAAGTATCTTAGGGTTCAGTTAAAATTCTAAAATCATATATTGAAAAAAAATTGAAAAAATTTTTAGATATTATCCACCATTTGAAAGTTCCCCTACACTTGATAACATAAATAAAAATTAATTTTTTTCCAATAACTTTTATCTCCATCCATATTTTCTCTTAGCGACCATAAAAAAATATTGAAGTTGGTTTAAAAAAAAAAAGAAATATTTGTTTCATATTGTTTTAACCAAAGTGACAGGTATGTGGAAATCTCTCTAACATTTTCCTAAGTCATGGTTCCTAGTGAGAATCTTTTGGATTTTTCATAGGCCTCCCTTTTGTGTTGTAATCCTAACAAGTTTTGTGAATTTTTTTTCTCTACTCTATTTTTTCCCAGACTATATGAAGTGTTGGTCTAGGAAAATGAGACGTGAATTTTTTTATAGTTCCATTTTTTTCAATTAGGTGGTTATTGTGTCTCTTTATATGGCTAGTTTAATGTCGTGAAATCCAGACTGAATAGGCTGGTGTTTTAGGTCGATTGATTTGACGAAATTTCATGGAATGATGATGCAAACAAAGCATGTCGGATGGGAATATTTGAATATTCTTTAGATACTCTAGTTAGGAATCTTGATCCATGTTTGTTTCTTTTTGAATCCAAAATAGAATTTTCGGTAATATAGGAGATCTCTCTTGAGGGTGATGTTGCCGCTAGATGATAAACCATTATGAGGGTTGTCTTATGCAAGTCCAAATAGGGTGCATGATATATATTTAAGTAGTTTTATCCTTCGGTTGATGGACCAATTTTATGGGAAAAATAGGAAAATACAACTTGGGTATGTTACAATATAGTTAGGTAAAGGATCCCTTAGTAATTATGACATTCTATTGTTCATGGATGAAGTTATTTTATAGAGATTCAGATTTCTCGAGACCATGATAGGTGGGTTTTTCAAGGGAAGGTGTCTAAAAATGAAAAGGTAATCTACATTAGAATAGTACCTGAATAGGAAAGCACGCTATTATAGATTTGGATTGTGTAATGAAGCAATTATTTTGATAGATGACTGAGGTCAGAGAAGGGGATGTTACCTTCCTAATGATGTTAGAGAAATCTTTTAGTTTAAGGTCATGTAGTAAGGAAATTATGTCGGGTAATATAAGATCATACAGTAAGGTCATTATATCATAGAATTTAAAATCATATAGAATATATAGTATTCTCTTCAGTTTAATTCCATGAATCAATGACACTGTGTTGTATAGTTTAAAGTCATACATCTAGGAAATTATGCAGGGTTAAAATTTAAGGTCCATATCAATGAAATAAAGGTTGATTACTCTCTAATTCTTTGTAATATTTTTGGAAATTCCTTACAATATTCATGTGTAATTAGAGGATGTTTTAAGATGTGATTTAGGGATCCTCATATCTGGAGAGTGGTATGGAAATGGACTTATGGTGTTAGAGGAGGTATCTCAAGATGATAAACTATTATGGGGGTTGTATAATGCAAGTCCATCTAGGGTGCATTCCATATAGTCAAGTAGTGGTCTACTTAGGCCGATAGACCAATTATATGTGAAACTTAAGAAAATACATCTTGGATATGTTACAACATAGTTAGGTAAAGAATCTCTCAAGAATTATTTGATTCTATTGTTCCCGGATTAAATAAGTTTATAGATATTTGGATTTCTTGAGGCCGTGATATGTGTTTTTTTTCATGGGAGGGTGTCTAAAAATTAAAATAGAATCTACATTGTCATTGTACAGGAATAAGAAAATACTCCATCATAGATTTGAATTTTGTAAAGAAGGAAAAATTTTGTCAGATGATTGAGGTTAGAGATGGGAATGTTACCTTCCTAATACGGGTTGAAACATCATGTAGTTTAAGATTAAGTTTTAATGACATTATGTTAGGTAGTTTAATTTCAAATATTAATGAAATTATATCGTACAGTTTAAACTCATTCAGTAAGGACATTATTTTATTCTGTTTAAATCCAACCATCAATAACACTATGTTGTGTAGTTTAAAGTCATGCATCTATGAAATTATTCAGGGTAAAAAATTAAGGTCCTTAACTTTGAATTAATGGTTTATTATCTCACTCTTGGTAATATTTTTTGAAATGCACTAAAATTTTTGGGTGTTGGTGACGGAAGTTTTAAGCTTTGACTTAGGGATCCTATGATCTGAAGAGTGGTGTAGAAAAAGTAACTTATGGTGTTAGAGGATTTATCTCCCAAGAATGAGTGTATCTCTGATGGAAAAACTAGTTTTTTGGGATGTTTTATACAAGGATAAATAGGGTGTGTACTGCACATTCAATATTGGCATCCATTGGCTGGCATACCCCAATATTTGTGAGAATATAATAAAAATATAATTAATCCATGTTACAGCATAGTCAGGAAAATAATTCCTTTGTAAATATTAAATTATATCACTAATATTTGATAGAGGTTTATAGATAATCATATTTCCCCAAGCACATAGGTTTTTTTGTGGGAGGAAATCATTCAGATAAGGAAGGTGATTTTCTGGTCAAATTTTCTTAAGAATCGGGGGAATATATTTCTTACACCGGTCTAACACAGACGTAGGGTGATAAGGTTCCTATAGTTTTATGTCATTTTCATAGGACCGTAACATCTTGAAAAAAATAGGTGACTTGTGGACTATCAGACCAGGGTTGTTTCAGCTTGATTTGGGCATGAGGGAGGAAATTGTAGGCATATATTATTGTGTTTTTATCAGGATAAACGATATGGGAAAATTATGCGAGTGATGACCAAAATCTAAATTAGAATTCTGGGTTCCAACATAACGTCATCAAACCTAACATAGACATAATCATATTTTCCGAAGGATGATGTTTCCACCGATTGAAAAACTCATTTTCTGGGATATTTTATGATTGGAAAAATAGGGAATGTAATGCTTAGTCAATAGTGGTATCATGTGGCTGATAGACCCAAAAATTTCATAGCACCATATGCAAATCTATTAGGGGTGTGTTACATCAAAATAAGGAAATGAATTCCTTGAGTATTGGAAATTCTATCACCAGGATCTGGAGAAGGTTTCTAGAGACCAAATTTTCCCTGATTTTGATTATGAAGTGAGGAAGGGATATGTCTCAGCATAGAAGAAACATTTGTATTGATATGGTCCATGAAGTGTAGAGTCCCTTAAAAATATATGACTTGTATATAGAATGGGGACGTCCCTATTTCTTCGAACGGATCCTCTAAAGAAGAGACCCAAAATGAGATCTCCTACATATACCTTTGTTCATACATTGGAGAGTGGGTTATTCTTTTTTACCCAGTGGTTGGGAATATTACATGGGGCCTAGGAATCACTACTTATCTCATTAGAATTATAATTATTATGCATATTGATTTGAAGTTACCATGTATATTAATGTCATACTATCAGTACATTAGCCATAGAGTTTGACATCATGCAGTATGGATATAGGTGTATCAATATGAAGAGTGATGTAATACTGAGGCTTGTCTGAGGAATATGGCCTAATAATCACATTGTATCTTGTCAAAACAAGAATCAAGCCACATGTAGTAATAAAATAATAGACCTACATCATAATTGAATTCATGAGATGATGGAATTAGGGGTATTTTTTTAAGTGGGTTCATACATAGGATGACAACTCATATTAGGTCTTTACATGTGGATTTGAATCATACATGGGAGAGTGGGATTATTTCAAGTATTGTGCTATGGTTGGGCCTAGTATTGGAGATGTGGACGTCAATACATATCTCATTAAAATAATAATCATGCCACAAGTAGTTCCTGAAGAAATCTCATAGTTTATTTTAATGTGTCGAGGACATATGGTGTGCCTTTTAAGGTCTGGCATCCAGGACCATGGTAACTGAAATATTAATTTATAGTCATTTATTATGTGGGGAATTCTCTTAATGTTCTTCTAAGACCACATATGTTATTCTTGGTGTGGGAAACATGGAGCTGAAATGGTTACTTCAATTTAAAAATGGAAAAACAAGTGAATGATAGGGGAATGTAGATTATGTGATGTCTCAACTAGGAGATATGGTCCATGAGTAACTATGTATCTTATTATGTTGAGAATCAATCGCTAAATAATTCTTCAAATCCCATACAGTTTATCTTCATGAAATGAGGATGAAGATGTACTATTGTGAAAGAAAAAAAGGTTGTCATTGGGCCCAAGGATATTAATATGGGTGTCACTATGTGTCTTGTTAAATCATGAATCAAGACACATGTATTGGATTAGAGGATACCTATGCGGTTCTGACATGTACATAGGGAGTGGGGGAATTTTTTTTTCAAAAATGCAACAGGGACTAGGAGTAGAGATCTAGGAATCACTACATATCTTCATGGAATGAGAATCAAGGCATACATAGTTATTGATATATTGTTCCCCACATCAATCCGGATTTGACGTGGGGAAAGGATCCCTATGTAGATATGATTCATACATAGAGAATATGAAAGGGGCTTTTGTTTTTTTAATCATAGTTGGACATATGATGTAGAGTCTAGGAATTAGTATGTATCTCATTAAGATGATAATCATATCACACGTAATTTTAAATATTATCATGTAGATTAACATCATGTGATATGGATTTGATAGTGTTGGGACTTATGACCATAATTGAGGACCTTATGCTACCTTGGGGTGGAACTGATGTAAGTTGGGCTTTTTCATGGGTGATTTCAATTATTAAGGGACCAATTAGAGTGTTTCAGCTTTTGGGGATTCAAGGGGTTATTAACATTGAATTATAGAGATGTTAACCAGGATGTTCAATGTCATGAGTTAGGGAAATAGGGTTCCTGGATGTTTTAGGTTATATGATTAATATGATATTTCATGTAGATTATCATTGTGTTATAAGGAAGATAATTCAACATAGTTTAACATTGTACAGTAGAGATGTGATGTAATTCCATTTATGTTTATATGGTAAACACCAAATACAACGTTTAATGACATGTATCTAGGATGTGATTCGTGTGATTACATGAATTATTTCATTAGTAACCTTTCCTTAGTCAATGTGGTAAGGATTTCTCCATCCATTAGGATTAAGTAATAAGATCTATTTGAATAGACCTTTTGTATGGAATAATGTTCTTCCAACATTGGTTCAATATTCGAAGGTTTATGACCTAGTATCATTCGAGCTCTAAGGATCAATATAAGTTCTCCTTGGATGAATTAATCGAGGTGGACCATTATGATAAAGACTTAGTATATCTAGTTTTTAATGACATCTATGTGATGTATGGTGTGAAATATTTTCTCCTCTAGTCTCTCCAATTCATTTAGTTTTTTTGGAATTTATCATATAAAGATAACTGATCACATATGGAAATACATGGTGATAGAAACATGAAATAAATTTGAAGGACTTCTTTTCACAAATATACCAGTGAATATGAGGTTTCTTGTGTGGCAGGATGGGTCGTAGTCTGGTAATCCCATATATCATGAAATATCATGTCATGAAAATACTTTTTTATTATTATACATCATGTTCTAGAGTATGTTTTATTGGGACTTGTTGAAAGCATCTATACATCCATTTACTGATATGTGATGGTGGGATTAATGGTTGGATTTGATATTGCACTCCAGATATACATTCTCTACCTCAGTTGAATATAAATTGGTTCCATTTTCCATTAGTACGATATGAGGGACACCAAATCTTGTAATAATGTTTCCTATTATTAATTGAACAATGCTATTAGCCATTAATTCTTTGTGGGGTATTGGCTCATCCAATTTTGAGAAGAAATAAGTAGCAGTTATGATGTATTTAAAATACTTTATCATAGTTGGGGGGTATGGACCCACTAAATCCATTATCAATATGGAAAATTTCTAGGACTATTTCACTATATGTAGAAAAAATAGGGGTTTAAGTATGATGTTGTCATGTGCCTATAAGAAATTACATTTCTTGGTGAATTTTGTGAAATACTTCTTCTTTGAAGGCTATAAGTATCCATGTATTTGTATTTTATCTGAAATCCTTTATCCTGACTACTGTGCACTACAGGATCATGCATGTACTTTTTCCTTAATAATCATAGTATCTTATACATCAATAAATATGAGAAGGACTCTATAAAATCCTCTCCTGTAGAGGATCTTTTAGTGATTTTGGTCTTCAGGTAGAGTGAAATTGACTTCTTATTCCTGGATTTCCTGCTTGACAGTCATGTATGGTGGAAGTACTCCTTCATTGACGTATTCCATGATGGGAATCAT
This sequence comes from Viscum album, assembly GCA_963277665.1. Classification (NCBI taxonomy): domain Eukaryota; kingdom Viridiplantae; phylum Streptophyta; class Magnoliopsida; order Santalales; family Viscaceae; genus Viscum; species Viscum album. The sequence goes on along the minus strand of OY728128.1, from coordinate 787,434,704 downwards.
CTATCCCATGGTTGGGCCATATGGATTAGTGATGGTGATAAATTTGTTAATATTTTCTATTTTAACAATAACAATAGGTGATACCATATAGTTATGGGAAATACTGATTACAATTTTTCCCAGTTTGGATCATCTAGAGCAGTAGCTTACTTTTCCAATGCATTGGAAAGTGCGTTATTTGATAATGAGGAATGAGTTACTATTGGATATAAGGGGGACTATTCCATTTAACCTCTGATATACTCAAGAAGGGGGTGAACTCTTCTTTTATGATGGTGTAATCTCTACTGTTCTAATTGATTACCAAATATGAGTCACCTTTCACCTCTTAGTGGTTCATCAGTATTTCGAGTGATTATTCTAGGCCTGCAATGATGTACTATTATTCCTCCTCATTGTGGGTATGGCCTCCTAATAAAATTAAGGAGTAAGGTAGGACTTCCTTCACTGGGGACACAAGAACAACCCCTATACCAACTTTTTTGAGCTTATGGCCTTCCAATATCATTTCTACAGGGCTCTTGGATGCACCATAAAAATACATCTCTTGTATTTGGGTGTTGTACTGAATAGAGAATATCTCTTCATCGGGAAGCTTAGTATTTAATAAATTTTCTTCTATATATGGGGGATCTCTTATAAAATCTTCTAAATCTTGTACATTCACTAGTTTCTGAAGAAACAATTCTATGTCAAATTGGTGTAGAATAATTTTCCAATGTATCATGCATCCTATCACCATAGTATGGATGAGGATATATTTGAGTGGGTTATTGTGAGAGACCAATTAGAACACATGGTGCTACAGGTAGTGCCTCTGTTTCTGTACTGTAAATATTAATTTCAGTCATCTCTTCTGAATAACTAAATAATTATTATTATCATCGATCATAGTCCGACTGAGATTATAGAGGCTATTTTCATTCCGAACATCATTTTTTTGGGTGAGGAATATGTACCAAGATTTCTTCAGGTCCATCAAATATATATTTAGTGCATTTCCCACAATGGGTTGGAATTAACACTGTAGGGATCAAGACGTATTTATTGAGGGTGTAAAAATATTCTTGGAAAGCAATGGTCTATCGATATGTTAATCCCCTTTTCATCAGCCTGATGAAGGGAAAAAACTTTCTAGAAAGGTTGACTATGAAGTGTCAGATATAGTGAATGTTTCCATACATTCCTCTAAGATCATTACAGTTTTGAGGATTTTTCATGCTAAGGATTTCATTTTTTTCTCAGGGTTAACTTCAATGAAATAATGGCATACAATTAAGCCAATAAACATCATTGAGGTACACAAAAAGAACATGTTAAGGGATTACTCTTTAGGATATGATTTAAAATATTACAAAAGATGACCTCTATTTCAGCTAAGTGTTTAGAATATTGTTAGGATTCGAACACTATATCATCAACAAAACATTCAAAAATCTTCCCCAAGAAGTGTTTAAAGATGTGATGCATGGCACATAGGTATGTTCCGTTGGCATTAGTCAATCCAAAGGTAATTACACAATAGCTGAATAATATCATGGTTAAATAAATTATGATTATTCTTCATCTTCGGTATCCATCTAAATGTTTTTGTTTCCTGAATAGCCATCCTTGAGAGATAGGTCATGATACTAGCTATTTCATTAATCATAAGTTCTATGATTGGAATTGGGAATTCATCTTTTGGAAAATCCTTGTTGAGATCTCTAAAGTCAATGAAAAATCTGATTTTCCTATTTTTCTTCTTCATAGTGAAATTTTTTGTTATCCATTTTGTATATTTTACCTCTAAGATTAATTAATCCTTAATGAGATTATCCTCTTCAGCCTCAATTTTGGAGGCATGATTTTAGTGTGTTCTTTTGGTTTCATTCTTGTACCCCTGAAGATCTTCTGGTAAATCCAAGTAATGGTTGGTCACCTTAGGTAAAAAACCTAACATCCCTTTGTAATTCTTGGAAAAGACATCCTGATTCTACTTTAAGAAGCAATTATATACTTTTATTCATTGGGATTTATGGTAGCACTAATCAAAGTGGGTCATGGATGTTCTTTTGTACCTAGATTTATATACATAAATTCTTCAACAGTGGTGGGTACTACTTATTAAAATGTTGTAGGTGAATCCCTAAGGTCTTCCTCTTCTTCTTCTTTCTCATGATTCACCAACGTCACCTTATAATGAGAAGTATGTCATGTATAATGTTCCAGGGAGGGAGGTGGGGAGTCTCTATTTGGACATCCAAAAGCTGAGGCAACCATTTCAAACATTCTTACTTATATGAAGAATTTCTGTATATTCAAAGGAGAGACAAGGGGTGAATATGAACCTCTTCGTTTTCTCCTACTGTCTTGATAACTTATTCCAGTCCCACTGATGGAATATGGCTTTTTTTGGACCCAAGGGGGTGGAATAAAGACATTTTCATCGAGGCTTTCATCATTTCTCAGATAGTTGAAAACTTCTCTAAGGATATCAACCTCATTTTACATAATTGAAATCATGGAATTCATTGGATGTGTTCTTGAATTTAGATCCACCTCTATAATTTTTTTGATGAGGATCATGTACTCTACATTGAGTTATTCGAAAGGATTGTCTAGAATTCTCTTCAAACCATTGAATCCCTGATCTGAGTGAAATTATCATACATGGATTGTTTTACTTTTTTATAGTAGAACCATGTGTCAGTTTATGTAGACACACATGATATGAATAGAGCTTTATCACTATATAATGTACCAACTTGACCATTTATACTTAATTTGAGTCATTGGTGGAATGATGAGGGGATAGTTGTGTGATGATGTATCCATGGTCATCCCAATATAATGTTGATGGTTTTATCCTATCTAACATCAATAAATTATTTGTTAGACATGAGTTCTGCAAATTGAGTCCAAATATTTCATTAACCAATAATATTTTGCTCATTATTTTCGTAAACTTGTAAAATTAGAGTGGAGAGGAACAAGTGAGATTAATTGAATCCTAGTTGATGATGTGTTTATAATAGTATATGGTTGAATCCAGATGCATTGTTAATGAAGGGTCATAGGATATCGAAGACATTTATCCTACTGGATATATACAAGGTCTGGAAATGTACCCATATGATGACATCCTCATCCAAGTCTATGAAAGAGATGACCATATTGAATTCTACAAGTTCATTTTATGCACAATATTCTTATGTAAGAACAACCTTGCTTTCAAATTCCTATGGACTTTAGAAGGCCTCAACAAGTGATTCTTATAAAACTTTTGATAGACTCCAGGAATCCTATATTGAAAACATGACTGGAACTAATGACAATTTCTTAATGACATCAAATTTCTAGGACAATATTCAACGTTTTCGGTAATGGTAATGTTCCTTAATAGGTTATTTGAAATTTGATGTTCTTGATTAAGATGGATCTGTCATTGAAATATGATTTAAACATACTTCTACTTTCAGTGGATTGGGTAAGCTATGTCTATCTATGCACCAATGTTGATAGGGAGGTGACATATTATTTCATCAATATTCTAGGATTATCATGTTAGTGAAGTCCCTATCATGTGTTATATAACTTCCTTGTTCCTAGTAAGCTTATTATAGAGCTCTCCCTAGAGTTTTAGCCATATATACAATTTAAGCAGGGGAGTGATTAAAGTATTGACTCCAAGAATGACAACAAATTCCCATGTATCCTCGACACTGATAGTATCTTCCCACTATTGTCCAATTAAGTGTGGTGAATTTGGATTTAGTACCATTATAATCATTTGAAAAGTGGTCCATTATTAATAAGAAACCAATTCTCATTTTATGGAGATATATATGGTGGATGGACACTTTTCATGCCATTTGGCTGGGTGGAACCCATGATTTTGGGGATGCCAGCATAAATTCTTCTAAGGTCAAGTATGAATTTTAACATGACAGGAGTTCATCTTCTTTCCTTTTCATCTTACCATTTTTGAAATTTTTATTATTTTAGGACTTGATTTCAAAGGAATGAGTTTTTGACGATGTAGACAGCATTATAGTGGAAGCATTCAGAGGCAATTTGGTTGTTGCAACTATAACCAATGTATACCATAAGTTCGGTTGATATATTTCTTAAAAATCTATTCACTGATACTCCACTAATCCTTGATATTTACTTATTTTAATTTATTATCTTCGTTTGGCTGAGCTGTAAAGACACAAGGTACTTGGACTGGCTAATTTTTCCACTTCACCTTCCCAAATCCCACTATTTTTGTCAGTAGTCTTCAAAAATGAAACTCTTCTAGATATTGTTACTTAGTGCTTCATGGAATGTTCAATAATTTTGTAGATCTTTTTCACCAAAATTTCTTGGATTCCTAGTATTTGGAATATCTTTCATGTTATTTTCCAAATATGATATGAATTTTCTTAGTGCATAGTCATTTTGAAAAGAATAGAACTTGTTTTTCATCTCCTAAAACTATTTTCACCATTTTAATTTTTGATAATCCTAATGATGTGGGAATTGTTCATTATTCTCTAGAGGAGAAACTGCATGATATGGAATGGATTTTGGAGTGGGAGCGGTTATAATGGAAAATTTAGGTATAATAATGGAGGCCTCCTCTTTTCCTATTCTTCGACCCTGATTTTATAGAATCACTGAAGAGTTTTCCATAGTCTATGAAATGATATATTTTACCTTTTTAGAAATTGTGGTAAGGTCCTGAAACCCTCATTTATATTTCATAGGAATCAATGGCATGTGAAACTAATCCTTAAGATTCACTATGCATATGGGGAAGACGCCTTATTTAAGGTGTGGAAGGATTAAATAGTATATAAATCTTTTCCACCCAAAAATGAAATATAAGACCCTTTCATTTTACTTTTTTTTGGACTTTTTTAGATTGAATATTGTTTTCCTCTATAGAGTCGAGCTAACTAGAAGAAAATCATATTATGGAGGTCTTCCCAACCTTTAATTGATCGAGCCTACAAACACATCCACCATACAAAGACAGGACCCTAATGTGATTGCACGTAGAACCTAAGTGTTAATGACTCATGTTGTTTAGGGATCCCCATCTTGAGATAATAATGATATGTGAAACATGTCAATGTTGAAAATGGGAAATGTTTGATTCCCAAGGTTTTATGAGGTAATATTTAGATATACCCATTCATGATAAGGCTTCAATTTAGTCATATTGTTGCTCTTAATTCCTCCATGGATTCTAATCCAGAAATGAGTGACTCAAGAGTGTTCATGAACCCTTGAGGAATGTTTAGATGGGATTTATCTTGAGAAGTTGTAGTAGCTGGGAGGGCCAAGGGTGGAATTACCAACATTATTTTGCATGGGAAGACATAGGGATAGGCCTGTAAGGATGTGTTTGGCCCTCTTTTAGTTTCTCACCCAATGGGGTAAATTCCTGATCGTTTGTGTTGGAATCCATTTATATTGGTGGTTGGTATCTCATGTTAATCGAGTGTCCTAGATCCACTTCAGTTTATCCAATGTGTTCTCTTTATTGAGGGAATCTCATTTGGTGTGTGATCCAAGTATTTCCATATAAATCATATCCATCTAAAAGGTTACCTTGATGTAAATTTTCATTATGTTTTCTCAATTCCTTTTTATCTTCCTCCTACTGAGAAAATTCTTCTTCCAAAGAAAGGGGAATAACCTCCCTAAGAGGTGGGTGAGGTATAGTCTAACCCTTTCCCTTTTAGTTGTTGGATTAAATTTTAGAAAGTAAGTCTAGATTATTCAAATAAATTCCCAAATTTAGGTGGAGATTTTGATCCCATGTACACACACCTAATTCAATTGTTTTAGTGTGGACAACATTATGAGCAGGAACTGCCTATTTGAAATCCTCTTCTGAATTGGCCTTGTTATCTATAGAGTCTCCAACAAAATAACTAATGGCATTCAATAATGTGGAATGAATCTAATACATTTTATCAGTTCATATATTGGGATGTTTCTTTCTATTCCCACCATGAGGCCTTGTTCTATCATTTTCTGATTCTTGGGATGTTTTTTGGTAAACATTGATTCAAAGATAATCACTAGTAAATTTGTTCATGTGAATTCCTAATTAGATAAAGGATCATATGATGTGATGAAATAGGAGGATTCAATCTTAGGTGATTCCCCTAATCTAAATAATATTGATCACCACTACAGAGGAGGTTGTTATAGTGAAAAATCCCCCATCCCTAAGATCTAGGGTTGTTCCCATTCCACATTCAGCACTCTTTGATTCTGGTTTTCTGACCTCAAAGACTGGGTTAAAAAGTCCCCCAAACCTGTGATTTGGGGTTGATCTTGAACTTATGTGGCTACTAATTCTGTATCATCCCTTCTTATTTTGCGGATTTTTGTTCGAACATGGGCTTATTACACCATTCAGTATGCACTTGGATAACCCATTTTGGAATATTGTTGATCTATTTGTGACATCTACACTATCTATTATCTAACTTATTCTAAATGGTTATCTTGCTGGATATTTTCAGATGCATGATACAATAGTATCTCTATCGAATGCTCTCTTATGGACTGACATCGATGAGATCTAGATGGGGATTTTTTTTACTTTATCTCCAGTTGTGAGCATGGTTTATTTGTTAAAGCCAACCTGGGTGTAAAAATTTGCATGATAACAATTTTTTAAGACATTTCTGGTTGGGGAGTGTGGTGAAATGTGACACTCTATATACACCCCATCCAATTATATGGACACTAGATGAGGTTTTATATATCAACTCTCACAATCATTTTAATGCGTTGAGGCATGCGTGTTGAGCGGATACACACTATTTCTTTGGATTTCATATAGTTAAGTGATATTCCAATTAAATTTTTAATTTCATACCTTCTATTACATTGATATGATTTTTATATTCATCGTAGGTTAATATTTTCACTGTCATGTGGTGAAGAGTTTCTCATATGTTTAGGTGGATATCGTCCATGCATTCTTTCAATAGTGCCTCTAGATTTCTGTATTGAGTGGTGGATAAAGGCTATAACATTATCAATATTTCAACTTTATCCAAATATTTTCTTATTTTTAGCATGTCAATATTCATATTTTTTGGAGGTTCATCTACTTTTTATAACTAGAGTGTGTTCTTTCCAACCGCTTTGTCATAAGCAACAGGATTGGTAAGGATATCTTGTATTTTACTGTAAGGTATGTGTCCCAGGGGTGGTTTGGAGAATGAATATTTCCGTGGATTGTATTCAAAGTGTGAAAGGATTAAACCTTTCAATGATAAGGCATTATAAATTACTATCCTTGTTTTCACAGGCGCCTCATGATAGGAGGGATTTCTCGTCACTATATTTCCAATTAGAGGATTCTATTGGAAACATGACAAACTCATGTGAAGATAACATTAAATGTAAGCACAATAATGTGGTGGATGACCAGTTTGGATTACATAAAGGTTAGAACCCTACTTTACTTGATATTCTAGCCATGTAGAGGGATACTAGTTCTCTCATCAAGACATGGTCTCCCTAGACCGATCAGTTGTTTCCATAACCCAAGACTTCATGGTGAAAATCTCAAGAGAGGACCTTCAGAATTTCCGCAACTTCTCTTGTAATTTGTTAATGGGAGAGTAGGAAATTGAGATGTAGAAACTAATTGTCTTAGGGCTTCATGAAATCTAGAATTATGTGTTGTTTTTTTGTAGATCATCTCTCTTTCTACCTATTTCATTTCTTGATGCTTCTTTTTGGTAGCCTTTTTTCAAGATACTAGGGCCACTTATTGGGAAGAAGTGGTTATCAGAGGTAGGTGTTTGTTCCTATCTTGGAGTAGCTATGGGAATAAGATGGTTGCCTCTAGTTTGGATGGGTATAGGATTCCAATACAGTTGTACATATATCACAGGGGGAGGTTTCCCCATGACCCTCCTGGATGGGAGCATAGGTGTCTGTCTACTCATATTTGACATGCTGATGACTGCCCCATTTGTGGGGAAGGAGTCTTGTTTAAATCCCTATATAACTACCTTTTTCATCATAATGATGTAATTATATGTCTTTAGTATATATTCAGTGATTTTTGTCTTCCCCTTCATCATTTTCATGATATTCTTGGTGACTTCCGCAATTGGAATGGTGATATACTTCCATTTGGTATCTGGAACAGGTGAATGTGCTTTCTCATGTCCTCTATTTTAAATATATGGATATTGGAATTACTCATATTTGCGGGTTGTGTGTTGAGTCTACTCACCAGTTGCTCTAGGAATTTCTGACTGACTTCTTTAGGTGCTTCTAAATGGAATTATTAGTAGGCCTGATAATTGCAGGTAGGTGTATTCACCTTCTTGCGGCTTTCCATAAAACATGTTTTGTATGATTCTTAGGGTGTTGTGAGGTGAACCTATAGACATCATTAGATGGTGTAAGTAGATCAATGATCCAACTTTTGGTATTCCACATAAATTGAATAGTGGGATTCCATGAATGTCTCTAGGAGATTCTACTAGTTTTCTAAATTAAGGCAAGCATAAGTAAGTTCATGCTTATAGTTCCCACAATATTGGATTGGTGGGCATCTACAGATGGTAGAGTGGTTTATCCTTGATCCCTAGTGACAGTATCCTAACCTGGTGGGAATTCATTCATTCCCATTTCTAAATTACCTATTTGGTTCATCCATGGATGGCACCCTCATCATGTTGAGGGATTACTACTGCCCTACATTGGTGGAAGATATTACCAGAATGAGACCTTTGTAATGAATTATGTGTCTTCTAGATGAGGTCATATGTGGAATATTGATCTACCTACATGAGATATGGGAGGTTTTTGTTGTCATGTTGCAGGTATCATCTCCTGATATAGTTAAATAGGGTGGTTAGCGCCATCTACTTCTGGACCACCGGCCATCACCGATCGAATGATCGGTGGGGCTTAGTGATCTAGAGGGCATGTCAGGTGGCCTTGAGAGTTAGGATGGTATCATGTCAATATTAATCCCAATATACTGTGATTGATGACTATTATTGAAGATGTTGGGTTGGTAATGGCTTCAATTTCATAGATGAAGACCCGGAGTTAGTAGTAGTTGGGGAAAACATTCGCAGAATTTGGAATTAATACATTGGACTGATGAGATTTCTAAAAAAATTCATGGATATATCAAAAATATAAACATTAAAAACCCATAAAATAATCATCTCATTTTAACGAACACATGCGTAATTGATATTCATGTTTGGTCTGATTTCATTTATAAGAGAAAAAGGGGCCTAACAGATGGCTGACATTATCATCTACGTTGATGATTCACATCAGGTTCCCCATTTTTTATTTCAACCCCAGAGATGTTCCTGAAATATTGATGGAAACTTGTAGTGGTTTTTGTTTTGGTCAATCATTCATTTCGGATTCACTATGTCCAAATGGTATACAATGGTGTATTCGTGGAACCAGAAACACCCAATGGCTCTATATCTATGGGGACCTGCATTCCAAAGGCTGGTACTTATTGGGAAATTTTTACAATAATGCTTAATAATTGACATTGGGAAAGAGTATGGGATTTTAGGGTCATCACACCCTTTTAGTGGGAATTGTTTCTCACTAAGGGACTCTCTTATAGATTTAATCCATGTATATGAATCCTTCATTAAATCTCAAGTATGATTTAGGTCACCCATGAATTAACAATTAACTATTATGATGTATGAAATTTAAAATCATCTCTATGTATCTGAAATTATCCATCAATATTATCCAATTAGGTAGATATTTTAAATTCATTTTTCATTATTATGATGATACTATTTTTTTCCATAGAGTGGGTCACTCTAGAGTTTATTGGTATCCACAGAGACATGAGTTGTTTTGATGTTTAAATCGAACAAGCGATGGGATTCCTATGTATCCTCGTGAAATGAATAAAAACCCACAACGTTCAGTTCTACTTAATGGGGATCGTCATACCTTTTTTGGTCATGTGATAATGACCAAAAAATATAGTTTTTGTATCATGTGGTATGGAAATATTAGAGAAATGTGTCTTTTCATTGTTTAGTGTCAGCCATATATAGTAGCAGCCCTGGGAAACTGGAAGGTACTTGAATTTATATATTGAATTAGAACCTGCTGGGAATCAGGCCTAGTGATAACATTATTGATTTTAGATGATTCGTTTTTGACCTCATGGATAATTTATACATATCCCATTTGGATAGGAAAAATCCAACATAGTTCGGTTGGTCTCACATGGGAATATTTCCCTTTTAGATGATTAAATTATGACTTGATCATAAAGAGTATACCCTGATAAAATGGGTTATAAATCGGTCTTACCCCTGAGAATGATTCCCAAAAAATGAGTTCAGGAATGAGAAGTAGCTTCAATCATGGATACCTATTGGTTTCCTTCGGGGCTTACTCCTAAGGAGGATACCTAGATTGTTTAAAGCATGGTTGGGACCTACTCTTGAGGAGGAGGCCCATATTGTTTCAATATTGGATGGTACTTACTCCTGAGGAGGATTCTTGTATTGTTTAATGTTTTTATAGTGCCTAAATCCTAATGAGGATTATTATATAGTTTGAATATTGGTTAGGGCCTACTCTTGATGAGGATGCAAGAATTTTTTTATGTTTGGTTGGGACATACTACTAAAAATTATTCCCATATTGGTGAAAAATTGGGGCTTATACCAAGTAGGAGGCCTTGATTTGTGTTTGGAATTAAACATGGAATGATTCCCATGAGGCTTGGAAACATGGGAATTTCGTGACCACCATCAACCTCTAAGCCCACATGAGTCTTACTCGGTGTGAGAAATTAGAGGAAACAAAAGATTTGGGAAACTGTGCAATCTAAATTTCCATAATGTTGGATACATGCACTTGAGTACCCATGCCTATGGAGGAACACAGAAGGAAGGGAAGATAAATATTAAAAGTATTTTCCCTTGAAAAAAACATGTATCTGATGGTGTTGATGTTATGATTGTGGTTATTGAAGTAGGAAGAAAAATATTCAGTAAACCACACACCTCTCCTCCTATAATGGTAGAAGAGGAAAAGGGTAAGAAAATTCCTTATATTCAATTTACCCATGGAACGGGTCCAAGGTATGGAAAATGGGTATGGAAGGAATCAGGATAGAGAGTTGAGGACTCTGATATCCATCGCTTCTTGAACCCCGTAACTAGGAGGTAGAGAGGACTAAGAGTAAAACCACCTAAAAGAAATTCCAGGGGATTTCTCAAGGAGGGTTTCCCAAAAAAAATCATGTAATACGGGAGGAGGATCTCATTCCATGTTGAATAGAAAAGCATGTGTAATCTTTATCCTCCAAGCTAAAATGTAGAGGCTCCCCATATTAGATAGGAAAAGGGTTGTACATGATCATATCCCTTGTATTTGAGACAGAGAACTCCATGACATTGTCATTGATGTAGGGGTCCTCATAGGTGGTGGGAAACAAATTCACATTCACCCTATGAACCCTAACCCTCGGCCTGTATAATTGTTGGAAAACTCTGAATGAAGAAATTCAAATCAAAATAAGGGACACCCTAGTGTGACTTTTATAATAGTTTTTTAGGTATATAGGAATTGGAAAGGTTTTGTATTTTTTCTTTATTTGATAATAGAGCCAATGTAGGAGGAGTCCTACCATTGGTTGCTTGGAATAGGATTTAACAAGTGACTTTCACATGTCTTGGGTGCAGGTGTTGAGTGTAGGGTATGGGAGGAACTAAAAATGCTTCACAAAGGGTGGGGTATATGCCTATGTGAATTGATTATGTTTTGAGAAATGGAAAACCCGGGAAATGAATATTGGGTAAGGATTTATCCTAGGAACCATGGGTCTCTCCATGGGTTCCTTGAAGGGTCTCATGCAAGTCCCTTATTAGGGAGACTAGCCTCGTGTTGGTGGTTGTTCTATAGGAGAGAACGGGTCCTTGTACACGTGTCTTATAATTGATCCCCTATAGGGACACTGATATCAATTATCTCCCTTAATTCCCACATCTCTTGGGTATTATATAGATACTTAGATAATTTTTTGGGACATGGGAGAAGGGGTTGTGTGCCCAGAGATTGAGGCTTCTTCTAATTTTTTAGTTGTTGAAATGTGGATCTAGTGAGTAATATTTATTCAAAACTAGGTACCCTTGTATATTTAGTTTACAAACCCGGGTCATGGTCATAGGAACTCGGTGTAGGTTCCCCGTGTATGGGTTCTCAAACCTTTGGTGGCATGCAGGGGGGCTACTCTAGCCTTCTTATTCACAGGGGTAAGCATGCACATGTTAACTTGGAATGGTCATTTGTAATCCTCCTCAATGTTTTTTGGTGCTTCAAAATGCTAAAGGTATGCTTGTTAATATTTTCACTTCACTTAAAAAATGGAGTTTCAATAATCCATCATTATAAACAAACATTATAGGTGGTGATGTAAAATGAATGACATCATTGAGCATGGTCGTTGTTATCCATAAACATTAATGACAGTGTTATTTTCCATTTGATGGAACAATGATAAAAATATTGGTTACTAAAATAAAAATAAAAAAATTAGTATATGGAATATATTTATATCATTATTTCATCTAGATTGAATTTTATTTTAAGGATTTATATGAAAAAAATGAAAACACTCGGTTAAGAACTATACCTATCCTTTGAACAACCTCTTTACGTTAATACCTTAATTCTTCCCAGGTTGATTTTATAGTCAAACCATGGCATATATGGAATGTGTAATGATTTATGATTGTTATTTATCTAGGGATGTTCTGAACAAAAAAGGCTCTTTAATTTTGGATATGAGAGGATATTATGAATCCTTTTATAAGTGCGTTAGAGGACACAGTTAGATATTTTAAAAATAGTAAAATACAATAATTTATTAATCATGAAAATGTATCATAAAATGATCATTGACAAAAATTATAGGACTTAGGGTCTAAATATTTCATTAAAATATAATTTATATAAGTTTATAGGTCATTTTAATCATTATTACTTATGTTTAACCACATTTAAATATGTTTTAACCTAATCCATATAAACATATTTTTATTCTTTTTATTATTCATCATCAAAAAAAGAATAAGTTCACCCTATTAACTAATATTAATTATGATGATTCAAAATATAATATACATTTTATTGAATTCAATTTATATAAGTAGTTTTATTTTATTTGAAATTTATCTAGAAAAAACATGATAAAATTTGTTTTTTTAAATTCATTTTTTAATTTTAAAAATGTTTTAATTGAAAATTCAACTAAAAAAATCCTTTAAAATTTCATAATTTTATAAATAATAAATAATTGAAGAAATTTTCTTTAAAAAATAAATAAAGATTTTTAAAAAATTTAAATTATAAGAGAGTTTTTAATAAAATTCAGTATTTTTCAATATTCATTGAAAAAAAAATCATTTCAAAAATATTATAAAAAATTAATCCTAATAAAATTTTAGAATTATAAATTAATAAATAATATCATTTTATTGTATTAATATTCGTTAATTTTTAAATAAATATTTTAGATAAAACTATATAATGCATGAAAACATGATTTTTGTAGGAATGAATATTTTTTTCTTTTGACTAAAACATACCCAATACTCTTAGTGTGAATATAAATATATAATATATAATAAATAAATATTAATAAGACATGAAAATTATATATATTAACATTACCTATGTTTTTAAATTCAACCACTTTTTAAAATTGTATCCTCTTAATTTTATTCATTACTTAAACATGTGGGGATATTTTACTTTGTAGAATTTTCTGAATCCCATGTTTCTTTTTAAATAATAATGTTTTCCCAAAACCCATAACCTAGTAAATCACTTTATTCCTATAAAATTACTCTCAATGGTAAAAAATATACAGGTTATTCTTCATAGGAAATTTTTTCTTACAACTAAACTACTTCATAGATCAAAACATGAGATACATATAGGACATATTTTTTTAACATTAATAAATGAAAAATGTAATGTAACTAAGATAAAATGATACGTAAGGCCATTTGGTTGGAAACTTATCCTATTTTCTATATAATATAATATAATCTAATAAACCACCAACATGTCATTCCATTTTTACAAAAATTCATAAAATTTTAACATGGAGATACATTAATAAGAACATGATGGCCTACCATGAAAGATAGATATTTCCTCTAATTATATATATATATATATTTCAGGAATTCTCTCATCAGTCCTCATGTGTTGCTAAATCATCTATCCATTTTCAACCATTTCTTATACTAGTTTTTGTCCCAACAATATTCTTTCCATGAATATATCAAAACATGCTTTAGTCTAACACCATTCTCAATATAAATCCTAAAATGGTGCCATATAAATATTGGTATGAAAGTAGTTATAAAAATAAAACTAAACTACATTAGGATGATTTTCCAAACACCCTTGATAATACATTTAAAAGGCACAATGAATATCCTCCAATGTACAAATCATTGTCTCTGACCATCCAAGAGATTGAGGATGAAACATTCTACTAAAATTTATTCCAGTACCCAATGACATATGAAGACTTTTTAGAAGAATAAAATTAAACCTTGAATTACGATATGAAATGGGGAGTGGGAATCCGTTTCTTCTAATTATTTCTTCAATAAAATTTTAAAAAAATTAATGAGAATACATATTTTTTATAATAGGAAAAAAAATAAACAGATTCAGTTAATCAATCATCAATAACCCATATCTCATTATTACATCTATATGGATTGGGTAATCCAACCATGAAATCCAAGAATATTTCTTCAAATTTCAATTCTAGAACTGGAAAATACTGAATCATCACCTTTAATAATTTTTTTTAGCTTTAACCTATTGACAAGTCAAAAAATTAATTGTAAAAAGAGAAATAACTTTCTCCATCACTTCGAACCAAAAATATTCCCACTATTCTACATAAATTTTTGTACTTTCATAATGAATCAAAAATGAAGAACCATTAGATCCAATAAATAGTTCTTTCTTCAACTGAGAGTCACATGAAACACTTAACCTTTTCCTGAATCTCAAAAAAATTTCCTTTGTTAATGTTAAATTCATGAAACTTACCTTTAATAATAAATTATAAATTTTACTAAAAAAAAAATCATCCTTCTAAGATTTATTAATTTTATCATATAAAGATGATTATCACACAACCTGAAACAAACTTGGGGGATTTCTTGCATTAAAATTTTCTAATCCAACATTTATCAAATCACAAACCAAATTACCATTCTCCTCACATACCATAGTTAATGTACCAATATAATTCTCACTCGAAATGTTATCTGCACTATTCTCTTTACGAGTTTTGTAATGAATTTTAAAATTATAATCCTTTATCAATTCCAGCAATCTCATATGTCTCATGTTAAGCTATTTCAGTGTGAATATATACCTAAATATTTTCCAATAAATATATATTTCACAATTAACAACATATAAATTATGTCACCATATTTTAAAATCAAAAACTAGAACCTCCAGTCTGAGGTCATGTGTAGTATAATTTTTCTCAAAGGTTATTAATGAACTTTATGAATAAGAAATTACCTGATAATTGAGAATTAAAACACAACCCAATCCCTTTAATGAAGCATCACTTTACATAATAAATTCACTACTTATTAATTCATGATCCAAAATAGAGCATCCACTAACCTTAATTGAAATTATATAAAACAGTCATCACATTCATTTTCCAAATCAACCTAACTCTTTTTCATGTTATCTTAGTTATTGGTCTAGATAACCATGAATATTTTTAAATAAATCAAGGTAATATCCTCATGACCCATGAAACCTATAAATATCAGTCATATTAGTGGGTATTCTCCATTAAAATCAACTTTAGTATTAGTTGGATCAATAATTATATCATCATTATTTATCATATGTCTATATAGTAAAATTTATAATAAAAAAGCACATTTAAAAAAATTATATATACTTCCTTTTATTATAAGGTTTTCATAAAAATAGATTTATATTATTCATAATCCTCATAATATTTAGAATAAACCAATGGAATAACAATAAACACGGTAGAAAAATGTATCCAAATATTTCTAAAAACACTATTTATAAGATCTTTTAATATAGTTAGAGAATTAATCAAACTAATGGGATTAACCATAAACTCATAATGTTGATACCCATTATAAAATGATTTCATAAATATTCCTTCTTCCTTTACCTTTATCTGATGGTATCCAGACCGGAGACTATCCTTCAAAAAATAACGACCTCCCTAGAGTTTATCAAACAAGTGATTAATATGAGTAAATGAAGACATATAGTTAATATTAATATTATTCAATTATTTATAATCATTGAAGACCCGTATGGAACTATCTTTATTTTTAATAAATAAGATAGTAGTACCACATGGTAATATTCTTGTAGATTTTAAACCTTTATCCGGAAACTCCTAAAACTAGTTTTCAATTTCAGAAGTTATACTTCAGCCATTGGATATGTTTATTATAAAATTGTATTAGGATCTAAAAATACATCAAAGAAACTCCAATTATTGACCAATTTTCATACCATGTAAATCATCTTTCACAAATAAAGATATTATTTTACTACTAGTACATAAATAATTTGAAACGCTCTCTAATTTTCAACAACATGTGAAATGTAACATTAATTTCCATATCTTAATAGTTTCTTTCCTTATTTATTTTTATCAATGGTATGAATTGATTATTATATACAAATGGAAAGTCATTTCAAAAAATAACTTATTTGGATCTGCAATTTATCTTATCTTGATAAAATCATTTTCAATATGTAACTAGAATAACATTAAATTTTAAAATGGGAAAGACAATAATTTTTTCTAGGAAAAATATTCTTCAAATGATAATAATAAGATATTTGAAAATTAGTTTTTTACCATAATACTATACGTAGTTTTCTTGATAAGATTTATTGAATCCATTTCATGAATTTAAATTCTAAATTTAGCTGTATATTTTTCTGAATTAAAAGAATGTGTAGACCCTAAATCAATCAATATATTAGCATAATATGACCAAACATATAATATACATGTTACCACATAATTCTATGTTCCAACATATACCCAATTAGATGCAACTAATTTCTCTAAATTCATCTTATTATAGTCTTTTCACACTTTATCAATCATTCTTCTCTTCGAACACACATCTTCATAATGAACCATATGATTAAATTCAAAACACCTCACTAATTACTTATCTTAATTGGCCTTACCACAACCAATATATTTTTACTTACATCCATGAGATGTATGTCCAATATTACTACATCGGGAAGACATTCTAGACTTGTTAAGACATTATTCGTGGTTCTTTTTACTTCACATATCACTGACTGATCACATTATTTTCATACCATAAAATTTGTTCAGTGTATTCTTCCCATATTTCAAACACCTAAATCTATTTTTTCTCAATATTTTCATGGAATACTAGAACATAAAAAATTTCAATTTATACCATGTTACCATAGTTAAAATGTTTCACATAAATTCTAAATTCATGAGTGGACAAAGCTCTTTGGTATCTTGGATTTAATCCTGATTAAAACTGATTAATTTTACTATAACGATCCTAGAAACAATTAGGTTCAGACCATTATAGTCGGGTGAATTTTTCATTATAAATATCAAATAAACCTTCCTCTTTATGTTTCAATTACAGAAATTTATTTTCCATCCTATGTTGAATGAATTTATGAACACACTTCTCAATGAAAATATTCTTAAATTTATCTCACTCAATGACATCAATATCATCTCTTTCAATAGTATTCTTAACCCTTGACCACTATCGACCCGCTTCCCAATAAAAATAGAAAAAATGAAGAGTTTACTTTGGATGATATAAAAAACACATGACATTAAATATCTTTTTCAGATCTTTAACCCATCCATCATCAATAACTGAGTCAGAAGACCCACTAAATACTATAGGATGTTGTCTCATAAAATTATCCACTATCGACATCTTCCTCTATGGTAGATTTATTTATCCACTAGTACTGATACTAACACAATTTATAGCTTATTTAAAGTGATACATTATATAAAAAATATTCTATTCCAATTCCAAATAATCTAGGTTACTGATTTGGAATGATATTGTCCACTTGGTTACTTCTTACTTTAGGTTCCCTATTTCCTCTATAGAAAACCATTTTGAAGAGACATTGTTTTGATGAACTAACATGGTAATATTTAAAATATATATCATGAAAACAAAAATTATAATATTCTATGGTTTTTTACTTATATTATCCTAAACCCTAAAATTATTTGAACTTTTCTCTGATTCAAACTATAAGGACCAGACATTAAAAAATCTAAAAAATTGATTCCTTAGATAAAAAATGATTCCTTGAATTCTAACAGATGTTTTAGGTTTAGTGTTTTATATAATTATTTCATCAACCTAAAATAAATAAACATTATATCACAAAGTGGAAAATACCAACTAGTATCCATTTTTAAACAATATAGATCTTCTAAAATAAAATAATTCTTTATTTCATGACATATCATTACAATATTCATCTTTAACTCATACATGTACCCAATGATCCTTAATACCTATGAAAAAACATTTTAAAGAAAGGTATTAACACAAAAATATCATCATGGGAAATATGAAAAGAAATAAGGAAACTCATTAGTCCATGAATACTTTTTTAAAATTCCACTTTAACAATTGATTTTAGGCTCAAAATAATCATTTTTCTTATCTTTTAAATCAATATATTTTCAAAAATATTATCATAATAAATTTAATAATAAATAAAAATGGTAAACTAAAACTTATTAAACTATATTTCCATTCATAAAAACCCTAATAAATGTTGTACATTCCACCATTATGAAGTAGCATAAACTACCCTTTAAACATATTCTCATTAGTTTACCTTGTGAAATCATAATATTTCCATGAAATAAAATAAAAATTATAGATAAATAATATAGGTAAAGTGTTATGTGATTTTATCATCAATATTAAAATCTCTCTTATTAAATAAATAACATGTCTTGTAAGTTACAATAATCTCTTAGAAAAAACATATCTGGTTAATTATGTCCCTTTACCCAAATCATTGGAGAGATATATTGGGTTCACAAATCCCCTTGATATATATTAGTCTAAACCATCAACATAAAAAAATACCAATAACCAAAACATAATCATAATACATGAACGAATTCATTTCTATTATCATACTCATAAAAATATTCTTTTCATTATAAGAAAAAATTATTAGATATTTAAGTATCCATTTTATTTTAAAACCTTTTTGAAATGAATAATAATAAAAGGAATGAGATTTTCACAATGATGAAAAAATGAAATCTTATAAAGGTATAAAGACATAAAATACCTATTATAGTGTTTGGAAAAACTATTGACACTGTATACGTTAAAATTCAACATTCCAATTTTCCCTTCATCAAAACATTCCATATAAAATACATAAAATGATTCATTTCAGAAATCATTGATGAATTTAAAATGTGACATAAAATTTCCTCTATAATTTGTTTTTTTCTATATATATATGTACATAAAAAATTTCAATATTGTGTTCATTGAAGAAATGGATTTTGAAAATAAATCTTGAAAACATTTAATTATTTTTTTATGATAAAATATCTCTTACCTCGACTCTGACTCACCATGTATTTTCTTTCTCTTCCTGAATAATAATGTTTTTATAATTAATTGTATTCTTAATAAATTTTTCATGTTTATTATTACTTTATTTTTATTGATTACCATGTTATATAATATTACATAATCAATTATGTTCATATCGAATATTTTGCTGATATTAAAATCATTTGTCCAAAATCACTTTGGTATGCTTGTTATGGACAAAGAGGTCACCATTCCATCATATAAAGAATAAAAATAATTAAATATTTATAATTTTTATTTATTTATTATTATTTTAAAATCGTCCAAGAAATATAGTCATGATAAATGATTTATGTTAAAATCATTAAGAAGGTAGGTCATACATATGCATTAGTAACATTTTCATTTTTTAAAGAGCATCGGTGAAAGAAGATAAAAGTAATTTTATCATTAAAGAAAGATTATTATATCTTAAATATAATATTATTCAATTAAATTCACTCATATCTATTATCAATTTGATCTGGTCATGAAAATTGAATCACATCGCTTCATGAGTTGGAAATCCACCCATATGCATGAGTGATGTTATCATTTTTAAATGGTTAAAAATGTACGAAATAATATGGTATCATTTATTTTGGGAATGATAAATAAGTAATTAATATCCTATATATATACATTAACTCCATCATTATAAAAAAAATTTGTAGGTGGTGAGGGAAAATGAATCACATGAGTTTGTGAGGTGGTAGTTCATCGTATACATGAAGGATGGATTTGTTTCACATTTGATCGAAGGGGTAGAACAATATAGGTTATTAAATTTTCAAAATGACATATTATTATATGGACAATAATATTATTTTAATTCTGAATGCTAAAAAACATTTTAAAGATCTAGAAGAATAAATAAGATAAAAATGATCTGTTAAGAATTATACATCTTCTTCAGACAACCTCATTAGGTTTATACATAAATCCTTCCTGAGTTGTTTTTATAATAAAAAATTTCCTCTAATATGTGGTTAGGTATGTGAGTATTGTATTTGGGTAGGTATTTTCTCATCCAAATGTCGCATGAAGTTTATATATGAGAATAGAGGGGGTTTCCTTTTATTAGTGGTGGAGAGGACACACATGAAATTCGTAAAAATAATATATTATATTAATTTATTACACTGGAGAAATGAATTAAAAAAGGAAATTTATGAAATTATATGATATAGGGTAAAAATATTTTCATAAAATATAATGTATAGATTTCTCTATGTAGTTTAAACACTTATCACTTATGTTTAACCTAGAGTAAACATTTTTTAACATTATCTATGCTAACATATTTTTATTGTTTTTACTATTAATTATGACTAAAAATGAAGTTGAACATATTATCTAATACTGATTATGATTATTAAAATATGGAATATATTTTATCATTTTCAATTAATATAATTGGTTTAATTTAATTTAAAATCAAACCCAAAAATTTGATTAAAAATGATCTTTCTGAAAAATATCATTTAAAAAAAATATTTTTATATCAAATTCAGTTATACGAATTATCACAGATAACATTATTTTATTACTAAAAATATAATTGAAAAATAATTATATTAAATAATTTTAATATAAAATTGAATGTCTAAAATTCATGAAACTAAAAGACGGATTTCAATAAAAATAAATATTTTCACCATTTATAGAAAAATAAAACATGTCATAAAATTATCAAAAATTCATCCTTATATATTTTTTTCATACTAACATGGAGAATAAATTCCATTTGGCCAATAAAAATATTATAATTTGGAAATTTGTCTTTAAAATAAAACCATATAATGTTGGGAATCCCAATTTGGTTAGAAATGATGTTTTTCCCTTTTGATTGAAAAATTACATAATATTATTATTATGAATATAGATATATATAATTTAATTAATGAATATTAATAATATATGAGAATTATTTATCTTAACATTACCTCGGTTTTTACAGTAGGAATAAAAAACCTTGATTTTCAGATGATTAAGTATAACATTGTGAATATACCATTTTGTTTGGTGGGAGCAAAGCAATAGCTTTTTTGGAGGTATGACATTATAAATTTTACTATCTAGAAAAGATAATGAATAAGTTAAAATTATGATACAACTTAATAGGTCTATAAATTAATTCTGCTGTAGAATATATTTTTTTCACCTTCATGATTGAATATTGAGGATGAAGACTGATCAAAATTAGCACAACCTGAGTTCTTTAGTAACAACAGTATATGAATAAAGAAACGCATGAGATTTGTCATATCTATGAATGATTCTATTGATTATATTTTACATTTCTAAAACATTTATCTCCTCTATCACTACAATTGTGCTTTGATCTTTATTTAAATAAACAATCTTCCCTAAAATTCGTGATGATCATGCCTTGTACTTAATATAATGTAAACATGTTTTTTCTTCATACAACTAGTTCCTACCACATTTAATAAAGAGTGAATTTGGATATCAAGATGAAAGTGAGTCAAGATTTACATGTGTAAACTAGTACATCATATCAAGTAGTGGATCACATTTTTATAACACATGATTTGTAAGCTCCTTTCTGCATGATGTGGCTTCTAGGCATCTGACTTAAAAAACATAGTATAAATCCTGTGATTTTATAATCAGTTGTAATAAGTTAATCTAGAGTGTTTCTATTTTATATTCATGATAAGAAATTAATATCATTTATTTATTTTTCAACGAATATCATAATGAAGAAATATTATGATATTTAATTATTTATTCTATATGTTGTTGTGAAAAACAATGTAACATTATTTTTCACATATATATTATTTTTTGTGAATATGAAACTTTCATAATAATGATTCAACTATTTTCAAAAATATCATTTCACATTTTACGTAAGAATAAATATCTGAATTATCATGAAGGATAATTTTTCCAAACATGATTTGAATGTTTATATATATGATTTTTATGTTCTCCATAAACATCATTCTATGGTAGTTTACCATATTCTCGAAAACATAAAATTAAATCATGTCATAAAGCATTAAATAACTTTTAAAATAATTTTTTAAAATAAATAACGAGTTTCACATAGACTCAGACCAAAACAAATAAATCAAGAATGAAATATCTAAATAAATAATAACTATAGAATAAAATTTTAATTCAAAAATAATAATAATATTTTCCAAAATAAAAATAAAAATTGAAAAATTTGTGAGGAATGGTAATATTAAAAAAAACATATAATAACAGTTATACCTAAACAATCTCCCCCATAAAAATTAGCACTAACATTGTTTTCTATGATTTTTTTGTTTATTATATAGTAAGAAGGATCCTGGTAAATGTGGGATCATTTAATTATGGTGATTAGGTTATCAAAATCAATATGATATAACTTAAGGGGGTGTATGTTGAATTGAAAGAGTTAGAGTTTCAACTAGTAAGACTCAAGGAATCTTTTGTTGAAATGAAGGAGTCATGGGATAAGGCACTTACGATTGACTTTTCATAATAACATGTTTATCAATTGTTATCATGAGTTTTTTTGGGTTTTAGTATTCCTAAGGAAACATGATCATGAAAATGAATTTGTGAAATGTCCCAGCAAACTCTTATTATTGAATAATTTATCTTATTTTGTACAAATGGTTGAAATAAATGAAAATATCAAAATAAGCCTATTTTGTAATAAAACATGAGTTTCCTTATGTGTATGGTGGTGTGTTTGATATCTCAATAGAAATTATATCTCGATTCACATTTTAATTATGCATACCTTAGTTATTTTCAATAGTGACAGATTATTAAAATTAAATAGATGAAATTTATTTAGGATGGCAGAGTGTAACAACCTGAGATTTTATCAAATATTTTCCTTTACAGAAATACTATGTTGAATAGATTACATCACACATAAAACTAAACTAAAATGAACCTTAATATATTTTATTGTGAAAAAAATTTATTATGCAAGATTATCATTGATATATTATGGGAATGCACTATGAAACATCATTAACAAAGGTATAAGTGGAATGAATCCTCAAATAAATTAAAATATAATAATTAATTAAAATTCATTAATTAATTATGAATTATTTTTTCTTTAATTGAAAGGTTTTATGACTTTAAATTCCAATTAATTAATGAAAATTTAGTGCTTATAAGATAAAAAATTAATGTGATGCGAAGAAAATCAATTAATGTTAAAAATGGATATTTTTAAATGAAATATTTATAAAGTGTTGGGTTTTTTATATTAAATTATATAGAAAATCCATAAATGGTTTTTTCTAAAAAATTATTTCAATGTAAACAAATAGGTTAACACTTATTTAATTATAATATGATATAAAGAAATATTAAGAATATATAAAGTTCAAAATGTCATTTTTATATAAAAAAATATTCATTCTAATTTATCATTTAAATTAAAAGTTAAATTTCAAAATAGTATAAATTTATTTTCTTAAATATAAATTCATTTTTTGGTTCTAATTTAAAAAATTCCTTTGTGTTAATTTTTCAGATTTTATTTGAAAAAATTGAGTTTTTATTAACCGTAAAAATAAATTTTTCACAAGTACCATAAGCTTTATGAAATAATATTGATTTAAGAATGAAAGAAAAAAATTTGAAATTTTTTTCACGGAAAAATATGTAATCATAGAGTAAAATAATATATTTTAAAAATATTTGTTCTATATAGAAACCAATATTTTATATTTTTGAAACCATGTTGTATTTTATTCTAATTAAAAATTATTTTTGTTATTTTCCTTTAATTATTTATATTACGAGGTTATTTTGTTTTTTTCATAGTTTTACAGTCAAATAACTGTCATATTTTAAAATATAAACCAGTAAATGTCAGTATTATCAATACCATTTGCCTAAAGAATTATAAATTCATTTTTAGTCATAAAAAATTTTCTCTAAATTTTTTTATTGTTTTATGCATACATATATTGAAATAAATATTTATCACAATCAAAAAATGATATAATAAAATAGGATTCATATTTGGAATAAGAATTTCCAAATTATTTAATATGTTTAATTTTGTCTTTAGGAATATAAATATGTTAAGAAGTAAAAGTTAGTTACCATGGTAAATGATAAAATTAGTCTCAATGTGTTAAATTAAGTGGTAAAGTCCTAATATATCAAAAATAGTGTCTTTAATTAAGTTAAAGTCGTATTTCTCAACCTCCCCTCAAGTTATCTTTTTTATTTTTAAAATTGGATATAGTTTCCTTAAAGATTAATATTTTTACATTATGAGATAGAATTTGAAAAAATTTCATTCCTCTCATTTATAAAATAACCCGTCCACCACCTCTTTAAGATATGACTAAAATTTTAATCCATCATGTTATTCGATAATATTTTTACACAAATAATTATATCCCATAATGGGAATCTTCTAGTCCATAGATATGTGGGATTCCTTGTTTTTTAGAAGCATATTCTTTCCAAAAACCATATTTTTTTAATTATAAACATTTTTTTCTAATTATTTTAAGGAATTTAAAAAGATTATTAATTTTGTTACACATGATAGAGATTAAAATAAAAATACCTTATTTATTAATAGTAAAATACTCTAAAAAATCACATGGAACAATATATTACATACCATGTATTATTACTCACAATATACCATTTCATCAACTAAAAGTTCAAAAATTAAATTTGGAAAGTAAAAAAACTCATTAAAACTAACAAATCCCCTAGATCACTATAGCCTTTGAGAATCAGAATTAGTAAAAAACCTATAATGATAAAGAATACAATGAAAGTATTAAGAATAATTTTTGATATAAAACTAAAACTAGGTAAATGAGAAGTGATACATGAGAAGTGTGAATAGAATGAAGGAGGTTATTAAAGTATGGGTAGATGTATTTATTAATTAAACCATTTAAACCAAATTATTTTTTGGAAATAGAGAGACCCATTACAGGACCCATAGTCCTAGAGGCACCAACACCTAGGTAAAATGGCCCGGAAGACCCAACAATTATCCCTAAATACCCTAAAATTTGCCAAAAGGTTCATGGTCCATAGGCCCCAAACGGGCTAGAAGGCCTATACCACATACACCCTATCCCATGCCAAGACCCTATTCCCAGCCAACTCTACTATTATTTCCCAGGATTTAACTCGGCCCCCTTATGTTTGGTTATATCTATCTGAGTTTTTCACACCCACTGCAATAGTTCTCCATCTTCGACATCATCCCCCTTCTTGTGCTCTCCCTTGATCACCTTGCATTCCACATTCACACTTATAGTTCGCCGACCTCACCATATGAGGTCATCGCACATAACCTTAAGAGGACTCAACAACTTTCGCCTTCCCTAATCCTCATTCTCACCCTTGTACACCACACATTCCATCATCAAGATTAGAGGCCACTATTCCCACTAATAGGTCACTAGCACTATAGCTGAACTACTTCATAGTGTCTCCCTTTACCACATCATGCCTCGTTATCACCATCCCACATAGTTGTGTGTGTGGGCCACAATTCACACTCCATCTGGAATCATGATAACACTAATTTCCGCCAATCTCCCATGTATACATGTGGGAAGAAACCACCAACTCCCAAAAATATTGGAAAATTCATCTAAACATGATTTTATCATGGAACTCATTGGTTAAGTTCAACAACCGAGTACCCACTAAGCCGTGTAGTTTTACACTTTAGTAAATATATATATAGGAATTCAATTTGACATTTTTAAATATATTCATTGAATATATAGTCATTGAAAATATGGCCATTAGGAATATGGTGGTTGGGAATATGGTCATTGGAAATAAATGCATCCAATTGGAAGACTAATTTTGTGTATGGTTAGAAACAAATTTAAAATAATATAATTTACCAATAACAAATAATGAAATAAAAAATATAATATTAAAATTACACATATATATATATATCTGTGTGTGTATGTGTTATGTATTATAATAATAATTATTATTATTTGAGTATGATTTCATGTATTTATAAAATTAAATGAAAGATACAAATACCAATGAGATAGTAAAGTGAAAATTTATAATATAAATAATACATTTTGATGGAATTTTGGGATAATTATTTTACTTAAAAGTAACACTTTTCAATGAAATATTTTTTAAAATTTTTTTATATATTTGAATACTCCTCAATCAATAATTATTTTAATAAAATATATTTAAAATATTTTAAATGAAAATTTAACATTTATTTAATATATATACAAGGCATGTAGTAAGTATTTATTCATTTTATTCTTAGAAATTTATTTTTCAAAAAATCATTTTTAAATGCTATAGATTTTTATATTAAAAAAAATAATAATATAATGTATAAAATATATTGTGGATATGAATTATACATAAATACTAAGTAAATTATTAATCAACATGGACTAAAAATAAAAGAATACTTGATATCTAATGAAAAATTATCACATTAAAAACAAATTTATAATATATTTTATATTTCTATTTAAAGTTAAAAAACTAAATTATTGAATTTTAATTTGAAAAAATGAACATAAATTTTAGATTTATCATTTAAATATTAGATTAATATGATTTTTTCTATTTTAGTTAATTATTAAGTGAAAATTAAAGGACATTGTTTTTATTAATACCATAACATTTTCTTCCTTATCAGGATCGAAAAATGACACCAAACATTTATAAAATAAATTCATGAAAAATAACATAATTGAGGAATAAAAATATTCATTTCCAAGATACTATATTGAATTTAGAAAACATGTGGTTAACATTTTGAAACATAAATAATATTTTATTCCTAAAAAATTTAATATTTTTCTTCAATTAGGATATGAAAAGTTAGGATTATATTTTGGCATTTTTTTATTCCATATAAATTTGATTTTGTTAAAAATTAAATTATTAATGTCTTGGAAATTGAAAACACTGTGGATTTTAAACAAAAAATATTATTACACTGAAAAATTCAGTTTACCTAAAAAGGATTTCACACATTTCATGAGCTAATGATAAATTTAACTATTATAACACAAATAAATTTTATTTGATAATGTGGATTTCATATTTTGGATCTACAGTTCAAAAATATTTAATAAGGCCATTTTTTTAGGAATTAAAAGTAAATTTTATTGATAAAAATTAATTACCACAATAAAATCTAAAAATGATAAAAGTGAAATCTCTAATGGTAAAAGATTTAATATAGTATTTAAAACACGTGTTAAAAATTATGGTTTGAGATATTATTTAACTTTTATCATCCCTTAATCCATTATTATCTACATGGAACCATTTTCCATATAAATCATATTCTCCCTCTATATTAAAATTTTTCATTTTCAAAAAATTCCTTCCTTTTACCTATAAAAGTATCTCACCATTTCCACATTTCCTCACTCATTCTCAAGAATTAGCACAACAAAAACACTTTCATAGTCTCTTATCAACTCATTCATTATATCATAGAAGTTATTTGCTAAAAAAATATCAAGATAATAAGTCTTAAGGTGTTACCCAATGGAGAACATCCAATGGGAGAGGTGACGTTCTCAAGTGAGCACTGTAAATTGTTTTCTCCTTTTCCCCCTCAAAACTATTTGATCTCAGAAATTGTGATGAAATTAGTATTTCTAATATGATGAAGTTTTATTATACAAATTAATTATCCACTTTCTCCCTTCCAACAAAACCATTCAAAAAATAAAGTTGTTATTATGAATATGTGTGTAATACCGCCTCTATGAACAATGTGCTTGATTTTTCATCGTCACATTACATGGATTGTTCTGAAATTCTATTATAATATGAAATTATTCAATATTTATCATTTTCTATTTAAATGAATGAATCATCCATGAATACAAGAAGTATAGGAAATAAAATAAATCCTTGCGATATGATATTTGCGATGGAATAGGCACATGTTAGAAATAAAAAAAACATTAACAAGTTATTTACGATGGAAAAAGAGTCATGCCACATATAAATATATATTTTTTTGTATTTGAGATGTAATTAATTTATAATTTCAAATACTCTTGGTAGAAATGCACACTATATGGCTTGGAATGACTATTTTCCACAAAAATCTTCAATCCATCACTAATAATATTATTTGTGAAGGAAAGGAGAGCTCGTTTCAAATACATTGTCAGCAGAGTAAATAAAGAATAAATATAGTGGATATAATTCGTGAAGGATATTGAAATCCATCATAAAGGCCCTTACATTTATTTCCATAACCATTTATGGATGGTAGTATTTGGGATGGGATTTTAGTCACAAATAATCTAACAAATATATGACCCCATACAGCATCCTCCCATCACAATTTCTGATTTCATCTTCTATGATTCTCATCTTATTCCTCTCCCAAATCTCTCTATATAAATCTAAATGTTTACAATAATATTTTACTAATATCACGACCCGTCCCACGGGGCCTGTGCCGTGACTACCCCAAGCCCACCTTCCATAGGTCAGGGTCTGGTGACTAGCACCAAAGGAGTAATTCCATAAATCTAGGAAGGGGTTGCCTTTATAACTGCAAGCACACAAAATAGAGTACAAGTTGGAAGCAAAACACTAAGTAAAACTGTATACAAAAGGAGTGCTAAAAAGTAAAAAGTGGGTCGGAAATACAAGCCCAACTGTAAAGTACAAGGAAACTAAAAGTACAAGTACTGTAAAAAGGGAAAAAGGCTCTTGGATCATCCACTGGGAAATCCTACCTGAATGGTTGGTACATATTTCCTCCACATCACTTCAAGTCCATTCGTCTCCTCCATGTACCATCATGCCATGCGATCCACCTCCGGGTACTGTCCAGTCCTGGTGCCCTCAGCCTCAGTCAATGTTGTCGGTCATCTGCATCCAACACAATGAGATGCAGGCATAGCCCGAACAGGGGTGAGTATAACGATACTCAATAGGGACCCCGAGACCCTCAAAGTCTCTTAAAATCCAACAAGGATATAAGACAAAGTATTAAATCATCAGATAACCCCACTTAGTTATATACCCATATATATACCTAAGTTATCAAGTAATCCATCTCAATCATGAGATAAACACAATAGTTACAGACTCATCTCAAACAAGGATTTTATTCTAGGGGTAGTGTCAAATAACATCCCCAGTCACAATGTCGAAACCTCAGCTGGTGGATAACTCCTTTTCTATCAGGTACATTGGCCCTGCCGTGATACCATGGCGCTTCCCACTAACGTTGGACTGCTAAGGCACTTCTCCTATCGAGTACCATGGGACTGATGCATCACACAGAGGCGCTCCCCACCATGGGACTCCCACGTCACACAGAGGCACTCCCCCTCATAGCCTGCTGAGGTAGTCATCATGTCGAGTACCATGGGTCCGCCGCGTCACATAGATGCGCTCCCCACCACGGGTCATCCGTGACACCAAGGCACTCCCCACTGGTCTAGTCGAATCACTCCAAGTCGAATCGGTCACCAGTCATCTGGTCCCAGCCAGCTACTGGGTCTCCGCACTATGCTCGCTCGTCTCTGGGAAGATCCACTCCATGAGCTATAGGATGATGCTCCAACTGCCATGAATTACCACGTAGAAGTATCTCAATGGTCCGCCCTATCATAAAGGTCTCAATGAAATAGACGGCGCGTCAATCGGACAACCAGTCTGTGAGTTATTTCCCTTTTTTCCCAGGGGCCCGGTTGGATTCATGCATGATCCAACCTGAATGTATCTCAACTTTACCCCGAACTACAGTGGTGCATACTCAAAGGGGTCGTCGCATTTGAAGAAAACCAACGCAACTAACGGTTTGTCAAATGGTCGCCCGGTGCCAAAGATATGGCCAAAGAAAGTAAAGGGCGGTAGTGGGCCCAGGTTCGGTCCGACCCAGTCCGAACTAT
The DNA here is from genome assembly GCA_963277665.1 of Viscum album. Classification (NCBI taxonomy): domain Eukaryota; kingdom Viridiplantae; phylum Streptophyta; class Magnoliopsida; order Santalales; family Viscaceae; genus Viscum; species Viscum album. Next base: position 787,404,058 of record OY728128.1, on the reverse strand, counting down.
TTGGTCTGGCCCGGAAAATTGGGAGGGCAAGCCTGTTAGGTTCAGACCGACCCACAGGGCCCCACCCAGTAGGCCGCATGGGCGGTTTGGCCCGGGCTCGTGGTCGGTTCGGCCCGGAGTGCCGCGAGCATGCGGCTATGGAGGCACAGGGCGAGCGTGGCATGCAGGGCGTGTGGGCTGGCAAGGTTCGGACAGGCGCATGGGAGGCGGTCGGGCAGGCCGACGGGGCACGGCCAGGCCGGTAGGGAGGCCTACGGGTGGCCAGGCATGGCACGGCAAAGCCGGAAGGGGGCCGGGTAAGGCTCCAGGTAGGCCGATCAGTGGCTAGGCAGGCCGGCGGGGTGCGGCACGGGCCGGTCCGAGCGAGCAGGGTTTGGCCAGGGCACACGAGAGGCCGGCGGTGGCAGGAGTCGGGTGGCATTGTTTGCGGAGGTCGCGGGTAGCGTGGCCTTTGTCATCACTGCCTTCTTCGTTCCATCGCCTCATCACCATGCCAATGATTATCATAATCAAGAACAGCGGAGAGGTCGGGCCATGTTGGTTTGTCCCTCAACCTTCACGTTTAGGGTAGTAAAAATCGATTCATCAAGATAGAAGTATGTTGAACAACAACTCACCCGCAACAATTCTTTCCAAACAAAGAAGAAGATTCAAGGAAAGCATCAAAATGTAATAAAACACCTGCCTTTGTTCATCATTCATCATTCGTTGATGAAGTCACGGAAAGTAGATATCGAAGATCGTTGTTCGTCACAACCACTGCACGCTTCCAATCCCGAGCTGCATCGGCTCATTGACAACGATACAGAGGGTAGTTCGGTTGGAGACGTCCCACGTAGGTAGATGTTTCGAAGAAGAAGTCGAAGAAGGTCGGTGTTCTTTGTTCTTCATTGGGAGAGTTCTTCCCTCTTCTCCCATGTTTCCACCAAGATGCCAAAGAAAATTGTAATAGATAGGTTTATCTATTATTTCATTGGCACAAAATTCCAAATGGTGAAATATATTAATTGTCTCCAACAAATTAATGTGAAGGATTGGAACAAGTTAATTAAGGGATTTGGCACAATTTAATTAATGGGAAGTTGGCACCATAAAAGAGGGAGGGTGTGGAGAAACTCTCCCCCATTAATGGGTGGAGTTGAGAGTTTTTCCGCTCCCACCATTAATAGGGGATTTTAGCCCCGTGTGGTCCCCACGTCATAAACTCTGGAGGAAGGTTAGGTTCAGGTGGACCCCACCACCATAACCTCTCATGGGAGGTTAAAGTGTGGTGGTCCCACCTCCAACTTCTATAAGGTGATTATAACTGTCAAAGGAAAATAATTCCACACACTTTATTTTTATTTAATTTAATCTCTAAAACCCCCAAAAAAATATCTTTTATTCTCGACCAACTGCCATCAAGGTGATGGTCTTCCTAAGAGAATACTGGTGTTGTGAGTTCAAAGGTTCCCTCAGATTTCAATTCCGAGCACCAGATCAAAATTTATAAAAACCCGCTCGTACGTTTACTGTATGTACCCAAACAAAGCTTCTGAAAATGATTCCAGGAACACCAGGCCTCAGAATCATGGGCTGTCAATTTTCGCGGACTCGTAAAATTCCCATGTATTTAAGAAAAAAATTCCACTGAATTTCCGTGTCTTTACATCTAATTTCATAAATATCTTTATTCCATTAAAGAATTGGTTTTAAATGATTTGTTTTAATCTTTTAAAATTGTTAAATTTTCTAACATTATTTTATATTAGTGATAAATATTATGAAATAGTAATAATAATGAATAAAAAACTAAATTATAGTAATTACTGATAATTATAAATAATTACTAACAATTACTAATTCCTAGAAATAATTAATATTAAATAGTAGTAATTAATAAAAATTAGTAGTAATTAGTAGTAAATAGTATAGATTATTAGTATTTAGCAATAATTATTAGTAATTAGTATTAATTCATTGTAATTAGTAGTAATTAGAAGTAATTAAAAGTTATTAGTAGTAATTAGAAATAATTATAAGTAATTAGTATTAATTAGTACTAATTCCTAGTAATAAGTAATCATTAAAAGTAATATTTAAAATTTAATATTAATTACAGGTAATTAATAATAATTACGGATAATTGTTAATGATTTCTAGTAATGAGTAAAAATCAGTAATAATTATATGTAATTATAAAAAATTAGTAATAATTAGTAATAATTACAAATAATTGTTCATAATTAGTCATAATTTTAAATAATTAACTATGTTTCTCGATATTAGTATTATGGGAAGTAATTACAGATAATTTGTCCTATTTAGTAACAGTTAGTAAAAATTACCAATAATTAGTAGTAATGAGTAATGATCATCGATAATCAGTTATAAATAGTAATGATTATGGATAATCAGAAATAATTTTTGGTAATTAGTAACTAATTAGTAATAATTACCGATAATTTGAAATAATTTATGATAATACATAATAATATGTAATAATTAGTAATGATTACCAATAATTAGTAATAATTATTTATAATGATCGATAATTAGAAATAACTTGTAAAATTTAGTGATAATTGTCGATAATTACTAAATATTAGTAATAATTACATATAATTATTGGTAATTATTAATAATTAACAATAATTATCGATAATTAGTTATAATTAGCAATAATTACAGACACACACAAAGATATATATATATATATATATTAGATATTTTTAGAACAATTACAATGAACCACACATAGAAATCACTCCAATGGGTTAAGGGAATGTCATAACCCCCCCCCCCCCCGCACACACACACAAGGGACTACTCACCCATCAATCCTTTTTATTTAAAATATGTATAAGCATGGAAACCCTATTATAAAGAGTCATGAAGAGATTTTTTACATTGATCATACACCACAATTTGTTGGTCCAAACGTCCTTATCACCATCGCCTAATGGCCTATAATAATCATCCAATGCCCCAATCAGGATTGCTCGTGCGTTCATCGTCAAACAGCACACCCACTTCCATCCATGTTGCGGTTGTAAAATGCAATGGTCCTCCTTCGCTTCTATCGGATGTCATGTAAATCCCAGTGCCTAGTCATTTTTGGTGAACCCAGAAGCCACCATCTATCATTTGTCACTACATGAAGTCGCGACCCTCCCTAAACTAAGCATGATCTTTGTTCACCTAAGGTGGTCGGCCATCAGATGGATCCACCCACAAAGATCTATGTTTCCATGGACAACAGATACATGTAGCCATTTGAAGGTTAAAAAAGATCAATGCTCGATATTTGCACCTATCTGCAATGCCTACCGCTACAGCCTAGGAGTTCCACCATCTCCTTCAAATATTTCCACCCTCTTTCACCCCCGCATCAGAAGGAGATTCCATTTCCCCATGCTCAACATCACCTCATCGACCTCTATGAACGATCACCCCAGAGATCAATGGAAAAATTGACATGCAATCATCTCAATCCTGCATAGAAATATCCACTTGTCAGAAGTGGTCCCATATTCCACACTTGGTAGGAAGAACCAAACCTAAAAATTTTTGTCCGCTAAAAGAAGGATTGGATTTAAGCCCCACATTTTCTAGAAGTGGTTTTTCCATTGAGTACCACTCAACTGTGGCCTTAGTAACCAATAATTATCCCTCATTAGTAACAATTTGTAATAATGGGTGATAATTTATAATAATTAGTAAGAATTTATAATAATTATTAATAATTATCGATAATTAGTAAAAATTATAGACAATTATTAAAAAATCCACAATTACAAATAATTTTTATTACTTTCTATTAATTACATATAATTTTTAATAATTTCAAGTAATTGGAGATAAATAGTAATAATTTGTAATAATAAGTGATGATTATTAATAATTTGTAATAATTATTTATATTTAGTAAAAAAATTAATAATTTTTGATAATTAGTAAAAACTTTACAAATTAAGAATATTTAGTAATAATTTTAAATAATTACTTCTAGTGGGAAATAATTAGTAATAATTATTGGTAATTACTAATGATTATAGAAAATTACTAATAATTAGAAATAATTATCTATAATTAGTAATATATAGTAATAAATTATGATAATTAGTCATAATTTATTATAATTAATAATAAATTGTAATAATTACTGGTAAATGGTAATAATTTGTAATAATTGACGATAATTTGGTACATTTTGTAATAATTATTGATAATTAGTCATAATTACTAAGAATTATTAATAACTAGGTATAATTATAAATAAATAATAGTAATTGTTGATCATTTGTAATAATTTGTAATAATTGTTAATAATTACCGATAATTTGTAATATTTCTAGATGGTTAGTAATAGTTTTTAATAATTATAAATACATAGTAATAATTAGTAATAATTACAGAAAATTGGTAATAACTTGTAACAATTATAAAAAAATATTGGTAATTACTTATAATTTGTAATAATTATTAATAATTATTAATAATTATCATTAATTTGTAAAAAATTGTAAAAATTATTGATGATTAGAAATAAATACATATATTTAATAATAATTAGTAGTAATCATTGATATTGACTGATAATTAATAATAATTATCAATCATTTCTGATAAATAGTAATAATTTCCAATAATTACTAATATTTAGTGATAATTTGTACAAAAATATCTATAATGAGTAATAATTACCGATTATTAGTCATAATTACAAATAATTTGTAATGATTGGAAATAATTACAAATAATTATTAATAAATTTAAATAACTACTATGAATTAGTAATAATATATAATAGTTACAGATAATTAGAAATTTTTTTAATAATTATTAAAAATTAGTAATAATTAGTCAAAATTTATAATAATTGTAGCTAATTGGTAATAATTATAGATAATTAGTAATAATTTTTAATAATTATTTATAATTTGTAATAATTTTAAATATTTGTCTATAATTATTAATGAAACTCTATAGTTATAGATCGATGATTTTCATAATTTTTATGATCTAACCAATAAATTGGAAATACAAAAGGATGATGAATATAAATATCCTATGGAAATTGATAATGGGGAGGAGGAGGATGAATGTATTGACACCATCAAATATGAATATGATGAAGAACATTAGGAGACCTCAGGTTTAACAAAGGTGAGGGAAGGCAGTGCTATCTGCGCTCAGATTATCCTCCCCTATAGGGTTTCTGAGCCCTTTCCTGGATTCTCCCTTTCATTCTCAACCTCGTCCAAAGCTCTAGTCTTCTCGCTTCTATTCCCAGCCTCGTCCTCTTATCTGGTGCTCTTCGTTGTAGGATTTCTCCATGGTTGTTTCTCTTGTGATGAAGATATGTAGTGTTGATTCCCTCTATAATCGTACCTTGTTCTGGCCGCAAGTTTCCTTGTGACTGTACTGGTTAGAGTTGGGGTGGTGTTTATATTGAGGATTTTGTATTTCTAGTGCGGTAGATAGAGGGGTTTTGATGCTATTTGAGTCCATTCTTTTCTTCAATTTTTTTCATTCTTAGACACCCAAACTCTCTCGGGGCTAGGGTTCCATCTCTTCTCTCCTAGTCAAAGTTGGAGCATTATTTACACAATGGTTTTGGTTTATATGGTTAGGAGTTCATGATTCTTCCTCTTGTGGTTCATCCCCAACATTCTTTATGGTTTCATCCCTATTTATATTATTCCTTATTTGGTTATCTTTCTTATTAGAGGTTTTTGTTCTTTTCGGTAGTTTCACTATTTGGTTTGGTCATCCAATTGTGTTACATCTGATTTTCTACTCTTCTATTTAAATGATGTTGTTCTTTGTCAGAATGATGGTGTTGGATTCATCATGTGTAATTCCCCGGCCCAAATTACCAAGAGTCGGTGCATTATTACATAACATTGGCATGATACAAGGAATCATGTCCTGAAATACCGATAAGTTTAGTAGCCAAGTAAGTACTATATACATAAATGAGTTTTACATTACATCATGAAATAAAAAAACATTGTGCCCCTTTTTAACACACTCATATCCCTTAGCATATTCTTCCAGGTCAATAGTAATATACTTATTCACATCCTGGGAAAAATAAAACATAGCAGGGGGTGATCTCAGATGCTTAGTAGCGATAACAATATAGCGGAAACTTTCATAAATAATCATAAACATTTAAGGTAATTTATAAGACCAAAACACAAGCCTTTTAAACATAAACTTCACCATAATATGGAAAAGATAAATGAAATAATTCCATTTACTTATTCACATGAATATTCTACTAGTCGAATAATCACATGTAATATCAATATCCAATTTCATAATGATGGAATGTATAATACCGGACATCATAACCACATAGTCAAGGCCTCGTGCCAAAACTAAAAATAACGATTTTTTCAACCCCTTTTGCCAACTGACTGGTTTGTCTCATGAGACCTACTAATGCATCAAGTTGGAATAGCGGGCTCCACCCATTACTTATTAAGTCCAATTCATTCCTCATATGAAAAAGTAGAAACATAATATAAACATTCATATTAAAAATAGCATATGAAATGTTAATACATTAACCATAAACCACGAATGGTATAAAAATAACACATCCACAGTCAAACATATCACAAAACATTCAATACAATATGGAAAGTTATATCATAATAAATCAACTTCAAATAAGTGTAAATTTAAACACTCGGAAATTTCATTGAAATTTTTTTCTTAAATACTCTGGAATTTTATGATTCTGCGAGTTTTGACAGCACTTGATTCTGAGGCCCAGTGTGCCCAGAATCAATTTATGAAGTATTGTTAGGGTACGTTCAGTTTAAGTACTTGCAGGTTTTTTTATATTTTTAACCGGTGCTCGGAATTGACATATGAGGGCACCGATGGACTCGAAGTGCTGGTATTTTCCTAAGGGGACTTTACTGCAGTTTCATTTTATGCGGGTTGAGAGTTTATATTTGGGGATTTAGAATAAAATAAATAAAATTTGTTGTGTACAAATTTTATTTAGAACGGATGGTTATTTCCTCCCAAGGGGAGTTAGAGGTGCTTCCTACACCCCCATATCCTCCCATGAGAATATATTTGTGAGGTGGGGTCCACATGAGCCTAATCCGTTAAACCGCCCCATTAACTCCTCTTCTTTTAATGGAACAACCCCTCACTTTTGAATTTTAAAATAACTCTTCACCTTCTTCTCTCTCTAAATAATTTTTTCATCCCATGGTAAATTAATTAGGTGACTCACGTAATTAATTAAAGTGTATAGAATTTTGAATTACATGTGTTAATAAAATAATATCCATAGGTATTATTTTATTTTGGGGGCACTTGTTGTGTTGAGAGAATTTTCAGAGAGCTCTTGAGAAAAGTGTTCTTCTCTTCGATGAGGAATGCCTCCGATGAAGAACAGCTTTCTCCCTTGATGAAGAACGCTCTAGAATTCGAAGAACAAAGAGTCTCCAACAAAGGCTTCTTCTTCGGGCACACTCCGACATCTACAAAATCAACGTTCTTCATCCACGGCGCCCGACCTCTGCGGTGCTTTTCTTCCACGACACGATGATGTGTGGAGTCAATTTTGAGGTAGGGGAATTATGTTCAATTTTAATTGATTAAAATTGTTCTTATTCTTTGTTGTGAAACATGGTTTGACTTTGCCCAATTGATATCGCCTAACGCAGAGGGTGCGGGCTGAACGCACACGGCCCAACGACCCTTTGTAGTCTCTTTGATTGTGATTGATGCACGTTGGAAGAGGCAGCGATGGGAGAAGCGGCGGTTGTGCGCTGGCTGCATGCGGAAGAACAGCGGCCCGCAACCTCAGGCCGCTCTGCTGAAGGAGAACCGGCTGACCGAATCTAGCCGGGCCGAAGGGAGACCGCAGCGCCATAAGGTGTGCCGCACTGCGGAGGACCACTGCCCGCAATCCGTGTCGGTTTAGGTGGCGAATCGACCGGATCATCAGTCGGCTGGTTGGAGAAGCCGCGGCACCCGAAGGTGTGACACATCCAAACCACGGCCTGCCTGAGAGGGACTCTTTCTCCAGGAAGGTCTGATGGCTTCAGCCGGCCGGTTGGGTGTGTGGTGCCGCCTGTTCGGGAAAGCGCCCCCCCCCCCCCCCCCCGGAACGCTCGGCACTTCGGGCAGAGCCGCGACCAGCCAGGGCACGCCCCTTCAGGTCGGGCTGCATGATACACTGTGCCGGTCCGACCCTCTGCTAGGTCGGACCCGCCAAAACAGGGTTGACCCGACCCGCCAGCTCACTGGGCTTAACAGGCCAACCCCACTATCACTTAAACGCAAATATCTTTAAGACCACGCGTCTGATCGATGCGCCGTCTGCGGAACTGGGACCCTCGTGATGTAGCATTCCTTTTTCGATACTCTAAGTGAGTTTTATATGACTTTGGAATATGGTCGGGTATGGGATGAGCGTAATTCCAACCGGGCCCCTAGAACAAAAAAGACAATATCTCTCGGACCGGGCGTCAGATTGACGTGTCGTCTATCGCGTTGAGTTCATTTTGACGAGACGGAACATAGGGATACATCAACTCTAGACTTCGTGACAGTTTATGTATCGACCTCTTTTCTCATGGCGCGGACCCTCCCAGAATCAAGAATGCTGTGTGCGAGAACCCTAGAGCTGGCTGCGACTACAACGACTACCGTACTGGAATCCTTTTTGGGTTCGGTGACGACAACTATTGTACTGGAATCCTATGTGGGTTCGGTGATGATGACTACCGTACTGGAATCCTCTGTCGGTTTGACGGTGATGATTACTGTTTTTGTATCCAATGTGGGTTCAACAGTTTGACTTTTGTTCTAGTATCCTACATGGATCCGACAGAGTATCCAGTCTATTCTCCTACATGGGTCCGACAGCTTAGCTGGACTAGTATCCTACATGGGTCCGCTAGTTTAGATGAATCAGTGATTACATCTGATCATATATATCACTATGTGAAAGATGTATTCCTATGTGAAATGAGTCTTGAATTTCAATCACTATCATCGATGTGATTGACTTCTTTCTTGTGTGGACTGGGTTGTTCTTGGGCTCACGATTTTGAAACGAACTGGGATTGATAACTTAGTTATATGTATGGGCATATACCTAAGTAGAGTTGGTTGATACTTCCTTATTATATCTATTCTTTTTTATTTAACCTTCGTGGATTCAGGAAGAACTTTGGGGGTCTTGGGGTCCCTACTGAGCATTTTTATACTCACCCCTGCACAAGGTTATGCCCGTACTACATTGTGTTAGATGCAGACGATGGACAGCCCTGATCGTGGTAGAGACTTGTCGAGCTGGAAAAACCCGAAGGTGGACCACTTGGTGGGATGTACACTGAACGGACGGACGAACCCGAGGTACCGAGGAGACCATATATACCCACCCTTCAGGTGGGATTCCCAGAGGACAACTTAGTGGTTACTATTTTACTTTTTTGTTTTTGTACTAGACTTTTAGTTGTACTGTACTTTTCAGTTGGGTTTATATTCTGTCCCATTTACCTTTCAGCACTTACTCTGTATTTAGTATTACTTTTTGTTTACATTAGCTTGCATAATCTGTTGTGTTTGTTTACTATCATTAAGGCAATGACTTCCCATTTTATTTGGATTTATTCCGTTGGTGCCAGTCGCCAGCCCCTGTCCTATGGAAGGCGGGCTTGGGGTAGTGACATCACATACCCTGAGGACGGATCATGAAAAATTGGTTTCAGAGGAGTTGGTTCTACCACAAAAATCAGGACTCTGATCATTCCTTTATGTGAAGTAATAGTGTTAAGAGTATTGAGTGTGTTTTTCAGTCCAGGGAGTCCAGTGTTGGCACTGAAGCCGAAGTATCCAATCACTAGGACCCTGACCCCTGATTTCCGACTCAGTGAAAGAAAAAATTGATTGCATATCTGTTTCAAAAGTTTTCATTGTGATTACATTGTGTCAGCTCACCATGTATACTGTTTGACCATGGCGCACCTGTTTCTTTTTAGGATGCCCCCATGAAGGCAGCTAGCTAGGGTTTCGAGTCGCATATGAGATGGCCGCCCACCGAGTGACGAGGCCTCGGTGCAGGGCCCCATCACAGCGGAGGCACCAATGGTACCACTACCCACTGAGCCACTGATACTACTAGCCCAAGTAGTATAGATTGCACGCCGACTGGGTGAATTGCATGAGTTTTAGTCATAGAGGCCACCCAGGTTATGCAGATAGACGGTCCCTCAGGTAGCTAAGGATTGGCTAGAGGCTATCGTTAGAGTCATCAGATTGGTAGGGACACCAGCCGACCTTATGGTGATCCTCGCGACAAATCTATTACATGCAGCAGTAGGTAGATGGTAGATCTTGATACTCCAGGTGAATGATGAGGTATCTCTACTTTGGACAGACTTCGAGAGTCTCTTCCACTTGGAGTTCATTCTAGCCACCCTTCGTGTGGTGCGAATTCAATAGTTACTTCATTTGTGTCAGGGAAGCATGACAGTAGCTTAGTACATAGCGAGGTTTACCGACCTCTCGCGCTACTCCATAGACATGGTGGATGAAGTTTTGAGGCTCTACCACCACCACCACCAGGAGGTCCACCCCGACCATAGAGAGCTGCAAGTAGAGGCAGGATCATCTCCAGGTAGTGGAGGCTTATGACCATGGTGCACCTGATATGATTCGTGTAACGACCCATAGTTTCATTAATGGAAATCCCTCTTTATCTAATTAAATGTCTCTTCTTTGGTTTTATGTTATAAATTTTGACCGTTTCTAATATAGTCTTTGAACAGTGATCATATGATTAGTATAAATATTGGGCTTTAACAAATCCAATTTACTCAGACAAAATAAGTGACGGCCTCATCCAGTAGAATTGCTCCATACGAAGCCCACTTATCGGAGCTCATAAAAGATGTGTCGTCCTTGGGCTTCGCTCTTGACCAAGCACAAGATGAGCTTTATCATGTCAAACTCTAATGGGACCATCTAATGGAAAAGTTGATGTTGATAGATATTATCACTCGAGCAATGTTATCCGAGCCACCCCAAGAGTCTATAACCATCGCACACCTTACCCTTAGGTCTTATGCGGCTATTTTAAGGGGTTATGTAACAAATAAATAGTACTATGTTCATTGACATTATTGTTTATATAATAAGGAATATACTTTCTTGTCATTATCGATAAATTTTAATTGTTTTTAAAGTACAAATAATGTTTTTAGTTATTATTTAATTAAGAATTATATATTATTAAATTAAGGGATTTTTTATTTAAATAATATTTTAATAAAATATTATTATTAAATAAATTTTTATTAAATATAAATGATCTTATAATTTTATGAATGAAATTGTAATTTTTATTATGGTTTGAAAGCAATTTTTTTGAAAACCTGTGAATTTTCGATAAATGTCAGTTTTATTTTAAAAGTGAAAATTAACATATTTAGAAAATTATTTAGATAAAATAAATGTTATTTTTTGAATCAGGATGTCGAAATTATCCAACGGTGAATTTTTCATAATTTTCTGAGATAGTCATATTTTTGAGTAAAAATTACTTACCGTTTAAATATACAATTTGTTTTATGACATCATAATGACCCAATAGTGATGTAATAAAATACTATAATCTTTATGTTAGGCCAATATATGTTTTAACATTTAAATAATGTGATTTTGGATTCGTTTGGATTACTTTTTAAAGCATTAATGGACCCCTCAAGACTTATTAAACATCTTGTCTTTTTAAATTAATTTCCATGGGAGTATGACTCACCTCCACATAAGAAACCCTATTATTTTAAGAATTTCGGACTTTGGCCTTATAAAATATTTTCTTCCTCTTCCCTTTTCCAAAACCCATGGGCAAAAACCATTGGATGGTTTGTGGTTTGGATTTATTTAATGTAAGGGGTCCCAAACCTAAATAATAAAGAATTCCCTCACCTTTCATATATATACCCATCCCGGCTCCCACATCCTCCTCAGTCAAAGCCTTTTCAGTTCTTCCAAGATCTGCCCTACTCTCTCTAGATGGCATCATATGATGTGTTATATGGAAAAAGATGTCGCACACTAACTTGTTGGTATCATGTTGGTGAAAGAAAACTTGTCGGCCCAGAACATGTGGAGGAAAAAATGGAAAAGGTGAAGATTATCTAAACCCATATCAATGTTTCTTAATGTAGGAAAAAGAACTACGACGATAATAGAAGGAAGGATTTGGAATTTTTGGTTGGAGATCATGTTTTTTTGAATGTATCTCCATAGAAGGGAGTTATATGATTCAATAAGATGGGTAAATTAAGTCCCGGGTACATGAGACCTTTTAAAATTCTAAAACAAATTGGGGTTGTAGCTTACCATTTGGAAATATCGCCAAGTCTCTCCAAAGTTCATGATGTGTTCAACATATCACTATTGAGAAAATACATGCCTGATCAATGCATGTAATCACCTATGAAGAATTAGAACTGGAACCCGATCTGTCTTATTATGAAGATTCAATAAAGATTATTAATACCAGAGAAAAAGTGTTGAGAAACTGGATGACTCTTCTGGTAAGGGTTATATGGAGAAACTATAAGATTGAAGATGCGATGTGGGAATCCGAGGAACTTATGATTAAGAACCACCCGAATCTTTTTATGCAGTGATATTATATAAATTTCAAGGATGAAATTATTTGAGGGAGGGAAGAATGTAACACCCCAAGCTTCCACAATACACTTCTGTTTGAATAATACAATAACTTGTGATGTACGCAGCTTTGAGTTCTAGCACATCACGACAAATCAAACCAGCCATTTAAAAAGCAGTTATGAATAGTAATACCAAAATTTTGAAATTGTATACATTTTATTTTTCAAAATGTACTTCATTTTTGGATTCGGAATATCAAAATTAGGTTAGGGTGATTTTTTTTTATTTTTATGAGAACATTCAATTTTTGATTAATAGTAAAAAACATTGCGTTATTTTTTAAATTCAACTTTTTATTTAAAAAATTATTTTAAATTTAAATTTATTTTATTTTCAGAATAGATATATAATACATATATTAGTCCAATATAATTTATTGAAGTCATTTTATAATAAGTTTAGATATATAACATTTTATTGAACTTTTTATCGTATTTTGCCCACCTTATAGGGACATTTGCAAATTTTTATAAAACGTAATTTTACCGCTTCTATGAATATAATTTAAAATCATCCTTAGGAATAAAATATGATCCTTTTGATCAAACTAGATTAGATTAGGACATTTATTATTATTTTATTCAAAGAAGAGTTAAAAGTGTTAAATTTAGCTTTAAATAACTAAATATTTTTTAATATATAGTTATATATAAGAAATATTTGCTATAAATATTCATTAGAAAGAAAAAAATATTTCCTACAACATTGTATTTTATTTATAATTCTTATACATTAAATATTTAAAATTATTTATGACCCAATGATGATGCAGTAATTACCTTATTAATGATATATTAAAATAATTGATATTATAAATATAAACATAAATGTAAATTTATAATTTTGATGAATTCCACGAAATTTATAGATTAATATGACATATTAGGGTTGATTAAATAATTTTTTTCTTAGTTATAATGTTTTTATTACTTTCACAAAAATCAAATACCAAATAGTGTCAAAATTGACATAAAGGATTTTATAAAACAAATACTATATAATTAAATGATATAATATTCTTAAAAATCTAGGGTTTTTCCAAAGGACTTATATAAGAATAGATATATCAATAATTAACAACTTGGGGTTCTCTTGGCTTTTTATAGTAAGTTTTTTAACAATTTATTATAATAATACAAGAATACATGGTAAAAGTTAAACTATTTAACTAAGAGTTAAATCTAAAATATAAGGTTAATATGGGTATTTAAACCAATATAAAACATATTATTTGAGATTTTTTTGACCCATACCTACCTTATCCTCTAAATAAATCTTTTTTGAGCCATTATAAACCGAAAATGAATTTATTATAAAATAATATTTCAAGATTTACCTAAGGTGCCCCTCACCTCTCTAATAAAAGGGAACTTCCCCTTCTCTCAAAATCACACATTAAAAGCTATTTGGATTGGCCAAAACCTCCTCAAATATCCTCCCAAATACCCTTATATAATCCAAGATGACCAAATTTGTTCATAAATCCAATCTATGGAGCCCTTATGATCAAATCAAAAGGAATCACCTAAAAAGAAGTAATCTTTTAATCACCTCTTGCAAAGTTATCTTCTTCTTCTTCCACTTCCTATTTCTTTGTTGTTTCCACACCAAAATAATAAATACAGTACTGAATACATACTGTGATGTTATTATAAAAGTTTCATAATTATATTCATTATTTTATCCATCCTTTGAATGATAAAGTCACCATATGTGCGTACGTATGGTTTTCCGTCTCCACGTCGTGGTGTAGTTGTTATTCAATACTTCAATATTTGGATGGGTGTAATAATGATATATGATTGATGTAAATAATAAATATTACATGTTAATTATTCTGTATATATGATATAACATCCAATTATATAAGATTTCACCTTCAATTGAAAGATATTATCGCTCGTGCGTACGTACAGACTACCGTCTCCACGAACGCAATGAGATTCATTATCCATCGTAACAATTCAAGAATAATTTTCATTTGATGATAAGAAATTATTTTTAAAGAACTTAATATAATTCTATATATTAATCAAATACATCCTCTACATAAGAAACATTACTTACATAACAAAACATATAATGGAAATCAAATCTTTTAACTCCCAAAACAATGATAGTACTGAAATATCATTAACAATTAAAATTTAGAAGATCATATATGATATCATATTTATATAGGTAGTTCTTGCATAAGATATTACCAATGATTTAACCATTATACTGGAGGTTAAAGTACCATCAACCAATAAAAATTACAAGGTATGATTTAAATTTACAATATATTTATTATCTGAGGTTGTTTATACGTGAGTATCTACTGGGACATCTTTATCATCCACATCCGTGTTTCTTAAAAATGTATTTCAAAACATTTTTACTATTTCCTAGAATATGGGTTAAAGTCATTTATACCCTTGTTTGAATTTTTATAAAATATTTTGAAAGGAATCTTTCTATCATTTTCCAAACAAGGTACTTTTTGAACTTTTAAACAAAATTAAGGAATGATTTTTTTTAACTTATATGGTGGGTGAGGAAATTTTCTGTCATTACAAAACCTTCGAAGCATCCCTTAAAAACTTATAAGAATATTTTCAAAATAAATGATTTCATTTATAATTACATGACTTTTAAATAATTTCAAAATAGAATGAGATATTTCTCTGAAATAGTTTTGATTTAATCTATGTCAACATCCTTTGATGTATTTTAATGTCACGATGCGTCCTCGGGGCTCGTGCCGTGACTACCCAAAGCCCACCTTCCATAGGCCAGGGGCTAGTGACTATCACCAGAGGTGTAAATCCTGATAAAAATGGAAGGCATTGCTTTTATAATTGTAAAAAAACACAACAGAGTACGCAATATGAAGTAAACACAATGTAATACTGAATACAGAGTAAGTGATTAAAGGTAAAAGGGACAGAATACAAACCCAACTAAAAAGTATAGTACAACTGAAAGTATAGTACAACAATAGAAAAGTAAAACAGCAACCACTAAGTCGTCCTCTAGGAATCCCACCTGAAGGGTGTGTACAGATGGTCCTCTCGGTACCACAGGTCCGTCCGTCCGCTCCGTGTACAGCCCGCCAAGTGGTCCACCTCCGGGTACCGTCCAGCTCCACAAGTTTCAACCACGATCAGTGCTGTCTATCGTCTACATCCAAAACAACGTAGTTCGGGCATATCCCGTGAAGGGGTGAGTATAACAATACTTAATAGGGACCCCAATACCCCCCAAAGGTCTCCCAGAATCCATGAAGGCTAAATCACAATGAAAGGATACAATCACGAAGTATCAACCAACTATATTTAGGTATATGCCCATACATATATCTAAGTTATCAATCCCAGTTCTGATCTAACACTCGATCCCAAGCACAACCCAGTCCACAAAAGAAAGAAGTCAATCACATCGATGATAATGATTGAAATTCAAGACTCATATCACATAGGTATACATATTTCATAAAGTGATAGAGATGATCAGATGTAGTCACTGATTCATATAAGCTAGCTGACCCACATAGGATACTAGTCCAGCTAGGTTGTCACATCCACGTAGGATACTAGACCAGCTACTCTGTCGGACCCACGTAGGGCACTAGAACAGAATTAAAACAATCAGACCCACGTAGTATACAAGAACAATAGTCATCACCATCGAAACCATGGAGGATTTCAGTACAGTAGTCATCATCGCCGAACCCACGGAGGATTCCAGTATGGTAGTTTTCATCGCTGAACGCACGATGGATTCTAGTATGGTAGTCGTTGCAGTCGTAGCCAGCTCTAGGGTTCCTGCACATAACACGCTCTCTTCCGGGAGAGTCTGCTCCTCGAGAAAAGGGGTCGATACATCAACAGACACGAAGTCCAGAGATGATGTATCCCGAAGTTCTGTCTCGTCAGAAGGAACACAATACGACATATGGTACGTCAATTGGACGCCCGATCTGAGAGATTTTGAATTTTCTGTTCCAGGGGCCCGGTTGGAATTACAGTCGTCCCAAACGCGGAATTTTTTTAAATTCATCCAAAACTCACTTAGAGTATCGCAAAAGGACTGGTATGTCATGGGGGTCCCAGTGCCGCAGAAGGCACGTCGATCGGACGCGCGGTCTTAATGATAATCACGTTTAAGTTATAACGGGCCCAACCTGTTAATCCCAGTGGGATGGTGGGTTGTGTCAACCCAATTTTGGTGGGTCCGACCTGGCAGAGGGTCAGACTGGCCCGATGTATCGCGCGGCTCGGCCCGAAGGGCCGAGCGGTCTGAGGTGGGGGGGGCGCTTTCCCGAACCGGCAGCGCCAAGTGGCGTCGCCCTCCCAACCAGCTGTCCGAACATCCTGGCACAAGAGGCCCACTCAGGAAGGCCATGATCCGGCTGCATGGAAACTTCGTGTGTCGTGGCTTCTTCACCCGGCCGGCCGACGAGCCGGCCGGTTCGCCGCCGAAGCGGCCCACGGATTGCGGGCTGCGGTCATCTGCAGCGCGGCGCCCCTTGAGGTAATGCGACCTCCCTTTGGCTAGGCCAGCTTCATCCGACCAATTCCCCTTCGGTCGAGCGACCCGTGGTTGCAGGGCATGGTTTTTCCAGACACGGCTGGTGCACGGCTACCGCTTCTCCCGTCGCCGCCTCTTCCAACGCGCCTCAATCACAAACAATGAGACTATGGAGGGTTGTCGGTCCGTGTGCATTTGGCCCGCGCCCTCCACAATAGGGGGTAGAAATTGGGAAAATTCAAACCATGTTTTTCAACAAAGAACAAGAACAGTTTTAATCAATTAAAATTGATCATAATTACTCTACCTCGAAATTGAGGTCGCACGTCATCGAGTCGCGGATGACATGCACAACGGAGGTCTAGCATCGCGGATGAAGAACGTCGATTCTGTCGATGTCGGAGTGCACCTGAAGAATAAGCATTGTTGGAAACATTGTGTTCTTCGAATCGTAGAGAGTTCTTCGTTGAGGGAGAAAGTCGTTCATTGTCGCAGGCATTCTCCATCGAAGAGAGGAACACTTATCTCAAGAGCTCTCCCAAAAATCTCTCAACACAACATGTTCCCCAAAAATAAAATAATAGCTAAGGCTATTATTTTATTAAAACATGTAATTCATAATTCAAACCTCTTTAATTAATTACATGAATCACCTAATTAATTTTCCATGGGTTTGAAAAATTAATTAGAGAGAGAAGAAGGTGAAGAGTTATTTTAAAATTCAAAAGTGAGGGGTTGTTCAATTAGATGAAGAGGAGTTAATGGGGAGGATTAAGGGGAGGTGAAGGGATTAGGATCGTGTGGGACCCACCTCAAAAATATCCTCTTATGGGAGGTTATGTGGGTGTGGGCCCCACCTATAACTCTTCTTGGATGGAAATAACCAATCTATCTAAATAAATGTTTTACACAACAAATTTTATTTATTTTATTATAAATCCCAAAATATTAACTCTCAACCCACATAAAATGAAACTGTGGTAAAGGTCCCCCTAGGTGAATACTAGTGAGGCGAGTTCATCAGTGCCCTCAAATTTCAATTCCGAGCACCAGTTCAAAAGATAGAAAAACCCGCACATACGTTTATTGAACGTACCCGAACAAAACTTCAAAATTTGTTTCCGGGCACCCCGGGCCTCGAAATCAAGTGCCTTCAGAAACCACAGACTCATAAAATTCCAAAGTATTTGAGAAAGAATTTACCTTGAAATTTCCAAGTCTTTACATTACTCCCACCTCAGGGCTTTACGTCCCTGTAATGCTACAACACACACTAGGAAAATAAATGGGGTTACTGAGCTCGCATCTGAGCCTCCCGCTCCCAAGTTATCTCCTGGAGTTTCCCATGCTGCTAGTGAATGTGCACCATAGGAATTGACTATCCACGTAGGACCCGCACTTATCGATCCTCGATCTCCACTGGGACCTCCTCAAACATTTCCTCGTCATTGATGTCAAGCTCCCCATGATCGATGATGTGGGTCGGGTCATGCACGTATCTCCTCAGCTCTGATATGTGGAAGACGTCATTCACCCAGTGTAACTGAGGTGGAAGGGCCAGGTGGTAATCCACCTCACCTACTCTTGTGAGGACCTGGAAAGGTCTGATGAAACATGGAGATAACTTGCCGCCCAAACCAAATCTCTGTAGACCCCGTCAAGATGAGACCCGTAAGAAGAAGTGGTCGCCATCCTCGAACTTTAGTGGTCTCTGCCTCCTATCAGCATCGGACTTCTATCTGCTATGTGTAGTCTTCATCCACTCCTGGATGATCTGCACCTTCTCCGTCATAGCCCGAACCATCTCTGGTCCTACGAGTGCTGACTCCCTAGGTTCAGTCCAGCACATAGGTGATCTTCAAGGTCATCCGTACAGTGCCTTGTATGGTGCCATCCAGATGGTGGAGTGGTAGATGTTGTTGTATGCAAACTCCACCAAGGGTAGGTTATCCTCCCAGCTATGACCAAATTCAAGGACACATGTATGGAGAATTTCCTTAAGAGTCCAAATGGTCCTCTCTATCTGATCGTCTGTTTGAGGATGAAAGGCGGTGCTCAGACGTAGCTACGTCCCAAAGGCCTCATGTAACCCCTTCCATAGCCGGGAAGTGAATCAAAAATCTTGATAACAAACGATAGACAATGGCACACCACGAAGTTGTACGATCTCCTGAACGTAGAGGTGTCCTAAGATCTATACAGATCCCTGCACTCTGATAGGAATGAAGTGGGCTGACTTAGTGAGTCGGTCTACGATCACCTAGATAGTGTCGTTACCTATGGATGTACATGGAATCCCCACCAAGAAATCCATGGATATCCCGTCCCACTTCCACTGTGGGACCTTTAAGGGTTGTACCAAGCCTTCCGGTACCTGGTGCTCCACCTTCACTTGTTGAAAAGTGAGGAATCATGAAACGAACTCTACTACAGCCTTCTTCATACCCGACCACTAGTGCTGTCATATAAGGACCTTGTACATCTTCTCCACTCCTGGATGTACTGCTAGAGGGGAAGGTTGAAACTCCCTCAGCACTTCCTCCTATTGTGCGACTAGTACCATGGTATGTCCCCTGAAGAGGATGACGTTCTCCCCTCCATTATATAATCAATCAGGCGCCTACCCTGTGGATATCTAAGCACATCACGTCTCACAGTCAACGTCCCCACAATGTGCCGCTCTGACTCACTGAAGGAGTGGAAAAGTGACTGTGAGTGACTGTAGAAAGGCTGCTTCATCTCTATCCACAATGGAAATCTGCAATGTGGCTAGCTACTATGTCACCTCTCCTAGTAGCTGAATGCACAATCTTCTGCTGAGAGCATCAGCTACAACGTTCCCCTTCCCAGGAGTATAAAATATCTCAAAGTTGTAGTCCTAGAGGAACTTGAGCCATCACCACTGTCTCCGGTTCTAGACCTTCTGCGAGAAGATGTACCTGAGACTCTGGTGGTCAGAGTAGACTGTAAAGCGCTCGCCCATCAGATAGTGCCGCCACATCTTCAAGGAAAAGACCACTGCTGACAACTCTAGGTCATGGGTAGCATAGTTCTGATTGTTCTACCTCAACATCTATGAACCATAAGCGATCACTGCTCAATCCTTCATTAGGAAACACCCGAGTCCGGTCCCTGATGCGTTGCAGTAAACTACGTACCCAACACCCTCCTCCCATAGCCTCAAGATGGACGCACTGGTCAATCTCTGTCTCAGCTCCTGAAATCTATACTGGTATCTCTCTTACCATACAGAGGGTTTCCCCTTCTTCATCAAGGCTGAAAGCGGTGCTGAAAATCTGGATAAGTCTGGAAAAAATCTCGGATAGTATCCATCCAGACCCAGGAAGCTCCGCACCTCCATCACGCTCCTGGTTGGCTCCCAAGAAAGCAATGCCTCGATCTTCGCTGGATCCACTGCAACTCCCGCCTCCGAGATGACATGTCCCAAGAAGTGTACCTCTAGAATCCAAAACTGACACTTCAAGAGATGACCATAAAGCTGGTGGCCTCAGAGTGTATCCAGTACAACCCGCAAGTGGTAGGCATGCTCCTCCTCATTAGTCGAGTAAATTAGTATGTCTTCGATAATGACTATGATAAAACGGTCGAGGTAAGGCTGGAAGATCCTATTCATGAGACTCATGAACACTGATGGAGCATTGGTTATGCCGAAGGGAATAGACAAGAACTCGTAGTGTCCCTACCGACACCTGGAGGTCCTCTTCTGCACATCCTCATCTCGAACTATGAGCAGATGATAGCCTAAACTGAGGTCTGTCTTCGAGAACCACCGTGCTCCCTTAAGCTGATCAAAGTGTTCGTCAGTCCTCGAGGAAGGATACTTGTTCTTTACAGTCACCTGATTCACTCGACGATAGTTGTCACATAGTCGTAAGCTCTTATAAACCTTCTTGGTGAACAAAATCGGAGAAGCCCCGGGTGAAACTCTGGGTCGGATGAATCCCTCCCCTGCAAGTCCTGCAGCTATACCCACAGCTCACGAAGCTCGGCGGGATTCATCAGATATACTGGAGTAGATATCAGTGTTGTCCTGTGGTATATGTCTTTGTAGAAGTCTACCTCGATGTGAGGAGGTAGTCCTGGAACATCGTCAGGAAAAAGGTTCGCATACTGATCCACCACAATAGGAAAACTCGGACTCTGCACATCAACTGCTCCAGGGATGAGACTATCCAACTGATGTGTGATCGGCTATCCTATCCTCTGCGTAAGTACATCCTGCGCTTCAAGGGTTCCCTTCTCTCCAGTGAAGGTGAACATGCTCCTCTCCGTGTGGAAACACCGCACTTTGCGCCTAATACAATCAATCTGATCATTGACTGCATATAACCAGTCCATACCTAAGATGACATCATAAGGCCTTGATGCCGCTACAAGAAGATCACAGCTGAAGCTCTAGCCTCCTAGAGTATGCTCACACTTCTGGAACCAGTTCATAATCATCGAGTCTTCTCTCCTAGGAGTCTCTAATGGTAAGGATTGAGCCAACGGCTACGTAGGAATCTCTAAGATCCGAACAACAACAATGAAAATGAAAGAATGACTCACATCTGTGTCTATAAGTACTGCAACAAGGGTGGAGTAGACACAGATAATACCTTAAATTATGACAACCCTGCTTTTATTATAAACATAAACATGATTCATTACATAAAACTTCACTTGATACAACAAAGAAGATAGATAGTTTTAGTCCCTTTGGGGATTAGGATCATTATACAAAAACGTGAAACATGAAATACAACATCTTTATTGAAAACTTCATTTACATGACCACTACATTCCCTCGTACTTAACATTCCATGGGATAACCTGAGGACATGCATAAGAAAAGGGTGAGCTATAAAGCCCAGTAAGGGAATACACATGGAATAACATGAGGATTACAATACATGTTAGACATTAGGCATATCAATAGAGCATAAGAGAAACATGAAGATAATGGCATGATAAATCATGATAATCATAACATGGAAATGTGGCAACAACACTTAACATAGAATTAGCACGAGCCAAGGCCCATTGCAAATGGAGCATGAGTAAATCCTCATTACACATGAAGCACGAGTAAACCCTGGTTGCAATTCAATTATCATGAGTCAACACTCATTGCACATGATGTATCATGATACTATACTTTACTCAATGCATTGGAGAACTATAAGGGAACACCCTTCTTAAACATTTCATTTCATTCATAAGTGTGCCATATGGATCATAAAACATGGATTCATAAAACATAATCATTTATTCCACGATAAAGGAATGTGGAATTCATACATGAAACTTTATAATCAAGAAGTATATGTACATAAAGGTGAATACCCTTGATGGAGAAATGGGCATGGTATTCACTACACAATGACATTGGCTTAGAAAACCGGTGCGATTTCGGCAGCGTAACGGCGTGACATAAGAATTAATAAAAATGGTTGATGAGAGAGAAAGGGGTAACTCATCATATTTACATGCAATGGACAGTAATGAGGTCATATATATACAAGTCCAAACAATTTTTAATGGAATTTAGATTCATGATACAAAACTATTTCTTGAATGTAAAAGAGGAGAGAGAAGTTCCTTTCAGAATTTCGGCATAGTAACGGGTGTAAATGGGAGGCATTTAATGAGAGAGAAAGCGGTCTCCCATCATTCAAACATAAATAGGGAAGTATGAGGGAGGTTAGAAACCATACCCCAACATTCATAACTAAAATTAAAAGGTCAAAACCTCTTAAAGAAAATTGGACAAAATTAGAAGGGAAGAAAAACACTTACACGGAAGCGTGCTTCAAAATGCTAGAGAGAGGCTTGTGAGAGGCTTCTTGGGAGCTTGGGGAACCTTGGAAGGATTATAGAGAGAGTAGGAAACACGTTGGACGAACTCCAAAGGCTTTGAGTGAGGAGGAAGTGGGAGCTTGGGGGGGTTTATATAGAAAAGGTGAGTGAATTCTTTATTATTTAGGTTTGGGACACCTTACATTAAATTAGTCCAAACCACAACCCATACCATGGTTTTTGCCCATGGTTTTTGAAAAAGGGAAAAGGAAAAAAATATTTTATAAGGCCAAAGTCCGAACTTCTTAAAATAATAGGGTTTCTTATGTGGAAGTGAGTCATACTCCCATGGAAATTAATTTAAAAATACAAGGTGTTTAATAAGTCATGATGGTTCCATTAATGCTTTGAAAAGTATGGAAAACAAACACAAAATCAAATTATTTTAATGGTAAAACATATATTGTACGAACATAAAGATTGTAGTATTTTATTACATCACTACTGGGTCATTATGATTTCATAAAAGACATTATATATTTAAACAGTAATTAATTTTTACTCAAAAATTTGACTGTCTCAGAAAATTATGAAAAATTCACCGTTGATTAATTTCGATGTCCTGATTCCAAAAATAACATTTATTTTATCTAAATAATTTTCTATATATGTTAATTTTCACTTTTAAAATAAAACCGACATTTATCGAAAATTCACGGGTTTTGAAAAAAAATGGATTTCAAAAATTAATAAAAATTACAATTGCATTCATAAAATTATAAGATCATTAATATTTAATAAAAATTAATTTAAAAATAATATTTTATTAAAATATTATTTAATCCAAAAATCCCTAAATTTAATAAAATATAATTCTTAATTAAATAATAACTAAAAACATTATTTGTACTTTAAAGACTATTTACAATGTATCAATAATGACAAGAAAGTATATTAAGTATTATATACAAAATAATGTACTTGAACATAGTAGTATTTATTTGTTACATAATCCCTTAAAACAGCCGCATAAGACCTAAGGGTAAGGTGTGCGATGGTGATAGACTCTTGGGGTGGCTTGGATAACATTGCTCGAGTGGTAATCTCTATCAACTTCCAATTTTCCCATAGACGGTCTCATTCGAGATTGACATAATGAAGCTCAGCTTGGGCTTGGTCAAGAGCAAAGCCCAAGGACACTACCTCTTTTCCGAGCATTGATAAATTGGCTTCGTATGGAGCAATTCTACTGGATGAGGCCATTGCTTCTTTTTTCTAAGTAAATTGGATTTGTTAAAGCCCTATATTTATACTAATCATGTGATCACTGTTGAATGATTATATTAGCATCGGTCAAAATTCTTAACATAAAACCAAAGAAGAGACATTTAATTAGATCAATATGGATTTCCGTTAATGAAATTTTGGGTCATTACAATATTCCCCCCGTAAGAAATTTCACCCTCGAAATTTTTATTTTCCCACACTAAAACAGATGTGGGTAAATTAGCTTCATAATTTCCTCCGATTCCCAAGTTTCTTCTTCAAACATGTGGTTTCTCCACAACACCTTGACGAGGGTCATTGTCTTATTTCGTAGAACTTTTTGTCTATGATCTAAGATCTTCACTGGTTGCTCCTCATAAGAAAGATCATCTTCCAATTTTACCACCTCATAAGAGAGTACATGTGAAGGGTCCGGTATGTACTTCCTTAAGAGGGATACATGAAAGACATCATGTACATTGACCACGGTAGGTGGAAGTTCTAGTCAATAGCCACATCCCCAACATGATCAAGAATCTTCAAGGGGCCGATGTAACTCGTACTTAACTTCCCTTTCTTTCCAAACCTTATGAACTTCTTCCACGAAGATATGCGTAGAAACACCATGTCTCCAACTTTAAACTCAAGGCCACGTCAAAGGTTATCTGCATAACTCTTATATCAACTCTGGGATGCCTTGATATGCTACTGAATGGTTTTCACCTTCTCCACCATTTCCTTGACCATTTCTGGTCCAAACATCTTACGTTCACCAACCTCATCCCAACATTCCGGTGTTTTGCACCTTTTCCCATACAGGGCTTTATATGGTGCCATTTGGATGCTCGAGTGGAAACTGTTATTATAAGAGAACTAAACCAGAGGAAGATGTTGATCCCATCCTCCTTTAAAGTCCATTGAGCACGCTCTCAACATATCCTCAAGTGTTTGGATAGTCCGCTCGGATTGGCCATCAGTTTTGGGATGATAGGTCGTACTGACGTTTAGTTCAGCAATCATAGCATGTTGAAGTCTATCCCAAAACATAGAGGTTAATCTTGGATCTCGGTCAGACATAATAGATAGTGGTACTCCATGCACCCTTACCACTTCCCTGATATATATCCGTGCCAGTTGATCCAATGAGAAATTTTCCTGAATAGCAATGAAGTCTGCAGTCTTTGTAAGATGATCCACAACAACCCAGATTTCATTGTTGCCTTTGGATATCCTTAGAAGTCTGGTGAAAAATTCCATGGTGATGTTCTCCCATTTCCATTCTGGTATGGGCAATGGTTGCATCATACCCTTAGACTTCGGCCTCTCTTCCACCATTTGCTGGAACACGAGGCACTTTGATGTATATTCAGCGATCTCCTCCTTCATATTATCCCACCAAAAGTTTTTTCAGAGATATCGATACATCTTTGTGCTCCCTGGGTGAATAGAGAAATTTGAACTATGTGAATCATCCAAAAGTTCCTTCTTCTGCTCTAGACATGATGAAACACATAGTCTTTTACCAAACCTCACAATTCCTTCTTCATTAACCTTAAACTCTGAGGATTTCCCTTTTTCGAAGGCGTCCACTTTTTCTTGAATTCCCACATCATTCTTTTGAGTATCCTTTAACCTTTACAAAAGAGACGGTTGAGCAATAATTTGTGAAAGGATTGATGATGTTCCCTTTTCTATGATTCCCATGGCCATCTTTATCAAGTCTAAGAATAATGGATCCTTCTCAATTCTCATCATTGATAGAATCGATGGATCCTTTCTACTTAGGGAATCTGCCCCCTTGTTCGCTTTCCCATGGTGGTAATGGATTGAACAGTCATAATCCTTGATGAGCTCTATCCATCTTCACTTGCGCATATTAAGCTATTTCTGTGTGAATATATATTTAAGACTCTTGTGGTAAGTATATATCTCACATTTCTCTCCATAGAGATAATGCCGCCAGATTTTCAAGGCAAAGATCACCACCGCCAACTCTCGATCATGTGTTGGATTGTTTCTCTCATGGATTTTCAACTGCCTTGAGGCATAGGATATAACTTTATCATTCTGCATCAGCACACAACCTAAGGCCTTCTTTAAAGCATCACTTAAAACAACAAAAAGTTCCCCACTTGTGGGTAAAGTGAGCACGAGCACAGTGATAAGCCACTTTTATAACTCCTTGAAGCTTTGTTCGCATTCATTACTCCAATAAAACTTTACATACTTTCGAGTTAGCTTAGTAAGAGGGTTGGACAATAGTGAGAAATTTCACACAAATCGTCGATAATATCCGGATAACACCAAGAAGCTACGGATATTTGTTACCAATGTTGGCCTCGTCCATCCCACAATTGCATTTGTTTTGGAGGGATCCAAATATATCCCATTGCTTGTAATGATATGGCCCAAGAATGAGACTTCCTTCAACCAGAACTCACACTTGTTGTACTTTGCATAGAGATTCTCCTTGCGCAATGTCTCCAGTACAGTTCTTAAATTGTCCTCTTGATCCTCCTTGTTTTTGGAGTATATTAGAATATCATCTATAAAGACTACCAAAAATTTGTCAAGGTAATCTCTAAAGACTCTATTAATCAATTCCATGAATATTTCTGGAGCATTGGTGAGTCCAAAAGGCATTAGTATGAATTCATAGTGCCAGTATCTTGTACGAAAAGCATTCTTGCAGACATATTTCTTCTTCACCCTTACTTGATAATATCCCGACCGCAAATCTACCTTGGAGAAGTATTGTGCTCCACGTAGCTGATCAAACAAGTCATCTATTAGTGGGAGAGGATACTTGTTCTTTATCGTGATTTTTTTAAGTTCACAATAATCGATGCAAAGTCGCATTGACCCATACTTCTTCTTCACGAAGAGGACTGGTGCACCCCATGGTGAAGCACTTGGGCGTATAAACCATTTGTCTAGATTCTCTTGTAGTTGTTTCTTCAGCTCTTCAAGCTCTACAACAGCCATTATATATGGAGTCTTGGATAATGGTAAATCCCAAGGTATAAGTTCAATTGAGAATTCAACATCTCTTGTTGGAGGAAGACCAGGAAGTTCCTCGGGAAACATTCAGCAAATTCCCTCGCAATAGGAATTTCTTCAAGGATGGTTTCTTCCTTGGACTCAATCATCTGAGCCAGATACGCGTGCTCATAGGACAGTAATATCCATACTTGAGATGATGTAACTAAAATAGATTCATCTTCCTCTTTAGACTTGTAAAGAACTGGGGGTCGATTCTCCATTTGGAGTGTGATTTCCCTCTCCCAACAATTTATGTTGGCTCTATATAAGGAAAGCCAATCCATGCCAAGAAATGCATAAAATTCCACCAAAGGGAGTATGACGAGGTTCGCCAGGAAATTCAATCCATAGATTATAACAGGGGAGGACTTATATTCATGGTATGCAATGATTTCCCCATTTTCCGTACTCACCAAAATCTTCATTTCCATGATTTGTGGTGGTGCTGGTATTGTTCTACTAAACATTCGAGATATAAAAGAATGCGTAGAACTTGAATCAAAAAGTATGTTCCCTATACTTGAATGAATTACTAGCGTACCTATCACCACTTCATTTTCAGGGTTCACTTCGGCCGAAGTGATGGCAAAAGCTCTTCCTTGCTGCCTTGGAGGTTGTTGGTTTCCTCCGAAAACCCTTGGATTAGGGCACTGATTTGCAAAATGACCCAGTTCATTGCATTTGTAGCATTGAACAACATGTTGCGGTTCAAACAGAGCGTTCCTCTCCTCTTCCACAACTGCGGGTATTTCTTGCTGACAGTTAACAGCTAGGTGCCCTTCTCTTCCACACCTGAAGCATTTCCTCGTCCCCTTAAGGCAATTTCTGGGGTTCTTATTTCTGCACTTTTGGCAAGTGGGGTGCTAGATCTTCTTAACACCGTTGGATTTATCCGTCTGACCACCAGAAATGAAGTCAACTTTACACTTCTTATCCCCATGATACCCCTGTGATTCTCCAATCTCCATTTCGACCTTGAGGGAACATCGGACAATTTCCTCATAGTTGTCGAAGTCACGAATCGTGATTGCTTTCCACAGTCTAGGCTTCAGCCCACCAAATAAGTGGTCAACATTGAATTCGGGGGTAACGACAAATCCAGAAGCATATCGTGCAAGCCTTGTGATGTCTTCCTCGTACGCTTCAAGAGATTCTTCATCTTATTTCTTGAGGTAATGGAAGTCCCTTTCCATATTAAGCCGGTGGGTGCATGGAAAATATTTTTCAAAAAACATCTTTCGGAAATCCTTCCATTCCAATGCCTCGATCTCCTCCTCAGGCTTCGTATTTTTTATCAACATCCACAATTGATCAGCTTCACCCTCTATACAAAAACCCGCTAGAAGAACCTTCTCTTGTTCAGAACATTGAAGGATGGAGAAGACTTTTTCAATGGATTTGATCCATTGTTCAGCGATCGTGGTATCAGATGATCCACTAAAAGTAGGAGGACTTTGTCTCATGAAGCTACCGATAGTGACTTGTTCTTTCTTAGGGGGGGTTGAATGTTCCTCTGGACCCGTGTTTCAATTCAAAACTTGTGTTATCTAAAAGAGAAGGGTGACAATGTTCGCGATTCCCGCTACCATTGGATTGGGCATCTCATTAGTACAGTCATCAAACTGATCTTCACAACGGTTGTTAGCCCGAGTCCTCCTATTACCAGCCATTGGCTCGAATAAAAGGAATGTTCGGGGTAAAACATAAAGGGTAATCCAAAGACAAAAGTTGATGACTTATAAATACACTTTTATTTCCTTAACTCATGAGTCTATAGGCTTCAATCTAGGATTTTGATGATCTACCTTCTAACATATATTCTTAGGGAATTTTTTTAATTCCCTTAATAAGGGTTCATACTAAGCATTTGAATTTATCAAAAAATATCCGTTGGGGGGTGTCATAACAAAGAGTGCAGCAAGGCCCGTTTTCATGCACCAATTTCCATTTGATTCTAGCTCAAAGCATTGTTTTCGGGTTTTACCCCTAGGATACATCTGTGCCAGAGCCACCTCTACCTGCTCGTATCTAGACAGGGATGTATTTGCTTGATAACCCACTTACTCAATACTCACCAAAACAGAGGGATTTTTTTATTATACCCAGTCTTGTCTCTAAGGCTTTACTAGGGGTTTCTAATCCTAATCCCAAAAATAACTAAACCTATCCTCTGATACCAACTATGACAACCCAACCTTTATTACAAACTTAAACATGATTCATTACATAAAACTTCACTTCATACAACAAATAAGATCAAGAGGTGTAGTATCTTTGGGGCTTAGGATCATTACATAAAAACCTGAAACATGAAATACAACATTTTTATTGAAAACTTACTTTACATGACCACTACATTCCCTCGTACTTAGCATTGCATTGGATAACCTGAGGACATGCATAAGAAAAGGGTGAGCTATAAAGCCCAGTAAGGGAATACACATGGAATAACATGTAGATTACAATACATGTTAGAAATTAGTCATATCAATAGATCACAAGAGAAACATCAATATAAAGGCATGATAAACATGATAATCATAACATGGAAGTGTGGAAACAAAACTTAACATGGAATTAGCATGAGCCAAGGCCAATTGCATATGGAACATGAGTAAATCCTCATTTCATGTGAAGCACAAGTAAATCCTTATTGCACTTGAATTAGCATGAGTCAACACTCATTGCACATGACATATCATGATACTATACTTTACCCAATGCATTGGAGGGATATAAGGGAGAACCCTTCTTAAACATTTCATTTCTTGCATAAGTGTGCCACATAGATCATAAAACATGGATTCATAAAACATAATCATTTATTATAGAAGTAGGAAATTCTAGGTTTTCTACCACTCCATAACTCATAAGGTGTTTTATTTAGAAAAGGTCTAATCAAAACTCTATTTATAGTATAAAAACAGTACTTACAACTTCAGATCAAAAATGTTTGTCTACAGAATACTCACTCAACATGGTTCTAGTTATTTCTTGAAGAATTATATTTCTTCTTTCAACAACACCATTCGGTTGATGTGTTCTGGGTTCTGAGAAGTTGTGAGTAATACCTTTTCTACTACAAAAAGTTTCAAAATCATAATTTTGAAATTCTCCTCCATGATCACTATGAATAGTTATCAATGGAAGGCTTTTCTAATTTTGGTCTTGGGCTCTGAAACTTTTGAAATAAGATAACGCTTCAGACTTTTTTCTAGAAAATAGACCCATGTAAATCTAGTGTAATCATCATCCAATATAAATACATAATACTTTCCCCCAATGCTTCCAGTTTCTGTTGGACCAAAAAGATCCATGTGAACCAACTGTAGTGCATCAGTTTTTGAGACTTCACCAATTGATTTAAAACATTATTTAAGTTGCTTTCCATATTGACAAGGGTCACAAACTTTTGAACAATAAAATCTATGCTCTGATAGATCCTTAACTAAAACGTTCTTAGAGTGTTTTCATAAGTTCCTAAGGTTATAGTGTTCTAACCTTCTATTCCACAACAAAAAATGATCTTCCATTGCACTAAGGGAATGTAAGTCTTGGCTACTAAGGTCTTCTAAGATCAAAGTGTATACATTCTCTTACCTATTGGCAGAGAGAATAAATTCTTCCTTGGAATTATGTACTAGGCATTTATCATTCCGAAAATTCACAAGGTAACCTTCATCACATAAATGAATTATACTAACGAGGTTGTGCTTAAAACCTTTAACAAATCAAGAATTTGAAATCAAAGACTTACCAAGAAGAAAAATGTTACCTATACCAATAATTTCCCCCTGAGCATTATCTATGAAAGTTACTTTTCCTCCTTTCGTCTTGATAATATTTTTAAAATAGTTTTTGTTACCTTTCATATGCTACGAACATCCACAATCCATATGCCATGTATTTCTATTGGTACTTTCCCTATTTTCCTAAAAATAAGGAAAAAAATTATGTTTTCAGAATCCAGACTTGCTTGGATCCGGGATGTTCATAAAGCAAAACATTGGGTATCCACATCTTCTTAGAAAAATAAGCCTTATGAAATCCTAAATATTGGGTTTTGTTTAGGGAACAATTCTTTTCCTAGTGACCACCACACTGACATTTAGTATAGAATGGAGCACTTTGAGCAACAAAGTATTTGTTACTAAAAACCGTTTTAGAACTAATGTAACCAAAACCAGAAGTATTCTTTTGAGGTCGAATTTGTGAATACATTTTATCAAAAAATTTCATTACCTAGGGTATAGTTTGACAAACACTTCATCAAGGAGAATATTTTGGATTTGAGTTTAATAACTAAGTTCTTTTCATCAAAAACATTTGAACTAGAGCTAGGCTCGAAAACATCTTTCTTAGAAATTACGTTTTCTATATTTTTTGAAAGTTTATTCATCTCAGAACTTACTTCCTAAAGATTTTTTGAAATACATTCAAAATCAGAATTTTTATTATCAAGATCTTCAGAAGGATCTGATATTTCATTACCGAGAATATAATTCCTTGAATTTTAGTTATTAATTTTCATCATGAGTTTTAAATTATCTTTTTCAAGAAGTTTGGAAAACCTAGAAACTTTTTTGTAGGTAGGTAACGTATTATCTTCATCAGAAGAGGATTATTCATCTAAAGAGTTATAATATTTACGATCATTAGAATTCAATAAATCATTGGTCATTGATTCATCATTTTGTACCTTATCCATTATGAAATGATTATTAATAGGTAGCCTAGCCAAAAGACCATGATTCTTCTGTCCAGAAGATTCATAATCCGAAGATTCATCTGAAGAGTCTCCACCAATGGCACTCCATGTGTCATTGGATTTCAACACTTTCTTAGATTTGGACTTGTAATACTTATTTCTGTTTTTCTCAGAATGTCATTCCTTTCTTTGTTTTCTCTCGAGCATAGGGCAATCAGGTCTTATGTGTCCAGTTCTATTACATTCATAGCATGCAACTTCAGAATATTTCTTGTCTTTCCTTTCCTTCTTCTTGTATTTAGATTGAAAGTTCCTCTATCCAGCAATAATGTTCATCCTTCGAGCAAGATTTTATAAATCATTTTATGAGGATTCACTCTCACTAGATTTGTATTGGATAATAACCTTTCTTAGATTTGGATCTATTAACTTTCTCAGGAGTCTTAGATTTCATGTGATTTGAAGTTGTAGTAAAATCAACACTACCATTCCCATTATTCTTCTTTATGTTTTCATCATCTCTCTTCATTCTAGTCTCATGTTGAAGAAGAGTTCCAAATAGTTCATCAAGAGAAATTTGAGTAACCATTCTGTTTTCATCGATAGCTGTTATCTCTGATTCCCACTCATTGGGCATAATATCTATGATATGGTCAATAAGGGCTTCATCATCTATACCTTTCTCTCCCATTTATTTTAAGCTATTCACAATAGTCATGAATCTATGTTGCACCTTACAAATTGGTTCTACATAAGGAAAATTAAAACCATGATACTCAGCTATGAGCATGGATCTCTTAGACTCAATCACTTTAGATGTGCCAAAATGTGTAACTTCAAGTATCTTCCATATACAGTTAGATGTTTCACAATAATAAATTTGGCTATATATGTTCCTAGTCATTGAACAAAGCAAATTATTGTCTACCTTATAGTTAAGTTGGTATTTATGACAACCGTATTTCTATTACAAACTTAAACATGATTTATAACATAAACTATTCACTTGATACAACATGCAAGATTGAGAGGTCAAGTGTCATTGGGGCTTAGGATCATTACATAACAACTTAAAACATGAAATACAACATCTGTATTGAAAACATCTTTTACATGACCAATATATTCCCTCGTAATTAGCATTTCATGAGATAACCTGAGGACATTCATAAGAAAAGGGGTGAGATATAAAGCCCAGTAAGGGAATAAACATGGAATACATGGGGAGTAAAATACATGTTAGAAAACATGCATATCAATAGAGCACAAGATAAACATGGACATAAAGGTATGATAAAGCATTATAATCATAACATGGAAATGTGGCAATGACACTTAACATGGAATTAGCATGATCCAAGGATCATTGCACATGGAGCATGAGTATATCCTCATTGCACATGAAGCACGAGTAAACCCTCATTTCACATGAATTAGCATGAGTCAACACTCATTTCACATGACATATCATGATACTATAATTTACACAATGCATTGTAGTGCTATAAGGGCGCACCCTTCTTAAACATTTCATTTCATGCATAAGTGTGCCAATGGATCATAAAACATGGATTCATAAAAAATAATAATTTATTCCCCAAGCTCCCAAGAAGCCTCTCACAAGCCTCTCTCTAGCCTTTGGAAGCACACTTCCAAGTAAGGGTTTTTTCTTCCCTTCTCATTTTGTCCAATTTTTGTTTAGTTGTTTTGCCCTTTTAATTTCTGTTATGAATGTTGGGGTATGGTTTTTCATCTCCCTCATACTTCTCTCTTTATGTTTAAATGATGGGAGACCCCTTTATCTCTCATTAAAAGCCTCGAATTTACACCCGTTACTATGCCGAAATTCCGAAAGGAACTTCTCTCTCCTCTTTTACATTCAAGCAATACTTTTGTATCATGAATCTAAATTCCATTTGAATTTCTAGGACATGTATATATATGACCTCATTACTGTAAATTAAATGTAAATATGATGAGTAACCCCTTTCTCTCTTGTCAAACATTTTTATGAATTCTTATGTCACGTCGTTACGCTGCCGAAATCGCACCGGTTTTTTAAGCCAATGTCATTGTGCAGTGAAAACCAAGCCCATTTCTCCATCAAAGGTATTCACCTTTATGCACATTTACTTCTTGATTATAAAGTTTCATGTATGAATTCCACATTCCTTTATCATGGAATAAATTATTATGTTTTATGAATCCATGTTTTATGATCCATTGGCACACTTATGCGTGAAATGAAATGTTTAAGAAGGGTGCGCCCTTATAGCACTACAATGCATTGTGTAAATTATAGTATCATGATATTTCATGTGAAATGAGTGTTGACTCATGCTAATTCAAGTGAAATGAGGGTTTACTCGTGCTTCATGTGCAATGAGGATATACTCATGCTCCATGTGCAATGATCCTTGGATCATGCTAATTCCATGTTAAGTGTCATTGCCACATTTCCATGTTATGATTATAATGCTTTATCATACCTTTATGTCCATGTTTATCTTGTGCTCTATTGATATGCATGTTTTCTAACATGTATTTTACTCCCCATGTATTCCATGTTTATTCCCTTACTGGGCTTTATATCTCACCCCTTTTCTTATGAATGTCCTCAGGTTATCTCATGAAATGCTAATTACGAGGGAATATATTGGTCATGTAAAAGATGTTTTCAATACAGATGTTGTATTTCATGTTTTAAGTTGTTATGTAATGATCCTAAGCCCCAATGACACTTGACCTCTCAATCTTGCATGTTGTATCAAGTGAATAGTTTATGTTATAAATCATGTTTATGTTTGTAATAGAAATACGGTTGTCATAAATACCAACTTAACTATAAGGTAGACAATAATTTGCTTTGTTCAATGACTAGGAACATATATAGCCAAATTTATTATTGTGAAACATCTAACTGTATATGGAAGATACTTGAAGTTACACATTTTGGCACATCTAAAGTGATTGAGTCTAGGAGATCCATGCTCAGAGCTGAGTATCATGGTTTTAATTTTCCTTATGTAGAACCAATTTGTAAGGTGCAACATAGATTCATGACTATTGTGAATAGCTTAAAATAAATGGGAGAGAAAGGTATAGATGATGAAGCCCTTATTGACCATATCATAGATATTATGCCCAATGAGTGGGAATCAGAGATAACAGCTATCGATGAAAACAGAATGGTTACTCAAATTTCTCTTGATGAACTATTTGGAACTCTTCTTCAACATGAGACTAGAATGAAGAGAGATGATGAAAACATAAAGAAGAATAATGGGAATGGTAGTGTTGCTTTTACTACAACTTCAAATCACATGAAATCTAAGACTCCTGAGAAAGTTAATAGATCCAAATCTAAGAAAGGTTATTATCCAATACAAATATAGTGAGAGTGAATCCTCATAAAATGATTTATAAAATCTTGCTCGAAGGATGAACATTATTGCTGGATAGAGGAACTTTCAATCTAAATACAAGAAGAAGGAAAGGAAAGACAAGAAATATTCTGAAGTTGCATGCTAGAATGTAATAGAACTGGACACATAAGACCTGATTGCCCTATGCTCGAGAGAAAACAAAGAAAGGAATGACATTCTGAGAAAAACAGAAATAAGTATTACAAGTCCAAATCTAAGAAAGTGTTGAAATCCAATGACACATGGAGTTCCATTGGTGGAGACTCTTCAGATGAATCTTCGGATTATGAATCTTCTGGACAGAAGAATCATGGTCTTTTGGCTAGGCTACCTATTAATAATCATTTCATAATGGATAAGGTACAAAATGATGAATCAATGACCAATGATTTATTGAATTCTAATGATCGTAAATATTATAACTCTTTAGATGAATAATCCTCTTCTGATGAAGATAATACGTTACCTACCTACAAAAAAGTTTCTAGGTTTTCCAAACTTCTTGAAAAAGATAATTTAAAACTCATGATGAAAATTAATAACTAAAATTCAAGGAATTATATTCTCGGTAATGAAATATCAGATCCTTCTGAAGATCTTGATAATAAAAATTCTGATTTTGAATGTATTTCAAAAAATCTTTAGGAAGTAAGTTCTGAGATGAATAAACTTTCAAAAAATATAGAAAACGTAATTTCTAAGAAAGATGTTTTCGAGCCTAGCTCTAGTTCAAATGTTTTTGATGAAAAGAACTTAGTTATTAAACTCAAATCCAAAATATTCTCCTTGATGAAGTGTTTGTCAAACTATACCCTAGGTAATGAAATTTTTTGATAAAATGTATTCACAAATTCGACCTCAAAAGAATACTTCTGGTTTTGGTTACATTAGTTCTAAAACGGTTTTTAGTAACAAATACTTTGTTGCTCAAAGTGCTCCATTCTATACTAAATGTCAGTGTGGTGGTCACTAGGAAAAGAATTGTTCCCTAAACAAAACCCAATATTTAGGATTTCATAAGGCTTATTTTTCTAAGAAGATGTGGATACCCAATGTTTTGCTTTATGAACATCCCGGATCCAAGCAAGTCTGGATTCTGAAAACATAATTTTTTTCCTTATTTTTAGGAAAATAGGGAAAGTACCAATAGAAATACATGGCATATGGATTGTGGATGTTCCTAGCATATGAAAGGTAACAAAAACTATTTTGAAAATATTATCAAGACGAAAGGAGGAAAAGTAACTTTCATAGATAATGCTCAGGGGGAAATTATTGGTATAGGTAACATTTTTCTTCTTGGTAAGTCTTTGATTTCAAATTCTTTATTTGTTAAAGGTTTTAAGCACAACCTCGTTAGTATAATTCATTTATGTGATGAAGGTTACCTTGTGAATTTTCGGAATGATAAATGCCTAGTACATAATTCCAAGGAAGAATTTATTCTCTCTGCCAATAGGTAAGAGAATGTATACACTTTCATCTTAGAAGACCTTAGGAGCCAAGACTTACATTCCCTTAGTGCAATGGAAGATCATTTTTTGTTGTGGAATAGAAGGTTAGAACACTATAACCTTAGGAACTTATGAAAACACTCTAAGAACGTTTTAGTTAAGGATCTATCAGAGCATAGATTTTATTGTTCAAAAGTTTGTGACCCTTGTCAATATGGAAAGCAACTTAAATAATGTTTTAAATAAATTGGTGAAGTCTCAAAAACTGATGCACTACAGTTGGTTCACATGGATCTTTTTGGTCCAACAGAAACTGGAAGCATTGGGGGAAAGTATTATGTATTTATATTGGATGATGATTACACTAGATTTACATGGGTCTATTTTCTAGAAAAAAGTCTGAAGCGTTATCTTATTTCAAAAGTTTCAGAGCCCAAGACCAAAATTAGAAAAGCCTTCCATTGATAACTATTCATAGTGATCATGGAGGAGAATTTCAAAATTATGATTTTGAAACTTTTTGTAGTAGAAAAGGTATTACTCACAACTTCTCAGAACCCAGAACACATCAACCGAATGGTGTTGTTGAAAGAAGAAATATAATTCTTCAAGAAATAACTAGAACCATGTTGAGTGAGTATTCTGTAGACAAACATTTTTGATCTGAAG
This sequence comes from Viscum album, assembly GCA_963277665.1. Taxonomy (NCBI): domain Eukaryota; kingdom Viridiplantae; phylum Streptophyta; class Magnoliopsida; order Santalales; family Viscaceae; genus Viscum; species Viscum album. Next base: position 787,366,472 of record OY728128.1, on the reverse strand, counting down.
TTGTAAGTACTGTTTTTTATACTATAAATAGAGTTTTGATTAGACCTTTTCTAAATAAAACACCTTATGAGTTATGGAGTGGTAGAAAACCTAGAATTTCCTACTTCTATAATAAATGATTATGTTTTATGAATCCATGTTTTATGATCTATGTGGCACACTTATGCATGAAATGAAATGTTTAAGAAGGGTTCTCCCTTATATCCCTCCAATGCATTGGGTAAAGTATAGTATCATGATACGTCATGTGCAATGAGTGTTGACTCATGCTAATTCAAGTGCAATAAGGATTTACTTGTGCTTCACATGAAATGAGGATTTACTCATGCTCCATATGCAATTGGCATTGGCTCATGCTAATTTCATGTTAAGTTTTGTTTCCACACTTCCATGTTATGATTATCATGTTTATCATGCCTTTATATTGATGTTTCTCTTGTGATCTATTGATATGACTAATGTCTAACATGTATTGTAATCTACATGTTATTCCATGTGTATTCCCTTACTGGGCTTTATAGCTCACCCTTTTCTTATGCATGTCCTCAGGTTATCCAATGCAATGCTAAGTACGAGGGAATGTAGTGGTCATGTAAAGTAAGTTTTCAATAAAAATGTTGTATTTCATGTTTCAAGTTTTTATGTAATGATCCTAAGCCCCAAAGATACTACACCTCTTGATCTTATTTTTTGTATGAAGTGAAGTTTTATGTAATGAATCATGTTTAAGTTTGTAATAAAGGTTGGGTTGTCATAGTTGGTATCAGAGGATAGGTTTAGTTATTTTTGGGATTAGGATTAGAAACCCCTAGTAAAGCCTTAGAGACAAGACTGGGTATAATAAAAAAATCCCTCTGTTTTGGTGAGTATTGAGTAAGTGGGTTATCAAGCAAATACATCCCTGTCTAGATACGAGCAGGTAGAGGTGGCTCTGGCACAGATGTATCCTAGGGGTAAAACCCGAAAACAATGCTTTGAGCTAGACTCAAATGGAAATTGGTGCATGAAAACGGGCCTTGTTACACTCTTTGTTATGACACCCCCAACGGATATTTTTTGATAAATTCAAATGCTTAGTATGAAACCTTATTAAGGGAATTAAAAAAATTCCCTAAGAATATATGTTAGAAGGTAGATCATCAAAATCCTAGATTGAAGCCTATAGACTCATGAGTTAAGGAAATAAAAGTGTATTTATAAGTCATCAACTTTTGTCTTTGGATTACCCTTTATGTTTTACCCCGAACATTCCTTTTATTCGAGCCAATGGCTGGTAATAGGAGGACTCGGGCTAACAACCGTTGTGAAGATCAGTTTGATGACTGTACTAATGAGATGCCCAATCCAATGGTAGTGGGAATCGCGAACATTGTCACCCTTATCTCTTAGATAACACAAGTTTTGAATTGAAACACGGGTCCAGAGGAACGTTCAACCCCCCCTAAGAAAGAACAAGTCACTATCGGTAGCTTCATGAGACAAAGTCCTCCTACTTTTAGTGGATCATCTGATACCACGATCGCTGAACAATGGATCAAATCCATTGAAAAAGTCTTCTCCATCCTTCAATGTTCTGAACAAGAGAAGGTTCTTCTAGCGGGTTTTTGTATAGAGGGTGAAGCTGATCAATTGTGGATGTTGATAAAAAATACGAAGCCTGAGGAGGAGATCGAGGCATTGGAATGGAAGGATTTCCGAAATATGTTTTTTGAAAAATATTTTCCATGCACCCGCCGGCTTAATATGGAAAGGGACTTCCATTACCTCAAGAAATAAGATGAAGAATCTCTTGAAGCGTATGAGGAAGACATCACAAGGCTTGCACGATATGCTTCTGGATTTGTCGTTACCCCCGAATTCAATGTTGACCACTTATTTGGTGGGCTGAAGCCTAGACTGTGGAAAGCAATCACGATTCGTGACTTCGACAACTATGAGGAAATTGTCCGATGTTCCCTCATGGTCGAAATGGAGATTGGAGAATCACAGGGGTATCATAGGGATAAGAAGTGTAAAGTTGACTTCATTTCTGGTGGTCAGACGGATAAATCCAATGGTGTTAAGAAGATCTAGCACCCCACTTGCCAAAAGTGCAGAAATAAGAACCCCAGAAATTGCCTTAAGGGGACGAGGAAATGCTTCAGGTGTGGAAGAGAAGGGCACCTAGCTGTTAACTGTCAGCAAGAAATACCCGCGGTTGTGGAAGAGGAGAGGAACGCTCTGTTTGAACCTCAAAATGTTTTTCAATGCTACAAATGCAATGAACTGGGTCATTTTGCAAATCAGTGCCCTAATCCAAGGGTTTTCGGAGGAAACCAACAACCTCCAAGGCAGCAAGGAAGAGCTTTTGCCATCACTTCGGCCGAAGTGAACCCTGAAAATGAAGTGGTGATAGGTACGCTAGTAATTCATTCAAGTATAGGGAACATACTTTTTGATTCAAGTTCTACGCATTCTTTTATATCTCGAATGTTTAGTAGAACAATACCAGAACCACCACAAATCATGGAAATGACGATTTTGGTGAGTACGAAAAATGGGGAAATCATTGCATACCATGAATATAAGTCCTCCCCTGTTATAATCTATGGATTGAATTTCCTGGCGAACCTCGTCATACTCCCTTTGGTGGAATTTTATGCATTTCTTGGCATTGATTGGCTTTCCTTATATAGAGCCAACATAAATTGTTGGGAGAGGGAAATCACACTCCAAATGGAGAATCGACCCCCAGTTCTTTACAAGTGTAAAGAGGAAGATGAATCTATTTTAGTTACATCATCTCAAGTATGGATATTACTGTCCTATGAGCACGCGTATCTGGCTCAGATGATTGAGTCCAAGGAAGAAACCATCCTTGAAGAAATTCCTATTGCGAGGGAATTTGCTGAATGTTTCCCGAGGAACTTCCTGGTCTTCCTCCAACAAGAGATGTTGAATTCTCAATTGAACTTATACCTTGGGATTTACCATTATCCAAGACTCCATATAGAATGGCTGTTGTAGAGCATGAAGAGCTGAAGAAACAACTACAAGAGAATCTAGACAAATGGTTTATACGCCCAAGTGCTTCACCATGGGGTGCACCAGTCCTCTTCGTCAAGAAGAAGTATGGGTCAATGCGACTTTGCATCGATTATTGTGAACTTAACAAAATCACGATAAAGAACAAGTATCCTCTCCCACTAATATATGACTTGTTTGATCAGCTATGTGGAGCACAATACTTCTCCAAGGTAGATTTGCGGTCGGGATATTATCAAGTAAGGGTGAAGAAGAAATATGTCTGCAAGAATGCTTTTCGTACAAGATATTGGCACTATGAATTCATACTAATGCCTTTTGGACTCACCAATGCTCCAGAAATATTCATGGAATTGATTAATAGAGTCTTTAGAGATTACCTTGACAAATTTTTGGTAGTCGTTATAGATGATATTCTAATATACTCCAAAAACAAGGAGGATCAAGAGGACAATTTAAGAACTGTACTGGAGACATTGCGCAAGGAGAATCTCTATGCAAAGTACAACAAGTGTGAGTTCTTGTTGAAGGAAGTCTCATTCTTGGGCCATATCATTACAAGCAATGAGATATATTTGGATCCCTCCAAAACAAATGCAATTGTGGGATGGACGAGGCCAACATTGGTAACAAATATCCGTAGCTTCTTGGTGTTATCCGGATATTATCGACGATTTGTGAGAAATTTCTCACTATTTTCCAACCCTCTTACTACGCTAACTCGAAAGTATGTAAAGTTTGATTGGAGTAATGAATGCGAACAAAGCTTCAAGGAGTTAAAAAAGTGGCTTATCACTGTGCTCGTGCTCACTTTACCCACAAGTGGGGAACTTTTTGTTGTTTTAAGTGATGCTTTAAAGAAGGCCTTAGTTTGTGTGCTGATGCAGAATGATAAAGTTATATCCTATGCCTCAAGGCAGTTGAAAATCCATGAGAGAAACAATCCAACACATGATCGAGAGTTGGCGGTGGTGATCTTTGCCTTGAAAATCTGGCGGCATTATCTCTATGGAGAGAAATGTGAGATATATACTTACCACAAGAGTCTTAAATATATATTCACACAGAAATAGCTTAATATGCGCAAGTGAAGATGGATAGAGCTCATCAAGGATTATGACTGTTCAATCCATTACCACCATGGGAAAGCGAACAAGGGGGCAGATTCCCTAAGTAGAAAGGATCCAGCGATTCTATCAATGATGAGAATTGAGAAGGATCCATTATTCTTAGACTTGATAAAGATGGCCATGGGAATCATAGAAAAGGGAACATCATCAATCCTTTCACAAATTATTGCTCAACCGTCTCTTTTGTAAAGGTTAAAGGATACTCAAAAGGATGATGTGGGAATTCAAGAAAAAGTGGACGCCTTCGAAAAAGGGAAATCCTCAGAGTTTAAGGTTAATGAAGAAGGAATTGTGAGGTTTGGTAAAAGACTATGTGTTCCATCATGTCTAGAGCAGAAGAAGGAACTTTTGGATGATTCACATAGTTCAAATTTCTCTATTCACCCAGGGAGCACAAAGATGTATCGATATCTCTGAGAAAACTTTTGGTGGGATAATATGAAGGAGGAGATCGCTGAATATACATCAAAGTGCCTCGTGTTCCAGCAAATGGTGGAAGAGAGGCCGAAGTCTAAGGGTATGATGCAACCATTGCCCATACCAGAATGGAAATGGGAGAACATCACCATGGAATTTTTCACCGGACTTCTAAGGATATCCAAAGGCAACAATGAAATCTGGGTTGTTGTGGATCATCTTACAAAGACTGCAGACTTCATTGCTATTCAGGAAAATTTCTCATTGGATCAACTGGGACGGATATATATCAGGGAAGTGGTAAGGGTGCATGGAGTACCACTATCTATTATGTCTGACTGAGATCCAAGATTAACCTCTATGTTTTGGGATAGACTTCAACATGCTATGATTGCTGAACTAAACGTCAGTACGACCTATCATCCCAAAACTGATGGCCAATCCGAGCGGACTATCCAAACACTTGAGGATATGTTGAGAGCGTGCTCAATGGACTTTAAAGGAGGATGGGATCAACATCTTCCTCTGGTTTAGTTCTCTTATAATAACAGTTTCCACTCGAGCATCCAAATGGCACCATATAAAGCCCTGTATGGGAAAAGGTGCAAAACACCGGAATGTTGGGATGAGGTTGGTGAACGTAAGATGTTTGGACCAGAAATGGTCAAGGAAATGGTGGAGAAGGTGAAAACAATTCAGTAGCATATCAAGGCATCCCAGAGTTGATATAAGAGTTATGCAGATAACCTTTGACGTGGCCTTGAGTTTAAAGTTGGAGACATGGTGTTTCTACGCATATCTTCTTGGAAGAAGTTCATAAGGTTTGGAAAGAAAGGGAAGTTAAGTACGAGTTACATCGGCCCCTTGAAGATTCTTGATCATGTTGGGGATGTGGCTATTGACTAGCACTTCCACCTACCGTGGTCAATGTACATGATGTCTTTCATGTATCCCTCTTAAGGAAGTACATACCGGACCCTTCACATGTACTCTCTTATGAGGTGGTAAAATTGGAAGATGATCTTTCTTATGAGGAGCAACCAGTGAAGATCTTAGATCATAGGGAAAAAGTTCTACGAAATAAGACAATGACCCTCGTCAAGGTGTTGTGGAGAAACCACATGTTTGAAGAAGAAACTTGGGAATCGGAGGAAATTATGAAGCTAATTTACCCACATCTGTTTTAGTGTGGGAAAATGAAAATTTCGAGGGTGAAATTTCTTACGGGGGGAATATTGTAATGACCCAAAATTTCATTAACGGAAATCCATATTGATCTAATTAAATGTCTCTTCTTTGGTTTTATGTTAAGAATTTTGACCGATGCTAATATAGTCATTCAACAGTGATCACATGATTAGTATAAATATAGGGCTTTAACAAATCCAATTTACTCAGACAAAAGAAGCAATGGACTCATCCAGTAGAATTGCTCCATACGAAGCCAATTTATCAAAGCTCGGAAAAGAGGTAGTGTCCTTGGGCTTTGCTCTTGACCAAGCCCAAGCTGAGCTTCATTATGTCAATCTCGAATGAGACCGTCTATGGGAAAATTGGAAGTTGATAGAGATTACCACTCGAGCAATGTTATCCAAGCCACCCCAAGAGTCTATCACCATCGTACACCTTACCCTTAGGTCTTATGCGGCTGTTTTAAGGGATTATGAAACAAATAAATACTACTATGTTCAAGTACATTATTTTGTATATAATACTGAATATACTTTCTTGTCATTATTGATACATTGTAAATAGTCTTTAAAGTACAAATAATGTTTTTAGTTATTATTTAATTAAGAATTATATTTTATTAAATTAAGGGATTTTTGGATTAAATAATATTTTAATAAAATATAATTTTTAAGTTAATTTTTATTAAATATTAATGATCTTATAATTTTATGAATGCAATTGTAATTTTTATTAATTTTTGAAATCCATTTTTTGTCAAAACCCGTGAATTTTAGATAAATGTCGGTTTTATTTTAAAAGTGAAAATTAACATATATAGAAAATTATTTAGATAAAATAAATGTTATTTTTGGAATCAGGACATCGAAATTAATCAACGGTGAATTTTTCATAATTTTCTGAGATAGTCAAATTTTTGAGTAAAAATTAATTACTGTTTAAATATATAATGTCTTTCATGAAATCATAATGACCCAGTAGTGATGTAATAAAATACTACAATCCTTATGTTCGTACAATATATGTTTTACCATTAAAATAATTTGATTTTGTGTTTGTTTTCCATACATTTCAAAGCATTAATGGAACCATCATGACTTATTAAACACCTTGTATTTTTAAATTAATTTCCACGGGAGTATGACTCACTTCCACATAAGAAACCCTATTATTTTAAGAAGTTCGGACTTTGGCCTTATAAAATATTTTTTTCCTCTTCCCTTTTTCAAAAACCATGGGCAAAAACCATGGGATGGGTTGTGGTTTGGACTAATTTAATGTAAGGTGTCCCAAACCTAAATAATAAAGAATTCACTCACCTTTTCTATATAAACCCCCCCAAGCTCCCACTTCCTCCTCACTCAAAGCCTTTGGAGTTCGTCCAACGTGTTTCCTACTCTCTCTATAATCCTTCCAAGGTGCCCCAAGCTCCCAAGAAGCCTCTCACAAGCCTCTCTCTAGCATTTTGAAGCACGCTTCCGTGTAAGTGTTTTTCTTCCCTTCTAATTTTGTCCAATTTTCTTTAAGAGGTTTTGACCTTTTGATTTTAGTTATGAATGTTGGGGTATGGTTTCTAACCTCCCTCATACTTCCCTATTTATGTTTGAATGATGGGAGACCACTTTCTCTCTCATTAAATGCCTCCCATTTACACCCGTTACTATGCCGAAATTCTGAAATGAACTTCTCTCTCCTCTTTTACATTCAAGAAATAGTTTTGTATCATGAATATAAATTCCATTAAAAATTGTTTGGACTTGTATATATATGACCTCATTACTGTCCATTGCATGTAAATATGATGAGTTACCCCTTTCTCTCTCATCAACCATTTTTATTAATTCTTATGTCACGCCGTTACGCTGCCGAAATCGCACCGGTTTTCTAAGCCAATGTCATTGTGTAGTGAATACCATGCCCATTTCTCCATCAAGGGTATTCACCTTTATGTACATATACTTCTTGATTATAAAGTTTCATGTATGAATTCCACATTCCTTTATCGTGGAATAAATGATTATGTTTTATGAATCCATGTTTTATGATCCATATGGCACACTTATGAATGAAATGAAATGTTTAAGAAGGGTGTTCCCTTATAGTTCTCCAATGCATTGAGTAAAGTATAGTATCATGATACATCATGTGCAATGAGTGTTGACTCATGATAATTGAATTGCAACCAGGGTTTACTCGTGATTCATGTGTAATGAGGATTTACTCATGCTCCATGTGCAATGGGCCTTGGCTCGTGCTAATTCCATGTTAAGTGTTGTTGCCACATTTCCATGTTATGATTATCATGCTTTATCATGCCATTATCTTCATGTTTCTCTTATTCTCTATTGATATGCCTAATGTCTAACATGTATTGTAATCGTCATGTTATTCCATGTGTATTCCCTTACTGGGCTTTATAGCTCACCCTTTTCTTATGCATGTCCTCAGGTTATCCCATGGAATGTTAAGTACGAGGGAATGTAGTGGTCATGTAAATTAAGTTTTCAATAAAGATGTTGTATTTCATGTTTCACGTTTTTGTATAATGATCCTAAGCCCCAAAGGGACTAAAACTATCTATCTTCTTTGTTGTATCAAGTGAAGTTTTATGTAATGAATCATGTTTATGTTTATAATAAAAGCAGGGTTGTCATAATTTAAGGTATTATCTGTGTCTACTCCACCCTTGTTGCAGTACTTATAGACACAGATGTGAGTCATTCTTTCATTTTCATTGTTGTTGTTCGGATCTTAGAGATTCCTACGTAGCCGTTGGCTCAATCCTTACCATTAGAGACTCCTAGGTGAGAAGACTCGATGATTATGAACTGGTTCCAGAAGTGTGAGCTTACTCTAGGAGGCTAGAGCTTCAGCTGTGATCTTCTTGTAGCGGCATCAAGGCCTTATGATGTCATCTTAGGTATGGACTGGTTATATGCAGTCAATGATCAGATTGATTGTATTAGGCGCAAAGTGCGGTGTTTCTGCACGGAGAGGAGCATGTTCACCTTCACTGGAGAGAAGGGAACCCTTGAAGCGCAGGATGGACTTACGCAGAGGATAGGATAGCCGATCACACATCAGTTGGATAGTCTCATCCTTGGAGCAGTTGATGTGCAGAGTCCGAGTTTTCCTATTGTGGTGGATCAGTATGCGAACCTTTTTCCTGACGATGTTCCAGGACTACCTCCTCACATCGAGGTAGACTTCTACAAAGACATATACCACGGGACAACACTGATATCTACTCCAGTATATCTGATGAATCCCGCCGAGCTTCGTGAGCTGTGGGTATAGCTGCAGGACTTGCAGGGGAGGGATTCATCCGACCCAGAGTTTCACCCGGGGCTTCTCCGATTTTGTTCGCCAAGAAGGTTTATAAGAGCTTACGACTATGTGACAACTATCGTCGAGTGAATCAGGTGACTGTAAAGAACAATTATCCTTCCTCGAGGACTGACGAACACTTTGATCAGCTTAAGGGAGCACGGTGGTTCTCGAAGACAGACCTCAGTTTAGGCTATCATCTGCTCATAGTTCGAGATGAGGATGTGCAGAAGAGGACCTCCAGGTGTCGGTAGGGACACTACGAGTTCTTGTCTATTCCCTTCGGCATAACCAATGCTCCATCAGTGTTCATGAGTCTCATGAATAGGATCTTCCAGCCTTACCTCGACCGTTTTATCATAGTCATTATCGAAGACATACTAATTTACTCGACTAATGAGGAGGAGCATGCCTACCACCTGCGGGTTGTACTGGATACACTCTGAGGCCACCAGCTTTATGGTCAGCTCTTGAAGTGTCAGTTTTGGATTCTAGAGGTACACTTCTTGGGACATGTCATCTCGGAGGCGGGAGTTGCAGTGGATCCAGCGAAGATCGAGGCATTGCTTTCTTGGGAGCCAACCAGGAGCGTGATGGAGGTGCGGAGCTTCCTGGGTCTGGATGGATACTATCGGAGATTTTTTCCAGACTTATCCAGATTTTCAGCACCGCTTTTAGCCTTGACGAAGAAGGGGAAACCCTCTGTATGGTAAGAGAGATACCAGTATAGATTTCAAGAGCTGAGACAGAGATTGACCAGTGCGTCCATCTTGAGGCTATGGGAGGAGGGTGTTGGGTACGTAGTTTACTGCAACGCATCAGGGACCGGACTCGGGTGTTTCCTAATGAAGGATTGAGCAGTGATCGCTTATGGTTCATAGATGTTGAGGTAGAACAATCAGAACTATGCTACCCATGACCTAGAGTTGTCAGCAGTGGTCTTTTCCTTGAAGATGTGGCGGCACTATCTGATGGGCGAGCGCTTTACTGTCTACTCTGACCACCAGAGTCTCAGGTACATCTTCTCGCAGAAGGTCTAGAACCGGAGACAGTGGTGATGGCTCAAGTTCCTCTAGGACTACGACTTTTAGATATTTTATACTCCTGGGAAGGGGAACGTTGTAGCTGATGCTCTCAGCAGAAGATTGTGCATTCAGCTACTAGGAGAGGTGACATAGTAGCTAGCCACATTGCAGATTTCCATTGTGGATAGAGATGAAGCGGCCTTTCTACAGTCACTCACAGTCACTTTTCCACTCCTTCAGTGAGTCAGAGCGGCACATTGTGGGGACGTTGACTGTGAGACGTGATGTGCTTAGATATCCACAGGGTAGGCGCCTGATGGATTATATAATGGAGGGGAGAACGTCATCCTCTTCAGGGGACATACCATGGTACTAGTCGCACAACAGGAGGAAGTGCTGAGGGAGTTTCAACCTTCCCCTCTAGCAGTACATCCAGGAGTGGAGAAGATGTACAAGGTCCTTATATGACAGCACTAGTGGTCGGGTATGAAGAAGGTTGTAGTAGAGTTCGTTTCATGATTCCTCACTTTTCAACAAGTGAAGGTGGAGCACCAGGTACCGGAAGGATTTGTACAGCCCTTAAAGGTCCCACAGTGGAAGTGGGACGGGATATCCATGGATTTCTTGGTGGGGATTCCATGTACATCCATAGGTAACGACTCTATCTAGGTGATCGTAGACCGACTCACTAAGTCAGCCCACTTCATTCCTATCAGAGTGCAGGGATCTGTATAGATCTTAGGACACCTCTACGTTCAGGAGATCGTACAACTTCGTGGTGTGCCATTGTCTATCGTTTTTTATCAAGATTCTTGATTCACTTCCCGGCTATGGAAGGGGTTACATGAGGCCTTTGGGACGTAGCTACGTCTGAGCACCGCCTTTCATCCTCAAACAGACGACCAGATAGAGAGGACCATTTGGACTCTTAAGGGAATTCTCCATACATGTGTCCTTGAATTTGGTCATAGCTAGGAGGATAACCTACCCTTGGTGGAGTTTGCATACAACAACATCTACCACTCCACCATCTGGATGGCACCATACAAGGCACTGTATGGATGACCTTGAAGATCACCTATGTGCTGGACTGACCCTAGGGAGTCAGCACTCGTAGGACCAGAGATGGTTCGGGCTATGACGGAGAAGGTGCAGATCATCCAGGAGTGGATGAAGACTACACATAGCAGATAAAAGTCCGATGCTGATAGGAGGCAGAGACCACTAAAGTTCGAGGATGGCGACCACTTCTTCTTACGGGTCTCATCTTGACGGGGTCTACAGAGATTTGGTCTGGGCGGCAAGTTATCTCCATGTTTCATCAGACCTTTCCAGGTCCTCACAAGAGTAGGTGAGGTGGATTACCACCTGGCCCTTCCACCTCAGTTACACTGGGTGCATGACGTCTTCCACATATCAGAGCTGAGGAGATACGTGCATGACCCGACCCACATCATCGATCATGGGGAGCTTGACATCAATGACAGGGAAATGTTTGAGGAGGTCCCAGTGGAGATCGAGGATCGATAAGTGCGGGTCCTACGTGGATAGTCAATTCCTATGGTGCACATTCACTAGCATCATGGGAAACTCCAGGAGATAACTTGGGAGCGGGAGGCTCAGATGCGAGCTCAGTAACCCCATTTATTTTCCTAGTGTGTGTTGTAGCATTACAGGGACGTAAAGCCCTGAGGTGGGAGTAATGTAAAGACTTGGAAATTTCAAGGTAAATTCTTTCTCAAATACTTTGGAATTTTATGAGTCTGTGGTTTCTGAAGGCACTTGATTTCGAAGCCCGGGGTGCCCGGAATCAAATTTTGAAGTTTTGTTCGGGTACGTTTAATAAACGTATGTGCGGGTTTTTCTATCTTTTGAACTGGTGCTCGGAATTGAAATTTGAGGGCACTGATGAACTCGCATCACTAGTATTCACCTAGGGGGACCTTTACCACAGTTTCATTTTATGTGGGTTGAGAGTTAATATTTTGGGATTTATAATAAAATAAATAAAATTTGTTGTGTAAAACTTTTATTTAGAGAGATTGGTTATTTCCATCCAAGAAGAGTTATAGGTGGGGCCCACACCCACATAACCTCCCATAAGAGGATATTTTTGAGGTGGGTCCCACACGATCCTAATCCCTCCACCTCCCCTTAATCCTCCCCATTAACTCCTCTTCATCTAATTGAACAACCCCTCACTTTTGAATTTTAAAATAAATCTTCACCTTCTTCTCTCTCTAATTAATTTTTCAAACCCATGGAAAATTAATTAGGTGATTCATGTAATTAATTAATGAGGTTTGAATTATGAATTACATGTTTTAATAAAATAATAGCCTTAGCTATTATTTTATTTTTGGGGAACATGTTGTGTTGAGAGATTTTTGGGAGAGCTCTTGAGATAAGTGTTCCTCTCTTCGATAAAGAATGCCTCCGACAATGAATGACTTTCTCCCTCAACGAAGAACTCTCTACGATTCGAAGAACACAATGTTTCCAACAATGCTTATTCTTCAGGTGCACTCCGACATCGACAGAATCGACGTTCTTCATCCGCGATGCTAGACCTCCGTTGTGCATGTCTTCCGCGACTCGATGACGTGCGACCTCAATTTCGAGGTAGAGTAATTATGATCAATTTTAATTGATTAAAACTGTTCTTGTTCTTTGTTGAAAAACATGGTTTGAATTTTCCCAATTTCTACCCCCTATTTTGGAGGGCGCGGGCCAAATGCACACGGCCCGACAACCCTCCATAGTCTCATTGTTTGTGATTGAGGCGCGTTGGAAGAGGCGGCGACGGGAGAAGCGGTAGCCGTGCACCAGCCGTGTCTGGAAAAACCATGCCCTGCAACCACGGGGCCGCTCGACCGAAGGGGAATTGGTCGGACGAAGCTGGCCTAGCCAAAGGGAGGTCGCATTACCTCAAGGGGCGCCGCGCTGCAGATGACCGCAGCCCGCAATCCGTGGGCCGCTTCGGCGGCGAACCGGCCGGCTCGTCAGCCGGCCGGGTGAAGAAGCCACGACACACGAAGTTTCCATGCAGCTGGATCATGGCCTTCCTGAGTGGGCCTCTTGTGCCAGGATGTTCGGACAGCTGGTTGGGAGGGCGACGCCACTTGGCGCTGCCGGTTCGGGAAAGCGCCCCCCCCCCCCCACCTCAGACCGCTCAGCCCTTCGGGCCGAGCCGCGCGATACATCGGGCCAGTCTGACCCTCTGCCAGGTCGGACCCACCAAAATTGGGTTGACACAACCCACCATCCCACTGGGATTAACAGGTTGGGCCCGATATAACTTAAACGTGATTATCATTAAGACCGCGCGTCCGATCGACGTGCCTTCTGCGGCACTGGGACCCTCATGACATACCAGTCCTTTTGCGATACTCTAAGTGAGTTTTGGATGAATTTAAAAAAATTCCGGGTTTGGGAAGACTGTAATTCCAACCGGGCCCCTGGAACAGAAAATTCAAAATCTCTCAGATCGGGCGTCCAATTGACGTACCATATGTCGCATTGTGTTCCTTCTGACGAGACAGAACATCGGGATACATCAACTCTGGACTTCGTGTCTGTTGATGTATCGACCCCTTTTCTCGAGGATCAGACTCTCCCAGAAGAGAGCGTGTTATGTGCAGGAACCCTAGAGCTGGCTGCGACTGCAACGACTACCATACTAGAATCCATCGTGCGTTCAGCGATGAAAACTACCATACTGGAATCCTCCGTGGGTTCGGCGATGATGACTACTGTACTGAAATCCTCCATGGTTTCGATGGTGATGACTATTGTTCTTGTATACTACGTGGGTCTGATTGTTTTAATTCTGTTCTAGTGCCCTACGTGGGTCCGACAGAGTAGCTGGTCTAGTATCCATCGTGGATGTGACAGCCTAGCTGGACTAGTATCCTATGTGGGTCAGCTAGCTTATATGAATCAGTGACTACATCTGATCATCTCTATCACTTTATGAAATATGTATACCTGTGTGATATGAGTCTTGAATTTCAATCATTATCATCGATGTGATTGACTTCTTTCTTTTGTGGACTGGGTTGTGCTTGGGATCGAGTGTTAGATCAGAACTGGGATTGATAACTTAGATATATGTATGGGCATATACCTAAATATAGTTGGTTGATACTTCGTGATTGTATCTTTTCATTGTGATTTAGCCTTCATGGATTCTGGGAGACCTTTGGGGGTATTGGGGTCCCTATTAAGTATTGTTATACTCACCCCTTCACGGGCTATGCCCGAACTACGTTGTTTTGGATGTAGACGATAGACAGCACTGATCGTGGTTGAGACTTGTGGAGCTGGACGGTACCCGGAGGTGGACCACTTGGCGGGCTGTACACGGAGCGGACGGACGGACCTGTGGTACCGAGAGGACCATCTGTACACACCCTTCAGGTGGGATTCCTAGAGGACGACTTAGTGGTTGTTGTTTTACTTTTCTATTGTTGTACTATACTTTCAGTTGTACTATACTTTTTAGTTGGGTTTGTATTCTGTCCCTTTTACCTTTAAGCACTTACTCTGTATTCAGTATTACATTGTGTTTACTTCATATTGCGTACTCTGTTGTGTTTTTTTACAATTATAAAAGCAATGCCTTCCATTTTTATCAGGATTTACACCTTTGGTGATAGTCACTAGCCCCTGGCCTATGGAAGGTGGGCTTTGGGTAGTCACGGCAGGAGCCCCGAGGACGCATCGTGACATTAAAATACATCAAAGGATGTTGACATAGATTAAATCAAAACTATTTCAGAGAAATATCTCATTCTATTTTGAAATTATTTATAAGTCATGTAATTATAAATGAAATCATTTATTTTGAAAATATTCTTATAAGTTTTTAAGGGATGCTTCGAAGGTTTTGTAATGACAGAAAATTTCCTCACCCACCATATAAGTTAAAAAAAATCATTCCTTAATTTTGTTTAAAAGTTCAAAAAGTACCTTGTTTGGAAAATGATAGAAAGATTCCTTTAAAAATATTTTATAAAAATTCAAACAAGGGTATAAATGACTTTAACCCATATTCTAGGAAATAGTAAAAATGTTTTGAAATACATTTTTAAGAAACACGGATGTGGATGATAAAGATGTCCCAGTAGATACTCACGTATAAACAACCTCAGATAATAAATATATTGTAAATTTAAATCATACCTTGTAATTTTTATTGGTTAATGGTACTTTAACCTCCAGTATAATGGTTAAATCATTGGTAATATCTTATACAAGAACTACCTATATAAATATGATATCATATATGATCTTCTAAATTTTAATTGTTAATGATATTTCTGTACTATCATTGTTTTGGGAGTTAAAAGATTTGATTTCCATTATATGTTTTGTTATGTAAGTAATGTTTCTTATGTAGAGGATGTATTTGATTAATATATAGAATTATATTAAGTTCTTTAAAAATAATTTCTTATCATCAAATGATAATTATTCTTGAATTGTTACGATGGATAATGAATCTCATTGCGTTCGTGGAGACGGTAATCTGTACGTACGCACGAGCGATAATATCTTTCAATTGAAGGTGAAATCTTATATAATTGGATGTTATATCATATATACAGAATAATTAACATGTAATATTTATTATTTACATCAATCATATATCATTATTACACCCATCCAAATATTGCAGTATTGAATAACAACTACACCACGACGTGGAGACGGAAAACCATACGTACGCACATATGGTGACTTTATCATTCAAAGGATGGATAAAATAATGAATATAATTATGACACTTTTATAATAACATCACAGTATGTATTCAGTACTGTATTTATTATTTTGGTGTGGAAACAACAAAGAAATAGGAAGTGGAAGAAGAAGAAGATAACTTTGCAAGAGGTGATTAAAAGATTACTTCTTTTCAGGTGATTCCTTTTGATTTGATCATAAGGGCTCCATAGATTGGATTTCTGAACAAATTTGGTCATCTTGGATTATATAAGGGTATTTGGGAGGATATTTGAGGAGGTTTTGGACAATCCAAATAGCTTTTAATGTGTGATTTTGAGAGAAGGGGAAGTTCCCTTTTATTAGAGAGGTGAGGGGCACCTTAGGTAAATCTTGAAATATTATTTTATAATAAATTCATTTTCGGTTTATAATGGCTCAAAAAAGATTTATTTAGAGGATAAGGTAGGTATGGGTCAAAAAAATCTCAAATAATATGTTTTATATTGGTTTAAATACCCATATTAACCTTATATTTTAGATTTAACTCTTAGTTAAATAGTTTAACTTTTACCATGTATTCTTGTATTATTATAATAAATTGTTAAAAAACTTACTATAAAAAGCCAAGAGAACCCCAAGTTGTTAATTATTGATATATCTATTCTTATATAAGTCCTTTGGAAAAACCCTAGATTTTTAAGAATATTATATCATTTAATTATATAGTATTTGTTTTATAAAACCCTTTATGTCAATTTTGACACTATTTGGTATTTGATTTTTGTGAAAGTAATAAAAACATTATAACTAGGAAAAAAATTATTTAATCAACCCTAAGATGTCATATTAATCTATAAATTTCGTGGAATTCATCAAAATTATAAATTTACATTTATGTTTATATTTATAATATCAATTATTTTAATATATCATTAATAAGGTAATTACTACATCATCATTGGGTCATAAATAATTTTAAATATTTAATGTATAAGAATTATAAATAAAATACAATGTTGTAGGAAATATTTTTTTCTTTCTAATGAATATTTATAGCAAATATTGCTTATATATAACTCTATATTAAAAAATATTTAGTTATTTAAAGCTAAATTTAACACTTTTAACTCTTCTTTGAATAAAATAATAATAAACGTCATAATCTAATCTAGGTTGATCAAAAGGATCATATTTTATTCCTAAGGTTGATTTTAAATTATATTCATAGAAGCGGTAAAATTACGTTTTATAAAAATTTGCAAATGTCCCTATAAGGTGGGCAAAATACGATAAAAAGTTCAATAAAATGTTATATATCTAAACTTATTATAAAATGACTTCAATAAATTATATTGGACTAATATATGTATTATATATCTATTCTGAAAATAAAAAAAATTTAAATTTAAAATAATTTTTTAAATAAAAAGTTGAATTTAAAAAATAACGCAGTGTTTTTTCCTATTAATCAAAAATTGAATGTTCTCATAAAAATAATAAAAATCACCCTAACCTAATTTTGATATTCCGAATCCAAAAATGAAGTACATTTTGAAAAATAAAATGTATACAATTTCAAAATTTTTGTATTACTATTCATAACTGCTTTTTAAACGGCTTGTTTGATTTGTCGTGATGTGCTAGAACTCAAAGCTGCGTACATCACAAGTTATTGTATTATTCAAACAGAAGTGTATTGTGGAAGCTTGGGGTGTTACATTCTTCCCTCCCTCAAATAATTTCATCCTTGAAATTTATATAATATCACTGCAAAAAAAGATTCGGGTGGTTCTTAATCATAAGTTCCTCGGATTCCCACATCGCATCTTCAATCTTATAGTTTCTCCATATAACCCTTACCAGAAGAGTCATCCAGTTTCTCAACACTTTTTCTCTGGTATTAATAATCTTTATTGAATCTTCATAATAAGACAGATCAGGTTCCAGTTCTAATTCTTCATAGGTGAGTACATGCATTGATCAGGCATGTATTTTCTCAATAGTGATATGTGGAACACCTAATGAACTTTGGAGAGACTTGGCGATATTTCCAAATGGTAAGCTACAGCCCCAATTTGTTTTAGAATTTTAAAAGGTCTCATGTACCCGGGACTTAATTTACCCATCTTATTGAATCATATAACTCCCTTCTATGGAGATACATTCAAAAAAACATGATCTCCAACCAAAAATTCCAAAACCTTCCTTCTATTATCGTCGTAGTTCTTTTTCCTACATTAAGAAACTTTGATATGGGTTTAGATAATCTTCACCTTTTCCATTTTTTCCTCCACATGTTCTGGGCCAACAAGTTTTCTTTCACCAACATGATACCAACAAGTTAGTGTGCGACATCTTTTTCCATATAACACATCATATGATGCCATCTAAATACTTGAATGGAACCTATTATTATATATAAATTCTACCAGAGGTAAATATTGATCCCACATACCTTGAAATTTAAGTGAGCAAGATCTCAACATGTCTTCTAAGGTATGAAAAGTTTTTTCTAATTGTCCATTAGTTTGAGGGTGGTAGGTGGTGCTTAAACAAAGTTCAGTATCCAGGGCTTTCTGAATACATTTCCAAAATCTTCATGTAAAATGGAGATCACAATTAGAAACAATAGATAGAGGTACACCATGTAGTCTTACAACTTCATTAATATATAGGTATTCTAAACGTTCAAGTGGTAAATCTTCTCTTATAGAATGAAAATGTGCTGACATGGTATAGCGTTCAACAATGAACCATATTGAATCATTCCTTATAGGAGTCTTTGGTAGCCCCATGACAAATTCCATCATAATATCATCCCCTTTCAACTCAGGTATGAGAATAGGTTGAATAACTCTCCAGGATGTTGTCTTCTAGCCTTAACCTATTGAAAAACCATACATCTTGACACATAATCTGAAATCTCCCTCTTCATGTTGTCCAAACAAAAATGTTCCTTCAAATCTATATACATTTAAGTGCTACCAGGGTGTATAGAGAAGTTGGAGCTATGAGAAATGTCCAAAAATTCCCTTTTCATAACAGGTATATCGGGAACACAAATTCTCTTCCCAAATTTCAAAATCTCATCTTCATACACGAAGTCAATCAATCTCCCATCATTCATAGTTTTAATTTTCATTTGAAACTTCTCATCATCGGATTTAGAACTTTTTCTCCTTTCTAGTAAAGATGGTTTGGAAACCATTTGAAAAAGTATTGATGTTTCACCTTCCATGATTATTCCCATATCCATCTTTACTCGATCTATGAAAATAGGATCCTTTTCAACTCTCTTCATGTTCAGAACTCCATGATCCTTTCCTCTCAAAGAAACATCCATCTTATTTTCCTTCCTCGAGTGGTAGTGTATAGTGCAATCATAATCCTTGAGTAGGTCGAGTCATCTCCTTTGCCTCATTTTGAGTTATTTTTTTGAGAAAATATACTTCAAACTCTTGTTATCAATATAAATCTCACATTTTCACAATAGAGATTGTGTATCCATATCTTCAAATTAAATATTACAGCTAATAACTCAATATCATGAGTGGTATTTTTTTCATATGTTTTTAGCTGATGTGATGTATGCGAAATAATTCTATCATTCTATATAAAGGCACAACCAAGTCCATTATTTGAAGCATCATTATAAATAAAAAACCCATAATTCCCTGAGGGAAGAATCAAGATAGGATAATTTACTAATATTCTCTTCAGTTCTTCAAAACATTCTTCAAACTCTTCTATCCAAACAAATTTAACCCTTTATGTGTGATCTTGGTTAATGGGTTATCCAATTGGGAAACATTCTTAGTGAAAGGCCGATCATATCCTGCTAAACCGATAAAACTGTGTACCTCAGTAATAATCGTTGGTGTTGTCCATTCTTGTATTTCTCTTGTCTTTGAAGGATCAAAAAATATTCCATCCATAGAGAAAATATGGCCAAGAAAAGAAATCTCCTAAATCCCGAATTCACCCTTGCTAAACTTCTCATATAATTAATATCTTCTAAGAGTCTTTATAATATTACACAAGTTATTTTCATAATATTCATAGATTTTGGATTATAACAATATATCATCAATAAATACCACTAAAAATTCATTAAGATATTCCTTAAAACTGTATTCATTATATCTTGGAAAACATATGGTGCATTAGTTAGTCCAAAAGGCATTACTCTAAACTTTTAATTACTATACCTGGTATGAAATTTTGTCTTCGGAATGTCCTCCTTCTTCACACACAACTAATGATATCCATATCGAAGGTCAATCATTGAAAAATATTGATCTCCATAAATTTGATCAAATAAATCATCAATTCAAGGTTGGGGAGACTTTTTCGTTATTTTTATAGCCTTGATCTCCCTGTAGTCAATGAAAAACCTCATAGATCTATCCCTTTTCATAACAAAAAGAATAGGGTCTCCCCATGGAGAAAAACTAAGGTGAATAAATCCTTTATTACTCAATTCGTCTAGTTGTTCCTTTAGTTCCACTAATTCCACAATGTCCATTCTATAAGGCATCTTCGATATTGGCCTTGAACAAGGAATTATTTCAATGAAAATCTCAATTTCCCATTCTAAAGGTTGTCCAAGTAAATCCTATGGAAACATGTCAACATATTCTTGAAAAATAGGTACATCCTCTATTTTAACATTACTTTCCTCAACCGTAGTTATTTCATTCTCTTCCTCACCAATAATTGAATTTAGTATAGCTACTGGGGGTGGATCTAGATAAGAATTTGATGGTTACAATTCTTCTCTAAAGATAAGGTACTCATTATCATCATCAAAAATTGTAACCTCTTTTTTCTTACAATAAATTTTTTCATCTTGTTCTGAAATCCAATCCATACTGAGGATTATTTCAAATTCAATCATTGGTATGATGATGAGATTTGTAGATAATGTACATTTATATTCACTAATGGAAACTAGTTCACAAATTTTTTTTTCAATGATACTTCCCTTAGGAGATTTGACAGACAAATACCTTATTAAATCAAATTGGAAATAAATAATTTTATTAGGAAACATGGAAGATATGAAACAATGAGATGATCTAGAACCAAATAAAGCATTGGCTAAATTTGAGGAAACTATTAAATTACCTACCTCCATGGTATTTAGTGCTTGATCCTCAGTAGTAGTGATCATATAATATTTTCCTTGCCCCATTTGCCTTTTCTGAGGTAAGTTTCTTTTTCTCTTAGTACACTCATTTTCATAATTCCCAATTTCTCAACAATTTTAGCGTTCAACATTGACATCAACTTTCTTTCCCTTAAAATCATGAGCTCGGTGTCCTTTTTCACCACACTTATAACAGAATTTCATTCCCTTTAGGAAAGTACCTGGGTGTTTCTTCTCACATTTACTACAAGATGGAAATTCAACTTTTCCCTTCCTCCACTTGTTTCCATTTCCAATGTGTTTAGCAGATCTCTTCTTCTCCTGCATTGATTTAAATTCGTAAGACTTATAGAATTATTTTTCTGTATTGATAGCAAATGAGACTATATGTTCATATGAAGAAAAGGATTATGAGACTAATGATCAACACAGAAATGGTTTTAACCCATCAAATAATCGATCAATATTACTCCTTTGGTTTTGTATATAATTTGTAGCATGCTTGATAACCTTGAAAAGTTATCCTCATACATTGTGACATTATCATCCTTATTTTTCTTTAGACTGAGAAATTTCCATTCAATATCTTCTTGATGGTCACAAGGAAAGTATTTTTCTAATAAAATCTCATTAAACTCCCTCCATTCAATATTTGATACTATATAACCTTACTTTGTATTTTGAATCAATGACCACCACAGATCTTCATCTCCTGTGAGGCGATAAACTGCAATGAATACTTTTTCCCTTTCGCTACACCCCAAAAGAATGAAATATTTTCTCTAAGGAACATATCCATTCCTCAGCTACAAATGGATTTGTAGTCCCATTGAATGTTGGTGGTTGTTGCCTCATGAATCGGTCTAACATTCATCCTCAGCATTGTGGATCAGGGTGCTCTATACGGGTAAGGTTATTATGCATAACCTGAGTGAGTTGTCCTAGTGTGGTTATAAGCCGATCAGCACCAGTTGCATCACCATCTCCACTATAATTATCTTGAGTAGGATTGTAGTACCTACATGGATTACTTGTTTTGATACGATTCTCATTCCTTTTACTTGGCCCCATTTCTAAAAAATGGCATACACTAGAATAGTTTATGAATCGCAATACATAATTCCAAACTTTTAAAACACTTAACATAAATTGAATAGTTTATTGATATAATCCATAAAAATAAAAATGTTTTCTTTATGGATGTATATACTCATAGATCCTTCTTAATGGCTTGTAAATAAAATGTGAATTATCCTAATCATATCCCCTAGTAATTTTATAACCAAGATTGTAGCAAGGCCCATTTTTGTACACCAGGATACCCCAAGTCAAGCCTGAAACTCCTTGTCGGATTTTTCACTCCTAGGTACATCTATGCCAGAGCCACCTCTACATGCTCGTATCCAGATAGGGATGTATTTTCTTTGAAAACCCACCTAATATTTATGATACCAAAGTTATTGGATGTCCTTTTACACTAATCCTCAATGTGTATCTTATAGTAATGTTCTCTAATAAGAGTTTTTCTAAATCTAGTTTCCAAGGATTGTACTAAACCTCCTCTAATACCAACTGTAATGCCCATACCCCAGTCACCAAAAGTCGGTTCATTATTACATAACATTTTCATGATACAAGTAATCATGTCCCAAAAGACCAATTAGTTTAATATCCACAAAACTACTAGATACATACTTGAGTTTTACATTACATCGTGAAATAAAAAACAAAATTATGTCCCCTTTGAACACAGTCATGTCCTCTAGCAAATTCCTATAGGTTAATTGTATTATACTTCTTCTCATCATGGGAAAAATAAAACATACAAAGGGGTGATATTAGATGCTCAGTAATGATAACAATATAGCGGAAAAATTCATAAATAGGCATAAAAATTTAAGGTAATGTATAAGACTTAAATACAAGCCTTTTTAACATAAACATCAGCATAATATATAAAATATAAATAAAATAATTCAATTTACTTATTCACATGGATATTCTAAGAGTCTAATAATCACATTTAATATCAATATCCAATTTCATAATGTTGTAATGCATAATTCCGGACATCATAACCACATAGACAACGTATCATTCCAAGACAACAAATAAAGATTTTGTTATGGCCTTGTGCCAAGACACTACTTTGTCTCATGAGACCTAAAAATGCATCAAGGAGCTATAGTGGGCTCTACCCTTCATTTATTATGTCCAATGCATCCCTCATATGAAAATTTTGAAGCATAACATAAACATTTTTATTAATACTAGCATAAGAATTATTAATACTGAAACCATAAACCAAGAATTGTATAAATATAACAAATCCAGAGTCAAATATATCACCAAACCTTCAATACAATATGGATGACTCTATCATAATAAATCAACTTCCGACAGGTGTAAAATCCATTATAGGATGTTGACATAGATGAAATCAAAACTAATTGAAAAAAAATATCTCTTTCTATTTTGAAATAATTTAAATGCCACATTATTATAAAATAAAACATTTATTTTGAAAATATTCTTATAATATTTTATGGGAATCATTGAAGGTGTCATAATGGTGTAAAATAGCCGCACCCTCCGTATAAGTTAACAAATATTCTTTCCTTAATTTTGTCGAAAAGGTCACAAAATACCTTGTTTGAAAAATGAAAGAAATATTCCTTTCAAAACATATTATAAAAATTCAAAGAAGGGTATAAATGAATTTAACCCACAGTATAGAAAATAGTAAAAATGATTTCAAATACATTTTTAAGAAACAATGATGTGGATGATAAATATGTCCTAGTAGATACTCACGTATAAACAACCTCGTATAATAAAGAGATTGTAAAATTAACCCTTAACATGTACTTTTCCATGGTCGATGGTACAATAACCTCATGTATAATTGTTAAATAATTTTTACTAATTTATAAAAGAACTACATATAAATATATTATAGAATATATGATCTTATAATATTTATTTGTTAATTATATTTCAGTAGTATCGTTGTTTCGGGTGTTAACCGATTTTTTTCCTTTATATGATTTGTTACATAAGTCATGTTTGTTATGGATAAGATGCATTTGACTCATATCCATAATGATAATAATATCTTTAAAAATTATTTTTAATCATTAAATTAAAATTATTTTTTAATCGATACTATAGGGAATGAATCCCATCGCGTTTTTGGAGATGGTAATTCGTACGTTTTCATGAGCGTCAATATCATACAATTGAAGGTGAAATCGTATATAATTGGATGCCATATAATATATACAGAATTATTAACATGTTATATTTATTATTTAAATCAATTATACATTTTTATTTCACCCATCCAAATAATGAAGTAATGAATAACCCCTACACCACAACGTGGAGACGGTAAGCTGTACCTACGCACGTATGGTTACTTTGTCATTCATAGGATGGATAAAATAATGAATACGGTTGTTCCATTTTTATAATAACATCATTGTATTTATAAGGTACTGGATTTATTATTATTTTTTGGAAACAACAAATAAAGAGGATGTGGAAGAGGAAGATAACTTCGAAAGAGGTGATGAAATTATTACCTCTTCTTCAGAAACTTCTTTTCGATTTGATCAAAAGGGTCGTTTATGATGTACTTATGATCAATGGAATTCATATAGGATGAAGTTAGGGTACTTTGGATTTTTTGAGTAGTGGTTAGATATGCCAAATGGATTTGGAGGTGTGATTCTAAGATAAAGGGAAGTTCCCTTTTATAATAGAGGTGAGGGTCACCTTAGGTAAAGATTGAAATATTATTTTATAATAAAATCATTTCTAGTTTATAAATGCTCCAAAAGGATTTATTTCGAGTCCAAGTTGGTTATTGGTCGAAAATAGCTCAACCAATAGGTTTTAGACAGGTTTAGGTGACCATATTAACCTTATCTTTTAAAATTAACTCTTAGTTAAATAGTTGAACTTTTACAATATATTATTGAATTATTATAATAAATGGTTAATAAACATACCATAAAAACAAAATTTAATGAAAAGTGGTTAATTATTGACATATCTAACCTTATATAATTCCTTTTTCTGAACCATATATTTTTATGAATATTTTATCGTTTAATTATATTGTATTTTTTAATAAAAATCATTTTTGTCAATTTTGAAACAATTTGGTATTTTATTTTTGTGAAATTCATAAATACATTATTAATTTGAAAAAAAATATATTTAATAAACCCTAACATGTCAAATTATCATATAAAAGTTTTCAAAATCATCAAAAGTTTAAATTTACATTATTCTAATATTTATAATATCAATTATTTTAATCTCTCTTTAATAAAGTAATTACTGCATCGTCATTGTTTCCAAAATAAATTAAATTATTTAATGTATAAAATTTATAAATAAAATACCATGTTTTATGAAATATTTTTATCTTTATAATGAATATTTATAGTCGAATTTATCTTATGTATAACCCTATATTTAAAATGTTTTAGGTATTAAAAGTTAAATTTAACATTTTTAACTCTTCTTTAAATAAAATAATAATAAATTTCCTAATATAATCCAAGTGGATAAAAGGGATAAAATTTAATTCCTAAGGTTTATTTTGGTCGAAATACACTTATCCCAAAGAATTAGAACATGTTTTTTGGTAATTATAATATCATTTTTACCTTTAATTACCCTATTTACTTTTAACTGTGGTAAATAAAAGTCAAAACTATTCACCTCAAATTATATTGATCTTATTAAACCACATTTGAATTTCTGATATCAACCATGTGTCTCATAGTATTGAAATTCAATTCACATAATCTATAAAATTACATTTTATGCAAATTGCAAATGTGCCAAAAAGGTGGGTAAAAGATGGTAAAAAGTTCGATAAAATTTTATATATCTAAACTTATTATAAAATGACTCGAATGAATTACATTTTACTAATATAGATATTATTTATCTATTTTCACATTAAAATAATTAAAAATTAAAAAAAATTATTTAAATAAAAATCAGTTTTAAACAATAATGTAGTGTTTTCCACTATTCATCAAAAATTGAAAGTTCTCAGAAATATATCAAAAATTCACCCTAAGATAATTATGATATTCTGAATCAAAAAATATAGTCCATTTTGAAAAATAAAATTTATAAAATTTTAAAAAGTGGGTATTACTATTCATAACATCTTTTTAAATGGCTAGTTTGATTTGTCGTGATGTGCTAGAACTCGATGTTTCATACAGCGCAAGCTATTGTATTCTTCAAAGAGAAGTGTACCTTGGAAGCATACAGTTGTAAATCGTGGTTAACTATGAAGATCTTGTCTTCTCTGACACTACTCTATGTTCTAGGTTCTTTGATCATTTCTAGGGTGGTTGGGTGAGATGGATTCCATGGTTCCGTTGGGATGTGTTTGTGTGAGTGGGTGGGTGTTCAAGGTTTCATGATTGTCGTTGTCTTCTCAATTTTATAGGTTCATTCAGTGATGGTTTAATTTTTTTGTTGATTACGTGCCAGGTGATTTCTGTTCTTCTTCTTCATCGATGTTAGTGGTGTTATGTGTTTTTACTAGTACGTGGGAACTTCTTCTGATGTTGAGGTGCAACAAGGGTGATGTTGATTCTGTCCTGGAGGTACTGATTCTGACCCACAACCTGTAACTATGTTGTGGTGGTGAAAAGAGGGGTGTTCATGTTTCTTGCACAGTTCAAGGTTCCCGCTACTCGCAAGGTTTCATGTTCTCCTAAACAATGTGGTGCGATAGTTCTATGATTGAAAGTTTCAAATTTAATTTTGAATCGTCAAAGGTGGTTCATAGTTTGATTCTTTTTTTCGATGGGATCGAGGATGTTATCTCTTATTGTCATATGTTTGAACTGTGGCTTATACTTTTGGTATGTTTTTCTATGTTTGAATTTTAATGTGAGGTTCCCACTTGTCCAAAATATTTTTTATTTTGAATATAAAAAAATGGATTCGGAGGATGACGAAAATTTAGATTGAATAATTACTTTATTTTTATAGTAATAATTAACATATAATACCCGTTTTCAATTACGTTCAGAAAACAATAGTTTCATGTTTTTGATGGATGGTGAAAAAATCAATGAGATGTTACGTACCCATATTGATGACGTGCTTCCTGATGATCAATATAATGACTTCTCATCCGACCTATAAGTTCGTGTCACTACATAATCAACCTTGAGGGGTCATTGTCTAGCTAAATTGGTGATTTATTACCCTATTCCTCTGATATGTATACCTCTTGTATTTTATGCACGCATGTGGAGGTTTTTTAGTTGGTTGTTTTAATTAATTTTAAATAATATTTACCAGTTTATATATACACTAATTTTTTTTTTATTTGTAATACTACCTATTATATTTCACATACAGATGTTGGATTGGTAGGTGAGATTCTATGTAATTATTTTTCCAGACCATGGTTGACATGGGGTCATATTCCCATTAATTTTCATCATTTCAGGTTTGGTCAATGGATGTTATATAAATAAATAATATTCATTTTTAAATTTATTTAATTATTAACAGTATATTATTAATTATTTTAAGAGTTGTGGTATACCTGCAATGATAGTAAGAGTTCCTCAATTTGAGAGTCATGGGATATTAGTATGTATGAATGTTATTGTCATTTTAAAAAAAATGAGAAAGTGATCCATAGAGAGAACTTTATTGACATTTTTTAGCATTTTTACTATAGTCATCAACCTGATTACATGCCATTCCATGTTTTTGATGGATTGTGATCCAACTGTATAGGAGATAGTTTTTAAAGGATGTTTTTATCAGGGTAGTAGAACCAAGGGATATATGAGGTTACACATAAATCTGGCAGTCAAAGCATTAGTATTCATCGATTTCATATAGTAACTATTTTTTTAATAATTTATATATAATTTTAATATTAAATTATTACATTATATTCATATAGGGGGTTGAGAATCCCAATGTTTTAGAATTAAATATTTTTAAGAAGATTTACATTGATCCTAATACTAATGTGATTACTGATGATTAATAGTGCTAGATTGTGGTTAGTATAATTGTTTTTGTTTTTTAAAATTACATTAAATTAATATTTTAACAATTTTAATTTCAAATTTAATTTAAAGGAGGATTATGAGACAAAATAATTTCTTTCATATGCGATTCAGGCTGAGACAAATTTTTAATACACATGTGACGTGGAATCTTGGATGATGGTGATCAACTATAGTACTGAGAAATGCCTGGTTATTGGTTTTGGTTATTCATTTAAATCTATTGGTTATTATAGTACTAATGAGTTTCCACCCTCCATCTTGAGTGGATCTCATGTAGATTATTCATCGTCATTTTAATAGTATGAAGAGAGGACATGATCTTAGGTATAGATTATAGAGAGCACACATTGATATCTGAATAAGATTCATCTAAAAGTGTGGGTGGAGGAGGATAAGGAGCATCATTAAAAAGGGCATCAACATTAGTCAATACTGGAGTATATGCAATGGATTTAACATGGTATTGGGAGGAAGTTTCCTCCACCTATTACTTTATATGATCCTCCCCCTCTAAAGTTACATTTTTTATAAACATATTACATTTATTTTTATAGGAAATGTTATATATATATATATATTTATATTTAAAAAAATTGTTTTTTATTTTTCATTTTGGGTTATGGAAGTATGATTCCATTGAAAACGTTCATTAGTGATGCAAATTATCATCCTTAATAACCTTTTGTTATGGAAATATGATTTCTTCATGCATAACATTTCTTTCTATTATTAGAGGGGGCATCAAAAAAACTATATATGATGGGGGAGGTAACTATTGTGAAAAAATGTTTTTGTGATTCCATTATATTCTGTTGGTCAATTGCAACAAATACACATAAAAATTACTTTTTTTAATGGGAACCCATCTCAATTGACCCATTATCAATATTTCATAATCTATTAGTGGTGTTGACTATGGCCTCCATGAAGGTGACAGGTTTTATTTTTATGTTGTTGTTTCATTATCAACCTCCCTTAAAAAAAATTCTTCACCTAAAATATTGAGACATAATACTTTTACCCATATCATTACACGATATTAAAAAAATATCCATTTATTATAAACCAAGGATCGAAAAATGTGTTGTCTTTGGATGTCTAGTTACACAAATAGAAAACATGAAAGTGAAATAAAACCTCTTTATTTTAAACTTCATAATGAACTCTTAACCTCCCATGAGCCCTAAAACTGCATAGGCTAATGGAATATATTGAAAAAATAGTGATCAATAAAGCCTAATAAGGGAATAAGTATGGAAATTAAGTATAAAATGTGACTAAGAAGTGATAACATGATAACATAAAAGGAATGGATCATGAAAAATCATATACAGAAATAACATAAAAATTTATAGAATAATGACATCATGTAAATATAGAATTGTGGTGGAAGCATATAAATAGAAATAAACATGATTAAAGAATAACTACAAAGATGATATCACATGGTTGACAGTGTCACATAATGGACTAGTCCTACTCCATAATCTCATACATAAGGTCTCATGAGAAAAAAAACATTACCCAAGTCTTCGGAGAACTATATGAATCCACCCATCATAACATGTACATGAAGATGTCTTCCAAATTAATAAATAAAACATTTGGTATAAACATAAATATTATTCCTGGAAAGAAATGTGTTTTTGTTATCATTTCATAAGGCATTACAAAAGGGTGATTCCTTATGTTTTCCATGATTTAAGGGTTTAGATCATTTTTGGACATTAGTTAAGGAAAAATAATAATAGATGATGATAAATGATTTCCAAATAATGTGATTATGTAAAATTGAGTAGATAAATCCATTTCAAAAAGTTCCATTAATGCAAGGCTTTTTGAAAATTTGTAACACATCTTTAAAAAGTGTAAAAGAATAATAATTTATATAAATAAAGAAAATTATATAAATTGTTTTTCCATGAAAAAATGAATTATTTTAGAAAAAAAACTTTTTTAATAATATATTTTATGGATTGTACTTGAAAATGGAGAAGAAATAGAGAAATTCTCATTAATCAGGTTTTCTTTTCAAGAGGAATTAAGAAGGTAACCTTTTAAAACATGTATTCACACATAAAATAAAGTTAAATTAAGATAGATATTTATATTTAAGACATATTTAAAGAATTAATAATATTTAATTAAGAATATTGTAGTGATGAATTAAGCTATGAGTGAAAAATCATAACCCAAAAAGAAATAGGGGGTTTGGAAGGATCCCTTACCTTATGTTCCAGAATCATTCGACACATGACCATAATGTTTTGAATGACAAAATTTGATTCATTAATTACATTTTTAATAACCTCTTACTTATATATTATATTTAAGTTATTTTTATTATGTATATTTCTGGATATTTTGATGTGATATATAGTTAAATTTCAATTTTCCTAGAGCATTCATTTCACAGATTCAAGGTCTGATCACTTGTATACAATTATGGAATTTCCTGTAAAATGGAACTAAAACTAAAAAATTGAAATGAAATGGTATTAATTTACTTATAGAAATTTAAATGGTCCCAAATATCCATTTGTGTTCTAATATAGTAGTAGTTATTTATGTAAAAATCTTAACATTACATGGTTAGTTCATTTAGGTATTTTTACTAACCATCATGATCTGGATTTGTTTTATATAATATTATTTCTACATATTATTTACGTAACATCAAAGAAGTTATATTAGAATTATTACCATATTATTAAATCATAATAATATTTTTATGACCATACTTGAAGATGCTAATGGAAAATAAAAACTCATTATCCACAAAAATGTTCAACCAACATAATATGAACAATGGTTTCGTTCTTAGAATATGATGAGGAAATAAGTTAATGGAAGATAGATATTATTTTAGAACCATGAAATTATAGTATATATATTATACTATAGTCATTAATTCATTTTTTATGATTTAATTGAGGGTAAGGTAGATGAACAAAAGAATTTAAAGGATGTAGTTTGAGAATTTTAACTCTTCAATGAAGCCTCTTTGAAGGACGCCTTAAGGCACCTAGAATTGGTATTTTGGTGAGACCATATAAACTATGATGTGGGGGGATTTTTTGAGTAGAGTGTTGGGTAGATTTTTGGAAGGCTCCAAGGCCTGGAGGTTGTGAAGAAAATGAGTGGTATTTATAAGGGGTAGATAGGAGTGTTTTTGAGTTTTATATACATTAGTTTATTATTTTGTCTCGTGACTACCAGTAGTATTTATTATTATTACTATATACAATAACTCGTGTATGTGAGTTCAAACTAATTGGTTCTTATATTATCCATGACATAGAAATTTATTTATTTATCTTGTAATGGTAAATATCATAATTTACTGAATTTCAGTATTCACAAAAAATTTACCTATTTTTGAAAAAAAACAAAAAAATCAAACTAACAATTTTTTGATCCTTATATATCAAAAATAAAATATATTTTATGAAAAAAAACTTCTAAATATGATAAATTTAATTTTTAAATAAAATAAACATTTATTTGGAAAATTCTAATTTTAATATTGTGATCCATTTTCTAACCCTTTGAAATTTTACATATGGTCTAATAAAAAATATAATCATTATAGTAAAATATAATATTAATTTTTTAAAAAAATTACAAAAATACCCTTTCTTTTAAATCATTTAATTTTTTATAAAATTGAAATAAAAAATATATATTCTTTTAGAAAAATAAATAGATATATTATAATTTTTAAAATATCTATTTACATGTATCATAAAATAGATAAGGAATATTTTAATTTTATAAGACACCTAAATATTATTTACCAAATCCATATATGAGGATACTATTCTAACAATCATGTTACTATTTCAAATGGTCAGATAACTATTCTAAATATCATGTTACTATTCATAACCATCACATTACTATACTAATGGAAAATTTTGTAACATTCATATCATTTATACAATTTCTTTAAATACCTCTCATTTCATTAATTATTCATTCACTTGTATTTTCTCTCAAGGTAATTTTTATTTTATTTTCAAAATGTATATTGCATTGCTAATATACAGTATCTTTTCAACATTGTTCTGCATCAGTGTGATTTTTTCGGGGGATTGTGCATATCCAAGTTTTCCCATTCTTATAGTCTTAATTTGTATTTATTTTCCCATTGTAATAATTTCAACTATTATAGCCATATTTATTCTCTATACATGATTTTCAAATTATTATAATAAAATGTTGTTGGTTTCATCATGTGGTATGTGTGAATTATATAATATTATATTACTAAATATAAACCAATTAAATTTATAGACGTTAAATTGTATTGATAAAATTATGGGTGATTACACTCTTACCCCTTTTATAATTTTCTCCCTTGAAATTTAATTTTACATTCTATGGTGAAACTGGTGAGGGTAAATCTCATTCATCACTTCCTTCAGTTCACAGGATTCCCCATCTTATTTATGGTTCCACCATAGTACATTGACTAGGTAAGTTCTTTTTGTATAACTTTGTCTCTTACATATAAGATATTAACTATCTTATGTTCATAACAGAGATCATTTTAACACTGTACCAGCTCTGAATTTAGTATATTTGAGGGATCTAGTATGTACTTCATTAAGTGTAATAAGTGGAAGACATCATGAACATGAGAGACGGATGGTTTGAGTCATAGTTGATAAGATACCAATCTAATGTACTCATGAATCTGAAAGGGGATGATATACATTGGAATTATATTTGCCTTCTTCCCAAATCTCATAGCTCTATTCTATGTAGATATATAGAGGAATGCCTTATCTCTAACCTCAAACTCATGGTCCCATCGACGATTATTAGTATATAACTTATGTAGACTCTTAGAATACCTCTTTTTTTTCAATTTTGTGGACCTTTTCTACCAATTACCAAACCATTTTAGGTCTCAATATCTTATTTTCACCAACTTCTTCCCACCACATAGGGGTTTTTGATCTCCTCCGATAAAGATAGTCATATTGTGTCATTTAGATACTTGAGTAGAAATTTAAGTTTTAAGATAACTCAGAGACAAGAATATGTTGTCCCTATCGTCCTTTTAAGAACATTTAAGACTCTCCCAACATATCTTCTAGTGTCTAGATAGTCCATATAGATTTTCCATCGGCTTGGGGTGATAATCCCCTCTAAACCGAAACTCAGTGTTTAGATCATCATGGAGAAACTTCTAGAATATGGAGGTGAATCTCGAATCTCAATCAGATATAATCACTAATGGTTTGACATTTTACCTCACCACTTATCTGATATATATACATTCATATTGATCAAGTAATAAGTCCTCATAAAATTAAGAAAAAGTGATATATCTTGGTAGGATGATCTAGAATAACCCATGGAGCATTATTTCCTATAGATATTTTTTGAATACTGGTGAAAAATTATATGGAAATGTTTTCCCAATTCCATGTAGGTATGGGAAATGGATCTATCATCCTTATAGATTTTTTCCTTTCATCCTTCACTTTCTAAAATTCTAAGAACATACATGTATGCTACGTGATCTTATTCTTCATACTATCCCACAAGTAGTACTCTCAGAGATCATGAAATATCTTCATTCTCCTTCGGTCGATAGAGAATGTCAAGATTTGTGCATCATTAAAGATATCATTCATTAACTCAGGATTTTATGGTACACCTATTCATGACACAAATCTTACAAATCCTTCTTCATTATTTTTGAGTTATAAGGATTTCCCATTTCTGAAAGATTCCACCTTCTTATAACTTTTTTACATCATCTCTAATATAATCCTTTATCATTTACATATGGGACGGTTTGAAAATAATTTGAGAGAGTAAAGATGGTTTCCCTTCCTTTATTATTCACTTTTCCACCCTTTTTATTCCAAATAATATTGGATCCCTCATGATTCTCATTTTTAAAATGTTCTTAGGATTATTTATACATAGAGAGTATACCACTTTATTTTCATCCACAGTATGTTATTGGATTACCATTCATAATCCTTGATGATATGATATTATATTAAGAGGTTCATCTGAATCTTTTTTCTGTGAATATATACTTGACGATCTTATGATCCTCATATATCTCACACTTCTACACACAAACATAATTCTACCAGATTTTCACTGTGATGATTACCACTGAAAACTCTAGATCATGAATTGGATAATTATAATTGTGAAAATTAAAATTCCTTGGGGTGTACGAAATAACATTATCATTCTACATTAGTAAAAAAACCCATATATTATTTGATGCATCATTATATACAAATATGGGTTCCAAAATTTTGGCTGGTGTAAGTACTAATGTATTGATAAGACTCTTTTTCAACTCCTAGAATATATCTTCATATTCACTGGTCAAGAAAAACATTACTCCCTTTAAAGTGCGCTTAGTTTTTGGGTTTAATAATTATGATAAGTTTATCAGAAATCATTGAAAATACCTAGCTTGTCCACGGAAATAGTAGATCTCTGTTGCAGATGTTGTCATGTGCCACTATTAAATTGTTTATATCTTAGAAGGGTATATAGATATACCATTTCTAGTGATATCATTCCCCAATATTGATAATTCCTCTATCCAAAACATACATTTATTGTACATTGCACATAGCTTCTTCATTCATGATGTGTTTATTATAATATTAAAAGACTCCTCATGTTTCTCATTTATTTTGGAGTATATAAAAATATTTTCTAGAAATACAACCAAAAATTGATGAGGTAATCTCTAAATACTCTACTAATTAAGTCCATACATATTCATAATGCATTAGTAAGACTAAAAGGCATCACAATGAACTCATAGTGTCCATATCCTAACAGATGGTCCCCCTTAGAGAAATACTCGAACACACATATTTTATCAACAAAACATACATCCATGGTATATGAAACTTTTTATTTATCATTATTGTTTTGAAACACAATTATCAATATAGAGGTTCATTCACCCATCCTTCATCCTGAAAAAGAGGACCGGTACACCCCAAAGTGAGGGACTCGGATGTTTAAAATCCGTGTCCATATACTCTTATTACATCATCTTTGATTATTCATTCACAATAGTTTACATTATATATGGACTATTTTATATGGGTAGAAATATAGTTATATATCAATTTGAGAATTCAACCTCTTGATCATGTGGAAGATTTTAAAACTCTTTAGGGAACACATCAGTGCAGTACCTCACAATAGGAATGTCTGCAAGCACGATCCTAATTATTTTTTCAATAATATTATATATATATTATTTATCATAAGATAATAATATCCACACATGAGAATATGATTCCAAAGAAGATTTATCCTCCTCCTTACACATGTATATATTGAGAGGATGACTCAGGATGTGAATATTGATCTCTCTCTTCTGATAGTTCATCTTTTTTTTAAATAAGGATAGATAATACATAACATATATAATGTAAAACTCCGTTAAATGATTTAAGATGATATTTTCTAAGAGGGTAAATCCAAAAATAATGAGGAGGGGTTAAAAACATGAGATGGAATAATTTATACATTTCATGTTCACATAGA
This sequence comes from Viscum album, assembly GCA_963277665.1. Taxonomy (NCBI): domain Eukaryota; kingdom Viridiplantae; phylum Streptophyta; class Magnoliopsida; order Santalales; family Viscaceae; genus Viscum; species Viscum album. The sequence goes on along the minus strand of OY728128.1, from coordinate 787,330,849 downwards.
TAGCTCAATCCTATGTTTTGAGGTGGTTTTTGGATAGATCTACTAGACTTTAAAGATATGAATGAATGAGTATAACTAGAATCAAATAGTACATTTTTATTCATGAATGAATAACCATAAAACCTATCACCAAAACATTATTGTTATCCACCTTAGTAGTAGTGATAGAATATCCCCCTCTTTGGGTCCTTAGAGTAGGTTTTCAATGATTTTCATAGAAAAACCTTATCTTGGGGAATTGGATCATATAATTTTTGTGTTTATTACAATTGAATCACTACACTCAATGCAGATTACTAATCTGACCCTTCTTTTCTTCAACCATATCAGTGGGTTTCTTCATTTCCCTTTGGCACTGATTAGCCGGATGCCCCTATTTCCACATTTGAAACATCCCTCTATTCCCTTTAGAGAGTTTCTAGGATACATATTCCCCAAATTTTGATGCATGGAATGTTAATTTTTCATTCCCCTATGTGATTTATATATTGACCCTCCCTTATTAAATTCTATTTTATTCTTTTTTTGAGTGGTCCCAAAATACCACTAATAGTCACCAATATCTATCTCGGCCTCAAGGGAAAAATGGATAATCTCCTCATTATTATCAAATTCTTGAATCACTAAGGATTTTCCATGACTCAAAATTAATCCACTAAGAAGTGATACACCTTTATTTTAATGTTCATGATAGAGACATAGGCTTATCATGCAAGCATTCTAATTTTTTCCTCATACACCCCAAATCAATCATCTTTCTTATTTTCCTAGGAACACCCTCTCTATTATAAGATATTAAATTATTGGAATATATTCACTGAAAAATAGTTTTCTTAATCCTTCAAATTCTATGGATTTTGTTTCCTCTTTAGAAAACATTTTATTGATCAGTATCCACCACTGAATATATTCCCCTTCCAAATGATAGAAAACCATCCTGAATTTATATTATTCTCATCATTGAATGATAACTAATATATTATCAATTGTTTTAATCCATTGATCCATGATAAGGGGATCATAAGATCCATTAATTTTAGGATTCCTTTATCACATAAAGAATTCGGCCAAAAAAATTCTTATGATAAGGATTGAATTCCATATTATTCATGTTATTATTAACAATTTGATCCAGTAAATCCATGAGGTTTTGAGGTCCCACTCCCATCATGTTTGGAATCTCAATAGGGAAATCATCACATTACATGTCGGATTAGTCATTGGCACGATTTATCCTATTTTCCACCACTAACTAAATAAAATTTGTGGATTTATTACTCAGTTAAGGATAATATTGACAAGAATCAGTGAAGTTATAAGTAATAACATTTAAATGAATATTATATACTAACTTATGATTCCCTATGAATCAATATTGGTTATACATGGTAATGTTTCTTACACTTATACTTATCCCAAGGGTTCTCACAAAATATTTCTATCCCAAATCCCTAAAAAAAACTATACCTTTCTATAATACCAAAAAATAGTGACCCAATACATTAAATCATATTATTACATGATGGTGAATATAAATATACATTAATTACAACCCATGGATCAAAAATCCTAGTGTCTTTGGAAGACAATTTTCACAAATAGACAACATGAAACTAAAATGTAACTTCTTTATTTGAAACTATATAATGTGAACATAACATACAGTAATCTCTTAAAAAACATATGATAGAATATGAAATAAATATAAAAAATGGTGAGATAAAAATTATGGTTTGGGAATAAATGAGTACATTAAATATAACATATGATACAATAGTTATAATATGATAACATAAAATGAATGGCTCATGAATAATCATACTGATACATAACATGAAAAAATTGGAATCGTAAGACCATGGAAATATAGAAATGTGGTGGAAACATATAACATTACATAAACATGATTCAAAGATAACTGCAAACATGAAATCCCATTGTGTATATAGTCCCATAATAGATTAGGTTTACTCCCTAATCCCATACCTAATGTCTCATGATACAAAAAAACTACCAAATGAATCATAGAGCTATATTGGAACACACATCTTAACATTTACATTATTATATCTTCCATATAAAGAAATAAAACATTAGGTATATACATATGGATTTCCCATGAAAAAGAAATGTGTTTTATAATCATGTCAAAGGTCATAACCAATGGGAGAATCATAGATGTTTCAGTGAAATTAGGGATTTAATTACCAAAACAATCTCATCACTAGATTTATCATCATGAATCATAAAAAAACACATATAAAATTAAAATAGAACATTAAAAATAGTTAAAAAAATAAATTCCAATACCAATAATGGTATCCAAATTTTGATCTTTCAATCTATAAAAAAGAATCGAAATAGCCATAACAAAACTAGTACAAAACTATCAATCTTAGATTATAACATCTTATAATGGAAGTAAAACATAACAGACTAATATATTTCGAATAAATGATTAAAAACTATTTTTATAAAAGGTTATAGATACAATAAAAGGTTCCTAAATGGGTGATTATGGTATTTATTTTTACTATATATGAGGTTAAAAAATGTTCGGATAACTGGGATTATAGGTAAAGTTTTTTTACTCAATTTTAATTAATTTACTTATGATTTTTCTTCAAGAAATTTTTTCATTTTAGTTCTTTATGTTTTTAAATATTGTAGTATTATGTTTAATTTACTCTAATTTTTTTGTGATTTTCATTTCTTTCTCATACACTATAGGGACAAGAATTTCTAAAACATTTTAATTTCTATTTTTAAGGGTTGGTGGAGTCAAGAGTGTTTTATGAGTATTTTCCTCTAGTACTTATGTTTCATTCATGTGGTTACTAGTTTTTTTCTCATTTGGTAGGATATTTATGAGGTTTATTTTCACAGTAATTTTTTGGAGCTAGGTTGGTCATGTGGTCAGTTGGCATGGTCACATGTTTTTTCTTGAATTAGGTCAGTTGGTCATGTAGTCAGTTGGAATAGTCATCAATTTATTCATACGGTCTATTTTTTTATTTTAATGGCTAATTGAATTAGCTACATGGCCAGGTTTTCTACATGAATTTAATATGTGGTTGGATTGGCTCTATGAATTTGGTATGTGGAGAGATAATCTATTTTAATTTACCATGTGGATAAATTGGATACATAGATAGATCAGCTACGTGAATTGATTATGTTGAGAAATAAATTATGTGGATCAATAGTTTGGAAAATATGATATGTGTCTAAATTAGCTATGTAAATTGTATATGTAAGAAATAAAATATCTTAACTACCTATATGGAAAATTGGCTACATGGTTGTACCCACTATGTCAAAATGGAAATGTTTTTTTTTCTTCGGTTATATTAAAAATTCCATGATGGTCCTTCGATGGCATGAATTAGGGGTATTTAAAGGAAATTTTATCAATGATAGTTATATACATGATTTTCTATGATGAACAAGGATATAAATGGATCCTTTTTTGAGTTTAATGAGATCCAAAATAGTTGGTTAATTAAATCTATTGTGATTTTAATTCAACATCATTTCATATTTGTTGACTTAAAAACAACGATCCTTCATTCCTTTCTTATTTTCTTCTCTTGATACTAGATATTCTGAATATTTTCCATTATATTGATGGAACCATGTTGTCATTGGTTTAATTTTATTCCAATGTTCATCCCATATTATGAAGAACCATTATTTTGGGGCATCAAATCAGGTGAATCATTGTAATTCCTGGTAGAGAATGCCTTATTTCTCAGTATTTTGTATCATGTGGTAGGGTTTTAATCTTTTTTATCTATGGGGAATGGTTTTTTGGCCTAATAAAAGATAAATAATTGATTATTTGAAATTTAAGAGGAAGTGGTATGGTTCACATGTTTCTAAGGATTTGAAATAATTATGATATTGTGGGTTTTATATGCTTCATGCCAATATGAAAATCATGGAATATGGGATCCATTATTTTTTCTAATTGATGTATTCTATGGAAACTTGTTTGTGTGATTTTTTAGAGTATCCTTAAAAAAATAGAAATTGTATAGAAACATATATAAGGAAAATAAAATGGTTTCTCTAGGATTTATGGCATGTGTGATAATTACCCTAAAATAAAGAAGTGGAATTACAAAAATCACATTTTTAAATCTATAAAATGTTTTGTGATGAATTGTGATGTGTGATCCTTTTGGGGGTGGATATGTTTTCTTTGCACATATAGGCATGATTGGTTTGTAAGTTCATGTTGTGGGGTTCTAATGAGCTGGTTATTTTGGTTGTGTTATGGGAAGTGAGGAGATAAAATGTGTTATGTGATGTGTCTATGAGATGGTGGTGATGTGGGGTTGATTGACTTAGTAAGGTTGATGTGATGTTTGTTTGGATGTGTTTTAGTTGTGCTATGTTATTTTACAAGAAAATTTTGGATTTAAATTAATTAGTTAATAATGATTGAAATGGAATGGTATGGTCTGTTTAATTGGATGGAAGGAGATAATGAATGAATAAAATATAAGGTTCTAGATAGTGGGACTTAGTTGTGGCATGTGGATTATTTTTTTGAGGTGGTTTTCTGAATTTATTGGTGGTAATGGATGTGGTAATTTTATATGTTGTTTAATTAATGTTATAGACCCATAGGATTTTTTTTGTTTGTGTGGTCATATATATACCTTCTATGTTCCTTGTGATTTCTATGGGCACCCCGCCTGTGTTGAGAATTATGTGTTAACACCCATAGATTCACACAGGGGTATTTTTTACAACCTTCAATTGATGAGGATGGATGGATGGATACACTCTATTTCATCAACTCTCTTATAGGAGGGTATATATTTGTAGTTTGTGATAGTCAGGGATCTGATAGTGTACTAGGTGATGGCCCAGGTTTCTTCATGTGAGATGGGATGTGACTATGTTATAGGGAAACAACCTAGGTATCTTTAGGATATATTATATGTGAATGTGTTTTGGTAAGTTGTCATATGTGTCTACTGGAGAGATGAGGTGTGACTATGCTATAGAGTGTCTTATGGTGGGTGTCATGTGTAAAGGATGATGGAACAAGGTTCATGTTCTTCATGTTCATGATACCCTACTAATTTTCTTATGGTTCTCATGTCATTGAACATGTGTCTTTAGGTGATTTGACATATAAATGTTCCATGGGGTGGTCTCTTAGGTGTTTGTGGGTTTAATGTGATATGACTGTGTTGTCGGGAAGTGGTATATGTTATACGGAATACAAGAGTATTCGATGAAATACGATATTGGTGTGTGAGAGTGAAACTTAATTCAGAAAGTATGGGGTACACTTTGTTGATTATATATCTAGTATGTTTTTATACCTGGATTTTATTATTTATGGAGAATGACACTATTATAATGGACTTGGTTAGTTGACCTATAAAGGATTTGTTTAGTTATGTTGTTTTCTCATGGGTTCATTAGTTTTCATTCTTTCACATGTTCCTAAGAGAATTTGGTTTCCATAATGAAATTACATGTATGATCACCTTATGTATATAAAACTGTTTTCTGTTTTCTTAGAGAATAATGTAGACTATATTGGACATTACCAGCTTAGAATTTTGGAAATTTGTTTTGTCACTACTTTAGGTTTATTTTGTGTCTACTTTTTGAACCATAATCTGTACCAATTTTATTTTACATGAATTGTGGTATGTTTTTATATTTATTTTTATTCTATTTCATGATGTATCTAGAATTTGACTCATCCTGTGTATTTATCTCATTTTATTATAGAGTTTAATACCTCGCATTTATGAGATTGTTTTACCCTTAATGTTAGTCACAAACCTGGGGCCTACTTGAAGTGGCACTCGGGGGGTACTTATATGCCTCCCTTCATTATGGTATATTTAGTGGGGGTTCGTGACAAAGTTGTATGAAAGGATTAGTGGTTCAGTTATTTGATGGATGTTAAATTTAGGCGTAGTGAGGATTGCATGGGTTGTAATGAAAATGGTTCAAGTTAAATTTGGTTTGTGATATAATCTAGGGAGACCACCTAAGATATTGTATTTTAGTTCCCCCATGATTCAATGCATGAATGCCAAGATTTTTGAAAAACCAAGTGAGGTGGAACTACTTTCATTGTAAAAAGATAGGAGAGATTAATTCATCATGATTTCATTAATTATTATTTTAATTTGGAGGTTTTTGGTTCTAGTGTGGTTGAAATAAAATGAAAATTAAAGGAACGGGTCGTACTAAAATTCCATACTACCATGGATTTGGAAGACCTTATTTTCCATTCATCCATGGTTCATGTATGCCAACCATGTGTGGTTCAACTGTTACATGTCTAGTAGGATGATATTCTTGACCTCTAGAGGGTTTGTCTGGTTGAGGAGGATGATCAATGTAAGAGGAAGTTGTGCCCTTTTCTAGTACAAACATTGGTGAAGTATGATGGTAGTGTTTTTTATGTAGATAAAAAGAGTTGGTTTGGGGAAATTAGGATAACCATTAGTTTAATCGGGGCCCTAGTAGAGTATTTGTTCCCTTTATAAGTTAGTTAAATGTGTAGAGATACATTCCATTGGTGGATGTTGTTTCTAGGTTATAATATGAAGGTAGATGATTCATGGTTCAACATTCACAAATATTTTTTAGGAGAGTTACTTTTGTAATCCATAAAGTCAATGAAGAGGAATGTGATTCTTCCTCTTCATCTGGGTATTTTTCCGATTTAGGAGTTGAGTATCAAGTTTAATGACCATGTGAATTTTCTACAGATAATTTCCCTGATGGGGAGTCTTCTGTGACAAGTCTTAAGGAGATAGTTTGTCATTTTTTACAATAATTTTTGTATCCTTTTAAGTTTACACTGTTTATGGAGGTTCATAATATGGTATTGGTGATCGAGAAGATACTCTCTTGAGGAGGATTAAAATGAGAGGGAAACTAGAAGGGTTCCTCAAGGAGTATAATGTTCATTATCATGGATTAGGAACTAAGAATTTCGACGTTTCGACTAGTAGGGAATCAACCTCAACCACTTCTTATCTAGATTTATGGGGATATAAGATTATATGAAATACCTAGGGAAGTAAAGGTAGTGGGATTTATCTATGGGTTTCATGTAAATTATGAGAACCAGTTCTATGTGGCTCCCTGATCTCAGTTTGGGGGAGGTAGTCTAGTTCAGTTCCATCCATAGTAGGAGTTTCTAGAAAGTCTATTTGAGTCACAAGGATACACTCAGTCAAGAGAATATAGATCTAATAGTGGTCTCCATAAAGATATTCCTTATGCTTAGGAACCATGACCTAAGGGTGGTCAAGGATTTGGATGTCAGTAGAGAGTTAGAGTATTAGGGTATGGTCAGTTTTACATTGTAGAGACAGTAGTTCAATAGGGGCTAGTGATCGATCAAATTACACTTAGTTTTTCATCCACCCCTCTTTTTACCATTTTTTATTTAGGGTATTCTCACTCATATTATTTACCCACTCTACTCCATGATCTTTTACTAGAAATATAGAGTAATTATAGACACTTATTTTTTATTATACCAACAAAATGATAGAACAACTTGTTAGCTGTGTTTCAGGGGTGTGTAATGATTATTGGTCCAAATAAGTCCCATGGCGATATGTTATTACATTAGATGTTGCCATATGATTTCATCCTCATCACTGAATATTTTTTTCTATGCATACTATTATCTACTAGCTTTATGGGAGAGACATGTTGTTGGATACAGATGGCCAGTGTGTGGTTTTCATTGGCGAGCAGGGTTTTTAGGAGGAAAGTAGACTTGTGGATCCCCTTCTTTACATGATGGATAAGTTTTCTATAGAATCATTGGATATTAGAAAAATGGAGGTTCCCAAGGTTTTTTGGGGGGTTTTTAAGTTTTTCCCCATAGATTTTTTATGTTACCCATATATATAATTGTGATTTTACGATAGACATGAAGTCTGGTCCTTCTTTCCTTTAAATTTCATCTTATCATATGCCAACCTAGAGTTGAGGATTGAGATATATGATCTAATACTGAAAGGTTTCATTCATAATAGTGCATCACTTTGAGATTCTATGATTTTATTTTTGATATTCTAATAATTTCCATCGAGGTTGTGGGTAATATCTCCATCTAGTGGTGACACATTTCTTGTTACCCTATATTCCCTCTTTTCAAAGGTGTGGTCTACCATAACATTAATTGATGATGTAATATAATTAATCCAAATGATATTATGGGATGTCATTTTATTATCACATCGATTCCTCCTTGGTTATTCTCACCTAGGTTGGCTATCCCTCATACATTTATTTCATGTTCCTGAAACTCATTCACAATGCCATCTCGAGGTGGACAATGATTAATAATGTTTCTTCTATCTCAATAGGGAAGCATCATTCAGTTAGACTAAATAGTAACATTGGGCATTTCTTGTTATTTATGGATATTTAAAATATTGTAAATTTGAAAGGTATTATTATTCTAAATTTGTAGGCATATTATATGAGGAATATTAAGTGAAAAACCATTGGTTTCCCATGTCATACATAGGATAGTTGACATGAGGGGTGAATTTATTTTGAGGAATTTTACCAAAGGAATATATTGTTTTCTTTATGGGTTATAAATTTTGGATCATTTCATATGATTAATGTTTGGGGGGGATGTTTCATAGGATTAATGTCATTTGGGGGTATATGGGATATAGGTTTCATGGATTGTTGAGACAGATGGGTCACAGGTTTAACGTCTTATGGAGACAAATTATTCACATGTTTAATAAATTGTGGGGATATATGGGTCAGAGGTTTATCATCTTATGGGGATAGTGGTGTTATAGGTTTAATGTCTTTTGTGGACAGATCGGTCATAGGCTTAGCTTCTTTTAGGGATAGGCTTCTCATTAGTTTTACGTATTTTATAGACATATGGGTCACAATATTAACATCTAATGGGGGTAGATTAATCATTAATTGTGTCTCCTAACTGCGGGGGATCTTTCACACATAGACTTTGGTGGAGTATTGGGGAATTACGATTGAACCTCAGGGAGGTACCCTAGATGTATTGGCATTTCATAATTGAACCTCATGGAGGAGTCTCACATACCCTATTATAAAACAAGGTTAAAAGCCCGTGTAGTTTTATTCCATAATTTTTGGTCATGTGAGAGCAAAGGTTCATGAAATTTAACTGTATGTGGTTATTATACCCATGTCATGAAAGTTGAATAAATGATGGATGGTGTGGGGGATACATGTGAAAGATTACCAATGGAGGAGAATCAATCCATGGGAGGAAGAAGGTTGAATACCATGATAATTGTATATGGGACATCATGTTGTCATCACGGGAGTTAATGATACACTTTAACATCAATTGTTGAGGAAGATGTCATTCAATTTAATTTTATGCGACCCTGACTTGGGGCTACGTATTTTTAGATCATAAAACTTAGATATTAGTTTGTAATTTAACCAGGGAGGCCCCTTCCATGTAAGAGAGGATGATCTATTATAAATCCTCCCCACTAGGAAAGGTTTATAGTTTACTTCTATGATGCCACCTTTAGAGATTACGTGTCTACTACTCATCTACCTTTGTGTGAGAGATTGTGTAACCACTACCATGGAGGAGTGGAAATCAGGGGTCTTGATGTGAGGTTTTCTATGATTAGGAATAAAATTTATTATGGTACCCATGATTAGGAGAAAATTTTATGGTAATATCATAGTTTGTGATTCAATCAAAGGGGGAGGGATATGGGTTTGTGACACCAGTTTCATAGGAATTTGGGGTGTGGGTGAACCAATTTTTAATAGGTACATTGGCCCTAGGAACGTAAATTTTTTGAACGGTTGTTGGATAATAGGTTTCACCATTTTGAGGCTGAGTAGAAAGTTTTTGTAATGGATGGGGATTGTTGAAAATTAAAGGCCTTGTGAAGGAAATAAACCTTGTGAATGATCATGTTTTACAAAATAGGTTGAACCTCCCTTTGATTGAATTCTTGCTTCCAAAGGGGTTGGTTTTTCAAAGTGTAATTATCTCATGAGACCCCAAGCACTAAAAGGGATTTATTATTATGTGAAGGTTATAGACCTTGATGAATTATATCTCTTATAGGGGTTGAGGTTCCCAAAAACCTACAGGATGTGGATTCATAATGGATAGATACCCTTTTAAATAAATCTCCTATCTTTCTTAATTAATTATTAAGTTTCAAAAATTCAGGCATTTTCATATAAGTTAAAGGTCACATATTTATAAAATGAAGATATTAGTAGGTAATTATTGTCTTAGAGCAGTTAAGGGAATTTCTTTAATGAAATATGAAGGTTTTATAGAATATCATGAGGCTTGTGAAGGAATGGGTGTTCTATGAATAAAAACACGTTATGTGGAGGTTACCACATCAAGCTATATGATGTAGGAATGCATTTTGAACTAGAAATACACAATTAAGATGTTACCACATCAGGATCGGCATAGAAGGCATCCAATAAATATAATTTATGATGTGATAAGGTTTCACCTTATGCTAATACTGGCGTTTTCTATGAGTTTCATCCATTAATGATGTTTATTTGGCATTTGTGGACTCATATCCTTAAGTGTATTTTTTATATATTTTGGGCCAAATTTTTTTCAAATCGTTCGGTTCATCAACAACCCCACCCATGAAATGTGTATTTTAGCATCAATAAATCCCCCACCCACAACCACCTAATTTTTAGATCCAATGATCGATATGACGGTTGAATTATGAGGGAAACCCATTGAAAATTTTTCATTGGAAAGCCATGTTCATGAAACTCAGTTTGACCCTACAACTATAAATAGTGTTGGGGTCCAAGAGGGGACCACAATCATTTAAAAAAAGGTAGGATAGTACACTTTTTTCATGATACACTAGAATTTCATAGGCTCTTTGTGACCTATATCCTCAATTCTCAGAAAACAACCCTCCTCTTTGAACCACATCTTCAGAAAAATACTTCCATGATCTTGTCAGCTTTCTTGAAGTCAACCTTCATGAACTAGTCCCATAAATTCTCAAATTCTTCGATAAAATGGTCTAAAAAGGTACTGAACCAATTGTTGATCAATTATGGGATATATATGGGAACCTTTTGATTAGGGGGATCTTTTTAATTATTTCAAATAATTAAACATTCAATCCATTGTGGATATAGGCTCAATAGAAATTCTCATTATTAAAGGGGCTTTTGTTGTGTTGTATTTTACTGAGAGATGATGTGTTTATCCCTAGTTCCATTTGGGATGAGGCTCCCCACTTGTTTAGGAGAACTATTGGGAAGTACTAGTTGAATATCCATATTGGAGGTCACATTATGAAGGAAAACATGTCTCTTATTGATCATACACAATGGAACCATGTGAGTAAGAATTGAAGAGGCATTGGAGGAATCAGTGTCTACCCCTCAATAAGAGAGTGTTATTAATGTGGGTTAAATGGACCATCTCAATGGGTGGAAATTATATCAGGACCTTTGATGGTGTGGTAACTTCATGTATGAATTATAAAAATTATACTCGGTTTGAAAACTCTTTCATGATTTTGAGAAAAATCTGAAGTGGTAAGGCCTTTAAGATGTGGCGTAGACCCAGTAGTTCCCTCTTTATTAACACTAGTACATCATGTCATAGCCACTAAGAAGGTGGTCACAATGGAATAACACATTTCACCTACATCTTGGGTGGTTTGGAATTATTTTATGGGACCTCAACCACATTGAAAGGACCCCCATCCAAGGGGAGATGTACATTAAGTTTCTACAATCTGAACATGTATAGGATGAAAACCATCACATTCTAACAGTCACAGGTTTGTTTATATGCTTCATGTAGGGGGGTAGTTACCAAAAACAAGAGATGATGGATATCCCATTCAAGAAATGGTTAAGGTAATTTCCCAAAAAAACAATGGAAATATGATCAAGGAGGTTGCATCAGCATCCAACTGAAATTAGAAGATGCATTAAGAAATCATATTGGAGAATCATGGAGGAAAGTGAATGGCATTTTTGGGGTTACAGTTTAAAACATTATGCTTCCATGGTCTCAAATGATTAATTTATTTATATATTGATTATCATGTTGAAGCTACCAGTATAGGATGCACCCATGGGGTATAGCTAAGCACCCTCAACTAGGGTAACACCCCCATCTATGTGTGTGTGTCTAAAATTTTTTATATAGTTTTATTTCTTTAAACATGGGGTATTCAAGTATATAACCCCCATCAACCCACTAATAACAAATGATCATCCATGTATCTTTAACATCACTATGTTTTTTCCTTTTGAATTGGGATCTATGGACATCTTAGTGGGGATCATGTTGTAAGAATACTTCATTTTGCATTAATTTTACATTCTCAAAGAAATGGTGATCAATTAGGGAATGGGGACTATTTTTAATTAGTCATATCTTCTAGAATTTTTATGTTTTTTATTGGAGACCATTGTAGATAGCATGGTGATCTATGAGCCTACAAAAAATATGAGTTCTCAATATAGTTCTACTACCTCTGACGGATCACCCTGAAGGTATACATGGAAGTGAATAGACAATTAAACCCCTATAATATTATGAAAATATGTTTCAAGATTATAAATGAATATGAAATGGGTCAAAAAGAGTTTCTCCCACTCAGAAATACTTATCGGCTCATCCATGAATATTCAATCGCTAAGGAGAGTGCATGTCTTAGGTATTTTTTGATGCAGCTAACCACTGAGGTCGATGATAAAGGAGGGGCCACATAACCATGGGTTTGAGGGTGAGAAATGGGAAGTCCATTCCATCATGGTAGATTCCTTCCAATGGATAGAGGATTAAGCACAGATCTAGAAATTCCTAGTCCTATATAGGAAGAGCTGTAGGGAGGGGAGCAGAAACATAAACAATAATCCTAAGAAAATGGTTGGGGGAGGAATGTAGAAACTTTGGATAAAATTTTAGGTCCCGTGTACAAGGTTTGGGGAAGTCACTAAATCACCCAAATTTCCATAGTGATGCAGTTTTTTCCTAATTCATGGGAATGTTGGGGGATCCAAATACAAATAACATCTCTCCATGGGGTGTGGAAGTGTCTCAATTCTGACGAGATATTCCTTACTGGGTTGGATCATGTAATTATATGTTTATAATTACCCATACCCAAGGAAATGAATTACATATAAGATCTAGAATACATGGTCCACTCTTGCGGTGTTGTTCATCCATTAATCAGTAGGTTAAATGTGTTTCTTAGCATTCATTCTCCCTTAAAAATCTCCAAATGTGAGATAGTTGTGCACGTGAATCTCCAAGATGAGTTTGAGGAGGAATCCTAGGGAATGTATTTGTTTAAAGATTAATACATATATGGACATCTCATTATTGTTCAGGTAAATGTTATGATCTTGTGTGTCTTGGAAATTACCAGATCTTTAGAATTTCTGCCTATCCCTTTTTTCACATCGACATGAATCATAGAGCATAAATATAGAGGAGGTTTATGTTGAACCTCTGGAAGAGGATGGGGGATCACCAAACCATGGGGGAGGGTGTGGGGACTCTCCTCAATGTTGTGGTCCTCAGTGGCCAATATAAAAATGAAGTGTAGAATGAAAACAGGGTTATAACTATTAGGGGAATGTCATCACTGGGGGGATTTCTTATAGATATTTCTTAATGGATAGACTATAACACTCATATGAGTCTTATTCCCTTTTCATCCCCATATCCCTTTTTTCTTACCCATAACTTAAACTTTTCTAAACCCATATATTAAATTTTAGTTTAAACCAAGTTTGGGGATCCTCCATTTCTGTTTATGCTTGAGGCAGTGGGTCCTGAAGTTGAGGCAGTGATGGCGATTGCTGCTCTCTTGGTAGAGATGGTCTGGTCAACTTCAGTTGTCTCACCAACCATGGATGTACCAAAGGAGGGTCCTATTTGTACAATGGCCTCAATAGAGGGGGTTTAAAGATTACCTTCAATGGAGATGTTTTAGGAGTACCTGATGATCATTCCATCCTTGTAAATTACATTGTTTGTGGATACTGGAGATGAGGTCTCAACAAATTTGGTTGCAATTGTATAACTGATGGAGGTACTCAAGGAGGCTACCCTGACTGATCCTACCATGGATGTTCCACATAATTGTTTTTGGGATCCTGTAGAAGGTGATGGATCTAGATAAGACGTATTTTCCATGGACATGGAGTTTATCCCACCCGAGGAATTCTCTATTGATGACCCTTCCACCGATGTGTGGGAAGTCTTCCCTTGGTACAAGCCTAAACCACCTAAAAACTTAGATGATTTAAGATTATATAAATTTGAGGAGAACTGGGTTGTTTGCTGCATGGTTTTGATGAGTGTTTTAAATTTAATAACTAAAAATCCACTAACATATCTTCCAAACATGGTAGGATATCTCCACCATTGGTTAGACGTCATGGAGACTGGCGCGGTGTATTATAGTAGTCTCCATGAACATGATAAAAACATTATTATTTAAGTTTTTCATTTTTATTAGAAGTATTTTTATGACTCCTTTCACAAAACTAAGGCTGATGGAACCCAGGCACATGAGGTAGCTGGGGAAGATTTCTCTCATCCAGATGAACCGGTGCAAGAGAATATATTTGTCTTTAATAATCAAGCATTGATCATTAGACAATATAGATCTCAATTAATGGTGGTTGAGGTTAGTGAAGTGAAGGTAGAATATATGGTGGAAAATTTCCAAGATGAGTGGGATAGATTTAGAATTAAAGGAGGGGATGTTCTCCCTGCCATTGAGGGTGAGGCAACCAATCTGGAGAAGCGGCAGTGGACTCTGAAGGCCACTCGATAGAGGATAACTGAGAATGAGATCTCAGACACTAGGACTTATCCATAATGAAATTTATTTTATTTTGAAATAAAAGATATGCTCTAAAATATGTATTATCCCTCAATATTTTTTAGTCATTTCTTTCAATTTCCCATGTGTTTAAATAGGTTCTTTTTTCTAGAAATCAATCATATTATTAAGATAACCAACAATAAATCCATAATCCCAAGTGATTTATGCTCAGTGAGGGAAAAATAGAAAAATATAATATTTAAAATCTAGATGAGAGTTTCATATAATGTTTAGACACTCTTAATAAATATTTTTAGTTGATACCCAGGAGTTTCTTAACTGAGAAAATTTTTACTCGACCATAATACACTCTCCACAACCAATTTTATTTTTTAATTTGCACTAGTGAACAAATGATGTAATGTTGGGGGTGTTAAATTAAAGAAAAAAAGGGGAGTGATTAAGGTCCAGAATTTATATTTATAGTATTTGGAATGTAAAAGTGGGTGACATAAAATTGAAGGATAACTTATCTCTATGTTCTAGACACATAATCCACAATTGGTTTTTTGAGGATTGGGAAAACCAAACAAGGGTCCACTGGCGACCATGTTCAAAACTTGGGACCCGTCAAAATATTTATGTTAGTCCTTTAGAGCATGTGTGTTTTGTGGTAGTTGATCTAATGTGGTTATTAACCATTACCATTAGTGGGTACCATTCAAACATCGAAGATAACGATGATCCAAATCTAGGGAGAATCAAAGAATGGGGATGAATTGGTGGAATGTTTATATAGAGTTTAATATTCAAAGAATTAGTCCACTGATTCTCTTACCACATTTGGTAAGAATTTGGTTAGGGTTAAGGTTGGAATCATATTCAAATATGAGTTTCATCTTGGATTCTATGTGACAAAAGATCATGAGAGGTGTGGTAAGTGACCAACACTTATGGGAGGAAAGTAATTATTAGGAAAGGGACTAAGATTATTTATAGTTTTATGTGGGGAAATGAGGATGGAGGATGAAAATTTTAATATTATTCATCAATTATGTTGAACATGCAGTTTAACATATTATGATGATGAAGATGCATCACAAATTTATTGTCCTTTGATTATCATATTCATGGAGCAGTTTAAAATCTTGTGACTAGGACGTTCATAGCACAATTTAGAATCTTTTGTATATGATTTTCATAGAATAATTTAGTTTGTTTTGGAATAGATTTTCATAGCACAATTTAGTGTCTTATGACTAGGATGTTCATAGAATAGTTGTGTGTTTTATAACCAGAACATTCATAGAACAATTTAGAATCTTGTGATGAGGACATCCATAGCACAATTTAGTTTTTTTTTTGACCAAGATGTGTGAACCATAATGGATATATCCTATATATTCAAGGTATTGGGATTCAAAAATAGAAAATTCAGGGTTGGAACCTCATAATGGAACTCAGGAGGCAAAGTTATCTTTGAATTGGATCTATATTTTTTCTTGACTGAGTTGTTCAGTGAGAATAGCCAGGTTTTTTCTAGTGACTAAAGTGGTTACCATTGGTTTTGAAACTTGTTTTATTTAATCCCTTTCTTTTTTTCAAACCTAAAAAAGTTACATGGATAGTGGAATTTTGAGTTGAAAAATGTTTCTACTATGGGTTTTTATCTTCAGATATGCATGTGCCTCTTCTCCTGGGATGATTAAAGACTTATAAGTTAGACTGAGATGTCGCAAATAGTTGAAGGTCGCAATTCTTGGCCTAGTATTTTCAAAAAAAAATTGCTCATAATGCTTGGACCATAGGATGCAAATACATTATGTTCACAATGCTTGGACCATTGAAGAATATAGGATAAGGTCATAATTATTATATCATGGAATTAAAATACTTTAATTTTGTATTTCTCATATGATGAGGGAGTATCTCTAGAGAGTTTATATGGATTGGAAGAGAGCCCTCATTATGTGAATAAGGATATATAGAGGCCCTAACATATAAAACATCCATGAGACAACTTGAACATAGTTTAATGTCATAATGTGGGGACATGAACTAATAGTTTAAAGTCATAGATTTTGGACCATAGGGGCACCTATTTTTCCACACATCACATAAGTAATTTCATGCCCAAATCATAATCCCATTTGATCCAATATAGAATCTAAAAAAAAGGAATGGTACATAGTTCCAGTTGTTTTAGGTGGTCTACGCAATCAGGGAAAAAAGTGAGTAACCTAAGGAACTCCTGCATGGTTAGATCAGGATTTCCATGACATGGAGAGTATATGGGATTAACCTATGGTATGGGAAAAACTATTGACCATGTTAAAAACACAAGTTCTAGACATGCACTAGTCAAGGATGGGGAGAACAACTATAGGATGAACTGTTGGTTGAGTTTAAAACATTGGAACGACCATCTATCATTGACAACCCTTCAATTCATGTTATCTGGAAAGTAGATGATATAGTTTTTCTAGGAACCATTGTAATTAATGAGTATGTTAAGACCTGGATAATGATTATTATATATATCTAAGAAAGAATTAATTTTTTTCATGAGAATGGGGAATGTTTGAGAGGGAATAATTTTTGTCTTGGAGACTGTTCCAGCAAGCACTTAAATACACTAGACGAAAACATGGATAGGCATGGATAAATCATAGAGTAGAGGCAGGACACCCTAAAACTAGTGTTTGTTATGGATAAACCTAGGATAAGAGATCCTAGAATCATTACGTATCCAATGGGAATGATAATCAATTCTAACGTAGTTCTAGAACATGGTGTGGTAGTTGACCAATGTTGTAGGTGTTATGTCCCCTCTAGTGATGATATCAAGTCATCCCATACTTTTCATATCATAAATCACATTCTCATTAAATAAGAAAGTATATAGATTAACATCATTTTCTGAGGACATTGGTTGGGTTTGTCTCATATTTTTCATATGAGGAATTCCTTTTTCATACAGAGTAAGGATAATGATTAATGTCATGTGATGAAGAAATTGGTTTCTTCCCAAATAATATTTTTCATATGAGTCATCATGGTTTTATATGTTGTAAGGCTAATGTTTGACAACATTTATTGTGGATTATATACATTTTAATTTATATATATACAACTCTAAACATGTTTTCTTATAGTTTATGTTCATAGATATCAGAATAAATTTTGTGTTTGTGTGTGTGATAGATTCTTGTGGGGAAAATAAGATTGATAACCTAACATGAACGTAGGGACAAGGATACCCATTTCAAGACAAACATTCAAGAATAATGAAAAATAAGATGAGATCGAGATTCCAATGTAGAAAACGCCTCATGAATAGTTGATTATGGTGGATGGACCCATGATATGAGATTCAAGAATCACTATATATATCATGATAATGGGATTCGAGTCACATGGTTTTCTATAATTCACCATTGTAGGATACCAATGTTATTCAGGGATGGTCCTCTCGAGTAAGGATATAATGAGAACAAGAAGGGTACATTGGAATGTTGAAGCACTGTAGGTGAAGAGAACTATTAAAATATGGGGGACCTGGGGGTTTGATATACAAAGGTTAATGTCATAATTATTCAACATGTCGGGGTGTAGGTATTTTTAGGATTCATCAGTAGTGAATATAAGTTAAACCTAACTTAAATAAGAAACTATTGAGTCCATGTACAACACAAATAAGTCATGAAACATGTTTCATATAGTTTATGGTCATTAAGATTGGACTATGGGAGGGATTTAAATTTTATGTTGTTGAGGATGTTCACATTATGTTAGATCCAAGAATCCCTATGTACCCCATGTGAATGGTAATAATGACGCACATAAATCTGGAACATGGCCTGCTAAAATAAAAGCATTGAAAAGGTGTAATCCTCTCTAGAAAGGACATAATATCATCTCATACTTCTAATACGATTCACACTACAATAATTATATATAGTAAGGCTAAAATATAATTTCATGTGTTTTGGATGGTGTTTTTTTCATCTCTTTCTTTTTATATGAGGCATCATGGTTTTATACAAGGTAAGGATATAGTTTAATCTCAGTTACTGACGACATTGGTTTTCTTTCATCTCATACTCTTCATATTAGGAATACCCATTTTATGTGCAGTAAGGCTATAGTTTAGCATCATGTGTAGAGGAAATTTGGTTTTTTAGTTTAGATTTATGATACTCATACTATGGTTTCAACTAGTCTAAGTTAATATTTCTTAGATCTAAGAATGTTGAAAATAGTTTACTTTCATAATTATCATACTAAAGATCGTTTAAAATAGATTATGTTTATAATTCTTGGACAGTAATGGTGTTTAAAATAGTTTAATTTTTGAATAATTTGTCCATAGGGGATGTTTTTAGTTTAGGGTTGTAGATCATGAACCATATATTCTAGGGTTTAAGGTAACATAGCTTTGAACAAGATGTTCAAATGAAATAATGATTAAGGAAATTCTCATTGGTGTGAGGTTTGATTTATTATCTATATATGGTAATTAAAAACTATGCTCGATTGGGATATACCATTTTGATGATGTAAGGTCCTTACCACTTGGGCTCTAAATTCAGTGTCTTTTGGCCAGGTATCATTGGCATTCTGAGTTCCAAAACAATGTCACCCTAGATAAAGGAGTGAAGGTAAAACTTCTTATTTAATTTTCTTGATTCCCTATTATAAATACTCTCTATATTGTGAAAGGATTGAATCCTATTTTCCATGAGGTGTTGAAAATAAACTATATGGAATTATTCCATTATATATGGATTCTTATAGTTTTGAATATCCATTTAGAGTGAAAAAAATGAACCTTGGTAGGTAAAACATCGGTTTTCCCATGTACCAAGAAATATGGAATCACCTTGGTGGAATATTGAGTTTTCAAATGATATTCCCAAAGGTCATTATGTACCTTTTCAGGGAAAATATTTTTTTTCTAGACCAATATTTTCTATATGATGTTAGAGAGTGTCTTTTTAAATGACTCAATAAACCAATTTTCTGATTCATAGTAGTGGGAAGTATAGTTGGATATGATGTTATACATGTCATACAATTTAATCAACTCAAAATTTTGCAATTTATTTCAGTTCAAGATGAAAATCATGTGAGGAAACAAACCAGATGGATGATGTGGGAGTTCATGAACATAATAAAAAGAACGGTTTTTTGAGTTATTTGAGGTAAACTACTTCCACACATTTAGAAAATAAGCCTATTTTTGTTAAAATGGACATGTACTGTGGAGTTATTATTAGTGGGTAGAATCCCACAAAGCTGAGTCCCTAACAAACAAATGTACAAGATAATTGGGTAGTATGGAGATGCTTTGGTGGTTGATGAAAAATTTTAGCATGGATCCTACATGAATAAATCCTATTGGAGAACTCAATGTAGTTATGATCCAGGGTGGACCAAAATTATCCAAACCTCTAAATTTGGTAAGATAGATTTGGTACTATTTGATGAGTTCCATTGGATCCACCATGGACCTCATGCATGACATATTTTGTCAAATCTCTTAGGATGAAAAAGAGGATAATTCTATTGAACCCACTCATATAGAGGGTTTTCTTAGGCTAACCACCACTCTATAGGGTAAATTGTGAAACACACCAGATGATTCACTCATAATTAGCTCATCCTAGTCAAAGAATTCCATATTGGAGATACCCAATAGAGGGAATAATATATTCATTGATTTCCTCAACTATGGATGGATTTAAAGGTCATGGAATAGATGTACCTAAAATATCTTATATACCTATAGGTTCCCATAATCTGATGTAACTAGGGTGATGACTATCTATAGTGCCAAATTAATTACTAGATTATCCTGGTTGAGTTCTATAAAAGAAACAACCAGGATTTCCAAAGAATCAGCTCTGTCATTCTACCACTCAGGAACATGGGTCACCTTTATCTAGGAAGGGAGCTAGGCTATCAGATGATGGGTATATTCCAATAAAATAATAGTCTCTTTATTTTTGATGATGTAGTCAACTATGATCTATTTTATGACTAGATCTGAGTCTCCCATAATGTTTAAAAAAAAGATATCAATCCTTTGGTATATCTCAAGACCAGTAATAAGAATATCATATTCTTCCTTGTTGAAAGTGAAACATTATAACAATAGTTCTGAGTACTGCAATATGGCCTATTCTAAAGGGAATAAAATGATCCCCAAGATGACATTATTGATCTTGGGATATTGATCCTTCTATCAGTCAAACTCTCGGAGGAATCATCAAAATACATCTACCAAAAGAGTAAAACCTTGTCCACTAAGATAATATCTTCATATAGAAAATAAAAAACCTTAGGAAGTTCTTTAGGGTCCAGATGTATGACCAGTAAGTTTTCTATTTCTTTTCCTTTGATGGATTTCTATAGGAAAAACCATATTTTTAACTAATAAAGGCTTACCACCCAGTATTCCAATCATCTTGTCTGCATGGGGTGATTGATATTGTACGTTTGTGTGTTAACCTGGGACACTATTTGTACCTCATTGCGCTACAAATACTATCGCAAATTTTTCTGTGAAATGAAAAAATAAGTAAATTTATATCAATGGGTTATTATCTGGCCATCATGTCATGGAGCATTCATTTGGGATTATATAGGGTATTTTTTCATACCCTTTTAATTTTCTTGGATATAAGGTCTCCAAGGTATCATTCTAGGGTGGTCATGTAAAGGACCAAATGATTCTCTGATATTGGAGGCATTAGAGCAAGATGCTGTAGAAGGTACTTCTTAATATCCATAAAGGATGTTTGGTAGTCCTAGACCGATTGATAAAAGAATCATTTTTTCATGGACCTCTAATTAATCCCGCCATTTTATTACCTTACTTTCAATACATTGTACTAAAAAGCGGATCATTTAAAGTGTAGTTTCCAAGAAACAAGGTATATAATACATGAAATCATTAAACATTATTCTAATACACCATAGTGGATTCATCATAGGTTCATCCTTAGTAAATTACTGCCTCTCATAACCTGGATACATACATAAATGGAAAGGGTGACCATAAGGCCCTATGTAGGAAATCAAGAGAAATAGTTTATAAGTGATCATGAGAATTATAAATAAGAACTTGAAGAATTTTATAAAGGCCAAAGAAAAGAAAAAAGTGTCATATCGTACTAAAAATAACATAAATCATAACATGGTAATGTTTCTATTACATTTAATTGAGTAATTCATAATAATATAACGAATGTTCATCACTGAGGTTTCATAAAAATTACCAATGTTATCCACCAAGGTATCATAATACATTTTATCTCTAGAGATTAAGTTCTTTTTCCAAATCATTGGAGAACTATCAGCATCCCCCCTTCTTATAAATTGATCGTTTTGAGCCATATATATCATAAAAAATCAAAAATAACTAATAGAGAATAAATGAAATGTGTTTCATATCAAAATCATAACTTTTTATGATGTTCTTAAGGAGATGTTCTTTTTGTTTTTTATACCCAAGGAAAGGGAAAGATGGTATATTTTATGTTAATCCCAAAATTAAATACATAATTTTTACATATAGGTGAATACACCTTCAAAATAAATAGGCTTGGGTATTCATAAAAGAAAATAATAGAATTTCATGGAAAAAATAGATAAATTTGGAGAAGAAAATTCGGCAGCATAACAGGTAAGAAACATGGTTTTAGAAAAACATTAAAAGGAGAGGGGAAAAGGGTATCCCATTCATTTAAGACTCATAATATTGTAAATTTGTAGAATAAAATGGGTATAATAACCTAGTATAAAAATTTGAAAGACATACCACATAAAAATTGGACTTGAAATGAAAAGAGAAGTTGAGATTTCCATTACCATGAAGAGTAACTCCTATAAATAAAATATTGGGACATTGGGGGTTGATGATACCTTTATAAGACTCCTTGGGAGGTAAAATTATGATACAATTTTTTAGGATTAATTTGAAATGAAATATAATGGATAAATGATTGGGTATTTTTAATAAAATGGGGGTATTTTTTTGTTAATTTCATTGGACACCTAGGTAGTGGTAAATTCAAACCCACAGGATATCCCATGGAATTGGACACATGGGACACCTATTAAGTTATTATAATAAAAAATAGTTTTCCTGAATTTTATATTAAATGTTACATCATTATGATTTTTTTAAACATACAAAAAAACTCAAACTGTATTTTTATTATTCACTGAAGAAAATAATTTAGAAAATTATCATAAATTCACACTAACAAAATTTTGATATGATTATTTGAAAATTAATGTTTATTTTATCACAATAATTATATAAATATGATAAATTTAACATTTATATATAAAAATACATATTTATTAAAAATAATAACGGATAGAAAATGCATAGTAAAATGCATAGTGAAATTTCTAACACTTGAAAAAAATAAAATTATTTTATCATTTTAATTTAAATAAGTGTCTTTTAATCATACTATAACATTAAATTAATTATTATTCATAATATATTAATTTATTATAAATATTTATATCTTTTTTGAAAAGTACAATTTCAATCTGAAAAATCTATTAATCAAATTTATCATATTTTTACAAAAAAAACTATTCTCAAAATGGATATGATGGAACAAAAATTCTATTTATACAAAGGTATTACATAATAACTAACTACGGCTTGGTCACATAGCCCCATATGACACCCACATATTACCTTAGGGGAAGGTGTGCAATCATTGTAGATTCATGGGGTTCCTCGACTAATATCGGCTAAGTGGTAATTTTAACTAACTTGAACTTCTCTCATATGAGATTTCATTCAAGATTCACTTGTTTAATCTCATCTTTGGATTGATCAAGAGAAAATCTTGGTTAAGAAACCACCCTCCCATGTTCTAAGAAATTGTATTAAAATGGAATGAATCTATTGGTTGGGGCCATAAACTCTTCTTCAATAAAAATTTTCCATTGTTGTATTTTTTCTAATAAACTCTAATGAAAATGTAAAATTTATTATCAAGAGTATAGTTCCTAATGGTAATATTAACCAATGGTAACATAACATTCAAAACATGATATTGAAAATTAGAATTACACTCACATCAATATTAATGAGATAGAGTTATGTTGAGTACTAAATAATATAACACACATTTTTAGAAAATGAAATTTATGAAAAAGATGTTTGGGTCATTACATTATTACACCTTGAGAAATTTTATCAAGAAATTTTCAACTCAGTCTATAAATTGAAAAAAGGTGTTGGTACTTTTACCTCCTTGCCTCTTCTATTTCCAAAACTTCTTCACCATATTTTTGGTCCCTCCACAACACTATAACGAGGTGGGTAGTCTTGTTTCCTAAATCCTATTATATACCAGCCAAGATCTCCAATAACTGATCCTCATTAGAGAGCTCATGTTCCATTTGTATCACCTCTAGATTTTGTACATGAGAAGGGTTAATTTGTGTACTTCCTCAAGATAGATACATAGAATATATCATAAACATGATCATGATTTCTAGGATGTGAAATTTAATAGGCCACTACTCTTATGTGATCATGGTTTTCATAAGTTCCAATGTGCCTAGGGATAATAACCACTTTATTCCTAAACACCGTGACTCTCTTCCAAGGTGAAATTTAAAGTAATATTTATCTCCAATATCAAACTCCAATACCCTTTGATGGTTTTCAGAATATCTCTTCTACCGACTCTTAGTAGCCTTTATTTTTTATTGGATTGAATGAACCTTTTTCATAATCTCTTGAACAAGATCATGAACAAGAAACTTTCTCTCACCTTCTTCATCCTAACAAGTAATGTACTACATCACTTCCCATATAGATCTTTATAGTGTGACATTTGATTACTCGAATGGAATCTATTTTTCTTTGAGAACTCAACTAATGGGAGATATTGATCTCATCCATCTTTAAATTTCTTTGATCATATTTTCAGCATGTCCTTGAGTGTTTTAATAGTCCTTTTTGATTGTCCATTGGGTTGGGGTGGTAGGCCGTACTGAAATTTAATTTGATACTCATATCATATTGATTAAATAACAATAATTTTTATGTGAACCATTGACCAAAATCATAAATGATAGAAAGTGAAACTCCATGCAACCTCACCACTTCCTTTACATAAATCATTGTAGGTTGGACAATAGATAAATATTCTAGAATATATATTAAATGGGCAGTGTTAGTGAGACTCTCCACCATACCCCATATCACATTTTTTCAGTTGGATGTTTTTGGGGGACCAATGATTATTTCCATAGTGATATTATCCCAATTCCATGCTTGTGTGGGTAGTAGTTGTAATACCACTTTAGGAATTCTTCTCTCTTCCTTCATATATTGAAACACCAATCATCTTGTAGTGTAGTAAAATATATCCATCTTCTTGTAATCCCACTAATAATTTTCATGAAGGTCCCTATACATTTTTTAGAATCCAAGATGTATAGAGTAAGTAGATCTATGATCTTCATCCATTGTCTCTATAATTTTTCCTGGAATATATGGAACACATATACTTGTACCAATGTTTAGTACTCCTTCTGTTTCAATATTGAACTCTGAAAACTTGCCAACCTTCAAAACCACTATCTTCTTCTGTGACAAAGAGTACTCTATTTGAGATTTATTAATCATATATAGTAATTATGGATGAGAGATAATTTGGGATAGGGTTGATGATTCCCCTTCCATTACAATTCCCATGTTAGTTTTACAAGGCCTTGGATCAAATGATCTCCTTTAATCCTCATCAAAGTCAGAACAACAAGGTATTTCCTACTTATGGATCAATAACTTTGTTTTATCTTTCAGGGTGATAATGAATTGAACAATGAGTCTTTATGAAGTTCCAACCATCTCTATTATTTCATGATCAATTCATTTTTCATGAAAATATGCTTCAAAAAATGATGATCCATGTATATATCATATTTCATCCAATAAAGATAGTGAATCAATATCTTTAGAGAAAAAACAACTTCATCCATCTATTGTTCTGGCATAGGATAGTTATACTCATGAGGCCTCCACAGTCAATATACATAATAAATCACCTTTTCATATTTAATAAGGATGCACCCAAGCCCTTTCAGAGATTCATCGCTAAAAATATTGAATCCTTATCCGATAATAGGTATATTTAGAATGAATTTAGTAAATAAACTCTTCTTTAGGTCTTGGAAACTTTCTTCACCTTCCATTATCAAGATGAACTTGACCCCTTTTGAGTTAACATGGGCAGTGGATTAGAAATTGATGAAAAAAATTTCAATAACCACCTATAATATCCCGTTAAACCAAGGAAACTATGAATCTTAGTTACTTATATAGGATAAGGCCACTACTATAAAACATTTTCCTTGGAAGTATCAACTAATAATACTTTATTGGTTATAATATTCCCTAATAAAGAAACTTATTTTCACAAAAATTCACATTTTTTGAACTTCACAAATAGCATCTCCTTCCAAATTGTAGAGACCCAAAGCTTGACGTACATGAACATTACATTACTTTTGTTGAATACTTAATACATAACAAAAACAGACACACAAGGACCGTAATAGTTTAGTGTCTTTGGAAACTTGGAACGTAATCTTCTAATCGTGGTGAAAGATCTTCAACATCTCCTATAAAGATCCTCCCTTTTTTTTCTTACCTAAAACTGTTCTTTATATCCTGGGGAAAAGAAAACATAAAAAGGGTGAGTTCAAATGCTCAGTAAGGGTAAGCATGGATAAAATAAAACATACCATATAAATTTGAACTTAAAAACCTGAACATAATGTTTAAACATCAAAAGCTTGAGCAATGACATAAAACATGGAAGTATGTATGGCATAGATCATAAAGAAACATTAAGCGTGATAAAATAGCATCGGAATAAAACATGTAATTGTGGAAACCATTAAGCACATGATATGATTTCCATCTTATCCAAGGCATTTCTTCCAACACCATATTAGTGGACAAAGTCCCTTTCTGAATCGACTTCACTCCTCGTTCCAGTCCTGTATTGCTGAACCGGTTTAACTTTCTGATTCAGCCAAGTCTGTCTCATGAGATATAAAATCTTTACCCAAAGAATTGGGGGGAGATATAGGTCCCACCCATCTCATAATGAAATCATTCTTACTTGTGCCACAAAATAAACATAAAACATTCATCATAACCCAAAGAATAAAATGGGTTTCATAAACAACATTCCATCATAACATAATCCATATAAAACAAATGGATATCATTTCATCATAAGAAAAGAGAAACCATGTAAATCATAGACACATTATACTTGAAACATACACATATGAAATAATGTCATCTTAGATGGAAAATGGATTTGATAAAACACTTAAAATGAATTCTTGAGGAAAATATCCTTTCTTCGTCAAAATCATTTTCTTTTCAAAAAATTCCATGAAATTTTAAAATAAATGTATTTTGTTGAAAATAGTCATAAAATCATGTAGAGTAAGCTTCATGAAAATTAATCATTATGAAACCGTAAAAATCCGTTCACGCCGTATAAGTTAAAAATAGCATTATCCTCGTACTTTTGTCGGAAAAGTCATAAAGTACCTCGTAACGTAAAAAAAAGAAAGATTCCATACATACCATGTAGTAAAAGTAAAAATGGGTAAAAAGGACTTTAAACATATATGAATACACTTTTATAAAACATGGATATGGATGATAGAAATAACCCCAGTAAATACTTACGAATAAGCAATCTATGATAAAAATGAGATTTGCAAAATTATCCCCTACCTTAGGTCCGGTATGCTTTGTACGTATCCAAACCTCCTGTATAATGATTTAAATAATGTCATTGACTTATTACAGAATCATATTCATTGTTATTATATCATATATGGTACATTTATGACTTTATATTACCCGTTCTTTTGTAAATTCCATTTTAAAGTAGCGTTTTGGGTAAAATCATTTCATTTATCGTATGTGTTTTGACTTGTCATTTCTTGATATTATTACTTATATCCTGATT
The DNA here is from genome assembly GCA_963277665.1 of Viscum album. NCBI lineage: Eukaryota > Viridiplantae > Streptophyta > Magnoliopsida > Santalales > Viscaceae > Viscum > Viscum album. Next base: position 787,302,951 of record OY728128.1, on the reverse strand, counting down.
TACATAATTCCAGAATGTAAAACATGATTTATATATAATATATATTCATCATATACATATATATTATAGATCAATAAAAGGAATGAAATACACCGTTCATGGAGACGGTAGGCCGTACGTACGCATGAACGCTGTTTTCGTTTTCTTATTGAATTGAATGAAACTAAATAGATGACATAAATATATATATATATATAAATCCAGTACCATTATTATTTCATATATTTCATTATTATTCATTATATAAACTTTTTTATCATTCATGTATGGCTAATCATGGAGAATGAATCTCATCGCGTCATGGTGACGGTAGTCCGTACGTACGCACGAGGGATGATATCGTTCCCACAATTATAGAATTGGAGTGGATGGTATAATATATCAGAATCAGTATGATGTTATAATAACCATATATAGTTATTATTTACACCATTATACCCATCCATGTAAGGTGTTAGTGGAAAAACAGATTACACCACGGGGTGGAGACGGTATTCCGTACGTACGCACGCGCGGTGATTTTGTTTTCCGTAGGATGGATAGATGGTGAAATATGGTTGTTTCATACTTATAATATTATATCAGTATATTATTTATACTGATGTTATTACCTCATAATTAAACAACTAAAAAAAGAAGAAGTGGAAGAAGAAATAAAGTTGAAAGAATCGGTAATGGACATTACCTCTTCTTTGAAGCGCCTCTTTGAGACTTCCTCTTAGGGCACTAAAATTGGTCTTTGAAGAAGAACAGGACCTCTAGTATGTTTCTAGGGAAATGGAAAAGATAATTTTGCAGGTTTTGTCTGAGCTTGAAAGCTCAAAGTGGTGTGAGGAGGAGAGGGAGGAGGTTCCCTTTTATAAGGCAGGAGAGGGGCACCTTTAGAATTCATAAAAATATTAATTTATAATAAATATAAACCCACTTAAAAACCTACAAAAATGACTCATATCCATATATTAGATGATATAGGGTTGTAATCTCATCAACCAATCAAATTTAGATATGTTTGGATCTTATTTTAAACCTTATCATTTTGATTTATCCTTATTTAATCTATTTAAGTTTATTCGTGGTAATAAACTTCTAAATTTTAAATTATAACAAATAATTACTTATTTGTTGTGAATATTCCATAATTGGTTACTTTCTAACATTATAGACCATATAAAGTTAAATTTATAATTTTTAAATATTTTTGTGATTTTTAAAAAAATTTATAATATGAAATTTTTATAAAATAACAATAGTGTCAATTTTGACACTATTCAATTATTTAAATTTAAATAAAATATATACAGAAGATATGTTCGAAATAAAAGCTTTAATAGATTCATAAAAGGTCATATGTATCTATAAAATTAGTTTATCACATTAAATAGTCCATATAATATTTATTTTGTTATTTTTAAAACCATTTATTTGGTTTATCTGTTAATAAAATAATTACTACAACATTTTTGTATAATTATTTCATATACTTATTTGTTGCATAAAAATTAAAAATAAAATCCTAAGATGAAGATAAATCTATTAAATTTTACAATAATACTTTTACTTAAATTTATCATCTTAAAATTACAATAGTTAAATTTGTATATTTATTAAATTATGAAGGTGACAACTTTGGCATCATTTAAAATAAAATAATATAAGTGTCATAATCACTTTTATAATGCTCCAAACGGTTATATATTAGGTAATTGGATGATTAATGTTGATATATACACTACCAATAAGTTTTGGTCAGGTTTGTGGGCCATTTAATGGGTATTATTATTTCAATAAAAACTACATTACATATTTTTTTCACTTAATAAATAATTTCTGCATCATTAATGTATCACCATTAATGACAATTATTTAATCCCTAAAAATTCTAAATAATTTATCATGATGTAGATAATTTTATTATATTTATGGAGACTATTAATTTTATATGTTTTATGATGTTTATCAATAAATTAAAATTATTATACTTATAAGATTGAAGAGAGTGACATGTTGTCACTTTCTTTGGTTTTAATAATAATTAAATTATTTTCATGGTCCAAAGACAATAAAATGAATCTAATCCGACCCTTAGGTGATATGGTTCGACTTTTAGCCATCCAATATAATTTTGGAATGTGTTAGGGTAATTTTATAATATTATATTTACCCTTAATTACCTGATTTACCTTTAATTATGGTAAATAAAATTTACCGTAGTTACTATTAATAATTCCCAAAAATAAAATGTAGCCTATTAACATAATTTAGACCCACTTATTCCAAATATGGAATCAATTTTTTCCAATTCAATACACAGAAGTTGCAGAAATTAAATTAAAATTAATACCATTGTCGAATGAAAACGGGTTTTTGTTTAAAACATTGCAAAAGATTGTATTGATTTAACCTATGAATTCAACGTAAAATCAATGTTAATGACATAAATTATATTAAATGGTAAAAATATATATTCTATTTATACTTTAAAACCATTCAATATTATAATTTAACCACATAATATATTACGATGAAAAAATTTGTTTTTAATTAAAATATAGTGTGTTTTTACTATTCATTATAATATGAAAGTTATCAGAATAAAATGAAAAATTTATCCAAGGTAAAATTTTACATCCTGATTCCATAGAATAATTTTATTTTTTAAAATTGAACTTATAAGCATGTCAAAAACTAGATTTAAAGTGGGTGTGCCATCAAAAGGCGGCAAAACTGCATTTTTTGAAAAATACTTATTTTAACCGAAAATTTTATTTTGTTCTTATACCATGTTCCAGAAAATGTGTAAGATGAATAATAATGTTATAAAATTCAAAATTTAGTTAATACTATTCATAATGGATAGTTCGTAATAATATTATAATAATATATCGTTGTTTAGTAAAACCTGGTATTGCGTACGACACATGCTATCGAGGAAGGTCGCGATTGTGTGTAATGCATGCCAAGCCAGGGTTGCGTGTTGTACAAGAATCCTTCGTTGTTTAGTATAATAGAATCCAACCATATTTCATTTATACATTGAATATATATATATATACTCAGTGTTGCGTAGAATAACTATTATCAAAATTGTGTGCAACACGATCCAAGAATAGTGTTGCGTATACTGTAAGCTAATACGGTGTTGCGTATAGCGCAAGGTAATCTTGGTGTAGAATAAAAACAATAAATTAATGAAATTAAGAGTATATTTTTCATAAAATCACGGGGTGTTACATTCTACCCCCCTTAAAATTAATTTCGCCCTCGAAATTCGTCGGGCTTATAAATGGTTTACTACTCGAAAATTTGTTTAATAGAAACCCACATCGTAAAAAGTAATACCAAAACATGGATTTAAAAACTAAAGTATGAAATGTAACGGTTACCCAAATTAACTCATCACTGGGTTTCTAGGTAGGAAAACATAGGTGAAAATATGAATATGGAAGAAAAATCTTACCATCAAGTTCTGATGGAGAGTGGTAGAGAACATGGCTATGAAATAGCCAAAAATCACAAAGCCATAGATTTATGATGATCTAAGGTACCATCTGATTCATCAGATATAAGGGCACTATAACAACATTTTTGGTTTTCAAGATCATTTCCCTAAAGTTGATGAAATTGGAAATCGAAGAAATACATTCGTGATTTTGGTATAGTCTCACCGTTGTTTGTTCTTTGGACAATTTCCACTTCATCTCTTAAAGAAATGAAGTTGAATTTTTCATTTGTGAAGTGCTAGTAGCTCATGTGATAGAATGATGGGTCATTCCATCTGTCTCAAACAAAAGGTTATAAAAGTTATCAAAAATACATAAGTCCATCTATAGTGAGATTAATCATATATGGTTCCTAAAATAGACTTATAATTCATATATCATACTTCTTAATATAATAAAACTAGTTTCTACTAAACAGGGACTTCCTATAGGCCAGTGGTAGGCGATAAAGGCCAGTCACACTTCAGTTTTGGGTTCGATTCCCACAACCATGTCCGACGTGATGGGTTGTCACCCTTCCTGCAGGTTTTCCTTTTTCTAAAACTACATTACTATAACATCCCATCAATAATATCAAAAAAATGTTCTATCCTTAAACAATACTAACCTATGTCCAACATAATCCATTCCAATATTTAGGATTATCTAAAATACTTCGGTCCAAGCTCATAGTATAAAGAAAACGATTACTTGAAATTTCATCAAACAAACATGTAAATACCATCATTTATCCCCCATATATCTTGTTGGTCACATTCCAATCATTTGAATACCTTAATCATGTATTCTCTTGAAAAATGAATACCCATTAAACCTTAGTGAAAACATGAATGCTGTCAAAAGTTAACTCTTTCCACATACCAAAATCCGAAAATTCTATATACTCAAACCATGATATAACCTTATCATTATATCAGTCATGAGCTCATGAATACTATCAAACATTTAATTTTCTCCTTATCCCCTTAATTATGCGCATATCATCTACATTCCAAAAATATTTGCATAACCTTTAATGGATACTGGTACCATTAATCATACACTTTCAAAACTCAAGGGAAGACAACAGTGTATCAATCCTTAGATGTTTCTTTATTCCATAGTACCAGTAAATTACTTATACAACATTACACTTGATAAACATGTAATCATTCCACTACCGTCTTAAACCATTGACCGAGCTTCAACAATTCTTTCATCTCACATATCATTTGTAGTCTCTTCATCATCAACAACATAAATACTACCCATACGGTCGTACTGATTCTCTTCATGAGACTTTCCCTTAGGGCATTGGTTTGCATAATGCCCGTACATTCCACATTTAAAACATTTGACCATTTTTGATGTCGTAGTAATACCATTATCCTCATACATGGTTTTAACTGAACATTTTCCTTTGAACTTACTGGATTTATTTCCTTCTTTTCCACACCCAAAGCATATTGCAGTTCCTTTGAAACATTCTCCTTTATGCCTCTTCCCACATGATTTACATAGGGGAAATTTAATTTTATTTCCTCTATGATCATCATGAAACTCCATCTTTCTCTTATTAGCCGAGTCAGGAAACATACCAAAGTTGAGATTATTGATCATATTATGAGATTGCTGATTAGGTATAATAACGATGTTTGGACTTCCAAATCCGGTTTCACTTGGTTTCTCATGAAGAATATCATTCCATTGTCCATCATATCCCCCATTATCGTGAATCTTCCAATTTCCAGCCATTTTCTAAAACCAAAAAAGAATAGTGTGAGAGGAAAAAATCATGCTAGGGAAAACCACATAGTAAAGGGGGAGTACCCTCAATATCTAACATCTTAGGTTAAATTCTATGATCGTTACTGTAGTTATAGGACTATATCCTATACATATACTTATCTTTAGGGATATCCCTAGACATGCCTTAGAAATATCTCTAGGTATCTCACTAACGTTTTCGCATCCTAGTTTCCAAAGGTTGATTAAACCTTTCCTATGATACCAAATATAGAGACCTGAAGCTTGACGTACATGAACATTACATTACTTTTGCGGAATAATTAATACATAACAAAAACATACACACAAGGACCGTAATAGTTTAGTGTATTTGGAAACATGGAACGTAATCTTCTAATCGTAGTGGATGATCTTCAACATCTCCCATAAAGATCTTCCCGTTTTTTCTTACCTAAAACCTTTCATTATATCCAAGGGAAGAGAAAACATAAAAAGGGTGAGCTCAAATGCTCAGTATGTGTAAGAATGGATAAAATAAAACATACCATATACATTTGAACATAAAAACATTAATATAATGTTTAAACATCAAAAGCTTGAGCAATGACATAAAACGTGGAAGTACGTATGGAATAGATCATAAAGAAACATTAAGGATGATAAAATAGCATGGGAATAAAACATGTAAGTGTGGAAACCATTAATCACATGATATGATTTCCATATTATCCAAGGCATTGCTGCCAAGACCATCTTAGTGGAAAAAGTCTTTTTCTGAATCGAGTTCACTCCTCATTACAGTCCTGTATTACTGAACCGGATTAACTTGCCGTTTCAGCCATGTCTATATCATGAGATATAAAATCTTTACCCAATGAATTGAAGGGACATATAGGTCCCACCCATCTCATAATGAACTCATTCTTACTTGTGCCACAAAATAAACTTAAAACATTCATCATAACCCAAAGAATAAAATGGGTTTCATAAACATCATTCCATCATAACATAATCCATATAAAACAAATGTATATAATTTCATCATAAGAAAAGCGAAACCATGTAAATCATAGAGACATTATACTTGAAACATACACATATGAAATAATGTCATCTTAGATGGAAAATGGTTTTGATAAAACACTTGAAATGAATTCTTAAGAAAAATATCCTTTCTTCGTCAAAATCATTTTCTTTTCAAAAAATGCCATGAAATTTTAAAATAAAAGTATTTTGTTGAAAATAGTCAAAAAATCATGTAGAGTAAGCTTCATGAAAATGAGGCATTATGAAACCGTAAAAATCCGTTCATGCCGTATAAGTTAAAAATAGTATTCTCCACGCACTTTTGTCGAAAAAGTCAAAAAAGTACCTCGTAACGTAAACAAAAGAAATATTCCTTACATACCATGTAGTAAAAGTCAAAATGGGTAAAAAGGACTTTAAACATACATGAAGAAAACTTTATAAAACCTGGACATGGATGATAGAAATAACCCAAGTAAATACTTACGAATAAGCAATCTCGGATAAAAAATTAGATTTGCAAAATTATCCCTTACCTTAGGTCTGGTATGCTTCATACGTATCCGAACCTCCTATATAATGATTTAAATAATGTCACTGACTTATTACAGAATCATATTCATTGTTATTATATCATATATGGTTCAATTATGACTTTATATTACCCGCTCTTTTGTAAATTCCATGTTAATGTAGCGTTTTGGGTAAAATCATTTCATTTATCGTATGTGTTTCGACTTGTCATTTCTTGATATTATTACTTATATCATGATTTACATAATTACAGAATTTAAAACATGATTTTTATAAAATATATATTCATCATATACATATATATTATAGATCGATAAAAGGAATGAAATACACTGTTCATGGAGACGGTAGGTCGTACGTACGCATGAACGCTGTTTTCGTTTCCTTATTGAATTGAATGAAACTAAATAGATGGCATAAATATATATATATATATATATAAATATAGTAGCATTATTATTTCATATATTTCATTATTATTCATTATGTAAACTTTATGATAATTCATGTATGGTTAACCATGGAGAATGACTCTCATCGCGTCATGGAGACGGTAGTCCCTACGTACGCACGAGCGATGATATCGTTCCCATAATTATAGAATTGGAGTGGATGGTATAATATATCAGAATCATTATGAAGTTATAATAACCATATATATTTATTCTTTACACCATTATACCCATCCATGTACGGTGTTAGTGGAAAAACAGATTACACCACGGCGTGGAGACGGTATTCTGTACGTACACACGCGTGGTGATTTTGTTTTCTGTATGATGGATAAATGGTGAAATATGGTTGTTTTATACTTATAATAACATATCAGTATATTATTGATACTTATGTTATTACCTCATAATGAAAAAACTAAAAAAGAAGAAGTGGAAGAAGAAATAAAGTTGAAAGAATCGGTAATGGACATTACCTCTTCTTTGAAGCGCCTCTTTGAGACCTCCTCTTAGGGCAGTAAAATTGGTCTTTGTAGAAGACCAGGACCTATATTATGTTTATAGGGAAGTGTAGAAGAGAATTTGGCTGGGTTTGGCCGAGCTTGAAAGCTCAAAGTGGTGTGAGGAAGAGAGGGGGGAGGTGCCTTTTTATAAGGGAGGAGAGGGGCACCTTTGGAATTCGTAAAAATATTAATTTATAATAAATCTAACCCCACATAAAAACCTCCAAAAATGACTCATATCCGTATATTAGATGATATAGGGTTGTAATACCATCAACAAATCAAATTTAGACATGTTTGGATCTTATTTTAAACCTTGTCATTTTGATTTATCCTTATTTAATCTATTTAAGTTTATTTGTGGTAATAAAATTCTAAATTTTAAATTATAACAAATAATTACTTATTTGTTGTGAATATTCCATAATTTGTTACTTTATAACATTATAGACCATATAAATTTAAATTTATAATTTTTAAATATTTTTGTGATTTTTAAACAATTTTATAATATGTTATTTTTTATAAAATAACAATAGTGTCAATTATGACACTATTCATTTATTTGAATTTAAATAAAATATATAAAGAAGATATGTTCGAAATAAAAGCTTTAATAGATTCATAAAATGTCATATGTATCTATAAAATTATTGGAATACATTAAATAGTCCATATAATATTTATTTTGTTATTTTTAATACCATTTATTTGGTTTATCAGTTAATAAAGTAATTACTACAAAATTTTTGTATAACTATTTAATATACTTATTTGTTGCATAAAAATTAAAAATAAAATCCTATGATGAAGATAAATCTATTACCTTTCAAAATAATATTTTTAATCGAATTTATCATCTTAAAATAACAATAGTTAAATTTTTATATTTATCAAATTATGAAGGTGACATCTTTGGGATCATTTAAAATAAAATAATATGTGTGTCATAATCACTTTTATAAGGATCCAAACGGATATATATTAGGTGATTGGATGATTAATGTGTAGATATACACAACCAATATGTTTCAGTCAGGTTTGTGGGCCTTTTAATGTGTATTATTATTTCAATAAAAACTATATTACGGATTTTTTTCACTTAATAAATAATTTCTGCATCATTAATGTATGACCAATAATGACAATTATTTAATCCCTAAAAATTCTAAATAAATTATCATGATGTAGATAATTTTATTATATTTCTTGAGACTATTCATGTTCAATGTTTTATGATGTTTATCACTAAATTAAAATTATTATACTTATAAGATTTAAGAGAGTGACATGTTGTCACTTTCTTTGGTTTTAATAATAATTAAATTATTTTCATGGTCCAAAGTCCATAAAATGAATCTAATCCGACCCATAGGTGATATTGGTCGACTTTTAGCCACCCAATATAATTTTGGAATGTGTTAGGATAATTTTATAATATTATATTTACCCTTAATTACTCGATTTACCTTTAACTATGGTAAATAAAATTTACCGTAGTTACTATTCATAATTCCCAAAAATAAAAAGTATCCTATTAACATAATTTGGATCCACTAATTTCAAATATGGAATCCATTTTTTCAAATTAAATACACAGAAGTTGCATAATTTAAATTAAAATTAATCATGTTGTCGAATGAAAACGGGTTTTTGTTTAAAACATTGCAAAAGATTGAATTGATTTAACCTACGAATTCAATGTAAAATCAACGCTGATGACATAAATTATATTAAATGGTAAAAATATATTATATTTATACTTTAAAACCATTCAATATTATAATTTAACCACATAAGTTATTACAAGGAAAAAAGTTGTTTTTAATTAAAATATAGCGTGTTTTTACTATTCATTACAATATGAAAGTTATCAGAATAATATGAAAAATTTATCCAAGGTAAAATTTTATATCCTAATTCCAAAGAATAATTTTATTTTGTAAAATTGAACTTATAAACATGTAAAAAACTATATTTAAAGTGGGTGTGCCATCAAAAGGCGGCAAAACTGCATTTTTTGACAAATACTTCTATTACCCGAAAAATTTATTTTGTTCTTATACTATGTTCTAGAAAATGTGTAAGATGAATAATAATATTATAAAATTCAAAATTTATTTAATAATATTCATAACTGCTAGTTCGTAATAATATTAACATAATATATCATTGTTTAGTGAAACCCGGTATTGCGTACAACACATGCTATCGAGCAAGGTCGCGATTGTGTGTAATGCAAGTCAAGCCAGGGTTGCGTGTTGTGAAAGAATCCTTCGTTGTTTCGTATAACAGAATCCAACCATATTTCATTTATACATTGAATATATATATATATATATATACTCAATGTTGCGTAGAATAACTATTATCAAAATTTAGTGCAACAGGATCCAAGAATAGTGTGGCGTATACTGCAAGCTAATACGGTGTTGCGTATAGCGCAAGGTAATCTTGGTTTAGCATACAACACAAGACATTAATGAAATTAAGAGAATATTTTTCATAAAATCTCGGGGTGTTACTCTAATGGTTTGTAATATAACCCTTATATGATCCCCATCCTCCTTGTGACATTTTGAATATATCAAACTGTCATAAATAAAATCTACTATAAATTTATCATCCTTAAAGACTCTATTCACCAAATCTATAGAAATTGAAAGAGAATTAGTCCAGAAAAAGGGAATATCAACAAAAACATAATGACCATATATTGAGTAAAATTTGGTATTTGGAATATCTTCTTTATTCACCATTAATTGATGATAACCAAATCAAAGATAAATCTTGATGATGAATTGAGCCCCATGAAATTGGCGAAAAAAATCATAAATTCTTGGAAGAGGGTAGTTGTTCTCCATAGTGATCCTATTAAGTTCTCTATAATCAATGAATTACTACATTGATTAATCCTTCTTCATCAAAATGGAAAAGGTTCTTTCTAAGGAGACACACTTGGCTGGATAAACCCCTTCTACAATATATCTTGGAGTTGTTTATTCAATTCCTAGAGCTCCACATTTTCTATTCTATATGGGGTCTTTGATATCAGCTAGGATCTAGGCTTTAGTTCAATGGAGGACTCTACCTACCTTTATATTGGAGTTCTAGGTAACTCCTCAAGAAATACATAAATGTATTACTGAATGATGGGGACATTCCCTATTTTTATACCTATATTTCCTTCTTCATGTTCATTGATTATATCTATAAAGAAGGCTACAGGTGGATCTTCTAGGAAAATATCAGGTAAATATATCTCTCTATTGAAAACAACTATAGTTTTTCAATTCAATAATACTAATATTTTATTACTTTTGTTGTTGATCTTAGGATTATATTTTGTGATCAAGTCTATCCCTTTTATAATGTCAAATTATATCATGGGAATGACTATAAGATTTGTGATGATATTTTTCTCACCAAAGTGAATAATATAGTTTCCATATACTTTTGATTCTTCCATAATCCCTTTATGATTGTTGACTAAAAAAATCTACTTCTAACATCTTAGGGATTGATACTATATTATTTTCAAACATGGAGGAAATAATGTAATTCATAGAACCAGAATTAATGTACATACTATATTTAAGAGAATGACGACAGTACCTTCCCCAACATCAATTAGATCTTTAACTTTAGCCACTGTAATATCAAAATAACGACCTTTCTCTCTTAGCCTATGCTGAGGTCGATGGTGATTCCCCTCCATTAACTTATAATTTAGAAACTGATTGGGAAAGTTCAAAAGCTATCCACACATGCATCATTAGACTTCATGTAGGGCCTTCACCATCTCCCCTTTGTTTTTAGTGTTTAAAAGTTTAGGCCTCATCTCATTATTCTAGTTTTTAGAAATATGTCTTTATTTATCACACTTTTTAAATTTCATGCTCCCAATCATGAGTTCCCCGACTAGTTATTCCCATATTTTATGTGTTTATAAAGATTCACATTCATTCCTCCGCTTCCATGATCAAATATACTCCCCATATTTGGATCCAATGATCTCTTCTTTTACATTCATTCTATGGGGTAGATACACTTCTAATAGAAGACAAGTTGGTAAATCAGATAGGAGTCTCTTTCAAGTTGATGACAAGAATGATATTTTTTATGTTCTTAGTCTTATCCTTCAAAAGACTCACTCTAATAATAATCCAACGATGGTTTATTTCTTTATTGGACGTTCACATTCGGCCCACATTCCTTTCAAATTTAATAATCCCTCGCTTGTGATTCTAGGGTGCTAGGAGACTATGATTGATTCCTGGAATTGTGTGTGCCTGGGTTATCCCTTTCAGATTTTATCTTTAAAATTGAATAATACCACTAGGATGATTAAGGAATGGATAAATTTGTCCTTATCCAAGATTGATGATGACATTAAGGCTTTTGAAAGACATTTATTGGGCTTCAAGAATTTAAATTAGCATCAGTGCATGCCCTCTAATGCCGAAATTTAGGCCATATACAATATGGATGATCTGCTCAATACTAAACGGAATCTGGCCAAGTCTTTATATAATGTTAGGTGGATAAAGAAGGGGTATAGGAATTCCATATTTTATATTGACTCTATAAATAAAGGAAGATTGGGAAAGGAGTCACTTCTCTGAATATTAATGGGAATTTTCTTACTACATATAATGAGATATCAAATGCGGTTAATGATTATTTTAATGGTCTTTATTCTAAAAATGGGGCCGATAGAACTCACATGATTGTGAATAATATCACCCCCAATATTGATAATTAGAAAAATGGTAAATTAGTTGAAGCACGTGGGGGAAAGGGGGTTAAATAAGCCTGGTTATCTCTCAATATTGATTGTGTTGTAGGGATATATGGTTTCACTAATATGTTTTTCATGTTTAATTGGAAGATTGTTCATAACGAGGTTATTAATGTTGTGTGAGAATTCATTGCTCAAGACTCAATGACATATGGTGAAAACTACAAATTTATTTCTCTCAAACCAAATAAGGAGAAAGTTGTGGATATTAAATATTTTATTATAGTTTAAATTGGTAAAACCATTCACAAGGTAATTTCAAAAATAATTTCCACAAGGATGGACAAAATGGTTAAGGTTCTCATCACCCGGAATCAATTTGGTTTTGTTCCAGGTAGGAATATTCAAAACTATATTTTTACTGCGTCTGAATGCATCAATGTTATAAAGAGGAAGCTGAAACAAGGGAATCATGCTATTAAGATTAACATTTATAAGTATTTTGATACTATGAAATGGATGTTTATTTTTTTCCATTATTAGGATGCATGGTTTCTTCATCAGATTCAATGGATTGGTTAATTCTATTCTTAAGAGTGTTAGGATTTCAGTTCAATTCAATGGTTCTCCAAGGGTTTTCTTTCAATGTTATAGGGGTGTTTGATAGGGAGACCCCCTTTCTGGTCATCATTTTGACCTTTCTAGAGATTACATGAGTCTTTTCCTCAATATCCTTGTCCAAGATGGGCTATATATTCAGATTAAAGCTGTAGTGGATATTTTTCTCCCACCCATCTTTTTTATGTGGATGACATTATCTTGTTTGGGCAGGCCGATAGAAAAACTATTTCCCCAATTAAAATCATTTTTCAGCATTATGAGGATGTTGTTGTACAAGCCATTAATTAGAAAAATTACTCTGTGTTTTTTTGTGAAAGTGTTCCCATTAGGAATCATAACATAGTTTCAAGGTCCATTGGTGTTAGTAAGGTCTCTCTACCCATTACATATCACGGAGTACCTCTTTTTTGCGGTCGGGTGAAAAAATGATATCTTGAATCAAGCTTCTCATGTATTGCTGCCCAGATGGCTACTTAGAATTGGAAGGACATTTCCCAGGTTGGATGAATCTGTCATGTCATTTCAATGATCACCTCAGTGTTCGTTTATGTGTTCTATATTTATATATGGCCCAAGACACTGATCAAGGATCTCTAAATGATGGTCAATAATTTTATTTGGAATGGTTCCATTAATGGGAAGAATCTGGTTACGGTGGTATGGAAAGAGTTTATTAAGCCAACTGACATGGGAGGATTATGAATAAAACACTTGGGTCTTTTTAATTGGGCTCTCCTATAAAAGATTACATCGATGTTTCTTAAATTTAATATCATGTTAATGGGGTTTCTTTCTGCTCGTCTTCTCGTAAGACTTTGAGATATATACTCATCTTATTTTTATTCTTCAATTTGGTCAACCCTGAAGTCCTGTTTTAATGGTATAATTCATTATTCAAAATGGGTTTTTTTTATGGGATTCATTGTTGAATGCATGGAGTACTCCCTGAGTTTCTAGACCACTATAAGATGTTTTTGTGATTCCCTCTAATATGATGCATGTTTCGATATCCTCTATTAAATATGGTGATGTTCATGTCAATGATTTCATTCCAACTCATTTTCAGACTAAAATACAGAGGTATTGCTTTATTGATATTGAGACTCTTATCTGGAAACCAAGATCCACTGGTCTTCTAAGTACTAGGGATTGGTATCGTTATATGTGTGATGGGAAGATTACTACTCCTTGGTGGTTGATGGCTTTCTGAATGTTCATTATCCCTCGGATGAGTATCTTATGATTTGGAAGATATGGAAGAGGATACATCATGTTCAAAAACTACTTCAAAATTATAGAATTCAGCTTCCCTTAGCCTGTCCCTTTTTTCTTTTAGCACATGATACCAGTGGGAATATTTTCCTCTATTATGTATTTACATGCTGGTTTTAGAAATATATCATAGGTATTATTGGATGTAGGTTTTAGATGAATATATTGGAAGAGTTCCTTGAGTCTTTTTATAATTCACGGCGCTGGGATAAAGTAAAGAGATTATTTTTTTGCGAATATTTAGGCCACCTTTGGTTTCATCTACAAGGCACTACATAGTCGGGGTTTTGATGATAAAAACCCAACTTTTCAGGCTGGAGTCAGATATATTAACAGTGTTGTTAGTAGTGCTTCTAAAATTCAGATTGGTTGTATGAATAATTATTTGAATGATCTTGATATATTGAGTAACTTTGGTGTCTCTGGTCAGATAAAACCCCCATTGGTATTGAAGTAAATCATGTGGATTCCCCCAATCCCTTCTTGGGTGAATGTTAATTTTGATGGGGCAGATGTCGGTGCACCTAGGCCTGTAGGATGTGGTGGTGTTTTCCATACCCATCGGGGCTTCTTTATGGGATGTTTCTATCATTACATTAGACAAGGATCTTCCATTTATTATGAACTCTAGGATATGATTAATTCCATCAATTATTCGGTTTATCATGGATGGAATTATCTTTGGCTTAAATCAGATTCGACGGTGGATGTTGATATTCTCAGGAGATGGTCAAGGAATGTACCTTAGGGGATATTTTCACCTTGAGATAAATGTATTCAACTTGTTAGTGGTCTCACCCTTGATCTGACATATGTTTACAGGGAGTTGAATCAAACTATTGATTTGTTTTCAAAGAAGGCTATTGCATATTCATGTTCGTTGTGGTCCTTTATTGTCTTTGATTGATGTTCCAATTTTATTGAGGCAGATGTGTGTGTCACTTTCTATACTAGTCTTTGTAAACCCTCTTGGCATGTTTTGACTATTGTATTTATTTTAATTAACAAATTTGGGTAGGATTGGGGATTCCTTGCACCTGGACTTTTCGGCTATTGGGATAAATATGTCTCTTTAAACTCCAAGTCAACTTTCATAGCAATTATTATGATCTCCTATTAGTTTTCACAGTCACAATTGCCTGTATTTTTTCATAAATTTGGTCTTAGTCCATCGAAGAATCTATCAAACATCCCAGTAGGATTCGGGGTAAATCTAGTGTTATAATGGGAATGTCTTGTAAAGTTCAACTCATAAATTCCCACATATTCATTTTCTTTCTCCTTTAGCGCTAGGAATTCCTTCTCTATTTTTGTTCTCATTGAATGGGGAAAATATTTTTTGAAAAATGTTCCCATTAACTCTTCCAACTCCATAGCTTTAATCTCCCCTATTGGATTTTAGTTTTTAACAAGTGTCCACTACAGATCAATTTTCTCTATCTAAGTGGTTCACATCCAGGGTGACATTCTCTTGTTCTGAACAATGGTGTCTAGAAAAGATCTTTTTTATAGAGCTTATCCATTGTTCCGCAATCAATTGGTTAGTATATCCACAGAATGAAGGTGTTATTTTATGCATAAAGGAATCAATGGAAATATATTCTCTTCAAGGTGATTCTAATCTCTCAACTTGAATCACATTATTTTCCATAACTTGAGTAATTTGATTCATCATTATCATGAATTTTTCCATGTTGGATTCCATCCCAATGTAATCATCAACTGGTTCATTACACTCTGCATTTTTGTGATTTATCCTATTTCCCACCGTATTCAAAAGTAATAAAACCATAATGAGAAACATTTTTCATTTAATAATATTATAACTATAATGTAATTTCATTTCCTGAAACATCAACCATATAGATTTTATTCTTTAACAATAATCACAATTTCTATGAATCCTTCATAATGGATAATAAAACACTTGTGATTAAAAAAATGTATGCCATATGATTTTCAAAATAGGAGTCCAGTAATGATAGTTGTCATGTACATGGTTAATCCAATTCTGTACCAATTCACCTTTTCATGTATTTTACCCCAAGGTACATTTTTTCTAGAGCCACAACCACTTTTTCATATCTAGATAGGGATTTATTTTCTCAGAAACCATATACTTAATATTTCCCCAAATTACCAGGATTCTTTTCCAATATTTAAATATTTCACAAGGTTCTTCCCAAATTTTTCAAATACTAATTTTCAAAAATAACTAAACCTTACGTTTATTCAAACTATTATATCACGCCTTTTTATTATAAAATATTCATTACATTGTACAGAATAGAGTATTTTTTCAATTATATTTTTTTGGAAAAAAGGTACATAATATATGAAATTATAAAATATTCTTATAATAAACTTGAAAGGGTTAATAATAGTTTAATACTATAAAAATTTACTATATATCATACCCTGGGGACATACATAAAATGTTAGTTTGATCATAAGTCCTAGAAAGGTGAAGCAAGGGAATCACTTTACAAGTGATCGTGAGAGTTACTAATAAAAACATGAAGAATATCATAAATGAAATAGAAATGAAAAAATAGACATATAATAGTAAAAATAACATGAATAATAAAATTTAAATTTTACTACAACATTTAATTGAGTCATTCATAATCATATCATCAATGTTTATCATCGAGGTTTCATAAAAATTTCCAAGCTTATTTATTGAGGTATCAAAAAACATTTTATCTCTAGTGATTAAATTGTATAACCAATGCATTGGAGTGCTATCAGGATTAACAATTAATATTTATTGATTAATGTGAGACAACATATAATAATAAAACAATTCACAAATTACCCATGTATAATAAATGAAACAGGTTTCATATCAAAATCATGACATTTTTAAGAAGTTCTTAAAGACAAGCTAATTATGTGTTTTTAACCCATAAGATGGAAAAGATAGTCTCATGTATGTTAATACATGAAAAAAGTAGATCATTTTTATAGTTAGGTTAATAACCTTTGAAATTAAAATTTGTTGTCTATTCACATAAGAAAATTAGATAATTTCTTGAGAAAAAAAAAGAGAGAAATTTTGGGAAGCAAATTCAACAGCATAACGTGTAAGACATATGGATTTAGAAAAGATTCAAAAGAAAATTTTAAAGGGTATCACATTAATATAAAAATTTTCATATATAAAATGGGTATAAAAATTGATATAATAACATATCATGTAAATTTTAACGACATACCACAAAAAGAAAGTGAACTTGAAGGAAAAGAGAAGTTGTGATTTCCCATACCTTGAAGAGTAACTCCAAAAAATCAATGATTGGGACCATGAGGGATTTAAAGCACATTAAGAGGGATCCTTAAAAGAACAAATATTATAGATTCATGGATTGTGAATTAGTAATGAAATTGAATGGGTAAATGAGTGTTTATTTATAAAAAAATGGGATGATTTGTTTGTTAATTTTCTAGGATACCTAAGTAGTGGTAAAATGGTATTTTCCCCTATAATTGGCCACTTGGGACACCTATTATGTTAATATAATCCAACAAAGTCATTCATAATTTTATATTACATATTAAATCATTATGATGTCATTAAATGTTCCGAAAAAACTCAAATTGTATTTTTAATATTCACCAAAAAAAAACATGATATTTTAGAAAATTATCATAAATTCACCCTAAAATAATTTTGAAATGATAAATGAAAAAATAATTTCTATTTTATCATAATAGTTCTATAAATATGAGAAATTAATATTTTAAATTAAAAACCTTTTATTTATTAAAAATAAAATCGGATAAAAATGTATAGAAACATTTATGAGACTTGAAAAAAATAAAAATATTTTATCATTCAAATTTAAATAAGGATGTTTTAATGATAATATTTAATTATAAAATTATTATTCATAATATCATTTTTTATTATAAATATTTATGAATTTTCAGAAATAGATTAATTTCTATTTAAAAAAATCAACTTATCAAAATCGTCATATTTATTTGAAAAACTATTCTTAAAAACTTATAGATGGAACATAAATTCTATTTATACTAAGGGACTAAACATTATGTAACTAGGTCCTCGACAAAAATACACTTATAACACCCACATACTACCTATGGGTAAGGTGTGGGATGGTGATAGATTCATGGTGTTCCTCAGAAAACATAAACTAAGTGGTAATTTCCACTAACTTGAACTTCTCCCATATGCAATTTCATTCAAGATTCACTTGCTGAAGATCAAATTGGTCTTGATCAAGAGTGAATCCTAGTGATGAAACCACCCTATTAAGCTCTGAAAAATGTTCTTCAAACAAAATAACTCTACTATTTGAGGTCATCAGATCTTCTTTCTATCACAATTTCCCATTGTCAAAATCTAACTTATCAACTCTAATGATAACATTAAAATTATTATTGATAGTATAGTTCCCAACACTCATACTGAAAAATGGTCATATTGACCATTGGTCATATAATGGCCAAAACGCGATGGAAAAATTTCAAATTATACTCACTTAATTATTAAAGATATATATTTATGTTGATTATGAAATAATATAACATGCATTTTCAAGAAATGAAATTTATGAAAAATGGTTGGGTCATTACCACCTCATTAAGGGATTACACATGTAGACTATATTATTAATAAATAATCCTATTTGAATTATTTGGTCTTGTAGGCCATGAAAATAATTTAGATTACTTGGGGGTGGTATTTTATTGATATCCTTGATTTTATATCAGTCTATCTCTATGCCTCTATATCATAAAAGAAAGTTAAGAAATCATTCAAAGGTAACCCTGAATACACATGTCAATGGGTTCATCATCAAGATATTTGAATAGAGTAAGACAAACACTTTATCAAGGTTCTTTATATGACCTTATAATTGGAGATTCTTTACAACTAAATCATCCACATAACACTCAACTAGAATATTGAGGATTGGTTTAATGATATGGTGTGTCTCATGCTGGTATATAGATCTAGTATTCATTAATCTAGAAGGCATCACCATTTAGTAAATTTCACTATTGTTCCTTTAAGGTGGTATCCTCCTAATACTTAAGGGTCATCTAGATATTATTATACCCAAATAACATTTCCAATAATGATAGGGCTTTGAATCCATTGTTATCATCAATCAATAGAACTGTCACCAGAAGTGGAAAATAATCCTTTAGAAAATGGATATTTATGTCCATGATATCAATATAGAATCGAATATTCATATTCTTCTTCCTAAATTATACAATTGTGGATACAAATTTTGGGTGCTGAACTTTTTTAAAAATATGGCTTCAAAATATTATCAAATTCGGCACTGACCATGGTACCGTGAGTGTATTGAATCATTATGTGAGGTTTTTTGGGCCTCTATTAACCCACTAGGAGAACAAGGTAATGAAGAAAATCTTGAGGGTCTCACCTTATAATCTCATCATAGCTCTAGGAGAACATGTCAAGGAGTTATTTCAAGAAATCTATATAGTTTTATTTCTCCTCTGATGACATAGTTGTGCGAATAAATTCTTCCATCATATATTATTTAGATCTAATTTTCACTTAAGTTAGGTCATTCATAATGTTGGACACACTATCTTTAAATGTATGATGGTAATCTTACAAATCGTCTTTTTCAACTAAAATATGGTGATTAGTGGTAGGAGGTGACTCCTTCATGCTGGATGACCCAGGGGCACTTGTGTCAGCTCAAGTGGATATGAAATTCTTGATAAGGGTTCCTATTTAGTGTCTACTATGTTTAAAATGTGTTTTGAGCCTATTCTATTCTATTTTTGCTTATAAGGTACACTATTTATATCAAATAAATATTGATGGTTTGACTCCAGTCAATTCAGAACATCCTTTTGAAACATGTGTGAATGTCTTGGGACGCTAGACATGGAGAGAACTTCTCCTTACATCATGGTATTAGGGACTTCTAGTATTAGTCAGGCCAGTCTGGTGTACAAATACAAGTAAACGCATGGGCAGTAATTTTTCTTCGGGAATATGAAAAGACCTCTCAAGTTTGGTGTAAAGGGATCTAACTGAATAATTGGGTGAAAAAATCTATCTTTCATGTCTACCCTTGGTTCTCTTGTTGTAGTAATTATATCATTAGTGGAATTGATACACTCAACCCAATCAGTATATACTAATTTCACTTCCTATTTTTAGTAACCAGTATCTAGTCAGCAGGAATCATGGGATTCCAAGGGGGATGAATCTACCATGATTACTCATACTCAACCATTAGGGGAGTGTTTGAGGCACCTTTTTTATGAATAGGGGACTATTGTATGGAAATGAATCCAGGGACTTCCCACCAATATGTTGTAGGTGGTATCCTGCGAGACAACCATGAATTTTTTTCTTGATATGGGGAAATATAACTGAGCCTTAATCCAAATCATTCCATAAAGATTTTTATCAGCCTTATTAGATCCCTAAATTGATAATTTGGAGGGATTTAGATCTTCTTATGTAAGTCTGAGCTTATGGAACATCAGCATCATCATGAGGTTGAACTCAAATCCAATATCCACAAGGAATTAGTAGATTTTTGTGCCATTGAATGGGACTATAATATATAGTGGGAATATGTTCCACTGAATGGGGACACACTAATCTTATCTAGAAAATGAGATTATGGATTGACATTCATCTCATTTATATTCTATATTATAGTATGTCTTAGTGGAATATACATTAGTTTCCTACTAAAAAGATATTTTCATGGTTTTCATCAAGGTATTCATATGTTATATTCGATGGGAGGAGTTCCTCAATAATCAAGAGCCTCATGGTTATTCTGACAAGTTACTTTGATATCTCTAATTCATTTTCATCATCATATTTTTTCTTATAGTGTTCCCTTATTTAGTAGGGGCATAGAATATTTCCTTGGCCTAGGTGATGTGGTCTTCATAGTGATGAAAATATTATTCATCCATTTAGTTTTTTTTCTCTAAAGATCTGATGGATGGGAACCAGATAATGGAGGTCGAGCTCTGCATGGATGTGGATGATCGTTGTGTTCTTTCCACGGAGTCACATATTCATCTAACATAGTCGTCCATGTATGCACATCCAATGACTAATTTTAGTAAGTTTCTACTTGTTAATACCTATATAAGACTTTCTATCATGTTTCAGTAGCATGAATAACCCAGTTTAAAGAATTATCCTATTTATTCTTCTAGCTTATATGTCCACAACCTCTCTCTCATTGAATTTAGCCAATGTTTCTTGAAGAGTTATCATGGAATTCCTCATTATTTAGGATCACATAGTGGTCCATTAATCCAGAAAAATTCAAAAAAGTGTACTCATTCTCTTTATCAATAGAATACTCAAAATCTGGATGTACTCTAGGAACTTCTCCAACTTTTAGAGGCATTATTCCCCTAACTGTACAGAATAGTTTTTTCATTGGTGGGGAACATTAATTTATATTATGTCATCAATGAATATTATTATGAAGCCTTTTAGTTTTAAGCTCATATGTAGGGTCAATGGTTGTTGGACACATCATAACCACATGAGGTTCTATCTTTCCCTAATGGGAATAGATGAAACCTTGTGTTCAAGAAACTATCTTATGATCCAACAATTCGTTATAATTCTAGGTTCCACGGCCAATTACTTGTTTACACACACTTAATCTTTTCTATCCCTATTGAGGTCAATGGAAACATGTTCCAACATTGAAAATATTCCCCCCAATTTTTCTAAGACATGATCTACTCAATCCTAGATCCAATCATAGAAGAAAAATTATTCTTTAATGGTGTGTTAAAGGATACCATGATATTGGTTGTCATCAGTATGACCAGTGAGTTTATCCTCCTAGGGTATCCTGTATTCTAGAAACATCATGATTTCCTTGTATAGGGATCATATGAAATAACTTAGGACCTTCACATCCACTAAGTAATTGGTCATTTTCTTCTTTTCTGTTAAATTCGGCCTAGGATCCTGACCCTAATAGGGGGATGGGGATAAATTCTCTCAATGAGGCTGCTATGATGGGTGATATTGTACCTTGCGAGGCTATATAAGGTGAGGATATTCTTGGTAGGTCTACACATATAAAATATAATCTGGAAAATTTACTGGTATGTGTTTTGGATTACGATCCTCTACATGAATAGAAGAAGATATCTGTTAATTTATGGGCCATATCAGAAGAGATGGAAGGGGAAATGGGTGTGAATATAATTAGGACCATTTTAAGGGTTCTTACTAATATTAATTTTTTATAGAACTCTTGAAATCCACCCAGGAAATTTGGGGAGATGAGTTTAGTGAATAGATCATCTCGGTTGTTCTCTATGCACATCATAAGCTGTTATTCCTTAGAGAATGAAATTTTGATAAAATATGTTAGTCCATTCCATTAGTAAATGAATTTTGAGACCCTATAATCAAGCATATGTTATCATTTTAAGTGGTCGGTGATGGTGGTCTCATATAAAGTTGAGATAAAAAGGCAAAGAAACTATCTAGGGAGGTCCTCCCGATAGAAAATGGACCCTATGGGATAAAAAAATATTCAATATGAACATGTGTACATTCAAAGTTAGGAAAAATAATTGGGTCATGGTGGATTCTTACTACTCTTAGTTCCCTAACATTAGACAAAACATTGAGGAGAATTGGGAGAGATGTTGTAGTGGAACAACCACCCTATTGAATGGAGTCAAACATGGATTATAAAATTTCTAGGTCACCCAAACATGGTCCCCTCATAATGGTTGTTACTTTCCTTCAAGAATAATTTCAACCTATCTTATCACTAGATACTCTAGATGGGTGATGAAAGAAGCATTCACATCATCTTTGTGATGATTTGTGTTTACCAATGCATTGAAAAGATCATTGTCTCATTGATAAACATGTCCTTGATTCTGATGTTGATATTAATTCTTCGCGGATGTTTTAAGAGAATCATTTCTTGATCATTTTTCATAACTCCCAGCTTCTTCCCTGACTAGGTACACTGTACCACCATGTTCAAATCGAGGTTCTTGTAAGGGGGGATTGGGTGCTCTACTTGAAGAGATATGGTTCCCTTCTAGTGATGTCTGGGTCTAGGTTCTACTAGGAAATAAGATCACTAGTGATAATTTTATAGAATTCATGATCCAGAAGTAGGGTAGTAACCCTGTGGTCTGACTCAAATTTTATCAAAAATTTTGTTGGACCAATATGGTCAGCATTTCCCTTTAGTTTTTTTATATATTAATGAGTTGATGGAAATAACTCATTAAGGGCTCCTAAAACCTAACACCTATCTTTACTATTGATTTACGGGACTTTTCAAGGGGTCTACCAGGTATTGGGTTGCCCCTTGGGGAGTGTTCTCCCAATCATGCTCAGTTTCGATGCTCAATTTTTCCGAGTTCTCTATAGGGACAATGGTGATCAAATTCACTGTGTAAGTGGCCAAGGAAATTTCTTTGTCATTTGGTAGGATGGATTGATTTTCCATTTATTGTTTTGGAATGGGGATGAGGTGGATAGAGGAATACTTCCACCAACCCTTGATATTCATGTGTTGGAATGCCTCTTTCTACACATTAAATATTAGTGAGGATCTTAATAGAAGTCTGATAGAATTTCTAGTGGTACCCATACACTTTTAGGCATTGATCCAACTAAAGACCCACAATTCCCACCCATTAATATTTTTATTGGATGAAACAAATGTTCTCATAACATCTTGGAAAAATTATAATGTGATATTGGTTTCAGGGGATAATTTCCCAGATACTATGTTGGAATCAAACTACATTGTCCTCTGTGAGGGGATCCATGATGATAAAATCCATTGTTGCATGTGGAAAAAATGATACTAGTAGCTGGTCAGTGGCCAAGATTTTCCAAAAGTCCACTTTTTCATCCCTAGGGGTGATCTTACTCTTGGTCAGCCCAAGCCCTGGTCGGTGCATACTGAGGAATTATAGGCTAGATCTGATGTTGACATGCCTTTGTTATGATTTACTGGGATAGGGGAACCATGCTAGTCAGACACCCGCAACATGTTGGAATGTCTCTCAGAGGCACTACCAACAACAATATCATATACATATAAGAATTGGGTTTTACCACCACATCATGCAAGAGAGCATATGCATCCCTTTCATGCTCGTTGAAGTGATCACTTTCATCTATGGGTGTTAACTTATACCTTGACATATCTCCAACATCTATGTAGATGAAGAGAGGAGACAAACCAACAGTGGAAGAGTTGGTTACACTATGATTCCATGGATGGAGGCTAGAACATCCTCCAACTGTAGCAAACTATGAATAGATTGGGGGATATTGTGGATATCATCTTCCAGGATTGTAAATCTCAATCGACAGGCTTCTTCCCCCATCTCTGGTAGTGAGGGTGAATGTTACCTAATAAAGTAATACATTTCTTAAATGTTTTAAGGATTGATAGTTATAAAATTTTTCCCATGGTACTATCTATTGAAGTATTAGAATTCACTAATAACATGTTTTTAATAGTCTCTTAGGATACCCCACATGTGTTTGGACCAATGTTATGGGAAAATCTCCCACAGTAGGTGTTATCACTCCTACCCCAAGGTGCTTCATAAAAGTAGGGAATATTTTTATCATCTAGGGGGACCCATAATAATATTTAGTGGTGTGGATAGGAACTTTTCATGGTTATTACTCTTCATGAGATGGGCCATAGTGGACTATATATGTGCAAGTGACATAGAGAGTAATTTATCCTTCCTGAAAGGCAGCTGGGGTCTCAATGTTAGGTAGGTGAAGAATGATCAATGTTCACTATTTGTGTGGATGTAAACGGGTAAAATAGTGGTAGAGAGTGACACTATACCATTATAATATTCCTACTATGTTGTAATGATATGGTCCTTCCCTTTGTGTTTGAATTTAGTGTTCTGGTTCGAGTTCAATGGATCATGGATGGGGTCACCCCACTTGTCGTCCTATAGAAGAAGTCATTTTTGTTGCTGAAAAGGCATGGTCAGAGCCCTACTAGGTATCACCCGAGTAGAGTCCATGATGGGTATGGATTTAATATACCCTACCTCTTGGTCATAGGCTATTGAGCTATAAGAACACTCCTATAAGAGGGTCATAAAGTAGTATTCCATTATAAGGAGGGTTGGTTTTCCATGTGCTGTCCTCTGGGGTGGAAGTGTTAGTGAGGTTTCGATTCATTGAGACCCTTGTGGTTCATATCCCTCCTAGTAATTACCCTGTATTATTTCTATAGATGATTGAGGCTATTTATCTCCCTCTTATAGATAGTCTTGTTGGGAGATATTGTTTATGGTTTCCAAGTAGATTAAGACTTCTGTGCATCATGGTGGGAATTTAGCCATGTAAGATTTTCTCCCTAATATTCTCAATAACCCATCACCTATTTGTGTTAATTTGTTGGTATACTATAGATATATTCCTTTAATGTACATCCAATCATCCACTAGTAAAGATATGATGATGGTGATGACCAATTACCCAACATCAACTATTCTTTTAGATGTAGAGAATGGATCTTCATTGAAGAGGTAATACACCAATGATGTCTACTGTTATATTCACCAATTTACATGAGAGTTTAATAATGGCCCAACCATTTTATTAGTGGTACATGGAATCAAATATCTAGATATAGTCACATGAAAATATGATGGTGACCTAATGCTACTAGTCCACATATTTGATAGATAAGATCCACCATGTAGAGTTAACCATTTTTGTATTTTGATTATTTTTGACATACCTATGTGCCATCTCTCTGTTCAGTAATGATTATTTGTTTGATGCCTCACATTCATTATTTGGAAAGGTGAATAGAACCCATCACATTAATTGGTTATGTTATATCCATGATCGAAATGGGATGATGGGATGTCACTTCCTCATTCCATAGAATCTTCCATGGTGTTCATATCCATGTTTGGGCCTCCGTAAAAAAATTAATCCATGTTTTTGAAACTCATACACAGTACCTTCTCAACGTGGATGTAGGTTATTTTTTCTAATTCTATCTCAATGAGGAATCAATATTTAGTCATAGTAGATAGTAACGTTGGGAATTTCTTGGAGTTACTTAACATTGTATTTGTTAGAAATCTTAAAATTATTCTCCTTTTAAATATAGAGGTGTTTAATATGAGGCATAATATGCATGAAGCCTAAGGTGTCCTATGTTCTCCATGGGGTAATTTACTCAAGGGTCATAAGTATTCTGAGGATTCTTACCTCAGGAATCCTATGTTTGTTGTATGAGGTATAGATTTCTAATCAAGTCATATGTTTAATGTATTTTGGGGATAGATCTGTCACAAGTTTATTGTCTTGTGTTCATAGATGGTTCGTAGGTTTGATTTCTTATAAGGATAGATGGGTCATAGGTTTAATGTCTTGTGGAGATTGATAGGATAAATGTTTAATGTCATATGGGGACATATGGTTCGAGTTTTAACATACTGTGGGGATAGATGGGTAACATGTTTAATGTCTTTTGGTGATATATGGGTAACATGATTAATGTCATTTTGGAGCAAGTGGGTCACAAGATTAACATTTTGTGGTGATATATGGGTCATAGGTCTTATATATTGTGGGGATATATTGGTGGTTAAGTGTGTCCCCTAGGGTTTCAAGATTTCACACATGAGGTTTGGTGGACTATTGGGCATCGGTATTGAACCATAGGGAGGTTCCCTAGATGTGTTCATATGTCTACATTTAACCACAAGGTGGTTTACTATATACCCTATAAAGAAGACACGATCAAAACACATGATGTTTGATTCCATAGTTTGAGGTCTTGTGAAAGGACTGGTCCATGTATTTTATTGTCATTTGGTATGGTCATTCATTTTTTTCAAATTATCATCAATGAGGGACGGTACGGGGATTGTGAATGAAATCGTATTAAAGGGAAATAATTATCCCTTAGTGAGGGATAATGTGGAAAACCATGAAAATCGTACATTGGGTATCTCATTCTCATCCAATGGGGTATGTATACAGTTTAATGTCATGTTCTGAATGAGTTTTCCTATATTTTATTATCATATTAATTGGACATGGGGCTATGTAATTCTTAATGACAAAACATGGATGTTGGTGGGGCCTACACCTATAGAGGTTGTTTCCAAATAGTAGAGGAATATATGGAATTAGGCCTACCAAATCATAAATGATGGAAATCTCATGCTATGATGCCACGTTGGGGGCTTACAAGTCTACTTCTCATGCACCACTATGTTGGAAATGGCATAAACAAAACCATTGAGGGGTGGAAATTAGGACTCTCAATGTTAGGGTGTCTATTATTAGGATAAAAAGGTGTTAGATAACTTGTTCTTAGGCCAAAAAGGTAAAGTGATGTTCTAGAATGTTCGTAAAGAAAATGGGGTGGACACAAGTGTTTATGATATAGATTGCATAAGAATTTGGGGTGATGTTGAACCATTTTTATATGGGTATAGTGGACCTGGGTACTCATCTGTTGTGAGAGGGTGTTGGATGAAAGGAGGCACCATCAAGTGTATTATAGGATAGGTTTCACAAATGATGGGGATCTAAAAAATTTGGGTAATTATAATGGATAAGGGTCTCACAAATGATCATGTTTTGTAAAATAGGGTGGTTCTTCCTCATTGTGAATTTTTGGTTCCTAGTTGATCAGTTCCCTAAATTATAATTGTATCAAAAAACCCCAATAGCATTAAAGGGATTTTTTTCTTATGTGAACACTATGGACCATCATTAAAGGAATCTCTAACATGGTTTGAGGTTCTCAAAAACACATGGGAGGTGGTTTCATGGTGTATGGTTATGATTTTATATCTATATCCTTTCTTTCTTGCCATGGTCTTGAGTTTCTAAAATTCAAATCTTTTCTCGTAACCATAATGGCAGTGTCCTCCCAAAATTCAGATATGGGGAGGAATTTATAGGCCCATATGATTTAAGGGAATCAATTTCATGAAATATTGAGGATTTTATGAAAGATTATGGGTTTTTTGGAGGAATGAATTTTCATTGAACAGACATAGAAATGGGGAGGTTCGAGACTCAACCTCCATGTGGCTGGCTCGTTTCACGATCCAAATTTATGTTGTGTGGAGGTTACTGACTTAGGATTCAAATTTTCATTATTCCCAGAACTAGAGTTACATTTTATAGAGACTTCCACCCATGGATAAGCAGAGTGATTTCTATGAGTTTTAACCATTCGACAATGTTCTGACCTTTACAAACTCAGATTCTTAAATGGTTTTTTAATCCATTTGGCCTGAATTTGTTTCCTAATGGTCGTGCCTAAAATGAACTCCCCTAAAAAACATGTATTTTAGTGTTAAAAATTTTCTATAAGTAATAGGGTAGTCTAAGGTTGTGCATATACTACTTGAATTTGGATTATATTAGAGTCAATAATTGTTAACATCTTCTAATTATAGATGATATTTTTTACCAGCAAAGAGGGTCAAGTTGTTTTTATACTGTTTATCAATATTTTGGGTACCACCAATTAAGGAAAAATGAGGATAATATCTTGAATACTTCCTTTAGATGTAGGTACATCTAGTTTATGGTCATTTCATTCACTATCATAAATTTACCAACTAATTTCACGGTACTCATTAACTACTTATTCCATGAATTCATGGATACATTCATAGTCATGTTCATCGATGACATATTGATCTATTAAAAGTAAAAGGATGGGGATTCCAGTAATTGTATATCCATATTGAACGTTCTTTGAAGCCTCCAACTCTTTGAAAAATTGGACAAGTTTAATTTTTGGACATGAGAGGTGTGTTTATTTGTCCATGTAGTGTATTGGTAGAGTGTGGTAGTGGAACAATCAATGGTTGAGGAAGATGTTTCGTAGGATGAACTAGTGAACGTGTAATAGGTTTAAAGATTCTATAGTATTATAGGTTGTTGTCAAAGGTTGGTTCCCCATTTATCCTGAGTTATTTCCCCATTCATATTATTGATGAAGGAGAAAAAGTTTTTCATGGAATGATCAATGCTAGGATGTTTTCAGTCACCTAAAAGAAAATTTGGTCACTGCTCTAGCACATTAGTTTCCTATGGAGGGTGTGTTGTTTAATTTTCCCTATATGCTTCCCATCTATTCTTGTCATGCATAGTTTTCAAGTAGTGGGTGGTGATATCTTATGGTTATAGAATTTTACGTCCCCATGAGGGTAACTATTACAACCATGATATGGATCTAACGGTTTTTGTGTTTGTGCTAAAGTTTTGGTGACATTTACTCATCGAGGCTCTCTTTTTAATCTTCACAAATCATTAGAACATGATCTATTTCTTTTATCAGAGTGATCTAAATTGAATGTATTGGAATTGGAAGAATTTTCTTCAGGATGGTGATTTTCATATTTCCAACACCTCTGTAGAGGGGAATTTGGTGGTCGATGTTTTGATCATGAATTCATAGAAGGATTTTTTTCATATGTCTAGGCATGTTTGGAAAAGAATGGAAGATTTGGAAAAATTATACTCTAATTTAAGGGTGGATGATTGTAGAAGTTATTTGTTTCAAATGATAGTACATTATTATCTAATATAAAAGGTGGAGGAGTCTCAGTGGGGAGACTCATAGTGAGCGGTGATACATAATAATGCTAACCGTGGTGACACTCTAGAGGAATGGATAGAGGATGGTAAAAATTGATGTTTTTTCAAGGGAAATAATTTGTTCTAGTAGATATACTCAATTGAGTCCTTTATTTTATTCATAACTCACATTTGGAAGTAAAACTAGGTGTTTAACAAGATTTATCATGTATTTTGGATGTACACTTTGTGGTTCATAATGAAATGGGTAGTGGTGGAGTTTTTAGAAATGTTTTTTGTTTTCCGGCTGCTAATGGATGAGCATCTTGTTCTTGGTGGTTTTCTGAATCACTAGGACATTCCTAAGTGGAATTGGGATAATTTATTAATATAATTTATCATATTATTACCATGTGATTAGGGTATTTGTGATTATATATTGGTAATCAAAGAATAGTTGATTAAATTAGTTCACTTCATAATGATGAATGAGTTGGGTGCCATTGATGTTTTGGAGATGATGAATGTGGATGAGGTAGTGTGGTTTCCTGGAGTCTTGAGGTCCATCATTTCTGATCATGTTTTTTGTTTTAACTTTTGATTATAGAGGGTATTATAGCATGAATTTAGAAATCAATTTTACATCAACACTTCACTCCACCCTCATACAGTTAAACATACATAGTAGACTTTTTGGATGCTGGAGGATATATTGAAATCATGTTTCATCAACATTGACTGATCATGGTAAAATCACATTCTTATTGGTTTATTTTACATATAAAAATATATATCACTCTTCCATTAGCGGGGATATATTAATGAATTCTATTTGAAGTTGTTCCATTCAGTGTTTTATAGGATGAAGTTTGGGGAGGTAGTAGTTCTTCATCCCAATGTGGTGCAGAGCACAGCAAGGAAGGATAAGCTTGTTTTTTAGATTATAAAAGTATCATCAAATTGGCATAAATTCTTATGTTGATCACAAGAGAAGGCCCATAGAGTTCTAAGATAAGTCCTTGTGTTCCTTAAGGACTCCCCTCAACGAGGATAGAAGAGTTTTGAAAGGGATAAGAAGATTTCTCCCATGTTTTTTGGTCCCATTGAGGTATTGGGTGAGGTAGTGAGGTAGTATATCAGTTGGATTTTACACCATGGATAGATAGGATCAACAACATCTTCCATGTTTCTTATCTTCTCTAGTCTCTTCGTGATCAATCCTATAATACCAACTAGGGATAGTTGGATATTGAGGATGATATGTTGTCTATCGAGCGGCCAATAGAGATACATGATCATCAAGAAACAGTTGTGTGTGGGAGTACCATTCACTTGCTACATATGTTATGGAGGCATGGTGGCCTATTGGAGATTACTTAGGTGTGATAGAAGAATATGTGTTCCTATTACCCAAAGTTTTTTTGAGTTTTTTTCTCTATTCATCATTGTGACGTGATGTTTGGAACATGTTATTTTATCAAATGATCTTTTTTCCTTTACGAGTGATGTGTGATAACATTATGATATATGAAAAGGGGTGGAACAAATTCCTAATTTAGAGTCATTATATTATGATGTGATTAAACCTATTCAATATAGTTAGTTACACCTAGAGTGGATAGTATCTCATCATCAATGATTGAATTCCATGATTCATATGTTTAGGGTAGTGTTTTTTTAAATTGGTTATTTTTTTGGGCTATGTGGATGTTGAGATAGTTTTTTAAAAATGTCTAGTTTCAGGGATGGTACCAGATCATGTGGTGTTATGCCCAATTAAGGTTAGTGATTTGGTTGTGTGGTAATACTTTTTTTATATTTGTATGGATTTTGTTTGGAATGTTTTTATGTGTAAGAGTATCAATTGTAATGAGATCCTTGAGGGGTATCTCATTGGATGGTTATTTGGACCATTCCTTTATGTTACATTATTTTCTCATGGATTATTGAGGATGGGAATTGTTTGAGGATTATCTCATGTAAGGTATTGAATTTCTAAAACCTTTTGCTTTGTGTTTTTTAAGCTTGGTGGAGTCAAGAGGGTTTCAAGAAACTTTACCTCTGGTTCATCTAATATTCCTTCATGTTGAATCATGTTTGTTTTTTTATTGGGTAGTTTTTCCATGTTATAAGATGGAATATTTTATTTTTTGTTTTTGGTGTAGGTGGGTTGTTCATGTGGTTCGTTGGCATGGCCACTTATTTTTTCATGCAGTAGGTAGGATGGTCATGTGGTAAATTGACACGCTCACTTATTTGTTCATAATTCCACATTATTTTTATCTTGGCCAGTTGAATCAGTTATATGGTGGTTCATCTTTGTGAATCATCAACATTGATGTATTAGCTATGTGAATAATCTATTTGAAGTGATCTTCTATGAAAATCAGCTATGTGAATCAGCTACAGGGTTGGATCAACTACTTCAATCAGCTACATGGTGGAATCAACTACACGAATCTTTTATGTGAGTGAATCGACTAGGTATATGGATCATTAATATGATTCGACTATGTATGAAATTATATAAATGAATTGGATATGTGAAAAAATGTGGTATATTGTTGGATTAGCTATGTGAAAATAGACATGTGGATTTCTTCTTTAGTTACATGGAAATGGACATGTGAGTCATTTGATGATGTGAATCAGGGATATTTAAAGTCCATTTCACTAAGGATAATTATATTCTATATTTTTTATGATCACAAAGGTTGTAAATTAGTCCTTCCACATTAAGTTTAATGGTATTTTCAAGAATTACATAATTAAATCTATTACAGTATGAAATCCTGATCGTTTTGTAACTATTGAATCTAAAATGAAGATCCTTCATTCATTCCTTCCTACCTACATTCTCTTGAGAATGGAGGTTCTGGACCCTTTCTCTTAAATTTATTGTACCTTGATGTCATTGGTTCAATTTTCTTCTAGTGTTAGTCTCATCTTGTGGGAAACCCCTATTTTGGGGTAGTAAATCACATTTATCTTCATTATTCCATGTATGGAATCCCTTGTTTCTCAGATTTTTTTTAACTTATGGGATGGGGGTTCTCTTTTTATATATAGGGGATGTTTGTGATTTTGTAATAAAAAATTAAATTTTAATTAATATTAAACGGGGATGGGGAATGATTTTCATGTTTCTAGATATTTTATATTATTGTTATATAATGGAGAATATTTGGTAGATTCTCCATTGAAAATCATGGTTGTTGGGAGACATTTTTTGTATATATTGATGCATGTTGTGAAACAATGTTTTTTATATTTTTTGACATCACCTTAAATTAATAAAAGTCATATAACCACTTATATTTTCAGAATAAAATAGTTTCCCTAGGATTTATGGATTCAATGATAATTCCCCTAAATAAATATGTGGACTTGATAATAAGCCCCTTTCTAAATCTATTAAAACATTATGATGTTTTGTAATGTGTTGTTTTGTTGTGGGGTGAAGATGTGTGGTTTTAGAATGTGGGGTTGATGGGTTTGTTAGGTTATGTTGTGGGGCATCAATGTGATTGTTTCTCCGATTGTGTTATGGGGAATCTATGATATGGAAGGTGGAACGTGATGTGGATATGAGATAGTGGTGATGTTGGGATGGTTGGGTTACTATGTTTTATATGTTTTTTATTTGTGTTTTCTTATGTTTGTGATATTATAGTTTCCTGAACATTATTAGAGTTAAAAGGAACTAGTTAATAATGATTTAAATTTAATGGGTCTGTTTGGTTGATGTGATGGAAACGGAGAATGAATGAATAAAATAAATGGGACCGGATAATGGTACATGGCTTGTAGTTTTTGGATTGTGTTTTCTATGTGGTTTTTTACATTTTTAGATCATAGTGAATGTGTGGATGTTTTGAGTGCATTAGTTCTTATTGTGGACCCATATGTTTAGTTTATGTCAATGGATATATATATATATATACCTTGTATCTTCATTGTTATTTTTATATGAACCCCTTCCATGTTGAGAA
This sequence comes from Viscum album, assembly GCA_963277665.1. Lineage (NCBI taxonomy): Eukaryota > Viridiplantae > Streptophyta > Magnoliopsida > Santalales > Viscaceae > Viscum > Viscum album. The sequence goes on along the minus strand of OY728128.1, from coordinate 787,268,978 downwards.
CTATGTAATAACATCCGTATATTCACACTAGGGTGTTTACCAACATCAAAGTAATAATGACAGGTGGATGGATACCCTGTCATTCATGCTCTCTCTTCAAGGTGAGTAGATATGCATGGATGGTGATGACCACATGTTTGATCATGTGGCGGGGTAGTGACCCTAGTGTCTTCAAGATAGATGATATGTGACCATGTCGTGGGGTAGTGTCCAAGGAGTGTTTAGGCGAGATGAGATGTGACTATGTTTTGGGGTAGATTTTGGTAAGGGTCATGCTTGTTAAGTGGATGGAACACTGAAGATTTCCTTCATGTTCATGATACCCAACTACTTTGGTTATGGTTGTGATGTGGTGGGTTACGTGTCTTTGGGAAATATGAGAAATAACTATTCCTTGGGGTGGTGACCTTGGTGTCTATGAGCATGATGTGATGTGATCATGCTATCAGGTTGTGTAATATGTTATACCAAAGAGATGGGATCTTCACAACATACGACATTGGGGTGTGAGATCATTAAATTATTGGTAAAGTTATAAGGGGTTACCTTTATCAATATAATACATATAATATTTTTATAATTGTTGTTGGTGCCAAAAATTTGGCCCGAAAGAAAGGAACGAAAAAGAAGGCCAGCGTACTTCCTCGCGAAGCACCGCCGCAAAGCACCGCCTCGAAGCACCCATGCGAAGCGCCCCGACCATTGCGGCCCCACGATGCTCCTGAGGCGGTAATGCTCCACGAATGCATTTGACGTCCGCGAACCGCCGCAAAGCTCCTGGGGCGGTAATGCTCCGTGAACGCATTTGACGTTCGCGAGCCCCCGCGAAGCTCCTGAGGCGGTAATGCTCCGCGAACGCATTTGACGTCCGCGAGCCACCGCAAAGCTCCTGAGGCGGTAATGCTCCGCGAACGCATTTGACGTTCACGAACCGCCGTGAAGCTCTAGAGGCGGTAATGCTCCGCGGACGATGTTGATGTTCACGAGCGCGCCGTGAAGCACTGAAGGCGGCGCGCGAGTTCTGCTTCGCGGCACCCCTTCCTTATAAATACTGGACTCCCCCTGAGTCCCAAGGACGGACAATCCGACCTTTCGTCTTCTCCTCTCCCGAATTGCGAAGCACTCTTTGCCTCGGGAATGATGAGCTCCGCAAGGTACTTCTACTTCGCGAGACACCTCTGCTTTGTCACGTTTTGAGCCCCTCTCCCGAGAGGGATTCCCTTCGCGAAGCTCAAGGGCGTTCGCGATGGAAGGGGATTCCCAAGGGAAGTCGGGCAGCCGCGAAGCATTTATGCTTCGCGAAACACCCAACCCATGCTAGTGATCCCTATGCTAAGGCAGGATCACTACACATCGTGAAGCACACAGCTTCGCAGGACCCTGCTTCGCAAGGCACCCCTTCTTTGTGAGGCAGTGCTCTGCGAATACTGTTCCACTTCGCGAAGCACCTTCCACTCACACCTATTCCCCATGCTAAGGCCAAGGCACTCCACTTCGTAAAGCACACTCCTTTGATTAGCGATTCCTCTTCCCGTGCGACCCTCCAGGTTTGCATGATGTGATTTCAAAGTCCCATGGACAATACCACTCGTAGCGTTGCTTCGCCTAATGCTTCTTCGCATAGGCACGCTAACGGCTATTGCTTCTTCGCATAGCCACGCTAACGTGGACCCCTCGATGGTTCGTTCCAGAAACCCCCTTAACCATTGCCTTACTAGTACCTTCCCTTCCCCAAGGACCAGAGGGTACCGGTTATGTAAGTCCTAGGGGTGTGGAGTGAACCCACCTCGTCTGAGCTGCAGGACGTTAAACTGCCAAGCACCACGTCCTCAACACATGACGTTAAACTGTGATCCGACCTCGTCTCCCTCACGAAGGGTCCCCCCAGGTCGAACATTATTTACACCACTCGTCTCCATGGGAATGGAACTCTTCCGCACATGGAATGAGATCCTCCTTGTCGGAGTGGCGTATGTTCGTAGGGGAAGGGATGCCTCAGAGCGTAATCCCCTAACCATTCGTACGGATGATTGCACCTGTGCATCTCCGTACTTCCCCACTACCAAGGTCAGTGGAGGGCGTGATAGGGAACGAGGCACCTCCCACCATTGGACCAAGGTCCCTCTTTCCGGCGCTTCGTCGCACTTTGGGACTCCATCCTGGAGTAAGTCCCAACACCATGAGCCACCTAACGCGTAAGCCCCTCTTCGCTTCTCACGGACGCATCATTCGTGACGTCATCGTCAGGTCCTTGCAACCTCTTATTTCTCACACCGAGCATGACTCACATGAGCTTAGAGTGAGCACCGACCCTGACCCCCCACCTAGCGAACTACGAGGACTTTGATCCATGTCAAGGCATGGTACGTAGGAAGCCTCCACGAGGTTCAAGCCCACCCGTCATCCATTCACGTCGAGTTTCGCCCACATCCAGCATGACATTAAACTGCACGCCTCATCCCGCATGACGTTAAACTGCATGCCCCTCTTGTCTCGCATGACGTTAAACTGCACACCCACCTGAACTACGAGGTCTTTGATCCATGTCAAAGCATGGTACGTAGGAAGCCTTCCAGAGGTTTAATCCCACCACTCATTGGACCAAGGTCTACTTTTACGTCAGTCCACCGACAAAGCCCCATATGAATTACGAGGTCATTGATCCATGTCAAGGCGTGGTACGTAGGAAGCCTCCACGAGGTTCAAGCCCACCCATCATCCAATTCACGTAAAGTTCTATCTACGTCCAGCACAACGTTAAACTGCAATTCCAGTCTGATGGCAAGCCGATGTGACTAACCCGAACTACGAGGTCTTTGATCCATGTCAAGGCATGGTACGTAGGAAGCCTCTACGAGGTTGAAAGCCACCATCTGGTCGTTCCAACCTCATTCACATTGGTTTACCCCGTCCCGCATGATGTTAAACTGCATTACCCAATCCGAACTACGACGACTTTGATTCATGTCAAGGCATGGTACGTAGGAAGCCTCCCCGAGGTTCAAGCCCAACTCCCATCAGACCAAGGTCCCTCACTTACGTCGGTTCACCGACACCCACCGCCCGTCGTTTATTCACGACAGGGTTCACTATCGTCCCGCATGACTTAAAACTGTGTTCCATCAATTCCCTAAACTACGAGGACTTTGATCCATGTCAAGGCATGGTACGTAGGAAACCTTCCCAAGGTTCAAGCCCACCAATAGTGGACCCACAGGTCTACTTTCACGTCGGTACGCTGACGATGCTCATCGGTCCAAGGTCTACCTTCATGTCGGTTTATCGGCATCATCCCGAACTACGCGGACTTTGATTCCCTGCCACGGGGATACGTAGGAAGCCTCGTCAAGGCTCAATCCCAACTTCACTGTTGGCCCTACGATGGTCCCATTTCACCCTCCCTCCACTCCATTCATCAACCTATCACCCGTCCCTATTCTCACCCAGACCGTCTTATCCTGGTGAGACCATGTCGGTACGCTCTTCTTCGCAGCCATCCATGGGCTGGCCCCGGTATCGACATCCCTTCAAGGAGGATCCCTCAATCTGATCTATCCTACCTAATGCTCTGGTTGGGTTGATCTGTCTCCGTTGGATGTTAAACTTGCGGCATACCCTGTGTTAAACACGGGAAGCTGAGGAAAACCTCAGATATGTGTCTATGACATATAATTCCCCGCATTCGATGTGGGATGCCTCGGGCTTCCACGCCCTCGAGAAGCCTTGTGACCAAGGATAACAGACAGACATGCCAGTTACCCCAGCATCCAGACACGCTACTGATGCCTCAACGTGACTACTCCCCTGACTGAAGGTTGCTGTCCTGACTGGACCCTTTGGAATGTCCCGACAGAAGTAGTGTAATTAACCGGCGTCCATGGAAACATGGCACTGGGAAGAGTTTCACGAACTACGTATTAAATCTACGAGGGAGACCCAGACTAGGTGACGAGTTCTGAGGAGGAATCCGCAGGAGGAAGAATTGACATCCCATCAACCTGTTTCGATCAAGGAGCTGACGTCCATGAATAAGGAGTGAATGCCGCCCGCCTTTGGAAAGCGGGAATGCGGGGCAACAAAAGCGTCGTGCGTCCTCCTCCGCGGACGGAGCGGAATGCGCACGCACTCCCCGGAGAAAAGCGTCGGAAACAGAAATGGTGAACCCGACGTGAAATTCTTCTCCTCAATATGAAGATTAGTAGCGTTCAAGACACCAGTATATTGACGTGTCACCGGATCCAGATATCCGGTGCCTAGTCCCGCCAAGAAAATAGCGGGCCTGTCGTGAAATTCACCAGAAGTCAGGGCAGTAGAACGTGGGGCACTCCGTTCTGCAGCGTGTTGGCATGGATCCTTCTTACAGATGTGGAGAATGAAAGGACGCTAGGGCACTGGCTGTCAATCCTTTTCCTCTCAGTACTGATGAGTTGATCCCTTCATTTTCCAGGAACCAGGTTGCTGTTACAGAGACGCGATCACCGTCCGCTCCTCACCCACGCAGGGGCAGGGGCAACACCGCCACGACCACCCCACATAGCGCCGCTACCTCCACGACGGCCGCCACATCGTGGAATACAGGGCACCCACGTCCCCTTTCCCCATCAGAGGTCATCTAGCGAAGGGTGATAAACAACCTCGTGCGCAGGTACGAGTAAGAAGGGGTCATCCCAACCCGGGATATGGCCCGCCTGGACCTGGAGGCCTCTAGGCCCCGCCGTCAACCCTGCCCTAACAGGCCGCACATGGAGCCGCTGCTCCCCACCCCAACATTCAACCATTTCGGGAGCTTGTCTCCGGAACGCCTTGACGACTCCTAGCCTTATGCTGAAGAGGCGGGCGCCGTCCGGCTCAGCCCGCTCAGGGTCCTGACCCGAGGGCTCCAGGCGAGAGCTCCCGCCCGACCGCGTCAGCGCCGCCGTCCGGCCCCGTAGGAAGAGCAGGCAGGCTACGTCCCTACACCACCTGCACCAGTTTACCTGACCCGATGTCAGCGCCGGGCCAGGGCTGAGGACGCTCGCCCGGGCGCGTCGACGTCGACAGCTACAGTGGCCTGAGCCACCACCGACGTGCATCGTGAATCCCCTGCATACACAGAGCAGGGGCACTCCTTCACCCAACCAGGATCGAGACCCCAACCGCCCCACGGGCAGGCTGGGTTGACTCTCCGGGTTGCAGGCCCAATTGGTGATCACCGCGAGCTAACCCGCGGTAATGTCACCCCGTACGGAGGTCCACCCCGTACCACTACTCTACAAAGCGTGGGCCTTCCCCACTCCGAAGTTCATCATGGAGGAATGCCTCGTGCTACCCGCATCCCGCAGGAAGACCTGCCCCGCTGCAGTGATGCTCAGCACGGAAACATTTCCCGCACCCACTGTACATGGTATGGAGTCCATCCTCCTGCCCCCGACCGCCAACCTGAAGGCACCGTCCATCCGGTCCCTCTCCAACGTGGGGGCCCTCCCTACGTCCTCTCTGCAACTGGCGAAGTTCCTCCTCTCCCCAGCAACTCGAGGAGTGAAGGTCATCCTCGCTCCACTCGTATCGACCATGGAGGTCCTCCCCATGCTCCTGCAGGTTCCAACAGAGGCCCCGCCCACATGGGTACTATTCATGGAGGTCCTCCCCATATACCCTTCAACATTTTCCCCGGTGCCCCTCGCACCCCGGCTATCTCGAGTGGGGACCCTCTCCGCCACGGTGCCAGCGCCGCCTCGAAGCTGCCTAATAGGGATCCACCCTGTCCCAAAGAGCCGCCCCGGGGCAGAAGAGCGGGTCGTCGCCGCCATAAGAAGAATCCTGGGAAGGCCCAGGTGGAGATCAAACCTTCCCGCTTCTCCGACTCAGAAGCGGACTGCGATTCAGCGATGGAACCTTCTCCCCGCTCCTCCGTATCAAGGACTGGGGCAGGAACCAGACGCGTTAGCCTCATTCTCCCGGAATTTGAGGTCCACCAGATTCCCGTCTCTCTCCACAGGTACATCCAAGAGGAAGAAATCCTGGGAATTCTGCAGGTCTCGACCGCGCAATCACCGCCTCTTTCACCAGAAGAGCCCTCTACCTCTACCAGAGATCACAGAGTGTTATTTTGGGGGCCAACGACAGTAGAGCAACGACACGACCTGTCGCCGGTAGCTGTGGCTCCTGTTCTGGAAGCTATGGTTATATCCCATCGTATCGTGACATCGTGGCCAGGTCACCTCACTCTTCGGAGGATGGCCCGGAATTCAGCGGCCAATCAGCTCGTTTGCCGTATTCTCCACCACCGAGCTTACTATCCTAGAGGTCCGCCTCGGTACCACTACCGGTCCCTTAGCCACCCCCGGTTGACGAGTGGGGAAACACAGGGCCAGACCCTGAGTCCGAGCCCAGGAGCTTCTGGAGAATCCTTGCAGCGGATTACTTCCCGGAGAAGTTCTGGCCGACGGCGGCGCTGAATTTCCACATACCAGAGACTCTTACCCCTGAAGAAGTGGGGTGCTTTTGTCGAACCCTATGGGCGACACACTTCTGCCTCCGTTATGAACAAGTGGTGTACCCCAGAAGTCGAGAGCACTTCGAAGAAATCGGCGAGCAGTGTCGCCTGATCGATGCGGCCGCACTTCTTGTGGCCCATCACCCTGAGTCGCCAGGACACCAGAGCGCCCTTCAACGAAAATGCATTCAGAGTCATAAATCACTCCGCATAATTTTCAGGGAAGCCACCCCCCATGTGCAAGTCCGTGGTTGGGGACACTATGCCGCTCTCCTCTTCGACCCTATCCAACGGTAGCCCGATTCGCTATGCGACATTGAGGACATGCCCTCAAGAGGGGTCGCAGTCCACATGGCCGACGTTGTGGATAAGGAAGATGAGCTTGAATTCCTTGATGGAGACTTACCACCCGAGGGCGTACCGCCGCTGCTCGACCCATCAGGGAGAGTTACCCATCAGCAGAGGAACCTGCTAGGTCTCCCCGTACCCACCGAGTCACTGGTACTCGGTCGAAACACCGGCAAGTGTAAGGAACACGTCGGAACAGTCAAGCACTCAGACCCGTCCGCCTCTGTGCAGAAAACGGAAGAGGATCCTGAGAAGGACACGTTACGCCAGGAGCTTGCTGAGCAGAAGAGGCTGGTTGACGAACTCTTGGCTGAACGCGCCGCAGAACGGCGACCCGACTATGGTAATCCCAGGCCGGGGCAGCAGGGGCAAGAACAATATCCCCTCGGTGAGATTCCTCTGGGCCACCCTGATCATGCTACTGCCGCAGACAGGGCAGAAGCCGGAACGTACGGCAAGAGGGCGCGATACATCTTGCCAAATCCCCCCGAGCGATGGGGAAATCTGAAGAATCCAATCCGGGTTCCCCCAGTCGCCCCGCAGGTCGTCCAGCCAGTTGACCCATGAGCGGCCGAAGCCGTCTACTGTGTTGAAGAACCTGGCAATGCACTTGTGGTTAGTGATCCCCGTCAAGACAGGGACCCCCACCTGGAGGATCTTATCTCGGCGCTCACAGCCCGCCTCGAAGCGTTGGAAACGCGGTAGGTGGCGGTCCTAGAGGATAGCAAGCCTTATCCCGTGTGGGTGGACGATATGCCCGCACCTCCAGGTTTTGGGAACCCCACTTTCTCGCCCTTCAACGGGACAGGGGACCCGCCGCAGCACTTGGCTCATTTTTCTTCCAGGTGTGGCCCCATGCTGGGGACCCCGGCTCATCAAGAAGCCGCCAAGCTCTGATGTTTCGTACAGACATTGGAAGGTCCGTCATTCGTCTGGTATAGCCAGCTACCTATCGGATCGGTGACCGGTTGGGAGGATCTTCGCTGGCAGTTCTTATACTAGTTCAGCTCCACCACGCGAAAGACCATCATTGCATACCTCTTCAAGTGCAAGAAAAGGCCTGATGAGCAGGATGCAGATTTCATCACCCGGTGGAAGGGACTTACGTATTCCCTCGATATGCCACTGACTCAGGAGCAACTACTGAAGATGTGTGTGGGGAACGTCAAGACAGAGCTGGTACCCTCCCTCATGACCCAGAACTACCCTGGAGGGTTCATACATTTCTCAGATAAGGCTCAGCGCCTCGAGGAAGCCCTGCAACAGGATAGTCAGGCACGTTTGTTGCCCCCTATGATCCCAGCCAGGAGGACCTCCAGGGCTGAACCCGCCGCGATGGCCCAAATAGAAGCCCCGAGGTAGCTGGAATTACTACCGGCGGCACCACCCCAGCAACCTCGCAGAGGTCCGCCACCTCAAGCATAGGCTCCTGCCCAGCAGTGACTGCCTCAGAACCGACAGGTTCCCCCGCGCAACTCACCACCGCCACCTAGGCGAGACAATCAGGCGCCGCCTCCTCGGCAGGCCCCTCCAGCCCCTCGTCAGGGCCAGGCCCCCAGGGCCCCCTATCCGGAAAGAAGGTACCATACCTATTCGTTCAATGAAAATCAGGTCCCTGGCTACTTCCTATGTTCTCTAGAGCAAGGGATTGTGCGTCTTCCTGAATGCAGAAGGCCGGCAGAGGCGCATCTCACCGATCACCCCAGCTACTGCCCTTATCATCGGATCCCAGGGCACACCCTCAAGAAATGCTATGTGTTTAAAGACTGGATTCAAGACCAGGTCAACAACAACATAGTTAAGTTGGGCCCAGCACCAGCGCAAGTGGCAGGTGTCTTTGCAGGATCAGAGATCGACAGCGACAGCGAAGGCGAGTGGCAGCAGGTCCCTAGCCGCGGATCCCAGAAATACGATGATTGGATGGCTCGTAAACCGTCGTCCGTTCCCATGGTATCATCTGGGCGCCCCTGAAGTAGTCGGAACCTTCAGAATAAGTAGTCGGTTCCTCCACATCGTCTTCACAGTCGTCCTCTGCCCAAAAGGGCAAGCATCGGCGATGCAAGAAGAAGCAACGCACACCACCAGTGTCGTCGTCATCTCGCACTCTCGGCGACTTTATGCCCCCTGAAATGGAGATTCCTCCCAGAATCCACCCAGCGGTGGATGAATCCTCGAGCGACAGCTAGGGGTATGCTTCAGTTAACACTGTGGAGCTGGTAAAGCCCTATATGACCCCCGACGAGGGGGAATGCCAGGCAGACCTCCCCAACGTTTCCAGCCGACGTCGACGTCAGCGGAATCGCAACCGCGCCGGTCATCGAGGTACGTCAGCAGGCACTTTTGGCCAAGACGTGCACGCTACCGAGACCAGGAAGCATGCTCAGCGCAGATCTCAGCATGCGCAAACCCATCTAACACCCTCGGCTCTACCTCCACCGTCGTTCGTGCTATTGGATCGGGGGGGAGCCGCCTTGTTCGTATCACAGTCAGTCTTGCCCGGCTACAGGACAGCCTCCGCTGTCCGATCCTAGTCCGACAACCACTCTTCAGAATTCTACTAGTAGGCAACAAGATGTACCCAGTACTAGTCAATCACCAGTTCAGCCGGCCGGACCCACTGTGCCTCCAAATTCCGAACAACCTCCTATAAGCAGAGGCTCGCGTTTGGCACGAAAGTACGATGTCCTGAACCACCTGGCCGGCATTCCGGTGAGGCTCTCCATACTTGAGGCCCTTCTCCTGTCATTTAAAATGCGGGAGGCACTTTCTGAGGCCCTAAGGATCCCCCTCTAGTTTGAGACGGAGGTAGCAGCTGCAGAAGCCTTCCATACCGAGACGATTGAAAACGCCGAATGTCAGGCGGTTATCTCGTTCTCCGGTGAAGATGAGGGCCCTCCTATACAGGGGCACATTCTCCTGATGTACATCACTGGCCACTTCAATGGTGTGGAAGTCCTCCGCTGCCTCTTAGACACAGGTTCCGGAATCAATCTAATTCCGACCCGGACGCTGCGAAATCTGGGTCTGTCCGAAGGTGATTTAACCCCCTCTGACCTCAGGATCCAGGGGTACGATAGGACAGAGCAAACCCCAGTCGGCAAGATCCGCCTGAAGACTCAGTTCGGTGGATTAATTTCCAGCACTGAGTTCATGGTTGTCTCTCAGGACACCGCCTACAACGCATTGATGGGTAGGCCATGGCTCCATCTGCATGCAGCGGTCCCTTCATCGTATCACCAATGCCTCAAGTACTCGCTCAACGGTCGAGTAGGCGTGCTCCAAGGAGACGCGTCCCCTTTCGCTTCTTGTGAGGCCCGCTATCTGGATGCGGGTTATTACAAAAGTAAGGATAAGCAAATACTAGTAAGCGAGGATGAACCCGCCCCGATCACAAGTGACCCCTGGGCAAACATGGATGACACCTACATCCTCCCGATCCACCGGTTGGAGGCCACGACCCCCGACATGGGGCAATGTTTTGTTGTTTCGGGTACGCAAGGAAGGCATGTTCTCGTGTCCAAGCGATGACGAAAAATCACCTCGTACTCCTACATCAACCAGGCTCAAGTCATCCCCGAACCCCCTACCCCTGTACAGTACTGGGACGTCAAGATTATGACAACGGCGGTGCGCCATACGTGTCTCTTCCGTCGGGCTGGAATTAACCGACTCAGGCCGACACGTCACAACTGCTTTGATATCATCAAACGTCGCCCTTTAGGCTGAAGTCCAGATGGGATAGGGTCGACTGCCTTCATTGCTATGGTCTCCATGGCAAGCGAGTCTCCCGATGTGATGAACGCTGCTGCCCAAGCCGGCACCAGCTGCCCCTCGGATTTGGACAACCCAGAAGTATCCCCCGTCGCGGGAAGTTCCCCCATGGGTGGGGAGGAAGACCTGGAGGATGCTCCCCCCGCCTTTGAAGAAGGCGTCTCTACCATGGTTGATGAACTGGTACATGTGAACCTTGGTAGCGAGGTAGATCCGAAACCCACATTGATCAGTGCGGCCATGTCCCCCGAGGAGTGGCAGCAGTACGTAGACTTCCTCAAACGGCTCCGTGATGTGTTTGCTTGGAGTTACAACAAGATTCCAGGGCTAGATCCCCAAGTAGTCGTTCATCGTTTGGGCCTCCCGGCAAAACATCGTGGGTTTAAGCAGCCTCCCAGGAAGATGCATCCTTCTCATGGTTCTATGGTTGAGGCCGAAGTTGACAAGATAATAAAATCCAACTTCATCAAGGAGGTCCATTACCCCAAGTGGCTTGCCAACATTGTTCCAGTCAGAAAGAAGAATGGACTGATCAGAGTCTGCATCGACTTCCACGATCTTAATCGCCACTACCCAAAGGATGACTTCCCACTCCCGGTGACGGAGCTGTTGATTGACGCCACGGCCGGGTTCTAAGCCCTCTCTTTCATGGATGGGTATTCCAGGTATAACCAGATCCGGATGGCCCCCGAAGATGAGGAGTCCACTTCCTTCAGGGCTCCCCAAGGTACCTTTTTCTACCAGGTAATGCCATTCGGTTTGAAAAATGCAGGTTCCACTTATCAGAGGGCCATGCATCGCATATTCAAACCGATTCTCGGGACATTGGTGGAATGCTACGTGGATGACCTCGTAGTCAAATCATGCCAGCGCCAGGACCATCTCAGAGACCTTGAGAAAGTGTTCGGTTTCTTCCGTTCCCGTCACCTGAAGATGAACCTGTTGAAGTGTGCCTTCGGGGTCACCTCCGGGAAGTTTCTGGGCTTTGTTGTCAGATACCGAGGTATCGAGATCGACCCGGAGAAGATCAAGGCCATCAGCCAAATGCCTCTCCCGAGCAACATTCGGGAGCTTCGAGGACTTCAAGGCCACTTAGCCTATATACGCCGATTCATCGTGAATCTGTCCGGCAAGTGTAAGCCCTTTTCCCGGCTCATGAAGAAGGGCGCTGCCTACGAATGGGATGAGGAGTGTCGGGACGCCATCGAGGAAATCAAGCAGTATCTGTTCCAACCTTGGGTCTTGATGCCACCCATCTCCAGAAAGCCGCTGGTCCTTTACGTGACCGCCCTGGAGAGATCCCTTGGTGCGCTGCTTGCCCAGAAGAATAACGAGGGTACTGAGAATAGTCTCTACTATCTCAGCTGCATGCTTCTCGATACAGAGATCAGATACTCCCCTATCGAAAAGAGCTGCATTGCGCTTGTCTTCGCTGTGCAGAAGTTGAGACATTACCTGCAGCACCACGAGGTGCAATTGGTCTCCCGGGTATACCCACTGAAGTACATCCTGAACTGTCCCATGCTGACTGGCCGACTAGCATGGTGGGATGTGATTCTCCAGCAGTTTTATATCAGGTTTGTACCTCAGAAGTCCATTAAGGGATAAGAATTGGAAGACTTTTTAGCTGCCCATCCAACCTCTGCGGATCAATCCCTGGACCTGGATTTCCCTGATGAGACGATCCTCTCAGTCGATCATGTTGTCCCGTGTTGGCAAATGCATTTCGACGGTGCCTCCCGGAGCCCCACCGGTAAGAGGCTCAACGATCCCAAGCTCAACAGAGTGGGCCTGGGTATTGTCTTCATTACCCCGGTGCATGCCGTCCTGCCATACTCATTCCTATTGTCCGAAGGATGTACGAACAATGAGGCAAAGTACCAAGATCTCATCACCGGCCTCGAGTTGGCCCTTGAGATCCATGTGCCCCATCTACATGTGAAGGGAGATTCCGAGCTAGTAATCAAACATGTTAATGGAGACTACGTCGTCAGGAAGCCGGAGCTCGCACCGTTGCTGGAGTACACCCTCTGCCTAATGGCCCAGTTCTCTTCTCGACCAGAGGTTACCCATGTCCCACGGTCATAGAACGACCAAGCAGACGCCCTAGCTGGCTTATTCACGTCGCTCGCGGAACCCGAGCAAGATGATTTGGTAATTCATGTGGCCCACCGGAGAGTCATTACCCCCGCCACCCAAGAGAATAGTGATAGCCCGCGGGTAAGTCATCTCACCATCGGACCCTCCATATCGGGAGTCCCGGGTTCGTCAGATGCAGTGGTTGAAACCACCCCCGACTGGAGAGCACCTTTTGTCGAGTATCTCCAAAATGGTCAGCTCCCGGACGACCGGGCCGAACGCGAGCGAATCCGACACAGCACGCTACAATTTACCCTCCAGAGTGGCCCTAGTCTTGAACGAATCCTTTATAAGTGGAGTTTCAATGGCGTCCTCCTCCGTTGCATCCAAGGAGGGGAGATACCTCAAGTTATGCAAGAGGTTCACGCTGGTTCCTAAGGCGCCCATCAAGCTGGGCCGAAACTGTCCCATCAAATCCGGAGGTTAGGGTACTTTTGGCCCTCTATGATCCACGATTGTATTGGATATGACAAGAGATGCAACGCGTGCCAAGTACACGCCAACTTCTTGCATCGGCCGCTGGAGCCCCTCCACCCCACCAAATACTCTTGGCCATTTGCGGTATGGGGACTTGATGTAGTGGGACCGTATCCACCGGCAACAGCCTGCCAGTGTAGGTTCATCCTGACTGCTACAGATTTCTTCTCCAAGTGGGCAAAAGCAGTTCTGATCAAAGTGGTCAAGGCCTATTCCATCATTGAATTTTTGAGCTCCAACATTATCCACCGGTTTGGGGTACCTCATGTCGTCCTCACCGATAATGGCACCAACTTCCGAGTAGCTGAATTGAAGAAATTGTATGCTAAGTACGACATCCGGTCAAACCATACCTCCCGCTACCACACGCAGGAGAATGGACAGATCGAGGCATTCAACAAGACCCTCTCTAACATTCTGTAGAAGATGGTTTGTCAGAACAAGAATAGTTGGCCGGACAAGCTCCCCAACGCCCTCTGGGCTTACCGGACGACGACTCAAAACTCTACCCAGGCGACCCCATATTCCCTAGTGTATGGAGCTGAGGTCGTCCTAACCATTGAGATCCAGCTATCGTCGTTACGCACTGCAGTTTATGACCACCAGACATCAGATGAGCTAGCCGAGATCCGTCTGGCTGAATTAGAAGCACTGGACGAGAACTGGCTTCGTACCCTGCACAATCTGGAAAGGCATCAGGACAAGATAGCGAGAGCCTTTGACAAGAAGGTTTTTCTTCACTCTTTTCTACAGGGTGACCTGGTACTGGCCCTTCGAGCGCCAATGATTCCCGGTAGGAAGCTTCCCAAATTAGAACCCAAATGGAAAAGGCCTTATATCATCCATAAGGTTTACCCCAATGGAGAATACTCCTTGGTGACCACAGATGGAGAGCATATAACCCCTCCCACCAATGCCAAATTCCTCAAAAGATACTTTGACTAGGGAAAAAAGGGTCTTGCACCACCTTAAACTGCAAAATGGTCCCGCACGACCTTAAACTGCATCTTCTTCCTGCAAGACGATAAACTGTGAAATGGTCCCGCATGACCTTAAACTGCATGTTATGGTCCAACATGACTCTAAACTGTAAAGTCCTGCATGACCATAAACTGTATCTTCGTCCTGCAAGATGTTAAACTGCAAGCCGGTCAGGCCTTCTTGACCGAGGCTCAGCCTCAGGCCCCTTGGCCTCCTCGGGCCCCCGGCCCCGTCTTCACCGCGAGACGTTAAACAGCAAACTGTTCAGGTCTCCCTGACCGCGGCCCGGCCTCAGGCCCCCTGGTTTTCCCTGATCTATTCTCTTGCGGGATTGTACGGTATGGTGTAGGACTACGTCCTCATTCACGTCGGATTACTCGTCGTACTGTACATATCAACAAATGAGATTCTCCTTATCGTCCCGCATGACGTTAAACTGCATTTCTAGAACTACGTATGGCTTGATTCTCATCCTTAGGAGATACGTAGGAATGCTCGGACACCTCGTCTTGAGCCCAGCCCCAATATTTTCCCTTCCACTATTCCACCTAGGAATAGTTTTCTTGGAGGATCTTTGTGTAGCAGGGAGTAGGCTTTCTTGGCCCTGCTTATGCAACCCTGTTCGCACAAGGATTGTAAGGGTCGCACCATGTGCCCGCTCCCGTTCTTCTATTCCTTCCACGTCCTAACCGCATGACATTAAACTGCATGGCCTTCAAGAACTATGTATGGCTTGATTCTCATCCTTATGAGATATGTAGGAATGCCCGGACATTTCGTCCGTTGGCCCAGCCCAAAAGCCAAAATCTTCCCCTCGGGTCAAGACATGGCAGGGTGCACACTTTTTCCCCAACTCACATCGAGCAAGCCTCGAACCGGCTGCACATTCCCCCCTGGAGGTGTTTTCCCCTTTCGTGGATGGATACAGCTATGCTTCACCCACTCCTTGACAGGGATTCCATCATTTTTCACACCCAGAGGGACCCCCAAGAACGGACTGGATACAATGCCCAAGGGCTCTCCTACCGATACGGGCCAACGCCCCCAAGGGTTTTCAAGCAACAAGCCGATACAAGTCCCACGTTGCGAATTTGGTCAGCGGTGGACGCTCATTTGTTGCTCCCATACGGGTCACCATAGGAACGCTGTGTTTCGAACATGGTCAACAGTGTCCTGGATCTTCGGGTCCACCCCGAGATGTCCCAGACATCAAGAGAAGTGATTCATTCTGCCCTATCCCGAGGTGAAAAACTTCCCCCAAGTGGTGCTAGCGATCAGGACCACGGCCCCGATTCCTCATAGGGGTGTACGGTGTTATGTGGGAATATATCCTCATTCACGTCAGGATCATGTACCATGTCATACGCCCTCCATTTACGAGGCCCAGCCTCATGCCCATTGGCCTTCTCGGGTCCCCGACCCTCGTCCTCATGTAAGACGTTAAACTGCAAACCAGTCAGGCCTTCCAGATTGATGCCTGACCTTAGGCCCCTTGGCCTTTCCGGGCCACATCCCAGGTCCCTTCTTCCCCGGAGTGTATGGTGTGGTGTAGGACTACTTCCTCATTCACGTTGGGATCATGTACCATGCCGAACGCCTCCCCTTACGAGGCCCAGCCTCAGGTCCCTTGGCCTCCTCGGGTCCCCGACCCTCGTCCTCATTGTAAGACGTTAAACTACAAGTAGGTCAGGCCTTCCTGACCAATGCCTAACCATCAAGCCCCTTGGCCTTCCCGGGCCACGACCCAGGTCCTCTCTTATAGGAGTGTACGGTGTGGTGTGGGACTACGTCCTCATTCACGTCGGCTTCTTCGCCATACCGCACACCTCCCTTGTTTAGGGGTATATTTCTCCCCTTATCGTCCAGTATGATGCTAAACTACATATAGAGAACTACGTGTGGCTTGATTCCCATCCTCATGGGATACGTAAGACCACCTGAATGTCCAAGATTCGGGTCCATCCCCATCTCTCAGGAATCCTCATCCCATCCTGGCCCCTTGGCCTATCCTTCCTCCATGAGAGGATTATATTGTGTGGTGTGGGATTATGTCCTCATTCACGACGGTCTCGTAATGACTACGCCATGTCCCCCCCCCCCCCTCTAATGAGCTGTTTCGTCGATCCCTTTTTCAGCGGTTCACCAATGTGCTTAAGAGTACTCTGGTTTATTACCTGGAATGTAAAGCTTTACTCGGACACATCCGCACCTGCTTTCTAGGTTTTGTGTATCCCTACATCAGGGCTTTCATCATCTCTCACACCCGGAGGGACCCCCAATAACGGCCAGGATACTACGCCCAAGGTCTCTCCTACTGTTACGGGCCAATGCCGCCGAGGGTTTCAGACAACAAATCGATAAAATCCCGCGTTGCGAATATGGCCAGTGGTCGATGCTCGTTTGTTGTTCCCACCTCAGGCTAACGCGATATGGACACTGTGTTTCCACCATGGTTAACAGTTTTCCTCTATCTCAACGCCAACCCATTAAGCCCAAATTCCAGGTACACGATTCACACCCTTCATCACTTCATCATGTCCAAGAAGAGTCTCAGAACTCTTGGTACTTTTCCTCCGTGCACGTCTGCGCGTTGGGAGAACAAGCTGCATCAAAGGTGTCCTTCAAAACTCTCCGTCGACTCCCCTTTGATGGACGCCCCAAGTATCGCGATAAGGATCTTCCCCCCTTGTTTCCCACTCCGAGTTTATCTCACGTGGGATTAGGGATTGGGTTGACATCTGTGCTTACTCGGGAGTTGTCACCATCCACGGTCCGAGCTCTAAGATCATAAACTAAGATTCTCATCTGGAACTACGTTCAAGACCCCTTTTCTTTGGGTCCATCTTGGGTTCAGCAAGTTCACCTCTCTGGTCCTGCCTTCAGGACCCTGACCACGGGACCGCGTGGCGTAGTGTAGGACTACGTCCCTATTCACGTCGGGTTTGCAAAAGTTGCACCACGCACACCCCGTTCTGAGAGTTAGCCCTCTTATTCCTTGTCCCGCATGACATTAAAAGGCACCCTTCAGAACTACATGTGGCTTGATTCCAATCCTCATGGGATACGTAGGACCACCTGAATGTCTAGGGTTCGGGTCCAGCCCCACCTCTTGGAGATATCTTGATTTCCCGGTCACCTAGGCCACTTGGTCTATCCCTCCCCAGGAGGGGGATATGTAGGTATGATACAAGGTTTTGGGCACCGTGCCCCCTTCCCCCGAGAATCTTCCATCTCTCGATCACCCTCAAGGTTGAGTCCCTTGACTCCTTGCAGTGGTTCACCCATGTATTAAGAGTTCTCTGGTCTAGGACCAAGAGTGTCAGATTCAACTTGAACAAGTTCCTTCCACTTGTCAAGCTTCGTGTTCCCCTCCATTCGGGCTTCCATCACCTTTCACACCTAGAGGGACCCCCAAGAACTTCCTGGATACAATGCCCAAGGGCTCTCCTACCGTTACGGGCTAACGCCCCCGAGGGTTTTGGACAACAAATCGATAAAAATCTCGCGTTGCGAATATGGTCAGCGATCGATGCTCATTTGTTTGTCCTCATCTCAGGCTAACGCGACAGGATGCTGTGTTGCGAACATGGTCAGCAGTAATCCTCTGTCGTCATGCCAGCCCCTTCAGTCCATGAATGTTGTTTGCATGATTCACATCATTTTCCACCCCATCATGTCCAGGTGGAATCTCGACACTTTTGGCGATATCCCTCAGTGCACTTTTGCATGTCAGGGGGACAAAGCTGCAATCTGGCATCCTTCGGGGCTCC
This sequence comes from Viscum album, assembly GCA_963277665.1. NCBI lineage: Eukaryota > Viridiplantae > Streptophyta > Magnoliopsida > Santalales > Viscaceae > Viscum > Viscum album. The sequence goes on along the minus strand of OY728128.1, from coordinate 787,251,017 downwards.
CATGGTCCGAGCTCTAAGACCATAAACTAAGATCCATTCGGGACTATGTTCAACTTGATTCCCATCTTCATGGGATACGTAGGACCGCCGAGACGCCCTTTCTCCGGGTACAACCCATTCAGGAAACTAGTCTATCCCCCTGTTTCCCCTCTGTATAGGCCCCTCGGCCTAAGGTTTCCCTCTCTGAATGGCGTATAATTTGATGTGGGATCATGTCTCTGTCAAATGTGTTTTATAACACTGCGCACATTTCCCGCCTAGCACCGTCTCTGCTACGTCTGCACTGCATGACGATAAAATGCATGCTTGGCCCTATCATACGACCCTAAACTGTGACATTATCGTCCTGGCCGCACGATGAAAAACGGAACTGCATTGTGGTGACCTCGTTGTAGAGGACATCACGTTGGGTATTGGTCACGTTCCATGCCATTTGTCAATGCCCATCACGGCTTGATCCTTGTGGTGACATCACATCCTACTATTCTAGGCCTGTCGCTTCACAAAAATAACCATTCACCTTAAAGAACAAACAAGATTCATCAAATTCCGCTTCTTTTAGTGAAAGGGACACGCCCGCACTCCCCTTTTCCCCTGGCACTGGTATCTTACCATGTCACCCTCCAGAACTACGTATGGCTTGATTCTCATCCTTATGAGATACGTAGGATCGCATGAGCACTTCCCTGCGGGCCCAGCCTAACCTCTGTGTTTGGTCCCTCGACTCAAACATTTCACCAGAGAACGCATGGTAAGTAGGGCTTAGGTCATCCTTCACGTCGGGTCTTGACGCCATGCATCCCCTGCTCCCTTTACCCATTTATGGTCAAAGGCACCCTTCAGAACTACATATGGCTTGATTCTCATCCTCATGAGATACGTAGGAGTGCCCGGGCACTTCCCTACGGGCCCAGCCTAACTTTCTCTTTCGGTCCCTTGACCAAAAACCTCTCCCAAGGAGGTTACGCGGTGTGATATGGGGTTGTGCCCTCATTCACGTCGGGTTGTTCACCACGCCGTACACACCTCCTATTCCTATTCACGCCAGGTGTTTGAGTTACTCCACCATGTGCCTATTATGTTTCCTCTCACCCATGGTCCTAATTCTACGACCCTAAACTAAGATCCCCCCAAGGGAAAGGAATCTTCTCCCTCCCTCTAATACGTTTTTTGCCGTATTCAGATGTGTCTTGACAAAGAGCCCGATGTGTTGGATTTTCATAGGGACATTCCCCTCGTCCCATGACCAAGCTTCGTGAGCTCACTATTTGGATCCTCATCCTCTTCCACATCCAAAAGGACCCTCGGACGACATGGATAATAGGCTTAAGGGATCTCCATGAATGCTGTACCTAAGGGCCCTTCAATCGTTTCGGGCCAACGTCCCTACGGATATTGGACAACAAATCGATAAAATCCCACGTTGCGAATACGGTCAGCGGTCGATGCTCATTTGTCTGTCCCCATTCTAGGCTAACACGACAGGATACTGCGTTGCGAATACGGTCAGCAGTTACCCTCCGTCGTCACGCCGCCATCATCGTCATCTGAATCTCGAGCACCATGATTCACACATTTCCACTTCCCCATGTTCAAGTGGAATTCCATCATACTCGGCTCTTTCTCTTCGCGCATCTAGGTGCGCCACAAGATTGTGTTAGTGTCATTGGGCCGGTATTCACCGAGCGTCCCTTTGCCCTAACCTTCCCCTCTCTGTGTTCGGAAATTCCCACCACTACTGCTTGTTTCCCACACCGAGCACGACTCACGTGGGCTTAGTAGTTTTGGCGGGATGTGTACCAACACAGTCGGGCTGCTCATCGTCCTGCATGACGTTAAAATGCGCTTTTAGAACTATGTATTTCTTGATTCACATCCTCATGGGGTACGTAGGAATGCCCAACCACTATGCTTCGGGCCCAGCCCAATCCTCACTCTTGGTCCCTCGACCTGAAGAGTTTCCTCCGGGGGTATGTGGTGTGATTTGGACTCCAAGTCCACATTCACGTCGGTTTTATATCTACCGCGCCACACGCTTACTTCCCTTTTATCCCACGTCCTATCATATGACGTTAAACTACAAGAGTCTATGTGTCCTCAACGCATGACAATAAGATGTGGCTCTACCCTGAACAAGTTCAGGATGCCCCAAGATCCCACTGGGAAGTGACAGATCCCCTTGCCAGAGAGGCCCTATCCCAAAGAAGGAATGATCCATGATCAGACCAATGTGCCCATATGGCGTACTCCCACCACGGTGGTGTAACTACCTAAGTGTTGGATTCTGTTCGGACAGACCATTACTGCATATTCCACGCTTTGTGTGCCCCTTATTTGGACCATCGTCCCCATTCATGTCTCACGGGACCCGCTAACGGCCTGGTCTCATGCTGCATTAGCTCACCTACCATCCTGGGCCAACGTTCCGTAAGACAGGTCATATCTGGAAGGACCCCCTAACACTATGGATTTTTGACCTATGGTCCGCCAACTGTCCTGGGCCAACATCCCGAAGGATTGATCAACAACATTTGTGACATGGTCCCGTGTTTCGAACATGGTCAACAGTCGACCCTCATTTGTTGTCCCCATTACAGGCTAACGCAGTAAGGGTACCGCTTCTCCTCCAAGGTTAACGGTTGTCCCTTATTGTCACACCATCCCCATAGTGTTCCGAATCTTGGGTATCGTGATTCACACTTCCCATTTTAATCTGTTTGGACCGATTTCAGCACCCCTGGCGTTGCCCCGTTCGTGCATAAGAACACGTTGAAGAAACGGTAATTTGGCTATCCTGAAAGTTCCTTCTCCCATCAAGCCTCTCCCGTCTCTCAGAAATCGGGATTGGTAATCCGAATCCCGGACATCGGGCTCGACCCACGTGGGCTTGGTGAATTGTCGCCGAACGTCCCGCAAACATTGTAGGGATGTAACAAGGAAATTTGACAGTGGAAATCTTGCGTGCTACGACATTCAAAACAAAGGTAAAATTTGGAAGAACGAAAGTAGCAATAAAGGGTTTTGGGTTTGTTACAATACTCGGGGGTCGACTTCCCCCATGGACGGGTTGACCCCGTCAAAAGAGCGTTGCAGCTCCATCACCCGTTGACTTGCGACATCAAAGGCTTTCTGCCGCTGAACCTGCTCCCTCTCCTCCTCAGCAGCGGCGGGGCGCAGTTCGTCAGTCCTAGCTTTGGACCTCCCTACGTCAACTTGAATGGCGGCCATCTTTCCAAAGGTCTGCCTGATATTCTCTTCTGCCTCTGCCAGTTGGGCCTTCAACCGTGAGACCATCTCAGATTGTGCATCAAGAGAGGCTGAAAGCTCGTCTTCCCGGGTCTGCATCTGTTGAACCTCGCCTTCAGCCTCATGGAGCTTCTTAATGTTGGTCGCTTTCCTCCGCTTCCATCCCACACTGAGCCCACGATCATGCTCCCGGATCTTCGCAGCCATATGATCTCGGATGAGTGCGTAAGGACGTTGGGCATCCACTCCCCCAGCGCACAGTTCGCACAACCGCGAGCGAAGCCTATCCATTTCGGCCAACCATTGTGCTTGGGGAGTGTCCTTGATAAAGCGCGCGATCAGCTTCCACGACCGGCGGCGGACTATGCTGCTGTCTTCCTCGTCGGAGGCCATTTCGACCCAGTCTGCGCGATTGGCAGGCTCGTACGCAGGATACGCCCGCAGGAAATCCTCGGCAGGATCAACATCCAGTGTTGAATCTAGTGCGACACCTGGTGCCGAAGCGGCCGCGACAGAACTGGGACCGACCGGCTGATCCTCTTCCTCAGAGTCCACCTCAATGATTTCGGGTACGGCCCTACTGGTGGTCCCTCCAGTGATGATGTGCGTCGCAGCTTGAGAAGATGGCAGGACTATCGCCACCATTACCGGCACGCCCCTAGGAGGGACGCCACCAGACATCCCGACCAGCCTTGCCGCAGCAGCCCACGCCAGTCGAAGAACTGTACGACAAATAGTGACATAAACTTTAGTTGGCATGGTCTACATGTGACAAAGAGGAGACCGGTGGAGGAGACTTACGGAGATCGACCTCCGAGCGCTGCTCTTGAGCCGGTACTGACGGGACCTCGAGACAAGGCCCCCCGTATACTGTTGGAAGGTCTGGAGATTCCGGAGGAGCCACCTCAGGCGCCCTTGTCCCACCAGATGCAGAACTGGACGCAGCCATAGGCGCGGGTTCTGAAGGTCCCGCATCATCACCCGCCAAGGGGCGAGAATGAGGGCTACGAACAAGTTCCTCCTGCATGGCTCAAACATTGGTGAGAAGCCCATAGTGACCCAAGAACAGATCGTGAGGAGAGAAGTTCAGAAAGTTACCTCGAGAGCCTCTGCGAAATCGTCGGATTCTGAGCCTCGGTCTCCGACCTCTCCCTCCTCCAGCGGGCTCCCTCCTCCAGCCTCATCCTCCCGAGAGGAGTCCTCTGATTCCTCCGGAAAGGGGAAGCGCTCCCTCAGATCGGAAGCCGATAACTATGGGGGGACCGTCTGATTCAACAGTACCCTCACCTGGTCTGTCATTGGAAGAGGGACACCACTGGAGTGGACGTAATCCTCCAGCTCTTCCAGGTACTGCTTTGCCTCCGCCGGAGACGCCATGAATCCAGCCCGAACTGGGCCCATACCCGGTAATTCCATCCCGAGGCGATTCAGGTGGGCCCATATCTCGGATGGGCTGAGGAATTGCCGGTTGACATCCCAAATGTCCCAAGCTTCTGGGAAGACGACATCCTCTTCCATGTCAACGTGACGCAGGCGCTTCCCCGGAGCCTGAGTGGATATCCTACGAAATCCCCTCGGTGGCCGCCCCTCCGGATGACCCTGCTCTCCTGGAATCACCGGATCCACCACTACTGCCATACCCTCGGCCGGTGCAGGTCTCACCACCATGGCATCCCCTCTACCGCGAGCGGCCCTAGCTGCCCTCCGACCCCGACCTCAAGATAGAGGAGGCCCACCGTCACCAACCCGGATCGTTGGTTGCTTCAGCATCTCCCCTCGGTAAGCGGCCTCCCAACTAATGGCGTACTCCTTCACTAATTTGAAGGCGGCAGTGGATGGAGGAAATACAATCTGCATCATTCCATATTCCCATGTGAACATGAGCCACAAATGCCTCATCACACACGGGTGCTCCTCGTGACGCACCTCCCAGTAGACCTGCGGGGTCAGCCGCTGGAGGCACCAGAACTGCCTCACAAACCGATGTGGAGTGTACGGTTCACAGAGCGGCTCACGATGTATTCGTGCCACCAAAACTCCACCTCGGAAGTCCAGGAGGTAAGCCCGATGTTCTTCTGTTCCCCGTCCGTCATCAGTAAGCATCCCCCGTCGGCAACGGGAAGGGGTGGAAATTGAACTCATCCGCCCTCCACACACGATTCAGCACCATTTGAACGGCTAGTTTGAACGGGAAGCTCCCGACCGCGTTTAGGATGGAGGGGCGTAAGTTCGATCCCGGCGGCGAAATGGGGTTTGGATACTCGTAACTCCCCCTGATATGCGCTGCGATCCACCCATACAGAAGGTGGAAGGGCCCGCATGTCCTTGGCAGCTTCTTGCCCTCACTAATATGCCGCAGCATTCTGTACAGTTTGGTGAGCATCAGGATCCCCAGGTTGATCCGCTGCCCCATGGCCAACATTGAAGCCATGATAAACGAGCTGGGTCATACCCCCATGCTTGTATCTCTCACCGGTAGGATCCTGCCACAGATGAGAGCCGCGATGAACGCCGCCAGCCTGACTATCGGCTGTTGTTCAGTGCTGACACTGAAACCCCAAGTCTTCCATTGGTTGTCCTCCAAGACCCGCCAATACGAGTGCCCCTTGCCCCGTTGGGCTGCCCTTGGACAAGTTCAAGGCCTCAGAGGGAACTCTCGATTCTTTGGGAAATTCAGGAAGCATTTGAACCATCTCCTAAAATGGACATCTCTCACTGCCTCCTTTTCCTCTCTGGGGAAAAGTGCCATCAGCGCCAATGCCAGTCGCGGCATTTCCTCCGCATCCGCCCAAGCGCTGACAACGGGGAGGAATTCATCATACATGGCCCCCAAGATTGGGACCCCAGAAATCTGGTGGACATCCCACAAGCTGATGCCTACCTCCCCGTGATGTAGGTGAAAAGTGTTGGTCCTAGATGACCATCTACTCAGCAACTCTGGCATTAGCTGCTTCGGTTGGTAAATGTAGAATTGGGAGGACCATGCCGCCTCATACAACCCCACTCTCTTCAGCTCGGCCCCGAACTCCTCGCATGAGGCGCCTACCCAGTAGGCCCAGGCCCAGTCATCAGTAAAGTTGCCGCTCTGGTGCAGGTCCCACTCATCGGACCATCCCTTCTTCGAATACTGCAAAGCCGCCTTCAGCATGGTACTGTATAGGGGAGGAGAAGTCTCCGGCTGCAGTGGATTCCCGTCAATTTCATTCACATGGTTGTAGAGACAGTCAGCGGTAACGGGTGTGAAGTCCTCCCACGCATGACCATCGGCTGCCCTGAACCTTTGGTGCTGGCACAGGGTGCTCCTGAACCAGCAAGCTGGTTCATCCCTATTCGCCTCAAGGATAAAGACATCATTCCTCAGCCTGAAGCCATACAACGGTAGTTTCTTGCACTGTGAATAATCTTTCTAACCCTCCGAGAGCAGATCTGTCAAAGAAGTGTGGTCCGAGTGGCTCCGGATCATCTCCCCCAAGCCTGGACAGTTGGTCATCTCATCTCGACGAGCAGAATCTGCAAGGACCCCCAATACAGCCTCTTGATGGGCCATTTTAACTCTGGCCCTCAGAAAAGAATTCTTTCGGCTGTATCGCGAAGCTCGACCATGAAGCTGAATCGCGAAGTCGGATCGCGAAGATCGGTCGCGAGACCTATCCGGGAAGTCTGGCCAAGGCTGACAAACAGAGGTTCTCTTAGCGCGGACACGGAGTCGGAGACCCGCGGTTCACCGCGAATCTCGATTTGTGGGGGGCTGTGGCGGAGTACGCGGAGCTTCACGAAGTCGAGAGCACAAAAAGAAAAGGAAGGAACGTGAAGACAAAAGAGGTCAGACCCCCTATTTATATGCGACGACCCCGGAGCATCGCGGCACGCCTCACCCGCACGGAGCATCGCGGCGCGTCCGGGTCTGTGGCCCCGGTCAGCACCGCGGGCACTCTTCGCGTAGCCGCATCGCGAACCACCAACAATTTTGGCGATTTTCCCTCAAACTTAGACCCTTCACACTCCGCGGATCCAAGTCTGAGGGGGGGAATTTGTTGGCACCAAAAATATGGCCCGAATGAAAGGAAGGAAAAAGAAGGTCGGCGTGCTGCCTCGCGAAGCACCACCGTGAAGCACCGCCGCGAAGCACCCACACGAAGCGCCCACGTGAAGCACCCCGACCATTGCGGCCCCGCGAAGCTCCTGAGGCGGTAATGCTCCACGAACGCATTTGACGTCCGCGAGCCGCCGCGAAGCTCCTGATGCGGTAATGCTCCACGAACGCATTTGACGTTCACGAGCCCCCACGAAGCTCCTGAGGTGGTAATGCTCCGCGAACGCATTTGACATCCGCGAGCCGCCGCGAAGCTCCTGAGGCGGTAATGCTCCGCGAACGCATTTGAAGTTCGCGATCCGCCGCGAAGCTCCAGAGGCAGTAATGCTCCGTGGATGATGTTGACGTTCGCGAGCGCGCCGCGAAGCACAAAAGGCGGCGCGCGAGTTCTGCTTCGCGGCACCCCTTCCCTATAAATACTGGACTCCCCCTGAGTCCCAAGGACGGACAATCCGACCTTTCGGCTTCTCCTCTCCCGAATCGCGAAGAACTCTTTTCCCTTGGAATGATGAGCTATGCGAGGTACTTCTACTTCGCGAGACGCCTCCGCTTTGTCTCGTTTTGATCCCCTCTCCCGAGAGGGATGCCCTTCGTGAAGCTCAAGGGCGTTCGCGAAGGAAGGGGATTCCCAAGGGAACCCAGGCATCCGCGGAGCGTTTATACTTCGCGAAACACCCAACCCATTCTAGTGATCCCTATGCTAAGGCAGGATCGCTACACATCGCGAAGCACACTGCTTCACAGGACCCTGCTTCACAAGGCACCCCTTCTTCACGAGGCAGTGCTCCGCGAATACTGTTCCACTTCGCGAAGCACCTTCCACTCACACCTATGCCCCATGCTAAGGCCAAGGCACTCCACTTTGCGAAGAACACTCCTTTGCTTAGTGATTCCTCTTCCCGTGCGACCCTCCAGGTTTGCACGATGTGATTTCAAAGTCCCATGGACAATTCCACCCGTAGCGTTGCTTCGCCTAATGCTTCTTCGCATAGGCACGCTAACGGCTATTGCTTCTTCGCATAGCCACGTTAACGTGGACCCCTCGATGGTTCGTTCCACAACCCCCCTTAACCATGGCCATACTGGTACCTTCCCTTCCCCAAGGACCAGAGGGTACCGGTTATGTAAGTCCTAGGGGTGTGGAGTGAACCCACCTCGTCCGAGCTGCAGGACGTTAAACTGCCAAGCACCACGTCCTCAACACATGACGTTAAACTGTGATCCGACCTCATCTCCCTCACAAAGGGTCCCCCTAGGTCGAAAATTCTTTACACCACTCGTCTCCATGGGAATGGAACTCTTCCGCACATGGAATGAGATCCTCCTTGTCGAAGTGGCGTATGTTCGTAGGGGAAGGGTTGCCTCAGAGCGTAAGCCCCTAACCTTTCGTACGGATGATTGCACCCATGAATCTCCGTACTTCCCCACTACTAAGGTTAGTGGAGGGCGTGATAGGGAACGAGGCACCTCCCACCATTGGACCAAGGTCCCTCTTTCCCGCGCTTCGTCGCACTTTGGGCCTCCATCCTGGAGTAAGTCCCAGCACCATGGGCCACCTAACCCGTAAGCCCCTCTTCGCTTCTCACGGACGCATCATTCGCGATGTGATCGTCAAGTCCTTGCAACCTCTTGTTTCTCACACCGAGCATGACTCACGTGAGCATAGAGTGAACACCGACCCTGACCCCCCCACCTAGAGAACTATGAGGACTTTGATCCATGTCAAGGCATGGTACGTAGGAAGCCTCCACGAGGTTCAAGCCCACCCGTCATCCATTCATGTCGAGTTTTGCCCATATCCAGCCTGACGTTAAACTGCACGCCTCGTCCCGCATGACATTAAACTACATGCCCCTCTTGTCCCGCATGACGTTAAACTACAAACCCACCTGAACTACGAGGTCTTTGATCCATGTCAAGGCATGGTATGTAGGAAGCCTTCCAGAGGTTCAAGCCCACCACTCATTGGACCAAGGTTCACTTTTACGTCGGTCCACCGAAAAATCCCCATATGAACTACAAGGTCTTTGATCCATGTCAAGGAGTGGTACGTAGGAAGCCTCCACGAGGTTCAAGCCCACCCATCATCCAATTCACGTCAAGTTCTATCTACGTCCAGCACGACGTTAAACTGCAATTCCAGTCTGACGGCAAGCCGTTGTGACTAACCCGAACTACGAGGTCTTTGATCCATGTCAAGGCATGGTACGTAGGAAGCCTCTACGAGGTTCAAAGCCACCATCTGGTCGTTCCAACCTCATTCACATTGGTTCACCCCCATCCCTCATGACGTTAAACTGCATTACCCAATCCGAACTACGAGGACTTTGATTCATGTCAAGGCATGGTACGTAGGAAGCCTCCCCGAGGTTCAAGCCCAACTCCCATCAGACCAAGGTCCCTCACTTACATCGGTTCTCCGACACCCACCGCCCGTCGTTTATTCACGACAGGGTTCACTATCGTACCGCATGACGTAAAATTGTGTTCCATCAATTCCCCGAACTACGAGGACTTTGATCCATGTCAAGGCATGGTACGTAGGAAACCTTCCCAAGGTTCAAGCCCACCACTAGTGGACCCACGGGTCTACTTTCACGTCGGTACGCTGACGATGCTCATCGGGCCAAGGTCCACCTTCACGTCGGTTTATCGGCATCATCCCGAACTACGCGGACTTTGATTCCTTTCCACGGGGATACGTAGGAAGCCTCGTCAAGGCTCAAGCCCAACTTCACTGTCGCCCCTGCGATGGTCCCATTTCACTCTCCCTCTACTCCATTCATCAACCTATCACCCATCTCGATTCTCAACCGGACCGTCTTATCCTGGTGAGACCATGTCGGTACGCTCTTCTTCGCAGCCATCCATGGGCTGGCCCCAGTATCGACATCCCTTCAAGGAGGATCCCTCAATCCGATCTATCCTAGCTAATGCTCTGGTTGGGTTGATCCGTCTCTACTGGATGTTAAACTTGCGGCATACCATGTCGGTACGCTCTTCTTCGCAGCCATCCATGGGCTGGCCCCGGTATTGACATCCCTTCATGGAGGATCCCTCAATCTGATCTATCCTAGCTAATGCTCTGGTTGGGTTGATCCTTCTCCGCTGGACGTTAAACTTGCGGCATACCCTGTGTTAAACACGGGAAGCTGAGGAAAACCTCAGATATGTGTCTATGAAATATAATTCCCCATGTTTGATGTGGGATTCCTCAGGCTTCCAAGCCCTCGAGAAGCCTTGTGACCAAGGATAACAGACAGAAATGCCAGGTACCCCATCATCCAGACACGCTACTGATGCCTCAACGTGACTACTCCCCTGACTGAAGGTTTCTGCACTGACTGGACCCTTTGGAATGTCCTGACAGAAGCAGTGTAATTAACCGGCGTCCATGGAAACATGGCACTGGGAAGAGTTTCACGAACTACGTATTAAATCTATGAGGGAGACCCGGACTAGGTGACGAGTTCTGAGGAGGAATCCGTAGGAGGAAGAACCGACATCCCATCATCCCATTTTGATCAAGGAGCAGACGTCCCTGAATAAGGAGCGAATGCCACCAACCTTTGGAAAGCGGGAATGTGGGGCAACAAAAGCGCCGCGCGTCCTAGTCCGCAGACGGAGCGGAATGCGCGCGCGTGCCCCGGCGGAAAGCGTCGGAAACAATTGTCTTCCATTATTTTTTGAGCATTCCATGATCAGGATGGGCTTATTTAGTTGACCTATTTAGTTTATGTTTAATCCAACTATTTTCTCATGTTTTCATTGGTGTGCTTATTCCATATTTTTTCAACAGACATTAAATTTCCTACTTGGTATACATGTATTTTGACCTTACATATATTAAACTCTTTTCATGTTTCTATGAGGATTATTTGGACTCTGATAGACAATACTAGCTCAAAATTCTAGATAGTTTCTCTTTTCCAATTTTTCAATCCTTTTGGGTATTTAGTTTTGGAGAGTTTTATCTATATCAGTCTTATTATAGATTAATTGTTGGATGGTTTTTGGATTTATTTTTATACAATGTCATGGATTTACTTGTGGTTGATTCATCCTATCTCATTATCTTGTTTTATTATAGAGGGTAATTCCTTTAATTTATGATATTTTTATACCCTAGGAGCTAGTTTCCATCTTGGGACCTACTAATGGTGGGACTCTGGGGGTCATTACCTCTCTCTCCCTTAATTATGATATCTTTTGTGGTAGGGGTTTGTGAAATAAACCATTTTTCAAATGTTTCCCACATCATGAACTATGATGTACGTAAGGGTTTCTCCTTCAAAATTTTTCGGTACTGAGATATTATTTATATTTATCAATTTTTCCCTTTCTGTAATATAAATATTTCCATTATATGTCACTTTATTATAATATTCTTCAATCTAACGTATTTACATATATATTTAATGTTCTACATTTATGTGTTTTATATTTGAAAGATAATGAATAAATAAGTGTCTTCTTGGCTCAATTTTTTTTCATTTTGGATCTATATATCTTTCACGACTATTGTTTTAAAATTTACCTTATTCATCTATGACACTATTCTATATGGTAAACCATCTTCTTTACACTGTCAGAAATTTCCTCTTTAAATCAAAATCTACTTCATTGGATGATTTCTTATTAAAATTTTGAAGATTGTTATAATTATTATCCATCCATTAAAATTATTATTTCTCCTCCATGTCAATATTTTCCATTACCTCCATTGGTCTTATTTCCTTTTCATGATCCTAATAATGTTTTATAACTCGTAATCCTTATACTTTACCTTAATCATTTTCAAAGGAAATCTTTCTTATCCTTTTTTGTGATGTTATTTTCAATAATGGTATTTTAAAAAAGAAATAATGAATTACTTTTATGAACATATTTTTCTCTTTTACCCAAAATTTTTTCTTTTAATTTTTTTTAGTGGTCCCATTATTTTGGAAAAGTGACACAAAAATTATTTCTTTTTAACAATGATGTTAGGAAATATTTTCTAAGAGATCTATTTTCCTGGTTTCACATATATTTTCCTCACTATAAGTGGAATTATCCCTCTATACTATTATCTTACCATATCATCCACTATTTATATTCATGATCTTTATTTCAAATACTTTCCTCAATAAATTCACTAGGATTAATTTCTTTGATAGAAGGGTGTTCACTTAGACACCCATACATAGATTGATTTGTGATATTATTGAAAAAATAATATACCATTTATCTATATGATTTAAAAACCACATACTTCATCATGTTAAATGAAAGGTGTTTACCTATATGTTTACTTAATATAATTGGACACCATTTCAATTTAAATGTGTTATCATGCTCTGATTGTCTGTGACTTTCTGAATGTTTCCTTATAGGATAACATTTGAAATGGATATGAAATCCTTTTATTATTTCCATGGATTTTCCTCATACAATTATTGAGATCACATGGAATAAATATGTATTATTTTAATTATGTGATAGGTAGTCATGGAATTATATCGTTACCCAATGCCTAGGGTAATGTTTTCATCACTTGAGATACCATGTATGGTGCATGGTAAGTAAGATGTACACACTATGTTGTGTTGTCTTTCTAGTGAGTCTTGACTTATGCTTTCAATGTCTTGCTTTATGTTTTTTCCAAATATTTTTGATTTCATGAACTTATTATATCATTCCCTTGTGCCAATTTTTCATGTTTATCTCAGACTCTTATGTCATGGTATATTTTTATTTATTTTAGATTACATGTTCTTCTTTCATGACTCAGGGAGAAATTTTGTTATTTCATAATATATTTAATAATATATTTTTCTCATGATCATGTTTTGTTATTTTCATATGATGAAACCCTTGATTACTTATTTATAGGTTCTCCATTATTTTGCATTTATGCTCACTCCATTTATATATTTACATGACTCATGTTATTAATATGAATATTACTTATGATAATTTGTAAAAATGGAGTATATTGTGGATAAATTATAGATAAATGTTCCTAAGAATTTTAAAATTAGTTATTAAGAATTTATTTATCAAAAACATTAATCCATCCATTTTTGATATTTTAATATTATTGTAATAGGTATTTTTCATGTTATGGAAATGATACTATATAAATATCTATGTGTGTGTGTTTATGTTGGGTCACCCCACTATATATGAAATCCATTATTTATAGAGAGTGTTTTAAGCTCTAGTCCTAAAAGTTTAGGTTTGGGGAACCACAATTAGTATTGGAGAAGATGTCTTTGATTTGTGTAGTTATTTTGAGGATTATGATGAAATAACCATCATAAATCCCCTATAGATGATTCTTAGTGTAGGATATCATCTTGATGTTTTGGTACAGTATATATTTTATGGTTTATTATCAATTAAATTCCCATATGGATATTGGAATGTTGAAATGATTGTTACATGGATAAAATGACGTGTAATCATATTGAAAAAGGAAAGTTGAATATCATCTCGGCCTTCACTCAATGCACGATGGGTGGGACTAAGACTTCACACCAATATAGACACTCCTGAGGGATGTTATTTGGTTAATTTAAATTCTATTTCTAATCCATTATGAAGTATTTAAATATATTTTGTCGGTAAAATATATACCTTATATGGTTAGATTCTCTAATAAGAAAATTAGAATAGATATCCTTAGTTAAACAGGGAGAGTTATATAACGGACTAAGCATGACATAGTTGAATTGAAAGTTACATAGTCTAAAATAAATCTTTCATAGGAGAAGATATCTTAGGATTGATATTCCATATTTATATAAACATTTACTATGATTCCATTCTATATAACAATAATCACTTTAATTTTAATATTTGGAGCTAAAGGAGATCTTGGAAATGAATTTGTGGAAGATATGGCTCTAGTAACTCCTAAGAAATTTCTGTTGAGGCATATTGTGAATAAATGGTAGAGAATATTTATATATACCTATTATGGTGAAAAAATATGTTATGTAGTCCTCCCCGGTATAGATAGGTTTTTATTTATTTAGAATATATATTTTGAGTCACTATTATCTTTTAGATAACGTTATGTATTTTTATTAATAAGTGGTAAATAAAATTATGAGGATGCAATTTATTTAAGGGGGAGGGCAGAGAATATAATTCCCAGAGTTTTTAATTAGAACATTTTTCCCAAAAAATATGTTCATAATTATAAAAAAAATTCATACTTGTTCAAAGGAATTTAAATATATTAGTAAATAAGTCATACAAGATAGAAATTAAATTAACAATACTTTATTCATTCATAGTAAAACATTACAATAGAAGAATATGAAATTAATCGATGATAATATGGATAATTACTCATCAAGTATTATTACATACATTAAATATGAAAAAATAAAAAGAAAAATTGAATTGAATAAAATAATATCATTATCACTAGAATATCCCCTAGACAACATTATACTTTGAAAATCCCTAATGGCCTTCATTTTAATTGATTTTTGATAACCCCCCTTTCGAGGGATGAGGGGGAAGCCCTATAAGGCCCATAGGCTTAGTGATTACAAGGCCCATAGGTTTTGGAGACATTACATGACCTGGTGGTCTTAGTGAAATCAACCAGACTATAACACAAGAAATTATCCCTCCCGAACATCTCTATCATAATAGTAGCTCTCAACCTTCGTATGGATGTCTGGCTAAGCTTCTTGTGCAAGAACAGGCTAGTCCTGGTGGCATATCCATACCCTATCATTCTTCCAAATACATTGGTTCTTCTCTACTGAGTTCCCCTGCTATAAATCCCCCTCTGGGGATGCTCCTTTTTTAAAGAGTCATTCTAGGGAAACTGCATGTGACCAGAAGGCCTTGGAAATGAAAAATTTGGAAATGAAAAGTGTGACTCAACAATTATGAATGTAATTAATGATTTTAATAAGTATATATATAAAGTAATAGAATATGGATGTTATAAATATGGTCATCAGAAATATTGTTTTTTTATATACATAGTTCCAGTAGTTATAATGAAGTTGTGTATGGATAGTGGTTAACATAAATAATATAAAACACGAATAATAAATAAATAATATGAAATAAAATAATAAATATATATTTATGTGTGTGTTATGTATTATTATTATTAATGCTAAATTATTTTATGATGTATTAAAAAATTCAATGAATGTTATTAAGATCAATTAAGTAATAAAATTTAATTATTAGAAAATAAATAAATATTTTGTATGGTATTGGAAAACAGTTTTTAATATAAAAGAAATATTTTTGGAAGAACTGTTTTTTAAAATATTATTTTTATTTTTTACTAATATAAATTTAAGAAAAAATATGAAAAAATGTTTTTAAAATATTTAGAAATATAACATCATATACATAAAAAACGTTTTCACTAGGAATATGATAAGGATAAATCAATTTAACTCTTAAAAATTTGTTTTTTAAACAAATTTCCATTTTATATAACATACATTTTTATATAAAGAAACTAAGTATATCATGGATAGAATATATTATGGATATGAATAATATCTTAATAATATTTCAATTACTTATTGATAGGAAATAATAATAATAGTTAATATATAAAATCTATATTCCTAATGAAAATAATTTTTTATTATATTTTATATTTCTATTTAAAAGTTAAATTCATAATTTATAGAATATTAATTTAAAAAATGAAATTATTTTGTGTATTTATAATTTCAATATTATCTTAAGATTATTATTTTTTCATTTTTTGGAAATAGTTAATTTTTAGGTGACTATTAAAAATAGATTTTTATTAATAACATAATGTTTTTTATAATATAATGTTCTAATAATGACTCAAAACATTTATAATCCATTTTACATTAATAATAATATATTTATGATAAAAAATATTTACTTAAAAATAATTTTTTGAAATTATAAAACCCATGATTAAAATTCTGAATCATAACTACTATTTTTTTCTAACAAAAAATAATTTTGGTTTTTTAATTTAATTATAATATCACAATGTTAGGATTATTTTTTAATTTTTTTATAATTTTTATAACTATAATTTTTTTAATGATAAATTTATTAATTTCATGGAAATAAAAAACATTTATAATTTTATCATAAACATTATTTTCATGACTAAAGATACACTTATAAAATATGCTTTTTTCACATTTCTTGCGCTACTATCAAAATTAATCTTTCTCACATAAGGAATTTTTAATTCATAAAATTAATTACATATTAAGATTACGTTATTCCAATGTATGTAACACGGGATATTTTATTTTTATTTATGAAATGTATATTACTTAGGTATAAATCAATTGACACAACAAAAGTATAAAATGGAGAAGTTGAAAAACGTAAGATTAAGAGAGGTAAAACATGTTTAAAACATGTTTTCAAATGAATATATGATGCATTATCGACCTTACTGCATCCCATTCTTCATTATTTTCCATGTTTTCTACACTTTCAACTCGAAACATGTTCACTCTTTACATTAAAAATTTTCTATTGAAAAAAATGAAATTCCCCTCATCTATAAAAGGATTTCACCTCCAATCCATTTATCCTTTGATTATAAATCAATAGATTAACTAATAATATGAATTATTATCTTTTTAAATCCCTCCTCATGTTCTATAATTCTTGTTCATTTGAAAATACTATGATAAGGAGATTTTTGATTGTACCTAAGGGAGAACATTCAAATAGATATGTAATATTATCAATTGAGCTCTCTTAATTATATTCATATTTTAGCCCCTAAAGGATATTCAATCAATGAAATTATCTTAACATGAGTTTGAAAAAAAAATTAAAATATTATTATAGTAAATGATTATCCATTTTCTACCTTCCTCTAAATTCATTCAAAAAATGAAGACGTCGTCATCCAAACATGCATACTACCATCTCCATCAACAACGTACATTATTTTTAATCGCTTCCTTACATGGATTGTTATAAAATTATACTTAACATATTAATATTATATTTATAAAATTATTTCTATTCAAAAATTATAGAATGTTCCCTATATTCCAATTGTTCTATGTAAAGGAACTCTTCTCCTATGCGTATGTGCGAACTTCTGTTTCCACAAACGTGATGTGCTTCGTTTTTTAACTAGTATTTTTTATTTATCAAAATATTTTAAAATAAGATTAAAAAAATTAAAAACATCGAATTAATACTATTCTTATTCTTCAATGATCATATGATTTCAACAGAATAACTTTCATTACCATACTCACATATTGATTATAGTTTGTTCTTGTTTGTGTCATTTTAAACACCTACGTGAAAAATGCTATAAATTTTAATATTATATGACCATAAGAACTTATATTATTGTTTTATTATACATTAAAGAACAAATGCTTATTTTTTATGGTTATTTTATGGTTTTATTAATATTTAACTTATCATTATTGTAATACCTATTTCTTTGTTATAAATTACCGAATAAGCTCATCACCAACTTCATTATCATGAATCGTAACATAAATAATTATGAAATAAAATTATAACAACACAAATAATTATAAAACAACTATTATATTAAATATAATGATATTTTAATTACTATATTTGTATTTATATTTCTTTATTGACTATTACCTTATAAATTTTATTATTCTTCCATTATACTATTTTACAAGCTAAATCATCTTTATCCATTGGGGGAATTACTTATTTAAAAGAAAAAAATCTTCATTTTTTTTATTTCTTCATAAACATTATGTCATTTTATTATTAATACACGTCCTTTAGAAAATATATTTTCTTCCAAGCCTCTATTTTCTCTTCCTATCAATGTTAACTTATCTGATTTCATAATCCCAAAAATGTTTTATCAAATTTTATTCTCATATTTCTCCTTAACACTTGCCAAAATAAATTTTTATTATAATATTTTACATTTTGGGTTTCAATAAAGGTACATTTAAATATAGAATGATTATTTCATTTATCCTCATTTTTTTATCTCATAATCCACATTAGTTAAATTATGATTTATTTATTTTAAATTTCATATTATTGGAATTTATTTTAAACTAATAATTCTTATCTTTATCTTCATAAAAAAATATTGTTGAAAAGTGAACAGAAAATCATGAATTCTTACAACAATGTTACGAACTGTTATCTAAAAATACTCTTTTCATGATTTAATTTATATTTTATTCAATACAAGTGAAATGATCAGCCATTAATTTTATCATACCCAGTCATACAATATTTATAAATATTATTTTGAATGAAATGAATATTGTATATTAATTCCACAAATTTCATTTCATTTATTAATGTGTGTTCACATAAATACACATACATTAATTAAATATAGAAATTATTCACTCACCTATATATCCTTTATCTATATTGTGTAAATATGATATACTTAATCATCTCAATTGAATGGTATCAAACTATATGGTTTCCAAATATTATTGGACATTCTTTCAATCAACATGTATTATCATGTTATGACAATCAATGAATTTATGGATGTTTACTTCTTTGGCACCATTTGAATATTTTATGAAATCGGTTTTTATTTATAAGGGCTTCCATAATAGGATGATTTAAATATAATAACAGGAAGATTTATGATTTTTATTATGTTTTGAGTGGTCCAATAATTTTATATCCCTAAAACGTAATTGTTAATGTTTTTCTCTCATGAAATACCATGTAAGGTGAACATGCAATCATCCTAGCACACTATGTAATGTTTTCATGGTAGTGAGACCTGAATTATGATTATGATATCATGATTTATATTAATACCGCCTATTTATGATTACATTGATTTATGTTATCATTCTATTATGTCATGTTTTCGTGCCGATCTCACACTCTTCCCCGATACCGTTTTTACATTTGAGATTACAAGTTTTGATGTCATGAATTATGGACAATTCTTATTATTCTATACTATTTTTAATAATATATTACTCTTTTGATCATGTTTTCACATGTTATTATGATATAATCCCTTATGAAATGTTGTTGAATTTTCCTATATATTGAATTTAATATCACTCGTTACATAGGATTCCATTCCACATGTTATGAATGTGAGTATAACATAATAGAAGTACAATAAGGTGTCCAATGTGGCTCAATTATTGATATGTGTCACCCCACCAATGATTTTTTTTAATATTTAATTACATTTAGACTTGTTTTCGAATTTTTTTCTAAACCTATTTTTATATTTTAAAATTTTTAATTTCCTACATATGTGCATGGGTGGTGTATAGTTAGTAGAAATCGTGCATGACCCTTACATGTCTGCCTATAAGTTTTATAGAGCCAACTGTATGACCAGTGAAAAGTATCCATATTCATGTGTCCTTTCTTTGTGGGGTTTCCATAGTGGGACCCAAATTTTTATTACATGACT
Source organism: Viscum album (assembly GCA_963277665.1). NCBI lineage: Eukaryota > Viridiplantae > Streptophyta > Magnoliopsida > Santalales > Viscaceae > Viscum > Viscum album. Next base: position 787,231,266 of record OY728128.1, on the reverse strand, counting down.
ATTACATCATTTTTATGAAAAAAAACATAATAGGGATACAAATCTGGGATCCAATGGTTTAGTATCGTGGGAAAATTAGGCTCATACATCAATTGCACATAATAAAAATTAATCAATATTTAAATTCTTCTTCTTTATACTTATTAATCCCTCATTATATCCTTATTAAATTTAGTCACATGACATTATACATTAATGAAATGGGTGACCTAAAATCTCAGTATGGGGAGGAATAAAGGACTTGGATCAATAGTATCTAGGTAATAACAATCATCATCATCTTATCATAGTTATAGTATTATCATAAAAACCATGAGGGATACATTTTAGAAATACATGTAATATGAAATATGCATAAAAATTAAACATAATAACATTGTTTTCAAATATTGCACATAGTTTTGAACAAATCTAGAATCAAGGGGATTCAAGAGCTGATTTGAAAATTAATTGTTTGTGAAAAGTTATTATTTGTAAAGACTCAGAAATTTTAAGGAAATTTTTTTTCTTCAATTATTTGGAATTTTACAAGTCTGCAGTTTATGATGGAACCTGATTCTGAGGCCCGGTGTTCCTGGAATAAATTTTTGAAGTTTTGTTAAGCATAAATTAACACGTATAAGAAATTTTCTTGAAAAAGTAGAATAACTCTTAAACGGTTACTCTGATAAGAAATATGAGGGCATTGTTGTGTTCAGGATGGCGGGTTTACCCTAGGTGCAACTTATGTTTAGTCGGTGCGGGTCTCCTGTGAAAATTTCAAAAATGGCATAACCGTAAATAAAATAATTAAATAAATTATTTTATTTTTCAAATGCTTATAACTCACAAATGGTAGCTCAGATTAAAAATCTGAGACCACTACAGATTTCGTGAGGGTATTCTTTATTTAAGAAGATATTAACTTTGGCCGGCATGGGCCACTAGAAAAAGATAGTTTTTTTCCACAAATAAAATAATTATGTGATAATTATTTTATTGTAGAATTAATAACTTCTAAACGGTAAGTCGGAATGAAAATATGAGAGTACCGTTGGGTTAGTTTGGGCGTGTCTCACCTAGGTCAAGCCTAACCTCGACCGGCGCAGGTCGAGGGTGACTAATAATAATTTTCTGAACTTTTTTCAGGTTCGTTCAGTAAACGCGCAAGCTGCAGTTTATAACATTTGAACCAGTCCCCATAATTGAAATCTGAGTGCGCCGTTAAACTCGCGGCATTAGTGAATGCTTAGTGAGGCCTTCACTGTAGTTGTGTTTTAACAAGAATAAAATTCAGTTTTTGAAATTTTATAAAAAATAATAAAATAAAGTACAACACATTATATTATTTTTAAGCTGCCATGTATTGAGTGGGTTGGTTAAAACCTCCCCTTGGGAGTTGGTGGTGTGACCGACACACCCTAACCTATCATGGGAGATAGTTGAGGTGGGGACCACTTGAGCCGCATAACCTCCCTATTAATGATATGGTTGGGGACCACCCCACCCCTATCAATGGAGGAAGATAAAACCTCCTCAACTCCCCATTAAATGGGGAGAAACTCCTAAACTCCTGACCTTATGTTTTGCCAAACATTTATGGGGAGCCTCTTGACCTTCCAAATAAATTATGCCAACCTTTCGTGAAATTAATTTATTGGAGCTGGGTTAGTTAATTCCTCCTTTTTGAATTGGTGTGCCAATATAATATTAGACAACAAGCCTAATGTTATTTTTTTGGCATTTCTCTTTTGGTGGAATTGAGAGAAGCTTGGGAGAAAAGTTCTCCCAATAAAGAACATGAAAAACACAAAGAACGCCGGCGATGATATTTCTTCTTCTACTTCCTCCCTGGCCACCTATCGATCAATGTCATCAACAAACTGATGCAGCTCAGAATTGAAGGCTTGTGGCGGATGTGAAGAACAACGATCTCCTCCATCATCCTTTCGCGACTCTGTCAAAAAATGACAAGCGTCGTGTGACAAATCAAAAGGTAGGGTGTTTACTTCTTGTTGATTTAATATCCATTTTCTTTTTCTCTTCCTCAGAATTGAGAGGAATCATTGCGTGGTTTAAAAACAATTGAAGATCATCCCCTTCCTTAAGATAATTGTTACCACACTAAACGCAGAGGGTGCGAGCCAAACAAACATGGCCCAACTCCTACTCCGATCTTGTTGTGACTTTCTTTGGAAGAACAAAGTGTCAATGAGGCGATGAAGGTGACAACGAAAAAGGTCGCACCGCCCTGCTGCCTCTGTGAACTGTGCCGCCCCGTGGTGCCCCCGTGTGCTACCTGCACCCCCGCGCCCCGGCCGGCGCGCTCCCGGGGCCCTGTGCCCCTGTCGGTGCACTCTCGGCACCCCGTGTCTCTAACCGGCATGCTACCCGGTGCCACGTGCCCCTACCGGCATGCTCCCGGCGCCCCGCGCCCCTTCCGGTGTGCACGCGGCGACCCGCACCCCAGCCGACGCTCACCCAGCACTCCACGCCCATGCCAGCGCACTGACCGGCGTCGCGCGCCCCAGCCGGCGCCCTCCCGGCACCCCGCACCCCTATCGACGCACTGCCCACCTGGTCGGCTCCTGCCGAGGCCTGCCTTGTGCATCCAGAGCCTACCGGAGACCACCCGGCTAGCCCCCACCCCACGCACCCCACTTGTTGTACACCCGGCCACTGGCCTCTCACGCCGACCCACGGCGTCCCCCGCTATGACACTGGCTAAACCGGCCTAGTCTCTCGGGATGAGTTTCCGAGCCGATTATGTGGCGACTATCGGGCTGAACCGCCCTCGCGGTCCGCTAGGCCAGGCGCAGTGGACCAGGTCAAAACATTGTTGGCTGACCTACCCAATAGGCCGGGTCATACCCAGCAAGTCTGACCGGGTCGACCCAGACTGGGTGGGACCGAGTCGGTCAGATCGGACCTGTTCACACTAATGACTCATTACTTACTTTGGCCATATATTTGGCACCGGACGTCCCTTTGAAGAACCATCAACGGCGCTGGTAATCTCTTTGAGAAACGGTCTCTTTGAAAATACCCCATGGGAGTTCAAGGTATCATTGAGATATGTTCAGGTTGGTTCGTACACGAAACCAACCGGGCCCCCGGTACTAAAAGACTAATAACTCAAAAACTGGGCGTCTGATTGACATGTCGTCTGTTGCGTTGAGACCCCAATGATGTGGCGAACCTTTGAGATACGTCTACGTGGGACTTTGTGATAGTTGGAGTATAGGATTGTATCTCATTGAGTAGACCATCCCAGAGACAACCGAGTAGACTACGGAGACCTAGAAGCTGGCTGAGACCTGATGATTGCTTGTCTGATTCATTTTATAGTGACTTGACTAGCCCAGCGGGGAGCGCTATTGTGTGAGGTGGCAGACCCGCAGTTCTCGACAGTAGTAGTACCTTTGTAGGCTATTATAGGGAGTTCTACTATTTGAGGCGGCAGACCCATGGTGGGGAGCACTATTGTGTGAGACGGTAGACCCGCGGTATTGATAGGGGGAGTACCTCAATATTCTAACGTTAGTGAGTAGCACCACGGAGTCCTGATTGTAATACTATGCTCGATAGAGGAGGAGTTCTCCAGCAGTCATGGTTTCGTTAAAGAAAATTCCTAGTTTGAGCGAAGTCAATGACCTTTGTGTTTTTTCCTCATGATTGAGATGGGTTACTCGATAACATAGGTATATGTATGAGCATATACCTAAGTAATGGTTATCCAATGAAATCATACTTTTTGGTTTATAATATTTGGATTTTGTGAGACATTGAGGGTCTAGGGGTCCCTACTGAGTATCGTTATACTCACCCCTACACTGGTTATGCCCGCACCTCGCTGTGTTTGATGCAGACGACGGACAGTGCTGACCGAGGCGGAGTGTACGAGGACTGGATGATACCCGGAGGTGGACCTCATGATGAGTCAGTACCCAGAGGATACAGATGGACATGGAGCACTAAGGAGGCTATCTGCACCTACCCTTAAGGTAGTATTCATGGGGGAAAATCCATGAGCTGCTAGGCACCTTCCAGTTGTTTGTCTTTTTAGTTGTACTTGTTTGTCTTTTCCTTTTACTTTACAGTTGGGATTATATTTCCATCACCTTTACTTTGCAGCACTACTTTTGTATACAGTTTCTACCTAGTGTTTTTTCTTCCAGTTGTGTACTCGGTATGTGTGTGTTACTTTTATAAAGGAAATTCCTTCCCAGTTTAGGGATTTATGCCTTTGGTGCTAGTCGCAAGCCACTGGCCTGTGGAAGGCAGGCTTGGGGTAGTCATGGCATGGGTCCCGAGAACATGTTGTGACAAATTGGTGTCAGAGGAGTCAGTTGTACTGCAGAAATCAAGATTCTGATCATTCTTTTCTGTGAAGAAATAATGTTAAGGGTACTGAGTGTGGTCTTCAGTTCAGCGAGTCCAGTGTTGGTGTGGTGGCTGACGTATCCAAACACCAGGACCCTGACTTCTGATTTCCGACTCAGTACACGAAAACACTATTTTCATGTGTGTTTCCAAATGTTTTCTTTAACTCGTCTCAACCAGGTCATCTTACCAGGTTTAAATCGTTTGACCACGTCACATCTATTCAGGATGCCTCCACGCAGATAGCCAGTTAGAGTTATGACAGAGTACATGAGGATGGCCCACCGAGCGACGGGGCCTCGGTGCAGGTCCCTCTTACTATGTTGGAACCATCGGGTGGTGTACCAGCAGCACCACCACCCGTTGGATAGTAGATTCCAATAGTCGTACTAGCAGACGGTGCATGCTGACAAGCACGTTGCATGAGTTCCAGCAGTAGAGGCCTCAGAGGTTATGAGGCGAGGTAGATTACCAGGAAGCAGAGGACTAGATGGGGGTGATTTCTAGAGTTTTACACCTTGTTGAGACACTAGTAGAGGAGATGGTGATCTTAGCTACTAGTATTTTTCAGTGAGTGACCATGATTATATTTCTCATACTGATGAGGCTTCGGTAGGTGGACCGATGCCTCAGATGGTACCATTGGGTAGTGTGCTAGCTATATCACTACCCATTGGTCAGCAGTTACAGCCGGCGGTACCGGTAGATGACCCATGTAGGATTATTTCCTTACACGTGTTTCAGCATCTGATATCCCACAGGTTCTATGGCGATCCCAACTCACAGGCTGTTGTGGACTGGCTTGAGGATGTGGCTGAGTGTTTTCTAGAGCTTATACAGATTCGGCAGGATGACATGTCATTAGTTGTGTATTCATCGAGGCGTACCAACCATTCTTGGTATGTGATGAATACAATGTGAAGAGTGCTTCATGGCTTGTACATCTAATAGAGGTGTGTTTAAGAACAACCGATCCATCACTTTTCCTTTATGCATTCCTACTCATGTTAGGGTGCTAGTGAGAACCTTGGGGATTGAATGTTATTTGGATGATCGGTTATAGCCAGGGAATATTAGCAGTGGGAAAATAGGAAACTGGTGCCAATCTCAGAGACTTGGGCATTCAAGAAGTTTTGAGAAGTGGGTGTGACATAGACAGATAAATCTCCAGGGCAGCGGACGTGGAAGCAGAGCTAGGAGAGAAGCATGTGGTGGTGTACATTTCGACATGTTACAACCACCCACCCTTGTAGTCCCCACCAGGCATAAGGAGCTGGAGGGAAGGGGAAGAGAGTAGCTGCATGCGGTCAAGGAGTGTGACCCAAGGGCTCTAATAATGATTCAAGGTACGGTCTGTCTCTACTACTAGCATCCGTATCAATAGAAATAGGTACCAATCATTCCTTCCTTCCAAGAATCATGTCCCATACCTAGAGTTTCCAGTTAAAACCATTGACTTGACCCTCACGTCTGGAGATACCTTTGGGAGGAGACTCGATAATCACACTTACGCAGATGGTGTGATCTGACCCTTGAGGCGAGATTTTCAGTTGGAACCTCTTGGTGGTAGCGTCGAGGCCTTACGACGTTAGTTTGGGTATGTACTAGGCAACCACAGTTCATACATAGATTGACTGTATTAGGCAAAATGGTTGTCGTTTATCTACAACGTTGGGATGGGGTTTTCCTTGGTCGGTGAAAAAGGGAAACCCAGGAAGCACAAGATATACTCATGCCTAAGAGGGTGCAGCTGATCACTCATGAGTCGGACAGCCTTACCCACATGGTAGCATGAGTTTTTAGTTTTGAGTTCCTCTGGGACTATGACTTTGAGATAGTCTATACTCCTGGGAAGGGGAATGTTGTAACGGATGCACTTAGTTAGAGATCTGGTATACAGCTGCTAGGAGAGAAGATAGAGTAGCTTGCTACTTTACAGATACCCTTTGTGGATAGAGATGGAGCAGCCTTCCTTCAGTCTCTTACAGTCACTGCCCCACTTCTTCAACGAGTTAGGGAGGCACATCATGGGGACGCTGACTGCAAGACACGGCATGCTCACATATCCACATGACATGCACCTGAGGGATTTTCTGAAGGTGGGGAGCACACCATCCTCTTCAGAGGACGTACCATGGTACCAGGTACACTACATGAGGGGGTGTTGAGGGTGTTCCACACTTCCCCACTAGTGGTACATCCAGGAGTGGTGAAGATGTATCATGACCTCAGATGACAGCTCTGGTGAAAGGGTATGAAGAAGGCTGTAGCAGAGTTTGTATCATGGTGCCTCACTTGTCATCAGGTGAAGGTGGAGCACCAGGTACAAGCAGGGTTGGTACAGCCCTTAGAGGTCCCATAGTGGAATTGGGATGAAATATCAATGGACTTCGTGACGGGTCTTCCATGTACATCCATGGTACATGACTCTATTTGGGTGATCATCAACCGACTCACCAAGTCGGCCCACTTACTAGGACCAGAGATGGTGCAGGCTATGGCGAAGAAGGTGCAGATCATCCAGGAGCGGATGAAGACCGCACATAGCAGAAAACATTCCTATGCTGATAGGAGAAAGAGACCAGTAGATTTTGAGTATGGCTACCATGTCTTTCTACGGGTCTCACCTTGATGAGGTCTATGGAGATTTGGACGATGCGGCAAATTATCTATGTCATTCGTCGGACATTTCTAGGTCCTTAGCAGAGTAGGAGAGGTGGCTTACCTCTTAGCACTTCCACCTCAGTTGCCCCGGGAGCACTACGTCTTCCACGTATCTCAGCTGAGGAGATACGTGCACGACCCATCCCACATCATCGACCACGAAGAGCTGGACATCAATGACGGGGTGACATTCATGGAGGTTCCAGTGGAGATTGAGGATCGACAAGAGTGGGTCATGTGTAGATGGTCGATTCCTCTACTGCAAGTTCGGTGGCAGTATGGGAACCTCCAAGAGAGCACATGGGAGCGGGAGGCTCAGATGTGTGCTCAGTACCCCCATTTGTGTTCCCTAGTGTGTGTTGTAGCTTTATGGGGATGTAAATTCCTGAGGTGGGGATAAATTAAAGACCATAAAATTTTAAGAATTTTTTTTTCTTAATTTTTTTGGAATTTTAAGAGTCCATAGTTTTTGACGGCACCTGATTCTGAGGCATTGTGTGCCCAGAATAAATTTATGAATTTTTGTTAAGCTTAAATTAATAGGCGTAAGTAGTTTTCCTGAAAAAGTGTAATAACTCTTAAACGGTTACTCGGATCAAATATATGAGGGCACCATTGTGCTTAGGATGGCGGGTTTACCCTAGGTGCGACTTAAGTTTATTCGGTGTGGGCCTCCTGTGAGAAATTCCAAAAATGGCCTAACCATAAATAAAATAATTAAATAAATTATTTTTTTTTACAAATGCTTATAACTCACAAACGGTAGTTCGGATTGAAAATCCAAGACCACCGCTGAACTTATGCGGGTATGCTTTATTTCTGTAGATACTTACTTTGGCCGGAACAGGCCCCCATAAAAAGTTAGTTTTTGGCAGCAAATAAAATAATTACGTGACATCTATTTTATTGTAAAATTTATAACTTCTAAACGGTAACTCGGATTGAAAATCTGAGATTACCATTAGGTTCGTTTGGGAGTGTTTAACCTATAAAAAGCCTAACCTTGACCAGCGTAAGTCGAGGGTGACTGATAATAATTTTCCGAGATTTTTTTCGGGTATGTTCAGTAAGCGCACGGGCGGCATTTTATAACTTTTTAAATGGTGCAAGGAATTGAAATTTTAGTGCACCGTTGAACTCACAGCGTCAGTGAATACATAGTGATACCTTCACTGCAGTTGTGTTCTAACAAGAATAAAAGTTAGTTTTTGGCTTTTTATAAAAAATAATAAAATAAAGTACAACACTTTATGTTATTTTTAAGCTACCATGTGTTGAGTGTGTTGGTTAAAACCTCCCCTTGGGAGTTGGTGGTGGGACCGCCACACCCTAACCTCCCATGGGAGGATAGTTGAGGTGGGGACCTACCGATCTGCATAACCTCCCTATTAATGATAGGGGTGGGGACCACCTGACCCCCTATTAATGGAGGAGGATAAAACCTCCTCAAATCCCCATTAAATGGGGAGAAACTCCTCAACTCCTCCACTTTATGTTTTTTCAAACATTTATGGGGAGCCTCTTGACCTTCCAAATTAATTGTGCTAACCTTTTTTGCAATTAATCTGGTGGATCCGGGTTAGCTAATTCCTCCTTTTTGAATTGGTGTGCCAATATAAAATTAGTGAGAAAGTCGAATATTAATTTGTTGGCATTTATCTTTTTGTGGAATTGAGAGATGATTGGTAGAAAAGTTCTCCCAATGAAGAATTACGGTGATGCTCTTTCTTCTTTGAATTCTTCCCCAGCCACCTATCGATCAACGTCGTCAACAAACTGACGCAGCTCGGAACTGAAGACATGTGGCAGACATGACGAACGACGGTCTCCTCCGTCATCCTTTCGCAACTCCGTCAACAAATGACAAGCGTCGTGCGACAAATCAAAAGGAAGGGGGTTTAATTCTTGTTGATGTAATATCCCATTTCTTTTTCTCTTCTTTGGAATTTAAAGGAATCATTGCATGGTTTAAAAAAAATTGAAGATCATCCCCTTCCTTGACACAATTGTTACCACACTAAACGTGGAGGGTGTATCCCAAACAAACACGGCCCGACTCCTCCGTTGATATTGTTGTGATGTACTTTGGAAGAAAGAAGTGAAAACAAGGCAACAGAGGCAGAAAAAAAAAGCTCGTGCAGCCCACAGCCTCTGTGGACTACGCTGCACCCATGGGGCCTCGTTGCGCTACCCCCCCCCCCCCCCCCCCCGCGCCCCTGGTGGCAGGCTCCCGGCGCCCCGCGCCCCTGCTGGAACGCTCTTGGTGCCCCTGCTGGTGCGCACCTGTCACCTCGATTCCTTGACCAGAAGGATGCATAGTGCCTCACGCCCCTGCCAGCGTGCTCCCGACGCCCCACACCCCTGCTGTCGTGCACCCGGCGCCTCGAGTCTCTGACCGGCGGGTTTCCCGACGCCCCGCGCCCCTGCCAGCGTGCTCCCGGCGCCCCGTGACTCTGTCTGGAATGCTACCCGGTGCCCCGCGCCCCTACTGGCCTACTTCCGGGGCCCCATGCCCCTGCCGGCGTGCCCTCAGCGCCCTGCGCCCCTGCCGGCTCACTGCCCGGTGCCCCACACCTCTGTCAGCGTGCACCCGGCTCTCCGTGCTCGTGCCGGCAAGCTGCCTGGTTCCCCACACCCCTTCCGTTGTGATTCCAAGCTCCCCGTGCCCCTGTCGGCACGCCGCTCGCCTGGTCTGCTCCTATAGCAGCCTTCCCGGTGCACTTGGAGCCTGCTGGGGCCCATCCGGCCCGCGCCCCACGCGGCCTGCCTGCTAACCACCCGGCCACCGGCCTCCCGAGCCGACCCGCGGCATCCCCCACGATGTCGCTGGCTGAACCGGCCCAGTCTTCAAGGAAGATTTACCGAGCCACCTACGTGGCGACTATCGGGCCGAACCGCCTACGTGGCGACTATCGGGCTGAACCGCCCTCGTGGTCCGCTGGGTCGGGCCCAGCGAACCGGGTCAAAACATAGCAGGCTGGCCTACCCAATGGGCCGGGTCATACCCAGAAAGTCTAACCGGGTCGACCTAGACTAGGTCAACCCGGACGGGGTTGGTCCGAGTCGGTCCGACCGGGTCTGACCGGACCGGGGCCCACTAATGACCCATTGCTTACTTTGGCCATATATTTGGCACCGGGTGTCCGTTTGACGAACCGTCAGCGGTGCTGGTAATCTCTTTGAGAAATGGTCCCTTTCCAAATACCCCATGGGACTTCAGTGTATAGTTGAGATATGGCCGGGTTGGTTCATACACGAAACCAACCAGGCCCCCGGGACTAAAAAGCTAATTACTCATAGACCGGGAATCTGATTGAAATGTTGTTTGTTGCATTGAGACCCCTATGACGTGGAGGACCATTGAGATACTTCTACGTGGGACATTATGACACTTGGAGTATCAGCTTGTAGGTCGTGGAGTGAACCCTCCCGGAGACGAGCGAGCAGACTACGGAGACCTAGAAGTTGGATGAGACCTGATGACTGCTTGTCCGATTCATTTCGAAGTGACTTGACTAGCCCGGTGGGGAGCGCTACAGTGTGAGGCGGCAGACCCATGGTGGAGGATCGCTACTGTGTGAGGCAGAAGACTCATGGTACTCAACAGGAGGAGTACCACTCTAGGCTATTAGGGGGAGCACTACTGTGTGTGGCAGCAGACCTATGGCGAGGAGCACTATTATGTGAGGCAACAAACCCAAGGTACTCGACAGAAAGAGTACCTCATCAATCTATGGTTAGTGAGTTCCACCTCGGAGTCACGACAAGACTATTGTGCTTGACAGAGGAGGATTTATTCAGCAGTTTTGGTTTTGTTAATGAAAAATCCTAGTTTGAGCTAAGTCAACGACCTTTGTGTTTTCCTCATGATTGAGATGGGTTACTCTATAACTTACGTATATGTATAGGCATATACCTAAGTAATTGTTATCCATTGAAATCATAATTTATGGTTTATCCTTTTGGATATTGTGAGACCTTGAGGGTCTCGAGGTCCCTACTGAGTATCGTTATACTCACCACTGCATGGGCTAGGCCCAAACCTAATTGTGTTGGATGTAAACAACGGATAGTGCTGACAGAGGCAGAGTGTACAAGGACTCGACGATACCCGGAGGTGGACGTCATGATGAGTTGGTACCCGGAGGAGATGGACGGACGTGGAGCACTGAGGAGGGTATCTATACCTACCCTTTAGGTAGGATATGTGGTGGACAATCTAGGAGATTCTAGGAACCTTATAGCTATTTTTCTTTTTAGTTGTACTTGTTTTTCTTTTCTTTGTACTTTACAGTTGGGCTTCTATTTCCAGCCCCTTTACTTTTTAGCACTACTTTTGTATAAATTTTCTACCTAGTTTTTTTGCTTCCAGTTTTGTACTCTGTTTGTGTGTGTTACTTTTATAAATGCAATGCCTTCCCAGCTTAGGGATTTACGCCATTGGTGCTAGTCGCCAGCCCATGTCCTATGGAAGGCAGGCTTGGGGTAGTCACGACACGGGTCCCGAGGACTGTTTGTGACATTATAAATGGATTAGAATACAATTATGAACTGTAGAAACATATATATCACTGAAGTTAAATAGAAATAATATTTATAGTAACTATATTGGATATTATAGGACCATTAATACAGAAATCAATGTAAAATAGGAGATAACCCGAAGGAATGGTTTTTGGTTGGAGAATCCCTATACCATAAATCCCTCTTTATTTCTTAATTTTTTCATCTCCTAAATAATAAACATAGTATTATTAATACGTTTAAATTTTAGTGAACTATTTTCATTTCTGAAATTATTTATCTATTATAATAATTGGATTATTTTTCTTAATTTCCATCGTTAAAGGATAAATGTTTTGATATCATGTTTTGGTAAAACAATTCCCATTCTGCTTTTCTTTATATAATTTTATTCATGGGAATATATACATTAGTACAATTACTTAAAAAATTAAAAAAATTACACATTTATGTATCATAAATAATTTTTTATTACCAGCCATAAATTTGGTGAAAATAGAGTAATTGGAAATTTCCTTATTGATAGTTAATATACGATTAATGGTGCCTTGTCCAAGGAGGATGTGTATAAATTATGAAATATAATTACACAGAATATAAGATTATTTATGTAGGATAAAATAATTAAAATAAAAATAAAATATCACCTAAGTATTCCTATAATATTTGATTTTTTAGGGATAGATTAAAAGTGGAAGAGAATAGGAGAACAAAAAAGAAGAGATGATGAATACAAACCCTCTTCCTAGTGTTCCATCTCTTGTATGACAATATACTCCCTTGATACTTGGATTTTGTAACACTATAACATCCATATGTATTATATGGGGATTTAGGGATAATATTTTGGAATTTTTTTTGGCTATTTTAGCTTATGGATGAGAAGTTTTCCAAGGGGTTGGAGAGGGGTTATTTATAATTGAGGTGAGGGGTATTTTTAAAATAAGCTATTGGGTAAAATACTATATCAAAGTTAAACCCTATAATAGTGATACTAATGATATTTTGGATCATATATCAACAAAATATCATGATTTTTGGACTTAAAACACCTTTATGATTCCACTTCAATAGTTTATAAAAAATAAAAGTGGAAAAAATGAAAAAACAATTAATGGAATACTTTTGAATCTATACTTTGTGAAGAAATTTTTAGATTTGGAAAAAAAATCATTCTATTTTAATGACTCGTTTATCCAATTAATTATTTAGTTGATCCAATATTTGAAAAATTTATTACATCATGAATGATGAAATTTATAATACAGTTGTTAGGAAAATTATGTAATTTTATGATTCACCTAAAAGTTGAAGTATTTCATTAAATTAAAAAACATCACCCTTAGAAAATATAGACATGATAATTTATAATATAGTATTCATATTATCAAAATAATTTTCAAAAATAGTTAATTTTAATATTCATATAAAAATTATGATTTTTTATGAAGTAAGTTAAAATATCGTAGATTAAAAATGTGATGATATCTTATTTTAGTTTCTTATCCTGATATATTTTTACAATTATAATATTTAGATTTACATCAATTTCCCATGATAAATATTATTTATATTAAATTTAAATATTTTTAGGTCAAATTAGTATTCAAACGGCCATGTTACTTTACCAATTGACCATATTACTTTTCCCAATGGGTAGATTACTATTCCAATGGTAACATTACTATTATAATGATCACACTATATCCTATAAATTATACTTCATTACTTTATTCAAAATTCATGAAAAATACCCCAAGGTTTTATGTTTTTATTTTCTAATATGTAGATTGGTTTATTAATATATTGTTTCATTTCTGTAGTTTTGGCTGTGAGGTGATAATTATAGCATATTGGAAGGATCCAAATTATCCCATTCTATCTATCTTAATTTAAATTGATTTCCCCATTTTAATTTTTGTGATTTCCATGTGTTTCATTGATGATTAATGTAATATTCTTTATCAATTAAATAAATTGATGTTTGTTTCTTGATTTGTTGTATGTGAAAAGTACCATATAATAAATTTTTGAATCACTTTTATATAAAGAAACCAATATTATTTATAAGCTCCAAGTTGTGAGATTCTTTCACCCTTTACAAATTTCTTCCCTTATATTTCAACTCATATTCCTAGTGTAGAATAGGTGTGTGAACTTTTGATCCACTGTTTCTTCTAGTTCCCACATTTCCTCATTATATTTTGGGTTTTTAAAAAACACATTGTAATGTTTATTTGTCATGTTGTGTATAACATAGCCTCTAAATTTCATGATATTTATTAGATTAAACCCATATGAGAGGATATTATTTAGTTTTACTACCTCCAAATTCATTACATGTGGGGTATCAGGTATGTACTTTCTCAGGAGAAATATGTGGAACTCATCATGAATGTGGTCCATATTTTGTGGATGTTCTAGGTGATAGGCCACTACTCTCATATGGTCAAGGATCACAAAGGATCCAATATACCAAGATCTATGATTCCCTTTCTATACAAACTACGTGACTCTAATCTATGCTGATATCTGAAAGAATTTTTTTCCTCAATCATCAAACTGCAAGTCCCTTAGATGGTTGTTAACATAAATCTCTTTCAGACTCTGAGAATCTTTTATATGAGGTTGGATGTCTTGAACCCTATCAGTCATCTCTTTACTGAGATCATTTCCTTGTAGATTTCATTCTCCAACTTCATCTCATGAAGTTGGAGTTCCACATCACATCCCATATAGAGCTTTATATGGATCCATTTTAATACTTGATTGGAAGTTGTTGTTTTATAAGAACTCAAAAAATTGGAGATGTTGATCCCATGATCCTATAAATTCCTTAGAACAAATAAAATCATTTCCTCAAGTTTCTAAATATTCCTTTCATAGTGACCATTAGTTTGGCGGTGATAGGACATATTGAAATTCAATTCAATAATTAGAGCGTGTTGATTAATTCTAAAAAATTATATGTGAACCTTTTATTGTGATTATAGATGACTGAATGTGGTTCCCCATATAGCCTCACCACTTCAATTATATATATCTTATCATGTTAATCAAGTAATTAATCTTTATAAAATGATATGATTTTTTTAGTCTTCACATGTCAATCCACCACAACCCATATTACAATGTTTCCTTGTAGATGTCTTAAATAGACTAGTGAAAAAAGTCTACAACGATGTTCTCACATTTCCACACAGGTGTTAGAAATGGTTTCATCATCACATTGGAATTTCTTCTCTCAGCTTTAACTTGCTGAAATACCGAGAACTCTGAGGTGTAATCAACAATCTATTTCTTCATGTTGTCTCGCCCGATGTTCTCTCAGATATCATGGTACATCTTGGTACATAAAGGATGGATGGAGAAAGATTTTCTATTCTTATTATCCAAAATATATTTCTTTATCATAGGTGATGAAGGCACACAAAGTCTAGTTCCAAATTGAATCACACTGTCATCATCAATATAGAACTGAAGAAACTTCCCTTTATTTGTGTCAACCTTTTTGAAGCTCCATATCATCAATTTATTCCGCTTGATTTTCTATTGAATTGATGGTCCGGTAGTTATTTGGGAAAGGTATGATGTATTCCATGTAGTTATGATTTCTATATCCATCCATTCCATATCCGTGAAGATAGGGTCTTTTTCAATCTATGTCATAGATAGAGTTTATGGTTCTTTTCTTTGAAGAGAATCATCTACCAAGTTCTCCTTTCATAGATGGTAATCATTAGAGTAATATTGGTCCTTGGTTATCTATAACCATCTTTGTTGATGAATATTAAGCTCGTTATATGTGAATATATACTTTAGACTATTGTGGTCGGTATATATTTCACACATATCTCCATAGAGATAGTGTATCAAAATATTGAATGTGAAGATCATTACATCTAACTCCATGTCATGAGTTGGGTATTTAAACTCATGGATCGTTAGTTTTTGGTGAGTCATATGCTATCACATTTTCATTATGCATGAGTACACAACCCAATCCATTCTTTGAAATATCACTATATATCACAAAAGAATCTATAATTAATGGTAGTATAAGTATAGGAAGAGTGATTAGTTTCTTCTTGATCTCCTTAAATATTTCCTCAGAATTTTCTATCTAGATATACTTTAACTCTTTCTATGTTAACTAAGTTAACGTGATATAAAATACTATGAAATTTATCAAAAAATGTAGTTAGTTCCTAGATAATCCAAGAAAACTATAGATTTTTATGTTTCTAGTGGGCTTGGTTCATTCCTCATTAATCATTTTATTTGAAGGGTCTACATTAGTTCCATCACTTTTGACACGTTCCACAAGAATGTGACTTGCTGCAACAAAAAATCACACTTACTAAACATAACATACAATCCTCATACCATAATTTATTTATTAAAATCTTTATAGTCTATTCATGTTCAACCTTTCTCTTTGATTCAATGATAATATCATCAATAAAGACTACAAAAAAACTAAGGTAGCCTCTAAAGACTCTATTTATCGAATCCATGAATATTATAGGGGAATTAGTAAGTTTGAAGGGAATCCTATGAAATCATAGTGTAAAAACCATATACATAATTATACCTTCTGAATATGTTCTTTTTTCACCTTTAACTGATGATATCTAGAATGAAGATCCACCTTTGAGAATTAATAAGCTCCCCTTGGTTGATTAGATAAGTTATTATTCCTTGGTTGGGGATAATTGTTTTTATGATGATATTTTTTAGATCACAATAATCTATACATATCTTCATTGATCCATCCTATTTCCTTAAAAATATAAATAGATCACCCCAATAAAATTCACTAGCGAGTATTAACCATTTCCCCAAATAATCTTGTAACTACTCATTCAACACCTCTAGTTCAATAGGGTCCATCCTATAGGGGAATTTGAAGATAGGATTGGCTCTAGGAATAATATCTATTGTGAAATCTACCACATGATATAGTGTAATTTCATGAAGCTCTTTGGTAAATACATCAGTATATTCCATTACGGAGTGAATTTTCCCAATTTTGATATATTCCTTTCACTCAACCATTTTGGAAAGGTATGATTCTCCATAGTATATCATCACTCACACCATTGGGGGATTATTTATAGGATATTCACGATCTTCCATTAATTTTTATATGAGCATTGGATGGTATAAAAAATAAAAATATATTTTGTTTTCTCTACAGTTCATGTGTTATCTATATATTGAGAGCCAATAGAGGACTTGTATTGTGTAGAATTCCACTTGGGGATGTATTATGAGATTAATTGGAAGAATACACCAATGTATATTTAGTAGGATAATATTCCAATGCATATGTTGAAATGATTGCACAATTATATTTTTTATATATATCTCTCCTTCAATGTATCAGTGCATTGATTAAATAGTTTCATAAATTTTTTGGATAAAAAGGAATTTAAAGAACCCTAATCAAATAAAAAAATTAAATTTTTTGATGAAAATTAATTTTACCTTTTAAAAAATTATTTTCACATTCCACTTTAGCATTAGTGATGGCATAATCTTTCACGTACTCCTTTGATTTTGGTGGTTATTGGCACGGCCTACCCTCAAGGGCCGTTGGTTTAGTAAAATACCTTGCATTGTTGCATTTCTCTCTATAGTTGAAACAAAGAATCACTAGTGATGAATTCTGAGGCTCCTTTATTTCCTATATAATGTTGGATTAATTCTTCATGTCTCTTAGAAATTATTGATTTTTTGACTTTTTTTAACACTTGAATCATTTACACATCCCTTTGAAGAAATTCCCTTGATTATTCTTCACATTTTTTTGACATGAGGGTGGTCGGATCCACTTTCCACAATCATTTGACCCACAATTTTAAAAATCCTTTCTTTATTTCTTATCTCCATAACCATATTACCCTTCAAAATACTCTATATCTACATTTAGATCAAACCAAATTAATTCTTCATAACTCTCAAATTCTTCGATAGTTAGAGAACTTCCAATAGGTGGTTTGGACCCACAATAAAATATGTCTACTTTTTTTATCATTGTTGAAAAAATTACCATGGTATAAATTGTAATCCCTATGGAGTTTTAATCAAAATATATGATTGATTAGCCTCTATTTATCTTCATCTCTATGAATTCTCCCTATATATTTGTTCGAAGAGTGTTAGGGTAACAATTATTAAGAAATATTTTCTTAATGTCTTCCAACTCCATCTCTTTCATTTCATCCTTCAACTTGGTGTTCTTTATCAACACCCATAAGTGTTTAGATTCTCCATATAAATGATATCAGCCGAGAGTCACCTTCTACTTCTCCTAATTGTGGATCAAAAATAAATCATCTCTAGTGAGTTAACCCACAATTCTATGACATGTGGATTGGATGACCCACTAAACCTTATATCTCATTTCCACATAAATCAATCAGTGGATAGTTAAAAATTCTTGGGAGAAGAAATATATTAAATATTTTTAATGAAATGGTACATATCCTGAGATAGCTAGGTAAGAATATCTATATTTTCTAAAATCCATCTTTTGTCAAATTGGGAATGTCATTTGTACAATCGTTGAATTATTCCTCACATGTGTTTTTGGCCTGGTTTCTCCTGGTTCCCACCTTTTTCAAAAATAGAAATGGTTCTAATAAAAGGTAATTAATCAATGTGTGAATATATAATTTATTGTTATCTAAGAATTAACTCCAATGTAATATCTTATGGGGTCCTTATTTTTTATCTTTTTCTAAAACAATTATTCTTTATTGTTTACCTATAGATAACATTTTCACAAATTTTTAATAGTGATAATTCCCAAATTAAAAAAAATCATGATATAATAACAATTATAGTGAAAAAAAACATTCTTAACTGGATATTACATCATTTTTAAGATAAATAATATATTATCAATACAAATCAAAGATACAAAGGTTTAGTGTCTTGGGAAAATAAGGCGTATACTTCAATTACAAAAAATAAAACATAAACATAATTTAAATTATTCTTTGTTATCATTATATTTCTTTCACTATCTTATTATTAAATTTAATGACCTATGGATATACATCAATGAAAGGGTTGAGCTAAAATCCCAGTTAGGGGATGAATAAGGTAAATTAATCAATATAACATGGCTGGGAATAATAATCATATCCTAAACATATGATTATTATCATAATCATGAGGGAGAAATTTTATAAACACATGTAATTTGGAATATTCATAACAACGAAACATCATAACATAGTGGTAAAATACATAACATAGTTGTGAACAAATGTAGCATGATATCTACAAATAACATAAATAAAAAAATCATCATTATGAATAAAGAAATAATCATGTTAAAACATAATATGCATAATTTAATGATATATATCATATTAAATAATTCATTTGATGGTTATATAATTCCAATACCACCAGTCACATCATAAAATGATTATAATCATGCATGCCACACGGAAGGAAAACAATCAAAGTCACAATAAGGAATGGGTTTCATAAAATATTTCACATATTATTATTTTTGGAATGGGATTTATTATTCCAAAATAAATAAGTCAGATCATAATTTTTGAAAAAAAAATATAATTTTATTCTTTTAAATTAGAAACAACTGAAGAGGATTGCAGAGATTTTTTAGAAAATGAATTATTTTTTAAAAAGCTATGTAAATGGATTAGAAATAATTTTAGAGAGGTAGAAACATGTATATCCCTTAAAAAGAAAATTAATTTTTAAAGGAAATATTTTTCATATTATGGGAAAACTAGTACTAAAATTCGTGAGAAATATGAGATAACCCAAAAGAAAGGGTTTGAGTTTTAGAATCCCATTACATTAAATCTCACTTTATTTCATCATTTTCCACCACAAGAATAATAAACATAGGTTTATTAAAAAAATCGAAATGAATTGAATTATGTTAATTTATATAAATATTTATCAGTTATAATAATTGGATTCTATTTCTCGATTCACTTTATTAAAGGGGAAAGGAATTTATATCATGTTTTCCATAAAAATTTCCTATTTTTCATTGTTATTTATATTTTTTGTTCAAGGCCTTTAATAAATTATTAAAATAAATTCCATAAGATTAATATATATATATAAATTATATAACATAAATAATTAATTATTACCAAACTTATGGTTAGTGATAATAAAATAATTAGAAACATCCTCATTGGTGGGTAGACACCCATTAATGGGTCATTGTCGAAGGAGGAGGTATGAGAATTATTAAATATAATTTTATAAAAGATATTATTATTTATATAGGATAAAATCATGATTTTAATTTTAAAATACATTTTAATTATTCTTAGAATATTTGTGTTTGGAAGGTATAGAGAAAATGACAACAAGAATAGGAAAATGTAGAGAAGAGTTGACGAAAACATCCCTCTTCTCTATGTTACTTATCTTGTACAACACTAGAATCCATTGATTCTTGGTGTTGGTTGATCCATAACATCACTAATGATTATAAGGGGATTTAGGGAGTGTATTTAGGCATGTTATTGAGTTTGGTATGTTAGGGGGAGTGGTTTTCGAAGGGGAGGGAGAGAGGTTATTTTTACTTGAAGATAGATGTAATTTTAGAATAAAATTTTTAATGAAATACTATATCAAAGGTAAAGCTTTTAATAGTTATATTAATGAAATTAAAAATCATATATTTATTAAAAAATATTTTTGGTATTTAAATACATTTTCAATTCTAATTCTGTAGTTTTTTTAAAAGGGAAGTTGAGAAAATGAAAAAAATGGAATACTTTTGACGTTAGACAATTGAAAGTAATTTTTATGTTGGTAAAACATGTTTATTGAATTTTTTTCACTCATTTATCAAATTAAATATATTTTTTAGATCCAATATTTCTATAATCTATTACATCTGGAATGATGTAATTTAATATACACCAGTTATGAAAAAAGTGTATTTTACTATTCACCTAAAAATTGATGTTTTTTGGAAAATTACCAAAGCATTACCATTTAAAAATTTTGATATGATGTTTAAAAAAAATTAATTTTATAAAAAAAATTCAAACATAGGATAGATAAAATTTTAATATAAAAATTTAGATATTTTTACAAAATACGTAAAAATATAATTTATTAAAAATGTGATTATATCTTACATGAGTTTTTAATATTGATATTTATTTTTTTTTGGAAATATAAGATATCTATTTACTTAAATTTTCATCATAAATATTATTTATATCTTATTTTATTATTTTGAGGTCAAATTAATATTCCAAAAGTTATGTTACTATTCCTAACAGTCGTGTTACTATTCTAATTAGTCATGTAACTATTCCAATGGTCACATTTCTATTCCAATGATAACATTACCTCTTAAAAATTTGTATTAATTACATCATTTAAAATTCTATAAAATTTCTCCCAAGGATCTATATTTTCAAATTCTATAATTTCAATTGACTTAGTGATATTTTTTCTTTTATATAGTGATGGTTATGGGGGTGATGATTATAGTAGATTGTAAGCCTCTAAACTGTTACACTCTACTTCTATTAGTTTATATTTTTTATCCCACTACAATGTTTTTCATTTTCATGTGTTCAGTTTTGGATTAACATAGCGATATTAATTAATGAAATCAATTGATATTGGTTTCTTTATATGTTTTAGGTGGATAATACCATATAAAATATTATAAAAACACATTTATTTCAAGACACAAATATCATTTATAAATCTTGTTTTTTAGAGTATAGAGACCCTAATAGAGTCACTTGGTTGGTGCATGGTATGTCCAATAGTGTGCCCAAACTGTGTATAGCAGCCGGGGGTATTTTATTAAAACTCCACATTTTATAGTTAATTAATTAAAACCCTTAAATGGGTTTATCCCCCCCCCTCTTCCACTCCTGATGAACCATTCCCATGTAGGATCTTGAAAACACACCCTCCCCATTCTCTTCCATTTATTATGTCTAATTTCATTTCCAATTCCTGGTGAGTTCATCTGGGGATAGATTATTCTCATATCCTCTTCCTTTGTTTTTCCTAAATTCTTGGTTTCCCTTACCTCCCATGTCATTTATATGCCATGGTCAAACACTATCGTAATAGAGGTGTTTGTTTTGGTTGGTTCTCAATCCCTATGGTTCATATGGGTTTGTTTGAGCCTTTTTTATATCACTCATCTGTCATGACTCGTCCATCGGGGCTCATGTCTTGAGTACCCCAATCCCACCTCCTAAAGGCCAGGGGCTAGTGACTAGAACCGAATACATTTTCCTATGTGTGGGCTGCATTTTACGAGTACCATTACACATTCAAACTCACAACCCCTTCCCACAATGCTGAAAAGGAAGACGTGCATGTTAATAATATAATAACTGAGAGAAAATAGTACATGATGTAAGTAAAGGGGCTAAAATACAGGACGATCAAAACAAAAGATGTAAAAAAGAAGTTACGAAAGTCTCTAGAAAAAAGTCCGTAGAAACCCCTACCTGAATAGTAGGTGAAGAGTAGTTTCCTAAAGCTTTAAGAGTATGCCTAACCTGTCTGATGTCACTGGGAACCACCTGGTCCTAGACCACCAAGGTCTCTCCCAAACTGTCGGTCGTCTACACAAGACATGACGCGTGAGGGTGAAGCTCGTGTAGGGGTGAGTGACCCAATACTCATAAGGGACCCCAAACCATAAAGAAAATACCAAATATAAAAGTACAAACGATGTAGTGGACAACTCACATAGGTATAATATAAAATTTAGAAAGCAAGACTATTAGTCGTAATGATAAACATTTTGTACTACTGAGGGACTCATCCTTGATGCTTCACTAAGGTCTGTTGGTCCACTAGGGTCCATTATTCACTTAGGTCTAATGGTCCACTAAGGTCCATCGATCGATAAGGTATGATTGGACACTGAGTTCCCCTCTTCACTAAGATCTATTGGGCTCCTGAGGTCTGCTCTTCACTGAGGAAAGTTGGGCCACTAAGGTCTGATTGTCACTGAGGCATGTTGGTCCACTGAGGTCTACTCATCAGTGAGGCTTATTGGGCCACTAATGTTCGATCATCACTAATTCATGTCAGGACACGGAGGTCTGCTCATCACTTCCCATCACATCTAGATACAGGATTCCCACCCGTAGCACAGTTGATTCTGGGAGAATCTACTCCTCAATCCATCTGTCATATTTCAACATCCACAAAAACTAACTTGTATTATGTAAAAATGACCGTCTCATTATGAGGTTCCCAACACCCCAAATGGATCATAAATTCGAACACACGATTGTGAGGTTATGTCTATTTTACTGAAAAGGGACTTGTTGGGTCCGGGTCCGACCTGACTGCTGGGCCCATCCCATACCAGCTGGGATGCAGGTCCAACATGCCTTCTCCATCTCAGCTCACTGTGAGTGGGATGGCTTTCTTCACCCAATAATTGGAGCTCTCCGCATCTCCCTCCACCCTGAGGGTCACCGCGGGGTCCGACGCCATGGTCCACATGGACTGCGGCCCTCCAGCCACATCTGTTTGCGCTATTACCAGTGGCCCTGATCCACTATTGATGGCAGTTGCTGAGGGCCTTGTCTGAAACTGTGCCATTCCGTTGTCGTGGGCCATGAACCTGCTCTCATGGTTGATTTTCTGATCCATAATAACCTTCAGGATCTTTGAGTCAACGGCGTCCCTGCTACGTGATCTATGTTTTCTTTCCATTGATCTGGGGGTCTAGTCACAAAGAACACAATAATATCCCCAATAGAGGGATCTAATCCGTGTTCATGTCATCCTAATCCCTAAAATTGTAATTTAGAAAAAATTGGAGGATATTTAAGAATTTAACATGGATAACTCTGATTCAAAACCCAAAGATCAAAAATTCTCCAGTATAAGTGATGGATTTTCGGGTCACCTACTCATAAGTTGACACACATTTGTAACTCAAATATATGAATGGAAAAAAAGGAAATTCACATAAAAATAAACCCCTACATCGAGTTTGGATCATTCTTTGGCGAAGAACACATTGTTGTCGTTTGTTTCCACAATATGTCGATAGTGGTGGTTTTTCAATCATCACTCTCTAGTATAGAATTTCCAAGGGTTCAGAGCAATAATGGATCATGCCAAAAATCTTGTATTTGGTTAACCCATCAAATGGAGAAAACACATTTCAATGTTTCTTTTACCCTGAGTCACAACGTCATTACATTATTTCATTTATGAAATATCGTTTCGGTTTCTCTCAGGTTTCAACGTCGTTATGTTGTAATGAAATTTGATATTAGAATAAAATAAAATAAAAGATTATTTGATTTGTCCTTATGAAAAAATTATTATTTTTTCTTTAAATGTCAAAAAAATAACTTTTTACCCCAATATTTTCCGGTCAAGGATAATTATTTCCTTAAGTAAATTTGACATTCCAAATAGAATGGTGCCCTTTGATTTTTAATATGAGAACCCATTTAGATGTTTTCAAAACCATGTATTCATGCTATTTAAAATAAACTTAAAAAAGTCAAAACACTTATTCCAGACTCAATGGGCCCTAAAATCAAGTTTCTTCTAAGTTTCTGGTCTAGAAATAATACCGTATAATTTTAAAAAAAATACATGGTATTTCCGAGACATTACTTCCCCCCCTTAAGGCTCTACATCCCTGTAATCCAAAACATGGTCTAAAAAAACAAATGGGGGTACTGATCATAGATCGAATCCTCCCTCTCCTGTTCTCTCTCCTTGATATTCTCATGCGGCCACCGAATGTAAACTATATGATTTGACCATCCATGAAATACCCACTCTTATGGATCCTCAATCTCTACTACGAACTTTAAAAACATCTCCCCATGTTCAATGTCGAACTATCCCTAGTAAATGACCTGCGATGGATCATACACATACCTCATCAGCTACAATATATGAAAAACATTATGCACCTAGTGCATCTGTGGGGGAAGAGCTATGTGGTACAACAACTCACCAACTCTGCTCAGAACCTGAAAAGTTCTAATGAACCTAAGAGACAGTTTGCTATCCCATAATAATCTTTACAATCCCCATTGAGGTGATACCCAAAGGAACGCATGGTCCCCCTCCTTGGACTGGAAGGGAATTAATATGCTATCAGCATAATATTTTTTCCCACTATGTGCAGTCCTCATCCACTCCTAGATGACATGTACCTTCTCAGTGGTAGCCCATACCATCTTTGGATCCATGAGTGGTGACTCCCTTTGGTATGTCCAGTATAATGGTGACCTTCTTGGTAACCCATACAGTGCCTCGAATGGTTCCATACCAATAATGGAGTGGTGGCTATTGTTTTATGAAAACACCAAAAGTGGTAGGTGATCCTACAAACTATGACAAAATTCCAAGATACAAGCACAAATCATGTCCTCTAAAACCATGATAGTCCTGTCCGTCTGACCATCTATTTTTGGGTGGAAAGGTGTGATCAAGTGTAGGTGTTTCCCAAATGCCTCATGAAATCTCTTCTACAACCGAGATCTAAATCACGTGTCTCGGTCTGAGACTATAATCGATGGGACTCCATGGATTCGAACTATCTACTTCATGAAAATTTGTCTCAATCTCTCTACTAAACCCTGCTCCTAGATGGGAAGGAATTTTCCTGACTTGGTGAGTCGGTAAACAATCACCTAGATGGTATTGTGCCCCTTGATTTATCGGGTAAACCTGTCACGAAGTCCATCAAGATACTATCCCACATCCATTTAGGCACCTCATGTGGATTATTCAAACTTGATGGAACATGATGCTCTTCCTTCACTTGCTGACAGTTGAGGAACTGAGAAATGAACTTCACCATTGCCTTCTACATCCTCGACCACCAATACTGACATCGGAGATCCCGGTACATCTTTTCCACCCTTAGATGTACCACCAAAGGGGGGGTATGGAAATACATAAACACCTCGTCTATCAATGCCACTGGTACGAAGATACTTCCTATGAAAATTATGATGTGCTCCTCACCTATCAAATATCCATCAGGAGATTGCCCAAAGGATAACTGAGAATGTTAGGCCTCTCAGTTAGCATCCACAATTTGTGCCTCCCTAACTCACAATAAGAGTGGGAGAGTGACTACCATCAACTGAAGATAATCTACTCCATTATCATCCATGAAGGATATATGTGTTGTGGCTAACTGATCTGATGACTCACTCAGCTACTGTAAACTAGAGTTCCTACTAAGAGCATCAACCACCACATTCCCTTTCCCAGTAGTATATACAATCTTGAAGTCATAGTCCTAGAGGAACTCTAAGCACCACCTAGGTCTCAGGTTCAGTTCCTTCTGGGAGAAGATATACCTGAGCCTTTTTTTGGTAGGGGTGGACGGAAAACTATTCTCCCATCAAGTAGTTCTTCCACATCTTCAAATAAAAGTGCACTGCTGCTAGCTCCATATCATGGCTCACGTAATTTTGCTCTTATTACCTCAATAGATATAAACCATAGGTGATCAATGCTTTCCCTAGCATCATGAAAAAACCTATTTTGGTCCCTAATGCATCATAAAATACTACATACCCAATTCCCTCCTCTAGTAGTCTCAAGATGAGGGCACTCGTTAGTCTCTTCCTCGGCTTTTGAAAACACTGCTAGAACATATCCATCTACATGAAGTGTTGTCCCATCAATTTCAAAGCCGATACGGGTGATTCTACCCTAACAAAGTCAGGCACAAACCTTCGGTAATATCTAGAAAAACCCAAGAAACTATGTACCTCAGTAGTGGATACTTGTTCCTCACGGTCACCTGATTTAGGTTTCTGAAGTGATCAAAAAACCTCTAACTCTGGTCTATCTTCTTGGAAACCAATACTATGGCTCCCCAAAGTGAAACACTGGGCCTCACGAAGCCCTTACTCTGCAAATCCTTCAACAGTATCCTCAACTCATGGCACTCCGCGAGATACATCCAATATGATAGTGTGGATATTGGTGTCGTCTTGGGGTATTGATCAATGCATAAGTCAACCTACCTGTGAGGTGGTAATCCCTATACATCCTTAAGAAAGATGTATTTGTACTTGTCCATAAATATAGGAATGTGAGGACTATTCTCATCCACCACTATAGGAAAGTGAGGACTCTTCTCATCCACCAAAATGAGGGTGAGGCTAGCCAACTGGTGAGTGATCGGATACACCCTCCTCCGAGAAAGTCTATCCTACGCAGCACGAGATCCCTTCTCTCCAGTGTAGGAAAACATGGTCGCATATTATTAGACACACCACACTCTATGCATAATACAGTTGATCTGGGAATGAACTGGGGATAACTAGTAAATACCCAAGAAGACGTCGTAAGGCCCTGGCTCTGCTACAAGGAGATCCCAGCCAAAGATATCACCTCAAAGAGTAAGATTAAACTACTGAAACTAGTTTTTAGTCATCGAATCCACTCTCGTATGAGTCTACAATTGTAAGGATTGAGTCAATGTCCCACCATAATCTTCGATCTTCGAATAAGGTTTGTGGAAAGGAAAGAGTGACTGGAACCTATGTCTAAAAGAACTACAACTAAGGTGGATAATACATAGATTGTGCCTCAAATAATCATTGGAGTGTTTTGATCATAGGCCTCCATTACCTAAAGATGGCCTCTCCCCTATACACTAGCTCCTAGAGCCCGTGGTGGACCACTTAGGGTGGTGGAAGTATCAACTAAACCCTCTTCCCACCGCTTGTTGTTCTACCAACTCCCCTATCACGTCTGCTGCCATGTGGACTAACCTACTCGAACCTAGGCCTCTGCCTCAGCGGTCCCTCAACCATATTCTAGTCATGTGCACAGTGAGATGATAAATCACGAGACATGTGCATATTCCCTCCTCATGAGTAGAACACTCTGCTCCTCTAGTGAATATATCTTCCCTGAGAGCCTTGTACTTCTAATCCTACATCCTAGGGTGGTCCCCCAAAATTCCTGACCTACTTAGGTCCCAAGGTCTACTCACTACTACCCACGGCTAAATACTCTGCCTCCCTATGTCTACTAGTATCTCTTGTTGTTGGCTCCTGCTTTTCGGGGAATCTCTCCGTGATTAGGGCTCGCTCGAACACCCCGTACTGAGTGGAGATGCTAAGTGACACAATGGACACCTTGATCTTTATGAATATTCCCTACTCAAAATCCTGAGACTTAAATAATGGGTCTCGTACCATTTCTATGAAGAAAATATAATTTTTGGTCATTCTCATTGAGTACTCTACCAATATCATGCTTCCATGTTGTAGGTGGAGTAGCTCATGTATGTGCAATCAGTGAAACATCACTAGAAAGAACTCCTACCTAAATAGGTGCTCAATATCTATCTAGGTAAGGGTCTCCTCATCATGTTTCTGAATTTTCAAGCTCAACCATCTCCCCACTGAGCCTTGAAGAAGGCTCATGGCTAAGATCTCCATCTAGTCGAGCGGTGTCCTCAATAGGGGAAAGACTCACATAACCACCTCAAGCCAATCCTTGACCACCTGGGGGTCAGTATCACCCCTGAAACTATGAGGTATCTACCTATGGAACTCATGTAAGGCACTGATACAGCATGTATCCTTTACTAGATGTTATAGTAGAAACAGCTGATCAACAGATGGTGGAAACACTGGGGAACCTCCTATGCAATAGCTATTATGTGAGCCGACGCACCAACATTGGACTCCCTGAGCCTGAAATTCAGACTTGAAACATTAAAAACTATGTCCCTAAAATATAACCATAGACTCGCTGTCTTTAAGGTGGAACTTACCTTCTCTAATACAAGTTTTTGCGACCAATCACCCAAGGCATGTGTCGTAACTACCCCAATACCTCCTTCCAAAGGACAGTGGTTGTAAACTAGAGAGAAAGGCATTGTTCTTCAAGTGTGAGGAATTTTTCGTGTACCTATACACACAAACACTCCCAACCCCAGCCCACAATGCTGAAAAGAAATACATGCATGGTACTAAGACAACCACTAAGAGTAAATAGTATAAGATTAATGTAAAGGGGACATAATAAATGAACAAAAATATAAAATATGTAAACAAGACGGTAAAAAAGTATTTGGAAACCCTTCCCTAGAAAACCCAGCCTATATGGTAGTTGATGTGTAGCTGCCTGAAGCCATAGGAGTACATCTCGCCTGTTTCATCTCACTGGGAACTACCTGGTCCTATATCACTAAGTTCTATTTCAAAACGTCGGTCTTATGCACAAGACATGACATGTTCGAGCAAACCCATTGCATGGGTGAGTAGCAGAATACTCATTAAAGACCCTAAACCAAAAGAAAAGTTCACACGAATTATAGGAAAACTCACAAAGGTATAATCTAAAGTATCTAAATCTAGAAAATCATTCATAATGATGAACATCTTTTACTATTGAGGGACTCATCCTGAATTAGTCACTATGGTCTTCTGGGCCACTTAGGTTCAATCGTATTTGAGGTCTATTAAGACACTGAGTTCTTCTCATCACTAAGATCTGTTGGGCCAATATGTTCCACTCATCACTGATGTATGTTGGGACACTGAGGTCTGATCATCACTAAGTCATGCTCATCCACTAAGGTCTTCTTGTCACTGAGGCCTTCTCAGCCACTAAGGTCTTCTTGTCACTGAGGCCTTCTCTCAATCCACTGGAAACCTTTTTCGGCAGCCCTGATCCACTTCCCGTGGTAGCTGCCACAAGCCTCATCTGCCACCCTGGAGTGCCGCCTCTAATACACGGTGGGCCACCAAACCCACTCTGGTGGTCTGTTTTTTGATCTGCGAGCACCTTGGAGATCCTTGGGTCACTGCAATCACTTCTACAAGCTCCATTTTTTCTCGTTGTCGATCTGAGGGTCCGGTCATGAATAACACAAGAACTCCCCCAATGGAGGGAGTCGAGCCTTTTTCGTGTCGGCCCAATCCCTCCACATTAGAATTTAAAAAAAAAAATTGGGAGGAGATTTAAGAATCTAGCATGGATAAATCTGATTTAAAATCATGAGATCAAAAACCCTCCTACATAATTAATCGATCCATGGGTCACCTGTTTGTAGTTTGACCCACGTTCATCGCTCAAATCAATGAATGGGAAAAAATTAAATTCACTTAGATTTAAAAACTTACCTCAAGAATGGATCATTATTTAGCGAAGATCACAAAAATTTCATTCATTTCCATTGTCCATCAATGGTGGTGTTTCATCTATCATCTATTTCCAAAAACAAATCTCCAAGGGTTCAGAGCAGTACATGATTATGTCAACGATCCTATATTTAGTTACCCCATTAAAAGGAGAAAACACATTTCAGTGTTTCTATTACACTGAGTCACATCATTGTTAAGCTATTTCATTTATGAAACAATGTTCTTATTACGCCCAGGTTCCAATATCGTTACGTTACAGTGATGTTTAAAATTTGAAAAAAATATACGAAATGTTTATTATATTTTTATGTAAGAAACTTTTATTTTGTTTTTCAAAAAAAGTCCAAAAAAATAACTTCTTCCATCGACCTGTCCCGGTCGAGGTTATGTATTTCATGAGTAAAATTCATCATCTTGGATGAAATGATTCCTCAGATTATTAATGCAGACACCCTTTTAGTAGTTCTCAAAAACACATATGCACGCTATTCTAAACAAACTTTAAAAAGATCAAACACTTTTTATAGGATCACTAGGCCTCAGAATCAAATGCCTTCTAGGTGTCTGGTCTCTATATAATCTCAATTAATTTTAAAAAAAATACATGGAATTTTTAAGACAATACATCATTGAATATATCATCTCTCAGACCTTATACGACATAATTCGAGATTTTTGATGTAGTTCACCCTATGTACATACCTTTTTATTATAATATATGATTTATTATTGATTTTAAGGGGGTTTTCCAATGTTATATAAGGTGTATATGCTATGTAAAATGGAATTGGTGTTTGAAAATGGTTTCACACTGGTTTTCCATGTTTTTATTAAACATATGGTATGATTTTTTCTTGTTAAATAATATTTCCATGTTGGATTTTAATTATAAGTAATCTTATATATTTAACTATTTTTTAAAATCATTTAAACCATGTGAATTGAAATTTCACAAAGTAGTTTTTATCATTCGACTGGTTTTCCATAAAGGTGGAAGGCGTGTTCTGGTTGTATAAAATCATATGAGTTACTTCTATTCTTTTGATATATCAGTTTTAATTTATATACATATACATATATATAGATATATAGAAATATATAGGTGACCTGTTTGAATATATTCACACATGGTGAAGGTAATATGTGCATTGGGACAAAGGGTATTTATATATATAGGTTTATATGTGTTTAAGTGTGAATAAACTTTTGAAACATGAAACCTATGGTTTAGAAGTATTTTTCTATATGAATTGTTTTTTTCAAATTATGGGTCTCATTTGGCTCTTAGAAAAAATGTCTTGATGTTTTCATTTATATTAAAATTTTCTCTTAAAAATATATTTGTTTTATTGGACATGATTTCGAATTCTCATAATTTTAAGGTGTAGTTGTCGCTTTCTAAATATTTTCAAAAATGAAGTCCACTCCAATAGAAACCCAAATGTCTATCTGGAAGTGGAACTTAGATTTGATATGATTAGAATGTTGATACGGTTTGAGAAAATCGGGATTCACATTGGTAGTTCATAGAGGAGAGGTGTTCTTTTATTCTTGTTTTTTAGTGTTGTGTGATTGAAAATTGTTTTGGCTACTGCATCTCCATTATGTATTCTAGTATTGAAACATGATAATATTGTATACCTAGGTGGGCAGACAAAGGACTAGTATGTTGGGGTGAAACAATAAGACATATACCCGATATCCCTAGTAGGGTGACACTATTCCAAAAACTAAACAATATGATGATGTTTTTGTGGATACCACTAGAACTTTGGTGATAGACTCTATAGTGGATCATGCATGAGGGGAGTTATTTTTAAATGATCTTATGCTTGCATTCATTTTCATGTTTAAAATGGTAAAAATATTTTTTTTATTGCCCCGCTGTTTGTTAATACTTGATGAGTTACTTTGTACTTTCATGATATCTTACAAAGAATCTTGCATTATCAAATCATTATTTCTTATGAATAGATTATTGGAAAACCAATCATTCATTGGTAAATGGTTTTAGAACTCAATGGAGAAAATGATTTCTTTTGTGGAAGTACTATCTCATTACAATTTTTGAGAGGAAATTGAAATCTATATTTTAATATTTTAATATTTTCAAACTAGCACGAAAAATATTTCTCATTAAAGGTAAGTTATATGGAATAGTTTTATTTGGGCATCCCCACTAAAGTATTTTTATTATAATGCCTATATATCTATCATTTTTCATTTATAGGTCTTGGATTGTATTTTACTCTCACACACAGGGAAACATGGTTATTTTTGTGTTCAACAGTGATTGTATTGCCACAAGGAGATAGGAATCATTTTATTTTATTTTTATTTCGGGTTTCATTATCACATTTTGCACTTATTCTTTTACTACATTCTATAGATTGATGGAAGCTATATTTACTAATGTGAGAACAAAAACCATTTTGAGGGGTATATTTTTCTTTATGTATAGGGTGATTAGAGGATGAGGATGGTTATTGGTGCTCATTATTGTTTATTTCATTCCTTGTTTTGATATTTGATTTGTTTTTTTTTCTCTACTGTAGACATGTGACGTATAGATGGGTGGTGAAATTTTTTTGTTTACATCCAAATTATTTTCCCTTATTTACTCACCATTATAAATTGTTCCCAAGTGGTGCATCCATGATACCCAAGAACTTTTTTGAGTAAGTGGGGATTGGAAACACACTTCAAGCCTTGTCACAGTCCATCTCAATAATTCAACGGAGTGATAGATCATTTGGTTCATGAAAAACATTGTATTAGAGTAGGAGTTGGATTTTTTTTGTATAGGAACCTTCATTATCTTGAATTATCCCTTATTATTTTAGATGTATGGTGGATGGAGATAGAATAGATTATGATGAATAGATAGGTCATGGGTTAGTGTATGATCACCACCACTCATGATGGAACCTAATTTATTATGGGATATTGGTATTTTCATTTTGATATTTTTTTGGGGGATAAAATGGGAGCTGAGCAGTTGGTCCACAGTGAGTACAAATGGATTAGTAACACATGAGGAGAACATATACATGGTTTTGTGTTAATATTAGTGATGATTTCATGGTTAAAACATGTTCCACCATCCCATGAAGTTAATTCATGCATTGTCACTAGTACCTTATTGGTTGGTTTATACTTCATTTTGTCAGTCGATTGAATTTTTACTAATGTCTGATGAGTGGTTTTGGATTCCTAAATATTTATTAAGCAGTACTTTAGGATTTTGAAAATGGAAGTTTCTGTTTGAAATGGTTGTAAGTGGTTGAAATCATTTTGGAATTTTAATAAGTGGGAATTTTATTGGGGATAAATATATTAAAAATTCATTTTTATTGATATGGTTTTATAAACCTAATTTTAGAGGTATGAAAACTTATTTTTTTACAATGGCTGATTGAATATGTCTTATTTAGTGAAATTATTTGGTTTTTAAAAAATGATTTAAGAGTAGTAATATATAATTTCTATAAAGTGGTATTTTAATTCCTCCTATGTGGTATTTACAAACATGAAATCTTTTTCTTTAAATTAAAATTATTTTTGAAAAATATTTATTTGAAATAAATATGGTTGGATTTTTTCTAATTGGGAATTAAATTTTTCCACGTTATATTTTAAAAAATGTGTCTTGAACTTTAAAAATTATGAGTAGGGGATTTTTAAATATAAATAACATAGTTTCGGAAAGTTGATTTCGTTTTGGAGAATTTTTTTTATGTTCTTTATTATGATTCATGTTGAGATCATTTTATTTGGATTGGAAAACATGAATCGATGGATCCTTGTTTCTTGTTATCTGAGAATTCCCAACACAAGTATCAATATAGAGTGGATGGTTTCTCTCTAAGAAATTTTACTATTTGTATAATTGAAGAATAGTTTTAGTAATTAGCATAAACTATCAATCTGAGGGTTTTACTTCATGATCTTGATGTGGCTAGATACTTTGTTGAAATTATGAATGGGTGTTTCTCTAGGTATTTCCCTTTGAAAACTATTTAGGGAGTATTAGTTGCTTTAGTTATCATTTATTTTGATGTGTTTTATACATGGATATTGTTATTAAATCTAAGTATTGGAATGTATTAGCTTTTTATTTTGGATGACTAGGATGTTTATATTATATTTCTAATCAGTTCTTTTCACTAAGGGAATGTGTAGTGAGATTTTCCCCAGCTTATTCTCCCTTTACATGACACTTGATCTCATTTTGATAGTATTGAGGAATGTTTGTTTGTGGAATATGTAATCATATATTATCTTCTAATTCTAATATTTTGGTTTTATTTGTATTATTCTTGGTGGTAGTACTCTAAATTCTTGGTTTTATTATGTTTCTATGGTTTCTTTGGTTTTCCCTTATTTAAGATTTCTTGAATCGTTGGATAAGGTTTTGAGGACGGTTGTCTATGAATAGTTTCTATTAGGAGCCTTATTTTATTTTTCTTATTTCTTACACATTTGGGGTTTCTTAATTTTTTTATCAAATTTTTTCCTCTATTTTAGATTATATAATTTTCTCATTCATGGTTTCCCTTTTAATGACTTCAATTTATGATTTGGATAACTTTTAATTTCTTTATTTTAATAATTCATGTTTTAATAGAAGTGTATTTTGGGAAATTCATAATCTGAATATTAAGAAGTGGTGGTGTTGGTTGTCCCATGAATTTTTTGTTATAGATTTTGAATCATTTAAATAATCATAAGTTGATCTATCTTAGTAAATTAATGTTTTACTAGAGACCTATTATAATGGGGAGGCCACCATATATTGAGATCATGGTGAAATTGGTCCTCAAGCTTCCATGATAGGGTAATTATCTGTTCCCACCTCGGCCAACCCTAATCATTATAGTGGGGTTGGCCAGCACGATGGGTCAAATGATGGATGCTCATGGAGATCCTGAGTAGACCATTATTATTTTCTATGGTGATTTCTATGTTAGGGGTTGGGGTGTTCATTATTTTGAGACTGTTTTTAGAGATCTATGTCTAATCCGTTTGTCATTTTTTAGATGTTTTAGGTTCTTTGGTTCCCCTATCTACTCCATGAATTTTTTTCTATATTTTTATGATGATATATTTGGATTATTTTGGATCTTGATGTTTCATGTTTTTAAGGGAAGGTATGTTAGTTCATTGATAAGGTTTTGTGGTATCGTCTTCCGTTGTAGTTCATTTTTACTTTTTTTGCAACCAATTAAACTTCATGGGATTTTATAGGGGAATAAAGTGTAATTATTGGGATAATTTTTCCACCATGATCATGATTTATTTATTATTTATAATTATTTAATTACTTTTATTCTTCTTTTTTAGGTTTTGTTCTGAACCAAGTATAAAATATTCAAATTTGGAATTTTTTGCATAGGTTCATAAGTGGCACCTAGTTAGAAGAAACCATGTGTAATCCATGAGAGTTTGTTTGTATGTTTAATATACCTATCCAAACAGTCACACAGTTTTCCTATCCATGAACCCTAATAATGCATGGTTTTTAGGTCCTCTAGTTGTGGCCAACGGTTGGTACGTGGTTTGGAAAATCATGTTTCCAATCCATGTGCAATATCCAAGGGGTATTCTAATAAACCATTTATTTATTAATTAATAAAAACACTTAATGGGTTTCTTTATCCCTCGACCATCTTCAATGGCCGATGTACCATACTCATAGGGTCTCTCAGTTGTGTAAATTGTCCCTCCTCTTCCATAAATTTGTGGTCTATTCCTTATCTAATTCTTGGTGAGATCTTCTAGGGTTAGCATCTCCTCTTCTCCTCTTCATATTTTCCACGTTTATTCTTGGATTCCCTTACTTATCATGTAGTGTGTGCACCATGGTTCAAAAATAACCTGAAAAGAATGTTTGTTTTAGGTGGTTACTAGTTTCTAGAGTTCATAAGTTCCAATTTATGGCCAATTATTATGGTGTTAATCAAAGTAAAATATTATTAAACCTTGTGTGACATTATTCTCTCTTTTTGTAGAATATTTCCCTATCTTCAAGACTTTAATTTGTAAAATATGATTAATGTGTTATTTTAACGTGTATATTAATTTTTAAATAAATTGTATATTATATGTAATGTGGTTGTGGTGTTTAGAAATGGTTTCTCTCTACTTTTCCATTTTTCGTTAAAAATCCAATGTGAGTTTCCTGTATTAAAGAAAGTATACAAGTTGGTTTTCATGGTTTAATAATTTTAAATGCTTCAATGGATTTTAAGATGATTTATACCTTCTGAATGGGATGTTTTAAAATATTTATTTTTTGACTTTTGATAGATTTTCTATAAATATGGTTGATGGAATATTTCAGTTTCTTTAATATTTTATGATTGATTTCTAATCTTTTGTTTTTTCAAGTGTGGATTATATACATATACATATACATATATATATATAGGTTTTCTATTTTCACATATTCAAACATTTGTTTGGGAATATGTGAATTGGACAAAAGATTATATATATATATATTATGATGTATATGTATATATGTGTGAATAAAGGTTTTGAAACAAGAATTTTATAGTTTTAATGTAATTTTTAAAATGAATGGTATTTTTTCAAAATGATGATCCTTTTTAGAAACCTTCAAAATGTTGCTTTATATTTTTCTTGGTTTTTGAATTTCCCCATGAAATGCTTGGTGTTTTATAGGACATTATTTTTAATTATTAGAATGTTAATGTTCAGTTGACACTTTGAAAATATTTTCAAAAAATGATGTGCAATCCAATAAATGCCTATATTTCATTGTGGTTGTGTAACTCATAATTGATATGATTGGAATATTGGTATGTTTTGATAAAAGGGGGTTTTATATTTGTAGTTATCATAGAAAATGTTTTGTTGTATTCTTTCTTTTTAGTGTTGTGTGATTAAAACATGGAATGGTAATTTCACCTCCCTTATCTATTCTGGTTATAGGAATGAAACATGGGAATCCTGAGTACCTAGTATGGTAGACTATGGAGAAATATTATGGAGAGAGATGAAATAGAAAAATCTATGTCTCTGTATTATGATGATGTTATAATAATTACTAAATGTTATGATGATGATGATACTATTGTGGGGACCACTATAAATTTGGAAACAATATCTCAAATGGTACATATATGAGGAGAGTTCTTTATGTTGTTCAATCACTCCAGATATGAGGATCTAAGGACCCAAGAACCTACTTTCATAGGGGAATCCCATGGTTCTTTCTCTCATTTAATCTAGTTTTACAATGTAGTGTTTTGAAGTTATATTCTTCTTAGTTTCCTTTTCCCCCCAAAAATCATAAAATAACATGATTTATTGTCCATATAATTTTTAGAACTTAATGGTCTGGTTTTTACTATAAGGATCCCTCACTGAGACACTTAATTTGTCTCTTCATTCATTTTTATAAGTTGATTATTTGAAAAACACTCATTTTTTGTGAAATAGATTTGGAACCAAAAAGTGAAATGGTTTGTTTTTCTAAATCACTAACATGTTACTTTTTTTAAAAGGAAATAGAAAGCCTTATTTTAATATATTAATATTTTCAAACAACATTAAAATTGTTTCCTTCTTAAAAAAATGGATATGGATTTGTTTTTTGATTCAAACCTTGATTAATAATTTTTTCTCTTCAAGTCAATATCTATATCATTTTTAGCTATAGTTATAGGTATATATATTTTATTCTCACTTGTGTAGCATCATTGTTCTTATGTATTGGGAGGTGAATTGTATAGTTGTAAGGATACATGTATACTTGTAGTTTAGTTTTATTCCAGGTTCCTTTATCACATTATTCACATGGTATTTTACAACATTCCATGGATAGAGGATGGAAATAGTTGTTGTTAGATGAATCAATGACATTGTAAGGGTATCCTTTCTATATAAGTGAGGAAGTTTTTTTCTTGTTACTATTTAATTCTATACCAGTTTTGATATTAGGTTGGTTATTCTTTATTTTTATTCAATCTGTATGTGGGATGTATGGATTGTTGTAATTTTATTTGTTTTATTTATTTTTCTTATTGTCTATTCATCGGTCAAAATCGTTCCAAACTGGTTTTTCCTTAATGCAGAGACACTTGTATCTCCCCTTGGGGATCGAGAAATCCCATCATGAATTATCATGGTACATATTTTGTATTTTATGGAGGGATATATTGGGTCGGTTCATGATAATATAAATGATCATGGGTATTTTAAAATTTGCTTCACATGAGTCATAATATAAATCAAACCAAAACATCAATTCTTCATATCGTGATATTATTTTGATATGTAATGTTATAGTTGTGAAAATGATGTGATATATTTATTTATTCAGTTATTTATCATGGGTCATATCACTTTTTGTTAAGAAAAGTATTTAAAGAATTATTTTTTAGCAATGGATTTGAAATCAATGGTGTGGGGAACCTAAATATATTTTCGAGATTCCTTCAAATCATAGAATCTTTCCAAGAGGATATGCGATATATTATTTTGAAGAAATAATATCTTATCATTATTTCTAATTTTTCTTCTTCATAAACATATTATAAATTATGATTTATATCTCTAATAACATTTTAATAATATCCTTATACCTCAGGAATAATGATGTTATAATTAAACAAATACATAATCATACTCTTCCATTGATTATAGTATGTTCTTGTTTTTGTTGATTTAACCACCTTCCTAAACAATGCTATAAATTTCTATGATGGATTATTATGGAAACTAAATTACTAGAATGATATGACATTAAAAATTAATAAATATTTTTTCCCAGTAATGTTAATATTGTAATTTAAAACTTATATTAATAAACCACATTAATTCATTATAGAATACCAAAACAAGCATCTTATAGATTCCATATTAGATAAGAAAACCTGAAATGACCATGAAATGCCCCTATAAAGTCAAAAATAATTATAAAACATATCATATAAAAACTTTTATAATTTTTAGATGATGAACTAATGAACATGGAATGGTAACTGAAATTTTTATACCAAAAATAGAAAAATAACAGTATAAACCACTAACATTGATGCTCAGTAATAACAAAAATAATAATAACAATATAAAAAATAATCATAAAATAATAGTATAAAAGGTAAATAAATATGAATAAGGTTATAAAATAGATTTTCAATGGGTCTATAATTATTATACATGAGGGTAGAGAATTCCCAACCAAGCAGGAATCCCATATATGGGTTCTTTATCTCAATTTCCATTCCTTGAGACATATTTATATTTTGTAAAAATACCAGTTTTAAATGGTTCAATTAACAACCCATTAAATTAATATATAAAAAATCATTTCTAAATTTTAGAAACATAACATTTATATAATATATCCCTTTTACTGACCTTTGGTTTATATGTTACCAAAGTTGTAAAGGTTTTTCAAATCCATTTACTTTTCGTTGGTTCATAATTTTTTTCACTTTACTATATATGTATATTTTTATTTTATTATTTCATTTCTATATTATATATATCATTTTCCATTTTCATGTAGGGAAATAACATATTTTGATCAAAATCATCTTCTTTTGTTTATCTAATTCTCTATAAAAATAATATGTGTGAAGGATAATTTCTACCCTTTTCAATAGATCTTTCTCCTACAAGATAAAAATATTTCCTACAAAATATGTTTTATTTTACTACTATGTGTAACATCCCCTTCCCAGGACCCACTAAACTGGTGCTTCGAGATGGGTAGTTTCATGACCTCAAGCACGCCTCCCTGTATGCTAGTGGTTTCCGACTAGCAGTAAGGGTCCAGTATGTCACGTGGGGAGACTATTCCATCAATACAAGAGTAATTCATAGAATATAGTAATTGAAATAGCAGAAACATAAGAGAGAAATCCATAACATGGCTAAATAACAAAATCCAAAAACTGGTTACAATCATAAACAATAATAAATATTTCATTTCATACTACAGTGTTAAGTGAACAAACCCAAAAGAAAGAAAATGGTAGAATCTCCAAAATGGTCCGAACTCCTTCTCTAAAACCTCACCCAAACATGTCACATGTCCAACTCATTTCCCTAGAATATGGACATTTCCCTTGTCCTGACCTGCAAGTATGAAATATTCTTGGGTACCCAACAGTGGCCGGATCAGGGTGTGAGTATAAATTGGTAGGCCACCACCAAAGGTTTCTAGAAAATATCTAGTAAGGAATATAGTGCAGGAAAATGATAAATAATGACAAGTATAGATAAACAGTTCAAGAAATATCTTTAATTTGGTTCCCTTAAGTAAAACCACCAAATAACTCAAGTTCTTTTCCAAGACATTTCATTTATCATTTCACCCTTTATCATGTTTTCAATGGATTAGGCATGATTAACGTTCTGAACGTGTGGTAATTTAAACAATTCTTATCTCACTAGGAACGATATGACAACAATTCCCAATATCCTCACCTCGAAGCCTCAGTCCTAGTGGAATACAATAGTTAGTGTAATAGAACTACATCCCCTTCCCTAACTCGTGCATTTAGGGGAGGAGCTAGAACCTCGGTCCAACTCAACCCATTGGTGTACAACCTCATGTCAATACCTCACTCTACTAAGCCATGTGCAAATGCTTATTTATCATTCACCACAAAACACCATATCACAACAACATAGACAACATCATTTACAACATCACAAAAATCTCAATAAACAGGAAATTAATATTTTTCCTCTATCCATTAGCACATTCATTATTCATTACTTAACCCCTTTTCC
The DNA here is from genome assembly GCA_963277665.1 of Viscum album. Lineage (NCBI taxonomy): Eukaryota > Viridiplantae > Streptophyta > Magnoliopsida > Santalales > Viscaceae > Viscum > Viscum album. The sequence goes on along the minus strand of OY728128.1, from coordinate 787,190,770 downwards.
TCATTCCCATTTCACATTCCTATCTCACTAATCATATTCAATTATAAATTTATTCACTATAATTTTCCCATTTATTCTTTTAATCCCTTTTTCATGCCAACCAAACAACCTGTTAGGTAATTACCCAACCTAAGTGTTTTACTAAACACTAATTTCACATAACCAAAGAATATTAACATATTCATCCAAGGATCTGTGTTATCGCACAACATCCTACACTTACTTAGCTAGATCTTAGTCCAGGTAATATTAGCACGCCCCTCTGGAGGCCCTAATTAGTTCAAGTCGTCCTTCTTGCATCCCACGGGGATCAAGAGGGGGTTCAATTAACAATTTAGACACCACTACATCACATAATGTCAAAGGTATCAAGAACTCTTTAAAAGAGGGAAAGAAAAAAACCTTACATGTAAAAATATAAACAAACCCCAAGGGATATGACGGGTAGACCTTCTACCTTAAATCTATTGGAGAACGCACTCCCAACCAAAGACTTGGATTTCAATTCAACCAACCATTGACGATTTACATTAACACTCAATGAAAAAGTAAGGTTTGAGAGGTTAATATGGAGTGGGGAAAGAAATAGAACCCAAAACCAAAAAGAAAATCAAGAGGGAGATTAGCCTTACCTGCATCTTCAACCAACAACTGATGGCACTCAAAATGGATTAGGAACGAGGGAGATCATCCTCTTGGAAGTACTTGGAGTCATGGATCATCACTAGGGTTGAAGGAGGAAAATGGGGAACAAATCCTGAGTTGGGTGTAAAAATCCCGTGATTGAATTTTTTTAAATTTTTAAAAGGTTTCTGGTCCGCATGGTTCACCCGAACAGTTTGTCAAACTTTGTGCAAATTGTGCGGATGATTTTGTCCCAAAAGAGCCCCCTCACACGATTTACCCACACGGGTTGTCAAACCATGCGAAAACCATGCAGAGGCTACTATTTAAAAAATCTTCCTCTTGCACAGTTTACTTGGGCTGCCCGCATGGTTAGCACTAACTGTGCGCAGACCGTGCCGCTATCCTAGAAAACTCCTTTTTTGACCTTTTTGTTTCTCGAACCCCTGAAACACCCCTGATCGTCCTTAGGGACTTCGTAAAGCACTAAATTTACCAAAATAAATTTATTAAATGGAAACATAAGCAAACCGTACCATATAGGGAAATCCAGGATCTTACAACCTCCCCACCTTATATTGTCTCGTCCCCGAGCTGCTCTTCCCAAGCATCATTAAGCTTCTAATGAAAATAGATCGATCTAGAGGATCTGCGTATCAAATTCACACTCTTAAGTTTCCTCCAAATGGTTTCAAAATTTCTATAGAACCTGAACAAGGGGCACAAAATTTCCCACAAAACTTTCTCTCTATGATCTACAATATGAACCAGTTGCTCCTCAAAGGACGCATCTCCCTCAAGCTCGACATCCTTAGCATTTATCACATGAGATGGGTCCGAGTTATACTGTTTGATTTGTGAAATGTAGAAAACATCATGCGTCCCACTATAACGTTTTTGGAGGCTAATCGGTAATTCACCGATCTGATCCTCTCAACAATCTCGATCAGCCCCATATATCTAGGTTCCAACATGCCCTGTTTCCAAATCCTACGGTGACCCAACCTTGGAGACACATGAAGAAACACACTATCACCTACCAATAACTCAACAGGTATAAGAAAATAATCTACATATGACTTCTACCTACTCTGAGGTGTTTCCATATACTTTTTAATCAAACGAACCTTCTCTGATGTCTCCTACACAAGACTCGTCCCTAACAGCTCTGACTCTCTGACCTCTAAACAACACAACGGTGATCTACGCGATCTCCCATAATGTTCCTAAAAATGTTCCATCTGAGCTATATAATGAAAATTTTTGTTATAAGTAAACTCAACAAGTGACGAGATCTTTTCCCACGAACCACCAAAATCTAGAACACATGATCTCAACATGTTTACTAATACCTAAATTGTACGTTCTGACTGCCCATCAGTCTATGGGTGGTAAGCCATACATAGAAACACTGGGGTACCATGTGCCTTATGTAGTCCCTTCCATGAGCATGACGTGAAATACATATCCTGATCTGATATTATGGTTTTTGGTATTCCAGGAAACTGTACTATTCCCTGAACATACAACTCTTCCAACTGATCGACCGTACAGGTTTCATGAATCAGAAATAAATGGCCCACTTTGGTTATCCAATATAACACCACCCAAAATGAATAATTATTCTGAGGTGTCCTCAAAAAACACACTACGAATTCCATTGTGACATCATTCCACTTACACTTTGGAATAGTCAATGATTGCAACAACCCACCTGGGCACTGATGTTCAGCCTTCACCTACTGACAAGTAAAAAATCGCGCCACAAAAGTCGCCATTTCTTTATCCATTTCTAGCCACCAAAACTGCCTATGTAGGTTGTAGTTCATCTTAGTCAATATCGGATGCACTGCTCACTTTTATGTGTGGAAATCGCACATCAACTCTTCTCGTAAATCTACCAGAACCACAAAAACACCATCAACATAAACAACTCCAGCAGTGCTTAAGGTCCAACCAGAAGGTGGCTCTCCACCTTTAATACTTTCCTTCACAGCCATGAACTTTGGGTCTACCAACTGACTCTCTCTAACTCAGCTCAAAAGTGTGGACTCAACTGCTATAGATGAAAGGGTCATCTGCTCATGCCCATATTGTACCTCTAAACGTATCTCTGTAAATAGGTCCATCATCACCAACTCTGAACTGGATTCCTAAACCACATGATTCTGAGTCTTCTAGCTAAGGGCATCAGTGACACTATTCCCTTTTCCTAGTGTGTAAACCAATTCAAAATCAAAAGACTTCAAGTACTCGACCCATCATCGTAGTTGAAGATTCAAATCCCTCTGAGAGAAGATGTATTTGATACTTATATTGTTAGTAGACACCATAAAGGGTTATCCCAAGAAATAATGCCTCCAAAACATTAAGTCATCAACCACAACAGCTAGATCCAGGTTATGAGTAAGATAATTTCATTCATGTGGACTTAATTTCCTCGACCCATAACCCACAACATAGTCATCCTACATCAACATTTCCTCAAGTACAACACCAGATGCATCACAAAACAAGGTGCACCTCTTACCTAGTTCGAATAATATTAAAATCGGTGCGGTGGTCAACCACTTCTTCATCTCCTGGAGATCATTCCCACAAACCATTGACCAATAAATCTTAACCCCCTTCTTGGTTAGGCTAGTGAGTGGCATTGGAAAATGAGATAAATCTATAATAAACCTTCTTTAATAAACATCCAAACCTAAAAAACTCCGAATATCAGAGAGGTTATTGGGATGCTCCCAAGACACCATAGCCTACACCATTTTTGTGTTCACTAATGCACCTAGATGAGATATGATATGTCCGAAAAAATTCACCTCATAAATCCAAAACTGACATTTAGACAGCTTGGCATAAAGCATATGCTCTCTTAGTATACTCAAAATGATATTATGTTTTTTGGCATGATTGTCATGAGTTCTGAAGTACAGAAAGATGTAATTAATGAAAACAACTAAAAACTAATCCATATATGGGGAATATCTGGTTCATCAAGGCCATGAACACATTTGGTTCAATGGTCAAACCAAATGACATTACTAGGAATGAATACAACCCTTAACTGATTTTGAAATCCATACAGGGTATGTCAGAAGGTATCAGTCTCAATTGATGGTATCTCGATCTTAAATCAATCTCAGAAAACAATTACGCACCTCTAACCTGATCAAACAGGTCATGGATACTAGTAATATGGTATCGGTTCTTAACTGACATCTGGTTTAACTTCCTATAATAGACACATAGCCTTAGTGATCCATCATCCTTCTTAGAAAATAGCACAAGAGGTCCCCAAGGTGATGTACTAGGACATACAAACCCCTTATGCTCCAATTCGACTAAATAAACCTTTATTTCATGGATCTCTCTGGGCATCATTTAGTAATGTGGAATAGATACTGGCTCTTCTCCATGCAACAATTCAATCATAAACTCAACATCTCCTTTGGGTGTTAACCCCAAGAATTCCTTATGAAACACTAGCTGAAAATGGTCTAAAACAAAAGGGATGGCTGAATTTCTTTTCTCCCCATCATCTATCATAAGTCATGCCACTTGGTATGTAAGAACCCTCATATGATGGCGTAGCATCCCTACGTGGCCCACTCAAGTATCCCACCCACCATGAAGGACATTATTGCTCCCATCGAGAGAGGTGATCGTTAACTGATGTCGGTAATAGTCAATATGAGCATGATATGACACCAACCAATACATTCCCAATATTAGGGCAAAACATAACATCTCTAGGATCAACAGATTCCATATGAAATGATACCCACCGACCTCTAGAGCACAATCCTTACACTACCTGATGTCCCCAACTCGCACCCCTAGTAGAGTATCAAGAGACATTACCCCACATGAATTCTTTATAATTAAGCCAAAAAAACTACAAAATGAGAAGAAATAAAAGAATTTGTGGAACATGTATCTAAAAAAACACTAAAAATAGTGGAATCCACAAGAATCATACCTTGAATAGTAGATGGTCTACCCTCACAACCCTCAGGTGTAGCCTAAACTACATAGAGATGACCTTCCCCTTTACCTTGGGCTCTAGCCTGAGTAACCTGCACTGCACTGGTATGTTTTTAAGGGTGATCTCACCCTAGAGTTCCACGTCCACCGCCCCTACCAGTATGACCTGTGGAGCTCCAACTGCATGCCTGTTACGGGGTAACTGACCCCCTTCCTACACTCACCAACTACCTCTAACCTCCATCATTCCCCAACTGTTGTGGGTTCCTACACTATATCTTCATGTGGACTAGCCGGCCACATGCCCAACACTTAATTGGTGGGTGTGGGACACTGTTCACTCTTGGGGCCCAACCTAAAACACTGAAAACAAATACCTGGGTAATGACCTGAGAAGTTAACCCCCACTTATGACTACTCTATGTGCTTCCCCCTTGCTGGAAGGTTCCAAAGTAGTGCTTCCTACTATCAGAAGTTGCACAACTGAATTGCCCACCTAGCTCCATAAGTTCACTAAATGAACCTCCCTTCAGGTTTCCTTCTAAGATAAGGACTTGATCCACCACTTCAGAAAACATTTTTAGACAGAATAAATTCACCTGATATCTGATCTCATGTCTCAGCCCATCCTGAAAGAATTTCTCCACAACTTCCTCATCTGTCGCCAATATTGGAATGAAGCATCTCAAATTGGTGAAACAACTAGCATAGTCCATCACCAACATTGTCCCTTAAGTAAACCTCATAAAATCTACATCCTTCTCTTTCCTCAAGGTTTCTAGATAGAAGTGCTCTAGAAACATCTCCTGAAAATCCTTCCACATCATCCCCTCAGTGTGCTCTTTCTGAACCATAATGTCCCACCAATATTTTTATTTCCCCATCAGCATATAGGCCGCTAACTTGAATCTCTTCTCAATAGGAGTCTCTATATGGTCGAGAATAGTTTTTTTGGACTCTATCTAGAAATATACTACTTCTAGCCCACCCTCTCAATTAAAGGTCAGAGGGTTTTCCATCTGAAACTCCCAAGTCATCTCAATCATTCTCGGTACAACCCACCCTAGGTCTCTTTCCATTATTTGAATAAAATGAGAAAATTTATCGTGGAACTTCTCTTATCCATCTCCTTGGACCACTACGTTCTCCTGCTCCACAACTGTAGGAGCGTTCTCCGAAACTTCCCCATGTCACCAAACCGGGGCATCTCTTCGAGGTGGAGTTTCTCTACAATTCCAAATGTGAGAGTTAAAACGCAACCATAAAGCTTTTATGAGGATCAAAAGATATAGATAGGCTCATCACTTTTAATAACTCAACTAGTTTGCATAAACTAACCAAAATATACCACTCTCAACTGGGTCACCACCCCCCGACCATCTGCCTAATTAACGGCCAACACGGTATCTAATTAGTATGGTTAAATGCCTTATCTTTTACTCCCATTCAAACCATTTTCATATTCCAATTTACCCTTACAAAAAGTTATTCCTCTTTTACTTCTTTATCATGAAACATTTTATAATTATTACTTCAAATTTTCACTTTCCCTTTTTACTCATCCATACCATCTTATTAGTCATAATTCATAACTTTTAAGAGAACATATGAATCTTAACCTTTACATTCCACACACCCATCACATGTGTGCCTATCATGATGCATGTCACTTTCCTACATAGGTGCCTAGAATGATGCATGAATGTACATCCTCGTACCTTTCCATCCATGAGAGAAATATCACAAACCACCAAATCACGCAACAAATGATTCACCCAATGGTGAAATATCATCAAATGTAACATCCCACAATAAGAACAACAATCCCCTACCATGGTGACTTCTGTTTTCCCCCATACATGGGTTAGACACTCCCAAGAATGTGCTCATTACCAAGGCCTAACACATTCCTTATCTTTATTCTGCCATCCCCAAATTGTAATAAAGATAAAAGAACTCCTCTGATGCCACTTTGTATCGTCGTTGATCTAGGAGACACTAAATCGGCGCTCCGAGGAGGTAGTTACATGACCTCAAGTGCACATCCCCATATGCTAGAGGTTGCAGACTAGTAGCGAGTGTCTAGTAGGTCACATGGGGATATTATACCCTCAATACATTAGATCATAATTGAAATAATAGAAACATAAGAGAACAATCCATAACATTTATAAAAAACCAAATCCCAAAACTGGGTACAATTACAAACAGCAATAAATATGCCATGCTATGCTATATTATCATGTGGACAAACCCAAAAGAATGTAAATAGTAGATTCCCCAAAATGGTCTAAACTCCATGTCTAGAACCTCACCCAAACATGTCTCATGTCCAACTCATCTCCCTAGAGTAGGGCCCTTTCCCTTGTCTGAGCCTGCAAGAATGAAATCTGCTCGGGTACCCAATGGCGGCTCGAATAGGGTTTGAGTATAACTCAGTATGCCACCACCAATGGGGTCTAAAAAAATATCCAACAAGGTAGATAGTGCATGCATATGATAAATAATGACATGTAAAGATAAACAGTTCAAAATCCATCTTTATTTAGGTTCCCTTAAGTTAAACCACAAAATACCCCAAGTTCATTTCCAGGACATTTAATTTATTATTTTACCCTTTATCAAGTGTTCAATGGATTTGGCATGAATAAAATACTCAACATGTGGGAATTTAAACAAATCCTATCTCACTAGGCACTATATCACAACAACTCCCAATATCCTCACCTTAAAGCCTTAGTCTGGGTGGAATGAAATAGTTATAGGAATAGAACATTATCCCCTTCCCTAACCCGTGCATTTAGGGGAGGATCTAGAACCTTTGTCCAACTCAACTCGTGGGCATAGAACCTCAAGTCGATACCCCACTCTACCAAGCCGTGTGCACATGCTTATTTATCATTCACCACAAAACACCATATCACAACAAAATAGACAACATCATTTACAACATCAAAAAAAACTTCAATAAACATGAAATTAAAATTTTACCTCAATCCATTAACACATTCATTATTCATTACATAACCCCTTTTATCCACATTCCCAATTTAAATTCCTGTCTCACTAAGAATATTAAAATGTAAAGTTATTCCCTAGCATTTTCCCATTAATTATTTTAATTCCTTTTTCATGCCAACTAAACAAATTCTTAGGAAATTACCCAACCTAAGTGTTTTACTAAAAACCAATTTCACATCACTTAATCATATTAACATATTCGTCATAGGCTTTATGTTCTCGCACAATGGCAAACACTTAATTATCTATCTCTAAGTCTAAGGAATGTCGGCACACCCATCAAGTGGCCCTAATTTGGTCATGTATTCTTCCTTGCATCCCATGTGTAACAGTAGGTGGTTCATATAACCATTTAGAAACCACTACATCACATCACATCAAAGTCATCAAGAACTCTTCAAAAGAGGGAAGGAAAAAAACCTTACATTAACAAATCTACACAAAACCCAAGGGATATGAATTTTAGACCACCTACCTTAAATATGTTGGAAAATAAACTCACAACTATATCCAAAGATGTCAATTAAACAAACCCTTGAATATTTACCCTTAACCCCACCAAAAAATTACAGTTTGATAGCTTTATATAGAGAAGGGGAAGAAATATAAACCTTAAACCAAAAAGATAATCAAGATGGAGATTATCCTTACTCAGATCTTCAATCTGCAAGTGCAGTGCTCCAAACAGCTTAAGAACGAGGGAGATCAACCTCTTGGAAGACCTTGGAAGATTGGCTAACCAATAGGGTTAAAGGAGGGAAATTGGAAGAAATCCCAAGTTGGGTATAAAAATCCCACAATGGAATTTTTGTAATTTTTAAAAGTTTTTTGGGCCGCACAGTTTACATGTACGGTTTTACAAACTGTCCTCAAACCGTGCGGATGATTCTATCCCAAAAGATCCCCCTCACACATTTTACCCAATTGGTTTTCCAAACCGTGTGAAAACCATGCGGGGGATACTGTCTGAAAAATCTTTTTCTTGAACGGTTTACCTCAGCTTCCCACACGGTTAGCACTAACCGTGCGAAGATCATGCGGCTATCCTAGAAAACTCATGATTTCCTCTTTTTCGTGTCTCGAACCCTCAAAACACCCTTGAACCTCTATACGGACTTTTGAAAAAACATAATTGAAAAAAATAAAGGTATTAAACTGAAACATAAATGAATCATACCTTCTAATAAAATATAGGATCTTACACTATGAAATCCAAATATACATTATCCTCTATATTTCCCATATTTATCTTTAACCCTTATAAAAAACAATTTTTTCAACTCTTTATTTGATTTTATTTCTTCTTCTAAACTATATAAATATTCAAAAAACAGTTATTCTCATTCTCATTAATTTTTAACATCCACTACACATTTATTTAAAAAAAAGTTAATTCATTCAAAAAATTTGATATATGAAATTATTTTTAAGTGATGTTTTATAATGTTTCCTACAAATTTATTAAAAAATAAATTTCAAATTCACTTGTAACTTTAACATTTATATCAATGATGAAAATTATATATGAAAACTCATTTTTCATAACTTTAATACCATTTTTATTTATAGGAACAAATGATATTGTTATTATACAGTAATGTTCATAATTATCCAATAAATTATTTTATAATATTTATTTGAAGATGAATATTGTGTATCAATTGACGTAATATTGATGTCTTGTTATGTGATACCATTTTTAAAATACATGAAACCCATTTTCATTTCATTGGTTTCTCATGATGATGTCTGATTGATTTTATGTGTCACACATATATAATGTTTTTCATTATATAAAAAGTGGGGTCTTATATATCCCTTAAATGAATTGGTAAGGATATGTTTGTCATGAGATAATGATTTTAATTTTGGATATGATTGGTTTTGTTCACAACATAATTTGTGTTCGGGATTGGTTTTGTTCACAATATAATATATTGGCATGATAGGGTTTTTTCAAAATATAATTATTTCTCATGATTATGCTTGTAACGAATTTCTATTTTATTACATATCCCTATAATTATATGATACTTTTATATTTACTCCCTTTATAAAAAAAATAATTGTATTATTATTATTGACTTATGTTCCATGATTTATTAGGTATTATTTACTTATGTTGAGTTCATATACCTTTACTATGTTATTATACCTACACGTTTTAATTATGTTCAAAATTTTTCATTGATTATTATTTCACAATTTTACCCTTATAGAGCATTTGAGATCGCACTTATTGTGAATCCATTTTCCTATTTTATGAAGAAGAGTACTATGTATAATATATCTATATGGGTATCATGTGTAGAAAATTTGGTGGTAAATGTAGAAGACTTATTTTAAAATATGGAGTTCATTATTTTTCAATGGAAATTCTAATTTTATTGGAAGAATATGTTTTTTTATTTAAAGTTTCTTCCAAATTCTCTAAAACTAAAAACCTAAAATGGATTGGGAATGTAATTGACTCAATATTGGTTATTGATATTATAAATATGGATGGTCGTGTTTGGGATGCTTCATTATGTATCAGGTTATGTATAAAAATAGTATATTTTTATCAATATATTCAATAGTGTGGGTTTGGGGCATGTTAGGGTACATAATCAGTCATCATGGGGTTCTTAGAGCCTCACTGATTACTTGGTGGGGTATCTAGGGGACCAGCGCCCCTAGAACACACACTCAGTACCTGGTACAGGGATACCAGTTACCCAGTGCCTTAATTTTACTAATTCCAACTTCATAGACACTTTATCCCTACTATTATTTGTCACTAACACCTAGAACCATCAAATATTCATAAAATACCCCTTAGGTATTTCTAAAGAATCATAATTCCCACCCGAGTATCAATTTCAAAAATTCCCCCACCTTTGAGGCATAAAATTACAAAAACCCTAGACATTACCAACACATAACAGTGAAGGACATTACAAACTCCCAAAAATGGGTCCTATCATCCCCATGAAATCTCTATGATGATTACTTGATACTTAAATAACCCATCAAAATCTAACACATTGGGTCATTTTTTATTCTGAATATGATATATCCCCAAGGTACATCCACTCAATATAACCAGACTTGTTTTCACTAAAACCCCTTGTTTAACCCCGAAGAACACATTATCCATATTTAACAAAAATCACACAAATCCAAACCACATCTCCATACTAAATTGAGTGAATAAGAACCATTTGAATCTCCCTCACGCCAATTTTCCATGAAGATGAAATCATTTTTTGTGATTTTGATTCCTTACCCAAATATGAATCATCCACTTGGAATACATCAAAACAACACAGAAGCTATAGTTTTCCATTCACTAAAGCACGTGCCTCATCAATTCCCAAACACACTGATTGTAACAACATCAAAATATAATCAAAAAAAATAGATACATCCTTATAATTAGAAAAGATTCATCCAAATACCATCCCTTACCAATTAGTCATACTCAAATAACTGCAAACATCAAATATGATTTCAATAAAAAGTTTTACCTTGAGAAAACCACTAGTTTATCCAAATATAGAGGTTGTTAATAACATCAAAAAACTAATATCATTTTGATTTAAAGTTTACATTTCATAATGATTTACCCACAAAATCCTTGCTCATCAAAACCCAATAACCTAAACTAATGAATATAGATTTTTTTCTCAATAACATCACGATGTCTTAAATAACCCTCCCTTAATCCGAACAACCCTATATTTCTATCAAAAATAAATGAAATTCCCTAGCCCCTATAGGCACATCAACTTCATTCATAAAACCATCAAAATTAATCCTACTACCCCCCCATCTACTATATCACACTTCTAAAGAACACCCAATTTCAAAAAACATTTCTCTAATAGAAAGCTTAACAAGATCTGATAATGACTTAACCCTCCCTAATTGATACCCTTACTCTTATATATCACGTCAAACCGCCACGGAACTAGGTACGAAACCATTACAAATATCCTCTAACTGTTATAAACCAATAAGGATTACCATAAGAACAATAAAGATGTATCGTCATGTACCTCATCATTAAACCACCATGAATAGCTCGAAAAACACATAGAATGAATGTCCCAAAGTAGTTTTCCATGAACTTCCTAATGATAACATTTTCAATCATATACTTGACATTCTGGGAGAAAATACCTACTAAATATTGGTCATAAAGGACAGTATTCTCACTTGATGGTCATCTCTATTGACCCATCCATTTTTATCCAGATCAATAACCATCTAACATGAGGTTCCATGAAACCATGTACCCAATCTCCCATCCACATTCAAAATGAACCACACTATAAAATCATGTCAAATTGTTCATCAAGGCCCTGATGCATTATATGGGTTTTCAGAACTTCAATCCATTGGTACATGCCTCATCTAATTCTAATGCTCACTCAAATCCCCAAAACAAAACTAAAATCAAAACATCTCACTTTTCCCATTCCCAAAATTTCAATAAATCCCTTGATAATAACCATCTATGTTTTTTATCCAATAAAACAACTAGTACCCATTTAAAGAATATACCAATGCTTCCTTTAAACACTGTTATATCTTATAGTGCACATAGAAAATATTCATAAATCACACACAAATTGTAAAAAAAAAAGTTAAATTGTCTACCCAACTAACCAAACGTAATATAGCTACACATAGTTTGATTATAGAATGACCTGGGATGCAATTATGAAAATACCATATTTGGGGTCACATTATTCTATGACCCTTCACTCCATGGTTCCAAAAAACCCATATTTCCTAGGAGACTCAAAAACTCAAAGTCCCCATATTATAACTTATCCTAGTGTTTCACATATCAATGTTCTACATCACGGTGTAGTTATCCCTGCGATGGGGTGATCATCTTCATGGAACTAATATATTTTCCAAACTGAGACCAACATCTCCATCACCTACAACACTAAACCTTATCCTCTAAAATAACATAAATAGTCAAAAAACATCTAAAATTAATGTTTAATGGGATTTGAAAAATAATAATCCCCAAAATGACCAAACACCACTTATAATGTAACCCGTGATCTACTACCTAATTGGCATAACCATCCTCCTTACTCGACTACCAACCCAACTCACATTATCAAGAGTGGTATATCATCCCTGTGGAAACATCTCATTCCATCTCAAATCTCTCAAGAGTCTCTGATCAACCCATGAATCCTAATCTAAACATGACACATAATATGCCCCCACAACCTATATGATCCATACTAGGTTATTTTCTTCCCAAACCTACCCACTTTGGGGATATTATCCACCATGTGCATGACAATGATATAATATAGAAACAAATGAAAACCACCATTCCAAATTTAGATAATTCATGAACAAATCATAGGTTATTTCAGAAAATATAAAATATGTTTATTTTTACATTATAATTAACCGATACACGTTGATCATATAGTTTTCAACAAATATATTTTCTATACACAATTTCCCAATCACAACCAGTCATCCATATGTCTAGGTACGCTTATGTTCCTGTAATGATACATGAACAAGCACCCTCTTTCCTTCCTAGGCCAAGAGTGAAGACAATAATAATAATTTCAACCCATAACAGCATACTTGTGAAAATACCTCAATAACAAAGTTCAAAGAATGAAAAGATCCCATAACCTAGTAATTTTGGGATTCAAATACACGGGTGTTCATGACAAACTAGAATGGAGTACATCCAAATTTTCAACAATTTTTATATCTATACACTATGTCTCAAATTTTAAGACAAACTAAATTGTTCTCTCATTCCATTTTTTAATGACCCATCCTTGATACTGAGTTTTTGGTTAAAGTCAGAGTGCTATATGACCTTAGGCAAGCCTCTCCATATGTTGGTGGTTATCAACTAGTGACAAGAGTCTGTAGCCATCATGTGGAGACTGTACAATATTTAACATCATATATAATAACAAGTAAATAAATGAATCAATACATGTTATTTTATATAATTATAATGATAGTATAGTCTCACCATGCTAGTTGTAGACACTCACTATGGGAAAAATGATTAATTATGATAGATTATTTACAATGGGACTATAGCCCACCACATATAGTTTTATCGTAAGGACTATTTTTAATGAAAGGTTTTTACCTCAAAAATAATTGTTTATTTACAATTATTTGTGATGAGAAATTTTTTACATCAAAAATACATTTGGCACACATGTGTTCCATATGGGGGGAATGATTATATTCAACTGGAATCTTCTCCCCATCAAAAATATTATTCGGCCATAGGGTTGTTTGCGATGTTTATTTATAACCTATCGAAAATAATATGTCAGCAGAATACTATTTGAGATAGAACCCTTCACAAATAACTTTTATATTACTGCCATCATTATTTATGGTGGTGACTATTTGCAATAAAGCTCATGGAAAATAAAATTATTTGTTATGGGTTTCTATCGCAGGAAATGTCATCGCAACTAATCTAACCAATATACACTCCACCATCAAATTTTCCTATATACTTCTCATGTCCCCATATCACCATTCCTCTTATCCTCTACCCTCCAATTCTTCATATATTCTTTTAAAAAAATTAACTTTTAGGGAAGTTTCCCTTTTAGATTCGCATCTATGTTTTAATTCTGATAAAGAATTAATTCTGAGGTATTTGTTTAATTTTTTAATTTATTAATATATTATTTTATTTTATTTTATATTATAAATTAGTATTGTTAATTTATAGTAATTAGTTTTAATTATAATTAATTAGTTTTAACAATTAGTAATTATTCATAATTAGTAGTAATAAGTTCTAATTAGCTCTAACGAGTTACAATTAGTAATAAAAACTTATAATTGATAAATAAATAGTATTAATTAATATCACTTAGTAATAATTAATATAACTTTGTAATAAGAAAAAAAAATCTTCAGTAATTAGTAGTAATTAATAGTAATTAGTAATTAGAAATAATTAACGGTAGTTTTTAGTAATTAACATTAAATATAAATAATTTTAAAACAATTAGTAATAATTAGCGATTATTAGTAAATATTAGCATTAATTAATAATTATTAGCGCTCATTAATGAAGATTGGCAGTGTATATTAAAAATTCATTGTATTTATTAAAAATTAATGGAAATTATTATCAATAACCATTTATTTGTATAAACTAGTGATAATTAGTTAAAATAATATATAATTAGTAAAAATTAGACACAATTTGTTGAATGTATTAGTAATTAGTAGAAATTAGTGGTAGTTTGTAGAAAATAATAGTGATTTGCTGTAATGAGTAAAAATTAGTGGTAATTCGAAAAAAATAGTGGTAATTTGAGAAAATAGTGGTAACTAGAAAAAAAGGTAAATTTGAAAAAAATAGATGTAATTAGTAAAAATAGAAATAATATATAATAATTAGAAGAAATTATTAAAAATTAGTGTTAATTTGTAAAAAATACTGGTAATTAGTAAAAATTACAGGTAATTAGGAAAATTTATAAGTTATTATGAAATGTGTTAGTAATTATTGAAAATTAGCAGAAATTAGCAAAAACTACAAAAAACTAGAGGTAAGTACCAGTTATTTGGAAACACTTGCACAAATTAATGGTAATTAGTAAAACTTAGTGGTAATTGGTGGTAATTAGAAAAAAAATAGCAGCAATTATAGGTACTTAGAAAAATATAGAAAAAATTAGCTAAAACTATCGGTGAATTGTTTTAATTAAAAAAACAAGAAGGAATTATAAGTAATTAGAAAAAACTAGAGTTAATTGTCGGAAATTAGTAAAAACTAGTGGTAATTATTTGTAATTAACAAAAAATAATGCTAATTAGCACTAATGAGTGGAAATAAGTTGTAGTTAGTGGTAATTAGGAAAAATTAGCGGTATATATGTAAAATTAGCAGTAATTTGGAAAAATTATTTGTAATTAGTGATAGTTATGAAAATCTATTAAAAATTAATGAAAATTAATAAAAATTAGTGGTAATTAGATGAAATTAGGAAAAAATAGTAGTAATTATGAATAATTATAGATAATTTGTGGTAATTATGAAGATAAATGGGGATAATTATATATAAATGGAAAAAATAGTTGGTAAATAGAGCTAATTTGGAAACATTAGTGGTTATCAAAAAAACAGGTGGTAATTATATAAAACTAGTCGTAATTAGATGTAATGATATGAAACTAGAAGTAAGTAGTGGTAATGAGTAGAAAGTAGTATTAATTAGCACGAATGAGTAGAAAATAGAAGTAATTAGGGGTAATGAGTAAAAACTAATGATAATTAGTTGTAATCAGTGTTAATTAGAAAAAATTAGCATTAATTAGAAAAATATTGTGCAAAATATAGTTAATTTCCACAATGTAGAATTAATTTGAAAAACATAGGAGTAATTATCCTTAATTTGTAGCAATTAGAAAAAATTTTTTATAATTATCTGTAATTGTAAAAAATAGTTGGGGTAATTAGTGGTAATTAGAAGAAAAAACAGTGGTAATTAGAGGTAATTACAAACAAATATGTGGAAATTAGCTGTAATTTTGAATCATAAGTGATAATTAGTAAAAATTAGCACCAATTAGCTATAAGTAGAAACAATTCAAGACTGTTAGTAGTAATTAGTAATAAATAGAAGCAATTAGTAATTTTAAGTAAAATTTATGAGAAATTAGTTAAAAAGATAGTTGCAATTAGCATTAATTAGCTGTAATTAGTGGTAATTGGTAAAAATGGAAATAATTAATCACATATAACTATAGTTTACAAAATTTAACCACAATTAGTATATGAATACCAACCAAGGGTCATGAGTGAATCTTGTAGTGGAGGGATGAAGGTGAAGATAGAGTGAAACAATTCTAATTCCCCTGAGTTCATACCATTTGTATGAGATGTTTTTATGGGTAAACCATCAAGTGATGAAATAGAAAATAAATGTGAGAGATAATAATGATAGGATTAGTGAGATTTTTTTTTCACTTTTTTGGTTCAAAATCTCTTCATGAGAAAATACTATTTTATTGATAATCATAATATAAATGCACGATTATCTCTAAAACACTATTTTCTCACAATTATAGATTTAATGGAAAAGGTGAAATAATCCCTGAAGAGTTTCATTATTATCTCTCAAATCTTATTCCACTTCCATAAGGAATAAATTTATTCATGAATATCTCTTCTCTAATCATTCTGAACCTAGGGGTGCTGAAATTCTTATCATTTATTATCACCTTCATCCCATAGTATTTTTTCCCCAGAATGAATCATGAAGTATATTGTATGAAAGCAATAACAGAGTCAAATAATTATGGAATCCCTATGTTTAGACCATTAGGAGGAGAGGCATTCATTGGTAAACCTATGATTTTATTCATGACTACCTCTCCTCCAAATGGTTTCAATCTACGGGAACTAGAATTCGAAAAAATATTCGGTAATTATAAAAAACTATCAGTAATTTGTATATTTTGATAAAATAAGTGGTAATTAGAATAAAAAAATTATTAATTTTACTAAAATGATAATATTAAAAATTAATTTTTCATTTTTTTCATTTTATATTTTTTATCCCCTATTTATTATTTAAAAGTAATCAGAAGATAAATTTATATTTTTTATTTTTTAGAAAAATATGAAATAAGGGAGTAGAAAATAGTCTTTGTCACAAGATCTCGATTGGATAAATCGTCACTAAAATCAAAATTATTTTATTATAAATCTAATATATGTTAAGGGTTTTGAATTTTCCTTATTATCCTTACCATGAAAACCAGAATTTATATCAGAATGGATAATTAAGGGTCCATGTAATAAATGTGATCTCAGGAGATTTTAAACAATTGATAATGATGGGGTGTATCTATTGCATTTTGGGTTTCAAATTTTTTTTTATTATCAAAACATTGAAGGTAGTTCTAAATAATATCCGAATAATTATGTTCCAAAACCATCATAATTTCAATATTTAGTGGATGAGGGTGTTATTCCATCATTTCAAGAAATAGAAACTCATAATGATATTGGTTTAACTATTTAGTTAGAACCATAATGATTTTATGAGTTTCTGAATTCCTATAAGGAAGCCTTATATCCTAGTTTCATTAAAAGTAATTTTAAAGATGTTAAAAATATATTTAAATTAAATCATAAAAACAAATAAAAAATAGACATCTTTGTCTGATATTCTCATTGGTTAAATCACTTTTATCTGAGTGAAATGTATTTCCAGAAAATTTATATGAGAGAAAGAGGTAGGTTCATAATCTTATTCAAGGTTATCATAAGATTCATGTATTTTCAAATTATTGAATCTTATATTATAGTGAGATGATTTATTAGTTAGTTGTCTTACATGTGTTAAATTGAGGTATAAATAATCCCAAAAAAGGATTGTTTGGATTGGTTCTCATTAAATAATTGAGTTATTTCCCAACTACACTCAAATTATTTCATTTATTTATGCCACAGAACATTGCTTCATTGATTTACTAGAACAAATATAGTATTTCAAATGTTAAAAACATAAATCATTCTTGTGATGGTGATTCATGGAAAAAATTTAACCAAGTATGTCTCTATTTTTCTTCAGAATCCCATAACATGTGATTAGGTTTTTTGACTAATGGTTTATTCCCATTTGTTTCATACAAGAGTAAATATTCTTATTTTTTAATCATTATAACTTTGTACAACTTACATCCTTGTATGTTGATGAATGGGGCATATACATTTTTTACATAATTAATCAAAGGTCATCAAAATATAGAATATTGATGTTTATTTGAAGTCAGTTATTGATGATTTAAATTTATTATAAAGTAATAATGTTGGTATATATGATGTTATTGAGAAATATGATATCCTAATGAATGATTCATTAATGTGGAAAATTATTCTCTTCACAGTATATGTCATGTTATCCGGCTAGAGTACTCACAGTTCAAAATTATTTTTATATTTTATGAGTGAAAGTAAAGCATTTATACTCATCAATCAGATAAAACCTTGTTCTTTTACTTTCATCAATGATTTATTCCTACTAACCATGATTTCAAAGGAACAAAAATAATGTCATAAATGGTAAAATTAAAATGTATGGAACTACAATAATGATCTAAGTTATTGATTTAAAATATATTTTCTCTTCATTACCTCTCATTATCATTAGACCACCTATAAGCCAATAAAAATAAATGGATTTTGGAAGGATCACAACTAGATAAAATGAAGTATTTTTTAGGATCTTCTATATTAGTCTAATTTTTTGGTCCATCACATATTGGACGTCATCCATATTGAGAAAAAATATTTTGATAATATATTTTTATATAGTTTTAGAAACACCTGGTAAGACCAATATAATTTAACAGCATGATTAGATCTTTCCAAAATTTGAAGATGACCAAAAATAGAGTTTTTTTAAATGAAAGATCATATAAGTAAATGAATCCAAAAGAAGATTATATAGTTTACATAGAAAATAATTTATTTTATTGTAAATGGATTTCATATTTTAAGTTACGAGATGCTTATGTTTCCAATTATTCTGGATGTGTCAAAAATAGAAATATTAACTTATTAAAAACACAAACTTCTTATGTTCTAATGCAATGAAATATATATATTAGATTTTGGGGTTTTTTTAATTCTTTAATTTAGTATGGGATAAAAAAATCGTGTTTTTTTGAGACACTTGTATTGTGAAAAAAAAATATATTGCAAAAATTATACTACAGAAATATGTTTTAATTTAATGTAAATTTGTATAAAATTTATGAATTTCTTTGATTCAATGGGACTTTTAATATTAAATTTTCTGAATGAAGAAAATATTGGAGGGATGGTACAATTTCAATAGATGTACCCATATGATTGTAGCATGTAGAAAGTAGAGAAAATAGTATGTCATAGAAAATATTTGACGGATCAATTATGTAAGATTATTTTTAGAATGAAATTTCATTCTTCTTCTACCATTATTTTCAAACATTACATCCTTTAAAACCTTTGTGAATGGGCTGTCATGAGAGAAATTTTGAAGCTTTAATGAACATAAAATTATTAGTTTTTAATCACTCTAAACATTCCTTTAGTAGAGATCATGAATGATGGCTTCCAGATGATGAGAATCATAGGGCTCATACATACATTCTACTCAATTATGATGAAATGATGTATTATCCACATAAGATTTATGATGAATCTTTCACCAAGAAATGACCTATTCATTGTTAAAATTAGTTTGGTGATAGAATATTTACCTAGATGACTTCTGATGGTGATAAATCATTCACCTAGTAATTCTTAATGATGATAACACATTAAAATTGACTTTTATATGAAGATTAAAATATTATAAGACACTTGGTTTTATGTTAAATTTTTTTCCATAAACTATTTTTATATCATTAGAAAATATATTTTTCTATTATTGAAACTTGAGTGTAAAATAATTCATATACTAAATAAATCAAATTGAAAAGAAAATTCACTCATAATCGAACATTAAAAAAAATTTACATGAAACCATGTATTATATACCAATTATAATTTCACCGCTTAAAAGTTAACAAATTAGAAAGGGACAATAAGTCAAAAATAATAACAGTTATACAACTAGGAAATCCCATAGATTATCTTCATTCTTTGAGAATAAACATTAGTAAAACTAAAAAACCGAAAAAAAACATCATGATAGGAGAAATAATTTTAAAATATCATAAATGAAAATTAATGGAACGAGAAGTGTGATTTTAAAATCTATAATGTAATGAATTTATGGGATGAAATTGGGGTCATATATTTGTTATATGACTACTATAGAATGATATATAACCCTTATATATAAAATAATAAAACATTATCCCTTTCTAGAATTACTGGTATGTATTTAATATATATATATACATATTATTTTTATGTTCATAAAAAATAAAATTTCCTTATTAATAATATAATTGGAATAAAATAAATGATTTTCGAATAGAATAAAAAGTTACTAATCCATTTCTTAAAATATGTTTATCCTAAAGATTTTTTTTTTAAAATATAGATTTTTGTTAAAAATATTATATTTAAATAATTATTTCCATAAAATTGGTTTATAAAATGAATGATTTGTAAATAAAATAAATAATATATATGAAATAATAAGGGAACATTATGGAAAACAATGTTAATTATTCAATGATAATGAAATTTGATTTATTTAAATATTTTTTTCATTATATATTATTTGTTTCTATTTAAAATTTAAATTTTTCCTATTTAGTGTGGAGAATTTAATGATATTTATTTTTTATAAATATATCAACCAAGGAATTTAAATTCATGTAATAATTCTTAACTATTTATAAATAATAATAATATAACATAATGTTGAAAGGGGATGGGTTCATAGAACTTTTTTTAAATGTTGTTTATTTTTAACTTAGAAGATTGTATTTAACAATTATAACTAATGATTATAATGTAATTAGTCTTCTTATAATTTAATAAATCATGCATATTTAATTATTAATTTATATCAAATAACATTAAGAATACTTAATGTCTAAAAATTTACTTTTCTATAAAACAATTTTTCTATATGTATTATATTTTCATTTAAATGTTAAATCTATTATATTAATAAATTGAATTAAATTTAATGGATTAAAAATAAATATTAGATAAAAATAATATGGTGAGATGGTTAATTTCATTTCAAAACATGAAAAAAAGTTATTATAAACATACCGAAGACTTGTACTCTCAGATCAGAGGCCAAAAACATATTCTTTATGTAAAGGATTTAGTATCAAAAAATAACAATAAATTTTAACTATCAATAATTAAATTATAAAAAATAATCACTAAGTCTCTTCAATAACCTATACATTTTAGTTTTTGTTTTTTAGGGAATTGGTAAAAAAACATTTATGTAAGAAAACCTATTTATTTCCATCCAAATGTAAATTTTTTCCATTATACCAAGATTTTATTATTCCATAACAAGTCCACAACATCTCCCATAAAATTATCTATGTGTTACAAAAATCTAGATATATCATACACAATAACTCTCTTCATAGCCTTGGGAAAATGAAAACATGTGAAGGCTTAGCTGAAATGATTAGTAAGGTTAAATATAGACATTAATAATCTAAGGTCATAAATTAGAATATTATTAGAGTAAGGGTATGAGAATATAATCAATTATTATGGAAATACCTTTATATATTCATAAATAAAACATTATTGATAAGTCATCAGTCATGGAATAAAGATTTATCATAGCATTAGATAAACTTTATATGATTCAACAATCATAATCCATATGATATCAATGTTTTCTCAAGAAAACCATCAAATATCCCAAAAATCAAAGAAAAACATATAGGAATCTTGAGATGTTATTCTTAAAATCACCTTTACAAAAATACTTAATGAAATCCTTATAATTGAATGACCATCCTGGTTAATTAAAATATTTATCCTCTGAAGAACTTATTTTTACCAAATGAATTTGAGGGAAACATAATATCCACCCATTATCATATATAATTTTAATGAACTATATTTTTTAAAAAAACATATAATACTGTTATTTTGATCATAAAAATAATTTATGATTCATAATTTCATCTTATCTTAATTTACCTATTAGAATGAAACGGGGTTTTGATTAATTTCCTTAAATGATAATCAAAATCCATTCAGAGAAAGAAGTGAGATGAAATAATTAAAAATATACCAAAATAATAATAAGAATGATTAATGTATGATGGAATTATTGAAATATGTTAAGTAAAAAAGAATTATTTCAATAAATTATAAACATTTTCTAAAAAATGATAATCCAGTTTATTAAAATTCTTTACATTTCTAACTTTTATACATCCCAATTTAAGAGAATGATTATGTGGGAAAGTTGTTTTACAAGATATAGAATGTCATATCCATCATATAAAACTTCCTAACTATATAAAAATGTACTTTATACATTCTATGGATCAATATAATGTTCATTTGATCTATGATTATAAACTCTATAATACAAAGTATAACATATTCCGTCTAATGAAGTTTTTTCAAGTCTATTAAGAAATTTTTTTGGAAGAGGTGTGCATAACCTCTAGATGAACTTTTATAAATCCTCAAAGACAAAAATAAATTATAAATTCAATCAAATGAATATTTCAAATTCTATCAGATAAAATCTACTTGTATTCTAATAGTTCTTTATCATTACAACCATAAAATGGAGATATTGTGCTGAAACATACATGAGAAGAAGTATTTTTTCTGATGTTGTTTCAATCAACTCTGAGATATGTATAATATGACCATTATGAGTGAAACTATAAAAACGTTTCATTAAAATAGGTGTAGTCACTTTAATAATCAATTATCAAAAGATATTGTGAATATTGTGTAACATCATGCTACTTGATTTCTCTTTATTGTAACTTTTAAAGAGTCTCTTTCATAAGGAATGTGTTGTGAGGTTTACTCTTTTAAATACATTAAGAACTTTTTATTTTATAATCATTGTATCTGATCTGGTCTGATTAAGGGATCAATAGGTTAACATAGACATATGATATATTGGTCTTCTAATCGAGGTTTCCTAGGGCTAGGGAAATACTGATTTTTTCTAGTCTTTTTAATAATAAATTCCATGGATAAAATATACCTCACTTTACATAATACATAATACCATAGATACCATAAGTCTGGTTAAAACACCCTGGACACTTAAGGATAATGTTTAGAAATATTCATATAAAATATTCTATATGTTTTTCTTACCTAATTATATAATATTTTTATTTTAATTTTCAATTTCATTATTATTTTTAGTATTTTATTGGAAATTGTTTATATAGTGTGTTATAAACTTTTCTTATTCTAATGATAAATTAAATTTCTAAAAACATTTTCCTAATATAATTTCATAAGCTTGTAGAAAATATTTTAAGTTTTATTTTATAATCTACAATTCACCCCCCCCCCCCCACACACACACATATAGATAAACACATAATCTTTCAATCCTAAAAATCCACCTTTATAAATATATTATAAACATACATTTGAAGATATGAAGAAACTTAATATTCTTTTGGAGACCCCTTAAAAACGTTTTCATAGAATAATGAGAAAAGGAATATATTTCAAAAAGCAAGGAAATATAGAAATTATAGTTAATATTGAATAAATGAAACTATTTATTGAAAATGACATCAACCAGTAATCATTTAAGAAAACTCATTTCAAAAAAAATTAATGACAGTCAAAATTTAACCGTAATAAAAAAACAAAAATTTTAGTTTTAAAATATTGTAGAATAAATTAAAAGACAATGAATAATAATTTTAATAAATAATATAAATTTAATAAAATATAATTCTTAATACAAGTTATATAATATGAATATATATGGGAAAACATTGGTAAAAGACTTCAAAACATTTAAAGTAATGATTCAAAAAAAATCACATTATGGATTTTAAAATCAAAAACCATTTTAAAATAATTAAAAGGATAAGGAACATAAAATAACATAAGTATAAAGAGATTAATTATATTATATATAAAATAGGATGTATATAAAAAATATAAATGAATATATGCTTATATTCTAAACATGTCTCAAATAAGGAAATTTTAGATGAAAACCCTTACCACTTTTGTAATAACTGAATAAAAATCATTTGAAATAAAGAACATGATAAGATTTTGTAAAATCCAATTTTTATATGAAATAATATGTTAGAATTAATTTTTTGGAAGTAAATACACCATATAAAAATTGATGGTTCATAATAGGAAACATGTCTCACAGAATTGAAATTGCAACCAAAAACCGTTAAAAAGATCATCACATTTGAAGTGTGAATCCACTAACGAAGTAATTATATGAGAAAAATGTAAAACAACATAAAAAATGTAAATACAATAAATAATTCATAGGTTATAAAACACATAATCTTGTCAAAATACAGTCGTTGATTAAGGGATATGACCCAATGAAAGGAAATTCTGTTAAGAATACCCTTACCTCATACTTCCATTAAGTCAGACACACACTATAATTTCAATATAACAAATTTATATTTATTGTACATGAACATACAAACATGCACACGCACACGCACACACACACACACACACACACACACATATATATATATATGAATCATATTTATATGTATATTAATACATTCCATTCAATTATAATTTATTCTTACTCATGTGTTAATAATTATTTATTAAGAATAATACTTTGGGGGAACTGTTTAGTTTTCGATGTATATTTTGATGTGATGGTTATAGTTCCTGAACCTCAGTCAAGACTTTGATACCTTGAGAATTTTAATAATAAAATAAATATAATATTAATAAATTATATAAACTATTATTACTTTCCATGTAAGGGGGTTATGGAAATAGAAATATGTCATTCATGGAGGTTGTTTTCCACACATATGCATCGTCAACATTTTCTCTTTTCAATGGATGTAAATGAAGGAAGGTTGATAATGATTTGTCTTTATAGGTTAATAATTATATAATTTATATATTTTCACTTAATTAAATCCATATTGATAATCAATAAAATTATTCTATAATGAAAAATGTGAAATGTCATTTGTAGAGGTTGTACTTCTCACATACACATGAGGGACATTTTCATTTTTCAACTGATGGAATCGAGTTTGGAGATGATTATTACATAAAGATAATAAAATTTCATTAATAAAATTATACTTAGGATATTATATTAATATGGTAATATAATGTTTGGATTATTTTTAAGAATAAATGAACTTTAATGAACACAGTTAAGACGATGACCTCTTCTTTTGATAGCCTCACTTGATTGAAATTAAGGCCATTGGATGAGAGTTTTATGGTAACATAATAAGATTTTTGACATGGTATGTAAAACATTTAAATTCATGTGTGCATAATACTTATAGTCAAATATTCTCATATGTGTCATTAAAATCGTTATTTTGAGTCAATTTTTATTGAAAAAAGTTAATAGTTGTAATCACCCAGGTTTTTGGGGTTCATTACTTGGTAAAACTCTGATGTTTGAGGTGTTCTGGGTGGTCTAGAAGGCCATCCCAGATTCTCGGTGACTCCTAGCGCTAGCCTTGGCCTACCGGTAGTTTCAGCCTACCGGTAGACCTAGCCTACCGGTGACCTTGGGGTACCAATAGTCCTCAGCAACAGGTAGCCCCCGACGATCGGTAGCTCTCGGCTACCGGTAGCTCTCGCCTACCGGTCTCTCTCAACTACCGATGGATCTCAGCTTCCAGTGGCTCTCGGCTACCGGTGGCTCTCGGCTACCGATAGCTATCTCCAACCAGTATTTCTCGGCTACCGGTAGCTATCGCCAACTGGTAGCTCTCGGCTACCGGTAGCTCTCGCCTACCCCCACGGGTTTTCCAGTAGCGCCTCCTTTTTAGGAAAATTGGTTTTTAAACCATTTCTTGACCCCTTTAAGCCTGTTTTAAATCCCATTAATGCCCATTAATGGCGTTTAAATTAAATTATTGGTGAGGTACCCTCCTTAAATGAAAAACCATGAGGTGTGCGTCAGTTTAAACCGCCCCTAAAGGTGGGCACCTTTTAAGTAGCGTGTGGGGTGTCCCAATTGCGTAGTCAACCCATGATCCCACTTCTTATGCAGTTTTGAGTTTTTATTTCCACATCTTAACCGTCTCGGGAATGCTGTATCTCAGCTTTTATAACCTAAAGGCTTCTCCCTACGTTTCTTTTTCTCTATCACCCTGCGCTCGGAGTACACTTCCCCCTGATGAGTTGTAACCCCTCAAATTTTTCCTTGATCGTGTTCTGTGCAGTTCCTGATACTCATGCAAGAACTTAACATCGATCCTTCATCCATCAGGTAGTGATTTTCTCCTTTGCCTCTCCTTTCTGTGTATCATGCGGGTGGGTATGCTTTTTCCCCTATGGAAATTGATGAAACTGAATTTACGAAGATAATGAACCGACCTTTAAAGAATGAAAGGGGGTGTGATAGATGTTCTATTGTACTCTTTATGTTGTTATGTGTTGTGAATTATACGGGCCTATGCTCACTGAAAATCATGGTCGTTGGTGGTCTTTCTCTGTGCACTATTGATCCTCGGTGCTCCTGGATGTTTAAATAACTGTATCATGGAATTGGTTAACTATGTATACTCGGTTAAATAAATTGAAATCACCAGGATCAACTCTTTTCTGTGATAACCTCGGTTAAAGCACAGTGGAATTGAAACCATGGAGTGTGTTAAATCTTTTAAATCTAAAAATACATGCATCGGCTTGCATGGTAGCGGTTTGGTTGTTTCATTCATGGGCCGATTTCTGGGGTGATGTGGGAGGGGATGGGATCCCCTATTGTTATACTTTTTCTGGTTGTAAATTTGAGGCTATGTCATTACTCTACTTATATCAAAAATTGGGGTGGGATCCTCTTTTTTTAGAAACTTTTGGCTCCTGGATTTTGGGAACATGGGGCTGTATCTCGGGGTTTTCTTTGGTTCCAGTACTTCGAGGGATCTCACTTATCCCTTTGTTGTTGTGACTTTTCAAGAGAATCGGGTGTGAATGCTTAAATTGCTATTGTATGTAACATTTTACCTTGGTTTGTGCTTATGCTGTTAGTTTCCCTGTAGTGCAAAACATTATTTAAATGAGATTACTTGAACATGAAAGCAAGAATATCTTAAATTGGAATTGGTTCTGGGGTTGAGTTGTGACTCAGCTGTGAGCAGTGTGCTTCCTATGAATAGGTTTGAGTGTTCTTGTGCTTGGATTGGATTTGGAAACTATAGGTTGGGTTGATTGTTTGTTAATTATACATATATTTGTAGTTCTTATGTTTCTTATTCATGCCCCACCCAAGTTTAGCACTTAGTGCCGAACACCCCCATTTCATGGAGGAGGGTGTTTTCCCCAACACATCTATCAGTGGATGGTTATTATCTCCTTTCTTCTCCCTTTCTTGGATATCCCAAGTATCTTTGGGTAGGATGTGATGGCTTGAGTTACATTATTAGCCCAAGAATCTTCAGGCGGTGTGGTTGCGGTGGTTGGCCCTGGTGTTTACGGGCAGGTTGTTTCCCAAGTATCTTTGGAATGATGCCCATGTGTCTTCGGGTGTGACAGTAGCTTTCAAGCCCATGTGTCTTCGGGCGTGGCAGTGGTTGTTCTAGCCTAGGTGTTTGTGGGCATGGTTACGTGATGTTGTTGTGTCCCAGGTGTCTACGGTCGGGATAGTGGTTGTGGCCCAGGTGTTTGCGGGCAGGATGTGTGGTTGTGGCCCAGGTATGTGTGGGCGGGTGTGGTAGTGGAACTGCGGTGAGAATGGTGGGAATGATTCGATGCATAGGATTCCTTCAATAACCAGTGGGAAAGCGGCGCGGGGAAGTAAAACATTGATGTTCTATTACTATACTTTACTTGACTTTCATTATTTGGGGGGTGTACCTTGTTGAGGCTTGGGTGGATTCTTTACGGTGTTAGGTGATTGGTTATATCTTTTTTCACGGGGTATTATGATATCTCCTCACTTGTGCATGAGAGTCTTTGGTTTTCCCTACTATGTGTACTTGTATGCTCACCCTAAGTATATAAAACTATTTTCAAGTTTCCAGGAGGACATCAAGGATCGCGCGGGACCGTACTAGCTCGGACCTTGGGCAGTTGCTATTGTTGTTTTCCTTTTATTGGTACTTTAACTTTTGGAGTTTTGTGGCTTGTATCGCTTACTTTTGAACATGCATATGGGAATTGTTTACTTTTTTCATTACCTTCACTTTTAGCTTGGGTGTTTTTGGGGTTGCTACCGTATCTCTCGATCCTATAAAAAAAATAAAAAGGGTAATGCCTTCCATTTTTGTGTGAGATTATATACCCTTGGTGCTGGCCTCCACTTCGGGACCTATTAAAGGCGGGTTTCGGTGGTCATTATCTCTCCTTCAACTTAAAGAAGGAAGGGCTTGGAAATCTGGTGACCCTTCTCTCCTTTTGGTGAAGGCGGTTCGTGACAGAATGGTATCAAAGGCACAGGTTGAGAGATAGGATGGAGTCTGGATTTAGTCATTGTGAGGATTGAATGGGATGGTATGGAAACAGTGTTGGGTGACCTTGGTGCGTTAATTAGTCCAGGGAAGACCAGCTAGGAAATCAGATTTTAGGGACCCCCGTGATCCGATCATAGGACTCTGGAACTACCGAACAACCAAGTGAGGCCACACTGATTACAGGGTAGAGACCCTAGGAAAGGTGCATGAATCAAAATTACTTGTGTCCTTGTGTTTCATGGGTGTCTTGGGGATTCAAAATAAATAAAGAAGTCAAATAAAATGTAAGAACAATATTCTGCACTACTTGGGATTAGGCATTCCTTGTTTACATTGAAGCTATGGCATCTGGGAGACAACCACGAGTGGTGAGGGAGATCGATGCCCAGGAGGCTGACGCAGTCAATCAGCATAGGGTTGATCGAGAGGAGGAGGATGATCAGTGATAGAAGACTCGTCATGCTTTCCAGCGGCAGACCCTCGGGAAGTATGAGCGCAACAACTCGAACATGAAGACGAAGAGTTGGCTAGAGGAGCTGGTGATAGCTTCTGGATTGATTCAGTATCTGACCAAGTACTGTGTTCCTCTAGCCATGAGCCAGATGTGGAGAGTAGCGCGTCAGTGGTGGACGCTCTTCCTGGGGGAGACGAGAGAGGCTGAGGTGGAATGGTCTGATTTCGAGAAGGAGTTCCAGAAGGAATTCATCTCTTCTACGATGAAAGCTGAGAAGAGGCAGGAGCTACTCTCCCCCCAGCAAGGGAGTATGTTAGTAAGGGAGTTGGGGATCATGTTCAAGGATCTCCTCTGCTTTGCTCCGGACCACCTTCCAGATGAGGATTCTCGGGAAAGACGTTTAGAGGAGGTGCTCTAACCTTCCCTCCAGTACGGTAATACCCCCTTCACCTTGCCGACATACTTAGAGCTGCAGAAGAAGGCTGAAGTGGTGGAGAGGATGCACACGCTAGGAGGTGTGTCATGAGAGGGGATCCAAGTGTGATCGTCAAAGGGAAAGTTCAACATCAGCAGGACTCCAACATCAGGACCCTCTAGGTTTCGAATAACATGGAGCAGGCCTCACCAGTTCCAATTCTGATCCCATGTCCCTTGCCCTTTCCCTACGGGCCCAGGGCCGAGATGCTTCATCTTCGGGAGCCACAAGAACCTTTGGAATCAGTGCCCGGATAGAGTGAAATACGACGGTGGTGGGTAGGTTCAGCACCCACCTCAGCAGCAGCAGTATCCAGCGAGGCCTTTCCAGCAGGGTCATCAAACTCCCGCTCCTCCGAGGGTAGATTTTGTAGGGGGAGGCCGACCTCAGGGCACTCCTTAGGGACCTTGACCAGGGCGTGGTCGGGAAGGTGGCTGACAGCCGAGAGACAAAGGAGCCAGGAGCGGGCAGTTGCACACCACGGAGGCAGCAGTTCCAGCAGAACCAGAGGTCGTTCAAGGTATGATCAGTTTGTTCAGTACCCTTGCTTATGTCTTGTTCGATACAGGAGCTTCGCACTCCTTTGTTACACCCAGTCTGGACCATGCTTTGGGTCTAGATGTCGAGAGACTTCCAGTGCCCCTGGTGCTAAGCAAACCAGTTAGAGGTAAGACCAACTTATCTTATGTTTGTCGAAGATACAGACTAACGATAAGGCCACGTCAGTCAGTCAATGACCTCCTACTATTGCAGATACATCCATAAGATTTCATCCTAAGCATTGATTGGTTGTTCTCTGTATGTGTTGTCATTGATTGCTTCTGAGGAAGGGTCGTGTTTTTAGACATAGGCAGCTGATGTGTTACTTTCACCAGTGAGAGATGTGGCCAGAAGGGCAGCAGGCGAGAGGAACCCCTCCTCTCCTAATTATCTGAGCTATCAGTGGAGTCAGCGGATGTAGAGATGGTGCACATACCAGGGATCTTCAGTGAGTTTATGGACTTCTTTCCTGAGGAGGTGAGGACTCTACCCCCTCGACGTGATGTCGAGTTTGGGATAGACTTGCAGACTGGTGCTCGTCCGATTTCGATGGCTCCCTACTGGATTTCGCCTACAGAGCTACAGGAGTTGCAGATTCAAATTGATGATCTGATGAATAAGGGTTTAATTCGGCTGAGTTTGTCACCATGGTGTGCTTCTGTGTTGTTTTCAAAGAAGGCGGATGGTGGTCTTAGGCTGTCCATAGACTACAGGAGGCTGAATCAGGTAACGGTCAAGAATCGCTACCCTCTTCCAAGGATAGAGGATCTCTTTGACCAGTTGAAATGGGCATGATGGTTCTCAAAGATCAACCTACGATCTGGATATCACCAGTTGAGGGTGAAGGAGGGAGACATCCCGAAGACGGCCTTCAGGTTCTGATATGGGAACTTCGAGTTTGTGGTCATGACGTTCGGTGTTACGAATCCTCCAGTTGTGTTCATCGGGCTTATGAACTCCATCTTTCGAGAGTATCTGTATCAGTTTATGGTCATGTTCATTGACGACATACTAATCTACTCAAGATCAGAGGAGGATCACACTGAGCACCTGAGGACGGTTTTGGAGGTCCTCTAACAACACCAACTCTATGGGAAGTTGTCGAAGTGTGGGTTTTGGATGCGAGAAGTGGACTTCCTTGGGCACATAGTGTCTGAGCATGTAGTAGAGGTATACCCATCGAAGGTTGAGGCGGTTGTTTCTTGGGCAGCACCCAAGAACGTGGCAGAGGTCCATAGTTTCCTCAAGCTGGCAGGTTACGATCGGAGGTTCGTACCCAACTTCTTCTGAGTTGTAGCACCTATGACAGCCTTGACCAAAAGGACCAGGCCTTCATGTGGAGTGAGCAGTGTCAGATTTCCTTCATCTATCAAAAGGAGAAGTTGGTTAGTGCCCTAGTGTTGAAGTTTCCAGAAGAAGGGGTGGCGTATGTGGTATTCTGTGATGCTTCAGGGTAGGGCTTCAGGTGTGTGTTGATGTAGCGACAAGGGGTGATCTCCTAGGGGTCTAGGAAGTTACATCCCCATGAGCGTAATTATGCCACCTAGGATCTGGAGCTTGCGGCGGTCATTTTTGCACTAAAGTTGTGGTGGCATTACCACATCAGAGAGCGCTTTGTGGTCTACACGGAGCACAAAATCTTGAAGTATATCTTCTCCCAGTGGGACCTGAACTTAAGGCAGCGAAGGTGGGTGGAGTTCCTCCAGATTTATGATTTCAAGATTTCCTACACCTTAGGGAAAGGAAATGTGGTGGCTGATACCCTAAGCAGAAAATCAAAAAAGGAAGTAGTTCGAGAATATGTAGGTTCTTGGAGAGCGATGGAAGAGTTAGTGGCCTTGTATTTGGATGCAAGGGTGGAATGTGGAAGAGGTTGTCTGTTTCAGATGACTGTAGTTCCCTCCTTAGTGGTTCAGGTGGAAGAGACTCATTGGGGGGACTCGGAGGTGGAAGTGATGTGGGATCGTGTTTATCCGGGAAATGCTCTTGAGGGATGGTTGGGGGATGGTCAGCATCGGATGCTTTTCCGTGGAAGGATTTTCTTTCCAGAGATGATGTGTAAAGGTGTTCTCCATGAGTTCCATGGCTCGGCATTAGCGGTACATCCTTGGGTATCAAAGATATACCAAGGCCCAAGGAGACAGTTTTGGTGGCCTGGGGTAAAAGTGGGCGGTGGCAGAGTTTGTGGGAAATTCCCTCGTGTGTCAGCAAGCAAAGGTTGAACACTATTTTCTTGGAGGGCCGTTACAGCCATTAGATGTTCCCATGTGGAAGTGGGATGACATCTCGAGGGACTTTTTCACAGGACAACCCAGGGCTGAGGGAGGCTATGATGCCATCTGGGTAGTGGTGGATCGATTGACAAAATCAGGACACTTCTTAGAGATTATGTAGTCGATCCCAGTGAGCACCTTACCCAGAGGTACGTCAATGAGGTGGTGCGGTTGCATGGGATCCCGAGATCTATTGTCTCTGATCGAGACACGCAGTTTACCTCACGAGTCTGGAGGGGATTACACCATGCCTTTGGCACCCAACTATGCCTTAGCACTGCTTTTTACCCCCAGATAGATGGGGAAATAGAACGAATGATCCAGAAGTTGGAAGACATGTTGCGGGCTTATGTTCTGGATTTTGGGGGATCATGGGTATGACACTTGCCTCTAGTGGAGTTTTCTTATAAAAATAACTTCCAATCCACTATTAGTATGACACCGTTTGAGGCCTTGTATGTATGGCCATGTCATTCACTCGTTTGCTGGACAGAGATTGTGGAAGCAGTTGTTCTTGGGACAAAAGTGGTGCAGGGCACCACTGAGAAGGTTCAACTCGTGTGTGAGAGGATGAAGGCAGATCAGGACTGGAAGAAGTCTTATGTCGCTCGTAGGTGGAGGCCCTTGGATTTCGAGGTTGGGAATCATGTGTTCTTGAAGGTTTCACCTCAATATGGGCACTGAAGTTTTGGGAAGGGGAGTAAGCTCTTCCCTAGGTTCATCAGACCTTTCGAGGTGTTGGGACGAGTCAGTGAAGTGGGGTATCAACTGGCATTTCCACCTCAGTTGGAGAAATTTCACAACGTCATTCACGTTTCCCAACTTTGTCGATATCTACACGACGACGCCCACATCATCGATTGGGGAGAATTAGATGTCGAAGACGATGAGACCTTCATAGAACGACCAATCAAGATCGAGGATCATAAGGAGAAGGTGCTTCATGGACAAACCAACCCCTTGGTTCATGTGTTATAGAGGCATGGTGGCCTGGAGAGGTCACTTGGGAGCGGGAGGCCCAGTTACGCGTTCAGTACCCAGAGCTTTTTTGACTTCTTTGTTGTTTTAGTTCTGATCCTTGAGATATTGTACGTTGTGCTTTAATATATGAAATGCGTGTTTTGATTAACTATTAGATGATCTATTCCTTGTTCTATATGTGTGTGTGTACGAATGTGTGATGTTGGTAAAACCTGACTGCTAATACAGACACATTAATGTGGATACGATTAAACCCGTGCGGGCGAGTCAGTGCCGCCCAAAGCAGATAATATCCTTACATATAGGAGGGGACTCCCTAACTCAGGTGTTGGATAGTGTGATCCTTGTGCTTGTTGTGAATGTTTGTGGTTGATAACTCTTGTGGGAGTATACTTGGATGTAGGGGGAGGGTTCTATTCCAGCCTTCAAACAACTCAGGGGTTTTCCTCTGAGAAGTATCTTTAGAGGGTGGTTGTTTGGACCCCACTTTTCTCCTTTCTAGAGTGTTCTTATATTCTCAGGGACGAGAATAGTTTGAGAAGTATCTGATGTAATGGAACGGGTTTTGGGGGTCCATTACTTGGTAAAAATATGATGTTTGAGGTGTTCTGGGTGGTGTAGAAGGCCATCCTAGCTTCTCTGTGACTCCTAACTGTATCCTTGGCATACTGGTAGCCTCGGCCTACCGGTAGACCTAGACTACTAGTGACCTTGGTGTACCTGTATCCCTCGGCTACCGGTTGCTATCGGCTACCGGTAGCTCTCGGCTACCGCTAGCTCTCGGCTACCGCTAGCTCTCGGCTACCCGTATCTCTCAGCTACCGGTATCTCTCGGCTATCGGTGGCTCTCGGCTACCGGTGGCTCTCAGCTACCGGTAGTTCTAGGATACTGGTCACTCTCATCCACCAGTCGCTGTCACCAACAGGTGGCTCTAGGCCACCGGTAGCTGTCACCAACTGGTGGCTCCTGGCCACCGGAAGCTGTCACCAACCAGTAGCTCTCGGCTACGAGTAGCTGCCGCTAACTGGTAGCTCTCAGCTACCAGTGGTTGTCGCCTACTGGTAGCTCTCGCCTACCCCCACGAGTTTTCCAGTAGCACCTCCTTTTTATATGAATTGGTTTTTAAACCATGTTTTGGCCACTTTTAGCCTATTTTAAATCCCATTAATGCCCATTAAAGGCGTTTAAATTAAATTATTGGTGAGTTACACTCCTTAAATGAAAAACCATGAGGTGTGACTCGGTTTAAACCACCCTGAAAGGTGGGGACCTTTTAAGTAGGATGTAGGGTGTCCCAACCACGTGGTCAACCCACAATCCCTCTACTTATGCGGTTTCGAGTTTTTCTTTCTGCATCTTAACTGTCTTTAGAATTTTGTATCTCATCCTTTATAACCTAAAGGATTTTCCCTATGTTTATTTTTCTCTATCACTATGCGCTCAGAGTACCCTTCCTCCCGATGAGTTGTAACCCCTCGATGTTTTCCTTGATCGCTTTCCGTGGAGTTCCTGCTACTCGCGCGAGGACTTAACGTCGATCCTTGATCCATCAGGTAGGGATTTTATCCTTCTCCTCCCTTTTCTGTGTATTATGCAGGTAGGTATGCTTTTTCCCCTATGGAAATTGATTAAACTGAACTTAACAATGATAATGAACATACCTTTAAATAATGAAAGGGGGTGTGATCGTTGTTCTGATGTACTCTTTATGTTGTTTTGTGTTGTGAATTGTACGGGCCTAAGCTCACTGAAAATCATGGCCATTAGTGGTCTTTCTCTGTGCACTATTGAACCTCTGTTCTCCTAGATGTTTAAATAACCGTAACATGGAATTAGTTAATTCTGCATACTCGGTTAAATAAATTAAAGGTACTAGGATCAACCCTTTTCTATGACAACCCCGACTATAGAATAGTGGAATTGAAACCATGGAGTGTGTTAAATATTTTAAATCTGAAAATACGTGCATGGGCCTGCGTGGTAGCGATTTTGTTGTTTCTTTCACGGTTCAATTTTTGGGGCGATGCAGGTGGGTATGGGATCCCCTGTTGTTATATATTCACTGGTTGTGAATTTTAGGTGGTGTGATTACTCTGCTTTTATCAATAATTGGGGTGGGATCCTCTGTTGTTGAGAATCCATTGGCTCGTCGATTTTGGGAACATGGGGTTGTATCTCAGGGTTTTCTTTGGTTCCATTACTTCAAAGGATCTCACTTATCCCTTTGTTGTTGTGACTTTGCAAGAGAACCGTGTGTGAATGCTTAAATTGCTGTTGGATGTAACTTTTTCCCTTAGTTTGTGCTTTTGTTGTTAGTTTCCCAGTAGTGAAAAACATTATTTAAATGAGATTACTTGAACATGAAAGAAATAATAGCTTAAATGGGAATTGGTTCTGGGGGTGAGTTGTGACTCGACTGTGAGCAGTGTGCTTCCAATGAATAGGGACGAGTGTGGTTGTGCTTGGATTGGCTTTGGAAACCCTAGGTTGGGTTGAGTGTTTGTTACTTATACATATATTTTTAGTTCTTTTATTTCTTATTCATACCCAACCCAAGATGAGAACTTAGTGACGAACACCCCCATTTCATGGGGGAGGGTGTTTTTTCTAACACTTCTATTAGTGGCTGGTTATTAGCTCATTTTTTCTCCCTTTTCTGGATAGCCCAAGTATCTTCGGGTAGGCTGTGATGGCCTGAGGTCTATTATTAGCCCAAGAATATTCGGGCGGTGTGGTTGTGGTGGTTGGACCTGGTTTTTACGGGCATGTCGTTTCCCAAGAATCTTCGGGATGAGGCCCAGGTGTCTTCGGGTGTGATAGTAGCTTTCCGGCCCAAGTGTCTTCGAGCGTGGAAGTGGTTATTCTGGCCTAGGTGTTTGTGGGCATGGTTACATGAGGTTGTTGTGGCCCGGGTGTCTGCAGGCAAGATAGCGGTTATGGCCTAGATGTTTGCAGGTGGGATGTGTTGTTGTGGCCCAGGTGTGTGCGGGCGGCTGTGGTAGTGTGACTATGGTGAGAATGGCGGGATTGGTTCGATGCCTATGATGTCTTCAATAACCAGTGGGAAAGCGGCACGGGGTACCCAAACATCTATGTGCTATTACTATACATTACTTGACTTGAGTTATTCGGGGAGTGTGCCTTGTTGAGGCTTGGGTGGATAGTTTACCTTGTTAGGTGTTTGGTTATCTCTTTTTCCACGGGGTATTAAGATGTATCCTCACTTGTGCATGATAGTATTTGGTTTTCCCTACTAAGTGTACTTATATTCTCACCATACATATATAAAACTGTTTTCAGGATTCTAGGAGGGCATCAGAGATCATGTGGGACCGTACTAGCTCGGACATTGGGGAAGTTATTGTTGTCGTTTTCCTTTTCTTGGTACTTTACCTTTTGGAGTTTTGTGGCTTGAATCCCTTACTTTTGAACATGCATATGGGAATGGTTTACTTTTGGCATTACCTTCACTTTCATCATGGGTGTTGTTGGGGTTTCTACATTATCTCTTGATCCTATAAAAAATAAAAAGGGTAACGCCTTCCATTTTTGTGTGAGATCATATACCCTTGGTGTTGGTCGCTACTCCAGGACCTATTGAAGGAGGGTTTCAGGGGTCATTATATCTCCTTAAACTTAAAGAAGGAAGGGCTTGGAAATCTGGTGACCCTTCCCTCCTTTTGTTGAAGGCGGGTCATGACTATAGTGTTTCTACAAATATTGAATATTAAAGGTTCAATAATCAACTTAAAAGAATTATAGCGGATCATAAATGGGAAATAGATTAAATTTTTTCTATTTATTATACCAATTATCCTATTATGATGTATTTGTAAATTTTAAATTAATTATATAAATTGTCTTTAAAATTAAATAATGTTTCTGTCTTTTTTTTGGACAATAGGAAAAAATTTATTTTAAAAAGATAAAGAAAATAATGAAGATAAATTTTAAAAACAAACATAATTAATTATACTTAATAATTATATTAAATTAATTTAACATCATAATTCATCCAAACCTTATAACTTTTATTATTTTTTTAAATCATTTACTTGATTTTACTAATGCATCTAAAAGTTCTATATCGATGATGTGTAATCATTTTAGAAACCAATAATATCATCTAAAATTAAAAAACCTTCAAATAAATTTAATATATTGATAATAAATATTATGATTTCTAAACTTTAATAATTTATTTTTATTCTTATTATTATCATGAATAAGTATTAAGTGATTCAGAGTGATATTTTTGTGAATATTAATTTTTTAATATAAATTAAATATCATAATCAAAGAATGTGGAACCAAATGGACTATGTTTAAAATACTGGATAAATTAGTGACTAGACACACTAACAAAATCATATTTAGAAATGTTTTAGTGGTATTTTTGGCCTTATCGTTTTGTTTAACTCCCCTTATTAACCCTTTTAACCCATACCGTTGTGGTTAGTGTTTTCATGGTATATATAATTAATGACATAAAATGAAATAAGACACATTAAACAATTTTAATATTATGATTATAAATATGAAATCCAAATTTTAAGATTCAATATCCCTAATTAGTATAATTTACTTTTAATAAAATTATGAAAATTGAAAAAAAAAATTAGAATGAAATTTTTTTAAAGTATAAAAATGATTTTACACTGAAATCATACATAGAATTGATCCCCATTAAATTTATTGGTTTATAAAAAATAATTATATTTATGTGACATTTAAACAAAAAAACAGAATTTAACCTTGTAAATACTTAATTAATGAAAATGGCCAATGTAGTTTATTAGTATAATAAAACATAACTTAGGTTTTATAATGTTCTACTTGTGTTTATAATGTCAAAATAATATTTTTAAATAAATCATATTAATTATTTAATATATATAGTTCATAAAAATGTTTATTCAAACTTTCATGTCATTCTTATATTGTAATTATATAAAAAAAATTAATTATTTTTAAAGACGAAATTTTTCACTATTTACCAAAAAATCAACAATTTTAGAAAAGTCCCAATAATTCAACATAGAATTTTAAAAAATGATTTAATAAAAAATAATTTTAATTTCATAATATTAAAATTATAAAATTCATAAATGTAACTTATAAATGAAGATATGAAATGTAAACAATGTCTTCTTTTATAAAAAAAATGGCCATTTAAAAAAATTAGTTTTCTTAAATATATTTAAAATTAATTACCAATGAGTGTTACTTTATTTGTTTGAACATTGTATTTTCATAATGTGTTCAATTTTACTTTACATTTAAAAAATTTATTATTCAATTTGGTTTATTGTTTTTTATTTGAAATGTTATTCAACAAAATATTTATTTAATGTAATATGTACTAATATCTTGGGTTGTTACATTCCATCCCTTAAAAGAAGCTCATCATTTTGATTTTAATTTTTTGTTATCAAGGTGAATTTATAAATAACCAAGATAACGTTTTATTCCTAAAGCACTAAAATAAAATTTTAAAAACTCATAAGAACCAAAAAAAGGATGAAAAGTTGTTCTTCATATATATATATATATATATATATATATACTAAATCAAATAATGTTTATCACAAGTAATTATAATTCCCCATGAAATATATATATATTCAATTGATGAAATGAAAAATTAATATTCCAAAGCCTCAACAATAATACCCATAGTTCAACATAAATCATCATACAAATAATTAAATATAAAAATATTAAAACAATTTAAACAAGAATTAAAATCTCATAAATAAAATATATTTGATTACAAATTTTTCTAAAATAAACTAGAAAATTATCTCTAAAAACAGTAATCACTCATAGGGTCATATACCAAAAACCCATATTCTCTGAAAATTTATTCTTCAAAATATATTAAAATTTTCCAAAAATTACCTAAATCAACACACAAAAATATAATATGCTTTCAAATGAAAAATTATTACTCATTCCTCAAATAATATCAACTATTTTGACATAAAATCAAATATTTTCAAATAATATTCCATTCACCTTAATCCTATAATGTTTCCAAAATATAATATCTTCTTTTCCTAACAAACCATAGTTACATAAACATCAAATAACACAGTAACCATAAAGGTTATGTGTACCTTTAAACATATGTATCCAATATTATTCATTCGAAATAAAATTCAAAGTAAATAACATGTTACACCTAAGGGTTATATATTACTTAATAATATATTAAAATAACTCTAAAAACATCATTAATCAAATTAAAATCTCGTTATAAAAACCCACAAAATGGCATCAATTTCTTTAATTTTATTATCAATATTACTCTT
Source organism: Viscum album (assembly GCA_963277665.1). NCBI lineage: Eukaryota > Viridiplantae > Streptophyta > Magnoliopsida > Santalales > Viscaceae > Viscum > Viscum album. The sequence continues at coordinate 787,150,992 of OY728128.1, read as the reverse complement.
ATTAACCAAATATGGTGTAAAAAATTTTCATCAAATATCCTCAATTGATAACTTAATAAACTATAAATTTATCTAAACCATTTATTTGAAACCAACTATAATGCTCGATACCCAATCTCTCGGATCTAGTGCTAAAAAATATATTATTTACATATAATCTTTAACACCAACATATATGGATAAATTTTAACCATCCATAATTTAATTATCAACATCCATCATTGAGTCACCTATATACCCAATACCTATTAGGTTTAGATTATTATTGTATAAGTTGATACCCATCTAAATTGTAATTTTTCCCATTATTCTAGGAAATTATTATTATGAAATAAGTCTTCAACATATCCCAAAAAACTCTACGCAGTTGATACCATTCATGACATGTCCTAAATAATAATTTTATAAAAAATCTAGGATAAGTGGAAACATAATATTGGTGAGCTCAAACGCTTAGTAATGTTAAACATGTGATTTAAAAATTATAGATAGTAAGTGAGTATAGGATTGGTATAAGGTTATAAGAACCTAATAAATGTAAATGGACACTCTATTTATAAAAATAAAAAATATGATTCATATGTGATGAGTCTTAGAATAATGCTTTGTAACAACATAATAAAATATTAATATGACTGAACAATCGCGAGCCAACTTAAATCAGCCACTTCTAAATAAAACCATTTAAAATCACAATGACTATAGAAATATCATGTATCCATCTTGTGATATTTTCATTACAATCATCATTACAAAAATCCTTATAGGAACCCTTAAAATGGAATAACCTACCATGTTAGTTCCAACTTGTCTCTTTTAGAGAACATATCATTACCCATTGAATTAGAGTTTTCTAACAAACCAACCAATAATTATATATAATACACATACTCCATAATTTTTAAATCAATTGGAAGCATTCTATTTTCCTCATTAATCGCTAAAAACATTCATAATTTCCTCAGAGCTTAATTAACCCATGGGAATAAAACATGTTTTATAATAATTTCCTTAAAAGATCTTCCTAGGCCATCCTTAGAAAGAAGTTGGATGGATTAATTGGAAAATGAACCCAGTAATGTATAGGAATCATTAATATGTGTTTACTTATAAGAAAAAAAATATTTATAAAATCATTTCAAATACACATTTGAAAACAAGGAGAAATATAATTTTCTTTTAGAAACCCTTTAAAAAATCAAAGAAAAATTCAAAAAGGGTTTACACTAAAAAATATATAAAATTTGTAAATATTACTAATAATTTAAATATGATAGTGTTTCTATAAAATTAATTGAATTCATAATAATTATAAAAACATTCATTCCATACCTTTGTAAAGAGATTAAAAAGTGACCCCTATAGAAAATATTAAGAAGATTATATTTAAAAAATTAAAAGATATTCCAAGACCATGTAATATGCTTTTAAAAAATAACTTAATTTAAATAAATTAAATTTTTGAAAAAAATTAAATAAAATTTACATTGAGGTTGAGTATTTTTTAATAAGACCTCAAAACTTTAAATGTATTGACTTCAAATAAAACCACTTGTAACATTTAAAATCAAAAACCCTCTTCATATAAAAAAAATGAGAATTAACATAAAATACAATGAGTATAAATATATTCATTATATAATATTGGAAATTGGAAGTATACACTCAATATAAATGGGTAAATTTTTATATTGAATACCATTTCCCAAAGAAGGAAATTTTTCAAACTAAACACAAACAATATTTATAATACATGAGTCATATATACATATAATTAATGAACATCATATAATTATACAAAACCCATTATTTAGATGAAATAATATGTTAAAATACATTAATTTTAAATTAATTACCTCATACAAAATAATTCATGATGCACAATATGAAACATATCTCAAAGAATTGAAACTAAGACCTATAAGCCTTATAAAGATCATAATGTTTAAAGTATGAATAAAAAAATAAAATGATTATGTGGAATAGAAATTAAATAAACATAATAAATTTTAAGTAAAATATAAATTATTATCGGAGATAACACACATAATCATGGAAGAACATAGTCAATGAATAAGTGGTAAAAGTTAATAAATGGAAACTGATTTAAGAATCCCCTTACTTCAGACTTCCTATTGTCTAGAAAGACATTATATTACCAATATAATAAATTTAGAAGTTTTATAAACATATATCAGAAACATATTCATATAAATATTAATATATTTAATTCATGTATAATTTATTATTACCATTTATTAGTAATTCTTTGTTAAAATGATGTTTTTTTGTTAATTATTGGGTTTTATACACATATTCTAATTCAACATTTCCAATCCATGATCTTTGGTCATGATTTAATCACATAAATAGTTTTAATCTTAAAATAAAAAACATATTTATATATTAAATATACTATTATATCTAAGCATGTAATTTATTTTGTAAAAATATAATATGTAATTCAAATAGGCGGTAGTCTGCATGTACGCACTACTAGAGTTTTGATTTTTCGATAGATGGAAAGAAAGGCTGGTTTTTAATTATTTATATTTATAGGATCATAATTATATAATTTAAATCATATTAATTAATTTTATACTTATTTATAACTTTTCATGAGAGGCGGTAATGAAACATGAGATATGTCTTCTGTGGAGGTGGTAGTCTACACGTATACACATTGGACATTTTAATTTTTCAATGGATGGAATAGAGGTATGTGATAGTTATTTCCTTAAAATAATAATATTTTATTAAACTTATGAGACTAATTTTATTATTTTATTATTATTAGGGATTATTTATATGATATTTCAAAAGAAATAAATTTTAATGAACTTAGTTAAAATGATTTCCTTTTCTTTCGAAATCCTCCTTTCAATTGAATTTTCGGATTTTAGAGAAGCGGTTTACAATCACACAAGAGAATTTTGGATGTGTTATAGGATGTTTGGATAGTTATTTGGGTAGAATTTTGAGAGAACATATTACTCAAATGTGTCATTGGAAATGACATAATGAGACCCTTTTATAGGAAAAAATCAACGGTGTTTTCGTAAATATTCACTTTTTAAGGGTAAAAAATGTAATTATAAGAAGGAAATCATATAAAAAATAGACCATGAATTATGTTTTGTACCATTAAATATGTAAATTTTATTATTTTAATATTTTTATGTCTTTTAAATCAATAAATACAATAATGTTTCACATTTAATATCATAAAATTAAATTTTAGGTCTATTCGTATAATTTGACATTTAAAAAATAAATATAACAATGGATTTCAAATATAAGTATCTAAATTATCACATATAAAAAACATATCTTTAAAAGATGTTAAAACCCTAAATTTATAAATATATTATGCTTGTTAATTTTTTTAAAACAATTTTCCTTGATTTACACTACTTACATAATCATTGTGTCGTTGTTGTATAAGAATTTTAGATAATTATACTATAATTTAAAGTAATAATAAATTATAAGAATTAATTTTAATTATTAGTCATAAATATTATGATATTTAACCATTTATAATGTATTTTTACCTTATTATCCATAAAAGGTATCAATAATGTGATAGTGAAATTTTTATAAATATCAATTTTTTAATATAAAATCAATTTCATAATCATTAAAAGTGAAAAAATAGACAAATGGTCAAATATAAAGTAATTTATGGTATAACTAAACTCATAAAACCATTTATAGGAAATGTTTTTTGGTATTTTGGCATTATCTCTTAGTTTAACTCCCTTATCAACCCTTTTAACCCTTACTATTGTGAATATTATTTCCCATAGAAACTATTTTTTCTGACCAAATGTAAAATGAACCTAATTAAATAGTTTTAATATGTTTATTAAACATATATAATCAATTTTACATTTTTTAATTTCAATAAAAAAAATAATTACTGTTAATATAATTATGAAAAACTCAGAAATACTGTTTTTTGAAAAAACACCTTTTAGGAATAAAAACATTTATACAAACAAAATCGTGTATATTTTATATCCACAAGAACATATGTAGTTTTATGAATAAAAAAAGAGTTTTATATGAATTTAAATTCAATAAAAAGTGAATTTATAATTGTAAATACATAATTATAGAAAATTATCAAAGGTAGTTCGTTTATTAGTATAAAACATCACTTAGGTTCTAAAATGCCAACATGAGTTTATTAATTGAACATAATATTTTTAAAATATTTATTCTACTTATTAGATACATATTTATTTATATAATTTTATAAAAAAATCATTTCATTCTTAAATAATTATGAATTCATAAAAGTGGTAGTATTTATAAAAATAATATTTTTCATTATTCACTAAAAAATTATCATTTTTAGAAAAATAACAAAAATTAACACTATTAAAATTTTCATATGATAACTTCAAAAAATAAGTTGATTTTATAAAATTAATATACTAAAATTATAAAATTTATATTTTAAATGAAAATAGAAAATAAAAAGAGAATCTATTTTTATATAAAAATGGCATTTTTAAATCTTATCTATTCTTAACATTATTTCATACCAATTACCACCGAGAAATAATTTATTTATTTTCACATTGTATTTTTATAATGTATTGATGATTACATGGAATTTTAATAAATTACTATTCAATTTAGTTATTATTGAATATACCACAAGATACTCGATAATATATTTATTTAAAGTGATACATAATAAATTCTTGGGGTGTTACAATCAAGGTAAAAATTACATTATCGTGGTAGATTTGAAATTAAATTAAAATAGTTTAAATAAGTGATAAATACTTCAAATATTGTTAAAAAATTTATCTAAAGTATATATATGAGGGGTTTCATGAACCATGTCTATTATTTTCTTCTTTTTAACCACATTCATTTTAAAATAAAAACTTCATACATTAATGAATGAATATTGGCAGAATTTCCACTCAACACCCACATATAAAATAGCCCTTCCTCCACACCTTACAAACTAATCATTTACTTTATTTATTTCTTTAATACCTAACCATTTTTCCTCTCAAAAATCTACATTGCACTTCTTAAACCTCTGGTCCTAAGTAGAAGCTTAAATCGTTCATTTTAAAATAACCTATTTTGAGAAAGAAAAAATTTTGTAAATTAAATACCATGTTTCTCACCATATTTTTCAATTACATTATTTTACAGTCCAAGATTTCTAAAACCTTCCCTCTCCTTTTTCCTAGGATTACCGATGTCAAGAGAGTTCTTGAAAACTTTTTACTTGTCACTTTATATTTTAAATTTCTACAAATTAATTTTTCTCAAACAATTATTACCCTTCTGCAGATCCCCATCCAATCATAAATGTAAATCAATTTATCTTTATATTGGGGTTTTTTTAAACAATGAATAAAAATAAACTCATTTTTCCTTGACCATTTTAAAGGTCAGGAAAGTTTTACATGTGTTTTGTAAAGTTATCCTCGTTATTCCTATAGGTACATAAAAGTAACTTTGTGTTTTCAAATTCTATGTAATGACAGGAAATATTTTCCTTATTTTGTTTAAGAGTTAGTCCTTAATAGAATAAGGGATGTTTCACCACTATGTAAATGTTCTTGAACGATTCTTAAGATCATCTAAATGTTCCTATAGGTTTCTTAATCTTATATATAATTTAACAAAAAAATTCCAATTCTCATGTTAGGGTAACATTCCGTATAACAAAAAAAACTCTCTTTCCCTAATATAGGGTTTATGTACTGCTTGGGTATCATTTTGGGATTGAAAACTACATTCCCCTCATCTTTTGACTTGTAATTTATTTTCAATGTAAATTAGGTGAATTAAAGATATAAATTGGTCGTTTTAAATATTTTCAGAGATTTTCATAAGATCTTATTACCTTACTTAAATTTTGGAGACTTGAATGATTTCATGGGAGGAACTAAAAAGTAAATTGAAATTAAATTTAAATTAAATATTAGTTTTTAGTGAATTTTCTGTAGATTTTTTAGAGTTCTCTAATTTTACTAAAATAAGATATTATTCCTTATATATTTATCTTTTCCTAGTTCCTATCATGTTTGGGTGATCTTGAACTCATATTTTGAGTCTTACAAGTCTTCCAAAAATAATTTAAAGTGTTTCGGAAATTTTATAGCCCTCCATGCACAACATACTATCTCATGTTCTTAGTGTAACAATCGTGAACATTATTGAGAGAGGTAGGAGATCTATTAATCTCTTTGTAATTTTTGGTAAAATTTATGAAATTACCATGATTCGGCTTCCACTATTTAACCATATGAGGTGAAATTTAATCAGATATTAATTTTAAAAATTATTCATATTAAAAATGATAAATTAATAATCTAGAAATCATACAGGAAAATAAATAGCTTAAATTTCCTGCCAATAATCTCTAAATATTATTGTTAATTCAATAAATAAATTTAAATATAGTATAACATGCTAAAAACATGATTATCATTAGAATTTACAAATCACATAGTGAAACTTATAATTAATATTGTTGTAAATATTTTGACTAATGTATTTTAGAGATATCGCATGCATAAGAATAATTTTTTAATATTCAAGAAATATAGAGATTACCATGTACAGTTTTCAAATTATTTGGTAATTCATAAATTGTATAATAATTAAATTATTTTTTAATTTACATTAATCTCATGTTATGGTGTTAAAATAATAAATATTTTATTTATGAGATTTATTTCTATAATTTTGGAATGTTTATAATTGAAAATGGGGATGATATATTGTTAAAGATAATTAATATTTCAAGATATGGTGTTTAAAATAAATTGTTGGGTTTTTTATCACATTTATTTTATTATTTTTATATACTTACTCTTTATACATATATATAGATTTATATATTTTTTGGAATTTATAATAATATTATTATATAACATTGGTTATATAATGGAAATTAATTAACTACTAAAATCCATATGAGGTTATAATTAAAGGAAGATGTGTGAAAAAAAAATAATGCTCATATTTCATTTGATTAATCATGAGAATAATGTGTGAAGCATGTTTCTATTAATTCATAGTTATTATTCATTATTTCCTTAGGTTTTATTTTTTTGAGAAACATTTTCATAATAATCCGTTAATTTGAGAGGGAAATAAAATGGGTGACTATCAAAGAATATGTGCTTATGGAAGAATGATGATGTTCCTTATTGAAATAGGACTAACATCCATAATGGAAGAACCTTATATCCTTCTCCTATATCCGAATAACACATGTGAAATATATTCCTACTTTAGGGATTCAGTGTCTTATTTTGAAATTGATTATTTTTTTGGTTCAGAACCTTTATAAGAAATTGGTTTGGAGATCTATGTTATAGAGATACATGATTCCTGTAATAGTGGGACATTTGATTCTAAGTGAAATAGTGAGGTAATGAAACTAGGGTGATCAACATAAGTTCATAGGGAGGAATTATCATCGATATATTTAATCTTTCATAATGCTTTCTTGAGTGTCATATGGACGGACATTATTGATATAATCAGTTTACAATTTCATGTTGCGGTTAGATGATATGCATTACAAATTCATATTTATGTTGTATCATTGGTTGAGTCCTAGAGTTCCTAGATAATTTAAATTGATAATTGAATAATAAATGAACATGGTTGGTGTATGGTGTTCTCAGATGATGATGAAATACTTGAGAATATATACATATATAAATACATATATATTTTTTAATGGTGTCTTCAGCACTTATATTATAAGATTAAAATGTCTGTCTTGGAAACTATAAATGAATAATATCAATTATTTGGTAACAAATTAATTAATATGGAATTTAATTTTGTGTGCTTACTTGATACCTAGTCTATAGTTTTTACAGTCTTGGGTCCAAAATGAAAATATCGGTATATGATTCTAAGGATTTTTACTTTTCCATAGTGTGGATTTACATGATAACATTATATTTTTTCATATTTCAAACACATAATGACCCATGTTAGTTTGTACATAGATATCCAAATGTGTTGGTTGGGGTTGTTTTCTCCATCATCTGTTATTAAAGGGGAACAATTGGCTGAATTCTCTCACTCCCATTCTCTCTCGCTAATTTTAGATGACTAGGTGTATCTCGAGCTATAATGGATTGTGTTTTGGGATGTGTTCCTACCTAGGAATTGATGTATTTCAATTTTTCTATGCATTTATTTTTTGTATATAATGGATTGAGGTATACCACATACTTGTATCCATATTTTTTGGTTTGATATTCCCATACAATATGTGCATGGTTTATTATTTCTTCATGTATAATAAAAAAAATATAGGTTGTGGTGGATTTCAAGCATACACTTTGTTACAACTTGAGTATGATGATAATGATATTCTAGGATACATAGTTTGTAGTAATGGATATGATATGATTTCTTCTAGTGAAGGATTACTTCATAGGAAGTATCAGCATAGGACATAGCCATTGAGGTGTGAGGGTAACAAAATAGTATAGAAGTGTAAGTGAGGTGTCTTCACACACGAAACATACTCACAAAAACAAATATATGGTTTAGATATATATATCAGTTTACTTCTGTGTGTATCTTGGTGACTAAGGTAAAGTGATGATGGAAAATAGTATTAATTATTTTGGTAATGTGTTAGTTTTATTTTTTTATTCATTTGGCCTTATTATACCGCATTTACTTTTTTCATGAAAAATTTTGGAGAGGACCCTACTATGTATAGATGTTATTCTCACCATATATATATATATATTATTATTTTAATGTTTACGGTAGTCGATTGATGATCGAGATATAAGATACTATCTTGATGAATTTTTCAAGAGCTGTTTGAGCACCATAGTCACTACCAAATATTTATTTTTTGTGTTTTTATTTTTTTCATTTGACTTGTATTCAATTTATATAAGGAATTACTTGTAGTGGGATTTATAATATTATTTATTCATGGTTTGAAGAACCCAATTTGAACGAATGTAATATTTTTGTTTTAATTGGTTTCAATAGACTTGATTGATGAAAAGTAAATGATACAGTGTTTTATAGTGTTTCAATTAATAAAGATCTCTCTCTGAATTTTTGTTGAGAATTATTCATAAATTGCAATGGATGGTTTTATTTTTATAGTTCCTTTAATGAAATTAACATAATTGTGATGATTGTGGAGTGGGAATGATGTTAGAAATCATGTGTTAGTGTTAATGATATTGACACATTGATCTCAGCAAGTATGGAATTAGATAAGATTGTTTGAAAAGTTGTCTATGAAAAATGATGAGGGTTTGATTTTGTTTATGATTTTGTTTTGATTTGGTTGGATTTTTATCATTTAGAATATGTCCAATTTTTAAGGGAGTGTATATAAAAAATGGTCAATAATTAGTATCCATCATGTGGGATCCAGGTGAACCGCTGCTTTGGAGGGAACTGGGATCAAACATAGTGTCGGCTAGCATATATATGAGGTATATTCCTCAAGCTCCCAAAGAATAAAGTGAGAAGTATGGATCCACCATTAGGGGTGGAACGACGACATATGAGGGCATTGACATGGGGCAGTTCCATCATATAATGGGGGTCTCTAATAACCAATTTTTGAAGAACGGTGGATGAATTTTGTATTATAAGGGAGTCAAAAAATGGTTTTCATTTTGATAAGGGATATTATTTATGAAGTTACTATATCTAAATTTTATGAAAAAACATGGACATCACAATCGTCATTCGATTTGATTATTTCATTCAGTTTGATCAGCACTAAGTGTTATCTTCTTCCTCGGGCTCATTTAAGAGCTAATATTCGTTGGGAATCCACCATACAACATAGATTGGGGAACCAGTCCACTAATAGGATCTTCATTTGATCATTCCAGGAAATCCAATATGATAGAAACCATATGTAACTTTTTTTCAGGTATAAAATGAATATTAAAAGAAGGATTTATAGTTTGTAAAGAATATAATTTTCAGTGGTAGTGATAACTCGTGGTACATAACATGATATGGAAATCACTTAATAAGAAAAAAAAGTGTATATCTACGACTTTATTTAGTATTTTTTCTATGAGTTATTTCTATAAATACCTTATATTTGTACATTTTTATTTGTGGTTTTGTCACTCATCTGAGGTTTTTTTTAAGAGAGAAGTAGAGTAGATCACATTTCAGTTCTCTGGAACCTAATTTGCAAGGAATAATGTGAACCCATGAAGAAGGTGAGTCTACATGAACTACTATTCATACCTAAATTGTTGTTATGCAAAGAAGTTATAAGAAACATTTATCTATTTTATATTAAGAAAAAGAGGAAAAGTGTAGTTGAATGAGCCTGCATGAATATTCCATATAATGTTCTCATGAACTCACATTCTGATGAACTAATCTCATTACACGATTTAATTTTGTTTCTTGAAGTATAGTTCTACAAATCCTCATCTTTATCAAAGTATAAGAAATCCTGTGAGGCATTAGACATGTTTTTGAGACACTCATACATTCTTTAGAAGATCTTATACTTAAGTAAAATAGGATAGCACTAAAACCAAAACTATGGTTCATGATGATGAAAACTCTATACTGACACATTTAACATGAAACACAATATATTTACTCTGTGAAGACAATTTATTACACTATTTTGAGACTAACATGAAATCATATCTAGTTTTTCATAACCTGTTTAATAACGTTGTGTATTCACCCTCATGATAGTGAGTTGTGTGGGGAATAAGTGGATAGATATTTCTTATGTGCAAAGGGTTTGTTTGACTGGTGTGCAGTGTAGAATCGGAAGAATATATACTTAATTTGAATAAATATTTCTGAAAATATAAAACTGTAGTGAACATATATCTAGGAGTGCACAAGGGAGGAAGTCCATGCACATGCATGATTCCCATGCTTAGAACATAGGAATTTTGTCTGGGTGTGTGTGGGGAAAATAGGTTTGTGTAGGAGAAACTAAATAATTCAAACACATTTGGATTTTTTTTCAACCAATATTGAATGATATGCATGATGTTTGCAACATGAATTCATAAATATGATGTTCATATAAAGTGGAATAGTCATGAGGTTTTCTTATTTTTAAATAAACATTGTTTGTGCATGTGAACAGAAACACCACAATCATGGGAAATATAGGAAATGTGTCTATTCTCATTCACATGAAATAATTCAGGAAGAAAATAAATAAGACCACACATTTAATTTTACATGAATAATTTACCTACAATATACATTTCATGATAATTGTGGAATGTGTTTTTGTGAATAAAGACAAATCATTCTTTAAAAAGAAACCTATAGTGTTTTGAGGAGTCTTCAGTTGTTCATTATGGTATTGAAGTGACATGAATTTGAAGTGACGTGAATTTAAAGTGATATCCTATAAAAATTAAAATATTATATTGAACCTACTTGTATTGAGTGTTTTTTTATTACATTTAGTGCTAGTTGCAAAATTTTAGTTGAAGTGACTAAGTACAGAATCATTTATTCTATGTGGGTCAAATATGAAGTATAAATTTTTATTTTGTGGCATCTTAAAGTTATTCTGATCCTTCTCATTATTTTAGTGTTATGTTTGTAAGCATTGGTGGGATTCTAGTATAAATAACACGGGTGGGATGCCACTATAATTTGGTAAAAGGTCTGTACTTATCCATAATTGTCTCGTGGTGGCACCTGACTGAACCACTTGTAATTTTCTATTGATTTTTTAGTGTAGAATATATGTATCACATCATCTCAAACACAACAAGGACCTCGTCAGTCGCATCAGGTGAGAAACTTCTAAAAATATTGTGTGATGTACTTTATTTACATCCTATCTTGCATGTGGTATAATTGTGTTCTAAAATAGGGAATATTCATTCACTCTAATAAGTTCAGAGGTTCATATAACTAAAGAGGGTAAAAGCGATGAAAATAAAATTTTTACAAACTTGTGTACACTGATTCACCCCCCCCCCCCCCTCCATAGTTTACCAATATTCTTCATTGGAAACTGAAATTGGAATCAGAGAAAAGGTTATGCCTCAGATTGGATCTATATTATTGTCCCAATTGTTTATATCAAACTTATATAAAGTGAAGATTTGAATTTGAAGAGTTTATAGTTTTTTCTTATATGGAATGTTCAGTTCTTATATCTGTTAATTCTAGTAAGGAGGGTTCTGTAAAAACATTTATGAAAATATAGAAGGAGGAGGAAAGATAGCTGAGTGATAATTTGAATAATAAATAGGGTTCATCATAGGATTAATGTAGTCAGAGTGGTACGCTATTAGCATTATCTGTTAAATCATTTGATAGAGATTGTTTTAATGATTCTGGTTCAATCAGTTATGAATATGAGTTTATTAAATCACTAATTTATTTTTTTAAATAAAAGATTATCTAAATAATGATCCTAACAATTTTTAACTTATATTTTTTATTTTATCAAGGGAATTTACGATGAAAATTCACAGCATGAGAAGGAATATGAGGACGTAAAATAATCCATGGAAGATAAGTATCAAAGATGTAAACACCTAACTTGAATTATTTAAGACAAATAATAAACTGTAAAATTTTGTAATGAAAATTTCTCTTATGTTGGAGAATAATTGTAAAGAAATGTATGTGGGAAAGAAGAAACTGAGAAGGTCCTTACTGAGACTCTTCATATTCTTAAAGAATATCATAATGCTACCATTATTATTAAGGAATATTATATGGAAATCAATTATAAGGATGAGACATTCACCCTAGATGATGAGTCAAAATAAAATTCTAGATTGGACTGTAATGAAAGATTCACATTTATTGAATTTATATTACAAAGGACAATTTTTAAGAAGGATTTGACTGATATATCTTATAAAAAAGTGATCTGTGTACTGGAAAAACCATAAAAAACTTCTATAAATGTTAAATAAATCCAAATAGGTGTTAAGATAAAGAGAATTCAAGAGTTTAATAATTCTGTACTTATTTTAAATCAAATTCATGATGATGAAGTTTATAAAATGAAGATTATATTGGAAGAAAAATTGATTGTTGTGGAGGATGAGAAAAGTTTACTCAACATGAAGTTTCTTTAAAGGGATGTTAATTTGAAAAATATAAATCAATGACATTTAAATATTAATGATAAAAAATTTGAGGATGTGGTGAAATCACATGAAGACCATAATAATTCTTTAAATCTAAAATCTCTTTATATGGAGGCCAAGTTCAAAAATCTGTAAAACACCCAAGTTGAACCTTCACAAAATTTTGATATTATAAAATTCACCATGATTATTTCTAAAAAGAGTCTTACATCAAGAAAGACTCATTCAAGTGGAAAGAAGAGTTTGTGATTACCTAAAGATAAATATTTTACAAGCTCATTGAAATAGGTAACCCTTGTTCTAGAAGTTTTTATTTGTAAAAATATTTCCTCATCTACAAGTAATGGTTCTAAAAATAATTATGTTCAAACATTAGTGAAAATTAAAAATGAAAAATTCACTATAATATCAAATCTGGATTTGAAGAAGAGCCTGAATTCTTGTTCCTTAGAAATTTATCAGATGAAGAATCATACTATCCCAAAGATAAAAATATATAAAATCTAACCAAATCATATAATATGAGAATAAAATATTATTTTTTGGGTATTGTAGGTGATTTTGGAAATTTAGGTATCATTCCATTGATTTTTGGCATAATATTTCACTATATGAAGATTACAGAAGTCCAGTATTAAGGGGGAGAAGAACTGATATAAAAATAAATCTTTTAGAGTTGAATAAAAATTCATAAATCGTGACTAATAGGTTTATCATGAATATATTTGAGTGTCTTGAAGACTTATGTTATTATTGAAACAAAAGCAGTCACTTTTTTGATGAGCATCGGTATGAACCAACTATGTACTATTCATTTGGTGATATAAAGAAAAGACCACAACAAACATATAAGAAATTTAAAAAAGGCAAAAATACTTCATTGGGGTATAATAAAGAGATGAAATTTCAAAAAAATTATAAAATATAAACCCAATAATAATGATCATATTAATGTCACACCAATGAAAATATGTTTCTACTAGGGAATAAGATTTCATATAATGGACCTTTTCAAAAAGGTTATAAAACCAGTGCTAGTGGATGCAAGATGAAGCATAAAAGGAAATTACTATAAGTAAAAAATAACATGAATGATTTGGTTTATGAGAATCATAATGAAAAATATGAATTTCATTAGAGGATGTCTAATAATTATAACAATATGACTGTAGAATATTTGTGTGGAAGTTGAATAATGTTGGGTCACATTTCTAAAAAAATGTATAACATTGTTTCCAGAACTAATAGCGTTGGTGAGAACAAAGGAAATGTGCCAGTTCATTCTTATAATAAAACATTTACTCTAAATTAAAAGTCTACCTAGAGGAATAAGTCTGGGAATACACTAAAATATTGCTTAATAGTATGGTAGAGCAACTAGAATTGGATAAAAAGTTGGAGCATGAGTAAAAGAATAAATGCACTACTTGCTAATGTGCAGAATCCCATTAAATCTTATAAGAAAGTTGAATAAATCATAATTTCAATTCATCACTTAAATTATAAACTTTGTAAGGTCAAATAAGGATTAATCATCATGAGTTTTCATAAATCTAAAGCGGAATTGAACGAAGTTTCTCAATTGAGAAATAAATCTCTTCCATATTGCTCAAACTACTAAATCATTAAAGAACCTCTTTATTCCCATGTATATTTTGTGTTTGTTTCGTTAATGTATGGATTTGAGGTGAGTCATATATTTAGGGGACTCATAAAGATATTAGTGTAGTAAAAATATTATACGGAATCCTGGATTCTATACATCATGGAGTTATTTTTTCAATTTCTAATAAAAAATTTCTTAAAAATCACTCTTGAATAATGTAAATAATGATGAAGATGATGGATAAAGATCATCCCTATGGGGGAGAAAATCTGGTTAACTACCAGATTTCAATATCTTATCAATTGAATATTGGAAGTTCTTGTAAGAGTTTTAGCTGATAATTTCAAATTTTGAAAATTTAATCTTATCATTAAAGTGGTTTGTTCTCCTATCTCTATATGAATAATAATTCTTATCCAGAAGAAGAGAAACCAATAACTTGACGAAAAAAGTATCATTAATTCATAAAGGAGAAGTAAATTATTAAATCTCAATTTTTTTAATCACTTGTTTAAGATAAATGTAGGAGTTTATTTAAAAAAAAATTGAACATCCCCTAAAATAATGCTTTACTGTTGGTGTCATATTCTGAATAATTTAATGACAAATTTTTTGTCCAAATTGACCACTCTTGTTTTCTACACATGGTTATCCCATGTAGACATAGATAGGATCAATTAATGAAACATTTCTTCTAGAAAGATGATGTTATTTTCTCTCAATTAGATCAATTAAAATTTCTCTAAAATATAATATTTTATGAAATAGAAATATTGAATGCAAAAATAAGAAAATTTCATTTATTATAGAATGATATGAGCTGAATTCTGTCCCATACATATATATTTGGTTTTATTGTCAAGTAATTGGGAAAAGGAAACATTGACTTTGATAGTGAATTGGTTATTTACAATAAATTCAATTGGGGAGATCGTTGAACCAAAACTGATTGAAGGTAATATTTGTGTTGAAATTAATGTCAACAAAATTTATTGATGAAAATTCAATGTTAATGTGTTTTATAGTGTTTGAAGTATGGATGTTATACCTTTTAATTATTGCTGAGAATTGGACATAAATTGGAAGGGATGATTTTATTGAAATAGTGTCTTTGAAGAAATAAATATAATTGTAATGATTGTGGAGCTATTCTTAAGTTTGAAGACATGTGTCCTTGTTATTGAGTATGACACCCTGATCTCAACATGTAAGTAATTAGATGAATAATGATTAAAACAATTCCATGAAAAATAATGTTTGAATGATGTTTTTTTTGTTTTTTAAATTTGGTTGGCTTTGTATCATATGGAATATGGCATATTTTTAATGGAGTTTATACAAAAAAACATCAATCAAATAGCCATCAAGTGCACCACGGGTTAAGTGGAAACTATAGCTAAGTGTTTTCTAGTAGAGGAGCGATTGGGAGAAACAGTACAAGGTATCATAGTAACATAAGAGGGTACCTGAGTGGAGAGGTTCCATCATATAAAGGGAGTTTCTGGTAAATCATCTCACTAGAATGGTCGATAGGGCTTGTATTATAAGGGAGCGGGAAACAGGTTGTGGTTTGAATGTGGGATATGATTTCTTTTAGTAATTGTAGCTCCATTTTAAAAAAAACATGGATATTATAATCACCATCTGATCTGATTATTTAAGAACATTCAATCACCAGTGATCATTATCTTCTTCCTTGACCTCAAGCAAGAGGTACTATTTGACGGGCTTCCTCCATGCGACGTCATCTGGGGAACTAGTTGAATCACTCGATCATCATTTGATCATTCAATGAACTCCAATATGATCTAAATCACCTAAAAAATCATTTGAATTTATAAAACACTGATCAAACTGAGACATTATTGTTTGGAGGAAATATTATTTTTGATAATGGTGATACCTCACGGTAGAGTCTTTTTTATACGTTTTCGGAAAAAAAGTGGTATTGGTTAATTTTTTAAAAACAAATATTCCAAAAAGGCGGCATCGGCGATTCTTCCTTCCCTCCCCCATAGCTCCTTTGGCTGATAGTGATGACAAAGAAAATGCGGCATTATTGATGTTTCCTTTTCCTCAGCTCCCTATAAAAGGGAATCCCCCCTTCTCGGCACTAGATTTTCCCCCTTCATCTCTCATAAATCCACACTGTCTCTCTTTAAAAATTAATTTTCTATTCGGGTGTTTTTTGGAGCATCATTTCTATGTAATTTTATTTATTTAATTTAATGTTTTTTATTTATTTAATTGATTTATTTTTAGTTTTAAATATTTCATTTTTTAAGTAGTTTAGTTACTTATAAATATTTTGTTTAATAGGTTGTGTAATTAGTTATATATAGTTTTAAATAATTATTGTTAGTAGTATAGATTAAGTACAGATAAAGTATATATTAGGTATAGATTAACTTAGGATTAACGTAGGATTAACTACTGTAAAATTTTGGTAGCATAAAGATTATGTGGTTGTCTAAGTAATCAAATATTTGTCTGGATACAAACAAGTGGATTTGGCTCTGGAACATATTTACCTATGAGTAAAAACTCCAACAAGGAGTTTCAGGCTTGGCCCAGGGTACCCTGGTACACGACAACGGGCCTTGCTGCACTCTTAGTTTGACACTCCTAAGGGATATGATTAAGATGATTCATATTTTCTCTATAAACTACTAAAATATCTCAGAAAAGAAAAATCAAATTAGTATATTTATCAATGATAAAATGATACTTATGATGTTATAGAATTAAATAAGGCCAAAAGCATTAACTAATGAAAGTTATTATTATTAATTAACGATTTTTAAGTAGTTTAATTAGTTAAATATAGTTTATAAATAATACTTATTATTAGTAATGACTAATAATAGATTAATTAATGATAACTAAGGATTAAAAATAAATACATATGATTATTTAATTATAATTTACTAATAAATATAATATTATTAAGGATTAAAGAATAAATATTTAATGAATAACTAAATAATGATTAACTTGTAATTAAAGAATGAGTGAGTAGTTGAAAAGTTATTATTAGTTATTATAGATGTTAAGTATTAAGTAGTTTAATTAGTTTTATATATTTTAGAAATAATAATTATTATTAGTAATGATTAATTATAGATTAAAATATGATAAATTGGGATTAAAAATAAATACATATGATTAGTGAATTATAATTAACTAATGAATATAATATGACTAAGGATTAAAGAATAAATAATTAAAGAATAACATAATAATGATTAACAAGTGATTAAACTTTTATATAATGAAACATTACTAGCATATTTTAGGGTATAGAAAGGCATCCTAAAATTTCATTCTATTAAATATTATATGGTCAACCATCATTGTTAATATTTGTTACACTATCATAAATTTCAGGAAAGAAACATTTTTGACGTAGAGAGTCATGTTTACCTGTCTGTACTACTATAGAAAGGTTATTCAAACTGAGAAAGGTTCTTCATGCAGCACACAACTAATAACGGTGGTTAGTAAATCTGATTGTGTTTCCATAACTGACCATCAAGAGAGAATTTGCGGTTCCTTAAATCTAGGACTCGATCAATAGATCATGTCTATTAGTTAAAGACATTTAAAATTCCCAGCAACACTGTGGAATCAAGCTTTTCCATTGGTTACTGATGTGCAGTGGGTCCAAAAAATTAATTTATTTTCTCAACGGTCAGATGGTACCCTGATGGAGTTGTACGTTGATGTTTCTAAAACAATAACAACAACTTCCGGTGGTATGAAGACGTATAATTACAAGAGTGGTTGAAGAAAATCTACCCCGTGAAATTGAGCCTATTCCAAATGATGCAATAGAAGAGGACAACCTAGATGATCTCCTGGATATACATTTCAATCCAACTTTCGATGAGGAGTTTCATAAGGACAGATCTGATGGTGAAAACAGTGCTGATGAGAAGGGATCAGCAGAATTTTGGAATTTGGTTTCGATAAATGCATTAATTGTACATCAACCTAGAACTATAATAAATCATCCACCACTCCTTTAATCTTGGTCAAAAGTAATTAAATGTGTCCCTAAATTCAACAATAATTATCTCACACCATAAACTGAGTTCCCCGGAGTTGTACCAGATTGGTTTAGTGAGTTAGAAAAAACCTTATATATTGGAATGAATTTTCCATTTAAATATGCATTAAAAGGAATGCTAAAGAGATTTCACATTGAGAGGCACTACAACTATATAATTCACAAATCATGTCATAGTAAATATGTAATATAATGTGAGAAGTGTGGGGATGAATTTTTATTTATCTTGATGGAAATTCCAGACATTAAATTTGGAGGATGGAGAATCTCGAGGATTGAGGCAGCTCAAAATTGTGTTAAGCCAATCCTGACACAAGACCATACATCATTGGATGTAGAATTTTTGTCATCAATTGTTGTAGATATGATTAGTACATGTCAAGATGTTCCAACATCCCTTTTGTAAGAGAGGGTTCAAAAGACATTCAGATATAATATTTTTTATAATAAGGCATGGATAGAAAAACAGAAGGCAATTTTGAAGGTCTATGGTGATTGGTATGACTCATATCAGGTGCTGCCACAATTACTAGCCATTATGAGGCATTATAACCATGTTTTCTTCCATCTGGATACAAACAAACATGTGTCTCGTGATAACTGACTTGATCTATCTCGTGTTCAATTTCATTAGTTTTTCTGGGCATCACTTCCCTGTATCATTCCATTTTGTTTCAGAAAATAGTTCATTCAAATTGATGGAACATTTCTATAAAAAAAAATACAGGGGTTATTGTTGATTTAGGAAACCCAAGATGGAAACTTTTCACCTCTTCCGCTTCACATTTCCATTGTAGATAAAGAAAACAATGAATCATAGAGTTAGTTTCTGGCATGTATCAAAAACCATTTCACCAACATTCAGGGTTTCTGTTTGATGTCTGATCACCATCAGGAAATTAATGAGTCTATCAATGCAGATATTGATACATGGAGATACCCAAATGCACATCATTGGTTCTACATTAGACACATTTCTATAAATTTGCATAATAATCGACAACAAACTGATGAAGAAGGAATCATGATGCTTGGTACGCATTGTATTTGTTATTTTTTACTATTTCAACATAAAGATAAAGTAAAATTATATGAAATATCATCTTTTTTATATAGAATATGAGTTGGATCAATGGCGGTTTGAATAAGGTTTTGAAAAAATCTTCCAGGCTAATCCAGAAGTTTATGATTATATGATGGAGATCCCAAAATAAAAATAGACATTGGCATATGATGGGGGTAAGAGGTATGGAAACTTCACAAAAAACATTGTGGAGTTTATATATGGTGTATTCAAAGGGATTCATAGGCTACCTATAACTTCCCTAGTTCATGAGACATTATATCAATGCATGAAGTACTTTGTTGATAGACAAAAACTAGCATGAGACAAAATACATTAGGGGATAAGGTACAGAAGACACTTTCAACGAGACATTTAAAAAGAATATTGAAGAAGATTCTAGTTATCATGTATACCTTTTTCAATCAGAATAATCTTGATTTGACATTCAAGAGTGTTCATACCCCCTCAAAAATCACATCGGTGAAAAAATGGTGGTATTACTAGAAACAAGGCAATGTCAATGTGGAAACTTTCAGGCCTTACAGTTTCCAAGAACACACACCATCGCAACATGTGCCTCTATTAACATATCATGGTAATTATATGTTGATTCAGTGTACCAAATGCATACTATTTCTAACAGTTATGTTTCACCATGGAGACCTATTTGGGAGTATTGTTATTTCCCAATGTCTGAAGGCTAGTCGATAGTGATACCTGACATGAATCGGTTTCATCCTCATGGGAGACCGAAGGCCAGTATAATGAGTAATGATATGGAATATCCTCAAGAACAATAGAAGAGTTTGAGATGCACCATATGTCATAAAGAAGGTCATACCTAGAAATTATGCCCTAACACTGTTGGGTCGATTTCATAGTCTCATCCAAAATGATGTATTGTCTTCATTGTGACATTATCATATTGTAAATTAAATTTTGTTATCTCTTCTTTTTTTCTCAGTTTTCAAAACCCCAAACCCCAGAAGTAAAACACATAACCCAAAAACATCTTTCCTAAACCTTAATATCAAAATTATAAACCCTAAAACATTATACCTAAACCCTAACACAAAAAAATATTCCCTTTACCATGGTTTTTGATAACATTATTTGTCTGATATTTTAGTAAATATTTATATAACTAAATAATTGTATCGTAATGAATATCATATGTTATTCAATATAGATAATTAGATAAATTCCTAAAACATCATTAGTAATTCCCATGGTTTATATTAATCCAATCTATAATTAGTTATTCATAAAGCTCCTCCAAAATATGTCTAACCAAATTCATGACCCAATAATTTAGAAATATTGTCTCCATGATTCTAAAAATTAATCTTCCATTATTCCAAAAATGTATATCTTAGTGAAAAATACCTAATATCTAAATACCCTGTTAATCTTAAATCCTTAATAAAAAAAGCATGCTTTCAAGAATTAACATTCTCCTTATTCAATAAATAAAATATTAGATAATAAAATTTATTTCATAAATATAAATGTAGAACACTTAACCCTTATTGAAAATTATATGTTCTTATCACTTCTTCTATTCTTGGTTTTCGAAACCCTAAAACCCAAAATCAGTACACTTAACCCAAAAACGTCTTTCCTAAACCATAATATCAAAATGATAAACCCTAAACCTTGAAACCAATACCTTAACCAAAAAATCATTTACCTAAACCCTAAAACCTTAAAAAATATAAAAACCTAGATATATTCCCTTAAATCATGTATCAATTAAAAAAATTCTTTTAAATAAATTTTCATTACTAAAATTCTTTCACAACATAATTATTTCCATTAATTGTTTACTCTAATTTCCACTCGTTATATTTATTTCATTCGGAACCAAAAGACATGGAGAATTATATTTCATTGGTAAAAACAAATACATAAAACAATGTCAATAAACATGTCATGTCTTTCATTATACATGTCATAACCTCATAATGACCTTAACATTATATTTACATTTTACACTTACGACTCATTTCATTTGTTTATTTTCATATGGATGATATCCTACTTCTCACTCAGTAGCATACCCATATTTCATAGGTCGTGTTAGAGGGTGGTGCAGATCGATCCAGCAGGGTGTGTCGAGCACACCATTTTCATCACATGGTGCCTCCACATGCCATTAGAACATAATTGTGACACGCTGGCTTCTATGGCCATGTTGTAACAGATTTCATATTTGTAGACCATCACCTACTTTCTTCCATCGTTGAGAGGTGGAGACTAGTGACACACACATTCCACCTGCCTAAGGAAGAGATGACCATCACCCTCCAGGATGTGGTAGTGCTTCTCGGTCTTCCTATCCCGGGGAGACCGGTTATTGGACTCACTCGTGCATCTTGGTAAGACCTTGCTCTGCGCTTGTTAGGCATTGGTATTTTTTCTGACCGTATGGATATAGATGGAGCATCCATATCTATGGCTTGGTTGGAGGCGTAGATTCAACATTTACAGGATGATGATTATGGGCAAACTATCATGAATTATGCTCGTGAAAAAATATTATGGCTCACTACTGGGACCATGTGTATTGATTACTCATGGATGCACCTGAAAATAGTGTATCTACCCCTACTAGAGGAATTTTATCGGGTTAGGATGTAAAATTGGGGATCAGCCTACTTAGCATACAAATACAGAGCATTATGCATGTTATCCCACAGGGACCGCACAAGTCTTAGGGGATGCATCATCCTTATTCAGAAGTGGGAATGGGAGCACATCCCTGCATTTCGCCAAGATCTTGTTGGTATTCCGGTTGAGATGGAGGTGTTGCGTGATGCTCCTCATGGAAACTGGTATGATCAGTACTTTTTATTGGTTTCTAATGATACTATGAGTTATTGACAATAATTTGTCATTATATGTCACTATCGGTGATGTATTTTACAGGTGGTGTCAGCGACACAATTTCGATGTCGTTCCGAGACAACATTTGGGCGTACATCATCTCCAGTTGGACTGTCTCTTTTCTAATCATGTATGTATATACAATCTATCATTGTCTAACATATTTAATAATAACATCAATTTTTTTAGTTAGGTTCTTTTTTGACAAAGTCAAATGTCATTACAGAATTCATGGCTTCCATACTGGAGTATTATGGACCAGTTTCCAACATACTGCACTGTTGGGCATGAGGATGTTATAGTTGTAGTGCCCCTCATTCACTTCTATATTATTGAGTGGCTGCATCCTGATAGATTCATGTGCCAGTTTTACTATACTCAACTAATTCCATTGTCATCGACACCAATAAAGTGGCTTCATGGGGTGAATCTGGTAGGGAGGTATGATGAGGACTGGCCCTGAGTACTTGCCCACTATATGGACTACCGACACAGACATGCAGAATTTCATATTCAGAGTATTCCTACGAATTTAGTATTTCTTCCATAGTAGGTTTAGTATGATCCACGGTATAGACTGAAGTCTATACTGTATCTTACCCAACCCATCATAGAAATGTAGAGGATGTTAAGTCAATAAATTTCCATTAGTTTGTTCATTGAACTATTTTTTAATTAAATTTGAATCTCTTAACAGGGAACTCACACAGAGAATCTTGTTTGCATTAGTGTTGAAGAGGAGGAGGAGGTCTTTAGCTAGGCAGTCGTCCACTCTGTAGTGCTGGAGGTAGGGGCATCTTTTCATGCACTTTCTGGGATCATCTATGTGCATCCATACTTAAGAGAGGATGTTCCTACCCCAAAAGAACATCCTATAGATACTTATAGTGCTAAGGATCCATGACCATGGAGATGTAGACAGTTTTGTGCTGCTTGTGAGGCCTCACCTTTTCCACATGCAGAGGTCATCCCTCTAGTATTCCAGGATCAGCCAATTCAGGAAGTGCCTTAGGTGGCATGGGATCCTTCATTCCTAACAGGATATCCACATTTCTCCCCATCTTGTTTTCTAGATCCATCACATCCTTGGGGCCTAGATCCATCATAGCCTTGGGATCTAGATCCATCTTAGTTGTTGGGTATAACCCCATCAAAGGATTGGTTCCCCACTGCGATGACGAAAATTCATTGTACGACCCTAGTGGGAGAAGGATCCGGAGGGAAGTATGAGATGCAGTTGACAACTCCTCCCACTAACACATAGATAGAGGATGTGAGAATCGACATTCCAGTTCCCATGGATCAGCCCTCACCGGATCATTAGACACCACTGTGCACTGGGCGTGGACTTCCTATTCGCAGACCACCGTGTGGGACAAAATCTCCTCACCATAGACATAGACATTGATTGTACATGTTCATTTACAAGTTTTATGTCTACTAAAATGAAAATACCATTATTACTATTATATATTCTTATATGTTTATCCAGTATTTCTATTTTAATTTATAGTTTCGGCATAGTTTATATTTTACATCTTTCAAAGTTCACTACTTGAAACATATAAATAATTAGTAATTTCAAGTAAATAACTATAAAAGATTAAAAAATCTAAAGTATAAATCAATGTAAACAAAAGTTAAAATATAGCCTAATAGTCTTTTGTTTAAAATAATGAGTTTTATAAATAAAATAAATAAATAATAATGAAGGGAATATAAGATAAGTAACTCATAAGTGAGAGAAAAAATAATGAATGTCGAGGAGGATCCTAAGCCACCTACTTGACTTTGAAATCCTATAAAATATTAACTATAAGACCCATATAAATAAAAATTAAAAATTATACTACTTGTTATATGTTTAATAAATCTATAAAATTTCATTCATATCGGTCTTATAGTTTATATTATATTGGCTAGAAAAATCACATACTTGAATCATTTTTAGGTTTCATGTAGGTGGATTATAAATCATTTAAATTATTTTTCATCAACATTTTGAAAAAAAATCTTTTTAATTTTTTCTACTTGTTATATTTTTAATCAATTTTTAAAATAGAATTCATAATGGTCTTATACATTATATTATATAGGCTACCAAAGGCCCGTACTTGAAACATTGTTATGTTTCAAGTTGGTGGATTATAAAGTTTATAAATTATTTTTCATTCAAATTTTGTAAGAATTTTTTTGTTTTATACTACTTGTTATATGTTTAATCAATGTTTAAAATTTAATCCATATCGGTCTCATAGTTTATATTATATAGTCTAGAAAAGGAACATACTTGAAACCTTTTTAAGATTCAAGCAGGTGGATTAGAAAGCTTATAAATTATTTTTCATCAATATTTTATAAGAAATTATTTTTTGTTTTCAATTTATTCTTATATGTTTAATTGATGTTTAAAATTTCATTCATATAGATCTTATAATTTATATTATATAGGCTAGAAAATCCATGTACCTGAAGCATTTTTAAATTTCAAGTAGGTGGATTAGAAAGCTTATAAATTATTTTTCATCAAAATTTTGTAAGAAATTATTTTTATTTTAGACTACATGTTGTATTTTTAATCAATGTATAAAATTTCATTCATATCGGTCTTATAGTTCATATTATATAGGCTAGAAAAAGAACGTACTTAAAACATTTTTAGGTTTCAAGTAGGTGGATTAGAAAGATTATAAATTATTTTTCATCAACAGTTTGTAAGAAATAATTTTTATTTTCGAGTACTTGTTATATGATTAATCAATGTTTAAAATTTCATTCATATCGGTCTTATGGGTTATGTTATATGGGCTAGCGAAGGTACGTACTTGAAAAAATTTTAAGTTTCAAGTAGGTGTATTAGAAAACATAAAAATTATTTTTCATCAACATTTGGTAATAAATTATTTTTTACCTTTGACTAATTGTTATATATTTAATAAATTTTTAAATTTTCATTCATATCATACTTATAGTTTATATTATCTAGGCTAGAAAAGTAATTCACTTGAAACAATTTTATGTTTCAAGTAGGTGGATTATAAGGCTTATAAATTATTTTTCATCAACATTTACTAAGATATTATTTTTATTTTCACCTACTTTTTTATGTTTATGCAATTTTTAAAAGTTTTTTTATCTGTCTTATAGAATATATAATATAGGCTAGAAATTAACATACTTGAAACATTTTTAAATTTCACGTAGGTGGATTAGAAAGCTTTAAAATTATTTTTCACTAACATTTTTTTAAGAAATTGTTTTTATTTACAAATAATTTATATATGTTTAAGAATTGTTTAAAATTTTATTCATATCTATCTTATAGTTTATATTATATAAGATAACAAATTCGTGTACTTGAAACATTTTTACGTTTCAATTGGGTGGATTAAAAAGCTTATAAATTATTTTTTATCAACAGATTTTAAGAAATTATTTTTATTTTCAACTATTTATTGTATGTTTAATCGATGTTCAAAATTTCATTTATATCGGTCTTATAGTTTATATTTTATGTTAGAAAAGTCACATACTTGAATAAAAGATAAATTGTATAGAAACATTATGTTTTGTTTATATATATATATATATAACCATACCAACATAATAATAAAATTTTAAAATTTTAAATATATAAAAAATAATAATTAAAATAGAAAAAAAATTATGTTAGGGAAAAGGTGGCATCAGCGATGCCGCCTTTAAAGTGAATTTTTTTGAAATAAAATACGTAGGCCATTTAAAAAAATCAGTAAGTTTATAAAAAACTCCCTCACGGTACTTAACATGAGACAAAAAAAACATATGAAATGAAAAATGAAAGGGTCTCCTTCATTTTTTATGGTACTGTTTTGATGAGTTTTTTATTTAAATTTCTAAAACAAACTCATTTGTACTATGTGGTTTTATCACTCATTTGAGGTTTTCATGAGAGAGAAATGGAGGTCTTCACATTTGAGTTTTCGTGAAATTGTTTTTGTGAGGAATAAGGTGAACCCACAAATTAGTTCAGCATCCATAAACCGATATTGGCACCTACACTATTGTTATGAGAAGAAGACGAAATAAATGTGCATCCATTTCATACAAAGCAAAAGTGGACCAGTGTAGTCGTACATGCCCACAACAAGATTTTGTGTAACGTTCTCAGAGTTTTTTTAATATACGTTTTTTGAAAAAATTAATTTTTACAAAACGACTACGTTAATTTTTTTTTTGAAAAATAATCTCTAAAGGCGGCAGCTCAGCTGCCGCATTTTGTGTTATTTTAAAAGAAGACAACCCCGTTGTCTCCTTTCTTATAAAACCCAAAATAAATATTTTTTTTGTATTTAAGAATTTTTTATTTTTATTATTATTTTATATATATATATAACACAAATTTTCAACAAAATTTATATGAAATTTAAAATATACCAGTGTTTCTATTACAATAGTCTAGATTCTGACAAAAGCTCTCACCTAGGGCTCACTTTTATAAGAGGGCTTACCCAGAAAATCATTCTGCATTTTCGATGTAAGATTATGGTTCTCCTTTTCCTATGTAGAACATTTTCCATTTCCATTGTAGGATTCTATTTCAGGTACGTGGATTTGAAAGACTAAAAAATATAAACAATAAGACCAATATAAAATGAAATTAAAAATGGAATAAACATATAAGAAATAATTGAAAAAAAATAATTTCATAAAAAATGATGATAACAAATAATTAATAATCATTCAAAACCACCTACTTAAAACATAAAAATATTTCAAGTACGTGATTTGGAAGCCTGTAAAATATAAATTAAAATACCAACATATATAAAACTTAAAACATAGATTAAAAATATAACAAATATTTAAAAATAAAAAAAATTTCATAAAAATGGTGATGAGAAATAATTTATAAGTTTTGAAACACACATAAAATAAACTTAAAATTTTTTTAAGCACGTGACATTGAAATCCTATAAAATATAAACTATAATACTGATATAAATGAATCTCAAAACATGGATTAAACATATAACAAATAGATGAAAATAAAAAAAATCGTAAAAAATGTTCATGAACAATAATTTATAAGGTTTCAAAACCACCTACTTGAAACATAAAAATGATTCAAGTATGTTTCTTTGAATGACTATAAAATATAAACAATAAGACCGATATAATATAAATTTAAAACAAGAATTAAACATATAATATATTTTTTAATTATTTAATTCATATTAATAATTATTTATATAATAATTAATTAGTTAATTAGTAATTATAAATAATTATTTATAAAATAATTAACTAATTAATTTGTAATATAATTATTAAGTATATAATAGTTGATTAGTTAATTAGTAATATAATTATAAATTATATTTCTTCATTCTAATTAAAAATTAGTAATTATTAAAAATTATTATATAATGATTAATTAGTTAATTGGTAATATAATTATTAATTATATAATAGTTAATTAGTTAATTAGTAATATAATTATAAATTATAATTATTCATTATAATTATTGATTATAATTATTCATTATAATTATTCATTATTCATTATAATTATAATTATTCATTATAATTATTAACTATTAATTATTAATTATTAATTATTTAATTAATTATTTTTTTAGTAATATAATTATTAATTATATAACTATTAATTATATAATAATTAGTTAGTTAATTTTTAATTATTAATAATTAATTATATAATAATTAATTAGTTAATTAGAAATATAATTAGTTAATTAGTAATATAATTAGTAAATTATTAATATAATTATTAATTATTTAATAATTAATTAGTTTCTTAGTAATAGAATTATTAATTATTTAATAATTAAAAATGATTCAATTATGTGGATTTGAAAGACTATAAAATACTAACTATAAGACAAATATAAATGAAACTTAAAACATGAATTAAATATATAGTAAATAGTTATTAATTAATTAGTTAATTAGTAATATAATTATTAATTATATAATTACTAATTATATAATAAATAATTTTCTAATAAATAATATAATTATTAATTGTTAATTGTTAATTGTTATTTATATAATTAATTAGTAAATCAGTAATATCATTATTATTTATATAAAAATTAATTTGTAATATAATTATTAATTATATAGCTATTAATTACATAATAATTAATTACTTAATGAGTAATATAATTATAAATTATTAATTATTAATTATATTATTAATTATTAAATTTGTAATATCATTATTAATTATATAATAATTAGTTAGTAATATAATTATTAATTATATAATAATTAATTTGTTAATTAGTAATATAACTATTAATTATTAAATATTATTTATTAATTATATAATTAATTTATTAATTATCAATATCATTATTGATTATATAATAACGAATTAGTAATATAATTATTAATTATATAATTATTAATTACATAATAATTATTTAGTTAATTAGTAATATAACTATTAAACATATAATAAATTATTCAATTAGTTAATTAATAATTATTAATTACTAATTTATAATTACTAATTATAATGAATAATTATATTACTAATTAACTATTATATAATTAATAATTAAATTACTAATTACCTAACTAATTATTATATATTAATTTTTAATAAATAATAATTAATAATTACAATGAATATTTATAATTTATAATTTTATTAAAAATTAATTAATTATAAAAAGGGCCTCAACTCGATATTTCTCAAAAAATTAACAAATTAACTATTCTATAATTAATAATTATATTACAACATAACTAATTAATTGTTATATAATTAAAGATTAATAATAACTAATTAAATAATTAATCATTATATAATTAATAATTATATTACTAATTAACTAATTAATTTTTATAAGTTAATAATTATATTACTATATCACTAATTAATTATTAATAACCACTAATTAACTAACTAATTATTATACAATAAATAATTATATAATTAATAATTATATTACTAATTAAATATTTAATATTTAATATTTAATAATCAATAATTAATAATTAATATTTAATAATAAATAATTAATAGTTAATAATTGTAATGAATAATTATAATGAATAATTATAATGAATAATTATAATGAATAATTATAATGAATAATTATAAAGAATAATTATATTACTAATTAAATAATTAATTATTATATAATAATTTTTAATAATTATAATGAATAATTATACTTCATAATTATATTACTACTTAACTAATAAAATATAATATACTTAATAATTATATTACCAATTAACTAATATATTTCTATATAATAAATTTTAATAATTACTAATTATTAATTATAATGATTAAATATAATTTATAATTATATTACAAATTAACTAATCAACTATTATATACTTAATAATTATATATCTAATTTATTAATTAATTATTATAAAATTAATTATTAATACTTACTAATTAACTATTTCATTATTATTTAATTAATTATTAATAATATTAATAAACTAATTAAATAATTTATTATATGTTTAATACATGTTTTAAGTTTCATTTATA
The DNA here is from genome assembly GCA_963277665.1 of Viscum album. NCBI lineage: Eukaryota > Viridiplantae > Streptophyta > Magnoliopsida > Santalales > Viscaceae > Viscum > Viscum album. The sequence continues at coordinate 787,120,722 of OY728128.1, read as the reverse complement.
TTGATCATATAGTTCATGTTTTATAGGCCTTCAAAGTCATATGTTTGAAACATTTTTAAGCTTCAAGAAGGAGTCTTTGAAAGCATATAAATTATTTTTAATCAACATTTTTTCGGAAATTATTTTTATTTTCAACTATTTGTAATATTTTTAATCCATGTTTTATGTTTCATTTATGTTGGTTTTATGGCTTATGTTTTATAGACTTTAAAAATCACGTACTTGAAACATTTTTATGTTTTATGTAATTGTCTTTGAAAACATATAAATTATTTTCTAACAACATTTTTTATGAAATTATTTTTCTTTTAAAATATTTGTTATATTTTTAATCCATTTATTATGTTTTATTTATGTTGGTCTTATAGTTTATATTTTATAGTCTTTCAAATTCACATACTTGAAAAAATATTATGTTTCAATTAGTTGTCTTTGAAACCTTATCAATTAATTTCCATCAATATTTTTTCAGAAATTCTTTTTATTTTCAACTATTTCTTATATGATTAATCCATGTTTTAAGTTGAATTTATATTGTTCTTATAGTTTATATGTTATAGTCTTTCAAAGACACATACTTGAAACAGAATCCCTCATTGGAAATGCAGAATGTTCTATGTAGGAAAGGGAAAATCAGAATCCCGCATCGGAAATGCAGAATGTTTTTCAAGGTAAACTCTTTTATAAAAGGGAGCCTTGGGTGAGAGTTTCTATCAGAATCCAAACTGTTGTAATGAAAATACTATTAGTTTTTAAATATTTGATAAATTCTTTTAAAAACTTTATTTTTATTGTTGTTTTGTTTAGTTTAGTTTATATATATATAGATATATAATTATAACAAAAAAAATAAAAACAAAATAAAGTATGTTTAAAACATTTGGTGTTTTAGGGGAATGGAGACATCGTCGATTCCTCCTTTGTGGCATATTTTATGAAATAATTTTAACCCATCATGTTTTAAAAAAATATTTTTTTCATAAACTTATAAAAAAAATCCAACGTTCTCATGAACAAAAATTTATGTGAAGGAGAGTCCTACAAAACATTAGATTTCATGAAGGATAAGGTAACCTATAGGGAAGTCGAAATGTTTTTGACACACTCATATTGTTTTTTGAAGATCTGATTTGTGAAGAAAATGGGATAGTGCTACAAGTATCTCTTGAGTTTGTGGAGAATAACTCGGTGAACATGCACATTTTTTTGTCAATGATAATACATACACTCTATGAGGATAGTGTATTATACATTTTTGTGAAGAATATGAATGCTTATATATTTTTTCATGGCCTATTTGAGAAGGACACGTACTCACCCTTGATATAGTAAGTTGTGTCCCGAATAATTGGTGAGATATTTTGTATGTATGAAGGGTTTGTTTGAGTAGTGTGCAGTGTAGAACAGTGAGAATCACTATTGTAGTGAAGAAATAACACACACAAGAAAAAATTGTAGTGAACATATATCTGAGTGTTCGCAAGGGAGTAAGTTCATGAGAATACATGATACACATGCTTAGAACATAGGAAATGTTTTCATGTGTGTGTGAAAAGAAGGATTGACTAGGAGAAACAAAATAGTGCACACCCATTTGGGTTTGAAAAATTGGCATTGAATGATATTCATTATTTATGCAATATTAATGCATGGAGATTATGTTAATATAATGTTGAATACCCGTAAGGTGTTCTAATTTGTAAGGAAACTATATTGGGGAATTAGAATGTAAACACCACAATCAATGGAATTATTGGCAATGTGTGTATTCTAATTGGCATGAAATAATGTATGCATATAATGAGGAAGATCATGAATTGAATTTTACACGAATAAGAGACATGAAATATATATTTCATGATATGTGTTCAATGTGTTTTTGAGAATAAATTTAAAGCATTATGTTATAAGGAAACTTTCTGTGTATTGAGGAATATTCACTTATTCATTCTGATATTGTAGTGACATGAAGTTGAAGTGATATCTTATAAAAAATTAGAGGAGAATATAGAGCTTAATTTCATGAAGTTTTGTTAATTAAATTCAGTGGTTGTTTAAAACTTTTAGTTGATGTGAGAAAGTGAAGAATCAGTTTATTCTCAGTAGCTCGAAGTGGAAGATCTTTTTTGTATCGTAGTGTCAGCTTCAAGTTCTTATGATGTTTCTTATTGTGTTTGTGTAATGTTTTTAAACACTGGTGGACTACAAGTATACATAACACTAGTGAGATGGCCTTATAATTTTAGAAAAGTTTGAAACCTACCCAAAATGATTTCAAGGTGGTACCTTACCAACCCATTTTTAATTTTTGATTGATTTTTTAGTTGAGTGTATCTATCTTGAATCATCTCGAACACAGAAAGGTCACAGTCACCCACTTCAAGGGAGAACCCTTTAAAAATTCCATGCATTGTGATTCATTTACTTTCTCTCTTTCATGTGGTATAATTGTGTTTGTAGAAAGTGAAAAATCTATCACTCTAACAAGTTGAGAGTTTTGGATTATTAAATAGGGTGAAAGTGAAGAAAATAAAATAAATAAAAATGTGTGTACACTAATTCACCCCCCCCCCCCTCAGTATATATAAGGCCCCAGCCTTAAACATTACTTAATCATGAATTAAATTAATAATTCACAGATGATCTTTTTAGGTTTAGAGTTTTAGATAATTAGGTCATAACTATTACATCTCAAAAGATTACATAGTAGACACTTCTACTAAGTTTCCATAAAATAAAAATAATTCTTAAAAAGAAATAAGTCTAGTTCCATGTTTTAGATATAATGTCTTTCCTTGATCCCATTCTTGACCCTATTCATCTTTAAGTACTGTGGAAAACATTTCAAAAACTTGGGATGAGCATAAAAATCCCAATAAAGGATATACAAAGAAGGAAAACTGTTAGTTTTTCAAAACAACAAGTAAACCATGAGTACTTTACCAAAGTAATACTTTTCACCTTTATGAAGTAGTAAAAACTCATCACTGAATAAAAGACCATTACTTAAACTTTTGTAACAAAAAGATAACCATAAAACCCATAAAAAGAACACATAACATATAAAGGTAACTTGGGACATTAACATAATTAAATGGAATAACCATACGGTCAACTTCCACACATACTTAATGGAATAGCCATACAGCCGACTTCCATACCCAATGCATTAGAGGTTATAACATAACCACCCATAATATTATTCACAGAACCACCTGCCATATGGTTTATCACGTAACCACCCATAAAATGTCCAAGTACCATCATTTCACATAAAATGTTGAAAATATAAACATTTCAATAACAACATTTCATTTGCAATCACAATAAGTAATTCCAAGATATTGAATTAATTAATCCATTTTCAAAAATCATTTAAAATAGATTTTTGAATCAAAGTGTCCGACACCACTTTGAAGCGTTTAGTGGAATTAATATTTTAAAACATTAATGTCCATATAAATAAATACTGAAAACCATTTTTGAAGACATGGACATTAAAGATAAAGATTTAGAATAATGAATCTTTAAAACATTTAAAACGATATTTTTGTTAAAAAGTTTTTAACAAAATGAGAGACTCTTGAATAAAAATAGTAGCGGAATATCATTTAATACAAACTTTATAATATCATGAGAATAAATGGATTCATGATATAATATTTCAAAGGATAGTATACACACCATATAAGAGTGAATTGCTGCATAACAACAATGAAGTCTCAATGGAAATGTAAACTGATATGAAATCCATTATAAAGATGGTATCCTTGAATTAAGCATAAATATATCACATAATTATGTGTGAGAAATATAAATACTCCCAATATAAGTTGATATTATGTGTGAAACAATCCGAGTACATTCACACATAATCTTGTAAAAACAAAACCAATGACATAGATATTTAACTCAATGAAAAGAGATTGAGTTATGATTTCCCATAGAAGTTCGTATGAATTTTTCAATGATATTATTATGTGTAGAAATATTATTTCCACACAAAGGTTTGTGTAAATTAAAACATAGAGATTACACACATAATATTGGCATAATAAAACCAAGAAGTAGAGGTTTAACCCAGTGAATTGAAAGTGGGTTAAGAAGTTCCCTTACAGAAATCTGACAGCCTAACAGCATCACTTTAAAATTCAGAAAATGAGTTGATGAGAGGTAAAATGTTATCTCATCACTTGGATTTAAAATTTACATAAATAAGGATATATAAGAACATATCCCAATATAATAGTATGTGAATCAAATAACATAACAAAAGAAGTCTTTTAAAAAGAGGAGGGTGAAAGGTCCCCTTACCGAGTTGGGTAACTTTCAAAACGTACACCCCATGGAAGAAGGGTCATACAATGAATATGTAAATACCCATAAATTAAATTATACTAAAAAACGTGTATAATAGTGGGAAATACATACACCACTCAAAGGAATTAGTGGCAAACGTAGCATAAATATCACAGGAATAAAAGTGAGATGAAAAATCCCTTACGAAAACTCGGCAGCCAAACGGCGCCACTTAAAACATCCAAAAATGGATTTATGAGATCAAATAGGGTCTCGCATAATATGAACATAAAAATTATAGTATGAATAATATAAAATAACATCCCCAAACACAAGAAATATGAGCTTAAAAGAAATGACATAAAATATAGTACTTAAAAAGAAAGAGGGAGGTTGGATCCCTCACCTCAAGTCTGACTTGTCGTGTTAGTTTCTTCATATTCTTGAATAATAAACTTTGGTAAATTTATAATTTCTCAAGTACCTATTTTAAAGATTATTATTCAGTTCATATCACATATTATAAAGTTATAATAATTGGTTAATAATGTGAGTTCATATCAGACGTTTTTGTCGATGTTTGGTACATGAGTCAAAAATGAACTTGTTTGAAAATAAATGTCCATGTAGTTATAAGTAAATCATCTCCAGAATAGTATTAATGATTTAAATATCATATATATCTAGTACATATTCATTTTATACTACTCCATAACATTTGGATATAAAAATAAATGAAATGCACCGTTCATAGAGACGGTAGGCCGTACGTACGCATGAACGCTATTTTCATTTCTTTGTCATATTAGTGGAATTAAAAATAATTGAGAGATATATATATTATAATTCCATTATAATATATAAGTTATATAGGTCACATGTGTTCATTAATTTCATTCTTTATACATTCCACGTATTGCATGAACGAGTCACATCACTTGAGGGGGCGGTAGTCCACACTTCCTCGTATTAAATTATCGCATTTGCACAACATGAAAAGCATAAAGTCATGTTTTAAATATAAAAATCAGAAGAATATAGAAAACATAAATACCATATATATCTTATATTAATTATATTGACATCATAATGGACAACATGAAAGGTGTTGAGAGAAGATTGAACGATCATCTTTTCGTGAGGTAGAAATTCACCATCCACAGAAACAGTATGTTCTTTAACCATTAGACGAAGGTGTGTGTAATTGTAGCTCGAATAAATCACATAACAACATCCTAGTATATTTAATATAATTTTTTTGTTACAAAATAAATGAATAAAAAGATTTTAGGGGGTTGGAGAAGCAAAATAAAACAAAAGAACATTAAAGAAAACTTTACCTTTAAATCGGGCAACTCCCTTTGGTTTGAACCAAAAGGGTTTCTTGAAGAGCTTTTTGCCGAAGTTGAGGATTTAATTATGAATAGAGAGATGTGGAGAGATTAAAAGGGAAGGGGTTGGCCGAGACAAAGGCTTGAGAGTTGTGGGTAAGGAGGTAGAGGTGGGGGCCTTTTGTAAGAGGAGAGGAGGGGCACTCTTGGAAAGTCAAAAAAAGGTTACATTATTTTCAAATGAGTATCGGATTTTAAAGGTCCCACAATGATATATTTCAAGGATTAGGTGATAAGGGTTTTAATTCCACCCATCCAATAGGTTTTTGATATTTTTAGGTCTTAGATTTTACATTATCTTTTCATTTTATTTAAATCGTTGAATAATGAGGTAATCGCGGCATCATCATGATGTCATAAATAATTTAATTTATTTTATGTCTAAAAATTATAAAAAAAATACTATGATGTAGGAAATCATTTTATCTTTCCAATTACTATTTATAGTGAAACATCTGACTTATATAACCCCATGTAAAAATTGTTTTAATAAAACAATACATGTTTATGTCATTTTTACTTGTACTTTAAATAAAAGGCATTAATATCATTATCTTACCCAAGTGGCTCCATGGGGTCCCAAAAATCGACCCATGGGTTGTCTTGGTCAGCCATGACTCATCCAATAGCGTTAGGACAAGTGTCAAGATATTTTCATTTTATTATAATATCATTTTTACATTATATCATACAAATTACCTTTAATCGCTTTTAATAAAACTTAAAAGTTACTATTCACCAAAAAATATTTTAATCTCATTGAAAAACATTTTACTTCCTAATTAGAAACATGTATGTCGGATTTTTGAAAATCAATTCACAGAAGTGGTAAATTTTCATTTAAACGAGAAATCAGTTTCTTTAACTACCACTTAGTTGTTTCACTATTCATCAAAATTGATGTTTTTCAGAAAAATACCAAAAATTCACCCTAAGCTATATTTGATAATCCGAATTCAAAAATGATTTCTATTTTACAAAATTCAAAACATATAAGTTTCATTAATTAATTTAATAATTAATTCCCGGTGTCAAAACAAATAGCGAGTTTTTAAGAAATAATATCTATTAAAAGATTAACACTAGTTTAAGTCTAATATCAAAATGAAATTAATTCCAATGACCACCATTTGATTAAATAGTAAAAATGTATTCTAAATACACTTTAATATCAATTAAAAATACAATCTATCCATATAAATAAATCAGATTAAAAGGTTTTTTTGAATTAAAATGCAATATTTTCACTAAAAATGATCTTTATCGAAAAAATAACAAAAATTTACACAAAGTAAATTTTTATTTCCAGATTCTAAAAAAGGATTTTATTTTGTCAAATAAAATATATAAAATTTTCAAAATTATATTTAAAAATGGTTCTCCATCTAAAGGCGGTTAATCGTCCTTTTAAATAATATTAGAAGATTTATGCTTAAAATTGGATTCATTTTCATTTTATGCCTCTAACATTTATTGGATAAAAGTAAAAATATTTGAAAAGCATATATAATCATTTTTTAGTTAGTTCCATTCTTTAACTCCATTACAATGGCTAGGTGTTAACTACCATTTAAAATAATATTACTTTATTATTAGAATGCAATGTAAGATTTCAAAGGAACTTGTTGTCGCATATTGCGTACGCCATCGAGTATAGCGTTCCCTTTAAAGTAATATTAACATTTTATTCACAAATATTGATAAAAATTAGAATTTAATATTATTTATTTACCTGGGATGTTACATACTTCCCCCCTTTTGGGAATTGTGTCCTCTCAATTTCAAAATTTGGCTTGGAAACTCCATTGAATGTCCCACATAGGAACAAGAGTCAGTAAAACTATCACTTAAAACGAATGGGAGAGAAGTACAAAGGTCACCCTAGTTAACCCATACTAGGATTCCAAGTATGAAAATATGGATATGGAGGAAAAACAAAGGGTCATGTTCTGATGGATTGTGATAGTAAACATGTCTAGGAGAAAGTTAACCATAAGAAAATCACAATCTTGTGATGGGTTAAACGGTATTCGATTCCCTAGTAGGAAAAGTTAACAGAAAACATTTTTTTTAAGTTACTCTTAATTGAGGAATTTATTTTTGAGCTTAACTAAATCATAATGAATCATACTTACTTGTCACGTAGACTTTCAACTTTTAGAAGATTCCTTAATCAAAATCATATTTTCTTCAAAAGATGAGTATTTAGGAAGGCTTGTTCGCATTAAGAGTACTATAATCAACTTCATGAGAATCACCTAATCCACAAAAGAGAACTATATATTTATCATGTCTTTAGATATCAACCAAAACCAAACCAAAAAGTTTAGTATGGGATCAGTTAATACCCAAAAAGGATATTTTTGTTTACAAAAAGAAAAACTACTCGTAATCTCCAAAAATTTTCCAACAAAACCCAAAGTTCAACAAAGACCATTAAATAAAAAACTATCCATAAAATTCTCCAAATTAATCCAAACTAAGATTGAAACCCAAATCTCTGAAGGATTTAATCACATTGTCTTCCAATGTAAATCTTAACATTTCTCTCCAGATAACACCAGTTACTCTTAAAGTCTCACATTGAAAAGTAATTAGCCTAATCACATATTCTCCATGATAGGATAATCATTTCCATGGATAACCCAAAATAAACTTATTCTTGATTCATAATATCATCTAACTATAAATAAATAGTCAAACTAACCAGGGACTTCACGTAGTCCAGTGGTAGGAAATAAATACAAGTTGCACTTTGGTTGTGGGTTCGATTCTTGTTGCTTCGTCCGACGTGATAGGTTGTCACAAGGTCTGTGTGTTGTCCTTTTTCAAAAACTATATAATTCTTAAAACACTCCTAAAAAAGATATAAATTCATCAAAAATAACCATAACATATTTTAACCTCAAGTTTATCTCATTCCTTTCGTATTACATCATATCATGTAGTAACCCATAAATACCTCAAAGTAAGGATCATATAAACCCTAATGGTTACCTTTATTATTATTACCTGATCATCCACATCAAGTTGGTCATCTCGTACATGATGCATTAGAGAAATCACCAAGGTTCAAGTGGTTGATCATGACTTTTTGATAGTTGGTTTATAACAACCATGAGATTCCTCATTGAATCCCCCATTTCATCCAGTCTCTTAATCAGAGAACCACCACAGTTTCCTTCAAACCCATTGTCACTTTGGTTCCTACTAGATCCACCCATTTACTAAAAACAGAAAAGTCAATGTGAGTATATCAACAAAACCATCATGTACAAATGAGTAAGATAAACACTAAGATATACTTACTCATTCACATTATCGAAAACTAGGACTCTTTCTGAAATACTAACCATTATGGTAATGTCACTTTTTCTTAGAGAATACTCTAACCTCTAATGTTATCCAAACTGACCTCTGAAACCAACTATAAGGCCCAGCCTTAGACATTACTCAATCATGAATTAAATGAATAATTCACATAGAGGATCTTTTCAGGTTTAGAGTTTTAGAGAATTAGATCATAACTATTACATCTCAAAAGATTACATAGTAGACACTTCTACTAAGTTTCCGTAAAATAAAAAAAACTCTTAAAAAGAAACAAGTCTAGTTCCATGTTTTAGATAGAATGTCTTTCCTTGATCCCATCCTTGACCCTATTAATCTTTAAGTCCTGTGGAAAACATTTCAAGAACTTGGTATGAGCATAAAAATCCCAGTAAAGGATATACAGAGAAGGAAAACTGTTTTTTTTTTCAAAACAACAAGTAAACGTTGAGTACTTTACCAATGTAATACTGTTCACCTTTATGAAGTAGTAAAAACTCTTCACTGAATAAAAGACCATTACTTACCCTTTTGTAACCAAAATATTACCATAAAACCCATATAAAGAACACATAACATATAAAGGTAAATTGGGAAATTAACATAATTAAATGGAATAACCATAAAGTCGACTTTCACACATACTTAATGGAATAGCCATACGGTCTACTTCCATACACAATGCATTGGAGGTTATAACGTAACCACCCGTCCTGATCTTCACAGTACCACCCGTCACATGGTTTATCACATAACCACCCATAAAATGTCTATGTACCTTCATTATATATAAAATATTGAAAATATAAAAATTTCAATAACAACATTTCATTTGCAATCACAATAAGTAGTTCCAAGATATTGAATTAATTAATCCATTTTCAAAAAATCATTTAAAATAGATTTTTGAATAAAAGTGTCTCATACCACTTTGACGATTTTAATGGAATTATAATTTGAAAAAATTAATGTCCATATAAATAAATAATGAAAACCATTTTAAAAATATGGACAATAAAGAAAAATATTTAGAATAATGAATCTTTAAAAAATTTAAAACGATATTTTTGTTAAAGAGTTCTTAACAAAATGAGAGACTCTTGAATACAAATAAATGTGGAATAAAATTTAATAAAAACTTTATAATATCATGAGAATAATGGGATTCATGATATAATATGTCAAAGGACAGTATACACACCATATAAGAGTGAATTGGTGCATAACAACAATGAAGTCTCAATAGAAATGTAAATTGAGATGAAATCCATTATAAAGATGGTATCCTTAAATTAAGGATAAATCTATCACATAATTATGTGTGAGAAATATAAATACACCAAATATAAGTGGATATTAATTGTGAAACAATCAGAGGACATTCACACATAATCTTGGAAAAACAAAACCAATGACATAGATATTTAACTCAATGAAATAAGATTGATTTATGATTTCCCGTACAAGTTAGTAAAAATTTAACAATGAGATGATTATGTGTAGAAATAATATATCTACACAATGGTTTGTGGAAATTAAAACATATATATTCCACACATAATCTTGGAATAATAAAATCAAGAAGTAGTGGTTTAACCCAAAGAATTGAAAGTGGGTTAAGAAGTTCCCTTACAGAAATCTGACAGCCTAATGACGTCACTTTAAAATTCAGAAAATGAGTTGATGAGAGAAAAAATGGTATCTCATCACTTGGATGTAATATTTACATAAATAAGGATATATAAGAACATATCCCAACATAATAGTATGTGAATAAAAATACATAACAAAAGAAGTCTTTTAAAAAGAGGACGGTGAAAGGTCCCCTTACCAAGTTGGGTAACTTTCAAAACATACACCCCATGGAAGAAGGGTCATAGAATGAAGATGAAAATGCCCATAAATAAAATTATACTACACAAAGTGTATAATAATGGGCAGTACATACACCAATCAAATGAAATAGTGTAAAATGTATCATAAATGTCACGAGAATAAAAGTGAGATGAAAAATCCCTTACGAAAACTCGGCAGCCTAACGGCGCCACTTAAAACTTACAAAAATGGATTTACGAGATCAAATAGGGTCTCTCATAATATGAAAATAAAAATTAATGTATGAAGAATATAAAATAACATCCCCAAACATAAGAAATATGAGCATAAATAAAATGACATAAAAGAGAGTACTTAAAAAGAAAGAGGGAGGTTGGATCCCTTACCTCAAGTCTGACTTGTCTTGTTCGTTTCTTTATATTAATGAATAATAAACTTTGGTAAATTTATAATTTCTTAAGGAACTCTTTTAAATATTATTATTCAGTTAATATCACATATTATAATGTTATAATAATTGGTTAATAATGTGAGTTCATATCAGACGTTTTTGTCGATGTTTTGTACATGAGTCAAAAATGAATTTGTTTGAAAATGATTGTCCATGTAGTTATAAGTAAATCATCTCCAGAATAGTATTAATGATTTAAATATCATATATATCCAGTACATATTCATTTTATACTACTCCATAACATTTGGAGATAAAAATAAATGAAATACACCGTTCATGGAGACGGTAGGCCGTACGTACGCATGAACGATATTTTCATTTCATTGTCGTATTAATGGAATTAAAAATAATTGGGAGATACATATATTATAATTCCAGTATAATATATATGTTATATAGTTCACATATGTTCATTAATTTAATTCTTTATACATTCCATGTATTGCATGAACGAGTCACATCACTTGAGGGGGCGGTAGTCCACACTTCCTCGTATGAAATTATCGCATTTGCACAACATGAAAAGCATAAAGGCATGTTTTAAATATAAAATTAATAAGCATATAGAAAAACTAAATACCATATATATCGTATATAAAATATAGTGACATCATAATGGCCACCATGAAAGGTGTTGAGAGAATATTGAACAATCATCATTTCGTGAGGCAGAAATTTTCCATCCACAGAAACAATATGTTCTTTAACAATTAGATGAAGGTGTGTGTAATTGTAGCTCAAATACTTCATATAACAACATCCTAGTATATTTAAGATACTGGTGTTGTTACAAAATAAATGAATAAAAATATTTTAGGGGATTGGAGAAGCAAAATAATACAAAAGAACATTAAAGAAGACTTTACCTTTAAATCGGGTAATGCCCTTTGGTTTGAACCAAAAGGGTTTCTTAAAGAGCTTTCTTCCCCAGGTGAGGATTCAATGTTTAATAGAGGGATTTAGAGAGATGAAATGGTCAGGGTTTGGCTGAGACAAAGGCTTGAGAGGTGTGGGTAAGGAGGTAGAGGTGGGGGCCTTTTATAAGAGGAGAGGAGGGGCACTCTTGGAAAGTCAAAAAAAAGTTACATTATTTTCAAATGAATTTCGGATTTTAAAGGTCCCAAATTTATATATTTTTAGGATATGGTGATAAGAGTTCTAAATCCACCCATATAATAGGTTTTTAACATTTTTATGTCTTAGATTTTATATTATCTTTTCATTTTATTTAAATCGTTAAATAATGAGGTAATCGAGGCATCACCATGATGTCATAAATAATGTAATTTATTTAATGTCTAAAAATTATAGAAAAAATACTATGATTTAGGAAATCCTTTTATCTTTCCAATTACTATTTATATTAAAAAATATTACTTGTATAACCCCATGTAAATATTGTTTTAGTAAAACAATACATGTTTGTGTCATTTTTACTTTTACTTTAAATAAAAGGCATTAATGTCATTATCTTACCCAAGTGGCTCCATGGGGTCCCAAAAATCGACCCATGGGTTGTCGTGTTCGCCCATAACTCATCCAATAGGGTTAGGACATGTGTCATGATATTTTCATTTTATTGTAATAACATTTTTACCTTAAATCACACTAATTACCTTTAATCGCGATTAATAAAACTTAAAAGTTACTATTCACCAAAAATTATTTTAATCTCATTGAACCACATTTTACTTCCTAATGACAACCATGTATGTCGGATTTTTGAAAATCAAATCACAGAAGTGGTAAAGTTTCATTTAAACGAAAAATCAGTTTCTTTAACTACCACTTAGTGGTTTCACTATTCATCAAAAATTGAAGTTTTTCAGAAAAATACCAAAAATTCACCCTAAGATATATTTGACACTCCGAATTCAAAAATGATTTCTAGTTTACAAAATTCAAAACATATAATTTGAATTAATTAATTTAATAATTAATTCCCGATGTCAATACAAATAGCGTGTTTTTAAGAAACAATATCTATTAAAAGATTAACACTAGTTTAAGTGCAATTTCAAAGTGAAATTAATTCCAATGACCACCATTGGATTAAATGGTAAAAATATATTCTAAATACACTTTAATCTCAATTAAAAATATAATCTATCCATATAAATAAATCAGATTAAATGGAGGTTTTGAATTAAAATGCAACATTTTCACTAAAAATGATCTTTATCGGAAAAATAACAAAAATTTACACAAAGTAAATTTTGATGTCCAGATTCTAAAGAAGGATTTTATTTTTTCAAATAAAACATATTAAATTATCAAAAGTATATTTAAAAATGGTTCTCCATCAAAAGGCGGTTAATCGTCCTTTTAAAGAATATTAGAAGATTTATGCTTAAAATTGGATTCATTTGCATTTTACGCCTCAAACATTTATTGGATAAAAGTAAAAATATTTGACAAACATATATAATCATTTTATAGTTAGTTCTGTTCTTTCCCGCCATTATAATGTCTAGGCGTTAACTACCATTTAAAATAATATTACCTTATTATTAGAGTGCAACGTAAGATTTAAAAGGAACTCGTTGTCGCGTAATGGGTACGCCATCGAGAATAGCATTCCCTTTAAAGTAATATTAACATTTTATTCTCAAATATTGATAAACATTATAATGTAATATCATTTATTTACATGGGATGTTATAGTATAACCGCACGATCCACTAGGAACTTCATGGTATTGGTTTGGGGTTATTATCACCTTAAATCTTACTCCTTATACTCATATTGATTGTAATGTTTCCCAAGATCATGATTTATATAGCCTCAATTCTAGTATCCAGCCTATGGCCAACTAGCTCCATAAATGGGGTGTTATTATATATCTTTCTATATTTTTGTCTCAGGAGGGGTACCATTGGATGGAGGGGTTATTATACAGTGGTATAAGAAATAACTATTAAGATATATGATTGATTTTAGTGTAAGTAACAGGTGCGGATTCATATATTGTTAGGGAAATTTTATCATCTAGGCTTAGTGATTGTTGTAAACAAGGGATAATGAATAAGACACACAATTTTTTGGAAACCTATGATCTGATGTAAGGACCAGATGATTTAATAAATATTCTAAGTAAAGTGATTTTTCATTTAATATTGAGATCAAGCTAATGATCATGTATCATTATTTTCTTCACATATTCTTGAATATGTTGGATAATGGAGAATATGTTTAAATGAATTATTTATTTAACCATAAAATCTACTTTTATCCTATTTTTAGGAGTCACAAATGGTTTTTCTTTAACAGATATGTCACCAGGTTGATTTTCCTGTTAGGTTTTCAATAAATATTTTCACTTGGATGTTCCTACTGATTGCTAGAGATTGGACGTCGATGATGATGGGACTTGGAGGACAAACCTAGTCTTTCAATAGCAGGGTAAAGAAGTTTGAGGGTTCTATTTAAGACCATGAGAATGATGATTGGCTGGAATAGGTGGAAATATCCTTTTATACTATTCATGAATAGAAAGAGAACTGGGTTTCTTTAGCTATGAGGATGTTGTGAGGGTCCAATCAGCAGTGGGGGATTGTGTTCCATTTCGATCGCGTGGAGTGTGTTGTTTCATGGGAAAAGTTCAAGGATCAGTTTCAGTTAGTATTTCTATCATTTATCACTAAGGTAGATTATCTATGGGATATCTTTACCCTTAAATAAGGTAGTTATAGTGTTTTATATATTATCATCCGCTACAAGAAACATCTATTTTATGTTTTCAACCTTCTACCAGATAATGAGTCTAAGAAGAGTCATTTTATAGTGTGTTTTCATCTAGAGATCGAATGATGTGTCACTTTATTTATGTTGATTTTACATACTGAGGTACTATACTGCTACTGATAGTTCTTATATCAGCTCTAGAAATTGCTTTTAATAGCACTTTTTTGGCATTGTAAATCTAAGCGAAGTTAAAGGGAGGTCCCTTTTATCAACGCTAAAAAAAGTGCTGATAATATTAAAAAATTGTAAAAACAAATTAAAAAAATCCAAAAAATGGTGAACCCTTTCAACAGTTCCCACGAACCCATTTCAACAACACTCGCCAACACCCCCCCCCCCCCCCCAAACACACACACACACATCTACCCACTCCTACAATCCATCCTTTAACAATGCTAGGCCCCCGCTGCACCTACGTCTTCACCCCTGCCACTCCCTGGATTTGAACTCAAGACCTCTTCCCTATGCACTGAACACTTTACCACTCCCCCATGCTACTTTGTTCTCCATTTAATTATATATAGATATATATATATTAATATCTATTTATAACTATTTATTTAGACATATATAGTTATATTTTTTCGTATATTCATTTGTATATTAATATATATTTAGTTATATATTTATTCATTTATTAATATTTATTTGTAATATTAATTATAAATACATTTATAAAATATTTTTGTGTGTGTGTTTATAAATAAATAAATAAATAAGTACATATATACAATATACATACACATGTATATATATATATATTATATATATGTGTATCTGTAAGTACAATTATAAATATTAATAAATATTTAAATTATTATTTATTAATATGTTTATTTATATGTTAGAATATATATATATAATATAAATCAGTTTTCTAAAACAAGCACACACACACACACACTAATATATATGTGTGTGTGTGTGTGTGTCTAGACACACGCACACACACACATTGTATTGGAATAAAAAATTTCAAATTTTGTATTTTAAATAAAATGGATATTGGTTTTTATTTAGATTAGGGTTCTATATTAATAAATATATTTTATATGTAAATATGTTTAATTAATTATTTATAAAATTAAATTTCTTTGTGTGAATATATAAAAAAATCTGTATATATCGATATATATTTGATTATAAATAACAGTAAATTATGAAAAATTATAAAATTTCAGAACCATTATATCAATATGAATGTAATACCTGTTAATAGATTTAGACCCCACTAAAAAAGAACAAAAATACACCCATAAATGAGCCTGAAAATCCATCAAATGTAAAAATATTGGGGTACGTCGACTATAAAATTGGTTTTGGAGGCCTTCTGGGACTTTAGGCCTTGAAAAAACCTTGACAATGGTCCTCCTCAGTCATAGTGGCGTTGAGATCATCGGAATCTTTGATTTGATATGTGTTGGAGCTCAAACAGACTCCTGGATCTAAAGTTATGACCGTTTGTAGTTTGAGATGTTTTTTAGCTTAATTTAGATATTTTATTTATTTATTTTATATTAAAATTGTTTTTAAATGACTATTATTCGATAAAAATAAAAAAAATATTATTTGAAAATATTTTATAAATTATTTCATAAGCTTTTTTTACTAAATATCTTATATATAAAGTTTAAATTTTTATTATTCTTATCTAAAACACATTTTAAAATTTTATATTATATTTATCTCAATATCAATATTTTAATATATTTATATATTAATTTTAATGATTTTGTTTGAAATACACCCTTTATTAGTGCTAGTAAAAAAATTTCTCAAAAGGGGGTCTTTATCAGCGCTCTTAAAAAACCGCTGATAAAACCCCTCTTTAACAAGACTGATAAAGGGGTACTGTAAATAGTGATTTTTAGCACTGATAAAAGTACCATTTATCAACACTTTTTTTACGGTTGTTAAAGGGTACTCCCTTTATCCGTGCTTTTTTTAGCGCTATTAAAGGACTGGCACTGTGAAAACCCAAATATGTGGTACTGCTAGTGAAGGCATAGGTCATTGATTGGATATTGGATAGGAAAATATCTACATGAGATGGGAGTCACAATGATTTTCAATGAGGAAATTTTTTGGTTGGGATTCCTCAATTTTATATACCGAAAAAGAATTATCAGTCATTAAGGTGCATGTTTTATCCTTCTTTAACTCATTTTTCTAAGGATAGAATTTCTTGGGAAACTACCAATGGTTGAGGAGTGGTTTTTTTCTATTATAGACACCATGTACATCAAAAGTGATAATTTTCAACCTGCATTCTACTCAAAACCCATCCTCTATAGTATTATCAGTCAATGAAGAACCATTATTGGGTCATATCATCTTATGAAAAGTAGAAATGGGATATGATATGTGGATGACATCCTCATTATATCCATCATCTATAAGGACAATGAGCAGATCATAGACATAGTGGTGACCACTATCAGGTCTATAGAGGTTGTGGAGGTAGATGTGCTTATTTTTATGTTTTAGTGCTGCTATTGATGGGTAATAATGATTCATTCTACGGTAATATCTATGAGGTTTCTACTTTGGATTATGCCTTGTTTTATTTAGGTGCTAGACACTCCTTTATTTCACTCACTTTAGTAAAATATTTTGGACTTGAAGGGGAGTGACTTCTGGTACCCTGGGTGTTGACTATACCAACTGGTGTTTAATTTATCATATATGATGTGTGAATATATTGCGAACTAGTGATAAGTTAGCATCGCTCTTAGAGAGATTTCCTATATTTGCAGATACTTGCATAAAATTTCATCATTGGTTTGGGTTGGTTATAATAGATGCTATGAATCATGGGTTTCTTTAGTAGGTACATCATATTCTATGATGCTGATTGTAATAATGTGATTTTCATTGGAAAATGTGACCCCTAGAATGGTTGTTGGACTATTGAGTCACTATCTTCTTTGATGCTTGAGCTAATTATAGGGTATATGTATGATTAGTAGGAGGATTTTTCTTGGTGGTAGCAGAATGCACCAATTTATTCCTTAAAGAGGTTGTGGTGGTACCCACTCAAATATAGATTATATTTGGGATGGCTATGAAACTAAGGATTCTATTATATCAATGTTTCCTTATTAAAAGACCAATTTTCTATTACAGAAGATATGAATTAAGATTTTAATCACATGAGGATTATTAATTTGGTTTCAATTTCACCTTGGGTATCTCTAGCTTTATTTGAAAAGAAGGATGATATAATTATATGATTATACGTTAATTATTTATTATTACATAAGGTGACGGTGAAAACCAACTACCTTATCCCATATATTGATGATTTATTTGATTTATTTAAGGACTCAAGTTGGTTAGGAAAGAATAAATTGTGATATAGATATCATCATATGTGAGAAAAGTATGAGGTTATACCAATGACTACATTTGATGTTGTTCTGGGAATTAAAATTCTATTTTTATTTCATTCAATGTTAGAAATTCTCTAGTTGTGTTCATTGGGTTGATGAATATAGTGTTCTATGATATTCTAGACAAGTTTATATGGTTATTTATTCAAGGAATATTTTTTTTTAATTGTTTGAGGAGGTTCAAATAGAGATTTTTTAGCCTTTTTTGGAATAATTTGGTTTCATTAGCTATTCAGAAAGTTATGCGAATGTGATTTATAGGCTTATGAGGTTCATTTCGTGGGAAATGTTTTATCTTGGTGTTGATTAGACATAGATCCTTTAACAATTGAGGTGTTTGTTTCTTGGGTATCCCCCAAGAATGTTAAATAGGAATAATGTTTCATTATTCAAGATAGATATTACCAGTGGTTTGTAACATACTTCTCCTAGATTGTGAATCCTATGAAAAAATTTACTAGAAAGGATTAGGTGTTCATATAGACTGAAAAATGTTAGGCTACTTTTGAGTATTTAATATGGAATTTGGTAAGTGCTCAGACACTTTATCTACCATATGAAGGAATATCATTTTAGGTTTACTGCATAGTTTCATGTATTGTCTTGGGATCCATATTGATGAAAGAGAGGGTGGTTATATCTTATGGGTATTTCAAGTTTCAAGCTCATGAATGTAACTATGATACCCGTGATCTTATTTTTTTTCAGAAGTGTTTTCATTGAATGTTTTTATGAAAAACCATATTTTTTATACATTTTATTTGTGATTTTTTGCATATATATATACATAATACAACCCAAAAACAACATGTGGCCTATATTATTTGGGTAATTTGGTAAATATAATATTAACATGAAATATTATTACAAATACATAAACTAATACTCTGTAACATTCCCTTTAATCTCATGGATCTTCAAAAACTCCACGACCTAACCTAGGGGTGCACATAAAAAAAGGTGAGATATAAAGCCCAGTAAGGGAATAATAAAGGAATAAAATGATGATATTAATATAAGTGAGTTCATAAGAATATTAATAAGACATAAAATTGGTTATTATCATAAACCTAAACATTAAAGCATGATATATTATGATAACATAAAGGAAACATAGAAATGTGGAAGTAACATAAAACATGAAATCATTGACATAAGTAAAGAATAACTACCATGAAATAATAACATATTGTTATTAAGATATCCTCCCTTACACCATAAATAGTAATTCATTAGGTAAAAACATTAACTAGTGCATTGGAGGGCTATATAATTTTGATCCAACCTGTCTGATTCATAACATGTACATGCATATGTGTGCTGCACAGAACATTTAACACAAGGATTTATTTCATCACTTTTAAACCCAAGATTATGTATCTTGGTTTAAATATTTGTAATTATCCAATAAATGAATTATAGTTACGTATAGGTGAATATATTTGACTGGAAATGGGGATGGGAATTTACTATATAAAAGTTTTTAATGGAATATTGCAGGTTAAATTCAGCAGCATAATGGGTGTACATGAAGATTCATAGAAGGGATAAATGACAGTGAAATGGGTCTATAATTATTATAAAATAATAATAATTGTAAATGGTTTATTTGAAAACATATCTGAATATGAACAATTAAAATTTAATGGAATAATATAAATAATTTTCTTGGATAGAGAGAAAGAGAGGATCCCATACCTAGAGAGGGAACTTATAAAATCCTAGGAAGAGATTCTTAAGAGCTTGGTGGAACCTTGGGAAGGGAAGAGTAAGTTAATTCCCTAATTTATTTGAGTGAAAAATAATGAAAAGTTCGGTGGGTTCATATAGAAAATGAGCGTCGAATTCTATATTAATTTTTAAACATAGGTTTTGGACTCTATAAAAGAAATTAATCCAAACCCCAAACCATTACACTTTTTAATAACGGTTTTTACAAATAAGGAGTGGATTTAAATATTTTATAGGGATAAGAACCAAAATAATTAAAATAATACCCCTAGTGATGTGGAAGTGAGTCATGTTTATCAAGAGTTTATTTTAAAACCCTAAAATATAATATATATTTTGGAATATTAATTAAGTGTTTATAAATTTTATTAAATAATTTTAAAAACATATTATTTAATTGGGGAAACATAATTTTTTCCAATTATAATCTTTATAAAATTTATTACATAACTTTTGGGCTTTAATGATGTCATATTATATATTGTATAATTATATAACATTTCATTTTTACCCCAAAATTTAGGTGTCTCATAAAATTATGAAAGAATCACTATAGGTTAATTTTGGTATTCTAATTTAAAAATATTATATATTTTGTCAAAATAATTCTCTAAAAATGAGAATTTATACTTTTTAATCAAAAATCCCCATTTATTAAAAAATACAAGTTTTTTACAATAATAGTTTTCTGAAACATAAAAAAATACATTTGAATTTATAAAATTATATTATCATTTTTATTTATTAAATATTATATGAAAATAATTATTTATAAAAAATAATTTATTTCCAAAAATCCTGATTTCATCAAAACGTGTGTCTTGATTAAAACTATATATTCTCCAAAAATAGAATTTGTGCCTCATAATATCAAAATCCAATTTGTATCAAATTCATTATCTAATCATTTAAAATTAATAATAAAAGGAATAATTATAATAATTATTTTAGTGAAGGAATATATAAAAAAATTGTGGTTGTGATCTAGATACATATCCCATTGTTACACTAGTGAATTCCCTTAGCGTAAACTGTTTGATGGTGTGATTTTCTTTGGGTGGTTTGGTGAACATGGTTTGGTTCGTGATATCAATGTTCTTATAGTCCTCCCCTAAATAGTTTCACTCATGCTTTCTTTGTTGAATCACAACATGGGAATGGTAAAGGGAAAGGACCAATGATTTTATCTCCCTAATATATTCTCTAAATGGGTTTTACAAGATACAATCCAAGTGATCAAGGACATTACTTCTTCTTTCTGTGTCAATAGGACATTATCATAACCCTTAATTTATTGATCATAATGGT
Organism: Viscum album; assembly: GCA_963277665.1. Taxonomy (NCBI): domain Eukaryota; kingdom Viridiplantae; phylum Streptophyta; class Magnoliopsida; order Santalales; family Viscaceae; genus Viscum; species Viscum album. The sequence continues at coordinate 787,099,237 of OY728128.1, read as the reverse complement.
AACTACAAAATTGATATATTATCAGTTATTCTGATGCTTAATGTTATTTTAAATCCAATCACTCATATAACAAATGTATATCATAAGTTTTCTATAATTATAATACTTAATAATGAATTTATTCATTGAATAAAATAATTTCATATATAAAATTTCATGTCATTATATTATTACCCTATTAAGAAAATTCACCCTTGAATGTTTCAATTTATGCACTAAAATAGATGTGGTTACTTCTATTTTGTCAACTCTTCCAGTTCCCATTTCACTTCCTCAAACTTGTGGTCTACCACATTACTATAAATGGGTGATTTATCATGTTTTGTAGAACTATTTACCCATCATCTATGATCTTCACTGGATACTCCTCATATGAAATATCATTATCCAACGGTACTCCATCTAGATTCATTACATGTGAGGGGTGTGATATGTACTTCATCAAGAGGGATACATGGAACACATCATGTATTTAAGATAGGTTAGGCAGGAGTGTTAGATGATATCCCACATATCCAATATAATAAGGATCTCAAAGGGGGCGATATATCTTTAACTAAGATTTTCATTCTTCTCAAACCTCATGACCTTATTCTTTAGTTTTATTTTAAGGAACACTTTATCTCTATCCTAAATCTCTAGGTATTTTCTATGATTATATCTACAAATGTTTTGTCTATAATGTGAGAATTTCATATAAAGATGAATGGTTGGAAAATTATCTATCACTTCTTGGATAATATCAGTTAACATCACTTTTCACCCTCCTAATTCATCCTAGTATGTCAAAGTATGAAACCACTTCCAACAAAGATTGTAATAAGGTTCCATGTGAATGAAAGAATGGAAATTATTGTCATATTATAACTATACTAGGGAAAGGTGTTGATCCAAGCATACATGGAAATACAATAAACATGATATCATCACATCCTATAGAGTTTGAATTATCCTTTCAGAGAGCCCATATGTATGAGTGTGATAAGCAGTGTTGAAGCTTAGATCTATATCTTATTCTTGTTCACGGCTTTCCCAGAACCTTGAGCTATACCGAGGATATTTATCATATTTAATGAAGTGTTTATCTCCATGAAGTCTTACTACTTCTCTTATATATATCGTGGTTATTTGGTCAAGAGAAAAATATTCTTTAATGGTAATGAAATGCGCTAACTTGGTAAGGAAATCTACAACCACTAATATGGAGTTATTCCCTTTATCATCCTAGGGAGTCGAATGATGAAATCCATGAATAATTTTTCCCATTTCCATAATGATTTAATAAATAGTGTGACAATACCCCTAAACATTTTTTATTCATCCTTGACTAATTGGAATTCCAAAAATTGTGATAAAAAATCAATAATATTTCTCTTCAAGTTATCCCTCTAGAAGATCTGCTTCAATTATATACTCATCTTAGTGTTTCATGGATGAATAGAGAATGATGAGACATTCACATAATCTCAAATTACCCTCTTCCACTATGGATTTTATAGGACGCATATTTGAGTTACAACCTTGATAAGTCTATATTTAAAAAAATTAACATCATAATATTCTCTAGATTTTTCTGTATAACCTCATCATTATTATGGGTCTCTTTGACACTCTCTGGAATGGATGGTTGAATGGTTATTTAAGAAAGTAAATATTAATATCTGATTATTGTTCCCATTTCCATATTCATCATGTCCAAGAAGACTGTATCCCTTGATATCCTCATATTGGATAGATTTGTAAGATCCTTTCTATATAGAGCATTTTATACTTTGTTTAATTACATAGGATGGTAATAGAATGAAAAATCATAAACCATGATAAGCTCTAAACACCTCTATTGGTGCATATTGATCATATTTTTTTTGAATATATTCTTGGGGATTCTATGTTTTGAATATATGTCACAATTATAAATATATATATATAATTTCATCATATCCTAAACATGAAGATCATTGTAGAAAATTATAGATCATGCATTGGTTAGTTCTACTAATGGATCATTAATGAGTAGGAAGAATATATCACTTTTTCATCTTACATGAGTAAAAATCCCTGACCTTTTTTGGATGCAATACTGTAGATCACGAATACCTCATCACTTGTGGGTAATGTGAGAATATATTCACTGATTAGACTCTTATTCAACTCTATAAATCTCTCTTCACATTTATCAGTCCATAAAAAACTTTTATCCCTTTCGAATTTTCTTGATTATTGGGATTGAAAATCATGGGATTTTTTCAAAAATAGAGAATAATACCCAACCAATCCTTGAAATGTTTGGTTATTTTTCACATATATTGGTATATTATATCCTTAAATTACCTCAATGGTTTAAGGATCCATATATATCTATTTTTGGTGATAACATGCCCCAGGAATTCTACTTTCTCCATCCAAAACTGAAATTTACTATACATAGCAAAAAAAATCTATTTATAAGGTTTTCAGTATCACATTCAAATGATCCTCATGTTCCAATTTTATTATGAAGTAGATAAGAATAAATTATATAATGTCTACACATTTTTTTTGTTAATCCATAAAGTCTCTATTCATTAAGTCTAAAAAGATTTTTAGAGTTTTAGTGAGTCTAAAAGGCATCACTATGAACCCATAGTACTCAAACCAAATACAAAATGTAGTATTGGTGATATCCATTGTCTTCACATTTACTTGATAATATCTAAACCAAATATCCACCTTAGATAAGTAATATTTTCCATGTAGATAATAAATCAAATAATTAATCATTCTCAGGGGATAATTTTTCTTTATCATGATATTGTTGAGCTCATGATAATCGATACATAGGTTCATGACCCGTACCAATTCATGTCAAAAAGGAATCATGCACCGAATGGTAAAGCACTTACGTGTATAAATCATTTTTCTTGATTCTCTTATAATTGTTTCTCAAGATCCTAAAGTTCAACAATGAATGTTATATATTGATTATTGAATATTAGAAAATCTGTTGGTATATGTTCAATTGAGAACATAACATCTTTTCTACGAGTAAGACCAAACAATTCTTGGGGAAACACATTTGTGAATTCCCTTACAATAGGGATGCCATCAATTATGAAATTTTCTTTAATATCAATCATTTTATCTAGATATAATTTCTCATAAGTTTATAATATCCATGATTTATATGATGATACCCAAGAAGATTTATCCTCCTCTTTGAAACTATATAGAATAAAAGGGAGATATGGGATTGAGAAGGTGATTTTCTTATCTCAATAATTTATTTTGGATTTATACAAGGAATGTCAATCCATGCATAGAATAACAATTATTTACACTAAGGTTATTATAAAATGTCTTACTGGTAAATTGAACCCACAAATTTAGATACAGGATTAAGTATACACTTCAGATGTAATAATTGACCCATTTCCATCTTCATCAATAACATAGCTTCCAGATATTGAGGTGGTTTTTGAAAAGTTTTAATAAACATGAGTGATGTAAAATAATCCATATAACTAAAATCAAAAAAACATGTTCTCTATTATTCAATGAATTGTTATTTTACCATTCAACAATTCACTATCACGATCCACATCAGTAATTTTAATCACATAAACTTTTCTCTACTCTCTATGTCTTTGAGGTTGTTGTTGTAGGTTTATGTTAATAAACCTTGGCTTGGTGAATTGATTCATATAGTTTTGAAGTTAATTTTAGTTTACACATTTTAAAACAGGTTGAGGGTTGACTGGAGTATTATTTTATCTCATAAAATTGGTTGGTTTATCCCATTTATAATCACTAGCTAGGATCCATTCCTTCCCATTCCTGAAACATTTCTTTACCCCCTTAAGAAAAATTTTGGGATGCTTCCTCACACACTTTTGACAAGTGTGATGTTTGAATTTATTTCCATCATAGGATTTATACATCATACCTCCATAATTAAACTCTATTTCCACTTCTGATCTCTTGACCCATGATACAATTCAGATCTACTGATCTATATTTCGATTTTGAGAGAACATCAAAAGGTTTACAAAAATATTTAAAAGTATCAAATTTCAAAATAATTTTGCAGACTCATCTTTGACTCACTAAATAAGTGGTCATCATTACTTTTTAAAGTAATTACAAAGATGGAGTTGTATTGTGAATGTCTTGAGATGTTTTCCAAATATTCCATGATGGAATAATCATCCTTTTTATTGAGTATAAGGAATACACTCTTTTTTTAGTTCATAGAGTGTGGGGAAATCATTTATCAATATACATTTTCAAACATTTTTTCCTATATATCACTTCGACATCTTCCTCGAGATTTATATTTTTGATCAATGTCCACTATTGATCATCTTCTCCTTCCATATGATAAACATCCAGCACAACCTTCTCTTTCTCAGAGCATTGATTGATGGAGAGTATATTCTCAAAATCATTGATCAATTGTTCTTGGATTAAGGTATTAGAAGATCCACTGAAATTCAGAGGAATTTTTCACATAAAGGTATAAATAATAACATAATATTTATTATACAGATTTGGTAATTTCTTCAGATTCATGTTTCTATTCAAAATATGTGTAAACAGAGAAATTTTTTTCATTTATTTTTTTTCCTTCTCCCATTTACTTGGAATTATCCTTTTGTAAGTCATTACATTTCCCCCTATATAGGTTGTTGGCATGGTTTCTCCCATTTTGAACACTAAATAGAATAAACTAAATATTATTGATGATTATTTTTATACTATTAAACACATAAATGGGAAACCATGAACATTAAATTTATAAATCATAAATGTAATATATTCCTTAGACTATGAATTTATATGATTCAATCTATGTTATTCAGGATCTATTTCCTATTATAAAATCTTATGGTCATTTTTCCCTTTATATTGGTTTGTAAAGAGATTGTGAGTTTAACTAAGAATATTCCCATGGGAATTTCAAACCAAGAGTGAAGAAAGTCATTTTTTTGTTCACTAAGTGGAAATTGAGCCAATCTAAATACTCCCTTTTGGTTTCATATCCACTAGGTAAAACTACTCCAGATCCACAACCACTTTCCGTATCTAGACATGGTTGTCTTTTAATTAGAAACAAATTACTCTATACATTACTAAAATTTAGCAATGGTTTACTATGTTGATTATAATACATATGGATTTCACTAAATTCTTATAATTCTAATCCCTTATATAACTAGACATTCCTCTAATACCAACTATGAAAACCCATATTTTTAACACACATTATTTAATGATTTTAATATACATACACTTAAATATAACCCCATAAGATTTTGCGGCCTAGTTTCTTCAGGTAATTATATAAATAGCATAAACACTTGAACTAGAAAAAAATACCTAAACTAAAATCCCACAATATTCCCTTAAATATCCTTCATCATCTTATACATCACGAGATAACCGGGTGACATACATAAGAAAGGGGTGAGACTTAAAACCTAGTAATTTAATAATTAAAGTATAACATGATTAAATTAATACATGGTATCCAACATTCATATGAAAGATACATAAAAGGTGTGAGAATTATAAACATGAACATAGAATCATGATATACGATGATAACATAATGGAAACATAAGAATGTGGAAACTACATAAATAATGACATCAAAGACATATATTGAGTATTACAGTTGAGAAATTATAACATAGTGTTATTTAGTTAACCTACCCAACACCATACATGGTATTTTATGAGATAAAAAAATTACCTAATGCATTTTAGGGATATATTACATGGCCCATGCATCACAGTTATAACATGTACATGCATAAGTGTGTCACATAGATAATTCAACATAATGATGTATTTAATCACTTATAAACCCATGATTAAGGAGTATTGGTTACATACAAAGAAGTGCCTAATAAATGATGTATATGTACATATAGTTGAAGACCTTTTATTGTAAATGGGGTTGGCTATTCACTTAAAAATAGATTGGAAATGAAAATCATAGGATAATTTTGACAACATAATGGGGGGATGTGAAGATTCATGGAAGGGTTGAAAGAGAGTGAAATGGGTATCTCATAATCTGAAATCATATGAATAGTAAGTAGTATTTGTGGAAACATATCACTACATGAACAATTATAAATAAAATGAATAATATAATAATGGTTCTTGAATAAAGATGATAAGGAGAATATTCCTTACCTTGAGATGGCACTTCTAAAAGATTGAGAGGATCTTTTTAAGAGAATGGTGGATCCTTTGGAAAGATCTTGAGATAGAATAGACGAGTAAAATCATGCTCCAATGGTTTTGAGTGAAGTATAATGGGATTATTAGTGGATATACATAAAAGGATAGGGGAATTTATTATTAATTTCTAATCTTATGTTTTGAACTCTATATAATATATAAATCTAATATAAAATATTACATTGTTTTTTACCATATTTTATACCAAATAGATGTGTATTTAATTATTTTACATTATTTAGATACTAAATCATTAAAATAAATCATTCTCAATTTGAAAGTGAATCATGTTTATAAAAAATTTATTTCAAAACCTTAAAATATAATTTAGAAATTTTAGGATTAAATAAGGGTTTATAAAATAAATTAAATAACGTAAAAAATACATTTTTTCTGGGAAACATACTTCTGCTCATGGATATTCTTTATAGTATTTATGAAATCAGTTTTTCTCTATTATTATGTCATAATAAACACTATATAATTATACCGAATTTAATTTTTACCCAAAAATGCGGCTATCTCAAAAAAATATGAAAAATTCACAATTAGATAATTTGGGAATTATTATTTCAAAAAGAAAATTTAATTTATCTAAATAATTCTCTAAATATGAGAATTTACTCTTTTTAACCAATAATTCCCATTTATTGAAAAATGTTGGTTTTTTGGGCAAAAATAGTTTCACGACCCTTATAAAAATTAAATTTGACTTCATAGAAATATATTACATTTTATATTTAATAAAAACTATTTAATAATAATATTTTATTTGAATATAATCTATTTTTAAAAACTATGAATCCATAAAAATGAGTCTCCAGATTGAAACTATATATTTTTAAAAAATATAATTTCAGTTTCATCGTATCAAAATTTATGTTTTATCAAACTATTTATCTAATAATTTAAAATATATAATAAAAATAAATAAATACATTCATTATTTTATTGAATGAAAGAATAAAAATTTATACTCTTTGGGTCTCGATACATAACCCTTTATTAATCTAGTGAATTATCTAAGGATATTTTTGTGATGGTGATATTTTTTGGGGGTTGTTCGGTGAACATGGTCAGGATTGTGATATGAAGATTAAAATTCACCCATAAAATATTTTACTCATGCTTTAGTTAGTGAATATCATATTGGGCTTAGTCCAGGAAAAAGACTAGTGTTTTTATATCCCTCTAAAGATCCAATAAATGGACTTTGTAGAGTACTATCCTACTGGTCGATGACATCACTAATTCCATCTTTTTCAATTAAACTTTATTATAAACCCTTATATACAAATCTTAATTATCACTATAAAATTTAAAAATGATTAATGGTTATGATGCCTCACAATATTATAAATCTAACAGGCCATATTATTTTCTAAAATAAGAAATTTAGTTATTGTTTTTTATATAACTATGTTACCTAATAATATTTTTATTTATTAAAAATAGTAATTTAAATTATATTAATTCATGTATTTACATTATTCACATCCTGACTTGTCAGTGAGCACATTTTGGTATTCACGAATCACAAGAGCCTAAAATATTTCTTTTCCCAATGAAAAAATAATATACATTAGTGGTGGTGGATGGATTTATTATATTAATATTTCTTCTGTAATTCATTTACATCATTTATATAGAATTTGGTGGCAAATTTCTTGAGTATAAAGTCCTTAGGGGGTGGAGTTAGCGAGTCTAGAGACTCTTGGAGAGTAAAGAAAGAGTTGTTATAAATGAAACTTGATATGGGAGTAGTTGATGAAAGAGAATGTCTTTATCATATGATGGTTATATAATCTTAGTTAAGAAGATGGTGGCTTCTTAGTTGGTGGACACCTATATAGTGTTTTTGGGAGATCGAGTTGTTTGTGTAAATTCTCTTGACGAATGGGGAGAGGATAGACAACATCAGGTGTTGTTTCAGGAAAATATTTTCATTCCCTGAGTTATTACTAATGTGGTTCTCTAATATTTTCATAGTTATCCCATATTAGTGCATAATTTTGATATAAAGTTGTATAATTATATTAAATACCATTTTTTTGTGGTCTATTTCAATGAAGTCAATTGTTTATTGTTTCTCTCAATATTTGGTCTTCTAAAAAGTGAAGGTTGAGCATTATGTTCCAAGTGGTTTAATTCATATGTTTGATTTTCCAGAGTAGAAGTGGGGGTAAATTTTGATAAACTTCTTCACTAGTTTATGTAGAGATTCGGAATGTTATAATTACATATGGGTGATTATAGATCATCCGATGAATTCATCTCACTTCTTAGCAATTAAAGAGCCAAAATTTGTAACTATTGTATCAAGCGAGTATTTAGACTATATTTTGTGGATTAATGGGGTTATGAATATTCTCACCTAATATCATGATATTTTATTAACCTATATGGTTTTTATTGGTATTCTACATGCTTTTGGAACTCATTAGATCCTTATAACCACTTTCCAACCCAAAATGGATGGTAATGTGGTGTTAATTCTATAGACTTTATAGTACATGTTATGTTCATGCATTAAGAATTTTTTTAGTGTAATGGGTGAATCAATTACCCTTGGTTGAGTTCAATTATAATAATAGATATCAATCTTCCATTGCTATAGACCCGTTCAAATCAATGTATGGTTAACATTTTTTATATCTATTATGTTACACTATGTTTGGAGAGTCCACTAATATTAGACTATAATTTGCTCAAAGTATAACATAGAAGTTATGTGTGATCAGTGAAAGATTATTAGATGTTCTATAATGATCATAGGAGGAGGCCTCTCGAGTAGGGAGTTAGAGGTATCATGTTCTTAAAGGTGTCGCCTCATCATAGGAAATCAGCGTATTATCATGGGAGTAAGATTTATCATAGGTTCATTGGGCCATTATAAGTATTGTCTTGAGTTAGAGCAATGTAATTATAATTAGAACCACCCTCGTATATGATCTAGATTCATGAAATATTCCACATAACATAACTTCACTGACATATTCATGAATATTCTTACTTTATCTATTCTGGTTAGCTAGATTTTAAATATGGTAAGATCTTTAAGGTCCCTAATTTCTAAAAAAAATTCATTCTGCTTTACTAATCTTATAGTTTTCAATAGGGTGATAAAAACCTTTTTCCTTATCAATTTTTGAGTTTAATTATTAAAAAAAATTATTTATTTTTAATACCCTTGTGTAGAGGATGATTTTGAACTCTCTATAAAGGTAAAACCCTTTCCCTTGACCTTTGTAAATGATATAATGGTTTTACATATGTTTATTAAAGGTAGATTCTTTATTCATATATATATATATATATAATGGTGAAATCATTTTTTCAGACCACACATAAAGGTAGGCCTTAATTTCTTTCTATTTCATAAGGGTCATTCCTTCCCCATGTAGGGGTAGTTTCACCACTACATAAATGTAATTGTAAACTTATTAAGCTATTTTAAATTTCTTTATGTGTTTATGAATCTCATTTAAGATTCAACCGAAAATTCCAATACCCGTGTTAGGGTAACAGACCATGTAATGGTAAAATAATGTTACCTTTACATAGTAGGAATGTATTGTGTACTGGTAGAATTATTGTAATAAAATTTCATTTTTTATCCTATTCCAACATATAAAACAATTTCAAAGTAAATAAAGGGAATTAAATATGGAAATAAGTGGTTTTTAATTGGTTAATAATTTTTAATTAGAATTTAATCTTTTTTAATTTCAGGAGTCTTGAATGACTTAATGAGAGTATTAAAAATGAATAAAAAATTAAATGTAAATTACATATGATTTTTGTATGGGTTTTTATACATTTTTAAAGGATATCTATTTCTCCTAAAAATATTGATTTCCCTACCCACTTTATCTTTTATTTCTTCCCCTCATGTTTGGGAAATTCATACCTCATATTTCAAGTCTTTTGATTCTTCTAAAAATTATTCAAAGTCTTTCTAAAAATTTCTAAACCAATTTGAAATACACTCTATCTTTTGTTCTTATTATAGTGTTTTTGAAGACTCGTGTGAGATAAAGGGAATCTATTTTTTTCTTTATTATACTGTACTCAATTTATAGAATTACCTTACTTTAATTTCTATTACATATCCATATTAGGTTAAACTTAATCAGATATTAATTTGAAAAAACAAATCAGATGAATAATGCTCAATTAACTATCTATAAATCATATAAAGATAATAGAAAATTTAAATTTCCTTTAGATAATATCATAAAATTATTTTCAATTCAATAATTGAATTAGAAATAATATCACTTGCTGATAATATGATTCTACATAGAATCTATAAAACAAACAGTGAACTTTATTATTAATATTGTTGATATTTTCAACGATGGATTTTAAAGATATCATATAAATAAGTATAGTGTTTATTATTCAATAAATAGAAATATTATCATACACATTTTAGATAATATTTTATAATATGTAAATTTTGTGTTTCTTAGATTATTTTGTTTTTTAGAATAATTACATTTTTAGTGTTAAACTAGTTAATAATTTGTTAATGGTAATTATTTATATAATTATATAAATAATATAACTAAATTTGTAATTATCACATGTTAAATATAATTAATATTTATAGATATTTTGATTAAAAAATTAGTTGGGTTTATGATAGCTTGTAATTGATGATTTTGTCATGCTTCCTATTATTACTTATAGATTGTGTGATATATGTTTGGAAGTGATTTTTTCATCATTGTATAGAATGTGTTATATGATCATAATTAATTAATAGCTTTATGTTGGATGAAATAATAATCAAAGGAAGAGGTACTAGTAGAATAACTACTTATCTTCACGTATTTGATATAACTTGAGAAAAATGTGTGACTAAGTTTTATATTAATTTTCAATTATTATTATCCACTACCTTAGGATTTCTTGTTCTGTAAAAACTATTCATAATAATAAACTAATTAAAATGGTTCATTATTAAATAATAAATGGTTGATTCATAATGAATCCATTTGTTGTTACAGAAGGATTAAATATATTGATTCTATGCCCTTAGTACCTTATAATATGTGAAAATAATACATTTGAAATTTATATGATCTCAATGGATTTATATCCTTGTTTTTACATTTAAATGTTTTTTCATTGAGAAATTTTTGGGACCAACGGGGTGTGATCCCAAAGAAGAATATACAATAGGTGATGGTGATAGTGGGATTGATGATCCGATGTGAAATTTTTTGGGAATAACATTAGGACAGTTAAGAGGTGTTTCGAGTGGGTATTATCTTTGATATATTTATTCTTGTTTGATTCATTCTTGATTGATGTGTGGTCAGATATTATTGATATAATCAGTTTCTTGTTGTTTGATGAAATTTAATATCATGCACCTCAAGTGCATCTTTGAAGTTTTAACTTAGAATGAGTCATATAGTAACGATATAATTATAAAAATATAATTAAACTAATAAATGAATTAGGTGGGTTAATATTTTTCCCTCATTATGATGAAATACTTGAAAAAATATGTAATAAATTAATAGTGTCATCAACACCTAGCATATGATATTAAAATGCATGTTTTTGAAATTTAGTATAGAATTATATTAATAAATAGAAAATGAGTGAATAAATATACAATTAAATTTATTGTTTTCATACTTGAGACATAATCTTTATTGGTGGGAGTTAGGGTGTCATGAATGATGATAACCATAGATGTGTCTAAGGACTGGTAGTTACCCTTAGTATGGATATTCACGGTATTATTCTATTTTTTAAGATATTTTATGCTTCAACACCAATTTAATTAGGATGATCAATACGAAAATAGTTTGGGGATTTTTTTCCCTAATGTTTAAGAGGGAGAAGGAATGTATGGAAAACTTATCTCTCTCTTAGGACGTCTCTCAAGATGTTGATGGGTAAGTGTATCTTGGGCTATAATGGATGATCGTATAGATTTCATTTCTACATGGTTTGTGAAGGCTCAAAATTTTACTATAAATTTATGTTTAAACCATAAAGTAATGAGGTATAACATATTATTGTATCTGGATTTGGTGGAACCATCTTCTTATGATATTACATGCAGGGGTTTCGATGGATTGAGGTGTAATTCATGCACACATGCTACAATGGATTCTATGCATGCACTTCATTACTCCTTGAATATGTTAATGATGAGATGTATAGATATAAAATATGTAGTAATGGTTGTGAGAAAATTTCCTGGGACACAAAATGGATTCATAGGTGGGGTTATCATAGAACATAAACATTTGGGTGTTGGAGTGACAACCTAGTGGAGTAGTGATAGGGGGAACCTCCATAGACACACATGCATGATTTTTATGTAGATTGGTTTAATTATTTTTGATATTTTGTGATTTAGATTTAGTTATGTTGGGAAATTTTTATACCCTTTGGAGGTTATTATTTGGTTTCATTAGTTTAATCAATATGGTTTAGTATGCTTCTTTCACTTTATCTGTGGGAGGTTCAAGGAAGGGTTCTATTGAGTATACTTGTCATGCTCACTATACATATATATAAAATATTTTTAGCTCAACATGAGTGTTTGGTGATTTATTTAGGAGATACTAGATTGAGGATTTTTAAGGATATATTGGAGCTTTAAGTTTTCTTTTAAAGATTTACTTTTAGTATTTAAAATTTTCCATTCAATAGTCTTCAGTTTATATGTATCATCACATGTATTGGGACTATATCTTTTATTTATGCAATGTTTTGGTTAGTGGTTCTTATCATCCTATATCTTACTCATTAAACTTATATAGAGGGTATATCATCCCATATATGTGATTTATATACCCTTGGTTCTAGTATATAACCCATGGAAATGTGGAGGCGGTATGTTGGAGTCATTATATATATTTCTCCATTTCTAAAATAGGAGGGAATCTTTTTCCGGGATGGGTTCATTAATCTTCTCTTATGCACTCTTTATACATTTAATTATCTATTGTAATGATGACATATTAACATTATCATGATTATAAAAAATTATATTACATAATCTATAGTTATTAAGTTGTTTATATCATGTACTCTATCCATATTACTGTGTTGGTATTCTGACCCTCTTTCACAATAAATATTATGTATACAAATTATGTATAAATTGTTCAATATATTATAATTATTTATATATATAATTCATTTCATATTTTTATATTACACGTCATTTTAAAATTTTTCAATATATTATTTATTCATTTTCCTGAAGGTAATATTTATATATTTTACTTCATTGTTGATAATTTCCATTATATGGCATCCTCTCATGCATTCTTTTCACTCTAAAACACTGTATGTTTTCTCTCATATAATTAATACAACCTTATCTTCCATTTATTCTTTCTAATATATATGCTCCATGAAACCCACATTGATTTCTACATTATCCAACCTTCTCGAATTTACTCTCTAATCTATGGAAAAAAATATACCCACTACTACTACTCTAACTACTTTCCCATCGAATTTCATTACTCTTGCTTCGGTGGCCTCAGCTCCTAATTTTATCAAAATGGAACTCCTTAGTGTTTATCCTTAACAACATGCACTCTCACATTCAGGGTCTTTCTCAATATAATTTACATTGACCCTAATTTAAAAATACCTAACTACAAACTCTATTTATATTAAAAACTCTTCATTTCAGTGTATTAAATCATTTTTCTGTCCAAGATAAACTACTCAATCAATTTTAAATTCAAACCTTCTTCATTTCCATCTCAAGATCCTAATAATAATGAAAAACAATATTTTCATTTTTTTTATAACTGTTTTCTCTCCCCTAACTATTCCTATTCCATGATTTATTATACCAATTTTTTCTATTTATACTACATAATATATATTTATTAAGTTGTTTGTATCATGTATTCTATCCCTCTTACTGTGTTTTTATTCTTACCCTCTTTCACTATGAATACTATGTATACATATTGTTTATAAATTATTGGAGATACTATAATTATTTACATATATAATTCATTTTATATTTATATATTACACTTCATTTTAAATTTTTTCAATATATTATTTACTCATTTTATTGAAGGTAGTATTTATATATTATACCTCATTGTTGATACATTCCATCATGTTCTACATCAAACCTATTTCTTGTCTGTAATATACTATTTATTTGAAATTGAAAATAATATTCCTAATTATCTCTATCATACATTTTAAAATTGGTTATTTCTCTAAAATATGCATTCCATATGAATTAAATATCCTTTTATTTCACTATACAATTTTAATAAGTTTCTTCCTTATGTGTAGTGTAACACCCCAAGATTTCATAGTGTGTTATTTCTTCAAAATAATTCAATAACTTGCACTACACGCAACAACGAGTTCAATCACACCATGACTTACAAAAAAAAAGCCATTCAAAAGAGGTTATGGATAGTATTATCTAAATTTTAAACTTTATATAATCATTATAATTTTAGAATCCATATTATGAGTTTCTTAGATATAATGCAAGAACAAATTCATTTTCAGTATTGCACTTTTATCAACTTTTAATAGTGAACACTTTATAAATACAATATTTTAAACTTTTTGACTAAATGGGGACATCAAAAATTTAAAATGAAACATCCCAAGCTTCCACGGTACGCTTTCTTTGAATAATACAGTAGCATGTGTTGTACGCAGCCTTGAGTTTTAACACACACCACAACCAATCAAACTAGCCGTTATGAATAGTAATACCTACTTTTTGAAATTATATATATTTTATATTTTAAAATGGACTTCATTTCTGGATTCGGAATATCAAATTTAGCCTAAGGTGAAATTTTGGTACTTTTCGGATAACTTTCATATTTTGATGAATAGTGAAAATTACTAAATTTTAATTAAAAACAACTTTTTTAATCAAAATAATTAATAGTGATAAATTATGAATTTGAGTGGTTTTAAAGTATATTTATAATATATTTTTACCATTTAATATAATGTTGGTCATTGTACATAATTTTACAATTAAACCAAACATAAACAAGTGTCAATCTTTTGATAGTTATTACCTCTTAAAAACACGCTTTTTGTTTTGACAGTGTGAATTAATTTTAAATTAATTTCTGCCACTTCTGTGTTTTGAATTTAGAAAAATGGATTCCATATTTGGAATCAGGATGTCCAAATTGTGTAAATAGGTAACTTTTATTTCTAGACATTTTGAATAATTACTGTGGTAAATATTTTATTTACCATGGTTAAGGGTAAATCCGGTAAATAAGGGTTAAAAAAATAATATTATAATAATACAAAATTAACCTAAAACGTGTCCTAACCTTATTGGTGGACACATACCAGACCATGAGCATCCTTGGGTCAATTCGGGGACCCCTTGGATCCACTTGTATGTGGTAGGGACACTTTATATTAATAAAGTTAAAATAAAAATAAAAATGGCATAAGCTTACATCCTTTAGAAGAAAAATTTTTACATAGGGTTATACATGTTGGATTTTAGATTATAAATATTCATTAGAAAGATAAAAATATTTCCTACATAATGATATTTTATTTATAATTTTTAGACATAAAATAATTTAAATTATTAATGACACAATAATGATGAAATGTTTACCTCATTAATAAATCATTTAAATAAATAAGATTATAATGATTAAAATATTATCTAAAACCTGTCCAATTCTTATTGGTTAATGTTATTTAGAATTTGAGTCATCGTATCTTCGACCTCAATGATTTTTGGACCATTATAAACCGAATATAATTATATTATAAAGTAATACTTTCACTCTTTCCTAAAGAGCCCCTCTTCTCCCTTATAAAAGGAGACCAATTCTACTCATTCCTCACACCCCTCAAGACACTTGGCTCGTCCAAACTCTGCCCAACTAAGCTCCTCACATCCCTCTCCTCCTCCTTGATGATTCCCCTTAGGCAGAAAGCATTTCAAGAAGTCCTTTGGTTCCAACCAAAGTGAGTTACCTAAATTAAAGGTAACGATTTCTCTTAAATTATTTTCATTTATTTTGCTTCTCCAACCCCCAAACTCTTTTTATTTCATTTCTTTTGTAACAACACCAGTATCCTCAATATACTAGGATGTTGTTATAAGAAGTATTCAAACTACACATACACACAACTCCATCTAATGGATGATGAACATAATGTTTCTGTGGATGGCAAACTAACGCCTCACGAAACGATGATTGTTCAAATACATCTTACCGCCTCTCATGGTGGCCATTATGATGGAACTATAATTAAATATGATATTAATGATATATATTTTATATATAAGCTTCTGTAATTCCATTTTATTTCATACCATTATTCGTTTCATGTTGTATATACAAACGATAATTTCATTTGAGGAAGTGCGGACTACCGCCCCCTTAAAATGATATGACTCGTTCATACCACACATGGAACGTATAAAGGATGGTGTTAATGAACTTAAGTAACATATATAAAATATTATATTATACTGGAATAGTAATATACCTATGTATCATTTGGATTCAATTCTTTTAAAATAAAAATTAAATGGAAGTAGCGTTCGTGCGTACGTACGGACTACCGTCTCCACGAACGCGGTGAGATCCATCCTCCATCGTATCCATTCAAGTCTTATTCTCATTTTAGGGTTAAAAATAATGTTAATATCATTCTGATTATGAATAAGATATAATCTATCCATTACAAACATGTCTTATGTAACCAAACATTTAAGAAGAACGAATCGATTATCACCCGAAACGACGATAATACTAAGATATTATTAATAAAGCAATGTTAAAAGAACATATATGATATAATATTAATGTATATGATTCTTTTATAATTTAATAACAATTATTTCACCATTATACAGGAGGTTAACCTACCCCAACCAAGGAAAAGTACAAGGTAAGGGATTTTCTTATCTCACTTTCAATTCTGTGAGATTTCCATTGTTCGCCACTAAATTATTGAAAGTGGTGTATTGTGTACTGCCATTTGATATATATTATCATGATTCTATTTATATTCATGTTATTCAGTAAATCATTTGGTGGTTATTAACTTTTGGACATACGACTCAGTTGATTAACGTGGTAAGGGGTTTTCATCTCACTCCTTATTCTCATGAGATTCATGGCATATTGCCACCATTACCTTTTGTGTGGTGTATGTACTGCCCATAATTATATTCTTTGTGTAATACACTCTCATTTATGTGTACTTACATATTCATTGTATGATACCTCTTTCATGGGTTGTATGTTTCATAAGTTACCAAACTGGTAATGGTTATTTCACAATCTCTTCATTATCTGAGGTTGTTTATACGTAATAATATACTGGGATCTCGTTATCATCCACATCCATGTTTCTTCAAAATGTATTTCAAAACATTTTTAATATTTAAAAGAATATGGGTTAAAGTCATTTATACCCTTGTTTGACTTTTTATAAGAGGTTTATAAGGGAATCTTTCCGTCGTTTTCCAAACAAGGTGCTTTTTAACCTTTTCGACAGAATTAAGATAAGAATGTTTTTTTAACTTATACGGCGGGTGCGGTTATTTTCCGCCATTATAAAATCGTCAAAGCTTCCCTTAAAAGCTTATAAGATTATTTTCAAAGAAAATGTTTGATTTTATATGGATCTTAATTGATTTCAAAATAAAAGGAGATATTTCTTTAAAAAGAATTTTGATTTCATCTATGTCAACATCCTTTGATGGGTTTTAAGATTATTTGAAGTCGATTTATTAAGATACAGAACTTCTATATTGTTTTGAAGGTTTTGTGATATGTTTGACTGTGAATGTGCTATTTTTATACCATTCATAGTTTATGGTGAAAGTATTGACATTTCGTATGCTAGTTCCAATAAGAATGATTATGTTATATTTCAATCTTTACTTCATATGAATGTGTTGGACAAGTATGTTCCAGGTTGGGGACTGGTTAAAGTAAGCCCTCCAGGTTGGGGACTGGTAAAAGTAAGCCCTCCAGGTTAGGGACTGGTAAAAGTAAGCCCTCCGGGTTGGTGTTCGGTTATTAGAGGCACTCCGGGTTGGTGTCCGGTTATTAGAGGCACTCCGGGTTGGTGTCCGGTTATTAGAGGCACTCCGGGTTGGTGTCCGGTTATTAGAGGAACTCCGGGTTGGGTTCCGGTTACAGTTAGCCCCAAGGTCTTGGGACGAGGCCTTGAAAAGTAATTAAAGTTTAGCATTATGCATTCCAACATTATGAAAGTGGTTATTGGTTTTCATGTGATTATTCGATTAGTAGAATATCCATGTGAATAAGTAAATGGCATTATTTCATTTTATTTATGCCATACCCTGTTGAAAGTTCAAGTTTAAAAGGCTTTTGTTTTAGTTATACATTGCCTTAAATGTTTATTCTTATTTATGAAAGTTTGCACTATATTGTTATCCTTACTGGGCATTTGAGATCACCCCTTTTCTATGTTTTATTTTTCCTAGGAAGTGAAGAAGTAAATTATGAATGACCTGCAGGGATATTATGAGGGGATTATAGTGTGGACTGTGGAAACATTATGTTGTTGTAGTAGTTTTTCATTTTATGATGTAATGTAAAACTTATGAATATATCTAGTGTTTCCAAGGCTACTAAACCAATCGGTCTTTCTAGATTTGATCTTTCTTGTGATCATGCCAATGTTATGTAATAATGCACCGACTCTAGGCAACTAGGGTCGGGGCGTTACAGTTGGTATCAGAGGAAGTTTAGTACAAACCTTAGAAGCTAGATTTAGATAAACTCTGATTACAGCACGTAGACCTAAGATGAACTTTGAGGATTAGTATAGAAGAACTTCCTAGAATTTTGGTATTGTAGATATTTTGTGAGTTTTTCGAGCAATACATCCCTGTCTGGATACGAGCAGGTAGAGGCGGCTCTGGCACAGATGTACCTAGGGGTAAAACCCGAAAAAACCGCTTTGAGCTAGACTCGAACGGGAACTGGTGCACGACAACGGGCCTTGCTGCACTCTTGGTTACGACACTCTCGGGGGATATACTTAGGATAACTCTCATTTTCTTTACAAATCATTATGAAAGGTTTATGAGTATATACTTCCTCAAAGTAAACATTTTTTTGATTATGGATTATATCCATAAATAGTTCAATTTATGTTAAGTGTTTTATAAGTATGGGATTATGTATTTTGATTCATAAACTGATCTAGTTTATGCCATTGTTTAGAAATGGCGCCCAGTAGAAGGAATGAGAACTCCAGAAATACACATGATTCAAAGAGAAGGAAGGGTCATGTCTTTCATGGTCTTAAGCTAGAATTTATAAGAGAAATAGTCTCCCATGTATTATCATCATATGAAGAAATAATATCATGTGTTGATAAGATAAGTAAAGAGTTTACTGAGTCCTATGGCTTTGAAGGGAATCAAGAGATGAAAAGGATGGAAGAGAGAAAGATGGATAAAGGGAAAAGGGAAAAGAAGAATTTTCCCATATGTGGTAACTGTGGAAAGAAACACCCTGGAACTTGCCTGAAAGGAATGGGAGTTTGTTATAAGTGTGGAGGAAAAGGGCACAAAGTACGTGACTGCAAGGGTCAGAAAATGGTTTTAAATGTACAATGCTTCATTTTCAAGGAGTTTGGACACTACGCGAACCTATGTCCCAGTCATCAGACTATGCCGCAAATGATGTTATTGTATAATAATCAAGTTATGATACTACCACAGATGAAGAGGAATGATTAGAGTTCTTATGTTGATTATGTCAATTGAGTGTTGTATCAACAATGTACTTGTTACAATAATCATGGAGTATATAAGGATTGTACTGCAGTACTATTTCATTAAGGACTTGAGATTGTGTGGAACAAAGAAAAGTGACTCAATAGCAGGATAAATTTTTGGAAAATATATGGTTGAGAGAATGATAAATCATAATATAGTTCTGATACTGAGGTAGTGATTTTGGAATAATATGTGATTGTTTTGAATAAAATATATTGGATATTCTTGACTACCCTGGAACTGATTAATGATTTGTATATTCCATCATTGTTGGGGTTTAAAACATTTTTGGATTAATGAAGTATATCCAGCATTCTATATGGAATAAGGGAGCATGAATGTAATCAATAAGGAATATGGTAATACATGATGAAGGTATTCATATGCTATTACGGGGTAAAAAGGATCTATATTATGTTTACCCTCCTTATAAATGTTAGACTGTGATTTTGGACAGAAGTATTTTGGATATTTCTAGTTTGGATTATTTTGGATTGCCATAAAAGGACAACCCGGAGGTCGGGCGGCAACCCGTCGCGTCCGGCAAGGCTGCGAGACTTTAACCCGCAACCGAAGGGCGACAAGGGTGTATCACCTACCACTGGCCCATGAGATGTCCTAGATTAAATAATGTAGTTTTTATTAAAAGATCATGTAGATGAATTATAAATTTGTTTATTTTGGAACCCTATACGAATAGTGTAAATAGAATTTTTTTTTACATTCTATTATCTTTTAGAGTGAAAGATGAGTTTGTGGTAGAAATTTATTAATGGATAAAACACTAATTATAAAGTAAGTATATCTCCTTATGATCTTAGCCAATCTCATAAATAAATTCCTCAACATTAAGAAAAGAAACTTATAACAAAAATGTTTTCCTAGATGATACCTTAAATCATCACTAAATAATGGCTTTGGGATTGTTGGCCTTTTCATAGCCATGTTCTCTACCACTCTCCATCAGATAATTGATGGTTAGATTTTTCTTCCATATCCATATTTTCCTACATGGAACCCTAGTATGTGTTATTTTCGGTAATCTTCATACGTTCGACTCTTTATTTTAAATAGAGGCCTCATTAATTCATTTTTCGATGTGGGATTTCAACTAAGATATTTTGAAACGTCAAAAATGTGTTATCCTAATACCCTATGTTTTGTTGAACCGATGGTATTTCAAATTATCATAGATTGATGAATTTAAGGACCTCAATTATACACTTGTTTGTGATTGATGATCTCAATCACTACCTATAAATATTTACGTTTTTCCTCCAATTATATGTCTCTAATTGCCACCAATGTTCTCCTAATCGAGATCATAATTTGGTGGTGACTCTTCCATTTCTCTTTTCCTCATATTAAGACTAAATTTTAGTAACCTAATTTCCGATGTGGGTTTTCCCACAAAGATATTTTCTATTTTCAACCTTTTATTTTCGAAGAACAATTTCAAATTGCGAGGACGCAATTTATTGAAGGAGGGGAGAATGTAACACCCCAAGATTTCATAGTGTGTTATTTCTTCAAAATAATTCAATAACTTGCACTACACGCAACAACGATTTCAATCACACCATGACTTACAAAAAAAAAATCAATTCAAAAGAGGTTATGGATAGTATTATCTAAATTTTAAACTTTATATAATCATTATAATTTTAGAATCCATATTATGAGTTTCTTAGATATAATGCAAGAACAAATTCATTTTCAGTATTGCACTTTTATCAACTTTTAATAGTGAACCCTTTTTAAATACAATATTTTAAACTTTTTGACTAAATGGGGACATCAAAAATTTAAAATGAAACATCCCAAGCTTCCACGGTACGCTTTCTTTGAATAATACAGTAGCGTGTGTTGTACGCAGCCTTGAGTTTTAACACACACCACAACCAATCAAACTAGCCGTTATGAATAGTAATACCTAATTTTTGAAATTATATATATTTTATATTTTAAAATGGACTTCATTTCTGGATTCGGAATATCAAATTTAGCCTAAGGTGAAATTTTGGTACTTTTCGGATAACTTTCATATTTTGATGAATAGTGAAAATTACTAAATTTTAATTAAAAACAACTTTTTTAATCAAAATAATTAATAGTGATAAATTATGAATTTGAGTGGTTTTAAAGTATATTTAGAATATATTTTTACCATTTAATATAATTTTGGTCATTGTACATAATTTTACAATTAAACCAATCATAAACAAGTGTCAATCTTTTGATAGTTATTACCTCTTAAAAACACGCTTTTTGTTTTGACAGAGGGAATTAATTTTAAATTAATTTCTGCCACTTCTGTGTTTTGAATTTAGAAAAATGGATTCCATATTTGGAATCAGGATGTCCAAATTGTGTAAATAGGTAACTTTTATTTTTAGACATTTTGAATAATTACTGTGGTAAATATTTTATTTACCATGGTTAAGGGTAAATCCGGTAAATAGGGGTTAAACAAATAATATTATAATAATACAAAATTAACCTAAAACGTGTCCTAACCTTATTGGTGGACACATACCCGACCATGAGCATCCTTGGGTCAATTTGGGGACCCCTTGGATCCACTTGTATGTGGTAGGGACACTTTATATTAATAAAGTTAAAATAAAAATAAAAATGGCATAAGCTTACATCTTTTAGAAGAACAATTTTTACATAGGGTTATACATGTTGGATTTTCGATTATAAATATTCATTAGAAATCTAAAAGGATTTCCTACATAATGATATTTTATTTATAATTTTTAGACATCAAATAATTTAAATTATTAATGACACAATAATGATGCAATGTTTACCTCATTAATAAATCATTTAAATAAATAAGATTATAATGATTAAAATATTATCTAAAACCTGTCCAATTCATATTGGTTGATGTTATTTAGAATAGGAGTCATCTTATATTCGACCTCAATGATTTTTGGACCATTATAAACCGAATATAATTATATTATAAAGTAATACTTTCACTCTTTCCTAAAGAGCCCCTCTTCTCCCTTATAAAAGGAGACCAATTCTACTCATTCCTCACACCTCTCAAGCCACTTGGCTCGTCCAAACTCTGCCCAACTAAGCTCCCCACATCCCTCTCCTCCTCCTTGATGCTTCCCCTTAGGCAGAAAGCATTTCAAGAAGTCCTTTGGTTCCAACCAAAGTGAGTTACCTAAATTAAAGGTAACGATTTCTCTTAAATTATTTTCATTTATTTTGCTTCTCCAACCCCCAAACTCTTTTTATTTCATTTGTTTTGTAACAACACCAGTATCCTCAATATACTAGGATGTTGTTATAAGAAGGATTAAAACTACACATACACACAACTCCATCTAATGGATGATGAACATAATGTTTCTGTGGATGGCAAACTAACGCCTCACGAAACGATGATTGTTCAAATACATCTTACCGCCTCTCATGGTGGCCATTATGATGGAACTATAATTAAATATGATATTAATGATATATATTTTATATATAAGCTTCTGTAATTCCATTTTATTTCATACCATTATTCGTTTCATGTTGTATATACAAACGATAATTTCATTTGAGGAAGTGCGGACTACCGCCCCCTTAAAATGATATGACTCGTTCATACCACACATGGAACGTATAAAGGATTGTGTTAATGAACTTAAGTAACATATATAAAATATTATATTATACTGGAATAGTAATATACCTATGTATCATTTGGATTCAATTCTTTTAAAATAAAAATTAAATGGAAGTAGCGTTCGTGCGTACGTACGGACTACCGTCTCCACGAACGCGGTGAGATCCATCCTCCATCGTATCCATTCAAGTATTATTCTCATTTTAGGGTTAAAAATAATGTTAATATCATTCTGATTATTAATAAGATATAATCTATCCATTACAAACATGTCTTACGTAACCAAACATTTTAGAAGAACAAATCGATTATCACCCGAAACGACGATAATACTAAGATATTATTAATAAAGCAATGTTAAAAGAACATATATGATATCATATTAATGTATATGATTCTTTTATAACTTAATAACAATTATTTCGCCATTATACAGGAGGTTAACCTACCCCAACCAAGGAAAAGTACAAGGTAAGGGATTTTCTTATCTCACTTTCAATTCCGTGAGATTTCCATTGTTCGCCACTAAATTATTGAAAGTGGTGTATTGTGTACTGCCATTTGATATATATTATCATGATTCTATTTATATTCATGTTATTCTGTAAATCATTTGGTGGTTATTAACTTTTGGCCATATGACTCAGTTGATTAACGTGGTAAGGGGTTGTCATCTCACTCCTTATTCTCATGAGATTCATGCCATATTGCCACCATTACCTTTTGTGTGGTGTATGTACTGCCCATAATTATATTCTTTGTGTAATACACTCTCATTTATTTGTAATTACATATTCATTGTATGATACCTCTTTCATGGGTTGTATGTTTCATAAGTTACCAAACTGGTAATGGTTATTTCACAATCTCTTCATTATCTGAGGTTGTTTTTACGTAATAATATACTGGGATCTCGTTATCATCCACATCCATGTTTCTTCAAAATGTATTTCAAAACATTTTTAATATTTAAAAGAATATGGGTTAAAGTCATTTATACCCTCGTTTGACTTTTTATAAGAGGTTTATAAGGGAATCTTTCCGTCGTTTTCCAAACAAGGTGCTTTTTAACCTTTTCGACAGAATTAAGATAAGAATGTTTTTTTAACTTATACGGCGGGTGCGGTTATTTTCCGCCGTTATAAAATCGTCAAAGCTTCCCTTAAAAGCTTATAAGATTATTTTCAAAGAAAATGTTTGATTTTATATGGATCTTAAATGATTTCAAAATAAAAGGAGATATTTCTTTAAAAAGAATTTTGATTTCATCTATGTCAACATCCTTTGATGGGTTTTAAGATTATTTGAAGTCGATTTATTAAGATACAGAACTTCTATATTGTTTTAAAGGTTTGGTGATATGTTTGACTGTGAATGTGCTATTTTTATACCATTCATAGTTTATGGTGAAAGTATTGACATTTCGTATGCTAGTTCCAATAACAATGTTTATGTTATATTTCAATCTTTACTTCATATGAATGTGTTGGACAAGTATGTTCCAGGTTGGGGACTGGTTAAAGTAAGCTCTCCAGGTTGGGGACTGGTAAAAGTAAGCCCTCCAGGTTAGGGACTGGTAAAAGTAAGCCCTCCGGGTTGGTGTTCGGTTATTAGAGGCACTCCGGGTTGGTGTCCGGTTATTAGAGGCACTCCGGGTTGGTGTCCGGTTATTAGAGGCACTCCGGGTTGGTGTCCGGTTATTAGAGGCACTCCGGGTTGGGTTCCGGTTACAGTTAGCCCCAAGGTCTTGGGACGAGGCCTTGAAAAGTAATTAAAGTTTAGCATTATGCATTCCAACATTATGAAAGTGGTTATTGATTTCTCATGTGATTATTCGATTAGTAGAATATCCATGTGAATAAGTAAATGGCATTATTTCATTTTATTTATGCCATACCATGTTGAAAGTTCAAGTTTAAAAGGCTTTTGTTTTAGTTATACATTGCCTTAAATGTTTATTCTTATTTATGAAAGTTTCCGCTATATTGTTATCCTTACTGGGCATTTGAGCTCACCCCTTTTCTATGTTTTATTTTTCCCAGGAAGTGAAGAAGTAAATTATGAATGACCTGCAGGGATATTATGAGGGGATTATAGTGTGGACTGTGGAAACATTATGTTGTTGTAGTAGTTTTTCATTTTATGATGTAATGTAAAACTTATGAATATATCTAGTGTTTCCAAGGCTACTAAACCAATCGGTCTTTCGAGATTTGATCTTTCTTGTGATCATGCCAATGTTATGTAATAATGCACCGACTCTAGGAAACTAGGGTCGGGGCGTTACAGTTGGTATCAGAGGAAGTTTAGTACAAACCTTGGAAGCTAGATTTAGATAAACTCTGATTAGAGCACGTAGACCTAAGATGAACTTTGAGGATTAGTATAGAAGAACTTCCTAGAATTTTGGTATTGTAGATATTTTGTGAGTTTTCCGAGCAATACATCCCTGTCTGGATACGATCAGGTAGAGGCGGCTCTGGCACAGATGTACCTAGGGGTAAAACCCGAAAACACCGCTTTGAGCTAGACTCGAACGGGAACTGGTGCACGACAACAGGCCTTGCTGCACTCTTGGTTACGACACTCCCGGGGGATATACTTAGGATAACTCTCATTTTCTTTACAAATAATTATGAAAGGTTTATGAGTATATACTTCCTCAAAGAAAACATTTTTATGATTATGGATTATATCCATAAATAGTTCAATTTATGTTAAGTGTTTTATAAGTATGGGATTATGTATTTTGATTCATAAACTGATCTAGTTTATGCCATTGTTTAGAAATGGCGCCCAGTAGAAGGAATGAGAACTCCAGAAATACACATGATTCAAAGAGAAGGAAGGATCATATCTTTCATGGTCTTAAGCTAGAATTTATAAGAGAAATAGTCTCCCATGTATTATCATCATATGAAGAAATAATATCATGTGTTGATAAGATAAGTAAAGAGTTTACTGAGTCCTATGTCTTTGAAGGGAATCAAGAGATGAAAAGGACGGAAGAGAGAAAGATGGATAAAGGGAAAAGGGAAAAGAAGAATTTTCCCATATGTGGTAACTGTGGAAAGAAACACCCTGGAACTTGCCTGAAAGGAATGGGAGTTTGTTATAAGTGTGGAGGAAAAGGGCACAAAGTACGTGACTGCAAGGGTAAGAAAATGGTTTTAAATGTACAATGCTTCATTTTCAAGGAGTTTGGACACTACGCGAACCTATGTCCCAGTCATCAGACTATGCCGCAAATGATGTTATTGGATAATAATCAAGTTATGATACTACCACAGATGAAGAGGAATGATTAGAGTTCTTATGTTGATTATGTCAATTGAGTGTTGTATCAACAATGTACTTGTTACAATAATCATGGAGTATATAAGGATTGTACTGCAGTACTATTTCATTAAGGACTTGAGATTGTGTGGAACAAAGAAAAGTGACTCAATAGCAGGATAAATTTTTGGAAAATATATGGTTGAGAGAATGATAAATCATAATATAGTTCTGATACTGAGGTAGTGATTTTGGAATAATATGTGATTGTTTTGAATAAATTATATTGGATATTCTTGACTACCCTGGAACTGATTAATGATTTGTATATTCCATCATTGTTGGGGTTTAAAACATTTTTGGATTAATGAAGTATATCCAGCATTCTATATGGAATAAGGGAGCATGAATGTAATCAATAATGAATATGGTAATACATGATGAAGGTATTCATATGCTATTATGGGGTAAAAAGGATCTATATTATGTTTACCTTCCTTATAAATGTTAGACTGTGATTTTGGACAGAAGTATTTTGGATAGTTCTAGTTTGGATTATTTTGGATTGCCATAAAAGGACAACCCGGAGGTCGGGCGGCAACCCGTCGCGTCCGGCAAAGCTGTGAGACTTTAACCCGCAACCGAAAGGCGACAAGGGTGTATCACCTACCACTGGCCCATGAGATGTCCTAGATTAAATAATGTAGTTTTTATTAAAAGATCATGTAGATGAATTATAAATTCGTTTATTTTGGAACCCTATACGAATAGTGTAAATAGAATTTTTTTTTACATTCTATTATCTTTTTGAGTGAAAGATGAGTTTGTGGTAGAAATTTATTAATGGATAAAACACTAATTATAAAGTAAGTATATCTCCTTATGATCTTATCCAATCTCATAAATAAATTCATCAACATTATGAAAAGAAACTTATAACAAAAATGTTTTCCTAGATGATACCTTAAATCATCACTAAATAATGGCTTTGGGATTGTTGGCCTTTTCATAGCCATGTTCTCTACCACTCTCCATCAGATAATTGATGGTTAGATTTTTCTTCCATATCCATATTTTCCTACATTGAACCCTAGTATGTGTTATTTTCGGTAATCTTCATACGTTCGACTCTTTATTTTAAATAGAGGCCTCATTAATTCATTTTTCGATGTGGGATTTCAACTAAGATATTTTGAAACGTCAAAAATGTGTTATCCTAATACCCTATGTTTTGTTGAACCGATGGTATTTCAAATTATCATAGATTGATGAATTTAAGGACCTCAATTATACACTTGTTTGTGATTGATGATCTCAATCACTACCTATAAATATTTACGTTTTTCCTCCAATTATATGTCTCTAATTTCCACCAATGTTCTCCTAATCGAGATCATAATTTGGTGGTGACTCTTCCATTTCTCTTTTCCTCATATTAAGACTAAATTTTAGTAACCTAATTTCCGATGTGGGTTTTCCCACAAAGATATTTTCTATTTTCAACCTTTTATTTTCGAAGAACAATTTCAAATTGCGAGGACGCAATTTATTGAAGGAGGGGAGAATGTAACACCCCAAGATTTCATAGTGTGTTATTTCTTCAAAATAATTCAATAACTTGCACTACACGCAACAACGATTTCAATCACACCATGACTTACAAAAAAAAGCCATTCAAAAGAGGTTATGGATAGTATTATCTAAATTTTAAACTTTATATAATCATTATAATTTTAGAATCCATATTATGAGTTTCTTAGATATAATGCAAGAACAAATTCATTTTCAGTATTGCACTTTTATCAACTTTTAATAGTGAACCCTTTTTAAATACAATATTTTAAACTTTTTGACTAAATGGGGACATCAAAAATTTAAAATGAAACATCCCAAGCTTCCACGGTACGCTTTCTTTGAATAATACAGTAGCGTGTGTTGTACGCAGCCTTGAGTTTTAACACACACCACAACCAATCAAACTAGCCGTTATAAATAGTAATACCTAATTTTTGAAATTATATATATTTTATATTTTAAAATGGACTTCATTTCTGGATTCGGAATATCAAATTTAGCCTAAGGTGAAATTTTGGTACTTTTCGGATAACTTTCATATTTTGATGAATAGTGAAAATTACTAAATTTTAATTAAAAACAACTTTTTTAATCAAAATAATTAATAGTGATAAATTATGAATTTGAGTGGTTTTAAAGTATATTTAGAATATATTTTTACCATTTAATATAATTTTGGTCATTGTACATAATTTTACAATTAAACCAAACATAAACAAGTGTCAATCTTTTGATAGTTATTACCTCTTAAAAACACGCTTTTTGTTTTGACAGAGGGAATTAATTTTAAATTAATTTCTGCCACTTCTGTGTTTTGAATTTAGAAAAATGGATTCCATATTTGGAATCAGGATGTCCAAATTGTGTAAATAGGTAACTTTTATTTTTAGACATTTTGAATAATTACTGTGGTAAATATTTTATTTACCATGGTTAAGGGTAAATCCGGTAAATAAGGGTTAAACAAATAATATTATAATAATAAAAAATTAACCTAAAACGTGTCCTAACCTTATTGGTGGACACATACCCGACCATGAGCATCCTTGGGTCAATTTGGGGACCCCTTGGATCCACTTGTATGTGGTAGGGACACTTTATATTAATAAAGTTAAAATAAAAATAAAAATGGCATAAGCTTACATCTTTTAGAAGAACAATTTTTACATAGGGTTATACATGTTGGATTTTAGATTATAAATATTCATTAGAAATCTAAAAGGATTTCCTACATAATGATATTTTATTTATAATTTTTAGACATCAAATAATTTAAATTATTAATGACACAATAATGATGCAATGTTTACCTCATTAATAAATCATTTAAATAAATAAGATTATAATGATTAAAATATTATCTAAAACCTGTCCAATTCTTATTGGTTGATGTTATTTAGAATAGGAGTCATCTTATATTCGACCTCAATGATTTTTGGACCATTATAAACCGAATATAATTATATTATAAAGTAATACTTTCACTCTTTCCTAAAGAGCCCCTCTTCTCCCTTATAAAAGGAGACCAATTCTACTCATTCCTCACACCTCTCAAGCCACTTGGCTCGTCCAAACTCTGCCCAACTAAGCTCCCCACATACCTCTCCTCCTCCTTGATGCTTCCCCTTAGGCAGAAAGCATTTCAAGAAGTCCTTTGGTTCCAACCAAAGTGAGTTACCTAAATTAAAGGTAACGATTTCTCTTAAATTATTTTCATTTATTTTGCTTCTCCAACCCCCAAACTCTTTTTATTTCATTTCTTTTGTAACAACACCAGTATCCTCAATATACTAGGATGTTGTTATAAGAAGGATTAAAACTACACATACACACAACTCCATCTAATGGATGATGAACATAATGTTTCTGTGGATGGAAAACTAACGCCTCACGAAACGACGATTGTTCAAATACATCTTACCGCCTCTCATGGTGGCCATTATGATGGAACTATAATTAAATATGATATTAATGATATATATTTTATATATAAGCTTCTGTAATTCCATTTTATTTCATACCATTATTCGTTTCATGTTGTATATACAAACGATAATTTCATTTGAGGAAGTGCGGACTACCGCCCCCTTAAAATGATATGACTCGTTCATACCACACATGGAACGTATAAAGGATTGTGTTAATGAACTTAAGTAACATATATAAAATATTATATTATACTGGAATAGTAATATACCGATGTATCATTTGGATTCAATTCTTTTAAAATAAAAATTAAATGGAAGTAGCGTTCGTGCGTACGTACGGACTACCGTCTCCACGAACGCGGTGAGATCCATCCTCCATCGTATCCATTCAAGTATTATTCTCATTTTAGGGTTAAAAATAATGTTAATATCATTCTGATTATTAATAAGATATAATCTATCCATTACAAACATGTCTTACGTAACCAAACATTTTAGAAGAACGAATCGATTATCACCCGAAACGACGATAATACTAAGATATTATTAATAAAGCAATGTTAAAAGAACATATATGATATCATATTAATGTATATGATTCTTTTATAACTTAATAACAATTATTTCGCCATTATACAGGAGGTTAACCTACCCCAACCAAGGAAAAGTACAAGGTAAGGGATTTTCTTATCTCACTTTCAATTCCGTGAGATTTCCATTGTTCGCCACTAAATTATTGAAAGTGGTGTATTGTGTACTGCCATTTGATATATATTATCATGATTCTATTTATATTCATGTTATTCTATAAATCATTTTGTGGTTATTAACTTTTGGCCATATGACTCAGTTGATTAACGTGGTAAGGGGTTTTCATCTCACTCCTTATTCTCGTGAGATTCATGCCATATTGCCACCATTATCTTTTGTGTGGTGTATGTACTGCCCATAATTATATTCTTTGTGTAATACACTCTCATTTATTTGTAATTACATATTCATTGTACGATACCTCTTTCATGGGTTGTATGTTTCATAAGTTACCAAACTGGTAATGGTTATTTCACAATCTCTTCATTATCTGAGGTTGTTTATACGTAATAATATACTGGGATCTCGTTATCATCCACATCCATGTTTCTTCAAAATGTATTTCAAAACATTTTTAATATTTAAAAGAATATGGGTTAAAGTCATTTATACCCTCGTTTGACTTTTTATAAGAGGTTTATAAGGGAATCTTTCCGTCGTTTTCCAAACAAGGTGCTTTTTAATCTTTTCGACAGAATTAAGATAAGAATGTTTTTTTAACTTATACGGCGGGTGCGGTTATTTTCCGCCGTTATAAAATCATCAAAGCTTCCTTTAAAAGCTTATAAGATTATTTTCAAAGAAAATGTTTGATTTTATATGGATCTTAAATGATTTCAAAATAAAAGGAGATATTTCTTTAAAAAGAATTTTGATTTCATCTATGTCAACATCCTTTGATGGGTTTTAAGATTATTTGAAGTCGATTTATTAAGATACAGAACTTCTATATTGTTTTGAAGGTTTTGTGATATGTTTGACTGTGAATGTGCTATTTTTATACCATTCATAGTTTATGGTGAAAGTATTGACATTTCGTATGCTAGTTCCAATAACAATGTTTATGTTATATTTCAATCTTTACTTCATATGAATGTGTTGGACAAGTATGTTCCAGGTTGGGGACTGGTTAAAGTAAGCCCTCCAGGTTGGGGACTGGTAAAAGTAAGCCCTCCAGGTTAGGGACTGGTAAAAGTAAGCCCTCCGGGTTGGTGTTCGGTTATTAGAGGCACTCCGGGTTGGTGTCCGGTTATTAGAGGCACTCCGGGTTGGTGTCCGGTTATTAGAGGCACTCCGGGTTGGTGTCCGGTTATTAGAGGCACTCCGGGTTGGGTTCCGGTTACAGTTAGCCCCAAGGTCTTGGGACGAGGCCTTGAAAAGTAATTAAAGTTTAGCATTATGCATTCCAACATTATGAAAGTGGTTATTTATTTTTCATGTGATTATTCGATTAGTAGAATATCCATGTGAATAAGTAAATGGCATTATTTCATTTTATTTATGCCATACCATGTTGAAAGTTCAAGTTTAAAAGGCTTTTGTTTTAGTTATACATTGCCTTAAATGTTTATTCTTATTTATGAAAGTTTCCGCTATATTGTTATCCTTACTGGGCATTTGAGCTCACCCCTTTTCTATGTTTTATTTTTCCCAGGAAGTGAAGAAGTAAATTATGAATGACCTGCAGGGATATTATGAGGGGATTATAGTGTGGACTGTGGAAACATTATGTTGTTGTAGTAGTTTTTCATTTTATGATGTAATGTAAAACTTATGAATATATCTAGTGTTTCCAAGGCTACTAAACCAATCGGTCTTTCGAGATTTGATCTTTCTTGTGATCATGCCAATGTTATGTAATAATGCACCGACTCTAGGAAACTAGGGTCGGGGCGTTACAGTTGGTATCAGAGGAAGTTTAGTACAAACCTTGGAAGCTAGATTTAGATAAACTCTGATTAGAGCACGTAGACCTAAGATGAACTTTGAGGATTAGTATAGAAGAACTTCCTAGAATTTTGGTATTGTAGATATTTTGTGAGTTTTCCGAGCAATACATCCCTGTCTGGATACGAGCAGGTAGAGGCGGCTCTGGCACAGATGTACCTAGGGGTAAAACCCGAAAACACCGCTTTGAGCTAGACTCGAACGGGAACTGGTGCACGACAACGGGCCTTGCTGCACTCTTGGTTACGACACTCCCGGGGGATATACTTAGGATAACTCTCATTTTCTTTACAAATAATTATGAAAGGTTTATGAGTATATACTTCCTCAAAGAAAACATTTTTATGATTATGGATTATATCCATAAATAGTTCAATTTATGTTAAGTGTTTTATAAGTATGGGATTATGTATTTTGATTCATAAACTGATCTAGTTTATGCCATTGTTTAGAAATGGCGCCCAGTAGAAGGAATGAGAACTCCAGAAATACACATGATTCAAAGAGAAGGAAGGATCATATCTTTCATGGTCTTAAGCTAGAATTTATAAGAGAAATAGTCTCCCATGTATTATCATCATATGAAGAAAATAATATCATGTGTTGATAAGATAAGTAAAGAGTTTACTGAGTCCTATGTCTTTGAAGGGAATCAAGAGATGAAAAGGATGGAAGAGAGAAAGATGGATAAAGGGAAAAGGGAAAAGAAGAATTTTCCCATATGTGGTAACTGTGGAAAGAAACACCCTGGAACTTGCCTGAAAGGAATGGGAGTTTGTTATAAGTGTGGAGGAAAAGGGCACAAAGTACGTGACTGCAAGGGTAAGAAAATGGTTTTAAATGTACAATGCTTCATTTTCAAGGAGTTTGGACACTACGCGAACCTATGTCCCAGTCATCAGACTATGCCGCAAATGATGTTATTGGATAATAATCAAGTTATGATACTACCACAGATGAAGAGGAATGATTAGAGTTCTTATGTTGATTATGTCAATTGAGTGTTGTATCAACAATGTACTTGTTACAATAATCATGGAGTATATAAGGATTGTACTGCAGTACTATTTCATTAAGGACTTGAGATTGTGTGGAACAAAGAAAAGTGACTCAATAGCAGGATAAATTTTTGGAAAATATATGGTTGAGAGAATGATAAATCATAATATAGTTCTGATACTGAGGTAGTGATTTTGGAATAATATGTGATTGTTTTGAATAAATTATATTGGATATTCTTGACTACCCTGGAACTGATTAATGATTTGTATATTCCATCATTGTTGGGGTTTAAAACATTTTTGGATTAATGAAGTATATCCAGCATTCTATATGGAATAAGGGAGCATGAATGTAATCAATAAGGAATATGGTAATACATGATGAAGGTATTCATATGCTATTATGGGGTAAAAAGGATCTATATTATGTTTACATTCCTTATAAATGTTAGACTGTGATTTTGGACAGAAGTATTTTGGATAGTTCTAGTTTGGATTATTTTGGATTGCCATAAAAGGACAACCCGGAGGTCGGGCGGCAACCCGTCGCGTCCGGCAAGGCTGCGAGACTTTAACCCGCAACCGAAAGGCGACAAGGGTGTATCACCTACCACTGGCCCATGAGATGTCCTAGATTAAATAATGTAGTTTTTATTAAAAGATCATGTAGATGAATTATAAATTCGTTTATTTTGGAACCCTATACGAATAGTGTAAATAGAATTTTTTTTTACATTCTATTATCTTTTTGAGTGAAAGATGAGTTTGTGGTAGAAATTTATTAATGGATAAAACACTAATTATAAAGTAAGTATATCTCCTTATGATCTTATCCAATCTCATAAATAAATTCCTCAACATTATGAAAAGAAACTTATAACAAAAATGTTTTCCTATATGATACCTTAAATCATCACTAAATAATGGCTTTGGGATTGTTGGCCTTTTCATAGCCATGTTCTCTACCACTCTCCATCAGATAATTGATGGTTAGATTTTTATTCCATATCCATATTTTCCTACATGGAACCCTAGTATGTGTTATTTTCGGTAATCTTCATATGTTCGACTCTTTATTTTAAATAGAGGCCTCATTAATTCATTTTTCGATGTGGGATTTCAACTAAGATATTTTGAAACGTCAAAAATGTGTTATCCTAATACCCTATGTTTTGTTGAACCGATGGTATTTCAAATCATCATAGATTGATGAATTTAAGGACCTCAATTATACACTTGTTTGTGATTGATGATCTCAATCACTACCTATAAATATTTACGTTTTTCCTCCAATTATATGTCTCTAATTTCCACCAATGTTCTCCTAATCGAAATCATAATTTGGTGGTGACTCTTTCATTTCTCTTTTCCTCATATTAAGACTAAATTTTAGTAACCTAATTTCCGATGTGGGTTTTCCCACAAAGATATTTTCTATTTTCAACCTTTTATTTTCGAAGAACAATTTCAAATTGCGAGGACGCAATTTATTGAAGGAGGGGAGAATGTAACACCCCAAGATTTCATAGTGTGTTATTTCTTCAAAATAATTCAATAACATGCACTACACGCAACAACGAGTTCAATCACACAATGACTTACAAAAAAAATCCATTCAAAAGAGGTTATGGATAGTATTATCTAAATTTTAAACTTTATATAATCATTATAATTTTAGAATCCATATTATGAGTTTCTTAGATATAATGCAAGAACAAATTCATTTTCAGTATTGCACTTTTATCAACTTTTAATAGTGAACCCTTTTTAAATACAATATTTTAAACTTTTTGACTAAATGGGGGTTATCAAAAATTTAAAATGAAACATCCCAAGCTTCCACGGTACGCTTTCTTTGAATAATACAGTAGCGTGTGTTGTACGCAGCCTTGAGTTTTAACACACACCACAACCAATCAAACTAGCCGTTATGAATAGTAATACCTAATTTTTGAAATTATATATATTTTATATTTTAAAATGGACTTCATTTCTGGATTCGGAATATCAAATTTATCCTAAGGTGATATTTTGGTACATTTCGGATAACTTTCATATTTTGATGAATAGTGAAAATTACTAAATTTTAATTAAAAACAACTTTTTTAATCAAAATAATTAATAGTGATAAATTATGAATTTGAGTGGTTTTAAAGTATATTTAGAATATATTTTTACCATTTAATATAATGTTGGTCATTGTACATAATTTTACAATTAAACCAAACATAAACAAGTGTCAATCTTTTGATAGTTATTACCTCTTAAAAACACGCTTTTTGTTTTGACAGCGGGAATTAATTTTAAATTAATTTCTGCCACTTCTGTGTTTTGAATTTAGAAAAATGGATTCCATATTTGGAATCAGGATTTCCAAATTGTGTAAATAGGTAACTTTTATTTTTAGACATTTTGAATAATTACTGTGGTAAATATTTTATTTACCATGGTTAAGGGTAAATCCGGTAAATAAGGGTTAAAAAAATAATATTATAATAATACAAAATAAACCTAAAACGTGTCCTAACCTCTTTGGTGGACACATACCCGACCATGAGCATCCTTGGGTCAATTTGGGGACCCCTTGGATCCACTTGTATGTGGTAGGGACACTTTATATTAATAAAGTTAAAATAAAAATAAAAATGGCATAAGCTTACATCTTTTAGAAGAACAATTTTTACATAGGGTTATACATGTTGGATTTTCGATTATAAATATTCATTAGAAAGCTCAAAAGATTTCCTACATAATGATATTTTATTTATAATTTTTAGACATCATATAATTTAAATTATTAATGACACAATAATGATGCAATGTTTACCTCATTAATAAATCATTTAAATAAATAAGATTATAATGATTAAAATATTATCTAAAACCTGTCCAATTCTTATTGGTTGATGTTATTTAGAATATGAGTCATCTTATCTTCGACCTCAATGATTTTTGGACCATTATAAACCGAATATAATTATATTATAAATTAATACTTTCACTCTTTCCTAAAGAGCCCCTCTTCTCCTTTATAAAAGGAGACCAATTCTACTCATTCCTCACACCTCTCAAGCCACTTGGCTCGTCCAAACTCTGCCCAACTAAGCTCCCCACATCCCTCTCCTCCTCCTTGATGCTTCCCCTTAGGCAGAAAGCATTTCAAGAAGTCCTTTGGTTCCAACCAAAGTGAGTTACCTAAATTAAAGGTAACGATTTCTCTTAAATTATTTTCATTTATTTTGCTTCTCCAACCCCCAAAATCTTTTTATTTCATTTCTTTTGTAACAACACCAGTATCCTCAATATACTAGGATGTTGTTATAAGAAGGATTCAAACTACACATACACACAACTCCATCTAATGGATGATGAACATAATGTTTCTGTGGATGGAAAACTAACGCCTCACGAAACGATGATTGTTCAAATACATCTTACCGCCTCTCATGGTGGCCATTATGATGGAACTATAATTAAATATGATATTAATGATATATATTTTATATATAAGCTTCTGTAATTCCATTTTATTTCATAACATTATTCGTTTCATGTTGTATATACAAACGATAATTTCATTTGAGGAAGTGCGGACTACCGCCCCCTTAAAATGATATGACTCGTTCATACCACACATCGAATGTATAAAGGATGGTGTTAATGAACTTAAGTAACATATATAAAATATTATATTATACTGGAATAGTAATATACCTATGTATCATTTGGATTCAATTCTTTTAAAATAAAAATTAAATGGAAGTAGCGTTCGTGCGTACGTACGGACTACCGTCTCCACGAACGCGGTGAGATCCATCCTCCATCGTATCCATTCAAGTATTATTCTAATTTTAGGGTTAAAAATAATGTTAATATCATTCTGATTATGAATAAGATATAATCTATCCATTACAAACATGTCTTACGTAACCAAACATTTAAGAAGAACGAATCGATTATCACCCGAAACGACGATAATACTAAGATATTATTAATAAAGCAATGTTAAAAGAACATATATGATATCATATTAATGTATATGATTCTTTTATAATTTAATAAAAATTATTTCACCATTATACAGGAGGTTAACCTACCCCAACCAAGGAAAAGTACAAGGTAAGGGATTTTCTTATCTCACTTTCAATTCCGTGAGATTTCCATTGTTCGCCACTAAATTATTGAAAGTGGTGTATTGTGTACTGCCATTTGATATATATTATAATGATTATATTTATATTCATGTTATTCTGTAAATCATTTGGTGGTTATTAACTTTTGGCCATACGACTCAGTTGATTAACGTGGTAAGGGGTTTTCATCTCACTCCTTATTCTCATGAGATTCATGCCATATTGCCACCATTACCTTTTGTGTGGTGTATGTACTGCCCATAATTATATTCTTTGTGTAATACACTCTCATTTAGGTGTACTTACATATTCATTGTATGATACCTCTTTCATGGGTTGTATGTTTCATAAGTTACCAAACTGGTTATGGTTATTTCACAATCTCTTCATTATCTGAGGTTGTTTATACGTAATAATATACTGGGATCTCGTTATCATCCACATCCATGTTTCTTCAAAATGTATTTCAAAACATTTTTAATATTTAAAAGAATATGGGTTAAAGTCATTTATACCCTTGTTTGACTTTTTATAAGAGGTTTATAAGGGAATCTTTCCGTCGTTTTCCAAACAAGGTGCTTTTTAACCTTTTCGACAGAATTAAGATAAGAATGTTTTTTTAACTTATACGGCGGGTGCGGTTATTTTCCGCCGTTATAAAATCGTCAAAGCTTCCCTTAAAAGATTATAAGATTATTTTCAAAGAAAATGTTTGATTTTATATGGATCTTAAATGATTTCAAAATAAAAGGAGATATTTCTTTAAAAAGAATTTTGATTTCATCTATGTCAACATCCTTTGATGGGTTTTAAGATTATTTGAAGTCGATTTATTAAGATACAGAACTTCTATATTATTTTGAAGGTTTTGTGATATGTTTGACTGTGAATGTGCTATTTTTATACCATTCATAGTTTATGGTGAAAGTATTGACATTTCGTATGCTAGTTCCAATAAGAATGTTTATGTTATATTTCAATCTTTACTTCATATGAATGTGTTGGACAAGTATGTTCCAGGTTGGGGACTGGTTAAAGTAAGCCCTCCAGGTTGGGGACTGGTAAAAGTAAGCCCTCCAGGTTAGGGACTGGTAAAAGTAAGCCCTCCGGGTTGGTGTTCGGTTATTAGAGGCACTCTGGGTTGGTGTCCGGTTATTAGAGGCACTCCAGGTTGGTGTCCGGTTATTAGAGGCACTCCGGGTTGGTTTCCGGTTATTAGAGGCACTCCGGGTTGGGTTCCGGTTACAGTTAGCCCCAAGGTCTTG
Source organism: Viscum album (assembly GCA_963277665.1). Taxonomy (NCBI): domain Eukaryota; kingdom Viridiplantae; phylum Streptophyta; class Magnoliopsida; order Santalales; family Viscaceae; genus Viscum; species Viscum album. Next base: position 787,059,858 of record OY728128.1, on the reverse strand, counting down.
GGACGAGGCCTTGAAAAGTAATTAAATTTTACCATTATGCATTCCAACATTATGAAAGTGGTTATTGATTTTTCATGTGATTATTCGATTAGTAGAATATCCATGTGAATAAGTAAATGGCATTATTTCATTTTATTTATGCCATACCATGTTGAAAGTTCAAGTTTAAAAGGCTTTTGTTTTAGTTATACATTGCCTTAAATGTTTATTCTTATTTATGAAAGTTTCCGCTATATTGTTATCCTTACTGGGCATTTGAGCTCACCCCTTTTCTATGTTTTATTTTTCCCAGGAAGTGAAGAAGTAAATTATGAATGACCTGCAGGGATATTATGAGGGGATTATAGTGTGGACTGTGGAAACATTATGTTGTTGTAGTAGTTTTTCATTTTATGATGTAATGTAAAACTTATGAATATATCTAGTGTTTCCAAGGCTACTAAACCAATCGGTCTTTCGAGATTTGATCTTTCTTGTGATCATGCCAATGTTATGTAATAATGCACCGACTCTAGGAAACTAGGGTCGGGGCGTTACAGTTGGTATCAGAGGAAGTTTAGTACAAACCTTGGAAGCTGGATTTAGATAAACTCTGATTAGAGCACGTAGACCTAAGATGAACTTTGAGGATTAGTATAGAAGAACTTCCTAGAATTTTGGTATTGTAGATATTTTGTGAGTTTTCCGAGCAATACATCCCTGTCTGGATACGAGCAGGTAGAGGCGGCTCTGGCACAGATGTACCTAGGGGTAAAACCCGAAAACACCGCTTTGAGCTAGACTCGAACGGGAACTGGTGCACGACAACGGGCCTTGCTGCACTCTTGGTTACGACACTCCCGGGGGATATACTTAGGATAACTCTCATTTTCTTTACAAATCATTATGAAAGGTTTATGAGTATATACTTCCTCAAAGAAAACATTTTTATGATTATGGATTATATCCATAAATAGTTCAATTTATGTTAAGTGTTTTATAAGTATGGCATTATGTATTTTGATTCATAAACTGATCTAGTTTATGCCATTGTTTAGAAATGGCGCCCAGTAGAAGGAATGAGAACTCCAGAAATACACATGATTCAAAGAGAAGGAAGGATCATATCTTTCATGGTCTTAAGCTAGAATTTATAAGAGAAATAGTCTCCCATGTATTATCATCATATGAAGAAATAATATCATGTGTTGATAAGATAAGTAAAGAGTTTACTGAGTCCTATGGCTTTGAAGGGAATCAAGAGATGAAAAGGATGGAAGAGAGAAAGATGGATAAAGGGAAAAGGGAAAAGAAGAATTTTCCCATATGTGGTAACTGTGGAAAGAAACACCCTGGAACTTGCCTGAAAGGAATGGGAGTTTGTTATAAGTGTGGAGGAAAAGGGCACAAAGTACGTGACTGCAAGGGTAAGAAAATGGTTTTAAATGTACAATGCTTCATTTTCAAGGAGTTTGGACACTACGTGAACCTATGTCCCAGTCATTAGACTATGCCGCAAATGATGTTATTGGATAATAATCAAGTTATGATACTACCACAGATGAAGAGGAATGATTAGAGTTCTTATGTTGATTATGTCAATTGAGTGTTGTATCAACAATGTACTTGTTACAATAATCATGGAGTATATAAGGATTGTACTGCAGTACTATTTCATTAAGGACTTGAGATTGTGTGGAACAAAGAAAAGTGACTCAATAGCAGGATAAATTTTTGGAAAATATATGGTTGAGAGAATGATAAATCATAATGTAGTTCTGATACTGAGGTAGTGATTTTGGAATAATATGTGATTGTTTTGAATAAATTATATTGGATATTCTTGACTACCCTGGAACTGATTATTGATTTGTATATTCCATCATTGTTGGGGTTTAAAACATTTTTGGATTAATGAAGTATATCCAGCATTCTATATGGAATAAGGGAGCATGAATGTAATCAATAAGGAATATGGTAATACATGATGAAGGTATTCATATGCTATTACGGGGTAAAAAGAATCTATATTATGTTTACCTTCCTTATAAATGTTAGACTGTGATTTTGGACAGAAGTATTTTGGATAGTTCTAGTTTGGATTATTTTGGATTGCCATAAAAGGACAACCCGGAGGTCGGGCGGCAACCCGTCGCGTCCGACAAGGCTGCGAGACTTTAACTCGCAACCGAAGGGCGACAAGGGTGTATCGCCTACCACTGGCCCATGAGATGTCCTAGATTAAATAATGTAGTTTTTATTAAAAGATCATGTAGATGAATTATAAATTCGTTTATTTTGGAACCCTATACGAATAGTGTAAATAGAATTTTTTTTACATTCTATTATCTTTTAGAGTGAAAGATGAGTTTGTGGTAGAAATTTATTAATGGATAAAACACTAATTATAAAGTAAGTATATCTCCTTATGATCTTAGCCAATCTCATAAATAAATTCCTCAACATTATGAAAAGAAACTTATAACAAAAATGTTTTCCTAGATGATACCTTAAATCATCACTAAATAATGGCTTTGGGATTGTTGGCCTTTTCATAGCCATGTTCTCTACCACTCTCCATCAGATAATTGATGGTTAGATTTTTCTTACATATCCATATTTTCCTACATGGAACCCTAGTATGTGTTATTTTCGGTAATCTTCATACGTTCGACTCTTTATTTTAAATAGAGGCCTCATTAATTCATTTTTCGATGTGGGATTTCAACTAAGATATTTTGAAACGTCAAAAATGTGTTATCCTAATACCCTATGTTTTGTTGAACCGATGGTGTTTCAAATCATCATAGATTGATGAATTTAAGGACCTCAATTATACACTTGTTTGTGATTGATGATCTCAATCACTACCTATAAATATTTACGTTTTTCCTCCAATTATATGTCTCTAATTGCCACCAATGTTCTCCTAATCGAGATCATAATTTGGTGGTGACTCTTTCATTTCTCTTTTCCTCATATTAAGACTAAATTTTAGTAACCTAATTTCCGATGTGGGTTTTCCCACAAAGATATTTTCTATTTTCAACCTTTTATTTTCGAAGAACAATTTCAAATTGCGAGGACGCAATTTATTGAAGGAGGGGAGAATGTAACACCCCAAGATTTCATAGTGTGTTATTTCTTCAAAATAATTCAATAACATGCACTACACGCAACAACGAGTTCAATCACACCATGACTTACAAAAAAAAAAGCCATTCAAAAGAGGTTATGGATAGTATTATCTAAATTTTAAACTTTATATAATCATTATAATTTTAGAATCCATATTATGAGTTTCTTAGATATAATGCAAGAACAAATTCATTTTCAGTATTGCACTTTTATCAACTTTTAATAGTGAACCCTTTTTAAATACAATATTTTAAACTTTTTGACTAAATGGGGACATCAAAAATTTAAAATGAAACATCTCAAGCTTCCACGGTACGCTTTCTTTGAATAATACAGTAGCGTGTGTTGTACGCAGCCTAGAGTTTTAACACACACCACAACCAATCAAACTAGCCGTTATGAATAGTAATACCTAATTTTGGAAATTATATATATTTTATATTTTAATATGGACTTCATTTTTGGATTCGGAATATCAAATTTAGCCTAAGGTGAAATTTTGGTACTTTTCGGATAACTTTCATATTTTGATGAATAGTGAAAATTAATAAATTTTAATTAAAAACAACTTTTTTAATCAAAATAATTAATAGTGATAAATTATGAATTTGAGTGGTTTTAAAGTATATTTAGAATATATTTTTACCATTTAATATAATTTTGGTCATTGTACATAATTTTACAATTAAACCAAACATAAACAAATGTCAATCTTTTGATAGTTATTACCTCTTAAAAACACGCTTTTTGTTTTGACAGCGGGAATTAATTTTAAATTAATTTCTGCCACTTCTATGTTTTGAATTTAGAAAAATGGATTCCATATTTGGAATCAGGATGTCCAAATTGTGTAAATAGGTAACTTTTATTTTTAGACATTTTGAATAATTACTGTGGTAAATATTTTATTTACCATGGTTAAGGGTAAATCCGGTAAATAAGGGTTAAAAAAATAATATTATAATAATACAAAATTAACCTAAAACGTGTCCTAACCTTATTGGTGGACACATACCCGACCATGAGCATCCTTGGGTCAATTTGGGGACACCTTGGATCCACTTGTATGTGGTTGGGACACTTTATATTAATAAAGTTAAAATAAAAATAAAAATGGCATAAGCTTACATCTTTTAGAAGAACAATTTTTACATAGGGTTATACATGTTGGATTTTCGATTATAAATATTAATTAGAAAGCTAAAAAGATTTCCTACATAATGATATTTTATTTATAATTTTTAGACATCAAATAATTTAAATTATTAATGACACAATAATGATGCAATGTTTACCTCATTAATAAATCATTTAAATAAATAAGATTATAATGATTAAAATATTATCTAAAACCTGTCCAATTCTTATTGGTTGATGTTATTTAGAATATGAGTCATCTTATCTTCGACCTAAATGATTTTTTGACCATTATAAACCGAATATAATTATATTATAAAGTAATACTTTCACTCTTTCCTAAAGAGCCCCTCTTCTCCCTTATAAAAGGAGACCAATTCTACTCATTCCTCACACCTCTCAAGCCACTTGGCTCGTCCAAACTCTGCCCAACTAATCTCCCCACATCCCTCTCCTCCTCCTTGATGCTTCCCCTTAGGCAGAAAGCATTTCAAGAAGTCCTTTGGTTCCAACCAAAGTGAGTTACCAAAATTAAAGGTAACGATTTCTCTTAAATTATTTTCATTTATTTTGCTTCTCCAACCCCCAAACTCTTTTTATTTCATTTCTTTTGTAACAACACCAGTATCATCAATATACTAGGATGTTGTTATAATAAGGATTCAAACTACACATACACACAACTCCATCTAATGGATGATGAACATAATGTTTCTGTGGATGGCAAACTAACGCCTCACGAAACGATGATTGTTCAAATACATCTTACCGCCTCTCATGGTGGCCATTATGATGGAACTATAATTAAATATGATATTAATGATATATATTTTATATATAAGCTTCTGTAATTCCATTTTATTTCATACCATTATTCGTTTCATGTTGTATTTACAAACGATAATTTCATTTGAGGAAGTGCGGACTACCGCCCCCTTAAAATGATATGACTCGTTCATACCACACATGGAACGTATAAAGGATGGTGTTAATGAACTTAAGTAACATATATAAAATATTATATTATACTGGAATAGTAATATACCTATGTATCATTTGGATTCAATTCTTTTAAAATAAAAATTAAATGGAAGTAGCGTTCGTGCGTACGTACGGACTACCGTCTCCACGAACGCGGTGAGATCCATCCTCCATCGTATCCATTCAAGTATTATTCTCATTTTAGGGTTAAAAATAATGTTAATATCATTCTGATTATGAATAAGATATAATCTATCCATTACAAACATGTCTTACGTAACCAAACATTTAAGAAGAACGAATCGATTATCACCCGAAACGACGATAATACTAAGATATTATTAATAAAGCAATGTTAAAAGAACATATATGATATCATATTAATGTATATGATTCTTTTATAATTTAATAACAATTATTTCACCATTATACAGGAGGTTAACCTACCCCAACCAAGGAAAAGTACAAGGTAAGGGATTTTCTTATCTCACTTTCAATTCCGTGAGATTTCCATTGTTCGCCACTAAATTATTGAAAGTGGTGTATTGTGTACTGCCATTTGATATATATTATCATGATTCTATTTATATTCATGTTATTCTGTAAATAATTTGGTGGTTATTAACTTTTGGCCATACGACTCAGTTGATTAACGTGGTAAGGGGTTTTCATCTCACTCCTTATTCTCATGAGATTCATGCCATATTGCCACCATTACCTTTTGTGTGGTGTATGTACTGCCCATAATTATATTCTTTGTGTAATACACTCTCATTTATGTGTACTTACATATTCATTGTATGATACCTCTTTCATGGGTTGTATGTTTCATAAGTTACCAAACTGGTAATGGTTATTTCACAATCTCTTCATTATCTGAGGTTGTTTATACGTAATAATATACTGGGATCTCGTTATCATCCACATCCATGTTTCTTCAAAATGTATTTCAAAACATTTTTAATATTTAAAAGAATATGGGTTAAAGTCATTTATACCCTTGTTTGACTTTTTATAAGAGGTTTATAAAGAAATCTTTCCGTCGTTTTCCAAACAAGGTGCTTTTTAACCTTTTCGACAGAATTAAGATAAGAATGTTTTTTAACTTATACGGCAGGTGCGGTTATTTTCCGCCGTTATAAAATCGTCAAAGCTTCCCTTAAAAGCTTATAAGATTATTTTCAAAGAAAATGTTTGATTTTATATGGATCTTAAATGATTTCAAAATAAAAGGAGATATTTCTTTAAAAAGAATTTTGATTTCATCTATGTCAACATCCTTTGATGGGTTTTAAGATTATTTGAAGTCGATTTATTAAGATACAGAACTTCTATATTGTTTTGAAGGTTTTGTGATATGTTTGACTGTGAATGTGCTATTTTTATACCATTCATAGTTTATGGTGAAAGTATTGACATTTCGTATGCTAGTTCCAATAAGAATGTTTATGTTATATTTCAATCTTTACTTCATATGAATGTGTTGGACAAGTATGTTCCAGGTTGGGGACTGGTTAAAGTAAGCCCTCCAGGTTGGGGACTGGTAAAAGTAAGCCCTCCAGGTTAGGGACTGGTAAAAGTAAGCCCTCCGGGTTGGTGTTCGGTTATTAGAGGCACTCCGGGTTGGTGTCCGGTTATTAGAGGCACTCCGGGTTGGTTTCCGGTTATTAGAGGCACTCCGGGTTGGGTTCCGGTTACAGTTAGCCCCAAGGTCTTGGGACGAGGCCTTGAAAAGTAATTAAAGTTTACCATTATGCATTCCAACATTATGAAAGTGGTTATTGATTTTTCATGTGATTATTCGATTAGTAGAATATCCATGTGAATAAGTAAATGGCATTATTTCATTTTATTTATGCCATACCATGTTGAAAGTTCAAGTTTAAAAGGCTTTTGTTTTAGTTATACATTGCCTTAAATGTTTATTCTTATTTATGAAAGTTTCCGCTATATTGTTATCCTTACTGGGCATTTGAGCTCACCCCTTTTCTATGTTTTATTTTTCCCAGGAAGTGAAGAAGTAAATTATGAATGACCTGCAGGGATATTATGAGGGGATTATAGTGTGGACTGTGGAAACATTATGTTGTTGTAGTAGTTTTTCATTTTATGATGTAATGTAAAACTTATTAATATATCTAGTGTTTCCAAGGCTACTAAACCAATCGGTCTTTCGAGATTTGATCTTTCTTGTGATCATGCCAATGTTATGTAATAATGCACCGACTCTAGGCAACTAGGGTCGGGGCGTTACATGTAGTGTACATTTTTAAAACACAATTAATATTTTATACGAATTATATTCCAATTCAAGGGTATTTTCCTTGGAATGAAAACTATTAAACTTAAAAAATACACTCTTATATAAATTATTTATACACTTTTTAAAATTTAGAACTGACATAACATCAAATAAATGTCTGATTTTCTACATATAGATAACATCTTAAGGAAAAATTTATGCTCATTATTATGTTATACTATAATGACTCTTAATGATTTTTTATCTATAAATCTACAATATTGAGGTATAAATCTTGATAAAATATGATCAATAAATTAACTTCTTCTGGTGATCCTCAATGGGATATTTTTCATTGAAAGATTACTATAGTGTTATATATAAAAATCTCATGCAAGAAGGATGCGGGGTTCCCTATGGTGAAAAGATGTACCTGGTAAATATAATTTCATCATTTTTCATAACTGACATCATTATATATTAACGGCTAAGGATATTAGGAATAAGGGGATTTACCTAGAATCTAAGTTCTTCTATTATAAGCACTCCATGGAAAAAATTCTTGATAACCTTTTCTTTGCAGTACAATGGGAGGATACTATGTGTAACATCTTTAGTGGCCTCATGGGACTCAAATACTAGGTGAACTATAGTGATGACTCCGTTCATTCCAAGTTCCAAAAATTGTGATAAATTTATAGGGGTAGAAAGTGAGGATGATATAGTTGGAAATGATTTTTTGGATCATTTGGAATTCCAAGAACAATGTCCACCATGAAAAATATTCCAACTCACGTATATCCATTAAGGTATAGGATAAATGTTTAGTGGTGCACTTGGGATCACTTTTAAAATTCTGAGAGCATTTTCCCACTCTGAGGACTGTCATGGGAAGTAGGAAGTGCTTCCCCAAACCATAAATTCTTTCAATCTAGGTTTGATTGGTTTGTTGGAATCCTCCTAGTAGTGGACTCAAGCTCAACATTGATGGTTATTTTATTATTGGCCTCATATAGTTGTGATGTTTTTTCTGTGACTCTAAATTTTTAGTGGTGATGTACTTTAGTAACATCTATAGACAAGGTTGTGATTCACTATTTTCAAAGGCATATGCCCTTCCAAATGTTCTTGATGTTATTTCCCACAATATCACTCTGGTAGAGATTGAAAATGGCTCTTTACTTATCCATATTTTTCTCTAATACAATATTATCATCCCCGAGTCCATTTCTTACGAGATCCAAGAATAGAAAATCTATATAAATATTCACATGAACATTCCCCACATATGGAATGAAGGGAATAAATTTTTTTATTTTCTAGTATCAAGAGTCTGTTAGGATAATCCATCTATGATTTTTTCTACCATGGGTTCCCCCATATTTTTTGGATGTTTTCTAAGATGATTCCCTCATTTTACATTACTTTAGACCACATGGATCTTTTTTTACCACTATTTATTTAATAAAATCTCATAACATTGGATGGATGGAACCATAAATATTAAAAAATAGTTATTAGCAACTATCTGTGTACTAGGTGAATGTGTGATTGAATAAGTCTAATATAAATCATTAAAATCTAGAGAGTTTTTATTATTTTATGAAGACAATTTTCCTTCAAAATATTCGTTACATTTTTTTCTTCTTATTTTTTTAAATTTTTTTTTTTTGAAATTTCTTATATGTATAATCTCGATATTGGGGATATCATGTTAGCGCGTGTTATTGAGGTAATGTAGTAAGGCTTAATTCAATAAATAGGGACTTATATATTGGTGATTGACGCACGCCTGTTGTAAGGTGTGGAAAAACAATTATTTCCTAAGTTAAAATATAGTAATGTGGTTGACCTAGGATTTCTCCCGAACAGGAGTGCACACAAAATGGGGTTGTCACTTTAAAATGAGGGTAAAAATGTTGTGTTTTTGAAATGAAATTTGAAATTAAAATTACTGAAAGACTATGATATTAAAAGGGTTATTAGGTCGAGGTCAGTTTCCTAATTTTTGTGCTATCCTTTTTCAATTTAATTCAAACCTCTTCTTCTTATTTGATTAAAGTGAGTTTCCATAATTTTTTCCTCTCACTTCCTTGGTAAAATTATTATTGTGAAAGAAAACCTTACCATGATCTTGGTTTGGTAAACTCTCCTTCCATGTGTAAAATAGTTGTATTGAATATTCTTAATTGAAATTGGTAATACCTGATCGGGTTTGGTTTATCCTAAATAATGAAGAACATTCACTACACCTTTTACACGTACTGACGATCATTGAGTACTTCACCACTAATTATTGGTTTATTCCATTGTATATAAACCAGAAATTAGTGGAGGAATATTATGATTATTTTACCAAGGAAAATATCAATAACAAAATTAATATTCAAGAACTATTTCACTTGATAATAAAATCTTCTATAAGAAATTTAAAACAACAATGAAGAAGACAGAAATTTATTCAATTGTGGCCAAGAACTCAAGCATTACAATGTAGAAAACCAACCCTTACCCAATCACTCCAAATGTTTACCCCACCTTGGTAAGGGTAACCGAGATGAATGGGGAAGATGAAGACATTATAAAACTATGAAAAAGAAAAGAAATAAAAGAGAAATCTGAGATGTTCTTCCCCTTGGTGTCCCAGAAGGAATGGGATGGAGAATGGGATGATTTGAGAGGGTGGAGCTCTCCTCCTTTTATAGCAAGAATTTGTCCCCCGGATTTTGACGCGTTGTAGCACAATTAAATGACATATTCACGCATTTATCCTTTCTTGAATGTTGTTCATAATTCCCTTCGTCGTTTCCCCTAAAAAGATTAGCGGATTTGGACATGTATTCTGAGATTTATGGCCATTTTACTCTAACAAGTTATTCTGTCTAGTCAGACTCTCCAAAACGCAATACTCCGGTTTAGGGTGATTTAATGACCCCATAAACGGCCAATTCACGTGGTCTTTCCTTCATAAAAGATTCTCCAAAACTCGTTTTCCGTCCACCCACCGAAATGCACAACATATGGGCCCACAATGGATGAGGTATGGAGTCCACACCAAAACTAGGTGGAACTACAAACAGTTTTCTTTCTCCCACTTGTGAGCTTCCTTTGAGCTTCCTTATAGCCGATTCAGCTTTTAGTCCAAAAATATTAAATGAAGCCCTGGATTTTTTTAATCTTAAAAAGAAAGAAGTTTTCAATTTTGATAAGTTTTGATAATGTTATGGCCAAACTACAGAAATAATTTAAAACTGTTAAAAATCCAAAATGGCCAATTTTTACTATTCAGCTCCAAATAACACCAATATCATAAAAATGAAATAATTCATCTTAAAGAAACACTTTTGTGGGTTTAAAACAATGATATTCAATATAAATTAATTGAAAATATTTTCTCTATCAATTCCCCCACTCTTAGCACTTGGACTCCTGGACAAGTAAAAGTGAAATCAAATCAAATCCAAAACACATATCAATGAGATCTTCCAAATAAATTCCAAGAAACAAAAAGATATCTTGTCTCATCAAAAACAATAATTTTATGTTCTCCGTTTTAGATTTTAATATATTTCCACTTAATTTCTTATCTCATGCACACAAAACACCTACCTCACATGAATTTTCTCTCATCTCACAAATGTTAATGCTGAAGAAGGATTTTCTCATCCAAACTCACACAACTGTCACCATAGGCTTGATAAATTCCTACTTCTCCACATGATGTGAGTTAAGGACATGTGTTTCTCATGAGAACTATTCAGGGTTGTTCTGTGGATTCCGGTTGGTAGGAATTAGATGTTAAAAAATTCTGAAGCCGAAAAAGGAGGGCTTGGCTCTTATTGATGCAAAATTGAAAGATTCTAATTTTCAATCAAATATGGTCTCCATATCTTCCCTTTTGTAGAAACTCAGCTCCATCATCATTCAATATGCTCAAGATTTCAGTAGAAAAAATTTCAATCTTTTCAAACATGATTTTCTTGAAAGCTCTAGATAGGCACAACTTTTTTTTACATCGGAAGCTCCAAAAAGGCACAGCTTCTCTTATCATGAAAGCTCCAGAAAGGTACAGCTTTTAACAAAATGAAATATTCAGTAAGAAAATCATCTCTTCAATATTTAATATTCCTTCAAAATTATCAACAAATGAGTTAGTACACCACAAGAAATATTCCCCCACACTTAAGTTCAACTAGATCATGCAATTTCACTTCAAGAGTAGGTAGGACAGGGAAAATTGGCTTGTAATGTGGCTAACCTAATAGGAAATTCATGGCTAATAGGGGCTATAGTGAAGGATAAATCTAAATTTGGAACATAATGAAAATTATTATTTTGAAAAGGTGGCTTCAAACCAAATAAATTCCTCAATCATTTAAAACACACGTACCCCAAACCCTCTTATTTTGAATGAAATCAATCAAATTCTAGTTTAAGAAAGCATGGTCTGGTTCTCTCAAGAAATGAGGTGAATGAAAAGAATATGACAAAAATGGTTTATAAGCCTCATAGTAAAGTGATTTGAATGATATAGACAGTGAAATATGGCATGAGATTCAAATATCACTGTACTTTTCATGAAATTCCAAATGATTTGAACTTGAAACAAAAGTAATTTCAGCATTCATTTAAGCTTAGTTTCATGAAATAAATTGGTTCACTCATTAAAATGGATTTCAAAAATGGTATTGATAATCATTTCAGCTCAAAAGTTTCAAAAACACACCAAAAAATAAAAAAATACACAAAAATATGAAAACATGGAAAAAAAATTATATTCTGAAAAACAAACACAAAATAGAAATACTAAACTACAAACATTCCCTCCCCCACACTTAAATGATGTAGTGTCCTAAATTCATTAAACTTTATTTAACATGTAATCCAATTTTAAAATGAATCACAACATCAAGAAATGTTGAAGGAGATGTACAACCTGATTTATTCATAGTGCAACATTGAGTTAACCTCCTAAGTGTTGCACTCTGAAAACCTACAAATAAAAGAACAAAACTAACCATAAGATATTTATTGAAAGAAATGAAAATAGAAATAGGATTAGAATAGAAGGATAAAAGTTGGTTTAATTCCCCAAGTGATCCCTGGGTTTTGACTACCTCTAGAGTGGCAGTTCTAATCAGTTATCCCCAATCTGATGGTGGGTGAGATTTCTTGCTCATGAACCAACAAAAATTATTCTTCCTAGCATGAACTTGTTCATTATTTTTTAGGACTCTATTTATATATCATATCAATTCCACCTCTACTATAATGAGATACAACATGCATGGTGGGGTTAGTGTAATAAATGAGTCCTCCTCTTTCTTGGGATCCGCATGAACAACACCTTCTTTATTCTTCAGTGCTTGCTAAAGGTATGATACATCTATGGAAAAATTAGAGGGAATGTTAGAGTTTAATTCTATTTGAAAAAAAATAAAGCATGAAGAATCAATATCAAATTATTCCTTTCAAAGTAAGTATCTTGTGTCTCGTTTTCCTCCATCAAATACACTTTGATCTTCTCTTGTACTCCCTCCATTAAATATTCAACAGGTTTGGGGAGCTCTAGATGTTCCTCCATGGATGAATATCCTTTTTCATCGTCTTCTTCCAAGGAAATAAATGTGTTGGCTGAATCTGAAAAATTAAAAAAAGGGGAGGTAATACTCTATTAAATTTCAAAAAAATTTAAATATAACGAGTTAATGAAATGATTATCTCCATGAGTTTGTACATCTTCAATCTCTTCTTAATTTGAAATCACCACATGGAGTTGAGTAGTAGAATGTATAGGCAGGTAGTCAGGCTCCACTATATCATAGATCTCCATAGAAAAATCAGGGATGACTAGTGGGGGGGTCTTCTTAGACCATGGAAACTTCATAAAATTCTGGAAAGTATTGGGAGAACTCAGTTAGCTTTCGGACCATTGCTTCAAAAACATCTTCTTTCATGTCCTCCCTTAGTCCATATATGAATTCTTTGAATATTTTCTCATCATTATTTGTTTTCCGAAATAACCTCACTTGTCTAGTAATAGAAGAAACTCCATCATCGGAAAAAAAAAAGTTTGAGTCAATAATTGGTTCAATTAAAAGGTGGGTAATAGTTCCATGAATTAATTAAATAGTCATTTGAAAACAACATGTCAAGTGTGTTTTTTTCTGGTTTTTTTAATTTGAAAAGAGCCAAATATTTACAATTTGATTGTGGAACTACCTCCTTGTAAACGGCACCAAGTTTGACGCACACCTATTGTAGGGCATTGAAAAACCATTATTTACTAAGTTAAAATGTAGTAATGTGGTTGACCTAGGATTTCTCTCAAAGAGGAGTACACACAAAATGGGTTTTCTCTTTAAAACGAGGGTAAAAATGTTGTGTTTTTTAAATGAAATTTGAAATTAAAATGATTGAAATACAATGATATTAAAAGGGTGATTAGGTCAGTGTTGGTTTCCTAATTGTAATGTTATCCTTGTTTAATTTAATTCAAAAATCTTCTTCTTAGTTGGTTAATGTGAGTTTCCACAATCGTTTCCGCTCACTTCCTTGGTGAAATTATTATAGTGAAAGAAAACCTTACCATAATCTTGTTTTGGTCAACTCTCTTTCCATTGTAAAATAGTTGTATTGAATATCCTTAATTGAAATGGGTAATACCTCATCAAGTTTTTTTATCCCAAATAATCCAGAACATTCATTACACCTTTTACACGTACTGACGATCATCAAGTACTTCACCACTAATTCCTGGTTTATTCCATCATATATAAACAAGAAATTAGTGGAGGAAGATTATGATTATTTTACCAAGGAAAAAATCAATAACGGAATTAATATTCAATAACGATCACACATGATATTAAAATCCTCTATAAGAAATTGAAAACAAAAATGAAGAGGAAAGAAATTTATTCAATTACGTCCAAGCACTAAAGCATTGCAATGTAGAAGACCAACCCTTCCCCAATCACTCCAAATGTTTACCCCACCATGGTAAGGGTAACCGAGATGAATGGGGAAGAAGAAGACATTAAAAAACTATGAAAAAGAAAAGAAATAAAAGAGAAAGCTGAGAAGTTCTTCTCCTTGGTGTCCTAGAAGGAATGAGATGGAGAATGGGATGATTTGAGAGGGTGGACTCTCCTCTTATTATAGCCAGAATTTTTTCCCAGGATTTTGATGCGTTGTAGCCCCATTAAATGAAAACTTCATGTGTTAATCCCTTATTAAATGTTGTCCATAATTACCTTGGTCGCGTCCCCTAAAAAGCTCAAAATATTTGGAAATGTATTACGAGAGTTATGGTCGTTTTACTCTGCAAAATTATTTTGTCCAGTCAGACTCTCCAAAACGCAATAATCCAATGATGGGTGATTTAATGGCCCCATAAACGGCCAATTCATGCGGTCCTTCATTTATAAAAGATGCTCCAGAACTCTTTGCGAGTCCCCCATCGAATTTTACAACATTTGGGCCCACCATGGATTAGTTATGGAGTCCACACCAAAACTAGGCAGAACTGCAAACAGTTTTCTTTCTCCCACTTGTGAGCTTCCTTTGAGCTTACATATGGCTGATTCAGCTTTTTTTCCAAAAATAGTAAATGAATCCTTGGATGTGTAGAATCTAGGAAAAAAATAATTTTTCAATTTGGATCAGTGTAGATACTATTATGAATAAACTAAAGAAATAATTTAAAACTGTTAAAAATACAAAATGGCCAATGTTTACTATTCAGCTCAAAATAACACCAATATCATAAAAATAAAACAATTCATCTTAAACATACACTTTTGTGGGTTTAAAACAATGATATTAAATATAAAATTTTTTAATTTTTTTTCTCTATTAGTGATCAATATATATTTCCCTATTTTTCAATTCAATAATCATTGAACCTTAAAATATTTTAATATCCTTCAATTGACTTTATAGTTTAGAGTTTTCATTTTCTCATACGTAATTATTGCGAACTAATTCATAGTATTAATTTGTAGGTCACAACATAATGATGAAAGGTGGTGATTATTTTAAGTGAAGCATGATTTAGCCCTCTCTATTAAAATAACATTATATTTATTTATGTTTTCTTCAATCTACCACTTTTTGTTAGTTTTCAATATTTGTTTTATTAGTAAATGTTTTTAAATCATTAAATTACAACATCAAATCAAACATGTTTATGAAAATTTTATTATGAGTTTTCCTCCACATGAGAAATATTATTTGATGTAATTAATTTATTTTAACACCTTTATTTTTATTTAACTTGAGTTAGTTTCATTCGATGCATCTATTTGAGTTATATTTATTTATAATTAAGATTTTTTTTATTTCATTATAACATCAAAATTAATTTTTTCTTTTATATTGATACACATTTCATATTTTTTGGGATTTAAAAATGTTATGTGATCTTTGTAGTATACACTCATATTTTTTAATTTTATGACTAGTTCTCCTAAGTTATCATGATTCTTTCATTTAAATTGAAATTTAACTTCATAATTTCAATAAAAAAATAAAATATTATCAACAAAATTTCAGTTTATTTGGGTTAGTTGAATATTTTAATATAGTTAATAAGTTATTGTGAAGTCTATAATTTGTACTTAATAGATATATGAGGTTCTTAATAGATGAAAAATCATTTATTTTACACTATTTTATAAAATCCATAAATTCAAAATCAATTTATTACAATATTGAAAGTATTATTACAGTATTATCCTATGAAAAAAAATTTCTAATTAACATTTTTTTCATGATTTACAAATGAAAATTATTTTATTTTATTTTCTTCCAGGAATTTCACCAAATATACTATCATTTTTTAATTTCATACATTCAAATATAAAATTTATATTAACATGTAAATAATGTATAGGATTGAATAAATGATTTACAAACTAATATTTCTTTCCCTAAATTTTTAGAATGTAGATCAAATTTATGTTATCATAAACATGCTTTTTATTTTAATTATATATTATTTTCAAAAATACAAATTTAAAAACATTCTTTACTGATTATGTTTTCAAAACATGAAATGTGATCATATTTTGATTTTTTGGGTTCTTTTTAAAAAATATGACTTTTAGATTGATATTTTATATATTATCTTGTACACATTCATATTTACATTAACAAATATGATGAAGTTCCCATAAATTTTCATTCCAAATTTTTTCTGTTAAATTAGTTTTTTAGTTTTCAATTTTAAAAATATTGTTTAGGTCATTTTCATTTTACCTTTTGATTATATGTTGGATAAAAATAAATTTTCATCAAATAGTCATCAAATTTAAAAATGGTGAAAGTGTAAAAACAAAATGTGTGAATCAATATGTGATTAAGATTATTTTATTTTAGTTTAATATAATTTTCTTCTTTACAATTAAAAATTATACTGATTTCAAATTTATGGTCTATATTATTCAAATATTTTAGTGAACATTATCAATTTTTTATTTTCAATGCAATTTAGTATCCACATTTATAAAATATTGGGTAATAAATATATGGATTTTCATATCATATTTTAATGTTTTTATGAATTTATAGTTTCCTTTGAAGTCTAATATATAAACTATGAATTTTCGTTTCTCAAATTTTTTATTACTAGTAAAATTCATTTTTACTTATCATAAATTGTTAACTATTCAACCTTTTCCATTTTATTATGAATTCATGAATTTTCATTAAATCCTACTTATATACATACTATTTTATGTTTATATTTTCCCTTATTCTTTTTTCCATCATGAGGAATGGCAGGGTGGAAGTAATATCTCTTATAAATATATTCTAAAAGAGTTTAAGTTGTGTGTAATAAATTTCTGGAATGAGTGGATAATTTCAAAAAAAATTAAGTCACTTTTAAATGATTTATCTAATTCATTTACTAACACCCCTAACATGAAATAAAACACACCTATTGATTTATTTTTAATAATAAAATAAAAAAATTTAATTAACAGTACACAAGAAAAGACTCATTGATGATCCTTTAAATTTATCAAATATAAATATTTATAATTAATAATTTTTTTTGATAATTTTTTTCAACAACATTAGTTAGTGGTTATCTTAAATTATAGTAAAATTTTAAAATATATTCAATCCATAAAATTATTTTCAATTTCTATTCAATTTTTCTATAGAATAAATTATATATGATGCTTTAATATGTTTATACAAATGATTTTTTTTCTTCTATAGATCATCTTCTTGGAATTTGTATCGATTATTATGAGTAAAATCACAATATTTAGGATATTCTTTAGATATATAAATATGGGAGTTGAGTTCTGTATTTTATTTTTAGGAAAAAATGATTATAATGAAATAATTACTAAAAAACCACTAGAGGGGTAAATAGAAACATTAATTTACACGTATTTGTATTGCATTGATTCGTTGGGGCTTCTACATCCTGAAAAGGTGTTTGTATAGTGGTTTACCTAATTTATAAATTGATTTATGTGAAAAGGTATTTTCACTAAATTATAACATGATGTTATATATTTTATAAGAATGGTCTCCCTTATATATTAATGTTCAGTATTTCTACTATATGGGAATTTGTTTGTAGTGAATTGATTCACAAGTGTTTATACTGCACCACATCAAAGAGTTATGCATTGATTCACAAAATATTTCTTATTTAGATGATACTATTGAAAAATTCCTTGTTTATGCACTAACATTTATATATATTCAAAAATTTCAAATATTATTACTCACTTATTATTGATTTTGTTATCTTAATTTTTTAATATATACATACAGTTCAATTTTCATTCATTTCAATATAAAATATCATAGAGGTAATGTATATTAAAATCAACAATTTTATAATGATTTGACCATATTATTATCATGAAAAGTTTATATATTAAATATTAATCCTATAAATTGTTATTTATTATAAATATAACACTGATATTATTAGTTAATACATAATAAGAACGGTTGTCAATTAGTTCCTTTGTAATTCTTTGTAACATTCCCATGGATATATGTTAGGTTTTTAATGTATTAGGAATAATTAAACTATTTGGTACAAATGATAAAAGAAATTTATGTATGACATATCCCCACCCATACATTAGGTTGCATTAATATTTAAATTTATATTTTTATCCCACTACATAAGAATGTTTTTAAATGTTATATTTTCATGGAATTACACATGCATCACATGTTTTTAACATTGAAAACATGTTTTCTCCCTCTCAATTTGTATTTTTATTATATTATATTAATTAGACTAAAATATTTAAAAAGTGGATTATTAGTGTGTACATTCATATAAAACATACTTTCATAGAATACATAGTATGTAATATGCCTTAAAAGGTTTCATAATTCACTAAGTGTTAATAATATATTATATTAATTCAAAATATATATGTACTACACTATAAATTAATCATTGTGTTGTTTGAATTATAGTATTTGAATATATTATATTATGGATTCTTGTTTTATCTATTAATTATTATATTTATGAAAAAAATCTGTTAAAAATTTCAGTAACTGAAAATAGAAAAGGCGTAATTGATAGAGATTCAGATAAATAATATTCAAAATCAAGTTTCATATAATTTCATTTATAATAAAATTAATAATAATATAATTGTGTAACTATATATTCATTACTAAATTACTTCCATTAATATATTTTCTTGATGTATAATATATTCAAAATTATATTCAATTATTTTATAGTTGTTATAATTATAATATTCTAATACAGATATTCTTTATACATCATAAATTTTGTTAATTTTGATAAAATTATACATAGTAATTTAAAATCATGTGATTTAATGAAAACATTACTAGTTTTATTATTCATCACTTTAAAGCATTTCATCCAATGTTGACGGTAAAGATATGGGTGTTTATTTCAAATATCAGTTTGAATCTATGATTATTTATGAACAAATTCTAGTTTCGGTGGTTTTTTATTCTTTATATCTGAAATAAAATCTATTTTATTCTATACTAGTTATTTATGGTTTAAGATATTCTCCAACATTTCACTTTCCGTTGGATCAAAATTTAATTTAAAACATACCTGTAAGTGGAGTCGACATTATCTATTCTTTTTAGTTGGTAATATTTCTTATATATGTATATATTATTACTATTATGTAAAGACCCAGAATTTCCATGTAATTTATTTTTAAAATATATGGTAATTTTACGAGTCCACAAAAATTGATGGCATGTGATTCTGAGGTCAAGAGTGCCTGGAATGAATTTCTGAACTTTTGATCATGTATGTTCAGTAAACATGCAAGTGGGTTTTTCTAAATTTTGAACCGGTTCTTGGAATTTAAATTTGAGGGCACTGTTGAAGTCGCATCACCGGTATTCTTTTAAGGAGACTTTCACCTCGACGGTCGTTGGTCGAGGGTGAAAGTTAGTTTTTGGGTTTTTCGTGGAAATAATAAAATAAAATAAACACATGTTTTATTTTATTTTTATCTATTGTAACCACCCATTTGGAAGTTGGGGGTGGGTCCACCAGACCTTAACCTTCCATGTGTGGTTATAGTGGTGGGGACCACCACACCTTAACCTCCCATGAGAGGTTATGGTGGTGGAGGACCACCCGAGGCCTAAACCTCCTCTTCATGTTTAATTGAGGTGGGGACCACCCATGTTCTCAATTAACCTCTCAATTTGAATTTTGGGGGTGGGGACCACCGGACCCCCTATTAATGGGAGGAGAGGAAAACCTCTCAACCCACCTCATAAATGTGGGGGGATCCTCTTCAACACCTCCACAATTTTAATTGTGCCAATGCAGCTTATTAATTGTACCAACTCCCCTTCTTCAATTAAACCATTTTGAATTTTATACAAATGACTTAATAGATTTTATAATCTATTATCTTGGGCTACCTATTATTTTGTTGGAAAAGGAGGAAGGATATTTTGAAATAAAATCTCTCGCCAATGAAGAACCAATCCATCGAATGAAGATCATCTTCCTCCTATGAAGAACGACCCTGACTTTGACTTTCTTTCTCGAAGCCTCCTCCGACGTAAGACGTATTCAACTATAAAAAATTGGCATCCGCCTTTTCTCACCACATCTACCCAAGGTAGGTATTTTATTTAAGTATGAATTTATTCCCTTGATTCTTTCCTTCTAAAAACAAAAAACGTAGAACAACTTATTATCAAGTTGATCCACGGATATCTTCCTTGCAGGTTGGGAATAAATTATTACGGGAAGTTATAGGGTTTTATTCATTATTTGATTTAAACCTCCCATGTACTCCCCTATTTTTCCATTGCGGGGTTGGGAATAGAAATTAACGAGGGATTTTGGGAATTGATGCTTCAAATATCGTCCATGCCCGTTCTTTGTTTGTTCTTATTAAACCTCTTGGTACCTCTCAAATACGGAGAGTGCGGACCAAACTAACGTGACCCATCCTCTCTATAACCCTTGTGTTGATTTGTGGTGTTCTTCGAAACAGAGGAAGGAGGCAATGGTGTCAAAGGCTACAAAGGCGACGAAGGCAACGGTCGTGCCACCCATGGCCTCCGCGACCCGCGCTGCCCCTGGGACGCTCCGGCGCCCCGGCCGAACTGGCTCCGCCACCATGAGCCGAACCGCGCCGCCCTCCGGCTTTCGAGCCGCCCCAACCATGTCACCTACCGGCCTAACCGGCCCCCGGCCGCGCCGCCCGCCGACCAAACCGGCCGATCCACCCATGTCGTGTCGCTCGCCAGCCGAATCGGCTGTGCCACCCCGGCAGCCCCGCCCATCGGTCGTGCCTCCCGCCGGCCCACCGTGCTGCCCCGGATCACGCCTCCCTCCGACCTCTTAGCCAAACTGGACTCACGGCGCCCTCCAAGCCGAACAGGACCTTCCTCGCCCTCTAGGCTGAGCCGCCCACATGGCGCCCTCCGGGCCGAACAGCCCTCACGCTGACCTACGGCCGGTCTGTGCCCTCGTTGTCAGTCTGCGCCCTCTCAGCTCTCCTCGTCCCCTCACGGCTTGCTGGGCGGGGCCCAGCGGTCCGGTCTAAACCCAACAGGTTGGCCTGCCCGACGGACCAGCCAGAACCAACGGTTCAAGCTGGGTTGACCTGAACCGGGTCGGCCCAGACTGGGTCGGACCAGGTCGAATCGGACTCAGGCCCACTACGACCCATTTACGTTCCTTCAGCCATATCTATGGTATTGGATGTTTGTTTGACGAACCATCTACGGTTCTGGAAATCTTGGAGCATGTCGGTCCCTTTGAGTATACCCCACTAGAGATTGGGGTATAGTTGAGATAGGGTGAGGTTGGATCGTGAACGAATCCAACCGGGCTCTCGAGACTAAAAGGCTAATAACTCACAGACTGAGCATCTGATTGGCGCGCCATCTATTGTATTGAGACACCTATGATAGGGAGTACCTTTGAGATACTTCTCTGTGGGACTTCGTGATAGTTGGAGTTTTGACCAGTAGCTCGTGGAGTGTATCCTTCCGGCGACGAGTGAGCAGAGCGTGAAGACCTAGTAGCTGGATGAGAGATAACGACTGCTAACTGCTATGACACAGAGTGACTCTACTAGCCCAAAGGGGAGCACCTTGGTGTTGTGGAAGACCCACAGTCGGAAATGCGCTTGGTGTCGCGGAAGGCCCAGGGTACTCGATAGGAGGATTACCTCTGCAGGCTATGAGGGGGGCATGCTTGGGGTCGTGGAAAACCCATGGTGGGGAACGCCTCTGTGTGATGTAGCAGACCCACGGTACTCGACAGGAGGAGTACCTCAGTAGTCCAAGGTATGTGGGAAGCACGCTTGGTGTCACAGCAGGCCCAATGTACTTCATAGAGGAGGAGTTCTCCTACAGCCGAGGTTTCGATAATGTGATTGGGGATGTTACTTGATATTACCCCTATAAAAAAATCTTGGTTGAGCTGAGTTAGTGCTTTTTTGTTTTCCTCATGATTGAGACGGATTACTTAAGAACTTAGGTATATGTATGGGCATATACCTAAGTAGGTTTATCTATTGATTTCTTACTTTGTGGTTTATCCTTGGTGGATTTTGTGAGACCTTGAGGGTCTTGGGGTCCCTACTGAGTATCATTATACTCACCCATGCACATTTTATGCATATACCTTGTTGTGTTGGATGCAGACGACGGACAGTGATGACTGATGATGAGAGTATCAGGACTAGATAGTACCCAGAGGTGGACCTTACGAAGAGTCGGTACACGGAGGAGATGGAAGGACATGGAGTGCTGAGGAGGTGATTTGTACCCACCCTTCAGGTAGGAATCTCATAGGATTATCCAATAGCTATTTTCCTTTTCTTCAGTTTTACTTGTACTTTCAGTTTCTCATTCTTTACTGTTGGGCTTGTATTTTTGGCCCCTTTTCCTTTTAGTACTCTTTGTCATACATTTTTACTTACTGTTTTTTATCCACCTGTGTGCTTTCTTGTTTTTGAATTTATAGGTTATAACGGCAATGTGTTCTTAGTTTTAGGGAATTATGCCTTTGTTGCTAGTTTCCAGCCCCTAGCCTATGGAAGGCAGACTTGGGGTAGTCACGACATGGGCTCGAGGGGATGGGTCGTGACAAATTGGTATTAGAGGGATGCTGGTTCTACCATATAACTTAGGACTCTGATCATTTCTGTGAAGCAATTGTGTTAAATGTAGTGAGTGTGGTTTTCAGTTTAGGGAGTCCAGTGTTAGTGTGGCGGACAATGTATCCACACACCAGGACCCTAACTTTTGATTTCTGAATCAGTGCACGAAAACACAGATTTCCTATGTGTTTTCAAAAGTTTTATTTAAATCAGCTCACCAGGTCACCTCACCAGTTATAAATTTTTAACCGTAGCACAACCGCCTAGAGTTCCAAAAGTTTTATGCACTGATAGCCCACCAAACAATGAGGCCTTGGTGCAGGGCCCTCTTCCAGTAGATCCACTAGTGGAGGAACCAATGGTACCATTACCCGTTAGGCCACCGATGCCACCAGCCCCAGCAGCACACTGTGCATGCCGCTTGAGTGCATTGCACGAGTTCCAGTGCCAGAGGACACCCAGTTTCAGGGGAGATACGGACCCACAGGCAGCTAAGGATTAGCTGGAGGCTACGGTGAGAGTCTCTTACTCGTAGCGACACCATCCAACCTCATAGTGATCCTTGCTGGTATCCTTCTATAGGAAGTAGTAAGCAGATGGTAGAGTGTGATGCTCCAGGATCATGATGAGTTGATGCTTCTCTGGGTAGACTTCAAGAGCCTATTTTGGACAGAGTTTCTTCCAGAAACACTTCACGCAATGTGCATATAGGAGCTACTTCATCTGCAGTAGGGAAGCATTATTGTAGCCAGTACTCATCGAGGTTCACAGACCTCTCACGCTACTCCAATTATATGGTGTGGGACCCATTCTCCAGGGCTCGAACCTTCGAGCAGGGACTCAGGCGGGAGATCAGCACTTCAGTGATCTCACTCAACATCCCGACACAGGTGGGGGTGTTAGAGAGAGCCCTCTTAGTGGAGATTTTCCTTGCGGAGCAATCTCCAGTAGCGAGATCCACCACCAGTCAACACATAGTGGAGTATTCTACAGCTGGTAGCAGATAGATGTCACAGAGGTCCAAGAGGACCTAAAATACAGTCGGAAAACTGCATGATTCAGGATCGGTTGTGTGGGGCACCCGAGACAGAGCCATTCATTCCAGGAGCGGGTAGTGTTACG
This sequence comes from Viscum album, assembly GCA_963277665.1. Taxonomy (NCBI): domain Eukaryota; kingdom Viridiplantae; phylum Streptophyta; class Magnoliopsida; order Santalales; family Viscaceae; genus Viscum; species Viscum album. The sequence continues at coordinate 787,035,627 of OY728128.1, read as the reverse complement.
CATGTGGTGGGCAGGGTCACATGGCTCATGACTATCCAACCCTCCATTCGAATGATCAACAGACGGCTGAAGGACAACCCAGGTAGAGACATAGGTTTGATCAAGGAGGTCCGCAGGGAGCAGGCTGACAAGGAAGAGGTACAGGTCATGCAACTAGAGGTGGATGCTGATTCGATGTGTTACCACCACCACTACCAGTATGTACACCCCGACCGAAGGGAGTTGGCGGAAAGGGGAGAGCTTAGCTCCAGGCAGCTGAGGCTTAAGATCATGGAAATCTGGTGATGATTCAAGGTAAAATATGTTTCTACTCCACGATAGCTTAAATACTTATATACATAGGTACTAGTCGCTCTTTTATTGCAGCCACCCTCGTTCGGAGCTCAAAGATTCCGACAGAGCCTTTGGCTCGATCCTTACGGCGAGAGACTCCTATGGGAGAAGATTTTACGGTTACGCACTGGTGGCGGCAGTACGAGCTTACTCTATGAGGTAAGAGCATTGGCTGGGATCTCCTAATAGTGGCGTCGAGGCCTTATGACGTCATCTTGGGTATGGACTGGTTATCTACAGTCCATGATCAGATTCACTATATTAGGCAAAAAGTGTGGTGTGTCTATACGGATGGGACCAGGTTTACCTTCATCGAAGATAAGGGATCATTTTCACAACAGGATGGACTTGCTCAGAGGAGAGTGCAGCCAATCACTCATCTGTTGGCTAGCCTTACCCTCGGAGCTGTTTATGTGGAGAGTTCGACTTATCTTGTAGTGGTGGAGAAGTATGTGGATGTCTTCCCTAATGATGTCTCGAGTCTACCGCCTCGCAGATATGTGGACTTTTACGTTGACATGTACCCCGGGACTGCACCGATATCTACAACAGTGTATCGGATGGCTCTTGTGGAGCTTCGCGAGCTGCAGGTATAGCATGGGGACTTGCAGGGGAAGGGATTCATCTAGCCCATTGTTTCTCCCGGGGCAACCCCGATTCTGTTCGCCAAGAAGGCAGATGGGAGCTTGAGTATTTGTGTTGACTACCGGCTCCTGAACCAAGTGACCATGAAGAACAAGTACCCACTCATGAGGATAAACGACCTCTTTGATCAGTTGAAGGGAGCACGGTGGTTCTTGAAGATAGATCTCATATGAGGCTATCACCAGCTCAGAGTACAAGATGAGGATGTGCAGAAGACAACCTTCAGATGTCAGTATGGACACTACGAGTTCTTTGTTATTTAATTTGGCATAACCAATGCTCCAGCAGTGTTCATGGGACTCATGAATAGGATCTTTCAGCCATACCTTGATCATTTTTTCATAGTCTTCATCGATGACATTCTGATCTACTCGACTACTGAAGAGGAGCATGCCTATCATTTTCAAGTAGTAATGAACACACTCTGAGAGTGCCATCATTATGGTATGCTGTTTAGGTGTAATTTTTGGATCTGAGAGGTTCACTTTCTGAGACATGTCATCTCGAAGGATGGAGTTATAGTGGATCCAGTGAATATTGAGGCGGTACTTTCTTGGGAGCCACCCAGGAGTGTGATGGAGGTACGGAGTTTCCTGAGTTTGGCTGGATATTACAGGAGGTTTGTGCGAGACTTCTCCAGTGTTTCATCACCACTATCAGCCTTGATTAAGGAGGGGGAAACCTTCATTTGGTCAGAGAAATTCCAGCGATGTTTTTAGGAGATGAGGTAGAGGCTGACTAGTGACCCCATCTTGAGGCTTCTATAGGAAGGCGTAGGGTAAGTAGTATACTTTGACACATTAGAGTCAAGACTCGGATGTGTCGTGATGTAGGAGGGAGTAGTGATCGTATATGGTTCTTGAATACAGAGATAGCATGAGTAGAACTACACTACCAATGACCTATAGTTAACAATAGTGGTCTTCACCTGGAAGATGTGGTGACATTATCTGATGGGAGAGCATTCTACAATGTACTTTGATCACAAAAGTCTCAGTAATATCTTCTCTCATAAGAACATGAACCTGAGAGAGTGATGTTGGCTTGAGATCCTCCAGGACTTTGACATCGAGATAGTCTATACTCTTGGGAAGGGGAACGTTTTTGCAAATGCACTCAGCAGAAGATCTGGTATACAACTACTAGGAGAGGCGACGGAGCAGCTGGATACTTTATGGATATCCATTGTGGATAGATATGGAGTAGCTTTCCTTCAGTCTCATACAGTCACTCCCCCACTTCATCATAGAGTCAGGGAGGCACAACATGGGGATACTGACTGCGAGGCACGACGTGCTCAGATATCCACAGGGCAGGCACTCGATCGATTCTTTGAAGGTAGGGAGCACGTCATCCCCAGCATAGGATGTACCATGGTAACAGTGTCACGTTAGGAGGAAGTGTAGAGGGAGTTCCACAAATCTCCTCTAATGGTACATCTAGGAGTGGCGAAGATATACCAAGACCTTCGACGACAACACTTGTAGCTGGGAATGAAGAAAGCAGTTGCATAGTTTTTCCCCCGGTGCCTCACTTGTTAGTAAGTGAAGGTGGATCATCAGTTACCCGCAGGTTTGGTTCAACCTTTAGAGGTCCCAAATTGGAAGTGGGATGGAATATCCATGAACCTAGTGACAGGACTTCCACATACATCCAGGGGATATAACTCGATTTGGGTGATCGTCGACCGACTCACCAAGTCGGTCGACCACCTATCGATCAAAGAGTAGTGTTTAGTTGAGAGCTTGGGACACCTCTATGTGCAAGAGATTGTGCAGCTACATGGATTACCCTCGACGATTTCATATGATCAGGATTCACATTTTAATTCCTGGCTATAGAGGGGGTTGTAGGAGGATTTTGGGATGTAGTTTCGTTTAGCATTGTCTTCCATCTTCAGACGGATGGACAGACTGAGCAGACAATTCAGACTCTCGAGGACATGATTCGCACCTGTGTCCTCAACTTCGGTCGCAGCTAGGAGGATCACTTGCCCTTGGTGGATTTTGCCTAAAACAACAGTTATCACTCCACCATTGGGATGGCACCTTTTGAAGCATTATACGGGTGACCTTGCAGGTCACCTTTGTGCTGGACTGACCCGGGGGAGTCAGCACTAGTTGGACCAGAGATGGTATGGGATACTACAGAGAAGGTGCAGATCATAAAGGAGCAGATGAAGACTGCACACAGCAGGAATAAGTCATATTCAGACCAGAAACGGAGACCTCTAGAGTTTGAGTATGGTTACCACATCTTTCTACGGGTCTCACCTTAATGAGGTCTGTGGAGATTTGGATGAGGCGGGAAATTATCTCTCAGATTCATATTACCATTTCAGGTCCTCCATAGATTTGGTGAGGTGGCATAATACTTAGCTCTTCCAACTTAGTTGTATTGGGTGAACGACGTCTTCCATGTATCCTAGTTGAGGAGATACGTGCACGACCCTTCCCAAATCATCGACCATGGCGATCTAGACGTCGACATTGGGGAGAATTTTACGGAGGTTCCATTAGAGATTGAGGATTGACAGGAGCGGGTCTTTCGTGGACGATTGATACCTTTAGTGCATGTTTGCTGGCAGCACATGAACCTCCAGGAGAGCACATGGGAGCGGGAGGCTCAAGTGCGTGCTCAGTAACCCAATTGTTCCCTTAGATTGAGTTGTGGATTACCGGGACATAAATCCCTGGGGTAGGGAGAATGTAAATACCTAGAATATCCTTGTAATTTTTTTAAAAAAATATATGTAAATTTTACATGTCCATTAAAATTGACGACACATGATTCAGAGGCCTAGAGTACCCGAAATTAATTTCTGAACTTTTGTTCGGGTACGTTCAGTAAACATGCGAGTGGGTTTTTCTAACTTTTGAATCAGTTCTTAGAATTGAAATATGAGGGCATTGTTGAACTCGAAGCACTGGAATTCACTTAGGGAGACTTTCACCTCGATAGAAGTTATTCGAGGGTGAAAGATAGTTTTTGGGTTTTTTGTGGAAATAATAAAATAAAATAAGCACACATTTTATTTTATTTTTATCTGTTGTAACCAGCCATGTAGAAGCTGGTGGTGGGGACCAGCAGACCATAACCTCCCATGAGAGTTTATGGTGGTGGGGACCACCACACCTTATCATCCCATGAGAGGTTATGGTGGTGGGGACCACCTGAGGCCTAAACCTCCTTTTCATGTCTAATTGCGTTGGGGACCACACGAGTTCTCAATTAACCTCCCAATATGAATTTGGGGGTGGGGACCACCCGACCCCCTATCAATGGGTAGAGAGTAAAGCCTCTGAACCCCCCTCATAAATGTGGGGGGAGCCTCTTCAACACCTCCACAATTTTAATTATTCCAACTCACCTTATTAAATGAACAAACTCCCCCTTATTCAATTAAACAATTTTTAATATTATTCCAATGACTTAATAGATTTTATAATCTATTATCTTGGGCTAAGATACATTCCATTTATAAAATCCCTCCCTAAATCATGCCAATGAAATAATTGATGTGGCAACTAATATACATTCCATTTATTACGTCCCTTTATAAATCATTGTCTTCAGAGTAAGAAGATATGGTTTTTTCCTTAGGTGGCATCCCCAAGACACCAAATTATGAAAATAAATTCCAAGGGACTATTAATCATCAAAAGATGTTTTTATATTAAAAACAAACACAACATGAAAAAATGAGATTCAAACATCCAAAACACCTATATGATTCACTAGTGATAATGATATAACACATAATATAAACTTAGTAAATAATAACATCATTGTATTTGTGACAAATTTAAGGATAACATCCAACTAAAACTGAATGGAAACTAGACGTAGAAAAATTGATGTGGAATTACTCAAATGAATCAAAGAGAGACCTCAATTATCCAAGCACCATTATAAAAAACTAGCATCATGATGTGAAACAAGAAAAACATGACACCTTTCTGTTTCCTATATCTCGATACACAGCATCTACAAACCCACTAAAGTTCCCAATTAGTGGGTGAGTATAAAACTTAGTAGAATTTCCCTAACGCCTTTCCTAAATAATTCCACTTGGACAACAACAAATTATCTTATTGTTTTGAACATACTTTATATTTTAAAAAGGAACATAAGTATTTTTATTCAGTTTAAAATGTTATTGATTAGAGTTAAAACAATTTTTCAATAAGAAAGTCATTTAAGAAAAGAATTTATGATAAATCTCCTTTCTCTTCCTTTAATTCCATTTGTAATCACCATTTGATGTCACACTCTCTCTACCTCATAAACACATAAATTAATTCCATGTGAAAGTTCTATACTCTTGAATATCTTCTCATCAATCCTCAAAGTCATCATTTGGTGACTAATCTCTAAGTTCCCTAGTTGCACATGCCCCTTATTTAGGGCAGTGTCCAATGAAAATAACACACACCAACCATGTGTAAAAATCCCAAATCAATTCATTCCACAAAAAAATTCCCTTTTAAAATATTTCATAGAACATCTAACTCACATTAAACATAAACCGATATTTTAAAATCATGATTTAAAATTATAAACCAAAGGACTTTCCAAATGTTATACAACGTTTCATATTTCCAAACCATAAATAAAAATGGTTTACTTATAGAAATATTTCAAAATTACCTTTAAAAATTCATGTAAAAAATTAAAATACAACTAGAACATTTTGTTTTAGAACATGTACAGAAGAGAGAGAATATTTGTACCTCTCAATAGATGATGTAAACGAAGAATGAAAATATAAATATCTATATTCTTGTTCACAAATCCTTCCCATAAATATGTCCAAAAATATATCATTAATATTCACTTTATATCACATAAATAAACCCATAAAATATTTTATATATATGTCTCTTAGAGATAGGATAATAGAATACCTAAGAAGAATAAGGAAAATAAGGAATTTCAATTAATTTTTTATTTCTAATGCACTTTAATTCCACAAAATTTTTCTTTTAGATCAATTAGAATCACCTTGGGAGCCTAGTAAATGATATAAGTTCTAGAAATTTGAATAATAGAAGAACAATTTTGGATTTATGGCCTTAAAAATATTTAAAATTATTTTTTTGAGCATTAAATGGTTTACACATTGTTCATTCATATAGTTTACAAATAGTTTACCAACCTAGAATATGTCATTATAATTCACCTAGGTAGCAGCATGGTTTGTGTTTCATGGTTTCAAAAACCATATACCAATTTTGTAGTGAAACCTTCTCAAGGATAAACCCTCAATTTCTTTGTTCCCATGGTTTGAAATAATTTGTGTCAACTGTGTTTCTTCCACTAACTTGAAAAATCGTTCTCTAATTGTGTGTCTACCTAGCATATCACAATATACCTTTAGATGGTTTTTTGTAGATAGTTCATGACATGTACTAACTATTCTCAAACCATTATCCCTTCATGACACTTCCAAAATACTATAAAACTAACTAGAAACTCCAGAAACTCTTCCCAAGTATTTTATAACATAAAAAATACATAATAAAATAGTAAAGTACATGAAAATAGGGGAGTTACATATAATATGATAATAAATTATCTATATTAAATTAAATATAAAATAATATGGTTCCTCAGAAGGTATATAATAAACAAAATTTGATTATATATGATGTTAGGCCCATGTGCAAAATGAATTTGGAATAAGGTAATGGTTTTGATCTCAAATTCTTTTTTTGAGACATGTTTTGTATTATACACATAATTTCATTTTCTAAAGTATACATACTTCCTTTTTTATATATCATATCTTCAAATATATTTTAATATTTATATTTTAGGTTTAATTATAATTTATTTCCCCTTAAAATGTTTTTTATTTGAATATCACTCAATTTGTACTATTTCTATTCCTAGCCTCATTTTAAAATCAGGAAATATCAAATGTGATAACCCATATAGTGATTTTATATATCCTTTATTATTAATATCAAAACCAATTTATTTTCCTTTAGTTATACTTGGTGAGATTTATTTTCTCTTTTCCATGATTTAAACTTTATTTTTTTAATCTTTTAAAGTGATGTGGTTCTCAGAAAATTAATTTTAAAATGGTAAAACAATATTCTGTTTCATGGTAATATTATTATCTTCCACTCCAATTTTTTTTTATTTCTTATATTTGATTAAAAATGAAAAAATAATAATTTTAAAATAAATTTAAATTCCTTTCAAAAGTTTTAAAATGAAATCTCTAATTTTTTTTGCAAATCAACCATTTTCATCAAAGTATGGAAATCATTTATCTTTTACATTTTTTAGGTAACATATCATTCCCCCATTTTTCATTTTATATGAAACATTCCATATAGATTTTCATGGGTTCTAAAATAAATCATTCGTATTCTATTTTTATTAAAAAAACTTATATTATTTCAAAATGTTTAGACTTTCCTTATTCCTAAAGTGATTTTTATAAAACACCAAAATAATTAAGTCATTATACTTTTATGTATCTTATAATTAATCTTGGAAATTTTCAAATGATAATATCCACCTTCTTTATCTAGAATTATTTTGTAATATTATTTTCTATTAACTATAATATACATCACAACATTTTTCTTTCCCAATCATATTTGGTGTATAAGAATTACTTTTCTTCCAATTACTTTTCATTGTGAATACCCTTTTTCCATTTCTTTAATTGAAGGGTGTTGACATGTATTTCAAAAATTTATTGATTATAAAAATTTATTATCTAACCATATACCCTTTATTCATAGTGTTTAAATAGTATATATTATATTTTCTTCATTGAATAATATTTTCCAAGAAATTTAATGAATATATATGGTAGGATGGTTATTTTCCATGTGTATATCATGTTTTATTTATTGATGGAATTGTGAATTTTATTCCTTCTATAATTCCATTTGAATGATAAATAGAACACATTTTATTTCCTGGTTTATTTATGATATGATTAATACCTTAGGGAAAAAATATGTAATGATGATGATGGGAGGGGTCTGATATCTCCTTTAAATTCATTGATAAATTTTATATCTCAAGATATAAAAATGGTACATAAGAGGATTTATCTCAATCAAAATGGTACATTGGATATTTTATCACAAGTCAAATGGTACACTATGGGATTTATCCCAAGAAAATGGGCACATTTGATGATTTTTTCCAATCCAAACCGGTACACATGAGGTTTTATCCCAAGACCAAGTATACAGGAGAGGATTATCTCAAGCCAAATGTGATAAAAAGTTGATTATACCAAACCTACTATAATATTACTATTGTAGTGGATTGATATTTCATTGGATTTATATAGTTATGTTTGTTTCATGCATAATAAATTATAATTTTTTATCTATGTTCTATTTGGTATGATTCTCTTATATATCATAATTATACCAATATTCTCGTCTTATGATCACTTGTGATCTTCGATGGTTATCACTTATGTTTTCCATTAATCATAATTAGATATCTCAACTTTCATATGATTCCTTTACATGGGTTATAAAGATAATTATATTATGTTTGAACTATATAAAGGATTACAGGTGAGTTGTATTATGGAGAAATATTCACATGTGTTTCAAAATAAATTACTTGTATAGCTTTTCCTCAAAGGCACTACCCCAAAAGGTTCACTGGGAGTGTTAGATTATTTTCAGATGTAAGAGTAATGTAAAATGTTTGAAAGTTTATCTTGGATAATTCACTTGGTATAAAAGATAACTCATAAAAGTTTTTTCTTCAACTAGACCTGTGAGTGTAGGCCTAGGGTACCTTAGTTGGTAGGAAATAAGTGTTCATTTATTTTTCAGGATTAAATTAAGTTTTTTGGGGATTAAGAAGAGATAACCTTATTTTTGGGATATTATAAGGTATAAGTTTAAGTATAGGATAAAATTACTAAGTTTTGTTAAACTAGAAATTGTATGGTTCACCTAGAAAATATTTCCCAATCTAGATACAACAAGTAGATAATTTAAGTAGATACGAGATCTGGCATAGATGTTTATATGGGTAATAACACAAAAAAATAGAGGATTGGGTGTTAACCCAATCATCACTTGGTGCATGAAAAAGATGTTTAAATACACTCTTGTTTTGACCCTATAATGGTATATACACAAGTTAATTCAAAATATCTCTAATGAAAAATTATAAAGGATTTAAGTATGATGTTAGTTAATTAAGCTAGAGAAACAAAATTTAAAATGATCATAGGTAACCATGGATTGAAAAAACAAAACTCATAGGTTGAACTAAAAGTATATTATATTCAATTCATAGCTATTATACAGGGAAATGTTTGGATTAGTGTTTTCAAATTCATATTTAGGATATTATCATAGCCTTTTTTGTTTTAGTATCTGTTGAAAGTGGATAATTAAAATTATGTTGGGAAATGTCCAAAACCACTATAACTTATAACTGAATAAGGGATCATACATAACTAATTAAGAATCTCATTATATTCTTATTAAGATAAAGAATTTTAGTATCATAGTGTTACCAAAGGTAGTGAAAATGATATCCTAATAAAACATAATTACTGATCATCTTAACTATTCAAATTAATGAGTGATATTTTTTAATTATTTTTTGATATTTTTTAAAATTTATAAGGATTATATGAAACATGTAATGATTTTTCTTTAATAGTTATGCTATAACTATTTGGAAACATATATTAAATTTTATCAATAACCTTTAAAAGTAATTTTATGAAAAGTTTATATTTTTTGAGATAACTACTGAAGAACACATGATAAAATGATGCGAAACTCTTAGGTTTAAAATATCCTTGTTGTTTAGGTAATAATTGATTTATTGATTTTGATAAAAATGAATTAGATAGTAATGATATCCTTATAATTGATTATTTATTTAATGAAGAAGTGATCGATGATATTTTTGGGGAATTTTGTCTCCTTTTTTGGGTATACGATGTATATTGACTAGAGTGTGAACTTTTATGGTAGTGTTTAACAAACTTTTTTGGGTGAAATATAGTGTAATTTTTAGAAATAATATATTTTTTCACTTTTTTTAATGTATTAGATATTCATATGGTCCTAGGAAAAGAATATTTTGGAGATATTATGATTAGGGTATATATATAATGAAGTTAATAATTGTATGAAATATCAATTTTGTTAAAGGAAGGAAAAGTTACTTAGTATATCCTAAGTCAGTAAAGTAGATATCTTATTCAGTTTCACATTCTGAATGATAAATATGTTAAAAAACCCCTAACCTAATTTAATTAGTGAGTGATAATTTAAATTCTAAAGATGAGATTTATTTATGGAAGGATAATGTAACACTTCATTATTTTAATATATGGTTACCATTAAATAATTCAATGTGCTAGATAGATTTCTCCTTATACAAAACATTAATTAAACTAAATTCAGATACATTTAGAATATATATAAATATTTAAATATGACCTTAAAACCAATCCATTTAATTAGTGGAAATTAATAGGATTAAATTATATATGAAATATCTATATAAATAAAATAATGTTTAATTTTAATATGAATGGAAATAAATTAGTTCACCTAAAATGACTAATAAGATTATTTATTATTCAGAAAAGTTTGTTTTCATTCCCTCTGTTTGAAATAACTTTATATTTCACTAAACTTACAATTAATTATGACAAATTATGTTTGATATTAATAATTGGATAATATAAATTTACTTTTTAAATGATATGAAATAAGAATAATAAAATTAATTATTTGATAATGTCATTCTTCAATAAAATGTGTGTCCACAATGTTTTATTATTTTGTTCCAAAAATGAATTTATAAATTTTACTATTTTAATTTTAAAAATCTAAAATCATTTTTTGATGTTTAAATATAATATAATATTAATAATAATTTTTTGGGTTTTTTAAAATAGTTTTTTTAATTGAATAGTTGAAAATAGAAATATTTTTAAAATCAAGACTATTGTGAAATTATCATAGTAAAATAATGAATTATATTATTTTTAAACATTTTTCTATGAATTTTATAAATTTATAAGTAAAATAAATCATTTAAAAATATTATTTTTAAGTGATTATACCCTTGTGTACTCTATTGGAAACCTAAGTAATATTTCACTCTAAAAGCCACTTTTATTTGCTTATATTAAAAAACACATTTCATCACTTATAGAAATTTATTATATCAAAACTTATTTCATATTTTATTTTAACATTATCATATTATATAAGAAATTGAACTTAAATTTTTGTCTTAAAGTATCATTACTATGATTGATGTTAACGATCATGATAATGATAAAACTGTTATTTTCAATGAATTATACTATTAATAATAATTAATTTCTGTATAATAATTAAATTAAAATAGTTTAAATTATATTAACATGATTTTTAAACACATATATAAACTATATTAACAAAAATTTAACTGATAACAAATGCTAAATAAGATTAAGAATACATAATGGTTAAAATAAATTTTTTTGAAAAAAAATTCTCACTTAATATATAATGTTTTCATTTAAAAGATAATTTTATCTCTTTTAGAAATTTAATTATATTAAATAGATATTTAATTTAGGTTCATAAATCCCATATTTATAAATAGTGGCTACCTTATATTTTTTAATAAAATATAAACAACTTGGTAAAAAACTAGTAATAAAGTTAAAACTAAAATGAAAAAATGTAAAAAAAATAAATCATTAAAATGATTGAAACATATTTAAAACATTTTATACAATGGGTATTCGAGGATTTACAGACCTTATCTTACATAAAAATCCAATATTTCAATCTTTTTGAGTCTTTGGCCCTTGAATATTGTAATAATATCCTTGAAAATTAAAGGGTGTTCTCAAAAGATTCATTTTCTTCAATTATAAAAAAGAAAAATTCAACCACTACTTTCGAAACCTTACAAGATTATATTTTCCATTTTTATATCAATCTATTTTTATGGGTTAAATTAGTATGTGAATAAATTAGATCATCCAAATGGATATTAATTCATAATTTCAATCACTAATCCTTCCTATGAAAACATATTATTAGGGTCATTCTCTCTATATAGTCTCCAGTGAACACTAAAATAATTCCACTTCATCTATTATTAGTAGAGTTCTATAAATAATTAATCCATCTTATAAAATATCCTGATTATTCTTCCATACTAATAATCACTTATTTAAAACCATGAATAAGAATTTGATCTTGACACAAACTCCATTATTATTTCACATTATTCACTTTAACCTACATTTTTATTATATAAATACTATTATAACCTATCCCTAATGACTTTATTTGTAAATCCTTACCCGCATTCTATAACATAGAGTGATGAAACAAAATCAACATAGGTATTGGTTCAAATTATTCTTACTCGCACCCCCCTTATCTCCCTCCTTGCTCAATTTGAAAATTATATTCCAAGGAAATAGAATATTCTAACATCTCCCTAATGGGAGAAGGATTCCCAATATCATCATGTTTCTAAATACTACCCTAAAACCCCTTATTTTAGAATAGTATCTTTTCAACAAGGGTTTAAGTAAAATGGAAAAATATATTCACCTTCTTCTTTTATTCCCAAAGTTTCTAAACTTTTTTATCCCTATATAGTTGATCTATTAAACCTATATGTACAATTCAAAATTATATGAAATCAGATAATTTTTTTCATCATTGGTTCTATCCCTTATTTCCTTAATATATCCAACCACTACAACATGTTCAATTTTTATCTTGTACATCACCACTAAATTAAACTCATAAAATGAGTCTCCTAGGAAATCAAACTATTTATCCATCATGTCATACCTATTCCTACAAATTACTTTATAAAATTCTACCATTTTTCTCCTCCTAGATGATTCTCTCAGTTTCATAATCCTCTATTCTCGATTTTTTATCTAAATCCTTTTCTTTTAAAATATTCTTTTATGAAAATTGTTAAGGTACCAAACTGAGTATTACTTAATCATTAACATCTTCTTCTTAATATTTATCCCCAAAAACTAACCATATTGTAGTAATATTAAAAAATAACTACCAATATTATATTTAATTGTTATTATATTATTGTAAAAAACATTAATTATTAAATTCTATCCACATATAAAAATAAATGAACTTTAATCGTGTGTTGTGCGGGCTACTGCCTCTACAAAATAATTCCTTTAGTTTTTCATTAGGATATTTTTAATATATAAAAAACATATATAATTTTATTTTTTAACATAAAAACATATAAATATTTTCATGATTACAGTATTATAATGATATTATACACTACCTTAACCATTCTCACCCATCGAGATATAGTATGTTCATGTTTGGGATTTTTTAACCACATACTTGAAATTTGATAGAAAACTCTATCATTTATGTCTATGATAAATTAAATATTAATATCATTATTTATTATGAAATTAATTACTGTTTTTTTAAATAAATTTATCATTTTTATTCAACATGTTATTCATTTATCATATTTGATTTCTAAACATACATAACTATTTTGTCATCGATTAAATTTTCACAAAAACCAAAAAAAACTATACAATAAATAAATATCATATGATAATAAATATTATATATTAAATGAAATATATAATAATAGGTTTACTAAGAAGGTATCTCATAAATTTAATTTGATTATTCAGTAAGATGGGATCATACATAGAATGAATCTTGAACAAGGTAATAGTATTTCATCTCCAATTCCTTCCTTTGAGAAATATTCTATATTATGAACCTAATTTAATTTAGAATATGAAAATAATAGATTTTTAATATACAATATCTTGAATTAAAATTTTATCATTTAATTTAATGTTTAATTACTAGCCCTTTCCACTTTGAGGGTTTTTTATCTCAATGTCACTCAAGCCATAAGGTTTCTATTCAATACCTCATTTTAAAATTGAGGCCTCTAAAATCTGATAAGCCATTGGGGGAATTTTTATAGACATTATTATTAATATCACAGCCAGTTTCTTATATTATAATTTTCCTTAGTGGGATTTATTTTCTCTTTACCTTGTTTTAAACTAGAATTTTTATAATCCTTTAAAGTGATTTTTCTTTCAACATAAGTATTCAGAATATAAAAAAGAAATTCAATTTTATGCTTGTATTTTTTCTTCCTCTCAACATTTTTTTGATATCCCTATATTTTTTAAAAAATTTTAAAACTTCACTTTTAACATCCTTGAATTTCTTTTCAAACATATTAAAATAAAATCAATTTAATGTTTTTTGTAAGAATTGTTTCATCAAAGTGTGAAAACTCATTCTCTTTAATGTTTCTCACAGGAACATATCATTCCACCATATTTTTCATTTTATATGAAGCATTACCTCTATTATTTCATGGGTTATAAATCGAATGTTTTCTATCCTAGTTTTATAAAATATATATTTTAAATTTCTTTCATAATTTAAGGATATTTCTTATTTCTAGAGTTATTTTTATAAAACTCCCAAAAATCATGTCTTACCTAAGTCCTTATCCTTTGACATATATTATGCAAGATCAAGGAATTTTTAATATTAAATATTCCACCTTACTTCTCTATAAGTATTATGTAATTTTATTTTCTATCATAGATATGATCTGTCATTTTCATTGTATTTATTAATCATCTTTAGTGTATACCTATAACATTTCTTTCCATGTATTTTATTTAAAAATAACCGATTTTTCATTTATTTGATTGATGGTTGTTCACCTAGATTTCATAAATAGATTTATTATTGAAATTAATATCTTAGTCATATACCCTTTATTTATAGTATGGAAATACCATATGCAATATTATCATTATTATATTGTATCTGTCTAAAGAATTTTTTATTATATTTGGTCACCAATTGATTTTCCATGATTAAATCATATTATGATTGTTCATGTCATTAACAATGTTTTCCTTATGTGATTTTATCTGAGAAGTATATGAAACCAATTTTTATTCCATGGGTTATTTATAATATGATAAATCTATAATGTAATGCATATGTAAGAATGATGATGGGTGTGGTATTATATATCCCTTCAATTAATTAGTGAATTTTATATATTATGAGCTCATAGTGTTACCTGAGAGGGCTAATCCCAATCCATAGAGTACATTGGAAAATTTATCCAAATATAAATGATAAATGAGGGATTTAACCAAATTAAAAGGGTACTTGAGATAATATATCCCATGTAAAATAGGTATAAATGAGGTTTTACCGATGTTACAATGGTAAATGGGAGGATTTTTCCAATGTATATATTACACAAGAGGATTTATCCAAAGCCTAAGGGTACATGGGAGGATTTTTACCAAGTCAAATGGGTAGATTAGAGATTTTATCCTAATCCCAATGGTACATGGGAGTATTATCCCAATACAATGATCATACATAGGTGATTATATCCAGCCTAATTTGTAATGAATACCAAATTTTGTAGCCATAAAATATGATTTATATGATTATTTTTATCCCATGACTTATAAATCATGATTTATTTTCTATGTTTTATTGGTTGTGATTCTGATATGTTTCCTGATTAGACCCATATTCCATTTTTGTTATCACTTATGATAATTGATGGTTATCACTTATGTTTTCCCATGCTAATAGTTTGAGCTAACACCTTTCATATATTTCATTTCCCTTGTTTATGAAGAAAAGTGTAACTTGTGCTAAGTCTACATGAGAATCTAAAAAAATTTGATTATCGATAAGCATTCACATGTGTTGCAAAATAAATTACATATATACAAAGTACTCAAAGACACTAAACCAAAAGGTTCACTAGTTTTTTTGAGATTATTGTGAGATGAAATACCAATGAAAAAAAAAATTCAAGTTTATCTTAGTTTATCTCACTAGATATGAAAATTAAATTGTAAAAGTATGAATTATTTGCACTAGACTAAGGAGTGAAAGACTGGACTGCCTCACTTGTGTTTCCATGCTCTCAAGACTCATCTTTTATGAAAAAAAATCATTATGTAAAGATTTATGATTTAGGATCTATGTTTTATTGGGTATGATTTCCTTAGGTTATTTTCATATACCTTTATTATGTTCCCGTACCCACATGTTCGTTTGATAACTTATGATATTTTTTTTCTATCTCTTATGTTTACACTTACTAAGAATCATATCTCATAATTTTTTTATATTTTCATTTCACAAGAAATAGAAACACTTATTCCAAATGATATATCTAGTTTTAAGACCAATCTAATGATGAAGTTTATTTCATTCAAAGTGCTTCCTTTTATTGTCAAGGAAATTTTATAAAAGAAGTACAACCACATCACTTTGTATTTTGTGCAATTTGGACTAGTTATCGTATTCAAAAGATTTAGACTCAGATTGTTTGAAAGGTTCCATAGTATTTAGGAGATGAAGGAAGAAAAGGATCATGGGATTAATTATGAATTTGGAGTGAGAAATCAATCATACTGAGGAAGAATCATTCTTGAAGTAAATGGTCATCGGATTTATTCTAAATCTGGTTGTTCGAGAATTAGATTTTGAATGATCAGAGTTAGCATGACTATAAAAAATTAAATGTGATGATTATTTCTGTTCTTGGAGTTATCAAAAATCATAATTTTGTAGTATAACTTATTATGCATGATTAATGAAATAAAGTGGGAGAAAGAAAAGTGGTCTATCGTATTCAGATTAGAAATATCTAGATGTAAAGATGAAAAAGTTATTGAAAATAATATAATTCCCGATTGTATTTAGTTCAATTGTTTTCTAAACAATTATATTCAGGATGAGTTGGAAAGAAGGATATTTATAAAAGGAATTATAGCATCCAATGATCATCATATATACAAGATAAAGAAGATACTATTCAAACTCTATGTGAAATTGTATTCAGATAAACAATTATTTGATATATGATGAAGGAAAATAAGAGAAAAGAATGTGATCAAAATGTATTCAACTAATTAAAATAGGATGAATTAGTTTTTGTTTGTCAGGTAGTTTTGGAGAAAGAAATGAAGAAGTAGTTGTGTGTTTCAAGTGGATCAAGAGATTTATTGAAGAATATGGATGAATGTGCAATTTAGGGGGAGCATGAAATAAAAATATTGTTTATTTCTATTGGTATAGAACACCATATTCATCAATTAGGATAGAGAATAAAAATCATATTTAGAAAATTGGATTCCAAAGTTGGATTCACATTGGTGATTGAAAAGATTCGAAGGAAGAGCTAAAGATTATAGAAGATCCAAGAAGGATTGATAAGAGCTTAGAAGTGTTGGTGAGGTCAATATTCACCATAAAATATAGGATACATGAAATGTTAGGAAATTTGGGTGACTGGGAGAATTTTTCGGATTGACACCAAAACCATCAATGGGTCACCTATAAAAGGTGAAAAGAACTTTGTAATTTATCTAATGGATATAATACTCACCGGAAGAGAAAGAAGCTCTGACTTTAGAAAGAGATAAATAAGTATGTTTTTGTTTTCTTCTTCAAGTAGTTTCAATGGAGAGAAGTGAGTGTATAAGATTCAATATCACAACGTTCTAGTCAGATGATCATCAAATTTAGTTGCCTATCAGATTCTTCTTGTCATCGTATTCAGATGATAATCTTATTAGGACGAATTAATCAAATTGGGATTTCTGGACTGAGAAAGAAGGGTTTCTAAATTGCCTCAATTTTATTTATTCATATCTACATATATCATATTGGGAAAAGGGATTTTAATATCGGAATAGGCAGATTGGATTGGTAATCAGATATGGACAATCAGAGTGAGTAGACCGGACTAGACAACTGATTTGGATTTTATATCAAATTCCTAAATTTATTACAATATTCTGTGTAAGAAATTGTATAATTGTTTTACAAATAATATATTTTTGTAAACTGAAAATATTCACATGTAACATGAGTTGTTACACATACATTGTTTTACACTATCTGTACTAAGAGGGTGCACATACACTTTTGTATTATCTTCAAATTGCCACATGAGTGAAAGTGTATGTCCTACTTGTTTTAATACTAGGATTATTTTCTAGTGGATTCTGTGGTATTAGACGATTTCAAAACCATACCAAGGACTTTATTATTCTTATTTTATAGTTAACCTTGTAAATTTTTGTGTTCTTGTAGATGTCTGTTGGAATTGTTTTCATAAGGGATTCAAATATTTAATAAGAGGTGAAAGTTGTTTCAATGAAATATTAAGGGAAAATTGTATCACTAATTCACCTCATACCCCTCTAATTGATACAATTATAATAATTTGGCACTTTCATGTGGTATCAGAGGGGAGGTTCCCTTTTCTTATTCTTTGTTGATGAAGAATTTGAATTGGGTGAACAGTACATGCATTTTGGTGTTCAATGGAAATAATTATCATGTTTGGAAAGATATAATGTTTCATTATCTTATGTCTATTATATATTATGTTCTTGAATCTATAATAGATGGGTATCCTCCTTTTGATTATATTTTTCCTCTTACATATGATGATATGAAGAATCACGAGAATGATGGAAGGTCTAATAATTATTTATTATCATCATTTTCTGAAAGTGAATTATTATGAGTGAATGGTCTTTTCATAGACAAAGTTATATGATACAAATTGAAAACATATAAGAAGGAAGTAAAAAAGTGAATAATGAAAAGTTATAAATATGCATATTCGGGTATGAATACTTGAATATGGGTTTATAAAATTTAGTTGGGAACATCTTTACCATGGTGAATGACATTGTTAGCACTATCAGAAGTCTTGTTGAAAAGTTAAATGATACTATAGTTATTAAAAATATTTCTAGAATCATTCACGAAAAGTTTGATTCAAATGTTTCTTTAGAGGAGGGCAGAGATCCTAAAACATTATCTCTAATTGATTTTCATAGCACTCCAATAACTTATTAAATGACAAGGGAGAAATATATGAAAATAAATAAAATTTTTATCGACAAATTCATTCAAGGTTTCTAAGAAATAAAATTCAAATAAGATTATTATTAAAGATAAATCCGGTGAATCATATTCTAAAATTGAGGTATGTGAAAACTTTTTTAAAATTTTATCCTTGTTTTCTAAAAATGTCAAAATAGGTATATGGAAATACAAAGGGAAATTTCCCTTGAAATTTTTTGAATGTTGAGAGGTTAGGAATTTTATGGCTAATTTCCCTCAAATAAATAAATAGGAGGATATTAATGAAGATAAAAGAAGGACATGAAATCTTGGGAGAAATTAGGAGATAAAGGAAAATCATATTCCACAAGTAAAGATATATAATTCTTCAAATCCAAAGGAAGAGGTTTCTTATCTAAAGATGAAGAAGAAAAATAATGAAGTGAATTTGAATCTGAAAAATCTATTGAGTATGGTATTGACAATAATTTTATTGAAATATTAAATGATGAAGAATTCAGATGTTGTAGTTCTGAGGAAGAAGAAACTCAAATTGAATTTCATTTGGAAGAATAGTTTAAAGAATAATTGAGAAAGATCAAAAGGATTGAAAAAAAACAAAAATTTGTAAGATGAATGTTCCTCAATAAGAAATCAATATTGTTTTTTTACGTGAGAAGGTGAAGGTAGTACTAGAAATTTATTATTTTTAAATTATCATGATGAAGAAAATAATTGTAATGAGCATTTGGAAGTGAAGATAAAATAAAAAGAAGAAGATTCAGAACTTATCCAAAAAAAGTTATATAAATATTAAATGAGGAATACATGTTTAATGAAATATATCTCTGAATTTGATGAAAGTTCCCTCAATAAGAAAATTGATAAGGTTCAAAAACATTTACCTTCAAAAAATGAGAATAAATATGGAAGTGTTTCTGAAAAAATAATGCAGGGAAAGTTATGTATGTGGCAAAACCCAATAAAGTTGGGAATTTATAAGTTTATAAAAATACTGAATCCAAAAAATTTGAATCCGAAAATGTTTCCAATACTTCTAGTTCTGATAAATCTTAAAAGAAAATAAGGATTATTATTCAAAAGAGAAAGGTTTGTGTCATAAAAATGAAATATAAGAATGTTTTTGAGAAACAGATTTACAATTCTGGTTAGTAAGAAATATTCAAAGGAAAGTACTTTTTTATATCTACTGTTGGAATTGTGGTGGATTCAGAAACACTAATAATATTTTTTTCTTCAACCAACAACATTACTATTACTATATAGGTTTTGAAAGGCTAAGGTTTAGGGGGATTCAATTCTTTCAAAATAAGAAATATGACAAGGTTAGTGTGAAGATTGAAAATAGGATCCATCCTTTGGAAACTATTTGTGATAGATGTGAACAACTTGGAATCCTTGAAAAATGGTGTACTTTTTTATTACCAGCACAAAAAAAATATTCTTAACAATTTCATAATATTAAAGTGATGAAAGAAAAAATGAATAAATGGATCTGGCAGTTGAAACTGCATTGAAAGAAACAAAACATGAGTGACCACGGATTCTTGAAAGTGGGTTTTCATCTCGTATGGGAGTATATTTTAAGTTGTAAAATAATGTGAAATAATTTAAATAAGGAATAGTGACATTTGAAAGTAATGAATAATTAAAATTCAAAGGTAACATATCTACCATCATTGGGAAAGAAAAAAATTAAATCCAAGAATACTTTGTATGATGATGGGATGAAACACAATTTTATAACTGCTTCACATTTTTTTATGGGGTAACAAAGTTACATTAAGAAAGTAAGGGGATTTTTAAAAAAGTGAGGAAGATGGAAAGATTTTTACAAGCTTCCAACATATAAAGGGAAACTTATTTCAAGTTGGTGAAACAAAAAAAAACTCTTATTACATGAGTATGGTGTAAGAGAATCAATTGTGGGATAAAAGATTGGGAAAAATGTGTCAAATAAACATGATCAAATTATCAATGAAAGATAGTGTCTCAGAAATTTTTGACTTTCTAAGAAGAATATATTAGTGCTGCACTATTTTCTAGAAAGGGAATATTATAAACTCATTTCATAAGAAAGTTGAGATTTGATCAAGACTAACTCTAGAGCTGATTTATTTCAATATGTTTGGGAAAATGAGAAAAATATCAAAAAATAAATATAATTACTTCATTACATTCATTAATTATTTAAATCACATAACATGGGTTATGTATATAAAACATAAGTTATAAGCATTGAGAATTTTTAAAAGTTTCATAAGAAAAGAACAAAAATGTGAGTATTCAGTGAAGAAGTTGAGAAACTATAATGTTGGTGAATACAGATGTGATGAATTTTAAATTTATCTTATGAAACATGGAATTATTCATGAGCATAGTTCCCCATACACTCCTCAACAAAATTGGGATGTTGAAATAGAGAATATAAGTTTGGTGGAAATTGGAAGAACTGTGTTACTTGAACACGGTATTTCTCAGTACTTTTCGAGGCAATCCATGAGTAGTGCTATCTAAATTCAAACCTAGGGCTTCTACATGCCTATCTTAGATATAACTCCATATTAATTGTTTTATGGGAAAATTACAAGCTTGAAACACTTTTGAGTTTTCGAGAGTCCATATTTTATACTGAAAAAGTGTGGAAACAATGGAAAGTTTTAGCAAAAAGGTGAAGATAGAATTTTTCATAATTATGCTCTGGAAGGAAGAGGATGTGGATGTTTCAAAAAATAAACAAGTATAAGTGTTGATTCACTAGATTTTAAAGTTATTGAATGATCTGTGGAACAAAAATGTATTCAGGCAGAAAATGAATTTGAGTAAGATAAGGAATGTTTTGAAACCAATTCTGATAAGGATACAAACTATTTTAATCCCATTAATGAACAATAATTGGACATATCAATTTCCATAAATGAGAAAGATACTCTAATATCTTATCATAGGATGATGAAGAAATTAGAATATCAAAATATCATTGGTGATCAACATTATAAGGTTCAAATAATAAGAACAAAAAAAATCTATTACATATACTACTTTATATTCAAAGGTTGAGCTGGATGATATAAAAGAAGCATTTGAGTATCTGGAAAGGATTCAATTCGTAAATAAAGAGTTAGGTCGGATTGAAAATAGTTATACGTGGGAACTCATACACAAACCATAAAACAAAAACATTATTGGTACAAAGTGGGGTTTCAAGAACGAGATGAATGAAGAAGGTGATGTTTTACAAAACAAAGAATGATTGGTTTGAAAAGGGTATTCAAAAATTGAAAGTATTGATTTTTATGAAACATTTCTCTAGTGGAAAGGTTAGAAAAAAATTAAAAACATTCTTTTTAATACTGCACAAAGTGGATACACGATCTTTCAAATTGATATTAAATCCACTTTCTTGACTGGTGATCCTGATGAGGATATTTATATTGAATATACTTGTGGCTTCGTTGTTAGTAAAGATTAAATTTATATATAAAGATTTAAGAAATCATTATATAGGATAAAACAATTTTTAAGACCATTGTATTCAAAATTTGGTACTTTCTTAAGGAAGATGAGTTTTAATAAGGGAAGAGTTGACATCAATATTTATGTCAGACAAAGTCAAGTGTATTCCCTCCTCATAATTGTTTGTGTTGATGACATTATCTTTCCTAATAATTATGAAAGAAGTTTTGAAAGATTTTTTGAGGAGAATAAAATGGTTTTTTAAATGTCTAGGATGGTGGAAATGAAATAATTTCTTGGGATACAAATTCTAAAAATGTAGAAATACCTTATTCTTTCTCACGAAATGAATGTTAAGGAACTTCTAAAGATATTCTATATAAAACCCTTGAAACATGTTTCCACATCGATTTCAGTGGGAAAAAAGTTGAAAAAATATGTATAATGAAAATAATTTGTTCATAAATAATTTCGAAATCGGATTGGATGTTTTTTGTATTTGACTACCTCATGACCCGAAAATATTTATGTTGTCACCCTATGTGAAAGATTTCAGAGTGCTCTAAAAGAATCACATTTAGTTTCTAGAAAAATAATTCTAAGATAAATCAAAGGAATGATATAATATGGAATCAAATATGAAAGATCCTAATGTATTGATTCATTTGGGTATTCAAATGTTTATTGGGTAGAGAATTTTGATGATAGAATATCCACATATGGTGTAGTGCTCTTTCTAAGAAAGAATTTTGTAAGTTGGCATTCATGGAAATAGTATACAATAACTCTTAATACTGCTAAATATGAGTACGTTGATTCCACTCAATCCACACCTCAACTTATATGGATGAAAACTCAATTATAAGACTTACTTGTTGAATTAAAGTTACCCTTCCTCTTAGGTTATGAAAATCAAAGTACAATAAATCTCACCAAGAACCCAATTAAACATTCTCATTCAATAAATATTGATATAAAATGTCATTTCATAAAATATCATGTAGAAAAAGATGAATTTAAGCTGGAGTATATACCATCATCAAAACAAGTTACTGACATTTTCACAAAACCATTACCAAAGAAATCATTTTCAAAATTTAGGTTGACCATGGGTGTCCAACCTCTTTCTCATCAAGTTTAAGGTATGTTTTTCTCTCCCTATCATCTTAAATTTCTATTTTATTGTTAAAGGGGTATAATTGTTTCATAAATCTATCATTTTCAATACATGTAAAAATTGTAATTTTGGGTAAGCTATGAATTCTAAAGTGTATTGTGTGTGAACTATTCTATCTATTTATTGGAATGGTTGAAGGAAAAAAATTTGTATCACTGGAAAGGTGATGAAGCTGATAAATAAAGGAATAAAATATGAGGAAATTTTCATAATAACCTATTTTGGACAACATGGCTTTACTTCCAAAGATTCATGTTTCCTACAATGAGTTACATCGCATAGGTTTAGAATTGTTGAGAAGTAATCCATATCATGAGGTTACAAATTTAAATGAATTGTGAATCGTGGTTAATAAAAAATCCAAAGGGGGGATTGTTAGGATCAGGTTTATGAGGAAGGTGATTTCTTTCAAAGTGTTGCCTTTTTTTGTCAATGAAGTTTTATAAAAGAAAGAAAATCACATCACTTTTTATTTAGTGAGATTTGGACTGGCCCTCATATTCAAAAGAATCAGACTCATAAAACTTCAAAAGATCTGTCATATTTATGAGATGTAGGAAGAAATGCCTCAATGGATTCATTTTCAATATGGAGTGATATATTAATCATATTGAGTAAAAATCTTACTCGAAGTAAATGGTCATCGGATCTACTCTAAATCTAGTTGACGAAGAATGAGAGTATGCATGATCGGAGTCTTAATGAATATGATAAATTTAAAGTGATGATGAGTTCTTGATCTTTGAGTTCACATAAATCATAAGCTAGTTGTAGAACTTATGATTCAATATTAATAATATAAAGGGGAAAAGAAAATTATCCAATAAAATCATACTGATTGGATCTAGATGGAAAGAAGAAAACAGTTTTGAATATCATATTCAGCCTTATCAGATTCAAGTCAAATTTTTTAACAATCATATTCAGGATGAATGAGAAAGAAAGATATTGAAAAAAGGAATTGTATCAGCCAGTCGTAATCATATTCATAATATAAATAAGCTCCTAATCAATCCCAATGTGAAATCGTATGTTGATAAATAATTTTTTTATATTTTATGAATGAAAAGAAGATAAAAGAATGTGATCAACAAGGTAGTCACCCATTCAAAATAGGTTGAATTACATTTTTTTAATCCAGTGGGTAAGGATAAATAAATCAAGAACAAGTTGTGTGTTTCAAGTTAATACATAGAATTTCATAAGAAGATGGATAGACATACTGACACGGGGGAGCTTGAAATTAAAAGATTGTTGTTTTCAATTTGTACAGAACATTGTATTCATCAGAAAGAATGGAGAATTAAACTTTTGATTGAGAAAATAGGATTCGGAAATTGGATATGGATTGAGGATTGAAATGAATATAAAGGAAGAGTTGAATATTTTAGAATATTTGTGAAGGATATAGAAGAGTTGAGACAATTTATGAGGTCAAGATTCACCCAAAATTGTAGGAAACATGAAAATTCAAGAAATTTGGGTGAGTAGAAAAAATTTGGGCATTCCCGCCAAAACCATCCATGGGTCACCTATAAAAGTAGAAAAAGTACTTTGTACTTTATCTTCTGGATGTATTCTTCATAGGAAGAGAGAGAAGATCCCAATTTATATGGAGATAAAGTAGTTTTTTATATTTTGTTTAGTTGAAGAAGTTTCAATGGAGAGAATTGAAAGGAGAAAATATAAGATAACAACTTTGTATTCAACTGATCATTGTATTCAGCTTTCTATCGAATTCTGCATGCCATC
The DNA here is from genome assembly GCA_963277665.1 of Viscum album. Taxonomy (NCBI): domain Eukaryota; kingdom Viridiplantae; phylum Streptophyta; class Magnoliopsida; order Santalales; family Viscaceae; genus Viscum; species Viscum album. Next base: position 787,010,304 of record OY728128.1, on the reverse strand, counting down.
ATATTTATTTTATCATCTTATTAGGATGAAATAATTGGATCAGGATTTCCATATTAGAATTTATTGAATGAGAAAGAAGGATTTAGAAATTGTCTCAATTGTATTTAGGAAGACCCACATCTATCATATTGAGCAGTCAGATTTGAAGATCAGAATGGGAAGAATAGATTGGTGATCTGATCTTGAAAATCGGGGTGAGAAGATCAAACTGGACAATTGGTTTAAATTTTATATCAATGTCTTGAAGTTCTTACCATCTTCAAGGTATGAAATTGAAATTTTTTTTCCAAATAATATATTTTTGGAAATTGAATAGAAACATAGGTAACATGAGTTGTTACACAAACATTGTGTTCCATATTAGTGCTAAGAGGTTTCACATGCACTTTTGGATTATATTAAAAGTGTTATATGATTTAAATGGTATATCCTACTCATTGTATTCCAAGGATTGTTTTCTAGTTGATTTTATTGTATTGGATAATTTCCAAACCATACCTAAGACATGGAAATTCTTATTGGACAGTGAACCTTGTAGATTTTTTTGTTCATCTAGATGTGTGTTTTAATTTTTTTTCATAGGCATTTAAATATACAATAGGAGGTGAAGGTTGTTTCAAGGAAACATAAAAGAAAAATTGTATCACGGATTCGACCCTCCCCCTCTCAGTGATACAATTACACTAACTGGGTGATTTCATTTAGAAGGACATCACGTGTGAAGAATTTTGTGGAAATTTTGAAGAAATATTTTGAAATAATAATATCATGTATCTAAAATCCAAATACACTAAACCAATAGGTTTTTTGGTTGTATTTATTGTGATATTTAACATATGTTCATGTAATGTGATGATATATGTATATATTTCAAAATTGGGTTACATCTATTAGTATGAAATCATATATGTTTTTTATCACCATATATGAGAGTGTGGGTTTTGGAAACTTTATATATCAATAAAAATCATAGTTTTTGTATATTCAATGAATATATCATATGATTCTGCCACTGGTTGAAGAAGGTATCATCACATGTGGGTTGGCAGGAGCACTCCATGGTGTAAAAAGTTATATTTTTTTAATTTATAAGTCGTTCATATATATATTGTTACCATGTATTTAATGGATATTATTTTGGAAAACAATGTTGTTGTCCTACTGAGTTTTACTTATAACTTTCATGGGTGTTGGGGTACTTGATGTCACACCCTGACCTAACACTATTCATCAATATCCATTCTAGTGAAGAAACATTTAACAAGCATGCCTCATCATATTCCAAAGTATACTAACTAGTGTCGAAGTCAAAAATAATTCATTGAGAAGACTATATCCTCAAATCAGAGTCTTGTAAAAATAGAAAGTAATCAAATAATATCCATAGCAGAAAAACATTAGTGTATGTATGGTCAAATAAATAAATCATTCTATAAAAAAGTACCATGTATAAGCATACATTCATAAAATAATTAATTTCCTACTAGGATGATCACATATTAAAAATATATATAATACACAATATATTCTACTTCCATCCCTGGGCCTCACCACCCAGTCACCAACTTCATTGATCATGCCCAACCAGATCCATATCACACATTCTGCTTAACCTAAAAATTAAAATAATGTCTACATGAACATCAAGGAATCCATGTAGGGTTTTATAAATACATATTAGTAGGATTTCACTATGTTCCCCTAATATATTCCATTATGTATCCATAAAGAATAAAATATAAAAATAAACATTCTCAGACATGTATGTCGGAACATCGTTTGTTAACCAGACCACCATAACTCCATTTGTGATGGGTCATCATGTGATACCTAGACCACCAAGATTCCCAAAAATACCTACATTGGAATAAGATTTAATTTAGTAACCTCAAACCACATGTTTAGGATTATACCAGAAGATTCAAGGTAAGGAATCACTGATCCCCAACTACTGCCAGAAGAGGCAAGGATGCTTTGGGGATCTAAGTCCTAACCCACCTTCTCACTCAAAAAGGCCCCTATCTCTATCTCCCAGAAATCCCCACATCACTCAAGGGAGTAACCAATACCACATCCTAATAGCCACCTTTACATTCATGGTATGGTTCAACATCATATCCTTCTATTATCATTCTCACTGAATGAAGTCCGTGAAATTAACCTTTCACCAAAGATGATGTTTTTATCCTAATCATGACCTTATCACTCAAGTATGGTTCTGAAACTAAATCATAACCTTGTAAAAATATTCACATTCAATACGACGCATGACAACACCTTATCACACATGGATAGGATGTTATCCAGGCCACTAACATAACACTTAAGGTAGGTGTAATATAAAATTCCAACTGCTACGTCCTCAATGAATGTTGGGTTCTTCAAACACCTTACCACTAAAGGTGTGGCTTGGTTTTGGGATTTACTATTTTCCCAACTGTGATCCATCTCCTATTATAAAAAAAAAATTACACACATTCAATGATAATAAGGGAACAAAATCTATCCCATAAGGTCACTGGATCATCACCTAGATTTTAGTAACTCAATACCTATCCTTACTCCTCAATGAACATTTTTTCATCCATGTATCCCATCATTATACACCTTGAGATCATCTTGGTTACATAAGAATGTATTTTTGGTCCTCCCATCATTCTAATATTTCCCATTAGGGCATGCAATAGGGATCAAAGACACATCCTAGACATTTATCACCAAAAAAATTCATATTCAATACTGTGGGGGTGTTAACATATCATGTATTCTCTTCCCTTCCATGGACTCAAGATCTTTAAAAAACATCATCAAAATATATCTCATCACTCATTCCCTCTACCTAGTGATTTTCATGATGTAACTGGAACAAAGTACCATGGAATCCTGATACCAAGTTGTCAACCCATTCTAATGAATCATACCTAGATCCTATCACATATATCCTATATGATAGATCTCACCCTTCACTAAAAGGAATTACCTCCCTGACACACCTAACCTAGTTTAGGAGGGCACATCCCGCTCATAGAACATTATAAGTGTTGAATCCACCCTCCAGAGGGTGTTCTTAATCATACATAAACCATAAAACTATCTCAACCATCACTATTATCATAATAAATTCATTCCTACCCATTAGGCATAGAAACCATTCTAAGGATACCCACGACACGCATGTATCCAAAGACCAAAATACGGTCTCTAATCAACCAAACTAGAACCTTATACCCTTAGTGAGATAGATATTAAGAAATCTTAGTTACCCATGTGAAATAATTCACATATTCAGAAATAATGATGGTCAATGTCACCACCTCTATCTCCCTCTCCCTCTCTCTCTACCTACGGATCTCACAATATATTTTCATCTACCCAATACCATGGAAACCTACATGAATTTACATTTATGTATATATATTCATATGTGTAACACCCAAGTATTTCATAGTACATTATCTTTTTAAAATAATTCAATAGCTTCGGCTACACGCAACACCGAGTTCAAGCGCACCACGACTAACAAATACTAGTCGTTCAAAAATTGGTTATGAATAGTAGTAACTACATTTTAAATTTTATATACTCCATATAATTTTAAAATCCATATTATGTGTTTTTTAGAAATAATATATGAAGAAATTAAATTTTTCAGATAAAAGAAGTTTTTTTTCAAAAAAATCAATTTTACTACCTTTGAGTGGAAACCTATTTTTTAAACCCAATATTTGACACATTTATATATTCAATTTGACAAAATAAACTTCTTATATAGAAGTGGGGCATAAAAATTTAGTTTGGCCAAATTTTTGGTGTTTTCTGATATTATTCATATTTTGATGAATAGGGAAAATACTAAATTTCAATTGAAAACAACTTTTTTAATAAAAATAATTTATAGTGAGAAATTATAAATTTGAATGGTTTTGAAGTATAATTAGATTATATTTTTATCCTTTAATACAATTTTGGTTATTGGAAGTAATTTTAGTTTTAAATTGGACAGAAAAACAAATCAATCTTTTGATAGTTTTTACTTCTCAAAAACCCGCTTTCTGGATTTAACACGGGGAATTAATTTTAAATTAATTAATTAAAATTATATATTTTGAATTTGGTAAAATAGAAATAATTTTCTAATTTGGAATATCAAAATTATATTAGAGTAAATTTTTGTTATTTTTATGAAAACTTTCAATTTTTGATTAATAGTGAAGAACACTGCGTTATTGATTAAAACTGAAATTTTATTTAAATAATTAATATTTTTATTTAAATTTATTTTAAAATCAATATAGATACAAAATACCTATATTATCCCAATTTAATTCATTCAAGCCATTTTATAATAATATTAGATATATTAAATTTCATTAAGCTTTTTAACGTCTTTTACCCATCTTCTAAAAACATTTTCAAATTTGTATAAAACTTAATTTTACCGCTTGTCTGAATTGAATTTAAAAAATTCAAGAGAAAAAGATTAAAGATTTAAGTAAAATTTGGTTCAATAAGATAAAAATAATATTTTGTAAATAATAACTTTTGAATTTTATTTACCACAGTTAAAAGTAAATAGGGTAATTAAAGGTAAAAATGATATTATAATTACCCTAACACATGTCCATATTCTATTGGATAAATTTATTTCGACCAAAATCAACCTTAGGAATGAAATATGATCCTTTTTGATCCCCTTGTATTATATTGTAACATTTATTTTTATTTTATTTAAATAATAGTTAAAAGTGTTAAATTCAATGTTTAATAACAAAACCATTTTTAATATAGGGTTATACATTAGAGAAATTCGACTATAAATATACATTATAAATCTTAAAATATTTCCTACATCATGGTATTTTATTTTTAATTTTTAGAAGATAAATAATTAAATTTATTTATGATGCAATGATGACACAGTAATTACCTTATTAATTAAAGTTTAAAATAATTGATATTATACATATTAAAATAAATTTAAATTGACACTTTTGATGAATTCCATGAGATTTCTAGGTTAATAAGACATTTTAGGGTTGATTAATTAAATTATTTTCAAAGTGATAAAGTTTTTATGAATTATATAATGATAGATATGTCATTAATGTACCACTTTATTTTCTCTTGGCATTTTATAGTATGGTTATTAACCATGTACAATAATAATACAAGAAAACATGGTAAATGTTAAACTATTTAACTAAGAGTTAAATCTAAAACATAAGGTTAATATGGTGACATAAACTTGTCTAAAACCAATTGGTTGAGAGTTTATCTACCTATACTCACCTTAGCCTCGAAATAAATCGTTTTTTAGCCATTAAAACCGAAAATTATTTTATAACAAAATAATATTTCAAGCTTTTTTTAAAGTGACCATCCCCTCTCTTATAAAAGGATACTTCCCCTTCTATCAAATTCACACCTCCAAAGCCATTTTTCTCATCCAAAACCTTCTCAAATATCCTTCCAACTACCCTCATCTCAACCTAGAGGAATTACATTGATGATAAAGCCTACTTAAGGAGAACGTTTTTTAAATCAAAAGGAAGAACTCGAAGAGGAGGTAATTATTTCATCACCTCTTTCAAATTTCTTTTTTTCTTCCACTTCTTCTTTCTTTACTATTTCCATACCAAAATAATAAATCCAGTACCTTCTACATATTTTGATGTTATTATAAATATGGTACAACAATATTCATTATTATACCCATCCGATGGATGAAAAATTCACCATACGTGTGTACGTATGGCTTACCGTCTCCACGTCGTGGTGTAGTTTATTATTCAACACTTCATTACTTGGATGGGTCTAATAATGAGTATAATTGATATAAATAAAAAATATAACATGTTAATGTTTATTTATAATTAATATACCATCAATTAGATACCATTTTATCATTAAGGAAATAATATTGTTTCTTGTGTGTACGTACGTCTTACCGTCTCCATGACGTGATGAGATTCATTTCCACGTTCACCATTCAACGAAGATTATAAAAATATATATTATAAATAAGAATTTAATATATGAAATAATAATTATACTGGAATATATATATATATATATATATATATATATATATATATATCTGTGTGTGTGTGTGTATTTACATATATCTCATTCACTTACTTCCTTCCAATACAATTAATATGAAAACAGAAACAACATTTATGCGTATGTACGGCTTTCCGTCTCCATAAATGGTGTATTCCATTTAATATATATATATATTTATTATAAATATTTATATTCAGAATATATATGATATATAAATCATTTTTTTTATATTTTGTAAGTATTTAAATCATGATCTAAGTGATACGATCAAGAATAAAAAGTTAAAACATGAACGAAAAAGACAGCGATTATTACCTGAAATGTTACTTTAACAGAGAAATTATTAATAATGGGAAGTATAATGTCATAAATTAATCATGTATGATATAATAAATTTTAATATGTTTATGGTATAATTTAAAAACAAACTATGGTCATTATACATGTCCATGTCTCATAAAGGAGTTTTCAAAAGGATTCTTTTAAGGTAATCTTTAACTAAATCATCATTTTAAATGGTTTAAATATTTATTCTTCTAAATCATTCTCATTAATGTCCATGTTTTCAAAATGTTTATTTTAAGGATTTATTTATATAGAGATGATGGTTTCAAAGGGTTAATTACTTTCAAAAGTTTCAAAGTTGTGTGGGACACTTTTATTCATAAATTTCATTTAAATTTATTCCTTTTTAAATTTTGTGACTTTTAAATGTTTTAATGTAAAAGGGATATTTCTATCAAATATTTTTACTAATCATTTAAAACTATGTCAAAATCCTTTTTGGATATTATTCATAATTGAGGTTTATTTATTATAAATACAATCTTAAACATTGTATTGAATGAATTATGATATGTTTGACTATGAATGTGATATTTTTATAACATTCATGGTTTATAGTTTTAGTATTGGCATTTCGTATTTTAGTTTTAATAAGAATGTTTATGTTATGTTACAACATTTTCATATGATTATTTCATTGGACTTAGTAAGTGATAGGTGGAGCCCTATATAGCTCCTCGATGCATTGGTAGGTCTCGTGAGACAAACTAATGTCTTGGCACAAGGCCTTGACAAAATCATTATTTGTAGTCTTGGAATAAAGCATTCACTATGTGGTTATGATCTCTGGTATTATGCATTCCATCATTATGAAATTGTCTATTGATATTACATGTTATTATTCGACTGGTAGAATATCCATGTGAAAAGGTAAATTCCATTATTTGAATTATTTTTCCAATATTATGCTGAATTATATGTTTAAAAGTCTTGTGTTTTAGTCTTATACATTGCCTTAAATGTTTATTCTTATTTATGAAAGTTTTCCATTTATTGTTATCCTTAATGAGCATCTGAGCTCACCCATTTCTTATGTTTTCTTTTTCCTGGGATGTGAAGAAGTATATTATGATTGATCTGCAGGGATAGAATAAGGGATATGAGTGTTTTAAAATGGGACACAATGTTGTTGTTTTTTAAATTTAATTATGTAATGTAAAACTTATGTATGTATCTAGTATTTCCATGGATGCTAAACTAATCGGTCTTTCGAGACTTGTCCTCTTATGATCATGTCAATGTATTAAAATAATGCACTGGCTCTAGGCTTCTGCGGTTAGGGCATCATAGTTGGTATCAGAGGATGTTTAGTACAGACCTTGGAAACATGATTTAGAAAAAGTTTTATTAGATAAAATTTCCCTAATATAAACTTTGAGAATTAGTATAGAAGAATTTCCTAGAATTTTTGTAATGTAGAGATTTTATAAATTTCCCAAAAAATACATACCTGTCTGGATACGACCAGGTATAGGTGGTTCTGGCATAGATATACCTAGTAGTGAAAACTCCGACAATAAGTTTTGGGCTTGAAATAGGGTATCTTGGTACACGACAACGGGCCTTTATACACTCTTGGTTACGAAACTCCCATAGGATATGCTTAGGATAATTAACATTTTCATTAGAAAACACTATGAAGGATTTATGATTAAATAATTACATAAAGAAAACCTTTTCATGATTATGGATTATATCCATAAACTGTTCAATTTATGTTAGGTGTTTTACAAGTTTGAAATTTTGTATTGTGACTCATAAACTAATCTAGTGTATCCCATTGTTTAGAAATGGCACCTAGTTGATGGAATAGAAATTATATCAATGAAAGTAATCCATGAAAGGATTTTCCTCATACTCAAGATAATTATAGCAGAGCTCATGATGAAACTGGTTCCGATCAGCTTATCACCATACTGGGACAACTCACTCAAGTTATGAGTAATAACCTTACCCGTATGGAGCACCCTATTCCACAATGTGTAGATTCAATGTTAAACTGATTCATGAGGTAACAACCACCAATATTCAATGGGACTAAAAATCCACTTGTAGCTGAGCAATTGATACATTCTTTAGATAAAATATTTCATGATTTGGGGAGTAGAGAATGGGAAAAGGTTTTCATGGTAGTTTATCGCCTCACGGAAGATGAAGATCAATGGTGGTCATTAATTCAAAACACAAAGGATGATGAAGATGTATCAAATATGTAATGGAGGGAGTTTAAAGAGTTTTTATTAGAAAAATACTTTCCTCATGACCATTGAGAAGATATGTAAATAAAATTACTGTGTCTGAAGTAAAAGGAGGATGAGAATGTCTCAAATTATGAGGCTAACATTACAAGGTTAGCAAGGCATGATACAGATTATATACGTAACCCAAGGAGTAATATTGATCGATTATTTGATGGTTTAAAACCATTTCTCTATCAAGAATTAGTCTCACAATCCTTCTTGATGTTTGAAGATATAGTCTCATGTGTTATCAATACAGAAAAGAAATTCTCTATTTCTTATGACATTAAAGTAAAGAAAGTGAAAAAGAGAACGGCGGAGGAAGAGACAGATAAAGGGAAAATGGGAAAGAAGGATTTTCCCTTATATGATAATTGTGGGAAGAAACACCCAGGTACTTCTCTAAAAGGATTGGGAGTTTGTTACAAATGTGGATAAAAAGGTTACCAGGCTCTTAATTGCAAGGGAAAGAAAGAGGCTGTCAATGTTGAATGATACAATTGTAGAGGAATGGAGAATTATTCAAATGAATTTCCTAAGCACCAACAAAACTTACCTCATAAGAGGCCAAGGGAGAGAGGCCAAGATTATGTTGTTACTAAAGTTGAAGTGGAATAATTAATGTATTTGTGTTTTTTGGGTTCAGTAATTATATCCTGGTTATAAGAAGAATGTTATATATATATAAGGATTGTACTACAATAATTTTTGTTTTAATTAAGGTTTTAATATGATAAGGGTAATCATATTTTTAGTATGTTACAATAATAAAAACTCTATTTTGTTTGGGGAATTAGATGTTACAATTGATTTTGGAATTTAGAGGCGTTTTAGAGAGAGTTTGGACAGAATTATTATGGATAACTATAAAGGTTGGAATGGATTAAGTTGAACATTGGATAGTATTGTTTATTGTTACAAAATTTCATAAGTATATTTTTGTAATATTATAATACTATAGTTTTAGAAAAAGGACAACCTACAGGTTGGGAGATAACCCATCACGTCGGAAAAAGTTGCAGGAATCGAACCCACAATCATAGTGTGATAAGGCTTTATCACCTACCACTATCCTACAGGAAGTCCCTGATTATTAAAAAATATTTTTCTTCATTTATATGGTATATGTTTATATTTTTAAACATATACGATTACGATAAATAGAATATTTTTGAGTTCTATTATGTTTTGGAGTGAAAGATAAGTTTCTGGTAGAAATTAGTTAAAGGATGAAAATATACTTATCAAGTATTATTTTTTTCTTATTCTATGAATAAATTACTTCTTATAAATTAGGTAAAGGATCTCAAAACCAAAAAAGTATTATCCTAATACCTTATGTTTTGTTAAACCAATGATATTTTAAATCATCATAGATTTATGGATTTGAGACCCTCAATTTTCCATTTATTGTTCACTTGTTTGTGATTGATGACCTCAATCACTACCTATAAATATTTACTTTTTTCCTTCAATTTTGTTTCTATAATTTCATCCAATGTTCTCCTATTCGAAACCTGAATTTGGTGGCAACCTTTTCATTTCCTTTTCCCTCTTATTAAGACTAGATTTTATTAACCCTATTTCTGATGTGAGTTTTCCATAAATGTATTTTCTATTTTAGACCTTTTATTATCAGAGAACAATTTCGAATTTTGAGGATGAAATTTATTTAATTAGGGGAGAATGTAACACACCCAGATTTCATAGTAAATTATCTCTTTAAAGTAATTCAATATCTATTGTTACATGCAACACCGAGTTCGAGTGCACCGGGACTTACAAATACTAGCCATTCAAAAAGTGGTTATGAATAGTAGTAATTTAATTTTGAATTCTATATAATCCATATAATTTTAACATCTATATTATGTGTTTCTTATAAATAATATAAGAACAAATTCAATTTTTCAAATAAAAGAAGTATTTTTCAACAAAATTCAATTTTACCGCCTTTTAATGGGGAACCCTTTTTAAATCAAATATTTAATACTTCTAAATATTAAATTTGAAAAAATAAACTTTTTATTTAGAATAGGGACATAAAAATTTAGTTTGGATAAATTTTTGGTGTTTTCTGATAACTTTCATATTTTGATAAATAGTGGAAAATACTAAATTTTAATTGATAAAAACTTCTTTAATAAAAACAATTTATAGTGTTAAATTATACATTTGAATGGATTTTAAGTATAATTAGATAATATTTTTATCATTTAATCCAATTTTTGTCATTGGATGTAATTTTACATTTAAATTGGACATAAACACATATCAATATTTTGATAGTTTTTACTTCTCTAAGCCCCACTTTCTAGTTTTGACAACGGGAATTAATTTTAAATTAATTAATGAAACTTCTATGTTTTTATTTTGATAAAATAGACATCATTTTTGAATTTTTAATATCAAAATTATCTTAGGGTGAATTTTTGGTATTTTTCTAAAAACATTAAATTTTTATGAATAGTGAAAAACACTGTGTTATTGTCAAAAACCGTCCTTTTATTTAAATAATTAATATATTTATTTAAATTTATTTTAAATTCTAAATAGATAAATAGTACTTATATTATCCCAATGTAATTATTTTTAGTTATTTTATAATAAAATTAGATATATAAAATCTTATTGAAACTTTTAACGACTTTTACCCACCTTCTAGGCACATTTTCAAATTTGCATAAAACATAATTTTACTGCTTCTATGAATTGAATTTCAAAAATAAAAGAGACAATGTTTAAATCAGTAAGTAAAATTTGGTTCAATAATAAGAAAATAATTTTTGGTGAATAAAAACTTTTGAATTTTATTTTCCACGGTTAAAAGTAAATAAGGTAATTAAAGGTAAAAATTATATTATAATTATCCCAACACATGTCCTAATTCTATTAGCTAAGTTTATCTCAACCAAAATCAACCATAGGAATAAAATATGATCCATTTTGATCCACTTGGATTAGATTTTGAAATTTATTTTTATTTTATTTAATAAAGAGTTAAAAGTGTTAAATTCAATGTTTAATAACGGAACCATTTTTAATATATGGTTATACATAAGAGAAATTAGACTATAAATATTCATTACAAATATAAAGATATTTCCTACATCATGATATTTTATTTATAATTTTTAGACATTAAATAATTAAATTTATTTATGATGAAATGAGGATGTAGTAATTACCTTATTAATGAATGATTACAACAATTGATATTATAAATATTAAAATAAATGTAAAATGAAACTTTTTAGGAATTCCGTGAATCTTATAGTTTTATATTCCATTTTATGTTTGATTAAATAAATTTTTTCTAAGTGATAAAGTTGTTATGACTTTCACAATAATCAAATACAAAATAGTGTCAAAATTGACATAAATGAGTTTTTAGAATAAATACTATTTTATTAAATTATATAATAGTCCTAAAAATCTAAGGGTTGCCCAAATGACTTATATAATGAATTATATGTCAATAATGAACCACTTGAGGTTTATTTGAATTTTATAGTATGTTTATTAACCATGTATTATAATAATACAAGAATACATGGTAAATGTTAAACTATTTAACAAAGAGTTAAATATAAAATATTAGGTTAATATGGTGACCTATACTTGTATAAAACCTATTGGTTGAGATTTTTTCGACATAGACCCACCTTATCCACGAAATAAATCTTTTTGGATCCATTATAAACAGAAAATTATTTTATAATAAAATAATATTTCAAGCTTTTCCTAAAATGACCCTCACCTCTCTTATAAAAGGGTATTTCCCATTCTCTCAAAATCACACCGCCAATGCCATTTGGCTCAGACAAACCATACTCAAATATCTTCTAAACTACCCTCAATTCATCCTAGAGTCCTTAATTTTATCATAAATTCAACCTAAGGAGACATGTTTTCCAAATCAAAAGGAACATCCCGAAGAAGAGTTAATTATTTCATCACCTCTTTCAATGTTCTTTTCTTCTTCCACTTCCTCTTTCTTTATTGTTTCCATACAAAAATAATAACTCCATTTAATTCTACATATTGTGATTTTATTATAAATATGGTACAACCATATTCATTATTCTATCCATCCTATGGATGATAATGTCACCATACGTGCGTATGTATGGTTTATCGTCTCCACGTCATGGTGTAGTTTGTTATTCAACATTTCATTATTTGTATGGGTATAATAATGAGTATAATTGATGTAAATAAAAAATATAACATGTTAATGTTTATTTATATTTAATATAACATCCAATTCCATACCATTTTATCATTAAGGAAATAATATTCTTTCTCGTGCGTACGTACGGCTTACCGTCACCACGACGCGATGAGATTCATTTCCACATTCACCATTCAACGATGATTATAAAAATATATTTTATTAGTAAGTATGAAATATATGAAAAAATAATGATACTGGATATTTATATATATATATATATATATATATATATCTGTGTGTGTGTGTGTTTTTACATATATCTCATTCACTTACTTCCATTCAATATGATATGAAAATAGAAACATCGTTTAAGTGTATGTATGGCTTACTGTCTCCATAAACAGTGTATTCCATTTCATATATCTATCTATTATAAATATTTATATTAATAATATATATGATATATAAATAATTTCATTTATATTCTGGAAGTATGTAAATCACGATCTAAGTGATATGATCAAGAATAACAAGTTAAAACACATACGAAAAAGAAAGTGATTATTACCTAAAATGTTACATTAACACAGAAATCATTATTAATGGAAATTATAAAGTCATAAATGAATCATTTTTGATATAATAAATAGTAATATGGTTTCTTTGTAATTTAATAAAATAATATGCTCATTATAAAGGAGGTTAAATGTACCCTCTACCAAAGGAATGTTCAAGGTAACGGTTAATTCCTCAATATCATTTTTATCCGAGATTGTTTATGTGTAAGTATTTACTGGGAAATATTTATTATCCATGTCCATGTTTCATAAAAGTGTTTTCAAAAGGATTTTTTTAAGGTACACTTTAACTAAAACATAATTTTAAATGGTTTAAATATTTATTCTTTTAAATCATTCTCAATAACGTCCATGTTTTCAAAATTTTTATTTTAAGGATTTATTTATATCGACATGAATGTTTTAAAATGTTAATTCCTTTAAAAAGTTTCAAAGTGTTATGGGACACTTTGATTCAAAAATGTCTTTTAAATGTCTTCCTTTATAAATTGTGTGACTTTTAAAGGTTTTCATGAAAAAAAGATATTTCTCTCAGATAGTTTTACTAATCATTTTCAACTGTGTAAAAATACTTTTTGGATATTATTCTTGATTTAGGTTGATTTATTATAAATACAATCTTCAATATTTTATTGAATGATTTATGATTTTTTTTCCTGTAAATTTTCTAATTTTATTACATTCATGATTTATGGTTCAAGTATTGAAATTTTGTATTCTAGTTCTAATATAAATGTTTATGTTATGTTTCAAAATTTTCATATGAGGAATACATTGGACTTAGTAAGCGATCGGTGGAGGCCACTATAGCTCCTCGATGCATCGGTAGGTCTCATGAGTCAAACTAGTTTCATGGCACAAGGCATTGACAAAATCATTATTTGTAGTCATAGCATGGGGAACTGACTATGTGGTTATGATTTCTGACATTATGAATTCCATCATTATGAAATTGGATATTGATATTACATGTGATTATTCGACTAGTAGAATATCCATGTGAACAAGTAAATGCCATTATTTGATTCATCTTTTCCATATTATACAGAATTTTAAGTTTAAAAGGCATGTGTTTTAGTCTTATACATTGCATTAAATATTTATTCTTATTTATGAATGTTTCTACTATATTGTTATCCTTACTGAGCATCTGATCTCACCCCTTTCTTACGTTTTCGTTTTCCCTGGATGTGAAGAAGTATATTATGATTGATCTGCAGGGATAGACTAAGGGATATGAGTGTGTTCAAATGGGACACAATGTTTTTGTTTTTTTATTTGAGGATGTAATGTTAAACTTATGTATGTATCTAGTATTTACAAGGCTACTAATATAATCGGTCGTTTGAGACTCGATCTCTTGTGATCATGCCAATTTATTATAAATAATGTAATAGATCCTGGATTCTTGGGTCGAGGAATTACAATATGACTTTATATTATAGGGACCACCTACCTAATCTAAGGAATTATCATCAATACCAAACTCTTATTATCCTCATCCAAGCCTATTTATTCTTCATCCATGCTTGTATCGCAACTTAAGAACCTAAATCAAGAGATAAAATCCAAAATAATTAATTATGAATTCTTATAATTATTTATTCAATTTTAACAAAAAACTAATAATGGAAAAAAAATGACTGAGTAATATCTCTACACAGAAATAAAAATCCATCATGCCTAGAATGCTTATTTCATGCCCTTGACACAATCCTAAGGAAAATCTCTATAATATATCACCCATATGATCACCAAATTTACTCAATTTAATCAAAACCATTATGAAATTAGGTTAGTGTCTTGCCTCAAAAAAATGATGAAATATGACAAGTGGTCTTTATCATGATAATTCCTTTATCCAAGCCGATTAAAGCCCCATAATCTCACCTAATTCCACCATGATTTGGTGGAATTGAAAATAAATATTTTTCCCAAAAATAATTCAAATTAGAGGCTAGTAAATGGAAACAAAAATAAATAACAGTAAAGGGATGAACATATCAATAAATTTTGTGAAATCACATCATAAACACCCCCCCCCCCCAATAGGGGATAATTGGTAAAGAGAGACATGAAGGGCCAACTGAAATAGACTTTTCCCATTACTTATTCTACCTAGAACATAAGGGGTGACTAGTAAATTATTATTCTATGCCTACTAAAAAATATCATAGGTACTACATCATTTTTTTACTATGAGGGTCCCATTACAACACCTCCTTAATAAGGTCGTTTCATAGGGAATCCATCTCATTACATGGTGTGAACACACCAGGAAGAGGTCATTGCCCCTATCATACCCTCATCATGGGGACACCAGTCCATTGTTACAATGTGTCGAACCCTAGTAGAGGGTCCACCCCACAACCAACCCCAATCCCTGCATGACCCTTTTAGGTCTCGGCATGATACTTCTCATGTAGAGAGGCCTAAACCCCTAATATAATACATCCCCTATAAAGGTGAATCTTCCTATGTTACATACCATTACACCCCCACCCCCCCACTGGTGGATATCAGAGCATAACCAAAAGGGGTCACAACTAGACCAGATTCTAATAGCCAAAATCAGTAAAGGGGTCACCTCAACTTCACTACACTATTCACCTAATAACCCAATACCTTAATGATCCTTGTTCCATATCCAAAAAAATATCCATAAGATATAAAAATTCAGGGAATTACAATCATATTCCAAACTCAACAAAAATTCCCTATTTCAAGATCAAAAGTACAAATTTATTTTGAATATATTCACCAAAAAATCCATGGGCCATTATAAGATCCCCAAAGTAAAATATAATCCACCTGGTCATAAAATATAATCCACCTGGTCATCACCATCGCCAACACTGAGATAGTACTCAAATTCACTAGTCTATCTATCAAAACTAAAAAAATCAATTGATTCATCTATTGGATCATGGTTCTCCCCACCATCAGATTGTACACACCATTATTTTTTTTTTTGATTCTTGTTTCTCCCAACCATATAAACTTCTTACCAAGGATGCATTTATAATTATCCATCAATATGTTCAATGAGTTATCCACTTTTCCCCACCCAATTCTATGAAAAAACAATGATCGGTCCTCCTCTATCCAACCACCCTAATAAATGATTAGACTCTCCCATTAACATGGCATTTCACCAATTGATCATGATAACTTAACTCACTGTGGAATTAAAAGATCATCTAAAACCCCACACTAAAGTCAAAATATTACATTTGGTGTTATTTTGTGGTCATATTACAAACCATCCACACCAGTCCTTATTATCTCACCCTAAGAACCTATGTACCTCTCATCAGACTCACTCTTAGAGCACACAATATTTATAATGATCATGATACCAACACATAGATTCCACCTAACATGGCATAAAAATCCCAAAGATGATATTTATCTTGGAACATAATCATATTGGATCTTCCTACATACCAACATCTCAATTTCACCCCAACCATCCATGATTGGTATCACCACATGAATAACCCATCCAACATGATATACATTCCTCCAAAATAAATAAAACATTTTCCACCATTGGAGTATCTTTATCTTATCTCCATAGAAGAAAAATTATTGATCCGCATATACTATATCCTATATGTCTCCAAATACATTTATTAGACATGTATTACCCACTCACTCCGGAGAACCAACACTGAACACCCATAGTTACCTATCCAAAAATCACTAGGAACATCACCCCTAACATCTACCAAATTCTCCAACAATGAGAGGCACACACTCTAACACCCTATTTAGTTCTTCCCATCGTATGTCTTTTCTAACATTGCTCCTCAATATCAGTACCAAAAAAAATTAGTATTTTATGTATGTGGGTCCCCCTAAGCTATACGCACTCATATTAACAATCCCTATAATATCCCATTATCATTAATGCACTTGTAAGTTGTTCCCATAAGAATAACATCAAGTATGTTAGTCATCAACCGACACACATCCACTCACTGATCTACAACCCAACAACCTCATGTGAGAATAGTGTTTGTTTCCCTCGAAAATCAAGGCCTTTTACCAAAAAGACTTTCCAAAACTCACTCTCTATTTCCCATGAAAATGGAATATCTAAATAATATTATCACAAGTTCTTACCCACTATTCGTCTTGATCTAAACCAACCCTATTCGGTTTACTCTCTTATATAACATGATCACACAACTTGACTCAAGAACCCATGAGTCTTATCACATTGAACGTGATCTAATTATCATAACTAACTAACAATACCCCATCACATGTTAGTGTATTTAATATTGAAGAACCTATGTTCTTCCTTTACCATAAGAATGAGGTATCTCATTCATTCCAAGTAAAACTGAAAAATCACCCACCACTTAGGTGTTGTTCCAAAATCAAAAAATATCCATGGACTCTCCCACTAAAATCTCAAAAGGACATCAAAAATCATTAGGGATAGGTATCCAACCAAAACTACCCTCAACAACTAATATTAATACCAAAATCACTCAAAAGGCATCACCTCTCAATAACCTAAGTCATTTTTACATACCTCTCCTAAAACCTCAAAATTGTATCCAAATTATCAAGGAATCCTATATTAATACTCAAACCATCTCCCATGAATACATCACCTACACTAAACCCACCAGGGATCCATCATTGTGGCATTCAATGTTAGAACCGGCCCACCAAGGGCCCCTATGAAACCCTTGTATGAAGGGACTATAGATCCATCTCCATAAATAATATCACTATAAGATTCACATTTCCTACCATTGTAATGAATATATCATGGTTCTTCTAAGTATAATTTCACTAAAAAGTTATATAAGAATACACTATATAATTATTTATTAACACTTTAAATAACTAAAACCCATTTTCAATGAAATAAATCACACACATACACTTTCATATCATTTGAATCCTATATTATAAATAACATTTATGTACATAGGTATCTTTAAAATGGTACAATATTCAATACTATAATTAAAAACCATCAAGAAATTCATAATATTTTAATAAACAACTCAACAATATCTATGAAAACCAATAAAAACAATCATGAAACTATTGTAACCTAGACTCCCAATAGAAAAGTGTTTAAGAATCACCAAAATGAGGTCCATAAAAAAATTCAAACATCCATATTATCTTTCTTCCATATCTCTAAATAGTAATTCAAAAAAAATTATGATACCATTTTTCATCCCCCATCCAAAAACCACTCATCAATGTTTGGTCTACTAACCTGACATGACCTTAAGAGAAACTTCATGTATGTAAGAGCTTGTTGACTACCCATGATGGGATAAATCTTACATTAAGGATAATATGGCCTAAAAGTAGAGTCACAAAATAGTGGAATGAAACTAAATAATACCTGTAGAAAATAAACATCAGATTACACATAATCAAATAAATATATCATATTATATCAAATGTACCATGAAGAAGCATACTATCATACAAAAAATGATCACTCACTAGGAAAATCACCTAAAAAGAAGAAAAAAATAAAACAGAATATACAATAGGATCTTATGTCATCCAACAGCATTACAAAAACTCAATCATTAATCCCACTAAGCTTCTCTAACCCAATCCATCACACATCATGTTCTCAACCAAAAACTAAATGTAAGGTATCCACTTGAACCAGGGTACTCAGGTAGGGCGTGAGAAATATATCTCATTACGGTCTCACTAATTTCACCTAATATATTTCATCATACACATGCTTTTAGGATGAAAATAAATATAGAAATAAACCTACTCATATATACATATTGTAACTTTGTGTAATAACCAGGTCATAATGACTCCATGCGTGTTGTATGCTCTAACCAATCCACCATGATTCCCACATATACCTTCTCTATCTTAAGATATAATCTAAAAAACTAGTCCCAGTTGACTTATTTGATTCCTGAAGAATCCTTATAAGTTATAACCAAGACCTAACTATTACCCAAAGAGGAAAGGTATGTTCATGGATCCAGTTAATGGCATGTCTTTTCAATCAAGTTGGCCCTACATCCAAGTCTCAGACCATACCTTTTAACTGATGGTAGTTATCCCATTAAGTTATGTATTTTATAATATAAGTAAAGTAAGGGCCAGGTATTATATCCATACCACTACCTTTTCAATCAAGGTAGGGTCTATCATCATGTCCCTATGCCAGCCTTCTCAATCAATGAGGTCAATGATAGTATCTTCTCCCTCAAGTTGATGTCACTATCTCATAAATTTCCATATCAGTCAATCTAGGGCCTGATATCACATCATAACATAGGTCATTCTCGTCACTCAATACTTCCCATGTCAACAACTTCTCAATAAATGGGTGGTTTTTCTCAATAATTCTACCTTATCAATCAAGTTTTTTATGATATCACATTCTAACCACTGTATTGTCACTCAAGGTAAGGTTTTTCCAAAAACGTATCACTAAAGGTTAGGCTAAGACTCGGTATTTATAATCATTCCCATTGATATCCATATCCTATCATAAGAACATCATCATCATACACATGTAAAAATAATCAAGACATGCAAAAAATGACATAAACTCATAGGCTCATCACCGGGGTGATTGTAACTAGAGGCATGCCCTTTCACTTTGATGTGCATCTCATCATCCATATATCTCATTATACCACTACCTCATTCTATATTGGTTTCAAAATCAGGTTTTGATGGTACTATTTTTATTATCGTATTTTTTATTAGGGAATCCACTAGGGTCCTTTAGACCCATATTTTTCTATTCTGATTAGTACCAATTTATATCTAAAACAGTGGGAGTGTTCCCAAAGTTCATAGGCTCTTCTCAACCATGACTGTATAGCTTGGTCCAAAACTCATAAAAATATTGATCATAGATTGGTAACATTACCAAAGAAATCTCTAGATCTAACTCACACCAAGCCTCCTATAATCCATATTCTATATTTTCAACCAATTTTCTCTACTAATACTTCGGACCTATCGCAAAAATCCTAGAGGAGGGTACTCAACCCATCACTCAAATCAAACCCCTATCTAACACACCTTTTCTAGTCTCAAAGGACTCATCCCATTCATGGAAATTTCCAAGAGTCTAATCCAACTTCAAGGTGTGTTCCTCATCATAGATGAAATGAAAATCTATGTCACCCATCAACATAAGCCTAATCCACTCATGACTTCACACTAGCCCATGGAAACCAACGTAGGCTAATCATACCATATCTCATAGCCTGATTCATCCCAAGGTCTCTTATCAACCCAACTGACACCTTAATCCCTTATCCACATAGTAATTGGGTTATCCCAATTACCCAAGTTTAATAATGAACTTCTTCTAATACATAGAGTTCAATCCAACTCTATATATCTATACCTATCGCACTCTCAGTCCTTATCCATCTGCCTAGCCTCATGAAAATAGATAATCTTTCTCACTCATGTATAAACAAGTATATATATTTATATTATACAGAACATCTACAAGAACCAAGGAGTTACCATCCATGTAAATCTCCTCTCGTCCTTGGAAAACACCATTTAAGCCTCATCCAAGATCATACTTCCACCAAAGCTCTTTAATAAATACACACCATCCAAAATAAATAATTTTAAAGAATAAAAATGAATTTTTCAATTATAAATGAAGATCCATATTGGGAAAAAACTCCTCAGGATATCTCAGCACACTAATTTATTTCCTAAATACACCAAGAAGATCCATGGTGTGCATCTTCACATTCTTGAGAGAAAAAATCTTATCTTTTAGCACCCAGTCAAAAACATTTACCCAATTTAATAAAAAAACCCTAACTAAATTATGTCAATGACTTAACTTAACCAAAATAGTGAAATATGACATGTGTTCCTAACCAAGGGAAATCACCCATCAAAGGTTAGAGAAAACATATCATTTTGAACATATTCCACCATGATTTGATGGAATTGGAACCAAAAAACTAGCTCAAAATCCTATAAATCATAGGCCAGCAAAGTGAAAAATAATTGAGGACAATAGTGGTAGGAACATAAATAGAATATTCATTAAAATATCATAATAATTCCCCATTAAAAGGGGATTATGTGGGAGTAAGACAATGTGAGTTAAAAATGAAATGGACCTCTATTTTCACTTAGTTGACCTAAACCCCTAGGGGTCAACTAGTAAATTTCTAGCCTACCCTTTATAAAAAAATAACCCCTTGGGTTCCTTAACATCATTTCATTGAGTTTCATAGTACAAGACATTTTTTCCAATTCCCTTTTTGGTGAATCTCTCTCATTTCGTGACCTTTCCAAACTTCAAATAAGAATTTGATTGAGATCAGTTAGAATTATTCAGTATAATACTTTTTATGGAGGTATCCATGAATCATTGGAATCACAAAATTCATAGATATGATATTCCCCTATTCACTATCTTCGAAAACATTTTGTTTAAAAAATATAGAGTATGGGAGCTTGATGATCATCTTGATTTGAGGAATTCTAACTATAATTTCAAAATAATGGAATTCCACACATTTCAAGATTATTAAACCAATTTATATAGTCCAATAGTAACTTGAAATAAGATACCTATATAGAATTAATGTTTTACTAATGTTATCCATTGTTTAAACAACTCAGATAATTTTAGTAATCATCACATGATTATATAACATTTAAACAATAATGGAAAACATAAAATATTATCCAAATAATTATCATATAATAAAAAACCAAGTATGGTTTCTAATAGAGAATATGGTGTTCAAACTGAGAATTATCATAAAATAAGATAATATTATATACAACTACCACGGAAAATTTTCTTACACTATGTCATGGTGAGAATAAGTATAGCTATAGTACAGTACAAACAACCACATGTTGGTCAACCATTTAGGGAATAAATCCATAAATATCTAATATTCACTAGAATCCTCACAGACTTGGCACACTTTCACCTTATATGACATCATATATAAGAACCTATGAAACAACATCCAAACCTCTTTTTGGATACATTTGAAAAATAATTTTGGAAAATATATAATAAATTTTCACAAAATATTATATCCTATATAACAATTTATGAAATTCCATATAGAACTTCTTTCATATATCACCAAAAACACTTTTTTGGTAGCTCTGAATGTTTCATAAAGTTGATTCACATTCACATTACCAGAAATTCTGACCCCATGAGCCTTTGTAGATATAAAAAGTTATTGGGAATTATTGAATCAATAATTATGAGAAAAGATAATCCTTTAACATAGAATAAATGTTACTCAAGATATAAAGGTATCTAGTGTGATATATATCAAACACATGTGTCTTTATACTTTTTCCCATAAACTAGATCATATGACAGTGTGTATTATAATATGAACCCTTTGTCTAAGACATAGAGTACACATGGGACATGGATTATGTTAGTCCCATATAGTTACTAATATGATCTCAATTATCCACGTATATACTAGCCAAGTAGATGAATACATCAAGTTTCATTCATCTTAGTAGATTACCAAATCACATTCCCCACACCCCAATAAATAATCATGTCATATATACTATCTTGGTACAGTTATACACTTCCCATTCTATGTTTATCAAGGGTGCATTTTTCGTAATGGTCATACAAGAGGTTAAATCCCATATTAGTTAAGATCTATTTGATGACATGGTCATCAACATACCAAACTAACCCATAATTAGTTAATCCACAAGGCTTACATAATAAAGGTATCGAGTTATGAAGTTTCTCAAGGTAGGTATCCAACAAGAATCTATTAAAGGGACTCAATATGAAATATACACCCCTTTAATACCAAATATATAGTGCTTGATACTCCATGCAGTACAAATATAGTAGGTTATCCAACACACAAACCTATTCTGGGCCTCATGATCATATTCATTATCTCAATACAAGAATCATACTCATGATAACCTAAACATTTCATCATAACCTATAATAATCCATGAGGAACATTATTTAGATATAAATCAAAGATATATTTTAACAGGAAATTATCCTTTTGGTTCATGATATATATGTATATAAAGTCAGTATGAGAAAATGGTAAATTAGATATTTTCATTTTGTACAACATGAGGCAATTTATATTCTTTGACTCCAGTAAGAATATTTAACAAAACCGTACCTAAGATCTTTTCTAACTACATCACATTTGATAGACTACCATGATCATCCTTATTTTTTCATCATTTTTTTGAGTTTTATTAAACTCATTATATATCTATGTAATTATTAAAACATCACTATCAGACAACCTAATAAAAATATCTCAGTAAACTTATTTATTGAGTAACATCTATAAATAAATATAGTTTCAATTATACTGAGACTTAAAAAAAATATTCCTAATCTTCAATTCATTGAACAAGTATTAAAACCCTATACTTAACAACATAAAATTTTATTATGTTAATAACTTTTATTATCTATTTAGAATTATTTATAAGTTCATCCTCATCATCCTTGAAGAAATTTCATCTAAATTATTCCTTGAAATTTAAATTCACATTGTATTAAGACTAACATAATCCTTTATTTTTTAACTTCACAATGTTTAAAAAGACACCAACTAGCCTCTAAGAATATATAATTCTTCATTATATCAAGATTAGATACTTGAACACTTTTTAGGAAATAAATCTTATTTCCTATTATTATGAATATTTAAAAAAATAAATCATTTTATCCATATCATATATGGTATTTTTTGTCATTAGATAATTTCAATGAGAAAAATGTTATTATTTAAAATAAACGGTTGGTGGTGGGATTAAATCCCTCATATTTAAATAATAACATGGATAAAAACTTTTATTATAAATATGATTATTTGATTTGTGTATTATTTCAATCATTTTATAGAATAAAATGAATCATAACCCATGTGTATCATCTCACCATGTTCATAACAACTAGTTTTTAAAAAAAATATCTTATTATATAAGAGTGATGAGATAAATATAATTATACTTCACTAAGATCCATGTGATCTTGATAAATTCCTTTACATCCATTCCATTATTAAGAAACTATATTCTTAATAACTTGAATATAAAGTATAATATTCATTAATTATTTTATTTATTTTAAACTCTTATATACATACAACATTTATTATGTATGCATTTGGTATCACATAGACTTTAAGATTAAATAATTGATTTATATAATACCAATGGTTTTTATGGAATTTCCATAGAGTCTACTAAACTCTTTTAGTCATTCTAGATAATTCTATCTAATGGATCATTTCCTTACCTTCCTAATAAAATCGGGTTTTAATGCCCTTAGTTGGATACTTATATAAATTTCATTGGACTTTCCAACTAAATTTTCTTTTTACAATTTGATATTTTACCTATTTTTCAATTTATATATCACTAAAACATAGGCATCTCATGCACGATTTTACATTCCTCGGCACATTAAAAAAACTATATAAAAAAATTTGAACTCCTTCACATTGTCGAAATATTTCAAATAGTGACTAAAGAATTAATTTCATGGCCATAAAAATACTTAAGGAAACCTCCAGTATCTCCAATTTATTAATATAACAAATTATATCAAATTTATTTGTGAAGAAGATTTTTATTTAACACATATAATTTTCTCTAAATTAAGAAATTTTCTTAACTTTTCACTCTAATATGTTTCTTACATTAAGGGTATCGTTTATCAGGAAGTTATGTGGGATGATGATTATGTTATTATATCTACAATAGAATATTTTTCCATATGTTTTTCATATTTTAAAATCATTCAATAAAGAATTGTTTTAAAATGGGATCCCACTAAATTGATGCCCCTTTTTAAACTCATCATATCCATTATTGGGTCAAGATTAGTATTTTATTATTAGTTATACCAGCTAAGCATGTAACAAATTCTTGAATATATTGTGTATGAAATAAAGTCAATCATATCTGATATGAATAATGGATAATTTATTGTTAACATTTTACCCCAATCTATTATATAGGTTATATTATCTTTATTCCTTCAGTATCCTAATCATTTAATTTTCCCATATATTAGTAGTATACATAAAATTCAAAAATTAGAGAATGTAATTTTTTGGTTCACCTAATTACAATATTTCCATGAACAAGATAATCAAGGGTCACCCAGCTTTGGCATGGGCTACCTGGTTAAATGATAACAATATTGGTGTGTACACCTTTAAAAGGAATTGTACACTTAGTTTTTAAGGGGATTTAATCTCACAATTTTATGTCATATTATTCCCATTATGTATACATGATTCTATTGATTTAGTTAGGAATATTATTCCCTCTACCAAATCAATAAGTTCAAACCATATTGATGTGAAACTCTTTATAAAACTCATAAATTTTGTAATTAACAAAAATTAAAAGCTAATTATCTTCAAAAATATCCAAATAAACCTCATGTATAAGTTATATGAAAATAAATCATTTAAAAGATTATAATCGTATAAAATAAACAATGTATTGACTCATGTTTCTATGGGTTATGAAATTTATAGGACATTCAAATTTTTGGTCCCATAAAAGGGTTTTTTAGAGAATTTGGATTAAGATTTAGATTTTTAAGGTTAGAACAACTTGATAAGATGTTATTGGACATTTTTAGAGGACCAAAAGATGTTTTTAGTGCTTAGGTGAATATAGATGTAGGTTATGAGTGGCCATTTCTATGATTTTCATATACAAGTTGCTCATTATGCAATGATTGGTGTTTAAAATTCCATAATAAGGGTTGAGTGGGAGATATTCATGCCAAAGAAAAGGGCTTTATGGTATGGAATATTTTTATGAAGTACTTAGAAAAATAAAAACCCATACATTTTCAAATTATGAAATATTTTATTTTGTAACACCATGGAAATATTCTTTCGAAATTTTTATTAAGGAAGGGCAGTGTTCCATGGATGAGGTTTTCATGATGTGATGAGTAACATTAAAAACTATATTGGAAAAAAAATTGGGTATGCATCTGTGATTTTATCTGATGGTAGTGTGGTCATTTCATGACCCCTAAGTTTTGAAATAATGGATTTACATGGGGGTGGATTTATTTCATGTAGCATGATGGTAACCCCATGTGGTGGAAGGCTGCCAATTAGAGTATTCTACCTTGTCTTGGATAATGACATCACATTGTGACCTAGATGGTTCATTTTGAAATGGTTCCATGATTTTCAGTCACACTGTAGCCCATAGTGTCTCTCCATAATGGAAAAATGCAATGTTGTTGTGATATTTACCTATAAGTAGTCAAATGATGACCAAGATGGGTTATACTATAATGGGGCCTGGAAAGAAGGTATCATTCCATAATCCTCATTGTCACACTATGACCATTTTCATTGGCTATTTTTTATATTGGTAATTCCTATAATTTCTTTTTCAAACCCCCTTCAGTTCTAATGTTGTGCATGGTATCAATATAAGGACATTTTCCTGGCACTTACCCCTTTTCTTACAACATTTGACCACCCTTAAGGAGGGTAATTCTTGACATGATTCCATGGTATATTGAAGATATTAATTTACTATTATTAAATTTATTTTTCTTATTGATCATGATTATATGATTTTAGGGTCCTATTTTATGTTTTTATAAATTATTTATCTAGAGTATGATGGATTTCATCCAAAACAATGTGGATTTTACATGAATTGGAAAGAAGATGTCTTAAAAGGATAAACAAAAAAATTATATATTTTTTAAGGTTCATCACTTCCGATGTGTTTTTAGTGATTATTCTCTTTGATTAAATTAAATAATTAATTATAAATTATTCTAATAAAATATTTCAATGGTATGTCTTGATATCATATCTTGTCTGATGATACAAGCTCGGTCAAGGCATGAGATGTCATGGTCAGGGATGATCTGAGAATTATGGGGGTGGTAACTATATTATAGAGGTAGATAGTCCATATAAGACTATAAAATAATATAATTTATTCATGAGGTTGCATGCCGGAATGATTGGGTAAAAGAGATAGGGACCGAGTGCACCTAAAATTTAGAGATATTGAGAATTTGAGCCTCCGATGTTCAAATTGGGTGGTCTAGTGTTTGTTTTTGAAAATGGAATTTCATAAGTGTAATTATATTTGTTTGGTTTGTGAGATACCCAAGGAAGATCTCAAGATGTGAGATGACATGTAAAAATTCCTTTTTGGGATTCCTAGAGCTATTTATTTTGGTGCAGGAGGCTTGGGCCTTAGGATAATGTGTGTTATAGTTGTATGTCTCATGTATATAGAGGAACACACATTTGAGGGTGGATTGGATCATTAGTGTGTTCTATCAAAACCTGGTTCTTCATTGAGGTATGGATCATTTTTTCCCATAAATTCTCGATTTAATTTCTTATATATGGACTAATGTGGATTCTAGTTGAGGCCATAGAGGGCTTGGGGTTGTCTGGGTTTGGTTTTGATCCTGGAACTCAAGTATTGTGGTGTTTTTAGCATGGTGCACAGTTAGTATAAACTATATGGGAAGGATTCATAGATTGTATAAACCATGTGAGGATGAAAATTGGGTGCCTACAAGATCTAAAGTTCAATAAAACTATACGGGATGAGTAGCCCGACTGTGTGACAGGTTTTCAATTTTCAACAGATTTGATAGAGGCTCTTTTCATGGTTTGTGCTTGGTTTGTAAACCATGTGGGTAAACCCTGAGATCATCCCTTTCTCCTATATTAGACCATGTTTCATAGCGCATGATTTGAAAAACTATGCTCTTAAACCACATGACAAAGATATTTTGGGTAAAATGACCATTTTTCCCCTAAAATGTTTATAACTTAATATCCTTTATCCCCTCATTCATTGCACAGAATGTTGAGAATTTGAAAGTCCCTCTTAGATCCTATCCTAGGAATTGAGAAACATTGTCTATCTAGACTCTGATTCGAATGTGGTTCATATTCTTGGATATGCAGCAGTAATTCCATGATTCCTTTTTAGGCTTTATTGGTTCTTATGGAAATTCACTCTACTATTTTGATTTAGGATCACATGCCCAGATTTCCTATTCTTCATCTGCTCTTCATATTTCTCCTAAACTAGGATGAATAAGAACTTGATACTGGATGTGAAATCTAGCATGAGCCTAAGGTAGGTGGTCGGGTTCTATTCATTGGAAGTAAGATCATTTATATATGTCCGAGGGTCGTGTGCCCATTTTTATGGCATCACCTTAAATTGTTATTGAACCCTATTATTTCCTATAATGTTTTAGATAATTTAATCAGCATGATTATTCATGTTAAATTTTGTATACCTTGATTAATAACCACAGTATGGTTGGGTTGCATTGAGTGACCCTTTATGTCTTTTCACCGTGGATACCATTGAGGAATGCAATTTCCCCATGTAGAAGGATCTAAAATTATGAATTGTCATGTGAATTCAATTGCAATGTTGATAGGTTGTAATTTAACTAATTAAGCGTATGGGATGGATTATTTTCCACTTGAGCCATTAATTCCATTATTTTTAAGGCGTGTTCGTCTTGTCTACACCTTTCCCATGTGAGTATGTATAGGCTATCACTTGAATTGATGAAATTGGATTGAATTTCCATAAATGTTGATGTTACCATGTGAGATATATGATAACTAATCCCTTGGGTAGCTTGTTAGGCTTGTTTGGTATGTTATGCTAAAAATTCCCATGTGAGTATTTGCAAGAAATACTTTTGAGCTAGGCCTTGTTTTTCAATTGTCTTAATATGAATGAATTGCACCTATTATTTATTTTTACATGTGAGTTATAGGAAAACTAATTCATTTATTATATTGTAATTAATTTTAACCATGTTATACCAAATATTCCCTTGTGGGTAAATGAAAGTTCAATCCCTTCGACATTGGCTGAGGTTTAATACACCTTTTAAGGTGAGTTCGAGACTTGATTCTCTTCATTTTGACCTTGGAATGTCTTATGAAATGTTAAAATAGGAATTGAATTAGTTAAATGATAAATAGCCTTGGTTGATACATGGATTCGATTTACAATTCCATGGATGGACTCATGTGACTATTGAACTTTATTCATTAGTTGATACAAGGATCCACTTTAGGATTCCATAGAAAGATTCAATGGTTAAGTGTAATTAATCCATATGTGATACATGGATCCAATTGGGGATGCCACAGATGGACATGTTGAGGATAGACTTATATATCGAGTGATATATGAATTCTTATGAGAACACAATGGACATACTCAGAGGGAATTTTACTATTATTCCAAGGGTGATACTCGAGCCTTTTTTGAGGACCATCGAGGAAAGACTAGATGGGTTGGTACGTTATACCTCACCTAGAGCAATACTGGGTTCCTAATAGGTTCAGAAGGGATGGGCTTGTAGTGTGTTGGTTTACATTTCACCTGGAGTGATACTTGAATTACAACTTAGGAATGTCAAGGATGAGGTCAACTTCATAATTGAATTTGAAATGAAATGACTTGTGACATGTCTTCCATGCCAAAACACATGTTTGGATTTGGTATTCACTTGTATAGATTAGATAGATTTCCGAGGCATATGTTGTGCTACCAATTATACATTGGATGTCAGGCTTAATCCAGATCTCAAAACCTATATATTTCAACATAATTAAAATGTTAAATGTATATGAAATTGAAACCAGATCATGTAGGATGTTTAATCTTTGGTTATTCCATGCTTGATTATTTTATTTATACACAATACCTACTATATATATCCACTGACTCATAGAACAAACCATTGGTGGTTGCCTACTGGGATTTTGTCTCACACCCTGTTTGGGTCATGTTTCTAGCCCTAATAGATTATATGATTAAAGAAGTTGATAAGGTCATGTTCCCTCCTACTGGTACTTGATATTCTTGTTAGGATAAGGAGATTATGGGACCAAGCTAAGGCTTTCTATGCTACTAGTATTATTTTGGCCTTTTTTAATTTTCTATATGGATTATACATATTCCTTGTATTACTATTTTGGATAATTTAATAGAAACATATAAAATATATCATTATCTTGTATATGATATTATTTATTTCTTGTTATAAATTTAGTATTATTTTGTTTATTTTTGTTACATGGATTTTCTTCTCCCACTATTGAACTGTTATTGTTTTTCACTATGTTACACTCTACTAATGAGGGCATAGTCTCCCCACTATCACACCTAGTCCCTCAATGCTAATCAACAGACTCTGGCATTTCGAGATATATTCTTGAGCCCATATGAACCATCGGGATTGGGGAACCCCTCAGCGGCATCCTGGTCTAGGATGTTACTAAGTGGTATCAGGGGATTTATTGTCCTAATTTTCTTTACTATTTAACAATAATAGAAAGGGATACGAAGAATAGGGATTTGGTAATGAGATGTTCATGGTCATAGCTAACTCGTGTATAGAGAAAATCTAAATTTCATCTAATTAAATTGTTGATTTCTAGATTTTTAGCTATTGTAGTTGATTTGATTCCACCATTGGGTGACACACTTTTATTGTGATGTTACTATTGATATGATTTTGGTTTCTATTTTGTAGCAACCCAATGAGATGAGGGTATGTCATCTCATGAATCGTATAGAAACCTGTTATATTTCTTATTCCAAGCATTATCCCAATCCATTTAGGAAATATTACTGATTGCATTCTATTATGATAGGTTATGTGATACATATTCATGTGGTTGTGATAGGTTTATTGGGATATGTAATGGTGTGATGAATATGGATTCCAACATTTGTTACTGGAGTTTTATGGGACCTATTGGATCGTAATTTGGTGGATCATGCTTCACCCTTAAAGTGCATTGTGTTATGATGTTCTATAGGTTGACACCCAACATTGATCCCAAGAGAGAATGGTCCCCCATGGATTGGAATTTAGAGTACCATTGGTTTATCTTTCTAAAATGGATGCGATAGAGATAAAATGAGTGTCAATTCAGTAAATGTGATTTTCAACTCACTTTGAAATTAAAAGAATATGAAAAAAGTGGAACTGAAATGGATTATGATAGATAAATTGAACAGAACTGACTTTAGTAGAGGGATTTTGGTAGTGTCTATAATGTCCCAGATCTGGGTCCCACTCAATGGGTGCCCCGAACCCAGTTGGTCACATGACCTCAAACACATTTCCCCAAATGCCAGAGGCTGCCGACTAGTAGCAAGGGACCAAGTATGATTGTGGGGAAACTATTCCCTCATTTTTAAATGTGTAACGCAGCAGAATTGAATATATAAACATACAATAGTGGAAGCAGTAAAAAATAGAAACATAAATGAAAAACGGAAGTAAAATAGAACCAACAGTCATATATAAAATGATGATGCAATATGTCCTATTATAACAAAACATTCAAAATAGGGTACACTACAATCAAATACAATACAGGTACAAGGAACAATTACAACAAGACAAAATGAAATACTTCAACAGGAACTCAGCAGCTTCTCAAGCCTAAGCTCAGTCACATGCTCTCATATTCCTCTGAAACAATCATGTACCTATGTAGGGACCCTTTCCCCTATCGACACGTGCAGTAATATAATCTTTTTGGGCCGAAGACATGACCCAGACAGGGTGTGAGAAATAAATCCCAGTAGGCAACCACCAAGGGCCTGTGTCCAACTGTTAATGAAAAAGTGCAACAATAGTGTGCAATAATAAAATGTAGTAAACTAAGAAGTACTAAAAATTAACCATCCCTACCAGTTACATTTCCATTTTAATAATTATTTAACAATTCAATATAATTGAATTCAAAGTAAACCTTGTCCTCATACATGCAAGTTCCTTCCCTTAGGCTAAACAAACATCGCCCTCAGGCTAAATAGAACCTTGCCGTCATGCTAATAAGAACCTTTCCCTCATGATAATAATAACCTTCACCTCAGGCTAATAAGAACCATGTCTTTAGGATAATAAGAACCTTTCCCTCAGACTAATAAGAACACTGCCCTCAGGCTAAGAAAAACACTACCCTCAGGCTAAGAATGTAACTAGGTTGAGCCCAACACATAAGCAAGCAATTTATATACATTTTCTCTCAAGAAAACTCAAAGAATTCTATAATCACTGAATACCTATGGGTATGCTGGCCAAATGGATAAATAAGGGAAACACACCCTCAGGGTGGCCGTGGATCAAGGAAATGATCCCAAACAGAAGTTTAGACATAATCATTAAATTACCTATGCAATTCAAGGTATTTTATCAGTTAAGGCACCATCCGTATGACACCCCAAACATGGGAGCGTAGCACACAGTACACAAAATCAACTTGACAGTTGTAAATAAATACGAGACTATCTACCTTTAGGGTTTGGATAAATCGAGCTCTTCGCCTAAATGCGCTCCAAACCAGGTGAATGCCTCCTCGAAACCACCTCAAAACCTCTTCCCTAACATCAACAAGGTAATCCTTTAACACAAAAAAGAAACACAACCCTAGATCTATATTAAACCCTTGTAGATCATGGAAAATAAGACAGGGAGAGGGATAACCCTAACCAAAACCTCAAAGAACTAAAAGAGGGACTTACCTGAGGAGGATCTCCTTCGACCTACAATGAAACCCCTTATATTTACCTCCAAAATGAGCCAACCGGCTCCCCCAACCTTTGAAAATCGCAACTCCCGCATGATCCATGATTGAGAGGAAGAATAGTGGAGGAATATGAAATCCTGAGTGGCCTAGGACTTTAAAACCCTAAGTTTAAGTGGCCGCACGGTTACCCCGCACGGTTTGGAAAACCGTGTGCCAATTTTGTGGTTGCCACTTTCTCACATAGGGATTTCACACGGCTGGCCCACATGATTTGACAAATTGTGCACTGCCATTGGGGATCCCACTGTCTCCCCTAGGAACGTCACATAGCTTTCCAGCACATTTTGACAAACCGTGCGCCACCCGTACGGAGCCCACTGTCATGGGTGCACGGCTTCCTCGTCTAGCCGCATGGTTTGTTCAGACCATGTTCCAACCGTGTGCCAACCGTGTGCCCCTACACAACCTCCATAATTTCCTCTTTTTCTCAGAAAAACGACCATGAAACAACCATGTGCCAACCTTGTGACAACCATGCCCCCCAAACAATTCTGTCCACTACGCTCGTACATCGGCCTCCCTCTCCCAAGTCTCATCTTGTACTCTACTGTGCTGCCATAACACTCATACCAGAGGAACAGACCATCCACCAAGAACCTTTGTACTGTAATCAACAATCTGGAGAGGATGACCCTCGACCAATTCATCCCCTTCAAGCTCAACCTCCTCATGTTGAATAACATGAGACGGGTCTGAGTGATAACGACGCAGCTGAGATACGTGGAAGATGTCGTGCAAGGCCTGGTACCTCTGTGGTAACTACAACTGATAGGAAACTGGCCCAACTCTCTCCTGAATCCCAAATGTCCCTACATACCTAGGTGAATGTTTATCTTGTCTCCGGATCCACCTGTTTCCCAACCTCGGTGAAACACGCAAGAAAACTTGATCCCCGACAACAAACTCCAAGGGTCATCTGTGGTGATTAGCATAAGATTTTTGACGAGACTGTGTAGTATCCATTTGCTTCTGAATCAACTAAACTTTCTCTGAGGTCTCCCATACGATACGTGGTGCCTGTAAAGCTACCTCACCTGCCTATAAACAGTATAGGGGTGATCGGCATGGCCTACCATATAAATCCTTGTAAGGTTCCATCTCAATAGTTTCCTGAAAACTATTATTGTAGGAAAACTCGACCAGGGGTATGTGCTTCTCCCAAGATCCCCCAAAGTCTAGGACACATGCACGTAACATGTCCTCCAACACATGTATCGTATGCTCTGACTGGCCATCTGTCTGAGGGTGGTAGGTTGTGCTCAGAAGCACCTGTGTACACAGTGCCCTCTGAAAACACTGCCAGAAACGAGACGTAAAATGGGCGTCCCTATCTGAAATGATAGAACGAGGTACCCCATGAATATGTACTACCTCTCGGATATATAAATTTTTGAGCTCATCCACACCAAAAGCCTCCTTGATTGGCAAAAAGTGAGCCTCCTTTGTAAGTCTTTCCGCATCAACCCACACGACATCATTGTCTCAAGGTGACCTCGGCAACCCGGTCATGAATTCCATCGTGACATCATCTCATTTCCACTCTGGAATGGGTAACTGTTTTAATAGTCTAGGTGGCCTCTGATGCTCCACCTTCACCTGCTGACAGGTGGAACATCTCGTAAAAAACCAGATACCTCCCTTTTCATACTCGACCACCAATAATGATGTCTCAAGTCACGGTACATTTTGGTAACTATGGGATGCACTTCCCAAGTTGAATCATGGAACTCCCTCATCAAATCCTCACATATAACTACTGGAACCCACACTCGTCTATGGAAATGCAGTTCTTCATCATCGCTATCGTCCAACTATGAGGAGGGTCCACACTTGCCACCGAGTCCCATATAACTAGGCCTTATAAATCTGATAGTTGTCTAATCCTCACTCTATCCAGTAGGGTAGAAGTCATGACTAAGGATGATAGATATGTTTCCCCCTGATTATCGTGCACCTCCAAATACATCTCATAGAAAAAATCCATCCGCTGCCACTCACCACTAGCCTCCTACACTTCCTGTTTCTGAGACATCCTACTCAATGCATCAGCAACTGTGTTACCCTTCCCAGGTGTATAGGAAAGCTCAAAGTCGGAGGACTAAAGGTATTGAACCAACCTTCGCTATCTAAAATTCAGGTCATTCTAAGTAATGATGTATTTCAGACTTCTGTGTTCTGTAAACACCACAAAATGTTCTCCCAAGAGATAATGTCTCTAACAGCGTAACGCACGAACAACTGCATCTAACTCGAGATCATGCGTCGGGTAATTCCTCTCATGTGGCCTTAACTACCGAGACCCATACGCAACTACTCAATATTCCTGCATCAACACTACTCCCAGCCCAATACCTGATGCATCACAGTAAACTCTAAAGCTCTTACCTTGATATGGAAGTATCAGGACTTGTGCTGATGTCAACCTTCCCTTCAGCTCCTGAAAGGCTATCTCGCAAGCTTCTGACCAAAATAACTTCATACCCTTCATAGTCAAACTCATTAACGTCACTTCTAAGCGGGAGAAGTCCTGTATAAAATTCCTATTGTACCTAGATAGCCCCAAGAATCTCTGTATTTCAAACACATTCTGAGGCTGCTCCCAGGAAACTACTGCTCTCACTTTCTTGGGGTCAACAGGAACTCATGCCTCTGAGATAATGTGACCCAGGAAGTGAATCTAGTCCATCAAAAAGTTGAATTTTTAGAGCTTAGCATATAGCTGATGCTCTCTCAGTGTACTCAATACAATCTCAATATGGGTAGCATGTTCATGTCGAGTGTGAGAGTACACCAAGATATCATCCATGAAGACTACCACAAAAGAATCCAGATATGGGTGGAACTCAGGATTCATCAGATCTATGAAAACTACTGGTGCATTTGTGAGTCCAAACGGCATGACCAAGTACTCATACAGAATATATATGCTCTGAAAGGTTGTAAGCGGTATGTCCGATGGTCTCACGTGCAACTGATGATATCCGGATCTCAAGTCAATCTTCTAGAGAACTCGTGCTCCTCAAATTTAATCAAAAAGGCCATCAATCCTCAGTAAGGGATATCTATTCTTAATCATCAGCTGGATCAGTTTCTGATAATCCACACAAAGTCTGAGGGTATTTTCTTCCTTCTTCTCAAAAAGGACCAGTGAATACCAAGGAGAAGTAATGGGTTGGATGAAACCCATAGATTGTAACTCCTTTAACTACCTCTTGAGCTCCTGAAACTCAAGCGTATCCGTACTATAAAGAGGAATGGAAACTGGTGCCACTCCTGGCACAAGCACAAAAGAGAAATTCACCTATCACTCCGTAGGTAGACCTAAAAAGCCATCTGGTAAGATATCCCTGAAACGATGAACCACTGGAGGGAAATCCTTCTGAAAAGTACCCTGATCATCTTGATATAAACTCGAAATTTGTGCTATCACTCCACCGCTCCCACAATTCTCAGGACTAGATCAACTTGCCTGTACATCCCATTCAACCTTATATAAAAACTCTCCGCCCTTCGGTGACATGAAACTCACCTTTCGATGATAGAAATCTACAAAGGCTCGAAATGATACCAACCAGTCCATCCTGAGAATGAAATCATAATCTGTCATCTCTAAGACGTAGAGGTCCCATCGAAAGTGACACCCACCAACCTCAAGGGGCACTCCTTGCACTAACGCACACCTGCCTTCCTCATTCCCAATGGAGTGTCTAGCGTCATGATATCAAAATAGGAAGAAACACAGAGCCCAAGGCTCTCCACAATGGCCATAGATAAAAAGATATGTGAAGAACCAGTATCGAAAAGTGCAGAAGATAAAACAGAAGCAAGTAGAAGAGTACCTCTGACAGGAGAAGGTCTAGGATCCTACTCATGTTAGGTCTGTTGCACTGCATATGTCTGCCTAGTGTTGTTGCCCTACAACAAAGCCTGGGTACTCAAAGCTGACCCACCCTACTGTCTCTGAGATCCTGGTGTCTGGCTACCACGACCATGACCACCACCTTGGCCTGTACACCCTGACGTATTCCAATTTCTCGACAGGTAAGAAGTTGATCGTCCTGCTCCCGCACGCATAGTCTACACAGAACCCCTCTCACTAGCCACTAGTGGAAACACCCTACAGTAACGTTGTAGATGACCCATCATTCCATAAGCTCAGCACTCTACTGGGTCACTTGGACAATGAGGCCTCCTGTGCCCCTCCTTACCACAGTGGTATCACACTAACGATCCACCTAAAGAATTCTTCTATCTAGTGTTGCCACCATGAGAGAAATCCATCTGCCTATTTCTCTTATCGGTAGAAATACTACTAGAAACCGATGTTGAACCGCCCTGGCCTGGACCACTAGCTTCCCGTAGGTTCTGATTAGAAATCAGTTCCTGGTTCACAATAGTATGCATTGTAGGAAACCTAAAAACATTCACCAGTTCTTAGATGTCATATCAAAGACTATACTCAAAGCGTCTAGCCCTCAGTGTTTCATCACCCATGAGAATAGGTGCCAAATGTTGTAGCTCAGTGAAGCGGTCAGAATCGTCCATCACTGATATAGTGACCTGGTGCATATTTATAAACTCTCGAGCTCAATCTTCCCTTAGTGTCTCTGGAAAGAAAATTTCATAGAAGACTGCCTGGAAATATTCCCATGTCGGGTCTCGGTGATGCTCAGTCTGGGTGGTTACATCCCACCATCTCTTGGCAGAATCACACAGCATATAAGTAGCGAGCTTGACCCTCCTCCCAGGAGTCGTCTCCAAATGTTCGAAGATTGTCTGCATAGAACCCATCCATGAATCCACAGCCTGTGGTCCGCCATCCCCTAAAAACGTAGGAGGATGCTGCTACTGGAATATATGTGTTAGCTCTACCATAGATGTGGCAGCTGGAGGTGCTCCCTAGAAGGTCTGCATGAAACGAATAAAGCCTTCATAGAACTTCCCATCCATGCCTACATCCGGTATAATGGCTGTCGCCGCATCTGGCACTGTTGGAGGATCCATCTGTAGCCCATGGCATACTATCTCTGTATTATAATTGTTGATGCTCTCTTGGCGTACAACTCGTGGTCGTCTTGGCGGCATAACTCAACAAGGTCAAATACATTCCTTAGATTAATTTACAATCGAGGTCTCTCTTGTCCGGTTAAGAGTTCCAATGAAAAAGGGAAAGATCCACAAGAACTGGAAAAAGAGACTACACAGTGTGTATAAGTTCTACACTGCGTGTACCCTTAAGCCCTCATGTGGTTGTGTTCTGATGTCAGCCTGGGTGTGTCTCAACCCAAGGTACACAGGGTGTACATAGAAACAACGAAATTTTTCCATTTCTTCCCGAACAGAAGAGTACATGGCGTGTGTTCATAGAACTGCACACTGTGTTGTCTGGGTTTCTGGATAGTAAACCTCAGAAACTACTCGAGAGCCCCTTTTATTTAATTTTAAGCATTGGTATGCCAAATTAAGATTCGTGGTGTCTCATACTCCCCGTGAACCAATGTTTAGAACCCAACCTTTCACATTATAGTACAAAACGCAACAAAAAGATAGATTATGATCTGCTAAATTCTAGTCCAAGAGAGCCCATACTTCTTAGGAACCAAATGTTAGCATCCAGAAACCCAACCATAACATGTACCAATACCATAACAACAGTAGGCATACTATTAATGTACCTATCACAACATCATGCATTTTCTAGCACAACATCTATCTCAACAACATGTAATTTCTAATTCACCTATATGGCATGGAAACTATGCATGACATGTGGTTATAACATGTGCCTAAATGATGCATGAGGTGGCATACCCTCATCTCATCGGGTTGCAACTAAATAGAACCCAAGTATATAAAAATATAAACATCACATCACAAGTGAATCACCCAACAGTAAAAATCAAATCAACTGTAAAATTACAAAACCTGAAAAATTGCAATTAACGAGGTAGATTGGATTTTCTCTGTACACAGGTTAGCTACTCCAGGGCATAGATTATTACCATGTACCTATTCCTTCCTATCCCTGGATAAAGGCTCCAAATAGTAAATCAAGAGAAAATAACACCTCTGATACCACATTGTAACGTCCCAGATCTGGGTTCCACTCAACGGGTTCCCCAAACCAGGTTGGTCACGTGACCTCAAGTGTATTTCCCTAAATGCCTGAGGCTGCCGACTAGCAGTGAGGGCCAAGGTCTGATAGTGGGAAAACTATTCCCTCATTTTTCAAAGTGTAATGTAGCGGAATTAAATATATAAACATACAACAGAAGAAGTAGTAAACAATAGAAACAGAAATGAACAACTGATGTAAAAGAGAACTCGCAATCATATATAATATGATGATCCAATATGTCATATTCTAAGAAAATAGTCCAAACCGGGTACACTCCAATCAAATAAAATACAGGTACAAGGTACAAGTATAGAAAAACAAAAAAAAATAGTTCAACAAGAACTCAGTAGCTTGGCAAGCCTAATCTCAGTCCCACGCTCTCCTATTCCTCTGCAATAATCATGTGCCTGTGTAGGGACCCTTTCCCCTATCGACATGTGTCAATATAATCTGTTTGGACCGAAGATGTGACCCATATAGGGTGTGAGAAATAAATCCCAGTAGGCAACCACCAAAGGCCTGTTCCCAACTGTCAGTGAAAAAGTACAACAGCAGTGTGCAATAATAAAATGTAGTAAACTTGGAAGTACTCAAAATTAACCATCCCTACTAGTTACATTACCATTTTAATAATTATTTAACAATTCAATATAATTGAATTCAAAGTAAAACTTATCCTCAGACATGCAAGTTCCTGCCCTCAGGCTAAACAAACCTCACCCTCATGCTAAATTGAACCTTTCCCTCAGGCTGATAAGAACCTTTCCCTCAGGCTAATAAGAACCTTTCCCTCAGGCTAATAAGAACCTTGACATCAGGCTAATATGAACCTTTCCCTCAGGCTAATAATAACACTACCCTCAGGCTAAGCAAAACACTATCCTCATGCTAAGAAAGTAACTTGGCCGAGCCCAACACATAAGCAATCAATTTATATACATTTTCTCTCAAGAAAACTCAATGCGTGGTATAATCATGGAATAACCACAGGTATACTGGCCAAATGACTAAATAAGGGAAATGCACCCTCGGGGTGGCCCTGGATCAAGGCAACGATCCCAAACAGCAGTTTATACATAATAATTAAATTACCTATGCAATTCTATGTATTTTATCAGTCAATAACTCAGCCATACGACACCCCAAACATGGGTGCATAGCACACAATACACAAAATCAACTCAACAGTTGGAAATAAACACCAAACCACCTACCTTTAGGGTTTGTCGAAATAGACCCCTTTTCCCAAAGGCTCTTCAAACCGGGTGAACGCCTCCTCGAAGCCACCTCAAAAACTATTCCCTAACATCAACAAGGTCAACCTTTAACACACAAAGGAAACAAAACCATAGATCTATATGAAAACCTTGTAGATCTAGGAAAATAAGAGAGGAAGAGGGATAACCCTAACCAAAACCTCAAAGAATTAAAAGAGGGACTTACCCAAGGAGGATCTTCTTTGACCCGCCTAGAAACCCCATTAATTTTCCTCAAAAACGAGCCAAGGAGCTCCCTAAATTTCTGAAAATCGCAACTCCCATGTGATCCATGAGTGGGAGGAAAATGGTGGAGGAATGGGAAGTCTCGAATGCCCTGGGACTTTAAAACCCTAACTTTAAGTGGTCGCACGGTTACCCTGCACGGTTTTCCAAACCGTGCGCCAACCATGTGGTTGCCACTATCTCACATAGGGATTTTGCACGGCCTGCCCGCATGGTTTGAAAAACCGTGAGTCTCCCGTGTGGAGCCCACTATCAAGGGTGCATGGCTTCTTGGGCTGGCCGCATGGTTCTTTCAGACCGTGCGCCAACCGTGTGCCAACCGTGCGCCCTGACATGACCTCCATAATATCCTCTTTTCCTCAGAAAAGACAAAAAAAGAATAACATACCTGCAAAGATGGTTCGGGTTCTTACAGTGTCTCTCACTTGTTTAACACCCAGACCTTACCCATGAAGTAGGCAGAGGGGTGAGTTCTTATAGAATAAGGTTTTTACCTATCCTATTTTTTGTGATTTTGAGCTATAAACTCCTTAATGATCGTAAAATGAGGAATATGTTTTCACAGTAGATACATAACACCTTGAAAAAATCTAGCTCTATGCTAGGAGGGTGGTGATGATCATACCCTATAGGTGGTCGGCCTTGGGATACTACTGGATCCTTTAGTAGTGCCAGATGTGGCACCAGTTGTTATACCATACAAAGGTACAGATGCACAATTCAGTGAAAGCTTTATGTAATTCATATAGACCATTCAAGGAGAACTGCAGCCTACCCTGACTATGGGAGAGTTGATGCACGAGTTTTAGTAGTAGCATCCACCAACATTTTTAGGAGATGGCGGGCCACAGGCTGTGGATTCAAAGATTGAGGGAATGATATCTATCATTGAGCACTTAGATGAATCTCCTGGGAGTATGGTAAATCTTGCTACATATATTTCATGTGATTCCACCAAGAGATAGTGGGACATTATCACTTAGATTTATTGTCATCTAAAGACGGACTGGATGGAGTTTTATATGGCCTTCTATGATTACTTCTATCTGGAGATGCTAAGGGCCAATAGATCCTATGATTTCTTAAATCTGGATCAAGGTGCACTATCAGTCATGGACTATTCATCCCATTTTTCTGATCTCTAGTGCTTTACACCTATTCTAATGTGTGATGAGTTATCAAAATCCATGAAATTCTAAGATGGTATCAAATATGACATCTGATCACTGGTAAATATCTTTTGGATAACTATTGTATCTGGGATAGTGAACCAGTAGATTATCACATATCATAACCCATGGGAATCTCGTGGTGAGAGATAGGGAGTTTTGGCACCTAGGTCTGGTACTTCATTGAATGGTACTAGAAAGAATCATCTGGAACTTCCACTCAGTGATACTAGTAGTCAAAACATTTATTTAGGTAGCTAGGTGAGGTTATACTTGTGCAGTAGGCTGGGACATATGAGGTCGTAGTGTATGAAGGACCCAATAGAGAACTGATCTTGCATCAAGATGGGTGATCTGTGAAGATTCTTCCTAATTTTTTCTCTTATAGGATTTGAGAGATGGTCTGCACCAACTACATATTCAAGAGAAGGGTCAGCAGCTTCTCACAAAATAGGGAGCTGGGGTACGTTAGACCGATCAGGTCGTGGTTGTGGTCATGGTCGTGATAACCATATGCTAGGTTCACAGTGAAAAAAGGGTGGGTCGGATCAGGGTTTCTAGTTAGTGTGACTTGGCAATAGTATAGGCTAGGAATATACAATGCAACAGACCCAAAAAGAGTAGGATCTCAGACCTTCTACCCTTGGAGGTACTATTCTAGTATCCTCTATGTTATATTTTTCACTTTTTGATATTGGGGATTCACATAGCTTTATATATGTTCATGTGGTGGAGATCCCTGGGCTCTTTTTCTATACTTTTGATGGTGTGATGATTCTGGAAACTCTGTTAGGAATCATGATACAATGTTTGAATTACTACAGGGAGTTCCCCCTTGAGGTTTGTGGGGTCACTTCATATGGGTCCTCTATATCCTCGAGATCATCTGATTTGATATCATTATTAGGATGGATTGGCTAGTTCCCAATCTAGATTTCATGTATTTCTGTTGTCATAGTTTGAGTTTTACATCACCGGAGGGCAGGGAGTTCATTTAAAAGTATGAATGGGATATCCCAGAAATCCGAGCTAGACTTGAGCATTGTGGGTTGGGCAGGATGATAGCTGAGATTGTGAATTTTTCTCTTCATGATCAAGGTACATGTCAAACTATTTTCCCTCTTGTGTTTGATCATTTTAGGTAAATCTCCCCAAAAAAATTCTCAAGATTATCTCTGATGAGAGAGGTAGTGTTCTCTATCGAGCTATTTCCATAAGTTGCACCAGTATCCATTCCTCCTTAGATGATGGCTATGATGCAGTTATAATAGCTCAAGAGGTGGCTAGAGGACTTAGAGGAAAATGGTTTCATCTGACCTAGTACTTCTCTATTGGGTTTACTAGTCCTTTTTATAAAAATGGGGAATATTACCCTTAGTCTATGTGTGGATTTTCTGTAAATTGAACTAGTTGATGGTTAAGAACTGGTATCCTCTAGAATGGATAAATGATATCTTATACCATCTCTGAGTAGCATAGGTATTCTCAAAGATTGATTTGAGATCCATTTATCATCAATAGAATGTTAGACCATCATATATACCCCACATATCCTTCAAGAGAATGTATGGTCTATATGAGTTTTCGGTTATGTCATTCGATCTCACGAACACGCCAGCGGTCTTTCATGGAACTGATGAAATGAGTGTTCTATATTTATCTCGATTTGATTGTTGTGGTTTTAGTGGATGATATCTAGGTGTATTCTCATAATTGACATGACCATGCCAAACATCCTTGGATCATTTTTAATACACTAAGAGATCATCAATTATATGTTATTCCCACAATGTTCCACTT
This sequence comes from Viscum album, assembly GCA_963277665.1. Classification (NCBI taxonomy): domain Eukaryota; kingdom Viridiplantae; phylum Streptophyta; class Magnoliopsida; order Santalales; family Viscaceae; genus Viscum; species Viscum album. The sequence continues at coordinate 786,966,639 of OY728128.1, read as the reverse complement.
CCAGAGGGATCATATTCACTTCTTAGGTCACTTAATCTCAGGGAAAGGAGTGTCTGGGGAACTGGAAAAGGTGAGAGTGTAAGTTACCTAGGAGGATCCCATGAATGTATTTGAGGTGAAGAGTTTCTTATGGATAGCTTCTTATAACAGGTGTTTCATACAGGACTTCTCATACTTAGCAGTGCAATTGATGAGCTTCACTAATAATGGTGTGAAGAATTCATGGTCAAATTCTTATGAGACGGCCTTTCCGAAATTTAAAGGGATATTGACTTCAATGTTGATACAAATTTTTTTATAATTGGGAATGATTTACACTATGTACCACTCTGAATCAAGTATCAGAATGGCAGAAGTTCTTATGCAGGGGTGTCAATTCATTGTGTATGGATCTCGGCAGTTAAGGTCTCATAAGGGGAACTACATGATGTATGATCTCAAGTTAGCTATGGTTTCTTATGATTTTTGGTATTGGATACATTGCTTACTGAGAGAGTGTTTTGTGGTGTACATGGACCAAAAAAGCCTCAAGTACATATTTACATAGTGTGATCTGAATTTGAGGTAGTGAAAGTGGGTTTAATACCTTCAGTCTTTTAACATTGAGCTAGCCTACACACCTATTAAATGAATTGATGTGACTGATGTACTAAGTAGGAGGATTCAAATACAGGAAGTCCAGCCGGCCAGTAGCGAGTGGCATCTTATGGAGTTGTTCCCTAAGATCCACATGGAGGTTCATGATAGTTAGGGGAATATGTTTCTATCATCTTTAGTTATTACCTCCACCCTTGTTGATTGAGTGAGAATGAGGAAGTTATTGGGCTCTAAAGGCCTATTTCTACGGGGGTGTGTTGTTGGTGATGACCCACCTACCTGTTGGACTGTAGGAGAGGATGAAGTGTTGTATTAACATGGCCACATGTGGATTTCTTCAGATATGAGTGAAAAACTATTGTGATACACGCATTCCCTTATATGCGCAGTAAATATCAGTCTCACCAAGATGTATCAGTATTTACATCGTCCGTATTTTTTCTAGGAATTAAAATACATGTATCTTGTTTTTTCTTGAGGTTTTCCACCTACTAGCAGGTGAACACAGACCACCAGCGACCAGTAAGCCATTTACAAAAACTACCCATTACCAAGTGAAATGGAATTACATCACAATGTATTTCATGAAAAGTTTCCCAAGGTGTCCTTGAGAAAATGATGTTGTATGGGATTCTTTTGACAGGCTCAGGAATGTTTCACATATCGTACCAATCATGGAAACCTTCACTTTTAATGATCATGGGAGGTTGTACATCAATGAGATTGTACGAATACATGGGGTCCTCTATTCAATTATTTTAGATATAGATACCCAGTTTACTTCTCATTTATAGAAAGGTATATATAGTGCTTTGGGTACACAGTTTATTTTGAGCATAGCTTACCAGCCCCAGATAGATGGTCAGTCAGAGTCCATGATTCAGGTGCTTGAGGACCTGATGCGGGCATGTGTAATGGATTTATGGGGCTATTAAAAGAGGTATATACCAAAGGATGATTTTTTCTATATAAATTGTTTTCAATAGACTATTAAGACAGTTCCATATGAGGATTTATATGGTAGGTCATTCCGATCAACCTTGTGTTGGCTGGAGGTAGGAGAGGGAGCTATGATGGGACCTTATCTTGTCCAAGAGACTATAAAAAAGGTGGAGTTGATTTAGAAGTGTATTAATAGTGTGTAGTCTCATCCTAAATCTTAAACCAATTGTCTCATATGACCTCTAAAGTTTAATGTTAGGGATCGGGTTTCCCTACGAGTTTCACCGAGCCTGGGACACAAGAGGATCATGAGACTCGTAAAGTGTTAACTTTTATAAATCAGGACGTTCAACATTCTGGAGAGAGTTGGGCTAGTTTCTTATCAGTTGTAGTTACCTTGGAGGTACTGGGATATTCACAATGTCTTCCTTGTTTGTCAATTGTAACATTACTATTCATACATGACTCAAACCTTTCAACTCAATGAGGTTGAGTTAAAGGATAATGTTCCCTTTGAGGATCATCCTACACAAATTGTGGATTTTATCATGAATAATCTATGAGGGTACTCTGTCACTTTAGTATGGGTTATATGGAGGCACAATTGAGTGTATGATGAGACCTAGTAGAGGGAGGCCGATGTAAAATCATATTGGACGGAGTTATTCTTAGATATTACTTCACCACCCATGGAAGGGAAATTTTGGGATGAATTTCTTTAAGGGAGGATGTTTGTAAGAACCTTGTTCTTTTTTGATGTATCGATCTTATGTTTTACATCAATTATTAGTTTAATTACATAAATATATCCAAATGTGGATTACCATTGAGGTCCTAGAGGGATTACAGTTTTTCAGGGCTAGTTCAGAGCCCAGAACCCAGGATTTTGGGTCTTTTTGGCCCAGTGCACGGTTAGTATAAACCATGGAGGGAAGGCCGTATAGTTTTTATAAACCATGTGAGGATAAAAAAATGTTGTCCTTCAGGACACACTGTTTATTAAATCATGTGGGACAAGCCACATGACTGTGCGATGGGTCTTTGAATTTCAGTTGATTTGATTGTGGCTCTTCCCATGGTTTGCAGATGGTTTATAAAAAACTATTCAAGTAAACTCTGTTAGTTCCCATTTATCATATAGTGGATAGTGTGATAAGGTGAACAATTTTAAAAAATGTGTTCATAAACCATTAAACCCATATATTTTGGGTAAAATGACCATTTTTTATCCCAAAATGTTTATAACATAAAATCATTTCTCCCTTTGTTTGTTGCACAGCAAGGTGAGCATTTGAGAGTCCCTCTTGAAGCCTTTCCTAATAATAGAGCTACATTCTCCGTCCAGACCTAGAATCAATCATGGTTAATCTCCTTTAATCTACAATAGAAACTCCTTGATTACTTTTTATCCTTTGTTGATTCTTCTGGATATCGATTGTTCTATTTGGATTTAGGATCATATGCCCTAATTTTTCATTTATCATCTATTATTCAGATTTATCCTAAAGTAGGACAAATCATACCTTGACACTAGATGAACTACCTAGAACAATCCTAAGGTATGTGTTCATGTTATTTTTATTGAATTTTGGATTGTTTATATATGTCACAGTGTTGTGCATCTAATTTTTGGGCATCGCCTTAAATTAGAATTGGACCATGTTGTTTCCTATCATGTTTTAGGTAATTGAATAGGCATGATTATGCATTTTATAGGTTGTATACCTTGATAAAGGACCACCCCATGTGTTAGTTTACTTTTGTAACACCCCAAGCTTCTATGGTACGTTTCCCTTCGAATAATGTGATAGCGTGTGTTGTACACAACCTCGAGTTCTAACACACACCACAACTAATTAAACTAGCCATTGTGAATAGTAATACCTACTTTTTGAAATCATATATATTTTATATTTCAAAATGGACTTCATTTTTGGATTCGGAATATTGAAATTATCCTAGGGTGAAATTTTGGTACTTTTCGGATAACTTTTATATTTTGATGAATAGTGAAAATTACTAAATTTTAATTAAAAACAAATTTTTTAATCAAAATAATTAATAGTGATAAATTGTGAATTTGAGTGGATTTAAAGTATATTTAGAATATATTTTTACCATTTAATATAATGTTGGTCATTGGACATAATTTTACAATTAAACCGAACATAAACAAGTGTCAATCTTTTTATAGTTATTATCTCTTAAAAACACGCTTTTTGTTTTGACAGCGGGAATTAATTTTAAATTAATTTCTTCCACTTCTGTGTTTTGAATTTAGGAAAATGGATTCCATATTTGGAATCAGGATGATCAAATTGTGTAAATAGGTTACTTTTATTTTTAGACATTTTGAATAGTTACTGTGGTAAATATTTTATTTACCATGGTTAAAGGGTAAATCCGGTAAATAAGGGTTAAAAAAATAATATTATAATAATACAAAATTACCCTAAAACGTGTCCTAACCTTATTGGTGGACACATACCCGACCATGGGCATCCTTGGGTCAATTTGGGGACCCCTTGGAGCCACTTGTATGTGGTAGGGACACATTATATTAATAAAGTTAAAATAAAAATAAAAATGGCATAAGCTTACATCTTTTAGAAGAACAATTTTTACATAGGGTTATACATGTTTTATTTTCGATTATAAATATTAATTAGAAAGCTAAAAAGATTTCCTACATGATGATATTTTATTTATAATTTTTAGACATCAAATAAGTTAAATTATTAATGACACAATAATGATGCAATGTTTACCTCATTAATAAATCATTGAAATAAATAATATTATAATGATTAAAATATTATCTAAAACCTGTACAATTCTTATTGGTTGATGTTATTTAGAATATGAGTCATCTTATCTTCGACCTCAATGATTTTTGGACCATTATAAACCGAATATAATTATATTATAAAGTAATACTTTCACTCTTTCCTAAAGAGCCCCTCCTCTCCCTTATAAAAGGAGACCACTTCTACTCATTCCTCACACCTCTCAAGCCACTTGGATCGTCCAAACTCTGCCCAACTAAGCTCCCCACATCCCTCTCCTCATCCTTGAAGCTTACCCTTATGCAGAAAGCATTTCAAGAAGTCCTTTGGTTCCAACCAAAGTGAGTTACCTAAATTAAAGGTAACGATTTCTCTTAAATTATTTTCATTTATTTTGCTTCTCCAACCCCCAAACTCTTTTTATTTCCTTTCTTTTGTAACAACAACAGTATCCTAAATATACTAGGATGTTGTTATAAGAAGGATTCAAACTACACATACACACAACTCCATCTAATGGATGATGAACATAATGTTTCTGTGGATGGCAAACTAACGCCTCACAAAACGATGATTGTTCAAATACATCTTACCGCCTCTCATGGTGGCCATTATGATGGAACTGTAATTAAATATGATATTAATGATATATATTTTATATATAAGCTTCTGTAATTCCATTTTATTTCATACCATTATTCGTTTCATGTTGTATATACATACGATAATTTCATTTGAGGAAGTGCGGACTACCGCCCCCTTAAAATGATATGACTCGTTCATACCACACATGGAACGTATAAAGGATGGTGTTAATGAACTTAAGTAACATATATAAAATATTATATTATACTGGAATAGTAATATACCTATGTATCATTTGGATTCGATTCTTTTAAAATAAAAATTAAATGGAAGTAGCGTTCGTGCGTACGTACGGACTACCGTCTCCACGAACGCGATGAGATTCATTCTCCATCGTATCCATTCAAGTATAATTATCATTTAATGATTTAAAAATGATGTTTAAGGACTTGATATCATTCTAGATATGAATAAGATACAACAAACATGACTTATGTAACAAAACATATAAAAGAAAATGAGTAAGTTAACACACGAAACGACGATAATACTAAGATATTATCAAATCAATATTAAAAGATCATATATGATATCATATTAATGTATATGATTCTTTTATAATTTAATAACAATTATTTCAACATTATACATGAGGTTAACCTACCCCAACCAAGGAGAAGTACAAGGTAAGTGTTATTTCACAATCTCTTCATTATCCGAGGTTGTATTATACGTAATAATCTACTGGGATCTCTTTATCATCCACATCCATGTTTCTTCGAAATGTATTTCAAAACATTTTTACTATTTACAAGAATATGGGTTAAAGTCATTTATACCCTTGTTTGACTTTTTATAAGAGGTTTATAAAGGAATCTTTCCGTCGTTTTCAAAACAAGGTCCTTTTTAACCTTTTCGACAGAATTGAGGTAAGAATGTTTTTTTTAACTTATACGGCGGGTGCGGTAATTTTACGCCGTTATAAAATATTCAAAGCTTTACTTAGAAGCTTATAAGAATATTTTCAAAGAAAATGTTTTATTTTATATGGATCTTAAATGATTTCAAAATAAAAGGAGATATTTCTTTAAAAATAATTTTGATTTCATCTATGTCAACATCCTTTGACGGATTTTAAGATTATTTGAAGTTGATTTATTATGATACAAAACTTCTATATTGTATTGAAGGTTTTGTGATATGTTTGACTATGGATGTGATATTTTTATACCATTCATAGTTTATGGTGAAATTATTGACATTTCGTATGCTAGTTTTAATACGAATGTTTATATTATGTTTAAACCTTTTCATATGGGAATGCATTGGACTTAATAAGTGACGGGTGGAGCCCGCTATAGCTCCTCGATGCATCGGTAGGTCTCATGAGACAAACTAGTGTCTTGGCACAAGGCCTTGACAAAATCTTATTTGTAGTCTTGGCACGAGGCCTTGGCTATGTGGTTATGATAGTCTGGCATTATGCATTCCAACATTATGAAAGTGGTTATTGATTTTGCATGTGATTATTCGATTAGTAGAATATCCATGTGAATAAGTAAATGGCATTATTTCATTTTACTTTTGCCATACTATGTTGAAGTTCATGTTTAAAAGGATTTTGTTTTAGTAATTCATTGCCTTAAATGTTTATTCTTATTTTGAATGTTACGCTATATTGTTATCCTTACTGGGCATTTGAGCTCACCCCTTTTCTATGTTTTATTTTTCCCAGGTAGTGAAGAAGTAAATTATGATTGACTTGCAGGGATATTATGAGGGGTTAATAGTGTGGATATGAAGACTTTGTTGTTGTAGTAGTTTTTCACTTTGAAATGTAATGTAAAACTTTATGAATATATCTAGTGTTTCCAAGGCTACTAAACCAATCGGTCTTTCGAGATTTGATCTTTCTTGTGATCATGCCAATGTTACGAAGTAATGCACCGACTCTGGGTAGCTGGGGTCGGGGCGTTACAGTTGGTATCAGAGGAAGTTTAGTACAAACCTTGGAAGCTAGATTTAGATAAACTCTGATTAGAGCACGTATACCTAAGATGAACATTGAGGATTAGTATAGAAGAACTTCCTAGAATTTTGGTATTGTAGAGATTTTGTGAGTTTTCCGAGCAATACATCCCTGTCTGGATACGAGCAGGTAGAGGCGGCTCTGGCACAGATGTACCTAGGGGTAAAACCCGAAAACACCGCTTTGAGCTAGACTCGAACGGGAACTGGTGCACGACAACGGGCCTTGCTGCACTCTTGGTTACGACACTCCCGGGGGATATGCTTAGGATAACTCTCATTTTCTTTACAAATCATTATGAAGGGTTTATGAGTATATACTTCCTCAAAGAAAACATTTTTATGATTATGGATTATATCCATAAATAGTTCAATTTATGTTAAGTGTTTTATAAGTATGGGATTATGTATTTTGATTCATAAACTGATCTATTTTATGCCATTGTTTAGAAATGGCGCCTAGTGGAAGAAATGGAAACCGTATCAATGCACGCACTCCATATAGGGATTGCCCTCCTGCTCAAGATAATTATAGTGGGGCTGGTGATGCAACTAGTGCCGATCAGCTAATCACCATACTGGGACAACTTACTCAGGTTATGAATAATAACCTTACCCGTATGGAGCACCCTGATCCGCAGCGTGGAGGATCAATGCTAGATCGATTCATGAGGCAACAACCACCAACTTTCAACGGGAATACAAATCCATTAGTAGTTGAGCAATGGATATTTTCCCTAGAGAAAATATTTCAGGCTTTGGGGAACAGTGAAAGGGAAAAAGTTATCATGGCAGTTTACCGCCTCGCTGGAGATGCTGATCAATGGTGGTCATTGATTCAAAACATGAAGGAAGATGATGAAGTATCAAATATGGAATGGAGGGAGTTCAAAGATCTGTTTTTAGAAAAATACTTCCCTCGCGACCATCGAGCGGATATGGAAAGGCAATTTCTAAGTCTGAGACAAAAGGAGGATGATAATGTCACAAAGTATGAGGATAACTTTACAAGGTTAGCGAGGTATGCTGGAGATTATATACGCAACCCAAGAAGTAAGATTGATCGTTTCTTTGATGGGTTAAAACCATTTCTCCGTCGAGCATTAGTCTCACAATCCTTTTCATCGTACGAAGACATTGTCTCATGTGCTATCAAGACCGAAAAGGAATTCTCTAAGTCTTATGACTTTAAAGCGAAGCAAGAGAAGAAGAGACCTGCTGATCAATCTGGGAATGGAAATAAGGGGAAGAAGGGAAAGGTTGAATATCCATCTTGTGGTAAATGCGGGAAGAAACACCCCGGTGCTTGCCTGAAGGGAATGGGAGTCTGTTACAAGTGTGGTGAAAAAGGCCACCAAGCTCATGATTGCAAGGGGAAGAAGGAAGCTACCAACGTTCAGTGCTACAATTGCAGGGAGATGGGGCATTATGCAAATGCATGTCCTAAGCGTCAGGAGAACTTACCTCAGAAAAGGCCAAGGGATCAAGGCCAGGCTTATGCTATCACTAATGCTGAGGTAGAAGCTCCGAAAGACGTGGTGGCAGGTAATTTAATGGTTTCCTCAAGTTTAGAAAATGCATTATTTGATTCTGGATCATCGCATTGTTTCATATCTTCAAAGTTTGCTAAGAAAATTAGATATTTCCAATTTGATTTAATAAGGGATTTGTCAGTTAAAACTTCTAAGGGAAGTATCGTTGCAACAAAGTTTTGTGAATCAGTCCCCATTAGAGCACATAAATTTTCTTTATCTGCTGATCTCATCGTCATACCTATGATTGAGTTTGATATAATCCTCGGTATGGACTGGCTTTCGGACTATGATGCGAAGATTTATTGTAAGAAGAAAGAGGTTACGATTCTTGATGATAATGATAAGGAACACCTTATTTTTAGAGCAGAATCATCACCACCTAATTCTTATTTAGATCCACCCCCAGTAGCTCAACTTAATTCAATTATTGGGGAGGAAGAGAATGAAATAACTGTCGGTGAGGAAAGTAATGTTCAAATAGAGGATGTACCTGTTGTGAAAGAATTTGTAGATGTATTTCCGGAAGATTTACCTGGACATCCTCCAGAACGAGAAGTTGAGTTTTCCATTGATTTGATTCCTGGATCAAGGCCTATATCGAAGACCCCTTATAGAATGGCCACTGTAGAGTTAGTCGAACTAAAGAAACAACTAGAGGAATTGAGTAATGAGGGATTTATTCGCCCTAGTGTTTCTCCATGGGGAGCCCCTGTTCTTTTTGTTAAAAAGAAAGATGGATCTATGAGGTTATGTATCGACTACAGGGAGATCAATGCTATAACGATAAAGAACAAGTATCCCCTACCTCGTATTGATGATTTATTTGACCAACTGCATGGAGCTCAATACTTTTCAAAGATTGACCTTCGATCTGGATACCATCAGTTGTGTGTAAAGAAGGAAGACATTCTGAAGACAACATTTCGAACCAGGTACGGGCATTACGAGTTTACTGTAATGCCGTTTGGATTGACTAATGCACCCTCTGTATTCATGGATCTGATGAATAGAGTTTTCAAGGAGTATCTCGATGAATTTGTGGTGGTATTTATTGATGATATCTTGGTATACTCCAAAACCTACGAAGATCATGAAAATCACTTGCGCATTATCTTGAAGACTCTGAGGAGGCATGAATTATATGGGAAGTTTAGCAAGTGTGAATTCTGGCTTCAGGAGATTTCTTTTCTTGGCCATATTGTCTCTAAAGATGGAATCTCTGTTGATCCTTCTAAGAACAAGGCAATCCAAGAATGGCCAGCACCTACGAGTATAACTGAGGTACGTAGTTTTATTGGCTTGGCAGGTTATTATCGACGTTTCGTCCAGAATTTTGCCCGATTGGCTAACCCATTAACGAAGCTCACACGTAAAGGGGTTAAATTTGTTTGGACAAAAGAGTGTGAAGAATGTTTCGAAGAATTGAAGAAAAGATTAGTCAATGCTCCTATATTGACTCTACCATCGGGGAATGATGGGTTAGTTATTTATAGTGATGCATCAAAGAAAGGAATTGGTTGTGTCCTTATGCAGAATGATAGAGTTATTGCCTATGCATCACGACAGTTGAAAATTCATGAACAAAACTATCCTACTCATGATCTTGAGTTAGCAGCTGTGATCTTTGCTTTGAAGATATGGAGGCACTACCTCTATGGTGAAAAATGTGAGATTTATACTGATCACAAGAGTCTGAAGTATATTTTCTCACAAAAAAAACTCAACATGAGGCAAAGGAGATGGCTTGAATTACTCAAGGATTATGATTGCACGATACACTACCACCCGGGGAAAGCAAACAAAGTAGCAGATGCTTTGAGCAGAAAAGACCATGGAGTTCTGAACATGATGAGAATTGAAAGGGATCCAATTTTCATGGATCTAGAGAAGATGGACATGGGAATAACTAGGGAAGGTGAAACATCAATGCTTTTTCAAATGGTTGCCAAACCATCTTTACTAGAAAGGATTAAGAGTTCCCAGACCGATGATGAAGAATTTCAGAAGAAGATTAAAGCTGTGAATGATGGGAGATTGAGAGACTTTGTGTATGAAGATGGAATTTTGAAATTCGGGAAGAGACTTTGTGTTCCCAATATACCTGATCTAAAAAGGGAATTGCTGGATGACGCTCATAGTTCCAATTTCTCTATACACCCTGGGAGCACCAAAATGTATAGAGATTTGAAGGAACATTTTTGGTGGGACAACATGAAAAGGGAGATTGCTGATTTTGTGTCAAGATGTATGGTTTGTCAACAAGTGAAAGCTGGAAGGCAACAGCCTGGAGGAGTCATGCAACCTCTTCCCATACCGGAGTGGAAATGGGACAATGTTACGATGGACTTTGTCATGGGGCTACCAAAGACTCCTAGAAGGAACGATGCAATATGGGTTATTGTTGATCGTCTTACCAAGTCAGCACATTTTCTTACTATAAGAGAAGATCTACCCCTGGAACGTCTAGCAAGACTATACATTAATGAAGTTGTGAGACTTCATGGAGTACCCCTATCGATTGTTTCTGATCGTGATCCCCGTTTTACTTCAAGATTTTGGAAAAGTCTTCAGAAATCCTTGGATACTGAACTTCATTTGAGCACTGCTTACCACCCTCAGACAGACGGACAATCAGAACGGCCTATTCAAACCTTAGAAGACATGTTGAGATCTTGCTCACTTGACTTTCAGGGTATGTGGGATCAATATTTACCACTGGTAGAATTTTCCTATAACAATAGCTTCCATTAGAGTATACAGATGGCACCATATGAAGCGTTATTCGGAAAGAGATGTCGTACAACAACCTGTTGGGATGACGTTGGTGAAAGAAAACTTGTAGGCCCAGAGCTGGTGGAGGAAACGGTGGAAAAGGTGAAAGTAATCCAAAATCACATCAAAGCAGCTCAAAGTAGGCAGAAGAGCTATGCCGATAATCGAAGGAAGGATTTGGAATTTCAAGTCGGTAATCATGTTTTCCTAAAGGTATCTCCACGGAAGGGAGTCATACGTTTTGGAAAGAAAGGTAAATTGAGTCCCAGGTACATCGGACCTTTCGAAATCCTAGAACGAATTGGGGCTGTAGCTTACCGATTGGCAATGCCGCCAAGTCTCTCCAAAGTTCACGATGTGTTCCACGTATCTCTGTTGAGAAAATACATGCCTGACCCAACGCATGTACTCACCTATGAGGAATTAGAACTGGAACCCGATCTGTCTTATTGTGAAGATCCCATCAAGATTCTTGATACAAGAGAACAAGTACTGAGAAACCGGACGACGCGTCTGGTAAAAGTTTTGTGGAGAAATCATAAGATGGAAGAGGCAACGTGGGAACCCGAGGAACTTATGATGAAGAACCACCCGAGTCTTTTTATGCAGTAATACCCTAGAAATTGCGAGGACGCAATTATTTGAAGGAGGGGAGAATGTAACACCCCAAGCTTCTATGGTACGTTTCCCTTCGAATAATGCGATAGCGTGTGTTGTACGCAACCTCGAGTTCTAACACACACCACAACTAATTAAACTAGCCATTGTGAATAGTAATACCTACTTTTCGAAATCATATATATTTTATATTTCAAAATGGACTTCATTTTTGGATTCGGAATATTGAAATTAGCCTAGGGTGAAATTTTGGTACTTTTCGGATAACTTTTATATTTTGATGAAAAGTGAAAATTACTAAATTTTAATTAAAAACAACTTTTTTAATCAAAATAATTAATAGTGATAAATTGTGAATTTGAGTGGTTTTAAAGTATATTTAGAATATATTTTTACCATTTAATATAATGTTGTTCATTGGACATAATTTTACAATTAAACCAAACATAAACAAGTGTCAATCTTTTTATAGTTATTATCTCTTAAAAACACGCTTTTTGTTTTGACAGCGGGAATTAATTTTAAATTAATTTCTGCCACTTCTGTGTTTTGAATTTTGGAAAATGGATTCCATATTTGGAATCAGGATGTTCAAATTGTGTAAATAGGTAACTTTTATTTTTAGACATTTTGAATAGTTACTGTGGTAAATATTTTATTTACCATGGTTAAAGGGTAAATCCGGTAAATAAGGGTTAAAAAAATAATATTATAATAATACAAAATTACCCTAAAACGTGTCCTAACCTTATTGTTGGACACATACCCGACCATGGGCATCCTTGGGTCAATTTGGGGACCCCTTGGAGCCACTTGTATGTGGTAGGGACACATTATATTAATAAAGTTAAAATAAAAATAAAAATGGCATAAGATTACATCTTTTAGAAGAACAATTTTTACATAGGGTTATAAATGTTGGCTTTTCGATTATAAATATTCATTGGAAAGCTAAAAAGATTTCCTACATGATGATATTTTATTTATAATTTTTAGACATCAAATAAGTTAAATTATTAATGACACAATAATGATGCAATGTTTACCTCATTAATAAATCATTGAAATAAATAATATTATAATGATTAAAATATTATCTAAAACCTGTCCAATTATTATTGGTTGATGTTATTTAGAATATGAGTCATCTTATCTTCGACCTCAATGATTTTTGGACCATTATAAACCGAATATAATTATATTATAAAGTAATACTTTCACTCTTTCCTAAAGAGCCCCTCCTCTCCCTTATAAAAGGGGACCACTTCTACTCATTCCTCACACCTCTCAAGCCACTTGGCTCGTCCAAACTCTGCCCAACTAAGCTCCCCACATCCCTCTCCTCCTCCTTGAATCTTACCCTTAGGCAGAAAGCATTTCAAGAAGTCCTTTGGTTCCATCCAAAGTGAGTTACCTAAATTAAAGGTAACGATTTCTCTTAAATTATTTTCATTTATTTTGCTTCTCCAACCCCCAAAATCTTTTTATTTCCTTTCTTTTGTAACAACACCAGTATCCTAAATATACTAGGATGTTGTTATAAGAAGGATTCAAACTACACATACACACAACTCCATCTAATGGATGATGAACATAATGTTTCTGTGGATGGCAAACTAACCCCTCACGAAACGATGATTGTTCAAATACATCTTACCGCCTCTCATGGTGGCCATTATGATGGAACTGTAATTAAATATGATATTAATGATATATATTTTATATATAAGCTTCTGTAATTCCATTTTATTTCATACCATTATTCGTTTCATGTTGTATATACATACGATAATTTCATTTGAGGAAGTGCGGACTACCGCCCCCTTAAAATGATATGACTCGTTCATACCACACATGGAACGTATAAAGGATGATGTTAATGAACTTAAGTAACATATATAAAATATTATATTATACTGTAATATTAATATACCTATGTATCATTTGGATTCGATTCTTTTAAAATAAAAATTAAATGGAAGTAGCGTTCGTGCGTACGTACGGACTACCATCTCCACGAACGCGATGAGATTCATTCTCCATCGTATCCATTCAAGTATAATTATCATTTAATGATTTAAAAATGATGTTTAAGGACTTGATATCATTCTGGATATGAATAAGATACAACAAACATGACTTATGTAACAAAACATATAAAAGAAAATGAGTAAGTTAACACACGAAACGACGATAATACTAAGATATTATCAAATCAATATTAAAAGATCATATATGATGTCATATTAATGTATATGATTCTTTTATAATTTAATAACAATTATTTCACCATTATACAGGAGGTTAACCTACCCCAACCAAGGAAAAGTACAAGGTAAGGGTTATTTCACAATCTCTTCATTATTCGAGGTTGTATTATACGTAATAATCTACTGGGATCTCTTTATCATCCACATCCATGTTTCTTCGAAATGTATTTCAAAACATTTTTACTATTTACAAGAATATGGGTTAAAGTCATTTATACCCTTGTTTGACTTTTTATAAGAGGTTTATAAAGGAATCTTTCCGTCGTTTTCAAAACAAGGTCCTTTTTAACCTTTTCGACAGAATTGAGGTAAGAATGTTTTTTTTAACTTATACGGCGGGTGCGGTAATTTTACGCCGTTATAAAATCTTCAAAGCTTTACATAGAAGCTTATAAGAATATTTTCAAAGAAAATGTTTTATTTTATATGGATCTTAAATGATTTCAAAATAAAAGGAGATATTTCTTTAAAAAGAATTTTGATTTCATCTATGTCAACATCCTTTGACGGATTTTAAGATTATTTGAAGTTGATTTATTATGATACAAAACTTCTATATTGTATTGAAGGTTTTGTGATATGTTTGACTATGGATGTGCTATTTTTATACCATTCATAGTTTATGGTGAAATTATTGACATTTCGTATGCTAGTTTTAATACGAATGTTTATGTTATGTTTAAACCTTTTCATATGGGAATGCATTGGACTTAATAAGTGACGGGTGGAGCCCGCTATAGCTCCTCGATGCATCGGTAGGTCTCATGAGACAAACTAGTGTCTTGGCACAAGGCCTTGACAAAATCTTATTTGTAGTCTTGGAACGAGGCCTTGGCTATGTGGTTATGATAGTCTGGCATTATGCATTCCAACATTATGAAAGTGGTTATTGATTTTGCATATGATTATTCGATTAGTAGAATATCCATGTGAATAAGTAAATGGCATTATTTCATTTTACTTTTGCCATACTATGTTGAAGTTCATGTTTAAAAGGCTTTTGTTTTAGTAATTCATTGCCTTAAATGTTTATGCTTATTTTGAATGTTCCGCTATATTGTTATCCTTACTGGGCATTTGAGCTCACCCCTTTTCTATGTTTTATTTTTCCCAGGTAGTGAAGAAGTAAATTATGATTGACTTGCAGGGATATTATGAGGGTTTAATAGTGTGGATATTAAGACTTTGTTGTTGTAGTAGTTTTTCACTTTGAAATGTAATGTAAAACTTTATGAATATATCTAGTGTTTCCAAGGCTACTAAACCAATCGGTCTTTCGAGATTTGATCTTTCTTGTGATCATGCCAATGTTACGAAGTAAGGCACCGACTCTGGGTAGCTGGGGTCGGGGCGTTACAACTTTAGTTACCCTTTGTGGTTTTTGTCCTTAGATTCCCATGGGGCCTTCCTTTTCACAGTGTTATGGGATGTAAAATTAGGAATTTGACTATGAATTAATTTGAAATGTTGATACCATATAATTAAACTAATTAAGGGTATGGTATGGATTATTTTTCCCATGACCCTTGAATGTATTTATTGTTTAAAGAATGTTTGGGTTTTCTACACCTTTCTCATGTGAGTACGTATAGGATATGACTTTAATTGACAAAACTGGATTGAATTTCCATAAATGTTGATTTTCCCACATGAGATATATGATAAATAATCCGTTAGGTATCTTTTTCGTCTTGTTAGGTAGGTTATTCTAAAAAAACACATGTGTTTATTTGAAGTCAAGCCCTTTAAGTGTGGGCGTGTTTGGCAACTGTCTTAATAGGAAATAATTGCACCTCTTATTGCTTTTCCAATGTGTGTTATAGGACAAATAAGCCATGTAGTAGCTTATTGTGAATTTAAACCATGTTATAAAAAATATTACCATGTGAGTAAATGAAAGGACAAGCCCTTTGAGGTTTTCGAAGTCTTTATACACATATTGAGGTGATTTCGATACTAGATTCTCTAGGTTTTGACCATGGAATTCCTAACGAAATCATAAAATGGGAATTGAATTGGTAAAATGATAAATAGCATTGGGTGATACATGGATTCAATTTAGAATTACATGGATGTACTCATGTGACTATTTAAATTTATACCTTGGGTGATACATAGATCCACTTTAGGATGACATGGATGGACTCAATGGTTATATGTAATTAAGTCATGGGTAATACATGGATCCATTGAGGTATGCCATGGATGGACTGTTTGAGGCTGAAATTATATACCGAGTGATACATGGATTCTTATGAGAACACCATGGATAGAATCAAAGGGCATTTGACTATTATTCCAAGTGTGATACTTAGGCTTATGTTGAGGTGTGCCTAGTATAGACTCAATGTACTGTGACATTATACCTCACCATGAGTGATATCGAGTTCCGGAGAGGTTCACTAAGGATGGTCTAGAAGGGTGACGGTTGAAATATTACCTAGAGTGATACTTGAATTCCATCTTAAGAATGTCAAGGATAGGCTTCGGTTATTAATTTATTTATAAATGAAATTAATTATAACAAATCATCCAAGGCAACTCACAAGCTTGGATTTGGTCATCACTTGTATATATTAGATGGACTTCTGACGCATCTGTTGTCCTACCAGTTATATGAGGGATGTTAGGCATGAGTTGGATCTCGAGACTTATAAATTTGAACATAATTTTAATTTTAAATCGATATGAAATAGAAACCAGAGCATATAGCATGTTGAATCTGGAGTTCTTCCTTACTACGTTTATTATTCCGCATTATCTGCTATATATATTCACTGACGGATTGGCACAACCCTTTGGTTGTTTCCTAATAGGATTTAGTCTCACACCCTCTTTGGGTCATGCATTGGGCCCAAACAGCTTATATGATTACAAGAGTATATAATGGAAATTTCCCTCCTATAAGAACCTGATATGCGGCTTAAGAGTAGGAGAACATGTGACCAATCTGCAGTTTGCGATGATTCTGGGATTCTTTTGGCCTTTTCATACTTTAGTTACAAGGATTTTATATCAAAATTGCATTCTTGTTTTGGAAAATTTATTAGAAGAATGTGAAATATATCATCATCTTCTATATGATATGATTTCTGGTATGTTATACTATTTGTCTTCATATGTTTATTTTTCTTACATGGATTTACTACTTCTTTAATTGAACTGTTATTGTTTTCTGTTGTGTTACAATCTCCTAATGAGGGCATAGTTTCCCCACACTCACACATAGGCCCTCACTGGTAGTCGGTAGACTCTGGCATTTAGAGAGATTCCCTTGAGGCCATGTGACCCAACAGACTAGGATCACCTTTCAGTGGCATCTGGGTTGGGGATGTTATATGTTCAATGTGTGGTATGAGTAATGTTTTACTATATGTGGTGTGATGGAGTGGGTTTCCTTTGGGTGATTTTTTAATTGTAATCCTAAGGTACATATGTGATGGAACCCAAGAAGAGTCTACGAGACTTAGTTTTAGTTATCTTGAGATGATCCCAAGAATGTGAGGTCAGGATATATTGTGAGATTTCGATAAGGTTTGGACTGGATTATTGATTTTGGGGTCATAGAGGGAATATAGGTTGAAATAAAATCATGTGTTATCATATATAACTTAGTGTTGATGAGTAGTGACTAAGACAGATTTTTGGACCCTAAGGGAATCCCTTATGGGAGAGAAGAATGGGTTTTTTGGTCTAGTGTGAGGATCATATGAGACCTTGATAAACCTTATAAATTAATTTATGAGTTTATATGGGTGCGAAGATATGAATAGATGTGTGGGGATTAGTCAAGAGGAACTAGAAATTAATGAAGAGCTTGTGATATTGAGGGATGAGTTACATGCCATGTTCACTATTTTAGGCAAGTGTATGTTTTTGTGATATTGAATTAATAAGAATGGATTTTCCAGTAGTGGAAGAGGGGATGGTCCGGAACTTATTTTCACCTTTCTATGAGAGTGGTTGGGTAGTGTACTATTTGTTTTTTAATCTTCTGAATAAGTAGAGACACTGAAGGTAATATTGAATAACATATGCAGATAAATCAGGAATGAAAATGGTATTATTTTTATGGACTTTTTATAGTAACAGAATAGTTCAATACTTTTTCATCATTACATAAGGGGGATGAACCAGGATATTGGGTTTGGTCCATTATCTAAAGGTTATTTTCTGAGGTATGGTATTGCTTGACCTTAAATGAGGGGAATGGACCAAGGCACATGATATTTACCCTACCCTAGGCAATAATGTATTGTTTATGGTATATTATGGAATAATTCCCAAATTAGTATGGTGTGGTTTGGGATATATGGTGTGAGATGTTTGATTTACAACAAAAACAAAAGTTGGTATAATGGGTTTTATTTGTGGAATAGTTAGTGCTTGATGGCCTATAAATCATGTTTGTTTTTTAATAGTTTTTTTACTCAAGTATACATATATATATAAATATATATAATGGTTTAAATTAATGGAACATGGTGACAACCTGATAAATTTTATTTCCCATACCCTATACAGTAACTCTGCTTCATGTGTAGGCAAAATGACTGATTGCATATTGAGTATAGGATGTAAAGTGTATTAGGATTGGGGAGATCAATGGGATTGGGGATGGATGGAGTTAATTATCAAGGATGGTATTATATACTCCTTATAAATTTATCATTTCATTTATTTTTTATTTGTAATCATTTAAATGGTTGATCAATGAGAAATATTCTTGTATGAAAACATCTCATTTTTTATAACATAGATGTGTTTTATTAATTCTATATACTCTAATTATTCACTATATATTATGTTTGGTTTTCTATTTTTATTAATAATTATGATATTGAGAGAATAGTCTCCAAAATATATGATTTATCCACTATCCTTTAGTAGTGGCCTCTAATGCGTGTGGAGGTGTCCTTAAGGACATGTGAGACTTCAGTCGGGAAACTGATGAGTGGTCTTTGGATAGGGTGTCATAAAATTGTCTCAGCATGTATTATCTTTCTTCTTACTATTAAGGATAAAGTATATCGGAAATATGGGTGTGTTGAATATCTCTATGAACCCAAAGTTGGGAGTTGTGTTCACCTTTCTAGTATAAAGACTAGGTTTCCTTGGTAACATGATTGTAGTACTTGGTTTTTTTTGTTATCGTTAATATGTATATTAAAGTATGATGACTTTATTATAGGTTTTTATTTATGTCTGTAGATATTTTCCTATATTGGTGAGAGACCTGAGTACATTAAACATTTTCAAAATATAGGAACTATATGATATACGTGTATTTTTATTTTATTGAGTTAACTGATGGAAGAGGTTTAAATTATTTTAAGTTCCAATGAAAACATATATAGTGTTTTCATATATATATTTTCAGTGTAATTATTATCTTATGAACCATAGTATTTTATTTATGATGGTAGATCATATTTATATTATGGTAAAATTATATTTGGTGATAGTTATAAACCCCCTTCAGTTAGGGATTCATAGTGATCCCTAGAGGGTTAGTAAAGGTACTATATCTGTTGTTTATGGAGAATCGATGGGTTTAGTATAGGTGAGTCATGCATGGGAGATGATCCAAGTAAATTAATTGGTTTCCATGAGGATGTGATTACCCCTAAGAGGTATAAATAAAGGTATATGGAAATGTCTTGGGTTTTTTAGATGAGAAGTGACTAGAGTCTATCCCGTATTAAGATTGTGGTTTTGAGGAAGTAATTTTTTGGATTCTTATCCATATGTAATAGTGATACTACATTTCCATATCTAGTAAAGGTAGAGTACGGGTGTATTTTAGTGGTTTTTTAAAATATCTTGGTGGTGGGTGATCATGTTTTTGACCTTGGCATGAGTGAGATGCCTCGGGCCTTTTAGAAAGAAAGAATTGAGGTTTACTTTCAGCCAAATGTGATTGAACTATGGTAGGAGCATGGTTAATGGTTTAGGAACATGAATCTGAGTTTTATGTGGCACACTCAGGGGATCAAAAATCTTGTTTTGGAAATGGGTGATACTATAGAATAAATTTCTTTGGTTTAGATGAGATCGATTTGGATCATTGATTAAGAACCCGTGAGAGAATTATTAGTTCTTCACTCTACCTAAGTATAGGGGGTGAGTGTTAGAATTAATTTTTGGGGAAAATTATAAATGAATTGGGAAAAACACATTAAAGTTATATGTGGTTACTATTTGGGTATTGGATTGATGAGAGATCGTGTGTGGGTTGAAAACTGAAAGATCTGATGATAATCATATAGTCATGATGGCCTAAGTTTTTATTGGGTAATGGAATTTCTTTACCCTATTGTATTTAGAGGAATAATGAATGCATTTAAGTATTATGGTATGGTTAATATGATCTTGACCAATGACATAGGTGTTCATGATGGGGAGTGTGTGGCTCAAGAAGAGAGAAATTCATGTGATGATGAATTCTATTTAGTATTGTTCTTGGGGAGCAGTATAAGGGGATCTATATGCTGTGGAGAACACAATATGGTCTAGAAAAATGGATATATTTATTATAAATATTCTATTGGAAGAAAATAATTGGTGTGGGTATTTTTTACTTATCATATTCATTATAGTTTGGTAAATTATAAATAAAATTAAATATTTTTTCATAGGATAGGGGATGTTGGGATAATTGGAATTTATAGTGTTATAACATCTTAATAATGTGTTTTTTTGACTTAGATGGAGTATCCTGGGATGCTTTGGGTGATTATGGTAACGTTTAATGAATATAGAGGAAAACCTTGTTGAGATTATTATATGTTGGTGGATCACCACACCACTATGGGTTAGTATCATGCCCTGGAGAGGGTTGAGTGGGGGAAGGTAGTTCCATGACTGAGAGCATCATGGATTAGTAGAGTTTTCTATGGGTTTTGGTTAAGGGGAAAAACCTATTATTTGGGTGTCACATGTGACTCCCTATATATGTGATTGTCTTAAATACATGACTTAAAATAAATATTTGTTTACAATGCCTTCTCAAGAACTTTTAGATTTATAGTTTTAGGGAATTTGGATAAAACATAAACAAATAAAACCCATTTAATTCTCAACTAATGGACATTTTTTACAATATAAGATGATTTGTAATCTATAATATGTCTTTAACATATCCTATAAATTTTCTTCACAAGTTAGAAATGTAAAAATATTATACCTATTAATTTTATTCATAACCTATGGAAATAGGAACATAAGAATGTATTGAGATAAAACACCCAGTAAGGGTAAACATAAGTGATAAAAACAAAAAAAATCATACGTGATAAAAATATGAGAATATATGTATAATCAATATAGAGAAATAAATCATTCCTAATAAATCATAGATCATAAAATACGAGTTAGGCCATATGGCATGGAATAACATAAAAAATGAATAAAGTTTTTATGGAAACACGATTCAATAAACATGAGCCACAATAGAATGACATTGTCCTAAGAATAAAAATAAGACATTATCAAAAACAATAACATAGGGAAATATCATTTTCTTGAGTCACACGCTTGCACCTGTGCTTGTGAGACAACATAATTTTTCAAAATAATACATGTTTCATGAGATATAACCTATTAACCAATACAATTTAAAGTGATACATGACCCCACTCATCATTCATTCAAACTTACTTGTAACACTAGAAATATATCATTCATAATTTCAAAATGAAACTATGGAAGGAAAATTGGTTTCATATACTTTTAATATTGAAACACATAATGAAATAATTAAAAATTCCAATAATAATAATAACAAGATAAACCCATAGGAAATAAATGTGTATTCAATGATATTCAGTAATTTTCTTGGTAAATATATTTCAATTAGATAATAAAGCATATGGTCTTAAAAATTTATAGAAAATTGGTAGGAATTTTAGTCAATAATCTCCCTAGTTAATCGACATATGGAATCTAGGTGAACACCCTTCAATAAAATTAAGTAACTATATAATTTATATAGTGGAAATACATAGGTAGAAAAATAGAAAAACATTCAATTACTATGAAGGGAAAAAGGAAGTAATGTATTTTGATGAGTTTAATCATGTAATATACTATAAGATACTTTTGAGATTAATTCATGAAAGGAAATTTTTAAGGAAATATTTTAAATAAATATTTAAAATGGAAATGAAAATATAAAAGAGGTTTTAGAAAAAAAAAATTAACATTATCATAAGAGAATAAGCTATAGATAAATTTCAAACACCATTTTCAAAAATCTGAACTGATAAAGTTAAAAATAATCATTTAATTTTAAAAATAAACTTCAAATATATATCCTTGAAAATATATATATGTTATCAAAATTAAATTTTAATTTGAATATAAACAAATTTATTTTGAAAGGTTGGAATCCTTTTTAATTTTCAGAAATACCTTTATTGAAAACCCAAATTCTAAAAAGAGATAACAAACCATCACATTAAAAATAAGAGATGGAAAATATCAAGTACAAATGAGATAATACTTAATTGGATTTCCATGTATAAAGAATAACATTTGTGGGATGGAAAATATTGCTAAGGAAGAACAATAATAAATAAATATAATGATAAATATTATTAATAATTATATACTTATTATGGTGAATAAATTTATTAAGGAGGAATATTTTAATCAACGTTTTCATTTTAACCATATCATAAAATAATTTACTATTAAATAAAATCATTTTTTTGAAAAAACCAATCTTGGAAAAAATATGTTGAATAAGAAGTATGATAACTCCACAAAGGGAATTGAGTTGACAAATACCCTTTCAATGTTAGTTTCCTTTGAATTAAAGGAAATTTAAAAGAGAATATTTTATATATCTTAATACCTGATGAGTTATATGAATATTGTAATATAAATTCATTAATCACACCATAATGAATATATCATGGGGCATAATAAGTAATATGCCTTATAAAATTATATTTGAGTCAGAGTAACCCTTATAATATTTACCATCTTATTCAAATTAGATATGACCTCCTATAAATAAGATAAATAACTTAATATTCTATTTTTGAACCTTATTCATTTATATTAAATTTTATATACTTTATTTACGATCATTTATTGTAAATATATTAGTTATTTATCGATTATTTTTACCATTTGGTGTTAAAAATATTCAATATTTTCACATGATTTATGAAGTTGACTTTGGTACTCATTATTTGATAATAATTTCAACATCCCTAGAATTTTTATTTTACTATAATATATAACTTATATTTATTTACAAAGATATTGTATCATTCCTTATGTTTTTTAGTTATGTTTCATGAAATTGGAGTTAGTGTCGGATTATTTTGGTATTTTTTGGAGATTGAGAATGATATTTTATTAATAACTGAGATACATAATATAACTTTCACAAAGCCATAAAAAATTCATAATTATATTATCTAATATTAATAATCTAATAGTCATCAATCATATAGTTTTATAGCACTGTTCAAGTAGGTGGTTAGACTGACCTAAACATGAATATACCATAATTTGATGGGTGAGTATGCTTAAAAAGTTATTTATTTTCACATAATATCATTATAACATAATAATAATCATAGTATTTAAATTTTTATAAGTTTTTTACTCCTATTTTAATATTTTGGATAAATATTTAAAATCAATATGAATAAGAGAAAACATTACTTTCTGGAGGTGGTAGTCTGCACAACTCACAATTAACATTTTAATTTCCTTATAAATAAGAGGGAGTAAATGTGTATTATAGTTTTTAAGGTCATAATCATTATTATATTTAATATTTCACATTTATTAATTAATTTCATCCTTATAACTAATTATGAGATATGGTGGTGAAAATTTAAATACGTTGCTTCATGGAAGTAGTCCACACATATGCGTGATTGGCATTCTTTTTTTAAAAGAGTATAGAATGTAATAAATAATTTTTCTTCCATTAAATTAATAAAACATTTGTATAATAATGTTACTAAGGTCATTATATTTCTATGTATATGATAGTTTTGGATGGGAAAGAATAAGATGAAATGGTTGAGGATTAAGTACTACTCACATTGAGGCCTTGAACTTTCACATGAAAGTGTCCCTAAAAATGAAAGAATTGTGATATGTTATGGTTTCTATGGTATTTATGAAGTTAAAAATAATTATATTATAGATAAATTTTCATGTTTTTCAATAAATGTTTTAAGGGTTTGGCTAGTTTTTAGTGAGTGGGAGTGATGTTGTTTATAAATAATTAAAAGGGAACGTTTGTGAACACCCATTATTTTTCAGGAATAGAATAACACTTTTCATGGGTAAATGGGTCAAAATATGATAAATAATGGAATTTATGGTAATAAGTTTTCAATAAATCTTTTAATACTCAATTTCAAACATTTTTTAAACATGTTTCAAGTCATTTATCATTAGATTTTTACATTTTACCATTTTTATTTTTACATAGGCAACTAGTTTTTAAATAAGTAATTTATCCTTTAATAAAAATATAAAAAAATCTAGATTTGGGTGTGATGAAACAAAATTTAATCTCCATTAATCTAATTTAATTTCAAAATAATATAATTTTATTCACATTAAAACATTATATATATATATATATATTAATTATATTTTGTAAAAAATGTTGTTTTGAACGTTATATATTCATAGTCATATTTCACACTGATTTACAATTAAATGTGTGTTAATATAATTATATATGTTTTTATAAATAATATTATAGTCGATATTTAAAATATATTAACTTAATTTATTAGATACAAATTACACAACATTACTAAAATAATTCTTGGAAAATAACCCTTCCACAATTATCATGGCCATTAACTATAATCTTATTAATCTCATTTTTATGATTAAAAATGAAATGGAATTTGGCTAATAATGTTTAAATTTTCATCTATAATAAGAAATAAATTTTTTTATATTTATTTTTAAAATTTGACACAATCTAATTTTTTATGTAAATGCATAAAAACTGTT
Organism: Viscum album; assembly: GCA_963277665.1. Taxonomy (NCBI): domain Eukaryota; kingdom Viridiplantae; phylum Streptophyta; class Magnoliopsida; order Santalales; family Viscaceae; genus Viscum; species Viscum album. The sequence continues at coordinate 786,941,502 of OY728128.1, read as the reverse complement.
TTTAGTTTCAAATATTACTTGAGATTCCAAAAATTTAAATATTTTTTTTAAATTGAACATATTATTTTTAAGTGGTTTATATTACTTATTAAATATATATATTTTATGGAAAAATTTTCATTAACATTTAATATATTCATGTTTCATAAAATTGAAAGTTTTTAGAAAAATTAGTACTTTTTGTATGCACCTAAAAATAAATTATATTAGAAATATATCGAAAATTCACCCAAATCATGTCGCAACATTTTGAATTCAAAAATAAAGTTTGTTTTAACAAAAATTAAAATTCTAATATTTAAAAATTCATCTTTATATTAAATTATAATTTATAAAAAAACTTCTTTTGTTGAAAGTGAACATTTAAAACATTAAGGACTCTAAATCCTAGTTTGTATTAGTTTATAATTGATGACAGTATTTTTATCAACCATATATTTTGTTTTTTTAATAATTTTTTATCTAACATGTCTTGGATTTTTTTGTTTGATGTTTTTTGTCAAAGAATCTATCAAATTGGTGTTTATTTAATGGAAAAAAACTATATAACCAAATATTAGGTCATATATTCTACCCGAAAATAAATTATTTCCTCTCAATTTTAATTACTAATCACCAATGAAAGTAGGTGAGGGTATTCTTAACATATTTATCATATGGGTTATAACTCCTAATACGACATCTAACCTACCCTCTTAGGGTATATTATGTTACTTTTCATTTCTCAAAGAACGTTAATTTTCCATACAACCATATACACAAGTATTCATTTAACCTACTAATACATTATCCAAAATATACCATTCTCAAACCATCTAAATCTATAATACATTGATCCATAGTAAAACCAAATATTCTACAAAAAATAACTCTATATTTAACCCTGAAATGTTATTAACCACTAGTTTATTTGGTTACACACTAGTCAATATATATCATAATCCCAAATATGAGATAAAATTCTCCAAAATATCTTGGATAACCTTTTTATTGAATAAATAATCAAGTAAAAGTTTATCAATATTATCTGTCTCACTTTTCTCAAAAAAATCATCCTTTTAAACAAAAGGTATATTCAACCCTCAATAATGTGATCATAAATATTTGTGTATAAAAATAACTTTTTTCATAAAATAAATGTTCATGGTTATTGATACCATTTCATATATGTTTATAGACATTTAATAAAAATTTATTACAGAAAAAATCATATATTTTTAACATAATCATTATAAATTTTAGAATATAATAGAATATCAGTGATATATATCACTCAATAATTAAAATACCTAAGAGTTTAAATATTTGACAGATTTTAAGATATCAACCTCACTACCTTATATATCTCAAATAAGGTCACCATTCCCATCAAAATAGTTATATAATAATATTATCAACCATTTAAGTCTTCTCCCCTATTCGATTATAAGACATAGTTATTTTAAGATACATTACACTCTCAGCATCGTATTCATGGACCTATTTCAAGAAAATACTAAAACTAAAATGGTTATGATAATATCTAAAATATGAATATGAAAAAATCAATTTGATGATTTCTTCCCCCATGACACTTGTGTTTTTGACACAAGATACTTTCAGTTCAACATATGACTCTCTTTATTTATTCCTCAGTAATCCATGTCATTTTCCAATTAGGTTATCTATCCTAATTTGTTAACATCATACTCAAATCCATTAGAATCAATTGTAAATAAAATTTTATTAACCAAATAATATCCCTTGTGAGTGTCTCTCCTGGTGTGCAGTCTTCGTCCCACTCATCCTAAATCAAAGTGAAGATTGATTTGATACTTTACCATCCCTTTTTAGCGTGATTATTATAACACCCAAACTAACTCTATTAATGTTAGTATGACTAGTTCTCCATGTTTCTATAAATACTCATCCCCATACACCAATTGATGTTGACTAGTAGAGGTGGTTAAGTGTCATGTTATAGTGGGACTAAACCCCTTATATCATAGTGTATAATAAATATAATATAATAAAACACCATCCACGACATTAAAAAATCATAAAGTGAAAAAAAATTAAATCAACTGGGTAATAAATTAAATGACATAAAGTCACTGACAACCATGCCATAAAAATAGTAACCACCCACTCTACATGTTATAATTTCATACTAAAATAAATGAAATAAAAAAATGGGCTCTATTATATCTTTGAGTTGGACCTCATTTAGTCTTTTGATACCATATGTGCAATTCTAATCGACCACACTATCCTAGGACTTATCCCATCCTCTTCATGAAACCAATTGAATATATAATTGGGTACCTAAGTGGTTTTCTAGCTATAGAAGGGTGTGAGTAAAAACATAGTAGGGAACCACCAACTCAGTCTCATACTAACCCACATATGTTGTGATAAGTTAATGTGATGTGATGATTTTAAATATTAAAAATTAATTTTGAAATATAAATAAAAATTACCTTTTTTGATCATTAGGTATGTGAGCATGATTTACCATACCATGTTAGACCGTTTTGGGGTTTCTTTGACCATGTCATGATGACCATGCATCCTCAGTAACATTCAGACTCCAAATCCATGAAATCCCCAACTAATCCTCATGAATTTTCTAACCCATCCCATGGTATCCAAATACCAAGATATAAATCCATGGAAACTCCTACCACATCCTCAAGACTCTATGGATGATTCCCTTGATATCTATATCATGACATCCAAATCTATGGCTTCTCTTGTCACATCCTTATGACTCTGGGGATGAGGTCCAGAAAATCCCTATAATGATCTCCAAATCGCTAACATCTCATATCATCTAGGATCAATTCCAAGGAATCACCTGTCATATGATCACTAAATACATAAAATTTCCTATCATATATTAATAACCTAATATAGACAGCTTCAATCACTAAGATCCATATATATGGAATTTCGTATCCATAAGTAGATTTAAATATGGAATACCATCCAAAATAGATCTAAATCATGGGAACCTACTAGTATTTCATCTTTCCTAAGAGAACATCAAATGGCCTTCCAAGAATAAACATAAATGTGGTCTAACACCCTTGTCCATTATCACTATCTACATCCCCTCATGCTCACTAGTTTAGCACAAGTTACATTGGGACACCTAGTTTCATCCAAAACACACCCACTCAGGGTTGGTTTATTAACAGGGCACCCCTGGGTCCCCTCATTCTCATCACAGTAGAGTCACCCATTATTGAATCCATAGTCTTAATTGAGGTATCATTTCAACACTAAATGCACCAAGGCAACATTTCCCGCAACATCATCAACTTGGTAGATTTTATTTTTTCACTACATGGGGTCTCACCACATAAGAAACAATCAATTTATAGACTATGGATCATCTCAATACTCATGATCAATCAATTTTAGTCCACTCACCCAATCTAGTTCTTTTTTATGTATGGACTTTACACCTAGACCTATAAAAAATTTTAAAAAGCTACATCTGGTCCCAAATCACCTCCCAAGATGTTTAGTGGCCACATTGTGTCTCACAGTCCATCCTAGACCTTGTATCCTAGTCATTTCAATTAACAAAACATCCTTCCTTGAGAGGTTTTCCAAGGATCCTACACTATGTCCATTATGTCTTGGTTTTTTTTACTTACATATTTATAGTTCTATAGACCATCTGGTATCTCAATGATTTTGGCCTCATCCACCATGAGATGAGGTGAAAATCTAAAACACAAGGGTTTTTTGTGACCCCTGGTATTCATCCATTTTAACTAACAAATTTAATTTAATTAAAAAAACAAATTTAATTAAAATAACCTATGGAATTATCATCAATGGAGAGACCAAGAATCCACATGAAACATAATCAAGCATAAATTCCATTGAGGAAAGTACTTGAGACCACCTACCTCATTCAGAGCTTTCCACTTAATCTTTAATGTCCTAAAGATATACCAAGGCCCACCAAAGAACATCAATCTCAATCCATGATCAATAGAGAACATTTATAACAACCAAACCTCCAAAAATAATTTATTATAGTCGCATTATAATTAATTTATTAATCTGAAAAATATATAATTAATTAAACTATTTCACCCAAATAGGTATAATTCTCAAATTCTAATCAGCCAATCTCATTATGCCAAAACTACAATGAATCACCCACCAATAGCCTAAGACATTCACCTGAACTTGATCTTGGAAAAAACCCTAACCAATGATACAAAAAAATTACCTAGAATAATTTTATTTAATCTTAAAATATATAAAAAATATTCATAGAAACATACCTCAATGAAATGGAATGCAGAGAAGTGTGGATTTAATCCTTAGACATCCCCTTCCTAGGTATAATGTAGGTCCCATCATCAATGCCTAATACCACCATTATTTAGTGTAATTAGAATTAAAAACCCTAACTAGGTATCAAAAATTATAATTGGGAGAGAGAGGATACAAGTAGAGATCAATAAAGGGTTAGAAGAACCTATAATCTCTAGAGGAATCCACTACCATCACCCACATAAAGGGGATTATAGATAATAATTAAGGGGTAAGGTATCTGTCTTGTGTGAGGGGAGGAAAGGGGAGAAGAGGGGCTTCCCATCCTTAAAATTTTAGGGGATGTGGGATGGGAAAGTTTTCATTTATAAACAAGCCACACGATTTGGCCACATGGTCGAACAAACTATGAATCGAACTCTCACCTAGGAATTCTATGTCATATGGTTATGGGTCATACTTACATTGACTATAAACTAATAATTCATCATACCTATATAATTCTTCAAATAATCACATGGTTATCTTGGACGTTTTTCATGGTTTGGGTGCATGGTTAGTACTAGTCGTGAGCTAACCATGAATCCTAGGTTAATATTCTAAAAACTCAAACTCTAAAACCCAAACTCCTAAAACACTTCTGAAACCAATAAAATATCAAAATAACTTCATTCAATGTTTAAATTTTCTTTTTAATGGGTTTTATCCCTTATAATTCCATTCCAACTTTTTTATCAAAATTTGACTCATCTAGTAACAAAAAAGTTCAAATTCCTTCCAAAAGTTTCAACTCATATAGACATGGGATCTTACAACCTTCCCACATTAATACTTATCATCCACAAGAAGAAACAATGGTCATAAATGGAACATCTAGACCTACATAAATTGTTAATTTCAAATCAAATAGGTGTGTTACACCTTGGAATTCTGAATACACTTCCCAAGAAACACATTGATCATATAGTTCAAAAAAACAAAAAACAAAGCTAACACTAACAAACACTATCAAAACACTGATTTAATTATTACTCAATACCTTCTATACTAAGATATGACCACATATTAATCTAATAAAACACCCTGACCAAAATGGTCTCCAACTCAGGAGTTTGGCTATAACCACAAAAACTGAGAATTTTCAACTCTCACTATTGTAATTTCCTACCAATATTAACCTATATCCTAATGAATTTCTGAACACTATGTCAAAATAACTATACCAGATCACCCAATAAAACACCACCCCTAGTTCTTGATTCTGATCAAAACCATTCAATTCTCAATTAACCACTCCCCATGCCCAGTTGCACTAGCAATTCCCTTGAAAACCCCCCAGATAATCATCCAACCAGTCCTATAATTTTCCAGAGGACATAACTGGTGTAGTTTGTACCTCAACCCATTAAATTACCCATGAGTATTAAATATTAACAACCATTGGTTGAACTTACTTAAGAAAACATGACTATAGACACCAACACATCACCAAGCACCTGATCGGGATGCCTTCATGCCAGAATGCATTCTAGGATTCTATAAACAAGATCACCAGATTCCACTACCAACCTCCAGTGACATTCCCTGACCAAACCATCCACTTTATATTTATATCTTCATTCTATGATATATTAACTAATGCACCTCTAAAGTTATTCACACATCTGAAACATCACAAGACAACATGATCTTGAAACCCATGCTTAGACTCCACCTGATTCTGTATCTAAATATATACATTACATTCACCAAGGAAAATAATAGTACTCAAGTCATCTTATCCTATGGAATACAAATTCAAAATGGTCATCCAAATACCATTTCCATACTCCTTAAACCCTTCTTCCACTAGGGTCACACACTCGCGCTAGACTACCCACTCCATGCCATGGGGTAATTTTTGTTGTTAAATTTCTGATATAGGTTTATGAACACCATGACCAATATAAAATCTATCATTAGACATAACCACTATATTTTTTGAACCTTATCATTCTGAATTTCTCAACTGAAACACCAATTCCTCACTCTTCCAACTTCTTGAGAATGGTCCCCATATGAAACATTGAATTTCAACTCACAATGAGGGTCATCATCCTCAACCTATCATTATAGAATTTCCCACCACCTTTCACTGCTTACTCTACTCCTTGAGTACATTATTAGAAGGTTACAATAATAAAACAACTTGTCACTCCTACCATTCCATTCTCATTAGGTTCTCATGTTACTGATAACACATGAAAAACACTGAGATTTTATCAGTCTATAACCTGATCATGGTCTTATTCAACTCTAACACCTAAATTACACTCCCATGAATCATACACCCCCAATTCAAATAAAAGAATTTATCTTGACATGTTAGTCTTGACATTCTAGGTTCTCCTTTAGAACTACATTTCAAAATAAGTACCTTACTTTGAAATTGTCTACTCACCCACCTTCCCACCTCTTGGTATTGTTATAGCACTGCATGTTCTAATACCTAGTCTATGACATGTCAAACTCATCCACATGATTTTATACCGCATGATTTAATTCCATTCATGAGCTTATACCTCTTATCTCACCGTTCTATAAAACTATTCCAAAATTCATAGGGATAGATTTCACTATGGTCTTATCCTCAAAACCACACTTTGATACCTAAATCACCAACAACTGAGGTGATACTCAAAGAAACCCTGAGAACTTTCTATGATTTGGTCCCATATATTGATAAACTACTCATTATTCCTTTCACGGATGAAAACATTAACCTCAATATAAGCCTTATTATAGTATCCCATATAATAAAACCAATCACTGACCCACTTAGGATCAAGTAGAAAAAGGATCTCAAGGTCTCCTGCCTAGCCTTACAAGTATGTTCACATGTCGGGGTCACTAAATCTGACAACCTAACCGATAGGTCAATCCTTATAGAATTCACATCATATAGGGCTTCATAAATTCACATGTATCAAAACTCTTCATTAACATTCCAAACACCCACTCATGGGGTATCTCATACGATAACATCATGTGTTGACTACCGCCTTGATCATGGGAATGCATCTGATCTGAGCATCTTAGCAATACGATACTACCTAAAGAAACACATATCACTACTCAAAACTTTTCTTAATAAATGAAATCATTTTAGGTAATCTATTCTATGTTTAATACTCTATAAAGAGAAATTCAGTATAATTTCACAAAAATCTATGTAGGAAACTTCCATATAGGTTTTTACTATCGATCGAAATAACCAAACCTAAACACCAATAACCCATGAGTGGTAAATTCCTAAGTACCATGTGTCATAATAATCCACTAGGTTTATATCCCCTCCTATGCATGGGAACTGTGTTATCTTCCTCATCATCAAACATCTCACCACAGATCTACATGACCTGACATCTAAAGAAAATATCAATACATGTGTGCCTATTTGAATATAATTCCACCAAGTAATTATATGGGAAAATGAAATTTTCGAATTTTTTATCACTTTATACAAATCATCCTCCATCTTCATCAAAATTAGTCACTTGAAGGTCTAAATGTCATTTGAACCCTATGTGGATCATATTTTGATTGATATAACTCTTGCCACTAAAATCCAAGAGTCTATTCAAATAACTAGCCTCTTATCAATGGGACACGATCCATAAATCCATAACCCACAAATCATAAAACTACAAACAAATGTGCATCACTCAAACTGAATAGAAAATACAATAGTAACATCAAAAATCAAAACAATAGTCTCATCCCTAATGACCTAGAATTATTACCAAAACTGGTGTTCTCGATGCACCATCTTGGTATCTATAAAATTCTCTAACAAATTCTTATATATATGGTCTAAAAAATACCAAAACCATAAAAAATAGTTTAGATTCATATTTTCAACATCCTTTAATAGCTATATCTATGAATACTAGCCACATCAATTCACCACATGATCTCAGGCATGCCACCCCATATATGATGGGTTGTAGAATAGCATATAAGGTCTAAGGTGGTCTAATGTGGAGATTATGCCCCCTATATCAGAGGGTGTAACAGTGGAATAAATAACCGAACATCATAAACCACAAATAAACTAAAATGAAAATAAATTACATAAATAAAACAAGATAATAAATGAAATTTAGTGAGGCTTGGGATAGTTGATTGATAAGGATAACCTGAATATATATAGTAGATTGGGATTTTATCTTGGTTCGAGATTCGGTAGATCCATTTTGTTTATTTCCTTTTATTTTGTAATGTATATGTCATAATCCCAGTGGGAAACCATGTATTTTATATATGATATGCTAATTCAGGACTCACTATATTTCATTAATTTTTTAGTTTTTTATCTTATTGCTTCCACTTTTATTTTATTTTTTATAGAATAATTTTGGTAATTTATTTTGTTATTGTATAGTGTAATGTAAGGGTTATATTATTCCCATAATACTACCTTATACTATTTCTTGTAGTTTTCATCCTCTTGTGTACATGAAGGCACACATGATTTCATGCGGTCTTGTCTGGATTTTGTTCATAGAGTGATCTTTGGAATAAAATTACAATTACCCCAAAGTACATCTGTTCCAAAACCATATTGGGTTTCCAATATCCATGTGGGGATCAAATATCATAGAGAGTAAAACAATCTATACTATACCAAAACATCATGATGTTAATCTGTACATAGAATTTTCCCTTTGAATTTTCCATAGAGTTTCCACTGAATATCTCTTATTCCAATCACTATAATATATAATATAACTCAACTAACCTAAATGGTTTTATATATCATTGAATTTATATTCATACATAACTTATCAACCACAAAATTATACTCAATAAAAATACTAGCCTCAAAATTTACCTAAACTTCTATCTAATACCGACTATGATTCCCTACTTAAAAAACATTAACATAAAAAAGGTATGTCTTTATCAATTAATAGACATTTTACCAATATATAAGAAACTTTTTAATTCATAACAAGTCTTAACCATCTCCAAAAAAAATCACACAAGTTAATCTTCAAAACATATAATATGTATTACTTCTCTTCATAGCCTATAGAAAAGGAAATATAAAATTATGTAGATATAAAATGATCAATAAATGAAAACATAATAAATAAAAATAAAAGATCAAAAGTAAAATTAATATGAGAATAGGATAGTAACTAATATTTATAAGGAAATAATACCCAATAAATAATATATCATAAAACATGAGTCATGTAATATAACATGGAATAACATAAGAAATGAATCAACATGGTGTGTAAACATGTGTAAATAAACATGATCCATGAGAGTGTTAAAAAATCATTAGAATAAGAATAAGGCTATGGAAAAATATTAACATAGGGAAACACATCCATTTTTTGTAAAACACATACACCCATGATTGTGATACGGCTTAGTTGTGTATATGTATTCATGTATAATTAGATATAAACTTTTAGCCAATGCATTGGAGAGCGATATAGGACCTCACCTGACATTCATCCCTGTTTATGTGTGCTAATTAAAATCAATAATTCATCACATCATAAATAATCCATAGAATAAAAATTGGTTTTCTATCATTTTAAAATGTAATCACATAAATAAATAAATAATAACTCCATCATAAATCCTAAAATGATTAGCCCATGGAAAATAAATGGGTTTTAAAGGATATTTGGTAACATTATAGGCAAATAGGATTGAATAAAGATATAAAGAATTTGGTACTTGCACCATATAGATAATGGGTATTTTAATTATTTAATAATTTCCCCAATTAATCTATGTATTGAATCTATGTGAAAAATATTCAATCAATGGATGAAAATATAGAGTGTTCATAGAGGAAATAAATTGTAAGAAAAATCATAAACATTTAGTGATTATGATATAAAATAGGATTAAAATATTTCCATGAGGTTAATCCCCTAAATGAGTGTAATATAATTTGGAGAGTAATTAATGAAAGTAAACTTACATGGAAATAAAAAATATCTTTTGGATAAAGAGTAAAATACAAGTTAAACCATAAAGGAATTTTTAGAAAAAAATCCTAAAAGAATAAGTTATAGTTCACATTTAAACATCATTTTCAAAAAGTTAAATTGAAAAATATAAAAACATTTAATTTTAAAATAAAATTTTAAAAAATATATCCTTTAAATGATATTAGGGTTACAATACTGAAATATAGAGTAGATGATAAAATAATTTATTTTGAATTGTTGTAAACACTTTTTTGATATTTCAAAATACATTTATTGAAAGAAAAAATTGTAAAAAATAGATATAAAAGAATGTTTTTGAAAAGATTATAATGGAAATATTGAGTTCATATGAGATAATAAATAAATAGTTTCACCAATATAGATCATAATATTGGTGGTATGTAAAATGTGGGAAAGGAATAAAAATCATGGTTAAAGAGAATCAGAATTACTTTTTAACAATGATATACCATCTATGGGGAATAAATTCATCGAGATTGAAGATTAAAATACAAAGTTCTAATTTCCCTAGGGATTAAAATAAATTAACATGAAGTAAAATATTTTCAAGATGAAACTAATCATAAAATAAATAAGTCTAAGCAGAAGCAGTACAACTCAACGAAGGGATTTGAGTTAACTAAAACCATTTTGACTTTGGTTTCTTTTAAATCAATGGACATTGAATATAAAACATTATATGGGTCTAAAAACCTGATGAGTTATGTGAATATAGTAAAATGAATTCATTAATTAGTAATCACACCATAGTAAATATATCATGGATCACAATAATAAATATTTCTCAAGAAATTAAATTTGACATAAAAAATATTATTTCTTTATTTAACCACTTATTAGAATAAAATCTAACCTCCTTTATAACCAACATTTCTATATTAATATTTTATTTCATGTCTATATACATTTACACTTTCTTTTTATACTTAATTTATTATCATTTTTGTATATATTAGTTAGTTATAGCTTATTTTTTTCTTTGAGTGCTGGTAACATTAATTGTTTCGTACAAGATTTGTGACGTTGATTTTGGTACCCATTATTTGTTAATAAGTTCATCATTCCAAAATAATTTAATGTAAAATATATATATATAACTTATAATTGTTTTTAAATGTATTATAAAATTCCATAATTTTTTTAGTTATGTTGTGTAAAATTGGAATTAGGGAAAACATATTTTAGTATTGTTTTGGTGGTTGAAGATGATATTTTTATAATTAGTTAGATACATAATATAAAATATACATAAAAATAAAAAGATCATTATTTTATTATTAAATTATAATATTGTTAATATTTAATTTACCATAGTCATCCATATTGTAATTTTATATCATTTTTCAAGTATGTGTTCAGACATGCGCAAGTATTAACATACCATAATTCGATGGGGCTTTATGGTTAAGAAATTATTTATTTTTAAATAATATCATTATGAAAAAATGAATAAATATATTATTTAGATTTTTATTTTTTTAATCATATTTTTAAATTTTTAGATAAATTATTAAAATTAATATGAAAAAAATGTTACGTCAAGGGGTTGGAAGTCCACACAATGCACTGTTAACTTTTTATTTCAGAATGAATGAGAACGAATGAAGGTGTATTTTAATTTATCTCTTATTTATCAAGATTATATTATATGTGTGAAATTTATTTTTCAATTACATAATTATAACCATTAAAGAATGTTTCTGTATAAAAATAAAAGATGTTGCTTCATAGATGTAGTAGTCTAAAAAAATGCATGATCGATATTATTTTATTTGTTTTAACTGAATGGGAAGGAATAAATAATGGTTTCTACATTAATATAATAAAATTTATGTTTATTAATGATACCAATTAAATTATATTATTTTTTTAGGATATTTTTGGATGGAAAAGGATATTAATAAATAGTAAGGATTATGTAATACTCACTTTGGGACCACGAAATTTCTCTTGAAAGTCTCCTTGGAAATGAAGGTATTATGATAAATTATTCTGAATAGGGGAATTAGGATGTTCAATAGAATTTTATTTCATGTAAATTTTTTGGGGTTTCAATGAAATTTATATGGAGATGTGTAGCATTTAAATGGTGGGTTTGATTCCATTATATAATTGAAGAAACAAGAAATTTGGTGAAGAAGAATTGTTTTTCAGAAATAGAATGAAATGTGTTGGCTAAACTAGGTTAAATACCATGAGAGGAAGGTGAATTAGGATATGGAATATTAAAAATAAATCCCCTTTATATATTCTTTCATTGTTAAACAAACCCCTCTTCTCTCCATTACCCATAGAAATGTATGAAAAGAAATTAAATCATGTACTAGACATGATAATTTTAATAAATTCACCATCTCTAGGCTACATCCATGGATCATAAAACAGAAATGTTCCAATGTACCAAATCCACTAAAAATGAAATACTGGTATAGAGTTTATATTAGACTCACTATCCCTCCAGGTTTACAACCAATTAAAAATTGAAAGCTCACTACTCTCTCAATTGAAGTATTCTCACTACTTCATCAGAAGAAACAACTTTGATCATATGAATTTATATGTTTTAAAAAAAATTAGTGCATCATTAAGTTCAAATTTCATCCACTTGATGAATACCCCTTTACTACATAATTACTGGGAAACTTCTATCTTCCATATAACCTTTGTCTGTCTTCTATGTAACTTCAACACTTTGTGTGGAACATATGACTTTAGGTTCAGAACTCCCAACCTCTACACACTATTTTGTAATAACCTCTTAAATTAAAATTTAATTATTTGTGAAAACTTATCTTTATTCTCATATCCCTTTGTGTGAAACTCTTACGGGATTCTTATCCCTGATTTGTCTAAAGGATGAGCTACTGAACATAGGGGGTGGCAGGTAATTTATAGAATCTTCCAACCCTTCACAGAAGTTTATCATTGTCCAGACACTTTTCATGAAACATGTCTCTAAGTGTGTAATTCCCTAATTTATGTTTCATTGGACACATAACTCTTTTTCATGCCTTTTAATTTTAACATATAACTTCTTATCGCACAAACTGCATTTTACACAAAAACAAAACTTTCGCACAATAAATTCCTTTGTCATATTTTTCTGAGATGATCCTAAAACATATATTTTGTGAAATATTCATATTCACCTTCAACCATGTGTGTAACTTCCTTTTCCAAAAACAACATTCTCCATTCTATAAATTTTGGTCCCAAAAATTTGGAAAACACTGGGAAATAGTTACACCTTGCATACGCAATTTTTATACCACCCCCAAAGCATCCATTCCTTTTTCTTAGATATTTGTCAACATAGATTTTAAAAAATCTATTCATTACTCCAAAACTTACTATGTATAACTTCTTTTTCAACAAACATAATTAATCCCAAAACAGAACAATGTTACCTCAAAGGTTTTTTTCACAACAAAACTATTAATGGTTTAGTATTTCCAAAAGTGGGAAAAAAAATTAGTGTTAGGTGATATATGTTCAATAAATCATTTTACACTCATTTTTAAACATTTCTTAAATATTTTTTATGTCATTTACTATTACTTTTACATTTTACCATTTTCATTTTTAACTAGGTGACTAGTTTTTAACTAAGAAATTTATCCTTTACTAAAGATAATATATCCCATATTAACAATTTTGGATGTTATTAACCTAAATTTAATCTCCAATTAATATAATTCAATTTTTAGGTAATATAAAATTAACTTTAATATTAAATAATTTTATATATTGAAAAAAAAATTTGTAGAAAAAATAAGTTTTAACAATTTTATGTTCTTAATCTTATTCAGATTTTATTACCAATCAAACTTCCCTTAATATAATTATATTTGTGTTTAAAAATAATATTAGTGTCGTTATTTTTGATTTATCAATTTAATTTATTAGATAAAAAATATACAACATAAATAAAGCAGTTCTTTTAAAATAACCCTCTCACCATTATGAGTACCAAAAACTTTTATCTTATTAATAACATTTTTGTGCTAAAAATTGAAATTAAATTTATTAACTTAAATGTAAACTTTTATCTCAAATATGAAATCAATTTTTTTATGTAATTTCTAAAGGTGAAAAAATATAATTTTATTGTAAGTTCCTAAAAAATAATTTTTAGTGTGAAATATTACTTGAGTTTCCAAAAATGTTAAACATGGGTTGTATATATTCCAAATAATTTTTTTAAAATATTAATATAATTTATTGAATATTTTTAGTTGAAACAAAGTTTCATATACTTTTTTTATTCTTATGTAATAAGGGTGGCAGTTTTTAGCAAAATTAGTATTTTTAGTATTCTACTAAAAACCAATTATTTTATAAAAAATATAAGAAATTCACCCTAAGATAATTTTGACATGACAAATTAGAATAAGGACTACATTTTAAAAAAAAAACATTTATAAAATTTATAAATTTATCCTTTCAATGAAAATACAATATATAAATGTAATCAACATTTGTTGAAAATGCCATTTTGAAACATTAAGAATTCTTAATCCTATTTTATTGAATTGATAATTGATTATAATATTTTTATCTACCATATCTTTTTTTCTTTTTATAATTTTATTTTCTAATATGTATTGGATTGTATAATTTTGGTTTTTTGTGTAGATTAATCTATCAACGTGAATTTTATTTAATGGAAAATAATTATACAGAAAAATCATGGGTCATTACAAAATGACATGGTGGATGGAAACACACAATGGTAGTTTTATTGTAGTTTTCATTAAGTAAACTATAATACATATGATTTTTCACATATTTTCTAAGGATGTTAAACCATTATTATTACCCCAGAAGAATATCTTAGAAAAACATATTAAGGCCTTTTTGATTTTCTCAAAGGAGAAGTTGGCCACACCTTGACCCATAGGTCATATTGGGATGAATTGTCATGGGATAAGCACCATTACATGTTGCACAAAGGGTTCATCACTAGAGGGGAGGACATTCCTTGAATAATTGGGCTAAACGTGGGTGAGGAAAGCTGCACTTTGAATCAATGGGTTCATGATTATAATTTTCTTAGAATGGTATTTTTTCAAGAAACATAGATTTTAATCCATGATGAACAAAAATTGTGGTATTGTATTATCTTCTAGGGAGTGTTCACACCATGAACCAAATGGTCCACACCACAATAAGTCCTGGAATGGAGCTAACATTCCCTGACCCACATGGTCATTCCATGACCAATATACTAAGTTGTTTTTTAATTAGGGATACTTGTAATTCACAAATACTCCCCCATTAAATTTTTAGGTTGATCAATGAATCAGTAAGGTACCCTTTAACAATCTCCCCCCCATCTATTCCCACATTTTATCCCCAATAATTATAATTATTCTTGAAATGATTATGTGTGCATATTCATTCATCGTTTTCTTCCCGACATTCCTCTTATCATTCATTAACTGTTGGTTTTAGTTTCCCAAGATAGGGTTTAAATGATTATTTCACCATATCATGGTATAAATCATCACAAATGATAGGTATTTAACATATATTAGTTTGATGATATCCCAAGAATATTTACCCATAATGTTTCTTGTGGTTTCAGTGATGTAGTGTTTTCATTGAGTTTTTTTGGGAAATTATGCCTCTTTAGTTTAATTAAATAATTAATTGATTAGATGTTATGTATTGAGAAAAGATCTAAATAAATGGAATGGTGTTGGAAGAGTAATGGTAAATATTGGTTGGGGAAGAGAATAGAATCATGAGTATGGTAAGATCATGGTTATGGTAGGAAGTATTTATAATACAAAACCATATTTATTTCTATGTGTGAGAGTTATAGTAAGAATGTTTTTAAGTTATCAAGTAATATATATAGGGACTTATATATCTCTACAAAAGAGGTAGGGTTTATGTGAGCCTCCTAGGGTTGGAGCAGGTTCACTAGTGATTGTCATGAAAAATGGAGTATCACATCGACTGGGTCACTGAGGAAAGAAGATGTTTGTTTGGTTTGTGAGAGTCCTAGGATAGGTCTAAAGAAATTATACGAGATTTTAATAGACTATGTAAGTTTATTAAATAATATTGGGTATGATTGAGAGTATTTTACATTATAAAGAGGTATGGTACATTCTTACATATCACATATAATGAGGAATATACTTTTTAGGTTAGATTGGATCCTTAGTGTGCATTTTGATTGTGTTGATCCCTTAGAGAATAGATGCGGTGTGACTGAGAGGGGTTTCCTCTTGGTGATGAGTTGAGGTATTTCATAAATGATGTGTGATATGTGACCCAAACTTGGGTTATAGGGCTTAGTGTGAGTCATATTGATATAGTCCCTCATTAGCGAGGTCGGATCATGGTGTAAGATTTTGATGAACATTAGGCCGACCTCTAGTGTCTAGGGTTGAAGAGGGCCTATTGGATAAGAAAACAACATAGGATTTTGGATAAATCTTGTTATATATAAGAACATATTTGGATGGTTCTGATAACCCCAATGGGTTTATGTTTATATAATAATAGAGGGATAACAAGACTAGTATGTGATTCTTATCTAACCAATATTATCTTGAGGAGATTTTCATGTGATGCTATATGGGCATCAAGATGTTCTCTAAAGTACAAGTCTAGGTATCAAGGGACTAGATCCTAGTGATGATATGATGAGATTTTGTATGGGTTTTATTCCCTATTTAGTGTTACATGTGAATGGAAGGCTTCATGTTGTTAGATACAAATGAATGACTTCCCATATAGAAGAATGAATGGTTCATTCCTTATTTTTGTTCCCTCATTAGGGAGAGGTTGGGGAGGTTATTTTTCAGTATCTACTGAGTAAGCAGGGATGGTCAGGGTACTATTGATTGGCATCTCCAATGTCAGAAAGGATAACAAGGGTATTATTTTTTCATCCGTCCCTAAGAAGAATGAACTATAGTTACATATAATTAAACCCTCAATGATGGTAATTTTTAAGGATAATACATTCTTTACCCTTATCTGAGGGTATTAGACAAGGGAACTTGATATACGACCTTTACAAAGGGTGATTTTCCAACATATTGTGTTTTCATCCTTCCTTGAGAGGAATATACATGGGTAATTTATATGGACCCTTATGTAAGGATGAAGTTAGTGTTTGTGCATGGTATGAAACCTTGTCATAAGTATTTGAGTTATGGCTAGGATCTATAGTTCGAAATGATTGATTTCTAGCATTGGTCGAAGTAGGTATGGTTGGGTGTTGTGGTGGTGGCCTACTTAGAATAGGATAACCAGACGTGATTTTTTGTTTATATTTACTTATTTTTATCATTAATACAAATGTATACGATGAAATATAATAGGGGAACTTGGTGAGAACCCACGAAAATATATTTCTCACACCATGAACTTGTACTTTGGGGAATTTTCATACCTTATTCCTTATTATAGTTTAAACATAGGATGAGTAGTGGATTAGGGTAGAGTAGCACAATAAGATTGGGGTCGATGGAGGTTAGGCTTGGTAATGTTAGTAGATCCTCCATATATTTTTTATGTTATTTCATTTATATATTTGATTAGACTATTGGGTGATCAGTGGGATATATGGTTCTATTATAGAATGTAATTTTTTATATCATGGATGTGATTTATTTATTCTATGTACTCTGATTATTCAATATAGATTATTTTTTTTATTTTTTTTATTGATAATATCAAAGGAATTGTCTCCCTGGGGTATGGTTTTGGCTCTCATTGTTAGTTGGTAGCCTATGGCATATGGGAAGGTTCACTTGAGGTTATGTGATACTTCAACTAGGATATTGATAAGGATTTTTGGTCTAGGATATCACAAAAAAACCCCATAATAGTAATATTAGAGAGACATATAGACAACTCCTTGTAGGATAGTGAGTAGCCCAACCCAAATTTCCTCTACCCAAAGACAGGTTACTAAAAAGAGACCTCAATTCCATCAAAATTATAGGACCTATTATATATAAATTATAATTGACTAATTAACTCAATTTCATTACCTAGTACAAGTCAAAGTGAAGTTATATGAAAACTAAATCGATTATTTTACCATGAATGTAACGCCTTATATGCGTGTATGAAAATTTATAAAATCATTTTATCACATTAAGAAAAATCATGCATCACAATTCAGAATATAACAATTTATACTTATGAATAAATTATTGAAAAACTAAATAAATGATCATTAATATATTTAATCATGATATAATTAATTAAACAACTCATAAATAATTAAATTATAAATATTTTATAATTTAGTAATGGATAAACATGAAAAAATCACTCTTACATAACATAAGCATTTGGATTTATCAATTGCATGGTTTTAATATAATCTCCATCATGTTTCAAAATATTAGCTAATTTATGAACAAATTAATTATTGAATAATTAATATTTTATATTTATGTAAACTATTTACATAAATTGAATATCTCACATAGGATTTTATTTAATGTATTTACCATATCTATATATGAAACACCATTTGGAAATTATTAAATAATTTTAAGATGAGTCCTAAATATAAACACTTTATATTTACTTTTATGAACAATTCATAAATAAATATCAACACATATATGTATTTATATTATTTTATAGTTTTCAAATGCATTATAAATTATAAAAATAAGTAAATCCACTTTAATCCTTGACCATATCTGTTAAAAAAATTATGTTTTGAAGCTCCCCTTGGTTTTAGCATAGATTAAGAGGGCATGTGCTGAGAAGTATTTTTGAGAATTCTAACAAAAACAATTTTATTTAAAATTCTATCAAAAATATACACTATAGAAAATTATAGGTCATTCTTCGTCTATAATGTTCCATGTGTTGCAACTATTTGGGAATCTAGTTTCTCCCATGGACATATCATGAAAATGGTCTTTTTGGTTAGACTCATATTCATATCATTTTGAACTGGAGTTTTGGAAAATACTTCAAATGACCAAAATAGATCATCCATTTAAATTATTCCATGTTGGTAATTGATCTAAAGGATACATAATTATAGAGATCTGGATTATAGTGTGGTATAATCAAATATGATACTATATTTCACCTGACATTTTGGTGATGCATAAAATTATAACACCACACCCCAGAAGTTAATACCTCTATTGTACAACAGGCCTTGATAATTCAAGATGAGTTTTTAAATTTTGAATTGGTGGATGAAATAGATTTTGAACCAAGATTAAAATTGGAATTATGATAGTTTAAACACCTATAAATATGTTTTTATACATTTTATGAGCCTTAGGTGAAGTCATGCAGGCTTGGAGGAGCCTCAAGATGGGATGGGGTGGCTGCTGTATCTGAAACTACATCAAATGACCAGATAGACAATATGGATTTTAAGGGTAGAGGGAATGACATTTACCCCCTCTTAAAGATGGTAAAATCCTTCCTCCCACTCTTATTTTAATTAAACAAACTTGGGGTTCCTTTCTAATGGTTCCTCTCTTAATGATCATTCTAGAGGATATTTTTAAGGGATTTTCTTAGTGATCAAAGGTATGTCTCTCCTTCGGTTATTCTTGATTGATCCTATTATTCCCTCTTTATAATTTTTAATTAATCCAATTTTGGGATTCTTTGTCAATTCAAGTAGAATGTGGTAGAATTTCCTAATTCTATTGATTCTTCCATGTATCCCAACTAATGGATGTTTCCTAATGCCATCTATGCTAACTTCCTGGATTATTTAATGTGGTTTGTTATAATTTTTAGTTTTTTAGTTTTTTTTCATAAATTTAAATTAAATTAGTAAAATAAATGGTGATGTGTGATAGTGACTTTTCCTGAGTTAGTTTTGGGGAAGTTTGCATCATACCTCATGTGGGTTGGGGACATGGTTCCAATGTGAAGAGTTCACCAGTGAGCGAAACTATGATTATACCTCTTTAAAATTAAATTATTTAAATAATTTAAAATTTAAAATTTATTTAATTTAGATTTATTGTAATGAAAAAGATCCTATAAGGTTGATACGGGTTCGTTCGAGCACAGGAAAGTCTAAATGATCTTAGTAAGGCCTTGAAGAACCACCAACCATTGGAAACTAAGGAGAAAATATTCTAATGAGGTAGGTGGTCTATGATTTTTCAAGAAATTATATCTTATTTTATAATATATTTTTTATTTGTGATGCACCAACTTACCAAACATGTAAAATAAGTTATCTTAATTTATAAGAGATTGTTTTTTATGTTCTTAAACCTTATTACATGCTTTGGGGAGTCATTTGATGTGCTTAAACATTACTATTCCCACCACTTAAAATATACCACCCTTTAAGAAATTAATTTTATTTGTAGTGGTGAGTCAATGAGAGTCAGGACTTGGGTTCGTAAATTATAGAATTATGGGGAATAGTGAGATATACCCCAAGACCTGGGACTAGTATCGAGTTTCAAACATTAATTATTGGATTATTTATAATAGTCTAATAGGGAGCCCCCTAAGGCTATTTAATTCCTTTGGAACGTTTTGGATGGTGATATAGGTGACCCTAGGGGTTTCTAGGTCAATGTGTTGAACCATAGTTAGTAGGTATGGCCTAGTATGTTCACTACAACCATGTATTTAGAATTCACAATGAAAACATGAATAAGGTATTAATTGGATAATGAACTAATGATATTATTTTTCCCTTGAATATGGAAAATGAGTTTTCAATTATAAAATAAACCTTAACTACCTATTTTTGTGCAAGTTGGGTAATATATGGGATGACCTTATGTATTCGCATAAGTTTCACAGAAGACATTTTGTGGGATGAGGGTTCTTAAGATGACCTCTAGGACCCATAAATTGTGAAATCCCTATGATAACTTGAGTAATATGTTAATGGATTATGTTTTGATTCATCGATTGATGGTTAAAGTTGAAATGTGACTTTTTAATTGATTTTTATGGTATATAATGGCTTGGGTTACATCCCATAAATTTGGTTATGGATATGAAATGGGATGAATTCTATGAGTAATTGTGGATTCCATTATAGAACTTAGTTGAATTTCATGGGATGATTCCTCCTAAGATTCACGAATATGTAGTGATAAGAAATTATATGATCGGACTTCAATTCCTCGTTGATTTATCATTATTAATTCCATGGAGTGGCTCCTTTGTGGATTTAGATGATTACTTATATATTTAATTCCATGGATGAATTTTTTGGATTATCTAGGGGTACCCTTTTGAATATAATGGGTTGAGATATCTATATTCAACTTGATTATATGAGTCAAAATATATTTGGTGTGTACCAAGATTATGGTAAATCCTATTACTCTGAATTCTTTGGAATCATGGTCACACGGATTCGTTTTAGAGAACATTAAGGTAGTATATAGTAGAATGTTGTGGAATAATTCCATGTATTCTTGAAGATATTATTTTATGTGAATATTCTATTAATCTCCTATGGATTCCCTTGTGTTTTCATATCTCTAGATGGATTCATTACACACCTTGGAACCAGAAGGAGTTATGAGATCCATTAACCTAATCAGATATATCAAGCATTAGATGAAGTAGTTATGGAAGACTTGAGTGTCATCATAGAACATGGGATTAGTATTTAATTTATTATTCAGTTTTTTATCACCTTATTTTTTTTGTTACACATATCATTATAAATTATTTTTCAAGGATTTGATATACTTTTAGACACCATTGGTGTATTCGTACTGAGTTTTACTCACACCTTGATCGGTATGTCATCAAACTTGGGTATCTAAGAAGATATCATTACCATTTGGATCAGGTATAGGTTGAGGTTTGAGGAAAATTGTATTTTTTTTGGCTTGGATTGCTAATATGGTGATTTGATAATAGGGCTAGTTTCACCTCAGGACCTTCTTGAGGATTATTTTAGTCTCAATTTATTTAATATTTTTGGTTACCTTATACATGGTATGTCTATAGGTGACCCTTCTATTGTATGATTGATTATTATACCCTTTTTATTTATTATGATATAGAATATTTATATTTATGATTACTTATTATCATCTCTTATATCTTATTGTGATTTTTATTTTTTAACATAAATATATTGAATTTATCCAACTATGTTTTAATCTGATAGATAGGTTATATTATTCTAATTATACCACCTTTAGATCCTTGTGATTTGTTGGTAGCCTCTAGTGTGTGGGGATACGCACCTATGCACATGTGGAACAACGACCCGGGGCACTGGTTCAATGGATTCTAGGGTATGAGTGCATGTATTTTATTTTTATTTTCTATCTTTGGATGGTAGATAGGATAATAGGATATTTTTTGGGATTCGTAATGAGCTCATTCCGGGTATTAGCTAACCCACATATGGGGGGAAACATAAGTTTCTTGGGGTGGGAATTTTTTTTCTTATAGTCACCTATTATGGTTTACTTGATTTCATATTGGTTAAAACATTTATTTTTTATTATGATGTTATAGGTTATGATTTATGGGATTTAATATCATGGGATAATATGGAGAGTGAGAGAGAGTGTGTATGTGAGAGAGAGATATAGAGAGAGAGAGAGTGTGTGTGTGTGTGTGTGTGTGTGTGTGTGTGTTCCGGCATCATATTATGTATGTAGGACTCACATGACATGTTTCATGATTGTTCTGTTTATATTGTTGAATCGACGGACTATTTTTTAAATTGATAGAAATAGCTCATATGGGGATTTCCTGTATAAGTCCTTAATGATTTATACTCATCTGGTCTGACTTTGTTTTATTTTTGATAACAAGTCATGTGAATCTATAGTTTGAGGCTTCTGGATGATTATGACATATATCCGTTATGCAATGGATGTGCAATGAATTATGTGAATTTCGAGTATTGGGAACTGGTGCTTTGAGGTGACCACAAGTGGGTTTGTGTTGGAACTCTATGATTTGATGATAGGCCCCTTGTGGGTGATAATTAATTGATGGAATTAGCTAACTATATTTCTAGTATGAAACCTATAAGTTGTTTTCCCCTATATATTATGAATATATTCCTATTTATCTAATCTATGGAGTTATTATATGTTCATAGAAAATTAAATATCATTAAATATGAAAATATTAATACAAAATTTATAAAATTATAAAAGACTACAATGTTAACCTTGTGAGATAATGGTTTTGATTTTGATTTGACCAGGGATCGATAGAGCACCTAGTTTATGATACCCTTATGAATTGAGTTGATAGTATAGTTATAAGTTGTTCATATTTTTATTATTTAAATATAGAGATATCCTCATTGTATCTTTTCATATTTTGATTCTAGAGGGGGTGTCACTTGATGCAGGAAACTAATGAGAATTAGAGGCTCTGAGTAGGAGGTTGGACTGGCATGTAGTTCCCGATATATGTGGAAATCTTTAATGGTTTTTATCTCTTCGTATGAAATGTGGTCTTGAGATTGGAACTAGATGTTTCACATTATATTTGAATTACTATTTTTAATTTTATCTACAGAATACATGGGAGTCCTAGTGGACTTTTAGGATGAGTCTAAACGTTAGTAATTCATACCTAGTTTCCTTGAGGGTGATCCATGGAGAGGGTTGGATCATTTTGTTTAATATCTTAAATAGATGGTTCATGGGTGTGTTATTTTTATTATAATATCACTTCCTGTGATGTGTCATCAGATTTATGTCTTTGTTTCATTGTGTAACATCACATGTTTTGAACCCAAAAAAAAGTAAAGGAATTTAAATTTTTCTGTTAATTGGGAAGACTATTTTTAGAATCGAGCATGAGAACATTTTATTTCTCAGAGTTTCCACTAAGATGTGATTTTCTTAAAAAAGTTAAATTAATTAAATTAAAATTTTAGAATGAAAATAAATTAAATGATAATTAAATTTGAAAATAATAATAAATAAGTGTTTTAATAATACTAATAATATAATAGTAATTATTATTATTATTATTTATTAGATTATATATTTTAGAGACCAAGGATCTCCCTCTCCTCCTTAGGCACGACATACCTAGCCACTCTCCCCCTGGGTATCGTGTGATGCAGCACCCCCAGGTCGTGACCCCCTACAACATGACACCCTCCATGGATCAACCTCCCTCTATGTGACCTACCTTTATGTGACCTCCCTCCATCCAACCTCATCTCTATGAGAGGTGACACCCTTCAGCTGAACCCTAAAGGTGTGTGACCCCCTCTCCACAGCTCCATCTCTGATTGAAATCTCCATCAGTCTTCTTCAAGATTTTGTTTGAATCATCATGGCATGCCTTACTCTCTCTTCTCCTCTCTATTTCTAGATAAGATTCAATATCCTCGTCACCCTAAAGAGCTCATAAAAACCTTCAGTTTATTTCTAATGTCATTTATTGGTTTTACTTCTATTGTGTGTGGTGTGAAAGGTCCATCAGGACTCCCTTTTTCATCTTCCTGTAACCACCACTAATGGTGAGGCGGTTTAGGGCATTTTGGTTTTTTGCCATTGTTTTAGGGTAAGGTTTTTCTTTGGTTTTTGATGTCACTCAATTATAAATTGGTAGTTTTTTAATTTATGAGTTCATGGTAATTTAGTTGAGGTACATCAGTCCTTTCCACATAGTTTTTATAGTTCTTATAATTTTATATTGAGCTTTGGCCAATTTTGAGGGAACACACGCATATACCCAAGTATGAATATATATAAATATATATATCTTTCATGTACATGTTCCCTCATGGAGTAGGGAACTCGTGAATTTTATTAAGGGATATATATGTATATAAGAAGTTATGTGTGTGTGGAGCAGTTTTGAGTGGTCGTTGATAAATCTGCCGAGTGTTGAATGTTAAATTGTTTCTTCTCTGAGGTAGGGTCACATTCCTTTTCCCATCAATTTTAGTAATGCATTAATTAATTACTTATCTCACTATTATTTTTTTAAATTAATTCAGTATGGTTTTTAGATGAAATTATTCCTTTGATTAAGTTAATTAAATACCTAAATATGTTAAATGATTGTGTGATAGAAAATGTCATGATTTTATAATAAAACTCATCCAAGGGAGGTGCACTATCTTAAACCTAAAAAGTAGTGAGTAGAATTTTATGCTTTTCTTTCCTCTTGTATATTTGTTCCGAGGAAAGTTAGTATGTTTACCCCTTTTTAAATGAGTGTTAAATGTAACTCAATACACCTTATTAGTGTTGGACCACCTTAAATTAGAAATTTCCCACGTAGGCATATGACATGTTTCCAGGACACTTTCCCTTTCTTTTGAGCTTTTTGAATGTAATTTCCTTGGTCTATGGAATTAAATGGAAATTTAATGTGTAGGAAAATGACCTTGTGTCAATGAAACATTCTAAGTGTGTCATGAACCACAATAAGTAAATTGCCTTGTTTGTTTAATCAAATGGATTGCATTGAATTAAAGGATATTTTCATGATGTCTTACCTTCAAAAATGACTTTTCTCGTGTAGAAGATTGGTAAATGTCTAATTAAAACATAACACCTCTAATATTTTGACTTTTATTATAATAGATATTAACCAAGTAGGTAATTTCCCTCTTGACCATGATACATTCTATGTTCTTTCTTGCCACAGTAAATTGGATTTCCTTATTTTGATAAAATGGCATGTTTTGGATGGAATGGAATTTCATAATAGAAAATAATTCCTTGAAATTTTAAATTGATATGACCTTGTTATAATTAAAAGAATTATCATTCTTAGTTGAATCTGATGGCATGGATTTGATTAATTGGTTTATTCATTATGAGTTTTTTTACCTTGATTTATATGGTTTGAAGAGGAATGAAATGCGAATGACAGCATGAAAAATCTATTTTTTTAATTCTATACATGGAAAAACTTTTTTGATTGTTTTATTTAATTTCATTGACGATTTATGGTTCATAGAATGTTGATGTTGTGTTCTTTTTTTATATTCCACTACTTATGAAGGTTCCTAACTCTAATACCTCATTTTATTGGCTTGATCTATATTCTATTCTTGTTATCTTGGGATGTTAAAGTGCTAATAATGTCATGTAATTGTTACACACATTCTTTTTTTCAAAATGAATTTTTCCATTTTGATGGCTTGAATTGTGTCCTTGGCCTACTTTCATACCTTGGGATCTCTCCATGACCTTGATGAAATCAGATGTTTATTTACCGGTATGAAATATTATAAATGAATTTCCTTGTTTTTTATGGCACTTGATGCGGGTCATGAGAGAATATGCGTTCTGTATTAAGGACTCATGGACTCACATGCTAGATGGGTTACGACTTGAAGTGCTAGGGGCGATGCTTTGGCTTGCCGGGAGAGGGATTTTAGGGTAGTTTCTTATACTCTTGAGTGATGCAGGTTCCCTAGGGGAGAAACCATGGATGGACCTTTTGAAAATACGGATACTCCATGCCTTGGGTGATACTAAGTTCCCTACGTTAGATGCCTAGGATAGACTCAGAGTTTACCATGCCTCGCAGTGATACTTGGGACTTCATAAGGGTCACCTTGGATGGGCTTGGTGGTATTAGCTTATATCGGATGTTCCTATTGAAACACATGGGATTCTATCAGATCAACTTAAATTAGCATGAGACTAAACCACTATATTTGATGGATTTATAGAATTGTAATGATTGAATGATTTTGGTTAATTTCTTGTACTATAATTATTTCTTTTATTTGTACTAGATCATACACTTGTGGTTATTCTCCATTTCTTATTAGTATAATTATGTGATGACATGGGAATTAGACCCCAAGCCTAAGAAAAATATTGGTGGTGTACCTCCTTGATTTTTCATGTATACTTTGGCATGTTTATACACTTTATAGCTTGAACTCGTACCTCTTTGAGATGAACGGCTTGGGCCGAAGTAGGTGGTATGGAAAAGGGGTCCGTTTCGGAACCTGGACCAAGGTTTTTTCATTTTATTTGTTATTTCTCTATGATTACCATATATGGAAAACTGTCTAAATTTATATTGCACTGTCTGGATTGGGATAGACACTGGTGGTGTCGGCCTACTGATATTTATATCTCACACCCTACTCGAGGTACCATTTCACTAGGGTACCTGAGCAGTCCAACATGTTTGTAGGTCTCTAAATTTATTGCTTGTACATGGAAGTTAGGTGAAAATGACCGAGATGGAGCTCGGGATGCTCATGGAGATCACCCTTGGGTCTTTACTTCCCTCGCATTATTATTGTACTTTGTTGTCAAACATGTTGTGTTTTTACCGATTTCAAAAATGTATCACCACCATAACATGAACTCATCTATTGTATAATCTGGAATTATCCACTTTTATTAAATTATTAGTTATTGTCTTATGCTTCTTTGTCAATTATTTATTACTATTTTTTCTCTGTCTTTCATTTATTTACTTATTTTACTATTGTATTCTACTTATTCTATATTATACAACTTATCAACTCTGATAAGATGGTAGTCACCCCACTATCACCTTATAAGACCCTCACTACTAGTCAAGAGCCACTGGGGTACCGAGAGACGCGCATGAGGTCATGTGACCCACCAGTCTGGCTACCGTCTTAGAGTTGATCTGGGCCAAGAAGTTACAAAGAAGTATTAGAGATTATTTTTCTTTATATTTTTGTTTTGGGTTGGAAGATAGGAGACTAGGAATGTGTCAGTACTTGGTTAATAGTCATTCCTATGATAGATCACACTACATATGGGAAATGAACAAGTAGACAGGGATGGGAATTAAAGTTCATTTTTTATTATTATAGTTCATATGATTTCACCTCGAGTGATTGGTATAACTTCCACTACTTATAGATTTGTAGATTTTATGGCATTTTACCCTTGGCTTGTTATGTTAAGGATGAATAATTACATGAATCATAATAGGCACATAAGGATTCATATGCCATGTATATTCCATTCCATGTAGCTTCATTCATAGGTTTCATGTTGATATGATTGAGTGACTTGAATTCCATGTCATGTTGTTGGGTGTATTAGAATACCTATTTTATAACCTTCTTAGGTAATAATATTCCATGCTTATGTGCCTATAGCATGTATTCCTTATTTTATCAACTTTTGATGACCTTCTAGTTTTTTATGTAATTAATTACATGGTCTAAATTGATTGGTTGGAATTAAATGGGAGCCAAATTACACTTGTAATGTGTATGGGAGCTTTATGGATTGGTAGACGGCCGCCCATATGACTATACTATTGAACATGTTCAAGTTGTATTGTGAAATGGTTATAAATTCAAAGGGCATAAAAATGGAAATTTTTGTGGTGTCATATGTTTTAGAATCTCATTTAAGGGTACATAAAGCTTCTTTTATATTCTTTGGAACAGAAGGACGATCATTTTCAATTGGTGTGACCTAGATATATGGTCGGTGCTTGTGCTTTCGTATGGCATTATCCTATATAACGTAGCACCCTTAGATCCTAAATTCCTTACCAAAAACCGTGAGCTTTCGGTTATATGGTGTTGATTTCCCTAGTTGGACCCCCTTGATTCGAATAGCCCCCTTGTGTTGAGAGGTGTTCATAACCTTATTGGACTTTATATGGGTGTGATCAACTATTAATGTTTGTTTCCAAATAGCTATATATGCCTCGGGCATGTTCGGTTGTTTCAAAGGCCGCCTGAACCTTTCTGTAAATTAGTAATGGATGACTTGATACGGTGTCATCCAAATTAATGGTCAAATAGGGAAATAAAATGAAGGGTAAAATACCTTGTACATACCATTTAATAATTTAATTCATAGGGAATAAAACCTATGTATAGTAATCAGGATATTTCGGTTGCTCGTGAAATCTCACGATAGTATATGTCGGTGTATAAAGTAAATGTCGAGTGTTTAATGTTGTGATGAACCGGTTGAGTTTAGTGGAATCATTGAGCATTGTATGGTGATTATGGTCCCATCTCATATCTATTGTAGAGTCAATTAGGTGTAAAGAAATCAAGTTCTTTCCAACTCTAGGGATAACTTCCATAGACTCTGGTGTTTTTATATGTTGGTCAGTTTTGTTTTGGTTTTCATGCCAATTTTTTAAACAATTTTATTTTTGTCAGTTCTGACATTGCACACTTTTGATCGGGTACTCTATCTATTACAGTGATGATTAGGAAATTCCTAATGTGGGGAGTGTCATGTTGGTTATATTAAATGCATGTCCTTTCGGGTAGAAGGAACACAACCTTAGAGGACGATTCGGGAATGGTCTGGCAGGCTTAAATTTCTTGAGGCTTCTGAACTTTAAATTGTGCCTATGCTTGCTCAAAAACACGACATAAGTGTGGTTTGAAGTGTATGAAACATTTGAGTAATTTTTTTGGTCTTGAGTGGACTATGGTGGTTAAGCTTCAATGGTCATGGGATTCCTTAGGTGTTAAACGATCGGTTATCAGTTAATTGAAAGTACACCAGTAGGTGAAAAAGAGTTTCTTTCAATGCGATTCGACCAGTTATAGTTCAACTATTATTCTTTATAGTTACAGTGAGGTTGACTGGAAACTGTTCGATGCTATTTTTTCACTCTTCATATGATACGATCATGTCCCTTATCTAGACCTCATCCTTAATACACTAATAGATCATTGTTTTTACACCACGTTGTAGTTTAAAAGTTTTTGGGAAAATTTAGTGGTTTCCCAATGTTGTTCGCTGAATGCGTGGTTCATATCGAGCCTTGGTTAGTCATCAGTGACCATTAGATTCTCATGTAGGAATTAATTTGATGAACTTTAGAGCACCATCCATTTCATCTATCTTTATTTCTAGGACAATTCCACTCTGGGCCCATTCAATGTTCTCATATGGGTGTCTTGTCCTTGTACTGACATCTCACTCAAAAAAATGGTTTATGTACTACATTGTGTTAGTTCCTTTCACTCCAGTTGTTACAATATGAGGTTATCATGGACTTTTTGTTAGGCTTGGTCATTCTTAATTCTATTAACGTCACTGAAATTCAGGTATATAGAATTTGGTGGATGTGCACGTGGTTAATAATAGGTACCTTGGATTGAAGCAACATAATTCAGTTTATAAAACACTAGTCATCTAAGATGAGTGTCTTCTCGAATTATCTTCCTAAGTGACTTGATTAGTTGTCTCTTTTTCAATGGAGAGATCAGTGAAGGATTGTTTTCAACTTGTTTTCATATGTGACGAGTGTAATTTTTTCCGGCCAGGGCTCTGAAGGAAAATCTGGCTTGACATGGGATTTAAGATCAATGGGGAATCGACCACTTTAACCATTTTGGAAATTATATGAGAAGCATCCCTAGAATTCTTAAGGGATTTTATTGTGGGAAACTATGATGGTATAGGTTTTTGTACCGTGTAATTACCTCCTTTAAAATGGTAATTCCTAAGGTGAGAAGTAACTTTTGTCATATATTTAATGAGATGACGATGTCATCATGTCTTGAACTAAATGAGCTCAATTAAGTGTTGTATCAGTGTTTTGATTGGAAAATGAGCATTGTATTAGATCTTAATGGATTATGTGTCACTTTCCTAGTCAATTCTTGAAGGTGGATTGGGAGTTTGGAGATGTAATGCGACCATTTGTGGGAGACTTCATGACCATTTTAGATCGTATGAGGGTTATATTGTTGCCAAATTATCTTGGAGATGAGATGTTCTATGGTGGGAAGGTTATCACATTCTGTTTTTTTTACCAGATGAAAAGGACAAGGAATTTATATTTTTACGTTATCTCGGCACACCGTTTTTAAAACCGAGCATCAGAAATTTTTTGTATTTAGAGTTTAAAATATGATGTTTTTTTCTTAAAGTAGTTAAATTAATTAAATATATAATTTAGAATGAAAATAAATTAAATGATAATTAACTTTGAAAATAATAATAAATAAATTTAATAATAATAATAATATAATTATAATTTTGATGATTATGATGATTATTATTTATTAGATTAGTTTTTTTATATCCAAGTGTATCCCTCTCCCCCTTAAGAGCGACACACCCATCTTCTCTCCCCCTAGGTATCATGAAAAGTAGCACTCCCCTCGTTGTGACCCCCCACAACGTGAATCCCTCCATGGTCATACATCCCTCTGTACAACCTCCCTCTATGCGACCTCCCTCTGTCTGACCTCCTCTCCAGGAGACAAGAAACCATTTAGTCGAACCCTAAAGGCGTGTGACCCCCTATCCACGTCTCCCTCTCCAATTTCCATCTCCACTGTATTTCACCATGATTTTGTTCAAATTTTCCAAGTATGCCTTCTTCTCCCTTCTCCTCTCTGTTTCTAGCCAATATTTGGTCTCCCGGTCATCCTACAAAGCTCTACTAAAAATAAGGTTTATGGATAATTTTATTTTTTGTGTTTCTTCCATTATAGGGTGGTGTGAAAGTTTTTTCATAACTCCCTTGTGATTGTTCCTGCATCTTTCGCCGAAGGCGAGGTGTTTTGGGGCATTTTGGTTCACTACCAATGTTTTGTGGAAAGTTTTTTCTTTGGTTCTTGTTGATGCACAATAATAAATTGGGGGTTCTCTAATTTATGAGTTTCATGTAATTTAATTTAGGTGCATTGAACCTTTCCTCT
This sequence comes from Viscum album, assembly GCA_963277665.1. Taxonomy (NCBI): domain Eukaryota; kingdom Viridiplantae; phylum Streptophyta; class Magnoliopsida; order Santalales; family Viscaceae; genus Viscum; species Viscum album. The sequence goes on along the minus strand of OY728128.1, from coordinate 786,909,609 downwards.
AAGTTTTTCTAGTTATTGTAATTTTTCTTGTGAGTTTTGGACAATTTTGAGGGTGCACATCCATATACTCATGTATGAATATATATATATATATATAAATGTATGTATCTTCTATGTACGTGTTCCCTCATGGCATGGGGAACACATGAATTGGATTAAGGGATATATATATATAAAGTAATGTGCATGCGTGTGGAGCAGTTCTGAGGGGTCGGTGATAAATCTATCAAGTTTGGAAGGTTAAAATGTTTCTTCTTTGAGGTAGGGTCCTATTACTTTTCCCATTAATTTTAGTAAAGCATTAATTAATTACTTATCACATCGTTCTTTATTTTTAATTAATGCAGTATGGTTTTTAGATTAAATTATTCCTTTGAAAAATTTAATGAAATTATTAAATGTGATAAATGATTGTGTGATAATATATATATAATGATTTTATAATAAAACCCCTCTAATGCAGGTGAACTATCTTTAAGCTACAAATTAGTGAGTAGAATGTTATGCTTTAATTTTTTATTGTATGTCTATTGTGTGGAAAGTTATTATGTTTCCCCCATTTTACATAATATTAAATGAAACACAAGACACCTTATTATTGTTGGACCTCATTAAATTGGAAATTTCCCATGTAGGAATATGACATGTTTCCATAACACTTTCCCTAGCTTTTGAGACTTATTAATGTAGTTTCCACTGTCTAGGGAATTAAATGGGAATTGACCATGTAGGAAAATGACCTTGTGTCAATGATACCTCCTAAGTGTCTCCTGAACCTCAATAAGAAAATTTCCTTGTTTTTTTAATCAATTGGATAGAATTTAATTAAAGTAAATGCTCATGATGTCTTGCATTCTAAAATGAATTTTCCCATGTAATAAATTGGTAAATGTATAATTAAAACCAAACACATCTAAGCATTTTCATTTCTATGTATCGTAGATTACCCAATTAGGAAATTTACCTGTTGACCATGACACATTCTGGGTTCATTTTCCACTTTAAATCCAATTTATTTGTTTTGATAAAGTATATATTTTGAATGGAATGGTGTGTCATGACAGGATACCTTTCCTTGAATGTTTAAATAGAGAAGGGCTTGTTATAATAAAATGAATTGTCATGATTTTTTGAATTTAATATCATGTCTTTGATTAATTGGTTTATTCATATTTACTTATGTTCCCTTTTATTAAGTAGTTCTAATTGGAATAAAATGCAAAGGGTGGAATGATCAACACGTTTTTTAAGCTATGTGTAAAAAAATTTGTTATATTGTTTTATTTAATTTCATTAATGACTTATGGTTTGAGGCTTGTTGATGCTATATGATTTTGTTTAAATTCCACTTATTATGTAGGTTACAAATTCATATTCCCTATTTTATTGGATTGATCTATATTATAAGCTAGTTATCATGGTATATTAAAATAGTAATATCGTTATGTAATTGTTACATGATTACATTTATGCTAAATGCCTTATGCCATTTTAATGGATTGAATTGTGTCATTTGGATACATTTGTAGCTTGGGATATTTCCATTCCCTTAATGGCATGAGATGTTTATTTTGATGTATGAAATATTATAAATTCCTTGCCTTGTGATATGTATGTCTTTTTTATGGCACTTAACGCGGGTCGGGAGAGAATATGGGTTCTATATTAAGGACTCATTGACGGAACCACATGCTTGATGGGTTACAACCTGACGTGCTAAGGGAGATGCTTTGGATTCCCACGTCATGGATTATTGGTAAGTTTCTTATTCTCCTGAATGATACTAATTTCCTATGGGAGTAACCATCGATGGACCTTTTGGAAATACAGCTACGCCATGCCTTGGAGGATACTTGGACCCCTATGTTAGATACCTAGGACAGACTCAGAGTTTACCCTGCCTCGTAGTGATTCTTGGGAAATCATAAGGGTCGTCGTGCATAGGCTCAGTGGTATTGTCTTATATCATATGTTCCTATCGTGAATCTTGGGATTCTTTTAGAACTCCTTAGACGGGCATGCGACTCCACCAATAGATTTGATGGATTGATTGAATTGAAATGATTGATTGATTTTGGTTAATTGATAATGCTATACTTGTTGCTTCTATATATACAAGAGCATGAATTGTAACTTTTCTATGTTTCTAAATAGCATACATATGTGATGACATGGGAATTAGACCCCAAGCCTAAGCACACGCTTGGGGTTCCACCTCCTTAATTTTCCATGTCTACTTTGGCCTATGTATACACTTAATTCCATGCAATAATACCACTTTTAGATGCTCAGCTAAGGATGAAGCAGGTGGTATGGGATGGGGGTCCATTTAGGAACTTGGACCACGGTTTTGTCATTTTATTTTTTATTACTCTATGCTTACCATATATGTCACACTATCTAAAATTATATAGAACTGTTTGTATTGGGCAAGAAACTAATGGTGCTAGCCAATTGAGGTTTATATCTCACACCCTTCTCGGGCCGCCATTACACTAGGGTTCCCAAGAAGTCCTACATGTCTGCAGGTCTTGGGAATGATTTCTTGTACTTGGAAGTTAGGAAAAAAGGATCGACTTGGAGCTTGAGATGCTCCTGGAGATCACTCGTGGGGATTTACTATCCTCTCTTTATTATTGTACTATGTTGTCAAGCATGTTGTATTGTTTATTGCTTTCAATTATGTATCATCACCATGATATGCACTCATCAATTGTATAATCTGGAATTAGTCAGTTTTATTAAATTGTTAATTATCATCTTCAGCTACTTTGTCAATTATTTATTAATTTCTCTGCTACGTAATTTATTTATTTACTTCTTCTGATGTTGAATTCTACTTATAATCGGTTATACTAATGTGAAACTCTAATAATAGGGTATTGTCTCTACACTGTCACCTCTTGAGACCCTCACTACTAGTTGTAATCCTCTAGCGTGTGAGGAGACATGCTTGAGGTCATGTGACCCACTGGTCTAGCTACTGTCTTAGAGGTGTGTTGGGCTCGGACATTACACATTGGACTTCATTGATTTCTTGAGGAAAGAAACTTATTGTTATTGATTGGTTCAAGGTTTATCATGGGCAGGAAGTGTCTTTAGGATTCATAACCTTATTCCCTAATGATGTTGTTATCCACAAGATCATTAATGGTGATCCTATATGGGTAGATCTAGGATACATGATGTGTAGTTAAACTCTATGTATTCAAACTAAAGTTGGAGTGGTACTTGGGGATGTGAAGCTTAGGAAATGTGATTCCTTGAGGGTTCTCATATAAACAAGGTAGGCATGTGTGATATATTTTAGATTGGATATGAAAATATATTAGGATTTAAATATCTAGAATATGGTTTTAGGTATATTTATGTAGGATTCTATATCTTCTTAATTGTGAGGCACATTGAGTGGTCATGGTACTCTGGACAATTTTGATGGGTATGACCCAACATGTGCTTAGCCCTATCAGTTTTTATAACTCCTTAGGAGCATTAAAAGAGAATGGGTGAGTATTTTTGGTCTAATATGGAACTATTTGGTATTATTCATGTGAAAATACTTATGGCATAGTTGTGATTTTGTTTTTGAAAAAATGTATCATGGGTGATTTTGGTTGGAAAGAGATGGCATGCTTCAAAGAAAGGTCAGATACTTCATTTGGGTGGTGTGTGTTAGCTTATGTGAGATTTAGATTCCTTATGGGTGAAACATCATATATACCATTTGTTTTCAGACATGAAAAACTCATAATAATAAAGAACTTCCTTGACCCCACTGATTTTAGGTGCACCTTTACAATCATGGTGGGATTATGGGTCAGAATTTTGGGGTTGGAATGACATTGGATAGTGGGTGGCCATGTGTTTTACATTGATTAATTAATTATGAATAAATAAGATCGGAAATCCCAAATTGGTCACACATGATTCCTTAGGACACTTGATCAATGATAGATTATTGTGATTCAATGATTGATGAGTTTTAATAACTTTCTTGTGGGTCTAGTAAACTGAGGATTATTCTAGGGATGGAGGTATCCCTACAAAGAGAGGTAAAATCTTTGGTGGATAACCTATGATGAAACAATCGATATGAATGGGAGTTATTTATAAGAATTATAATTTTTTCATAGTCCTTGAGTGTGGATCACAAAGACATAAATTTTTTCCATGGTGACAGGTCTTGTTGGGTTGCGATCGAGGTGTGAGGTAAGAAAGTACATGTGTTGGGAAGCTTTTCAGTGGTTTATTGATGGAGGGGATCCTCAATATGAGTTTATAATCAGTTTTAGTCATGGATTAAATTCACACAGGTAGAGAACAGGTGATGAGTTATGTTTTGGGTTGGTTCTTGTGAATGAGAGTGTTTTTTGACATCCAATCATCTTGTTCGTGGATAGATAAATCATGGGATCAGGTGTTCAGTTTTTCATCAAGTGATGTGATGATAATACCACAACTATAGTGGGGATAGAAAATCCTACCATAGTGATATGACTTTCAAGTGGTAGGTAACATGGATGTGGGGGATTGTCAATTGGATGGTCATTTTGGCTATGAGATGTTCGACGGTAAATGGATTGATTTTTAGTAAGATTCTTTAGTAAGATTCAAGTATGAATTTAGTTACAAATGGGGTGGATTCCAAACATCATTCAAGGGATATGGAAGAATTATGGAAATATGTGCATGATTGGGTCATGAATGCCTTGACTCTTGCAATAATTCAAGATGGATTTTTTAGTTTATTGGTGACCTGATCAAGGGAATCACACAAGGTTTTAGGTACATACATCTGTGTGGGTTCTTGGATGATCATGTGATGCCTCCATGAGTATGGGTACAAAGATTTGGTATTCTTATAATGTGTTGCTGGTGGAAACCAATCGAGTATTTGAGTACATAATTTTGGATGTTATTGGTATTTTTGGGAGTTGGTTATGGATTTCAAGGTAGAGTTAGCATGCTTTTGTTATGCCTATATGGTGGAGGCATGTCCATTTTGGGTTGAAAGTGGGAAATAGTTGTTGATACTTTAATTTTACCCATGATATCTCTTATGTTAAGGTTTAGTGTATTGGAAACCAGGTAGAGTGGGTCATTCGTACTCTATAATCATTTTTTGATAAGCAATTATAATGGTGGAGAGAACCAAATAGCATAATTGAATGTAATGAATTGGGTTATACAGTGGGGAGAGACATTATTTGAATGATATATTTGGAAATAACCTGATTACACCATGGGTAAATAGATGTGGGTAGGATCTATCTCTATATTTTGGTGGTGGTTATGGGTGGTGGTTTATGTTATAGTAAACTGAGCTCATTCTTTAGAGTTGAGTTGTGGAAGCTCATTTGAAATTTGTAAGTCTGGAATGATGACTTAGTCATGAATTGACTACCTATGTATTTTGGAGCTGATGAGAGAATGTATGAAAAGACTACTCATGGATGATAAGTATTATGGTGTGGATATTGTAATAAACTTGGTCTTTGGTGGGACTTAATTCAAGAGGGAAATTCTAATTTTGAATTGGTTGATGGATTGGAATTTGAAATAAGATTCAGAAATAAATTTCAATATTTGGAACAACAAATATGTTTTTTAGAAATTTTATGATCTCTAGGTGAAGTATTAGGGTCTTGGTGGAGTCTCAAGAGAGGTTTGGGTGGGTGTTTCATCCAAAAACGTTGCAAACTACCAGCTATCTTGGGGTGTTTAGCAGTAAAAAGTGATACTTATAGCATCCACTTTCTCATCGATATGGATTTTAAGGTGATAAATGACATTTCCCCCTTAAATATTAAGGGGTCAATCACCTACTCCCCTTCTTCTTTTAGATGAATAGACCATGGGTCTTGTCCCCTTGGTTCCATTATCCAATATCCTTATATATGAGGTTTTTTTTGCTTCTCAAGGTGATGGAAGGTATGTATCGCCTTTAATTAGTAATGGTTAATCCTCTTCATTCCTTGTTATGTTTTCTAATTGGTTGTTTTTATGTATTCATTGGTGATTCCACTAGAGAATGGTGGAATCACTTGATTATAAAGGGGGATTCCATGTATCTTTTCTATAATGTGTTCTGTAATTCCATTTTTAATTCACTATTTACAAATTTAGAAATTTATGTCAACCTTTCAAATTTACCTAAGTTTTTGGATTAAATTTAAATTAAATTTTTTTTTAAATAGTTCCCAATTAGAGGTATTTCACATGACTTAGTGTTGGGGTCCCTTGTGGCATTCCTGCGAGTTGTTAGTCATGGTTCTAATGTGATGGGGTCACCAATGAGTGAAACAACAGTTTCTTATCTTTTAAATTAAACATTTAAATTAATTATAATTCTTTAATTTGATTAAATCTTGGTATTTTGTATAATATAGGATCATGTAAGGTTGATAAGGGTTTATTTGGGCATAGTCAAGGTTGAATGATCTAAGGAATTCCATGGAAGAGATGTTAGCCTTTGAAAAATAAATAGAAAATCTTATAATGAGGTAGGTGGATGAATGACATGGATTCCATTGGGTTTCCCTTGTGAATGTTGTGGGATGAACTCCACGTGTTTAAATTGGTTTTATGATAAGGAATTACTTAAGTGTTTTTTAGGATTCCAGTCAGGTTTATTAATTTGAATTCCCTAGAAACTTGGTTCATTTGAATTAGTTTAGATAAGGGAAATCTTGTATTCCTTGGAATTACATGGTTTGTACAGAAGCTAATTTCATGGATATCTCATATGGATTATTGATTACTTGATTAGATTGGAATATAAGGATCATGACTTAAAAAAAAACATATTCTAGTGGTTTTGAAATAAAATTCATAATCGATTATATTCTTATTTTAGATTTTTACAGTGTTATGGAAAATCTTACAAAGTAGAACCATACATTACATTTATACACTTATACTCAGTATCCATTTTTTCCACCAAAATGAAACTCCATTAAAATAAAACTTGATTTATTCTCAAAACCCACCTTCAATAATTTCATCTTGACATCTTCTATGTCCTTACAAATCTTAAGACTTATGAAAAACATTCCAAAACTTGGGATGATCACAAAAAAGATTCATAAGGGAAATAAGAAAAAAAAAAGAAACCATTATTCTATGGATACTTATAAACTCATGAAAAAAATCATAAGGTTGTAGTTTTCTCCCAGAAAATACAAACTCTTTATCTTACCTCATGAAATCGTAAGATTCCTATAAGAATCCATATCAATCGTAAATCATAAAGGTAACTTGGGGAATCCAAATAATTCATACATTATATATTTTATGACTATATAGGGAGTAACCTTAGAGGTTACATTTGGAAAACCCATCATAGTATATTCCCTTAATATCTTAAGAAACACCCAACCACTTAACTCTTTCTCATTTCCCAATGCATTGGAGAGAAATCACAGGATCACCCACCCATGGATTATTATGGAATCACATGTATTCATACACTATTCAAAATAAACAAATCATAATAACAACACATAAATAATGAATAAAATAATAACAACAATACCCCCTTGAAATCTCTTTTCCTTTTTATAAAGCCACACACTCAAAAATGAAAACACTTTATTTAAAAATAAAAGTGTCAAATTTTAAAATAATTATCAAAACATTTAAGAAAAAAAAGTGAGAAATTCAGTTCATGGAATATATATTAAATTAAACATTCCTTTTTTATTTTTTAAATATAATTGAAAGATTAACATTAAAATAGTTTCTTGAAATAAAGTCCAATATAAATATTCTTTTATGAAAACATTTGAGAGAAATTCATAAGTAACCATTTTAAAACATTTATTTCAATAGAAATAAAATCATAATTACCATTTTGAAACAATGGAAATAGAATAGAAATATTAAGAAGAATAAATCTTTAAAACATTTAAAATTATGTTTTTAGTTAAAAATTCCCTAAAATTGTGTTTGACTCATCACGTACAATCTTTATCTTCATTTCCTCCAGATGATCAAATTTGATTAACACCTTAACACCTATAAGTATGGTGTTATAACTAAACTACGGTCTCTTGAATTTGAGGAGGTATTGTAGGAAGGGGTTTGGGTAAATCTTGTCAGAACCAAATGGTTTTTGAAGTGTAATGAATAGAGATGAATGGGTTCCCTTTTATAGGAGAGTGGGGGCACTCTTGGGATTATCAAAAAAATTAAATTAATATAAATTCATTTTCTATTCAAAATGGATAGAAAATATATTATTTATAATATGGTATTATTTTGGATAAAAATATATTCATTCAATTAAAATTGGACAAGTTTTGATTATTTTTTAATCCTTGTATTTTTTTTAAACCTTTTAATTAATACCATTTTATCAAGTAATTTATAATTTGGGGGTCAATATAATTACCATAAAATTCCAAAATACCAATTAATGGGTCATTAATGATATTTATATTTTTATCTAATCCTTTTGGATATATCGTATATTTTTATTAATTTTATATCATTTAATTAAATATTTTATTTTTTAATATATTAATTATGTTAATTTTGACACTATTTATTGCTTGGATTTTTTAAAAATCCTAAAAAATGGATTCCTTAAAAAAAATAATACTTTAACTTATCACTAAAATGTCAAATGCAATCATAAAATTAGTTTATGGAATTAAATATTTCAAATTATATTTATTTTACTATATCAATATCATTTATATGAATCTTCTTTTAATAAATCAATTTTTGCATCATCATTGTGTGACACTTAAATTTAATTATTTTCGTCTAAAATTTATAAATAAATTCTCATGATGTAGATAAACATTTTATATTTAAAATTACTCTTTATAGTCGAATTTCTCTTCAATATAAACCCTATATTAAAAATTATTTACTTAGTAGAAATATGAGAATGACATTTTTAACTTATCTTTAAATAAAATATAATAAATGTCATATTTTTTCCAAATGGAATAAAAATGTTATAATTTTTTCCTATGGTTGATTTTGGTCAAAACCTACCCATTAAATGAAATTGTGAAACTATTAGTGTAATTATATAATATTATAATATTATTTTTAAATCTAATTACCTGAAATCCTTAGTCATGGTGAATAAAATACTAAAGATACTATTCAATAAAAAAAATTATCCTATTAGACAAAAAATTTCATACGAATTACAATCGTTAATACCCGTTTTTGAAAATTCAATTCATATAAGTGGATAAATTATGTTTAACACTAATCCCATGGATGTGGTGAGAAGGATGGTAAAAGATATGTTCATAATTTCAAAAGGTTTTTATAACTAATTTCAATATTAAAATATTCCAATAAAATAAATTGGATTAATACATGTATTATTGATCTATTGTAAAATTAAAAGATTAGTTTAAAGTTCAATAATTATTTTAACAAAAAAACTATTTTTAACTATAATGCAATGTGTTGCAATATTTATCAAAAAATAAAACGTTTCAGAAAAATACAAAAAATCCATCCTAAGATAATTATGATTTTACAAACACAAAAAAATAGTTTATTTTGAAAAAATTAATTTATATATATAAGTGTCAAAATATATAATTAAAATAAGTGCACCTTCAAAAGTTAGTAAAAATTCCTATTTTAAAAAATACTACTTTTATTTGTAAAATTGGAGTTGTTCTTTTATCATGTCTAGAAAACACATAAGACGAATGTTAAACAATAAATTCTATAATATAAATATATGTATATATATATATTTCATTAGTATAATCCAACAAGAGTGATTTATTAATTTATTAGTATAAGACACACTTTTGCACATTTAAATAGTTTTTCAGAAAAACATTTACTTTTATTTAAAAAAGGGTTTTACATTAATTCATAATTAATTACGCACCAAATAAATAATTTTATTATCATTTTTAAACCATATTTTAATAATTCATTTAATATTATTTATTTCCATCATTATAAAGGTTAGGTTTTAATGGTAACATTAAAATAGATTTTTAGTTGTTTTCTTAAACTCAATGTGGCATATCATGTTCGCTATTGAAAATAGTGTTTAATTTTAAAAACTTAGGATGTTACACGTAATTCCCAGTTGATCCCTCTTGTATTCTATATTATTTTCATTGTCAATATTGTCTTAGTTATGAATCATAGAACTAGAATGAGTTTTGAGATCTATCACTATAACCAGGGATATCTAGAATAGGCCGAAGAATATATAACCGACCAATTATTTAATAATTGAGGTTAAATACAAAATATTAAAAATATTTTTTTACTAATGAGTAATATATAAATATATATATTTTCTATGTAATTTGAAAATATTTTTTGTGACTTATATATAAATTTTGTGTGATTATAAAAATGTTAAGTGATAATATATGTGTATATATATATAATGTGTTATAAAACAAAAAAATATATTTTTTATTTTGAAAAATAAATATTTTGTATTAATAAAATATTTCGATGGTTTAAAAATACACAATATTTGTTTTGAGGCTCATTTTATAATTTATTAATATATTTGATAGCTTTTTTTATTTAAATTTTATTCAAAAAATGTTTATATCAATTTTACTAGAAACTTTTTTATATATTAAATAGTTTTGAATTAGTGTGTGTTATAAATTCTGATAATCATGGAAAGACGTGACATGTTTCATATTATTTTTATAATGAACTTAATTACCAGGAAATATTTTTAATCCATCAATTTATCAGTTAATTTATTGGTAACCAATTCATTATAATGGTAATTTTTTTAAACTAATAAATTATGTAAACAAATACTTTTAGTACAACACTAATTAATTAATATTATTTTTTTCAAATATATAATGGTCTTTATTCCTATATTTCAAAGAGATAAGAATATATTATTTTTTATATTGATATATGGCCCATATTTCTTGGGTCTTAAAGTATGGTTCTTCTATTATTAATTGTGGGCCCTAATTTTTCAAAAATATATATATTTAAACACTTTGTGAAACTATATCTAATAATAAATTATAAGGATTAAAATTTATTTGATGAATTATTCAACCTCCAGCACATCCCAAAAAATTTATTCAACTCCCTCTATAGATCTTCCTCTTTTTAATAGGTTGTTTTTCAAAACCTTAGAATTCAAATAAGTATAATGGAACTCTTCCTTTCTGAGACACTTTTTCAAAAAAAATTATATTTGGTTTTTCATATCATGTCTTATTTTATAACTGGTGAATCGTAGTAATATTATCTAGGGGAGTCGTATAATTATTTTTGGAATTATAATTCACAATAAAACTAGATAATTTATATGGTAATAAGGAAAGCATGAGGTCAATGCACAACTTTTCAGGTATCCTAAAACCTATGTTTTAAACACACTCAATATATCCAATCATCTTTATTAAAAATGGTCCATCTAGAACACCTTATCTAGGAATTCACATTAAAATTAAATTTGAGTTCTTTTACCTCTCCTATTAAGATTTATTCTGATAAATATATTTGGTATGGGATAATATGTTGATCACATCATGGTTTTCATAAATATTTTGTATCTCACGGGAGTATATGGGAACATGATGAAATATAAATCCAATTGTTTTTCTAAATATTTCTATAAGATAAATTTTTCATCCTCGCTATCCTTCTTAGAATGATATTTCTCTAGATTAGGGGACTCCATCAGATAGAACTTCTTCTCATGGAATAGTTCTATATTTAATCACTAGTTCTACTCTTGGAAGTTCATGTCACTGAAGATATTATCTTTCTCCAATATTTATTATATAGATAATTTCATGGTCATATAATTTTCAATATTTTATAAAAAAATGAAATTATGATTTATTAATTTTTATTTATTACCAAAATATGACGTAATAAATTTTACGTATTAGTATACCACTATTTTTTTGAATCCCAATAACCTTCAATATTGAATTAAATATATCCTCCTATAATGATATTCAAGTATCAAGGATCCATATTTCTAATATCATAACCTCAATGGGGGATTGAAATGTTATTCAATGTTATTTGTCTAGGAAGTCTTTCTAGCTATATAAACTTGCAATTCTGTGATTAGTTGAGTTGACTCCCCAAACATTAAATCTAAAAATCATATTTACTCAACATGTTCCTACTAGTTGAACCATGTATTGGGGATGAAATCAACCCCTGAGGATAACATGGTTAAATTGACCTAAAACATTAGTTAAAAACTCACAGAAAATTTAATATACCTAGATTGAGGCCAAGAAATTACTTTGAACTATGGTCATAATTTATGTCAAGTGTTTAAAGGTGTTTATAAAAATATATTTCCAAGAGTTTTTTTATCTTACAAGTAAATATTATTTATTTTATCATTTTACATGCTTTTTAATATTATATGTATTTTATATATTAACTAACTATGGCTTGATAAACAAAATTTTTCAGAATACATTTATTTTATTTCACCTTACTTTCATTTTATTTTAATAATTTTATATGATCATGATTAAATATCAAATAATCATAGATAAATAAACATTTGATAAAAATAAAATAAATATAAGGTGTTATCTTGAGAATATATTATTAATTGTTTTATAGATTAGATGACGAACCATCAATTGACCCAAGGGGAATAAATCTTTGAGCTATGTTTTTCTCAAGTTACAATATTCAACATTAAACCTTTGTATCTCCCTGGTTATTATCACCTCAACTCTATTTTGAATTGTCTCTAATTTCATGGTAGATCCATACTTAACATATGTTTACTCACATATAAGTATAGAGAACCAGGTTCAGAGGTTAAGTAAAATAAATTGTAGACATGCAATCTCATACATTTTTAGTAGATGATTGGAAGATGCACATTTTTAATTTAATAAAAAAATTCACAAAATCCCATGAAATAATAATTGAATTAAAAGAAACTCAACATATAAATAGGTCTGTTAAGCTAATGATCATCCACACATGAAAAAATATGTATTTAAATCTAATAAGAATTCATTCCAATGTTTTCTTTATTAATATTGAATTACTTAATTAGTAAATTAATTACATTGTCAATTAATGAGTTAATTTTTCTTAATTTTCCAATAAAGTTGTCCTTTATATTCGCATCCAATATAATTTTAAATAAATTTAATTAATTTTAGTTAAAATTAATTATGTACATGGCATGTATAAGAAGCAACACAGCATTCATCATTCCAATTCTTCCTTTAACCCATTTATGAAATTAAATTTTTACATGGAATGTGACTAATACTTTGTATGGTCATTATCATGTACATTATGCATACACAAAATTTAGGCCTATATGGACTTCTGTTGTATATACATTCATTTTTTTAATGTGTCACATCAGATATTCTTTGAAAACTATGATGAAAACATCGATTATCTTGAATATGCATATATCATCAATATTATTTTGACATAATACAAGGTCTTTAACTAAACTTGATGTAGTTCACTTTAATAAATTTCTCTTCTTTTTGACACACACTACACACCTAGGGACTCATCATGTTTTTATGGGTTTTTAGGTTTTATATGGAATATACAACCCTCTACATATTGTGTACTTCACATATTTTCATGTCTCTCAAATGGAAATCATTACATAACTGTATTTTTTTACATGTCTTGAACTTTGATCACATGGATTCCACTAATATTATGTGGTCAAACGGTGTGGGTTTCATGGATTATATGTAAGGTAGATTTCTGACTTTCCCAATAAATTTTTGTTCCACTTGGAATTAAATAATATATCAAACCCTTATCTAGTAACCCGGAGACTATATATTGCTTTATTACATTAGAATAAGATTCAAGGAATCATACCCTAAAGTACTGAATAATTTAGTAATCTTGGTAAACTAGATACTTAAATGATTCTCATATTACATTTGAATATAAAAATTACAACATTGTTTGAGAATATCAGAATCCCCTCTAAAAAATAATTTAACATCATTCTTATTACACTTCAAATATTCCTGGGAAAGGAAAACAAATAAGGGTAATATAAAATTCTCAATAAAAATTATGTATAGTTTAATTTACCATGAAATATTAAGAATAATCAACATAGAAAGTTAAATAACTTAACACACAATCCATTTAAATAATTTTACTATCACAATCAATATGAAAAGGTAAATAAAAAAATTACATTTAATCAATAGAATGACTATCATAATAAGATAAGCCATAATCAATATGGCATGGTAAATAACCTAAACCAAGTGTCATTTAATCAATAAACTGAGAATCAAATGCATCAAAATATAATATCATTGTGAAATATAATTTATAATAATAACTGAATTCTCAATAATGTAAATTATTAATTATAATATTTCATGATCTCAGGCCTCATGGTTCCTCTAATTTTAATATATTTCTTGAGAAATTTTAAAACTAATTGATAGGTATACAACAGAAACCCATTTAGCTATGTTTATCCTATTGATTCATCTCATTAGACTACCAATGCGTCTAGGGACTATCTATAATTGCAACCACCCATATCTGTATGTCCAAATAATTCTTCATATATCAACAAATTAATTTAAGTCATGGATAATATGACTTGTCAATAAATATTCATATTGAGTATAGAATATAGATTTGTCAATTTTTCCTAATTAATTAAATAACATTCAATGTAAAACACCATATGTTTAAATGATATATGATTTAATCAATAAGTATATCAATGATAAATAATATGGATATTTAGGGGAAATTTAATGTCCAATAATCACAGGAAAGTGGATATTTTTATAAAAAGTAAATGACTACAAGAATAAATCAAGAAAGTGAATTTAAATACTTTTCTTGGTTAAAAAATCAGAAACCATCCATATAATTAATAATGATGGTATCAATCCATCATATCCCCTATAGAGTATAAGTAAAATAAAGGGTTGTTGTCATTAATGAAGGGGATAAACATAAAAATATATTTAAAACATTCATGAGAAAAATACACTTTTAACTTTAAAAATCACATTTTCAAACTGAAAATTTGTAGAATATTAGGAAAAAATTATTTTAAAAATAATATTTCAAAATTTTAAAGGAATCTTAAAGGAAATTAGTCATCATAATAATAGGATATTTTTTACATGTTGTATAAGTTAAAAAACAATCCTTTCACACTATTTTATAAAGGGTGAAAATCTCCTCATTCATAAAGTGATAATAAGATTCCTTTCAATCCATTTTTTTAAAGTAAAACATGGGAAAAATTAATTTTTCAAAAAATATGGAGAATTTTAAAACATTTTTTATATCATTTTCTAGGTACAAGTATATAGAAGGAAACGGATTATCAACGAAAGAGAGAAATGATGTCAAATATTATTAAAAACATTTCTCAATCATTTTAAGAAAAAACGTATAAAATAGTATTATTATTTGAATAGGTCATGAATAACAATAGGAGAATAAAATGGAAGGGGTTATTAGAAAATGATCGAATAATTTCTTTCAATTGATATTAATTTATTAACAATCTTAATCAAAATGATATTTCGAAATATGATATTATAAAGATCATAATGTTGAAGTAAGAATTAATAAATGGATAAATTATATGTATCAAATATAAATCCTCATAAAAAAGTTGAAATATAACATAACATATTCAAAATCATTAACACAGATAATCTTATAATGTCAAAGACAAAGAAGATTCAATATAACCCAATGAAAAGGAACTGAGTTAAGAAATTATTTACCACTATGTTTTTTTAATTTCAAATCCCCTTAGATGAAATAATTCAAATTAGAAAATAAAATAACATGAATTATTAAGGAACCGTGATATTAAAAACCAAACCAATTTTATATATTCCATATTAAATAATTTAAGTTAATAACATTAAAATATACCTCAATTAATTGATATTGAGAAAAATCCTCTTACCTCATGCTCCCTTTTGGTTGAATGTGATTTGAACTCTAGAATAGTGGTTTTTATATTGTTATAAATTTACACTAGAACAATGTTCATATATATAATAACATATATTATCCTCTCATAACATATTTTAACCCATTATTTATTAATAATTCATTATTTTCATTATTTTGGGTGTTATTTTCCTTTTTTCCTCATGAATGTTCTATCATGAATGATCGTATTATTGGGTACAGGATATAGATTCATAATCTTCATAATGATATTAATGTTATAAATATCATTTTTTCATTTGATTAATTTTTATCAATACCCTAATGGATGAAAGGGTAAGGAAGTGTATGAAAAGTTAATTTTCAATAATAAATATAATATAATATATATTTTATATATTTGATAAATTTATCCTTATTACATTCCATGTGAAGCATAAGTGAACAATGAATCACATCACTTCGTGAGGTAGCAGTCCACTGTACACACGATCGACATTATTGTCTTTTAAATGAAATATAAAGTATGAATGTATATGTGGTATTATAATTAAATAACTATGATAATATAATTAATATCAGACACATGTTATAAATCTATTATTATATAAATTATTTAAAGGTGGTTATGGAATATAAATTACATCGATTCATGAGGTGGTAGTCCACCATACACACAATCAATGGTTTAATTTCACAATTGATGGAATGGGAGATGGATATTGTTAATGGAATTAACATAATAACATATTAGTATATTCTAGACAGTATTTTTACTATATTATCATAATTAAATAATAATTTTTGTAGGTGGAGGAAGTAATAAAACGAAAATTCTCCTTTAAGAATGTTTCCTCTTCTTTAGGGAGCTTCATTTGGTTAGCACTAAATGTATTCATAATAAATAATTCTAATAAAAAATGGTTTTAGGATATTTTTATGGGAGTAAGTGATTTGGCTTAGTATTGTCTAAAACAAATGGATTTTTAAGTTTAATGGGGTAGTAGGTATGTCGCCATTTATAAGTGGTGGATAGGACACACATAGAATATTTTAAAATAATCAATTACATCCATGTTTTTATCATTCCAAAATCCTCCAAAATGAGTTATTATCAACACTTATAGGTGATAAGGTTAACATATTTATATAAAATGGGTATTTTAAATGTTTACAGATCATTTTTAAACTTTATCTTCTAAGTTTAACCCCTTGGTAAATTTGTTTTTACCTTAACCGTATTAATTAAATATTACTGCTTTAAAAATTAATGATGGTAAAAAAATAATTTAATTTTTAGATAACATATGTTATTCTGATTCCAAATATGTAATACATTCTTAAAAATTCAATTCATATATGTTGCATAATCAAATTTAAAATTTCACCCACATACGCAACAAAAACGATTTTTCAAAGAAATAATTCTCATTTGTATATGAGGTTTTAATATAAAAATTAAATTTTAAATTGATTGAAATGACCCAAAATAGTTAAATTGTAATATAATTTAACTACTTTTTCTTTAAACCCAATTTAATATTTAGTTTATCCAAGTGAATTATTTTAATTAAAATGTAGTTTTCAATAAAAACTATATTTTAAATATTCATCAAAAAATGAAACATTTCTAAAAAATCCAAAATTTTCATTGTAAGATAATTTTTATTTTATGATTTATAAAATTAATTTCATTATAAAATAAATTTTATAAATTTGTAAAAAATTAATTTTAAATTATTTACGCAAAGTGAAATTAAACCGTCTTTGAGAAAAAAATATTTTTTAGAATACATTTATTTTTCTTTTAAATGATTATTATATTTTTTATAATCAATAGATAACCATAATTTTTATAATTTACATATTATTAATCATAAATTTCAATTTAATGGCTAGGATATATTGGTATACTATATTATGCTTCATTTTGACTCGGGGTTGCATATTCTACAATCTGTCAAAGAGATTAAATTTATGGAAATATATTTTATGGTTTTTTTAATCTCAATCTTGAATGCCACATGCTCTATTGAATAAAATTATCTCATATTACAATTTTAGGTTGTTATATTACCCCCACATTAAATAAATTTAATCCTCACAATTTGGTCTTATGATTAGAAATAAAGGGTTTTATATTTGAAAATTCCTTTATTGAAAACCAAAAATATTGAAATGCTTAATAATATAACCTCTTAATAAGATAGAAACAAAAGAAAAAAATCATATATAATAACACATAACAAGGATTATAAGTATGATAAAATTGTGGGAATGGGAAGATATAGACATGGAATAAAATAATAAATAATTATAGTGAGTGATAGAGATCATTGATCGCAAGAAAGTTAATGTTCAATAAAAAGTTAAGGACCTCAAAACCATAAATCAATGATGATTTTAAAGTCCATTTTATTCATCATATTTTAATGTAATAGTATAAAAGTTTTTTCAATATCCCTTTCTAATATTTGAGGAATTATTTAACTATCTAAGGAGATGAGGAAATATGGTTACTTGATATGTTTATATTTCATAAGCACAATTTCATCCTTTGGTTTTGATTTGATCAATTTCTACTTAAAATACTACTCCATTAAATTAGTATCCAAAATTTAATTTTTTACTCCTAAATTAATAAAATTCACTTTTAAAATATAGTATGATCTAAAAATTTTGAAAACTATTTCTGCCTATAAATAAAAATTTTCCAAAACCAACATGGTTAGCACAAGTTAACCAATAATAAATTAGTTTATAAACCTCAAAAATAAAACCAATGGTTCATCAATAAAATTTATTCATCAAATCATTTAACTAAAAACAATGATATATTAACAAGGACATCATGTATGACAATGGTAAGGGTTACCATTATCATCCTCTGGTTATGGGCTCAAGCCCCAAAATCATTCAAGACATGATGGTTCGTCACTTGTTATGTGGGTTATCCTTTTTCTATAACCATAATAATATAAGTACTATAACATTCACAAATTTTAATAACCCATAATTAACTCAATATAAATAATAAGATAAACCCTAAATGGTACCAATACATTTAAACTTATTCCTCAAAAAAGTCTGGTAATTATTTCTTAAATAAATTTTTCATATACTAAACTAATAGGTTTTATTCCCATAAATGTTTTCCAAAAGTATCCATAATCATTTTATATTCCTACCAAACAAATTTCCAAAAGGGTGTATTAATATTTTGAACTTATGATCAGTCATAAACTCATAATCTGATGATAGTATACATAAATATTAAATTAATGAAGATATATTTGATTCTAAATTTTATACAGTCCTTAGTTGATTTAAAATTCTTATAAAAAAATAACATTGGGAAAAATACTTCCAAAATTTAATAATTGAATCCTAATAAATAAATACTCAAACATATTAGTTCAACATAGGTCATTCCTTGATCTAGGGTCTAACCATTATAAGAGAGAATTAATTTGAATAATTTTTTGGTTCCCCACATTTATGAAAATAAACTATAATTTTATCCCTAAGATGATATTTATCTCTTTCCATTGTACTCTTCATTTTTTTCTAAGAAATTCATTGCTCTATTACCTTATTTTCCACACATAAAATATTTTCTCATTTATTTTAGACAATTTCTTAGTTTTATCTTTCTAAATTTTCTGACATTATGTAAATCAATACTTCTTTCATCTATGGTCTCCATCAATCGAGATCTTAGCGAACTCCATCATTTTTTTCTTTAGAGAGTCCAAGAGTTGGTTATGGTATAGGATGTTAATAATATTTTGGGAAAACAAATTAGGAATAATCACAATATATTTCATCATATTATCATTCCATTTGGTTTCTCTAAGCCATTACATTTTCCTTCATATTCAATATTAACATGATTTCTTTTCTTTCTATCCATTGACTAAAAACAAAAAACATAATGTGAGAAATAATAATTTTAGTGGAAAACCCATATAGTAATTTATAGGATGTCTAAATCATAACATATTATTTTCAATATGACACGCCTTAGTTTTAACCTATATTATTCATTTTCATCATATATTCAAATGCATCAAAATTATTTTTAAATAAAATGTGAATTACCCTAATAATATCCACTGGGACTATCAAACCAAGTATGTAGTTAGGCCTGTTGTCATGAACTAGGTGATGATCAAGTCAAGTATAATGAATAATTTTTAGATTTATTAACCCTATGTATATCTTTTCTAGACCCACATAAACTTTTAGTATCCAAAGAGAGATTTATTTCTTGGAAAACCCACATAATATCTACTTTACCGAAAATATAGTATGTTCTTATAAACTTATCATACAAGTTTATCATAGTGTTAGTTTCCGTACAAAATGTTTTCATAAATCTATTTCCCTTGGTTTCTACTAAAATTCCTACGATACCAACTATAATGACCATGGCTCTAGAAACCCAGATCTGTGGTATTACTTTATTAAATTTTTGCAAGATACAAGGAATCACATCCTGAAGGACCAAATTATTTAGTAGTCTTGGTAAACTAGATAAATACATGATTCTCATATTACATTTGAAAACAAATATTATTTTATTTTTATAGAATAAAATATATCCCTCTATAATATCCTTGACTATCATTATTAATACGATTCCTAGATTCTTGGGAAAAAAAATAATAATAATGAGATGAAAGGATTGGTAGGGGTTAAGTATAGAGGAAGTTATCCTGAGTCATTAAGCATAATAAATAAAGAAAGGTAATAATATACCACACATTCCATTAAAATAATTTTACTATAATAATCAATATGGATAGGTAAATAAATGAAAACACATTCCATTTAATTAATATCATGATTATCATAATTTAATAAGGAATAATAATTATTACAATGTATATAACTGAAAATACATGAAATAGTAATCAATAAATTAAGAATGAAATAAATCCAAAAATAACATTTTGGAAAAATCGCATGGATAATAATAACTAAATTTTCAACATTGTAAATTATTAGTTATAAGATATCATGGTATCAAGAATCATGATATATCTACTATCAATACCTTTATCGAGATAGTTTAAAATTGATGGGTAGGTATACACAAGAAACCCATTTAACTGAGGATATCCAACTGATTCATCTGATGAGACTATCAAAGCCTAGAGGGTTAATCTATAAATAGACCCAACTCATATCTTCATGTTAAAAGCATTAATCATATATCAAATAGTCAATTAAATTCATTAAATAGTTTTTCTTATCATTAAATATCCATATTATGTAAAGAAAATGGATTTATAAATATTTCCCCATTCAATAAAATGACTTTAAATGTAAAAAATCATATATATATATAAATTATATATTGTTTAATAAATAATTATATCCAGGATAAATAATATGGATAAATACGAGAAATTTAACGTCCAATGATTATAGGAAACTAGATTTTTTAGGGAAAAGTAAACAAAAATAAAAATGAATAAAACAAGTGAATGTTAATACATTCATTGTAAACAAAATCATAAATATACATATAATAATGATAGTATTAATTAAAAAATATCCCAAGTAGAGTACAATTAAAATAAAGGGTTTCTATCAATGATGAATCGAAATATCATAAAAATATCTTTAAAAGTATTATTCAGGAAAATATCCTTTTACCATTGAAATAAATATTAAAAAAATATATCTATAATACTAGGGAAAATATTTACTATAAAAAATAATATTTTAAACTTGTAAATAAATCTTGAAAGAAATGAGAGGACAATATGGTAGAAAACATCATACATTCTTTATAAGTTAAATAATATTCCTTTCACACTTTTTTAAGAAGCATAAAAATATCCTCGTTTGGAAAGAGATAAGAATATTCCTTGAAAAAATTAAAAAATTCAAAAATGGCTAAAAATAACATTAATAAAACATGTGGAGAGTATTAGAACATTTCTGAAATCATTTTTCAAAAACATCGATTTGGAATAAAAACTATTATCATCCAAAGAGATAAATGAAGTCAAATTTTATTAAAACCAATTTATTAATCAATATAAGTACTAAATATTGGTAAAAAATTGTATTGTTACATGAAAACATCATGAATAACATGAGGAGAAAAAATGGGAGTGTTTTATTAGACAATGATCAAATAATTTCCTTCAATGTAAATTCAAGTATGAACAATACCAATTAAAATGAGATTATAACACCCCAATCTTTCACGATACGCTTCTCTTTCAATAATGCAATAGCTTGCATTGTACGCAAGTTCGAGATTCTAACACATCGCGACCAATCAAAGTAGCAGTTATGAATAGTAATACCCACTTTTTGAAATTATATAAATTTTGTATTTCAAAATGGACTTCATTTTTGTATTTGTAATATCGAAATTATCCTAAGTTGAATTTTTTGTAATTTTCTAAGAACTTCAAACTTTTTATGAATAGTGAAAAATACTTAAAAACAACATTTTTAATCAAAATAATTTATAGTGATAAGATATACTATTGAGTGGTTTTAAAGTAGAATTATAATATATTTTTACCATTTTATCCAATGGTGGTCATTAGAATTAATTTCACTTTGAAATTGGACATAAACAATTGTCAATCTTTTGATATATATTGTTTTTTAAAAACACGCTATTTGTTTTGACAGAGGAAATTAATTATAAAATTAATTAAAAAAACTTATATGTCTGGAATTTTTTAAAATAGACAACATTTTTTAATTCAGAATATCAGTTATAGCTTCGGGTGAATTTTTGGTATTTTTCTGAAAAACATCAATTTTAATGAATAGTGAAACCACTATGTGGTAGTTTAAAAACTAATTTTTCGTGTAAATGAAACATTACCACTTCTGTGATTTGATTTTCAAAAATCCGACATAAATGGTTTTCATTAGGAATTAAAATGTGGTTCAATGGGATTGAAATAATTTTTTGGTGAATAGTAACTTTTAAGTTTTTTAATCGCGATTAAAGGGAATTAGTTAAATTTAAGGTAAAAATGATATTATAAAAATATGAAAATACCTTTACACTTTTCCTACCCTTATTGGATGAGTCATGGCCGACCAAGAAAATCCATGGGTCAACTTGTGGACCCCATTTAGCCACTTGGGTAAGAAAATGACATTAATAACTTTTTATTTAAAGTAAAAATAAAATTGTCACAAACATGATTTGTTTTACAAAAACAATTATTACATGGGGTTATATAATTTAAACTTTTTACTATAAATATTAATTGGAAAGGTAAAAAGATTTCCTACATCATGGTAATTTTTTTATAATTTTTAGACATTAAATAAATTAAATGTTTTATGACACAATGATGATGCAGTGATTACCTCATTAATTAACGATGTAAATAAAATGAAAATATAATGTAAAATATAAGACTAACACTTGTAAAAACCCTATTGTATGAGTATATATCAAACCCTTATCACCTTATCCTAGAAATATATAATTTGGGGACCTTTTAAATCCAAAAAGTTGTTCATAATAATGTAACATTTCATGACTTTCCAAGAGTGCCCCTCCTCTCCTCTTATAAAAGGCCCCCACCTCTACCACCTTATTCACACCTTCAAGCCATTTGGATCGGAAAAACTCTACCCAAATACTATCTCAAATTACCTCTATTACTAATGTAAGCCTCACTTTTGGAAAAAGTTTTCCCAAGGAAGCATTTGGCTCAAATCAAAAAGAGTTACCCGATTTTAAGGTAATGTATTCTCTTGTGTTCTTTTGTTTAATTTTGTTTCTCCAACCCCCTAAAATCCTTTTATTACTTTATTTTGTAACAACACCAGTATCCTCAATATACTTGGATGTTTTTATGAGATGGATTTTATTTACACTTACACACACCTTCGTCTAATGGTCAAAGAAAATATTGTTTCTGTGGGGGGGCGAATTACTGCCTCACGAAACGATGATTTTTCAATATTCTTTTAACACCTCTAATGGTGGCCATTATGATGAAACTATTTTTATATATGATATATATTATGTTTTATTTCCTTTTGATTCTGTATTTTTCATTTATGTAATACCTTTATGATTTCCATTATGGGTAAACGCGATAATTTCATTTTAGGAAGTGCGGACTACCGCCCCCTCAAAGTGATTTGAATCGTTAATACCATATGTGGGATGTATAAAGGATGGAGTAAATGATATTATATATTATATTATACTATAATTATAATATTATTTTATATCATTATGATTTAATTCTATTAAATATGAAATATAAATGAAAGTAGCGTTCATGCGTACGTACGGCTTACCGTCTCCATGAACGGTGCATTTCATTTCTTACCTCTAAATGTTATGTAATATTATATATGCGTGTATATAATGGATATATATGATATCGAAATCATGAATATAATTCTGGATATAATGGATATTTCACCACATGAACAACTTGTAATTATAAGAAGTTTATTTTTGACTCAAGTACCAAAGATCGACAAAATGACCGTTATTAACATAAATAATTACATAATGTTCATAACATGGTAATAAGTGATATAAAAGGAATAATGAAAATGAAAAAGGTTTTTAAGCAAGTATAAATTAACTCTTGTTTATTATTTAGGAGGTTAAATAACTATCGAGTCATGTCAGACACGAGGTAAGGGAACTTCTTAACCCAATTTTTGTTCTTTGGGTAAATCTCCTACTTTCAAATTATGTCATGATATTATTATTTCCTATCTTGTATTTGTACTTTCTTTATGTGTACTTATTTTGAATACACATAATAGATCTATTTTATTTAAAAAATGATCTTTGTAAAGGAACTTCTTAACCCAATTTTCGTTCTTTGGGTTAATCTTCTACTTTCAAATTATGTCATGATATTATTATGTCCTATCGTGTATTTGTACTTTTTTGTGTGTACTTAAAGTGAATACACATAATAGATCTATTTTATTTAAAAAATTATATTTGTAAGGGACTTCATCTCAATCTCCATTCATTGAGGCATATTTTGTTTTATACTCAAATTTCTTTTATACGGTGTATAAACCCCTTTGACTTTTACATTTATTCAAAAGGAATCTTTTTATACGAATCGTTTTACTAAACAAAAAAAAGGGAATGTTTTTCTTGTCATATGTATGCGGCGACAACGACTTCTCCACCATCGTGACCATTATTTGACTTTCAGCTTCCTCTACAAGAAATAACTTTTGTAAAATGAAAAGTAAATACAAATTTTTAATTTTCTTTCTTTTTTGTATTGAAAATGGTTTTGAAAGTGTTTTTATTATATCAATGTGTTGTATTGATATCTTGTGATTGAAATGTAGAAATTTTATGTTTCCTTTATGCATGTTTTATGTGATACGATTATGTTTTGGTTTATGATATGTTAAAACCTATTCATATGAGGAATTCATTGGACTTAATAAGTGACTAGTAGAGCCCGTTATAGCTCCTTGATGCATCGGCAGGTCTCATGAGACAAACTAGTGTCTTGGCACGATGCCTTGACAAAATATTATTTGTAGTCTGGGCACGAGGCCTTGGCTACATGGTTATGATAGTCTGGAATTATGCATTCCATCATTATGAAAGTGGTTATTGATATAGAATGTGATTATTTGACTAGTAGAATATCCATGTGAATAAGTAAATGGAATTATTTCATTTTATTTTTTCCATATTATAATGAAGTTCGAGTTTAAAAGTCTTTTGTTTTAGTTATACATTGCCTTAAATGTTAATGTTTATTTATGAAAGCTTCTACTATATTGTTATCCTTACTGAGAATCTAAGCTCACCCCTTTCTATGTTTTAATTTTTCCAGGTTGAGAAGAAATATTTTATGACTGACCTGTAGGGATAGTCTGAAAGGGATATGAGTGTGGACTATAGAGACTATGTTATTGTAGTCTTTTACTTTATGATGTAATGTACCATTTATGAATGTATCTAGTGTTTCCAAGGCTACTAAACTAATATGTCTTTCGAGACTTGATCTTTTGTGATCATGCCAATGTTTCCCAATAATGCACTGACTCTGGGTAACTGGGGTCGGGGCGTTACAGTTGGTATTAAAGGCAGTTTAGTACTAACCTTGGAAGCTAGATTTAGATAAACTCTGATTAGAGCACATAGCCCTAAGATAGACTTTGAGGATTAGTATAGACTAACTTCCTTGAATTTTGGTATTATAGAGATTTTGTGAATTTTCTGAGCAATACATCCATGTCTGGATACGATTAGGTAGAGGCGGCTCTAGCACAGATGTATCTAGGGGTAAAACCTGAAAATACCGTTTTGAGCTAGACTCGAATGGGAACTGGTGCACGACAACGGGTCTTGCTGCACTCTTGGTTACGACACTCCCAGGGGATATGCTTAGGATAATTCTCATTTTCTTTACAAACCATTATGAAGGGTTTATGAGTATATACTTTTTCAAAGAAAACATTTTTATGATTATGGATTCTATCCATATATTGTTCAATTTAGGTTTAGTGGTTTACATGTATGGAATTATGTATTTTGATTCATAAACTGATCTAGTTTATGCCATTGTTTTGAAATTGGGCCTAGTGGAAGGAATGGAAAGTGTATCAATGCACGCACTCCATGTAGGGATTTCCATCCTGATCAAGATAATTATAGTGGACCTGGTGATACAACTGGGGCTGATCAACTTATCACCATTCTGGGACAACTCACTCAGTTTATGAATAATAACATTACTCGTATGGAGCACCCTGATCCGCAATGTGGAGGATCAATGTTAGACCGCTTCATGAGGCAACAACCGCCAACATTTAATGGGGGTAAAAATCCATTAGTAGCTGAGAAATGGATAAAATCCTTAGAGAAAATATTCCACGCCTTGGGGAGTAGTGAAAGGGAGAAGGTTGTCATGGAAGTTTACCACCTCACTGGAGATATTGATCAATGGTGGTCAATGATTCAAAATACAAAGGAAGATGAAGAATTATCAAGTGTAGAATGGAGAGATTTCAAAGCGATTTTCTTAGAAAAATACTTTCCTCGTAACCATCAAGTAGATATAGAAAGGAAATTTCTGAGTCTGAGATAAAAGGAGGATGAGAATGTCACAAAGTATGAGGCTAACTTTACAAGGTTAGCAAGACATGATGCAGATTATATACGTAACCCAAGAAGTAAGATTGATCATTTATTTGATGGGTTAAAACCATTTCTCTGTCGAGATTTAGTCTCACAAACCTTCTCATCGTACGAAGATATTTTCTCAAGTACTATCAAGACAGAAAAGGAATTCTCTAAATCTTATGACAAAAAATTAAAGCAAGATAAGAAGAGAACGGTGGAATAAGAGACAGATTAAGGGAAAAAGGGAAAGAAGGATTTTCCATTATGTGATAATTGTGGGAAGAATCACCCTGGTACTTTCCTAAAAGGAATGGGAGTTTGTTATAAATGTGGAGAAAAAGGTCACCAGGTGCGTTATTGCAAGGGAAAGAAAAAGGCTATCAATGTTGAATGCTAAAATTGTAGGGAAATGGGGCATTATGCAAATGAATGTCCTAAGTTTCAGGGAAAATTACGTTAGAAAAGGACAATAGATCAAGGAAAATCTTATACTGTTACTACAGTTGAAGTGGAATAATTAATGTATTGGTGCTTTTGGACTAAAGGATTATATTCTGGTTATAAGAATAATGTGATATATATAAGGATTGTACTACAGTACTTGTTGTTTTCATTATGGTTATAATATGATGAAGGTAATCATATTTTTAGTATGTGATAATAAGAGAAACTTTAATTTATTTGGGGAATCTGATGTTACAATTGATTTTGGAATTTAGAGACCTTTTAGAGAAAGTCCGGACATATGTATTTTGGATAAATATAAAGGTCGGAATGGATTAAGTTGAACCGTGGATAGAATTATTTGAGGTTAAAACATTTCTGAAGATTATTTTTGGAATATTATAATACTATAGTTTTAGGAAAAGGAAAACCTACAGGTTGGGGGATAACCCATCGCGTCGGACAAAGCTGCAGGAATCGAACCCACAACCATAGTGTGACAGGCCTTTATTACCTACCACTAGCCTACAGGAAGTCCCTGGTTATTAAAATATAGTTTTCCCAATCTAAATGGTATGTTGTAATATTTGGAACCTTATACAATTAGGATAAATAGAATATTTTTGAGTTCTGTCACCATTTGGAGTGAAAGATGGGTTTGTGGTAAAAATTTATTAAAGAATGAAATTATGCATGATAAGTAAGTATATTTCCTTACACTATTAGTAAATATCTTAAATAAATTCCTCATCATTATGAAAGGTAACTTAATACAAAAACATTGTCGGTTAAATTT
This sequence comes from Viscum album, assembly GCA_963277665.1. NCBI lineage: Eukaryota > Viridiplantae > Streptophyta > Magnoliopsida > Santalales > Viscaceae > Viscum > Viscum album. Next base: position 786,881,323 of record OY728128.1, on the reverse strand, counting down.
TCCAACTGGGGATTCAATGACCGTTTAACCAATCACAAGTTTGTGATTTTCTTGTGGTTAACTTTCTCATAATCCTGTTTTCTAAAACTCTCCATCAGACCTTGATGGTTTATTTTTCCTCCATATCCATATTTTCATAGAATCTTAGTATGGGCTATCTCAGGTGACCTTTTTACTTCGCTTTCTTTCTTTTAATGTTATATTTTTATTAACCTTATTTCCAATGTGGGTTTTCCACAAAGGTATTTTCTATTTTCAACATTTTATTTTAAAAGAAAAATTTCAAATTGCGAGGATGCAATTTATTGAAGGAGGGGAGAATGTAACACCCCAAGCTTTCATGATAAGCTTCTCTTTCAATAATGCAATAGCTTGAATTGTATGAAAGTTCGAGATTCTAACACACCGCGACCAATCAAAGTAGCAGTTATGAATAGTAATACCCACTTTTTGAAATTATATATAATTTTATATTTCAAAATGGACTTCATTTTTGTATTCGGAATATCAAAATTATCCTAAGTTGAATTTTTTGTAATTTTCTGAGAACTTCCAATTTTTTATGAATAGAGAAAAATACTTAAAAACAACTTTTTTAACCAAAATATTTATAGTGATAAATTATACTATTGAGTGGTTTTAAAGTATAATTAGAATATATTTTTACCATTTTTTCCAATGGTGGTCATTAGAATTAATTTCACTTTGAAATTGGACATAAACAATTGTCAATCTTTTGATATATATTGTTTCTTAAAAACACGCTATTTGTTTTGACAGTGGGAATTAATTATAAAATTAATTGATTCAACTTATAGGTTTGTAATTTTTTAAAATAGATATCATTTTTGAATTTAGAATATCAATTATATCTTAGGGGGAATTTTTGGTATTTTTCTGAAAAACATCAATTTTTGATGAATAGTGAAACCACTATGTGGTTGTTTAAAAACTAATTTTTCATGTAAATGAAACATTACCACTTCTATGATTTGATTTTCAAAAATCTGACATACATGGTTTTCATTAGAAAGTAAAATGTGGTTCAATGGGATTGAAATAATTTTTTGGTGAATAGTAATTTTTAAGTTTTGTTAATCGCGATTAAAGGTAATTAGTGAAATTTAGGGTAAAAATGATATTATAAAAATATGAAAATACCTTTACACTTTTCCGAACCTTATTGGATGAGTCATTGATGACGAAGAAAATCCATGGGTCAACTTGGGGACCCCATGGAGCCACTTGGGTAAGAAAATGACATTAATAAATTTTTATTTAAAGTAAAAATAAAATTGTCACAACCATGTGCTGTTTTACTAAAACAATTATTACATGGGGTTATATAAGTTAACTTTTTTACAATAAATATTAATTGTAATGTTAAAATTATTTCCTACATCATGGAAAAAAATTTATAATTTTTAGACAATAAATAAGTTAAATTTTTTATGACACAATGATGATGCAGCGATTGCCTCATTAATTAATGATTTAAATAAAATAAAAATATAATGTAAAATATAAGACTAAAACTTGTCAAAAACCTATTGGATGAGTATATTTATAACCCTTATCACCTTATCCTAGAAATATATAATTGTGGTACCTTTGAAAACTTAAAAGCACTTCAGAATAATGTAACATTTCATGACTTTCCAAGAGTGCCCCTCCTATCCTCCTATAAAAGGCCCCCACCTCTACCACCTTATTCACAACTTCAAGCCATTTGGCTCAGACAAACTCTACCCAAATACTCTCCCAACTTCCCTCTATTACTCCTAGAAGCCTCAATTTGGGCATAATTCTTCCCAAGGAAGCCTTTGTCTCATATCAAAAAGAGTTACCCGATTTTAAGGTAATGTCTTCTCTTGTGTTCTTTTGTTTTATTTTGTTTCTCCAACACCCTAAAATCTTTTTATTGATTTCTTTTGTAACAACAATAGTATACTATATATACTTGGATGTTTTTATGAGAAGTATTTTATTTACACTTACACACACCTTCGTCTAATAGTTAAAGAAGATATTGTTTCTGTGGGTGGCGAATTACTGGTTCACGAAACGATGATTGTTCAATATTCTTTTAACACCTCTCATGGTATTTTTATATATGATATATATTCTGTTTCTGTTTTCCTTATGATTCCTTATTTTTCATTTGTGAATACCTTTATTATTTCCATTATGGGTAAATGCGATAATTTCATTTTAGAAAGTGCGGACAATCGCCCCCTCAAAGTGATTTGAATCGTTAATACCATATGTGGGATGTATAAAGGATGGAGTAAATGATATTATATATTATATTATACTGGAATTATAATATAACTTTATACCATTATGATTTAATTCCATTAAATATGAAATAGAAATGAAATTAGCGTTCATGCATACGTACGGCTTACCGTCTCCATGAACGGTGTATTTCATTTCTTACCGCTAAATGTTATGTAATATTATATATGCATGTATATACTGGATATATATGATATATATTATATATACATCATGAATATAATTCTGGATATAATGGATATTTCACCACATGAACAACTTGTAATTATAAGAAGTTTATTTTTGACTCAAGTACCAAAGATCGACAAAATGACCGTTATTAACATAAATAGTTACATAATGTTCATAACATGGTAATAAGTGATATAAAATGAATAATGAACCTGAAAAATGTTCTTAAGAAAGTAGAAATTAACTCTAGTTTATTATTCAGGAGGTTAAAGAATGATCGAGTCAAGTCGGACACGAGGTAAGGGAACTTCCTAACCCAATTTCTGTTCTTTGGGTTAATCTCCTACTTTCAAATTATGTCATGATATTATTATTTCCTATCTTGTATTTGTACTTTGTTTATGTGTACTTATTGTGAATACACATAATAGATCTATTTTATTTAAAAAATGATCTTTGTAAGGGAACTTATTAACATAATTTTCATTCTTTGGGTTAATCTCTTACTTTTAAATTATGTCATGATATTATTATGTCCTATCTTATATTTTTACTTTTTTATGTGTACTTATAGTGAATACACATAATAGATCAATTTTATTTAAAAAATAATCTTTGTAAGGGACTTTGTCTCAATCTCCATTCATTGAGGCATATTTTCTTTTATACTCAAATTTCTTTTATATGGTGTATAAACCCCTTTGACTTTTACATTTATTCAAAAGGAATCTTTTTATACGAAGCGTTTTACTAAACGACAAAAAGGGAATGTTTTTCTTGTCATACGTATGCGGAGACAATGACTTCTCCGCCGCCGTGACCATTATTTGAGTTTTGGATTCCTCTAAAAGCCATAACTTTTTTAAAATGAAAATTAAATACAAAGTTTTAATTTTCTTTCATTTTGTTATTGAAAATGGTTTTGAAATTTTTTTTATTATATCAATTTGTTGTATTGATATCTGGTGATTGAAATGTGAAAATGTTATGTTTCCTTTATGTAGTATTTATGTGATATAATTATGTTATGGTTTATGATATGTTTAAACCTATTCATATGAGGAATGAATTGGACTTAATAAGTGACTGGTGGAGCCCGCTATAGCTCCTCGATGCATCGGCAGGTCTCATGAGAAAAACTAGTGTCTTGGCACGAGGCCTTGACAAAATCTTATTTGTAGTCTGGTCACGAGGCCTTGGCTACGTGGTTATGATAGTTTGGAATTATTAATTCCATCATTATGAAAGTGGTTATTGATATTTCATGTGATTATTCGACGAGTATAAAATCCATGTGAATAAGTAAATGGCATTATTTCATTTTATTTTTGCCATATTATGCCGAAGTTCAAGTTTAAAAGTCTTTTTTTAGCTATACATTGCCTAAAATGTTAATGATTATTTATGAAATCTTCCACTATATTGTTATTATTACTAATCATATGAGCTCACCCCTTTCTAGGTTTTAATTTTTCCAGGTTGAGAAGAAATATCTTATGACTGACCTGTAGGGATAGTCTGAAGGGGATATGAGTGTGGACTATGGAGACTATGTTGTTGTAGTATTTCACCTTATGATGTAATGTACCATTTATGAATATATCTGGTGTTTCCAAGGCTACTAAAATAATTGGTCTTTCGAGACTTGATCTTTTGTGATCATGCCAATGTTACACAATAATGCACCGACTCTGGGTAACTGGGGTCGGGGCGTTACATAGATTATGAAATAAACCCTTACAAAGATTATAATGTTGAATTGAGAATTAATCAATGAATATAATATGTGTATGGAATTTAAATCTATATAAATCAAGTGTAAATACAAAATAATATAGTAGAAATACTTTACATTAATAGTCTTATATGTTCAAAAACAATAAAGTAGTAATATAACCCAACGAAAAGAAATTGAGTTATGAAATAATTTACCAAATGGTAATATTTGTGTTAAATACCAAGAATTATCTCTTAAAATAATTTAATTATTAATGAATCATGATATAAAATGTTAAATAGGTATAATATACAACATATAAAACAAATCAGGTGCATAAAATTAGAATATGCCTCAATGAAGGGAAATTGAGGTAAAGTTCATTACCTCACCCTTACTTTTAGTTGAACATGATTAAACCATATATAACATGGTTTTAAATATTCTATTAATTTATACCAAAATAGTATTCATATTTATTATAACATATATGATCTTGTTATAACATATTATCACTCGTTTGTTACTAATAATTCTTTATTTTCTTGTTTTGTATGTTAATTTCCTTGTTTTCTCATCTGTGTTTTCTTATGACAGATCTTGATTTTTTGTAAAGGAAATCAATCCATAATATCCATAATTACATTAATTTTAAAAATATCATTTTTTATTTATATTCATTTTTATAATCATTATTTAAATTTGAATAAGGATAATGGATCACATTGCTTCGTGGAGACTGTAGGTTGTACGTACGCACAAGTGAAATTATTATTCCATTAACGAGTGAAAGGGTATAGAATTGTTTGATATATTAATTTTTGATAATAAATATCATATAATATATATCTTATAAATTCATTAAATTTATCCATCTTATATTCCCTCTAAATCATAACTGAAAAATGAATTGCATCACTTTGTGAGGTAGCACTTTGTCGTACAATTGAGTGAAATTATAAAATTTTTAATGGAGTGGAATGTAAGAAGGTATATGTGATACTATAATTCCAAAAAAACTATAATATCGTAAATATAATATACATTTTTTAAGTTCATCATTATATACATCCATGAAATGTGGTTATGGAAAATGAATTACATCGGTTCGCAAGTCGGTATTCTGTTGTATACACAATCAATGATTTCATTTATCATTTGATGGAAGAGGATATTTTTATAGTTTATTTCATTGAAATAATGACATATTTGTATACTAGAGATAATATCTATATTATATTATCATGAATAAATAATATTTTATTGAGGAAGAAAAAAAAATGAAAATTCTTGTTTAAGAATGATATCATTTCTTCACGGAACATCTTTTAGTTTTCACCAAAATACTTCCTAGGATGGATTTTGTATCAATCCAAGAGATCTATGATGTTTTGGGGGGAGAAATAAAGTTTCTTTTGAATATATTGACTGAACTAAATGTCTTTGTAACTACAAATATGGGAGGATAGGGGGTGACTTTTTATAAGTGGGGGAGAGGACACAAATTTAATTTTTAGAAACAAAAAATTATACACACATTTTTATTATGTAAAAATCCTAAAAAAGAGTCATTATAAACCCTTAAATGTGATAAGGTCGAAATATTGCCATAAAATTCGTTTCATATAAGTTTTTAGGTCATTTGTACCCTTATCTACTCAGTCTAACCCCCGAATGTTTTAACCCTAACTATGATAATAAATTTTTACATCTTCTACTATTCATAATGGTCAAAAATAAAGTATAACATATTAAATAATATATGTTTTTATAATTACAATTATAAAATTCATTTTTTAAAATTCTATTCATTGAAGTGGTATAATCCATTTTAATATTTTACCAACAAATGTAATGAAAAAGTTGGTTTTTTAAGGGAGAATTCTCATAAGTATAGAAATTTTTAGTATCATAATTAAATTCAATGTTGATTATAATGAACTCAACTAGTTAAATTTTAATATTATTAAAAAATATTCACTTCAAATAAAATTTAAAATTTAATTTTACCTTGTGAATTATTTCAATTAAAAGACAGTTTTTAATAAATATCTTCATTTTTAACTATTCATAAAAAAATAGGACATTGTAGAAAAATCAAAAAAAAATCACCCGATTATAAAATTTATATGATGATTTCTGAAATGTAGTTAATTTTATTAAATAAATTTTCTAAAATTGGTAAAAAAAATATTTTTTAAATTATATGTGCAAAGCTTTACTTAACCGTCTTTCAGAAAAAATATAGTTTTTCAGAAAACATTTCTTTTTCTTGTAAATTATTCTTATTTTAAATATAATCAATATATAACCATAATTTTCATATATGTTTTAGTATTATTCATACCTGTCAATTAAATGGATATGTTATAATGTAATATTATATTACAGTTCATTTACACTCGAGTTCATGTGATCTGCAAGGTATCAAAGAGATTAAATTTAAATAAATATATTTCATTGGTATTTTAAGATCGGTGTTGTGTGTTGAAAACACTATAGAATATAATGATCTTATTTTTAGAATTTTATGGTGTTACAAATACATCTTGCGTAATGAAACCATTTATGTTTCTCTCACATAATGTGTTGTGATTTGTGTGCCTTTAATTAGAGTGGTTTTCAATGGGTGCATGATGTGTACATTTTCATAACATGTTACATAGTTTTGTTATCCAACTAAAATCATTATCACTTAATAATGATATATTTTTTCGTATTCATCTTTTCTTGGACTCTTATTCTTCATATGAAATCAAACCATCATAAAATCATAACATTTTTATAAAGAAAATGAAATGATGAAATAAGAATAAACTAAATAAAATGATCAATGATTAATAAATAATTATAAATTCATATATGAATATTTTTATTCCACTTAATCATTTAATGGTGTATTATAATATGTTAGTCCCCTAAAAATAATGCTTTTTTATTAGTTTATTTGGATTAAATCATAGGAACATAGAAAATGAAACACTAAAATATTATTAAAGATGATATTTTTACATATAATTTATAGTAAATTTATATAAATAAAATTTACCTAATCTTGTAATTATTTCTTAATTTTCAGATTGGTTGAATTTTTATTTCAATCTATCATTAGATGTTGAATATATAGATATAATCACTCTATCTATATCCACACATGCTCCAAAAATATATATACATATTTTAATAAATTTATAAAATAGATGCACGAAAATATATAAAAATATATAGATATATAACAAAATACTTCAAAAAACAAGTTTTTGTAGTGGTATTGGGTTTTCATTTTGAACCTTGAGGACATTTATTTAAATCCTAAGAGTTTTTTAAGAGGTAATAATGTGATGATGGTCTTAGAACTGACAAATGGGGGGTGATGTGGAAAGCTTCGATAGGTAGGGGTGGGTGGGTGGCCTCACGCACAAGTATGGGTGGTGATAGGGTGATCTACCCTAGATAAAAGGGTTATATAGTTCTCGAAAAATAAAGTTTTATTTTTTATTTTATCTACTATTAAAAAAACATATAAAATGAAGCTTTTTATGAGTGTTAAAATGGTGCAAATAATGGTATATTTTTTCACAAATTTTTAATCTTTGATAAAGGTTTTCTTTTTTAGTGTTTATAAAAGTAACAAGATTTTAAGGGAGCATAGAACATCATTTATTTTTCATCATAGATAAATTTTAATTCTAGTTCTAATAACAGTATTATCCATTGTAGTGATATGGGTTGTTATATTTTTTCTTCAATTTTTTTAAAATATAAGGAAAAACACATGTCTAGTTATATATACATAAAAGACCAAAAATATTATACATAACATAAAATATATGTAATAATTACCCATGACACATGTGTTCACAAAAAACAAAAAAACATTGTACATGTAATCAAATAACATAAAACACATAACACATGAAAACACATAATACACATGAATAATGAATACAAAATATATGTGTACTCATAAGACATGACAAATAGAATTCCATAATAAAAAACATTTTCTTACATTGAAAATTTTATTTTTATTTTAAATGTTTAATATTATAAATATAATTATTTTCTTAAATTAGTTATTAAATAATAAACATGGATGTTGTGTGATCAATATTTTTTGATTCTGTTTTTTAAATAAACTACATATAATTTCACTTACATTACATTTTAAATGTTTATTAGTAAAATTACCAATTTAAAATTCAAAAGACAAAACTAATACCACTATATTCCCTCCACAAATCAGTCATCGACTAAGAAAATATCTCTACAAAAACCTATATCCATTGAAATGGATAATAATAATTTCCTCATATGTAATATTTGGATCTCACGATATTATAAAAAATCTTTCCTATCACACCCAATGTTAATATGTGTATTCTATAACTACCCAAACGTTTCAATACATAACCATAACTCCCCTGACACTTATTCCCTTAAAAATCTCAATTCCAGTACAACATAGGATTTTTTTTTCAATGCTAAAAATGTTCTTTCTATACCCTTAAACAGAATTAAGAAAATGTGTAGACCTTTCTTATAATTTCTTTAGCATCAAGGGGAAACCATTCTTGATGCCTTTTAGTATTGATTGTTTATCTTTATTATCATTTTTTATTTATAATAAACTATACCACACTATGATAGATCAATGATTAAAAATTATAAACTTGTTTACCACTTTCTAAAAGCATTGTGAAATCATACCCTTCCGCACCACGTTAACTTATTTCATAGAGAAATAGTTCTATAATTATAACCCTATCTAACATCCTTATTCCTTTATATATTCTCCACACATGCCACAGGTTTATCATTGTTGTTCATCCAACATATTTTGTGATATTTCCTACCATGAATAAGTTTTAAATCCCTCACAATTGAGTCTCATTGTGACTTCCTAGACCTTGATTCCACAAAGTAGTGCCCTAAGATCAGTTGGCTGCATCGACTCAAGAACTTCTCTTTGAATGCTCGAGGCTACTGACTAGCAGTGAGGACCAAGTATGTGTCCATGTGGAGACTATTACCACATTAACATAGAGTATCATAGCAGAAAACATACAAGAAAACATAGTTAAATAGTAGAATAAATATAAGTAAATAGAGGGCATCGCGGAAACTAACAGGTTCAAAAATAACTGAAACAACTGGAATCACTAATAGCAATACCCAAAGATGATGATGATATTTCATGTATCTAATAACCTATAAAATAGGGATACAAAGCAGTATACAAGTATGATATAAAATGGTATCAAAAAGGAATTCAAAAACTACCCAAGCATCCTAAGCTCTGGTTCGGTCAACTATTACCAGCTCCATCCTACTATAGCAAGAAATCAAGTGTCTAAAAAACATACTTCCCTTTATCAGCACCTTCATACATATAGTCTTATTGGGTAACAAATAGTGGACTCAATAAGGTGTGAGATAAATCGTAGTAGGCAACCACCAAAGGTGTCTATAACATCATATCCATAGAATATAAACTAAAATAGTGTAAAAGTATGAAAATATAAAATTAAAATAGTTTAGTAATGTAAATACCCTTGTACCTGCTATAGACCATGGCTAGTGTCTAAACATGTAACCAGTTAATTAATTTATTAAGTTCCATTTTATATATTTAATTCATTTAAGGCATATTCATCACTGACATGACCTCATGATAGTACTATTATGGTTTCCAGGATATAACAAGGCAACCTTTATATTAATAATTAAAGGGTTACAAGTTAATTATCACGGAAATCGAGACCTCTGGGGTCTCCAACTCAGTAGTAACTACATCCAAGAAAAAGGGGTATGTGTGTAATATAAGGATAATCTTAGAAGGAATTTCAAAATAGTGTGATATAACTAAGTCCAATGAAAACATTGAAGGTAAAATAGGATAAGCAAAGGTTAGGCCCAAGGATGTAACCAAGATACATTTTGTCTGTAGAATCCATTATAAATCTAATGAGTGTATCCAATTCATCTTGTAATAGTAAATAACGGATCCAATGGTGTTATATTGGGAATCCACTGATATAAAAGGATTAAGTTACAAGGTAGGTCTAAACCAAGGCAACCGACATCCTTTAATTGGAATGGTGTCCTCAAGTCCTCAATTCATTTCCTGTGAAATCCAAAAGCTAATAGAAGTCAAACCTCCAATATAATGGTGTCAAGTTCTATATGTAACTAGGTACCTTACAAGTAATTCATTTAATTAATTAGGCCAATTGATAGTTGTACCATTTAATAAGATGATGGTTCAAGACTTTCCTTTCATTTGTGTGATAAGGCCAAGGGGAATGAAACCATTTAACTCATTAGATATTCAATTACTGGGTTATATCCTTGACCATTCATAACATAAAAAGTTTATTCAAAGTATGAGTAACCACAAGCCTTAAAATTAATATAATCTAGTCCAAGTCATTATATATGATATACTTTCTATTTCATTTAACATTGGTTAATCAAATTTATTCACTTACCTTAGGCGGGTCAAGTGGAAAAAACATTTCACAATAAATTCATCAATTAAATAGCCATTTAATAATTCAATATACATTTTATATAAGCAGGATTAATATTCAAATGGTAATGATCAAGTCACACTTGAATGGTGGATCAAATGGGTCAAAACACTAAAAAACCAATTATGAATAACACCCTACTTGTGGTGGTCAAAGTTGGGGACATAACCACCAACTACGAATTATATATATAAAAACCGTTATAGAAAATAGTACTAATTTCTATAAGTCAGACAGATAAATTCAATAGATGATGCCTGATGAAATCTGTGTGATGACATGACAATTTATAAAATGATAGAAGCTGAGGAATGATTTTTAGACCACCTACTTTAGGCTTGTGTGGGTCTCCTCATCTAGTATCGGCCTTTAATTCATCCTGGATTGGAGTATATCTAAATAACGGATAAATACCCTGAAATTGGGGCATATTATCTTGAATCTATATAGCTTAGTTTATAGGAAGAAGAATGAGGAAATATTTAAATGTAATAAAGAATGTACTGGTGTGGATCCATTGAGATGAATGATTATCGATTCAGGCCCCAGATGGATGCTAGATATCAATAGCTAGATTAGTATTCAAAAATCTCAAAAAGATTTTAAAGGGAGGAATTTTTTCTATTAAAAAGAAAAGGGGGGATATGATTGATTTAATTACATTTTTTGGGAAAATCATAAATTCACCCAAAAATTGACCTTCTCCTAGTTTGGCCACATGGTAAAGAAACATGTGCACCAATTGTTCATAGTCAGCTGTAGGAAAGGTAACCCTCATGGTTAGGCTACGTGATTAGGTAAACTATACAAAAATCGTGTGAAATTAAACTATCAAAATTGCATACATTTTCTCATGGTTTGGGTTAACTTTGTTACCTCTTTCTTCCCACTATCCACCCCATCATAGTTAAAACTAACTATGTGGCCTTCCTCGCATGGTTTCCTCTAACCGTGATACATGCCATTTTCTCCCATCATCTAGGGTTTTGAGCTCTAAAAACTATGGACTCCCATGAAACCTTCATTAACTCATTATGAACCCATTTTAAGCCCATAATATATAATTTGAAAAAAAAATAAAGGATCCATACCTGAGTGAAAAAACTGGTTTTACAGTCCTCCACCTTAAGTGAAATCATCCTGGAGTTCACCTTCCAAGGGTAGTGAAACACTTTCTGAGAGGAACTATGTCCACTGGTCATGTATGTCAGCCTCCTGCTCCCAAGTCTCATCATGTACATGGTCGTTCTACCATAACACACTTAGTAGATGGATAGTTTTTCCCAGGATATCCTTCGTGCTCTGGTCAATGATGTTTATAGGATACTCCTCAAATGATGTATTGGCATCTAACTCAACTTCCTCTGTATCAAAAATATGAGACGGGTCAGCATGATACGGATGAAGCTATAAAACATGTAAGACATCGTGAATGGCATGGTAACTCTAAGGTAGTAACAATCGATAGGCTACTGACCCTACTCCCTCAAGAATCTCAAATGATCTGAAAAAGTGTGGTGACAACTTTCTGTCCCTTTGTATCCATATATTCCCTGTCTTGGGAGATACCCAAAGGAAAACAAAATCCCCAGTGTAAAACTCCATAGGTCATTGACAAAGATCGACATAAGATTTAAATCTATCATGAGTGGTGGACATATGGTTCCTGATCAGATAAACTTTCTCTAAAGTCTCATGCATGATATGAGGAGCTAGTACAGCAACCTCAACTACCACTATTCAGTACAGGGTTGAACGTCACAAACTACTGTAAAGGGACTCAAAAGAATAAATTTTAACATTCTCCTAAATGATATTATTGTAGTTGAACTCGATGAGATGGATATGATTCTGTCCAGAACCATTGAAATTAAGGACACATACTTGAAGCATGTCCTCTAGAACCTATATTATTTGTTACGAATATCCATCAGTCTATGGGTGAAAGGTTCTTCTTCGAAGCACCAATGTACCCATATACCTCATTACCCCCTTCCATAACCGTGATGCGAAGTGAAAACCCCTATTTGAAATGATAGTATGAGGGACCCTGTGTAGTTGGATGATCTCACGGACATACAACCTTCCATGTTTATTAACTAATAAGGTCTCTCAGATAGAAATTAAGTGGGATACCTTCATCAGCCAGTCAATAATAACCCATGGAGCATCAATACCTCTACGATACCTAGGTAAACTAACAAAAAAATATATAGAAATATCTTCCCATTTACATTATGTGACTAGAATTGGATGAAACAAGCCTGCAGGAATTTGGTGAAATTGTTTCCCCTACTGGCAGGTGGAACACCTGGTGATTAAGTCTACTATTTAACATTTCATCTTAGGCCACAAATAGTGGTATCACATATCTCGATACATTTTGAATATTTTTGTATGAACTTCCAACTATGAAGTGTGGGACTCTAACATCGACGCCCCTATAATATTTATAGGAACCCAGAAATGTACATGTTTTCATAGGATGTCCTCTTTGTCCGTAGACCAATCCAATGGTGGTTTATCTCCTGAAATACTGTCACAGAGAACCAAGACCTTAAGATCTGAAAATTGCCTTCTCTTCACCTTCTCAAGGAGGGAAGAGGTAACTATCAAGGTTGAGAGGAAATAATATTCATTATTTTCATGAAACTCTATATGCATCTTAGAAAATAAGGCCGTAAATTTTAAAATCATCACTAACTTTTTGTATGGACTATGACCGAGTTTTTTGAATTCGTGCATTTGTAACTACATTTCTTTTTCAAAGTGTATAGGAAATCTTTAAATCAAAGGACTAAATATATTAGACCCAACTCCTCCATATAATATTAATCTATCACTATGTAAAGATATATTTGAGGCTCTTGGTGTCTATTTACACAACAAATCACTCACCCAATATATAGCTTCTTCAGCAACATATGGCATGGAAAAATGTTTCTAGCTTAAGATTGTGTTTCGGATAATATAAATCAAGATGACTCAACTACCAAGATCTGTACATAATGAATCTATCCTCCCACATCATCATATCTCTTAGGCTGATGTATGATGGATCACAGAAGAAAATATAACCTTTACCAATCTCAAGAAGAATTAGAATAAGTGTCGAGACCAGCCTCTCTTTCATCTCCTAGAAGGATCTCTGGCACTATTCTGACCATAAGAACTTGTTACCCTTATTTGTAAGACTAGTAAGAGGTTAAACAAGGCATTAGATATCCTATATGAAATGCTTGTAATATCAAGAAAATCCAAAGAAAATATGTATATAAAACACTTTAATGGGATGATACTAGGAGGCTACAATACTCACCATAATCAAGTTAACATAGAATCCTGATTCTGAGATAATATGACCTAATAAGTGAAATTTTTAGATCTAGAAGTGGCACTTAGAAAGATTGGAATAAATGTGACATTGTCTCGATGTACTTAGAATGATCTCAAGGTTCTTAGCATGGTCACTAAAAGTGTGATCATACACTAATATGTCATCTAAAAATACCATGAAAATAGTATGTTGATATGGATAGAACTCCCTATTCATCAAATATATAAAAACAATAGGTGTGTTATTAAGAACAAAAAACATAAAAAGGTACTCATATAGAATATACCTACTATAGAATGATATATGTGGTATGTCTAATGGCCTGACTCCTAGCTGAAGATAGCCCAATCTTATTTCAATCATAGAAAACACTCTAGCTTCGCAGAGCTAGTAAAACAAGTCATCAATTCAAGTTAGTGTCTACCAGTTCTTGACCATAAGCTAGTTCAACCATCTATATTCTATGCATAGATGAAGGGACTCATCTACCTTCTTAAAGAAAATAATGGGTGAACCCCAAGAGGAAGTGTTAGTCCATATAAAACCTTTGGCCTCTAAATTTTATAACTTCCACTTGATCTCATGGGGATCAATAGGTTCCATACTATATAGAGGAATGGACACTAGAGATTCTCCTGGAACAAGCTCGATCATAAACTCTATATCTCTCTCAGAAGGTAATCTAGAAAAGTCATCGGGAAACATGTCCTTATAGTGATCTACCACCAGAGGAAATTCAGCCTAAAGTAAACACAGATCCTCTGTAAAGAGATTATACATATGGGCAGTCACTCCACCTATCCCATGAAGCTCTTGTCCAGGTCCACTAGTATTTACATCCCACTAAACCTTATGTAGATAACTACTACCCTATGGGGATATAAATGAAATGTTTTGACAATGGAATTCTACAAAGGAAAGATAAGGAATCAACCAATAAATCCCTAGAATGACATCGAATCCCATCATATCAACCCAAAAGAGGTCCCAAAAAAAGGTTAACTTCTTACCTCAAGGGGACTATCCCTATATTAGAATAGGACCTTTAACCATACTCCCAATGAAGTATCTAGGGTCATTACACCACAATAATATTGTATTTCGATCCTAAGGATTTCTATGATAGATAAGAAGATAAAAGAGTCTGAATCACCTAAATCAAATAAATAAGATTCTACAGTGGAGGATACTAGAATAATACTTGATACAGTAGATACTTCTGAAGCTTGATCCTCGGGAATCGGCTATAAATAATGCAACTGAATTGATCCACATCATTTTATAAAAACTGGACTATCATGATCTAAACTCCTCTATTGGCACTACTGGGGATAGGGAGTCTGGCCACCATGGTCAGGACCTCCTCTTTAGCTAGTCCTACTAGTGCTACTCCAACTCCCAACCTAACACAGCATAAAATAAACTACTCCTAAAAGTGGATCTAGTGGAGATACTATTCCACTAGAATCAGATGGAAAGGTTTAATAGAATCACTAAAGATTCCCCATACAGCCATAAACTTGGCACTCTAGACGATCTCTATCACACTTAGGCTTCAGTTTCCCCTATTGTCTACACTGGTGACACACCATAGAGCTACAATCATGGTTACTCTAGTTATCATTGTCTTGATTAGAAACCTTGAGAGAACATTCATGACTGTCAGAAGAACTATTGGCTTTTTATGGCACTAATCCTCTATGGATGGTACTTTCTCCATCCCTCATATTTTGATCAATGATTGGAACCTCATTTAATCTCTCAAAAAAAGTTAGGTAGGTGAAATACATTCACTTGAGTACATGTCGCATAAAGGATACCATCCTCAAACTATCTATCACATGAAATATTATCACCTGATAGAAGAAGTATGAAGCATTTTTAATCAGTGAAATGTTCTTAGTACTACATAACTTACAAAGAACCATGCTCGAGATATATAAACCCGTTGGCTCAGTCATCTCTCAGTGTCTATGGAAAGAACTGATCATATATGTATGTCTATAAATAAATGCATATCATTCCATGATGGTGACCATCATGGGTAACTACATCCCACCAACTCTTGGCCAAATTGCACAGCATGTATTCAGAAAGCTTCACCCTCTACTCTAGAGGCATATCTAGATTCCCAAAGATAGAAAATGTGGCATCTATCCATGAATCAACAGTATGTGAACTACCATCCCTTGAGAAGGTTGGAGGATGAAGCTGCTAGTACTCATGTGTCAGATAAGTCGTTATAGGTGCAGTTCATAGAGCACCATTCATGGACTGCATCTGACATTAGAAACTATCACGAACCTGAGAATTAGTACCCAAATCAAGTACATTAGGTGTTGCCTCAAGATTAACTCTTGTAGGTAATACTAGAAGCTCGGGGCCAAGCACATCAACATCATAGTGGCTACCACACTCCTGGCATGTGAAATGAGTATGTCATGGTGACATTAGTCTAAAAATGACAACAACACACCTTAGAACAATATTAGAAGCATGCATATAGCAACTCTTATGGAAGTTGTATGTAAGGAATGGCACACTACCCATGGTATACTACCCCAAAAACCCTCTTAGAAGGTAAAGTAATGGTATGTTCTCAAGTATTAGTTTTAGGGGTTCTAATAGATGGAGGTTCAACAGAAACTTAACACATAATTTATGGGAAACCATTCCATTTTATTTTAATTTAATTATTAGGTTTAATCCTTTACCTTTCAATAACATCACAAGGTAGGATAAGGAAATGAAACCATTTCATTTATGAATAATATTTCACTTTTATAGTTTTCGTTCTCTCACAAATTATATCAAATTTCATTTTAAATGGATCGAAATTCTTAGTGAGTTAGGCCCCATACACATTACCATAAAAAACACCCATTTTATTTTAATATAATGGATTTACTAGGTAAATTATCAATTCCGACACATGAGGTCACATAAAAACTCATGAATTGAAACCATAAATTGTTCAGTTATATCTAAGTTAAGAACGAATATATCTATACAAACAAGTGTCACTCAATAATCTTAGGTATATCAAGTAAAGAAGGAAGTGAAATGAACCTATATGTAATTGAAATATGTATGACATGTCAATACTAGGTGTCGATTATGATGCAAGTAATAATTTCCATTTCCCTAATATCATCAGGATAAGCATGGAATGAAATATCAATCATAATAAGAATCAACTACAACATATAGCAAGTTCCTCACCCAACAGTGGAATGAAAAAAATTGTAATTTGAAAAGGAAGAAAAAAATTGTAATTTAGGAAACTTAACCTTTACCTCGAACACGGGTTCATGATTCCCAATCACAGCTTATGACCATGTTACAAGAATTCCTAATCTCTTGACTATTGTCTCTAAAAATTGAATCAAGAAAAAAACATTTGATTCCACTTTGTGAAATCGTGGACCCCGATTTCACTTAACATTTCCCCGATCCTGGTTGGTCACATGGCCTTAAGAGAATATCCCTAAATCTAAGAGGTTACCGAATAACAGCAAGGGCTTAGGGTGTGTCCATGGGGAGACTATTCCCTTATTACCAAAGTGTATCACAATTGATAACATACATAAACACAAATGTAAATAGTAGAAGCAAGATAAGTAAACCAAATGAATATAAGAAATATTTGGGATCAACAATAATTGAAACAATTGGAAACAAATAAAAATATACAAAAATGGTGATGATATTTCATGTATCTAATAAGATGGAAAATAAGGATAAAATTCATCATACAGCATGTTATAAAAAGTAGAAAAATAGAATACAAATACTATCAAAGCATCCCAAGGTCCATCTCGGCCATCTTCTACCATCTCCATCCAACTATAGCAAGAATTCAAGGATTTGAAGTGACACACTTCCCTTTAAAACACCTGTATAAATATAGTCTACTTGGGTACCAAATAGTGGCCAGAATACGGTGTGAGATAAATCTAAATATGTCGCCACCAACGGTGTCTACAATATATTTTCCACGTAAAATAAACTAAAATAGTGTGAAATCATGCAAATATAAATGTAAAATAGTATAGTACCATTTATACCCATGCACCTACATCTTCCCATAGTTGGTATCTTAATATATAACTAATTCATTAATTAATTATGTTCCAGTTTACATATTTAAGTCATGTGAGGTAGATCCCGCACTGAAATCTCACCTCATGATAGTACTATTAAGGGTTTAAAGATATAATAAGGTAACCTGTTTATTAATAATGAAAGGGTTACAAGGTAATGACTCAATAAAACCAAGACCTCAAGGGTCTCGAACTCAGTAGTAACTATAGCCTGGTTAAAGGTTTAAGAGTGTAATCTAGGTAGAATCATCCAATGAATTCCACAATAGTGTTATCTAATCGAGTCCAAGGAATGCATCCAAGATAAAATAGGATAAGAAATTGCAAGTCCCAAGTCTGTAACCAAGGCACCACATGTCTATAGAATCCATTTTAGATCCAAGGATTTTATCCAATGAATCATATATTAGTAAAGGAGGGATCCAATAGTGTCATACTGGGAAACCACTATTAGATGAGGATCACATGCTAAGGTGGGTCTAAACTAAGTCCGCTAGAATCCTTGAATCAGAATGAAATCCTTGAGCGCTCAAGGAATTCCCTTAGGAATCCATAATCTTACCTAAGCCAAAACACCCTTATAATTATTTCAAGGTCCATATTTAACTTGTAACATTACATGTAATTCATTTAATTAATTAGGTCGTGTTATGGCTATGAAATTTAACAAGATAGAGGGTCAATCCTTTCCTTTCATTAGTGTGATAGGACAAGGGGCATGAAACCATTTAAGTCGTTTGATATTCAATTATGGGGTTCTCTCATTTACCTTTCATAACATGACAAGGATGTAATAAGGAATAGAAACCACATGTATTTCATTTGATATAAAATACGTCAAGTCATATACAAATGATGCACTTTCCATTTCGTTTAAAATTTCTTAATAAAATTTATTCACCTACCTTAGGCAGGTCAAGTAGAAAGAACATGATCCAAACCATTCATAAATTCAATATCCATTTCATAATTCAATACTAATTTAATAATTCAATAGTCATTTGATATAAGTATTCTTAACATTATAATGGTCAAGAGCAAATCACACTCGAATGGTGGTTCAAATGCATCAAAAAACTAAAACCCCATTTTGGAATAACACTCTAATTGGGGTGGTTAGAGTTGTGGATGTAACTAAAAACTATGAATTATATATATTGAAAGGGTCATATAATATGTTCGTAAGAACTGTATTAATGACATGTAAATTCAACTAATGATGCCTGATGAAATTAGTGCAATGGAATGAAAATTTATAAAATGATGAAAATTGAGTAATGAGTTATAGACCACCTACCTTAGGCTCATATGACTCTCCTCATATAGTATCAGCCTTAGGATGAAGAGAGATGAAAGATTAAAAATGAATTGATAATTTACCCATTTGGATCTAATGATATGAACAACGGTCGATTCGGACTCCAAACAGATGGTAGATCTCAATATCTAGATTATTCTTCAAAGGCTAAAAAAGATGAGAGAGGGAGGCCTCTATCTACTGGAAAATAAAAGTGAGGAAGTTGATTGATTTAATTATTTTTTTTATGTAAAATCATAAATTCACCAAAAATTGGCCTTCACATGTTTTGGCCACATGGTTAGCAAAACTTTTCACCATTCATGCATGATTTTTTTTAGAAAATGGGAAGCCACACTGTTAGGCAACACGGTTAAGGAAACCATGAGCCAACAATGAGAAATTCCACAGTCAAAATTGCATCCATTTTTTCATGGTCTTATGGCCTGCTTTTCATAGTTTTGGTTAACCATAAACCCTCCTAAAACCAACTTTCTATCCCAGTATTGTTAAAGCTAACTGTGCAGGCTACCTCGAATGATTTCCTCTAATAATGTGACATGTTGTTTTCTCCCACTAGTCAGGGTTTCAAGCTCTGAAAAAACTTCAAAAACCCACAAAACCTTAACTAACTCATTAGGAATCCATTTTTGGTCCATAAAAGATAATTCAAACAAAATTTGGGGATATATACGTTGGTGAAAAAATGGGTTCTTACAATCATTATTTTTTAATCATGTTGTATTATTTTTTCATGTTTTCTCATTTTCCCCCAATTTTCATGTGTGTTTTACAAAATATTGGATCATTCAATTTTTTTAATAAATAAAAACACACACATATGAGAAAAGGAATATAAACACATGACTATTAAAAATTATCATAAATAAAATACTAAAAACCCTCGTAAAAGATACACTTTTATCAAGTCTGATAAAAGAACTCATTTTTCAGTGTTTTTTTAGTGATGATAAAAAGTGTACCCCTTATCAATGTTATTTCAGTGCGGATAAAGGGTACCTCTTATATAAATTTTATGTATGTATATTTATATATTATTAAATATTATTTATATAAAAATAAATAGAATTATTTTTATAAGTACAATATATATATATATAATCATTTATTCTCTTATTTATTCTTTTATACTAACTTATATATATATATATATATAATTACACATTTATATTATAAAATATAGTGATATAAGCTATATAAATAAATTTATAAGTACAATATATTTATATATATTATATATTATAAGATATATAAATAAATATATTAATATATTAAAACATTTTTTTATATAAAATGAATATTTAAAAATATAAATCATATTAAAATAAAAAATAATTATCAAACATATTTTAATAATTTATATTATGAATAATTATCAAATTAAAATTAATATAAATATACTTAAATACATTTTATATTGATATATATATATAATTTCATATATATTTGGTGAAAAATGTATGTGTCTATATATATATTTGTAAATGTCTCTATCTCTCACTATATCTATATGTATATATAAAAATACCATTCACACCTTGCAGATTTCTGGTAGGGGTATCACAACAGAATGTATAGACCTTATTAGAAGTCTTGGATGAATCTTTGTCTGTCTAAGGCAGTTGGGGTTAACCTTTAAGAATCGTAGTTTTTTTAACAATAATTTTCATTCCAAATAGGGAAAGAGACAGCTGAAAAATCCCGAATATTTGTGCACCTGGTTCTTATGAGAAAATTAATTCCCTCATTCAAATTTCTATGATTTCTAATTAGGGTCCCATATTAATTTATTATAGATGAGTTTATGAGGGTCACATTTTCTCTTGAAAAGGGGACTCTCCTATAGAATTGGGAATGTAAGGAAGGATATCATATTGAAATACCCATGGATTATTAATAATAATGGAATATTTGTAACTCTAATTATGGTTCCTCATTTTCGGGAGGCATTGGTTAAGGATTTATTTAATGATGAGCGGGATGACTAGTGTTTGGAAAAACATGGATAACTATTTAATGTATTATATTGTAATATTATTCTTGGAATTCATTTTTTTAGTGAGGTTTATGATGATCATTTATTTTAGGTTGTGTAGGATTCTAGTACTTACTCAGTTAGATCAGGTTATCAGCATGCTCTTTATTCCTCCCTATTGGGGGACTCCTTACTGTGGAGAACTCTTTGGGGATTTTAGGTTTTTTATTAAGGTGAGGTTCTTTTGGTGGGAATTCTGCATAGCCACTCTTCCCATTAATTATTTTCTTACATACCATTACTCATCCATAGATTCCTCAATCTCGTTCTACCATGGTCATCCATAGTTGTCCACCATACTATCTATCAGTTTCCCAGAAAGAGGGAAGTATGGATTTCATTGAGGGAGATTTTTGAAGAGGACAATGACTTGTCTAAATATTTACCTTCAAATATGCTCTGGTGGTATTCTTCTCTGCTCACTGAAACCATTTGAAGTTTGTACATGTCAACATGTATAATTTGGATATGAAAAAATGGCACTGTTTTTAAATAGGGGGGTGTCTAGGCCCTTACTGGGATGTTAAGGCTACTGAGTGTCTTTTTGTGTGGAATACTAAATTTGTGTCTGATTCTATATTAGAGTATACTCCTAGCACAAATAAATGAAACCCCCTATATGGTGTTTATAAAATCAACTAGGATTCTTAATTGCCTATAAATTGTATGGTGGTCATTATATAGATTATTTCAGATTATCATGGTTGATTGTTGAAGCTCTTCAAAGATATTTCTACTAAAATTGGTTCACTTATACTAGTTAGGCCTTTTCTATTCCTTTTTTCTAGTGATTTTCATTGGGTCTTGATTGTGGGACCATTCATGTCAAATAAGATTATAAAACTATTATAAATGTTATTTTGTATTAAGAAGAAGCCTTATAACTCTTCAGTTTGATGATCAAGAGGGTTTGATCCCTGAGTGGGATGTTTTCATCATGTTCCTTATCATTATCTAAGAGAGAGGGGAATCAAGTTTCTCATCATTTAGTTTGTAGGAATTCAGATTTTGATTCTCTGACGTGTCTTGATAACTTTCTTGATTTAATTTTTTCTCTTATAATGAATGATATCTGACCTGTTTAATTGATTTTGTTCCTTCAACATATATATATTTATATATATATATATATATCTGTGTGTGTGTGTGTGTGTGTATACATTGAAAAAAATATATATCAAAATATATGTATACATTCATATATATAGACACACACACACACACACAGAGATATATATATATATATATATATATATATATATACATCCACATAGATACAAATATAGATATATAGATATATAGATATATATATATATACACAGATATGAATACATATACATTTATATATACACATTGAATTTTTAAAATATATATATATACATACATATATATAGAAACACATGCATATCAACTTGTATATATATATAACCAACACAAGATAAATTTACTTAAATATATTAAAGAAATTGGTGATGATAAAGATGAACTTTATCAACACTTTTTAGTACGGATAAAAGAGACTATATTTTAAAGGTACTCAAAACATTAATGATTTTTTGCACTAATAATAGAGATTTCTGGAATTGATAATTATCTGTAGTATTTCCCACACACACACACACACACATATATCTATTTCTGTGTGTATGTAATTAAGATACATATATATAGTCAAATTTATATATACTTATTCTTTTGGCCACAAACAGGCATAAATGTGTGTGTGTGTGTGTTATATGTAGACACACACACTTTCCCCAAATTATACATATATGTATATATATTTTTTATATTTACATTATTTTTGTATGTTATCTATTTTCTTTATAATTTATATTTCGTTTATAATATATTTTTTTATATTTTTTATACTTATATATAAATGTTAAAATATTTATATTTATGTTCCCAATTTTTATGTATAAACTTATCTAATTAATGTTGTTATAAATGAATTTGGGGAATTACCTAAGTGGTAAACTCACCTCATAATCTTTCATGAAACACATATTCAAAACAAGGTACGGTAAAATTACCATGTTACTATAGAAATGTGAGAAATGTAGCAGATACTTTATAATGGGAACTGTAAAAGTATTTTTATTCGTCATAAATGGTCATTCATGCCACAAATTTGGTTCTTTGAGCTATAGATCCTCTATTCCAACATAGGTCCTTTAGGCCATATGGGCTTCAGGCCATGGGAGAAACTCAAGTTGGAGTGTGGGAAATGGTGTTCTAGTGAGTTTGAATGTATGGAGTCCATTGGAGGATTAGAGATAATGTGACAAGTCACCGGTAGCATTGAATGACTATATAGATCCCTCAATAGGTCGATGTAGGAAATGAAGGAGTTGTGTTTGTCATGAAAAAATTGGGAAGGGAGATAGGCTTACTATAGGGGAAATTGTAGTTTTTGCCTTATGTCACTGGCCTTTAGACCATGTAATCCTATAGGCCTTTATGGATCTAATTTTTTGGGTATTTGAAGGGCTCCCTCTCATCCTAGTTAAAAAGAAAGTTTATCCAGATAATAATAATGATTAATGTGCATTGGGATAAGAGAAATTTTTTTATTTATGTTATATATATATATTATATTATATATATGTATATGTATTGTATAATAATTCTTATATATAATATATATAGACATATACATATATATGTTTTGTAGTGTATGTATATATATATATATATTCATATAGTATATACATATATATATATCTGTGTGTGTGTCATATGTGTGGTATTTGGGTATTTTTTTAATTGTGTTAATGTAAATATATTATTTAAATAATGTGGTATTATATGTTATAAATATTTAAAAATAATTCAACATTAAATTATATATATATACATGTTCACTATATATTTGTGTTTATATATGTGTGTGTTTGTACAGGCAAACACACACACTCACACAAACACACAAACACACACAGAAACACATATATAAATATATATATATATATCTTTTTCTGTGTTTTTGTTTTATATAATACATTTTCTATCCTATAAAATTAAAAAAATGGGGTGGAACCACCAACCAAGATATTTTCATCCATTTCAAGTATAATCTTCTTTTCTATCATTAAATTATTCAAATTTAAGTAGTTATCCCCCTCTGTAATGATATTTCAACAATCATATTAAAATATATTTGTATGAACATAATTTTATTTCCCTTAATTTTTTTGGAATTATATACTATTCCATAGAAAAAATATCTAACTCAAACAATTAATATTCATTAATAATTTATTTTAGATAGGTTGGATTCTTAGAGTTATAATTTATATAATCCTTAAAATATCATGAACTACATAGAAATTGCATTACATGATTCATATTTTAGTACCTTTGTTACAATATGAAAACCACGTTGGTGAACCATGAATGCAATGCATCGTTTCTCAATTTCACCATAACTACCTCCGCATTTTCGTACATCACCACCAACTTCCCTAACATTGCGACCCTTAACACCCTAATATTAGTATAAAAAAAGATTTTTTAATGCTAAAAAAGGTTTTCTCATCCCATAAAATTCACTAAGAAAATGTTAAAACCTTTTGTTTTTTTAGTGAAGTGAGAGGATGTTGGGTTTTCATTTTCTATCAAATACACATAGAATCGAAAGAAAACTCTAAATATATCTGATCTATATTTGATATAACCAATATAAAATAATTAAGAACATAAATTTTCTGACCTGGATAGCTAATACAATGATCTATAATTATTTTTCATGATTAAGATCATTGTAGTATGAGGAAAATTATTCCTATCTATGAGGGATTACACCATCCTATGGATCCCTATCTCAATCAGAGGTCCCCTGTACACTTGGAGAGGTGCTAGTTTCTTGACTGGGGTTATAAAAAAACTATGATAAGGAAGAGATCATCAAGTGGATTCCCCAAAGAATTGGTTGTTTGAAATAAGATGAATCACATACCTTTATATAGATATCCATTATGTGTTTCATTTAATGATACACCCTAGCCATATTTATTATATCCATATACATTTTTTCCATTTTAATTGATTCATTTAGTTTTATTTAATGAATATTCAATACATTTAATCCATTAATAAAGGATTATTATCAATGAAACTACTTGAAAGATAAATTCACCACAATTAAATATTACATTAATTATTTTATTATATATTTAAAAATTTCCCTCTTTCACTAAAATCTATAAGGAATCTTTGCAGAACTTCACAACTATTTGTGAATCCATTCAAACCACTTTATAAAAAAATTAATACTTATATATAGACCTAAAAGTGTGAACCTATAGGCCTTAGCAATGTTGAAACCACAAACAAAATATTTATTTCATAAGTGTATGCAGTTAGAGACCTCTAGAAAGGCAGAAATTCTACTAAATCCACTATGGGGTCTTGTCTGATCTCCATTACCCGAACTTATATCTCAATAAAAACGTCTCCACCACTAGTTGTATCATATACAACATATGTACACCAATACATTCATTTTTTCCATGAAATTGAATGACTAATAGAAATGGAACACATCAATTAAGTATAATCATATCATACATTCTTAATTCTATAAAAAAATACTGACCAGGTTAATGAATGTGTCACATTTCATTCATATAATAGATGAGTGAATCACATTCCCCGCACAAAAGTAGTTTAACACATCATATGTGACTCAACTAAGTATATGCATGCATATCCTTAGTCTTATTCAATCAAGGTAAAAATGTATTCTATTGTCATATAAGTGAGAAAATACCATATTGGTTGTACTCCAATAGATGTGATGATCAAAAATATACCCAAGCACCCCCTGATTAGATAAGTTCATATTTTTACTTGAGTAAGTATGGTATGAAAGTATTAAGGCTCATATTCCAAGTATCCCACCGTCATAAGGTAATAAGAATTGATAATAAGAATACACCCCTAAGTATATCTATGATTGTATGTTATTCATGAGATAAACATTATCAGGTCATTCCAAGTAAAAATTATTTACTTATTACTTTATGAATATATTCTTATTATCTCATTTAATACCTTTTTAATGAAAAAATCCTTTCAAAGTAATATTAATAAATCATCCCAACCTAAAAACTCTATGATGATCATCAATTAGGGAAAACTAAATGTTTATACTTTGAGTGGATATTTATCATTCAATCATTCATATAATGTAAATTTTGGTACACATGAATGAGTGATAAAAGGATATTTACTTTATTACAATTACATAATATGCATACAACCATTAAAACAAATATCTTAAGTGTTAAATATCTGGATATTATATATGATTCTAATATTGTTGTTTTTGTAATCTATTTTGAACATTAAATTCATATATAATTATTTTTAAATCCCAATGTGACCATCAGATAAAATATTATCACCAACAACTTATTTAGTAACATTTATAAAGAATTATAGTTTGAATAATGGGGTGACCTTGGAATCTTATTCCGTAAGTTCAACTCTATGAACCTGTATTCAAACTCCATAACATTATAATATTGAAAACTATAATGTTACCGTATGTTTTCTACTTAGAACTACTTCTAAGCATAGCATCACCATCAATTATGAAATTATACTATCAAACTTTTATCCTTCAGTTCAATATAACCATTTACAATTTTATCTAGAAAATCCTAAACTCTTTTAGGAGAAAGTGAAATTCACTACAGTATGGTAAACACATATGATCATTTAAATTTCACTTTTCCATAATATCCAACAACTTTTAGGAAATCATGTCACTAGTGAAGAAAACATTTTTTACGTCGGTTATTTTTAATTTTTTACGTCGGTTTCTAGCCGACGTTAATACGTGCGACGTTATAAATAAGGTTTTTGACGTCGGTTATTTAAAAACCGACATCAAAAACATAAAATCACAATGTTTATCATGTCGGTTATTTTAGAACCGATGTGATAAAGGGCCTGGGTAATGGTTTATCACGTCGGTTATCGAAGAACCGACGTGATAAACGGCCTGGACAATGGTTTATCACGTCCGTTCTTAAACAACTGACGTGATAAACAGGGTGTGAGGGGGTTTATCACATCGGTTCATATAGAACCGACGTGATAAACTGGGGTGAGGGTGGTTTATCACATCCGTTCTATAAGAACCGACGTGATAAACCGGGCTGAGCGTGGTTTATCACGTCGGTTCATATAAAACCGACGTGAAAAACCGGGGGAGGGGGGTTTATCACGTCGGTTATTGTATAACCACCGTGATAAACCGGTGGGAGGGGTTTATCACGTCGGTTAGTCAATAACCGACGTGATAAACCATTGTCCAGGCTGTTTAGCACGTCGGTTATTCAATAACCGACGTGCTAAACCATTCTCCAGGCCCTTTATCACGTCGGTTATTAAATAACCGACGTGATAAACCATTCTCCAGGCCTTTTATCATGTTGGTTATTAAATAACCAACGTGATAAACCATTTTCCAGGACTTTTATCACGTCGGTTATTAAATAACCGACGCGATAAACTATTTTCCAGGCATTTTATCACGTCGGTTATTAAATAACCGACGTGATAAACCCAATTTTTCTTTAAACAGAATGTAGTGATCTTCTCTCCACCAGAATCAACCAGAAAATAAATCAAGAAATCATACCACAAAAACAGAAGTACATCAAAATTATGCATGTAAATAGCTAACATATAAAACTTACCCACTAGACAGCATCCACCCTCATTTATACCCCATGGACAGCCCTCCCCCACCCCGTTGGAGCCCTCACCCTCATGTATACCCCTGGACAGCCCTACCCCACCCCATTGGAGCTCCCACCCTCATGTATACCCCTTGTACAACCCTCCCCCACCCCATTGGAGCCCCCACCACACTCCTGGACTGCCCCCCGACCCCGGACACCCCCAAACACCCCTCGACAACCCCCCACCTACCTAAACAGCACCTCATCACCCCCTCACCCCACTTGACAGCCCCCACCACACCCCTGGACAACCCCCCCACCCCTAGACAGCACTCCCACGCCCCTGGACCGGCTTCCCACACACCTGGACATCCCTGCCACCCCCCAAGACTGTCCCCCCACCCCACCGGACAGCCCTCCCAGACCGCTGGACACCCCCAACCCCACTGAACACACCCCCACACCTTGGGAAGCCCTCCCCCACAGACCCAAATCCATACCAGAAGAACCATCAAAAGTAGACGAAAACAAGAATTAGAGCAAAATTAAACATTCACTTATATAACATTCAAAACTTACACTGTCAACTTCAAAAAAAACTAAATCAAACCTAAACAACTACCAAATACACAATTAAAATGACAATATTCAAAATTACATTTTACATTACAAACAACTAAAATTCAATCAAACCTGTAAAATAATTTGACCACTCCACTTGTACGTGTTTGATGTCTTCAGCAGTATAGGGTTGAGGGTCATCAAAAGGCTACAAATGAAAAAGAAGATAGTTAACGTGTATAATGAATAAATCAAATTGAAATATGATGGCAAAGTTTAAGAGGAAATCGTACCAGGTCAAAATTCACAACTATCCCAGTTGTTATTATTTCATACATAAATCTTAACATATAATATCCGAATTCGATGAGGCCTTGTTGTTCATGACAATTCTGTTTTGAATGAGTGTAAATTCAATATATTATTTTTATGTAATAAATCAAAAATTACAAATTATAAAGGGAAATTTACCTTCGCCTTTACATATTTGATCTTTGCATTTCTTTTCTTTGTGTTTTTTCGAAAGTAGACCCATGCACTGTTAGAAAATAATACTAATGGTGTAAATTTAAAATTCATTATAATATATAAAACTATTGAGATATTGAAACTTACTTTTACAATATATTCTTAAAACTTGCTCGCACATCACCATGAACAGAGCATATCCAATAAAGAGCTTTCTCCCTTGGAAAAAAAATCCCTAACATCCAATGATTACTGATAAAAGGAAATTTAATGTTAGTGGTTTTTTATGTTAAAAGATAATTAACTCTTTGAGAGAAATGTGTTTCATACCTCTCAAAAAAAGTCATCATCCAACATTGTTGGATTATATTCTTTTCAAATCTTTCAGCAATATAAACCATTCTTTGTTCCTCAGTCAATGAACATGCTTCAGGGGAAATCAATTGCGGGTCCATGAATCCATATACTTCTGTCAGTTAATTCCTCTCACAAATTTTATAAAGATACCTAATAAAAAACATATATAAGTATACATTTTTAATAAACATAACGCAGGGAAAAGGTGTTAAGACTTACATGGAAAAAATTTGCACCACGTTGATGCCCAACTTATCTCCAGTAACAAGCTCCATGATATCAGATTTTGTAATCCCCACACTTATTTCACGTCCACAAACATGAGATTCCATTGGAAACTCATAAAAACCCAACAACAAATTTGAATATCTTGACAATCTGTCAAGACCACTGGAATCTGTATCTGATGTCATAGCATGTTGTCTTTGTTGTTGTCTATACAGTATTTCTTTACCTTTGAAGTATTCCTGTGAAAAAAAATTGAGAATTATAGTAGTTTTCAAATGGTAGAACAACTTTAATAAAAAAAATAAAATAAAAGATATAAAATTCATACCTCTATGGTAATGAGTAGAAGAAGTCTGGATGGCCAAACTAAAAAATGGTTGATACTCTGTCCAACTATCACCACCTCATCTGTAGGTATTGGTACCCTAGCTGATCTATCTATAATATCCTATACAGTGGCCCTCTGATTCTCTACCTCTAATTGTTGATGATGAACTGTATCTCCTATACAATATACCAACCCGTATGCTACTATATGATGTTGAGAATCATCAACATACAACTCGCAATATGTAGGAAGTTGTGGCGGAGGCGTAGGATAAAAAATTGGGCCCGCAGGTTGAGGTGGGGGAGTGGGAGCTACTGGCGGAGGTGGAGGATAAATAATGGGGTCTGCAGGGGGAGGTGGAGGAGTGGGAGCTGCAGTCTGAAATTGTCTTTGCATTTCTGCAAACATAGACTGCACCGAATCTCTAATCATGTCTTCCATCGTCGCATTAATATTTTGAACTTCAGCCTCCAAGGATTCTATTTTTTTTATAAACCCCCTCAATGTTAGAAGTTGAAGAACGTGGAAACACTTTTCTTACCGATACACCTGCCGGATATCATCTTACATGACCAGGATGTTCGGGCCTTCCCAATGCTGCAAATAAAATATATTCCCTCCCAGTAGCTGTAAATGTCCCCTATGAACTCTGCTCCTCAATAGAGTCATGTATTAATTAATTGAACATTTCTGTAATGATTGAAACTTATATGAAGAAAAAAGTTAACTTAAATAAATTAAATAGATATCTTACAATCCTCTCGGCTACGATTCTCGATTCTTCCGAAAGATATTTCCCTTTTTTACCTTCTGAGAAATCTTCCATTTTTCATGTCTAGATTTAGGGGATGGAGGGGCCACCTCTCCAAAGCTTGAAGACTCAGCTCTTAGTTGTTGAAATTTTTCCGCTATCATTTTTTCTTCTAATAATGTATACCCTCCCCGAGATAAACTATGAGGGTATACATTTTTAGATTGGATCTCCTGATGAGCTTCCTTTGTTTTCTATAATTTAAGAATAAGAAAGCATTAACAAAACATTAATAAAATCATTTATATAAGAAAGTTTATAAAAGTTTACATTGCCCTTACCAGAAATGAATCTTTTTTTCTACTTTCAAAAAACTGTCTCCATGTGTCTTCATCTATAAAAGGATATATACGACATGGATTTTCATGACTCCTATGACCATAAATGAAATCAGTTGAGAGGGTTGATTTGAAATCCCTCCATCTCCTGGAAGCCAACGATAAGCATTTCTTCCTGACTCCTCCAGTGTCAGGAATATCAAATGTCATCTGATAAAGAAGAGGTTAAACATATTATATATACCAGAAACATTAAAATAATGGTCAAACAATGACAAAAGATCTTACCAAAATCGTCTCCCACAACTGAGAGATAATCGCTTTATCCACACCTCTCCAATCATCATACAGAATTCTTACTTTGGTCTTAGCCTGAGTTGCAACAAAACTCTTAAAATCTTTGGAATTCGGACCTCTAGGAATATCATCATCATCAAACTCAACTACTATCCTCTGATCCTGCGTACGGGAAGTGATAATTTTGGTAAACGTGTGCAACCACGTTTACCAACCATTTAACTCTTTTTCGTAATAGGAGCATGTGAATGTTCATCCCCAGAGGTATGACCAGCAATATGCTCCTCTCCAGAATCATGCGGTTGATCATCTGAATGATCTGTCATTATCCTTCAAATCAAAAAAACAAACGTCAGTTCACAAATATACAAATTCAAATATTTTAATACTACTATAATCAGAAAATAGAAAAGTGTACTAAGTTACATAATAGTAAACATTGGTAATATGGTAAGCATGTTAAACAATGGTAAAGATGGCAAAGATGGTCAAGATGGTCAAGATGGTCAAGATGGTAAAAAATGGAAAAAATGGTAAACCTGGTAAACATTGTAAACATGGTAAAGTAATTTTCAGTGAACAAATATACAAATTCAAATATTTTAATACTACTGTAATCAGAAAATAGAAAAGTGTACTAAGTTACATAATAGTAAACATTGGTAATATGGTAAGCATGTTAAACAATGGTAAAGATGGCAAAGATGGTCAAGATGGTCAAGATGGTAAAAATGGTAAACCTGGTAAACATTGTAGACATGGTAAAGTAATTGTCAGTGAACAAAAATAAGCATTTTGAAATTCATGTAATGGTTATAAACATGATAAAGTAAACTAAACAAACTTAAAACAAACAAAAACATATACTTATTTTATTTTAAAACATTTTTTAATAAATAAAAAACTTACAATATCTAACATTTATGGAAAAAATAAATGTAAACAAGAAATAAACATATGTTACCTGTAATTTTAGGAATGTACAGATGGATTGTTTTCCCAAATTCCTTCGTCGTGATCGTTCCTTATGGCACAAACTATGTCTTCAACATGATCGTCATTATGTTCTGTTAATATTTCCATTGAAGTAGGGATCTCACGTAAATCAGCATATTCATCAAGTTCATCCTCACCAACATATTGTTTTTTCCCTTGTAAAACAACAGCCCACTGCATATCTGATTGATCTACTACATAAAAAAAAATTTGCATGTGTTTCCATTATAAAAGAATTAGCTGTGTCTTCCAATATATTCAGATTAACAAGTGTCATTCCAAATTCATCGTGTCTGACACTGTTGTTACCGTTAAACCATTTACAGTTAAAAACGGGAACTTTAATTTTAAAGTAATCAACCTCCCATATGTCTTCAATCACTCCATAATATGCATTTAATGCAGAAATTGGGTTTTTGTCCTTAGCACTCGAAAAATGCATTGCTTCTGCAAACACCAATACACCACTATTCTGAACTGCACTTCTGTTGTCTTGAGCTTTTGTATGAAATGTATAACCATTAATGTCATAACCAGACCATGTTATCACATTTAAACATAGACCACCCACAATCCATTTTAATGTCTCTGATACATCTGATCTACCAAGAAAAGTCTTTTTAATCCATGACAAAAAAAGTTTTGTTGTGCTCATTCAAAATCCACATTTCTTTCTTCTTTGGATGACATTGTTTCAACTCATTAATATGCAATGTGATATATGGTTGAGAATCAGCTATGTTATTCAAGATGTATGATTCTAACTTCTTCATCTGTTTAGCTGACAATGATTTGACTTTCAAGCTGTGAATCCCCTTTCCCTCATTATTAACTCGTTCATGGCGAGATGGAGGCAAACCTATGTGTTGAGCCGCAGCCAAGTAGCTCGTACAAAACTCTGCTACCTCCTCAGAAATATACTTTTCAATAATGGAGGCTTCAGGTCGATATAGATTTTTAACATACCCCTTTAATATTTTCATATACCTTTCAAAAGGATACATCCAAAGAGGATATACAGGTCCACAAAGCGTTATTTCTCAAACTAGATGAATCATTAAATGCACCATTATATCAAAAAAAGTTGGAGGAAAATACATTTCCAATTGACAAAGTATAAAAATTGCATCCTTTTCCAAAATGTTCAAAGCATTCACATCAATCGCCTTGTTAAAAATTCAATTGAAAAAATAACACAACTTCATTATAGTCTTTCTGACACGAATGGGAAATATTCCACGCAATGCAACTGGTAGAATTTGTTGCATCATGACGTGACAATCATGTGATTTCATACCTATCAACTTCAAGTCCTTCAATGAGACAAAAATTTTTACATTAGAAGAATAACCTTGAGGCACTTTGGTATCATGAAGACACTGACAGAAGCTAATTTTCTCCCTCTTCGATAATGTATGACAAGCCGGGGGAAGAAATGTTCGTCTTCCTTTAGGAGTGGGAGCTAACTCCAAACGTGTTCCCATTGATAGTAAGTCTAATATTGCATTCAACCCATCTTTATTCTTTCCTTTAATATCTAACAATGTTCCAATCAAAGAATCACAGATATTCTTCTCCACGTGCATGACATCAATATTATGTTTAACTTCATGATACCTAAAATATGGTAGCTCAAAAAAAATTGACCTTTTCTTCCAAATATGTCTATCATTGCCAGATTTCTGTGTCTTTCCCAATGTCACGTCAAGGTTTTTCACCCTCTCAAAATACAGATCAGGGGATAATGTTTTTGGAGCAGTGTCAAATTCTTGTGAGCTATTAAATGCCTTTTTCAGTCTTCTATAAGGGTGTTCCATAGGCAAAAACTTTCGATGACCCATGTACACTGTTTTCCTCCCATGATGCAATTGACAATAGGACGTCTGTTGTTCGCAAATTGGACATGCTTTATTCCCTTTAACACTGTATCCAGACAAATTTCCATATGCTGGGAAGTCATTTATAGTGAACAGAAGCACTGCATGCAGTTGAAAATATTCCATTTTATAAGAATCATACACCCTAATACCATCATCCCATAACAGTTTCAAATCATCAATCAACGGTGACAAGTAAACTTCATTATCATTACCGGGTTGCTTGGGACCAGAGATCATTGTACTCAACATGACATATTTGCGCTTTATACAAACTTCAGGAGAGAGGTTGTAAATTACCAATAAAACAGGCCAGGAACTATGTGTGCTACTGAGTGTTCGGTATGGATTCATTCCATCTGTGCACAACCCTAGTCTGAGATTTCTTATTTCATTTCCAAATGTAGAATATTGCGCATCAATTTTCTTCCATTGTGGACAATCATCTAGATGACATATTTTTCCATCACATACTCACTCTTCAGCATGCCATCTTAACCTTTTTTCATCATGTGAATTAGCAAATAAACGTTTGAAACGATTAATTATAGGAAGATACCAAAATAACTTTTAAGGGAGCTTTGTAATCTCTACATCACCCTGTGATTTTTCTTTCACCTTATACCGTGATGTCCCACATTTTGGACACTCTGACAGAAATTCATATTCCTTCCTATATATAATGCAGTCATTTGGACAAGCATGCATTTTCTTGTATCCTAATCCCATCGGGCATAATATTTTCTTGGCTTTGTAATGTGAATCTGGAAGATCATTATCTTTTGGAATAATGTCTTTCATCAATTTTAGCAGCTCTGTAAAACTTCTGTCACTCCATCCATGCTTCTCCTTCAGGTTAATCAATCTTAACACCGCCGACAAAACCGTAAAATCTATACAACCGGGATATAATGGTTTTTTAGCATCACCATATAGACGTGCAACTGTCGGTTCTATCTCAATTTGTTCTGCTACAATATCATGAATCATTTCCTCAATTCCATCAGAGTTACCATCTTGCGAATCATCATCATCAGTGACATTCTATCCAGTTTCACCATGCCAAATCCAAGGGTTGTAACTCGGATTAAAACCATGACATATCAGATGATCTTTTATCTCTCTACTTTTCAACTTCTTCATATTCAAACATTTCAGGCATGGACAGAAAAAAATGTCACTACTTCGAACATTTCATTTTGCAAATTCCAAAAAGGCATCAACACCTTCCTCAAATTCATTTCTCATTCGATGTGCCGTAATCCAACTTCGACTCATTATTAACTATAAAAAATATCAACAAAAAATATATATTTTTAAGATAAGACAAATACATGTTTATATGAAAAAAATCATAATTTGAATGTAAAACAATTTAAAATATAAAACAAATCTATAGGTATTTAAAAAAATATTCTTGAATATTATTTTTAAAACAAAATATAATTAGATGTAACAGTTTTAAATTTCATTGAATCGAAGAAAACCATGACGCCTAATGATTCTCCAAATAAAATATACATCAATAAAACATAAACAAAATGATTTTTATCTGGAATAAGTGAATATGATCAGATGATACAAATTTATAATAATCTCATGCCAAAATACTAATAAACATGTTAAAATATAGGAATACCTAATGGAGCATATAACATGTGTTATTCATGCTTGTTGTTCAATCATTATGATCTAAAGTACTCAACACTTTCAAGTGCCAAAATCTTGAAAGTAGTAGTAGTTTTCATAAGTACCCAACACCAAATAGTTATACATCGTAAGTGTCATGTTAAAAATATGAATATAGACCATTTGTTTTATGTTTAATAATATTTTAATATTATCTGATCATTCTGATTATATATTAGAATTACTATATCCATTTGATCCGATATATAATCTAAGGACATTAATATTTCTTTAGAAAAAGTAATGTTAATATCATGGTAATGTAAAAAAATTATATGTCGAACTATATAAATGTAATACCAATAAAAAATACATATGTGTTTGGCCTGGGTTTCACACATAAAATAACTCATCTCACAGATTAAATTTTTGAATCATCCTACATAATACTTATTTTTATAAATTAGGGAATGAAAATAATAAAAGTTTTGATTTATGATACTCATTATGGGTAAACATGATATATATAAATATAATATCTAATCTCATAAAAACATATCCATGGCGGTATAAGAGAATACACAAAGCACATGATCAAAAAGATAAGTGAAACAGTTCTATATAATCATAGATCATAAAACCTGAGTCCAAGTATAACAATTTTAGCATAACATAAGACATGATTTATATGATAGTGGGAACATGATTTAAAAAACTTTATTCACAAGATCACAACATTGGTATGTGGAATAACATAAGAGTGTGGCACAAACATAATCATATAAGTCATAACATATGTCAAGGGAAAACATAATTTCATTCACCTCATATTGGGATATGTTAATCACCTTTCCTATAATTTATTATAATATTTCTTACGAGACACATCACATAACACATTGGACATGGTATAACCATCTGTATCCAATATTGATCTATGATATATAATGCATTTTCGAATGCATTAGAAGGATATTATGGACCCAAATGTCACATAATGACTAACCATATATATGGGTGAATCGTGATCATCAAATCATTTATAACACTTTCGTAGATCAATTAACTAACAAAAATGAAATGGGGGTCATAATTGTTTTTACAAAACATAATAATTATTAATACATAAAAATGTGTTTGGATGGTAAGATAAGATAATATACCTAATTCAATCTAATTATCGTTAAATTATTTCTACCTAGATAGAAAAGACCTTTATAAAAAATATAATTTAACTTGAGAATGAAAAGAAAGTACCCTTTACCTTTTTTATAATGAAAAATCTGAAAAGGGTGATAATAATATTTAGGTATTATAATTTTTTTATGAATTATTAATAATAAAAGAAATCACCTCACTTGGTTTTGTTGAAAATTGGACATACCATCGTATTCAAGAAATCAGATACACTTTGCATGAAAAGGTCCATCATTTTTAGGAGATGACTGAAAGAAGAAATGTATTATCAGACTCACCATGAGTCTAGAATGAAATATTTGATTGTAATAGGTATGAATTGAAATTTTTATGAATGCAGATGAAAACAGATGATGGTTTTCTGATCTAAGAGTTCTAAAAATCATAATTTTTTGAAAAAATATTATGATGTAAGAATGTTGAATGAAATTTTAAGGATAGGTATTACCGATTTTACCTGGTCCAATTTCATTCATAAAAATCATTTTCTGGACAATCATATTGAAAATATGATTTTAAGAAAATAAGTACTACCAATCTTCATCCAGAAAGACACATTCCAGCTAAGTAGGAAATAATAATGTTGCTGGAAGAATGGAACGTTACAGTACCACCCATTATTTTTCATATTTTGCTGAAGCTAATCCTCAATGTTTTAATAAACATTTGCGAGTTGAATGTTGCGAGTTTAATGGACATAATAACCATTTGCAATAACAAAAAATTCCACGAGATTCAAAAACGAACGAAAAGCACATCAAGAATCGAAACAAAAACGAACGAAATAAATTCGTGGAAGGCTTACTTGAATGTCGCGAGTTGAGATGATAGATCTGAGAGGAGTGAAGAAGATAAACAATGAATCCAAAATGAGTTTAATGTAGGAGATCGACGAGCCGATTAGGGTTTACCGAGCGAGAGAGAGACGAGCCGGCGACTGTCAATCGAAAAATCGTAAATGAAAGAACATGGGCTTTAATTTTTTTAAATGCTTTATAACGTCGGTTATATAATAACCGACGTTATAAACTATTTTTTAGCTTTTTTATGTCGGTTATCTTAAAACCGACATAAAAAAGCTCCCACGCTTTGGTTTTTTACGTCGGTTATAAAATAACCGACGTAAAAAACGCGTAGATATTGGGTTTTTTTACGTCCGTTATTTGGAAACCGACATAAAAAAAACCTGATATATACAGGTTTTTTACGTCAGTTACCAAATAACCGACGTAAAAAACCCCCCGCGCATTGGTTTTTTACGTCCGTTATAAGATAAAAGACGTAAAAACCCAACAGGCGCGATTTGTAACGTCGGTTATTAAAATAACCGATGTGAAAAATCTACTCGCCCCATTTTTACGTCGGTTATATATAACCGACGTAAAAAATGGTGACGTAAAAATCGATTTCGGCACTAGTGTGTGAATTTTACTTTGTAAATAAGATAAAATAATAGTGATTTTCACTTTATTATAGTAACTAAATTTTACAATATATATTTTCTGTATTGACATATCATAAAACACAGTTTAGGATAATAATTATAATTCAATTTCTCATGATAAAAAAATATAATACTTTCCATTTATATATCCTCACATATGATAAACTTTCAATATATTATTTGACAAATCACTTTTTATCTTATACTAGAATAAAACTTTAATTAAAAGTGATATTCACTTTCTCATAGTCACTAAATGTAAATATTTACTTTGTTCTTTACTATCTCATATCCTAACTATTTAATATATGATTTAAATAATCAGTTGAACTAAATCGTAAAAAAATGTTAAATTTGAACTTCTCTATGTTCAAAAATACAACCACTAGCCTCTTAGACATTGTATTCTCATAAACATATCTCATTAAGGGTCAACATAAACTACTTTAAGTTTTAGGAAAGAAAATTTATTTCCATTTAGTAGGAATATTGAAAAAATAAACTATTGTTTCCATATCTCAAATGGTATTATTTTTTATTAAATCATTTATTCCCAAAATAATACATCATTGAAATATGCCATAGATGGGTGAAAATAACATCTTCTTTATATTTTAAAAAACTAGATAAACACTTTATCCTAGATAAATCTTTTTTATCCAAATATTCTTCTAAAAATAAGTTATATAATCCAACAAACTATAAACCCATTGAATATAATTAATCATCTCATGTTATTAATAACAACACTTTTTACCACCTCTTATCTTATAAGAGAAGTGAGATAAAGATACACATGAGATTGACTTTAAAAAACTATTTATAAATTAAATATAATTGTAAACCCTTTATAAATTAAAAAAAATATTTAAATTCTATAGTTTTGAATATAATTTTTTTTAACTCAAACCATTATAAAACATTTCATATCATTTATTATATGTAATTTTAAGTTATTGTTTAAAAATTGAACCAAATCAATAATCAAATACTTTTTGATGTAGTTTAAATAATCTATTTAAAAAAGGGTCCATTTTAATTTGAATAATTTCAAATTAATTATTTATTAAAAAATCATAATTATAAATATAAATAACGTATATATTTTGACCATATTTATGATATCTATAAACACTTATAATTTTTGTTATAATCTTAAAATAAACACTTTATTTAATGATTACATGGATTACATATAATTTTATGTAAAAGTTTTGTAGTACCCTTTATTGTGATTTGTAAGATTTAAAAATATCATTAATGTGAAAAGGAATAATCTTAATATTAACTCTTTAATATTAAAATGAATATCTATAATAAATGTTTTAAAAACATTTAATCCATTAAACATAATCATTTTATAAATAATTAATTTATAAAACCCATCTCATAAATTTTGAATTCATTCCATAAAACCTTTTCACTATTTATTAATAATTTATAAATAATCTAATTAAAGTATTAAATAAATTTTCTCTATAACTAATCAATTTAATTATTTACAAATATATCTTGGATAATTACTTAAAATAAGGACCCTTTTCATTTAAACCACTGTAAATTAATTATTTATGAATGACTCATAATATCAAATATAAACTTCTTTATATTTTTTCCGTAATTCATAATTTATAATTCTTTATAAATCACCCAATATGATTCTTAAATAAAGGTTTTATTTCTAGATAAAAAGGTTTACCAAATAATTTGGTAAAAGGTGCTTTAAATATTAACAATTGATATTTTGAATATTTTTGTTGACAAATGTCTCATTAATATTTATATAATTAATTTTAAAAAATATATAATTATTTTATTTATAAGACTTTTATAAATTAGAATATTCCCAAACTACCATATACAATGATTTATAAACATTTTATAAACCATATGAATTTGACAAATATTTATCAATAAACTATATACATTTTATAATTAATTAATTTATAAAACACTTATATAAATTTTTATTTATAAATAATATAATTCAATTAATAATTGAATTCTATTGATTAAAATAAATACTTCAATTATTTTTAATAAATACGAGTAATAAATATAAATATATAAAATTTAAAATGGTATAATAAAACATATAATAAAATTCAATTAATAATTGAATTATCTTGATTAAAATAAATACATTGTTAGGTCTACAAGGCCGAATAACCTGAGTGGGTGGTGAATCAGGGTATGACTAATTTAAAATTAAAGCATGTTCTGATCTTATTTCCCTGTTAAGAAAAACACTCTTCTCTCTCTTTCCTATTGCACAATATAAACAGAAAGTAAATCAAGCACAGGACGCAACAATTTTTACTTGATTCACTGCTAAGGGCTACGTCCAAGGAGCATACGCCAACAGGTTGTTGGTCCTACCAAATTCCACTAAACTTCACTAGCTGTGGATTACAAGGTTCAGGAACAGTCACTCTATCCCAGTCTCACTGCCTTTAAAAGGTTTAGGTTCAGCTAACTGCTTTCCCAATGGTCACTCCCTGTTTCTCTCTCTCTGGCTCCCTTCCGATGGAGAGGATCACCTTTTTCCTCTTCCTTCGCTCACTGCTTTGGAAAGGATCCACTCATAGTTTATAGACCTGTAGGTATCTTCATTATCTCTAATGAATACATCCTCTATTTCAAGTAGATGCTCTCTTGAAGTCTGGCTTTCACCCGTAGATGAATCTCACTTTGCACCGAAGGTATCGGGCAATCTTCCAGCTTTCACGTAGCCCTGAAATACTGTTGTGAATCAACCTTACTTGTCGTGCAAGTCTAATCTGGCGTGCAAGTCTAATCTGGTGCACAAGTATCGGCACGCAGGTCACAACTGGCATGCAAGTCACTTCAAACACTTGCGCGGCACAATCTTCTGCAACCTCAAACCTATGCAACTCAACCCCTTTTATGCCCAAACCAATATTGTCGTGCAACAACCAACCGATGCACAACTTCAAACACTTTCACGCAATTCCACCTGCACAACCACAAACAAGTTACGCGACCACCACATCTGTGCGACGGGAGCTCTGATTTTTCTAAGTGTTGAACTCCGTTAAAAATGAGGAGGGTGGTCCTATATTTATAGGCATTTGTTCAACCTACGTGGCGGCGCACAACTCTCCCCTCAGCATGAAATTCCTGACGTGCAGGTTTCTTCCCCTGCAAGACACCTGCGCGACCCTATTTCCTTTTCCATTTTTCGAAGATCTGATCTTCAAAATCATATGATGCACAACTTTCCAACCCTCCTAGGAACTTATGCGCAGGTCATTTCACGGCGCGCAAGTCACCTGCGCAACCACACCAATACCTATGCGACCCTCTTTCCCTTTCCATATTTTGACCTTATGATCTTGAAAAACATTAGGTGCACAAGTTTCCTCTCCTTCAAGTACATGGTGCGCAATTCCCTTTGCCAAAAACCACTTTTCTTCATCTGTCGATTTTCAGGCCCAAAAATTTGGGAAACACTGGAAAATGGCACCACCTTGTAACTGTTCTTTTTGCACCGTCTCTATATCATTCATTCCTTTGTCGATGTTCTTGAATCAAACATGTATCATTGACCACAGCTCTTGAACTTGACATTCTTCCATGAAATTCCCTTTGTCAATAAATTTGTATGTCATTGATTTACTTTGTCAACAATCACCACACAGATGTCCACTTTGTCAACAAACACAATCACCTCAAAAATGCTTCAATGATACCTTGAGGGATTTTTCCCCAACATACTTAAATTATTTTTAATAAATAATAGTAATAAATATAAACATTTAAAATTTTAAAAGGTATAATAAAACAAATTTTATTAATCCAGTACTATTAATGTTATTCCCATTTTATAAATAATTATAACATAAGTAAAATCTTCTATTTAATTATTATAGATAGATGTGAAATTTTGTATTTATTTCTTGGCTCGAAATATCCCATTTCACAATTTATAAATAATGTTCTTCAAAAATATTAAAATCAACACATTAATTCATTAAAGGAGTCAATGCTCTAATACAACAATTAGGATTTCATTTTTCATCATATGTACATGGAAGTGAAAGAAAAAACCAAATATATATGAAAAATATTTGATATAATACACATGTTAAAATGAAGAATATATATTTTCATACTTGGACAGTCAATTAACTAATATACAATGAGTGTTCTTGATGAATATTACTAGAGTTTCAAAAAAATGTTTCTTTTCTCTAAGAGATTTCCCTGACTTGTGGATCCTAATCTCAATTGGAGGAATCCCGTACACTTGAAGTGGTGTTAGTGTCTCTATTGTGGGTGACGAACAAGCTTTAGAAAATAATAGAGTATTGAAAGGATTACCAAAAAATGGTTCATTTTAGTGGGTGGGATCACATCCATTTTTAAATTCTTCCATAATGCATTTCATTTAATGAAACACATATCCCATATTCAACCTATCTGTATATATTTATTCATGTTCTCTATAATTAATTGAATAATATTTTATTAATATTAAATCCATTTAATCCATTCATAATGTATTATTATCAATGAAATAACATGAAAAATAAATGTTCCTAAATAAAATATTCCATTAATTACTTTTGTGTATATTCAACAAATGGCACTTTTCTAGATACTTTTTTGGTGTTGAGAGAAAAATAAATTGTAACACCCCAAGATTTTCTGAATTTTTTCTCAATTTTATTTTATAATTATGATATTTTTCAAATTTTTATATAATTATTTTGTGTAAAATTGATTATAAATGAAGATGAACCCCTTTTTAAAATAAAAGGAAACCTTTTTCTACAAAAATAATATACACAAGTGTGTTTTTTATCAATAAATTAACTAAATCACTTTTGGTTAATTATTTTAATGAAATTTATATATAATATATTCAATAAGATGTTTTAAATTCATATTATATTATTTCTTTACAATAGATAACAATAAATCTAATTTTATACTAAAAAAGAATTTTTTTTCTATAAAATAGTTTGGTTGCCTTTTATGGCACACTTATTTTAAAACTAAGTGTTATACTTTTAGAAAATTAATTTTATAAAATAAAAACAATACCTTAGAAAAACATATCAAAATTATCTTAGGGTGAATTTCTGGGATTTTTTTGAAAAGTTTCGTTTTTTGATGAATAGTGGAAAATAATAAATTTTAATTAAAAACAGTCTTTTCACCTAAATTATTTATAAAGTTAAATTATATTATAATATTTTTAATTATAAAAATATTAATCCAATTTAGTTCATTTTAATGAATTACATATTAAAATTAGATACAAAAACATTGTCAATTTTTGAATATTTTCTCTTTAAACCTAGCTTTCTCAGAATATTTGTGAGATTATTTTTAAATTCAATTTTTCACTTATATGAATTTAATTTTGAAAAATTTATTCCATAATTTTAATAATAATAATTTCTAATTTCTAATAAGTTCATATTAATGTTTTACCAAATTGAATAGTGAATGTAGTAAAAATTAATTACCATAGTTAAAATAAAAATGGGTTTACTAAGGGTAAACTAGAACGATAAGAGTGAAAATGACATATAGTATTAAAATAATTTTATTGAATGATTTTATTTAGATGTTGGACATTAACATCTCTAAAATATGTAAATTTATTTCCACGTTACTTTGAATATGACCTATATAATAAGTTAAGTGAAGAAAAAGTAAAAAAATATACTTTTCTTACTTTTAATGTCTATAAAGCCTTATGATATGGAAAAAGGAATCATATGTTCAGTTATATATATCGTTATAAAATATAAATTATTTTTTATCAGGATAAATTATTTTAATTTTTTGAGATAAAAAATTTCTTTAAATACTTATGAAACACCAACATAATAATTATTTAGTTAACAATTAAATAAAATAAATGATACAAAAAATATTAAAAGTCAAGTAATTTGAATGAATTATTGGGTTTAATTATTTTTTATGTGAATATATCATGATAATAATGAGTGAAAACAATATATTCAAATTCCATCA
Source organism: Viscum album (assembly GCA_963277665.1). Classification (NCBI taxonomy): domain Eukaryota; kingdom Viridiplantae; phylum Streptophyta; class Magnoliopsida; order Santalales; family Viscaceae; genus Viscum; species Viscum album. The sequence continues at coordinate 786,836,630 of OY728128.1, read as the reverse complement.
TTTTCTTGATATTTTTAAAATTAAAAATAAATGAATAATGACAAAATTGACATTAATGTTATTTTATAATAATTCATATTTAATTAAATGATTTAAAATTACTAAAAACCATATATTATGAAAATTAATTCTTAAATACTAATAAACCAAAATTATGATCAATTTATAGAAAAAGTTTTCTATTATAATGACTCTATTGACTGTTAAATAGAAAAAACTCAGTTAGCACATTTGTGATCAAAGCGATGTTTTTGCATGTTACATGTATTTATGTTAAAATTAATTTTCCAACACACATGGTATTTATATTTTATGAATTTTATATCTTGTTTAGAGTAATGCGGTCCATATTATAAAATACTTTTCCCTCTAATTTAGTATAATAGGATAAGTTACCAAGGTTATAAAACTAGTTACCATACTGAAAAAACCAAAATCAAAAAAAGGATACTTAGAAGTTAATGATTGAAAGGTTTAAAAAATGAGTTTCATTTCGTGTTGGAGGTTTTGATCAACCATATCATCCCTAAAACAATAAATTATAATATTTTTATACACTTTATTTATGGCTTATATATTAATAGTGAATACTTTTGAGTATTTACAAAAATGTCACTCCTTAACAATTAATTTGAAATCACTCTCCCCAATTCCTCAAACCTATCAAACCATTTGGATTGAAAAATATCTTCCCAAATCACATTCAATATTAACACCCCTAATCCAATAATCATTTTTTATATAAATCTATCATGAAATGATTTAGTGCAAACCTAAGGTGGATACCCTGAGAAGAGGTAATGTTCATCAATGAGTGTTTTCATTTTATTTCTCCATAAACCTCCTTATATTATTATTTTACCATGATTATATAATGAAATAAATGTCTTAAATGAACAAATATGTTTTTATATTATTTTTAATACCTAAAATATCACACACTTCCATCAAATGGTTTACAAAATCATTGTTCGTTTATACAGCAGAATACCGTCTCACGAATCGATGTCGTTATTTTTTCGATTATCACCTTTGAAGGTTGGTAGTAATGATGGATTTATAGTTTTTAAATTATATTTATTATTTTTATGATTTTATTATGCTTTTGGAATTATTATATCACACATACATTCATTCTTTCAATTTTTTGGGAATACGATAATGTCGTTTATTGGTATGGAGCACTACCGCATCATGAAGTGATGTGATTCATCCATGCTTTATATGGAATGTATTAAAGACGATTTTAATAAAAATATGTGATATATTACATAAAAAATATAATTTAACGATCATATAAATATATATAACATTTACTTTTCGTTACTTAAATACAATGAGAAAATGAAAACAGTGTTCATGAGTACGTACTACTACCTTCTCCATGAACGGTGTATTTCACTTCCTATCACTAAATATTATGTATTACTCTAAATAAATATAAAATGAATATATATTATATTTATATCTTTTTTATAAATCTATATATTATTAAATCATGATCAAATTAATAGTAAAAAATAACAAATCAAAACTTTTACAAAAAACATAGTGGTTATTACGTGAGAAGTAACTTTAACATGAAATTGTTAATAAACAAGTTATAAAAGGTCATAAGAGAATAATATATGATATGATATATAAATATATATACGAATATAGTTCTATTATATATTCATAATAAAATTATATTTATTATATAGTAATTTTGAACAAGTTTGACGGAAGTCAAGATGTAAGGTAACAGATTTATGTCTCACTTTTACTTTCTATGAGATAAATTCCATATTCACCACAATTTTATTTTATGTGGTGTATCTAACTACCATGGATTTATTTTATTATGATTCTAATTAACATTGTTTGTTTTTACATATCCTTTCCAGTATCTCTATTTGTGTGGTTTTGCAGTTAAAAAGTTACTGAATCGGTAAGGAATTTTTGTCTCAATTTGCCTTTTTTGAGATGTATGGTATGTTATGGACCAATATTCTTTAACAAGGTGTATATAATAACCCTTTGACGTGTAATATCATCAAATTATTCATCATAAAGATATTTTATGTTTGAATGGATGTTATTCCTTCAGGGGTCTTATGTATCAATGTTACCAAAGTGGTACGGATTATGTTAAAATATCATTGTTTTTTAGGAATGTTTATCATTAAGTCTCCAATGATTAAATCATTGATATACCTCTCAATAATTATAAATAATTTTCTTATATTATGTTTATTCATTATATCATCAAGTAATGGTACCATGTTTCCACACTTTGGTACCTAAAATTTTTAATAAAATATTTTAATGAAAATAAATATTTATTTCTCTCTTCACTGGGAAATTTGTTTTCTTCCAAAACCATGTAATATAAAAAGATATCTAAAATGTTTTATTAGTAACTTATAATTTTTAAATAAATTTTTGTCCCATTATTGACTTTTTACAATAAAAATTGGTAAGGAATCTTCATGTAATCTTCCAAAATAATTCTTGTTTGTCTTTTATTGAAAATGTGAAAAGAATATTCATTTTAATATGTACAACATGAATATAATATTCTATCCTCATGTCCAAATAGGAAAGTTTATTTTCATCAATAAATGTTTTAATTGATTTTTAAAATAATTCTTTATAAGTTTTCATGATTATTTTCAATGAAAAATATTTCACAAATGATTTTTTAAAAAAAATACTTTTTCAAAGAGGAAAGTATATTTTCCCCAAGATATATTTTAAATTGTCTTTAAAATAATTATTTACAATTTTTAAAGGTTATTTTCAAAGAATAAAATGTTTATAATGTTTTATGTTGAAAATTTTATTTTCAAAATAAATATATTTTCATAATGAAATTTCCTAAATAGTCTTTTAAAATTATTTTACATCTAAGAAGATATATGTTTGTGTTACTTGTTCCCTAATAGGGATATTATCAAAGGATACCATCTGTATTCTTTCCCTAAAAAGTTTATGTTTTGATTGAATTACATTTATGAAACTCACTTATTCAAACAGGTTGTTATATGATGTAATGATTATGAAACATGTCGGTTTTCCATATGTTACTATATCAAAAAAATTATGATATCCATTTCATTTTATGGGTTATGATATTATTAATGTTTATGAACCTTTAGAACACATAAAAATGGATTTTATTATGTGATGGGTGGGACCTATATCTCCCTCAATTGCATTGGATAAAGGTTTATATCTCATGAGATAGATAGGAAAGGAAAAAGGAGTTAACTTTGTTAAGTAATAGTCTTTTTTCATTATTATTCTCTTGGGAGTGAACCTTGACTACTTTTATGGTTTAGGGAGTGAACCCATTACAATAGGAAATCCTTGGATGTTAACCTTGACTAATATGCAAATGATTTATTATTCTTATGTGTATTCTAGAAATCCATGTCTTATACTAATGTTATTCCCTCAAGTATCATGTTTTTTATTATCTTATTATTAATGACTTATGAACTGCTAATATTTATTTCATGACTCATGTATATAATATTTGATATGCAGGTTATGATTTTAAAATGTTATTCTCGTGTTCACATACCCTTAGATTCATCTTATGCTTACGTATCTCCCTTGATTACCAATACAGAGCATCTGATCTCACCCTTTCTTATGTTTCTTTTCACCAAGTTATGAAGATTTGTGTTATGTATGATATATCTAAGAAGGGTTATAGTTATGTATAATGTAATGTGAGATGATATATCTCACCTATGGAACATTTTCTATGTTTCTATGTTTCCAGAGATACTAAACTATTATGGTACCTTGGCATGTGTGTGTGTAATGAAATAAATATTCTGAAAAAATGGTGTCATTTTTATGTTTGATAAGTTAGGTTTCTATGTAATTTCTTTCTATTTTTTAACATCAAGGATTACAGAAACATTATGTTAAATCAACAATTAAAAATAACTGGCCTTTATCATCATTTTTAGTGTCATGACCAATCCCAATGTGCCTCAACACATGACCACCCTAATACCACATCTAATAGGTCAAGGGAAGGTGTATATTGCCGAGTAGGAATATTACATAAATGGTAGGACTCAGCCTATGGAAACTATATGTGAGAACCCAGAAACATGTCCATAAAATAGTGTAGAGATAACATGCATACATATATCAACCAACCAAATTACAACATAAGTACTGAAATCATAAAAGGGAAAAATAAAATCCCAATAAAAACTACAAAAGAATCCAACTTAATCATAAGGAGGGGATCACTATCAAATGAAAATGTTGGAAAGATCCTTATCCATGCACCATCAAACACCAATCTCTGTCTAGCTCACTAGGCCCAACCTACCTCGGGTCCTCCTTGGACTCTATTGAAAGTCCAATGGTATGCACAAGACACAACCTATGTGAGAAAATCCCATGTAGGGATGAGTATAAAAATATTCACTAGGTTTCCAAAATACCCAAAATAAAAGGGAGAAGTTAAAAGGAAATGACCCACTTGACCCAACCATAGGGAACTCAAATGAGAGAGAAACTCCATCTCAAACCATCCTTGGCTATAAATGACTAGTCATATCTAGCCACATGGAGTGTCAACCAATAGGTGTGACAAAACTGCAAGTGAACACAGATATACTTGTCTTAGACACTAATTCTAAAGAGGTTCTGACCTCAAAGCTAGCTATAGGATTCAAATCAAGGATCAAACACAAAACACATCTAGGAGAACACACCCCATGAGCTCTATCATCCCAGATGTCACTCCTCCAAGAGATACACTCCATCAAGAACAAATTTATCATACCTTATGGTACATTTTAGAGAATGTTCTCAAATAGGAAAACTCTATATGTTAATTTATAGTGCCCAGTACTAGAGGTCTTATCACCATTATCTTCTACCTGGTGCAACCTCATAGGAACCCATGTGGATAGGTTTCCACTCACCAATTCATATAGTTGAGGGAGCACAACTCTAGACTATCAACCACGTGCATTCTCTCTAAGTAAAGAGATATTAATGGGAAGTTCACCTCACCATTTCCCAATATCTGATGGATTATTAGATCCTAAACATCTCTCAAAACCACCTAACTACCCATAGGGAGAGTCTCACACCACAGTGCATTGATGGATCCCTGACACCTAACCAGGTATAACGAAGAATAAGTTAAGCGGGTCACTTATTGTAATTATGACCCTATTTTAAGGGATATCATACTCCAGTGGATGAACTTCTCCCTATCTTTATTCAAATATGGGGGGATTACAACTCCGTAGATAGAGAATTTACACCTCGGTGTGACCGGGGAGTACAAACCAATAGATAAAGGGACTGCACCCTGGTATGATAGGAAAGTACCACTTTATGGCTAGAGGACCCACACCCTAGTGAAATAAAGCACCACAACACTTCCAGTATGATCACCATGGATGACCTGAACCCTGACACGGAAGGGGAGTACCAACCCTAGGTGAGAGTACCTACACCCTGGTAAGATAAATGAGTACCAACTCTACCTAATCATCTCATATTAAGGGACCACACCCTAGAAGAATAGGGGAGTTCTGACTCTAGGGATAGGGTACCTTCACCCTTGTACGATAGAGGAGTACCCACTCTATGTATAAGTTGTATATGGAGGAACTGTTCCCAAACATGGAAAGGGAGTACTGACTCCATGGATAGAGGAGTTGTACCCTAGAATTCTAAGGGAGTAATTAATTTATCTTTCTAACAAGTATGGATGGCTTGCACACTGATACAATAGGGTATCACTATCTTTAAATACATGAAGTATACATGAAACATGCTCCCTAGTCCAATAGAGGAGTTTTGATCACAAAATTACTACCCTAGGGGTAGAGGAGCCATGCCCTATATAAATGGGAGTTCCATATCAACCGATGTGAGAGGTAATAAAACTCACACATTGTTGCATCAGGGGAGTACCATTCCTAGCATATCTATGACACTCAAACTTGATCTACAACATGTTTCAAGAATCTATCAAAGGATCATCACACTTGTCATGCCTCACATCACAACATAGCCCCGAGCAAGGTACCCTCACCCTATTGTAGTAGAGTAGCACTGCACTATATACCTACAGATTCTAGGTGATCCATATCCTAAGATTATAAGGATGGGTACTGACCCCGACATCAACCCTATGATCCACTCGGATCACTAATCAAATTTTTAGCACTACTACTATAGCATCAAGTTCAAATCATGAAAAATAATACCTCTAAATCCACCACAAAGTCTACCATCACATTCCATGTGAAAAAATTCTTAGAATAGGCTACTCTCAATCCTAAATCTGGGTCCCAGAGAAGGAGATATGCTTGGAGGAAGTCTCCAAAAAAGTATTACATGTCATATATGGGGGTCCACATGGAATTTGATCCCACCATAACACTTGTCCATTCACTATGATACATATCTTGGCTAACCATGTGAGATTAAATGATGTGTATGGTTTGTACACAGCATGTCTCACCTAACATAGGGCCCAAACCATGTCTTTTTCCACACAGATCAGCTAGACATGTGTCCAAACATGATTTTTACCAATGGTATATGACATATCTCAGTACACCAGCCACTTTTCCTTGTCTCTTGACCATTACCATGTTTGAAACCCCATAACCATGTATGATGGTCCTGTACATTCATATGTACATGTCCCATTACACAGCTACCCTGGCCATTTCCCTTGGAAACACTAATTGGGATCAATACACGGTGTTAACCCTAGTAGACAATGTACAGTCTCCAAAATCATCTTCCCAAAATGGGAAGATCATGAAGCATGTAACCCCTCACTAAATGTTGTGTGATGAGGAATTCTAAATTGGAATTCCTTGCGAGTATCTTGAATCACCCTCGTTTCTCCCTAAAACCTATAGATCAAGCCACAATTGGTCTCTAGAAGTCATATAAGGGATATAAAAACCTCAAACAATTTATTTTAATGGTATAGATACTTAATACTCAAATCCACCTACCTCATGGAGAAACTATGAAGCTTTGGAGTTAGATCCATGCTTCAAAGCTACTTCACCATGATCTGGGAATGATTTCCATCAATATTGGAGATCGACAGCACTACTTCTCCTTGGATTATCCTTGGTTCATCCATATCTCCAAAGGGGGAGGGGGTGTTCCTCTACTATTCCATGTTCACAAAAAAAATGGGGAGGGGAGGGATATTTGTTTTAATTTTTTTTAAAAATATATTCCCCTCGTAATAACCATCCAACAACTCTCCTCCTACCAAGCACCCGACGCTGATAAATTTGATGTCGCACCTTTGGAAAACACCACATTATGAACACAACCATAGCCTCATATTTCTGATTCAATAGTCCTCATCAGATTTATTCCATGATTTCAAGGAAACTATGAATGTGATAAAATATACTTAAAATTTTTTAATATCATTGTACAGAGGCTCTCCCGGCCCTGAATCCCACAGAAACACAGTGCTTGACTTTGAAAATATTCATAGAAATATTATAGAGACTTATAGGTGAATAATTAAGTCACTACATCCTCCCCATATTAATTATTTTGTTACATGAAAAGAAAAATACTAGTCATAATGGACAAAAAAGCACTCCACTGGGACTCCCAAGCCATCAATCTCACCAAGGGCTCCCATAGTGCCTATCAGCACGCACTCAGAGGAAATTCTTGAACTAAACCACATCCACATCTAGCTCAAACTATTTCAACATTGTGAAACAAATATGAACATTTCTCCTTATTTTTGATTAGTGGAAAACACCCATCTCTATGGACCATCTGCAGTAATAGGGTCTAGCGGTGCACCACCTCACTAACCTGATATAGATAATAACAAAACCTAGAAGATCACATATTCTCCTGGATGAACTATAACACTTCCTCCTCAAGAATATCATGTGAAATATGATTTCATGCATGTGAGGTTATCAAAAACAATAATAGGATTCCCAAATATACATTGTCTTATCGGACCCTCTGTCTACGAACTACCAACCACCACACCCACTATTAGAAAAATAACTAAGCATGCATGGTAGGAAAACAATACAAACTATTGAAACATAATAGGGTATAACTATAAGGATAAATAACTATTATATGTAAGGATATCCATCCACCAGAGCCATAAAACATATGGGTTGAGCTAAAAGGCTCCACTGAAAATTCCTCAGCCTATTATGACACTCTGGTGTGAAACCACACCCTGAACACATGAGTGAAGGGGACTCATCCACCAAAACTCAACACTATCTATTTTACAAGCCACTAAATCACCCACACTATTTTAATCATGTCATAAGAACACTCCTTAGTGGGGAATCATCCCACTTCCTCGTGCATCTGAAGCTACACCCACCAACCCCAACACAATGTTCTATCAATGTCATGCATTGCCTTGAACAAACCTTAGTAAATAGGTGACTCTAATAGAGATCCTCCCAATAATTTCTATCAGTACTACTAAGGAAATTATAAAGGATATATAGTGTTCATGTATTCAACCATGGAACCTCTGGGTCAAACACCTTTTGTCCTATAACTATCCTCACCTCCATCCTCTAGCTCCTTGAGCCTAGCATAGACCACATGTGGGTGGTGGTGGAAACTCTAACCATATTACACCTCCTACTTATCTCACCACCTTTATTCTATGTGCTCCATCATCTGAAACTACCTACTCTAAATGATTCCTTTACCGGGGTAGTCCATCAACCAGCTCCCTCTCAGCATCACGGTAGGTTGTACAATGTCTAGCAAGATTTCCCTTGTCATCGCAAGTGTAACACCACCTTTCCTATGGATAACCAGATCCATGGTGTGATTCCTACACTAAAAACCCACATGACTGAGTCTGGGTAGGGGTATGCCTCCTAAGCTACAATCTTTTCGACAACCATTTACAAACTGTTGTAGATGTCTCAGCCTTATGACCACCACTACATGACACATCTTCCCAACCCTCCTCCATGAATCTCTCTATCTCCATATATCATTCCAGTTCTCCTCTTATATGAGATAAATAATAATAATCCACACCTACACATACATCTCTATAGATTCTCTAATCGAAAGTATGTTCTCTAAAAAATAGATCCCGAACCATTTCTATAGAGTAACAAAAACTGTCAGAGAGAATCATTGAGTACTATCCCTTGGATATGATACCATTAAAAAGCTAGAGAAGATATTTGATATGCACTAATATCAACATGTATATGTATAATTATTCCATAAATCGGTGCTCAAACTCTACCCAAGTGATTGTAGCCTCATCATGGGTCTACATCACTAGAATCCCCCATCACTCGGCCAATCCCTAAATAAGACTCACCATTAGGACCACCATTTAATCGGGATGCATCCTCACAAGGTGAGAAATGTGTGTGGATTCCTCAAGCTAGTCATCAGCTTCCTGGGGGGGTGTAGGTCACCCAAAGATCTTAGAGGTCACTACCTCTAGAACTTATGCAGTGTACTCATCCTACAGTTATCCATGGCCTTCACTACCAAAAAAACCTATTGCTCAATGGGTGGTGGCTTAATCGGAAGACCACCCATAGGTGCAGCCTCAGGATCAGTTCCCTACACTAAAGCCTCATCACAAGTTGGATATTCTTCAAAATCCCTCTATGGAATCTTCTCTAGATGTCATTATGGTGGAATCTTGAAATATAATTAAGAGGCGCCATGATCAAAGAATATATCTCAAGAGCTAACAAAATAAGGATAGGAATGACCATAACCCATTCTCATATGATGCATGTACCAGAATTTACATTTGACCAGTACACTAACATATCAAGTTAATTAGTAAGTTATTAGAGTATTATTGAATGGATACATCAGCTACCTCACCAACACTAGAGTCCCTAGCCTAAAATTCAATCACCAAACATGTTAACACTCTCTCTATACAACCCAAAACTAAGATCACTACTATGGTCTTGAAATGTAACCCACTTTGATACCACTTTTTCAAGACCAGGCCTAATGGGTCTCGATCCATGACCACCCCAATCCAACCTTCAATAGGTAATAGGATGGAATCTAGAACTGTGTAGTAATATCACACAAATGTGAAGCCTTAGACTATGGTACCTTTACGTGCGCACCCACAAAACATCTCCATGAAACTGTTCAGAGATAATATAAACTGAAAAGAAAAATTTAAGCATATATCTATCCCACAACTAGAGTATAATAGAATCACTAAAACCATAAAAGAGAAAAATAAAATCCCACCAAAACTGAAAATGCATCCAACCAACTCTAAAGAGGGGTTTCTTTTCAAAAGGAAATATCATAAATATCATCATCCTAGTACCAGTAAACACCTCGGTAGGTCAAAATCACTAAGCTCCACCTACATTGAGTCCTATTTGGACTACATCTAAAGACTTGTGGCCTTCACAAGACACAACATGCGCAGGAAAATCCATGCAAGTGTGAGTATAAAAATACAAAGTATCCTCCCAAAATACCAAAAAAAAAAGTGAGAAACTTAAAGGAAACGGTCCGCTCAACCCAGCCAGAGAGAACCCAAATGTGATAGAAACTCCATCTCAAACGATACTTGGATATAAATGACTATTTATCTCTACCCACATGGTGTTTCAACCAAGAGACGTGAAAAGTCCAAAATTTAACCCCAAATCAACCTAGATATACTCATCTTGGACTCTATGGCTTAGGATGTTCTAACCTTATATCCAGTTATTGGATTCTACTTGAGGCTCAATGGAAACACACATTCAAGAGAACACACTCAATAAGATCTTCCATCCTTGATGGAGCTTGTATGATAGATAAACTCCATAGGGAAAAACTCTACCATCCTTGATGGTATGTCTAAGAAAATGTGCTCTATCGAGAACAACTATCTAGGTATAGCTATAGTTCCCAGCACCACAGGTCCTGTCACCACTTCCTTACACCCTATGTAAGATCATAGGAACCCAATAGAAGAGTCTTTCCAATATCCACTACATACAATTTATGGAGTACTACTCCAGACCATGCACTATGGTAACCATATCTAGGTAGAGAGAGAGAAGATGGATTCTCACCTTTCCACTAACCCATAGTTGAAGGATTAATAGCTTCTAACCATCCTGTAAAACTACCAAAGTACCTATAGGGAGAGGTCTGCACCTCACTACATCGAGTGAGAACAAACACCTAACTAGGTATCATGCACAACAAATGGATGGGCCTTCTTTCTGTAACTATACTCTTTAAAAAATATATATCCTACTCTAGTGGCAGACCTTCTCCCCATCACTATATGAATATGTGGGAGTAAAAATTCATAGATAGAGGACCTACAATCTGGTACAATAAAAGAGTACCATTCAATAGATATAGGACCTTCTCCCTGGTATGATAGGGGATTACCACTATATGGATAGAGGAAACATACCTTGGATGATTGGGTAATACTAATGTACCATTATAATCATCATAGGGGACCCTCAACCAAACACAGAAGGGGAGTATTGACCCCATTCTAGATTAGCCACACCCTGGTGAGACAGAGGAGTACCAACTCTTCTAAAACATTGAATATACAGGACATTCACTCTAGAATAATAGGGGAGTTTTGAATCTAAGGATATAGGACTCTCACCCTGGTATGACATGGGAGTACCCACACAATCTTTAAATCTCATATGGAGGAACCGAACCCTAACATGATAGGTGAGTACCAACTCCACGGATAGAGGACCCACATCGTACCACAATAGGGGAGTACCTACTCTATTTATCTAATGGGTATGAAGGGCACACACCCTGATATAACAGGGGACCTCTATATCCAACTACACGAATGATTTGGGGAACCTGTACCTAGGTTCATCAAGGTAGTTCTAGTCTAGGAATAAATAATCCTTCGAAAGAGAACCCACACCCTATGTACGTTGGACTTCCATATCTACTAATCTGAGAGGTAAGGGACACCCGCACCCTGGTATGTCAAGGGAGTACTAGTCCCAGCATCTCACTCATATGCCAACCTGATCTCCAACATCAGACAAGTGTTTCTAAAAGTACCATCACACTTATCATGCCTCACATCCTAACACATCCACACACAGGGGACACATACCTAGTTACAATAGGGGAGCACTACACTATTGGCCTACAGAGTCTAGGGGACCCACATCCTAAGATGGTATGGAGGGGTACTAACCTCAACATCAACCGTGTGATCCACCCTGATCACTTCCTAAAGGTCTAGAACCACTACTATAGTGTCATTCTTGAATAACACCACATCATATCTCCAAATAAACCACATAGGCTACCGTCACATTCCATGCAGAAAACTAGTAAATATAGGCTACCTACAATCCTGATTCTATATCCTGAAGAAGGATATACACTATGAGGAAATCATCAAAAAGGAGTACATGACATGCACATGGGTCCAAAATACATTTGACCCAACCTGAACACCAGTTAGTTTCCTAGGATATATGTCTTGTATTTACATGTAAGATTACATGGGGTGTACGGGCTACACACGGCATGTCTTTCCACACTTGGGCCCCCATCCTTGTCTTTCTCCACATAGCTCGTTCAGTCATGTCTCCACAAAAGGCGTGTACCCCTGGTACATGGAATTTCAAAAATAACTATCCACTCTTCCATGTATCATTCCCCTGACCATGTCTAGAACCTCATGCCCATGTATGTTGGTTGTGTACATTCACACGGCCATGTCCCGTTAAATGGAAACCCTAGCCATGTCCCTTGTCTATACGAACTGGGGTAACTACATCGGGTGTAACCCTAGTACACAGTGTTTAGTCCCCAGCTGTAATCTTCCATGAATTGGAAGAATACATGGCGTGTGAACCTACACTACTTGCAGTGTGATCGAGAATTCCCTAAGAGCTACTCAAATTGCCCTAGTTTCTCCTGAAACCTATAGATTAACCCATAAGGGATATCTTGAAGTTGTATAAGGGAAATAAAAACAACATAGAATGTGTATTAGTGGGATCATCACATAAAAATAAAATCTAAGTACCTCTTTGTGAAACACTGAAGCTTCATTCTTAGATCCATGCTTTAAATCCACTACACCATAATTCAGGTGTAATCGCCATCAAGATCGGAGATTGGTAGCACCTCCTCTCCATGAATTCATCTGGGTTTGTTCATCACTCAAATAGGGGAGGGTTTAAACTTATCCTCTTCCATGCATACATCAAAGGGGGATGGGAGGGATATTTTTTTGAATTCTTATTAGAAAAATTGTCCCCATTTTCACCGCCCTCCAACTACTCACCTCTCACCCGGCACCTAGCACTAGCAAATTTTATATCACGCATAGGGGAAACACCATGTTCTAAACTCAATTACAACCTCATATTTAGGATTTGAGACTCTATATGGAATTTATTCAATATTTCTAAGGAAATTATGTGTCCATGATAAAATATTTTTAATATTTTTAATATCAGCATGTCAAGCATCTCTAGGCCCCATAACCCCACACCAACTCAACACCTGGCTTCCGAAACATTCCTAAAAATATTACAAAGTATTATAGGTAAAAAGCCAAGTAAATATATTTATTTTTGAGAAATAATTCCATTTATAACTTTTTTTAGTTCTAATGAATGGTTTTCATTCATATCATTAAAACAAAATCAATCAATGTATAATTTCTTAGGACTTTAACATGTACTATTGAGAAAGGATTCCCCATGTATAACCCTAACTTACCTCCTCCTTCTTTTATCTCTTCTCCACATGTGTTTTTGGTTGATCATTGCAGTAGAATCACTACTCATTAGGATATTTCCTACATAAAATCTCTTTTTAATCTCTGTTATTTGCATCTAATTTATTTGTTAAATAATTTGAATTATTTTTTACATTTTTTTTTATTTCCCCCAAATTTTCATGTTTTTTTTGAAATACTGTTTCATATATATATTTCACACAAAAACAAAAAGATGTGTGTGTGTGTGTGTGTTCATATATATATAATCATATATATATAAATATTTATATTTATATACACACACAAATATATATTTCTATATATCTATATGTTATATGTAGAATAAAAAACACTTGAAATTACACATATATTTATATATATAATTTTATATTTACAATATTTATGTATGTTACATATTTAGTCTATAATTTATATTTTTATATGTTTTATACTTATATATAAATATTGATAAATTTATTTTTATGTTCATAATTTTTATGTTTAAGATTGTAGAATTAGTGTTTATATTTTTGTTATATATATATATATATATATATATCTTTGTGTGTCTGTTTTTATTGTGTTTATATTATATGTATATATATGTATTGGATAATACTATTTATACATTATATATAAACACAAATTAATATATTTTTCTTATTTTGTACGTATATATATATATATATATATAAATGTTTTATGTATTGTATTTGTGTGTGTTTCTATTCATAAAATTTATGTAAATATTGTTATATTTATGTATATATAATTCTAAATTGTGTTTTTAATATATATATATATATATATATTATATAAATTTATATATTTCAATAAATGTATATATATATATATATGTTTTATATAGTGTGTTTTTAGTCCTGTAAAATACAAAAAATAATGTGGTTCTACCAATAATAAAATAGTACTCCCTTTTAAGTAGAATTTAATTTCATATCATTAAACTATTCATATTTAAATGGTTTCCCACTCCATAATGATATTTCAATATTCATCTTGAAATATATTGGTATGAACTCAATGGAAATCCCCTTCATTTTGCTAGAATTATCTCATATTTCATATAAAAAATGTATAAATCACACCTTTTTTAATATTTTATTTAATATAAGGAGGATTTTTATAGTTACCATTTATATAATCCCAAAAACAACATCATTTCCAGGGAAATTAAAATGCAGACAACATAATTTATTCCTCGGTTTCTATATAAAAACCATATTGTAGAACCATGACTTCAATGTCTGCTTTCCCAATCTCACCATGGTATTGTATATCAGTAATTGTGGTTCTAGTTTCCCCAAGAAGTAGTCAAGAACACTTATAATATAATGGAGTGCCCAAAATAGGCCAATTGAAAAGAAATATTTAATAAACTATATTCATTATTTATTCTTCCACATTGATATGTGCAACCACATTGATGGTGGGATGAATCGGTGAGGCCTACTTTTATCACCAATTTAAACTTTTCCCAACTATTACCTAAAACCTATTAGATAAATGTATATCCCACAATTTTTCCACCAACATTTTACATGCATGTAATATAAACAAGAAATAAACCCAATAATACACACTGGGATTTTTTTTAACAATGTTTGTCACCAACATGGATGATTATATCCCTTATATAAGGTTTTTGTAACCCCAATAACACAAAAATCATATTTTTTTATCATGATTAATCACGATAAATGAAATATCCTTATTAATGTACTTATTTCACTAACCAAGTATAATGTGAGCACCAAATTGTAGTTATATGAATCTAACAACAACCCAGTCTCATTTACAAATACCTTTTTTTCAAGCTCCTAAATGAATAATGATCAACAAAAAAATATTCTTTTTAGAATAAAAAAATTCTAATCGTATTCATTAGTGTGATGAAATCTCAAGGGCACATCACAACTCTTTGGACCTTACAATATATTATGTTGTATTCCTCCTAATCTGTTAATATTTATTCTCCAAATGATATCTAGAATTATCATGGTTTTATCTCGACATAATACATCCATTATTCTATCCACACCTGCATGATAACATATAACAATATCTATTTTGATTGTGAGTAACTTCCTCATGATGAGGGATTCATTATATATTTGTATGGTTACATCGTTTTATCTCATGTAATGGTAAGGCACAGTCCATAATCAAATTCCAATGTAGCTATAAGAAATCATAGTATAGAATAATGATTGGAAGTTATCGTAAAATATTCTCTTCATCATATACCATGGTTTATACTTCTCCACATGAAATGATCACATCCTTCATATCACATACATAACATCTACTTGAATCACAAGTAATCACCTTTATATTTTTGATATATAATTCACTAAATTTTAATTCAACGTCGTCATAAATAATATTGTATTAAATCATGATTATGGCTATAATAATGATATTTAAATAATTTAAGAATAAATAAAGAATCATCTAAATTAAATATTTCTTCTAAATATTTGATTCAGGGGAACTATGATTTTTGGTAACAAAATAACATTTATTTTTTGTATTGGAAGACATTAAATTTTCCTTGAAAATCCCTTACATATCATAAGGAAGCACCATTATTATTCAAATTCTTAGTTTGAGTTACTCTTATGTATCAGATCTTGATTATTACATATTAAAAATTACTTCTATAATTTTTAAAATTCTCAGTCTAAATAAATCATACAGATCATATATGTAACCTTTACTTTAAAGTGGTTGAAAATTTTTCCCTATCATCTCAGGGTGGCCTTTATGTATCTATAAAATGAACTTTATATATCAATAAATTCACCTTCATGTATTGGGGACTTTAATTTTCAATATCTGCTCAGGGTGACCTTTATATGTAGGGAATTTACCTTTTTCTATTATAGTGAAACTTGGGTTTTTTCTAATTTTTTAGTGCAATTTTAGAGTGAATCTTATGTATCATGTACTTTTAAATTATTAAAAAATAGGTAGTACATAAAGGTTCTTATGTATTGAGATATTTATCAAATCTACAACAACCTACAACCAAAAATTCCAACATCCTTCTCAATACATCCTCACAATATATCAAATTATTCAAATAAAATTGGAATATCTTCAAATAAAATTCAATCATCATAAGAATAAATCCAAACATTTATATTCTTTATAAATAATCCATTAGATTATTTTAATTTTCTTATACCACCTCTACATCTTTAGTTCTTCCACAAATATTATCCAAGTATATTTTTATATGATATATAATAATTAAAACTTGATAACTATAGTAATAAAACTCTATAACTATCATTCTAACAACTCAAAAAAATTAATCCATTAATCATGAGATATATCTAATATATGGAAGTTACCATGATCCATGGAATTCTTCCCATGTTGTGATATACTCAATATTAAGTCATTCCACAAGCTTCTGTATTAATTTTACTCTATGAGTATGCATAATACCATCATATTACAAGAAAAAACATCTACATCATCTTAAACCATCCTTTCTAATCTTTAAAAAAAGTAGTATCTCTTCAATATTGGAAGAAACTCAATAAAAAAATCAATGTGAATTGATCATTAAGAATATATTAATTTCAGTCACTATTTTCCTAAACCATATGAACATGACCACTTCAATAGGTAGGTAAATTCAATTCATAAAATAAACTTATAATTTTACCACTCTAAATTGAAAAAATTTCATAAGCTATAAACTCCAAACAATTTAGAGTAACAAAAATAATCAAAGTAAAAAATAAATTCCTAAATAAACTATCATAATTTAAAACACATAACTGATATAAAAAAACAATAATAAAATAAAAAAATATAAGTTTTTAAGATAAAAATTCTTGGGATAAATATAAAATATCTTCCAAGCCTATATTAGTTTCTATTAAGGGAAATATTCACTCTTATCCGAAAGTGGAAGGAATGTTATTATGTAGATATAAGGGATATAAGTTCTAATATTATAAATTCATTGATATACCTAATTATAAGTTATACATTCTATAGCTGGAATATCTTTATCAAATCCTTTAATAGAAAGAAACTTTATCCACGTGATCCTATTTGATCATTATGGTTGATAGAAAGCACAAATCACGAGACATTATTGAAAAAATAGTTTGAAAGTATAAAATTCCTCACCTAAAATCTCAATGATAAAAAATATTTGGTGAAATGATTATAATAAAGAAATCATAGATCATTTACTTATAACGACATAAAATTACTTCTATTAATAAAACAAATATTATTTCTCAATAAATTTATTATTATTTTTTTACAATAAAACCTAAAACTATTACATTTATTTTAACATCATGTATTCATGTTTACTACTATAAATAGAAATAATACAAAGATATAAATAGATAAGTATAATATAATCACAAATGGGAACTCTGTAGGATTGAATTATCCCATGAAGATCATTCCTGGTATAATGACTATAAAAAAAATACAATAATTAGGAATATGATCGACATTATTAAGAAATATATGAGAAACTTTGTGGGTGAAGTAGTGAATAACAAAATATGAGAATAATGGTGCATATATAAAGGGAAATTTGACTATTGGGAATTATGATAGTTTGTCAATATGGTCATTGGATACGTATCTATTATAAAGTTTCTATTGGGATTATTTTATAATGTAGAAGGAATAAACAATGGCCTCTACCAATAAGAAAATCCCATATAAGGTTCACTTGTCAGATCTTGGGAGAGAGGTGGCATCACCAGGTTTTCCCTTAACAAAAATAAATCTAAAATTTAAAAAACGATCCCCAATCCAAATCATTTGTGAGATAAGTTCAATCTGGTATAGATCAATACTCTATCAATGTTGGTTGAACCATGTCAACAAAGTACCACCACCGCATATCTTATATTTATGTCATATGACAGTGTAATAAAGTTTTATGTATTTAGTCATTATGTAGTATTAAGGTGTAATTATTTAGAAATTAAATACTAGTTACTCTAATTGAATTAAAATTTTCCTCATTTTATATTAATCTTCTTTATATGAAAGGAAAAATTCACTCGAATTTGAATGAATATGGAAAAATTGATTTTTAGTTAAAAGAAAAAAAGAGTATATTTTTATGGTTATATTTATATATCATTTTAGGACTAATTTATAAGTTTAAAATAAAATTTATTTTCATGATAGTCTTATAACATAAATTTATATTTAAATATAAATAGTAATATATTTTAACAAAGTCCCATGTAATTTTTTATAATGATCAAAGATTTTATTATGTCAAAAAAACTATACAATTATTAAAAAAAAGATCATAATATTTAGAGAGTTATTTTGCTAATATGTATTTTTAGACATATCATATTGAAATTTTATTTGGGTTATTTTTAGATATTTTTCGAATAAAGTTGATTTTTTTGGTGAAAAAACAAAAAAAAAATATTTTTATGAGTACTTTGATTTTTATGACATCATTATAATGTGATAGTAATGAAAAAATTTATGAAAAAAATTATTAAATAAAAATTTCATATAAGTATTATTATAATCAATTTAAAAATCTAAATTTTCCTCTCTAAATTTATGATAAAATTTTTAGAACCTTAATTTGATTTTTTTTATACTATTTTAAAAACTATTTTTAGATTAAATAAATTAAGTGTGGTAGTTTGGAGGTTTCCACTATTTTTTCATTGATTTATAGTTTATCCCAAGCTCCTTGAATCATTAATGTTTTAGAAAATTTATTGGAATTGATTCCACCTAAAAGTGGTTGGCTTAATAAAATAACCAATATTTTAACACTAAACACACCCCCTCTTCAAGTATAAATACCCACCCATAAATCCCTAATTCCTCACTCCAAAGAAATTTATTAGGAATCACCTATCATTCCTCCTCTTAAGGGTCTTTCCATGGTGGTTTTATGGTTCTAGGTAGTCTCCCTCTAGCATTAAGAAGCTATTTTCAATGTATGGGTTCTCTCTATCATCTTTTTAAATTCAAGAATTTTACAATATGATAATCCTTTGTAATAAATTTATTCTCTTTTAATGTGTTTTTAAGAAACAATATACTATCTATATTATTCCTTTTTATGATATATTATGTCTAATTACACCCAATCCATAATACCTTGTTTATACCCGTTATGATTCCAAAATCATTCCTTAGTTTTCCATGATATATTTTATTCTTGTGAATACCCAACCATATTTTCATTCAAGGGTATCTATATAGATATAAATTTACATTATTTAATGTGATTATATATGCATGAAAATCACATTTCCTAATAATTAGTTAAAAGGATATTTATTTATAATCCTTGATCTATTTTTTACACATAATGTCAGACTTGTGAAACATGCACCCTATAAAAAATCTAATGCTTTGGGTAAATAATTAATCTCTAGAGATTACATGATTATGATACCCTATTAGAATGACTTGTTAATGTTTTATGATAACTTGGTGAACAACCCTGGTAATATTTTTATGACACTTTGGTGATAAACCTTTTTGAAATGAATGTATCATGTATATATTGTATCCATATTTCCATGTAATGCCTTGTTTCTATATATTTATATAATTATGTTATGCCTTGTGTTACTATGTTCATTTTATTATTCTATGACTCATATTTCATCCATGATGTTTTTTATTGATCTATTATTATTTTATACCTTACTGGGCTTTATTATCACCCCTTTCATTTTATAAATTTCCCCCATGAAATCCTATCTACAGAGGTCATCCAGAAAGGGATAATAAAGATCATTTCATGTGAGATGATAATTATGTTATTTTTTCTTTGGTTTAATATGTACTTCTTATACTATGTACCTAGTTTCCATTATGAAATTATTTTAAAAAGAGAGATATCCCATATCAAGTCTTGTCAAGAACAACCTTGTATGGACATGTTTATGGAAATGATTTGTTAATAATGGGGATAAAATGAAATTAAGAAAAGATGGAATTTTTACTCAGTATTTTGGAATACATTGATGTATTTCGGGAATAATTACTTAGAACATCCCCAAAAATGGAGATTGAATTATCCATTGAACTCATAAATTTATCCAAACATATATCATAGAACGCATATATAATAAAATTCAAAAATCAATAATAATTGAAAAATTAACATCATGACCATTTTAAGAAGGTTTTAATCCATCCAAGTGTATCTTTTTAGGGACTGTATATTCTATTTATAAAGAATAATTATTTATTGACATGAATATTCCATTATTAAATATAACATAATGGGATCATAGTTAAGAAAAAATACGTTATTCTATGAATCAATGACTTCTTTATAGAGATTCATGGACCTCAATAATTATTTTCTATAATTGAAATCGGATTGGGGTTTCATCATCTAAGGGTGATGAAAGAAGATATCTCAAAGATATCCCTTTGAAAAAGGAATAGAAATTATAATTTCATTTCTATGACCTTCGGTTTGACCAATTCATTGATGATATTTATATATTTGATTAATATAATCATTAGGTAATACCTTGATAAATATTTAGTGGATTTTATTGATGATATTATGATATATCCCAAAAGTCATGAAGAACATGAGGAACACCAAAGGTTTATATTAAAAACTCTAAGAAAAGGATTTTTTATAAAATTGGTAATTGTGAGTTCCATTTTCATTAAGTGGCATTATTGGGACACACCTTATCTTATGAAGGGATATTTTTGGATCCACATAAAACTGACGCAGCAGAAAAATAAACTTATCCAAACAAAAGGGAATATATTCCTAGTTTCCTTAATTTATCGGGGTACTATTGATGGTTTCTGAAAAACATTTCTTGGATTTCTAATACACTAACAAAGTTAACATAAAAGGGAGTTATGTTTAACAAGAAAAAGGAATGTGAATAAATTTTTAAAGAGACGAAAAGTGGGTTGGTTAGTTAAACTTGATAATTTTTCCCTCTAATGGTGAGGGATTTTTTTATATATATGCATCATTGAATTGAATTTTATGTATACTTATGATGAATAAAAAAAGTGATTGATCATGTTTCTCGACATTTGAATCCTCAAAAGAATAATCATTCCACCCATGACATGGAATTAGAGGTGGTTATTTTTTCATTAAAGATATATAGGAACTATCATTATGGTAATGAGTGTGATATATATAGAAACCATAAATGTTTTAAGTACATATTCACAAATAAGTAACTGAAAAACAGAAATTTTCCTGAGTTTTATCTGAATAAAGAGGGAGTATTAAGGTTTGAAATAAGGCTCTATATACCATCTATTATGGAGTTTAATAAATATATAATTGATGAATCACATAGATTTTCATTTTGTATACAAATCAAAATCACAAAAATGTATATATACTTACAATATCATTATTGGTGGTATAACATGAAAAGGTATATTTCTAAGTATACTTGAATATGTTTGTTATGCTAATAATTTAAGGAAGAGTAACAGCTTCCCAAGGGAACGATGAAACCACTACAAATACCTTTCTATAAGTAGGAAAATATCAATATACTTTATTATAAGACATCTTAATACATCAGAGGGAAACTATTCCATAATTGTAATTGTTGATATAAAAAAATCAGCTCATTTAATTTCTATATGAGAAGATTTCTCACTTGAGCGCCTTACTTGTTAGTATATCCATAAAGTGGTGAGGCTTTATGGGGAACCAATATTTATTATTTCTAATAGTGATCCATTATTTAATTCAAATTTTTTTAGGATCCTATAAATGGATATGAATATGGAAGTAAAATTTATCACAACATATAATACTCAAACTGGTGGGAGTATAATAGGAAAATTCAAATGCTGGAAGACATGTTAAGTAATAACACACTTTATTTTAAAGGGTTTTGGGACCAACATATTCCACTCATTTAATTCTATTACAACAATAGTTTCTACTAAATTATTGAAATGGCTCCATATAAAGCACATTATGGTAAAATTTCAACAACTCCAATATGTTGGAATCATATTAGAGAAAGATAACTATTGGGACTAAACCTTATGAATAAAACCATGGAGAAGATACAAGTAACCCATAGATATATCAAGCCTACTCAGAGTTGATAGAAGATTTATGTGGATAATTAAAGGAAGGACTAATAATTTCATGATGTAGATCATGTGTTTCTCAAAGAATCAACTTTGAATGATATAAGAACCCGAGTTTTTAGAACGGGTCAAAATCCCGACCCTGTTTGAATTTTTGATTGGTTTCTGTGGAAACAAGAGAAACTGGGAAGTTTCTAGAAATTTCTAGACTACACGATGTGTACCTTTAAGTACACACCGTGTATATATTAAGAGAGTGACCGGTCGTGTGCTCACCGAGTACATGCCTTGTGATGACTGTGTATAAATTTCTTACTACACGGCATGTAGTTTTAAACATGCCATGTACTTCCGACCATGTGGTAGCCATACATGGAATGTGGGCCTGTTGGATGGGTAGAACCAGGTACATGCCGTGTTTTCCATGGACACGTCGTGTAGTCTAGCCGTGTATGAGGGATATACATGGTGTGTGAGTAAGTCGGCAAGGAAAAGAAGAGAAACCAAGTACACGCTATGTACCCATAGGTACATGTCGTGTACCCATGTCGGCGGGTTTGGAAAGTAAGTCGGTTGGATTCATCCATCTTATGAATAGTTAAATGACCTACACGGCATGTAGTCATGAAGTACACACTGTGTAGTTTCTTTTTTTGCGTTAAAACGGGCAGTAGCTTCGTTTTGAGGGAGAAACACATATTGACGCCCCGTTTCGTGAACCAAGCCAGCCGGATCTCTTTCCTTATCCTGATCGCCTGTACGAGACCCAATTCGAACTTCTATTGATGCGTTGGAACCCCTTCGTTAAGGCCTTAATTCTTGTTGGACCGTTTTGTTTGATTTTCGTTCTAGAATGAGTTATAGGGGTTTGAGCGATATTGAATCTTTTATAGATTTTCCGCGTTCTAGACCTAATTGGCGGCTGTTACCTGAGGATTAGAATCATATGAGTCTCAGGTTGGTGGTGTATACTGCATTTTGTGTTTTCGTGGTTGTTTGGGTGACGCGGCCTTCGGTGCGTTTTTAGGTATTTTGAGCGGGACCCGTTTTATCTATTGTTTCATATTGAATTGCTTGTTGGACCTATGGGATGCCTTTGGGTATGACCTGTTACTAGTTCGCATAAGCGGGGTCAGGTGAGGGGTCATTGCTCATCAGGGAATTTTGGCCAGGGAATTCCAAAATGGTTTTAATTTAAATATTAATGTGTTAAACTATTGAGTTTAATTTATTAAGCCTGATATAAATTGTTATAGGCATTCAAGACCTCAGTAATGGTATGGGACATCACCGTGCATAGTGCAATTCAACTGTTTAAATTTTTTTTCCATTATGAGTTATGTTTGAATTTTATATATATGCAATTTCTGAATTGCACATGCTGGACCCTTTGGGTTGTGTTGGGATTTTCCCGGTTACGCTTGAGTGATGCTGATCACAGGTTGGTCTTGACCTAGTTTACTTTGGGTGGTTTTGACCACGGGATTGGGCGTCATGGATGTCGGCTTGAAGCAGTACAACTATCAGGTTGGGCATTGCTCGGGTTACTAGGACGGTGATGCCATCAGACTTGAGTGGCATGGTCGCAGGGACATGAGGTGTCAGATGTGTTGGTGGCTTAGGTGCTATTTTGGTGATTACCGCTCACCCGATACTTTGAGTAGTGTGCACACAGAGATACTCCGTGATGAGGTGGTTTTGACCACTCGTTTGGGTAGAGGCCCCCGGAGTTGTAGTTAGGTATTTTGGTTGGGGGTGCTTTCCGTAGAAATCCATGTGGAAGGTGAGAAGCCTTCAGGGGATAGCATTGAGACTATCGGGTTGGGGGATGAGTCTCGCCCTGATTTGAGGGCAGACATCATTGTTCCTCTGGGTTTCTATTCTTTTAATGCCTTCAGGATGTCCGTACTTGAGACACGAGGTTTCAGGAGGCAAATAGTGTTGGGTTACTATTCTTGGGCGTGCCTTCGGGATGTCAGTACTTGAGACACGCAGTGTCAGGGGGCGCATGTCGTCGGGTTACTAGAAAAAGATTCTGGCGTTGGCTAAAGCAGGTGATACTCCATGGTGGCTACTGATCACCAGAGGAGTTAGTGTTTATTTGTGCATTGTATTACTTACGGTTTTCCTTACACTTTCATGACTGCTTAAACACATGTATTTGGTACGCACCATTGGGTGGTATCCTATTGAGATTTGTCTAACACCCTACACGAGCCCTTCAGGATGCGTGCAAACTTTATGGACATACTTGCAAGAAAGAGGACAGCTTCAGGAGCTGGGTTGTGTTAGTTATTGCAGATGGTATGGACCTTGAGGTCTGACCTAGCTCGGGATACTTGTCTTTGTTTTCCTTTCTGTATCGGCATGCTTACTTGTTGTATCTATTTTTGGTTAGCCATTGGAGCCCTTTTTATATTCAGTTATGTGTGACCTACTTTGGATGCATGTTTTACAGTTCAGTAGTAGTTAGATGTTATTAGAATGTTGTTGTGTTTATTTCCGCTGCTTTTTTTATATTTATTTCTTCTGATATTTATCTATATTGATTATTGTTCCACTCTGCGGGTATGGTTTAAGTCTGCTGAGTCTTTCGCTGCATATTTATTTTATCCTCAGACCAGTACCCTTATTATGATCCTCTGAGAGGGTATAGCCTCTCCACTATACCTAATAGACCCTCGATGCTAGTTGGAAGCCTTTGGTGTTCGGGGAGGTGTGCCTAAGGTAGTAACACCCGACCCATTTTGCAGTGTTCGGGTGGCTGGCTGGGTCCAGGTCATTACATAGTGGTATCGGAGGAGTTCTTGAAAAGGATTTAGTATCAGTGTTTTTCTGGATACTAATGAGATTGAGACCTCTTTTATTTCTACTAGTTTTACTATTTGGGATATGGTAGACTGGAGATAGGATGTTACTGGAACTGGGTTTCTAGCTTGTGCTTGGGTGCCTGCAGCCCCAGTTACGATGGATGGACCAAGTTACCTTGGGTGGGAATTTCTGTTTTTTTTTCTTGCTCAGATTGCAGTTTATATGATTTCCACCTCGGTGGCTCACTTGATGTGTGGTGTTATTGATTGTGATATGTGACCCTTGACCCGGTGTGGTAAGGGAGAATTTGACCTTGGCCCGGTATGGAGAGGCTTGTTGTTTGGCTTTTTATTGGCACATTTTTAGGGTATTTTAATTTCATAATTGAACGTATGCTTTGTGAAGTGATAATACCATGTGAAAAAAAATCAATTTCCATGCTATGTATGCTTTGAAAAGTGAATAGGTGAAACACCTGATATAATTTCTTTTTTATTCCAATATGTATTTCATGCTTTATATATCTGTAGAATTGCATGTTGTGGGATATTTGGGTCTTGCTCTTATGAGAGCAGGAAGGTACTATGGATGAGGCAGTGTAACTGTCAGGATTGGGTGACTCGGTCGTCGGGTTAGAGGCAACGTTGGTTGTGAGGATGGGCATGGCCCAAGGTACCATTGATACTTGGCTCTATTGAAGGCGGGTAAGGAGGTCGTGAGGTCGGGATGTTGAGGGAATCAGTTGCGATAGGGGAGAGTAAGGTTAGTTGTTATACACTACCTCTTTACTTCTTTCCTTATCTGTGTAGAATATATTGTTATATATATATATATGGTATGTCTGACCATTTATGGTATTCCGCGGGTTACTCCTTCATGACTGAATGGAGCGTTAGGTAGGATATGATACAGTACCGCAGGATCATGTTCAGAATTCAGTACAGGCAGAGCATGAGCCGCAGGGATAGGTTCAGGGACAGAAGCAGGTCCAGGATTCAGTGCAGGCAGGACAGCAGCCGGGTTTGGCAGCATTCGGACCTTGGCTGTATAGGAAGACTTGAGCTAGCCTGGTACGTGTCTTATAGGTTATCGACAGAGGTGTGTAGGGTACAGAGCCATCTATGGCTTATCTGACGCAGGAGTTCCAATCGCAGCACCCGCCGCTTTTTCAGGGTGAGCGTGGTCTGCAGGCGGCTGAGAACTGGATAGAGAGTATGCAAATGCTTTTCGAGTATCTAGAGACACCTCCAGGGCAGAGGGTCAAGTTGGTGACGTACAAGCTGAGAGGACCGGAGAAGCGTTGGTGGGACGTACAGGTTTAGGATTGTAGTCACGAGGGACTGGCATGGCATTACTTCGAGGACAGGCCCTTTGAGCCTTCTACCCAGAGACACTGAGGGTCGGGAGATCTCGGGAGTTCTTGAGTCTTCATTAGGGATACATGTCTGTCATGGACTACGCAGCTACCTTTAAAGAGTTATCTCTCTTTGCACGTGGTATGGTAAGCGATGACGCGGTTAGGGTGAGGCGCTTCGTGGATGGCTTACGACATGCCATTCGGGTCCATGTGAACATCTTCAGGTTGGGTTCCTTCTCTGAGGTGGGGAACGATGCGCTCATAGTGGAGGGAAACGAGAGAGAAAAGTTTCTCTTGGGTAGTGCGACAGCTTCAGGTGACGGTTCGGACAGCAGGGAGCGAGGATGGGATGAGTTCCAGCAGGGCAGTCAGTCCAGGGATTCAGCTAGACCACCTCATGGTAGTTCTTCGGTTATTTGCTTTCAGTGTGGACAGCCGGGACATGTTCAGGCTCTGTGCGATAGGCCTCTGAAGGAGTGTCGGGCATGTGGACAGGATGGAAATCTGGAGAGGTTTTTTAGGTATCCTTATCAGATAGCCGGAAGGCAGGGACTAGGATAGACTGTGGCATCAGGTGTTGGTTTAGGTTTGGTACCAGGAGAGGGTAGTCGAGGTTCAGATGTGTGCGGAGGACGTGATAGAGATGGTGGGACCCATCTGAGGGGTCAGTGGCTAGTGACTGGAGTAGCACCGCAGGGAGGTCAGGCATCAGGTAGCTGTACTTCAGGCCAGGTGCATGTCGTGGAGCTTCCAGAGGCTGAGCAGGCTGGTGAGCTGACGATGGTTAGAGGTACACCATGGTGTGGTCGTGATCTCTATGTTTCCTTTTTTTCATGACTTGTAGAGGCATGTCTGTTTTGAGTGCACGTGGTGCACAGGATCTATTTGGACTGACTATATGCTATTCATTGGGATTTATACCATATTAGGTGTGTGATATATTCTATATATATATGTATGAGATGCGTAGCCTCAGGGCATCGAGGATGAGGGTTACTTGAGGTGTCGTGGGAATTGTTGCATCGAGGATGCAGGTTACTTGAGGTGCTAGGCACCAGGACCTCATGGAGGCAGACACCGATGCGATGCGGGCTACATTGGGTGTCAGGAGTGACACTGGAGCACCAATGAGGTGCATGGGTGACAATGCGTCACGGAAGGACTATGAGTCCAGAAAACATGTTAGTAAACCTTGATTGCTTTGAGCTTTGTTGGTTGAGACCGAGTAGGCAATTCCTAAGGTGGGGAGCCCCTTGAGGAATTTAGCCGGGACCATGAGACCGGGGAGGTCCGGGTTACTTTGAGCGGAGTAGTATGTACGGTTCCATCTCTGGCTTTCGTCTGATAGCTCAGGGACGAGCTATGTTAAGGTGGGGAGATTGTAAGAACCCGGGTTTTTAGAACGGGTCAAAATCCCGAACCTGTTTGAATTTTTGACTGGTTTCTGAGGAAACAGGATAAAATTGGAAGTTTCTGGAAATTCTTAGACTACACTCCATGTATATGTTAAGAGAGTGACCGGCCGTGTGCTCCCCGATTACATGCCATGTGATGACCGTGTAGAAATTTTTTACTACACAGCGTGTAGTTTTAAACACTCCGTGTACTTCCGACCGTGTGGTGGCCATACATGGTGTGTAGGCCTGTTGGCCGGGTGGAACCAGGTACACATCGTGTTTCCCTTGGACATGATGTTTACTATAGTCATTTATGAAGGATATAAATGGAATGTGGGTAAGTCAACAAGGAAGAGAAGAGAAAGCAAGTAAATTCCGTGTACCCATAGGTACACATCGTGTACCCATGTCGGTAGGTCTGGAAAGTAAGGCGGTAGAATTCAGCCATCTTATGAATAGTTAAATGTCCTACATGGCATCTAGTCATGAAGTACACACCGTTTAGTTTCTTTTTTGCGTTAAAACAGGCAGTATCCTCGTTTTGAGGCAGAAACACATATTTACGCCCGGTTTCGCAAATCAAGTCATCCGGGTCTCTTTCCTTCTCCCGATCGTCCTTCCGAGACCCGATTCGAACTCCAATTGATGTGTTGGAACCCCCTCGATAAGGCCTCAATTACTTTTGGGCCGTTTTGTTTTATTTTCATTCTATAATGATTTATAGGGGTTTGACAGGTATTGAATCTTTTGTAGATTTACCGCGTTCTAGACCGAATTAGTGGTTGTTACCGGAGGAGTAGCATCGTACGATTCTCAAGTAGGTGGTACATACCTCATTTTTTGTTTTCGTGGTTGTTTGGGTGATGCGGCCTTCAGTTCATTTTCAAGTATTTTGAGTGGTACCCGTTTTATCTGCGGTTTCATATTGAATTTCTTGTTGGACCTATGGGATGCCTTTGGGTGTGCCATGTTACCAGTTTGCATGAGCGGTATCGGGTTTGGGGTCGTTTCTCATTGGGGCATTTTGGCCGAGGAATGTCAAAATGGTTTTAATTGAAATATTAATGTGTTAAACTATTGAGTTTAATTTATTAAGACTGATATAAATTGTTAAGGGCATTCCAGACCTCAGTGCTGGTATGGGACAGCACCGTGTATAGTGCAATTCAACTGTTTAAATTGTTTTGCCGTTATGAGTTCTGTTTTAATTTGATATATATATATATATATATATTTAATTGCTGAATTGCACATACTGGACCCTTTGGGTTGTGTTGGGCTAGGCCCGATTATGCTTGAGTGATGCTGATCACAGGTTGGCCTTGGCCGGGGTTACTTGGGGTGGTTTTGACCACGGGATTGGGCATCATGGACATCGGCTTGAGGCATTACAACTGTCAGGTTGGGCATGGCCCGGGTTACTAGGATGGCGATTCCATCAGACTTGAGTGGCATGGTCGCAGGGACACAAGGTGTCAGATGTGTTGGTTTCTTAGGTACTATTTTGGTGATTACTGCTCACTCGGGACTTTGAGTAGTGTGCACACAGAGATACTCCGTGATAAGGTGGTTTTGACCACTCGTGTGGGTAGAGGCTCCCGTAGTTGCAGTTAGGTATTTTTGTTGGGGGTTATTATCTTATAAATCCATGTGGGAGGTGAGGATCTTTCAGGGAATAGCAATGAGACTATCAGGTTGGGGGTTGAGACTCGCCGTGATTTGAGGGAAGACATCATTGTTCCTCTGGGTTACTATTCTTGGCGTGCCTTCGGGATGTCGGTACTTGAGAGACAAGGTTTCAGTAGGCACATAGTGCTGGGTTACTATTCTTGGGCGTGCCTTCCGGACATCGGTACTTGAGACATGAGGTTTCAGGAGGCACATGGTTCCGGGTTACTATTCTTGGGTGTGCCTTAGAAACGTCGGTACTTGAGACATGTATTGTTAGGGGGCGCATTTCGCCGGGTTACTTGACAAAGATTCCGGTGTTGGCCGAAGCAGGTGATACTCCATGGTGGCTGTTGAGCACTAGAGGAGTTAGTGTTTATTTGTTCATTGTACTACTTATGGATTTCCTTACACTTTCATGACTCCTTAAACACATATATTTGGTATTCACCGTTGGGTGGTATCCTAATGAGATTTGTCTCACACCCTGCACGGGCCCTTCGGGATGCGTGCAGACTTTATGGACTTATTTCTAGGAAAGAGGCCATCTTCAGGAGTTGGGCTTCGTTAGTTGTTGCAGATGGGATTGACCTTGAGGTCTGACCTAGGTCGGGTTACTTGGCTTTGTTTTCCTTTCTGTATCGGCATGATTACTTGTTGTAGCTAATGTTGGTTAGGCATTGTCACCCTTTTTATATTCAGTTATGTATGACCTTCTTTGAATGCATGTTTTACTGTTCAGTAGTAGTTACATGTTATCAACATGTTGTTGTGTTTATTTCCATTATTGTTGTTATATTTATTGATTCTGCTATTTATCTATATTGATTATGCTTCCACTCTGTGGGTCTAGTTCGAGTCTACTGAGTCTTCCGCAGAATATTAATTATTATTCTTGGAGAATTACCCTTATTATGATCCTATGAGAGGGTATAGCCTCCCCACTATACCTAACATAACTCACTGCTAGTTGGCAGCCTTCGGCTTTCGGGGAGGTCCGCCTAAGGTAGTAACACCCAACCCGTTTGGCATTGTTCGGGTGGATGGTTGGGTACAAGTCTTTACAAATGATGTCATGAGATTTATAGAGAAGGGTAAACTAAGCCCAGATACATTGGACCATTTAAAATTCTTGAGCATGTTGAAGTAGTTGTCTATCGGTTAACTCTAACTCTAAATCTTTCCAAGTTCAATGATTTCTTCCACATGTCCATATTAAGGATTTATGTGTTATAACCAATACATATACTTGAAAAAATATTTTTTGGAATTAGAATACGGCCTTTCATATAACTAAAAACCAATCTAATTTCTCAATCAAATGGAAAAACTGTTGAGGAATTTGATAAACTAACTTTTTAAAGTTTTATTAAGAAATAAGAAATTTGAAAAAGAAACCTGGGAGCCTGAAGAAGTTATGAATGAAAAATAACCCCATTTATTTTGATTTTGTACACAATTTTTTAGGGTGAAATATTTTTCATGGGTGTTAATGTAAAACCAAGAAATTTAGTTATATTAATAAAAACAATCTTGTTTCTAAAATACTATATAATTATGTTTTATAATAAAATCACATATTAAGACTCTTGAATTTCCTTACACATAATGTATAAATATTTAATACTATAACTATGAATATTTTTGGGATATAAACATCAATGAAAAATAAAATCACTATGGGTAAATCTATAGGATTGAATTTTCTCATGAACATCATCCCTTCCATGATGAATATAAAAACAATGAGATGCAATCAGAATATGGTTTAAATTATCAAGGGATGTGTAAGAACCAATTCGAGTGAAGTAATTAATGATGAAGTTTGATATTAGTGGTATATATATAAAGGTAAATTTTACCACAGAGAATTATGAACTTTGGTCAATATGGGCATTGTGAATTATAGACATTGAATAAGATGAACATTATATAATAATTCCATTAGTTATATAGACATTATAAAGTGGATATTGATATTTTTTTATGATTTAGAATGAAGAAACCATGGAAACTACAAGTAGTAACATCCCCTATGAGGTTATCAATTCAGAAGATGGAAAAGAGGTAGAATCTAGAGGATTTACCCTTAACCATAACAAATAAAAAATTTAGAAAAAGATATATTCGTATGATAATTTTTTATAGAAGTTAAATCTAGAAGAGATCACCACCCAAGCTATGTTAGATGATCCACTGCAGAGACTACCACCATCCCACATCTTACCCTTAAGAAATATGCCTATGTAATAAGGGGTCATGTGTCTATACCTTAGGTATATTTAAGGTGTAATTATTTAGAAATGAAATAATTGTTACTCTACTAGAATTATATTTTTACTAATTTAATTTTAATCTTCTTTATATTAAAGAAAAAATACACTTTAATATTAAATGAATGTGAGAAAATAAACTTTTAGTACAAAGAAACCAAAAAATTATTTTTTGAAATATGATTAAATCTTATTTTATGATAAACTAATAAATTTTAAATAAATTAATTTTCATGAAATATACATTTAAAACAATTTATTATTTAAATATAATTTATAATATATTTTAATGATTCCCCATATAATAATTTATAATAGTCATAAAGTGGACTTTGTCATAGAAACTATTAATTTTCAATAATTAAGGATTTTTACATAAAAAATAA
Organism: Viscum album; assembly: GCA_963277665.1. Classification (NCBI taxonomy): domain Eukaryota; kingdom Viridiplantae; phylum Streptophyta; class Magnoliopsida; order Santalales; family Viscaceae; genus Viscum; species Viscum album. The sequence goes on along the minus strand of OY728128.1, from coordinate 786,803,862 downwards.
AAAATTTCATATTTATAGAGTTATATTGATAAAATGAATATTATTTTGGACTTATAACATCAAAATTATCTTAGGGTGAATTTTTTGGAATTTTTTGAAAAAGTTGATTTATTTGTAATAAAGAGAAAATTATAGTTTTATGAGTACTGTGATTTTTTCATATATAATTATGATGTGATAATATTGTAAAAAATTATAAACCATTTTATTTAATAACAATTTAATTTAATAATTATAATAACTTATTTAAAAATATTAATTTTCATTTAGAAATGTGTGCATAAAATTTTAGAACATTAATTTTATTTTTTCCTTTATAAAAACTATTTTTGGATTTTATGCATTAAGTGGGGTAATTAGGAGGTTGAATATAGTAATATATGTATTTAAAGGACATAAAAAACTCCTAGTATTATTAATTATATAAATAATTCTTTTTAATTGATTCCACCCACTAGTGGTTTTCTTAAATAATAAAATAACCAATAATGTAACCCTTAAAACCACCCCTCATCAAGTATAAATACCCACTGATTATCCCCTCACTCCCCACATTAAATACATTTAACATGAATCCCCTCTGATTATACCTCTCAATAGTCTCTCCAATCTGTTTCTATGGTTATATGGTGTCTCTCGCCATCTTTAATATGTTACTTTTTAAGGTAATGGTTCTCTCTATCTTTTTTTCATTCAATCATTTTACTTCGTGATAAGCCTTTGATTATCAACTCATTATATTTTAATTTGTTTTTAAACATACCAATATTATCCATATGATTTATTATTAAGGAGGTATTACCTCTCATTAATATCAATCCATTATCCATTTTTTAAACCTATTATACTGTCGAAAACATTCCTTGGTTTTCCACGCTATATTTTTTAACATGAATAATTATCCTTATTTTCAATAAAGGGTATTTATATAGATGTAAACATGCATTATAAAAAGGTAAAGTCCATTTATAAAATCCACATTCCCTAATCATGGGTTAAAATGATATGTATTTATGATATTTGATTGATGTGGAAGACATAATGTTAGACATATGAAGGTTGTGCCCTGATAGTGCTCCAAATAATTTGTTAAAGAATTAATCTCTAGAGATTACATGATTATAATACCTTGAAATCATTCCTTGGTAATCTTGTATGATTCCTTGATGAACAAACTTGGTAATATCTTTTACGACACCTTGGTGATGAACCTTGGTGATATTAATGTATCATGTTTATGTTGTATCCACATTTCCATGTTATACCTCATGTTCTTATATACATATACATAGTTATACCTCATGTTACTATCTTCATGTTACTATTATATGGATTAAAGTTTACCCAATATGTTCATTAATGATGCATTTTTATTGGTTTATTACTTTTTATATTTTATTCTCATCCCATCTTTATTTGATAATTTTTCCTAGAAAATCCTTTGTAGAGGGAAAATCTTGGAAGGGATAATAAAGAATTCATTCAAGAGAGTTGAAAATTAGTTTAAGTTTTATTTTATGTATCGTTCATTTCTTGTACTATATACCCAGTTTCCAAAACACTAAACATAAAAAAAATTATTCAAACTTATTTATGTAATATTTAGTCACTGAATTATGTTAGAACTCATTTATTAAAAGGAAGTTCACAATATTACATCCAGAACCTCACAACTTGATCGGAGAAAACACACAAAAAAATAATAAAATCATAATATATTAATGTAAACTAGATAACAAGATATTTATTAATGAACTTTTTCTAATATCTTATGTTTCTTGAAGATCATTCTATATTTATAGAATTTTCCATAACAAAGTCCAATGTTAGCATTCAATATCTTAGTGTTTGGTTATATTAATATTCGATGCAGCTTTATATTCTATTAAAAATGTTATGTGTGAATTCACTATGTTATAAAAATTTCATGTATTAATTAATATCACTAAAAAATAATGATATAGAAGCTAAAATATTAATGACCATAACATAAACAAAAAACTTAATTTAAAAGATAACTCATATGATGTGTTTTTTATTTTCAAAATTAAGGATACAGGAGTTTCAATTCAAAAAATAGTCTCCCCTTTTTATAATCAAAAATCACACAACATAAGGTGGGTTTTATTGAAAAATAATAATAAAAGTTCCCAGTAACTTCCAAAGAAACTATCCATAAGTTTAACATCCATGAAAACTTATATTCACATTATCCCCATTTAACAAATCTTAAAAAAAATACTTACATAAAAAAATAACTTCCACTTAAAAAATGTAAATAATACCACATTTCTCAAAAGTATCCACCTTTGTAATTTTCAAAAAGAGAAAAACCTAGAGAGGAACAAAAAATGTATAGTTAAAAACTGAATTAAAATTCAATAAGTCATATTATAAAACTTGTTATAACTTATGTAGATAATTATTACTCCCTCTTTAGATTTGAAATGAATATAAGGAAAAATTATTTCATCTATCTTATCCCCATAAATAATCAGTAAAGATAAACATACTTTATTATTTAACTTAATTATTCTCCCCATGAGATATCTCAATATCTACTAACTTCCATCTCTACATAAATTTTAACTTCTGATATTTTGATTTTTTCTAGATCATTATATGTACCCCTTTAGGATTATCAATATGAACAATAGAAGAAAAAATAACAAAGTGAAACCAAGAGAGTTATGCACAATGGAAAATTAAAGGATATATAAGAGTAAAAGTAAGAATACATAGGTATAAATTTAAATATATTTAACAGTAAATTTAGAATATGTGTGATTAAATCAAACAAAAAATAAATATTCATAAGAAAAATAACATGAAGTAAAATGTACCTTTAAGAAGATAAATACTATTAAGTTTATATACCAATGTACATTCATAAGGAATAGTTCTTGAAAATATTCAAAATTCATTTGATAATTTCAATTTAAGTTTTTTTGGATAATATGAAGTACCATGAAATGAAAAATCTCTATTTGAAATAATCTATCATTACATATTTTCTCTAAAAGAAACCTTCCCACCTTACAATTTTTGTAAGTTCTTATAAGTTGGGATTATTTTCAATCAGGTGTTGAGGACAACCTCTATCCATGAAAAGGTATTTCAACTACTAGTGCACACCCTTTCCTACTGAAATCAATAGAACAAAAGTTTTGGTACCCAACATGCTTTTGTATGTTAATGTTAGTAAATAAAACACTCAAAACCTATATTTATCCAACCTTATGGTGATGTAAGTTTAATGGTTATTTTTAAATATAATCCCTAAATTTTCTATGTGATTGAACCTTATTCGAGGAATGAAAATTATTCTAGAGACCTCCTCTATAAAATTTATTACATTAAGTTATACTCTTTAGAATGTAATAGTTTAACCTAAAATGTCATTTCACAAAACTAAAACCAATTATGAAATATTTTCCAGTAGTTTTCAATTATCTTAGAGGAATATAAAAAAACTCCCTACTATCCTTAAAATTAGAAATAGTTTTTTCTAGTATATTATCTTCTATTATAAGTTTCAAAATAATATTTTGATCATCAAAAGTTTAAATAGAAATTGATTTAATATCTGACTCAGAAATATGTATAAAAATTCTTTCCTTAGTTTTAGCAAGATCTTACTTATACTAATCAGTGTCTTTTTTCAATATTTTATATCTCTTCTTTATATTAGTCACATATTTATTCATAAATTCAAATGATATAGTATCATCATCATCATTTTAAGTAAAATAGAAAGCATGATTGAAAGGAAAATTAGTGAGAGATTTAGAAGTTACCATTCCCATAAAACATTATCTATTGATATGTACTCTTTTAGAAAAAATGGTTATCTTCAAGCCATAATCCCTTTCCAAACCACTAATTTTTTTGGAAGATAGTTCTTCACTTATTCTCCTAATGTATATAGTATCCCTAAAATCATTCCTTTTTATTTAGGGGATCTTCCATAATTCTTATCCTTATTATTGAAGTTCAAAAAAATTGGTCTAATATGTATTTGTTTTATGAATTCACAACAAATAAATTCGAACACATCCTTATTCTCATTTTCTATTTTCTCTACATTCAATCATTTTCCAAAAATTATTCTTTTTGATAAATTTATTTATACACCCAAAAATGTTGACAGCACTTTCCTTTTCTGATTTCTAAACAATTATTATAAATAACACTTTAAATTCATCTTCTTATAAGTTCTAGTATTATTGGAATTAGCTTGGAAATTTAAAGATTTAGATGTTTTAGAAAATTAACCTCTGTTATTCTGCATCTCTTTATCAGTGTCTCTCTTTAGCCTAGCCTCATATTGAATTAATTTTATAATAAAATCATCCATGTTTGTATTGTAAATATATTTAGTATTTTCTATTATCTTTCTCTTGGATTCCCACTCTTTCAGAATAATATTGATGATTTTCTCAACAAGTTGTTCATTTTTTATTTTCCTCTCACCATGTCACTATAAACCATTTACAACCATTACATATCTAAGATGAATTTGAGCTACCCATTCTCCCAAAATAAAATCATAAGCATTATAATAATCCATTAACATTACCCTATGAGTTTATAAAACCTTATAAGTATTGAAGTTTGTAACCTATATTTTTCTCTAAATTCCATTAACTATATCACATAATTAAATTTTACCATATATATTATGTGACACCAAGAAAATAGAGTGTCATAGAATTTATAATTTTTTTAATATTCTAACTTTTCATTGTCGGTAAAATTATAAGAAAAAAATCATTATATTCATTTAATGCCTATTAATTTTTTGATAATGATCAACTCCTATGTTAATAAAAAAATCATTATTTTATCTATTAAGTATTCATAATCAACCACATAAAAAAATTAGTGTTTCACTTATATTCAATTTCTTCAATGTTCAAATTGGTATAACTCCTGGACAAATTGATCTTTTGTCTTCATAGATAGTTAGAATAATCACAATATTAACTATATTGGTGTGACATCCTTGAAATTTCAAGGTGTATTAATTTATGTTTTAGAGTACCTTAATTATTTTATTGATGATTGATTATGATTTTCGAGGTCTATAAATCCCAACAGAAGGTAATACAGGTTCCAATGTGTTCCACCAACAAGATGGTATATGACCACCAGTTGTTCAGTGTATGTGGTATAGGTACTACATTTCTACAGGTATAGCATCCCGCCTCTTTATCACATAAACTTTCATTACATTTTACAAAACCGAGGATCTTAAAGGTTTAGTGTCTTGGAAACCAGGAACTTTAAACATGAAAACATAAAACATTCTTATAAAACACTTGAAAGGCTTCTCCTCATGTTCATCCTAGGTTTATTACTGCATCACATAACCTGGGATCATACATCAAAAGAAAGGGTGAGCAAAAATACCAGTAAGGGAAACAAGAGAAACATTTTACATGTGAACTTGAGATACTTCAATAAGGTTATGAAAAAGAACTTTAAGGCATGAGAATGAAATAAGGAGGCATATCATAATAAAAATAACATTTTTCATAACTTGAAAATGTGGAGACATAATTTAACATAGAAAATCATGAACATATCACCAAGGTCCATTCCCAAGGTTTCATTTGAAAATTACCAAGGTTATTCACCAAGGTATCGTGGAAATTGTAATCTCTAGTGGTTACATCATTACCCAATGCATTGGAGTGCTATCTGGGCGCACCCTTAAATTTGCATTTATTATCATGTGAGCCACATATATCATCATCAAACATTTCATAAATAACCCATATAGCATAAAATAAATGGGTTTCATTTCATAATCACAACGTTTTAAAAACTGCTTTAAAGACATGATCTTAACGTCACTTTAAAACCCACAGAAAAGGAAGGTGGGTCTCATGTATGTAAATCCCATAATTTAAAATATAACATTTTGGTATATATGTTAATACCCCTTTAGGATAAAGAGCTTTGAGTATTCACTTAATAATATAAAAGAACTTTATAAAAAGAGAGAGACATTTTGAGACGGAAATTCTGCAGCATAACGGCTATGTTACGAGGTTTTAGAAGACATTAAAAAGATAGGGAAAATGGGTCAAACATTCATAAATGACCCATAAAACAGTATATGGATAGAATAAGAAGGATACATGATCATGGTAATGAAATTTCAAGGACATACCATTTGAAAATAAAAACATGGAAGGAAGACAAAAATTAGATTTCTCTTATGAAAGTTCGGCAGCCTAACGGCGTTACTTAAACTTCAACAAAAATGATTTGAAAAGATCAAATAGGGTCTCTCATCTTGTGAACATAAGAGTTAAGTATGATATATATAGATATAATTCCCCAACATAATTAAAAGGGAACTTGAAAGACTTGACATGAAAGTATAACTTTGAAAAGAATGAGAAGGGTGAAAGAATCCCCTAAAAAATTCAGCAGCCTAATGACGCCACATAAAACTTCAGAATACTGAATTGAAGAGATAAAATGGGGTCTCTCATCATATGAACATAAAATTCCAATATGATATATATAAAGATCATACCCCAACATAACAAAAAGGAACTTGAAAGAATTGACATGAAAGTAGAACTTCAAAACGAGAAGGGTGAAGAACCACTTACAAATTCGGCAGCCTAACGGCGCCACTTAAAACTTCAAAATACTGAATTGAAGAGATCAAATGGGGTCTCTAATCATATTAAAATAATAGTCCAGTATGATAGATATAGATATCATACCCCAACATAACAAAAAGGAAATTGAAAGATTTGACATGAAAGTAGAACTTCAAAACGAGAAGGGTGAAGAACCACTTAAAAATTCAGCAGCCTAACGGCGCCACTTAAAACTTCAAAATAATGAATTGATGAGATCAAATGGGGTCTCTCATCATATGAACATAATATTCTAGTATGATAGATATAGAGATCATACCCCAACATAACAAAAACGAACTTGAAATAATTGACATGAAAGTAGAACTTCAAAACGAGAAGGGTGAAGAACCACTTAAAAATTCGGCAGCCTAACGGCGCCACTTAAAACTTCAAAATACTGAATTGAATAGATAAAATGGGGTCTATCATCATATGACCATAAAATATCAGTATGATAAATATAGATATCATACCCCAACATAACAAAAAGTAAATTGAAATACTTTACATGAAAATAGATCTTGAAAAATGAGAAGGGAGAAAGAATCCGTTACAAAAATTTCGGCAGCCTAATGGAACCACTTAAAACTTCATAAAACGAAATAATGAGAGTAAGAGGGGATATATAATTATATGAACATAGAAAGGGAAGTAAAAGGAGTATAAAAGAACATCCTCCAACATAAGAACATGTAGCATAAAAGGAATGACATAAAAGAGATTACATGAAATGAAAGAGAGAGGTCGGATCCCTTACCTTAAAACATGACTCTTAAAACTCAAAGGTTGGGACCTTGAGGGCTTGTGGGCACCATGGGAGGACTCCTTGGGAGGTAATGAGACCAGAACTTCGTTGGGGGAGAGTGGGGAGTCGAATGGATGAGAGGATGGCTTGGTATTTATAGGGAAAGTGAGGGGACAAGGCATTAATGGCAAAGGGACACCTCATTAGTGGTTTTGGCAAAACCATGGGCATGCCCATGGTATTTGCCCATGGTATTGGCCACTTGGTACACCTCATACCTTATATCACTATTCATAATTCGAACATATTTATTAAAAACTTAATACATCATTTAATTATGTCATTAAACACCCGTAACTTAAAAACTGTATTTTCACTATTCATCGAAAATTCAACTTTCTCAGAATAATCCCAAAACTTCACCTTAACAAAATATCAACGCTCTGATTAAAAATATGAACTCCATTTTATTAAAATAATTTTCTAAATATTTTTAATTTAATTTTTAAATAAAAACACTATTCATCGAAAATTCATTTTTTTCAGAAAAAACCCCAAAAATTACCATAGCATAATATCGGTGCTCTGAGTTCAAAAATGAAATCCGTTTTATAAAAATAATTATCTAAATATTTTTAATTAAATTTTTAATTAAAAAACACTATTCACCCGAAAAAACTAATACTTGAATAATAATTTATGAAACCGTTATTTAACCATTTTATTGAATCATATTACTTAATCAAGGTGCCTAGATTATATTAATACTTTCTTTAAGTGAAATTATTAATCCATTTGGACACATTACTAATCCTAATCATAAAATCACTATTCATAATTTACTATTCATCAAAAATTAAGTTGATCTTATTAGACTCTAAATTTCGTACTGAACATAATTGTAGAAGACCATTTTTCGAAAATCATTACACATTTTTAATTATTTAAGGTTTACATAAACATTTTTCAAATATCCTTTTTCTAAAATTCATCAAAAATATGCATACTATATTTATCTGGTCATTTGAAAATTCATAAACTTCATCATAAGAAGAAATCCAAATTTTTATTTAAAAAAAAGGATTACACAAGGCAGTTACGGTCTCCTTACATAGCCCCTTATAACACCTGCATAGGACCTAAGTGTAAGGTGTGCTAAGGTGAGAGAATATGAGGGAGGCTCGGCTAACATCGCACGAGTAGTAATTTTTATCAGTTTGAACTTCTCGCAAAGGCGATTCCCTTCTAGCTTCACACGATGAAGTTAGGCTTGGGTTTGGTCCAGAGCAAAGCCCAGTGCTGCTACCTCCTTCCCAAGTTCTGTTAGATGGGCTTCGATCGGTCCAAGACTACTGGGTGAGGCCATCGAATCTTCTTTCTATAAATATTAACAAACATTACTTGTATTTAGAGTCAATAATCAAAACGTTTAGTTTCCAGGGGTCATATTGACCAATGGTCATATAACAGTCAAAACCCAATGGTCTCATTTTAATTATACTCATGTTATCAAATGAAACAATTTTGTTGAGTATAAAAAAAATAAAATAACACATAAAATTATGAAACAAGATTTATTCAAAATTTCGGGTCGTTACAATCTTCCCCCCTTAGGAAATTGCGTCCTCGCAATTTTTAAAATTGGGTTTTGAAATTTCATTGAAAGTCCCACATCGAAAAAGGAGTCAGTAAAACTATTACTTTAAAAGAAAAAAAGTTAAGTACAAAGGTCACCCGAGTTAGCCCACACTAGGATTCCATGTACGAAAACATGGACATGGAGGAGAAAACAAAGGGTCAAGTTCTGAGGGAGAGTGATAGAAAACATGATTAGGAGAAAGTTAACCATAAGAAAATCCCAAACTTATGATATGTGTAAACGGTCTTTGATTACCTAGTAGGAAACGTAAACCAACAACGTTTTTGATTTACGTTCCTTTTCATAATTTGGAGGAATTAATTTAAAACATAAAACAAAAAAAGAAGAAAATATACATATCTTCATGTATAGTTTTATCCTGTAATAAGTTTCTACCCAAAACTAATCTTTTCTCCAAACTATGAGCATTCAAAACTACTTGGTCTCATCAAAACACAAGAATCATCTTCTAGAGAATCACATAATCCACAAAAGATTAACTATCTATTTCTTCTATCTTTAAACATTTTCCCAAAAACAGAAAGGGTACGGTTAAAAAACTCTTCAAAAAGGAATAATCCCATAGGAATGGAAACTAATTTTAAATCTTCAATGTTCCATGGTAATACCCAAAGTTCATCATAGACCATCCCATAAATAACGGTCCTTAAAATTCCTCAAAATAAAACAAACTAAGATTGAAACCCAAATACAAGAAGTATTTGATAACATAGTCTTCCAAAATAAACTTCATTGTTCATCTTCAAACAACATCAACCACTCATAAAATCTTATAACAAAATTACCTAAACTAAACATATTTTACCCAAGATAGGTTATCCATTCCCATAAGTAACCTAAATTACTATAAGTCCACCATAAATTCATCGATTCTTCAAAATATAAGTCAACATTACTCCTCAATGAAAATACCGTAGTAATATATTTACCTCGATCATATAGGGTCCCCAAAATGGAGAACATATTCCAAAATAATAATCATTTTTTAACCCCCTAATCATCTCTATCATATTAATACGACAATCATCTCATTTCCTATCACATTGGTTTTTGGGACATGTTCTTCCATTTCCCGCCATTATCTAAGAAAAGAAACTATAATTAGGGGCTTATTTACTTAGCTAATAATCATGAAAAGGAAACTTTAAGCATAAAAGGATAAACATTTAGAATAAAAGTATATCCTAACTTGTGATCCCCTAGGTTCCAATCTAGGTTATCCATGATCATATATTCTTATGTGAATCTTTATTTTGTTTTATCCTTGTTCCTTTAATAATGGTTCATACTAAGCTTATGAATTTACCAAAGCATATCCCTCGGGAGTGTCGTAACCAAGAGTGCAGCAAGGCTCGTTGTCGTGTACCAGTTCCCGTTCGAGTCTATCTCAAAGCGGTGTTTTCAGGTTTTACCCCTATGTACATCTGTGCCAGAGCCACCTCTACCTGCTCGTATCCAGAAAGGGATGTATTTTCTTGGAAACCCCTTACTCAATACTCACCAAAATACCAGGAAGATTTCCTATATTTAAACTTTTCTATAGGGTTCTTCCTAGATTTTTCATATCCTGATTTCCACAAATAACTAAACCTCCCTTTGATACCAACTATAGCATCCCGCCTCTTTATCACATAAACTTTCATTACATTTTACAAAACCGAGGATCTTTAAGGTTTAGTGTCTTGGAAACCAGGAACTTTAAACATGAAAACATAAACCATTCTTATAAAACACTTGAAAGGCTTATCCTCATGTTCATCCTAGGTTTATTACTGCATCACATAACCTGGGATCATACATCAAAAGAAAGGGTGAGAAAAAATCCCAGTAAGGGAAACAAGAGAAACATTTTACATGTGAACTTGAGATACTTCAATAAGGTCATGAAAAAGAACTTTAAGGCATGAGAATGAAATAAGGAGGCATATCATAATAAAAATAACATTTTTCATAACTTGAAAATGTGGCTATATAATTTAACATATACAACCATGAAAATATCACCAAGGTCCATCCCCAAGGTGTAATTTGAAAATTACCAAGGTTATTCACCAAGGTATCGTGGAAATTGTAATCTCTAGTAGTTACATCATTACCCAATGCATTGGAGCGCTATCTAGGCACACCATTAAATTTGCCTTTATTATCATGTGAGCCACATATATCATCATCAAACATTTCATAAATAACCCATATAGCATAAAATAAATGGGTTTCATTTCATAATCACAACGTTTTAAAAACTTCTTTAAAGACATGATCATTACGTCACTTTAAAACCCACAGAAAAGGAAGGTGGGTCTCATGTATGTAAATCCCAGAATTTAAAATAGAACATTTTGGTATATATGTAAATACCCCTTTAGGATAAAGAGCTTTGAGTATTCACTTAATAATATAAAAGAACTTTAGAAAAAGGGAGAGACATTTTGAGACGGAAATTCTGCAGCATAACGGCTATGTTACGAGGTTTTAGAAGACATTAAAAAGATAGGGAAAATGGGTCAAACATCCATAAATGACCCATAAAATAGTATATGGACAGAATAAGAAGGATACATGATCATGGTAATGAAATTTCAAGGATATACCATTTGAAAATAAAAACATGGAAGGAAGACAAAAATTAGATTTCTCTTATGAAAGTTCGGCAGCCTAACGGCGTTACTTAAACTTCAACAAAAATGATTTGAAAAGATCAAATAGGGTCTATCGTCATGTGAACATAAAAGTTCAGTATGATAGATATAGAGATAATGACCCAACATAATTAAAAGGGAACTTGAAAGACTTGACATGAAAGTAGAACTTTGAAAAGAATGAGAAGGGTGAAAGAATCCCCTAAAAAATTCAGCAGCCTAACGACGCCACTTAAAACTTCAAAATACTGAATTGAAGAGATCAAATGGGGTCTATCATCATATTAACATAAGAGTCTAGTATGATAGATATAGATATAATACCCCAACATAACAAAAAGGAACTTGAAAGAATTGACATGAAAGTAGATCTTCAAAACGAGAAGGGAGAAAGAATCTGTTACAAAAAATATGGCAGCCTAACGGCGCCACTTAAAACTTCATAAAACGAAATAATGAGAGTAAGAGGGGATATCTCATTATATGAACATAGAAAGGGAAGTAATAGGAGTATAAAAGAACATCCTCCAACATAAGAACATGTAGCATAAAAGGAATGACATAAAAGAGATTACTTGAAATGAAAGAGAGAGGTCGGATCCCTTACCTTAAAACATGACTCTTAAAACTCAAAGGTTGGGACCTTGAGGGCTTGGGGGCACAATGGGAGGACTCCTTGGGAGGTAATGAGACCATAACTTCGTTGGGGGAGAGTGGGGAGTCGAATGGATGAGAGGATGGCTTCGTATTTATAGGGAAAGTGAGGGGACAAGGCATTAATGGCAAAGGGACACCTCATTAGTTGTTTTGGCAAAACCATGGGCTTGCCCATGGTATTTTCCCATGGTATTGGAAACTTGGGACACCTCATACCTTATCTCACTATTCATAAGTCGAACATATTGATTAAAAACTTAATACATCATTTAATGATGTCATTAAACACCCGTAACTTAAAAACTGTATTTTCACTATTCATCGAAAATTCAACTTTCTCAGAATAATCCCAAAATTTCACCTTAACAAAATATCAACGCTCTGATTAAAAATATGAACTCCATTTTATAAAAATAATTTTCTAAATATTTTTAATTTAATTTTTAAATAAAAACACTATTCATCTAAAATTCATTTTTTTCAGAAAAAACCCCAAAAATTACCATAGCATAATATCGGTGCTCTGAGTTCAAAAATGAAATCCGTTTTATAAAAATAATTATCTAAATATTTTTAATTAAATTTTTAATTAAAATACACTATTCACCTGAAAAAACTAATACTTGAATAATAATTTATGAAACCGTTATTTAACCATTTTATAGAATAATATTACTTAATCAAGGTGCCTAGATTATATTAATACTTTCTTTAAGTGAAATTACTAATCCATTTGGACACATTACTAATCCTAATCATAAAATCACTATTCTTAATTTATGATTCATCAAAAATTAAGTTGATCTTATTAGACTCTAAATTTCGTACTGAACATAATTGTAGAAGACCATTTTTCGAAAATCATTACACATTTTTAATTATTTAAGGTTTACATAAACATTTTTAAAATATCCTTTTTCTAAAATTCATCAAAAATATGCATACTATATTTATTTGGTCATTTGAAAATTCATAAACTTCATCATAAGAAGAAATCCAAATTTTTATTTAAAACAAAGGATTACACAAGGCAGTTACGGTCTCCTTACATAGCCCCTTATAACACCTGCATAGGACCTAAGTGTAAGGTGTGCTAAGGTGAGAGAATATGAGGGAGGCTCGGCTAACATCGCACGAGTATTAATTTCTATCAGTTTGAACTTCTCGCAAAGGCTATTCCGTTATAGCTTCACACGATGAAGTTCGGATTGGGTTTGGTCCAGAGAAAAGCCCAGTGGTGCTACCTCCTTCCCAAGTTCTGTTAGATGGGCTTCGATCGGTCCAAGACTACTGGGTGAGGCCATCGAATCTTCTTTCTATAAATATTAACCTAGATTACTTGTATTTTGAGGCAATAATCAAAACGTTTAGTTTCCAGGGGTCATATTGACCAATGGTCATATAAAAGTCAAAACCCAATGGTCTCATTTTAATTATACTCATGTTATCAAATGAAACAATTTTGTTGAGTATAAAAAAAATAACACATAAAATTATGAAATAAGATTTATTCAAAATTTCGGGTCATTACAACAGGCCCCACCGATCATCTGGTGGATGAGGTAGAGGCGATTCACCGATTCTGGGCTCACTGATCCACTGTAGGCCCAGCATTGTCCATCCATTGGGGGCACAGGCCATTCGGTGAGGGTCACTACCTCACTGGTGGTGCCCAGGAGACCTTGTTAATTAGGGTCCCTCCATAATTTCACTCTAACACATATTTTTTAAATTTTCCACTAACTGATTGACACTCACTCAACCATGGAGCTCTTTTTGGTGAATTTAGTCCCCTCTTTCCCCTCTGTTCATTAATCTAAATATAGATCAATCAATTGGATCCCCTGAGGTAAAATTAATTTTTCCTCGCCCGAATCATCTTTTTATTGAAAAAAAAATTCATATATATATCCTATGTTACATAGATAAATGGATTCTATATGATATAATGATTAATTATTTCTCTATATATATATCATAATTAGATCTAGATAATTTATGACCTTTCATGAACCAGGTCTAGATCTACCATTGATTATGATCTTTCTTAGGTAACTTGAATTTTTATAAAGCATATACCACTAGATTCTTATTTAAAAATTTTATAAAACCGATTTTGATGAATTTGAATTTGTTCTAGGGACCCTAGGAATTCTGGTTTATCTAGTTGTTTCATGGGGTGTAACATGGTTAACAACACTTGACAATATTGGCATTTAGTATCAATATGGTTGAGGTAGAAATTTCCTTACCATAAAGTGTCTACGTATAAGTTGTTTACCTAAATTGATTGAACATGTGTCTATGACTATGAGGCCCATGTTTAATTATGATAAAATGTGTGTGTGTATCTCATGAGACCCATGTTTGATATTGATCACATTTATTGGTGTGAGTATCCCATGAGAAACATGTTTAATCTTGATCACATGTGTACAAATTAGTTACCTGTGAGACTCATGTTTGATATTGATCACATGTTTCTAAGTGATTATCCTATAACACCCATATTTGATATTATTCAAATGTGTATTTGTTTTGATCCTTACACTTGTGATTAATATTTTATGTTGTTCCCATATGTTCTATTATCTATTTTCTTTGATTGTAATGAATTTTGAGGTTTTACTTCTAGTAACAATTGATATGTAGATTGTCATTGATTGGTTAACCAATAGAGGGGGATCATGAGAGGAATTCCATAATGATGATTATGGACCTAGACATGGGGATAGATCATGAGGTACTTTATACATTACCCATGTCAGTGATGGGAAATGATATCATTGTGGAATGGACCATGATAGAGATAGGTTATGGTGACTTTGTGGCCATACTCATGATAAAGACGGGGCAAGATGAACTTATTTCCCAACCTGAGACTTGTTTCCCATTTAGGTACATAGAGATATGTTCTAGCCTTATGGTAGACCCATTTTCGTTGATTCTACTATAACTTCCTTCTATAATAGATCTGAATTAGGTATGGTTGATGTTCATGCAGGCTTGGTTACCCCACAATTTCCCAGTACATGATTGATTTTTACTTGTTTGGGAATTGACATATTATTATGTCATTCACCTCTTATGGATGCGAAATTATGTAAACGATGAATTTGTTGTGTCCTAATTGTTATATACCCGCAACATTCATAGTAATCTTGATATGTATTCAGATTTCAGGACTAGGGATCCAAAAAATAGGAAGGGGACAACGATGGGGAGCTATGAAGAGAGAGATTAATTTTAAAAAGTGGTATCCAGATGTAATTTGAAGTTATTTTGGGATGTATTATTTTATTCTTTTCTCATTTACTTGTACTCTAAATAAACCTTCCACATTGGGGGTCCTTGGTTTATTACTTTGTATAACTCTATGATTCTTGACATGTCATATGTTAAAGAATTTGTTATCAATTAGTTCCACTATGCATTTTTGTGTTATTATTATTCCCACCTTGTTAGGATTTTGGTGTATGGATTTTGATACATAGGTTATAGTCTCCCCAATAAATCATTCAGAACCTCACTACTAGTCAGAATCCTCTTGCATATGGTGAGGCATACATGAGTCCATGTAACTCACCATCCCATACTGGGTGATTTAGGTTCGATAATTTCAATGTAGTATCATAGGAGGTTTTCCTTTTTATTTATTCTTGACTATATTTTATGGTAAGTTAGAAAGGAGACAACTTGTGTAAAACTTGGGTAGGGGTGACACACAATTACCTATAAAACTCTTATATGACGGACTGTAGAGTAACTGATGATTGTACTATTGATATAGTTATGGATTTATGGTTTCATATTGATCCTAAGTATGTTATGTTGTTACAATTTTTTGGATTTGGGTGCATTAATGTGTCATGACTAGGATAATTGGATCACATTTCATATATATACCTATTTATTTTTATACATTTTAGTTCATTTAATTTAATTTCATGATATGTGATTTTCATTTATGTGATATACTGCACCAATATTTGGATTATTTAAATATGAGTATATTGGTCATTATATATATATATCTCTGTGTGTGTGTTTGTGTGACTGAAACTAACATGTAGGTAGAGAAGACGAGGCATAGACCATGGTTACTATTAGAAGTATTATTTCTATCATTATTGGTAGCCTCCAAGGATTAGTCTTCCAATAGAAATCCATTGTGTGTTCCTATAAACAATATTATTTTTTAACTAAGTGATCTATAGTAGGTGTTGAATTTTTGTGTTTGGTGTTTCATATATTCCACTTAAAATATTTCTAAAGAGAATACTCAGAGAAGTGGGCTAGAATTATCTCACTAGTGTGGATTCCCCAATTCCACCACCTGATATGTGTGTGTGTGTGTGTGTGTGTGGATATAGCTGGGTGTGATCACATTCCTACTCCAGTGGTTTAGATGGTGGAACCACTATATCCTAAAGTCTTTCTCATAGTTCATGTTTTAGGTGGATGAGTTCCAAGGAAAGTGGTCATTTATTTTGGGAAATTCTAGATCTAGTATCCTCTATCCTTCCATGGCACTATAGGTCCTCAGAATGTTGAGGACAAGATGGATTCCATCGAGGGGATCTTTTTTTAGTGGAGAACTTGGAGGTTCGATAGGTAATGTTGGATACTTTTATGCTTTAAGGACCCACCAAAAAGTGGTGGGGTGTTGTGAATTAGGTGGGAATATTTGAGGGTATCATATGGAAAACCTTCAAGGATATATTATTTGTTGATTTCTTCCTGGATACATTGAAGTTGGATTGTGCTTTAGAGTTTATGAAGCTTTTGTATGGGTTTATTCCAACTTCCACAAAATCTTCTCATTTCATAGAGTTACTTCACCTCACTTCTCTCATGGATTTAAATGATGTATAGATGACCTGAAAATTTGAGATCAATCTCTAACTGGACTTAGTCATAAAGTCATGATCTTTGACCTGGTGATATATCTAGAGGTTTTTCATGAGGCCTTGATGATTGAGAAAGGTCTGGAGAAGGATATGTTTATATGTATTCTTTTATATCTTCATGGAATATTTGGAAAAAATCCCATTTCTATAGTATGTACCTCTTCCAGTATCAAGAGATGGTTGAGGACCTGTAGTAGGGTAGTGGAAGGAAATCATGGTAGAGAAGGGTTTCTTCATCTCTCTCTATGATAAGAGGAGGTCACCAGTTTTCCAACTGTGGATAGAATGGGAACTATAACAAAAAAATTAGGGCATTAAAGTAAGTTTAATTAATAGAGAAGGATGGGTAATCTTCACAATTTCTATTTGAGGGTGTTTTAGAAAGGTTCTCATAAGGGTTTTAGATAAATGCACACTATGATTCATGGATCTAGTTAGGGTCCTTAACAGAAAACACTTCGCCCACATACTTCAATGACCTAGGAAATATATGCACCTTAGGTTAACACCCATAGGGATGAGGCTAGTAGGATTTATATAGTGGACTAGGTTTCTGCTAATGGTGGATAGATACCATCACTATTTGATGTGTGGTCTTAATCACATATATGTCATCTTCTACCTCAATTGATAAAGGTTATTCCCATTAATTTATATTTATATAAGTTGTTTCTGGGATTAACTTCTATGTAATGTTATCTTTTGAGTTGTAGTCTCTTAACACATCCTTGAGAAATAAATTGTATCATCTCTATATATTTATAGGGTGTACCATAGTTTTTTTTGTCTACAGACATCTATGGGATTTCAGATTCTTGGGATGATTAGTTTTGATTTGATTTTCAACATCAACTAGTTGACTAGTTAGTGGGAGAAAATAAACTATAATAGGATAATAATATATTTTTCTATGCCTAATGGATGGATGTTTATTTTTACTAGTGAATAAGATGTTGGATTATTTAGAACTAATATATACCTGATTCATTTTGGTTCTATTATATTTGAGAAAATAGGCTTGGTTCCTCTAGAAGATTAGGCATCAGCTCCTTCCTTATTTCCTCCAATAGTGGATCATTACCAGGATGTTCTTCCAAAATATTTCTCATGAATTAATCCAGATATTGGATTTGATTTCAATATCAAACACATACCTATATAATAAGAAATATTTACACCATAATAATGTATGGAACCGACCAAGTTGAAAGAACTTAAGGTGAAACTTGAGAATTTGAAGGCAAAGAGTATTATCAAGCCAAGCACATCTCATTAGGGTAATCTTGTGTTATTATAAAATAAGGTGTATAGTAGTATTTAGTTGTTTTTATACAATAGGATTCTAAACTATGAGACCTTGAATAAATGATACCCATTTCTAAGTATCTATGACTTGTTATATTAACTGTGGGGAGCCTAGTGGTTCCCTAAGAATTACCTATGATCAGGTTACCATCATCTTTGGATAGAAAGGAGTATAGTCCTAAGACAACATTTATAAGTAGATACAGACTCTATGATTATATATATTTTCATGAATTTATGGTTTAAAAGTGAACTAGATGTGTTATTTCATCTCATTAATGTCTTATTCCATATATATCTTAACTTCTTTATTGTAATTCTTTTTATTATGTCCTCATATACTTTTATACTTCAAAGTTGAACACTAGACCACTCAACATTATTTCGAGCACACTTAATTCACATCGACTCTATACCAAACTCTTGAAGTGTTACTTGTGGATCTATGAGGTATGTTTTATTAGGTATATAATCAATGTGTTGTGAATTTATATAGACCCATAGAAGATATAGGTAGTGATAACTTAGGCCCACCCTGTAAATTTCTTTGAAATCAGGAGACTACTTGGTTTATTATGGTATTACAGATGGTTCATTCATGAATTCTCATTTTTAGAAACACCTATAATTGGAATTAAAAATAAATATTGAAATTTGAGTATAAATATCAGTGTGAAGAATCATTCTTGGTGCTAAAGAAGAGATTTACTATAGATTTGATATTCATATATCATGATCATAGGAGTGGACATTAGGTTTACTGTAATTCCCAAGGTGTTATTTTATGAGATATATAGATTCATATGGATCAGGTAGTGGATTATGGATCTCATTTTCTATGACCCCACTAGCAGAACTTCCCTACGCATGACTTGGAATTGGTAGTTGTGGTCCACACCTTGAAGTGTTGGAACCATTACATATTTTTTGATATATTTTCTATACACATGGACCATAATAGCTTGCATTACATATTCTATCAGTGGGATTTAAATATCTATAAAAATAAACTATATATAATATCTATATACCTTTTATTTTGATATGGATTATTCTTGGAGAAAGAGAATGTTGGTGTATATGATATTAGTCGGAAAATCATAGATCTGTGAAAGATACAATCAGAGGATAAATAGAGGCTGATGATCTTATTATCTAAATGGTTGGTAGATACATATGAGGACCAAGGTATACTAATTTCTCATATATCTATCATGTTCTTGAGGGATTAGATTTCAAAAAATCCCCCCACACTACAGTTTCTTAGGGTTTTTTGGTTTTGAGGTTGAGTTTGGAGGTGTTCTAGAAGCTAGGGAAGTGTTTTCCATATTCATAGGGTTACTATGCCATTTTGGTAGGTGTGGTTCTCATCGTTTTTTCCTTGGGTTCTTATAGGTTGGTTGTTGTGCAAGTTTTTTGGTGTTGTGATGCACCACAGCGAGTGAAATGACTTGGTTGTCCATATTGTTGGGAATGAACCCTGGGTGGTGACCCTAAATAAAATGGGTAGTATTAAACTACTACGTAATGGATTGGAACTGAGTGTGGTGTTTTGGGTGACCATATGTATTAAATAGGGTGCTAGAGTATACTACGCCATAGTCCTAGTCATGGTCAAGAGAAAACAACTAAGCCATTAATATTATGTGATATTGTCTAGTCCTTACATGAATCATAGGAGCCAACATGGATTGGACCACACCATGTAAATGATTTCAGTGATGGTAATATTATTTTTTTAGACATGAAAAAACAAGTTAAATTTTCATGGGATATTCATATCACTAACCAAGAGATACCACAACATAGTGGGGTGTCCCTACACTATGTTGAGGCTGTTTAAGATTACATTATAAAAAAAGGGGCCATCCTCCACTATTTCAATATATTTTCTTCTATAATTATATTTGGCTCACAATGTTCCCCCTTGTAACACTATAATTTTCTATTTTAGGGTTTTAACCTCTTATATTGTAATGTATTATCCAAGTTACCTTCTTTTACCCTTTTTCTCTCATTCATTATTTCCTCCTACCTAGATACTCTTTGTGGAAAATATATATGTTTTAGGATGAGTTATTGGTTTTTTGTGATGTATTTATATATCTAGTTTATTGTGGGTTTCTCTTCAATCATGTATAATTTTAATCCCTTGGTTCTTCCATTGATAGTGTTGTCATCTTTGAAGCGCTGGTTGGGGAAGGGGATTAGATATCCCTCTTTATTTTGTCTATATGTTATATTATAGTTCTTTATCATGATTTTTGGTTGATGGTAATAACTTTAATAATGATGATAATTAATCATATATAATTAAATTAGAGTGGAAGGGTGATACATCACATTCACATTATTTGATTTTAATATGATTCCTTCGCATGATTGTATGCCCGATATTGTTAGTTATGAAATTTGATTTCTATTGTGAATGTGTTTTTGTTTTCTTAAATATATTTTTATAAATAAACTCGAATACAAATTTAAATCCTTTAATGATGGTAATTTAATTGGTTTTGTGTAAATAAATAATTTTGGTGTCACCCCTTTACTTTATAAATGGATTAATGTTGTGGTTTGTGTGATTTTTCGGGTTATGGGTTAGTCTAGGATTGACTTGTGAGGTTTTGGTGATGATGTATGATTTGGTTTTCTGGTGATTTATGTTTTGTTAATGACATGTTATAAAAAATCAGGAATTTTATATATGAATCATTGATTGTGTTGTGGTTTATAGTGGTAGTTTCATAGTACTTACAAAGTGCTTAAAATAGTAAATTTTGGTAAATGAACTTGGGTTGGATTAAATTGAGAAGGGTAGGAAATAAACGAATGATGGGATGATAAATTGAATAATTAAACTTAAAATTAATGGGAACAAATTTAATCCTTAACTAAAGAATGGATTGTTACTATATATGGAAATATGGTAAATGAATTTTTATGGGGTTAGTAAATAATGTAGTTAAATAGAAACTTTAAAATTTATGTCTGGTTGTGCACTTAGAATGTAGGGCTGGATGAGTGGTTATTATCATGGAATAGATTTTTATGTATCATAGTGATGATACAGAAGTTGTAGTAGTTTGGTGATTTTTGTTTTCTGAACACATAGTTTGGGATTTTTTATAGCTGTTATACATTATATTTTCCATGTGACTTCTATAAACACACAACTTGAGTCATGTGTTTGAACCAACACATAAAGATTTTACATTATGGGTTCCTTCCCCAAAAATTCAAGTTGGAAAGGGTACATGGCTAGTTACCCCCTCTCTTATACTCTCTCTTCCAATTGAGTTTATTAACATGAGCTTTGATGACTAGTGAATATAGTGCACTTAAGGTGATGATTAATGAGTAGATGAGGTGTCTCAAGGTAGGAGTCAGGCATGGTATGATGAGGAAACAATGTTGATGTCCTTAATTTTCTTGATACCATATTATTCATGTTATATATAAGTGGTTATAGGATGATGTGGATGATATTTTTTTCATAGTTTCATACTTCAGGTTTTATCTTTATGATGAGGATTGTAATGATGTGAGGTTCTTGGATACATAAGATATGGGAGCTCCAAGATGTACATCATTGGGCTGTGAGAGAAAAAATAAATGGATAAGTGGTGTTGGGTACATTTTTCTCCATATGATTATTCTTATATTATTATAATTTGTTTAATTATTTAGTAGATGCGTAATGGTGGGTATAGGAACTAGTTTACCTAACAAGTACTTATTGATTCTCTTGTTTATTCATAGTGGCATTAGTTTTCTCCTCCCACATTTTCATAATAGACCTGGGTATGATCCTACAGAGTATAAATATTATTCCCACACTAAAATATATATATAAACCATTTTTCAAGGTTCTAGGATGGAGTTAGAGATAAATTTGGACATTTCTAGCTTACACCTGGAAGATATTGAGTTGTTTCCTTTGGGTTCTTTGGGTATGGTTATTTTGGAGTTGTATTCATATAACGATTCACACTTTTGGGATATTTTTGTCCTTAGTATTTTACATTTTGTTATGGATTTTTTAGTGGTTGATATCCTATCTCCTGATCCTAATTTTCTATCAAGAGTAATGCATCCCATATGTGGGACTTTATTTGTACCCATGAGGTTAGCCACTAACTCGGGGCCAAAAAGAGGTGTAATTTGGGGGAAATTATCTCTCTTCCTTCATGACCAGTATAGTATGGGTACCTTTAGAGGGATGTGTCATGAAAGAGTGGTTTTAAAGGTTTAGGTTAAGAGATATAGTGGAGATCGAGGTTATACACTATGATGATTTCCTGGGTTTGGTATGGAAATGTTCTCTTTGAACCTATCATGTGAAGCAAAAAAGTGAGACTGGCTAGGAAAAAATATTTTTTATCCCCCTATGATTTGATAGAAGGACCTTATTCTTACCAAAAAATTAAGTTGAAGTGATACTACATGTGATGTAGAGACCTAGGTGAGCCACAACCATCATGCATGTTTGTACTTGTGTTTGAATTAGGGGGAATCAATAATTTAAAATGAATTTAATTAAATAAATATCATATTACATACTATCAAGATTATAAAATTCTTGTTTTTATTTTAGTTATGGATCCTGAATGTCATTCATGTGTTGTTCAAGTTGGTGAGGTTTAGCAGGATTACTCATTTGATTGCTAGTGTCTTGACCCAGTTGAGTAGGATAACCAAGGATGGATGACATTGTTTCCTTTTCATCAGATATCTATGGTGAATTATGAGGCTAGAATCTCTAATATTGACATAGATAATTGGTTTGAGGAGCTTGATATTTCCTTCTATTTGATTTGGGATCAGGAAGTGTACTAGGTTCCACTAGTAGTCAGTCAGATGAGGGGTGAAGCATGTTAGTGGTGGATGTTGTATCTCGACAAGAGGAAATAGATATATTTTTCATGGAAAATTTTTTAGAAGGATTACGAGGTAGAATTATTATCATCAATGATTAAAGGATTAAATATGAAGGATCTTATTTCCATTAAATAGGGGAGTAGGACTATGAGAGATCTTGGAGTCATTTTTAATGGCCTTTTTCATTTCACCCCAAATTATTTTCTTGATAAGGGTTACCAGGTGCGATGACCTGATGAGTCCCTCTACACATCTATAAAGTATTTGGTTAATTTATCTATGTTTATAAGGTATATTTAGCTTCATAATAAGGGAGATGTGATCGATATTATGCATTCATAATTAGGAATATTGAAAGATGGGATCCCATAGTGTTCCTCGAGGAGGAGAGTTTCAGATAGAAGATCTCATATTCTATGGCCTTCGATGTATCAACCAGTGGGGATTTGACCTTAGTAATTACCTTTTTGAAACTCGAGATTCAGTATCTCCCATGCCTTTCTTAGA
The DNA here is from genome assembly GCA_963277665.1 of Viscum album. Lineage (NCBI taxonomy): Eukaryota > Viridiplantae > Streptophyta > Magnoliopsida > Santalales > Viscaceae > Viscum > Viscum album. The sequence goes on along the minus strand of OY728128.1, from coordinate 786,779,896 downwards.
AGATTTGGGATAATTTTCAATATTTTTGTGGTTTGGTATCATCACAAGTATGAGTACCTGGTGGTTCTTGTAGATCATCATTGCAAAAGTAGTCAAGTTCAGCGTCAACCTTAGTATTAGGGGAAGCAATTTTATGATCTTCTAGGAATATATTGGGTAGGAATAGGTAGACCTAATATTATCCTCATCTTTAGGGTCTCATACAAGAGCATGACCATGGTGTTGGTTGACAGTATCCATACAGAGGAACAGGGAATGGACAGATGCATATTTTGTAAATTCTATCACCATATGGGACAAAGATCTTTAGAGATATGATTATCTTATTTTCTAATGTCATGCCTACTTTGTTTTATTCAATATCATCACACTCCTTTGTTTAACCCACTTATTATATGAATTTAGACTCGATGTGTACTAGATTCTAATTCTAATGGTGTTGACTACTCTATTCAGTGGAGAGACCTGTTTATCTGATGTGTGCTAGGGGTGTAAACTGATGGCGGGGAAACATCAGTCATGTGAGGATTTCTTCTTGATACTTATACAAATATATGATTACATATTCATTATGAATTTGATGTATTCTATACTTTTTATTATCGATTTATTTCAAAGGAGTGTCATATTATCTAATTTGGATGGTTACTGTATAGTTTTCATCGACAAACGGGTTTATTCGATAGGAAGTAGGTCTTTAGAGTGCCCTATTTCCTTGATGGTATAATTCTTGATGAATTAATTGGGTGATTAGATGATGGAGGCTCCCAGAGTCATTAAGTAATTTCTATATATTTTTCATGGGTAGGTTATGACACTACCTCCTCAATGTGACATCAAGTTTGGGATATAAGTACAAAAAGTTGTCTCTCTTCATTATATGGTTTTTTATTAGATGATACCTTCTGAGATGCATCAATTGAGGTTTTGGATAGATGATCTGATATATAATAGTTTTATCTATCACATTGTGACATCATGGGGTACCCCCATTTTATTTTAAAATAATATATATAGTTTTCCAAGGTTGTTTATAGACTACCAAAGTTTAAATCATGTGATGTTCCTGAGTCAATACCCACTTCTAAGGATTAAAGATCAATTTGACCAATTAAGGGGGGATATCTAATTTTCTAAGATCAATACATAGTTTGGATATCATAAATTGAGTGAAATGAGGAATATATATTGAATACTACCTTCTAGTGTAGATATAGACTGTTCAAGTTTTTAGTTATGTTGTATAGTGACAAAAACATACTATCAGTGTTTATGGGACTCATTAACTCTATATTTAATGAATTTTAAGTCCAGATCATAATCATGTTCATCAAAAACATTATCTTATACTCAAGGTCTGGGTAGGACCATATTGGGTGTCCGTGGATCATATTATAGACCCTCTAACACCATAAAATTTATTTAAAGTTATCCAGGTGAATGTTTTGGGATTGGGATGTTCATTTTCTTGGAAATGTTAGGTATCACCAAGGAGTTGTAATGGATCTATCAAAGGCTGGGGAGTTTTGGGTGGGACCCAAGAATATAGTGAAATTTTATATATTTCTAGGTTTCACAAGATATTATTAGAGGCCAGTGGCTTAATTTTCTCATACTGTGTCCCAATTGACATATTTGAATATGAAGGACTATGATTTACTTTGTACTACTCTATGTTAGGATGCTTTTAATTATCTGAAAGGGTAGTCAGTCAATGACCCATCTCTCTAGTTTCCCAGGGATGGAGTGATGTTCAAGGTGTTTTGTGATGCTTCCCATTTGGGTCTTGGATTCATATTGATTTAGTAGTGGGTGGTGATCTTTTATGGGTCCAAACTTTTACATACTAAAAATTATAAATATTTCACCCATGATATATGTTTTCATGCATTTGTTTTTTCCCTAAAGCTATGGAGATATTACCTTATTAGATAATTCTTTTTGTTATTTATTGATATGAAGAATTTGACATATATTTTTTGCTCATGTGACCTGAATCTGCAAAAATGGAGGTGGAGAGATTTTATACAGGGTTATGATTTCTATTTCTCCTACATATCTATAAAATTTAATATATTAACCAATTAATTGAGTAAAAATAGTGAAATTTTATTTTTTATGAGTCTATGATTCTTGGAGGGTGATGGTGTATTTGGTATCCATGAACCTAGATGAAGGTGTGGTTAATGGTGGAGGTTTCTTTATTCAAATGATAGGGAAGTATTATATAATATAGTAGGTGATGAGTCTCGGTGGGGATATCCAGAGGTGTAAGTGGTCTAAGATCAAGTTATTCAGGTTGATTCTTCTGAAGGATTGTTAGAGAATGACAAACACAGTTCGATGATTCAGTGTTTTATGTTTATCACAATATAAATTCATGAGGAATTACTTCATTAATTTTATAGAAAAACTTTATTGGTGCACCCATGAGTATGAAAAATGTACAATAATCTAAGGATGTAATTCTTGTATCCCATTATAAAATATATTTCGGTGTATTTTGTGGTGTGATGTCTAGTTTTCTAGCAGTTGATGGTAAAACATCATTTTCCTGGTGGATTATTTCATACTTTGGGTATCCCTGCATGTAAGTGGGAAGAAATATCAATGGATTTCATCATATTATTACCCTGATCTCAATAATGATGTGATTATATATAGGTAATTATGGATCAGTTGATGAATTATACTCACTTCTTACCAATCAGGGAATCGATCACCATGGATGTTTTACCAAGGAGGTGTGTGGATGAGGTTGTTTGTATACATGGAGTTATAGGGCCCATCATCATAGAATAAGATGATAATTTTACCTCATTATTAAATTTATGATTGAAAAAAACTTTTTCCACCTGGTTATGCCTTAGAACTACCTTTTACCCTCAGATAGACCGACAGATGTACAAGACCATCTAGAAACTAGAGAAAATATTATGGGAATGAATCTTGGATTTCATTGGATCTTGGGTGAAACACTTTCCCTTGGTTTAGTTTTATTATAAAAATATATTCCACTCATCTATCGATATGGGTATATTTTAAGTATTGTATGGTAGACCATGTCGATTCCTACAGTGTTGGACCAAAGATGGGGAGTCATCTATTCTTAGTACTGATATTCTAATGAATATGAACAAGAAGGTCCATATAGTTTTTGAGATGATTTAGGAGTTTAAGGACCTCCAAGAGGCCTATTATTATCAATGGATTAGTCCCTTATAGTTTTATGTTGGATACCATGTATTCTCAAATATTCTTCCTCGTCAAGGGAAGGAGGGGTTTGGTCAGGGCATAAATTTTGAATGTCGTTTCCTCAAACCATTTTAGGTTTTAGATCATGTTAGTGGGGTGTATTATCTGTTTTAACTTACTCCATATATGTATATGTCACAAAATAACTTCCATATATCTCAACCCTTTTGGTATCTTCAAAACAACTCCCATTTCATTGGATGAGGAGGGTTGGATTCCAAGGATGATGCAATGTTCATATAATGGCTAGTCGAGATTCAATATTGAAGGGAGAAAGTACTAATTTGGTGTCTCATCCCCTTGGTTCATGTTTCTTAGAGTAATTATATTCCATATGATAGTATGTAGTAATGTGATAAATATATTCATGCTCATTATCCTAGTTTTGTTTATTTGGTTTTTTTTTCCTTAGGTAATGTAATTCATAGTTTGTTGTTGGTCTATAAAACGTTTTGTCTTCCCCTTATTGGTTGTGCTTGGTTAGTTTTTGCACTTCAGTAATAATAATAACCTTTTTAGGTATCTCATGGGATAGTTTTTTAGACCATTACCTTTCTCCTCTTCATTTTTGGTTTTTTTATTCTTAAGGATGGGAATCATCTGAGAGGTATATGATATGAAGGACCAAATTACTAAAATTACCTTTAGGTTTTTTAGGGTTAGATAGTGTTGATAAGGATCCTATGAGTGTTTATAAGGATATAGAACTATTATATCTATTAATATGGTCACCAAACCATGGTGGTAGGCATGGTGGTGGCCATTTTGGACTTCGGTTCTTGGAAGTTGTTTATGGGGTTGGGCGTATGGTGTTGTATTGTGCCATATTAAGAAAAATGGACTCATTGGTAGTGATGTTAGGAATGGAACATTGGTGGTCATCCTTTTTAAATAATTTAGTAGAAAATTTCAAAAAAAAAGTTTGTGGTTCTTGGTGTTGTGTTTTGGGGTACCACATGTGTAAAATATGGATATGGATCTTACCACATCATTATCTTGGGTATGGTGATGAGAAAATGGGCAAGACATTTGTGCAATGATTTAGTGTCTGGTCATGGTAGGAATTAGACAATACAACATGAATTATACCACACCATGGATGAGTATATGGTGATGGTCTAATTTTTTTTAAAACATAGAAAAATGTAGAAACATCCATTGGAGATTTATATCTCCATTGAATGAGGGAGACTATGATATAGCGGGATGTCTTCTTATTTTGATGAGTCTATTCAAGATTCCACTATAAAGAGGGTCTATCCTCCCCCTTTTTATCTCCTTTATTATCCACCAAGATTTTTCTGAATTTATACCCCCTTTTCACCCTTTAATCGTCTTTTATGGGGTTTTAACCTCTTAGATTGTGGAGGAACGACTACCCTTGATCCAATGCACCTTATTCTACACCTTCTCTCCCTTAAATTTATTCCAATTTTCTAGATATTCTTTGTGTAAAATCACTCTATTTTGGAATGAGTTTTCATTGTGTTTTTTGATATCCTTCAGTGGATAGGTTCGAGTGGGTTTCCCTTTAATCTTGGTGAAGTTTGATCCCTTGATTCTTCTATTCAGATCTTTGTTCTCTTTAAATAGATGGTCAAGCTAGGAGATTTAATATCTCTATTTATTTTTTGAATAAGTGATATTATCATGGTTTTCCCTTTTAGTTGAATGTATATAATTACCCAAACGAAGATAATTAATTTTTCATAATGAAATAGAAAGGGAAGGTAGATACATTGCATGTACTTTACTTGATTTCATGATATTTCCTTTCCATAATTATGTGTCTAATTTTGTTGGTTATGAGAGTTTATTATTTCTGTGAATATGTTTTTTTACTAAAACATATTTATTGAAATAATCACACATGAAAAATGGTAAATCCCTTAAATATGGTAAGAAAATTGGTTGAGTGTAAATAAAGAAATTTTATGATTCCCATTTACTTAAGAATTCATTCATTATGGTGGTTTGCATGATGGTTGGGATTATGGGCTTCTTATTGGGTTTCACTTGTGGGGATATGGTTTTGAGGTGTGATATAGTTTTTTTATGATTGGGGATATGGTAATGATGTGTGATACAAACTCATGGAGTTTATTTGGTAATGGTTGATAGTGTTATGATTTCTTTTTGGTAGTTGTCTAGTAGTTACAGAATGCTGGAAATGGTAAATTATTATAAATTAAATTTGGTTGAATTAAATGGTCAATATAGGGAAATAAATTAATAATTTCATGATAAAAAAATAATAGAGATTAAATTGTATAGTAAATAATGTCTGACTTTGATAGAGAATGAATTTTAATTAAATATATAAAGATTTGGATGAATTTGTAAGTGTTTTGTAATTAATATTTTAAAATTTAAAATTTGAAATTAATGTCTGTAATGAAATGTTAATTTGGGTATGGATGGTTGGTTAGTATCATGGAAATGATATTGACATTTGATAGTGGCGATGTAGAGGTTTTGGTAGTTATGTGATATTGGTTTTTTGAACCCATATGTTGGGAAAGTCTGAAACTATTATACATCAAATTTTCCTTTTAATTTATATACAAACCCCACCCAATTCATGTGCTTCCACCAATACCCAAAGGTTTTTAATTATGGATGTATTCCCCAAACATCCAATTTGGTGAGGCAGAATGAGTAGCCAACCCCTCTCTCGTGACATCTTTTCTATGTGAGGTTATTATGCACGGGATGTGATGGCTTGAAAATATAGTACACTTACAGGGATTATTGATGAGTAGATGATGTGGTTCATAGTGGGGTTCATGCCTGGTAGGATGAGGGACTGAGTTTGATGTCCTTTATTTTCATGATTTTTTAATTTTTTGGTTATATAGTAGGGGTTATCGGATGATGAGGATGGAAGGTCATGGTAAGAGTTGAGAGTTGGAGATTTCCCATTATAATGAGGCTCATGGTGATATGATTTTATTAGTTATAGAAGGGGTGGAAGTTCCATGACATATGGAATTGGGGAGTGTGATAATAAAATAAGTGGGAATTAGTTCAGTGTACCTTTTTTGATATACTTATTCTTATATTGTTATAGTTGGGTGCATTATTTAATGAGAGGACCTTAGTGATGTTGGAAACTAATTGACTTGATAGGTTTTTGATGATTCTAATATTTTTTCATTGGGGTATTAGTATGATCTTCTCACATTTTTTATGAGAGTCCTTGGGTTTGATAATACCAAGTATGCATGTTATTATAACCCTGATATATATATAATATTTTTCATGTTTCTAAGAGGGATTTGGAGACCAAGAAGGATATTTCTATCTTGGTTCTTGGACATTTTGAGATATTTCCATAGGGTTCTTTGGGTAAATTTCTTTTTGAGTTGTATTCTTATGAAATTACATGCATCATGGGATAATTTTGGGTATGTCCTTTTTCCTTATGTTATATATTTTTTTAATGGGTTATATCTTATCTCTTGGTCCTACTCTTCTTTTGATGGTAATACCTCCCATATGTATGACTTTCTTTATACCCTCAATGATAATCACTAATATTCAGCCTACTAAAGGTAGGAATTTTGGGTCATTATCTCTCTGAATTCATCGATGGACTAGGAGGATACCATTGGAGGTAGGGTTCATGAGAATTTTTATATTAGAGGACCATGTGAAGGCCAACTAGGAGAGGGAACCTGAATTCTTAGGGGAACAGGAACGATTAGCAGGAAGTGACCTGGTCCTAGGATGGTCAGTGGATATTGATGAAACAATTATTATTCATGTGAGGGTAGTGGTTTTGGATTTGATGGGGGAAGATATGATGGGGAAATCATATACTTCTTAATGGGTATTACACCCAGGTTGGAAGAAGATGTATCATGATATCAGGAAATGATTTTGGTGTCCAAGAATGATGAAAGATATCTCTAACTTTCTCTCCCAATTCCAAACCTATCATAGGATTAAGGTGGAACATTAATGACCAATATTTTTTCTTTAGTCAATTCCCATGACAATGTGGAATTTAGAAGGGGTGATGATGGGATCTATTATGGGGTTTCTAAAAACCCTGAAAATTCAGGATCCTTTTGGGTGATAGTTGATCAACTAAAGAGAGTGTCACATTTCTTAACAATCTGAGAGAATCGGTCTATCGATGATTTGGGAAAGATATATGTTTGAGAGATTGTATGATTACATAGAGTGACTTAAATATCATATAGAATAATGATTTATTTTTTACATCACAATATTTTAAGGGATTTTTCAAGGCAATGGGGACTAGGTTGAAGCAAAGTATGATTTATTAGATTCATACTGATAGACAGTTAGAGGGGTGATATATATTTTAAAAGATATTCTTAGGTTAATAATTCTTGAATTTAGTTTATCATGGGATTATAAAATTTCCTTTTTGGATTTCACATATAATATTATTTTCTAGGCATCGATTCAGATGGAACCTTTTGAGGGTCTTTATGGTTATTTGTGTCACTCATTGTTGTATTAGCAAGACGCCGGTGAGGATGTTGTCATTATGATGAACACGGTATAAGATAGATAAAAGAGGTTTAAATTGATTATAATGTAGTATATTACCACTCATAATAAATATAAATCATATTCCAACCATAGAAGATGGCCTTTTCAGTTCATTGTGGGAAACTAATGTTTCCTGATGGTGTAACCTCAGTTGGGGCATTGTCATCTACAGAAGTAAGGGAAGCTGACACCACAGTTTTTGGTACTATTTGAGTTTAAAAATTGTATAATAATAGTGTCTTTCTAATTGGACATCACACTATGATATTTAGGTATTCATAACGTCTTTCGTGTTCCTTAACTTCCATCATATGATCTTGATCTCGTGCATGTGATTGACTGCGATGATGCTGATTTGGAACTTGATGCATCATTTTTGGAGTGACCAATGAAAATAATTGACTATAGTGAAAAAAAATTTAGGTGGAAGATGATACCCATTGTTTGTATCTTATGGAAGCATGGAAGGATCTAAGAGGAGACCTAGGAATGAGAATTAGATTTCCAAGAACAACATATGTAGTTATTTTATCCTGACCACTATATACCATTCTTATGGAAACTAAGTCACTAGAGGGGGAGATTTTTCACATCCTAAAAAAATTAAATGTGTGTTAATTTAATATTTATATTACATTAATTATGCTTTTTGTCAATATAGTATTTTTATCAGGAAATTAATTGTAACCAAATGGGTTGGTAGCACCGACAACAGCTTAGAGATATTGGGGTTCCACAAGCTAGATGATATGGAGCCATAGGATAGTTGATGGAGGGGGAATATATCCAATATTTTTTAAAGGTCCTAAAAACCCTTATTTATCCAATGAATAGGTGATTCACCTCTTTTAGGAACATGGTCAAGTTGGAGGAGTAGAACCGGACAACTGGTGAAGCCATCGACCAGTTGGTGCAGGCTACTGACTATTTAGTGGTGTCCAAGAAGCACGATTAATAATTCCACCTCATTAATTTCGCTCTAATGTTACTTTTTTATATTTTACTCCCTTGTTTTGAACCTCAATTTACCAGATCATCCCTATAAGATCTATTTTAGTGGCATTGGTCCTCTTATTCCAATCTCTTCATCACTCGAAGTATAGATCGATATGTTGACTCTCATGTAGTATATTCATCCTTCCAAGACCTAATCTACTTATTGTTATATAATTGGACATATATCTATGATATATTATCTATATATATATATATATGTATTTTTTTCATGATATAACATATAATTATACGTCTATTTATAGATCATCATAAATTCTAAATAATTGGTGACATTCTCGTAACTAGATTTAAATCTACCATTCATAACGCTATTTATCAAGTAAGTTTTGATTGTTTTAAAGCCTGTGTATCCATATTTTTCATGAAACGTATTATGGTGCCACTTTTAAGGAATTTGTATCATTTCTTTGGACCCTAGGAATGTGGGTGGATCTGGTTTGTGTGTGAGAATGACTTGCATAATGACACTTTGAAATCTTATAGTTTAACATTAATACTCTAGAGGTAGGAAGTTTCTTATAATAAAGGGTACTTGTATAAGTTTTTTCCTTGAATAGACTTCATGATTGTGTGACTTTATCCATGGGACCCACATTTGATTATGATCACATGTGTGTATATGAAGCTTCCATGATACCCATATTATGTATTGATCATATGTGTGTGTGTGAGTATCCCATGATACACATGTTTAATATTGATCACATGGTGGGGGGTTGACTCATGATTAGTATTCTATGTTGTGCCTATATGTGTTATGCCTTCTTATGTGTGATTTTATGGATTGTGGTAGTTTTTATCCTAGTATTAAGTGACAGGTAGATCATTGTGGCTTAGTTTTTTCTTAAAAGGGGAGAATGAGTGGATTTCAATGATGGAACTAGAACGGGGTCATTGTCAGGGTGGCCTTAAAGCATATCCCAAGGTAGAAATAGGATATTATGACCTTATAGCCTAACCCATTACAAATATTAGGTATAGAAAACTTAGAGGAAGATCTATAATAGGGATGGGTTATGAAAACCTTTTTGTCTAACCAGTGAATTTTTGGCCATGTGTTTGCTCAAATATATATGGTGGATTTTTGGTTGACCCATGTTCACAACTTCCATTATGACTTCCTTATAGAATTTATATGAAGCAGGTATGACTAGGGTTTACTTTGTCTTAGTTACCACAAAATTTCTTGCTATATGATTGACTATTGATTTATTCCTCATTTTTATATTATCATGGAATACACATCATATTTATTTGAATTTATTCTAAGGAAACATTGGTTGTGTCCAACTGGATTTATAGTCAAACAATGCATGGGTATCTTAATGAATGTGAATACTTCATGATAAATGATCTAGGAAAGGGTTAGGTCCCATTAATAATAAGTTGAGGAGATGGTGCTTTATATTCAGAGGTGGTACCAGGATATAATTCAGGGTTATATAGTGGTGTGTTCTTTTATTGTTTTTATTTTACTTATATTCTACTTTGACCTATCACAATGGTAGTCCTTGATCTATTAATCTCAGTGAATCTATGATACCTAAAATTTTATCTTTTATAGTATTTGTTATTATTTTGTTATGTTATTTCTCTTTAGGTTATTATTATTTTAATCTTATCATGATTTTTTTATGGATTTTGATACTTAGGGTATAGTCTCATCACTTCCTAGTTCATACCATTTCCACTAATTCAAATTCTCTTACATATGGGTAGGCATGCATGAGTAAATTTAGATCATCATCCCAGACTGTATGATTTTTGTTGGGGAATTACACATGGGAACAAAAGGATAAAATATATTTTCCAAGAATTAAATAATAAAGCTCAGACACTAAGTGTTTTCCAAAAATATAAGAATACGTATGTTTTAAGAGGGGGTGAATTAAAGTTGTAAAACCAACTTATAATTTTTCTACACTAAAAGAAAATTTGTTTGGAGGTTATAATCTCCAAAAAAATCATATTAACAATAACAATCAAAGTAAATAAGAATAAAAACTAATCTCTTAAAATTTAAAACACTTAATTTAGAAAAATAAATCAACTAGAACATAATATTATATTAAAAAATGCACCATATTTTAGGATAAAAATCCTTAAAATCATTTAAAAATATATTCAAAAGATATAAGGTTATTACCTTTACCTAAGGGAAACAATTTCTAAACCTAGAACTTCTTCAATCTACTTAATACAATTTTACAATTCCACACCTAAAACATCTTTTATAAGACTATTTTTAGAATTGAACTCTATCCCTTAGTTCCTCCTTGATCCAAATAATCATAAACAAGTCCCATTCCATAGACTTCATCCAATAGTTAATTGGGAAACAACTTATTCATCACCTAGAATCTCTTTGATTACATAAACTAGAAGAAATGATTGTAACTAATAAAAGTTAGCACTTTTATATACTACACCTTGTAATCAGAATCTCCAAGAAAACACACTAAGAAACAATACAATTTTAAGCACTCAAAATAAAAGAGATGATTCATATATTCATGAATACAATAATTCAAGTATATTCTATTCCCTAAATCTCGGTCTATATTTATAGATGTTGTTGTAACAAACTCCAAAGATAAAATACAAGAACTTTGGGATATGTTTTTACAAGATCATATATAGAATTATCTTTCATTGAAAATGTTAAATGTGACACCACTAGGTTCTAGAAATTATAGGGTTTAATTCATCTCACCAAAACATAGTGATTTGGATGTTGAAATTTTTATAATAAATACTTAAATTGTAACTCAAGCTAATATATAAATTATATGAAGTGTATTTTGATTTAAAAAATGATATAAATGAGCCAGTTCACTCAATAATCAATTCCTAGTTCCAATTTGTATCTTCAATCCTCATGAAATATTCACAACTCAACATATAAAACACCTTAATTGGGTAATTTATTCCATCTTCATATCAACAAGCTTGGATACCCTAAACTCGCCCCATGATATTCCCCTTTAACACGTATTAAAATCATGGTTATTCAAAAAAAACTACTCAAAACCAATAGGGTTAGAAATCTACCCCTCCATGGCGATCAAGGATATATTTTCTAGAAACATATTTTGATAATTTTTTGAAGGATTATTCTATGTAATATGGTCATTGATTTATGCATAAAATTTTAAATATATTTGGTTTTTTAAAATTTGATTGATATTATTTTTTTTATTTCTTTTATGATCGATATATTATTTCATCCCTAATAATAATTCATTCTATTTTCTGATGAGAATCACAAAAAACTATTTGTGATGGGGATGGTTTTTTTTCAAAAAAAAACTACTTTTCTAATAGACTTTCAAAAAAAAATTAGTCAATATGGTTTCCTTATGAATTTTCCATTGCTATATGTTTTGAAATTCAAAAAAAACTTAATTTTAAGGAAAATTATTTTTTCCCTAAGAATTATTTTCATAAGTAAACTTTCAGTTATCTAAGGAAATTTTAATCCTTTCCATTATTTTCATTATCTCATTTTATAATATCTATAAATAAAACTATTTTTATTTGTAAGTATAAAATTTGGATTCGTATCTAAAATCTCATAATCTCGTAAGTCATTGGATAAAGAGTATTCTATTTTCAGATTCTGATTTCTCTGAAATTCAGACTCCGAATTCTCTGAAATTCAAATTCTAAATTATCTGAAATTCAGACTTTGAATTCTATGTAATTCAGTTTCACAATTATCTAAAATTCAGACTCTAAATTCTGTAAAATTCAGACTCTAAATTCTTCAGAATTTAGACTCCTAATTCATTGGAATTCAGACTCTAGAATCTATAGAATTCAGATTCTTAATTCCTTGTAAAAGAGAATCTGAATGTCCATGTCTTATAGAATCTGGATGTTTATTTGGTTAGACTCTGAATTATATTTTTCCTTAGACTCCAAAAATATATATTTTCTTAAGAAACATCATTTTACTTTCACATTATATGAAACGATGTCATGCAATTTGTTTTTAACTAACTGTTGGTTGAGTGACACATGTACAGGTCCCTCTGAGATTCAAGGAAATATATGATCATTGGAGGAGGGAGCCGACTATTAGAGTTGTGCCTATAAATAGGATCTCATTTGAACGATCTCATAACACTTTGTCCTCAATCTAGAGATTACATTCTGTGAAGTGTTTTCTAGAGATAGAGACTCTCATGATTTGTGTGGATCTGAACATCTTGTTTATCTTCCTTCTTGCCACTCAAATTGTTGCTAAGTATAATCAAGGGATTCCAGGGATAGGAAGATAGAGGTGTCGACTGCCTTAAAAATCGAGGCTTGCGGGGATATCAAGATAGATTCTTGTATTCTTATCGAGGGCTTACCCCAGTGTGGTTAAGAGAGACTTTCTTGAAATTATAAATCAAGGGACCTTTATCCAAGGTTGTTGGATACCCTACTCTTTGGGTTAAAATATTTTCTACTAGTTACTTGTTTTTGTTTCAAGTTTTATTTCTGCTATATTTTGATAAATGAAGAAAGTATAACTTTATTGTAGTTTCTTGTATTTTTTCATACTCTAATAATTAATATTCTATATGCTTTAAGGTAGAATATTTTCCTTGTAAACATTCCTTAATTTTAATTTCTGAAACAATATTTCCAGAACCTAGAAAGTTTGTCTTATAAAACTAAAATAGGATTTTCGAATTTACCTTTTTTAACCTTTTTAAACATAGTTTTCCTTAAGGTTAAAAATGAATGTTTTTAAACTTACAATTCACCCCCCCCCCTCCTCTTGTATTTGAGCATTTAAAATCTTATTTCAATCCTACAACTAGTATCAGTGCAGGTCTCTAAAAAACATATACTCAAATATAAGTTTTCTTTCTCATGTTTTATTTTCTTGCGTAACTTTTCTTGCTCAAGTTTTCTTAAATGTGTTTATCATATTTTATAAAATCTTACCACTAACAGGTTTTGAGGAAATATATTTTCTTATAAGAATGGAAGGTATGAATATTGGTAATTTTGATAATCTAATTCCTATCAGACCACTTATTTTTGTTGGTAATGATTATGAGTACTGTAGAGATAGAATGAAGACCTTTATTATTAATATTGGAGTATAAAATGTTGTAATACTTACTAGAGATTAAAAAATTCTAGACAAGGAAGTCAGTACTTTCACCAATCAAGAAAAATCATAGAATCAACTAAATTACAAGGTATTCAATAATTTGTTGTGTTCTATGACCAGGAACATATATAGTCAAATATCTTCCTATGAATCTACCAACTGTATTTGGAAGAAACTTGAAGTTACACATTTTGGTATCTATAAAGTGATAGAGACTATAAGAGAAATGTTAAGAGCATAATATCATGGATTCTTATTTCCCTATGGAGAACTAGTTTGCAAGGTGCAACAAAGATTTATGACAATCGTAAATAGTCTTCAATATATAGGATATAAAGGAATTTATGATAAAGTTCTTGTGGAAAATATTATAGATATTATGCCTAACGAGTGGGAGTCAAAAAGAACAAATATTGATGAGAATATAAAAGTATCTCAAATTACTCTTGATGAGCTTTTTGGAAATATTCTTCAACATGAGACCAGAATGAAAAGAGATGTCGATATGAATAAGAAGAATAATTGCAATGGAAGTGTCTCATTTACTAATACTAAAGTCAAGAATCCAAAAAGGGTTACAAGATCTAAGACTAAGAATGTCACTATTCTATATGAATCTAGTCAAAGTGAACATTATAAAAATGAGCTAGCTAATATTTCTTGAAGTATGAACAAGATAGTGGGAAAGAAAGATTTTTAGTACTGATATAAGAATAAATAACTAAAGGGAATGAAATACTAGGAAGCCACTTTTTATTAATGTAAAAGTGTTGGACACATAATGCCAGATTGTCCCATGCTCAAAATAAAATATATAAAGGAAAATAATTATGAGATAAATAGAAATAAGTTTTAAAAATATAAGTCCAAGAAAATATTGAAAGCTAATAACACCAGGAGTGCCGGTGGTGGTGACTCTTCATATGAATATTCAGATTTAGAAACTTCTGGATAGAAGAATCTTGGTCTACTTTCCCAACTACCCAATAAAATCATTTTTCTAATGGACAATTTACACAATGCTGAATCTATCATTAATTTATCTTTGAATACAAATTATAGTGATGATAATTATTTTTAATCTTTAGATGATGAATCTTCCTCATCAGAAGATAATATTTTACAATGTTATGAATAAGTATCTAGGTTTTCTAAACATATTGAAAATAAAAATTGTAAAATAAAAAGAAGTTATAGAAAGAAAATTCTAGAATATCTATTTTAAATAAAGAAGTATCAGATATTTATAATGATCTTGATAAAAAAAACTTTTTATTTTGAAAGAGTATCAAACAACCTTGATGAAGTTAATTCCAAGAATGATAAACTTTCTAAGGATCTTGAAAATTTAGTTTATAAGAAAAATATTTTAGAGGCTAACTCTAGTTCTAAAACTAATTTTCTTCAGGATAAAAACTTGGTTATTAAACTAATGTCAAAAATATTTTCCTTATGGAATTGTCTGTCAAATTTTACCTCAGGTAAAAAAAAATTTGACAAAATGTATTCCCAAATTCATCCATTAAGGAATAGTTCTAAATTTGTTTATACCTTTTCTAAACCAGTTTTTAGTAATCACTATTTTGATCCCAAAAGTGCTCCATTTTTTCACTGAATGCCAATGTGGTGGACATTGGGAGAAAAAATTTTCTTTAAACAAAACTCAATCCTTAGGTTTTCATAAATATTATTTTTCTAAGAAAATGTGGATTCCTAAAATACTACTTTCTGATATTTCTGGATCCAAGAAAGTTTCGATTCTGAAAGTATAACTCTTTTATTTTTAGAAAAATAAATAAATTACCAACAACAATACTTGGTACATGGATAGTTAATGTTCCTGACATATGACTAGTAACAAAAATTTCTTTGAAAATATTATCAATACGAAAGGAGTAAAAGTAACTTTCGGATATAATGCTCAGGGAGAAATTTTTGGGATAGGAAATATTGTTCTTCTTGGAAAAACATTAATTTCAAATGTTTTATTAGTGAAGGGTCTTAAGAACAATCTCATTAACATATTTCAATTATGTGATGAATGTTACCTTGTAAATTTTATGAAAAAAAAATTCTTAGTGCACAATTCCAAGGAAGAGTTTATTCTTTCTTCCCATAGGCAAGAGAATGTATATGCACTAAACTTACAAGACCTTAAGAGACAAGATCTACCTTTCCTTAGTGAAATGTAAGATAATTCTTGGTTATGGAATAGAATATTAGGACATTGTAACCTTAGTAACTTATGCAAACTCTCAAAGAAAAGACTTGTTAAGGATCTATCGGAGCTCAGATTTGATTCTTCAAGAGTTTGTGATCCTTGTCAATCTGTAAAGGAACATAAATCATGTTTTAAATCAATCGTTTAAGTATAAAATTTTTATGCATTATAGTTAGTGCATATGGATCTTTTTGTTCCAACACAAACTGGAGTTATTGGATGAAAATATTATTTATTTTTCTTAGTTTATGATTACACTAGATTTATGTGGGTTTATTTTGAGGAAAATAAATATGTAGCTTTTTCTAATTTCAAAATTTTTAGAGCCCAAGTTAAAAATAAGAAAACCTTTGTTTTATAACTATTCATAGTGATCATGGAGTATAATTTCAAAATTTTGATTTTGAATCTTTTTGTAGTAAAAAATGCATTAATCATAAATTTTCAGCACTAAGAAATCCTCAAAATAATGGTTTTGTTCAAAGAAGAAATCTAATTACTCAAGATACAACCAAAACCATGTTGAGTGAATATTATATTTCTAAAAAATTTTGGTCTTAAGCTGTTAGTACTGCTTGTTATACTATAAATTGAGTTTTAATTAGACATTTCCTTAACAAAACTCCTTATGAACTGTGGAATGGTAGAAAACCTAGACATTCTTTCTTCAAGGTATTTGTTTTCAAATTATTCATTGGGAATAATAAAGATAACTTACATAAGTTTTCACCCAAATTTGATGATGGAATTTTCCTAGGCTACTCCACAAATTCTAAGTCTTATAGAGTTTTTAATAAAAATACTTGTACTATTGAAGAAACAGTGCATGTTAAATTTTGTGAAACTGATCCTTTTGTTTTTAAACAACCCCAATCAACATCTTCGAATGTGTTTTCAAAAACTGATTTTCATCTTTTTATAGAAGATTCTTCTAATAAGGAAAATGTTTAGGAAAATATTTCTGAAACATTTACCCCAGAATATTTCCTACCATAAGTTGATGAACAGGCTTTATAAAACCCAAATAAGTTATTTCTTAAGAATAATCCCAATAATAGTATCATTAGTGATGTCAATCAACCTGTAAGAACTAAAGGTTCCTTAAGAAATGAATTAGAACATCTAGCATTCCTTTCCCAATTAGAACCAAAAATAACTAATGAAGAATTAGGTAATGATGAATGGATTAAATCCATGCAATAGGATCTAAATGAATTCGAAAGGAATAAAGTCTAGACCATGTTTGAAAGACCTAAGGAAACTTCTGTAATTGGTGAAAAATGGGTCTTTAAAAAAATTGATGAAAATGGAATCATAGTAAGAAATAAGGCTATATTGGTTTATAAAGCTATAATAAACAAGAATGAATAGAATATGTAGAAACCTATGCTCCAGAAGCTATACTTGAATCTAATCTCATTTTAGTTTCCTTTACAACATTCTTTAATTTCAAACTTTTTCAAATGGATGTAAAGTGTTAATTTATTAACAAATATGTTCAATTGGAAGTTTTTGTTGAAAAGACTCCTAGTTTTGAAGATGCAAAATATCCTGAACATGTTTTCAAACATAAAAAAACTTTATATGGACTTAAACGGTCTCCTAGAGCCTGGTATGATAGACTTACAGGATTTTTGGTAAAAAACAATTTTCTTAAGAGAACTACTGATCCAACTCTTTTTATAAAAAACATAAGAAAAATGTTTTGACTATTCAAATTTATATTGATGACATTATATTTGGTTCAACTCAGCAATATTTAACTAATTCATTCATGAATCTAATGAAATATGAGTTTGAAATAAGTATTATGGGTGAGTTAACATTTTTCCTAGGTTTTAAAATTTATCAAAAAACATAATTAACTTATATATCTTAACATAAGTATATTAAATATATTCATAAAAAGTATGGATATGACAACACAAAAATTATAAGTACTCCAATTGGTACCTAAAATTCTCTTGATCTTGATGAAGTTGGGAAACCTGTAGATCAAAAAGCATTTATAGGTACGATGGGAAGTATATGATACTTTATAGTTAGTCACCCATACTTAATTTTTTCAGTATGCCTATGTGAAAGAATTAATCTAATTCAATTGAATCTAATTTAAAAGAAGTGAAAAAATAATTTTTTTCTATTTAAAGGGAACATGGATTTAGCACTTTTCTATACGTCTAGAAATGATTTTCTTTTAAAAAATCAGACTCTAATTTTGGTGGATGTAAAATGGATAGAAAAAGTACATCTGGAACTTGTCATTTCTTAAAAGATTCCTTAGTTTCTTGGTCATGCAAAAAGAAACACTTAGTAGCACTCTCCACTGCTGAAGTTGAATATGTAGCAACTGGAAGTTGTTGTGCTCAAGTGTTGTGGATGAAACACACACTCACATATTATGGCATGATTTTTACCAAAACAAATATATTGTTTGATAATTCTAGTTTCATTTCCTTAAGAAAAAACCTTGAACATCACTCCTATGAAAAACACATAGATATTAGGCATCACATTTTTAGGGATCACACACTAAAAGGAGATAAAATTATTCATTTTATCAGAACACAAGATCAAATTGCTGGTATTTTTACAAAATATTTACCCTCTGATAGATTTTAATACATTAAATAAAATTTAGGAATGATCACCGTAAGGTAATATTCCGTATTAACTTTTTGTTGAAACCTATATCCTTACATTAAGAAACTTTTTTTCATTGGGGGAGTACATTCACTTGATTAATCAAAAAAAATTAATCAAAATATTTCATATTCAAAATTTTTTGTAATTAAAATTTTCTATAATCAAAATTTTTTTTGATCAAAATATTTCGTAATCTAAAATATTCAGATTTCAAAAAATTTCTTTCTTTAAAATTTTTTGGAATATAAAATTTATTCAAGGATAATTTTCCTCATTACTAAAAATTTTTCTAGAAATATGAAAGGTATGTTTTTGTACTCAAATTTTAGTAATCGAATTTTTTACTTGTTGGTATTTTCATATTGTTTTAAGAAAATTTTTTGGATTCACTTTCCTTAAATCTGAACGTTTTCCTTAAAAACCTAAAATTATCAAAACCTATTAAATTACCTCTTCATCATTCATCTCAACCGTGAGATCATGTCAATCTAGTTTCAACCGTTGGATTAATATGGGAATATGAAACATCACTTCAACGCCTATATAATGGCCCCCTATTATTTTTCCTACATCAACTTTCAAGTGTTTGGGTGCTGATTCTATGCCTCTCTACTTAAGGTTCATTTCGCATTACTTATTTTCTTAACTCCGAATGTCTTTGGAAGTATCTCCTCAAAAGAAAATATTTTCCGTTAAGGAAATTTCAGAATGGAAAATCTATAGATAAAGGTTAGTAGATTCTAATTTCTTTTCCAAATATGATTATCTCATCACGACAAATATCAAGTTTAATGGATGGGAGAGTCTCTATGTAGCCAAACCAAAAATACAGAATCCGGTTTATCTAGAGTTTCCTGTAGAGTTTTATGAGACTATAAGTTTTTTTATTCAAGATGGGAGGGAGAAGTTTTCTTTCATGTTTTATGGGAAAACTTATTCTCTTTCCTTTAGTATGGCTGCAGTCATCATTGGAATTCTTTATCTAGGTGAAGCTGTTTTCTATACTCATAAATTACGAGATGAGAAATGTATTTTTCATAAGGAAAAGGCGATAGAGTTTCTTGGACTATCAGGAGTAAATAATCCAAAATCAATCATAACTCTACAAATTTCATGATATTAGCATTATGGTTTCAGGGATTTCTCATTTCGAGAAAAGGTGATAAGGACACCTTGAAGAAAAGTGATATCTATGTTATGGACTTTCTGGTAAATTTGAGGAAGATAAATTTGGTTCATTATATCTGGATGATAGTTTCTAATATCAATAATGGGACCCTTAAATCTCAAATTATAATGTATCTGGAAGTTCTTCCCAAAATCATTGTCCTTTTCCTTGATTCGTTCAAAATCCCATGTAGTTCTAATAAAAGAAATTCCAAGGTTATGTTGTTGAGTGACGATACCCTGAAGAGGATGAAGGTTAGATTCAATAGAAAATTAGTAGAATTATATGACTTTTCATAAATTGAAATAGTAGCCTTTTCTATGAAACTAGAAGTATCTGAGACTTCCAAGAAGGTTGGGAAGAATAGAAAGTAATAGGAACCAGAATTCAAAGGAAAAACCCATGTAGTTCAGGAAACTCATTCAACACCCCCAAAGTCTAAGAAGAAGAAAAACCCTGAAGAAGTGGTTTCTAAGTGGAGATAAGAGAATAAGAATATTAAATAAGGATATCCTATCTTTGGCTTGGATCATACTGAGACAAAAGATTTGAATATTAAGGCTTCTGAGGAATATGAGAAGAAAGAAAAGAAAAAGAAGCTAAAGAAGAAGATGTATGAGGATGAAATAGTTCAAGATTTTTTCAAATATATTGAGAAAGTTTCTAAACAATTCCAGGTACAGGAATCCTTTCTACAAGAATTAGTAAATTTGACTCTACAAAAGAATAGGGTAATTCTAGAACCAAAATAATAGGAAGAGATTGTTCAGGAAGAGGAATTGGAAGAAGAATAAGAAGAAAGTGATGACACTGATGATATGATAAGGTAATTTGAAGATTATAATGAGAAGGAAAGTCCTTCGGAAAATTTTTCAATCCATACTTCTCAGGATGAATCAATAAAACTTTATTCCATAAGAAAATGTGGTGAAGGTCAGGAAGAAGTAAATAAATCATCTGATGATGCAATTAGCAATCAGAATCTTGTTCAACCAGATGATCTTGTGGTAGATGCTGAGAAGGAAAATTTTGATGAAGATAGAATAATTCAAGTATCACATAGTGAGCATGAATACCCGAAAGCTATGGAGACCATTTCTAGAGCTGATATAGGAAAACAAGTGATAGTTGATACACCTCAGAAAGATGTGGAAGCTAAAAAGAATGCTGGTGGATCATCCAAGAGAAAGGATACTAAGATAGAAAAATAAATTTATCCTACAAGGGAATAACATTCCAAATCATCTTCCATGGGTAAGGATTTCATGCTACAATCATTGAAAAAGTTAGTATACACCATTCCACTATTTCCTAGAATTGATTCGAGATGTCAGTTTCTTCAACATTCACTCAATCAGAAAATAGATTCCGTAAGTATGCTCACGGAAAAGTTCATTAAGCTTGAGGAAGATTTCAAAACTTTTCATATTGAATATGATGCTCATATAAGATCATGTAATAAAGTTACTAAGTGGTACAAGAAGACTATTTAAGTTCTAAGAATTCTTGATGACTTTCAAGATTTTGTGAAGGATTCCTTTGATAGGTAAAATGTGAATATGTAAGAGCTTACAAAAATTTTTTCAGAAAACCTGAACCTAGATCAAGTACTTTGGAAGCAAGAAGTAAAATATATAAATGGAAATCTCAATTCAGTTTCCATTTATTTGAAGAGGTAAAGGGATCTAATAATATATTTTGAGGAAATTTTTTGTAAGCAAGAAGATATTTTGAATTCTTAAGCCAAAATCGTAAAGTCTCATAATAAAAAGATCAAATCTCTAGAGAAGTAAAATAAGGATTAGGAATGCTGCTCAAGCGCTTTGAAGAAGATCATAAATAGCTTAAGAAGACTAAGACCATTTTGAAGAAGTTTATTCCAAAAGAAAAAATAACGATGTATATTTTTTTCCTTTCAAATCTGATCTTTTTTTAACCTTCCTTGTATCAATATTTCTAATCTTAATGAAAATTCTTGTTATTATTCATTTTGTTTATTGTATATAGTTAAAATATTTCAAGTACCATATATTATTTTCCATTATATTTATTCCTTTTTGAAAATCAAAAAGGAGGATAAAGGAATGATAAAAAAAGAATAATAAGTAAATAAGATAATTCTCTAAGGGGAATTCTATCTAAGGGGGAGTTTACTCAAAGAATATTTCCTTATGCAAGAAAAAGAAAAATCTCTTTTAGGAATTCTAGAATATGATCCTTATTTATTTCAAAACCTAAGGGGGAGTTATTCATATTCACCATGATTCATAGTTTAAGGGGGGTAAGTTTTTCTTTTAAGTTATAAAAATCTCTTAGTCCTTATATTCTGTTTTGTAAGGATGTTTGTGCTTTCTAAAAAGGGGTAGATTATTGAGTCAATAAGGTTTCCTTATGAATTTTCCAAACCTATATGTTTTGAAAATCACAAAAACCTTATTTTAGGGAAAATTATTTTTTCCTTAAGATATATTTTCATAAGGAAAATTTTCCTTCTCTAAGGAAATATTTTTCCTTACCTTTATTTTCATTATATCATTTTAAAATCTATCTGAATCAAACTCTTTTTATTTAGAAGTATAAAATTTGGATTCAAATATAAAATCTTGGAATCCCATAATTCTTTGAATAAAGAGTATTCTTAAATTCAGACTCTGAATTATCTGAAATTCAGACTCCAAATTCTCTGAAATTCAGTTTCCAAGTTCTCTGAAATTCAGATCCTGAATTCTCTAAAATTCAGATTTTTAATTCCTCGGAATTCAAACTCCGAATTCCCCAGAATTAAGACTATGAATTGATTATAATTTAGACTTTGGAATCTATAGAATTCAGATTCTGAATTCCTTGAAAAACATAATCTGGATTTTCATGTCTTATAGACTCTAAATGTTTATTTGGTTAGAATCTGAATTCAATTTTTATTTAGACTCCTAAAAATATATTTGGTTAAGAAACTTAATTTTCCATTCACATGCTATGAAATGATGTCGTGAAATCTATTTCTAACTAACCTTTGGTTGAGTGACACGTGTACAGGTCCCTATGAGATTCATGGAAAAATATTACAGTTGGAGGAGGGAGCTGATTGTTGGAGTTGTGCCTATAAATAGGAGCTCATTTGAATGATATCAGAACACTATTTCATTAATCTAGAGATTACATGTTGTGAAGTGATTTCTAGAGAGAAACTCTCAAGCTTTGTGCAGATCTGAACATCTTGTTCATCTTTCTTCGTACGACTCTGATTTTTGCTGAGTACAATAGAGGGCTTTCAGGGATAGGAAGACAGAGGTCCCAACTACCTTAAAGATCGACAACTTTTGGGGATAGTAAGACAGATTCTGATATTCCAATAAAGGTCTTACCCTAGTGTGGGTAAGATATAATTTCTCGAAAGTATAAATCAAGGGACCTTTATACAAGGTTATTAGATACCATACTCTTTGGGTTAAAAGATTTCCTACTTGTTACTTGTTTTTTTAACGTTTTATTTCCATTGTATTTTGATAAAGGAAGAAAGTATAACTTTATTATACTTTCTTGTATTTTTTCATACTTTGATAAGTAAAATTTTATACGCTCTAAGGTAGAATTTTTTCCCTGTAAACTTTCCTTATGATTCATTTTCGGAACTATATTTTTGGATCATAGAAAGTTTGTCTTATAGAACAAAAGGGGCTTTGTGAATTTACCATGTTTAACATTGTTAAACATGGTTTTTATTAAGGTTAAAAACAAATTTTTTTAAACTTAAAATTCACCCACCCTATTTTATTTGAGCATCTACATTCTCATTTCCACCCTGCAGTTTTAGCAACAGCATTTACCTCTATAAGTCAATTGTGAGGGGTTATTGTTGCAAATAATTGTTTGTGATAGGAACCAATGTAATTGTACCATTTTAAATATTTCATAATCCAGTATTATTACTGACTACTACCTCCATGAAAGAGACATATTTCGATTGTTATACAGTATTTTCTTCTTTATCAAAATATCTTCAAACCTTATTCCCCTCATTTAAAAATATAAATAATATCATTATTCTTATTCAATGATGATATTATGCCTAAATAATCAATTTCATTACCATACTCACCCATAGATTATAGTTTTTTCTTATTTGTGTAAGTTTAACCACCTCCTTTAATAATGATATAAATTTTTATCATGGATGACTATAAAAAATTCAATAGTTGTCTTATTAGACATTAATGAGAAAAAAATGTTTGTTTTATAGTTTTAGAATTATAACACCCTAATATTTTAAAATTACCCTATGATCAATATCATGTACAATATGGAACACAGAGATAAAAACTGTAACATATTATTAAAATATTATTATTTAAATTTGACTATTACAACTTATACATTAAATTGGTGGGTATTAATAAGATTTAATAATTTATGAAATATTCATAAAGGTTATAATGAAAATAAATGTGTTTAAAAATCTTAGGAAATAAGCACTAACGTTTTAATAAAAACATTTATATCGAAAATGATTTTTATTGATTTCTGTGAGAAAATATTATAATTATTTTTTGGATATTTTAGAAATTTTATTAAATATATGAAAATAATTTTTGAAATCATCATATAGATGTTTACTTAGGGTGAAGTTTTTTCATTTTTTAGAAAAATTGGACTTTTTCGAGAACCATGAGATATACCAATTTTTAAAAAACATTCATTTATTTTAATAAATTCGTTAATTTAAAAGTTCCATTATTATTTTAATTTAATTTTAAAGTAAAATAAGTATTATTTAATTATATATAATTGAATTAATTACATTCAAATCACCCTTACACATGATTTTAATATATGTTTGTTTTTAGGCTTAAAACTCATTTTTTCTGAAATCAATTTTAATGCGCATAGAGATCATCCAATTTAATTAATAAAAATAAAAAATAATGAAGAATTATTTAAATTAAATTTATAGTTTTTATATCTTTAAATATTCATTTTAATTCATATAATTATTATTTCCATTCATATATTTAATATTTGATCATCTATTGCTTGAGAAATGAATTTCTTGAAAAAATATTTTTCAACATATTTTATGAGTTTAATTTTAAATTAAAATCTTCCAATTATGTTGTTTGAATTTGATAAAATGGATAAAAAAAATTTAATAATTTTAATTAATATTGGTTAATAAAATCAACTTAATTTTTTGTAATAATGAATAGTAAAAATAGAAAAAAACTAGTTGGCATAGTAAAATTTTAAAATGGTGCAAAATGGGTAACCTTATAGGAAAATAGAATAACATTTTTTTCCATTTTGGGGATTTTTACATAAAATATCACCCTTAAAACCCATTATTTATCAATATTGGTGGCAATTTTATTGATATTGACTTCCTATTGTTGAATAGTTTTGAATATTTACAAAAAAATACCAGTCCATAATTATAAAATGGAACCCCTTAACTAACTTCTATACAACTATAATGTAATTTCTATCCACAAATAACTACTAAAACCTCTCCCAAAAACTCGTATCCACATTTTATAGATTTTTTTCTTCCAAAAAAACAACCATAGAGTCCTTAATAAAATATCCAAAAGAGGTTCTTTTATGTGAAGGTAATCATCTTCATGAAGCTCTTTATTTTTACTTCTTCATTTTCCACATTTAATAATATCTTAGAAATTATAAAACATTAAAAAAAGTATATAATATTACTCATATTTTATTATTTTTATTTCAAAGTATTTATCAATCCCCTTTTCCATAAAATGAGAAACAAAATCATCATTTCTGTGTACAGTGGATGGCCGCCTAATAAACTAATGTAATTCATTTTATATCATCACCTCTCAAATATATTCATGATGATTGATTTAATATTTATATATGAAATTCGTGAAATATTAATAATTATGTAATATTAATATATCATATACTTTCTTAACATTCCATCCATGGAAAAATGATAATTTCGTTCGTGTGTACGGCAGACTATCGCCTCATGAAACGATGTAATCCGATTTTTTACTAAATCACTAGGAATGGTATGTGTAAGTGTATTTAAATAAATAATATGATATTTATTATATTATTATTATTTTTTAAATACAAAATATCATTTACCTATTTTCTTTCATGATCACTGAAAATGGAAACATTACACATTTGTACGTACAGCCTACCATCTCCATGATTGTCACATAGTTCATTTTTCATAAATATAATTAATGGTTATTTTTAAAAGTATAATTTATATATAAAAAATGATTATTATTTAATGATTATTATTATATAGATTATGGAATAATGTCCATATTGACAATGGTCAACACACCAATTCCATTTTGAAATTTTGGGTGAAGCATCCGTAAAATACCTGATGTGGACATAACTGATTATGTAATTAAACACATCATTAAAATAAATGAAGTAAATGATTTAATTATAAGGTATTAAACCTGAAATAATTTTCTTAATAAAAAATATCTATATAAGTTTATTATAAATTAGATAAAATACATTAATGACAAAACCTTGACTCATGATAATGGTTTTCTCTCGAAATATCCTTCTTTGAGACACATGTTCTTTTATACAACTAAATTATTAAAAATGGTATATATAATTAAACATTAAATATTATATCCTGAATTTTTCTTAATTCATTTAAATTAAATTACAATTCATCTACATCATTCATGGGATTTTTGATTCAAAATTTACCAAGGTGGTAAGGGTTTATGTTTTAATCTAATTTTAATTTGTATTGTTTATGATTGAACTTCCATTATAGGAAATTATTTGATCGTTGAATGATAAAAAAAATATTTTACTATCCTCTATTAATTCATTAAACATTCAAAAAATAGTAAAATTTTCTTCTCTTTTTTTCTCAAAATGATTGGTAATATTTTTTTAAGAAAAATTGACTTCATTTCTCTCTTCAGTTCGAATTTGTTTCTTCCATATCTATGTTTTCTTTCAAGAATATTTAAAAAAAATTCTATAATATTTATTAAATACATTTTTACCAATGTTTTACTTTTTAAAAAACATTTTTAATGGAATATTTTTGTATTTTCCTAAACAAAGAACATTTTTAACCTTTTTACCACAGTGTGAAAGGTCAGTTTCTTTTGACTTATACAGCATTTATGGAATAACCTAATATCATGACCTGTAAACTATTTAATGCTTTATTTATAATTTTTTGTGGATATTCTTCAATAAAATGTTTTCTATAATATTTTTTTATTTTTTTATTTTTATGATGTTATTTTAAAATGAAAATGGTATTTTTTATGAAATATACCACATAATCATTTACGTACATTTTCATAAATGATGAAAACTTTTGATGTTATGTATTACCTCTGAATTGTTTATATATATCTCTCACATATATAGGTATCTTATTCACACTTAATTTGACATGGTAATGCATTAATTATGTTCATATATAAAATCCATTCATTATGAAATTTATCTTTGTTATGATATGAGACAACATTATGAAACTCATTTACTTACATGGGTAATTCGTATGTTCATTCCTTATGATTAATTCCTTTTTTGTGGAACACATAATCATGAACATTTTATGATGGGTATTCCCATATATCACTCAAATTAATTGGGTAATGTTTTTAGTCTTAATAGATTTCATATATGGGATTAGGGAGTAAACCTAATCCATTATGGGACTTTTTCTACCATGTGATATTATCTAGGAAGATACACATCACTCATGTTTTTTATGTTATATGATTATAACACATTTCTTATGATTCCATGTTATTATGATATGGTGTCATTTATTTCATTACCACTTGTGATTATCATTGATACTTATCTTTTATGATATCATGTTATACCTCGTACTCACATGTTATATTTCCTTATCATGTTTATTCCCTTACTAGACTTTTTAGAACACCTATTTTTTCATTGTACTTCCTAGTTTATCCTGTGAATTTTAAGAATATTTAAAGGAATTGAGATCTTTTTTAGGAGAGTAAAAATATATATATCATGTTTTATTTTTATTTTAATTTTTTATAAACCTAATCTTCCAAAGACACAAGGCATCATGATCATTGGTGTTGTAATTATTATATTTTTACTTTAAAAATCATATAATAATATGTGTAAAATGATTAGGTATCTAGAGTTGGTATCATAAAAAGGTATAGTTGTTTTTTCTACTAGGAAAAGAATAATGTTTTGAGAAACCTAAGGATAATTATAAATATATGTATAAAAGTATCCTCACGTTTTGGTGATGTATAGAGAGTGTCAGTTTATGGATACTACAAGTGGATGTGTATCTGGAACAATTCTTACTAGGTGTAATAACCCTAAAAATGGAACATTTTTCTTGAATCTATCATCTACTAGCGTATAAAAATGGTCCTTTTTTAACACCTGGTTTGACACTCCTGATCTTTTTTCTTTGAAAATTCACAAAACACTTTATAAACCATTATTAATGACTTGAAAAAAATTATTTGTTTAGAAGGAATAATATGAAATATTACCATAAATATATAACCTATATTTAAACCTAGAGTCTCATAAGTCATAATATACTTATCATTTATAATTTACTCCTACTAGGTTCATAGTTTTCCCCTGGTGTATATTAATGTGTTCTCATCTTGTTTCTTTTATTCCTTTTTTTTAATAATAGTAAATATGAGAAAGATTTCCGATAACCAATTTAGTGGTAAATTTAATTATTTCCCTAATGAGATTACTAAGCTAATAGAAGTATAAGTTAGACAGATTATTATAATTCCAAATTATATATCTCTAATTATAATTAACAACTAGAATATAGTTGAATTCCCAAACACAACAAATTATAGAAATATGGTGTCTCATAGAAGTTCAATTGTTAAATATGATAAAGAAAAGAATATTCAATTCCATAAATGTCAAAAATGAGGGAAGAGTCACTATAGAACATTCCTTAAATGATTAGAAGATGGTTTATGTGTGTAAAATGAGGGTTCAATAAAGATGATTTCAAAATAAAAATGATGATTCCAGTTAACAAGTCTCAAGGAAATAAAGTTAAATGAAATTCACCACTAACAGTTCAATGTCATATATATGGGTAACTAGGTCATTATCAAATTCTATACCATAATCCAAGGATTAATTCCAAATGGCCTATGTTATGAAAATCATTGAATTGGAATGATTTAATTGTTTTGGCTTTTAAATTCAATGATAATATTGTTGAAGTGTTTTTATTAATTTTATTCTAGTTATAAGAATCATGAAACTTTTATGGATCATTCTATATTATTTTTTCTTTAGGAATTTCCAAGAATATTTGGAATGGTACTAATAAACAAGAAATGTTATTTAATAGTAAGGTGATATTTTATGGAAAAAACATGACTAGATAAAATAAAATCATTGAGATTTTATTATTGTCTATTTAATTATAATAAATTAATCTTATTTTATTTTATGGGAAATATAAAATGCTTTATTGGTTAAAACGTATTTTATAATTTATTTTATTTTGAGGATTTTTATCATATTTTTTTGTTAATGTTATTGGAATTAAATTAATATAGTTTTTGAAAACGGATATCCCACATATCAGGTGACAAATAATCATATCTGGAAAGGATATAGGGATTAAACTAATAACTGAAGGGAAATAAAGTTATAGTGCCTACCACTGGCCTATGTGATGTATTGGTTATTAAGAAATTGTTTTTACTTAAATTATTTTTGTGCATAAATTTTAAGATGATTTTTGGAAACATATTATAGGATCAAATAATTTGGAATATATGATTTTGAGTTGATTATATATATTTTGGGAAACATTTTATTAGGTTGAGATGTATATATCCTTTTCGTTAAAATAAATGATTATTTGGGAAGAATGTTATTATATTTTTGGAGAAGTAATTTGAAGGTTATAGGATAACCTTTGAGGTTATAATATTATTTCATGTTGAGGTTATTATCATTATTTGGGATATGGGGTTATTTATTAAAGGAATGATCTATGTTGAACCTTTGAGTTTACTTTAAAATTTTGTAGATTAATATATTCAAATTAATTTTGTGTATTATCATACTTTGGTATAAACATATTGGTTTTAATAAATATAGGAGGAATAGTTGTTACTATTTTATGCATCTTATGATCTATTAAATTTTAATTATAGTTCTTCTGGAATAAATAATTATATTCGATATTAATTCCTTAGAGGCAAAGTGTAAATTGATTGAAACAAAATTAAAGGATAAATTTTTGTTTCTAATATGAAAATATATCAAGTATATTTTTTGGTGTTATCTATCATGATAGAAGAGAAATTATTAACTATAAGAAAAGGATCTTAGAACAAAAATGTTATCTCATTACACTCAAATCCCCTGAATTAGTGTTCTTCTAATTCATCACAGATTTTTGGCTTTGTGGTTGTTAAGTTTCTCTTAATCATTCACTTTATTAGGATCAATGATCTCTAACACTCTCCATAATTATTTATGATTTTATTCCATGTATATATTTTTACATCCCCAAAAATTTTTCCTAAATCTAAATATAGTAATGTGTTATTCCATATGACCTTCATATTTCCCTTTACCACCTTTAAGAGGAAGTTATTTTAGCCCTTTTTATGATGTAGAATTTATACAAAGGGAATTTTCAAATGACAAACCCATGATTACTAGTTACTAGTTCATATTTCAAGGATGATATTAATTTAATAGGGTATAATGTAACACATCTATATTATAAGAGAACAAAGTTTTTGATAGCTTATATGATACGAAACACTTAGATTGAATGAAATGCTACCTATTATAAAAATATTATTATTTCAGTATGACCATTATAACCCAGAAATTAAATCAAAGGGAAAGAATTGGATTATCTTCTTTATGAAATATATATAAATGTTATAATTGGTATAAATTTATTTATAAATTCTTATGAAATAAGTACTCAATTTTTAATAAAAACATTTATTTCATAAATGATTTTTATTGATTTATGTGTGAAAATATTTTCATTTATTTTTGAATGTTTTAGAAATTATATTTTATAAAATTAAAATAATTTTTAAAATCATAATATTGATATTAAATTTGGGTTAAAATTTGGTATTTTTTATAAAATATTGATTTTTAATGAATTGTTAAAAATACCAATTTTTTAAAATCTACCATTTATTTTACCATATTAAGTGATTTAAAATTCATATTATTATAATAATTTAATTTAAAATTAACATAAGAATTATTTATATATATATGTATATATATTCCAATTAATTGCATTTTAATCACCTTTATACTGTATTTTAAAATAAGTTTATTTTTAGGATTAAAACACATTTTTATTAAAACTATTTTAAAGTGCATAATGTTCGGCCATTTAAATTAATTAAAATAAAAAATAATGTGGATTTACTTAAATTAAATTTATATATTATATATCTATAAATATTAAATAAAATTCATATATTTATGACTTTTTGTCATTGAGTTAATACAAGATCATTTATTTCTTAAAAAATGAATTTCTTTAAAAACTGTAGTTTGACACATATTATGGATTCTATTTTTAACTAAATTATACAATTTATGTGACTTTAATTTGATATAATTGATTCCATGTTTGGAATCATCATAATTAATATTAGTTAATAAGTTCAACTTAATTTGTGGTCATAGTAAATAGTAAAAACAGTAAAAAAACTAGTTAAAATGGTGAAATATTAAAATTGTAAAAAATGAGACACCTTATATGTAAATATAATAAAATGATTAAAACATATTTATTTTTTAATTTTATTGGTTTTTATATACTATATAACCCATAATATATTTAATAATGTATTTAATATTTATAAGTTTGGTCATAATGTAATTCATTCTCCATCATCACCTCTCACTATTAAACCTAACAATGGATTTAATATTAATATATTTTATTCATTAAATATTAATAAATATATCAAATTAATATATCAAATGATTTCTTACCTAAACATCTATGGAAAAATTATAATGTCATTCATGTATACGGTGTACTACTGCCTTGTGAAACAATGTGATCCATTTTTTGTTACCGCATCACATGGATGGTATATATAAGTGTATATAAATAAATAATATGATATTTATGATATTATGTTCATTTTTTGACTATAAAATAAATATTACCCTGTTTTCATCATGATCGTTGAAAAATATAAATATACATGTCTGTCTATAGCCTACCGTCTCCATGATTGTAACGCAGTTCATTTTTCATTACAATAATTCTTGGTTATTTTTAAAATTATAATTTATGTATAACAATGAATAATTATTCCATTATTATTATTTTATTTATTATGGATAAATGAACCCTTTTACCATGGTCAACACATCAATGTTGTTTTGAAGTTATGAACCGAGCATCCTCAAAACACACAACGTGGGCATAACTGATTATGTAATTAAATATTTTATTGAAATAAATGTTTTAATAATAAGGGATTAAACCTTAAAAAATATTAATAAAAAATTATTTTTTGAATTTTTATTATATTTGGGATAAAATATATACACGATAAAACATGGACTCGAGGAAAGGGCTTCATCTTGAAACTTCCTTCTTCAAGACACATGTTATTTTAAAAACCTAATTACTCTAAAATGGTGTATATACTATCCATTTACATATTATATCATGAATAATTCTTAATTCATGATAATTTAAGTTACAATTCATCTACTTAAATAATGGTACTTATTATTCAAAATTTTCCAAAGAGGTAAGGGTTTATGTTTCAATCCCATTTTAATCAGGATTGTTTATGCTTAAATTTTAGTTGTAAAAAAATAGTTGATCATTGTATAATGAAACCATTTAATTTTAATATACACTTTTTATTTATGACATTTTCAAGTAATAGTACCATTTTCCTTACTTTGGTGGTTAAAATGATTGATAAATTTTTTTTAATAAAATATAACTTTATTTTTTTTCTTCTTTGAAAATCCTTTTTCCTACATATCCATGTTTTTGAAAAAAATAAATAATATTTAAAACAACCCCAAAAATATTTATTAAATACATTTTTACCCATGTTTATTTTTTAAAAAAACATTTTGAAAGGAATATTCTAGTTTTGTTTGGAATGAGGAACTTTTTTAACCTTTTTGTAATAGTGTGAATGGAAAGATTCTTTTAAATTATACAGTATGTATAGAATTACGCACCATCATGACCACTTAACTCTTTGAATTTTTATATATAAGTTTCCATGGTTTTTTTGAATAAAATTTTTTATATAATATTTTTTAAATTTTTTGATTTTGAAGAAATTATTTCAATGTGAAAAGGGTATTTTTCTCATGAAATATTCCATGTGATATTCTAATAACATTTACAGTAATGGAAATAACTTTTTATGTTATGGATTAATTCTAAATTATTTATCTATGTATCTCTCATATATAATGACATTATTTACCCTTAAATTTATAGGTTAATAAATGTATTATTTTAATCTCTAAAATACCTTCATTAAAAAATTTCTTTAGATTATGATATGAGAAAAGATTGTGCAACCCATTTCTTTCCATGGGTAATTATTATTTTTGTTCCATATTATTGATTTAAATTTTTTCTCACACATAATTATAAATATTTTATTGTGGTTTCACATTATATCTTTCCAATTATTTGGGTAATGTGTTTTGTATCATGGCATGTAATGTATTGGATTAAGGAGTTAACATAATATATTTTGGGACTTTTCCCACCATGTGATATTGTCAAGGAAGTTAACCGTAACTCATATTTATGTAATGTTATATATTTATTCCACATTTTTGATGATTCAATAATAATATGATACAACTTTATTTATGTTATTCCCCCATGTGATTACCCTTGGGACATCTCTTTTATGATATCATGTTACACCTTTAAGTCACGCATTATGTTTCCCTAACATGTTTATTCACTTACTAGGATTTTTAGCTCACACATTTTTATGTGTATTCCATAGGTTATCCCATACAATTTTAGGAGATCAAGATGATTTAGTATCTCATTATGTATAACAAAAGAAAGAAATTTTATTTTAGCCTCACTTTGATGTATTGTGAACCCAGTCCTACAAATACATAAGGACTTGTGATATTTTTCTTATAATTAATATATGTTCATTTCAAAAATCATGTAAAAATATGTAAAAAAGGATTGGGTTTCTAAAATAAATATTGTATTTTTATTTAACTTATTATCATTGTAACACTTTTTTGTTCATTTTAAATTACCAAAACAAGATTTTCACCAACTTCATCATCATGTATCATAACCAAAATACATATAAAATGAAATTACAATGTTATAAATCATTATAAAACATCTATTATAGTACATATAGTGATCTAAAAATTATGATCTTTTAATATATATAAAATAATCGACACCACCATTATGAAACTAGTACTAAACAGATAATCAAAGATAATAAAATCTGATTATTAAAGTAACGTATAAATAACTAATATATTTTAATAAATTATTGAAAATTAATTTTATAAATTATTATATATATGAAAAAGTTTCTAAAATATGTGATTATGATAGTTTTTTTATTATAGGGTAGGTTATAATATGTTCGTATATGCGGGACTAAAGTCGAGGGTTTATGTTACCTAAATTTTCATTCATTGAGTTATGATTGTAATTCCTAAAATTTATTTGTAAGTTGGGTATGTATTTTTATGTCCACTAGGTTAGATACCCTAAGATTAGGGGGTGAATTAGGGTATCACAGAATAAAACAACTGCACCTATTGATCTTGTTTTGTTATTAGACAAAACTCTCTTCTCTCTCTTTCATATAAAAAAATATAAACATAAATTGAATCATGCACATGACACAATAATTTTTACTTGGTTCACCCACACTGGTATACATCCAAGGAGCATAAATCGGCGATGTGCCAATGTAGCAAATCAACTAAAAGTGCACTTCTGTTTACAAAGTTCTAAGAGGACTCATTGTCCCTCCTAGTTCACAACCACTCGCAATATGAAAGCTCGCTACTCTCTCAACTTAAGTATGATCACTACTTCTTCAGAAGATCCACTCACAATTTAAAGACGTTTTGGTCCCTTTATTATCACAAATGAATGCATCTTCCACTATATGTAGATGCTATGTTGAAGTTCCACTGTCATCCACTGTTGAATATATCTTTACCATAGGTTACCAAGAAATAATCCAACTTTCGTGAAACCCTAGAATGACTAGTGTAATTCTCTATGCTTAGCGTGCTTCTTTATGATTTGGTGTGCTCCTCCAAGCCTAGTGTGTAAGTTTCACATAACCACTACCATGAAACTCCCTTATTCAAATCCAAACTTGGGAGAATCACCACCTTTTACGCCCAAACCAATATTGGAATGCAACTATCAATTTGCGCGTAACATCTGAATAATCATATACTTGTGCGCCCACACCACCACTTGCGCGCCCAAACCACCTGCATGACTAGAGCTCTGTTTACCTCTAAGTGTTGAACTCCATTAAAAATTAGGATTGTTATCCCTCTATTTAAAGTCATTTGGTAACCCTGAGCACTGGAGCACAAGTCCAGCCACCAAATCCTCTGTCACCCTAGTCACATTGTGCACCCAAACGAAAACTTGGGCGACCTTATTTCCTTTTCCATATTTTTATGTTATGATCTTGAAAAACATATGTCGTGTAAGTATAAGGTTATTCAGAAGTTGCATGCAAATTGATAGTTTCCCTCCAATATTAGTTTGGGTGTAAAAGGTGGTGAGTCACCCAAGTTTGGATTTGAATAAGGGGGTGTCGCGCAAGTGGTTAGGTGACACTTGCATGCCAGGCTTGGAGAAGCACGCTAAAGGATAGAGAAGTGTGACAGGCCAATATAAGTGAACCAGTCATTCTAGGGTTGCGCAGAAGTTAGAATATTTCCTGGTACCCTGTGGTAAATTTGTATTCATTAGTGGATGAAAGTGGGACTTCAATGGAGCATCTACATAGAGAAGAAGATGCATTCATTTGTGATAATGAACTGACATACAATTCTTTAAACTGTGAGGGGATCTTCTAAAGAAGTAGTGAGAATACTTCAGTTGAGATAGTAGTGAGCTTTCATATTGTGAGTGGTTGTAAACCAGGTGGGACAGTGAGTCCGCTTCAAACTTTGTAAATAGAAATGCACTTCTAGTGTATTTGTTGCATTGGCACATCGACAACGTATGCTACTTGGACGTAGCCCAGTGAGGATTAACAAATTAAAAATTGTTGTGTCTTTTTCATGATTTAATTTCTGTTTATATTTTTCTACAGGAAATAGATAGAAGAGAGTTTAGTTTAACAATGAAACAAGATCAATAGGGGCATTTTTCTTAATCTATCATACCCGGATTCCCCTCCCCCTCCATCAAGGTATCTAACCTAGTGGACCTAAAAATTGGTATCATATAGAAAGTTTAATGTCAATGGTTCTCTATCAAATGGAATTCACCAATCATAAAATTATTCTGATCTTTAATAGGAACAATTTTCAGTTGTGAAAGAATTGGATGCAACACTACTTCTGATCTTTGGGAATTGATATTTTTACTGCATAAATGCATGGTATAGTAGCCAATATTAATAGTGGGGCATTATCAGAAGACAAGAAAAGAAAATTGGATGTTGAATCAATGGGAATCAATTCCCTATGGGGATCCCTATCCAATGATATTTATACAAAGGTGATGTCATTAAAAACAACACATTCCATGTGGGAAAATTTTTTGAACATATA
This sequence comes from Viscum album, assembly GCA_963277665.1. Taxonomy (NCBI): domain Eukaryota; kingdom Viridiplantae; phylum Streptophyta; class Magnoliopsida; order Santalales; family Viscaceae; genus Viscum; species Viscum album. The sequence continues at coordinate 786,743,125 of OY728128.1, read as the reverse complement.
TAAAGGAGATTCAAAGGTCAGAGAAGCAAAGCTGCAAGTATTATGGAATAAGTATGAAGATATTAGAATGAACCCAAATGAGTTGTTTGATGCATTTTTTGATAGAGTAAATGTGATAGTGTCAGACATGAGAGGTCTTTGTGAATTCATTTAATATATAAAGATTGTGAAGTGCATCCTGAGGAAACTTCCACCTCACTTCAATCCAAAGGTTTCAGTATTGGAAGATAACGATCTGAAAGAGATGACACTGGATAACTTGCATATTACCCTTGTATCATACTAAATGTTAAATGATGATAATGATGATGTTGAAAAGGGGAAATCCAATGAGGTTTAATTCAAGTCCATGAATAAGTTCACTATTAAAGATACTCAGGAATAAGAAGGGACTGATGAGGTGATGTCATTTCTTTCTTAAAATATGTATAGAGGAAAAAATAAAGTTTAAAGAGAAACTTATGATGGCTTTTTTTGATGTGGAAAGGTTGGTCATCTTGCTGCAAGGTGCCCCAAGAAGTTCTAAGAAGATGATGAGGATGAAGCTGAAATTCCCAAGAATAAGTCTTCAGCCTATGTGAAAGCTAAAAAAGTTCAAGAATAAAAATTTAGAAAAAATAATATTCTTTCATAAGAATGTGAAAGATCATATGAGTCTGAAGTTGATAAGGTTGAATAGATATAGAACTGCAAAGATCATGTAGAGAATTCCATGGTGGCAGTTGTCAGTAGTTCTCAGAAAAAAGAGGAAACCGAAAATGATGAAGGAGAAGAATAAATTGAAAGAAGAGTCGATATGGAGGCTGAATTAGAAGCATCTCTTGAATAGATATATATTTAGATATAATAAAAATAAATTTTAAAACGTGGTTCATGATGCCAAACTCTACCTGAAGCAATAGGATGAAGAGAAGGTTTAGTTGATGAATGAGATTGAGAATATCAAGTCTTCATTTCCAAAGTACTTAGGAACACTGAGTGATCATAAACTCAAGGTTTAAGAACATAAAAGAGAGATTAGTGTCTTGAATATCAAAGTAAAAGAACAAATCTAGCGCATTGAATAACTTGAAGAAGAAGTTTTCAGACTGCAACAAAAAGTTAAGGATCAGGAAAAACTCTTGACTTCTGGTGAGACATCCAGAAAATGGATCATTCAGAAGGAGAAAAGGCAGGAAGTAGAACATAGAGGTCTAGAAAAAAAAGAGAAATAGTCAAATCTATATGATAAGACTAGCATGGGTAATGATCAAAAATAGAAAGTAGTCATGGTTAAAGTCAGACCACAAGCACCTACTTCGAGACTGAAAGTTGATTTGGGTATGAATTAGAATCAGAAGATTTAGAGAACATAAGGGAAAACCAGTAGTGCGTAAGTGACACGCAGAAATTTATGTTACATTAGGTGTTATTGTTTTTTAAAGATGGAACATTCATAGTGTGTGTGTTCTATACCTAAAAGGTACAGAAGAGCACAACAACAATAGTAGCATCCAAACAGAGCTCGATACTCCAGAATATCATTTGAGGGAAATTTATTTTAGTGTGGTGGATTTATACATATGGACAGATACTATACATCGAGCATGAAGAGGAATATTCCAAAGTAGAACCAAACTATTCACAAGTAGTAAATCAATGAACCAGTAGGTAAGATAAAAATATAGAATAGATTTTCAGATTTGGAAGATAAAGTTGGACCATCATACTGTTAGAAATATCAGAAGTCTCAATTTATGCCAAGTGTGAAGACAAAATATGTACCAAGAATAAGAGAGTAGAGAAGTCAGTGGTTGCTGAAATTTCTTTCAACTCATCAGACCGTTTTGGTGTATAGATTCTTGATAGTGGTTTCACATCTCACATGATAGGAAATAAGGATCTAGTTACAGTCATAAAATATGACAAAGAATGAGTTTTCAAGTTTGGAAACAATGAAGACCAGAAGATAATTGGATCAGGAAAGGCCAATTTTGGGAGCAAAGAAATAAGACGTGTTGATATCTTTGTTGTAGAAGGTCTCAGTCACAATTTTATTAGTGTCAGTTAGCTATATGACTCAGAGAATTATATAATGTTTTCTATGAAAACATGTGTCATAAAAGGAAAAGATGGTGTAGTTGTCCTACATGAAAAAGGGAAAAAAGGAAATCTATACTTTGTAAGTTGGGAAGAAGATATATGCTTTTTATCTAGAGAGGAAGAAAACAAGTAGTGGTATAACTGACTTGGTCATCTATACCAACCATCCATGGAAGATCTGGTTAAGTTTTTTGTAGTTAGAGACCTCCCTAATCTATCACATGATCATACACATATGTGTGTTTCTTGTCAATAAGGTAAGATCTTTATAAATACGTACAAAGAAAAAGAAAAAAAGTCAACAAGAGTTCTTGAATTGGTGCATGCTGATCTGTGTGGACCTATCTCACCAAGATCAATTGACGAGAAGAGATATTATGTTCTGTTCAATTATGCTTACAACATAATGGCATGGGTATTCATCATTTACTATAAGTCTGATGTGTTTAGTTTCCTAAAATAGTACCAGAGGGAATATGAAAGGATGGTTGGACAGAAATTTCTGAAGTTCTGTTCTGATAATGGCATGGAATTTACAAACAGTCAGGTAGAAGACTATCTCTAGAAACACGGGATAAGGCATCAAGTTTCTTCAGTGATAACTCCCAAGAAAAATGGAGTAGTTTAGAGGAGAAATTGGATCATCAACAATATATCTAGAATGATGCTTAAAGAAAAAGACCTACTAGAGTAATTTTTGAAGGAAGTAGTATTGACATCGGTCTACATTTCTAATAGGTCTTTATTGTGTCCAAAAGAAGGAAAGACTATGCATGAGATGTGGTATGGAAAGAATCCAATAGTGAAGAACTTTAGAATCTTTTGAAGTAATTGATTTATACTCAATAAAGAAAATAATAGGAAATTTTAGTCATGCAGAGATGATGGAATATTCCATGGTTACTCTAGAAAAAGAAAATCATATAAATACTTTAATAAAAGGTTGGGAAAGGTATTTGAGAGAAATAATGTCACTATTGTGGAAAATAAAGATAATACTCAACATCGCAGTGAATAGTTTCTTAATGAAAGTGATGAAGAGGAAAGTAACACAGGAGGCGCAGAAGCAGCAGATGTTGACTCAGAAGAAGATACTGATGATGAACAAGAAGAAATCAAGTCAGTGTCTAAAAAGAATCTAAGGAGTTGAGCTAATATTGAGAGGCATAATATCATTGGTGATTGGTCAGCTCTCGTTCAGACACAAACAATGAAATCACTAAATAAGACATCTTTCTTATCTCAGATAGAGCCTAAATGATTTTTTGATGCATCTGAAGATGAAAACTATCTTCATGCCACGAATGCAGAGTTAGATCATATTGAGAAGAATAAGATGTGGGAGACTGTTTCAAGGCTAGAAGATAATAATATCATTGGGATTAAATGGGTCAATCACAACAAGATGAATGAAGATGACACAGTGGTTCGAAACAAAGTGTGACTAGTGGGAAAAAGATACTCCCAAATAGAGGGTATAGATATCGATTAGACATTTTCACCAGTTATAAGGCTAGATACAATCAGACAATTCCAAGCTATTTCAGTGCAGCAGAAATTCAAAGTGATCCAGATGGACGTCAAATCTACATTTTTGAATGGGGTTATGGAAGAAGAAGTTTATATCGAGAAACTAGATTTTTTTCTCATTCATGAGGTTAAGAACAAGGTTTTTCGGTTGAAGAAGGCATTATTTGTACTGAAATAACCACCAAGAGCATGGTACTTAAGGCTGGATCAGTATTTGAAGAAACTTGGTTTCCAGCATAGTGGAGTTTATTAAAATATCTTTTTTAACAATGAAAGAAATAAAAGGATGGTGGTTCTGGTTTATATCGATGAAATAATATTTTTAGGATTAGATGAAGCTTAGTGCACACAGTTTTCCAAATTCATGAAAATTGAGTTCGAAATGTCAATGATGGGAGGGCTGACATTTTTCCTTGGTTTACAGGTGTCATAAAGAATGAATAGAACTTTCATCTCTCAATCCAAATATTCCAAGGAGGTTTTGAGAAGATTTAGAATGGAAAATTCCAAGGAGATGAATACTTTGGTTTCTACTCGGATGAAATTATTGAAAGATGATAATGGAAAGGTAGTTAATATCAAATAATACATGAAGATTATTAGGATTTTACTGTAACAGACAGTGACGATACCACATATTGTTTTCTCCACATTCCAAGCAGCGTGATATCAAAGAAATTCCAATAAAATCCACATGCCTGTAGTGAAAATAATACTTAGGTATATCATAGTAATAGTATATTTTAGTTTGATGTATAATGACAAATCTCAAGAAGAGTTGTTGGGATATATAGGTGTAGACTGGGCTGGTTCAACTGATGACAGGAAATCAACGTCAGGATGTTCTTTCTATATTTTTGGTTTGTGTATTTCATGGCTAATCAAGAAGCAATATTGCATTTCATTGAGAACCGTAGAAGCTGTGTATTTTGCGGTCACTCAAGTATTCACACAGTTGTTATGGATGAAACAACAGCTTGAAGATATGGGAGTTGTAGTGAATTCCCCGATCAGAATCCAGTGTGATAACTCAAGTGCTATAAATCTCAGAAAAAATCTTGTCCATCACTCAAGGAAAAATCATATTGAGATAAAGTATCACTTTATAAAGGAGAAGGTTGACCAGAGAATCATGAAGTTGGATTATGTGCCTATAGAGCTACAGGTTGCAGACATTCTGACAAAGGTCTTACCCAAAGAATCTTTTGAGTGGAACCGACTAGCTCTGGGAGTTCAGTCGACTCCCCGCACTTGAAAAATTGTGGATGTGGACCCCCCCCCCCCTCCCTGAGGTATGGTATTTTTTTCTCTAATGTGATAATCTATGTTCTTTCCAATTTTTAAGACCAAAATGGAGTGGCCTTTGGATTCGTTTACAAAGGGGAGAAATAGTGACTACTAAAGGGAGGGAAACTGTGGATAAGTACAGGAGAAAATGTCTTAAATCAAGAAACGGGGAGAAGCTGACAGGTGGAGCTGTGATATAGGGGGAGAGTAATAAAATAGGGGTAGATTCGTAAAAATGATGATTCTAGAAGTGATCAATCAAAGACTAGATATCATGACAGTTTAGGATGGTGATAAAAGAAGAAGAGTGATGTTGCAATGGTGTCAGAAGGTGTCTAGCGATCAACAATTGGTATCAGTTTGGGAATTGGTATCATTTTGGTGTCAACATTTGGTGTCATAAATGAATTGATTCATTTATTAACTTTTAATTTACTCTTGTTTCTCACACAAATAATTACTCATGTGGTCTTAGAGTATGTGTTGAGTGAATCCTTGATCACTATCAGAATTGCAAGAGACGAATGGTGGCTGAAGCATTAACAAGGTATATTTTTATGAATGATTTTTCAACAAACCCAAAGAGGGATATTTTTGGACAAAAATCCCTCAGTATATAATTGAATCATATTTGAGGAAGTTTTTTTGTTGAAAAAGCAGGCCTCCATGTTGCGTTTATTGACAAAACAGACCACGATGTTCATTTTGTTGACAAAGGGGATTTCCATGGTGAGTTGTCAAGTTCCAGAAATGTTGTTGACAATCTATGATTGACAAGAAGAACATCGGAAAAGGAATGGACGATATAGATGTGGTACAGAAAGAGAAAATACAATGTGGTGTCATTTTCTAGTGTCTTCCAAATTTTTGGGCCTCAAAATCGACAAATGAAGAAAAGTGTTTTTGGAAAAAACTAGGAAACGGCGCCACCTTGTATCTTCTCTTTTTGAACCTCTTATATATCGTCTATTCCTTTGTCGAGGTTCCTCTTGTCAATCATGGATTTTTAACAACATCTTCTAAACTCGAAAACTCACCATGTAAACCCCCTTTGTCAACGAAATGAACATTGTGGTCTGCTTTGTCAATAAGCAGAACAAGGAGGCATGCTTTGTTAATAAACAAAACCACCTCAAAATGATTTAATTATATCTTTAGGGATTTTTTTTCAACATGTTCTTCCCTATGATTTTATTATGTTTAATTTACTTATTATTTTCCATGGATTTACATTTCTGTCACATAAATCCCTTCTCAAATGTTACCTTCTTTATAAATTATGATATATGAAAGGGTTTATGATTCTCAATTTTTCTTGTTTGAGATAAGATTTATATTCATCAATTTTTTCATTTTCTTAATATAAATATTTCATTTTTATTTATTTTTTTCATAATTTTATTTAAATATATGTGACTTAAAATTACATATCATGTTCAACCTTTAAAGTTATTCGATTAAAAATATAACAAACATATAATTATTATGTTGACTCAATTTTCCTTTTATTTAGGTTTTTATATATCTTTATTGACTATTATTTTCTATGTCACATTATTTTGACATTTATCTATTATACATGGTAATTAATATTTTCTATTCAGTAAAATTAATTATTTAAATCAAAAAAATCATTTTTTGACTTCTTATTAAAATTTACAACATTGTTGGGATAAATTCTCATCATTTCTAATATATTTTCCTCCTAGATATTTATATTTTCCCTTACCTCAAATTTTATTCTTTCAAATTTTGGAACCCAAACATGTTTAATCTTCTATAATCCATATATTTATCCTTACACTTTTTCAAAATATTTTTTTGTTATCCTTTTTAATGGTGTGGGTTTCAACAAAGGTATTTTAAAATATAAAATGGTAATTTCATTTACATTTGTTTTTTTCTCTTCTACTCTACATATATTGGATTCACCTTTATTTATTATAAAGGTCATATTATTAGAATTTATTTTTAAGTGATATTTTAATAATTATTCTCTTCAGATTATTAAAAAATTTATATGGGGATCAAAAATCATACCTTTTTTACAATAATGTTTGGAAATTTTTCCTTGAAACCCCCTTTCATGGTTTCACTTAAATATTCCAATCTATTATAGAAATTATCCATCACTAATTTTATCTTATCCAATCATATAATATTTATAAATATTATTTTTATTCCAAAATATTGCCTCTATTAATTCCCTAAGTTTAATTTCTTTGATTAAAGGGTGTTCACATAGATACCCATAGATCTATTGGATGGGGAAATTATTGACTAAATCATATAGAATTAATCTAAAAATTTTAAATACCATATACTTCATCATATTAATTAAAGATTATTTTTATCAATGGTTACCTAATATCAATGAATATCCATTCAATTTGAATGGGTTATCATGTTATGATTATTTGTGAATTTATAAATGTTTTCTTATGGGATAACATTTGAAAAGGATATGAAACCTATTTTTATTTCTAGGGTTTTTTTTGATATAATTATCAAAATAATGTGCCACACATATATATGATTTTCATTATGTAAAGGGTGGGCCTAGAATTATATAAGTCATTAATTCAATGGGTAATGTTTTTATCTCATGAGATACCATGTATGGTACATGGTCAGTTAGCCTAGCACATGATGTTATGTTGCCTTGCCAGGGAGCCTTAACATATGCTTCTGATGTCATACTTTTTTTGTTTCCAAATATTTTTGATTCCATAAACTTTTGATATTATTCCCTTATTCTATATTTTCATGATTATATCACAGTCTTATTCTATGGGAAATTTTTTCTTTTGAGATTACATATTCTACTATAATGAATTATGGATAACTGTTATTGTTCCATGCCCTTTTTATTAATATATTTATCCCCTCCTCGTCTTTTCTCATAATATTATTATCTAACACATGATTATGTATTGATATGATTTACCTTAATAAGAATTTTAGGTCACTCCCTTATAATGATTCCATTTCACATATTATGAATATGAATATAACTTATCAGAATTTGAAAAGGGAGTCTAATGTGAAACAGTTGCGAAGAAATAGTTAATTATAAATCTAGTTCTTGAAGACATTAAAACTTTAATTATTGATATTTTTATATTATGATGAGATTAAAATTTTATTTTATGAAAATTATGTTAAATATATATATTTGTGTGTGTGTGAATTTATCTTGGGTCACCACACTTTATATAAAATCCAATATTGAATGAGAGTTTTTTTAGAACTAGAGCTAAAAATGTGGGTGTGGGGATCCTCAGTTTGTATAAGCGCATAGACTATAATTTTTTAAGGATTTTTTAATTATTTTTTGAATTTTTATCATTGGAAATTAATAAAAAAACACTAAGGATGATTCTAATTATAGGATAATATCTGTATGTTTTGGTAAAGTAGATACTGTATGATTTCTAAGAATTTACATTCTCATCTAGATACTGGAAAGTGGATGCATCTATGAAATAGATGCACCCAAGGGTAATATAATTGAAAAATTATAGTTGAGTATGAGCTTGATCTTCACTCTATGAATATTGGGTGGGCCTAATATTGCACACCTGGATACACATTCCTAACGGATATGATTTGGTTAATTAAAATTCAGTTTATAAACCATCATGAAGGATTTAAATAGAATTTTAGGATTTAATATATACCTAGAAATGTTTAATATTCTAATTGTAAAATGATCATGGATAGCCTAGGTCAAATAGAGAGAGTTATAGGATGGACCAATTGTGACATATTGCAACTGAAATTTTCATAGTTTGAAACACGGGTTTCATAAAAGAAGATATCTTAGCATTAAAATTGCATATTAATATAAAAATTTACTATGATTTTATTAGATATTAACATAATCATTTTTATTTTAATATTTAGTGGGAAATTGGATCTTGGAAATGATGTTATAAAATATATAACTATGGTAACTCCTAAGACTTAATTATATAGGAATATTTGGAATAAATGGTTTAGAATATTAATAAATTCTTATTATGAGGGAAAGGATATGTTATTTAGTCCTATTCAAGATATAAAGTTTTTAATTTATTAATAATATATATCATTATTCATGATTTTCTTTTAGATAACCCTTGGTATTTTTATTAATAATTTATAATTAATATTGTTTGGACACAATTTATTTAATGGGGAGGGAGGATAATGTAACATCCCATATTTTTAGGAAGCATCTTTTTTCTATAAACTATATGTTTATAATTCAAAACTATATTTTTATATTTTTTAAAATGAATTAAAATATAATAGGAAATAAATCATAAAATATAGAACTTAAACGAACAACACTTTATTCATTCAAAGTAAAACATTACAAAAAAAATCATGTTCAACTATGTATTACCCGCCATGGATATTTAGTCACCATGGATTTTTACATCAATTAAAAATATAAATATTAATAAGGTACATTAAATAAAAAATAAAAATATATTTAAAACTAGAAACTCTATAAAGACCCGTATTTTCCATGTAAATGTTTTTTAAATATATGGGACCATTATGAGGCATCAAAATCTAACGGTAATTGATTCTGATGCCCGGTGTACCCTTAATGTAATTTTAAACTTTTATTAAGGTACATTCCGTAAATGTGTAAGAGGGAAATCCTAACATTTGAACTGGTGCTTGGAAATGAAATCTGAGGGTACCGTTGAACACACAGCGCAGTGATTCTCTTAAGGGTGGTTTAACCTCGACCGTAGTGGGTCGAAGAGGAATGTTTTTTTAGCGTTTTTCTTGGATAAATAATTAAAATAAATTTATTTTATTTTATTTCTAAAACATCCTTCTACCTCAATTTTATGTTAAAAGATTGGGGACCATAGGGGTGGTCGGGAATTTAATGAAGGAAATTAAATGCCCGGTTACACAATGGTTGTGTAACCACCCTTCGTGTGATAAATGAGGCTCATTAATTACACCAATTAATGAACCTATTAATCAAATATTAGAGAGTTAAAATATAATGTTGGGTTTTGGAAAATCATTTTAAATGGCTTGATCTTGGGAGGATTATTGATAAAAAATGAATCCCCTCACCAAGGAAGAACCAAAGAATGACAATTGAGCGGTGTCATTGGAGGCTTCTTGCGGGAACGAAAAACACCGGATCTTCCTCAAATGTGGATGTTCTCAAATGATCTTGAGGTAGGATTATCTCATTTAAATAAATTTTGGATATTTATCTTTTCCACTTATTTATTCTAACTCAGAGGGGAGGTCCAAACTAACAAGGCTCAAACCCTCTACTACTTGTTTTACCGATGTGTTCTTTGCGGGCTTTTGTTCAGATTGGACGCACTTTGGAATGAAGGGACAAGTGGTGAAGAGGTCGTCCCAGGGAGGCTATTGGTACCATCAGATGGAAAAATGGGCCACCAGTGCTCTCCCGGGGACCCATGGAAGACCGTCGACACAACACACGCACGGCAGCACTGGCGACCGCAGCCGGCACAGCAGCACCGGTGATCGGCGCTGGCATGGCAGCACCAGTGACTGGCACCGGCGGGTGACGGATGCGGCCAGAAAACAGTCGGCCGTGGAGGAGATGGCGGCATGCCATCTCGCGCCACCGGCGGAGAAGGCCACGGTGGGTGAAGATGGCAGCTGGCTCGGGCTGACCGTGGAAGAAGAGGTGGCATGCGTGCTCCTACGGAGAGGCTGGTTGCACCTCTTCAACCGCGGTGGACGTAAAGAGCGTCCGACACCGGCTGGCCGTAGAAGGTGGAGCGGCACGCAACGGCGTGCCGCCAGAGAGGGTAGTCGCGGCTGCGACGCCGCGGCAGCAGGGACCCGCGCCCAGTGGGTCCCATGGGGAAACTAGGCGGCGCCACATGGCGTCGACGCATGAACCGAATGGCCTTAGTTGTTCAGGAAGACCAGGTGGTTTTCCTCCCATGCCAGCTCGAGCGGTTCCCACTCTAGCAGGCCTCATGAGCCCAGCTGTCCACCCACTCTGTGGGTTGGGTTGTGACCCCCTGCGGGCCGGGCCGCGCCCCCCTTGCAGGTCGGGCTGCACCCCCATCGGGTCGGGCTGGATTGCGGTCCAATGAGCCGAGCCCACTGTGGCCCAGCCAGGTCCGTCCCCGTCCAACCGGGTCTGACCCAGACTGGATCGGGTCGACCCGAAATAGGTTGGCCCAGACCAGGTCGGGTGGGACCAGACCCAGACCCAACCAGGCCCAGTTTCACTTAAAGGGCCATAACTTGTGAACCGAACATCCGTTTGAAGAACCTTCTGCAGCGCTAGGATCCTTGGAGAAAGAAGATAATTTTGGTATACTCCACTTGAGTTTTGGTGAAATTTGGAGTATGGGCAGGTTGGATCGAATCTGAATTCAATCGGGCCCTCAATATTAAAATTCTTATAACTTACAGACTGGGCGCCTGATTGACGCGTTTTCAGTCGCATTGGGACCCTTATGAGATGGTGGTCCTATGGGATACTTCTTCATGGAACTTCCTAGTGGTTAAGATATGACTGATGGATTGAGGATTGGATCCTCCTGGAATCAAGCGTGCTTAGTGTGGGAATCTAGTGGCTAGATGTAAAGTGAAAAAGAACATCGATCCTATATGGGTCAGCATCTAACGAATCCTATGTGGGTCAGTACTCAGCGATCCTAAGTGGGTCAGCACTCACCGATCCTATGTGGGTCATCATCTACCGATCTTGTGTGGGTCTTCAGCAGAGCCTCTCTATAGAATAAGATGATCCAATGATACTTTTAATCATATATACATTTGTACTTAAGTTATACCTAATTGTGACATGAGTCTTTACCTTTGTGTTACTTTTACCTTCAGGGTGCTACCTTTGTGGTGTTACCTTTGTGGTATTCTTCCCTCATGGATCAGTTGTTCAAATTTATTAAAAGTTGGATCCTTATGTTCCCTCATGAATGAGATGGGTATATTTTGATACCTTAGGTATATGTATGGGCATATACCTAAGTAGAGTTTATGACTGCTTCGTTCTTTATGATTGAGGTATTACTTTGTGGTTTTTCCTTTGTGGAAATATGAGAGACCTTCAGGGGTCTCGGGGTCCCCACTGAGTATTGTTATACTCACCCCTACACTGGTTACGCCTGCACCTTGATATGTCTATTGTAGACAATAGACAGCGTTGATCGCGGCTGAGGGAGCCAGGACTGGAAAGTATTCAGAGTTGTACCAATTAACATGACATTTTGTAGTGACTACTGATTATGAGTTGTACCTACCCTTAAGATTTGATCCTTGGTGGACGATCCAGGAGATGTTTTCTCTTTTTATTTGTTCATGTACTTTTCAGTTGGGCCTGTATTTTGGCCCCCTTTACTTTCAGTACACTTTTTACAATAGCAATCTACTTCACATTTTCTTCTTGTTGTGTTCTTGGATTGTGTATTTGTATAGGTTTAAAGGAAATTACTTCTCGTTATAGGGATATGCCTTTTTGGTGCTAGTTTCCAACTCCTGGCCTATGGAAGGAAATATTGGGGTAGTCACGGCACGGGCCCTGGGGGACGGGTCATGACAAAATCCCCTAGACCACCTTATCCTTTGAGAATCAATATTAGTATAACAAAACCTACAATGAGAGGGAATATTATGAAATGAGAAATCTTATTTTTAGATCGAAAATAAAAAATATAAAAATTAGAAGTGTGAATTTAGAAATGTGAGTGGAAGTAATGAGTTTAGTAAGGCTATATATAGAAACAAAAAATGACCATTATAAATATAGTTTTTGGAAAAATGGTCACTAGATATTCATGTTTCCAATGGGTATAATGAAGTTGTTCGTGGTTAATAGTAAATTTATAAAGATATAAATCACACATAATAAATAATTAAAAAAATAATATTATTATTATTATTATTAAATATGTGTGTGTGTGTGTTTCATATTGTTATTAATATTAATATTATTAAAGTATAGAATGATTAATTAATAAAATTCAATGAAATATATTGATATCAATGAATTAGTAAAATTAATTTTTTAGAAAATAAAAAATAATAATTTTTATTTCATTTTTTGAAGATGTTTTAATATAAAAGATACATTTTTTGATGAATGGTTTTCTTAAATTTGTGTATTTTTAACTACTCTAATTTCAAGAATAATTTTAAAAAAATGTTTTTATAATATTTACAATAAATAAGTTAACATACATCCAATTGTTATTACTAGGTATGTAATATGGATAAATTCATTTTATCCTCAAAACATATTTTCCTATGAGAATAATTTGCCTTTATGTGATACAAATATAATTTAAAAAAAATTATATCATGGATAAAATTATTATTTGATAATAAATAATAATTATCGTAGTCAATATATAAAAATATATATTCCTATGAAAAAGAATTTTATATTATATTTTAAACTTCCATTAAATAGTTAAATTCATAAACTATCAAACTAAAATTTAAAAAGAAATGAAATTTAATTTCATATTTATAATTTAAATATTATCTTAATATGAATTTTTGAGAATTTTCAAAAATAGTTAATTTTTAGGTGAATAGTGAAAATAAATTTTTTATTCATACCGTAGTGTTTTTGACATTATCTTAACATAAGAATGACTCAAAAAAATTTCAAAATTTTTTTAATAATGATAATTTATTTAAGGAATAAAATAATTCATTTATAAATACTATATAGAATATAGAAAACACATGTCTAAATTTTTTTAACAAAAGTAATGTTTTATTCAAGTAAAAAACAATTTTTTTTTGTCTTTTAATTTATTTATCATATCAAAGTGTATGATTATATTTTGGATTTATTTTTTAAGATATATAAAACATAATTTTTAATAATAAACTTATTAATTCCATTAAAATCAAAAAAAATAAAAATTCTATTCTAAACGTTATTTTGACACTTAAAAATACACTTTTTCAAAAAATGGTTTTTATGCATTACATGTTCTAATGTTAAAATTAGATTTTAGTAAAAATAGAAATTTTATTTCATATAATTTATTTCATATTTATATTAAGAATTTCTAAATTATTAAATAATTAACATTTTATTTTTTTGGTAATAAAAATAAATAACTTAAGTAAAAATCAATTTCCACGGTAAAACCAAAAAATGGTAAAAGTGAAAGATATAAGAGAAAAATTTTAAAAAATATGTTTAAAACATGTGTTAAAATGAATATTTGAGTTATGATATACCTAAACACATACCAAACTCCATTATTTTCTAAATTTTATCCACTTTCCATGCAAAACATATTCTATCTTTATATTAAAATGTTATATTTACGAAAATTGCATTCTTTTCATCTATAAAAGGATCTCACCTACAACCCATTTCTCCAATCACTATAATGAATTACATAAACAAAAATTATGACCTAATCTCTCTTTAATTTCTTCCACACATCCTAGAATCCTTGTTCTGGCCAAAAGACCAAGCTAGGAAGCCTTATGGTGTTACCCAAGGGAGAACATCCAAAGGGAGATGTAATGTTCTCATCCGAGATCTCTTAATTATTTTCTTATTTTACCCCCTAAAACATATTCTATCCATGAAATTATCATAACATAAATATTAATAATATTATTAGAATTATTTTCTAATGGAATATCTGGATTCTACCTTCCTCCAAAATCATCTTTAAAATGATGATGTCATCATGCATACATGCAAACTACCGCCTTCATGAACGAAATACGTTATTTTTTATCACAAACTTACATAAATGAATATAATAGTAAATTTAATGGATTAATATTATATTTATAAAATTTCTAATATTATGAAATTATAAACCATTCCTTATCTTCCGCATGTTCTTTTTAAACAAACATGTCACCCATGCTTATGTGCGGAATTCTGCTTCCATGAAAGTAGCATATTCCATTTTTCAACTAGTCTTTCATTATTCATATAAATATATTATAATATTGATAAATACCTAAAAAATATAAATAATATCATTATTATTATTCAATAATTATATTATTTCAAAAGAGTCACTTTTTAACTATACTCGTTGATAGATTATAGTTTGTTCATATTTGGGTCGTTTGACCACCTACTTGAACAATGATATAAATTTATATCATTGATGATAATGAAAACACAAATACATGTGTTATTAAAAATTAATGATTAAATTATCGTTCTTGTATTGTTCTATAAAGGTTATATTAATATTTAATTTATTGTTATTGTACCTCTTTTTTCTTTGTTACAACTACTGAAACAAGCTTATTATCAACATCATTATCATGAATCATAAAAAAAATACTTATTAAATGATATTATAACTTTATAAAAAATTATAAAACATCTATTATAGTACATATAATGATCTATAAATGATGAAATTAGAATCTATAAACAATAATCGACACCACCATTATGAAACTAGTATTAAATAGATAATCAAAGATAATAACATCTAAGAATGAAAGAAAAATAAAAATAACTAATGTATTTTTAATAAATTAATATAAATGGTGTTTATAAAAGGTTATAGGTATGATTAATGTTATTAAATAGGTGATTAAGATAGTTATTTTTTTATATAGGAGGTTAGAGAATGTTCTGTTCAGAAGGATTTTAGCTAAGGGTTTTTTGTTAAATCAATTTTCATTCATTGAGTTGTGATTATTATTGAAATTTATTCTTATAGGTGGGTTATATTATTACATATTATTGTATTATGTTCAAATTCATCTTTATTTTATAGGGAATTAAATTTATATCACATAAACAACTTTTAAAATGATACCTACTTTATGAATTATGGTCTATATAAGGGTTTCAGCATCTCAATTTTGATTCATTAAGATATGATTTGTATTCACAAATTATTACCTTTTGTGATGTAAATATTTCACTTCGATGAAATTTTATCAGAATTTTATTTGAATATAAGGGATTTACAAATATATCATGTGTTATAACTTTATGGGATTTCTATATGAATGAAAACAAATTCATAAATGGTATATTGAATCAATCTTATTTTCATTTGGGAATTTATAAATATTTATTGATAATTATCTTCTAAGATAAATTATTAGGAAAATTTTATATTATACAAGGAAAATCCTCTTTTTCCATTATGGTAAATTTATTATTTAAGTAAAAACCTTTTTCTTGGTTGATTTATTACTAAAAGTTATGATATCTTTAGTATTGATACCTATCCATTCAAATGGATTATTCACCTCCATGTCAATATTTTCCCCTCCCATAAATGTTCTCATTTCTTATATGGGAACCCAAATATTTTTTATATCATATTATTCTTAAGTTTTTTCTAAACCATTTTGAAAAGAATGTATTATTATCTTTTTTAATGAAGTGTATTTCAATAAAGGTATTTTAAAATATAAATAGTGAATTTTATTTATGCTAATATTTTTATATTTTAATAAATTTTTGTTGATTTTAGCTTTATTTATTTTAAATTCTCTATTATTGGGACTTATTTGAAGGTAATAATTATTCCCTTTGTATTTTATTTTTGAAAAGTGACTCAAAAATCATAGCTTTTTAAAATAATGTTATGAAATGTTTTATAAGAAAACTCTTTTTTTATTTCATTTATATTTTTATATATATAAGATAAATAATACATAATTTATTTTCTCTTAACCAATCATATACTATTTACAAACTTGTTTTTATTCTAAATACTTTACACATTGAATGCCCTAAGTTTAATTTCTTTAATTGAAGGGAATTTTTCTAAATACCAATACTCAATTGATTGGGTAAATTATTGACTCAATCGTATAACCTTTATCTATAATATGAAAATAATATATAAGTTTTATTCTTAATTTAAGGGTATTTAGAAAAAAATTTGCCTAATATCACTAGATAGCCATTCAATTTCCATGGAAAATCATACTATGATTATCAATGAATTTATGAATGTTTGGTTATGGTATACCATTCGAAAATGATATGAAACCCATTTTTTATTTCAGCGAGTTTTCATAATATAATGATTGAAATAATTTGGAAAACAAATATATTATTTTCATTACGTTATGGGTGGGCCTAGAAATATATATACCTCAAATGTATTGGGTAATGATTTTTTCTCACGTGATACCATGTACGGTGTACATTCAGATATCCTAACATACTATATTATGTTATCTTCTAATTGATCCTTGAATTAAGATTATGATGTCATGATTTATATTGTTTTCACATGTTAATGATTCCATCAATAAATGATATCATTCCCTTGTGACATGTTTTAATGATTACCTCACACTTGTATTCCATGATACATGTTTTTTCATTTGAGATTACATGTTCTTCTATCTTAAATTATGGAAAACTATTACTATTATATATTATTTTTAATAATATATTTCTCCCCTGATCAAGTATTCTCATATACCAATGATTTAATCCTTGATGACAGGTTAATACTTTTTCCCTTACTGATCATTATAGGTCTCCCCAATCTTATGTTTTCAAACCCCAAGTTATGAATATGAGTATAAATTTTGATAATTTTAGAAGGGAGTATAGTGTGGATCAATTATAGAGAAATTTTCTTAACTATTTTAAAATTAGTTTCTTATGAAGCTAGTTCTCAAATACATTATGCCTTTCATTCTTAGGATTATGAGATTATTGTGAGATGGAATTTTTCAGTTATGAAAATGATGTAAAATATATGTATTGTTATCTAGGATTATCTCACTTTTTATCAATACCAATATTTAAATAAATTTTTTTTAGAACATGAACTTAAAGTGAGGTTATGGGGAACCTCAAGAGATTTTCAAAATCCCTTCAAAACCAAGAAGATTTCCAATAGGAGATATGATTTAATCTTAGTAAGTAATAATTTATTATCATTGTTTTAAATTTATCTTCATTAACCACATCTTTTATATTCAAATTTAAATCCTTAATAACATTTGTATGACATCATTATCCTTCTATAATTATGATTTTATAATAAAATCACTACATAATCATACAAATACATTGATTTTAGCATTTACTTGTTCAGGATTATTTAACCACCTACCTGAACGATGCTATAAATTTTTATCATGGATGTTTATGGAAATTTAATTACCGGTATGATATGATATAAATAATTAAATATAGTTTTTTATTTAATGGTAATATTAATATTTAACTCACAGTTAATATACCACATTTTTTATTAAAAACTTCTTAAACAAGCATGTTGTGGATTTAATCTTATAGAATCATACCTGAAACACTGATGGAATGCAGTGAGAACATCTTAAAAATTATACAAATTTTATTATAGAATATATTGAATATTAACTCATGAACATGGAATTATAACCAAAACCATTCATACAAAGAAAATTTAAAAATACTAACATTGATGGTCTATAATAATAAAAACTGAATAATAAATATATAATAAATGAATATAAAATGTTAATATAAAAGGTAAAAAATATATATTATTAGGATTATAAATCATATGGTTAATTTTTCTATGATTATTATACATGAGGTTTGAGAATACGTGACCAAGAGGGAATTCAAGGTATGGGTTTTTGTCTCATTTTACAATCCTTAAGACATATTTTATATTTTGAACTTGTACTTATTTAAAATAGTTCGATTACTTCCCCATTGAATTATTATAAAAAAATAATTTTTTATTATTAGAAATGTATCATCCATAAAATATCTCCCTTTCATTTTCCTTCGGTTTATATATTACCTAAGTCGTAAGGGTTTTGTCGACTCAATTCCCTTTTCATTGGGAAATAAACTTTCTACCTTAACTATGAATTTATAAGTTTATTTATTATTTAAATTATCTATTACATATTTTATTTTATATTTTTCTCAAATAAAATTACATCTTAAAAAAATTTATTCTTCTTTTATGTGTCTCATTCTCTATAAAAATATGATGTTTTCAAGGTTAATTCATACCCTTTTTAATATCTCTTTCTTTTCCATTCCCATAACCTTTCACAAAATAAATTTTTCATTTTCTTAATATAAAATCCACATATGAATTGTCATTCATAATTATTATATTTATTATTAAGTATTCCTAAAAATAAATTTTTCAACTCTTTCTTTGATGTGATTTTTTCTTTAAAACTGCATAAAATCTAAACAGCCATTTGTTTTCACACTCTTATAATTTTATCATCCACTCCACATTTATTTATATAAACTTTATTTATTTTTAAAATTATATTAAATAATATTATTTTTAATATATATATTATAAATTATTCCTTTCACTTTCTTAAAAATTAAATTTAAAAGTGACTTGTAACATGGATTTTTATAGTAGTGGTATAAATTATTTGTGAAATATCTTTTTCATAATTTTTTTTCCATTTTCTAATTTATCCCCAAAGGATCTAGTTATTATACAGTAATTTTCATAATCTTCCTTTAAATTATTTTATACTCTTTCCTTAAGGATGAATTTTGGAAATCAACCTGTCTAATCTTGATTTTATGTTATGTGAAACTATTTTGAAATGATAGGAAACCCATTTTATTTTCATCGGTTTTTAATGAGGTTGTATGATTGATTTCATAACGCACACATTTGAAAGTTTTATCATTATAAGATAGGTGGGGTATTATTTAACCATTTAATTCATTGGTAATGATTTATATATCATGATATAATTATTTTAAGAATGGACATGATTGATTGTTCAAAACATAATCTGTGGACATGATTGGGTGTATTCACAAATTCATGCATGGGCATTATTAGGTTCTATCATAGTATTATGAATCCCTATGCCTATTCTTGAGCCCCATTTCTATGTTATTCTTCATACCTATTATTATATGATCCTATGATACTCGTATTATGAAATAATCCCTATATTATGGTTCATGACTTATGATTCATGTTTTATTGGGTAGATTTCTTTCTGATTCATTAAAATACCTTATTTTTTGATCTTATAACAACATGTTTATCTTACTCTAACTTTTAATTTTTTATTATTATTGGTTATTTTTATCATTACTGATTACTTGAACTCGCCCTTATTATGAATCCATTTCCAAGGGTTTTGAAGAATATAATTATGTATGATATGTCCATATGGGTATCATGTGCGGAGAGTTTTTGTTGCAGATGTAGAAGACTTATTATAAATTAAATAGTTCTTATTTTTTCATGATAAATGTTTATTTTTGGGAAATATTGTGTGTTTTTTAAGTTAAAGGATCTTACTAATTATCTAAAACACTAAATCTAAAATGACTTGTGCAGTGACTTAATATTTGTTATTGATATTATAACTATATATGGTTAAGTTTGGGATACTTCAATATTTATCAAATTTTTTCTAAGGATTTTATTTTTAACCCCAAATTCATGATTTTAGGCCTTCAGAATCTTAGGGTACCCAATCAATCTACATGTTGTACTTAGAGCCTCTCTAATTAGTCTGTGGGGAATCTAAGGGCCATGTACTCTGGGAACAATCACTTGGTACCTTGTAGAGGGCTTCTAGTGACCTATTGGCTTCATGATAAAAATTTTAGATTCTAGTATACTTGATACCTTCTATTTTTTGTTATATACACATTAAACCCTCAAATATGTGTCAAAACACCCCTTATGTATGTAGGAAGAATCGTAATTTCAACCCGAGTCTCAATACTAAAAAAATCCCCCAGTTTTGAGGCTCAAAATTCAAAATCACCCTAGACTTTACTAACTCATAATGATACGGGTAATTAAAACTCCCCATTTAGGGATTTTTAGCCCCAATAAATTTATAGTACAATTCCTCGACACTCAAATCACCCAAACGAATCCAACACAACTGCTCAATTCTGATTCTAAACATGATATCTCTTTAAGGCACTTCTACTAACTCCAAACAAACTAGTTTTCACTAAAACACTTGATATAACCCCTAAGAAGACACTATCCATATTTAAAGCAACACACCCAAATAAAAAACACCTCCACATACCTAACCATGTGAAAATGTACAATTAAGATTTCTGATACACCAATGTTCCATCAAACTGACATTAATTTTTGTGATTTTGATTCCTTATCCAAAACTATTACATCCAATTGAAAGAAATCATAAAAAAATACAAGACCTAGCTGACCCATTCTTCAAAACACATGCCTAATAAATTTATGAAAATTATAACTATAAAACCATCTAGTGATAAATCTAAAAAATATATACACCCTTTTAATTAGACATGATTCTTCCTATTACTAGCCATAAATAAGCAGTAGATCTCATGACCCCTCGAACATCATGTATGGTTTCATTGAAAAGATATACCTAGAAAAAATCCTTTGGTTCTTCCTAATATGTGGTTGTTCATACCATCACCTCACTAATATCATTCTTCTTTAAAGTTGTTATTTCACAAGGATTTACCCTCAGAAGACTTTCTAATCAAAAACCAATAACATTAACCCAAAAATATTTCTTTTTTTATCAATAAAATCAAGTTTTCTATAATATACCTTTATTGATATTAAAAAACCACTATCGTTATCACTGATTAATTACATGATCTAGACCCTATGGGAACATCATCTTTATGTGTGAAACTAACCCAACTCATCTCAGTGGCCCCAACTTCTATCTCACACTTCCTAAGAACACTCAATGTTATAACATATTTCTCTTATATAAATCTTGGAAATATTGGATGGCATCCAACCAACCCTAATTGAGACATTTCCTCTTATCCATCCCCTCAAACCAACATAGCTCCACTTACCAAACCATTATAGACATCCACCAATCCTAAAAAACCTATCAATATTTCCATAAGAATAAGATAAACATATTTCCATCTCCCCCTTAATGAACACACCATTGAGTGCTAAAAGACTCACAACATGCCTTATCCCAGGGTAGTTTTTTCAATAACTACCAAATGGAAACCTTTTCCTTCCTACACTTGACATTATGGGAACAAGTAATTACTGGATATTTCTCATTATCTCTAATATATTCACTTGTTGGTTATCTACAATGATCTACCCACTTTATATCCAAATCACTAACCATCCAACCTAAGGATCCATTAATCGTTACATCTAAACTCCAATCCACATTCAAATTTTACCTCAATATCAAATCATATCATCTTGTTCCTCAAGACTACTATTCCTCACATTGGTTTTCAGAAAATAATGTCCTTGAAGAAAGAATAATCCCATTCTATAGACCACTCAAGAATTAATTACATGGTGTAATAACCCCTAGTTCCTAAAAGGACTGAAAACTCACTCCCCCCCCCATTACAACATATCCTTGTCCTTCAAATCATAATGGTATGCATCATGGTGCATCCATACCTATTGTGTTGTTGTCTTCTTCATAAAGAATATTTCAATCCCAAATGGATACCAATACCTCAAACACTAACCCCGACTCCAAAAATTACTACATAGTCTGAAACCATCTAAAATAGAAGATTTAAGTGATTCAAATCAAAAAAAATCTACACAATGAGAAAAATCACTTATTAAGAAACTTTTGATCTACTACATAGTAGGAAATACCATTATCCTTACCCTAATACCAACCCATATCAAACTATCAAGAGTGGTATGTCATCCCCTGGTAAATAACTCAATCCATCTAACATATCAAAAGATTATATCGTAAACCCATGTAATCAGATATAAACATAATACATACTAGGAACACATTTCTTATATGATTCATATCAGGGAGTCTAATTCCCAAACCTACCCATTATGAGGCTATTCTCCACCATGATAATGACTATTCTACAATATAGTAACACATGAAACCCACCATCCTAATTTAGATAATTAATGAACAAATAATTAGTTATTTTTGTAAAATAACTAATAAGTTATTGCTTGAATTTTAATTAACTGATACACATTTCTCATATAACCATAAAACAAATTATTTTCTAAAATCTATTATCCAAAACCATTTCTCACTCATAACAAGTCATGAACAAGTATAGGTATTATCACTTTCCTATCATTATACATGAACAATCACCCTATTTCTACCCGAGTCTAAGAATGAAAACAATAATAATAATCTCAACCCATAAGATCATACCTGTATAAATATCTCAATCACAAAAAAATAAAGAATAAAAAATAATCACATTCCCTACTAATTTGGGTTTCAAATACATCAATTTTCATGACACAATATTTAGTACCCCCTGTTTGAGATATGTAACTATTTTTTATGAATATTTATGTGTTTAAAGTAGATGGGTAATGTTTTGGAGATTTTGGGTGGTATTTGGAAAGGTTTGGAGTATTTTATAGGGGATAATGGTTTGAACACGGTTAGGGGAAATCGTGTAGGATCTAGAAGTAACCATGAAAATAGATGTAGTGGGCTTCACATAGTTTGTGCACAGTTTTTCTAACTATGAGAGGAAACCGTGCAGGGTCCCTGTTGATGCAGTACATGTGCATGGTTAGAACACAGTATGGAAAACCGTGTGATCTAACCATGTGTGGCATTAAAAAGTGGTTTTTTAAAAATGAGACCACTCAGGATTTTCCCAAAACTTCTTCTATCTTATCTAATATGAATTCTACTTGGAAAAATTGGTTCTCAAGGATTATAGGGGCTCTCTTACTTATTTGTGAGTCTATTCAAAGGGTTTTTATGGTGCGGTGAAGGTGATTCTTCTCTAGTTAGTCTCCTCTATTGGATATTTCTTGGTTTCTCTTAGATCTATATCTCACTCTCTCTTGATTTTCTAGATATACACTTTTCACATGTAGATCTATGGTAGTTTCTATCTAAAATAATGATATTGAGGCTTTTTTATTATAGTAAAAGGGATCTAAGGTAGTTTTTGTGGAGATTTAACCCATATTTGTTGTACAGTTGTGAATTAGTCAATTTAAGTGAAACCCTAAGGTAGGTGGTTTCTCTCTATACTCAATTTTCTAGAACTAGAAGCCTTGGTTTCAAATATTTTTTATTTTCTTTAAATCGGTTGTTGTTATGATGTGAGAAGCTTGTTGGAAATTCTTTTTGTGATGAATTTTGGATTTTAGGGAAAATGGGTTATTATGGTGAAATGTTCTTCATTGTTAGATTTTAAAATGTTGATTTTAAAATCAGTAGCTTGGGTTGATTTATGGAAATGGTTTGTGAAAATGGTTTTCAATAAAATGGTTTGTTTTATATAAATTTAATTTAGCATGGATGATTTCCTAATGAATTTTTTAGTTGTGAAATATTTGTTGCATATTATTGTGGATTTAGTGGGTATATGTTCTTGTTTATTGTCTTGAGCATTTTATGATTGTGTTAGAATGATGAGAATTGGAAAAGTAGAACCACGAAAAAAGGGGGTGGATAGTGGATAGAAAGGCCACCATCAAGGATAAGTGGGTGGGAATTTCCACTAGATTGGGAAAGTAGTAAACAAGCTTGGACAGGAAGTTCCACCATGATTGTTACCCCAAGTTGTGTGTGTTAAACTTTATGGCTATGTTTTTCTAATGTGTGTGTCAAATAAATATGAAATTTTTGTTCTAATATATAATGGAAAAATAGATGATGGATTGTTTATGGATTTCCCTTTGATTTTGTGGTTTTGGGTGAAAATGGATTGGAAAGGGTGTGTTTGTCTTGCTAAAATTATTTCACAATTTGAAGTTTTATATAAATTTCTTTATATAAATTTTCTAGCAGTTATATCATAGTGTCATGTGTAGGGATGTCATTTGGGGAAAACCTATTGAGTATTTGTACTCACCCCTTACATTGGAACTATGGTGCTTTTGGAGATGCGGTATTATGAGATACATGTAAGGGTAAAGCATCTCATTTTCTAGAGGTTCATCATGATTCTTGGGCAGTATTGTGGTGCTTGTAGCATGGAGATTCATGTAGAACTATGTAGTGTGTCATGTTTTCCTTTAGGTCTAGTTGATGATTCTTCCACTTGGTACTTTGATTTTGTGAATTTTGTGATTTAGTTGTATTGGTTTTGGGGAATTTTTATGGAAGATTTTGGTTGTTTGGTTGTCCCTTAGTAATGTGTCATCATGGTTTAGTTTTTTGACATTCATCATGTAGTTTTAGTTGGTTGGTTGGTTAGTTTTATTGTAAGGGAAAATTGTTCCCTAATTATTCATGAATCCCTCGGCATTCATTTCCATCCTTAGGTGCCTTGGTAACATCACCTAAGGCCAAGTAACTTCTCATCTCCTTCTCAAGACAATTTAGAAGGGGTTGGATGTTACTAGTGGTATCAGCTTGTTTGTTCCTTTATGGATAAGTAAATTTGGTTTTCTTGGTATTGAAACCAGTTTTTGGTCTTATCGTTGACATTAGTTATTGGTATATTCTTTAAGTTGGGATGGTAGCAAGGTGTATGATTGTCAGAATTTGAAATGTATAGAATAAAAGGATATTGCTAACCCTTTTTTGTTGAAATTCAAGTTACTGGGAAGTTGGGTACCTAAGTGTTTTGGAGACACTTTTAGGCATTAAAAATCTTATTTTCATGGGTTTAGCGAATGTGATGAGCATGGCATGAATAGTAGAAATGACTTCCAAGTATGATTAAAATTTCATTAGAATAATGATTTATATTGTGGTATGGATATATAGAATTGTGAAAAATTGAGAAATTATTTTCAAATGTATTTATTTGAAATGTGGAAAGTTGTTTTATTTTAAAAATGGTTCTATTTTCAAAAAATGGTGGATTTTACAAAATTTGTGCAACATTGGAATTTTGAACTTGTGGAAATCCTGCTTGTGAAATTTGAAATATAATTGAATTTAAAATTATGATCCTTTTCTTATTAAAGGATTGAGAATTATGGTTGTTTTTGTGTTGATAGAAATGGCACTGAGTAGGCATCATAGAGACCAACTAAAAGAGGCTACTAAAAATGTAGTTTCACCTGATCCCAAGGTGAACCATCATCTAGTGTAGATTATAATTAAATATTTTCATAATATGGAAAGTAGGAATAAACCATAAGAAATAAAGCAAGTGGATCATGCAGTTCAGTTTTTGAAGAAGGATTTTCCCATATTTAGGGGTGATTATAAATCGAAAAAGGAGGAAGCATGGTTGAATAGAATAAATAGTATATTTGAATTCTTTGGAACATCGGTGGAGCTTAAAGTGAAGTTATCAATGTATATGTTTAAATATCATGTCTATAAGTGGTGGGAGTTGGTGGTCCAAGATAGAAAAAACCAAGGGATGACATGGGAGGGTTTTGAGGAATTTTTTAACAAAATATTCTACCCTCATATGTTCAGAATTCGGTGCACAACGGATTTATTTTTCTAAAATAAAGGTAACCTCTCAGTAAAAAAATATACGGCTAAGTTTATGAACTTAGTTTGATTTTCACTCGAGGTGGTGGGTAGTACACCATTTAAGGCATGTATTTTTAAAGCTAGGATGAGGTAGGAAATTCATTCTACAATAGTGGTGCTATGTATAAGTGACTACATAGAAATGGTGAATAGAGAAATAGTAGCTAGACTGGATATATTTGGGGCTACATGAGGGGGAATTATGTTGTTACCCACAGGAAATAGTGGGAACTCTAACATGGGCATTAATCATAAGAGGGACACTTATTTATAGGGTGAAAGTATGGCTCATAGTCTAATGGAAGGATCGGTTAATATTCCTCCGAAGTCTAAGAGTAATCCAGGATTTTTTTAGTGTGGTTCTATAGGCCATGTCAGGTGGGATTTTATGAAACATCCTCAAGCACATCATAACTATAAGAATATGTGGTATCTTTAATGTTATTATTGTAATTCTTTGAGGTCGGGTGTTCGTGATACTCCTCGGGGGTCGCAGGCATCCTATGCCTCGATTGGGTAGGGACAACTTCATAACCCTCATTAGAAAAGTAAAGTTAGTCATGGTTCAAGGAATACCATGACTCCTCAACAAGAAAATAATGAGAATACTATGTCAAGACAATAGTCGTTTGGAGCTGAGCAGGTTGTGATGGATGATCAGTCAGAACCATCCATTGTGAGAGGTATGGATATTTTAAATTATACCTTGATGAACGTATTGTTTGATATGGGTGCTTCTCATTATTTCATTGCTTCTTGTACTGTTAGATTGATGGGTCTAAGTGTGGAAATGATGCCTTTATTTCTAAAACTTCAAACTCCTCTGGGTCAAAGTGAGTGTTAAACCTTCCTGTGTATATCATGTTGTATAGTTGTGGATGGTGTTTAGTTGATATGGGATTTCTCAGTTCTTGAGATGGTTGCTTATGATATAATCATGGGAATGGAATGGTTGGAAATTTTTAATTCCCATATTGACATTTTTGTGTGATTGGTTTGTTTCAAAATGAATGATGGTGTCGTATATATCTTTATAGGAGACAAGAATGAAAATTTGGGTGTAATAGGCTTGTTGGCACTAGTTGTTGGAACGATATCATATCAGTTAGCGGAATTGTCATTGGGATCAATGGAATGAGTTAAACATAGCTTTTTTTAAATAGTCTTTGATCAGTTTATAGATGTATTTCCTGAATAATTATCAGGTTTTCCACCTGTGGGAGAAGTGGAGTTTACAATTGATCTCCTTCCAGGGACTATTCCTATCACACTTCCATCTTACCAGATGGCATCAAAAGAATTGATGGAATTAAAATTTTAGTTGGAGTATTTGAAAAAAAGGGTTTATCTATCCTAGAACATCTTCGTGGGTAGCACCGTTATTGTTTGTTAAAAATGTGGATGGAACTCAGTAGTTGTGTTTCGATTATCATAGGATAAATCAAGTAATAATAAATAACTGATATCCACTTTCATTCATTGGTGATCTTTTTCACCAATTAAGTAGAGCTCAGTGGTTCTCCAAGATTTAATTGCAGTTGGGATATCATAAATTTTGGGTGCTTAAAAATTATATTCCCAAAACATCTTTCAAAAGTAGATATGGACATTATTATTATGTGGTTATTTATTTTGGTCTGAATAATGAATCGGTGGTTTTTATGGCATTTATAATTTGGATATTTCAAAAATATCTATATTTTTATGTATTAGTATTTTTTGATGATATATAGGTGTATTCTGGGACAAGTTTAGAGCATGAGAAACACTTGGAGATAGTGTTGTGTCTCTTGAGAGATCATCGATTATATTCTAAATTGTTGAAGTTTGATTTTTGAATATAGGAGGTTCATTTCCCTAACCATGTTATTTATGAGAAGGGTGTTTCAGTTGATCTAGAAAATAGAGAGGCCCTTATTTTGTGGTAATCTTTGAAGAATGTATTCAAGATACGAATCTTCCTTGTTCTATCTAGCTATTATCGATGTTTTGCTCATGATTTCTCATAATTGGAATCACTAATGACATGTTTGATAAGGAATAATGTTTCATTTTAATGGAATGAGCAGTGTTAGAAATATTTTGAAGCGATTAATTTTCACCTAAAATCATCACCAATCTTTGTTTTTTTATAACCAGGGAAAGGGTACATGGTGTATTGTGACACATTTAGATCATGGTTGGGGTGTGTTCCCATGCAAGGAGATCACATGGTTGTGTATGGATCACAAAATTTGAGGTTCTATGATAATAACTACCCAATGCTTGATTTTGAGATAGCGGTAGTGGTTCATGCTTTGAAAATTTTGTGTCATTATCTCTTCGGTGAAAAATTCATGTTGTTTTCCAATCATAAGAGTTTAAAGCATATTTTTTCACAAAAAGATTTGAACTTGAGGTAAAGGAGATTGTTGGATCATCTCCAGATGTTTGATTTTGAATTTATTTTCATATAGAATAATGGAAATTTTTGGGGGATTCATTAAGTAGGAATTCATATGCTCAGGTGTAAAAACATGCATCAGATTAGGGGTAGTTGATGTCGGTCATAGCCAACATGCGATTGGAATATGAGGACCAGGGTAATAGAGCAGTTTTATTTCTA
The DNA here is from genome assembly GCA_963277665.1 of Viscum album. NCBI lineage: Eukaryota > Viridiplantae > Streptophyta > Magnoliopsida > Santalales > Viscaceae > Viscum > Viscum album. Next base: position 786,714,246 of record OY728128.1, on the reverse strand, counting down.
GTTTCATTGGTTCCTAACTTGGTTCATTTGATTAAAGAGGCACAGGTGTCTAATTCTCAATATATGGAAATGAGGTTGAAACTCAATGGCGGGGAGACCATTGAGGGATGGGAACTGAATGGGAATTCAGTTTTGTGTTTTCAAAATTAGATAGTTGTACCGTTATCTTTTCAGGAGGAAATTTTCAAGGATTATCATCATTCTATATGGGTTTTCTATACTAGAATTCAGAATATTTATAAGGCATGGAAAGTGAAGTTTTGGTGGCCTGGTATGAAAAGGAAAGTGGTGGAGTTTTTTTTGAGATGCTTGACTTGTCAGAAATTCAACGTAGATCATCAACGGCTGGTAGGTATGTTGAAATATTTTCCCATCCCTGTATGGAAGTGGGAATAGATAGCAATGGATTTTTTTATAGTTCTCCCATGAACATTCATAAAACATGATGTCATATGAGTTATAGTTGATTGGCTCACAAATTCGGCCCATTTAATCCCTATTCATGAATCTCATATGGTGGAGGGTCTTTCCAAAATCTATATCTGTGAGGTGGAAAAGAGGAATGGTGTTCCAGTTTTGACTGTGTCAAATAGAGATATGAGGTTCACATATCATTTTTTGAAATCCATGCAGCAAACCCTTGGGACACAGTTGATAATGAGTACACCATACCATCCCTAGATAGGTGGGAAATTCTAGTGGATGATACAAATGTTTGAAGATATGTCACAGGCTTATGTGATGGATTTTGGTGGCTCGTGGGATGAGTACTTATCGTTGGTGGAGTTCTCATATAATAACTATTATTAAGACTCAGTGTAAATGGCTCTATTTGAAGCACTATATGGGTTTCAATGTCATTCTCCAATTTATTGGGTGGAAATGGATGAGAGTTTGATGGTTGGGCTGAGCCTTTTCCAAGACACTATAGAGATGATCAAGTTGATTAGAAAGAGAATCGATACAGCTCAGAGTCATCATAAATTGTATGTGGACCAACATCGGTGGCCATTTTCATTTAAGGTGGGTGATCATATGTTCTTGAGAATCTCTCTTAGGCTTGGAAATTGTCAGTTTGGAAAGTAGGGTAAGTTATCTCTAAGGTATATTGGGATTTTTTAGATACTTTAGTGGGTTGGAGAGGTGAATTATTAGTTGAATTTTCCACCATGGTTTAGTGTGGTGCATAATGTGTTCCATGTTTCTCAGTTGAATAAGAATCAACCAGATCTTAACCATGTGATTCAATTTGATCATATTGTGCTAGATCTAGATGCTTTGTTGGTCCATGTGCCAATGCAAATTATGGATAGGAAATAGAAAGTATTGTGTTGTAAAAGCATCAGTCTAGTTTGGGTTTTTTGGGGGCATGGTCATTTTCATGAGGAGACCAGGGAGTGGGAGAAATAAATGGTAGAGCAATGGCCTGAGCTCCTTCGGCAATGTGATGGTTCTATACTTTTTAAGGATGTAAATTCCAATGGCGGGGAGAATGTGGTACCCCCAGTTTGAGGTATGTAACCCTTTTTTATACCTTTATATGTTTTTAAAGTAGTTGGGTAATGTTTGGGAGAGTTTGGGAGGATTTCAAAAGGTTTGGATTCTTTTCTAAGGGAGTACATTTTGAGCACAGTTAGGGGAACTCATGTATGATCTCTAGGTAACCGTGAAAGTAGAGGCATTCGACTTCACATGGTTTGTTCATGGTTTTTCTAACCATGCGAGGATACCATGTGGGTCCCTATTGAGGTATTAGAAAGCACACGGTTAGTGCATGGTTTTCCTAAATGTTTGGGCTAAACATTCGTGCATAAAAAAGTGGGTATTTTAAAACGGGACCACTCGGTATTTACCCTAAACACCTTCTCTCTTCTCCCATATGAATCATACTCAATATTTTTGGTTCTAAAGGGTTATAGTGGCTCTCCCATTCATTTTGGAGATGATTTGAATGGTTTTCAATGTGTGGTGAAGGTGATTCAGCTTCAGTAAGTCTCCCCTCTTGGATCTTTCTTGGTTTCTCTTATATCTACATCTCTCTCTCTCTCTCATTTTTCTATATCTACACACATCACATGTTGATCTAGCTTTTTTCAACTAAAATTATGAGATTGAGGTTTGTTGGTGATGGGAAAGGAGATCTAAGGTGTTTTTGGTGGAGATTTCACCCAGATTTGTGTTGTGGTTGTGATTTTGTCGATTTTACCGAAACCCTAAGGTATGAGGCTTATCTATCTAATATATTCACTAGAAATAGAAGCCTTGGTTTCAAGTAATTATTATTTTCCTAAAATTGGTTGTGATTATGATGTTCGAAGCTTGTTTTAAATTCATTTTGTGATAATATTTGGATTTTGTGGAAAATGGGTTATTGTGTGAAATGTTCTTTATTGTTGGAATTAAAAATATTGATTTTAAAATTGGTATCTTGAGATGATTTATAAAAATTGTTTGTTAAAATGGTTTTCAATAAAAGGGGTTGTTTTATTGAAATATAATTTTTCATGGATGATATCCTAAGGGATTTTTTATTTGTGGAATAGTTGTTGTATATTGTTGTGTCTTAGTGGGTGTATGTTCTAGTTTATTGTCTTAATGATTTTATTCATATGTTGGAAAGATGAGCAGTGGGTGGGTTTTACCACTATAAAAATGGGATTTATAGTAGATGTAAGGGCCACAATCAAGGATAAGTGGGAAGGAAGTACCACTATATTGGGAAAGTAGTAAATGGTCTTGGAAGGGATGTTCCACCATGATTTTTACTCTGGATTGTGTGTGTAAAACTTTATGGATATGTTTTGATTATGTGGGTGGATAATAAAGATGAAATTTTTGTTCAAATATGTGATGGTAAACTGGAATATGGCTTGTTTGTGGATTTCCCTTGGATTCTGTGGTTTTGGGTGCAAAATGTCTTGGAAAGGGTGTGTTTGGCTTGCTGAAAATTGTTGCACTGTTTGAGGTTTTATAAAAACTACTTTATATAAATGTGATAATGGTTCTATCCTATTGGAATTTGTAGGGAATTCATTTGTGGAAAACCTACTGAGTATTTTTACTCAACCCCCTATTTTATCTTTGTGGTGCTTTTACAGATGCGATATTCCAGGATACAGGTAAGGGCAAAGCATCTAATTTTTCTAGTGGTTAATTATGATGCTTGGGCAGTATTGTGGTTCTTGGAGCATGGATATTGGTGTGGAAATTTGGAGTGTTTCATGTTTTCCATTAGGTATTGTTTATGATTCTTTCGCTTGGTACTCTGATTTTGAGATTTCTGGGACTTAGTTGTATTGGTTTTTAGGAATTGTTATGGAAGCGTTTGGTTGTTTAGTTGTTTGGTTGTCTCTTAGTAATGTATCATCATGGGTTACTATGTTGAAATGCATCATGTAGTTGTGTTGGGTTGGTCAGTCGGTTTTATTCTAAGGTAAAATTGTTCCCCAATTGTTCCTAAATCCCCCAGCATTCTTTTCCATCCTTTGGAAACTTAGTAACATTGCCTAAGGCCAAGTAGCTTCTCATCGCCTTCTCAATTCAATAAGGAAGGGGTGGGGAGATACATATGAGGATGGAACACATACAATGTTATGATACATCCTTTCTTCATATACTATGTCTCAAATTGTAAGATAACAAAAATGATACTCTAATGCCATTTTATAAATCTCCATACAAGAAACCTAGTCATTAATTCAATTTTGATCACTACAAAATTGTAGGTTCACCACCACATATGATGGAGTTTGTTAAATAGTATCAAGAGTCCATAATTAACATTGGGAGACTATAATATTAGTATCATCATAGATAATAACATGTAAATATATGGCTTGATACTGATATCAGTTTAAGTATTATGATATGTATTTAATAGTCAACTATCAATAATATACAATAAAGATGTTCTATAGAAATAAAATATGAATACTCATTATAAAAACATGAAATGAATGGATAAACCACCAAGACATCCAAATAAAAAATTAAATTGAAGGCAAATTCAGGGGAGACTTAACTATTAAACCAGGTCCCTCTTCTAACTAGTTTACCATACCTCTATCTTGTTATTCCGTCCAAATATTATATTCAACCCACTAACTAAATTATAGACATAATGATCGACACAGACATGGGTACCCATGTAGGGTGTGATAAAAAAATATCAGTGGGGGACCACCAACAATGTTTAACTAATATACTTTAATATGTAGTATAGGTATGCAAGAAAAATAAACAAATAACATACATGAATTTTTGTTAGGTCATGATATTAAAACCAATAAACCTTGACACCTTACCACATCCACTTCAGTTAATGGTAGTGGGAGAAGTCATCGAACAACACAAGGGCCCCCCAGGTCCCATCACTTAGGAAAAGGACCAACAATTGAGTCCTGGCCACTATACACTCAATAAGGGTAGGGTCCCATACCAATTCTTAATCCCATATCCTATCTCATGTTTCCACCCTCTCATTCAGGTTTAGGTATCATTCTATGTCTCAAACCACCACCCTCTCACATGTTATGAGTTCCCATTCCACATCTTATGGCATTAGCCTCTTACTCTGGATAAGGTCTCATGTCACACCATATACCACCACCCACTCACTCAGGTGAGGTATCATTCCACATCTCATACAACCACTATTTCACTTAGCATTAGGTATGATATCTACCCATTATACTCAATTATATCAATTATAACCTATTACTGTACAATATCTAGTAAGGATTCAAACCACCTTATTACACCACCATTGATAACAATTTTCAATAGTCTCACTCAACCACACCCATGCACAACACCCTTCTTTGACATTACCAGACCCCTAAGGCCACTGAGTACTCACAGTATATTTATTGACTATATTAATGGACTCCTAATTACCCTCTATGTATTGACCAATCCATCATAACACTTTTCAATACTTCCCATGTTTTATGCCAATAAGGGGTTTAAGATAATGCCAAACTTTCTATTTATTGAGTGGTATCACTACCAGAAGTTCATCTAAGCCAAGACCAACAAAGTTCTTACCATAACCTAGGAAATAGTTTTACATCAACATATCCCAAACATAAACCCACCAAAAGGTCATACCATAATTAGAACCCATCAATTATACACCAACCATATTATATATGAAAACTGTGTTAGGGATTATTCACTTATACAACTAATAACTCTCTTAGAAGGGATTATTTAAACCCAAGGGATCCACATCACTATCAACCAATCTATAGAGATGGGCTTTAACATCTATAAGGAACACCTAACACCATGTTTATACAATTTCCCTATCCTCCCAACTACCCAAACCTTTATCTAAAGCCTTTATCAAAAGAGAATACTATAACTATCTTACTTGATCTCAATGTGATTCATTCAACACCATTTACCATATTCTAAATCACCATAAGGTATGTTAAACCATAAAAAAGGTTTTTCACCTTGAAGGTATAGTAATTGACCCCCTATAACTCATATATGTCTTTGGAAAGGTAAGATTTTGTCATTTTCTCTAGGAAAAAATAAATGGTGCTTTTACAGATATACAATTTTTAAGGGTTAATGATGTACTTATAAGAAGGTCACTTGCTAAAAAATTGACCAAGGATGACATTTTAGACCGTTCCTTATCCGGGTTGTCTTATTATTAAATTTTTATGATTTTTAAATTAATTAATAAAATATTGGTTAACATTAAATATCCTTAAAGCTATTTTTAGGACCATTCACATAATTTAACTTTAAAAACATCAAGATAATAAAAGATTTTGAATATAAATTTCTAAACTATAACTTGATATTCATAAATATATATATATAATTCTTGGAAAACCTTAATATATAAAAAAACATATCATTTTTAATTTTTTTTAAAATCTTTTACTTGATTTTCCTACTACCTGCACAAGCTTTGTATCGATGTTCCCTAAGAATTTTAGATAATTATAAAATCATTTAAAATTAATAAAAAATTTAAAACATAAATTTAATTTATTAATCACAAATATTATGATATTTAACCATTTATAAATTATTCTTAGCCTTTAAAGTCATGAAAAGTTATCAAGAGAGTGAGAGTGACATTTTTATAAATATTAATTTTATAATACAAAAAAGCAATGTCATAACCAATGAAAGTTAAAAAATAGAAAAACTAAAAAATATTGGATAATTGATGGTATAAATACACTCATAAAATCTATTTTAGTCAGGTTTTTCTTGTATTTTTTGTCTTATCTCTTATTTTAACCCCCCTTATTAACCCCTTTAACCCTTACCGTGGAGACTAATTTTTTCCATAGTAACTATTCATTATGAACAAAAATTAAATGAACCATATTAAATATCTTTAATATAATTTTTAAATATATTTAATCCATTTTATAATATTAAATTTCTATAACTGATTAAAATTGCCTTAAATATAAGTTGGAAACTGGAAATAAAAACAGTTTTTAGAAAAATATTCTTTTAAGCGTAAAACAATATACACCCAAATCATGTATAGAATTCATCGCCATGACATATATTGGTGTATGAATAAAAAACTTAGAGTTATTTGAATTTAATTCAAATAAAAAACTGAATCTTTCCTTGTAAATACTTAATTAATGAAAAGTATACAAAATAGTTCTTTTATTAGAATAAAACATCATTTAGGTTCTAAAAAGTTAAACATGAGTTTCTAAATTCAAAAAAAATACTTTTAAATGATATATTTTAGTTATTATATATATATAAAAATAAATATCTTCAATAAAAAAATTAATAAAAATTAAATTCATTATTAAATAATAATGATGTCAGAAAAGTGGCAGTATTTGTAAAAATTATTTTTAACTATTCACAAAAAAATAAAACATTTTAGAAAAATTCCAAAAATTCACCCTAATAAACTTTTGATATGATTAATTAAAAAAAGAAATTTATTTAACAAAATTAAATTTATAAAATTCATAAAGTTATATTTTAAATGAAAATAAAAAAGAAAATAAAACCAACTTTTATAGGAAAATGGAATTTGTAAACATCAAGTTTTCTTAAGATTGTTTCATATTAATCAAAAATGGTGTTAATTTATTTTTTTCAAATTGTATATTCATAATTTATTTATTTTTACCTAAAATTTTAATAAATTAGTATTCAATTTAGTTTGATAACACAAATATCAGAATCAATTAAATAAGATATATATTTAAATTAATACAAACTAAAATATTATGGTGTTACAATTGAAATAGAAATTAAGTTTCCATGGTAAAGGTAAAATGTGATAAAAAGTGTTAAAAAGTGATAAATACTTAAAATATCATGAAAATTTTTATTTAGATACTATAGATGAGTGGATTCATGAACCATATCCATTATTTTCCAATTTTTATCCACTTTCCTTTTTAAAATGAAAACCCTATATATTTAGGAATGAATATTTATGGAATCTAAACTCAAAAGTCACTTATAAAAGGACCCTTCATATATCCCTTCTAAAACAATTATTTCCTTTAGTTGTGTCTTCAATACCCGACCACATTTCAATAAATAAATTTTTACTGCACTTTTTAAAAGCTATGTTCCCAATGAGTAAGCATAAATCCTTCATTCTGAAGGAACCCATTTTGAGAAGGAGAGAATTCATCAAAGTATGTACCATGTTCCTCACCTTCATTTTAAATTGTCTTTTTATAAGATCCCATATTTATGAAACATTTCCTATTCGTTTTTATAGTATTATATATATCAATAGGGTAACTTAACCCTTTTTCTTTATCAATTTATAAGTTAAATTATTGAAAATTATGTTTTTAAAAAAAATTCTTTTGCCTTATACAGATCGTTGTCCATGAGTAAAGGTATACCTATTTACCTTTTTGTAGTGGATTTTTTGAACTCTAAAAAAATATAAACCACTTTTTCCATGACCTCTGTAAATTTTAGGCCATTTTTACATATTCTATGTTAAGTTAGCTTCTTTATTCTTATAGATGTATCAAGGTAACCTCATATTTGCAAACCATGGGTAAGGATCCTTATATTATGTAAGAATCAATCCTTCATATTTTAATTTTCATTTCACCTATATTTAAATGTTATTGTGTGTTTTTAAATATCACATAAATATCCTTATAGTTGTTTGAATATTACATAAGGTTCAACTAAAAATTTTAGTACTTATGTTATGGTAACCGACTGAAAAATTGTAAAATCATATCTACCTAATATGATTTTTATGTGTTTCATATAAGTAGTTTTTTTTATTAAAATTCCATCCCCCCCCCCCCTCTTTTGACTTGTAAAATTTTTTTTATGTAAATTATGGAAATTAAAAGACGAATTGGTGGTTTTGAATATGTTAAGATATTTTAATGAGATCAGTAAACCTTCTTTAAAATTAGGATTCTTGAATGAGTTTATGTGAGGAATTAAAATGGAAACTAAAATTAAATGTAAATTAAATATAAGTTTTCATCTATTTTACTATTTCTATTTTATAGCTCTCTATTTTTCTTAAAACAAGAGATTCTTCGTTCCCTCTTCTTCTTTTCCTTCTTCCTATTGAGTTTGGGTGATCAAAAACTAATAATTTGAGTCTTACAAGTCTTATAAAAATCACTCCCATCCATCCTATGAATTTCCAGACCAACACACACACCACTCTCTCTCTTGTTCTTGGTAAAACGTTCTTGAATAGTATTCTGATAGGTAGGGGATCTTTTTATCTCAATATTATTTTATATATAGTCTGTGTAATTACCATGCTTTTGATTCCATTGTTTAACTAAATGGGGTTAAGATTAATCATACATTAATTTTAAAATAGAATTTGATTAATAATGTTTAATTAAATATCTATAAATCATATAGAAAAGATAACCAATTCAAATTTACTACAATGAATATCTTAGGATTATTTTTAATTCAATAATATAGTTAAAAATTGTACTTCATGCTAAAAATAGGATTATCCTTAGAATCTATAAAATCACATGGTGAAATTTATTATTAATATTGTTAATAATATTTTCAACATTGGATTTTAGAGATATAACATACATAATAATAATTTTTATAATTTTAGAAATATAATGATTATCTTGTGTAGTTTAGATAATATTTAAAAATATGTAAATCACATACCACTTAAATTATTTTATTTTTTATAATAATCACATGTTGCAGCATTAAACTGCTTAATAATTTATTGATGAGAATAATTCATGAATTTTTATAATTGAAATAGGGATTATATCATGTTAAATAGAATTAATATTTCATGATATGTTGTTCAAGATAAATGGTTGGATTTGTGATCACATGTAATTTATGATATCCTGATGCTTCTACTTGTTATTTATATATACTATTATTTATATTTAGAAATTCTTTTTGAGTTACTATATAACATGTTTAATATTCCATAAATTAATTAACAATATAAATTGGGATGAAGTTATAATTAAAGGAAGAGGCACAAGTAGAATAACTACTACTCATATTGGATATGATTAATCATGATAATAATGTGTGAATCACATTTATGTTAATTTATAACTATTATTAGCTAGTTCCTAAGGTTTACTTATTTTGGAAAACCTATTCATAATAACCAGTTAATCAAATATGGAATTTAAAAGGTTGATTGTTAAATAATATATATTTAGTACAGAATGAGTTTGTTCCTTGTTACGGGAGTGTTAAATGCCCCGATTCCATGACCTTAGATCCTTATCCTATGTGAGATTAATATATATTAAATGTATTGTAACGCCCTAAGCCCAGCTACCCAGATTCGGTGCATTACTTAGTAACATTGGAATTATCACAAAAGATCAAGTCTTGAAAGACCGATTAGTTTAGTAGCCTTGGAAACACTAGATACATTCATAAATCTTACATTACATCATAAAGTGAAAAACTAATAACAAAGTCTTCATAGTCCACACTCATATCCTCTTCTGACTATCCCTACAGGTCATTCATAAAATACTTCTTCACATCCTGGAAAATATTAAAACATTGAAAGGGGTGAGCTCAGATGCTCAGTAAGGATAACAATATTGCGGAAGCTTTCATAAATAAACATTAACATTTAAGGCAATGTATAACTAAAACAAAATCCTTTTTAAACTTGAACTTAAGCATAATATGGAAAAAATAAAATTAAATAATGCCATTTACTTTCTCACATGGATATTCTACTAGTCGAATAATCACATGCAATATTAATAACCACTTTCATAATGAGGGAATGTATAATGCCAGACATACTGAAACATTTTGTCAAGGCCTCGGCCAAGACGTCTAAAATGATTAAGGCCTCGGCCAAAACCAGAAATCAAATTGGGAAAGGGCCTCGTCCAATTCCACGTCTAGTTGTCTCATGAGACCTACTGATGCATCGAGGAGCTATAGCAGGCTCCACCCGTCACTTACTAAGTCCAATGCATTCCTCATATGAATAGGTTTAAACATATCATAAACCATAACATAATCGTATCAAATAAAACATGCATAAAGGAAACATAACATTTCCAAATTTCAATCACAAGATATAAATACAACACATTGATATAATAAAAACACTTTCAAAACCATTTTCAATACCAAAATAAAAGAAAAGTAAAACATGGTATTTATTTTTCTTTTAAAAAAAAGGTATGGCTTGTAGAGGAAACCGAAACTCAAATAATGGTCACGGCGGCAGAGAAGTCATTGTCGCCGCATACGTACGACAAAAACATCCCCTTTTTTCGTTTAGTAAATGCTTCGTATAAAAATATTCCTTTTGAATAAACGTAAAAGTCAAAGGGGTTTATACACCGTATAAAAGAAAGTTGTGTGTAAAACTAAATATGAATCAATGAAAGGAGATTGAGAAGAAGTCCTTAAAAAGATAATTTTTAAAATAAAATAGATCTATTATGTTTATTAACTATAGGTACACATAAAGAAATTAAAAATACAAAATAGGACATAATAATATCATGACATAATTTGAAAGTAGGAGATTAACCCAAAGAACGGAAATTGGGTTAAGAAATTCCCTTACCTCGTGTCTGACTTGACTCAACCTTTCTTTAACCTCCTGAATAATAAACTATAGTTAATATATACCTTATTAAGAACCATTTTTAATTTCATTATCCTTTTTATATCAGTTATTACAATGTTATGAACATTATGTAATTATTTAAGTTAATAACGGTCGTTTTGTCGATCTTTGGTACTTGAGTCAACAATAAACTTCTTATAATTACAAGTTGTTTATGTGGTAGAATATCCATTATCTCCAGAATTATATTCATGATTTATATGTCATATATATCATATATATCCAGTATATACATTCATTTATTACGTAACATTTAGAGGTAAGAAATGAAATGCACCGTTCATGGAGACGGTAAGTCGTACGTACGCATGAACGCTACTTTCATTTCTATTTCTTATTTAATGGAATTAAATCATAATGATATAAATGTATAATATAATTCCAGTATAATATAGTGTATAATACCATTTACTCCATCCTTTATACATCCCACATATGGCATTAACGATTCAAATCACTTTGAGGGGGTGGTAGTCCGCACTTCATAAAATGAAATTATCGCGTTTTACCCATAATGGAAATCATAAAGTATGCCATAAATGAGAAATACAGAAGAATAAGTAAAACCTAAACATATTATATATCATATATAAATATAGTTACATCTTAATGGCCACCTTTGAAGGTGTTATATGAGTGTTGAACAATCATCGTTTCGTGAGGCAGAAATTCGCCATCCACAGAAACCGTATGTTCTTTAACCATTAGATGTAGTTGTGTGTAAGTGTAGCTCGAATCCTTCTTATAACAACATCCTAGTATACTGAGGATACTTGTGTTGTTACAAATGAAATGAATAAAAATATTTTAGGTGTTTGGGGATGAAAAATAAAACAAAACAACATTAGAGAAGACATTACCTCAAAATCGGGTAACTCTTTTTGATTTGAGCCAAAGGCTTCCTTGGGAAGAGTTCTACCCAAAGTGAGGCATCTAGTAGTAAGAGGGGGAAGTTTGGAGAGTATTTGGGCAGAGGTTGGCCGAGCCAAATGGCTTGAAAGTGTGAATGAGGTGGTAGTGGTGGGGGCCTTTTATAAGTGGAGAGGAGGGGCACTTTTGGAAAGTAATGAAATTTTATTCTATTATACAATGCTTTTAGAATTATAAAGGTCCCACACTTGTATAATTCGAGGCTAAGGTGATAAGGGTTATATATATCCTCATCAAATAGGTTTTTGACATGTGTAGGTCTTAGATATTACATTATCTTTCCATTTTATTTAAATCGTTAAATAATGAGGTCATCGCTTCATCATCATGATGTCATATATAATTTAAATTATTTAATGTCTAAAAATTATAAAAAAAATACTATGATGTAGGAAATCTTTTTATCTTTCTAATGAATATTTATAGTCAAAATTTGGACTTGTGTAACCCCACTTAAAAACTATTTTAGTAGAACAACTCATGTTTGTGTCAATTTAATTTTAACATTAAATAAATATATATTAATGTCATTTTCCAACCAAAGTAGCTCCATGGGGTCCCCAAGTTGACCCATGGGTTTTCTTGGTCAGCCATGACTCATCCAATAGGATTAGGACAAGTTTCAAGCTCATCTCATATTATTAAAACATTTTTTTTACCTTAAACTACACTAATTACCTCTAATCGCGATTTAGAACTTAAAAGTTACTATTCACCAAAAAATTATTTTAATCTCATTGAACAACATTTTACTTCTTAATGACAACCATGTATGTCGGATTTTTTAAAATCAAATCACAGAAGTGGTAATATTTCATTTAAATGAAAAATCAGTTATTTAACTACCACTTAGTGGTTTCACTATTCATCAAAAATTGAAGTTTTTCAGAACAATGCCAAAATTTCACCCTAATCTATAATTGATATTCTGAATTCAAAAATGATGTCTATTTTACAAAATTCCAAACATATAAGTTGCATTAATTAATTTTATAATTAATTCCTGTTGTCACAACAATAGCGTGTTTTTAAGAAACAATTTATATCAAAAGATTGGCAATTGTTTATGTCCAATTTCAATGTTAAATTAGTTCTAATGACCACCATTGGATAAAATGGTAAAAATATATTCTAATTATACTTTAAAACCACTAAATAGTATAATTTATCACTATAAATTATTTTGATTAAAAAATTTGTTTCTAAGTAATTTTCACTATTCATAAAAAATTGGATGTTCTCAGAAAATTACAAAAAATTCAACTTTGGATAATTTCGATATTACGAATACAAAAATGAAGTCCATTTTGAAATATAAAATTTATATAATTTTAAAAAGTGGTTATTACTATTCATAATGGCTACTTTGATTAGTCGCGGTGTTTTAGAACTCCAAGTTGCGTACAATGCAAGCTATTGCATTATTGAATGAGAAGCGTATCGTGGAGGCTCAGGGTGTTACATTCTCCCCTCCTTCAATAAATTGCGTCCTCTCAATTTGAAATTTTTCTTTGAAAATAAAAGGTTGAAAAGATAAAATACCTTTGAGGAAAACCCACATCGGAAATAAGATTAATAAAATTTAGCCTTAATAAGAGGGAAAGGGAAATGAAAAAGTCACCACCCAATTATGATCTCGATTAGGAGAACATTGGTGGCAATTAGAGACATGTAATTGGAGGAAAAACGTAAATATTTGTAGGGAGTGATTAAGGTCATCAATTACAATCAACTGTCAAATTGAGGGCCTCAAATCCTTCAATCTATGTTGATTTAAAATATCATCAGATCAACAAGACATAAGGTATTAGGATAACACATTTTTTTGTTTTAATATCCCTTTACTAAAGTTTAAGAATTAATTTATTCATTGAATAAGAGATAGGTATATATATATTTATGCTTGACAATTAGAGTTTCAACCTTCAACTCATCTTTCACTCAAAAAGATAATAAAACTCAAAAATATTATACTTATCCTAATTGTATAAGGTTCTAAATGTTAACACATACCATTTAGATTAGTAAAATTATTTTGTAATAACTAGGGACTTCCTGTAGGCTAGTGGTAGGAAATAAAGGCATGTCGCACTATGACTGTGGGTTCGATTCCTGCAGCTTTGTCTGACGCGACGGGTTATGCCCCACCCTGTAGGTTGTCCTTTTCCTAAAAATATAGTATCATAATATTCCAAAAATAATCTTCATAAATTTTTTAACCTTAAACAATACTATCCAAAGATCAACTTAATCCACTCCAACCTTTATAGTTATCCAAAATACCTCTGTCCAGACTTTCTCTAAAAGGTCTCTTAATTCCAAAATCAATTTATCAGATTCCCCAAACAAAGTAAAGTTTCTCTTATTGTCACATACTAAAAATATAATTACCTTCATCATATTAAAACCTTACTGAAATCAAAAAGTACTGCAGTACAATCCTTATATATATATCACATTATTCTAATAACTAGAATATAATCCATGAGTCCAAAAACACCAATACATTAGTTATTCTTCTTCAACTGTAGTAACAGCATAATATTGTCCTTGATCCCTTGGCCTTTTCTGAGGTAAGTTTCCCTGATGCTTAGGACATTCATTTTCATAATGACCCATTTCTCTACAATTGTAGCATTCAACTTTGATAGCCTCTTTCTTTCCCTTGCAATCACGAGCCCGGTGACCCTTTTCTCCACATTTATAACAAACTCCCATTCCTTTTAGGCAAGTACCAGGGTGATTCTTCCCACAATTATCACATAATGGAAAATCATTCTTTCCCTTTTTGCCTTTATCTGTCTCTTGTTCCACCGTTCTCTTCTTCTCTTGCTTTACTTTGTTGTCATAAGACTTAGAGAATTCCTTTTTTGTCTTGATAGCACATGAGACAATATCTTCGTATGATGAGAAGGATTGTGATACTAAAGCTCGATGGAGAAATGGTTTTAACCCATCAAAGAAACGATCAATCTTACTCCTTGGGTTACATATATAATCGGCAGCATGCCTCGCTAACCTTGTAAATTTAGCCTCATACTTTGCGACATTCTCATCCTCCTTCTGCCTCAGACTCAGAAATTGCCTTTCCATATCTGCTCGATGGTCACGAGGAAAGTATTTTTCTAAGAAAATCTCTTTGAACTCCCTCCATTCCATATTCGATAAGTCATCATCTTCCTTTTTGTTTTGAATCAGTGACCACCACTGATCGGCATCTCCAGTGAGGCGGTAAACTGCCATGACAACCTTCTCCCCTTCGCTACTCCCCAAGGCTTGGAATTTTTTCTCTAAGGAGTTTATCCATTGCTCATCTACTAACGGATTTGTACCCCCATTAAATGTTGGTGGTTGTTGCCTCATGAAGCGGTCTAACATTGATCCTCCACGTTGTGGATCAGGGTGATCCATACGAGTAAGGTTATTATCCATAACTTGAGTGAGTTATCCCAGTATGGTAATAAGTTGATCAGCACCAGTTGTATCTCCAGATCCACAATAATTATCTTGAGCAGGAGGGAAATCCCTACACGGAGTGCGTGCATTGATACGGTTTCCATTCCTTCCACTAGGCACCATTTCTAAACAATGGCATAAACTAGATTAGTTTATGAATCAAAATACATAATTCCATACTTGTAAAATACTTAACATAAATTGAACTATTTATGGATATAATCCATAATCATAAAAAGGTTTTATTTGAGGAATTATATACTCATAACTATTCATAGTGGTTTCTAAAGAAAATGAGAATTATCCTAAGCATATCCCCCGGGAGTGTCATAACCAAGAGTGCAGCAAGGCCCGTTGTCGTGCACCAGTTTCCGTTCGAGTCTAGCTCAAAGCGGTGTTTTTAGGTTTTACCCCTAGGTACATCTGTGCCAGAGCCGCCTCAACCTGCTCGTATCCAGACAGGGATGTATTGCTCGGAAAACTCACAAAATCTATACAATAACAAAATTCTAGGAAGTTCTTCTATACTAATCCTCAAAGTCTATCTTTGGGATATGTGCTCTAATCAGAGTTTATCTAAATCTGGCTTCCAAGGTTAGTACTAAACTACCTCTGATACCAACTGTAATGCCCCGAGCCTAGCTACCCAGAGTCGGTGCATTACTTCGTAACATTGGCATGATCAAAAAAGATCAAGTCTCGAAAGACCGATTAGTTTAGTAGCCTTGGAAACACTAGATACATTCATAAATCTTACATTACATCATAAAGTGAAAAACTAATAACAAAGTCTTCATATTCCACACTCATATCCTCTTCTGACTATCCCTGCAGGTCATTCATAAAGTACTTCTTCACATCCTGGAAAATATTAAAGCATTGAAAGGGGTGAGATCAGATGCTCAGTAAGGATAACAATATTGCGGAAGCTTTCATAAATAAACATTAACATTTAAGGCAATGTATAACTAAAAAAAGCCTTTTTAAACTTGAACTTCAGCATAATATGGAAAAAATAAAATTAAATAATGCCATTTACTTACTCACATGGATATTCTACTAGTCGAATAATCTCATGCAATATCAATAACCACTTTCATAATGAGGGAATGTATAATTCCAGACATTCTGAAACATTTTGTCAAGGCCTCGGCCAAGACGTCTAAAATGATTAAGGCCTCGGCCAAAACCATAAATCAAATTGGGAAAGGGCCTCGGCCAATTCCACGTCTAGTTGTCTCATGAGACCTACCGATGCATCGAGGAGATATAGCGGGCTCCACCCGTCACTTATTAAGTCCAATGCATTCCTCATATGAATAGGTTTAAACATATCATAAACCATAACATAATCGTATCACATAAAACATGCATAAAGGAAACATAACATTTCCAAATATCAATCACAAGATATAAATACAACAAATTGATATAATAAAAAAACTTTCAAAACCATTTTCAATACCAAAATAAAAGAAACGTAAAACATGGTATTTATTTTTCTTTTAAAAAAAAGGTATGGCTTGTAGAGGAAGCCGAAACTCAAATAATGGTCACGGCGGCGGAGAAGTCGTTGTCTCCGCATACGTACGAAAAAAACATCCCCTTTTGTCATTTAGTAAACGCTTCGTATAAAAATATTCCTTTTTAATAAACGTAAAAGTCAAAGGGGTTTATACACCGTATAAAAGAAAGTTGTGTATAAAACTAAATATGTCTCAATGAAAGGAGATTGAGACGAAGTCCTTAAAAAGATAATTTTTAAAATAAAATAGATCTATTATGTGTATTCACTATAGTTACACATAAAGAAAGTAAAAATACAAAATATGACATAATAATATCATGACATAATTTTAAAGTAGGAGATTAACCGAAAGAATGGAAATTGGGTTAAGAAATTCCCTTACCTCGTGTCTGACATGACTCAACCGTTATTTAACCTCCTGAATAATAAACTAGAGTTAATATATACCTTATTAAGAACCATTTTTAATTTCATTATCCTTTTTATATCACTTATTACAATGTTATAAACATTATGTAATTATTTAAGTTAACAACGGTCGTTTTGTTGATCTTTGGTACTTGAGTCAACAATAAACTTCTTATAATTACAAGTTGTTTATGTGGTAGAATATCCATTATCTCCAGAATTATATTCATGATTTAGATGTCATATATATCATATATATCCATTATATACATTCATTTATTACGTAACATTTAGAGGTAAGAAATAAAATGCACCGTTCATGGAGATGGTAAGTCGTACGTACGCATGAACGCTACTTTCATTTCTATTTCGTATTTAATGGAATGAAATCATAATGATATAAATGTATAATATAATTACAGTATAATATAGTATATAATACCATTTACTCCATCCTTTATACATCCCACATATGGCATTAACGATTCAAATCACTTTGAGGGGGCGGTAGTCCGCACTTCCTAAAATGAAATTATCGTGTTTTACCCATAATGGAAATCATAAAGTATGCCATAAATGAGAAATACAGAAGAATAAGTAAAACCTAAGAATATTATATATCATATATAAATATATTGACATCTTAATGGCCACCTTTGAAGGTGTTATATGAGTGTTGAACAATCATCGTTTCGTGAGGCATAAATTCGTCATCCACAGAAACCGTATGTTCTTTAACCATTAGATGTAGGTGTGTGTAATTGTAGCTCGAATCCTTCTTATAAAATCATCCTAGTATATTGAGGATACTGGTTTTGTTACAAAATAAATGAATAAAAAGAATTTAGGGGGTTGGAGAAGAAAAATAAAACAAAACAACATTAGAGAAGACATTACCTCAAAATCGGGTAACTCTTTTTGATTTGAGCCAAAGGCTTCCTTTGGAAGCGTTCTGCCCAAAGTGAGGCTTCTAGGAGTAAGAGGGGGAAGTTGGGAGAGTATTTTGGCAGAGTTTGGCCGAGCCAAATGGCTTGAAAGTGTGAATGATGTGGTAGTGGTGGGGGCCTTTTATAAGTGGAGAGGAGGGGCACTTTTGGAAAGTAATGAAATGTTATTCTATTATACAATGATTTTCGGATTCTAAAGGTCCCACACTTGTATAATTATAGGATAAGGTGATAAGGGTTCGAAATCTCCTCATCCAATAGGTTTTGGACATGTTTAGGTCTTAGATATTACATTATCTTTCCATTTTATTTAAATCGTTAAATAATGAGGTCATCGCTGCATCATCATGATGTCATAAATAATTTAATTTATTTAATGTCTAAAAATTATAAAAAAAACTACTATTATTTAGGAAATCTTTTTATCTTTCTAAATAATATTTATAGTCAAAATTTGGACTTGTGTAACCCCACTTAAAAACTGTTTTAGTAGAACAACTCATGTTTGTGTCAATTTAATTTTAACATTAAATAAATATATATTAATGTCATTTTCCAACCAAAGTGGCTCCATGGGGTCCCCAAGTTGAACCATGGGTTGTCTTGATCGGAAATGACTCATCCAATAGTAGTAGGACAAGTGTAAATCTCATCTCATATTATTAAAACATTATTTTTACCTTAAACTACACTAATTACCTCTAATCGCGATTAAGAACTTAAAAGTTACTATTCACCAAAAAATTATTTTAATCTCATTGAACCACATTTTAATTCTTAATTACCACCATGTATGTCGGATTTTTGAAAATCAAATCACAGAAGTGGTAATATTTCATTTAAACGAAAAATCAGTTATTTAACTACCACTTAGTGGTTTCACTATTCATCCAAAATTGAAGTTTTTCAGAACAATGCCAAAATTTCACCCTAAGCTATAATTGATATTCCGAATTCAAAAATTATGTCTATTTTACATAATTCCAAACATATAATTTTCATTAATTAATTTTATAATTAATTCCTGCTGTCACAACAATAGCGTGTTTTTAAGAAACAATTTATATCAAAAGATTGGCAATTGTTTATGTCCAATTTCAATGTTAAATTAATTCTAATGACCACCATTGGATAAAATGGTAAAAATATATTCTAATTATAATTTAAAACCACTAAATAGTATAATTTATCACTATAAATTATTTTGATTAAAAAATTTGTTTCTAAGTAATTTTCACTATTCATAAAAAATTGGAAGTTCTCAGAAAATTACAAAAAATTCAACTTTGGATAATTTCGATATTACGAATACAAAAATGAAGTCCATTTTGAAATATAAAATTTCTATAATTTTAAAAAGTGGTTATTACTATTCATAACGGCTACTTTGATTAGTCACGGTGTTTTAGAACTCGAAGTTGCGTACAATGCAAGCTATTGCATTATTGAATGACAAGCGTATCGTGGAAGCTCGGGGTGTTACATGTATGCTTTATTTATGGATTTAGAGTCTTGTTTTTTCATTGATAATTTCATTTGGTTGGGAACCTTCCATGATAAATCGGCTATGAGCCTAGGGCTGTAAAGAAGGATGATTCTAGTGATAGTGGGATAGAACCTTCTAAGAGAAATGGTGTGGGAATGACTCTGGGGTGGAAGATATGAGTTTAAAGTGATTCTTAAAAATTTATATGTTTAGTCTTTCTTGATTATTTCTTTAGGTCCAAGTGGATAGACATTATAGATATAATCATTTTACAACTTCTTGATGTAGTTCCATGTTTTGAACTACAAGTGTGTATTTGAAGTGCTATCTTAGGCTAAGTCCTAGAGTACCCAATTAATTCTAAAATGATAATTAAAATAATAAGTAAATGGTGTTGTTTCCTGATGTTTACAAATGAGGATTACATACTTGAGAATATATATGTATATATATATAATTAATAGTCCCTTTAACACTTGGATTAAAAGATTAAAATCTATGTTTTGGAAATTGAGGATGGAATAATATTAAATAATTGATAATGAATTAATTAATATGGAATTTAATTTTTTGTCTATTTCCTTGAGACCTAGTCCATATTAGTGATAGTCTGGAGTCCTAAATGATGATAGTGGAAGATGAGTCTAAGTTTAGGTAGTTTCCCTTGGTGTGTATTTTCATGATATTATTATATTATTTCATATTTCATACAATTAACCACCCACATTGGTAGATAAACTACTACCAAAATGTTTTGAGAGGTTATTTTCTCTATCATCTTGTATGGTAAGGGAATGACTGGATGACTCCACCCCCCCCCCCAAATCTCCCTCTAGATATAGATAAGTAGGCATATCTTGGGATATAATGGCTTGTGGAATAGGGTGTGTTCCTACCCATGATATTATGGATTATGGTTATGTTATACCATTATGTGTGGGTTGTAATGGATTGAGTTATAGCACATACTTGTATCCAAAAATAGTAGTTTGAGCTTCCCATATATTTCATGTATGGGATGTGATGACTTGAGGTATAATGAACATACATAGGCTATAGTGGATTCTAGTCATACACTTTGTTACTACTTAGTTATAATGGTGATGAGATTTAATGTTGTACAAGATGAAGTAATGGCTATGATACAACTACATAGGGTGAAATATGACTTCATATAATTAATGAACATAGAAAATATCCATTGGGATGTGAGAGAGACAAACTAGTGGATAATTTGAAGTGGGGTTCCTTCACATAGACACACAAAGATATATATATATATATATATATATATATATATTCGTTTTATATTGATTGGTTTACATCTATGTGTTTCTAGGTGAGTGATTCATAGTGATGTTTGGAAACTAATATTTCTTATTTAGGTTATGAGTTAGTTTAATTTTTCAATTCACTCGGCTTTAGTATGCTTCTTTCACTTTTTTCATGAAAACTTTTAGTGGGGATCCTACTGAGTATACATTTTATTCTAAACCTATGTATATATAAACTATTTTTATAGTCCATAGGAGATGGTTGTTAATCTATCTAGGAGATAGTAGCTTGATGAGATATTGAAGTGCTATTGGATCTATGTGGTCACTGCCAAGGAATTATTTTTTGTATTTGTAGTTTTCCTTTCGGTTGTATCTAGTTTATATATGAAATAAAATGTATTGATATTACTTCCTTTATTTATTAATTTTTTTGTTTGGGTTTTTCTTTTCCTTATATCTCCAACTCCTTAAACTTATATAGAGGGTAATGTCTCTAATGTGCATGATTTATATACCCTTGATGCTAGTCACCAAATTTTGGCCTACTGGAGCCATGATTGGTGTATCAGTATATTTATTTCTTTTTTATTGTCCCAATAGGGGTACCTTTAGAAGGAGGGGGTCAGGATAGAGTGTTATATAAATTTATAGTTGAGTGATATGATTTATTTTATAGTTAGGAACTTGTGAGGATGCATAAGTTGGTAGGGAAATTTTCAGGAACCAACTTGATTCATCCCTCTATCAGACGCCCAACCCAATTTACAAAAAAGGCTTTAAGGGAGTTCATGATCCCCATGGGTTGTCACAAGTTTTTGGGAATCTTAAAAATTAAAATTGGTAATGATTTCCCCTATTAAACAATTAATTAATATATTACTTGAAAATAAATCAAATTTCATAATGACTTGTTCGTACATCATATGTCCACACCCGAGAAAAATAAGAAAAACAGCAACCTAATATCAAAATTAGTAAAGTAATAAATAGTAGTGGACACCAAAAACCTCCCTCTCAATTTAGTCTCCCTCTCCTAAAAGACAAATATTCCCATCCAATTGATTTTATTCTCCCACCATCAGTTATATCTATCCCCTCCCCTATTCATAAAAAACGGTAAAAGCCAAGGTGGACAATTTGTTAAAAGAAACTAAGATAAAAACATACATATCTTCTTGTTATTATAAAAGTCACTACCCATCAATAGAATATACAAAAAACCAGAAGTTAAATAATAGAAAAACTAAATCTATAAACTAAGAAATGATATAGATATAGGCATGAGCATAAAAATTCTCAGTAGGGATTCAAAAAGAAAACCATGCCCTATACCATTCCTCTAAATAGAAAACCATTTCATACTATTTTGAAAATATAAGTATATAAAAATAATTTTTTTATTTATTTTCAAAAAAAATACACCAACAAATGCTTTATAGAAACCATTTTTCTTCATTGACTTCTAAAACCATTTTCCAAAGAATGGGTGGTTTTCCAATAAACCACTTATAAGAAGTGGTGGGTTAATAAAGTAAGATTCTCAAAATAATCATAACAATAAAGGAAATATAAATAGGTGCTACAAAATAGAGGGAAGAAAAACAAGCTTTTTATTATTTTAGACATGTAAAGGAAACTAAGGAAAATCACATTAAAAAAATAGTAACTTAGAAACATGAGTAAATGAGAGGAAGCACCATGGGAAACCCCTAAGTAGCTAAGTCAGTGGATTTCTTGGTACATATTATCTCGGTTATCAAACATATAAATATCACCTCATTTCCATTAGTTGTTGCATAGGATGAACCTAATTTCCAACAATAATGGTCTTTGTCAAATCATTTAGTTAGTGTTGCATCATAATCCTTCTAGTGAGACCATGTTGAGGCCCGATCAGATCACCTATCTACTAGACCTAGATAGCCAACCTAGGTTGATAGTAATCCAATTTTCCATTCCCATAACAAAAATACAAAAGGTATTTTTTCTATAAAAATAAAATCTCAATCTCACAAAAATTTAGAGCAAGAATACAACAACACCTCACCTCCCTACACTACCAATGTAAATCCCCTTTTACTAAAAATCATACCAGCCTTCCAATAATATCAAATTTGAGTCAAAAAATACATAAAATCATGGGTTTCCATTGGAGTTCACCTCAATTCTTGAAAAACGTTAAAAAGTACCAATCATAAATCATCACTTCAAAACAAACACCATTCATTTGGAAAACCACTTTTAAATGATAGCTTCCCAAATTCTAAAGACACTATTTACACTTAGAAATATTTGAACCTAAATATATATTTAAATACCCCTTAACCCATTGTACATATTCACCCAAACTTGTGTGAAAATGTAAAAAGAGGATACCTATATATATGTGTGTGTGTGGATATGTGAATAAGTCATATTTAACAAGGTGAGAAAGAAATAGAAAAAAAATTATGTTCTTTGGAAACCAAATATGACACTTAGAATTTATGGAAAAACATATAAAATTCCAAAAAATACTTATATATTTCAAAATCACACATTTAAAACCATTTGTAAATAAATTATAACACCCAAGATTATTATCATTTCAAACATATTAAAAAACGTGATTTAATAAAAGAAATCCCATGGTGAAAACTTTTAAAAATTATGAATGTCAAGAGAAAACCCATTCCAATCAACCCAACCATTTAGAAAGATACATTAATATTATAATATAATAATAACACCCATAAAAACACAAATCAATTATAGGTATCAAATTTAAGGCTCGAATATAGGGTAACCTACCTCAAAAAGATGGAATCAAGTCACGCAAGGTCCGATCTTGGTCACCTTAGAAGAATACCACAAGAACGGGCCTGAACTTGACCCTTATGAAACCTAGGGAGTAATAATAAACCAAAATAACACCCAAATAAGTATAGGGTTTACCCTAGGTCACATGTACCGTAAGGGGGGAAGAAACTAAAATCAAATTCGAAAAATAAGATGGTGGAGAAGTGGATAATCTAATTGGAGATGATAGCACCAAAAATCAGAGAAGAAATCAACCCAAAATAGTGGAAGTAGAGGGTAGTGTTGTGTGGCTGGGATCCCCCTAAGTGTGGTTACTCAAGTTATATAGGGGTGTGGGTGATCATGTGAGGGATAAGAAGAACCCCCTTTGTGGTTTTAATTTTATAAGGGAAAATGGGTATCTCAAAAAAATGAAAATCTGAACATGATTCATAGTTAGGTCATGCAATTTGTAAAACTATATGATAACCATGAACCCTATAATAGAATTATAGAGAACCATGATTGGGTAGGCCACATGATTTGACAAACTATGTGATGAACATGTGATTTCGCATTTTTAAATTAAAAAAGTTGTCACCCGATTACGTCACGGTTTGGAAAACTGTGCAACATGATTTATATACCCAAAAACTCCAATTTTTAGAGGAAAATTCCCCATAATGAAAAATGAAATAAATAAGGGCTCAAAAAATAGAAAATTAAATAGTTTTATCTTGGGTGTGACAATTATCTCCACCATGACAATTTATGTACCATGAAATTCCAAAAGATTTAGTTGATCAAGATACCATGAAATGATGAACAACCTCTTGAGATAAGACTCCCCAAACAAAAATACCAACAACCAACACTCATTTACCTTAAAAATTCAAAACCTAAACAACAAAAAATAGTCTTAGAGAGCATCTACAAAAACCAAACCAATATCCAAAGAAACTGTAAGTGTTACCAAAGAACACAAACCATTTATCAAAATAACCAAATAAAGAGGATCAAATACATAAAAACAATATAAAAACAAGGAAAACCCCAACCAATAACATATAAATCCACAAAAAAATCATCATGGCCTGTTTGGGACAACCACGAGTATCTATCACATGACCTACGGTCATGGCCAACCAAGTTACTATGATTATGGTTAGGTGGGGTGTAAGTATAAAATTACCCAATCAAGGAATCTTAAAGACCACATTCCCCGTGATATCCTCCAATGGTGGACTCCCCACCATATTAGGACTCTGGTCAAATATTGATTTCCCAATCTGGAATAAACCCATGAGTCCTCATGAGATCCAAAATCTACTAGTAATTATGAACATAATGATAAACACCACAACTTCAAAACAATATTGATAATTTTCTAAAATATATTTTCATTGAAACCAAAATTCCTACAATAAGGCTAAGAAAGGGGAGTTAAATAGATCATAAATTGATCTCACCAAGATACTAGATTCAGAAAGAGAATGAAGAAAAATATAAAATGGTAGGAAATAGTAAAAGGAACATAAGGCTTCTAAGAGAAACCACTAACATCCAACAATCCTCAAAACCATCACAGAAGATTTAGGACACCGCAAATCAGGCACACCCAAAAAAACCTTAAACAATTAATAAAACTAAAAATTTAAAGTACTACCACCCATAATAAACACAACAAGGACTAACTTATTATAGTAGGAAAGAATTTATGGATGATAATTCCTTAAAAACATTACTCAATAATATCAACAAGGGATCTAGTCTGAGGTCAAGAGTAAATCCTAGGACCATCTCTCCAAACACTAACCCTCAATGAATCCAACTTGTCATAAAAATAAATCAACCATCTCATTCATCCCAACCACTCACCCAAGACATTCCCAAAAAATAATAATTCCAACAATGAGAAGTTAACCTCGTCAAAACGGATGATAACCAAAATAAATGGAACCCCCTAAGGATTTTTAAAAAGAGAATAACCATAAAAACACTTATTCAAATTTTCCTCAGATGTTCTAACCACCATAAACTTGACAAGATAAAACCTCAAAATAACAACCAACACTAAATCCCAACACCAATCTTTTCCTAGACATGGAGGAAGGAATTCTTGAGATTAACCATAAACTCTTTATTGAGACCTTTATAGGGCATACTCAAATAACACAAAACATGAGTCCATTAATCCATGCTTAACAATCCAAAAAAAATGGTCCTAACAATATTCCTAAATAAAAACTAAAAACACAACTTACTAACATGAAAAAATCATTACAAAACTACCTCTTTTCCCTTTAAAATTCGTAAAATTAATATGAAAGGTCGAGATTCTTTTTTCAAAAAATACCCTAAAAATGCTTCATTCCCCTTTGAAAAGATAAACATCCAACTTTATTTCAATAAATTTCCTAAACATCTATTTAAAATAATTTCAATAATTTTAAATTTAAAACTCCCACTTAGGAATAATAAAAACACCACCATATGTGAAATTTTTTAAATTCACCTATAAACCACTTTCATAACCAAAGAATTTCATTAAATGATGTATTTTAAATAACCAATTTTTACAATAGAGTTTACATGTGACTAAAATTAGTTTTTCAAAACAAACACCATAAAAATACTTTTTTAGAATGTTTACCCATCACAAAAGTCCCATTTTAAAATTACAAATAGATTTCAACCACTTAAAACCTTTTCAAATCATACACTTCCATATTTAAAATATTAAAATTTTAATTGAAACCTACTTTAAAATCCAATTTAATGACCCCCCCCCCCCCCCCAAGAGTTCCCCACTTGGCCCAACAATGAAGGAAGGGAGATGGTGACTGCCCCGTCCCTACATCTATGAGGCCTCGGGTTAGCGACTTTCACTGAGGCTATAATATACATATAGAAGGCATTACCCTCTAAGAGAATATGTGGAGGAGAGAGATACAATACATATTCAAAGAACAACACATTCTAAAACATATATTATATAGAGAGAGAGAGAGGGAAATTAAAAGTACAAACTAGCAATGTCATGCAGTACTATAAAAACTTAAAGGAAAATGACAAGTACCAAAAAAATGTAATGATAGCAGAAACCACGAAGCCCAAATGGCTCCTGTGAAACCAAGATCTATTGATATCTATCCCTATCTCTAGCCAATTCATATTTATCGGAAAATATTTTATACATATATAGGGTGATCATAACATTATACTCAGTGTTATCCTCCCCGTAGCTTCTCTTGAAAAAAATAATGAAATCATGCTAAATCATAGTGAACAATAGTGAAACTAATTCATTTCCTAAAAAGGTATACTAAGTTAATAGACTCACCATATCTAACTCTCACCAAGTATTAGATAAATTAGAGTATAGAATATAATAATGAAACATAATGGGTTCCTTGCTTCTGCTTCACCATTGGTTTGTCACTCTTCCCCAATGTCTAATGTCCAAATCCATCTCTCTTCAAAAATAATACATCTTGAAGACAACCGGGAAAGGTATCACAATATTCACCTTGTCAATCACATCATCACATCATCCCATTCATGTATTTTTATATAGTTACTGAGTATAAACTATGACCCACCACTACTTGTATGACCTGTATCGTATGTCGGGCATCATACCTCAAGTCTTCACAGCCCATTCACCGAGAAAATATGTCAAGCCATCACATCTTATACACATCATACCTATAATAATAATTTGGATACTATATCCATAGATACATGTGTTTGAAATAACCATGATACATTGTAGACCTCAACACATATATATGGGGAAACTAACCTCAGTGCATACTAGCATAAGTAACTACCAAGAGAAGAGAGCAAGGGTAGAGGGTGTACTCATCCATCCATCCGCCCACCAGGATGTTGGGGAAAATACCATCCTAGATTCCACTGGATATCAATATCCATAACTAATAAGGGTGGGGTAGAATATGAAATAATGGAATATACATGATATAATATAGTTCATAACCACACTTTGGGCATAACCTAGTACTAAGATAAACTACATCAATTGCCTCTCAGACACCTGACTACCACTGTTAAGGACTTTATATCCTATAAGAACACAGATATTTAAAGAGCTTCATTAAATTATTATTTTTTATAAAATAAAATAAAATTAATTAGTTAGTTAATTATAAATTAATTAACCGTCAACATTGTTTCACATTAAACATTATTATCGAAAAAAACCAAGTCCATGCCCTATAAGAATAATCTAAACTAATTCCACAGTTCATGGAGAGATACATCTCATTTATATTCAAACAATAACCAACCCAATGGGTGAAACATTTATTATTAATTATTTCCTTCCATAATCATGGTACTCTAGTAAAACCATCCCGATCCACCACTAATAGGAAACATGAAACCAAGAACATCATGTTTCCACAAGCAGTGGGGAAAGGAATGATGATAAAATAAGAAACTTTTGCATTGGCCATTAAACAAATTCACAGGAGAGCATCCCAGCTCTAAACATCAAATCAATAATGGATAATCCTATCTTCAACACATTCCATCACCTTTGGCATCATCGCTGACACCCACATGTATATTTAGTTGTATCTCCCCATCATAGGCATCAACCGCTACCACATCAACTAGGCCTCCCCACCCCACATCAAATCATCCATCCCTAGCTGAGGAAACTCAATCCCATAACATAATTTGGTCCTCCCTTCCCCACATCAAATCAACCGCAACCACATCAACTAGGCCTCCCCACCCCACATCAAATCATCCATCCCTAGCTGAGGAAACTCAATCCCATAACATAATTTGGTCCTCCCTTACCCATATCACATCATCCATCCTAGACTCATATCACATCACATAGTGAATTTTACATCCCAAGCACATAACAATGCAGCAAGAAACAAACATAGCATAGGAAACAAAGAAATATATGTTTTAAAATAAGGCATGTTTCCTTCCCACATAAACGAGATATCACATAACTGAACTCAAGGAACTCATCCTTCTTAAACAGATGGGAAAATAGGGCCCTTGTAATTATCTTTATCAAACAACTAGTTCTTATTCCATATTCAATTAATAAATTCATTATTCATAGGTTCTAACTATGGAATACCTAAGGGATCTAGATATAGCTATATGTAAAAAAGTTTAAACAGGTATTTATAATTAAAAAAACACTCATTATCATGCCTTTTATTATTATCATCAACAATCATTATCATGATTCACATTCCTTATCAAATTCCACCAACACATGGAATTACCCATTCAATTAAACATGTGATTAGTACAAATTTAATCGTTATCAAATTAAAAGAAAAAATGGATTCATTACAAAATGATAATCCATATCATAATAATACATGATAAAAATTATAACATAGACAGTACATAATCTATAAAATCATGGGTAAAATCACTATCATGGTAGAAAGAAAAAAAATTGATCTCTACAACCAATTATTTTTTAATATAGGTTAGTATTTATTAGGATAATTAAATTGGCATACAAAGGCCTAAACCATGGTAACTTTAAAATACCACATAAATAAATAGGGGAATAAAATAACCCCTACCTCAAAGGGGTAAACATTCTTTTCATGATAATGGACCAACTTTGTAGGTCCTGATCACCTCTCCCACAAGATGCTTAATTCCTCCAAGGATGTTGTGGTACAACTGCACCGAAAAAAAACTACGAAAAACTTTATTAGAAACATGGAGATGAACTACCATTACATGGAAATACGAATCGAGAAGAACCATATAGAATAACTATAATATATTATTTACAATGTACCTCGGATCACCACAAATAGAACACAAAATCCTAGAATAAATCAATGTCAAAGGGATTCCAAAATTCCTAGTGAGATAACTATGGATTGTCTGGAAATTGAGAGAGAGCCATAAAGTTTGAGAAATCCCAAGGTGATTCAGCTTATAAAGGAGTGTTTCAAAGTGGATTTTTATACTTTGAAACCATTTCATGTCATGAAAGCATTGTGTTTTATGTTATACTGAAATACCCATCGCCTCGAACCATTTAATATTGAATTAAATCATTTCATAAAGCACCCCAAGAACCAGCCTCACACAAGAATTGAGATTCTCACTCATAATATGAAATGGTTACACATCATGAATTCTTCATGCTTCCATATTTTTAGCATCCAACACCTCCAGACTCGCTCTAGGCCTCCTCTGAACACCATTCTATTTGGAAATGCACAAAGGGTTAGACTAGATGGATCCGGGCCCTTAAATTAGATACCGCATAAAAAATTTTATATAAGAATATAAAAACAAAACTGGAGAGAAAGAAAGAGAAAGGGGTCATCCGAATAGTCACACCATGAAATACCTCTTAAGGATCTCTCCATCATAAGAGATCAAGCACTTCATCAAAGGAAAAAGTGAAAAACCATGAAACAACAACAACTAGATCCTAAACACTCTCTGTGATAGATACCTATCAAAAGAGATTAATTCCATAATAACAAAACAAGAGTAAACCATCTCATAACATAGAAAGGTCAATATCCACAAAGTGAACAACCATATAAGAGAATATCAAAACATCAAATAGCACAGTGTACTGAGTGTGCATTTTCAAATCACATTCCTAGGTACTCTCATCTATGTCATCATTCCTCCAAAAGATACAAACCAAGGTAATATCATTCGCATGAAACTCCTTATCCTGGAGGTCTTGGATCTCTATTAGTCACTCATTGAAGTTTTCATTATTTTCAACATCAATCTTGCACCAATATATGACTGGGTAGTCATCATGAATATTACAACTGATCTCTAACACATGAAATAAATCATGTATCTAGATCATATATAGGGGAACTGCTATCAGATATTCCATGGATCCATCATGAGCCAATATCTAGAAATGCCCAAAAAACTGGGGAGAAAGCTTACCCCCATGACCAACCCTTCACTGCCCATGACAAGGATTCACCTTTAAGAACACATGATTTCCAACATCGAACTCCATAGGTCTACTCCTATGATCAGTATAATAATTCTTACAATCATATTCTACCATAATCTATTCCTAATTTATCTAAAATATTTCTATCATAATCTATACTATTTACAGCCTGAGAATTACTACCTCTTTAACCTCGATCCAACAAAATAGAGAATGGAAGGTTCTTTCATACAAAGCTCCAAACGGTTCCATACTAATGGTGGATTGGAAACTATTATTGTAAGGAAACTCAACCAAGGGTAGGTTCCACTTCCATGAACCTCCAAAATACAAGAATCAAGAGCACAACATATCTTCAAGAGTCTAGATAGTTCACTCTATCTAACTATCCATATGTAGATGAAATGTAGTGATAAGGAACAAGTGAGAGCCAAAAGATTGTTGGAATCCTCTCCACACCATGGAGCTAAAACAAGGATCATGATAAAATATGATCATCCTAAAGATTCCATGGAGTCACACCACCTTCTCTAAATACATCCATGAAAAAACCTCCAATGAGCTTGACTCCCTTATCACTATAAAGTAATATGATTTTATTAAATGATCCACTATCACCCATATTGAATCACAACCTCCTTGAGCTTGAGGTAAACTTGTAATGAAATAATTAGAGATGTCATCCCACTTTAAATAGAGAACACATAATGGTTTGATAAAACCACTGGGAACATGGTTCTTGACCTTTACCTTCTATAAGACCAAACATCAAGAGACACACTTTTTAACTTCATGCTTCAACCCAGACCACCAAAACTAACCTCCCAAATCCTGGTACATATTTCTCATTCTAAGATGTACCATGAAAGGTGAGATATAAAACTCTTGAAAACCATATCACACGTCACTGAAGGGAATAAAATCCTTCCCTAGAACAACACCTAGTGATTTCCATCCTCAGACCAATCATTAGGGGCATCACCAAAGAAAACTCGATCTCTCCAAACTTCTACCCTAGAATTCCCCAATTGGGACTCCTATACCTATTGCAAAAAAAGGATGCACTATCATCCAGAAAAATAAAACTCATCCCACAACATCTCCCATATATTGAAGCATAACTGAGAGTTCATCCATCACTCTCCAATAATCCCCAGATTCACGCAATGCATCACTACGTGACTTCTTTCTCAACGCACAAGCTACAACATTTCCCTTTCCTGGCATATATAAAATCTAAAATCCAAAATCTTGAAATAATTCCATTGACCATCATTGATGAAAGTTCAATTCACATTGGGAGAATAAATACCTAAGGCTCTTATGATAGGTAAAAACCAAAAAAAATTCTTGATGTTGAGGTAATGTCGATATAGCATCTATAAAAACACAATAGATGCCAACACAAGATCATGATTGGAATAGTTATGCTCATAGGGACATAAAAACTGGGAAAAAATTGAACTCTGTTACATTTGAACACACCATGACCCAAGATTTGAAGCATCCCATAAAACCTAAAACTGAACTCCTTCTACTAGAAAATAAAGGACTGGAGAGCTGGCCAATTTATTCTACAAGTACTTAAAAACTACCAGACACTGGTTGGACAATAACAATACCTGATCCTTTCTAGAAAATGATTTTATAGAATTTAAAAACTAATTGTATGAAACTATAAAACTCTGAGAGGGGAGGGATAAATTAGGGTGTTAACTTTTTCATTCAATGAGATGGATCTTATCCCCATATTGGTAGGAACTTGTTAAACCATTCTAATAGAATCATGCAAATATTAAACACCCATATGAAAAAAATAGAAATATGACACATTAGTTTTTCTTGGTTCACCACTAAGGTCAAGTCCAAGGAGCATAGGCTAACTATGTATTAGTCATAATCAAATACACTAAGCTTCACATATTGTTGTGGATTATAATTTTTCAAAAATAATAACCACATTCTAGTCCCACTTCCTTTAAAAGAATTTAGGGATATTACATGTCCTCCATTTGATCACTTCTATTGACTCCCCTTTTCCCACTTCCTTAGGAGAATTATTACATAGTTTATAGACTTGATTGTCACCTCAATTAATTAGGCATAAAATACTTTGTCCCTGACTATCATGAGACTCTACTTTCACCATATTCTTGAATTGATTCACTTGACTACACTATTTACTCAAACCAGATGTTCAAAAATATTGTTCATGAAGCTCCCAACCTTTGAAAACCCAACTTTTTGTTTCAAATAACTTTCATTCATCATTAACCCACATACTTTCGTGAATATCCTTATCCTCACAATGCTCTCATCCTTTGTGGTGCTCTCAGCCTTCACGGAACTCCAAACCTTCAAAAAGCTCATAGCATTTGTGGAACTCTAAATAATCAGGATTCTCACAGTATTCAAAACTCATTTTTTCAAAATTAATTAGAGTAAATTAGTTCTTAGACATTATTTTTTTTATGCTTCATCTCATGAGGAGTTCTTGATTGGTGATAAATTAAACCTTCATGAAATTAGATAAATTCACCTTTTTTCAAATTCTCTCCCTCTCTCAAATGGTGTGTGGTTAGCTATTTATAGGAAACACCATTGTACACATGCTCATAATCTCACCATGAATTTTTTAGAAACCTATTATATTATGTGTGAAAAACTTGTTTTCTTCATGAAGTGTTAATAAAATTATTATATTCATAAAGCGTCTTATAGTTATGGAGATTACCATCTTTCCATTGTTCCTTATCCATTATTCACAAAACCTCTTTATCAAACCTCCATACCTTCATGACACCTGATACCATATGACTTTTTGATGCTCCACATCTTCATTAAAAGTTAATCATCATGAAATACATACATTTTCTATATTTAGGTAGAGTCAGTCCTTGAAATCCATGATTTTTTATGATCACTCCTTCCTTCAGATTTTGAGATCCAAAAACATGGAAAACACTGGGAAATGATACCACCTTCAACACTAAATCCGCCTACATCGTAAGATAACTTATCTTGAAAACTAACTATTAGAACTAGTGTGTATTGACAACAAACACAAAATAAAATATATTTACAACTGTGAAAACCCTTACCTTAATAAATCTCTCCCTTTGGGTTTTTTAGAAATCTGCATATAAATTCAATAAAGTGAAAATATTAATCAAAAACCTACTATGTGTGAAATAAATCATATATCACTCTAAGTATACATGATAAAATCTTTATATAGAAAACAATAGTGTAAAAATATATTTTCATTTCACGATATCAACCAATCAACATATCCTATGATTCATTGAATTTCATTCTCCCCCTTTGTAAATAAACCCAATGAAACTATAAAAAGGACTTATTATGAAAATAACATCCCCCTAGTTCATATCTCTACCATATACCTATAACACATCCAAAAATAGGTTAGAATAGGTAAAAGAATGGGGAGAGGGGAAAATTGTAACCTCCTCATGCACAAGGAGGTTGATGAACACTGAGGTTCAATCAATGTTTCTTGAAAATTGGTGATGCCAAAGGCTTAGTCAGGATAATGGCCACTTCATCATTGGTTCCAGCATGCTCCACTCTAATCACACATTGATCATATTTTTATTTGATGAAGTGATACCTGATCTCAATATGTATGGTACGAAACTATTGAATTAGTTTTTTCGTAATATTGATCACCCCCTTATTGCCATGGTGAATTACCATCAATTATTTCACCACATCATAAGAATCAGTTAGTTTTTTATTCATCCACAATAGAAAAGTGTAGTATTTTTTTCATGGAGATATATTTTACATAATACCTACTAAGGGAAGTTATTTCTTATTTCGTGATCAACCAACCATGAATTTGTTTCCAATAAATAATGCAACCCCACTTGTGGAATTTTGATCCACTACATCTCTAGCCTAATCCGCATAAAAAATAATAATAATTCATTATCTCTTAATGCTAAAAATAATAATTCAAATTTTAGAGTACCTTGAATATATATCATGATTATTTTAACTTCTGAAAAATTATATTCCTTTATATTACTTTGGAAGAGATCCAAAAAAAATGTTACAAAGATGGTATATGGCTATGTTTCCTTTAAATATAATAAGATTCCAGTGGTCCTCCTACACTAGGTAGGATCCACAAATTTCCCATCCTCATTTTTTCTAAGTTTTTTCCCAACTGAAATTGAAGTCTACATTGGTTTGGATTCATGCATGTTGAATTTATTAATAATCTCTCTTACATTATTTACATGGGAAATGAAAGTGTATTGCTTATTTTGAATCTCTTATATCCCCAAAAATAATTTTAGTTCACTAATCATGGAAATTTAAAATTCTAATTTCATATTATTAGAAAATACTTTCAATGATCCATTCCTACTTAAAAAAAATATAATATCATCCACATACATGAGCACCCTAAATTGGTCTCTCTAAAAATTATTTACAAAGTTATTGTGATTGACATCTCTGATTTTAAATTATAGCTTATTCAGATAAGAATATAGTCAAGAATACCTTGGTCATGGTTCCTATTTTAACCATAAAGATCCTTCTTTAATATATAAACCTTTGTTTCATCATTTCCAATCAGAAATCTCACTGGTTCTTCAATGCAGACATCTTCAAGAACACCATTTAAGAATGTTTTTTGACATCCATATAGTACAATTTGTATCCTCGTTGAACTTACATGGCTAGGAAGAGCCTAATCCACTCCATTTGAGCTACTAGAGAAAATTTTTCTTCAATATCAACACCTTCAATCTATGAATAGACTTTACACACCAAACATTTTTTATTTTTGATGATATTTCTCTTCTCATTAAAAAAAATTGAAGATTCATTTTGTTCCAATCACATTGGGAATTTCTGGTCTTTGAACAACAAACCAAGTTTGGTTTATGTAATTATAATCTAGTTATTTATTCATATCCTTAACACATGATTCAACCATCACTATTTCTTCAAATGTGGTTGGTTCCACAATTTATAGGAGAGTAGAATACAATTCATTCCTCATTACCCTTATCTTTGTTGGTGCAGTCCAATACCTAAGGATGTTGGATTGGTCAACTTCTTATCTTCTATTTCACATGTTAGATTCTAATAAAGTTTCTCCAGTAATGGTTTACTCTTCTAATTATAATTATAAATCATCATCCTTTTTTGAACCTCGAATGTTAGTAAATCCTTCCACAATTTATGTATTTGAATTTATCCCTCTTCCACTTTCTTCTTCATCTTCAATAATATCAACATTTGAACTCCTAGATTTATTCATAGATTTATCCTCAATGATCTTAACATCATTTTTTTCCATAATATTTTTAATATGATTTTTTATAGAATTTTTATGTTTTACTCTTCTTTAGTATCCAAAGAATATTCCTCCAGTTGTATCATAACCATACTTACACTGATTTCATTATTTGTTTGAAATGAAACATTAACTTCCAAAAACACAAAAATACTTTAGTGGTAAATTTATTCCATGACATATATCATACTTTGTACTTTACTCTCCTATAAATAGTCATGTTTGATTTTGAGTCTACATTGCAACTTAAACATCCTATTTCCAAAGGGGGAAAGAAACACAACTCTCAATTAGCATAGTTTTGTCCATATTGTTCACCTATCGATTTTTTCATTCAACAACCCCATTTTTTTGAGTTGTTCTCATTAAATACACCTCATGATTGATCCCATGATTTCCAAGTTAATTTTTAAATTCAATGGAAATGAATTTTATTCTATTTTAATCTCATAATTTCTTGATTATGCGGGTAGTTTTATTCTCAGTTCTTCAAACATATTTCTTCATAAAGTCAATAAATTGTTTTTTCTGTTGCAAAAACATCACATATGACATTATGCTATAATAATAAATAAAATAATTAATTACCTATTTCTATATGTTCCAAAAACATTCATTTTTTCACACACATCTGCATGGACATGATCAAGAAGATTTGATTCCCTTTTATTCCTCATCTGATAAGAATTTTGAACCATATTTCTTCACATTCAAGCATCACATGGACTTTATCGATCTTGATTAAAATTGGGAATGTTGGAAACATCCTTTATCTTGGATATTAATTACATGTTATATTGATTAATTTGAACCAACCTACAGGTCCATAAGATGTTTTCCTCATCACTTATTAAGAAACAAGTGTTTTATTTACTTTCTACCTGGTATAAATTACAATTTGTCCTATAGCCTTTCATGAGATAATTATTTATCTTCTCTTTGATGGTACACCCATTCTTATTAAATGTAACTACCAGTCCTGAGTCACAAATTTTATTTAAATTAAGGATATTATGATGCAATTAATCCATATAGAAAACTTTTGTTTTCATTAGTTAATCATTTTGATAATTTTGTATTTCTACTATCTTTGATCTTTAAGGAACCATTGTTGTTGAATCCTTGTATTCCATCAACCCTTTTCTTAAAATTATTCAAGAAATTTACATTTCCTATCATGTGGGATGATCATCCACTTTCAATAATCCATGTGATACTGGTCTTTGTAGATTTGACAGTGATTTCTTTCATGTGGGATTTCTTAATCTTCTTCTTTTCCTTCCATGACATACCTAATTGAGTGGATGAAAAATATATAATTTTCAATCTCTATTAGAAATGAATGGTTTATTCATAATCAAATTATTATTGTAGAGTAGAATACATATTTTAAATATAAATTATACTTGGTTGTCTGGTATTGATGTGTCTCAGAGTTCTGTAGTTATTTCTCCCACCTTTCCTCGTTCGGCAATGAATAGATTTATGGAAAAAGTTAGAATAGAAAAAACAATATAAATAGAATTTATTTCTTCATATGATGAATGATATGGTCTCATTAATCATTTTTTAATTCCAAATACCTCTTTGACTCTTTACAGTAAGATATGTTGTGGCCTAGAAATCCAGAGAACTGAAATTTGATACGAGGAAATATATTCTCACTTCCATTACTCCACATGTCCCCTTATTTTGTAAAGGTATTTTAACAGTGATAATCTCTAGATAATTGATTATTATTTTAATCTCTCTTCTATGTTTGGTTTGAATATATCTATATTATAACATAAGGTGGCTTTGTGATATGTCTACATTTCTATTTCCCTTTTATTTGGATCATCCTATTTATAGCCTTTTATGTTTCTATATCACATATAATTCCACTTTTCCCATAAAGTTATATATTTGATCATTAAATCACTTCTCTTCTACTTTGGAACCATGTTTAACACTTTCCAAAATCAATTCATCTAAAAACATTCCAAACTGTAGTTTCTTCCTTGTTTCCCTTGATTTTGATTTAGTTTCCAATTTACTCCTTAAATAAATGAATTCTTCTTCAATTCCCTAAACTATATTAGTATTTTACTCTATTCTTGATGTAAGGTCATTAATAAATTTTTCCTACTCTTAAATCCTGATTTTAAACTCCACAAACTATTCAGATATTTCAGGTTTTATCATATGTTCTTCTACCTCTCCTTTCATTCAATCAATCTTTGCTTCAAGTTTATCCACATAATCTGATGACTCTTTCAACAAATCTCCCATATTTCTATTTTTATTTTTTTTCCAGGTCAATCACATCAAGATCAACCTCAAGTTTCACCTTCATATATTCAACACCATTCAACTGATTATCTTCATTTTTCATAGGCTCTATCTTTCCAAATGTAGCCATCATGGATTCTTCAATATCAGATTTAAACTTTGGTTCTATATCCTCAAAAAATTCATCATTTTCTTGTTTCTCTTTGTAGATTAAGATATTTCTATATAGTTTCTTTATATATTTGAATTATCTCTTTTCCAAAAACCTCTTAAGATTCCTTTTTATGATTTCTGTTTCACTTTATTTAGTATCAAATCTTTTTTATCACCAAGTGGAGATGTTCGCTACTCTACCACAAAAAAAAACCAAATGAATCTTGCCTTATAATATCCCTTTTTTCTTTATTAAAGTTTTTTAGAAAAAAGAGAGGTAATTTCATCATCCATATTATGTCCATCATTATTGACTTTGGAAATTTCAAGTTTTTTCATGGTTTTGAATGATATTTCCTTGATTATACATATTTTTGTGTCTTATAGTTTGAATCTCATTTCATAATCCATTATACTTATTAGATGGTCATCAAGAAAAATATTATAGAAATATCTTTCTTCAAGGGCTGAAACTTTTGGATTTTATAGAGGTTGGAGCCTTATCAAGATTTTCTCCACAATGTAAATAT
Source organism: Viscum album (assembly GCA_963277665.1). NCBI lineage: Eukaryota > Viridiplantae > Streptophyta > Magnoliopsida > Santalales > Viscaceae > Viscum > Viscum album. The sequence goes on along the minus strand of OY728128.1, from coordinate 786,675,058 downwards.
CCTTAATTTCTTCCCCAAGTCCCTAAATAGCTCCAAAAACTATAGTAATAATATTAAAGAAACTATCTTTATTTTCATTAGGATTCATTTTTAGATCATCGAAATGATTGTGAAAATATTGAATTTTTTTCTCCTTAACTTTGTTATTACATTTGTATATATTTTCTAGTTTCTCCCACATGGACCTGGTATAGTAAAACTCGTCACCTTCAAATATATTTGACCATATATGGCTTTATTAAGAGAATTTTGAGCTTTTCAATATGAATCAATCATTTTACTATTTGATTCATTCATAAAAAGACTTATCAAATCACTAAATTGAACCCCTTAAACAGTGGAACAGCAAAATTCCATCCCAAGAGATCTCATATGAGATATCATTCTATTATTCTAAATTTGGAAGTTTCTTCCATCAAAAAGAGGAACTCCCCTAACATTCACTTAATTATCCATGTAAACAACAATAGAGTACATATTTAACACCTAAAATGTGTACACTTTGATACCACATATAGGGCCATATAACACCCTTAGAGGGGATGGGTGAATGAAGGTGTAAATTTTTTCTTTCAATGAGATATATATTTTCCTCATGTTGGTAGGAACCTGTTAAAACTATTTGACTAAACTATGAAAATATTAAATAACAAAATGTAGAAATAGAAACACAACACAGAAATTTTACTTCGTTGGGTACTAAGGGATATTCTAAGAAGCATATGTCGACTATGTGTTGATCTTAAATGAATCCACTAACATTCACTAGCTATTTTAGATTACAATTGTTTAGACATAGTCACTCCTTTCTAGCCCCAATGCATTTACAAGAATTTTGTAGATAGGACACTGCCTCCCTAAGATCACTTCCATTGACTCCCCCTTGACCTCTAACTTAGGAGATGTCTTAGTCAGGTTATTGACTTCAGGATCTCTGTAATTTATTAAGGATGTAAGTCTTGTCCCTTTATTATCATGATAATATTATTTCACTATAGTCTTGAATTTATGCACTTGGATGCACTATTTACTCAAACTAAATGGTCAAAAATACTATTTGTGAAGCTCCTAGACTTTGAAAATTCCACCTTTTCTTTTAAATAAATTTCAATATTCTCAAACCCACATAATATCACGAATATCTTTACCAGCATGAAGCTCTCCACCTTCATGGAGCTCTCAACCTTCACAGAACTCCAAACCTTCACAAAGATTGTAGCCTTTTTGGAACTCCAAATAGTCATAAATATCCCAAGTATTCATGAGACTCCTTTTTCCAAAATTCATTAGAGTAAATTAGTACTCAGACATTATTTTCACAATTATTCATCATGTGAACAACACTTCATTCATGAAGAATTCAACCCTCACAAAATCAAATCAATTTACCCTTTTTCCAAACTCTCTCCCTATCTCAAATGGTGTGTTCTCTCCTATTTATAGGAAATACCTCTTTTGAGAAATTATTAGGATAACCCCATCTATTTCATGAACCTCTTCATTCATGTTTATGAAACTCCATTTCCTTGTGAAGTTTTTGTGAAATTATTCTATTTTTAAATATTCTTGTAGTCACGAAGATTACCATCTTTCCAACACACCTCAACTATTATTTGTGAAACCTCTTTCCCAAACATTCATACCTTCACAAACCATATGATATATTCCTTGATGAAGCTCCACATATTTGAAAAACTTCAACCATCAGGAAATACATGCCTTTTCCATATTTACATAGAGTCGGTCTTGGAAATCAATGCTTCATGAATCTCTCCCCTTCCTCCATATTTTGAGGTGAAAATTTATGGAAAACACTCGGAAATGATTCCACATTAAACACTAAAGTCAATTAAATCATAAGATCACTTGGATTTAAATATCTCTATTCAAATCATTTTTGATAAAAAAATAAACACAAAATACAATCCATTTCAAGGTGTGAAAAATCTCAGTTCCAACACCAAGATAAATTGTCTACGAACCACCTATATTAGCCTTCAAGACCAAGGAAAATTCACACCTATATCACTATACAAGGGTTTTCCTAATATAAAAACACTTATATCTCTGAAGGATCCATAAATACTCCCTTACGGTATACCAAATTCCCCCAAGAAATGAACTTAAAAATCCCAAAACTCACACTTTAACAATTTCCCAAATAGCTTCTCACAATAAAGAACTCCCAAAATGGTACACAGATGCTCTGTGTAATCCTCCTAAAATGCAGAGTATAAAACAATGTCATCAATAAAACCTTCCATGAACTTATCCAGTAACTATTTGAACATGGGGTTCATTAACCCTGTGAACATGGATGGAGAATTCATAACATTGAACGGCATCAGAATGAAAAAATAATTACCATGAAGATAATGGAAAGTAGTCTTCTGAATATTTTCATCCTTCACCTAAATATTACGACATCCTAACCAAAAAATGATTTTTTAGAACCAACTAGATACATTTAGTTGATCGAATAAATCATCAATCTATGGAAGAGGATAGAGGTTCTTTACTATCACTTGGTTCAAGCGATGATAATTGATACAAATCAACAAACATTCATTGTCCTTCTTCACAAAAAAACTTGTGCACCAAAAGGTGGCATACTCAACAATAAAAACCTTTCTACAATAGATCAATTATTTGTAATCATATCTCCCAAAAATTATAAGGTGATGTCTTATATAGAGATATAGAGATAGGATACATTCCCAATAGTAGATCTATCCCAAACTCGATCTCCCATTGAAGGGGTAATGGTAAAAACTCCAATAAAAATACATTAGGATACTCTTCCACAACCCTTTTAAACATCAACTATTGAACCTCATACAAAATCATCATCATGTCAACCATCAAATATGACTGGGTAAAAACACACTTCTAATCCATCTATGGGTCTCACTCACCAACGAACGTTGTTGGCTCTCTATCACCATCATAGAACAAAACTTGCCTCCTAAGAAAATATATGATATCCTATACCAAATACAACCAACCCATTATAAGGATGATTTCATATGGATTAATGAATAAACATAAGAATTCACCCAAAGAGCGATGTTTCCCCAGCAGTGGCTCACAGTATTTACAAACTTTATACAAGTCAATTAGACCTTTAACTAGTGTCTAAATGCCAAGGGAACTAGAAGCCTATCTACCTCACATCCCAAATCATGGATGAGGTTATATGATATAAAGGATTTCATCTCTCTTGGATCGAACAAATCATTAACCCATGTATAAAACAAGAAAATGGTACCTCGAGTGATCTATATCTCACCCAGAATTGGAAAATCAAATGCATGAAGCTGACTATGATCTACTCTATGTCCTATATGACCCTACTGATGACCACCTCCATGGACATTCCCTACTCTCTGAGGATGATTAGTTCCTAAGGTCTATACTCTACCTTACCCATATCCTCTCAACTGATCCCAAACTAGAACACCCTATTTCTATAGCCTTAGATGAAATTGACACAACAAAGGAACCTGAAGTGGAACTCCTAAAACATGTTGACCACTCAAAAAGGTCAAGCACTATCACCACTGATGACCAAAAACTCCATAAAAAACATTAATTTTATCCTATACCATAAGACTAAGAGTCATTTACCCTAGATAAATGAGAATATGAGGGATGGTACCTACCCCTTGATAAATGAAAACTCATCTATTAATGAGACTATGAACCTTAGACCATAGCTCTATTGTATGAGGAATCTTGATGCCTCCTCTCTTGTGATGATCCAATTTAGGACAGTAACCTCTCAATAACTAATTCTCTCACCAGTACCTTTAGATACATCTTTATCATAAATGGGGTGACCTAGAACTAGATTTATGGATGAAAAACCCCCTTAAAATGTATTTCCTAAGAATCCTCATCTAGAAAAAGATCTGAAGCATATTGAAGAAGGGTCTTATAATGGATATTGAACTCTCGCATGCTAGAACTCCCCTATCAAAGGGAAAGAAGATCCTTGTGACCAGACGTCTTCATGGTTGAAGAAAGAAACTTTTCTCAGAACTAGTCTCAAAATGTATCCCGTGATACTACTGACTCCTTATGATCCTTGAGGAACAAGAAACACCACTACCTCACTACTCCATGCAGAATATTCACAACCAATGAAACCCAATGTTCCTTACGAGCACAGATCGAACTAAAATCTATATCAACCTCCTTGAAATATTATTCCATGAATGAATCTAAAATGCAACCCTCATACTTCTACAAGCTCTAGAATGGAAACTCTTAGAGAATCCACCTCCAAGTTTCATCATCGTTGACCTCTACATTACTGCGATCTGCTAGAAAACCCTGCTAAACATCTTCAGTGTGAGCCTAAAGAGGGCATCTACCTAGAGACAATCCTGAAAAAATAATAAACTATTTGATCTCTGAAACATGGAATATGGAATATTTAACATTAATTAATTAATTGTTTGTAATTTTGTTAAGTTTTTAACCTATCAAGTCGTCTATACATATAAAACATTGGTACAATGATGAATTATTCATGATCCATTCCTAGGTCTCTACCCTACAACTAGTATCACATCATTTTGAAGTTTTAGTAAACATAAATGTATATTAATTAGATCTTATGGGAGCCTAAATACAAATGTCTCACATGGTCTCCCATGTTTTCATACTTTATTAAACTTATCTAACATTGCCTCTCTACCAACCCATGAAAACTCACATCTTCCTAACTCCAAACTCAATCATATCCCTCAAACTGAACCTATGATACCACTTTTTTACAAACCCCTACCCCTTACCCCAACCCAAGAGAACCCAAACAAGGCTGGAAAAGAGGTAAGGGGTGGCTACCAAATCCCCACATCCATTTGGCCCTAGGTTGGATACTAGCACCGAGGTTATAATAAACATACATATGGGAGGCATTACACTTTAAGAGAACATGAAAAAGAGAGATAGGTAATATAGATGCATCAATTAACACCTTATCAAACATATATATATATAAATATCAAGTGCTAACATGTAATTTCATACATTAATATAACAACTAAAATTAAAACTACAAGTTCCAAAAAAAACGAAGATATGGAAGTGACCACGAATCCCAAACAGCTCCTGAAAAAACCATGTGCTATTAATATCCAACCTGATCTCAATATTTTTCTTACTAACCTAAAATCATTATATGTGTGTGTAGTGTGAGTACAATAGTATACATAGTATTATCCTCCTTATAGTCTCTCCTACAAAATATAAAGAAATCATACTAAAGAACATTAAAGAATAGTGAATCTAACACATCCCCTAAATTGGTATACTTTGTTCCTAGCCTCAACATTACTAACTCTCAACAAGTATCACATACAAGATAGAATATAATATAATAATAAACCGTCAATACACATCCTGATCAATCACTCTCCAAAAATATAATATCCTAGTTCTCTAATGGTTTGCCTCTCCTCCCCAACAATACACATCATGATCAAAATCTCTCCCAAAATAATCTATCCCAAAGACACCTAGGAAAGGAATCACAACACGCACTTCAGGCATCAAATCATTGCATCATCCCATACACATATTTTTATATAGTAACTGATTAGTTTTTAGGATCCATCATAGCTCATATGATGTGTGTCGTTAATCGAGTTTCATACCTCAATCCATCACAGCACATACACCGAGTAAACACCTCAAGCCATCACATCATATACATGTTATGCCTATAATAATCCTTTGGATACTATATCCAGAGATACGTGTGTTTAAAATAACCACCATCCATTACAGACCTCTACACACATATATGGAGAAACTATCCACCAAGTATACCAATATACATGACTTCCAAGAGAATATAATAGGTCCAAATGGGGTAGTCTGTCATCGATCCTCTCACCAGGGTATTGGGAAAAACAACCTCCCAAAGTCCACTAGGTGTCAGTCACCCTATCTATCATGGGTGGGGTAGTGTATGAAATACTAGAATATACAGGATATAATATATCTCACAACCAAACTATGGGCACAACCTAGTCCTAATCTCTACTACACTGATCGTCTCTCGGACACTCGGTTGCCACTGCTAGGGTCTAGTTATCCAATCAGCACACCATAATTAAAAAGGGTACATCAAATTTCTTTTTTCATTAAAAAATACTTTAAATTAATTAATTCATTATACATTAATTAAATATCAAAATTATTTCACATTAAACATTATTATCAAACAACTCTAAGTCTATCCCATCTAGGTATAATCCAAACCAAGTCCACGGTTTATTAATAGAAACAACTCATTTACATTCTAGTAAGAATAAAACCCATGGGATAATCATTTACTAATCATTATTTCTTTCCATAATCCTGGTACTCAAGTAAATACATCCTAAGAAACCAATAATAGGAAAAATGAAACCAAACACATCCAACAACCACAAGTAGTGGGGAAAGGAATACAGATAAAATAAGCAACCCGGCCATAAACCATTAAACAGATTCACAAATGAGCATCCCAGCTCTTAGTATCAAGTCAAAAATGGGTAATCACAACTTTAACCCATTCCATCACCTCTATTATCATCCTAGACACCCACATGCATATCCTAATGCATCTATCCATTATAGGAATCAACCACTGCCACATCATCTGAGCCACCCTGGCCCATATCACATCAACCATCCCATGAGTAAAACATAATTTGGGGTATATCAACTATCCCATGCTCATAAAAAATCTCATCATGAAGCTCACATACAAAACACATCATAAGATATCAAGAAAAAAACATCACATAGCCAACAAGTTAATCTAGGACCTAAAACAAGGCATCCTTCCTTCACACATAAATAAGCTACCACAGATCCAAACTCAAGGAACTCAGCCTTCTCAAGAAGATAAGAAACTCATTCCCTAGAAATCATCTTTATTAAACAATAACTTTTTATTATATCTTGAATTTACTTATTTATTATTCATAGGTTCTAACTATGGGTAGCCTAAGGCATCAAGCTATAGCAAGATATCACAAGTTCAAACATGATCTTAGAATTAAAACCATTATCATTATCATGACTTTTATTATTGTCATCAATAAGAATTATCATGATTCTAATTATTTGTCAAATTAAAACATCACATTAAATAAAATATTAAATTAAACATTGGATCAGTATAAATTTGATCATTATAAAATTATAAGAAGCATTGGATTCATTATAACATGCATTTACTTTAATTCTTAACCCAATTAATCAATTAATTCAAACTTTAATTTTTCTACCACCTTCCATCAAGAAATAAATGATAATCCATAGAATAATAATACATTCTAACAAGCATAACATAGATATCACGCTGTCTAGAAAATCATGAGGAAAATTCTTATCACGATAGAAAGAAAAAACATGCAGTCTATAAAAATAATTTTTTATTAATCCAATTCAATATTTATTAGGTTAATTCCATTTTCATATGAGGGTATGAACTGTTCTAACTTCATCATTTCGTGTAAATAAATAATAGAATCAACAAATCCCCTACCATAAAGGCTTCAACATTCTTTTCATGAGAACGTACCAATGTTGTAGATCTTGAAAACCTCTCTAGAAATAAGTTGTGTCCCTCCAAGGAAACCATGTAATAACCACACAAATAAAAACCCAAGAAAAACACCATTAGAAACATGGAGATTAATGGAAATTTCATGGAAACATAAAGCGAGAGGAACCATGTCAAATAACTACAATAGAGGACGTAGAATATATCTCAAATCACCATATATCAAACATGGAATCTAAGAATCAATCCCTGTTTCAAAAATTCCTAGAGAGAGTACCATAGGTCATTTATAAATAGAGGGAGAGGCATGGGGTTTGAGAAAACTCGAGGCATTGTTGCTGATAAAGGAATGAAGCACAGAGTATATTCACAATGTAAAGCCCTTTCATATCAGGAAAGCATCAGGTTTTAAGTTATTCTAAAAAACACATTCCCTTAAAACATTTAACCTAAATATAATTAACATCATGAAATTCCTCATGAACCAACCTCACATAGGCCATGAACAACACATTCACAATGTGAACCCCTTATACATCATGAATTATCCCTTCTTCCACCTTTTTAGTTACTAAAAACTCCAGACTCACTCTAGGAATCCTAGGATCACCATGGTCTTTAGAGACATTAAAATGGTCATACTAAAGGAATATTGGCCCTTATATCCAAAACCCATTACCAAATTTATTCATATCTCAATTGACCCAATAATACCCAACATAAATCCAACAAATAAGGGACTAGTAACCATACATAAATTAAATGAATGTATTTCTAGACCATGTTTCAACCACATGACAATTTCATAGATAAATGTTGAACCATGTAAATAGGATCCAAATAGGTTACCAAACTTTATGAGATCACTAGGTACCACAATATTAACTACAGTTTTATCTCTAAAGTAAAAGATGAAAATCAAAATCCAAACATCCCATGGTAACTTAGCTTAATTCATGAGAGTAATTGATGAGTAATTTACCCATGAACTACCTCTTGATACCTAATGGTCGTATATCTAATCTACCAGATATCCCAAAAAACAAGGGCTACTCATGATAGATCGAAGGTTTCTATAGATAAAATATCATAGCACTTTTGATGATACCATTTTTTCATGAAACAACCTGATTCATCCCTCCTTAATATGCCTAATCCAGTTTTTGACAAGGCCCAAAGGGTGTTCTTGATCCCCATAGGATGGAAAAATTCTAAAACATCAAGTAAATTCTACTTGATAATGATTTCTCCCAATAAAAAATTAATAAAAGTAGCTGTAGAAAATAAATAAAATTCCATCAGGACCCATCAACACATCGAACATCCATGCTAAAGAAAAACAAACAAAAAAGAAACCAAATAAAAAATCTAGGAAAATAATACATAGTAGTGAGTACCAGAAACATCACTCACCCTATGATCTTCCTCTCCTCCAAGGAGAAGATTCCCCTCTAATGGATTTTCATTTCTGACTAGTATTTATAGCCACCTTCAATCCAAACAAAGTGGTAAAATCCTAAGTGGAAAATGTGATAAAATAAATTGAAAAGAAAATAAACTAAAAACATACATGTATATTTGTCACTATAAGATTCATCACCAAAAAAAAGAACCACCCCCCAGGAGAGAATAGATAAATTGAGTACAAAAATAGAAAAATTATAGAGATGTAGGCATGAATAAAAAAAATCCCAATAGTTAAGCCAAAATAAAATAATTCCATATGCCTTACATTTAAATAGAGAAAAAATTCATGATATATTGAAAATATAAATATATATAAATGAGGTTTTCCATTATTTCCAAAAAATAAGAAACCAATTCTTTAGAAAAAACATTTTTCTTCTTTGAATTACAAAACCATTTTCAAAAGAATGGGAGGTCTTCTAATAAAAAACTTATAAGAAGGGGTAAGAAAATAAAGTAAGAGTCTTAGTAATATCATAATAGGAAATATCATATCATCAGGTGCTACAAAACATTAGGAAGTAAAAAATTCTTTTTATCAATTTATAAATGTAAAGGGAACTAAGAAAAATATCATTTAAAAATAGTTCTATCGAATATTGAGTGAAGGATAGAAATATCCATTGGAAACAACTAAGTATCTAGGTTAGTGGGGTTTCAGGAACATCGTATCTTAGTGATAAAATATATAAATATCTTATCTAATAAATGAGTAATTGGAGAGGATTCACCCAAGTTATAATGGTAATATTCCATGTCATGTTGTTTAGTAAGTGTTGTATCATAATCTTACTAGTAATAATAGGATAAAGCCCTTCCATATTTCCTAGATATTATCTCTAACCTTCCCCCCTAGCTACCCAGGATTTCCATGTTCCATTCCCATAACCAAAAAAACATGTGGTTGGTGTAGTAAAAAAACTAAATTTTAATCACAAAATATTTTAGGGGAAGCATACAATAACACCTCACCTCCCTATAAAAGCAATACGAAGGAAATTTTAATAAAATAATACCAACCAACCAATCATATCAAATATGATTCTAAAAAATAAATAAAATCATGGGATTCCATTATAATGTTGGGACCCAATATAATTTTTGAGAATGAAATTATCACTATGACTCCATTTTCTAGAAAAACAATAGACGCAAAGTTACCTTCCCACCATGTCTGTCTAACCTCAATGCCCAACCCAATCAACATCTTACACTTCCTAATGAAATAAGCCATATTATATGGGATATAAAGCTTTACTTTAAGGATACCCACTATAATTTTTGAATAAGACTCTACCTCAATAATTTAAATATTTTAAAACCTTAACAATTAAATTCCACTATGCATTACCCATTTTTTACCTCAATATAATTACTTAGACCAAATAAGGCACTAAAACCAAAAATAATATAACCAATACCATGGTGAACTAGACCACCACCTCTCATTTACCCATGAACATAGGATCCATCCACATTAATCTTAAGGCTTGAAAGGGGATCCCTCCAACCCACCCAACCCCCCTGATAATCCTTACTTTTAACCTCTAAGAAACTCAACAAGATCCTATTAATGGGATCTTCTTACCTCCCACTAGAAATAAGTGAACTGAACTCTGCCAAAAGTTCTTTTGCATAAATTTTATTACCAAGATTAGAGCATTATATTCCTTCCATTTCATTTTTTTGGAATTACCATAACACACAAGACACCACTACAAAAATCATTCCATGATCCTTGATTTTAACACTGCGATGATCCATCCTCTCAAACCATGTTGTGAGGAAATCCAAAATAGACCCCCCTTGTTCATTGATCCCCATAAAAATTCCAAAACTACCCCAAAAAATTCTACATAACTTTCCCTTGAAGAATAGATAACAACCCAATTCTGAAGTAAGGTGCTCGCAGCACCAGCATCGAAAGTAAAAAAGCAATCCCTTTCTTCCACACAATATCATTTATGGGTATGAATTTTCTCCCCACCAACCATACCAAAAAATTCATATCCATCAATACCTATTTACACAAAATATTTCACCCCTAAAAATTTTCCTCAATCACACAATGAGTTAAATAATAATAATCCCTAACACTAAATTATCCGGATCTTGATGCACAAAAAATTCACCTATTAAGCTTATCCCCCAAGAAAATATTCCCATGAAAAACCATATACTCATCACTAATGGTTATGCTAATAAAACTAGTGTGAATATTAGCTTAGAAAACTAAAATATAAAATACTAGAATTCCTACAAAAATAAAAATCCCCCCTCATTGTTCCACTTCTAGTATCTAAGATTCCCATGACCCGCCACCAATCAAATAGAGTACTTAAAAATATCTAAATGTTGGATCATGCATCACGCAAGACTAGACGGTATATTATCATGATCAGATCACCCTATCCAATCCTACCCATGCCTATCCTTCATAAACCAAACCCATAAGGAATTTAAATTGATGATCTCCCATGAAAAACATGCCTACATTCCATGCATTATGTTTGATATACTATGAATATTAATTCCCCCTAGCTTGATCGGCCTCACTATAATTTTTCACAAATCCAAATAAAACATTCCCTCTTAATTAGTAACCTATATAAATACCATCATTATTTTACTTATCCAATTTATCATTCCTTTAGGATATTTTATGATAGATAAAATGAGCATGGGAATGGATGTATATATACTATTAACCAGAGTGATTCTCTCCCTGGAAGAGAGGAATAGATTTTTCTAGCTTCATATACCTCATGTGGTATGATTGATAATTCCTTATAAGAAACCCATAATTATCTTTCCATATGATATGAGACCTTTTTGGTACTCTATTTGAAGGTTCCACTTTTTAATACCCAACTTTTCTTGAATCAGTTTCCCTCATCTGTGTCTGCAGTTCTTAGAGATATAGCCACTTATCATATTTATTTTCTTTTCAATCTTCTATAAATCTCCATTATCCTATTGAATCCATCAATATAACTTTTCCTACCGTTGATAAAAAATAGAATTTCATCATCAAACATTATATGGGAGATAATTCCTGGACCATATTAGTTTTTTATGGAAATATTTTCCTTTCCTCCAGGTAAAAATGTAGGATTCTAGTGAGTACCTATTGGGGAAGAATGAATAGACTGACTGACATATATTCTCCTTGTCTTAACCTACAAACAGTTTTTCAAAAAAAACTCTTAAGCATTATTAAGATGGAAATCCACTGTGATGTGTAGCATCTGAAAACAAATCATAGACCCACTCTTTGAATCAAAGATACCTCCTAGCCTTTAGAATTATGGTCCACTACACCTGATAATAAGACTTATCCATGTATACTTTGATTATGATGTCATATATAGAGAATATATACTTTTACACATATTATTACAATATTTTAAACATAATTATACATCAAAAAACCAATAATCATAAAGTCTAGTGTATTTGGAAGATTAGGTACATATTTAAATAGTATGAAACCAAAATAAAAAAACATATGTTATTTAATCTTCATAATGATCTCATGACATCCTTTGATCCCATGCATCTATATATGATACCCTAGGGAATAAATAAACAAAGGGATAGGATAAAAATCATAATAATGAAAATAAACATAGAAATATATCACATGGGTTAGAAGGGATAACAAGATGAAATAAAAAAAGTCATGAAACATGAATAAGTATAAGGAAGTATAACATGTAAAACATGGGATCATGTAATCATGGTATAATATTACTGGGGAAACAACATATAATATGACATAAGAAAGAGTCAAGGATAAATTTCATGACTATTACACAAGGATGACCATGATTTAAGGCTAACCACCAAGACCATTTCACATGGAGGATAACTAGACAAGGATAACCACCAAGTCCATTGTACATGGAGGGACATGAGTCAAGGATAACCACCCAGACCATTGCACATGATTCCTCATGATACTAAACATTACCCAATTTATTGGAGTGCTATATAGGCTCACCCAACATAACATGTTCATGAATATGTGTTCCCCATGACTAGTCAAGCATAAGGGTTACCCATGGAAAGAAATGGGTATTATAATCATGTCATAAGGAATAAAAAAAGGGAATATCATAATTTTGTCCATGAAATAATGGATTTAAATCATAATTATACATTTATAAGGGAAAATATTCATATATAATGATTATTGATTCCAAATTTAAGTGAAAAGTGTAAAAATAGTGTTTAAAAAACATTATAAATGAAACATATCAATGGATTTAAGTAAAATATTAAAGAGTATCTAAATCAGAAATGACATAATTTTTATAAAGAACCCAAAATGAACCAATATTAATTTTTATGATAAAATTATTGATTTTATAAGAATAATGGGGGATTAAAATATATTATGGATAGTACTTGAAAATGGGTAAGAAATCGGGAAGTTCCCTTTAATCAGGCTTGCTTATCAGGAAGAATTAAGAAGGGAACCTTTTCAAAACATGTATTTTTTCCATAAAAGAAGGATGAAATGATCTGGATAAAATATTTTCTCTCATATAAATATAATTTTGAAAATTATATAAAAATAAATAACAATTACATTGGGTTAAAGATATAGTAAGCGTAACAAAAAGGATAAATAGAGGTTAGAAAAGAATCCCTTACCTTATGTCCGAATATATTTTGTACTTGAACTTAATGTCCTATATAATAAAATTAAATATATTAATTAACTAATTCATAACATTTTATACATTTATTTTATTTATTATAATTTTACTAATTTCATTTATTTCCTTTTTGATGAGTCATAAGATACAATTTCATGGTTTGGGAGTGTTCGTTTCCATAGTTTTCATGATCAGTTCACATGTATACATGTATGAAAGATCATGTAAAATGGGAATAGATATCCATAATCAATATTATATATTATTGATGAACATAAAAAAAATAAATGGTATTATATATGATTTTTTTCATACATGGGGATTATTTATTAGATAAAACATTAATGATAACCATTTAGATTATTTTGGTGTCTTCTCGATCATCACGAACGAGTTTTTATTTATTATTTAATATTATGTATATGTACTAGTAATAGAATACTAAATAATATGTAATTCGTATATTATAATATTTTGTAATCATAAAGTGGTTTTATGACTAGCCTTTAATGCGGTAATGGAAATTGAAAACTCATCATCCTTGAATGTGATAAATTAAGATATCCCGGATGATGTTTTCATTTTTAGAACAAAATGGGAGGGGAAGACAAATAATTATGGGTTATTCCATTAAACCAATAATATTATAGTATATCAAATATTATAGAGTTATCATGTTAGTTGGATAACGGGAGGTGAGGAGTGTAAAATAAAATAAAATGGAAATGGAAAAAAAAATAAAAGAAAACGAAAGAGGATTTTGCATCTTTAACTTCTTCTTCATGAGAACTTCCTTAAGAAAATTGGGTTTGGTATTTTGTTGAGAAAAAAAGGATTATGGACATAGGTTACAGACATGGGAGGGGTATTTGGTAGAATTTAAGAAATATTCAAGGCTTATAATGTGTTAGGAGAAGAGGTGGTGAGGGATGATATTTATGGTGGAGGAGAGGGGTGTTTTTGGATTATTTTATTAATTTTTTTTTATTTTGGATCAAGAATATAAATAGTGAGGATTATTGTGAATAAATATAGTAACTTGTGAAATTTAGTTATAATAAATTTTTATTAATTTATCCATACATCATCCATCACTCAATAATTCATGTATTTGTTAAATACTGTAAATTGCAGTATTTCACTATTCAATAAAAATTCGACTATTTTAAAAAATCCAAACAATTCACCACAACCATTTTTCAACATGTAGAATTAAAAAATTGAATAAAATTTTGGAAAATAATTTTCTATATATGATAAATTTAATTTTTCAATAAAATCATCATTTCTTCAAAAAAAATACGAATTTTAATATTATAACTAATTTTATAACACTTTGAAAAAATAATTAAGGTATCTTGAAATTATCCAATAATCATAAGACAACAAAATGTTAATTTAGGACTCTATTTTATGAAAATAAATTCTCTTTTAAATAATTATATTAATTATAAAATATTAAATAAACATTTACACTTTACAAAAATACAAACACTTAATTATTCATTTTTCAAACATTTATTTACTTATATCAAGATATAAATATATCATATTTTCTTTTATAAAATAAAAAAAGTTTATTTACAACTTCATAGGTGAGGTTACAAATCTATTGGCCATACTAATATTTATAATGGTCATATTAATATTCCAACAGTCAAGTTGATATTCCATCGGTATACCTGAATGGCCTGAAGGCCTCTTTTTTATTGATTTTTTTATAATACCAAGGGATGAGGGGGAACCCTTACAAGGCCCATAGGTTTAGAAATTACATGAATCGTAGGTTTTAATAAAATATAGAGACTATAACTACTTGGAACTACTCCTCCCCACCTTCAATATCGTGATGTCAGCTCTCCACCTTTGTATGGTTGTTCAGCTAGGCTTCCCATGCAAGAAGAGGTTGGTCCCGAGGGAAATGCAATGCCCTCCCTTTCTTACAAATTTTTTTAGCTTCCACTCTGGTGGATGCGCCTGCTATGAATCCTCCTCTAGAGTCTACTCCTTGTAGAGTCTTCATGGTTCATTAAGCACAGTTTCAGGTGGCCAGAAATCCTTGAGGTGGCCCAAAGGCCTTAAGGTGGTCTGAAGACCTTACTAGCCCGAAGGACTTGGGTGGACCAAAGGCCTTGAAGGACCCAAGGACCAAACCAGTGGCCCAAAATGCAATGCGGATGAATAGTTCCCAGTTTATACAACACTAAATAGTACCTGCTACAGTACCTACTATGGTACTACTATAATAACTCGAAAATTATGTCTCCTCCTGAATTTGAACCAGGGTCTCTTGGATGCACTTGTAGAGTTCTCACCAAATGGGCTGAGGCTCTTGTGCCTATTTCATTGGTATAGGTTTTTTAATTTCAAAAAATACCTCTTATTTCATTCATTATTTATTTACAAAGTTTTTATTGTGTTATTTATGTTATTTTTTTTTGATTTATACAATACATAATAATTATTAAAATCGAAATTTCACTGATAAAAGTTTGGGTTTCTACATTCTTCCCCCTTATAAAATTTCTACCTTGAAATTTCATTTTACATTCTAAGTGGAAAATAGGTGAGGATACCTATCCTATTTCCCTACATTAACTATAAAAGAAAACTAAAATTACAGGTCTTGAATACTTAGATAATAATCAAATAAAAAATAAAACGTTGAACATTGAAAGAGAAATGTTTAAATGAAAAGTATATCCTAACTTGTGATTCCCTAAGTCTCAATCTAGATTATCTATGGTTATAGAATTATCCCAAGGGTTCTTATTAATGTTTTCTAGTCCTAATATCCAAAAATAACTAGACTATCCTCTAATACCAACTATAGTGACCCTATCCTTTTACACATATTATTACATGATTTTAAGCATAATTATCCTAAAAAACAAACCATGTATGGGAAATTATATTGAATTTAGAAATTAGGTAAATAAATAAATAGTATGAAACAAAAATAAAAAACATCTTTTATTTAATCTTCATAAAGAGATCCTAAATTTTGTTCATCCCTTACATCTGCATATGATAACTTGGGGGATACATGAACAAAGGGATGATCTAAAAAATTCCATTAAAGGAAATAAACATAGAAATATAGAACATGGGTTATATGGAATAACATGATGACATAAAAAAGGCATAGAACATGAATAAACATAAGGAAGCATAACACGTAAAACATGGGATCATGTAATCATGGTATCATAGGAATGTGGAAAAAATATAAAACATGAAATAATTATGACTCAAGGTTGACTGCCAAGACCTTTTCACATAGAGGATAATTAGTAAAGGCTAACCACTAAGACCATTACACATGGAGGAGCATGAGTCAAGGCTGGCCACCAAGTTCATTCCACATAGAGGAGCATGAATCAAGGATAACCACCAACACCATTGCACGTGACATCTCACAAGACTAAACATCTCCAAATTCATTGGAGTTCTATATATTTTCACCCATCATAACATGTTCATGAATATGTGTGCCACATGAAGAGTCAAGCATAAGGGCCCATGGAAATAATTGGGTATCATAATCAGGTCATATGGCATAAAAAGGGAATATTATATTGGTTTCCTTGAAACAATGGATTTAAATATATAATTAGACATTAATAAGTGAAAATTTTCATAAATCATGATAATTTATTTCAAATTTCAGTGAAAACATGTAAATAGAGAGTTTAAGAAACATTATAAATGAAAAATTTCAGTGCAGTTTAAGGAAAATATTAAAGAGTATTTAAAACAGAAATGACATAATCTTTTATATAAAACAAGAAATTAACAAAGATATATTTTTGTGATAAATTGATTTGTTATAGAATGATATTGGGGAACTAAAAATTATTTTAGATGATACTTGAAAATGGGTATAAAATTGGGAAGTTCCCCTTAATCGAGCTTGCTTATCAGGACAAATTAATAAAGGATCCTTTTTAAAACATGTATTTTCCCATCAAATAAAGATTAACTGATATGGAAACAAGATTTTTTAATATATGAATAAAATTTATAATAATTATATAAAAATAAATAATAATTACATTAGGGTGAAGAGAGATTAAGAGTAACCTGAAGGAAAAAATGGAGGATCGGAATGAATCCCTTAACATATATCTGAAAGTGTTCTAAACATGAACATCATGTCCTGGATAATCAATTTAAATCTATTATTTAATTAATTTATAATATTTTCTACATGTATTTAATTTATTATAATTGTATTAAGTTCATTTATGGACTTTTTTATGAGTAATAAGATACAATTTCATTGTTCGAGAGTGTTCATTTCCTTGGTTTTCATGATTGGTTCACTTGTATACTTGTATGAAAGATCATGTAAAATGGGCATAGTTATCCAGAATTGAAATTATTTGTGATTAATGGACATAAAAAATATTAAATGGTGTTATAAATCATTTTTTTCTATACATTTGGGTGGTTAATTAGATAGAATTTTACTGACAACCGTTTATATTATTTTGGCATCTTTTTTATTGTCACGAACCATTTTTATTTTATTATTTAATATAATGTATATATGAGGGTTCTAGAACACTAAATAATCTATAATAAATATATTATAAAATTTGTAATAACAAAAATGGTTTTATTACCAGACTTGAAGGTGTTAATAGAAATTGAAAAATCATCATCATTGAATGCGATAAATTAACACATCATAGAGGATGTTCACATTTTTAGAACAAAAGTAGAAAGGAAGAGAAATAATTATGGGTTTTTCTATTAAAACAATAAAATTATATAAAATATATTGCATTTATCATGTCACTTGGATAATGGGATGTAAAGATATGGAAATAAAATAAAATGAAAAGAGAAAATAAGTTAAAAGAAAATGAAAGAGGATTTTACCTCTTGAAATTATTCTTCTTGAAAACCTCCCTAGGGAAATTGGGTTTGTTATTTTATTGAGAAAATAGGATCATGGAAGTGGGGTAGATACTTAGAAATATTATTGGGTATAATTTAAGAAATATTCAAGTCTTAAAAGGTGTGAGGAGAAGAGGTGGTGATGGGTGGTATTTATAATGGAGGAGAGGTGTTTTTTTATTATTTTATTCATTTGTTTATTATTTTTTATCAAGACTATAAGTAATGAGTATTATTATGAATATATATAGTAAATATTTCATGTTTGTTCGAAAAAATGGTTCTTACATCATCCATGACTAAATAATTCATGTGTTTTTTAAATACAATAAAACTGTATTTCATTATTCACCAAAAATTCAACTATTTTTAAAAGATCCCAAAAATTCACCCCAACCATTTTTCGATGTATATAATTCCAAAATGGAATCCAGTTTTTCAAAATAATTTTATATATATGAGAAATTTAATTTTTAAATAAAATCATCATCTACTCAAAAAATACTTATTTTAAAGTTATAACAGATTTTATAACACTTTGAAATATTAATTAAGGTCTTATAAAATTATCCAATAATAATAAGAAAAAAAATATAAATTTTTTAATCTATTTTATGAAAAAAAAATCTTTTAAATAATTATAATAATTATAAAATTTTCAATAAAAATTTATTTTTTATAAAAATACCAACACTTAATTTATAATTTTTAAAACATTTATTTGCTTATATCGAAATATAAATATATCATATTTTAATTTAAAAGATACCCAAATTTTATTTACACTTTTGTAGGTGAGGTTACCATTTTATTGGTCAGATTACAATTCCTAATAGTCATATTAGTATTCCAATAGTCAAGTTACTCTTCCATCAGTATAGGTTCCCTAATTTATTGAAATACCTATTATTTTATTCATTCTTCATTTATAAGGTTTGTATTGTGTTCTATATGTGATTTTATGTGATTTATACTATATAAAATAACTATAAGAAGTAAAATTTCATTGATATAAGTTTTTTTATAACATTATAGCTCGTGGTTTTTTTGTTGATATTTCCAACCATCTCTTTGGAAACTATTACTACCCCATGTAAGCTTCGTAACTTCATGAATTCATGTTGATCATCTAAAATGATCCTAGGTAAAACCTACCTGATCCTCCTATTCATGATCCAGCTTGGGGTTTTATTGGAGAATTTACACATTCATATTATATAGAACTATTTAAGACTCATGGTATCCATAAACTTTGGAATAAGAACAGTTGTGGAAGCACATACCGCCATCGGAAGAGCTCCTAACTTGAAAAAATATTGCACTGCCTCTATAACCTAGTCCTTGATGATCTCCCATGAATCCACTTAAAATGAAATAGGAAAACCATCAATGCCTGGAGTGCATTCATAATTCATCTTTTGAATGGCCTCATTGATCTCTTCTTCATCTAGAATTTGTTCCATAGACACATTCTCCATATCCTCTATTAGTTTGGGAACATTATTCTGGAAGTTTTTCACAATATGTGCCCCCTAGAGACCCCTTTCATCAGCATTGGGTGTCCCCATGATAATTCCTTCAAAGTGCTCCCTAGAAATTCTACCTACCTCCTCCACATCCCTAGTGTATGATTGATACTAAAGAAAGATATTGATACTTATTATTACCATATTTGAAATGAACACCTATAAGTACACCATGTTCTTATCCCCCGCATGAATCTAAAGTTCCCTCAAACTCTCCCTAGAGATCCTACTAACTTTCAACATATTCTCAGGGTAAATTTTTTTCTTCGAAACCAAAAGACTAAAAAGATCCTCATTTGACTCATCTTGTAGCCTCACCTCTATGGTATCAATTGCATCTTTTATGTCTTTAAAACTATCCTCTTTTTATGATCTCTTGGAAGACCAATCTTTAAAATCCATTTTGAGTATTTTTGTAAGCATACTTAGTTCGGCGCATTAGGAACTTTACATCGGTTATTCCAAAGAATTCATCACTTTCTAGAAGAATTCACATTCCATTTTTCAGGTTCAATATTAAAAAATATTTGGAACTCCTACTATATCCATGTTTATGCTAAACCATTATTGGAGAATTATTAGATAGAAAATGTGTTAAATGAGTAAACATAGTTTGAGTAAAGGCATAAATTCCTTGTACATTGGAAAAACAACCAGTCTAGTATACTCTAAATTATCTCATTGCCTCTTTTATTATTACACCAGGTGAACAGATCCCCAAAAAAATCCATATCCAATAGCCCCTTTTATGCCATGAATTCTCTGAATTATAGTATTTTGCTTCTCAAATAAGAATCCCCTCCTTTATTCCTTGATGAATCTACATTAATTTTAAATTACTTTCCTATAAACCATGAAAAACTCATTTCTTAAAGATTTTAGAGTTACTCCCATAACATCACTCTATCACATACCTCACACTTGGCATACCCAAAAAATAATACATAGTTTTGAACCCCATTATACACCTTTGTGGATATGTTCTTTGAGGATACCCCAACTCACTCTATATTGATATTTTTCTTCTAAAACAATAAAATATATTTATTTCTTGGGATCCCATACATGAACTCCATAAAAAATGTTCTCTTCACAATGTTCATGATGAGTTTATCATCTTTCTTAGGTTCCAAAATAACTAGTATGTTAATATGGTTTCTATGACCCTCATAGGTAATGAAATAGGACTCTGACCGAGCATCTAGGCCACTCACATTCTATATAATAATAGATATCATTGAGAAATAAAAGAGATGGCCATGTTGACTAAAAAAACTTTATTTACCAGCTTAATGAGACAATATTCAGGCCTCAATTTCCTTAGTACTAGTGATTCTACCCCCATTATTATTTTCTAAATAAATTCAACTGAAAAAAGTGACTTCTATGATTTCCAAAGCTGTAAACCAGTTTGGCCCACATTGTAGCTAGATAAGAGAAGAAGGGTCCTTTAAAGAAGGGATAGTGTCACTAGTCTGACTACCCAGAGGGGAAAGTAGCGAGCCTATAGTATTATCCACCACCAGAATAGGAAAATATGATTTAGAAGCCATAGTAAGATAATTATCCACCCCATAATCATCCTATGAAACTAACCCATTCTTGATCAACGGCAAAACATCTAATGTAAACCCCTTACCCTAGATTATCTGACTCATATTGGTCTGGAATTTTTTTCCTTATCTAAAAAGAGGCTCAAACCTTATTTTAGGATCACATAATCTCATTGGCTAGAAGAGGCACAACCAGTAGAGGCGATCAACATGTGGGGTCCCAAGAAATGGAAAAATTCATCGGGGAGAATTGAACCAAGAGGACAATATCCTATACAACATCCACAATAATAATAGTAGGAAAAAAGACTCATCTAGAGGGATAACAATAATTGGTTTTCCCACCTCAACTTAAGAACTTATGAATCTACAAAACTCCACTAAGTGGCCTGGAAAATGATAATCCAAATAGAATCGATAAGGTGACTCCAGAAAGATCTTATACCACCAAGAGAAACCATCACCAATCCAAATATGAACTCTTTATGGTAAAGTTGTTTTTATATACATTTCTATGTAGATACAAGAAAATAATGTGCACTAAACACTCCTTGTGTCCTCATCTGCATAGTGAAAAGAGTTCATTGTGTCCCCTACACAGTACAGGATGGCAGGACTATTTAGTGGAAATAGAAACCCTAGAAACCTCACCCAGACCACCACCGAGTAAGAATCTTCACAAAAATGGGTTTCCTAAGACCACAAAGCAAGAAAATTCCTCTACACACCACACTGATGGCTCTCCCTGGACAAGGTTTTCATGAAGTCCTCTCTAGAAAATAGATGCATTCTGAAGGAATTCTTCGATGGTGCTGACATTGATCACTACATCAAACTCAGCTATTATCGGAAATTTTTAGGGGTGGTTTCTTAAACCACTACTAAAAAATAAACAAAATTTAATGGTTTTTTCTAAAAAACGTCTACTAAATATTTTACATTAAAAAACACTTATTCCCCCGACCCCCCCCCCCCCCCCACCCCACCACCACCACTCTCCCACCACACTCCCCTCAAGCCACTCAAGCCAGAACCTAAGCCACTGGGATTCTCCCCTGATCCATCATTTGCAACCCCCTTCTCCCTCTACTCCCATTAATCCTAGACCTTTTGTCATCCCCCATTCTCCCTCGATCCCCCTGATCCTGAGCCTGAGCCATCCAACCCTCTCTCCCATAAACCCTCGATGTTGTTACTTCCCCTTGTCCCTGACCTTCCACTACTCCCCTTCATCGCTAACCCTCCCCCCTCATCACTTCTCCTTCCCCCTAAATCGTGGATCCTCACCCCATCTTACTTAATTTAGTGTGATTCCTAGGAGGGTTTCAGTGCTTATTCTATTAGAGCATCATTGAATTGTAGGAAGTTGATGGGGGATTTTTCAAGAAATGGATGAAGGAAATCTCATGATCAAGATCACACATCATTTATAACTATTTCATTTAAGGTATGGATCTTAGTGAATTTAATTATATTTTTCTCCTAAATTAGATAAATTGGGAATTGATCAAGTGCATAATGACATGGAATTTTTCAGTGGTGGTGTCGTGGTCACCCCAAGAACCTTTCAAGGAGTTATTGTTTATATTTTTAGTGTAGTGATGATACCTAATGATTTTTTGGTGAATATTCCAATTTTTATTAAATTTAATAATAAAAAAATATTAGTTGTTTAAAAAAAATATTCCCAAGTATTGTTGTGAGATAATTGCTCTAAAGATGTTATAATCTTTGTAAATGCATAAGGATCATGGCTAAGGTCAAGATATTATTTCTTGAGTGTTAAATAATATATTTAAGTAGGTTTATAATTTAATAAAACACAATATTCATTTTTATGCATGAGTATGCATGATTTTATGTTGTTTTCTTCGATTGCAGGTTTTGATTTGGTTCATTCTTCCATTTTGGATCGATTTTAATTATGGTTTTCTTGATTTTTAGGTCCCACTTTGTTCTCTATGGTGTCTTGGACCTTATTGAGGAGGGAAAGTGCCACCATTTTCAAAGATAATTAATTTTAGGTAAGTGAACCTTTGTTTGAGGTTTTTAAATTTTATAATGTTTTTCAATTGTATTTTTAATCCTTTGTTTGGATATAAAATTATAATAATTATTATTTTCAAAAGGTATTTGATGTGGGAATCAAGTTTCACTTGATTTCCACTTCATTTATAAGTCTTTTTTCTAAATTAATGTTTGTTAAAATCATTCATTAATTCTTTTCTCACACCAAATGTTTTGTAAACACCCAAACAACTTTTAATTAATAAGTAAAATGTTTTAAGAGAGGTTTTGGTTTTAATAGTGGGGTTATCTCTTGTTATAAAAATTATTATTAAAGATATATATTTTTAAAATTTATTTTTAGAGATATATATATATACATATATATATCTGTGTGTGTGTCTGTGTGTCTATTTATATATATTGGTTCAAAAAATATACATAAGTATACATATATGTGTCTATGTGTACAAATTAACTTTCCAAAATATGAAATTATGCAACACGATATATGTATATACATAAATGTATAAATGTATATGGTTATAATAATAAAAATATTTACATTTAACCTTGATCTTGATTTTTTATTTGGTTTTCAAAATGGTTATAAGTATTGTAAAGTGACTTGTTCATTTAATGTTTAATAAAAAAATTCTATTATCAGTTCTTCTTGTTTGTTAAACTTTGTAAGAAACCAAGGTTTCTTTGGTAGGATAATATATAAAAGAATAGGTCCTCTGTCACTAGAAATTCTAGTGAATTATTATGTGAGCCCCCATCTATCTAGATGTGTGTTATAACTCTAAATCCATTTCTAGTGTGATAGAGAATTACTAGGTGCACCTAGACTGAGTGACTTGATGGTGTTTCTCCCATAAATCCTTCTTTAATTAATGTTTGTATGACTTTTCTATATTTTTCTACTCAGTAATAATTTTTTGTTTTATTTTTTTTTAACAAAGTGTAGTAACATTGTGATATATATTGATAAAATCTATGTTACATTACAAAGGAACACACCTCAGTATAATGAGGCTTTGGAGGATTTTTTAGATTTCTTAATTTCTAGTTGATCTATTGATGGGACAATAGATATGTCCATCTCCTAAATGTAAATTTATAATATGGATGAAGAGAGATGAAGTTTATGAGCAATTGATATTGAATAAAATCCCTGCTCAACATTAGTGTTTTATTTGGTATGGAGAATCGAACGTTGAAAAAAGTTTAACCATTGATGTCAATCAATAGAATGAGCTCCCAGTTTCATCAACAATGGAAAATGAAATGCATATACTTATAAATGATGATTTAGGAATTGTAATAAAACAACATTAACATAAAAACATATCAGTACAACTAGTTGAGGGTGATATAAATAGTAACTTGACAAGTGATGTTTTTGTGAATATAGGACAACGAGATAAATATTATAACATATAATTGGATCCCCCTATTCATTTTTAGGATACTAATGTAAGAGAGAACTTCACTGAGTAGAAACATGTGTTGAATTACTTAGTTGATGATGCAAAATAAGAGTTTTATGGTATATGTTTCAAATATTGAAAACATTATTTTATACTGAAGTTGTATCATATAAAATGAATATATTGAATTAAAAATAAGTAAATTTCCATGATATTGGAATTATTGTGTGATGAATTTACTGAAGATAAGATCCTTGAGTCTTTTTATGATATGAAAAAAAAATTAAAATGAGTTGTCTAAATTATACAAAATTACATGCTTTTCCCAATGATTGTATACTTTATTGGGGATAGGACTCAAGAAAATAGGTTTGAAAAACAAAATTATTCCTCTAGATGGTATTCAATGAGTGATGTTAGAGGTATGAATCAATATACTACTTTGAAGAAGAAGAAAACAAACACACCTGAAAAGGTTTTAAGTTACTTCCCTTTAAATCCTCAATTGTAAAGATTATTCATTTCATCAAAAACCACTGAGCACATTAAGTGGCCTTCTATAGATAATAACAATGATGGGTTAATGAAACATCCAAGAGATTCAGAATCATGGAATTCATTTGATTCATTACATATATATTTCTCATCTTATCCTAGTAATTTGCTTTTGGGATTGGATGTTGATGTATTCAACCCACTTGGGACATTAATCACCAGTTATAGAATTTGTCCATTTTTTTGATCCCTTACAATCTTCCTCCATGGATTTGTATACAACCAAATTATTTTATCAATTAGATGATTATTCCTACAAAAAATTCTTTGAAATGATATTGATTTATATTTGAATCCTCCAATAAATTAATTACAAGAGGTATAGAGAAACAATGTTGAGACATATGATGCATCTTCTAGAACAATGTTCAAAATGAACAATTCTCTAATGTCGACCAATAGTGACTTCCCTAGAAATCAGAACTTATATGATTAGAAAACTTACATGGGTTTGGGTTGTTCTATTTGTAACTATGATTTTGATCTTGAATGACTACCTTTAGTAAAAAAATGGTTCTTTTTATTTCATCTAAGATTACTTGATGCATCTCATAGATTTTGGTTGAACAAGTCAAAATTCAAGGGTTCTATTGATCATATAAAACCTCCAAATTTATTGAAAGGTTCATAAATATTGTCACAACATAGAAATGTTGAAAAAAAATTTACAAAGTTGCGTTATATTAATTATAGTGGGAAACTATTTTGAAGTAGATCATCAAGTGAAATCAGAATGAAAAAATAGAAGAAAAAAATTATTCAAACTTTTGTATTGAGAATTTAATTTGTTACAGAATAATATTGATGTTATGAATATTTAGAAGAATGTTTGTGACAATTTGATATTTAAATTTCTTAATGAGCATGGAAAATTGAAGGACCATCTTAATTCTTGGGAGAGATTACAAACAATGATCATAAAGAGTGATCTCTGGTTATATGAGAATGGAAAGTATGCTCAAGAAATTTTTTCAATTACAAATAGGAATAAAGATACATTTTGTTGATTTTTAAAACATTTGAAGGTATCTGATAAGTATTAAAGTAACATCTCAACACGTATAAACTTATGGCATCTTAGGTTACATGGATTGAAATGTTGTGATTCACATATTTTTTTACTGTAGTTACTTCCATTGGCATTTTTTATATTACAACCTAAAAAGGTTTTTTCTATTATACTCTATTTTTTCACATTATTTAGAAAACTATGTGAGAAAACTCTATAACCATCTTAGCTTGAAAACCTTTCGGAGAGATTTGTATTGACACTGTGAAATAGAGATGATCTTTCCTCCATTGTTTTTTACTGTCATGATGCATTTAACTATGAGTTTTGTTGAGTAAACTAAATTAAGAGGCCTCATACATTATCAATGGATGTATCCAATTGATAGGTACATTATTTTTATGTTTTCCATATTAAGTAAAAAAATCTTGGAGCTTAATTAAATAAATAATTTTATTTTATTTATTTTATTTCATGAATATATTAGTCATTTGAAATCATATTTGAAAAATAAAGCTCAACCAGAAGGATTTATCTCTGAAGGCAATTTCAAATAGGATTGTATTAATATTTGTTTGATATACTTGGATGATATTTATACAATATTAAATCATGTTGGACATGTTGATTACACATCGAATCAGTATCAACTACATGTGAAATCAATAATCATTCCTTATATTGGATGATCAGTTGGGTGGTGCCCAAATATTGCATTTGAAAGAAATGGGATTATTATAGTCACATAGATATGGGTTTCTAAATAGTAAAATTACATATCCATTTATTTAAGATCTCAATATATAAAAAATATATGAATGAGAGTTCGAACACAAAATGAGAAATATATAACAAAAGATATTAAAAAGAATCTTGTACAATGGTTTTCATGTCATGTAAGTTCATAAATATTGTAATCAATATGAATATTAGGTTGACACAAATATTTTTCAAATCTAATAAAGTGTATTACATTTCTTTAGACCAGTAATACCAATACTAGGGATTCGGTTTTTGAAGATTTGAATTTTCCAGCTTGAGGACCTCCAAAATAGGATAGAAATTTAAATGCATATAATTTTAATGGATTTAAATCTCATACAATCAATCGGTAAGTGGGTTTGAAAACATAGAACAGAATTATATTTATGATTTCCAAATTGGGATATTATGTAAAGATGACTGATATTATCTAATTAAACTACCATGGGAATTATTTTTCTTTCAAATACAATTGGGATGATATTTCTTGGGGTATAAAAATAGATTCCTTATAATTTACTTATATGAACTTCTATCACATAATGGATGTCGAGGACCATGAATTAAATGATCTTTATATCTTATCATCATAAGAGAAAATGTTATATTATGTTTAAAATTTCATGTATGAAGGTGGAGTGTATATTTTCATGTAAAATAAAGAGACCTGTATGATATGGGTGATAAAGTATAATATTTGACCAATGAAATTGAATCCCATAAACAGAAATAATTTAGCTTATTTTTTCATCATGATATTGAAAATATTATTATTACAAGGGTGGATGAATTAGATGAAGTAATGATGGAGTAGGAAAATAACATTATTGAATGAAAAAATGATTGTATGTGCAGTCAAACATTAATTTATCAATCTTTTATATTATATGTTCAATCATTCATTATCATAGATATGTATATTTTGTTTTTTAGTATTATTCATCTATTATCATTTCTAAAAAATAAGTAAATTTTTTGAAATATATGTTCTAAAGTTAATTTTATTTGATTAAATTATAGGAATGTTAAGGATGAAGCATTTAACTAATCCCAATCAACGCTCAGTCAATGTTCCCTCAACCACACTGACAGATGATGATCCATTGGTCTCCCTCCTTATAGAATCTAAGAAACCCTCTATATTCCCCCGGCACTATCTCCCACTCCCACCATTCCATTAGTGTCTGGAACACCCTTCGTTAGTATCCCATCTGTATCTAGGAGATTTCCTCTCCATTTAGAATCTTTATTATTAAGGGAGAAAGTCTTCACTTCAGTTTCTTAATGAGGATATTGAAGGGTTAAAGTTATAGGTACAAATTTTAATGTGAATAAATTTATTTCAGTTTTTTATACTACTAATAATTTTTTCATAAAAGATAAAAACAATATTACTATAGAGAGAAATATAAATAGTTCATATGTCAATAATACGAATGAATTGAAGATAGTTATCCCAATTTATTAATTATGGGTTCCTTATAGATGATGTATTAAGATTATTTAGCCAAATTCTAGGCTAATAGGTAGTGGATTAAATAAGGTTTTTTGAGAGGAATTCCACTATAGCGTGGTTTAATTCACCCAGGATCATGGGGATTCCTATTATTTTGTTCTATGGAGTATCTTATGGGATGATTTATCATCATTCATCGTGGTTTTTATTGAATTCTATTAATGTAGGTTTAATTTAGGTATTTCTATGGATTTAGATTAAATAGATGGCTGATTTCTTAGAGAATATATAGAACATAATGCTCCAATGTTCATAATTTAATTTATAAATTTTTTAGTGTTTTTTTATTATATTTTATTTGAATAGTTATTTATAGTGACTATTTATTGGGTTCCTTTGTCCATAAAGTTTTTTTTTGATTTTCTCTTAGGTGATTCTTGGAGATCATTGGATTTCTAAAGCTTGCCTAAATGTTTGGTATGTGGAGTCGACTCACCGAGTGACCATTTGGTTAGGATTGTATGATGCCAAAGTTTAGTTTTCATAAAGTAAAAAAGAAACTTATTTATATTTTAAATATATAAATTAATGGTTTTTAAAGATATTTTTTTACAATGGGTTAAATTTTTTCTAAGTAGCTTGTTTGGCACTGTGTAAAAAAACACATCCCATTTTTATTGTATTATAAAATCTCATTAAAATATTTATTCTTAGTGAATAATTTACAAGTTTGGATCTATGTTGATGGGTTTCCCTTGAAATTTTAGTTAAATAGTTTGATCTTAATCCATAACATTAAATCCTATCATTTTATTGGATTGAAATTTTTCCTTGGTGTCTATTATGAGCTGAAATTAGAATCCTTAAAATAATATTAGTCTTAAACCAAATTTAGTATATCTTTTAACCTTTTAGTATTTCCTTATCCTAAACCTACTTGGTTTGTTAAATTCTACACTCAAGTATACTTCTATGAGTCCCACCTATATTCAATATTGGTAATCACTTATTCAAAATAAACTTGAACAACCTATAAGTTAGTAGGTGATGTGGTGGATGGGATTACAAGGTGGGAAGAAGTGATTCAAATTAATGATCCTAAATATTTTAGGAATTCACCTAAACTAGAAACATGATAAACTCTATGGTTTTTATAATATTTTATATTTTTGTAAAGTTTTATGAAAAACACTATTTTTAAAAGTATTATATTAATAAGATTCTTCTCTTCCTATTCACTTTAATTTTTAAAATTTTTTAACAAAAAAATGTTTTTATTAGAAAAAAAATTTACCCATTTTGATTATTAATTTATTAAATAAATGTTAACTCATATCAAGTGTCACTTACAAACCTTTTAGTATGAGAATTTGAAACTATGGTGGTAATAAATATCCTTTGACAAACATATTCCTCTATAATTATTTATGTCTTAACCAAGTGGTTTTGAGCATTTCCAACAGTATTTATTAGTTTAATAACATGTTTGGGTTGTGTAAACCTTATTTTAATTTTGTTAATGAGTTCACTAATTCCTTCAATGATGTCCTCCTAGGATGTATTTGGAATTTAATAGCCACTTGAATGTATTTCCTTGAGTAAATTTTGTAATGTATTCCAGGACTACTCTGTTTATTTTTATGTGATAATAAACCATGTTGGTTACCTTCATGCATACATGGTCTCATAGTTGGGTGTGGTGAACAAATATATGATTTTAAAAATATTATTTTTTACTGTATTTGGAATGTTGTTACTTTATTATAATGATCATGTTGGTGGATATAGTTCTTAACTTTTCTTTCAGAAAGTTAACATTTTATTTTATAGCTTGGTTATTACTTTGATAGTCAGTGTATTTATTTCCTAGGTACTATATTATTTTATTATGAACATTAGTATTACGAACACTGGTAAGTATCGTATAGATTCATAGTGTGGTATGGGCTTGAAACACCATGAATCTATATACTTCATATGGGACATAAGATTTCCTTGACGCATTATACCCATTCCCCTATTCCCTAAGATGGGTTTCAAGAATTTCCTTATTGTATAGGCCTAATTTTTAAACCTAAAATGTGTCACTAGGACCCTCAAATCTTTACAAAGATCTATTCAAATGAGTGAGTGAATATGTGTGCATGTGTGGGTTACTTATAGGTACTCATATTTTCTCCCATAGGGGTTGTCCAAGGATTAGTATCTCTAATTCTGAGTCGAGGCTCAATGTAGGTAATACATGTATGGATAATATTTATATAGAGGGTTATCACCCATATCTGGTATTGATCTTTGAATTTTCTTATTATTGACCCACTGTTATATCTTTTATGTTAATTTCTAAAATTATTTATTGTATATGTATGGAATTTTTTTTGCTATTCTGGAGCTATAGATTCTGTAATTATATTTTTTTTTAAAGAGATATACAGTGGCGGTTTAAACCACCAATATATATGTGAAATTATTGTTTAGTGAATATTTAAACTGTCACTATTTAAGGTTTATATTTATATAGCGGTGGTTTTTTTTGTTTTAGTAGTCGTTTCCCCTACTAAAAAATCTCAAGGATGCAGCATTAGTTAAAATCATTATTATATCCTTGACATTTTGTGGTAAAGGAAACCACTACTAAAAAACATTCTATGACAGTTCCTAAGAAGTGCCACTAAATATACAATACCTATATGAGTTGGATATTGATTCCAACTTTAGAGAAGGTTTTAGGAAGCCATAACAGAACCATATTTCAAAGGATTAAACCATCTCTAAAGAAAAAAATAACTACCATTATCAGTCTATTTTTTTGTAGTGGATGTTGGATGGTTTATCCCCACAACCTAATCAATGGTCTAAAGAAAGGATGAAATGGATGATCATGGAAAAACTTTTCCACCAAAGTTCACTAAGGAAAATACAATTCTACTTTAAGCTCTACCTAAAAAATCCACCATAGGGAACCCATTAACCCTATAAGAGCGTTATGGGTGATTAGAATTATTGTAAAACTATGCATCTTAGTTAGTAAATCTATTGATAATGGACCCAAGATCATGTATTTGAAACAAAATATCCCCACTCCTCCACTCAAAATAGGAGTAGGAGCCTCTGGCAATGGTGACCCTGGTGTCAAGGCCTCATCTAACACCACTATCGCTAGAGAAGTATATACCACCTTCTCTCAACCCAACATGCACACACTACCGAGGTTAATGGTCAAAAACTTTTAAATAGTAAGAGGTGAATTAGTTTAATTCTATAAATGAGAAACATGAATCATTTTTTCTAAAACCACTTGAAAATAAACACCATTCATTCAAAAAAATACTATTAAACCATAGCTTCTCAAATTCCAAATCCAATATTTATACTTAGGAATATATTCACCTTAATATATATTTAAATTCCACTTAACTTGATGTACATATTCACGTAACCTTGTTTGACTAAGTAAAAATAGGATACCTATATATATATATATATATGGATATGTGAATAGGTCATATCTAATAAGATGGGAGAGAATTAGAAACCACTATAAAGTTATTTTGAAACCAAATATGCCACTAGAACTTTATGGAAAACTATACCAAAGTCGAAAACATACTTAATAATTTCAAAATTATGAATTTAAAACCATTTGGAACGAAATTCCAACACCCCGAGATTATTTTAATTTCAAATAATCCCAAAATCATGATTTAATAAAAGAAAAACTATGGAAGAAACTTAGAAAAATTATAAATGATATGGGAAACTCATTCCAATCACCCCACCCTTTTGAAAATATACATTTAGATTATAATATAATAAAAACACCCAATAAATGACCAATAAATTATAGTTATCAAATTAATGGATCAAACAAAGGGTAACCAACTAAAAAAAGACAAAATCAAGTCACGCAAGGTCTGAGAGACATCACCTTAGATGAACACCATAAAAAAGGCATCAAATCAACCCTTATGAACCATAGGGACCAAGAATCAACCAAAACAACACCCAAATCAGGTTAGGGTTCACCCTAGGTCATAGAAACTACAAGGTTAAGAATAAATCAAAAGAAAAAGATAAAAATGTAGGGCAATAGGTGAAACTAACTAGAGATGATCAAACCAAAATTGGGAAGAGAAATAAAACCAAAAATAGAGGAAGATGAGGGGCAGTTCATCTAGCTGAAATCCCCTAGGAAATTTTTCATTGAGTGAGAGAGGGGTTAGGATGAGAATGTAAGGGAGAATGACACCCTTTGGGATTTTAATTTCATAAGTTAAAATATGTATTTCAATTTATTATTATTATTATTTTAAAATATGTATATGGTGAAAGATTAGGTCGCATGGTTTGGAAAACAATGGTCCAACCATGAACCATCTACTGGGATTTTGTAAAACCAAATGAGAGTAAGTCACTCAGTTTGAAAAACCATGCACCATTTATATGATTATCTCTATCAAATTATAGAAACTATTATACGGTTACCACATGATTTGGAAACGTAGGCATTTTAACTGTGCAACATGAATTGCATGCCAAAAAACATATAATTTTTTAGAAATATTTTCATAAAGGAAAAAATAAAAGAAATAGGGACTCAAAATAAAAAAAATGAGATAGGTCAGGTTGTGACCAAAATTGTATCAGTTGGGCTTAGTGCATTCTATTAATAAGGGATAAAAACTAGGAAACTCAAATTTATGTCCACCTATGATATGATTCAATGACCTTCAAATTTAATAAACATTATAATAAAAGTGATATTTATTGAAGGGTATAAAACTAGGTAAATATCATGGATCCTGATTTTATATGCCAATGTTTTAATTATCTATAAAATGAGGAATACGTTAAAATGAATTAATTTTTTAACCTTAAAATGTTCCTTCTTTTTAGGTTTAGGAGTCACAAATGTTTTTTAATTTGTAGATATAGAGCCAGATTGAAATCCCTGTTATGTTCATGGAAAATATTTCACTTGGATATTCTAAAGGATCTCCATAAAGTGAAGGTTGATGATGATAAAACCTGTAGGAGGACACTCTAAGTGTTTCAACACCATGGTGTACAGAAGTATGAGGGATATATTTTAGATTAGGATATAGTAGATTTTCTAGTGAGGTAAATATAACCTTTGTTTCTATTTAGGATCCAAGAGTACTAGTTTTATTTTATATATAAATATATTTTTTGGGTCATCTTTACAATGGAGGGTTTTTTTTCCTTGGGGATCATGTTCAGTGTGTTGTTTCATTGGACACATTCAGGGATCTATTTCAAGATGATTTTCTATATTTGACTACTAAGATGGATTTTCTATATGATATCCTTACCCTTCGATAAGGGAGTTCTGATGTTTAATATTTTAACATCCACTATAGGAACCATATATGTTATTATTAGGACCTTATTTTAGATAAAGAGGCTTGGGAGAAGGCATTTTAAGGAGGCTTTACATCCATAGATCCAGTGCTAGGTAACTCTATTAATATTAAATTCATATTTTGAGGTACTAGTGAAGGTATATGTCATTGGGTTGATGTTTTCTATGATGTTATAATTGTGATATTGGTGTCACAAATATTTTTTGAGAAACATATCTATGGTTTGGATTCATCAATTTTCTGGGAAAAAGAATAAGTATCGGTTAACAGGGATTAGGTTTTAGCCTTCTACAACTCGTTTTTTCAAGGATATTAGTTCTTGGACACCATATTGTGAGTTAGAAATAGTTTTTTTACATATATAGGTAATTTAAATAATAATAGAGAGTTTACAAACTTCCTAAATGGTCATCATGGTGTTAGTGTCCTATTCCAATCCCATCATATACAATAGTATCATCTAAGGTAGAAACAGCAGCAAGGTATCCAATTTTATGATCAGTAGAGAGGGGATTGGGTAGGTAAAGGATAGCCTTATGATATCTTTCATCCTTAGGTATAGTGAATATATTTTTGATATGTAGGTGGTCTCTATCAAGTCCAAATAGGTTATTGAGTAGGATGTGACTAGTTGCATGCTTTAGTGCTTCCAGTGTTGGATGATCCTAATGTCGTATGGGGTTATGTATGTTGGGTTTCTACTTATGTTTATTCATTATTTGATTTAGTATCTATTCACTCATTTATCTCACTATATTTAGTCCATTCTTTTGTACTTTAGGAGGAGAGACTTATAGTTCCCTTATAATTGACTACGCTAGTTGGACGTCAAGATATCATGTATGATGTGTACAAAGATTGTTAACTGGTGATATGGTAGCACTACTCTTAGAGATATTTCCTATATTTATGGATACAACCATTCAATGTCATCATAAATTTGAATTATTTGTATTATATGTAGTCTATCATGAACTTTTTTATTTTGAATATCATATTCTATGATGATGATAGATATCATTCAGTTTCTGATGCTAAATGAGACCCTCAAATAGGTCATAGGCATGTTGAATACCTATCTTATGTATTTCCAAAGATAATGTTTGGTTCTATGAAGGATCATCTATTAGTGTTTCCCAAGTTGGTATAATAATACCCTAATGTCCTCCTTAAATAGGTTGTGATGCTACCCCCTCAATGAGAGATTGATTTTGGGATAGATTTACAACCAAGTTTTTATCCAATATAGATGTATATATATCATATAACACTTATAAATTGTGGGATATGTGAATTAAAATTGATGGTCTCATTTAGAGATGATTCATTTACCCTAGTCATTCACCTTGGAGATCTCTTGTTCTATCTATGAATAATGTATATGGAATTTTATGGTTGTATGTTAGTTTTTTTATTGAATTAGGTGATGGTGGAATATTTATATCCTGACCTACAGATTTATGATTGATTCATTTAATCAAAGGTATAAATATGGTTCTCAAATATCAACTTGTGGTATAAATACCATCATATGTGAGTAAATGATGAGGTTATCATAAATACTACATCTGATGTATTTATGGGAATTACATGTTCATTTTTATGTTATTCAAAGTTATGAATACTCTATCCATGTTCCTGGTGATGGTTAATGAAGTGATCTATGAGTTTATAGAACATTTCATGGTGTTATATATTTATGAAATCCATGTGTTTTCAATATTTTAGACAGATCTCATAGAGCATCTGTGATCTTTTTTAGGATTTATATGGTTTCATCATCTATTTGAGAAGCTATTGAAGTGTTATTTCTCTACCCATAAAGTTTGTTTCTTTGGGAACTACATATCTTAGTGTGGATTAGTCATAGATCCTTTGAAGATTGAGGTGGTCATTTATTTGGAAGACCCAAATGAATGTTTCATAGGTATAAAGTTTCCTTACTCATGCTATATATTAAATGAGTTTCCTACCTTACTTATCCCAAATTGTGACTCATATGATAGCTTTTACTAGAAAAGATTTCGTTTCTTTATAGACAGACCAATTTTAGGATAATTTTAAATATTTAAAGGAGAATCTTGTTAGTTATCTCGTTATTTATATACTAAAGGAAGTCATTCCTTTCGAGTTTTACTATAGTGATTCATGTCTTGGATAAGGCTACATATTGATCTAGTAGAGAAAAGTTTTCTCTTATGGGTTTTAGTAGTTACAACCTCATGAATATAACTATACTACCCATAATCTAGATTTTCTATGGTAGTGTTTTTAGGCTGTAGATAGGAGATAAAATGGTAATAGGGGTGAATTTCACTTTAAAATTTTCAAAAGAGAGCAATATAAATTTAAAAAATTATTTATAAAATAATCAATATTTTGAATGCATAATAATATAATAATATATAATAGTAAAATTGGAAGAATGAATTAAATTTTTTAAAGTAAATAAGACATGGTATTCGGTAAAACATTTCATAAATAATACCTGAAGTTATCCCTACCTCTACCACTTCAATATATTTAGGATTTAATTTATTAGTCCTTTGTCTTTAAAGGTATCCAAAATATCAAAATTATCCCTTTATTTTTAGGTTATATAAAGAAACCAAATGAAAGAAACTATCTATTTAACGGTGAAGATAGAAACCTTGAAAGAATATTCCCTTATCTTTTGAAAAGAAAAAAAGATGAGTAAACCTCAATCTCTTATATTAATGGTAGTAATCACTAACAAATATAAGAAATAGTTTGAAGATATTATTTTTATCTTACTCTCAATTATCCCAAAGAATATTAATAAAACATGATTACAATTTTGACACACACTCTTTGAGGGAATAAGAGTATTTTGAAATAGATCGATTTCTAAGTTTGAAGATCATTTGATCACATTTATAGAAAGGATTAGAAAGCTATTATATATGTGTTATAATTTTCTAATCCTATAATGGTCTCAATTTATATGTTTTAATTCCTTTAAAAATTTTGGGGAATCCCTTGAGATCATTATGTTTTTGAAGTCTATATTCCATGAATTTTGACCAATGTTATTTTTAAACATGCCTCAACCCATTTAAAATAATAATAACGCAAAAACACAACGTTAATCCATCGGAAATTAAAATTAACAATAATATTATAATTATTTCATAATTACCAAAGAGAGAATAATATTATTGAAAAATTGTCATTTAAATTTAAAAACATTTTAGAAATTCAAATTAATTTAAAAACAATCATTATAAAGTTTAAAACAATTACATAATAATAGCACAAAAATATCATAGAAATATCACATCTAACAAATTAAAAAATAATATTTATTTCTTTAAAATGAAATAATATAAATCTTTAATGATACTTTATTAAAAACACACACAAAAAAATATTGAATAATTTTATTTATGTAAGGTCCCATATCTGTGTAGTCTAACCCTTTTCATGTTTATGAAGCTCGTGGTGCTCAAAGGAGGCCTAGCGTGATTCTAGAGGGGTTCAAATACTAAATTATGGAAATGGGATGATTAGACACCATATAATATTTACAAACTATTTAAGTGAACTTCATAGCTCGTTTAAGGCTGGTTAATGGGGTGCTTTACACTGTGTATTAATTCGAGGTTAAAATGTTCGAGGTGATATTTTTTTGTCAAGATATGAAACCTAAAATTTACAAGATGTGTAAGGCTTACACGCCATGTAAAGTCCCTTTGGAGTGCGGATCATAAATAGAATGGGGCCTTGGGTTTTATCAAAATCTACAACCCTCCTCTCGATTACTGGTGATCTAGTGGCATCCTCTTCTTTCTTTTGGGATTCCTTAAATGGGAATATATACTTAGCTTCCCATCTTTAATTTGTGGTGATCCAAGGTAAATCTGGAATTAATTGATAATTAATTGTCAGAATTTCCTTATTCTTAGAGTATCATGTTGAAATTAGAAAATAACATAAATCTAAATTAATTGATAATTAATTTTCTAAAGAATAATTAAAAAAGAGGCATCTTTATAATCTAGGGGTTTTTTTAATTTAATGATAATCAAATTGATATCAGTATGTATGTATAATAAAATGTAATATTTCATGTCATTAATGGAATTCATAAATAATGTGAAGCATGTTTATGGTTTTTGTTTATTATAAATTAAATTTATGTTAAATGGTAATGGTAATTATCATAGTTTTTTGAAACTGGTTGGATGTTTTGAAGAATTTTTAAATTAATTGTTTAATTAATTTGGTATCATGTTATAGTTTGTGCCTTAGGTTTCCCATAGTTTAAACCAATGAATAATGAATTGGTTAATTCAAGATGGAATAAGAACTAGTTGTGTGATAAAATATAATTACTATGGCCTAAGTTTTCCATCTTATTGAGTAGTTTGAGTGCATTTAGTTTAGAACCATGAGATATTTT
Source organism: Viscum album (assembly GCA_963277665.1). NCBI lineage: Eukaryota > Viridiplantae > Streptophyta > Magnoliopsida > Santalales > Viscaceae > Viscum > Viscum album. The sequence goes on along the minus strand of OY728128.1, from coordinate 786,636,347 downwards.
TTATGTGTGAAGGTCATATTCCATTTTTTGGGCCTAGATTTCCATATAAGATATACTTTATTGTTTCCTTGCACTTTATGATGTGCTCTATATATGATCTTCTCTGTGTGATGTGATATTGTTCAGGGAATCCCGAATGTGATATGATCCTAGAATGGATGAGCCTAGGATGGATGATGTGATTTGGGGAGGGAGGCCTGGATAATGTGGCACCAGTTGATGCCTTTATTGGAGAGACACACCAGGATATGCATGTGGGTGTTGGGGATGGAACTAGAGATTATGGAACGATTTGAATCCAAAATTATCTTTTGGTGTGATGTTAAGATATGGGATACTCGCTTATGAGTTTTGTTTAATGGTCTATGGTTGGGTTTCTTATTTTATATGCATTCCTTTCCACACTACTTGAGGTAATTAGATGTTTTTGGTTGCATGTTTCCTCTTAGTGGTAGATTAGTGTGGTTTTCCTAAGATTCCTTCAATATGGAATGATAATGATAATAAATAAAAATGTCTTAACCCACAAGATTGGTATTGATGGAATGAAAATGATGAAAATATGTTAATCTTGATAAATTGTAGATTCTGTTTAGATTATACCTGGATGGAATGGTTTTTACTCTGATGATTATTGTAAAGTAATGTGTAATAATTTTAATGGTTAATTAATGGTTAATTAATTAATTAATAAAACAAAGTGATAAAAATAAAAAAAATGAATTAATGTATCTCTTTTAAATTATTCTGTACTTATAAGACATCTAGGCTTAGCAGTGGTAGACAAGAGTTTGAGCGGCGTTAGCTGTAGTTGATACTACAACTAGGTTATTCTGATAGTTTAGTTGTGATATATATTATATGACTTATATTATATGATTTTATATTCTTCCCCGCCCATTTTGGTAATGGAAACTGACACCTAGTGGACTCTAAGAGGGTGTTTTCCCCAACATCCTGATGGGAGGATGGATGGCTGACCACTCTCTCTAGTCTTGCTCTCTTCTCTTGGTGGTTACTTATGATGGTAAGCATGGTGGTTAGTTTTACCATATATGTGTGTAGAGTTTTGTGTTGTATTGTGTTTATTTTATAAAAATGTATTATTGGATATAGTATCCAAAGGATTATTATAGGCATGACATGCATAGGCTATGATGGATTGGGGTGCTTACTCGGTGTATAGGCTATAATGGCTTGAGTTATAATACCCAATGTTTGATACACAAAATATAGGGTATGGTGGATTCCAAAAACTAATTTGTTACTATATATGTTTATTTGATATGGGATTATGTGATGATGTGATGCACATGGTGCATGTTTTGATTCCTTTCTCAGGTGTCCTCGGGTTGCCCCATTTTGGAGAGAGATGGCTCAGGATGTGTGATGTTGGGGTAAAGTGGAAAACCAGTGGGGAAGTGGGAGTGGGGTGCCCTTGATGTTCATTATTATATTATATAATCTCTTTTATGTGTTACTTGGTGATAGTTAGACCTAGAGAGGCTAGGAACTAAGTATATCGGTTTAGGAGATGAGTTAGTTTCACTATTGTTCATTGTGCTTTAGAGAAATTTCTTTATATTCTGAATGAGAGGATCGGGGGAGCATCATACTAAGAATATTTTTATACTCACCCAATGTATGTGTAATCTATTTTTAAGTTTATCCATAGTAGTTTAGATATCAGGTTGGATACTACTTTCTCGTGTTTATGAGGAGTCGTTTTGGCTTTGCGTTTTTTTGTATTTAGCATTTAGTACTTGTAGTTTTCCTTTAAATTGATAAGGAATTGTATAACATTGTATGTATTCACTTGGTATTTATATATATTTATATATATATATATATTTGTGTTTATGTGTTTCTAATAAGGTTTTGTTTGGTGTATCTATCTTATCTCTCTCTTCTTAGTGTTTCTCTTAGAGGGTAATGCCTCTCATATGCATGTTCATTATACCCTTGGTGCTATTTTCCAACCCAGGGCCTACTAGAGGCAGGAATCAGGTAGTCACTACCACTCTACCCTCATTGTGGTATCTTTGTGGGGAGGTGGCCATGACAGAGTGGTATAAAAGTTGCAGGTTGAAGGATAGGATAGAGTTTGGAGTTAGGCATAGTTGAGGTTGCATGGGCTAGTAGGGAAATGGTGTCAGCTAAGTTTATTCAATGATATAAACATAGGATACCATCAGACCCATGTGTATTTAGGGCCCCTATGATATGATTCACATACCTTTAAGTTTACTAAGCCTAATAAATGAAGTGATACTAGTTTTAGGGTAAATAACAAGGAAAGGATCATGCATAATTCTTATTTATGAATGTGTATGAAATGGGTAAAATTTGGGATAATTTAAAACCTTAAAAGATAATAAAATAATTAATTGATTGATTAATGTTAAATATTCCATATTCTAGGTTTAGGAGCTCTAACAGTTTGTTATTTTTATATGTGTGGATTTAAGTCGACATCCTCATCAAGTTCATGCTAAAGATGTTCAAAATGATGGACAATAGATCATCATAGTGTATAGGTCGATGATGATGAAACTTGGTAGAGGGAACGCCAAGAGTTTTAGCTCTAAAATCTATAGAAGTATGGGGGATCCATTTCAGAAACAATCATAAAAGACTGGTTATAGGAGTTTGGGATAAATTTCAGTTTGATCCATTCTTATAAGGAGCACTAGGTTTTGTTGGCTGTGATGATACTATATAGAGTAGTGAGGTTGTGGTGGCTCTTGTTCCTTAGGGATCGCAAGGAGTCGATAGTATCATGGGAGGAGTTCCAAGACTAGCTACAAGAAGAGTTTCTTTTTTCTACCATGAAGGAATCCAGTCACCAGGAGCTGTTTACCCTTCAATGGGGGAGTTATAGCATGTGAGAGTTTGGGTTCTGTTTTGAGACCCTTATAATATACTCTTTATACCTTTATTCAGATGAGGAGTCTAGGGTGAGGCATTTTAAAGAGTCTTTATATCCATATATCTAGCATTGGGACACCCTATTTATGATAAAGGTGTATATCAAGGTGTTTGGAAGAGAATAGTTTATTGATAAGAAGTTTAATAAAACCAGATCATCTTAAGAATGGATTCATCAGTATTCCTTGTGAAGTAGAGTTGTGGTCTAGGGTTACTAGTTATCAAGACAGAATATTTTTTGGTCAGTTTAGGGTTGGTCTCAGTTCACATCATCTTGTTTCTCAAGGGTTGTTTTCTGTTACGCATATTCTAAGGTATTTGATATGTTTTTTTCTTATATAGGTTTATTTAATCAGTGATAAGAGTTATTAACCTTTTTTAGTATTCAGTGTGTGCCATATATTCTACTTTAGGTTCCTCTATTAATGTGGTTTCAGACAAGGCAAAATTAGTATGGTTCTTTATTTTAGGATTTGTAGAGAGAAGATAGGGTAGGGAGAGTACATCCCTGATACACCCATCATTCTTAGAGATCATAGCGTGTCTTTGGATGTGGTCTTTAGTAGGGTCACAGAGGTCATGGAGTGGGTTGTGGTAAGTTTCATGCTTATAATTTTGAGTGTTAGGTGATCTAGATGTCATTATAGGTACTTGATCACATTGTCATGACACATCAAATTGAATATGTTTTTAAGGTTGATTTATAGTCTAGGAAAGACCCTAGTTCATCTCTCGAGGAGTGTTTGTGGGTTTAGAGTGTGCATTTTTAATTAGAAGTACTAAAAGAGGGGGTCGTTTTAAAACAGTTTAAAGAAAATGACTTGATTTAAAGAGTTTAATAGTTGATAAATAAAAGTGGTGTATTAATAATTATGATAGAAGAATATCATTTCAAGTTTACTACACATCTTGGTGAGTTCATCATTCTGAAAATACACATGGTTTAATGGAATCCTTTGGTTGAAGGTTGTCAAGATCCCAACTTCCCTCTTTCCTCTTAAATGATGCTCAAAGAACCACCCCTTGACACAACAATAGTGTTTTCAAGGTTTGGGTATAAAGAATAGACAATAAATTCTACCAAAGCATACTAAAATCTTATGTATGTGTGAGATAAATAGGACTCTTGTCTTTTCCAATCGGAACAACCCAAGATTCCCACTTGAAATCTCAACCAAATCGGTGTTAAAATAAAAAGTGTTTCACTTAATTATAACAATAGAAATGCAATCAGAGAAGAATAATTTCAATATAACAAATAATTGAAATATTTATCACACAAATTACACAAAACCAGTAGAATAACAAGTGTTATAACTCCCTCTCAAGTGTGTGTAGCTCCCTTGAAATGACCGTCCACCATTTAGCTCGACATCGGGAGGAGGAGGAACCTCGGGCGGAACTTCGCCTTCTTCCTTGATTACCCTATGAGGATAGGGGCCTCCAAAAATACTTGGATGATGAGGGGACTCCTTTGGGTCTCCAAAATACCATATCTTTTCCTCCTGGCCGAACTTTCAAATGAGGATCCCAAGATGCCATTTTATAGGAAAATTAGAATGTGGTTTTGAGCATACAGAATTATTAAAACCATTTGTCATAGGTGTTTCGACATCCATAAAACCTTATCTCAATTTGGAGAAAATAAAAAAGTTGTATCCCCACCTCTTTTCTGTCTCCATCGAAATTTTTGCACAATTTGGACACCTATATCCCGAGATATGGACAGATCACTACACACCACTTTTGAATCCGTGCAGATTTGGTGTGCTGGATAGATCAGGTCGGAAAGGCCATCAGATGGCCAAATGAGTCTTGGTTTTATTAATATTAAATGTATCCAAATATGTTTTGGACCAGAAAAAAATGCCAGCCCAATTTGATATACGTTCCAGTAGCAGTGTGCAGATTAATCCACTGGTGTGCTTGGATCCTGCACAGTTTGGCCCATTTTTCTTGGACATCATCATAGTCCCACCAAATCACCTTCACCTTCAATGAAATTTTCAAGAAAAGTATAATTGTACTTTTTAATAGCGATAAAAAAAATAAATGATTCAAACATGGAATTCAATTTGTTATTATTTTTGGAATTTACAATACAAATTTAGTTTAATACAATGGTGTAAGGGTGAAAATGACATAGTGAATCATGGTACGATCACACCCCCACACCTAAACATTTTCACTCCTGGGAAAAGTCACATATCCAAATAAAATGATGCATATATATATATATTCCCAACATCATGAATATTTAACATTTGATGAAATTATAATTCACTAAAGTAATGTGATCAATGCACGAACCAGACCAAGGATTTATTTCTAGTGAAAATGGAAAAGGATGTCTCATAAATCATATCACAATAAAATTCAAAGAGATTCATGACCCCAAGATGAGAAAAGAATTCAAAAGTCAACCATTCCACTAACTCTCCATGTGTGTGTGTGAAAACCACTCCATGCTATTCTTTCCACTTTATATCAAATAAATATAGGTTATTTTAACATTATTCAGCTTTAAATGATTTTATACCAAACCCGTCCTATATCCTTTGCAGTCATATTTCAAGACCCACTCACCTAAGAATTCCCAGAAGTCAAACCATAAGCTCCTGACCTAGATATCCCCATATGTTTCACATTTCATCACTCCCCTCATTTATTATATTTTTTTTGATGTTGCATTTGGAACAAATCTCACACTCATCTCTCAACCCTTGTTTGATATCCTCACGACACTAATTGCAATAGTTATAACAAGATCAAAGGTTGAGGAGGAGTGGTTTTTGACCTGCCCAAGACACAATTTTTTTTGAGGGCATACAACAGTCGGACATTAGGTACACATGCATAGGTTAATCTGGTATAGTAATAAAACAAATCAGATAAGGAACAAACGAATGAAAATATCATTTAAAGCTGAAAAATATTAACCTAACATATATTTACCTTATATTAAGTAATAAATATTCATACTTCATGGTTTGGTGAAAAAATGTATGGAGATATTAGTGACATAGTTTTCCCAAAACAACTCACACAAGGGGCATCAATCATCTCAAATGTTTCACAGTGATACAACCATTTATATCATTGATAGAAAACAAATTCACTAAAAATCACTCCCTGGTGTTAAATTCATACAGACATTCTTTTTTCCCTTCATTATGGTATTTTTACTTTCCCCCTTTATAGTCACCACATCATGGAACTTTGAATTTTTTTTATGGGGAAAAATAAAAATACCATAAATAAGGGAAAAAATAGAAGAAAGGGTAAATACAATGGAAATCTTAATGAACCCAGAAATATGGGGAAAAGTGAAAATACCATAAAGAAGGGAAAAAACGATGAAAATTCCTAACTATCCCAGGAATTTACCCATCCCCCCCACACCTAAAGTTTGAAGTGTCCTCACTGTAAGAAAAGAGGATGTGGAAAGGAAGGATAAAACCTTGTGAGTTTCATTCATAGATTGCTTCTTGAACATGGAGTTCCTCCATCAGGGACTCCGGAATGGATTCATGGAAGTGCTTCAGCCGCTGCCCATTGACAGTGAATGTTTGCTTGGTTTCTTCATTTTCAACGTGTACAACACCAAATGGAGAGATGTTAGTAATAGTGTATGGTCTAAACCAGTGAGAATGAAGCTTACCTTGATAAAACTTTAGGCTTGCATTATAAAGGAGGACTTTCTACCCAATGTGGAACTCATGATGAAGGATAAGACGGTCATGGGCAGCCTTGGTTCTCTCCTTATAAATCCTGGAGTTTTCATATGCATCTCTTCTTATTTCCTCTAGCTCTTGAATCTGCAACTTCCTTTGAGCACCTGCACGAGAATGATTAGAATTGCATTGTTTGATGTCCTAGTAATCCCGGTGCTCAATCTCAACAGGGAGATGAAAACTCTTTCCAAAAACATGACAATAGGTTGACATCCCAATGGGAGTTTTGAAAGTAGTACGGTAGGACCATAATGAATCATCAAGTTGAAGACTCCAATCTTTTCTATTGGGTCGAACCGTTTTTTCAAGAATTTGTTTTACCTCTCTATTTGACACCTCGGCTTGACCATTGGTCTATGGGTGATATGCAGTAGACACTCAATGACTGACCTCATACCTACGCAAAAGTTATTGCATTGTTCGGTTGCAGAAATGAGAACCCTGGTCACTGATGATGAACCTAGGTAATCCAAACCTACAAAAGATTTAGGTTCTCAAAAATTATACAACTACCTTAGAATCATCGGTCCTTGTAGCTCGTGCCTCTAGCCATTTTGACACATAATAAACTTTCAGAAGAATGTATAAGTTTCCAAAGGAATTGGAAAATGGACCCATAAAGTCAATACCCCAAATATCAAAAATTTCATGAAATATAAATGCTTGTTGTGGCATTTCATTTCCTTTAGATACATCCCCCATTCTTTGACAATGAGGACAAGATTTGAAAAAATCATGGGCATCCTGAAAAAGTGTTGTCCAAAAGAGACCAGAATTGAGGACCTTGTGAGCTGTATGTTGGGGACCAAAGTGGCCCCCACAAACAAGAGTGTGGGAAAATATAAGGATGGACTGAAACTCACTATTGGGAACACAACGCCTAAGGACTTGATCACTATAGGTGCGCCAAAGGTAGGGTTCATCCCAAATATACCAACGGGACTCATGGTTTAGATGACTGTCTTGGTTTCTGTTGAAATCAGCAGGATTGAAAGATGCTACCAAATAATTTACAATTTCATCATACCAAGTAATAACATCTTGCACTCGGTACAGTTTCTCATCAGGAAACATTTCATTTATGGGAATATAGTGGTATGATTCAATGTCTAAGGATGGTTGAATCCTAATGATATGGTCAGCCACCACATTTTCTACTCCTTTTTTATCTCTAATTTCTAGATTGAATTCTTGAAAGAGGAGCATCCAACAAATGAGACGTGGTTTGGCTTCCAGTTTCTTAAGGAGATACCGAAGGGCTGCATGGTCTGAGAACACAATGACTTTGGACCCCAAAAGATATGACCTGAATTTGTCCAAGGAAAACACAATGGCAAGGAATTATTTTTCATTTTTAGTGTAGTTTTCTTGGGTAGGGTCCAAAGTACGTAAGGTATAGTCTATGACATGTGGAGCTCGGTCGACCCTTTGTGAAAAAACTGCCCCAACTGCATAGTTAGAGGCATCACACATGATATAAAATGGTAAATCCCACTGAGGTGGTTGGATTATCGGGGGTGAGGTGAGACTCCATTTCAACTTATTAAAATTATCCTCACATTCTTTATCAAAAACAATTTCTTTTTCTTTTTGGAGTAATCGGGAGAGGGGGAGTGCAATTTTACTAAAGTCATGAATGAAACGACGGTAAAATCTAGCATGACCTAGGAAAGATCACACATCCCTTATATTTTTGGGGAATATAAGGGAATAAATGACATCAAATTTTGATTTATCTACTTGGATACCATCCCCAGAAATGACATGCCCCAAAACTATACCTTGTCGCACCATGAAATGGAATTTCTTACAATTTAATACAAGATTATTTTCAATACAGAAACGTAGGACTGAACCAATACTACTCAAACATTCATCAAAAGAAGAGCCATAAACAGTGAAATCATCCCTGAATAATTCCATGCAATTCTCTAGGTAATCTGAAAAAAATACTAACCATGTATTGTTGGAAAGTACCCGGAGCATTGCACAGACCAAATGGCATCCTTCTATAGTCAAATGTTCCAAAGGGGAAAGTGAAGGTTGTATTTTCCTAATCCTCAGGGGCAATATAGATCTGAAAGTATCCATAATACCCATCAAGTAAACAATAGTGGGACTTATCCACTAGCCTCTCTAGCATTTGGTCAATGAATGGAAAAGGGAAATGGTCTTTCCTCATGTGTTGGTTTAGTCAGTGATAATCTATACGGACACGCCAACTATTATGCACACGAGTTGGAACCAATTCATTATTTTCATTTTTAATTACTGTAAGGACAGTATTTTTAGGAACTACTTGAATGGGACTGGACTATTGGCTGTCAGATATGGGGTAAATGATTCCAGCAGCCAATAATTTTGTTACCTCATTTTTTACAACTTCTAGGAGGTTTGGGTTCAGTCGGCGTTGTGGCTACCTCACTGGTTTAGACTCATCATTTAACAAAATATGATGTGTACAAATTGATGGGTAATACCTGAAATGTCAGAAAGTGTCCACCCCAAAGCTTGTTTATACTCCCTCAAAAGTTCAATCAGTCACAATTCATACTCAGGAGGGAGTGAACTAGCAGAGATGACGGGAAACTTGTTTCCATTCTCAAGATATGGATATTTTAAATCTTAATGTAGTTGTTTTAGTTCCAATTTAGGTGGATTTTGGATTTATGGGAGTGTGTGTGAAATTGAGAGTTCACTGATCTCATCTAACTACTCAATGGTATCAACCTCAGATGAGGAATGAGCTTTTACAAGCTTAGCAGTATCATCGATTGTCAATGAATCATCAGTGTTCAAGAAATCATCAATCAATGAACATGCATGATACTTTTCAAGACCACTACAACAGTCAAGTCATGAATCATTTCCTAGCATTTCTATCAATGAAGAAAACTCATAAAGGGTATCGGGGGAAAGAAAAGTTGTTTTTTCAGGGGTAGGGAGTACATAAATTAAATTAACAGAGAGAGAGGAATTTTCTTCTAAGGGGTGCTTCATGACATCAAGTATGTTGAAATGGACTATGTCACCACCAAATTCCATAGATAATATACCATTGTGGACATTAATTATGTTTTTGGCAGTTTTCAAGAAATTTCTCCCCAATATAATCGGGGCATGTCCATTTATCCTATCATCCTCCATTTTAAGCACATAAAAGTCAGCATGAAAAATTAAATTTTGGACCCTCACAAGAACATACTCTAACACACCTGAGGGGTGTGCACTACTCTGGTTATCTAGTTGAACAATAATTCCAGTGGGCTTCAGTTCCCCAACCTGTAATGTAGAGTAAATAGAGTGAGGCATCACAATTATAGAGGTACCAAAATCAAGCATAGAATTATAAAAATAATACTCCCCTACGGTGCATGGAATTGAGAATGTTCCAGGATCATTGCACTTGGTATGGATTGATATCTCTATCAATGCTGAAACATTCCTTCCCAAGATCACTTTCTCATCACCTCGAAGTCGCCTTCGGTGTGTACACGTCTCCTTTAGAAACTTAGCGTACCATGGAATTTGCTTCACAGCATCAATCAATGGGATGTTAACCTACACTTTCTTGAAATTTTTCAATATTTTCTTATCAAGTTCAGTTTCCTTTTGTTTTCTTGGTTGGGTGGCCCTTTGAGGAAATTGAAGAGGAATGGTTAGTCTAGGTGACTCATCAATATTCACACTCTTTCCTTTGGAAGGGATTCTCTCAGGACAAGGTTCTTCAACATTTGGAACATTCTTAATGGTTGGGATGGAGGTTTCCTCAAGAGGGGATGACTCTAATGGAGGATTTATTTTAATTTCTAGTTGTTTTCCACTCCTAAGGGTTATGGAACTAACATTTCATTTATCCCTAGGGTTAACTACTGGTTGAGAGGGAAGTTTACCTAACCCATGACATTGAATTTCACCCATTGAGTTAGCTAGTTAGCCTAATTGGGTTTTGAGGTCTTGTATGGCTGCCTAAGTGGTTTTTTGTAATTGGATATTGTTGGAATCCATTTGTTTCATCATATAATCTAGGCTAGGCTCAGGTTTTTTAGGGGTTTGTTGGAAAGTCATTTGGGGTGGTTATGGGTTTCTAGGTGGTGGTGGTTGATGACTACTCTGCCCCGGTGGGTTCCATTTTTATTGAGGTTGGTTTGAATACCCCCTTTCTTATAGGGTTGGTTCTCTTTCCACCCAGGGTTGGATGGATAGTAAGGTTCTTGCCTAAAGGGTTGGTTATAGGGTGGCCTGGAAATATTTGCTCACAACTCTTACATGTTTACCTCAATTGAGGACATTGGTCAGAGTAGTGGGTGTCAAAAGAACATATACCACAATGGATAGGAGGAGGAGATTGGGATTTCCCTTGGAAAAGAGCAAGTTGTCGAAGAAGGGTACTTACCTCTTCGAATTTTGTGTCAACCTTCTTCTCAAATTCAGTACTTTTCACCTTATGGACACCTAGAATTGGTACATTTGTCCTTGAACCAAATTGTTGTGTGTTTTGATCCATGTTCTCAATTAGGTTTCTTGTATCAATTGGGGTCTTATCAACTAGCGCAACACCTACAGCAGCATCGATCATATTTCAATCAATAGGGATTAAACCTTCATAAAAATATTGAATTAAAAGTTGATCACTTATTTGGTGGTGTGGGAAACTTGAACATAACCTTTTAAAACGTTCCCAATATTTATGTAATGTTTCCCTTTAAGATTGTCTTACCCCACAAATTTATTTTCCTTATTATTGCATTTCGAGAGGCAGGGAAATATTTTTCAAGAAAAAGGCATTTCATGTCCGCCCAGCCTCTTATTGGGGAATTAACATAGTATAACCAATATTTCGCAGTGTCTTCCAAAGAAAATTGGAATGATCTAAGCTTTAATTTTTCCTCATCCACATTTTCATGTTTTAATGTATAACACAAAGTATGAAATTATTTTAATTTCTTGTGTGGATCCTCTCCAGGAAGTCCATGGAATCTTGGCAATAGGTGAATTAGACCAGATTTCAATTCAAAATTGGGTGCCTCACCTTGTATTTGAATATAGGTGGCTTTTATATCAACATCAGGTGAGGTTAGTTATTTTAATGTTCAGTTATTTTCAGCCATATTATACATGTTTATTTCAGTTTTTATATTGGCTCCAGAAGAAGAGGAGTACGGATCAAGAAGAGTTTCGATGTTTTGTGTGTCCTCCTTCTATGGGTTCTCTTGTGCGTCTTGGGGTCGATGACGTAAGATCCTCTCTAGTACGGGTTCAAAAGGAGGTAAATCTCCCATATTAGAATGCGTCATGCACCAAACCTACACAAAAAATAGATCAGAATACAAAAAGATAGGTAGAAGTATAATATAAAATAGATAAATATTCACAAAATTTTACAAAAATATTTTCAAAAACACGCACTAAAAACCAAAGTGCTCCCCAGAAATGGAGCCAAAATTTGACTGTGTTGTTGTGACAACTCAAATTGAATATCTTTTTAAGGTTGATTTATAGTCTAGGAAAGACCCTATGTCATCTCTCGAGGAGCGTTGGTGGGTTTAGAGTGTGCATTTTTAATTAGAAGTACTAAAAGAGGGGGTGGTTTTAAAACAGTTTAAAGAAAATGACTTTATTTAAAGAGTTTAATAGTTGATAAATAGAAGTGGTGTATTAATAATTATTATAGAATAAGATCATTTCAATTTCACTACACATCTTGGTGATTTCATCATTCTGAAAATTAACATGGTTTAAAGGAATCCTTTGGTTGAGGATTGTCAAGATCTCAACTTCCCTCTTGCCTCTTAAATTATGTTCAAAGAACCACCCCTTGACACAACAATAATGTTGTCAAGGTTTGGGTATAAAGCATAGAAAATAAAGGCTAACAAATCATACTGAAATCTTATGTATGTGTGAGATAAATAGGACTCTTTTCTTGTCCAATCGGAACAACCCAAGATTCCCACTTGAAATCTCAACCCAATCGGTGTTGAAATAAAAAGTGTTTCACTTAATTATAACAATAGAAATGAAATTAGAGAAAAATAATTTCAAGATAATAAATAAGTGAAATATTTAGCACACAAATTACACAAATCCAGTAGAATAAAAAGTGTTGTAACTCCCCCCCAAATGTGTTTATCTCCCTCGAAATGACCGTCCACCGTTTAGCTCGACATTGGGAGGAGGAGGAAGCTCGGGCGGAACTTCACCTTCATCCTTGATTACCATATAATGATAGGGGCCTCCAGAACTCCTTATATTATAAGAGGACTCCTTTGGGTCTCCAAAATATCATAGCTTTGCCTCCTTGCCGAACTTTCAAATGAGGAGCCCAAGGTGCCATTTTATAGGAAAATGGGAAGGTGGTTTTGAGCACACATAATTATTGAAACCACTTGTCACAGGTGTTTAGAACTTCAGACATCCTTATCTAGATTTTAAAAAAAATAACAAAGTTGTGTACCCACCTCTTGGCTATCTCCACCAAAAGTTTGGCACAATTGGGATACCTATAGCCCGAGATATAGACAGATCACATCACACCACTTTTGAATCCGTGCAGATTTGGTGTTCTGGAAAGATCAGGTTGGAAAGGCCATCAGATGGACGAATCAATATTTGGTTTCTTAATATGAAATGTATCCCAATATTGTTTGGACCATAAAACAAAATTTCATCCCAATTCGATGCACGGTCCAGTAGAAGTGTACGTATTAATCCCCTGGTGTTCTTGGATCCTGCGCACTTTGGCCCATTTTTCTTGGACATCATCATGGGCCCTCCAAATCACCTTCACCATCAATGAAATTTTAAAGACAAGTAACATTGGAATTTTTAATATAGATAAAAACAAAATAAATGATTCAAACATGGAATTCAATTTGTTATTATTTTTGGAATTTTCAATACAAATTCAATTTAATACAATGGTGTAAGGGTGAAAATGACATAGTGAAACGTGGTACGATCAGTACTCTTTTCCTATTTTCTACATGGGTGAATTATTTATTTGATTAATGAGTGACACGCTTCATTATACCACCTACCCTTATCCATGATTTGGGACTTGAATTATATGGGATTCTAGTTACTTTGTCATTGACTACACTAGAAGGAGGTCAATCTAACTTATATGAAATATGTAGAGACTGTGAGATAGTGTTGGGGCATTACCAATCTTGGGGATATTTCCTATGTTTACAGATACATCCATATGAAATCATCCTTAACATGGATTTTTTGAATTCAGTGTAGGATACCATGGATTGATTCAGGATGTAGGTTGTGTATTATGATGTGGATAGAGAGACAATAGTGTTTGTTGGAAAGAAAGACACTCGAATGGGTTAGAGTCATATTTCATCCTTGTCTTCTTTGATGGCCCAACTAATTTTTATCTCATCGAAGGTTTAGTATTACATTTTTTCTAGGGTTATAGAAGAGTACTCTAATGTCTTTCTAGAGGAGGTTGTAGCATTACCCCCTCGATGGGAGATCAATTTTGGGATCGAGATATATCCATTCGTGTATCTTATCTTGATGTATCCATATAGGATGGTACCTTTTGGATTTTGAGAGCTGTGAGTAAGATCCATGATCTATTGTAGTGAGTTTTTGTTTGGACGAGTGTATCACCATGGGGTGAACCAATTATGTTCATGGAAAAGGTTGGTGGAAGTTTGTGGTTTTTTATTGATTATTGTTTCTTGAACCAATTCATAGTGAAGAACTATTGTCCTCTTCTATATAGTGGTGATTTACTTGATCAACTATATAGATAAATTTGGTTCTCGAAGAATGATTTTGGGGTCAGGATATCATTAAATGTGGGTGAAGGAAGTGGATATCCCGAATACTACTTTTTTTTATCATCATGGACATTACTAGTTTTTTGTGATGTTGTCCGGTGTGATGAATTATCTATCCATGTTCATGGGGTTCATGAAAAAAGTGTTCAAAGAGTGATTGGATAATTCATGAAAGGTTGAAGGTAGCATACGATTAGAAGAAATAATATATCGGTCATAGGAGGATACATATTGAGTTTGATGTTGGAGATCATGTGTTCCTAAAGGTGACTCCTCATCATGGTCAGTGAAATTTTGGTCATAGGTATAAGGCCCCAGCCTTAAACCTTACTTAATCTTGAGTTATTACAAGATTACACATTAAGGATCTTTTCGGGTTTAGAGTTTTAGAGAATTAGATTATAAAACATGCAATACATTCCACATATAAACAAAGTGGTTACATAAAGATACTATTCATTTTTCCCATCAACAGAAACATATTTAAAATAAAACATGGATTCATTCTTGACACTTCCTAGACACTATCATCATATCATGTACCTTTCCCTTGACCTGTGAAAAACATTTCAAATAAACTTGGGATGAGCATAAAAAGCTCAGTATGGGTTACAAAAAATATGGAAAGGAAACATAAGTTCATATATACATAAGAATGAAGTCATACTTTACCCATAAAACATAGGCACTTTAATATACCACATCAAATCATGAATAAATCATATAAATCATAAGACATAAAGGTAACTTGAGGCATTCATAACATTCTTACGTAGGGAGTAACCCTCTTGGTTACGTTTGGAATACCCATCAGAGTATATTCCCTAAATCTCTTCGGAGAAACCTTAACGTTTCATTACTTCGCGTTACCCAATGCATTGGAGAGCTATATCGGGCTCACCTGCCCTTAGTTTATCATGGAACCACCCGTCTTCATAATAATGCCCAAGAACCTCAACATAATCTTATCACATAAAACATGCATAAAGGAAACATAACATTTCCACCTTTCAATCATAAGATATCAATACAACACATTGATATAAAAACATTATGAAAACCCATTTTCAATACCAAAATAAAAGAAAAGTAAAACATGGTATTTATTTTTCTTTTTTAAAAAAAATGTATGACTTGTAGAGGAAGCTGAAACTCAAATAATGGTCACGGCGGCGGAGAAGTCATTGTCGCCGCATACGTACGACAAAAAAGCATTCCCTTTTGTCATTTAGTAAATGCTTCATATAAAAAATATTCCTTTTGAATAAACTTAAAAGTCAAAGGTGTTTATACACCGTATAAAAGAAGGTCTTGTATAAAATAAAATATGCCTCAATGAAAGGAGATTGAGACGAAGTCCCATACCCCGGGTCCGACTTGACTCGATCGTTCTTTAATGTCCTGAATAATAAACTTGAGTTAATTTCTACTTGATTAAGAACATTTTTCAAGTTCATTATTCCTTTTATATCACTTATTACCATGTCATGAACACTATGTAATTATTTAAGTTAATAACGGTCGTTTTAACGATCATTGGTACTTGAGTCAAAAATAAACCCTTTATAATTACAGGTTGTTCATGTATCCATTATATCCAGAATGGTATTAATGATGTAGATATCATAGATATCATATATATCCAGTACATTCATGCATTTATAATATTATATAACATTTAGAGGTAAGAAATTAAATACACCGTTCATGGAGACGGTAAGCCGTACGTACGCATGAACGCTATTTTCATTTCTATTTCGTATTTTATAGAATGGAATCGTAATGATATAAAGGTATATTATAATTCCAGTATAATATCATATATAATATCATAAATCTATCCTTTATGCGTCCCACATATGGTATTTAACGAATCAAATCACTTTGAGGGGGCGATAGTCCGCACTTACTTAAATGAAGATATCGCGTTTACCCATAATGGAAACCATAAAGGTATGCCCAAAATGAAAAATAAAGAAGCTTAAGGAAAATATAAACATATTATATACCATATATAAATATATTTACATCTTAATGGCCACCTTTGAAGGTGTTAAAAGAATGTTGAACAATCATCGTTTCGGGAGGCATAAATTCGCCATCCACGGAAACAGTATGTTCTTTAACCATTAGATGTAGGTGTGTGTAAGTGTAGCTCGAATAATTATTATAACAACATCCTAGTATATTGAAGATAATGGATTTGTTACAAAATAAATGAATAAAAAGATTTTAGGGGGTTGGAGAAGAAAAATAAAACAAAAGGACTCAAGTGAAGACACTACCTTAAAATCGGGTAACTCCCTTTGGTTTGAGCTCAAAGGCTTCCTTGGGAAGACTTCTGCCCAAAGTGAGGCTTCAAGGAGTAATAGAGGGAAGTGGAGAGACAAAATTGTCAGGGGTTGGCCGAGCCAAAGGCTTTGGAAGTGTGGGTAAGGTGGTAGAGGTGGGGGCCTTTTATAAGAGGAGAGGAGGGGCACTCTTGGAAAGTAAGGAAATGTTACATTATTTTAGAATGAATTTCAGATATTAATGGTCCCACATTGATTTGTTTCGAGGATAAGGTGATAAGGGTTCAAAATCCACTCATCCAATAGGTTTTGGATATGTTTAGGTCTTATATTTTACATTATCTTTCCATTTTATTTAAATCCTTTATTAATGAGGTAATCGCTGCATCATCATGATGTCATAAATAATTTAATAAATTTAATGTATAAAAATTATAAAAAAATATCATGATGTAGGAAATATTTTTATCTTTCTAATTAATATTTATAGTCAAAAATATCATTTATGTAGACAAAATTAAAAAAAATTTAATCAGGTGATACATTCTTGTTATATTTACTTTATTTAAAAAAATAAAAAGATAACAAGTCACTTTCCACAAAAGTGATTCCATGGGGTCCCCAAGTTTGGCACAAGGCATCCCATGGTCGGACATGAGACAACCAGTAGAATTAAGACACATGTTGGTGTCTTTTTGTATTATTATGATATCATTTTATTATCTTTAACTACCTGATTACTCATTAATCAAGATAATTAAAGATAATTATCATCGTTACTATTCATAATGTCCAAAACTAAAAGAGTCTTAATTACATAATTTGGACCTTCTGATTCCAAATATGTAATCCATTTTACCAAATTCCAAACACATAAATTTCAATAATTGATTTAAAAATAATTCCCGTTGTCAAAACAAATAGCGGGTTTTTTTGAAATAATATCTATGAAAAGTTTGGCATTAGTTTATGACCAATTCCAAAGTGAAATTAATCCTAATGACCACCATTGGATTAAATTGTAAAAATATATTCATATTACACTTTAATACCACTTAAAAGGATAATATAACCATATAAATAAATTAGATTAAAAATCAGTTTTGATGTAAAATGCAGTATTTTTTCACTATTCATTAAAAAATGAACATTGTCAGAAAAATACCAAAAATTCACACAAAGTAAATTTTTATGTCCCAATCATAAATAATAAGTTTATTTTGACAAACATATCTTATAAAATTGTCAAAATATAGATTTATAAATGGTTTTCCATCAAAAGGCAGTAAAACAATCTTTTAAAAATATTAGTGTATTAAATGCTTAAGATTGGATTTATTTTCATTTTAAGCCTCTAAAAAACTATCTAATTCATTAATAGACATAGATATAAATATATATTATTCATTACTTACTTGGGATGTTACAATAGGAGTAATTTTTATAGCTAGTTTGTTGGACCTTTCAAGTTGTTTACTTTCTTAAAGTCATGGAATATCTGATAGCACTTCCCCCACATATGAGCTGGATATAAGATTTTTCTCACATTTCATAGCTTCTTCATTATATTCATAAATACTCCCATGTCATGTCTTATGGTGATGTAAATTTTGATGATGATGTGACCTTTAAGGAGTGTCATGTGGAGATCCAGGACCACAATGAGAAGGTGTTGTGCGGGTGTGTTATTCTAGTGGTTCATGTTTTCTGGTAGCATGGTGGTGTGGATGAGCATACCTGGGAACATGAGTCGTGGGTACACACTCATTACCCTAAAATTTTTTATGCTTGGATATTCTCTTTTAACGTTATTTTTTTTGGATTTTGACCTTTCTAGTTTATGATATGGTTTACCCTTGTTGATTTTGGTGTCATTACTCTTGTTTGAGAAATATCTCCCCCAGGAGAGTGTTTAAGAGCCAGTTTTTTCTATTGCATGGTTTTGTGCTTGTTTCCTCTTATGAGGTGTTTAACCTCCTAAGATGGTGATATTTTTTAGAGGTATCTCATGGTGTGGTTGTTTGGATGACCCCTTTTTGTTTCCTATTTAGTTTGGTTTTTGATTCATGAGGATGATAATTTTTTTGAGAGGTAGCTAATATAAGGGCTCGGATCCATGCAGTCTAATTCTTTTCATTTTTTCAAAGATCAGGGTGATCAAAAGAGGCTTAGCATGAGTTTGGATGTGTTTGGATACTAAATGATGGAAACTAAGTGATTATAGTCCATGTAATCTTTACATGTCATGTAAGTGAGTTTCACTTCTTTTGTAAGGCTAGTTCATAGGGTGCTTTATACGGTGTATTAATTCAAGGTTAAAAGTTTTTGGGTGAAACATTTTTCAGAAAGATCTGAAACCCAACATTTACATGATTTATAAGGGTTACACACCATGTAAATTAACTATGAAATTTGGATTGTAAATAGTGGGGGAATTAGGTTTTATCAAAACCTATGACCCTCCGCTCAATTCCATGTGATCCAGTGGTTCCCTCTTTTAGATTTTGGGATTAATTCAATGGGTATTGATCCTTGGATTCCCATATTTGATTTTCAGTGATCCATGGTAAGTTTTACCTCTTTTATTGTGGTTCTTCAGTCGCATTCCTCTCTTTTCTTAATCCCATGTGATGAAGGATCATATCCCATGTTTCTAATAGGATTTTATAGTTTTTTTTAATCTATTCCATGGATTCCTTGGAAGAATGCAACTTCATGTAGGAGAGGTTATTAGGATCTATAACGTTAGTCTATTCTAATGTGAAGAATGTTTACACCATTGAGGTAAAGGATTCATTGGTTAACTTTTTATTTAAATGTAATCACAAATTGATCATGGTTTATCCCATTGGATAGAAATGGGATTAACCTAATAATATATTAAACCAGATTAAAGAAATTGGATAGAGAATAGATGTCAATATTGATTTTTATACTTTTATGATGGTATGTCTCTGGATTTTATAGATAGTGTGATATCTATTCTATGGTTTGTTAGAATTTCCTTAACTAGGTCTCTTTGTGGTGGCCTATTTTGAAGAGATATGGCTCAAGACATGACATGTTGGGGAAGAGCAGAAAACCAGTGGGGAAGCAGGAGAGGGGTGCCCTTTATTTTCATTATTATATTATATGCTCTATGGTATGAATTAATTAGTGAGAGTTATATGTGGTGATTTTGGGAACTTAGTACACCTATTTAAGAGGCTAGTTAATTTCACTATTGTTAATTGTGCTTTAGCCTGATTTTTTTATCTTTTTCATGAGAGGATACAGGGAGAATCCTATTGAGTATACTACTATACCCACCCTATTTATATATAAACTATTTTTCATGTCATCTGGAGAAGGTCGGAGATCAATTCGGATATTACTAGCTCATGGTTCAGTAGGAGTTATTTTGGATTCATAGTCGTTGTTGCCTTTACTATTTTGGTACTTGTAGTTTTCCTTTCAATTTTTATATTACTATATGAAATCACATGTATGAACTTGGGATTTCTTTATATATATATGTCTCATAAGGTTTTGTTTGGCGTATTCTTATTACCTTTCCCTTTTGTATGTTTCTATTAGAGGGAAATGCCTCTTATATTCATGTTTATTATACCCTCGATGCAAGTCGTGAACCTGGGGCCAACTGGAGGTGGGACTCATACATTACCTACCTCTCAACCCTCATTGTGGTATTTTTTGGCGATTGAGTTATGAAAATTTAACTTAAAAATGAATTTATAAATAATAGAATCAAATAAAATGGATTAAAATAATAAAATAAAATATTTTCATGCTAAACATATATAAAAGATCGATCGACTGATTTAATCTTTAAATAAAAGAGTTTAAAAAACTATAAAAATACTTCTAATAGGATCTATAACATTAATATGAATTTATAGAATCATTAAAACTATTTAAACACTCAAAATTAACATGTATAAAATCAATACATCAAGGATATCGAAAAAAAAGTAAATTGATGTAAGGGTCATATTACATGCATGTATAAAGGTAAGAATAAAAATATATAGGTTACTTAAAGGTAAAAATCAAAGTACAAGTGTTGTGTAAACAGAGTTCTCATAAGGTTATATTGTGTCACGGTAAAGAGATGAAACCATGTATTGTGTAAGTGTTAGTTTCATGTTGTATAATGGGTAATCTAAAGATTAATCTCTCTATATAAGGGTACTAACATGCACTGTGTAAAGGAGTATGGAGTTTTGTAAATGTATAAAATTATTTATATAATATGTGTAGAGGTAGAAATAAGAGTTATGTAAAGGTAATAGATACTTTACACAGGCTGTGTAAAGGTAGAAATATGTTTTTTAAAGGTAATAAGTAATTTATAAAGAATGTGTAAGGGTATATCAAATATTTGTAAAGGTAAAAAATAAAACATAAAACATACATAAGGGTAAAAAAATTAAATATCAGGTAAGGGTAAGTAAAAATTAATATAACATACATAAAGGTAAAAACAATAAATTTAGAAAAAATAATTTTCCACCAAAAATAACTAAAAAAACTATATAAAATAAGTAATAATAATAATAATAATAAAAGTAGGAATAATTAATAAACAATAAAATTAAAAAAAATATTAAAAAAAACAAAAAACAATATTTATCAAACTAATAAAAATAAATACTTAAGACTGTTTGTGATCATTAAAATCAAAGAATAGTGTGAATCCCAAAAAACCCACTTTTTAAGTAAAATAAACAAATTAATCAAGAATAAATAAATATAACTTCTCACACATATATTACTTCTCCTTCTTTGTGATGGAATGTTAAAACTTCTACTCCTTTTGAGATTATCAAAAAGAAGGTATATATGGGGTTAGATAATAATGAGATAAAAGTTAAATTTATGTTTATCATCATTAATGATCTTTCAAGAGAGATGAAAATTAATGTTTTGAAAATATTTTCAAAACTTGAAATATTTTATAAATATTATTTTCAAAAAAAACTCAAAAGAGTTTTTTATAGCTAAAATCAAAACATTGAAATATATATTTTTTTAAGAAAACTAAATAACTTTTTTTGAAGACAAAAATTAAAATTTAAAAAAATATTTTGAAAAAAGAAAATTTCTCTTCTATGATCATTTCTACATTAACAAGATAACAACCCCCTTAATTAAAGTAGCATGAGATTTTAAAAGAATCATAGACATTAAACTAAAAAAAGAAATGAAATACATATAAAAAATATTTTGAAAAACCATTTTCATTATTAAGGCCATGAAAATAATATATTAATAAACTATAGAAAATTATCTAGGAGTGTCAAACCAGGTGTGTGGTTAAGGCCCACTCACCATGTTGATGATGGAGAAATTATTAACAATCCAATAAAGTCTTTTCAAGATTCAACACTAAGATATTCTTCATCAGAACCACATCCAATTATTTTTATATAGATAGGAGTGTATTACATGTAGTATTATACTCACTTCATTTTTCCAAAATTAGGAAAAAAAATTGAAAAACATTTTTTTAATCAAATTAAATTTCAAACCCATTTTCAAAAATAATTTGAAGAATAAAATTTAAAAAATAAAAAATACTCAATAGTTACAAGATATTAAGATATTACAATCACATTTTAATCATACACAACTCACCATTGATAAAGTTAAAGTGATCAAGCAGAGAGGGTTTTGTGAAGATATCGACAATTTGATGATTTGGAAGAAAAGAAGTCAAGAACGGTATCGTTATTTTAAAGTGATCTCATAGAAAATGGTTTCTCAAGTCCAAGTGCTTAGTGTGAAAGTGTTGGATAAGGTTTTTAGAAATACCGGTCACATTAGTGTTGTCACACTTGATAAAAATAGAATAATATTTTATCCCAATGTCCAAGGCAGTATGTTTAATCTGTATAAATTTGGTTCAATAACTCCCAACGGTTATGTCTTCTTTATTTATAGAAAGAGTAACATAGTTTTTCTTCTTGATATTCTAAGATATTATATATTTTTCTATTAGATGAAAAGTTCCACTATTAATTTTCCTATATATTTGGAATCTTCCAAGATATGTATCATAAAAACAATAAAGTTAAAAAGAGGGTTTCTTAGGATAAAATAATATAAGGTTTTTAATTACATTAAAATAATGGAAAATCCTTTTTGAGTATTTTTAAATGAGATTCCATTAGATTGGATTGAAAATGAATATAAAGTTAAACACTAAACATGATGTCCATACAAGACACAATAAGGTAATGTAGACTTATAAATATAAGTTCATAAATTTTGTTATCAACAAATTGACCAGATTCATCCAATGTTAGCTTATAATTTTTACTCATGGGAATTCTAATTTCCTTAGAATTATCCATTCCAAACTTTACTAGAAGTCATTTAGTATATTTTATTTGGATTAAAAATGTTCTATCAAAATTTTGGGAAATTTTATAACCAATGAATAATTTAAGTTCCCCCATAAAACTCATTTCAAAATCTTTATTCATTAAATTGGAAAATTCATTGCAAAGAATTTCTTTATTTGAGATGAAAATATCATCATCAATGTAAGAAATTGGTTCTTCCTTTGAAGTATGGATCTTTATTTTCCATTTTTTACTTAAGGAAATGAAGTAAAATAAGATTAAACGCCATGTATTTTTAAGAACATGCTGAGTAAGGAGGGTTGCACGCCATGTACTACCTAGTATGCACCATGTAATGGCCTAGCCCGAACCTTTATGAAATATGTACAAACACGGCATGTAGTTTCTATCACATGTCGTGTACTTTTATTTTTTTGGATAAAATGGGCAGTAGCCTCGTGTTCCATCAAATGGATAGAGGACTAGCCCCATTACACAAACAACAATATAAGACAGGATTTTTCCTCCAAAATCACCCTTCAAACTCCGATTCAATCACCATTAGAGGCATTTGAACCCAATCACTAAGTTCACGATTCCACTTGAGTCATTATTAATGATTTCTTCTCTTGACCTAGTTATTTAAGGTTTAGAGTTTATACCTATTTTGTAGATCTACCTTGTTCTATGTCAAATTAGAGGATGATTTTGGGTGATTAGAGTTGTACGACTATGAGGTAGGTGGTCTTGTGCCTCTCGAGAATTTTCATGATGTTTATATATGTCAAAGTGTTGCGTTCCCATTTTTAGGGTGTCTATTGATTTATAAATTACCCTTATTGGTTCCTATTGGTGTTTAGGTAATCAAATAAGAGTTTTAAAGTAGGAATTAGGTTTTTTACCTTGATTAAGGGCCATCCCATGGGTTTGTTTACCTTGGAATGATTGTTTATGTTCGTTTGGATGAGGTTTCCTATGAGGCATGACTTTTTTCCATTATTGGGTTGTAATGTATGAATTAAATTTATAATATAATTGGAATTGTGATAAATTATGATTGAATTGATTAAGATTTTGGGATTAGTGATTTCCCCATTTCCCCATGTTATGTTTGTGCCTATTTAAGCATGTTTGGAATGTTTTGTTCCAACTATGAACCTGCCTATGTGAGATAGGTTATGATAAGTCCTTGTAATGGTTTAGATTGCATAATAGGATTATTATGTACATTGTTCCAATGTGAGTGATTTACAATTAAATCAATGTGATATTTTAATTCCCATGTGTTGTTTTGTATATGATTTGTTCCCACGTGAGTTATTGATGTTAAACCATGTGATAGTTTAATTCACATGTGTTGCTTGTTATATGATATGCTACCACATGAGTTAATATGTCAAATACATGTAATATTTTAATTTACATGTGGATTCTTTTATGAAATGATTAAGAAGGGGTAATTAGCAATGGGCGAGCCATAGTATCACTTAAAAGACAAGTTCTGGCTCATGTGACTAATTGCACCTTATGTATACCTTGGGTAAATGAGGGTCTCAGTTAAAATACCATGGATGATCTCAAGAATTAATTATGTATGGGTCATGAGTGATCCATGACAGGGTAGTTAGGCTTATTGAGTCTTATTTAAAATATTGAGCGAACCTAGGATTCATTGAGGGATACCCAGGCCAGGCTCCATTGGAAATTGATTAAATGATTAAATGACTATTATGTCAAAACTTGATAGTTACTTCTATACAGGGGGTCGTCAAGCCAAGGCTAGACCTTGACACTTTTATATAATACAATAGAATTGAATAATGAAATGGAATGGATAATGACGCATCTGCCAAGATAAAGTATAAGATTGGATTTGGTCTTCACTTGTACTTGGTTACATTATCTTCTAAGACACCTGCTGAGCTTACTTTTGAGTTCCTTATGGTTTACTACATTAACTATTTTAAACTTCTTGTTGTAAATATTCACTGATATATTGGCACATACCTTGGGTTTTTTCCCATTGGTATTTAGTATCACAACCTATTCGGATCATGCTTTTGGTCCCCAAAAGATTATATGATTGCAGGTTTTGACCAGGGAAAGTGCCCTTCTACGGGTACTTGATGTGCTACTTAGGAGTAGGAGAGCATGAGACCAAGATGAGTCTTGTGATGTTGCCTAGTATCTTTTGTTTATTTTGTGATTTTGATACATATATTGTGTATCACTATATTATACATGTTTTGGTTTTTTTTTTATAACATGTGACATGATGCATGATCATTTGTGTGGAATGATGTTTGGTTACTTATAATATCAGTCTTCTACTATTTACTTTAGTTGTATGTTATTTACTGTTCCGGATATTGTATTATTATTTATTATTATGTGTTATAATATTCCAAGGAGAGAATAGTTTCTCCCTTAACACACCCTAGTCTCTCATTCTTAGTCGGCATCCTCCGGCATTTGGAGAGATGCGCTTGAGGCCATGTGGCCAACGGGGTACGGGGCTCTAGTTGAGGGGAATCCAGATCGAAGATGTTAAAAAGTGGTATTAGATCATTTTTTTGGGTTTAACTTACTATTTAGAAACATTAGACACGGATAGGAAGGAAATTGAGTTTGGTAATAAACTGTGCTCAGGAGTAGCTACCCAACGTTTAGGGAATAAACAAATTTCTTCTAATTGACTTTTAATTTTTGGATTTTGTGTTGTTATAGTAGATTTTATTTCACTGTTGGGTGATACACTTGTTTTGTGTTGTTATTATTGATATTATTGTGGTTTTATTCTATTGAAACCCAATTATATGAGGGTATTCTATCTCATTCATCATATAGGAACTTGTTAAAAATCATATTCCATGCATTCTTGCCATGCCATTTAGGAGAATTACTGATTGAATGTTGTTATGCTAGATGTTGTGCTAGATATGCATGTTTTCATGATAGGTGTGATGATATATATGCCTGCTTTGTAATAGGTGTATTGGTACGTGTCAAGGTTGAATGGGATGGACGCGAAACTTTGGTCCCTGAAGAGTATTTTCCCTCTTGGATTAGAATTTGGTGGATCATGTTTCAACCATGGGATATATATTATGTTGTTATATGCTATATGTGGATTCTAAAATTTGATTATCAGGGAGTATGGGCCTCCATGGATCGTAATTTTTCACACCGTTGCATTATTTTACAAAAATCATGGGTTCTGGGGAAGTTTTTGAGGCTAACTGTTCGGAAACCCAAACAACACGATGTGTGATTATATGAACACACTCTATGTGTTCTTCTATTTCAGAAGAGAGAAATTTTCACAAGTACATGTTGTGTACTATGAGTACACTTTGTGTGGTAATTGACCATGTGACTGGCCATGTAAGAGAAAACACGGGTTGTTGGTTTTTTGTTAGTGCACGCCGTGTATGGTAGATACACACCGTTCAGTTTTACTTAGGCAGACCCCGTGTGACTCTGGCCATGTGGAAGTACATGGCCCGGTGGCATAACTTTAGTACACGCCATGTGTCGGTCTGACACACCATGTACCTAGGATGTTTACATGCCTAGGATTGCGGGATTACACGCCTATGTAAGAGCTTAAGGGTAAATTCCATGTGTGGTCTCTATATGTCATGCACTTCTTTTTTGGTACCCTTTAAGGGTATTTTCCTATTTTATCCCCATTTTTTATTTTTAGACCTGAGATTAGTCCTTTCTGAGTAGTTTTATACATATATCTCAATGGTGAAACCTGTGGAGTTTTCTGAGGACTCCTAATGGGTTTTTGGGGATTCTTTATAAATAGAGAGGTTCTTCCTCCAGTTACTATTTTCAGTTGTCACATGAGAGTGAACTACACATGAATGGTCAGTTGGGTGTTCGAACCATCCTAGTTGATACCTTTGATCTGATATGATTTTTGATCCATCACTCATGAATTATTATTTTGAGGATGTTTCCTATGTGATACATGCCCTTTTGTCCTATGAGGCCATGAGACCTATTTCTTTTAAGGATCCCTTGAGGGATTCCTTCTCTTACATACTAATCTAGGGAGTCCCTTCCTCTCCTGTGTACTGTTTCGAGGATACCTGTTATAGGATGCCTCTATTATTTATCATTCAAGGATCCTATATAGGATTCCTCCCTTACCTTATCAGCTTCTGATCCCATGTAGGATGCCTTCACTTGTTTTTACTAGGAGGATCCCAATTAGGATGCCTCTCAGTGTTTTAATTGACCCTTAATGTGCAAATGATCAATGAGGAATGATTGGTTTAGTAGGTTATACATGCCTTGGGTATGGTGAGCTACTTAGAAGGTCGTGTAAACCTATCTTTCCTTAAATTATGGGCGACTTAGTACATCGTCAACCATGTAAATGGTTGTATAGATGATAAGCTTTTGTGACAGTTTCCACATGGGTCATTTGGTACTAGGATGCATAGGGCGGGTAGCTTATGAATAGCACCCAGAATGATCTATTTGATCTTGTAAACTCAGGGTAGTATATGTCAACATACACAATACCTTTCAAGTGATAAATGTTAAAACAATTTGTTGAGTTTGCTTAATAATTTAGCTTTGAGATGTTTTCTATGTTCTTGGTTTATCTATAGAGTATAGTGACTTGAGCTTTGTGGAACAAATTTTGTTCCACTACTCAGGAAAAAAACTTTGGAATTGAGTTTTTGGACCCGCCATTAGTTTAATTTCAGATTTCACGCCAAGTTATATGAATAAATGATCATGGTTTATGGAATGACACTAGTGTGTTTAAGTTGGTTCTGAACTAGCACATCTGAGAGTGGTCGTTCATTCTTCTTTATATCTAGGAAAATTATAGGTAGGGAGCGTCATGTCAGTTCTTTTTAAATGTGTCCTTCCATGTATAAGGATTATAATCAAGGGCCATTTAAAAATGGTCAATTCTACTTGAATTCCTTTGAGCCTTTTGATTCTTGTTTCATGAAGATGCTTTCTTATCACCACGATGTTGTTGCATTTTGGATGTGTGTGCAGTCCTTGTGAGGCACCGATGATCATGAATAGACCTTGGTGGTTAAGAGTGAACTATCATGGTAATTCCTTAGGATAAAGGCATTACGGTAAGTTAAATGACAATGTGTCAGTAAGTGAAGCCGAGTTTTTTTAAGAGGTCGACTAGTAGTAGTTTGGATGTCCTTTTCTAGTGATCCTTGAAATCCTCTTAGTGTGTTATTTCTTAAGAGATGAACATGTCCCCTATCTTGACATTATCTTGCATGCACTAAGAGAGCATCAGTTATATTCCATGGTACAGTTGAAATCCATTAGTCTAGTTCAAAATATTTTTTAGTGTTCTACGCTGGATGTGTGGCTTTGGTGAGGCTTGGTTAATTCTGAGTGATACATGGGTTTCTGTGTAGGAATTCCTTGAATGGATTGTGTATGACTTCCACTTTCTTTCATGTAACATCTAGGAGGATGCATCTCTGTGTTCAGTGAGTGTTCTTATGTGTACTTTTGGCCTTGAACCAAAGTATCACTTGTAATAGTGAGTATAGACCACCTTTGTGAGTTCCTTAGACTCATGGATGGTGAATCTGATGTTATCTCAAACTTTTTGTCGAGCTCGGATGTGATGCTTTAAAAGGAGTTAATGATTCCAATGGGATGGATCTGAAATTATGTTTTTTCTCGTGTTGTGGCATGATATTCCTAAATGATCAAGGGATGGTTTGACAAAGGAGTGTCCCTAAGAGACAGGTATGGGATACGGTGAATGAGATCATTTTGAGCACATGGTTCCTTGAGAGAAAGCATTGTGTTTCTATTAAAATACGTCTGTAACACCCCAAGATTTTATGAGAAATATTCTTTTTAATTTCATTAATTTCTTATGTTTTACACAACACCAAAATTATATTGCACTGCACACAACACCGTATTATCTTGTATTATACAAAAACACTATTCTTGGCTTGTGTTGCACGCAAGATCAACCTTCATCGATAGCGTGTGTTGTACGCAATACCGAGTTTCACTAAACAACGATATATTGTTATGAACTAGCCGTTATGAATAATATTAACTACATTTTGAATTTTATTACATAATAATTCATCTTACACATATTCTAGAACATGGTATGAGAAGAAAATAAATTTTTCGGGTAAAATAAGTGTTTTTCAAAAAAAAACAGTTTTGCCACCTTTTGATGGCGCACCCACTTTAAATATAGTTTTTGACATATTAATAAGTTTAATTTTACAAAATAAACTTATTAATTGGAATATGTATATAAAAATTTACTTTGGATAAAATAATTTATATTTTTCTGTTAACTTTCATATTTTGATGAATAGTAAAAATACGCTAAATTTTAATTAAAAACAACTTTTTCCATCAAGATAATTTGTAAGGTTAAATTATAATATTGAATGGTTTTAAAGAAAAAATATAATATATTTTTTCAATTTAATATAATTTATGTCATTATCATTAATTTTACATTGAATTCATAGGTAAAAACATTTCAATCTTTTGCAATGTTTTAACTTTTAAAACCCATTTTCTCAACAGCTGGATTAATTTTAAATTAAATATTGAAACTTATGTAGTTTTAATTTGTAAAACATGATTCCATATTTGGAATCAGTAGGTCCAAATTATGTTAATAGGCTACTTTTTATTTTTAGACATTATGAATAGTAACTACGGTAAATTTGATTTACCACAGTTAAAGGTAAATCTGGAAATTAAGGGTAAAAATAATATTATAAAATTACCCTAACACCTGCCAAAATTCTATTGGATGAATAAAAGTCAACCCAAATCACCTAAGGGTAGCTATAGATTCATTTCATGGACTTTTGACCAAGAAAATGATGTAATTATTATTAAAACCAAAGAAAGTGACAACATGTCACTCTCTTATATCTTATAAGTGTAATAATTTTAATTTAGTGATAAAATTCATAAAACTTAGAACATAAATAGTCTCTAGAAATATAATAAAATTATCTATATCATATGAATTTATTTATAATTTTTAGGAATTAAATAATTATCATTAATAATGACACAATAGTGATGTATAAATTTTTTTATTGATTGAAATATCAAATAAATGGTTTTAAAAATATTAAAATAAATATTATATGAACTATTTAATGTTCTCCATGAATCTTATAGATAAATATGACATGTTATGAATCTATTAAATATTTTAGTTCGAGTATATCCTCTGTGTAGATTTTATTTAAATTCAAATAAATTAATAGTGACAAAATTGACACTATTGTTATTTTATAGAAATAATATATTATTAAATTATTTAAATATCACAAAATTATTTAAAAATTATAAATTGAAATTTATATGGTCACCAATGTCATAAAGTATCCAATTATGGAAAATTCACAACACATAAGTAATTATTTATAACAATTTAATAATTAGAATATTATTACCACAAATAAAATTTAATAGATTAAATAAGGATAAATAAAAATTATAAGGTTTAAAAAAAACTTAAAACATGTAAAAATCTTATTTGCTGATGATATTACAACCCTATATCATATCATCTTTGAATTGAGTCATTTTTTGAGGGTTTTTAAGTGGGTTTTTAGTTTATTATAAATTAATATTTTAGAGGTTTCCAAAAGTGACCCTCTCCTCCCTTATAAAAGTACACCTCCTCCCTCTCCACTTCACAACATTTTGAGCCTTCAAGCTCAGCCAAACCCTCCAATTTCTCTTCTCCACTTCCATAGAAACATACTATATGTAATTTCTTGGATTTTCCATACTTTATTCTTAAAAAAATGTGGGAATTATTTCGAGACCAGTCTTCGAGACAGCGTGCAGTTCTGAGGCCCGGTGAGCCTGGAAAAAATGTTTGAATTTAACTAAATAATTAAATTACGTGTGCATGTAGTTTTCATGAAAAAATGGAATAACACCCAAATGGGTGCTCGGATCAGAAATCTGAGCGCATCGTTGTGTTCAGAACAACGATTTTACCTTAGGCGGGGCCTAACATCGGCCGGCGCAGGTCGGTGGTGAAATCTAGTTTTTGGACGTAAGAGTAATAAAATATTTGATAAAAATATTTTATTCTGCAGTGAAATAATTTTAAATTTTTTATAACAGATATCTTTTATCTTTTTTTAAATAAAGGCTTGTGCAGGGGTCCAGGGTTACAAACCTCATAACCCTGAAACCCTTGGCGGATCTGGAGGCTCTGGAGAAAACCTACGAACGCGACAATGACGTTCTTGACGATTTTCGCCAGCGACAACGACGTGGTGACTGGATCTTCTCCAACGAACACTGCAGATCTAGTTAGGATGTTTATTTTTTATTTTTATTTTCCCCGTTCTTGGTTCCTACGATGAATGCGGACTAATCTACGAACCGATTAGCCCACGGATTGATCGTTTTGCGGGCGGGTGTGATTTGGGGTTTCATCGGGAAATCAAATACTTGAGATTTATAACCTGTTGATTGTTGTGGTTTCTGATCTAATGGCGACAAACCCGGATCATCACAAAAAACGATCGAGGTTCGTCCCTCTTGTTCGATTCCTTGTATTTTTTCTCCCATGCATCCTTCGTTGCGTTCTACACGTTCTTGGAGAAAATCAATCTTTGCACATTCGTTTGTTAGCACAAAGGTATGAGATTGTAGATCCAACCCCAGAGCGATGTCACGGAGGTGTGATGACAGTTTTGGCGGACGATTTAGAGCGGATCGATAGATATGAGTTTTTGGATGTTTTTCTTCGGATGGATTGTTCGAGGTTTATGATCCGATTTAAGGACCAAAAACACCCATTTCGGTGTTTTTATGATGAAACGAACCAACCCATGGAGTATCGGGATGAATGGAAGAGAAACCGTGGATCCGGAGGATCAGCCGCAGCGCGAGGAGGAAGACGGTGTTTCTGGAAAAATCCCGACTACACGGCATGTAGTATGGGCTACACAGCGTGTGTTTTTCAGTGGATCACATGGCATGTACTCTGGGAGTACACGGACACGGGTTGGGTACACGGCCAAGGACACGCCATGTATACCCTTCCTCATCCAGAACGGGCCAGATACACGGGATACCCTGTGTGCTGGTACACGGGCAGGTGGCATAGACACGGACATCGTGTACGGGCATCCGGCCAGAGTACACGGGTGTTTCCCAGTTAGCAGGACACAGTGTGTACTTTGACTTACACTTCGTGTATAGGATTTCCTTTATGACTTCAATGTCTGACACGGGTCGTTACATGGGAAGTACTCGGAGTCAAGGAACACAGCGTGTAAGCCTACTACACACCATGTAGTCTAGTTTTACACAGCCTGGACGGATGACATGGGCCATTACACGGGCAGTACCTGGGGTCAAGGAACATGGAATGTAACCATACTACACGCTGTGTAACCAAACTTACATGGCTTGATCCAGCTTTCTTATATGGCTTGGGCTAGTTGCCTTAGGGTTCGTCCCCTTGGTCTTTCTCCTGAAGGTTCCCGGTATCATTTCCTACATACAGGAGTATGATCCCTTCAGCAGGACTTCCTAAATAGAGTTGTTGGAATCCCCTCTGTGAGACTTGGAGCTAGATCCTCTATTCATTCCTAGAACCCTAAGTAGAGTTATTGGTATTGACGTGACCAACTTTACTCGGGCGCTGATCCTCTGCTTAGCGGACTAGTTCACACTGATTTGTTGGTATCACCCCATGACTATTGGTTGTGATCCTTATATGAGCATCGTGTTCCCAAGTACTTATGGAGTGTGTTCTCCTGTAATGAGTACTTCGTGTGTCTCTCTCTTCGGACCTAGGAGTGTGTTATCCTTGTTGCATGTGTAGTAGAATCTTCGAGCTGGATCTTAGTGTTAGTTTCACAATGGTCGTTTGTGTATGAGTATATCTGTATATTATTTTTATATATTCTGTAGACATATACTATGTAGATATGAATGTATCTTTCCTTTGTGGTACTTTCCCTTATTGTTTTCCTTTGTGGTTTCGGGGTGTCCTACTGGGTATTGTTATACTCACCCCTGCACGGTCTTTTCACGCACATGTCGTGTCTTGTGCAAACGAGTGATCCTTTGACTGGATTCTAGGTGGACTAGGACCAGACGGTACTCAGGGAGACCAGATAGGCTGAGGTGTGTTCCTACGGCTACAGATTTCAGTTCCAGCACCTTTCATTACAGGTTGGACTTTGTTACGGACTCTCTTTTGGTGGGCTTGTACTTTTGGCCCAGGGTTTTACATTACTGTAATTTACCTTCCTATCATACTCTTTTGGTTGGGTTTTAGTGTATGCATGCATCTTTTTTCATTTTTATAAGCTTTTACTTTTCATCTTTGTGGGCTTGGAGATGTGTGTGCGTGTGTACATGTTTATGGGCAATGCCTCCAATGTTAGTAACATGCCTACTCGGTGCTAGTCACCAGCCCCTGGACTATTGGAGGTGGGCTTGGGGAGTTGTGGCTCGAGCCCCACTGGTACGGGACGTGACACTAGAGGTCCTGGTCTTCTTTAAAAACCAACTTTAGTGCCTTAAGAGGAGGTTTATAAGAGGTGCGTCAAAGAAGAGGTAATATCCTTAAATGATTTTTTCAAATTTATTTCTTCTTCTACTTCCTCTTATTCATTTATTTCATTATGAAGTAATAACATAATTATTAATTATATACTGATATGTTATTATAAATATGAAACAACCCTATTTCAACTTCTATCCATCCTATAGAAAACAAAATCACCACATGTGCGTACGTACAGAATACCGTCTCTACACTGTGGTGTAATCTGTTTTTTCACCACCACCTTACTTAGATGGGTATAATGGTGTAAATAATAACTATATATGATTATTTCAACATCATAATTCTTCTGATATATTATATCATCCACTCCAATACCAATCAATAATTATGGGAACGATATCATCGCTCATGCGTATGTACGGATTATCGTCTCCACGACGCGATGAGATTCATTTTTCATGTTAACTATTCAAGAATGATTATAAAGTATATACTGAATAATAATGAAGTATATGACATAATAATGCTTCTGTATTTATGTATATATATATATATATGTCATCTTCTTACTTCTATTCAATTCAATAAGGAAATGAAAACAGCGTTCATGCGTACGTACGGCCTACCATCTCCATGAACGGTGTGTTTCATTTCATTTAACTATCTATTATGTATATATATATATACTGAATACATATGATATATAAATCATGTTTTATATTATTTAAGTAAGTAAATCATTATATAAGTAATAATAATATCAAGAACAACAATTCCAAACACGTAAGATAAATGAAACGATTATTACCCAAAACATTACTTTACCATGGAATTGACAAATGAAAAGGTAATATAAATACCTAAGTGAATCATATAAGATATCATAAATATTATTATGGTTCTTTTATAAGTTAATAATATGTTTAAACCTACTATACAGGAGTCTCGGACACATACGGAAGAAATTGTACATAAGGTAATGGATTATTTCGTCTCACTTTTATTTCTGTGAGACATATGCCTTAATCACCAACTATTTATTTTGTATGGTGTTTAAGTTTCCCATGAATGTTTTATGATTTTTATAATGAAGGATATGATATTTAAATATGAATGTAATTTTTTTTATGACACATATGATTCCACCAATTATAAATGGTAAGGGATAATTATTCTAATATCGTTCTTATCCGAGATTGTTTATTCGTAAGTATTTACTGGGGTTATAGTTATCATCCATGTCCATGTTTTCTAAAAATGTTTTCATAAGATTTTCACTATCCTTACATGTATTTTTAAATTCATGTTTACCCTTTTATGACTTTTACCACAAGGTATGGAATAAATCTTTCTTTTGTTTACCATACAAGGTAATTTTTGACTTTTCTGGAAAAAGTACGAGAAGAATGTTTTTTTAAAATTTATATGGCATGAATGGATTTTTACAGTTTCATAACACCTTATTTTAATGAATCTTCCTTTATAGGATTTCATGATTATTTTCAAAGAAATTATTTTCTTTTAAAATTGCACGGTATTTTGAGAAAATAAAATGATTTTGAAGAAGAAAGGGTATTTTCCTCAAGAAATCATTTCAAGTGTTTTATCAAAACTAGTTTCCATCTAAGATGGCATTCTTTAATATGGATATGTTTCATGTATAATGTCCCTATTATTTAGATGGTTTTATTTTGTTTATGATGAAATTATATCCATTTTTTTATATAGATTATGTTATGATGGGATGATGTATATGAAACCCATTTTATTCATTGGGTTATGATGAATGATTTATGTTTATTTTGTGGAACACGAAAGAATGATTTAATTATGAGATGGGGGACCTATAACTCCCTCAAATGAATTGGTTAAAGATTTATATCTCATGAGATAGACTTTTCTGGAATGTAAAGTAAATCCAGTTCAGTAATATAGGGATGGAATGGCAAGTAAACCCGATTCAGTAATGGACTTTGTCCACAATGATGGTCTTGGCAGTAATTTCTTGGCTACTATGGATATCATATCATGTTCTTATTGGTTTTCAACAATTACATGTTTTATTACCATGTTATTTTGTCATGATTAATGTTCCTTTATGATATATGCCTTATGTACTGCCAAGATTTATGTCATTACTCATGATTTTGATGTTTTATGTTCATGTTTTTACGTTCAAATGTTTATGGGTTGTTTTATGTTCTCCATGTATACCCTTACTAAGAATTTGAGCTCACCCTTTTTATGTTTTCTTTTCCCCAGGATATAAATAAAGGTTTTAGGTAAGAAAACAAAAGGGGAAGATCTTTATGGGAGATGTTGAAGATCTTTCACCATGATTAAAAGATTATGCTCTGATTTTCCAAAGACTAAACTATTACGGTCCTTGGGTGTCTATTTTTGTTAGGTATTTAGTATTCCACAAAAGTAATGTAATTTCTATATACGTCAATCTTTGGGTCTCTATATTTGGTATCAGAGGAAAGGTTTAG
Organism: Viscum album; assembly: GCA_963277665.1. Classification (NCBI taxonomy): domain Eukaryota; kingdom Viridiplantae; phylum Streptophyta; class Magnoliopsida; order Santalales; family Viscaceae; genus Viscum; species Viscum album. The sequence continues at coordinate 786,600,195 of OY728128.1, read as the reverse complement.
TTAACCTTTGGAAACTAGGATGTAAAACTTTAGTGAGATCCCTAGAGATATTTCTAAGGTATGTCTAGGGATGTCCCTAAGGTTAAGTATAAGTATAGATTACAGTCCTAGAATTATGATAATGATCATAAATAACCTAGTATTAAACCTAAGATGTTAGAGATTGAAAGTACTCGCTTTTATTATGTTTTTTTCTAGTATGATTTTTCCTCTCACGCTATTCTTTTTGGGTTTTAGATAATGGTTGGAACCCGAAGGAGCCGTGTTAATGATCAATGCACTGGGAAATACAATTATTGTCCTCCTAAACAACCAAATGTTATGGGAAATGGAGTGAAAAATCTTATTTCCATACTTACACAAGCTATGAATCATTCTGGACTTCCAAATGAGCATAGAAGGGAACAATATTCTATTGAGTCATTTAGGAGGCAATGTCCACCTTCTTTCAGTGGGTCTTTCGATCCACTTGTTGCTGAATAATGGATCAGTACCATTGAAAATATATTTTCCATACTTAATTGTTCAGAGCATGAAAAATTCATGTTGGTTTTTTACCGTTTAGAAGGTGAAGCAGACCAGTGGTGGACTCTAATTAAGAATACAAGGCCCTAAGATGAAATTGAATCCATGGAATGGGATGAGTTAAAGAACTTGTTTTTCAATAACTACTTCCCTCATATTCTTAAAACAAAGATGTAAAAGGAGTTCCTTGAGCTTAACCAAAAGGATAATGAATCTGTAGGTATATACGAGGCGAATTTTATAAGGCTTACAAGGTATGAAACTAGCTTTATCATCCAACCTGAAAGTAAAGTTGATCGATTCTTCAGTGGCTTAAAACCAAGTCTTCAAAGGGCATTAGCTATAAGAGACTTTAGTAGCTATGACGAAATTATGTGTTGTGATATCAAGGTAGAACTATAATTTGGTGTTACAAATCCATCTCATGGTTTTGACAAGAAATGAAATATGGAGTTCAAGGAAAAATCTCAAAACAATGGTGAAAATAAAACGAAAGTTTCTTTATGCTCAAAGTGTGGAAATAAGCATGGTGGAGATTTTCTTAAAGGGACTAGAAAATGTTTTAAGTGTGGAAAATAAGGTCATAGAGCAGCTGAGTGTATAAGTAATGGGAAAAAGGTAGCTAATGATGTGAATAGAGAAAAGACTATAGAGAACGCACCACCAACACTTCAATGCTACAAGTGCAAGGAAATGGAGTATTATGCTAACCAATGCCCTAATCCAAGGGTTAATGATGATCGACCTCAACAACCTCTTAAGGCAAAGGACAAAGGGAAGTCACATACAATCACTATTTGTGATGTTGAGTATGAAAATGATGTGGTGGAATTATTAAGTGTTTATGTAATGGGATTCCAAAATAGTGTTGTGGAATCTCATTTATAGTATCGTGGAATATTGTAATATCTATGTATTGGTTTATTGTGGTTTTCAATAATTTTATGGTACTGGTAACCATGAAAAGTGATTGAAATATTTTTGGAAAGCAGATGATATGCGCATAATGAAGGGATAAGGATAAAATAATATGTTTGATAGTATTAATGAGCTCATGAATGATATAAGGACAAAGTGACATCATGGTTTGAATATATAGAAATTTTGGGATTTTGGTATGTGGAAAGAGTTAACTTTGGACAGCATTCATGTTTTTCACAAAGGTTCAATGGGTATTCATTTTTCAAGAGAATATATGATTAATCTATTCACATGTTTGGAATGTGACCAACAATAAGATATATCTTATGATATATGGGGGATAAATGATGGTAATCACATGCTTGGTAGATGACCTCTCTAGTAAAATTTTTCTTTATACTATGAGATTGGACAGAAGTATTTTGGATAAGCCTAAAGAATGGAATGGATTATGTTAGACATTTGATAGTATTTTTTAAGTCTAGAACTTTATGATATTATTTATGAAATGTTATAATAGTATAGTTTTAGAAAAAGGAAAACCCGTAGGATGGGCGACAACCCGTCGTGTCGGACAAGGATGTGAGAATCAAACCCACAACCGAAGTGCGACGGGCCTTTATCGCCTACCACTGACCTACAGGAAGTCCCTGGTTAGTAGAAATTAGTTTTATTTTATTAATTGGTATGATATATGAAGTATAAGTCCATTTTAGGAACCATATATGATTAATATCACCATAGATGGACTTATGTATATTTAATAACTTGTTCTAACCTTTTTATGATTGAAACATATGGAATGAACTATCATTCTATTGCATGATCTACTAACACTTCAAGAATGAAAAATTCAACTTCATTTCTTTAAATAGAGATGAAGTGGAAATTTTTTCATGGTATGACCAACAATGATATTACACTGAAATCAAGTAAGTATTTCACCTTATGCAAAAAATCATCAACTTTAGGGAAATGATCTTAAAAACCTGAAATGTTGTCCTAGTACCCTCATATCTGATGAATCAGATGATACCTTAGATCATCACAAATTTATAGCTTTGTGATCATTGGCCTTTTCATTTCCATGTTCTCTACCACTCTCCATCAGAACTTGATGGTTAGTTTTCTCTTCCATATCCATATTTCCACCTATGTTCTCCTATGTGGAAACCCATTGATGAGTTAATCTGGGTAACCATTGCATTTCTTACTTTACTTTTTAAAATTAATTTTTAGTATTCCTTTTTATGATATGTGTTTCTATGAAAGAAAATTTCAAGTAGTAAACCATTTATAACCCCGACGAATTTCAAGGGCGAAATTTTATTTAAGGGGGGTAGAATGTAACACCCCGAGATTTTATGAGAAATATTCTTTTTAATTTCATTAATTTCTTGTGTTATACACTAAATAAAAATTATCTTGTGCTATAAAAAACACCATATTAGCTTGAATTATACGCAAACACTATTCTTGTCTTGTGTTGCACATAAGAGCGACCTTCCTCGATAACGTGTGTTGTACGCAATACCGAGTTTCACTAAATAATGATATATTGTTATGAACTAGCCGTTGTGAATAATATTAACTACATTTTGAATTTTATTACATAATAATTCATCTTACACATATTCTAGAACATGGAATGAGAACAAAATAAATTTTTCGGGTAAAATAAGTATTTCTCAAAAAATGTAGTTTTGCCGCCTTTTGATGGAACACCCACTTTAAATCTAGTTTTTGACACATTTATACGTTAAATTTGACAAAATAAACTTATTCATTGGAACATTTATATAAAAATTTACGTTGGATAAATTTTTAATATTTTTCTGTTAACTTTCATATTTTGATGAATAGTAAAAATAGGCTAAATTTTAATTAAAAACAAATTTTTTCATCAAGATAATTTATAAGTTTAAATTATAAAATTTAATTTTTTTAAAGAATAAATAGAATATATTTTTAAAATTTAATATAATGTATGTCATTATCATTAATTTTACATTGAATTCGTAGGTAAAAACTTTTCAATCTTTTGCAATGTCTTAACATTTAAAACTTCTTTTCTCAACAGTGGGATTAACTTTAAATTAAATACTGCAACTTCTGTATTTTTAATTTTGGAAAAATGGATTCCATATTTGGAATCATTAGGTCCAAATTATTTTAATAGGATACTTTTTATTTTTAGGAATTATGAATAGTAACTACGGTAAATTTTATTTACCACAATTAAAGGTAAATCAGGAAATTAAGGGTAAAAATAATATTATAAAATTACCCTAACACCTGGAAAAATTATATTGGATGAATAAAAGTAGGCCAATATCACGAAAGGGTCGGAATAGATTCATTTCACGGACTTTTGACCATGAAAATGATGTAATTATTATTAAAACCAAAGAAAGTGACAACATGTCACTCTCTTATATCTTATAAGTGTAATAATTTTAATTTAGTGATAAATTACATAAAACTTCAAAAATAAATATTCTCCAGAAATATAATAAAATTATATAAATCATGTGAATTTATATATAATTTTTAGGATTAAATAATTATCATTAATGATGACACAATAGTGATGTATAAATTATTTTATTGATTGAAATATCAAATAAATGATTTTAAAAATATTAAAATAAATATTATATGAACTATTTAATGTGCTCCACTAATTTTATAGATAAATATGACATGTTATGAATCTATTAAATATTTTGGTTCGAGTATCTCCTCTGTGTAGATATTATTTAAATTCAAATAAATGAATAGTGACAAAATTGACACTGTTGTTATTTTATAAAAATAACATATTATTAAATTGTTTAAAAATCACAAAATTATTTAACAAAATTAAATTGAAATTTATATGGTCTAAAATTTCATAAAGTATCCAATTATGGAAAATTCACAATACATAAGTAATTATTTATAACAATTTAATAATTAGAATATTATTACCACAAATAAAATTTAATAAATTAAAGAAGGATAAATCAAAATGATAAGGTTTAAAATAAACATAAAACATATCAAAATATTATTGGATGATTATATTACAACCCTATATCATCTCATATTCTAATTGAGTCACTTTTGGAGTTTTTTAAGTGGGTTTTGAGTTTATTATAAATTAATATTTTAGAGGTTTCCAAAAGTGCCCCTCTCCTCCCTTATAAAAGGGAATCTCCTCCCTCTCCACTTCACAACATTTTGAGCCTTAAATATCGTCCAAAACCTACCCATTTATCTTCTCTAATTCCATATCAACATACTAGAGGTCCTGGTCTTCTTCAAAGACCAACTTTAGTGCCCTAAGAGGAGGTTTAGAAGAGGCGCGTCAGAGAAGAGGTAATATACTTTACCGATTCTTTCAAATTTATTTCTTCTTCTACTTCATCTTATTTATTTGTTTCATTATAAAGTAATAACATTAGTATTAATTATATACTGATATGTTATTATATATATTAAACAAACCTATTTCACCTTCTATCCATCCTACAGAAAATGAAATCATCGCGCGTGCGTACGTACGGAATACTGTCTCCACGCTGTGGTGTAATCTATTTTTCCACCACCACCTTACTTGGATGGGTATAATGGTGTAAATAATAACTATATATTATTATTTAAACATAATAATACTTCTGAGATATATTATCATCCACTCCAATACCATTCAATAATTATGGGAATGATATCATCACTCGTGCGTACGTACGGATTACCGTCTCCACGACGCGATGAGATTCATTCTTCATGTTAACTATTTAAGAATGATTATAAAGTATATATTGAATAATAATGAAATATATGACATAATAATTCTACTGGATTTATGTATATATATCTGTGTGTGTGTGTGTGTTTCATCTTCTTACTTCCAATCAATTCAATAAGGAAATGAAAACAGCGTTCATGCGTACGTACGGCCTACCGTCTCCATAAACGGTGTGTTTCATTTCATTTAACTATCTATTATGTATATATATATACTCAATACATATGATATATAAATCATGTTTTAAATTATGGAAGTAAGTAAATCATTATTTAAGTAATAATAATATCAAGAACAACAAGTCCAAACACGTATGATAAATGAAACGATTATTACCCAAAACGTTGCTCTACCAAGGAATTGACAAATGAACGGTTAATATAAACACCTATGTGATTAATATATGATATCATAAATATTTTTATGGTTATGTTACAAGTTAATAATATGTTTAAACCTACTATACAGGATTCTAGGACACATACGGGAAAAATTGTACATAAGGTAACGGATTATTTCGTCTCACTTTTATTTCTATGAGACATATGCCTTAATCACCAAATATTTCTTTTCTATGGTGTTCAAGATTCCCATGAATGTTTTGTGATTTTTATATTTAAGGATATGATATTTTCATATGCATGTAATTTTTTTTATTGTATGACACGTATGATTCCACTAATTATAAATGGTAAGGGATAATTATTCCAATCTTGTTCTTATCCGAGATTTTTTATTCGTAAGTATTTACTGGGGTTATAGTTATCATCCATGTCCATGTTTTCTAAAAATGTTTTCATAAAATGTTTACTATTCTTACATGTATTTTTAAAGTCATTTTTACCCTTTTATGACTTTTACCACAAGTTATGGAAGAAATCTTTCTTTTGTTTACCATACAAGGTACTTTTTGACTTTTCTGGAAAAAGTACGAGAAGAATGTTTTTTTAACATATACGGCATGAACATATTTTTACGGTTTCATAAAAACTTATTTTAATGAATCTTCCTCTAAAATATTTCATGATTATTTTCAAAGAAATTTTTTTCTTTTAAAATTGCACGGTATTTTGAGAAAACAAAATGATTTTGAAGAATAAAGGATATTTTCCTCAAGAATTAATTTCAAGTGTTTTATCAAAACTATTTTCCATCTAAGATGAAATTATTTAATATGGATATGTTTCAGGTATAATGTCCCTATTATTTACATGTTTTTATTTTATTTATGATAAAATTATATCCATTATTTTATATGGATTATGTTATGATGTGATGATGTATATGAAACCCATTTTATTCATTGGGTTATGATGAATGATTTATGTTTATTTTGTGGCACATAAAAGAATGATTTCATTATGAGATGGGTGGGACCTATAACTCCCTATAATTCATTGGGTAAAGATTTATATCTCATGAGATAGACATGTCTATAATGGTAAGTAAATCGGGTTCAGTAATACAGGGCTAGAATGGCAAGTAAACCCAGTTCAGTAATCAACTTTGTCCACAATGATGGTCTTGTTAGTAATACCTTGGATACTATGGAAATTATATCATGTGATTAATGGTTTTCCAAAATTACATGTTTTATTCCCATGCTATTTTATCATGATTATTGTTCCTTTATGATCTATGCATTATGTACTGCCAATATTTATGTCATTACTCATGATTTTGATATTTTATGTTCATGTTTTTACGTTCAAATGTTTATGGGTTGTTTTATGTTCTCCATGTTTACCCTTACTGAGCATTTTATCTCACCCTTTTTATGTTTTCTTTTCCCCGGGATATAAAGAAAGGTTTTAGGTAAGAAAAAAAAGGGGAATATCTTTATGGGAGATGTTGAAGATCTTTCACCATGATTAGAAGATTATGTTCCGAGTTTACAAAGACACTAAACTATTACGGTCCTTGGGTGTTTGTTTTTGTTAGGTATTAAGTATTCCACAAAAGTAATGTAATTTCCATGTACGTCAACCTTTGGGTCTCAGCAATGTTTTCCTCCTAAGTCAGGTGTTTCTGGGATAAGTCATCCAATGATGGTTTGACTCGTTATCCTTCTTGTTCCTCAGGTATGGTTTGAGTGAACCAGTTTGAACACCCTTCCAATATAATATGGGTGTGATGTTGAAGTTCACAATGTCCTTTGACGGGAGATTGATTGACCATTTTCAATGAGTTTGATCAGGGTTTTACTGTTCTTTGCTATGATGATTCTATTATGACCTCAGTTGTGTTTGGGTGCGCCCAATTAAAGGAAAATCATGTTGTTAACATTTCTAGAATGATCAGGGGAGTTCTTTGTGTATTTTTCCAATGGTGTAGGTTTTGTGGTAACGATGTTGTTTGTGTTTTCCTTAACAGACTCATGATGGTTGAACTCTTCCTACCAATCAAGGAAACCTTTAGTGTTGATGAGCTTGGGAGGTTGTACATCCATGAGATTATACATTTTCATGGGGTACCACATTCTATCATTTTAGATAAGGATTCCTGGTTTACTTCTCGCTTTTGGTAAGGGCTAAAAAGGGTGCTGGGTACAGAGGTGCTTTTGAGCACAGCTTACCGCATCCAGATAGATATCCTGTCATAGCGCACGATTCAAGTACTGGAGGAAATGCTTCAGGAATGAATCTTGAATTTCAAGGGTTCTTGGGAGAGACATGTACCCTTGGTTGATTTCACCTATAATGATAGCTTTCAGGTTACATTTCATATGGTTCCATATAAGTCTTTGTACGGTAGACCATGTTTATCACCCCTATGTTGGCTGGAGGTAGAAGAGGAAACTATGTTTGGACCTCAACTTTACTAGGATACCACTGAACAGGTTTAGTTGATTCGGAAGAGAATGACTTCTATGTAGTTTCATTAGAAATCTTTTGTTGATCGTCGTAGACAAACTCTAGAGTTTAAGGTTGCAGATCGAGTTTTCCTACGTGTTTCCCTGAGTATAGGACACAAGAGCATCATGAGACAGGGTAATCTTTCACCAAGATATGTCGTACCATTCTAGATTTTTGAAAGATTTGGGCTGGTTTCCTATCTGTTTCAGTTACCACATAGGCACAAGGTTGTGCACGATGTCTTCCATGCTTCTTAGTTGTGATATTACATTTTAGACCTGTCTCCCAATTTTCAACCCGAGGAGGTTGAGTTCTAAGTAGATGGGTCCTTTGAGGAGAATCCTTTGGAACATAGCATGAATGTTCTCCATGACTGCTATGTTACTTTAGTATGGGTGTTATAGTATCAAGTTCGAGTACAGGATAAGACCTATTACAAGGAGACTGATGTATGATCATGGTGGTTAGAGTTGTTCTCTATTTTTTTCTTGTCCACCCTTGTAAGGGAAATTTAGAGATTAATTGCTTTAAGGGGCGAAGTTTCTAAGAACCTAGTTCTTAATTTGAGGTATGAATCTTTATTTTTTAGTTTTTACTTAAGGAAATGAATGAAAAGAGTCTTACATGATGTGTATTTTAAATAAAACGCCATGTAAGGAGGGTTACATGCCATGTACTACCCAGTACACACCATGTGATGGCCTGTCCAGGACCTTTACGGAATATGTACGGACATGACGTGTAGTTTCTAGTACACACTGTGTAATTTTCTTTTTTCAGCTAAACTGGGTAGTAGCCTCGTGTTCCATCAGATGGATAGAGTTCTTTCCCCGTTATATGAACACCAACATAGAGAAGATTTTTCCTCTCAAATCTCCATTCAATCTCTGATTCAATCTTCATCAGAGGCGTTTGAACCTAATCGGTAAGCTCTTGATTCCTATTGAGTCATTCTTCATGATCTCTTCTCTTGACCTATTTATCTATATTTGAGTGTTTATACCCATTTTGTAGATCTACACCTTTCTAGTTCGAATTAGAGGTCGACACTGGACGAGGAGAGTTGTAGGAATATGAGGTAGGTGGTCTTATACCTCTCATGAATTGTCATGATCTTTATATATGTCGGAGTGTCGCGTGTCTAGTTTTGAGGTATCTATTGATTTTTAAATTACCCTTATTGTTTTCTATTGTTTTTTAGGTAATCAAATAAGAGTTTTAAAGTATGAATTAGGTTTTTTACCTTGATTAAGGGCCACACCATGTGTGTGTTTCCCTAGGAATGACAGTTTATAGTCGTTTGGCCAAGGTTGCCTATGAGGCATGCCTTGTTTCCCTTATTGGGTTTTAAAGTATGAATTACATTTATAATGGAATTGAAATTTTGATAAATTTTGATTCAATTGATTAAGAGTTTAGGATTAGTGATATCCCCTTTTCCCCATGTTATGTCTATTCTTGTTTAAGCATGTTTGGAATGATTTTCTACAATTGTGAACCTACCCACATGAGTTAGGTTATGATAAGGCCTTCTAATTGTTTAGATTATATAATAGGATTGTTATGTAAATTGTGCCCATGTGAGTGATTTATGATTAAATCTATGTGATAGTTTAATTCCCATGTGTTTCTTTGTATATGAATTGTTCCCATGTGAGTTATTGATGTTAAACCATGTGATAGTTTAATTCACATGTGTTTCTTGTTATATGATATGTGACCATGTGAGTTAATATGTTAAAGCCATGTAATAGTTTAATTTACATGCAGATACTAGTATGAAATTATTAAGAAAGGGTAATTAGCAATGGGTGAGCCACAGTCTCAGTTAAAAGACAATTTCGGGCTCATGTGACTAATTTCTCCCTATTTATACCTTGGGTGAATGAGGGTCTTGGTTAAAATACCATGGATGAGATCAAGAGGTGATTATGTAAGGGTCGGGAGTGATCCATGTTAGGGTGGTTGGAATCATTGGGCCTTATTTAAAATTTCAAGTGAACCTAGGATCCATTTAGGGATACATAGGCTGGGTTCTATTAGAAATTGATTAAATGATTAAATAAATATTATGTCACGAGTTGATGGTTACTTCTATACAGGGGGATTTCAGGCCGAGGTCGTACTTCAAAACTTTTATATAATCCAATGGATTTGAATAATGAAATGGAATGACAAATGACACATTTTCCAATCTAAATCCCAATCTTGGATTCAGTATTCAATTATACTTGGTTATATTTTCTTCTGAGGCACCTACTAAGCTTACTTTTGAGTGCCTTCTAGTTTACTACTTTCATTATTGTGCACTCCCTATTATATATATATTCACTAATAGATTGGGACAGACCTTGGGTGGTTGCCTACTGGGATTTATTCTCACACCCTGTTTAGGTCATGATTTTGGGCCCAAACAGATTATATGATTGCAGGTATTGATCAGGGAAAGAACCCCATTACAGTTACTTGATGTGCTGATTAGGAGTAGGAGAGCATTGGACCGAGCTTAGGCTTGTGATTCTTCCTATTCTCTTTTGTTTCTTTTTTGATTTTGAGACATATATTTTGTGTCACTGTAGTGTACTTTTTTTGACTATTTTCTTAGAACATGTGACATTATCCATCATCTTTTGTGTGGAATTATGTTTGGTTACTTCTAATATCAGTATTCCGTTGTTTAATTCAGTTTTATACTATTTACCATTTCCTCTACTGTATTATTATTTATTCTGTTGTGTGAAACTCTCATAATGAGGACATAGTTTCCCCACTAAGACACCTTAGACCCTTCTAGTCAGCAACCTCTCACACTTGGGGAGATGCACTTGAGTCCATGTGGCCAAATGGGTATGGAGAACTAGTTGAGTAGAATCCGGATCTGGTATTCTACAGCCAACAAAAATTTGGATGAATAATAAATCATTTGAAATGGTTTTGAGAAAAATGTTGGAATCATATTTTCCCATTTTGAAATCATTTTATTAAATGAATTTATTTAATATTTCATACCAAGCCCTAGGTTCTTGTTTTAAACCATATAAATTTGTGGTTCACTTGAAAACGGAATATTGAAATTTAGGATTTTTAAATCTAGTTGTTTTATCTACAAATTGTTTTTTGATTAATAAAACCATGTAGAAAATAACTTTTGATATCCATTTGAAATTTTTTAAAATTTAAATGAATCGATAATTCCAACAAAATTCTAAGGGATTCAAGTTGAGAAACAGGAAAAAAAATTTCAACATAGTTAATACCTACTTCTTGATTATGGATTTTAGAAAAAAAATCACTTTGTTATAGATATCATTTCCTTATTTTTCATGTTTTCTTTTTTTTTAAACCCACTTGGTTACAATAATATGATGATTATTGGGATGTTTCATGAGATCCCAATGATTTTTCATTTGAAATTGGTTCAAAACCTCTTGTATATAAAGTATTCAATTCTAATCCTTTATAGAATCATGAAGGGAATAAGGTTCAAGCTGCGAGATAAAATCTTTATGTTCAAATTTATTTAATAATGACCTTGTAGTTAATGTTTTATATTGTAATTATTTAGTAATATTCTCAGGAGGGTGGTCTTTGGACTGAGTATAAGACTTGGGTAAAGGAGATGATGAGGATTCTTGAGAATCTTCAATTATTTTAGAAGGGAGAGGTTAAGGATGGGTCGAACTAGTTTGGTAAACAACATCATCAATTTTCATATGTGATTTATGAATATTCTCATTGTATTTTATGTGAATTGACTTTTATAGTGTCTTGGTCCTCTTATTAAAGACACAAAAGATTTACTTGAGTTTGGGTGCACATGAAAAATTCTTTCACTAGATTTAGGGTAATAATTTCCTAATTTATCTTTATTATTTAGTATAAATCACTTACAACTGAATAATACAAAGAATCCAACTTTTGGAATTTTTCTTTTCCAAAATTCCTATGGTGTTTTTCCTAAGATACATCTTACAAAGAATCAATTAAAGCCAATCATGTGGTATTGACTGCATCATACCAATAGTATTAAGGGAGGTAAAACTCATTAAGAAGAGAACTAGACATTTCTTAGAGGATCTTATTTCTTTTTTCAACAACCCCATTTTTTAGGTGATTAAGGAGAGGAAAAGAAGTGATGATGACCTTGAGAAGAACAAAACTTGTCAAAGTATTGGTTATCAAATTCTACACCATGTACACTACTAAGGGAAATGGTTTTGTAGATGTTTTTATTTTATAATTTATTTTCAAAGTTGATAAAGACATTACAAGCCTCATTATTATGAGCTATGAAGAAAATCCATGTAAATATATCAAATTCATCAATAATTCAAAAGGTCAAATTTTTACCTCTAATACGAGAAACTTGCGTTGGTCGAAAAAGATCAAGGTGAACAACTTTTATGGATTTAGAAGAGTTAATAAGGGTTTTAGGATTGAATTAAGACTTGTATTTCCTTAAAATTTGTAAAGATTACAAAAATAAGTTATCTTTAAAATAAAATTTACGTAAATATCATACTATTCATTTATGGTTTAGTTTAATAAGAGAATAGATGTTATAATTCCCAAGATGTTGGTACTAAATCCAAGAATCATTATCTTGTGCAGTTAAAAACTTAACATTATAACATGTTATAGATTTTAAATCTAAAATATGAACATTTTTAAAATAGAATGTAGTAAATAAAATCTTTCCTTAATAATTAAAAACTTTTCAAAAATAATTTTTAAAATTAATTTTAAAACATCTATCACATAATTAACTAACTCTTAGTGAATTATGCTTGAAGACTTTAAAAAATAAAACATCTTTAATAAGAGTATTGTTTGAGAAACCAGTTATAACAATAATAATAATTATTCATTTTGAATCATCTCCAAAGGGTAAAATTCCTCCATCAAATTTTTCAAGAAGATTGAATTTGGAAGTATTACCACACATATGTATTGAGAACTCTCTATCTATATACCATGTAGCTTCTTAGGTTTTTATATTTCTCAATAAAATATTATGAAACTATAGCTTTTTGTACACATATATTGGGTAGAATAAAGATAAATAATAAATATTTTAGAATCCACACTTGTTTTTTGTAACTACCATATATTTTTTGAAACATTTTTTTTCAAATGAATTTAATCCTTTTGATAGCTTTCATTACACGCAACACTGAGTTTTAACAAAACATGACATATTATAAAAATATTATTATTTAATATGATAGTTTTCACCTAGAAGATGAAATGGAAGATATGAATTGGTTAACTAGATTATGAAAATATATGGTTTAAACATGTATATAAAATTAATTCTTTGGCGACAAATTATTTAAAAAATAAAATAAAAACAATTTGAAAATAATGAGAATATTTTTTTGGAAAACTATTTTTATGAAAACAAACACGTTTAACCATAATAAATTAATAAAACCAATTTTGGTGAAGTATTTTGATAAAATTTATATATTATATATTAAATAAAAAATTTAACATTCATCTTATGTGTTTTCTATATAATGGATAAGAATAAATCCAATTTTACGCTTAAAATTGTATTTTTCTAAAAAGTGGTTTTGTCACCTTTTTTGGAACACTTTAAAAATAATTTTTAAAACTTTTTCAAACATTATCTTATAAAATTAAATTTATATTGGAAATAATCATATCAAAATCATCATAGAGTGACTTTCTGGGAATTTTCTGAAAAGATTAATTTTTTTGATGAATAGTGAAAAATAATGAATTTTAATTGAAAACTACCTTTTTTTAAAATTATATATAAAGTTAAAAAATATTTTAAATTGGTTTTAAAGAAATAATTGTATAATTATATATCTATTAATCAAATTGATGTCATTATAATAATTTTCATTTTAAATGTTGACATAAAAACTCTGTATACTTTTGAACATTTTCTCTATGAAAATCAGGTTTCTCATCACTACTGTGGGATTAATTTTTAATTAAATTTTTCCAATGATGTAAATGGAATTTGGAAAAATGGATTCCAAATTTTTAATCATAAAAATTCATATTATCTAATAATTTTAACATAATTTTTTACCAAAATGAACAGTAAGAATGGTAAAAATTATTTATCGTGGTTAAGGTAAAATGGGTTTACCAGGGTTTAAATTAAACGATAAGGGGTAAAATAACCAATAAAATTGTACAAAACCAATGTTATGGCCATATTTAGAAATTATAACTTCTATTATTGACAATGCTTCATTATTATATCCTTTTTCATGAAAAAAACATCAGTGGAATTCTTTCTTTTCGAAAAATTATAAGTGTGGCACTCACCTCACTTATAAACATCCACCCCTTATCCTCCATTATTAACACTTAAAACCATTTTGTTTCATCTATGAACTACACATATAACTTCCATAATTTCGTTACCTCATCCTATAATCATTATTTTGTACGTAAATCCAACTTAGGAAGGATTTTGGTGCAAACATAATGAAGATACCTGAAGAAGAGGTCATGTTCACCAACAAGCATTTTTTATATTATTTCTTCCTCCACCGACTTACATTATTATTATACAATTATTATATAATAAAATCAGTATATTAAATATACTAATATTTTTTATGTTGATTTAATTTCTTAGAAATATCTCTACTTCCATCAAATCGGTTACAAAATCATTGTTCATATGTACGGAGGACTACTGCCTCAAAAACTGATGTCATTCGTTTTTCCATTACCACATATCATAGTTGGTAATGATGATGTATTTAAAGTATATATATTATATTTATAAAATTATTATACCTATTTAGTCATTGTATCATATATAATTTTTTGAATTTCCATTCTGTAGGGGATATGATAACGTCGTTCGTGTCACTGCCACAAAACATGATTTTATGAGTGCTAAAAAGCATTGTTAATCGAGCTGCTATTAAAGGGGTACCCTTTATCAGAACTAAAAAGGTGCTGATAAAGAGGGTCCTTTATCAGTGATATTTTTAGTGATGATAAAGGATCCCCTTTATCAGCGCTATTGAAAGTGTTGGTAAAGTCCCCATTTATCATCTCTTCAACTAGCGCTGATAAAGGCTTCCCTGTTTGGGCATGCTGTTTGTATAACATCACCCCCAGCAACCTGCAAAAAAGAACCACTCATAGTAACTACACCAACCAGAAAAATAATCAAACCATAAAAAAAAATAACCTACACACACCAGCAAAAACCTTCTCAAAAATAACCACTCATAGTATATATATATATAAGAACCACATACATGATGCAAATGATGAAAAAAAGCAACGCACACAACAGTTTAGAAAATAATGCTATATACATTTAATTGAAATAAAGAATAAAAAAATATTAACTAATGGTATATACCAAAAAAACCTCTATATAAATTTTTAACAATGTTTTATAAAATTATATTTACAAATATCCAACAAATAGTTAAAAACATTAATGTTTTCTCTTTTGACACATGTTGTCCCCTCTAAAAATGTCCTCTCATGGTAATAGTCAGCAAAAAAAATCATCCCAACTCAAGAAAAATGTTACAAATATATAAGAAAACAAATATTATGTTAGTAATACTATAAAGAAATAAATTAAACATTAATATGAAGAATACATTAAAAATGTCAATTTTTAATAAAAATGGCTCATTTGGAGTCATACTGGTGACATTATGCATTGGATTGAGTTGAGGTTGATTCCTATATGTTAAAAATTACTGATGGATCATTTTCCTAAAGTATCCAAAAAATTAGAATTCATTTCCTCAGTTTACAGTATGCCAGTTGTGTTTTTTTACTAAAATGTCATTTCAAAACAAAAACAGGAAATTTGAGTCATACCAGTCGCATCGTGTGTCGGTTTGACATGAGACTATTTCATACACATAACAAAGGACTTACGAATTTCTTTCCATAATTTGGAAGACAATTGGAGTGTGTTTTCTTTGTTTTTAGTGAGTGATGCGTTTTGAGTTAAAATGTCGATTTTAAACTGATATCGGACATTTTTAGTCATACTAGTCAAACCATTCATCGAATTGATGTGGGGTTGATTAATAAATGTCCCAACTGACACATGTATAATTTTACTAAAGTATCAAAACAATATTAATGCGTTTTCTCAATTTTAGTATGTTAGTTATGTTTTTTTACTTAAATTAATGTCAATTTTAAATAATAAGACAGATTTGGAGTCATACCGATGACATTGTGCATCGGATTGAGGTTTGGTTGATTCCTACACATCAAAAATGACTAATGGGTAATTTTCCTAAAGTATCAAAACAATTGGAATGAATTTCCTTGGTTTTTAGTAAGTCAATTGTGTTTTTTTACTAAAATGTCATTTTGAACTGAAAATATGTAATTTGAGTCATACTAGTCACATAGTGTATCAGTTTGACGTGAGACTATTTCATACACATAAAAAAGGAATTACAAATCACTTTATTTAATTTTGAATATAATTGGAGTGTTTTTTCTTTGTTTTCATTGAGTGACACATTTTGAGTTAAGATGTCAATTTTAAACTGATAGCGGACACTTTTAGTTATATCGGTCACACTATTCGTTGGATTGAGGTAGGGTTTATTAATAAATGCTACAAATGAATCATGTCAGTAAGAAAACAAATATTATGTTAGTAATACTATAAGAAATAAATTAAACATTAATATGAAGAATACATTAAAAATGTAAATTTTTAATAAAAATGACACATTTGGAGTCATACTGGTAACACTGTGCATTAGATTGAGGTGTGGTTGATTCCAATATGACAAAAATGACTGATGGATCATTTTACTAATGTTTCAAAGCAATCAGAATTCATTTACTCAGTTTACAGTATGTCAGTTGTGTTTTTCCCTAAAATGTCATTTCAAACCAAAAACAGAAAACTTGAGTCATATCGGTCGCATCGTGCATCGGTTTAATGTGAGACTATTTTATAAACATAAAAAAGGACTTAAGAATTATTTTCCTTAATTTTAAAGACAATATGAGTTTGTTTTATTTGTTTTTAGTGAGTGACACGTTTTGAGTTAAAATGTCAATTTTAAACTCATATCGGACACTTTTTGTCATACCAGTCACACTATTCATTGGATTGAGGTGGGGTTGATTCCTACATATCCCAACTGACGCATGGATCATTTTCCTAAAGTATAAAAACAATATGAATGCATTTTCTCGATTTTCATTATGTAAGTTGTGTTTTTTTACTTGAATTAATGTCAATTTTAAATAACAAGACACAATTGGAGTCATACCGGTGACACTATGTATCGAATTGAAGTTTGGTTGATTCCTACACATCAATAATATTTTATGGGTCATTTTTCTAAAGTATCAAAACAATCGGAATGAATTTCCTCAGTTTTTAGTATGGCAGTTGTGTTTTTTTACTAAAATGTTATTTCAAACCAAAAACATGTAATTTGATTCATACTAGTCACATCGTGTGTCAGTTTGATATGAGATTGTTTCATACACATCACAAAGGACTTAAAAATAGTTTTCCTTAATTTGGAATATAATCAAAGCATGTTTTCTTTGTTTTCGGTGAGTAACATGTTTTGAGTTAAGATGTCAATTTTAAACTAATAGCGGAAACTTTTAGTCATACCAGTCACACTTTTCCCATTATAATTTTATGTGTAATTAATGTATTTTTCATCCTTCAGAGTATAATATTTAACCGGTTTGGGTTAACCATAATTAGATATTAATTTGAAAAGGGAATCAGATGAAAAATGGTCAATTTACTATAAGAAAATAAGACCATAAGAATAACCAATTTAAATTTCATATAATGAATATATAAATATTATTATAAATTCAATAATCGAATTATAAATAATATCACATGCTAAAAATATGATTATATATAGAATCTTGAAATCACAAATTAAAATTTATTATTAATATTATTTATAATATTTTCAACAATGGAGTTTAAAGATATCATATGCATAAGAATTTTTTTATTATTCAAGAAATAGAAAGATCATCATGTAAATTTTAGATGATATTTTATTATATGTACATATCATATGGATTATATTATTTTGTTTCTTATTATAATCACATGTTTCTTTACTAAACATCTTAATAATTTATTGATGATAATTATTTATATAATTGTTTGAAATTGTATAATTGAAATGGGGAATATCGCATGTTAAAGATAATATATATTTCTAGATATGTTGTTTAAAATAAATGATTGGTTTATTGACTACATTTAACTTTAATATTTCTAATGTTTCCTATTTTTTCTTATAAATAGTGTGATATATGTTTGGTAGTGATTTTTTTGTTACTATATAGCATGTGTTATATGATGAAAATTAGTTGATAACTTTATTTCGAATGAAGTAATAATTAAAGGATGATTAATTATCAAAATAACTATTTCTCATCATGTATTTGATTAAAAATAAAAATAATGTGTGAATCAAGTTCATGTTAATTTTTTGATATTATTAGTTACTGCCTTAGGTTGTATTATTGCAAAAAACCTATACATAATAACAGATTAATTTAGTATGAAATTAAAATAGTTTATTGTTAAATAATAAATGTTTGGTGCTAGATGAGATCATTCCTTGTTGTGGTGGGATTAAATGCATTAATATCATTCCCTTAATTCCATTTCCTATGTGTGAATAATACATTTCAAATGTATATATTCTCTAGGGATATAGATCCTTATTTTCACATTGATAATTTGTTGAGGTTGGGAACTTATAATGAGAAAAGGGTTGAGATGCCAAGGATATAGATATGGTCATTTTAGGTGATGGTGAGATAGATAATTTTATGTACAGTGGTGTGTGAATAAAACTGGGGTAATCAGGATGAGTTTAGAGTAGTGATTTCTCATTGATATATTTAATCTTGTTTGATGCTTTCTTAATGGAGGGATGTTTGAAAGTTATTGATATAGTCAGTTTCCAACTACTTGAAAATTTTGAAGTTATGCACAATAAGTGCATATTTTAAGTGGAATATTAGAATGAGTCCAAGATTAACTAGATAATTATAAAATTATAATTGAACTAATAAATGAATATGGCTGGTTAATGGTGTTCACTAATAATGATAACATACTTAAAAAAATATTTAATAAACTGACAATTTCATCAACGTTTCTAATAGAATATTAAAATGTATGTTTTGGAAATTTAGTATTGAATAATATTAATTAATGGATAATAAATTAATTAATATGGAATTTAATTTCTTGTGTTCTTACATGAGACTTAGTCCTTATCTGTGGTAGTTGGGGGTCCTAAATAATGAAAGATTTAGATGAGTATATGGTTAGGTAGTTTTTCTTATTGAGGATATGTGTCATATTCTTCTATTTTTCAGATTTTATACACTTCACCAACCACATGGGTAGGGTGGTTAATAACCAATTTTTTTGTGGGCGTTGTTTTCTCCATCATCTGGGATAAGAAGGAATGGATGGATAACTTATCCCTCTCCCATGATCTCCCTCAAAATATAGAGGAGTATGCATATCTCGGACTATAATAGTAGATTGTATAGGGTATACTCTTATCCAAGATATGATGGCTCATTTTTTTACTAAAAATTTATGTGTTGGATATCATAGATTGAGGTATAAGATATAATTTTATCTAGGAAAGGTGTTTTTGGATTCCTATAAGAGTACGTGCATGTGCTGTGATGGATTGAGATATAATGATTGTACACAGTCTATAGTGGACTCCATCCATAGACTTGGTTACTCATTTAATAAAATAATGATGATATGGTAGGATACATATGGTGTAGTAATGTTTTTTGTATGATTTCATGGGTTTTGGGGTTACTTTATAGAAGGGATGACCACAGAACATATCCATTAGGTCATGAGAGTGATTATATAGTGGAGAAGTGGAAGGGGGTACCTTCACACACACACATTATTTTGATATATATTGGTTTAATTCTATGAATTACTTGGTGAGTAATCTATGGTGAGGTTGGGAAAATAGTATTGCATATTTAAGTGATGAGTTAGATTCATTTTTTTATTCCCTAGTAATTAATATGATTGTTTAATTTTTTTCATGGGTGGTTTTAGGGATGATCCTATTGAGTATACATGTTTCGTTCACTATAAATATATATATATATATATAATAATTTTCAGTTCCATAGGAGTTCTCAGATGATCGAGCTAGGAAATAAAATCTTAAATAGTTTTTTAGAAGCTGATGGAGCTTCACGGTCACTACTAGGGATATATTTTTCGTATTTTCAATTTTACTTTCAGTTTTATTTTGTTTATGTGTGAAATAACATGTATTGGGGATGCTACTTTTATTTATACATGGTGTTCTTAGGTGGTTCTTATCATCTTATATTTTACTCCATAAAATTATAAAGAGGTTATTGCCTCCCATGTGTGTGATTTATACACCCATGATGCTAGTCTCTAACACATGGCCTTCTGGAGGTAGGATTTGGGTGTCATTATTTATCTTTATCCATTTCCATCTTAGGAGGGGTACTTTTTTAGGGATAGGGTCATGAAACTTTCCACCTACACTTCTTATAAATTTCATTATTCACTATAATGATGTTATAATAACATCATTATGCTTCTGAATATTGATATTATCATTATATAACACTATACTCTTAGTCATTCATAAGTATAATAAGTTATTTCCTATATCGATTCAACCACCTACATGGATGATATTATACTAGCATCGTGGTTTCAAACATGAAGGAGTGTTAAGACATTAATATCAGTAATATATGAAAATAAGTATTAAATTAGTTTAAGAATATATTTATATTGGGGTGACATAAAAATGAATGATTATTACAAAGTACCTCATTATTATTGGTAAATTACCTGAAGCATCTTCATCATGGATTCAATTCTCACAAACCATACCCATAACCTCCAAAAAATGAACTTGGTACTACATAAATCCTTGAAACATGATGATTTTACTACCCTTACTAACCTAGTAATGGTGAAATTGGTATCAAATAATTAGGATCAACATCAGCATTAAGAAAATTGTATGAAAAAAAAATTACAAATATATTATGATTAAATAGACAATAACTGACTAATATATGTGTAATTAATAACTGTAATTCAAGATTATAAAAGGTAATATATATGAATAAGTTTCTAAAATAAGGTATCAAGATGGTTACCTATATATATACTAAATGTGAAGTAATTTTCCTCTATATGTGATCCTCATGTGCATTATTTACTCTCCAAAACATTCTTTTTTATCCCATGTGATTACTCAAGCCCACTCTTCCATTTCTCCACTTTAAATTTATATTATCTTATAAAACCATATCTATTTCTACATCAGTTAACCTTCTGGGATTAACTCTCCAATATATGGTACAACTGGTATCCTCTCCTACTCCTCGGACCACTATACTATCTCACTTGATCGTGCCAAGCACCATACCTAGGTTTACATTTCTTGATTTTTAGATACCATGCCTTAGCTTATCCAACTTCTCTCTCTGATATTTAGATATGGTGACCTTAAATCTTAATATGATCCCAATATACCTCCTTTGGGTTTCACCTTCACAATAGGTACTCTACCAATTAGGTTCTTTTCCAATCTGATTTCTTGAAACCCTAATTTAAAAACCATATTATTATAAAATTTCTTCATATTAAAAAATCTACATTTCATTGGTTGATATCATTTTATATTTATAGATAAATACCTACACTATTGTTAAATGGTAACCTTTTCCTTTCCATCCCAAGTCCCCAATCTAAAGAAAAATAAATTCCTATCTATCTAGAGGCATTTTCCTCACTTAATTATTCAATTTCTATGATTCAGTATATTGATGTTTTATATTCATACTATATAATTTTTCATTCTTATGATGTATATATCATGTACTCTATCCCACTTACTATGTGGGTATTCTGGCCCCCTTTCACTATACATATTCTATATACAAAATATGTATTAATTATTCAGTATACTAACATTATTTATATATATAATTCGTTAAATATTTTTATATTACACTTCATTTTAAAAAAAACAAATATTATTTTTTATTTTCCTTAATGGTAATATTTTTATATTACACTTAATTTTTGATCAATTCCATAATTTTCAACATCATATATATTTTTTATACAATTCACTATTTATTTCAAGAATATTCCTACTTATTTCCAACAAAAAGTTTAAAATCAGTTATTTATTTAAAATATGAATTTAATATGAATTCAATATACCTTTATTTCACTAAGTATTCTTAATAAGCTTCCTACTTATTTGTAGAATATAGTTTCAAAATTAAATTAATATTATATAAGAATTAAATTCCACTTCAATTGGATTTTTTTATGAATGATAACTATTACATTTCTAAAATAAATAATCATACAGATTATTAATAATATTTTATTTTAGATTTAACACAAACATAACATCAATAATAAATGTTGGGCCCTGAATTCGTTTCAGGCCCCAAATTTACCACATTTGAAGACCAAAATTTACCACATTTCAAACCATTAATTTTTGTTGGGCCATGAATTCATTTCAATAAGTTTCACTCTATTTCTTACCACTTCTTTAGTTCTAACCCTAGAAAGAAATCTAGGATCATACTTTGTTGTTGGAATCAATCTTTTAGTGTAAATTATAAATTAGACTTGAATATCATATAAAATAAATTAAAACCCAATGTAAACACTAATAAAAAGCCCATGAAAATATATATATAATTTATAGATATTAAATATCCCCACACTAAAATGATTGCTCACCCTTGAGAAAAATATAAACATCTAACCAATAAGGATCTATACAGTAACAAGGTAATCTTTAAATTATTATTACCATAAAAATAAATTATAAATAAAGATTCAAAAATCACAATCATATGTAATAAATAATTCATAAATCATTCTTTGTTTATAATTTTCAATTCAATACATTTTACCTTTTTACTTACATATTTTTTCCTTTCATCAACACTCATTCCATTTATGACTTACGTCCCAATAAATTTTTCTCCACATCACTTAAGGTAACAATTTTAATGAAGCTATTCTCATACCTCAATTAAAATCTCTTAACCATAGGTTTTAATGGAATCTATATTCTCCTCCCCATAAATAAAAATATAAAAATTAATCATGAGGGATTTTCAATTAGGATCAAATGTATTTGTGGATGAGGGTATATAGGAATTAACGTTAAAAAAATTAAGGCTCAAAAAGAGTCTAAAAATTAAATTACAGTGCATGATATCCAAAATTAAAGTGTAATGAGATGATCATCATCAAAATATAATATCATCTCACACACCTCCCAAAGAGAATGTAAAGTCTCATGAATGATGTAATCACAAAAAATGAATTTCATATCTTTTTGTGCATTTTTTCTTTTATTTTTTGAAAAATTTGTAACTAGGATAAGTCTATCATCTACCACCTATCCTCATCTGGTTTGATAGCATCGATCTAGTAATAATGATTTTTTATCTACCCAGCAAACAACCCGTTTTTTATTCTTTTTTTCTTATTCTTTTTTTAATGACAACAGGGATAAACAATAAAATATAATGAAGGTAATTATGAACCAAAACCCCAAATCCCATGGAATCATCCTACATTATCCTCTCAAGAAAAAACATCCATTATAAAAAAACCCTCCCCACAATCATTCAAATAAATATCATGAAAAATATAAAGATATGGGTATGAAATGAGAAAATAGGCTTAAAACATACCATAATAAAAAAAAGGTCATCCATGGATTCTATGTCATAAGAAGGATAAATGTTCTGGTGGATCTCATGATAAAATAAATTATTAAAAAAATGACTCAATCATTTTAAAAGTGAATATGTTCGGTCATGTCCTTAAAAATGTATCAATAAAATTTCTAGTAGTTTGATTTTCCCTAAGTATCACTAAAGAAATATGCACATAACAAATAGGAAATATTTGGTCTATAATCCTATTGGGACTGGGAACATAAAAATTATCAATTTGGTCATCATATGAACATAAATAATTAGATTAATCAATTAAATTTTTATAATAATCAACATCAAGAAAGCAATCAAATCAATAATAATTTTCAAGAAATTTAAAATTGAAGTAAGAAAGTGACTCTTAATATTTCCATTTATATCTTTTATATTTATGGGAAAGATTTTTAATATTTTATAACATGTCAAAATATTTCTCCTAATTATTGATGTATCCTAGATCAATGAGGTAAAGAAAAAAAATCAATCATTTATGGGAGAATCTAATTTATTTCATTTCATGAAATAATAGAAATCAGTTTTTTAAAAAAATGGCTGAAAAAACTAGTGATGTAAAAATCTAAACAAGTAAAAATAATACTCTCCATATATAAAGGTTTTCCATTATTCTTTATTTTCCATCTTTATTCTCAACTTCATCTTCTTTTTATGATCTTAAAATATCAAAAATAAAAAATTTCAAAGTATAAGATTCAAAACATTTATACTCAAAGATATAATGATATCAACCATGGGAAGAGTTATTAAACTAGTCTAATGAAATAAATCTATGTCTTAGAAAGAAATTTTAAAATCCAAGTTACCTCCATATAGCGCTTATTTAAGGTGTGTAGCTCAACCCTTTACATTTGTCATGTAATTGGATACTATTAAAATGTTACCAGATATGGTAATAAAACTATCATAAAATTTATCTTATCTGATATAAATGTATTATTCCTCCTCCATTTTTTCTTCTTGACTGCTTCTTATAGTGGACTACAACTTGAGGAAATATGTAAAGAAAATACTATGAAATCGAAACTTAGACAGATTTTTTAGTTCGCTTGCTCCACCATTTCTTTTTAATCTTCTTCTTCGATTGTTAAAGGCCCATATTTCTTTACTTATTCAAATCCAATTTCTATTGAAAAACAAGAATGATTCTTCCTCTCCTGAATTAAATTTATGAGATCACTTATGGCCTTATATTTATCTTCTTTTATGTTTAGCAGTGAGTCTGATTGTTCTTCCTTCTCTAGAATATCAATTAGTCAAAGTGTTCCGATGTGTTTTCATCTTCCATAAATTTTTCAAAATTCTTATTTAACTCAATGGATTTCACTACTTTAACATCATGTTCATTTTTCTCCCCAGTAATCAAATCAATAATTTATATTATGTTATTTTCTTATTCTTATTATAGCTACAAAAGGTATTCTTATTGTTCTTATTTGTATTCTTGTAAGCATAGAATAAAGTCAAAGGTTTCTTAGTATTCTTATTATTAATGATAAAAGTATTCATTTTTCAGTATTTTG
The DNA here is from genome assembly GCA_963277665.1 of Viscum album. Classification (NCBI taxonomy): domain Eukaryota; kingdom Viridiplantae; phylum Streptophyta; class Magnoliopsida; order Santalales; family Viscaceae; genus Viscum; species Viscum album. The sequence continues at coordinate 786,574,756 of OY728128.1, read as the reverse complement.
AGCATGCTCTAAGATATCTTCATTGATATAATAATCCTCTAGTTCTTTATTTTTTTTTCTTTGAAAGCTTTAAATTCCTAAACTACCTCTTCCTATTCTTCTTCGTTATAACATTTTATCCCTATTTTGGAAATAAAAGGTAAATTACTTACAAGACATTTAAATTTTAAATAATTTGAGAAATGTGGATGGAGTTTTATCCTAGTTATTTTAACTATGATTCATTTTAATCCACCTTATTATTCAACACTTGAATCTAGTTTTTGAGAAATCTTGTTAGTCCATCTTTTGAATGCATATCTTAAGTTTTCTAGAAGTAAGGTTATTCATGATTGAACTAATCATACGAGGAATCACCTTGGTATTCATGAAAATTGGGGACTCCTCCATGGTACTAATAATAGCTGTAACTTCATAGTTGAAATTATTATTCATTTTATTCATAACAAAATGAATCATTCTAGTATATTTATTTACATTACCACCCCTCTAGATTCAATGTTGCTCATTTGTTTGGATACTACTAGTATGCATTATACTTCAGTGGTGGGGAATAGTACTTGGTTAATCTGAAAATTCATCCTGTAAACCACGATAAACTACCAAATGTACAAAATTTAAAAATAAAAATTAAAGAAAACCCAAAAAAATCCATAAACAGCAATGGAATAAGAAAATTCTATGACCTATGAAATCAATATTGATTCGTCTGCTATGTTGTGATACTCCCCTTCAATGGCACTAAAATTTAATGTGTATATATGGAATTTTTAATTCCATGTGGGAAACCAAATTATAAATTTATATTATTCTTGAACCTCACTAATTACAAATACGTATCATAGTGGTAGTGTAAGGTCAATCCCACAAAGATCATGGAATGCAGTGATGAATTTTTACCAAAGGATATATCACCCCAATTTCAATTGATTTTATTAAACAAAACTAATAACCCAAATTAAATAACTAAATTCAAATGAAAAAATAAAATATAAGGGTAATGGTTTCTAGGGGTGGTTTTACTAAAAAAAATTAATTCAACTTCACTTGAAAAACAATAATATTAAATAGTTTTACAATCATCGAATTTAATCAATATGAGAAATGATTAATACCTATAAATATACCTTATAATATCAATTTATCATTAATTAAAATAAATAAAATGCATTAGTAATAGATTTCTAAGAGTATAATAATAATCCAATTCAATGGTCATGAATTAATTACCTTAATCATGTTATTGTTTATTCATAATTAGAATAATTTGTTTAATAAATAAAAAAGTAATAACATAAATGGGTAGGTGAAACATAATACTATTGAATAAAATTATCTTAAAAGTAATGGAAAATCCTAATTTTTTGGCATAGACCCCCTTTAATTGATTCCATTCTCCCATATGGGTTTTAGCCGATCGTTATTGGATGATAGTCGGTGATGAATAAACCGATAAACATAACAGAGAGAATGGAAGGAAAATATTAGAGAAATTGGAATTAAATTTAATTAAAAATCACCTAATGTGTATAGTAAAATAGAAAATAAGAAAGTATAATAAAAACCTTTTTATAGCGAACAATATCTTGGTTAGAACATTAGCGGTAGCCTCCTAGTGTTTGAATCTATTTATATAGAATAAATCCCCATATAGTAGCCACCTAAGACTATATTTAAAGGGATTAATATTACTTTATTTAGTTTTAATAAATCCATAAATGAATCATTAATGATTCCTGGTTCAATCCTAGAGTTCAACGGTTATTCAGGTTATAAATTGAGTCTTTTGCTGACGGTTGCATCGAAGGAGGCTATCACAGAGAATTTTTGAACACTTTTACATCCTAAAATAGTTTTTATGCTATAAAATCTATGAGTTCTCTCAATTTTCTCTTTTACATATTTTTTTTACCCCATAAAAACTTTTTAGGCCCTAGATTTACCACATTTCAGGCCCTAAATTCTTTTCAAGCCCTAAATTTACTACATTTTAGGCCCTAAATTCTTTTCAGGCACTAAATTTACCATATTTTATGCCCTAAATTCTTTTCTAGAATTTTTACCTAGTTTTATCTCACTTACTCTATCTGGACCACTATAAGAATACTATGATCATCCTTTTTCATGAAAAGTTGTATTTTAGTGAAAATATTGATCCTTAAAGCTCATTTTTCTGATTTTCCACCAAATTTTATATCCTAACATAGAAATATGAAAATGATAAATTAGTCATAAATCACATATAAAATAAATTAAAGCCCAATGTAAACACATATAAAAACCCATGAAAATATGTATGCAATTAAGGGATATCAAAAATATTATTATTATCCCTTAATTGAAATTGATGTGGTTTTGGGTATGGATTGGATCTCTCTAAAACTCATGATTATCTATAAGTGAGAGGGTGACTATAAAATCTATATGAAAATTACTTCCATTATATGTGTCTTATTACCCAATCATGAGGGTTATTTAACTCCAATCGTTGGGGAGAAACTCAATTTTTAGGATATTCCTATTATAATGTAAAATATGACTTTCCAAGTCTTACCTAAGATAGTGATGTTTATATCTCAATAAAAATTATATCTTAATTATTTTATATTATATGGATACCCAAAAAAATCATCAAAGTGAGATAACTAAAATTATGATTTCAAAATTTATTTTAGAGGGAGAATGTAATACCCCCAGTTTTAGGACTCATTTTCTTAGAATATACACCTATCATTTATAAATATGTTTTTCTATTATTGAAACTTGAGTATGAAATAAATCATAAAATTAATTAATAAAATTAACAACAATTTATTCACTAATAATAGAACATTACAACAAAATTATATGAAAGTATCAAATACCATGAATAATTACGTACCTTAAAGGTGAAAAAATTAAAATGTGATCATAAACAAAAAAGAATAATATTTTTACAACTAGGAAATCTTCTGGATCATCTTCGCCCTTGAGAATCACCATTATTAGAAATAAAACTATAATAATAAAAACAAAAACAATATGAAATGAGAAATATTTTTTTAATATCCTAAATGGAATGAGAAGTTTGATTTGATAAATTAGAGAGGGATGAACTAGTAGAATGTAATAGTGGTAATATATTCATTAAATGATCATTGTAAAGGGTATATATTCATTGTTTATAATACTAGTAAACATGTTACTAGTTTTTATTTATTGATATATAATTAATACACATAATGATGATTTAGATGCTAAAGAGAAAAAAAATTCATTATAAATAATTTATTTAAAATAAAATATATTATTTTGGAATAGAATAGAAATATACTAATCAATTTTTGAAATCACATTTATTCTAAATAAATTGTTTTAAAAAAGTATAAATTTTTTTCAACTTATTACTTGTAAATAATGATTTCAATTTTTTTAAGGGAGGTTGCCTCAACAAAAGTGGCCCAGACACATTTGTTAAAAAGGGATTAAAAGAATCTAAAAAATGGTAATTTACAAAAATATCTTTCATAGTGATAAATTATATAGGAATGGATATTATCCAACCAAGTGAGATCAATGTTGATTCTATTATTAGTGTTCCCACTTATCACATAATTCCCCTCCCAAAAAACATGTCTAATAATATAATTGATGGTAGAGAGAAATCCTATAAATTCTATCCATAAATCTATGAGACTTAATGATAGATTCATCATACCATTTATAATGGAATGAAAAATAGAAGTGGAACCACTTTCAAGACATAAATTGGCCCCACGTTTAGATCTAGAAAAAGATACTTTGTTGATGACTCTAAGAATTTCATCCTCAGGGGTGATTTCAATCCACATGTGTTATAGAAGCATTTATTAAATTTCCTATTTTGGTCATTAAAAGAAACACCACATCTCTAGGGACCTAAGTTTTCTTTGAAATCACCATCTGAGTTGATTTTGATCCAATTTAGGAGAGGATGTTTCCACAAAACTTTATGTGATCCAGTTGGTGGTTTGAAGTTTCTAGTAACACCAAATCTCCTCAATACATGGCAGTCATCAATATTATTTTGGAAATAACACTTTTAAATCGAATTAATCTCCTTGACTAAGATAAAAATATAAACAAGAGATAATTAAAGATTTAATGGGGTATGGTGAAAAAATAGATAATGTCGGCCATATTATATTATGTGTAATAGTTCAGCCACCACCACATGAAACAGGTTTCCAAGATAGGTAGATAAAGAAGTTTCAGTACTAGAGTAGAGGAAGATAGAAAGAAAGTCAATGTATGACTATATTATTTTGAAGAGCTTAAAGATTTCCTTCCATAGGGATGAATCAGCAGCACAACTAAGGAAATGATTGTTGGTATTCACCATATACTGGTTACAGAGATATCACCTAGAACAAAGAGAAATAACAAAAAAATCAATCAATTATTAGTGGGAATTATGTTATGTATGATTCTCTATATAAGAGTAAGATGTGAATTATTGGTCTAGGTCTTGTTAAAACATCTGATCTAACAAAAATCTTCATTAAAATCGACAGTAATAGACTAGTAATATAGTTGGATATTCTGGATATTGATCCCAACAGGTTCCTAAACAAGGATGTCTATATGGGGAGAAAAATCATAATTATTGATGATGAATCTAACCTCATTTTTAAATTCAATAAAATGTATTGATAAAATAAATGATTAGTAAAGTAAATAAATAAAATCCTAGAAATAATTAAGGAAATATAAGGAATACTAATTTAATTATTCATGGCCCCTGAAGTTTGATTTATTTAAATATATTGGTTTATTATATTTTATATATTATTATTTAAAAGTTAATTTACAAAATTTAGATAAATAAATTTAATGAAATTTATTTTATATATATATATATATAAATTAATTCACACTCATTGAATAAATATTAATTGGTTATGAATAATAATAAAATCATTTAATGTTTAAAAGTGATATTTTATAAAGAAATGTTTTTTAAATATTGTATATTTTGATCTTAACAGATTAAACTGATAAATTTAAAATGATTACTATAATTTAATATTTAAATTTATAAACAAATATTACAACATTTAGTCAATTATTAATTTATATTAAACAATATTAATAACATTTAATGTTTAAAAATTCATTTTTCTATAGAAACAATTTTTTACTATATAGATTATGTTTTCATTTAAAAATTAAATTGCTCATATATAGAAATTTATTTAGATTAAATGGAGTCCAAATTGTTAATTAGTATATAAAAATTAAGTAATAATTTTTTTTATTTTTAGGCATAAAAAATATGTTATCAAGGAAAAAATCAAGTTATCACAATAAAGGTAAAATAAGGAAAAAATGGTTAAATTGAGTGATAAAGACTTAAAATATAATGAAACCGTATTTATCAATTATTTGGATGAGGGTATTTAGGACCCATCTCCATTATTATCCACTTTTTATCCATTTTTTCTTTTAAACTAACAACCTTATACATTAAACAATGAATATTTGTAGAAATGAAACTCAATAATCACCTATAAAAGGACCCATCCTCTACCCCTTCCAAACCATTATTTTACTTTAGTTATAAATAAAATTCCTTACCATTTTTTAATTTTAAGTCCTTAGTATACGATTTTGAACCTATGGTCTAAAAAAGGAAGCCTAAATCCATTATTCTGAAAGAACCTCATTCGAGAAGGATATAATTTATCAAAGTATATAGTTCTTCACCACATTTTCCAATTACCTTCCCATATACACAATTTATAAATATAATTATACACTGTAAATAGTTATAGTTACATATGTATACTTATGATAAAATTATATTATCATTATATAACTCTTTACTCTTATTCATTCATTAGTATAACATGTTCTTATGTGGGTCGATTCAATCACATACATGAATAATGCTATACTAACATTACAATTTCCAATATTAAGGATTATAAAGACATTAATACTAGTAATATATAAAATTAAATAATAATTTATTTTATGAGTATGGATATTTAAGGTAAACACAAATAAATGAATTACCATTACAAAGTAACTCATTGTTATTAGTGAATTACCTAAAACATGTTATTCATGGATCCATTCTCCTAAACCATACTCATACCTTATATAAAGTGAACATGGGGTAAAATAAATCATTGAAGAACAATTATCTTACTATATTTAATAATCTATGAATTGTGAACTTGGTATCTAAGAATGAGGACCTACGCTGTTATTATAAAACAATAAAAATTACTAACATATGATGACGAAAATAAACAATAAATAACTAATATGTGTGTAATTAATGGTTATAATTAAATAGTATAAAAGGAAATATATATATATATGATAAAATTTATTAAATGAGTGACTAATATGGTTATTTTTATTAAATGGGAGGTTAAAAAATTTTCATGTAATTTAAGAGTAAAGGTAACAGTTTTTCCTTCCAATCTCACTTTGAATCCAAGATTGTTTATGAAAAAATTCTTGTTTGGATAATAGTATGTTATTTCTATAAAAAAATACCATATATTTTATTATATATTGGTTATTTATAATTTCTTAAAGTATTATTACCACTCCAATTTCCTTTGGTTGAAAATTATACTAAAAAGATGCTTGTAAGTGGATTCAATCTTATCTCTTATTTTTAGTTGAGAATATTTCTCTTTGATAAATATATTCTTAATTTTTTTATAAATTTCCTTATCTATAATTATATGATTTATTGTGGTTATTTTCTATTTCCATTTACTTTATTTACAAATTAATAAAAGGAGTATATTTTAATATTTTCCTCACTGGTCATTTTCTATCAACTTGACTTTCTTTACAAAAGTCTAAAAGGAATATGTTTTTAAACATTTTCCATATAAATGAATTTTTATATCATTATATCCATTTTTCTATATGAATCATGTATTAAAATATTTCATGGTTTTTTAAAATAAATTCTTATCCTCCTTGTCTTATAAAATATTTAATTTTAATCAAAATTTATCAACAAGTAAAGGATATTTCTTCTTATTTTTCAAAGAAATTTTCTATTTATCTTGTAATGTAATTTTTAAATATTTAAACATTAATTATAATTTTTATACATTGTTTTGGATTTGACTTAAGGATACCATCCTCCTTTTTCATTTGAATATTTATGATCATATTTTCTGGAAATCATAATAGAACCTGTGTCTTTCTCATGGGTTAATTAAGCTATCATGAAATTATAAATGTTTTCCAGTTCATGTGGCATGAAAATATAAAGTTTATTAGTATGTGATGGGTGGTTCTGTTATAGATCTCAAATAAATTTTTTAACATTTTATATCTCATGATATGAGTTTGTGGTACATACGTGGTTAGCCCAGGCCCAAAATTTCATGGTACACTGGTGGTTTTCCCAAGTATAAAAAGGTATATATATGGTAATACCAAGCCTACTATATTATGAGAAGGTGGTTAGCCTAGTTTATTATGTGATGAATACATCATGTTCTATGCTCATATTTATACCATAATATTATGTAATGCATTATTTCTATGTCATCTTCACATATTATTGACTCATTATAACACCCTAATATTTTAATATATGATTACATTTAAATAAGTCAATGTGTTTTAAATGTTTATCCACAAACAACACCAAACTTAAATGAAACTATGATATATTTAGATAAAATATAAATATTTAGGTATGACCATTGAAACTTATTCATTGAATTAGAATGAATTAATAATAGTAACCAATTATAAATATATGTATAAAAAAATAAAATTTACTTTTAATATTAATGAAATTAAATTATTTTTCCTAAAATGAAAAATAAGAACATTTTTATTGTATAAAATTATTTTTATAAAATTAGATTTTTATATGATATTAATTTATATTTCAAGAAAAATATAAAAAATTATGGTAAATTATTTTTTATATTAATTATTTGATAATTCCAATTTTAGTTGGTAAATGATATCAAATAAAAATAAAAACAGTTAATATTTGAAAATTTCATTTTCCAATAAATACTATTTTTGATTATATTTTATGATTTTGTTAAAAATTTGAATTTTCAAATTTTATAATTTTAATTTGAAAAAATTAAAATCACTTTTTTATTTAGAATGATAATATTATCTTAAGCTTAATTTTTTGTTTTTTTTTTTGAAGTAGTTGGTTTTTAAGAGACTAGTGAAAAAATACTAATATTATTAAAACCATCACTTTTATAACATTATCATAACACAAGAATGAATTAAATGTTTTAGAAACCCTTTTTAAAAAATATTTATATTTATAATAATTAAATAAATTAAAAATAATATGTTGAAGTTATTAATCCCATTTTTAACATTTTAGAAAGCTAAGTAATATTTTACTCTAAAAACTATTTTTATTCACATATATTAAAAATTAATTTTCATCACTTGTATAAATTAATTATATCAAAATTTATTGTATATTTTAGATCAACATGATATTATTACATAATAAATTCAATTTAATTTTTGTTCATAAAGTATAATTACTAAGATAAAACTTAATGACCATGATAATGGTAAAATGGTTATTTTCGAAGAATTTTTTTATTAATATTGTGTAGTTTTTATCTAAAAATTTAAATTAATTTATTTTAAATTATGGATATAATACGATTTTAAAACTCATATATAAATTAAATTAGAACACATTTAATTTTAAACCAATGCTAAATTAATTTAAGAACACATAATGGTTAAAACACCATTTTTCAACAAAAAACTGTTTTTCTATATATAAAATGTTTTAATAAAAAAATTAACTTTATATATTTATGATTTTGAAATAGATTGAATTTATATTGAATTTAATTTCAGAATTCAAAAATTTATTAAGTGTTCTTACTTTATATTTTTTAATAAAATATAAATTACTTGGTTAAAAAATAGTTACTAAGATAAAACAAAAATGGAAAATTTTAAAAAAATAAAGTGTAAAAGGGATTGAAACATGTTATAAAATGAGTGGTGGCTGATTTATTAACTCTATATCACCCCAAAATCCATTATTTATAACTTTTGGAGTCTTTTACCATTAAATAGTGTAATTATATCATTCAAAATTAAAGGGTGTTCTCAAAAGTTCTCTTTTCTTCAATTATAAAAGGGGACACTTCTCCCACTTCATGTCACACTCATTCCTTAGAATTACTTCCAAAAATCCTTAAATTTTTTTCCTCCTAGATTCATATCTCTTTCTAATATTCCACTTTTCTAAATTATTTATCCTAATCCATTTACTTAAAAGGATATATTCAAGATAAATGTCAAGGTACCAAAGTGAGTATTACTTAATCCTTAACATTTTCTTCTTAATCATTATATTCCAAACCTATCCTTAAAAGAGTAATATGAAATCCCCAGTATCATTTTTATACTTAATTTTTATTATATTAATTAAAAAACATTTATTTATTCACTTTCATTCACTAATAAAAATAAAACAATGTTATCTCTGTATTATGCGGATTGTCGTCTTCACAAAGTAATATTTTTTATTTTTCATTTTTATTTTAAATATTTATAAAAACAAATTAAAAGATTATTAAACAAAATAAAAAATATAAATAATTTTATTATTCTTATATTATAATTATATTATACACTTACTTAATCATAATCACCCTTCGGGATATAGTGTGTTCATGTTTGGGATTTTCTTAACAACCTACATGAATAATGCTAAAAAAATAAATTATGGATGGTTATGAGAACTTAAATAATATTATTATTTTAAGTTTATAATAAATTAATTATTTATTTTTTTATATAAGGGTTATATTATTTATTTATATTATTATTAAAATATCATCTTCAATCGTTATAATTTCTGAAATTAGCCGATAGCGATTAGGTTTTCACGCAAACATAAGAAAAAATTAAATACCAAATAAATAGATTATGATAATAAATGGTCTATAATAAACTAAATATATAAAAATAAAGTTCCTAATACGGTATCAAATAAACTTAATTTTACTATTCAGGAAGTTGGGTGCATGCGCAGAACAAATGTGGAACAAGGTAAGGGTTTTTCATCTCCTTTGAGGCATGTTTTGTATTATTAACCTAATTTCCTTTTATAAGGTTTTCATACTTTATTTTGATATATAATATCATAAATTATATTTCAATAATTATATTTGAAGTTAAATTAAAATAAATTTATCCTTAAAAGGTTATTGATTTGAATTAAACTCAAACCATAAGGTTTATATTCCTAACCTCATTTTAAAATTGAGACCTATAAAAAGTGATGAACCATCTTCAGAAATGGTATATACTTTATTATTAATATCACTATCACTTTATTCTAATATACTTATCCTTTTTGGGATTTTTTTCTCATTAAAATGTTTTAAATTTCAAGTTTTATAATCATTTAAATCAATGTGGTTTTCAGCAAGAGTACTTTAAAAATATAAAAAGGAAATTTCATTTTATAGTTGTATTTTTATCTTCCACTTAAAATTTTATGGATATCCCTATATTTGATTCATAAATTGAAAAGTTTCATTTTTAGATATCTTGGATTTATTTTAAAAATTTTAAAAATAAAATCATCTTAATGCCTTCAATATGAGTCATTTTCAACAAAGTGAGAAAAGGATTTCACTTTAACACTTTTTGTGGGAAATTATCATTCTACAATTTTTCCCATTTTATATTAAAAATTCCCACTATGTTTTCATTATTTCTAAAAATATATTTATCTCATTATTTTATAAAATATTTCATTTAATATTATACCAAAATATTAGGTATATTTATTTTTTCCAAATTGAATTTTCTAAAACTCCAAAAAAGTGTTTTTCATATAAGTCATTATCCTTTGACATGTATTATGCTTGATCAAGTAAATTTAAAAATTAAACCCTCCACTTTATTTATCTCGAAGGATTATGAAATATTATTTTCTATCAAATATATGATTCATCACAACCTTTGTATCTCTTAATCAACTTTGGTGTATAACTATAACTTTTCATCTAATGCATTTTCTTTGTGAATACACTTTTTCCATTTATTTGATTAAAGGGTATTGACCTACATGTCATTCATCAATTAATTGGAAAATTATTATATAAACTATATACCATTTATTTATATAGTGTAAATATCATATGTTGTATTATCTTGAATGAATGATATTTAATTACAATGTTACTTAATATATTTGGTTACTATTTATTTTCCATGAGTATATCATGTTAACATTATTGAGAGAATTATTAATATTTTTCTTATTTGATTCCAACTGAAAATTATATGAAACTCATTTTATTTCCTTGTGTTATTTAATATATGATTTATTTATTATAAAACACATATGGAAGGATTATTATGGGTGGGGTCCTATATATTCCTTCAATTCATTAGTATATTTTATATCTCATGTGCTCAAAAGGGTACATGGGAGGATATGTCTCAATACAAATGGTAAATGGGTGGATTTATCCCAATACAAATGGTACACTGGAAGATTTATCCCGAGAAAAAGGGTACATGGGATAATTTATCCCAAGATAAAGGGTCACATGAGAGGTTTTATCTCAAGCCTAAGGGTACACGGGAGAATTATCCCAACACCAAGATGGTATACAAGTGATTATACTAAGCCTAATATATGATTAAAATCTTGGTGGGAATCATTTTCATATGATTTTTATACTTATGTTTTTCCCATACCTTATGAATGACGATTTCTGATCTATGTGTTTTTGGGTATGATTCTCTTATGTATCCTGGTTATACTTATATGATCATATTATGCTCACTTATGATCTTTAATTGTTATCATTTATGTTTCCATTACTAATAAATGTTCATATGTGTTTTAAACTAAATTGATTGTGTTTCTAGTCATCAAAGACACTAAACCAAATTGTTCTTTGAGTTGTGTGAGATTATTGTGAGATATAATACTAATATGAAATTTACTCAAGTTTAGTTGTGATGGTGTCACTTAGTATCAAATCAAATTTTTAAAAGTATTTGTTTTTATCAATAGTCCTGAGAGTGTGGGCCCAGGGTGCCTTAGTTGGTATCAAAGGAGTGTTCTATTATTTTTTAGGATTAGTTTAATTATTTTTGGAATTATTATGTGTGAATATAAGTGAAAACCCTATAGAAAAGTCTAAGGGATAATTTGAAGTATAGTTTAACATCCCAAAGTTTTGTTAAATCCTAAATTGTGTGGTTGTCTTAGAAAATACATTTCTATATATATAATAAATTTGATGAAGTGTCTAGAATAGATGTATCTAGGGGTAATAAATCTAAAAGGGTGGATTAGGTATTAAATCTATCATTTCTTAGTGTATGAAAAAGGGGCCTAACTATACACCTAGTTTGATCCACCTATGGATATTCTATAATTAATACAAATTATTTATAATAAACCATTATAAAGTATTTTAGTTTTATGATAACAAATTTTTTTAGATAATATAATGGGAAAATGATAATGGATAGCCATGGATTGAATAATGAGAACTCATAGGTTGAACTGAAAGCATCATATGTTAAATATGAAGGTCGCATAAAGGAAGACATGTTCAAATTAGTGTTTTCATATTCATATTTTGTATATTATCTTAACCTTTTTGGTTTTAGTATTTGGTTAAAAAGGTTCATTAAAAGAAAGTTGGTAATGGTGTGTATCAAGAAATGACTATGACTTATAACTGAATAAGGGAGAATACTTAAATGGTTGATAATATTAGTATATTCATGTTATGATGAAAAATGTGAGTTTTATAATCTTACCTAAGGTAGTGAGTTATATATACTAATAAAATTTAAATATTTATACTCTTATATATTATCATTAGTGAGTGATATTTATCCATGATATTTGGGAATATTCCAAAATTTGTGAGGATTATGTGAAACATATAAGGATTGTTCTTCAATAGTTTTTCTTTAAATTTTTTAAAACATATATTAAATCATATAAAAAACCTTGAAAAATGATTTTATGAAAAGTTTGTATTTCTGGGATAACTGTTGAAAAATAAATGATTAACGAATGGAAAAGTATTAGTCTTAAAATATTCTTGATGTTTTTGTAAAAAAAGGGTGATTGATTTTTTGAAAAGTGAGTTAGGTAGTATTTATGGCCTTGGAATTGATTATAGATTTAATTAAAAATGGATCCATGATATTTTTGTTGAATTATTATCTCATTTTTAAGATTATGACATATATTTACTAATGTGTGACCTTATGAACTTGTGCGTAATATAATTTTAGGGATAAATATAGTGTCAATTTTTTGTAAGAATATATGGTTTCACTATGATTTAATGTCTTGGAAATTCATATGGTTTTGGGAAAGGTATATTTTTTAGAATTTATTATTATTTTATATACATACTTGTGCATATAATTATATGAATGATTAATTTTTTTTAGTAAGTATTAGTGACTTGGTATAGGCAAACTAAGGTATATTTCATATTAGGAGTTATATCTTGAATGAAAAATATGATAAGAATACCCTCAGTTGGGTTCATTAGTGAGTGATAATTAAAATTATAAGGATGAAATTTATTTACCAGGGAAGAATATAAAACCCTAATATTTTAATATATTATTACCTTTAAATAATTAAATTTTTTTGATACCTTACTTCATAGACAACATCGAACTTAAACAAATTGTGATATATTTAGATAAAACAAACAAATAAGTGTGGCCATTAAAATTTTGATATTGAATTAGTGTTAATAAATAGGAGTAACTTATTTATGAAATATATTTATAAATAAAAAAAATTATAATGTTAATATGAATGAAATTTAATTATTTTACTTAAATGACTAATAAGATCATTTATTATGTAGAAATATATTTTTATAAAATAACCTTTGATGTGATATACATTTATTTTTCAATAAACATATGAAAAATAATGGTAAATTATGTTTGATATTGATAATTGGATAAGACAAATTTATTTGGAAAATGATATGAAATAATAATAATAATAGTTAATATTGGAAAATTTCATTTCCTAATAAAACGGTTTTTCATTATGTTTTTTGATTTTGTTAAAAAAAATTAATTTATAAATTTTAGTATTTTAATTGGATAAAATGAACATATTTTTTGGATTTAGAATGAAAAAATTATCATATGACTAATTTTTTATATTTTGTTTCAAAATAGTTGGCTTTTAGAAGAATAGTGAAAAAATATATATTGTTAAAATTTCCACTTTTATGACTATCATAATACAAGAAAATCTTAAATGTTTTTGAAAACATTTTATATTAAATATATATATAAGTAAAATAAATAATTTAAAAATAATATGTTTAAGTTATTAAGCCTGTGTTTAATTTTTTGGAAACTTAAGTAAAATTTTACTCTAAAAACTATTTTTATTAACTTATATTAAAAATTACTTTTCATCACTTATACAAATTTAATCTATAAAAATAAATTTTTTATTTCATATTAACATGATCATATTATAAAATAAATATAATTTAATTTTGGGAATAATTTATGACTATAAAGATTAAAGTTAATGACCCTGACAATAGTAAAAAAATATTTTCAAAGAATCGTTTTACTGAAATTGTATAATTTTTATATAATCAATGAAATTAATAAATTTTAAAAAATGACTCAAATATTATTTTTAAACATATATATAATGTATATTAACACATGTTTAATTGATAACCAGTGCTAAATAATGTTAAGAACACATACTGGTTAATACAATATTTATCTACAAAAACATATTTTCTATAAATAAAATGTTTTAATTTAAAAGTTAATTTGATCTCTTTTAGAAACTGAATTAGATTAAATAGAGATTTAATTTTGGTTTAGAAAACCCAAATTTAGTATTATTGGCTACCATATATTTCTAAATAAAACATAAATTACATTGTAAAAAACTAGTTATCAAGATAAAACCAAAATGAAAAATTATAAAAAATTAAGTTTTATAAGGATTTAAAAATATTTACAACATGTGGTAAAATGATTGGTGAGTCTTTATTTACCATATCTCACCAAAAACTCCATTATTTATAATTTTTGGAGTCTTTTACCCTTGAATAGTATATTGATTTCATTGAATATTAAAGGGTGTTCTCATAAGTTTCTTTTTATTCACTTATAAAATGGAAAAATTCCACCCCTTCATATACCAACTTCCAAGATTATATTTTTATTTTTCATAAAAATCCATTTTTAAGGGTTAAATGGGAACCTGAACAAATGATATCATCAAAATAAAGATTACATCATATTTTCTAACTCTAAACTTTCCCAGAAAAACCGAAACTTATTACAGTCATTCTCTATATATGGTGTCTAGTTAACACTAATTTGATTTTATTTTATATCTTCTTGAAATATATCCTTGAATCATGAAACCATATTTTCAAAGATCTTGATTTATTCTTCCATACTAGCCATCCCTTTATTAAAACCACAGAGTAAAATATAATCTTAACTCCGAATCCATTCTTGTTACTCATTATTGACTTTGGCTTAGATTTTTCTCACATACATATTGTTAAAATCTACCCCTGAGGGTTTTATGTGTAAATAATTTCCCAATTTATCCTCATTAGAGTGAAGCATAAAATCTAACTCAGGTGTTGGGTCAACTTATTCTTTTTACTACATCCTTGATCTCCCTCCATCCCCAATTAGACAATAATATTCCAAGTACATAGAGGATTCCATAATCTTCTCAATGAGAGAAGGATTCATGGGATGAAGGGGTTATTGAATATTACCATTAAAACCACCCATTTTACCAATATATCTTGTCAACAAGGGTTTAGGTAATAGGGAATATTCTTTCCACATTCTACTTTTATTCCCTACATTCCTACCTTTTCTCCTCCCTGGATAACTAGAATCTTCAACCTGCATTTCCTCTTCAAAAGTGAATGGATTAAAAGAGTTTTTTCATCACTGGTGTTATCACCAGTGTAATAACCGTAGTCTTCCTTAGCATCATGTTTTATTTCCATATCTCATTTCCCCACCTAATTAATCTCAAGAACTAAGTATGCTGCCTAGTTAGAATTCTTATCCTTCATTCCACACTCATTCCTTCCAATTCATTTATAAAACTATTCCATTTTTCTCATCCTATAATCCTATCTATTTTTCATATCATCTATTATTAGTTATTTATCATAATCCCTTCATTTTTAAGGAGGCTTTCAAGAGAAATTTTATGTTAACAAAGTGAGTATTGCTTAATCATTAACATTTTCTTCTTAATAATTATCTTAAAAACCTATCCTTATCATAGAAATATGAAAAAATACATATAATTATTGTAATGAATTGTTATTATATTAATATATAAATATTTATTTATTCATTTCCATCCACTTATAAAAATAAAAGAACATTAATCGTTCATTATGCAGACTACCTTATCCATGAAGTAACATTTTTAATTTTTCATCTTGATTTTATTTATTTATCCAAGATACTTAAAATATGATTCAAAAACTTAAAAACATATAAATAATTTCATTATTATTATGTTATGATGTTATTGAAAACTTCCCTAACCATACTCGCTTATTAAGATATAATGTGTTCATCTTTGGGGTTTGTTTAACCACCAACATAAATAATGCTATAAAACTCTATCATGGAAGAATATAAGAACTTAAATATTATTATTATTATAGTTTAATAATCAATTAATTATTTTTTTTTGTTTTATAAATGTTATATTATGTATTTAACATATTATAAAAATATGATCTTCAATCACTAAAATTACTAAAATAAGTCAACACTGATTAAATTTTCACACAAACATAAGAAAAAAAATATAATAAATAAATATAATATGATAATAAAGATTCTATATTAAATTAAATATAGATGGATAATATTTGTAATAAGGTATCTAAAAAACTTTATTTTATTATACAAAAAGTTAAGTGCATATGCAAAATGAATCTGGAAAAAGGTAAGAGTTTTTCATATCAAATTCTTTCCTTTGAGACGTGTTTTGTATTATACACCTAATTTCATTTTATTAAGTGAAAATAATTCCTTTTTGATAAATCATATCATAAATTTAGTTTTAATTGTTAAATTTGAATTTCAATAATAAACACTTTATCCTTAAAGGGTTTTTTATTTGAATGTCACTCAAGACATATGGTTTATATTCCCAACCTCGTATTAAAATCAATACCTCTCAAATGTGATAACCAAAATGGGGAATATTTATATCCTTAACTATTAATATAATTACCATTATATTCTCCTATATTTATCCTTGGTGGTCTTTTTTTCAATTTACCTTGTTTTAAACTAGAAATTTTATAATCTTATAAAGCAATGTGGTTTTCAGCAAAAGTATTTTAAACATATAAAAATGATATGTCATTTTATGCTCATATTTTTATGTTCCTATCCACATTTTGTGGAAATCCCTATATTTCTTCCAAAAATTGAGAAATATTATATTTAACTACTTTTAATTTCTTTTCAAATGTCTTAAAACAAAATAATTTTAACATTTTCCATATGATCCCTTTTTGTTAAAGTGTGAAAATCCTCTCTTTAACATTTTTCATGGAAAATATCACTCTACTATCTTAATTATTTTATATGAAACATACTTCCTATGTTTTCATGTTTTATTAAAGAAATGTTTTCTCTCTTAGTTTTTTAAAATATTTATTTTAAATTCTTTCAAAATATCAAGGATATTTATTATTTTTAAATTAATTTTTCTAAAACTCCAAAAAAATTGTTTTTCATATAAATAATTATCTTTGATGTCTCATATGATTGATCAAGAAAATTTTCAAATGATACTATCCATATTATTTCTCTATAAGGCTTATGTAATTTTATTTTCTATTAAAGATATGACCTATTATTTCCTTTTTCTTTCCTAATCATCTTCAGTGTATCAATGTAAATTCTCTTCCCTTATCTTTGTTTTGTTAATACCATGTTTTACATTTATTTGAATGAAGGGTTTTTACCTATATTCCATAAGTTGATTGATTGTGGAAATTATTTTATTAACCATATACTCTATATTTATACTATATAAATACCGTGTGCTATATTATCTTGATTTAATTTTATTTACCTAGAAATTTATCTAATATATTTGTCTAAAAAATTATATTCCATGAGTATATCATGTTTTGATTATTCATGGAATTATGAATGTTTTCCTTATGTGATACCATTTGGAAATTATAAGAACCCAATTTTCATTCAATGGGTTATTTATGATATGATCCATTTCTTTTGGAACACATATGTATGGATGATGCCAAGTGGGATATTTTATCTCCCTACAATGGATTGGAGAAGTTCATATCTCATAATCTCAAATGGGAACATTAGAGGATTTATCCTAAGCTAAACAGTACATGGGAGGATTTAACCCAAGTCAAACTGTATATGGAAGGATTTATTCCAATCCAAAGGGTACATGGGAGGATTTATTCCAAGACAAAGGGGTACAGAGGAGGTTTTATCCCAAGCCCAAGGGTATACTGTAGGATTATCCCAAGCCAAACATTACACAATAAGATTTATCCTAAGAATAAGGGTGTATGGGAGGATTTATCCCATGTCAAAAGTGTACAAGGGTGGTTTTATCCTAAGTATAAGGTTACATGGAAGGATTATCCCAAGTCTAAGATGATACACTAATGATTACCTCAATCCTACTATGTAATGAATGTATTAGTGCATAGATTTATTATATTATTTCTATGATTATGTTTGTACTATTCCATATGAATCATGATTTAAGAACTATTTTTTGGGGTATGATTCTCTTATGTATCTTGATTATACTCATATTCTCATCTTATTCTCACTTATGATCATTGATGGTTATCACTTATGTTTTTCATTACTGAGTATTTGATCTCACCCCTTTCTTATATTTCTTTTCCCCATGTTATCAAGATAATTATAACTTGTGGGAATTCTAGAAAGTTATCTATAGTAATTTAATAATGAGAAATGTTCACATGTGTTGAAAAATAAATTGATTATATAGCTAGTACTCAAAGACACTAAACCAAAATGTTGTACAAGTTGTGTGAGAATATTGTGAGATGTAATATTAATAAAAAATTTATGAAATTTTATATTGGATAATCTCACTTGGTATCAAAGTTAATTTTTAAAAATATATGTTTTTATCACAATGCCTAGGAGTGCGGGCTTGGGGCACCTCACTCATGTTTCCACACTCCCAAGACTCACGTTTTATGACAAAATCCTTAAGTTAAGATTTATTATTTATGATCTAAAATTTATTGGGTATTATTTCCATATACTATTTTCATGTGCATTGATTATGTTCTCATACCCAATTTTTTATCTTAATATCACTTATGATATTTGATTTTTATCACTTATGTTTACCCTTACTGAGAATCTGAGCTCACCCTTTTCTTATATTTTCATTCCCTGAGTAATGGAGAATATTATTCAATATGATATGTCTAGAATGAAATCATGTTTGGATAATTCTTTGGGAAATATTGAAGAATTTTTTTAAAATAAGAATATAATATATCTAAACTCTAAAGAAGCTGAACTTGTACATTTTGGGGTATGATTTATTATGATATATAACATATATTCATGTAAAATAATGATATATGTATCTATGTGTGTGTGTGTGCATGTGTTTTTGTGTTAAGATTGGGTTGTGTCATTTGATATCAAATTATATGAGCTTTAGCATTAGATTTAAGAGTGTGGGTTTGGGTCACTTTGTATATCATTCATTCTCAAGGTGTCTCCTTAAACAATGAGTATATTGTTCAATTATAGCATTGGTCAAAAGTATTGTCACCCATGGATTGGTGGGAGAAAACCATGGGGTTATAAGTTATCTATTTATTATTTTTAAATTTATAATATAACCATATCAATCATGAACTTGTATTTATTGGATATTATTTGGGATTCCATTAGTGGTGTCCGAAAAAATTATACTTATAACTTTCTTGGGCACTGGGGTACTTTATGTCACACCCCAACCTAGGACTATTCATTAATGTCCTATATGATTAAGCAACATGGCCACAAGCATAAATCCCTGTATGCTAGAGTCTATCGATGTAAGAACCCAGTTTTTGACTTCGGTATGGATCCATTAAATTTCGGTCCAACTCCTTATTATGGACCTTTTCGGATGCCTGGTGAGTTCATAAAGGTCTTAGGTGTGTCTGGGGATTGTTCAGAGGTTAGAGCCTAGATTTTTGGGAGAAATTTACCTATCACATAGTTTGTTTAAACCGTGCAAGTAGGGTGTATTGTTAGATCTAACTGTGTGGATGGTCTGCATTTTCAGGCAGAGAAATTATGCACAGTTGGGTCATGGTTTCCCTAACCATGCAGTATTACCCTTCCTCTACATGCTTGTGCATAGTTGTAATATAGTTTGGCAAACCATGCGGGAAATAATTCCACAAGAAAAAATTTGGGTGATTTTACTATTTTACCCTTAATGATCTATTCAACTTAACCCTTATTCCCCAATATAAACTCCAATGGGATAAACCTCTATTTCTTCCTTGTTGGGGCTCTTTGAAGGCCTAATCTAGGTATTAAAAGATCTCCTTCATCTGATATCTAATAGATATTTTTTTGTCACATTGGATGTGAAACGGTAAGTACTTGAATCTTCTTAAGTTGTTCTTCATTTCTCTTACTCTCGACCTAGTTATCGCGATTTAGGATTTTATTTTCATTTTTTAAATTTAACCTGATCCAGGACGAATTAGAGGCCAATACAAGATGGGTAGAGTCGTATGAGTACAAGGTGGGTGTTCTATAACTCGTCCCTCAAGTTCATTGATTTTGGAATTGATGTGTAGGGCATGCCAATTTCATCGGGTGTCATTTATTGAATTTATATGTCTTGATTATAGTCATTATAAACATATGGTTATGTTATTTCCATAAATTTGATTAGTTTTTGGTGTTTTCACCCACAACTCCAAATATCCCATGTAGGGTGATATTCCATAATTGGGTTTTTAGTGTTTTGACACTTTTGAGCCATCGTTCGGGTGTGATTGATCTTGACCACACTAATGGTAAGCCTCCTTATATTAAATGCCTACTGAATCATGAAATTATGAATAGATTGTTCCATTTCACTTACACTTGACCCTCCTGAGCTAAGTTCTTGAATGTAAGTAATTGATTCAAATGATATTATGGAAATCATACTTAAGTATATGACTTGGCCTTATTAAATGTAAATTAATGTTTGGTTACACACCCATAGCACACCTTTACATGGTTATTTAAGTTAGAGGAGTGAACCTTATTAATTGAACTTGAATTACATGGTTTTAATTAAAAGGTTGTATACTACTTGGCCTTTTCAAACTAATGACAGGAATGGATTAAACCAACTGAAATTGTTAATGGAATAGTTATCATATGGCCAAACTAATTGTAATTGATTAAAATGTATGGTGCCTCTTTATTCACTTGGACCTTGATGTCTTTATAGGAAGGTTTAAATCGGGTAAGATCTTGGATTCCCAAGGGAATTCCATGGGTACTTGAGGACATCATTCCGATTCAAGGATTCCATATCCCATAGGGGAGACCTACCTAGGAACTCGATCCTTTTTTACCATCAGATGCCTAGTATAACACCTTATGATACCTTCATTATTATTATAAGATGCCTCAAATACACTCCTTGGATTCGGTGTGACATGAGGTGACTTGGTTACATCCTTGTACCGAAGCCCTACTTATCCCCTATTTTACCTTGGATGAATTCCTTAGACTCGATTAGAAACATTATTATGGGAATTCCTTGGATGATGCTACTTGGATTATACTCTTACCCCTTATCTAGACTCAGTTACTACTAATTTAGTGTCCCATGAGGTCTAGGTTTCCTTGGTGAATACCATGGAACCACTTCATATTAATTATCAATTATGGTTTCATTTTTACATCTTGAAACCTTTACTTTTTATACTATCATGATGTGATTTTAGTGCTGGATATACCTCACGTGACTTATCTATATAAACTGTAAATTAATTAATTAATGAACTTCTTACATGTTCAGACACCAGCTGAGGGATTAAGCAGGTACTTGGGAATTTAGTTACATTGTACTTATTTACATTATATATGCATGCTTTCACATTGTTACATTTACATTACATAGGAAAAATCTTATAGACATCATTGGTGGTGGCCCACTAGGATTTATCTCACACCCTCTCCAGGCGCCATTGGTACTTAGGGTAGATTACATGTATGAAGGTTTTGATAAAGGGAAGTGTAATACTTTGAACACTTGATTGCTTGTTGTGATAGGATGGAGCTGGTAGTAGATGATCGAGCTATAGCTCCGGATTCTTGGGATAGTTTATGTATTTCCTTTTTTCTACGTTGGTTTTTTCATGTATGTTAGGTACTTTCTATCCATGTTTTCATCTTTCTAGTGACATAACATATATCATCATCAGCTATTATATGTTATTCCAGTTTTTTTTAGTTATTATTGATTTGTCTCATTCCATTGTTCATTCTATCTACTTATATTTCTTCCACTATTTATCTCTTGTTTTATATTATATGTTATCTATTGAATTTCACTATAGTAATGAGGGAATATTCTCCCTATGGACACACTCTGGGACCTCACTACTAGTTGGTGGCCTCTGGAATTTGGGGAGATGCACTTGAGGCCATGTGGCCCACCAGGATTGGAGAACCTCCTAAGTGGCATCTAGGTCCGGTACATCACAAAGTGGTATCAGAGGTGGTTACTTCATTGATTTCCTATTTAGAGAAAATATTCAGGAGATTAGGAATGTTTGGAACTTGGTCATAATCCATGCTTGGGCATCACGAACCCATGTTTGGGTTAAAATCCTAGTTGCTTGAATTTTAATTGTTGTTGTGGTTTTACCTATTACAACTGATATCCTTTCATTGTTGGGTGACACACATGATATATGGTGTTATTGATTATTATTCTAATTTATAATTTCATTTCATCCTTGGCCCGGTGATATGAGGTCAAGGGGAATTGTTTCATGCATCATTGTAGGCACCTAGGATTTACATGTCATTCATGTTTCCAGGCCATATATGTGCATTTCACTACTTTCATTTCTTGATATGCATGTCCTTGTTGAGTGAGCCTTTCTTGTATATGTTCCTTTGCTACTTTTGGGTTGTGATTGAGTGATTTTTTATTTAAATTCATGAGGTGTTATGTCCCCTCATGGGTTTGAATGAGTAATTTATAGAATCAATCCTTTAATTAGGAATTCAAATGGGTGTCTTTTTCAGTGATAAGGAGTATGGGCCTTGATTCACAAGGGATGACAGTCCATTTTAAAGAAAATTTTGTACAAGTTATAAGAAAATGAAAACATAAATGTTAAATGGTTTCACATCCTTATCCCAACTTTTTATGCTTATGAAGGGTAAAGGATTGAACCTAGTAATTAAATATAAAATGAAATTAAATGGTTTCCAATAAATAATGAGGTGAGTTACTATTAACCCTTCATATATTGGAACCCCTAAAACATATAACTGAGCACTTACTAATACCTGTCCATCTGAGGGGTGGTTGGGGTAGTATACCTTAGGTAGTGATCCCTTTATTACATTTATCTTTCATTAGTGTTTCTATATTTTTTCTTAAAGCTTGTTCTGAGGCATGTGTGTGGAAAATTTGTGGGCCAATTCCACCATGAAATCCTCGCGTCATGTGCCAGGAGGGTGGAAATGACCATTCTATAGACGTGGTGGGCCTTGAGCCGCTAGTCTTACCTCCAGGAGTACCACATGAGGAACCACCTATTGTACCTGAATTAGGAACTAATCCTTAATTTCATGATAGTTTCCTGCACATGATGTAGTCCATGAATGGTGCTCTGCCAGCTGCACCTATGATGGCTGATCTGATCCATGAGTACCAGCAGCAGCATACTCCTACTTTCTTAGGGGATGGTGGTCCACAGGCTATTGAGCCTTGGCTAGAAGACACCTTGTCTATCTTTTAGCATCTATAGACACCTCCATAGAGGAGGTTAAAAATTTATGTGTACATGCTCCATGATTTGTCCAAGCATTGGTGGGATGTGATTACTCAACATGTCCGTCATCAGGACATGGTATGGGTTGATTTCCAAACTTCCTTCTATGATCATTTTTTTCCTCTAACACTAAGAGCTAATAGATGAAAAGATTTAATGCATCTTGAGTAGGGTTCTATGTCAGTTATAGAGTATTCAGTACATTTCACTGAGTTACATCACTTTACACCACTTCTAGCCGGTGATGAGATTTCGTGTTCCAGATGCTTCAAGGATGGGATTCAGTATTTCATTCATACTCAGGTGAATGTGTTTTACCTACCTAATTTCTCTAAGATCATAAATCAGTATCTAATCCCTAAGTCCAACCTGAGGGACAGTGACAGTACCAGGAATAGAGGACCCATGTTATGTTAGGTCAGTAGTTCTTTCAGTAGTAGAAAGCGATCCCTCGAGGTTTCTTCTTATGGGAGTGGTAGCTAGGGTACCCATGTAGGTAGATCTATATTATGTCATCAATGAATATGTAATAAGAATATAAAGCCTTGGTGTGATAGATACCTATTGGAGTGTTAGTATTGTGGATGTATGGGGAATCTTTATCATTTTTTAGACATTTCCATCAGATTCTAGTGGAAGAGGTTTCATACCAGCTCCACATTTAGGGGAAGGTTATTTTACATTTTTTCAAGTGGGAAGTTAGAGTAGTATCATCAGGACTATCCAAGGAGGAGGTCATAGATTTGGTATCTAGAACACTAATCACAAGTAGTTCCAACAAAGTAGTTTTGATCATGGTAATCTAGGTGTTGCTCAGGACCATGGATCAAGACAGATGTATTATTTACATCTGATACCCATGGATCAATCTAGGGGATCATCTATAGTGCAAGTTTTTATTCTCGTAGCCTCCACTGTATTATCTTCTTTATTTTATAGGTGTTTCACACTCTTTTATCTCCTTATCAATAGTGGAAAGTCTTAGGTTGTAAATATAGTTTTTTTGTGGTGTTATAACCCAAGATACATCATTCAGAGTATATTTAAAGGAAATATGCCAATGCAAGGATTTTCCCCTTGAGGTAAGTATTTACCCTTTATTATGAGACCTCTTTATCCTCGAGATGATGGGATTTGATGTCATTATCGAGAAGGATTAGTTGGTTTCATATCATGCCTTTGTAGACTTTTATCATTGACGGGTATCATTTACATCACCAGAAGGTAGAAACTATCTATATAAGGGTGAGTGGGATTTCCAGGATAGCAGGGATAGATCAGAGCATCATGGGCTAGGTGGGGTGACCACCAATATTACAAATCTCTTCATAGAGCATCAAGTATTAGACCATGATAAATTACCTCCAGTAGTAGATCATTTCAGGAATCTTTTTCTCAATAAATTTTCTATATTATCTCCTAAGTAAGAGGTAGATTTTATGATTGAGATTATTCCAGGAGCATCTCCAGTGTTCATTCCTCCATATAGTATGGCACCTATTGAGCTCTAGGGGATCAATTGGTAGTTATAGGATCTAGAGACCAAAGGTTTCATACATACAAACACTTCCTCTTGGGGTTTTTCCATGCTTTTCTCCAAGAAGGTGGATGGGAACCTTCATTTATGTGTGGATTATAGACAGTTGAACCATATTACATTCAAGAACCGGTATACACTACCTCAAATAGATGATCCCTTTGACCAGCTCCAAGGAGATATGATCTTTTCTAAGATCGACCTAAGATCAGGCTATCATTAGGTGCAAGTCAGGCCATCAAACTTACCTCGTACAACTTTTCATAGAAATTATGTTCTTTATGATTACCTCATTATGACATTCAGTCTTATGAACATGCCCTCTATTTTCATGGATCTGATGAATAGGGTGTTCCACCACTATTTGTATTCTTTTTTGTAGTATTTTTGGATGACATATTGGTGTATTCTCACATGCTTTGTGACCATGTAAAGCACCTTGAGATCATTCTGAGTACACTAAGAGAGAATCAGCTTTATGCCAAGCTCACTAAGTTCCACTTCTGGATCAAAAAAGTTCACTTCTTGGGTTATATTTTCTAAGAATTGAGTGTCTCTATTGACCCAAAGAAGGTGAGTGAGGAGGTTTACTGGGGGAAACCCAATAACATGTTTGATATATAGAGTTTCTTAGGGTTGGATGGATATTACAGGAATTTCATAAATGAATTATCATG
This sequence comes from Viscum album, assembly GCA_963277665.1. Classification (NCBI taxonomy): domain Eukaryota; kingdom Viridiplantae; phylum Streptophyta; class Magnoliopsida; order Santalales; family Viscaceae; genus Viscum; species Viscum album. The sequence continues at coordinate 786,548,405 of OY728128.1, read as the reverse complement.
CCATTATTTACCACTCACTGGCCTTAGAAATAAGAGTGTTAAGTTAAAGTGGTCATAAGTGTGTGAGAAATCCTTTCAAGATATAAAAGGGAGGCTTATCTCAACAACTATTCTATTTATTCCAGAGCCTGGAAGTGGAAATATAATCTTATGTGATGCATCAGGCATCGGCCTAGGAGTAGTTATAATGTAGAAGGATAGATTAGTTGTGTACATATCTCAGAAGTTTAGGCCTCATGAGAAAAATTACCTCACACAAGACCATGAGCTAGCAGTAGTTTCCCATGCCTTACATTGCTAGAGACACTATCTATTAGGTGAGCACTTTGTGATGTACACATACCACAAGAGTCTCAAATATATCTTTTCACAGTATTACTTGAATCTCAAACAATGAACATGGGTCAAATATCTTCAGTCCTTTGATTTCATGCATGACTATATACCTAGAAAGGGCAATGTTGTTGATGATGTACTGAGTCAGAAAACTTAGGAACATACCATACAAGAATCCAGTGATGAATAGAAGTTAATGTCCCTCTTTTCAGAGATGAATCTAGAGTTTCATGATAGTCACGATTAGTCTTACCTACCAGTCTTGATAGTTACTTTTTCCCTCCTTGAGAATGTGAATGGTAGGAAATTTTTAGATCCTAACGGTTTGGTTCTCTATGAGAGTATATCAGGAGCTGACCCACCTCTATATTGGTCTATGGATAGAGACGACATCCTATGTATTCATGGGAATTCCTGGGTTCCTAAAGATATGATAGAGGAGTTGATGGAAGAGTCCCATGCTTCGTAGTGGGTGGTTCATCCAGGAATATATAAAATGTATTCAGATGTGTGATACCAGTATTGGTGGCCTAGGATGAAACTTCAAATGGAAGGCTTTATCACTAGGTTCACCACCTATTAGCAGGTGAAGGTGGATCACCAGAGACATACAGGATTATTATAACAACTTCCAATTTTGGAATGGAAATGGAAAGATATTTCTATGGATTTTTTAGTCAACTTACCTAGGTTGCATAGGGGTAGTGACACGGTATGTGTAGTTATTGACCAAATAATGAAAGCAACCCACTTCATTCTAATTAGAGATACCTTCTCAGTTGATGATCTAGAAAGACTGTGTGTCCATGAGATCATATGACTACATGGGGTCCCTTTTACTATCTTTTCTGATATGGATGGTCATTTCACGTCAAGGTTCTAGTAGTGGTTGCGGAAGCCTATGGGTACACAGGTGATTCTAAGCACATATTTTCACCCTCGGACCGATGGACAGTCAGAATGGATGATATAGGTTATGGAGGACTTAATATAAGCATGTTTCCTTGATTTTAGTTGTTCTTGGTATAAGCATATCCCGCTCATCAAGTTCACCTATAATAATATATTTTAGGTGACAATTAAGATGGATCCTTTTGAGGACATATATGGTAGGTCGTGTTGTTCACCCCTATGCTGGCTAGAGGAAAATGAGGTATCTCTACTAGGTCCTCATCTCATGTAGGAGACTTCAGAGGAGGTTCAGTTGATCAAGAAGCATATTACTACTGCTCGGTCTAGGGAGAAATCTTATCCTGGTCACTATCAATGACCTCTAGAGTTTGAGGTTGGGGATCGTATTTTTCTACGGGTATTTCCCAGGATAGAGCATAGACAGTTATAGAATTAAGGGAAGTTATTTTCTCGTTATGTACAATCATTTGAGATCTTGGAAAGAGTCGAGCCAGTAGCCTATCAGTTGTTACTACCTCATAGGTATAGTGATATGCACAACATCTTCCACATTTCATAACTTCACTGTTATCATGCCAACTTGTCTTATTCTTTTTTTCCCAAGTCTCATCCTATAAATGGTTATGCTTCCATAGCACCCATACTATAGTGTTATACTCATTACCAAGGCTCTCTGAGGCTGTTCAGCCCCTCTAGTATGGGTTCTATGGAAGCACATCCATTTATAGGATGATACATGGGAGCTAGAGGATGATGCACAGGCTCAGTGGCAAAATTTATTCTCATACAGTGTTTTTCCACCCTTGTTCTTCATTACTCTTGTTCTCAAACTAGTTATCAGGTTTTAGGATTTTATGCCCATTTTTCAAATCTACTCTGATCTGGTCTAAATTACAGGTTGATACTATATGGGTATATTAGTATCAGTACGAGGTGGTTGGTCTAAAAATCATCCCTCGAGTTCATTTTTTTTTTGGAATTAATGTGTGGGGCCCACCAACTTCATTAGGTTTCATTTATTGAAATTATATTCCTTTCTTATAGTCATTAGAACTTTATGGTTATTCTCTTTCCATAAATTTAATCGGTTACTGGTGGTTTCATCCACAACTCCCAACACCCCATGTAGGGTGATATTCTATAATTGTATTTTTAGTGTTTTGACACTTTTGATCCATTGTTCAGGTGTGCTCAAGCATGAGCAAACTAATGGTAAGCCTCCTTATATTAAATTCCTATTGAATTGTGAAATTATGAATAGATTGTGTCATGTCACTTCCACTTGACCCGCTTAAGGTAAGTGATTGAATGTATGTAATTGATTCAAATAATATGATGGCAAGCATACTTAAGTATATGACTTGGCCTTATTAAATGTAAATTCATGTTTGGTTTCACATCCATAGCACACATTTCCATGGTTATGGAAGATAGTATAGTGAACCTTATTTTTTTTTAAGGTTGGGGTTGAAGCCTTGTTTTATTATTAAAGCAAAGAAAATGCCTCTTTTACTGGGAAGAGGGAGACCCATTACATAGCCCAAAGGCCCAGTGGGCATTTATCCCATTACATGGACCGTAGGCCCAATTTTGTGGCCTAAGGCCCATTCTGTGAATAGTACTACTACAGTACCCACACTGCTATAGTATCGTACAGTAACTACCACTGCTACAGTACCCTACTGCCGCTACAGTGACTTGCTGCCGCTATAGTGCCTGTCGTTGCTACAGTTCCGCCGCTGCTACAGTACTACTACAGTGCCTGTGCCCAATGGGTTTTGAACCCCCATTTTACATGTAGGATTAAAGGGTGCTTACCACTAAGACAAATCCCAACTACATAGTAGGTGAACCTTATTAATTGAGCTTGACTTGCATGGTTTTTATTAAAAGTTTTCATGCTACATGGCCTTGTCAAACTAATGAAATACAAGGCTTGACCCAAGGGAAATTTTTAATGGTATGGTTATCATATGACCAAACTATTTGTAATGGATTAAATTAAGGTGAACCTTTATGTACTTGTACCTTGAAGTATTTATAAAAAGGCTTGACTTGTGTTAACACTTAGATTCAAGAGGGAATTCCAAGGGTACTCGAGGACGTCATTCCGATTCAAGGATGTCAGTTTCCTTGGGGGATACCTACCCAAGAACTCAATCCTTATTTACCTCTAGATGCCCAATATGAAACTGTAGGATCCCTTGATCATTATTACAAGATGCCTTAGATACACCCCTTTAATCCATCATGACATGAGGTTCCTTGGTTACATCCTTAGGTCCGGCCACTACTTATCTCCTATTTTACCTTAGATTAATTCCTTGGACTTGGTTAGAAACATTATTTGGGGAATTACTTGGATTATTCTCCATGGATTACACTCTTACCCCTTAGCTAAACTTAATTACTACTGAGTTAGGGGCCCCTGAGGTCTAGGTTTCCTTAGTGAATACCATGGAACCACATTATATTAATTATAAATTATGGTTTCCTTGTTACATCTTGAAACATTCACTATTTATACTATCACTAGGTTACGTCAGTGCTGGATATGACTCATGTGACTTGTTTATGTAAATTGGAAATTAATTAATTAATGAACTAGTTACATGTTATAACACCAGCCAAGTTCTAAAGTAGTTACTTGGGTATTTAGTTACATTGTACTCCTTTACTTTATATATGCGTGCTTGCACACTGTTACATTTCCATTACATGGGTCGGATGTTATATACACCCTTGGTGGTGGCCCACTAAGATTTATCTCACACCCTCGTTGGGCACCATTGGTACCCGAGGTAGATTAAATTCATATAGGTGTTGATAAAGGGAAGCGTAATACTTCAGACACTTGATTATTTGTTGTGCTAGGATGGAGCTGGTAGTAGATAACTGGTTTGTAGTTTAGGATGTTTGGTATAGTTTATGTATTTATTTTTTTCTACATTGGTTTTTTCATGTATGTATTCTACTTTGTATCCATTTTTTTCATCTTTCTAGTGACATGACATATATCATCATCAGTTATTGTATGTTATTCCAATTATTTTAGTTATTATTGATTTTTCTTCTTCCACTATGCATTCTATTTACTTATATTGCTTCTATTATTTATCTCTTACTGTATATTATATGTTATCTGTTGTGTTTCACTTTGGTAATGAGGACATAGTCTCCCCACGGACACACTCTAGTCCCTCACTGCTAATCAGCAGCCTCTGGAATTTGGGGAGATGTGCTTGAGTCCATGTGGCCCACCAGGCTCGAGGTTGCCTCCTAAGTGGCATCTGGATATGGGTCATCGCAATCAACTAGATATGAAGGCCTAAATCATAAACTGATAATACTATAACCTCAAATCAAATTCCTACAATAATAAAAAAAAGTAAATAATTAATATCCAGAGTAGATAAACATTAGAGTATGTATAACAAAAAAACCATATCTTGTTATAACAAATGTACCATATAGAATCATAAATTCATATAATAATTTATCACCTGCTATGATAATCACATATAAAAAATATAAAAAGTACATAAGATCATATTCGTCCATCCCTAAGACTCACCACAACCCAGTCACTAATCTCATTGATCAACCCCATCCTAATCCATTTTACACCTTATGATCAACCTAAAAAATAGATATAAGGTCTACGCACACACAGAGGCATCAATATAGGGTGTGATAAATAATATTAGTAGTGTTCTACTATAACCCCCTAATATATTCCATTATATATGTGTATCCATGAGGAAAGGAAATCCATAAATAAACATTATCACACATTCACTTAAAAACATCTTCTGTTAACAATAACTCCATGAATACAAGTGTGTTGGGTTATAATGTGCTAAATAGGCCCCCAAGATACCCAAATATTCGAACTTTTTTATAAGATAGAATTTAGTTTCCTCGTCCCATAAATCTAATTTCATACCCAAAGACATAGGGTAAGGTATTCCCAAGCCCCAACCACTACCTAAAGAGGCATAGTGGGGTCCTGTATCTAAGTCCTAACCTATATTCTCACTCAAATAAGATGTGTATCTAGCTCTTAGACTACCCCTTATCACTTAATGGAGGGAACATTACAACATCCTAATAGCTACCTTATAACTCAATGTATGGTTCATCGTCATATCCTTAGACTAACCTTCTCCCTGAAGGAGGTCCATTCCATCATTTCTCACTCAATATGTGGTCATTATCCCAATCATTACCTTATCACTAAATGTAGATTATGATACCATATCATAACCTGGGTTAGTATTTACATTTAATGCTACCCATGCTAACACCTTCTCACGCAAGGTGAGGTCATTATCCAGATTGATAACTCATTACTCAAGGTAGGTATGATATCACATTCTAACCACTACCTTCTCAATCAATGTAGGGTTATCCCAACACCTTATCACTTGAAGTGAGGCTAGGATTTAGTATATATCATCATCCCTATTTATATCTATTTTCTAATTCAATAAAAAAATTCATACACAAGAGTCTACTCCACCCTCAAAGGGGTGTTACCTGTCATACTTAAAACATAAGATCACTATAAATATGTGGACAAGAGTCTACTCCACCCTCAAAGGGGTGTTCCCCATCATACTTAAAATATAAAATTATCTCACCCATCACTACTGACCTAAGACACTTAGGCCTACCCATTATCCCTAGGAATATATCTTAGGATACCCATTTCATTCCTTATATCCCAAGTCTTACTCAAGGTACCTCATCAACCCAACTAGCACCATCTCCCCTTAGTGACATAATTATCATGTGATCCCAATTACCCAAGTGAAAAATACACTAATTATAAACCAAATATGGTCAATGTCACCCTCTCTCTATAAATCTATCAATATATCTCTCTCTACCAAGGGAACTGTTATATTTTCTCCATCTACTCGGTCCCATGAAAACCTATAGGCATGAAAATTAATGGATAAATAATCATATAACTTTATATTATAAGGAAAAAATACCAAAACCATGGATCTTACATCCAAACCAATCTCTATTTATCCTCAACCAAGATCTACTATGCATTTTCCAAGATCATTCCACCACCTAAGATCCAAACTCAAGATATAAAATCCGAAATAATTAATTATAACCATTTATAATTAATTATTCAATTTTAACCAAAAAGATGTAATGTTTGAAAACTCATCGAGTAATATCTCCATACTGAAACTATAACTAATCACACCTATAAGAATTATCTCGTACCCTAGAAACTATTCCTAGTAAAATCCATATCATATGGAACCTAGTTAATCACTAATTTTACTCAATTTAACCAAAAACATTGTTAAATTAGGGTAGCATCATACCTCAACCAAAATGATGAAAGATGAAATTTTTTATTCTTCATGATATGTCCTTTGTAAAATTTGATGGAATCTATATCATTATCAACCAATTCCACCATTATTTGGTGGAATCGACACTGAATTCATAGCCCAAAATCAAAAAAAAATCAATGGTTAGTAAAAATAAATAAAAATAAAGGACGGTGAAGGGATGGGAATGCCTAGAAACATTGTGAAATCACATGAAAACACCCTATTTAAAAGGGATAGATTGGGAAGGAGAGAAGGGGGAGGGAAAATTTAAATTTCCCTCTATTATCACTTAGTTAACCTAAATCCCAACGGGTGATAATGGTAAATTACTAGTCTACCCCTACTAAAAAAATATCCCAGACTCTACATCGTAGTGTGACTATAAGGTTTGCAGTGCAACACCGCCTCATTGAGGACCTATTGTAAGATGTACCTCTTGGTTTATGGTTAAACCACCCCAAGTAGATGGAATAACCCCCAACCAAACTTTTTTATGGTGATACACATCCTAGGTCACAGCATGACCACCCCAAGAAGAGGGGTTTCCCCTCACCCAACCTCCCTCATCACATGACCCCTTTGAATCTCAAAGTGATTCACCTCACATGAAAAGTCCTAAACCCCAAAGTTATAGACTCCTCTATCGAGGAACATTTCCCTATTCCATATTCCATGACACCCCTAATTGTAGGATATTACTTCATGACCAAAAGGGTTCATGGTACGACCAAATGCCAGCAGTTGAAACCAGTAAAGGGGTTACCTCATCTTCACTTTTCTATTCACTTTAGCACCCAATATAACTTATGGGACTTATTCCATATCCAAAAAATATCCTTAAAATTTAAAATTCTTTGAACTACAATTCTATTCCCAACTCTATAATCTTACCCTGTTTCAAAACCAAAAGTTCAAATTTCATCTAAAAACATTGACCTAAAAATATATGTGTCATTAAAAACTCCCTACCATAACTCCTATCATCCTCAAGAAACCATGTTGGTCCTATAAAAATTATTTCTAACCTACCTTGGTTTTCAATTCACCACTTACTCGTCAAATTCTATCCTTGATGGTCCTTATAAGATTCACTTATGAGCAAAGACTTATAAGAGATTGAGACAGGTTTCAGGACCCTAATGAAAGCCCTTGCGGGTGAGAAGAAAGGGTTTTTGGGTCCATTGTGAGGTAAATTAGTGACATAGATGTACCTTATAATATTTTCATATGAATTTTAATGGGAATTGAGATATTATTCAAGGTGATGGACTAGTCCTTGAGGGACTGGTTCTTGATGACGAGATAGTCAGATTGTGGGATGAGTTGTGTGAACTATTTACTATTTCATGTGAGTGTCCGATTGTGTTATGTATAATTATAATGAATGGATTCAATAGTGTAATAGGGCATGATATAGGCATTTTTTCACCCTCCTCTGATGGAGTTTAGTTAGGGTACTATTTATTTTTAATCTCCTAAGTGAGTAGGGATGGTGAGGGTAATATTTATTGATATCTTATGAGAAAGAAATAATGGATATGTGATTTTAGTCTAGAATTACTATATGAAAATATATTTGGGTACTACTTTTTTCACTCTTCCTTAAGGGGAATGTACCAAGGTACTGGGTGTGGTCCATTCTCTAAGGTGTTTGTCTAGGTTACTATATTTTTTAACATTTCTTAAGGGGAATGGTCCAAAGTATATGATATGAACCCTAACCTAAGGAAGAATATAATGGAAATGGAATGTTATGGTACCCTACATCAAGTATTTGGGTATGGGATGGGGTCTATGGAATGAGATGACAAATTTATAGTATAATCTGAATCTGGTATAGTCAGTTGTCTTTATGTCATGGTTAGCTCATGATGACCTAACATGCATGTTTATTTTCTATTATTTATTTTCTTCAATCATACACATGTATATGATGGTTTATATTAATGGAACTTGGTGATACCCTAATGAGATGTATTTCACACATGATATATGGTCACTATGGTGTATGTCTAGGCCTTATAAATAATTACATGTTGAGCATTGGATGTGCAGTGGATCGGGTTGGAGAAGCTCGATTGGATTTGGGGTAGGTGGAGGTGAGTATCAAGAATGATATTTGATCCTTCTTGTTTTTTTAATATCATTTATTTATTTATGTGATCATCCTAGAGAGAGATCAATGGGATATAATATTGTATGACAATATTCCATTTTTTATAACATGGATATGTTTTATTGATTCTATGTACATTGATTGTTCATTATAGATGATTTTGGGTTATTTTTATTATTATTTATGATTATTATATTGAGATAATAGTCTCAGAAATGTATGATTTAGGTCCTTGACTTTATTCAGTGGCCTCTAGAATATGGGGATGCACACCCATAGTCATGTGAGACTTCAGACAGGACACTGATGAGTGGTATTAGTATAGGATTCCACAAAATGGTATCATATATTTTTTTTATCATACTAATAATGATATGGTATAGAGGTAATAGGGGTGTGTTTAATCTTACCATAGACTGAAAATTAGTGATTCATGAACACCTTTCTAGTAGTGAGTCTAGCTTACTAGGGTTATGGGATTTTTGTACTTGGTTTTTATTTTTATAGTTGAGATTTTTATTTAAATATGATTCCTTTGTTATAGGTTATTATTTACGGTATTGGATCTTGTCCCTTAGTGTCCAGAGGCCTATGTACATGAAAAAATTTCATCACATATGTTTCACATGACATGTGTGTGCATGTATTTGATTAATTTCACTGATGATGGAGGATTTTATTTTTTTTAAGTTTAAATGAAAACTTATATGGTGTTTTTCTATCTGACTTGTTGGTGTCATTATAATCAAATTAAACATGGTTTTTTTATTTCATGTCATGTGGATCTTGTAGAAAAATGGTATTTGGTGATGTTTATAAAGTCTCTCTATGTAAGGGATCTATAGTGATACATGGTGGCTTGGTACAAGTACTAGATGCCTTGGTGATGGAGTTTTAATGGGTTTAGTATAGGTGAGGTATTAATGGGAGGTGATCTAAGTACATGCGCAGGTTTCCTTGAGTATGTGAACACCCTTGAGAGGTATAAGGAATGGAATGTGGAAATTACTTGGGTTCTTGAGATGTGAAATTATTAGAATGATTCTAGTATGGAGGTTAGGGTTTGGAGGGAAATATAGGTTGGATGGTTATCCCTATTAAATAGTGATACTATATGTTCATATATGGGATGGGTAGATCATGGGTATATGCCTATAATTTTTAAATCATGACCAGTTGAAGGATGATCATGTGTTTGACCTTATCATGAGCAAGATTCCTTAGTTTTTTTAGAAATAAAGAATCAATGGTTTATTTCATCCAGATGATATTGACCTATGGGATGATCATGGTTAATTATTTAGACACAAAATCCTATGTTTAATTGGATACAACTCTTAGTATAATGAGTTCAGTTATGCAAATGGGTGATACTAGAGAATTCACTTTTTAGGTTTCGTTGAGAAAAATTTGGATCATGGGTTAAGAACTAATGAAATGGTTCTTTGAGATTCACTCTACCTGAGGAGAGAGGAGTCAGTTTTAAAATTTATTTTCTAGGAAAATTATCATTGCATGAGGGAAAAACATGTTGTTTTTTTGTGGTTCCCATTTTTATTTTGGATCGGTGAGTAGTCATGTGTAGGTTAAGAACCAAAATATTCGATGTGATGCCAACAAGTATGGTGGATTGAGGTTTCAATGAGGATATAATGTGTTTCCAATATGATATGAGGTAACATCATGAATATATTATAGTATTAAAGTATATTTTATCCAATATTTACCAAACATAGGTTATCAGGATGGGATGAGCATGAATTGGGAAGACAGATACATCTTTTATGATGAAATACATTCAGTTTTGTGCTTGTAAGAACCCAGTTTTTTACTCAATTATGGATACTTTAAATTTCAGTCAAAATCTTTACTTTGGACCTAATATGGATGCCCAATGGGTTATCAAAGGTTTTAAGGGTGTCCAAGGAAAGTTTGGAGCCCAAAACCCATCTTTTTGGGGAAACTGGTCATGTCTTGTGGTTAGAGCATGGTTGGCACACAGTTTGGCTAACCATCCAGATTGAAATTTTTGGATAGAGCCACTTCACATGGTTTGTGCATGGATGTGTGTCCTAACTGTGCAAGTTCCCCTCCTTCCCAGGTAACCATTCATGGTTTGTCAAACTGTGCGGACAAACCGTTCACATACCTTTTTTTTGGTAAAATTCCCAAATTACCCTTAATGATATAATTAAAACCTCTATTCCTCCTTAATCCTTATTTTAGTATGATTAACCTATTTCTCTCTCATTTTGGGGATTTTTGAATATAAAATTTAGGTATTCAAATATCTCCTTCATTCGGGATCCGATTGAGCTTCTATTCGTCATGTTGGATGCACAACAGTAAGTACTCGAGTCCTCTTAAGTCATTCTCCTACTCTCTTGCTCCAGACCTTGATATCAAGGTATGAGTGTTTTTCTATTTTTCTAATATCTACTCTAATATGAGCTAAATCAAAGGCTGATATCGAAAGAGAATTATTGTACAAACCTAATGTGGGTGGTCTATAACTCATCCCTCAAGTTCATTGATTTTGGATTTGTCATCTGGTGTAACACCCCAGGATTTCATAGTGTGTTATTTCTTAAAAATAATTCAATAACTTGCACTACACGCAACACCGAGTTCAATCACACCATGACGTACAAAAAAAAGCCATTAAAAGAGGTCATGAATAGTATTAACAACATTTTGAACTTTATATAATCCTTATAATTTTAGAATCCCTATTATGAGTTTCTTAGTCATAATGCAAGAACAGATTCATTTTCAGTATTGCACTTTTATCAACTTTAATAGTGAAACCTTTTTTAAATAAAATATTTTAAACTATCTGAATAAATTGGGACATCAAAAAAAAATTTAAATGAAACATCTCAAGCTTCCACGGTACGCTTTCCTTTGAATAAAATAGTAGCGTGTGTTGTACGCAACCTTGAGTTTTAACACACGCCACAACCAATCAAACTAGCCGTTATGAATAGTAATACCTAAATTTTGAAATTATATATATTTTATATTTTAAGATGGACTTCATTTTTGGATTCGGAATATCGAATTCAGCCTAAGGTGAAATTTTGGTACTTTTCGGATAACTTTCATATTTTGATGAATAGTGAAAATTACTAAATTTTAATTAAAAAAAACTTTTTTAATCAAAATAATTAATAGTGATAAATTATGAATTTTAGTAGTTTTAAAGTATATTTAGAATATATTTTTACCATTTAATATAATGTTGGTCATTGGACATAATTTTACAATTAAACTGAACATAAACAAGTGTCAATCTTTTGATAGTTATTATCTCTTAAAAACACGCTTTTTGTTTTGACAGCGGGAATTAATTTTAAATTAATTTCTGCCACTTATGTGTTTTGAATTTAGAAAAATGGATTCCATATTTTGAATCAGGATGTCCAAATTGTGTAAATAGGTAACTTTTATTTTTAGACATTTTGAATAATTACTGTGGTAAATATTTTATTTACCATGGTTAAGGGTAAATCCGGTAAATAAGGGTTAAAAAATAATATTATAATAATACAAAATTACCCTAAAACGTGTCCTAACCTTATTGGTGGACACATACCCGACCATGAGCATCCTTGGGTCAATTTTGGGACCCCTTGGAGCCACTTGTATGTGGTAGGGACACTTTATATTAATAAAGTTAAAAAAAAAATAAAAATGGCATAAGCTTACATCTTTTAGAAGAACAATTTTTACATAGGGTTATACATATTGGATTTTCGATTATAAATATTCATTAGAAAGATAAAAAGATTTCCTACATAATGATATTTTATTTATAATTTTTAGACATCAAATAAGTTAAATTATTAATGACACAATAGTGATGCAATGTTTACCTCATTAATAAATCATTTAAATAAATAAGATTATAATGATTAAAATATTATCTAAAACCTGTCCAATTCTTATTGGTTGATGTTATTTATAATATGAGTCATCTTATCTTCGACCTCAATGATTTTTGGACCATTATAAACCGAATATAATTATATTATAAAGTAATACTTTCACTCTTTCCTAAAGAGCCCCTCCTCTCCCTTATAAAAGGAGACCACTTCTACTCATTCCTCACACCTCTCAAGCCACTTGGCTCGTCCAAACTCTGCCCAAATAAGCTCCCCACATCCCTCTCCTCCACCTTGAAGCTTCCCCTTAGGCAGAAAGCATTTCAAGAAGTCCTTTGGTTCCAACCAAAGTGAGTTACCTAAATTAAAGGTAACGATTTCTCTTAAATTATTTTCATTTATTTTGCTTCTCCAACCCCCAAACTCTTTTTATTTCCTTTCTTTTGTAACAACACCAGTATCCTAAATATACTAGGATGTTGTTATAAGAAGTATTTAAACTACACATACACACAACTCCATCTAATGGATGATGAACATAATGTTTCTGTGGATGGCAAACTAACGCCTCACGAAACGATGATTGTTCAAATACATCTTACCGCCTCTCATGGTGGCCATTATGATGGAACTATAATTAAATATGATATTAATGATATATATTTTATATATAAGCTTCTGTAATTCCATTTTATTTCATACCATTATGTTGTATATACATACGATAATTTCATTTGAGGAAGTGCGGACTACCGCCCCCTTAAAATGATATGACTCGTTCATACCACACATGGAACGTATAAAGGATGGTGTTAATGAAACTAAAGTAACATATATAAAATATTATATTATACTGTAATAGTAATATACCTAATTATCATTTGGATTCAATTCTTTTAAAATAAAAATTAAATGGAAGTTGTGTTCGTGCGTACGTACGGACTACCGTCTCCACGAACGCGATGAGATTCATCCTCCATCGTATCCATTCAAGTATAATTATCATTTGATGATTTAAAAATGATGTTTAAGGACTTGATACCATTCTGGATTTGAATAATATACAACCTATCCTTTACAAACATGTCTTACGTAACAAAACATACAAAAGAAAACAAGTAAGTTAACACCCGAAACAATGATAATACTAAGATATTATTATCAAATCAATATTAAAAGATCATATATGATATCATATTAATATATATGATTATTGTATAATTTAATAACAATTATTTCACCATTATACAGGAGGTTAACCTACCCCAACCAAGGAAAAGTACAAGGTAAGGGATTTTCTTATCTCACTTTCAATTCCGTGAGATTTCCATTGTTCGCCACTAAATTATTGAAAGTGGTGTATTGTGTACTGCCATTTGATATATATTATCATGATTCTATTTATATTCATGTTATTCTATAAATCATTTGGTGGTTATTAACTTTTGGCCATACGACTCAGTTGATTAACGTGGTAAGGGGTTTTCATCTCACTCCTTATTCTCATGAGATTCATGCCATATTGCCACCATTACCTTTTGTGTGGTGTATGTACTGCCCATAATTATATTATTTATGTAATACACTCTAATTTATGTGTACTTACATATTCATTGTATGATACCTCTTTCATGGGTTGTATGTTTCATAAGTTACCAAACTGGTAAGGGTTATTTCACAATCTCTTCATTATCTGAGGTTGTTTATACGTAATAATCTACTGGGATCTCGTTATCATCCACATCCATGTTTCTTCAAAATGTATTTCAAAACATTTTTAATATTTAAAAGAATATGGGTTAAAGTCATTTATACCCTTGTTTGACTTTTTATAAGAGGTTTATAAGGGAATCTTTCCGTCGTTTTCCAAACAAGGTGCTTTTTAACCTTTTCGACAGAATTAAGATAAGAATGTTTTTTTTAACTTATACGGCGGGTGCGGTTATTTTCCGCCGTTATAAAATCGTCAAAGCTTCCCTTAAAAGCTTATAAGATTATTTTCAAAGAAAATGTTTGATTTTATATGGATCTTAAATGATTTCAAAATAAAAGGAGATATTTCTTTAAAAAGAATTTTGATTTCATCTATGTCAACATCCTTTGTTGGGTTTTAAGATTATTTGAAGTTGATTTATTATGATACAAAACTTTTATATTGTTTTGAAGGTTTTGTGATATGTTTGACTGTGGATGTGCTATTTTTATACCATTCATAGTTTATGGTGAAAGTATTGACATTTCGTATGCTAGTTCCAATAAGAATGTTTATGTTATATTTCAATCTTTACTTCATATGAATGTGTTGGACAAGTATGTTCCAGGTTGGGGACTGGTTAAAGTAAGCCCTCCAGGTTGGGGACTGGTAAAAGTAAGCCCTCCAGGTTGGGGACTGGTAAAAGTAAGCCCTCCAGGTTGGGGACTGGTAAAAATAAGCCCTCCAGGTTAGGGACTGGTAAAAGTAAGCCCTCCGGGTTGGTGTCCGGTTATTAGAGGCACTCCGGGTTGGTGTCCGGTTATTAGAGGCACTCCGGGTTGGTGTCCGGTTATTAGAGGCACTCCGGGTTGGGTTCCGGTTACAGTTAGCCCCAAGGTCTTGGGACGAGGCCTTGAAAAGTAATTAAAGTTTAGCATTATGCATTCCAACATTATGAAAGTGGTTATTGATTTTGCATGTGATTATTCGATTAGTATAATATCCATGTGAACAAGTAAATGGCATTATTTCATTTTACTTTTTCCATACTATGTTGAAGTTCAAGTTTAAAAGGCTTTTCTTTTAGTAATTCATTGCCTTAAATGTTTATGCTTATTTTTGAATGTTCCGCTATATTGTTATCCTTACTGGGCATTTGAGCTCACCCCTTTTCTATGTTTTATTTTTCCCAGGATGTGAAGATGTAAGTTATGAATGACCTGCAGGGATATTATGAGGGGATTATAGTGTGGACTGTGGAAACATTATGTTGTTGTAGTAGTTTTTCATTTTATGATATAATGTAAAACTTATGAATATATCTAGTGTTTCCAAGGCTACTAAACCAATCGGTCTTTCGAGATTTTATCTTTCTTGTGATCATGCCAATGTTATGTAATAATGCAACGACTCTGGGTAACTGGGGTCGGGGAGTTACAGTTGGTATCAAAGGAAGTTTAGTACAAACCTTGGAAACTAGATTTAGATAAACTCTGATTAGAGCACGTAGACCTAAGATGAACTTTCAGGATTAGTATAGAAGAACTTCCTAGAATTTTGGTATCGTAGAGATTTTGTGATTTTTCCGAGCAATACATCCCTGTCTGGATACGAGCAGGTAGAGGCGGCTCTGGCACAGATGTACTTAGGGGTAAAACCCGAAAACACCGCTTTGAGCTAGACTCGAACGGGAACTGGTGCACGACAACGGGCCTTGCTGCACTCTTGGTTACGACACTCCCGGGGGATATGCTTAGGATAACTCTCATTTTCTTACAAATCATTATGAAGGGTTTATGAGTATATACTTCCTCAAAGAAAACATTTTTATGATTATGGATTATATCCATAAATAGTTCAATTTATGTTAAGTGTTTTATAAGTATGGGATTATGTATTTTGATTCATAAACTGATCTAGTTTATTCCATTGTTTAGAAATGGCGCCCAGTAGAAGGAATGAGAACTCCAGAAATGCACATGATCCAAAGAGAAGGAAGGATCATATCTTTCATGGTCTTAAGCTAGGATTGATAAGAGAAATAGTCTCCCATGTATTATAATCATATGAAGAAATAATATCATGTGTTGATAAGATAAGTAAAGAGTTTACTGAGTCCTATGGCTTTGAAGGGAAGCAAGAGAAGAAAAGGATGGAAGAGAGAAAGATGGATAAAGGGAAGAGGGAAAAGAAGAATTTTCCCATATGTGGTAACTGTGGAAAGAAACACCCTGGAACTTGCCTGAAAGGAATGAGAGTTTGTTATAAGTGTGGAGGAAAAGGGCACAAAGTACGTGACTGCAAGGGTGAGAAAATGGTTTCAAATTTACAATGCTTCATTTGCAAGGAGTTTGGACACTACGCGAACCTATGCCCCAGTCATCAGACTATGCCGCAAATGATGCTATTGGATAATAATCAAGTTATGATACTACCACAGATGAAGAGGAATGATTAGAGTTCTTATGTTGATTATGTCAATTGAGTGTTGTATCAACAATGTACTTGTTATAATAATTATGGAGTATATAAGGATTGTACTGCAGTACTATTTCATTAAGGACTTGAGATTGTGTGGAACAAAGAAAAGTGACTCAATAGCAGGATAAATTTTTGGAAAATATATGGTTGAGAGAAAGATAAACCATAATATGGTTCTGATACCGAGTTAGTGATTTTAGAATAATACATGATTGATTTGGATAAATTATGTTGGATATTCTTGACTACCTTGAAAATGATTAATGATTTGTATATTCCATCATTTTTTTGGGGTTTAAAACATTTTTGGATTGATGAAGTATATCCAGCATTCTATATGGAATAGGGGAGCATGAATTTAATCAATAAGGAATATGGTAATTCAAGATGTTTCGGTTTATTAAAAGAATACAAGATGAAGGTATTCATATGCTATTACGGGGTAAAAAGGATCTATATTATGTTTACCTTCCTTATAAATGTTGGACTGTGAGTTTGGACAGAAGTATTTTGGATAGTTCTAGTTTGGATTATTTTGGATTACCATAAAAGGACAACCCAGAGGTCGGGCGGCAACCCGTCGCATCCGGCAAGGCTGCGAGACTTGAACCCGCAACCGAAGGGCGACAAGGGTGTATCACCTACCACTGGCCCACGAGATGTCCTGGATTAAATAATGTTGTTTTTTTTAAGGATCTGGTAGATGAATTATAAATTCATTTATTTTGGAACCCTGTACGAATAGTATAAATAAAAAAAATTACATTCTATTATCTTTTAGAGTGAAAGATGAGTTTGTGGTAGAAATTTATTAAT
The DNA here is from genome assembly GCA_963277665.1 of Viscum album. Classification (NCBI taxonomy): domain Eukaryota; kingdom Viridiplantae; phylum Streptophyta; class Magnoliopsida; order Santalales; family Viscaceae; genus Viscum; species Viscum album. The sequence continues at coordinate 786,530,804 of OY728128.1, read as the reverse complement.
GGATAAAACTCTAATTATAAAGTAAGTATATCTCCTTATGATCTTAGCCAATCTCATAAATATATTCCTCAACATTAATAAAAGGAACTTAGAACAAAAATGTTGTCCTAGATGGTACCTTAAATCATCACTAATTCATGGCTTTGGGATTGTTGGCCTTTTCATAGCCATGTTCTCTACCACTCTCCATCAAATAATTGATGGTTAGATTTCTCTTCCATATCCATATTTTCCTACATGGAACCCTAGTATGTGTTATTTTTGGTAATCTTCATACTTTCCACTCTTTATTTTAAATAGAGGCCTCGTTAATTCATTTTTCGATGTGGTATTTCAACTATGATATTTTGAAACGTCAAAAATGTGGTATCCTAATACCCTATGTTTTGTTGAACCGATGGTATTTCAAATCATCATAGATTGATGAATTTAAGGACCTCAATTATACACTTGTTTGTGATTGATGATCTCAATCACTACCTATAAATATTTACGTTTTTCCTCCAATTATATGTCTCTAATTTCCACCAATGTTCTCCTAATCGAGATCATAATTTGGTGGTGACTCTTTCATTTCTCTTTTCCTCATATTAAGACTAAATTTTAGTAACCTAATTTCCGATGTGGGTTTTCCCACAAAGATATTTTCTATTTTCAACCTTTTATTTTCGAAGAACAATTTCAAATTGCGAGGACGCAATTTATTGAAGGAGGGGAGAATGTAACACCCCAGGATTTCATAGTGTGTTATTTCTTAAAAATAATTCAATAACTTGCACTACACGCAACACCGAGTTCAATCACACCATGACGTACAAAAAAAAAAGCCATTAAAAGAGGTCATGAATAGTATTAACAACATTTTGAACTTTATATAATCCTTATAATTTTAGAATCCCTATTATGAGTTTCTTAGTCATAATGCAAGAACAGATTCATTTTCAGTATTGCACTTTTATCAACTTTAATAGTGAAACCTTTTTTAAATAAAATATTTTAAACTATCTGAATAAATTGGGACATCAAAAAAAAAATTTAAATGAAACATCTCAAGCTTCCACGGTACGCTTTCCTTTGAATAAAATAGTAGCGTGTGTTGTACGCAACCTTGAGTTTTAACACACGCCACAACCAATCAAACTAGCCGTTATGAATAGTAATACCTAAATTTTGAAATTATATATATTTTATATTTTAATATGGACTTCATTTTTGGATTCGGAATATCGAATTTAGCCTAAGGTGAAATTTTGGTACTTTTCGGATAACTTTCATATTTTGATGAATAGTGAAAATTACTAAATTTTAATTAAAAAAAACTTTTTTAATCAAAATAATTAATAGTGATAAATTATGAATTTTAGTAGTTTTAAAGTATATTTATAATATATTTTTACCATTTAATATAATGTTGGTCATTGGACATAATTTTACAATTAAACCGAACATAAACAAGTGTCAATCTTTTGATAGTTATTATCTCTTAAAAACACGCTTTTTGTTTTGACAGCGGGAATTAATTTTAAATTAATTTCTGCCACTTCTGTGTTTTGAATTTAGAAAAATGGATTCCATATTTAGAATCAGGATGTCCAAATTGTGTAAATAGGTAACTTTTATTTTTAGACATTTTGAATAATTACTGTGGTAAATATTTTATTTACCATGGTTAAGGGTAAATCCGGTAAATAAGGGTTAAAAAAGAATATTATAATAATACAAAATTACCCTAAAACGTGTCCTAACCTTATTGGTGGACACATACCCGACCATGATCATCCTTGGGTCAATTTTGGGACCCCTTGGAGCCACTTGTATGTGGTAGGGACACTTTATATTAATAAAGTTAAAATAAAAATAAAAATGGCATAAGCTTACATCTTTTAGAAGAACAATTTTTACATAGGGTTATACATATTGGATTTTCGATTATAAATATTCATTAGAAAGCTAAAAAGATTTCCTACATAATGATATTTTATTTATAATTTTTAGACATCAAATAAGTTAAATTATTAATGACACAATAGTGATGCAATGTTTACCTCATTAATAAATCATTTAAATAAATAAGATTATAATGATTAAAATATTATCTAAAACCTGTCCAATTCTTATTGGTTGATGTTATTTAGAATATGAGTCATCTTATCTTAGACCTCAATGATTTTTGGACCATTATAAACCGAATATAATTATATTATAAAGTAATACTTTCACTCTTTCCTAAAGAGCCCCTCCTCTCCCTTATAAAAGGAGACCACTTCTACTCATTCCTCACACCTCTCAAGCCACTTGTATCGTCCAAACTCTGCCCAAATAAGCTCCCCACATCCCTCTCCTCCTCCTTGAAGCTTCCCCTTAGGCAGAAAGCATTTCAAGAAGTCCTTTGGTTCCAACCAAAGTGAGTTACCTAAATTAAAGGTAACGATTTCTCTTAAATTATTTTCATTTATTTTGCTTCTCCAACCCCCAAACTCTTTTTATTTCCTTTCTTTTGTAACAACACCAGTATCCTCAATATACTAGGATGTTGTTATAAGAAGTATTCAAACTACACATACACACAACTCCATCTAATGGATGATGAACATAATGTTTCTGTGGATGGCAAACTAACGCCTCACGAAACGATGATTGTTCAAATACATCTTACCGCCTCTCATGGTGGCCATTATGATGGCACTGTAATTAAATATGATATTAATGATATATATTTTATATATAAGCTTCTGTAATTCCATTTTATTTCATACCATTATGTTGTATATACATACGATAATTTCATTTGAGGAAGTGCGGACTACCGCCCCCTTAAAATGATATGACTCGTTCATACCACACATGGAACGTATAAAGGATGGTGTTAATGAAACTAAAGTAACATATATAAAATATTATATTATACTGTAATAGTAATATACCTAAGTATCATTTAGATTCAATTCTTTTAAAATAAAAATTAAATGGAAGTTGCGTTCGTGCGTACGTACGGACTACCGTCTCCACGAACGCGATGAGATTCATCCTCCATCGTATCCATTCAAGTATAATTATCATTTGATGATTTAAAAATGATGTTTAAGGACTTGATACCATTCTGTATTTGAATAATATACAACCTATCCTTTACAAACATGTCTTACGTAACAAAACATACAAAAGAAAACAAGTAAGTTAACACCCGAAACAACGATAATACTAAGATATTATTATCAAATCAATATTAAAAGATCATATATGATATAATATTAATATATATGATTCTTGTATAATTTAATAACAATTATTTCACCATTATACAGGAGGTTAACCTACCCCAACCAAGGAAAAGTACAAGGTAAGGGATTTTCTTATCTCACTTTCAATTCCGTGAGATTTCCATTGTTCGCCACTAAATTATTGAAAGTGGTGTATTGTGTACTGCAATTTGATATATATTATCATGATTCTATTTATATTCATGTTATTCTGTAAATAATTTGGTGGTTATTAACTTTTGGCCATACGACTCAGTTGATTAACGTGGTAAGGGGTTTTCATCTCACTCCTTATTCTCATGAGATTCATGCCATATTGCCACCATTACCTTTTGTGTGGTGTATGTACTGCCCATAATTATATTCTTTGTGTAATACACTCTAATTTATGTGTACTTACATATTCATTGTATGATACCTCTTTCATGGGTTGTATGTTTCATAAGTTACCAAACTGGTAAGGGTTATTTCACAATCTCTTCATTATCTGAGGTTGTTTATACGTAATAATCTACTGGGATCTCGTTATCATCCACATCCATGTTTCTTCAATATGTATTTCAAAACATTTTTAATATTTAAAAGAATATGGGTTAAAGTCATTTATACCCTTGTTTGAATTTTTATAAGAGGTTTATAAGGGAATCTTTCCGTCGTTTTCCAAACAAGGTGCTTTTTAACCTTTTCGACAGAATTAAGATAAGAATGTTTTTTTTAACTTATACGGCGGGTGCGGTTATTTTCCGCCGTTATAAAATCGTCAAAGCTTCCCTTAAAAGCTTATAAGATTATTTTCAAAGAAAATGTTTGATTTTATATGGATCTTAAATGATTTCAAAATAAAAGGAGATATTTCTTTAAAAAGAATTTTGATTTCATCTATGTCAACATCCTTTGTTGGGTTTTAAGATTATTTGAAGTTGATTTATTATGATACAAAACTTCTATATTGTTTTGAAGGTTTTGTGATATGTTTGACTGTGGATGTGCTATTTTTATACCATTCATAGTTTATGGTGAAAGTATTGACATTTCGTATGCTAGTTCCAATAAGAATGTTTATGTTATATTTCAATCTTTACTTCATATGAATGTGTTGGACAAGTATGTTCCAGGTTGGGGACTGGTTAAAGTAAGCCCTCCAGGTTGGGGACTGGTAAAAGTAATCCCTCCAGGTTGTGGACTGGTAAAAGTAAGCCCTCCAGGTTGGGGACTGGTAAAAGTAAGCCCTCCAGATTAAGGACTGGTAAAAGTAAGCCCTCCGGGTTGGTGTCCGGTTATTAGAGGCACTCCGGGTTGGTGTCCGGTTATTAGAGGCACTCCGGGTTGGGTTCCGGTTACAGTTAGCCCCAAGGTCTTGTGACGAGGCCTTGAAAAGTAATTAAAGTTTAGCATTATGCATTCCAACATTATGAAAGTGGTTATTGATTTTGCATGTGATTATTCGATTAGTAGAATATCCATGTGAACAAGTAAATGGCATTATTTCATTTTACTTTTGCCATACTATGTTGAAGTTTAAGTTTAAAAGGCTTTTGTTTTAGTAATTCATTGCCTTAAATTTTTATGCTTATTTTTGAATGTTCCGCTATATTGTTATCCTTACTGGGCATTTGAGCTCACCCCTTTTCTATGTTTTATTTTTCCCAGGATGTGAAGATGTAAGTTATGAATGACCTGCAGGGATATTATGAGGGGATTATAGTGTGGACTGTGGAAACATTATGTTGTTGTAGTAGTTTTTCATTTTATGATATAATGTAAAACTTATGAATATATCTAGTGTTTCCAAGGCTACTAAACCAATAAGTCTTTCGAGATTTGATCTTTCTTGTGATCATGCCAATGTTATGTAATAATGCAACGACTCTGGGTAACTGGGGTCGGGGCGTTACATCTGGGGCCCACTGATTTCATCGGGTATCATTAATAGAATTTATATTGCATGTTTATAATCATTAGAACCATATGGAAAATCTATTTCCATATATGTGATTAATTGTTGGTGGTTATGACTACAACTCTATCCCTTCCATGTCGAAGCTTATTCCATGATTTTTGTTTAGTGTTTTGACATGTTTGTGACACCGTTCGGGTGTGCCTTGGATTGACCATTCTAAGGGTAAAATTTTATATATTAAATGGATTTTTTATAATGATAATTTCATAATGGAAAGTACCATGTATACTCACCACTTGACCCACCTAAGGTAAGTTCTTCAATTGACCAAATTAAATGTGAATTACTGATAGGTTTCATGTCTGTAGCACCACATACCACATTAATTGAAGGTAGAAGAATGAACCTTAATTATTGAATATGACTTAAAAGGATTAAATGAAAGGTTGAATGCTACTTGAACTTATCTCACTAATTAAAGGAAAGTATTGAACCAACAGTTGCATGCTACTTGACCTTATCACACTAATGAAAGTCAAGGATTGAACCAAAAGAAATATTACATGACTTCATAATCAAATAGGAATGGATTGACTCGAGATCTCCTTGGATTCTGATCGAAGAATTCCATGATCACTTAAGAACCCCATTCTGATTCAAGGATACGACTTTGTTAGGTTTAGAACCACCAAGATCTTGATCCATGTCTGTTATTGGATTCCCAGTATAACACCATAGGATCCCTCCATATTATTACAGGATTCCTCGAATATACTCCTTGGATCCATTATTTACAATTAGGTTCCATGGTTACAGCACATAGGGCAATATATCTATTTAGACCCATCTTACCTTGGATGATCACCTTAGATTCGGTAGGCACCTTATTGCAGAATTCCTTGGAATTTTCTCATTGGATTACACTCTTATCCTTATCCAGGCTATAGTTACTACTGCGTTGGAAACCCCTAAGGTCTATGTGCCTTGGTTATTACCTTGGAATTTCATTATTAAATATCATTACAGTTTTCCTTGTTACAACTTGGAACCTTTACAATAGCTAACAGGTGACTTATTTATAAACTGGTAAAAATCAAATAATGAATTGTGGACATTTTTAGACACCAGTTGCGGGATGAACCAGGTACTTGGGTATTTAGTTACATTATACTATTTTACTTTATATATGCATGATTTCATACTATTACATTTCCATTACACGAGATGGATGTTATAGACACCATTGGTGGTGACCCATTGAGATTTATCTCACACCCTCTCAAGGCGATGTTTGGTACCCAGAGTATATTACATGGTTACAAGTGTTGAAAAAGGGAATCATATGGCTTCAAACACTTGATTACTTTCTATTTAGTATGGATCTTGATAGAAGAGGACTGAGTTGGAACTTGGGATGTTTTGAATAGTCTTTTATTTCCTTTATACTTTTTTGGAACATGTTATGCCTACTGTCTTGTATCCATGTTTTTAGTTTTCTAGTGACATGACATATCATCAGTTGTTGAATGTTATTTGAGTTGTTTCATTTATTTTCACTATTGTCCCTATTTTTTTATGTGCCTTCGGTTTACTTATATTACTTTCGTTACTTACCCCTAAGTTTATTGTTAGGTCCACAAGACTAGATACCCTGATAGGGGGGTGAATCAGGGTATGGAAAATTGAAACAACTTCCCCTTTTGATCTTGTTCTGTTGTTAAAAAAAATCTCTTCTCTCTCTCCTTCCCATTGCAGAGTATAAAATAATCTTAAAGAACGCATAGGACACATCAATTTTACTTGGTACACCCTCACTAGGCTACATCCAAGGAGCATACATTGGTGATGTGTCGATGTAACAAATCCACTAAAAGTGAACTGTTGTTTACAAGTTTGAATTAGACTCATTGTCCTTCCTGGTTTACAACCACTCACAATTTGAGAACTCGCTGCTCTCTCAACTGATGTGAGCTCACTGCTTCTTCAAAAGATCCACTCATAGTTTATAAACCTGTAGGTATCTTCATTATCACTAATGAATACATCCTCCATTGTATATAGATGCTCTATTGAAGTCCAAATTTCATCCACTAATAAATACCCCTTTTCCCCTAACCACTGGGCAACAACCTTTGGGAAATACCTTCACAAAGCACCGTACTTTGTGAAGATCCCAATTTCACAAAGCTCAAACAAGCCTTCGCAAAGTCCCTACCTCTTTTCAAAGCACACACCTTCGCAGAGCTTGCGGCCTCATGGAGCACACTACTTCGCAGATCTCATACTTCACAAATCTCAATCCTTCGCAAATATTAGGTCATCGCAGAGCTCAAGTCATCACAAAGTGACTTTATTCATGAAGCTCACTGAGCCAACGTGGAACACACCACTTTCACGGAGCTAGATTAGCTACTGCAAAGCTCCTATCTTTCATGAAGCACACTGCCTCTGAAAACTTCTTTTTCTTTCACAAATATTCTTACTCTGTGAATCTCCTTTTCAATTCAAGAGCTACAAATCTTTCTATGGAAAACTTTATCTTCTTCTCCTGAGGGGGTAGAGCTCTATTTATAGGCGATTCCACCGACTCGAGAACCTTTTGTTCCAAGTCAGTGCCACATCATCTCAAATCGTGAATCTCTGAAATTTCTAGAAAAATTATCTCTATATTGAGAAGCACCATGGTAATTTTCATATCGTAGAGCTCATCGTAATCATGGAGTGCTCTGTCAATTCCTTTGCACCCTCGCTGCAAAGCTTCGCCACAATTCTCTTCACCTATGTCGTTCACAAATCTCGTTGTAATCGTGAAAAACATCGTCAACATTCTTCATGTCTTAGAGAAAGACAAACCATGAAGCCTATCTTTTCAAAATTCATTCTTTTTCCATATTTTGATGATATCTTCAAGGAAATACACTTTTAGTGATGCTCGCCAAATCCCAAATTTTGGACCCCAAAAATTTGGCAAACACTGGAAAACAGCGCCACCTTGTATCTGTTTTTTTGTATCACCTCCAGATCATCCATTCCTTTTTCATGGTTCTTTATCAAAATGTATTGTCAAAAATATCTCTGTAACTTGACAATTCACCATGGAAACCTATTTTTTCAACAAACACAATCAACCCAAAAATGATGCAATGTTACCTTGAAGGATTGTTTCCCAAAAATATCCCCCTTTGGGTTTGTTGAAAACTCTTCTCAAAATGATTATCTACACTTTGATACCTCACTGAAGCCCCTTCCATCATCTACCACCATTCGCCTCTTGCGAGTTAGATAGTGACCAGAGATTCACTCACCACATAATCTAATCCCACATGAGCAATGCTCGGTGTGAGAAACAAGAGTAGTATGAAAAGTTCATCAATGAATCACTTTATTTCAGGAACCAATTTTTGATACCATATGGATACCAAAAAACTACTTTCATCACGAACCTCATCTGTCGTGATATCTAATCTTTGATCGATTACTTCAAGCATAATCAGATTTAAAACTCTCCCCCTATTTCATTGCTCTACCTATATCACTGCTCTAGCTGTCAGCTTCTCCTCGTGTCTTTGACTAAGAAATTTTCTCCCTTCTTTAGCCACAGTTTCTCCCTCTTTAGGAGTCACTATTCTCCCCCATTGTCGACAAACCCAAAGGTCACTCCTTTGTGGTCTGCAACATTGTAAAGAGAACATATTAGCACATTAGATAAAAACATACCATTCCTTGGGGAGATGGGGAGGTTTCACATCAACAATTTCTCAAGTTAGGGGATTCAACTGAACTCCTAGAGCCAATTGATGCCTCTAAAAATATTCTTTGGGTAAGGCCTTTGTCAGAATGTATGTAACTTGTAGCTCTATAGGCACATACTCCAACTTCACGATTCTGTGCTCAACCTTCTCCTTGATAAAATTATACTTTAACTCAATGTGATTTTTTCTTGAGTGATGGAGGGTATTTTTTCTGAGATTTATATCACTTGATTTATCACACTAGATTCTGATCGGAGACTTCACTTCCACTCCCATATCATCAAGCTGTTGTTTCATCCACATTGACTATGTTCATTCTTGAGTGGACGCAATATAATCAACTTCTTCATTGCTCAATGAAATGAAATATTGCTTCTTTCTCATCCAAGAAATACACAAACCATCAAGATAGAAAGCACCTCCTGATGTTGATTTCCTATCATCCACTGAACCGGAACAATTTGCATCTGTATATCGCAACAACTCTTGCTAATATTTTTCATTATATATCAAACCAAAATCCACAGTTACTTTGATATACTGAAGTATCTTTTTCACTGCAAGCATGTAGATTTCCTTGGGATTTATTTAGTATCGCTCTTATTGGAATGTGGAGAAAACAATATTAGGTCTCATCACTTTCAGTTATAGTAAACTCCCAATAATCTACCTATACTCTGTGATATTAACTGCCTTGCCATTATCATATTCTGATAATTTCATCCGGGTAGCAACTGGAGTCTTCATCTCCTTAGAATTTTCCATTACAAATATTCTTAGAATCTCCTTGGCATATTTGGATTGAGAAATTAAAGTTCTATTCCTTCCTTGTGACACCTATAAACCAAGGAAAAACTTCAGCTCTCCAATCATTGACATTTCAAACTCACTTTTCATGAATTTGGAAAACTGTCATCACTGTACTTCATCTGATCAGCCAAATATTATATCATCAACGTAAATTAGCACTATCATCCTTTGATTGCTGTTGTTGTTGAAATAGAGATTGTAATCAACTCCACCACACTGGAAACCAAGCTTCTTCAAATACTAATCAATCCTGGAGTACCATGCTTGTGGTGCTTGTTTCAGCCCATATAATGCCTTCTTTAGTCAACAAACTTTGTTCTCATCCTCATGAATGAGAAATCTAAATGGCCTCTTGATATACACTTCTTCCTCCAGAACCCCATTCAAAAATACAAATTTGACATCTATATGGAACACTTTTAACTTCTATTACACTGCAATGTCTAGGAATAATCTGATTGTTTCTAGCCTTGAAACCGGTGAAAATGTCTCATCAACAGATAATCTCCCTATCTAGGAGTATCATTTTCACACTAGTCATGCTTTATTTTGGATCATTGTCCCATTTTCATTCACCTTGTTATGATAGACCCATTTAGTCCCGATGATATTCTTATCTACTGGCCTCGAAACAATCTCCCACTTCTGATTCTTCTTAATCTGATCTAGCTCTTCATTCATAGCTTGAAGTTAGTTTTCATATTCAGTTACATCAGCAAAGAATTTAGGCTCTACTTGAGATAATAAATATATCTGTTGTAGTGATTTCATTCTTCTTGTCTGAACTGGAGATGATTGCTCACCAATTATCTGCTTCCTATCAATTTCAGCTCAACTCTTTGGCTTCTGTATAGATAGGGATTTTATTTCCTCATGCTCATCATTAGTATCTTCTTCTGAATCAGCATCAACCACTCTTTATCCCCCTATGTTTCTTTCCTCCTCATCACTTTCATCAGGAAATTGTTCACTATGCTGTTGAATTCTCTCTTTATTCTCCACTACAGTGACATCATTGATCTCAACTACTTTTCCTAGGATTTTTTTAAAACATTTGTATGGTTTTATTTTTCCTGGGTAGCTAAGGATATCCCCTCATCTCCACGTAACTCAAATTTCCTATGTTTTTTCTTGTTGAAAATGAAGCACCTACTTCCAAAGATTTGAAATTATTTCCCTGTTGGCTTATTTTTGTACCACATCTCATATGGAGTCTTTCCTTCCTTAGGACACAATAGAGCTCTGTTAGAAATATAGACCGATGTCAACACAGCTTCCTTCTAGAACTTCTCTAGTAGGTCTTTTTCTATAAGCATCATTCTATCCATGTTATTGATGGTCTTATTTATTCTTTCAACCACTCTATTATATTGGGGAGTTCTTACTAAGGAAAATTGATTCCTTATCCCATGTTTATCAAGATAGTCTTCCACCTGACTATTTTTGAATTCCGTACCATTGTCATAATGAAACTTCAGAATTTTCTATCCAAGAATCCTTTCGCACTCCCTCTGGTACTGTTTTAAGTAACTGAACACATCATACTTATAGAAAATAATAAATATCAATGCCATTATTATATATTCATCAAAAAAAAGAATGTATAACCTCTTTCTGTCAATTGATCTTGGTGTGATAGACCCACAAACATCAGCATTCACCAATTCGAGCACTCTTGTTGACTTATTTTCCTTTTCCTTATATGTATTTCTAATGAGATTCCCTTTTTGGCAGGCATCTCACGTGTGATAATGATCCCATGATAGCTTAGGGAGGTCTCTAGCTGCATTACACTTTACCAAATCTTCCAGGGATGATTGGCATAGATGACTAAGTCGTTTATGCCATAACTTTTTTTCTTCCTCAGTGGATAAAAAGCACATATATTCTTATCCACTTACCAGGTAGAGATTCCCCTTTATCCTTTATCCCTGTAGGATCATCGTACCATCTCTTCCCTTGATGAAACATGTCTTCTTGGTAAACTATATAGAATTCCAAGAGTCACACAGTTGATTGACGTTGAGAAAATTGTGACTGAGACCTTCTACAACCAAGACATCAACACGTCTTATCTCTTTGCCCACAAACTTAGCCTTTCCTGACCCAATAATCTTCAGCCCTTCATCATTTACAAACTTGAAAACTCCTTCTTTGTCATATTTTATACCTGTAACAATATCCTTATTTCCTGTTATATGGTATGTGCAACCACTATTAAGGATTCATACACCAGAACGGTCTGATGATTTAAGGGAAATTTCTGCAACCACTGCCTTCTCATCTCTCTTCTTCTTAATCCATGTCTTTGACTTCATACTCAGAGTGGATTGGAAATTATGATCTTACTTGGAGTATGATGGACCAGCTTCATCCTGCATAGCTGCAAAACAATTTTGTGTTTTCATCTCATTTGTTGATTCTATGATTTGTTGCTTGCAACTGCTTAGGTTCTGTTTTGTTATATTCTGTTTCATGACTGATGTACAGTATCTAGACATGTTCTCTAATCCTTCACACAAAAAACAATGTCCCTTAAAGGATGATCTATAATATTGATCTATGTTTGGCTGCCACTTTTGTTCTTATTCTCTTTGGTGTCTCTTTGTTATGGAACACACATACTGTGAACATCCCATCTTTCCACAGCAATAACACCTAATATATGGTTCATTTCTGCATGTCACCTCTAAACTTCTTGTTTCCACTTGGGATCTATGAATATTCTTATTCTTCTTTGTGCCCAAATCAACCTTCAATATTGTAATGGGTGCCTGTGATCTGACTTCAATTTTCATAGCTTTTTGTTTTTGGTCAAGCCCCACATCATCCTTAGCATCTGAACATAATTCATTTTTCCTTTCTATGGAACCACTATGTTCAACTTTCATTTTTTGGTTTTCTGAGTAATCTTCTTTCCTGATGTCACATTAGGAGTCAAGAGTTTTTCTTGATCCTTAACATTTTTTCGCAAACCGACAACTTCTTCTTCAAGTTATTTGATACGCTTTATTTGATCTTTCATTGAGTTATCCAATCCATCGATCTCCCTTTTCTATTCTTCAGACTTGATTTTATATTCATCAACATTTTCTAATCTCTCTGGCCTAGAAGACTTATGATTTTCAATTTCTTTTACCAGCTCAGACTTCTATTCTTCTTATTGTTGAATATAGAGTTTGGCATCATGTACCACCATGTTTGATTTATTTGTTTTTTCTCTTCAAACATCTATCTATTTAAGAGCTTCTTATAATTCAGATTCCATGTTGACTCTTCCTTTAATTTCTTATTCTTATTCATCAGCATTGGTTTCTTCCATATTTTAAGAACTACCGACAACTGCCACCATAGAATTCTCTCCCCTATCTATGCAGTTCTTTATCTCTTTAACCTTAGACTCATCTGAACTGCCACGTTCTTATGAGAGAAGATTCTTTTTCTTAAATAAATTTCTCTTGAATTGTTTATTACCTTTCACATAGGATTAAGTATTCTTCTTGGGAATTTCAATATCATCCTTATTATCTTCTTGAAACTTATTAGGGCACCTTGCAGAAAGGTGACCAACTTTTCCACGTCTAAAAGAAGCAAGTGGAAGTTTCCCTTTGATCTTTCCTTTTACTCTTTGAAGATTCGAGGAAAGAAATGACATCACCTCATCTATATCTTCTTATTTCTAAGAATCTTCAATGGTGAGCTTTTTCATAGCCTTTAATGAAACCTCTTTAGATTTCCCCTTTTCAACAGCATCGTTATCATCATTTCTTATTTCATATGCAACAAGGGTGTTGTGAAGGTTATCCAATGTCAGCTCTTTCGGGTCTTTATCTTCCAAAACTGAAACTTTCAGATTGAACCGTGGTGGAATTTTACTCAAGATGCACTTCACAATCTTTATGTCTTCAATAAATTCTCCAAGACCTCACATGTCTTCCACTACAACATTAACCCTATCAAAGAATGCATCAAGAGACTCATTTGGGTTCATTCTCAGATCTTTATACTTGTTCGATAACACTTTCATATTTACCTCTATGACCTTTGAATCTCCTTAATATATGTTCAATAGCTTCTCCAACATAGCATGTGATGTTTTGAATGACATCACCTTCGTATAGATAGCATTGTATAGGTCTTCCCCTAAATCATTGATTCCCTTGGCGTCAACATCTAATTCTCTTCACCTGGCTTCCGATAATGTGCCACTGTTAATATCGGTAGTTATTCCATGCATTTTTTCTGTGAACACATCCATTCTCAAAGATCGAAATTAGTGTTTCATCTGATTATTCCATAGCTGAAAATTGTTCCTGTCAAAGATCGAAATCCCTTTGTCGTTGGTGACCTCCATTTGAGAGAGAAACGCTGATATCAACCTTTCCCTATAATACCAATTTTTAGGTCCACAAGGCAAGATACCCTGAGAGGGGGGCGAATTAGGGTATGAAAAATTAAAACAACTACCCCTTTTGATCTTGTTTTGTTTTTAGACAAAACCCTCTTCTCTCTCTCCTTCCTGTTGTAGAGTATAAAAGAATCTTAAAGCATTCATAGGACAGATCAATTTTACTTGGTTCACCGTAACTGGTCTACATCCAAGGAGCATACACCGATGATGTGCTGATGTACCAAATCCACTATAATCGCACTGTTGTTTACAAGTTTGAAGTGGACTCACTGCCCCTCTTGGTTTACAACCACTCACAATTTGAGAACTCCCTGCTCTCTCAACTGAAGTGAGCTCACTGCTTCTTCAAAAGATCCACTCATATTTTATAGACATGTAGGTCTCTTAATTATCACTAATGAATGAATACTCCACTGTATGTAGATGCTCTATTAAAGTCTAAATTTCATCCACTGATAAATACCCCTTTTCACCTGACCATTGGACAATAACCTTTGGGAAATACATTCTCAAATCACCCTACTTCGTGAAGATCCAAATTTCACAAAGCTCAAATAAGCCTTCGCGAAGTCCCTACCTCTTTGCAAAGAACACACCTTCGTAAAGCTCGCTACCTCACAGAGAACGCTACTTCGCAGAGCTCATACTTCACAAAGCTTAAGCATTCACAGAGATTAGGTCGTCGTAGAGTTCAAGACATCTCAAAGTGACTTCCTTCGTGAATCTCACTGAGCCAACACGGAACACACCACTTTTGCGGAGCTAGATCAGTCACCACGAAGCTCCTATCTTTCATGAAGCACACTGCCTATTTGAACTTCATTTTCTTTCATGAACCTCTATGCCTCATGAATCTCTTTCACAATTCAATATCTATGAATTTTTATATGGAAAACTCTCTCTTCTTCTCCCGTGGGGGTCAAGGTCTATTTATAGGCAATTCCACCGACTCAAGAACCATCCACGCCAAGTGAGTGCCACGTCAGCTCAAATCGCAAAGCTCTGAAATTTCCTCTGAAATTCTCTATATATCACAAAGTAACACAACAATTTTTGGATCATGGAGCTCATCATAATCGTGGAGCACTCCGTCAATTCCTTTTCACCCCTGTCACAAAGCTTCACTCCAATGCTTTCCAACTTTTTCATTCGTGAAGCTCGTCGTAATCTTGAAGAACACCGTCAACATTCTTCATGCCTTCACAAAATATAAACCATGAATCCTTTATTTGCAAAATTCATTCCTTTTTATATTTTAATGAGATCTTCAAGGAAATCCACTTTTCAAGATGCTTATAAAATCCCAAATTTTGGACCCCAAAAATTTGGCAAACACTGGAAAATGGTGCCACCTTGTATCTGTTCTTTTGTATCACCCCTAGATCATCCATTCCTTTTTTTTTTGTTCTTTTTCAACATGGATTGTCAACAAAATCTTTGGAACCTGACAATTCACCATGGAAACCTTCTTTTTCAAAAAACACAATCAACCCAAAAATGATGCAATATTACCTTGATGGATTTTTCCCCAACATTTCTATTCACCTATTGCACTAAACTTTGGTAATGAGGGCATAGTCTCCCCACAAACACACCCTAGGTCCTCACTACTATTCAGTAGCCTCTGGAGTTCGGGGAGATACGCTTGAGGCCAGATGTCCCACTAGGCTTAGGGCACCCATTGAGTGGCATCCTGGTTTGGGATGTCACAAAGTGGTATCAAAGGTGGTTTTTTGTTCTTACTTTACTATTTGGGGACAATATATTGGAGATTAGGAATTCTTGGTACTTGGTTATAAGTCGTTCTTGGGCATCATGAACCCATGTTTGGGGTAAAAACCAATTTTCCTAAATTATAAATGTTGTTATTCTTTTTCCTATTACAATTGACATTATTTCACCATTGGGTGATGCACATGCTATGTGGAGTTGTTAATTTTTACTCTGATTGAGAATTAATTTCATCCTTAGACCAATGATATGAGGGAAAGGATCATTGTTACATGCATCATTATAGGCACCTATAATTATCATGTCATTCATATTGTCATACCATATAAGTCCATTTCACTGCTTTGCATTGCTTGATATGCCTGTGATTGTTGAGTGATGATGTGATTGTTAGCTTATTCTTGTATTACTCTTGGTTGCGATTGGGTGATTTTCTGTCTCAATTCATGAGTTGTATGGGCCCTCAAGGGTTGGGATGAGTAATTTACCAAGTCGATCCATTGCACTATAAATAAATGGGTGTTGTTTCTAGTGATAGGTGTATGGGAACTGATTCACCAGAAATGGATATCCATTATAAAGTGAAACATGAATTATAAAATGAAATGGTTGTGCATCCTTATCCCACCTTTTCATGTTTATGAATGGTAAAGGGCTGAACCTATAAATTAAATGTAAAATGAAATGAAACTTATACTTGATAACTTACCAATACATGGCCATATAAGTGGGTAGTTGGGGTAGTATTCCTTGGGTAGTGAGTTTTCTTGGGTTCAGCTTCCGCTAGTGATGATATCTTTCTGCTAAAGTCTATTCTAAGGCATCTTCTTAGTAATTATAGACCAATGATACCATGATATCCTCGCATCGTATGTCAGGAGGGTGGTGATGGCCATGCTCCAGACATGGTGGGCCTTGAGATGCATGTCTTACCTCTAGTAGTTCCACTCAATGCACCACCTATTGTACCTGATTTTGGAACTGATGACCAAGTTTGTGATAGTTTACTACATCTGATGTAGTCCATGCATGGTTCTCTGAGGATTGCACACATGATGGCTGATCTGACACATCAGTTCCATTAGCAGCATCCTTTTACTTTCTTAGGGTATGGTGGTCTACAGGCTGCTGATTCTTGGATAGAATCCACTCTATCTATCCTTGAGTATCTGAAAACACCTCCATAGTGGAGGGTCAAGCTTTCCACATACATTCTTCAGGATTTGTCCAAGTGTTGGTTTTATGTGATTACCTAGGTCGGTCGTCATCAGGGCATGTTATGGTTTGATGTCTAGACTTCCTTATATGATTAGTTATTTCCTCAAATGCCGAGAGCTGACAAAGCCAGAGATTTCATGCATCTCAAACAAGTTTTTATGTCAATTATGGAATATTCATCACATTTCAAAAAGTTTCAATGCTTCGCACCGCTTCTAGCCGGCGATGAGCTTTCGCGTGCTGGATACTTTGAGGATGGGATTGTGTACACCATCTGTATGTAGGTGAACATATTTCACCTGCCAACTTTCTCTATAATAGTCAATTAAGATCTTATCAATGAGCACAACCTAAGGGATGGAAATAGTATCGGGTTTAATGGATCAGTGTCGTGTTTGGCCAGTAGTTCTTCCGGTGGCAGGAAACATTCTCTCGAGGTTTCTCGTCAGGGAAGTGACAAATAGAGTTTCTATTTTGATAGCTCTTTGTTGTGTTATCAGTGTGGATGATGGGGGAATTTGAAGCCTCATTTTGATAGAGACCCAATGGAGTGTCGGGATTGTGGTCATATGGGGCATCTTCAGTGTTTATGTAGGTCCTTTCCACCAACTTCGAGTAGAAAATGATCTACACCAGCTCTGCCTTCAGGAGTGAGTTCTTTTACACCGTGTTAGGTGGGGATTTGGAATAGAACCAGTAGGTTTGGACAAGGAGGAGGTCATGGTAATGGTATCCAGACCCCTGATTACCAGTAGCACCAGCAGAGTTACATCGGTTTCATAGGTCGTGGATCAGGCCAGTTGAATGCACTATAGCCGATACCCGAGGATCAGGCTGCGAGACCATCTACAGTATGAGGTACTATTCTTGCGGCATCTATTATAGTATCTTCTTTATTTGGTATTGGTTCTTTAAAATCTTTTATCTCTTTATCCAATGTAGAAAGTCTGAGACTAGAGATATAGTATCACTATGGTGTAATGACCCTAGATACGTCGTTAGGGGTATGAACAAAGGGAATACACTAGTGTAAGGATTTTCCACTTGAGTTAGGTAGTTACCCTTTCTTATGGAATCTATTTTTTATTGATACAATGGTCTTCGATGTTATTCTCATGATGAACTGGTTGGTTCACTATCACTCTTTTGTAGACTATTATCATCATAGGGTATCTATTACATCACCAGAGGGTAGCAGTTATCTACATAAGGGAGAGTGGGAGGTTTATGCTGGTATAGATGGACTAGAAAATCATAGTCTACGAAGAGTGACTGACCAGATCGCAAATCTCTTCATGGAGGATCATGGTTTACACCAAACTAATTTCCCTCCAGTAGTTAATCATTTCACGGATGTATTTCCTGATGAATTTTCTGGATTACTTCTTGAAATAGAGGTAGAGTTTACGATTGAGTTTGTTCTAAGAGAATCTATCATGTTCATTCCTCCATATATGATGGCACCAATAGAGCTTTAAGAGATCAATCGACAGTTATAGGATTTAGAGTCCAAAGGCTTTATACATCCCAGTATATCCTCTTAGGGTTTGCACGTGCTCGTTGATAAGAATGAGGATGGAACCTTACGTCTATGTGTGTATTAAAGTTTTTTGAACCATATTACGGTCAAGAACCTATATCCACTTCCTCGAATAGATGATCTCTTTGACCATCTCTGAGGAGAAAAGTTATTCTCTAAGATCGACCTAAGATCTGGTTATCATCAAGTGCGAGTAAAAATATCATACATACCTCATACAGCTTTTTTATAGTAGGTATGGTCAATATGAGTACCTTGTTAGGGCATTCGGTCTTATGAACATGCCTGTTGTTTTCATGGTTCTGATGAATAGGGGTTTCACCCCTATTTGGACTCTTTTTTTAATGGTCTTTGTGGATGACATCTTGTTGTATTCTCACATTCATTGTGACCATTCCAAAAATATTGAGATCATTCTAAGTACACTGAGAGAGCATCAAATTTACACCAATCTTGCTAAGTGGCACTTCTAGATCGATAAAGTCCACTTATTAAGTCATATAATATTGGAATTAGGATTATTTGTTGACCCAAAAAAAGTTAGTGTTGTAGTTTACTAGGAGCATCCCAAAAATGTGTTTGATATACAGAGTTTCTTAGGGCTGGCTGAATATTACATAAATTTCATATAGGACTTTTCCCACCTTGATTCACCTCTTACTTATCTTAAAAAAAAGGGTGTCAAGTTCTTGTGGTCAGAAGCATGTGAGAAAGCCTTTAAAGAGATAAAATGGTGGTTGGTCTTAACACCTATTTTGATTCTTCTAGATCCTGGAGAAGGTTATAACATCTTTTGTGATGCATCAAGAATCGGCCTACGAGTAGTGTTGATGTAGGAGGAAAAAGTTATTTCATATGGATCTCAGCATCTGAGGCCTCATGAGAGAAATTACCAAATTCATGACCTTGAGCTAGTAGCAATTGTCCATGCCTTATGATGCTGGAGACGCTATCTATTGGGTGAGTTATTTGTGGTGTACATGGACCACAAGAGCCTCAAATATATCATTTCACAGCATGAATTGAACCTCAGACAATGGATATGGGTAGAATATCTACAATCCTTTTATTTTGAGATTTTCTACAGGCTTGGGAAGGAAAATGTGGTTACATATTCACTAAGTTGGAAAACTCAATCACAGGCCATATGAGAAGCCAGTGATGAATGGAAGTTAATGGCCCTCTTTTCTGAGCTGCATCTAGAATTTCATGAAAGTAATAAGCAATCATACCTCTCATACTTGACAATTACCTCTTCCCTCCTTGAGAAGGTGATGGGTAGACAATTTTCAGATCCTAAAGGCTTGGTTCTTCATGAGATTATATCAGGAGATAACCTACCTCGAGATTGGTATATGGACAAAGACGATGTCCTATGTCTATTTGGACATATCTTAGTTCCTAAAGATATGATATAGGAGTTGACGGAAGAGTCCCACACCTCTCAGTGGGAAGTTCATCCATCCATCTCGAATATGTATCGAGACATGCAACACCAGTATTGGTGGCCCGGGATGAAACATCAAATTTTAGACTTTATCACTAGGTGTTCCACCTGTTGGCAAGTGAAGATGGAGCACCAGAGACTTGTGGGGTTGTTACAGCCGCTTCCAATCCAAGAATGGAAATGAGAAGACGTTGCTATGGAATTCATAGTTGGCTTACCCAGGTCACTAAGTGGTATCGATGCTATATGGGTAGTTATTGACCAACTAATGAAATAAAACCACTTCATACCTATTCGGTAGACTTTCTCAGTTGATGAGTTGGAAAGATTGTATGTCTGTGTGATTATATGATTATATGGGGTTTCATGTACTATAATTTTAGATAGGGATTCTCATTTTACATCACGGTTTTGGAAGGGATTACAGAAAGTTATGGGAACGTAGGTTCTTCTAATAAAATCTTTTCTCCCTTATATCTATAGAAAATTATAATAGACAATATAGGTTCTATAGGACATTCTCTGAGCATGTGTCCTTAATTTCAGCAGTTCATGGGATAAGCATATCCCTCTCATCGATTTCTCTTATAATAATAGCTTTCAGGCTATAATTCAAATGGTTCCTTTTGAGGACAAGTATGTTAGGTCATGCAGTTCACCCATGTGCTGGCTAGGGGTGGGTGAGGTAGCCCTACTAGGTCCTCATCTCATTCAAGAGACATCATTGTAGGTTCATATTATCAGGAAGTGTATGATTACTGCTCGGTCTGGACAATAATATTATTTTTATCACCATCAATGACCTATTGAGTTTGAGGTTGGGGATCATGTTTTTCTTCGAGTATCTCCTAAGCTAGGGAATAGATGGTTACGGAAGCAAGGAAAGTTGTCACCTCATTATATAGGGTTATTTTAGATTTTGGATAATGTCGGTCTAGGAGCCTATCTGTTACTACTACCTCAGATGTTTCATTCCATGCATGACTTCTTCCACATTTCACAGATTCTTCAGCATCATGACAACCCATATCATACTTTTGATCCTGAGAAAGTTGATTTATATGTTGATGTTACCATTGTGGAGTATTCAGTATGCGTCATTGATCGGAACACGAAGGAACTCCAAGGCTAGTCTATCCCTATAGTATAGGTGCTATAGAAGCATGGTCGAGTACAAGATGATACTTGGGATAGGGAATTCAACATATACTCCCAATGGCTAGATTTTTTCTCAGACAGTGTTTATCTACACTTGGCAGTTGAACTCAAAGATTAGTTCTATTAAGGGGGGAAGACTGTAAGAACCTGGTTTTTCACTCAGGTATGGATCCCTTAAATTTTAGTCTAAATATTTACTTTGGACCTAATATGGATTCCCAATAGGTTAGAAAAGATTTATTGGGTGTCCGGGGAAATTTCAGATCCCAAACCCCATCTTTTTGGGGAAATTGGCCATGTTGCACGGTTAGAGCACGATTGGTGCACGGTTTGAGTAACCGTGTAGATTGAAATTTTCAAACAAAACCACTTATCATGGTTTCCACATGACTGTACAGCCTAACTGTGAACATTCCCCTCCTTCTCAGGTAACCATGCACATTTTTTGCATGGTTTGTAAAACCGTGCATAGGCCATTTTTGGGGGTAAAATGCGCAAATTGCCCTTAATGATCTAATTAGAACCCCTCTTCCCCCCTAATCCTTATTTCAGTGGGATTAATCTATTTCTATCTCATTTTGGGAATTTTTGAAGATCAAAGTTATGGATTCAAATATCTCCTTCATCAGGGATACGATCGAGATTTTGTTTGTCGCATTGGATGTGCAATAGTAAGTACTCGAGTCCTCTTGAGATGTCCTCCTCTCTTTCTCTCGACCTATATATTGGGGTATGAGTGTTTTTATATTTTTCTTAGATCTACTCCAATCCGAGCCAAAATAAAGGGCCTATATAAATTTATAAGTATCGTACAACCCTAATGTGGGTGGTCTATAACACATCCCTCAAGTTCGCTGATTTTGGATTTGTCATGTGGGGCCCACTGATTTCATTGGATGTCGTTAATAGAATTTATATGTCATGATTATAATCATTATAACTATATGGATATTCTCTTTCCGTATATTTGAATAATTTTTGGTGGTTATGACCATAAATCCATCCCTTCCATGTCGAAGGTTATTCCATAATTGTTTTTAGTGTTTTGACACGTTTTTGCCACCGTTCGGGTGTGCCTTGGCTTGACCATTATAAGGGTAATATTTTATATATTAAATAGAATTTTTATAATGAAAATTACATAATGGAAATTACCATGTATTATCACCACTTGACCCACCTAATGTAAGTTCTTCAATTTACTGGATTAAATGTGAATGATTGATAGGTTTCATGTCTGTAGCACCCCTCACCACATTAATGGAAGGTAGAGGAATGAACCTTAATTATTTAATATGCCTTAAATGGATTAAATTAAAGGTTTTATGCTACTTGACATTATCAAAATAATGAAAGTAGAGGATTGAACCAATGATTTCATGCTACTTGACCTTATCACACTAATGAAAGGCAAGGCCTGAACCAAAAGAAATATTAGATGACTTAATAATCAAATAGGAATGGCCTGATTTGAGCTCGCCTTGGATTCTAATTAGAGGATTACATTATCACTCAAGAACCCCATTCCGATTCAAGGATATGGATTTCTTAGGTTGATACCCACCTAGATCCCAATCCTTGTCTATTCTTGGATGCCCGGTATGATATTGTAGGATCCCTCCATATTATTACACGATTCCTCAGATACACTCCATGGATCTAGCATTGACAAGTAGGTTCCATGGTTACAACCTAGAGGGCCCTGTCTCTGATTATCTCCATATTACCTTAGATGATCACCTTGGATTTGGTATGCACCTTATTGTGGAATTCCTTGGAATATGATCCTTGGATTACACTATTATCCTTATCTAGGATATAGTTACTACTAAGTTGGAAACCCCTGAGGTCTTTGTTGCCTTGGTTATTTCCATGGAACTTCATTATTAAATATCATTACAGGTTTCCTTGTTACAACTTGGAACATTTGAAAATTATAACAGTTGAATTATTTATAAACTATTAAAAATCAAATAATTAATTGTGTACATGTTCAAACACCAATTGAGGTCTGAAGTAGATACTTGGGTATTTAGTTCCATTGTACTATTTTACTTTATATATACATTCTTGAATACAGTTACATTTCCATTACATGGGTCGTATGTTAAATACATCATTGGTGGTGGCACACTAATATTTATCTCACACCCTCTTTGGGTGTTGTTTGCTACCCGTAGTATATTACATGGTTGCAGCTATTGACAAAGGGAACTATACAGCTTCAAACACTTGATTGCTTATTGTTTATTATGGATCTTGATAGAAAAGGATCGGGTTGGAACTTGAGATTATTAGGATAGTATTTTATTTCCTTTATACTTTTTTGGAACATGTTATTCATGCTATCTTGTATTCATGTTTTCAATTTATCTAGTGACATGACATGTCATCAGTTGTTGAATGTTATTCTAGTTGTTTCAATTATTTTCACTATTGTCCCTATTTTTTGTGTTCCTTCTATTTACTTATATTGATTCTATTATTTAACCTTATGTTTATATTCACCTGTTATGCTAAACTTTGGTAATGAGGGCATAGTCTCCCCATAGACACACCCTAGGCCCTCACTGCTAGTCGGTAGCCTCTGGCGTTCAAGGAGATGTGCTTGAGGACATCTGGCCTATAGGGCTCTGGGCACCCATTGAGTGGAATCTGGGTCAGAGACGTCACAATGTTGGGGGAGTATTATAAGGGAATCCATTTATTGGGGATAATTACATAATATCTATAATGGTGGATTTATGTTCTCTATAGATTATCAAGGATAATAATCATTATGGTGGGGATTTTTTAATGACCTGCATCATTATAGGTTGTGAAATTTTGAAGAAATTTTAATTTTTGGTCTCGTCGTAGGGGATGTTTGTAGAATTAATATTTCAAGGGTTACAACATCTTGAGAATATTTTTTTGGAAATGGTTAGAGGTCCATGATATTTATTGGGTTCTCAAGTGAATATCGAAGGAAGATCGAGGTGACCCTTTGTGAGATTATTGGTTTAAGATGGCACATCACACTATGATGGGTGTAGGTCATTAAATGGATATGGTTTAGTGGGGGATGGTTGTTCCATGGTCAAGGGAATCATGGTGTGGTGGATTTTTGTGTGGGTTGTGTTTATGGAAAAAAACCTTTTGTTTGGGTGTCATGAGTAACTCTTTATAGACATGACCATCTCAATTACATGATGTAAAATAAATATTGAATTATAATAAATTCTCAAGACCTTTTAGGTTAATATTTTTATATAATTAGAATAAAACATCAACTAAAAAATCTCATTCCATTATCAACTAATAGATATTTTTTACAATATATAAGAAACTGCTTAATCCCTAACAAGTATTCAATATTTCCTACAAATTCTCTACACAAGTTACTTATTTAAACACATCATATGTATTAATTTTATTCCTAACCTATGGAAATGTAAACATAAGAAAGAGGTGAGATATATTTTCTCTATAAGGGTAAACGTAAGTGATAAAAATAAAACATCATAAGTGAGAAAAAGATAAGAATTTGTGCATAATAAATATAGATAAAGAAATCAAACACAATAAAGAAAATATTATAAGACATGAGTTGTGGAAAAAAACATATAATAACATGTTAAATAAATCAAGTGAGTGTGGAAACATGAGTAAACAAATATGACCAATGAGATCATAAGTGTCATAAGAATAAGAATAATACTATATCAAAAACATTAACATAGGAAAAAATCACCATCGTGGGTTAGAAACTTGTACCCAAACTTACAAGACAACTTAATTATGCTTGTTTATACATGTCTCATGAGATATAACCATTTAAAAATGAAATAGAGGAAATTATAGGACCCCGCTCATTATTCATCCATACTTACATGAGCCACTTAAAATCAATCATTCATCGTATCATAATTATACCATGGAAAGAAATGGGTTTTATATCCTTTTCAAAAGGAAACACATAAATAAATCATTCATAATTCCATAAAAAATAATAACAAGCTAAACCCATGGGAAATAAATTGGTATCCAAAGATATTTAGTAACATTCTCAGAAAATACCATTCAATAAAGATAATAAAACATATGGTATTTACACCATAGAGATAAAGAGTATAAATTTCCCCAATAAATAAACTTATGCATCTATATAAACACCATTCAATCAAAGGAAATATATAATTTTCACAATGGAAAGACATTGGAATAAAAATCATAAAAATTCAAAATCCCTTTCAACTTTGGTATCCTTTGAGTGAAGACCATTTAAAATAAAACATGATATAGATATTAAAACCTGCATGAATTAAATGAATATGGTAAAATACATTCATTAAATAGTAATCATTACATATCAAATATATCATAGTTCACAATAAGAAATATGACTCTAGAAATTATAGTTGACATAAAGAACCCCTTACCTTGTTTACACACTTAGCTAAAAGTTCTCAAACCTCCTATAAAAAAACATAAATATCTTAATATTATATTTTATAAACTTATTCATTTAGATTATATTTTATATAATTTAATTATGATAATTTATTATGAATATATTATTTAGTTATAGATTATTGTTACCATTAGGTGTTAGTAACTATAATTGTTTCACACATTATTCATGAAGTTGATTTCATTACCCATTATTTGATACCAAGTTCATAATTCCTATATAAGATAATTTAATATAATATATAAATTATATTTAATTATAAATATATATTATATCATCCCATAAGTTTTTTAATTATGTTGCATCATAGTGGAATCTTGTCGGATTATTTCATAAATTTTAGTGATTGAAGATGATATTTGAATAATTAGTTAAATAATTAATATAACCTTCCAAAAACAATAGAAAAAAATAATTATTTTATAATTAAATTATAATATTATTATTATTATTTATGTTTCAATAGTCATCCATCATATAGTTTTATATCATTGTTCAAGTAGGTGGTTAGACCAACCCAAACTTAAACATACTACAATTCGATGGGTGAGTATGGTTAAGAAATAATTTATTTTAATAGAATATCATTATAAAATAATAATAATAAAATTATTTAGATTTTTTTAAGTTTTTTAATCATATTTTAATATTTTTTTATAAATATTTAAAATTAGTATGAAAAATAAAAAAAACATTTCTTCATGGAGGTGGTAGTCCGCACAATGCATGATTAACGTTTTTATTTCCTAATTAATGAGTGATAATGAGGTGGATTACAATTTTATCTTCATAATCATAATTATATTTCATATTTCATATTTATTCTTCAATTACATACTTATAATGAGTGAATACATATAGTGTTGAAAAATAGAAGACGTCGCTTTGTGGTGGTTGTAGTCTTCACAAACGCATGATTGATGCTCTTTTGTTTTTATAAGGGGATAGAAAGGAATTAATAATAGATGTATAATTAATATAATAACATTTAAATATAATAATGATACTGATTTCATTATATTAATATGGTTATGATAAGTTTTTAATGGATATAATAATACAAAACGATTAATGATTAAGTAATACTCACTTTGGGCCTTGAGCATTCACTTGAAAGTATCCTTGGAAATGAAGGTATTAGGATATATTATGGTGAATATGGGATTTATTAAGTTAAATTGAAATATATTATAGGTAAATTGGGATGGGTTTCAAGAAAATGTTTAAGGGTATGTGTATATTTGAGTGGGTGGAAGTGGTCCCCTTTTATAAGTAAATAAAAGGGAACTTTTGTGAACACCCATTATTTTTCAACAATATAATAAAACTATTCAAGGTTAGATGGTTAAAAAGTGATAAATAATGGATTTTTAGGTTATATAAGGTCAATAAACCCTTTAATACTCGTTTTCACACAAGTTTTAACCATGTTTCAAGTCATTTACCATTAGGATTTTACATTTTAGAATTTTCATTTTTACCTAGGTAAGTGGTTTTTAACTAAGTAATTTATCCTTTACTTAAAATATATGATAAACACTCTTCCAAAATATGGGTTTTTAGAACCAAAATTTAATATTAATTTAATCTAATTCAATTTATAAATAATTGAAAAATATTTTTTAACTTAAAACATTTTATGTATAGAAAAACTATTTTTGTAGAAAAAAGATGTTGTAACCATTATGTATACTTAATCTTATTTTGCATTGATTTAAAATTAAATTTGTACTAATATAATTATATATGTATATAAAATAATATTATAATAATTATTTAAAATATATTAATTTAATTTATTATATAAAAATTACACCACATTGATAAAACAATTCTTTGAAAACAATGCTTTCTTAATTAACATGATCATTAACTTTAATCTTAGTAATATCATTTTTATGCTCAGAAATAAAATTAAATTTATCAACTAATATGTAATTTTTTTTCTCAAATATGAAATCCATTTTTTAAAATTTAGTTAAGTGATAAAATCTAATTTTTAATTTAAGTGCATATAAATCGTTTTTAGTGTGAAATATTACTTGAGTTTCAAAAATGTTAAATATGTGTTTTATAAATTGAACATGGTATTTTTAAATTATTTTTATTACTTATTAAATATGTATCTTTTATGGGAAAAAATGTTTCATGAACTTTTTTATTATTATTATATCATAAAAGTGATAGTTTTTAGCAAAATTGGACTTTTCACTATTCACTTAAAAATAAATTATTTCATAAAAATATCAAAAATTCACCAAAATATTATTTTAACATTATTAATAAAAATATAAATTTAATTTTAAAAAATTAAAATTATAATATTTATAAATTTTTATTTTAAATGAAAATACACTATATAAATAAAAACAGATTTTGTTGAAAACACCCTTTTAAAACGTTAAGTATTCTTAATCCTATTTTTTATGCATTTATAATTGCTTACAATATTTTTTTATGTCATATTTTTTATTATTGTTATAATTTTATTATAAAATATTTCTTTTATTGTTTTAGTTTGATGTTTTTTTTTTTGAACAATCTCTTTACATGGTGTTTATTTAATGGAAAAAACTATATAGTAAAATCATGGATCATACATCCCACCTAAATAAATTGCATCTTCAAATTTTTAATTACAACTCATTGATGAAATTAGGAGACGGTATTCTTAATATATTTTTCATTTAGGATATAACTCCTAATATGACATCTACCTTCTCTTATGTTTTATTATGTTAATTATCATTCCTTAAACAACATTAATCATTCATACAATCATATACTCAAGTTTTTATATACCCTAATTCTGTATTCTTTAAAATATACCCTTCCTAAAACCATCTGAATCTACAAGAAATTAAACCATATGGAAACCATATATTCTTTAATAAATTAACTCTACATTTAACCCTCAAATGGTATTAACAATTTGTTATTAAGGTCACGCACTAGTCAATATATATCGTAATCCCAAATATGTTATAAAATTCACCAAATTATCATGGATAATTTTTATATTAATTTAATAATAAATTCCAAGGTTATAAATATTATCTAACTCACTTTTCTCAAAATCAATCATCCTTTTAAACATAATGGTTACTCATCCATTAATAATGTGTTCTTCAATAGTTATCCCCAAAAATATAACATTTTTATAAAATAACTTTTCATGGTTATTTATAACATTTAATATATGTTTTAAAACATTTAAAGAAAAACAACTAAGGAAAAACCATATATGTTTCACATAATCCTCATAAATTTAGGAATATACTATAATTTCATAGATAAATATCACTCAATAATGAAAATAGATAATAGTTTCAAGATTTAATTTTTAATTTTTATTAAGATATCAAACCCACTATCCTAGTTATGACTAGAAAACTCACATTTTCCATGATAATCATAATATACTATTAATCTTAACCATTTCATTTTTATCTTGTATTCAGTTATAAGACATAGTGGTTTCAAGATATATAACTTTCTCAGATTCATCTTTATGGTCCTATTTCAATAAAATACTAAAACCAAAATGGTTATGATAATGTCAGAAAAATGAATATGAAAACTTCAATTAAAAGATGTCTTCCCCCATAAAACCTTTATTTTTTAGACATGATACTATCAGTTCAGCCTATGACTCTATTCAATACTTGGTTATACATGGTCATTTTCTTACTTGGATCTCAATCCAAATTAGTTAACATCATACTCCAATCCTTCATAATTGCTTATAATGAAAATGTTATTTTCCATAGAATATCCATCTAGAGTGTATATCCAGGTCTATAGTCTTAGGCCTACTCATTGTGAAATAGAGTTAATATTTATTTGATACTCAACCATCCTTTTTTGGTGTGATTACTATAATATACCACCCTATCTCACTCTATGAACGGTAGTTATACTAGTTATCCACATGACCCCATGCTCACCTCCCCATACACCAGAGGCTACTGATTAGTAGTGGGGGTCCAAGGTGGTATTGTGGGTATATTATACCCCCTATATATGATTATGTAGTGACAATAAAATAAAATAACACAATACACTATAGTAAATAATCATAAATATGAAGTAATGAAAGTAAACAAATTGAATAATAAATTAAATACCATAAATTCCAAAACATTCGTGCAATACAAACACTAACCATCCACTAGGATGGTAACATATACATACCAAAATAAAATAAATAAAACAAAATGGATCCCATATATCTCTAAGACAAACCTTATCTGGTATTTTAATACCATTTGAGTTATCTTAATTGACCATGATATCCTGAACCTTAGCCCAATTCATTCCTACAACCAAGTGAATATCTGCTCGAGTACCCAAGTACAATGGTGGCCCGAGTAGGGTGTGAGTACAAAATAAAGTATGGTTCCACCAACATGGTCTCATAACAACTTAAATATGTCATGATATGTGAATGATATGTGCTCAGATAAAATAAAATAAATAACTTCCAAATAATTCATAAAATAACCATTTTTAAATTTTTAGGTGCGTGACCCCAATCGACTATACTGGCTTCATCCAGTTTCATAGTGCCTTGGAGTACATCATGAAGACCATGCATACTAAGTAACATGTGGGATCCCAATCCATCTCATACCCATCCAATCCTCATGACTTTAGGGGTCCATTCCATTCCATCCTTATCCCGATCTCCAAATCCATGGAAGCTCTTATCATATCCTCACAACTCTAGGGATGAGGAGTATGATAACCCTATCAAAATATCTAAATCCATGAGCTCTTATCACATTCTAAAAACTCAAAGGACAATGCTTATGGTATCCCTATCTTGAGATTAAAATCCATGGAAAATCCTATCATCTGGGCTCATAATCCAAGGTAGATCATATCAAAAAGGTTGAAAATCCATGGCATCCCCTATTATAAATTGAGATCCTAATCCAAGTCATATCCAATCATTGAGCTCTATATCCATGGTATATCTCAACCATAAATAGCTCAAAATGTGCTATCTTATCCATACCATCTCCAAATCATGGAAACCCAACTGTATTTCGTCATCCCCGAGGGAACATCACATGACCTTCTAAGAAGAAACACAGAGCTGGCCAAATTCCCATGCCCATTATCACTATCTACAGCCCCTCGACCTCACTATTCAAGCACGGGTTCCACAAATAAACCTGGTACCATCCAATGCACACCCGCTCAGGGTTGGTCTATTAATGGGGAACCCACTAGGCCCCCACAATATTAGTACAGTAGAGGCACCCATGCATGGTTCCTCGGTCTCATTTACAGTCTTGATTCAACACTTGACACACCAAGCCATTTCATCCCTTGATTTCATTAACTCGTTAGCATGAAATTTCTAACTACATAGGGTCTCACCATATAGGCAACTATCTAGTAATGGCACGTGGCCCATCTCATTCCTCAAGGTCCCTCTAGTTTGGTCCACCCACCCAGCCAGATCCTGGTTTACCTAATCTCTTACCATCTATTCCTATGCAAGGTATGAAAACCCACATAAGGTCTCTCCTTACCCCCCAAGTATTATAGAGTCCAATTGGTATCTCACAGTCTAGCTTGGCCCTCTTAGGCTAATCGTTTCAAGTAACATTATCCCCTTCCTTGAGAGGTGGTATTAGAATCCTACACTAGGTCCACTAAGTCTAGGTTGTATTGGACACACCTCTTTAGAGGTCTAGAGACCACCTACAATCTCAATGGTCTTGGCCTCAACCACTAGTGGCTGAGGTGTCAAGCTAGCGCATAGGGGTTGTTCATGACCCCTAGAATTTATCCATTTTAATTAAGAAATTTAATTTAATTAAAACAATTCATTTAATTAAATTAACCCTATACATCACCCTCAATGGAAATCCCAAGAATCCCCATGCAAAATAATTTGGTAGAAATGTCATAAGGAAAGTATACAGAACCACCGACCTCATTTAGATCTTTCCAATTAATATTCATGGTCCGGAATCTCTGTCAAATCTCTCCCAAGTCCATAAATCTTCATCAATGATCAACTGAGGTCTTTTATCACAATAAAACCACAAGAATTACTTATAATCACATTATAATTAATTAATTAATATCAATAAAAAATAATTAAATAATATATTTCACCCAGATAGGCATAATGCCCAAACTCTCACTGGATGATCTTGTCACACCAGAACCCCAACCAATAGTTCACCAACTACTTGTCAAAAACCACTGACCTTGATCTAAGAAAAATCTTTATCCAATGTTTCCAACACAATTAATAGAAATAATTTAATTTAAGATTAAAAGATTTGAAAAATAACTGTGGCAACATAAGTCAATGAAAAAGCATGTGGTGAAGTGTGGATGGGATATTATGACATCCTATTCCTAGGAAAAGTTAAAGCCTCATCATCGGTGTCTAATTCCACTATGCTGTGATGGAATCAAAATCAAGAACCTTGACCAGATATCTAAAAATTAGATTCGATAGAAATAATAGACAAGTGAAGATTGATGAGGGTTAAACATACATAGAATCATTACAGGAATCCACTAAGATCACCCCCTTGTAGGGGCTTAGAGATTATAAGGGGAAAGGGAGTTAGAACACATGAGGGGAGGAAAGGGGATAATAGGGACTTCTCCCTCTTAAAAATTTATAAGGGGGGGAAAATTTGACCCTTTTAAGTAGGCCACATGGTTTGGTCTCACGGTTGGTCAACCCATGCATCAAACTCTATCCAAGGCTAGCTATGTCACATGGTTATGGTGAATGGTTATATAAACCATGCACTAATCATGTGATACACCTCTATAATTCTATATACACCCACATGGTTTACTTGGACCAACTATACAGTTTATAGAAATTGTGTACCTATGTATTCTAGGTCATGTTTTTTGGGTGCATGGTTAGAACTAACCATCCACTGACCATGCACTCTAGAATTCCTTTCCAAAAACTCAAAATTTGATCCCTAAACTCTCAAAACACTCCTAAAACCACTAAAATATATAAGGAACTTCATTTCAAGTCCATATCAGTCCTTGTGTAGGGTTCCAACCATCAAAATTCATTTCTAAATTTCTAATCAAAATTTGACTTGTTCAGTAATTGAAAATTTAAATTCCTTCTGAAATTTTCAACTCATATAGACACAGGATCTTACAACCTACCCACCTTAATATTTATTTTCCCTAATAATCCTCAATGTTCATAATTAAAACATATCGACCTACCTCATTTGTGAATTATTTCTCAAATGGATTTGTTCCACCTCTAGACACCCAACACACCACCCAAGCACCACATTGATGGTATGGTTCTTAAACCACAAAAACCTAATCTAATACTCAAAATAACCACTAAAACATTAATACGTTACTTACATGATAATTTCTATCTTGAGACACAACCACATCATTATCCAAAACATCACCCAGCCCATGGTTCTCTCCACCTCAAGATTTAGGTTGTAACTGCCAAAACTGATGCTTTGGAACCCCCGTCATTGGAATTGCCTACCAAACACAACCAATGTTCTAAAGACGAACCTAACATGATCTAAAACTCATATTACCCAATCACACACAAGAATAAAACCTCTAGTCATTTATTTCAATCAAAACCAATTGAATCACAATCAACCATGTCCCAATCCCAACTGCATCATCTTTTTCTTTGAAAATATTTAACCAACTATCCAACCACTCTCATCGTTTCTCAAAGGATGTACCCGATGAAATTTATAACTCACGGTATTAAATTCCATGTGATATTTTAAGTCAACCCACCTCTAGATAACCTTCTATAAAAACACTTAGCTCCATCCACTGACACACCACCAAATAGCCAATAAAGATTCCTCCATGCCCCAAGGCATGATATGATTTTTCAAATACACACATTATATTCCATGCTCAATCTCTGGTGATATTACCTAGATGAACCATACACTTTATATATATATCATCATGACATGATATGAGCACCAATGAACCTCCACACTAATTCACACATTTGAAACATTACAATCCATCCCAAACCCAACACCCATGCTCGAAATCCACCTGATTCTTCATCTGAACCTATACAGGGAATTCACCAAGGAATCTTGAAGTACTCAAGGTCCAATTATCTTCTAGAATCCAAATGAAAAATGACTATCCTTGAAAGGTTACATACTCCCATGACCCTTTTCATGTGAGGGTTACACTCTCATGACTAACATCTCATTCCCCACCTTAGGAGCATTCTTTTCATCACAATTTTGAAATGAGTTCCTTACCACCATGACCTATACCCCTTCTATCACAAGATCTAGACAATGGTTTTCTTGATCCATCTAATTATTAAGTAATGACTTGAAGCACGAATTCATCCCCTATTATTTATTCCTAATAATGGTCCCCAAGGAAAACACTGAATTTCAACTCATAAAAAGGGTCACCAACATCAACCAGTCATTGGTGAATTTCCTACTGCATGTTTATACTCACCCTGCTTCCTAAGAAAATTATCATTAGGTTCCACTACCAAACACACATTTCAATTATCCTGATACATGTCCTATAGGTTCTCATATTAATAGGCCTACATATTAAACATTTTGATTCAATTAGTCCTCAGTCTACTCATGGTTGTCTCTAAATCCAACACCTGACTCATGTTCCTATGACTTGTACACCATAAGTCCAAGATGATTGTGTTCCTCAACACATTATTCTTAATATAAGAGGTTCTTCCTTGTAAATCCTTTTCAAAATTAACACCTTACATGTGCCATGTCTACTCACATGGATGCCCACCTCACTATATTTTTCTCGCACCGTAGACCCTTATCCATAGTATACAATGTGTCAAACTCATTAACATGCTTAGATACCACTTGATTCCATTATATTCAAGACCATCTACCCTTGATATATCCATATTACTAAAATAATCCAAAATGCACAGGTTCATACATCACCATGGTCCTATCCTAGAAACCACACTTTAATACCTAAAGAAAAAATACCCAGGGTGCTAGTCGCCAAAACCTCAAGCACCACCCATTCATCAGTATCATGCCCTGAAGCACCAATTATTCTTACTATCACTAAAGAAAACACAAAACATGGGATAACTCATCTCATGATAGCCATTATAAATAACCAATCACTAAAAAACTAAGTTCCAAGTCAAAACTAATTGCCTCTAGGTCTCACAACTACCCTCATCAGGCCAGTCTCACATTAGGGTCACTAGGTCTGACCATATCTCCCATATATAAATCCTTATAGAAGTCACAGCCCTCTAGGAATCATACATGCACCTGTCTTAACCCTTGACATCAACAATCCAAACATCCAGTCAGAGGGTTTCACGTATGACAACATCATGTTCTAACCACTACCCAGAACTAGGGAACTCATCCTCTTCAAGCATTTATACATTAGGATTCTCCCTAGAGGATCATGACTCACTGATTGAATCTTTCCATATCCAAAAATATCATTACAGGTGATCTTTACCAAGGTTAACACACCACAAGCTTCGATTAAATAAAATTTCATTCCAAGCTATGTTGGAAAATTCTATATAGGTTCTCATTGGGACATTAAATAACAAAACTTAATACCTAGGACCCACAAGGGGTTAATTCTTAGGCACCATGTTCAATACCAACCCACTAGGGTCATTGAACCTCCTATGTATGAGAACTATGTAATTATCCACTTTTTCAAATCTCTCATTATAGATCCACATGACTTGCCATCAGAAGAAAATATATATACATGTCATCCTAGATAAATAAAATTCCCCAAAGTAATTAAATGAGAAAACAATGTATGATCAATTTTTGACACTTTAAATAACTAAACCATCATCATCAGTGAAATCACACACTAATATGCCTAAATTTCATGTGAACCCTGTATTCTTGATATGATCCATGACAGACCTCTTGCCTCTACAAGACAAGAGTCAAATAAAATCACTAGACTCTTAAAAATGGGCCAAGTTCCATAAATTCATAACCCACAAATCATAAAAATATAAACCGAATGTGCATTGCTCAAAGAGAAAGTAAAATGAAATTGTGACATCACAAACCAAAACATTAATCTCATCCCTGGTAACCTAGAATTATTACTGGAATAGGTTCTCTTGACACACCATACTAGTATCCATCATAGGATCTAACACATTCCTATATCACTAGTTTACCAAATCCCAAAACAATAAAATAAAAATAAAAACACATCTGATACAAATTTTCATTGTACCACCTCGTCTCACTCTATTAATTGTAGTCAGGTCGGTTCTCCATGTGACCTTAGGAGCACCTCCCTATACGCTAGAGGTTTTCAACTAGTAATAGGGTTCTAAGGAAGTATGGTGGAATGACTATACCCCCTATATCACAGTAAAAAATAATAGAATAAATTACCAAAAATTATCCATAAAAATAAACTAAAATTAGAAGAAATATAAAAAACAAAACTGAATAATAAATGAAATATAGTGAGTATCAGGATAGATGATCTAGAGGGATGGCTCAAATGTGTACAATATCTTGGGATATGATTTGGTTTAGAGATTAAATAGAGACATTTTATTTATTTACTTATATTTTAGTATGTATATGTGGTTGGCCTAGTGGATAGTCATTTGTTGTATGTATGATATGGTTGTTAGGGCCACACTAAATTTAATTTATTATTTAATTTTTCTTATGATATTGCTTCCATTTTTAGTTTATTTGTGATCGATCATGTTTGGTTATTTATTCTGATATTGTGAACTCTGGTATAGGGGGTATAGTCTCCCCATTGTACCACCTTATACTCCCATTACTAGTTGTAAACCTCTAGTGTATGGGGAGGTGTTCCTGAATTCATGTGGACTAATCTGGATACTATTCATAGAGTGATTCAGGGAGGGATGTTACAATTAACCCTGGGTGAATTTGTTCCATAACCACATAGAATTTCTAATATCCATATAGATATGAAATTTCTTAGAGAACTACACAATATTCCTCAGTTAATGGTCATGTTTTCCACTATTTAAAAAACTTCTTAATCCATAAAAATTCTTCACCATCTCTCACAAATTATCCACAAAAGTTACTATTATAAATATATCATATTTATTACTTTCCTTCATAAGCTATGGAAATAGAAATATAAGAAATGGTGAGATAAAATGCTTAGTAATGGTAAATATAAGTTATAATAATCAAAGATCATAAGTGATCATAAGATGATCATATGAGAATAATCAAATTAGATAAGAAAATCATACCCAATAAAGAATAGATCATAAAATATAATTCTTGTAATATGACATGGTATATCATAGAAATGATTAAAGGGTGTGTGGAAACATGATTCAACAAAAATGATCTATGAAATCATAGCATAGTCATAATAATAAGCATAATACTGTGTAAAAACATTAAGATATGGAAACATTACCTTCATTAGTAACACACTTGAACCCATGCTTAATAGATAACTTAATTGTGTCCACGTATACATGTATCATGAGATATAAACTTTTAACTAATGCATTAGAGATCAATTTAATACCCCACATGACATTCATCCACACTTATGTTTGTCACTTGAAATCAATAATTCATAATATCATAAAGAATTTATGGAAATAAAATAATTTTCATATCCTTTTCAAATGGAATCACATAAATAAATCATTAATAATTATATCAGTAATCATAATATGATTAACCCATAGGAAATAAATGGGTATCCAAATATATTCAGTAAATTTCTTATAAAATACCCTTTAATCAAGATAATATAGCATATGGTATTTGAACCATATAAATAATGGTTGCATGTTTTAGTAAATAATTTCTCCAATCAATCAATTTATGGAATCTTGGTTAACACCCTTAAATCAATGGAAGAAAATATAGAGTGTTCACAGAGTAAATACATTGGAATAAAATTTATAAACATTCAATGACAATGCCAAATAAAGGAAGTGATGTATTTCAATGACTTTAATTCCTCCAAATAGTATAATTGAATTTAGAGGTTAATTCATGAAATGAAATTTCCAAGGAAATAAAAATTTTATTTTTGATAGAGAAAAATGGAAATTAAACCATAAAATAATTTCTAGAAAAAAAATTAACATTTTTAGAAAATAATAAGTTATGGATCACATTTAAATATCATTTTCAAAAAGTTGAAGTGATAAATTTTAAAAAAACATTTATTTTTAATAAAAAAACTTCAAAAATTTGATCCTTAAAAAGATATAAAGGTTATCAAAAGAAAATTTTGAGTGGAAGATAAAACATTTTATTATGAAAGGATGGAAAACCATTTTAATATTCTGAAATAATTTTATTTAAAACCCACATTATAAAAAGAGACAGAAAAACATATTTTTGAAAAAGAAGAATGGAAATATTATAGTCATGTGAGATAACACACAATTGGGTTTCCAAATATAATCAATAAAATTAGTGGGAAGTAAAATATGCTCAAATAATGAAAAAACATTTTTAAAGAGAATTGGAATTATTCTTAACAATGTTATAATTTTTATGGGGAAGAAGTTAAATGATGAGGAAATTTTGAATCAAAAGTTTCATTTTATAAAGATATTAAAAGAAATTACTATGAAATAAAATATTCTGTTATAAGAAACAAATCTTGGAATAAATAATATCACAAAGAATCATTATGACTCAAAAAAGGGAGTTGAGTTAACAAAAAACCTTTCAACTTTGGTATCTTTTGAATCGAAGTTCATTTAAAAGAGAAAATGATATGTATATTTAAACCCAATTAATTAAATAAATATGGTAAAATAAATTCATTAGGTATTAATCACACCATAGAAAATATATTGTGGTTCACATTAAGATATATGTCTCACAAAATTAAATTTAAGACAAAGAACCTCTTACCTTGTTTATGTTCTTAGTCAAATGAGATCTAACCTCTTGTATAAAAACATAAATATATTAATATTTTATTTAATAACATTACTCATTTAAATTACCTTTTATATACTTCATTTACAATAAATTATTATAAATATATTAGTTATGTATAGCTTATTTTTACCACCGGGTGTTGGTAACTTTAATTGTGTTGGGCATGCTTTATGACATTGATTTTAGTACTCATTCTTTATTACTAATTTTTTCATTACTAGATCATTTAAGGTACTATAATAGATAAGTTAAATTGATTTATAAATATCTTATGTAATTTCTTAAGTGTTTTAGTCATATTTCATGAAAGTGGAATCAGTTTCAGCTTATTTTGGTAATTTTGACGATTGAAGGTGATATTTTAATAGTAAGTTAAATATTTAATATATGTAATTACCCAAACTCTTACAAATAAAATTCCTATTTTAATTTAGTTAAATATATTATTATGTAATATGGTTATAGAAAAAACATGAAATTATTTTATTTATTATACCTAGTTGGATTTAAAATACTGTTAAGTGTCATTACTATTGATAATATAGACATTAAACAGTGATCACATGATTAGTATAAATATAGGGTTTTAAAAAATCCAATTGACACTGATAAAGGAAGTTATGTCCTCAACCAGTAGGATCATACCCTATAAATACCATTTATCAGATCTTTTGAGGGATATATCATCACTGAGATTTTCTCTTGACCAAACCCAAGATGAGATCCAATAAATTAAGCATGAGTTAAATCATTTATGGGATAAGTTCAAGATCATCGATATCACGACCCAAACCATGTACGTTGAACCACTCTATGAAAGTATCACTATCTCACACCTTACTCTTAGGATGTTTTCTAGTGTATTAAATTTTTATGTATCAATACCCTAGAATTATGATTGTGCACATTATTTTTTATAGAATTGTGAATATATTTTAATCCTATTACGGTTAATTTATAAATGATTTTTATTTTGATATAATAAAAAAAGCATTTTTGGGTAATATTAAAATTCAATTAATGAATTTATTTTTATTAATTAATTTAATTTTTAAATAAATTATATTTTAATTAAATATTATTTATTAAATATAAATAAACATATAATTTTTATGATGTTAAATGTAATTTTTATAAGGGTTCAAAAACTGTTATTGTTAAAAAAACTCAACATTTCTCCATAAATGTTGATTACTATTTTCAAATTAAAAATTTACATAGTTATAAAATGATTTAGATAAAATGAATATTATTTTTGGAATTGGAACTTTGAAATTATCCAATGGTGAATTTTTCATAATTTTCTGAGAGAAGTCCAATTTTTGGGTAAAAATTAAATACTGTATAAATATACTTTATGTATTATGACATAATAATGAAACAAAAGTTATGTAATAAATAATATAAAGAGTATCCAAAACCAAATATATGTTTTAAATTTAAAATAATTTGATTTTATGTTTATTTAATTAATTTTATAAATCCCTTATGAATCCTCGAAAACCATTAATATATTTTAAGGTTTCAAAATCATTTCTTAAAGAGTATGACTCACCTCCACATAGGAATGGGTATTATTTTATTATGTTCGGCCATTTTAATTATAAAATAATTATAACCAATCTATTTTGGTAGAACCCATGGGAAAAAACCATGGGATGGTTTGTGATTTTTGTTATGTTAATATGTAGAGTCCAAAACCTAAATAATAAAGAAATCCCCCTTTTTCCTATATAAAATCACCCAAACTCTAATTTATTTTCACTAAAACTATTTGGATAACTTCCATAATATTCTATACACTCTCTATAGTTATCTAAAGTTTCCCCCAATCTCTTAATAATCTTATCCCAATCATTTGGAGTCACAAACTCAAGTACGGGATCTTTTCCTTTCTCATATTTATTCAAGTATCTTCTTTACCTTATGTGTTTTATCTACATTTCCTTATGATTTGATATATTATTACATATCCCCCATAATGTCCAATTGATTTCAAAATTATGATTTACCCATTTCTCTCTCATAAAATCATTTTTTAAATTTCATGTGATGTTGTTTTGCTGCCAAAATTTCACTATGATTTTCCATGCCAAAAAAATTATATAGTGAATACCATACCCATTTCCTGTCAAGGGTATTATCCATAATAAACTTATACCTATTTGAAATGGGAGTTAAATTTATGTATTCCTCACTCCTTGATTAGGGAATAAAATATGATGATGAATGAATCCATGTTGTATGATCTATGTGGTACACTTAAGCATGAGAATGAAATGAAAGTGATGAGTACAGCTAGGATATATAGCACTACAATGCATTGGGTAATGTTTAGTAACATAAGACATTATGTTGGGATAGGGATTAAACCTGATTCCTTTATGTTACTTTTTCCATCATGAAGTCTTGGTGGTTTATCCTTGACCTATGTTTATGATGCATTGTTTTAAGTTGTTTCCACATTATCCATGTTATGATTATCATGTTATATCATGTATCATTGTTCATGTTTATGATTACTAATATTTTGATGCCCCATTTATATTCCTATTTTCTAACACGTATCACCTTATTCCATATTTATTCCCTTACTGGACTTTATAGTTCACCCTTTTCTTATGTATTTCTTCAGGTTATCCAATGCAGTTTTAAGTGCGAGCATGTTAAGGAAGTTTTAAATAAAGATGATTTATTTAATGTTTAATTTTTTATGTAATATACCTAATTACCAAATACACTATACTTTTAAATCTTCTGAGATGTATTAAGTTTAATATTATTTAATAAATCATGTATAAATGGGAAATAAAGATTATGGGTTGTTATAGTTGGTATTAAAGGAAAAGTTTAGTTATTTTTGGGATTAGGATTAGAATACTCTAGAAAAAGCATTAGGGATAATACTAATTATAATAAAACATACCTAAATTTTGGTAATTATATAGTAAGTGTTTTATTAAGTAAATAAATCCATGTCTAGATACTAAAAATGGGAGTGGTTTTGGCACAGATGTACCTAGGGGTAACAACTTCGATAAGGTGTGTTGGTCTTGAAGCATTGTAACCTGGTACATGACAACGGGCCTTACAGTGCACCTATTTTGACACTCCCAGGGGATATTAT
Organism: Viscum album; assembly: GCA_963277665.1. NCBI lineage: Eukaryota > Viridiplantae > Streptophyta > Magnoliopsida > Santalales > Viscaceae > Viscum > Viscum album. The sequence continues at coordinate 786,489,035 of OY728128.1, read as the reverse complement.
TTGGTAAATTCATAATCTTATTTTGAAAAATTATTAAGGGAATAAAAAAATTCCCATAAGAATATATGTTAGGAAATAGATAATGGATAACATAAATTGAATCATAGAAATTCATAAGTTAAGTAAATAAATGTAAGTTACAAGTTATCCCTTTAATGTCATTAAATTACGTATTATGTGTTTTATAGTTTAAAAATACCCATCCCTAATTTTATTTTTATTCTATCTAATGGTCATAAATAACAGGAACTAGGAAAACAATTGATATAAATAGAAATGTGATGATTTCCCCAACGATATGCCCAACCTAGTGGGAGTAATAATTGTTAACTTTATGATGATACTCTCTTAGATGAATTAGGTTCTGAATAGAAACCTAGATCACTAGGAGAATCCAAATACCCCTAAGATAAAACAAGCTATGATTGAGACCTTTATGTTAAAAAGTCCTCCAACTTTCAATGGATCATATGATCCATTAATTGTGGAAAAATGGATCAACTCCATTGAGAAGACCTTATCTATCCTTTAATGTTCTGAGAAAGATAAGTTTATATTAGATGTTTGTCATATAAATGGATAATTTGATAAGTGGTAGACATTGATCAAAAATATAAAGCATGAAGAAGATATTGAATCTATGGGGTGGAAGTAATTATGGAAAATGTTTTTCAATAAATATTTTCCTCACACTCTCCATATTAAAATAGAAAGGGGTTTACTTGACCTCAAGTAGAAAGACGATGAATATATTGGCGTATAAGAGGAAAATTTCACAATACTTTTATGATATGCCTCTAGATTTGTTGTTACCCCCAAATTCATGGTTGACTGCATCTTTAGTGGGCTAAAACCAAGTCTAAAAAAGGTTTGGAAATTCATGACTTTGATAACTAGGAGGAAATTCTCTCATGTGCCTTCAAAGTCGAAATGGAGATCAAAAAATCTCAAGGGTATCATGGGGATACAAAGTGGAAAGTTGAGTTCAATTCTGGTTGTCTGATGGATAAATCTAATGGTTCCAATAAATTTCAAAATCACACTTGTCAAATGTGTAGAAAGAATCACCCTGACAATTTTCTTAGTGGGTGATGAAATGATTTAGGTGTAGGAAGGAAGGGTATCTAGCTAGTGATTGTCAATATGAGAAACTCAATAATGAGGAAGAGGAAAGGAATGATCTAGTTAACTATAAGAATATTGTTCATTGCTACAACTAAGTAACCAGGGAAATTTTCAAACCAATTCTCTAGTCTAAGAGTTTTCGGAGATAACCAAAAACCTCCAAAGTAGTAAGGGAAAGATTTTTTCATCACTACTACTGAAGTAGATCCCAAAAATGAAATTGTAATAGGTAAATAAGTTATTCATTCAAAAATAGTGAAAATAATTTTTGATTCTAGTTCTAAACATTCTTTCATATCATAAAAGTTTAGTATAACTATTCAAGCACCGCCACAAAACATGGAAGTATAGATGTTGGTGAAAATGGAAAATGGGAAAATTATTGCATCTTAGGTATATAACTCCTCCCATATCACAATTTTTGGTCTGAACATCCCGGTGAACACTTTTATACTCCCTTTGGTGAAATTTGGTTTAATTATGGGTATGGATTGTCATTCCCTATATAGATCCAACATAAATTTCTGCAAGAATAAAATCACTCTCTGTATCACAAATCATCCTATAATTCTATACAAGTGCAAGGAGGTATATGAATATTATTTAGCACCAACATATCAAGCATGGATACTATTTCCCTATGAGAAATCATATCTATATCAAATGATTGATTTTAAGGAAAGAATCATCCTTTAAGACATGACTATTGTGAGGGAATATACTGATGTGTTTCCTGAGGAATTTCTTGGTCTTCCACCTAGCTGAGAGGTTGAATTTTCAATCAATCTTATACATGGGGAATTACCATTATCCAAGAATTCATATAGAATGGATTTTTTGGAACTTGATGATTTGAATAAACAACTAATGGAGAATGTTGATAAAGGGTTCATATGCCCAAGTGCTTTACTATGGGGTGCACCAGTCCTCTTCATTAAGAAGAATTATGGGTCAATGAACCTTTTCATTAATTATCATGAGCTCAAAAAGATCATGATAAAGAAAAATTGTCCTATACCATGGATTGATGGCTTGTTTGATCATATATTTGAAGCAAAATACTTCTCCAAGTTGGATCTATGGTCAGGATATTACCAGGTTAGGGTGAAGAAGGAGGATATCCCCAAGACTTCTTTTCATATAAGGTATAATCACTATGTGTTCATAGTAATTCTATTTTAACTCACTGATGATCCATAAATCTTCATGTAATTGATTAATGGAGTCTTTATAGATTACCTTGACAAATTTTTGGTAGAAGGAGGAGCATATGAGCACTGTGTTAAATACCTTGTGAAAGTAAAAGCTTTATGCAAAGTACAATAAATATGAGTTCTGGTTAAAGTAAGTCTCATTATTGGAACATATCATCATGATCAATGGGATATCTATAGACCCTTAAAAAATATAAGTAATTGAATAATGTCCAAGGACGACATCTGTGATAGATATCTATAGTTTCCTTGGATTTATTGGGTATTCTCGTTGATTTGTGAGAAAATTCTCATGATTGTTAAACCCTCTAACCAAGATAACTTGGAAAGGAGTCAAGTTTTCTTGGAATTATGAATGTGAAGAGAGATTAAAGGAGATGAAAAAAGGCTTATAACCACCCATGTTCTAACACTACCCACAAGTGGAGAACTTTTCATAGTATTCAATGATGCTTCAAAGAAGGGATTAGGTTGTGTGTTAATGCAGAATGAAAAATTCATAGCCTATGCTTCAAGTTAGTTGAAAGTTCATGAATAGAACTAACCAATTAATGATCTGGATTTATATATAGTGACCTTCACTTTTAAAATATTTCATAATTATATATTTGGGGAGAATTTTGAAATATATATGGATCAAAAAAGTCTCAAATATATATTCATATAGAAAGATCTAAATATGCTCCAATAAAGATGGTTATAGCTGATCAAGGACTACGACTTCTCAATACACTGCCATCCTAGGAAAATAAATAATGTGAAAGACATTGTAGGTATAAAGAATACAAAAAATTATGTCATTTATGAGAATTGAGATGGATCCGATCTTCTTATATTTGAAAAGGATGGACATGGGAATCATAAAGGAAGAAACATCATCAATCCTTTCACAAATGATTTCTCAACTTTCCCTTATAGAAAATATAAATGATGCTCAAAGAGATGATGTAGGAATTCAAAATAAAGTGGAAACAATATGAAAGGGGAAATCATCGGAGTACAGTGTTAATGAACAAAGAGTTGTGAGATTTGGGTCATGACTATGTGTACCATCAAATCCTAAGTTAAAGAAGGATTGTTAGATGATGCACATATTTTGACTTTATCCATTAACCTAGGAAGCACAAAGATGTATCGAGATCTCTGAGAGCACTATTGGTGGGAAAATATGAAGAATAAGATCATTGAATATTAATCAAAGTGCCTGGTATGTCAGCAAGTTAAGGTTGAAAGGTATAAGTCTAAGGGGATTATGCAACCATTACCCATACCAACATGGAAATGAGAAAAAATCTCCATGGACTTTTTCACCATAAATATAATGGAATCCAAGAGAAACAATGTTATATGGGTTTTTGTGGATTATCTTACAAATATAGCTCACTTTATTCTGATTTGGGAGGATTTATCGCTCGATCAAGTTGCATGGATATACATCAGAGAAGTGGTAAGGCTGATTAGAGTGTCACTATCAATTTTATTCAATTGAGATCTTAGATTCACCTCCAAGTTTTGGAAAAGTCTCCAACATTCTCTAAACATCGATCTAAACTTCAGTACGATCAATCATCCTCAAAATGATGTCCAGTCTGAGCAGACTATTCAAACACTGGAAGACATGTTGAGATCATGTTCTATTGACATCAAAGGAGGATGGGACCAACATATGTCTCTTTTCAATTTCTAGTACAATGATATTTTTTAATAAAACATCCAAATATCCCCCTATGAAGCCCTATAAGGGAATAGATTAAGAACACATGTATGCTTGGATGATGTTGGGGAATGAAAACCAATAGGTTTTAAAATGGTCAAGGAAATGGGGGAAAATGTAAAGACCATTCAGCAGGACATCAAGCCTACTCAGGGTCGAGAAAAGAGCTATGCTGACAATAGTCAACAAGACCTAGAGTTTGATGTTGGATAAATGGTATTCCTCTCCATGTCTTTATGGAATAAAGTCACAAGATTTGGGAAGAAGGTAAATATTAGTCCAAGGTACATCAGTCCCTTTTAGATACTTGATCTCATTGGAGTGGGGGATAACTGATTTACACTCCCATATAACCTATATGAAGTACATGGTGTACAAAATGTATCCCAGTTGATAAAGTGCATAATAAAACCATCACACGTACTCAATCCATAGGTGGTACCATTGGATAATGATCTCTCATATGAGGAGTAGTCGGTGAAGATCTTAGATCATAGAGACAGAGTTCTACAAAAATAATACAATGCACTTGGTAAAAGTGTTGTGGAGAAACTAAAATCTTGAAGAAGCGATGTGAGAATCAGATGAAGTGATGAAACAGAGTTACCCGCATGAGTTTTAGTGTGGGAAATGAAAATTTCAAGGGAAAATTTTCTTAATGGGGGAATAGTTTAATGACCCAAACTGTTATAAATAAAATTCTCCTTTTGATTTAATTAAACTTATTGTTATGTAATATGGTTATAGAAAAAACATTCACTTATTTTGTTTTATTATACCTAATTGGATTTAAAATACTCTTAAGTATCATTACTGCTGATAATATAGTTATTGAAGAGTGATCACATGATTAGTATAAATATAGGGGTTTAAAAAATCTAATTGACAACAAAAAAGGAAGTGATGCCCTCAACTAGTAGTATCATACCATATGAAGACCATTTATTAGATATTATAAGGGAGATAGAATCACCAGGATTTTCCCTTAATCAATCCCAAAATGATATCCAAAAAACATAAGCATGAGTGAAATTTTTTGTGGGAGAAGTTCAAGATCGTTGATATCACAGCCCAAACCATGTACGTCGAACCACCCCATGAAAGTCTCATTGTTGTGCACCTTATTCTTAGGGTGTTTTATAGTGTATTGAAGGTATATGTATCAATACCCTAGCATTATGAGTATGTACATTATTTTTTATATAATGATGAATATATTTTAATCCTATTATGGTTACTTTATAATTGATTTTTATTTTGATATAATAAAACATAAAAAGTATGTTTGGGTAACATTAAAATTCAATTAAGGAATTTATTTTGATGAATTAATGGAGTTTTAAAGTGAATAATATTTTAATAAAATATTATTTATTAAATATAAATTATCATATAATTTTTATGAAGTCAAATGTAATTTCTATAAGAGTTTAAAAACTGTTATTGTCAAAAAAACCCAGTATTTCTCAATAAATGTCGATTATTATTTTAAAATTGAAAATGAAACTATTTAGGAAATTTTTTAGATAAAATGAATATTATTTTTTGAATCATAATTTTTAAATTATGTAATAGTTAATTTTTTATAATTTTATGAGACCAGTCGAATTTTCAGGTAAAAATTAAATAGCGTATAAATATAGTTGTGTATTATGACATCATAATGACCCAAAATTGATGTAATAAATACTATAAATTGTATACAAGGCCAAATATATGTTTAAAATTTAAAATAATTTGATTTTATGTTTATTTTATTAATTTTATAAAACCCTTATGAATCCTCCAAAATCATTAAAATAATTTAAGGTTTTAAAACCATTTCTTAAAGAGTATGGATCATCTCCACATAAGAAAGGGTATTATTTTTTTATTTTATGACCTCTTCCTTGTAAAATAATGATAAAAACTCCATTTTGGTAAAAATAATGGGCAAAAACCATGGGATGGTTTGTGGTTTTGGTTATTTTATTATGTAGAGTACAAAACCTAAATAATAATAAAATCCCCCACTTTCCCTATATAAACCCACCCAATCTCCCATTTATCTTAACTAAAACTCCTTTTAAAATTTAAATAATCTTCCACAAACTCTATATAGTCCTAAAAAGGTTCCACTAAGCTCTCAAGAAGCCCCTCCCAAGCATTTGGAGTCACACACTCAAGTAAGGGATCTTTTCCTTTCTCCTCTTTATTCAAGTATCTTCTTTACCTTATGTATTTTATCCTAATTTACTTATGTTGGGATATGTTATTACATATACCCCTTACTTTAAAATTTATTTAAAAATGATTATATACCACTTTACCCCTCATCAACCCATTTTATGAATTTTTATGTGATGTCGTTATGCTGTTGAAATTTCACCGCGATTTTCCATGCCAAAACAATTATATAGTGAATACCATACCAATTTCCTATCAAGGTTATAAACCTTCATAAAAAATACCTCTTTGAATTGTTACTTACATGTATGTATTCCATGTTCCTTTATCATGGAATAAAATATAATTATGAATGAATTCATGTTATATTATCTATGTAGAACACTTAATCTGATAATGAAATGAAAGTGATGGATGCACCCAAAATTATATAGCGCTCTAATGAATTGGGTAATGTTTAGTCTCATGATACATCATGTTGGGATAGGGAGTGAACATGATTCCTTTATGATACTTTTTACACCATGATGTCTTAGTGGTTTAGCATTGACCTATGTTTATTATGTTGTGTTTTAAGTTGTTTCCACATTTTCCATGTTATGATTATCACATTATATCATGTCTCATTATTCATGTTTATGATTCCTACTCTTTTTATGACCCGTTGATATGTCTATTGTCTACCATGTATCACCTTATTCCATGTTTATTCCCTTATTGGGCTTTATATCTCACCCCTTTCTTATGTATGTCCCCAGGCTATCCCATGAAGTTTTAAGTGCGAGCATGTTAAGGAAGTTTTCAATAAAGATGATATATTTCATGTTTAAGATGTTATTTAATGTACCTAATTACCAAATAAACTATACTTATTGATCTTATGGGTTGTATTAATTTTAATCGTATGTAATAAATTATGTATAAATTTGAAATAAATAGGAGGGTTGTTATAATATAAAATTTCCATATCCATAGAATAATCATGATTTTCTTATTAAATTATAATAATTTTAGTATTTAAATTTCCATTGTCATACAATTTAGAGTTTTATATCATTGTTCAAGTAATTGGATAGATCAACCAAAACATGAACATATCATAATTCAATGGGTGAGTATGGTTAAGAAATTATTTATTTTGACATAGTATCATTATTATATAAGAATAATGATATTATTTATTTTTATCATGTTTTTGAATCTTATTTTAAGTGTTTTTATAAATAATTAAAATCAATATAAAAAACAATAAAATGTTACTCCATGAAGGTGGTAGTTTTCACAACGCATGGTTAATGTTTTCACTTCCCAAAGAATGAGAGAGAATGAAGGTGGATTATAATTTACATCTTCATAATCATAATTATATTATATATGTCACATTTATTCTTCAATCCCATCCTGATATATAGTGAATATAGGTAGTGGTGAAAAATGGAATATGTTGCTTTGTGGAGGTGGTAGTCCACACAAATTCATGATTGACGTTCTATTTTTTGAAGTGAATGGAAAGGAATAAATCATGGTTGTTATATTTATATAATAGTACTTAATTGAATTAATGATACCAATTTCGTGATATTAATGTGGTTATGATATTTTTTTTAAGGGAAAGAATAAGAATAAATGTGTAAGGATTAAGTAATTCTCACTTTGGGACTATAAACTTTCTCTTGAAAGTCTCCTTGGAAATGAAGAGCTTAGGATAAATTATGGTGAACAGGGGAATTAATAAGTTTAAGAGACATTTATTCTAGGTATATTTGGTGGTTTTTAAATGAAAATTCTAAGGGTATGTTTAACTTTTAGAGGGTGAAAATGATCCCCATTTATAAGTGAATAAAAGGCCACTTTTGTGAACACTCATTATTTTTCAATAATATAATGACACTATTCAGGGTTCAATGGTTCAGAAAGTGATAAAAAATGGATTATGGGGTGAGATAAGGTCAATAAATCCTTTTAAACTCATTTTAAAATAGGTTCTAAATATGTTTCAAGTAATTTACTATTTGGTTTTTACATTTTACCATTTTCATTTTTACCTAGGTAACTAGTTTTTAGCTAAGAAATTTATTTTTTACTAAAAATATAATACAATACCTCTTATAAAATTTGTGTATGATGAAACTAAATCTAATATTCATTTAATATAATTCATTTTCTAAATAATAATAAAAATATTTAAATTTAAAAAATTTATATATAGAAAAACTTTTTTTTATAGAAAAGATATGTTTTAACCATTATGTATTGGATAAATATGTGTTATATGATTATATATGTGTTTAATAATAATATTATATTCAGTGTTTTAAATTAAACAAAATAATTTTTTTAGATAAAATTATACATCATTAATAAAACAATTTTTAGAAAATAACTCATTCACCATTATCATGGTCATTGACTTTAATATTACTAATAAAATTTTTAACCTCAAAAATGAAATTGAATTTATCAAATAATATAGAAATTTTTATCTCAAATATAAAATCCATTTTTTTATATTTAATTTCTAAAATAGATAAAATCTAATTTTATTATAAGTGCATAACAACAATTTTTAGTGTGAAATATTATTGGGGTTTTCAAAATGTTAAACATATGTTTTATAAATTCAAAATTATGTATTTAAATGATTTATATTAATTATTAAATATATATTTTTATGGAAAAAAATTTCATAAACTCTTATGTTATTATTCTTTCATAAAAGTGATAGTTTTTTTCAAAATTAGTATTTTTACTATTCTCCTAAAAAATAATTAGTTTATAAAAATCTCAAAAACTCACCCTAAGATATTTTTGTAATTATGAATTCAAAAATGGATTTCATTTTTAAAAAAATAAAATTATTAATTTTATTAATTTATCTTTTAAATAAAAATACATTAGATAAATAAAAACTAATTTTGTTGAAAAATACCCTTTTAAAATAGTAAGTATTCTTAATCCTATTTTATATGAATTTATAATTGATTATAATCTCTTTATCAACTATATTTTTTATTATTATTACAATTTTCTTATATAATATGTATTGTATTTTTTTAGTTTGGTGTCACATGTGGAACAATATATCAACATGATGTTTATTTAACGTAAAAAATATATATAATTAAATCTCAGGTTTTTACATCGTGGTATGGTGGAGGGAATCACACAATGTTAGTTTTATTATGGGTTTCTCATTATGAAAAATATATTATATATGAGTGTCACACCATGGATAAGGGCACTGCACCATGATGTGTACCCTTACAGAATATATTATAAAACCTTATGTATTCCATTTTTATTTTATCATAGGATAAATCGGGCACATCGTAACTCTTAGGTCATGTGGGGATGTCCTGTCATAAGGGGGGCACCATGACATATAGCAATAAGGAAACACCTCCAGAGGGAAGGTTTTTCCTTGAAATCACAAGCCTCACTTGGTAGATGCATATTAAACTATGATTCAAAGGGTCCACACCGCAATGATACCTAGATTGTAATTTGCAGCACATCCCATATGGGTTAATCCACGAGAATGATATACAGGTTTATTGGGACCTCTTCTTGATATCATTCGTACCATAACCCAGAGGTTCTATGCCGCAACAGGTCCTAAGATTGATGTGCCATGCTAAAACCATCATGGTCACATTGTGACTGAGATACTAGGCTATATTTTAACATGGGAAGACTTAAAATTCACAAGTATTGTCCCCTTTTATTTTTAGGTTGATCAAGGAATCAACATAGGCCCATTATACTAACTCTACTCCATTATCTTCCCATATTCAATCCCCCTTGAGGTGGGTCATTCTCGAGGTGATTATATGGAAAATTAATTCTTCCTCTTCTTCCCTCCATTACTCTTCTCATTAATTACCTACTAATTTTAGTGTCCTGATCTAGGTGTTTAGTGATGATTTCACCAGATCATGGGAGAAAACCTTTAAATTTATAAGTATTTTTATGTCTTATTTAAATGATATCCTAGGAATATGAACACATAAGGTTTCATGTGGTTTCGGTGATATGGTGTTACTGGTGATTTTTTTGGGAAATTATTACTCTTTGGTCAAATTAAATAATTAATTATTTAGATTTATGATTTGAGATGGGAGCTTAGGAAATGTAACAATCCTAGAAGATGCATGGACAGGCCTGTCTAGGTAAGAACAGAGTATCGTGTGGATGGTAACTTCATGGTTGAGGTATGTGGTCTTTATAATACTAAATCATCTGCTTTTTTATACATGATTATTCTTTTCTATATGTTTATAAGTGATCTAGTAATAGGGATAGGGAATGATATATACCTAGAGAAATATGTAGGGTTTATTTGAGTATCATACATTTATAGTAGGTGCTCTAGTTATGGTTATGGAAAACGGAGTATCCTGGGGACCAAGACACTAAGGGGTGAAGATGCTAGTTTGGTTTTCAAGAGGTCTAGGGAAGGTATTAGGATATGAGGTGATATATGAATAGACTATGAGAGTTTCTTTGATATTTTTTGGAAGGTTTCAGATATTTAGGCCTTATTAAAATTGGTGTTACATTCATACATATCACATGTGATGAGGAATACACTTTTGAGGGTGGATTGGATCCTTAGTGTTCACTATAAGCAAGATGAGTCCTATAAGACTAGATGTTGTGTGTATGAGAGGGTTTTCCTCTAGGTGATGGTTTTAGTGATTTACTAAGTGATATGTGAGATTAGACCCAAGCATTGGTTGTGAGGATTTTTGTGAGTCATCTTAAGATGGACCTTGGTTGGAGGGGTTGGGCCATGGTATGGGATTTTCAGAACATTTATATTGGCCTCTTCTGATTGGGGTCGAAGAGGTATTATGAGCTAATAAAACAACATAGAGTGTTGGATATAGCTTTTTTTTGTGAGAAGAGACTGGGATAGGTCTGATGTCCCAGATGTATGTCCTTGTTCACAATAAGAGATGGATGATGGGTCGACTATGAGATACTTGTGTGACCTATATCTTCTAGAGGAGATTCTCCAATGTGTCTAGATGGGAACTAAGAAGTTATTTGAGGTATGGGGATAGGTATTGAGAGACTAGATCTTGGTGATGAGCTTGTGATCTTGTGGAGTGTGTTTCATTCCCATTTTGGACAAGTGAGTGGCTGGTTTCATGATGTTAGATACTGATGAATGGATTCCAATGTGTAAGAGGGGATGGTTTGGGCCTTTTGTGTGCCATCCTTTGAGAGATTCTAGGTAGGGTATTATTTATTCGGTGTCTACTAAGTGGAAATGTATGGAAAGGGTACTATTTATTGGAATATCCTAAGTGATCAAGGATGACCATGGTGTTATTTGTTCAACCTTACCTAAGGGGAATGGACCAGATTACTACATAAGCCAACCTTCCCTGAGGTGAATGTATCGGGGTACTACATTGTTTTCCCTTATTTGAGTTAAATAGACTAAGGTACTTTATGTGAAACCTTTATAAAGTGTGATTGGCCAACGTACCATATTTTTTTACCTTCCCTAATAGGAATAGACATGGGTACTTGAAATGGACCCTACCATGAGGATGAGGGTGGTGGTTATGGCATGGTAAAACACCCTACCATGAGTCTTTAGGTATAGGTTAGGATGAGGGTAGTGGTTATGACCAAATGTTCTTGATTATTTTTTATTATTTATTTTCCTTATTAATACACATTTATATGATGGAATATATTAGGGGAACTTAATGTGTCTCTACAAAAATTTATTTATCACTCCCTATATAGGAACTTTGGTGTATATATGGACCTTATGACTTGTTGTAGGTTAAGTATAAGATGTGTAGTGGGTTAGCCTGGAGTAGCATAGTGATATTGGGGATAGATTGAGGTGAGTCTTAGGTATGGTAGTAGATCCTCCTTATATATTTATTTTTTTATTTTTTTTATTTTTTTAAATTATTTTATTTATTTTATTTATTTTATTTATTTTATTTATTTCATATATGTTATCAGATATATGGGTGATTAGTGGCATATATGATTATATGAAACAATTTCATTTATTATAATAAGGATGTGTTTTATTTATTCTGCATAATTTCATTATTCGTTATAGATTATTTTTTATTATATTTATTTTCATTGATTATATCAAGGTCATAGTCTCCCTGATGTATGATTTAGGCCCTTGTCACTAGTTGGTAGCCTCTGGAATATGGGAAGGTACACCTGAGGTCATGTGAAGCTTTGGATGGGGAATTGATTATTATTCTTAGGACAATATGTCACAAAAAAAATCCCTACAAGAGTAATATTAAAGAGAAATATATCCAACCCCCAATGGGACAATGAGTATTCTAGCCTAAAGTTTAACTACCCAAGGACATGTTACTAAAGGGAGGCCTCAATTCCATCAAAATTCTTACACCTAATATGTATAAATTATAATTAAATAATTAATTCAAGTTCATAACCTATTACAATCCAACTTCAAGGTATATTAAAACTAAATCCATTACCATACCAATCATATAACTCCTTATATGCATGTATGAAAATTTATAGAAGTATTTTAACACTTTAAGGTAAATCATGCATCACAATTAATATATACCACTTCATATCTATGAATAAAGTGGGTAATAGATAAATACATGATCAATTCATATATTTAAGAATAATATAAATAATTTAGTAATTCATCAATAATGAAATTATAAATATTTTATAATTTAAGTGTGTATGAACTTGAACAATTCAATTTTATCTAATATAAACATTTCATTTTGTAATTTTCATGGTTTTAATATAAACTCCATTATATTTCATAGTATGAGATAATTTATAAACACTTTTATTATTTAATAATAAAAATTTCATATTTATTTAAACAATTTACATAAATTGAATATATCACACAGTATTTTATTTAAATAATTGATCATATAAATATTCAAAACATCATTTGGAATGGATTAAATAATTTTCAAATAGGGACTTAATATAAACACTTTATATTTACATTTATAAACAATTAATAAATAAATATAAACACATTTATATTTTTATCTTATTTTATAATTTACAAACACTTTATAAATTATACAACTAAATAAATCCACTTTAAAATTGACCATCTCTACCAAAACATTTTTTTTATGTTTTAAAACTCTCCTTGGATTTAAAACAGGCCTAAGGGTACATGCGGGAAAATATTTTTGATAATTTTAACAAACAAAAAATTATTTAAAATTATATCCTAAATAGATTACATCGTAGCATAATGGAATTAATTTCTTCCCTTTGAAACGCCTTGTGTTGTGACTTTTTTAGAATTTGTTTTGAGTCAGGACAATGGGGATTTTGGGTAGACTCATGGACATGTCATCTTGATCTAGAGTTTCTAGAAAGGATTAAAATGTCCAAAACTAATTTTCTATTTATAGTATGACATAGTAGTCCTTGTTTTAAAGGCTACAACATTATAGATATCCAAACCATGGTATGGTGTCATCAAATATAATACTCTGTTTTACATGAAATTCTATAAATTTATAAAATTATATCACCCCACCCCTAAATGTAATACCCCATGTGTAAGGTGTTTCTTGAGAATTCAAGAGGAATTTTTGAATTTAAAATTCCTGGAAGAGATGAATTTTGAACCACAATTTAGAATGAAATTATGAGAGTTTTAAAACCTCAAAATGGGATTTTTATACATAGAGTGAGCTTCAGGTGAAGTGCCATAGGATTAGAGGAGCCTCAAGAGAATCTAGGGTGGTTTTCACATCCAAAACTATAGAAAACCACTCGCTATCTAGTGTATCTTTTAAGGGGGAAATGAAATTTCCCCCCATTTAATGTTAAGAGGGTCCAACCCCTATTCATCCTCTTATTTCCGTTGGATGTACCTGGGTTCCCTTTCTCTTGGTCCTTTCTTCAAGCACCATCAAGAGTATGTTTTTGATGTTTTATCTTTGTGATCAAAGGTATTTGTCACCTTCCATTAGTCTTGGTTGGTCCTCTTATTCCCTCATTTTAATTTCTCATTGATCCAATTTAGAAATTCATTGATGATTTTAAAAGAGTGTTGGAATCACCCAATTCTAATGGGTATTCCATTCATCCTATTTAGAGGATTTCTGTAGCTCTATCTACACTTGGTTTCTCATTGATTCGATAATTCATGTCATAATTTTAAATTTTTCTAGGTTTTTTACATAAATTTAAAATAAATTAGTTATGTAAATGGTTTCATGTGACAAGGATTTCACCAAAGTTAGTTTTATGGGTCTTTTGTGCATCTCCCATGGGTTGTTGGTCATGGTTACAATGTGACGGGGTCACTAGTGAGTGAAACAGTGATTATTCCTCCTTTTAATTAAATTTTTTAATTAATTTTAAATTTTAAAAATTATTTATTTCTAATTTTTTGATAATATATAAAATCCTAAAAGGTTTATATGGGTTTGTTCGAGCATGATCAATGTTTAATGATCTTGGTCAGGCCTTGGAAGAGCTACTAACCTTTGAAAATCAAAGTTAAAATCTTCTAATGAGGTAGTTGGTCTATGATTTTTCCAACAAGTCTATATAATTTTATAATTTATGTGATATTTGTGATGTGTTTACTTAATGATCACTTTAAATAAATTATCATAATTTCTAAGTGACCATATTTTAAATTTTTAGACCCTATTATTGGCTCTGAGGAGTCTGTTGATGTGATTAACCATGGATTTTCCCACCACTGAAGGTGTTTCACCCTTTAAGAAATTAATTAAAGCAGTAGTGGAAACTCAATGATTTTCATGGATTAGGTTAGTAAATTATGGAATTATGGGGGGAAATGGGACATACCCCAAGACCCAATACTAGTATTGAGTATCAAACTTTAATTATTTTTTGTTTTTTAATAAGTGGGTAGTGATACCTTTATGGCTAGTAAATTCCTTCAAAGTGTTTTGGATGATGATAGAGGTGACCCTAGGGGATTATAGGTTGATGTGTTGAACCATAGTGAATAAGGTCAGTCTAGTATATCCACGACATCATGATAATTAGAATAAATGTGGAAACCTTGAATGAAGGTGTTAATTGACTGATAGACTAATGGGATGATTTTTTCCTTGATTATGGAACTTGAGTGGTATATTGTAAAATATTATTTTAAAATTATTTTTGATCAAGTTGGTAATCTATGGGATGACCTTATGGATTACCTTGGGTTTCATGGGAAGATTTTTGTGGGATAATTGAGGCTAATATGACTTCTAAGACTCATAAATTTTGAAATCCTTGTGAGAATTTGAGTGAGATGTTAATGGATTATGTGTTGATTCCTGGATGGTTGAGCTAAGTTAAAATATGACTTTTGTAATTGATTATTATGGTATTGAATTACTTGGGTTCCATCCCTTGTATTTTATTGAGGATATTAAATGGGTTGAATTCCTTGAGTAAGTGTAGATCATGTTATAGGACTCAGCTAAATTCAATGTGTTGATTCGTCCTTGGATTCAAGGATGTGCATAGGTAAGTAATGTCATGAGTTGCCTTGGATTCCCTTATGATTCATCACTATGAATTATTTGGAGTGTATCCTCTTGTATTTGGATGATGTATTATATTTTTAATTCCATGGATGAATTTTTTGCATTCCCTTGGGTTTACCTTATGAATACCATGGGATAAACTCCCCATATTTGACTTGATTATATGAGATGAAATTCCTTGGGTGTATGCTATGATTTTGTTCAAACATGTTACTATGAATTCCTTGGACACATTGATACTTGGATTTAGTTTAGAAAATTTCAAGGTCATATTACTCAGATCCACTTGGTTTATATAGATGATAATTTCATGGAATAATTCTATGGATTATTGATGACATGATTTAATGGGAATGATATGGTGATCCCCTATGGAGTCCCTTGTGTTTTCATAGATTTGGTTTCTTTTATTATGCTCCTTGGAACTAGAATGAGTTATGATATCCATCACACTGATCATAGATATCTTACATTGGATGACGTTGGTATGAATTCCTTGGGTGTCATCAAAAAACATGAGATTAGTATTTAATTTATTGTTTATTTATTTGTATCAACACCTTTATTTTCTAAATTATATCATCATACACTATATTTATCATACTAGATATAATTTTAGGAACTATTTGAGGTGCCTAAATGAGTTTTACTTACACCCTGCTCAGGCCTCCATAGTGTTTGGGTACCCAAGCATATACCATTACCATTTTTGGTAGGTATAGGTTGAGGGCTTGAGCCCTTTCATGTTTTTTTTTGGATTGGATAACTGGGAAAGTGAATAGACGATGGGACTGAGTCCACCTCAGGTTCATCTTGGGTATTTTTTTAGTCTTAGTTTATTTTATTCTTTTAGTTTCTTTGAGCATGGTCTACTCATGGTGGACCCTTCTATTGCATGACTAGTTAACATTATTGGTTTTCCCCATTTTTATATAGCATATTGACATTGATGCTTATTAATTATCAACAATTGTCTCTTTTTGTGATGTTTATCTATTAAATTGGTCATATTTATGTTATCCCACTATGTTTTACTCTCATAATGAAGGTATAGTCTTCACATTATACCACCCTTATACCCTCAATACTAGTTGTTAGCCTCTAGAATATAGGTAGATTCACCTAAGTTCATGTGTCTCACTATCCTGGGAACCAATTTAGTGGATTATACAGAGGTGTGTTACAAAATGGTATCAAATCCTATCTTTTATTTTGATTTACTATGTTTGGATAGCAGACATGAGAATAGGATGTTGTCAGGGATTAGTAATGATCTTGTTCCTAAGAGTAGCTAACCCACATATGAGGTAAAACCCAAGTTTCTAGGGATGGGACTTGTTGTTCTTGGATTCACTTATTACAGTTGAATTTATTTCACCTTGGGTGACACACATGATGTCAATTATGATGTTTCAAGTTTTTATTTATAGGATTGTATCTCTTGGGTTTGTATTCAAATAGTGTTTGTGTGTGTGTGTGTTTGTGTGTGTGTGTGCAAGTGCGTTCATGTATCATACTAATCACATAGAATTCACATGGAATATTTTATCCTTGTGTGGTTTATAATACTGACTTGAGGTCCAGTTGTTTAAAGTGTCAGCAAAAGTTTATACAGTGTTTTCCCTTAAAAGTTCTTAGTGTAATTCTACTCAGCTGGCCTGACTTGCATTTTCCTTTTGATGATAGGATATGTGAATCTATGGTGTGATGATCTTTTATGCCTATGACTTAGTTCATTGATGCAATGGAGGTGCAGTGACTTATAGAATTTCTAAGTTTGGGTAGTTAGTGCCTTGAGGTGACCCCTAGTGGGTTGATGTAGGCACTTAGTGACAAGATGATAGGCCCCTCATAGGTGATAATAAAATTATGGAATTGGTTAAATAGAGTTCAAATAATCAAAGTATAAGGTGTTTTCTATCATAGCTTGTTAATGATACCCTATTTAACTAAGCCTTGCAGTTATGATATGATTATAAAAATTCAAATCTTGGTAAATATGAAAACATTAAAATGAACTTTATATACTATTAAAATATTAAAATGTTAACCTTAGAAGATTTTGGTTTTGAATTTGAGTTGGGAAAGGCTCTGGAGAGCATCTAATTTATGAGACCCTTATGAGTTGATCGGGAGGGATAGTAAGACTTTCTTCCTATTTTCCTTGTTGATCTAGAGAGATATATTCATTTTATCTTTTTACATTGTGATTCTTAAGGAGTTGGCCCTCGATGTGGGTACCCAATGAGAATCAATGGTCATGAGTAGGCTGATGGTTTAGTATGTGTTGCCTAGTGTATATGGAAACCTAAAATGGGTGTCATCTCTTAAGATGTAATGTGGTCTTGTGATGGAAACCGGATGTTTCCCATGATCTTTGGATTATATTTTTTTATTTGATGTGAATACTAGGTGGGAAACCTAATGGACTTTTAGAGTAACTTCAGACCTTATTGATCTGGTCCTAGTTTCCTTGAGTGTGGCCAATGGAGATGGTTGGAAAATTCTATAGATGTTCTTAGATACGTGTGGAACTGGTAGATTATTTAGCTTATGAGATCATTGCACGTGAGATTATTATGGGTATGTGTCTAAGCAACATTGGATGCATTGGATTTCTTTAGGAAAAGCACTTAGTTTTAGTGATCAATTCAAGGCTGGTCTTGGAAGGGTGGGATCATTAGGATGCCTTATTATGTCCCCTTATAATTTGGTTTTTGATAAGATTGTTGATGGTGATCCTATATGGGTATATCTTGGATAGATGAATCATATCGATAATCTCTCTATTGAGACTAAAGTGGGGATAGTGCTTGGGTATGTAGAGTCTAGGAAAGGTGATTCTTTGATGATGTTGATACAGGCAGGTTGGTCTGGGTGGAATGTTTTGGATTGAGCATAAGGTTCTATGAGGATTTGAACACTCTCATGAGAGTTTGAGGTAAAGTCATGTGGGATTCCCTATTCTCATTAATGTGATTCACTTAGATTACTCACAATACCCAGGCTAATTTCTAAGGGAAGGACTGTGTAGGTTCCTAGCCCTGTCAGTTTTAGAAGCACCTTAGGAGCATAGTGAGAACTTTCATGAGTGTTGTTGGCTTGAGATAACACTAGTTTTTAGGAATTATTTGAAAATACGTATGGAATGGGTGAGATTTAATTTTAAAAAAAGAAGTATTGAGGGTGCCCTGTGTTCTTAAATGTGAGGCACTTAGAGTGGTCATAATACCCAATCCAATTTTGAAGGGAAACTGTGTAGGTTCCTAGACCAGCCAATTTTAATATCTCCTTAATAGAAAATTAATAGCATTGGTGATCATTATTTCCTTAAGATAGTTCTAGTTGGTATGAATCATTGGAAAAGACTTATGTCATGGCTGAGATATCATTTTTAAAAAGAAGTACTGAGGATGTTTCTTGTTAAATAGAACTCATATACTTTAAGGCATTGTTATATTCTTTATTGAGGTAGTTATCCTTAGATTATGTGATATTTTATTCCCTTATGGGTGATTCATTTTAGATTCCATGTGCTTTTAGGCATGGATAACTAAGAGTGCTAAGAAAATTCCCTGACCCTGCTGATTTCATGTGCACATTTAGGAGTGTGGTGAGATCGTGGGAAGGCATTGTGGTGATGGAATAATATTGGTTGGTGAGTGGCCATGTTTTTTATATGGGTGTCTCTATAATATATAAATGAGATCAAGTATCCCTAATTGGTCACACATGATTCTGGATGAGATTGGATCAGTGAGAAGTCATTGTGAGATGAGGACCAATGAGTTTATAAGAACTTGAATATGGGACTAGTAGCCCAGGGCTTATTCTATGGATGGTGGTGTCCCTATGGAGAGAGGTTACATCTTGGGTAGATCGTATATGATGACATAACCAATCTAAATGGGACCTGGTTGGAAGTATTGAAAGGTGGATGTAGTGCTTGAGCATGGATCAGGATGAGAGACACATGTTCTTTGGTAATGAGGCTTGTTGGGTTGTGTTTAATAATTGAGGAATGTGAATCCATATATTGCGAATTTTTCCAGTGGTAAATTGAGAGAAGTGACCCTTGTTATGGTTTGAGTCTTAGTAGTAGTCATGGATTACATTCCCATGGGTTGGAAAAAAGGTATGAGTTACGTTTCTAGTTGGTGCTCTAGAATGAGTAGGTTTGGCCATGTCCAGTCATCATGTTTGAGGATAGACAATGAATGAGACCAGGTGTTCAGTTTTTGAAAGTGAAGTGATGATAATGGTGCACCTATAGTGGGGATAGGAAATTAAATTATATTAATATGACCTTTTCATATGAGGTATCATTTATATGGTGGATTAGTTTTTGGATAATCATTTTTTATTTGAGATATTGGTGGGTAAATGAATCTGAATTCAGTCAGATTCTTTGGTACGTCCTAAGTATGAATTTGTTTATAAATGGGGTTAATTTTAAGCATTTTCCATAGTATATGGATGAATTTTTTAGATATGATAGTTATTGGGTTTGGAATGCATTGATGCTCACAATAAATCATGATGGTGGTTTTAGTCAAGTAGTGATGTGATCAAGAAAATCATGTTGGGTGTCAGGTATAGACATCGGTGTGGGTGCTTGGATGATCACAGAATTCCTCTTGGATTAAGGGTATCAGGATATGGTATTTTGGTAATTTTATAGTAGTGTAAGATTATTTAGTTTTCAATAACATCATTTTGGATAATATGGGTATGTTTCGGGAGTTGGTTGGGGAATTTTGAGGAAGAGTCAGTGTGCTTGTGCTATGCCTAGATGATGGAGGCATATGCACTTTGGATTAAAAATGAGAAGTGAGAGTTGGTATCAGAATTTCTCCCATGATCTATTGTATTTTTAAGAGTTTTGTAATGGAAATTGTGCCGAGTGGGTTGGTGGGAAACTAGAATCATGTTTCGATATGAAATTATGATGGTGGGGAGCACCATAGAGAAGAATTGGATGTAATGAGTTGGGTCATATAGAGGGGAGAACCATCAGTATTATTATGGATCAAGAATCTATGGGATTTCATATTGGATTAAATGGGTGTGTGTTGGAACCAGCTAGATTTTTTGGAAGTGGTTACAAGTACCAACTCGTGTTATAGTAAACTAGGCTCCTTGGTTTTGGACTTGATCTACATAAGCTCATTTGAAATTTGGAAGCATGAAGTGATGAGTTAGTCATGAATTTATGATTTTATTAGGTTTATAACAATGATATAATGTTCAAATATACTACTCGGGGATAATAAGTGCTATGGTGGTGATATTGTAATACCCTATGTGTACAGCGGGTCTTGATAATTCAAGAGGAATTTTTGAATTTTGAATCAGTGGATGGTCTGGATTTTGAAATGGGTTTTGAAATGAAATTATGATTGTTAGAACACCAAAAAATAGTTTTTATAGATATATAATGATATTTGGGTGAAGTTTCAGGGGCTTAGAGGAGCCTCAGGAGAAAATGAGGTGGGTATTACAGCCAAAACTACAGCAAATCACTGGATAACTAGTGGTGTATATCAGTACCAGGAGCTAATGCTAGCAGCCACTAGATAATTTATAGATATTTTAATGGGAAAATTACCCCCTCCCCCATATAATGTTAATATGTGAAATTCCCTCCTCCCCCTCTTGTTTCGATCGGACGAACTAGGGTTCCCTTCCCCTTGGTTCCTTTCTCTAATCTCATTCAAGAGGAGGTTTTAGTGGATTCTCTTAGTGATTGAAGGTATGTCACACCTTTTTTTGGTCTTGGTTGATCCTATTCTTTTCTTGTTCTAATTTTTCATTGATCTTTTTTAGGTATTTTTTTGTGATTTCACAAGAGTGTGGTGGAATCACCCAATTTTGATTGGGGGGGTTCCATGTAGCCTAGCTAGAGGATGTTTTTCAATGCCATTTGCAATCAGTTTCTTAAAAATTTGTAAATTTATGTTTTTGTTCTTAATTTTTATAGGTTTTTGGTTTAAAGTTAAATTAAATTAGTTATGTAAATAGTTCTCCATGATATGTATTTCACCCAAGTTAGTGTTGGGGTTCCATTACAGAGCTCCCACGGGTTGTTGGTCATGGTTCAAATGTGATGAGGTCGTTGGTGAGTGAAACAATGGTTATTACTCTATTAAATTAAATTTTTTAATTAATTTTAAATTTTAAAATTAATTAAATTTGGGTTTTTGGTGTAATATGGGATCATGGAAGATTTATATGGGTTTGTTTAGGCATAGGTGAGGCTAAATGAGCTTAAGAAAGCCATATCAGAGTTGTCATCAATTAAAAAACAAAGGGAAATATTCTAATGAGGTAGGTGGTATATGATTTTTCCAATAGGTCTAGATAATTTTATAATATATGTGGTGTGTGTTATGTCCTTACTGAGTTCTTGAAATAAATTATATAAATTGCTAAGTGACCTTAGTTTAAATGCTTAAACCCAATTATAGGCTCTGAGGAGTTTGTTGATGTGATTAACCATGAACTTTACCACCACTTAAGGTGTTCCATCCCTTGAGAAATTAATTTGATTGGTAGTGGAGAATCAATGAGTTCCATAGATCAGGTTAGAAAATTATGGAATTATGGGGGACACTAGGAAGTACCTTGAGACTCAAGACTAATATCGAGTGTTGAACTATAATTGTAATTTTTTTTGATGGTTTATAATACTTGAGTAGTGAGACATCTAAGGCTACAGAATTCCTTTGGAATATTTTGGATGATGATAGAGGTGACCCTAGGGGTTCCTGAATTAATGTGTTGAACCGTAGTGAGTAGGGGTGTCCTAGGATGTTCACTAGGGCTCGGTATATATAATGAATATAGAAACCCTGAATGAAGGTGTTAATTGACTAATAAACTAATGAGATTATTTTGTTCCCTTTATTATGAAACTTGAGTGGTCCATTGTAAATGATGTCTTTACAACCTATTTTTGAGAGAGTTGGGTAATATGTGGGATGTCCTGATGGATGCCCTTGGGTGTCATGGGAAACCTTATGTGGGATGAGGGTGCCTAAGATGACCTCTAGAACCCAAAAATTTTGAATTAATTATGATCACTTGAGTAATATGTTAATGGATTATGTGTTGAATCTTGTATGGATGATTTAAGTTGAAATGTGACTTGTGTAATTGATTATTATGGTATATAATGACTTGGGTGTCATCCCTTGGATTCCATTATAGATATTAAATGGGTAGAATTCGTTGAGTAAGCGTTGATTCCATTAGGGGAATCACTTGAATGTCATTAGATGATGCCTCATTGGTTTCAAGGATGTCCATAACTAAGAAATTCCATGAGCTACCTTGGATTCCTCACCAATTCATCAGTGTGAATGAATTGGAGCATCTACTCCTTTGATTCGGGTGATGTCTAAGATGTTGAATGTCATGGATGAATATTATGGATTACCTTAGGGTTCCCTTGTGAATGTTATGGGATAATCTCCCTGGATTCATCTTGATTATATAAGAAAAAATTCATTGAGTGTGTTTTAGGATTCTAATCGTTCATGTTACTCTAAATACCTTAGAAACATGGTTACTTGGATTCTGTTTAGAGAATAAAAGTTTGTATTCCTTGTATTCACTTGGTTTGTATAGGGGATAATTTTATAGACTACTTTCATGGATTACTGATTACATGATTAGATGGGAATTCCCAATTGAGCCCATAGGGATTACCTTGTGTCTTCACAGTTGTGGTTTCCTTTGTTACGCACCTTGGAACTAGCATGAGTTATGAGATCCATCACCTTGATCAGAGATATATGTTGTAAAAGTGGGTTCTCTAGACCCAACTTTATCATTACTTTTAGATTACCATACCATGCATACAGTGAGTTATGCCTGATTTACTCTTATCATAATAGTGTTGATATTTCTATGTCCACTATTTAAATGGTAATGTCTATAGATTATTAATTTTATCAAAATGTTATATCAGTTCACATGAAATAATGATAACCTCAAGATACTATGAAATTAATATTAAACATATGTACTATGGTCTATATACATCATTCTAACTTGACACATATGGTTTTTAAATATAAAATATGGGGGGATCATAATCATTGATACTTATTCTCATGAAGTTATCACTTAGTGATCATGAGTAGATGAGATCATGAGGACAGGCTCTCCAATAGAAACACCATATGTGTTAGGTTTCATTGGTTATTCCTATTTATAAACATGTGTATTGGTCTCTTAGCTTGAGATCATTATCAGTATTTACCATTTGATCTCGTACTTTGATTCAAGTAAAAAACTAGGATATTGAATTCATGGTAAGGTAGATTATGTTGGGTGTGCCATTGGTGGCATGACATTAGTTGAATAATCAAGATATAATTTGTCGCTTTTGATTTGAGGAAGTGATATCTTAGGCCTAGTTGATAAGGATGGTAGTGTCTTCATGAATACTTAGAAAATGTAGTTGAAGGTAAGTCTATCAAGTTAGATCAATAAATAGTAAATCAAGAATGGATGATGACATAAGATGTGAATCCTACTTTATGATATATTTTGAGATAAATAGATTATGTTACACAGTGCATGTTCATAGGATAATTGTCATTACTATGACTATTACTTGAATCTTTAGGGACCTTTATGGGTTGGTAGACACTACTCTTATTCTGTGAATAGTATCCACTACTATTGTGATAAGGTCCTAGAGGGTTACACACAATAGCATATTCAAGTGTCTTCCATATTCTGATGAATAGGTGTATATGACATAGTGAGCCACACCACGGGGTCTGAGAGTTTTCCAAGTATTATTGATAAATAATGAATAAATTAATTAATTATTATTCAAGTATAGAATAATTGAGTTGAATTTATTTATTAAAATTATTTTCAAGGTATTAAGTTAATATGTGAAAAATATTATATGAATGAATATTATTCTATTATTCAAGGATCGTTTAATATTAGAGGAAATTAAAAGTCTAGTTAATGACTCTATTTTATCATGTGATATATTTATTATATATTACAAGTATGTGATAAAAATATAAATGACATTATGATAGAGTTACTTCATTATAATGTGTCATTTATTTCTTATTTAGTGGGTGTTTTGTTTTTGGGATTCGGGGAACCATTTCTAGGTATTTGAACCTCCCAATATATAAGCATAAGAGAGAGACGCAATCCATGACTATTCATTCCAATAGAATTGAGAGCCTCTCTCTTTTCCCACTAATAATAGAGAGAAATTCATCATCCAATAATTCGATCCAAGAATGTTTTCATAGATTGAAGGGGCTGGATTGATGTGATCATAATGACATATAAGGAATCATTGAAGCTCCGTGATAGGACCTAGAATTTAGAAATCAGTATTCTTACAGATTCTTAAAGCATGTTTTGACGATTTAGATGGGTTTGTGTTTAGATCTTTTGAGCAATTATCACCAGTGAAAATCTGTAGTCAAATGCATTGCTGATTCAAATAAGGTATTCGGTCCTTTTAATTTTCATTATTTAATCATTCGTGTGAGATCCTATAACATCTATCAGAGATCATATCACCGAATATGGTGAAGTTTCATTGCTCTGGTGATGAAAATTTTAAATCCTCAACCCACTAGCTTATGTAGCTCACCCCAGTATCAACTATTGGTATTAGCGCGATCACATGAATTTCCTAATCCAAGAAAAAATTAATTTGAATTAAATTAATTAGAGTATTTTAATTTAGTTCCAATGGAATAGACCATGTGTTGATCTAATATCGGATGGCTAAATTATGGTCATCCAAAAAAATTAATACGAATCGTTTATGGTCGGTTTACAGGTATTAAAATTTGAAACCTATATTTTAATATGTGTTAAATTTTATCAGATTTCATTCTCTAGTGATGATTTTAGTTACCCCGGATTTTCAGTAAGGTTCCAACCGGAAACCAGTCGCTGGAATAGTTTTTTTAGGTGGTGATCAATAGTTCCATTGTGTTGTGTAATTTTTCAAAAAAAATATAAAATATATTTTTTTTTAAACAGACCTATTATTTAGGCAGTTTGAAAATACCACCAAAGGGGGTGTCTAGCAGGCCAGGTAAAAACAAAATGCCTAAAACTAAGCATTTGGAAAATGTGGAAATGGGAGGGTAAACATGACCTATGTAGAATAATTTATAAAAAAATTTGATAACTTTGTTTAAAAAAATATTTTTACTAAAAAAAAAATGGGGGGTTGAGCTTCCAGGGGAAGTTTCATCACCACATTTAACTCCCACAAATCCCAGGAACCCCACTCTTCCTTCCTCCTATAGACATCACTATAACACCCCAATATTTTATGTTATTTCTCTTCTTAAATAAATTCAATTTCTTCAATAGCTTACGTTGCATGTAACACCGAGCTTAAACTAACTTGCTTTATAATATTAAATACTACTATTTTAACAAGGTCGTTATAAACTAGATATTAAATTGGTGGGTGTGAATAATATTAACTATGTTATGAAATATATATGAAGTTCATATTTATATATACTTAGGAAATAAACACATAATTTTTGGTAAAGTAATTTTATTTTTTAAATATATGTTTTCTTCAAAAGGATATTTTTATCACATTCTATGAGAAAATAAATATAATTGATTTTTTACACATTTAGAAAATGTATTTAAAAAAATTATATTCATTTTTGAAATCAAAATATAAAAAATCATCTTAGGTCTAATTTTTGGTAATTCTATGAAAAGATTGATTTTCTAGTGAATAGTGAAAATACTGATTTTAATAAAACTGTCAATTTCTTTATATTAAAAGTATATTTATGATTTTAATTTGATATTAATGTAAATTAAATAATATTTAGTTATAAATAATCTAATTTATTTCATTTTAATCATCCTTATACCTTATTTTGGTATATGCACATTTTTTTTCTTAAAAATACATTTTTCAAGAAAACCGATTTTGAATGTGTTTTGCGTGATTAATATTAAATTAATTTCTAAATATTATATGTTTTAAGTTTTTAAAAATATATTAAATATTTATATTCATAAGGTCCAAATTTATTAAATCATTCCCTTTATTTTTTATCAATATGAATAGTAACCTTAGTAATTTTCGTTACCACGGTAAAGGGAAAATTAGGTAATATAGGTAAAAAATAAAATGATAAGGACTACAAAATGGCCATAAAACTTGACAAAAATTTTTTATGAGTAATTTTCATCTATAAAAATTCAAGGTTAGGATATATGACCATTTTTTCCATTAGGAAGTGATTATGACCTTTATAATATTTTATTTAAAAAAAGTCAAAGATGTCACATTCATGATTTTAATAACTATAACATTTTTAATATGGTGTTATCTAGAGGATATATTAGACTATAAATATTTATTGTAAATATAAAATATTTATATTCATCATGTTAATTTATTTTTAATTTTTAGGGAACAAATAATTACCTTAAAATCTTGCACAATGTTGGTGCAGTAATTATTTAATTAATGGAAAAAATCAAATAAATGATATTAAAAATATTAAAATAAATATAATTTGAGATAATTGATGTGATACATGAATTTTATATATTAACTTAACATATTAGGGACGTATTAAAGGATTTTTTTTTTCAAGGTATCATGTTGTATTGATATTTTTGAAAATTCAAAGTAATGAATAGTGTTAAAATTGATATTAATGATATTTTAAAATAAATAATATTTTATTAAATGATATAAAATTCATAAAATATTAAATTAATCAAAATTATTATTATATGGTTTAAAATATCAACCATGATACATTTATAGTTCATTTTTCATTTTATAGTAACAATATTGACCCTCAAAGAGTAAACATTAATATTGTCATGGTAAGAGTTAAAGGGATTAAATATGGGTTAAAACGAAATGATGAGGGTAGTAATGTGACCTAAACTTGTCTAAAAATTATTATATGATATGATTTAGATTCATCCCCATCATATATTCAAAATAAATGATTTTTTAGCCATTTTAAATTGACAATTAATTTATATTAATTTAATATTTAGAGAAATTTCAAAAGTGCCCCGCATCTCAATTATAAAAGGGAACCACCTTCCTCACTTTTTTACACCACTTTGAGCAATATATATTGACAAAACTATACCAATTTATCTTATCAAAATCCTTATACAAGTTCTTCTGGTTCTAGTATTCCAAAAATATCAACCCTAGACCCCTTAAGTTAAGATCTAAAGGTTCTCTATAGAAGAAAAGGTAATCATTATTATCAACTCTTTCAAGTTTACTTCTTCTTTTACTTAGTCTTAATGTGTTGTCATCGAATTAAAAAAACAAATATAGTCTAATATATTTGATTATATGTTATTATTAATATGTTACAAACATATTCCACCTTTTATGCATCCTATTAAAAATGAAAGTATCGTGTGTGCGTACGTACGGATTACCATCTCTACGCAATGGTGCAATTTTTTTTTCATCGCCACTTTACTTGGACAGTTATAATGATGGAAATAATGGATATATATTATAATTATTGAATAATATTTATTCTGTAAAATTAATATACCATCTCATTTATTATCCTTTTATCCATTTAGAAATGATATCATCGCGCGTGCGTATGTGCAACTTACTATCTCCATGATGTGATGTGATTCATTTTCTATATCCATAATTCAAGAATGATTCTGAAAATTTATCTAATTGATAAATATGATATCTATATATATATATATATCCTTAATTTCATTCTGGGGATGTTGTAACTACATCCAATGTATAAGAACTAGAACTTACATAACAAAACATGCATGGGATAATGAAGAAGTTAACACCCAAAATATGGGTAATAAGGAAATATTATTAAAAAAAGTGATAAAATAATATAATAGGATCATATATGATGTCATAAATATGAATATAGTTCTTTTATAAATTAATAAAATATTTAAAATCATTATACAGGAGATTAAAACGTGTTCAACTAAAGGGAAGTGTGAGGTAAGGGATTTCGTCTCAATTTCCACTTCATTGAGACTTATTTGGTATTGTTCACTTATTCATTTTTTTATTTGGTGTATATACTACCCCTTTGATATAATTTTTCATTTCAAATTAAATTTCTCTTAAATATCCATATTTTTTATATCATGGATCTGAGTATTTTCTAAACCATATACCATTTTTATATGGTGTTTACTTTAAAAGTTATTTGATTTACTCGATAAATATTGATAAATATATATCCTTTACTCAATGTAGATATTTTATGATGAGTCATATTTATTCATTAATTAAACCAAGTATTCAATGTATAAGGAATTATTTAGACTTAAAGTGACAGGTGGGGGCTAGTATTATATATCCCATCAATACATCGACATGTCTCATACAACAAATCAATTTTCCAAATTAAACGGGTTTCTACCTTTAATTTTAAACCATCTTGTGATAAGTATTAATGGTAGAGGTATTTTTTCCTGATACGTAATGCCCATTGATTAATCATCTCTATAGAAATTATGTTATTATTATCTATGTATTTTTCACAATGAAATTATCTTTGGATGCATTTCATTAACAAGTTATTGATGAAATGGAATATGTGTCCAGTTAATTACCTTTTCATATTAATTGTGCCTTATTAATTATGCCTTATTGAATATACTTCACTTATTATTGATTTGTGATATTTTACATTATGTGTAACCCTTACTAAGAATTTGAGATCATTGTTCCATTTGTTTTCATTTCCCTAGGTTATGGAGATGAAATATTTGAATGAGTTTCAAGGATGTAGTTTAATTTCCTTTGTTATGTTATATGTTTAATTACCAATGTAATAAGGTAACTATGTATGTATCTATTTATTTAATACTACTAAATTGATCGATCCTTAGTGATGTGATCCCTTGTATCTATGTAATTTTAATAAAATAACTATTGATTCTGGGATTATAGAATTGGGGTTGTTATTATTGGTATCAGATCCAGGTAGTAGAAATCTTGGGAACTAGATTTTAAATAAACATAATCAACATGAGAAGTATTATAACCCCTTATAGTATCTAATAATTTTACCATTAAAGGGATTTTATTTTATGGCTCAATATTAATGATGATTTTGAGTTAACTCGGTGTGGTACATTATTTGGTGATGGGGTATAATGGAAGAAAGAGAATCAATACTCATGGTCAATATAGGGATTTCCCCAATAAGAAAGCCAATATAGTTGGTGTTGGATCCGAATAGATCATGGATAAACTAGGGTAGTTGACCCATGTTATGTCTAATAACCTTTCACATATAAAGTAACGTGATGTTTCATGACATGATGCACCTATATTGGATCGTTTTATATGATAAAAGCCTCCATATTTTAGTGGAGATACTAATACAGTAGTAGCTGAGCAATAAATCAAGTCTCTTGAAAATATATTTCTTACCATGGGATGAAATGAAAGGGAAAAATTTACATTATAAGTGTATTATCTTATAAGAAATACTAATAAATAGTGTTCATTGATCCAGAGTACAAAGGAAGAATAATAAATGGAACATATAGAGTGAAGTGATTTTAAAGTAATGTTCTTCGCTAAATATTTACCTTATGAACAACAAACTAGAATGAAGATAAAGTTCCTCGGCTTAAGAAAAAAGGAGGAATAAAGTGTTGTAGAGTATGAGGCTATATTTATAAGACTGTCTAGGTATTCTATGGATTATATACATAATCTAGAAATCAATATTGATTATTTATTTGAACATCTTAAGCTGGGTCTCTAAAGGGCATTGGAATCTCAAAAAAATCATAATATGATGAAATGGTGTTATGTACCATCAAAACAGAGAAGTAATTATCTAGATCCTACATCTTCAAGGGGATTCAAGAGTATAAGAGGTTAGCTGAGAATCATGAAAAAGGTAAATCATCAAAGAAGAATATGGGAACAAAGAAATTCCCATCATGTGAAAATTGTGGAAAGAATCATCCTCATAAATGCTTTAAGGGCGTGGGATTTTTTTAGAAGTGTGAAGATAAGGTTCATCGGGATAATGAATGAAATGGGAAGAAAAAATAAATAAATATTGTTAATTGATTATACTATAAATAAATGGGTAATTATTCAAACCAATTTCCCAAGAGTTAAGGGAACATACCACAGAATGGGACAAGGGGAGAAGTCCAAGATTATGAAATCACTATATTTGGGGTATGAGTTCCCAATGATGTTGTGGTGGGTATTTTAATAATATCCTCAAATTTTTCCAATGCATTATTTGATTCTGGATCCACACATTCTTTTATATCTTCTATGTTTTATAAGAAAATTATATATTTCCCTTTCACCTTAAGAAGGGATTTGTCAATCACATCAACAAGGATGTGATTTGTCTTTTATGTTTTATATCCTAGTGTAACTCTCATCAACAAGGATGTGTTAGGTAGTTCCCATTATGACACATAATCATGCTCTATTTTTTGACCTTATTATCATACCTATGTTTGAATTTGATATAATTCTTGGTATGGATTGTATTTCAAAATATGATGAAAATTTTTATTGAAAAGAAAAGGAAATCATAATTAGTGGTGACAGAGAGGAAATCTGTATATTTATAGTAGAGACTCCATCATCTAAGTCATGTCAAGATCCACCTCCAATAGATTTTATGAATGAGATTCTTATAGAGGAAGAGAAGACAGATAGAAAAGGTAATCTCCTAATTGATTATGTACCTATAGTATAGGAATACATTGATTTATTTACTGAGTACTTACCTAGGTACCCACTGGAGTGTGAGGTTGAATTTTATATTTACTTAATCCTTAATGAAATACCTATATCAATTACTCCCTATAGAATAGATATTATGGAATTAGTAGAGTTAAATAAACAACTGGAGGGGTTGAGTGGTAAGGGATTTATTTGACCTAGTGTATCACCATGGGGATCCTATGTTCTCTTAGTTAATAAGAAATATGAATCCATGAGGGTGTGTGTTTATTATAGAGAAATCAATGCTATTACAATAAATAATAAGTATCCTCTGCCTCTCATTGATGATTTATTTGATCAACTTCATAGAGATCAATATTTTTGAAGATTGAAACTTTTTATGGGTATCATAAATTATTAGTAAAGGAGGAAGATATTATAAAGACAACTTTTTGAATGAGGTATGGATATTATGAGTTTATAGTAATTCCATTTGGAATCACTAATACATCCTCTGTTTTCATAGATCTAATGAACAGATTATTCAAGGAATATCTTGATAATTTTTTTTTGGTGTCTATTGATGATAAAATGGTGTATTCCAAAATCTATTAGGACCACGAGAATAACTTTTGAATCATTCTTGAGACTCTTAGAAGAAAATAGTTATTTAGTAAATTTTGAAAGATTGATTTCTGAATTTAGGAAATTTCTTTTCTTTTCCATATTGACTATAGTGATGGAATATCAGCTGTTCTTGCGAAGACAATAGTAGTCCATGAATGAACTATACCAACAAACATAATTGAGGTACATAGTTTTATTGGTTTAGTTGGTTAATATTAGTGTTTCATTCATAATTTTGCCTAATTGTCTAACTCATTAACCAAGATCACACACAAATGGGTTAAGTTCATATAGACAAAAGAATTTGAATAATTTTTTGAAGAATTGAAGAGGAGATTGGTCAATGCTCTAATTTTGACTCTACCATCAGTAATTTATGGGTTTTTTTTATAATTTGATGCATAAAATAAAGGATCGAATTGTTTCCTTATGAAAAATGAAAAAAAAAATATTGCATATGCATCAAGGAAGTTGAAGATTCATGAACAAAATTATCCAACTCATGATGTTGAGTTAGTAGCCATAATATTTTCTTTGAAGATGTGGAGACATTATCTCTATAGTAAAATATGTGAGATATATAAGGATCATAAGAGTTTAAAATACATATTTACATAAAAATAACTCAACATGAGGAAAATATGATGGCTCAAGTTACTCAATGATTATGATTTCTCAATACACTACCACTCAGGAAAATAAAATAAGGTAGTAGATGCATTAAGAAATAAAGATCATGGATTTCTAACCCCAAATGAGGATTGAGAGAGATCCAATGTTCATGAATTTATTAAAGATGGATATAGTAATTATTAAGGATGGGGAGACACCACTCCTTTTTTAGATTATTGTAAAACCATATTTTTTGGAAAAGATAAAAATATCTCAATCTAATAATGGGTATTTTCATAATAAAATTAAAGTTGTAAATGATGGAAAATTAGAAGGATTTTTTTGTGAATATGGTGTTCTGAAATTTTGAAAGAGGTTATGTGTTCCATCAATACTTTATCTAAAAAAGGAAACTATTGGATGATTCTAATAGATAAAATTTCTTTATACACCCTGGTAGTATGAAGATGTATAAGGATCTAAAGGAACATTATTGGTGGCATAATATGAAGCGTGAAATTTCTGATTATGTGTCAAGATTACTATTTTTTTAATAAGTGAAGGTTGGGAGACATCATCCTAGAGGATTCATGAAACTTATTCCTATACCTTTTTGGAAATGGGATGACCTTATGATAGACTTTGTCACAGGGCTACCAAGGAATCCTATAAGGAATAATGAAATATGGGTTATTGTTGATAAATTTACCAAATTGGAACATTTTCTTTCTGTGAGAGAATATTTACTTCTTGATCATCTAGAAAGACTCTATATTAATGAATTTGTAAGACTTTATGGTGAATCATTATCTATTGTGTCTGATTGAGATCCTTATTTTATATAAAAAAGCTGTAAGAGTCTTAATAAGGCTCTAGATACTAAGCTTCATTAGATCACTGCCTACCATCCTCAAACTGATGTAAAATTTGAAAGTACTATTCAAACAGTAGAAGGAATGTTAAGATTATGCTCACTTGATTTTCAAGGTATATAGAATCAATATTTACCTTTGGTATAGTTTTCCTATAATAATATTTTCTATTCAAGTTTCAAATGGTGTCATATGAAGCATTATATAGCAAGAGATGTCATACTCCAACCTATTGGGATGAATTTGGTGAAAGGAAACTTATAAACCCATAACTTTTTAAAGATACAACAAAAAAGTTAAATACTATTTAGGCTCATATTAAAGATGCTCAAAGTAGGCAAGAGTTATGCTAAAAATCAGAGAAAAGATTTATAATTTCAAGTGGGAGATCATGTATTTATTAAAGTATCTCTATGGAAGGGTGTCATGAGGTTTGCTAAGAAAGGGAAACTAAGACCCAGGTACATCAGGCCATTCAAAATCCTGGAAAGAATTAGATCTTTAACTTACTATTTAGAAATTCCACCAATTCTCTCTAAAGTTCATGATGTATTCCATATATCATGGTTAAGGAAGTACATTCCAGACCCAACACATGTACTCACATATAAAGAAATAGAACTAAAACTTGATCTATCTTACTATGAAGTGTATGTTGAGATTCTTTTCACTAGAGAGTAAGTTTTGAAGAATCAGATGACTCAAATGGTAAATATGCTTTGGAGAAACCATAAAATGGAAGAAGCATTATGGGAACCTAATGATGTTATGAAGAAGAACCACCCTCATATGTTTAGAAGGTAATATTAATGAGAATTTTGAGGGGAAAAAATTTAAGGAGGGAAGAATATAACACCCCAAGATTTTGCAGTATTTATTTTCTTAAATAAATTCAATTTCTTTGATAGTTTATGTTGCACACAACACTGAGCTTAAACAAACAAGTATATACTATTAAATATTATTATTTTAACATAACCATTATAAACTAGCTATTAAATTGGTATGTGTGAATGGTATTAACTATATTATGAAATATATATGAATTTCATATTTATTTATTCTTAGTAAATAAACACATAATTTTTTGTAAAGTTATTTTATTCTTCAAATATATGTTTTCTTTAAAAAATAATTTTTATCACTTTCTATGAGAAAATAAATATAATTAATTTTTGAAACTTTTAGAAAATTTATTTGATAAACTTAAATTCATTTTATAAATCATAATATTAAAAATTATATTAGGTTGAATTTTTGGGAATTTTCTTAAAAGATTTATTTTTTGGTGAATAGTGAAAAATACCGATTTTTATAAAACTATAAATTTCTTTATATTAAAATTATATTTATGATTTTAATTTGATGTTGATGTGATATTTATTTATAAATAATATAATTTATTTCATTTTAATTATCCTTATACCTTATTTTGGTATAAGTACATTTTTGAGCTTAAAAATGTGTTTTTCAAGAAAATTGTTTTTTGATGCATTTTGTGTGATTTATATTAAATTAATTTCTACAACTTATGTGTTTTGAATTTTAAAAAATAGATTACATATTTTTATTCATAATTTATAAATATATTAAATATTTCTCTTTTATTTTTTTCCAATATGAATAGTAACCTTGGTAATTTTTGTTACCACGATAAAGGGAAATTGGGTAATATAGGTTGAAAATAAAATAATAAAGACTATAAAATGACCCTAAAACTTTCCCCAATTTTATTTTATAAGTAATTTTTATCCATAATAATTCATTGTTCGGATATATGACCATTTTTTACCATTAGTAGGTGATTATGACCCTTATAATATTTTATTTAAAGAAAAGTTAAAGATGTCACATACATGTTTTTAATAACTATAATATTTTTAATATGTGTATATCTAGAGGATGTATTCAACTATAAATATTCATTTTAAATATATGAGATCTATCTTAATCATGGTAATTTATTTTTAATTTTTTAGGGAATAAATAATTACCTTAATAACTTGCACAACGCTGGTGTGGTAATTATTTAATTAATGGAAAAATAAAATAAATGATATTAAAAATATTAAAATAAATATAATTTTAGATATTTAATATTATCCAATAATTTTATAGATGAAATTTCATATTATGGATGTAATGAATAGTTTCAAAATTGACATTAAGGATATTTTAAAATAAATAATATTTTATTAAATTATATGAAATTACTAAAAATATTAAATTCATCCAAGTGATTATGATATGATTTAAAATATCAAACATGATCCATTTATGGGTTTTTTTCATTTTATAGTAACAATATTGACCCTCAAAGAGTAAAAATCAGTGTTGTCATAGTAAGAGTTAAAGGGATTAAATAAGGGTTAAAACTAAATGATAAGGATAGGAATGTGACCTAAAATTTTATAAAAATTATTTTATGAAATTATTTAGACCCATTATCATCCTATATTTTAAATAAATGAGTTTTTATCCAGTTAAAATTGATAATTAATTTATATTAATTTAATATTTAGAGAAATTCCAAAAGTGATGCATGCCTTAATTATAAAAGGGAACCTCGTTCCTCAATTATTTAAACCAATTTGATTCATATATCTCAAAAAACCTCTAAAAATTTCTATTCTCAATATCCTTATCCAAATTCTCAAGGTTTTAGTCTTCCAAAAAGACCAACCCTAGACCCCTTAAGAGAAGATCTAAAGGAGATCTATCGAAGAAATGGTAATCATTTTTATCAACTCTTTCAAGTTTATTTATTCTTTTAATTCATCTTGATATATTGTTACCAATATAAAATAATGACTCTAGTATCATATATATGATGATATGTTATTATGAATATGTAATAACCATATTCCACCTTTTATCCATCCTATAAAAAATAAAAGCACTACGTGTGAGTACGTACGGCTTACCGTCTCCATACAGTGGTGTAATTTGTTTTTCATCACCAATTTACTTGGATGGATATAATTATGGAAGTAGTGGATATATATGATAATTATTCCATGATATTTATTCTTTAAAATTAATATATCATCTCATTTCTTACCCTTCCATACATTTATAAATGATATCATTGTATATACGTATGTATGGCTTACTATCTCCACAATGCGATGTAATTAATTTTCTATGTCCAACCTTCAAGAATGATTCTAAAAAATTATCTAATTAATAGATATGATATATATATATCCTTGATATCATTTTAGAGATGCTTTAACTAAATCCAATTCACAAGAACCAAAACTTACATGACAAAAAATACATGGGAGAATGAAGCAGTTAACACACAAAATATGGGTAATAATGAAATATTATTAACAAACAAGTGATAAAATAATATAAGAGATAATATATGATGTCATAAATATTAATATGTTTATATTATAAATTAATAAAAAAATTAAAACCATTATATATGATATTAAATCATTTTCAACTAAAGTAAATCATGAGGTAAGGGACTTCATCTCAATTTCCACTTCATTGAGACTTATTTGGTATTGTTCACTTATTCATCTTTTATGTGGTGTATATATTACCCATTTGAGATAATTTTTAATTTGACATTACATTTATCTTAAATATTCATATTATTTATATCATGGATATGAGTATTTCCTAAACCATATACCATTTTTTTATACGATGTTTACTTTGAAAGTTATTTGATTTACTTGAGAAATATTTATAAATTTGTATCATTTACTCAATATGGATATTTGATGATGAGGCATATTTATTCATTAATTAAATTAATTATTCAATATATAAGGAATGATTTGGACTTGTAGTGATGGGTGTGGATTGATATTATATATCCCCTTGATGCATCAATAGGTCTTATGAGACAAATTAGTTGGCCAAATTAAATGAGTTTCTACCTGTAATTTTAAACCATCTTGTGAAAGGTCTTGATGTAGAGGTATCATGTTCCTGAGACATGATGTACAATGATAAATAATTTCCTATAGAATTATGTTATTATTATCCATAAGGTTTTCACAATGATATTATCTATGGATGCAATTAATTCTCAAGTTATTGATTAAATGGCATATGTGTCCAGTAAATTACCTTTCCATATTGATTATGCCTTATTAATTATTCCTTATTTAATATACTTCACTTATTATTGATTCATGATAGTTTAAACTATTTTTACCCCTTACTAAGAATTTTATATCACCCTTTCATTTGTTTTCCATTCCCCAGGTTATGAAGATGAAATATTTGAATGAGTTTCAGGGATGCAGTTTACTTTCCTTTATTATGATTTATGTTTATTAACCAATGTAATAACTAAACTATGTATGTAACTAGTTCTTAAATACTACTAAACTAATTGATACATGGTGATTTGACCCCTTGTATCTATGCAATTGTAATAAAATAACTACTCATTCTATGATTTTGGAATTGGGGTTGTCGCAATCGTTGTTAGTTAAACCCCATATCTGGCCGACTAACCCTCTTTAGTCCCACCTCCATTGTCTTGGCCCCACCCTGAACCTAGTCTTTGTTGCCTCCATCTCCCTTCTCTATCTACACCCATCTCACACCTACCTTAGATTGTCACATCTCCCCAGAAGGTCGTTGTCGTCTGCTCTATTCTTCGATCTCAATGTCGCATCGTCATGTGAGACCTCTAATGGACTAGAGCACTATCGATCATCTCATAATGATCCCATGTGTGAGACCCCACTGGGTGCTGACCGACTGCCACTGTGTCACTAGATCCCAAGTTACGCTCGAGTTTCGCTGCACCATGACCCTCAAGCACGAGACATCACTTCTGTCATAGCTAAGATCACTGGACTCTGTCACCTACCGTTTTCTAGACCACCCTGCCTAGCTACGATATAGCTCAAATTGGGTGACCCGTAGATAAAGTGGGTCATGTATAACCCAATACACCCACAATGGGTCTAGGCAGGTCTACCTGACCTAGAATGGGATATGGTGGATCTGCCTTGCCCAGAACAGCCCTGCACGGGGTCTACTCGACCTGGAACGGGTTTGCATAGGGTCGGCCCAACCCGACACAATCTGGGCGGGGTTTCTAGGCTCAAAAAATAATTTAATAAAACCAAAAAATAATTTATTAATTTTTTGATTAAAAATAATAATAATTTTATTATTTAAACAAATTAATTTAATTTTGATATAAAATTAAATTACTTGATTAATTTAATTTTGGGAGAAAAATTAAATTAATTGATTAATTTAATTTTGGGAGGAAATTAAATTAATTTAGGTGATGACCTAAATTAAATTATTTGGATTTAAAATAATTCATTTAATTTTTAAATTTCCATCAAACTTAAATTTACTACAAATTTAATTTTTTTTATTGTGATTTTATTTAACTTAGACTAGTCTTGAGCATTGATTGAATGTGCATGTATTCTTTTATTTTGTTTAATTATTTATTACAACTGTATGTGATGTTTATAATATTTAATTAAGTTATTCGATGATCTGTGCATCATCTTCTTCATTTAAACATGTGTAAGGTCATGTGCGTCCATCAGTGTTTATGTATGTATTATGCACTTCCTGAGACCCTATTACCTATGTGTGAGTACATTTTTACTATTGATGATGTTGATTTAAGACATCAACCATGCCAATACGAGGTGGTATACCAGACAATAAGTGAAAGCGCTAGACTGGGAGAGAGCTACATCATGATCCAAGATCTGACTTAGGTATGATACCTCATGGTCATGGTTAATCCATTAAGTTTAAATGGACTAACCAATATTAGATGCTCAAGACCAGTTAGGTAATTTTATTTTCTCTATGAATTTTTTATTATTTTATGCATTTTCTTATCTATGGGAAACACATAAAATAATGAATAGAAAAAATGTATAAAGATGTGATGAATGTATTCTATTAATATATGTTCAGTTTTGAGCATGAAAATATAGAATGAATATATTTAATAGAAATTTATTACATTCACCAAGAATATTTAAAACCCCTCAAAGAAATATTAGGTCACAAATTCCTTCTATTATTTTAATTTTAACAAAACCATGTGTATGGGGTGCTCATCATCCATAGTTGAGGGTGTCTCCTACTACTGGGAAGTTCTTATGAAAGTGATGGGTTTAATTAACTAATGATGGCCATAATTAATTAGTCATAGATTTCTTGTTTCATATTTATAGGTAATAATTGAGTAAATGAATTTTATGATTTAAGAAGTTGATACTTCACTCAATAGATCAAGTATTCTAGAGTTAATATAGTTGGCTAGTCAAATACCTACCATAAAACTCTCTAATTAGTGTCGTGTCCATATCTTCTAGACTATAAGGAGTGGTTTCATTGATCTTTTCCAATATAATACTCAAGTGACATAGTATTCTGAGTCTAATAGTGAGGGATACTAGAGTTTGATAAAATAGTGGGATATATTTAATGATTTAAAAAATCGATAATGTCTAATCAAATAATCAAGGTAAAAGTACTAATCTTCTAGATTTTATTTTTTTAGAAAATGGAATGTAATACTGCAATCACACTGCAATTAATTCTGTACAAAGTAAATTTTCTATCCATTATGAATTTCCAAGAATAGTATTGACACTTACACAAAGTACCATGATATTGGAAATTCAAGGTGCTCGTTTCCCCAATACCTATTAAGCCTCCTTGGGAAGCGAAGGTGAGAAAAATAATTATAGGATGCTCATTTATGACACATATATTGGTTATTTCATAATGATATCATCAACATATGATGTGATTTGTGGATATAACATCAGGACATGGATGATTTCACATGTTTTCTCATCTCTAAGAATATTTTGAGGAGAAAGTGAAGAAAGATATGAATTAATTATGATTATATTGGTTATGTGTATATTAAAAGGTGGATCATAATATTTCAATACATACCCTTATAAAATATTAATCAACCATTTACTCCAATATTTTTTAATACTACAAAAAGAATAGTATGGATAAAAATCTTCATTACTTTTTGGGTCAAGTTCTCTAAGTTGATAAGAACTTAAGGAAAGCTTAATCTTTAGTTATTATGGTGAACAAATTTAAAGAAAATGCAAAAGGTCCAATGGAAAGAGTGATGACAAAGTAAACTTCATAATTTCCTTCAAAGAAAAGAGGTATTAAATAGGTGTTCTTTTACTTCTCATGTCACAAGATAAATCTACAAAAGTTTAAATGCAATGAACTGAATAGAAGAATCAAGTAGTCACTTATTCTTTAGATATATTCATCAATTGTATGTGTTTTTTCTATCATACTTCTTGGGTTTAAATACAATATGCCTATCACATATGTGTATTGAAATATAATAACCAAGTAAGTGTATAAATGTTACAAGAAGTAAGATGTTATCTCCAAGCAGCTGAGAAAGGGTGATTCATAAGTCAGCGGTGAGAAGCACACAACTTCTAATTTCCAAGATTAATTATTCTAGTAGAAATTTTATTAAGTATAACCAAAACATTTTTCTCATGTGTTCATTGGACACAAGGATTCATTATTCCATTTTTGGAATAAATATTGTTTGTGGTGTCTCATACTCAATCAATAGTTTAGTGATACATGAATCATAGGAAATACGTGATGAATATAAAATGTAAGAATTATATACCAATTTGTGGAAACATTATATGATATCAAACAAAACTAAGTATTTTCAAGGATATACCGAGTATGGTTTTAGACTCTTCAAAGTTAAATACCTTAAGTATTATAGACACATTTATATACATATTTTTTGACAAAGAACCCTTTAGAAATAAAGGTAAGTAATTAAGATTTTGGAATTGGTTTAGCTAGAGGACATGAACTATTCCAAGGGTAAGCTAGTGGTAACTATACTTCATAATATTCCTTTAAGTTTTTTTAAGTAATGTGAAAGTGGAGTATGTCATATGAATGGTTATAATATACGAGTTGCTTTCAGATAGTATGTTCAAGAATATCTTGACCAAGAATTCATCAATCATTATAATGTAGTGTAGAGTAATTCTTCAACACACGTTACCTTATCAAATCTATGATGATAATAAATAAGATCAATAAGGAGTCTTATATGTTAACATTGATCAATTAAATATATCATGGAGTAGTTCCTAAATGCATATTTCCTTATACACATCAAATTCATGATGTAGGTTAAAGGATAATCAATGTTAAAATTTATTTCCATTAAATATACTTCTATTATTTTCCAAGATATATATCTTAAATAATATAATTATCCCATAACCATATTCCAACTATAATGAAAATTTGATATCATATGATTTATAGTGTGATATAAATCCATTGTCATAAGACGTGTGTTTGGATGCAAAGAGTTTGTGGTGGATATAAACAAACTTTTATCAAGAGAAACACAATGTTCATCTAAAGTACCAGTCATAAAGTTTTCTAAGGATATTACTTAAATCCTTAAGATAGAAAAGGAATAGTAAAATTATAGACTATGATTCTATAAAAGGGTGAATATCACTATTTGAGATAGTGGGAAAAATATTGAATTGGATTTATTCAATTCTTGAGATGCACAAATAGTTTACATAGGAACAAGTTCCACAATATCATGTGAAAAAGTAATGTTCTAGAGACACACGCTATCTAGGAAGAATAAAACCATTGTAATGTTTTTTGTATTCACCGCAAATAGTGATGCATTATTCATTAAGAATAATAAATCCTACAAGTAATAATTAAATGGAAATAAGAAAATATTTACAATATCAATTAAAATTCAATAATGGATTCCATGTATCAAAGTATAGGGGCTTATTATTTGGAATATTGTGGTGAGTATTTAAGTAAATCTATACATGGATGGTACAAGTGTGGTGCCAATTATAATTGATTGGTAATACCAATTCGTTATTCCTAGATCCATTATAATTTTACTTTTCATAAGTTACTTTATATGGTCATTGTTTTAATGTCCTGGGTTTTCAAACATGTCATTTTCTGGGTAATTTTGAACTTTTTGAGTTTAGTGGTCAAACCAAATTAAATTATAATCTTTAGAACATCATTATTAGAGTTGTTTTCACCCAAGATCTTGTTTTAGGTGTGGTATATAGTTCATTTTAAGTCCTAGGTATTCGGGAAAATGTCGGGGGAAGGTCGGATGGCCTGGGCTATTGAAAATAGCTCCTGCTAGAAATACACATCGTGTATCACTTATACAATGTGCAAGTCATTTTTATGACATGTAGTATAGTGTTAAGAATCGAGGGTATACCTGAGGAATACATGAAATGTAACTGGTTTACACATCATGAACCTAATACATGACATTTAAATATTACACATCGTGTAATATGCAGGTGGTGTTTTTTTTTAAGAGACACAGGAGGCTCAGTCCCACCTTATTTTTGTTTCCCCTTCATGCACAGAGGCAGAGGGAACCTAGGGGGTCTCACAGTGCC
The DNA here is from genome assembly GCA_963277665.1 of Viscum album. NCBI lineage: Eukaryota > Viridiplantae > Streptophyta > Magnoliopsida > Santalales > Viscaceae > Viscum > Viscum album. The sequence continues at coordinate 786,445,969 of OY728128.1, read as the reverse complement.
TCCCTCTCCCTCTCCTGGGTTTTGTCCATTCTTCTCCATCTGAGAACTGATTTGAGCTCTGTCTATCTCATTGGAAGCATAGTGATAATTCATTTAGTCCTCTTACTTCTCTTTCTCATTTATCTCACTATATGGAATGCTAAATCTATGCAACCGATTTTTTTCCCTATTTTGAGGGAATTATTCTAGAATCCCGATTTCTCTTGTTTCGGCTTGAGTTAGAGGATGGTATAAAATGACTGATCACCTACGAGTATAAGGTAGGTGATGCCTAGATTTCTCCTTAATTTTACATCTATTTTTGGGGTGCGTTCTAAACATGCTCATGTGAGTATTCTGAGAGAGACCCCTAATAGATTAATACTAGATTTTAAATTGATTAATAAATTCCATGGGATGTCGTTGGGTATACCCTAGCCTATTTATATTTTATAAGCCAGGTATGGTGATTGTGACCAATAGGGAAGGTTAGGTTAGTTGTGTTTATTAAATTAATTTAAATGTGTTATATGACATGAATGGTTCCATGGGAATATGACGGGATTAGACCAAGGATTGAGGTGATGATGATCACCTGGATTGAGGTGACACAGTCATTAGGCTAAGAGTGTGGCTCGAGATACATGGGGTTATGTTGATCACTAGGTTGAGATGACATGGTCATTAGGATTGAGGTGATGAGGTCATTAGGTTGAGGGATTGGATCTTGAGACTTGGGATGGTGTTGATCATTAGGATTTAGCAACATAGTCATATGGGGCATGAGGTGTTGGATGGTGTGTCTTAGTATGTTTGATGATTTTCACTCATTGTTGTTGTTCAAAATGTCATTGGAGTCGTGTTCACACATATAGGACTCAGTTGAGGTGGTGTTTACCACTCGTTGTGGGTGGATGCCTCCATAGATATTACAACTTAGGGGATGGTGTTGAACAACATTTACATTAAAGGTTCTCACCATAGAAATCCATGTGGATGGTAATGGACCATCAGGAGATGGTGTTGAGACCATCGGTTGGGGGATGAGGCTCACCGTATGCTTGAGTCCATTGGTCTAGGATTATTGTAGGATGGACATTGCCATGCCTAGAAATGTTGGCTATTGAGCCAACAATGATTGTTTATTAGAGGATTGATATCATCATGTCTCGATACATCGAGCTGATATCTGATGGGGACATTCTAAGCAAAGGTCTAAGGGACCTGGATCATATTGATTGGGAATGTTGTATGGATTTTGGGTACTTGATTGATGGCATGAGGTCTTGGTGATATATTTATGGGTGGAACCTGAGGGTTCGCTAGATATGATAATCGTCGTGGGATATCTAGGAATTAATCCATGGGTCCCCACCACTATAATTATATATATCTAGACATATACTATATGCCATTTATATAATTAGGGGCACGTATTCAGAGATACGCCAAAAATATATGAAGTATGTAATGCTTTCTTGTGGCTATTGAGCACAAGGGAAGAAGTTTAATAAATAAATTTATGTGTGTTTCCTTTTATTTATATTCTGTATACACCTGCATAATTATGGATGTAAGACTGGAACACGTTGGTGGTGTCCTACTAAATTCATACTCACACCCTACATGGGCCCCTTAGGATTCATGTAGACTTTTTTATTTTTAGTTCAGGTAAGGATTTGGGATTGGGCAATGGACCTTAGTGATCGTAGAGGTACCTTTTGCAAGGTAAGGATGACAATGGACTAGGTGGTTCCTCTGCATCGAGATGAAGTTTCCTTTTGAGATTTTGTCATGCTTTATATATATACTTTTATGGTTGGCCATAGGCGACCTTGCTTATCTATTTCTTTGAATGAACTACTATGACATGTTGTATTCATCTACAAATGGTATTATGTCTTTGGGATATTATTATTAATGTTGTTTATTATACTTCTGCTGAGTTTTTTTGTTGGTTCCATTATTGTGGTCCTTATTCTGTTGTCTTATATATGTATGGACCACTATTTTTATCACCACCAAAGGGAATAGTCTCCCCACTATCACCTTATTAGACCCTCACTGCTAGTTGGCAGCCTTTAGTGTATGAGGTAGTGCACCTAAGTCCTAGTGGAAAAATGGACTAGAGCACCGTTTTAAGTGGATTTCAAGTTAGGATGATACAAATGGTATCAAGGGTGTTTATTTTCCTTTTTGGTCTTACTATTTGGGCTATGGTAGACTGAAGAGATGTATTCGGAACTGGGTAAATAGCTCATGTTTGGGTGCCTACATCCCCATGCACGAGGGACAAACCAAGTTTTTAGGGGTAGGAAATTGATTTTATGATTTTTGCATTTATAGTTGAATGGTTTCCACCTCAAGTGGTGCACTTGGGTTTGATGTTATTAGATTATTTGGTTTTGACCCTTGGCCCAGTATGGAAAGGGGGGATTGGTTATGCATTATAATAGTCACTTAGGCTCATATAATGTATGTTTTTGTTTGTTATCATCATTGGGAACCTGGAATGAACTAAGAGGGGTTGGTTTGTTGACAGTTTCAACAAAGAAGCTAAATAGAATTTTCCTTCTTAGTCTTTTTGGAGGCATTCCACTTAGCCAGCCCAGGTATGTGGTTTCTAATGAGATCCGATGTGATTTTATGTGATTCAATATGCATGTGATATTTGGGCCCGACCCTGATAATTATGGGTAGGGATGGAACTAGGGTTGATCTATTTAAAGTGTTAATAAATAATCTAAACAGAATTCTCCCACTTAGCCTTTTTAGTGGCATTCTACTCAGCTACCCTAGATTGAAATATATGATATGTTATGCCAAACCCTGTTATGGGAAAGAAATCCTCCATTAATCTAGATTTTATGTGTTTCCTGACTCTAATAAGGGTAGGCATGGGTCCATGTGGTTGGATGATACTTAATACTTGACTCTAATGTGGATAGATAAGGGGCCATGAGGCTAGATGTCATGTGACATGGTGTGGTGGGAGAGTGTAAGGGTGGTGAGATGTGCTCCCTATTATAGCCTTCCCTATATGTGATATATATATACACACACACACTGTTATGGGTGCTTGACCATGGTATTGGTAGTCAGTATGATTCCACCTAAACAACTCCTAGTGGAGCGTCAGGAGGACGGTGATATGGTGTTGCATGAGCATGCATGGGATGAGTCCCCTAAGGGCCAGGATGAGGTCGCGGATGGTTGGTCTGATCATGAACCGTAGGTACGGGCTCTGGTATAGGCGGGATAGCTGTAGCTAATGGAATATTTTGGTCTATGGTATGACGAGAAGCTCAGGGTGAGCTTGGTTCATGTTATACAAGGTATTGATAGGGGAGCTCAGGGAGCTAAGCCATCTTTGGAATATCTGACTCTAGAGTTCTAGTCTCAGCACTCACCATTATTCTAGGGTGAGGATGTACCAAAATCAGTATAGAACTAGATCGAGTAGGTGTATACTATATTTGATCATCTTGAGACACTATTAGGTCAGAGGGTGAAGTTGGAAACCTATATACTTAGAGGACTGGTAAAGTGTTGGTGGGATGTATAGGTTTAGACATGCATACATGAGGGACTGTCTTGGAAGGATTTTGAGGCTAGTCTCTTCGAGAACATATTCTCAAAGATTCTATTGGTGGATAGATCCCATGAGTTTATGAATCTTCAGCAAGGGGATTCATCTATCATGGACTATGCGGCCAACTTCATAGACATATCATGAATTTCACCTACTATGGTGGGAGACAACATCGCCATAGTGCGTCATTTTGAGGATGGTTCACAGCATGCCATCAGGGTGCATGTAAATATCTTCAGGCTGATATCTTTCTTTGAGGAGGTCAATCAGGTGTTGGTAGTCGTGGGAAACTTAAAGGACCAGTCTTATTCGAGCTGGGTGATGACTGTTGGGTCGGAAGAAAACGGGGAATGATGGCAAGAGGGGGGGGTGAATTTCCTTTTAAAAAAGAGATTGACAAATTAAAAATCAAAGTAAAAATGCAGCGGAAATAAAGAAGGCAATCACACAAGAAATTGATAACGGAGTTCGGCCAAAACCCGGCCTACGTCTCCGCTCCCAACTCAACCGTTGAGAGATTCCTACCGCTTGCTTTTCAATGGTTTTAGCAAGAAACCCACTAGGCTTTGAGGTAGCACTAGGACCTATTACATCTTGCTTTTTGTGGTTTAGCAAGAACCCACTTGCTTTTAATGGTTTAGCAAGAACCCACTATCCTTCTTACAGGTGAAGGATAGCTCACCTATGTCTCAAGCTATTTAAAGGAAAGCTTGGCAACCTTTTTACACCTTAGTGGTGATGTGAAACCCAAAGAAAAGAGGGGATGAGAAAATTGGGAGTTTGTAGGCACAAACTCAAATTTAAGCTCAAAAAGAATAAAACAATAAAAACCGTATTTGGAGAAGTCTTGGGCGCCTTTGATTGATTGGAGATGTTGAAGGCCGCTTCCAAGCTTCTTTGAAGGAGCTCCTTGGATGTGGAATTGGATGGAGCTAGGTGGGTTCCTTTGAGGAAGTCCGCCGGAGGTACGCCAAATGATCAACAAGGTGTCTGTAGGCTTCACAATAGTTCCGGTTCGTGTCCGGGGCTTCCTCAGCCTTTATTTATAGGCTAGGAACCCTTGGGGAGTCTTCGGAGCCGTTGGAGAAGTCCTCGGAGCCGTTGGAGGCCAAAAGAAGGTTGACTGGTCAAACCCAACGGCTAGTTTGACTGGGCTACCGGCTGGCCGGTACAGCTCCACCGGCTGGCCGGTGCCTTGGCAGAGGAGAGGGAACTTGGTCCAGGCTCCACCGGTCGACCGGTGGAGGAGCCACCGGCTGGCCGGTGGCAAGACAGTAGCTCACACTGTTGCATCTGGGTGCCACCGGCTGGCCGGTGACAGAGCCACCGGCTGACCGGTGGAACCTGGCAGTGGGCAATGCCTCTGCCAGGTCCACCGGCTGGCCGGTGCCATCACACCGGTTGGCCGGTGGACTGAATTTCAGTCCACTTGAAGTTCTTTCTTGGGCCAATTCTTTGGCAATCTTGTGCCTATCATCCACAACACTTAAAAACAATGTTAGACAAAAACGAAAGTGATTGTGATCATGAAAATCAAAGAGTGTGGGGTACAACAATCTCCCCCTATTTTGATGATCACAATCACTTATCAAAGCGATGTAAAAACTTAAATGAAAGGCATGCTTTAAATGATAAATTGAAAATAAATACTAAGCATGAGAGAAAAGATTCTCCCCCAATCAATCAAGAAATTTCTCCCCCTTTGTGATTATCAAAATAGAATGGGGCATAAAACTTGATTGAGGGAAAAATTGAAAATCAAGATTTTAAACCAATTGAAAATGATATCAATTGTTGAAAATTTTGAAATGAAAAATGAAATGAAAATTTGAATAACAGTTTGAATTGAAAGTTTTGAATCAAAAACCAATTGAAATTTGAAATTTGAAACCAAATGAAATTTTTGAAATTGAGAGTTTTGAAAAAAAAAGAATTGAGAGATTTGAGTGAGAAATTCGAATTGAATATTTTGAAATGAAAAATTGATTCCAAGTGTTGAAATTGGAAGTTGGAATCGAAAATTTTGGAATTGAAATCAAGAGGGCTTATTTTAAAATTGAAGTTTGAATTGAAACAAAAAGCTGAAACAAACCTAACTCCCCCCAAATAAAAACAATGAATCACCGGGGAGTGGGATTTTGAAAAGAGACAATTTTAGGCCCGGAGAGACTCGCTGAGAGGGATTTTTCAATCCACACTTGCCTTGTAGCGGGTCTTCTCCTATAGAATTCATCCGAATAAAAAATCGATTTGGGCCTTCCATACCGGGCGTTTTTACAATTACATTCATATATGAGGTGCCCGGGTTTTTTGCAATAATTACAGAATTTAAAACAAGAGCTCCCCCTTACAAAAACAGTGGGTGCATGGGAGGAGGAAGCTATATTGGTGTAGCCAATTCCATTGGTGGTTCTAGATACTCGTTGAGAACCTAAGAGTTTGGACAAATTTTGTTCACCTTGGGTGAACTTGGCTAGGGTTTCTCTAAGGTCTTTGATGGTTGATTCCATGGAATCAACATTTGGGAAATTTTGGATTTTTAGGGACATCTCCTCCTTCTCTTTGAGAAGTTGTTCTTTTTCGGAGGAGAGTTTTTTGAAAGACTTTTTTAAAGCAACAAATTTTGACGATAAAGTATGAAAACCTTTTTCCAATTGATCTCTAGCGTGTGAGAGTTCTTCATAAGATAGATGATTTAAAGAATTGGAATTTGAAGAGCAAGAGGATGAGGAGTCGGAAGATGTTACCTCATGGAATGCCATTAGGCATTTGTTACCGTTGTCGCTTTAGGAGGAGGAGGAGGATGATGAGGTGTCACTCCATGTTGCCTTGAGGACCTTCTTCTTGCCTTTTTCCTTTTGCGTGGCCCGTTTTTTGTTGAGTGGGCAATCGGGCTTGTAATGGCCCTTTTCGCCGCACCCGTAGCATTTTACCTTGGGCTCGGATCTTTCGGTGGGTTCTTGCTTTCGCGCCTTGCGAGATTTCTTCTTCTTCTTGTGCTTCTTCATAAACTTGTGCATTTGGCGGGCGAGATTCTCCATTTCCGAGTCGCCGCTTGATGAGGATGAGGAAGATGAAGATGATGATGAGGAGGAGCTTACTTCTTTTTGTACCTTGAGGGCGATGTTCTTTGGTGTCTTGATTGGTGTGCCCTCCTTTTGAGCTTGCCTCCTCATCGTGATCTCATAAGTCATGAGAGATCCGATGAGCTCCTCTACCGGCATATTTTTGACGTCCTTAGCCTCTTGGATCGCCGTCACCTTTGGTGCCCATGAGCTCGGAAGGACCCATAAGATCTTCTTGATCATCGTCTCAGCTGAAACATCATCACCAAGGGACTTTCTCCCATTGCACACGTCAGTAAATCGTGTAAACATTTCAGAAATTGATTCATTTGGGTGCATGGAAAAAGACTCAAAATCCTGACGGTACATGTCCAATCGAGTATCCTTTACTTTGTTGGTCCCCTCATGGGTAACCTCCAAAAGTTTCCAGATTTCATGTGAGGAGGTGCAAGTGGAAACTCGATTGAATTCATTTCTATCTAACCCGCAATGAAGAGCATTCATGGATTTGCCATCAAGCTCAAAGTTTCTAATATCGGCGGGGGTCCATTTGGATTCGTCGGGGGTAGACAAAGTATAACCTTGCATGACAATTTTAAAAATGGGATATCCTATGCTTCTAAGAAAGGTAGTCATGCGGGTTTTCCAATAATTATAGTCGGTCCCATCAAAAAATGGAGCCCGACCCAAAGAGTAGCCCTCGGGGGCGAAAGAAGTGGATGCCATCACAATGGATCTTTGAATTTGAAACCTTTTAAGGTATTACTCAAATTACCCCTTTGATACCAATTGTTGGGTCGGAAGAAAACGGGGAATGATGGCAAGAGGGGGGGTGAATTGCCTTTTAAAAAATAGATTGACAAATTAAAAATCAAAGTAAAAATGCATCGGAAATAAAGAAGGCAATCACACAAGAAATTGATAACGGAGTTCGGCCAAAACCCGGCCTACGTCTCCGCTCCCAACTCAACCGTTGAGAGATTCCTACCGCTTGCTTTTCAATGGTTTTAGAAAGAAACCCACTAGGCTTTGAGGTAGCACTAGGACCTATTACAGCTTGCTTTTTGTGGTTTAGCAAGAACCCACTTGCTTTTAATGGTTTAGCAAGAACCCACTATCCTTCTTACAGGTGAAGGATAGCTCACCTATGTATCAAGCTATTTAAAGGAAATCTTGGCAACCTTTTCACACCTTAGTGGTGATGTGAAACCCAAAGAAAAGAGGGGATGAGAAAATTGGGAGTTTGTAGGCACAAACTCAAATTTAAGCTCAAAAAGAATAAAACAATAAAAACCGTATTTGGAGAATTCTTGGGCGCCTTTGATTGATTGGAGATGTTGAAGGCCGCTTCCAAGCTTCTTTGAAGGAGCTCCTTGGATGTGGAATTGGATGGAGCTAGGTGGGTTCCTTTGAGGAAGTCCGCCGGAGGTACGCCAAATGATCAACAAGGTGTCCGTAGGCTTCACAATAGTTCTGGTTCGTGTCCGGGGCTTCCTCAGCCTTTATTTATAGGCTAGGAACCCTTGGGGAGTCTTCGGAGCCGTTGGAGAAGTCCTCGGAGCCGTTGGAGGCCAAAAGAAGGTTGACTGGTCAAACCCAACGGCTAGTTTGACTGGGCTACCGGCTGGCCGGTACAGCTCCACCGGCTGGCCGGTGCCTTGGCAGAGGAGAGGGAACTTGGTCCAGGCTCCACCGGTCGACCGGTGGAGGAGCCACCGGATGGCCGGTGGCAAGACAGTAGCTCACACTGTTGCATCTGGGTGCCACCGGCTGGCCGGTGACAGAGCCACCGGCTGACCGGTGGAACCTGGCAGTGGGCAATGCCTCTGCCAGGTCCACCGGCTGGCCGGTGCCATCACACCGGTTGGCCGGTGGACTGAATTTCAGTCCACTTGAAGTTCTTTCTTGGGCCAATTCTTTGGCAATCTTGTGCTTATCATCCACAACACTTAAAAACAATGTTAGACAAAAACGAAAGTGATTGTGATCATGAAAATCAAAGAGTGTGGGGTACAACAATGAAGTCATGTGATCTTAGAAGTGATGCTTCAGGTAGTAGTAAGTGATACCATCAGGAGTATCAGTAAGGTAGTTAGGCTAGAGAATTGGGAAGACCATCGAGGATTGGTTCTTTGATAGTGTAATTCCAGTGTGGGCAGTCAAGGCATGTTTGGACTTAGTGTGATCAGGTTCTGAAGGAGTGTCAAGCATGTGGTCATATGGTCCATCTAGATAGGTTTTACAGGAAGACTTATTGGATAGCTAGGAGTCGAGGACTAAGGTAGGATCAGGGTTATGAGGTTAGAAAGGGATCAGTACCAGCAGCTGGTAGATGGGATTCAGTTTCACACAGAGATCATGGTAGAGATAGGGGGGCTCAGTAGTGGGGTTAGTGGCTGGTAGCCGGTGTAGCTCTATAGGGAGGTCAGGCCTTAGGTAGTCGGGCTTTAGGCTAGGTGCATGATGTCAAGATTCTAGGGTCAGTGTAGACTGGGGATCTGATAACAGTTAGAGGTATGTCATGAGCATGAATGGGTTTTCCTTTTGTTTTGGCATGGCTAGTTTTGGTGGACAAGGTGCACGAGTGTTGTTTTTTGACTCACTAGGCACTGGTTAATAGGTTGGAATCATTTAGGATGTGTGATATGTGTGTGTGTGTGTGTGTGTGTGTGTGGTATACATAGGTATCAGACTTATTCTAGGCATTAATATGATGTGGGTTACATATGAGGTGTGTAGGCATTAGAACTATGATGGGAATGCATATATATATACATGATGTGGGTTTTTATGAGTGTCGTGTATGAAACAGGAATAAAATGGGACTCTGATGTGATGTTGGACTTGATGGGTTTCAGGTATGACACATGAATGATTGAACACCTAAAGAGGCACGGGAATGATGATATGTCATGGGAGGACTTATATGTCTGGGGATAGTCAGCGGGACCATTGTAATGTTGTTTTTGGGTTGGGAAGCGGTAGGGTAGGTAATTCCTAAGGTGGGGAGTGCCAAAAGGGGAATTGAATGTGACTAATGACTAAGACAAACTGTGATGATGTAAATGATATGGGTATGTTTGGTACCATATCTAGGTAAATCTTTATAGTTCGAGGACAAGATATTATAAGGTGGGAAGATTGTAACATCTCAGGATTTAGATTGGTAGTTTTCTGAGTAATTTTGAACTTTTTAAGTTTGGTGGTTGAACCAACTTAAATTATAAGCTTTTGAACCTCATTTAGAGAGATTTTTTTACCCAATATCTTGTTTTAGGTGTGGCCTATGGTTCGGTGGAAATCTTGGGTGTTCGGGAGAACATCATAGGAAGGTCGGGCGGCCTGGGCTATTAAAAACATCTCCATCCAAAGTTACATGTCATGTAACACTTACATGACATGTAATTCATTTTCATAATGTGTAGCATGGTGTGAATGCTCTGGTGGACTACCCAATGAATACATGATGTGTAACTGGTTTACACATCGTGAACCTAATAAAAAACCTGTAAAAGTTACACATTGTTTAATATGTGGGTATTGTTTTTTTTAAGATCCATAGGGGGATCAACCCCCTTATTTTTATTAACCCTTCAAGAACAGAGTCAGAGGTTTCTTAGGGGGCCTCACAGCACCTCCCTCCCCCTCTTCTAGGTTTTTTACATTCTTATTCATCTAAGAAATTAACCAAACTATGTCTATCTCATTGGAAGCGTAGGAGTAATTCCTTCAGTCCTCTTGATTCACTTTCTCGTTTATCTTTCCATATGGAATACTAAATATGTTTAAGATATTTTTCCCTATTTAAAGGGAGTTTTTATAAAATCTTGAGTTCAATCGTTTTGGATTGAGTTATAAGCCGATATAAAATGTTTGGTCACCTATGACTATAAGGTGAGTGGTGCCTAGAGTTCTCCTTAATTTTATGGGTATTTTGGGGTCGTGTACTAAACACGCCCATGTGAGTAGTCTGAGAGAGGCCCCTAATAAATTAATTTTTTCATTTAAATTTATTAATAAATTACATGGGATGTCGTTGGGTATTCCCTAGACAATTTATATTTTCCAATATGGGTATGGGGCTTGTGATAAACTAGGCAGGTTTGGTCGATTTTGTTTATTTAATTAATTTAAATGTGTTAAATGATATGAATGGTTTCATGGGAACATAACAAGCTTGCCCCGAGGATTGAGGTGATGATGATCACATTGATTGAGATGATATGGTTGTTAGGCTAAGGGCGTGGCCCAAAATACATGGGGTGATGTTGATCATCAGGTTAAGGTGACATGGTCGTCGGGATTGAGGCAATAAGGTCGTCAGGTTGAGGGATTGGATCTTGAGACTTGGGATGGTGTTGACCATTAGGATTTAGCGACATGGTCACAGGGGGCATGAGGTGTCGAATGATGTGGCTTAGGATGTTTGGTGATTTCCTCTCACCATTGTTGGTCGATGTGTTGTTGGGGTCGTGTACACATAGATAGGACTCAGTCGAGGTGGTGTTGACCACTCATTATGGGTGGAGGCCTCCATAGATATTTCGTCTTAGGGGATGGTGTTGACCATTAGTTATATTGGTGGTGATCACCATAGAAAGTCATGTGGATGGTGATGGACCATTGGGAAATGGTGTTGAGACCATCGATTGGGGGTTGAGACTCGCCGTATACTTAAGGTCGTTGGACCGGGATTATTGGAGGATGAATATCGTTGTGCCTCGGGACGTCGGTTGTTGAGATGGCGGTGATTATTTATTAAAGGAAGGATATCATCATGCCTCAAGACATCGGGTTGAGAGCCGATGAGGGATTTCTAAGTAGAGGTCTAAGGAACCTGGATCTTATTGATTCGGTGTGTCGTATGGACGTCGGGTAGTTGATTGATGGAACGAGGTTCCAGTGACATGTTTATGGGTGGAACCTAAGGGTTCACCAGATATGATAATCGTTAGGGGACACCTGGCCATTAAGCCATGGGTCCTCACCACTGTAGTTATATATATGTAGACATGTACTATATATCATATATATAATTGGGGGAATGTGTTCAGAGATATACCAATGATGGATGAAGCAGGTAACGCTTCCTTGGGACTATTGAGAACAAGGGAATCGATTTAATAAATAAATGTGTGTGTGTGTGTTGCCTTTTATTTATATTATGTATACACTTGCATAATTATGGATGTAAAGCAGGTATGCATTGGTGGTGGCCTACTGAGTTCATACTCACACCCTACATGGGCCCCTCAAGATGTGTACAGACTTTATGCTTTTGAGATCAAGTAAGGATTCAAGCTTAGGAGATGGACCTTAGTTATCATAGAGGTACCTTTTGCAAGGAAAGTATAGCAGTTGGTCAGGTGGTTCCTCTGCATTGAGCTAGAGTTTCATCTTAATCTTTTTTCATGCTTTATATATGTACTTTTATGTTCGATCATGGGAAACCCTACTTTTATATTGCTTTATATGACCTACTATGACATGTTGTATTCTCTTATAAATGGTATTATGCCTTTGGGATATTTATTATTGTTGTTGTTTATTATGCTTCTGTTGAGTTTTTTTGTTTCTTCCAATATTGTGGTCCTTCCACTATGTTATATGTGAATGGACCACTATTTTCATCACCATCAGAGTGTATTGTCTCCTTACTATCACCTCATCAAACTCTCACTGCTAGTCGGTATCATTTGGTATACAGGAAGGCCCTCCTAAGGCCTAGTGGCCAACCATCCCAGAGCACCATTTTAAGTGGCTTCCGAGTCGATACATTTTTATTGGACATTGGATTCCAAGACCACCAATCGTGGAAGGTGTCTATACGACATAACCAAAAAGGGTTGGTGACGCCATAGAATGCCAATAAGGGGTGCAAGTTACTAAAATCTAGTTTAGGATTCAAGTAAGCAACAAGATCATAGAATATTCATTCAGAATGAATTTTTTCCATGTGTCTACAAGTGGTTAGTGGGAGCACCACGGTTTTCCAAGTAAAATATGTTTGATAACATTGGAAAACAACTATGGGTCTTATGGTTAGTTGAGACCAGAATGAAACTTACTCTCCAAATATTGACTTAAATGTAGCAACCAATGTTCTAGAGAATGGGATCTACTGAGGTAGATCTAATGGTTGCTTAGACCTAGTTAGTACTGACAAGGTATTAAAAAATACAAGTTGGAACAATTCAAGAGAGAATTGTTACCAATATCGGTAGTGTCCAAGAGAACCGCACGGGAAGCAATCAGAATTGTCCAATTGTACTTGAAGAAGTATAATGGATATATACCTGGTTTGTGGAGTGGAAAGAATACTAGTTATAAGGGGAGACAAACTAGTCTTTATATCAATATGATCTCATATCACAATTATGACAATGTGATGAGAAAGATAAGCTCATTCAAGCTAATGGTAGCCATATTTACAAATACCGAGTATGTTCCAGCTTTTGAGGCAACTAAAGAAGCAGTATAAATATACGCAATGATTTCTTCCAGTTCTTGGAATGCACCTAATATGTAAGGTTTTTATCATTATGATAATTTTATTACTAGTACTAGCCAAGATGTCAAGTTTTGACAGTGAACAAAAGGGATATACTCGAGAATATCATCTCTTAAGAAGTCTTACTCAAGGAGGTAAAGTCGTAGATAGCGGAGTCGTCGTGCAGTGGAAACATGGTAGGCCCGTGACTAAAGCTAAAACCCAGCAGAAACATGATCTTATCATGTGATAACTAACAAGGATGGTTAGCAAGTTGGCTCTAGTGCAAGTGGGACTGTTTTAAAAGTGAATGCCCTAGACCCAACAATATCAGTACTTTTATACTACTATATCATGCATACAGTGAGTTATGTCTAATGTACACTTACCGTAATAGTGTTGATATTTCTGCATCCACTATTTAAATGGAAATGTCTATAGATTATTTGTCGTATCAAAAAGTTATAGCAGTTCTCAGGTTATAATGAGAACCTCAAGATACTATGACATTAATTTTAAACATATGTCATATGATTTAGATACATCATTCTGATTGGACACAAATGATGTATGACTATCATGTGATGGGCGCTCATAAGCATTGAGACTTCTTCCTATGAAGTTCACACTTGGTGATCTCGAGTAAATGCAATCATAAGGAGAGACCTGCCAATATGAACAATGCATGTTTCAAGTGTCATTGGTTATTCCTATCTATGAACATATGTGTTGGTCTTCTGACTTGAGATCATAATCAGTGTGTACTATTTGATCATGTACTTTGATGGAAGGAAAAAAACATGATATTTAAGTTGTGACAAGGTAGCTTATGTTGGATGTGTCATTACTGGTATGTCATTGGTTGAATGATCAAGATATAATTTGTCGCTTCTGAGTTGAGGAAGTAATATCTCTGACCTAGTTGATCAGGATGGTAGTACCTTCATAATATTTTGACCAAGGTAGTAAAAGGCAAGTTTGTCCAGTTAGATCAACAAATAGTAAAGCAAAAATGGATGATGACACAAGGTGTGCATCCTCCTTTATGAGATATCGCGAGACAAAGAGATTATATTACATGGTATGTGTTCGTTAATTGGATGGTTGTCGTTGCTATGACTATTTTTTATCTCTTTAGAGGCCTTGATGAGTTGTTAGACTTCGCTCTTGGTTTGTAAATAGTATTCTCTGCTATCGAGATAATGGTTCAGAGGGTCACACACAATAGCGTATTCAAGAGTCTGTCCTATTCTAATTGGGTTGAATTTATTTATTAAAAGTATTCACAATGTATAAAGTGAATACGTAAAAAAATATACAAATGAATACTATTTTAATCTTCACAGTTTGTTTAATATTAGCATAAATCATGAGTCGAGTTAATGACTCAGATTTATCATTTAATATATTTATTATATATTACAAATATGTGATAACAATATAAATGACATTATGACGCAGTTAGTTCGTCATAACATGTCATTTACTGCTTATTTAGTGAATGTTTTATTTTTGGGGGTCGGGTAACCCTTTCGAGGTATTAGAAACTCCCGCTATATGAGCAAAAGGGAGAAAAACTCAATCCATGATTGTTCATTCCAACAGAATTGAGAGTCTCTCTCCTCCTGCTTCCTAGAGAGAGAAAGTCGATGTCCGAACATTGGAACCAAGAACGCTATTGCATATCGAAGTGACAAGATCGAGGTGATTGTCACGACGCCGAATTAATCGTTCTGAGCTACCACCCAGAATTCGACGATTGGTGTTCATGTAGATTCTTGAAGCGCGTGTGAACGATCTAGAGGGGTTCGAGTTTGGATCATTTGTGCAATAATCTTCGGCGACAAGCTATAGTTGAACGCGCTGCCGATTCGAATGAGGTATTCGTTCTATTTAATTTTTGCGCTTTGATAACTCACTCAAGATCCTCGGACCTCAACAGGGGGCTCGGATCACTGAAGACGATGAAGTTTCGTTGATCCTGTGATGAAAAATTTTAAATCTCCGATCCATCGGATTTCGGTGCGCACCCCGGTACCATCATTATCTCGCACTGACCGAAGCATATATGAACAACCAATTATTAAATAATCGAGATTAAATACTAGATGTTAAAATTTATTTTTTCACTAATGAATAATATTTATTAAATAATCGAGATTAAATAGTAGATGTTAAAATTTATTTTTTCACTAATGAGTAATATATATATAAGTTCTTTGTGATTTGTACATGTTTTGTGTGATTTGTAAATATTTTATGTGTGACTACACACATGTTTAGTGATTATATATATATACAACGTGTCATAAAACTCGAAATATATATTTTGTATTTAGAAAAATGAATATTAAGTTTTAATAACATATTTGGATGGTTTAAAAATACACAATGTGTGTTTTGAGACTCATTTTATAATTTATTAATATGTTTTATAATTTTAGTTTATTGAAATTTTATTGAAAAAACGTTTATATCAATTTTACCGGAAAAAACGTTTATATATCCAATTTTTTAATAGTTTTGAATTGTTGTGTGTTATAAATGATGGGAATCTTGGAAAGACGTTACATGTTTCATTGATTTTTTATTTTTTAACGGACTTAATTACCAGTAAATATTTTAAATCTTAAAATTTATCATTTAATTTATAGGTAATAAATCAATTGTATTGCTCGTTATTTTTAAACAAATATTTTTAGTACATCACTAACTATATAATAAAATTTTTACAAAGATATAATGGCCGTTACTCCTCCTTTTCTTAATGCCAAGAATATATTATTTTGCATATTGAGATATGGGCCTTCTTTTAATGTTCGCTGATTCTCGAGGTCATAATTTTGTAAAAGAAATATATTTAAAAACTTTGTGCCGCTCCAAGTGATAATAAATTATATGGATAAACAAAGTCATGGATAATTATTCAAACTCCACTATTATAAATTGAAGCATTTGAAATTCCCGATTTTTTTCTTTATGATTGTACTAAACAATATTTTATTTCAAGTATCGTTTTTTATTTTATTATTTATTTTTTTCACATCGTTATGTTTTTGTCTTAAAAGTTTTTGGATGTATATAATTATCGTGACAATGTTGAAGCGAGAAATAATAATATATGAAATAAAATATTAATTAGAATTAAATATAAATAATGCATAATAAATTACAAAAATATATAGTTTTAAGTATTTCAATAAATCATACAACAATTCTAATTTTTTTCATGCAGAGGCCTCAACTTTTATTTTTATCGTCAAATCATTTTTTAATATGACTAAAATTGTTTTTCGTTTTTAGGATGAAAGTATTACATAACAAATAATCTTTCTTTTAGACAAAACATACACTACTACAGAATTCGTTGTATCATGTTCTATCATTTATCAGCGTAGAAAAAAAATCATTGATAAATATAATACTTTTATCAATGTTTTTCTTAGTTTTTATAACCGTGTTTCTTAGCACCGATAAAGAGGAATTTTATCAGCATTTTTCTTAGTTTTTTTAATACTTTTTTTTGTGGTAATAAAAATCCTCCTTATCTGCGACTTTCTTAACGCTGATAAAATGTGACCTTCATAAAAAAATTAAGTTATTAAAAATCACATTTTAAAATATAAATATATTTATATTGATATATATAAAATATATTTGCATAAATATGATTTATATATTACTAAATATGTATTTACAATTAATATATAATATATTTAATGAAAAATGGTTTAAAAAATAATTAGAATTTGATATTTATTAATAATTTGCAAACTAGTATTTAGTAATAGATATTTAATAACAATTTGGTGATAAAAAATTAATAAATAAATTAACATCTTAAGATGAGTTTAAAACATGACCTGGACTTCAAACAATCATAACTTTTGATCTGAATGACTGGTTGAGCTCCACGGAATATCAAATCGAAGCCTTCAAAGAGATCTACTCTGTGTTAACCGAAGGATCAATAAAGACATGAAAATCCACTGAAAATTGAGCTTTTAGTTGGGATATTCATTTTTTTAATATTCGATGAGATTTTAGTTTCATTTAAGAAAGTCTTCTTATCTTTTTTCAGTAGAGTGAATTTATTATTAAGGATTACACTAATATGGATATTATGAGGTTGAAATTTTACCCCCTTTCATATTGAAGTGTTATTTATAAATAAATATATACATATTTTCATATTTTACATATAAAAAATTTAATTGTACCAATAAATATTTAAATATATTTACGATCTTCTTAAATATATAAATCACATGTCAATAAAAAATAATTATTAATTTTTATTTAAAATAAAAAATATCCATTTTATTTATGTTATAAAAATGTATGAATATGTATATACTTATACAAATGTACATGTAATGTTTTATATAAATATGTGTGTGTATTAACAAACAAATATATATTCATGTATATATTTTAATACTTGTAAGGAACAATAGACCATGCTCTCCCAAACCTGGAATTTCACTCACCCTAAAAGACATGAGTGTTTCCATCCGAAGATAGAAACTGAACTCGTTGGTGATAACAATCAATCTGGGCCTTAACATTGATCATACAATCCATGCTAACAATCAAGTCAAAGATATCAAGATCAAGCACCAAGAAGTCTCCCTCCACCTCATAGTCTGTTATTGTCACTCGACATGCTAGACACTTGAAACCTTATTTGGACCTCTTTCCCAAAGACACGAAATCTCTTCAATAAGAACGACATAAGTTTCGAACACAATCCCAACATGTATACTAACTTTAACGATATAAAAGAATGAGTAGAACCCATATCAAACAAATCTAACACCATATAAGATGAAATAAACACTATACCTCCAACTATAGTTGTCCCTGCTTCAGATTCCTCTGGTGCATACTCCACCGCATAAAGATGTCCAGTCTTAGCTCATCCCTAAGATTTATTAGCCACATGAACTTCTCCCTGATCCTGAGGATAAGACCCACCACCCTTGGAAACATCGGTACAAACCTGGGGACCCTTGGTGAGAGTGGATCAAGTCTTACTACCTTGGGACATCCTTTCACAAAAATGCTTCAGATGGATAGATTGTCCACAATGATGAAAAGACTTGGGAGCCTCCATACAATTAGGCTTGGTATGACTAGGCCTTTCACACTGATAGAAAACAACTTGCTACTGTCCAGACGAAGCCCCCAAAACTGATCTTGAAGAAAACTTGCTACCTTTGCGCTTCCTTTTATGGCCAAAAGATACGCCCAAGCTAACAACAGTACCGATTGAAGCTCCTCCAATATCTATTTTTCAGCCATGTTTGTGTCTTCCAAAGATACCTTATCGACTACCTCTGCAAAGGCGGGAAGGCACATGAGCATCAACATCGACCAATATCAACCCTCAACCCCAACTCAAACCTCTGAGCCTTCAGGTAATCATTGGTGACTACCTCCAGTGCCAAGTGCACCAACTCAGTAAAATGGGTGGAATACTCTAGAATGGTACGCTCTCATTGCTCTAAGGCCAAAAACTCCTGGGTCTTTTCCCATTGTAATGTCTCGAGTTGAAACTGTCGGTTGAAGATTTTCTTGAAAGATACCTAGGTAAGATCCTCATGCAACTTAGCTTGTAAAATGGATTCCCACCATCTCTTTCCTGGACCCTAAAGCACATATGTGGAAAAACCCACTATAGAGTCCTCAGGAGTCTTCAGAAAGTTAAAGACCCTCTCAATCCTCTCAAGCCAATCTTCATATTCCCAGGGTCCTTTTTCACCATGGAAGGCAGGTGGATGTTTCTTTATAAATTTTGAGCCATGATCCACCGCTCATCCGGGGTTCCAAACATCTGCCTAATCCAAAGTATGAATAGTGCGGAATACAACTTCTACCAAAGAAGGGTCCACTGGTGGATTCACCGGTGAAACATGTCTCACATCTCCCTCACTTGGATTTGGAAGAGCTCTTCTAGGAGGCATTTTCTAATAATCATAAGACAAAAACCAATCTGTCATGAGCAGAATCCAAAATCATAGGACCAACTTTACGTATACATAACAATGTTTTAAAATAACATGTATTTAAAAAATTATGAATTCTTTGAACAAAGACCAAACAAAAAAAGAATAGGTCCATTTAAATAAACCCCATATTCGGTTCATTCAAATAACCTCAACCATCAAGTGTAACGTCCCAGATCCGGGTGCCACCCAAAAGTGCCCCGAACCCGGTTGGTCACATGACCTCAAGCACATTTCCTCAAATGCCAGAGGCTGCAGACTAGCAGTGAGGGCCAAGGTCTGATAATGGGGAAACTATGCCCTCATTGGCAAAGTATACACAGTGGAAAACAAATAGTAAACTGTAGCGGAAGCAGTAATACCAAACAACAAAAATAAGTAGCGGAAGACTGAAAGTAAATCTAACAAAAGCCACAATATATATATGATGCATGACATATGTATCTAAGAAAACAGTCAAACAAGTCACAATTCTAGAAAGCAATACAGAAAGAAAATTACAAAAGAAACAAGTAAACTCCAATAGTATCGCAAGTCTCAACTTGGTCTCATGCTCTCCAACTCCAACAAAAATCAATTACCTGATAAAGAAGGGCGCTTTCCCTTATCTATACCCGCAACCATATAATCTGTTTGGGTCTAAAGCATGACCCAAACATGGTGTGAGATGAATCCCAGTAGGAAGCCACAAAAAGATATGTGCCTAACTGTCAGTGAATATATATATAGCAGGTAATATGCAGAAATGAAGTAATAAACTAGGAAGTACTCAAAAGTAAATAGTCCTACAGTTTTCAATTACATTCATTTACATTTATTATTCACCCTTTGAATCATGTAATCTCGGGATCTAGACTAAGCTCTATGTCCCCCTATGTAATAGTAACAAAATAGATGTCTCAGAAGACCATATAAACAAATCAAGTAAGACTGAGTCCAAGCTTGTGCTTTGGCTTGGCAGACTCATCAAAATCATTCAATCATTCACAAACAATCCTTCGGGAAAGCTCTCACGGTCTAACCCCTTTGATTTAACATAACACCAATTCGTTAAATAACGGCCATCTGGAAAGCTCTCACGGTCTAACCCCTTTGGTCAAACATATCACTAATCATTTACAAACAACCACCTGGGTAGCTCTCACGGTCAATACCCTTTGGTCAACATAGCATCAATAAATTATAAACGACCACCTAGGTAGCTCTCACGGTCTAAACCCTTGGGCCGATGACCACCTGGAATCTGTCACAGTCAATACCCCTAGGTCAACATAACAGTAAAACATATATAAATGACCCTACCTCAAGAAGCTCTCACAGTCAAATTCTCCTTGGTCAAACTTCCACAATTAATATCACAAGCATCTCATATAATCAATAACTCCATCCAAAAAAAACAAGGCATGGAAAACAAGGCAAGCCTAATAGGCAACCAAGACCAAATGACCATAAACAATCAATTAAGGGAAACACACCCACAGGTGTCCCATAACTAAGGTATTTAACCTTAAACATATGCAACTACCCTTTATCAATCAACCAAACCATAACAGGTAATAATCAGGGTTTAATTTCAAAACATGCAATACCCCAAAGGTGGGTATGCGACACTTTTAGCATATATAATCCAAATATGAACAACAAAAGACACAAACCACCTACCTCGATGTCGCACGATCGATATAATTGAATGTCAGCCCTTGAATCAGCCTAAAACTATGTAGATCTACAAAAAGGTGAAAATCGCTCAACCTTGAATAACTCACGAGAGAGGAAAAATTAGGAAAAAAGGATCTAGGGGTTTTGAGAACTCATCGGTGGGATTCCAACACACCTAACGACGTCTCAATCAGAGCTCGAATGGAGAATTAGGAGGGGTTCAAAGTTCATCGGTCATTCCTTAAATCTCCTGTATGTACCATGCGAAGAAGAAGAGATTTACAGACATAAGACGTGACCTCGCTTCAATATATCAATTAAAAAGAAAACTACATGGCGTGTTCATTAAATGTACATGTCGTGTAGTAGCCTTAATCAGCCCCCAACTTAAGCGGTCTGCCAAGTCATCACACAAACATGTACTCAACCATTACACGACTAGTGTGTGGCTGTACGTGGAAACTGGGTACACGATGTGTACTCATAAGTACACAGCGTATACTTAAAAACCCTCATTTCTTCCTTTTCCTCAAAACAACCAGAAATCAAGATCTATACCTGTAATGAAGATCTGGGTTCTTTCAAACTTCACCCCTTAAATAAATTCATCCTCATATTTCCCTTCCAAGGGTGGTGAAGAATAATGTGTGAACAACTCCAACCACTGTGATCGTACGTCGGCCTCCCTCTCCCAAGTCTCATCCTGTACTCGCCCGTGCTGCCATATCACCCATAACAGAGGAACAGACCAGCCACAAATAACCTTCATGCTGCAATCCACAATATGAATATGGTGCTCCTTGAAGGATGCATCCACCTCGAACTCAACCTCCTCGGGTTAAAAAACATGAGACAGGTCTGAAAAGTAACGTCATAGCTGAGAAACATGGAAGATGTAGTGCATAGCCTGGTACCTCTGAGGTAACTACAACCGATAGGTAACCGTCCTGACTCTCTCTAAAACCTCAAACAGCCCAACTTATCTCGGTGAAAGCTTCCCATGTCTCCTAATCCTCATGTGTCCCAACCTCAATGTGACATGTAAGAAAACCTGATCTCCGACCTCAAACTCCAGAGGTCATCTCTATCGATCACCATAATATTTCTGCCGAGACTGTGCAGTAGCCATCCTCTTTTGAATCAACTTCACCTGCTCCATGGTCTCCTGGACAATATGATGTCCCAACATAGCTGTCTATCCTGACTCCAACCAATATAGGGGTGATTGGCATGGATTACCATACAAAGCCTCATAAGGGCCCATCAGAATCGTTGCCCAAAAACTGTCATTGTAGGAAAACTCCACCAGGGGTATGTGTCTCTCCCAAGAACCCCCAATATCTAGGACGCATGCTCAAAGCATGTCCTCCAAAACCTGAATCGTATGCTCACACTAGCCATCTGTCTAGGGATGGTAAGCTTTACTCAGAAGTACCTGTGTACCTGAAGCCCTCTGTAGTCCGTACCAGACACGAGAAGTAAAGCGGGCATCCCTGTCTGAAATGATAGAAAAAGGTACCCCATGCAATTATACCACCTCACAAATTTACAACCTCCCAATTTCATCAGCATTGAAGGTTTCCTTAATCGGAAGGAAATGTGTAACCTTTGTGATCTTGTTAACAACAACCCAAACGACATTATTACAACACCTCCACTTTTGACAAAAAACTTCCCAAAGCACGCCTCTGAGCATTCTAACGACACTACTGACATTTTTTCCTTTAACTGGGTGAACCCAAACACAATTGAGGTCTTACTAGCAGCCTCACAACAAGGAATGGTTGAACCCTGATCAACCTCATTAAAACTGATCACATAAACTTCCTTCGAAAGACATTGTAGACATCTTACACCGCACCCACCTTAAACTGGCAGAGTGTTCAAACTAGTTCACTCAAACTATATAAGGGACAAGAAAGATAACAAGTCAATCTATTTCTGGGTGACTTATCTTCGAAATGCCCAACTTAGGAGGTCGACGTGTTGCAATAGAAACATAATGCCTTCTCCCAAGGCACCACGTGCCCACAAGAACCCATTCATCAAAGCCCATACCTATCTCTCGGTGATGCTCCTTTATTAACCATCCCTTGACCATTTAAAAAGATCACATAGCACAAGCAAAAACATAATTCCAGATCCATCCCACTGGAATCATTTCTCCACTTAAGCATCATATCTGAGCCTGACTAAAAGTTCGAGATAACCTCAAATTCATCAACTCAAAGTCCAAGGAACTCACCAAGGTGGTACATACTCCCCATTACAAGTGAGACCTTGGTACAAGTCCAAAAATCCACATAAGAACACCAAATAAACCCAGAGTGGCATCCATATGACGGTCACGTTAAGGAGAACTGCAAGCATCCAGAGTCTGTTCAAGGCATTCCTACACGGGAACCCATGTATCACTCAAGATTAACTAAGACTCATGTAAAGCAATGTATCCAACACACAATACAAAAAGAGAACACGAAGTATCCCAACAACTTTCAACTATAGCATGACGTATAACTGACTCACTCTTAGTGAATCTTGGACGATGTCAAGATAAGGGACATACTCGTCTCTTAAGGAAGAGAACACTAAGAGGAAATCAAGGCTTACTAGAAGAGGACAGTCGAACCACTACTAGGTGACCTCCTGTAATAAACTAGGATTCACTTGCCAACGCATCACCATTTGACTAACTACAACAACGTTGTGCTGCCTATAAAGCTTCAATATGAAACAAGACTCATAAGCCTAAAAGGCATTCAAGAAGAAACAACCATTTCTGAATGGTCCTTGATTATGATCCTTATACCTAGAAGGACACATTTAAATAGAATTGGAATGACTCTCCCTATCTAGGAGTCTCTTAGACATCGAGAGGAAGGACTAGCTACTCTCAAATGAGTTAGTTCAGAAGAAACTTAAACGCACATGTGTCGTTTCATGAACTACAATCACTACGTCATATCACTTGGAATGAAAGCTGAAATTAAACCGACTGACGTGTTAAAACACCTGTGTCCCAAAAATTCATCCCGAATAGTGGGATGAACTTGGCTCTATAACGCTCAGGCCACTTGACTCTAGATATAACCCGAGAAAATACACAACAACTTAAAGCTCAATGATTTAATTTAACTCAACAGCTCGTTTAACATTCAATACTCGACAGTTACCACGTATGTAAACATATAATACCCTAAGTTTACAAGAAAAAATGCACATTCTGCATACTATTCATAGTTTTTCCACCCTATGCATCTTAGTACTAGATGGATCATGTAAGAACTTGCTCAAAATCACATCAACCATTAGCATGGATGACGATGTACCAAGTTGCCCATACATTTAGGAAAGATAGGTTCACACAACCTCTTATGTAGATGAACATTGCCAAGGCATGTCTAACCTACTAAACTGAGCATTCCTTAATGCTCATTCCCACATCAAGGGTCTCCAGATACAAGCAAGGCTTGTATCTCAAAAGCACATATATCAAAATGGAATAGGTCAACACCTTATTTTAAACATTCACCCCTATGCCTACCCAATGGGTCAGGTCTAGGTGTCAAAAAATGAAAGATACTACCAAAATCCCACTACTGCAGTCGAGTGTGGTCAAGTCCAACTCTGAGAGACATCCTCAAACAATAACCAATAGAGGCATCCTACCATAGGGATCCTCTTGGTTGAAACATAAGAAGAGGAAATCTATAGGGAATCCTCAATAACATCTGGTCTCATGGCCTCATAGGTCAGAAGGGTACATCTCACAAGGGAAATGTCCTCAAAACATAGGTTACAGGAGATAGATCACAGCTCATCTCAGATCAAAGGTCTCAACTAGGTTGGTCTGTACACCCAACCGATCATTCACGTCACGTCTCTTCCTCAGAAGATGACTAAAAAATAGTAATTGGAGGAAGAACCTCTTTATTTAGATAAAATCCCCAAAACACCCATTAGGAGTCCTCATAATGCTCCACAGGTTTCACCATCATGATCTACGTGGAAAACTACTCAGAAAGGACTACTCGCGGGTCCAAAACCGACAAAGGGAGATAAAATAGGAAAATAAAAACCTAGAAGGTTTACAAAAGTTGAGTACATTGTGTGTAGAATACATACACGGTGTGTCCCTTTAAACTTTCACACAGGCGTGTACCCCCTGCTTGCCTTGGAATGTAAACATCCCAAGTATAGGGTGTGTAGACACTAGACATGGTGTGTCCTCTTAATCTCTCACATGATCATGTAACTCCACTCACATGGTCATGTAACACCCCATACACACATTGTGTGCCTCCTGAGACACGACACATACTTGAATATTCCCTCCTTCCCAGGTACTTCTACACAGCTAGAACTACACAGTTCTACTGGTGTACACTACATGGCGTGCACATTCTAGACACGGTGTGTACAAAAAAATTCCATCCACCTATGTCGTTAGTCACACGGTCGAATATATGGTTGACTATATCATGACGTGTACTCCCAATACACAGCGTGTTCTACCAAAAGTTTACCAACCCCACATCTTTGCTCACAAAGTTAGTCACACAGTCAACAACTATAGGGCATGTACATACGGTACACAATGTGTACTTAAGAAAAGTCATTTCTTCTAGAATAAAATAACACATGGCATGTGTTCATAACATCACACACTGTGTTTTATAGGTTTTTTAGACAGTAAGCCTCTGAAACTTCTTTGGAACCCCAAAAATCTTGAAATTTAGCCAAGTCATGCCAATTTTCAATCCATGAGAACCCATACTCCCTGTGAATAAAAGTTTGGCATCCTTATTCATATTATGCCTTAACAAAATTCAATTAAAGTTCAAACATGATCCACCAAATTCTGATCCAAGAGGGCCCATAACACCTCAGAGACCAAAGCTTGGTGTCCATCCAAATGAAACTTTACATATACCAATACCCTATCAAAATAGCAAGTATTTCTATCACGGAATCTATTACAATAGTATGCATATCTAGCATAACATCTATCACAACAACATGCAATAAGTAATACACCCCAAATGGCATGATAATAATGCATGAAATGTGATCTCTAGAAAGTTCCTATATGATGCATGAGATGACATACCCTTATATCATTGGGATGAAACATAAATAGAACCATAATTATATAAAAGCATAAAAAAAGTGAATCACTCAACGGTGAAATCAAATCAACTATAACAATTGCAAAACCAAAAAAATTGCAATATTCAAGGTAACTTGTCTTTTCCCTGTACACAGTTTAGTTACTCCTGAGCATAGCTTATTACAAAATACCTATTCCTTCTTATCCCAGTCCATTGGATCCAAATATTAAGGAAAAGCATAAATGAATATTCCTTTGGTACCACTTTGTAACGTCCCTGATTTGGGTGCCACCCAAAAGTGCCTCGAACCTGGTTGGTCACATAACCTCAAGCGCATTTCCCCAAATTCCAGAGGCTTCCGACTAGCAGCGAGGGCCAAGGTATGATAATGGGGAAACTATTCCCTCATTAGAAAAGTATACACAGTAGAAAAAAATAGTAAACATTAGAGGAAGTGGTAATACCATACAACAAAAATAAGCAGCGGAAGACTAAAAGTAAATCCAACAAAAGCCACAATATATATACGATTCATGGCATATGTATCTAAGAAAATAGCCAAAAAAGTCACAATATTGGAAATAAATATAGAAACCAAATTATAAAAGAAACAAGTAAACTCCAGAAATATCACAAGCCTCATCTTGGTCACAAGCTCTCCAACTCCAAAAAAAATCAAGTACCGGATGAAGAAGGGCACTTTCCCTTATCTATACCCGCAAACATATAATCTATTTGGGTAAAAAACATGACCCAAACAGGGTATGAGACGAATCCCAGTAGGCATCCACCAAAATATCTATGCCTAACTGTCAATGAATATATATATAGCTGGTAATATGCAGAAATGAAGCAATAAACTAGGAATTACTCAAAAGTAAACAGTCCTACGGTTTTCAATTACATTCATTTACATATACAATTCATCCTTTGAATCATGTAATCTAGGGATCTATCCTAAGCTCTATATCCCCTTATGTAATAGTAACAAAACATATGTCTCAGAATACCATCTAAACAAATCAAGTAAGATTGATTCCAATCTTGTTCTTTGACTTGGTAGACTCGTCAAAATAATTCAATCATTCATAAATAATCCTCTAGGAAAGCTCTCACGGTCTAACTCCTTTGGTTTAACATAACACCAATTCATTAAATAATGAACCTATGGGAATCTCTCATGGTCTAACCCCTTTAGTCTAACATAGCACTAATCATTTACAAATGACCACTTGGGAAGCTCTCATGGTCAATACCCCTTAGTCAACATAACATCAATAAATTATAAATGACCACCTGGGAAGCTCTTATGGTCTAAACCCTTGGGTTGATGACCACCTAAAACCTATCACATTCAATACCCCTAGGTCAACATAATAGTAAAACATACATAAATGAACCTACCTCAGGAATCTCTCACAGTCAAATTCCCCTTGGACAAAATTCAACAATGCATATCACAAAAATCTCATATAATCAGTAACTCCATCCTAACAAAAAAAGCCATGGAAAACAAGACAAGCCTAATAGGTAACCTAGAACAAATGACCATAAATAGTCAATCAAGGGAAACACACCCACAGGGTGTCCCATAACCAAGGTATTTAACCTTACGCATATGCAACTACCCTTTATCAATCAACCAAACCATAATAGGTAATAAATAGGGTTTAATTTCAAAACATGCAATACCCCAAACACGGGTATATGGCACTTTTAGCATATATAATTCAAAGATGAACAAAAAAGGCACAAAACACCTACCTTGATGTCGCACGATTGATATACTTGAACATCGGCCCTTGAATCGGCGTAGAACAATGTTGATCTACAAAAGGTAAAAAAATTCCAACATTGAATAACTCATAAGAGAGGAAAAATTAGGAAGAAAGGCTCTAGGGATTTTGAGAACTCACTGGTTGGAATCCAAAACACCCGATGACGTCTCAATTGGAGCTCAAACATAGAATTGGGAGGGGTTAAAAGTTCTTTGGTTGTTTCGTCGCTCTCCTGTACGAACCAAAGGAAGAAGAAGAGATTTTCAGACATAAGATACGACCCCGCTATGATATATCAATTAAAAAGAAAACTACATGACATGTTCATTAAATGTACATGCCGTGTAGTAGCCTTAACCGGCCCCTGACTTAAGCGGTCTTCCAGGTCATCACACTGTCATGTACTCGGCCATTACACGGCTAGTACGCGGCTGTACGCGGAAACCGGGTACATGACATGTACTCATAAGTACACGACATGTACTTAAAAAACCCCATTTATTTCTTTTTCCTAAAAAACAACCTGAAATCAAGATCCATAACTAAAATAAAGATCTGAGTTCTTATAATAAAGTCTAAAGCTTTGAAAAAATCTATAACCACCCATGGTAACCTGGATTTAGACATGAAAGTGAGCTGGCCATGCCCCTTTTCCGTACTTACTACCCAAATTGTGATGGTCATAAATCTGATATACCAAAAAACTGAACCACACCCTAGCAGTTTCAGCAACACTTTAGGCTGGGTATTACCTTTAATGCCAATTTTTAATAAACCTACCCAAGTCAACTAGACATGTCAACTTAAATGGTCCGCTACATTGTGGGATACATAAAAGAACCACAAGTCTCATGAACAACTGAAGAAACATAAAATTACAACATAGAAGAAAGGAATATATATCCATGATACATACAAGTCAAGATAAATATGCCAAAGTAGAAAGATAAAGAAAACCAGACCAAACAAGTCTCTATGTGACCATCTGTCACCACCAAACTATCCCACTACGAAGGCGAAAAATGAAAAAAGAACTAAGCATTCTATATAATGCCCTTCCCTTTACCCAAGTCCTACAAAACAAGGTCAACAACTACCCAAAGGAAAAAAGTAGTGTGTGAGCAAAAATCCCAGTAGGATGCTACCAAATAATCTATACAAGTTCTAATATCATGAATGCATAAGTTCTAGCATTAAAACAAATCTAGTTTATAATGAATTTTCATAAATGAAACCATTTTGTAAACATCCCTTAATTTTCCATAAATGTGTACCATATTCACCAAATCTAGAAATATTTCAAATATAAAAGAAAAATAGGCAAGTATAGGAAAAACCATCCATGGATACACCATAAGATAAACATGTGAACAAATATCAATGAACTAATCCATTATGTGAAAAACTAGGTATAAATGATAAAGAACACCATTTGGGATCTATCATATCAGAATAAATAATAAACATAAAATAATCTTAAACCAACCATATATTGGTTCCAATCAATATCGAGTCCTTCCACATTCCATCGATATCACAAAACCTCTAGTGGTGTTACACACATTAGAGTGACATGTTCATTTCTCAATGCACCCAAGGTTCCCAATGTGCTAAATTTGTCCAAACTATTTTAAAATTCATGATCACATTTAATAAAACATTTTAATATCAAATAATATATAATTATAAATCCAAATCCCTTTAAAAACGTGAAACCTTTCCAATAAATCCTTTAAAATGTCAAAACATGCATTTTCATTCAATAACCCAAAGTAATTGACAAGAACGTATAACAATTCAAGAATTATAACCAATTTCATAGATAAAACTACCTCAAAAAGGATAGAATCCTATCTGCCTTTGATAGTGGAGATTGGAAACCAACATATCGAACTTTGAAAGGTAAGGCATGAAAGAAAACTACCAAGGATTGATAGAAAAAACCAACTGATCACAATCTGATTTGCAAACGCAGACAACGGTACTGCTGTGAACAACAACAATGAATAAGTAGAAAGACTTATTTCTAGTGATATGCCACATAACTACTATGGGATTTAAATTCTGAATGGAGCATGGTTAAAACCACTAAACCTAAAGAAATAATGTCATGAACCCCTTTCATGGCATGAATTCCTTGAATTCCATGTACATTGAAAAATACATCACCTCAGTTTAAATTAAATACCAATCGACCCATTCATGACATGTAATAGTTTCATGAATTGTAATGTTTCATTTTTAAAAAAATACTAATGACATATTACATATAATAGGTTTACATCGTGTAACCCATTCATGATGTGAATATTTCTAGCAGATAATGCAATGTCCAGTTTCTTGTAGAAAATCCCCAAACCAATTTTTAAGACTCTACAAACCCAAGGAGAACCATTTAAATTAATTTACACATTTATACCTAGACTCTATTAATTCAAACAAATATACCCCCTACATTTTAGGTAATTTTCCCCAAAAAGTATCCTTATCCCTAAGAAGTCAGTATTTCACTAAAAAAAATAGAAACCAAAACAAGAGTCAAAGAATACCTGAAGAAAGATAATGGGGTGTTATAATCTCCCCACTATAAACACTTTATATCCCTAGAAAGTCCTCAAGATCCTGGACTCACAAAAACTGAATATCACTACTGCCTCATCAATAATTCTCACTCCCACATCTCGTGGAAATCCCATCTGCACTGCCACTGTTTACAAACCAAAGGAACCATTTTACCGTGTAACAACTTATCTTGGTGATCCATAATCTAAATTGGTTTCTCAACCACAGTGGTGTCAGGTTTAAGATCAACATCCTCCCATTCAATCACATGGGAAGGATCCAGTTGATACCTCTATAGTTGGGAAACATGAAACACATCATCAATGAAAGTCAAACAATTGGTAAGTCCAACTATTATTCCACCTTTCATAGTCATACAACAATCTCAAAGGGGCCCATAAACCTCAGTGAAAACTTATCCTGCTTACCCAACCAATGATTTCCCAAGTGAGGTGAAACTATAAGAAAGACTTGATCACCAACTCGAAACTCCAGCGGCCGACGACAATGGTTTGCATAATATTTTTTATGACTCTATTCTATGATCAATCTCTTCTAGATCAACTACACCCTTTCCAACATCTCCTTAAAAAGAATCAACCCATCCAAGAATCGCTCTCCCAATTCTACCCAGCATAAGGGATATCTATATAGTCTCCCATACAAAGCCTCCAAGGGAACCATTTTGATTGAGGCCTGATAAATATTTTTATAGGAAAACTCAACTAACAAAAATTATTTTCTCAAGAACCATAAAAATAAATCACACAAGCCTGAAGCATATCCTAAAGAACCTAAATAGATCCCTTTGTCTATCCATATGTCTGCAAATGATAAGTTGTGCTCAATTTCAACTAGGAACCCATCACCCCCTGAAAACCTTTCCAAAACCTAAATGTGAACCTTGGGTACCTTTCAGATACAACCATAGAGGGAACCCCATGAATTATCACAATCTCTCATACATAAAAGTCCCCAAGTTGTTCCACTTTCATCATCTACTTGATAGGGAGGAAATGTGCAGATTTTGCGAGTTGGTCAATGATCACCCAAATCTCATCCTTCCCACTAGGATTCTATGGTAAACCAACAAAAAAATACATGGAAATATCATTCCATTTCCATACCATAATGGGTAAAGGATATAATAAACCAGTAGGTCTCTGGTGATCCACCTTAATTCTCTGAAAAGTAAGACACCATGGTACCAAATATCCAATCAACTATATCATCCTTGACCACCAATATTGATGTCTCAAATCATGATACATCTTGGTAATACCTGGGTGTACAGACCAACAATAATGGTTTCTACTATCCATCAAATCCCACCTTAGAGAAAAAGGAACAACCAACCTGTTTCAAAAACATGAAACATCATTGGGAGATCAAGACCACTCACCCAAGGTCTCCCCTCTATAAAGGATTTTACTAAAGATCTAGCACTCAGGGTTAGATATCTTCTTGAGACAAACATTCTCATCAAATGACAAGTCACACTTCATTGATGACAAACATAACTTCCCACCAGCTTCTTACATTACCAAGCTAATCTAAGAAAACAAACTCATCAAAGACCACTCTTCCACTAATTCCTTCACTGATTATGTTGGTAATTTATTTCTCAGTGTATCAATAACCACATTCCCTTTTCTGAGTGTAAAAGTATCAAAATCAAAAGTATGGAGATAATCCACCCAATGTATCTATCACAAGTTTAGATCCCTCTAACTGGAAATACAACTCAAGATCTTATGATCAGAATATATAGTAAACCTCTCCCCAAAGAGGTAGTGACACCACATTTTTAGTACATGCATAACTGCTGCCAACTAAATATCATGGGTAGGATAGTTCTTCTGATGAGGGAGTAACTGGTGAGATCCAAAGGTTACCACCTATCTCCCCTATATTAAGACTCACCCCAAACCTTTTCCAGAAGAATCGTGGTAAACATGATAACCTGAACCTACTTCCAAAAGAATAAAAATTAGATATGAAGTCAGTCTCAACTTCATTTCCTCAAAATATCTCTACCATTTTTCATTTTAATCAAACTTTACACCCTTAAGGGATAATTCTATCATCGAAGATGCACATTTGGATAATCCCTGAACAAACTGCCAATAATAACCATCCAACCACAAGAATATTCAGATCTCAAACATATTTCTAAGTCGCTCTCAGGGCATAAATACTTGTACCTTTTTAGGATTCATTGAGACTCCCCTATCATATATAACATGCTCTAGAGACTTTACTTATTGAATCAAAAACTCGCATTTAGAAATATTAATATACAGACGATATTCCCTTAAAGTTCTAAGAATTATATCTAAATGGTCCATGTTCTCCTCCCCTAATTTGGAGTAAACCAAAATATCATCCACAAACACGACAATAAAATATTACAAGAACTGATGAAATAACTAGTTTATCAAAGCCATAAATACTGTACGAGTGTTATTGAGACTGAATGGAATAACTAGAAACTTTAAATGTTCATATCATCTCCTAAACACTGACTTAGGTATGCCCACTTCTCGGACTCTCAACTAGTGGTACCCTAACCTAAGGTCCATCTTTGAAAATCGATGAGCCCCTATAAGATGATCAAATAGATCATCAATATTAGGAAAGGGATATTTTTTAATAACGATCATCTGATTTAACTATCAATATTCAATAAAAAGTATGAGACTCCCATATAACTTCTTATAAAAGTAGACAAGAAAATCCCATGGTGACATGATAATACAAATAAATCCCTTAACCACAAGATTTGTTATAACGTCCCCAACTCGAAATCTACTAGACCGGTGCCTCGATCTAGATCGCCACATGACCTCAGGTGTAGCTCCCCATACACCAGAGATTTACTACTAGTGGCGAGGGACTAATGGATCACATGGGGAGACTATACCCTCTTTACCAAAGTAGCCACAACAGATAACATGTGGAAAAAAGGAAATAGTGAACAATAAACTAGGAACTTGCATTACCAAACATTTCCCAAACATGGTATAGAGCACAACCAAACAATAAATATGCCATGTCATGATAAAAATTAAAAAATGAAAGAAAATCCATTATAAATAGAAACAATATAATCCCCAAAACAGTTCCTGACACCAAGTTCGAATCTTCATCCATGCACATCCCAAGGCCAACTCAACTCCCTAACATAAGTCATTTTACCTTATCTTGACCTAAAACCATGAAATATGCTCAAGTACCCAACGAAGGCCCAAGAAGGGTGTGAGTACAACTCACTAGGCCACCACCAATAATGTCTAAAAAATATCGAGTCTAAACATATAGTGCATGCAAGAACTAAATAATTGACAAGGTAAACAAAAGACAACTCAGGTGCCATTAAATAACAATGATCACTTTAACCATTCTTATCACTTAGTCCATTTTCATCACTTGTTCCATGGGTTAGGCATTTACATCATTCACACATCGGCTTAATCCGGTCAATTACTAAGCATAAGGGAATAAGTCAAGTTCCATATCTCTATAGGGATAAACATTTCATAAACATTTACATCACACTTACCTTGGAGCCTTGGTCCAGGTAGTCTCATAAAATGCATCTTTTAGGGGCATAGATCCTCAGTCCCCTTTCCTAACTCATGCATTATTGGATGGGGTTTAGAGCCCCAGTCTAACCCTACTCATAGGCATAGATCCTAAAGTCCAATACCCCACAACTACCAAGCCATGTGCACATGCTTATTTATCCATTTACCACATATACCATATCAAAAACCTTACATAATCAATAAACATAACATTAAAATCACATAATTATTCAACATGTGAATTTAACATCAACCCTTAACTCATTATCACATTTACCAATTACGCTACAAAGCCCATTTAACTCATTTCCCTTTTCCATGCCTTAAACAATTAAGTATATTCAACAATTCCTATACATTAGTTCATTTAAGACATTTATCATTTCATATGCCTTAATCCATTAACACATTTCCATTACAAATTCATAATCTATTTGACACATTCACATTAACCCATTTAACCCCTTTTTTACATTATGCTAAACAATCCCTTATGCAATTACCAAAAACTAGACACAATTACCATTAGTGACTCTTTACAATTTAAACCAACATGTCAACGCATTTATCATGGGCTCTATTTAAATACAAGTGGACTTTAGGCTTACCATTAAAATTTTCCATGTCAAGGAATATTGGAACACCCCATGGATGGCCCTAAATGGTCTAATCAATCTCAATGCATACCACGGGGATCATAAGGGGTCTAAATCATAATTTAGCCAACCATTTTACCAAATATTAATGAAGGCATCAAATTCACACCCTGAGGGAAGAAATATCACCACACACATTCACAAATCGACAATAAAACTATGGGATATAACTTGTAGACCACCTACCTCAAATTTGAAGATTAACACATGCTTAACCTTATCCTTAAATCCATATTCAAGAACCCCTTGAATCCCAAACATAGAATCCACAAGAAAAAGAGAGTTTTAGGTCTTCGGAAGAAGAATAATAAATCTAGAATCCCTAATCCAAAAAAAGAGAAGCAAGAAGTGCATTATACTTACACGGAGCTTTGATCTGCACCCAACGACACTCCAAATGGACTAGAATCAAAGGAGATCCACCCTTGGGAAGCTTGGGTTGAAATGGTTTGTCACTGTGGTTGATAGAGAAGAAATGGGGGAAGAAATTCAGTGAGATACTTAAAATCTCAAGAGGGGAAACATTAATTTTTCACTTTTTAATGAGTTGCACAGTTTGCCAAACCATGCGCCAATTGTGGTCCAGCCTGTAAAGACCCGTAAAATTCAAGGGAAATTTTTTCTTAATTTTATTTGGGATTTTACAAGAACGTAGTTTCTGACGGCACCTGATTCTGAGGCCTGGTGAGCCCGGAATAATTTTCCGAAGTTTAGCTCGGGTACGTTCATTGAACGAACGAGCGGGTTTTCCTAACTTTTGAACTGGTGCTCGGAATCAAAATCTGAGGACACCAATGGAACCGCAACGCCGGTAATTTCTTAGGAACACCTTTTCCAGAGTTGTGTTTGCTCGGGTGAGGTTATTAAATTTTGGGTTAAGTAAAGAATAAAAATAAAAAGGGTGCAACCATTTTATTTTTTCTAAGTAGTGTTAACCTAAGATAAGTGGTTGGAGTGGGACCCACATCCTAACTACTCTGCTAGGAAGGATATTAGTGGGGGTGGGGCCCACACGAGCCCCACCCTTTCAATTTCCTCAACCCCTATTAAATGTGTAACTCACCCGCACCCCCCAATTAAATGAAAGTCAACTCTTAATTAATTAATTGATTAGGTTATTCATTATAATTAATTCTTGGATTCATTTTGAAATTTGAAATGAATTGTTGGCTTGTGTGTTAATTAAATAAGACAAGGTCTTATTTCGTGAGAGGTTAGTTCGTTGTGCGAGAGGATTTGGAGAGGAAAGCTCTAAGTTCCGAAGAACGTTCTTCTTCCTTGAAGAACGCGAAGAACACCCGCGCCTTCCTTCGTTTATTCTTCCCGCGACAAAAGAAGGGAGACACCATTCCTCCTCGGACGATCTCCGTCAACGTGAATGGAACCCTCTTCCGTGACGTTCAATTCCGCGATGAACCTTCGTTCAACGATTTCATCAAGGTAGGGGATTAATTGTTTTTGTTCGTGAATACTTTCATTGCCATTCACCGTTTTCTAAATTGGGACGCCTGTTATCGCAATAACGGGAGGAGGTCGGACCGCACGAACATGGCCGAATCTCCTCCTTCCTTGATATTTTAACTTGTTGCGGCATGAGCAAAGGCAGCGCGGTGCCGTTGCACCGCACGGAAACAATGAAGAATGGACGATGAAGCGCGGCGCCGTCGCACCACGCCGTTGAAGTCGAACAAGCCGCGACGCCGTCGTGCTGCGCCAGTGAACCTCGAAGAGGCCGCGGCCGGAGTGGGGCCGCGGAGGAGGGGCACGGCGGAGGGGCGTGACGCCGTCGTGCTGCGCTGATCGGACAAGGCTACGGCCTATGGCCGCGGTGGTGCGGGGAGCGGCGGCCGGAACCGCCGGCCGCCGGAGCAGGAGGGCGGGACTGCGGCGGTCCCGCGGCGGCAGCAACTGGTCGGCCGGACCAGGCTGGCCATTTCAGGGGGAGACCGTGGGTTCGTAACCCCCGGCTGGAGGAAAGAGCGTCCCCCACTTGGGGGGGGGGGGCGGTTACACAAACAGGGGGGCAGCATGCCCCCCCTGTTCCGCTCAGCTCGGCCAGCCGAGCTGGCCACGCGGTCCGCCCGAGCGCGCCAGGCCACCGGCCGCCCAGGCCGGGCCGGGCCGCACCCAGGCCGGACCGAGCCGCGCCCAATTGGGCTGGACCCGGGCCCGGGTTGGTTCGACCCGGGCCCGGGTTGGTTCGACCCGGTTCGGGCCGACCCAGGGGGTCTCAGGTCGGGTCGGTCCAGGCCCAAAACCCCCATTTTCAGACTTCTTTCGGACTTTTGCTCATATCTTGGGATACGAACCGCCAATCGATGCACCGTCAGCTGCGATGTGATCCTTGGATCGATACGGTCGTTTTGGTATATTACACTCAAGATTTCGGAGAACTTTGGGTTCGGCTGGGTTGGTTCGAACACGAAACCAACCGGGCCCTCGGAGCGGAAACGCTTATAACTTAAGCTCCGGACGTCCGATTGACGTGCCGTAGAATTTGTTGGATTCCTATTAGTGAGGAGAAACTTTTGGCTTACTCCGCTCGAGGTTTGGACGCAGTTGGAGTATGGTCGGGTTGGTTCTGACTTAAAAGCCAATCGGGCCCCTGGAACGAAAAAGCCAATAACTCTCAGACCGGGCGTTCGATTGACGCGTCGTCTATCACGTTGAGTTCCTTTTGACGATACAGAACTTTGGGATACATCAAATCCGGACTTCGTGTCAGTTGATGTATCAGCCCCTCGGCTCGTGGAGCGGACCCTCCCGAAACGAGCTTGTTGTGTGTGGAAACCCTAGAGCTGGCTGCGACTACGACGACGATGACGACTGTACAGAAATCCTTCATGGGTTCGACAGCGACGACTACAACACTCAGTGATCCTGTGTGGATTAGTGCCTACCGATCCTGTGTGGGTCAACGCTCATCGGTCCTGTGTGGGCCAGCGTATACCGATCCTGTGTGGGTTATATCCTATGTGGGTCATTGCAGGGGTTAGTACCTATCGATTCTGTGTGGGTCATTGCGGGGGTTTGTACCTATCGATCCTGTGTGGGTCTGACGGCTTAGATGAATCAGTGGCTACATCTGATCATCTATATCGTCTTACGAAGAAGTATATCTGTGTGAGCTGAGTCTTGATTTTCAATCTTATCTTCGATAAGATTGACTTGATATCCTGTGTGGATTACGTTGTGCTTTCCTGTGTGGATTGAGTTGTGTTTTCCTGTGTGGACTGGGTTATACTTGGGCTCGGATGTTGGAGCTGAACTGGAATTGGTGACTTAGGTATATATATGGGAATATACCTAAGTAGTGTCAGATGTTACTTTGTGATTGTATCTTTCCTTTGTGGATTATCCTTTGTGGATTCTGGGAGACCTTCGGGGGTCTCGAGGTCCCTACTGAGTAGCTTATACTCACCCATGCACGGGCTATGCCCGCACTACATTGTGTTGGTTGCAGATGACGGACAACGCTGATCGTGGTTGAGGCTTGCGGAGCAAGTCGATACCTGGAGGTGGACCACTGGGCGGGACGTACTCGGAGCGGACAGCTGGGCCCGAGGAGCTGAGGAGGCTATATGTACCCACCCTTCAGGTGGGACTTCCAGTGGACGGCTCGACGTTGCGGCTTTACTTTTCAGTTGTTGTACTTCCTTTCCAGTTGTACTTTACTTTCAGTTTGGGTTTGTATTCTGGCCCACTTACTTTTCCGCACATACTATTGTACCCAGTTTTACTTAGTGTTTACTTCTGCTTGCTTATTCTGTGTGTTTGTTTACTTTATAAAGTCAATGCCTTCCCTTTTTATCGGGAATTACGCCTTGGTGCTAGTCGCTAGCCTCTGGCCTATGGAAGGCAGGCTTGCGGTAGTCACGGCACGGGCCCCGAGGATGGGTTGTGACACACCCTCTATCCAATATGGGTCTAAGTAGCATGGTTACCTAGGTATTATTCATAGTTTTAAAAAACATGTAGTAACCGTATAGAATGCATCTATCCAAGGTTGCACGGTTTTTCTACACCCCTTACACGGTTTGCACTAACCGTGCATCAACCATGCAACATGCACATAATGACCCATTTTCCCTTTATTTCATGTCTCGAACCCCCGAAACACCCTCGAGATTCCTCATACACCTGATAAACATTTAATTATACAACCTTA
Source organism: Viscum album (assembly GCA_963277665.1). Classification (NCBI taxonomy): domain Eukaryota; kingdom Viridiplantae; phylum Streptophyta; class Magnoliopsida; order Santalales; family Viscaceae; genus Viscum; species Viscum album. The sequence goes on along the minus strand of OY728128.1, from coordinate 786,407,314 downwards.
AGGGATTTAAACAAGGATTTAAATAGGAACGTACCTGCATAAGGTCTGGGATCTTACAACCTCTCCACCTTATAACGGCTCATCCTCAAGCCACTCTTCCCAAGCATCATTGGGCTTCCAAGGTAAAAAGATCAGGCCACTGGGCCTGCATATCTGGCTCTCTCCCCCAAGTTTCTTCTTGAATATTTCCATGCTATCATAAAACTCAAACCAGAGGCATATTCTTTCCCCACAAGACTTTCTCACTATGATCCACAATATGAACTGGATTCTGCTCAAAGGACGCATCGGCCTCAAGCTCAACATCATCAAAATCAATCACATGAGATGGTTTAGGGTGATAATATTGAAGATGCGACACATAAAAAACATCATGCATACCACTATATCATTGTGAAAGATTCAATCAGTACACCATTGATATGATCCTCTCCACAAACTCAAATGTCCCTATGTACCTGGGTGCTAACTTACCCTGCTTCCAAATTTGATGGTGACCCAACCTTGGAGACACCCCAAGAAACACACAATCACCCACCCTAAACTCAAGAGGTCAATGACGCCAATCTTCATACGATGTCTGCCTACTCTGAGTCTTTTCCATATGTTTCTGTAACAACTGAATCTGTTTTGATGTCTTTTGCACAAGACTTGCTCCCAATAACTCTGAATAGTACTCTTCAATTTATCATCCGTCTGTAGGTGAAAACCCACACTCAAAAACACCTGGGTACTAAGTGCCTTCTGTAATACCTACCAGAAGCATGATGTAAAACATAAATCATGATCTGAAACTATAGTTAACAGTACTCCATGTTACCATGCTATATTCTGAACATACAACTCGCCTAACTAATCCATAGTGAAGGTCTCTCGAATCAGTAATAAATGATCCACATTATTCAATAGATCAACAACTACCCAGATCATATCATTATTCTGAGGCATTCTTGGAAGACCCACTAAAAAATCTATTGTTATGTCATTCCACTTCCATTTAGGAATGGGAAATGGATATAACAAACCACCTGGCCACTATTGTTTAGTCTTCACCTACCGAAAGGTAAGAAATTGTTCCATGAAACCTGCAACCTCTTTCTTCATACCTAACCACCAATATTTCCTATGAAGATCATGATAAATTTTGGTCAAAAAAAGATTCAATGCCCACTTTGATGCATGAAACTCGCACATCAACTCTTCCCACAAAGCGTTGTTAAAACAACATGATCACGGATGTAAACAATCCCATCACCACCAATGATCCCACCAGAAGGTGACTACCCACCATTAAGAATTTACCTTAAAGCCAAACATTCTAGATCCTCATAATGACTATCCTTAATCTGTCTTAGAAGAATGGACTCAACTGCCAAGGACTGAAGGGTCATTTTCCCTTGGTCATTTTGCACCTTCAGATGCATATCAACAAACAACGCCATTATTCTCCACTCAGAACTGGATTCTCAAATCACCCAATTTTGAGTCTTCAAACTTAAATCATCTACAACACCTTTTCCCTTTGCTAGTGTGTAAACTAACTCAATGTTGAAGGACTGCATGTATTCAACCCATCTTCACTGCTGAAGATTCAAGTCACATTGTGAGAAGATATACTTACGGGTTTTATGATTGGTATACAAAATAAACCTCTATCCCAACAAATAGTGCCACCAACACTTCAAGTCATAGACCATTGCGGCCAAATCAAGGTCATGAGTAGGGTAATTTCTTTCTTGAGGCCTTAACTTTCATGACCCGTACATGAAAACCCGCTCAACCTAAATCAATAATGCCCCAAGAACAACATTAGATGCGTCACAAAATAAGGTATACTCCTTACCTAGATTAGGTAGGATCAAAACATGTGCAGTATCCAACTACATATTTAACTCTTAGAAACCATACTCAAATGCTTCAAACCATTCAAACTTTATTCCCTTCTTGGTCAAACCTGAAATTGGCACTTCCAAACTAGAAAAAACTTTAATAAACCTTCAGTAATATCCAGAAAACCCCAAAAAACTTCATACATCATAAACATTCTTGGGCTACTCCCAAGACACAACCACCTGCACTTTCTCTGAGTCCACTGACATGCCTTACTATGAGATGATGTGACCCAAGAAATGATCCCTATTGATCCAGAAATGAAATTTGGATAGCTTGGTGTATAGTATATGATTTATTAGTATACTCAAGACAATTTCAAGAATTTTGGCATGATCTTCATGAGTATTAGAGTATGCCAATATTTTATCAATAAATACAACTACAAACTGATTCAGTTAATGGTGAAATATTCAGTTCATTAGGGCCATAAACACTACTGGTGCATTGGTTAACCCGAACGACATAAAAAAACTCATAAAACCCATACCTTCTTCTGAAGGAAGTACATGGTATATCAGAAGGTATCACCCTTAGATGATGATACCCTGATCTTAGATCAATTTTGGAGAACACTGAAGCACCTCTTAGTTGGTCAAAGAGATCATTGATTCGAGGAGGAGGGTATCTATTCTTAATTTTCATCTAATTCAGCTTTTGATAATTGACACAGTAATAATGACATGTCATATTTCTTAGAAAACAACATAGGATATCCCCAAGGTGATGTACTTAAATGAATGAAACCCTTGTTCTCCAGTTCCTCCAATTGAGTTTTGAGCTCCTAAAGTTCTACCGATTCCATTTTATGTAACAGAATGGAAATTGGTTTTGCTCCCAACCGCAACTCTATCGTGAACTCAACATCATTCTTAGGTGGAAGCCCTGAGAAATCCTTAGGAAACACATCATGGAACTGATCCACCATATGAGGAAATACAATATTCTCTACTCCCCCATCATCAAGCATAAGACAATCCACTTGGGCTATGAGTTCACCCATATGCTGAAAAACTAGTTCGGCATGGCCTGCCCAGACATCCCATTCACCACAATGGATATACGTGTCTCCCTTGAGATATGTAAATGTTACCCTATGATGGTGACAATAAATATGGTCTTGGTATAATGCTATCCATTCCATAACCAAAATCAAATCAAAACCTGACATCTCAAGCATAAATAAGTCCCATTAGAAATGGTACCCACCAATCTTGATAGAACACCCCTTGAACTGCCTAATATCCTATACTCTCATACCTAATGGTGTATTAATTGATATAAACCCTCAAAATAGTTCCACTACTAGACCCAACAAAACAAAAACCTGAGCAAAAACAAAATAATGTGATACACCTGTGTCAAATAAAGAACTAGCAAGTATGGAAGCTACAAGTATCGTACCTCGAACTATCGATGGTCCAACCTCACCACCTCTAGGTGTAGACTGAGATGCATGAAGCTGACCTTCCCCTCTACTATGGGCCCCATTTTGAGTCCCTAGTGTTTCACTACCCTACTGATATGGATGATCCCACCACATAGTACCACATCTGCCACCTCTATTGACACGGCTAGTCAAACTCCAACTACCTTCCTGATAAGGGGTAACTGATCCCCTGCCTAAACTAAGAATTTTCCTTGATCCTCCATCCATTCCTAGATGTAGAGGGTTCCTGCATAACCTCTACACATGACCTATTCTTCCACATGCTCAACACTCAACTGGTGGTCGGGGGCACTGACCACGCATGTGCCCCGAACTTCCACACTGATAGAAAAACACCTGGTCACCACTTTGAGAGGTTGTTCCTCTCTTCATACCACTCTGTACACCTTCACCCTGGTGTAGATTTCCGAAATGATTATTCCTTCACTCGGAAGTTTCACTACTGGTTCATCCAATTGGAACCAAAAACCCACCGCCTAAATCTTCCTTTATGTTCCCTTCTAAAATAAGGGTTTGATCCACCACTTCTTCAAACATATTTAAGCGGAAGATGTTCTCTTGGGACTTAACCTCATGTCTAAGACTGTCCTAGAAACTTCTTATTATCATGGACTCATCCCCTTCCAAAGCTGGAACAAATCATTGAAAGTTCATGAAAGGGCCTGTATAATCCATCACTGACATCATTCCCTAAGACAACCTCATAAATTCCGTAACTCACTCCTATCTCAAGGTATATGGATATAAATTCTCTAGAAACTTTTCCTGAAATTATTTACACATCATACCATCAACCTGATGAGTATGAACCAGAATATCCCACCAGTGCTTTGTCGATCCCCACAACATGTATGCTTCCAACTTGACTCTCTTATCTGCAGGAATCTCCAAGTGATCTAAAATCATCTGGATGGACTATATCCAAAACTATGTATCATTAGGTCCACCCTCTCCTACAAACATTAGAGGATGATATAACTAAAACTCTATGGTCATATCGATCATACAATGGAGTGCTCACCCTGGGTCTCATTCTATCATCTATGCAAACTGAGCAAAGTTACCACACAACTTCTCCTCTCCCTTATTACCCTAAACCACCGGAATCTCCTACCCCACTTATGGAGGATCATTATCAGCAACATATTCTTATCAAACAATTGGTACACATCATTGTGGTGGAATATTCCTACAATGACAAGCATGATTCTTAAAACACATAACATAAAGTATCCACAATTTACATAAAAAGGCTCTCTACTAGCCATAAACATTCCATTTTTTATACAATATCCCAATAGAAATCATCACATCTAGAACACTAACCTATACCATTACTAACATGGGTCATGGTCAACACTGGGTAAACCAACCTACATAGTCACAAGTATTTAATTAGGCACTCTTTTAATCTATTTATACTTTCACAATGCAAAACATTCTTCTTTAGGAACATTTCTATCTTCAAAGTTTATTACAACTAACATTTTAACTTATTCACAACACATTATAACCAAAATATTAACTCACTTACACCCATTCATTAAGCACAATTCTTTAACCATTTCTTAACATCCTTTGTATTTAACCATTTACATCATCTTCATTATAAATTCCTTTAAAATTTTCAAGAAGTAAAATGCATCCTAACCTTCATGCCCCACACACCCATCACATGTGTGCTTATCATGATGAATTCCACCTATATCCATAGGTTACTACAATGATACATGAATGAAAAACCTCATGCCATCCAATCCATGATCAAAATATCATAAAACAGTCACATCACACAGCAAGTGAATCACCCAATGGTGAAATATCATTCAACTATAACAATACACATCAAGAACAATAATTCACACCCTGTACACTTGGGTTTTCCCTCATACATGGGTTAGATATGCTCATGCACGAGCTCATTGCCAAGGGCCGACACTTCCTAACCTCCTGTATACCATCCTAAATAGTAATAACATAGAAAATAACTACTCAGACACCACTTTGTAACGTCGATAACCTAGAAGACACTAGACTGATGCCCTAATCCAGATCACCACATGACCTCAGGCACGCCTCCTCATACACCAGTGGTTGCTGACTAGTGGCAAGGGTCTAATGGGTCATGTGGGGATACTATACCCTATTTACTAGATTATCCACAATAGATAACATGTGAAAAAAAGGAAACAATGAACAATAAACCAAGAAATTTCATTATCAACTGTTTCCAAAATATGGTACAGACCACAACCAAACAATAAATATTTCAAGCAGTGCTAAAGTGAAAGAAAACCCAAAATAAATAGAAACAACAAAATCCTCAAAAAGGGTCCTGAATCTAAGTCTGGATCCTCATCCATTCACATACCAATCCCAAATCAACTCCTGAGCATAGGTCCATTGCCCTTGTCTTGGCCTGCAACCATGAAATATACTCAGGTACCCAACGACAGCCAGAGTAGGGTGTGAGTACAACTCAGTAGTCCACCACCAATGGTGTCTAAAAAATATTCAATATAAACATATAGTTCATTCAAGAGATAAATAATTGAAAAATTAAACAAAAGACAACTCAGGTGCCATTAAATAATAATTCTCACTTTAACTATTCTTATCACTTAGTCTATTTTCATCACTTTTTCCATGGGTTAGGAATTTTCATCATTTACACATCATCTTAAGCCGGTAAATTACTAAGAATAAGAGAATAAGATAAGTTACTTGTCTCTCTAGGGATAAACATTTCATAAACATTTACATCACACTTACCTTGGAGCCTCGATCCAGGTAGTCCCATTAAATGCATCTGTTAAGGGCATAGATCCTTGTTCCCCTTCCCTAACTCGTGCATTATAGGGTAGGGTTTAGATTCTCAGTCTAACCCGACCCATAGGCATCGATCCTCAAGTCCAATACCCCATAAATACAAAGCCATGTGCACATGATTATTTATCAATTTACCACATATACCATATCACAAACCATACACAATCAATAACATACCATTCACACATCATAATTATTCAATATGTGAATTTAACATCAATCCTTAACCCATTAGCACATTTACCAATTATGTTACATATCCCATTTAACCCATTTCCCCTTTCCATGCCTTAACCCATTAATTATATTCAACAATTCCCATACATTAGTCTATTTAACACATTTATCATTTCATATGCCTTAATCTATTAATGTATTTCCATTACAAATTCATAATCCATTTGACACATTCACATTAACCCATTTAACCCTTTTTTACATTATTCCAAACAATCCACTATGTCATTACCAACAACTAGACATAATTACCATTACTTCCTCTTCACAACTTGAACCAGCATTTCAATGTATTTATCATGGGATCTATTTAAATACAAGTGGATTTTTGGCTTAACATTATAATTTTCCATGTCCGGGAATATTGGCACACCCCATGAGTGGCCCTAAATAGTCTAATCAATCTCAATGCATACCAAGAGGATCATAAGGGGTATAAATCATCATTTATCCAACCATTTTACCAAATGTTACTAAAGGAATCAAATGAACACTAATAGGGAAGCAATATCACAACCAAAAATACACAAATTGACAATAAAATTATGGGATATAACTTGTTGACCACCTACCTTGAATACGAAGATGAACGCATACTTAACCTTGGCCTTAGAACTAGATTCAAGAACCCCTTGAAGACACCAACCTAGAATCCATTGGAAAAAGATATTTTTGGGGCTTCAGAATAAGAAGAACAAATCTAGAAGCCCTAATCCAGAAAAGAGAAGCAAGAGGAGCATTGGACGTACTCAGAGCTTCAATATACACCCAATGGAACTCCAAACAACCTAGAATCTAAGGAGATAAACCCTTGGTAATTTTGGGTCAAATGGTTCATCACTAGGGTTTATAGAGGAGAAATGGGGGGAAGAAATTAGGTGAGATACTTAAAATCCCATGGGGGGGGGGATTTTTAATTTTTCACTTTTTAATGAGTCGCACAGTTTTGCAAACTGTGTGCCAGCCTCTTTCCAAGAGGGATCCAAGTCACACGATTGCCTGGGGATTATGTACCATTTGAAAAACTATGCACCAACCATGTGGAATTCCCTTATCCTATGTTTCACAGTTTGGCCTCACCCCTTGTACGGTTTTCACTAACCATGCGCCAACCATGAAACATGCACATGATGGCCCGTTTTCTATTTCTTTCATGTCTCAAACCCTTAGAACACCCCTGATATTCCTAATAAACCTGATAAATATTTAATTATCCAAAATTTATGGATTTAAATAATCATTTAAAAATTAACATACCTCTAAAAGGTCTGGGATATTACATCTACAAGATGGACCTTAAGTTCTACCAACTCAGCTAGCGCGATATGATAAGATGTCATAAAAATGGGTATTGTGCTAGGTAGTAGGTCTATGGTAAACTAAAAATCTATATTTGTGGTAGTAAACTAGAAAAATACTCTATAAATACCTAAGGGAACACACAAACTACCACAAGAAGTGGTCTACTCAAACAAGGATCAACAACATCTAGGAATAATTCTGAAAACTGGCATGAGATCACCCATGTGTAAGGAACAATAGGCCTGAATCACCCAAACCTAGAATCTCACTCACCCTAAAATAAATAAGTGATTCCATCCAAAGATATAAACTAAACTTGATAGTGATACCAATCAATTTGAGCCTTAACATTGATCATCCAATCCATGCCAATAATTTGGTCAGAGATATCAAGATCAAGCACTAAGAAGTACCACTCCACCTCATGGTCTGCTATCATCACTTGACATGATAGACACTTGAAACCTTGTTGATACCATTTTCCCAAAGGTGTGTAATGATCCAACAAGAAAGATATAAGCTCCAAACGAAATCCCAACACGACTACTAGATTTGATGATATAAAAAAACGAGTCGCACCTGTATCAAACGATGTTATCACCATAGAAGATGAAATAAACAGTGTACCTCTAACGGTAGTCAACCCTGCTTTAGATTCATCTAGTGCATACTCTACCACATGAAGATGTTCGGTATCTTCTCCTCCCTAATATTTCTTATCCACATTAACTCCACTCTTGGCCTGAGGATAAGACCCACCACCCTTGGAAGCATCAATATGAACTTGTGAAAACTTAGTGAGAGTGGATCCAGTCTTACTGCATTGGGGAATCCTTTCAAAAAAATGCTTCAAATGGATAGATTTTCCATAGTGATGAAAAGTATTAGGATCCTCCATAAAATTAGGATTGGTATGACCAGACCTTCCAAACTAATTGCAAACAACCTACTACTATCTAGATGAAGAACCTGAAACTAGTCCTGAAGAAAACTGACTACCTTTGTGCTTCCTTTTCTGGATAAAATATATGCCCTAGCTAATGACTTTACCAACTGAAGCTCCTCCCAAACCTATTTTTCTAACTATGTCAGCCTCTTCCAAAGATTCCTTATCGACTAGCTCCGCAAAAGTTGGAAGGCACTTGAGAATCAGTATCAACCGAATATCATCCCTCAACCTCAAATCAAACCTATGAGCCCTTAGGTAATCATTAGTGACTAGATATGGTTCCAAGTACACCAAATCAACATAATGGATGGAATACTCTAGAATGGTACATTCTCCTTGTTCTAAGGTCAAAAATTTCTAAGTGTTTTCCCCTTGTAATGTCTCATGATAAAAATTCTACTTGAATATTTTCTTAAAATATACTCAAGTAATATCCTCATGAAACTTAGCTTTCACAATAGAGTTATACCATATTCTTCATGGCCCCTCAAGAAAATATGTGAAAAAACCCACGTTAGAGTCCTCACGAGTATTCATAAAGCTGGCAATCCTTTTAATTCTCTCAATTCATTCTTCAAATTCTTGAGGTCCTTTGTCACCACAAAAGATAGGTGGATATTACTTAGTAAATTTTGAGTTGTGATCTATTTCTCATCTCAGTTTCCTAACACCTTTCTAACCAAGAGTCTGAGTAGTGTGTATTATAGATTTTACCAAAAAAGGGTCCACTGGAGGATTTTCCTAAAAAACATATCTCACAACTCTCTCACTCGTATTTGGAAGATCTCTTCTGGGAGGAATTTTCAAATAATCACATGACAAAAACCAATCAGTCATGATAAGATTCCAAAATTATATGACCAACTTTAGGTATCCACATCAATGCTTTAAAATAACATAAATTTAAATAAATTATGAATTCTTAAAACAAATACCAAACAAAAAAGAAGGAAAATGTCCATTTAAATAAACCCCATGTCCGATTGATTAAAATAACCTCAACCTTCAAGTTTAAAGATTGGGAAAAATCCCTGACCACCCATGGTAACTTGGATTCATACACGAAAGTGAGCTGGCCAAGCCCCTTTTCCACACTTACTACCCAAATTCTAATGGTCCTAACTTCAGTCTACCAAAACACCGGACCACACCCAGGTAATGTCAACAACACTTCAGGATGAGTATTCCCTTTGATACCAATTTGTAATGAACCAACCCAGGTAAACTAGAAAAGCCACCCTAAATGGTCCACCACATGGTGAGATATAGAAAAGAACCACAAGTATTATGAATAACTAAAGAAACATCAAAGTATAATGAGAAAGAAAGGAATACATATCCATGAGATGTACAATTCAAGCCAAAGAGGCTAAACCAGAAAGATAAAGTAGAACATACTAAAAAAGTCTCTATGTAACCATCTATCAACACCAAACCATCCCACTACGAAGGATATGAATGACAAGAGAACCCAACATGATACATGATGTCCTTCCCTTTACCTGAGTCTTGAAAAACATGGTATACAACCCCCCAAAGGAAAGAGTAGGTTATGAGCACAGAGATCAATAGGATACCAACGATATATCTATACAAGTTTTAATATCTTGAATGCACAAGTTTTAGCTTTAAAACAAATCCAGTTTATAAAAAAAATTCATAAATGAAACCATTTTGTAAACATTCCTTCATTTCCCATAAATGCATACCATATTCACCAAATCTAGAAATATGTAAAATATAAAAGAAAAATAGGTAAATATAGGAAAAACCAACCATGGATAAACCATAAGATAAACATGTGAGAAAATATCCATGAACTAATTGAATATATGATAAACCAGGTATAAATGAAAAAGCACACCATTTAAGCTCTAGCCTATGTAAATTAATACTAGACATAGAATAAGCCTAAACCGGGCATATGTTGGTTCTAACTGATATTGAGTCCTTCCATATTATATCGATGTCACAAAATCTATAGTGGCGTTACACACACTAGAGTGACATGTATATTTCCCAATGCACCCAAGGTTATAAATGTGATAAGTTTTTCAAAACCATTTCAAAATCTATGATCACATTTAATAAAAGATTTTCATATCAAAGAAAATCTATTTTTAAAACCAAACCCCTTTAAAAATGTGAATCCTTTCAAAAAAATCCTTTTAAATGTCAAAACATGAATTTTTATTCAATAACCCAAAGGAATTTACAAGAACATATAGTAATTAAATAATTAGAACCACTTGCATAGATACTCCTACCTCAAGAATGATGGAAAACTAGATGCCTTCGACAAAGGATATTGGAAACCAACATATTGGCCTTTGAAAGACAAGATACAAAATAAAACTATAAAGAATCGATTAAAACACCAACTGATCAAAATTTGAATAAAAATGTAGTTAATACCACTGTCATGACCAACAACAATGAAGTAGGAAGACTACTTACTAGGGATATGCGATGAAACTACTACGATATTCAAATGTTGAATGGAGTGATTCAGAAGGAGGAAGATCAGCAAAAATCACACAAAACATCCCTAAATATTGAGAGGGAGGTTTGTACACTGGATAACAAAAATGGTCATGCATGCAGTATGGTTAAAACCATTGAATTCAAAGAATTCATTTCATGAACCACTTTTACGGTGTGAATTCCATGAATTCTAAGTATGCTAAAAAAGGTGTCACTTCAGGTAAAATTAAATCCCAATCAACCCATTTACAAGGTGTAATGGTTTCCCGACTTGTAAATTTTCACACTTTGAACAAGACTCACGACATATTCCCTATAATAGGTTCATGTAGTGTAACCCATTCATGACTTGAATGTGTCTAGCAGGTAGTTCACAGTCCATTTTCCTATAGAAAATCCAAAAACCAATTCTTGAGGCTCTCTGAACCCAAGGAGAACCCTTTAAATCCATTTACAAATTTATACACTGACTTCATTATTTCAAACAAACACATATCCCCAGACTTTATGTCATTTTCCACAACAAATGCTCTCCATCTCCAAGAATCCTGCAATGCACCTAAACAAAAAAGTAAAACCAAAACAAGAGTCAAAACATACCTGAAGGAAGGTAACGGGGTGTTACATGGAAGGATGATATGGAATCTGTCAGGCACATGCGAGGCTGAATGAGCTTGGGAAAGCCATGGCATAGCTATTGACCATTGTAAAACAAAGGGAAAAGCTTCTAATGTGGTAGGTGTTCTATGAGTTTTCCCACAAGTCTAGCTAATTTTATAATGTATGTTTTATGTGTGATGTGGTGACTTACTAAGAGCATGAAATAAATTATATGAATTTCCAAGTTACCTTAGTTTAAATGATTCACTACTACAAATATGGACTTTAACATCGCATAAAATGGCCTTTAACAGTACTATTAATCATAATGTTGATAAAGGGCTACCTGCCTGCAATGTACTGTTTATATAACAACACATACAACTTACAATTTAAACAGATATAAAAACACACCTAACTTGCAATTTAAACACAACACACCTAGAAGAAAACTACAATTTAAACAACACACCAGAAGCAAACCTACTATATACATTTAATTGAAATCAGGAATACAAAACTATCAACCCATGGTATATACAAAAATAAATATTATTATTTACATTTCAAGCAAAATGTTTTATATAATTACATTTAAAATTGTCCAACAAACATTCTAAAACATTAATATTTCATCTTTTGATGCCCGTGATCCCCTCTAAAAAATCTTCACCCATGGTATCAATTGCCGAAAAAATAATCTCAACCCAAGAAAAAGATTCCACCTATATAAGAAAAAAAATATTATATTAGCAATACTATAAATAAATAAATTCAACATTAATATGAAAGAACACATTAATAAAATGTCATTTTTTAATAAAAGTGACACATTTTAAGTTATATAGGTCACACTATGCGTCCTATTAAGGTGGGGTTGATCCCAACATGTTAAAAATGATTTATGGATCATTGTCCTAAATATCAAAATAATCCGAATGTGTTTGCTTGGTTTTGAGTATGTCACTTGTTCTTTTACTAAAATTAATGTCAATTTTAAATAATGACCCATTTAGAGTTATAACAGCCACACCGTGCATCATATTGAGGTGAAACTGATTCCTAACTATCACAAATTACTGATGGATTTTTTCCTAAAGTATCAAAACATTATGAATGTTTTTTCTCAGTTTTTAGTATGTCAGTTGTATTTTTTTTACTAAAATGTCATTTCAAACTGAAAACATGTATTTTGAGTCATACTGGTCGCATGGTGCATTGGTTTGACATGATACTACTTCATACATGTTACAAATGACTTATGAATCTCTGTCCTAAATTATTAATACAATCAAAGCGCGTTTGTTTGGTTTTCAGTGAGTGAAACGTTTTTAACTAAAATATCAATTTTAAACTGATAATAGACACTTTTAGTCATATCGGTCACACCATGTGTCATATTGAGGTATGAGTGACTTCTACACATCACAAATGACTCATGGATCATTTTCCTAAAGTATCAAAACAATCCAAATGTGTTTGCTCAGTTTTCAGTATGTCACTTGTTGTTTTTACTTAAATTAATGTCAATTTTAAATAAAAAGAGACACTTTGAGTTATACTGGACACACTATGCATCGTATTAAGGTGCGACTAATCCCTACACATTAAAAATTACTAATAGATTGTTTTCCTAAAATATCAAAACAATCCAAATGCGTTTGCTCGATTTTCAGTATGTCATTTGTTGTTTTTACTTAAATTAATGTCAATTTTAAATAAAAAACACTTTGAGTTCTACCGGATGCACCATGTTTCATATTGAGTTGAAACTGATATCTACATGTAAAAAATGATTAATAGATCACTTTCATAAAATATCAAAACAATCTGAATGTGTTTTCTCAGTTTTCAGTATGTCACTTTTTGTTTTTACTTAAATTAATGTCAGTTTTAAATAAAAAGAGACACTTTGAGTTGTAATGGACACATCGTGCATCATATTGAGGTTATTTTGACTCTTACACATCAAAAATGACTCATGGATTTCTTTCCTAAGTATCAAAACAATCTGAATATGTTTTCTTGGGTTTAAGTACGTCACTTGTTGTTTTTACTTAAATTGATGTTAATTTTAAATAAAAAGAGACACTTTGAGTTGTACCGGCCACACCATATATAATATTGAGGTGTGGATGATCCCTACACATAAAAAATGACTAATATGTCATTTTCCTAAAATATCAAAACAATCTGAATGTGTTTGCTCAGTTTTTAGTATGTCACTTGTTATTTATACTTAAATTAATTTCAATTTTAAATAAAAAAGAGACACTTTGAGTTGTACCGACCACACCGTGCATCGGATTGAGGTTTGGTTGACTCCTACACATCAAAAATGACTCATGGATCATTTTACTAAAGTATCAAAACAATCATAATGTGTTTTCTCAGTTTTCAGTATGTTACTTGTTGTTTTTTACTTAAATTAATGTCAATTTTAAATAAAAAGAGACACTTTGAGTTCTACTGGACACACTGTGTGTCGTATTGATGTGAGGATTATCCCTACATGTCACAAATGACTAATAGATCATTGTACTAAAATATCAAAACAATCCAAATGTGTTTTCTCAGTTTTCAGTATGTCACTTGTTGTTTTTACTTAAATTAATGTCAATTTTAAATAAAAAGTGATACTTTGAGTTATACCGAACTTATTAGACATAATCTGTAAAACCATTCTTAATAACCTAAGGATATTAAACATAATAAAGGGTGATTATATATGTTCAATTAGTGTAAAAAATGGATATATCAATGATCATATAAGGATAACATGAGCATAAAGATGTTAGAATGTGATATTAACATTATAAATTCATACCCTGCATATAGAAGTCACATATTCATACTATTTGTGCTCATTATTTCATAATGTATTCTTCTATTTTGTTTATGATTTCATCTATATCATATTTTGAATATAATTATTTTTGACAGTAATTGTAGTATTGGAAAAATATAAATACACAAAGGATTAATAAATATTTTAAATTAAATAGTAATTATCTTTGAAAATATCTCTTTAGGGATGCTGGTTTGTTCATGGAATATGATCTCTCTTATAAATTTACAAACATAATAATAGAAAACTTTTCTATTGGTTTGTTTCGAACACTGTAGAAACATTGATGAGAATAAGTAATTTGTTTTTATATGTGTTTGGATAGTGAAATCTGATTATATATACCCTGATACTCATCCAGTCATAGTAATTGTGTTCTTTCTTGTCCTTAGCCCCTAGCCTCATTCCTTTTTTCATATGATGGTGATGGACCACCATATCATAACATAATACTCATTAAAAGATAATATAAATTTTATAACTTGATTTTTAGTTCTAAAACGTTAGATGTAGTGTATTAAAAATTGACAAATTTCATCATGTATGGATGGTTTATTGGATATCCATACAATGAATCCAGGAAATAAATCTTTGGAGTATCCAAATTTACAGCAATGAGCATCCAATGCTGTTTAAAAACATAAAAATTAATAAGTAATGAAAAAAATGAAAATAAATTTGATATGATTAAATTGTAGAGTCTTACCCCTACATCATTGGCATTAAATAGAGTCTATCATCCGGAATTTTTCTTTAAAAGGATTTGATCAAACCTGCCACTATTTCATCCTTTTTATCAGGTTCTATTTTAGATTTTACTATTGAGGTGATGTGAGGACTAACGTGTTTAAACTTTTTCTCATGGGGAAATCCCTTCAATTGTTTTTCATATATATACCTACCAAAAATATGAAATGTATTTATTCATAATTAACACAGTATATTAGCTTTTGGAAAATGAAATCATGAGAACATAACTCATGTGTACATTTACAACTGATCTGCCTAGCCAGTCATAGTCGAAGATTTTAGTTGCACTCTCAAACCAATGAAGTTTTGATCTTTCTATTCATACATATTTTCTTCAAATTCAATTGTGTGTTTTCCACCATCTTTTAACTTTGTATTTACATGAGCCTTGAATTATAGTAAATGTGGATATAGAATGGGTGGGGTAATTGTGCTTTTGGTAGATCTTTTTGATCGGTTGGTCGATCCTTTAGATGGTTTGAGATGATCTTTCATTTCATCCCCTTCTCTTTGTTCATCTATAATAATATTCATCGATTCAGACCTTTTTCATTAACTATTAAAGGTTTAGCTTGAAAAGTAAATTGGAAATGAATACCTCTTTGTCGACATGATTTTTTACAATATGTGATGGCCATGCGATGAATGTTCCAATATCTTTTTTAACCATATTAATATCATCCTCTTGAATTAGCACAGGTCACTCTATGATCATCTCATGAGCTACGTTGATCAACACTCGCACATGACCTACTGGAAGTGGTATGTTGTGTAGTGTGTCCTTATTAATATTGAATACCGTAGCCCTCACCACAAGGTGATGAGTGGGTGTTGCTAGATATAAATCACAGTCATTATCACCCTATAGAATAGAAGTATAGAAAAGGTATCAGTGTCTATCTGATTTACATTTCACAGAAACATTTATTAGAACATTGATTACCTCTGCTAAGACATCTCTTTGAGGGGAATGGCTAGCCTCATAGTTGGTGGGGGTGGGGTGGGATCTTCATACAGTGGATATTCTTGAGTTTCTTCTTCTATTTTCCTATCTCTCATTAAATTTTCCATCATCTCCCTTTACCATTGGAATTGTCTTTTAAGGGTAGCTATTATTTCTCTCATATGTTTTATTAATTCAATTTGATCATCCTCTTGTTTTTTTCTCAAAATATGTTTGGGGTGTCACCTCAAAACCCGTACCTATGACGTGGCCATACTATTTCATCCGCTTCAAGGCCACTGATAGTTTGTGTTCATCTGGAATATATGTTACTAATTCCTGTGACTATTTTTGATAAAAAAATATAGGAAAAGAAGTAATCATTGTTATGTTATATCTATTTAAAGCAAAAAAAATATTATGTAATACTTACACATGATTCCCACACTTTTTGTGTGTTCACATCTATTAGTATCCCGTCTTTATTTACATGTGCCTCCTTCCATAGAACATGGTTTGGGATAGAATTGGATTTGGATTTTGAGTCATCAATATTAATATGAACAGAGGAACATAATTATGGTGTTGTTTCATGTCACATAAAGTATTATGGTAGATTTAAAATATGTACCATTTTTTTTCAAGTGAAGCATACCCCATCATTGCTTTATGGTAGGGGTACACTAGTTTTACTGCTCGTTCCTTATTTTTAGCACTCAGTTGTTGTTTCATAAATAAAAAATTTTCAATCAAAGTGATGAATACTTGTATCATCAAACAATGTATTACTGACCACAATGTACCTAAAAGACACATCTGCATGACAGCCAGTAAATGCATCCCACGCTTCTTGGGTTATTAGGTGTTCATAGATAAGCAGTGGATGTGGATTTATTTTACCTTCAACATCTGTAAAATGATGTCTTGTTGGGATTGTGTGAAATTCTATGTGAATCCTTCCAGTAAGCATTAATACATGATTCTTGTATGAGTTATCTACTATAAATTCACTCTGTAATGGATGATGAAGAGTAAGTCAATGTTTCATTATATTATTTTTTATTAAAATAAATAAATGATATCATAATGTTACTGTAATCTCTTCTCATATCAGTGTCTTAATCATGGTCACAACATGGTTCCACGATTCTACGTCAATCAGTGTGTGTTTCCAAGTGACGATTCCAATATAACTGTTGAACATGACCTTATTGGGGTTAACATGTTGACCTCGCGCATTCCATTCGACCTCATATTTGATTTCTTTGGCTTTCACCTTAAGGATTTTTGTTAACACTGTCAAACTACAGTGCTCCTTTTTTCTCTGTGATGCTAGTCCTTCGTTGCCTACCATTTCCCCCGAAATCAAAATCATCAATATGTTCCTCTGGAGTGGTGGTATCAGTGGGTGCAGAAGGTTGCTCCTCTACACTACGAGCAGTAGCAGGTTGATAGACTTGTTTTTCCTCAGGAATGAGAGTACCAGCAGATACAGAAGGTTTCTCCTATGTACTATGAGTAGCAGCATATTGAGAGACCTATTGTTCCTCTGGATTGGGAGAACCAGCATGTGCAGAAGTCATTATCTACAAAAGTGGTTTAACATTTAATTTAGAATACATGAATGCAGCAAAAAATGGATAATAAAATTAGATAACATGATGTATATTATCAAAAAATGTAACCTGATTATTGAACTCTCTTTTTCTTTTTTAAAGGCTGAAGGGATTTGGACCCTCTATCGATGATCCAAATCCATTCATTATGGTCTCCTCTGACATAAAAAACACCATATACATTAGGACCACTGCAAAATGATTGCGATGTCCCAATGAAAGGTTCATCCTTGGTTGAATTTTCATTTGGCCCTTCAGTGGTTTTGGTCGATAATAGAATAATTGACCACTTTTAGTTTGCGGGATCTATAACATAAAATACTTGTACTGCCTGTGATGCCATTATGAATGGTTTGTCTTTGTACCCATCCTTACTGAAATCAACTTTCACGAATCCCAATTCATCTATTTTAATAGCACTTCTATTATCAACCCACTTTCATTGAAAAAACATCACTTGGAATGTTATATAATCCAACTCCCATATTTGTTTGATGATGCCAAAGTATGACGTATTCACTTAAATTAGATTTATGTCCTTGGTACTAGAAACATGCATCACTTCAGCCACGAGTGTAACTCCACTATTTTTCATGGTACTATCTTCATCATGATCATTTTTATAGAACATATAACCATTAATTACATAACCATTATAAAATAATACATACGCACTTGGTCCTCTGGCTAGCCATCGAATTTGTTCTGAAATTAAATCCGGATTTTCAACTGACTCCTTTAAAATATGGTCCCAAAACCATACTATAAATTTTTTATTATGTGTATTTGATATCCATATTTCATCCTTTGATGGATTCAAATGCCTAAGAATTTCTTTGTGGGATTCGACATATGGGGAAACCTCCAAACTGTTATACAAAATGTAAAGGTGGGCCTGCTCCTGATCTGTAATATTGATTGTAACAACATCTCTTCCAGAAATTCCTTCACCTGCAAGCCGCCCAATGTGACAAGATTTCGGTATACCAATGATTTCCATACCAGATAGGTATTCGGTACAGAATTCAATGGCTTCCTCAACAATATATCACTTCGTAATACAACCCTCTGGCTGAATTTGATTTTTGACATACCCTTTCAAAATCTTTATATACCATTAAATGGGGTACACCCATCTATAGTATACATACAGAACCACGTAGTCAAATATCTATCACCAAGTGAACCATCATATCAAATAATGTTGGTGGGAAGAACATTTCCAATTCACATAATATGACAACAATTTCTCTTTCCATACTCGGCAATTTTTTCAGGTCTATAACTTTGCTACATATAGCTTTGAATAAGAAACAGAGTTTGGTTAATGTATGATGTAAATTCTTGGAAAAAATGAAACATAACTCTATAAGAATTAGAACTTGCATAAAAACATGGCAGTCATGTGATTTCATACCATTTAACTTTAAATCGGTCATTGACATGATGTTCTTAATATTCGATGAATACCCATCTGGAACCTTTACATCATTAAAAAAGTTTCAAAACCGATCTCTCCTTCCTAGAAAGAGTGTAAGCAGTTGGAGGAAGAAACGTTCATTTTTTACCCTTCACTGGTGCCAAATCTTCTCATATTCACATGCCAACCATGTCCAACCTAGCCTTAATTTCATCCATTGTTTTGTCAGGTGTATTTATTAACGTGTCGACGACACTATCACATACATTTTTTTCAACATGCATAATATCAAGAAAGTTTCTAACGTACAGACAATTCTAGTATGGTAATTCAAAAAAATGATATCTTCTTCCAACTGGTTTTCATAAGGTTTTTCAAAAATGGTTTACCAAAAGTAGTTTCCACATCTTTTAATTTCTCAAAAAGTTGATCACTTGTTACTGGAGACAGTGTTGTGCATTCTTCTAAACTTCCATTGAATGATGTTGTCCAAGATCGGTACTTATGTCGTCAGGGTATAAATCTGCGATGTCCTAGAAAAATGATTTTCGATGAATGTTTCAACCTAATTGACTATGTACCTTGTTTACAGATGGGATTCCCATGAGTTCCTTTAATTTTATATCCTGAAAATTTTCCATTAGCAGGAAAGTCATTTATCATCCTATACAACATAGATCTCAACATGAAATCTTTATTTTTGTAAGTATTATACCATGTAACACCTGAATCCCGCAATAATTTCAAATCCCCCATCAATGGAGCCAAATAAACATCAATATCATTACCCAGTTGTTTTGGTCCTGATATAAGCATAAATAACATGACTTGTTTTTGTTTCATGCATAACCACGGTGGAAAGTTATAATTTACCAACATAATTGGCTATTTACTGTGAGTGATACTTTCAAAACCAAAAGGATTCACTCCATCTGTAGATAATTCAAGATGAAGGTTTCTTGGCTCATTTCCAAAGTTAGGATACTCATGATCAATTCTATTCCACTGAGGAGAGTCTATCGGGTGACGTAGTTTCTCATCTTTATTTCTTCTGTCTGCATGCCATATCAATTTTCCTGCAGTCTCCTCACTTCCATATAGGCACCTACAACTTGGAATGATTGGAAAGTACCATACAACTTTCATAGGACCAGATTCATCTTTATTGTATCGAGAGGCACCACACTTTGGGCATTCTCTAAGTGATTTTCAGTCCTTGTGAAACAGTATACAGTCATTCGGGCAAGCATATATTCTTTCAGAGATCATACCCATCAAGCGTAGCATTCATTTTGCATCGTATGTTCAGATAGAGAGCTCATTATCTTCTGGGAACATGTCATTCAAGTGAAAAAGTAATTCTATAAAACTGGTGTCACTCCATCTGTTGACTACTTTTAAATTATACAGCTTTGGTATGGCTGACAATGCTATATATTTAGTGAAACCACTATACAATGATGTCTTTGCACAACTTTTTAACTACTCAAACATTTTTTTTCAATCACGAAGTTCATATTCAAATTTCCTTATCATTTCTTCAATATGATCTTCATCACCATTCACATATGTAATCACATCCTCGATACGGTCTTCTTCATTGTCCATACTTGTAATCATATCAGATGATCCATAAAATGAAGTGTTATCCAACCCACTAGCTACATGCTCTTTTTTCCCATGTTTATTCCAACATTTATAACTTTGATCTATTCCATGACAGATCAAGTGTTATTACAACTCCTTTGAACTAACTTTTCTTGAATAAAAATAACATAAACATAGACAAAGGATTTGAGAAGGGTCATATGCATGATGTTTTTCAAACTTGATGAACTCTTTCACTCCTCTTCATATTATTTTGTCAAACTATTAGAATACATCCATTCTTTATTCATATCCATCCTATTTGATTTAGTGATATTAGTATTTAACAAAATAAATACAGAAAACATTGATATAAAAATTAACCAAGGCTAAAAAAAGATATAGACTTTAAAAGTCTCCTTTGAAATTTTTTTATCAAATCATAATTGAAATTCCATTAAAAAAACCAACCATTTACACAAATTCCTCTTTAAAATAACACGTTTTTTTTAAATAAACCAATCAGTTTCAAACACTCTTTCTCAAAACCCCAATTAATTTTTTTAAAGAAGTCAAAGAAACTTCATGACCGAAAAATCTTAATCATTTAAAATGAACGACAACCCTCTATATTTTACAAATTTTCATTTAAAACTTCACACAACCCTTGTTAAAATGAAACCAACATTACATATGCTTTCAAAACATTTACATCCCTTTATGAAAGCTAATCAAATGAGTTGAAAAACACTTGGCATGCAACCTATGTCTATGCTAAGTGTTTAAATCATTTTAAAGGTATTTAAAAACAAAAAAATGTATGTTGAACACGTATAATTTTTTAAGAAACATTTCAAAACACTTGAATCGTTTTAAAAGAGCCACTTAGGAATTTTCACAAATACATAAATCCAAACAGAGGTACTTTACAAAGGATATATGAATAAAAAATAACCAACATTTTATAAAATATAAATCTATAAAGGTTTATCATGTTTCTCATGAATAAATAGTATAAATCCTATAGTTTACTCCTATAATACTATTGAGGAGTGAATAAGTGATAGATAAAAACATAAGTTCTACTTGACAATGATACTTTTGAACATAAAGTCATATCTCTTCAAAGTGGGTAACCATTTTCCACTTGATGCTTGAATCATGTACTACCTAAGCTTGATCCTTCCAATATGGTACATTAGAAAAAATGTTCCCCTTCTTGAAGGTATACATTAAGTGAAAGTTAAAGGACTATAGGTACTCATACATTCTTCGCTATGAATGGTTTATTTCACTTTGTGATTAAATATATTTCAAACACTTTTTTTAGTGTATTCCAATAACACCTCATGGAAAGTACCACTATTTCCAAATCTTGGAAAGGATTTGGGAAGTTTCTCTTATGTGTTCTTAACTATCTGGAATCATAAGTAACCACATGACCATCATAGACTATAACTATTCCAATCCCGACTCCTGATACATCACAATATAAGCCATACTCATTACCCATCTCATTCATGGTTAAGATTGGTTTTTTCATCAATCTCCCATTAAGATCTTAGAAGGATCTCGCATAAAAATCTAATCAAAGGAACCATACCACATTCTTCTTAGTGCTTCCAATCAGTAAGAATTCTGGTTGACCCTCTGGTAATAAAAGTGAATCCCTAACAAAATCACCGTAATAAAATTCTCATTTCATATTCCAAAGATTCTTATGAAATGCTTTTTCTTCTCAATGAGTATTCCAAAAACACCTCTATCACATATTTCTTGTGCATGTTGTCCCAATTGCTTATAGTAAGTATCAGTTGTTCATCTAGTTTCACCAACTTCTAAAATTTCATGGAAGTCTCCCCATTGAACATGAGGACTTTTTAACACCTGTATCATGTCCAGCTAAAACCTTTCACTTTTGATGAATAGTTAATTCCACTCTTACTTTTCAATGAATGAATCTTACATTCCAAAAAAAAATTCTCAATAAAATGAGGATAAGACCTTAACATATCACCATTAAAAACCCATATTTAAAAAACCACAACTTCTATTCATAACTTCTGGACTACTTAGCATTACACCATCCACTTCTAAAAATCATATCCTTCCAAATTACAATGTCTATAAGATATTTCACTAACTACTTCCTATATAAAAAAATTGAGGCTATGTTTTGGAGCCTCTCCTTTTGGTTAAATTGATCAAAAAATGAGTAAGGATTCACATTCCAAATATTTTTCATGCTTGAAGACTACTTCATGGAGACTACAAATAATACAAATCTTTAACATAAGAAAAGAACTATGATACTAAACTAATAGATGGTATGATTTTCTATAGTCTATTTTATAAAATCTTCAAAAAGACATTATAAATGACATTACAAAGACTATTCATTCTAAAATCCTTAACTGAACTCATACTAGTAACCTCTAGAATCAAAGTGATGAGAGTATCATTATAAGTCTGAAGAGAATTCTTACCTCTCCAAAACTCATTCATGAAGTTAACAACGTCAAGTCCCAAAATAGTCTAGAACCTTTTAAATAAAATTTCATAAAGAAAATCTAGGTTAGGTTCCTTTGATGGATGCATCAACCTAAATGCCAAGACCACTTCATAACATTGAATATCCATAGTAATTAATTCATTCATATAATTTGTTAAAGTTGTAATAAAATAATAATTTATATATTTAGATATAAAATTAAGCTGAGAAGAAAATATGATTTGATAAAAATATGTTATTAAATTCTTAATGTCTTCATTTGTATCAACCCACATACCAATATCAACCTTTAACCTTGAAATATGGTTATTCCTCTATCTAACAATGTCTTTTTGATAAAAGAATGAAGTGTTTTTATATACTTAATTAACACAGATGTCTCGTTTTAAAAAAACGAAACACTTATTAAAATTAGGAAACCCCTTTAAACAATAGAAAACACCAAGAATCTAAGTTATGGGTTAGTGTCCGATGAAGTGTTCAGTCATTATTTCAAGTCATTTCAAACGCGGGATGTCTCACTATAAATTACCAATTTCCATATTAAAATGTTCAATAGAAACCAACCAACATGCAATTCATTTAGTACACAAACAAGGACCACCAACGGTCATGATTTTCAGCGGAGCGTTTAGCCCGTACAATTTACAACATCACCATCAATATCAAACTGTAATAACATGCGAGCAAACCCCATTATCCCTTTCTATTTCATTATCCAGTTCTTATCTTTGATTAGTGTGGTGCAACTATAAACCGTAGGAAAGCAAGAGTAGATCTCTCCCACATGATACGCAAACAAAGAGAAACTACGGAGAATCCCTACCTCAAAGAATTTTTTTCAACTCGTTCGTGTACCGCAGGACAAAGTAGGATGCCCGCACGCGACAACCACACCGCTAGAAACGTGGATCAAACTAATCTGCACTAGAAGATTATCAAAACACTTTCTAAACATGCAACTCATGTGAAATTGTAAATCTGCAGCGAATTCTGGGAAAAGAACAAGAGGAAATGAATGAGAAAGAGAAGAAAACTCACAGTGGAGGTGTGGTTCAGCGAGCGGCGGAGGTGCGCTCGCGACGGAGGAGAGGCGCACGGCGGAGGAGAGGAGCCCGATGGAGGAGAGGTGCGGCAGTGGAGGAGTCGGGGGGAGAGGAGGAGGAGGAGGTGGCAACGACGACGATCGGAATCGGCTTCCGTGAGAGCTCGAGGGGTGCAAGGAAGAAGGAGAAAGTTATGGTTTCTTTATAAAACCTAGTGAAACTTTTATCAGTGGTAGATAAAAAGTGCTGATAAAAGTATGTTTTATCAGCGTTAAAATAGAAAACGCTGATAAAAGTATGTTTTATCAGCGTTAAAATAGAAAACGCTGATAAAACATGTCTTTATCAGCGCTAAAATAGAAAGTTCTGATAAAACATGTCTTTAACAACACTTTTTTAGCGTTGATAAATATATAATGTTAATAATTTATTTATATTATTATATATATGATATATATATATAATTATAACTATAACTATATATAATTATAATTTAAATAATTATAAAATTATAAGAAATATACTTATTATATTTATAATCTTAGAAACATACATAATAAATATATTAATTATATATATTTATAAGATTATAGATATATATAACTATATTTCTTCTAATTTTATAATTATTTATATGAATATATATTTATTTATAATTATAATTATAAATGAATATATATATATATATATTTATAATTATAATTATAAATGAATATATTTATTTATTTAAATAATTATAAAATTATAACAAATTTATATTTCTAATATTTATAATTTTATTAATATATATATAATTAATATATTTATTATAATTTTATAATTATTTAAATATATATGTATTTATTTATAACTATAAATATAAATATTTTTATTTATTTATCAATATTTCTATATATTTATAAATATATTTATTTAATTATATATAACATTATATATAAAAATAATAAATATATTTTTTATAAATTAATAATTATTTAAATAAATATGTATTTCTTTATATTTATGACTAATAAATAAATATATATTTATTTGTAATTAAAAATTACAATAAATAAATATTTATTTATAGTTTTAATTATAAATATATGTATTTAAATAATTATAAAATTATAACAAATATATTTATAATTTTATAAATATATATAATCAATATATTAATTGTAATTTTTTAATTATTTGAGTATATCTAAATTTATTTAGAATTATATTTATAAATATTTTTATATAAATATATATAATTAATATATTTATTATAATTTTTTAATTATTTAAATATATCTTTATTTATTTAGGAATTATAATTATAAATATTTGTATTTATTTATAAATATTTTTATATATTTATATATATATTTATTTGATTATATATTTATAACTTTATAAGTGGTATAATAAATATATTTATTATAATTTTATAATTATTTACATATATATATTTATTTATAGTTATAATTATAACTATAAATAAATATATTTATAAATATTTGTATATAATTATAAATATATATATATATATATTTATTTATTTATAAAATTATAATATATGTATTTATTGTAATTTTATAATTATTTATATATATATAGTTATAATTATAATTACAAATAAATATATTTAAAAATTATTTATAGATAATTAAAATTTAATAATTATAAATATAATAAATATATTTATTATTTAAATATATTTAATGTAATTTTATATGTAGTTTTTAGAACATAATAGTATATATGGGCATCATGAATTAATCATATGCCTGGTAAAATATACATAATAAAAAACGAGTCATCAATGGACAACATAAATAATAATAAGAGTGTAATGTATAAACGGACATTCACGATGATACATAACATATATGCACGCATGATCAATATATTCATTGATCAAATTCATTGGAAACACACATATATTTAATAATTATAATATAAATATATATATTTAAAAAGTATTTATATATATTAATTATAAATAAAATAAATATATTAAATATATCAAATATAATAAATATAATAAATATAATGAATCTAATGAATCTAATGAATCTAATAAATCTAATAAATCTAATAAATCAAATAAATCAAATTAATTAATCTAATAAATATAAATCTAATAAATCTATAATAAATATAATAAATATATTTATTATTTCATGAAATTTATTATAATCTTATAATTATTTAAATAAATATATATATATATATATAATTATAATCTTAAAAATACTTTTTTTAAACATTATATATATATATTGAATTATTAAAAAATATATATTAATTATAAAAATGCGTTTTTTATTTAATGTATACTAAGAAACATTATTTTTGAATATCAATATAATAATTTTATATAAATTATTATTAAAAACTTTTATCAATGCTTTTATCTAGCGTTGATAAAGACCCCTTCTTTATGAGTGCTGATAAAATGAGACGTTTCTCTTGCCCCGTTTTATGGTAGTGCTTAGACCCTCTTATAGGCTTTGATGTAACGTCCCAACCCCAATTACCCAGAGTCGGTGCATTATTTTAATACATTGACTTGATTACAAAGAATCAAGTCCCGAAAGACCGATCGGTTTAACAGTCATGGAAAACAGATTACATACATGAATGTTACATTACACTTTATAACATACAAAAAAAACATAAATAATCCTTTATGAACATCATTATTCCCTTGTCTTAACCCTGCATATCAATCACAATACACTTCGTGGAATCCTGAGAAAATAAAACATAGAAAGGGGTGAGCTCAAATGCTCAGTAAGGGTAAACAATACAGCGAAAACTTTCAAAAATAAGCACAAACATTTAAGGCAATGTATAAAACTAAAACAAAAGCCTTTTAAACTTGAACTTCAGCATATTATGGAAGAAATAAAATGAAATAATGTCATTTACTTATTCACATGGATATTCTACTAATCGAATAATCACATGCAATATCAATAACCACTTTCATAACGATAGAATGCATAATGCCAGACTATCATAACCACATAGCCAAGGCCTCGTGTTAAGACTACAAATAAGTCTTTGTCAAGGCCTCGTGTCAAGACACTAGTTTGTCTAATGAAACCTACCGATGCATCGAGGAGCTATAGCGGGCTCCACCCGTCATTTACTAAGTCCAATGCATTCCTCATATGAACAGGTTTAAACATAACATAAACATTCGTATTAAAACTAGCATATGAAATGTAAATACTTTCTCCATAAACCATGAATGGTATAAAAATAACACATTCATAGTCAAATATATCACAAAACCTTCAATACAATATGGAAGTTTTGTATCATAATAATTCAACTTCAAATAAGCTTAAAATCCATCAAAGGATGTTGACATAGATGAAGTCAAAACTATTTGAGAGAAATATATCTCTTTTTTTAAATCATTTAAAAGTCACATAATTATAAAATAAAACATTTACTTTGAAAATATTCTTATAATCTTGTAAGGGAAGCTTCAAAGATCTTACAACGGTGGAAAATATCTGCACCCGCCGTATAAGTTAAAAAAAGACATTCTTACCTTAATTTGTCGAAAAGGTTAAAAAGGTCCTTGTTTGGAAAATGACGTAAAGATTCCTTTATAAAATTCTTATAAAAAGTCAAACAAGGGTATAAATGACTTTAACCCATATTCTATAAATTAGTAAGAATGTTTTGAAATAAATTTTTAAGAAACATGGATGTGGATGATAAAGAGGTCTCAATAGATAATTACGTATAAACAACCTCGGATAATGAAGAGATTGTGAAATAAACCCTTACCAATTTGGTAACTTACGAAACATACACCCCGTGAAAGAGGTATCATACAATGAATATGTAAATACATATAAATTAAAGTGTATTACACAAAGAATACAATTATGCACAGTACATACACCACACAAAAGGTAATAGTGGCAATATGGCATGAATCTCACGGGAATAAAGAGTGAGATGAAAAACCTCTTACCTTGCACTTTCCTTTAGTCGAGGGTACGTTTAGCCTCCTGTATGAAGACTATAGTATGTTATTAAATTATACCAGAACCATATTAATATTTATGATATCATACATTATTCATTTATGGCTTTATACTACCCATTTAATAATAATTTCCTTGTTATATTAATATTTCGGGTAATAATCGCTTTCTTTATCGTACGTGTTTTAACTTGTTACTCTTGATTGTATCACTTAGATCATGATTTAAATACTTTCAGAATATAAAAAATGATTTATTTATCATATATATTTAGAATATAAAAATTTATAATAGACTTATATATGAAATGGAAAACACCGTTTATGGAGACGGTAGTCCGTACGTACGCATAAACGCTGTTTCCGTTTTCATATAGTATTGAATAGAAGTAAGTGAATAAGATATATGTAAGTACAGAAATACTTATATATATAAATATATATATCATCAGTAGAATTATTATGTCATATATTATATACTTATTAGTAATATATATTTATAATCGTCGATGAATGGTGAACTTGGAAATGAATCTCATCGCGTCGTGGAGACGGTAATCCGTACGTACGCACAAGCGAAAATATCATTCTTTTGATATAATATATAATTGGATTGTATATAATATATACAGAATCCTTATCATGTTATATTTATTATTTACATCAAATACATCATTATTATACCCATCTAAATAATAATGTATTGAATAACAATTACACCACGACGTGGAGACGGTAAGTCGTACGTACGCACGTATGGTGACATGTCATTCAAAGGGTGGATAGAATAATAAATTTGGTTGTACCATAATTATAATAACATCACAGTATATAGAATATACTGGAGTTATCATTTTAGAATGGAAACAACAAAGAAAAAGGAAGTGGAAGAAGAAAGGAATTTGAAAGAGGGTGGTGAAATCATTACCTCTTCTTCGGGTTCTTCCTTTTGATCTGATCAAAATGGCTCCTTAGGTTGGCTTTCTGATCAAACTAAGGCCTCTAAGTTGAAGGGAGGATAGTTGAGAGGGTATTTGGGCAGGGGTTGGCCGAGCCAAATGGCTTAGAAGGTGTGAATTAGAGAGAATGGGGACTGCCCTTTTATAAGAGGGGTGAGGGGCACCTTAGAAAAAACTTAAAATATTATTTTATAATAAAATCATATTCGGTTTCTAATAGCTCCAAAGTTGATTATTTAAAGTCTAAGGTGGGGATAGGTCGAAAACAACTCAACCAATAGGTTTTAGACAAGTTTAGATTACCATTTTAACCTTATCATTTAGATTTAACTCTAAGTTAAATAATTTAACTTTTACCGTGTCTTCTTGTATTCTTATACTATATGGTTAATAAACTTACTATATATTGTCAATCAAATCCCAATTGGTTCATTAATGTCATATATATTATTGTATAAGTCTTTTGGCCGAACCTTAGATTTTTAGAACCATTATATCAATTAATGATATAATATTTGTTTTAAAAACTATTTTATGTCAATTTTGACACTATTTGGTATTTGTTTTTTGTTAAAATAATAACATGATTACTCCAGAAAAAATACATTGAATCAATCCTAACATGTCATATTCACCTAGAAAATTCGTGGATGTCATAAAAACTTTGAAATTATATTTATTTTAATATTTATAATACCATTTATTTGATTCTTTCATGAATAAGGTAATTACTGCATCATCATTGTGTCATAAATAAATTTATTTATATAATGTCTAAAAATTATAAATAAAATACCATGATGTAGGAAATATTTTTAGCTTTCTAATGAATATTTATAATCGAATTTATCTTATGCAAAACCCTATATTAAAATTTTTTAGTTATTAAACTTTGATTTTAACTCTTTTAACTCTTCTTTGAATTAAATAATAATAAATGTTCTAATATAATCCAAGTGGACCTAAATGGTAATATTTTATTCCTAAGGTTGTTTTTGGTCGAGATAAATTTGTCCAATAGAATTAGGACATGTGTGAGGGTAATATTAATATCATTTTTACCCTTAATTACCCTATTTACTTTTAACCGTGGTAAATAAAAGTAAAAGGTATTCACCAAAAATTATTTTCATCTCATTGAACCACATTTTACTCCTTGATATTAACCATGTCTCTCGGATTTTCGAAATTCAGCTCACAGAAGTGGTAAGATTAAGTTTTACGTGAATTTGCAAAAGCTCATAGGAGGTGGGTAAAAGACGGTGAAAAGTTCAATAAAATTTTTATATATCTAGAATTATTATAAACCGACTCCAATGAATTACATTGAACTTATATAGGTATTATATATCTATTTTGAAATAAAATGATTTAAATAAAATAAAAAATTATTTAAATAAAAAATTCGGTTTTAAACTATAACTATGTGTTTTTCACTATTCATCAAAAATTAAAAGTTTTCAGAAAAATATCAAAAATTTACCCTAAGCTAATTTTGATATTCCAAATTCAATAATGAAGTCTATTTTACCAAATTCAAAACATAGAAGTTGCATTTATTAATTTAAAATTAATTCCCGCTGTCAAAACAAAACGCGTGTTTTTAAGAAACAATAACTATCAAAAGATTGACACTTGTTTATGTTCGGTTTAAATGTGAAATTATGTCCAATGATCAACATTGGATTAAATGGTAAAAATATATTCTAAATATAATTTAAAACCACTCAAATTCATAATTTATCACTATTAATGATTTCGATTAAAAAATTGTTTTTAATTAAAATTTAGTAATTTTCACTATTCATCAAAATATGAAAGTTATCAGAAAAGTACCAAAAATTCACCCTAAGCTAATTTCGATATTTCGAATCAAAAAATGAAGTCAATTTTGAAAGATAAAATGTATAAAATTTCAAAAAGTGGGTATTACTATTCATAACGGCTAGTTTGATTGGTTGTGGTGTGTTAGAACTCGAAGTTGCGTACAACACACGCTACTGTATTATTCAAAGAAAAATGTATCTTGGAAGCTTGGGGTGTTACATTTGAGTAGTCTGATGATGTGCTTGACCATGACCTTGCCCCACCACTTAAGGCGTGTCACCCCTTGAGAAATTAATTGAAGTTATAGTGGAGGCTCATTGAATGTCATGGCTCGGGTTAGAAAATTATTGAATTATGGGGAACACTAGGGCGTACCTCGAGACCGATGACTAGCATTGAGTGTCGAATTGTAATTGTAATTATTTGATGGTTTGTAATACTTGAGTAGTGAGACCTCTAAGGCTACTGAATGCCTTGGGAATGTTTTGGATGATGATAGAGTTGACCCTAGGGGTGCCTGGTTTAATGTGTAGACCAAGCAGTTATTAAATAATTGAGATTAAATAGCAGATCCTAAAATTTGTTTTTTTTACTAATGAGTAATATATAAATAAGTTCTCTGCAATTTGTACATATTTTGTGTGATTTATAAATATCTTATGTGTGATTATACGTATTTTTAGTGATTATATATATATATATATAGATATATATAATGTGTTATAAAACACAAAACATATATTTTGTATTTAGAAAAATGAATATTAAGTTTTAATAACATATTTGGATGGTTTAAAAATACAAAATACGTGTTTTGAGACTCATTTTCTAATTTATTAAAATGTTTTATTATTTTAGTTTTTTGAAATTTTATTGAAAAAACGTTTATATCAATTTTACCGAAAAAAACGTTTATATATCCAATTTATTTGGTACTTTTGAAATGCTGTGTGTTATAAATGATGGCAATCTTTGAAAGACGTGACATGTTTCATAGATTTTTTATTTTTTAACGCAATTAATTACCGGTAAATATTTTTAATCATTAAATTAATCAGGTAATTTATAGGTAATAAATTCATTATATTGCTCATTATTTTTAAACAAATATTTTTAGTACATCACTAACTATATAATAATATTTTTACAAAGATATAATGGCCATTATTCATCCTTTTCTTAATGCCAAGAATATATTATTTTGCATGTTGAGATATGGCCCTTCTTTTAATGTTTGGTGATTCTCGAGGTCAGAATTTTTTAAACCAAATATATTTAAACACTTAGTGCTGCTCCAAGTGATAATAAATTATAAGGATAAACAAAGTCATGGATGAATTATTCAAACCCCATTATTATAAATTGAAGCAATTGAAATTTCCGATTTTTTTCGTCATGATTGTACTGAACTATATTTTATTTGAAGTATTACCCACATCGTATATTTTATTTCAAGTATCGTTTTTTATTTTTCTATTTTACTTTTTTCACATCGTTACGTTTTTGTCTTAAAAGCATTTGGATGTATATAATTAGGGTGACGATGTTGAAGCGAGAAATAAAAATATATGATATAAAATATTGATTAGAGTTAAATATAAATGATGCATAATAAATTACAAAAAATTATAGTTATAAGTATTACTATAAATCCTACAAATAATCTAATTTTTTCATGCACGAGGCATAAACTTTTTATTTTTATGGTTAAATCATTTTTTAATATGATTATAATAGTTTTTCGTTTTTAGGATGAAAGTATTCCTTCAACTGATGGGACATAACAAATAATCATTCTTTTAGACAAAATATACACTACTACAAAATTCGATATATCTTTTATCATCACCGAAAATATCATTGATAAAGAGGATACTTTTGTCAGTGTTTTTCTTAGCTTTTATCAACGCGTTTCTTAGCGTCGATAAATGAGAACTTTATTGTGTTTATACTAAATGTATATATATGTTTATATAGTACACACACATATATAAATATTATGTGTTGCATTTGTGTGTGTGTTCATAGTGTTCATAGTGTTTGTATATATATTTATACATATGCACTACATATATATGTATGTGTGTGTGTTTGTATGTATATATATACACATATGCACTATATATACATTTTCTATCCCTTGAAATTCAACAAAAACGTGGCACCACTAACCATGTAATTTTCCTCCTTTAAGTAGAATCTTCTTTCTTATCATTAAACTATTCAGATTTAAATAGTTCTCCCTCCCCACAATGATATTTCAACGTTCATCTTGAAATAGATTAGTATGAACATAATGGTATTTCCCTTCATTTTGTTGGAATTATCTCATATTCCATAAAAAAAATGCCGAACTCTGACTATTTGTTTTTTTTTTAATATTTTATTTCATATAGGTTGGCTTCTAAAGGTTATCATTTATTAATCCCAAAAACTTCATCCTGTCCTTAGAAATAACATTTCATAATACATATTTCAGTACCCTAGTTACTATAAAAAAACCACGTTGTGGAACCACGACTGCCAGACGTGGTTTCCCAAATTCACCACAACTCTTTCGACATTGTTGTACATCACCCCTGATTTCTCCGACACTGCTGACTCCCGACACCTCAAGATTAGTACAAAATAGGCTTTTGTGAGTGCTAAACAAGGCTTTCTCTGCCCTTAAAATGCACTAAGAAAAGGCACATACCTTTCTTATTGTTTTTTAGCACTCTGAAAGGATATTGAGTTTTCATTGTCTATCATATGGACATGGAAGCAAAAGCAAATCCCAAATATATACGATCTATCTTTGATAGAGTCAACATGTAAAAATAAAGAACACAAATGTGTGTACCTGGATAGCCAATGCTGTAACTAATGAGTTTGTTTGATGAAGGTCACTGGAGCGGCATGAAAATGCTTCCTGCTTCAAAGGGATTACACCGACCTGCGGATCTCAATCACAATCAGAGGACTCCTGTACACTTGAAGATGTGCTAGCGTCTTCACCGAGGGTGATGAACAAGTTACGAGAAGGAAGCGAGCTTTGAGAGGCTTGCCCAAAAAGTGGTTGTTTTTAACTAGAGAGATCACATCCCTTTATATAGCTATCCATGACATGTTTCATTGAATGAAATGTGTTGGCCATATTCAACGTATTTGTATACATCTATTCCTACTATCATTAATTCATTGAATCATATTCAATGAATATTTGGGCCATTTAATCCATTCACAATGGATTATTATCAATGAATCCACATGGAAGATAAATGAACCTAAATTAAACATTCCATTAATTATTTTAGTGTATATTCAACAATTTCCCACTTAAATAAAACTACAAGGACTCAGTTCAAAACTTCAGAACTATGTGAATCCATCCGAAACTCTTTTTGGATACAGTTTCATCATACTCTCTTCGTTTTGGAACAAACACGGTTGAAAACTTAATCCTTGTCCAGAGGCCTAACTATGTGACCCTATGAGCCTTAACAGCGTTGACAACCAATGTGAAATCTATATTTCATAGATGTAAGCATAGAGCGATCTCAAACAAAATATCAATGCTACTCAAGCTACTAAGGGGTCTGGTGTGATCTCCATCAAACATACTCATATCTACATACAAGCTTGGCCACAACTAGATGTATCATATACATCATATGTGTAACGACCCATGTTTTTCCGGACTGAGAATTTGAGTAGAAATTTGATTTTTTTTCTTTCAGATGCTTGTAACTGGTAAAATGATCATTTTCCCCTAGCAGATGACCTCAGATAATTTTTCTGCCCCCCCATTTGTCTTAGAATAGGTTTTTTACCACAGGATAGGAGTTTGGTAGAATTTGGAGCTGTTTGAATTTTCATGGAATAATTAATAATTAATAATTAATTAATTAAATATTAATTTATTCGCATACGTTCGTCCGCCCGTATCTTTTGAACGGAGTGTTATATTGAGATTCCATCTCTGCCGCGTTGAGTTTGGAATGAGGGGTTTTGTCTAGGTGAGACATAAATTCTTGTCAGGCGACAGGGCCGGGCCCTGTTTTCTTTTTATTTTCTTTTTCTTCTTTTGTTTTCTTCTCCACCCCCAAGCTTCTCATGTATGCCCTGTGGGATTCCCCTTTGCACGATCGAGAGAGAAAAAGGGAGAGGGAGGGAGGGAGGGAGGGAGGGTGGGGGGAGGGTGGTGCTGTCATAGAGCTCGAGAGGAGTTGGATCGTCGTGCGACAGTGGTTGAACGTAAATACGGGTGAAGCTTCGGTGGATTCCACCCAAAGGTATGCCATTTTTAAGTTTTTGGGGTAAATCCCCGTATATTTTCAACTTTCTAGTTTTAGAGTCATTTTATCACTTCTTAGGACCCCTTGAGGATCGATCTATAACTTTTGGGGAGAAAAATGAGATTTCGGGCCGATTTGAGGGGTTTCTCATTCAGAAATCCTGATCACACAATGTGTAGTTTAGGAACACATGATGTGTGTTCTTCCTGTTCAGGGTAAATAATCTTTTTATAAGTCCACACCGTGTATAGGGTATAAATTCCGTGTATCGATGCTTGACTATGTAGCCGATTACATGGCTAGACAACCCGTGTAGGGGCACATGGTCATGCAGAGTACACAACCAGACCTCATATGGGTTACACGCCATGTACAAGTACACGACCATGCCAATATACATCGACATGCCCTGTGAGGTATACGACCAGGAACCCCATGTAGGGTACATTCCATGTACCCAACTTACACACCATCTACTTTGGTTTTACATGCCAAGTCTGGCTGAGGTACACACCCATGTGGGGCTTTGAGGGTACATGCCGTGTACCAGGGTATACATGCCGTGTACTCCTCCCTTGCCACCCTTTTCAGGGTTTTTCCTGATTTACGCCCCGGAGTTGGAATTGGACACATGAGTAGTCCATTTTGAATATCTTTCCATGTAGATCACGATGGTGAAACCATTGAGGTGATCTGAGGACTCTTAGGAGGTATTTCAGGATTATTACTAAATAGAGATGTTCTTCCTCTTGTAATCAAATACAATCGTCTCTTGAGAGTGAGACTTTTATCTGAGATGGGCCATGTGCCATCTCTCGTGAACAATGCTTATGTATCTTTTCCCTTGAGGACATATCCCTTGAGAGATGTTCCCTTATGGTCCAGGAGGCTGTGAGATTAGTTGTTTATGAGGATCCCCAATAGGATGCCTCTACTTACGTTTCAACCTAAAGGATCTCATGTAGAATGCCTCCACCTTACTACTTTTTTAAAGGACCCCCTATGGGATCCATTCTCTTACATGATGACCTAGGGAATCCCTTGTAGGATCTCTCTACATGTTTACTCTTCCCAAGGATCCCATGTAGGATGCCTCTGCCTATGTATACTATTCGAGGATCCTCCCTAGGGTGCCTCCACTTATGATCAACCTAGAGGATCCTATGTAGGATGTCTATGTTTACTTACTTCTTCTGAGGATCTCGTGTATGATTCCTATCTTTACTCACTTATTTCAAGGATCCCATGTTGGATTCCTCTAGTAGCTTATTATTTATGAGGTTCTCAAGAGGGATGCCTTCGCTTATGTATGGAATTTGAGGATCCCAAGTAGGATGAATCTCCAGTATTATAACCCGAGGGACCCAATGGGTACCCTAGTGGTTGAACGAACCCAAGCTAGTGCGTTTAGGGTTTGGGTAGAGATGGTATCAGGTGACACATTGGAACCTGTACTAACTTGTAAACCCATCAGGTTGTGGCAGTAGTGGTGGGTTGGGTGTTCGACCACCCTCACTCTTTTATCATTCTTTCACTCTTTTTTTATTGATGCAACTATGATTTCTAGATGTGATTCTTGGATTTTGACTGATGAGACTGATGTGATACTGTACATGATAGGGATGCCCATAAGTACTTCCTAGGATCTAGATTCCGAGCCTTATTGATGTATTTGAATATCACAACATAGAACCGATGAGAGACTGTAACACCCCAAGATTTTATGAGATAGTTTCTTTTTAATTACTTTGATGACTTTTGTTGTACGTTACACCAAGATTAGCTTCTCTATACGCAACATCGTATTAGCTTACAGTATACGCAACACTATACTTGGCTTGTGTTACACACAATTTCAAGTTCTTTTGATAGAATTCATTTCATAAAACACTGAGTATAGATTTTATTAAATGTATAAAAGAACTGTGTTTGTATTATGTTATATGGAACAACAAAGGAATCTTTTACTAAATGCAACACCGACTTGGTCAGCATTACACGCAAGAATGACCTTCCTCAATAGCTTGCATTGTATGGAAAACCGAGGTTCACTAAACAATGATATATTATTAAAATATTATTTAATGGGATATAAAATAGCCATTATGAATAGTATTAACAAAATTTTGAACATTAACATTCATCTTATGTATTTTCTAGAATATGATATAAGAACAAATTCAATTTTTCGGATAAAAGAAGTATTTTTCAAAAAATGCAGTTTTGCTGCCTTTTGATAGCACACCAATTTTAAATCAAGTTTTTAACACTTTTATATATTATATTTGAAAAAATAAACGTCTTCTTTGAAATTGGGACATCAAAATTTACTTTGGTTGAATTTTTGGTATTTTTCTAATAAGATTCACATTTTAATGAATAGTGAAAAATACTGTATTTTAATTCAAAATTTCCTTTTCATCTAATTTATTTATATAGTTAGATTATCTTTTTAATTGGTTTTAAAGTGTAATTGAATTATGTTTTTATAATTTAATCCAATGTTTGTCATTTGAAGTAATTTCACATTTAAATTGGACATAAACACATGTCAATCTTTTGATAATTTTTACTTCTTAAAAACCCACTTTCTGGTTTTGACAAAAGAAATTAATTTTAAATTAATTTATACCAATTATGTGTTTTGAATTTAAAAAAATGGATTTAATATTTGGAATCATATGTTCCAAATTGTGTAAATAGTACCTTTTATTTTTAGACATTAACTTCAGTAATTATTTTTATTTACCATGGTTAAAAGGTAAATCTGGTAAATAAGGGTAAAAATAATAATATTATAATAATATAAAACTACTATAAAACATGTTCTAATCCAATTGGATGAGATATTTCCAACCATGAGCATCATTGGGTTGATTTTAAGACCCCATGGAGCCACTTGAGTGTGATAATGTCCTTTTAGATTTTTTAATTTAAAGTAAAGAGAAATATAACATAAATATGTATCTTTTACTAAATTTTTTTAATATAGGGTTATATAACTGATTTATTTAACTATAAATAGTCATTATAAATCTAAAAATATTTCC
Organism: Viscum album; assembly: GCA_963277665.1. Lineage (NCBI taxonomy): Eukaryota > Viridiplantae > Streptophyta > Magnoliopsida > Santalales > Viscaceae > Viscum > Viscum album. Next base: position 786,368,759 of record OY728128.1, on the reverse strand, counting down.
TACATCATGATATTTTATTTATAATTTTTATACATTAAAAAATAAATTTATTTAAGACACAATGATGATGTAGTGGTTACCTTATTAATGAAAGATTCAAATAAATGATATTATAAATATTAAAATAAATATAATTTGAAAATTATAATGTCATAAACGAATTTTATGGATGAATATGACATGTTATATTTTATTTAATGTAGTTTTTTAGAATGAATGAAGTTGTTATGACTTTAATAAAAATAAATTATAAATAGTGTCAAAATTGACATAAATGAGTTTTTAAAACAAATACTATTTTATTAAATTATATAATAGTCCTAAAAATCTAAGATTCGTCAAAATAACTTATATAATGTTAAAAATGTCATTAATGATCCAATTTTGGTTCGATTGGCATTTTATAGTAACTATAGTACCCATATATTATAAAAACACAAGAAGACATGGTAAGAGTTAATGTTTTTAACTAAAGGTTAAAGCTAAATGATAAGGTTAATTTTGTGACCTAAACTTGTCTAAAACTATTGGTTGATAGTATTTCGACACATACTCATCTTATCCTTGAAATTTATCACTTTGTAACTATTAGAATTTGAAAATCATTTTATAATAAAATAATATTTCAAAACATCTCTAAAGTGCCCCTTCCCCCCTTATAAAAGGCCACTACCTCTACCCACTTACTCACTAATTTAAAGCCCCTTGGATCATCCAAATTCTGCTCAAGTAATCTCCCAACATCCCTACCTTCCTTCTAGAGGACACAATTTGGGCATAAATCCATCATAAGGAGACCTTTTGTGCAAATCAAAAGGAGATACTCGAAAAAAAGGTAATTGTTTTATCACCTCTTTCAAAATTCTTTTCTTCTTCTACTTCCTCTTATTATGTTGTTTCCATAATAAAGTAATAAATCTAGTATCTTATACATTATGAGATGTTATTATAATTATGGGACAACCTTATACCTATTTTTATTCATCCTATGAATAACAATATCACCATGCATGTGTACGTACGACTTACCGTCCCCACACCATGATGTAATTTGTTATTCAACAATAATTAATTTGGATGGGTATAATGATGCATATAATGGATTTAATTAATGAATATAACATGATAATTATTCTTTATAATTAATATACCATCCAATTCAATGCCATTTAACCATTAATTGAATGATATCGTCACTCGTGCGTACGTACGACTTACCGTCTCCACAACACGATGAGATTTATTCTCCATGTTAACCATTCAAGAATGATTATAAAGTATATATAATAAATAATCATGAAATATATGACATAATAATTCTACTATATTTATGTATATATATATGTCATTTACTTGCTTCTATTCAATTCAATAAGGAAACAAAAACAACATTCATGCCTACGTACGACCTACCGTCTCCATGAATAGTGTATTCCATTTCATTTATCTATATATTATATATATTTATATACTGAATATTTATGATATATAAATCATGTTTTACATTTTATAAGTAAGTAAACCATGATATAATTAATAAGATCAATAATAACAATTCAAAACACGTACGATAAATAAAATGATTATTACCCAAAACGTTTCTTTAACATGGAATTGATAAAAAACAGGTAATATAAAGTCATAAGTGAATCATATATGATATAATAAATATTATTGTGGTTCTGTTATAAGTTAATAATATGTTTAAACCCACTATATAGGATTTTTAGACACATACGAAAGAAATCGGCCTAAAGTAAGGGATAATTTCACAATCTCATTATTTTTCGAGATTGTTTATACATAAGTATTTACTGAGGTATATTTATCATCAAAATCCATGTTTACTAAATATATAATATTATTTATAATATTATACTATTTTTTAAAGTTAATTTTACCCATTGGTGAGTTTTTATTAAACTGTTGGAAGAAATCTTTCTTTCATTTTCCACATGAGGTACTTTTTGACTTTTTCGGCAAGAGTATGAGAAGAATGTTTTTTTAACTTATACGACATAAATAGATTTTTACGTATTCATAATTACTTATTTCCATGAAACTTCCTCTACACGATTTTAAGTTTATTTTCAAATAAACTATTTTCTTTTAAAATTGTGCGACATTTTGAGAAAAGAAAACATTTTTTTGAAGAAGAAAGTATATTTTCCTCAAGAATTAAGATCAAGTGTTTTATCAAAATTATTTTCCATCTAAGATAAAATAGGGTTATATTTATATCCCTATTATTACTATGATTTTATTGTGTTAATTATGTAATGATATTTTATATGGATTATTTTATGATGGAATGATGTTTAAGAAACCCATTTTATTTCTTGTGTTATGCTATGATGAATAATTTATGTTTTTGTGGCACATATAAGAATGATTTTATTATGAGATGGGTGGGAGCTATATCTCACTCTAATGAACTATATAAAGATTTATATCTCATGATATATACATGAATATAATGACAATTAAATTTAGTTTAGTAATACAGGGCTAGAATGAAAAGTAAATCCGGTTCAGTAATACATGGCTGGAACGATAAGTAAACCAAGTTCAATAGTGGACTTTGTCCACTATGATGGTCTTAGAATCAATTCCATGGCTACTATGGAAATAATATTATGTTCTTATTTGTTTTCCATAATTCCATGTTTTATTCCAATGTTATTTTATCATGGTTAATGTTCCTTTATGATCTATGCCTTATGTACTGCCAAGATTTATTTCACGACTCAATATTTTAAAAACTTTATGTTCATGTTTTTACATTATTATGTTTATGGTTTGTTTTATGTTCTCAATGTTTACCCTTAATAAGAATTTGAGATCACCCTTTCCATGTTTCTTTTCCCCTAGGATTTTAAGAAGGGTATTAAGTAAGATGTGTCAAAAGGGGCTCTAGTTATGAAGGATAAAGTAGGAGACAGAGTAGATGTTTTATGAACCAGTTGTTTATGTTTTCTAGTTTCTAAAGGCACTAAACTAATCTAGTATTTGGGAATCTATTTGTGTCATTTATTAATTATTCTTAAAAAGTAATGTAATGTCCATATACGTCAAGCTTGAGTCTTTACAGTTGGTATCAGAGTGAAGGTTTAGTTAACCTTCGGAAACTAAGATGCGGAAAATTTAGTGAGATCCCTAGAGATATTTCCAAGGTATGTCTAGGAATGTCCCTAATGGTAAGTCTAACTATAGGTTATAGTCCTAGAATTATGGTAATAATTATTAATAACCTAATATTAAACCTAAGATGTTAGAGATTGAAAGTACTCCCCCTTGATTATGTTGTTTTCCTAGTATGATTTTTGCCTCTTACACCATTCTTTTTGGGTTTTAGACAATGGATAGAACCCGAAGGAACCGTGTTAATGATCAATGCACTGGGAAATGCAATGATTTTACTCCTAATCAACCAAATTTTATGGGATAAGGAATGAAAAATCTTATTGCTATACTTACACAAGATATGAATCACTCCAGACTTCCAAATGAGTAGAGAAGGGAAAAACATTCTATTGAATCCTTCATGAGGAAACACCCACCTTCTTTCAGTGGGTCTTCTAATCCACTTGTTTCTGAATAATGGATAGGTACTATTGAAAGGATATTTTCCATCCTTCATTGTTTGGAACATGAAAAATTCATTTTGGCTGTTTATCGTTTAGAAGGTGAAGCAGACCAGTGGTGGACTCTAATCAAGAATACAAGGCAACAAGATGAAATTGAATCCATAGAATGGGGTGAGTTCAAGAACTTTTTTTTCAATAATTACCTCCCTCATATTCTTCAAACAAAGATAAAAACGAGTTCCTTGAGCTTAAGCAAAATGATGATGAATTTGTTAGTACATACAAGGTAAATTTTACAAGACTTTCAAGGTATGCTTCTGGTTTTATCATCCAACCTGAAAGTAAAGTTGATCGATTATTTAATGGATTAAAACCAAGTATTTGAAGGGAATTAGCTATAAGAGACTTTAGTAGCTATGAATAGATTGTTCATTGTGCTATCAAGGTAGAAATTAAAGTTTGTGTTACATATCAATCTCATGGTTTTGACAAGAAACGAAAGATGAAGTTCAATGGAAAATCTCAAAACAATGGTGAAAAGATGATGAATGTTTCCTTATGCTCAAAGTGTGGAAAGAAGCATGGTGAAGATTGTCTTAAAGGGACAATAAAATTTTTTAATTGTGGAAAAGAGGGTCATCGATCATCTGAGTTCCAAAGTAATAGGGAAAAGGTTGCTAATGATGTGAATAGAGAAAAGACTACATATAATGCACCACCCACACATGAATTCTACAAGTGCAAGGGAATGGGGAATTATGCTAACCAATTCCCAAATACAAGTGTTAATGATGATGATCGATGTCAACAATATCTTAAGGCCAAAGACAAAGGAAAATCGCATGCAATCACTATTGGTGATGTTGAGTATGATAACAAAGTGGTGGAATGATTATGTGTTTATGTAATGGGATTCTAAAATAGTGTTGTAGAATCTCTTTTATAGTATTATGGAATACTGGAATATCTATGTATTGGTCCGTTGTGGTTTTCTATAAGTATATGGTACCGGTAACCATGAAAAGTGATTGAAATATTTTTAGAAAGCACATGATATAAGCATAATAAAGGGATAATGATATAATGGGATGTTTGATAGTATTAATGACCTCATGACGGATATATGGACAAAGTGATATCATGGTTTGAGTATATAGAATTTTTGGTATTTTTGGAGTGTGGAAAGAGATAATTTTGACAGAATTCATGTTTTCACTAAGGTTCTACGGTAATTCATGTTATTACCATGTTTCAAGAGAATACATGATTAAGGTATTCACATGATTGGAATGTGACAAGAAAGAACTACCTTATGAGATATGGGAGATAAATGTTATGTCAATTTAGTTCAACTATTTATAATGTTTTATATTTTTAGTGTTTTCAAGGATTGTAATGTTATCCATTTATGGATAGTATAAGTTAGATTCCATTTTAAGTTTGTTATATTAATGTATTATCTCACTATAGGTGGACTTATGCATATTTGATTACCTGTGCTAACCTTTTTGTTGAGATAAATGGAATGACCTATCATTCTATCACACGATCTGCTAACACTTCAAGAATGACAGATTCAACTTCATTTCTTTAAATAAGATATAAAGTGGAAGTTTTTTAAGGCACAAACAATGGTGAGATTGTACCAAAATCAAGTAAGTATTTATTCTCAAGCAAAATTCTTCAACTTTAAGGAAAGGATCTTGAAAAACAAAAATGTTATCTTAGTACCTTCTTATATGATGAATCATATGATCCTGTAAATTATCACATATTTATGGTTTTCTGGTTGTTAACTTTCTCCAAAAATTGTTCTCTATCACTATCCATCAGAACTTGATGGTTAAATTTTTCTTATATATCCATGTTTTCACTTCCCACCTATGTTCTCATATGTGGAAACCTAGTGATGAGTTACTTTGGGTAACTATTATGTTTCTAACTTTACTTTTTAAAATGAAGTTTTAGTATTCCTTTTTATGATGTGGGTTTCTATGAAAGAAACTTTCAAGTAGTAAACCTTTTATAACCTCGACGAATTTCGAGGGTGAAATTCATTTTAAGGGGGGTATAATGTAACTCCCTGAGATTTTATGAGATAGTTTTTTAATTTTTTTGATGTATTGTGTTTTACATTAAACCATGATTATCTTGTGCTATACGCAACACGGTATTAGCTTCCAGTATACGCAACACTATATTTTTCTTGTGTTACACACAATTTCAAGTTCTTTTGATAGAATTCATTTCACGCAACACCGAGTATAGATTTTGTTAAATATATAAAATAACTATGTTTGGATTATGTTATAAGGAACACCAAAGGAAGATTGCACTAAATTCAACACTGACTTGGCTTGCATTACATGCAAGAACGACCTTCCTCGACAGCTTGCGTTGTATGCAATACCGAGTTTCACTAAACAACAATATATTAATAAAATATTATTTGATGGGATATAGACTAGCCGTTATGAATAGTATTAACCAAATTTTGAACATTAACATTCATCTTATGTATTGTATAGAATATGATATAAGAACAAATTCAATTTTTTGGATAAAAGAAGTATTATTAAAAAAATGCAGTTTTGCCGCTTTTTGATGGCGCACCAATTTTAAATATAGTTTTTAACACTTTTATATATTATATTTGAAAAAATAAACATATTATTTGGAATAAGGACATAAAAATTTAATTTGGTTGAAATTTTTGTATTTTTTTAATAAAATTCATATTTTAATGAATAGTGAAAAATACTGCATTTTAATTCAAAAATGCCTCTTCATCTAATTTATTTATATAATTAGATTATATTTTTAATTGGTTTTAAAGTTTAATTGGAGTATTTTTTTATCATTTAATACAATTTTTATCATTTGAAGTAATTTGACATTTAAATTGGACATAAATACATGTCAATCTTTTGATAGTTTTTACTTCTTAAAAATCCGCTTTCTAGTTTTGACAACGAGAATTAATTTTAAATTAATTTATGCCAATTATGTGTTTTTAATTTATAAAAATGGATTCCATATTTTTAATTATAAGGTCCAAATTGTGTAAATATTTACCTTCTATTTTTGGACATTATGAATAGTAACTTCAGTAATTATTTTTATTTACCATGGTTAAAAGGTAAATCTAGTAAATAAGGGTAAAAAAATAATATTATAATAATATAAAACTACCCTAAAACGTGTCCTAATCCCATTGGATGAGATATTTCTGACCATGATCATATTTGGGTCGATTTTAAGACCCCATGGAGCCACTTGGGTGTGATAATGACCTTTTAGAATTTTTAATTTAAAGTAAAGAGAAATATAACATAAACATGTATCTATTACTAAAACATTTTTAATATTGGATTATATAACTGATTTATTTGACTAAAAATAGTAATTAGGAATATAGAAATATTTAATACATCATGGTATTTTATTTATAATTTTTAGACATTAAAAAAATAAATTTATTCATGACACAATGATGATGCAGTGATTACCTTATTAATAAAAGATTCAAATAAATGATATTATAAATATTAAAATAAATATAATTTGAACATTATGATGCTATAAACTAATTTTATGGATGAATATGACATGTTATATATGAGTTAATGTAGTTTTTTTTGAATGAATGAAGTTTTTATGACTTTAAGAAAAATAAATTACTAAATAGTGTCAAAATTGACATAAATGAGTTTAAAAAAAAAATACTATTTTATTAAATGATATAATAGTACTAAAAATATAATATTTGGAAAAATAACTTATATAATGTTACAAATTTCATTAATGATCCAATTTTTGTTCTCTTGGAATTTTATAGTAACTATAATAACCATATATTATAAAAATACAAGAAGGCATGGTAAGAGTTAATGTTTTTAACTAAAGGTTAAAGCTAAATGATAAGGTTGATTTTGTGACCTAAACTTGTCTAAATACTATTGGTTGAGATTATTTAGACCCATAATCATATTATCCTCTAAATTTATCACTTTGGAACTATTATAATCCAAAAATAATTTTATAAAAAAATAATATTTCAAAACTTTCCTAAAGTGCCACTCCTCCCTCTTAAAAAAGGCCACTACCTCTACCCACTTACTCACACCTTTCAATCCCATCGAATCATCCAAATTATGCTTAAGTAATCTCAAAACATCCCTAAATTCCTCCTAGAGTCCTCATTTTGGGCATAAATCCATCATAAGGATACCTTTTGTGCAAATCAAAATAAGATACTCGAAAAAGAGGTAATTGTTTTATCACCACTTTTGAAAATTCTTTTCTTCTTATACTTCCCCTTCTTATGTTGTTTCCATACTAAAGTAATAAACCCAGTATATTTTATATTCTAAGATATTATTATAATTATGGGACAACCTTATACCTATTTTTATTCATCCTACGAATAAGAATATCCCCACGAGTGCATACGTATGACTTACCGTCTCCACGTCGTGGTGTAATTTGTTATTCAACAATACTTAATTTGGATGGGTATAATGATGCGTATTATGGATTTAAATAATAAATATAACATTATAATTATTTTTTACAATTAATATACCATCCAATTTGTCACGACCCATCCCCCGGGGCCCGTATCTTGACTACCCCAAGCCCGCCTTCCATGGGCCAGGGGCTGACGACTAGCACCAAAGGTGTAAATACCAAAACTGAGAAGACATTGCCTTTATAAACTAAAACACACACAACATAGTACGCAAATGGAAGTAAAACACTAAGTAAAAACTATATAGAGAAGAAGTTCTGGAAAATAAAGGGGCCGGAAATATAAGCACAACAGTAAAGTACAACTGAAAGCAGTTACAAATGAATAAAGAAGTACATCTGAAAAAGGGACAACAGCTAAAAAGGGCAGCTCCTGGAACGTCCATCGAGAATCCTACCTGAAGGGTAGGTACAAATGTCCACCTCATCACTCTACGTCTATCAGTCCGCTCCGTGTATCGTCTCACCGTGTGGTCCACCTTCGGGTACCGTCCGATCCTTGCTCGCTCTCGGCCTCCGTCAATGTTGTCTGTTGTCTGCATCCAACATAACGAAGTGCGGGCATAGCCCGTGCAGGGGTGAGTATAACGATACTCGGTAGGGACCCCGAGACCCCCAAATTTCTCCCAGAATAAACGAAGGATAAACCACAAAGGGAAAGATACAATCCCGAAGTATCAAACAACCCTACTTAGGTATATGCCCATACATATACCTAAGTTATCAGTCTCAGTTCGGCTCCAACTCTCGAGCCCAAGCACAACCCAGTCCACACAGGAAAGTAAGTCAATCACATCGATGATAATGATTAAAAGTCAAGACTCATCGCACACAGGTATGCCACAATTGTAGAGAGATATAGATGATCAAATGTAGCCACTGGATCATCTAAGCTATCAGACCCACGCATGATACTAGACCAGCTAAGCTGTTAGACCCACGCAGGATACAAGGCCAGCTATCTCATCTAAGCTGTCAGACCCACACAGGATACTTGCCATCTATTCTAGCGTAATAGAGATGATAAGATGTAGTCACTGATTCATCTAAGCTGTCGGACCCACACAGGATACAAGACCAGCTAAGCTGTCAGACCCACACATGATACAAGACCAGCCACTCTGTCGGACCCACACATGATACAAGTACAGAGGTCAAAACTGCCGAACCCACATAGGATACAAGAATAGTAGTCATCGCCATCGAACCCATGGAGGATTCCAGTATGGTAGTCATCGTCGTCGAACCCACGAAGGATTCCAATACGGTAGACGTCGCAGTCGCAGCCAGCTCTAGGGTTCCCGCACACAACACACTCGATTCTGGGAGGGTCCACTCCTCGAGCAAAGGGGTCAATACATCAAAAATCACGAAGTCCTGAGTTGATGTACCCTGAATTTTCGTCTCATAATAAGGAACCCAACGCGACAGACGGCGCGTCAATCGGACGCCCGGTCTGAGAGTTATTGGCTTTTCCATTCCAGGGGCCCGGTTGGATTTCGGCCACAATCCAACCCATCCATACTCCAATCTCATCCGATTCCTGCGTGGAGTATTCCAAAAATACCATCTCGTCAAAAGTAATTCAACGTAGTTGACGACACGTCAATCGGACATCCGGTCCTTAAGTTATAAGCGTTTCCACTCTGAGGGCCCGGTTGGTTTCAAGTTCGAACCAACCTGGCCATACCCAAACTTCGCCAAAACCTTGAGTGTAATATACCTAAATGACCGTCTTGATCCAAGTAATCCTACGAAACAGACGGTGCATCGATCGGAGGTTCATAACTCAAGTTATGTGCGAAATACTAAACTGGGTCTGAAGAGGGGGGTTTGGGTCCGGCCCGACCCGGCCCAACCCACCCTGGGTCGGCCCGAACTGGGTTCGGGTCTGACCTCGGAGGGCGCGACCCCCCTGTTTCCTGAAACGGCGGTGCCGAGCGGCGCCGCCCCTCCTGTCCGACCGGTCTTCTCCGGTGCGAGCGGCCCGCACAGCGGGCCGCTGTCCTCCCACGCGGCACCTGCGGGTGCCACGAATCCTTCAACCCGGCCGGCAGGCGGCCGACCGATTCGCCTGCCGACGCGGCCCGTGGTTCCTTCGTAGCGCGGCGCAGAGAGGCACCCCGGTTCTCCCAGCTCGGCCGGCTTTAGCCGGCCGGTTCTTCTTCGGCCGAGCGGCCCGCGGTTGCGTGCCGCGGTCTGCCTTCCACGCGACACCCGGTTCCGCGGTCCTCTTCGGGCCGGCGCGTGGCCGCCATTGCTGCCGCCGCCTTCGGTCGTCGCCGCCTCTTCCAACACCGTCTCCATCGTGAATAAAAACAAGAAACAATGGAGGGTCGTCGGGCCATGTTCGTTTGGCCCGCGCCCTCCGCGTTAGGCGTTAACAAATGGCCATAGACGATCACTTGCATTCAACAAGAAAGAAGGTATAATTTATTCAATTTAAATTATACAAACCCCCTACCTCGTAATTGACGTCGTACGTCGATGAGCCGCAGAAGACGAGCGTCGCGGTAGTCGGGCTTCGCGGAAGACGACTTCGCGGAAAATGGTGTCATCCCATCAATGTTGGAGGAAGAGTCATTGTCATGTCGCAGGAAGATAATTCTAAGACGACGTAGACTCGTTGACGTCGGGGTGCGTCTGAAGAGGAAGCGTCATGGAAGAAGTTCTTCGCGTTCTTCGTCGGGGATGTTCTTCGTTGAAGAATGGTGTTCTTCGTCGAGAAAAGGAAGTTCCACCAAGAGTTTTTCTTCCCAAAGTCTTCCACAAATATTTTCCAAACCAATATAATAAAAAGGCGCCCCCAATTTTATAACATTGCCATGCAATTCAAATTAATTCAAAATGGAAAATTAATTAATTAAGGCATTTGTGTTGGCAACATTAATGGGAGGGAGGTGGAGAGGCTCCACATTTAAGTGGAAGTTCAAAGGTTAAGAGAGGGTTTTAAGGGAGTTAAAGGGGGAGTTGACGGGTTAGGGGCTCGTGTGGGCCCCACCACACTAAATCCTCTCATGGGTGGTTATGTGGGGTGTGGGCCCCACCTCTAACTTCCTTTTGGACTAAATAACCATCACTTTAAAATAAATTGTGTAGCACAACAATTTATTTAATCTATTATAAATCCCCAAAATTTAACTACCACATACGACAAAACGCAACTGCGGTAAAGGTCACCTTAAGCGAATACTGGCGTTGCGAGTTCAACGGTGCCCTCATATTTCAATTCTGAGCACCGATTCAAAAGTTATAAAATGCCGCCCGCACGTTTACTGAAAATACCCGAAAAAAAGTTCGGAAAATTATTATCAGTCACCCGCGACCCGCGCCGGCCGAGGTTAGGCTTTTCCTAAGTGAAACATGCTCAAACGAACCCAACAGTACTCTCGGATTTTCAATCCGAGTTACCATTTAGAAGTTATAAATTTTACAATAAAATAATTTTCACTTAATTATTTTATTTGTGGCAAAAAAATAACTTTTTCTGGTGGCCCATGCCGGCCAAAGTTAGTATTTGCATAAATAAAGCATGGCCTCACGAGTTCAGCAGTGGTCTCAAATTTTCAATCCGAGCTACCGTTTGTGAATTATAAGCATTTGAAAAATAAAATAATTTATTTAATTATTTTATTTATGGTTATGCCATTTTTGGGATTTCTCACAGAAGGCTCGCGCCGACTAAACTTAAGTCGCGCCTAGGGTAAACCCGCCAGCCTGAGCGCAATGGTGCCCTCATATTTCTGATCTGAGTAACTGTTTAATAATTATTCCACTTTTTCAGGAAAACTACTTACGCGCATTAATTTAAGTTTAACAAAACTTCAGAAATTTATTTCGGGCACACCGGGCCTCGGAATCAAGTGCCGTCAGAAACTGCGGTCTCATAAAATTCCAAAGAATTTAAGAAAAAAATTTCCTTGAAATTTCCGGGTCTTTAAATTACCTCCACCTTAGGGCTTTACGTCCCCGTAAAGCTAAATCACACACTAGGGAAAAAATGAGGGTACTGAGCACGCATCTGAGCCTCCCGCTCCCATGTGCTCTCCTGGAGGTTCCCGTGCTGCCAGAAAATGCGCACCAGAGGAATCGACCGTCCACGTAAGACCTGCTCCTGTCGATCCTCGATCTCTACTGGGACCTCCGTGAATGTCGCCCCATCTTCGATGTCTAGCTCCCCGTGGTTGATGATATGGGATGGGTCGTGCACGTACCTCCTCAGCTGAGATACGTGGAAGACGTCGTGCACCCGACGCAAGTGATATGGAAGGTCCAGGCGGTAAGCCACCTCACCTACCCCACTAAGGACCTGGAATGGTCCGATGAATCGTGGAGACAACTTGCCGCCTCGTCCAAATCTCCGTAGACCTCGTCGTGGTGAGACCCGTAAGAAGACGTGGTCGCCATCCTCGAACTCCAGTGGTCTCCGTCTCCTATCAGCATAAGACTTCTATCTGCTCTGTGCAGTCCTCATCTTCTCCTGGATTATCTGCACTTTCTTCATGGTAGCTCGTACCATCTCTGGTCGGTAGGAAGTGGGCCGACTTGGTGAGTCAGTCAACGATCACCCAAATAGAGTCATGTACCCTGGACGTACGTGGAAGACCCGTCACGAAGTCCATGGATATATCATCCCTCTTCCACTTTGGGACCTCTAAAGGCTGAACCAAGACTACCAGTACCTGATGTTCTGCCTTCACTTGCTGACAAGTGAGGCATCGAGAGACAAACTCCGCTACCGCCTTTTCATACCTGGTCACCAATGCTATCTTCAAAGGTCCTGGTACATCTTCGCCACTTCTTTATGTACCGCTTAAGTGGATGTGTGAAACTCCCTCAACACTTCCTCCTGAAGTGACACTGACACCATAGTACGTCCTCTGAAGAGGATGACATGCTCCCCACCTTCAGAAAATCCATTAGGTGCATGACCTGTGGATATCTGAGCACGTCGTGTCTCGAAGTCAGCGTCCCCATGCTGCGCTTCCCTGAATCGTTGAAGAAGCGGGGGAGTGACTGTAAGAGACTGAAGGAAGGCTGCTCCATCTCTATCCATAAAGGGTATCTGTAAAGTAGTTAGCTGCTATATCGTCTCACCTAGCAGCTGTATACCAGATCTCCAACTGAGTGCATCCACTACAACATTCCTCTTCCCAGGAGTATAGACTATCTCAAAGTCATAGTCCTGGAGGAACTCAAAACTCAAAACTCTTGCTGCCACGAGGGTAAGGCTGGCTGACTCATTAGTGATCGGCTGCACCCTCCTAAGCATGAGTATATCCTGTACTGCCTGGGTTTCCCTTTTTACCGACCAAGGAAAACCCCATCCCAACGTTGTAGATAAACCACAAACTTTTTGTCTAATACCGTCAATCTGTGTATGGACTGTGGTTGCCCAGTCCATACCCAAACTAACGTCGTAAGGCCTCGACGCTGCCACTAAGTGGTTCCAACCGAAACTCTCACCTCAAGGGTCAGATCACACTGTCAGTGCAAGTGTGATTATCGAGTATCATCTCAAAGGTATCTCCAGACGTGAGGGTTAAGTCAACGGTTTAACCGGAAACTCTAGGTCTGGAACAAGATTCATGGAAGGTAGGAATGATTGGTATCTATGTCTATTGGTATTGAAGCTAGTAATAGACATAGACCGTACTTCAAATCATTCCTAGTGGCCTTGGGTCACACTCCTTGACCGCATGCAGCTATTCTCTTCCCCTTCCCTCCAGCTCCCTAAGACTAGTGGGGATTACAAAGGCGGGTGGTTGTAACATGTTGAAATGTTCACCACTTCATGCTGCTCGCCTAGCTCTGCTTCCACGTCTGCTGCCCTGTAGATTCATCTATCCTTAACACTTCCTCTTCCAGAAACATCTCATAAGCCCAAGTCTCTAAGACTGGCGCCAGTTCCCTACTTTCCCACTGCTATAATTCACCAGCTGTATCCGTTCAGCCAAAGAACATTCAACCACAAAGGTTCTCTCTAGCACCCTAGCATAAGTAAGAATGCATAAAGGAAAAGTGTTGGCCCAGATGTCCTTTAAACACACCTCATTCGATAGTCTGAGCCCCAAATCACTGATCATATAGTATTCATCGAGTACCCGGAACAATCGGTATGTCTTGATGAATACTCAAATACCGACATGTCATCCTAACGAAGCTGTATAAGTTCTAGAGAACTCTCAGCCACCTCCTCAAGCCAGTCCTCAGCCACCTGTGAGTCGGGCTCGCCTCAGAACCTGAGGTGTGTCTGATGCTAAAACACGTGTAAGGCACTAAGCCTACATGTGTCATCTACCGGTACCGCCGGTTGTAACTACATACCAACGAGCAGTGTTATAGTTGGCACATTGCCCGAAGGTACCATCTCAGAAAAACAGTCCAAGTACCGAAACCTCATCACTATGTAAACAATCCTCATGGTCTCTCACTGAAAAACACCAGTAGCTAAGTCCACCATCCGCTCTACTGGTGTCTCAACTAGGCGGAAAACTCTAGCAATCGCCTCCAGCCAGTCCTCTACTGCCTGGGAATCTGTCTCGCCTCGTAACCTCGGAGGCCTCTACTACAGGAACTCGTGAAATGTGCTCTATCGGCGTGCACCGTCTGCTAGTACGGCTTGTGGAATCTTCTTCCCAACGGGTGGTGGTGGTGCTTGTACACCACCTGAAGGTGCCAGTATAGTAAGAGGGCCCTGCACTGGATCCTCGTCACTCGGTGGGCCGTCATCATGTACTCTCTCTCGGGAACCCTACCTGGCTGTCTTCGCAGTGGCATCCTGATAAGGAAGAGGTGCGCCACGGTCAAAACAGTATACCTGGTGAGCTGACTCAAAGTAATCACAAAGAAAACTTTTGAAACACACATGCAATAAGTGTTTTCGTGCACTGAGTCGGAAATCAGAGGTCAGGGTCTTGGTGTATGGATATGTCGGCCGCCACACCAACACTGGACTCCCTGGACTAAAAACCACACTCAATACTCTTAACACTATTGCTTCACAGTAAGAAAAATCAGAGTCCTAAGTTCTGTGGTAGAACCGACTTCTCTGATACAAATTTGTCACGACCCGTCCTCCAGGGCCTGTATCGTGACTACCCCAAGCCCGCCTTCCATAGGCCAGGGGCTGGCGACTATCACCAAAGGCATAAATCCCTAAACTGGGAAGGCATTGCCTTTATAAACTGAAACACACACAACAAAGTACGCAACTGGAAGTAAAACACTAAGTAAAAACTATATATAGAAGAAGTGCTGGAAAGTAAAGGGGCCGGAAATACAAGCCCAACAGTAAAGTATAACTAAAATAAGGTACAACTGAAGAAAATAAGTACAACGAAAAAGGGACAATAGATAAAAAGGGAAGCTCCTGAAACGTCCACCGAGAATCCTACCTGAAGGGTAGGTACAAATGTCCACCTCAGCACTCCACGTCTATCGGTCCCCTCCGTGTACCATCTCGCCGTGTGGTCCACCTCCGGGTACCCTCCGGTCTTGGCTCGCTCTCAGCCTCCGTCAACGCTGTCCGTTATCTCCATCCAAAACAACGAAGTGCGGGCATAGCCCGTGCATGGGTGAGTATAACGATAGTCAATAGGGACCCCGAGACCCCCGAAGATCTCCCAGAATCCACGAAGGATAAACCACAAAGGTAAAGATACAATAACGAAGTATCAAACAACCCTACTTAGGTATATGGCCATACATATAGCTAAGTTATCAATCTCAGTTCAGATCCAACTCTCGAGCCCAAGGACAACCCAGTCCACACGGGAAAGTAAGTCAATCACATCGATGATAATGATTGAAAGTTAAGACTCAGCTCACACAGGCATGGCACAATTGTAGAGAGATATAGATGATCAGATGTAGCCATTGGATCATCTAAGCTATCGGACCCACACAGGATACTAGACCAGCTAAGCTGTCAGACCCACACAGGATACAAGGCCAGCTATCTCGTCTAAGCTGTCGGATCCACACAGGATACATGACAGCTATTATAGAGTAATAGAGATGATTAGATGAAGTCATTGATTCATCTAAGCTGTCAGACCCACACAGGATACAAGACCAGCAAAGCTGTCAGACCCACATAGGATACAAGACCATCTAGTCTGTCGGACCCACACAGGATACAAGTACAAAGGTCAAAACTGCAGGACCCACATAGTATACAAGAACATTAGTCATCGCCATCGAACCCATGGAGGATTCCATTACGGTAGTCATCAACGTCGAACCCACGGAGGATTCCAGTATGGTAGACGTCGCAGTCACAACCAGCTCTAGGGTTCCCGCACACAGCACGCTCGATTCCGGGAGGGTCCGCTCCTCGAGCAAAGGGATTGATACATCAACTACCACGAAGTCCCGAGTTGATGTACCCTGAAGTTCCATCTCATCATAAGGAACCCAACGCGACAGATGGCGCGTCAATCGGACGCCCGGTCTGAGAGTTATTGGCTTTTCCATTCCAGGGGCCCGGTTGGATTTCGGTTACAATCCTACCCAACAATACTCCAATATAATCCTAATCCCACATGGAGTATTCCAAAAGGACCTTATCTTCAAAAGTAATTCAATGTAGTTGATGGCACATCAATCAGACGTCCGGTCCTTAAGTTATAAGCGTTTCCGCTCCGAGGGCCCGGTTGGTTTTGAGTTCGAACCAACCTGGACATACCCAAACTTCTTCAAAACCTTGAGTGTAATATAGAAAAACGACCGTCTCGATCCAAGGAATCCTACTCAACTGACGGTGCGTCAATAAGAGGTTTGTAGTTCAGGTTATGGGCGAAATACTAAAATGGGTCCCAAGAGGGGGGTTTGGGTCAGGCCCGACCCGACCCAACCCGCCCTGGGTCGGCCCGGCCCGACGGATGTGGCCCGGACCAGCGGCAGGCGGCCCGACCCGCGGCTGGCCGCGGCTCGGCCAGCTAGCCGAGCGGTGCGGGGGGCACGACCCCCCAGTTTTTTGAAACTGCGGCGCTGAGCGGCGCTGCCCCTCCTGTTCAGCCGACCGAAGCCGGCCGATCTTCTCCAGCGTGAGCGGCCCGCATAGAGGGCCCCTGTTTTCCCACGTGGCACCTGCGGGTGCCGCGACTCCTTCAACCCGGCCGGTTCGCCCGCCAAAGCGGCCCGCGGAGTGCGGTCCATGGTTCCTCCGCAGCGCGGCGCCGAGAGGCGCCGCGGTTCTTCCAGCCCGACCGACTTTAGCCGGCCGGTTCTTCTTCGGCCGAGCGGCCCGCAGTTTCGGGTCGCGATCTCCCTTTCACGCGACACCCGGTGCCGTGGTCCTCTTCGGGCCGGTGCGCGGCCACCGTTGCCGCCGCCGCCTTCGGTCGTCGTCGCCTCTTCCAACACCGTCTCCATCGCGAATAAAAACAAGAAACAACGGAGGGTCGTCGACAATGTTCGTTCGGCCCGCGCCCTCCACGTTAGGCGGTAAAAAATGGCCATAGAGGATCACTTTCATTCAACAATAATGAAGGTATAATTTATTCAATTTAAATTATACAAACCCCCTACCTCGTAATTGACGTCGCACGTCGTCGAGCCATGGAAGACGAGCGTCGCAGTAGTCGGGCGTCGCGAAAGACAACGTCGTGGAAAACGGTGTCGTCCCGTCAACATTGGAGGAAGATTCATTATCTTGTCGCGAGAAGATAATTCAAAGACGACGTAGACTCATTGAAATTGGGGTGCGTCCGAAGAGGAAGCGTCATGGAAGAAGTTCTTCGCGTTCTTCGTCGGGGATGTTCTTCGTTGAAGAACAATGTTCTTTGTCGAGAAAAGGAAGTTCCACCAAGAGTCTTTCTTCCCAAAGTCTTCCACAAATATTTACCAAACCAATATAATAAAAAGGCTCCCCCAATTTTATAACATTACCATGCAATTCAAATTAATTCAAAATGACAAATTAATTAATTAAGGCATTTGTGTTGGAAACATTAATGGGAGGGAGGTGGAGAGGCTCCACATTTAAGTGGACGTTCAAAGGTTAAGAGAGGGTTTTAAGGGAGTTAAAGGGGGAGTTGAAGGGTTAGGGGATCGTGTGGGCCCCACCACACTAAATCCTCTCACGGGTGGTTATGTGGGGTGTGATACCCACCTCTAGCTTCCTTTTGGAGGAAATAACCACCACTTTAAAATAAATTGTGTAACCCAACAATTTATTTAATCTATTATAAATCCCCAAAATTTAACTACCACATACGACAAAACACAACTGCGGTAAAAGTCCCCTTAAGCGAATACCGGTGCTGCGAGTTAAACGGTGTCCTCAGATTTCAATTCCGAGCATCGGTTTAAAAGTTATAAAACGCCGCTCGAGCATTTACTGAACGTACCTTAAAAAAGTTCAGAAAATTATTATCAGTCACCCTCGAACCGCGCCGGTCGAGGTTAGGCTCTACCTAAGTGAAACATGCCCCAACGAACCCAAATGTACTCTTGGATTTTCAATCTGAGTTACCTTTTAGAAGTTATGAATTTTACAATAAAATAATTCACTTAATTATTTTATTTGCAGCCAAAAACTAACTTTTTCTGGTGACCCACGCCGACCAAAGTTAGTATCTGCTTAAATAAATCATGCCCTCACGAGTTCAGCGGTGGTCTCAGATTTTCAATCCGAGCTACCGTTTGTGAGTTATAAGCATTTGAAAAATAAAATAATTTATTTAATTATTTTATTTACAGTTATGCCATTTTTGGGATTTCTCACAGAAGGCCCACACCGACTAAACTTAAGTCACGCCTAGGGTAAACCCGCCATCCTAAGCACAATAGTGCTCTTAGATTTATGATCTGAGTAACTGTTTAAGAGTTATTCCACTTTTTCAGGAAAACTACTTACGCACGTTAATTTAAGCTTAACAAAACTTCAGAAATTTATTCCGGGCACAGCGGGCCTCAGAATCAAGTGCCGTCATGAACTTCGGTCTCTTAAAATTCCAAATAATTTAAGAAAAAAATTTCCTTGAAATTTCCGGGTCTTGACACAATTATATACCATCTAACCATTAAATGAATGATATCATTGGTCGTGCATACGTACGACTTACCGTCTCCACGACGCGATGAGATTCATTCTCTATGTTAACCATTCAACAATGATTATAAAGTATATATAATAAATTATCATGAAATATATGAAATAATAATTCTAATGTATTTATGTATATATATATATATATATGACATTTACTTGCTTCCATTCAATTCAATAAGGAAACAGAATCAGTGTTCATGCGTACGTACGACCTAACATCTCCATGAACGGTGTATTCAATTTCATTTATCTATCTATTATATATATTTATATCCTGAATATTTATGATATATAATCATATTTTACATTATATAAGTAATTATATCATGATATAAGTAATAATATCAAGAATAACAAGTCAAAACACGTA
Organism: Viscum album; assembly: GCA_963277665.1. Lineage (NCBI taxonomy): Eukaryota > Viridiplantae > Streptophyta > Magnoliopsida > Santalales > Viscaceae > Viscum > Viscum album. Next base: position 786,349,213 of record OY728128.1, on the reverse strand, counting down.
TGATAAATAAAACAATTATTACCCAAAACGCTACTTTAACATTGAATTGATAAACAAACGGGTAATATAAAGTCATAATTGAATCATATATGATATCATAAATATTATTATGGTTATGTTACAAGTTAATAATATGTTTAAACCCACTATACAAGAGTTTTATACACATACAGAAGAAATCGGGCCTAAGGTAAGGGATAATTTCACAATCTCATTATTTTCCGAGATTGTTTATACGTAAGTATTTACTGGGGTAAATTTATCATCCACATCCATGTTTCCTAAATATATAATATTATTTATATTATTATACTATTTTTTAAAGTCAATTTTACCCATTGGTGAATTTTTATTAAATGGTATGGAAGGAATATTTCTTTCGCTTACTTTTCCAACAAGAGTACGAGAAGAATATTTTTTTAACTTATTTAGTATGAACGGATTTTTACGTCTTTATAACACCTTATTTACCTGAAGCTTCCTCTACACAGTTTCAAGTTTATTTTCAACTAAATTATTTTCTTTTAAAATTGTGTGACATTTTGAGAAGAGAAAACGTTTTTCTGAAGAAGAAAGAATATTTTCCTCAAGAATTAATCTCAAGAGTTTTATCAAAATTATTTTCCATCTTAGATGACATAGGGTTATGTTTCTATCCCTATTATTACTATGATTTTATTGTGTTAATAAAGGAATGATATTTTATATGGATTATGTTATGATGGAATGATGTTTAAGAAACCCATTTTATTTCTTGGGTTATGATATGACGAATGATTTATATTTTTGTGGCATATGTAAGGATGATTTCATTATTAAATGGGTTGGACCTATATCTCCCTCCAATGTATTGGGTAAAAATTTATATCTCATGAGATAGACATGAATGGAATGACAAGTAAATCCTATTTAGTAGTACCAGACTGGAATGAAAAGTAAATATGGTTCAGTAATACATAGCTGGAATGGAAAGTAAATCCGGTTCAGTAATGGAATTTTTACACTACGATGGTCTTGGTAGCAATGCATTGGATACTATAGAAATCATATTATGTACTTATTTTTTCCACAATTCCACGTTTTATGCCAATGTTATTTTATCACGGTTAATGTTCCTTTATAATCTATTCCTTACGTATTGCCAATATTTATTTCATGACTCAAGATTTTTATATTTAAACTTTATGTTCATGTTTTTACATTCTTATGTTTATGGTTTGTTTTATGTTCTCAATATTTATCCTTACTAAGCATTTGATCTCACCCTTTTCACATTTATTTTCCCCCAGGATTTGAAGAAGGGTATTAAGTAAGATGTGTCAAAAGGGGGTTCTAGTTATGAAGGATAAAGAAGGAGATGAAGTATATGTTTTATAAACCAGTTGTTTATGTTTTCTAGTTTCCAAAGGACCTAAACTAATGCGGTCTTTGGGCATCTGTTTGTTTCATGTATTAAGTATTCCACAAAAGTAATGTAATGTCCATGTATTTTAAGCTTGGTTATTTATAGAGGCATTGAGGTATGGCACAAAAAATTCCTGATGGTATTAAACCATATACTGAGTTTGCTATAGATTCACTCCATGGACTTGAATAGGATGACTTGGTCAATGGCTTGGGTCCTGGCCCATGTTGGTCTATATTATACCAATCTTTCTATATATAAACTCCATGGATTTGAGGAGGGTGACTTGGTCAATGTCCACGAGTCCTATCCCTAGTATGTCTACATTATACTATTTTTTTATGAATGAGCTCCATGGACTCAAATAGGCCACCTTGGTCAATGGCCTTGGGTCATGGACCTCATAGGTTTGATACTTGATACACACGGTGTAGGCCTTATTTGATGGAGTTTCGACTTTATAGGATTGTTCTTCGGTATACAGAATCCTTCATTATAGTGATTGGAGGTGAGTATGGGTGATCCAAGGGCTAGGACATGTATTCGCCGATGGCGCCTTAGCTTGCTCAGAGACATTTCCAGTGCTGGCTGAAGAAGGCATTGTTGATCAGGATTATAGAACCTAGAATCGACAAAATATACATAGATTGAGTGGTTCAACATTCATCTCACTTCCATTTTCACCTTACTTCTATATATATACATGATGACACATTTCCAAGTTGACATGGTTCACAGACCCAGGGATCAAATGTGGCTTCACTTTGTTTACTTTTTTTTATTATTTTTAGTTGTGTCTCAGCTAGTATGAGAATATTTCATGAGAATTCAATTATGAAATTATATTCATACATTCATCATTGGGATGGTCTACTGAGATTATTTCTCACCCCTATATATGAACCTTAGTGTGCATACAGACCATATGTTTACTTTTCAGGTTGAGCATAGATTGCATGATGGATATGGTTGAGGCCTAGGGTTGAATGATCGAACAAAGTTGCTCATGTGGATTCTTATGATAGGGATGGAGTAGTTCAACATTGTTTAGAGATTGGGTATGTGGTCTAGTTTAGAGTTAGTAGTAGAGCGCTGTAATTTTTTTTTTCAGTTTCTTTTATGTGCTCCTATACATGTGATCGGCGTAGTGGGTGATCAATGTTGTATATATGATCTAGATGTTCAGTCCTTTACTAAATTTCATTTATCATTACAACATGCTTCTATTTCAGTCTATTTACTACTTCCACACTCTAATTATTTACTATTATGGATGATATTAAATTATTTCTACTATTGTTTACTCTGATATGAGGGAATAGTATCTCCACATACATACCTTAGACCCTCCCTACTGATTGGTAGCTGCTATGATATGGAGAGTCATTCTTAAGGCTTGTATCAAGAAAACCTATTCCAGTAGGAAGTTCAGGTTACCAGGGATATGGGATTACTATCCTTGATATGCAATGTTACACTTTTATATGTTTTTTTCTTCGAGTGATGCACATGTTGTGTGGAGTTTATGAATTACTATGGATCTATGGATCTCAGACTATTGAAAAGAGGCCATTGATGGATTTAGGGATCTTGGCCCATTGAAAAGAGGCCAGTGATTGATTTTGACTCTTGTCTGACAAAGGTAAGAGGTGTCTCATGCATCATATTTGACAAGTAAGATTCACATGTTATAGGCTTGCTAGAATGTTATTATTACTAACAACATAGGCCAATTGTTTAAATTTTGATCAATATATGTGATTAGTGTAGTGAGAGATCAGTGCTGTATATATGAAATGGATGTTTTGGAATTTACTTTATTTCATTTATTACCACAACATACTTATATTTCAGTATATTTACTACTTCCACACTCTGATTATTTAATATTATAGATGATATCAAGTTATTTCTGCTATTTTTTACTCTGATATGAGGTAATAGTCTCACCATAGACACACCTTAGGCCCTCATTACTAGTCGGTAGCCTCTATCATATGAAGAGGAGTACTTGAGGCCTTGTGGAGAACCATCTCAGAGCACCAATTTAGTGGAATTCGGTCCAAGTTGTTACAAATTGGTACCAAAGGAGTTCCTTTATTGTTGTATGACTATTTGGGATATGTTACACATGATTATTAGAAATGTGTCAAAACCTATGATGGATATCTGACTGGTGTGTCAAGAACACCTATTCCAGTAGGAAGTCCAGGTTACCAAGGATATGGGATTACTATTCTTGATATGCGATGTTACAGTTTTATATGATTTTTTCTTTGAGCGATGCACATATTGTGTGGAGTTTATGAATTACTATGGATATATGGATCTCAGAATATCGACAAGAGTCCATTGATGGATTTCTATATCTTGGCCCATTAATAAGAGTCCAGTGATTTATTTTTAATCTCAACTGACTGAGGCAAGTGACATCTCATACATAATATTTTTCAATTAGGATTCACATGTTATAGGATTAATAGTATGTGATCATTACTAATGAAAGAGGACAATTATTTAAAGTGTAAAAAATAACCTAAATGGTGTTTTCCAATATAGGTTTTTGGTTTAATTCTACTTAATTTGATTGAATTACATATACTTACTTATTATAGAAGGCTAAGTGGATATATAGGGAGACATTTGATGTTGAGGATGATGAATCAGTCCTAATGAAATGAGGTGCAGTGACACTAGTAGGTTGATAGGGCACATCATTCACATGTGTTGAACCCCTCTTAGGGTGTTGTTACTTAGGTTTCGTTATTTAAAGTTTCAATAACAACCTATATAACATTTTCCTATATAGATTGGAATGATATTTTACTTAACCAAACTACATACTTATGATATGATGCAGATCATTGAGATGATTATGTTCACATACTGTTGACCCTCATAGGTCAACTTTGACAGCTAATACTTTTTAGTTTAGGAGATCTAGTTGATTCGATTTGTACAATGCTAATAGAAACCTAAATGTTTATAGAGAACTGAACCTTGAGGGGGTATTACCATATACAGATATTTGGTGATTGTTAGTTCATCATTATTTTCTATGTTATAACATGATACTCTAGGGAGTAGTCTCTTATGAGGATTCTTGGTGAGGATTAGGGCTCTAGTAGGCTGATGATGTCATTTTTGACCCTTATTGGTCAATGTTATCTATACCTCCCTTGTATAGGTTTGACCTTGGGGATAGGTGGTCAAACTTAGTTAACTTCTTATGTGACATAATCAATAGGTCTAGGTGGGATACCTATATACTTTTAGTAGTGAATCAAACCCTTTTAGTCCAATATTCAATTTGATTAAGGGAAACTTGTGAGTAGGGTTAGATTGGGTTTACAGATACCTGTTGAGGTAGTGATCTTAGTTAGATGCTTGTTTTGAGACCAATGCATGGAGGTGGTCGGGTTTTTGTGATATAGATAGGATGATGACTTTTGTTTATAAGAAATCACCTAGGGTTCTTATGTTTTGAGACTAGCTTCGATAGGCATAATTTTTTGGGTTCTTAGCTCGATAAACCTGTGTTTCCCCTATTAGGAAGTGGTTAGATCATATGCATATTTTCATGACTCAAATGACACCATTTAATGGGTGGTCATGGAATAAATCATGGAACAAGTGAGGTGCATGATTTTTAAGAGGATTTACAAGAGATATTTTGACTTAATGAGACTAACATGCCATGTATCATGGTTAGCTTGGATTTAGTGGAAGATGACTCATGGGAGAGTGAGTTGAGTGATGACTGGGTGGTATGAGTTTGTACACCCACTGTGCCAGGTGATATAGAAAAGGTACTTGTCAGTTGTGCATGAAATCATTTAAATCTTAAATCGGCGAGTGGCTATATGTGATCCGAGGACTGATGGTTTCAAATACATAATGCCGACATAGTTACTAGAATATGTGATAAAATGATGTATTTACCTCCATGGTAGAGGAGATAATAAGAATAATTGGTTTCCATGAGGTTGTTGACCTGGGTTGGACCTGGACACACATTGTCAAGAGGTGTGGTGTCAGGAGTTGGTTAAAGGAAAGTATCCCGTTTTGATGTGAGAATAGCTCAGGGTGAGCTATAAATGTATATTAATGGAATATTATCATACTCCTAGTTAGATATGATCATTATATATATATTGACATTGTCCTAAGTACGTTGAGAGAGTGTCATTTATATATCAAGATTCATAAATATCTTTTAGGTTTTATGAAAAAACTCTTCATGAGTTGTTCTCGAGGAGCATTATAAGGTAATCCATATGGTGGGGAGTACACCATTTGATATTTTAGGGTAGTGAATCTCATTTTCATTTGAAGTCATATGTTTTCCATGGAAACCATTCTAGGGAAGTAGGAACAACCGATGATTTAATTCTTCCGCATTGACACTCTTGTATGAGCAGTTTGGCTATTCTAGTCACCAAGTTTAGTGATGGATGGAGTGTGGGACTTTGAGTTCAGAGTTTCATTTTGAGGTGACAATAAGGGTACTCCTGTGGTGGGGAATTTCAGATCAGTCATGGAGAAACATCTTCCTTGATGGAAGAGTTGTTAACACTGAGATACTAGTTATTAAATAGTCAATATAGCATAGTTGTGTAGATGCTTAGGATGAGAGGAAGACTTAGTTAAAAAAAATGCATCTTAGGGATGAGAAGGTTTATGGTTGAGTGTTTTTAACGACTTGTGTTTTTTTGGACTGATAATTTGAGCAGAAATATGATTTTTTTCTTTCAGATGATTATAATGGGTAAAATGGTCATTTTCAACTAGGAGATGACCTTAGATAATTTTTATGACCACTTTTTTAGTACTAGAATAGGGTTTTTACCCTAGTAAATTATTTTGGTATAATTACAATCCATTTAAATTTTCATGGAATAAGTAATATTTAATATTTTATTAATAAAATATTAATTTATTCACACATGTTCATTCAGTTGTACCATTTAAAAAGAGTGTTAGATTGAGATTTTTTCTTCTCTATCAAGTCTAGAATGGGGGGAATTTCCTAGGAGAGACATACATTATTATCAAGCATTGGGGCTAGGCCTGACCCCTTTTTTATTTTATTTTTCATTTTTCCCTTTTCGTTTTCTTCTTTTCTTTTCTTCTCCTCCCCTTAGCTTCTCATGTATACCCTGTTGGTTTACCCTTCTCATGACCGATATATAAAAAGGGAGATATATAGAGATATATATACGAATAGAAAGGGAGGTTCCATCATGGATCTCAAGAGGAGCTAGATCATCATTCGACAATGGTGGAACACGAATATGGGTGAAGTTTTAGAGAGTTCCACCCAAAGGTAGGCTGTTTTTATGTTTTTTATGTAAATACAAATATATTTACTACTTTATAGTTTTAAATCCATTTTATCACTTATTAGGACCCCTTGAGGGTCTATCTATACCTTTTTGGGGAAAAAATGGGTCTTCAGGATAAATTGAGGGATTTTTTATTTGGAATCCTAATCACACGACATGTAGTTCAGGAACACAAGATGTGTGTTATTCCCATTTAGGGAAGATGATATTTCTATAAGAAAAAACTGTATATTGGGTATATATGCAGTGTATTGGTTCTTCTCAATGTATCCAAGTACAAAACCAGATAGTCCGTGTAGGAGGACATGACCATATAGAGTGCATGATCAGACCCTATGTGGTTACACGCCATGTAAAATTACACGACCAGGCCGATATACATGGCCAGGCCTTGTGAGGTACATAGGAAGGTGCGCCAGGTAGGGTACACACCATGTACTTAGCTTCTGCACATTTAGATGGGTTTTACATGCCAAGTTCAGATGAGGTACAAGCCTATGTGGGTCATTGAGGGTACACACCATGTACTAGGGTATACACACCGTGTACTCCTCCTTTGCTACCCTTTTAAGGAATTTTCTTCTTTTACACCTCATAGTTATAATTGGACACATGAGTAGTCCATTTTTAGTATCTTTACATGAAGATCATGATGGTGAAACCCTTTATGTTATTTAAGGATTCCTAGGAGTCATTTCAGGCTTGTTACTAAAAGGATATGTTCTTACTCCACTAATCAAATATAGTTGTCTCCTAAGAGTGATACCTTGATCTAAAATGGGCTATGAGTCATCTCCCATGACTAATTCTTATGTATCTTTTCCCTTGATGATGTCTCCATTACAAGATATTCACTTTTGGTCTAGTAGGATATGAGATTAGTTGTTTCTAAGGATCCCCTATAGGCTGCCTATGCTTACACATCAACCTAAAGGATCCCATGTAGGATGCCTCTAACTTACTAATTTTTCTAAGGGTACCTTGTGGTATTCCATCTATTACATGCTATACTAGGGAATCCCTTGTAGGATATCTATACCTATTTACTCCTCCTTAGTATCCCATGTATGATGAATCAGTATATATATACCATTCTGAGGATCCCACATAGGATTCCTTTGCTTATTTTTGACCTAGAGGATCCCATGTAGGATGCCACTATTTACTTACTTATTCTAAGGATCCCATTTAGGATTCCTTTGTTTAATTTATTCTTTTGAGGATTCCATATTGGATGCCTTCAATAGATTATTCTTTCCAAGGTTCCTAAGAGGGACACCTTAGCTTATGTATGGACTTTTAGGATCCTGAGTAGGATGATTCTCTAGTATTATGACTTGAGGGACCCAATGGGTACCCTGGTTGTTAACCTAACCTAACATAGTGCATTGGGGGTTTGGGTAATGATGGTAGTAGGTGTCACCTTATAACTAATACCAAACTTGTAATCCCATGAGGCTATGGAAGTAGTGGTGGGTTGGGTGTTCGACCACCCTCACTCTTTTCTTATTCTTTCACTCAGTTATTATTGATGCTACTATGATTTATAGAGTTTATTCATGGATTTTTTCCAGTAAACCTAACATGATTAAATATATATAAAGTATTCCTATAGTTACTTCCTAGGATATAGCTTCTGTTCCTTAGTTATGTATATGGATATCACGGTATAACACTGATGAGGGGAATTATGGTATGGAACCAATAATGCCTAACGGTATGGAACCATTTTATAATTTTTCTATGGATATGCTCTATGAACTCAAAGTGGACACCGTGGTCAATGGAACATGGTTCTAGCCCATGCAGGTCTATATTATATTGATTTTTTTTATTTATGATCTCCTTAGATTTGACAAGGATGCCTTAGTAATTGGCCTCTGTTCCTGGTCCTATTAGCTCCAAATTATACTGAGTTTTCTATGGATAAGCTCCATGGACTTAAATAAGATACCTTGTTCAATGTCCCTAGGTCATAGACCTCATAGGTATGATACTTGATACACACAACATAGGCTATAGTTGATGCATTTTCATATTTATAGGATTGTCCTTTGGTATATGATATCCTTCATTATAGTGATTTGTAATGAGTATGAGTGATTCCTAAGCTAGGACATGTATCCCCAGGTGGTGACGTATCTTTCTCATAGAAATTTTTGGTGCTGTCCAAAGATGATATTTTCAATTGGGACTATAGACACAAGGAATGACTAATTATACATGGATTGAGTGGTACAATATCCAGCTCAATTCCTTTCCCACCTAACTCATATATATACATATTTATGTATATATATTTATGGTAGTATATACACACATATAAATATATATATACATGATGGCACATTGCTCGGTTGACCCGGATCACTGACCCATGGTTCGACATTGATTTCACTTTGTTTACTTTATTTTTCATTTCTAATTGTGTCTCGGCTAGGCTGAGTATATTGAATTATCATGCACTTTTGATAGTAAATTTATAGGTTCATCATTGGGGTAGCCCACTGAGATTATTTCCCACCCCTGTATGTGCACCTCGGTGTGCGTGAAACCATATTTTAGCTTTTTTAGGTTGAGAACATATTGTATGATGGAGAATTCAGAGGCCTAGGGTTACATGATCAACTAGAGGCGCTCATGTGGATTCTTATGATTGGGTTGGAGCAGTTCGACAATGTGTGGAGATCAGGTATGTGGTTTGGATCAAAGTTAGTAATAGATCCCTATAATATTTTTTTAGTTTATTTTATGTATTCCTATATATATGATCAGTATATCGGGTGATCAGTTCTATATGTATGACATTTCTATTTGGTCCTTTAACTGCATATCATTTATTATTACGACATGATTATATTTCATTCTATTTACTACTTCCGCACTCTAATTATTTACTACTATGGATGATATCTAGTTATTAACACTATTTTTTACTCTAATATAAAGGAATAATATCTCCATGGACACATCTTAGGACCTCATTTCTAGTCATCAGACTTTGGAATATGGGGAGGCATGCTTGAGGTCTTGTGGTGAACCGACTTGAAGAACCGATTTAGTGGAATCCGAGCCAAGATGTTACAAATTAGTATAATAGGAGTTCCTTTTCTATTGTATTAATATTTGGGATATGGTATACATGAGTATTAGTAATGTGTCATAACCTATGATGGATATTGGATGGGTGCGTTAAGAACACTTGTTCCGCTAGGAAGTCCAGGTTACCAGAGATATGTGTTTACTATTATTGATATGCATTGTTAAATTTTTATATGATTTTATCTATGAGTGATTCACATGATGTATAGAGTTTATGACTTATATGGATCTATGTCTCTTGTCCCATTGGTGAGAGTCCATTTATGTATTTATGGCTCTTGGTCTGTTGGAAAGAGGCTAATGATTCATTTTGACTCTTGGATAGAAAAGGCCAAAGGTGTCTCATGAATAATATTTGGAAAGTATGATTAACATGTTATAGGACTAATAGTGTTTTATTATTACTAAAAAATAGGACAATTGTTTAAAGTGTCAATAAAAACCTAAATGATGTTTTCTCATATAGGTTATTGGTGAAATTTTACTCAATTGGCCTAACTTGCACATATTTTTTTCTTATGCCAGGCTATGTGGATCTACGGTGAGAAATTTTATGGTGTGAATGATGACTCACTCCTCATAAAGGGGAGGTTCAATGACCCTATTAGGTTTATAGGGAACATGATACCCATGTGTTGAACCCATTGTAGGGTGTTGTTACTTAGATTTGGTTATTTAAAGTGTCAGTAGAAACTTATACAGGTTTTTATGTGTAACTTGGAATGAAATTATACTTAACTGAACTAAATTCTTATGATATGATGTGGATATTTTAGACGATGTAGTGCACATACTTTTTACCCTCATAGGTCAATATCGGCAGTTGATACTTTCATTTTAGGTGATCTAGTTGAGTCACTTTGTATGATGCCGATAGAAACCTAAACATTTATAGATAACTGAACCTCGAGGGGGTATTAATGTATAAGGATGCTCAGAGATTTTTAGTTCATCTTTATTTTCTACGCTATATTATGATACTCTAGGGGGAATTCCATTATAAGTATTATCAGTGTGGATTAGGGCCCTAGTAGGCTGATGTTGAAAGTTTTGACTATCATAGATTAGTGTTATCTATACCTCCCTTAGAGAGGTTTGAAATTTGGTCTAGGTGGTTGTAATTAGTTACCTTGTTATGTGAAATGATTAATAGGGCTAGGAGGGAGAATTATATACCCTTAGTAGTGACTCAAACCCTTTTAGGTCAATATTATATTTGATCAAAAGGGATACCTATGAGTAGAGATGGCTTGAGTTTATAAATTCTAGTTGAGGCAGTTATCCTGGTTATATTATTGTTTTTAGATCGATTCATTGAGGTGAAAAGGTTTTTATGATATAGTAAGGATGATACATTCTATTTCTAAGAAATCACCTAGGGTTCCTGTGTTTTGAGTTTGAATTTGATAGGCAGAAGTGTTCGGGTGCCTGACCCAATTGACCAGTGTTTCTACTGTTAGCAAGTGGATAGAGCACAAGTGGATAGAGTGAAAATGGATGATCGTGACTATAATGAAACCGTGTAATGGGTGGTCATGAAATAAATCATGGTATGAGTGAGGTGCATGATTTTTAAGAGGACTACCAAAGGAGATTCTGTCTTAATGAGACTGACATGCTGTGCAACACGATTAGCTTGGATTTAGTGGAAGATGACTTGTGGGAGTGTGAGTTAGGTTATGACCGGGTGGTATAGATTTTTACACCCTATGTGTTGTAAGTGATAGAAAAGTTACACGTTGGTTGTTCATGGTAACATTTAAATATAAAATCCGTGATTGGCCATGTGCATGCCAAGGACTGATGGTTTCAAATACATGCTAGAAAAATAGTTTTCAAGAGCAGTGATAAAATGAGGAATCTCCCTCCATGGTAGAGGATACATTGATAATAATAGGGTGCCATGATACAGTTGACTTATGGTTGGACATGGACACACATTTTCTAGAGACATGGTGTTAGGAGTTGGTTAAAGTCAAGTATAGTCTATTTTTATGTGAGTGCGGTTCGGGGAGAGCTATAAATTCCTATCGATGGACTCTTAGTGTAATATTAGTTAGAAAAAATCATGCTCTATATATTGAAACCATATTTAGTATGATGATAGAGTGTCAGTTATACATTGAGCTTCTTAAATATCTTTTAGGTTTGATAGATAAACTCCTTACAAGTTGCGTTTGAGGAGAATTATATGGAAATAAATATGGTGGGGAGTACACCATTGGCCATTTTATAGAGGTGACTCTAATTCTTAGTTAAAATCCATCATTTTATGTGGAAATAATTCTCAGGAAGCGGGAATGAGTGATGTTTTAATGCTTCCACATTGGCACTCTGGTATGAGTGGTTTGGCCGTTCCAGTAATTGTGTTTAGTGATGGATGGATTTTGGGCCTTTGGGCTTGTAGTTTATTTTTAAGGTGATGATAAGGATACTTCTATGGTGGGGAGTATCATATCTGTTGTGGCGAAATATATTCCTTGATGGAAGAGTTGTTAACATTGAGGGACCGATCATTGGATGCTCAATATAGAATAGCCGTGAAGATTTTCATGATGATAGAATGATTTTTTGACCACTAAGTCTTATTAGGGATGAGAAGGTTTATAGTGGTGAGGTTGTAATGAACCATGTTTTTTATACTGGGAATTTGAGTAGAAATTTTATTTTTTTTCTTTTAAATTCTTATAAGGTGTAAAATGGCCATTTTCCCCTAGTAGATGACCCCATATAATTTTTTTACCACTTAGTTGGTCCCAAGTGTGTTTACCCTAGGAAAAGAGTTTTATATAATTATGATCAATTTAATTTTCATGGAATAATTAATAATTAATATTTTATTAATTAAATATTAATTTTTTTGCATACATTCATTTAGCAGTATCTTTTGAACGATGTGTCAGATTGATATTCCATATTTTCTATTGAGTTCAAAATGGGGTGGGGGGGGGGAGGTTCCTAGTTAATATATAAATTCTTATAGGGTGATGGGACCGAGCCTGACCCCCTTTTACTTTTTTTCTTTCGTTTTCTTCTCCTTTTCTTTTCTTCTCCTCCACCTGGATTCTTATGTACACCTTGTGGGATTACCCTTCATGATATTAAAAGATAAACATGGATAGGGATTGAGAGATATATATAGAGAGAGATAGGAAGAGAGAGAGAGAGAGATTGAGAGAGGAAGAGGAATGTAAGTACTTTCGTGGAGCTCGGGAGGAGATGGATCGTTGTGATACAATAGTGGAACGTGAATATGGGAGAATCTTTAGTGGATTCTACCCAAATGTAGTCTGTTTATAAGTTTTTGATGTAAATACCCATAAATTTACCTCTTTATATTTCAGATTCCTTTTATCACTTCTTATTACCCCTTAAGGGTCGATCTATAGATTTTGGGGAGAAAAATGGGGTTTTGGGCTGATTTGAGGGGTTTCTCGTTTAGAAATCCCGATTACACGTCATGTAGTTTAGGAACACATGTCATGTGTTCTTCCCATTTGGGGAAGATGATATATTTATAAGTAAATGCTATGTAAAGGGTATTCACATCATGTACTAGTGTTTTTTCATGTAGCTGAGTACATGGACAAACAACTCATGTAGGGGAACATGACCGTGTAGAGCACATGACCAATCCCCATGTAGGTTACATGCCATGTACAAGTACACCACTAGGTCGATATACATGGCCATTACATGTGAGGTACATGGGTAGGTACCCCATGTAGGGTACATGCTATATATCTAACTTACACACCATGTACTTGGGTTTTACATGCCACTTCCGGCTGAGGTACACGCACATATGGGGCTTTGAGGGTACATGCTTTGTACTAGGGTATACACGCCATATACTCCTCCCTTTCTACCCTTTTAAGGGTTTTGCTATTTTACATCTCAAATTCAGAATTGGACACATTATTAGCCCATTTTGAGTATAATTCTATATAGATCATAATGGTGAAACCCTTGAGATGATTTGAGGATTTTTAGGAGGTGTTTCAGGATTGTTACTAAATCAAGATATTCTACATATAGTAATCAAATACAATTGTCTCCTAAGAGAGAGACCTTGATCTAAGATGGGCCACGATCCACCCCCCATGAACAATTCTTATGTATATTTTACCTTGAGGATGTATCCCTTGTGAGATATTCCCTTCTGGCCTAAGAGGCCATGAGATTAGATGTTTCTAAGGATCCCCTATAGGATGCCTCTGTTTACACTTAAACCTAAAGGAACTTGTGAAAGACTCCTCTACCTTACTATTATTTCTGAGGATCCATTATGAGATTACTTCTCTTACATGATTACCTAGGTAATACCTTATAGGATCCCTCTACCTATTTTTTATTTGTGAGGATTTCGTGTATGATTCCTTTACATAGATATATCGTTTTGAGGATCTCGTGTTGGATACCTCTGATTATGTTTGACCTAGAGGATCCCATGGAGGATGCCTCTGTTCACTTAATACTTCTGAGGATTCCATTCTGGATTCCTATGTTTACTTATTTCTTCCAAGGATAATAATTAGGATGCCTCTGGTATCTTATTATTTCTGAGGTTCCCAAGAGGGATAACTTCGCTTATGTATGGAATATGAGGATCCGAGTAGGATGCCTCTCTAGTATTATGACCAGAGGGACCCAATGTGTTCCCTTATGGTAGAGAACCCCTAATCTAATGCATTGGTGGTTTGGGTAGTGATGCTAGTAGTTATCACCTTAGAACCCATACCAAACCTGTAAGTTTGTGAGGCTGTGGAAGTAGTGGTGGGTTGGGAGTTTGACCACCCTCACTCTTTTCTTATTCTTTGTCTTAGTTATTATTGATGTAGCTATGATTTCCATAGGTTCTTCCTAGATTTTGGATGATTATCCTAACATAATACAGTACATTATAGGGATGCCCAGAGGTACTTCTTGTGTTTCAGATTATGAGCCTTATTGATGTATATGGATATCACATTATGACACGATGAGGGGAATTGTTTTTTGGAACCGAAAATTCCTGAAAGTATGGATCCATTACCAAGTTTTCTATGTATGTGTTCCACAGACTCAAAGAGGACACCTTGTTCAATGTCACTGGGTCTTATCCCATGTAGGTCTACATTATACCGAGTTTTATATGGATGTGCTTCATGGACTCGAGGAGGACACCTTGGTCAGTGGCCTTGGGTGATGGACTTGGTAGGTCCACATTATACTAAGTTTTCTATAGATGATCTCCATGGAATCAAATAGGATGCCTTGGTCAATAGCCCCGAGTCCTAGTCCTTGTAGGTCTGATAATTTATACACATGCTGTAGGCTTTAGTTAATGAAATTCCATGTTTATAGTATTTCCCAATGTAATCCTTAATTATAGTGATTGGAGGTGAGTACAGGTAATCTCAAGGCTAGGAAATATACCCCCTATGGTGATGTAGATTTCTTAAAGATGTTTTTCGAATTAGATAAATAAGGTATTTTTGATCAGGATTACGAACCCAAGGATGGACTAATTATAAATAACTTGAGTGGTACGACATCCAGCTCAATTCCCTTTTTACATTACTTACATATATATATATATATTGTAATACACACACACACACACATAAATAAATATATATATACATGATGGAAAATTTCCTAGTTGACCGGGATCATAGACTCAGGGATCAACTATGGTTTCACTTTTTTTACTTTATTTATCATTTCCAATTGTGTCTCGGTTAGGTTAAGAATATTACATGAGCATGCCTTATGACAGTAGATTTATAGGTACATCATTGGGGGTGTAATACTAAGATTATTTATCACTCTTATACATACACCTCAATGTGTGTATAGACCTTATGTATGAATTTTAGGTTGAGCACATATTATATGACGGATAGGGCTAAGGCCCTGGGTTGTATGATCGAGTGGAGCTGCTCGTGTGGATTTTTATGAGCAGGCTAGAGCAGTTCGACATTGTCTGGAGACTGGGTATGTGGTATGGATCAGAGTTAATAGTATAACCCTATAATTTTATTTTAGTTTCTTTTATGTACTCCGGTATATGTGATTATACTAGTGGGAAATCAGTGTTGTATGTATGACATGACCATTTGGGCCTTTACTGCATTTCATTTATTATTACAACATGCTTCTATTTTAGTCTATTTACTACTTATACACTCATTATTTACTACTATGGATTATATCTAGTTATTTTCACTATTTTTTACTATGATATGAGGGTATAGTCTCTCCACAGACACACCTTATCCACCCCACATCTATTTAGAATCCTCTATTGTATGGAGAGGTGCGCTTGAGGCCTTATGGTGAATCGGATCAAAGCACTAGTTTAATGGAATCCAGGTCAGGACATCATAGTATATATACCTATACCTCCCCTTTGTCTATAAAATTGAGTGACTAATAGACACAAAACATGTCAATCTAGTATAGTCATCTCATCTTTTCTTGATTCTTTAAAAAAATACTAATCAAGTTGATGAGTACATTACATGTCATTATTCTAAAAAATGAGCATATCACATACCCCTCATCAAAGTAGTTTAACTCATCATATGCGACTCAACTAAGAATGGCCATGAATTTCCTTACTCTTATTCAATCAAGGTCCAAATGTGTTTTCTTTTCATAAAAGTAGGAAAATACCATCTCGGTTGTACTCAAAGCGATGACATGATCAACAACATACCCAACCATAACCTAATTATCAAAGTTCATATTTTGACTTGCATTAGTAGGGTATCAAAGTTTGAAGGTTACCTTGATTGGTATCTCTACATTTTCAGGTAAGAAGGATTTATAATAAGAGTACACCCCAAAGTATATCTATGACTGTATGAAATTCTATTAGATATACTTTAGTGAGTCAGTCCAAGTAAAAATTATATACTTATTACCTCATGAATCCATTCTTATTATCTACTATAAATACTTTTTAATGAGTATAAAAATATTTTCAAGATAATATTAACATATAATCACAACCCATAATACTCTATGATGATTATTGATTAGGGAAAACTCAAAGTTTATACTTTGAAATGACATTTATCATTAAACCATTCATGTAAAGTAAATTACAACACACATGAATGAATGATAAATGGAGATTAACTTTAGTATAATTACATGATATGTTTACAATCATTATAACCAATATCTTAAGTGTTAAATATCCAAATATTATATATGACTCTCATCTTGTTGCTGTAGTAATTCTTTTTGAACATTACATCCATATATAATTCCTATCACATCCCTATGTGACTATATGAAAAAATAATTCCACTAACCTCTTAGTGAGTAAAATATATAAATCAAGATAGTTTGAATAATGGAAAGACATAAGAATAATATTCTTTAAGTTTAACTCTTTGAACCTATATTCAATCTCCTTAAATTTATAACATGAAATATTATAATTTTATCTTCCGTTTTATATTTAGAACCACTTATAATATTAACATCATAATCAATTATGAAATTATGCCATCAAATTTTTATCCTTGATTTCAATATAATCATTCTAATTTTTATCCAACATATAATAAAGTCTTTTAGTATAAAGTGACATTCACTTCATTGTGGTAAGCACATACAAGAAATTACATTTCTCTTTACCATTATACCCCAAACCTTTTTGGAAATCAAGTGAATTTTACTTTGTAAATAAGTCTCCATAATAGTGATAATCACTTTATTATAGTAACTAAATGTAACTATTTGAATTTTCATTACTTTCATATCCTAAAACTTCTTTTAGTATACCAAGTATAATTCAATTTCTAATGATAACCAAATATAAATCTTTACATTTATTTATCATTACACATCCTAAACTTTTAGGACATTAAGTGAAGAATAAATTTTAATCTTATACTGGTATAATCCTTTTTTAATAGTGATATGTATCTTTTCATAGTTACTAAATGTAACTATTTAAAATTTTATTTACCTTCACATATCCTAAATCTTTAATATATAAATTAAATGATCACTTAAAATAAATCATGTACAATATTTTATTTTTTAACTTTGAACTACTCTAGGTTCAAACATACTCTCACTAGCCTCTTGGATACTATATTATTTTCAGAATATTTTTCTAAGATTTAAATCAAACTACTTTGTGTTTTAGAAAATAACACTTATTTAATTTTATTAGAAATATCTAAAAAATGAACTATATTTTCCATATTTCATATGGTATTATTTGTGTTCAAATAATTTATTCCTAAAATAATACTTCATTAAAATATTTCACTGATGGGTAGAATGAACATCTTATTTATATTTTAATAAACTATATAAACACTTTATCCTGAATAAAACATTTTTATCCTAATCATCTTCTCAAAATATATTATAGAATATGATGAAACATAATCCTAGTGTATACAATTAATCATCTAATTTTATTCATAATAACTCTTTGTTAACACTAATTATCATATAAGAGAATTGAGATGAAGATACACATCATTTACTTAGATTTATACAAGCTTGATAAAAATATTTACATTTAAATTTATGATGTAACAACTGTTTACTTTATCACTTAAATTAAAACTATAAACTCTTTAGATTATTCTTATTATTTTTTAAATCCTTTATATTCACAACACTTATAAAGTATACGTTTAGTATCACATACGTTTCAAAACCAATGAATAAATTTCTATAACATTAATACCTAATATAGACATTCCATGAAGTTTCCTAAAACTCATCCAGGTATCTTGGATAATACCATCATATAAAATTATTAATCCTCCATCTTGATAACCTAAGGTTTCAATGGCATTGGATAATTACCTAAAGAAACATTTTTGGACTTTACAACTATCTTTATTCTTTTGGTTTTAACTTTTAACCATTTGTATTTTCAACACAATAGAAGAATCTAAACATCACATTCCTAGTTAATTTATTCTCAACACTCTGAGAATTTCTTTTAAAATTTTATTAAATTCATCAATCTTGGAGAAACATTTCCATATATGAAAATAGTATGACTTAATTAATATGAATAAGCCTTATAATAATTATTCAATCTCTCCAAACATATTCAATAATATTGAATATCATTGACACACCCAATTATATTGATTATATTAGACTATAATTACTTAGTTAAATTAGCATTTAGTGACTTTTTAACCTTAAGTGAATCATTTAATTCTTCCATAAGAATATTGATTTTATTATTGATCAACTTTAGAAATTGGTTACTCAGGAAGGGATTATTCTAAAACATAGAATATATATCTTTTTTAGGAATTCTTCTTAATCTACTATCCTTAGAAGTTTCTTAATTTAAACTTATAATTTCAAATATTAATTTAAATTTTAGTTTGATGATGATGAGACATTTATCTATAATATAAATTTTTATTAGATGAAAATGATGCATTATATCTATTCATTAAGGAATTTTAATGATATAACACCCTATAAAATTGATTACTCTATACATTATATCCACTTAGTGACCCATGATCTATATTTCACTAAGAAATGAACACACTATGGTGTAAAAATAATACCTTTATTTAGGTTGGGATTCATTACAATCATAATAGTTTTGAATCTTGGATATTTTAGTGGATAACCCTTTATCCAAATCCATCTTTATGGAAATAATAAACTATATTCCCCTAGTATCCCAATCTTTGAGGTTTCACAACTAAGTTTTACCCAAAGAAATCATAAAAAATGATCTAAAAGAATAAAATCTTGGGGAAACTCTCTAAGATGTGAAACTATCTGATTGGATAATATAATGTCACTCAATACTTTCTTGACTTACACAAGATAATCTAGATTCACCCCATTATAGAGTGAAACTATATGGTTAGATGATAAAGGTCTTTATAAGTGCCACTTTGGATGGAATCTCACACTTATTATTTGAGGGTTTTCTTTTAAATTATTACTAATTTAATATATATCATACGTATATTAAATTCATAATTATCACATCTTATGTAATCATTATATTATCATGTTTTACTCCCTTTATATGTATGCATTATTCAAAGGTTTTAGTTTTGGAATCCCTATTCCATACACCAAATTAATGTGTTTAAACCAAATTATTGTGTAACTTTTACATAACCCAAAATTTTTTCTTACTTACACAAAAATGGAAGCTAAAAATATCCATAAATATACGAATGTATCATATTCATAATGTACATGTAATTTTCATGCAAAGGCATAAATAAACAAGAGATTGATAATCTTCACATGAGTAAGCCCAAATAAATAGACAACCAACCTCATTAACCTTTCTATACAAGGAATAAGACTCCAAGATGGAAGGTGGTATGACCCTAAGTCCCTGTCACGACTCACCTTCACCGAAAGGAGGGAAGGGACAACAGATTTCCAAGCCCTTCCTTCTTTAAGTTGAAGGAGAGATAATGACCCTCGAGTCCCACCTCCAGTAGGCCCCGGAGTGGCGAGTAGAACCAAGGGTATAACATTTTCACAATATGGGAGGCATTACCCTTTTTTTTAGTTAACCAAGATTGGGAGAAAGAATGAGTCAACACCAAGCACCACCAAGTATAGAAAACTCAAGGTAAAAGCCAAAAAACATGCATGTTTAATAATAAAACTGAACAAAGTACAAGGACTCCAAAGTACAATACTCAACAGGAAAGGAAAAAGGCTAAGCAGAATCCAACATCGACCAACAACAACTCCAATGTCCAAACTAGTAAGGTCCCGCACGACCTTAAAAGCCCTCCTGGAAACTTGAAAGTAAACGTAGGGTGAGCATTCAAAGTATACTCAGTAGGAAAACCTAAATCTCTCGTTCACAAGTGGGGAGATGTCCTAAAGTCTCGTGAGAAGTAGAAGAAACATCATCTATCAAGGAATCTATCCATCCCACCTCACTGGCCACACTCACCAAATAACACAAGCAGTAAGGTAATAATAAGAACAAAACATTTGGGTACCCCGCACCACTATTTCCACCACTAGCTAGCTGCTCATCCCTAATAGAAAACATCATGATGCTACCACACTCTTACTGCCTGCACACACCTGGTCCTCACCACCATCCACATCCCTGCCTGCATACACCTGGGCCTTATCACCACACATCCCTTCCCACACACACCTGGGCCTCACAACCATCCATCCCTACCCGCACACACCTGGGCCTCATCCCGAAGACACCTGGGAAAACAAAAATTCCCGAAGATTCCTGGGCTAACAACACACCAATTGAAACCTACCCAAAGAATCTTGGGTGTAAGGTCACCTCCATCCATCACAGCCTATGGAAGAGGGAGCAGGAATGAGAGTAACTAGGGGGAAACACCCTTCACTATGATATGGGGTGTCCGACACTAAGTGTACAACGTGGGTGGGGTGAGACTAGACACAAAACATATAGTTACACATATATATACCAACACACAACCCAACCTATGGCTCCTCAACAGATACAAGAAGTTGCCCCAAGCACTGTTGCCTTAGAAAATGGGCACACAACAAACAATTCCCCGTTTCTCTATTCAAGTTATCATTTCATAACAGTTCAGTATAAGTTATTCCCTTAACTACTAGGAAACTAATAGGCACAATCAAAGATGAAACAATAATAAATCAGGAAGGAAAACCATCAGGTAATTTAAGCATTCACACCTGGTTCTCTTGTAAAGTCACAAAAACTAGGGATCAAGTGATATCCCTCAAAGTACTGGAAACAGAACAAACCCCGAGACACAGCCCCATGTCCCCAAAATCTAGGAGCCAATGGTTTCTCAAAAATAGAGGATCCCACCCAAATTCGTGTCACAACAGAGTAACCATACAACCTCAGATTCACAACCAGCGAAATTATAACAATAGGGGATCCCATCCCCACCCATATCACCCCAGCAATCTAAGCCCCCATCCAAGAAAACCATAAAGTCACCCGTAAAAAACACGTGAAATAAAACAACCAAACCACTACCACCAACATAAGGCAGTACCTTGCAGGTATTTTCAGATTTAAAATATTTAACACAGTCCATGGTTTCAATTCCACTGGGCTTTAACCGGAGTTATCACAGAATAGGGTTGATCTTAGTGCTTTCAATTTATTTAACCAAGTATACATAATTAACCAATTCCATGTTACATTTATTTAAACATCCAAGAGCACCGAGGTTCATTAGTGCACAGAGAAAGACCACCAACGACCATGATTTTCAGTGAGCATAGGCCCATATAATTCACAACACATATAAACATAAAAGAGTACAACAGAACATTGATCACACCCCATTTCATTCTTTAGAGGTCCGTTCATTATCTTCATTAAGTTTGGTTTCATCAATTTCCATAGATACAAAAGCATACCCACCCCGCATGATGCACAGAAAGGAGAGACGAAGGATAAAATCCCTACCTGATTGATCAAGGATTGACGTTAAGTCCCCGCGTGGAAACTGGAAATTAGGAGTAGCAGGAACTCCACAGAACGTGATAAAGGAAAACTTCTCAGGGGTACAACTCATCCGGAGGAAGGGTATTCCAAGCGCAGGGTGATAGAGAAAAAGAAAACTAGGGAGAAGAGAATCCTTTAGGTTATAAAGGCTGAGATACAGCATCCCCGGGACGGTTAAGATATGGATAAAAACTCGAAACCCTGGAAGAAGCGTGATCGTGGGTTGACCACGCAGCTGGGCCACCCCACACGTCCAACTTAAAAGGTCCCCGCCCTTTGGGGAGGTTAAAACCGATGCACACCAACCAAGGAAGGATTGCTCACAGGATGCGGTAGAGGCATTTCTGAAAACGTGGTTAAAGGCATGACCAAAACACATGGTTTTTCATTTAAGGAGGGTACCTCACCAATCATTTAATTAAACGCCATTAATGGGCTTTAAAACAGACTTAAAGGGGGTTAAAACATGGTGCACAAAACCAATTCGTGCAAAGGAGGTGCTACTGGAAAACCTGTGGAGAGGGCACCGGTAGGCCGAGCTACCGGTAGGCCGAGCTATCGGTAGGCTGAGCTACCGGTAGGCCGAGCCACCGGTAGGACGAGCCACCGGTATGCCGAGCCACTGGTAGGCCGAGCCACCGGTAGGCCGATCCACCGGTAGGCTGAGCCACCGGTAGGCCGAGCCACGGGTAGGCCGAGATACCGGTAGGCCGAGCTACTGGTAGGCCGAGCCACCGGTAGGCCGAGGCTACCGGTAGGCCGAGGCCACCGGTATGCCGAGTCTAGGGGTAGGCTGAGGCTACCGGTAGTCCGAGGCCACCGTTAGGAGTCTTAAGCTTCACCGAGAAGACAGGATGGCCTTCCAGACCACCCAGAACACCCCAAACATCATATTTTCACCAAGT
Source organism: Viscum album (assembly GCA_963277665.1). Classification (NCBI taxonomy): domain Eukaryota; kingdom Viridiplantae; phylum Streptophyta; class Magnoliopsida; order Santalales; family Viscaceae; genus Viscum; species Viscum album. Next base: position 786,325,990 of record OY728128.1, on the reverse strand, counting down.
AATGGACCCCAAAGCTCTGGGACATTACATCAAATACTTCTCCAACTATTATCATCCTCGATAATATAAGAACAAACCAGAAAGGAGAAAAGTGGGGTCCAAACAACCACCCTCTAAAGATACTTCTCAGGGGAAAACCCCTGAGTTGTTCAAAAGCTGGAACAGAACCCCTCTACATCCAAGAATACTCCCCCAAGAGTTATCAACCACAAACATTCACAACAAGCACAAGGATCACACTGTCCAACACCTGAGTCAGGGAGTCCCTTCCTACATGTCAAGATATTATCCACTTTGGGCGGCACAGACTCGCCCGCATGAGTTTAATCGCATCCACATTAATGCATCCTGATTAGAATTTAGGGAACAGATTATCTAATAGCTAAGCAAAACAATCATTTCATATATTAAAGCATAAGGTAAAACATCTCAACAAAACTCAGAACAACAATAACAACAAGGAAGTCAAAACAGCTCTATGTACTGAATGCGTAACTGGGCCTCCCGCTCCCAAGTGCTCTCCTCCAGGCCACCATGCCTCCACAACACATGAACCAAGGGGATGGTTCATCCATGGAGCACTTTCTTTTTTACGATCCTTGATCTTGATCAGTCTCTCTATGAAGGTCGCATCGTTTTCGACATCTAACTCTCCCCAATCGATGACGTGGGAGTCATAGTGTAGATATCGACGAAGCTGGGAGACGTGAAAGACATTGTGAACTTTCTCCAAATGAGGTGGCAACGCCAGCTGATACGCCACCTCACCAACTCATCCCAGCACCTTGAAAGGTCCAATGAACCTAGGGGAGAGCTTACTCCCCTTCCCAAACCTTCGCTACCCACGTCGAGGGGAAACCTTCAAGAACACATGATTTCCAACCTCGAACTCCAAGGGACTCCTCCTACGATCATCATAAGACTTCGGCCGGTCCTGGGCTACCTTCATCCTCTCATGCACGAGCTGAACCTTCTCAGTGGTGCCCTGCACCACTTCTGGACCAAGAACATCTGCTTCCCCAATATCTATCCAGCAAATGGGTGAACGACATGACCTTCCATACAAGGCCTCAAACGATGTCATTCCAATAGTGGAGTGGAAGGTATTGTTATAAGAAAACTCCACCAGAGGAAAGTGTCGTACCCATGATTCCCCAAAATCCAGAACACATGCCCGCAACATGTCTTCCAACGTCTGGATCATTCGTTCTATTTTCCCATCTATCTGAGGGTGGAAAGAAGTGCTAAGGCGTAGCTGGGTGCCAAAGACATGATGTAATCTCCTCCATAATCATGAGGTAAAACATGTGTCTCGATTGGAGACAATAGATCTCGGAATCCCGTGCAACCACACCACCTCATCGACATACTTCTGGGCTAAGGTGCTCACCGGACTCGACTTCTTAATCTCCAAGAAGTGTGCTGATTTTGTCAACCGATCCACCACTACCCAGATGGCATCATAGCCTCCCTGAGCCCTGGGTAGCCCTATGACAAAGTCCATCGAGATTTCATCCCACTTCCACTCGGGAACATCTAAAGGCTGTAATATCCCTCTAGGAAAATGGTGTTCAAACTCCACTTACTGACACACTAGGCACTTAGCCACAAACTCTGCCACTGCCCACTTTACCCCGGGCCACCAAAACTATCCCCTCAAGCCTTGGTACATCTTTGAGACCCCAGGATGTACCGCTAAATCCAAGCCATGGAACTCATGGAGAATACCTTTATGCATCATCTCCGAAACAAAAACCTTTTCACGGAAAAGCATCCAATGCTGACCATCCTCCGACCATCCCTCAGGAGCATTTCCATGATAAACACGATCTCACATTACTTCCACCTCCGAGTCCCCCCATTGAGACTCTTCCACCTACACCACTAAATAGGAAACTAAAGTCATCTGAAACAGACAAACTCTTCCACCTTCCACTCTTGCATCCAAATGAAAGGCCGCTAACTCTTCCATCGCTCTCCAAGCATCTGTAGATTCCCGAACCACTTCCTTCTACGATTTCCTGCTCAGGGAATCAGCCACAACATTACCCTTGCCCTCAGTATAAGAGATCTTAAAGTTGTAATATTGGAGGAACTCAAACCATCACTACTGCCGCAAGTTCAGATCCCGCTGGGAAAAGATATAGCACAAGCTCTTGTGATCTGAGAAGACCACAAAGTGCTCTCCGATGAGATAATTCCACCACAACTTCAGTGTGAACACCACAACTGCAAGCTCTAGATTGTGGGTGGCATAGTTACGTTCATGAGGATGTAACTGCCAAGACCCATAAGAGATCACTCCTCGCTGCTGCATCAGCACACATCCCAACCCAAGGCCAGATGCATCACATAACACTTCAAACAACACCCCTTCCTCTGGTAATCTGAGCACTAGATCACTAACCAACTTCTCCTTTTGGTAGCCAAAATCTGTCTAGAACTGGTCGCTCCACACAAAAGCCTGGTTCTTTCTAGTTAAAGCTGTCAACAGAACCACAATTCGAGAGAAGTAGGGAACAAAACTCCGGTAATAGCCTGCCAAACCCAGGAAACTACGAACTTCTGCCACATTCTTGGGTGCTGCCCATGAAAAGACTGCCTCGACCTTCGATGGGTCTACTGCTATTCCCTTCTAAGACACTATGTGTCCAAGAAAATGCACTTCTCATGTTAAGAACTTGCACTTAGGCAGTTTTCCATAAATATGGTGGTGTCGAAGGACTCCCAAAACTTCCCTAAGATGCCAAACATGCTCTTCCTCTAATCTTGAGTAGATAAGGATGTCTTCGATGAACAACACAATGAACTGGTCCAGAAACTCTCGGAAGATAGATTTTATGAGGTTCATGAACATATATGGTGTGTTTGTAATGCCAAACAGCATTACAACAAACTCAAAGTGGCCATATCTGCATCTGAAAGCCGTCTTCAGGATATCACCTTCCTTCACTCTCAACTGGTGGTATCCAGACCGCAGATCGATCTTAGAGAACCAAACTGCTCCCCTCAGTTGGTCAAAAAGATTGTCTATCCTCGGGAGGGGGTAACGATTCTTGAACATCACCTAATTCAACCTCTGGTAGTCTATTCACAGTCGTAGACTACCATCTACCTTCTTTACGAACAAAACTAGAGCACCCCACGGTGATACGCTGGGTCGAACAAAGCCCTTCTCCATCTGATCTTCAATCTGAATCCGCAACTCCCAAAACTCAGAAGGTGCCATCCGATAAGGATACATAGAGATCGGGCGAGCACCAGGCTATAAGTATATCCCAAAATCAACGTCACGTTAAGGGGGTAGAGTCACAACCTCATCGGGAAAGACATCAGGGAATTATCTTACGACATCTGGGACATCCATCATTCCTGCGTCCGCCGACTCCACTGACACCCCATCCATCATAGAAAGGACTGGCTCTACATGTCAACTCCCCACCTGATAACTATGCTCCCCAACAAAAGCCACATGCCATCCATCTTCGTTGCATAATTCGATCCTTCTCTGATAGAAGTCGATGATGGCATGCATGGAGAATAACCATTCGATGCCTAGAATGACATCGTATTGCTGCATCTGTAATGAAAGAAGGTCTCCAATGGACTGATGCGGTCCCAACATCAGTCTACATCCCCGGAAAAGGTAAGATACGCTGGTCTGATCCCCAACTGGTGTTCTCAACACTAGGGGCACAAAAAGTCTTTCAGCATCCAGACCTAGAGCGTGGGATAATCTGGGCATAACAAAGGAGTGTGAATCTCCCGAATCAAACAACGAAAAAACAAGAGTGCTGAATAAACTGACCGTACCTCGAATGACCTCTGGTCCCACTGGAGCTACTAACTCTGCGGCATTCAACTGTCCACGCCCAGCTCCTCTGCCTCACTGGTGTCGACCACCTCCCTGACCACACCCTGGTCGAGGTCCCTGAGGAGTACCCTGGTGTCGGTCTCCTTCTGTAAGGTCATCCCTCAGAGGGCTAGGGGCCTGCTGCTGCTGCTGGAAAGGCCTCACCGGCAACGGATGCTGCTGAGATGGGTTCTGAAACTGCCCACCTCCACCATGTGGAGCTCGAGTCAGACACCTACTCTGGACGTTCCTAAAAACTCCTCAAGAGAAACACTTCGGTATTGGCCCTGTGGAAAAGGGGCAAGGGCCAGAAGCTCAGGACTGGAACTGATGAGGCCTAAACCCTACTTTTCGAAACCTGGAAGGTCCTGTCGCTAGAGACCTTCTTCTGACCGCCTTCCCCTTTGATGAACTCAGCTGGTTCCCTTCTCATGGTGTACTTCCCTTCGAGTGCATCATCTCTACTATATTAGCCTTCTTCTGTACTGCTAGGTACGTCGGAAGAGTGAAGGGAGTGACCACGTACTGAAGAGAAGGACAGAGTGCCTCCTCTAACCGTCTTGCCCGAGACTCCTCATCCGGAAAGAGATCCGGGGCAAAGCGCAAGAGATCTTTGAACTTGATCCCTAGCTCCCTCACTGACATGCTTCCCTGCTGAAGGGAGAGCAACTCCTGTCTCTTATCACCCTTCGCCATAGAGGAGAGGAATTCCTCACAAAATTCCTTCTCGAAACTGGCCCAAGAAACCTCTGCCTCTATCTTCTCTCCCAGGAAAAGTGTCCACCACTGACGTGTTGCTCCTCTCAGCTGACTGACGGCCAACAGAACCCAGTACTCCCTCGGATCACGGATCAAAGAGAAGGTGATGGCTAGATCCTCGAGCCATACCTCCGTTACTGAGTCAGAAACGTAGCCCTCGTACTTCTAGAGGGTTTGTCGCTGGAAGGAGCGTAGAGTCCTATTCCACAAGTCGTCCTCCTCATCTCAGTCAATCCTCTGCTGGTCAACTGCCTCGATCTGCTGGGCCTCAACCGCTCAAGTCACTTGTGGAAAATGTATGGGTTCCATAGCTGCAAGGTAAACAAATAATGCCTGAGCCTGAGTCGTAAGGGAAATTATTATTATTATTATTAAATTTTTCTCCCCCAAGGTTCCCCAAATTAATTAAAACACAATCATTATAATGCATGTACCTTCCCTAGGGTCTCTACCCTGCAAGAAATGTAGTCTCACTTGGTTGTTTGATAGGATCAGAGTCCTTGCATTGGATCACAGGGGGCCCTAAAATCCTGTGTCCTAGCCGGTCCTCCCTAGTCTATTTCAAGAACCAAGATCACCTAACATTGTTTCCATAACATCCCATGCAATCCTCACTGTGCCTAACTCTAGACTCCATCCTATCCCTCAACCTTTCCTCTGATACCATTATATCACGACCTGCCTTCACCGAAAGAAGGGAAGGGACAAAAGATTGCCAATCCCTTCCTTCTTTAAGTTGAAGGAGAGATAATGAACCCTAAGTCCCACCTCCAGTAGGCCCCGAAGTGGCGACTAGAACCAAGGGTATAACATTTTTACAATATGGGATGAATTGCCCTTTTTTTAGTTAACCAAGATTGGGAGAAAGAATGAGTCAACACCAAGTACCAAAAAGTATAGAAAAATCAAGTAAAAGCCAAAATACATTCATGTTTAATAATAAAACTAAACAAAGTACAAGGACTCCAAAGTACAATACCCAACAGAAAAGGAAAAAGGCTAAGCAGAATCCAACAACGACCAACTACAACTCTAACGTCCAGACTAGTAAGGTCCCACACGGCCTCCGAAGCCCTCCTGGAAACCTGAAAGTAAATTTAGGGTGAGAATACAAAGTATACTCAGTAGGAAAACCTAAAGCTCTCATGAACAAGTGGGGAGACGTACTAAAGTCCCGTGAGAATCAGAAGAAACATCATCTATCAAGGAATCTATCCATCCCACCTCACTGGCCACACTCACCAAATAACACAAGCAGTAAGGTAATAGAAAGAAAAAAACATTTGGGTACCCCACACCACTATTTCCCCCACTAGTTAGCTGCTCATCCCTAAAGGCAAACGTCCTAATGCTACCATGATCTTCATGCCCGTACACACCTGGGCCTCACCACCATCCACATCCCTGCCCGCACACACCTAGGCCTCATCACCACACATCCCTGCCCGCACACACCTGGGCCTCATCCCAAAGACACCGGGGAAAACAAACCTACCCGAAGAGTCCTGGGCTAACAACACACTAATCGAAACCTACCCGAATAATCTTGGGTCTAAGGTCATCTACAGCCATCACAGCCTAGGGAAGAGGGAGCACGAATGCAAGTAACTAGGGGGAAACACCCTTCCCCATGAGATGGGGTGTCCAAAACTAAGTGCCCAATGTGGGTGGGGTGCAACTAAACACAAAACATACAGTTACACATATATATACCAACACATAGCCCAACCTATAACTCCTCAATAGATACAAGAAGGTGCCCCAAGAGCTGCTGCCTCAGAAAATGGGCACACAACAAACAGTTCCATGTTTCCCTATTCATGTTATCATTTCATAACAGTTCAGTATAAGTTATTACCTTCACTACTGGGAAAATAATAGGCACAATCAAAGAAGAAACAATAATAAATCAGGAAGGAAAACTATCAGGTAATTTAAGCATTCACACCCGGTTCTCTTGTAAATTCACAACAACTAGGGATCAAGTGAGATCCCTCGAAGTACTGAAAAAAAACAAACCCTGAGACACAGCCCCATGTCCCCAAAATCTAGGAGCCAATGGTTTCTCAACAACAGAGGATCCCACCCAAATTCGTGTCATAGCAGAGAAACCATACAACCTCAGATTCACAACCAGCAAAAGTATAACAACATGGGATCCCATCCCCACCCATATCACCCGAGAAATCTAAGCCCCCATCCAAGAAAACCATAAAGTCACCCGTAAAAAGCCCGTGAAATAAAACAACCAAACCACTACCACCAACACAAGGCAGGCCCTTGCAGGTATTTTTATATTTAAAAGATTTAACACACTCCATGGTTTCAATTCCACTGGGCTTTAACTGGAGTTATCACAGAACATGGTTGATCCCGGTGCTTTCAATTTATTTAACCGAGTATACGTAATTAACCAATTCCATGTTATGTTTATTTAAACATCCAGGAGCACTGAGGTTCATTAGTGCACAGAGAAAGACCACCAACGACCATGATTTTTAGTGAGCATAGGCCCGTATAATTCACAACACATATCAACATAAACGAGTACAACATAACATCGATCACACCCCCTTTCCTTCTTTAGAGGTCCGTTCATTATCTTCATTAAGTTTGGTTTCATAAATTTCCACAGAGACAAAAGCATACGCACCCCGCATGATGCACAGAAAAGAGAGACGAAGGATAAAATCTATACCTGATTGATCAAGGATAGACGTTAAGTCCCCGCATGGAAACTGGAAATTAGGAGTAGCAGGAACTCCACGGAATGCGATCAAGGAAAACTTCGTGGGGGTACAACTCATCCGAAGGAAGGGTATTCCGAGCGTAGGGTGATAGAGAAAAAGAAACCTAGGGAGAAGAGAAGACTTTAGGTTATAAAGGCTGAGATACAGCATCCCCGGGATGGTTAAGATATGGAGAAAAACTCGAAACCCTGGAAGAAGCGGGATCGTGGGTTGACCACGTGGCTGGGCCACCCCACACGTCCAACTTAAAAGGTCCCCGCCCTTCAGGGTGGTTAAAACCGACGCACACCAACCAAGGAAGGACTGCTCACAGGATGCGGTAGAGGCATTTCTGAAAACGTGGTTAAAGGCATGACCAAAATGCATGGTTTTTCATTTAAGGAGGGTACCTCACCAATCATTTAATTAAATGCCATTAATGGGCTTGAAAAAAGACTTAAAGGGGGTCAAAACATGGTGTACAAACCAATTCGCGCAAAGGAGGAGCTACTGGAAAACCCATGGAGAGGTCACCGGTAGGCTAGGTCTACTGGTAGACCAAGCTACCGGTTGGCTGAGGCTATGGGTAGGCCGAGCTACCGGTAGGTCGAGCTACGGGTAGGCTGAGGCCACCGGTAGGTCGAGCTACCGGTAGGTTGAGCGAGCGGTAGTCCGAGCGACCGGTAGGCCGAGCCACCAGTAGGCCGAGCCACCGGTAGTCCAAGCCACCGGTAGGCTGATCCCCTGGTAGGCTGAGCTACCAGTAGGCCATGCGACCGGTAGGCTGTGCGACCGGTAGGCCGATATACTAGTAGGCCGATGCGACCGGTAGGCCGAACCACTGGTAGGCCGAGCCACTGATAGGCCGAGCTACCGGTAGGCCAAGCGACCGGTAGGCCGAGGCCACCGTTAGGAGTCTTAAGCTTCACCGAGAAGCCGGGATGGCCTTCCAGACCACCCAGAACACCCCAAACATCAAATTTTCACCAAGTAATGGACTCCAAATCTCCGATCCATTACAGTCCCTCTACCCAAGGAGTATTTACACAAGAGGAAATTCAATTCATGACACCTCTAATGCCCAATATTTAAAAACTATGCCCAAAAACTAAATTCAAGGTAATAAAATCAATTAAAAATTAAGGTTAAGTTAGATGTAAAACTACATTTTATGGAGTTGTACCTAGAATGTAATGAAAGGATTTATCTCAAAGAAGCAATTTAATAGTTAAACTAAAACATTCACATTCATAATATAAACTATTTATAACTATGAATAAAGTAGGGAATAAAATTTATATAAATTAACAATTAAAATATTTAAACATGAGATCACCATTTTAAAGTGTTCATAAATAAAATATAACTACAAACCCTTTTATAAATCAACTAACATTATATACATTCCATAATATTGAATATAAACTCTTTTATACTCAATCAAATTTGAAATATTTCATATGATTTTTTATATGGAACTTCAAGTTATTATTTAAACCTTTGATCAAATAAATAATCAAAGTTTTTTTTTGATTTAGTTTAAATAATATACTGAAATAATATATTTAAATAAGGCCCCCTTTTAATTTAAACAATTTCAAATTAATTATTTATAAAAAATTCATAATTATAAATATAAATGACTAATATATTTTGACTTTATTTATGAGATTTATAAACTCTTTTATAATTCATTTTTATAATATTTAAGTAATAAATTTATTTAAGGATTATAAATATTCCATATAATTTTAGGTAAAAAGGTTTTAATAGCCTTTATTATGATTTTTAACATTTATAAATTATATTAATGTGAAAAAGTATATTCATAAAACTAACTCTTTAATATTAGAATAAATATCTATAATAAATGTTTCAAAAAAAATTTAATACATTAACCATAAAGATTTTATAGTTAATTAATTTATAAAACCCCTTTTATAAATTTTACAACCTTCCATAAAACCTTTTCATTATTTATAAATATTTATAAATATGACAACCCATATCTTTAATACAATTTATTTCATGATTTAGTGCATACATATACACTTAATATAACCATAGAAGATCATAAGGCCTAGTGTCTTTGGGTAATTAGGTATATAGAATAAAAAATTGAAATAGAAATACAAAGACATAAACTAATACTCTATAACAAGACCTTAAATTTCTTCAATCTTCTAAAATTGCATAGGATAACTAGGGAACATACATAAGAAAGGGGTGATATATAAATCTCAGTATGGGAATAATCAAATCATAACATGATAAAAGTAATACGTGTGAGTCAATAGGTATATCAAGGTAACATAATATGGATGAGAATCATAAACTTGAACATCGATGCATGATATATGATGATAACATAAAGGTAACATGGGAATGTGGCAACAATATAAAACCTGTCATCATAAGAATAAGTCAAGTATAAACACCAAGTCATTATAAAATAGTGTTCTTAGGATAAGCTCCCATGAAAAATAAATGGAATATCATGAGATAAAATCATTACCCAATTCATTGGAGGGTTATATAATTTCAGGCCCACCCGTCACATTCATATCATGTATATGCATAAATGTGCCACATAGATCATAAAAAATAAGAATGAATTTCATCACTCCTAATACCATTATTAAGTAGTATAAGTTATATACATGTAATTCCCCCATAAATGAAGTATATTTATGCTTATTTTAATTCCCTTGAGTGGAAATGGGGATGAGTATTTGTAGGATCGAAATGATTATGTAGATGCTCAATATACAAGAGGGGGGGGGGGGGGTTAATTGTACACTTTAAAAATTCCTTTGGAACATTTAAAGTTGTCAGTGTTTAACAAGGTTAAACAACATAGATTCAAAAAACCTCTAGTTCTACACACTTTCTTGATTCCAGAAATATGATTCCAAGAATGCAATTCGAGAAAAGTGAATCCAAAAAGGAAATTAAATCAAAAGATCACAAAGATGAAGATTCTACCTTAAAGTGTATAGAATCTTACTAAATCAGAGTATACAAGAGTAAGGAAGTATAAGATATTTATACTTTCCTTGACAAAAAAATGCAGTGGAAAACTTGAAACAAACAAGTAACAAGTAGTAAATATTTTAACCCAAATAGAAGGGTATCCAAAAACCTTGGATAAGGGTACCTTAATTTATACTTTCAAGAAAGTCTGTCTTACCCACACCAGGGTAAGCCCTTGATACGAAGATCGGAGTATGTCTTGCTATCCCCACAAACACTCAACTTCAAGGTAGTTGGAACCTCTGTCTTCCTTAGCAAGCAAGTCCTCAAGCTTTAAGGTAGTCGACACCTCTATATTCCTATCCCCGGAAGTCCTCGAATGTACTCATCAACATTCAGAGTCACACGAAGAGATTCCAAACAAGAAGTTCAGTACGCACTAGGCATGAGAGTCTCTCTCTAGAAATCACTTCAGCATCATGTAATCTCTATATTTGTAGAATAGTAATGAGCTCGTTCAAATGAGCTCCTATTTATAGGCACATATTCAACAGTCGACTCCCTCCTCCAATGGTCAAATTTTTCCTTAAATCTTGGAGGGACCTGTACACGTGTCACTCATACAATGGTTAGTTAGTAACTAAATGTACGACATTGTTTTATAACAAAAAAAGTGCAAACAAAATATGGTTACTTACCCAAAATCATTTTTCATAATGTAAGGAAAAATGAAAGTTTGGAGTCTAACCAAAAATAGGATTCGGAGTCTAAGCAAATGATATTCCAAGTCTATAAAACATGGATACTCGTATTCTGTTTTTCAAAGAATTCAGAGTTTAGAATTCTATAGACTTTGGAGTCTAAACTCATAGGAATTAGTAATCAGAATTCAGAGTCTAAATTCATAAGAATTCGTATTCATAATTCAAAGTATGAATTCATAATAGTTCGGGGTCTGAACTCATTAGAATTCATAACCTGAATTCATAACTGGAATTCATATCCTGAATTTGGAGTCGAACTTCATAAAAGTTCATAACCAGAATTCGTAGTCGAACTTCATAAAAGTTCTTAACCAGAATTCATAGTTGAACTTCATAAAAGTTCATAACCAGAATTCATAGTCAAACTTCATAAAAGTTCATAGTCATAATTCATAGTCGAACTTTATAAAAGTTTGTAGTCAGAATTAGTAGTCGAACTTCATAAAAGTTCGTAATCGAAATTCGGAGTCGAAAACAGAATGCTCTTTATCTAGTGTTATATTATTCTTAGGTTTTAGATATAAAACCTAATTTTACACTTGGAAAAGATAATGAACAATGAAAAACCTAGTAAGAATAAATTTCTTTGGGGAGGGAAAATTTTCCTTATAGAAGTAAAATACAGGGTAAAATGAAATTTGCCTTAAGATAAGGTGTTTGTGATTTTCAAAACAAGGATGGATGGTAAATTCATAAGGAGACCTTATTGACTTAACAATATTCCCAAAACATGAAGGAATGGAAAATTCATAAGGAAAACCTTATTGACTCAACAATATTCACATCACAATTTTTTGGTTTGAAAAAATTACAGGATAATTTCAGCAACATAACGGGGTATATAAAGATTCATGGAAGGGTTTAATGAAAGTGAAATGGGTATTTAATCAATTTAAATGATAATTAATGTAATAGTTATGTGTTAAAACATATCCCAACAATGGAATCAAAATACATAATATAAAGAGGGTTTTGAATAAATAGAAGAAGGGGAGGATCCCTTACCTTGAGAGGGTGCTTCTAAAAGTTATGTTAGACCTTCTTAAGGGACCGGGGGAACCTAATGAGGGATATATAGAATTAATGGAAGAGTAAATTATTTATCCAATGGTATTTAGTTAAGATTAATGGGAGGTTGGGTCAGTTTTTAGAGTGAAAGAGAGGAGAATTATTTATTAATTTCTAAACTTAGGTTTTGGACTATATATAATAATATAATTCAAAACATAAGATATACCATGGTTTTTGACCATGGTTTATACCAAGGATGAGTGTATTTAATTATTTTATATTTTTACAAACCAAAATACTTAAAATAATACCCTTGGTGATGTGGAAGTGATTCATTTTATAAATAATTGATTTTAAAACCTTAAAATATAATATAGGTTTTGGAGGATTCATTAAGGGTTTATAAAATTAATAAAATAACTTCAAAACACATTATTTTAAAGGGTAAAAATAATATTGGTCATGGATACTATTTATAGTATTTATTACATCACTTTTTGTTATTTATTATGTTATAATACATACTATATAATTATACCATATTTAGTTTTTTACCCAAAATTTTGAATGTCTTAGAAAATTATAAAAAATTAACCATTGGATAATTTCAAGATTATAATTTCAAAAATAATATTTATTTTATCAAAATAATTATCTAAATATTATAATTTACAGTTTTAAATAAAAAATCCCCATTTATTAAAAAATACTAGTTTTTTTGACAATAACAGTTTTCTGACCCTTATAAAAATTACATTTGACTTTGTAAAATCATTTAATAATTAATATTTAATAAATATTATTTAATAATAATATTTTATTAAAATATAATTTATTTATAAATAATTCTTTAATTTATCAAAAGTAGTTTCTTGATTGAAACCATATATTTCCCAAAAATACAATTTGCATTTCATTGTATCAAAATCTAATTTTTATCAAACTTATTAGTTAATAATTATAAAGTAATAAAAGATAAATATAATAATTATTTAATTAAAAATAAAAATAGAAAAATTCATACTATTAGGGTCTAGTTATATATCACTTTATCACACCTATGAATCCCCTAAGGGAAAGGTTTGCGATGGTGAGATTTTCTTTGGGTAGTTTGACAAACATGGTTTGGGCCGTGATCACGATGAGCTTGAACTTATCCCATAAACCCTTTCAACCATTCTTTAGTTATTTAATATAATCTTTGGATGGTCAAGGTAAAATCCTAGTGATGAAATCTCCCTTGGAAGCTCTGATAAATGGGCTTCAAAGGGTATGACCCTACTAGTCAAGGACATCACTTCCTTTGTCTTTGAAAATTGGATTTATCATAACCCTTAATATATAATAATAATAATGATTAATTTATAGTGAATATATTATTAATGGTTATGTTTCTTAATAGAATTTTAAATATAAAAGGATATAACTTATAATATACCAAAGTCCAAAGTAGGGCATGTGTTTTTTAAAATTTCATTTCTTAATAAGGAATTTACTCATTTAAAAAGGAAATTTAATCTATAAATGTTTAGGTCATTACATTATTCCCCCATTCATAAATTTCACCCTTTTAATTTCATTCATACACTAAAATAGATGATGGTACTTTTGTTTCATCACCTCATCTATTTCCCAAGTTTTTCCCTCAAACTTGTTGTTACACCATAATAGTTTGATCGGGTGAGTTGTCTTGTTTCATAGAATCTTGTCCCCATAATCTAATATCTTCACTAGATTCTCCTGATATGAAATATTATTATTCAATGGTACCACATATATGTTTATTATATATGAGGGATCTGGTATGTACTTACATAAGAGTGATACATGGAAAACATCATTCACTTGAGATTGGTTAGGTGGAAGTGCTAGTAGATAGGCCGACACTCCGATGCGATCAATGATCTCAAAAGGGGAAAATGTATCTTGGAATAAGTTTTACTTTCTTCCCAAATCTCATAACTTTATTCCATGATTATATTCAAAGGAACACATTATCTTCAACCTCAAACTCCAAGTCTCATCGATGATTTTCTACAAAATTTTTCTATCAACTTTGTGCAGATTTAATATGACACTGAATGGTTTGAATATTATATGTCATTTATTAGATAAGATCAGGTCCCATTATATTCTTCTCTCCAATTCATACTATCATGTTTGAGTCTAAAAACTTTTCCCATAAAGAGACTCATATGGTTCCATTTTAATTCTATAATGGAAACTTTTATTATATGAGAACTCCACTAGGGGAAGGTATTGATCCCAACATCCTTGGAAATCCATTCAATGTGATCTTAGAATATCATATAGATTTTGAATGGTTATATCATAATGATTCTCTATAACCTCATAGTAAATCTCAGATATCGATCAGATAAAATAGAGAGTATAACTCCATGCATTCTTTCTACTTCCCTTATATATATCATGGATAGTCGGTCAAGATAAAAATATTCCTTGATAATAATTAAAAGCATCAAATTTTTAAAGAGAATGACTACCACACAGATGGTGTTATTTCCATTGGAGGTTCTGGGGAGTCCAATGTTTAAATCCATGGTTATGTTTTCCAAATTTCAAACTAGTTTGAGAAATTATTTCATCTTACCCATAGAATTATATCATTCATACTTTACTCGTTGTCTTACCAAGCATTATGATACAAATTATACAATCTCCCTCTTCATGTTATCCCACCAATTTTTTTGCTTCAAATCTCTATATATATCATTTATTCCTAGATGAATAGAGAAGGATGAGATATTTGCATCATCTAGAAGTTCCATATTTAGTTATGGTTTTTATGGGACACATATCCAAGTTCCAAACCTTATAACTTCATCATTAGAAAAATTGAACTCCAAAATATTTTCTACATATTTCTATAGAACCTCATCATCCTTCTAAGCCTCCTTGATCCCCTCAATAATTGATGTTTGAGAAGTCATTTGATCAAGGTAGGATGAAGATACTTTTACTATTACTATGTCCATCCTTTTCATGAAAAATAATATTATATCCCTTATAATCCTCATTATGGATAAAGTTACAAGATCCCCTCTACCCAGAGTATCTGGTAATTTTTCACCTTCCTAGGATGGTAATGGAATGAATACTAATAATACTTGATTATCTCTGTCCACCTTCGTTGCCTCATATTGAGATCCTTTTGTGTAAATATATACTTGTGGTTTTTATGATCCATATATATGTCATATTTCTCCTTGTAGAGATAATATAGACAAATATTTAGTGCAAATATCACTACAACCAATTATAGATCATGTGTTGGTTAGTTCTTCTCATGGATATTTATTTAGTAGGAGGTATAGGATGTCAATTTTTTAATCTTTCATGAGTACACTACCCAATAATTTTTTGGACGCATCACTGTATATCACAAATCCTTTCCCAATGGTGGGTAATGTGAGAAAAGGTGCGGAGATTAGACTTTTTATCTCTTAAAACATTTCCTCACATGAATCATTCCACACAATCTTTACCCCTTCTGATTTAGCTTAGTCAGTGGACTTGAAAATAAGGAGACTTTTCATAGAAATTGACCATAGTACCCAGATAATCCAAGAAAACTATACGTTTCTATCATAGAGGTTGGTCTAGCCTATCCTTCAATTTCTTTTATTTTTTAATGATCCATAAATATCCATTTTTTTGGTGATAACATACCCCATTAATGTCACTTGATCCATCAAAAACCCACATTTACTATACTTTGCATATATCTTTTCTGTTTGCAAGGTCTTCAGTAAAACATCTAAATGCTTCTCATACCCTAATTTCTATTAGAGTAGATAAGAATATCATCTGTAAATATTACCACAAAATTTTCAAGGTAATCCCTAAATAATCTATTCATTAAATACGTGAAGATTTTTGGAGCATTAGTGAGTCCAAATAGAATCACTATGAAATCATAATTCCCATAACTTGTATAAAAAGTAGCCTTGGGGATATCCACATTATTAAAATTTAATTGATAATATACTAACCAAATATCCACCTTAGAGAAGTACTGAGATCTACCTAGCTAATCAAACAAGTCATAAATCCATAGAAGATGATAATTGTTCTTTATATTGATTTTTTGAGCTCAGGATAATCAATGAAGAGGTGCATTGACCCATACTTATTCATGATGAGGAGGATTGATGCACCCCATGGTGAAGTACTTGGGCATATAAAGACTTTATCTAGATTCTCCTATAGTTTATTCTTTATCTTATCAAGTTTAAAAATGGCCATTATATATGGAGTTTTAGAAATTGGAAAATATCAGGGTATAAATTTGATTGAGAACCCAACCTCTCAGCTTGAAGTAAGACTATGTAATCCTTTGAGAAAAACATCGAGGGATTCCATTATAATGGTAATGTCATTAAGGATCATATTTTCTTTAGTCTCAATCATTTTATCTAGATATTATTTCTCATAAGACAATAGTATCCATGCTTGAGATGATGATACCCAATGAAATTCACCCTCCTCCTTACACTTGTATTGAATTAAAGGATGATTTTTGATATAGAGGGTGATTTTATTCTCTTGGAAATTTATGTTGGATCTATAAAAGTAAAGATAATCCATGCTTAGAATAACATCAAATTCCACTAAAGAGAGTATCAAAAGGTTTTTTTGGGAAATTCAGCACAAAAATTTTAATAGGGAAGGAGTTATATACTTGGGATGAAATAATTTCCTCATTTTCCATATTCACCTATAGCTCTACTTATATGTTTTGCAATGTTGTTTGAATAGTTCTACTAAACTTGTACGACATGATGAAATGTATAAAACTATAATAAAATAGTTTGTTCACTATCCTTGAATGAATAACTATAATACCTGTCACCATTTTGTTGTTGGGATCCACCTCAACAGTTGTGATGGAATAAGATTTCCCTTTCTTTATAAGATATGTATGTGTTTATTATCAGTTTTCATAAAAAACCCTTGGATTATTGCATTTATTATCATAGTGTCCTTGTTCCTTATATTTGAAACATTAGACAATAGGTTAAGGGTTTAATAGATCATTACTTTATTCCATCACATTGGTGGGTTTATCCCACTAGAAATTGCTATCTAGGTTCCCTTCTTTCCCACAAAAAAATAATTTCCTTGTACCCTTTATGAAATTTTTAGGATGCTTCTTCCCACATTTTTTATAAGTGGGATATTGAACTTTCTTTCCCCCAGTTACTTTTCTATCATTTCACCAAAATTAAAATCCATTATTTTCTTCTTATATCCAGACCCATGAGACCCTTTAGATTCATTGATATCTATTTTGACTTTGAAATAATATTATACAATTTCCTTATAGATGTAAAAGTCTCAAATTATGAAATATTTTTATAGACTCAACTTTATCCCACCAAATAAGTGGTAAAATTTACTTCTAGGTTCAATGAAAAAGTAGTATGTGTATTATGAAAGTCTTGTTAAGTTAACCTAATATTCCATAATGGATTCATCATCCTTTTATTTGAGGATAAGGAAATACCTCTCCATTTTAAGTCAGAGAGTGAGAGAAAAATATTTATCAAAATCAATTTTACAGAATTCATTCCACTCCATTGTTTTGATCCCCTCCTTAGGATTCATATTTTTGATCAACATACACCATTGATTAATTTCTCCCTCTATATGATGAATAGACAATATAACCTTCTTTTTTTAGAGAATTTAAGAATGGAGAAGATATTTTCAATGGATTTGATCCATTGTCTTGTGATTAAAGGATCATAAGATCCAATAAAATTTAGTGGCCTTTGTCACATAAAGGTCTCAATTAAAACTTGCACTTTATTAGGGGGAGCGGGTTTTTCTACAGATTCAAGTTTCTATTCAAAACCTGAGTTACTTGAGAAATTATTTCCATGAAGTTCTCGACTCCTGCTCCCATCGGGTTGGGAATCTCATCCGGGTAGTTAGCACATTTCTCATCACACTATCTGTTGACTCAGTTCCTATAATTTCAATCCATTGACTAAAATAAAGGTAAAATTAGGGATGAATTTTTTTAAAATATTAAATATTAAATGAGAAACCATGAACATTAAATGGATAAATAATAAATGATATATATTCCTTAACCTATGAATTTATAGGTTTCAATAAAAGTTATCCATGATATATTTTCTAACATAAAGTCTTATGGAAATTTTTGTCCCCTTAATAATAGTTTGTAATGATATTGAAAATTTACTAAAGCATATACCTCAGGTGTGTCAAAATAGGTGTATAATAAGGGTTCTCTTTCATGCACCAGGTAATGATTGAGTCCATCTCAACGCTCCCTTTTCAGTGTTATTTCCCCTAGGTACAAATGTTCCAAAGTCACATCCACTTATATTAAACCACTTACTCTATAATTTAATTTTTTTAGGGTTTCTTTATTATATTAATCCTTATACCTGAGGCTTTCACTATAGTTTTCTAATCCTAATCCTAAAAAATAACTATAATTTTCCATAATACCAACTATGACAACCTATATCTTTCATATAATTTATTTCATGATTTATTTCATAAAGATACAATTAATACAACCCCATAAGTTTGTGAGGCCTAGTGTATTTGGGTAATTAGGTACATAAAATAACATAATGAAATTGAAATACAAATACATAAGCTAAAACTTCATAATATGCCCTTAAATTTCCCTGATCTTCTAAAATTGCATGGGATAACTTGGGAACATATATAAGGGGTGAACTATAGAGAATAATAAGGGAATAATAAAATTATAACATGATAAAAGTAACGAATAAAAGTAATTAGGTATACCAAGGTAACATAATTGGGTTTATAATCATAAACTTGAACATCAAAGCATGATATAATATTATAACATAAATGAAACATGGGAATGTGGAGACAACAGAAAACATGACATAATAAACATAATTCAGGAAAAAACTAAGAAATAATTACATATGTTTCTTAGGATAACCTCTAATTCACCATAAATTACATATAATGAGATAAAAATATTACCCAATGCATTGGAGGGCTATATAATTCTGGTCACACCCATCACATTCATCTCATGTACATGCATAAGTGTACCACAAAAATCAAACAACATAATAATGAATTTCATAACTTTTAATCTCATGATTAAGTATATTGGGATAAATATATGTAACTAACAAATAAATGAAGGATAGGTAACCCTAGGTGAATTTACTTGAGTGGAAATGGGGATGGGTATTCACTTCACAAATGTTTAGCATGAAAAAATCACAAGATAATTTCAGCACCTTAACGGGGGTACATTATGATTGATGGAAGGGTTTAATGAGAGTGAAATGGATATATAATCACTTTTAAATCATAAGGATAATAATAGGTATGTGTAAAAACATATTACAACATAAATAATTGGGAATCAAAAGGTATAATATAAAGAAGGTGCTTGTATAAATAGGAGAAGAAGAGGATCCCTTACCTTAAGAGGGAGCATCTAAAAGATTAAGAGGATCTTAATAAGATCATGGGGTACCTTTGGAGGGACATAGATAGGTAAGGGATAATAAATTCATGCTATAATGGTTTTGAGTTAAGATTAATTTAAGGTTGGGTGGGTTTTTATTACAAAAGAGAGGATAATTCTTTATTAATTTCTAAACTTAGGATTTGGACTCTATATGATAAATTAATCCAAAGTACAAACCATAAAACGGGTTTTAATGATGGTTTCTACCAAATAGGAGTGGATTTAATTATTTTACAAGGATAATAATCTAAATCATTAAAATAATACCCTTGGTGATGTGAAAGTGAGTCATGTTTATGAAGAATTGACTTTAAAACATTAAAATATAATATAGGTTTTGGAGGATTCATTAAGGGTTTATAAAATTAATAAAATAAATTAAAATCACATTATTTTAAATTTAAAACATTGTTTTGATTATGGATACTATTTATAGTATTTATTACTACAATTTTAGGCTTTTATTATGTCATAATACATATCGTATAATTATACCGCATTTAAGTTTTACAAATTTTTTTGACTATTTTAGAAAATTATGAAAAATTCACCATTAGATAATTATGATGTTATAATTTCAAAAATTATATTTATTTTATCAAAAAAATTATATAAATATGAGAATTTTTTAATTTTAAATTAAAATTCCCCATTTATTGAAAAATACTAGTTTTTTTGACGATAATAGTTTTTAGACCCTTATAAAAATTACACGTGACTTCATAAAATTATATCATAAATGATATTTAATAAATATTATTTATAATAATATTTTATCAAACTATCATTTTCTTCCAAAAAATATTTAATTTATCAAAAAGAGTGTCTTGATTAAAAATATACATTTCCCAAGAATACAATTTGTGTTTCATCATATCCAAATCTAATTTTTATTAAACTTATTATCTAATAATTATAAAGTAATAAAATATAAATGTAATAATTATTTTATTAAAAATAAAAATATTAAAATTCATACTGTTAGGGTCTAGATACACAACCCTTTATTATACCAATTTATTCCCCAAGGGCAAGGTGTGTGATAATGATATTTTCTTAGGATGGTTCGGTGAACATGGATTAGTCCATAATCTTAATAATCATGAACTTCTCCCACAAATGGTTTCACTTATGCTTTAGTTATTGAATCTTGGTTTCATATTAGTCAAGGGAAAATCCCAGTGATGCTATATATCTTGAAATCCCTAATAAATAAGCTTCATAGGGCATGATCCTAATAGTTGAGGCCATCAATTCCTTTATCTGTGTTAATTAGATTTATCATAACCCTTAATACATACTAATCATAAAAATTACTATAAAATTTCGAAATAATCAATGATTATGATACTTAATGGTCTTTTAAATTTGGAAAGATATAACATATACCAGTCTAAAAACACAAGTAGTGCATGTGTTTTCTATACTTTCATTTCTTAATAAGGAATTTAATCGTTTAAAAAGATAATTTCATTTATAAATGTTTGGGTTGCTACAAAAAATAATATAATTCAATTCTTCATTGAATTTTCTTTATAAATAAACAATTTATTTATATACCAAAATATTTTTGAAAATTACTTAAAATAAGGCCCCTTTTAATTTGAACAACTTCAAACTAATTATTTATGAATGATTCATAATTTCAAATATAAAATTATTTATATTTTTTCCTTACTTTATAATTTATAACCTTTTATAAATTACCCCTTATGATTCTTAAATAAACATTTTATTTCTAGTTCACAATGTATATAAAATAATTTCATAAAATATATTTCAAATATAAACATTTAATATTTTGAATATTTTTTTTTCTGATAAATGTTTCATAAGAATTTACATAATTTATTATAAAAAATTTATAATTAATTAATTTATAAACCTTTTATAAATTAAAATATTCCTAAAATACCATCTACTCTGATTTATAAACAATTTATAAACCATATGTACTTGAAAAATATTTATCAATTAACTATAAACATTTTATAGTTAATTAATTTATAAAACACTCATATATTTTTTTATTTATTAAAAATTTATAAATAATATAATTCAATTAATAATTTAATTCTTTTGATTAAAATAAATAATTTAATTATTTTTCATAAATGAGAGTGATAAATATGAACTTTTCATATTTGAAAAAGGATAATAAGACAAATTTTACTAATCCAACATTATTAATGTTATTCCCATTTTATAAACTATTTTTTAAACATGAATAACATAAATAATTAAAATAAACATTTTATTTAATCATTAAAAATAAATATAAAATTTTATAATTATTTATAGGCTTGAAAAATCCCATTTCACAATTTGTAAAATGTGTTGTTCATAAAATAATAAAATGAACATGTTGATTCATTGAAGAAGCCTACACTTTGATACCATTATTTGTTTTTCATTGTCTACTGAAAAACCCAAATATATAAAATAAATCTTTTACATAATCAACTTGAAAAAATGAAGAAAAAAATGTGCATACTTAGATATCCAATGCCATAATCACCAATGATTTTGATTGATGAAGATCACTGGAGTATCAAACAAATGCTTCTTACATTCGAGATATTATACTAGGCTACGAATCTTGATCTTAATTGGTTGATTTTTGTATACTTGAAGAGGTGCAAGTGTCTTCTCTAAGGGCGACGAACAAGATATAAGAAGAGAGAGGTTTTCCCAAAAAAGTAATGTTTTTAACAGGAGGGATCACATCTCTTTATACAACCATCCATGATAAATGAAACATGTTTTCCATATTCAAATTATCCATATACATTTTTCTAATTATCATCAATTCATTGAATCTGATTTAATGAATATTCAATCCATTCAATCCATTCATAATGGATTATTATCAGTGAAATTGTGTGGAAGTTAAATTAACCTAAATTAAATATTCCATTAATTATTTTGGGGCATATTCAATAGAATATACCTTTCTTGATTATTTTTTATAATCGGGGGATTACATATTTTTTTTTTGTTTTTATAACATTGAGAAATATGACCACACTATAATAAATCAATGATTAAAAAGCACTGACCTTTATCAAATTTTTTTTAGTTATGATAAATCATACCATTTCTCAGTTCCTTTTTAGTGATAAAAAAGGGTTACAATTATTAACACTAAAAATGCACTGAGAAATATACCATTTATCACTAATTTTTTTATATCTCTAATATAGGATTCACTTCTTATTACCCTAACCGAATTCCTCCTTCCATTCCATCTTCTCTACAGGCATAATTGGACGATCACTACTAAAAAATCATTGCTTTTCAGAAAATTTCCTACCTCAAATCACTTTTCAATATCTGATATTTGAATCTTATTTATTTTTTATTTGGCTGTATTATTTTTCTATGTTTTTTATCTTTCCCACAATTTTCATGCGTGTTTTTTGAAATATAGGATCATACACACATTTTTCACACACACACAAAAATGTGTATGTGTGAAGGTTTTCATATATATATATATATATAAATATTTGTATATATATATGAATATATATTTATATATATCTAAATGTTATATTTAGTCACACACACACACTCAAAATTATATATATATATATATATGTTTTTATATTCACTTTATTAATGTATGTAATATATTTGATCTATAATTTATATTATATATGTTTTATTCTTGTATATAAATGTTGATATATTTATATTTATGTTCACAATTTTTATATTTAAAATTCTATAACTAGGGTATTTATTTATGATATATATATATATTTATTGGGCTTATATTATATATATAATAATTATATAACACTATTTATATATTATATACACACACACATATTCATATATAAGTTTTATAGTGTATATATATATATGTTTTATATAGTATATATATATATAAATGTTATATGTGTGGTATTTGTGTGTGTGTTCATAACATTTATGTAAATATATTATTTAATTAATATGCTTTTTATATGTTATATATATATATAATTCTAAATTATTCTTCTAATATATATATATATATGCACACACACACACACCATATATTTATTTTATATCTTTCTATGTATGTGTCTCTCTTTACATATATGTATGTGTGTTTTATATAGAACATTTTCTATCATGTGAAATTCAAAATAATAATAATAATGTGGTTCCACCAACCGTGAAATTTTGTTCCTTTTTGAGTAGCATCATATTTCTTATCATTAAAATATTTATATTTAAATTTTTTACCCACTCTTCAATGATATTTCAACATTCATCATGAAATAGACTGTCATGAACTTAATTTCATTCCCATTAATTTTGTTGGAATTATCTCATATTTCAAAGAAAAAATGTCTAACTCCAACAATTTGTTTTTTTTAATATTTTATTTCATATAAGCAGGCTTCTTATGCTTACCATTTATATAATCCCAAAAATTTCATCATGACCATATAAATTACATTTCATACTACATATTTTAGTCCTTAGTTACTACTTAAAAACCTTGTTGTAGAACCTGAATTCCACGCGTGGTTTCTCAATCTCACCATGATATTGTATATCAGATATTGTCGTTCTATTTTCATCATAAAATATTCAAAAACAATTATAATCGAATGGTGTATCAGTAATAGACCAATATTTTTTTAATAAAATTTCATTAGTAATTGTTGTTTTACTTCGATCAGTGAAAGAACATTAGGGGGATGAATTAGTGAGGCATACTTTTATCACTAATTATAAATTTTCCCCATTATTACATCAAAACCTACTTAGTTATCGGATCTATTAGTATTTTATCACCATCATTTTTAATGAATACAATATAAGTAAGAAAGAAACACAACAAGACACACCAGGATTTTTTTAACACGTTTCGTCTCTAAGATAGATGACTACATCCTTGATGCATGATGGATGTTATCCTACTCACACACAAAACATATTTTATTATCATTATGAAGTCAAGAAATGGAATATCCTTGGAATCATACTTATAGAACTAACTAGGTATAATGAAATCTCTTACTTGTTGATATATAGGTTTGACACGAACCATGCCTCATTTATAAATAAAAGTTTTGGCTAGATACTTAGTGAATAATGATCAACCAGTAAAAAAAATACCTTCTAGACTAAACAAGGTTTAATATTATTCCTTAGTGTGTATAAATCTCATGGATGATTCACAATTATTCAGAACTTACGATATAAAGATACCATAAGTTGATCTTCTCAATAAAACCTCATGATGTAAGGAATCATAAAATTCAATCCTTATGATATAGAGATATTGCAGGTTGGGATCCTCAATTCCTTTTATTTGGAATATAATATCCTCAGTTGAAGAAAGGATAATATCTATCTCTATTTCTATCCCCCTCCTCCTCATTCTCTTTATTCTTCAATTCTTAAGTATGATCTTTTTACAACAACATTTGATCTCTCTATTCATCAACACAAAAAATATGTAGGATAATCACAACATCAAACCACTCTCTTAAATATCTAATATTTTCTTATCTTTATTATTATCTTTATATTCCAAACTTCTCACATGGATATTATTTTCAAGAATTGAATACAAAAACGATTCAATCTCAACACTTTAATTATCCATAATTTTTGGCATTCAAAAATCATTAAAACTAATCACATATATTATCTTTTAATCCTTCTAAAGTCTTAGTATTTATTCTCTACATGATATCAATAGTTATCATGGGTTTCTCTCTCTATGATGTATGCATTATTCTCTCCATGTCCTCATAATAACATACAACTTCATCTGTTGTAGTAGTGAATAACTTCCTTATGACATAGTATTATTTGTATATTTTCATGGGTTCATCATTGAATCTCATGTAACAACATGAAACAGTCTATAATATCATCCTAGAATAGTTCCAAGAATCCATGATATAATTCATGATGTGAAGTTCTCCCGAAACATTTTCTTCATTACGCACCTTGGTGTAACATTATCCTCATGACACGATCACCTTATTTATATCACATACCAAACCTATGATTGAATAAAATTTAATATCCTTTATCATTGTGATATTTAAGTCACTGAATATCATCACAAAATTATCATAATTAATCTTTTCTTGAGTCATGATTATTTTAATCATGATATTTAAATCACGGAAGAATAAATAAAGCTACATATGAATTAAATATTCCTTCTGAATATTTGATTTTTAAGGGATATATTTTTTGGAAATAGAATAACCTTTATGTGTTGTGTTGGGAAACCATTAGATTTTCCTTGAAAATACCCTTATGTATCATAAGGAAGAACTATACTTAGTCTAATTTAAACTTATGTATCATATATTCACTCTTACATAATATAGGTAAATTCCACAATGATACAAATTTTCATTCTGATTGATTATTACATATCAGATATTTGAATTTTACTTTTGAGTACTTTACTAGTTTTCCACTATCAACTCAGGGTGACCTTTCTATATCAATAAAATTTCCTTTATGCATCAATACAGTGAAATTTATATATTAGAGACTTTAATTTTAAATAGTCTACTTAGGGTGAAATTTAAATACTAGGGAGTTACCTTTATGTATAACAATGAAACATGGGAATTTTAAAAATTTTGAGTGAAAGTTTAGCGTAAATATTACATATCAAGTCCTTTTGCATTTTTTAGAAATATGCAGTATATAAAAACTCTTACGTATTGATTACTTTATCAAATATCCAACAACCTTCAACCCAAAATTTTACCATCCTTCTATAGACATATTCACAACATCTAAAACTCTCAAATAACTTTGTAATAACTTAAAATCAACTTTGATCATCATCAGAATAACTAAAAATTTTTATACAACACATAAATATTCCTTTAGTATATTTTAATTTTATTCAACTACCTCCACAACTTTAGATCTTCCAAAAATATCATCCAAGTATATTTCCATATGATATAACACTATTAAAACTTGATAACTACAATAATGGAACCCGACAACTATATTTCCAACAATTCAAAAACTGGTGTCTATTAATATTCATTAAGATGTAATATTTAATAATTACCATGATCTCTGGAACTCTTACTAGCTTGTGATCTACTAAATTTTAGGGAATTACATAACCTACCAAATTAATTATATATTACAAGAATGAAAAATACTCTCATACTATAAGAAAAAAATCCAAATCATATTCAACCAGTCTTTCCAATATCTAACAAAAGTATTCTACATTCAATATTGGAAGAAACTAAATCAATTTTTTTCCATGTTAATTTATCTCCAAGCATATCTCCAATGGAAGTCACTACTGTCCCAAAAATATATGAACATGATAGCTTATTGAGGGAGGTAAATTCAAGTCATAAAACCACCATATAATTTTCCTACTCTAAATTATAATTTTTTCAGAAATTATAAACTTCGAATAATTTAGAGTAAATCAAAGTAAATAAATACTTCCAAAAAAAGAACTCATAATTTAATGCACTTAAATGAGATAAATAAAATAATTAGAAAATAAGAAAAATGTAAAAAAATGAATTATAATTTAAGATAACAATTCTTAAACCACTTTAAAAATATATTTAGAGGATATATAATTTTATATCTAGGGAAATATTCACTCTTATCCCAAAGTGGTAGGAAGTTCAACACCTCGGTTTAAGGGACACAAAATATAAACTTATAACTTCTTCAATCTACCAGATCAGAAGGCACACATTCTTCACCTATTTTTTTTTAAAAATCCATAAAAAATATGAAATTCTATCCCTAAGATCCTCTTTGATCAGAAACATCAGTAAAAAGTCCCATAATATAGACTTCATTGAACAAATAGTTTAGAAGTAGAAAATTACTCACTCGAAATATTATCAATAACAAAAATCTAATGTAATTTTTACAAGAAATAAAACTTAGATATTTTACATGTAAGCACCTAAAATTACCTTCTATAAATAAAATAACTATTGTTTATCAATAATTATTTAATAATGTTTTAAAATAAAATCACATAGTAAAACCTTTACCTTTCTTTACAAATCATGTATTAATATTGACTACCATAACTAGTAATAATTGAGGGACATAAATAGTAAAGAATAATATAATCACTAAGGGGAATTCCATAGTCTTGGATTCTAACACAAATAACATTCCTGTCATGATGACTATAAAAACAAGGAGAAGAGTTAGGAATATGGTATACATTATTTAGGGATATAGAAGAACCTTTGTGAGTGAATTCATGAATAATGAAGTATGATATTAGTGGTGTATATATATAAGGAAATTTTTCCATTGGGAATTTTGACCATTGGTCAATATTTCCATTATAAATTATGTCCATTGGTTAATATGATCATTGGGAATTATGACCATCGGTTATGTATCCATTATAATTTGACTGTTGGGATTATTTTATGACACATAAGGAAGAAATAATGGCCTTTACTAGTAGGAAAATCCCCTATAAGGTTTAACTATCAAAGTTTGGGAGAGTCGCGACATCATTGTGATTTTCAATTTACCAAAATAAAGATAAACTTCAACAATGAGACCTGATCTGGATCATTTTTGAAATAAGTTTAATCTATTAGATATCACAACTTGAGTGATTTTGGACAAACCACCACAATAGAATACCACCATCACATATCTTATCGTTAGGGAATATTCTAATATAATATGGGGTTATATATATAGTCCTTACATGTTATTATGATATAATTATTTAGAAATGAAATAGCATTTACTTTAATGAAATTAAATTGTTCCTTATTTTATTTTAATCTTATTTATATGAAATATAAAATTCACTTGAATATTGAATGAATATGATAAAATAGATTCTTAGTACAAAGAAAAAAACCGTATTTTTGAAAATATGTTCAAATTACATTTTATGATAAATTTATAAATTTTAAATAAAATTTATTTTCATGTAATATTATTATAAAAATATATCATATTTAAATATAAATGATAATATATTTTAACTAAGTCCCAAGTAAGTTTTTATAATGGTCAGAGAGTTTATTATGACATAAAACTATTAATTTTTAATTAATAAGGATTTTTATTTAAAATATAAAATTATAGTATTTATAGAGTTATTTTGATAAAATTAATATTATTTTTTAGAAACATCATCTAAAAATTAGATTAGTGTAAATTTTTAGGAATTTTATGAAAAAGTTATTTTTTTGGTGAAAAAAATGAAAATTTCTATTTTACAAGTGGCATGATTTTTATGAAATCATTATGATGCGATCATAACACAAAAAATTTATGAAAATTTTTATTAAATAAAAAAATAATTTAAGGATTATAATAATTAATTTTAAAATATAAATTTTAATTTATAAATTTTGGCTAAAAAATTTGGAACCTTAATTTTATTTTTTCCATTATAAAAACAATTTTTGAATTCTATACATAAAGTGTGGTAGTTTTTAGGTTTTATTTAGTTTTATCTTGATTTAAAGGTTATAAAAACCTCCTTTTATCATTAATTAGACCAAAAAATTCTTTGGAATTGGTTCAACCCACAAGTGGTTGACCTAAATAATAAAATAACCAAAATTTTTACCCTTAAAACCACCCCTCCTAAATTATAAATACCCACCCATTATTTTCTTACTATCCACTAAAAATACTTTGATCATGAATCCCATCTTATTCCACCTCTTAAGATTATTTACAAGGTGTTTCTAAGGTTCTATAGAGTCTCTCTTTATCTTTAAGAAGCTACTTTTCAAGGCAAGGGTCCTCTCCCTCCTCTTTTTTACAATCAAGCATTTTAATTTGTGATAAGACTTTGATTATAAATTTATTTATTATAATATGTTTTTAAACACCCTTATAATATCTATATTTTTCATTATTAATGAGATATTACCTCTCATTAAACCAAATACATAATCCTTTTTGTATGCACGTTACACTGCCGAAATCATTCCCTGGTTTTCCATGCTATATTTTCCTATTATGAATGCCCAATCCTATTTTCATTCAAGGTTTTTCATATAGAAGTTAATTTTTATTACTTAATGGGAATATTCATTAATGAAACCTGCATTCCCTACTCGTAGGTTAAAATGATATGTATTTATGATCTTTGATCGATTTGTCACACATAATGTTAGACATATGAAGGGTATACTCTATTATCATGCCAATGCATTGGGTAAAAAATTAATCTCTAAATATTACATGATTATGATACATTGGAAGCATGATTTGTAATTTTTTATGATACCTTGGTGAGAAACCTTGGTAATATGTTTTATAACACTTTGGTAATGAATCTTGATGATATGAATGCCTCATGTTTATGTTTTATCCATAATTCCATGTTATGCTTCATGTTTTTGTGTTCATATACTTATGTTATGCCTCATGTTACTATGTTCAATTTCTAATTCTATACCTAATATTCCACCCATGATGTTCATTATTGATCTATATTTATTTCTTATCCCTTATTGGTCTTTATTCTCACCCCTTTCATTTGATAAATTAACCCAGGAAATCCTATATAGTGAGGTGATCTAGGATAGGATAACAAAGAAGAGTTTTAAGAGAGGTGGAAAGTAGATTATTATTTTTAGTGTAGCTTATATGTATTATACTATATACCTAGTCTCAAAGACACCAAACCTTAAAAGGTCCTTCAAAGTTATTTATGTAATATTTAGTCATGGAATTATGTTAAAAATCATGTATGAAAAGGAATGTCACTATAATTGGTATCTAATGCTAGTTTTAGTTATTTTTGGAAATTAGTACTATAATTTTTTTTAATAACCCTAGGTATATGTATAAATATATAAAATCTTCCTAAAATTTTTGGTAATTATAAAGCGATTGGTTTCCATGAAATGAAATCTCTATTTGGATACTATAAGTGTATATGTATTTGGCATAATTATACCTATGGTTAATAACCCCCAAAATAGAAAATTGGGTATTAACATGATCGTCACCTGGTTCATGACAAAGAAGCCTTGTGGTATACTTAGTTTGATACTCATGGGGGATATTCTTTTGTTATCCTATTATTTTTATGAACCATAATAAAATAATGTATAGGTGAAGTAATTATTTATTTTAAAGGTGAAAAGGGGGTTAGAGTATATGATTCTAAATGAGAAATATTGAAAAATAATTTTGTAATAACCTGAATCTTCATTTTCAGGTATGGATCTTTATTTCAGGTTGTTTTTGAGGAAAAAGGAATAAATGAGAAATTTTATAAGTACACACCATGTACTTATGAGTACACACCATATACTGGCCATGTAACAGCTGAGTACATGGCTGTGTAGGTGACCTGGAAGACCACCTAAAGTGGGGGCCATTGAGGCTAATACATGGTGTGTACATTAAGTGAACACACCGTGTAATTTTATTTTTATTTGATAAATTGGTGCGGGGTCGTGTCTCATTTTCAGAAACACCTTCTTATCCCCTCAGTCCATACAGGAGAGCAATGAAATGCTGAAGAACTCTAAAACCCTCTTGATTCTTTGTCCAACCTTGGATTGAGACGCCGTTAGGTGTGCTAGAATCCCACCGGTGAGTTCTCAGTTCCCCTAGAGCCTCTCTTCCAAATTATTCCTCTCTCGTGAGTTATTCAAGGTTGATAATTTTCACCTTTTTGTAGATCTACGACATTATAGGCCGATTCAAGGGCTGACATTCAAGAGTGTTGATTGTACAACATCAATATTGGTGGTTTGTGCCTTTCGTTGATTTTATTTGGATTATATATGCTAAAGTGACACATACCCATGATTAGGGTATTGCTTGATTTTGAATTTAACCCTATTATTTACCTGCTATGGTTTAATTGATTAAAATGGGGTTGTTTCATATGTGTAAGGTTAGATGACTTATTTACAGGACACCCCATGGGTGAATTTCCCTAGTTTGACTGTTTATTTCCATTTGGACTAGGTTGCCTATGAGGTGTAACTTGTTTCCATGACTTGAGTTATTTAGGATGGAGTTTTATTGATTATATGAATTTCATGTGTTATGCTTATGAATGTTAGCCATGTATTAGTTAAATATTACATGTTCTACCTTATTATGATATGCACGCTGATTTTCCAATGGACTGTGAGATCCTTGGGCCAGGAAAACTATGGGGGTTTCCATGTTTATTTACACAGGAACATGAGAGCCTTGGTGTAAAATTTTACCCAGGGGTATTAACCGTGATAGCTAATCAGGAGGTCGTTTATGATTATTTATGCTATGTTAACACATGGGGTATTGACCGTGAAAGATACCTGGGGGTCATGTATAAATTATTAATTCCATGTGGACCCAGAGGTATTGACTGTGAGAGCTACCCAGGTGGTCATTTATAATTGATTAGTGTTATGTTAAACCAAATGGGTTAGACTATGAAATATTTCCTAGAGGGTTGTTGTGAATAATTGAATGACTGTGATGAGTCTTCCAAGCCAAAGAAAAACCTTAGACTTGGTCTTAATTGTTTGTTTAAATAGTATTATGAGACATATTTTATTACTATTATATAGGGGGATACATAGCTTAGGCTATATCCATAGGTTAAATTATTCAACAAATTGAATAATTAAATAATGTAAATGAATGTAATTAGAAACTATAGGATTGTTTACTTTTGAGTACTTCCTAGTTTATTCTTTATTTCTTCATATCACCTGCTATATATATTCACTAATAATTATACATAGATCTATTGGTGGTTGCCTACTATTATTCATCTCACACCCCGTTTGGGTCATGATTTTGGACCCAAATAGATTATCTAGTTGTAGGTATAAATAAGGGGAAGTTCCCTTCTTTATCATCAGGTACTTGATTGCTGTTGGAGTTAGAGAGCATGGGACCAAGATGAGGCTTGCGATGCTATTGGAGTTTACTTTCTTTTCCATACTTTGGTTTTTGTATTGTATTTCTAGCATTGTGACTTATTTGTCTACTTTCCTAGACACATTTTACATGCATTATTTATATATATTATCCAGTTGTTTTATTACTATCAGTCTTCCACTGTTTACTTATGTTGTATGGTATTACATCTTCCGCTACTGTTTTTTATTTTTTCCCACTATGTATACTCTACCAATGAGGGCATAGTTTCTCCATTATCATACCTTGTGCCTTGAAACTATTTGATTTCCTCTTGAGTTTTGGGAAATGCTCTTGAGTTCATGTGAACAACCAGGTACGAGGCAACATAGGAAGGAAAAATTAGTTGGTAATAAGCTATGCCCAGGATTAGCTAACCCGTGTACAGAGAAAATCCAATTTACCTCAAATATTGCAATTTTTTTGGTTTTTCAATTGTTACAGTTGATTTGATTTCACTGTTGAATGATTCAATTGTTTTGAGCTGTTATGATTTATATCACTATGGTTCTATTTTTGTTTCAACCCGATGAGATGAGGGTATGACATCTCATGCATCATATAATAGCTTGCTATAGATCACATGTCATGCATTCTTGTCATGCAATTTAGGATGCATTACTAATTGCATGTTGTGGTGATAGATGTTGTTCTAGATATGCATGATGTTTTGATTTATTCCATGATATAATTACCTACTATTTTGATAGGGTATTGGTATATATAATTTTTCATTTGGATGGATACCAAACTTTGGTCTCTGGGGTGTTATGGTCCCTCTTAGATCAGAATTTAGTGGATCATGTTTAAACTTTAATTAAAATTTTTCAAGTTATGATGTGAAAAAGGATTCCAAATTTTGATTCATGGGGAGTATGGAATCCCAAGAGTTGGAATTTTTCATGCCTTGGACAAAATTTTAAGTTTATAAGGGTTCCAGAGATGTTTCAGAGGCCTACTATCTGGAAACCCATACAACACGGTGTGTGTTGTTATAAACACATACCATGTGTTCTTATTTTATGGAAGAAATAAATTTTCTTAAGTAAATTCCATGTACTGGGAGTACATTCCATGCAGTGCTTGACCATGTGACTGAATGTGTGAGCAGAGACACAGGGTTGGGAAACTTTTGGTAGAACATGCCGTGTATGGATTGTACACACCATGTTGTAAAGAACCGTGTATCCGGCTGTGTGACCAATGACACGGGTGGATAAAACTTAGGTTTTATACGCCGTGTCTCATTTATTCACACCGTGTAGAGTCGACTATGTATCTGACTATGTGACTAACAACATGGGTGGTTAGAGCTTAAGTAGTACATGCTGTTTCTAGGGTGAACATTCCATGTAGTGTTACACCAGGAGGGATCCGTGTAGTTCTAGCCATGTATAAGAACCTGAGAAGGAGGAAAAAATTCAAGTACACACCATGTCGTAGGATGAACACGCCATGTGTAAGGGGTGTTACACGACTAGGTTGGCAGAGGTACACACCCATGTTTAAAGCTTAAGGGAACACTCCGTGTAGTGGTTCTACACGCTGTGTAACCCTATTTTTTGAAACTTTAATGTTTTCTTCTACTGTTCCTTTCTTTCACTTATAAGTTGTTGTACTTGATAATCGTGAACTGAAGTGTGTGCTTGAACTTGCAGAGTCATGCTGCCAAGACGTCCTCCGATTTTACGCCATGTACAAGGCAATGATGAAACACCAAAAATGGTAGATCAGGGACTACTAGTAGATCCTCCCATTGTGATCATCTTAGAAACAACTGTTATACCAGACACAGGTTCTGATTCACAGTTCCATGATGGCATTATGAGGATGATGCAGACTTTTCAGAGAGCACCACATCCTGCCCCGACTATGGAGGAGTTAAC
Source organism: Viscum album (assembly GCA_963277665.1). NCBI lineage: Eukaryota > Viridiplantae > Streptophyta > Magnoliopsida > Santalales > Viscaceae > Viscum > Viscum album. The sequence goes on along the minus strand of OY728128.1, from coordinate 786,291,584 downwards.
GCAGGTGTTCCAACAACACATCCTCCCACTTTTTTAGGGGATGAAGGACCAAAACCTACAGAGTCATGGTTAGAGGCCATACTTTCTATATTTTAGCATATAGAGACTCCTATGGAGAGGAGGGTGAATCTCACAACATACATGCTACGTGATTCTTCCAATAGATGGTGGGATGTTATCTCACAAGCAGGACGTCATCAGGATATGGATTGGGAAGAGTTTCAGATGAGCTTCTATGATTACTTCTACCCCGAGACATTGAGGACCGATCGATCCCAAGAGTTCATGCATTTTGAGTAGATTTCTCTTTCAGTGATGGATTATTCTTCTTGTTTTACAGAGCTACAATGCTTCTCACCTGTCTTGGGAGGTGACAAGTTATCCTTGGCTAGGCGATTTGAGGATAGTCTGAGGTATGACATCTGATCACAGGTGATTGTTTTTAGGATGAATTTAGTGACTGCTATAGTAAATCAGGCACTGATTACTGAGCGCAATCTTAGGGAGTTGGGAGCTACGATCTAGGGTGGTTCATAATCTAGGGCTGGTACTCCTTTGTTTAATAGTAGAAAGCACCCTAGTGATCCATTTAGTGGTGATTCTAGTATAAGGGATGTTTATTAAGGTAGCCAAGTGGTGTGATACCAGTGCGATAAGAATGGGAACATGAGACCTCAGTGACCAAGAGACCCAGTTGAGTGCCGACTTTGTATAAATATGGGTCATCTTCAGCATTTTTTTTTCTTATCCTCACCAACAGTGGGTTATAGGGGTTATGTTATGACTCCATGTTCAGGAGTAGGGCCACCAATTTCTCATCAGTCCGGGAACTGGAGTTTGTCCGGCTATTTGGGCCGAGGAGGTGGTTGTGTCTGTAGTATTCAGGCTATAGGTTTTCAGCAATAGTAGGGTGGATCTACTCAGGGTAGTCAGGTAGGGTCATAGGGCCGCAATACGAGTTAGACTTTTGCAGTGGAGAAGACCTAGCAAGAGCAGGATCCTAGAACCTCTATGGTTAAAGGTATGATTCTAGTTTCTTATGTTTTATCTTATGATCTTTTTTATATAGGGTCTTCCCATAGTTTTATATATTTTTCTGTTGTGGAAAGCCTTAGGCTCTTTATCTTTACTTCTGAGGATGTTATGATGCTAGAAACTCCGTTGATGATTAGGATGACTAGTGTATGTTAGTGCAAGGAGTTCTCTCTTGAGGTTGATAGGGTTCACTTTATATGGGACCTCTATGTATTAGAGATGACAATCTTTTATGTCATTCTCATAATGAACTGTTTAGTCTTCTTTCAGGCCTTTGTTGACTACTATTGCTGTAGGGTGAGTTTCACGTCACTAGAGGGTGGATCTTTTCTACACAAGGGTGAATGAGATGTCCAGGCGAGCAGAGATGGACCCAAGCATCATGAGTTGAGAGGAATTTTATCCCAGATTACTAGTTTATATCTAGATGACCAGGGGACTTCACAGATGGACTTTCCTCCAGTGGTGTATTGTTTCAGGGATTTCTTTCTAGACAAATTTTCATGTTTACCAATGAAGAGAGAGGTATATTTCTCTATTGAGATTGTTCCATGAGCGACACTAGTGCGCATTACTCCTTATAGTATGGCTACACCATAGTTACAAGATCTTTAGAAGAAGTTAGAGGAGTCACAGGAAAATGGTTTCATCCAACCCAATACTTCTCCTTGGGGTTCTCCTGCCCTTTTTGCGAAGAAGGGGGATGGTACCCCCGAACTTTATGTGGACTATCAGAAGCCAAACCAGTTGATGGTAAATAACTGATACCCCTTACCAAGGATTGATGATCTCTTTGATCATATTTGAGGGGCCCGAGTGTTCTTGAAGATTTACTTTAGATTCGGTTATCATCAATTGCATGTTAGACAATTAGATATAACTCTTACAGCCTTTCAGAGTAGGTATGGTATATACGAGTATTTGGTTATGTTGTTTGGTCTCATGAATGTGCTGACAGTTTTTATGGTAGTGATGAACCCAATGTTCCATCCTTACTTGTATTCCTTTGTGGTAGTCTTTGTGGTAGTCTTTGTGGATGATATCTTGGTGTACTCGCACACTCAACACGACTATTCCATCCATCTTGAGATCACATTGAGTACACTGAGAGAACATCAGTTATATGCTGATATCTCAACATTCCACTTTTAGATGGACCTGTTTCACTTATTGGGTCATGTTATCTTAGAGACATGAGTATCAATAGACCCCGAGAAAGTGAGAGCAGTAGTTTCCTCGGATCAGTCGAAGAATATCTTTTAGGTATGGAGTTTTATGGGGCTGGCTTGTTACTACATATGCTTTATTTAGGACTTTTCATACTTATAAATTCTACTGACGGGCCTGACTAAGAAAGGTGTTAAGTACTTGTGGACAAATTCCTGTTATTCATCCTTTCAAAAGCTGAAAGGGAGATTGACTTCAACACCAATATTGATTTTTTTTGGAGTCGGGAAAGAGTTACACTGTGTACTGCAATGAATTAGGTATTGGGATGGGAGTAGTGCTTATGTAGGGGTAAGGAGTCGTTGTATACAGATCTCGGAAGTTGAGGCCACATGATAGGAATTACCTGACACATGATCTTAATTTGGTTGTAGTTGTACATGCTTTGCACTGTTGGAGACATTATCTTTTGGGAGAGCATTTTTTGGTTTACACCGACCAAAAAAACCTTAAGTATATCTTTACTTAGTGATATCTTAATTATGTTAAAGCTTAACATGTTGAAGCTTAGCTTGGGATTGGTCCAGGGAAAATCCTAGTGATGTTACCTCCTTCCCAAGCTCTGACATATGGGTTTCGTACGACCTGAGTCTATTGGATGAGGCCATCGACTCTTCTTTTTTGCATTAGTTATCTATTATTATTTCAATTTTAAACAACATTTATAACATTAAAAATTCTTATGGTTTCTAATGGTCATATAATGGTCAAAACTCGATGGTTAAATTTCAATTATAGTTTTATAGTTTTATTGATTATAACATAGTAAAACATATATTTTCAGGAAAAAAAATATTATTCAATTGTTAGGGTCATTACATTATTACCCCCTTAAGAAATTTCATCCCTAAAATTTCAACTTGTACACTCAGAAGAGAAAAGGTGTGGGTACTTCTTCCTCATAGACTCCTCTGGTTCCCATGTGGCTTCTTAATATTTGTAGTTCCTCAACAACAATTTAACAAGGTGGGTAGTATTGTTGCATAGAACATTGTCTCTATGATCCAAGATCTCCACTAGATGCTCCTTATAAGATAGGTCATGTTCCAGTTGTACCACCTATGGATTTAGTACATGTGAAGGTTTAGGTATGTACTTCCTCAATAGGGATATGTGGAATTCATCATGAACTTGTTCTAGATTTGGAGGAAGTGAAAGCTGATAGGCCACTGCTCCTACATGATCAAGGATTTCATAGGGGAAAATATACCTAGCGTTGAGCTTCCCTTTCTTCCAAAACCTCATGACTCACTTACAATGTGAGATTTGAAGAATGAATTTTTCACCAACATCAAACTCCAAGTCCCTTCAACGGATGTCGGCATAGCTCTTTTGCTGACTCTGAGCAGCCTTAATGTGTTGTTGATGACATGAACCTTTTCTATCATCTCTTGAATATGATCAGGCCCAAGAAGATTTCTCTCACCAGATTTATCCCAACAAGTAGGAGTTCTACATCAATTCCCCTATAGAGCATCATTGGGTTCCATTTGAATGATTGATTGGAAACTATTGTTATAAGAGAACTCATCCAATGTGAGATGTTGATCCTATCCACCTTTAAATTCAATTGAGTATGTTCTTAGGATGTCCTTTAGTGTTTTAATAGTACTTTCAGATTGGCCACCAGTTTGGGGGTGATAGGCTATACTGAAATTAAATTTAGTACATAGAGCATGTTGAAGACTTCTACATAATTTTGATGTGAACCGTGGATCACAATAAGATATGATAGAAAGTGGAACTCCATAAAGCCTTACTAATTCCTTCATATAAATCCTTGAAATTTTATCAAGAGATAAATCTTCCTGAATAGAGATAAAATGGGAAGTATTGGTGAGACGGTCCACTATAACCCATATCACATTTTTTCCTTTGTAAGTTCTCGGGAGACTAGTGAAAAATTACACAATGATATTATCCCACTTCCATGCTGGTATGAGTAGCGGTTGTAATAACCCTTTAGGAATTTATCACTCTTCCTTCACTTGCTAACATACCAGGAACCTGATAGTGTAGTCAACAATCTCCCTTTTCATATTATCCCACCAATAATGATCACGAAGGTGCCTATACATTTTTTTTCTTCCAGTATGTATAGAGAAGTAGACCTATGAACTTTATCAATCAAATCCTTCTTTATTTCTGGAATATATGGAACACATAGTCTTGTAAAAAATTTCAGTATGCCTTCTTGATCAGTATTGAACTCTGGAAACTTCCCATTCTTCAAAGCCTCAAACTTCTTTTGTAACAAAGGATCTTCTTTATGAGATTTCTTGATCTTCTCTAGTAATGATAGTTGAGAAGTAATTTGAGATAGGGTTGATGATGTCCCTTCTCTTATAATTCCCATGTCTATATTTACTAGGTCATTTATTAAAGGATCTCTTTGAATCCTTATCATGGATAAAACAACATGGTCTCTTCTACTTAATGCATCAGCGACTTTGTTTGTGTAATGGCTCGGACCCTCTTGGTCCATTAATTTGCCAATTTCTGGAGTTTGGGATACCCTGGACCCAGTAATTCCGGATGCTAAGGGCAGGGTATCCATGGCCGAATGTCATCGTGGAGTGTCACCGATCGGTGTGTCACCGATCGGTGCCAGAGGGGTTTTTTAGGTTTTTTTCCCAGTTTCACTATAACGCCACTTTTAAGTCTTTTAACCTTTTTAAGGTGTCTCAAGGCCATTTTTAATTCCATAAACAATGTTTTAAATCCCTTAGGAGTGGGGAGACCCTCAATAGACCCGTTTTCCTCAATTTAAATGAAATACTTTAGCACAAAACTGTTATGTCCGCCTCTCCGATGTGAATTATTAAATAATAATTAATCCCATCATGTGTAACTGTCCAAACGTGTAGTGAAACCATGATTAACCTTTAAATCCGTTCAAAATTATTATGCCATAACTCGAGGATCTCTCCTTTTTATTGCACGATAATTCCTTATTTCTTCTTCTTGGCTGGTTTCTTTCCTTCCTTGGTGCATTTGGTGTCCCCTTTCCCAAGGCTAATGGTGCGCCTGTGCCAGAGCCTTTCATGCTCTTTCTTGGAGTCCTCCGAGTTCCTCCCCTACAAGTCGTGCATCCCCAGTTGTTTGCGTGAGGAGAAAACCATCAATTTTTGATCATCCACATAGGGTTTTTCCTTCATCTCTCTTTATTGTGCATCATGCGTGGTGGGTATGATAATCTTTCCTATGGGGATGGATGAAACCAAACCTTAATGAAGATAATAAATGGATTTAAAGAATCAAGGGGTGTGTTTGATAATGCTGCTATACTATTTTATCTTTTCCTATATTTTTTTAATTTAATGGGCTTATGTACACTGAAAATCATGGACGTTGGTTGTCCTTTATTGCGCACTAATGAACCTCTGTTTTCTGGACAATCATGTGATTGAATGACAGTAACATGGAAACTGGTTAATCACGTAAACTTAGTTGATTAAATGGATTCTCAATGAATAATAATCCTTATGTGGTCACCCCGGTTAACCAAACAGAAAGACATAATTAAATGAATGGAATATTTAAATTTGAAAACTTCCTTGCTTTGTTCTAGTGATGTTTACGGTTGATGCTTGTGAGTTGATGTAGATGGGGATGAGATCCTCTGTTGTTGTGCAGTTGTTGGTATTTATATTTGAGGCCGTGTTGGGTCGTATGTTGGGGCTTGGTTTGGTTCCAGTACTTTGAGGGATCTCACAGATCCCTTTTTTTGTTGTGACTTTACATGAGAATAGGGTGTGAATGTTTAAATTGATGTTTGGCTAGTTTTCCTTCCTTGGCTTGTGGCTATGCCTATTATTTTCCTGGTAGTGAATAATTATCTAAATGAAATTACTTGAATATGAAAACAACAATGGGTTCAATGGGGAATTATGTTCTAGGAATAGGTTGTGACTTGGTTGTGGTTGTGGTGTTTCTCATGAATGAATAGTCACAAGGGTGTTTGTATATAGGCTGGTTTTTGAACCCCTAGGCTGGGATGAGTTCTTGTTACTTATATGTATAATTTAGTTTTTACGTTTCTTATTCGCACCCCACCCAAGTTGAGAAATTCATGCCGAACACCCCCATTTCATTGGGGAGGGGTTTTTTCCCAACACTCATATGAGTGGCTAGTTATTAGCTCCTTTTCTACTCCTTTTCCCAAATATCCCAAGATTCTTCAGGCAGGCTGTAATAGCCTGAGGTCCATTATAGCCCAAGATTCTTCGGGTAGGGTAGTTGTGGTGGTTGGACCAGCTGTGTGCGGTCATGTTTTTTTCCAAGTGTATTTGGTATGAGGCCTAGGTTTCTTCGGACGTGACGGTAGTTGTTCTGGACTAGGTGTCTATGGGTGTGGTTACGTGTGGTTGTGGACCAGGTGTTTATGGGCGGGATGTGTGGTTGTGGTAGCCCAGGTGTGTGCGGGTGGGGTATGGGAGTGGGACTGCAGTGAAAATGGTGGGGAAGGTCTGACGCATAGGATGTCTTCAATAACCAGTGGGAAAGTTGTATGGGGTACCCAAATATTGATGTGTTATTACTATTACTTTACTTGACTTGCGTTATTTGGGGAGTGTTCCTTGGTGAGGTTTGGGTGGATAGTTTCCTTGTTAGGTGCTTTGGTTATCTTCTTTTTCACAGGGCATTTGTATGTCTCCCCACTTGTGCATGAGAGATTTTGGTTTTCCCTACTGAGTATACCTGTATACTCATCCTACATATATATAAAACTAATTTTAGGTTTCTAGGAGGACTTCAAGGATCGTGCCGGACCCTACTATTTTAGACTTTGGGGTAGTTTCTGTTACTGTTTTTCTTTTCTTTTGTACTTTCCTTTGGATTTTTCTTGTACTTTTGTTGCACTTAATTTTAAAACATGCATATGGGAATGGTTTGTTTTGGATTTACCTCTACCCCTAGTTTTGGAGTTGTTTGGGATTTACCATCTTATCTCCCGATCCTACTAAATAAAAAAAGGGTAATGCCTTCCATTTTATGTGTGATTCTATACCCTTGGTGCTAGTCGCCACTTCGGGACCTATTGAAGGAGGGTTTAGGGGGTCATTATCTCTCCTTAAACTGGATGAAGGAAGGGTCTGGAAATCCACCGTCCCTTCCCTCATCCTGGTTATGGACAATCATGACTGAATGGGATGGTATGGAAATAATGTTAGGCAATATTGGTGCGTGAAATAGGACAGGGAAGACCGACTAGGACACCAGATTTTAGGGCCCCCCGTGATCCGATGTAAGGACTCTGGACCTACCGAACGACCAAGTGAGGATATACTGATTGTAGGGTAGAGACCCTAGGAAAGGTACATGCATCATAATGACATGTGTTTTATTTATTTTGGGTGTTATGGGAATTTAAATAAATAAATAATAAGTTTATGAAAAAATTTAAGGAAATCTTATACACTACTCGGACTTAGGAATTCCTTGTTTACTTTTCAGCTATGGCACCCAGACGATGACCACGAGTAGTGCGGGCGATCAAGGACCAGGGGGCTATTTTGCCTGATCAGTAGAGGGATGATTGAGAGGAGGAGGATGACCAGTGGTAGATGATTCTTCGTACCTTTCAGCAGCAGACCCTTGGGAAGTACGAGGGAAGCATCTCAGACATGGAGACAGAGAGCTGGATCGAGGAGATGGTGATAGATTTCGGCTTGATCTAGGCTCCGACAGAGTACTGGGTTCCTTTGGTTGTAAGACAGATGCAGGGAGCGGTGTGTCAATGGTGGACTCTCTATCTTGGGTAGAAGAGGGAGGCTAAAGTTTTGTGGACTGACTTTGAGAGGGAATTTTGGGTGGAATTCTTCTCTTCCATGATAAAGGCAGAAAAGAGGTAGGAGATACTCTCCCTTAAGCAGGGGAGCATGTCAGTGAGGGAGCTGGGAATCAAGTTCAAGGATATCCTTCATTTTTCTCTGAACCTTTTTCTAGATGAGGGGTCTCAGGAGAGACATTTAGAGGAGGCACTCCGACCTTCTCTTCAGTATGTTGTTACTCCCTTCACCCTACCAACGTACTTAGAGGTCCAAAAGAAGGATGAAGTGGAGGAAGGCCGTCAGCAGTAAACCTCCAGCATTAGGGCCTTCTAGGTTTCAGCCAGTGGGGAGTAGTCCCCAACAGTTCTAGTTTTGATCTCTCAGTCCCCGCCCTTTCCTTGTGGGCCAAGGATCGAGGTTCTTCATCTGTGGAAGACGTGGGTACCATTGGAATCAATTCCCAGACCAAGTACAATAAAGTGGGGGTGGGCAGGTTCAGCACCCACCTCAGCAGCAGTAGTTTCCATCCAATCCCTTTCAGCAACAGTAGTAAGGACAGTGAGTTCCTACTCCTCTGAGAGTAGACATTGCAGGAGGAGGCCAAACCTAGGGTTATCCTCAAGGACCTCAGCTAGGGCATGGTTGTGGAGGCATCCGACAGCCGAGGGGCATAGGAGATGGGTGTGGGCAGTTACACACTGCAGAGGTAGCAGCTCCAGCAGGGCCGAAAGGCGTTCGAGGTATGATCCGCTTGTTTAGCACTCTTTCATGAGCCTTGTTTCATTCAAGAGCTTCTCACTCCTTTGTTACACCTATTCTAGGCCATTTCTTGGGACTAGAAATAGAGAGACTCTCCATGCCCCAGGTGCTGAGTATGCCAGTTGGGGGCCATACCATCCTGTTTGATGTTTGTCGAGGATGCAGACTAATGTTAGGGCCGCATCAGTCTAGTGGGGAAGTCCTTCTACTACAAATTCATTCATACGATGTCATCCTAGGCATAAAATGGCTATTTTCGGTGCATTATTTTATCTAATTCTTCTAAAGAAGAGTCATTTTCTCCGATGAGGATGGCCAGCGTGTGGATTTTGTTGGTGAACAGAGTTGTCAGGTGGGGAGATGGTGTGTGGAGCCTCTTTTTTCTAAGTTGGCCGAGATTTCAGCATAATCAGTAGATATGGAGATGATGTATGTTTTGGCAGTTTTTAGAGAGTTCATGGATTTTTTTCTTGAGGAGGTTGTGACTCTACCCCCTCTATGCAATGTTGAGTTCGGGATAGACTTACATCCTAGTGCCTGTCCGATTTTGATGGATCCTTATCAGATAACGCCTTCTGAGTTGCAGTAGTTGTGGATTCAGATTGACAAGATGATGAAAAAGAGTTTTGTTCGACCCATCGTGTCACCATGGGGTGCTTCGGTCTTGTTTGCGAAGAAGGAAGATGGTGGTATCAGGCTATTCATAGACTACTGGAGACTGAATTAGGTAACAATCAAGAACCGTTACCCTCTCCTGAGGATAGACGATCTCTTTGACCAGCTGAGGGGAGAAGGTTGGTTCTCTAAGATTGATCTGCAATCTGGGTATCACCAGTTAAAGGTGAAGGATAGTGATATCCTGAATACTTATTTCAGGTGCAAGTATGGGAACTTTGAGTTCATAGTCATGCCGTTCGGTGTTACGAACGCACCTACTGTGTTCATGGGGCTCATGAACTATTTTTTCCATGAGTTTTTGGACTGGTCCCTCATTGTTTTCATCGATGACATTTTGATCTACTCAAGATCAGAGGAGGAACATACTAAGCACCTCAGGATGGTCCTGGAGATCCTTTGACATCACCATCTCTATGAGAAATTATCCAAGTGAAAGTTCTTGAAATGAGAAGTGCATTTTCTTGGACACGTGGTGTCTCAGCAAGGGGTAGCAGTTGATCCATCAAAGGTTGAATCAGTTGTTTCTTAGGAAGCACCCAATATTGTGACGAAGATTTGTAGTTTTTTGGGTCTGGTAGCCTATTATCGGATGTTCGTACCGGACTTCTCTCAAGTTTTAGCTCCTTTTATAGCTTTGACCAGAAAGGACCAGGCCTTCATATGGAGTGAGCAGTGTCGGGAAGATTTCAGCTATCTAAAGGAAAGGTTGGTCAGTGCTCCAGTGCTCAGGTTTCCAGAGGAAGGGGTGTTGTATGAGGTATTTTGGGATGCTTCTGGACTTGGCCTGGGGTGTGTGCTGATGCAGCAACAGGGAGTGATATCTTATGGGTCTAGACAGTTACATCCTCATGAGTTTAACTATGCCACCCATGACGTAGAGATTTCAAAAATAGTGTTCGCATTGAAGTTGTGGCGGCATTACCTCATCGGGGAGCACTTTTTGGCCTTCATGGATCACAAGAGTTTGAGGCATATATTTACCCAGTGGGACCTGAACTTGCGACAACAAAGGTGGGTGGAGTTTTTTTAGGACTACAACTTTGATATCTCTTAAACTAAAGGTAAGGGGAAAATTTTGGATGATGACTTGAGTAGGATGTCATGGAGGGAAGCTGTTCAGGAATCTGTGGATGCATGAAAGGCAATGGAGGAGTTGGCTTCCATACACTTGGATGCAAGGGTGGATGGTGGTAGAGGTTGTCTGTTTTAGATGACAGTGTAGTCCTCTCTGTTGTGGAAGGTGGAGGAGTCTCAGTGGGGAGACATATAGAGTGAAGTGATGCGCGATCAGGTTAACCAAGGCAATGCTCCGGAAGGGTAGTTGGAGGATGGTTAGAATTAGATGTTTTTTCGAGGGAATTTGTTTGTTCCAGAGGCGATTCATGAGGGAGTTCTCCATGAGTTCCATAACTCACTCGTAGTGGTACACACTAGATTTTCTAAGATGTTTCGAGGCCTAAGGGAATAGATATGGCGGCCTAGGGTGAAATGGGTAGTGGCAGAGTTCGCGGAAAGGTTCCTGGTGTGTTAGAAGGTCAAGGCTGGACACCGCATACCTGGAGGTTTGTTGCATCCTTTAGATGTTCCCAAGTGGAAGTGGGATTAAATATAAATGGATTTCATCATAGGACTACCCAAGGTTCAAGGAGGCTATGATGCTATCTGGGTAGTGGTAGAACTACTGACAAAATCATCTCAATTTCTAGCAATCAAGGAGTAAAGTGCGATGGATGCATTAGCATGAAGATAAATGGATGAGGTGGGGTGGTTTCATGGAGTTCCGAGGTCCATAGTCTCGGATAGGGATTCACGATTTACCTCACAAGTCTGGAGGGGATTTCAGCATGCTTTTAGCACCCAACAACGTCTTAGAACTGCTTTCCACCCCCAGACAGATGGGAAGACAGATCAAAACATCTAGAATTTGGAGGATATGCTATGGTCATGTGTTTTGGAATTTGGGGAATCATGGGAATGACATTTTCACTTAGTAGAGTTTTCCTACAATAATATCTATCACTCTAATATTGGCATGTCATCATTTGAAGCCTTGTATGGGAGGCCGTGTCATTCGATCGTGTGCTGGACTGAGGTTGGGGAGGCAGGTGTTCTTGGCCCAGAGGTAGTGTAGATCACAACGAAGAAGTTATAGCTTGTGCGTGAGAAGTTGAAGGCATCCCAGGACCGACATAAGTTGTATGCTGATTGTAGGAGGAGGCCCTTGGAGTTTGAGGTTGGGGACCATGTGTTCTTGAAGGTTTCCCCTCGATGTTGGTAGCGAATGTTCAGAAAGGGGAGGAAGCTATCTCCTAGGTTCATCGAGCCTTTCGAAGTGTTGGGGCAAGTCGATGTGGTGGCATATCAGCTGGAATTTCTACCTCAGTTGGAAAGGATGCACAACGTTTTTCACATCTCTCAGCTTCATCGATATCTACATGATGACTCCCGTGTCATTGAATAGGGAGAGTTGGAAATAGGGAATGATTCTACGTTCGTGGAGAAACCAGTGGGGATCGAAGATCGAAAGGAGAAATTGATTCATGGACGAACCATCTCTTTGGTTCGTGTGTTGTGGAGGCATGGTGGCCTCAAGAAGAGTACTTGGGAGCGAGAAGCTCAAATACGCACCCAGTACCCAGAGCTGTTTTGAGTTGCTGTTCCAAGACTTGTTCGTATTTTGTTTGTGATGTAGTGGTTGAACTTGTTAACTATGAAATGTATTGTTTTCCTTATTCTTTGAATGTGTGTGAAGATTCCTGACTGTGGAGACAGAGAGGACCTGATCCCTAATCAATACGCATTAATGTGGATGTGATTGAACCCGTGCAGGCGAGTTAGTGCCACCCAAAGCGGATATTATCTTGACATGGGGGAAGAGACTCCATAATACATATGACTAGATGGTGTAAACTTATATGTTGTGTGATAGGTTGGGGGAGGGGTGTTCCTAGATGTCTAGAGTGGTTCGACCGTGAGAGGTATCTTTGGAGGTGGTTGTTCAGACCCCTACCTGTGGATCAGGTTTAGTTTTGATTCTCGGGGACGATAATAGTTTGATAAGTATCTCATGTAATGGACCGAACCCTCTTGGTCCATTAATTTTCCAATTGAAGGAGTTTGGGATGCCCTGGACTCAGTAAGTCCGAATGCGAAGGGCGGCGTATCCGTGGTCGGATGTCACCGGGGTGTCACCCATCGGTGTGTCACCGATCGGTGCTAGAGTGGCTCTTCGAGTTTCTTTTCCCAGTTTCCCCATAACTCCACTTTTAAGTCTTTTAACATTTTAAGGTGGTTCAAGGCCATTTTTAATGCCAAAAACAACAATTTAAATCCCTTAGGAGTGGGGAGACCCACAAAAGACCCGTTTTCCTATCTTTAAATGAAATACTTTAGCGCACAACTATTATGGCCACCCCTACGATGTGAATTATTAGATAATAATTAATCCCATATTGTGTAACCATCCAAATGTGTAGTGAAACCACGATTCGAATTTAAATCCATTCAAAATTCTTATTCCGTAACTCAAGGATCTTGCCTTTTTATTGCACGAGAATTCCTTCTTTCTTCTTCTTGGCTATTTTCTTTCCTTCCTTGGTGTGTTTTGGGTCCCCTTTCCTGAGGCTAGTGGTGTGCCTATACTGGATCCTTTCCAGCTCTTTCTTGGATTCCTCTGAGTTCCTCCCCTGCAAGTCGTGCATCCCCAGTTGTTGGCGTGAAGAGAAAAGCGTCGATCGTTGATCATCCATGTAGGGTTTTTCCTTCATCTCTCTTTTCTGTGCATCATGCGAGGTAGGTATGATAATGTTTCCCACGGGGATGGATGAAACCAAACCTTAACGAAGATAATAAATAGATTTAAAGAATGAAGGGGTGTGTTTGATAATGCTGATGTACTCTTTTATCTTTTCCTATATGTTGTGAATTGAATGGGCTTATGTCCAATGAAAATCATGTCCGTTGGTGGTCCTTTCCTGTGCACTAATGAACCTCTATTTTCTAGATGATCATGTGACTGAATGGTATTAACATAGAAACTGGTTAATCATGTAAAATCGGTTGATTAAATAGATGCCCAATGAATAAGAATCCTTGTTTGGTCACCCCAGTTAACCAAACAGAAAGAAAAAATTAAATGAATGGAATATTTAAATTTGAAAACTCCCTTGATCTATTCTGGTGATGTTTATGGTTGATGTTTGTGAGGTGACATGGATGAGGATGAGATCCTCTGTTGTTGTGCAGTTGTTGGTTTGTGGATATGAGGATGTGTGGGGCCGTATGTTGGGGCTTGGTTTGGTTCCAGTACTTTGAGGGATCTTACAGATCCCTTTTGCTGTTGTGAATTTAAAAGAGAACGAGGTGTGAATGCTTAAATTGATGCTTGGCTATTTTTACTTCCTCAGTTTATGGATATGCCTGTTAGTTTCCCAGTATTGAAGAATTATCTAAATGGAATCACTTGAATATGAAAACAACAATGGGTTCAATGGGGAATTGTGTTCCGGGAATAAGTTGTGACTTGGTTGTGGCTGTGGTGTTTCTCATGAATGAATAGTCACGAGGGTGTTTGTATATAGGCTGGTTTTGGAACCCCTAGATTGGGATGAGTTCTTGTTACCTATATGTATAATTTAGTTTTTATGTTTATTACTCACGCCCCACCCAAGTTGAGCACTTCGTACCGAACACCCCCATTTCATGGGGGAGGGTGTTTTTCCAAACACTCCTATGAGTGGATGGTTATTAGATCCTTTTCTGCTCCCTTTCCCAAATATAACATGACTCTTCGGGCAGGCTATGACGGCCTGAGGTCCAATATAGCCCAAGATTCTTTGGGAAGGGTAGTTGTGGTTGTTGGCCCAAGTGTGTGCGGGCAGGTTGTTTCCCAAGTGTCTTCGGGATGAGGCCCAAGTGTCTTTGGGAGTGGCAGTAGTTGTTATGGCCCAGGTGTCTGCGGGCATGGTTACGTGTGGTTGTGGCCTCGGTGTTTGTGGGTGGGATGTGTGGTTGTGGTATCCCAGGTGTGTGTGGGCGGGGTATGACAGTGGGACTGTGGTGAAAATGGCGGTGAAGGTATGACACGTAGGATGTCTTCAATAACCAATGAAAAATTGGTGCGGGGTACCCAAAAATCGATGTGTTGTTATTATTACTTTACTTGACTTTTTCTATTTGGGGAGTGTGCCTTGGTGATGTTTGGGTGGATAGTTTCCTTGTTAGGTGATTTGGTTATCTCCTTTTTCAGGGGGCATTAGTATGCCTCCCTACTTGGGCATGAGAGATTTTGGTTTTCCCTACTAAGTATACCTGTATACCCACCCTATGTATATATAAAATTGATTTCAGGTTTCTAGGAGGACTTCGAAGACCGTGCCGGACTCTACTAGTTCGAACTTTAGGGCAGTTTCTATTGCTGTTTTTCTTTTCTTTGGTACTTTCCTTTGAAGTTTTCTTATACTTTTGTAGCACTTACTTTTGGAACATGAATATGGGAATGGTTTTTTTGGCATTACCTATACCCCCAGTTTTGGTGTTGTTTGGGATTTACCATCTTATCTCCCAATCCTACTGAATAAAAAAGGGTAATGCCTTCCATTTTGTGTGTGATTCTATACCTTTGGTGCTAGTTTCCACTCCGGGACCTGTTGAAGGCAGGGTTCGTGGGTCATTATCTCTACTTAAACTTGAGGAAGGAAGGGTCTGTCAATCCACTGTCCCTTCCCTCATCTTGGGGAAGGTGGTTCATGACAGTTTTCACTTCCGGAATGATAATGAATTGAACAATCATAGTATTTAAGAAGTTCCAGCCATCTCATTTGTCTCATGTTCAATTACTTTTGTATGAAAATATACTTAAAAATTTTATGGTCTCTGTATATATCACATTTATCCCCATAAAGATAGTGCCTCTATATCTTCAAAGAAAAAAATAACTGCAGCCAGCTCAAGATCATGTGTAGGATAGTTCTGCTCACGAGTCTTCAACTGTCGATATGCATAAGAAATGACTTTGTCATTTTTCATGAGGACACACCCAAGACCTTTTAGAGATGATTCGCTAAAAATAAAAAATCCTTCTCCACTTGAGGGTAGAGTTAAAATGAGTGAAATAACCAATATTTTCTTCAGATATTGGAAAATTTCCTCAGACTCCTTCATCTAGATGAACTATACCCCTTTTCGAGTTAACTTGGTTAATGAATTAGAAACTCATGAAAAGTTTTTCAAAAACCTCCTATAATATCCCGGTAATCCAAGGAAACTATGAATCTAAGTTATTATTTTAAGAAGAGGCTACTCCTCTATAACCTTTGTATTTTTAGGGTCAACTGTGATTCCTTCATTGGTTACAATGTGCCCCAAGAAAGCAACTTATTGTAACCAAAATTCACATTTCATGAACTTTCGAAAAAGAATCTCCTTCTGTAGTGTTTTCAAAATAACCCTTAGATGATCCTCATGCTCCTTGAAACTTTTGAAATATATCAGAATATCATCAATAAAAACTACCACAAATTTATCGAGGTAGTCTTTAAAGACTCTATTCATCAAATTCATAAAAATAACAGGAGAATTAGTTAAGAAAAAGGGCATAACAATAAACTCATAATTCCCATATCTTGATCAAAAGGCAGTTTTTGGAATATCTTCTTTCTTCACATTAATTGATGATAACCAGATCATAGATCAATCTTGGAGAAGAATTGATCCCCATGAATTTGGTCAAATAAGTCATCAATTCTTGGAAGAGGGTGTTTGTTCTTCACTATTATCCCATTCAGTTCTCTATAATCAATGCATAGCTGCATTGATCCATCCTTATTCTTCACAAAGAGAACAGGTGATCCCCAAGGAGACACAGTTAGCCAGATAAACCCCTTCTCCAAAAAATCTTGGAGTTTCTTCTTTAATTCCTCCAGCTCCATATTTTCCATCCGATACAGGGTCTTTGATATCAGATGAGATCTAGTTATGAGTTCAATGGAGAACTATACCTCTCTTTCTAGGGGAGGTCTGGGTAACTCCTCAGGAAATACATCAATGTATTCCTGGATGATGGGGACATTCTCTATTCGTAAACTGTAATTTCCTTCTTCATCCTCACTAATCAGCTTCATAAATAAGGAGATAGAAGGTGCTTTGAGACAAATATCAGGTTGAGAAATCTCTCCTTGGAAGATAACTATTGTTCTTCCATTCAAGACTACTAAGATTTCCTTACTTCTAAATTTGATCTTAGAATTATGATTTGAGAGCCTATCCATCCCTAGTATAATGTTTAATTCCATCATGGGAATGACTAATAGATTTGTGATAATATTGTTCTCACTACAGTAAATACTAGAGTTTCTAAACACTGATGATGATTGGATAATCCCACAATAAGTCTTGATTGATAATTATACTTTTAGAAATTCATGGGTTGATACTAAATTCCTTGAAAACTTGGAGGAAATAAAGGAATGTGTAGAAACAGAATAAAAAAAGTGCTTTCTAACTTTGAGATAACAACAATAGTACCTGCCACCACATCATTTGATGCTTCATCTTTAGCCACAGTGATAACAAAAGCACAAACTTGCTCCCTTTTCCAATGCTAAGGCTGATGGTGATTCCCCTCCACTACCCTTGGATTTATACACTGATTAGAAAAGTGAACAAGCTATCCAAAATTGAAGCATTGGACGTCAGGTAGGTACTGCACCATCTTCCCCTTATCATTATTGTTTGGAAGTTGAGGCTTCACCTTGCTATGACAATTTCGAGCGATATGGCCATCTCTTCCACACTTGTAGCACTTCCCACTCCTGAGTAGGCAGTTCCTCGAATGCTTCTTCCCACACTTATTACACATGGGACATTGCACTTTCTTGCCTCTTATTACTTGATAAAAGATCCCCCCTAAGCTTGTATCCATTGATCTATTCTTTTCATTGGATTTATGAGACCACTGCGTCTCACCGATCTCTAGTTCAACTTTCATAGCACTCCGCACGATCTCATCATAGCTATCATACTCTCAGTTGGCTAGATTCTTCGATAGATGAGGTCTTAGTCCACCAAAGAATCTATAAACCTTCCCATTAGGATCCATGACAAATATTGAGGTGTAATGGGAAGGTCTTGTGAAGTTCATCTCGTAGCTTCCAAAACATTCATTCTATTTCTACTTCAGCTCGAGAAACTACTTCTCCATTTTTTTCTCATTGAATGAGGAAAATACCTATTGAAGAAGATCTATTTGAACTCTTCCCACACCATAGCTTCTACCTCCACTCTTGGCCTCAAGTTTTTAAATAGTTCCCACCACTGATTAGATTCACCCTCTAAGTGGTAAATAGCAAGGGTGACCTTCTCTTTTTCTAAATAGAAGAGCACAAAAAAGATCTTTTAGATAGAGCTTATCCACTGTTCATTAATCAATGGGTCAGTAGATCCATTAAATGCTGGTGGTCATTGACGCATAAATGACTCAATAGAAATTTGTTCCCTTCATTGTGAAATCAGTCTCTCAGCTTGATTCAAGTTATTTTCCACAACTTGAGTTTGTTGGTTCTCCATTATCATTAAAGTTTCCATTCCGGCTTCCATTGGAGGGACATCAGCTCATGGTCCATTGCGGTCACCATTTGAAAGGTTCCTCCTATTACCAGACATTTTCTAAAAGAATAAAACCTTAGTGATAAGCTTATTTCATTTATGAATCTTTTAACTATAAAGTATTTTTATGTCTTAAACATTCTCTCTTAAACATATTATTCTTTGACAAAAATTACATTTCTCTAGAAATCCTTCATAATGATTCATAAAAAGATTGCGATTAACCAAACATATCCCCCAAGAGAGTCAAAATAGGAGTGAAGTAAGGCTTCTTACTATGCACCGGTTCCCGATCAAGTCTAGCTCAAATCAGTGTTTTCAGGTTTTACCCCTAGATACATCTGTGCTAGAGCCACATCCACTTGTTTATATCCAGATAGGGATTTATTTTTTCTGAAACCACTAATTAACATTTCACCAAAATAACAGGAATTTTTCCTATATTTAAACTTTCCTATAGGGTTCTTCCTGAGTTTTTAATATCCTAATTTCCAAAAATAACTAAACTATCCTTTGATACTAACTATAACATCCCACCTTTTTATTACATAACTTTCCACTTCATTTTACAAACAGAGGATCCTTAAAGTCTAGTGTATTGGAAAAACGGTACATAATACATGAAAACATATAAAATTATTTTAATCCTATTGAAATTATTCTTGAAAAGTTCATCCTAAGTACAATTACTGTATCTCATAACCTAGAGACATATATCAAAGGAAAGGGTGAGCAGACGGCCCACTAAGGATAATAAGTGAAACAGTTTACATGTGAACTTGAGAGATATCAATAAGAACATGGGGAATATCATAAATCCATGATAAAGAGGCATATAATAATAATAATTAATTGAAAAATAACTTGAAAATGAGGCTATAACATTTAATCTAGACATTCATAAGCATATCACGAAGGTCTATCCCCAAGGTGTCATAAAAATTACCAAGGTTATTCACCGAGATATCATAAAACTTGTCATATCTAGAGATTAATTTCTTTGCCCAATGAATTGAAGTGATATTAGGGAACAACATTAATATGTATTATTTTATGTGATCCACATAGATAATTATAAAACATTTCATAAATAACCCATATAAAATAAAATAAATGGGTTTCACATCAAAATCATGACATTTTAAAAAGTGCTTAAAAACATGATCATTATGTCATTTATAACCCACGGAAAGAGAATAAGGGTTTTATGTATGTCAATTATAGAATAAAATATATCATTTTTATGTATTGATGAATAAACCTGTAAATGAAATAGTTTTGGTAATTCACATAAATAAAATGAGAGAATTTCTTGAGAAAAAGAGAGAGATTTTGAGATGAAAATTCTACAGCATAACGACAATGCAACATGGTTTTAGAAAACAATAAAAGAGAGGGGACATGGGTCACCCATTCATAAAAGATTCATAATATTTTATAAGGATATAATATAATGGAAATAATAACATGTTATGTAAACTTTAAAGACATACCACATAAAAGAGAACTTGAAAGGAAAAGAGAAGTGGAGAATTCCCTTATTAAAATTCAGGAGCCGAACGATGTCACTTAAAATTTTAGAAAATGAGTTGATGAGATAGAAATGGGCCTCTCATCACTTGGAAATAAAATTTATAGCAACAAGGATATATAAGAACATACCCTAACATAAGAAAATGGAAATTAAAAGACATAACATAAAAGAAGTCTTTGACTAAAAGAGGAGGGTGAAAGGTTCCCTTACCTTGAAGAGTAACCTCAAAAAATAAAAGGTTGGGACCTTGGAAGAATTTAGGGAACGTTGGGAGGAATCCTTTGGAGGTAAAAGACTATATATTCATTTTGGTGTAATTTGGAATGAAATAAATGAAGGAATGAGTTGGTATTTACAGAAAAAGTGAGAGAATATTTTATTAATTTCCAAGGGACACCTCATTAGTGGTATTTGCAAAACCATGGGCTTGACCATGGTATTTGTCAATGGTTTTGGCCACTTGGAAAACCTCTTATAATATTTTAATCCAAATTATTCTACCAAAATTTTAAATTACATATTACATCATTATGATGTCATAAAACACACTGAAAACTCAAAAATTGTATTTTTACTATTCAATGAAAAGTAATATTTTTTATAAAAAACTCATAAATTCACCCTAAACTAATATTGATGTTCTGAATTCAAAAATGAACTCCATTTTATGAAAATAATTTTCTAAATATGAGATATTTAATTTTTAAGTAAAGCACTATTTACCTAAAAAATACTAATACTTAACTAATAATTTTGGAAACTGTTATTTAATTATGCTATTATAACACATTACTATTAAAGATGTATAAATTATATTTATACATTTTTAAGAGAGGTTAATATTCTATTGGTCACATTACTATTCAT
Organism: Viscum album; assembly: GCA_963277665.1. Lineage (NCBI taxonomy): Eukaryota > Viridiplantae > Streptophyta > Magnoliopsida > Santalales > Viscaceae > Viscum > Viscum album. Next base: position 786,271,106 of record OY728128.1, on the reverse strand, counting down.
AAGGGTAATATTACTATTCATAATTTACTATTCACCAAAAATTAAGTTGATCTTATGAGACTCTAAATTTCTTACTGATCACAATTGTATATGTCCATTTTTTGAAAATCATTTCACATTATTAATTATTTAAAGTATAAAAAATATTTTAAAATACTTTATTTTTTTTCCAATATTCATCAATAATATGAAACTTCTAAAAATTCATCCTATATTTATTTTGATATTTGAAATTCAATTTTTTTACCATAATAAGAAATAAAAATTTTATTTATAGAAAAAGATTACACAAAGTAACTAATGCATCATTACATAGCCCCTTTTAACACCTACATAGGACCTAAGAGCAAGGTGTGGAATGATGATAGAATCTTGGGGTGACTCAGACAACATTTCCCGAGTGGTGATTTCTATTAGCTCAAACTTCTCCCAAAGGTGATTACATTCAAGCATAACATGTTGAACCTCATCTTGGGCTTGGTATAGGGAAAATCCTAGTGACACTACTTCCTTCCCAAGCTCCGATAGATGGGATTCCTATGGCCTGTGTCTACTGGATGAGGCCATCGACTCTTCTTTCTGCATTATTTATCCATTATTATTTTTATTTTAAGAAACATTTATAACATTAAATTTTTCTATTATTTCCAATGGACATATAATGATCAAAACTCGATGGTTACATTTCAATTATAATTATTTATTTTTATTGATTATGAAATAGTAAAACATATATTTTCAGGAAATAAAATATTATTCAAAATTTCGGGTCGTTACACTGTGTGTCACACTTTGAGATTTGTCATTAATTCTTATAGGAAGATCAATTGATTCTTTAGTATATGGAGACCCCATCTATGTAATGATTTGGAAATCCAAGACTTTAAAAGTTATGAGGGGATAATGCAATGTGCCTTAAAAGTTGAAATGTAGTTTGAATATTTCCAATGGTCCCATGGATAGAATGACAATTTTGAAAGGATGGAGAATTTTTTTTCTAGAAATAATCCTAACCATGAAAGTGAAATGAATAAAGTACAATATCCCATGTTCAATAAATGTGGAAAAATGCACTTGGGAAAATTTATTCAAGAGTATGGAAGTGTTTCAAGTGTGTAAAGGATAGAAACATTGTTCTAAACTATCAGTGAGATAAACAACCATAACATCATAATGTGAATGACAAGGGAAATATGGTGCAATCACATCATACTATGCTATGCTTAAAGTGTGGAGATCATAGAAAATTTTCAAAGTAATTTATAAATCAAATAATGGTGGAGGGAAATAATAATCAATACTAGCAGAGGCTAAGGGACCAAGGTCTTGTTTTTTATGACTATTTAATTCGAGGATCTAAATGATGTGGAAGAAGGTACACTTGTTGTTCACTCAAATATTGTTAGAACACTATTTGATTCTGGTTCAACACATCCCTTTATTTATTTTTAAGTTTGAAAAGAAAATTGAATCAAATCCTGAAATGTTATAAGTAGAGTTATAAGTTAAAAATATTATAAGTTATATTCAAGCTACAAGAGTATATAGAGTTTACCCTATTAACATTGGTGAGTGAAATCTCATCACAAATCTAGTAGTCATTCTGATGGTGGAATTTGGTACAATACTATGGATGGATTGGATCTAAAATTATAATTCCAATATCAATTGTAGATGCAATTAAATTTCAGTTTTATTGGGGGAAAATTATGAACTTATTTTCAAAGGAAAGATATCCCTGCTCGAGTTTTTTCAAGAACTAACTCATATAGCCTTATTTATGGACATTATTGGTTAAGAAGGGAGATAAATTGAAATAAAAAAATATATAATTTGTAACCATTCTTAAAAAATATATTGATTTATTTCTAGAATAATTACATAGACATCCCCAAAAAATAGATAGAATTCTCCATTGAACTCATACCTATACCCAAACCTATATCAAAGACCACATATATAATGGAGTTCATAAAGCTAAAAGAATTGAAGAATTAACCACATGATCTTTTGGAGAAGGGTTTTATCCATAAAAGTGTATCTCATTGGGGATTTAATATTATATTTATAAAGAATAAAGATAGATCAATGAAACTATGCATTGATTATAGTGATCATAATGGGATCATAATAAATAATAAATACCCACTTCTGAGAATTGTGGTCTTATTTGATCAGCTTCATGGATGTCACTTATTTTATAAGATTGAACTTTGTTCAAGGTATCATTAATTGAGGGTGAGGAAAGTAAATATCCTAAAGACATACTTTTGAATATGGTATCGATATTATGAGTTTATTATTATAACCTTTGGTTTGAATAATGCTCTCATGATATTTATGGATTTTATGAATATAATATTTAGATACTACCTTGATAAATTTTTAGTGGTATTTATTGATGATATTATGATATATTCCAAAAGTCATGAGTAATATGAGGAACACCTAAGGTTCATATTAAAAACTCTAAATAAAGAAAATATTTTTACTAAATTTAGTAAATGTGGGTTCTATTTGTACGAAGTAGCATTATTGAGACACATTGTATCTTGTTAAGGAATCAATATATATCCAAATAAGACTGAGGAAGTAGAGGAATAGACTCATACAAAAACAATTATATATATTTGGAGTTTCCTTAGTTTATATGGGTACTATATAAGGTTTGTGAAAAACTTTTCATGGATTACTAATCCAAAAACCAAGTTAACTCGAAAGGGATTTAAGTTTACCTGGACAAAGGAGTGTGAAGAAAATTTTCAAGAGATGAATAATAGGTTTCTTAGTTCACCTATGCTAAATTTACCCTATAATGTGGAGGTATTTTTCATTTATAGTGATCAATCATTGATAGTAATTGGATATATACTAATTACAGATTATAAATTGATTTCTTTTGTGTCTTGACAGTTTATGCCTCCTGAGAATAATTATCCTACCAATGACTTGGAATTAACTACATATATTTTTTATTTAAAGATATAGAGGCACTATATTTATGGGGTTAAGTGTGATATATACAAAAATCAAAAAATTACAAAGTACATATTCACATAGAAGAAACTAAACATGAAATAAAGAAGATGGTTTTAGATTTTAAAGGAATATGTTTGTTCTATTAATTATCAACCTGATATGTAAAACAAAGTCCCAAATTCACTAAGCATTAAATACACTGGAATTATTGAAATGATTAAGATTAAAGGATATACTTTGATCACATACTTGGAAAATGTGTATATATAATTTATAAGGGAAGGGGCATCATCAATCTTATACCAAATTATTTCAAAACCATAATTATTAGATAATATTAATAAAACATAAAGAGATGATCCTATGATATATAGGGAGATACATGTGATGAAAAATTGAAAGTTTTTCAAGTTATATCTTAATTAATAGGGATTATTGAGGCTTTAAATAATTCTATGTATCCAATATATTCTAGAGTTGAATAAATAACTAATGGATGAATCTCATAGCTTTTCATTTTGTATTTATCTCATAAACCCCAAAATGTATAGAGATCTGCATGATCATTATTGATGGGATAATCAGAAAAAGGAGATTTCTGAGTATATTTTAAGATTTTTGGTATGTGAAAAAGTTAAGGTAGAGTGAAAACTTCTAAATGGAGTAATGAAACTACTACCATTTACTTTATGGAAGTGGGACTCCATCACTATAAACTTTGTTACTATACATCCTAAGAAATCCATGGGAGGCAATTCTAAATGGGTAATGATTGATAAATTAGAAAATTTAGGCTATTTAATTACTATATGGGAGTACTTCTCAATTTAGATCCTTACTATTATGTATATCCAAGAAGTTGTGGGAATTCATGGGGAACATCTATTTATTATTTCTGACCAAGATCCAAGATTTTACTTCAACGTTTTAGAGAATCCTTCAAAAGGCTATGAATATGGATGTAAACCTAAGAACAACCTATCATCCTTAAACTGATGGTAATTTTTAGAGGACTATTAAAATTTTGGAGAATATTTTAATGGATATGTCAATTTATTATCATTGGAGTCAGGACAAACATATTCCACTCATTAAATTATACTATAACAATAGTTTCCACTTAAGTATTCAAATGGATCCATATAAATCACTTTATAGGAAAAGGTGTATAACTACAAAATGTTGGGATAAAGATGGATAAATAAAACCATTAGGACCAAAAATTGTGAAAGAAACCACAGAGAAGATACAAGTGATCCAAATATATATCAAGGATGCTAAAATTTTAAAGAAAAGTTATGTGGAAAATCTAAGGACTTAGAATTTCTTGCTGGATATCATGTGTTACTCAAAGTATTACCTTGGGAAGGTGTCATGAGATTTGTAAATAATGGTAAACTAAGTCTAAGATTTATTGGAAGATTTCATATTCTTGAGATTGTTAAGGAAATTTTCTATCAATTATATATACCTCAAAATATTTCTAATGTCCATGATGTATTTCATGTGTCCCTATTAAAGAATTACATGTTATACCCAATGAATATAATTGACGTAAATTTTGTGGAATTATAATATAACATTTCATTTGAAGAATAAATGATCCAAATTATTAATGAAAGGGAACACGTGTTGATGAACTAGAAAACCAAACTCATGAAAGTCTTATGGAGAATAAAAAACTTGAATAAGAAACCTAATACCTTGAAGAAGCAATGAAGGAAAAATACCCCCATTTATTTTTATGTTAAACATAAATTTCATGGGAATTTTTTTTAAGAGGGGTGAATGCAACAACTCAAAATTTCCTTCTATTAAAAAATAACTCTTGTCTCCAAATAACTATTTTATTATGTTTTATAATAAAATTACATAATAACACTATTACCTTTAATTTCACGTTATTTATTAATATTGACTATTATAACCAGGAATATTTCATGGATATAAACATCAAAGAAAAGTAGAATAACTTTTGGGAAATATATAGGATTGTATTCTCCTATAAATATCATTCATAAAATTATGTATATAAAAACAAAGATAAGAATTAAAAGTATGATAGAAATTATAAAGGTATGTGTAATAACATTTGTGAGTGAAGTTGTGAATGATGAAGTATAAAATTTGTGGTATATATATAGGGAAATTTGACTATTGACCATTATGACCTTTGGTCAATATTGTTGTTGGGAATTATGTCCATTGATCAATATGACCATTGAGAATTATTACCATTGGTTATATAGCAATTATAAAGTGAACATTAGTATTTTTATGATTCAGAAGGAAGAAACCTTGGCCTCTACCAATAGAAACATCCACTATGAGGTTCACTTTTAAGAGATCAGGAAAGAGGTGGAATTAGTGGGATTTTCCCTTAACCAACCCAATATAAACATTAGTAAATGAGACACGATAAGGGTCATTTATGAGAGAAGTTGAATATGGTATATATCACCACCCAAGCGATGTTGGTTGAACTACCACACTGACTACCACCATCACACATCTTACCCTTAAGGAATATGCCAATGTAATAATGGGTTATGTATATAGAACTTAGGTAGTATTAAGGTTTAATTATTTATAAATTAAATAATGGTTACTCTACTCAAATTAATTTTTTACTTATTTTTATTAATCTTAATTATATGAAAGAAAAAATAAACTTGGATATCAAATGAATATGGAAAAATAATTTTTTAGTACAAAGAAACCAAAATTGTATTTTTGAAAATATGTTTAAATTCAATTTTATAATAAATTTATTAATTTTAAATAAAGTTTATTTCCATTATAATGTCTTATAAAAAATTTATTATTTAAATATAAATGATAATATATTTTAATAAAGACCGAAGTAGTTTTTATAACGGCCAGAAAGAGGATTATTTCATAAAAAACTATTAATTTTAAATAAATAAGGATTTTTATATAAAATATAAAATTATATGATTTATATAGATACCTTGATAAAATTAATATTATTTTTATACTCATAACATCAAAATTATCTTAGAGTGAATTTTTTATAATTTTCTAACAAAATTGATTTTTGGTGAAAAGAGAAAACTAACGTTTTATGTGTACCACAATTTTTATGAAATCAATATGATGTGATAATAATGATGAAATTTATTAAAAATAATAACAATAATTTTATTTAAGTAATAAAATAATTAATTTTAATATATTAATTTTCATTTAGAAATTGGTGCTTAAAATTTTGGAACCTTAATTTGATTTTTTCCTTTATAAAAATAATTGGATTCTATGAATTAATTTTAATATTTGGGATGTTAACTCTAATTTTGGATTGATTTAAAGTTCATAAAAATATCGTTGGATCATTAATTATCCATAAAATTCGTTTTTATTGATTCCACCCTAGAGTGGTTATCTTAAATAATAAAATAGCCAATATTTTAACCCATAAAACCACCCCTTCTCAAGTATAAATACCCACCCATTCTACCCTTACTTCCCACTCCAAATCCTTTGAGCATGAATCCCCTATCATTACCCCTCTCAAGAGTCTCTCCAAGTTGGTTCTAAGGTTCTAAGGAGTCTCTTTTTTTCTTTAAGAAGCCACTTTATAAGGTAAGGAATCTTCCCCTCATCTTTTTGCATTCAAGTATTTTCCTTTATGATAATACTTTGATTATAAATTCATTATATTATCATGTGTTTTTAAAAACCACTATAAAATAAATATTATTCCTTTTTAATGACATATTACCTCTCATTAAACCCAATCTATGATCCATTTTTTATACCCGTTATACTATTGAAATAATTCCATGATTTTCCATGGTATATTTTATTATTGTGAATAACCAACCCTATTTTCATTCAAGGGTATTTATATATCTGTAACTTTACATTATTGAATGGATAAATCCATGAATAAAACTCACATTTCCTAATCATGGGTAAAAATTTTATGTACTTATGATCTTTGATCGATGTGGCATACATAATGCTAGACATATGAAGGGTGTGACCTGATAGCACTACAATGCATGAGGAAAAGAATTAATCTCTAGAGATTATATGATTATGATACCTTGGAAGCATTCCATGTTAATTATTTATGATACTTCAAGGAAAAACATTGGTAGTATGTTTTACGAAGCCTTGGTGATGATCCTTGGTGATATGAATGTTTCATGTTTTTGTTATTTCCATATATCCATGTTATACCTCATGTTCTTATATTAATATACTTATGTTATGCCTCATGTTCCTATGTTCATGGTCATATTATATGAATTATATTTCACTCATTATGTTCATTATTGATATGTTATTATTTTTTATCCATTGTTGGGAAACATTCTAACCCATTTCATTTGATAAATTTCCTTAGGAAATAATATGAAGTGAGGTGATCTAGAGTGGGATAATAATGAATATTTTAAAGAGAGTTGAAAATTAGTTTATGTTTTCATTTGGGTAATGTTTATGTTTTTTACTATGTACCTAGTTTCCAATAAACTAAACCTAGAAAGGTCCTTTGAAGTTATTTATGTAATTTTTAGTCCTGGAATTATGTTAAAAAATATATATGAAAAGGTATATTAGTATATTACATTCAACACCTCACAATTATCATGGATAAAACACACTAAAAAACAATACAATGATAGGCTCTCAAAAGAAACTAGATGAACATATCTTCATTGATGAAATTGTTCTAATATCTTATATTTCTCAAAGATTGATCTATATTTATAGATTTCATCATAAAAAAATCCAATAGTAACATTAAAGATCTTCGAGTTTGGTTACAATAACATTGGAAGCAACTTTATCTTCTATTGAAACTATTCATTGTGAATTCAATATGTTCTAAAAACATAATGTATTAATTCATCTTAATAAAACTTAGTAATACAGAAGATAAAATATTCATAACCATACATTTAAAAAAAATAAAGTTAAAATAGAATTCAAATGATGTGTTTTATGATTTTAAAAACAAAGGATATATAAGATTCAATTGACTCAACAATACCCCCCTTTTTGACAATCACAAAACACACAAGATAATGTAAGTTTTACTAAAAATAAAAAATAAAAATTCCCTGTAACTTCTATAGAATATCTCCCTAAGTTTAACATATGTGAAAACATAAATTTACATTCTCCCCTTTTATACATCTTATAAAACACTTTTTTAAAAACATATTTTCTCATTAAACAAAGGAAAACTTATCACATTTCTCAAAATCATATCCCTTTGTGTTTTTCAAAAATGGAGAAACACCAAGAGGAAAAAAACACAGATAGTTAAATAAGTGAATTCATATTAAATAAGGTACAGTATAACACTTTCTATGAATTCTATAGAAAAATAGAACTACCTATTTAGATATAAAAGGAATACAAGGGAAGATTATTTATTATAAATTCTCCCCCTAACTAATCAATAAAGAAAAAAAATAATTTCTGATTTAAATTATAAGTTCTCCTCTTTTGATATCTCCAAATATTTTGACTTTCATATCCCAATATCTTTTAACTTATAATATTTTGATTTCTTATAATTTCTGATATATACCCCATTGGTGCTACCAAAAAGAACAACAAAATAAAATCTAACAACGAAAAACCATGAGAGTTTAGCACAAGGGATAATAAAAGGATATGTAAGAATAAAATTAAGAATAAAAAGGCGTAAATATAAGGATGTATAATAGTAAATATAGTATACATGAGGGTAAATCAAACTATAAAATAAATATTCATAAGAAAAATAATATTAATTAAATTAGACCTTACAGAAGATAAATACTATTAAGTTCAACTACCAATGTATATTCCTAAGGTGTTGTTATATAAAATATTAAAAATTTATTTTACAACTCTTGTTTAAAGACCTTTTTTAAAATATAAAGTTCCAAGAAATGAAACATCACCAACATCAACAATATTTCCTTGCACATTATCTCCAAAAGTAACATGCCCACCCTTCACATTTTGTAAGTTTTAGAAGTTGGACTTATTTTTGGTCATGTGTCGAGAGAAACCACTATACATGACCAATTATTTTTACTATTATTTTCAACCTTTCCTCCTAAAATTAATGAAACTAAAATTATGTTACCCAAAATTACTTAGGTTCATTAATGTTAGAAAATAAAACATTCAAAACCAATATCTGTCCAATATTATAGTATTGAAAAGTTTCTAGTTCATTTGAAATATAATACCTATAATTTTTGAATAATTAAACCTTATCAATGGATTAGAAATTATTCTAGTGAAATTCTATCTAACATTTAGTACATAAGGGTAAACAATTTATAATGAAATAGTTAGACCCAAAATATGACTTCCTATAAGAAAAACTAATTATGGAATATGTTCCAATAGGTTTAAACTATCATAAAATAATATCAAAATTCTCCTTGCTGCAATTAAAATTAGATAGAATCTTCTTCAGTATAATAACATCAAACATAAATTTAAAAAATAAGTTATGATCATTAGAATTTTAAATAGAAATTGATTTAGAATCTAAATTCAAAATATGTTTAGAAATTATATACTCAGCTTTAGCAATATCTGCCTTATACTGATCAACACCTTTCTTCAATATGTTATATCTCTTCTCAATATTTTTCACATATTTATTCATCCCTTAAAATTATAGAGTATCATCTTTATCATTTTAAGTAAAAGGAAAACCTGAATTGACATGAAAACCAGTGAGAGATTTATCACATACCAATCCCATTAAACACGATTCATTCCTAGGAATTCTTTCATAAAAAATGGTTATCATATAGTTATCATCCCATTCCAAACTATTAATTTTCTTGGAATATAGATATTCACATGTGCTCCAAGTGTTTTTAGTATCTCAAAAATAGTTCATTTCTTTTCATTTAGAGGATCTTATGGAATCCTTATCCTTATCCTTTAGGTTTGAACAATTAGTTCTAATATGACTTGGTTTCTTACATTCATAACAAATAATTTTTTACACAACCCTCTTCTCATATTTCTATTTTATGTAATTCTAATAATATTTCTACAAATTATTATTTTTGATAATTATTTTCATTCAACTTAAAAGTTGAGAAAACCCACCTTCACTAAGTTACAAACAATTTAAATTCACACAAAACTTTAAATTAATCTTCTTATAAGTTTTAGTCTTAGAAAAATTAACTATAGAAGTTAAATATTTGTATGTTATAGAAATTACACTTCCTTTCTTATGATTCAATTTCTCAATGTATCTCTTTATTCTATTATCATACCAAATTATGGTTCTAATCAAATAATCCAAGTTCAGCTTAGTAATATGTTTATTATAACTTATTATTGTCATCCTGGATTCTTTCTCTTTCATAATAATGTAGTTGATTTTATAAAAAAGTTATTCATTTTTGATTTCCATCTCACCAAGTGACTGCAAACCATTTACAAACTTTTTAAATCATTGATTAATTTGAGTTACTGATTCTTCCAAAAGAATATTAAAATCATTATACTCATTTATTAACGTTGATCTATGATTCTAAAACACCTTATAAGTAATAAATTGTATAACCTCATGTTTTCTCCAAATTTTGTTCACTGTCTCACATGAAGAAATTTCTATGCGTATATTATGTGTCATAAAACAAAATAGATTATTAAAGATATTATAATTTTCTTAACATTCAAAATTTTACTCATGAGTAAAAGTATATTTTTTTATTCAAAATATTTAAATTTATTATTATTTTTTGATAATTATTATGATACCCCTAAATTTTACAAAAACACTATATTTGATAGCGTATACAACACAACACTGAGCTTAAATGAACCACAAAATATTATTATTTAAATTTTACTATTATAACCAGAACATTTAATTATTAGGTATGAATTGGATTAAACACATTATTAAATATATGGTTTACTTATTAAATTATAATTTATTGATGAATTCTAAGGAAATACACTCATTTTTTAGTAAATTCATTTTATTCTTCAAAATAAATTTTATTCAAAACTGGTTTTTATTATTTTTTGTGAGTGAATATTATAATTAATTTCTTGAAAATTTAGAAATTTAATTTTAAAAAAAGATATAATTTTTTAACAATAATTTTAAAATTAAGTTAGAGATAATTTTTATGATTTTTCTAAAAAACTGATTTTCAATGAATAGTAAAAAATAATGATTTTTATTGAAAAATGTATTACTATTTAAAGAATTTAAAAATTTAAATTTTGTTTTAAAATTTTTTCAAAGTATAATTATTTATCTTATATTATTAATAATCCAATTAATTTCCTTAGAATAAATTTTATATTAAAACATTTCCATACTTAAAAAGACATTTTTCTAAAAAACTATTTTTTATTGTGTTTTGTGTTTTTATATTAATTAAATTTCTTAAACTTATAGATATTTAATATTAAAAAATTAATAATATATTTTAAATTAGGATTTTTAAATTTGGTAAATAGTTCCCTTTTATTTTTGGTCATTATGAATAATATCCTTAGTAAAATTTATCTCCTCGATAAGGGGTAAATCGGGTTAACCTATGTTAAAATTAAGTGTTAAGCTCACCGTTTTTAATATTAATTCTTATTTAATTAAGGTAACTATACAATTATCATTTTAGTCTCTAAATTTAATTTCTTAAGGGACACTTTTCCATGAAATTAACCTATATAATATTTAAAGAAAAGAAAGAGACAAAATTTCACTCTCTTACTTTTAAATATATCTTATGTATTCACATAGGGATAAAAGAAATTTGTGAATAATTATTATTATTTATTTTTATAAAAATAAAATTATTTTCATTATGGTAATTTATTTATAATTTTTAGTGATTATATAATTACCTTAAATTCTTATGCAACGCTGACATAATATTTTTTCAATTAATAGAAAAATAAAATAAAGGATTTTAAAAATATTAAAAGTAATATAATTTGTGTAATTTATTATGTTACATGAATTTTATAGATTAATATATCATATTAAGGATGTGTTAAAGGATTATATTTTTATTTTTATCGTTTTATTGATGTTTTAAAGTCAAATTGAATGAATAGTGTCAATAATGACAAGAATGATATTTTATGAAAATAATATTTTATTATATAATTTAAAATTAATAATTTTTTTTAAATATGTCAAAGGGTATAATATATGGTCTAAAATTTCATAACATTTCCATTTATGGGTCTATTTTACCTTATATGTAATATTATAACCCTTTAAGAGTGAAAAAGTAAATATCACAATTAAGGTTAAAATAGGTTAATGAAGGAGTTAAACCAAAAGATAATATTTAAAATACAATATAAACCTATCCAAATTTTATTTTTTGATGATATTTAAAACATATGATACTTCATATTTGAATATATATCTATTTTTAATCATTTTTCTAGATAATGACTTTATTATATTTTAATCTTCTAAGAAATTCCAAGAGTGCCCCTCCCCTCACTTATAAAAAGACATCCCTTCACTCACTTATGTAAAATAATTTAATCAAAATATATTGGAAAATACCTAAAATTTATTTTATAAAAATACTTATAAATTTTTATAGGTTCTGCTCTTCCCAAAATACCAACCCTATGTTCTATTAGAAAGGATCTAAAGGAGGTCTCCCAAAGAAGAGGTAATCGTCTTACCTAATGTCTTTCAATTTATTTCATATTATAACTACTTTAACTATATGGTATTTATAATAAAATAAAAACTTTATTATAATAAATATACTTAAATGTTATTATGCTTATGTAACCACCATTATTTATTATCTTTTCTATCAAATGGGAAGCGAAAGTATTGCCCGTGAATACGTATGGCTTACCATCTCCATGCAACAATGTAATTAATTTTCCATCAATAGAATTTATGGATGGGTATTATGGTGGTTTTAATGTTTATATATTATATTCATTACATAATTATTCTTTTATAATTATAATATCATTTCTACCTTCTTACCTTCCAATCTATTGGAAAATGATAACATCACTTCTGAGTACGTGTGGACTACCATCTCCACGAAGTGATGCAATTTTTTTTTGTTTCTGATTTACATGGATGGAAATAAGGATATATTTAATGAATATATATTATATATATGAAATAATAATGATTATATAAAGTTTAATTATTAATTAACTTTCTTTTGTTCCATCTATCAAAAAGTGAAAACAACATTCATGCGTATGTATGACCTAACATCCCCATGAATGGTGTAATTCATTTTTATATCTCTACCTAATATGTATATATATATATATAATGAATATATATTTTTATTTATATCATTATTAAAATTATATAGATTATGTAACCATGATCAAAGTACAAGGACCAAAACTAATGAACCAAAACATACATGAAAGAGAGAGAAATTATCACCCATAATAATGATTTTAATAAATAATTATTAATAAAAATGTGATAAAATGTTATAAGTAAATTATATATGGTATTAAAAATATATATATGGTCATAAAATATATTTATAATAAATATATATTTATTATATAGTAATTTTGAACACATATTAAGGAAGTTAGACCTGAGGTAGGTATTTCTTGTCTCACTTTTGTTTTCATGAAACATATGCCGTATTCACCACTTGTTTCTTTCATGTGGTGTATATGATTCCACTTTGATATGATATATCATTTTCCCTTTATCTTCATGGTATTTAAAATTTCAATTTCAATTATTTATTTTGTGAGGGTTATGATTCAAAAGATACCAAAGTGGTAAGTGATTTATTTCACAATCTCATCATTTTTCAGGATTGTTTATATTTAAGTATCTGATGGGGGAAGTATTTAATATTTATATATTAAAACCAATAAATTTTATTCTCATATTTCTATTTTTTTAAATTATATGTTTTCATTTCATTTTACTCTCTTTAAGTACTCAATATACAGAACTACTTTTTTTTAAGGAAAACTGACTTTGTTGTTCTACTTGGCTGGGAATAATTCTATTCAATGTCAATATTTTACTTCAAATATTTTAAATAATATTTTTAATATTATAAAATTATTTATTAAAGTATTTTTTACCCATGTTTTAATTTTTACAAAATATTTTAAAATTAATATTTTTTTCATTTTCTGAACGAGGTACTTTTTGAATTTTTTACAAAAGTGTGAAAGGAATATTTTTTAAATTATACTGTATGAATGGAATTTAACACCTTCATAACCTCTCAATGATTTAAATATTCCTTTTTAATATTCCAAGATTATTTTAAATAAAAATATTTTTACTAATATTCTATAAATTTTTAGTTTTTAAAAGTGATTTTTAAATTGAAAAGTGTATGTTCCTCAAGAATATTTTAAATGACCTATTTATGGTATTTATATTCATAAATTATAATAAAAATTTATTTTACATATTCTATGATATTTATATGTTGTAATTATACCATCCTAATTCTTTATCTATATTGTTTATGATTATTTTGATCGGGGGAAGTTTTGAAATTTTATATTCTATTTATTTCAATACAGGCAATTACTGATTTTTAAGGCATGTTGATTAAGTTATATTGTTTATTCACATGATGAATGCATTGGAAATATTTTGTGATGGGTGGGGAACCGAATTACATAGCCCCTTTATGCATCGATATGTCTCATGAGACAAAATGGGTTGAGTATTTGGCCAAGGCCTTATCCATTTATATATATGTCTTTGCATGAGGCCTTGATTGTATTTATTCATATCTTGTCTCAAGACCTCAACGGTAAGTTTAATATGCATGTATTTATGAATTCTATCATTATGAAATTAGTTATTTATGTACATGTGATTATTTGAATAGTTATGATATCTAAGGATAAGTTTCAAGATCAAGGGATTATTTATATGGAATTATTTGATCATTATTTATTCCTACCAAATAATATTTATCACTCAAGTTATTAATTAATTGGAATATGTTTTAAATTATTTACCTTTAAAATTTGATTATGCATTATTTATTCAAGGTATATCTCATTATATACAATCCTTACTAATAATTTGAGATCACCCTTTATTTTTTTTATTTCCCTAGCATGTCATGAAATATACTATGATTGATATGGAAGAATATTCGAGAGGGAATAATTATGTTCTCATAAAAAATAATATTTTGAATTTTATGTTTTCAAATGTAATGTGAGATTCATGTATTAATCTATTTTACCAATACTACTAAACTATTCAGTCCTTTGGGATGTGATTTCTTGTATGTAGTTATAATTTAAAAAAGTAACCACCAACTCTGAGATACTAGGGTCAGGGTCTTTACAATTGGTATTGGAGTATGTTTTTTAGAAATCTTGGGAAAAAGATTTAGGAAAAAAATAGATTTGGGGACATAACCCTACGAGTTACTTGGAGGTCAAGTATAATTATAGGATAACATCATAAAGTTTTGGTAAGGTAGAGATTGTTTGATTTTACTAGAAATACATCACTATCTGGATACAAAAAGTGGATGTGACTTTAGTAAAAATGAATCTAGGGAAAATAACCCTAAAAATAGATAGTTAAGAATATATAGGCTATAATTTTGGTTTATAGTGAGTGTACCCTTACTACGAACCTGGTTTTTCACTCCCAAGGGGATTTTATTAGGTTAATTCACATTTTATTTATGAACCAATATGAAGGATTTTAATAAATGATGACCATGAATAGAATAGGTTATACCTCAGGTGTCTTAGATTTAAAAAGTGTCATGATTTAGACATCTTATAAATTAGTTTCATGATTGTGTTGTTTCCCACTATGATTATTATTTCTCATACAATGATTTTTCATTTTAGTCAATGAATAAAACCACAAGGAATCATGTTAACACTAAAAGTGATGGAAAATGTGGTGATTATGAGAAACCAAATGGGATGATGACTAGAGTGAAATATTTTGTGATTATACCTAATCAGTTATAAGGATATATGATTAAAAACTTGAACCTTAACCAAATCTCAGACTCACCAAATAAGACAAGGATAGAGTTTTCTGAGATGTTAGGAAGTAGAGACCATAGAGGAAAGAATAATCAATTTCCTTCATATCAGAAATATGTAAAGAGTCACCCCAGGGAATGTATCGAAGGAATGAGAAGATGATTTTTGTCTGTAAAGGGAGTTTATAGAATAATGGATTACTGAGGAGTTAAATGTCTTATGTGAGGGGAAAATGAGAATTATCTGAGTTAATTCCATAATCAAAGGGTAAAATCCTAGGACAAGGAAGAACATATTCTATGTCAATAATTAAAGTATAAGTATTGAAGTGTTTATGCATTTGGATTTGAAAATTATGTTGTAGAAGTGTTATATCAATGATATTTTGGTTATAAAAATAATTTTAACATTTATAGACTATTACTATATAGTTTTTATTGAAGGATTTCAAAGTATATGTTTAATGGTAATGATGAATTAGAAAATTGATTTAATGGTAAAATGATATTTTATGTAAAAACACATGATAAAGGGAAATATAACCCTTAATATGTACTTGATATTGAGATAATAATGTTTAGTTGAGATAAAGTGACAACTGATATTGATAAATTAAATAGGATAATATTTATGACCTTGGAACTAATCAGTAGTTTGATGGTATTTGTGATTAAGTTTACTTCTTTTTTGGATTTATAGAATATATTTGATAATATGAGGTTTTATTTAAAGAATAAGGAGAGATTAATTTTTGAAATCATTCATGTTTTTATTAATGTTTTATGGTGATTCAGGTTATCACCATATTTTATGAGAATATATGATCAATTTATTCATATATTTGGTATGTGACATTAAGAGAAACTTTATATTGTTTTGAGAACAAATGTTAAGTTGATTTTGGAAATTTAGAAACCTCCCTCCTATTTTATTTGGATTTTGAATTTGATCAGACATATTTTTGAAGGGTCTTAAGGTTAATTATTTATTGAATGGATTAAGTTGAACTTTGGGTGTTAATGTTGAGTTTTTAGAGATTAATGTATTATATTAGATAACTTGTACTAAAATTTTTTGGTTTTGGTAAATATTTTGAGATAGGTGGAATTATTTATCATTCTTTTATGGATCATTTGATTAATTAAAAGTTAATTTTAGTACTTCAAGCATGAAAAATTCATCTTGAATATTTATTTCTTGGAGTAAGAGATGAAGTGGAAATTGATTGAACCACAACCAAATGATGATATGGTTTTTAGAAAATAAAAATATATCACATATGTATATTTTTTTGTGTTATCTATCTTAATATTAAAATAATTCCTCAACTTTAGGAAAAGTATCTTGTTTTTTTACATTTACCTTCATTTCCAAAGAATCAATGAACTTTTCACCGATTATAGAATTATGGGTTTTTGGCCATTAAATTTATCCTAAAAATGTTATTTATCATTATTTATTATCCCTTGGGTGTTATTTTTCTCCTCCATGTCTATATTTTCACTTACCACTAATATTCTATTATTTAGAATCCTAGTTTTGTGTTATTCCAAATGACCTTCATATTTCCCTTTCCCTCTTTTTTATAGGAAGTTTTATTAACCCTTTTTTGGATTTGGTTTTCAAAAATGGAATTTTCAAATGTCAAAACCCTTGATTATCGATCAAATTTTCAAATTGAAAGGGCACAATTTACTAAAGGGTGGCGGTGGGGGTGGAATGTGACATCCTCAGATTTTAAAAGAACACTATATTTGATAGCATATAAAACACACAACACCATGATTAAATGAACTAAAAAATTTAATTATTTAAATATGAACATTATAACATATTCATTGAATTGGAAGATAAGAATAGGATTAACCACATTATAAAATATATGTAGGACCTACTGAATTCAAATTTATTGATTAATTACTAGAAAATAAGCACTCATTTTTTAGTAAAGACATGTTATTATTCAAAATACATGTTATTATTTTTTTTTAATTTTTATGACTGAATATTATAATTAATTATGGAAACTTTTATAAATTTCATTTGAAAAAAAGGATTTAATTTTTTTAATCATTATGTGAAAATTATCTTTGATTGAAAAATTTGTTACATTGGTTAGGGTTAAAATATTTTAACTAAAGGGTTTAACCGTAAGATAATGTTTAAAATACCACATAAACCTATCCAAATTTTATTGGTTTATAATATTTCAATCATATGCTACCATATATTCGAATAACTATCCATTTTGAAGCAAATGGGTTGAGAATGAGTTTATTACATTTTAATCTTTTAAGAAATTCCAAGATTTTCCCTCCCCTCACTTATAAAAGAACACCCCTTACCTCTCTTCTTTACACCACATAAAACAACATAACTTGAAAAAAACATAACCATTTATCTTATCAAAATCCTTATAAAATTTTTATAGGTTTTTAGATTCCCAAATTAGTAACTCCATGTTTCATAAGAAATGATCTAAATGAGGTTTCCCAAAGAAGAGGTAATCATCTTAAACAACCTCTTTCAATTTATTTCTTCTTATACCTCTACTAAATATATGGTACTTATAATAAAATAATAAAATTATTATTATAAATATAATTAAATATAATTATGTTTATGAAACTACCATTATCCACCCTCTTTTTTATCAAATGAGAAGTGATATTATCACTCGTGCGTATGTACGACTTACTATCTTCATGTAGAGATACAATTAATTTTTCATAACCAAATTTTATAGATGTGTATTATGATGAGTTTAGTATTTATATATGATATTTATTAAATAATTATACTTTTGTAATTATAATATCATATCTAAATTCTTACCTTCTAATCTGTTGGAAAACGATATCGTCACTCGTGCGTACGTATGGACTACCGTCTCTATGAAGCGATGTGATTAGATTTTCATTTTCTATTTACATAGATGGAAATAAGGATATATTCAGTGAATATATATAATATATGTGAAATAATAATTATTCTAGAGAGGTGAATTATTATTTACCTTTCTTTCATTCCATCTATTGAAAAGTGAGAAGAATGTTCATGTGTAAGTATGACCAACCGTCTCTATGAACATTGTAATTGATTTTTCTAAAAATAAATTTTATGGATAACTGTATATATATATATAATGAATATATGTGATATTTATGAGGGTTTCAGGCATAATAGAATCATGTGATGGGCCATGCATATTTTTTTTTCTTGTCACGATCGATGATTGCTCCAAGATTAACACAACAATAAATTCCATGATCGATGGATTTGAATGAAAGAATATAGACAATGGATAAACACTGGAACCAATGCGCAAGATTAGTTCATATTATATATAATTAATTTATGAAATTAAATAATTACCATGTGAGAAATGATTTATTCATTGGTATATCTAACAATAGATATACATTGTACATTTTCTTTGTTTTAGGAAACAAGATAAGTTTCCCTCTAGTGGTGATACACACATGTTCCAAAAATCTGAAAACATCACCATAGGAATCTCCAGGTACTAGCACCTAAGGTCCTATCACTTGAGTCTTTCACATTTGATCGCCATAAGAATTGATTGCAAAAGTTTCTCTTTGATCTCTCTAGACTAAAGAGTGGAAGGTGGATGAAGATCTCTCTCCATTCTTAGGAACGTTCTTGGAGAAGGAATATCTCTAGGGATTCAAGAGGATTTTCAGGACTCGCTGTCTACAACAAAACAAATGAATTGGATATCTTAAAAATAATATAATTGGGTTAATATACTTATAGGGTTTTTAAATAAGTATTTACACAAGTTCCATTTAATATTTATTTAATCCATGTGGAACCCCAAGTCTATAATAATAATAATAATATTATTATTATTTATCAAAATGTGCTAAACTCCTGAATTAAAGTTAAATATTATTTATTCAAACAATATTCAATATATATTATTTCTCAGAGAACCTATAAAATTGGTCCACTATTCCTACACAATATTTATTGGTCCTTGAATAATGACTATTTATTTAATAAGTAAATATCATTGCATTATTATCAAATAAATAAATAAATATTATATTCACTAAACAACAAATAAATATTTATTAAATATTCCACTCACATAATATTCTTTCAAATAACTGGCGATAAAATATACGAGATTAAGAAAAAATGAATAATTATTAAATAATGTGTGGGAATAATATTTATTGAACTTTTTAAATAATAAATAATAATATATTATTTAACTAAGATTATGGATACACTTAGTGTGTTTCCCTCTAGGCCTCTTTATTAGTGGTATTAGGAAAAGCAGCCTAAATTCCAAGGTTAGCATATGGAAACAAGCCAATGAACCCATAGAGAAAGATGTTAATGACATAATGAAATAATTACTCATACATATGATCACTTTGTAATATTATACCTTCATCATGATATCTCTAATCAAGCAGGTTGCATAATAGTGCCATCAGCCTATGTGCTCGATGTCTCTTTATTTGAATTTATGGAAATCGAACTTGCCTATAGAAAACCATTGACATGGATTTATTTAGGCTATATCATTTCCATAAAAGTTCCTAAGATATGAAATTAAATTAAATAACATAAGGGAAAAATCCTTTCTCGCATTATTCATTAATGAAATATTACTCATGACACACCCAACGTATCCTACCTCACCGTGAACATATTTTGTCATGGTTTTCGTCAATACATCAAAGTATGCAGATTATAATATTCATTAATAATAATATTAAAATTTAAAGATCAATACACAAATTTAAAGATATGAAGATCAAATGAAACATATAAATATGGATTTCCAACTTATGGGTCTCGTTCCCATAATATCCTACATTGGATATTACCAAGGGAATACACTAAGAGAAGGTACCTCAAAGTACTATGAGTTTCCACCCCTGATATCCTGTATCATTTGTGTACTTAAAATGATTTTATCTAGTTGTATAACATATATTTAATAATATTCTCATGGAACTTCTAGGTTCTCATCATAGGAGGAAACTTCTATGACCTTTTAGCATAACAAATACTCTTAGGAAATTATCACATACTATGTCTCATAGAAGACCAATCATGGTGTGATAAGAAGTTTATTAATATTAAAAATAATGAATACAATTTCTCATAAAGTACAAAAAAGTTGGTTCGAGGGTACCAAATCCATAAAATTATGCCATAATTATTATTATAGAGATGTTGGAACCATAATCAAAGTACATGGAACAAAACTACTAAACCAAAATATACATGAAAAATGAAGTAGTCATCACCCAAAATAATGATTTTAATAAATAATTATTAATAAATGGGTGATAAAAGGATATAATAAAATCATATATTTTAGTGAAATTACCCAAATACCCTCTCAAACTGGTACCTGACCCGAACTGTCACATACCTGAAGGGGTTCCTGATCCCCACGAGATAGCGAATAACACTAGAGCATCAAACAAAAACTATATGGAACAATTTATCCCAAATTGAAGCAATCAAATGGAATATATATTTATATATATATAAAGTGACAACAGTGGAAGAAATATATATTCCATAACTGAAAGAAGACAATAGAAACCAAAGAAAAACAAGAGTATAACAAACTCCAAGTACAAGTCCAACCACAAAGGAGTATCAAAACAGGAAAACCAACTACTCAAAATGATAGCATGAGAAAACCTGCTCCATCTCAATGTCTAGATACCTAGAATTAGTTAACAAAAACCTCACCATCTTACTATGATGTATTTCCTTTT
Source organism: Viscum album (assembly GCA_963277665.1). Classification (NCBI taxonomy): domain Eukaryota; kingdom Viridiplantae; phylum Streptophyta; class Magnoliopsida; order Santalales; family Viscaceae; genus Viscum; species Viscum album. The sequence continues at coordinate 786,249,369 of OY728128.1, read as the reverse complement.
CCCACATCAAAATACATACAAAGGTCTATACACCACCAAAGAAGTGCACAAGGTTTGAGCTAACAGGCTCAGTAGGGTCCCACCCAGGAGTTCCATAACAAGTCTCTATGAATAAATATCATGTATGCTCATTTTAAATAAAACATGACATGATAGGTATTAAAGAATCTTTTTATCAAAGGTATGGTAATCATTTTCTCCTTTCCAACAATTCAAAAAAAAAATAATGAAGGTATATGAAATTCAAAGTCAAAGCATGCATATCAAAAAAAAAAATAGTAAAAATCCAAAGCACAGGTAAATCATACAAAGGAACTCAAAAGAGAAGGCTAACAGACTACTCGAACCACAACAAATGAATAATTCACAAAAATTCCCTAGAACACAAGCCTAGGAGAAGAGAAACACCCATGGGTGAACATCCCAACAATGTCAAAGAAGTCCCTAGAATAATAGGCCTAGGGAGAATAGAAAACCCCCATGAGAAAATCCCCCGATGGTAACATGGATGATGGACCCAACCTAAAACTTCTACCTACACACCCAAGGCTTCCCATGTGCTACATTTTATAAATCATTTCAATTTGTTGGAAATAACCCTTTTTCCATTTATAAAAAACCAGGGTAAAACCACCTTTTATCACAAATCCTTTAAAACACATAAAAAAATTATGATTTTTTTATAAATAAATTAATAAAAAGAACAGGAGTAATAAAATTTATTAACACAGGATAGAGACAGAACCACATACCTCAAACTTAGGGTCGCACATGACCACAATGGTTCCACTAACAAGAGAATGAAATAACAACAACAGAGGCTATAAAATAAATATAGAAATATTATAATTGATCCAATTTACAAAAAAGCATTGGTGTAGAAGAGGAAATGACACATACCTCAATAACACACACCAACCGTACCACAACCAATAAAGGAAATAGCCCCTAAAATGAGATTGAACCACAGATCTAGAAGGAGGCAAGAAGAAACATCACCATGGATCAATGAATCTGATAACATAATGCGAAGGTGTTACTATGATCAATGAAATGAATAATAAGAAAGGTATACTCAACTAGAGAGATGAAAACTAACTTCTATTTTGATCCAACACCAAACAGATTGATTCAGATCAAACAAAGACTCCAAAAATCATCGAAGAAGAATTCTAGGTTGAGATCCAAAAAAGATGTGGAAGAATAAAATAAAATATCATTTGTACAACACCCTGAAAATATATTATTTTAAATTTACACAGAATGTAATTTACTTACAGGTTATGTAATCCATGACGATCAAGTATGATGAAAAGCCAATCACTTTTTTAATTACAACTGATCTTTTAACATTACACAGCGTGTAACAATTACTTGGTGTGTAATCCTTTTATGCTGTGTACAAATCTCAAGAATTGTGTTTAGAGATCAAGTACACATCGTGTAACCCCTTTAAAAGTCATGTAATCACCCATCATACAATATAAAACTCTAGAACTTACTCGGGCATCCTCTGAACTCAGGGAGAGCCCCCAAAATCCATTAACACATTTATACTAGGATTCCATTAATTCAAAAAAACATCCATCCACAAAATTTAATTTATTTTTCTTTGAAAATGTTCTCCATCCTTGGGATTCCTAAGACATACACAATTTAATAGTAAAACAATAAAAGATAATGGTAATACCTAAAAATTTGTAATAAGATGTTACAAACTACCCAATATAAGACTTTTCATCCCTGGCAAGTCATGTGGAAGAATGAAGTCCAGTAAAGAGGTAAGTCCACTTCTCCCTCATCAAATATTCATGCACCCAAGTCTCATGAGAACATGATCTAAGATTCCATAACACTCTAACCAATGTAAAACTTTCCACATAATAGTTTTACCTGAGAGTTAACAATTTCTACTAAATGCTCTACAATGGAAACATATTACTGTAACTCAATCTCCACCCAACTCAGAACGTGAGAGGGATTAGGATGGTACTTCCTAAAGAAAGATATGTGGAAAAAATTATGAATAACTTTCAAATAAGCTGAAAATTCCAACCGATAAGTAACCTACCCAAGTCACTCAATAACCTTAAACAATCCAATATATCTCAGATCCAACTTTCCCTATTTTCTAAGACAACGGTGACCCAACCAATGAGATTTTTTTTGGAAAAACCAGTAACCTACCGAAAACTCCAAAGGATGATTTTGTTGATCCACATAATATTTTTATATAATTTGTGCTATAACCAGACACGATGTATATCTTGAATCCTCACCGAACTCTCTTGAACCAAACTTAGTCCAACCAAAGAAGCTTCACCCACCTCTTCCCAATAAAGAGGTGGTCTGTACAGGCGACCATACAAAACCTCAAAATGAGCCATTTTGATTGATGACTAATAACTATTGTTGTAAGAAAACTAAACCATTCCTAGATTTCTATCCTAAGATCCACCAAAATCTAAGACATAGGCACAAAACAAATCTTCCAAAATCTAAATAACATGCTCTGTATGGCCGTCTGTCTATGGATGATAAGTTGTACTCAATCTGAATTGAGTCCCCATATCCTCTTGGATACTTCTCCAGAATCTCAAATTAAACCTAGGTATCATATCTAAAAAAACATCAAAAGGAACCCCATGTAACCTAAAAAATTCCTACACATACATTTTACCTAGATCTTTTACTTTTGTCGTGTCTTTGATCAGAATGAAATGATCTAACTTTATCAACCGATCAATCACCACCTTGATAGCATTTATCCCTTAACGTGTTCATGTGAATATGAAAATAAATCCCATGGATAACTCACCCCATTTCTAAACAGGCACCAGAAGAGGATATAGAAAACCATAAGATTTTAAATTCTCTTCCTTTATCTTTTGGAAGGTGTAACAGTAGGACAAAAAATCAGAAATGTCATGCTTCATACCTGACCAACAGATTCACCGTCTCATGTCATAATACATATTCATAGAACCTGAATGAATGGACCATGAATAACTATTAAAATTAGATAAAAATGAGCTCCACAAAAATTCTAGAATGGAAAACCAACCCCCAAATCTAAGAATACCATCAGAAGAGAGAGACTAACCCGAAACGGTCTCCCCGCCATATAGGGTTTCTTGAATTCCTCTAAAATAAATATCCTACCACTGATTCTATATAATATAATTAAGGATATATGATGATAAATGGACATTATTCCAAACCATAATAGAAAAATCCTCCTAATAATCTAGATATAATTAAGCAAAAATACCCATATGGTTCCACTCTTCCTTCGCTTCCAAAACAGCTTGCTATGAAACTTTCCTGCTAAGTGCATATATAAAAACATTCCCATTCTACAGGGTGTAGATGATGTCAAATTCAAACATCTAAAGGTATTATAATCACTACCTCTGTATGATATTCAAGTACTTTTGAGAGAAGATATAACTTAAAATATTATGTTCAGAAAAGACTATGAACCTTTCCCCAAAAAGATAGTACTACCAACACTTAAGATCATGCATAACTGAAGTAATCTATAAATCATGAGTGGGTTAATTCTTCTCATGTGGTTTAAGTTTAAAATATTCATAATCCACTACATGATCATCTGGCATGAGCATACAACCCAAACCAGTTCCATAAGCCTCACAAAAAACCACATTCCTTTACTGGGATTTGGTAAGATTAGAATAAGATTTTATGTTATAAGTCTTTAAAATTCATAGAAAGAAGACTGAAACTTTTCATCCCATGTGAATTTCAACCCTTTCATACTAAGATCATTCGAAGGTGACACCAACTTTCAGAAATCATTAACAAACCATCGATAGTATTCAGAAAGACCAAGGAAGCTCTGAATCTCAAAAATATTCCACGGTTATTACCATGAAAAAACCTTTTAACTTATTAGGATCAACTAATAAGACATTCTTATAGATCACATTCCCTAAGAAGTTCACTTATTGAATCCAGAAGTTTCATTTCAAAATCTTTCCATACAAATGATAATTTCTTAGGATTTAAAAAACCAAACTCAGATGGTTCTCATTCTTGTGCTCAGATCTTGAGAAAACCAAAATATGATATACAAACACTCACAAAAAAGTGTTTAGACACTAATGGAATACTTTATTCATCAAATGAATGAACACTATAGGAGAACTAGTCAGACCAAACGACATCATAATATATTCTTAATGGACAAAACTACTCCTGCAATCCATATTTGGTATATCACACTCACAAAATTTGAGATGATGATAACCTGACCTAAGATCAATCTTTGAGAACCACTTTCCCCCCTTTAACTAATAAACAAAATCATCCACACAAGTCAAATGTTACTTATTCTTAACCATTACCTAGTTCAACTTATGATAGTCCACTCACAACCAGAGTAAAGTAGTCCAACTAAATATTGATCACTTTATGCTCTTTTAGTGCCAAATGATATAAATGTACCTATTTCGACTGCATTACTACCAACAAGTCAATTATTAACTCAACCTACCTCTTTGGAGGAAGTTAGGAGAAATCATCTAGTAAGACTTTAGGAAAACCCTGAACAACGATGATAAGATCAACAATAGAAGAATCATCATTGTGATCAAATACAATAGTAGACAAAAAACTCATAATCTCTAGGAGGGAAGGTCATGCATGGATAGAACTCAGATCCTGCTCTCCTTGAAACACTAATGAGATAAAATTGACCACAAGGAACGATAAACACCAATGATAATAATCAACCCCAATTTGATGAAAAATAACACAATCCATCCTAATGATGATGTCAAATATATCCAAATTGAGAATAATGAAACCCCAAATTAGCTCTATATCAGTGATAGATAATGTACAAGACAGACACCAAAACCCCTGATCTTTCATCTTCCCAAGAGGTGTCTCTAACTCTATAAAAATGACATGATTTCCATTGTAAGGTTAAGAATATAAAAAAAATTACCATATATAAAACATTGGGAAGCACTAATATCAAATAAATCAATATCTACTAAGTATTCAATAAATATGGTACCTCTCACAATCGTTGGACCCACATATACCTCCACTGGAAACTCATATACTATGTGAAGGTGATTAACTCCTAAGGCATGTGTCTAGAGGCCTATAGTCATTGAAGCATCTGACTGTTCTACGACAGCCTTTGGAACTGAAAATCCTTTTCCATATCAAGGCATATACATAACCTGACAAAAACACTATAGATGACCATAACACCTATAGCAGTTACACATCTTAGAAGGTGAAGGACAAGAACGTTTGGTGAATCTAATATTTCCACACTTATTTCATGTTAGAGTCACACAACTAACTATAAATAGGGGTTATAAAGAAGATTTCTTCTTAAAACTATGTCGACCTCTTATTCAATGATTATGTTATTTCCCATTTTTCCCTAAGGTAACCCCGATGCTTCCAATAGGTAGAAGAGAAGGGGTCGAATATCCAACATTACCTTCCATATTCACCTATGCCATCATTTACCTATCCACTGTCTCTTCATAGGATGAAAGATTTAGTACAAATACCTACGATATGATATCCAGTCACAAACCCTGTAGGTGCTTTTGAGCCTTTAGCTGGTCATTATTTACAACCTCTGGTGTAAAATGAACTTGATCAACAAACTGATTGGTGCACACTGACACCACATTCTCTCCTTGCTATAAAGATAGGAACTCTAGAGACTTCTCCATCATCAACGACTCTGGATAGAACTGTAGGAAAAAGAGGGTATTGAAAACCTTCTAGTCTAATTCCACGTTCTTATATACCTGTACCAAAGAATCCCACCAACTATTATTAGGAATCTCAAGTTTGAACACTGCACAACTCACCTTGATATTATTAGGTGTTTCTAGGAATTTGAAGATCTGATCAATATTTTCTATCCAATAATCCACCTATTGAGGTTCATTTATACCTTTAAAGAACAATGGATTCTCATGCAAGAACTCCCATGATCAATCCATTTATCTCCCAACTATTGGATGTACCTTAAAAACTATGTTCTGATCTTATAGAATATTCTAGTCAACCGCACAAACAAATTGCATCGATGAAATTACGATCCATCATAGGATTCCCTTGAGGATCATAAACTTACCCCTCCTGATAAAATCACAGAACACGTCTCAGAGTCATACTACTACACACCAAAACAGAATAAATGTTAAGAAAATAGAACAATATCAGTTCAAAATAGAAAACCCATAAGTAAAAATTGATATTAACATCAAGAACTCAAAACAAAATACACACACCCCAACGACCCATGGTAACTTGAGTCTCATCACAGCAAGAGATGGCCAAGGAATTACCACAATATACCTCTCAAGTACCAAAAATCCTATATCCACTCTACCAAACATGCCAAGATAAGGAATATTGAGGATAAACCACTTCTAATACCAAACTTTAATGAACCAATGTGAATAACCTCTCAAACTAGTACCCAAACCGAACTATCACATACCCAAATGGTGTTCTTGATCCCCACAAGCCGGAAACTAGAAACCCGACATCAAAAAATAGACAGAGGCAATGATTTCACCCAACCTGAAGCAAAAACATATCACATATATATAATGAGATAATAGCGGATGGAATATATATGCCATAACTGAAATCAGATAGCGGAAAGCAAATCAAAACAAGAGTAGTTTAAACTCCAAGTACATGTACAACCACAAAAGACTGTCAAAAGAGGAAAACCAAATACTTTAGATGTTAACATGGGAAAATACACACTATCTCACCCTCTAGCTACCCAAATTTAGCTGAAAAAAACCTCATAGCCTCACTATAGTGCCATACCTTTCCCTACATAAAAACTCATACAAAGGTCTACCCACCATCGAATAAGTGCGTAGGGTGTAATCTATCAGGCTCAAAAGTGTCCCAACAAGGTGTTCCATAAGTATATGTACAAAAATATCAAGTACACTAATTTTAAATAAAACATGGCATGATAAATAGTAAATCATTTTTTATCAAAATTATGGTAAACATTTTACCTTTTACAATAATTCCAAAACAAAGGCAGGTATATCAATTTCAAAGTCAAAGAATGCATATCAAAAACTAAAAATAGTAGAAATACAAAGCACATGTAAATCATGCCGAGGAAATCAATAAGTCAGGCTAGAATACTACTCGTACCACAAAAATTGAATAGTACACAATAAGTCCCTAGAACATAGGCCTAAGGAGTAGAGAAAAACCGTATGAGCGAACCTCCCCACAATGTCAAACAAGTCCCTAGAACAACAGACCTATGGAGCATAGAAAAGACCCATGAGAAAATCCCCCAATGGTAACATGGATGATGGACCTAATCTAAACCTTTCGCCTATATACCCAAGGCTTCCCATGTACTATATTTCAAAAAACATTTCAATGCTTTGAAAATTCCCCTTTTTCCATTTATCAAAAACCATGTAAAAACCACATTTTATCACAAATCCATTCACACACACAAAAAAATCATGCCAATTTAATTATAAATAAATTTATAAAGTTCAACAACATAGGCTAGAGATGGAACCACCTACCTCAAACTCAGGTTCACACACGACCATAATGGTTCCACCAATAAGAGAATGAAACAATGACGACAGAGGTCATAGAATCAATCTACACATCTTATTGTAGAGCATGATGTTGCATTTTTTGTCAATAAGGAGTCAATAAGGAGTCAATTGTCAATAGGTTGTCAACATGTGCATGCATAGGTGATGATAGAAGTTGTTCCAATGATTGAAGTGGTGAGGTTATTAATTCAATGAAGATACCACTTTGATTATGGATGGAGATTGAGGAAATAAATCAGACGATCAAAGTGATGATCTCCAAAGTTACAAGCCATGTGTTTAAAGGATAACACATCACTCATTACAACATTGAAGGCCATTCATTATGATTTAGTGCATGAGGTGAATAAATGATCCATGCATCATCCATGATTGAATTAAAGGAATGTTGGAGATATTGGATTTTTTTGTTCCAAAAAGAAAGTCAAGAAGAGAAGAGAAAAGGTACATAGGATTGGTATTTAAAGAAGATGTTTCCATGAATTAATTTTTTATTTCACTTTTGTTTGTTAACAAAGTGCATAATATATAATACTTGGCTTACTAAAAAGATGGTCCAACCAAGAGGGCCTACCGAGGACCTCAACCTTAGGCACATGTAAGACCCGTGGGTCAACCGTGCCCAAGGGAAGCCTCAAGGCCAGCCCCACATGAGTCAGGGTGTACGCTAGCCCTGTATACGCCCATAGGTGCACACACAGTGATCAACCCATGAATCTAGCATGCATAGTGGGCGCAAGGTGCGCGCCCAAGAAGCAGAGTGGGTGTAGAAGCGCACCCGTAGGGTGAACAAGGTACGGGGTGGTACCGTGAGGGGAGAAGGAGAATTCTGAGCATGTGCCACCACAAAGTGTTATTTAAAGAATCCAAAAATAGTGGCGTGTTTCAATGTGGGATGACTTTTTAAAAATGCGGATGCAATCCTCACAATTCATCTAATATCATGACTAATCTGAGTTGCACTCTCCATCTCATGTCCTGCGTTCTAATCTCCGCCATCTGTGATCGATCCAATGGATAAGAAGAGTCATCGAGGTTGTCTTCAACCTCTTGACACCCGCAACCTTCTGACGTGAACCAGTTCACCGAAGAATCCCCTGTACCTCCTTGATCAAACTCCAGCCACTGGTGAAGCTCAAAACACCATGAATAATGATCATCTGGGTGTCATGATCACATGAATGAATTATCATTTGAAAGCATGTGAATGAAATAGAGAATTTGTAAGGACGAAGAATATAATGTTTTCAAGGCTGTGACATTTAGTTCGAAGAGGTGATTTTCATGCGTTCATAAATTCATGTACGTGAGGATCATGATACAATGAGTAATTCAGCATTCGAAAGAAATATCCCACAATTCTCGGCTTATCTATTAACCTGTGTTTGAAAATATTCAAAGCTGAAGATCTCGGCTATTGAAAGCTTTGAATCCTGCAACATCTCATGTGGATTTGAATGGTGATCCTTGGCTATAAAAACATAGCCCTCAACCGAGGCTCAAGTGTTGAAAAAAATTGAGGAATCTCTCATTTTTGAGAAACAGAGAACTGCACAACGTGTTTCCATGCATCCTAGATACACGAAGGAGTTCCATGCATCCCTCGCGCAAAGGAGAAATGCAAACCATCTTGGTTCACGAAAGAGGAGATCCACACCCTCTGTGCGAAGCAACCCACAAGTTCATGATAGGTTCTTTGAACCCTCATATCGTCTTCATGGAAGTAATCCCATGGGTAATCAACCGGTGATACACACCCTTGTTGTACCTTAGTGAAGGCAGAACCAAGAACCACCCTCAGTTCTATGAAGGAGACCCATGCGAACCATGGGCGTGAAAGAGGGAGAACTCGTTCTCCCTGTTTTTCATGAAAAATAACATCCGTGCTTCTTATTTTTCACAAAGAATAAGAGGTGAGAACTCCCACCTGATTTCACGATTCATCTGTCTGTGTGCTTGATTTGAAGAAACTAGAGGGTTCAAATGTTTGTATAAAATGGTGAAGCATGTATATACATACGTTGAGCATATGCACCTATGTGTATAATTTGAAGGAGGAGAGAAGGACATTGCGCATATACAATTCTCTCTTGAGGAAAAGATCTCACACACCCATTTGGGTTTAGAGAAGAATATATATAAAACCCAAAGTAACCTGAACCATGTGCATGCAAAGAGAGAGTAAGAGAAGAAGATAAAGAAGATATAGTGAGTTGCACCAAGAAGGTAATATATGGACATACATAACACACATTGAACCCAAATCAAAAGAATAAATGTGTGGGTTCAAAAGATCAAAACAAAAGGAAAGTGAATGTGTACATATTGAGAAAGAAGACAATGCATGAGGCTAAACCTAAATTGTTGGTATAAGAATATTGGGAGTGTTTGGGTTTACAAGATACATATTGTACATGCATGAAAACCTGCACAATCACATGCACGTGTGAGAAGTATTTGAGATACCCATGCAATCCATGCATGAAGTGAACGAGAATTGAGACTGAATCCAGACTGAATTAAAGAGGATCTTATATCTAAGTTAACCGAATTTTAGAATCCAAGAACGTAGAAATTGTTGATATTGTTCAGAATTATTCTTGCATTCTTGAAGAGGTTGTGTGAACCATATTAACACACACAGGTGAAGCTTGGTATTCATAAGAAGAAGGAATTATTGACCAAGCATTGTTGAGATGAGTACTGATCAGATAAGTGATCAGAATTATTAAGCAAGACCAACAGACCTTACCAAAGGCTATTGAAGATTCTTGAAGAGATACACATGAAAGTTTGATTCACCAATCCTATGTGGGAATAGAATAATATCATTTACAATGAATCAAGAAAGAAAAAATAAGGAAGTTACTCGTGTGAATCAAGAGCTAGAAGAACCCTGTGAGTTTCCAAGAGGAGAAGAAGACTTCAATGAGACTCTCAAGCAGGACAGTGGGACTCTAGTAACACTGTGTGAAGCAGTATAAACAACATTTTGTGGGACTCAGGAGAGATACAACGTGACTCTGTATTGACCATTGTAATTACTCACCAAATTATAGTGTAGAATCTATGTTGTGGCGAATAACCAACACATCAAGGAGTACGTCTTTTAACCGAACCTTATAAATCCTTGTGTTTAGTGCCTTTAAATTTACAAAATCACTCGAGGTAAGGCTGAGTGACACAATAAGAGTTGATCGAGGCTTTAATTATCCATAAAGGTTTAATTGAGAAGATTCAATTAGTAAAAAGTTTAAAAGGATCACTGATTCACCCCTCCCACTCTTAGTGATTCACACTGATTTAGGCACTTCAATTCGTATCAGAGGGAGGTTACCTATAAAAGATCCAAGGGAGTCTTTATGAAGTTAAGACTTAAGGAGATTAGTGAACCACCTAAAATGGAGATATCTACCAAGACTTAGAAGAACCGAAAAAAGAATCAGGTAAGAAAGATGAAGAAAAATATTACTACTAATGTAGAGACACCTTCTACTGAAGCCTGTTCAATATGTGATGATGATATATCAACTAGTGATATTGAATATTTACTCAATGATCATATAAATAAAGTCTCAATATAAGTGGTAAGACATATTTCTACAAGCATTAGTGCTCTTTAAGATGAAAAATTACAGCTGGAAGAAGAAGCTAATGCCATGGAAGATGCATTGGCTAAAAGGTTTGGAATATCCAACACTCACACAAAACTAGTGAAGGAAAAGGAAGAAACAATTTCTCTTAGAAATGAATGACATGCTCAAGTTACTAAATAATTACAGGGAAATATTTGTGAGAAACAATTCTTTGAGATTGTATTTGTAAAAGCTTTCCATGCATTTAAAAAATTTCCCAAAGTCTCTATAGTTTTCAAAGTTACTCAACTAGAAGACAAAGACAACAAGGTAAAAGAGATTGAAATATCTTTGAAACAGTTTAAAAATATGCATGAATAACAAACAAAAAATCTGAAATAGAATTGGGAAATCAAGATGAGAAAAGTTGAGGATGAGAAGAACTCCCTCAACATGAAGTGTTTAGAGCTAGAGGTGAAATTGAAGAATCAAAAATCACTCCAAGCTAGAACTTCCCAAATAGCTGAATGAAGAGATGCTTCCATTAAATTTTTAATTGAGGAATATGATTCCAAAAGGAACATAATATTATCCCCTAATTCAATGAAAACATCCTCCAAGAAGAAGGTATCCCATAACCCAGTTATTTCTGTTTATACTAATGGAGTTTCTTCTACAAGTACAGGTTCAAAACCAAAATCTGGGAAGATGTCGATTGATAAAAATGTCAATACACCCATCAAAACTTCAAGGGTGGATATTGGAATGATTAATAAGAGAAAATATTAAAAGGATGCTTCAAAGAAAGAAAGACAATTCCAAAAACAAAAATTCACTAAATCTAGATAGACTGATACTACAAGTAAAAGAAGGAGATTTGTTGGCTATTGTTGGTGTTATTGGAAGTATGAGAATCATGACAATTATTGTTGGCATAATATTTCAGCATATGAAAATTGTGGAAGGCCTAGATTCAGGGAAAGTATATGTGAAGAAATGAAACAACCTGCAATTCTAAGGAATAATACACATATGTAGAAGAATCTATTTATCAAAACAGATTTGAATATCTTGAAGACTTATGTGATAATTGAAACAGAAGTGGTCATAGTTATGATGAGTTCTGGTTTAGTCCTACCATGCCTCATTCATATGTTGATAATAAGTATAGACCCCAACAAAGGTAGGATAAAGCAAAAAAAGTTTAAAAGTCTTCCATTGGGAATATGCAATACAATGAAGTCAAGAAAACAGTGAAAGAAATTATTCCCAAGAAGAAGTTCAAGCCAGATTTCAAGAATGTAATCTCAACCAAGAAAAGATTCTTCTATTGTGGAAAGAAATTCCATACCATGGATCACTGCAAACAATCCATGGAAATGAATGGAAGTAATCTCAAATTGAAAATAGAATCAATATAGAAGAAGACATGATTGATTGAAGACATTTCTAAAGATAATTTCGACAATTTGCCTAAGAATGGTAACTGGAAGACAATGAAGAAGCAATGTGGAAGCTCCAAATCAGAAAATGTTAAGGAGTGTTTAGTTATATGGCCTAATCAATTGAAAATTTATAGAGAACTACAAAGAGTAGAAGATGAAGTACTAGATAAAGAAATGGTAAAATGGAAACAGGTCATTCCACATGATGGAAAATTCAAATTTCATGAGAGGTTTTCAGTACATGATAACCCAAGTATCTCACAACTACTATTTGGAAGGTGAAATAAGGATGTACATCATATTTATAAATGAATAGATATTTTACCAGGCCAAGTGGAGATGTTAAAAATTGAAAACCATGCACCAGTGGAAGCTACTTCACTATTGGCAGAAGTAAAGACAAATAATCCACACAAGTTGAAGGTGAATGGAAATAAAGGGTCCATGTTGACAATGAAAGATCAAAATGTCAAATAGAGATTTAACACCAGCATGAGGAGTACCAGACACTTTAGAGTTACAAGGAAAGAAGTTGTAAGGTTGAGAGAAAATTATCAGCCCCAGTTCTTCTATTAATAAACTCACAAGTGTTTCATATTATTCCCTTATACTTTTGTTCTATACATGTGCTTACATTTCATGGAATTAAAGGTGAAGGTCATCCTCAAGATGAACATTGGATGAGAAAAGTGAATAACTACAATTTGGACTCATTATTCAGGATTTGATAATTTCTTGAAGTGATCCATAGTGGAAGATTATCAACAAGAATATCTTGAAGAATATGTGATGATATTTTCCACTATGATGAATCAAAGGGATTGCACCCCTTGAGGGGGAGAAAATATGAAGGATATGATATCAAGGATCATGTCATGACAAATATTGAAATTCATATCATCTCAAGAAGATGAAACTGAGGTATTGCAATCACACTTTTATCCTTTGTTCTTAATTGTATTTATCATATCAATCAAGGGGGAGTGCTTTATTGATGAAAAGATGGTATGAAAGGGGGAGATTTATCTTTGAACTTGAACTTTTTAATATGTTTGGTGAAGTATGTGCATGATTTAGCATTTCATTGATAAATCTAATTATCTCCAACCCCTTGGTTAAGAATTGATACACTTTGAGCATGATTTCACATGTATGGTTGTTTATGGACAACACTGAAAAACATGGTCATATCTCTATTGTTTTCTACACTGGGTTAGCCCAAGTAGACTTAGAGTTGATTTACTAAAGGATCCTTGCTAAGTGAACCATGTGACATCATCCCTCTCTCAGAAATATTCAAGAAGATATTATTCAAAAGGAGGAGAACATGTTTTGAATAGACCCCACTAAACCTTTTCATTTAGTTTCCAATAAGGGATAGAAAATATTGGCACACATATTGACCCATTCAAAGTGTTCTTAAGTAATAATGACAACAAAATACAAAGGGGGATATTTTAGAGCATGGTGTTTCATTTATTTTCAATAAGGAGTCAATAAGGAGTCAACTGTCAATAGGTTGTCAATATGTGCATGCAAAGGTGATGATGGAATTTGTGCCAATGATTGAAGTGGTGAGGTTATTAATTTAGTGAAGACCCCACTTTGATTATGGATGAATATTGAGGAAATAAATTAGACGATTGAAGATATGATCTTTAAAGTTACAAGACATGTGTTTAAAGGATAACACATCACTCATTACAACATTGAAGGCCATTCATTACGCTTTAGTGCATGAGGTGAATAAATGATCCATGCATCATCCATGATTGGATTAAAGGAATGTTGAAGATCTTGGATTTTTTTGTTCCAAAAAGAAAGTCAAGAAGAGAAGAGAAAAGGTTCATAGGATTGGTATTTAAATAAGAGGTGGCCATGGATTACATTTTTATTGCACTTTTGTTTATTAAAAAAGTGCATAATATAATTGGCTTAATAAAAAGATGGTCCAACCAAGAGGGCCAACGGAGGACCTCAACCTCAAGCACATGTGGGACCTGAGCACCACTTATAAGGGAAGCCACAAGGCCATCCTTGCATGAGGAAGGGTGTACACTGGCCATGCATAAGCCCGTAGGTGCGTAGTGGGCGTTCAGTGCATGTCCAAGTAGCAGAGTGGGCACAAAAACATGCCCATTGAATGTACACAGTATGGGGCGATACTGTATAGGGAGGAGAATTCGGAGCTTGTGCCACCACAACTTGTTATTTAAAGAAGCCGAAAACAGTGGCGCATTTCAATGTGGGATGGGTTTTTAAAAATGCGGACGCAATCCTTTGCATTCATCTAATCTCGCGACTAATCTAAGCTGCACGCTCCATCTCACATACCGCATTCTAATATTCGCCATCCGTGATTGATCGAATGGCTGAGAAGAGGCACCGAGGTTGTCTTTAACCTCTGAACACCCGCGACCACCCGATGTGAACCAGCGCATCGAAGAAGCCCCTGCACCTCCTTGATCAAACTCTAGCCACCGGTGAAGCTCGAAACTCCGTGCATAATGATTGTTTGGGTATCACGATCACATGAGTGCATTATCATTTCCATGCATGTGAATGAAATGGAGAATCTGCGCAAGGCCTAAGCATACGATGTTTCCGAGGCTATGAAATTCGGTTCGAAGAGGTGATTTGCATGCGTTCATAAATGCATGCACATGAGGATCATGCTACAATGAATAAGTCCGCGTTTGAAAGAAATATCCCATGATTCTCAGCTTATCTTTCAACCCACATTTGAAAATATTCAAAGCCGAAGATCTCGGCTATTGAAAACTTTGAATCCTGCAGCATCTCACGCGGATTTTAATGGCCATCCTTGCCTATAAATACAGATCCCTCAACCGGGGCTCAAGTGTTAAAAAGTATTTAGGAAGCTCTCCTTTCCGAGAAACAGAGCACTGCACAACATGTTTCCGTACAACCTAGCTACACGAAGGAGTTCCGCGCATCCCTTGCACGAAGGAGAACCGCGAACCATCTTGGTTCACGAAAGAGGAGATCTTCACCCTCTGTGCGAAGCAACCCACAAGCGCACGATAGGTTATTTGAACCCTCATCCCGTCTCCGTGGAAGTAATCACATAGGTAAACAATCGGTGATACACACCCTTGTTGTACCTTAGCAAAGGAAGAACCAAGAACCACCCTCGGTTCTATGAAGGAGACCCATGCGAACCATGGGTGTGAAAGAGGGAGAACTCGTGCTCCCTGGTTTGCATGAAAAAGAACATCCGTGCTTCCTATTTTGCACAAAGATGAAGAGGTGAGAACTCCCACCTGATTTCACGATTCATCTAACTTGTGTGTTCTTGATTTGAAGAAACCCGAGGGTTCGGGTTTTTGCATAAAATGGTGAAGCATGTACATACATACATTGAGCACATGCACCTATGTGCAAAATTTGAAGGAGTATACAAGGACAATGCGCATATACACTCCCCTCTTGAGGAAAATATCTCACACACCTATTTGGGTTTGAAGAAGAATATATATAAAACCCAAAGTAACCTGGACCATGAGCATGAAAATAGAGAGGAAGAGAAGAAGATAAAGAAGAGATAGTGAGTTTCACCAAGAAGGGAATACACGCACATACATAACACACATTGAACCCAAATCAAAAGAATAAGTGTGTGTGTGAAAAAGATCAAAACAAAAGGAAAGTGAATGTGTGCATATCGAGAAAGAAGACAGTACATGAGGATAAACCTAAACTGTTGATACAAGAAAACTGGGAGTGTTTGGGATTACAAGATACATATTGTACATGCATACAAACCTTCACAACCACATGCATGTGTGAGAAGTATTTGTGATTCCAATACAATCCATGCATGAAGTGAATGAGAATTGAGACTGAAGCCAGACTGAATTAAAGACGATCTTATATATGAGTTAACAGTATTTGAGAATCCAAGAAGGTAGACAATGTTGACATTGTTCAGAATTATTCTTGCATTCTTGAAGAGGTTGTGTGCACTATATTCACACACAGAAGTGAGGCTGGTTCTGTATCAGGAGAAGGAATTATTGCCCAAGAATTGTTGAGCTGAGTAATGATCAGAGAAGTGATCAAAATTATTGAGAAAGACCAACAGACCTTACCAAAGGCTGTTGAAGATTCTTGAAGAGATACACATGAAAGTGTGATTCAGCAAGCCTGTGTGGGAAGATCAGAATATCATCTACAGTGAATCAAGAAAGAACAAATAAGGAAGATACTTGTGTGACTCGAGAGCTAGAAGAACCCTGTGAGATTTAGGGATGAGAAGAAGACTTCAGTGAGTCTCTGGAGAAGGCCGGTGGGACTCTGGTAACACTGTGTGAAGCAGTATAAAGAACCTCCTGTGGGACTCAGGAGAGATACAATGTGACTTTGTATCGACCATTGTAATTTCTCACTGAATTATAGTAAAGAATCTGTATTGGGGTGAATAACCAACACAACAAGGAGCAGGTCTTTTAACCAAACCTTGTAAATCCTTGTGTTTAGTGCCTTTACATTTATAGTATCACTCAAGGTAAGTATGAGAGACATAAGAAGAGTGGATCGAGGCTCTAATCATCCATATAGGTTTAGTTGAAAAGAATAAATTAGTAATTTTTTTAAAAGGTTCACTGATTCACCCCTCCCCCTCTCAGTGATTCACACTGATCTGTGAACTTCACTTATAATTGATCCAATTTATAAAAAAGGTTTGGTGGAGAAGAGAAAATGGCATGTACCTCAAGAACGCACACCCACCACACCACAACCAACAAAATAATGGCCCCCAGAACAAGATAACACCATATATCTCAAAGAAGATAAGAATAAACATCACCACGAATCAATGAACCTAGTAACACAATGCCAAACACTACCACAATCAATTCAATGAAGAAGCATAATGTTCTACTCACCCGGAGAGATGGAAACCAACTGCTACGGTGATCTAATTCCAAACATATCATTCTGGATCAATAAAAGACTCCAAAAATAATTGGATAATCTTTCTAGGTTGAGATCTAAAAGAGTTGCATAAGTATGAAATGGAATATCATTTGTATGGATTCCTAAAAATTTCTTCTCATGAATTTACATGGTGTATAATCCATTTACTTGTCGTGTAATCCATGACGATCAAGTATGCCAAAAAACCCATCACCTTTTTAATTAAAACCAATATTTTAACATTACATGTCATGTAACCATTACACGATGTGTAATAATTTAATATTATGTACACATCTCATGATTTGTGTCTGGAGACCAAGTACACATCGTGTAACCCCTTTACACATCCTGTAATCGCCCAACATACAACAGAAAACTCCAGAACCAACTCAAACATCCTTTGAACTTAAGGTGAACACCAAAAATATATAAAAAAATTTATATCTGAATTACATTAATTCAAACAAACATCCATCCCCGAACTTTATGTTATTTTTCTTAGAAAATGTTCTCCATCCTCAGGAATCCCAAGACACACCCAATTTAAGTGAAAAATAAGAAAACAGAAGGGTATTAACTAAAAATGGGTAATGGGATGTTACATATATTCTATTATATATATGATTATTTTTATGGAATATATATATAATAAAATATATTTATTATATAAGAAGTTTTAACACATACAAAGTAAGTCAGACCTAAGGTAAGAGTTTCTCATCTCACTTTTGTTTCTGTGAGACATATGCCACATTCATCACCTTTTTATTTCATGTGGTGAATTTACTAACCCTTTTATATAATATATCATGATTCCATTTATATTCAAGGTATTTAAAATTTCATTTTAAATTATTTCTTTCATGGGGGTTATGATTCAAAAGATACTAAAGCGGTAATGATTTTTTTCACAATCTCATCATTATTTGGGATTATTTATGTTTAAGTCTCTACTAGGAGAAATATTTTATATTTTGATATTAAACTCAATATATATTTTTATCCTCTTTTTATTCATATAAATTATAAGTTTTACTTTCATTTTACTCTCTTTAAGTACACAACTAAACTAATTTTTTTGAGGAAAACCAATTTTTCTTTTTTTACTTGGTTGGGGATATTTTTCTTCCATTTTGATATTTTTATTAAAATATTTTAAATGAACTTTATATGATGTTTTTATTCATCAATTAAAACCATCCATTATTTTATATATTATCTACTATGGATGTTCTGTAATGATCCATACTTATTATTTTAATATATGGTTTATGAGAAGTTTAACAGGGAAAGTATTGACATTATGTATTATAGTTCTTCCAATACGAAAAGTTATTGATTTTTAAGTCATATTGATTAAGATGTATTATTTATTCATATGGTGAATGAATTGTAAATATTATTTAATGAGTGGGGCCTATAATTACATATCCCCTCAATGCATCGATAGGTCTCATGAGATAAAACAGGTTGGATATTTGGCCAAGGTCTTACCCATTTATATAGATGTCTTTGAAAGAGGCCTTAAATGTATTTGTAGATGTCTTGGTAAAAGGTTTGTTAATTTAAGTTTTAGAATACCTTAATTATTATTTTTGGATTTATAGAGGCGTCACTACTGGAAAGGGGAGTTTTCCCAACAGTTGTATACCAACGGTTCAAAGGAACCGTTGGCATATGTTGTCTTTCCCAACAGTTTATATAAACCGTTGGAAAAGACCTTGAAGAACTTAGTTTTCCCAACGGTTTTATGAAACCGTTGGGAAAAGTTGGGGGAAACATATTTTTCCCAACGGTTTCATAAAACCGTTGGGAAAGATTGGGTTTTCCTTAGTTTTCCCAACGGTTTTATAAAACCGTTGGGAAAGATTGGTTTTTCCCAACGGTTTTTAAGAACTGTTGGGAAAAAAAAGCCCCAAATACCAAAATGCAGGCAGTGGCCTCCCCACGATTCCAGAAGCCTTCCGCTCATCTCCTGGAGTGATTCCTTGGCAGAAGGACTTCCCAATCCCCACATCTTCCATCCGATCAGCACCTACCAGGTTAGACTCCTTCTATATTTTATCAAGGATATAGTTCCACCTGTTATAAGTCATATCCTTCTATTCTCGATTTCATTATTCCCAATTTTTAGGGTTTTTGTAAAATTTTATGATTGTTCCACGAATTGTGTACTCAAATCCCTATATCAGTGTATGTACAATTAAAGTTTTCATTACACATTTACGTTTATAAGGGAATGTTGTCTCTTTTTTGTGTTCTAGTTTTGAAGATTCATAGTTTTTTTAATCTGCTTCAAATATTATAGCTTCATGTATAGGAACTAATAAGAAATTGTTTGTAATATTTATTGATATTATTTCATGAAAATCACTCCTTTCATTAAGATCATGCCAAACATGAAGATCTTGTTCATCTTAATTTTTGTACACTATGTGTATTACATAACAAGTATGTATCATGTTTATATCAAAATCTATATATATATAAAATGACACACTGTTCACTTATCCTTTGCACAATAGAACATATGGAGTATCTTCTTGAACTTTGCCAAATAGTATGTGGTCCCTAATTAGTACTTTTTCCTTCTTCATGAAACTAATTCACAGAATGTCAAATTCCCAATATTAGTGAATATTAGTTTTTCTAATATAACCATTAATCATTCTGCCTTCGACATCATACATGTGTTATTCAATCACCTTTTTAAAACACAATGACCATTTTCACTGATTTGGGGTTCCTCAAAATGCTTGGGAAAATTAGAAAAATGCATGTATTGAATCGTGTTTCTCATATGGTTTCATGGATACAAGTTCATCTCGAAAATCATGACTGCGTGGTTCAAATATCATGAGGACCATGAGATTATTATTCTTCACACAAATGAAGTTTTTTTCTACAACTATGTGTTTTTGTTTTCACTTTTGATTTGGCCGAAAGGGGAGCTTTGTGGTCATTAATCATGGTTGTGGGTGGTCATTTATGATGTAAGATAGTATGAATTCATTTTACTTGATATATCCAATATTATTATTGGTTTATGTTCAATTTTATTATCTTTAACTAATGATGTTATTTAATAAGTTGTTATTAATGGTTGTAATAATGACGATATGGTATAAGGGTTCATATGGTGTGTATAAGGGTTCACGTGGTGTGTATAACGGTTGACATGGTATCAGTGAACTCAATTCATTAATTTAAGCCCTCATTATCACTAGCATGTAAGAAATTGAGTGATGTCAAATCATCCTCACATGATTTCTTACCTTAGATAGTGTCCAACATATGGAATACGAGCTTTTGAATTCATCAGTTAACCAGGATCATATATTCCATTTCCCCCAAGATGACTGTACTAATATAACTTTAGGGTCAACTAAATATGGTTCTCATTGTACGTTTTATATTATGTGTCCTTCTTGGCCAATACTCACTTTTATGAGGGTGGGGTTCTTTTCACTACACCGACTAGAAACTTCTTCCTTTATTGTTTACTTAAATGTATTTTGTATTAAAGTTCAATCCTATTGAATTTTTTATGACAAAATGACTTATATAAATTCTTTTTACAGAATGGATAGAAGTTGGATGTATAAAACCGATCGGATCTCAAGCGATTTTCAAAACAATTTGGAGAGCTTTATAGATTTTTCATTTCACAATGCTTCAGATAGTGGTCGCATACACTGCCCATGTTCCAATTGTGTTGGTAGACCTTGGTTGAGCCGTGAAGAAGTCAGCTACCACATAACAAAAAATGGTTTTCAAGAAAACTACTTTTTGTGGTATCACAATGGGGAGAAAATGAAATCTCAAATTGCTGATGATCAAAATGAAAGGACTGGAATGGAGAATTTGTTAGATGATCGGTTTCCGTTTATTCGTCATCATGAAAAAGAAATGATTTCGACTCAAGAAGACTTCGATATGAGGAAAGCTGATGCATCTAGTGAAAATGATGATATTGATAGGGTGAAAAAATTGAATGATGCTGCCACGACTCCAGTATATCGACAATGCGATAAAATGAAAAAGCTGGAATTTTTAATCCGATTGTTTCATAGGAAAACTATGTATGGAATTTCTAATACATCAATCGATTAAATTCTTACCCTCTTGAAGGATTTACTTCTAAATGACGCAGATATTCCCTCAAACCACTATATGGCATGAAAGTTAGTTGAGGAACTTGGATTTTCAAGAAACAATACTCATGCTTGCCCGAAAGATTGCAGTTTATTCTGGGAGGAAACCGCTGAATAAAATGATTGTATAAAATGTGGCACATCCTGCTGGAAGTCAAAATCTGATGGAACACCATCCCGCGCTCCATAGAAAGTAATGTAGAACTTTCCATTGATCCCAAGACTTCAGAATATTTTTATGTCTGATGACATATCAATAAAAATGAGATGGCATGATACCGAGAGAAAGAAGACTAATGATGAGTTGGTTCATCCTGCTGATGGATTTGCATGGTAGAGATTTGATGCTCGACATCCTGATTTTGCAGCTGACGTGCGTAATGTGAGGCTGGGTCTTTCATGCGACAGTTTTAATCTGTTTGGGAAGATTCTTACTTCGCACAACACATGACCAGTTTTTATACACATTTATAATCTTCCCCCATGGTTGTGTATGATTTTTTTTTCACTTTCATAAGTATACTCATATCTGGTCCTTCTGATCCCGACATTGATATTTATGTATACATGCAACCTTTAATAAAAGAGTTGAAACTTCTTTGGGATGTGGGTGTGCGCACATACGGTGCATGTTCGAAAGACATATTTCAGATGCGTGCTGCGCTTATGTGGATGATCAATGATTTTCCGGCTTATGCAATGATGTCTGGATGGAGCATGAAAGGAAAACTATCATGTCCAGTTTTTATGAAGAATACATGATATAAAAGACTAAAACATTGCTGTAGTTTCAGTTTTATGGGACATCGACAATTCTTGCCAAAGGATCATCCATATAGAATGAATCGTTGAAGATTTGATAATACCATAGAGACCGATGATCCACCTCAGCATATGTCTGGAACTGACATGCTTAATGAATTTAAAGATTTCAGTTTTTCGTTCAGGAAGGGTCAAATGAAATCTGGAAAGTGAAAGAATGTTTCCACTGAAAACTGTTACAATTGGAGGAAGAAGATTATCTTTTTTGATTTGCCTTATTGGTCAACCAATTTGTTACGTCATTGGTTAGACGTAATTCATATTGAAAAGAATATATGCGAAATATTGATTTCAGTTCTTCTAAATGTCAAGGGGAAGAAAAAATATGATTTACGATCTCTGCGTGACTTGGTGGATTGGGGCATCAGACCAGAATTGCATCCTGTGCATATTAGTGAAAATAAATGGCAACTTCCATGTGCTTCTTATGTGATGACACCTATGAAAAAAAAAACAATTTCTAGAAGTATTAGATACTATTAGAGTTCCTGATGTCTATTCAAGCAACATATCTAAACGGATCAACAGAAGAGAGTTTAAGCTAAATTTTTTGAAGACTCATGATTATCACATTCTACTGCATGAGTTGCTTCCAATAGCAATCCGTCATCTTTTTTCCAATAATGTAAGGGTGGCTGTTATTCGGTTGTGCCATTTTTTAGAGATCTTTGTGCTAAGAAGTTTTCCAAGTCTTTCTTACAAAAAATGTTGACAGATGCCCCATTAATTTTGTGTGAGTTGGAGAAAATATTTCCTCCATCATTTTTCACATGCATGATGCATCTGACTGTCCATATTCCCACTGAAATACTTCTCGGAGGACCTGTTTCTTTTCGTTGGATGTATCCAACTGAAAGAAATATGTTCACATTAAAGTATTATGTCCGAAACAGAAATCACCCCGAAGGTTCTATCGTGAACGGTTACTTGGCTCAAGAATGTATGGATTTTTGCTCGATGTATTTGTCTGATATTACAACAATATTGAACAGACCAATGAGAAATGAAGAAGAACATTATGAACAAATTGAACCTAGTTTTCCATCACTTCCTCAAACAGGAGGAATTCCTGGATCATATACATTGAAGACATTAAGCCATGAAGAGCGGGAGATGGCACGTCGCATAGTTTTGTTCAACTGTGATTTGTTCGATGACTATATCAGGTAACTAAATTGATTATGTATATCTTACATATATATCTGTTAAACTATTAATATTTTTTATCTACAGGGAACATAAAACAATGATAAATAGGAAGCATCATTCTTTATCTTTGAGAAGGAGAGAGACTTTTCATAGCAAAGAGTTTTCTGCTTGGTTAAAATTGAAGGTATAAAAAAATTAATGTTTAAAATAATTATATCAATATTTAATTAAGTTTAATATTTATTTATATTGTAGGTATTGAGTTTTTCTATTGACTCTGCCTCTGAGGAAATAAGAGCTTTGGCTTTTGGTCCTAATACCGTGGTTCGTGACTGTAAATCAATTGTTATCAATGGGTACAAATTTATTGTCACTGAACGAGAAAAGAACATGAGAACACAACATGATGGTTTTATGGTTACTGCCACAACAAATTGTTATTCCAGTGCATCATATAGTAGACCACGATTTGAAAATGTGGGTTATTATGGAGTTGTTGAGAAAATAATAATATTGGATTATTACTCTCATGGACGAGTCACAATGATGAAATGCCATTGGTTTGATTCGATGACGAGACATGACACATTTATTAATGATTGTGGATTTCGAGTAATTAATATGACTCGCACTCTTTCTACCGAAGAACCATATGTGTTGGCATCAATGTCTAAACAAGTTTTTTATGTCAAAGACCAACTTCGACCTAAATTTGGTGTCATAGTTGAAGTAATTCCAAGAGATATTTTTGATGATGGTGATGATGGAATTGACACTGTCCCTAGTGCCATTGGAACCAATCCATTTATTTCTTTTGATGACTCAAATAGCTCAATTGTCAGAGTTTATTGTGAACCTGAAGTTGTGGTTGAAAATATATAGAATCATTCATCCATGTTCTCAATTCTTTTGGTTTACCTCAAGTTAGGTTGTTAAGGTTGGTAATATTCAAATTGATTTAGTATTGATCACAAATATGTTTTAGCTGACCTGACCATTATGTGAATTTTCAATGTTTATTGGTTGCAGTTTTATTTGAATTGCATTTTCTAATTTGGAATTGAACTGTATTCAAACATATTCAAAAAATATTTATAACTTGGTGAACATTACAACTTTTATGATTTATTAAATCCATTCAAGATCTTCTAAAACAATTGATAACTGACTTGACCGTTATGTGAATTTTCAATGTTTATTGGTTGCAGTTTTATTTGAATTGCATTTTCTAATTTGGAATTGAACTATATTCAAACATAGTCAAACAATATTTCTAACTTGGAGAACATTACAACTTGTATGATTTATTAAATCCATTCAAGATCTTCTAAAACAATTGATAGATGACTTGACCATTATGTGAATTTTCAATGTTTATTGGTTGTAGTTTTATTTGAATTGCATTTTCTAATTTGGAATTGAACTGTATTCAAACATAGTCAAACAATATTTCTAACTTGGTGAACATTACAACTTGTATGATTTATTAAATCCATTCAAGCTCTTCTAAAACAATTGATAGCTAAATTACCAATGAATCCCCCTATTCCCTCATATATTTAGTTTTTTGGGTTACACATTAGTTTTCTTTTTCTAATTAATTAAAAATTTGTTTTTAAAATCAGGAAATGAAGCCAATTGAAGAGAGACGAAAGAAAAAAATAATGGAGAAAAATCGTCAAATGACGGAGTTGGGAGTTCCATCATTAGTGCCTATAGTGAGTACTTTATTTAAAATTGATATATTTAAAGAATAAATAATGTCATGTGATTATTTTTTTTGTAAACATTTTTGTAGGATCCACCTATACGTCGACAATTATTTGACGAGGAGCCTAGTACTGGTCCTAGTACTCAGGCTGGTGGTACGAGGAGGGTTCGTACCAGAGGTGGACGAGCAGCTGCGCGTACCCGACTAGACCCCGCCCCTCCCACTGACATGTCATCCTTCCCACATTCTGATCCCGGTGTGTCGTTAGGGACACACATGATATTTAGGCCTCCCATGTTTTTTCTACCTTCTGCATCTTCTATCCCATCATTTTCACATCCCATGATGATTCCCACTCCCCAGTTAGCATTCGGTCAGACAGCTGTCTCATCTTCTTTTCCTTCTACTTCTATCTCTCTGAGCTTCTATATTCCATCGTCTTCAACTCCTGTTCCACCACAGGGTGTTCCATCAGTTTCTGTGGATCCAGTGGCGCTCAGCGATCAGACTGACACATGTATATTTATAGAACCCTAACAAATCTTTATAGAAATATTTATTTTCATTATAACATGTTTTGATAAAATATTTTTTTTTCTTTCCTGACAGATACATCTAATGACAGGAGGCATGGGCGGGGGTGTACATGCATGCGTTCAGTGTGGAACCGCCGCACACAGGTTATGGTGGATTATAATGAAGACAACCAAATGGTTGAGAAAACAGGGCAGCAATGTCGGAGTTTTTTGGAGACGCTTTCCAAATACTCCGACATCATTCTCGTCAGCCCGCTATCGTGGAGAAATTTTCCACATGAGGTCAAGGATAGAGCTTGGGAAGAGATATGGGTAAAAAAATCTGTTCTATTTAATGCCATGAATTATTTTTGTATTTATATGAATTAATATTTTGATTTCAGCTTCGATTTAATTTTCCCGATGGTGAGGGTGCACGACCGGAACATATAAAGGATTTAGGTGAGATTTGGAGAGCCTAAAAGTATGAGTTGTATATTGGCTGGGTTGCTAGAGTTGGCACTGAGTTAGAGGCGGTACCAGTGGTGGATGATTGTCCTATAGAGCAGTATCGTCAGATGATTACTCATTGGACGAGTACCCAGTTTAAGGTATTAATAACATTTAAGGTATTTAAATAATAACTTTCATGTTTTTCATTAATACTATCTGTTTCATTTTTGAATTTTATTTAGGAATCATCTAGAAAAAATAAAAAGAACATTGATGCAAAAAAATACCTCCACACACTGGGACGCACTACGATGCCTGATCATGAGAGGAAGCAGGTATGACAATTGTTTATAAGTTTTCTTTACGCCTTAGAATTTCTTTTGTTTCCTCAATTATTTAATAGTTTGCTAAAGTTTTCATATAACTTTAGTTTTCAATGTCATTGTAGAGGCAAATACAAAATATTGAAGGATGTGTGCCTCGAGCAAAACTATTTTTCTCGAGTAGACGGAAAAAGGATGGAAGTGCCGTCAACGAAGCGACTCAACAGCTTATTGTAAGTTTTAATCTGTTGAATTTATATTTTAATATCTATTTTGTAACTTAATGATATATTTATATTTGTAACAGGATGCTTTAGAGGCCCTAGATGCCCAAGAACCAGACAATTTTGGGCCAACAGATCACTTACATCAGGTCTTGGGAGAGGAGCATTCTGGTAGAGTATGCTTCCGAACTAGGATAGCCCCGAAGAGGTATTGGCCATCCTCAGGTATGAGATATAGTGCCACCAAGCTGCAGCAAGTTAGGGAACAGGCAGCACAGGCTGAGAAAAGGGTCACAGAGACGGTAGAACAGTCTTCTAGGGAAAACAATGCGTTTATGAAATTTATTGAAGTTCTACGTCCTACACTTCCAGTAGAGGCCAGACCTGCTTTTGATGAGTATATGTCGTCGATACGTTCTATATACGGTGCACCGGGTGGCAGTTCTAGTGGTGTTCAGGATGATGTCTATCTTGACGATGATGATGGCGAGGAGTCTGATGCGGAAGAGGAGGGAGAGGAGGAGGGCGAGGCGGGTGGTGAGGGCAAGGAGGAGGGTGAGGACGAGGAGGAGGGCGAGGGCGAGGATGATGATGGGGACGAGGACGAGGGTGATGATGATGATGTTGATGATGGTGATGGTGATGTGGGACAAGTTGATCCATTACATTTTTGACAGATATTACTGAGATTTGATATTTAATCTATTCTAGTTGTTGGTTTTATCTAGACTCATAGTATAGTATTGGAGTTGAGTTATTTTTATATATTATCTGTTTTTATGGATGTTGTTGTCTTTTAGTGGTTGTGTGTTTGGGAACCCCCATCCTTCCTGGATCCTGGACAACCCCCCACCCTCCTCCCTGGACCCCGGACAGCCCCCCAGACAGCCCCCCAGACAGCCCCCCCACCCTCCTCCCTGGACCCCGGACAACCCCCCGGACAGCCCCCCAGATAGCCACCGGACAACCCCCACCCTCTTCTTTGGACCCCGGACAACCCCCCGAACAGCCCCGGAAAGCCCCCAGACAGCCCCCCGAACAACCCCCCGGACAGCTCCCCGGACAGGCCCCCAGACAGCCCCCCCACCCTCCTCCTTGGACCAAGGACAACCCCCCGAACACCCCCCAGACAGACCCCCGCATAGCCCCCCCACCCTCCTCCCTAGACCCCAGACAACCCCCCAGACATCCCCCCAGACAGCCCCCCAGACATCCCCCCGAACAGCCCCCCCACCCTCTTCCTTGGACCCCGAACAACCCCCCGCACAGAGGATTCTCATAAAATGGACAACATTTTAAGTACATACGGAAAACCAACCAAACGCATTTGGTTTCCATTTAAACTTTATGAGAATTATCCATGAGTCATATGTGACGTGTACGAATCAACCCCGCCTCAATCCGAGGCGCGGTGTGGACGCCACCACTCAAAGTGTCTTCCTTTTGTTTCAAAAGGACGTCATTTTAATTGAAAAACATCAACTGGCATACCGAAAACCGACCAAATGCATTCGGATTGTGTCGATACATTAGCACAACGATCCATGGGTCATATGTGACGTGTACGAGTCAACCCTGCCTCAATCCGAGGCGCGGTGTGGCCGCCACCACTCAAAGTGTCTATCTTTTGTTTCAAAAGGACATCATTTGAAGTGAAAAACATCAACTGGCATATTTAAAACCAACCAAATGCATTAAGATTGTGTCGATACTTTATCAAAATGATACATGGGTCATATGTGATGTGTACGAGTCAACCCCGCCTTAATCTGAGGCACGGTGTGGCCGGAATTACTCTAAGTGGCTCTCTTTTGCTTAAAATGGACAACAATTTAAGTACATACGAAAACCGACCAAATGCATTTGGTTTCCATTGAAACATTAGGATAATGATCCATGGGTCATATGTGACATGTACGAGTCAACTCTGCCTCAATCCGAGGCGCGGTGTTGCCAGCACCACTCAAAGTGTCTGCCTTTTGTTTCAAAAGGACGTCATTTTAATTGAAAAACATCAACTGGCATACAGAAAACCAACCAAACGCATTCAGATTGTGTCTATAAATTAGTAAAACGATCAATGGGTCATATGTGATTCGTACGAATCAACCCCACCTCAATCCGAGGTGCAGTGTGGCCGCCACCATTCAAAGTGTATGTCTTTTGTTTCAAAAGGACATCATTTGAAGTGAAAAACATCAACTGGCATACGGAAAACTGACCAAACGCATTCGGATTGTGTTGATACTTTAGAAAAATGATACATGGGTCATATGTGACATGTACGAGTCAACCCCACCTTAATCTGAGGCATGGTGTGGCCATAATCACTCTAAGTGGATCTCTTTTGCTTAAAATGTACAACAATTTAAGTACATATGGAAAACCAACCAAACACATTATCTTTCCATTGAAACTTTAGGAGAACGATCCATGGGTCATATGTGATGTGTACGAGTCAAATCCGCCTCAATCTGAGCTGCGGTGTGGTCGACACCACTCAAAGTGTCTGACTTTTGTTTCAAAAGTACGTCATTTTAATTGAAAAACATCAACTGGCATACAGAAAACCAAACAAACGCATTCAGATTGTGTTGATACATTAGAAAAACGATCCATGGGTCATATGTGACATGTACGAGTCAAACTCGCCTCAATCCGAGGCACGGTATGGCCGCCACCACTCAAAGTGTCTGTCTTTTGTTTCAAAAGGACATATTTTGAAGTGAAAAACATCAACTGGCATAGGGAAAACCAACCAAACGCATTTGGATTGTGTCGATACTTTAGAACAATGATCCATGGGTCATATGTGACGTGTACGAGTCAACCTCGCCTTAATCTGAGGCACGTTTTGGCCGAAATCACTCTAAGTGGCTCTCTTTTTCTTAAAATGGACAACAATTTAAGTACATATGGAAAACCGACCAAACGCATTTGGTATCCATTGAAACTTTAGGATAAAGATCCATGGGTCATATGTAATGTGTACGAGTTAACTCCGCATCAATACGAGGCACGGTGTGGCCAGCACCACTCAAAGTGTCTGCCTTTTGTTTCAAAAGTATGTCATTTTAATTGAAAAACATCAACTGGCATACGGAAAACCGACCAAACGCATTCGGATTGTGTCGATACATTAGCACAACGATACATGGGTCATATGTGACGTGTACGTGTCAACCCTGCCTTAATCTGAGGCACGGTGTAATCGAAATCACTCTAAGTGTCTCTCTTTTGCTTAAAATGGACAACAATTTAAGTACATACGGAAAACCAACCAAACGCATTCGGTTTCCATTGAAACTTTAGGAGAACGATCCATGAGTCATATGTGACATGTACGAGTCAACTTCGCCTCAATCTGAGGCATGGTGTGGTCGGAGCCACTCAAAGTGTCTGCCTTTTGTTTCAAAAGTACGCCATTTTAATTGAAAAACATCAACTGGCATACGGAAAACCGACGAAACGCATTCGAATTGTGTCGATACATTAGAAAAACGATCCATACGTCATATGTGATGTGTACGAGTCAACCTTGCCTCAATCCGAGGTGCGGTGTGGGCGCCACCACTCAAAGTGTCTGTCTTTTGTTTCAAAAGGACATCATTTGAAGTGAAAAACATCAACTGACATACGGAAAACCGACCAAATGCATTCGTATTGTGTCGATACTTTAGAAAAACGATACATGGGTCATATGTGATGTGTATGAGTCAACCTCACCTTAATCTGAGGCACGGTGTGGTCATAATCACTCTAAGTGGCTCTCTTTTTCTTAAAATAGACAACAATTTAAGTACATACGGAAAACTGACCAAACGCATTTGGTTTCCATTGAAACTTTAGGAGAACGATCCATGGGTCATATGTGACGTGTACGAGTCAACTCCACCTCAATCCGAGGCATGGTGTGGCCGGCACCACTCAAAGTGTCTTCCTTTTATTTCAATAGGACGCCATTTTAATTGAAAAACAACAATTGTCATACGGAAAACTGACCAAACGCATTCATATTGTGTCGATACATTAGTACAAAGATCCATGGGTCATATGTGACGTGTACGAGTCAACCCCACCTCAATCCGAGGTGCGGTGTGCCCACCACCACTCAAAGTGTCTGTCTTTTGTTTCAAAAGGACATCATTTGAAGTGAAAAACATCAACTGGCATACGGAAAACTGACCAAACGCATTCGAATTGTGTCGATACTTTAGAACAACAATACATGGGTCATATGTGATGTGTACGAGTCAACCCCGCCTTAATATGAGGCACGGTGTGGTCTGAATCACTCTAAGTGGCTCTCTTTTGCTTAAAATGGACAACAATTTAAGTACAAATGGAAACCGACCAAACGCATTCTGTTTCCATTGAAACTTTAAGAGAATGATTCATGGGTCATATGTGACATGTAAGAGTCAACTCTGCCTCAATACGAGGCGCGGTGTGGCCAGTACCACTCAAAGTGTCTGCCTTTTGTTTCAAAAGTACGTCATTTTAATTGAAAAAAATCAATTGGCATACGGAAAACCAACCAAACGCATTCTTATTGTGTCGATACATTATAAAAACGATCCATGGGTCATATATGACATGTACAAGTCAACCCCACCTCAATCCGAGGCGCGGTGTGGCCGCTACCACTCAAAGTGTCTGCCTTTTGTTTCAAAAGGACATAATTTGAAGTGAAAAACATCAACTGGCATACGGAAAATCGACCAAACGCATTCGGATTGTGTCGATACTTTAGAAAAACGATCCATGGGTCATATGTGACGTGTACGAGTCAACCCCGCCTTAATCTAAGGCACGGTGTGGCCGGACTCACTCTAAGTGTCTCTCTTTTGGTTAAAATGCACAACAATTTAAGTACATATGGAAAACTAACCAAACGCATTTGGTTTCCATTGAAACTTTAGGAGAACGATCCATGGGTCAGATGTGACGTGTACGAGTCAACACCGCCTCAATATGAGGTGCGGTGTGGCTGGCACCACTCAAAGTGTCTTCTTTTTGTTTCAAAAGTACGTCATTTTAATTGAAAAACATCAACTGGCATATGGAAAACCAACCAAACGCATTCGAATTGTGTCGATACATTAGAAAAACAATCCATGGGTCATATGTGACGTGTAAGAGTCAACCCTTCTTCAATCCGAGGCGCGGTGTGGCCGCCACCGCTCAAAGTGTCTGCCTTTTGTTTCAAAAGGACGTCATTTTAATTGAAAAACATCAACTGACATACGGAAAACCGACCAAACGCATTCGGATTGTGTCGATACATTAGAAAAACGATCCATGGGTCATATGTGACGTGTACGAGTCAACCCCACCTCAATCCGAGGCGTGGTGTGACCGCCACCACTCAAAGTGTCTGTCTTTTGTTTCAAAAGGATGTCATTTAAAGTGAAAAACATCAACTAGCATACAGAAAACCAACCAAACGCATTCGGATTGTGTAGATACTTTATCATAATGATCCATGGGTCATATGTGACGTGTATGAGTCAAACCATCCTTAATCTGAGGCACGGTGTGGCCGAAATCACTTTATGTGGCTCTCTTTTGCTTAAAATGGACAACAATTTAAGTACATAAAAAAAACGACCAAACACATTTGGTTTCCATTGAAACTTTAGGAGAATGATCCATGAGTCATATATGAAATGTAAAAGTCAAATCCACCTCAATCCGAGGCGCGGTGTGGCCAGAACCACTCAAAGTGTCTGCCTTTTTGTTTCAAAAGTGCGTCATTTTAATTGAAAAACATCAACTGGTATACGGAAAACTGACCAAATGCATTCAGATTGTGTCGATACATTATCACAACGATCCATGGGTCATATGTGACGTGTACGAGTCAACCCTGCCTCAATTTGAGGCGTGGTGTGGCCGCCACCACTCAAAGTGTCTGTCTTTTGTTTCAAAAGGACATCATTTGAACTGAAAAACATCAACTGGCATACGAAAAAGAGACCAAATGCATTCAGATTGTGTCGATACTTTAGAACAACGATCCATGGGTCATATGTGACGTGTAAGAGTCAACCCCACCTTAATCCGAGGTACGGTGTGGCCAGAATCACTCTAAGTGGCTCTCTTTTGCTTAAAATGGACAACAATTTCAGTACATACGGAAAACTGACCAAATGAATTCGGTTTCCATTGAAACTTTAGGATAACGATCCATGGGTCATATGTGACGTGTAAGAGTTAACTCCTCCTCAATCCGAGACGCGGTGTGGCCGGAACCACACAAAGTGTCTGCCTTTTGTTTCAAAAGTACGCCATTTTAATTGAAAAACATCAACTGACATACGGAAAACTGACCAAACGCATTCGGATTGTGTTGATACATTAGAAAAACGATACATGGGTCATATGTTACGTGTACGAGTCAAACCCGCCTCAATCCGAGGCACGGTGTGGCCGCCCCCACTGAAAGTGTCTGTCTTTTGTTTCAAAAGGACATCATTTGAAGTGAAAAACATCAACTGGCATACGGAAAACTGACCAAACGCATTCAGATTATGTCAATACTTTAGAAAAACGATCCATGGGTCATATGTGATGTGTACGAGTCAAACCTGCCTTAATCTGAGGCACGGTGTGGCCGGAATCACTCTAAGTGGCTCTCTTTTGCTTAAAATGGACAACAATTTAAGTACATACAGAAAACCGACCAAACACATTCGTTTTCCATTGAAACTTTAGGAGAACGATCCATGGGTCATATATAACATGTACGAGTCAACGCCGTCTCAATCCGAGGTGTGGTGTGGCCGTAACCACTCAAAGTGTCTGCCTTTTGTTTCAAAGTATGTCATTTTAATTGAAAAACATCAACTGGCATACGGAAAACTGACCAAACACATTCGGATTGTGTCGATACATTAGCACAATGATCCATGGGTCATATGTGATGTGTACGAGTCAACCCCGCCTCAATCCGAGGTGCGGTGTGTCCGGTAGAACTCCAGGTGTATGTATTATGTTTAAAATGGACATTATTTCATGTAAAAATATATGGTATACAAAAAACCGATCAAATTATGAATTGACTTCCGGATTCCACATATAATTGTCATCTAAATTTTAAATTGAATTCTAAATGAATTATGTATGTTTATAATTACGTTATGAATTCTAATTTAATTATGGATGTGTATAGTTCCACCATTATATGTTAAATGTGTATGAATTTGTTCTCTATATGTAAGTGTTAGTTGGTTATTGCAGGTAAAATAATTGTATATGTATGTGTTAGTTTATTTCAGGTATAATAATTGGATTGAAAATGAGAGGGAACCCACAAAATGAGACCTGGTGGGAAAATTGCGGAGCTGCTGGGCAAATTGCAGAGCTGCTGTGCAATTTGCCCAGTAGAGGCTATGCCAACGGTTCAAAACTGTTGGCATAGAATGTTTAGGTTTTGTTTTACCAACGATTCATAAAACCGTTGGTAAAACAATTTTCCTAATGGTTCTAAACTGTTGGAAAAGAGGAGATTTGGGGTTTTTCCCAACGGTTTTGAAAACCGTTTGGAAAAACATGGTAATTTTCAGCACTTTATCCCAATGGTTGTAAACTGTTGGGAAAAAGCTTTCCCAATGGTTTTCCAAAACCGTTGGGATAGGGTAATTTTTATCCACCCTATCCCAACGGTTCACTGTAAACCGTTGGGAAATTTTTTTACCAATGACTTAGATCCCTACAGTTTGCAGAATTTTTGGTATAACATATACCAACGGTTCTGCAGCCTTTCCCAACGGTTCTAAACCATTGGGAAATCCTGTATTTCCAGTAGTGCGTTCAGGTGCCAGAAATCATAAATGATGGGACTGGAGGCACCAACATGTTCCACCGACTAGTTGGTATAGAGCCACTGGCTAGCCGATAGAGGTGGAAAATGGATTATATTTATATAGGTTCCAATAACCATATAGTGTATGAGGAAGAGGTTTTACACCTCTTATAGGCCATTTGACACACTACGTCTATCGGGTGAGGGCCATCAACTTTCCCGTGGTGCTCAGTCAGCCCTATTAATAAGGGTGCCTCGATAATTTCAATCTAAAAAATATTTTGAATATTTTAAACCATTGGTCCAACCTAACTAAACTATATAATCCATATGATCTCTCTTGGTTAAGCTGGTTATCTCTTTCCCCTCTCTTCATCCATCAAATTCTAGATCGATCTGTTGGCTCCCATAAGGTAAAATTCACACATCCTAGCATGAATCTATTTATTCTTCTTGAATCGGTCATAGATCTTTGATATTTAGATATATTTATAGATTTTTTCATTATATAATGAATAATTATTGTTATATTGATAGATCAACATTAGGTATAGAGAATTGGTGACCTTCCATAAATTAGATCAAGATCTACCATTAATTACATTCTTTATTAGATAAGTTGAAATTTTTCAAAGCTTATGTCACCATATTATTATTTAACCTTTTAATTGATACAATTTTAATGAATTGTAATCAGTTATAGGGACCCTTGGTGCACTGATTTATCTATTTGGTATGTGGGCATGAATTGAGAAATGAAACATGGAAATCTTGTCATTTTTCATCAATAAGCTTGAGGTAAAAATTTCCTTATGATAAAGGAGAACTGTATAAGTATTTTACTTGAATTGATTGTACATATGGGTGAATTTAACCATCATACCCCTATTTTATTATGATCTCATGTGCGTACATGTGTATCCTATGAGACCCATGTTTGATATTTATCATGTGATTGTGCATCAGTAGCCCATGAGACCCATGTTTGATATTGATCACATGTGTGTTAGTAGACCATGAGACCCATGTTTGATATTAGTCATGCATGTGTGTGTATAGGTCCCAGGACTCATACTAGATATGATATGTTGTGTACATATGTGATATGCCTTTTTGTGGGTAATTTTATGGTATGTATAGGTTTTTCTCCTAGTTTCAAGTGAAAGGTGGACCATCGTGGCTTGGTTAGTCATTAGAGGGGGAGTATGAGTGGTATTCGATGATAAAGACAGTGTAACTAGACATGAGGTTATATTTTGATGTCCTTGAGGCATAATCAAGAATAGCGGTGAGAAATTATAGCTTTATGTACTAACCCATGATAGTTATGGGGTATGCCGACCTTTTGGCATGGCCCGTGACAAATATAGGGAATAATGACCTTGTTTCCCACCCTGATATCTTTTCTCAATGTGGATTATCATAGATATATAGTGGAATTGTGGTAGACCCATATTTATGACTTCCATTATGGATTCATTCTGATATGGAGTTGAAACTAGTATGACTAAGG
The DNA here is from genome assembly GCA_963277665.1 of Viscum album. Lineage (NCBI taxonomy): Eukaryota > Viridiplantae > Streptophyta > Magnoliopsida > Santalales > Viscaceae > Viscum > Viscum album. The sequence continues at coordinate 786,213,112 of OY728128.1, read as the reverse complement.
TTCATGGATGCTTGGTTAGCACACAATTGCTTGATACATGATTGATTGTTGCTTACTTGCACATTTATATATTATCATTGACTACACCTCTTATGAATGTTATCTTATGTTAAGGATGAATTGGTGGTGTCCTACTGGGTTTATACTCACATCATATATGTGAATCTCGATACACATGCATATTTCATGATCAGGGATCCAAGAAAGGGAACATGCCTTATGATAGGGAGATTAGGAGACCGAGTTTGATGTTCAGAGGAGGTTTTGGGATAGTCTCTAGAGTAATGCCAGGATTTATTATTTTGGTTTTATTATATTAATTATACTCTTATTTGACCTTCCAGACTGGGGGTCCTTGTTTTATTACTTTTAATGACTTTGTGTTTCTTGAAATTTCATATGTTATAGAATTTTTTATTATTTAATTTTTAAAATACTTTTTGGGTTATTATTATTATCATCATGTTATTATTTTGGTGTATAAATCTTGATATTGATGATATAGTCTCCCCATTGCACCATTCAAACCCTTAATTCTATTTATAATCCTTTATCATATGGTGAGGCATTTATAAGGCCATGTAGCTCACCATCTTGGACTAGGTGATTTAGGTTGGGAAATTAAAAATTGGTATCAAAAGAGGATTTTATTTTATTTCTTCTTGAATATATTTGGGGGTAAGGTAGAAAGGAATTATGTTGGGTGGAACTTGAGTAGGGGTGACATATAAGTGCCTAGTGAACTCTTACGTGATAGAACTCTGAGTTACTGATGATGGGACTGGTGTTATAGTTGTGGATTTACAATTTTATATTGATCCTAATTATGTTATATTGTTACAGTTTGTGGGATTTGGGTGCATTAATTTATCATGACTAGGCACATTGGATCACATGTCATATATATACCTTTTTCTTTCTATTCATGGTAGTTCATTTAATTTAAAGTCTTGATCTATGTTTTGTGTTTCTATGATATATCGTATTGACATTTGGATTATTTGAACTTGAGAATACTGGTTGTTATATATATATAAATATATATATGAATGAAACTAATGTGTAGGTATACAAGATCAGGTGTAGGACTTGGGTAGTACTACAAGGTTTATGCCTATCATTGTGGGTAGTATTCTAGGATAGGTTTTCCTATATAAATCCTTTGTGTGTGCCTGTAAACCAACTTAGTTATTATCTTAGTGAACATTTTAGGCATTCTAAGCTTTCATTTTGTGTCTTAGACATAATTCCTAGATGACATTTGAAGGGTCCACCTAGATAAGTAGGCTAGAATACTCTCAAAAGAGAGGATTCCCCTATTCCAATACCATATATACAGGTGGATGCAGTTGAGAATGCTCCAGTTCCAAATATAGTGGTTCAGGTGGTGGAACCGATCTAGATTGGGGACTTTCGTATAGTTCCTGTTCAAGGAAGAGGAGTTCACAGGAAAATGGTCAATTATTCCCAGGACTTCTAGCTATAGTTTCCTCTATCCTTCCAGGGAACTAGAGGTCCTTAGGATATCAATTTTTTAATTTATTTCATCTAAGGGATCTTTTATCAAGTGGATATCGTAGTGGATTGATGGGTAAAACTGGATACTTTTATACTTCAAGGAACTGCCAGAATGTGGGGGGTGGGGGTCTTATGAACCGGGTGGGAAGACATGAGGGTATCACATGGGATACATTCAAGGATATATTATTTGATTAGTTTTTTTCTAGAAATCCTGAATATGGATAATGGAGAAGATTTTATGAATATTTAGTAGGGTCAATGCCAATATATGATTACTATGCTCATTTCACAGAGTTACTTCACTTCACTCCTTTTTTGGTAAGAAACATAGAATAAAAGACCTAAAAATTATATATTAGTATCTAAATAGAATTTATGTGTTCGGTCTGGCACTTTGACCTAATGACACATAGATAGGTTCTTCATAAGGCCATGATGATTGAAAAATGTTTAGAGTAGGATAGAGATGCAAGTCTTCTTCATGCTCTTGGTGGATTGGTTGGAGAATTTAAAAGTGTTGTAGAAGGTGTCTCTTCTCATTGAAAAAAGAGTAAGATCAAGGATCTATAGGTGTGAGGTTATAGGAAATCAAGAGATAGTGGGGTTTCTTTATCCACCTTTGTGGGAGGAGGAGGTCCCTGATATTTCATCCATGGGCAGAGTGGTCACTATCTTTGTTTTTTCCTAGGACCTTAGAGTAAGTGTTGTAAATGTGGAAAGATGGGGCATATTCACTATTTCTATTTGAGGGTACTATCGAAAGGTTATCATAGGGTTGTAAGAAAAATGAAAACTATGGTGTATAGTTTTAGTTGGGGTCTTTAGTAGTGGAATTTGACCCCATAGAATTCAATAACCAAGTGAGTTATTCACCTAGGGGTAGGCCCGTGGAGGTGAGGTAGGTAGGGTTTTCATTGTGGAACAAGTTCTAGCTAATGGTGGATAGGGAACATTGACTATTTGAGGTATAGTATTGATAACATATGTATTATCTTCTAACTTGTTTGATACATGAGCATCTTATTCATTTATATCATCTCAGTTTATTACATGGATTAACTTGTCGTTCAAGTTATCCTATATGTTTTTATCTCTTGAAACACCATTGGGAAATTAATTGGGTAATATCCAAAGATTTATAGGATGAACCATAGTATTTAATATCAACAAACATATATTGTATTTTATGATTCATGGGAAGAATTGTTTTGATGTGATTGTCATCATTGATTAGTTAACTAGTTATCCGGAACACATCAATTATTACATGAGAAGATTATCTTTTACTATGACCAAGGGAGAGAAGTTTATTTTGATCAGTGAATGGGATTCTAGAGCTGGTAGAATGATTTTGGACCTAGGTTAGTTTGGTGCTATTATAATAAAGACAACAATCTTTGTTCTTACAATAGATCGGATAATATCTCCCTCCTCATTTCATCTAGTGGGGGATTGTTACCAGGATGTTTTTATTCAATATTTTTCAAGAATTACTCATTATATAGGAATTTATTTTGAGATATAAATTATTCTTGGATAAAAACATATATCAATTACTTAATATCACATAGAACTGTCTAAGTTGAAAAAACTTTAGGTAGAACTCGAGGATCTAGAGGCAAAGAGTTTTATTGACTGATCACATATCCCTAGGGTGATCCAATGTTGTTCTCAAAGGAGGAGGATGATAGTATTTTGTTGTGTGTGGACTACATGAAGATAAAATAGGTGACCATTAAGAATAAATACCTTTTATTGAGGATCGATGACTTGTTTTATCAGTTGTGGGAGACTAGTGGTTCATTAAGAAAGACATACAATCAAGATACCACCAACTCTGGGTGAGAGAGAATGGTATTCCTAAGATAATATTTAGGATTATATATGGATTGTATGAGTATATTATTATGAGTTTAGGGTTGAAAAATACACTATAAGTGGTCATGGATCTAATGAATAAGATATTCTATCCATATATTGACTTATTCTTTATAGTATTTTTTATGATATCCACATATACTCATATACATTGAAGATGAATGATAGACACCTAGAAATTATGTTGAACACACTTCATGCACATCTACTCTAGGGAAATATATCAAAGTGTCACTTCTGAATCGATGAGGTATATTTTCTTAGGCATGTAATCTATGAGGTGGGAATTTCTATGGATCCAAGAGGGTACATGATGTGATATCTTGGTCCTACCTAGAAATGTATTTGGAATTAATAGTTTCTTTGGTTTAGGTGGGTACTACATATGGTTCATTCATGATTTATCCTATTTAGAATCACCTATAAAGGAATTACAAATAATGGGGTGAAGCTTTAGTGGATAGATCAGTGTGAATAGTCCTTCTTAGAGCTAAGGAGAATATTTCCTATAAATCCAATCCTAACACTGAAAGAGCATGAGATTGGATATAAAATTTATTAAAATTACTCATGTGTTAGTTTAGAAGTTGTAATAATGGAGAGGGATTGGGTAGTGTCTTATAGGTCTCGTCAGTTATGACCTAACAAGTGAAAATAACCTATGCATGACGTAAAGTTGGTAGTTTTGGTCTATACCATGAAGTGTTAGCACTATTATCTCTTCAGTGAGATATTTTTCATATACACAGAACATAAGAGCCTACATTATATATTCACGTAGTTGGATTTGAATATTCATCAAAGGCATTGGGTATAGTATCTATAGATATTTGATTTTGAGATGGATTTTACTTGGGGAAAGGTAATTTTGTATTGTAGATGCTCTTGATATGAAAAAAGGAGCTTGTAGAGATACCTTAAGAGGATAAATATTAGTTTATAAGCATTTTGAATAAATGTTTTGTAGATACATCTAATTACTAAGGGGTAAGGACTTGTTCTCCCTTAGTTATCACATATTTGAAGGCCCAGATTCCTAAAAAACATTTCCTTGACATTTTATAGGGTTTTTTTGGTGTCAAGAAGGAGTTTGAAGTTATTCTAGAGGACAGGGAAGTGTTCTATCCATTTATAGGGTCACAAAACTATGGTTATAATAATGGCTATGGCGGTTTTGGCCTTGGATTATTAGATGTTTTCTATGGGACTGGCTATGTGGTTTTGGCATGTACTACATTGAGTGAAACAACCGGGTTGGCCATGTTGTTGGGTGTGACCTATGGGTGTTTTCCCTATATAAAATGGGTAGTAATAAACATTTAATGAATGAAGTGGCACTGGGTGTAGTGTTTTGGGGGAAAACCTATGTAAAACAAGGATTTGAAGCTCACCACACTGTAGCCCTGGTCATAGTGAGGAGAAAACAACTAATCCTTTTATGCTAAGACATAGTGTTTGGTCATGGAAGGCATTATAGGATCCAACACGGTTTGGAACATTCCATGTATAAGGATTTGGTGATTGTCAAATATTTTTTTAAAATATAAAAAGGGGGTAATGGATGAAGGATATTTAGATATTCTTTAACCAAGAGAGACCAAAACATAGAAGGGTGTCTCCATGTCATCATGATAACACTCTAGATTCCTCTAAAAATAGAGGTCCCAACCTCACTGTTTTCAATATCTTTCCTTATCTTATAAGATTTCGCTAACTCCATACCCCCTTGGTTCCCTCTAATTGTCTCTTTGAGGGTTTCAACCTCTTGAATTGTGAAGGATTATGTTTTCTTGATCCAAGGTACCATATTCTACTCTTTTTCTAATTTTATTTCTTCCCTTTAGTTTGGATGTTCATTATGGAAAATACTATATTTTTGTATAATTTCTTCATTTTTTTACAATATAATTCTATGGATATGTTTTGGTGGGTTTTTCTTAAATATTTTTAATGTTTGATTTCTTGATTCATCCATAGAGATCGTGGTTCTCTTTGAAGTGATGATCGAGTTAAGGGATCAAGATCTATCTTTATTTTGTTTATATGTGATATTAGAATGTTTTTTTTACTTTTGGGTGGATGTTAAGAGTTATACTAATTCATATAATTAATTATACGTAATGAAATTGAAGGTGAAGGGGGATACATCACCTATACTTTTCATGATTTCATGATGTTTAATTTCCATGATTGCATTCTAGATGTTATTAGTTATGAAATGTACTTGCTAATGTGAATATATTTTTGTTTTTAGAAATATATTTATAAAAATAACCTCACTTTAAAATGTTAAATACCATAAAGATTATAATTGAACTGGTTGTGTGTAAATAAAGAATTTTTGTGTTTCCCCTTTTCTTGAGAATTATATTTATGTGGTGGTTTGTGTGGTGGATTGGATTATGGGTTTCTTGGTGGGTTTGACTTATGGGGTTGTGGTTATTATCTATAATGTAGTTGTGTTTTTATTAGGTCTATGGTAATGACATGTTATATTGAAGCTTGGAGTTGAAATGGGAACTTGTGATGGTGTTGTGTTTTGGATTAATATTTTCCTAGTAGTTTCGAAATGATCAAAATGGTAAATTCTATAAAATGAACCTAGGTTGTATTAAATGGTAAAGGGAAGGAAAAAATTAATGGATGGATGATAAATGAAATAATTCAGATTAAATTGAATGGTAATGAATGTATTTCATTGATAAATAATGGATTGTCATTAAATATAGAAAGATAGTAAATGAATATGTAAGGGGTTAGTAATTAATGTGGTTAAATGGGAACTTTAAAATTGATGTCATCTTATGTGCTTGGAAAGTGGGGTTAGATGGGTGGTTAATATCATGGAAGTGATGTTGATGTATGATAGTGGTGATGTTTTTGTTGTGGTAGTTGGGAAATTTTGGTTGTGTGAACACATAGGTTGGGCTTGTGAATAAATATTATACATTATATTTTCCTTATGATTTCTATATAAACCCTAACCAATTCATATGTTTTAAATTAAACCCAAAGGTTTTGGGTTACAAGTGTCTTCCCTAAACTTCCAAGTTTGTGAGGGAATATGGATGGCTACCCCTACCCCCCACTATCTTTTCTAGGTGAGTTTATTACACACTGGCTATGATGATTTGACAATATAGTGCACTTGAGGTTATGATTGATGAGTGGACGAGGTGGTTCATGGTGGGGTAATGTATGGTAGGAGGAGGGAATAAGGTTTATGACCTTAATGTCCATGTTACTATATTATTATTGTTATATATAAGTGGTTATGGGATGATGATAATGTGATGTTTGTGGCATAGGTTGAGAGTTGGGTCTTGCCCATTATGATGAGGCTCATGGAGATATGAGGCTATTGGATATGAAAGGGATGTGAGCTCGAGGGCATATGAGGTTGGGGACACGAGAGAGAAAAATCAATGGGTAATTGGTGTAGGTTACCCTTTTCTCAATACGACCATTCTTATATTATTATAATTGGATGGGTTATTTGGCGAGATATTCTTTGTGAGGTTGGGAACTAGTTGACCTGATAAGTGCTTATAGATTCTGTAGTTTATTCACTAGGGAATTAGTATTTAATTATTACATTTTCATGAGAGTCCTTGGGTATGATACTATTGAGTATACATGTTATTCTCACCTCGATATATATATATATATATATATATATATAAACCATTTTTTACCTTTTTAGTATGGAGTTAAAGATTGAGCTAGACATTTCTTTCTTAAAGATGGGAGCTATTGAGCTGTTGTCTTAGGGTACTTTGGGTATGGATATTTTGGGTTATATTCATATGAAATTACTTGAGTCATGGGAAATTTTTTGGTTTGGATTTTTTCCTTATGTTATGGAGTTATTTGGGGGTTGATATCCTATCTCTCGATCCTAATTTTTCTATATAGGGTAATTCCTCCCATACGTGTGACTTTATTTATATCCTAAGTGGTAGTCACTAACCCTAGGCCTACTAGAGGTTTTACTTGGGGAGTAATTACCTCTATTACTTTATATCCAGTCTAAGAGGGGTACCTTTATAGGGAGGAGGTCATGATAGAGTGGTATAAAAGGTTTAGGTTGAGAGATAGGATGGATCTTGAGGATATGAAATGTGAGGAATACATGGGTTTGGTAGGGAAATAATTTTAGAAAACATAGTTTATTATGTAAACAAGGGCGACCATATAGGATATAGGATTTTAGGCCCCATATGATTTGATGCAAGTACCTTAAGATTACCAAACGTTCAAGGAGAAGTGATATTGCTTGCAGGGTAGAGGCCTGGGAAAGGTACATACATCATGCTTGTATGTGATTATGATTGAATAGGGGTAATTTGGGAGTTTATAATTAAATAATTAAATAAACATAAAATTCCATGCTACCAGGATTAGAAATTTTTTTCCCTTTCAGTTATGGATCATTGATGCCATCTTTGTATTGTTAAAGCTAGCGAGGTTTAATAAGACAAATTGATTGATTTCCAAATGGTCAACTCAGTCATAGAGGATAAAAAGTGGAAGAGTACATTGTATGCATATTTATGGAAAGTTCTAGAGAAGTATGTGGGTAGTGTGTCTGATTTGGAGATAAAATGATATTTGGAGGAGCTTTAGATTTACTTTTCTTTGATATAGATCCAGGAAGAGTAATAGATTCCACATATAGTATACCAGATGAGGGGTATAACACATAAGTGGTGGATGTTATATCTCTAGGAGCGTAAGGATACATATTTTTTATTGGATGATTTCTAAAAGTAGTACCGAGAAGAATTCCTATCATCAACGATTTCAAATGTTTCATGGGAAGATTTACATAAGGAGTTCATAGATGAATTTCCATAATCAATGATAAAAGTAGTAAATTGGAAGGAGTTTCTTTACTCGTAGAAGGAGATAAGGACTATGTGAGATCTTGGAGTTATGTTTTAGGACCTTTTCTATTTCACCCTGATATTTTTCATAATGAAGAGTCCAATGTGCAATGGCTTGAGGAGGCCCTCCTCCCATCTATCTTGTACATGATTACTCCATTTACATTTTAAATGTATTTATAGGTTTATAGGAAGGGTGAGTTAATCAAGAATATTCAATAAAAAATAGAGATATCATGAGAGGGGATCCTATAGGATTATTTGAGGAGAAGGGTTACTGGTAGTAGATCTCAAATTCTAGGGCCTTTGATATTTTTGACAAGTTGGGAGTCGACCGCAGAAGTTCCCTTTCCAGCCCTCTATAGCCAGTAGCTCCCATGATTTTCCTAGTGGCTTGAGGATATTGTGATGTGTATATGGGGGTTGGATTCATCTCTATCAATATGTTAGTGGTCCTCTGAGATTAACATGGTGGTGTTGATCAAGTTCATCACCATCCTTAATATCAAGGGCGTCAAGTTTATGCTATGCTGAGATGAGATGTGATAGGCATGGTCAGAACTTAGGATGTTCCTTATCTTAAGGGACCTAAAAAGAGTTCAACCATGGTAGTTGTTTATATTAGTGGGGAAGAGGGACTGGTTGTGGACAATTTCTGTCTATGTATATTTAAACACCAAATGGTCCAAATATCTTTTGAGGTGTGATTATCTTATCATGTACTCTCATGTATTCATTGTTTTATTCTATAGCCTCACACCCATTTTTTTGCACCCACCTTAGTCCATAAATTAGGACTAGATGTTAAGAGGTTACCCATTCTATGATATTGACTACACCAGTTAGAGGCTAGACCAACTTTTTTGATGTGTGATGGTGGTATAGACTGATGATGAGGAAAAATCATTCATGTGGTTATTTATTATTACTATAGATACAATTATATGATGTCATCTTCATCATGGATTGGTTTTATTATTTATTATTGGTTATTAATTACTTTAAAAGGAGTATCAAGTTATTTGATATATATAAACAATGAATTATTTTTGTCAGCGAATGGGGTTATCAGATGGGTAATAGGCACGTGGATCTGATTCTTTCCATGATGGTAGAATTTTTAGATAAGTTAGTGAGTGATGAGATAACGGGGGATCCCAAATCCATTGAGTAATTTTTATACCTTTTTCCCGAGGAGGGTGTAACACTACCCCCTTAACTTAACATTAAGTTTGGGATAGAAGTATAATTGGTTGTCCATCTAATTTCGATGGATCCTTGTCAGAATAAAGCTTTTGAGCCATGAGAGTTGAGGATTTAGATAGATATTATGATATATAAGGGTTTTATCCAATGTAGTATGTTGCTGTGGGGTGATTTAATGTTATTCTCCAAGAATAGTGATTTCAATCTAAGGAAATTTATAGACTACCAAAGGAATAACCAAGAAATGATCAAAAATCATTGCTATCTTCTAAGGATAAATGATCTAATTAACTAATTATTGAGATATTTATGGTTTTATAATATCAATCCCTGGTCCAGATATCATCATTTGAGGGTAAATAAGGAATATATCCTGAATAATTCCGTCTAGTGTAGATATGGGCACTTTATGTTTGTACTTATTTTTTTCAGTGTGATAAACAAAAAATAAGTGTCTATGGGACTCATGAAATTCATATTTCATGAGTTCCTAGGCTAGTTTATAATCATGTTCATTGATGAAATTATCATATAATTAAGGTATAATTAAGATCATTTCAAGTATCTAAGGATTGTTTTAAAGACACTAAAACACCACCAACTCTATGGAAATCTGTCCAAGTGAAGGTTTTAAATGAGGGTGGTTTATTTCCTTGGACATGTGGTGTCTCACCAGGGAGTAATAGTAGATACTTTAAAGGTTGGGGTAGTTGTTTCTTGGGAAAAACCCAATAATGTAGCATAGTTTTATATATTTCTTAGTTTCATGAGCTATTATTATAGGTCAGTGACCAACTTTTCTCAGATCATGACCCCATAAATAGATCTGACCAGAAAGGTCCATGCTTTATTTTGGACTAATTAGTGGAAAAAATATTTCAAATATGTAAAAGGGTAGTTGGGCATCACCCTAGTCCTCCATTTTCCTGAAGAGGGATTTATGTTCAAGGAGTTATGTGATGCTTCTTTCTTGGGTATTTATTATATCTTGATGCAATAGTACATAGAGATCACCTATGGGTCGATACAGTTACTCACACACAAGTGTAACTGCACCCCATGATCTAGATTTGTGGAAGTGTTGTTTTCCTAAAAGCTATGAGTACATTACCTTATTAGAGAATGATTTTTGTTCTTCATTGATCCCAAGAGTTTAAGGTAGATTTTATCTCAGCATGAACTAAATATGAAAAAATGGAGGTGGATATAGTTTCTACAGGAATATGAATTTCATGTTTCCTATACCACTGGGAAAAGGAATGTTGTGGTTGACACACTGAGTATGATGTCATGAAATTATTTTTTTTGGAGTTTATCGATGATTGGAGGGTGATGGTGGTGTTAGTAGCCATGAACCTAGATGAAAGGGTGTCTAATGTTGTACATTTATTATTTCATATGATAGTGTAGTCTTCTCTAATATAACAGTTAGAGGAGTCTCAATGGGGAGGCCTAGAGGTGGAAGTGATATGGGATTGAGTTATTTAGGGTGATTCCCATAAAGGATGGTCATAGGATGAACATAATTGCTTGATGTTTTAGAGGTGGATATTCATCCTAATTTAAATTAATGAGGGAGTCCTTAATGGATTTCATAGTTAAACTTTAGAAGTTTACATAAGAGCATAACAAATGTACTACAATATGAGGATGGTGTTCTGCTGGCCCATCATAAAATAGGTGGTGGTAGAGTCCATGGCATGATGTCTAATTTTCCTGTAGGTGAAGGAAGAACATAATTTTCATGGTGGTTTTTTGTAGCCTTTGGATTCACCCAAGTGTAAGTGGGAATAATTATTGATGGATTTCATCATATAATTACCCAATTCCAAGGAAGGATGTGATGCTATCTAGGTAGTCATGTATCTATTAAAAAAATCATCTCACTTCTTATTAATCGGAGATTTGAGTGTCAAGGATATTCCAGAAAAGAGGTATGTGAATGAGGTTGTGTGGATATATAGAGTAACAAGGTACATCATATCAATCCAGGATTCTCATTTTAGCTCATGAATTTGGAGAGTATTTCAATACACCTTTCTAAATCAGTTATATCTTAGCACTTATTTTTACCCTCCGATAGATGGACTAACGGGGGGGGGGGGGGGGGGGTCCATCTAAACACTAGGGGAAATATTTTGGCTGTGCATCTAGGATTATAGAGGATCATGGTTGAAGCACTTTCCATTGGTTGAGTTCAACCATAAAAATAGTTACCACTCATCTATCGGCATGGACCCATTTGAGGTGTTGTATGGAAGGTTGGGTCGATCCCCACTATGTTAGACCAAAGTTTGGAAGTCATCTATTCTCAATATCGATGTTGTATAGAGTACAAATGAGAAGGTGTAGACTATTTATGAGTGGATTGTAAAGACCCGTAAATTTCAAGGAAATTTTTTTCTTAAATTCTTTGGGATTTTACGAGTACACAGTTTCTGACAGAACCTGATTCCGAGGCCCGGTGTGCTAGGAATCAATTTCAAAAGTTTAGCTCGTGTACGTTCAGTGAACTAACGAGTGAGTTTTTCTATCTTTTAAACCAGTGCTCGGAATTGAAATCCGAGGGCACCGATGGAACCACAGTGCTAGTAATTTCTTAAGAGGACCTTTACCAAAGGTGCGTTTTTTCGGGAGGAGTTGTCAAAAATTTGAGGATTAATAAAGAAGTGAATAAAATTTGTGGTACAAATTTTATTCCTAACTTAAGTGGTTTTATCCTAGGAGTGGGAGTTGGGGTGGGACCCACTAGTTTCTAACTACCCATGTGAGGATAAATGTGGGGTGGGGCCCGCATGAGCCCCAACCCTTTACATTCCCCATAACTCCTTAAACTCTTCATTAAACCCCCCCTTGTATTTAATTATGTGACTTCTCCTCTTCCACTTTAATAATGCCAACACACATTAATTAATTAGTTGAACCTCTTTAATTAATTGAATTATGTGTTTGGATTTTGGAAATTTGAAATGCTTGGAATAATAATAAAATAATGGGGGGGGGATTATTTTATTTGGTTAGTTTTGTTGTGTGAGGAATTTGGGGAGGGAGCTCTTTTCTATTTGGAAGAACTTCCTCCTCCTGCGAAGAACGTCATCTCTTCAAGCGAAGAATGACTCGACAACTGAAGTGCAATCATCATCTTATCTCCGTGATGAAAGAGAAGATGACGTTTCCTCAGTTGCACACCGATGACGCCAGAATTTGCCAACAACGTCACACTTTATTCTCACCGTGATAAAAAGAGGAGACGCCGCATCCTCCTCGGACGCTCTCTGTCGATGTCTAAGAAACCTCACCACGTGACGCCGTCAATCACAACACCAACGTTTGTCATCGTTTGTTGAGGTAGGGGTTATTTATGTTCATGATTAATTTAAAGTTCTTGGTTAATTAATTTGGCCGATTATTATCAATATAACGGGAAGAGATAGGACCGTACAAACATGGACGATCCTCCTCCCCTTTTTATTTGTTGATCCTCGTTGAACTTTGCGGCGAAGGTAGTGGGTGCCGTTGCACCACGCGGAAACGGAAAATGGTCGCGGCCGAAGCAGGCTGCGACGAAGGAGAGTAGCGCCGTCGCGCCGCGACGGTGAATCCGAAGAAGGCCGTGACCAAGAGCGAGCCGCAGCAGAGGGGAGCGGCCCCGTTGCGCCATGCGGAGATTCAAGGGGGCCGTGGCCGGGGCGGGCCGCGATGGAGGGGCGCGACGCCGTCGCACGGTGCCGGTCAGAAAGGAGCCGCGACGGTTCTTCAAAGGGGCAGCCGATAGAGCCGGCTGCCGGCGCCACTTTGAGGTGGGACCCCCTCGGGTCCCGCGGTTACAAAAAGGCCGACCTTAATGGTCGGCCGTTTCAGAAACAGGGGGAAGCGCCCCCCCTTCGCACCCCGCTCGGCCGCGAGCCGAGCCACGATCGGCCTCCGAGCCAGGACGCAGGCCGCGCCCAACCACGGGCCGGGATGCACCCAGCCAGGCTGGGCCATGCCAGCTGGGCCAGACCCGGACCCGGGTCGGGTTGACCCGGTTCGGGCTAACCCAGGGGGTATCGGGCCAGGTCAGACCTGGCCCGAACCCCCTATTTTCGGTTTGATTCGTTCAAACGCCCATATCTTGGGCTACAGACCTACGATTGAGGCACCATCAGTTGTGTTGGGATCCTTTATCGAGGCGGTCGTTTCGGTATATTACACTAAAGATTTTGATAATGTTTGGGTACGGCCGGGTTGGTTCGAACCCGAAACCAACCGGGCCCTTGGAGCAGAAACACCTTTAACTTAATGACCAGATGGCTGAATGACATGCCATCGATCAAGTTGAATTCCCCTTAGTGAGATATTTCGGCTTAATCTGCTTGAGGTTTGGACACAGCTAGAGTACTGTCAGGTTGGTTTTAACTTAAAAACCAACCGGGCCCCTAGGACGAAAAAGCCAATAACTCTCAGATAGGGCGTCCGATTGACGCACCGTCTGTCGCATTGAGTTATTATTGACGAGATATAACTTTTTGATACTTATACTCTGCAATTCATGAAATTTGATGTATCGAACGCTAGGCTTGTGGTGCGGACCCTCCCGGAATCGAGCGTGCTGTGTGCGGGAACCCTAGAGCTGGCTGCGACTGTGATGACGATGGAGACTGTACTTGGATCCTACGTGGGTTTAGCAGCGAGGACGACTGTACTTGGATCCTATGTGGGTTCGGCAGGGAGGAAGACTATAATTGGATCCTCCGTGGGTTCAGAAGTGATGACGTCTGTACTTGGATCCTACGTGGGTTCGGCAGCGACGACCTCTATACTTAGATCCTACGCGGGTTCGGCATGGGAGATGATTTAGAGGCTACATTTAATCATCTCCACCCCTCTTCATGAGTAGTATACCTGTGTGAGTTGAGTCTTGATTTTCAATCATTATCTTCGATATGATTGACTTGCTTTCCTGTGTGGACTGGGTTGTGCTTTCCTGTGTGGATTGGGTTGTGCTTTCCTGTGTGGATTGGGTTGTGCTTTCCTGTGTGGATTGGATTGTGCTTTCCTGTGTGGACTGGGTTGTACTTGGGCTCGTGATTTGGATCCGATCTGGAAATGATGAATTAGGTATATGTATGGGTATATACCTAAGTAGATTTGGTTGATACTTCGTGTTTGTATCCTTCCTTTGTGGTTTATCTTTTGTGGATTCTGGGAGACCTTCAAAGGTCTCAGGGTCCCTACTGAGTACCGTGCACTCACCCCTGCATGGGATATGCCCACACTACGTTATGTTGGTTGCAGACGACGGACATCACTGATCGTGGTTGAGGCTTGTGGAGCGGGACGGTACTCGGAGGTGGACAAACAGGTGGGATGTACACGGAGCAGACGCCGGAACCAAGGAGCTGAAGAGATCATCTATACCCACCCTTCAGGTGGGATACCCAGAGGACAACTCGGTGGTTGCTGATTTACTTTACTACTGTTGTAATTTCCATTTAGTTGTACTGTACTTTTCAGTGGTGTTTGTATTCTGGCCCATTTACTTTTCAATACCTACTTTTCTACCCAGTTTACTTAGTGTTTACTTCATCTTGCGTACTCTGTGGTGTTTGTTTTCTTATATAATGGTAATTCCTTCCCTTTTATCGGGATTTATGCCTTTGGTTCTAGTCGCCAGCCCCTGGCCTATGGGAGGCGGGCTTGAGGTAGTCACGACACGGGCCCCGAGGATGGGTCGTGACAAATTGATATCAGAGGATTCAGTTCTACCGCAGAACTCAGGACTCTGATAATTTCTTCTGAGTGAAGAAATAATGTTAATGGTATTGAGTGTGGTTATCAGTCCAGGGAGTCCAGTGTTGGTGCGGAGGCCGACGTATCCATTCACTAGGACATTGACTTCTGATTTCCGACTCAGTGCACGAAAACATTGATTGCATGTGTGTTTCAAAAGTTTTCTTTGTGATTACTTTGTGTTATCTCACCAGGTATACTGTATTAACCTTTTCACACCTGTTTCTTTAAGGATGGCCCCACGATGGAAGCCAGCTAGGGTTCAAAGCTTTGTGCGAGATGGAATCCCACCGAGCGATGAGGCCTCGCTGCAGGGCCCCATTACAGCGGAGGCAACGACGATACCTCTACCCGCCGAGCCACCGATGCCACTAGCCCCAACAACTAAGGGTGCACATCGCCTGAGTGCACTGCACGAGTTTCAGCGTCAGAGACCGCCTAGGTTCCGCAGGGAGACAGACCCTTAAGCAGCCGGGGACTGGCTGGAGGCTATTGTTCGAGTCTTCAGATTAGTAGGGACACCAGCTGACCTCATGGTGATCCTTGCGGCGAGTCTCCTGCATGAAATAGTAGGTAGATGGTGGAGCCTGATGCTCTAGGTGCACGACGAGGCATCATTACTTTGGTCAGACTTCGAGAGCCTCTTCCACTCGGAGTTTATTCCAGCCACCCTTCGTGCGGTGCGCATTCCGGAGCTACTACAGCTACGGCAGGGCAGCATGATAGTAGCCCATCACTCGGTGAGATTTACCGAATTCTTTCACTACTCCACGTACATGGTACGGGACCCATTCTTCCGGGCCCAGACCTTCGAGAAAGGACTGAGGCATGAGATCAGGGCATCGATGATCTCTCTCAGCATACCGACATAGGCAGAAGTACTGGAGCGAGCCCTTCTTGTGGAGAGATTTCTTGCCGAGACTTCACCAGCAGTGAGACCTACCGTAGGGCAGCACATAGCGGAGTCTTCTGCAGCTGGTAGTAGACATGTGTCATAGAGGTCCAAGCGGACCAGACCATCAGGTGGGCAACCTCAGGATACTGGTTCGGAGGTGCGGGGAACACACAATAGAGCCAGTCATATGAGAGGCAGACGGTTCTATGCATACGGCGGGCAGGGCCACATGGCTCGTGACTGCCCAACCCGCCATGCAGAGGAGCAGCAGACGGTTGAGGGAACACCCAGGCAGAGGCAGAAGTTTGACCGTGGCGGTCCTCAGGGAGCAGGCAGATGAGGTAGAGGAGCTGGCTGAGCAGCAGGTGGTGGACGGCGCTTCGGGGCTATACCACCACCACCACCAGGAGGTCCACCCCGACCACAGGGAGCTGGCGGGCAGAGGCAGGCTCAACTTTAGGCAGTTGAGGCCTACGACCACGACACACCTGAGATTATTCGAGGTACTATCTGTGTCTACTCCACCTTTGCTGCAGTTCTTAAAGACATAGGAGCAAGTCATTCTTTCATTGCCACTGCCCTTGTTTGGATCTCAGAGATTCCGACAGAGCCGTTGGCTCGATCCTTACGGCTAGAGACTCCTACGGGAGCAGACTCGACGATTACGCACTGGTGCCGGCAGTGTGAGCTTACTCTAGGAGGCGAGAGCTTCAGCTGGGATCTTCTTGTAGAGGCGTCGAGGCCTTACGACGTCATCTTGGGCATGAATTGGTTATCTACGGTCCATGCTCAGATTGACTGTATTAGGTGCAAGGTGCGATGTGTCTGCACTGATGGGAGTAGGTTCACCTTCACTGGCGAGAAGGGAGCCTTTGCAGTGCAGGATAGACTCGCGCAGAGGAGAGGACAACCAATCACTCATTATTCGGCTAGTCTCATCTTGGGAGCAGTTGATGTGAGGAGTCCGAGTTTTCCTGTTGTGGTGGATCAGTTGTGGATGTTTTTCCTGATGATGTTCCAGGACTACCTCCTCACAGAGAGGTATAATTCTATATTGACCTGTACCCAGGGACATCCCCAATATCTACTCCAGCATATCGGATGGCTCCCACTGAGTTTCGAGATCTACGAGTACAACTGGAGGACTTGCAGGGCAAGATATTTATCCGACCAAGTATTTCACCCTAGGCTTCCCCGAATTTGTTCGCCAAGAAGGCGGACAGGAGCTTGCGACTGTGTGTCGACTACCGTCTCCTGAACCAGGTGACCGTGAAGAACAAGTATCCACTTCCGAGGATTTATGACCTCTTTGATCAGCTCAAGGGAGCACACTGGTTCTCAAAGATAGACCTCAGGACGGGCTATCATCAGCTCAAAGTTCGAGATGAGGATGTGAAGAAGACGACCTTCAGGTGCCAGTATGGCCACTATGAGTTCTTGGTTATGCCTTTCAGCGTAACCAATTCTCTAGCAGTGTTCATGAGTCTCATGAACAAGATCTTCCATCCTTACCTTGATCAATTTTTCATAGTCTTCATTGACGACATATTGATTTACTCGACTACTAAGGAGGAGCACACTTACCACTTGCGGGTTGTACTGGACACACTCTGAGAGCACCAGATTTATGGTAAGCTCTCAAAGTGTCAGTTCTGGATTCAAGAAGTCCACTTCTTGGGGAAAGTCATCTCTGAGGCGGGAGTTGCGGTGGATCCTGCGAAGATCGAGGCAGTTCTAGCTTGGGAGCCACCCAGGAGCGTGACAGAGGTGCAGAGTTTCCTAGGTCTGGTTGGGTACTATCGGAGAATTGTGCCAGACTTCTCCAGAGTTGTAGCACTTATTTCAGCTTTGACGAAGAAGGGGAAACCCTTCATGTGGTCAGATAAATAACAGCATAGCTTGCAGAAGCTGAGACAGAGATTGACCAGTGCACCCATCTTGAGGCTACCAGAGGAGGGAGTAGGGTACGTAGTTTACTACGATGCATCAGGTACCGGCCTCGGGTGTGTCCTGATACAGGAGAAGGCAGTGATCGCCTATGGATCACGACAGTTGAGGCATCATGAGAAGAACTACTCTACCCATGACCTGGAGTTAGCAGCTGTGGTCTTCGCCTTAAAGATGTGGAAGCACTATCTGATGGGAAAGCGCTTCACAGTCTAATACGACCACCAGAGTCTTAGGTACATCTTCTCACAGAAGGACCTGAACCTCAGACAGCGGCGATGGATCAAGTTCCTTTAGGACTATGACTTTGAGATAGTCTATACTCCTAGGAAGGGGAACGTAGTAGCTGATGCTATCAGCTGGAGGTCGGGCATCCAGCTACTTGGAGAGGCGACAGATCAGCTACCCGCGTTGCAGATATCCTTCATGGATAGAGATGGGGAAACGTTTCTACAGTCGCTCACAATCACTCCTCCACCACTTCAGCGGGTTAGAGAGGCACATCGTGGGGACTTTGACTGTGAGACGCGACATGCTCATATTTCCACAGGGCAAGCACCTGATGGATTTTCTATGGGAGGAGAGCATGTCATCCTTTTTAGGGGACTTACCATTGTACCAGCTGATTTACAGGAAGAAGTACTGAGAGATTTTCACACTTCCCCTTTAGAGGTACATCTAGGAGTGGCGAAGATATACCAGGATCTCAGACGACAGCACTGGTGGCCGGGTATGAAGAAAGCTGTGGCGGAGTTTGTTTCATGATGCCTCACCTGCCAGCAGGTGAAGGCAGAGTACCAGGTACCAGAAGGCTTTGTACAACCCCTGGAGGTCCCAGAGTGGAAGTGGTATGGGATATCTATGAATTTCGTGACAGGGCTTCCACGTACTTCCAGAGGACACAACTCTATTTGGGTGATCGTAGACCAACTCACCAAGTCATCCCACTTACTACCTATCAGAGACTAGGCCTCAGTGGAGAGCTTGGGATGCCTCTACATTCAAGAGATCGTACATCTTCATGGTGTGCCATCGTCTATCATCTTCGATCGAGACGCTTGCTTTACTTCCCAGCTATGGAAGGGGTTGCATGAGGCATTTGGTATGCAGCTATGCCTGAGCACCACTTTTCACCCTCAGATGGATAACCAGACGAAGAGGACCATTCAGACTCTTGAGGAAATGCTCCGTGAATTTGTCCTCAACTTTGGTCGTAGCTGAGAGGATCACCTACCCTTGGTGGAGTTTGCGTACAACAACAGATACCACTCCACCATCGAGATGACACCATACGAGGCATTGTACGACCGACCTTGCAGATCACATCTGTGCTGGACAGACCCTCGGGAGTCATCACTTGTAGGACCAAAGATGGTCCAGGCCACGACGGAGAAGGTACAGATCATCCAGGAGTAGATGAGGACTGATCAGAGCCAACATATGTCCTATGCTGACAGGAGGCGGAGACCACTAGAGTTCGAGGATGGAAACCATGTTTTCTTACGAGTCTCACCTCGACATGGATTAAAGATATTTGGCCGGGGTGGCAAGTTATCTCCACGCTTCATCGGACCATTCTAGGTTCTCAGCAGGATAGGAGAGGTGGCTTATCGCCTGGATCTTCCACCTCAATTGCATCAGGTGCATGACGTCTTCCACGTATCCCAGCTGAGGAGATACTTGCATGACCTGAAACATATCATTGATCATGGGGAGTTGGACATCGATGATAGGGAGACATTTGAGGAAGTTCCAGTGGAGATCGAGGATCGAAAAGAGCGGGTCCTATGTGGATGGTCGATTCCTCTAGTGCACATCAGGTGACAACACGGGAACCTCCAGGAGAGCACATGGGAGTGGGAGGCTCAAATGCATGCACAATACCCTCATTTGTTTCCCTAGTTTATGATATATCTTTACGGGGATGTAAATCCCTAAGGTGAGAGTAATTTAAAGACCCGTAAATTTCAAGGAAATTGTTTTCTTAAATTCTTTGGGATTTTACGAGTACGCAGTTTCTGACAGAACCTGATTCCGAGGCCCGGTGTGCCCGGAATCAATTCCCGAAGTTTAGCTCGGGTACGTTCAGTGAACAAACAAGAGGGTATTTATATCTTTTGAACCGTTGCTCGGAATTGAAATCAGAGTGCACCGATGGAACCGCATAGCCGGTAATTTCTTATGAGGACCTTTACCAAAGGTGCGTTTGTTTGGGAGGATTTGTTAAAAATATGAGGATTAATAAAGAATTGAATAAAATTTGTGGTACAAATTTTATTCCTAACTTAAGTGGTTTTATCCTAGGAGTGGGAGTTGGGGTGGGACCCACTAGTTTATGACTACCCATGTGAGGATAAATGTGAGTTGGGGCCCGCACGAGCCCCAACCCTTCACATTCCCCATAACTCTTTAAAATCTCCATTAAACCCTCCTTGTATTTAATTATGTGACTTATCCTCTTCAAATTTAATAATTCCAACACACATTAATTAATTAATTGAGCCTATTTAATTAATTGAATTTTGTGTTTGAATTTTGGAAATTTGAAATGCTTGTAAAAATAATAAAATAAGGGGGGGGGGATTATTTTATTTGGTTAGTTTTGTTGTGTGATGAATTTGGGGAGGGAGCGCTTTTCTCTTTGGAAGAACTTCATCCTCCAGTGAAGAACGTCATCTCTTCAAGAGAAGAACGACTCGACGACTGACGTGCAATCATCAAATTCGCTCCGTGATAAAAGAGAAGGCGATGTTTCCTCTGGTGCACACCGATGACGTGGGAATTCTCCAACGACGTCACGCTTTATTCTCACCGTGATAAAAAGAGGAGATGCCGCTTCCTCCTCGGACGCTCTCCGTCGACGTCTATGAAACCTCACCATGTGACGTTGTCAACCGCAACACCGACGTTCATCATCGTTTGTTGAGGTAGGGGTTATTTATGTTCATGATTAATTTAACATTCTTCATTAATTAATTTGGCCGATTGTTATCAACATAATGGGAGGATATCAGACCGCACAAACATGGCCGATCCTCCTCCCCTTTTTATTTGTTGATCCTCGTTGAACTTTGTGGCGAAGGCGGCGAGGTGATGTTGCAGGGTCATTAATTCCCTATATCTAACATTAATCTATAAATGTAATCAATGGTAGATCTAGATCCATTTTATGGAAGGTCATTAATTCCCTATATCTAACCTTAATCTATAAATGTAACAATAATTATTCATTATATCATGTTGTAATATATAAATATATATAAATATCATAGATCTATGACCTATTCAAGAAAAAGAAATTGATTCATGCCAGAACGGATGAATTTTACCTTATGGGAGCCAGCCGATTGATCTAAAATTTGATGGAAAAAGAGAGGGGAAAGAGAGAACCAACTTCACCAAGAGAGATCATATGGATGATATAGTTGAGTTAGGGTTGAACCAATGGAGGAAAATATTGAAAATATTTTTTAGAGTTAAATTATCAATGAACCCTTATTAATCGGGCCGTATGAGCACCAAGGGCAAGCTGATGGCCCTCACCAGATGGATGTTGGCTCCACCAGATGGTTAATGCAAGGCCTCCAGTGCTTGAAAGGGCCTAAAAGAGGTGTAAAACCTATGCCTCATCCACCATATGGTTGGTGGAACCTATATAAATACAATCCCTTTTCTACCTCCATCGGCTAGCTGGGGGCTCTATACCAACTAGTCAGTGGAACATGTTGGTGCCTAAAGTCCCATTGTTTATGATTCTTGACACTTGAACACCTCTTCCTAAATTTCAAAATTACATCTTCACTCACAAAGTCTGCCAACTTCCCATCATTCACACCTTTAATTTTATTTTAAATATTCTCATCATCATACTGAGAAGTTTTAATTTTTCCCAATAAATATGGTTAGGGAAAAAATTGAAAAAGTAATTATGTTTCACCTTTTTTGATAATTACAATATCCATCTTTATTATATCCATGAATACATAATCCCTTTCAATCCTCATTTTGTTTAAAACTCTATGATTCTTCCTTCTCAATGCATCAGCTACCTTATTTTAATTTTTTGTGTGGTAGTGTATGAAACAATCATAATATTTGAATAGATCAATCCATCAACTTTGCCTCATGTTGAGTTCTTTCTGTGAGAAAATATATTTCAAGCTCTTGTGATCAGTATATATCTCACATATTTCCCCATAGATATAATGTCTCTATATCTTTAGAGTAAAGATTACAGCTGCTAACTCAAGATCTTGAGTTGGGTAGTTCTCTTTATGATTTTTTAACTGCCTTGATGAATAGGAATTGACTCTATCATTCTGCATAAGGACACATCCAAGTACTTTCTTTGATGCATCACTACAAATAAAAAATCCATCATTTCCTGATAGTAAAGTCAAGATTGTATCATTAACTTACCTCTTTTAAATTATTCAAAAAATTCTTCAGATTCTTTTTTCCATACAAACTTAACCCCTTTACGAGTAAGCTTGGTCAAAGGGTTGGATAAATGGTTGAAGTTCTGAATGACACGCCAATAATAACCTGATAAACCAATAAAAATACAAACCTCAGTAATGTTCATTGGAGTAGGATAATCCTGGACAGCCTTTGTCTTCGCAGGATCAACTAAGATTCCATCCTTAGAGATAATATTGCCAAGAAAAGAAACTTACTAAAGCCAAAATTCACACTTTCTAAACTTCCCATATAATTCAGTTCTTTTTAGACTCTTCAGAATAATGCACAAGTGATTCTCATTATCTTTATATATTTTTTGAGTATACCAGGATATAATCAATAAATACCACAAAAAATTCATCAAGATATTCCTTGAAAACTATATTCATTAGATCCATGAAAAGAGAGGGTTCATTAGTTAGTCTAAAATGCATTACTGTAAACTCATAATACCTATACCTAGTTTTAAATGCTATCTTTGGAATATCTTCCTTCCTTAGACAAAACTGATGATATCCAAATTGATGGTCAATCTTCAAAAAATATTGGGATCCATGAAGTTGATCAATTAAATCATCAATCCAAGGTAGGGGATACTTGTTCTTTATTTTAATATCATTGATTTCTATATAGTCAATGCACAACCTCATGGATCCATCTTTCTTCTTGAAAAAAAGAATAGTGGCTCCCCATGGAGAAACAGTAGGGAGGATAAATCCTTTATCACTCAATTCCTATAGTTGTTTCTTCATTTATACTAATTACAATATAACCATTCTATAAGGAGTCTTTGATGTGGGCCTTGCACTAGGAATTAAATCAATAGAAAACTCAAGTTCCTGCTCTAAAGGATGTATAGGTAAATCCTCTGGAAATACATCAATGTATTCTTTCACAATAGTTAAATCCTAAATTTGAATATTTCTTTCCTCACTCATAGATATTGAGTTCTCATCCTCCTCAATAATTGAATTCAGTAGATCTATTGGGGGTGGATCTAGATAAGAATGAGATGGTGATGTTTTTTCTCTAAAGATAATGAATTCTACACCTTCCTCACAAATCATAATTACATTCTTCTTGTAATAGATATTCACATCATATTTTGAAATCCAATCCATTCTAATGATTATGTCAAAGTAAACCATAAGTATGTTGATAAAATCAACAGATAAAGCATATTTATATACCATAATGGGGACTGCCTAACCCATATTTATTGAAATGAGACTTCCCTTTGGGGTTTTTACTAAAAAATTCATTGTTAAGGAGAATTGGTAATATCTAAATTTTAAAGAAAATTTGGATGATATAAAGGAATTCGATGATCCAGAATAAAATAAAGCATTGGATAAGTTTGAGTAAATGATTATAGTGCCTACCAACACATCGTTAGGAACTTCAACTTTAGCAGTTGTGATTGTATAAGCTTGGACTTGCTCCCTTAGCCTTCTCTGGGGAATGTTTCCTTGATGCTTCGGACAATCATTGGAATAATGTCCCATCTCCTTACAATTGTAGCATTGAACATTGGTAGCTTCTTTCTTTCCTTTTCAATCTCGAGGTTGTTGTTCTCTTTCTCCATATTTGTAGCAGACTCCTTTTCCTTTTAATTAGGCTCCAAGGTGTTTATTTCCAAAAGTATCACATGTTGGAAAACTCCCCTTTTAATTTTACCCTTCATCCATTATTTCCTTTACCACCCTCTTCATCTATTGAGTTCCTTTAAAGTCATAAGACTTAGAGAATTCTTTCACTTTCTTGATTGCACATGAGATTATATCTTCGTATGATGAGAAAGTTTGGGAAACTAGTGGCCTTCAGAGGAATGGTTTTTAACCATCAAATAATCGATCAATATTAATCCTTGTATTATGTATGTAGTCTAAAACATTCCTTTCTATCCTTGACAAATTGGATTTATACTTCACAATGTTTCATCCTCTTTTTGTTTTAAACTCAATAATTTCCTCTCCATATCTTCTCACTGTTCTCGAGGAAAATATTTTTCTAAGAATATTTCCTTAAAGTCACTCCATTCCATTTATTCTATTTCTTCCAACTAATTTGTGTTTTTAATCAACATACACTATTGATCCGCATCTCTTGATAGAAGATAAACTGCTATGAAAACCTTCTCCCTTTCGTTACATCCTAAAGAGAGAAATATCTTAACTAGGGAACTTTTCCACTGCTCAGCTACAAATGAGTTTTTAGTCCCATTGAATGAGGGAGGTTGTTGTTTAATAAATTGGTCTAACATTTCACCTCTACATTGTGGTTTAGGATGCTTCATATAGGTAAGGTTATTGTTTATAACCTAAGTCAGTTATCCCAGTATAGTTATAAGCTGCTCAACACCAGTCGCAGATCTAATACCAACATAATTGTCATGCATAGGAGGAAAATACCTACATGGGATATGCACATTCATGAGGTTTCCATTACTTTCACTAGGTTCCACTTCTAAATAATGGAATACACTAGACAAGGTTATGAATCATAATGTATAATATCAACTTAGAAAAATACTTAGCATAAATTGAAATCCTATTTATAACTAATGTCATAATCGTAAACATGGATTATTTCAGGAAAAATTTACATTTAATTCCTTTATAATGTTTTTTAAAGAAAATGTAAATTTTCCTAGGCATATCCCCCAGGAGTGTCAAACCAGATGTGCAATAAGGCCCATTTTCATGTACCAAGATACCCCGGCTCAAGATCGAAACTTCTTGTTGGAGTTGTTACTCCTAGGTACATCTGTTCCAGAACCACATCCACTTGTAGTATCCAGATGGATGTATTTGATAGAAATATCCAAATAATCTATTCCTTACCAAAATTATAGGATGTTCTTGTATGTTTATCCTCAAATACTATCTTAGTGTTTTGTTCCCAAATCTCTATTTTCTAAATTTTGTTTGCAAGTTTTCTACTAAACTACCTCTGATATCAACTATAAAGGCCTGACCCTATTACCTAGAGATAATGCCTTATTTTATTACATTGGAATATAAACAAGTAAGTAATATCCTAAAGAATTAATAGTTTAGTAGATTTGGAAAACAAGATACATATATAAATTCAACATTATAACTTGAAAGGAATTTGAACATATCAACTTATTTTGAATCACAGATAAAATCCTAGATTATTATTGCAATTCATTCATAATATTCATCTTCACCACTTGGGAAAAAATAAAACATAATAAAGGGGTGAGATCAGATGCTCAGAAAGGGTAAGTAAATAGCAGAAGTTATCATAAACATAAACACTACGCATGGTGAATATCTAAAAAAATCCTTTAAAAATTATACTTGAGCATAATATGACATGAATGAAAGATGATTAAATAAGGCCATATAAATAATCTTGAGAGAATGAAACATAACCATTAATATTATACTAGTTGAATAATCACATGGTTTATCAATTTATAATACCATAATTAGGGAATACATAATGCCGGACCTTTAAAACATATTGTCAAGGCCTCTACCAAGACGTCTAAAAATACTAGGGTAAGGCCTCATCCAAAACCCACTTTTATTTTGTCTCATGAGACCTACCGATGCATAGAGGTGCCATAGAGGTCCCACCCATCACTTTATAAGTCCAATTCATTACTCATATGAAAAGGGGATAAACATAAAAAACATGATCATATAAAATAACTCTCCCCAATCTACACATATAAACACTAACCATTCTTAGTAGTATGGTGAATGGTATCAAGATAGCATATCCACCATAAAACTGATCATAAATAATTTAATAAAATATATTAAATGATATAAATAATATATTAACCTAAAAAAGACATAAAATTCAATAGAGGTGTTGAATTAAACAAAAATACTCTAACAGAATCATCGAATTTTTGAGAGAAATACACTTTTACTTTGAAAAGAAGAGTTCTTTTGAAAAAATATTTTCATAAAAATAGAAATGAACTAATGAAGATTTTACATTATTAAATTTGTGGTTTTATAAAAAAAATTGTGGCTTAAATAATATTATATAGTGTACTTGAAAATAGGTAAGGATTTGAGAAGTTCCCATGAATCAAGATTGTTTATCAAAAATAATTGAGAAATATCTTTATAAAACATTTAAATCCCCATAAAATAAAGATGGATTCTTATTGGTACACATATATAGAAACTTCACACATAACATATGAGGATTAAAGAAGAATAATTAATAATTTAATTGGGATTAAGTGAGATAAAGAGTATCCTGAAAGTAAATGGAGGTTTGGGTAGAAAACCCTTACCTTATGTCCGAATGTGTTCTGCACTTGTCCTTAATGTCCAGGATAATCAAATAAAATCCATAAATTAACTAATTCAGAAATTCATATACATATATTTTATTCATTATAGTTTTATTAATTTTATTTATGTTCTTATTGATAAGTTATAAGATTGAATTCCATCGTTCTGGAGTGTTCATTTTCCTTGATTTCATGTTCGGTCCGCTTGATTATAAGTAAAAGAGTTTATGTAGAATGGATATAATTCTCCATAATTGAACTTATATACTATTTATAAACATCTATAAGTTTAAATGGTTATATATATCACTTGGTTAAATGGTATGAGGATGATTTATTAGATAGAACATTAGTGACAACTATTTAGATTATTTTGGCAATATCTCGATGGTTACAAACTAGTTTGTCGTATGAATTAGTATTATGTATATATAATGGTTATATAATATTTAATAGGTTATAATAAACATATTATAGTCTATTTAAACCATAAAAATGGTTTCATGACCATCCATTAAGACAATAATATAAATTGAAAACCCATTATCCTTGAATGCGATAAATTAACACATCTCGAACGGTCTTTTCATTTTTTGTATGAAAGGAGGGGAAATGAGAGATGGTGATGAATTATTCCATTACCATAAAAAAAGTCAAGTATATGTAAGTTACTGGAGTTATCATAAATTTTCGATGTGGGTTGTTGAGGAGAGAAAAATAAAATAAAGGAACTTGAAAGAAAAAGAGAAGTTGAGAAATCCCTTACGAAAATTTGGCAGCCTAACGATGTCACTTAAAAATTCATAAAATATGTTGATGAGAGAAAAAGGGACCTCTCATAATTTTTCACATAATATGGAAAGTAATGAGTATATTTAATGACATATCCCAACACAATCCAATGTAAATTAAAAAGGAATAACATAAAAGGAGTGCTTGAAAAAGAGAAGGGTGGTAGATTCCCTTACCTTGTAGAGTAACTGTTAAAACATGAA
The DNA here is from genome assembly GCA_963277665.1 of Viscum album. Classification (NCBI taxonomy): domain Eukaryota; kingdom Viridiplantae; phylum Streptophyta; class Magnoliopsida; order Santalales; family Viscaceae; genus Viscum; species Viscum album. The sequence continues at coordinate 786,185,266 of OY728128.1, read as the reverse complement.
GGTTAGGGCCTTGGGAGCTATAGGATACCTTGGAAGGACTCTTAAAGAGGTAAAAATACTATATATTCAGGTATTATTAATTTTTAATGAAAGGAAATGAATTAATGGGTGGGTATTTATTGTAAAAGAGAAGGAGTTTTTTTATTAATTTCCAAGGACACCTCATTAGTGGTATTTGAAAAACCACGAGCTTTCACATGGTATTTTCCCATGGTATTGGACACTTGGGACACCTCATATAATATTTTATTGTACACAAGTATAATAGCATTTTATATTAATTATTACATCATTATGATGTCATTAAACATACTGAAAACTCAAAACTATATTTTTACTATTCATAAAAAACTAAAGTATTTTTTAAAATTGTCATAAATCTAGCATTTCTTAATATTGAAATTCTGAATTCAAAATGACAATTATTTTATCATAATAATTCTATAAATATGAAAATTTTAACTTTTATCTTTGAAAATATTTATTTAATAAAAATAATAGCAGACATAAAATGAATAGTAAAATTTTTGACACTTAAAAAAATAAAATTATTTTATAATTTATAATTAAATAAGAGTCTTTTGATAAGAATATTTAATTATTATAAACATTAATAAAACCTTAGGTTTATATAATAATTTAAATCTCTCTAAAATATACAATTTTTACATGAAAAATCAAATTATCAAATTCGTTATATTTTTACGAAAAACTAAACTCAAAACCGAAATGACGGAATGAAAATTTTATTTATACTTTAATAAGTGAGGTTACTATTCCATTGGTTATATTACTATTCATAAGGGTAAAATTACTATTCCAAAGGTTCAAGCTACTATTCACAAAAAAAATTAAGTTGATCCTATCTGACTCTAAATATCTCACTGATCGCAACCGTGTATAGTAGTTTTTTGAAATTCAAATCATAGAAGAGACAATAATATGTTTAGCAGGTAGGTTTTAACTATCTCCTATAAAAAAGTGTTTGTTTATCAGGGTATCAGGGTTTCATTCATTCTTTTTATTTGTAAAACCTTAGTGTGTTACAAAGAGGTTAAAAAATTATAAAAAAAATAAAAATACTTCTAATTTTTTTTAATAAAACATAATTTTTATAATAAAAACACCACTAAATATAACAAATGATAAGGAAAAAATACCAAAGTGAATGAAACATCTGTATTAGTATCTTCTTTTGTTCTTATTTTTTAATTAAAATCTTCCTTGACCTATCACATTGGGTGTTCTTGGTTTATTACTTTGTATGACTCTATGATAGCGGACATGTCATATGTTTTAGAATTTCTTATTATTTCCTTATTTTGTTCCTTTTAAGTTTATTATTATTATGACCTTATTATGATTTTGGTGTATGGATTTTTATACTTAGGGTATAGTCTAATGACTGCACTTTTTAGAACCTCGCTACTAGTCACCAACCTCTTGTATATGGGGAGGCTTTCATGAGGGCATGTAGCTCAATGATTGGACTGGGTGATTCAAGTTGGCACATTACACTTGGAAACAAAAAGATATAATCTACGTTTCAAAAATTAAAGAGTTAAGATCTGATACTAAGTGTTTTCCCAAAATATAAGAAAATATAAGCTTAATTTGGGGGGATAAATTAATGTCATAAAACCGACTTATAATGTTTCCATTATAAAATGTAAATAGTTTAGAAGTCATAAAATACAGATAATTTATAGTAAAAAAAGTAAATAATCATAAAAAAAATCTCAGATGTTGAAACACTTAATTGAGATCAAGAAAAAAATTATAAAAAATGAACTATGTAAAAAATGAATTGGATTTTAGGATAAAAATCCATAAACTCTTAAAAAAGTGGTCAAAGGATATAAGGTTTGTAATGTATCGACCTGGGCACCACACACTGGTGCCCCGATCCAGTCTGATACATGACCTTAAGCGTACCTTCCCATACAATAGAGGATGCCATCTAGTAGTGAGGGTGAATATCGATAATGGGGAGACTATGCCCTCTTTATCAAAGTAGTACAAAAATATAAATAAATAATAATAACCAAAGATATATCCAATGAACAATAGAAATAGAATCACATGATGACCAAAATAGGAAGTACAATATCCAAAACTAAACAATAGACATTCCATGAAAATACATGTTATGTGTTCATATGCAAAGCATGAAATAAGTAAAGACACTAAAAACTCCCAAACGGGTCCTGAATCCAAGTTTGGTTCCCTCATCCAAGCTCCATCCCGACTCAAACATCTAACACAAGTCCTTTTACCTTAACCTATCCTGCAACCATGAAATCTATTTTGGTACCGATCAGATAGCCTGAGTAGGGTGTGAGTACAATTCAGTAGGACCCCACAAATGACATCCAAAACAATATCCAGTAAAAAATTTGTATGCAGCTGTATAAAAAATAAATAAAGAAATAAATTAAAAAATTACATTTATTCAATTATTCCTTATTTAACCACATAACCCATGGGTTCCCAAGGAAACCCAAAATCTCAATAATTTCTTTGGCTAGAACCTGATTCTGAAATTTCCCCAAGGGGTATCATATATCTGAATACCACTATTACCATTCGTCATCTCAATTCATATATGAATTTCATTGTTACCATTCATCATCTCAATTCACATCTGAATGAAATTGTTATAATTCATAATATCAATTCACATCTGAATTCTATCATTACCATTAATTATCTCAATTCACATATGAATTCCATTGTTACCATTCATTGTCTCAAATCACACTTGAATTTCATTATTACCATTCATCATATCAATTCACATATGAATTTCATTGTTACCATTCATTGATTCAATTCACATATGAATTCCATTATTACCATTCATCATCTCAATTGACATATGAATGTCATTATTACCATTCATTGTCTCAATTAACATATATCACAATATTAAAATATCCCATATTTCATAATATCACAATATCACGATATCACATAAATCATAATAACACAATTAATTAATTCACCAATTAATTAATCCAATTCAATAATTTCATATTCATATCATTCCATTAATTAATTCAATAATTAATTAATCACATCAATTACATTAATGAATCCAAAAATTAGTTAATCACATAAATTACATTAATCAATTCATCAATTAATTAATCCCATCAATTACATTAATCAATTAAACAATTAATTAATAAAATTCTAAAAACTGAATATACCCACAATTAATTAGACAATTAATTATTTCAATTCAATCAATTCAATATCCCAAATTTCATGATCCCTCAATTAATTAATTTATCAATTTAATTAATTCAATTTAAGAAACTCAGTTCCTAATCATCTAATAGAAATCCTATAATTACATACATGAAATTGGAATCAAGAATATGGAATTTGAATTATAAACCACTTACCTCAATTTGTTGACAAACATTCACTAATGGATATCCCCAATTTGAAACGGAACAACGATGAAGAACGAGATCTAGAATGAAAACCTAAAATACAAGATCAAAAAAATAAATATCAAATAATCCAATATATATATCCAACAATCCAATATCTATATTATAAAAAATAGAGGATAACATCCCTATAAAATATTATGGAGAGATAAGAGAGAAGAAAGAAACCACACAGGATAATATCCTCTTACTAGTAGGGGTGAAGATCTTCAATATGCCCATCAAATCATGAATAATAGAGGTTGATATCCATGGGAAGTTTTCCAGGATCCTCTAAAAATGATAGGAATATAAGAATCCCAAGTTAGGGTCAATTTTGGGTTAAAATAGGGTGGGGGGGGGGGTTCAAGAACATTAATTATTATTTTTAGGTTAATTAAAAATCCACACACGGTTTCTAGGGTAGGGGCACATGGTTTTCCAAACCATGCAACTTAATCATGTGCCTTTTTTTGGGGGGTAGAGGGTTCATAATTTCTTCTAAATGGGTGCACAATTTGACAAACTGTGCACCGACTATGTGAATCCCCTCTGTCTGGGGTTTCATAGTTTGCTAGGCTAGGGAACACAGTTTGGGAAAACCGTGAACAAACCATGAACTTTCCCACTTCCTTCCAAATTTCTCAATTTTCATCCAAACACACCCCAAGGTACAATCGAAACAAAAAGTAATCAAACAAGGAAAAATATTACCTGAAAACAAGCCCGAGAAATCTCTAAAAAAGGTCAAGATCTTACAATATGTTGACGTTATAACAAATCATCCTCGAGCTGTACTCCCAAGAATCACTAAGATTTTGAGTCAAAAATATTGGGCCACTGATCCCTCACATCTGCTTATCTTTCCTATGTTTTCTCCTGAACACACCCATGTTTCCAAAATACATGATCTAACGAAACGGTATTTCCCCATGATACTTTCTTACTGTGATCCAACACATGTATCGAATGGTCATTAAAGGGTGCATCAAACTCAAGCTCAATAAAATACACATAGATCACATGAGAATGGTCGGGGTGATATCGATGAAGTTTTGAAACATGAAAAACTTCATGAATAACACTGAATCTCTATGGAAGATCCAATAGGTATTCCACCATCCCAATTCTCTCCACAACCTCAAATGGTCAAACAAACATGGGAGCCAAACTTTCCTGCCTTTGTATCCTGTGGTGACCCAATATAGGAGACACCTATAGAAATACATGATCACCCTTGGTAAACTCTAGGGGTCTTCGATGTCTATCAACATATGTCTTATTTATACTTGGATATGTACCAATATTTTTCTAAATCAGCTGAACCTGCTCTGATGTCTCCTACACAAGACTCTGTCCCAATAGTTCTAACTCACCTTCCTCTATCCAACATAGAGGTGATCTTCATGGCCTACCATAAAGTGCCTCATATGGTTCCATCTATGTAGTTTCCTCATAAATGATATTTTAGGAAAACTCCCACAAAGATAGGATATTCTCCCAAGATCCACCAAAGTATATGACACATGATTGTAGCATATCCTCAAGCACCCAAATAGTACATTCCAACTTCCCATCTGTCTGTTGGTGGAAAGACATACTCAATTAAACCTGTATACCAAGAAACTTCTGCAAGCCCTACCAGAAGTGTGAAGTAAAATGTGATCCATGGTCTAAAACAATAGTACTTGTCACCCCATGAAAATGGACTATCTCTCGAACGTTCAAGTCTCCCAATTGTTCCACTAAGAAGGTCTCCCTTATAGGCAAGAAATGCGCAACTTTCACCAGTCGGTACAAAACTACCCAAATAGAGTCATTCTTCCAAGGCATCCTTGGGAGACCCAATTACAATTCCATGGTAACATCATCCCACTTCCATTATAGAATGAGAAATGGATGTAGTAAACTACTAAGTTGTTTATTCTCAGCCTTCACTTGTTGAAAGGTATAACATCGTGTCATGAACCCTGTTATATCATTTTTCATGCCCAGCCACAAAAACTATCATCATAGTTCATGATACATTTTTGATACACCTGGATGTACTGACCACTGCAAGGAATTAAATTCACTCATCATCTCATCCCACATGCTCATAGTCTCAATGATACAGTTCCTGATATATATAATCTCATCCTCATCTATGGTCCAATCAGAAGGTGACTGCCCACCTTCAAGGCTTTCCCTCATGGAAAAACATTCTGTATCCCCATACCGTCTATCTACAATCCATCATAAAAGATTAGACTCCATTGAAACTGATATGAGAGTCATCTTCTCCTAGATCTCCAAAACTAGAACATGCATCTCATTCAGTAAATTCATTATCTTCCACTCTACACTAGACTCTTAAACTAGCTTAGTCTGCTTTTTTTTCTTAAAGATTCAGTAACAGTTTTCCTCTTCTTTGGTGTATATGGAAGCTCAAAATTTAATGAATACTTATAATTAACCCATATCCACTTTCAAAGATTCAAATATTTCTGCAAAAATATATACTTCAAGATCTTGTGATCTATATAAAAAGTAAACTTTTCACCTAGAAGATAATGTTTCCAACACTTCAAAGCATAAAAAACTGATGCTAAATTGAGGTCATGTATAGGTTAGTTCCATTCATATGTCCTCAACTGCCGAGAACCATATTCCACAACTCAATCTCTCTGCATCAAAAATTTCTCTGATTCTGATCTCTGAATCATCACAAAACACCATATACTCCTCACTTGGCTTGGGTAAGATCAAGATTGGTACTGATGTCAAGCACTTATTCAACTCTTGGAAATAATTCTCACATGATTATAACTATTCAGACTTTATCTCCATCTTGGTAAATCTCAGAATTGGCACTTCCAATCTGGAAAATCCTGGATGTACCGCCAGTAATATCGAGATATCCTTAGAAAGCTATGGATATCAAAAACATTCTTGGGATTCTCCCAAGATAAAACTACGTACAACCTCTTTGGATCCACTAGCACACCTTCCTATGAGATGATGTGACCCAAGAAGTTCACCTGATCAATCCAAAAATGACACTTAGATATCTTGGTGTATAGCCGATTCTCTCTTAGTGTACTCAGGACAATGTCAAGATGTTGGCCATGATCATCACGAGTCTTGGAGTACACCAAGATTTCATCCAAAAACACTACCAAACACTGATCTAGGTATGGATGGAAGATTATTTTAATCAAGTTAATAAACACTAAAAGATTATTCATCAACCCAAATGACATTATGACAAGCTCATAAAGTCCATTCCTGCTTCTAAAAGCAGTCCTTGGTATATTAGAAGGTCGAGATATCAACTGATGATACATTGATATCAAGTCAGTCTTTGAGAAGGAATAAGATATCATCAACTAATCAAACAGATCATTAATACACATAAGAGGATACCATTTCTTCTCAGTCATCTAGTTCAAATTTCGTTAATCAGCAAACAAGCGTAGAGTCCCTTCAGCCTTCTTTCCAAAAAAAAGGATAACCCCAAGGAGATATACTTGGATGGATAAACCCATTATCCATAAAATCTTACAACTAATTCTTGAGCTCTTGAAGCTCTGTGGATGGAATTTTATATGGTATAATAGAAGCCATCTCATCCATCAATGTGAGATCAATCATAAATTCCACAGCTCTCTCAGGTGGAATCCCTGAGAAGTATTCAGGAAAAACATCCTAAAATCTATCCAATATAGGTGGAAAGACATCCTAATTTACACCAATGTTATCCAAAAATAGACTAGAAACCTGGGCAGTGAGTTCCCCTAGTTTCTGATGACCTGGTCCTGTACAACCTACCTGGATATCCCACTCTCATTGGTGAATATTTTTGTAACCCATAGGAGACGTAAAAGTCACTCTCCTATGGTAACAATCAATGTGAGATTGGTATGATACTAACTACTCCATGATCATAATTAGGTCAAATATAAACATGTCATGGATATAAAGATCCCATTGAAAATGATAGTCTCCAACCTCGAGAGAGAACTCCTAGCTCAAACAGATGTCCCTTGAACGTACTCTCAAATGTGTATCTATGGTCATCACCTCGCTCACAAACTCCACCACTAGGCTCACAAAATTTAAAATTTATACAGATATAAAATAATGAGAGGAAAACATATCAAATAAGACACTAGCTAATGTAGAAGCTACAAGAATAGTACCTCTCACTATCGATGGTCCAACCTCTCTATCCACCAGTGTAGGCTAAACTACATGTAACTGTCCTACCCCTCTTCCCTATGATGCAGTTTGATATCCCTGACCTGCACCACCCTTCCGATACATGACTCTTGTCCAAAAGTACCTCATCTACACCCTCTACTGGCATGTCCAATAGAACTACATCTACCATACCGATATGGTGCAGAAGATCCCCTTCTCTCACTCTGGTTCTATCTATCTCCTCCACCACTACCTATCTGTCATAGGTTCCCACAAAACTTATATATATGTCATATCCCGTCGCAAGATTGGCACTCTATTGGTGTTCAGGGACAATGACTATGATAATGTCTCAACTGACCACACTGGTTATAGATAATCCACATAAGATCCTAAGTAACTGATCCTCCCCTAGGCACTCTTCCTACTATCCCCCAGGCTAACACTTTCGTAGAGATGCCTCTTACTCTCAGAAGACGTACCTCCTGATCATCCAACATTTACCATCTATCTTACACTAGAATACTCCTTCAGGTTCCCCTCATCTATAAGATCCTGATCCACCACCTCAACGAAATTATTTAACCAAAATAGGTTAACTTGGGACTTAATCTCACATTTAATCCCATACTGGAAATTCCTTGTCGTAGCTGTTTCATCCCCTGCCAGTTCTAGGGAAAGTGCTGCAAGTCTATAATGAAACTGGAATAGACCATCACCTACATACTTCCCTGATTCAACCAAATGAATAAAACTTCTCTCCCATGTCTCAATTTATATGGATAAAAGTGTTCTAGTAACTTCACCAGAATGTACTTCCAAGACATCCTATATTCCTGCCATGTCCAAGCCTAAACACCCCACCAGCGCTTCACTGAACCTCACAACATGTAAGTGGAAAACTTGAAACTCTTCTCAACAGGAGTCTCTAAATGGTCATGTATAGTCTAGATGGACTCAATCCCGAACTCTTCTACCCCAGGTATACCCTCTTCTATGAAATTCAGAGGGTGATGTAATTGAAAATCCAATATAAGGTCAGATATACTCTTCACCACCCACCCTAGGTCACTCTCCAGAAACTACATTTATAGAGAACAATTATCTCTAAATTGCACTTTGATTTCCTCACCTAACACTTTTGGTGCCTCAGGTTCCACTACTAGAGGAGCATCACCGGGCATTTCCTCACACTACTATAAAACCCGCATTTAACGGTACTGGTATTTATCAGTGCTAGAAAAAATGATGATAAATGGAATATTTATCATCACTTTATTCGTAGCACTAAAAAATGGTATCCTTAATCAACGTTTTATTTTTATCACTGATAAAGGGTACCATTTATCAGTTCTTTTTTTAGTGCTGATAAATATTTCTCTCATCAACACTTTTTAGCGTAGATAAAGGTTTGAATAAATAAAATTAAATAATTAAATAAATGAAAAATAAAAAATGAGTTTATTAAAAAATATATTACAAATTTTATTAATTAAATAATTATTGATAAAAATGAATAAATTGATTATACATTACTAAATATTAAACATTGTATTAATTATATAATTATGATAATTAATGTTATTAAATTGTACATATTAAATATATAGATATATATTAATGTATATAAATATGATTTATATATTACAAAATATTTACGCGCTTTACATTAAATATTAATATATTTATTGAATAATGGTTTATAATTAAAAATTAATATGAATTAAAAATATTGACTAATTGCATAGTACTCGACATATTATAATTGTTTGGGGAGGGGGATTACAAAGAAACAAAGAAACTATTGAACCTATAAGTACTTGGGGAGACTCGATCCTAAGACCTCTCACGAGACCCCTCAAAGATGTAACCACTAGCCTACACCCCTCAGGACACATAATACTCAACATATAATTGAATGTTGTTTGATTTTTCAATTTAACATATATAGATCAAATCTGTGTTATATTGATTTCACATATACACAATTAATGCATTTTTTATACAATTCACACACATAAAACTTATATATTTTTTCAATATTATGAAAGTGTACTTATTCTTAATTTATTCAATTACATTCATTTTTAACATATATTCATGTAGTTACAATTATATATTCATTAATAATGTTAAAAATATATTAGTAAAAAAAATTATAAAATAAGTATATTTATAAATGTACATTTACTATAATTATACAATTATATATTTATAATTATAAATAAATAAATATTTCTTTAAAAGTAATTATATAATTTTAAATAAATAATTATATATATTTAAATAATTACATATATTTAAATAATTATTAAATTTATTATAAATTTACTTAAATAATGAATATATTTACGATATATATATATATATTTAATATATATGTATAATTATATAAATATATATAATGATATAAATATTATTTTTTTAAAATATTTATATTATTATAAATACATAATTATAAAATTATAATAAATATATTTAAAAAGGAATACATTTACTATATTTATATTTATATATATTTATTAAGTATATATAAATATATAAATTTTTTTATTTATAATTATAATTAATTTTTTGAAAAAATTTATTATTATAATTATAAATCCTTTATCATCACTTAATTAATAAGTGCTGATAAAAGAATCTTTATCAACACTTTTTTTGCACTTATAAAGATGAGGTTTTATTAGCACTAAAAAGATCACTGATAAAATTAACAATTCTCAGTGCTATAATTTTTATGCTGATAAGGATTTTTTTTGGGGGATTTTTTTGCACTGATAAAGACCTACCTTTATCAGTGGTAAAAAATCACTAATAAAGAGTCCTTTTATCAGTGCATAAATAATAAGTGATGATAAAAGGACTCTTTATGAGTGCCTATTGGTAATCACTGATAAAAGTGTCCCAATATAATTAAAAAACCCTAACCATCTGCGAACCCATCATGATATCAGAAGCTTTACGCAGAAGCCTCCCACTACTGACGCTCCTACTCAGTGAATCGAATCTCAAATCACACCACCCGACTGCCTCTCGAACATATCGTATGACATCTGGTGTTCGATTGAAGTTAAGGTTTCCATAGAGGGTTTTATATTTTATTCAACCTAGAGAGGTAGGCCTTTCTATTTTCTTTGTGTATTTTTGGTTTCATTTTTCATTTCTTATTTGACGATGTCGTTATTTGTGGTTTGGTGATTGCATACTAGTGAGGTAGGCCTTCTGATTTTCTTAGTTTTCAATTTTGATTCAACTCTTGACCACTCATGGAGAGTTTATTGTTTTTGGACTCGATGGTGACACATGAAGTCTCATGAAGTTTAGTTGGTTGTTTTATTTTGTTTAATTTCCCAAATTGATTGCCCAAAGCCATCATATATATTTTCCATTCTTTATTTTATCAATGGTATTCCATACATGTGAAATTTTATAAATTAAAACTTGGGATTTTGTGTGTGAGAGAGTTGAAGGTATGTTTATGGATTTCTTTTATATTATAATGATTCATGTTTTCTTTTTTCTACTTATCTAGGTTGGCGTGGGAATCCAATGCATGGATGCATCATGGTAGTTTTTATTTAAATTTTCTTTTGACGAGTTTTATTTATTTTTTGGTCCAAATCATTCCCACAGTGTTGTTTTTAATGCCCTGGTTCTTATTTCCCTCTTGAGGGGGATTGAGAATGTCTCTTGGACACTATCATGGACCAGCTTGGGTGTTTTATATATGGTTGTCTTGGGTTTGTTTTGGAAACTATATCTATTGTTAAATGTCTTGTACATTTTCACAACAATCCAAATTCCTATGTATACTTTTTAGAATATCTATTTTATTTTTCTCCCTCTTTAGATTAATCCAACATTATTTATAATTCCTTTTAATAATAATATATGAAATATTATACCTTGACCCTTTGCACTATTTTCCAACTACATTATAATTTTTCATCATCATCCTCCCCCCCTCTCTAAAAAATTTACAAAAAAAATATGCATTTGAGATTACCCCTTTTTAGTTATACCATGTTTTTAGACCTATATACCACTATAATACATTATAATTTCTTGCTCAGAAATGTGATTTTCAAGAATTTCTCCCCCTTTTTGAGTATTTATTTAACTAATAACAAGTGTATTTTTATGGAATCACTTTGATACCTAGCTATATGAAATATAGAAAAATATTATGTCAATACTTTTTAGTATCAATAAATATGACATATAACAAATCTCCCACAATCCATGATATAGATTGACATTCCATCAACAACATTTAAAAAATTTATTCAGTTTTCAATGGTTGTCAACATGGATTTTCAATCTTCCATTTGAAATCTATAAAATACTTCCCTCACATACATAGATTGGGAAATAAATATCATAGTAATTCCATGAGTCGCCTATAAACTAAGAAAAATTTCAACTCACTAATTATTAATATTTAAACATTGGTAATTGTTAATGTAGAAATTTATTATCATCATTAATCTCTTGGACCTCTAAATATTATGTCATCCACATTGATAAACACTATGAATCTATCCATAATTTTTTAAGTAATTATTATGATCAATTCCTCATTTTTTAAATTAAATTTTCTTTAATAATTCATCCAACCTTCAATACCAAGATCTTAGTTATTATTTGAATTCACACATCACCTTTTTCAATTTATAAACATTATTATCATATTAAAGAATGAGAAAACTATTTTTTTGATGTAAACTTCATATTCATGTAATCCATTAGTAAATTCTAATTTTACATCCAATTTGAGTACCTTAAATTTCCTTTGGATGGGTCAGTGTGGTGATATGACATCCCAAGAGTCTTGATATGTTTTAAAATATTGATCATTAATTTTAAATATAATAATTCCTTAGGTTGCTACACCACTTGTTCCAATACAATTTTATATCTTCCAGTTGATTGAATGAGAGTTTATTATTCTTGTTTATCATATTTGAGTTTTTATTACTCCTTAATTTCCTATATTATATTTTTATTTTTTTAGGGTATTTAAGAAATATTTTATGTGGGGTAATTCTTTTCTTAAATTCAATTACCCAATTTCTTCAACATACTGAAATTATTTGAAACAATCAAATATTGAGTTTCCCTTATTAGAATTGTCTATAAATTTCACTTTTTATAATGAATATATTATGTGTATTTATTTATATATTTTTTGAAATTAATCTTTCATGAACCCAATACAATGGATATGAACCAAAAATGGATGCATGATAATCATTTGAAAAATGAATATGAAGATGTAGTTAAATATTTCATTATATTTCCAAGAGAGCTTGCAGAAGACACTTCTAAAATCCTCTTTCCATGTTTACGTTGTTGTTATTCAAGACAAATTAGTCCAGAAGAGTTAGAAGAACATTTTATTTGTCAATAAATAGGTCAAAGATATAAATGTTTTACTAAATATGGGGAAAACTGAATGTGGAAATCTATTGGTATGATACTACGGTTTATAAATCATTTGATATGAATACATTTGTAAAAGATGATGGAGATCGCATGTAAGAAATGAAAATGTAAATTTAAGATGACCTTCATGATTATCCAAAGTTATTTGAGGAGTTAAATAACTATTCCAAGAAACCATTGTATAGCAGTTATACTAAATACACAATATTTTCACTAGTATTTAAGTTATATAATTTGAAAGTTGGGAACGAATGTAGTGACACCATCTTTACAGAACTACCTGGTCTTCTGAAAGATATGTTACCAGAAGAAAATAAATGACCATGTTGAAAATATGATTATAAAATAATGTTACATTCAATGGGAATTATCTTTAAAAAAAATACATGCTTGTCCAAATGATTTAATATTGTTTCATAAGGACTATAAATCACTCATAAAACTCCCTAAGTGTGGCACAGACTAATACAAGAAAAATGAATCAAGTCGTTCAAAATATATATGGTACTTTCCTGTCATTCCATAGTTTAGAATACTATATGGATGTCAGAAAACTCTGAGACAATTAACATGGAATTCAGATACAATAATTAAAGATGGAAACCTACACCTTTTAACAGATTCTTCTCAGTGGAAGAAAATTGTTTACAAGTTTCCAAAATTTGGAGATAAGCTGAGAAAATATCATCTTGCATCATCTACAGATGGAATAAATCCTTTTAGTGTATAGAGTATTAATCATAGTACATAGAACTTCATGTTGGTAAATTATAACTTGCCTCCATATTTAAGTATGAAGCGAAAATAATTTATGTTGTCTCTGCTCATATTTGGACCAAAGAAACCTAATAATGATAATGATTTCTATTAGGCTTCATTGATCAAAGATCTAAAATTGATATGGGATACAAGTACTACAATGTATGATTCTCATAGAAGTGAAGAATTAACATTGAGGTCTATATTGTATGGAATGATAAATTACTTCCCCACTTATGGAAATTTATCATGCTATAACATTAAAGGAATTTTGGGATGTCCCATTTGTGAAAAACACACATATTCAGTTCGGTTGAAACATTCCTTGAAGACTGTGTTTTTAGGAAATTAGAAATTTTTACCTTGACTACATAAAAAACGATCCTAAATGACAACATTAGATGAGAATATAAAATAAGTTACAACACTATCTCCAGCAATGGGTGATCTACTATACAAAAAATTAAAAACGATTGAAACTATTTTCAGTAAACCATTTTCAAAAAACCTTACAAAATCAGGTTGGAATATGAGATCAATTTTCTTTGAATTACCGTATTGGAATTGTTTGTATGTCACACAGTTTCTTGATGTCATGCACATAGAAAAAAAATGTATTTGATAGCGTTATTGTCACATTACTAAATGTTCATGTCAAAATAAAAGATGGAATCAAGGCTAGGTGGGACTTTATAAAAATGTTGATAAGGGAATAGTTGGCACCGGTAAAGTGTAAAATGCATACTTTTCTTCCTCTAGTATCTTACACACTATCCAAATGGGAAAAATTGCAATTTTATTTTTTCCTTACTAGTGTAAAAGTTTCATATGGGTATTCATAAAATATCAAGAATGCTGTGTTAATGAGTAATTTGAAGTTACAAGGACTAAAAATCACATGACTGTTATGTTTTGATGCAAGATTTATTACCTATTTCTTTCCATTTCATTCTACCTTAAAATGTATGACATACATTAACCAGACACTGCTTCTTTTTCAAATCCAAACACAGTAAATTTATAGACCTTGAAAAGTTTCACATCATGAATAAGGAGAATATAGTCATATTATATGAATTAGAGATGTTCTTCCCACCATAATTCTTTGATATAATTGTCCAACTAATGGTTCACTTGGCGAGAGAGGTTCAACTATGTGGTCATATTCATTACATATGGATATACCCCATTGAACGATATATGAATATTTTGAAAGGGTATGCCAGGAATCAAAGTAAACTAGAAGTTTGTATTGCAGAATGATATATTGTTGAAGAAGATATTGAATTATGTATCGATTACCTATTAGATGTTGGAAGCATTGGTCTCCCAAAGTCTAGTCATAGATAACACCTTATGGGTGAAGGTATTTTCAGAAGAGATATTGTTAAAATTATGTGGACAGAGAAGGAGAAAGAATATATTTACATATTATATAATATTGAAGATGTTGATACATACATTGAAGCCCACAAATAAATTCTTAGAGATTTTGATTCATCAAGGGATGAAGGATGGATATCAAATACACGTAATCAAAAGTTTATAGGATGGTTCAGAGATCAAATTTATAAGGAGTCAGTGAAAATCCAAATTTAATTTCTGAATGAATTAAATGGATAACTAGAGGAATGAATGAAAATGTTATATCTTACACTGGTTTTGTAATCAATAGTTATACATTCTATACAAAATAACATGATGAATTCAATACGATCAGAAATAGTGGTGTTACACTTATGGATAAAGCTATACACATATCTGGTTCCAAGGATAAAAATCCAATTTATGCAAATATTTCATATTTTGGCATTATCGAACAGATATAAGAGTTGGATTATACAACATTTCAAGTTCACATTTTCCATTTCAAATGGGTTGAAAATATCAATGGAGTGAAAGTTGATGAAATGGGATTTATGAAGGTGAATTTCAATGTGGAATGGGAAAAATATGAGCCATTCATAATGGCATCATAAGCAGTGCAAGTATTTTATGTCTCTGATCCAAAAAAAAAAATAATTGGTCGATTGTCCTACTAGCGACTAAAACAAATGTTGATTCATATGAAAATTCAACTGAGGATGAATCTTTAATTGAGACATAACAATAAATTCATTTCACTCCCAATGTAGACAATGTCTTATACATTATAGGGGACCACAAAGAGGTGAATTGGATTCTCGATAGAGGAACTAAATCCTTGAAACCTTTAAAAAAATAAAGAGGGTTTCAATGACAAGGTAAAATTGTTTTTTAATATATTATACTTTTCCTCATAATATTATATGTTATCTACTACATTAAAATAATCTAAATTAAATATTTGACTACTCTTGTAGACAATGTCTTTTGGACATGATAGAAGAACAAACTATAATGAAGGAAACCCTTTGGAAATATGTATAGGTAATGTTACAATATAATTTCTCTATTTTTTTTGAAAAATTATATAATGAAAATTTGATTTAATTTTAATTATTCCTTATAGAGTTTGTTTATTTTAGAATATTTCTATCCAAGTGTCATGACTTTGTAGGAAGAGAAATAACACTGTCTATGCTCAATCACAAAGGTAATCTTGATGTTTACATAGTAAGATCCCTATCCGTAGAATTAATGTATTATTTTATATTTATGTTTAATTTATTATTTTAATTTTACTTACATAATAATTTTTCTTATATAGGTTGATTCTTTTGTTTGAGTTGGGGTACTCTATCCAAATCTCATGCTTCTTCTCCCTTAAAAAAACTTTTTACCCCTGTAGTGGTGTATTTATCACTTTTTTTCAGGTTACCTCCAGTACCTTTGTAGGAAGAACAATGATGCTACCTATGCTCAATTATAGATGAAATCTTGGTGTTTTCATAGTAAAATAATTGTCCATATAATTAATGTATTTTTTCATATTTATTTTTAATTTATTTCTTTTTAGTATTACTTACATAATAAATGTTTTCTCATATAAAGGTGGAAACTTTTGTTCGAGTTGGGGTGATCTTTCCAACTTTCATGATTCGTATCCCTTAAAAACTTTTAACCCCTATAGTGGTTCATTTATCACTTTATTTCAACTTGCCTCCACTACCTTTGCAGGAAAAGAAATGACACCGCCTCTGCTCAATTTTCACAGTAAAATCATTATCCATAAAATTGATGTATTGTTTCATATTTATGTTCAATTTAATTTTTTATTATTACTCACATAATAAATTTTTTCTTATAGAGGTTGATTATTTTGTTTGATTTGGGGTTCTCTGTCCAACTTTCATGCTTCTTCTCCCATAATACCATTTCACCCATGCAGTGGTGCATTTATCACTTTATTTCAAGTTACCTCCACTACCTTTGTAGGAAGAGAAAAAAAACTACCTTTTCTCAATTACATAGGTAATATTGATGTTTTCATATTAAAATTGTTTTCCATATAATTAATGTATTGTTATTAATTTTTGTTTAATTTATTTCTTTTTAGTATTACTCACATGATAGTTTTTTCTTATACAGGTGGATTATTTTATTTGAGTTGGGGTGATCATTCCAACTTTCACTATTCTTCACCCTTAAAACATTTTCACCCCTACAATGGTTAATTTATCACTTTATTTCAAGTTACCTCCACTACCTTTGCAGGAAGAGAAATGATCCTACCTCTGATCAATTAAAGAGGTAATATGGATGTTTTCACTGTAAAATAATTGTCCATAAAATTAATGTATTATTTCATATTTATGTTTAATTTATTTATTTATAGTATTAATCACATAATAATTGTTTTCTTATATTGGTGGATTATTTTTTTTGAGTTTATGTGGTTTTTTTGATGCTTCTCTTGAAGTTTTGGCAGTTCGAAAAATAAATTCAATAGAAATCATGGTAACATTGATAGTTAGCATTGTTTTGTGACATTGGGATGCATATGAATCAAACTCACCTCAGTTTGACACATGATGTGACTGTTATGACTCGAATGATTTATTTCTATTTTAAATTGATATTAATTTTAGTAAAAAGGACAACTGACTCAATGTGTTTGTTCTGAGTTTAAAATTGACATTTGACTTTAAGAAGATTCACACATTGAGAATTGAGAAAACATGATTAAATTTTCTTGATAATTTATGGTATCAATTCATAAATAATTTTTGATATGTAGGAATCAGTCTCATGTCAAACCAGTACATTATGTGATCTGTATGAGTCAAAGTACACATTTTAAGTTTAAAATGACATTTTAGTAGAAAAGACAAGTGATGTACTCAAAACTGATTAAAATAATTCATATTTTTTTACACTTTAGGAAAATAATCCATTAGTGATTTGGAATGTGTAGGAATCAACCACACTTTAATCTGATGTATAGTGTGACTGGTATGACTCCAAGTGCACATTTATTCAAAATTGACATCAATTTTAGTAAAAAAGGAAAATGACCTACTCAAAACCGAACAAAAATATTCAGATTGTTTTGATACTTTAGAAAAATGATCCATAAGTGATTTGAGACATACATGAATCAGTTTCACCTCAATCCGATGCACAGTGGGACCAATATGACTCCATGTGCGTGTTTTTATTTAAAATTGATATCAATTTTAGTAAAAAATAAAAGTAACCTTCTCAAAACTGAGAAAGCACAATCAAATTGTTTGAATACTTTATCAAAAATGATCCATAATTCATTTGTGATGTGTAGGAATGTAAGAACCCAAATATTCTTTTTCAGGTATGGGACCCTTGTTTGATGTTTTTTTCATGGTTTTAGCATTAAGGGTGATGAATAGGAGAGTCAGGAGAACTTTGAATGAAGTTTTGATGAAAAAGGGAAGCTGCATGGGCGGAGCACGGTTTGCCTAAAACGTGCGGCCAAACCGTGTGTAATTGGTCTTGGAGGTAGTAGCTTCCGTACGGTTAGCGCACGGGTTGTCTAAACTGTGCGGTCAAACCGTACGAGAGGGGTGACCGAGGCAGTGTCTACCGCACGGTTAGTGCACGGTTTGTCTAACCGTGCGAGCAAACTGTGCGGACACTTAAATGAGATCCTAAAGTTGTGGATCTCGCCCGTTTTAGCGTCTAAGTGGCTCGTTTTTCCTCATAAGTGGCCATATCTTGGGATTTTCACCTCCTAAGGTCAAAGAAGGTTCTCCCATCATTCCGGAGGCGATCCAAAGGTTTCTCTTGGTGAATCAAAGCCAGTTTCTTAAGGTATGTAATCGTTCTTCTTCGTTCTTTCTTGATTTCTTAGATCTACTTAGATCTAATCCTTCTCTTCTCTCGGTTCCTTAGATCTACGCCCATTATGGGTAGATCTATGTGCGTGGATGACAAGTTTGATGAGTTTTGGTCTTGGTATTGTTAGGATAAGAGATCTAAGGCGGGTTCTTAGAGAATCAACCTGGGGTTCTTGTGCATTCTTCATTTGTTGGGGTGTTCGTCAAAACCTTTGAGGAAGGTGGTTTGTTGCCTTACGTTGAATGTCCTTGAGTTTTGTGAAGAAGTGCCAGATTCCCATGTATCAGGTATCATAGGATAGGGTTTTGATCCTTATTTATTATTTTCCTTAGATTTCTTGTATTCTTTAGGCCATTATATGATTAGTGATTTCTTGTTAGGATGTTTAAGGATCACCCCATGGGTGTTTTCCTTGTTTTGGTTGTTCATCGCCATTTGGCTTAGGTTTCCTGTGAGGCAGACCTTGTTGCTTTGATTTCCTACCTTGATATAATTGATTTCATGTATTTCCTACTGTTTATATGCCTTTGATGAATTGTAGCTATTAGCCAAGTATTTTGTTGAACTTACTTAGGGATTTTGATAATCGATTACGCACAACTTGACTGCTCAGGGCTGTGTGAACCTAGTACGGTAGACTAAAGAGAGAATTGACGATAAAGGGATTCCCTAGAGAGTCTTTTATAAAGTATTTTTGTATGCCGGACCTATAGGAATTGGAATTTGTGATTCCCAAGAGTGTCCTTAGTTACGCACGTATTGAGACCACATGAGGAATTAGACGTAAGTGCTTCCTCATAGAGTCTGTAGCTATCATTGCAAGACCATAGGGGAATTGATGGTGAGAGCTTCCCAGAGTGTCTGTGCCTTGTCTGATTATTTTTACTAGAGGGGTTTTCCAGTATGATCCACCCATAGAGTCAGTGTAAATATTGTTGGTTGGTTGTGACGAGTCCACCAAGCCAAAGAACAAGCTTGGGTTTTTTACTGCTTGTTGTTTAGGTAGTCTGCTGAGATACCTGTTGTGTTAATTACTATGCCTTGGGAATATAGAGATGTTTTCTAGATTCCTTGGTTGATAATTAAATGGGTGAATTGAATTAATAAATAAATGTAAATAGAGATTGGTATGATTGTTTACTTTAGTGTATTGTTTCTCTGCTGCATTTATTTCCTTTACTTTTCCTATATTGCTCACTGATAGTAGGGAACATATCTTGTGGTGATTGCCTACTGGGATTAGTCTCACACCCTGTTTGGGTCCTGCTTCTCGGCCTAAACTGGTTATATGGTTGCAGGTATGGATAGGGATTGTGGCCCTTCTACTTCAGGTACATGATTACTGGTTGGAGCCGGAGAGCATAGGACCAAGCTTAGGATTGCGATGCTGCTGGAGTTTCTGTTTACTTTAAGTACTTTGTTCTCAATTGTGCTTCAGCACGTTGTTGTGTTTGCTTCTTTCCTTAGATACATGTACCATGCTGCATCATTAATATATTATACATTGCTTCTGCTGCTCAGTTTCAGTTATTGTATGCTGTTTATTACTTCCGCTATTGATTGTTATTTTTTTTGCCTTGTATACATTACCAAATGAGGGCATAGTTTCCCCAATGACTTACCAAGGCCATCGCTGCTAGTCGGAAGCCTCTGGCGTTTGGGGAAATGAGCTTGAGGTTATGTGGCGAACCGGGTACGGGGCACTAGTTGAGTAGATCCGGATTCGGGTCGTTATAAAGTGGTATCAAAGGAGTTTCTTTCCTTTTCTATTGACTTACTGTTTTGCGACATTAGACAGGGATATGAAGGAATAGGTAAATGGTAAATAGCTATGCCAGGGCATTCAAGAACCCGTGTATAGGGAAAAAGCCAGATTACCTCGAATATTTCAATTTTCTAGTTTTGCAAAGGTTACAATTTAATTGATTTCACTGTTGGGTGGTGCACTTGCTTTTGTGATGTTACTGTTTATACGATTGTGGTTCTATTTTGTTGCAACCCAATGAGATGAGGGTATGCCATCTCATGCATCATATAGTTACTTTTTAGAAAATCACATTCCATGTATTTTTCCATGCCATCTAGCTTGCATTAGAAATTGCATGCTGTTGTGATAGAATTTGTGATAGACTATGCATTCTGTTGTGACAGCTGCTGTGATAGAATACCTGCTATGTTGATAGAGTATCATTTTTTAGAGCTTCTTTATTATGGACACAAAACTTTGGTCTTAGAGGTGTTATGGGCCACGAGGATCGGAGTTTGATGGACCATGAGTTTGTTATACTGTTTACTTGTTATATGCATTGTTATGATGCCAAGATTTGATTCACGGGGAGTATGGCCCCCCACGGATCGGAATTTGGCACCTTAACACTTGTTTTCTGTGTTTTCTAGGCTCCAGTGCAATTCTGAGGCTACTTTCCAGAAAAACCCAGAATACACAGCATGTACCTTATGAATACACGCCGTGTAGTTTTTGGCCGTGTCACTGATAGTGCGAGCAAGGACATGAGGTTCTGGAAAATCTTGTAGGAACACGCCGTGTACCAGTTTAGCACGTCGTGTAGTCTAAAATAGGTACCCGACCGTGTCACGAACAACACGGGCTAGGTGAATCTTGTTAAGTACACACCGTGTATGCCTTGAACACGCCATGTAGTTTTGTCTTAGAGGAGTCGTGTGGATTTACCGTGTAGAAGGACTTGGGTAAGAAAGGGAATTAAAGTACACACCGTGTGTTGGGATACCACACCATGTATATGAGGTGTTACACGATCAGTTTAGGTAGGAGAACACACTTGTGTAAATGACTTAAGGGAACACACCATGTAGAGAAAGAACACGCTGTGTAGTCATGTCTCCTTAACTAGAATTCCTTCTTTTCCCTGTTAATTCTTGTGCCTTCAGTTTTTCTATCTTGGTTAATTATGAATCTAAAGTGTGATTTTGAACTTTCAGAGCTATGTCACCGAGACGTCCTCCCGTTGTCCATCAGGAACCAGGCAGTGACCGTATGCTTGATACGGTAGATCAGGGACTACCTGTATTTCTACCTATCATTTCATACATGGAACCTACAGTGGTTCTAGACACTGTTGTCGATGCTCAGTTCAGAGAGGGTTTCATGAGATTCATATAGACCTTCCAAGGAGCTCAGCATCCTGCCCCGTCTATGGCAGAGTTGTTGCGGATTTTTCAGCAGCAGCATCCTCCCACGTTCACAGGGGATGGAGGACCCCAGGCTGCAGAGTCATGGCTAGAATCCATGCTATCCATCTTCGAGCATCTGGAGACACCTCTGGAGAGGAGAGTGAATCTTGCGACTTATATGCTGCAAGATTCCACCAAGAGATGGTGGGATGTGGTTTCGAAGGCAGGGCGCCAGCGGGCTATGGCTTGGGTCGAGTTTCAGCATATGTTTTATGACTACTACTACCCGGTGATGCTGATGGATGAGAGAGCCAGAGAGTTCATGAACCTACAGCAGGGTACTCTCACAGTTATGGAGTATTCCTCTCGCTTCACTGAGTTACAGTGTTTCACTCCCGTTCTGGGAAATGATGAGCTGTTTTTAGCGAGGAAGTTTGAGGAAGGCCTCAGACCTGACATCAGATCATAGGTGAACATCTTTCAGTTGACTTATATTACTCTGATAGTCAACCATGCGCTTATCATAGAGAGAAAACTGAGGGAGACTGGAGCTGTAGACCAGGGAGGTTCAGCTTCTAGGGATGAATCTTTTTAGGTAGACGACAAGATGCACCACCGAGAGTATACACGAGGTGACTCGAGGAAGTGAGGTATTCCTTAGGCTAGATGGTACCTTTATTCAGGAAACCAAGTGGTGTGATATTAGTGTGGAAAAAGTGGGCATAAAAAGCATCAGTTCCCAAGAGACCCAGTGGAGTTCTGATCTTGCGGCAAGATGGGTCATTTGTAGCGTTTCTGCAGGGTTCTCCTGCCAGCAACTAGTGGAAGAGGATCAGTTTCGACTCCACGTACAAGATCAGGATTACCAGTTTCACAGCAGACTGGGGGCTGGAGTTCTTCAGGTCGTTCAGGCCATGGTAGAGGTCATGGACGCAGTGGTCAGGATCAGGGAGGATCAGCTCAGGGATATCAGGCTGCTACACAGGGCCGCTGTGTAGGCCAGACTTTTGAAGTAGAGTAGATTCATCAGGAGCAGGATCCTGGAACTTATATAGTTCGAGGTACGATTTTAGTAGCCCCAGTTTTATCCTCTGCACTTTTTGATACTAGAGCTTCTCATAAATTTATTTCTGTGCATAATATGGAAAGCCTTAGACTTACTGTTTATAATTCTGTGAACATGTTGACACTAGAAACACTGTTGGGGACTAGAATGTCTAGTGTACGTCAGTGCATAGACTTCCCCCTTGAGGTTGGTGGGTTCCGTTTTTCGTGGAATCTCTATGTTTTGGAAATGAAAGGCTATTATGTCATTCTTAGGATGGAATAGTTAGTTCCCTTCCAGGCCTTTGTCGATTGCTATCTCCGTAGGGTGAGTTTCACATCATCCGTGGGCAGATCTTTTCTCCACAAGGGCGAATGGGATGTCCAGGAAAGCAGAGATGGACTAAAGCATCATGGGTTGGGCAGTATTATGGCCCAGATTGCTAGCTTATATCTATATGACCAGGGGACTCCTCAGATGGATTTTACTCCAGTGGTTGATCGCTTTCTAGATGTCTTTCCAGAAGACTTTTCTGGTTTTCCTCCAGAGCGTGAGGTAGAGTTTTCTATTGAGCTTGTTCCAGGAGTAGCACTGGTATCCATTCCTCCTTATAGGATGGCTACACTGTAGTTACAGAAGCTCAAGAAGTAGTTGGAGGAGTTGCAGACAAAGGGTTTTCTCCGACCCAGTACTTCTCCTTGGGGTTTGCCCATTCTGTTTGCAAAGAAGGCGGATGGTACCCTTAGGCTTTGTGTGTATTATCGGAAGCTGAAACAGTTGACGGTGAAGAACCGATATCCTTTGACGTGGATAGATGATCTCTTTGATCAGCTTCGAGGAGACAGAGTGTTCTCGAAAATCGACTTGATATCTGGCTATCACCAGTTTCATGTAAGACCATCTGATGTACCTCTTACAGCCTTCCGGAGTAGGTATGGTCTGTATAAGTATTTGGTTATGACGTTCAGTCTCACGAACATGATAGTAGTTTTCATGGCACTGATGAACAGAGTTTTCCATCCTTAATTGGATTCTTTCATGGTGGATTTTGTGGATGACATCTTGGTGTACTCTCACACTCGACACGACCATGCTACCCATCTTGAGATCATTTTGAGTACACTGAGGAAGCATCTGTTATATGCTAAACTCTCAAAGTGCCACTTTTGGATTGATGAGATTCACTTCCTGGGTCATGTCATCTTAGAGACAGGAGTATCAGTAGACCCAGAGAAGGTGAGAGTAGTAGTTACCTGGGAGCAACCAAAGAATGTCTTCGAGGTATAAAGTTTCTTAGGGATGGATGGTTACTACAGGCGGTTTATACAAGACTTCTCATGCCTAGAATCACCGTTGACGGGATTGACTAAGAAAGGGGTGAAGTATGTCTGGTCAAAATCCTATGATTCATCCTTTCAGGAGATGAAGGGGAGATTGACTTCAGCACCGATTCTAGTTCTGCCGGAGCCAAGAAAGAGTTATACAGTTTTCTGTGATGCATCTGGCATCGGGCTTGGAGAAGTACTTATGCAGGAGGATCATGTTGTTGTTTATGGATCTCGGTAGTTGAGGCCACATGAGAGGAACTATCCTATGCATGACCTGGAGTTGGCTGCAGTTGTACATGCTTTGTCTTGTTGGAGAAATTATCTTATGTGATAGAATTTTGTGGTATATACTGACCACAAGAGCCTCAAGTACATCTTCACGAAGCGTGACATGAATCTGAGATAGAAGAGGTGGGTTTATTATCACCAGTCCTTCAATTTTGAGCTTGCTTATATGATTGGGAAAGGAAATACTGTGGCAGACGCACTAAGAAGGAGGACACAGATACAGGCAGTTCAGGAGGCCAGCAGTGAGTGGAAACTTATGGCTATGTTCTCTGAAATGCATTTTAAGGTGCATGAAAGATAGGGGAAAACTTTTCTTTCTTATGTAGCTGTTACCTCTACCATTCTTGACCGATTTCTAATGAGAAAGCTATCATATTCTGAAGGCCTAGTCCTACAAGAAAGCTTGTCAGGAGAGGACCCTCTTTCCAGATGGACCGTAGGCGAGGATGAGATCTTGAGTTTCCAGGTATGTGTATGGGTGCCAGTGGATATACGAGAGGAGCTAATGCGAGGCTTTCATTCCTCAGTTTGGTAAGTTCATCCTGGAATCACCAAGATGTATTGTGATCTAAACCACCAGTATTGGTGGCCAGGTATGAAGAGATATGTTTCTGGTTTTGTCATGAAGTGTTCCACCTGTCAGTAGGTGAAGGCGGAGCACCAGCGACCAGAAGGGCTTTTACAGCAGCTACCCATTCCTGAGTGGAAGTGGAATGATGTTGCGATGTAATTTGTTACAGGGTTACCAAGATTTCCTCGAGGGAATGATGTTGTATGGGTTGTTATTGACAGGCTCACGAAGGTTGCTCACTTCTTGCCGATTAAGGAAACCTTCGGTGTTGATGAGCTTGGATGGTTGTACATCTGTGAGATTGTATGCTTGCATGGGGTTCTGAGTACTATCGTTTCAGATAGGGATGCCCGCTTCATGTCACATTTCTAGAAAGGGCTACAAAGGTCTTTGGGTACACAGGTACTTCTGAGTACATATTACCATCCCCAGACAGATGGCCAGTCAGAGCACATGATTCAGGTGCTAGAGGACATGCTACGAGCATGTGTCCTTGATTTTGGAGGATCTTGGGAGATACATATACCTCTAGTGGAGTTTTACTACAATAATAGTTTTCAATCAACTATTCAGATGACACCTTATGAGGCTGTGTATAGTTGGCCGTGCCGATCACCCTTATGTTGGATGGAGGCAGGAGAGGCAGCTATGCTGGGACCTCATCTTGTCCAGGAGACCACAAAATAGGTGGAGCAGATTCAAAAGAGGATGGCTACTGCACAGTCTCGACAGAAATTTTATTCTGATCAGCAGAGACGACCCTTGGAGTTCAAGGTCGAAGATCAGGTTTTCCTACGTGTTACCCCGAGACTGGGATGCAAAAGGATCAAGAGACATGGTAAGCTTTCCCCGAGATACGTCGGGCCATTTGAGGTTCTGGAAAGAGTCAGGCTGGTTTCTTATAGGTTGCAGTTACCTCAGAGGTACTAGGCTATGCATGAAATCTTCCATGTTTCTCAGCTTTGGCGCTATTTCTCAGACCCGTCTCATGTCTTTCAACCCGAGGAGTTTGAGCTCGAGGTGGATGCATCATTTGAAGATCATCCTATCCGGATTGTCGATCCCAGTACGAAGGTTCTTCATGACCAGTCTGTTCCTCTGGTACGAGTGCTATGGTAGAATGGTCAAGTACAGGATGAGACTTTAGAGAGGGAGACCGATATACGATCGCAGTGGCCAGAGTTGTTCGAGGTTTCTTCTTATGCACCTTACTAGGGAAATTCAGGGACAAATTTCTTTAAGGGGGGAAGTTTGTAAGAACCCAAATATTATTTTTCAGGTATGTGACCCTTGTTTGATGTTTTTTTTCATGGTTTTAGGATTAAGGGTGATGAATGGGAGAGTCGGGAGAACATTGAATGATGTTTTAAAAAAAAAGGGAAGATGCACGGGTGGAGCATGATTTTTCTAAATCATGCGGCCAAACAGTGCGTAATTGGTCTTGGAGACAGTAGCCTCCGCATGGTTAGTGCATGGTTTGTCTAAACTATACAACCCAACCATGCGAGAGGGGTGGCCGAGGTAGTGGCTACCGCATGGTTAGCGCACGGTTTGTCTAACCGTGCGAGAAAACCATGCAGGCACTTAAATGAGATCCTAAAATTGTGGATCTCACCCGTTTTAGCCTCTAAGCGGCTTGTTTTTCCTCCTAAGCGGCCATAACTCATGATTTTATCCTCCTAAGGTCAAATAAGGTTATACCATCATTCCAATGGTTATTTGAAGGTTTATCTTGGTGAATCAAATCCGGTTTATTAAGGTATGTGACCGTTCTTCTTTGTTCTTGCTCGATTTCTTAGATCTACTTAGATCTACTCCTACTCTTCTCTCAGTAACTTAGATCTACACCTGTTATGGGTAGATCTATGTGCGTGGATGACAAGTTTGATGAGTTTTGGTATTGGTATTGTTAGGAGAAGAGATCTAAGGTGGGTTGTTGGAGAATCAACCCGGGGTTCTTGTGCGTTCTTCGTTTGTTGGGGTTTTTGTCAAAACCTTTGAGGTAGGTGGTTTGTTGCCTTACGTTGAATTTCATTGAGTTTTGTGCAAAAGTGACGAATTACCATGTATCAGGTATCACTGGTTAGGGTTTTGATCCTTCTTTATTATTTTCCTTAGATTGCTTGTATGATTGAGGCCATTAGATGATTATTGATTGCTTGTTTGCATGTTTGAGGATCACCCCATGGGTGTTTTCCTTGTTCTGGTTGTTCATCGCCATTTGACTTAGGTTTCCTGTGAGGCAGACCATGTTGCTTTGATTTCCTGCCTTGATATGATTGATTGCATGTATTTCCTACTATTTATATGCCTTTGATGCATTGTAGCTATTAGCCAAGTAGTTTGTTGAACATACTTAGGGCTGCTGACAGTCGATTACGCATGACTTGACTGCTCAGGGATGTGTGAACCTGGTGCGGTAGACTAAAGAGGGAATTGATGATAAAGGTATTCCCTATAGAGTCTGTTATAAAGTAGTTTCGTACACATGACCTATAAGAATTGGACTTTGTGCTTCCCAAGAGTGTCCTTAATTATGCACGTATCGAGGCCACATGAGGAATTAGATGTAAGTGATTCCTTGGAGAGTCTGTAGATATTGTTGTAATATCATAGGGAAATTGACAATGAGAGCTTCCCAGAGTGTCTGTACCTTGTCTGATTATTTTGACTAGAGGGGTCTTCTAGTATGAGCCACCCAGAGAGTTAGTGTAAATATTGTTGGTTGGTTGTGACTATTCCACCAAGCCAAAGAACAATCTTGGGTTTTGTACTTATTGTTGTTTAGGTAGTCTGCTGAGATACCTGTTGTGTTACTTACTATGCCTTGAGAATATAGAGCTGTTTGCTAGATTCCTTGGTTGATAATTAAATGAGTGAATTGAATTAATAAATAAATGTAAATAGATATTGGTAGGATTTTTTACTTTAGTGTACTCTTGTTTCTCTGCTGCATTTATTTCCTTTACTTTTGCTTTATTTCTCACTGACAGTAGGGCACAAATCTTGTGGTGATTGCCTACTGGGATTAGTCTCACACCCTGTTTGGGTCCTACTTCTCAGCCCAAACCGATTATATGGTTGCAGGTGTGGATAGGGATTGTGGCCCTTCTACTTCAGGTACAAGATTGCTGGTTGGAGCCGGAGAGCATAGGACCGAGCTTAGGCATGCAATGATCCTGGAGTTACTGTTTACTTTTAGTACTTTGTTCTCAATTTTTCTTTAGCACGTTGTTGTGTTTGCTGCTTTCCTTAGATACATGTACCATGTTGCATCATTAATATATTATACATTGCTTCCACTGTTCAGTTTCAGTTATTGTATGCTGTTTGTTGCTTCCGCTATTGATTGTTATTTCTTTTCCCTTGTATACCTTACCCAATGAGGGAATAGTTTCCCCAATGACTTACCAATTCCCTCGCTGCTAGTCGTCAGCCTCTGGAATTTGGGGAAATTCTCTTGAGGTTATGTGGCGAATCGGGTACGGTGCACCAGTTGAGTGGCTCTGGATTCAGGTCGTTACAAGGAATCATTATCACCTCAATCCTATGTAGGGTGTGACTAGTATAACTCCAAGTGTGTATTTTTATTTAAAATTGATATCAATTTTAGTAAAATTAACACTGTTTGTTAATTTATTTCTTTATATTATAACTAACATAATAATTATTTTCTTATACATGTGTGTTCTTTTTCTCAAGCATGAGTGGTTTTTTCAGAAATAACATGAGTCGAGTTAGGATTTAAAGGAACATTGAATCTTTTGAATGTATATAATAATTTTTATTTATATAATTTTATGAAACAATGTTTGAAATGTATATAAAATAGTGTTTTTTTATTGTGTTTGTGTTGTAAATTTCATTTCATTTAAATCCTGTATCGGGACTTGATTTTGTTGATATTTTGTGTATCTGGTGTTACGGTGTGCTATTACAGCACACTGTAGTATAACCCTTTATCAGCGCTTTTAAAATCACTAATAAAAACCACATTTATGAGCGCTTTTAAAAGCACTAATAATGGTATAATTTATCAATTTTATATAAGTGATGATAAAAGTATATCTTATCAGCACTTATAAAAGTGATCATAAATGACCCTTTATCATCACTGTTATAAGAAATGGCAAATGGTTCCTTTAGAGGCGCTAAATCAAAGCACTGATGAACAGTTCCTTTATCATCACTTTTAAAAGAACTTATAAGTGTTCCCTTTATCATCTCTTTTTCAGAACTGATAAAATACTAGGGATTTTAACCCCGCTCATGTAGTCTGTGCTTTTCTAGCACTGATAAAGGCCATTTCTAGCACTTTTAAAGACTAGTTTTGTAGTAGTGTCATGTCTTCCACTAAAAAAGAATCATCGGGGAGACATATATCTACAATTCCAAACACATATCTTTGGAAACATAACACAATGTTAACACATTTAATTAATATGAAATCACAATAAGGCACAACCATTATTTTCCTCAAACCCCACCACACAGTCAAAAATGAGGTGCTATCACTACCCTTAACTATCCTATGTCTAGGTCATGGTTAACAATGTAAACACATTCTCAAATTAAAGTTTCTCATTATAAAACCATTTTTTCACATTTTGTATCATTTTAAAATTCTCAATTTCACATTTGGAGCCATTTTTCAGTTCAATTTCACAAGGAAAAACATATCAAGTTCAACAACTTATCCAAAACCCATTTTCCAATGCATACCTAAAATGATGTATGTCAAAAAATAATCACGAGTTCCTTGAATTATGCGTGCATACTCAACTCTCACACCATTCTAGGCCATGAGTCAAATCTCATAAAATCTCAGAAAAAATAATCACATCACACAACAAGTGTTCCACTCAAGGTGAAATAAAATCCACTATAACAACACACATCCATAAAAATAATCCCACATGGGGTACTTGAATTTTACCCTCATACATGGTCTAGATAATCCCATGAATGAACTCATACCAAGGTCTAAATATTTCTAGTTTCCTGTCTACCTTTCCCAAATAGTAAGACGGAAGGAAAGAAAAAAAAACTCATTTGATACCACTTTGTAATGTCCCAACCCATATTACACACACTGGATCCTCGAGTTGGTCCATTATATGACCTAGAGTTTTACTCCATGTATTCTAGAGGCTGTAGAATAGATGTGAGGTTTAATATCGATCATGGAGAGACAATAAATTCTTTATAAAAGTATCACAACAATAGAAATGAACCTGGATAAACAAATATATAACCAATAACCAATCAAACCAGAATCAGATGATGACCAACATAGAATATAAATTATATAAAACTAAAGAGTTGATATGTCATGAAAATATATGTAATGTCTCAATATGAAAAACCAAAAATAAGTTAAGACACTAACAACTCCCAAGCAGGTCCCGAATCCATGTCTGGTTACCTTATCCAAGCCCCACCCCGACCCAACCATCCAACACATGGACTTTTACCTTAACCTATACTACAACCATGAAATCTATATAGGAACCGACCAGGTACCCTGAGTAGGGTGTGAGTACAACTCATTTGGCCACCCCCAATGGTGTTTAAAATAATATTCAGTCAAAACCATGTATACAGTTTTATAAAGAATAAATAAAGTAATAAAATAATTAGTTTACATTTATTCATTTATTCTTTATTTAACCACATAACCCATGGGTTTTTGAGGACACCTGAACTATCAATAGATCCTTTGACCCATGTTGGATTCTGAACTATCCCTAAGGGATATCATATATATGAATTCCATTGTTACCATCTATCATCTCAATTCATATCTAAATTCCATTGATACAATTCATCATCTAAATTCACACATGGATTCCATTTTTACCATTTATTATCTAAATTCACATATGATTTCCATTGTTACCATTCATTTTCTTCATTCATATATGAATTTCATCATTACCATTCATTGTCTCAATTCACAAATGACTTCCATTTTTACTATTCATCATCTCAATTCACAAATGAATTCTATTGTTACCATTCATTATCTCAATTCACATCTGAATTCCATTGTTACCCTTCATAATCTCAATTCACATAGGAATTCTATTGTCACTATTCATTGTCTCAATTCACATATATCACAATGTTATAATATCACATATATCACAATATCATAATATCACATATATCACAATATCATGATATCATATATATCACAATATCAAAATTAATTAATTCACCAATTAATTAATCCAATTAAAAAAAATTTATTTTCATATCATTCCATTAATTAATTCAACAATTAATTAATCACATCAAATCCATTGATTAATCCAACAATTAATTCATCACATCAATTCCATTAATCAATTTAACAATTAATTAATCACATCAATTCCATTAATTAATTCAAAAATTAATTAATCAAATTCTAGAGACCCAATATACCCACAATTAATTATAAAATTAATTATTTCAATTAAATCGATTAAATATCCCCAATTTCACAATCCTTAAATTAATTAATTTACCAAATTAATTAAATCAATTTAAGAAACTCAATTGTTAATAATCTAATAGAAATTATTAAATTACATACATGAAATTGGAATCAATATTTTTGGATTTGAATTATAGACCACATACCTCAATTAATTGATAAACACTTGCCAATAGAAATCCTCAATTTGAGACAATGGAGAAGAACACGATCTAGAACTGGAACCTAAAATATAAGATCAAAAAATCAAGATCCAACAATATGATATCTAGATCCAAAAATACTAGATCTAGATCCTTTAAAAAATAGGATAACATTCCTCTAAAATATGAGGTAGAGATGGGAGAGAAGAAAGAAACCGTAGGGGATAAGATACTCTTACTCGGAGGGGTGAATAACTTCAATATTCCCTTTCAATCATTATTAATATAGGTCAAGGGCCCAAGTAATTCATCAAGTATCCTCTAAAAATGAGATTAATCGAATATTCCTGAGTTAGGGTCGATTTTTTTTGTTTAAATGGTGGGTTCAAGAAATTTAAATCTATTTTTTGGGTTAATTAAAAAGCAATGTAAGGTTTTCTGGGTAGGGGTTCATGGTTTTCCAAACTGTTCACCTTATTTATGCACCTATTCTAGGGGGAGGGGGCATGGTTTCTCCTAAAAGGGAATGTGGTTTGACAAACCATGCGCCAGCCATGCAAATCCCTTCTGTCTGGGGTTGCACAGTTTGTTGGGCCAAGGCACATAGTTTGGGAAAACCATGCGTCAATTGTGAACTTGCCCTCTTCCTTCAAAATTTCTCAATTTTCATCCAAATTCACCCCAATATACAACCCAAATAAAAAGTTCTCAACAAATGAAAAAAAATTAGCTGAAAAAATCCTGGGACATCTTCAGAAAAGGTCAGGATCTTACAAGATCAGTACCTAGACCTAATGGATACATGTTTTGAAACTGGATCATCTTTGATCTACTGATCAAAAGGTATTGTTTTTTACCTAGAAATTCTTTAAAAAACTATTTGTAGAATAAATATCTATCCTTTATCTCCTATTTGATCAGTAACATAAGAAACAAGTCCAAAAACCTAGACTTAATTAAATATTTAATTTTGAAACAACATATTCCTTAAATAGAATTTCAATGATCATTAATACTAGAATCAATGATTAAAACTAAGTAATAATATAGATTTTACATTTTGCACATCACAATAGAAATATCCATCAAAATACACTAAGAAAAAAATACAATCATAATAACTCAAAATAAATGAGATGATGCATAGCTTCATGAATGTAAGATTTCCGATATTGTTTATTCTCTAAAGTTCAATATCTCTTTATAGATGTTATTGTAACAAAATACAATGAAAAAAATACAAGATCATTGGGTTAAGATATAAAAATATTGGATGTATAATTATCTTCTATTGAAATTGTTCAATGTTACATCACTATATTTTATAAATTACATGGGTTAATTCAGCTCCCCAAAACATAGTGATTAAAGAGTTAAAATTTCTATAACCAGTGATTAAATTGAAACTCAAGTTAATATATAATTTAGATAAAGTTTATTTTGATTTAAAAAATGATATAAATGAGTAAATTGAATCAAAATTCATTTCCAAGTTCCAATGTGTTCCCTAAATCCTCATACAATGTTCACAAATCAACATATAATAATACCTTTCTTGGGTATTTTATTCTATCTTCTCATCAAAAAGTTTGGGTACTCCAAAATACTTCCAAGATGTTCTCCTTCAATACCTATTAACATCATGATTATCGAATTAATCATTATTTAAAACAAAAAAACTCAACACCAGGTGATTTTAATAGTAACATCCTTTAATTTTTTTCAATACCAATATGAAAAATCCATTTCAATATGTCTTTATTCTATTTTATTATCTCTTTGACTTATTAGAAATAAATATAATGAACCTAAATAGAGGTCCATAAAAAATAATTTAATATAATGTGACAATTATTATTCTACTCTAAGTATACTTGGGAAATGCTCAATGTAAAAAACAATTGTGACTAACTTAACAAAGCTATTCGTAAAGAAACAAGAATATGAAACCAAATCAAAATTATTTTTTCAAGGGATGTTCAAATATTTTCAAACTAATACAAAATATTGAAAATGTTCTACATAGTTAGAAGGTTTAGTTCAAGAAAGAAACATTGATATTATCTCTTTTATGTCATTGATAAATTCAGCCTCGCCCCCATAATAGTAGAATTTATACACGAAAAACAAGGATGAGAGGGTTAAAAACAATACCTTTTCAATGAAATTTTATATGCACTTTATCAATAAATACATATTTTAATGTAATTATATTTCTAGAAGCTTCTCAAGATTATCCCCATAAAGGGATATATAACAAATTTAATTCATCAAGGATATTATCTTCATAAAATTGGATTCTAAATACATAATGTTAGATCACACTAAGATATAAGGTTCCTTCAAGCTAGGAAGAGTTATTCTAGCCTGCTCAATTTTTCTATTTCTCTAAACTAACACATACATCACTTTCAATTCCCTCTATATAAATAAGAAACACTATATATGAGAATAATGTGAAAACAATTTTCTATTTAGTAAGGGAAACAAGGTTGAGAGATGATTCTCAACCAAGATATTCCTTTATTTTTCATCTCTATCTTTGGGTGAACCCATTTTTAGAGAATTTTCTCATTTATATTATTCATAAAATCACATTAGGCTTTTGGAAAAAGTTTTATAATCTTAATTATTTTAAAATTTTTTGTAATTATTTTTAAAAAATTCATTGAAGTGTTCCAAGAATATTTGGACATCCCACAAATAATCTTAAAATCTATTGGGATATTAATCTTTTAATAAATCTCAGGAAATATGAGTTATTCATGTGGAATAACTTATATTCATTTGGATTTTTTTTGTTTTTTATTTATTTATTTACATATACAATTAGATTGGTTAAATGTCCATGTATTCTATTAGTATAGTCATAACTTTATTGGAACTTATACATGGCCTCTCAGTAATGTCCTCCATAAAAACAATCATCTTTTTTATTTTATAGATTCATTATTTATTTTCATTAAACATGTTTCCAATGATATATTCAATTAGAGACTTCTTTTAATGAACCATGATATTTCTTCTTCTTCCAAAATATATGTATATCCTTCTTTTTAGTGAAGCATTATTATTGATCTTTTTGGGTGTGCTTGATTCAACATTTTTATATTACTTGTAAAAGAAGGATAACTCACTAATATTATTCTATAGATTCTTATTTTTTGGAATTATTCTATTAAATACCTTAGGAATATTATAGGTTGTCGTTAACAAGAATTCATCTCCAATGTGACCAAACTTAATATATTTTCCACAAAAGTTATCCATGCTTCCAAATTAGTTTAAGATAAATTGATTTTGATTTTGATTCTATATAATTAATTTGAATTCTAATTTTATTCCACTTGAATTTGGATTTCCTTGAACACCATAGGTTAAATTATTTTACCAATAATCAAGTTCCTTGTTTACATATATTTTATAGATCTATTAGTGGAAAAAAAATCTTGTTATTCTATTTTGAATAGTAGTCTAGAAATATTTTATTTTCTGCTGGTATTGTCGAATTTCATCCACTAATTGGGCTTCTTTTGGGAATAATTCTTCCTATGTTTTCTTACATACACATTTGAAATAATGGTGGGTTTCTCACATTTTTTTCAATACATACTTTTTAGTATTTTTATTTAAAACCTTTACTGTTTATAGAAACAACATTTTAAAATATAATACTTTAGAAAAAATACTACCTTTTGGATTGAAACTCCAATATAGTGATCATTGTATGATCAAAATATATTATTTAAATATAATAGAGTCCTTTTAGCATAAATATAATATATATAATTATGTATGTAAATAGTTCTTCTCTTAATATATTATGAAGACTCATCTTATGTCACTTCTATATTTTCTAGTTTCACTTATAATTAAAGACACTTCATGTCAAGGATATCTTTCTCATCCTTAGATGATCAAAACTTTTCTTCAATTTTTTTTCTCATTTTCAAAATAATATCCTCATGAATCTTTCTTTCCACTTGTAATATATTTTCAAGCTATTTTACTTTATTATCTTTTATTTTAAGTTGGTGTATTTTCATATCAATTTAAGCATTTTGGTTTTCCTTCTATGCATGAAACTTTTCTTGAGGAGATTTCTTAACTTTATATTTATCTTGGATTTATTTTTTAAAATCCTTCTTAATTTTGGAGAATTTTTATTCATGAATTTAACTCCATATACTCTTGGAATATTCTTGATTAGCGATATGTTTTCACACCAATTCCTTTAATTCCAATCAATTTTTATTCATATTTGATTCTTCCTTATGATGGGTGTCTTGGGAAGTGAATTTTCATGAATGAATTGGATGATTGAAAGTGAGTTCCCCATAAGACAACACACATTTGTGGTCCTACTATATGGAATTCAAACCAATAGAAATTACCTTGTCTAAATTTTATAGAATTAGGGTTTTGATACATCGTAATCACCACAACTAATTCATATATCTTACACACTATTTTTGAAATACTCAAAAAAAAAATTTAATCTAAGGAATAATAAGAAAATTCAACAGGATACACAAATATTACGTGCTTTAAACTTTATTCATGCATCCATAGGATAACACTTCCAAATAGTTATTTCTTTGGAAGTCCAAGAATTAGAATCACTATAGAAAAACAGTAATTAATTACACTAAGTCATAATCGGTATTTATTTGAATTATCAGAGTATATTTTACCACAATGATTTTATAAAGGCTTACAACTAGTTAAATAGGATACAATTCTATCTGAGATTCATAGTCAACCCTCTCTTAGAATTTGGTAAATATTTCGATCACCCATATCTATCACTTCCATAACCACTAAAACTAGTAGATTATATGGAAATGTCTATCTGGTCAACTAATTATATCAAATCCCATATTCTCGTTAACTCATACCATCATTCTCTGTCTATCAGAAGAGAACTATCATCTAGAAAACTTACCCAGATATGAAGTTGACAATTTTAGCTTCCTTGAAAAGATTGAAGTGTTTACTAGAGTTCATTCTTTAGGTAAAATGAATATGAAAACTTGAATAATGCTTCATAATCCCAATAATCTCCAACTTGAAGACTACTTCAAGGATCTATTTGAAATCCTAGAATACATAGGAAAAACGGAGCATCCATCCTTATTCCTCATACATATCATGTTCTCTATCATCTTCTATTAACACTATCACAACTAAGGAATAATAACACCTTAGGATTTCCTAGAATAAGATATTCATGAACATGTTAGCCACATTTTTGAATCCTATATATCTTGGAAAACTCCAATAATTTATCTTCCAGTATATTTCAGATGAAATGATATTTATGATCAATGTGTTTCATTCTTTTAGGAAAAAATAGATTCTGATCAAGCTGTATTTCACACTAACTATAACAGAATAACACTCCTTTCAGAATCCTTCTGATCTACTTGATTAAGTGCATTAACCAAAATAACTCCTTTGTAGCTTTCCTAACACCTACTTATTCTGATTACATTAGAGAAAAAGTAACTATAAGCTACAAATAAGATAGAAAACTGGTCATTTTTACTCCAAAAATAAACATAAAATTTATCATGATATTTGAGGTGTCTAAATTCCCAGAAAAATACATATCAACAAATCCCTACAAAAAATCATATTCCCCAATGCACAATGCGGTATCTTTAAATCCATTCAAGTATTAAATTATCTAATTCATGGATTTCTAGTGTTCCCTTTTTGGGTTTTACATAAAATGACTTACCACTGTCACTAAAAAGGAAATGTAAAACTGCTTAAAAATCATCACATATGTCAAACTATTAACAGATGATGAAAACAATACTTTTTACACGTACCAAACCTCATTTTTTTGTTGGTTCCAGTGCCTTGGATAACTTAGAGGGTATAATAATAGGGGTCAATACTGGCTTACATCTATTCATTTTAAATTTCAATGATCTTATAGATGAATTATTTTTGAGGCAACACCAATGTATCAGCTTTTATATCCCTCTTTATCCCTACACCCAATATTTTCTTATCCTGACAAAGATCCTTAATTTCAAATCTTCCAAACAACTTAATCTTAATATTCCAAATCCATGAAACCTTCACACCCACTAATAACACGACATCCAAAAAAAGGAGTGTAATGAAATCCATATCATTCTATGATTTTTAAAACTAAAATGATAAAATTTTCATCACATGAATCCTTATTCAGTTATGAAACTGTCAAACTCATGGTTCCACTAACAAGGTTCATATTTTAAACTATAGAGTATTCAATTCAACTTATAATCAATACCCT
The DNA here is from genome assembly GCA_963277665.1 of Viscum album. Classification (NCBI taxonomy): domain Eukaryota; kingdom Viridiplantae; phylum Streptophyta; class Magnoliopsida; order Santalales; family Viscaceae; genus Viscum; species Viscum album. Next base: position 786,146,901 of record OY728128.1, on the reverse strand, counting down.
CATTCTTATAATATTCAAAACCCATTGGTTAATTTATGTAAATATTTTTCTCTAGGGATCCATCAAAAAGGAAAGTTTTAATATCCATTTTCTATAAGTGTAAATCATCAGAAGCAACTAAACCCAACACTACATAGATGGTAGTATTTTAAACTTATATTGTGAAAATTTACAAAATATTTATTCATTCTTTTAGTTGGAATCCTTTCACCATAAACCAAGCCTTTTATGTTATACTTCTATCATATGATTCCATTAATTAGAAAATTAATTTGTTCTCAAGTAATTAATTTCCCTCTGGTAGTTCAATAAACTTCCATGTTCTTTTAAACTTTATGAAATCCATTTCTTCCTTCATTGTTGACTCCCAAAGTTTCAAGTCACTAAGATGAAAGGTTCTGTGGCCCGCAGTGGAAGCCGATGGGGTGGGATTTTAAAAATTTTCATTAAAGGGGCAATGGAACTTGTCATCGCCAAATATTCGAGCCCTAGTGAGGTCTGAGGATCTCGCGTAAATTATAAAGAGCAAAAAAATTAAAATGAAAACCTACCCACTTCAAAGCTGAAGGCGCGCTCGATTGTAACTCGTTACTGTCAATCTTTTCTTGAATAATCCACAGCAGGATCCCTCTAGATCATCCAGACATGCTTCTAAAATCCACTGGAATGTCGATCGTTGAATTCTGAGTGCTAGCATGGCGATCCAATGTTGTCTTCAATGTTCTGATGATCACCGCATCGAGATCCCTTCAACAGTTGAGGAAGATCATGATCCATGCTCTTGGATCAAATGCTTATCTCTCTAGGTAGCGGGAGGAGAGAGTGGGTCTCATTTTTTCCTTCCATTAAATGAATGAATAGTTAGAATAGTCACATGAAGAGAGACCCTACTCCTTTATTTATAGTAGTGTTGGGTTCCCCGACCTCCATTTATTTCAACATAAACTTAATAAATAATTCTGATAAACTAAACTACATCAATATTATTTATTATTTTATCACACACTTGTAATATATATAAAATATATTACGTGATAAAAATAGAGTCATTTTACTCGACTCGATATCCTTCTTAATATTAAACAAACCTTAAATATTAAAATATTATTCATTTGATTAATATTATCTTGTATTTACTTAACTTGTAAATACATTAAATAAATTCAATCCCAAATATTCACAACTTGAATATTAATGTATTTGTTTAATTATTTTGGTGATCAAAAACTTGGACAACACTCAGACCCCGTGGTGGGGCCCCCTATGTCTGCATACCTATTCAAATGAATAGGGAAGATTCTTTAATACACTATTATGTGTGACACTCTAGGACCTTATCATGATAATATTGAATAAAAATACACAAACCAAGAGTGGAGTCTAGAAACCCATCATGGCCCCTAATGAGATAAGGATTGTCATAGCAATGAAAACCAACCTACAAACACTGACTGTATACTATAATCTTTTTTTCTTTATATATCTCATAAAGTAGGATGCACACTTGTGTCATCATCCCTTTTCTTACTTTATTATTTTTTGATCTATTTATATGTATTTTCCTTTCGACTGCTTTGGCCAAAGAATTTTGAAGGCAACACTATCCTAATCAACCAAGATTGAGATATATAACTTCCTAAACATGGAAGAAACATATCCTTTCTTAACAATTCAACCAATGTTATAACACCAACGATGCACCCAACACAAGCTACCTCACTATGATTTCAATACCATGGGTTTTTCCTTGTATCAAAGTACGCAATCAAATGATACACATTGGTAATGGTCTCAAGTCTGGAGACCAATACAATTTCCATAGATAGGAACAACCAATGACACCCAAAACATGTGGTGTTCCTATTGGCGGGTCTGTCCTCATGATATCACTACTAGAGATTATCAAGTGAGAACTTCACGAGAATAAGTCTCAATTCTTATGAGCCCCTAACACATGATAGTCAAACATCTACTTTCTCCAGTCAGTAAGATGTATCTAGACCACAAAACATATATTTAAGATTAATTTCATAGGATCTCAAGGTTCTCATTATAGCTTGGGATCTGCTATAACCTCTCAACATGACAATTAATCTATATAAATTACCATTATAATAATGGACAAAGAAAAGTCTAAACTATAATGGTAACATGACATCATGTATAACTAACTATACACATGATATGGTAATCAAAAGTATTGCATATTTGGGTATAGGGAACCCACTATTTCAACAATCCCACTTGCACTAGATCCAACTTTCTAACCAAACTTATTATCTACTCACATGATAAATATCATGCTTCTATTGAGTTGTGGATTTAGCTTCTAGGTCTTTCACATTTCCACAGCATGTCTATTATACTATATACGACCTTATCTCCTTGAGTATAACTTCTCAAGATATTGTGTCCCTGATTATATCCTTTTTTTCCATTTTCATAACTTGAAAACTTGGATAGTAAGAATATAATAATTATGATAGGTATGATTCCAAGAACTGGAAAAAATCATTGCATTTAACTACTTCTTAGCAGCCTTAGAAGCTGTAATGTACTCAGTATTTGTAGATATGGATACCATTGTCTTTTATGATCTTGAATAACTCATCACATTTTCCTAACTGCGATACTAGATCAAATTGATCTCATGATTAAAAGTTTTTGTCCCAAAAAAACTAGTATATCTTCTTCTCCATATACTAGGTATATATCATTTGTACTTTCCAAAGTACAAGATGATATTTTTGACGGATTCACTTGCAGTTCTCCTGGATGTAATTTATATCCACCAACTATAAAGTATATCCTGGAAATATCAATTCTTGTACATATTATGGCATACGTGATTGATCCATCACTGGAGCATATGGAACTCAACTCACAACTTTAATCTCTTCCCATGTTCCAAACATGTCAACCTGGAGAGATTAAGCCATGTGACATTGACAACAATTCATCTCTTGAATTATTCCAACCTGTATTTTTCAATACAATGTAACTTTATGTACGATTGACTAGGTCCAAACAACTGTTAGATATACTTCGATAGATTCATTTCTCTAGAACTTAGGTTCCTACTTTAAGTCAATCACTGGATAATTACATTTTATCCTGATCTTATCTAACTGTAATATCAATATATGTTTCCAATATGTTATCAAACATATTTATCTTGAAAAATATGGTGCTCCCACTAACCTTTGGTAGAAACAAGGAAAATATTCATTTTAAATGAATGTTATAAGATCTTATTGATTAATTTAATCCAAAACTGGATTTTAGTAACTTGCAACCTTCATTGGAATTTGATAGTGTCATTATCCCTTTCTAGTTGCATAATATAAACACCTTCCATGAATGATGATCTTAACATCCAATGACTAATAGAATGATCTTATATGTTTAGCTATGATAAGTAAAATTCTAAAGGATTTTGGCATACCAACTTGGTATAACCAATCAAGAGTTATTGGAACTAGGCTTGTACCATCTATGTATTATCTTATTTGAATACCCACCACAGTATTCAATTTATAAGCCCCTTTTCAATTTGATAAATGGAATCCATTATTGAATTTCAATTGATCTTGTCAATATTATCTAATTCCCATATAATTCGTACTTGTAGGATTTATTATTCTCAATGAATAATTTAGCACTGGCTACAGTGATTATAAAACCATCGCCATGGTTTCATTCTTCCTACACAGTATGTGTTACTGGAACTTTCCTATTCCACATGTACTTTTGGAACTTGTTCCTATTCCAACCATTTGAGCATCTCGAGCATTGACTAAGTCCAAATCAATTCATCTCCCACTATCTCTAATAGAGATGTGTACCCTTATATAGAAATTTAGTCTATCACTTGACCATATCTTTTATATCTTAGGGATTTGCGAAATATCCTAAGAAAATTTTAGGATATTTACTTAGTTGAACCATGTGTTTTTCTTGATGCATGTTTGTTTGCTTCTCCTTAACAAAAACTTTGCATCTTTAACACTTTTCCTATGACATAATGGATTTTCATCACACTATGACTTATATGATATCCATTTTTCATTTTAGTTGGCGTATTGGTTATGGGTTTATACCGTTATATGCAAAGCACATGCTGAAATATAATGGAAGTTTACGCAACTTGCAACATTGATACTCCATACATCATAAGTATGATATATAAAATTTTCATTTAGGAATTTCTCCACGCTACATCTTCTTGATCAATATTAACATGTAATACTCATCATAGATCCTCCTTATGAACATAAATATCATGATGTAGATAAGGTAACATGCGTTTAGGAATTACTCCATGATACTTTATCATGATCGATGAATGTTTGGTCAAGATATTATTCGACATGCCGATCTAAATCAACTCATATATTTTGACAATACATATACTTAACTATTACATTCCTTAATAACTTATAGGAATCTTATGAAGTATCTTTACCTCTAGATTTCCTTTGGAATAGTTCACACTCACTTGTTGAACTAACCCCGAAAGATTTTGTGGAATAACTTTATTTTTAATGGTTTCCTTATCTAAACTAAAGAATTATATAATACCAAAGGTGTTTAGCTGTGCCGAGCCTAAATACCAAACATGGTTTATCATTGAAATCCACTTTTAGCATTACTTGACAAAGAATCGTCTTTCCATAACTGGATAAGTCTTACATTTTATATTCATCATGTATTGTCTTTGATTCAAGTATGTCTGAACTATTTGTTGAGTATGTTATACCATAAAAAACATTCATTCCTAAAATTGGAATAATGTCTCATTATGAACAAATTGAAACATGAGATAAATTTTTTGGTCATAATCAACAACCTGTTCAACTAAAATCATTCACTTGGCAATTAGAAGTTATGTGTTTCTCACCACTGACTTACGAATCACCCTTTCCCAGCTGCTTGGAGAAGACACTTTACTTATTATAATGTTCCTATACTTACTTGGTTACTGTATTTAAATACACATATGTTATTGGAATATTGTATTCAATACCCGATAATTATGTTAGAAACATTAATTTATATCGATTAATATACCTGAATGAGAAGTGGGTACTTGCTTCTTGTATTTCAGTTTATTTCATTTTTAAACTTCCATAAATTTATTTCAATATATGATGAAAATAACCTCATATTAAATAACCAACCATTTTTCATTTTAAATACATGAATAAGGGGCCTTTTATGTAACTTTCCATAGGACTTTTCATCTTTTCTTTCAAAATATTATCCATAAGAACAAAACATGGTGTTATCTTTAATATTCTTATTTCTTGGCGAATGTTACCTCAAAGGTAATGAAGCGCTTACTCTATACCTTTCATTTGTTTCCTTAAATGAAACTAAACTAATTGGGTGTAAAAGTTATAAGAATGGGATGACATGAAAGATTGTGAACTCTCTTTCACTTTACACAAACCGAGTACAATCATCACATTCAAATCTTACTTAGCTTTCTCCTTGGAAATTACTTGGAGATAAGACTACATGTAATCATCATCCAAGTCATGATGTAGTGACCACAAATAACACCAAACGTTGATGATAGCATTATGAAAGAACCATCACATGCTTAATTCATGAGTCTTCTGTAAGTAATTTTACACTCTCTCTTCCTGATGCGTCTTAACAGGTTAGGACACAAGAACCTTGAATTTATGATATTGTAATAATGTGCGCGTGTGCCTATACTACATTTTGGAAATTTGTGCTAGTTTAGACATTAAACTTTTCCAATAATTATCATAGTTTTTACTTGTGTTATTACTTTTCATTATATACAAATAAACTTTAGTAGATTAGTACTTTTTATATTGATTAATAAATGTTACATTACCGATTAATTTAATTGTTAAATGTCACCCACTAATTTTTTTAATTCTAGGAACCCTCTATACTAGAATCTGAATAATCTATATTTTGATCTTTCTAGTGGTAAGGATTCTTAAATCTACCTCATAGTCTACAAGATATGGCTATGACATTAATCAGAGGGTTCAAGGTAGGATTTTGGCTGGCCAACCATATTAACTCGTGGTTCCTTGATCTGTTGAGTGAAGTCCCAACTTCTAAAATCATAATCTGATTTACTCAACACTTGCCTCTAATATTGCAACAAGCTAGATATGGATATTTCTTCACTGTAATTTTAGTTTAGTCAACCCACCAATCTTATAATAACTCCCCGATAGTAAGAGGCACCCTCAGCTATGGAATGACTGGAACCCCAAACACTCGGTTTTGTTCAAAATTGAATGATGGAAGTCCGTAATGATTTAATATTACTTTGAGGGTTTTGTGTTTTTCTCTCAATAAATGTAATCCATTTCTATTAATCTTGTTCATCTATGCTGTCGTTCTCACAGTGGAACATTAATTGAAAAAACATATGTTTCCTTTTTATGCATTTTATTATCTATTATTTTATATATTTCTCCTACTGTTTATAAAATTCATAAAATAACAAATAAATTCATAAATGTAAACTACTACCCGACAGGTCTTGAGCATCTAAACGACCTAAGGGAATCATACCTGATTCAAAGTTTGACTCATAATACAGCTTTCCCCCATCTTTTATGTTCACTTCTCTTCTGAAGTATCAACTCATCTTAGCGGGGTCCATGTCTTGTCTTGGAATAACACCTCATCTTAGAAAAATCCACATGTCATCTTGAACCATCTGGATCAACTTGTACCGCCTCATCTTGGAAGGGTCCACGTCATTCCCTGTCTTCATCCGAAGTACAAAAATACTCACGCACAAGAGAGGGGGAATAGTGGGATAAATGTACATCTCGTAAAAAAATGGGCACGCATTCCCTTAAACATTTTATCCAAAAAAGAAATATGATACACATACCATCTATTGAATTAATTAGAATAATCACACATAGTTAATTAATTAATTAAATAAATGCAACATACAAGGGTCAGTGCTCAAGACCAGTAGATGGGTAAAATCAATGCACGATAAAATAAATTTTCATTAAATAATTATGAGGGTTATAAATTAAGTTAAATGAATTAATAAATTCAAATAATTTAATTATTTATCGGTCCTTTAACTAATTTATTTTTTATTCCAAAATTAAATTAATTTATATCCCGAGTATTAAAATAATTAACAAAAATTAATTTTAATTAATTTAATTTAGATACTAAAATTAAATTAATTAAATTAAATATTTTTTGATTAATTTAAATTGGTTGATCCCTGAAACACCACTGAAGTGCCTGTGCGGGTCGGACCAAACCCGCACAGGGCCCTACCAGGCCATGCATGGCCAAACTAGGTCAGAATGATCCATCCAAACCTGTTCCGAGTTGGGAAGATCTACTCGGACTACTTCAAGGCCAATTTTACCTTGTGTAAAAAACTTACAGACAAAAGAATACCTCCTAGATTTAGACCAGAGCCAATAGTTCCAGAGATAGCCACCAGTGGGTGGCGAAGCACCGATCCGATATATGTGAAGGAGGGAGTGGTGGTGGAACGATGCTCAGGTGAGCTGATAGAGAGATGGCACTGCTGCAGGTTAGTTTTACTCTGGTGGAGGGTGGTTTCCAGGTCACCGGGTGGAGGCTGATGGCACAGCTCTAGTCCGCAGGTTCCAGCGCGAGGTGGTTGAGAGGTGGGTCGTGACCACGGATGGTGGAGCAGCAGGTCCTCTTTAGATTTGGGGCAGCACCCGCGGTAGAATAGAGGTAACAAGATCGAAAACTGGGAGGTCCGGGTGGCGCATGGCGAGGCAAGAGCAATGGCTCCGGTCGGGTGGCGGGTCGCTGGAGCACTGGGAAAGTTGGTAGGGCTAGGGCGGCGATTGAGATGGTGGGATGGGAGGCTGTCCGCGGCTGCGGCTATGGAAAGCAGACAGATTGCTGAACCACATCAACAGTGTAAGGAGGGCGGTGAGGCAAGGTCCTGCGGGTGCCTATGCTGGGCGGTGGGGGCCTACTGCGGCTCTCCTACTGCAGCATGTGGAGGAAGATGAAGGGGTCCACCACAGACCCCTATTTTTCTTCTCCTTTATGAATTATTTTGAAGTATTCCTCAATTTTTTAAGTCAAGTCTCCTCCCTTGTTTTTTAAAATGCTAAATATTAGCCTTCAAAATTAAAAAATAATATAATTACTATAATAAAATAATAATTTATTATTATTACATTATTATAATAATAAAAAAATAATTATTATAATAATAAAATTGTTGTGAAAATTATTTAATTTGTCAAATTATAATTTTTACATAATTGGAACTAATTCCAATTAACCAAAACTGATCAAAACTTGATCGGTTTTTCGATATGAATTAAAATTTAGTACCCAAGATCAAATTGCAAATTTGACCCAATCTGGAAATTTAAAATGGCCATAACTCGGTCATTCGAAATCGGATCGATGCACGGTTTGAACTGTTGATGCCGTTTTGGAACCCTATAATTAATGTTAATGTAATTTTAATTTTTTAGGATAATAAAATATACACAATCCCTTTGATACCACTGAAAGGTTTCAAGGCCTGCAGCCGAAGCTGATGGTCCGGGATTTTATAATTTTTCATCTAAGGGATGAAGGAACTTGTCATCGCCAATGATCCGAGCCCCAGTGAGGTACGAGGATCTTGTTTAAATTATAAAGAGAACAAAAATTAAATTCAAAACATACCCATTTCAAAACTGAAGGCACGATCGACTATAACTCATCGCTGGCGATCGTCGCTTGAAGAATCCATAGAAGGATCCCTCTAGATCATCCACATGCGCTTTTGAAATCCGATGGAATGTCGATCGTCGAATTTTGAGTTCTAGCATGGTGATCCAAAGATGTCTTCGAAGTCCTAACGATCACCACATTGATATCCCTTTGATGGTTGAGGAAGATCTTTATCCATACTCTTGGATCAAATGACTCTCTCTAGGTAGTGGGAGGAGAGAGAGGCTCTCATTTTTCATTCCATGAAATGAATGAATAGTTAGAATAGTTACATAAAGGGAGAGCCTACTACTTTATTAATAGTGGTGTTGGTAAATACACAGCTGGGTTCCCCAACCCCCGTTTATTTCAACACCCACTTAATACATAATTCTGATGAACTAAACTACATCAATATTATTTATTTTTTTATCACACACTTGTAATATAAATAAAATATATTACGTGATAAAAACTGATCCATTTAACTCGACTTAATATCCCACTTAATATTAAACGAACCTTGAATATTAAAAAAATATTTGTTTGATTAATATTATCTTGTATTTACTTAAACTTGTAAATACATTCAATAAATTCAATCCCAAATATTCATAACTTGAATATTAATGAATTTATTTAATTCTATTTGTGATCGAAAACTTGGAAAACACTCGGACCCCATGGTGGGGCCCACTATGTCTATATACCTATTCAACTAAATAGGGCGGATTCTTGAATACAATATTATGTGTGACCCTCTAGACCCCTATCTCGATAGTAGTGAAAAAAATACATAGACCTAGAGCAGAGTCTAGCAACCCATCATGGTCCCTAAAGAGATAAGGATTTTCATAGCAATGAGAACCAACCTAAGAACACTGAATATGTACTATAATATCTTTATATTTAAATATCTCATAAAGAAGGACACACACTTATGTCACCTCCCTTTTTCTTTTTTTATTATTTGTTGATCTATTCGGATGGATTTTCCTTTCTAATGCTTTGGCCAAAGTCTTATGAAGGGAACACAATCCTGATCTACCAATACTAAGATATACAACTTCCTAAACTTTGAAGCGAAAAATCATTTCTTGACCATTCAACCAATGTCATAACTCCGACGATGCACCCAACACAAGTGACCTCACCACAATTTCAATTCTATGGGTTTTCCCTCCATCAAAGTATGAAATCAAATGATACACATTGGTAATGGTCTCAAGTCAGGATACCAATACATATGTCCATAGATGGGAATGACCAATGACACCCAAAACATGTGGTGTTCCTATTGGAGAGTCTGTCCTCATGATATCACTACTAGAGATCACTAAGTGCGAACTTCATGTGAAGAAGTCTCAAAGCCTATGATCCCCAGCACCTGATTGTCAAATATCTATTGTGTCCAGTTACTAAGATTTATCTAGACCACATAACATATATTTAAGATTAATGTCACAGTATCTCGAGGTTCTCATTATATCCTAGGATCTTCTATAACCTATCGACACAAAAATTAATCTACGGACATTACCATTATAATAGTGGATGTAGAAAAGTGTACAATATAATGGTAAGGTGACATCATGTATATTTAACTATACTCATGATATGATAATCAAAAGTACTACATATTTGGGTCTAGGGGACCCACTATTTCAACACTACCACTTGCACTAGATACAACATTCTAACCAAACTTGTTAGCTACTCACATAATAAAGATCATGCTTTTGCTGAGTTATGGATTTAGCTGCTGGGTCTGCCAAAATTTCCACCGTGAGGATATTCTACTATATATGACCTTATCTCCTTGAGTATAACTTATCAAGAGATTGTGTCCCTAATTATATCCCTTTTTTCCATTGTCATAACTTGATAAATTCTCAAGTAAGAATATCATAATTATTATAATACTTTTCTTACTAGGTGCAATTCCAAGAACTGGAACAAATCGTTGCATTTAACTAATTATTAACTGCTTTAGAAGATGCAACTTACTCAGTATTTGTAGATATGCCTTCCAATGGATTTTATGATCTTGAATCACTCATCAACTATTTCTAACTATGATACTAGATCAAATTGATATAAGGATTACCAATTTGTGTCCTACAAAAACTAGTTTACCTTCTTCTCTATATACCAGGTACATATCATTTCTACTTGCCAGAGTACAAGATGATAGTTCTGACTGCTTCGCTTTCAGTTCTCCTAGATGTAATGGATATATTCCAATGAATAATTTATCACCGGACATGGTGAATATAAAACCATCACCATGGTTTCATCCTTCCTATGCAGTATGTGTTGCTAGAATGTTCCTATTCCACATGTACTTGTGGAACTTTTTCCTATACCAACCATTTGTGCATCTTGAGCATTGACTAAGTGCAAGTCAATTCAGCTCCCACTGTCTCTAATAGAGATGTGTACCCTTATATAGAAACGAAGTCTATCACTTGACCACACATTTTCTATCTTAGGTACTTACATAACATCCTAAGAAAAGTTTAGAATATTTACTTAGATACACCATGTGTTTCACTTGATGCATATTTTCTTTTTTTCTTTAACAAACAATTTTCATATTTAACACATGTCCTATAACGTAATGGATTTTCATCAAACTATGACTTGTATGATATCAATTTGTCATTTTATTTAGCATATTAGTTATGGGTTTATGCTGTTATTTGCAAAACACATCATGAAAAAACCATAGAAATACATAAGGCCCCAGCCTTTTTGAAGACTTAGATGGATTCATCATCCACTAGATCAAATTTTCTATATATTTTATATATATAAGGCACTAGCCATAAATATTACATAATCTTGAGTTATGTCAAGAACTCAAATTGAGGATAGGTTTAGAGCTTTAGAGAATTAGGCCATAACTATTACATAAAAAACCCGTAGAAATACAAATTGGACACTTCCAACAATATCCATTTCTTCCATAACACAAAAAAATTTAAAAGGAAACATGGTTTATTTTAATGTTTAATCTTCAAAACTTTTCCTTGATTCCATCCTTGACTCTATTATCCCTTAAATCCTATGAAAACATTTAAAAACTTGGGATGATTAGAAAAATCTCTGTATGGGACATAAAAAGAAAGAAAACCCATTAGTCTTGTTAAAACAAGGTAACCCATTTAATGTTCTTTGAGTAGATGAATAAAAACATTTTCACATGAATAAAAATCACGATTTTTTCACAATGGAAAAAAATAAAACCAATAGTAAGCAATTAAAACTCCTTTAGGTGACTTAGAACATCATATACATAAAACCCTTTCAAACCCCTTTCAATTAGAATAACCATATGGACAAATTCTAATATTATTATTACCCAATGAATTAGAGATCTATAATGGGGATCACACTTAATATAAGCTATATTGGGCTCACCCATGAGCTATAATGGGGCTCATTACTTTGTATAAGATATAACGGGATCACCCATGAGTTATAATAGGGCTCAACCCTTCGCAAAAACTTTGTCAGGCTCACCTGTGACCTATAATGAGGTTCAAAACTTCATATAATCTATATCTAGCTCACCTATTTCATATAATTCTCAATTAACATTTAATTAATAAAATAATTTCATCACAAAACCCTTTTTTGAAATCTTCTTTTAATCCCATATGAAAAACATTTCAGTATAAAAATATCATTTTAATTTGAGAACCCATTTTCAATACCAAGATACCCAAAAAAGGAATAAGGGATTTATTTTAATTTTAAAATATTAAGGATTATAGAGAAATCTAGGTATCAAATAATTATTATTGTAGTAGATAAGTAGTTGTATCCTTATACTTTAAAACAAAAAACATTCCTTTTGTCATTTTACAAAGCAAGTAAAACGATTTGTATAAAAATATTCCATTTTGAAAAATTTGAATGAAATTAAAGATAAACATAAAATTTCTTATATAATCCTTTTATATACATATAAATAAATATGTAAATTAATATCATGAATAAAATATTTGATAATTAAATATTTATACGTTCAAAGTGTCCCATACCAATTTGAACATTTAAATATTAATCTCCATGAATTAATACATTTACCAAAACAATAAACAAAATTTTTATAGATAAAATATGGATATGAAATTTAATAGTGACTGTATATACACATTATAAAATAATAAAGATGCATATTATCAAGAAATTATTCAATGAAATGATATTGAGACAAAATCCCTCACCTTGAGTCTGAATCGTCTCGTACATTCTTTATCTTCCTCTTAATCGGGTAACTTCTTTTGGTTTATAACAAAAGGATTTTGGGGAGGCTTTATACCCTAAGTGATGATTCAAGGATAAGGGGAGGGATTCTAAGAAGAGTTTTGGGTAGGTATTGGATGAACCAAATAGTTATTTAAGTCTAAATATTAGATAAGAGAGGGTACCTTTTATAGGAGAGGAAAGGGAACCCTTGAAAACTCTTAAATTATTAAATAAATATATATTCATTTATTTATTCGAATGGATCAAAATTGATATATGTAGAATATTATATGAGGATAGTTCAAAATACTCTCATCCAATAATTTTTAGACATGCATTTATCTTATTTTAAACCTTATATTTTCGGTTTACCCTTAATTAGTCTCTTTTAATTTTTATTTTGGTAACAATATTTTAATTATTAAGGGGATATTAATTTTACTTATATGGGGTAAATTTTCCATAACTGGACACTTATTGAACTTTTAGACCTTATCATAGAAAATTTGTGATTTTAAAATAATTTTAGTACTTTTAAATAATTTAATAAATTACTATTTTTATAAAACATCAATTATGTCAATTTTTACACTATTCATTTTATTGAATTTAAATAAAATCTAAAAAAAGAGATAAATTAAAAAAAATCATTTAATAGTCTCCTAACATGTCATATTCACCTATAAAAACCTTGTATGACATAAATTATTTGAGATAATATTTATTTTAATATTTATAATATAATTTATTTGATTCCTTCATTAATAAAGCAATCACCCCATCATCATTATTTCATAATTAATTTTAATTATTTAATTTATAAATATTATAAAGAAAAAACCATGATGTAGGAAATATTTTTATCTTTATAATGACTATTTATAGTCAAATATATCTCTTATATAAACCCATAATAAAATTTTTTAATATTAAAAAGATATATATTTATAACATATTTTCCATTACATTAAATTAAAAGTTATAAGTGTAATAATCACACCCAAGTGGATTCAAAGGGACAAATATTAATCCCAATGGTCTTATTGGTAAAATATATCTCATCCAATAGGATTATGACAAGGTTCTGGATAGTTATATATTTTTATAATATTATTTTTACCCATATTTACCCTTTAACTATGGTAAATAAAAATAATTACTAAAGTTACTATTCATCGTGTCCAAAAATAAAAGGTACCTATTTACATAATTTGAAACTTATAATTACAAACATGGAATCAATATTTCGAAATTTAAAACACAGTAGTTGTAGTAATTAATTTAAAATTAATTCCCGTTGTCAAAACGAGAAAACAAGTTTTTTAAAGTAAAAACAATCAAAAGATTGATATGTGTTTATATTGAATTTCATTGTAAAATTACATCCAATGCAAAAAATTGGATTAAATGATAAAAAATTAATCCAATGACACTTTAAAACCAATTAAAAGGACAATATAACTATATAAAAAAATTATAAGAAGGCATTTTTGAATTAAAATGCAGTATTTTCCACTATCCATTAAAAAATAAATTTTATCAGAAAAATAAAAAAATTGAACAAAAGTAAATTCTTATGTCTTGAGTCTAAATAAGAAGTTTATTTTTTCATATAGAAAATATAAAATTGTAAAAAAATTTATTTAAAAAGGGTTTTCCATCAAAAGGTGGTAAAACTGCCTTTTAAAAATATTAGAGTGTTTTAGGCTTAAAATTGTATTGATTCTCATTTTAAACCTCTAAAATTTATTGGATGAAAGTAAAAACATTTAATAAAAATGTTAAAAAATAATATTGTTAGTTTTTTTCATTCCCACTAATATAATGGCTAGGTGTTAACTACCATTTAAAATAATTATATTACTATTGTATTATTTTTCATTATAACTCAGTATTGTGTGCAACATAAGATTTCAGAGAAACCCAATGTTGTGTGTCAGGTACGATATCACACATAGTGCCCCCTTTAAACTAAAATTGATATCTAAATCATAAATATTAATAGATATTAAAATTTATTATTCTATAATTACCTGGGATGTTACATCCTTACTCCCTTTTTGAAATTGTATCCCTGCAATTTTAAATTTGGGCTTGGTAACTAAGTTTCTTCTTTTCAAAATTACTTCATTGAAATCCCGTAATTGAAAAAGATTAAATAAAACCTCTACTTTAAAATAAAGAAATTTTATTAAAAAGGTCACCTGAGATAACATATTCTAGGGTTCCCTATAAGAAAACATAGACATAGATGATAAAAGTAACAATCAAAGACAAATAGAGAGTGGTAGAGAACATAACCTTTGGAATGTTATACATCAAAAAAATATAATTATTTGATGGGACAAAATAGCATTGATAAAAGTAAATGAATAATGTTATTTTATTTTAAGACCCATTTGATAGAGTTGAGGAATTCATTTTCTTACTAGAGTAAGAACATAAGGAAACATTCTTACTTGATGTATTTCTATTTTATAAGCACAATTTTATCCTAATAATATTCCCAGAATATGATTTGCATCCCTAAGAATAATATTAATCATAAAATATCACACAAACGGTAAAGGATATCGATATATTTAAACTGAGGTCCAAATGTAAAGTCATACTTCCACGATAAACAAAAACCATACATAAACAAAACCACATAAAACATCTCTCAGAAAGTTCCTTAATATCTTATTATAATATCACATAAAACCTCAGAAGGTGTGTCTAAAACCTTGAAATTATGGTTATCCTTTGAAAAATACTAGTTTCTGAGGATCTTCCATCACTTCACCAGATGTCTCAACATCAACTATAGTAGCAGAAAAATATTTTCCTAAACCTTTTTGTTTTCGATCATAATGATTTTATGCCTGGGTAATTTAACTTTAGACACTTATTTACTTAATGTAACAGCTCATTGTATCTAAAGAATATTACTATAGACTAGTTATCTACTATCTCATTATTGGAATGTTCAGGACAATTTTCTTTACAGTCAAAAACCTTGTGAATAAACTTACCATGTCGGTAACACTTTCCAAATCCTAAAATGCATTCCCTAAAACGTATTTCACCACACTTGGAATAATATTTGGGATTAACTCTATAATTATTAGTTGGTTTATTCTCCATTTCTTAGTACCTTGACTGTTTCTTAATGTTATCATCTTGTAGAACATAACTTTTGAAAAACTCAATTTCAACTTTCTCAGCACAAAAAACTAATTTTTTAATAAATTTTAAATTATCAGGAGGAAAAATATCTTCATAGACCTGGTTTCAGTTCTGAATTAAATAAATTAATTTTACTGTCAATGTTTCAAATAAAATCAAGAACATACCTGGCCAATCTTGTGAAGTTTTCTTCATATGCAACAACTGAATCGTCATCTTTTTGATTTAATTAAAAGAATTTTTTTCTCTATCCTAAGCCATACAACCTTAGGGAAATATTTATCAATGAAAATATATTTAAATTCTTATCATTCCATGGAATCAAGATCATTTTTCTCTATAGTATTATTAAACAATGACCACCATAGATCATCTTAATCTTAAAAATGATAGATGGTAAGAGTTAAATTTTGATGTTCCGAACATCCAATGATATAAAATATATTATCCGTGGTATTGATCGATCCTTCAGATAAAACTATGTAATATGATCCATTAAATAATGGGGGATGTTGCCTCATAAAATATTCCACTACTGACATATTCCTTTGTGGTTGATCAAGATGATCTAGTTCATGGATACAACTATATTTTATATCTTGATTCAAGCACGCCATCACTATAAAAAACTATTCTGTTATGATTCTGAGAACCTCATGTTGTGGATTTGAAAGGTTGCTTTCCTATTGATAACTTCCCATTATATCTTTCCTATTTACTTTGTGAAAAACCATTCTAAACAAACATAGGTTAGATGAAGCAACAAGGTAATCTTAAAATTCTACATTATTTCAACTTAACCATAAAGTAAAATCACCTAAAGGAATTAAATTAACACCATCCTAACCTCTAAAGTTATCTAAAATGACCCTGATACCAACTATAATACCCCGACCTTAAACATTACATAATATTGAGTTATGTAAAGGATTCACATTGAGGATATTTTTTGGTTTATATCTTTAGAGAATTAGGCCATAACTATTACATATCAAAACCATAGAAATACAAAGTGGAAACTTCCCAAAGTATCCATTTCTTTCATAACACAATTTTTTTTTATTAAGAAACATGGTTTATTTTCATGTTTAATTGTAATAAATTTTCCTTGATTCCATCCTTGACTCTATTCTCCCCTAAATCTTGCAAAAACTTTTAAAAACTTGGGATGATCAGAAAAAGATCAGTAAGGGACATACAATTAAAGAAAAATGATTAGTCTAATTAAAACATGATAACCCATTTAATATTATTTGAGTGGATAAATAAAAACATTTTCAGATGAATAACACTCATAATTTTTTCTCAATAAAAAACACTAAAAACAATAGTAAGAAATTAAAACTCCTTTAGGAGACTTAGAGAATCATATACATACAACCCTTTCAAACCCCTTTCAATTGGAATAACCATATGAATGAATTGAAATATTATTATTACCCAATGAATTGGAGATCTATAATGGGGATCAACCTTAATATAAGCTATATAGGACTCACCCATGAGCTATAAAGGGGATCATACCTTCATATAAGCTATAACAAGCTCACCTGTGAGTTATAATGGGACTCAACCCATCGTATAACACTACAACAGAAAAACCGTTTAGGGGCAGTTCTCGGAACCACCGCTAAACCTTTTTTAAAAAAGGTTTCATGGTGGTTTATAATAAACCGCCATGAAACATTTGTTTTTTTACAGTGACGACCCTTCCCCCCCACCCCGACCTCTCTTCTCACCCCGTGACCCTGCGACCCCCAATTCCCCCGCACCCCTAGCCCGCCGCGACCCCCACGACCCCGGTGACCCCGCAACTTCGGTGACCCTGCGACCCCAACGACCCCGGCCCCCGACGACCCCAGCGACCCCGCGACCCCACGATCCCGACAACTCCGCAACCCCGGTGACCTATACGAACCCTAAGGTTTGAATTCTAGTAATATTATTATAGGTTGAGTTAAAAATCACTCAATAACATGTATATAGTAGGCGCCCGAATCTTAATTCATTGTTGTGTTCATTTCTATTTAAACTAATTTCAGTGTTTTGCATGTTTCTTTGTCTCAGCCTTTTGCAGTCCATTTGTTTTGTTTTGGAGTCTGCAACAGCTCCTGTTTTGTTCCATCATATCAAGTAAGGGTTCAATTTTATTTTTAAATTATGGTTTTTTGATTTCCAATAAGTAATGAATTTTATTTATCAAAGTTATAGTCTGTAATAAATAATCGCTTTGGTCAAAACTTGATTGTGTAATGAATTTTTATTTTGCAGTAAATTATTATGTTTAGTAAAATTATATTCATTTTCCGTAACATATATTTTTTATATAATTTATATTTTGGATTTTGGACCTTATTTTCTATAAGGGATCATTTAATGTATTTGAATTATGTTTTAGTTAAGTTTAGGAAATATAATGTAAGGGCTTTAATATTTACTATTGTGCTAAAACTTATTTTAAGGGATCATTTCAGTTTTATAATTTATGTATTATGTTAATGTTTCTCTAAATCATGTTTTGACAATTAGAAGATAGGGTTTAGTTTGTCCTTAAAAATTTATCTTCTTATAACAGAGTTCTATTTAGGGAATTATATTTTATCATGTTTTCATGTTTCAAAGTAAGTGATTACTTTTATTTTAAAAACTTTAATTCATGAATTTATAATTTTTTAGAGGAATTTAATATATATATATATATATATATATATATATATTCATCTCAAATTCCATGTTTTCTACATAAGTGATTCCCAAATTTATTTTTTTATAATTTAAATTCATATAAATATATGAATGTGATTTCATGTTCGTCATACATAAACATATATAAGTATATTTAAGTATTAAATTTCAAACTCTATGACTAATTGCTTCAAGTGATGTAAGTGGGTGAAACACACACACACACACACACACACATATATATGTGTGTATATTATACAAGTTATGTAATTCATATATATATGTATATATATATAAATGAAGTCTGTAAATGGGTGTATTATATATATGTATTTTAGGGATAAAATGTTTATTGACATGTTATTACGTTCACTACAACAACAATAATGAGATGAAGAAGACCCCAAAACTAGGTCTCCCCCACTATCAATCTCCACTCATTGTGTAATGACACTGCACCCAAGGTGGACACCACATACTCTCATCCATTAATATTCTTCATCAACCTCTAATTGTATCCTCACATATACCTAACAATAATTCACTATGCCTACCGATGTCCCTCTTGTGTGGTTCATGACCCCTAACCAATACCCAATGCCTCACACCTCCTCTTCTACTGGTTCTCTCTTATCCATGGTGTTTTCATCATGATTTGACCTTGATTATTGTCTATTACTTCATATTAGTCCCTCTTATTCCTTCACAATTCCCTATTCCTCTATTTTATCCTTTTCATTATTGTAATTTGGTTTAGAAAAATACAAGGTAGAGTTCTATCAAAAATAAGTATTTTTGAATCTTTTTAATAAAATGAATTACAAAGAATCTATGGTGAAATATTTATAGGACTATTTATATCACACTTTTAATACATAGTCATGTGTGTGTGTAACTTGTATCTTTTCATTCTAATTCCAATATTGTGATTTCTAGTTATTTGTTTCTTCTTGTTCCATTAATGGACATTGGCATGTTGTGACTTTTCGGGGATCACATGGAGATGTTTTGAGTTGTGAATATGGTTGTGACTTTTTTTTGGGAAATTTTATTGTGAGATAGTTCAACTAGGTTTATTTTGTATTTAAATTTTATTTGTATTTTCTTTCTCTATATGTTATCCAAACTAGATGATTTTTCATTAATATGTATAGTCTTGGATGAAATTAATCACTTTCATTGAATATGTATCTTTTTATTTTTCATTATTTTTTTTGAAATGGATAACCTATTTATTTATAAGACCTACTTGACTATAATGAATTATGAAACTTAGGTATGGAGTTCCGTATAATTTTGATACTCAATCATGGAGTCCATCAAACATGTGTTACTCAAGCATATCATCCCTTTACTTTACATAAATTTCTTTTCTGTGTTGAAGTGAATGGTATTTAATTCATTCTAACTTATTGTAGTGGTTTGGATGAATATAATTCTTCCAAGTTCCTGGATATAATGTTTAGAGGGAATTCATTTTCGGATCTATTTCCACCTATGTGATTATGATTATCTTATTATGTTTTCCTGGATGATAGTACCGACACCTCACATTTCATCTCCAAATTCCCAACATGATTCTACTATAAAACTCCAAACACCAAGCCCAAAGAAATCAACCATTCTTCAAATACCCTGTTTTGATCACCAAACCACATCATCCACACATTGAACTCCATTTCTGATGTGGTCTCCACCTTACCACATCAATTTTTATGCAACAACACTAGTAAGTCCTTATCTAGATTAATTATACCGAAGGCACTCAATCCCACCCACCAATGCGCTATCATATCCCGACCACGATGCCTTAAAACTAAAGGAATAACAAAAATGTTCAATGCCCACACCGAAGTCTGAATCTGACTCTTAGTTCAACTCCATGGTTAGATACTCGATCGTCCCATTTAACCATAATTCTCCACTCATGAGCACTAACACATATATGATCCAAATCACCCTCAAATCACACCACTACTCTTTTCTATGTGTATATACCAAAGAGAGGTCTAGGAATTCAATCCACACAAGGTTCGTAGAACCTCAAAAACTAATCTCCCAAGTTATTTCATCATGCATTTCCATGAACACCACCACTTATCATTCCCCAAGACTACCATCCCTCACGTGGTTCTTGCCACTCTAGATTAACAATGTGTTGAGTTTTGTAAGCATCATAAGGTTTTCCCTAAACATTATTTATAATAGATTTATTCGATATTAGAGTTTTATATGAAGAATCTATAGAGAAATTAGGTTGGGGTTATTACAAGTTAATAATGTGATTTGGTTTTCATGGTAAAGTGGCTACCATGTTGTTAGCACACTGTTTCTCTTTACCAAAGAAACTTACCCTATCCCAAACACTAGAGGGTTCATATCTAACTCAGGGGCTCATATTTATTATATTATGTTTCTATAATATTACACTATCATATATGTGAATCTCTTTCTCTATTTAGTAGTAACTATGTGTTTTAATTTTTTTTATTATTGTGTAGGCACATTGTGATATACATGGATAAAAGATGGATCACATTACCGAGGAACACACCTCAATATGTTAAGGGTTTGAAAGATTTTTTAGATTTTGAAATTTCTAATCGATTCGTTGAAGGGAGAATAAAATTTCCATGTCCTAAATGTAAATTAGAACATGGTTGAAGAGAGATGAAGTTTATGAACATTTAACACTGAACCAATTCCCTGGTCAATATTTGTGTTGGATTTGGCATGGATAATCAAACGTTACAGAAAGATTGGGAACTAATGTTAATCCACATAATGGGGTCCCAAGTTCGTCGACAATGGAAAATTAAATGCAAAACCTCATAAATGATGCATTCGCCACTACAAGACACCACTATCAGCATCAAAGCATATCAGAACAACCAGAAGATGGTGCTACAAATTGAAACGTGATAAGTGATATTTTTGAGACTGTAACATAGGAAGATCAAGATTGTAACATGTCATTGGATCCTCCTCTTGATTCTGTGGAGTCAAATGTAAGAGAAAACTTCACTAAGGAAAATGCGTTTCATGATTTAGTTGATGATGGAAATCAAGAGTTGTATAGTGGGTGTTTGAAATATTCAAAGCTTTCATTTCTGCTGAAGTTGAACCATATAAAATTTCTATATGGAATTACAAATAAGGCAATGTCCATGATATTGGAATTGATTCGTCATGCATTTTCTAAAGCAAAAATCCCAAAATCTTTTTATGATATGAAAAAAGTTGTTAACAAGCTTGGTCTGAATTATACCAAAATACATTGGTGTCCCAATGATAGTATGCTTCATTGGGGAGAGGATTCAAGTAGACAGAATTTCAAGAAATGATCTTCTTCTAGATGGCAGAAAAAGGGTGATGTTGGAAGTCTGAATGAACATAATTTTATGGAGAAGAATAAAAGTAAAACACTTGCAAATGTTTTTCATTACTTTCCTTTGAATACTCGATTGCAAAGATTATTAATGTCATCGAAAACCGCTGAATACATGAAGTGGAATTCTGTAGATAATAATAATGATGGGTTAATGAGACATCCACGAGATTCCCAATCATGGAAGACATTTGATTCATTACATCTTGATTTCTCAGATGATATTAGAAATGTTCTATTGGGATTTGGTGCCGATCTATTCAACCCATTTGGGACACTGAGTACCAGTTATAGCATTTGGCTAGTTGTTTTGATCCCTTATAATCTGTCTCCATGGATGTGTATGCAACAAACATCTTTTATCCTTTTGATGATTATTCTTGGAAAGAAAATGCCTAGAAATGATATTGATGTATACTTACAGCCTTTGATTGACAAATTGTAGGAGTTATGGAGAAACGGTGTTGAGAAATTTGATGCTTCTTCTAAAACAATGTTCAAAATGCATGCTTCTTTAATGTGGACCATTAGTGACTTCCTTGGTCTTGGGAATTTATCTGGTTGGAACACTTACACGGGTTTGGATTGTACCATTTGTAACTTTGATTTTGAGCCCAAACGGCTACCATACAGTAGAAAATGGTGCTTCTTGTGTCATCGAAGATTTCTTGATGCATCTCATAGATTTCGGCTGAACAGATCAAAATTTAATGGTTCCATTGATCGTAGACCACCTTTAAAGTTGTTAACTAGTTCTGAAATATCGACACAGCTTGAAAATTTTGAAAGAAAATTTGGGAAGGTTCATTATTTGAATGATAGTGGAAAACGAGTCTGAAGTGCATCGTCAAGCGAAATCAGAATGCAACAATGGAAGAAAAAAAGTATATTCTTCAAACATCCGTATTGGGAATTTAATTTGTTGTGACATAATCTTGATGTGATGCATATTGAGAAGAATGTCTGTGACAATTTGATTTTCAAATTTCTTAATGATCATGGAAATTTGAAGGATCATCTCAATGCTCGCAAATACTTACAAGCAATGAACATAAAATGTGATCTATGGCCAGATGAGAATAAAAAGTATCCTCCGACAATTTTTGCAATGGAAAATAGGGATAAAGATACATCCTTTGATTTTTAAAGAATGTTAAGGTATCTGATGGGTATTCAAGTAACATCTCGAGGTGTGTGGACTTGAAGAACCATAAGTTACATGGATTGAAAAGTCACGATTCACATATTTTGTTACAACAGTTACTACCATTAGCATTGCGTACATTATTACCTGAAAATATTACTGCTATTGTACTCTAATTCTGCACATTTTTTAGAAAACTATGTGAGAAATTTCTACATCCATTTCAGCTTGAAATCCTCCAGGAGAAGTTTGTACTGACCCTTTGTGCAATGGATATGATCTTTCCTCCATCGTTTTTTACTGTAATGATGCATTTAACTGTGCATTTGGTTGAGGAATCTAAATTATGAGGCCCCGTTCATTATCGATGGATGTATCCAATTGATAGGTACTTTATTTATATGTTTTTCATTTAAGTAAACAATTTTTGTTACTTAATTAAATGCATAATTATGTTTATTTTATTTCACAGATATCTTGGGAATTTGAAATCATACGTGCGAAATAAATCTCAACCATAAGGATCTATTGCTGAAGGCTATTTGGCCGAGGAGTGTCTTACCTTTTGTTCTCAATACTTGGATGATATTGAGAAAAAATTTAATTGAGTTGGATGTGTTGACGACACATCGACTCAATCTCAAATACATCAGAAATCCAAAATATTTCCTGCTATTGGCCGATCAGTTGGGAGGACCTCAAATGTGACACTGACTGAATTGGAATTATTACAGGCACATAGATATGTGCTGCTGAATAGTGAAATTGTAGATCCATTTATTGAATAGTTGAGGATACAAACAAAGAGACTAATTAGAGGCCGAACACGAAATGAAAAAGATATAATGAAAGCTGCTAATAAAGGGATTGTAGAATGGTTTTCATGACGTGTACGTTCATAAATATTGCAATAAATATGAATATTAGTTTGACACATACAGGAAGCAGAATTATTTGTCCATCATGATATTGAAAATGTTCGTCTAGCAAGGATGAATGAAGTGTATGAAGCAATGGAGTATGAAACTAACATGATTTAAGGAGAAAATGATCGTATGTACAATTATTTATTTATTCAGCAACCACTTGTTTCATTTCTGCAGTCATTCATTATCATTGTTATATAT
This sequence comes from Viscum album, assembly GCA_963277665.1. Taxonomy (NCBI): domain Eukaryota; kingdom Viridiplantae; phylum Streptophyta; class Magnoliopsida; order Santalales; family Viscaceae; genus Viscum; species Viscum album. The sequence goes on along the minus strand of OY728128.1, from coordinate 786,122,405 downwards.
ATTTTGTCTGTTAGTACTGGGAATCTATTATCATTTTTTTTCTACATAATTTTTTTGAAATATATATTCTGACCATAATTTTATTTTATTAAATAATAGGAATGCTAAGGAGGAAGCGGTACACTATTTCATCTAGTTTTGCGACAGATGACGATCCATCTGGCTCCCTCCCCACAACATCTGAGGCACCAACTACCTGCACCCCTGCACCATATCCCCCTACACCATCTCTCACACCATCTATGGATGTCCCATTAGAGGCTGAGTCGACGAATCCCTATTCAGGAGCCTCAGCAGTGGGGTAGCGACACGCCCCTTCCAGTTCATCATGGGCATACTGGTGTCACTATCATAGGTACAAATTTTAATTAAGTAAATTTATTGTATTTTGTTTATAGTAATTGTTTTCTCATTGAAGATGAAAAAAATGCAACCATGGAGAAAAAAATAAAAATTTCATATGTTTGGAATATTACTGGTGAGAAGATAGTCATGCCATTTGATTCTTATAGGGTCCCTACAACTGACACTGCGGGGTTACTTGGCCAGATTCTAGGCCAGCTGGCAGCGTAGCCCATTTCCCTTCCTATTTCATATGACGATTGGAGAAATATGCCTCCAAGCTGGAATAATGAAGTTTTTGATTCTCAAATAAAGGAAAATTTATTACATTATGGTTTAATTGAATGTCATGTTACTAATATGTTCAAAATAAATTTCTGTATATAGATGTTATTCGACTTTACCATTACTGATGTGATAGCACAGAAGTGGATGTTGAAAAATCTAGGTAAGAAATTGAAATATTTCAAATGGATATGGTGGTGTGATGTCAACGATACTTCTTTGACCTCACAACAAATGGATGAGAATCTACCTAGTGGGGTACCGAAAGAACAGTGGAAAGTGTTTGTTGACAGACATCGTGATCAGAAGCGGATGGTATTGAAATATATATTATTATATTATCCTCATTTTACATTTAAACATGTATATGGAAAAGACATGAAATTCAATAAATTAGTATTAAATTGTATTTTATTTATTCCAGGATCTATCAAGACAGAATGCATCAAACCGGGCTAAGCAAGTCATCCCACACACTACAGGCTCAAAAAGCTTTTCTATAAGCTGAACGACATTGGTAATCTTTTAATTAGTTTAAATATTTATAAGACAATATTATCTGTTTAATATATTGAATTGTTGATTTATATTTGCTTAATGTAGTCAAAGGGTTTAGGGCATGAAACATCCAGAACTGAACTGTGGTTGGATGTTCACAAGAAATCAGATAGAAGTTTTGTTAATGAGCATGCTAAAGAAGTTGGGGTATGAAGTCAATTTTTTATCATAATAACTTATTATCAGTTTTTACTGTGTTAATATATATTGACATTTGATATATAGGTAAAAATTAAAGAACTATGGGATTCCAATCCTGCCCAGTCCTACTCAGTCTCCCAGGATGACCCGGTTGCTAACTCCTTGGGAAGGAGCATCCTGGGAGAGTGCACGGGATGAGTTTGGGACCCGTACCATTAGAGGTTTTTAGTAGGCCACCGGGGATGGCATCTGCATCTACTACTGAATTTATTCAGCCAATACCCAAAGATTCTAAGAAATAGATTGTTTCTTTATGAAACACAATTCACTAGTAGGGGGATCAGATATCTTCTTTGCAGAAAGAGTTGACTAAAATACGTCAGCAGATGAGCAGATATGCCCCCGGTGGTAGTGCATCGACTGGTGGTATGCAGGTAAATCATAAAAATCAAAATCATTTAGTTTTATAACTTTCATTGGTTTTAATTTTTAATATAAATATGCAACCATATTTAATTTTCAATATAATGTTTTGACAGGTGACAACAAAAAGTGGAGATGAAGGTGGAGAGGGTGATGACGCATCATCATACCATTAGTAGTTGTATTGTTGATGTTTTGAACAAATATGGGAACAATTGGTTTGTATATGTAACATTTCTGGCACATAGTTTCCACCACACATTTTCATGTCCTAAAATTTCCTTGATTTCTCATGTTTCCTTTTGTGCATTTTATTGATATCTGATGTTTCTTTTTATATCTTGATTTCTCGAGTGTGGTATACACCATTCCATTTAGGTCTGTGTTTGAATTGGTAGTAGAGATTTTGGATGACTAGGAGTTAAAACCATTGTTTATGTGTTGAACAAATTGGGTCATTTCATAGTGATCAAGGGGATAGTGTTGTGGACACTTTGGTGAGGCCCATTGTTGATGTGTTGAACAAATTGGGTCATTTCTTGTTAAATATGAAATTATAAATAGTAATGAAAGAGTTCATGTGGTATAGAGTAAGATTTGAAATTCAAGTGGTGTAAAATCCTTATATAAAGTATTCAATGATATCAATCAAAATATGGTGATAAAAAGTGACATTATAACATATAAAGTGGTATCAAATTGAGGATATGAAAGAAGATAGCTTGATGGATACCACTGGAGTTATTAACTTAATTTCTTGTTTCCTATATTAAGTTTTAGCTCATTAGGTTTAAAGGATTTATTTATAACTAATTTCCAAGTTGTAAATTCAATAACTAAAAATCTATAATAAAATGAAGCTATATGTGAAAGAGGTTTTGAGATTAAAAGAAAATTTAGATTTTTTTAAGAGCAGTGATATCGAACACGGAGATATAATGAGGAGTAAAGGATGAGGTTAAACTAATTTTAAACAAAGATAAATGTTTAGTGATAAAATGAAAACTTAGTAGCTGAATACAACCCTCAAGTGGTGAACAGAGTCAAGAGGTTTAGAGGATAATTTACATGCAGTTGTAAGAGATCAAAGGTTCTAAAATAAAATAAAAAAGTAGATGAAGTTTTATCTAGAGTTCCTTCATAGATTGGTACTTTCTTAATATGAAATGGTGTTCAAAGGATGAATTTAGAGTTCTTCCAGTTGGTTATTTATGGTGTGTCTGCCTCTATCATGATGAAAGGACCTAGAGGTCAATTTAAAATGGTTCTTCCTTGGGTGAGGTTATGCTGTAGTTCTTTTTTTATATTTCAAACTTCCTTAATGATATTGATTTAAAGATTTTTAACAATGTATCAGAGGGGTTTTACAGTGGATTGGATTTGGTTTTTGTGGGAAATAACTATGTTTTAGGTTGATTAAGGCACCCCTAATGTGTTTTAGGTTACCATATTCTTTTTCTTCTTCATTACACAATAGGAATCATATATTTGGTTGAGGTAGAATATTTATAAACTTATCTTCTATCTTTAGGAATAAATTGTTTGACTATCCTACTAAGAAATTTTCAAAGGGTCCTATATTATTCTTTTTATATGTGTTTGGTTATGACTACTTTATTACTCATGGTTATGAGGAATGGGAACATGGGGGAACACTCTTTAAATAAGAACAAACTAAATAAAGATAGTAAACTAGTTAAGAGTAAATTAGAAGGGAAAAGTGAGTCGCTTATACTTTATGGATTTTCATGATATTATTATGCGTTGAATCTTATTGATTGATAATTGATGATATGGATTACTTATTGTTTTTAACATTTAAGAAACTCTCAACCATTATAATAAGATAATTTTTTAATGATGGTAGTAAAAAGAATTTTTTTGGAAACTAGAATATAATAATTTATATTACTATTGATCATTGAGGTTTAATGTTGTACTTGTTGTTTTCTAGACTTCCATTGATTTGGGGTGAACTTTTTTGGGTTTAATTGGTGAGTCTAAGAATGGATTTTTGTGTGTTTTTTTCCTTTTGTACCCCTTATTAAACATTTATAAACTGGTTTATGGGTTAAAAGTGTAAGCTGGAACTAGGGAATCTGGTGTCAATAAAATTAGTGACTAATGGTGAAATTGAATATGAAATGAATCAATGGGGAATTTTATGTGAATATGATAATGGGATGGTTATGACTTGGTATTGGATGGAATTAAATAAGTAATGAATTGTTAATAATCTTTGATGATTGAAATGTATTAACTTCATTGAAACGAATGTGTTGAAAGATAAATAAATGGATTGAAGTGGGATGATGGATTATGAATGGTATGGAATGGGTAAATTAATGGAATAATAATATTAATGAGGCTGGTAAATAGTAAATAATGAGATTTGAAAATGATGTAAAAAATGTAAAGTTTTTGATTGTGTGGTTTTCTTCTCTTGTGGATTTGGTTATGCTACCAGTGATGATTTTTTTTGTCGAAAGTGATGTTTTGGTGTGTGATTGTCATGTTGTTATTTTTGATATTGAGGAAGTGATTGTGGGAATGTGATGTAGTGAAGGAGGAGGGCTAGTGAAAAGTTATGGGCTATAATATATCTCAGTTGGTTTATATTCAAGGGTTTTGATAGCTTGAAGTAGGAATTTTGATGCTGGATCTAATGGCTTAAAGTTATAAGAATGAAATATACCGCTGACTAAATAATATAGTGGTGATGATGATACATGATGTGGGTTATGAATGGTAGGAGGAGGGCTATAATGTATCTCAGTTGGTTTATTTTTTTGGTTTGATTTGTTTTTCAGGGTAGTGGTGTAGCGGAAGTAATTTTTTTTTCTGGTCAGCTTTTCACAGCAGTTTTAACCGCCGCGACATGTATATTGGCGGTGGTTTAAACCGCATCTAAATGGTAAAAACCTCCTATACATAGTCACATTGTAGCTGCCTCATTTCTTGGCGGTTCCCGTGACTTCAGTGGTGGTTTTACGGCCACTGGATTTGAGATTATTCATGGAGGTTAGAACCACTGCGAATAAAGTGATATCCAGGGCTCGTAAAAACCACTGCTAAATTGAGAAAAACCACCGCAAAATGAGGCAGCAGCGACGTTTTCCTTAAACCGCCGCTAAACGGAAATAACTACCGCTAATATATTGGTGACTCCGTATTAGGCAGATGTTTCTGTAAACTGCCGCCAAACCATGTAGCGGCGGTTTAAACCGCCGCTAAATGCAAAAAAAAAACCGCCGCTAAACGGCGATTCTCTTGTAGTGTAAGCTCTGTCAGGCTCACCAGTGAGCTATAATGGGGGCTCAAACCTTCATATAAGATATATCAGGATCACCCATTTCATATAATTCTCAAGTAAAATTTAATGAATAAAACAATCTCATCACAAAACCCTTCTTTAACAACAATTTTTTTTATTAAAATGTGAGAGAAAGGTCATACAGAAAAAACAACAAGAAATATGAATGAAAGGGAGTTAGGGAGGTCTAAAATAGTGCAAACCAAGAGCATCCACCCGAACAAGATCAACACATTATGAAGGTAGACTGCTCATATTGGGGAAAATAATCTGAGGATCATTTTGATCACCCTTGGAGGCTAAAACATCTGCCACTTTATTGCCTTCACGCCATGTATGTTGGACAACCGCACCATTAGGAATGTAACAGATAAACCTATGAATGTAATAATCAATAGACCATGGGGTATTTGTCTTGCACTGTATAGAATTATAAATCACTATAGAGTCTATTTCAATCAAGGATGGAGACAAATTGAAACCACTATAGATTTAAAGCCCCTCAAGAAGAGCCTTAGCATCCGCTCTAATAGAGTCTCCTTGCCCGAAGAAGCTACTGAAATCAGTGATAACAGAACCGTTGTTATCTCGGATGACTCCCCCTCCACGCATCATACCAAGAGCACACGATCCATCAAAATTTAGCTTATATCCACTAGTAGGTGGGTTCCAACTTACCCATTTGACATGTTTCAGTCTACCATTTGCTTCCTGAATAGAAGAAGATATTATAGCAGTGAAAAACATTGTCAGGATTTTACTTTCGTTTCCTTGCTTTATCAAAAATCCCAACTCCACTTCCAAGAATTTGAACCGGACTTGTATGGAAAGCAAGGAGCTCTGATTACCTTTATGACAGGCTTTATTCATAGTGCTCCATAAAGTTCAGCAACCCGCAACCATTAGCACAGACCGGGCCTTTCACTCATGCTCGTTCAAGCCAACAACGATAGAGTCGTTAAGAAGGAAATCAAAACCAGATTCATGATTAATTTCAATAACAATGAGGCTACCCAGGAAGTTTCGAACCGTTGTAGCCCATTCACCCACCAAAAATAAATGCTTCACCATTTCCAAACTTGCGGACCTACAATACCAACATTTCAACACTATCTGAATACCCCTCCTACAGACAAGGTCATCCATCAGAATATAGTTGTTATAAATCCTCCACAGAAGTAAATTGTATTTGAAAGGAAACTATTTACACCAATATTCATTCATAACATTTTTTCCACCATTTGGAGAAGTCAGAGTCATTCTGTAACTCTTAGCCGAGAAGACCCCCGCGGGAGAATTTGTAAAAACCAGACGATCAACACTTACAGTGAGGTCGATGCTGTCAAAAATTTCCTGTTTCTTCTTATTAAGAATGGAATGAATGAAATCTAGATAAATACTTGCTTAGGAAAAGTCATATTTGGCGTATGAAAATAAGGAAAGCCAATGATCAAACTAGACTAATTACTATACCAAAAATTGATATAACCCCTTTCCACGATCCACCAGGAATACAAATTGAGAGTCGGAATGTGCTCACAAAGAGACCTGCTTAGCCAAGAGATATTACCCCTTGGGACATCCAGGTTAGTCTCATATTTCAGTCTAATAAACTTACTCCATAAGGTATCACCTTCAAGGACTTCCTAGACCAACTTTTCTTGAAGACAGTGCATAGATCCTTCCACACTGCGAATATTAATACCCCCATTATTCACCGGCCTAGCCATTTTTTTCCAAGACGCCCAGTGGTATCTTCCTTCCCCATGAGAATCCCAGATAAAATATGTCAATGTCCTTTCAATATTTCTAAAAACCTCCTTAGGAACTTTGAGAACTGAAATAATGTGCATAGGGATTGAAGATAGAACACAATTAACCAGGGTAATACGACCACCAAAAGACAGAAAACTGTTCTTCCAATTGTTGATCTTGCTGATAATTTTATTAAAAATCCCTTCACAGTGTCTAATTCTCAATCTACCAGGAGATAAGGGAGCTCCAAGATATTCCAAAGGAAACTGGTTTCTCTTGATACCCATAACTTCTTCCATTTTTCTTATCCGCCTTTATGAACATGACCGTGGAAAATACAGATTACTCTTATCATAATTAATTTTCTCACCACTCCATTTACTATACTCTTCCAATTTTTTTTTAAGATTTCTAATAGATCTACATCCTCCATTAATGAAAAAGATCATGTCATCCACATAGAGCAGGTGAGATATTCCATTGGTCTGATTCTTGCATTTAAAAGTTTGAATGTATCCATTGCTGATCTTGTTATCCAGGAGTTTACTAAGGGGGTCCTGAATCATAATAAAAAGACTAGGAGAAAGAGGATCACCTTGTTTAAGGCCCCTAACAGATATGAAGAAACGAGTTCTCTTACCCATCAGTGATATTGAGAACTAGGGAGAGATAAAGCGTATGAAAAATAATCCCCACACCCAATTGGAAAAACCCATACAAGCTATAACCTTGAGAATAAACCCCCATTCTATCATATCATAAGCTTTATCTATATCAATCTGAATAGACACGTTCGAACCATGAATTTTTTTTTTGATATCCACAAGAATTTCCTGAGCAATACCAATGGATAATTGTGGGACCTTCCTTTAATAAAGACATGTTGTTCATTGGCCACCCAATCTTTCAGGAATCTTCCACTCGCCTGTTAAGAATAGTAGCCAGGATTCTATAAGAAACATTACACATACTTATTGGCTGAAATTGATTGAAAGATGACATGTCTTTTACTTTTGGAATCAGAAGTAGAACAGTTGCACATACCACCCTTGGAAGAGGCCCTCCATGGAAGAAATCCTGAATCGATTCAATCAAATCCTTTTTAATTAGATCCCAAGAGACCACATAGAAAGATGCAGGGAAACTATCAGGGCCGGGAGAACTATTCTGGTTGAGAGACTTAATAGATTCAAATATTTCTTTCTCCTTAGGAATGTCCCTCAAAAAATCATTGACAACATTGGATACCACATGAGGAATACCGTCAAAGAGCCCAGATAGACCATGAGGATAACCATCCTGCATACTTGGATTAACATCAACAAGAAAATATTTAAAATAGTTTTCAGCCATACCTCCAATAATATCTAGATCATTAGAAAAGGTTCCATTTTCCATGTGAATATTTGGTATGATCCCTCTCCTTTTCTATTTGATACATGCCCAAAAGAGTGCGGTATTTTTATCCCCTTATTTAAGCTAGGTGGCCCTAGATTTGTCTCAAACAACCCTTTATTTTTCAAGAAGAATTTCATTAAGGCGTTCCTTCTTATTAACAAGGTTAAAAAAAAACTCTTCATCCCAATCATCTTCAAGATTAGATTCGATGCACTCAATTTTATTTTTAAGATTATCCAGATCTGCAAAATAGTTTGGTTGCTGTTTATACGAGTTTTGAATATCCTCTTTCAAACATCTGAGCTTGTTTTGGAATCTAGTACAAGATCTCCCATGTATTGGTTTACACCGTGAATTTTTTTCCACTTCATGATACGTCTGATAATCACCCCACTACTAAGAATATAAGAAACGATCCCTGTCTGCCCTGCTAATAACCATTCATAAGATTAAAGGAGAATGATCTAAAATGGCTCAAACAAGATGATTAAATATAGCATCCGGAAAGCCAGAAACAGCTTTAAGATTGCCTAGAATACGATCTAGCCGACACCAGGTTCGACGCCTGCCTTTTTGGTTGTTACACCATGTATATTTGTCTTCTGTGTAGCCCGAATCCAAAAGGCCATCCTTGGCCAGAAATGAGACAAAATCTTGATGATCTATCCATGGATAAGCACATCCTCCTTTCTTCTCTAAATCATCCATTATGGTGTTAAAATTTCCCCCCACAAACCAAGACAACTCATCTGCATTGAAGGATTCCAAGTCTGACCATAAGATCTCCCTTTCTCTCCGATCACATTTCGCATAAACAAAGGTGAATAAAATACACTGCCCTCCATAACTGAATTTAGTCATGATATGTTATTCCAAGACATTAACTCTATCAACATTAATAGAGGAATCCCAAAAGATCCAAATATGGTGATTCAAAAGGTTCCCATGCAAATAGGAACATAAACCAATCCTTCGAGAGAAAACCTCTATTCTGGAATTGTTCTGCTTTGGTTCAAGAACATCCAATAGAGAAATATTATTCTGTCTAATTTAACTAGATAAATAATCAGTCTTAACCCGTTCCCCAAGACCACGTGCATTCCATATCATTGTATAGATCATTTGGAACCAATTTGCCTGGTTTTGGCCCCGGGTGAAAGAGAACTCACGATTAAAGGAGATGAACCTGACATCTTGCATCTTGATTTGGATATTGAACATACTCCATTTGAGGCTGAAGGGGAAGATGTGAAACATAGGTCCTCAATCTTTTGTTCATGTTGTAAGATGCTGGAACTATTTAAGATAGGGATTGGGGAAGCCATGACCAATTCTGTTTCCCAAACAGGAAGACTTGCAGAAGAAACCTCTGAAACAGGAATTGGCTTGATAACTTCATGATGCTGTGGTGAGTCCCCAAACCTAGTCCTGGAATTCCCCAGTCTTGTAGAAAAGTGAGAAATATTCGAATCAACCATCTCTGACGTGGGAAATAATGGATATCTACATTAACCGAGGGAGAATCCAAGATTCCATGCACAAAACATAAAGAACTGGATGATGTTGACGAAGGTTGGATGCAAGTAAGCAGACCAGATAACGAGATTAAATATGGAGGGACCTTTAGGTTCAAATGGTTTGGAAAATGATCTAAGGACACATGGACAAGATCCATACAGGAAGGGGAAGGAGGACCCGTCCACCTCCTATCTGACATGACAGGAATAATGGATTTATTTTACTTTTAAAAACATTAATTATTATAGAGGAATAAAAGTATCAAATAATGGTTATAGTGGATGAGAATTCGTTTTCACCGTATATGTTAAAAAACATTCATTTTTTCATTTTGTAAAGAAAGTAAAACAATTTGTATAAAAAGATTCTATTTTGAAAAATTTGAATGAAATTGAAGATAGAAATAAAATGTCTTGTATAATAATTTTACATCTATATAAATAAATATTTAAATTAATATCATGAAGAAAATATTTGATAATTAAATACTTAAATGTTCAAGGTGTCCCATACTACTTTGAACATTTAAATCTTAATATCCATGAATTAATAAATTTACCAAGACAATAAACAAAATTACTATAGATAAAATATGGATATTAAATGTCATAGTGATTTTATATAAAACATATAAAAGAATAAAGGTTCATATAATCAAGAAATTCCTCAATGAAAGGAGATTGAGATGAAATCCCTTACCTCGAGTCTGAATCATCACATACGTTCTTTATCTTCCTCTTAATCGGGTAATATATTTTGGGTAATACAAACATGATTCTTTGGGAGGCTTTCTTCTCTAAGGTAGGCATTAAGGAAGAGGGGAGGGATTCTAGGAAGAGGTTTGGGAATGTCTTGAACTAAAGAAATGGTTCTTGAAGTGTGAGTATTAGAGAAGAGATGCTACCTTTTTATAGGAGTGGGAAGGGGCACCCTTGAAAAATCTTAAATTATTAAATTAATATTTTTTTTTATTAAAATGGATCTGAATTGAGATATTTCGAAGATAAGATAATGATAGTTCAAAATACTCTCATCCAATAATTTTTAGACATGTATTAATTTTATTTTAAACATTATCTTTTCAGTTTACAATTAATTATTCAGTTTAAATTTTAATTGTGGTAACAACATTTTAATTATTAAGAGCTCATTAATTTTACTTATATGTTGTAAATTTACCATAATTGGACACTTAATGAACTTTTAGAACTTATAGTAGTCAATTTATGATTTTAAAATATTTTTATGTTTTTTAAATAATTTAATAAATTACTATTTTTTTAAAACATAAATTGTGTCAATTTTTACCCTTTTCATTTTATTGAATTTAAATAAAATTTAAATAGAGAGATAAGTTAAAAAAACAATTTAATAGTCTTATAATATGTCATATTAACCAATAAAAATTGTTTATTACATAAATTATGTCAAATAATATGTATTTTAATATTTATAATAACATTTATTTGATTCCCTCATTAATAATGAAATCACTGCATAATCATTGTGTGATAATTAAATTTAATTATTTAATGTCTAAAAATTATAAATAAAACACCATGATGTAATAAATATTTTTATATTTCTAATGAATATTTATTTTTTAAGATATAACTTATATAAATCCATATTAAAATTGTTATAGTAAGAAGATATATATTTATAACATATTTTCCTTCACTTTAAATTTAAAGTTATAAGTGTCATAATCACACCTAAGTGGCTTCTAGAGGCTAAATTTTCATCCCAAGGGGTTTCTTGGTCAGACATATCTCATATAATAGGATTAAAACAAGTGTTAGGGTAGTTTTATATTATTATGATATTATTTTTACCCTTATTTACCAGATTTATTCTTTAACCATGGTAAATAAAAACAATTACTAAAGTTACTATTCATCATGTACAAAAATAAAAGGGAAGTATTTACATAATTTTTAACTTATGATTCCAAATATAGAATAAAATTTTACAAATTCAAAACACATAATTTGTAGTAAGTAATTTAAAATTAATTCTAGTTGTCAAAATGAGAAAATGCGTTTTTAAAAGCAAAAACCATCAAAAGATTGACTTGTGTTTATATAAAATTTCATTGTGAAATTACCTACAATGACCAAAATTAAATTAAATGATAAAAACTAAATCCAATTAAACTTTAAAACCAATTAAAAATTGAATCTAACTATATAAAAAAATTAGATGAAAAGACAGTTCTGAATTAAAATGTAGTATTTTTCTATATTCATTAAAAAATGAATTTTATCTGAAAAATACCAAAATTTAAGCAAAGTAAATTTTTATATCCCACTTCTAAAGAAGATATTTATTTTTTCAAATAGAATATATAAAATTTTCAAAAACAATATTTAAAAATTGTTCTCCATCAAAAGGTGGTAAAACCTCCTTTTAAAAATATTAGAGTATTTTATGCTGAAAATTGGATTTATTCTCATTTTAATCCTCTAAAATTTGTTGGATGAAAGTAAAAACTTTTAATAAGCATGTGTAAACATAATATAGTTAGTTTTTTTCATTCTTTCCAAAATAAAAGCTAGGTGTTTACTATCATTTGAAATAATTATATTAATATTGTATTATTTTTTTGTATAACTCAGTCTTGTGTGCTACATAAGATTTCAGAGAAACCCATTGTTTCATGTTAGGTATTCCATCATACATAGTGTCCCCTTTAATCTAAAATTAATATCTAATTCATAAATATTAATAGATATGAAAGAGTTTTATTCTATAATTACGTTGGATGTTACAATATACATAGTTTACCATGCACCTGTGATCATCCATTGAGTGAAAGGTTGAATAGAAGACAACCACCGATGACTCCATTGGATCGTTATCATTGAGAAATAGGTTATCACATCCTTTCATTATGCTAATAAAATATGAGCTTCTAGTGAATGTTCTACTACTGACTTCTTTCTAGCTTCTACAGTCCCTTTATAGAATTACATTATTCCTATGATGATAGCTGATGAGACCTAGAATATTCAAATTTCTTTAGTTAATCTCCCTTTATTTTTCTTCTAGTAATCAATGATTTCTTATCCGAGGTGAGTATCCCCTTAATTCAATATTTAGTGTATTATCGAAAGGTAATTGGACCTCCATTGTCTAGATTTACTCATTGAGAATTGAATTCTAGACATCCTCAAATACGAGATTGGTATTTATATTAGAATAAATGACCCTAATAACCATTCCATCCCATGAATCTGGTAGTAATGATAATAAATTAATTTCCCACACATATTTTGTGAGAGTAACCTTCACCACTTAAAAATTCCTCCAGATAATTTTAAAACCATTCACTTGATTTTATGGTAACCTAACTTACGATAACATCATGTTTAATAATAATCACATAATTTTTTTTAGTGTTGTAGGGTTTTCATACATGTCCATCTAGGCTGCTATCATTTCATCTACAATATTCTTATCCTAAACGTTGAAGGGAAAATTTTGTGCCAACAAAATCCTCACCAATATGAGTGTTTTTCCATATATTTTTTCCCATTAAACATTTTATATATTGTCTTTCTTAATTTCACTTAATGGAATTTCTGCATTCTTTTGGATGAGATTATCTTCCATCTATATCCCCTAGAAACCAAAGTAGTTTCTATTGAACTTTTCAATTCAAACCTTTAATTATTATAACATCATATTTTTTAAAGACCATAATCCTAACTAAAATCAACATAATTATAATTAAATTCTGAATGCTACCTGAGCTACTGAGTGTGCACAACCCAGATTTGGTACCACTTATTGGGAAGATACCATTTGTGAAATCACCAGATGATCAAACATGAGTTCATCAGAAGATCACTTAAACTAGTGGTCTAACTCTATAGAATTCAAACCACTAGAACTTACCATGCCTAAGACTTCTAATATTAGGAAGTTTATTATACCCTAATCACTTTAACCAAGGTACATCCCTCACACTCTCGTTTCTAACAACTCAACAAAATATTCATGAAAAGAAGAAAAAAGAAAAGTAAAGAGGAAGCATGAAGATTATGTGGTTCTTATTTTCATTCTATATCTATGGGAGAACACTACTTAATCATTATTTATCAAAATGTAAAAGGATTATAATGAATATATAAAAAGATCTAGTAATTAAACTAATTCATAATCATTTATCATTAAATTTAATTGAGTATTTAGTCCCACATATATTTTATAAAGGTATATAATTGGTTGAACAGTTTTCACTACCATCCATGATTCACAATCAACCCTCTATTGGAATTTGTTCAATCCTATAATTTTCTCTAGCCAGAATTAAATTAAATACTACAATTAATATACCATAAATAACTCCATATGCAGTTAACTAATTCTATAAGAACTCATCCCCTGGTAAACATAGAATATCTTGCAGTTCCCATAAGAAGATCAAAATATTCCAAAAAACAAACCCCGATGCTGAAGTCAACTACTGAAGCTGCCCTGAAAAGAGAAAAGACTCTACCATAGTTCCATTTTCTAGTAAACTAAATCCAATAAATTGAAGAAGGTTTCACAATCCAAATAAGATTATATCATCTGAAAAATATTTAAAAGTTACAGAAATATAACTAGATATATATTTTGAAATCTATTACATGAATTTATCTTGGAAAGAACATGAATCATCACATGATTCACTGGGGTAAGTTTCAACTATATCATTAATGGTTATGATAAAACTAATGTAACCATGATTTTAACATTTAGAAGTTGACTTTTATTTCTCTTTTGAAAAGAGAGACACCTTCTTTTCCATATTCATATCTTTCTTTATTTTTTGTTCTATAAAGTACTAAAACAGATATACGTATGATAAAAAATTGATACATCTTATCCAAGTCAAGACTTCTTCATAAATTTATAATGATAAAATAAAAATTCTATAATATATAAATCTTGATATGTTGATATTATAACCATAGGTTTAACAAATGTTTTGATATTAATTTCTTCCACCAGTATTGGTGTAACCACCCTAGGGGGGGGGGTGAATAAGTGTGACCCACTTTTATCACAAATTAAAACTTTTACCCTCTCTTTCCTATGCACATATTCAATGATAGATCTATCAAATTTTTCTCTAATTTAGTTTTTATTAATGAAATATAAATTGGAAAGTGACATAAAAATGCACACCGTGATTTTTTAATGAGTTTTGACTCTAATAAGAATGACTACATCCTCAGTTTATGGTGGTTGTTATCCCACTCACAAACAAATCCTCTTTTATTATCATGATGATTCCTAATAAAGTAAACATTCTTGGACCCATACACCTAGAACCAACCAGGTATAATGAATGCACCAACATATTGATATCAAAATTTATCACCAACTAGTAATTACTTTACAAATACTAGTTTTGGATATCTTCTCAATGAATAATGATCAGAAGGAAACAAAAAGTTACTTTGGGATTAAAATAGATATGATCTTATTACTTCTTGTGAAACAATCTCAAGGATTTCTTATAATTCTTGAGACCTTATGATATAAATATATCATAAGGTTTCCTTCTTAATCACACCTTATGATATAAGGAATCATAAGCTTCATTCTTTATGATATAGAGATATTGTTGGTCGGGATCCATATTTCCTATTATTTTTCTAGTAATATCTTTAGTATATAGTAGAATAATATATATATATATATATATATATATATTATTATTCTTCATTGGCCAAGAATCTACATCTCATAATAGCGTCATATCTATTTATTCATCTAAATAATGAAAATATAGGTTGATCATAGTTCCAGAACTCTCTTTCCAATATCTATTATTTTCTACTCCTTTTACTCTTCATATTTTCATATTATCACATAGATATTGTTTTCAAGCATTTAATATGAATACTAATTAATATTGGAAATTTAAGTCTCCATTATTTACAGAATTAAAAACTCATTAAAATTGATAAAATATATTATCTTTAAATCCTCTTGACTTCTTGTTGTTTATTCTCCATGAAATATCCAAAATTATAATGGATTTCTATATCCATGATACCTATATTATTAACCCCACATATTCATGATAACATGAAATAAAATATATCATGTTTTTATGAACTTCCTCATAACTTGGTATTATTTTGATATTTTTATGGTTGTGTTGTGGAACCTCATGTCATGGTGTGAACCAATATATAATATCATTCTAGTGTAGTGCCAAGAACTATCATCTTATTATCAAGAAATTAATCTCTCTCATAAAATTATCTTCATTATTCACCAAGACATGACCTTATACTCATATCATTAAAACCATTTTCAAATCACTTACCCCATATATAGTTCAATCATAACTAATAACCATTGGAATCATAGTACTTAAGTAACTAAATGTTAGAAAAACATTGTCACAATTAATCTTTTCTTGATTCATTATTATAACCAAAATCATTATATTTAAATCATTGAATAATTGATCAATAATAATCTAAATTAAATATTCCTTCAAAATATTCCATCCTGGAAATATCACATTTTTGGAAATAAAATGATCTCTACATACTGTGTTGGGAACCATTACATTTTCCTTGAAAATTCCCTTATATATCACATGGAAACTCCATTAATTTTCAAATTATTATTAAGAATTACACTTACATATCGAATATTGACCCTTATGTATCATAGGAAAAATCGATACTTTTTTTAAATTCACAGTCTGAATGAATATTAATTATCATATACTTAACCTATATATTCAAGGACTTTTCCATTTTCCACTTCCTTATTAGGGTGACCTTTACATATCAAAAAATAAGCTTTACACATTAGGACATTGAACTTTACATATTTAGGAGTTTTCTTTTCAGCATTATACTCAAGGTGGCCTTTATATATTAGGAAGTTACCTTTAAATATTACATTGAATCTAGAGTCTTTTTTAATTTATGAGTGTAATTTCAAAGTGAATCTTACATATCAAGTACTTTTACATTTTTTATAAATCTATAGTATGAAAAGTCTCTTATGTTTTGAGTACTTTGTCAAATATCCAATAATCCGAAACTCAGAATATCACCCGCCTTCTCTAGAATTCTTCACAACATCTCAAACTCTTCCAATAACTTTGAAATAACTTCAAATTAACTTCAATAGTCACAATAATAACATTAAATATTTATACATAATATGAAGGCTTTCTTAGAGTATTTTAATGGTATTCCACTACCTCTATAATATTAGTTCTTCCTCAAGCATCATCTATGAATATTTTCATATGATAGGGAACTCTTCACGATTGATAACTAAAATGATGAAACACCACATTTATCTTTCTAAATACTAATCAATTAGCTTCCAATTATTATTTATAGACATATAATATACAATAATTACCATACTCTATAGAAATATTATCATCTCATGTTCTACTCAATCAAAGTGAATATAAAAATATTCCATACTAATATTATAATATGAGCATACAGAATAACTTTAAACTTGAAGAATAAGAATAAAAATCATCTTCAACCATACTTGATTTTTTTAAATAATATTTTACATTCAATATTAGTAGTAAATCAATAAATAACCTCTTCCATGTGAATAGATCTACAAACACATCTCCAGTGGTATACACTTCCAAGATCCAAGGCATTTCTTCAATCTACATTAAATGTTCATAAATCAACATATATTAAGATCTTGATCATGTAATTAATTCCTTATTATCATTAATAAGCCTGGGTACTCCAAAATATCACCAATTTGTTCTCTTTTAAAACATATTTACATCATTATTATTACCTTTATGATTATGGATAATAAATACAACTAAACACCAAGTGGATTAAATAGTAATACTATGAATTGAAGAAATAAAAATTCTCATATTCAAGAATATTAACTAATAAAATGGATTTACTAATACCATGATATATACATATCATTTTATTGAATTTCATAGGATTGAAAATGTATATACAATTTTTCAATATGTTTTTCGTTATATTAAATATTTTTATGCATTTTTTACCAAAATATGATGAATATGAGTCAAAAATGGTTTAATGCTAATCATATGACTAGAGAGTATGAGGAAAGTGTCAAATAGTTCAACAAATTTGAAATAAAAACTTCAAAGAATCCTTCTCAAATCATATTTCCATGACTAAATTGTTTTTATTTAAAGTGAATTGGTCTAGCTAAATTAGAAGAACATGTGATCCATTATAGAATTGATTAGAGATTTAAATGTTGTACCAAATATGGGGAAGTAAATATATCTAGAAGGTTGAATAAAAAACTTTTTATAAATCATTATTTATTGGTACATATGTATATAATGGTATATATTATATTGATGAAATGACAAAGATGGTTGAAGATGAATCGATAGATTATCCAAAAATGTTTGATAAATTTAAGAATTATACAGATATGTTGTTATTTGATGGTTATATAAAATATACAACACTATTATGCGTATAAAAACTATAAAACGTGAAATAAAACCATATATGGAGTTATAATAGTTTTAAAGAACTTCTTTCTCTGTTGAATGATATTTTTCCAGACAAATATGATCTTACTTGTCGAATATACGATGCTAATTTTTTTTTATGTTTAATGGTTATGAGATTTAAAAAAATAAATCTATTATCTAATGACTATATAAGTTACACCCCAAGATTTTTTGAAATATTTTTTCAAATAAATTTAAACTTTTTGATGTTTTTTACACACACCACCTAGTTTAGCTTACATTATACGCAACACTTAGTTTTAACGAAACACAATTTACAATTAAAATATTATTATTTATTACATAGTTATTGGAATGGTGGGTATGAATAGGATTAAATAAATCATGAAAATATATGGTATACACATGTATATATAATTAATTCTTTGGTGACCAATTAAATAAAAATTAAAATAAAAACCATTTAAAAATAAAGGAATTTTTTTTCTGAAAAACTATTTTAATGCACACAAACTTGTTTTATCCTAATAAATTTAATAAATAACTTTTATTTGATGATTTTAATGAATTTTTTTTATTAAATATTCTATATGATGTTTAAAATTTAACTTATTTGTTTTATATATAAGATATAATAATAAAACCAATTTTATACTTTAAAACTATACTTTTCTAAAAATCAGTTTTATCACCTTTTGCGCACTTATTTATAAATTATGTTTTTACAAATTTAGAAAATATATTTTAAATAATGATATTTATTTTTGAATCCAAATTTTAAAAATTATCCTGGAGTTAATTTTTTATAATTTCCTAAAATGATAAATTTTTCGATGATTAGTAAAAAATACTAGTTTTTATTAAGAATTGTCATTTCTGTTAATGAATTTAAAAACATTAAAATTATTTTAATATGGTTTTAAAATTAAAATTATTTATATTTTTATAAAATTTATGTTATTGGAATCAATTTCATATTGAATTTTGATATAAAAACTTTTTAAACTTTTAAATAGTTTCTCTTTGCAAAACAGCTTTTTCGTTATGTGTGGGAGTTTAATTTTAAATTAAAAATTTCCACTTATGTCAATTTAATTTGAAAAAATGGATTCCATAATTTAAATTATAATAATTAATATTATATAATAAGATAAACATATTTTTAAATCATATTGAAAAGTAAAAATAGTAAAAATTAATTATCACGGTGAAGATGAAAATAGGTTTATCGGGGTATTAAACTAATAGGATAAGGGGTAAAAACACCTATAAATTTGTAAAAAAATAATTTAATGGACATATTTAGACCATATAATATATAAGGTTTTATAATGGCCTATTTTGGATACTTTTTTCATGTGAATAAAGTGGGTACACCTATTTATTTTTGAAAATTATAAGTGTGCCACTCACATCACTTTTAAAAGGCCACCCCTATACTCTCCTATTAACACTTCCAAAACCTATTGGTTAGGCGAAGAACGACCCAAATAAATTAATTACTTCAAAAAAATCATGCTAAAATCATTATTTTGTTCATAAATCCATCCAATGAATCCTTTTTGTGAAAACCAAAAGTTGTATGGAGAAGAGGTAACATCCCTAACAAGGCGTATTATTTTATTTATTACTCTGAATTATTAAATTATTATTAAAAAATGATGATATAAAAACCTAATTGTACTTAATATTCTAATATGTTATTATTTTATTTCTGTGTAATAAATATTTCTCCTCTTATATCAAATGGGTTACAAAATCATTATTCGTGTGTATGGCAGACTACCGCCTCACAAACTAATATTATTCCTTCTACATCAAAACATTTCAGGAATGGATATAATGATAGATTTATTGTTTATATATATATGATATTCATTATATTATTATTCTCTTAGAATTATTATATCACATATTCCTTCTTACTTCCCATTTAATGGAAATATGATAACATTGTTTGTGTGTACGACAGACTACCGCCTCATGAAGCGATGTGATTTGTTCTTCACATATGATTTACATGGAAATTAATAAGAAAATATTTAAATAAAATCCTTTTATATATATGAAGTAATAATGATTCTATAAAGTTTATATATTATTTACTTTTCTTTCATTTCACCCGTTAAGAAAATGGAAACAACGTTATAGTATACGTACGACCTACCGTCTCCATGAACAATGTATATTATTTTCTATCTATAACTTATATGAATTAATATAAATAGATATATACTAAAATTATATGATATTTATATCATGGGTAATATTATGGATATTATGGAACCATGATCAAAGTAAGAGGACCCAAAATAACAAATCAAAACATGCACGAAAAATAAATTAGTTATTACCCAAACATGAATTACACATGGAATTATTAATAAATGGGTAATAAAAGATCATGAGTGAATAATATATGGTATGATATATACATTTTTAGTTTTTTAATATATTTATAACAAACATATATTTATTATATAGGAGTATTTAAGGTGTACGAAGGAAGTGGAGACTTTTGGTAAGGGATTTCTGTCACACTTTAATTTATGTAAGACACATACCAGATTCACCACGTGTTTCTTTTATATGGTGTAAATAATTTTTATAAATGTATGTTTTTATTTTTATCATAAAAATTATTGGTATTTACATATTCATTTTAGGATATATCTTTCATTGTATTTACAACATGAATGTTACCAAAGTGGAAAGGGTTTTATGATAAAATCTCATTGTTTATCTGGATTGTTTATATTTGTTCTTCCAATTTTGAAATAATATGATACAAATATAAATAAAATCATTAAATTTATTTTCCTATGGTTTTTTAGGAGAATAAATTGTTTCCCTTAATTTTCCTCTCTTTTTGTACTCTAGAGTTCAAAATAATGGTTTTAAATTAAATCTGAATTTATTTCTCTCTTTGGACAAAAATTTCCTTTATTATAAAATCATGTTTTCTAAAAGGTTATAAAAAATGTTTTTAAATCATTATAATTATTTATTAAAGAAATTTTTATCCAAGTTTGGTATTTTTAATTTTTTTTGAAAGTAATATTCATGTCGTTTTCCAAACAATTCCCATTTTGCCTTTACCAAATATGCGAAATGAATATTTGTTTTAACATGTACAACACGAATGGTATTTTCTACCCTAATGAAAAAATAATTGTTTCAAATATTTACTTATAAGTGTAAAAGTGTATTTTCAAAGAAAATGAATTCCAAAATCTTTTTTGAATTTTTATTTTTAAAAAGTGATTTTTAAAATGGGAAAGATATTTTCCCTAAGAAAATTTTAAAATATTTTTAAACATTCATTTATTATTTTCAAAGTTTATTTTAAAATAAAATAATTTAAATTTTTTTTTATTAATTTTTAGTTTTAAAATAGATTTCCAAAATGGAAAGGATATTATCCAAAAAAAAAAATTTTAAAAAATTTTAAAGCTTCCTTTATAAGTTTCAAAGTTTATTTTCAAAGAAAAGGATTTCCAAAATGTTTTATGATTTTTTAGTTTTAAAAATAGATTTTAACAATTGAAAGGATATTTTATTCAAGAAATGTTTTAAAATATTTTTAATGATTTCTTTATAATTTTATAAGTTTATTTTTAAATAAAAGGTTTTTGAAAATATTTTATGTTTTAAAAATCATTTTTAAAAGTTCAAAGGATATATTCCTCAAGAAATATTCCAAGTGATATCTCAAAATCATTTTCCATCTCAGATGACATCCTTTGATGCTACTTATTCTTTACTAAGGATAAGATTTAATGATATTTTCCTTATTATTTACCTGGATGGTTAAGGTTTATCTTATTGAAATGTTGATGATACCCATTTATTTTTCATGGGTTATTATATAGGGAAGTGTTTAAATGTTTATGAAAATATTTTTCTTTAAATAGGTTATGATGTGATTATATGATGAATATGTAATCATATTCTGGAAAACATAAGTATAGTTTTCATTATTAGTTGGGTGATACCTATATCTCACTCGAATGCAATGGGTAAATCTTTATATGTCAGCAGATAATAATGGGTAATAAGACAATGGGATTTCCACACTATGGGAAATGGGTGAGTCTCAATCCACTATGGGAAATATTTGAGTCCTGATACACTATGTGAAACAGGAGCGTCCTGATCCACAATGAGAAATAAGTGATGATTCCTGATCCAATATGTTTATGGTATTAGTAGTTAACCTTTACATATGAAATGGTTTTCTATTTTTATTATGGTTCATTACTTTTATGACACGAGATTATGATTCATTATTTGTTTATGATGATTTATCACTCTTATGGGTGATGTTTTCTGAAATGATAATGTTTTATTCCATGAATCATGTTTATGATCTATCAAAGGATGGTTATGAACTTCATAAGTTATGTTTATAATTATATAACCTTATTAATATCTTATGATTTAATACGATCATAGATTGATATCTCTTATATTTACTATTACTAAGAATCTTAGTTCACCCTTTCTTATGTATCTTTTCCAAGGTTATGATGAAAGGTATTTGGTATGATATGTCTAAGAATGGTTCTAGTTATGAATAACATAGTGGTAGATGGAATATATAACTTATGGAACAATTTTTTATGTGTGTTTGTTTCCAAAGGCACTATGCCTAAATGATTATAGTGTGGATCACTATATTATGTAATGAATATTCATTTGTCAAGATGTAATATTTATGTACGAGATGTATAGGTTATTACAGTTGGTATCAAAGAAATTTTTAGTAAACCTTTATAAATTATGATGATAAAAAATTAGTGAGATTCAAAGAGATATTTATAAAGATATATCTAGGGACGTGTCTTAAGGATAAGTTTAAGCATGAGTCAAAATATACAAAAATCTACTGTAATTTTGGTAAAGGATAGAGTGAGTGGTTTCTAAGAAATTACATTATTATCTTGATACTTAAAGTGGATGTGGATCTCATACAGAGGTACCTAGGGGTAATAACACTGAAAAGGAAACATTGAGTTGGAATCAATCATCACATGGTGTATGAAAATGGTCCTTGATGAACACCTGGTTTGACACTCCTGGTGGATATGTTTTGGAAATTCAAGAACTCTTTAATAACCATCATGAAAGATTTAAATATTAACTATGCATAACCCAGGTTAATCCTAAGGTGTCATATATTTAAAATAAAGTGACATTATTTAGTCATTAAATAAGTTATTTTTCTTGATTATGTGGCTTTACACTATGAATATTATTTCTAAAACTATTATTTTTGGTTTTTGTCAATGGAGGGAACTGGAAGGAAATGCATTAACATTGAATGTGATAGACAATTTTTTGAAGATCAACCAAGTGAGATGATGATTATAGTGAAGTGTATAATGATTATTCCTAATGGGATATCACGATATGTCATCAACAACATGGAATTGAGTGAGAATCCTAACACATAAAATAGGAGGAATATGAAATTTTATGGAAGTTTAAGTGGTAATGAACATAGAGTAAAGAAGATATAGCTTCATACATGTCAAGAAGGTGGGACGAAGAACCTATAAGAGTATATTAAATGGATATTAAGAAGTTTTCTATATAGAAATGATGGTCGTAGAGAAAGGAATTTCCAAGGAATTTGATGTGTTATATGTGAGGAACTTGGGAATTATCCAATTCAATTACCTAAACTAAGGGTTATCCCCTAGACCAAGGAAGGACACATATTATTCCAAATCATTGACATAAAAGGTTTGAAGTGTTAATGTGTTGGAATTCAATAATTATAAATTATATGAGGATTTTTTAGTAAAAAAATTTCATCAAGTATTTTCAAGAATATGTTGAATGGTGCTGATGACCAAGAAAATATTTATTAGTTAGAATCCTTGCCTCACAACACTAAATAAAATAACAAAATTTGTGACTTCTCCATAGGTCTTGAGGAATAAAATGTGATCACAAATGATCTCAAGAAGATTTGAAATTGAAATGTCCTAAGGATAGTGATAGGAACACCAAAGTTTTTAGTTCACAAGTCTAGAAAAATAAATAGAACTTTAGTTATAATTAATGATAGTGTGGAGATTTTTGATAATAGAGAGGATTTTGCTGCTTATGTTGTCTCTTATTATATGAACCAATTTAATGGTCCTAACATGTGCATTGATCTAATGGAAGACCTCATTACCATACTTTTACGTCAGGAGGATAACTCATATATCACCATAATTACTCTTGATTTTGAGATTACTAAATAAGTTTTTGGGATAAATACTATAAGATCTCCTAGATCATATGGGTTCATGTATTATTTCTTTTAGAAATTATGAGAGATTATACATTATCATATTTTCATAATTTTTAGTCATTTTTTAAAGGTGGCCAATTGACATAAGGAATCAATGTTAAATTTCTTTCCCTCATTCTAAAAGTGGATAATGAAAATGGGAACCATCTTTTTTTTTTCATATGGATCTTGTCAAATCTATTTATATAATTTTTGGAAAAATACTATCTAATAGGTTGGCCATCATTGTATATAGGATTGTATCCTCAAATTAATTTAGTTTCATTAAAGGTAAAACTATTCAAGATTGTATTATCACTAATTTTGAATTTAGGAATATGTTTAGGAAATACAATATAGTAGGTAATATTACTCTCAATCTTGATGTTAAAAAGGAAGTTGATACTTTATATTGGGGATTTATTTGCAAGGTTTTATCCAGTTTTGGCTTTTATGAGATCTTTATTAAATTTTTTATAATCATTCTAAGCTTAGCCCAAATTTCAGTGCTCATAAAGGGATCTATTGAGGGGTACCTCACATGATCCAGAGTTGTTAAACAAGGTGACCCAATCTCATCCATTATTTTATCTATTGCTGAATATTATTTGAGTTGGATTTTTCTTATTACAGATGTTACTAAAAAATTCAAACCCATTAGAGATGACATACATATTACGACCACCACTCATTTATTGTATGGTGATGATATTATTATTTTCACTCAAAGTGATAAAAGAAATTTGAAGAACATTAATAATTTTATATTTCATTATGAAAAGGTCTCAGGGTATAAGATTATATGGAAAAATAATACTTAAACTTTGTAAAAAATATTTCTGGTGCTAGAAAAGCAGACATCATTAACGATTTGGGAATTAGAGAAGGTGGAATTCCTTTTAGTTTTATCGGTGTCCCTATGTAATCAATATAGGGATGACGTTGAATATTTATTCCCGAGATTTTCTACTTATAAAACCTTATGGATATCCACTTATACTTTATTCAAAGTGGTTATCCCTCATATATATTAGATTCAAAAAACGTCGCTACCTAAATTAAGATTCCCCTATCCAAGCATCTTTTGAATCACTTCCTGTTGGAAATATTGTAAGTTCTACATGTTATATGGACCAGTGAGAATAAGCTAGTCCAAAAAACCCCTACTTTCTATGTAAAGTTGGCTCTTACTAAAATAATTATTACTATGAAAACCTCTAATTCCATCCAAAATGGTTATAATAATAATTCTATTCAGGATATTACCATGATTAAGTGCTTTGGAATTATAGGTAATTATCATACTCCCTCTAGAACTTTATAATTCATGTATACTCCTCCACTCCCATTATGAATCAAATTTAATGAAGTTGGAGTTTATCAAGGTAATACAGGACATTATGGAAAGGAGTAATTTTAAAAACCACAACAGTGATGTAATGTGATCCTTATATGGTCCATGTGGAATAATTAATTCTCTTGATTCTAAAATTCTTGTGATAATAGGTGCAATTGAAATGTAGAAGTAATGAGGATTCTCAACTTGTCTCTCAAATGTGATTCCACCACTGTTATGAAAGATATCAGAAATGGAATTATTCATCTATCATGTAATATGAATACTAAATGTATGAATTTTATGTACTCATTAATTTTTTGTGAATATATCATCACACATGATTATTGGTAAGAAAACTATCTGGATGATGGGTTGACCAATAATGGGGTTATTTCTCTGAAAATAATCTAGCTTAATGACATTCCAGATGAGATCCAATCTTTTATCCAAAGGTATTTTTGCAAACAAATTTTTTTCAAACTCCTGTAATGTTACTTTTATTCAATAAATTAGGCTTTTCCTTTTAGTAAAGTCCCGACTCTCACAAAAAAAATAAATTTTACGCTTAAAAACTATATTGCTCTAAAAATAAGTCTTGTCGCCTTTTGTGCACTTATTTTAAAATCAATTTTTCACACCTTTCAGAAAATTATTTTTAAAAAATAAACTTTATTTTATAAACCATAATTTTAAAATTATCTTAGAGAAATTGTTTGAGAATTTTTTGAAAAGATAAAATTTTCAATGAATAGTAAAAAATAGTGGTTTTTATTAAGAATTTTGTTTTATTTTAATGAATTTAAAAACATAAATATTATTTTAGTTTGTTTTTAAAATTAAAATGAGTTTAATTATATATCTACTAATCCAATTTAGGTCATTGTAATCAATTTCATATTTAATTTTGATATAAGATGTTTTTAAACTTGTTAATATTTTCTCTTTAGAAAACTACATATTCATCACATCTATGAGTTAAATTTTAAATTATAATTTACCAATTGGGTGAGTTGAATTTAGAAAAATGGATTCCATATTTGGAATAATATGAAATTATATTATCAAATAAGGTTAACTTAATTTTTTACCATAATAAATGGTATAAATTGTAAAAATTAATTATCACAATTGAGATGAAAATAGGTTTACCAGGGGTTAAACTAAAAGGATAAAGGGAAAAAAGAACTATTAACTTGTAAAAAACCCATTTTATGAAAATATGTCTAAATTATCACCTCTAATGTTTGATAATGTCCCATTTTGGATCACTTTTTCATGTGAAAAAATATGGGTACACTTTTTCTTTGTAAACATTGCGAGTGTGACACTTACTCCACTTATAAAAGGACACCTCTATCCTATCATATTCACAATTACAAGCATAATTGATTTGGATGATTAATACACATAAAAACTTAATTAATTCCATAATATCATACTATAACCCTTATTTTGGTCATAAATCTATCATAAGAATGATTTTTGTGAAAACCAAAATATTTTTTTCTGAAGAAGTGGTAACGTCCCTAACCGAGAATTTTATTTTATTTATTCCGCAACCTTATTAAATTATTATTAATACATGATCATATAATATAATTAGTGTATTACATATAATTATATGTTATTATGTTAATGTAATAAAGTAAATTATTCTCCTCTTCCATCAAATGGGTTACAAATTCATCATTCGTGTGTACAAATAACTACCTCCTTAACACCAATATTATTTGTTTTCCATAACCACCTATCAAGGTTGGATATAATGACGAATTTATTATTTATACATGATATATAATATATATTTTTTCTTATATAATCATTATATCACATATTAATAATTATTTTCAATTTATGGGGAATATGATAATGTCGTTCACGTGTATGGAGGACTACCGCTCCGCAAAGTGATGTGATTTTTTATTCATATATGCTTTACATGGAAGCTAATAAGGAAAGTTTTAAATAATTTTTTTTTATATATAATACATAAAAATTATTTTGGAATGGTAATTTATAATTTACCTTTATTTCATTTCACCCATCAAGAAAATGGAAACAACATTCATGCGTACGTACGACCTATCTTCTCCATAAATAGTGTATTTCATTATATATATTTAAACTTTATAGATTTCTCTAAATAAATATATTATAAATATTTATGATATTTATTTATTGGTTAAAATTATTAATATAATGGAACCATGATCAATGTAATAGGTACAAAAATAAAAAATCAAAACATGTGCGAAAAACAAAGCGATAATTATCCAAAACATGACTTTAACACGGACATGTTAAAAAAGGGAAATAAATGGTCATAAATAAATCATATATGGTATGATATATATAATTATGGTTCTTTAATATATTTATAATATATTTATATTTATTATACTATAATTTTTAAGGTTTATGAAGGAAGTCGAGACTTACGGTAAGAGATTTACATCTCACTTTTTTTGCGAGACACATATAATATTTACCACATTTTTATTTTATATAGTGTATATAATTCTCATGAATTTATTTTATGATGATTACCTCGATTTGTTTTGGTATTTTTCTATCCATTTTAGTATATCTCTTTTATGGGGTTTACAATAAAAAAGATACCAATGTTGTAAGTGTTTTATTGTACAATCTCATCATTTATTGAGATTGTTTATGTTTGTACTTATGAGGATGAAATATTATGATCCACATCTAAATAAAATCATGAAATTTTTTATAATTAGGTTATTTAATTAGAATACACTATTTTAATTCATTTTTATTTTTTTATGTACTCAAGAGTTCTAAAGATTTTTTTAAAGAAAACCAAATTTATTTCTTTCTTCGGTCAAAAATCCTATTTATTCCAAAATCATGATTTATAAAAATGTTATATATTTTTTTTTAAAATCATATAAATGATTTTTTAATGGTAAATTTACCCATTTTTGAAATTTTTTCATTTTTTGAGAGTAATATTTATGTTGTTTTCTAAACAATTCCCAATTAGATTTTACCAAAAATGTGAGAGGAATATTTGTTTAAAATGTATGATATAAAAAATATTTTCTACCTTCATGAGAAAATAATTGTTTTTAAATAATCCTTTATAAGTTTTATAAGTTTATTTTCATATAAAATTATTTCCAATTTTTTTTTATCTTTTTTTGGTTTTAAAAAGTGACTTTTAAAATGTAATTGATGTTTTCATCAAAAAATGTATTAAAAGATTCTTAAATATTCCTTTGTAAGTTTCAAAGTTTATATTAAAAAAAATGATTTAGAAAATGTTATATGAATTTTAATGGTTAAAAAGGTATTTTAAAAATAGAAAGTATATTTTCCTTAGGAATTGTTTAAAATATTTTTTAATATTTAATTATAAGATTAAAAATTTATTTGTAAATAAAAGGATCTATAATATGTTTTATGAATTTTAGTTTTAAAAAGTGATTATCAAAATAGAAATGATATTTTCCTCAATAAAAATTTTGAAATATTTTAAAGCTTCTTTTATAAGTATCTATGGTTATTTTGAGATAAAATTATTTTTAAAAATTTTTATGTTTTAAAAAGTTTTTTTCAATGTGGAAAGGCTATATTCCTTAAGAAATATTCCAAGTGATCTTTCAAAATTATTTTCCATTTATGATGAAATACTTTTATTTTACTTATGTTTTAATGGGGATAAGTTTTAATTATTCCATCCTTATTATTATTTTTGGACGGTTAAGGTTTATGTTGATGAAATATTTAAGAAACCCATTTATTTTTCATGGTTTGTGCTATGGTGAATTGATGAAATCTTTATGAAACATGTTTTATTTACATGGGTTATGATGTGATGATATGTTGAATGTTTTATAATATTGTGGAATACATAAGTATTATTTTCATTATGATATAGGTGGGAACTAAATCTACCTCAAATTTATTGGGTAAATATTTATATCTCATGGGATAGAAATGGGACACAATTAAATGGGAATGATCCACTATTGGAAACAAGTGAGTCCTAATCCACTATAGGAAACAAGTGGGTCCTAATCCACTATAGGAAATAAGCATGTCATGATCCACAATATTAAATAGGTGTTGAATCTTAATCCACTATTTTGATGGTATTGGTTGTTAACCTTGACATATGAAATTGATTTATATATTTATGATGGAGACACACTTTTATGACATGAATTTATGGTTTATGACTGAATTATGATGATTTATCACTCTTATGGGCCATGTTTTCTAAAATTATAAAGTTTTATGACATGACTCATGTTTATTATCTATGAATTATTTGGTAGAGTTACTTAGTGTCACACCATGAACCAACACATCTCTTTTATTTTATTTATTTTTGGCCTTAATCTATCTTGTTCTTGAGAAGGCTTGAGTTTTAGAAGGTTTTGAGTTAGAGTTTTTAGGCATTTAACTATTTCATAGTTATCCAACATAGTTAGGAGTAACTATGTGGTTCCTATGTGAGTTTACAGGTGGGTCATTGGTGTGGTGCATGACTTGTGCACGGTTTATTAAACCATTCAGTCAAGGTGTGGTTGGGCTTTGTGAGTTTATAGTGACAAGTGGCAAGATTTGAGAATTATTTTATCAACTGTTCATCTTCCTTAGGGTAATAGTGAAAGGTTATCGGGCCTACAAGGTGACCAGAACATGGTTGGTGCACGATTTGGTAAACTGTGCAAAAACTGTGTGGGTTTCCCTGTTTTTTTTTTAACTTTTTTTTCTCTCTCTCTTCTAATTTTATTTTTTTTCTTCCTCCCTACCCCTATGCATCACGCAACCCCCCTTTTTCCATGGTCTTGCGCCACCCTCCTTGCGATCTCCCTATACATGAAATTTCACCATGATTCCTTTAAGATTCTTGGTCAAACCTCCATGGTAAGACTCTGGCTCCCTCCTCCTCCCTTCATTTTCTAGTTTTCTTCTCCCCATCTCCCATATTCTTTCAGCTGAATCCTAGGACATTGGTTAACCCGATTTTTAATTATTTCTTCCCTTTTTGGGGTGTACCCTTTTTGGGGTGTACAGATGGTATCTTTGTTCAGATTCGGGCATACTTTAGTATCCACTGCTAAAGGACAGGCATGCCAATATATTTTGGTTCACCCTCCACCATTGGAGGTTGGTTATATTGGCTCTTTTGTGTAGTCCAGTCTTATTTTGGGACTTTTGGTGATTTTTGTGTTCCTTCTTAGTTGTTTATCATGCTTTACGGTTAGTTGGAGGTGATACCCACATATGCACATATGTAGGTACATATGGACACACACAAACACACACACACACACATATGAGTTGCCTATTTTTGGATATTCACCCATGGCCATGTTAATATGTTCAAAGGGGAGAGGCGTGCTCATATAAATATACTTATATGTATTAAGGCAATTGAATGTAAGTGTGAAGGTGGATTCAAGCAGCTTAAAAATATATTAAAGTTTAGAAATATATATGGAGACCCCATGTACATATTCTAGGGCATGTGAATATGTATATTAAGGATATGTGTTCTCAAATATATGTTAATGTAAATATACATGGAAGTAGGAAAGGGAAGCTTCAAGTGGTTATCGGTGAAAGAGTCGAGTGACAAGGTGTTTTAGCTTGGTCCCCAACTTTTGAGTTAGGTTCCATATTCCAAACCCTTTAATTTGAATTAGATAATTGATTTATTATTTTAAAAACATTTTTTCATTACTATATAATTTGTATATACTGTTAAAATTGGTTTTGGCTATTTGAAATAGTATTTTAACATTTTTTACACGTTTTCTCATGTCCTTCAGTTTGGAATTACTTATTTAAGAATGTTTTCATTTTTTTTCTAAAGGTGTGGTGTCTTGTTTGTTCAATTGGTCTTCATAATCATTTTGGAACTCTAAAGTGTTGTGAAATTGTGTTTTCTAAAGTGAAGGTATTGTTTTTTTGATGGTGAGGCCTGATTGGAACCTTAAAATATTTTTTGGAAGTGGAAAACCCCTCTTAAGGCATGACCCTATTTTAGAATTATGATGTAAGTGTTAAATGTGTGATTTTTAAAATGTTCCTTGTGAAGACACTTGTTCATTTTTGTGTGGCTTGAAAAAAGGGACGCACTTAGGGAGGGAGATTGGTGCAGCAGAGTTGGGTTAGTTTTTGGTAAAGAATATAATATGTATGTATTTGTTATCTTGATAAAAATTCAACACCATTTTCAATAAAAACCTAGTAAATCCTGGGTACCTAGGGGAATAGACTAGGCCTAGCACACTATTTGGATTGGTAGGGCTGTGTCCCGATTCCCCCTAGTAGGATTGATATTAAAACACTAACTAAACATTGGATGATGATTAGAGACCACTATAAATTTGGATTTAATCATTTATAGTGGATCATGCATGAGGAAAATGTGGGTTTTGGGTTACTTTCATCACAGTGGTACAAGGATCCTTGGTCCCCACTAACTCAAGATACATAGGTATTCCCCAGGGCATTTTTTATCATTTACGTTAGTTTTTTCTATGGTACTACTTTATAAAGTTCTTAATTCTTAGTTTTCCTTTCATTTCAAAATTAATAAAAAGCATGTTTCACTTACCCATGTTTTTAGTTCCTAATATGAAGATTTATTTTTAAAAATAGGTCTATTCGTGGTTTGGAAACTATTTTTTAAATGTAATGGAAATGGTTTTTGTTGAGAATGGATTCTTGTTACTTGTATTTGAAATGAAAAGGAAAACATTATTTTTATATTTATTATTTCCAAACCGGTGTGTCTTGGTTTTATTTTAATGGTAAAAAATATGCAATAGTTTATTCAAGCACACCTACCGAGTTTTAATATTCAAACCTATAGCTTTATCTTTATTTCTAGCCTCTAGTGCTGCTCCTAGCTCTGGTTCGCTGAGGGAGTGAGTGTGATCCTATGGTTAGAGGTGACCCATAAGGTCACATGGAGGTAAGTGTAGAAGTTTATTTCTTTATGATTCATGTTTTTATTTTTATTGGACAATTTATATTTTCTTATTATTTTTCTATATTATGGGTTAAATTATTCACAATTTCTATATCATTTACACCCTATACTATTTTCTAGCCTAGGATGACTAGGAAAGACACTCAGACCATATTGTAGACCATATCGGGTGACTGGTTCGGGGTCTAATCAGGTTGGTTCATTAAAAAATGACATTAGAGGATACCCTTATTGTTTGGGATGTCAGTTTGATTGAAGATAATATTTTTGGGGCACATGATTCAATCATTAGTTGGTGAATGATCACCACCACTCATGACAAGAGCTGAGTCACCAGGGGTTGTTGGGTTTCAATTATTTATTTTGATTTTGGGTTTATATTCTTCTAATTTGTTGAGTTTGATGAGATTTTGTATGTTTGGGGATGATAGTTTAAGTGTTATGGTGCTACATAGTTAGCTTACATGTCATAAAAACCCATGTGGGTCCCACTTTCACCCTTTAAGATTCTTCCAATCACTGGGGCATACTTAGTGCATGGTGTGCTAAACCATGTGGCTGTGGTATGCATGATCACTAGTTCCCTATTTCATTTTTTTGGTATAGGTGATACTTTGGTATAAATTTGGTTGGTGTGAGTGGATTTTTTAAGGAAAATGATGTAACACCGCAAGCTTCCATGATACACTTCTCTTTGAATAATACAGTAGCGTGTGTTGTACGCAACTTCGAGATTCTAACACACCGTGACCAATCAAAATAGACATTATGAATAGTAATAACCACTTTTTGAAATTATATATATTTTATATTTCAAAATGGACTTCATTTTTGGATTTGGAATATCGAAATTATCCTAAGTTTAATTTTTTGTAATTTTCTGAGAACTTCCAATTTTCGATGAAAAGTGAAAAAATTACTTAAAAACAACTTTTTTAATAAAAATAATTTATAGTGATAAATTATACTATTGACTAGTTTTAATGTATAATTAGAATATATTTTTACCATTTTATCCAATGGTGGTCATTATAATTAATTTCATTTTGAAATTGGACATAAACAATTGTCAATCTTTTGATATATATTGTTTCTTAAAAACACGCTATTTGTTGTGACAGCGGGAATTAGTTATAAAATTAATTAATGAAACTTATATGTTTGGAATTTTTTAAAATATACATCATTTTTGAATTTGGAATATCAATTATATCTTAGGGTGAAATTTTGGCCTTGTTCTGAAAAGCTTCAATTTTTGATGAATAGTGAAACCACTAAGTGGTAGTTAAAAAACTGATTTTTCGTTTAAATGAAAAATTAACACTTCTGTGATTTGATTTTCAAAAATCTAACATACATGGTTGTCATTAATAAGTAAAATGTGGTTCAATGGGATTAAAATAATTTTTGGTGAATAGCAACGTTTAAGTTTAATTAATCGCGATTAAAGGTAATTAGTGAAATTTAAGGTAAAAATGATATTATAAAAATATGAAAATAGCTTTACACTTGTCCTACCCCTATTTTATGAGTCATGTAAGACCAATAAAATCAAATGGGTCAACTTGGGGTCCCCATGGAGTCACTTTGGTAGGAAAATGACATTAAAAACGTTTTATTTAATGTTAAAATAAAAATGTCACAAACATGAGTTATTTTACTAAACAATTTTTAAATGGGGTTATAAAAGTCATATTTTTGACTATAAATATTCATTAGAAAGATAAAAATATTTCCTACATCATGATAATTTTTGTATAATTATTAGACATTAAATAAATTAAATTATTTATCACACAATGATGATGCATCAATTACCTCATTAATTAATGATTTAAATAAAATGAAAAGATAATGTAAACTATAAGACCTAAACATGTAAAAAACATATTGGAGGAGTATATTTATAACCCTTATCACCTTATCCTTGAAATATATAAGTGTGGGTCCTTTAAAATCCGAAACTCATTATATAATAAAGTAACATTTCATTACTTTCCAAGAGTGCCCCTCCTCTCCTCTTATAAAAGGCCCCCACCACTACCACCTTATTCACACCTTCCAAGCCATTTTTCTCGGAAAAAATCTGCCCAAATACTCTCTAAACTTCCCTCTCTTACTCCTAGAATCCTCACTTTGGGCATATTTCTTCCCAAGGAATCCTTTGGCTCAAATCAAAAAGAGTTACCCGATTTTAAGGTAATGTCTTCTCTAATGTTGTTTTGTTTTATTTTGCTTCTCCAACCCCGTAAACTCTTTTTATTCTTTTATTTTGTAACAAAAACAGTATCCTCAATATACTATGATGTTTTTATGGTAACTATTTGATTTACTCTTACACACACCTTCGTCTAATGGTTAAAGAACATACTATTTCTGTGGGTGGTGAAATACTGCCTCACGAAACGATGATTGTTCAATATTATTTTAACACCTCTAATGGTGGACATTTTGATGACAATATTTTCATATATGATATATATATTATGTTTATGTTTTCATTATGCTTATTTATTTCTCATTTATTGCATACATTTATGATTTCCATTATGGGTAAACACGATATTTTCATTTTAGGAAGTGCGGACTACTGCCCCCTCAAAGTGATTTGAATCGTTAATGCCATATGTGGGATGCATAAAGGATGGAGTAAATGGTATTATACATTATAATATACTGTAATTATATTATACCTTTATATAATTATAACTTCATCACATTAAATACGAAATAGAAATGAAAGTAGCGTTCATGCGTACGTACGGCTTACCATCTCCATGAATGATGCATTTCATTTCTTACCTCTAAATGTTATGTAATATTATAAATAAATGTATATACTGGATATATATGATGTATATGATATCTAAATCATGAATATAATTGTGGATATAATGGATATTTTACCACATGAACAAAGTGTAATTATAAGATGTTTATTTTTGACTCAAGTACCTATGATCGACAAAACGACCGTTATTAACTTAAATAATTACATAATGTTCATAACATGGTAATAAGTTATATAAAAGGTATAATTAACTTTAAAAAGGTTCTTAATCAAGTATAGATTAACACTAGTTTATTATTCAGGAGATTAAAGAACGGTCGAGAGAATTCGGACACGAGGTAAGGGATCTTCTTAACCCAATTTCTATTCTTTGTGTTAATATCCTACTTTCAAATTATGTCATGATATTATTAGGTCCTATCTTGTATTTGTACTTTCTTTATGTGTACATATAGTGAATACACCTAATAGATATATTTTATTTAAAAATGATCTTTTTAAGGGACTTCTTCTTAATCTCCATTCATTGAGGCATATTTTGTTTTATACAAAAATTTCTTTTATACAGTGTATAAACCCCTATAAATTTTACTTTTATTCAAAAGGAATATTTTTATAAGAAGCATTTTTACTAAATTAAAAAAGGAATGTTTTTCTTACATATGCAGAGACAACGACTTCTCCACCGCCGTGACTATTATTTGAGTTTTGGCTTCCACTATAAACCATAATTTGTTTTAAAGAAAAATAAATACTATGTTTTAATTTTCTTTTATTTTGGTATTGAAAATGGTTTTGAAAGTTTTTTTATTATATCAATGTCTTGTATTGATATGTAGTGATTGAAATGTGGAAATGTTATGTTTCCTTTATGCATGTTTTATGTGATACGATTATGTTGTGGTTTATGATATGTTTAAACCTATTCATATAAGGAATGCATTGGACTTAATAAGTGATGGGTGGAGCCCACTATAGCTCCTCGATGCATCGGCAGGTCTCATGAGACAAACTAGTGTCTTGGCACGAGGCCTTGAAAAAATATTAATTGTAGTCTTGGAATGAGGCCCTGTCTACGTGGTTATGATAGTCTGGAATTATGCATTACATCATTATGAAAGTTGTTATTGATATTGCATGTGATTATTCGACTAGTTGAATATCCATGGGAGTAAGTAAATGGCATTATTTAATTTTATTTTTTCCATATTATGATGAAGTTCAAGTTTAAATGGGATTTTGTTTTAGTTATACATTGCCTTAAATGTCAATGTTTATTTATGAAAGCTTCCGCTATATTGTTATCCTTACTGAGCATCTGAGCTCACCCCTTTCAATGTTTTAATATTTTCCAGGATGTGAAGAAGTATTTTATGAATGACCTAAAGGGATAGTTAGAAGGGGATATGAGTGTGGACTATGGAGACCATGTTATTATAGTTTTTCACTTTATGATGTAATGTAACTTTTATGAATGTATCTAGTGTTTCCAAGGCTACTAAACTAATTGGTCTTTCGAGACATGATATTTTGTGATCATGCCAATGTTACGCAATAATGCACCGACTCTGGGTAACTGGGTTCGGGGTGTTATAGTTGGTATCAGAAGCAGTTTAGTACTAACTTTGGAAGCTAGATTTAGATAAACTTTGATTATACAACATAGCCATAAGATAGACTTTGAGGATTAGTATAGAATAACTTCCTAGAATTTTGGTATTATAGAGATTTTGTGATTTTTCCGAGCAATACATCCCTGTATGGATATGAGCAGGTAGAGGCGGCTCTGGCACAGATGTACCTAGGGGTAAAACCCGAAAACACCGCTTTGAGCTAGACTCAAACGGGAACTAGTGCACGACAACGGGCCTTGATGCACTCTTGGTTACGACACTCCCGGGGGATATGCTTAGGATAATTCTCATTTTCTTTACAAACCACTATGAAGGGTTATGAGTATATAGTTCCTAAAAGATTTTTTTTATGATTATGGATTATATCCATAAATAGTTCAATTTATGTTAAGTATTTTACAAGTATGGAATTATGTATTTTTATTCATAAACCAATCTAGTTTATGCCATTGTTTAGAAATGGCGCCTAGTGGAAGGAATGGAAACCGTATCAATGCACGCACTCCGTGTAGGGATTTCCCTCCTACTCAAGATAATTATTGTGGATATGGAGATACAACTGGTGATGATCAAATTATTACCATACTGGGACAACTCACTTAGGTTATGAATAATAACCTTACCCGTATGGAGCACCCTGATCCGCAACATGGAGGATCAATGTTTGACCGCTTCATGAGGCAAAAACCGCAAAAATTTAATGGGGGTAAAAATACATTAGTATTTGAGCAACGAATAAAGTCCTTAGAGAAAATATTCCATGCCTTGGGGAGTAGCGAAAGGGAGAAAGTTGTCATGGAAGTTTACCGCCTCACTGGAGATGCAGATCAATGGTGGTCGCTGATTCAAAACACAAAGGAAGATGAAGTAGTATCAAGTATGGAATGGAGGGAGTTTAAGGAAATTTTCGTATAAAAATACTTTCCACATGACCATCGAGCAGATATGGAAAGGCAATTTCTGAGTCTGAGGTAGAAGGAGAATGTTGCAAAGTATGAAGACAACTTTACAAGGTTAGAAAGACATGCTAGAGATTATATACGTAACCCAAGAAGTAAGATCGATCGTTTCTTTTATGGGTTAAAACCATTTCTCCGTCGAGCCTTAGTCTCACAATCTTTCTCATCGTACGAAGATATAGTCTCGTGTGCTATCAAGACAGAAAAGGAATTCTCTAAATCTTATGACAATAAAGTAAAGCAAGAGAAGAAGAGAATGGTGGAACAAGAGACAGATAAAGGGAAAAAGGGAAAGAAGGATTTTCCATTATGCGATAATTGTGGAAAGAATCACCCTGGTACTTGCATAAAAGGAATGGGAGTTTGTTATAAATGTGGAGAAAAAGGTCACCAGGCTCATGATTGCAAGGGAAAGAAAGAGGCTATCAATGTTGAATGCTACAACTGTAGGGAAATGGGACATTATGAAAATGAATGTCCTAAGTGTCAGGGAACCTTACCTCAGAAAAGTCCAAGGGATCAAGGACAATCTTATGCTATTACTACAGTTGAAGTGGAATAATTAATGTATTGGTGCTTTTGGAAACAAGGATTATATTCTGGTTATAAGAATAATGTGATATATATAAGGATTTTACTGTAGTACTTTTTGTTTTCATTAAGGTTTTAATATGATGAAGGTAATCATATTTTTAATATGTGACAATAATAGAAACTTTACTTTGTTTGGGGAATCTAATGTTACAATTGATTTTGGAATTTAAGGGCCTTTTAGAGAAAGTCTAGATGGAGGTATTTTGGATAACTATAAAGGTTAGAATGGATTAATTTTAACTTTGGATATTATTGTTTAAGGTTAAAACATTTATGAATATTATTTTTGGAATATTATAATACTATAGTTTTAGGAAAAGGATAACCTGCAGGTTGGGGGATAACTCGTCGTGTTGGACAAATCTGCAGGAATCAAACCCACAACCATAGTGCGACTGGCCTTTATTACCTACCACTAGCCTACAGGAAGACCCTGGTTATTAAAAAATAGTTTTCCTAATCTAAATGGTATGTGTCAATATTTTGAACCGTGTACGATTAGGATAAGTATAATATTTTTGAGTTCTATTATCTTTTTGAGTAAAAGATGAGTTTGTGGTAGAAATTAGTTGAAGGTTGAAACTCTACTTGTCAAGCATAAATATATGTATACCTATCTATTATTCTATGAATAAATTAATTCTTAAACTTTAGTAAAGGGATATTAAAACAAAAAATGTGTTATCCTAATACCTTATGTCTTGTTGAACTGATAATATTATAAATCAACATAGATTCAAAGCTTTGAGGCCCTCAATTTTACACTTGTTTTTGATTTATGACCTCAATCACTCCCTATAAATATTTACGTTTTTCCTCCAATTATATATCTCTAATTTCCACCCATTTTCTCCTTATCGAGATCATAATTTGGTGGTGACTTTTTCATTTCCCTTTCCCTCTTATTAAGGCACAATTTTATTAACCCTAATTCCGATGTGGGTTTTCCACAAAGGTATTTTCTATTTTCAACCTTTTATTTTCAAAGAAAAATTTCAAATTGCGAGGACGCAATTTATTGAAGGAGGTGAGAATGTAACACCCTAAGCTTCCACGGTACACTTCTCTTTGAATAATACAGTAGCGTGTGTTGTACGCAATTTCGAGATTCTAACACACCGTGACCAATAAAAATAGCCATTATGAATAGTAATACCCACCTTTTGAAATTATATATATTTTATATTTCAAAATGGACTTCATTTTTGGATTAGGAATATCGAAATTATCCTAGGTTTATTTTTTTTGTAATTTTCTGAGAACTTCCAATTTTCGATGAAAAGTGAAAAAAATACTTAAAAAAAACTTTTTTAATAAAAATAATTTATATTGATAAATTATACTATTTAGTAGTTTTAAAGTATGATTAGAATATATTTTCACCATTTTATCCAATGGTGGTCATTAGAATTAATTTCACTTTGAAATTGGACATAAACAATTGTCAATCTTTTGATATATATTATTTCTTAAAAACACGCTATTTGTTGTGACAATGGGAATTAGTTATAAAATTTATTAATAAAACTTATATGTTTGGAATTTTCTAAAATAAACATAATTTTTTAATTTGGAATATCAATTATAGCTTAGGGTGAAATTTTGGTATTGTTCTGAAAAACTTCATTTTTTGATGAATAGTGAAACCACTAAGTGGTAGTTAAAAAACTGATTTTTCGTTTAAATGAAACATTACCACTTCTATGATTTGATTTTCAAAAATACTACATACATGGTTTTCATTAATAAGTAAAATGTGGTTCAATGAGATTAAAATAATTTTTGGTGAATAGTAACTTTTAAGTTTAATTAATCGCGATTAAAGGTAATTAGTGAAATTTAAGGTAAAAATGATATTATAAAAATATTAAAATACCTTTACACTTGTCCTACCCTTATTGGATGAGTCGTGGCCGACCAAGACAATCCATGGGTCAACTTGGGGACCCCATGGAGTCACTTTGGTAGGAAAATGACATTAAAAACTTTTTATTTAATGTTAAAATAAAAATGTCACAAACATGAGTTGTTTTACTAAATCAATTTTTAAATGGGGTTATTAAAGTCATATTTTTGACAATAAATATTCATTATAAAGATAAAAAGATTTCCTACATCATGATAATTTTTTTATAATTATTATACATTAAATAAATTAAATTATTTATGACACAATGTAGATGCAGTAATTACCTCATTAATTAACGATTTAAATAAAATGAAAATATAATGTAAAATCTAAGACCTACACATGTCAAAAACCTATTTAATGAGTATATTTAGAACCCTTATCACCTTAAACTTGAAATATATAAGTTTGGGACCTTTAAAATCCGAAAATCATTATATAATAAAGTAACATTTCATTACTTTCCAAGAGTGCCCCTCCTATCCTCTTATAAAAGGCCCCCACCACTACCACCTTATTCACACCTTCCAAGCCATTTGGCTCAGCCAACCTCTGACCAAATACTCTCAAAACTTCCCTATATTACTCCTAGAAGCATCAATTTTGTCATAATTCTTCCCAAGGAAGCCTTTGGCTCAAATCAAAAAGTGTTTCCCGATTTTAAGGTAATGTATTCTCTAATGTTGTTTTGTTTTATTTTGCTTCTCCAACCCACTAAACTCTTTTTACTCTTTTATTTTGTAACAACACCAATATCCTCAATATACTAGGATGTTTTTATGGTAAGTATTTGATTTACAGTTACACACACCTTCATCTAATGGTTAAAGAACATACTGTTTCTGTGGGTGGCGAAATACTGCCTCACGAAACGATGATTGTTCAATATTATTTTAACACCTCTAATGGTGGCCATTTTGATGAAACTATTTTCATATATGATATATATATTATGTTTATGTTTTCCCTATGCTTCTGTATTTCTCATTCATGTCATACCTTTATGATTTCCATTATGGGTAAACACGATATTTTCATTTTAGGAAGTGCGGACTACCGCCCCTTCAAAGTGATTTGAATCGTTAATGCCATATATGGGATGTATAAAGTATGGAGTAAATGGTATTATACATTATATTATACTTTAATTATATTATAACTTTATATAATTATAAATTCATCCTATTAAATACAAAATATAAATGAAAGTAGCGTTCATGCGTACGTAAGGCTTACCGTCTCTATGAACGGTGCATTTCATTTCTTACCTCTAAATGTTATGTAATATTATAAATGAATGTATATACTGGATATATATGATGTATATTATATCTACATCATGAATATAATTATGGATATAATGGATATTTTACCACATGAACAAAGT
This sequence comes from Viscum album, assembly GCA_963277665.1. Lineage (NCBI taxonomy): Eukaryota > Viridiplantae > Streptophyta > Magnoliopsida > Santalales > Viscaceae > Viscum > Viscum album. The sequence continues at coordinate 786,080,312 of OY728128.1, read as the reverse complement.
GTAATTATAAGAAGTTTATTTTTGACTCAAGTACCTATGATCGACAAAACGACCGTTATTAACTTAAATAATTACATAATGTTAATAACATGGTAATAAGTGATATAAAAGGGATAATGAAATTTAAAAAGGTTCTTAAGAAAGTAGATATTAACTCTAGTTTATTATTCAAAAGATTAAAGAATGGTTGAGAGAATTCGGACACGAGGTAAGGGATATTCTTAACCCAATTTCTATTCTTTGGGTTAATATCCTACTTTCAAATTATGTCATGATATTATTATGTACTATCTTGTATTTGTAATTTCTTTATGTGTACATATAGTGAATACACATGATAGATATATTTTATTTAAAAATGATATTTTTAAGGGACTTCGTCTCAATCTCCATTCATTGAAGCATATTTTGTTTTATACACAAATTTCTTTTATACGGTGTATAAATACCTTTGACTTTTACTTTTATTCAAAAGGAATCTTTTTATATGAAGAATTTTTACTAAAAGACAAAAGGAATGTTTTTCTTACGTATGCGGCGACAACTACTTCTTCGTCGCCGTGACTATTATTTGAGTTTCGACTTCCTCTATAAGCCATAATTTTTTTAAAGAAAAATAAATACTATGTTTTAATTTTATTTTATTTTGGTATTGAAAATGGTTTTGAATGTGTTTTTATTATATCAATGTGTTGTATTGATATCTAGTGATTGAAATGTAGAAATGTTATGTTTCCTTTATGCATGTTTTATGTGATACGATTATGTTATGGTTTATGATATGTTTAAACCTATTCATATGAGGAATGCATTGGACTTAATAAGTGACGGGTGGAGCCCGATATAGCTCCTCGATGCATCGACAGGTCTCATGAGACAAACTAGTGTCTTGGCATGAGGCCTTGACAAAATCTTATTTGTAGTCTTGGAACGAGGTCTTGGCTATGTGGTTATGATAGTCTGGCATTATGCATTCCATCATTATGAAAGTGGTTATTGATATTTCATGTGATTATTCTACTAGTAGAATATCCATATGAGTAAGTAAATGTAATTATTTAATTTTATTTTTTCCATATTATGCTGAAGTTAAATTTTAAAAAGGCTTTTGTTTTAGTTATACATTGCCTTAAATGTCAATGTTTATTTATGAAAGATTCCGCTATATTGTTATCCTTACTGAGCATCTGAGCTCACCCCTTTCAATGTTTTAATATTTTCCAGGATGTGAAGAAGTATTTTATGAATGAACTGCAGGGATAGTCAGAAGGGGATATGAGTGTGGACTATGGAGACCATGTAATTATAGTTTTTCACTTTATAATGTAATGCAACTTTTATGAATGTTTCTAGTGTTTCCAAGGCTACTAAACTAATCAGTATTTCGAGACTTGATCTTTTGTGATCATGCCAATGTTACACAATAATGCACCGACTCTGGGTAACTGGGGTCGGGGCATTATAAATGATTTCTAGATTGAAAAAATGGGGTTTAAAAGAGAAATTGATTCAGAATTTTTAAAATTTTTAGAATCTATAGTGGAAAATTTAATTGAGAATTTGGTAAATGCTTGGTTTTGATGATAAAATAGTTTGTATGACCCCTTGTATTCCTTATAAAAGTTCATATGCTTTTGTTTGTCGAAAGTTCATGTTGGTATTAATGTGATGATGATATAATTGGAAGTTGGATGCACACATATGTGATAGCTCATAGGATGTTACAAGTGAGTATTTCAAATCAATGGTTTTAATTGGCTTTTACAAAGTTATTTATTGAAAAGGAAAATGGTTTTCAATAAGAAGGGGCTTATTTTATAATGGGTTTTTTGGTTTTAAAGGTAAAATTGAGGTGGTGTTTTGAGTTTTAAAGTGGATGTGTTGAAATGATCTTATAAATAGAGAAACAATTAGTTTAAATGGGGAACTGAATTTGAAAATTGGTAAATTTGGGAATGGTGGTTTCTAAAAGACAATTCTTTGAATTTTTTGTCATTTTGTTGTTGTTTTGTTTTGGTTGAGATTTGATTTGGATTTCATTTTGTTTGTGATGTGTTGGTTTATAATCTTTGTGTTTTGTTTAAAATGTTAATTGGTCCAGTTTGGTTTTTGATTATTTGGTTTTTTGGTTTACATTGTTTAGAGTATGCCGCCTAGAAAGACCCAAAATGTTTCTAAGGATTCTCATCCATTTGTTAGCGCTAACCAAACTCCTAGTGGGGTTGTGGATCCAAGATCTTCTCAATTCTGGCCCATTTTCTTTAGTTATAAATGTTTGTTAGAGGATGTTAAGTGGATTGGGGAAATTGAGAGTTTATTCAATTTCATGGGAACTCTATATGTCGTGTGAGTGTGAGTTGTCTTGGGTGCACTTGAAGTACTGGTACTGGACCAGTGGAAGGTGATAGTTGCATCCTCATCGTGTGTTGGGATGTATTCAGAGATATCAAGACCACTTTCATCTAGTGTTTTATTCTTTAGGAAGAAACAAAGAGGAAAGTTTCAGAGCTCATGGATGCTCAACAAGGTAAACTAATGGTGAGGGGTATATTGGCTATTTTGAAGATCCAATTTCCTTTTCTCTAGAGACCGTGTCAAGTGATCTATTAAAATATCTCCTTTTCATGTGGGGTCTCTATCCAGAAAAAAAGTATCTCATTATCTCATCTGGGAAAGTATCATAGGGTAGCTTGTGAATGTTGATATAAGTTTTCTCTAGTGCTTGTGGAGGTTCCCCATCCGATGAGGAGTTTGAACCAGAGGAACCAGTTCTAGACAAGTCTTCTTGTTAATTACTTTCTTTCATTCACCTGACCACTCATTTGTTTACTTCTAGTGTAGTTGGTTTGGGCACTCTTACCATGTTGTTGCAATACTTTGAAGGCTTGTTGATGGTGTGGGCATGGAAATGTTATATAAGCTATATTTCTAGAAGAGGAATCCTTGTTCAGAGGTTTCCAGTTCCTTACTACGGAGAAGTATATGCTTCAAGACATCAGGGCTCCATCCATAGGTCCCATAGTGAATATTTTCCTGTATTTGGGGAATTTCAAGGTGTGCGGGTTGTGCAACTAACAAGTTGTCTTCGACGTTGGAGTGGTGTCCATTAAAATTTTCCCCTACTGCGGTTTTCTTTCCTTGGTAACCTTTTATTCTGATGATCTTAGTAGCCTTTTTATTGAAATTTCTATAGTTGTGCCTTAAAGGGTAGAGATTTTAAATTATTATTATTCTTTTTGGATTGGTCTTAGTTCTTGAGTGGTACTCATTTAGAGATGCTTGTGTCTTGAGGAATTATAAATTGTGGTGTCACAACCCGTCCTCGGGGTTTGTGCCGTGACTACCGCAAGCCCATCTTCCATAGGCCAGGGGCCAGCGACTAGCACCAAAGGCGTAAACCCCAATAAAAAGGGAAGGCATTGAATTTATGAAACAAAAACACACACAAATAGAGTACAAGAAGAATCTACACTAAGTAAATCAGTATAACAAACATATTGATAGTACAAGGGTCCAGAAATACAAGCCCAAAAGAAAGGTACAACTAAAACTGAAAGTAAAGTACAACTAAAAGGACAAAAGCTGAAAGGTGACAAGTAGCTCCTGGATCATCCTCCGGGTTCCTACCTGAAGGGTAGGTACAGATGTCCTCCTCAGCACTCCACATCCGTCCGTCTCCTCTGGGTACCGACTCGTCATGAGATCCACCTCCGGGTACTGACTCGTCGTGAGATCCACCTCTGGGTACCGACTCGTCGTGAGATCCACCTCCGGGTACCATCACGCTCTACAAGCCTCAACCACGATCAGTGATGTCCGTCGTCTACAACCAACACAACGAGGTGCGGGAAGAGCCCGTGCAGGGATGAGTATACGATATTCAGTAGGGATCCCGAGACCCTCAAGGTCTCACTAAATCCAACAAGGATAATCACAAAGAAAGTTCTCAACAGATAAACCTTACTTAGATATAATCCTATACTTATACCTAAGTTTCCAAGTAACCCATCTCATCCACAAGGTATGACACAGATATGAAGTCGACGGATAACCACTACTTAGGTATATGCCCATACATATACGTAAGTTATCTTGTCACCCATCTCAATCATGAGGAAAACAAAAAGGTTATTGACTAAGATCAAACCAGGATTTTCGTTATCGAAACCGTAACTACTGAAGAGCTCCGTCTCTGACGAGTAAAATGATCCTGTCACAACTCCGAGGTACTGCTCACTAACCTAAGACTACTAAGGTACTCCTCCAGTCGATTATCGCGGGTCAGCCACCTCACAAAGTAGTGCTCCTCCGCCATGGGTCTGCCACCTCATGAAGTAGTGCTTCCCCTAATAGCCTACAGAGGTACTCCTCCTGTCGAGTACCATGGGTCTGCCACCTCACAAAGTAGTGCTCCCCCCTGGGCTATGCAATTTACTCCGAATCAAATCGAACAAGCAGTCATTAGGTCTCAGCCAGCTACACGGTCTCCATACTCCGTACGCTCTTCTCTAAGAGGGTCTGCTCCATGAGCTATAGGTTGATACTCCAAGTATCACAAAGTCCCACGAAGAAGTATCTCAAAGGACCGCCTCGTCATAAGGGGTCTCAACGAAACAGACGACGCATCAATCGGACACCCAGTTTGTGAGTTATTAGTCTTTTCGTCCCAGGGGCCTAGTTGGTTTCATGTACGAACCAACCCGACCGTATCTCAACTGTACCCCGAAATCACATAGGGTATACTCATAGAGACCGTTTCTCAATGTGATCACCAACGTCGCTGACAGTTCGTCAAATGGACATCCGGTCTGAATGTTATCTGTTTTTCCGTTCCAGGGGCCCTGTTGGATTTCGGGTAAAATCCAACCTGGCCATACTTCAACTACGTCCAAACCTTGAGCGGAGTAATCCAAAAGGTCCGTATCACTAAGAGGAATCCAAAAAAGTCGACGGCACGTCAATCGGCTGTCCGGAGCTCAAGTTATAGGCGTTTCCGTTCCGAGGGCCCGGTTGGTTTCATGTTCGAACCAACCCCGTCGTACGCAAAGTTCTTCGAAACATTGATTAGAATATACCGAAATGACTGTCTCAATCCAAGGATCCCATCGCAACTAACAGTGTGACGATCAGAGGTCTGTAGCCCATGTTATGGGCGTTCGAACAAAACTGCCCGAGAATAGGGGGTTCGGGCCCGGTTCGACCCGGCCCGATACCCCCTGGGTCGACCTGACCCGGGTCCGGCCCGATAGGGCACGGCCCGGCCCAGCCGGCGCGACATAGCCCAACCGGCGCTGGCGGCCCGGTCCGCTCGACTCGCCCCGGTCCGGCCGGGGGGCATTGGCGGCCAGCTGGCTCGACATTTAAGCCATGCCCCTATGCTTTCGGAATGGCTAAGCCATTGCAGTTTGGTCCGTCGCCACAGCTCAGCCGCGACGGTTCTATTCCGATGGCGCACCACCACCGCCGGTCTCCGGCGTCGCCGCGCCAGCACGGCGCACCACCGCCACTTTTCGCTGACCACCGGACGCGCTCCGGTGGTCCATTTTGCCCACCGTCTTCGCCAGTGGTCCTCCCGAGACTCAATCTTCATTGCAGAGGCTTCAAATTTCTATTTCGGTCTCGTTTCTTTGTCGCCTTTAATCCACACATCGAGAACAATCTGCGGAGGGTGGTTGGGCTGTGTTTGTTCAGCCCACGCCCTCCGCATTAGGCGTTATCAATTAACCAAGATCAAACATGGTTTATAAAGAACAAAAAATCAATTTTTATTTAAATAAAATTGAATCAAATCATTCCACAATCTCTTAAATAAATTTTAAGCATACCAAAATTCCCAACCCGCAATTAAAACATTCGCGGATCAACTTAATATTGAGTTGATCCGCGTTCTTTGTTTTAGAAGGAAACAAACATGGGTTTAATATCATTCAAAAATTAATTCCCTACCTTGAGTCATTCTTCGTTCGTTGATGATAACATGGAAGGAAAAGGACGTTGGTTTGTTGATGTCAGAGGAAGATTCGTCATCGATGGAGACGTTCCCCGTGATAGTATCTCCTCCCTTGACGCGGAGGAAGAAGAAGAGAAGGCACGTCGTCGGTGACTTCGTGTTCTCCACCAGAGGTGTTCTTTATCGAAGAGGCATTGTTCTTCATCAAGAACGTTCTTCGTTAGAAGGAGGGAGCTCTCCTCCAATTTCTCCAGAGGTTTTCCCCCACCCAAAATATTTTCTCCACAAATATTTTACAAGTCCCCTTAAAAAAAACATTTCCATGCAAAAAGAAACAATTCAAAGAATTGTTGACACTACAAAATAATTAATGAAAGTATTAATTATAAGGGTTGGTAAATTTAATAGAGAGAGAAGGGTGAAAGGTTTAAACTTAAAAAATAATTATAAACATCCAAATTAATTCAAGCCATCAACTAAATGGGTTGGCACACATTATGAGAGGATAGATGACCTCATTAATGCTTGGGAGGTGAAGTGGTTATACATTGATAACAAGGGGTTTAAATGGGGGAAAGTTCATTGGAGTTAAAGGGAAGGTGAAGGGTTGGGGTTTTGGGTGGACCCCACCACCCTTAGTCATACCCTCCCATGGGAAGTTAGGTGGGGTTTGGCCCCTCCTCTGACTTCTCTATGGAGAATTTAACATCCTTATAAAATAAATTGTAACACTACAAATTATTTAAGACTTATCGAATCCCCAAAAATTAACCACCTCATGCGAAAAAACGCAATAGCGCTTAAGATCCCCTTAAGCAATTACCGGCACTGCGAGTTCATTGGTGCCCTCAGATTTTGATTCCAAGCAACAGTTCAAATGTTAGAAAAACCCGCTTGTTTGTTCACTGAACGTACCCGAGCTAAACTTTGGAAATTGATTCCGAGCACACCGGGCCTCGGAATCAGGTGCTGTCAGAAACTGCGGACTCGTAAAATTCCCAAAAAATTAAAAAAAAATTCCTTAAAATTTTCGGGTCTTTACATTACTCCCACCACAGGGATTTACGTCCTCGTAAAGCTATAACACACAGCACGGAAAAACAAAGTGGTACTGAGCACGTATTTGAACCCTTTGCTCCCATGTGCTTTCCTGGAGGTTCTCAAGCTACCAGTGAAATCACACCTGAGGATTCGACCGTCCATGTCGGACCTACTCCTTTCGATCCTCGATCTCCACTGGAACCTCCGTGCATGTCACCCTGTCATTGACATCCAACTCCCTGGGGTTGATGATGTGTGAAGAATCATGCACGTATCTCCTCTACTGAGGTAGGTGGATGATATCATGCACCCGGTGCAACTGAGGTGGAAAGGTCAAGTGGTAAACCACCTCTCCTACCTTACTGAGGACCTAGAAAGGTCCATTGAACCTCATAGATAACTTGCCGCCTCAACCACATCTCTGTAAACATCGTCGAGGTGAGAACCGTATGAGGACGTGATCGCCATCCTCGAACTCTAGAGGCCTCAATTTTCTGATTAGAACTGAAACTCAAAACTCCTACTGCCATGAGGGTAAGGTTGACCGACTTAAGAGTGACCGACCACACCCTCATGTGCATGAGTTTATCCTGTGCTACCTGGGGTTTTTTTCGTCAACCTAGGAAAAACCATCCCAACGTTGTAGATAAACCACAAACTTTATGCCTAATATAGTCAATCTGAGCATGAACTGTGAATCCAATCCATACCGAGACCAACATCGTAAGGCCTCGACGCTACCACCAAGATATTCCAACCGAAAATCTTGCCTCAAGGGTCAGACCACACTGTCGGCGGAAGTGTGATTATCGAGTCTCCTCCCATGGTATCTCCAGACATGAGGGTCAAGTCTACGGCTTACCGGAAACTCTAGGTATCGAACAAGATTCGCGGAAGGAAGGAATGATTCGCATCAATGTATGTTGTTACAACAGCTAGTAGTGGACACAGACTATCCCTTGAATCATTCTTAGAGCCATTGGGTCACACTCCTTGACCGCATGCATCTACTCTTTTTCCCTGCCCTCCAGCTCCCTGAACCTGGCGGGGATAACAAAGGCGGGTGGTTGTAACATGTTGAAATGTACACCACCTCATGCTGTTCTCCTAGCTCTACCTCCACGTCTACTACTCCACAGACTCATATGTCCTTAACAATTCTTCTTATTGAATCATTTTACATGCTTGAGTCTCTGCGACTAGCGCCAGTTTCCTGTTTCTCACTGCACTGTGCAGTCTTCATCCGCTCCTGGATGATCTGCACCTTCTCTACCTATGATCTGTAAGAGATGCTAATATTTCTCCTTTTTTGAAAAGAGAAACTCGGTCTCATCCCCTAGATGAACCATTCTCATTTCTTAATACAGTCAATCCTGATATGAATGATGCATTCATTCCATGGACGATGTCGTAAGGCCTCAACGTTACTACCAAGAGATCCAACTATCACTCTCTCCTCCAAGGGTCGAGTCACACTGTCGGCATCAGTGTGAGGTCACTGGGTCTCCTCTAGTAGAAATATGAAAAGTGAGGGTCAAGCCAATAGTTTTTAACCAGGACCTCTCAGTATCAACCAAACAGATGGACAAGAAAGAAAACATCACAAAGATAAGTGTCTTTTATTACTGAAGCTCGAAGTACAAAGACACAAATAAAACAACAACATGGAACTAGAAGTACAAGGGAAAAAAAGGAATCCACTATTTACTCTCCTATCCACCTACTTCCGGAGCTCTACTGCCTTGTCCACTGCTCGGATGTTGCTCAAGCACCCACCACCGCTTCTGTCTTGGTGGCTCCTCCAATGCCTGCGGATCAACTGTGCGGGGGGTCGGACAGTCACGTGCCAGGTGACCCTTCTTGCCGCATTCATAACACTTCCTGATCATCATATGGCTGGCTCTATTTCATGTGCCTCACACAACCAAACCTGTATCCTGAGGTCGACCACCTGCTGGTCTAGTCCTCTTGGACCCCTACATCATCTGTCTACTGCCTACAGAGGACTCAGCTGCTAATCGAAAATCCTGTGGCAAAGGCAGCAACTCCTGAACACGCTCGGGGTGTAGAGTCACTGGTATGAACTACACCCTTAATAAGGTCTCTAAGTCTCCCCAAGTGAAGGTCATCTCATCGGAAAACTGGAGCATCCAGCTCCACCACCTGCCTGCTGCTGCCTGAAGGAGGCTGGCAGTAAAGATCACCATGAAGTCCGCTGGTGTACCCACTATCCTGAAAACTCTCACCACAGACTCCAGCCAATCCTCAGCCGCATGTGGGTCTGTCTCCCCCCGAAACCTGGGTGGCCTCTGGCGTTGGAACTCGTGTAGCACGCTCAAGCGGCGTGCATCACCTGCTGCTGGGGCTGGTGGCATCAGTGGCCCAATGTATGGTAGTATCGCTGGTGCCTAAACTGAAAGAGGTCCCTGTACCGAAGCCTCATCGCTCGGCAGGCTGTCAGTACGTACATCTCTTAGGGATCTAACTGATCGTCTGTGGAAAGGCATCCTGAAAGAAACAGACGTGACACAGTCAAACAATTATACCTGGTGAGATGACCTTGTTTGAGCTGTTTTAAGGGAAAACCCTTTTAAAACACACACGCAATTAGTGTGCACCGAGTCAGAAATCAGTAGTCAGGGTCCTGGTGTATGGATATGTCGGCGGCCCTCACTAACACTGGACTCCCTGAACTGAAAACCACACTCGGTACCCTTAACACTATTGCTTCACAGAAAAGAAATATCAGAGTTATAAGTCCTGCGGTAGAACCGACTCCTTTGAAACCAATTTGTCACGACCCGTCCTTGGGGACCGTGTTTTGACTACCCCAAGCCCGACTTCCATAGGCCAGGGGATTGAGACTAGCACCAAAGGCATAAACCCCAATAAAAAGGGAAGACATTGCCTTTATGAAACTAAAACACACACAAACAGAGTACAAGCATAAGATACACTAAGTAAAGTAGTATAACAAACGTGCTGAAAGTACAAGGGGCTAGAAATACAAGCCCAAAAGAAAGGTACAGATGCAACTGAAAGTAAAGTACAACTCAGAGGACAACAACTGAAATGTGACAAGAATCTCTTGGATTGTCCTCTGGGTTCCTACATTAAGAGTAGGTACAGATGTCTTCCTCAGCACTCCACGTCTGTCCATCTCCTCCGGGTACCGACTCATCGTGAGATCCACCTCCGGGTACCGACTTGTCGTGAGATCCACCTCCGGGTATTGACTTGTCGTGAGATCCACCTTCGGGTACAGTCCAACTCTACAAGCCTCAACCACGATCAGTGATGTCTATCGTCTGCAACCAACACAATGAGGTGCAGACAGAGCCCATGCAGGGGTGAGTATACGATGCTTACTGGGGACCTCGAGACCCTCAAGGTCTCACTAAATCAAACAAGGATAATCACAAAGAAAGTTCTCAACAGATAACCCTTACTTAGGTATAATCCTATACTTATACCTAAGTTACCAAGTAACCCATCTCAGCCATGAGGTATCACAGAGATATTAAGTCAATGGATAACCACTACTTAGGTATATGACCATACATATACGTAAGTTATCTAGTAACCCATCTCAATCATGAGGAGAACACAAAGGTCATTGACTCATCTCAAACCCGGATTTTCATTATCGAAACCGTAACTACTGAAGAGCTCCGTCTCTGATGAGTACAGTGATCCTGTCACAACTCCGAGGTATTTCTCACTAACCTAAGACTGCTGAGTTACTCCTCCTGTCAAGTACTGCGGGTCATCCACCTCACAAAGTAGTGCCCCTCCTCCATGGGTCTGCCACCTCACACAGTAGTGCTCCCACTCATAGCCTACAGAGGTACTCCTCCTGTCGAGTACCGCGGGTTTGCCACCTCACAAAGTAGTGCTCCTCCGCCATGGTTCTGCCACCTCACAAATTAGTGCTCCCCACTGGGCTATGCAAGTCACTCCGTATCAAATCGAACAAGCAGTCCTCAGGTCTCATCCAACTACACGGTCTCCGTACTCCGTACGCTCGTCTCTGGAAGGGTCCTCTCCATGAGCTACAGGTTGATACTCCAAGTATCACAAAGTCCCACGAAGAAGTATCTCAATGGACCGCCTCGTCATAGGGGTCTCAACGCAACAGACGGCGCGTTAATCAGACGCTCGGTCTCTGAGTTATTAGCCTTTTCATCCCAGGGGCCTGGTTGGTTTCATGTACGAACCAACCCGACCATATCTCAACATGTTCCTGAACTCACATAGGGTATACTCATTCTGACCGTTTCTCAACGTGATCACCAACGTCGCTGACAGTTCGTCAAACGGACGTCCGGTCTGAAAGTTATCGGCTTTTCCGTTCTAGGGCCCCGGTTGGATTTCAGGTACAATCCAACCCGTCCATACTCCAACTGCATCCAAACCTCAAGAGGAGTAAGTAAAAAGGTCCATCTCACTAAGAGGGATCCAAAAAATTCAAAGGTACGTCAATCGGACATCCAGAGCTCAAGTTATAGGCGTTTCCGCTCTGAGGGCCCGGTTGGTTTCGTGTTCGAACCAACCCATCCATACACAAATTTCTCCGAAACCTTGAGTGTAATATACCAAAACGAACGTCTTGATCCAAGGATCCTATCCCAACTGACGGTGCGTCGATCAGAGGTACTTAGCCCATTTTATAGGCGTTTGAATGAAACTGCTCGAGAATAGGGGGTTCGGGCCCGGTCCGACCCGGCCTGATACCCCGTAGGTCGGCCCGAACCGGGTCGAGCTGACCCGGGTCCAGGTCTGGCCCAATAGGGCATGGCCTGGCCCCGCCGGCGCGGCCCGGCCCTGCCAGTGCGGCCCGGCCCTACCGGCGTGACCCGGCCCAGCCGGCGCTTGTGGCCCGATCCGCTCGGCCAGCCCCGATCCGGCCGGGGGGTGTTGGCGACCAGCTAGCGCGGCATTTAAGCCGCACCCCTCTGCTTCCAGAACAGCTAAGCTGTTTCGGTTTGGTCTGCCGCCGTGGCTCTGCTGCGGCGATTCTGTTCAGGCGGTGTGCTGCCACCGCCGGTTGCCGGCGTGGCCCTCCGCCGCCACTTTCCGCGGACCACCGGACGCGCTCCAGTGGTCCGTTTTTCCCGCCGTCTTCGCCAGCGGTCCTCCCGGGACCCGATCTTCCCTGCGAAGGCTTCAAATTGCCATTGCGGTCTTGTTTCTTTGTCTCCATCAATCCACACATCGACAAAAATCTGCGGTGGGTGGTCGGGCCGTGTTTGTTAGGCTTGGGCCCTCCGTATTAGGCATTAGCAATTAACCAAGATCAAATAAGGTTTATAAAGAACAAAAAATCAATTTTTATTTAAATAAAATTGAATCAAATCATTCCACGATCTCTTAAATAAATTTGAAGCATACCAAAATTCCCAACCGGCAATTAAAACATTCACGGATCAACTTAATATTGAGTTGATCCGCATTCTTTGTTTTAGAAGGAAACAAACATGGGTTTAATATCATTCAAAAATTAATTCCCCACCTTGAGTCGTTCTTCATTCATTGAAGATAGCGTGTAAGGAAAAGGACGTTGGTTCTTTGACGTCGGAGGAGGAGTCATCATCGATGGAGAGGTTCCCCGCGCTAGTATCTCCTCTTTTGACACAGAGTAAGAAGAAGAGAAGGCACGTCGTTGGTGACTTCGCGTTCTCCGCCTAAGGAGTTCTTCATTGAAGAGGCATTGTTCTTCGTCAAGAACTATCTTTGTTGGAAGGAGGGAGCTCTCCTCCAATTTCTCCAGAGGTTTTCCCCCACCCAAAATATTTTCTCCACAAATATTTTACAAGGACCCTTTAAAAAAACATTTCCATGCAAAAAGAAACAATTCAAAGAATTGTTGACACTCCAAAATAATTAATGAAAGTATTAATTATATGGGTTGAAAAATTTAATAGAGAGAGAACGGTGAATGGTATAAAATTCAAAAAGAATTATAAACACCCAAATTAATTCAATCCATCAACTAAATGGGTTGGCACACATTATGAGATGATAGATGACCTCATTAATGCTTGGGAGGTGAAGGGGTTATACATTGATAACAAGGGGTTTAAATGGGGGAAAGTTCATGGGAGTTAAAGGGAAGGTGAAGGGTTGGGGTTTCGGGTGGACCCCACCACCCTTGGTCATACCCTCTCATGGGAAGTTAGGTGGGGTGTGGCCCCACCTCCAACATCTCTATAGAGAATTTAACTTCCACATAAAATAAATTGTAACACTATAATTTATTTAAGACTTATCGAATCCCCAAAAATTAACCACCTCATGCGACAAAACACAACTATGCTTAAGATCCCCTTAAGCAATTACTGGTGATGCGAGTTCAACAGTGCCCTCAGATTTCGATTCCGAGCACCGGTTCAAAATTTAGAAAAACCCGCTCATTCGTTCACTGAACGTACCAGAGCTAAACTTCAGAAATTGATTCTAGGCACACCGGCCCTTAGAATCAGGTGCCGTCAGAAACTGCGGACTCGTAAAATTCCAAAGAAATTAAAAAAAAAAATTCCCTGAAATTTCCAAGTCTTTACTTGTGGCTTGGAAATGTTCTATGTTAGAGTCTCTATGATTCAATTCCTATCATTTTGGTGGGTAGTTTCATTGGGAATTCCTCTTAGTTCAACCATTTTTCTAATCAGTTTCTAAAATGGTGGGGAGATCTCTCTCTCTTTCACCCATGTATCTCCTTATCTTTTTCTCTAGAGTTGTTTGGGTATGACTTGTGGAGTAGAAAGGTCACACTGATTTTCATGGTTCCATTTGGTATTGATTAGCTTTGATTCCTAGTTTTATTTGACATTTGGTGGGGTGACTTTTTGGGGGTATAAAGTGTTAATGGTGGGGAGAATTTTAACACCCAACCCAATACATATCTTTTATTTTATTTATTTTTTGTCTTAATCTATCTTGTTCTTGAGTGGTCTTGAGTTCTAGAAGTTGGTGGGCCACAATTTATTTTGTTAGGCTTTGAGCTGTTGTATAGTTGGCTCACATAGTTAGGAGTAACCGTGAGTTTCCCATGCGGGTGCCTAGGTGGGTCAATGGTGTGGTGTACGATTTGCACGTAGTTTATTAAATAGTGGAAAAATAATATGGTTGGGATCTATGAGTTGATAGTGTTGAGTGGAATATTTTGAGCATGGTTTTCTCAACCGTGCATCTTCATATGGGTAATTTAAGGCAATGGTCAGTGCATGGTAGGTGGATGGTTTGGTAAACTATGTGGGTTTCCCAATTTTTTTAAAATTTTGTTTTTTATTTTATTTTTATTTTGTATATTTTTTTTCTTTATTTAGTCTTAATTTTTTATTCCTCCCTTATCCACCTTTATGTCATGAGACCCCTATCCCTTCCTCCATGGTCACATGCCACCACTCCTTATGAGCTCCATCTCCACACTGTTTTTACATGATTGCTTCATGATACTTGGTCGATCCAATGAGGCAATCACTTCAGTTCCCTCCTCCCTTTGTTTAGATATTTTCTTCTCACTGTTAGCCCTATTATTTCATCTAAACCCTAGGCCATGGTTTGACCCAATTTTTGGTGTTTTCTTCCATTATTGTGGTATGTAGAGGGTCTCTTAGGTCATCTTTGGGCATATTTTGGCATATGGAGATAAATTCAAGGCATGTCGGTCTATTGTTGGTTCACTTTATGCCATTTGAGGTAGGATTTATTGGATTCTTATTTTAGTTAAATTTTATTTTGGGGATTTTTATGATTTTTCAGTTTCTCCGGAGTTGTTTAGAATGATTTGAAGTCTGTTGGAGGTGACCCACACATATGTTCCTATATAGGCATGTATGGAAATACACACACACATATATTTTAATTAACACTTTGGGTATATTCACACATGGTCATGTTAATATGTTAAAAAGGGCTAGGTGTGATCATATAAATATACATATTTGTATAAAAGAATATGTGTGTAAGTGTGAAGGTGGATTTAGGTGAATTACCCATTTCAAGTATAGACATATATATAAGGACCCCTATAAATGTTAGAAGCCATGATAATTTTTATACTGGGGCTAGGTGTCTTTATATATATATGTGAATTTTCTTATGTGTGGAATCAGGAAGGGATGACCTCAAGTGGTCATCAGTGGAATCATTGAGTGTCGAGGTGTTTCATCTTGGTACTCCCCTTTTAAGGCATGTTCCCTATTCCCAACCCTTTAATTTAAATTCTATAATTTATTGATTGTTTTAAAAAAGTGTTTTTATTAATATATAATGTGTAAATACTATTAAAATTGGTTTTGTGTATTTGAAATGGTATTTTCACAAGTTTTCCCAAAGCCTTCAAGATAGACTTCCTCATTTCAGAATATTTTAAAAAAATTTTCTAAATTTTCAGTGCTTGGTTGTTCATTTGGTATTCACAATCATTTTAGAACAATAATGTTTTTTCTAAATTATGTTTTCTAAAGTTAAGGCATTCCTGTTTTAGATGATGAGGCCCGGTTGGCACCTTGAAAATGTTTTTTGGAAGTGAAAAACCCCTATTAAGGCATTACACTTATTTTATAAGTATGATATATGTGTTAAATGTGTTATTTGTGATATGTTCCTAGTTAAGAGGCTTGTTCATTGTTGTGTGGATTGAAAAAGGGGATGTTCTTAGGGAGAGAGATTGGTGGTGTGGATTTGGGTGAGTTTTTAGTAATGAATATTATATGTATGTATATTCTATATTGATAAAAGCATACCCCCTTTTGTACTAAGCACATGGGAAGCCTGGTTACCTAGTGGGGAAGACTAGGTCTAGTATGCTTGGCAGATCGACAGGGTTGGGTCTCGGTTCCCCCTAGTAGGATTGATGCTACAACACTAACTAAACATTTGATGATGATCGGAGACCACAAGAATTTTGGATGGATTTTTTTATAATGGCTCATGCATGAGGACACTATGGATTTTGGGTTACTTTCATCATTTTGGTATGAGGATCCTAGGTCCACTTTAACTATAGCTACTAAGGGATTGCCTATGGTGCTTATTATCCCTTACCTTTTTTATATGGCACTACTTCATCAAGGGATTAATTCTTAGTTTCCTTTCATGTAAAAAGTAATAGAGAGCATGTTTCACCTACCCATGTTTTGTAGCACCTAATATGAAGATTTATTTTTTTAAAGTTCTATGCATGTTTTAGAAAACTTTTTGTAAATGTAAATGAAAATAGTTTTTCTTGAGAATAAAAGCTTGTTACTTGTATTTTAAAAGAAAAAAAAGATCATTTTTATTTTTCTTATTCCCAAAATGAAATGTATTAGTTTTCTTTTAAGAGTATGTCATAGGTAATACTTTATTCCAGAATTCCTACTGAGTTTTAATACTCATGCCTATAGTTTTATCTTTGTTTTTAACCTATGGTGCTACTCTCATCCCGATTTTGTTCATGGAGTGAGTGTGATACTATAGTTTAAGGTGTCCAATAAGGTCACATGGCGGTATGTGTGGTAGTTTATTTTTTTTCTTATGTTATTTTATTTTCTAGTTTATATTTTCTTAGTTTTTTTCCTATATCATGGGATAAATCATTCCCAATTTCTTTATCTTTGATGCTCGGCATAATTTTCCATCCTAGGAGGATCGAGAATGCCTCTTAGTCTTTATTGTGGACCGAATCAGGTGACTAGTTTAGGGTCAACCTAGGTTGGTTTGTGACACTCAGACTAGTTATTCTCTTAGAAACTAGGTTAAACACAAATCCTTATTATTAGAGATTGAACCTAATAGTATCAGTGATGTTATGGATGATAAATTCTAGGTAATGTCTATGCAAGAAAATTTGAATTATTTTAAAAGAAACAATGTATAGGAAATAATTTAAATACCTAAATACTTCCTAAACATTGGCACTAAGTGGGTGTTTAGGAACAAGGTTGATGAGTCTGGAATAATAACTAGAAATAAATATAGTCTGGTTGCACAAGGGTAAAATCAAGAGAAATATATTGATAATGAATAAAAATTTTCACTAGTACAACTACTTGATGATATTAGAATACTTCTTTCATATATAGACATTTTAATTTGAGACTATATCATATTGATGTTAAGAGTTGTTTTATTAATGATTATATCATTGAGGATGTTTTTGTTGAAAAACACCATAGATTTCAAAATCTTTATTTTATAAATCATGTTTTCAAATTTGAAAAAGCGTTGTAAGGGTTAAAACAAGTTCCTAGAGATTGGTATGATATGATCATTTCTTTTAAAATTTCAAATTATTTTAAAAAAGAAACCACTGATCCTAATTTATTTTTTAAAATAATTTCCCAATATTTCTTGATAGTTCAAATTTATTTCGATGATATTATTTTTAGATCATCAAAAATCACATTGTGTACTGGATTTTAAAAAATTGATGAAAAATGAAATTGAAATGCGTTTAATGGGTGAGTTAAAATTGTTCCGTGGTTTTCAAAATTTTCAAAATAAGGAAGTAATCATTTTAAATAAAAGAATATACACTAAGGATCTTTTAAAATGTTTTTTGTATGGATAACACCAAAGGTAGTGATACTCCCATGAGTACAATATTTAGTTAGATCATGATGATACTAGAAATTTAGTTAATCAAACTATTTATAGAGGTATTATTGGATGTTTACTATACTTAAATGCTATCTGACCTAATATTAGGTTTAGTGTCTATTTATGTGTCCATTTTCAATCAAATCTAATGAAACCAAATTTAAATGTGGTCAAAAGAGTTCCCAAATATCTCAAAATTACAACCAATTTTGGATTGTTCTATTTTAGATGACATAAATTTAACTTTGTTAGTTATTCAGATATAGATTTTTGTGGAAGTAAGTTAGAGAGAAAAAGAACCTTTAGAATATGTCACTTTTTGGGCAAGTATATAGTGTTACAGTATAGTAAGAAGTAAAATTTTGTTGCATTATCCACTATTGAAGATGAGTACATGGTTATAGTTATTTTTTGTGTATAGATTATATGGATTAAGTACACATTAATAGATTATACATATTTTTTTGACATATTCTTATAAATTGTGATAATATAAGTATTATTAAAATTTCAAGAAATCATGTGTCTTATTCAAGGATAAACAATATTGATATAATACATCAATTTTTGAGAGGCCATTTTCAAAAAAGAGATATTAATTTTAAATTCATTGGTACTAAACATCATCTTGCTAACAAATTTACAAATACATTGAATATTGAAATAATGGATTAAATCATACATGAATTAGAAATTATCAATTATTTCTAAATATTATCTTTAGTTTCCAAATCTTGTACTTATTTAATTATTATTCTTAATTAAATTTTAAATTCGTAACTTCCCTTGTTATTAATATTTTTTTTAGTTAATCATGAAGTATAATTCACATGGTTCGTTAAGTGACCATGATTTTTTAGTCATGTGATCTGTTTACTAACTGTGATAGTTTTTTTCAATGGGTGAGTATACTTACTATGAATCTGTGGTCACTATATCTACCATGCCTTATCTAATATACTATGAATCTATAGTTATCATACCTACCATGAATATTTTACATTTGAATTTTTACTTAAGTTGTTTTGGTGGTATTTTCTTTATGTATATTATTATTTTATATACCTAAATTATTGAATGAAATTTTGAATTAGAATAAAAATCGACAAATGTATCTTCCCCAGAGACCCTCTCTCTATTTGTCAAAGAACTGACTACTCTATCAAAACCCTATTTCTAAAACCTCTCTTTTGAACTCAAACTCAAACCTTTAGATCTTGAATCACATTTAAAAAATTCTGAGTATGAAGTGAACTCATGATGTCGAACCCCTTACAGGATCACCTCCTTAAAAGAGATTGAAGGAGGACAAGGGTAGCTCAAGTTTTATAGTTAAGGCATGTAACCCTCATATGTTAGATTGACAAGTATATGATGAAAAAGAAGTTAATTTAGAATGGATTAATTCCAATACATATTTAGTGTGGAGTTTGATTCAATGGAAATGAAAAAATGAATGGTTCAAGAAAAATGGTAAGACATTTTCTCCAATTTTGGTTAGGTAGTTTTATTCCCATTTTGAATTCATTCATAGAGATATACGAGATACTATTAGGACAATGGTAAATGGTTAAAAGAATGTTTTCATCAAAAATATTGGTTAAAATCTTAATTGTGCCTCATAAGGGTTATTATTAAGATAATTAGAACTCATACACTCTAAATTATTCCCATTTAGAGTTTCTTACTACTCTTGAAGAATTGGCTGGGAATAGGACTCCCATAAGGCTAACTATAGTGGAGATAATTGGAGAATAAAGACAGTTGGTTAAGTTTATCTATTTCTTCATCTATCATAGGAAAGGGGAATTTAGTATCCTAAGGAATTAGGATATATTAATTCTATTCTTAATGAAGAATAGAGTTAGACTTGATTATCAAGGTATGATATGATACATATGTCCGAGCTCTATAATCCTTCTTTGAAGTTCAATTCCCTTATTTATCCAAAGATTATTTCATATCTCTTAGAGTATAATGTATTAGTTTTTAAGGAAGAGGAAAAAGTGATTTCCTCTGACGGTTTGTTCTTAAATAAAAATTTATGTATGTTCATGAAAGTGAATTGGAACCCTTGGAGAAAATAATGGGTGGATGACAGTGAAAAACTGTATATGAAATTTAATCCTCTTAATGATTCAGTTTTACCAAGGATAAAGTATATCTATGTATGGATATTGATGAAGTTTTTAAATATTCCTCTGATGAGGATGTTTTTCTGGTGGAATTTCAAGAAGAGGATACTGAGGTGGATGACCTTAGTGAGGAATCTATTGAACCCGATGACGATATCAGGGGAACCTCTCATACGGTATATTTTAGACCTATTGGCTCTACTTTACCTTTCCCTTCTCATAAGGATGAACTGCAAGATGAATATCTTATTGATACTAAAGTGGAAATAAGTTGATTTTTTTGAATAACTATAATGGGATGACTCGGGAGAGTCTAACTAAAAAGGGAAATGTTCTAATAATACTTCCACACTAAGCCTTGTAATTGGAAGTACTCTTAGACCTAGTTTACAACAGGTAAATTCTAAGGGGGATACACACCTAGGATTATATATACTAGGAATTTAGTACTCTAAGTTTGATGTTGGTGGTCATAATGAGGGAATACCACCAGTACATGGTGGAACTATCATCCTTTATTCTCAAATATATATTGAAGGATATTTTATAGATGATATTAACACTCAAGAAATACTTAAGGTATCCCCACTCATACCTTCTATTAATCAAGTATTGGAAGATATGTTTAGTCATAATACTACAAAAACTATTGAGTTGCCTATGAAAATTAAGGAAAAAACTCCTTTTAGATCTCTCTAGATATAATTTAGGGAAGTTGATAGTGATGATGATGCTGATGATGTTGAATTATAATATTTTGGACCCAAGTTTATGAATATTGAGGATGATTTAGATAGTAGGACTCCATATTTTGACACATATACTCCTCTACCTTCTTCTACCCCTTATACATCCTATGTTACCAAAGATGATTTGAATGAATTCAAAATGGATATCATGGGTGTTCTGAAGGATCACATTGACGTTTTTTAGAAATTTATAGAACCAATTATAGATGAATATATATTCAAAATAGTCACTTTAGGGATTTCTCATCTTGAAAAAAGATTCCATATCCAAATGGAACTTATAAAAATGAGATTTAGGATTTGAATGCTCAAGTGGGTTCTTTGCAACCTGATATCCAAGAGAATATGTTGAATCTAGATTAGATATTTTCAAATGCAATGTTTCATTCTTTTGATTTAGTTTATCTCCCTTTATATTCCTCAATGCCTAATCCAACTCCTCATATACCATCTGTTGTTAATGAATATATAATAAGATATCTTGTAAGAGGTGAGTTGAAAATTGTTTTTGTTGAGTTTCAAAATATAAGTGAAGTAGTGTTTGATGTTTTTAAAAAACCATTCTAATATGACCTTAGAATTGGTTATAAAAGATCTTAAACAGTCTTATATATATATAGATATAATATTATAAGTTCTATTTATTTATATGTTATAAGGATCTTCCCCAAATATGACTTGAATAATATACTCAGATCTCTAGTGAGTGACCTTAGAAAGCCTTTCTTGACTCAAGATTTTGATTCTCAAGTTGAAAAGACGAATGTTACAACTTTTGTTCTAGAATCCCTTATGGAAAACAAGGAGGATTACTTTTAAGGAATGGAAAATGGATCAATAATTGTGAATGATTTTACCATATTGCTATATCCTTTACTCTATATCACCAGTACTTCCATTTTGGCTTCTTCTGTGCTACCCTTTACATTAACCCATCCTTCTACTACTATGACATCATTTTTAACCATTTTTGTTGCCTCATAGACAAATAGTTCAATACCATCACCCTATTTCGAGGTGTGTGGTTATCTGAGAAAATACTTCCAAAACTAAAAAACAACCTACATGACCTTCCTCATCATCTATATCAAAATTAAAGTGTAATATCTCATATTTTCTATGTATTATTTTTGGATACTATATGGATTGATTATGAGACCATGCACTAAGTTGAAATTCTATTCTGAGGCCCAATGTTCCCAGAACAAATGGTTGGAAAATATTAAATATTTAAAATCATGTGTGCATGTTGTTCATGAAAAGGTGGAATAACTCTCAAATGGGTACCATATTAGAAATCTGAGGACATCATTAAATCCAGAACAATGAATTTACCCTAGGTGCGACCTAAATGTTTTCAGTGTGGGTGATCTATAAAAAACGTTTCCAAGGACGTAACTGAAAATAAAATAATTAAATAAAAATATTTTATTTTTAAATTATAATAACTGGTGAACGGGGACTAATATTGGAAATATGAGACCACTATTGAGTTCGTAATGTGGTTTTTACCTAGGTGCGACATAACATTGGTCATGAGGGTTGTTTGTGAAAAAGTTGTTGGTGCTGTGAAATAGATTAAACAATTTTTTTTAACAAAATATTGTATTTTTATTCAATGTAGTTCCATGTTTCCTCTATAAGTTTATGGATAAGGAATTTGTCTTAGGGTTATCCACTAAACCCTATAGACCTAGATGTCATTGGAGGATAACATTCATGGCAGACAACAATGGATTAGGATAAGATTGTGGATCATCGTGCTAACAAAGCTGGAGGATCTCATCAATGATGGAAACATAACCATTCCTTATTAATGATTGATCCAAACTAGTAGTAGGGAATGTGTTTTAATTGTTTGATTACGCATTCTTAATTTCTACGATGAGTGCAGATCAATTGATGAATGGATTGGTTTGCGGATCAATCACCTTACGAGATGTGTTTATTATGGGGTAAATTGGGAGATTTATTTCTAAATATCTTCATTGATTATATTATGGAAATGAATCAAGATTAATATGAACATCAGTGAAGGTTTTTTCATCTTGTTTGTTTATTTTATTTTTCCCCCTATTTATCGTTCATCATGGGTATTCTTTGTTTGGACTGTGACTTGACTATTCCCAATCAATCAATCAGTGTGAACCTGTTTCTTGGTGAAATGATCTAATATCATAGATCTTGGATCAAAACATCACAAAGGAGGTGCAGTTATGTGGATGGAGTGAATCAGATGATGGATGATTCCCGATTTTTTATTCTTTTGTGTGAAAAGAATAATGAAAGTTTGATCCGATTCCTGAGTAGATCCTAAGATATAACACATTGTTAAGTGATGGTGAGGCATGGGTGACATTAGATATTTGATTTCATGGTGAATCAATATCTGGATCAAAGGTGGATCACCGATCGGGATTTACATAGAAAGAACATAGGTTCTGAAAAATCCCAAATAACACGACGTGTAATCCGGGATTACACGGTGTGTGGGGACCCCTAGCTCTAGTGCTAGGTTTTGGATAGATTTAAGGACCACATGGCATGTGACCCATGTCACACAACATCTAACCCTCCCCAAAAGACTCAGCGTGTACTCCATAGATTACATAGACATGGGTAACAGTACACAACCAGATGGAATTCTATTTACTTAGACACCAACACAACTTAACATACATGAACCAGTATACGGACATGGATTTGGTACATGGGTACAACCAGAAAACACAGGCATATAATCCCGTGTCTCTATACACAGTGTACTCATCCTACATGCCTTGTATATGGAGACGAAATGCCATGTGTGGTTCTTATACACAGAAAAGACTTGGGATAGTAGAACATGTTGTGTACCCCCTGGGATATACCGTGTAATCCCATCAAGAGTGCTTATGGATCTTTGTCCTCCTAGTTTAGACCAATATAGGTTGAGATAATTACCGTAGTCCTTTCCTCAAGGGTTCAGTACAAAATTATATCCACATAACTAGATTACAATCCCCTCTAGAGGTTGAATCTTAGATAGAGTATGGTATCCCTCCCCGAGACTGTAATGTGATCCTCTATCACCCATAGTAAAGTTTGTGGAATCATGTAACCTCCTTAAGAAGGGTGCTAATAATACATCTAGTGGGATATATTGGTAGGGTCCATGGTATCCCCTAGTGTGTCTGAGCATGATCCCCTATGTAGCGGGTTGATATAGTTTTGGTATTTGGTATCCCCCAGTGAGTCTGGGTGAGATATGTGGTGTCCCCCAGCCAGTTATGGGCATGATCACCTCTATGTGTATCATTGTATTCTTTGACCAATGAATTCTAATTTTTGTGGGGGCCAAATGATCTAGACCTATTTTTCGAGTTTCTCCAATGATATCATTGATAAAGGAGTGATTTCTCCCAGAACCAGCATGTTTCGATCTGAATCCTATAACTGGTAGTTGGTTATGACCGCACGATGGTGTGGTGTCTCTCTTAAGTATATCTTGATGTTCTTGTTATATGTGTTGTAGACATTTACCTATGTATATATTACTATACTTACCTTTGTGGTATTACTTTTTGGTTTCAGGGTGTCCTACTAAGTATTTTTATACTCAACCCTTCATGGGATTTTCCCGCACGTGTTGTGTCTTGTGTAGACAATTGAACTTTTGATGAATTCCCAGGCATACCAGGACCAGATGTTGCTTAGTGAGACCTGAAAGACCAATGTGTGTTCCTACGGCTTTCAAATAGTAGTCTCATTACCTCATCTGTTTGAGTATCCATTTTTTGGCTTTTTAGGGATGTAAATCTCCAAGTTGGGGAGAATGTAACATCTTGTATTTTTTCATGTATTTTTTTGGATATTATAGGGATTTATTTTGAGACCAATCACTGAGACGACATGTGATTATGAGGCCCAATGTGTCCAGAGCAAATGGTTGAAAAATATTAAATATTTAATGGCATGTGCACTTAGTGTTCATGAAAAAGTGGAATAACTCTAAAATGGGTGCCCATGTCAGAAATCTGAGTACACCATTGAATTCATAATAATGACTTTACCCTAGGCGTGACCTAACATTTTTCAGAGCAGCTCATCTGTAGAAAAAGTCACCTAGGTTGTAACCGTAAATAAAATAATTAAATAAAATTAATTTATTTTTAAATTATAATAACTCATTAACGGGAACTCATATTGAAAATCATATACCACCATTGATTTTGTAATGTGGTGTTTTCCCTAGGCGACACATAATGTTGATCGGTGTGGATCATTTGTGAAAACGTTGATAGCGCTGTGAAATATATTAAATAAATTTTAAAAAATATATTTTATTTTTCTTCAGTGTAGTGACATATTTTCTCTATAATTTTATAGATAGGGGATTTGTCTCAGGGTTGGCCGCTAAACCCTGAAGACCTAGATTCTATTGGGGGATAATGTCATTGGTGGATGATAAAAGATTAGGATCAGAACATGGATCGTCATGCCAACAGAGTTGGAGGATCTCATCAATGGTGAAAACAGAATTGTTCCTCATCAATGAGTTATCCAAAATATAAGTAGGGTGTGTGTTTCAGTTGTTTGATTCCATGTTTTTAATTTCTATGACAATATCAAGTCAATCGATGAATGCACTGGTTTACAGATCAACCACCTTTCAGTATAGGTTTATTACGGGGTCAATTGGGAGAATTATTTCTAAATATCTTCAATGATTATATTATGGAAACAAATAAATATTGATATGAGTGTCTATCTAGGTTTTTTCCTCTCATTTTTATGTTCTTTTCTCCCATGATTCATTTTTGATCATGAGTGTTCTTCATTTGGATCATGAATCAACTATTCCCAATCAATCGATCATTTCACACCCATTTCTTGGTACAAAAATATGATATGGTAGATATCGGATCAACACGACATGAAGGAGGTGTGACGATAGATATGGAGAGAATCAGATGACGGATGATTCCCAATTTCGCATTCTTTAGCATTCTTCAGTGAGAAATGAAGAACATCGGTTCGATCTGTTTTGTAAGTAGTTCCGAAGATGGAATGCATTGTTCGGTGATGGTGAGGCATGGGTGACCTTAGATATTTTATTTCTTGGAAAATCTATTGTTGGATCGAAGGCAGAGCACCGACCGAGGTGCACAAGGAAGAATGGTGGTTCTGAAAAATCTTGATGAACACTGTGTGTAATCCAAGATTACACAATGTGTGTCCCCCTAGCTTTGGTTCTATGTTTTGGATGAGATTAAGGACTACACGACATGTGACCCCTATCACATAGCTTGTGACCCTCCCTAAACAACTAAGCATGTACTCCAGAGAGTACACAGTATAGGGTAATTGTAAATGGCTAGATGTCACACTGTGTACTTTGACTTAAGATATGGATTGGAATACACAGACTAGTACATGGACACAAATTCGGAACATGTACATGACCAAGTGACATGAGTAGAGAACCACGTTTCTCTATATGTTGTGTACTCATCCTACACGCCATGTATATTGGTACTATATGTTGTGTGATGTTCTTCCCCATAGGTAAGACTTGGGATAATAGAACATGCCTTATTCCCCTTGGGACACATCATGTACTCCAATCAATAGAGCTTGTGGTTCTTCATTTTCCATACTTGGACTAGTTTAGGATGATAGCATTCCCTTGGTCGTTTCCTTAAGGGTCCAGTATGTAATTACATCCACATCACAAGATTTTAATCCCCTCTAGAGGTCGAGTCTCAGATAGAGTATGGTGTCTATCCTTGAGACTGTAGTAAGATCCTCTATCACCCAAGTGGAGTATGTAGAATCACATAACCTCCTTTAGAAGGGTGCTAATCCTCTATCTAGCGGTCTTCATGGGTATGTTCTATGGTATCCCCCAGTGTGTCTGGGTGTGATCCCCTACATAGCGGGTTGATCCATATTTGGTACATGGTACCCCTTGTGACTCTGGGCATGATCCGTGGTGTCCCTCGGCCAGTTCTAGGTGTGACCCCCTCTCTATATATCATAGTATTCTTTGAAAAATGCATTCTTATTTGGGTAGGGCCCAAATGATCTTGACCACTTCATTGAGTGTCTTTGATGATACCTTGACTCGAAGAGTGAGTTCTCCTGGAATGAGCATTCTTCAAGCCGAATCATGTGGTTGGTAGTTGGTTATGACTGCCTAATAGTGTGGTGTCTCTCTTGAATATATCTGTATGTTCTTGTTATATGTGCTGTATACATATACCTATGTAGAGATGACTATAATTTCCTTTGTGGTATTATTTTTTGGTTTCAAGGTGTCCTACTATGAATTGTTATACTCACCCCTGTATAGGCTTTTCCCGCACATGTCATGTACTGTGGAGATGATCGACCTGTTGATGGAGTCCTAGGTGGACCAGGACCAATCATTTCTTAGTGAGACCAAACAAACCATGGTGTGTTCCTGCATCTTTCATATAGTAGTCCTAGTACCTTTACTTTTTTGTTGTATTTTCGTTACAGACTCTTTGTGGTGGGATTTTATTTGGCCCTATTTACTTCAGAGTACTTTTACTATCATACCATGTTTGTGGGATATACTGGTTATCATGTATTGTTTACTTAATGTTTTTATATTTCATCATTTGTGGCTTGGATATATGTGTGTCCATATAGGCAATTCAGGATAATGCCTCCCATTTGTGGGATATGCCTACTCGATGCTTGTCACAAGCCCTTGACCTATTAAAGGTGTGCTTGGGGTAGTTAGGGCATGGGATCATCTAGGACTGGTCGTGATAGAAAGCATCATATACTCCCTATTGACATTAGATATGTGCTTTATTCTGATTCTATTTAAAAATTATAATATAAGGACTGTTTTTAATATTTTTTTTTGATATAATTGAATTACTTTGTTCATTTACATATTACCCATTATTCAATTATTTTAAATGATTATTTTTTATTCCTTGTTATTTTTAAACATGGATTTATTTTTAGATAATCACAAAATGGATAAAAATGTTAATAAATTGAGAAATATATGAATTTGGGAAAAATCGATGGATTCAATTCATTTAATTAATATTTTTCATGATTTTTGACCTTCAAATATGGGGAGATTATTTTCTTATCCTAGATCCTTATTATTTTAATAATCTGAAATCATAATTCATTTGTTATTAATTAATTTAATGTTTTATTATAGTCAACTATTTTCTATCCATATTTACAAAAATGACTAAGTCTTGAAGCGACCATGGCAACCTACCTCCAGAAGAAGTTCTACTGACCATGAAAGCCAAGTGATCATACGAATGTGACTACAGGTTGAAATCCAAGTGACCACATGTAGAATTTAAGTGACCACATTAAGAATCGAGGATATCGTATGAAGAAAATAAGTTAGTGCGTGAAGAAGTGTAATGACCACAAGAAGATATAAAGTGATCAAAAAAATAAGTAAATTGGCCACGAGATGAAATGAAGTGGATGTAAGAATAAACGAAGTGATCATGTGAAGAAAATAAGTAACCACATGAAGAAACCAAGTGACCATGTAAGTGTTATTAATAAAATGTAACTATGCCTAAGTGAATACCAAGTGACATTATCTAACTTAAGTAATGAGGTATTTTCAAATCTCAAATGACTATATTTTGGAGCATTTACTGTAAATTCAGTGAATTTATGGTTTCAATGAGTCTTAGGATTAAATTATAAGTATTATA
Source organism: Viscum album (assembly GCA_963277665.1). NCBI lineage: Eukaryota > Viridiplantae > Streptophyta > Magnoliopsida > Santalales > Viscaceae > Viscum > Viscum album. The sequence goes on along the minus strand of OY728128.1, from coordinate 786,052,138 downwards.
CATTGGTTAATTATAGATGATATATATTTAATAAGTAGAGTCACTAATGTTCATACTTATAGAACCCTGAGCCATGTGTGTAATGAAAAACCTATAATGGTTAAACTAACTGTTGTTCTTCCATGAAAGTCTTTTTTATCTCTTAGAGAAATGATTATTTGAGTATTTTCAAAGATATATATCATGAAATTTGATCATCCAAATCTTATTATATTGAGAATCATCGAATCTTCCCACCTCTAATCTTCTTCTATATATTTTTTTCTTACATATTTAGATATGTTTTGATTTATTATGTTTATTCATTAACAGAAGATCTTGTATTTTATTAAAGAGTTCTAACCAATATTAATTTCATAAATTTACACCCGTTATACAACATAGATCTATGTAAGAGGCTATGGGTATCCTAGACTTCCTATATAAAACTTTTATTTGTAAAAAACCTGATACAAGTTATGGATCAGTTTATTTTTTTAATAAACCATTTTGCAGTGAGATATTTCCAAGTGGAGAGGAATTTATCATCACTTTAGACTAAACTTATTATTTTATTATTTTGTGCCTTTTATTTTTTTTCTTTATTTTTAAAAAATTATTTTAGTTTTTAAAACTATATATAAATAGACTACTTTGATAGTTAGCTTCAATAAGTGTTTTATATTTGGTGTTTGATACAAGTAAATATGTTTCAAAAGTTAAATAGTTTTTCAATTATTTTCTTAACTGAGCTATGGTAAAACTTTTAATAATCCATTTTAATGATAAAATCATTTACCTATACAATTTTATTTAGCTAGGAAATTTTTATAATATGGGGGATTTAATTTTAAATATTTTTAAAGATAAATTTTAATTGGAAACTCAATTTATCCCCACTTGAATTGTCCACTATGACCAACATCCATCATTAGAAAATGAACTACTTATGAAGTTAATTGATATTTTTTTATATTTGGAAAAAAATTATAAAATAACATTCCAATAATGGTTTAATAAAATAGATCATTTTTTTTCAAACTTCTTTACTGAAAGTGTTTGGACTTCAGAAATTTTCTAGATGTCATGAATATAGAGAAAAATATATATGTAAGTGTAATTGAAACTTACTAAATACACAAGGGAAGATCAAAGGTGGATTTTAGGGTTGGTTATAAATTATTTAAATATACCTTAGGGAAGAGATGGTGCTAATGAATGAGTGGAGACACACTTTTCTTCCTCCACTAGCTTAAACTCTTTCTATGAAAGAGAGATCTTAGCCCTGTAAATTTTTAAATGGTATAACGGTCCAAAAATGGTATTCATAAAAGATCAAAAATGTTTCTTTAATGAATGACTAAAATTTAATACGACTAAAATCTCATGAATTTCATGTTTCTATTTAAGATTTTATAACTTTTTAAATATGATGTATTTTACTAGAAAATGTTTGACGCACAATTACTAATCTATGGTTTTTTCAAATAAATATTTGGAAAAGTTACTGATTCAAAAAAATACAGTAATAAAGAAATATATTTATATCACTTTATATGAATTAGACATGTTATTCCCACCATCATTATTTTAAATCATGGTTTCATTTATTTTTCAATTGGTAAGGGAGATATAACATTATGGCCCCGTATATTTTAGTTGTATATACCCTCATTGAATCCTATATGAAAATATTGAAAGGGTATATAAAAAATTAAATCCATCTAGTAGTTTACATTATGAAGCATTATATTATAGAAAAATTCATTGAATTATATACTCAATAAATATCCAATGTGGATAGCATTTTTTATCCAAAATCTCACTTCAATGGGCACATAGAAGGTGATATACTTTTATCAATAGCTATTGTGATAATATCCATAGCATATTGGATGTAACACCCCATGTTTCCACGATATTCTTCCCTTTGAATAATGTGATAAGCTTGCGTTGTATGCAACTTCGAGTTCTAACACACCACGACCAATCAAAATAGACATTATGAATAGTAATGCCCACTTTTTGTAATTTTATAAATTTTATTTTTCAAAATGGACTTCATTTTTGAATTTTGAATATTGAAATTATCTTAGGGTTAATTTTTGGTATTTTTCTGAAAAATTTCAATTTTTGATAAATAGTGAAAAACACTGAGTTATTGTTTAAACCGAATTTTTATTTAAATAATTATTTAATTTTTTTAAATTTATTTTAGGTCAAAATAGATACATAATACCTATATAAGTTCAATTTAATTCATTGAAGTCATTTTATAATAAGTTTAGATATATAAAATTTTGTTGAACTTTTTACCGTCTTTTACCAACCTCCTAGGAGCATTTGAAAATTTGCATAAAACATTATTTTACTGCTTCTTTTGTATTTAATTTTGAAAATCAGAGAGACACAGTTGATATTAGTAAGGAAAATGTGGCTCAATAAGATGAAAATAATTTTTGGTGAATAATAACTTCTGACTTTTATTTGTCGCGGTAAAAAGTAAATAGGGTAATTAAAGGTAAAAATGATATTATAATTACCCTAACACGTCTTTGAATTCTATTGGATAAGTTTAATTCGATAATAAAAAAAATTATAAATGAAATATGATCCTCTTTGGTCCACTTGGATTAGATCAGGACACTTATTATTATTTTATTTAAAGAAGATTTAAAAGTGTTAAACTCAAGTTTTCATAACTAAAACATTTTTAATATATGGTTATACACAAGATAAATTAGACTATAAATATTCATTATAAATATAGAAATATTTCTTACATAATGGTATTTTATTTATAATTTTTATACATTAAATAATTAAATTTATTTATGACACAATGATGATGCAATAATTACCTTATTAATGAAAAATTAAAATAATTGATATTATAAATATTCAAATAAATTTAATTTTATATTTTTGATGAATTACACTAATTTTATATGTTAATATGACATTTTAGAGTTGATTCAATGAATTGTTTTCTAGGTAATCATTCTTTTATGACTTTAGCAAAAACAAAATACCAAATAGTGTCAAAATTGACATAAAAGACTTTTTAAAACAAATATTACATTATTAAATGATATAATATTCCTAAAAATCTATGTTTTGGCCAAAGGACTTAAATAATGATATATATGTCATTAATGAACCACTTGGGGTTCTCTTTTCATTTTATAGTAAGTTTATTAACAAATTATTATAATAATACTAGAATACATGGTAAAAATTAAACTATTTAACTAAGAGTTAAACATAAAAGATAAGGTTAATATGGTGGCCCAAACCTGTATAAAAACTATTTGTTGGGAGGTTTTCGACTCATCCCAACCTTAACCTCTAAATAAATCATTTTAGAGCCATTAGAAACCGGAAATCATTTTATAATAAAATAATATTTCAATCTTTTCCTAAGGCGCCCCTCACCTCTCTTATAAAAGGGCACTTCCTCTTCCCTCAAATTCACACCTCGAAATCCATTTGTCTCGGCCAAACCCTACCCAAATATCCTTCCAACTTTCTTCACTTAAACCTAGAGGCCTTATTTTGATCATAAATCCAACCTATGGACACCTTTTGATCAACTTGAAAGGAATCACCCGAAGATGAGGTAAATATTTTATCACCACTTTCATGTTCTTTTCTTCTTCCACTTCATATTTCTTTGTGGTTTCCATTATAAAACAATAAATCTAGTATCTTCTATATACTGTGATGTTATTATAAAAATGGTACAACCATATTCATTATTCTATCCATCCTATGAATGAAATGTCACCATACGTGCATACGTATGACTTACCGTCAACACGCCGTGGTGTTGTTGTTATTCAATACATTATTATTTGGATGGGTATAATAATGATGAATAATTGATTTAAATAATAAATATAACATGTCAATGATTTTTTATATATGATATACCATCTATTTACATGCGATTTCATCATCAATATAATGATATTGTCACTAGTGAGTATGTACAGATTACCGTCTCCATGAACGCGATGAGATTCATTTCCCCATCATAATTATTCAATAAAAATTTTCAATTGAGGATTAAAAATAATATTTAAAGAACTTAAAATCATTCTGGATATGAATTAAATACATCCTATCCATAAAAAACATGACTTACCTAACCAATTATATAAAGGAAAACGAATCAGTTAGCACCCGAAACAAAGATAATACTAAAATATTATTAACAAAGAAATATTAGAAGATCATATATGATATCATATATATGTATATGGTTCTTTTATAATTTAATAACAATGATTTTACTGTTATACAGGAGGTTAAAGTTCCCTCGTCCAAGGAAAAGTACAAGGTAAGGTTTATTTTCACAGTCTCTTTATTATCCAAGGTTGTTTTTACGTAAGTATCTACTAGGACCTCTTTATCATCCACATCATTGTTTTCTTAAAAATATATTTCAAAAAATTTGTACTATTTACTAGACTATGGGTCCAATTAATTTATAACCTTATTTGAACTTATATTTTTTGAATGCAATCTTTCCGTTGTTTTCCAAACAATGTACTTTATGACCTTTTCGAAAAAATTAAGGTAAGAATGTTTTTTTAAACTTATACGGTAGGTGAGACTATTTTACAACATTATAACATAGTCAAAGCTTACCTTACAAGCTTATAAGAATATTTTCAAAATAAATGTTTTCTTTTTATAATTATGTGACTCTTAAATTATTTCAAATTAGAAAGAGATATTTCTCTCAAATAGTTTTTATTTCATCTTTGTCAACATCCTTTGATCAAATTTACACTTGTTTGAAGTTGATTTATTGTGATACAAATATTCCATATTGTATTTATGGTTTTGTCATATGTTTGAACGTGGATCTGTTATTTTTATACCATTCATGGTTTATGGTTAAAGTATTGACATTTCATATGCTAGTTTTAATAAGAATGTTTAAGTTATGTTTCAAACTTTTCATATGAGGAATGTATTGGGCTTAGTAAGTGACGGGTGGAACCCGCTATAGCTCCTCAATGCATCGGTAGGTCTCATGAGATAATTAAAGGTGGAATTGGCCGAGGCCTTTCCCAATTTTTATATATGGTGTTGGCCGAGCCCTAAATCATTTTTAGACGTCTTGGACAAGGCCTTGACAAGATATTTCAGAATGTCCCGCGTTATACATTCCCTCATTATGAAAATAATAATTATGGTTCATGTGGTTATTAGACTAGTAGAATACCCATGACTATGTTTTATTATGGAATTATTTACTCAGCTCATATTCCTGCCATGAAGTGTTCATGTTTATTATTTGTAAAGGCATGTGTTTTTAATTATTCACCATGCATAATGTTTATGTTATCTTCCGCCATATTTCTTACCCTTACTGATCATTTTATCTCACCCCTATCTTTTGTTTAATTTTCCCAGGATACAAAGAAGTTAGTTATGAGTGACTTGTTGGAATAATATAGAAGGCTTGAATGTTTCTAATGGAATAATTTACTGTTGTATTTCTTTTCAAGTGGTAATGTTGAACTTATGTATGTATCTTTTTTCCAAGGCTACTAAACTGATCGGTGTTTCAAGATTTGATCCCTTGTGATCATGCCAATATTATGTAATAAAGAACCTACTCTAGGCTTCTGGGGTCGAGCCGTTATAGTTAGTATCAGAGGAATTTTAGTACAATCCTTAGACACTAGATTTAGAAAAACTCTAATTAGAGCATGTTACCCTATGATTGACTTTGAGGATTAGTATAGAAGAACTTAATAGAATTTTGATAATGTAGAGATTTTGTGTATTTTATAAGAAATACATCCCTCTATGGATACGAGTAGGTAGAGGCGGCTCTGTAATAGATGTACCTAGGAGTGAAAACTCAGAAAAGGAGTTTTGGGCTTGACCTGGGGTATCCTGGTACATGACAACTGGCCTTGTTGCACTCTTGGTTACGACACTCCCTGGAGATATGCTTAGGATAATTCAAATTTTCTTTACAAACCATTATGAAGGATTTATGAGTATATATCTCATCAAAGAATTTTTTTTATGATTATGGATTCTATCTATAAACTATTCAATTCATGTTAAGTGTTTTACATGTTTTGAATTATGTATTGCAATTCATAAACTAATCAAGTGTATGCCGTTGTTTAGAAATGGTGCTTAGTGGAAGAAATGTAAACTGTATCAACACCCATAATCCATGTAGGGATTTACCTCCTACTAAATACAATTATAGTGGAGATGGTGAAAAAAGAGGTGCTAATCTGCTTATCAATATACTGGGACAACTCACTCAGGTTATGAATAATAACCTTACCCATATGGAGGACCCTGATCCACAATGCGGAGGATCGATGTTAGACCGCTTCATGAGGCAACAACCACAAACATTAAATGGGACTACAAATACAATTGTAGCTAATAAATGGATATGTTCCTTAGAGAAAATATTTCATGCTTTGGGGAGTAGTGAAAGGGAAAATTTTGGCATGGCAGTTTATCACCTCACAGGAGATGCAGATCAATGGTGTTCATTGATTCAAAACAAAAAGGAAGACGATGAAGTATCAAATATGGAATAGAGGGAGCTTAAAGATATTTTCTTAGAAAAATATTTTCCTCGTGGCCATCAAGCGGATATGGAAAGAAAATTTCTGAGTCTGAGGCAAAAGGAGGATAAGAATGTCACAAAGTATGAGGCTAACTTTACAAGGTTAGCAAGGAATGTGGTAGATTACATACGTAACCCAATGAGTAAGATTGATCAATTCTTTTATGTGTTAAAAAAATTTCTCCATCGAGCATTAGTCTCACAATCCTTCTCATCATATGAAGATATTGTCTCATGTGCTATCAAGACAGAAAATGAATTCTCTAAGTCATATGACTTTGAAGCAAAGTAAGAGAATAAGAGATCTGTTGAACACTCTGGGAAATGAAATAAGGAAACAAGGAAGAAGGGAAGAGTTGAATTTCCACTCTGTGATAATTGTGGAAGGAAGCGCCCTGGTGCCTGTCTAAAAAGAAAAAGAGTATGCAACAAATGTGGACAGAAAGTCCATCTTCCTAGTTATTTTAAGGGGAAGAAATAAGCTACCAATGTTCAAGGATACAATTTTAGGGAGATGGGACATTATGAAAATGAATGTCCTGAGCGTCAGGGAAACTTACCCCAGAAAAGGAAAAGGGATCAAGGCCAAGCTTATGCGATCACTACTACTGAGGTTGAAGCTCTAAAAGATGTGGTGGTAGGTAATTTAATGGTTTGAACCAGTTTATCAAATGATTTATTTGATTATGGAACATCGAATTATTTCATATCTTCCCAATTTTCTATGAAAATTAGATATTTTCTATTTGATTTAACGTGGGAGCTGTTAGTAAAAACTCCTAATGGAAGTATCATTGCAATAAAGTTTTGTGAATCAGTCCCCATTAAGGAATATAAACGATATTTATCTGATGATCTCATCGTCAAACCCATGATTGAATTTGATATAATCCTCGGTATGGATTGGCTTTCGGACCATGATGTGAAAATTTATTATAAGAAGAATAAGGTAGAAATTTTTGATGATGATAAGGAGTACCTTATTTTTAGAGAAGAAATGTCACCATCTGATTCTTATCTAGATCCACCCCCAGTAGCTCTAATAAATTCAATTATTGGGGAGGAAGAGAATGAAATAACTGTGGGCGGGGAAAGGAATGTACAAATAGAGGATGTGCCTATTATGCAAGAATATGTTGATGTGTGTCTATAAGATTTACATAGACATCCTCCAGAATGATAAATTAAGTTTTTCATTGATTTAATTCTGGATTCAAGGCCTATATCTAAGACCCCTTATAGAATGGTAACTGTGGAATTAATGGAACTAAAGAAACAACTAGAGGAATTGAGTAATTAAGGATTTATTCTCCTTAGTGTTTCTACATGGGGATCCCCTGTTCTTTTTGTTAAGAATAAGGATGGATCTATGATGTTGTGCAATGACTAATGGGATATCAATGCTATAAAAATAAAGAACCAATATCCCCTACCTCACATTGATGATTTATTCGACCAACTTCATGGAGCTCAGTATTTTTCAAAGATTGAACTTCGATATATATGTCACCAGTTGTTTGTGAAGAAGGAAGACATTCCGAAGATGGAATTTTGTACTAGGTATGGGAATTTAGAGTTTACCGTAATTCCTTTTGGGCTGACTAATGCACCCTCTGTTTTCATAGATCTAATGAACAAAGTTTTCAAGAAATATCTTGATGACTTTGTAGTGGTATTTATTGCTGATATCTTGGTATAATCTAAAAGCTATGAAGATCATGAAAATAACTTGTGCCTTATCCTAAATACTCTTAGAAGAAATAAATTATATGGGAAGTTTAGAAAGTGTGAATTATGGCTTCAGGAGATTTCTTTTTTTGGCCATATTTTCTCTAAGGATGGAATCTATATTGATCCTTCTAAGACAATAGAAATACAAGAATGGCCAGCACCAATGAGTATAACTGAGGTACATAGTTTTATTGGTTTAGTAGGTTATTATCAACGTTTTTTCAAGAATTTTTCCCAATTGGAAAACCCATTAACCAAGCTCACACGTAAAGGGGTTAAATTTTTTTGGACAAAAGAGTGTGAAGAATGTTTTGTAGAACTGAAGAGAAGATTGATAAATGGTCTTATCTTAAATATACCATCAGGGAATTATGAGTTTTTTATTTATACTGATGCTTAAAAGAAAGAACTTGGTTGTGTTATTATGCAGAATGATAGAGTTATTGCCTATGCACCACGACAGCTAAAAATTCATGAACAAAACTATCCCACTCATGATCTTGAGTTAGCAGCTGTAATATTTTCTCTAAAAATATGGAGGCATTATCTATATAGTAAAAATGTGATATTTATAATGAAAACAAGAGTTTGAAGTATATTTTATCACAAAAATAACTCAACATGAGGCAAAGGAGATGGATTTAACTACTCAAATATTATTATTTCACTATAAACTACCATCCGGGGAAGGAAAATAAGGTGGAAGATGCTTTGAGCAGGAAGGATCATGGTGTTTTGAATAAGATGAGAGTTTAAAGGGATCCTATGTTCATGGATCTAGTAAATATAGATATGAGAATAATCATGGAAGTTGAAACATCAATAATTTTTCAAATGGTTTCTAAACCATCTTTACTAGAAAGGATAACAAGTTCTCAGACTGATGATGAGGAGTTTCAAAAGAAAATTAAAGCTATGAATGATGGGAGATTGATTGACTTCATATATGAAGATGGGATTTTGAAATTTGAGAAGATACTTTGTGTTCCTGATATAACTGATCTAAAAAGATTATTTTTGGATGATTCTCATAGATCCAATTTCTCTATACACCCTGGTGGAACTAAAATGTATAGAGATTTGAAGGAACATTTTTGGTGGGACAACATGAAGAGAGAGATTGCTAATTTTGTGTTGAGATGTATGGTTTGTCAACAAGTGAAAACTGGAAGACAACATCCTAGAGGAGTCATACAACCTCTTCCCATATCTAATTGGAAATGGGATGATATTGCGATGGACTTCGTGATGAGGCTACCAAAGACTCCTAGAATAAATGATGCAATATGGGTCATTTTTGATCATCTTACCAAGTCAGCACATTTTCTTTCTATAAGAGAATATTTACCACTTGAGCGTTTAGCAAGACTATATATTAATGAAGTTTTAAGACTTCATGGAGTACCCCTATCGATTGTTTATGATCATGATAACTATTTTACATCATGATTCCGGAAAAGTTTTCAGAAATACCTGGATACTGAACTTCGTTTGAGAACTGCCTACCACCCTCAAACTGATGGATAATTAGAATGGACTATTCAAACCTTAGAAGACATGTTGAGATCTTGCTCACTTGACTTTCAAGGTATGTGGGATCAATATTTACCTCTGGTAGAATTTTCTTATAACAATTTCTTCCATTAAAGTATTCAGATGGCACTATATGAAGCGTTATATGGAAAGAGATGTCGTAAACCAATTTTTTGGGATGATGTTGGTGAAAGAAAACTCATAGGCCTAGAAATTGTCGAAGAAATAATGGAAAAGGTAAATGTTATCCAAACCCACATCAGAGCAGCTCAAAGTAGGAAAAAGAGCTATGCTAATAACCAAAGGAAGGATTTGGAATTTCAGGTTGGAGATCATGTTTTCCTAAAGGTATCTCTCTGGAAGGGAGTTATACGTTTTGGTAAGAAGGGTAAATTAATTCCCAGGTACATCGGACCTTTCGAAATTATAGAACGAATTGGGGCTGTAGATTACCGTCTGGAAATGCCACCAAGTCTCTCCAAAGTCCATGATGTGTTCCACGTATCACTGTTGAGAAAATACATGCCTGACCCAACGCATGTACTCACCTATGGAGAAATAGAACTGAAACCCGATCTGTCTTATTGTGAAGAGCCTGTCAAGATTCTGGATACCAGAGAACAAGTATTGAGAAATCGGACGACTCGTCTGGTAAATGTTCTATGGGGAAACCATAAGATGGAAGAGGTGATGTGGGAACCTGATGAACTTATGATGAAGAACCACCTGAGTCTTTTTATGCAGTGATATTCTATAAATTTTGAGGACAAAATTATTTGAAGGAGGGAAGAATGTAACACCCCAATCTTCCATGGTATTCTTCCCTTTGAATAATGCAATAATCTTGCGTTCTACGTAACATCGAGTTCTAACACACCACGACCAATCAAACTAGCCGTTATGAATAGTAATACCCACTTTTTGTATAAAACCTAATTTTATGGCTTATGTGAATTGAATTTCAAACATATGACATACACGGTTGATATCATTAAGTAAAATGTTGTTCAATAAGATGAAAATAATTTTTGGTGAATAATATCTTTTTACTTTTATGTACGACGATTAAAAGTAAATATGGTAATTAAAGGTAAAAATGATATTATAATTACCCTAACACATGTCCTAATTCTATTGGATAAGTATAATTCTACCAAAAACAACCTTAGGAATAAAATATGATCCTATTTGGTCCACATGGATTAGATTTGGACACTTATTATTATTTTATTTAAAGAAGTGTTAAAAGTGTTAAATTCAAGTTTTCATAACTAAAACACTTTTAATATAGGGTTATACATAATATAAATTCGACTATAAATATTAATTATAAATATAAAAATATTTAATACATAATGGTAATTTATTTACAATTTTTAGACATTAAATAATTAAATTTATTTATGACACAATGATGATGCAGTAATTACCTTATTAACAAAAAATTTAAATAATTGATATTATAAATATCCAAATAAATGTAATTTGTGAATTTCTATGAATTCCAATAATTTTATAGGTTCATAGGAAATTTTAGGGTTGATTCAATGAATTTTTTTGAAGTAATAATACTGTTATGACTTTAGAAAAAAGAAAATACCAAATAGTGTCAAAATTGACATAAAAGAGTTTTTAAAACAAATATTATATTATTAAATGATATAATATTTATAAAAATATAAGGTTAGGAAAAAGGACTTACATAATGATATATATATGTCATTAATGAACCACTTGGGATTCTCTTGGAATTTTATGGCTAGTTTATTAACCAATTATTATAATAATAAAAGAATACATGGTAAAAGTTAAACTATTTAACTAAGAGTTAAACCTAAAATATAAGGTTAATATGGCGACCCAAACTTGTCTAAAACCTATTTGTTGAGAATTATTTGACCCATCCCCAACTTATCCTTTAAATAAATAATTTTTGATCCATTATAAAGAGAAACTGATTTTATTATAAAATAATATTTCAATCTTTTCTTAAGGTGCCCCTCACCTCTCTTATAAAAGGGCACTTCCTCTTCCCTCAAATTCACACCTGGATCAGCCAACCCCTGCCCAAATATCCTCCCAACTTTACTCACTTAAACCTAGAGGACTTATTTTGATCATAAAGCCAACCTAAGGATCCCATTTGATCAACTCAAAAGGAATCACCCGATGTAGAGGTAAATATTTCATCACCTCTTTCAAGTTCTTTTCTTCTTCCAATTCCTCTTTCTTTGTTATTTCCATTATAAAATAATAAATCTAGTATATTATATATACTATTATGTTATTATAAAAACGGTACAACCATATTCATTATTCTATCCATCCTATGAATGACATGTCACCATACATGCATACGTACGACTTACCGTCTCCACGTCGTGGTGTAGTTGTTATTCAGTACATTATTGTTTGGATGAGTATAATAATTATGTATAATTGATTTAAATAATAAATATAACATGTTTATGATTCTATATATATGATATAAAATCTATTTACATGCAATTTTATCATCAATATAATGATATTATCAGTCGTGTGTACGTACGGATTACCGTCTCCACGAACATGATGAGATTCATTTCCCCATCGTAATCATTCAATAATAATTTTCATTTGATGATTAAAAATAATATTTAAAGAACTTAATATAATTTTGGATATAAATCAAATACATCCTATCCATAACAAGCATGACTTACCTAACCAATTATATAAAGAAAAATGAATCAATTAACACCTGAAACGACGATAATAAAAAAATATTATTGACAAAGAAATATTAAAAGATCATATATGATATCATATTTATGTATATGGTTTGTGTATAATTTAATAAAAATTATTTAACTATTATACAGGAGGTTAACTTACCCTTGACCAAGAAAAATTACAAGGTAAGGGTTAATTTTGCAATCTCAATGTTATCCGAGGTTATTTTTACGTAAGTATCTTATGGGACCTCTTTATCATCCACATCCGTATTTTCTTAAAAATGTATTTCAAATTTTTTTTACTATTTACTAGAATATGGTTCAAAGTCATTTATACAATTATTTGACCTTATATGGTTTTAATGGAATCTTTTTTTTCCAAACAACGTACTTTATGACCTTTTCGACAAAATTAAGGTAAGAATGTTTTTTTAAACTTATACGGTGGGTGAGACTATTTTTTGCCATTATAACATGGTCGAAGCTTCCCTTAAATTTTTATAAGAATATTTTCAAAATAAATGTTTTCTTTTTATAAATATGCGACTCTTAAATGATTTCAAAGTAGAAAGAGTTATTTCTCTCAAATAGTTTTGATTTCATCTTTGTCAACATCCTTTGAGAAATTTTACACTTGTTTGGAGTTGATTTATTAGGATACAAATATTCCATATTGTATTTAAGGTTTTGTGTTATGTTTTACTGTGTATGTGTTATTTTTATACCATTCATGGTTTATGGTTAAAGTATTGACATTTGATATGCTAGTTCTAATATGAATGTTTTTTTATGTTTCAACCTTTTCACATGATGAATGTTTTGGACTTAGTAAATGACGGGTGGATCCTGCTATAACTCCTCGATGCATCAGTTGGTCTCATGAGACAATTAGATGTGGAATTGGCCGAGGCCTTTCCCAATTTTGATATATGGTTTTGGCCAAGGACTAAATCATTTTTGAACGTCTTGGACGAGGCCTTGAAAAGATGTTTCGGAATGTCCAACATTATAAATTCCCTCATTATGACAGTAATAATTATGGTTCATGTGGTTATTTGAATAGTAGAATACCCATAACTATGTTTTATTATGGAATTATTTACTCAACTCATATTCCTACCATGAAGTTTTCATTTTTATTATTTGTGAAGGCTTGTGTTTTGAATTATTCACCATGCCTAAGTTTTTATGTTATCTTCCGCTGTATTGCTTACCCTTACTGAGCATTTGAGCACACCACTTTCTTATGTTTCATTTTCCCAGGATACAAAGAAGATAGTTATGACTGACTTGCAGGCATAATATAGGAGGCTTGGATGTTTCTAATGAAATAAATTAGTGCTATATTTCTTTTCAAGTTGTAATGTTTAACTTATGTATGTATCATGTTTCCAAGACTACTAAACTGATCGGTCTTTTGGGATTTGATCCCTTTTGATCATGCAAAAATTCTGTAATAAAGCACCGGATCCTGGCTTCTGGGGTCGGGGTGTTACATTTGAAATAATATCACATGTATGTTTTGTATAATAGTGTGATGGTTATTCCATTTGTTCAAACTCATGAGGAAATTATTGTGAATTTTAATCAAGAAAGGGCGGAAGGTTGGATATCAAATATGCAGAACAAATAGTTTATTACATGGTTTCATGACTAGATTTATGAAATATTATGTAAAAATCATAAATATGGATATGGTAAATTTTGATTGTTAACCAAAGGGACAAGTTTTCAAGTATTATCATACAATAGATATATAATTAATGGTTATACATTCTATATAAGGAACATGATAAACATATTATAATTCAAAATAGAGGAGTCACTATTATGGCTATGAAAAATCATGAATTAGGTTTCAGTGATAAAAATACAATTTATGTGAATATTTATGACATTGGAATCACTGAAAAAATATGGTATCTCAACTATAAAAAAATTTTATAACATAAGACACCCTGGGGGGTTTGAATAAAGGTGTAGCCCAAATTATAATTTTTCTTTTAATTGTTTGTTTTTCTTTCTGGGTCTTATTCTCATGTTAGCAATGTCAAGAACCGAATTTGGTCACCATCAAAATCGGCACCCGATCGACTGGCACCCAAACCGGCCCATGAAAAAGCCCAAAGGGTGATCCTAATCCCCATGGACTGGCACAAGTTCCCGGGTATCATAAATTGAAAATTGAGAACGATTTATCCGAGTTTATAAACATACAACTACAAAAAAATCCAATAAAACAAATATGGATTTTTCAAACCAAACAATATTTTACAAATATTTAGGACTTAATTACATAGTTTAAAACAACTCACAATGATTATAACCAAGGTACAAGACCAAAAAAGAAACATCCCAATAACCCTCACGGAAAGAGGCACCGCCCTCAAGCCATCTCCACAAGACATCACCACTGAGGACATGCTAGAAACCTAAACCACTGGCACAAAAACTAAACCAAACCTACGAAAAAAACTAACCAAGTCTAGTTACACCCAATTATGTAAGTAGGGTGTGATCTAAGGCCCATAAGGATACAACCACTAAGAGATTCCATGTGATAAGCATTCAAAGATGAAAAATCATGCATGTTTTCATAAACATGGAATGCTACTTAAAATTTTTAAAAGATGAATCTTTAAATAAAAACAGTTTTCAAGTGGGATAATTTAAAGAATCAACACTTTTAAATAATTTCCAAATCTAATAAATTTTCTACCCAATAATACCATATGTCGACGGTAAGAACAAATAATCTAATGAGCACAAGTAATAGAAAATAACCCCTAGGCACTAGCTTGTTGTGGGTCCTAGGTACCTCGTATCTCGGTGAAAGTAACCATCATTATATCCATTATCGTGCACGAGTCACTAGTAGGGAACATACCCATAACATAGTGTTCCCCCATCATCATCATCATCATAATTAGTTAGTGTTATAAGCATCAATCTTCCTATGTGAAACTAAGGCCAAACCCCACGGGATCACTAGCATACTAGTACATGTCTACCCACCTAGATACTCAGGTTTCTCTATTGTGCTCAAATAAGTTCAACAAGCCAAGAAATATGATTTTCATATGAAAATATCATTTCCAAATCACAGCCTCACCAAATAGATGACATGTATACTACACAAGTCACCAAGATCCACTCTTTCATTCAAATTCAATTGGAAATCCAACTCACACCAAAATAGACAACCACACATTTTGCATATTTTTCTCAATCCAGTAAATTCTTTAAAATTTTTATAAAATCTTTCCCAAGATTCTAAAAATCAAATAACATCCCACTAACTTGTTACATAATACCCTTTTCATAATCAAAGTCCATTTTTCACATCACACTCAAACAAAAAATCCTTAAAAACATGTTTCGCACCCACATCACAATTTCATAAATCACCTTGACAAATCACAAAACATTACCAAAAAATTTGACATAAAAACTGACAAATTTATCTTCCAAAAAATTATTTAAGGACATACTACCACCAAAACAGTACATGAGCATCCTTTGCACACTTTGTGTAACTCATTAAATCATTTACAATTTTCATAAAACCAACCTAAGGGGTATAACTATGTTTTTCCCAAAAAACCAATTTCCAAATCCCTATTTCAAGGTGAAATCACACCAATACCAATCCAAAATAGAATTGGTATCCCTAGAGACATGTATAAAACCACTTTCAAGTGTTATAAAATCACCTTGAATAATACCAAAAAAGATACAAATGAAAATACACATTTTTATAAAATGCTATCAGGAAGTATAATAATGTTTTACACATAAAACCTATTTAAAAACCATATTTGAAACCCAAAATCACACCAAGACCCTAAAAATAATAATTGTAAGCCCAAAAAACCTTTACTAAACTACTTTCATATGTTAGAGAAAAACCAAAATAATACCACAAGAGTTTCACATGAAAATACACACAATTTAAATAAAAATGAAACTATAGAATTAAATACTTAAACAAATCCATCAAAAATATTTTTCAAACCACACATAACATTTTAGGAACATGAAAAATTAGTAAAACAAGCAAACTAATTCATCAAGAAATGGTTACACATGGAATCACCTACTGAAATTGTCGAAACCCTCAAAACTTGGTGCGAAACATCAACCGCACCACTGCCGCACCAAAAGGGTGATAAACCCAACCTAAATCCAAAATATTTCACCAAAAATACACAAAATAAAAACCTAGGTTCTAACACTAACTTCTATACATAAGATAACTTCATTAAAGTTGGAATAAATCCTAATTAAAGGGAAGAAATCAAATAGAGAAACACTTACTTGAAGAGAATTTGAAGAAATCACCCCAAATAAACCAAATGATGAATATAAAAGGAAGAAAACCTGATAGTGAGGCTCTAATGAGGTTGGGGAGGTCATGTGGGGACTAAAATGGGGGAAAAATAGTAAAAAATGAATGATTTTTGAAGGAAGCAAATTACCTTCTCAAATATGAATGGTTTGAGAAACCCTAAAAATATTCTCCCTAATCTGCAGTTCAAATGAGATCCAAAAATGTGAAACCAATAATTGGGGTGATACTAGGGATATTGGATTCAAAATGGAGGTGTAATATCTGAAAAAATATAAAAAATGAAGGATATATTAAGGAATTAAAAAAATTAAAGCAAACAAATGGGCTTACGGGTAGGCCCAATACCTTAAATAAAAACCCAAATACACCATGATTATGGATTTCTAAAGGATCCAAATTGACATGGTAGTTTCAATAGGTCAGGGGAGGCCTATTAGGAATTGTAACAGATGAAAAATGTTGAAAATTAAGGAGTTATAAAAGAAAGAAAATTGTGTTTTAAATATGGAAATGGGCTCACGGTTTGGCCCAAATTTTGAAAACCTACCATTTCCACCAAAATGCATGATTAACCCAAAAAACAAAGGAAGAATGGAAATTAAATTAAAAAATAACTTTAAAATAAGTCATGTATGTGAAAATTATCCCCACCATGAAAACTTTACATCCTTAGAAAACCACAGAAAGGCCAAAAGAAAAAAAAACAAACCCAACCAAAAGGCCAGAATGGACTCCTCTACCAAGTTTTGCCCACCACTAAAAGGCTAAGATATCTCCATATGATCAATAAAGGAAGGAATAATCTCACAATCCAAAACATACAACACTTTCCTAAAACGATCAAGGACATTCCAAATTCATCCCAAAACAAAACAGCTCAAACACTATCTGAACAAGACTCAAGCAACTTACCTAGAACGAATAACAAAAATGAACGATGTCACTGCAGTATTACTTAAAAATAACTATTGGGCGCACTATAATCCTGAAATTTACTCAAGGAGGAAGTTTTCGGTTAAATAAATTAAAACAAGACTACCTACCACCAAGCCAAGACCAAGGACCAAACTGAGTTACTAGAATAGGGAGGGAAAAATAGGCTCCCCACCAGAAGAGAAAACCTAATTTTTTTTTTCTGAGATAGAATAAAGACACCAATTGGGAGAGGCCTGAATGGAGTACCCAGTATAAGGGGTATCCTTCCATTATACCTCTCCAAAATAACATACATGAGACTCATAGTGTGTATCCCCACCATAAGAACCAACCATCTTAACCGACTAGCATGGGTCGACATGAAAATACCCCAAAATTTAAACAGTTGACTCAGCCACACGGTTTGGGAAATTGTGTGCTAACTGTGTGGAGCATTTTATCCAAATGGGAATCTTTTCATGAATACATGTGGGTTTAAAGTCTTCCCATTTTCATACCGAGGATGGGAATTAAACAAACAATTTTTAACGACCCTGGGATATCCCTAACTACATGCTAGCTTCTCTCTGGGACCTATGTCTAGATCTCAATTGATTGAATCATCTTCAACCATGTAGTTAGGATTTGGAAACCCCCCAAACAAAAATTCTTCTTCTGGTGCTACAAAGAACTACACCGAGATCCCAAATGGGATCACCAAGGCATAACACATTCCAAACTCACTTTACCCAAAACCAGACATTTCACTGAAACAAGGGCTTAGAATATGCACACCCAACACATCGTGTTTCTTCAGGTGAGAACCAACAGAAGTAAAGGACACACATAAAAACCTTCCTCTAAAAAAAGAGGGTTTCATGACCTCCACCTTTGCAGTAAAATGAGTACACGACATTACAAGGCATCACCAAACGTGACCATTGTGACTGATAGAAACAATACATAGAAAGGGAGGTTATGCGAAGTCCCTAAACAACACACAATTATATAAAGTGTCCATAATATCCTATCATGACTAGATCTCCCACAATGGTTGTTTAACATAAACCCTTTCTTTGAAGAGACTGCAAAGGACCTAGAGTCCCTCTTAGACACCATCCGCATTAGCAACCCCAGACCACTTTCACCTTCGATGAATCAGGTAAATTAAGAAGCTAAGGACTCTTTCAACCTTCCAAGAGAACTCTCCTACTAAAATAGATTCCACCAAAAAAGATAGAAAAAGGTGTAAACTAAATCTCCAGAGCTTGATAAAATGATTCCTTATACTGATCAACCATAGGATCTTCTAATGGTGAAACTACCTGGACTGCACTTCAGTTGTGCACTAGCCCTTAATGAGGGTGTACCTTATCCAATGAGAAAACCCAAGGACCCAACTGAGATGGTACATATTTCAAAAAGTGCCACAAAATAGATCCAAACACAAGAAGGAAACCATAGTAAAGGTATCCCTATTTTTTTTTCAGAAGAGACTGATAACCGGTCCTTCTACCCAGCTTCCAAACAAACCTAGACCCAAAACACCGTTCAAACAGAAAGGGTTCTTGGGCTCAAAACATCCCACAACATCCACATTTAAAAAAAATACATAATACACACCATTTTCCATTCCAATACAATTATTAAAATTTAGTTCTACCATTTAAAAAATCTATCCATTCCCTCTTTATTAGAAAATCATTTGACAAAACATTTATGCTTCTTAAAACCATGTCATTTTTTCTTTAAAACTAAACTTACAAGATTTCTAAACTAAAGGACACAAAACAATGTGAGAGGAAACTAGTTCTAGTGGGTGACATGGACGTATGGTTGGAAGCCATATGACAATCACTTCACCATCATAGAGAGTGTTCTAGGGAAATATCTCCGGCTCCACATGGCTTTCCAGGCCCTGCGAACTTGCTAGGACTAATAACCCAACTCTCTTTTCATTTCCCTTAGTCATCATCAAACCAAGAAAACAAAAGGACTCAGATAAATCGCGACTTACCCTAGAGACTCAAATCCAGTCATGATGTGTGGTGATCAGGCACACTACCCATAACCGGAATACCATGTCCAGAAAATCCTAACTCTAGACTGTCCTGACTGTTCCCCAAATAAAAGGACCCAAAGAGTTAACCAGAACCTCCTATGATACCATTTTGTCAGGAACCGAATCTAGTCACCATCAAAATCAGAACCGGACCGACTGGAACCCAACCTAGCCTATGGAAAATAGAGAATGGCATTACCAATCCCCACAGGATGGCACAATTTCCTGGTTATCATAAACTAAAAATTGGGAATGATTTACCTGACTTTATAAATATAGAACTACAAACAAATCCAATAATTTTTTTTGGATTTTTCAAACCAAACAATCTATTACAAAAATTTAGAATTGAATTAAATAGTTTAAAAAATCTCACAAAAATTATAACAAAGGCACAAGACCAAAAAATAAACATACCAATAACCCTTAAGGTAAGAGGCACTGCCCTCAAGCCATCTCCACAAGACATCACCACTAAGGACCTGCTAGAAACCTGAACGAATAGTACTAAAAACTATACCCAACCTGTAACAACCAAAATAACCAAGTCTACCTACACCCAAAGGTGTATCTAGGGTGTGAGTCAAAGCCCAGTAGGATACCACCACTAAGAGATTCCATGTGATAAGCATTCAAAGATGAAAAACATACAAGTTTTCATAAACATGGAATACTAGTTACAATTTCTAAAAGATGCAACATTAAATAAAAATAGTTTTCAAGTGAGATAATTTAAAGAATCAACACTTTTAAAATAAATTCCAAAGATACTGAATTTTCCATCCAATAATACCGTATGCCGATGGTAAGAACAAATAATATAATGTTCACAAGAAATAGGAAATAACCCCTAGGTACTAGCTTGTTGTGGGTCCGAGGTACCTCGTATCTCAGTGAAAGTAACCATCAAAATATCTTTTCTTCTGAACGATCCACTAGTAGGGAACATACACATAAACTAGTGGTCCCCCACCATCATCATCACAGTTTAGTTAGTGTTTTAAGTTTCAATATTGCTACGTGAAACTCTGACCAAACCCCACGGGACCACTAGCATACTAGTACACGTCCACCCACCTAGATACCCAAGTATTCCTCTTGTGCTCAAACAAGTTATAGAAGACAAGAAATACAATTTTAACATGAAAATATCATTTCCAAATCACAAGCTCACCAAATCGCCCACATGTATACCACACAATTCACAAAGATCCACTCTTGCATTCAAATTCATTTTGAAATCCAACTCACACAAAAATAGACCACAAAACATTTTGCATATTTTTCCCAATTCATAAAATCCTTTAACAATTTTATAAATTTTTTCCCAAGATGGAAAACATCACATAAAATCCCACTCCCTTGTTAAATAATACCCTTTTCATAAACAAAGTCCATTTTTCACATCACACTCACAAAAAAAGGCCAAAAAACATGTTTCAAACCCAAATCACAATTTCATAAATCACCTCGACAAATCACAAAACATTACCAAAATGTTTGACATAAAAAATGACAACTTTATATTCCAAAAACTTATTTTAATGATATAATACCACCAAAACATTACATAATCATCCTTTTCACACTTTGTGTAACTCATTAAATCATTTAAAATTTTTATAAAAACAACCCAAGGGGTATAACTATGTTTTTCCCACAAAACCAATTTCCAAAGACCTATTTCAAGGTCAAATCACACCAATACCAATCCAAAATAGAATTTTTATCCCTAGAGACATTTATAAAACCAATTTCAAGTGTTATTAAATCACCTTAAATAATACCACAAAAGATACAAATGAAAACACACATTTTTATAAAATGCTGTCAAGAAGTATAACAAATTTTTACACATAAAACCTATTTTAAAACCCTCTTTGAAACTGAAAAGCACACTAGGTCCGTAAAAAATAATAATTGATTTCCCAAATAACATTTACTAAACCACTTTCATATGTTAGAGAAAAACTAAAATAATACCACAAGAGTTTCACATGAAAATACACGCAATTTAAATCAAAATGAAAATATAGAATTAAATATTTAACCAAATCCATCAAAAAAAGTTTTTACACCACACATAACATATTAGGAACATGAAAAATCAGTAAAAAATCAAACTAACTCATCACGAAATGGTTACACATGGAATCACCTACTAAAATTGTCAAAACCCTCAAAACATGGTGCGAAACATCAACCGCACCACCACTGCACCAAAAATAGATAAACCCAACCTAAATCCACAATATTTCACAAAAAATATAGAAAAGAAAAACCTAGGTTCTAAAAATAACTACTGGATATAAGGTAACTTCATGAAAGGTGGAAGAAACCCTAATGAAAGGGAAGAAATCAAATAAAGAAGCAATTACTTGAAGAAAAGTTGAAGAAATCACCCCAATTAAACCAAATGTTGAATCTCTAAGAAAAAAACATGATAGCGAGGATCTACTGAGGCTGAGGAGGTTGTGTGGGGACTAAAATGGGAAAAAATATTAAAACATTAATTATTTATGAAGGAAGCAAGTTACCTTCTCAAATCTGGATGGTTTGAGAAACCCTGAAAAGATTCTCCCTAATTCGCTATTCAAATGAGATCCAAAAATGTGAAACCGATAATGGAGGAGATCCTAAGGATATTAGCTTCGAAAGGGATGTGGAATCACTGAAATAAAATAAAAAATTAAGGAGATATTAATGAATTAAAAAACCAAATTAAAGCATAAAATGGGCATATGGGCAGGCCTAATACATTAAATGAAAACCCAAATACACAATGATTATGGATTTCCAAAGGCTCTAAATTGACATGGTGGTTTTAATAGGTAATGGATACAAATAAGGAATTGGAATGAATGAATAATTTTGAAAAATTAAAGAGTTATAAAAGAAAAAAAATGGTTTTTTAAATTTGGAAATGAGCTCATTGTTTGGCCCAAATTTTGTAAACCCTCCATTTCCAAAAAAAATGCATGAGAAACCCCCAAAACAAAGTAAGAATGTAAATTAAATTAAAAAATAACTTTAAAATAAGTTATGTATGTGACATGAATGAACCTTGTTCAAACTATAACTATTGAAATAAAAATAATTAGATCAAATAAAAATATATAGGATAGTAAAGTATACATAAAACACAAATATTTTACAAGGTTCACTATAAAGGGATTTTCCCAAGGATCATGCACTACTGATTTGTTGATGTGAAAAAAATCCACTGTGCATCACTAGTTTTATGGATACAATGTTTAAACCATGATAAATCTATGAAAGGGACACCACTATTTCAATATTTAGGGGTTTTTACTCCTCACCCAAGGGAAAATCCATCTTCTTCACCTCCACAAACAGTTTTGATAAAGGTTGGATTAGTTTATAGACACATGGATCTCTCCAAATTCTCTATAGAATAATTTTTATATTATATCCTAATACCCAAGTAGTTTCCATTTTTTAACTCATGATTGATACACTCTTCCTCTTTAATGCCAAATGAGACCAACTTCACAATGTGATAACAATGTCTTAGCCTTCCAAGATGTCACCATGGTAGTAATTCTTCTATGGAAGATGATAATTCCACACTAGAGAATATATTTTTATTTTTCTCCATATATTGGATATTTCAATATTCTATACCTCTTCTATATTATATCTTTTTTCTCTAAATTTAATATTTCAATTCCATTCTTCCATAGTTTTAATATTTCTTTGTGTAATAACTTCAAGAAATCCCTAGTTCACACAATTATCATCATGAAAAAATAGTACATTTCACGTCCTTTTTGAAACTCTTGGTTCATTATACTATCTTAAGAAAATTACTTCATGTAATTTGTATAATTTAAGTACTCCAGTACTAAACATTATTAGTTATGATATAAACATTACTTTATTGAACTAGCATTCTTGATAATGTTCACATGAACACTGTATGAACAATTGAAACCCATATAATTATTCTCCCTAAAATAAATTCTCTGTAATGAACCAAATCAGGTCAACTAGACAAGTCACACAAGGTGGTCCTCTATATAGTCAAGCACAACAAATAAGAATTAACATGTAGCATGATAAACCTGAATAAGAAGAACTAGTAGGGTACATGGTGGAAGGAAGATAATGTATCCATGTGATATACAAATTCAATCCAAACATTCCAACCCAAAAATATATAACATGAAAAGTCTAAGAAATTCTCCATGTGACCATATGACACCACCAAACCATCCCACTATGAAGACGATTAAAACAATAGAAACCATCAGGCTACATAATTCCCTTCAATTTATCTAAGCCCCACAAAAAATATCTATAACATTCCAAAGGCAAACTTTGTGTGTGATCAAAAACCAATATAGGATTCCACTAAATAATCTTAAAATGATCTAATATTGCTAATGACTTAGTTTTGGCTATAGAAAAATATAGTTTAAAAATAATTTATATATGAAAAAATCATTTTATAAAAAATTCTTTTGATTTTCATAAAATCATATCATATTCACAAAATCCATGAATATGTTGAGTATTAAATAAATTAGGTAATAAATCATGGATACACCATAAGATAAGAATATGAGAAAATAACCATGAAAATACCATCATTCAATAAACAAATCATAAATTATAATGCACACAATTTGGTCTCTAACCTATGGGTATATATTTTAGACTTGAAATAAAAGACCCAATCAAAGCCTAAGGTATATCAAATTAATATAAACTCTAGTGAAATTACACACACTAAAGTGACATACACCTCTTTTGGAATCACACACATAAAGAGTGAAAAGTCTATCCCTGATGCACCCATGGTTAAACAATGTGCTAGGTTTTTAAAAAGCGATTTAAAAACCATGATCATGTTTATTAAAA
This sequence comes from Viscum album, assembly GCA_963277665.1. Classification (NCBI taxonomy): domain Eukaryota; kingdom Viridiplantae; phylum Streptophyta; class Magnoliopsida; order Santalales; family Viscaceae; genus Viscum; species Viscum album. The sequence goes on along the minus strand of OY728128.1, from coordinate 786,027,347 downwards.
AAATTATATTAATACATTCTACTTTAGAGATTGAAGTCTTGTTTCAAAACCAAAACCATCATTTAAAGAATTTAATGAAACACATGGTGTGTGAAAATCTATTTTTAATGAAAAATACATTAAAAACATACATCTCATAAAACACCATTTCAAATGTGAAATATTTCTATTTCATTGAATAAACTAAAGGAATTGAAAATAATTCACATGAATTCAATAATTACCCCCACGTATAGAGACACATACCTAAGAATGTAGGAAACATAATCACCCTCGATAACTGAGATTGGAAACAAGTAGATCACCCTACGAAAAATGAGGTATAAGGGAAAACTAAAGGGATACACCCAACCACACAAGAAATCAAACCCTCTAGGAAAACTGATATAAAAGAGAAATAAAGACCCAAAAAACCTATTAGGAACTAGGACTCGAGGGATATGATTGTGTCATGAAATAGAATGGAGTTTCATGAGTGGTGATTAAAACCAACTAGACACGAGGGGTTTATGTCGTAAATGTATGTTTTATCCCATAAATTTCCTACAGCTCATATAAACTGAGAAACATGTTTCCTCGAGTTAATTATCCCTCAATTAATGATTTTACATCATAAGAATGGGTTTTGCGGTGTAAAGACTTTTTTTGGACTAAAAGGTTTTATGGTCTGAAGTGCTTCCATGGCTTATGAACAATGGTAAAATTACACCATAATCTAGAAATTTATGGAATAAATATCTCTTATAGGTTATATAAAATACAGAACCATATAAAAAACTTATAAAGACATCTCGATTACCTAAAAATCCTTTAAGACAATTATAATCATTCTCTGTTAATTCAAACAAACATACAACCTTGAAATTTAGGTTATTTTCCCGGAAAAATGATCTTCATCCCTAAAAGGAAAAAAATGAACCCAAATAAAAAGGGGATAAAAAACAGAGTCAAAGAGTATCTGAAGAAGGTAACATGATGTTATAATCTCCCTACTATAAAAGCTTTTATCCTCAGAAAGTCCTCAAGATCCTAGACTCGCAAAAAGTGAAGGTGACTACTGATTATTCAACAATTCCCACTCCCACATCTCATGGCTATCCTATATGCACTACCAGATTAAATGGACTAAGGGAATTTTTTTACCTTATTGTACCTTATATTAGTAATCCATAATATAAACTAGCTACACAACAACCATGGTGTTGGGAATAATATCCACATCCTCCAACTCAATATTCTAGGAATTATATAGTATATACCACCTCAACTGGGAAACATGAAATGCATCAAGGAAGGAAGTCAAACGAGATAGAAAGTCCAATTGATACACCATCTTTCCAACATTCTCCAAAATCTCAAAGGTTATAAAATACCTCATTACAAACATACCCTATCTACTGAATTGAAAGTGTCCCAAGCGAGGTGAAACTTTGAGAAAAACAAAATCACAAACAAAAAAATCTAGCATCCACCACCAATAGTTTTCATAGGATTTCTAATGACTCTGTGCTATGATCAACCTCTTTCAGATCAATTTCATATTTTCTGTCATTTCCTAAAATATGGTCCGTCCAACCAAGGACCGTTATCTCAACTATGCATAGCACAAGGTATATCTACATGGTCTACCACACAATTCCTTAATTGGGGACATCTTAATCAAGGCATGATAACTATAGTTATGGGAAAACTCGACCATAGGAAAATGATTTTACCAAGAACCACTGAAATAAAGAATACATGGCTAGAGAATAACCTCAAGAACCTAGATAACTCTATATCTCTATTAATTATTATATGGATGATATTTTGTGACCAATTTCAACTCGGAACGCATCAACTCTTTTAATCCTTTCTAGATCATGGATCTGACCTTGGGACCCTATCAGAAATAATCATAGAGGGAACCCAATGAAGCTTCAAAACCTCTCAACCATACTAGTATCCAACCCGTTCCACTTTCACCATCTCCTTAATGGGGAGTAAAAGCACTAATTTTTTGATTCGATCATTGATCACCCAAATCATATCCTTCCCACTAGTAGTCTATGTCAAAACAATGATGAATTCCATTTAATGTTTCATCCCACTTCCATATTGTAATGGTTAAGGGATGCAAAAAACGTTAAAGTATCTGGTTCTCCATCTTAATTATCTAACCCATAATATACAATGATAAAAAATCCAAAATCAACCATCTCATCCTCATCCACCAATACTAATGTCTCAAGTCATGATACATATTGGTAGTACTAGGTTTCATAGACCAATAAAAATGGTGTACAATTTCAATCATATCTAGACTTAAAGAAAAATTAACAACCAACCTGATTTAGATATACAAAGTGACACTGGGAGGCCGATAAGACTCACGCATGGTATCCCCACCATTTTAGACTTTACTAAAGCACTCAAACTCAATATCAGGTACCTTCTTGGGACAAAAGTAATAATAAAATGACTACTCATACTTTATAAAAGTCATGTATTCCTTCCAACCATCTTATTCTACTCCCAAGATCACCTCAATTAAAAAACTCAAAAATATCACTCTTCCATTGATTATTTCAATTATTGTGTTAGTAATTTCCTACTCAGCGCATCAATGACCCCTATCCATTTTCTAGGAGTAAAACCAATATCAAAATAATAATTATAGTGATACTAAACGTAGTGTCTCTATCAAAAGTTATAATCATTCTGATTGAAAATATACTTCAATATTTTATGATCAGAATATATAGTAAACCTCTCCCTAAAGAGGTAGTGATGTCACATTTTTAGTCCATGCATAACCGCTGCTAACTCAAGATAATGGGTTGGGTAGTTATTTTTAGGAGGATATAACTAGTGATAGTCATAGTCCATAAACTTTTTACCTTGTATCAAGACTCAACCCAAACCTATACAAGAATCATCATAGAAAACATCATAACCTAAAACTAGTTCTAAAAGAATCAAAACAAGAGTTAAAGTCAACCTGTTTTTTAGTTCCCTAAAATTTCTTTGCATTTTTTCCACTCAAAATTTCCATCCTCATGAGTTAAATATTTCATTGGAGATGTTATCCTGGATAAATAGTGAACAAACTCCCAATAATAACCAACAAAATCCAAGAAGCTTCAGATCTAAAACATAATTTTGGGTTTATCCCAGGACATAACTACCTTTATCATTTTGTGAGCCACTGAGATGACCCTATTATAAATAAAATTCCCTAAAAATTTTAATTCCTGAATCCAAAAGTCTCATTTGGTAATATTACTATACAATCGATGTTCCCTCATGGTTCTAATAATGATATCCAAATGGTCCTTGTGATCCTCCTTTGAATTGAAGTACACCAAAATATTATCCACAAACATAATAATAAAAGAGTCCATGAACTGATGAAGGATTTGGTTTATCTATTCCAAACATATCACTGGATTATTAGAGAGACCTAATGGCATAACCCGAAACTTTTAAATCCTATACTGGCTCCTAAAAACCGACTTAGGTATATCCTATTATCAGAATCTCAACTGGTTATACCCTAACAGAAGGTCAATACTTGAAAACCAATGATCTCCTTAAAGAAAATCAAAGAGATCATAAATACTTGGAAAGTGATATTTTTTCTTAACTACCACATGATATAACTTTTAAAAATGCATTTCAAGTCTAAATATACCATCTATCTTCTCAGAAAAGAAGATAGGTGAAGCCCATGATGACACACTAGGTTAAATATATCCCTTAGATTCAAGGTTTTAAAGCTTAACATTATGTTCTTCCAATTTAATATGTTTAATTTGATATGATTTCATAGAAATGGTCATCTCACTAGGAAGTTAGTCAATAGAAAACTGAACAATTTTCTATGGGGGTGAACTAGAAAAATCACTTGGGAAGACCTTAGGTACACAAAAATCCCAGTAGGAAGTTTAATTATCAAATAAGGATTAATGAAATCAAGTAAGACCTGTACTAACTTACATGATATCCCTAAAACATATGTAAAAAAATTCCCTTCTCTCCCAAAAATTTAATCCCACTCACCCTGAAAGACATGAATAAATCCATTGGGAGATAAAAACTAAACTCGAAGAAGTTAATAGTCAATATTGGATGTAACAATAATAATCTAATCCATTTCAATAAATAGGTTGAAGATATCAAGATAAAAAACTAAGAAGTCCCAAACCACCTTAAAGTTATCTATTTTCCCTTAACAAGCTGGAAACTTGAAATCTTATTCGTTATCTTTCCCAAAGGCATGTAAAGTTCCAACAAGAATGGAATAATCTATTAATGAAATACCAACACATCAACTAAAATTTAAAATATAAAATAATTAGTAACACCTATATCAAACAAATATATCACTATAGAAGATGAAATAAACACCATACCTATAAAAGTGGTTTTCCCTTCATCAGATTCCTCTAGTTCATACTCAAATGTATAGAGACATTTAGTATCATATCCCCCTTGATATTTCATTTTAACATGAACATACTACTTATACATAGGATAATACCCACTATAACAGCCTCAATCATGTACTACTAAATCCAATGCGGAAATCACAATCTTTAAATTTATGGATTTGATGTCGATAATTATAACCCATTTTCTAATCCAATCCTTAAAAAATCAAAATGAAAAACTAGATCACTTACATTCCCAAAGACCTTTTTGGTTTAAAGTTTTATATAATAAGGAAAAACTCATACATAAATAATACTAATGTCATTAAATAAGTATTTCCCCCCACTTAACCCAAATATTTTTATTTCATATTAAGTTATTATCATCTTCTATATGAAATTACCTTCTTGACATAAATCATTCAACCTCATAATTTATAACCTAGTGAAAAGGAAACATAAGAAGGGTGAGCTCAAATAATAAGTAAGGGTAAATATATGCATTAATAATTCAAAGTCATCAATGAACATAAGAAGTGGATAAAGGAATGATGAAACAATTAGAGATCATGAGCGAATCGTAAAATAACTTATGCCCATCAATACTTGAATAATCAATCTTGAAACACGATATAAGGCTTAAACAAATTAAAAATTCATAAAAATCAATAATCATGAACCTTGTGATAAAATCATTATGAAAGGAAACATAATAATCCTTTAGTAATAATAGATAAAATGTGTTGGTATCTTGGAACATTACCATCATATCAATCTTAAAAAAACATTACAATTGGAATAACTATACAACCGAATTCTAATATAATTATTTGAAGAACATAATAATTACCCAATGAAGTGGAGAACTATTTGGACACACCCATCATATAACATGTAATAGTATCTATCGATGATATATGGTCCACCCCATTGTATAAGTTGTAAAGGGATCTCCCAATGATTTTTGGGCCACCCCATCATATAAGCTGTAATGAGATCACCCGATGCTATCTGGGATTCCCCATCATATAAGATGTAATGATCTCACCTGATGTTATCTTTGTGTACCCAAAATATATAATTTCAAAGAACCACAACATGAATAAAGTAAATAGAGTATTTATTTCATCATAAAACTCATAGAAACAATCATTTTTACGTTTATAACTAGATTAACCCATGGAAAAGAAACGAGGTTCATGTCAATAAATTCTAAACATGATTGACCCATGGAAAATAAATAGGTTCTATAATAATATCTTTAAAATATGGTTTACCCGTGTAAAATAAATGGGTTCAATATCAATCTATTTGAAACAAGATTGACATGTCGAAAAGAAACTGGTTCCATAACAATATCTTTGAAACAATCTTAATATATCCAGAGAAATAATGGGGATGGAATCATTACAAAATATCCCCATTATATTATAAGTAAAAATAAGGGTTATTGATGTTGATGAATATAAATAACATTAAAATATCACTAAAAACATTTTTAGGATATAACATTTTATTTTTGAAATTCACTTTTTTTAAAACTAAAAATTCACAAAATATTGAAAAAAATCATTTTCTTTGAAAAAATCCTTTGAAACATATAAATGAAGTATTTAAAAATCATCTGAAACATATGTTGAAGAAAATATCCTTTCCATTTTGAAAAACACATTTTTTTTAAAAAATGAATATAATTTCATTTTAAAATAATTTTGAAAACTTATTAAGGAAGACTCAAATAAAATAATGGTCATCATAGTAAAAAAATCTATTCATTTTGTACACATTAAAACAAATATTTCTTTTCATTTTTGGTAAAATACAAATGAGAATTTTTTTGAAAGTGACATAATGATTCATTATAAATTTTTTAAGAATTAAAAATTTTCTAAAAATTACTTTAATAAATCATTTTAATAATTATAAAAATATTTTTGAATTTTTTTTAGAAAATATTATTTTGGAAGAAAAAGTGTTTTAAAACTGAGTAGAGAAATAAATACAATTTTTATTAAAAACAATTTCTAAATTATTTAAAGTACCAAAGAGTGTAAAAAAGATAAAATTACTTTAACATATCATTAATAACCATTTTAGAATAAAATTCATGATAATTATGAATGGAATATCGTTATATTTCGACATTGGAGACTTAGTCACAAATAATCCCAATAAACAATTAGATTGCGACATAAAACTATTACCACTTAATAAATTTGAATCATAATACCCATGAAATAATATCATTAAATTAAGCTTATAATATCATAAAAAATAAAGTGATTCATTATATAAAATGAAAAAGTGGTAGTATATGCACCCCATAAAATAAGACAGGTGTATAACATAATATATGTCTCAAAGAAGGAAAATTTAGACCAAAATCCATTACTGCTTTGGAAATTTTGAAACTATAAACCCCATGAAAGAGTGATAAAAAATAAATAAATATATCCCCATAAATTTAAGTATAATAATAATAAAATAAATTTTTAGAAAGCATATATACCACAAAATAAAAATAAGTGGTGAGTATTGAACACATCTCATAGAAATAAAAGTAAGATGAGAAAACCTTTACCTCATGCTTCCTTTTTGGTTGATCATTCATTAAACCTATGTATAGTTATTTCGAACATGTAATTAACTCATTAGAGAACCATATTAATATTTGTAATATCATATATTATCCTTTTTTAACATCTTATCACTATTTCATTAATAATATTTCATTATTTTCATTGTTTTGAGTGTTAATCACCTTATTTTCTCATTCATGATTTGTTATAAAAGCACAAATTATTGTGAACATAATATAGTTATATCATATAAAGAATAATAATCATGAAATAATTATAATATTTATGTATAAATTATACTTTTAAAACCAATCATGAATTATGGTTATGGAAAATGAAGTATGTTATGATCATGAAGACGGTTGGTCATATGTACGCATGATTAATGTTTTCATTTTTCAATGATCATTATGGAAAAGAGGTAATAAATGTTTAATATTTCAATAATTATAATTATATAATATATACCATATTATTTATTTAAATATAATTATATATATCATCCATGTGGTGTGGTGATGAAAAGATATTCACATCGTTTTATGAAGGTGGTATTCCACACGTACATGAATAATGTTTTCATATTTTAGTGTAAAAAATAAAATGATATATTTTAATTTAAGAATGATAAATATGTCATGAATATATTAATTATGTCATTTATATCACATATAATCATTAACATTATCCTTATTACCTTTCATGCAATGTAATAGTGAGAAAAAGAATCACATTTCTTAGAGAGGCAACAATCCTCCATACACACAAACACGGTTATCGTATCCCTTACAAAAAAGAAAGTAAAAATATGTATATGATATAATGAATTAAAAGGTATAAATTTTATAAATATCATATATGTACTTTATATCCATCATCATACCCAACAATTAAAGGTGGTAATAGAAGAACTAATGACATTGATTCGCGGGGAAGTAGACCGCCATACACATGAATGATTTTTTAAACCATTTCTTGTAAGAGGGAAATATTATTTGGTTGGAATAATACAAAGATACACATGGGGTGAATTGTGTATTTGTGGTAAACTTAAAACATTCTAAAATTTGACTTTTCTTTGCAATTAATATATATATATATATGGAGCATTCTATTCTCTATGAAAGATGATCAACAGATAAATAGAAAACAAGAATTTTTTTTATAGTGGTTCAGGGCATAAAGATCCTCTAGTCCACTCCACAAATTCTCTCTTAGTAAGCTTGATGAATTTCACTAGAAGGGTCCTCTTATCACAAGACCTTAAAATCGACAATTGAGTGCATGTAGTTGACACCTTTACATAAAGTATAAAAAGAGACTTATGGTTATTTTAAAAGGAACAAAAATGACCAAATATTTGTCTTAGAAGATTAAAATCTACCACTACTGAGTCTGAGCAGTCAAAACTACAATAAATCAAAAGATTTGGATTTGTTGATGGTTCAAGTTGAACTTCACAGTTGCAGCAACAACTGAGAGAATATAGATCTTCTTCTTAAAAGGTGAATGTATTCAATTAATAAAATCTTTGAAGTGATCCTAGTTAAAAATGATCTTTATTTATAAAACAACAAACAAGTAGCAGTATAAATTTGAAAAGTATAACTTCAAAGTGTAGTCTCTTTCAAAAAATAAAATAATCAATTGTTCTTTGTACTAGATCTCTAAAAAGATATTCCCAAAAAGTATTTAGTTTGTAAATTGAAAATGTATCACTATAAAGTATAGTATATCTGTTTATTTTTCATGAAAACTATTTGATAATATAAATAGAATAAGAAGGATTTTCCTTCTGTTAAGCATATCCAAAAATTTCACCCGATTGATCGCATATATTAAAATTCAAATCATTTGGGAGAGTTGATAATTTTATTAGGAGTAGTGGTGATTTACTATATTGAATACAGTTATTTGAATCAATGAAAATGAGCCTTTTAATTGGTCATAAAATAGATTTCAATCGATCTTTTTTTCTATCAATACAATTATATAAATATCAGATAAAATTGAGGAATTAAAATCTCTATCATTGAATATTCAAACATAGGGTTCCTTAATAAAATGGAAAAATACAAAATACAGAGTTGATCATAAAAGTAAGGTTGATGTACTATACCATTTGTTTCCTAAAAAGTAGAGTTCCTTACTTATGTTGGATTCTGTAACCATACGTTCCCTTCTTATAAACTTAAGGTTCCAGACACACGTAGGGTTGATGAACCATAATTTTTGTCAACACAAGGTATATGATCCATATATGATATTATAACTATAGGGTTCATTCCTTATCTATTGTTATGAACCTAAGGTTCATTCCTTATGCTACACTTACCAACGTAGGGTATAAACAATGTTTCTAAAACATATCTCATAGCTTTTTATTTTATAAAAAGGTATAATATATATATATATATATATATATATATATATATATTCGAGAAAAATAATTAAAGAAAATTTATTAGAAAACAAACAAGGGTATTTGTAATAATCAAAATCAATAAGATTTATAGAGTATTGTTTAGATAATACATTCCCAAAAATCTCCCCTTTTTTGATGATCACAAAACCCATAAAATAATTGATAGAAAATATATGATTTTTTAAACACTAAATAAAATATTTTTTAAAATACTTGGTTCTTTTAAATTAAATTTCCACTCAATTATTTCAATTTTACATTACTATTTCAATTAAAAATACATACTCTTAATTTGAGAGTGTTGTGTTTACCCAATTTTATTCCATTTTTTGTGATATAAAAAAGAAAGTATATGAAAATGGATTAAATGAAATTTAATGTAGCACATAACTATAAGTGAATGTTACATCCTAATATATATAGAAATAAGCACGTGTTCTAGTAATGGAGATGAAAAAACAATAAAACATAAAAATTATATAGAGAATATCAATAATCAAAAAAATTTATATTAAAAAATTATAAGTACATGTGTGATTTTGGATTGAGGAAAAGGTTTAAATAATAGGGTTGGTAGATTTTGAATGGTTTTGATTAAGAGAGGTTTCTAGTTCAAGAAAAGATTAATCATCCTACAAAACTTCTTTCAACTTTTCTATCTAACCTTGTAACCTTTATGAAATATTTACAGCTAGCTACCTTATCAAAATTCTTGAATCTTGATTCAATTTCAAATTTTCAATCATATTGACTTTGAGAAAGTCATGAATATTTCCCTAGGTCTGTATAAACTGAGAACGTTTTTCACTGAACCTATTGAGGAGAAATATGATTCTAGGTTAACATGAATTCAACTTTTCAATAAGATCATTTTGATTATCCAACAACACATACATAGGGAAACCAATACATTGAAGAGACTAAAGTCTTTCTGTTATGTATGACATCAATGAGGTTATTTCTTGAAATATTCTTATCAGTTCTGGTGATGTTGGAAGTACGTAAGTAGAATCTCTAGAATAATTCATGCCCCCTTGACCAATTCAAACTGGCTTCTTAAATACCATTTTAAATTTGCAAAATCAATTTTAGAATCTAGATTTTATTTCAGATTTCTAAAATTATCTAGCATTTCTCTCTTGAACATATCAAAATCACTTTTTGATATAGAATTATCTCTGAATTATTGAAACTGATTTTGAATAGACTAAAATTACAACTTTGAAGTGGATGAATTTTTTAAATCTTTTAAATATTTCTTGGAAGACACTAGTTCTTTCCAAATACTAGAGTTCTCCTCCTGTACCTTGTTTAATTTGATAACCAATACTTCTATATAATTTTTCAAAGAATCAGAAGTTCCTTTATATGAATTATTTGAATGATTAGCTACTTCCACAATAGTGAAAGACTTAACTGAAGTCTTTTGACTTGAAAAATAATTATCATCAAGGAACTCTATCCTTTCTCTGGAAACAAATGTTGTTCTTTCCATGAATTGTCCAATAGTGGAGATATCTTTAAGCTCAAAAATTTTAGTAGTTTCAATTAATAATTTTTGAACTTTCTCTCCTACTTTAGAATTTTCTCTTTTTTGATATGGTTAATGGTCAAATTGTTGTTCTTGAACTTTACATTCTGCATTTTCTTCCTCAGAATGATCTGTTTCTCCCAAATGAATTGATGGAGTCTTATGACCAGGTCTAGGTGTTTCTCCCCATGGATCCTCATGCTGAGGATATTCTCAAATCATGGTCCTTATAATGAGTTCCTCATGGTCTTATTCTTCTGAATCTTCCTCATCCTGATATGAAGTATCATAACATAGATTTATTTTAGTAGGTTGACTAACACTTTGTATACAATATTCTCTAACTTCTTCATTTATTAAACGTATTGATCCTATATATTTGAGATTTCCTTTCTCCCACTGAGCAACAAAATCATATTCTTATTGATCAGTTCCACTCACTAGAAATAATTGACCTTTCAATATACTCTAAAAGAAACTTAATTTTCTTAATGTATCATAATTTATAAAATTATTGTGATGACATATAGTTATAAAATAAATATGTTGAATCTTATTCTTTTGAACAGAAGAAGATAAATGTTCTATCCATAGGGATAGAATGACATTCTAGACTTTGATTGGTAGCAATGACTTAGATATTTCAACATATATCTAAAGAATTTCAGCTTAATAGCACTGATAAATAGAATCATGATATACATGTATGGGTATAAAATATTTTCTAACTCAGTAGTCCTTGGAATGATAGTTGTATGAATAAACATTACTAAAACTTTTTGGTTATACTCAATATATTTTACAAACATTTTACTTATATTGGATGAACAAAAAAAGGAATAATATATTTTTATTTGTGTTCCTGATTTCCAATTGATCGAAGATCAAAATGGAATACTCCTTCATGATGGAATTTTAAAATCCGAGCAATTTCTACTTAGGGGATTGAAAAATCATTATCATCTTCTCACGAATACATTATTTCTTCTATTTCACCAAAACTAAACTGAACATTTCTGTAAAAATACTTTAGTTCTATATCATAAAGGAAATATTTTTTTTTATGAGATAGAAATTCCAAATCTTTAAACACAAGAGCTTACTTAATCAGAATATTTTTCTGATACAACCATTCAAAATCCATGACCTCTCCTAGAAGAAACTTCTAGAAATGGATACTCTAACGCTTCAGATCGCTTGCTTCACCTTCATCTATTTGATTGTCCTTATCATTTCTTAGAATCTAAATATTGGAGGTATTCTAATTATAGAATTTGGAAGAAAGATGAGGGCTATGAAAGTCAAAAGGTTTGAAATCTAATGGTAAAGAAAGATGTAGAGTTTTTAGATGAATTTGTGATGCAGTCTAGTTTTTCATGCCAATTACATATGGTAATCATTAAATTTTAAATTAAAAAAGACGTGATTTAAAAATAAAATTGAAACAACGATTTGACCAAATAAACAAAAAATTGATAAATAAATAAAAATTAATGACAAATAAATTAAAAAAATAAATTAAAATAAATGAATAAAAATTTATTTAAAATTAACTATCTCTAACTCCCCTTAATAAAATAAAACCATAAAATGGGAATTGATTTAGTAAAAATATCAACTAATTGATATTCAGTATTTATAAATTCTAAATATATATCCTTTTTAAATACATGAACTCTTTAAAAATGATGTCTTATATCAGTGTTATTAGTCTAATAATGACTTATAGGATTTTTTGAAATATTTATCGCCCCAGTACTATCACATAAAATGGTATTATTTTTAAAATTTAGTTCAAAATTAAGTAGAATGTGTTTCATCCACATCACTAGTGCACAAAAACTACCAGTAGACACATATATTCCTTAGCTATTGACAGAGCAACTGAATATTTTTTATTACTTGACTATGACACTAAGGTTTTACCAAAAAAGTGATAGGTTCCTAAGGTACTTTTTCTATCTAATCTACACCTTCCAAAATCAGCATCTGAATATGAAATTAAATTAAAATCAGAAGTTTTTGGATAAAGAATATATTGATAAATAGTTCTTTTTCCATATCTAAAAATTATTTTAAAATAAGTAAGATGGGATTCTTAAGATTTGACTAAAATCTAAAACATAGACATACATAATTTTTTTTCTAGTATGATAATAGTAAGATACAATAAACTACCAATCATACCTCTATATAACTTATTGTCACCTAGTTTTCCAGCTTCTTCCAAATCAAGTTTTATATTGATAAGCATGAGTGTTGTGTAAGTCTTACTCTTTTCAAGTCCAAAATTTTCCAATAAATTGATAATATATTTACTTTTATTTAAAACATTTTTATAATATTTTTGATAAATCTAAAATCCTAAAAATAAATTCATTTCTCCCATCATACTGATTTCAAATTATTTTTGAATTAGATTTGAGAAATCATTACAAACCTTATTATTTATTTATCCAAAAATAACATTATCAATATAAATTTTTACTAATGAAATATTAGATCAAATGGTTTTTTAAAATATCAGGATCTACAAAGCCAAAATAAAATTCATTTTCCAACAAAAAGGAGCTTAATCTTTCATACCTTGATCAAGGTGCTTGTTTTTGGCCATAGATATATTAAGTAAGTTTAAAAAATAGAATTTGGTTTATGAGGGTCTTTAAAACTAGGGGATTGTTCAAAATAAACTTCCTCCATTAAATATCCATTTAAAAATGAAGATTTAACATCCATATGATATAATTTAAAATTAACATGATATTCATAAGCTAAAATTATTCTAATAGATTATAATCTTGCTACTGGTGAAAAGGTTTCATCATAATCTATTCCTTCTTCCTGATTATATCCTTTTCCTACTAATCTAGCTTTGTTTCAGGTTATGATTCCTTTATCAAACTATTTATTTTGAAAAGTTCCATTTAGTTCCTTTTACTGGATAATATGATGGTCTATCTACTAATTACAAAACATTATTTCTTATGAATTGGTTTAGTTTTTCTTGCATGGATGACAACCAAATCTCATCTAATAAAGCTTATTCAGTAAAATTAGGTTTTAACTGAGATATAAAGGTAGAGAATTCAACTAATTTTCCTAAATTTATTTTAGTCTTAACTTCTATGTCTAGGTTTCCTCTAATAGTTTCTAAAGGATAGTCCTTCAAGGCTCTACACTATCAATGTAAGACACTTTTAGGTTATTTAGTTTCATGTTCTTCTGAACTAGAATGAATTTAATTTATATCATTTTCAAAAAAATATTTCGGTGTTTCAAGTATCATGTTTTCTAAAGATTCAGCTTTCTCATATTTTTTATCCTTCTATTTAATGAAAGGGCCAGATTCATCAAACTTCACATGAACTGGTTCTTCAACAATAATTATGTTTTTATTAAACATTATATAGGATTTATAAGTATCAGAATATCATAAAAATATTCCTTCATTAGCTTTTGGATCGAATTTACCTAGGTTGTCCTTTGTATTAAATATATATACCATGAATCCAAAAACATTAAAGTAATTTACTTTAGGTTTTCTATTATTCCAAAGTTCATAGGGTTTATTTTTAATAATTAGACTTATTAAAACTATGTTCATGATATAGAAAGCTGTACTTATAGCTTCTACCTAGAAATAGGTAAGAATTCTATTTTCATTTATCATAGACCTTTATATTTCTTAAATAGTTTTGTTTCTTCTTTCAATAATTCCATTTTTTTGATGTGTTCTTGGTGTAGAGAAGTGGTGTTTAATACCTAGGTTTGAGAAAAAAGAATTAAATTTTTGATTCTAAAATTATCCAACATGATCACTTCTCAATGAAATTATTTTCAAAATATTTTCATTCTAAAAATATTTTCAAAAACATTAAAAAACTAATGAATACCTTACTTTTGAGTTCTAGAAAATATATGAAAGTAAATCATGAAAATCATCAACTAAAACAGAAACATATAATTTACCAGCCAAACTTGCTATCCTATATGGTCCAAACCAATCCATATGGATAAGTTCTAATAGTTTAGATGTAGTATTTTTTTAATATATTTTAATGATGATTTATTGTAACACCCCAAGGATTTAAAAATAAATTTAATATATAATTCATGAAAAACTGAGTCTATGTGAAACAAACACTATGATATTTATAGAATATAGTTATAATGTAGCTGTTAGGAATAATTTTTCAACTTTTTATTTTTGAATTTTTAAAAACGGACATACAAAGTTGCGATCAGTAAGATGTTTAGAGTCTGATAGGATCAAATTACATTTTTGGTGAATAATAAATTGACCCTTATGCATCACAAACCAACCTGGGTTGGTTCATGAAAAAATAGTATCCGAGGCAAGTCATCTTATAGAAGACCTCTATTTTCAGAGTGCCCTTTGTTATTTGGGAATGTGAAGGTAGAAGGAGTAAGACTGCCTGGACTCGAGGGGTAGGTGCGGGAAGAACTTCACAAACTATTGCTTGTTCTGATCCTTAGGTTTCCCTGGGAAGTCCAGTTTAATTTGTTTCTTTGGGGTTTTAGGGTATGTTTTTCAGTTGGGATATGACAAGGGAGTTGGGATAATAGTCTTAATGAGCCGCACGGCCTGGCAATCCATGTGGAGCTAGGGGAAAGGTCCTAAAAGGCTCTCCATGTCGATGATGTGTTTGGAATATGGCTGGCAACCATATGGTCATGTCACACAACGACACTGGTTAACAATTTGAGTTTTTTTTGGGTTTCTTATAACATCTAAAAGTTTTTTGAATTAGAAAAATTTGTTTTGAAAAATGGTTGTTTGAAATTACATGTTTATTTTTTGGATTGTTTTAAAGGAAATAGGGTAAATGATTTGTTTTTGGAAAATGGAGTTGTTTTGTTTTGTCCTTGGTGTTCCTATGGGTGCTCACATTCATAATGGTATATTGTAATATGAATGGATGTTTTTTATAATGTATGGATGCCCGGGGTGGCAAATAGATATTCATGTGAGTGAGACTCTTAAATAATACCAATGGGGAGTGTTTAACCCACCAAACCTATTTTAAATTAAAGATGTTTTCAAAAGGAATTTTTGATGTTATGATAGATTATTTTCTTGTGTTTAGATCTTGTCACCTATGAGGTGTTTGATCTTGAGGATTTTATTTATTGTGTTTTCCTTGATTGGGTTCTTGACTTTTCTTGTCAAGTAGTTATCCCCTTGAAGCTTCGATGGGTGATCTTATTATGGTTGATCAACCTAAGGATTTTATTCTTGAGTTTCGGAAGTTATATCCACCACTATTTTATGGTAAAGTAGACCCTTATGTAGTGGAGGGGTGGATGTAGAAGATTGAAAAGGACTTTAACCTCGTTGAATTTACCGAGTCGCTGAAAGTCAAGTTTGCAACCTTCATGCTTAAAGGTTCACTGTGGATGTGATGGAATTCAGTGTCTTGAAACAAGCCCCCTCAAGAGCTTACTTGAGATTTTTTCAAGGCTTTTTTCATTATTCAGTATTTCTCTGAGAAAGAAATGGTGAAAAAGGGGATGGAGATGTGTTTTCTATAGCAGGGTGATGGATTAGTGTTGGAGTATTCATATTTCTTTGTGGACCTAGTACCTTATGATTCAGGGTATGCTACAGATGACTCCATGAAGGCTCGACGTTTTGAGCTGGGTCTCCATCCCAATCTTTGGTTGAAGGTGTTAGTGTCCAACCTAACTTTATTTGCTGATGTGGTGAGACACACTTTTCGTGTTAAAGCCGTGATGGCGGGAGTGCTCGAAGTAGTCCTCCCACCTTCAATTTCTAGGATTAGTGGTGAGGATTTTGGCAAGGATATGAGGAATAAATTGAAAGTAGATGGAACAAGTTTTGGAATAAAATAGCCTCAGGATCTTTCATCAACCTCTTCAGAGTGATAGATCCTCGTGTATTATTAGTGTGGCAGACCAGGTCACAAAAAGTTGTTGTGTAAAAATGCTCTGAAGCCCTACTGAGATTGTTGACTCTTGGGTCACTTGTAGTGATTCTGTCAAGGCATCACTAGAAAGCATCATGGAGAAAGTTATCAGAGGTGACATGATGTTGGATTTTTGTTTAAAGTTTATTTTGTAGGTTACTTATAGTGTAAGGGATCTTTTATCGTGGCAGTTGTACTGATAATGTTTTGGTTTTTTAAATATAAGGGAATGTCGTGGGTCTTTAGATGAACTTTGGTTTTCAATGCCAGCGTGGTTTTCATTTCAAAATTTTGTTATTTCATTTTTCAAATCCAAATTTATTTTTTTATTAGGATTTTCAAAACCTGACTGCGAGGCAGGAGATGCTTCATCCATCAGAGCTCCAGCCAAAATGCCTCAGAGTGAAGTCAACACGTAGTCAGGAACCCTAGAGGATTTTAATGAGTTTGGATAAGGTTGTTATTTTATTGTTTCGGTGAGATAGTTTTAGAATTTATATGGTGGATTCTCCATCATTGTGAATTTACACTATTCACAATGAGTGCGATGGAGATGTCCCTCCTGAAATGTCAGTAATTGTGCCTTTTTGGATGTGAGTTTCCAATCAGTTTCCTAACGTAGACCACCCATGTGAATCAGTTGCATCTTTGGTTTGTGTCCATCATGAAGTGATAAGTCGTGAGTATTTGTTCGTCATAGTTTCATTTATTCTATCCTTGAGCCCCTCTCTCCCCGCCCATGGGGTGAGGGGTTTCGGTTCGTGCAGAGTTTTCAGTTCAGCTCTAATCCCATTCAGAAGGGAGTGAGTGGTTTAAATGTTTTTATTGTATTCCTTTTAACTAGGGTAAGGCCTGGTTTGGGTTCAAATTGGATTTCTTCTTGGATGATTTTAGGTTAGTTCATTATAGTGGGGATACCCACTGTGAGTCTCTATGGGTTTTCTCTTAAGTTGTTGTCAGATGCTAGTTGAATTCTTATGGTGGGGAGTTCATTCAGGCCTCCTCTCTTCTGGTGATTTATTTCTAGCAATAGGGTTGAGTCCTATTGATGGTCGATGGAATGTCCTCAGATAAAGAGGTTGGATCACGTTAATATAGAGTCCTTAAGTGTTGATCAATCGGCTAAAGATGTTGTGGATTTTTTGGGGTGGAAAGCATTATGGTGGGGATAATTATCACACCTCGATTCATGTATTTGGTTTATTTTATTATTTTCTTACTTTTAAATATTTTTCTGTGGTTTGGGTTTAGACTCGGATTAATTTCATTGAGTGATATTAATAAGTTTTATTTTTGGGGTTGATGTTGTTGGGCGCATAGGCAGAATGTAATTTGGAAGCTGCGAAGCTTCTCCCAAGCAACTGTGCAGCCGTCCGTTTTCAGAAAATAAAAATAAATAATTTTTTTAATTAAATCATACATTAATTGTTGTCTTTTAAAAATTTTAATTGTTGTTAAAGATTTTATTATCATTAAAATGAATGAATAGTTTTATTGTTTTCATTATTATTATTATTATGATTATTATTATTTCTTATTTTTATTATTATTTAGTTGCAACAATTTTAGTTAGTTTTTTAGGTTGGTTTTACCTTTTTTAGGGTTCCCAGCCAGTTCCCCTTTCTGATCTCCAATTAGTGCCCCCCATTCTTCTTGTGTGTGTGCGGTGAGAGCATCCCCCCTCAGACCCAACCTCTCCTGCTTCTACTAGTGTAGCAGCCCATCACCCCCATCCATTCACACCAGAACTGCTGACCAGCTCCTCCCTCCATTCTCAATGCACCCATCACCCTCCTCCTGTCCAGCCCCCCTCGCAAACCAACGACCCGACCTCCTCCTCCCCACTTCGACCGTCCCCATTATGACTTCCACCTGCCCTCCCAACTCGATGACCCCATTCCTCCCTTTTTGTGGAATTTCCCAGAAAACCCATAGCCATTAGTGAACCCCGCAGCCGGACCTCGGCCTATCCCACTTGCACTGGCACTGCTGCAGCCAGACACCCCCTTACTCAGCGACGCCATCCCAACTTACTTTTTCCCAGCCTTCGGTCGAGACCCCCGACTCCCCTGCTAAGTGGTGTATCTGGAGCCTCCACCCTCGACCGGCCCTCCTTTAGCCGAAAATACCTATAGTCACCCCTCCTATGGTCGATAAACCCTTTTTCAGACCTCCTCCGGCGTCTGTGGCCTCACTAGCCGACACAAAACCCCCAGCGCCCTTTTCTCCAGCACACACTGCCCTCCGACAGCCTGTCTCCATTCACAACCCCCCTTGCAGTATATCATTTTTCTTATTTAATTTTATTCTTGTTTTCCCTTCATTTCAGTTAGATATTTCCTTCATTATGTGTTCATTTTTGTAGTGTTGGGTTGGATTCAGCTTCTGGAGCATTCGGTTGAGGTGCAAACGAGATCTCTCACCATTTTCGAGTTTTCCTTGTCATCATGCTTCCGTTTAGAAGTAGGATTATTAATTCACTTGCCTTTATAATTTAAGGCCATCAGTATCTTTTCATTTTCATCCTATAATTGTGATAATTATTGTTCTGGAACTTGTTTCTAATTTATTTGGTATGCGAATTGATAGTTCAATTCTTGTTTTGTGAAAAATGTTGTCATTTTGTTATGTTTGCACACACTGTTTGTTGGATTAAATGTTTTATTTTCACCCGATTTATTATGGCTAAATCCTAGTTTATCAACTTAAATAAGTTCATGGCATGGAATTTTTGTTTTCACCTAGTTGAGTCTTAATTAGAAACTATTTTTAATAAATGTTGCATGTGTCATTGATAAATTGCCCGGTTGGCTCTTATGGTTTATTTAGGATATAAAATATTTTTGTTTGGTTTTATAAAAATATTGGCAACATGAAAAGTGGTATTTTGAGGATACTTAAATGGTTTCAAACTATATTTGGTCTTATAAGGAAATGGGATTTTGTAAATTGTTTTGGAATAGAAAGTGGTGGTTTTCCCCCTTTTTGGAAAAACAATTTGGTTCTTTTAAAAGTGGTGGTTTGTGAAATGTTTTTAATGCCTGTTTGGAACCTTATGAAAAATGATGATATTTTTTTGATGAAAACCCTCCTTGAATGACTCTCTTGCCTTGGTTGTGACTGATTATTTTGGAGGCCCACGCTTAGAGGCTCCCGGGTGCTTGAATGGTTTAAAAGAAATAGGTTGTCCAATGGAGTGGTTCGGGAAGATTCTTGTTGATATTTATTTATTTTATATTTATATTCGTTATTGGATCCTTGGATGGAATCAGTTGTCTTGCCCCTGTTATATACATGAGACATAGAAACCTGGCATATTGAGAGAATATTCTAATAATGATTGCCACACTGTTAGGTTATGGTACTACCAGTGGCCCATAGTAGGTAGATATATTAGGTTTATTTCTATGTGATTTTCCCTTGGCCTACTTAATAAAGGATGACTGATTGTTTTAAGCATTTTTATTTCATCGTGTGTGACATTTCAACGAGGATGAGCTCTCATGTATTAGTGTCTCTTGAATTATTCTTGATCTCCCTTTTTCATCTATGTCTAATATTTCTTAGTACTTGTAGTGTTGGATATGTTACTTGTATGTATATTTTAATTTCATTTAACTTTTTGTGTAAATACTATGGCACTTTCATGTGTAGTGTTTTTACTGGAATGTGATGTGTATTTTTAATGTGCATTATGAAAACTATTTTCAAAGAAAATTATTTTATTCTTTTTGTGCAAATTGAAAATGTAAACATCACTTTCCCTTTGAAAATAGTAATCTCACTAAAATAATGACTTGGGATTTTGAGAAATGAATGTGGGAAAAAAGCATACTTTTTTTGAGTATCATGTAGAAAACCTTACTATTATATATTGTAGTTCAAACTTGAAAATGGATGTTTCTTTTATTTTAAAGGAAGTGCATTGAGAATATATTATCGGGCTAGCCAAGTGAGTTTTAATACTCACGTCTATAGTTTGTTTCTATTTTTAGTCCTTGTGTAGGTTCCATCTTGGGTTCTCTCACCTTAGACGACATTTGATCATTGAGTGTGGGCGTGACCCATGGGGTCACATAGATATAATATTTTCCCATTCAGTTAGTTTTTATTTATTTATGTTACTATTTAATCATTTTATTTGGTTTATTTATTCTGAGGTACTATTTATTATTTCCTATGATTTTATTTATTTGTATTGGGATAAATTGTTTCCATCATCTTTGTTGATGCTCTGGTGCTTGTCGCCAGCCCGGGAGGATCGAGAACGCCTCTCGGGACTTACCTCGGATCGGCTCGGGTGACCAGTTCAGGGTCATCCCGGGTTGGTTCGTGACATTATGAATAGTAATATACCCTTATGACTAGTAATATTACCCTTATGAATATTAAGCTCACCCATTTAAGTATAAATAAAATTTAGGCACCTCATAAATGACAGTGAATATTTTAAAAATTAATAATTAAGTGTTGGTATTTTTAGGAGTAATAAATATATAATTACAATTTTAAATTAAAAAATTTATATAAAATAAAATTTATTTTCATAAGTAATTTTTTTTTCTGTACTATGATTTTAGGATAATTTTATGAGACCTTAGTTAGTTATTTAAAGTATTATAAAATCAGTTTTAAATTTAAAATCTGTATTTTTTTAGTAAATAATGATTTTATTTAAAAATTAAATTTCAAATATTTAAAAAATTATTTTTATAAAATAGAGTCCATTTTTTAAGTCTACTTTTCAAAAAATTTCAATGGTAATTTTTTTGGTTGTTTCTAAAATAATTGAACTCATAGTGAATAGTAAAATAGGATAATTAACAATAAATGCTAAATACATGATTTATTGAGTCATAAGTGATTTATGGAAGATGTAAGCACACTAGGTTTGAAATCACATGCACTTATTAATTTTTTTGTCTCAATAATCAACATTATTTCTTGTCTTAAGCAAAATAATAGAATAAGGAATAAGATATTCAAAAGTCACCCCTCCCCTCCACTATAAAAACCACTCATCACTTCCTTTTCGAATCACTCTTGTAAGCCTTTAAGATTGTAAAATTTCTTCTTAAATACTCTTCCCTATTATCTACCTAGTTCCATAAGCTCTTTATATTTCTAAAATACCAAAACCCCTTCCCTTAAGTAGGTTCTCAAGGAGGATATTTCAAAAGGTAAACCCTCTTCCTTTTTCATTTAATTTCATTTTAAATTTATTTTATATTCTTATCATATCCGGACCTACTCTTTCCAAATGACCATGATAAATAATTTATAATCTATACACTAGAATAATATTATGTTAATGTAATATTCTTCCTCAAACTATTATCTCTCTCTCATTTATTTTAAAAATGAGATCATCATCCAGGAGGTGCCGATTTACAACCTTAAAGGATGACAAACCTTCATCCTTAAATTTAACCTTAAAGGCTGGTCATTAAACCATATTTATTATTTAACCAGAGTATATAATATGTTTTATAATCTACTTAATGTTCTGTAACTAGTATATATACATAATATTAATTCATATGGCAAAACTAGTTCGTAATAATCAAAATATTTCCAAAATAAGAAAAATGACTATCACGAATGTTCTATCTAATAAATCATACTAATACCATAAAAACAAATGAATTTTATCACCAATTTATCTTTTTTATGTTCATTAGTATCTTATAAATTCAATTTTGGAGAATTATACCAATTCCATATGAACATCCATACACATATACAAGTATACCGGTCGAGAAAACCATGGAAACGAATGCTCTCGAGCGATAAATTTGCATCTTATATCTCATCCAAAAGGACACAAATAAACCTAATAAAAATATACTAATTTTAATGAATATAGTTGTGTTTTTTAGTTAGTTAATTAATCTATTTAATTTTATTATCTAGGATTTTAAGGTCAAGTGCAGAACATGTTCAGACATAAGGTAAGGGTTTTCTACCTGAACCTCCATTTTCTTTCAGGTTACTCTTTGTCTCTATTAGTACCAATTAAATAAATAATAATAATTATTCATTCCTCATAAATTTTGTTTGAATTTTCTATATATGTGTACTAATTATAATCCTTCTCTATTTAATGGGGAGTTAAATGGTTTATAAATATATTTCTCAATTCTACCCAATAAACAAACCCAATTTAAGGGAACTTCTCGAATTCTTACCTATTTTTAAGGGAACTCTATAATCTATTTTAAGACACACATATTTTTATATAATCAAATTTTTTTTTATGAAAAACTATATTAGTTTACTTCTGGTTTTATGTAAACATTTTTCCAAAAGAAAACTTCTCTTCAAAGTAAAAGAGTATTTATCTGAAGAACTACACAATCATTTTATTGGGGTGTTTATATCTATTCCAACACCTCTATTGAATTTTATTCTTTTACTGAGGTTTAACTATTATTTTTATATTTCTACATATTTTATTAAATGTTTTATGATCAGTTTTACTGTGGATGTTCTATTTTGATATCATTCAATTCATTACTCATAATGTTTAGTGATTATGTTTATAGATTGGGGAAAGTTATTTACATTGCATATGTATATGATGTTTATGTTTAACCACATTCATATTAGGAATGAATTGGATTTATCAAGTGATGTGTGGGGCCCTCTATAGGCCATTTATGAATTGGCTGGTCTCATGAGACAAAACAAAATTGGGTTTTGGCTGAGGCCTTACCCAAGTTTTTTTTGATTACTTGACCAAGGCCTTCACAACATGTTCCAAACGTCTGAGATTACGCATTCCATAATTATGGTATTAGTAATTGATAAAACATGTGATTATTCAACTATTATAATATCTATGTTAATTTTTCATTCTCTTATGATCATTTATATGTCATTATTTAATCATCTTTAATTTCTCTCATATTATTCTCATATATATTTTTAACGGAATGTATTTTTAGTTGTTCACTATGCCTAGTGTTTATTTTTATGATAAATTCCTTTTTATTACATACCCTTACTAAGAATCTAAGATCACACGTTTCTAATGTTTTATATTTCCCAGGTTGTGAAGATGAATATTATGAATGACTTGCAGGGATAATCTAGGAGTCATATATGTTTCCAATGGAATTGTTATTATGTATTTAATTTCAAGTTGTAATGTTGAACATATGTTTATATATTATTTACAAAAACTACTAAACTATTCATTCCTATAGGATAAGAATTTATTTTAATCATTCTAATGTAATAAAATAATGCATCGTCTCGAGGCAACTGGGGTTATGGCGTTAAAGTTAGTATCAAAGGAAGTTTAGTAGAAAACATGGAAACTAGATTTAGAAAACGTATATTTAGGAACAAAACCCCAAGATAGACTTTGAGGATAAGTATACATGAAAATAATAGAATTTTGGTAAGGTATAGATTATTTGTATCTTTCTATAAAATCCATCACTATTTAGAAACTACAAATGGATGTGGTTCTGAAACATATGTACCTTGGAGTAAAAACTTGGACAAGGTGTTCTGGGCTTGACTCAAGGTAACATGGAACATAAAAATGGGCCTTACTGCACGCTTGGATTGATAATACTAGGGAATATGATTAGGTAATTTACATTTTATTTATAAACCATTATGAAGGATTTAAATGTAAATATGTTCTCAAAGAAACCATGTTTATGATTATGCGATTAGACATGCATAAAATTTCCATTTATGTTAAGTGTTTTCCTAGTTTGATATTATATATATATTATGATTCATAACCTAATTCAGTGTATTCCATTATTTAGAAATGGATCCTAGTGTAAGGAATGGAAACTGCATGAACGCACATATCTCAAGTAGGTATTGTCCTCTTATGCATGATAATGATGCAGGTAATGGAGTTGTGACTTGTGATGAGCAACTTATTACTATACTAGGATAGCTGACTCAGGTTATGAAGAATAAACTTACTCGTATAGAGCATCTTGATCTACAACATGTAATAGAAATGTTATACCATTTTATGCGAAAATAGCCACCATCAGTAAATGGGACTACAGATCCATTTATAGCAGAGTAGTGGATAAGTTACATAGAGAATATATTTCTTACTTTGGGATGTAATGAAAGGGAGAAGGTTATCATTGTAGTTTTTCATCTATCAGAATATGTAGATTAATGGTGGCCATTCATTCAAACACAAATGAGGATGAAGAAATAGAATAAATGGAATGTAGCGACTTTTAGGAAATATTCTTAGAAAAATATTTTCCTCAAGAACAATGAGTAGATATGGATAGGAAGTTCTTGGGATTGAAATAAAAAGAGGATGAAAAAATTGTGAAGTGTGAAGCCAATTTTACAAGGATAGAAATACATTCCATGGAGTACATACATAATTCAAGGATAAATATTGATCTATTATTTTATGGTTTAAAACCATTCATCTAAAGAGCATTGGTTTCCTAAACATTCTCATCATATTAAGATATAGTATCCTGTGCTATCAAGATAGAGAAATAATTCTCTATGTATTATGACTTTAAGGGAAAGTAAGATAAGAAGAGGGTGGAAGAGGAAGGAAAGGATAAAGGTAAGAATAAAAAGGGGAGATTTCTAATGTGTGATACTTAGGGAAAGAAAAAACCCATAACCTACTTAAAAAGAAAAGGAGTCTATTGCAAATGTGGATAAAGTGGCCACCAATCTTGAGGTTGCTTGGGAAAGAAAGAAGCTACCAAGGTTCATGGTTAAAATTTTAAATAGATGAGAAGTTATACCGATGATTTTCCTATGTGTCAAGGAAACATTCCCAAGAGAAGGCCAAGGGAGAAAGGACAATATTATATGATCACAACTACTGAAGTTGAATTTCTTAATGATGTGGTGGCAGGTACATTAATCATTTTCATAAACTTATCCAATGATTTATTTGATTTTGGATCATCACATTGTTTTATATCTTCCGAGTTTACCATGAAAATTATACATTTCCAATTTGATTTAATAAAGGAGTTGTTAGTCAAAACTCATGAGGGAAGTATCATTTCAACAAAGATGTGTCGATATATCCCACTCATGACACATAAGTATGCTTTATTTTCTGACCTAATCATCATACCCATGGTTTAATTAGATATAATTATTTTTATTAATGTTTTTTCAAGTTATTATGCAAAAATCTATTACAAGAATAAGGATGTTACAAGTTTTGAGAATGATGTAGAATCCCTTATATTTAGAGTAGAAACCTCAAAATTTGATTCTTATATAGATCCACCCCAACAGATCTACTAAATATAGTTCTTGGGGAGGAAGATAAAACAATATCTATGGGTGAGGAAATAAATATTCAAATTGAGGTTGTACCTATTGTGAAAGAATACATTAATGTATTTTCATAGGATTTACCTAAACATCCTATGGAGTGGAAAGTTGAGTTTTCTATTGATTTAATTCATGGTGAAAGGCCTATATTAAAGTCTCTTTATAGAATTCCCATAGTAGAATTAGTAGAACTGAATAAACAACTAGAGGAATTGAGTGATAGAGGATTTATCCGCCCTAATGTTTCTCTATAGGGAGACCCTATTCTCTTTGTAAAAAATTAAAGATGGATCCATGAAGCTGTGCATTGACTATAGATAAGTGAATGCTATTATAATAAATAACAACTATCCCAACCTCAGATTGATGATTTATTTGATCAACTTCACAAACCCCAATATTTTTAGAATATTGTTCTTCGATTTGGATATCATCAACTTCATGTGAGGAAGTAATATATTCCAAAGATAACATTTTGAACTAGGTATAGGCATTATGAGTTTACAATAATGTGTTTTGGACTCACTAATTCACCCTATGTTTTCATGGATCTAATGAATTGAGTTTTCAAGGAATATCTGGATGAATTTGTTGTGGTATTTATTGATGATATCTTGGTATACCTCAAAATATGTGAAGGTCATGAGGATCACTTGCACATTATTTTGAAGACTCTTAGAAGAAATGAGTTACAAGGGAAGTTTATCAAGTGTTAATTCTATCTTTAAACAGTTTCTTTTCTTGACCATATTTCCTATATGTATGGAATCTTAGTTGATCCTCTAAATAAAAAGGTAGTTCAGTAATGACCAACTCTAATGAACATAAATGAGGTGCGTAGTTTTATTGGTTTAGTAGGCTATTATTGG
Organism: Viscum album; assembly: GCA_963277665.1. Lineage (NCBI taxonomy): Eukaryota > Viridiplantae > Streptophyta > Magnoliopsida > Santalales > Viscaceae > Viscum > Viscum album. The sequence goes on along the minus strand of OY728128.1, from coordinate 786,000,274 downwards.
TGTTTTGTTCTGAACATTTTCCAACTAGCTAACCTGTTAACCAAGCTTGCTCATAATGTGGTTAAGTTCATCTGGAAAAAATGATGTGGGGAATGTTTTTAATAATTAGAGAAGAGGTTAGTGAATGTTCCAATATTTACTCTACCATCAGGAAATGTTGGATTTGTGATTTATAATGATGCATCAATGAAAGGAATTGGTTGCGTCCTTATGAAGAATGATAGTGTTATTTCCTATGAATCAAGGAAGTTAAAAATTCATGAATAGACCATCCAACTCAGGATCCTGATTTAGCAGCTATAATATTTTCTCTGAATATATGGAGGCATTATCTCTATGGTGAAATATGTGAGATATATACTAATCATAAAAGCTTGAAATATATCTTCTCATAGAAATAACTCAATGTAAGGAAAAGGCGATGGCCAGAGATTCTCAAAGATTATAATTATTCCATACACTACTATATAGGGAAGGAAAATAAGGAGGCAGATGCATTGAGAAGGAAGGATCATGGAGTTATGAAAAAAATGAAGATTAATAAGGATCCTATGAACATGGATCTAGGGAGGTTAGATATGGGAATTTTCAAAGAAGGTGACACATCATTACTTTTTAAATTTATTACCCAACCATCTTTATTGGAAAAAATTACATGTTCTCAATCCGATTATGAGAATATTCAAAATAAAATTAAAGTTATGAATTATGGGAAGTTGTCAGACTTTGTGTGTGAGGATGGAATTCTGAAATTTGGGAGAGGGAAATGTGTTCCCTCTATACCCACGCTAAAAGGGGAGTTATTGGATGATTCCCATAGTTATAATTTCTCTATACACTCAGATAACACTAAGATGTATAGATATTTGAATGAACATTTCTTGTGGGACATCGTGAAGATTAAAATTGAGGATTATGTATCAAGATGTTTAGTTTGAAAACATGTGAAGGCTAAAAGACAAAAACCTGGAGCAGTCATGCAACCTGTACCTATTCCTATATGGAAATGGGATGACAACATCATGGATTTTGTCATTTGATTATCCAAAACTCCAAGAAATAATGATGTAATATGGTTAATTGTTGATCAACTAACCAAATCTACACATTTCGTCTCTATAAGGGAGGATTTTACATTGGAGATACTTATACAAATATATATCAATGAAGTTGTAAGACTTCAAGGAGAACCTATCACAATTGTTTCTAATCATGATCCACAATTTATATCTAAATTCTGGAAAATTCTCCAAAAATATTTAGATAATAAGCTTCATTTGAGTACTACCTGTCATCCTAAAACTGACAGGCAATCAGAAAGGATGATCCAAACTTTAGAAGACATGTTAAGATCATGTTCACTTGATTTGTAAGGTATGTGGGATCATTATTTTCCTTTTGTGGAGTTTTCCTGCAATAATAGTTTCCATTCAAGTATTCAAATGGCACCATATGAGGAATTGTATGGAAAGAGATGTTGTACAAAAACATGTTGGGATGAAGTTGGTAAAGGAAATATTGTAGGCCCACAGATTTTAGAGTAAACTACCACAAAGTTAAAGACTTTTCAACCCCATATCTAATAATGTAAAAGCGTGCAAAATATCTATATTGATAATCGAAGGGAGGATTTGGAATTTATAGCGAGAGATCATGTTTTCTTAAAAATATATCCATGGAAGGGTGTTATATGATTTGGGAAAAAAGGGAAACTGATCCCTAGGTACTTGGTCCTTTTGAAATTATGGATAGAATTAGAGTTGTGGATTATCATTTGGAAATGCCTCCTAGCCTCTCTAAGGTATATAATATGTTCCAGGTCTTTTTGTTAATAAAGTACATGCCAAACCCAACACATGTACTCACTTATGAAGGTATAGAATTGGAACTTGACTTATCTTACTGTGAAGAGTCTATCTATATTTTAGACACAAAAGAACAAGTGTTGAGGAATCAAATTACTCGGTTGGTAAAGGTACTTTGGAAAAATCATAAAATTGAAGAGGCTATGAGGGAGCCTGAGGAAATTTTGATGAAGAACTACCCAAATCTTTTTATGAGGTAACATTCTGGTAATTTCAAAGATGAAATATTTGTAAGGGGGGAAGAATGTAACACCCTAAGGATTTAAAAATAAATTTAATATATAATGCATGAAACACTAATTCTCTATGAAAAAAAAACTTTGATATTTATAAGAGATAGTTATAACCTAGTATTTGTGCATAATATTTCCACTTCTGAGTTTGGAATTTTGAAAACTAGACATACAAGATTGCGATCAATAAGATATTTAGAGTATAATAGGATCAACTTACATTTTTGGTGAATAGTAACTTGAACCTTATGAATAGTAATGTACCATTATGAATAATAATTCGAAACTTATGAATATTAACGTCACCCATGTATGTATAAATAAAATTTAGGCACCTTATAAATGAGAGTGAATATTTTAAAAGTAAATAATTAAGTGTTTGTATTTTTGTGAGTAATAAATATTTAGGTACAATTTTAAATTAAAAAATTAATTTAAAATAAAATTTATTTGCATAAAATTTATTCATAAATAAATATTTTATTTTCCAATGATTTTAGGATAATTTTATGAGACCTTATTTAATTTTTGAAAGTATTATAAAACCATTTTTAAATTTAAAATCTGTATTTTTCAAGTAAATATTGATTTTATTTAAAAATTAAATTTCACAAATTTATAAAATTATTTTTATAAAATGGATTCTATTTTTTAATTCTACATGTCAAAAAATGGTTATGGTTCATTTTTGTTTTTTTTCTAAAATACTTGAATTTTTAGTGAATAGTAAAATATGATAATTAACGATAAATGCTAAATACATGATTTGAGTCATAGGTGATGTATGGATGATGTAAGAAAACTTGGTTATAACTCAAATGAACTTATTACTATTTTTTGGTCAGAATAAGAAACACTATTTCTTGTATTAAGCAAAATAATAAAATAATGAAAAAGATATTAAAACATTGCCCCTCTCACCCACTATAAAAAACACTCCTCACTCTCTTTTATCCACACTCCTATAAGCCTTTAATATTCTCAATGTTCTACCCAAATACTCTTTCCTAGTATCTCCCCACATCCATAATATCTTTTTCTTTACAAAATACCAAAACCCCTTCCCTTAAGGAGGTTCTCAAGGAGGATATTTCAAGAGGTAAACCCTCTTCCTTTTTCTTCTAATTTAATTTCCAATTTAATTTATTTTCTTATCATCTCCTCACCTCCTATGTAAAAATTATCATGATAACTCTAGTATCATCTATATACTGTAATTATATCATGTTAATGGAATATCCTTCCTCAAACTACCATATCTCTCTATTTTATTTTAAAAATGAAATCATCATCCGAGAGGTGCTGATTTACAACCTTCGAGGACGATGAACCTTTATCCTTCAATTTTTCATTAAAATATGGAAATTAAAACATTTTTATGGTTTAAACAGACTAAAATATATGTATTATAACCTAATTAATATTTTTTAACCAGTATTTATACATAATATTAATTCATACGACAAAACTAGTTCGTAATAATTGAAATTTTGCCAAAATAACCTAAATGATTATCACTAATGTTCTATCTAATAACTCATCCTAATACCATATAACCAATTGAGTTATATCAACATTTAATCTTATTTATGTTTATCAGTATCATATAAATTTAATTTTGTATAATTATAAAAAATCCATACGAACTTCCATACTCATATACCAGTATACTAATTGGGAAAATCAAGCAAACAAACACTCCCAAATGATAAATTTGTACCTTATAACTTATCCAAAAGACCATATAAAAACTTAATAAATTTATAATAAATGAAAAAAATATAGAGGTTCATTTTAATTAATTAATTAATTAATTTTATTTGATTATCTAGGACGTTAATCTCAAGTGAAGAACACGTTCAGACAAAAGGTAAGGGTTTTCTATCCAAACCTCAATTTTCTTCCGGGTTACTCATTGTCTCAATTAATCCAAATTAAATTGTTAATTATTATTATTTTATCCTAATAAATTCTGATTTAATTTTATATATATTTTTACCAATCATAATCCTTCTTTATTTTATGGAGAGTTAAATTTTTTATAAATATATTTCTCAATTCTTCCCAACAAACAAGCCCAATGCAAGGGAACTTCTCAAATTCTTACCTATTTTCAAGGGAACTATATAATATATTTTAATCCAAAAATATATTCATAAAATATATCATTTTATTTTGAAAAAATAACTTAGTTCACTTCTGGTTTTATATGAAGATTATTCCAAAATAACTCTTCTTTACAAAGTAAAAGAGAATTTCTCTCAAGAATTACACAATGATTTTATCAGAGTATTTACATATATTTTGAAACCAATATTTAATTTTGTTATTTAGTGAGGTTTATATATTATTTTTAACATACAATATATCTTATTAAATGGTTTAGGATATGTCTGACTATGGTTGTTCTATTTTTATACCATTTAATTCATTACCCAGAACGGTTAGTGATTATGTTTACAGATTAGGGAAAGTTATTTAAATTAAATATGTATATGATGTTTGTGTTTAGACTAATTCATATGAGGAATTTATTGAACTTAGAAAGTTATTTGTGGGGACCTATATACACCCTCGATGCATCAATAGGTCCCATGAGACAAAACCTAATTGGGTTTTAGCCGATGCCTTACCCTTGTATTTTCAGACGTGTTGGCCGAGGTCTTGACAACTTGTTTCAGATGTCTTGCATTATGCATTCAATCAGTATGGTTTTTGTAATTGAGAATATGAGCTCACCCCTTTTTTATGTTTTATTTTCCCTAGGTTGGGAAGATAAATATTATGAATTAATTTTTGGGATAATCTAGGATTGATAGATGTTTCCAATGAAATTTATATTTTGTATTTCATTTCAAGTTGTAATGTTGAACTTATGTTTGTATCTTGTTTTAAAAAAAATGAAAATATTCATTAATTTGGGATATAAATTTCTTGTAATCATGAAAATTTAATAAAATAATTCACTGTCTCCCAGTAACTAGGGTTAAGGTTTTTCATTTATGTTGTTTTCTATTTTGGCATGCATCACAGAATCTATCATTATCAAATTTAAGATTGGGTATATCATAAATTAATTATTTCTTATATAATTTATTTAAATCATATATATAATAATGTTCAAGTCTTATATACCAGATCAATGACTCATTTTCCTTAGTAGTTAAATATTTTACTTTTTGTTTACACAAGGAATTGAGATCCAACGTATAAACATTTTGAGTTCTAGATGTTCTAAATTTAAGTAATTTGTCTTTGAAAACTAAGAAAGAATTTGTAGAAAAATAAATAAAAAATAAATCATCACAAAGTTGACAAATACTTATCAAAATTTTCATTAAACCTTGTAAATACAATACTTATTTGATTAAAATTGTCTTTGGATCTCCAATATTTACAACTCCACTGGTTTTTCCTTTTGTATTGTCATCAAAGGTGACTAAACCTCCATTCATTTGTGGAAATATGTGAAAATTTGTAGAGTATCCACTAATGTGTCTAGAGTATCCATTGTCCATATACCATATATCATTTTTTAATGTGGTATTTTACCTGAAAAATCATTTAAACATATGTTTGTTTTGGTACCCATATTTTCTTGGGTCTAGCTGTGTCAGCGAGCAGTGATCTGGGAATCCAGATCTTCTTTATTTCATCAAAATTCATATTACCATATCCAGTCATGTTTTTTTAAATAAAATCCTTTTTAATACCACTTATTTTAGTAATTATTAAATAATAATTGTTATTTTAATGACCTTTTATTTCATTGTAATAGTAGGTAGCATTTTTTGAAATGGGCAAAAAATAATGTTTGTATAATTTTGATTTTTAAACCTTGCTTAATATTCTAAAATTTTATCTTTTAATAAAATTATTTCCAAGAATCTCATTCATTTTTTTATCTCGTTTTTTTAAAATACTTACAGAAATTGTTTAAGATTATACTTCATCCAATAATTCTTTTATCCCTTTTTCATAATCAATACAATTTGATATAGATGAATTTAATTTTCCAATTAGTTATTGATGTTGTTTTTTCATTGTGTCTCTTTCACCTAAAACAAAATTGTGAATATTTTTTAATTATTTAATCCTCTTTGATAAAGAATCATATTTCTCTTCTACCATTGAACAGTAATTTTCTAATTTATTATTTGAGCTGTTATTGGTGTCAGATGAAGAAGAGTAAGAGGTTTGTACATATTCTTATACCTTATCTATAAAGCACATACTAGCTTTCAGATTTTGTGTCTCTTTATCTGAATTATATTTTGAAGAGATTCCGGAGTCTTTAGAAACAATCCACATAGCTTTCATAGCTCTCTTCTCTTTATGTTCATATTCATCTTTCTTTTGGTAGTTCTTTTCTATCTGTATTCTGTTATCTTTCAATTATGGGAAATCAGGTCTGATGTGATCCATCTTTTTGTATTAATAACATAGTACTTATATAGGGTTATTTAATCCTTCTTAATGGATTTTATGAATCATATTTTATTTTTGTATAATTTAATAAACATTATGTCTAGCTAAGCTAGTTTTATTTTAGAGTCTGAGAAATCTGAATTTTTGTCAGTTTTAACATATTGGTTTGATTTTCATTTATTCTTTTTGGGATGTGACTTTAAGGGTAGTGTTTTTCCTTATCAATATCTTGTAATATTCAACTTCATATTGCATTTTTTTTTCATAAGTCATCAATGTTCCAATTAATTCCTTCAAAGGAAAATTTTTCAGAGGTGATGATTTCCAAATTGCTGCAAATATGCCATTCTATTTAGAGGGAAGTACTCTAAGTACATTAAGCACTTGATCTGATTGACTAATGGGATCTCCCAAGTTAGTAATACTATGGAAAATATATATTAGCTTTACAATCATATTTGTGATTCTTTCACCATCAAACATTATAAATGTGTCAAAATTTAGTTTCACAGTAACATACCACATTTGTATGATGTTATATATTCCTTCATATGCAACAAATATTGTCCACCAAATTTCATAGGAAGTAGGGAATTATGATACTTAATTGAATTCATTAGGTCTGAGTCCACATATGATAGCATTCATTTCCTTTGTATTGATATCATATTCACTTTACGGGGGAATCCCATGGTTTCTTCAAGGATTATCGGGGATTAAGATAGGGCGACCCCATCTACCCGAGCCTTTTTCTCCTATCCTAAGAGATCCTTAGCCACCTCCTTCATCAAAGTTTTGACACCAGAATGATCCTCCCTTACAAATGAAAATGGAATTCTCCCTCTATATCCCATCTCATGTTCGCAGATGACACCCTTATCTTTTTGAATGCTGCTAAGCGATCCATCCGTGGCCTTATCAAGGTTTTGAAGGAATATTGCCTTTGGAGTGGGCAAGTTATTAAAAAAAGTAAAATTAACATATTCTTATCAAGAAAGTGTGCCCCCAACCGGGCTATCCAGATTTTCCACCTTCTCAACATACAAAGTGGTAGTCGACCTATGAATTATTTGGGATCTCCTCTTACTTTAGGACGTCTCTGAATTCAGGATTTTGATCATATTGTCAGCCGAATCAATGATAGGGTACTCAATTGAAAAAACAGATACCTTTCTTTTGGGGGTCGGATCGCTTTGGTGAATAGTGTTCTTCTGGCCACACCCATCCACGCACTCTCCTCTATGAAAGTTCCAAAGGGGGTGATCTCTAAGATCTAAAAGATCCTTTACCGTTTCATTTGGGACGCCCGGGCTGGGGCAAAATGTTCCTGGGTCTCATGGGGGAACATGGTGTGGCCCATTCAGGAAGGCAGGATCAACGTGCGTAGTCTTGCTGATACCCTTCTGTATATGCATGCTAAAATTGCCTAGGAACTTCATGAGAATCAAACCATTTGGGGAAAGATTATGGGTAGAACTTTGATGGATGGCTCACTGATGGTTAAGGGCCATATGTCTCCCTTTATAGACATGCTTCTCCCCCTTTTCATTGCTATCCAGCCTCATGTTCGGTGGATCATTGGGGAAGGAAAAGTGTCATTCTGGCATGACAACTGGGTAGGATGCACTCTTGGATTCCTGGGGTGTCATGCCTATAACATCACATATACGGAGGCTAGCATGTTTCCAGCCTTCATCAATGCTGCTCTCAACAAGGAACAACAAGCCTCCTTTCACTTTATCACAACTAATGAGGAACCATATAGATATGTTTTTCCCCCTCAACCTTGGGCGACTTTTCTTCGAGGGACTGTTGCCGCATCCTGGATCCTCACCTTTATGATGACCAATGGAATGTCACCCTCTGGAACAAGAGTATCCCAAAAAAGCTGAACTTCCTCACCTGGAGGCTTCGGCATGGTGCAGTTTCCACGGATGAAAACATCTAGAAATATGGAATCTCCATGGTCTCCTACTGCTTGTGTTGTGCTGTGCATAAAGAGGAGAGTAGTGATCACCTCTTCTTCGAAGGTGAATGGGATAGAGAGGTCTGGATTCATTTCGGCAGCTTTACTGCTATCCAGGCATACCCTCTGTTGGATGGATCCTTCTTCTTACATTGGTTATGTGGCTCCGTTAATGCAAGGGTGGAACATCTCGCCAGTGCGTGAATTCTCCATGCTTGCTTTTGAAGTCTCTGGCAGGCATGGAACAAAGTGAGGTTCAAGGGAACTGTTTCCACCAGGAGATCTATAATTGCTCGTACCCGAAGTTTGCTGCTCGATCTGACTAGAAGTATTGATAATTGGTGGGATTCTCCCTCCCTACAATTTCTACAAATGGCATCCCAGATGAGTCCCGCTTCCCCTATTGTCTGCGGCCAATGGATCAGATGGAAATCATCACGCTCAAGACTGAAACTGAATATTTATGGCTCTTGTATTGCGGGTGTTATGCGGGGAGGTGGGGTGATCCGTGACTACAGTGGCACCTTCATGTTGGTGTTCTCGGTGTACCTTGGAAGTGGATCTTCGCTGCACGTGGAGTCCCTTACCTTTCTGTCAGGCCTCACCCTCTCCAGTCAAGGAAGAATTAAGATTGCAGAAGTAGAAACTGACTCCCAGATTCTTTTCAAAGTGCTCCTGGGCATCGGCCAAGTTCTGTGGTCGATCAAGTACCCCATCAGGAAGAGTCATACTCTTATCTCCAAAACTATCCAGTTGAGTCACACACGCTGTGAGGGAAACAAGGTGGCTGATCATATGGAAAAGCTGGCGGTGCATGGTCTGGGTACATCCTGTTTCTACAACATTCACCATTTGGATACCAAGGGGTTAACCTCATTAGAGGGGATTTCCTCGGTCTCCATTACTTCGGACCCTCTAGGCCACTTGCTCTCAATGTACACTTTTAATCTTACCTTTTAAATAAAGAATTGATGATGATGATGGTCATCCATGATTTACAACATCCATAGTTTTCTCTGTTGAAATATGAAGGATGAATCATAGTCATTCATTCTTTCAGATCATCCATTGTTATATGCTTTGTATATACCTTATTTTTTTGATATTTCTAGATCATTGTCAAAAAATCACCCCTATGATACCAATTGTTAGGATATAATAAAAAATTTATACATAAGACGGGGGGGTGTCTTTTTTATAAACTTTATAGATTCTTCCTTTTGACTTTTGTTTCTGAATAATGTAGATATAATGTGTGCTCTTCTGTACAAAATATGAGTAGTTGATAAATAGAAAATAAGATCATAATTTTTTTTATAGTGGTTGAGGGCTTAAATATCCCCTAGTGCACTCGACCAATGCACTCTCAGTGAGCTTGGTGAATTTAACTAGAAAGGTCCTCTTATAAAAAAATGTTCAAATCCACAACTGAGTACCGGTAGTTTAAATCTTTACAAAAAGCCTATATAGAGCTTTTTGGTTCTTTTACAGGGAACCAAAATAACCACATCTTTTTATGAGAAGATAACACCCCACCATGACTCAGTCTGAGCAGTCAAAACTCTAATAAATCAAAAGAGTTTGATTTGTTGGTAGTTCGAGTTGAACTTCACAGTTGCAGGGGAAAATGATAGAATACAAATCTTATTCTTCAAATATGAATTTATTCAAGTAAGAAAATATTTGAATTGATCCTGGTTTAAAATGATCTTCAATTATACAACAATAAACAAGAAATAATACATGGTTGAAAAGTATAAATTAAAACTCTATCCTCTTTCAGAAAATAATAGAGTCAACCATTATTTTCAATAGATTTGTAAGAAGATATTCAAAAAAGTATGCAGTTTGTAAATCACTAATGTATCAATATTGAATATTGTATACCTATTTATTTTTCAAGAAAACAATCTAATTATATATATAGAACAAGAATGATTTTATTTCTATTGAGAAGATACAAAAATGTTTCTTGATAGATTACATATATTCAAATTCAAATCATTTAGGAGAGTTATAACTTTCCTTAGGAGTAGGAGGGATTTACATTGTAGAATACAGTTCATTGGATCAGTAAAAATGCGCCTTTGAATCAGTCATTAGATAAATTTAAATCAATCATTATTTATGCCAAGTACATTGTAGAAATATATGATAAAATCATGGAATTAAAATCTCTATTGTTGATTAGTCTAACATTGTGTTCCTTTATAAAATTTCAAAATACCAAACTTAGGGTTGATCATAAAAGTGGGGTTGATGTACCATACCATTTTTTCCTCTAATGTAGGGTTCCATACATATGTAGGGTTCTTTAAACATACTATCTCTTCTTATAAATACATGGTTCCATCCAAATATTTTGTTTATGAACCTTACATTTTATCAATGTAGGGAATATGATCGATACACATTGTTCTGAATATAAGGTTCATTCCTTACACATTCTTCTGAATGTATGGTTCATTCCCTACACTATTATTACCAACGTTGGGTATAAACACTGTTTAAAGAACATATCCTATAGATTTTTATTCCATAAAAAAGATATAAACATGATATATATTCCTTAAAAATACTAAAATCATCTTTACTAGAAAAGAAACAAGGGTATTTGTTAGTATCAAATCAATAAGATTTATACAGTATTGTTAAGAAAATACATGCCAAATAAATATTTAGGTTATAAAAATAAAATAATAAAATATAATTATATGGAAGATACTGTGGTTATTATATAATTATGGTTTAATAAGAATTAAAATATGGGGAGAAACAAAGAAAATAAAAATGCTCATTGAAGAACGTTACCTCTTCTTTGGGTATCCTCCTTAGGTTTCCAAAAAAATCCTTCCTAGGTTGGATTTATGCCCATACTAATGCCTCTATGATGAGAGGAGTGAACTTTGGAAGTTATTAGGTTAGGTCTTGACTGAAACCAATATTTTTTAAGTTTATAACAATATAGGATAGGGTTGGACTTTTATAAGTGGGGGAGAGGACACACTTGGTATTTATTTAACAAAATTTAGTGATCCAACGTTTTTCATATGAAAAAGGGTCTATAATGGACCATTATTGAACCCTAGATGTGTAATGGTCAAAATATTTCCATAAAATAGTTTTTTTATGTTTATTGGTTATTTTAATTGTATATTTTTAGTTTAACCCCCTGGTTAATCCTTTTTTACCTTAGTAGTTGTAAATAATTTTTTACTATTTTCAAAATTCGTTCTGGTAAAAAATTAATATGAAATTATTAGAGAATACAAATTTTTTTAATTATACATATGGAATCCATTTTTTTAAATTCTATTCAGAGAATTGTGAAAATAAAACTAAAAATGAATCCCATAGAGTGACGAGAAATCGAGCTTTTAAAGAGAAAAAGTTCAAAATTTTACAAAGTTATTATACCTAATATAAATATAAAATTGATTCCATTGAAATAAAATAGATTAATTGATTTATTATTGAAAATATTTTACTTTTAAGAAAAAATTAAAATCTAATTTAACTTTATAAATAATTTAAATTAAAAGGTAGTTTTTAATTTAAATTCAGTATTTTCACTATTCATCAAAAAATGAAACTTTTTAGAAAATCTTAAAAATGTAAACTTAATAAAAAATTTAAATTATTATTTGAAAAAGTACTTTTATTTTTTATAATAAATTTTCTAAAATTTTTAAAAATTAAATTTAAAGAAAACCCTGCAGACGCGATGAAAAGTGGGTTTTTGATAACTGCATTTTTTCTAAGTACAAAATGATTTTATATTAACTATATGTATAATAATAATTATTGTATGAATATAAATTAAATTTTATTGATATAAAATATATAAATATCATATATATATATGTATATAATTCCACACAACGGTTCATTTTAATTAATTTAAATTTAGAAACATTACGTTCTTTAAAATAGTTTTTAGAAATCTCCTTTTTTAAACCCTAAAACAAACTTATACTAAAATAAAATATAATGATGATTCAAATGTAATTAAGTATATTAAATATAAATTAATAATAATTATGTTAGTTTAAAACATAATGGGTCATTTAAATTACTTAATTTATTGAAAATAAATGATAGTTTTATAAAATTGGTATTTTTCACTATTCACTCAAAAATAAATATTTTAGTGAAATTCCAAAATTTTACCCAAATTAAGTTTCTATATTAAAATTAAAAAAATGAAGTTAATTTTATAAAATTCATTTTCTAAAATTTAAATTTTTTTATTTTATTATTTCCATGGATATCACTAAAAAATCATTTTTACTGAAAACATATTTTTAAAGAATAAAATCTCATTACAAAAAAATTAATGATTATTTAATAAAAAATTATAAAGAATTTATATTGAGTAGGAAATTTATATATATATATATTATAAATTAATTAAAACTATTTAGACCCACCAAATTGGTTGCTAGGTTATAACAGTTATATATATCATGGGTCATTTGTGCTCGTTATTTCATGTTGAATATGTTATCAAATATAAAAATATCGGGGTTTTGTGTACTATAAGCTCTAAAAGAGATTAAATTTATTTAAAAATAAGTATATATTAAATTATTATGGAGTTACATTCTCATTTAAGTTTAGTTTTTTGTGTATTTTATGTTATCAAACTAAATTTAATTCTTTTAAAGTCTCTGGGCGTTACATCCTACCCCATTTAATAAAATAAATCTTTAAAATTTGAAATTTATATCAGTAATAAAAGGATGATATTTTGAAAATACTTTTGTTGTAAACCCACATTGTAAAAAGGGTTAATCAAACATGTTCTTCATAAAATTAAAAGGGAAGTATGGGGGACATTTGGAATAACACTTAACTAGGTTTCCAAGTAGGAGAACATTTGTAGAAAGTGAAGATATGGACATGGAGGAAAATCATAAATAATTATATAGAGTGGTAGAGGTAAATTATCACAAGAATTATAATTATCAATTGATAGTTAAGGGCCTTAAAACAATAAATCTATGATGATCGAAAAGACTACCATTTCATCAAAATTGAAGGTACTAGGATAATATATTTTTTATTGAAGATACTTTTCTTGGAGTTGACTAATTATCTTACCATATAGACTAAGATAATATAGAAATACACTTAACTGATGAGTATAATTTCATCCTTTAATCAATTTAAACCAAAATAACATCTTTTTCTCCAAACGATGTACATTCAAGATGTATTTTTAATGCCTGAAGAACAAAAATAAACTTTTAAAGAACCACATAATCCCCAAAATCATAACAATATATTCCTCATGACTTTATAAATTAACCAAGACCATAATGGTTACCATGTAGTAAGATAAAAAAAATAATCCTTCATGGATTAATATTCAAATTGAAATAGTAACTTCCAAATTTCAACCCAAATCATTCCATAAATGGCTATCCTTAAAATTAGTCAAAAATTTCTTGACTAAGTTTGAAACATAGTGATTAGAAATATTTGATCATATCTTATTCCAAGAAAAATCAACAGTTATTACACAAATAAAATCCAATATGTTTTTGAAATAAAAAACATCCTTACCTATAAAAATGTAATACTGACCAAGAAATTCTGTATGTTATTGGTAATCACTACACTATTACTGACCAAGACATTATGTATGTCAGTGGTAATCACTACACCCTTTTCGCGCTTCAGTTTTGGGTTCATTCCCTTGGGCTTACTAGATGTGATAAGTTATCACTTGGACATTGGGTTTTCCATTTTTTATTTAAACATGAAAAAGTTATCCCTTTCTAAATAAAACTTAATTTTGATCCTGCGGGTTACCAATACCCCAACCCAAAAAAATTTCCCCAAAAATATCATCAATATTCTCAAAATTTTCACTACTTAAAACCCTCAAATGGGGTGACTTAGAATTTAAACTTATGATCAACCTCAATCTTATATACCTAATATGGTATCCATAACTCTTAATATAAACTCACATGAAATCATTCTATTATCAAAATATATCTAAAACTTTCCTTAGATACCAACTTTAATAGCCCTAACCCACTCTCCCAGATCGGGAGTTGAAATCACAAACATTGCATTTCTAGCTTTGATACCAATAATTGTGACCCTAGTTTTTTCATCCAAAACATACAAAAATCAAAAGTAAACCCTAGATATATTACATTATCAAGGGCCTTTTATGTTTATATATTTATAGAACTAGTAATTTTTTTGAAATAAATGATACCCATGTCGTTAAATGATAATTTCTCTCACTTAAACCGTCTTTTTCTATTTCAAACTAATTCATCATCACATTCTATATGAAAATAACTTCTTGACATAATTTTTTAAACCTCATAATTTATAACCTAGGGAAGAGGAAAATAAAAAAGGTGATATAAAATTTTCCTTAAGGGTAAATATTACCCTTAACAATTTAATATCATCAATTATAATAAGATGTCGATAAGGGTATGATGACATAATTAGATTGCATGAGAGAATCAAAAAAGTTCTCATACCCATCAATAGCTGAATCATCAATCACAAAAAATGAAATAAATGTTGAACAAAGGAAAGATTAATAAAAATAAATAATCATGAGACATGTGATATCAATCATGGTTAAAGGAGATATTATAAACCCTTATAAATAATAGATAAACCATGTTTATATCTTGGAAAATTATCATTTTATCACTCTTAAAAAACTATTACACTTTGAATAATCATACGATAAACTTACAATAAAATTATTTTGATAACATAATCATTACCCAATTTAGTAGAGATCTATCTAGGTGAACCAATAATATAATCTATTACAGGCTCACCCAGTGTTATTTGGTCCTCCAATTGTATAATTTCTAATGGTATCACCTTGTTTTATCTAGGTTGCCCCATCGTATAAGATATAATGGGATCACCTAGTTCTATCTTGGACACCCCATCATAGAATATGTAATAATCCCACTCAGTACTATTTGGACAAACCCATCATATATAATTTCTAGAACCACAACATGAATAAAGTATATAGAGATTTGATTTCATAGTAATAATCATAGAACCAATCATTGTTCCTTTTATAACTTGATTAACCTATGAAAAATAAATTGGTTACATGTTAATATCTTTTAAAAATTATTGAATCATGGGAAAAACAGGTTAAATAAAAATCTATTTGAAAAATAGTGAACTGATATAAAATAAATGGATTCCATAACAATCTCTTTAAAAGATGATTAAATACTGTAAAAGAAACGAGTTCCACAACAATATCTTTGGAACAATATTAATTAATCCATTTAAATAATGAAGATAATATAATTTCAAAATATCCCAATTTAATTATAAGTAACAATAAGAGTTATTGAAATTTATGAATGAAAATACCATTAAAATATTGTTAAAAAAATTTGGGGAAAATAAAATTTTCATTTTGAATATAAATTTTTAAAAAACTAAAAATTTATAAAATATTTTGAAAATATTTTTCCTTGAAAACAACCTTGAAAACATATAAAGGAATATTTAAAAATAATTTTAAAAATTTATTGAGGAAAATATATTTTCCATTTTGAAAAAAACTTTTTAAAACATTTTAAAATTAATTTCTTTTAAAATAACCATAAAAAATTTTGAACGAAGCTTCAATGAAAATAATGGTCATGATGGTGGAAAAAATAGTTTATTCTTTATATGTTAAAGAAAAGATTCCTTTCACATTTTTGGTAAAAGACAAATGATAAATAATTTTGAAAAAACATAATGATTTATTTGAAAATATTTTTTTAAAAGACAAAATTGGGTAAAATTTTATTTAAAAATAATTTGAAGAATGATAAAAAAATTGAAAACATTTTTAGAAAACATGGTTTTGGAAGAAAAAGGGGTTTCAACCAAAGAGAGAAATAAAGATGATTTTTCTTAAAGACATTTTCTAAATTATTTAAAGTACCAAAGAGTTATATATTGGGAATATTACATTAAAATATCAAGAATAACTAGAGGATAAGAAAATTCATGAGAATTATTAAGAGTTTGATCATTAGATTTCAACATTGGAGACTTAATAAACAACAATCCCGATAAACAATTAGATTTTAACATAAAACTCTTAACATGTTAGTAATTTTGAATAATAATCCCCATGAAAGAATATAATTAAATGAAACATAAAATATCATGAAAATTAGTATATTAATTATTTAATATTTCAAAGGGGTATTATATACACCTCATAAAATAAGATAGGCGTATAACATAACATATGACTCAAATAAGGAAAATTGAGACAAAAATCCCTTACCTCTTTGGTAAATTTGAAATTGTAAACTCCATTAAAGAGAGATCATAAAATGGAGATATAGATACCAATAAATTTAAGTATAATAATAATAAAATAAATTCATGGGTATTATATAAACCAAACTATAAAAATAAGTGGTGAATATGGAACACAACTCATAATAATAAAAGTGAGGTGAGAAAACCCTTACCTCACACTTACTTTTGGTTGATAATTATTTAACCCCATTTATATTAATTTTAAACATGTTTTTAACTCATTAAATAACAAAAATAATATTTATAATATCATATATTATCCTTTTATAATATCATATCACTCATTAATTAATAATCTTTCATTATTTTAATTGTTTCGGGTGTTAATGGACTTGTTTTCTCATTCATGCTTTGTTATGAAAGTCCCGATTATTGTGAATATAATATAGTTAAATTACCTCCAAAATAATAATAATGAAATAATTATAATATTTATACATTAATTATACTTTTAAAAACAATCATGAAAGATGGTTATGAAAAATGAAGTACGTTAGGATCATAGAGACTGTAGGTCGTATGTACACATAAGTAATATTTCCATTTTTCAATGATCATTATGGAAAGGTGGAAAGTAATATTTAATTTTTCCAGAGATATAATAATATAATATAAATAATATTATTTATTTAAATATAATTATATATATCATTCATTTTGTGTGGTGATGAAAAGAGAGTCACAACACTTCGTAAAGGAGGAAGTCCACAGGTTCAAGAACGATGTTATCATCTTTTTAGTGTAAAAAAGAAAATGATATATTGTATTTTAATAATGATAAATATGTCACTAATATTATAATTATTTCATATATATATCATATGATAATTAACACTATCCTCACTACCTTCCATGTAAATCATTAGTGAGAAAAATAATCACATCGCTTCATTGGGCGTTAGTCTGTTGTACACACAAACAATGTAATCGTATCCCCTGTAGAAAGGATAGTAAAAATATGTACATGATATAATGAATTGTGAGATATAAATATTTTTTAAATATCATATATATAATTTATATCCATCATCATACAAAGCCATTAAAGGTGATAATGGAAGAATAAATTACGTCGGTTCACGAGACGGTAGTCCGCCGTACACACGAATGATGATTTTGTAAACTATTTGATAAAATATGGAAAATATTTAGGTTATTACATAAACATAATATCATATAAGTATATTTAATATACTGAGGTTATTATATAATCATATATTGAAAATAATTTAATGATGTGTGGAAAGAAATAAAATAAAAACACTCCTTGAAGAATGTTACCTCTTCTACAGGTTTCCACATTATATTTCTACAAAAAAGATTCCTAGGTCAGATTTATGCCCAAAATAAGTCTTATATGATGAGATTAAATAGTTTTTTAAGTTATTTTGGAAGGTATTGGATTAACCCAATAGGTTTTAATGTGTGAATATGAAATAATATGGGGTGGCCTTTTATAAGTGGGGGAGAGGACAGACTTGGTATTTTTGAAAAGAATTGAGTACTCCCATGTTTTTTATATGAAAATTTGTTAAAATATGGACCATTTTTGAACCATATAGGTTTAATGGTCTATATATTTATATATAATGGTTTTTATACAAGTTTATAGGTTATTTGTAACTATATCGTTTTTGTGTAACCCCCGGTAAATTCATTTTTACCATAGCCGTGATAAATCATTTTTTATTATTTTCACTATTAATTTTAGTAAAAAATTAAATTTACATTATTTAATAATATAAATATTATGATTAAAAATATGTAATCCATTTTCCAAATACTATTCACATAATTTTCAAAATTCAATTTTAAAAGAATCTCACAGACGTGATGAGAAAGCAGGTTTTTAAAGAGAAATCACCAAAATATTTACAAAGAGTTTATAACTAAGATCAATATGAAATTTATTTAAATTAACTAAATTGGATTAATGGATATATAATTGAAATAATTTTACTTTAAAATTAATTTTAAAAAAATTTATCTTTATAAATGATTTAAATGAAAAATCATATTTCAATTTAAATTTAGTATTTTTCACTATTCATCAAAAAATGAAACTTTTCAGAAAAGTATCAAAATTACACCATAATAAAATTTGGACATTACAATTTATAAAATTATGTTTATTTTTTCAAATAAAAATTTATAAAATTTGAAAAAATTAAATTTAAATAAAAACCTACATAGGTGATGAAAAAGAGGGTTTTTGAGGAGTGTATTTTCTCAAAGCACAAAATGATTTTATATTAACTCTATGTCTAATAATAATCATTGTATGAATAAAAATTAAAGTTTTATTGATATATAATATATTCATTTTATCTAAATAATTTATCATTTGGTATTATTTTAATTAATTAAAATTTAGAAACAATATTTACTTTAAAATAATATTCAGAAAAATCCTTTTTTTAAACCCAAAAACAAACTTATACTAAAATATAATATTATGATGATAAAAATGTAATTAAATGGATTAAATATAAATAAATAATAGTTATGT
Source organism: Viscum album (assembly GCA_963277665.1). Lineage (NCBI taxonomy): Eukaryota > Viridiplantae > Streptophyta > Magnoliopsida > Santalales > Viscaceae > Viscum > Viscum album. The sequence continues at coordinate 785,980,933 of OY728128.1, read as the reverse complement.
TTTTCCAAAACATAATAGGTCATTTAAATTTCTTAATTTATTAGATGGAGATGATAGTTTTACAAAAACTGTTATTTTTTAGTATTCATAGAAAAATCAATATTTTCAGAAAAAATTCAAAATTTCACCTAAAATTAATTCTGATATTATAATTAAAAAAATGAATTTAATTTTATAAAATTATTTTTTTAAAAGTTCTAGAAATTTATTATAATAATATTTTCATGAATAGAAATAAAAAATAATTTTTGAAGAAAGCATTTTTTTGGAGAATGAAATCACTTTACTAAAAATTGATTGATTATTTACTAAAAATTTATCCAAAATTGATATCAAGTAGGATATATATATATATATGATATAAAATATTTAATACTTCTTATAAAATATAATTTCATAGCTAGGTTATAACTGTTATATATCATGGTTCGTTTAAGCTCGGTGTTGTATATTGAATACACCATCGAATACAATAATCTTAGAGTTGTGTGTACCGACATCAATCAAAAAGATTAAATTTATTTTAAAATAATTATATTATAAATTATTGGGGAGTTAAATTCTATTCTATGTTCTATATTGAGGGTCATTTACACTATCAAACTTAATTTTCTTTTTTTAAAATCTTAGGGTGTTACGTCCTCCCCTATTTAGCAAATTGTGTCTGCATAATTTGAAATTTATCTCGATAATCAAAGGATGGACATTTTAAAATAATTATTTTGTAAAACCGAATCATAAAAAGGGCGAATAAAAAATCATTTTGATAAAAGTTGAAGGGAATTACTAGGGTTATCAAGAATAATACTAACTAGGTTTCTAATTTGGACATCATTGGTGGAAAGTGAAAATATGGTCACAAAGGAAAAACATAAATAATTATATTTAGTGTAAGGTCATTTATCCCAATAAGTTGAATTCTTAATGTAAAGTTAAGGGATTAAAAACCCTAAACCGATATTGATCAAAAAGACCATTGGTTCATCAAAATTGAAGGTACTTGGATAATTTTTTTTTCAAGATCCTTTTCCTAGATTTGAGGAATTTTCATACCATCTAGACTAAGAGAATATGGAAATATACTTACTTGAAGAGTATAATTTCATCCTTTTATAAATTTACACCACAATCACATATTTTTATCTATATGATTTGTATTCAGGAAAAATTTTAAATTCCTAAATCAGTAAAATATACTTTTAAAGGACCACATAATCCCCAAAATCATAACAATATATTCCTCATGTCTTTAGACTTTAACCAAAATAAAAAATTGTTATCACATTTTAACATAAAAAATAAACCTCCATACATTAATATTAAAATTTCAACAATAATAACCAAATTTGAAACCAAATAATTTTATAAATATCTTTACATAAAATTCTTCACACATTTACTGACTAAGTTTGAAACCCAATGATTATAAGGATTAGATAAAATATTCTCTAAAGAAATATCAACTATTATCCCTTAAACAAAATCCCATATTTTTATTAGATAATCATAATATTTTCATGTAAAGATGTCATACTAACCAAGACTTTTTTAGGTCTGTGGTAGGTGCTACACCCTTTTCACCCTTCAGTTGTGGGTTATATCCCCACAACCTTTTCAGATGTGTCGGTTTTTCCCTCGATCTTTAGGATTTATTTTTTTATTTAATCATAAAAAGATAATTAATCTATAAATAACACTTCATGTTGATCCTAGGGGTTACAAATACACAAACCCAATAAAATGACTCCCAAAATTTCATTAATTACTACAAAATTTTAACTACTTAAAACCCTAAAATAGTGTATATAAGACTTCTCGCTTATGATCAACCTTAATCATATAGGAATATGATGGTATCAATAACTATTAAGATAACCTCACAAGAAAAAATATTATTCTATAAAGTTATCTAAACCTTTCTTATGATACCAACTATAATAGCCACAAACTAAAACTCTCAGATCTAGTGATGAAATCGTAAAACTTACATTTCCAAATTTGATACCGATAATTTTGACCCATTTTTTTCTAATCTAAACTATACAACATAAAAAATAGATAAATTACATTTTCAAGGAACTTTTTGGTTTATATTTTTAGAGAATTAGGAAAAACTTCTATATAAACAATACCCATGTAGTTTATTGACCGTTTCTACCACTTAAACCAACTTTTCTTATTTCACATTAAGTCATCATCATTTTCCATATAAGAATAAATTCTTGAAATAATTTGTTATACCTCATACTTTATAACCTGAGGAAAAGGAAACATAAGAAGTATGAGCTCAAATTATCAGTAAGTGTAAGCATAAACATTAACAATTAAAATTCATCAATGAAAATAAGAAGTACATAAGGGTATGATGACATAATTATAATGCACGAGAGAATCATTAAATAACTCATACCCATCAATACCTGAATCATAAATCATGAAACATGGAATAATAATTAACGAAATAAAATATTCATAAAAATAAATAATCACGAAACATGCGATGTCAATCATGATCAAAGAAAACATTATAAATCCTTAGTAATCATATATAAACCATGTTGGTATCTTGTAACATTACCATCATATCACTCGTACAAAACCCTTATAATTTTAGTTACCATATGACTAAATTCCAATATAATTTTCCATGGAACACAATAATTACCTTATGTATTGGATCGTTATTTGGGGGAACTCTTCGTATAAGCTATAACAGGATCACATGGAACTATCTAGTTCACCCAAACTTATAAAATGTAACAGGATCACCTGACACTATCTAGGATGCCCCATTGTATAATTTGTAACTGGATCACTCTGTATGATATAGGTATCCCCATAATATAATCTATAATGATCTCACATGGTGCTATATTTTCACCCCATTGATATATAATTTCCAAGAACCATAATATGAATAAAGTAACTAGAGATTTTATTTCATCATAAAATTCATAGAAAAATTCATTATTCCTTTTATAACATGATTAAACCATGGAAAAGAAATTGTTTTCATGTCAATATTATTCAAACAAGATTTACCCATGGAAAAGAAATAGGTACTATAATAGTATCTTTGAAATATGGTTAAACCATGGAAAACAAATGGGTTCCATAACTATCTCTTTGAAACATGATTGACCTGTGGAAAAGAAATGGGTTTTATAAGAATATATTTGAAAAATTCTTAATCCATTCAGAGAAATAATGATAATGGTATAATTTCAAAACATCCCCATTGGATTTTAAGTTAAAATAAGGGTTATTAACGTTGATGAATTGAAATGCCATTAAAAGATCAATAAAATCATTTTGAGGAAAATAAACTTTTCATTTTGAAAATCACTTTATTAACAAATAAAAATTCACAAATTTTTGCAAAAATAATTTTATTTGAAAAAAACCTTGGATACATATAAGGGAATATTTAAAAAATAATTTAAATCATTTCTTGGTGAAAATATCCTTTCCATTTTGAAAAAAACATAAAAAAATTCAAATATTTGTTTTGAAAATAACCTTGAATACTTATTAAAGAATATTCAATCAAAATAATGTTCATGATGGTGTAAAACTCTATTAATTCCATACATGTTAAAACAAAGATTCATTTCACATTTTTGGTAAAAGTGAAATGAGAATTGTTTTGAAAAATACATAAATATTTCCTTGAAACCATTTTGTAAGAAGATGAAATTTTATAAAAGTGTATTTAATAAATCATTTTAATAATGATAAAAATAATTTATAAAACATTTTAAAAAATGGTCTTGTATGAAAAAGGGTTTTCGATTGAAGTGAGAAATAAATATTATTTTTCTTAAAACAAATATAAATTATTTTAAGTACCAAAGAGTGTAAAATGGTAATATTAAATTAAAATAACAAGAATAACCCAAGTAGAATAAAATTCATGAGAATTATTGAGAGTTCAAATATTATATTTCACCTTTGGATACTTAATCACAAACAATCCTGAGAAATGATGAGATTGTAACAGAAATCTCTTACCACTTTAGTATCTTTGAATTGTAATTACCATGAAATAATATCATTCAATGAAAATTATAATATCATTAAAATATTTATATTCATGATATATTATGTCAATGGTTCATTATATGAACCCCATAAAATAATATAGGTTTATAACAAAACATACATCTCAAAGAGGGAAAATTGAGACAAAAATTCCTTACCAATTTGGTAGCTTTGAAATAATAAACCCTATGAAAGAGAGATACTAAAATGGATATGTAAATCCTCATAAATTTAAGGATAATAATCAAAAAAATAAATTAATGGTAAGTATATACAACGCACAATAAAAATATGTGGTGAATGTGGAACATATCTCACTAAAATAAAAGTAAGATGAGAAAACTCATTCCTCATGTTTAATTTTTGGTTGATCATTATTTAAAATCATTTATAGTGGTTTTAAATATTTTATTTACTCATTATAGAACCATATTAATATTTATAATATAGTATAATAATTTTATAACATATTATAGTCCGTTCATTAAAAACCATTCATAATTTTCATTGTTTCAGGTGTTAATCGCCTTATTTTATCATTTTTTATTCGTTATAAAAGTCCATATTCTAGTTAATATAATATTATTATATCATATAAAAAATAATAATCATTAAATAATTATCAAATTTATATATCAATTATAATTTTAAAAATAATCATGAAATATGATTAGGAAAAATGAAGTACATTACGATCATGGAGACGATAATCTGTACATATGGATGAGTAACATTTCCATTTTTCAATGATAATTCTGTAAAGGAGGTGAGTAATATTTAATATTTACAGAATGATCATAATATCATATCTAAAATATTATTTCTCTAAATATACTTATCTATATCATCCATATGGTGTGGTGATGAAAAGAGAGTCATAATGCTTTGGGAGGGAGGTTGTCCACACGTACACTGACAATGTTGTTATCTTTTTTGTTTTAAAAAATGATATGTTATATTTTTATAATGATAAATATTTAATTAATATAATAATTATTTCTTTAATATAACATATTATCATTAAACTTTTCCTTATTACCTTATATGTAAAGAATTAGTGAGAAAACAAATCACATCGCTACATGAGGTGGAAGTCTATCGTACATATGGAAGATGTAATAGTATCCCATATTGAATAAAATTTCAAAAGATTTATATGATAAAATGTCTCCAAAGTTATATATATGTTATAAAAATGATACATATACTTTATATCCATCATCATACCTAACCGTGAAAGGTGGAAATGGATGAACGAATGACATCGGTTCGCGAGGCGGTAGTCCTCCTTAAACACTAAAGATGGTTTTGTAACCTATTTTATGAAGGATGGAAAATATTTAGGTTATTAAATTAAAATAATAACACATAATTATATTTAATATAATTAGTTTAATATGTAATAATTTTTAAGAAGAACTTAAGGATGTGTATAAACAAATAATATAAAAATGCTCATTGAAGAAAATCACCTCTTCTTCGAGTATTCTCCATAGCTTTCCGCAAAAGGCCTTCATATGTTGAATTTATACCCAAAATAAGAATTATAGTATGATATTAGGGACTTTGGGTTGTTATTTGGGCAGGTATTGGATGAAATAAATATGTTTTTAGGTTTTAAGAAGAGAGGATAGGGGGTGAGATTTTATAAGTGCGGGAGAGAACACACTTGGTATATTTGAAAATAATTAAGTTCTCCCAAATTTTTTATATCTATAAATAGTAAAAAAATAGACCATTATAGAAAAATATTGTTTTAAAAGTCTAAATATGGCCATAAAATAGTTTTGGACAAGTATATAGGTTATTTTAAACCATATGTTTTTAGTTTAAACCCCGGTAAATACATTTTTACCTTGGAAACCGTAAATAATTTCTTACTGTTTTCACAATTAATATTGGTAAAAATTAAGCTTATATCATTGGATAATATAAATTATTTTGATTCCAAATATGGAACCCATTTTTCAAAATTATATTCACTGAAGTTGAAATATTCAATCTAAACCAAATCTCATAGTCTCGAAAAGAAAGTAGGTTTTTAAAGACCGACTGAAAATTAAATTTTTTATTATTATCATAACACATTTTAAGGGATAAGTGGAAACCGAACATGAATTAAGGACTTAAGACATTAAATTGTTCTCTAAAGGATCAAAGGCCATGAAACTAGATCGCATCAACATGAGTAGCCCTACCCTAGCAAAAAAAAAACAATTAGTCCAGCTTCCACCTTTACATCGTTGTCGGCTAGATGTCCCATGAAAAGATGCACAAGCTTGGTACCGATGAAAAGATCCACACACTCTCAAACATCTAATTCTAGATAGACATGGTATGGTGAAAAATCTTAGCTCTAAACCTTATCTGAAATAGCCCCTGAAGTACATCTGGAAGCAAAGAACCTTGAACCTGAGACCACACAGCAGAAAACACCACCATACCAAAGTTGCAAAATCGATTCATAATAATAAAGTGAATTACAGAATGAAACAGATTCACACATATGAAAAATCAAAGCATAAAACCATAAAAACAAGAATGGTTTCCTCAAAGATCGAAATTCCATAATTAAGCCTCACCGCAGCAAAACCGAGCTGAAACAGACCTGTCGCCACCTTCGATCCCATTAGAGAAGAACACATCAAAACCCAAAGCATTCACAACCACCGCAGATCCAAACCTCAATCCTCAAACTGTAGATCTAACTACAAGACCTTTTATGCATGTTTAGGAAGAGATTGATGGACCTTGAACCAGTAACACCATAGATTCATCGATACAACTTTTCCATAGTAGGAGGGTTCACCCGTTAACTCTCCGTAGAGAAGTATTATTGACAGGATCTGTAGCCGACCTGTACAGGGGGAAGAAACCACCTCCTAAAGTTGCGAAACCTAAAAATCAAAACCAAAAAATCATGATCCTCCCCCCTCCAAGCCACACCTGACTCAATGCCAATCTACACTGGGAGATAAAGCTGAGGCCACGTCGGAGCCGATGCCAAGCAACACCACTATCGATTCGAGAACAACATCGATCCACATCGAAAAACCGGTCACACCATAACGGAATCGAGGCCTCACTAGATCTGAGGAGGAGAAAAGACAAGCCCACACCGGATCCAAAGTCGAGTCCACACCGAGATGAGATCCATTTGGATCTGAGGCCATTCCAGAGATGACACAACAATGCACCACTGCAGATACGAGAACCATATGAAGTCTGGTGTCGATAAAGAGCCACTCCAACACCAAGATGAGATCTGGGAAGATGATCCTGAGCCACATCGAGAGACACCGGAGGAGGGGAGGAAATGTCTATCGACAGGAAACCCTAGTACGAGAGAAGGGTAAGTAGCCTCCACTCCAAGGATTTTCTTCGATAGGGTTTTAAAGAGAAAAGTTTCAAAAGTTTACAATGTTTTTATACCTAAGATTGATATGAAGTTAATTAAAATGGAATAAATTATATTAATGGATGTATTACTGTACTAATTATACTTTAAACCCAATTTAAAATATAATTTTACATTATAGACATTTTAAATGAAAAGGTAGTTTTCAAATTAAATTGAGTAATTTTTTTTATTCATAAAAAAAACAAACTTTTCAGAAAAGCCTCATAATTTCAAAAAAATTAAATTTTGACATTATGATTTTAAAAATTGTATTTTATTTTTTAATTTTTTTTATAAAATTGGGAAATTAATATTTAAATTTAAACCCATAGATGTGATGAAAAAGTGTGTTTTTGGTGGGTGTATTTTTTCAAAACACAAAATGAATTTATATTAACTATATGTATAATAATAATAATTTTATGAATATAAATTAATGTTTATTTAAATATAATATATAAATTAAATGTAAATAATTCCTCATTAGGGGTTATTTTAATTAATTAGAATTTAAAAATATGATGTACTTTAATTTAGTTTTTAGAAAAATCTATTTTTAAACCAAAAAACAAACTTATAAAAAATTAAATATAATGATTATTCAAATATAAAGTGGATTAAATATAAATAAATAATTATTATTTTTCTTAAAAACATAATGTTTCAATTAAATTACTTAATTTATTGAAAATAAATTATATTTTTACAAAAATAGGTTTTCACTATTCAGTGAAAAATCAATATTTTCAGAAAAATTATAAAATTTTACCCAAAGTAAATTATGATATTCTGATTCGGGAAGTGAAGATAATTTTTAAAAATTTATTTTATAAAAGTTTCAAAAATAAATTATAATATTATTTTAATGAAAATAAATAAAAAATCATTTTTGAAGAAAACATATTTTTTAAGAGTGAAATCACTTTACAAAAAATTGATTGATAATTTACATAAAAATTATCAATCATTGATATTGAGTATTATATATATATATATATATATATATGTATTTCATAAAGTATTTAATACTATTAATAGCCTCCAATTTTATGTCTAGGTTAAACCGGTTATATATATCAGGGGTCCTTTAGGTTCGGTGTTGTATGTATAGTGCACTATTGAACATAAAAATCTCAGTGTTTCGTGTACTACAAGCTATCAAAGAGATTAAATTTATCTAAAAAAAGTATATATTAAATTCTTAAGGATTTAAATCATCATAAATGTTTATTTTTGTGTGTATTTTATGATATCAAACATAATTTTATCCTTTTAAAATCTCAGGGTGTTACAACCACCACTCTTGGAAGCATCAGAATGAACAATTAAACCCTTGGTGTGAATTGATTTATCCTTACTTACTTGGTACATACTTCCACAAAAACACCTCATATGGACATATTTTTCCATAATGATGACAATTCTTAGAGACCACTATAAAGTTGGTCTTGGTATGACTAATACTTACAAACTGATTACAGATAGCATACTACTATCTTGAAGAAGCCCTTGAAATTTTTCATGAAGAATGTTGGATACTCTTATGCTTATTTTTGGGATAGAAGACACAAACTATCTGAAAATAGTGCCAAAATAAAGCTCCTCCCAAACATTTCATCCCATATATAACTACTTCTGTGAATGATACCTTATTGACTACCTCTAAAAAGGTTAGAAGGAAAAGGAGAATCAATAGTGTCAAAATATCATCCCTCAATCCAATCTCAAACCTATGATATTTTATGTAATAATTGGTGACTAGATCTGATTCTAAATGTAGCAACTCATAAAGATGGGTGGAATACCCAAAATAGTATGGTCCCCTTTCTATAAGGTTAGAAACTCTCAGGCCTTTTCCCCATGTAATGTCCCAGGATAAAACTAATGTTTAAATATCTTATTGAATGATACCCAGTTAAGATACTCTAGTAACATAGCTTTCACATTATAGAACCACAATCTTCTTCTCGGTATCTTAATCTTATACATGAAAAAATCCACCTTAGATTCTTTTGAAGTATTTAGAATGTTATATATCCCCTCAATATTCTCATGATACTCCTATAATTCTTGGGTTATTTTGTCACCATAGTAGATGGGTGGATTATTATTAGTATAATTTATGCCATGGTCTAATAATCATCCCTAATTCCTAATGGTCTCTTAAACTAGAGTCTAAATAGTATAGATTATAACTTATACAAGAGAATGGTCCTATAGAATATTTTCTTGTTGAACCTCTCTCGTAGCTTCCTCACTCATATTTGGTATGTCTCTTTTAAGAGTAATTGTATAATAATCACAACAAAATAACCAATCAATCATGATAAGATTACAAAATCATAAAAATAACTTCAAACATCCATAAAACTTCTTTTAAATGACATGAATTTAATTCATTTATAGATTTTATGAATAAAATAATAAACAAAAGGAATGAAAAATTCCATTTAATTAAACCCTGTATCTAGTTCATTCAAATAACATCAACTAAAAAGTCACAATCTTGGAAGAAATCCTTGACTGCCCATGGTAAATCATATTTAGTTACAAGAGTGATCTCTCCAATCCACTTTTCCACACATACTATCTGATTTCCAATGGTACTAACTCTAGTCTACCAGTACACTAAACTATAACTATGTAGTTTCACAACACTTCAGGCTTGGTAATACCTTTGTCATCAATTTTTATTGAACCAAACTAGGTCAAATAGAAAATTCACCCAATGTGGTCCGCCACATTGTGAAGTACAACAATATGGAAGAAACATGTATAATGATAAACATGAATAAAGAAAACCATCATGGTACATAGAGGAATCAAGAGAAAGTATTCATGATAAATACAAAGTCCATCTAAATTGTCCAAACTAGAAAGATAAAACATGAAGAGTCTAAACAAGTTTTTGTGTGACCATCCATCACTACAAAACTATCCCACCAAGAATATAATGAAAACAAGAGAAACTGACATGCTACACAATATACTTACCTTTACTTGAGTCCTATAAAATAACATCTACAACTACCAAAATTCAAAAGTAGGGTGTGAGATAAAAGTCTAGTAGAATGACACCAAATAATATATAAAATTTATAATATCAATAATGTGTCAGCTTTAGCTTTTAAAAAAAATCAAGTTTATAAGGAATTGAGATAATGTAAAACCATTTTATAAAAAATCCTTTATTTTTTATGAAATAATACCATATTCACCAAATCAAGAAAAATGTTGAGTATAAAATAAAGTATGTGAGAAAGCATAGTTACATTATAAGACAATCATGTGATCAAATAACCATCAAAATACCATTATTTAATAAGCTAATTATAAATGAAAAGTCACACAATTTGGGCTATAACCTATGGGTATATATTATTGACATGAGTGAAAATCCCCAATCCAAGCCTATGTTGGATCCGAATACTATAAAATATAATGTAATTTGACACACTAAAGTGATATAAACCTCTTGTGATATCACACACACAAGGAGTGACATGTATATTCCCAAACCACCCAAGGGTTACCAATGTTCTAAGATTACAAAAAGACATTTAAAAAGATTTCGCATTCCTGAATACCCATTTCAAAACATAAACCACCATTTAAAGAATATAATAAAACACTCGGTGTGAGAAAAATCTATTTTTAAAGAAAAATCTTTAAAAATATGAATCTCATCGAAAAAAAACTATTCCATTGTCAAATAATGTATTTTCATTGGATGAACTAAATAAATTGACAAGAATATACAACAATTCAATAACTAACCCCTTATATAGAGACACCTACCTCATGAATGGTGGAAACCTAATCACCTTCAATAATAGAGATTTTAAATAAGAAGAATAGCCTCTGAAAGATGAGGCATGAGGGAAAACCCATGTAAGACACCCAAACACACTTGTGATCAACCAAAACAAGCAAAGATATTTGGAGGAGATTGGAAAACAAAAAAAATTCTTGGTTGGAACTAAGTATTGAGGGAGATGTTTGTACATTGAAATGGAAGGGAGTTACATGAGTGATGATTAAAACCCACTAGGAACAAGGTGTTTATGACATAAATATCCTTATTACACTATAAATTTACCATTAATCATATTAATTGAAAAACACGTCACCTCTAGTTAATTTACCCCTGAGTGATGATTTTAAATTATAAAAGTGGTTTTTACAATATAAACCAATTTTTTGGCCTATTTGGTTTTACTGCCCAAATCACTTCTACTTATTATTCAAAATGTTAAACTAACACTATAATACAAAAAAATAGTGTAAATATATCCTATAGGTAGTACCAAATATACACCACTATAGGAAACTCCCATCAAAATCTTGATTCCCTATAAATCGTTTAACATATCTATACTTAGTCTCCATTAATTCAGAAAAACATACCTCCATAAACATTAGTTAATTTCCCCTAGAAATTCTCTTCATCCCTGAAAGGACCAAAATACACACAAAAAAAGAGGATCAAATAAAAATTCAATAAGTACCTAAAACAAGGTAATGAGATATTACATTCTCCCTACTTCCTCTACCTGATCTTGTTACATAAACTATTATCATATAGATGTATGTCATAAGGATCTTGGTTTATGAAAATTTTAATAGGAAATCATAAATTATTTCATAAAATTAGAAAAACCTCAAGTTTTTAGAACTAGTTATCTCTACTAGATGCTTATTTTTTATACACGACACTTTTTAAAAATAGTGTTCTCTTGATGGTTGAAAAGTGTGCACTACTCACAGTTATCTAAATCTTAGTTACTGTATCAGTATCATTATCAATCATTTTATTTTTTAAATGTTTCATCCCAGGGTATTTATAGACAATGTAAACCCCTCAGTATACATTTCACCATTTTTCATTGAAGAGTCTCATTTACAATGCTCAATCCATAAACTTCACCCAGCCTATACATTCATTAGAATAAATGAGAATAGAAATTCTTAATGATCAAAAATGGAATAGATATGTTTCAAACTTATTACACACTTTACCTTCACTATTCTAGAATAGAAATGCAGCTTCCATTATGAAATATTGAATCAATACCAGACATTCATGACATTTTATATAGTAGTCAAGATGAAATTATTATAATCAAAGCCTGATATTCCTTGTGTATTTGATCTCTTCATGATATATAGTCGAGAGTCTTGAAACAAACCCATGACGAAATAAAAACCCTAACTACCTCCATGAAGAAGATGATGGATAACAATATTACATTAGAAAATGTGGCTCTGGTTTTTAAAAATATGAAAAATATCCTTACAATTAGATCCTAAATTGGATGTTTAATGAGAACTCTTACTATTTTATTTGCTCAGATGCTCCATTATCAAATGTAAAAAATCCTTCAGTGTCACCCTACTCAATTGGTCCATCATGGCACCGTTTATGATGTATTTTACCCAAGTACCACCCTACAATTATCCTACATACATTTACTTTCATAGGCTCCCCTCATCCTTCAATAATCTATCTTTATTGACGACCACCTTTGAGATCAATTGGATGTATCTTTGATGCCCTGGATAATAAGGTGGTTTCTCATATTTGAGATGTCCCCTTTTTTCCATCAACCTTTATCCACATAAAACAAATCCAAACATCCCAACACATCACCAAAAATCCCTTCTAATACATGTATTTTTTATTCTTTTCACAAAATTTACCATACCTTATGCTCCCTTATCACTAACCTCATATTATTTTTCATGATCTAAAACCTTATAAAAAAATACAACAACAATTCTCAGTAACTCTATGACACTCTCCATATAAAAATTCAATAACTTCTTCAATAACTTTAAAAATCCAATTATAAAATACATTTATACATGAATGTACATTATTAAAAAATAAAACGTAACATAATGGTTAAAATAATATATACCATTATGTTTTTCTCATAATATCCTATAAAGTCTATCTCATGATGGTTCATGAATTTTATATATTTGTTTTCTTCCCCCCTTTTTAATAAAATGAAAAAGATTTTTTTTCACATCCTTTTGGAAGAAATGGGGTGGGGTTTTCAATACCAACATTGAAAGTTTTTTTCTTCAATCCCCCATTTTTAATGACTTATAGGGGAAAGGTATTATTATCCATATTTATAATTCCACATTAGAAGAGATTATCCCCAATTATTATAAAATCATTTTTAACTCATTTGAAACCACCTGTTGATATGAACCATTGATGGCTCCATCAAATATTTGAATGTTTACCTTAAAAATAGATAAGGTTATCTTAAATCATTATATGCTTTGATATTTTACACCATATATCAATTATCACATAGAATAATCCTAAATTTAACACCTTTTAATCATTAATCCACTTTCTCCTTCACAACTTCATTTTCTATTGATAATATTTTGTGAGTAAATTTACTACTTGGTATCGAGTTATTGAAAATCATCCAATTATATTGAGCCTGATCTCGATGTAAGAGACAAAATTGTATGTAAAAAATATCAATCTATCTATGTCACTCACCTTTTTCAAAAAAATTTAGTATCCTAACATTTTACAATCTATAGCTCATCTTGTGTTCTCAATGACATTTACATCAAACCATTATATGATAGTAAAAAAAATTGTGTGAGGCACACCAATTCTTGGATCAAATGATATGAATTGATATATCATGATCTTCTTATATTCATAGGGATAATTTATTTTTAAATAAGTATAAGAACCCCTTGAGTGTTCATCACTAACTCTCCATGAATGACTTCAACTGTTGACACTATATTTTTAGATAAGTACAAGAAAATAGTTGTTGGAAATTCTATTTTCTTTTTTGTTTATACAACCCCATTGATCATATATTTTCATTAATCTTTCATCATTTGAAATTTGTATTATAAACATTTAAATCCCTAGGGAGGGATACCTCTAATATTCACAGGTTAAGGATTGTGGCTGGTCTTGGTAGATGAACCCTTTTCTTAATAATTTATTGTATGAATTTATAGTGATTATATTTGTAACTACACATGTAAATATTTAAATAAATTTGTGATAGTTATAGTTATCTATAATCTATATCTTCAGTTCTATATCGATAGTGTGAAAAAACCACTAGTTCATGTTTCATACAACGATTCATTTTTATTGAATCCTCTATCATGTTTTATCTATGATATGACTACTCTTCTTCCAACCTTTATTTCTTTCCTTGTGGAATGGTTTTTGAAACCTCTAAGGAATTACTCATATCTTTTATCTACTTTTGTAATTAGAATCACTTCATAATTTTTTATCCACCGTGAGTCTTTCTTAACATGTCAATCCATATTCCTCACAAATAGAGTAGCTTCCTTAGTTATGTTTTAGATTTATCTTCTTTCTCTCTATTATTGTTTTTTTTGGGAAACATCATTTTTCATGATGCAAATTTTTTTGAGATTCATTATTTCCTCCAATACTGTAAATCTATTTTCGATATTAGAATTTCTTTTGTGTGAAAACTCATTTTGGGTTTTTAATACGAATGAATGTTTTGTCGTAGAAACTTTCAACTTATTTTCTACTGTAATTCTTTTCCATATTCCCAAATTTACCAAATAAAAAACATCTAACCTTAAATTAATAGAATCTGTAGTCATTTCTCAATTGATACATTAATGAAAATTTTTTTATTCTTCCTTTGAGCTCATGAGATTCAGTACAAACATTTAATTTGTGTACCATTCATCTATAGAAGTACCTCTTCAAAGCTACCTTTCACGGTCCGTATTTTCTTTTAGAGTTTGTAAAAAAGTTACTTAATTTTAGTCTAGAAATTTTCTCTAACCCTTTAATTTAACAATATAGAATCAATTCGATAAAATATCTAAAAATATATTACTATATGAATATACATTCTAGAATATAAACATGCGTTGTCATGTTTCTCTTTTTGAATCCACTTATTTGATTAAAAGAATTTATTCTTCTTATGACTTGTTTTTTATATTTATCTTTATGAAAAACTATTATCTCATTTTATTAATTCACTATAGTATTCTTAGTTTCTTCAAATTATGATATATTAAACCTAAAACTAGATTTTCCCATAATATCTAGTCCTTATGCCTCATTGATCCACTCAGTTTTTCTTGATAACTCATAAAATCCAAAACTTCTTCAGGTCCACACTAAATATTTGTATTTACTAAAAATGCATCTTACAAATTTTCAATTTAACATCCAAATATTAACACTTTAAGTTGATCGAATTACTTTCATCTAGTAAAGATTTAATTTATATTCTTATTATCTTTTTAGAAAATTCACATCTTTTTCATTTTCTTCTAATATAGAAACCACATGGAATTTATGTTCTTTAGTCCTTTCACTATTCACATATATTTTGGAATTCATGAAATCCTTACTTGATTTCAATAGTCCTTATTTTCAATCAATTTTTCTTCATGAATATTGACCAAGTATTCACCTTAATCTCTGTTCTTCTTGGATATTTTCTCTTCAAGTTGTCACACCCCTTGAACTTTTTTCTAAATGAAATCCCCTGAGATCATTGTTATATAAATATCATATTTTCTGAAAAATATCTATATATTATTTAGTTTTATGAAGTTCCTCTTCACTACCCTTTATTGAAATTGTTTTTAGTTTTTCTTCATTAGTATCCTCACTATATGTATGTGACTCATATTCATTGATAAATCCACTATAAATTTTTCACTGGAATTAGTGAAGTTCCATGGGATCCTTAATAGTATAAATTTTAAATGTAAAAAATTATTTATTAGGAGAACAAATATTCTCATTCTATTATTCAATAGAACCCCTCAGACTCTTGATCTCTTTGTCCCATTCTTTTAAATTTTTTATTCAACATTAAATCCTTATTAATTTTATTCTAATTTCAATCTATCTATCCAAGATGGAAAAGTTCAGCCTTGAGTTACCCACCATCCTCATTAGAATATTAAAAAATTCCTATAATATTCTTTTCTATATTTATTTTAATATTTAATCCTTTAAGATACCATTTAAGTTATTATTGATTATTAATAAATCCCTCAATTTCATTCTTCTCTTGATCTTTTATCTTTCCCTTTTGAGATTAATGATCCATATAAAGGGATACAATGTCATAAAGTTTACCTCAAACTAAAAGGAGAGGGTTGGACACTATGTCATTTTTTTGGATCTGATACTACTTTTTATATCCCAAGACACCTTGAGAAGATGGGGTGGATCACTATGTAACAAAAATTAAAATTTTTCTTTTACTTGTTTGTTTTCATTTAGAATATTGTTCCTACATTATAAGGAACTATGTTCAACATATAAATATTGATGGAATGATCAGTACAAAAATACAAATATACAAGAAAATTAGAGTATGAATCAAAAAAAAATATTTTACTCGGTTTACCACAAATGCATACATCTAATAAGCACACATCGATAAAGTCAATGTGGCGAAATCCACTAATATTTACTAGTTTTATGGATACAATGTTTCATCTTTCATCACTATATCCCATACACAATGAATTTAAAATATATATGGTTTGTCCACTCCCCATGAAAGGGAAAATCCCTCTTATTCACCTCTACACCCTACTTTTATAAAGTTCAGATCAATTTATATAATTGAGGATCTCTCCATATTTCATATAAAAATATTTTTATATTTTATCTTCTAACCCAAGAGGGTACTCCTTTAAAAATCATGGTTTCTAGAACATTTATCTTTAATTATAGATGATACAAACTTTATAATGTGGGATTTGTGTCTTAGTATTTTAAAATATCACTACAATATAAATTTTCCCCACACGATGATAATTCTACCCTAGAATGATATTTTTTTACTACTCCCTCTAAAACTAGATAAAGCGATGATATTTATTTGTTTTTTATGATGATACTTCACCTGTTATGAAATAGATATGTTAATAATTTCTTTTTTGAAGTTATCTTTTTCTTCTATTATAAATACTAGACCTTAAAATATTTTTCATATCTTCCCCCATTATATATTTTTCCTATAAATATAATATTTTTAAAAAATTATTTTTTATTTTCAGTATAGATTTGTGAAACAACTTTGAGAAAACCTTAACTCACAGAATTGTCTTCAAAAAAGCATAGGACATTAAATATAATTTATAATAAAGACCTTAAACCCTTAATCCATAATTTTATGCTAAAAACATAAAATTTACATTTATGTCTTTGATACCAATAAATGTGACCCAATTATTTCTATCCAAACCTTACAACATCAAAAAGAAATAGTGAATCACTGACATACCCACGAACCTGTTTGGTTTATAGTTTTTGATAATTAGTATAAACTCTTATGAAAAAAACTCATGGCTTAAAGTGATTATTTTCACATTAAAAACAACATTTAAAATTCTATATTAAGTCTTCAATATGACCCAAAAATTTCTTCACATATGACACCATTTGAGACTCAAAAAAATTATCATCATTCTTCATAACCCAGGAAAAAGGAAATATAAGATGGGTGATAAAAAATTCTCAATAATGATAAATATAATCATTAATAATTAAATGGAATTACTGAGAGTAATATGAGAGTTAGGGTATTATGACATAATCAATGTGAATGAGTATAACATAAGGGAACTCAAGCCTATAAATACCAGGATCAACAATTATGAATCATGGATTAAATCTTTTAAAAAGGAAAGTGTAATTTGAATCAATAATCCTGATCTATGTAATGTAAATCATGATCAAATTAATCATTAAAACCCCATATATTTTCACATATAAGAAGTAGAAAAAATTTTTTTAAACAAAAACTCATTATCTTACCTTATAGAAACATAAAATTTACATAAAACCCTATAGAAATCATATATAAAACATAAAATTTCCTTGGTACATCATTTCCATATCACTATTAAAATTAATATTACAAATGGAATAAAAATATGGTAAAATTCCTTACCCAATGAATTTGAGGGATATCACAGACCAACCAATGCTTTTTTTTATAATGGAACCACCTGTACTTTGTTAAAAATGTAACTACCCATCCTTTGTCTATAGAAGAACCTCTAGTTATAATAATTAATTTCTATCAACAATTTCTTGAATAAGTACATAGATATTTTATTTCAATATAAAACTTATAGAAACAACCATTATTCTTTTCATAACTTGATTTAACCCACAAAAAATAAATGAGTTCAATGAAAATCACTTTATAATAATAATAATAAATCTAGGTAAAGGTTAATGATGGTATAATTAAAAAAATCCCCAGTTTATTGTAAGTAATATCAAGGTTTTTTGATGTCTATAAATGTAATACCATTAAATGATCATTAATTGTTTTGAGTAAAATACCTGTTTTTACTATAAAATTAATATTAAACAGAAAATTAATAAAATATGAAGAGAATTATTTTCTTTAAAAATAACCTCAAAATAATATAAAATAACATTGAAATAAAATAATGTTCATGATAGTGGGAAAATCTATTGAAGTTGTAAACATTAAAAATAAAAAATCTTTTCAACCATTTTGTAAAGAGAGTCAAAAGTGACCCATTTGGAAAAAATTAAGAAATTTACTTTTAGATCCATTTAAATGAAGGTAAAATATCAAATAAAATAACTTTAGTAAATCATTTATGTTTATAAAATAAAATTTTAAAAAATATTTTATAAAATATGCATCTATAAGTGAAATGTTTCTAATCTAAAAGAAAATACAAGATTAGTATTAATAATATATGACTTTATCGATGTTTATTTAATAAATGAGGGGGGGGGGAATGAAAATTACACATTTAAAATATATTCATAACTATAATAGAATAAAATATATGTGGTTCAATAAAATAAAAATATAATATTTCCTCTAATGGAAACATGAACATAAACAATCCCAAAAAGAAAAGAGATTATAACATAAATCCTTTCCCACTTTAGTAACTCTTCAATCATAATTCCCATGAAAGAATAATGTAAAATTAAAGATTAAATATCATTAAAATATTGACATTAATGATAATTATTTTCAAATTTATTATATACACACCTCATAAAATGATATCATTGCATATCATAAACATATGTCCCAAGGAATATGAATTTGAGATGAATAACCCTTAAAAAGATCATATCATTGAATTTAGAATTAATAAGTGAAGTAATTATGTTTTAAAAATTTAAATAAAAAAAAAATTAGAATAAAAAATATATCAATATATAGAAAAAAATCAATGGAGAAGAGTTATAACCCAAAGAAAGGAAATTGAGTTAAGAATCCTTTTATCACTTTGTAACATTCAAGTCATATCCCATTATATAGAATAATTAAAAATAAAATTTAAAATATCATAAATTATGAAGGTTTCATGATATAATATGTAAAAGGGAAGTATATACACTCTATAAAATAAATTAGGTGTATAATAATAAAATCCCAAATGAAGGAAATTGGGACGAAATCCCTTAGCTTGAGTCCGGAATTTCCATATATATCCTTTAACTCATGTATAAGAAACTCATAAAAATAATTTTATTTCTTAAGAAAGTTTTATAGTCCTAATAAAATATATTTAAACCATTTATTTCATTTATATTAATGACATATATTATTAATAAGTTTAGTCTATGTCAGGTACTTTGAGAATCTTCGGTCCATAATTTCAAAATAACTTCAGTGTGTTGAGCATGGTCAAAAATTTTCATCATTCCATAATCACTATAATAGTATTAATTAATTAATTATCAATTTTTAACATTAAATATACTTTTAAAAACAATACTAAAATATTTCTATGAAAAATGAACTATGTTACAGTCAATGAGATGGTTGGTCGTACGTACAGATGAGCAATGTTTCCATTTTCCAATGATCATTATGGAAGGAAGGTAAATATTATTTTATATTTCTATATCAATGATAATATCATAAATAATATATTATTTATTTAAATATACTTATTTATATAATCCATGTGACGTGACGATGAATAATGAATCTCATCGCTTCGTGGAGGTGGTAGTCCACACGTATATATGAACGACGTTATCATTTTTCATTGTATGGAAAATTAAGAACATAAATGATATATTATTTGATTATAATGATAAATATGCCATTAATATCACATATATATATATATATTAAATCCATAATTACAACCGACTATTATTGGTGGTGATGGGAAATGAATTACATCAGTCTGCATGGCAGAAGACCACTGTACACGGGAATGATGAATTCCTTTCCCTAATATTTGGAGTTTGAAGAGTGTTATAGGTTATTACACTAAATTTAAAGCATACTATTATATTTTATATACTTATTTTATTATATAATCATTTTTGGAGAATATTTTATGGATGTGGAAGAAGAAATAAAGTGAAAATGCTCAATTAATAACTATACCTCATATTCAGACAACCTCTTTTTATTTTCCCCTTAAACCCTATAAGGCTGGTATTATGTATAAATTAATAACTCAATAATGTAGGTAAATATTATAGTAAGGTATATAGGTTGGTATTGGTTAAAAAAAATGGTTCTTTAGGTGTGATGAAATGAGGATAATAGGGGTCATTTTATTAGAGAGTAGAGGTGCACACTTGGAATTTTATAAAATATTAATTTAATATAAAGTAAATTTAATTTCCCAATGGATCCAAAATGATAATTTTCTAATATAAGATGAGTAAGAGTAGATTTTTTTTACCAAATTAAATAGTTATATGTTTTTACTATTTTTTACCATTATCTGTGGGTTTTATCCCCCATTAACCATTTACACACTTATCATGACACTACAGTTTTTTTACTCTTTAAGGGTCAGGAAAATTTCTATAAATGAAAAAAGACTAGTAAATGGACCATGGTTGATTTATTAAACCATATCTTAATCACTTAGAGGAATATAGTATTTTTAGTAATTTTATATCATTTAGTAAAATATTATTTTCAAATAATATCAATAATGCTAATTTTAGAACAATTCATTTACATTGACATTTACAACATTAAGAAAAAAAATGAAATTTGAATGAAATATTTTAATATATCACTAAAATATTATTATTTTTCTATAAAATTATATTATCACAACAATTATTTTAAATTACACTAATTTTAATATTTTTAATATCATATATTTTAATTTTCCATCAATTGAATTATTAATATGTCAGTGTTGTGTAAGCATTTAAAGTAATTATTTTTTCTCTACAAATTATAAATAAATTACCATGATGGAAATTAGTAATTTAAATTCAAAAATTATATTTATAACCAATCATATTTTCTTGTTATCTCCATGTTAAAAATATTATAGTTATTAAAAATAAGTGTTTCATTTTTTACTTTTCTTTACATAAAATATTATAATGGTTATAGTCACATTTTTTATAGAAAATATTATAGAGGTCGTAGTAACATAGAAATGTAAAAAGGTCATATAATAGAATACTAGATGAATTTGAATGAAATTTAATCAAAAAATAAAACCAATTAAAGTTTTACGGTTAATTGTTTATCTTTATCATATTGTTTTAACCCTTAATTATATGTTTTACCCTTTATCGTAGAAACAAAAATTACTATGGTTTCTATTCATAGTGGATAAAAATATAATGGAAGTATTTAATAAATTTTGACCTCATAATTCCAAATTTGGAATGATGTTTTCAAAATTAAAAACATATAATTTCCATAATTTAATTTAAAATCAAATAAAAAAACACAATGAGAAGCTGTTTTTTAGAAAAATGACCTTTTTAGATATAAAATGTTTTTATACTAAATTAAAGAAAAAAATTCATTTAAAAAACCATAATTGAATAGTTTTAAATAAAAATAACTAATTAAATTTTAATACTAATCTAATATAGAATTTTTCTTCATAAATCTTTTGAAATAAAAAAACAGTTTTTATTAAAAATCAATATTTTCATTATTCATTGAGAAATCAAAGTTTTCATGAAAATATAAAAAATTTACCGTAGGATAATTTTGATATGATGATTTAAAAAAATTATTATATAAAAGATAATTTATAAATGTTCTATAAATTAATTATATTTTTTTAGACAAAAATTAATAAAACACAATTTTTGAAGAAAACATATCTTTGAAGAAGAAAATGGATTTTATAAAAATTGAGTTCTAATTTACTAAGAATTAGTCAATACATTTTTATTGATTAGACACTTTATATATATTTAAAAAGGTATTTAATTCAATTAAAACCAAAAAATTTAACATGTAGTTTATAATATTTCATAGATTTTTTGAGCTCGATGTTGGGTGTCTTACACGTTATCGAACATAATGTACTTCTTTAAAAATATCAATATATAAAATTATCCCCATTTAATAAATTTAATACTCAAAATTTGATTGTGTGATTAGAAATAAATGGATTTAAATTTTAAAATTTCTTTTTGGAACCCACATCGTAAATTTTTTAAGAAAACATCCCCTTAAAAGAGGGAAATAAATACAAAGGTTATCAGAAACAACACATAACTGGGTTTCAAAATAGGAAATAATTATTGAAAGATAAAAATGTAGTCATTGAAGAAAAATTTAATGTCCAAATAATGATGTTGATTATATAGATATCATTGGTCTTAAGAATGTGAATTATCATGAGAAAGCCAATTACTACAAAACCATAAACCAAATTGGTTTGAAAAAAAACCATCAATTCATTAGAAATGAAGATAATAGGATAAAATTTTTCTTTTAAGATCCTCTTCCTAGAGTTGAGGAATTAAATTACCATCTATATGAAGAACATAAGGAAATATACTTACTTGATAAGTATAATTTAATCCTTAAATAAATTTCCACCATAATCTCATCTTTTTCACCAAATAATGAGTAGTCAAGATGAATTCCTTTTATGCCCAAAGCACTAAAAATAATATAAATTAGATAATTATATTAAAAAATGGATATAAATATATAAATATTGTCATTAGACATTGAAAAAAACCATAATGGTTAGAACAATACAATAAAATTACCAAAATTAATAAACCATTATATGATATAATACAACATTAATGTCCAAACTCTTAATAATAAAACCCAAATTTAAACAAAGATCATTTGAAAAATAACAGAACATATAATTATTTAAATATTAACAACTGATAATTAAACATAAAAATTTGAAATATTTGATCACATATTCTTCTAAAAAAATTAAAATTTATCTCTAAATAACATCAATCATTATTAATGTATCTTACAAAAAATGTATATGAAAAAGTCACATAATCTCTAAGATATTCTAATCATTTCCATAAATAAATAAGCCTATATCCAAAATAAGCTCAATAAAATCAACATTAATTAAGTTATTAACCTCTAAGGTTATCTCATAATTTTCATCTTAAATCCTGAAAATTTTAATATCATTCATTCGAAATGATAATTCATGTTAAACCTAAGGGTTACATATAACTTAAATCAATAAAATTTCATCCAAAATATCATTATTCATCTAAAAATTCCATCACTTAAAACATTAATAGGGGTTTCTGAGACTTCGATCTTATGATCAAGAAATAAATTATAAACTCATGATAGTATCCATAAAAATTAAGAAAACCATAGATTAAAATATCATAATATCCATGATTATTTAAATCCTGCTCTGATACCAACTATAAAGAGCTCGAACCCCACTCATAGAGCTTGTTCTAAAAACATTAACTTCACCTTTGTGGCTTTGAAATTGATAAATGTGGCTCAATTTTTTTCATCTGTACCTTAAAACAACAAAACTAAATATTGGATCACCAACACACACAAATAAGTCATTGGTTTATAGTTTTAGATAATTAGTATAAAATCATAGATAAATGACAGTAATTAATTAAAGATATTATTTTTTTACACTATACCTAGATTTTTATATTCTATATTAAGTGTTAAACATCTCCCACAACTTTCTTCACATATGAATCCTTTTTAGACTCAAACAATTTATGATAATAATTCATAACCTAGAGAAAATGAATCATAATAAGGGTGATATCAACTTCTCAATAAGTATATATATAGGCTTCAATAATTGAATTTCACAGGTGTGAGTAAGAAATCATAATGGTATAATGACACAATAAACGTTCTTGAGAATAACATAAGGGTATTCATACCCATAATTACTTGGATCATCAATCATGAAACATGGAATGAAACATTAAAAAAGGAAATAATTATTGTAATTATCAATAACGATTCATTTGATTTCAATATTGATCAAAGGAATCATTAAAAATAAATATATTTTCACCCATAATAAGTATTAAACAATTTTCCTTAAAAATGAACTCATTATCATACCAAGATAAATAACAATATTTCTATAAAAACTCATATTAATAATAGATAAAACATATAGGTAACTTGGTAAATCATTTCCTAATCCCTTTTACAATCACTCTAACAAATTGAATAACCATATGGTTGTCTTCCATACCCAATGCATTAGAGGGATATCATGATCCCACTCATCCCGTGTTTATAATGAAACCACTTTCTCTTCATTAAAAACATAACCAGCTATCCATCAACTATAATGGACCCCCCCATCATCATAAAAAATATCCAAGAATCAAAAAAAGAGAAAATTACATATTTATTAGTTTTCTTCATAAAACTCATAAAACAACCATTTTTACTTCTATTACTTGATCTAACCCATGGAATATAAATGGATTCCAAGAAAATATATTTATAACAATTATAATCCATCCAAATAAAGAATAATTATGGTATTATTACAATACATCCCCAGTGGAGTGTATGTAACATCAATAGTTGTTGATTTTGATGAATGGAAATAGGATTAAAATATATTTAAAAACCTTTTTGTTTAAAATACCATTTTTACTTTGAAAATTACATTTAAAAACTAAACATTAATAAAATTTATGAAAATAATTTTCTAAAAAAACAACCTTGGAAACATAAAATGTAATATTCAATGAAAATAGAGGCCCAGATGGTGTTAAAATCCATTCTTATTGTAAATGTTAAAAATAAAAATTATATTCAATAATTTTGTAAAGAGAGTTAAAAGTTACCCATTTGAAAAATGTTAAGAAATTTTTTTTTAAAACCATCTAAAATAAGGTCCCATATAATTTAAAATAAAAATTATAAAATAATTTATTTTTGAAAAGAAAGTTTTTGAATACATTTTTGAAAACTTTAATATGGAAGAGAGAGATTCCAGATCCAAAATAAAATACCAGATCCGTATTTCTTACAAATTATCTTCTTGTTGTTTATTTAATAAATAAGGGAGGAAATATAAATTAAACTTATGAACCAAATAAATAAATATAATAGAATAAAATAGATATGGTTTAAGAATATAATAACATATTATTTCCTCCAAAGGAACCTTGAACATAAATAACCTCGAAAAGAAAAGATTATGACATAAACACCCTACCAATTTGGTAACTATTTAATCACAAGTCACATGAAATAATAACATCAAATGAAACATGAAATAAAATTAAAATAGAAGGATTAATGAAATATTATATCAATTTTTTTATATACACCTCATAAAATAAGATTGGTGCATATCATAAACATATATCCCAAGGGAAGATAATTTGAAATGAATAACCCTCACAAAGATCATATAATTGATTTAAGAATTAATAAATTTGGATAATACATGTAAAAAATGTAAATATACAAAAAAACAAGTGTATCTACATAATAAATAAATTTATAGATCTATTAAAACATAATCATGTCATAAAAAAGTCAATTAAGAAGAGTTATAACCCAATGAAAGAAATTGAGTTCAAAATCATTTTACAAATTGGTAACATTCATGTAAAAAACCCTTAAATAAATTAATTCAAATTGAAACTAAGAATATAATGAATTATTAATGGTTCATGATATAAAATTTAAAATTTAAGTATATAAACACAAAAAAATAAATCATGTGCATAATTATAAAATATTCCTCAATGAAGGAAATTGAGACGATGTCCCATAACTCGAGTACAAACTTTCCTTGTATGTCATTTATATCCTATATAATAAGATCATATCAATTATTTTATTTGTAAATAATATTTAATTGTTTAAATCCATTTTAATTTGAAAAATAATTTCCTTTATCTTAATGAAATTGTTAATTAATTAATTAGTTAAGTCCATGTCATATATATTGACAATGTTCAATCCATAATTTCAAAACTGCTTTGGTGTTTTGATTGTGGTCAAAAGGCTTTTTTTTTCATAAAAAAATAATATTAATGAAATATTTATCATTTTTTACATCAATTATACTTTAAAATAATAAATAAATTTGGTTATGAAAAATTAACCACATTATGATCCTGGAGACGATATGCCATATATACGTATGAGTAATGTTTCCATTGTTTAGTGATAATTATAGAAAAGAGGTAAGTATTATATTATATTTAAATTATTATAATTATATCATAAATACCATATTATTAATTTTAATATACTTACATATATAATCCATGTGATTTAGTATCAAATAATGAATCACATCGCTCTATGGATGTGGTAGTCCACATGTACGCATGAATGACATTACCATTTTTCATTATATGTAAAGTTATGAAAATAGATTGTATATTGTTTTTTTTAGAATGATACAAATTTATTTAATATTATATATATATATATATATTAAACAAATCATTACAACCATCTATGAGAGGTTCTAATGGAAAAACATTGCATTGGTTTGGGAGTCAATCGTTTACCGTACACACGAATGATTAATTCCTTTCACAATTGGTGGATTTTGGAGATGGATATAGGTTATGAAACTAACATAATTACATAATTTTATTTTTATATACTTATTTTATAATATCGTCATGGTTTTATTAGATTTTAGGGGGGTGGAATAAGAAATAAAATGAAAATTCCTGGTTATGATTTCTACCTCTTCTTCAGACAACTAATTTTTCTTTACACCTTAAGCCCTCTAAAGTTAGTATTATGCCCAAAATAAGACCTATGGAATGTGGGAAGTGATATTAGGAATGTATTTTGGAAATAATTGGATGAACAAAATGGGTCTTGAGTTGTGATTAAATGAGAAGAAGAGGTTCTCCTTTATAAGAGAGGGGAGGGAAACTCCTAGAAGTTTTAAATATTAATTTAATATAAATTAATTTTGATTTAAAAAAGGATCCAAATTTATAATTTTAAAATATAATACTTTTATGAGTCTAAATAATATCATAAAATTAAATTTGGGCATGTTTTTACTATACTGTTACCCTTATCTTTTGGTTTTAACCCCTTATTGGACTTTTTCACACTTACCGCAACATCATGGTTTTTTAGAATTTGAGGGTCATGATAGTTACTATAAATAGAAAAAAACCATAAATGGACATTTTTTAATATTTTTCACAATATGATAATCACTTTGTATAATATAATATTTTTATGAATTTTATATCATTTAATAATAAATCTTAATGTCAATTTTAGCAATATTCATTTACATTGAACTTTATAACATCAATAAAACAAATTAAATTTGAATAAAATATTCTAATACACCCATGAGATGTTATTTTTTATATATGATAAATTTATCACATTAAATATTTATTATTAAATTTATTTTTATATTTGCAATACCATTTATTTTATTTTTCCATTAATTGAATTGTTGTTGCATCAGTGTTGTGTGAGAATTTAAGGTAATTATTTATTAAATAAAAAATAAAAATAATTTAACATAATTTAGATAAATAATTTATATATAAAAATTATATTTACAAGACAATATATCCTATGTTTATCCCCATTCTTAAAATATTATAGTTTTTTAAAACAATATTGATATCTTTTAATTTTCATTACATAAAATATTATAAAGGTCATAATCACATACAGATAGAAACAATGGTCATATAATGGAATCATAGATGTTAATGCACTAAATGTACTCATAAAATAAAATTAATACAAGTAAAATGGTCAATTTATAGTCTTTATCATTTTATTCTTAATAGTTAATTACCAGTTTTACCCTTTACCATGGTAACAAAAATTACTACAGTTACTATTTATAAATGCTAAAAATAAAACGGAGATATTTTCCAAATATGGAACTCCAAATTTCAAATATGTAATCAAATTTTCAAAATTCAAAATAAAAAAGTGGTATAATTTAATTTAAAATCAAATTGGTAAAACGTAATGAAAAACAGGTTTTCAGAAAAATTCCCTTTTAAAATATTAAATGTTTTTATACTAAATTAAAGTATAAAATTTATTTAAAAACCATAATTGGATTATTTTAAATAAAAAATTAACTAACTAAATTTTACAACTATTATAAAACATTATTTTATAGTTTAGATACGTTAAAATAAAATACAGATTTCAATTAAAATCAGTATTTTCACTATTCATTGAAAAATCAAACTTTTACGAAACATATAAAAATTTCACCATAGGATAATTTTGATATTTTAATTTAAAAAATTATATTTATTTTATAAAATAAAATTTATAAAATTTCCATAATTTAATTACATTATTAACTCAAAAAAAGTAACAAAAAACCATTATTGAAGAAAACAAATCTTTCATGAATAAAATTGATTTACTAAAAACTAAGTACTTATTTCCTAATAATTAATCAATAAATTTTTATTTATTAGAATCTTTATATATATTTCAAAAATTATTTAATACTATTCAAAAATGCAAATTTAAAAGCTAGGTTATAATATTTTATAGTTCTTTTTAGCTCAGTGTTGTGTATCATACACGTTATAAAAAATAATGCCCTTATTTTAAAATCGTAGGATATTTCATTTATAGATATCCTAGATCATTGTACTATCTTAAAAAATTATTGCATATACTTTTCAAAATTTACATATGCTGGTGCTAAGAACCATTTCTTTCAATATCAATACTACTTCATGAAACTAGTGTTCATGAAACTGTTCTTATGAATAATGCAAGAACTCTTAAAACCTATGTTGTGGTTATCTTGAAAATAACATCTCACTACTTCCTCATCTCAATGATTCTTCACATAAGTATCAAATATTCAAAAAAAAACATGTATATATATATATATATGACAAAGATCATGGTTCATGAAATTGTTTATTTTCAATCATGAATTATTACATAAACTTCACAAACCTCAGGTTTATGGAACTCACACTCACATTGCTCAACATTACTTTATTTTAAATAATTCTACTATAAAATATCATGCTATTGATGTAACAATAGTGATCACTACTCATAGTGATCTTCATATCAGTCCCTCTCTTAGTATCATTCTTATTCATTTTCTTCCATTAACGATGTGTGTATGGTGTATTTATAGAGAAAATAAACCCATCGGTGCTTTTATGAATTTTGGTTGACGATCCATTTCCGTCATCTTTCTTCAATGAAAATCATTAAATTTTTGTGAGAAATTGAATGTTCACGTCCTTCACATTTATTAGTGAAACTGAAAATAATATCACTTCAAAAACTCAATCAACTCATCTCTGCTTCAAACTTCTTCTACACTCTACCACCACTTTTTTTAAATAAATTTATATCTTCCGGTATATAACATTAAAGTAGTATGTGACATGAATTATATTCTATATTTTTTTCCTAAAAAGATGATGATGAGTATGGTTTCAACTCTCTTATATGGTCATGCTCCTCATTATTTATAGTATATTGGTGGGAAAGAAATGGTACTCCCATGGCAATTATAACTCACAAACTAGAGATTATGAAGAATAATTTCATCATTTCATATGAAAAATTCATAATTTTTTAAAACATGAATTATACCCATGTAATAAGAACCCGCATGAAAATTTCATTAGGAAGGGCCTTGGTAATATGGGTCCAGATGCTCTAGGAATAAATCCCTTGGATCTTCCCAATTGATAGGTCCATCATGTTATAGCACATAGTGGATTTGACCAAAGAACCTCCCCACACTCATTATTAATATACCAACACACATAGGTTCCCTGTATCCTTTATTAGCTGTTCTTATTTTTCTAGTGCCTTTGAGATTTCCTCTATATATCTATGATGACCTTTTTACCCAAGTGGTTGGATAGAATTGAGTTGGACCTCTTTTTTCTAAACTTTTATCCACTGAACACTTATCCAAGTATTTCATTACTTAACCAAAAATCCATTATACTACATATATTTTTTTTTATTTCTTTCATAACTTAGACCACACCTTATGCACACCAATATCCTCATTTCAATATTCATGCTTCAAAACCTTATTTTTAAAAAATTTCAACAACTCAATTCTACTCTCTTTGAAAAAAATGAATAACTCATTCAACTACTTAAAATACTTTAATCATTATAAATCCAATGCTACCATAATATATATTTTTTCAACAAAACCAACAAATCTCTTGGTTTCTATTACATATCATGTAACAATTTTTTGATTTTGATGCTTCAATAATAATATTTTTATAAAATTTGTTGGATTGGGATATTTAAAAGTGAGTTTTAGTTTAAAAGAATATAAATATGATACCTTTATAATGGAAACACAAGTAGTGTAGATTTCTTTTATACCCATGATCTTACAAATGAAAATCAATTCATTGTTCCTTTTGAAAAGAAAGAAAATATAGAACCAAATGTGAATTCATTGAAGTATGATGCATTCCTTAGAACATTATAGTAACTTCATATTATACATAACAAAGATTTTATCCTATATGTTGGAGGTGACTATGAATTTAGATTATCTATAAAGTGGAAAAAACACTTCAACTATTGAAGAGAAATGAAAATTAAAAAATTTACGTATATTGTTATATGAAATTTTTATATATAATATATGTTTTATTTATATGAATTTTATTCAATTAAAATATTATTAATTTTAACTTTTTTTTTATAAAAATTTTTATGTAGACAATCCCTTCTTTTCCTCAAGATGCGACTCTCCCTAATAATAAAAAATCTAGAAAATGTGTTTATTTATAGTTTATTTATTTATTTTTATTTTCTTTAAATTTCATTATTACAAGAATATATTTAATTTTACTTGATAAAAATATTGTTAGATGACCCAAAATATGAAATGTACTACATAATTAAAATAAAATTATTACTTGAGAAAGGGTATGTGTAATCAATCAGGTATCATATCTTAAATAAATAGCTATTATTTTTTGTCAAATCTGACCTATATTCTAAGAAAAATGAATTTTTTAAATTAGTAAATAGATATTTATTCATATAAAAATGAGATCAAGTTTCTTGAGGTTGTGGTAATATGCGATAAACTATCATATAGTTATTGATAATGTGATACTAGTATAATTGGATAGAATAATCAGCTATAAACTTATATATAATCAAATTTACCAAAACATTTGTTTTTAATTAATTATTTTTAATTTCAATTAAAATATTAATTATTTTATTTTTATTATAGTTATTTATATGAAAATTATATAGTCATTGTAAAATTGATAATACTTTTTGGATTCATATGTTTACATATTCATTTTTAAAATGGTATGTGTCTATAATTTATTTTCCTTATTTTAGTTTTATGAATTTAATGTGCATAATTTCAATATAAAAATTATATTTTCATTCAAAATTTTAATTTGATACTAAAAAAATAAAACTATCTTGAATTTTGATAAAAGTACAAAAAATGGTCATTTATACTTGTTTGACCTGTAAGAATAAACTACACATCATTTCAAAACATAGTATAGTTATAATTTCCTAAAATGTATTTAATAATTTTAAGTGTTAAATATATTCAAGAAAAGAATCACATACTTGAAATATATAAAACTTACATATTTTTTCATCAAACTCTATGATAATGACCATTAACTCATTTATGAAATATATGAATTAACTAGACATGATTCCAATAAGTGGTGTTCTTGGTATAAAAAATTATGTGTAACTTCAATATAAAAATGATATTATTTTTCACTACATAATATATATATTGAATAGTGAGAAAAAATATCATATAGTCATGAAACTCTAAGATACCAATCATTGATTAATTTGTGACCTCTAGGAATGAACTACACATCATTTTGATCCACAACGTAGTGAAAATAACATAAATTTTGTTTTTCTATTTTAGTGTTAAATAAGTTCTAAAATTGTTTTCAAATACTCAAGAATGTTAAGATGTTCTTAGATTGTAAAGGTTCTTTTCATCGTTAAAGTGGCAGTGGAGGTATGAAAAACACAATTTTTTATCACAATACATGAATAATAAGTGACGTACATGATAAAGAATCTCTATGCCCAATGAAATTGAAATGAATATTAATTTATAGGAACCCAAAAGCAAGAATATAGGATCTTTCACATATAATTTATATTAATTTTTTTTATTAAATAATTACCTTTCATTGAATTATCCTACAATGTTGATAAATAGGTTGATCACTCTTATCATACCATCATTTCATTAGGGGAATCAATGGCCAATTCCCTATATAATTGATCCAGATATTCTTTAAGAACCTCTAGTACCCTCCATAGAATTATTTGGGTGATATATTGGATGAATCTAACACTTGTTATTATCGTTATTGACTTTAACTAAATCCTTCAAGGGAGAAGGGATTCATGCTAGTGGAGGAAAATAATTGATTTTCAATCTTCAGATCATTATAGGGGAGTGATCTCTTGGGATTTAGTGAATTTTATCTAGAACTCATTGTGTAGAATCAAATAATATGTCTATTAATTTTCATTAATTTCATAACCTGGATTAAATCATGCTAGAGTTAAAAAATCATAATTGCATAAGGGCCATTATTATTTTTCATAACCCATGATGAAAACTATGTCTAAATAATAATTAAATAATTTTTTTTACATAACATGTGAAAAAATCATGGATAATGTAGATATAATTTGAATTTAATAAATAAATTGATATTTATTAAAATAATATTTAATATGACATTTCTCATTGGACCATTAAACTTGGTTTTCCAAACCTATCAATATTTATTGGTCCTTGAATAATGACTATTTATTTAATTAAAGAAATTCTACTACATTATTATCCAATTAATATATAAATATTATATTAACTAAAATTAGTGAATATATATTAATTAAATATTCACATAAATAAATAAATAAATATTTTATTACTTTTTCAGTAAACTTGAATAAATAAATATCATGCATTAAAGTAATTAAAAAAATAATTACCTAAAGAATAGATATTTATTAAATATCCAAATACTATATATATTCTATTGAATAATAGTTGATTAAATATTTTTGATCATACCAACATGAATATATATTAAATCACATACAAGTAAAATATTTATTCAACTTGTTAAAATCATATGGAATTTAACTGAGGTTACAAATTCACTTAGTGTTGACCTTTAGGGACCTTTCTAAGGTGAATTACGATACACTGCCTAAAGTATAAATTTAGCATCTAGAAACATGTCAAGGATCTCATAGAGAAATAATTTAACGTCACAAAAATATGTTACCACCTACAAACATAAATAGTGTAATATAATATATTTATCTTGATATCTCCAATCGAGAAGGTTGTATACTAGTGTCATTAACCTATATGATCAATGTATCCTTCTTTGATTTTCTAGAAATTAAATTCCATAAAACAATACCATAGCCATTTACTTAATATATTAGTTCAATTCCTATCAAAGGGCCTGAGATATTAACATCTATTAAATAATAGAGGGGAAAAATCCTTTCTCATGTTATTGATTAATATAACTTAATTCATGAAACACCCAACATATATTTTCACACTATAAGAATATATCATCATGTTTTTCATTAATACATCAATATACATTAATCATAAAATTCATTAATAATAATTTAAAATCAATGGACCATTACACCTGTCTGATGATAAGAATATACAATGACATGTATAAATGTTAAATTGGTGGTCATATTCTCATAATCTCTTACACTAAATATTACTAAGGCCATGCAACATGAGAAAGTGTCTCTATGTCTTATGAGTCTCCACCCCTAATATCCTATATCATTTTTGTTCCTTAAAATGATATCATTTTATTATAGAATATATATTTAATGATACTATCATTACACTTTTAGGTTCTCATCACCGTTTGGAACTCCTATGACCTTTCACTACAATATGCACCCTTAAGATATTATCATATAAAATTTCACACATAAGAATAATTATTATGTGATAATAACTTTTATAATATTCATATACATGAATATACATAATCATAAAGTACAAAGAAGTTGGTTCTAGGACACCAACTCCAATATATTATTATCAAACTCTATAATAACTATAATTTATTCATTTGTCACATATAGGAATTAAGTAAACATCATTCCAATATGAGGGGTGGATGGTGTGATTTAAAGTTATTGTTTTCAATAAAAAATGATATTGTTGGTTCAAAACATGTTCCACGTACTCAATATTGAGAAAACACACTTGGATTATCGTTAAAATATAGAAAATTGACCGTGTATTCATTGAAGACCTATAAGAATGAGGTGAATTTCATTCGAACATGTGGTGTATTTTGAATGGACTAAATTGTATTTTTATATTTTAAGTGTTATATAAGTTTAAATCACACATCTCATACTAAAAACGGAGAAAATATTATCATATTGTTATCAAACTCTACAACAATGATCATTTATTCCTCTATGACATGTAGAAATTAACCAAACATCACCATAACATGTGGGGTTGATAATTCTACTAAAACTATGCGTTTTCAACATAAGAATTATATTAGTTTTTATAATTAACATAACATACTTGAAACTAATAAAACTAGTTCTGTTTTTCATAATAATATACAAAAATGACCATTTATTCATTTTTATAATGTTTGAATAAACCATACGTCATTTTGATAAATAATATCGTTGGAATTACCTAAAATATATTTTTCACTATAAAAATCACATACTCAAAACTAATAAAATGTACTAGACATTTTTAAACTCTAAATAAGTGGCCTTTGATTCATTTTTGGAATACACAAACTAATCTCATTTCATTCAAATATTTAGTGTGAAAGGTATGGATGAAAGTCTGTGTTTTCAATATAAAAATGATATTTTTGTGTCAAGCATGTGTCTCATACATAAAACTAAGAAAACAACCATGTATTATAATCAAACTATAGGAAAATTATATTCTATTTATTTATGACAAAAATAAATGAAATGAACATCATTTTAACATGTGTTATAGTCAAAATTATGTATATTTTATTTTTCTATTTTAATAGTTAAATGAGTTCAAAATACGCTTCACATAATCAAAACTAATAAAATGAACCCAGAAAATTTTCAAACTCTATGAAAATGAGTGTTGATTCATTTGTGAAAAATATAAATTAGTCACATGTTATTTTGAGTGTATCGGGGACAATATGGGCAAATATATATTTTTCAATTTCAAAATGGATTTAAATTTATTAAGTTCTATTAAAAAAATAAATGTAATTTATTATTTATTATATATAAATTTCTTGATTCAATTATAGGTACAACTTTGAGATTTTTTAAAAGTTTGAACATTATTGATTCATTATCACACTGTATATAACATGATTTTTAGGTATAAAAAATATATCAATAACTTCATGTATTATTATATGGTAAAATAATTATATTGATATACTATAGGTATTTTATCATTTTTGGAATGTTTTATATCACTTATGATAACCATTTATTCTATTTTGGTATATTTTATATGTATTCTGGTATGTTTTATTTTTTGGGGTTACCTTAGCATGAAAATGGCTGTAAAATTGTGTTAAGGATTTTATTAGTGCTAAAAATTACTAATAAAGGGTTCCTTTTTCAATTCTTTTTAATAACTATCTTTTTCAGAACATTGTCAACACACAAAGAGTCCTTTGGATCAATAAAAAGTGGTTATCTATTATAGTTCCATAGATATCTACAACCACTATTTTTCATTATAGTAGTGTGACAAATCAAATATATACATGATTATCTATTAATAATATTATTGATAAAGGATTAAATCTCAGATAATTTAGTGTGATTTTATTTTTCATGTTATGAGTGTTCTTAAAGAAGAGTTTGGAAGATATTGTAATTAATTAAATAAATTCATAAGAATTTTGATTATGGTTCTATGATGAAAATTTCGTGTCCATTTTAATGATGTTTAAATGAATATATCTTAAGGGAATTGATTATTGAATGTCTAATTCATGATGAGCATAAATTTTCCTAGAGACCAAAAATACAATTATGTCATAGATGGATATCATGGTTTAGATGAAAGAAGTAAAATGGGGATATAAAATAGTTAGAGTATACCAATGGAGTGGATAGAGTAGATAGTGGAGGAACACATGCATTTTAATGATGATTATACTATGGTGGTGATGATATGAGATAAAAGATAGGAAAAAATATAAGAACATTGGTTTGATGAGTATGATATAGAAATTGATCTGAAAATATATAAGTATTATGGTTTGGTTCCTTTATAAAATAGTTGTGGTGTGTAATAATGTGCCAAAATAGGATGTACCATATCACGGTGATTGAGATCTTTCCACGGTCCTTAAATTTATAGTTTATTTGAAAATTTTGAATATATAACCCTTTTTAAATATGAAAATATATTTTCTAAAGATAATTATGACATCCCTCTCAAATAGTGATGTTTATTTTGAAGGATTTTGAGTTTTGAATTAAATTGGTAAAGATGATAGATATAGAGATGATTTTTAAGGGAGGATTTTCTCAATAAATGAGGTATTGGGTTGGATATAATAAATTAAACACTTTTACAATAAATTAATGGAGTTATTTTATATATTTTGAAAGGATATAGGCTTTGAATCTTTAGAAAAGGCTTTATGAAACTTTCACATGTGTATAATGGATCTACCCTTTGGTTCTTATAGAAGCATAAGGGGTTATATTTTTTTACAAATATTTTTAATGAAGAGTTATTTAATATTGATGAGATTTTATTTATAATGTTAGTTATTTTAGGTTTTTTACATTCAAAAATTATTTCAAATATTTTTTATTTTGATAAGAATGACCATTATATTATTGATTAAGGAAATTATTATTTAATGAATTATATAGTTCTTGGATTATCTCTTTACCATGAAATGATTTTGAGTATTTATGTTAAAATAGTTTTTAGGATAACTTGATTACTAAATTAATCAAAGTACATAACCATAAAAAAAGATTTTAGTAATTTGAGAGAAAATTTTAAAAATAAGGATTTTTTTAGGTTTAATTTTTTAAACAATATAGATATCCATTTGAGATCTTATAAATGTATTGATATCATGATCCGATAATTTAAAATTAACAATGAACTTTCTTTATTAAAATTCAATTAATTTTTTTGATTTATTTTAATTAATCAAATCAATAGTCTTGAATTTTTAATTAACTTTTCACACTAAGGATGGTTTTGACTTAGAACTTAAACTATAATATTCCTTTATTATTTTATTTTTTAGTAAAAGAAATATAATAATCTCTAAACTTGATTCAGAATGAAAATTAGCGATGCCTCCCAATCCATTAATGTTATTTTACATTTTTTGTTTGGAAATGTGGTTTGAGTAAAATATAAATTTTGATAGATTAGGATAATCCCATTTCTTTCCATATTTTGTTTTTTTTCTTGGTTTCCTCATGTTATCGTTTTTAGTATAAATATTTTTAACGCATTATTACCCAATATATAAATAAATAAATAAACCTATTATGTATGATACTATTATATAAAGGAGTTATGGAATCATAAGAATTAAGATATCTTAGATGGTGTTGATCAATTAATAGACGTGGATCAAGTTGTTCAATGAGTAAAACTGAGGGAAATAACTTTAATGTAGCACAACCTACATTAAGTGTGGTTGTACAACCAAGAATTCTAGTCCCTTCAATTACTTCAAACTACTTTGAAATAGAACTGATGATCTTTCAAATGATCTTAAATTTGATTCAATTTATTGGGCTACAACAAGATTATATAAACACACACTGAGTCGTTTCCTTAAAATTTGTGATATTTTTCATCCCATGATATTTTCAATGAGGAGTAAGAATTTTTATTCTCAAATTTTTCCAAAAGATAATTCAAAAGAGTGGATTCAAATATTCACAACACATTCCATTATAACATGGGATAATATGGAAATACATTTGCTTAAAATATTAATCCATCCCTTAAAATCAATGACCATTCATGTTAATATTCTAAATTTTAATAAAAAAATGTAATAATCAATTTAGACTGCATGCAATAGTTATAAATACTAGTTAAAGAAGTTTATTTTTCATGGATTAATGATGAGGTTTCAATTTCAAACATTTTATAAGGTTTTGTCTCAATGAAATAGGTTGATTATTGATAATGTCATTGTAGGTTCATTTATAATGTATCCACAAAGATAGGTAAATTTTTTAATTGGATAGAATTTATAAAAATACTTTCCAATAAAAAATTGATGGTTTTTAAAGGAAACAAGTTCACATGGTTGATACTAGTGGATAAATAGACACAGAAGTTGAAGTCATGAAAAATAATATGGATACAATTATATTCATCAAAATAACACAAGTTATATACAAATAATATTCCCATATAATGATTATAATCATAAAAATAATTTTTAGGGATATAGGCTATAATAATGTTAATGATACCAATAAAAAAGAAAAGTATCGAAGTTCTAATAATAATACGTACTATCACTAAAAGGTTAAATATTTTTTTATAGGAATATTTGAAAACATTCATGATAAGTACAAGGGATTCCATTAATGAGGTAAAGTCACATTTAAAATATCATTGGGCTTCTATGAAAAATATTGAACTTCAATTTTTTGAAATTTTAAAGTATCTCATTGTGATTTGAATCAGATTATTTATAGGTGATATAGATATCAACCCATTTAGAGAGGTGGTATATATTATCCCAAGTTAGGAAAAAAACACTGAGGAAATCTTTGAAAAATGGACTAGACAATAAAACAAGAAAGATTAAAATGAGAGGAAATAGGTGGAAAATAATAAAGATAATTTAAAGGAATCCAATAATGGAGTTAAAAAAAATACACACCACCATAAAAACCAATATTATTATTTATAAAATGAAGGAGGTAAGGTAAAATTGTGGAACTAATGAGTATGTTAATATAAAATTTCATAATCCTTCATATTAATATTCGCTTTAAAAAAGATATATCAAACATTCCCACATATACAAAGTTTATAAAGGAGTTAATTTCATATTAGATTTTATGAGTTTAAAAGATATTTTTATGATTTAGGATTGAGTGATGAGATTATGTTAAGCTAAAAATTTTAAATTTTAGTATTGGATGAGATAAATCCAATAAAGGTTTCTCTTCAATTGGAAGATTCAATAATGAGGTATCCAAGAGGTTTAATTTATGATATTTTAATTAAAGTAGATGAATTTTACTTTTAATTTTACTTTATTATTCTTGATATGGATAAAGAGAAAAAAATATTATACTTATAAGGTTTATTTTATAATTAAGGAATTTAATTTATATTAAATGTGGGGAGTTATCATTGAAATTTAGTCTAATGAAAAATTTTATGAAATAAAAAGTGGATTTTATGGAATCTAATGATATGGAATTTGAAAATTTTATAGTCATATATAATAGAAAGTAATAAGCCTCTATGTGAAAAAATAATAGGAAAAATCAATGGAGAAAAGGGTAAATGGTTTATCATTGATTTGGTAGATTATGTTTGAAAAAAATATAAGAAATAATATATTAAGGAATCCCAATAAGTTTATCTAGTCTATGCATTTTTTTTATTTTTATAGATTAATTAAAAATTGTTGGATTATTCATATATAAGTGGAGTGGATTGAGAATATTTAATAGGTTTGAATGAGTATGATAATGGATAAATGAGTATGGATAAGAAAGATAATTTTGATTTTATGAATCATGATTTGGAAAGATTCAATGGTTTAGGTAAATTAAATTAATCCCATTATTTTAGGACTTGATATTATAATGTTTACATTAATTGATGAATTATTATTTTTTATTAGATAAGTGGTTAATAAATGGTTTAATTCTGATTATTTAGAGTCATTCTGAACTGTTTTTCATCTTAGTGATAATATCCTATTTCTTGAGAGATACTTGGGACATTTTAACTACTGGAACATAAATTTATTCTTCTAAAAGAAATAAAATTTAGAGATAATTTAAAATAATTGAGTCCATAATTGGTGAATTTTATCCCTATCACCTTTGATACATTCCTTATATTTAATATTCCATTTATCCCTTAGGGACAATGGATTTTTTTTATAGGAAATACGCATTATAAGTCTATTTTTACATCCAACCATTATCTTGGTATCTTTCATGATTATAAATAAGTATGTATGAGGGAAGAGTAGTTTCATGATTTTTATTATGATGAGAAACAAAGAGTGTGAAGATTTATAATTGGTTTTGGGAAGAATTAATTAAAAATTATTATCAGTATTCTTTAGTGTTATGCCTTTTTTGAGAATTTTTATGTTTCATATAAATTACTTTCCAAAAATCACACTCATAGAAAAAAAATATTTTAATTTCTATTGATTAATTTTTGTTTTTCTTTTAAATTTAGAGATTTTAGAAACCTGACATGCTTTTGGTTACAATAAATATAATTGAGGCTTGGGTAAAACTTGAATTAAATAATACTTGAGTGATGATTTAAATAATTTCTAG
The DNA here is from genome assembly GCA_963277665.1 of Viscum album. Lineage (NCBI taxonomy): Eukaryota > Viridiplantae > Streptophyta > Magnoliopsida > Santalales > Viscaceae > Viscum > Viscum album. The sequence continues at coordinate 785,939,611 of OY728128.1, read as the reverse complement.
TATGGTAGATCAAAAATTGTATATCAATATTATTAAGATGTTGAAAAATTTGAATGGATGGTAATGAAACTATTATTAATTTATAGGGAAGAGTAAAATACATGGTCAGTTTGTTAAATTGAAAATATGGGAGTTCAAAATGTGTTTTTATATGATTTTATTTTTTTTTCATTTATTGATAATTGAGAATAATGTTGCAACCAAGTGGTTCATCCATAGATTTAGATTTAGAATGTCTAGGGATAAAATATCAAGAAAATAATAATTTTCCACCTATTTTATGGGGTGTAATAGGGTTTTTAGTATAAAGGTACATGATATAGGGGCATTGGTGTCATGGGACATATGGATGTAGTGAGGTGGTGGGTGAGTGAGGGACGTAGTGGGGGGATTTTTCATGAGTAGTGCGATTATAGGGTATCATACATGGGAATCATAGTAGGCATGATAACGAATGAAAAAAGTGAACGAAAAATAAATATATTTTAATTATGGACATTGGGCCTTAAATCTATCTCATATGGGGACTTTTATAAAAACATTTTTTTTGTCATGTTAAAAAAATATATTTACTAGTGGGGGTATTATATCATATCTTGTTACCTCACAACCTATATTAATGAAAATAAAAAAAAGATGTATTTTCAATGTGATAGTGTGAAGATTTATTCTTGAGGACAAGTAATAGTTTAAGTGTGGGGGGCTTTGATAAATCTCATTTGTTCTGACTTATATATTAATAATATTATTGGTAAGTGAGTAAAATATTATTTTATTTAGTTTGATTTTAATGATTCATGATTATATTAATCATAAAAAATATTTTTGAGGACATTGGAAAAAATTTAATAAATTCAAAAGAATTTATATCCTGGTGTGATGCTAAACACTTCGTGGCCACTTTGATGAAGTTAAGATAGTGATATCAAAAGGTAAATAGTTATTTAAAGCCAATTTCATGGTGGAAAGGTATATTATTAGAGTTTATGAGGACCCTTTTATCATTGTTTAATATCATGGTTGAGCTAAAAAAAGGAAAAAAATGATATAAAATTGTTATAGTGAAACACTAGTGTGGATGGAGTACATAGAGTAATACCACCAGAATTTTGATAATGATTATGTCATTGTGGTAAAGAAATGAGAAAAAAATATGGAAAACTAGTAAATTGTCCATAGTTTTAGAGATATAGAAATAAGGATGATAAAGATATATGGATCATGGAATGGTGTCATTCTAAAAAGGGTGTGATATGTACAAATATATTGAAACATGATTCCCATGTCATTTTATGGTCATTGAAATTATATTGGTTTTGTAAATTTGAAGTCTATATTCTTTTTTAAACACGAGGATATATTTTAGGAAGATTAATATGACCTCCCATTGAAATTTTGAAGACTATTTTGATAGATTTTGAGATTCAATTAATGTAGGATAGATATTATAGATATAAGAATAGTCATGGGAGTACTTTCACTAAAAAGAAGTATTATTTTAGAGGATAGAGATAAATCTTATAGATAATCCCTTACTAGAGTTCCTTAAAATAGGTTACAAAGATAGAGGATCTATTTTTTTATATAGATTTTTAGGAATCTTTCTCATGTCTAACATAGATAAAAAATTTGGATCTTGTTTAAGAATGATTGGGTGGACATTTTTGTGTTGATACTTGTAATGAAGAGTGGTTAAATATTTAAGTGATTTTAATTTTAATGGCAGTTTTTTTTGGTTTTTTAATTCAATAATTCTTCTACATATTTTATTATTTTGATAAGAATGATTATTTTATTATTAATTGATGATGTTTACATTTAATTTGTTACCAAGTTATTATATTCTTTCTTGATCATTGAATGAGTTGGGGTATCTATGTTTAAATATAGTTTTATATCACCTGATTAGTAAATGAATATAATAACTCGAAAGTTAGAAAAAAGTGTTCAGTAATCAAGGAGAAAAATATTAGAACAATGATATTTTGTATTTAATTGTGAAAACAACATAGATATTGATTTGGCATCTTAAAAACTTTATTATCTCATGATCGAGGAATTACAAATTCTCAACATGATTTTATATTGAAAAGTCCATTAATTAGTTTTAGATGTGCTTTAATTCTTCATATCAATAATATTTAATTCTAAATTAATGTTTTTTTATTAAGGATCTTATGTAACTGTGGGTTAGGCCTCAAACTTAAACTATAATACACCTTTGTAGTTTTAATTTTTAGATAGAGAAATATGAAAAAAATATGACTTAATTAACTGTGATAATTAATGATACCTTCAGGGTAGCCATAGTATAAATAAAATAAAAAATCATATACATAGAGAAATTATAAAAAAATAAATATAATTCCGTACATAATAAGAAAAATAAAAAAAGAAATATATTTAATTATTTAACAACATATTTTTTCATTAAAGTTATAAGTTATTATTACAAAAAATTATAAATAAAACATTAAATAGTGGAACACATGGAGAATATATTATAGATGAATAAAAAATCCTTATATTTTAACCTACTAGAATAATGAAAATGTAATTGAAATGATCCATATATAAGTAATAAAAAGAAATATTTGTTTTATTAAAATCACTTTGAAATTTAAAATTAATTACATATGAATCTTTTTTAGGTTAATATGATTACACTATGAGTTAGAATGGTGTGTAATTCATTTATATATGTCATAAATTAATTAGTGTTTTTTATTATATAGTTTCATGATAATATGATCTCATTTTCTTGGTTTTGAACATACACCACACATTTTGAACTAAAATATCATTTTTAAATAGAAACCACATGCTTTATATTATAAAAACACACACACAAAATGAATGATGTTGGGATCATTCCAGTAGGTCATAGATGAATATAAGATCATTTTTAAAAGTTTCATGAAAATGTAAGTTCATTTTCTCAATTTTTACAATATGAAATGTGTTTTAATCTAAAATTTTGATTTTTAATTGAAAATATAAAATTTTCGTCAGTTATTCCATGCCACACATTTGAATAATGTGTGGTCCATTGAAAATGTTACAATTAAAAAATGATATTTTTCTAGAGTTTCATGATAATTTGAGCTCATTTGTATAGTTTTGATTACTTGATTCACATTTTGAACTAAAACATCACTTGTAAATTGAAAACATGCACTTTAAAACATACCAACCACACCACTCATTATAATAATGTGTGGTTAATTTATAAATATTATAAATGAATATAATATATTTTTACAAATGTTTAATGACGAGCTGATCAAATTGGATTAGTTTTACGCTTGTGATGTGTGTTTAAAAACTCTTTAACAACTGAAATTAAAAAATGCACTTTAGGTCATTCTGACCACATCACATGTCAAATTAGAATACTGTTTAATAATAAAGGAAAAAAATGAAACAAAAAATATCTGTTCTAAAGTTTCATGAAAATTGAAGATCTTTTTATTAGGTGTGACCATCTGACTAGTGTATTTTACTTATATATCAATTTTAAATGAAAACATACATTTTATTTTATCTCGAATACATCACCCCTTAAATGGGTGTAAGGTTAATTCATAAATGTTATAAATAAATCTATAATAATTTTTATAGATTTTTATGAAAAATATGTTAGTTTTATTGATTTTGAGAATGAAATATTTTATTTTAACTGAAATGAATTCTTTAAATTAAGAAGAAATATTTAAAATCACACCAAGAACAAAGCATATTAAAATTATGTTCAAATCATCCTTAAAATTTTTAAAATGATTTAAAAATAGTTTTCTTAATGTTTTATGATAAATTAAGCTTGTTTTCTTTGTTTTGAGCATGTGGCACACTTTTTGAGGAAATATCACTTTTAAATTGATAGCACACACTTTCATTTACAATGAAAAAACCACACATTAGAATGATTTTTGGTTTATTCCTACTATTGAAAATAAAATAAAACAATATTTTTCAATTTAATAACGATAATATAAGACTATTTTTAAGTATTGATCATGTGAGACATGTTTTAACTGAAATATATTTTTTAAATTTAAGACTTTCATTTTCAATAATTCAGACCAGACCATACAATTGAATAATATGAGGTTCATTCAAATTTTCAAAAACATTATAAAATTTATTTTTCATAGAGTTTCAAAACAATTTGAGTTTATTTTATTTATTATTGAGTACACGATGGATGTTTTCATATAAAAATATCACTTTTAAATTGAAACCATGCACTTACAGTCATACCGACCATACAACACACAAGAATGATGTGAAATCCATTCCTACATGTCATAATTAAATGTAAGATAATTTTAATATAATTTCACGACAACCCAATCATTTTTTATTAGTTTAAATGATGTTATAGACATTTTGAACTTCATTAACACCTAAATCGAAAAGAAATTTTAGTTTTTACAACCACAATGCATATCAGAATAATATTAATTTCATTCTTACAATTAAACAAATAAATGAAATTTAGTTTTCAAGGGTTTCAAGATAATACTAAAAAATATTCTTATTTTTTAACATGTTATAAGAGTTTTGAATTAAAATATCTATTTAAAATGTAAACATGATTTTTTTATCATTATGATCACACCACACATCAAAATGACATGCAATTCATTCCTATATATTCAAAATAAATATAAGATAATTTTTTAGATTTTATAATTGAATAAATGTTTTTTTCCTATAGTATAATGATAATTCATGCAATAATTGATTTAAATATCATGAAACAATATATAACTTCCTTGCATGGTTAACTGAAATGGTGCCTAAGACGTATCCACATAAGACCTTAACTTCACCTCCTCACATGTTATAGGTTTTCAAAAATTAATGAGGATCTCTTGGTAATGACGGGAGATTATACCCTCTATTAGATAACTATAAATAACATATAAAGAATAATAAACCATTATTCAAAATATAACTTCGTAATATATACAATACATTGGTAATCCATCCATAACAACACAATAGATGCTATAAAAAATATGATCCCACATAAATGTCATAAAAGTCATCCATAAAATGTAAGATAAACAAGTGGTTCGACCATATGCAAGGATTAAACAAAATATTATAAAATATAATGATGTAAAAAAAAAGGTTTAATCCCTCACTCAGTCCTGTCTATTAATACCTATAATGAATCTTGAGTTCAACCCTTAGAGATTGGGGCCTTTACCTTACCTGCATCTCAATCTATGAAGTCTGTATGCCCACCAAGGTGCATATGCATAGTGTGAACAATATATTTTTGTAGGCCACCACCAATGATGTCCCTATATAAATCAAGAATATATATGGCTAATGCATAACACGATATAGAATCAAATCAAACAAAAACAAAACAATCATTGCATATCCAAGTGTTAATAATCCAATCAAATGAGTGAACATTCATAGTTCAACTACTAATGGAATCATACTGGTACTCCCGAGGTTTGACCACCACTAAGGGTGGAAATTTGTGGCACAACATGATAAATTAAAAAAAACATGACATGAATAAGATGAATTATTAAATAAATGGGTTGGGTTTGGGTCAAGCTCAAAAGACAAGTAATATTATGAATACTATGATTAATCAGGAATTTAAAATTTTTGTGAATATATTATTAAATAATATATTTTATTTTTAAGTTAATTAATGTGTGTATATATATATATGAATATTTTATTTGATTAGTAATTATTGGTATTCTATGAATGATTATAATTAATATAATTAAAAATATTATATGTAATAAATATTAATAAATATAAAATTAATTAAATATTTAAATATGATGTGACATGGTTACATGACACGACAATCCATTTAACAAATGGGTCGAATTTTTATATGGGAATATTGACATGAATATTTAACTGATCAGCAAGACACAAAATAAATTTCCACAACTAATCACAGTAAGAGGGAGAACTGGTTATCACCTCCCACAATAATAAGCATGGGTTAACGAGTTTTCACAAATAATAATATGATTATAGGTGAATGGGTTATCACCACTCATAAGCATAGGGGTATGAATGTTTTATCACCATATATAAACCTAACCATAGGTGAATGTGTTATTAACATAAATCAACAACATAGGTGAATGAGACATCAACAGAGTAAACAATATAAGTGAGCAAGTCATCACTATAGAAAAACAACATAGGTGAATGGGTCGTCCCTATAAATAAAATATATAGGATAAAGGTTCTAAACTGTTAATAGAAAAAATAGGTGAAAGGATCACCAATATAATAAATATAATTGAATAGGAATTAGAGGAAAAAGTTGTTTCCACATTGATTTTTTTTACATTTTTAAATCATTTTTAATCGATTATTATAAAGGAGACTTTAAAAATAGTAGTTTCAATGTCATTTTTCATAAACCAGACATCTAAAAATAAATTAGAAATCTAGTTAAAGGTCTTTTCCAACATTGGTATAAAAAAATTGATGTTGAAAATGGTTTTTGGTGTCATTTTTTACTAAAACCAACCCTGAAAACTAATAGATTATATTTTAATTGTCGGTTTCTATAAAAACCAACACCGAAACTCTTATTTGGTAGATTTTGGATGTTGATTTCTGTGAAAAATGATGTTGTAATACAACTATAGGCTGATTTTCAGCATCATTTTATCTAATAACAGTCACTGAAACGCAGTCTTTGGAGTTAGTTTTCATATAAACTAAAACTCAGTCTTCAGCGATCTCCGACGTCAGTTTTCATATAAACCAACATTGAAAAATCAATCTTTGATGGGATTCAGGGTTGTTCTTCATATAAACTAATGTCGAAACTTAGTCTTTGGTATGGTTTTGGTCTTGGTTATAGAGAAATCAACAATCAAAAACTTAATATTTCATTTTTTTTCATTCATTTCTTTAAAACTCGATGTAGAAATACTCTTTCATCATTGATTCAATTATAGTTATAAGAAATATAACATTGAAATTTGTATATATTTTATTAAAAAGTAATTATATACATAAGTTTCCCATATCCTAAAACCCATAATCATAATGTACATAGAATTTACAATTGAAAAAAATATAACTAAAACACAAATAACAATACATCAATATTGAAAATATCCTGAATAAATCTTCCTCATGATATCCTCTCTCACACCAACAACAATAGTAATCTTACTTACAATACAAACACTGAGATAATCATCAATCATCCAAAAAATTAAAACTATAATTCAATGATGACGTGTCAAAATAAATAAATAATCACTGACAACAATTTCTCATGGTTCAAATCATTTATTTTTGACACCATTTTGTATTAAAAAATGATTTAAATCCACAAAAATTTTGTACCTAAAGCCAAACTCATTTATTGAAGAGTTCAATAAGTGAAATAATATATTCAATAAATATTAGTTTATCTAATATATATGGTCTCTAATATGATATTAGTGTTTTCCAACTGAAGTGTCAACCAAAATTATCAAAAATGATTGATTAAAATGTTAGGAAAATCCTATGAGTATTTGTGATTAATTTGATATTGAAAAATAAAGACATAATTGTTTAGAGGATAGAGCTAACATAAACCAAAATTTGTAAGTTTTCAACACCACATGTTAGATGAAAACCAACATGTTTTTTTAATCAATTCAATGTTTTTTAACTATGGGAACAATAGCCTTTTGCGATGGGTTATCTGCGACGGGTCATCCACCGGTCGCAAAAAGTCTATTGAGAGAAAGTAATTGCGATTATAATCATATCCCGCCGCAAAACATTGGTTAAAAAGACTATTTTTATGAGAATATACCCCCATCGCAAGTATTATCCTATCATTTTTGTTATTTGTGACAGGAATTTACTCTCGCCGTAAATGTTGTGTCGGTAGGAAAGTATTTACAACGAGATTTTCTCTCATCGCAAATAAACTGTCAGCAAATGGCATTTAAGATGACACACGTCGCAAATACTTTTATTATCATCCATCATAATTAATAATTGTGGAAAAAATTTCTATGGTATTCCCGTTGCAAATACTCCTTTCACAAATGATCTAACATCTATATAACTCCACCTGAATTTTTTCTATTTCCCTCTTCTCTAAAATTCTCCCTCATTCTCGACTCTCATATTGTTCTCTTTACTTTTTTTCAATTTTTTAAAATTTACAGCAAAGCAACTTTCAAGATTTGCATCCAACGAAAGGATCAATTTTACGGTATTTATTTAATTTTTTTATTTTTTATTTAATTTTTTATTTTATATTTGTAATAATTACTATTAATTAGTGATAATTAGATTTAATTAGATTTGGTTATTTTTATTTGGCATTAATTTGTTTTGGAAATATTTTATTTTAATTAGTTGTAATGTTTTTAATTAAAAGTAAACAGTTTTAATTTGTAATAATTTGGTTCAATTATTAGTAATTTTTAATAATTAGTCATAATTAGTAATAATTATAAATAATTAGTATTAATTAGTATTAATTAGTAATAATTAGTAGTAATTAGTATTAATAAGTATTAATTAGTAGTAATTAGTTGTAATTAGTATTAATTATTAATAATTAGTACTAATTAGTAATAATTAGTAATAATTAGTAGTAATAATTAGTAATAATTAGTTACAATTAGTAAGAATTAGTATTAATTAGTACTAATTAGTAATAATTAGTATTAACTAGTAATAATTAATAATAATTAGTAATAATCAGTAATAATTAGTAATAATTAGTAATAATTAGAAATAATTAGTAATAATTAGTATTAATAAGTAATAATTAGTATTAATCAGTATTAATTTGTATTAATTTGTATTAATTAGTAATAATTAGTAATAATTAGAAATAATTTGCAATAATTATCATTAATTCGTATTAATTCATATTAATTCGTATTAATTAGTATTAATTAGTATTAATTAGTATTAATTAGTATTAATTAGTTTTAATTAGTATTAATTAGTATTAATTAGTATTAATTAGTATTATTTAATAATAATTAGTACTTATTAGTCATAATGAGTATTAATAAGTATTAATTAGTAATAAGTAACAGTACTTAGTAATAATTATTTATAATTAGTAATAATTGGTAATAATTAGTAACAATTAATAGTAATTAGCTATAATTAGCAGTAATTAGAAGTATTTAGATGTATTTAGAATGAATTAGTAGTAATTACAATTAATTATCATTAATTAGAAGTAATTAGAATTAATTAGTACTAATTAGTACTAAATAGTAGTAAATAGTACTAATTAGTAGTAATTAGTAGTAATAAGCAGTAATAAGTAGTAATTGCCAGTAATAAGTCATAATTAGAAGAAATTTCATTTTGGTTTTTAAAAATATTCTGTTTTTTTTTTCAACATGGTGAATGTCTTTCTGCAGAAGATACTAATAATTTGGTTCCAAATCCATCACAGTTTCAAAATTTTGTACATGATGTGGTTGGTCTGTCTTTTCAATAAACTGAAACTCAAGATGATATTGATTTAAATCCTAATTTGGAACCATCACAATTTTAATAGTTATTAATGTCTGTTGAGGATACCTTATATCTTGGTTGCAAGATAAAAAAATTTAAAGCAGTTGCAAAAGTTATAGCTATTAAATTATATAATGGAAGTTCAATATCTATTTTTATTAGATATTCTCTTTGGTTAAATCATTTTTACTTGAAGGAAATATATTTCCTACAAATTTCTATGAGAGAAAGAGGCTAGTTTGTAATTTGGGTCTTGGTTATCAGAAGATTCATGCATTATCAAATGATTGCATCTTATAATTTGGTGAAAATGAGTTATTAGTTAATTTTACTATATGTAGAAAATTTACTTACAAAGAGGCTCAATTAGGGAAGTCTGGGTCGATTCCTATAAAACAGTCGAGGTATTTACCACTTATACACATTTTGTAGTGTTTATTTATGTCTCAGAACACAACGTCATTGATATCATGGAACAAAACCAATATTTCAACTGGTTAAAGCATAAATCATCCTAATGATGTTGAATCGTGGAATCATTTTGACCAATTACATCTATCTTTTTCTTCATAATCTTAAAACGTGTGATTGGGTCTTTCTATTCATAGTTTATGTCCATTTGGTTTTTATAGTATTCAATATTTTTGTTGGCCCATCTTTAAAACTATGTAAAATTTATCTACTTGGATGCTAATGAATGTGACATATATATTTTTGACCTTATTAATTCTAGGACATCCAAAAAATAATATCGATATTTATTTGAATCAATTTATTCATGTGTTAAATTTATTGTTGAGTAATGGTGTGAGTACATATGATGTTATTGTAAAAAAAATCCTAATGAAAGTTGCATTGATGTAGAAAATTAGTGACTTCCTACCATATGACATGTTATCTGGATAGAGTACACATGGTCCAAAATCATGTCTGTATTTTATGATAGAAAGTAAAGCATTTATGCTCACCATTGGAAGAAATCCTTGTTTCTTCAACTGTCATGGAATATTTATTCATACCGATCATCCTTTTCTGAGGAATATATAACATTTAATAAAAGGTACAATTGAAGGAGACGAACCTCCAGTAATGATATTAGGTACTGAGTTAAAATATATTATCTCTTCATTACCTCCCATTACCTTTGGAGTAACTATAAACCAACAAAAAGTAGATGGATTTTGGAAATAATGCAATTGGATAAAACATAAAATTTTTTGGGAACTACCATATTGGTCTGATTTGTTGGTTTATCACATGTTGGATGTCATGAATATTAAGAATAACTATTTTGATAATATATTTTATACAGTTTTGGACACACCTGGTAAGTCCAAAGATAATGTAAAGGCATGATTAGTTTTTGTCCAAATTTGCAGGCAATAAGAACATGAGTTGTTTGAAAATAACAGATCATAGAATTTAATGAAGCTAAAATTAGATTATACAATTTTCAAATAAAATCATTTATTATTTTATTAGTGGATTTAAATTTTGAGGCTTCTAGATGGTTATCATTCCAATTTGGCCAGATGTATCAGAAATGGTCATATTACCATGTTAAAAAGTCCTTAATTTCAAGTTATAATGGAAATAATTATACCAATTGGATTTAGATGTTTTTTGAATTATATGATTTGATATTCACTAACAGAAATATAATATTTTTTTAAAGAAATTTTTTATGGTAACAATAGACTATGATGCACTAAGAAAACTGTAAGAATATTTTGATTTAATTTTATGTAAATTGTAAAGAATCTTCACACCGACTTTCTTTGATTCAATGAAAAAAATATAACATTTTCCACATGGATAAAAATGTGAAGGTCTTATACAGTTTTTATGGATGTACCTATTCAATATATGCATACATAAATTGAAGAAAAAGGTACGTAATAAAGCATCAGTTGAAGGATCAACTGTAGAATATTATTTGCAGGAGGAAATTTCTTTCTTCTTCTCTCATTATTTCAGTTTGAATATCCCTTAAAACATAACCACATGTTATATAATGGGGAAAATATTGAAAATTAAATGAAAATAAATTATAAGGTTTTAATCAGCACAAAGTTGGATTTTTTGAAGTTCATGAATGATGGATTTCAGATGATAAACATTAGACGACTCATACATATGTTCTTCTCAACTATAAATCAATAAATAAATTTGTACTGTTAGTGCTCCCACCACATTATATATATTTTTTAAGTAAATTAATATTATTTTATTTGTATATTATAAGATAATCATATCAAGAAATAGTTTCTATACATTACAGCGGCTTCTCTTGAAGAACAATGGAAAAATAATTTTTCCTAATGGTTTCAAAAAATGGTAAAGTAAATTTTTTATGATTTAACGTATAAAATCAATTTATTACTTTTTATATTGATAATTTTTTTTTCAAATTTCTAGGTATCTAAACATGCTGATAAAATTGATAACTGATTGTGTGTATTGGGTAACCCACTATCCAAAATAGTTAAATATTATTATGCATATGTGGTGAATGGTTTTTGATTTCACACACGTGTGTATGGGGAATTAAAAAAATTGAATAGTGTTATTTTATTGAGATGCTAACATCATAGAGAAAGTGAATTTGACTTTTATGGTATGCGGGAAGAAATAATTGAATTTTTTTATCTGGGATATAATTATGTAATGATGTTTGAATGTCATTGGTTGGACACTGGTAGAGGATTGCATGTTTATCTGAGCAATGGAATCAATGATATTAAATAGAAAATCATTATTACAGTAAATGATCCATTTTTATTAGCTCATCAAGCACATAAAACTTATTATGAAAATTATTATGTTGCTTCAAGAGAGATAATTGACTAATAGAGCATAATAAAAATGGAATCTTGTAAAAATAAATTTATCCAAAGTGAATGTGGTTCCACTGAAATGAAAGGAATTGAATTTTTTCAAGAGACTACTCCAAATCTCTATTTTCCTTGAAGATACATGAATATCGATGATGACACCCCACAGTTATGTGTCAATGGTGATGATTATGTTTTTGATGTAACAAATTAAATTGAAATATAAAGAAATTATAAAGCTAAAAATCCTTTCGAAATTTATGATAATGAGGAATAATGTGACGATATTGACACCGTCATGTACTAAGATGGGGATGATGATAAATATTGACATAGTTAAATTCTGTTTATAATCATATATAATATATCTCTATATATAATACTTTTTTTGAACTATTTTCCATCAATAACTATTTCATGTTTCAGATGGCCGATGAGCATTTATCTGATCTATTTCCTGAGTTGGAGGAGACTTCACTACCTAGTGACGAACATGATTCTACGTCATCTAATGCTCAGACTACTGGGGGTTCAAGGAAGACTCGGAGAGGTTGTGGTCTTGTAAGATTGGTGTTTCCTTACCCTATACCTGAGCAACGTCCACATCTTGAGTTTTATCTACACATGCGTAGGTTTCTTTAGTTCTTTATTTTAGTTATTTTTCATTAATTTTCATTAATTTATTTATATACTAATTTTTTATTATTTGTTCAATTTTTTCGAAGATATTCTCATATAGTTGTTGGAAAGGGGAGTTCTATATTGTGGAATTATTTTTCTAGATCATGGGCAACATGGGATCATATTCCCATTGATATTCGACATCGTATGTTTGATTATTGGATGGTACATAAATAAATAATAGTTATTTTTAAATCTATTTAATTAGTAAATTTATATTATTAATTATTTTTATGGTTTATGGTATCTCATTGATGATAGCATGAAAACCTCTATTTGGGAGGCATGGGAGGTCTGTATTCATGATCATTGCTGCCAGTTGTTTCAAATTCTGAGGTAGAAAGCCATGAAGAAAGAGGGATTCCTAGATTTTGATCAGTCTTACTATGCCCACCAACTAGATAACTTCTCCTCTCTAGTTTGGTATGGATTTTGTTCATACTAGATGAAAGATAATTTTCATATAATATCATCACTATGTTGAAAAAATTGGGGGAGGTAGGAGGTGATGCATCGAGCTGGTAGTTATACATTTAGTACACATTGATGACATATGGTATGTAAATTTTTTTATAATTTATATAAATTTAAATATGAACTATTTATTTTATACTCATATAGGCGGTTGAACATCTTGATATTACAAAGTTAAACATTTATATTATTACGTACAATAATTTTTTCACTAAAGAGATTATGGGTGGTTGCTGGAAGAAAAGTTTGGTTAGTATAATTTTGTTGAGTTTTAAAATCAACTATAAATAATTTTTTTAACTATTTTAATTTTTAAATATAATTGAAGGATTCATATGAGGACACAACTTCTCAAACAAAGGAAGAGAGTCAGGTCTAGACTGGGGATCATACCACCAGTACAACAACATTTGATAACATAGTATGGATGTCGATGACTCAGCATGCCATCTAAAAAGGATGAGTTTTTGGTATCAACTACTGATTGAGGCCTGAGAGTTATTATGGTACTGCTGTGATGTCGATGTCCAGCTCGAGGGGAGATAATGGAAAGTCATCATCATCATCTATTTTCACAGTATAAAAAGCAGCTGCGAGACCAAGGTGAGCTTATAGAGACCATGTATAGGGATAAGTAGGAGCTCTATAAACAATATCAACAGTAACAGTATGAGTAGATGCATCAATGACAGTAGCAGCAGCAGCACGAGCAGATGATGGAGTATATGCGAAGTCTGACTCAGAGATTAGGGATGTAGTTCTCTCCTCCACCTCCTCTAGATGACCCGTCCCCCCTTATTGATTTATGTATTATTTATAAACATTTTAATGTACATATGTTTTGTAATATTTTTATTAATACATATTTTTATATTTATATATAGTACGTATTTTATATTTATGTGATTTTTTTTATATTTTTTGTATTTTTAAAATTATTTTATTTTATTTATTTATTTATATATTTATTTTATTTTTTTATGTTATTTGAAATGGGTGAGTCCTCCTATCGCAAATACTTATTTATGATGAGAGGACCCTCCCATTGCAAATAACATAAAAAAATGGATCAGATTATTTGCGATGGGATGATGTCTCATTGCAAATAGTATTTTTTGCGATGGACCATGACAAAAAATACTATTTTGGATTTAGTTTTCTAACATGTTATTTGTGAAGGTACCCCATAATAATGACTATTTACAATATGATATCATTGCAAATAACCTATCACAAATAACCTGTCACAAATTATTAAATTTTTTGTAGTGTTGGTTTTAAAGTGGATGTCTGACATAGGGAAGTCAACACATAGTTCATTTCATATAGTGTTGGATAATTTTTTTTCTAATCTACCTTGGGAATATACCAACATATGTTGGATATAATGATAGAGGAAAAATATATTATGCCAAGGTCCAAATCTTGTGCTATTTTAGTTGAAAAAGTCAGTTTTTATGGTGTAACTTTTTTAACTTGAATTTATTACCATGTGTTTAATAAAACCACCATGTGTAAATGAGACATACCAGAAACATATAATAACCTATAAAAACAAATATAATATAAAAAATTTAAGCAAAATAAGTGTATTATTTCTCATTTTTCAAACTTTAACTAATTGATACATACCAAACTATTTAAAGGCTCGTGTAGTGTGAAGATTTTTTTATAAATCAATAAACCTTTATACAATAGATAACCATATTAAAATAAATAGAATATGACAACTTAAACATGAAAATTATTTTATAAATACACATTTCTTTAAATTTAATTAAAAGATACACACCTGATAATTTAAATCATGATCATACTTAAGAAATTGTTTACAAACAAACTATGAAGATGGGTAGATTCTTTTTTCATATACGACTCAATATCATTGAAAAGATAAAATAATAATGAATTTTATCAGATTAAAAAATATAGTATTTTCATATAAAAGAAAAAATAATTAATATAACTTACATTAAAAAATTCAGTTGTTTCACCAGGGTGATTATCTCACACATGAATCTTAATACATAATAACCACATTCCACACTTAGTTTTTAAAAATGAGAATGGGGTAATAAAATATTAAATTTAAAACAAAAACCAATATATATATATATAACAAAAATAAAATATTATCTAATATAAAAAATAGTTTACCTTCACTTCCACATAATTGATTAGATTTGGATGCTTTATCGTTAACTGATCTTTGTTAAACTTTTTCTATGACCTACATTTTCATATATATCAACTAAAGAAACATGTATAGACAATAATAATTAAAAAAAATTATAAAAAATAATAAAACTTGATTGTCTAATAAGTTGCTAATTTTTTTACACACATGGCATATTAAAGAGAAAACCCAATATAATGTATGTTCATTTGGGGAGAATACTCCTAATATCTAATGGCCTATACAATATAAAAATTTCACAATTAATGTAATTTTAATGAATATTTTTTCATAATTATATTAGTGTTTTTACCCATAAAGGAGTGAAAATCTAGCACCCAATCTCCTTATTTTATAATCCCTTATATATATGTATATACAACTCTAACAATAGTAGTCACATATTACACAACTGTTGAAATGAATTCTGGATCTATAAGACCATAAACACCAGTGGTATTATTTTGAAAAATAATCATTTGTAGACACCAAATTTCATATTTACTATAGTAATTCAATTGAAATAATCTGTATTTAAATAAATAAAGAAAAAATGAAACATAAATTTACATACATAAAAAACAACTATAACACAGTAACACTGAACACATAAAAATTATAAGATACATGATATATTTTTTGAGTATTCTAAATAGATTTTATCTTCTACATATATTAGATGTCATATGAAACTAATAAATATTATCCAATAAAGAAGAAATCTGATTTAATCTTTGTATCCCGTAAGAAACTTTAGAAGTATATGAAGTTTTTGATTCTTGAACTGTTATTTGTTTCTTTTGTACCAATTCTTTTGATTTTAGATATCCATATATAAAAAAATGTCATAAAATAGTATATCACAATTTCAATCAACTATAAGTTATGTTTACAAAAAACAAATACCTTGTATATCAATTAATGTGTAAGTCTAGTCATCCAAAGTAAAAAATGACTCATAAAATCTTTAACTTTGGTAGCCTCATCAGTAAGAAATGGTAGTAGATTATTTGGATCAGTAATATCATTATTTATATTATGACCTCACTCAACTGTATAGGCTAGTGATGTATAGAATCCACAAAAATATATATGACTCTACATGCTACAATATGTACATGCATATCTATAGTATTTAACTTACAGTATATGGTTAGGACAGAATAAGGAGGTAGAGGATCTTTGTAGGGAGTCAAACTATGATGGGTATGATGGTCGGGTTGGGAAGGTTGGGTTGGCTGGGAAGGCTAGGTAGGCTGGGCCGGTTGGGAGGGTTGGGTCGGCTGGGCAAGCTTTGAAAGTTGCATAGGTTGTGACTGTATTTTCAATTATTCAAACAAAACATGCACAACTAATTGAATTTGATAGCTCATGGAATGTTTCTGGTCTTTCATCTTAGGTTTTAAGGAATCTATTTCTAGGTCTATTGATTTCTTACTATGATGACCAAAAACATTAAAAATACTTACACCTGCCTCATATCCTCTTACACTGTTGGGGTGTTCTGGATTTCCGGAATATGTATATAGGATATCTATCATAGCCTTATAGATAAAAGTGCCTTACGTAACTCTCCCCTAAAGTTCATCCCGAAATGAAAAATTCAAACGATATATTAGTGTTGTTATTTTAAAAAATACTAACATTCATTGGAAATAAAAAAAATATTTTCTTATAATTCTATCAACTACTTCCTTATATTACTCTATAAGACACTATTTATTTTTCTCTCTTCTAAATATTTTCCATTTTTCATATCGACTGGGGGAAGATAGAGGACCAAACTATACCTATTTCAAACCACTACTAGATTAAGGGGTTAATGCATCAAAATTTTCTATAATAATTTTATCCTTTAATAAATGATACCCTCCACATGATAGAGTATGAGGGTATACATTCTACAACTAAATCTCTAGATGAGATATCCTGGAAGTCTGTTACATAGAAATAAACTCATAAGTAATAAAGTAATATAAAATAAATTTTACAGTATAAAATAATTATCTTACCATAAATGCTTCATCATGTCGGCTAGAAACAAATTTATTCCATGTGTCTATATCTAAAAACTCATAATTGAGACATGATTTTTCGTTTTTTAACCAACCACAAGTATAATCTTTTTTCAATTTTGTTTTAAAATCTCTTAATAGAACCACCGCCAAAGACATAACCCTTTTCTAAATTTATTTATTTTCTTCATAAATGAATGTTATCTTTAATAAAATAACTAAATATTAGTCATGTAAAATATTTAATATTCTAAAAATGAGATAAAAATTAATCAATTTATATATTTTACATTTAAATACTCTCATAAATACTCTTTATCCATCTTGTCGATGGACTTCCAATCAGGATATAGAATTTTAATCCTATAATGACTTTAAATGGAAATATAACTGGTAAAATACATTGCATTTGGACCAATTGGGTTATTATTTTCATCAAGAATAATTTTTTATCTACAGTCTTCATGATAAAGTGACAGTTTTGGTAAATTTATAATCCCACATTTACTAACTCTAGAAATTGATTTCTTGGTAGAAGAAGGACAGGACTCCTTCGTAGGAGGTGCATCAGTAGTCCTGAAATTATTTTTTCTAAACTATAACTTTTATTTCATGAAATAAATATATTTTTTGAATATTTAATAATAAGGAAAAAATATACCTCATTAAATGTTCTTCTTCCTCTATGTCTACCATTAAAATAGGAAAATGTAATGCTATTTTGTGTACTTTCATATTATTAGAAAAGCGAATATTTAAAAAAAATTGATAAAAATAATAAGTAAGTAAAAAAATAGTGACACACATATGTAAGTTCAAAATAATAATAATAATTTTATAATTCTAAAACAAAAAATATGCAAGCTAAACTATTAAATATAAACAATAATTCTAAAATGATATAGAAATTTATAATTTTAAATATCAAATTTATAAAATAGTGTTTTGATATTAATAAATTTAGCAAAATCATAATGATGTACGTCATGTTTTTCAATCCTAAAATATTTAACCATAACTTTTGAATATAAAATTAAACACAAAAAAAAAATTAATCAAATATATATAATTATACATCAAATAATTAATAAAAAAGTGTTCTTACAAATCTAAATTTCAAAAAATAAATAATATATATATATTTACCAAAATAATTAGGAGATTAATTTAGTGTGTTCTCATATCCCTTTGGAATGATTATTTCAAAAAACATGGACCTTGTCAAAATTATAGTCATTTTTATCATTCAAAAATCCCACAATAGATGAATATTCATCATATAAATCCGTAACACCATCATCATCCTCATCACCCAAATAAATTATTTTCCCTTTGAAAATGACGGAACTTTGATCATTCTATGGATCAATTTCATAAAATATTATCATTACATGTGACTCCATGATAAATGGTTCTTATTTGCTACTAAATCCTTTCAAGTCAACCAATGTAAACCCATAATCAGCATGTTTCACAACACTATTACTATCAACCCATTTTCACTAAAACATTGTGACATGAAATTTAGTATAATAAATTTCCCATGTATCCTAAAGAACTCCAAAATATTTTTTTGATTCGTAAATTGGGTTTTTATCTTTTTCACTAGAAAAATGCAGTACTTTAGCGATGACCATTTCCATACAATTTCGAATGGTACTCTTGTCATTATAATTTTTTTGTGTAAAATGTGTATCCATTAATATCAAAATCAGGCCATGTAATTACATTAAGAGACGGTCCCCCTACCAACCATTTCAATGTTTGTGACATAGATATATATGTGATGACTTTCTCTTTACACCATTAAACACTACAAGAAAACTTTGTTTTAGTGGCTGTTTTTCGAAGTTGTTTTTAAAACCATCGCGAATTTTTTTTGATAAAAAATTTAGCGGCCATTTTTAAAACTGCCGCTAAAAAAACCACCCCTAAATTTTTTATAATTTTTTTTATAAATTTTTAAAAATATCTTCTAAACAAAAAAAATAAATTTTTTAGCGGCGTCTTTTTCAAAACCACCGCAATAATTATGAAAATTTTAAAAAATATTTATTTATTATTTATTATTTAAAATAAAATATAGTTTATTATTTATAATTTTAAATTTAAAATTTTTTTCAATTAATTAGTATTTATAATTATTAGTTACTAATATTTTTAAATTGAAAACAAATCATCAATAAGTAGAAGAACAGACTTCGACATCAAATGATCATAACTTCCGATCCGAGAGTCCATTTTAGCTTCACAACCAGTCAAATAAAATTTTATCAAATGAGAAAAAATAAACTGAGATATAAATAATGTTATAATAAAAGGAAAAATATATTCAAAATTCAAAAGTCGAAAATCGAACTCAAACTTCAAATGACCATAACTTTTAATCTGGTTGTCCGTTTGGGATCTACTGTAACGACCCAAAGTTTCATTAATGGAAAATCCCTCTTGATATTATTAAATGTCTCTTTATATAAAATATTTTTATAAAATTTCAACTTCATTGGTTTTATGATAAGAATTGTGACCATTACTTTTATAGCCATTGAACAGTGATCACATGATTAGTATAAATATAGAGCTTTAACACATCCAATTTTACTTAGACAAAGGAAGCGATGGCCTCATCCACTTGAATTCCCCCATACGAAGCCCATTTATCAGAGCTCGGAAAAGAGGTGGTGTCCTTGGGATTTTCTCTTGACCAAGCCCAAGCTGAGCTTCACCATGTCAAGCTCGAACGGGACCGTCTACGGGAGAAGTGAAAGTTGATAGAAATTACCACTTGAGCGATGTTATCCGAGCCACCCCAAGAGTCTGTCACCATCACACACCTTTCCCTTAGGTCTTATGCAGATGTTTTAAGGGGTTATGTAACTAATCGATAGTACTATGATCATGGAAATTATTTTTTTATATAATAATAAATATAATTTCTTGTCATAATTGATACATTGTAAATAGTTTTTAAAGTACAAATGGTGTTTTTAGTTATTATTTAATTAAGAAATCTATTTTATTAAATTAATGGATTTTTGAAATAAATAATATTTTAATAAAATATTATTATTATTATTAATATTATATTAATTTTATTATATATAAATGATAATATAATTGTATGAATGATATTATAATTTTTATTAATGTTTGAAGTCCATTTTTGTCAAAACCCGTGAATTTTCAATAAATGTCGGTTTTTATTTTAAAAGTGAAAATTAACATATTTAGAAAATTATTTAGATAAAATAAAACTTATTTTTGGAATCAAGACGTCGAAATTATCCAACCGTGAATTTTTCATAATTTTCTGAGACAGTCAAATTTTTGAGTAAAAATTAAATACCGTTTAAATATATAATGTGTTTTATGACATCATAATGACCCAATAGTGATGTAATAAAATACTATAATCTTTAATTTAGGCCAATATATGTTTTACCATTAAAATAATGTGATTTTGGATTTATTTGGCTTACTTTTCAAAGCATTAATGGACCCCTCAAGACTTATTAAACACCTTGTCTTTTTAAAATAATTTCCATGGGAGTGTGACTAACCTCCACAAAAGCAACCCTATTATTTTAAGAAGTTATGACTTTTTCCTTATAAAATATTTTTTTCCTCTTCCCTTTTACAAAAACCATGGGAAAAAACCATGGGATGGTTTGTGGTTTGCATTAATTTAATATAAGGGGTCCCAAACCTAAATAATAAAGAATTCCCTCACCTTTCCTATATAAACCCACCCAAGATCCCACTTACTCCTTACTCAAAGCCTTTGGAGTTCATCCAAACTCTGGATTACTCTCTTTATAATCCTCCCAAGGTTCCCCAAGCTACCAAGAAGCCTCTCACATGCCTCTCTCTAGCCTTTGGAAGCACACTTCCAAGTAAGGGTTTTTTCTTCCTTTCTCATTTTTGTCCAATTTTCATTAAGTTATTTTTCCATTTTAATTTCAATTATTAATATTGGGGTATGGTTTTTCACCTCCCTCGTACTTCCCTATTTAAGTTTGAATGATGGGAGATCCCTTTATCTCTCATTAAATTCTCCCATGTACACCCGTTACTATGCCGAAATTCCGGAAGGAACTTCTCTCTCCTCATTTACATCCAAGAAATACCTTTATATCATGAATCTAAATTTAATTAAAATTGTTGGTACATGTATCTATATGACCTCCTTACTGTCCATTAAATTTAAATATGATGAGGAAACCATTTCTCTCTCATCAACCATTTTTATGAATTCTTATGTCACGCCGTTACGCTGCCGAAATCACACCGATTTTCTAAGCCAATGCCATTGTGTAGTGAATACCATGCCCATTTCTCCATCAAGGGTATTCAACTTTATGCACATTTACTTATTGATTATAATGTTTCATGGATGAATTCCACATTCCTTTATCATTGAATAAATGATTATGTTTAATGAATCCATGTTTTATGATCCATGTGGCACACTTATGCATGAAATGAAATGTTTAAGAAGGGTGCGCCCTTATAACACTCCAATGCATTGGGTAAAGTATAGCATAATGATATGTAATGTGCAATGAGTGTTGAATCATGCTAATTCAAGTTCCATGAGGGTTTACTCGTGCTTTATGTGAAATGAGGATTTACTCATGCTCCATGTGCAATGAGCCTTGGCTCATGCTAATTCCATGTTAAGTGTTGTTGCCACATTTCCATGTTATGATTATCATGATTTATCATGCCTTTATGTTCATGTTTTTCTTATGCTCTATTGATATACCTATTGTCTAACATGTATTGTACTCATCATGTTATTCCATGTGTACTCCCTTACTGGGCTTTATAGCTCAACATTTTCTTATCCATGTCCTTAGGTTATCCCATGCAATGCTAAGTACGAAGGAATGTAGTGGTCATGTAATGGATGTTTTCAATAAAGATGTTGTATTTAATGTTTTAAGTTTTTATGTAATTATCCTAAGCCCCAAATACACTAAACCTCTTGATCTTCTTTGTTGTATCAAGTGAATTTGTATGTAATAAATCATGTTTAAGTTGTAATAAAAAGAAGGGTTGTCATAGTTGGTATCAAAGGATAGGTTTGGTTATTTTTGGGATTAGGATTAGAAAACCCTAGTAAAGCCTTAGATACCAGACTAATTACAATAAAAACTTCCCTATGTTTTGGTGAGTATGAAGTACGTGGGTTATCAAGAAAATAAATCCCTGTCTGGATACGAGTAGGTAGAGGCGGCTCTGGCACATATGTGTCCTAGGGGTAAAACCCGAAAACACCGCTTTGAGCTATACTCAAACAGGAACTGGTGCATGACAACGGGCCTTGCTTCACTCTTGGTTACGAAACTCTTGGGGGATATTCTTTGGTAAATTCACAAGCTTAGTATGAACCCTTATTAAGGGAATTAAAAAATGCCCCTAAGAATATATGTTAGAAAGTAGATCATGAAAATCCTAGATTGAAGCCTATATACTCATGAGTTAAGGAAATGAAAGTTTATTTATAAGTCATAAAATTTTGTCTTTGGATTTCCCTTTATGTGTTACCCCTAACTTTCCTTTTATTCCTGCCAATGGCCGGTAATAGGAGGACTCGGGCTAACAACCGTTGTGAAGATCAGTGTGATGACTGTACTAATGAGATGCCCAATCCAATGGGAGTGAGAATCACAAACTTTGTCATGCTTCTCTCTCAGCTAACTCAAGTTTTGAATAGAAACATGGGTCAATAGGAACATTCAACCCCCCTAAGAAAGAACAAGTCGCTATCAAGAGCTTCATGAGAGAAAGGCCTCCTAATTTTAGTGGATCGTCCGATCCCACAATCGTTGAACAATGGATCAACTCCATTGAAAAGATCTTCTACATCCTTCAATTTTCTGAACAAGAGAAGGTTCTCCTAGCGACTTATCATATGGAGGGTGAAGTTGATCAATGGTGGACGTTGATAAAAAAATACGAAGCCTGAGGAGGAGATAGAGGCGTTGGAATGGAAGGATTTCCGTAAGATGTTTTTCGAAAAATATTTTCCGTGCACCCTCTGGCATAAGATGGAAAGGGACTTCTTTTCCCTCAAGAAAAAAGATAAAGAATCTATTAGAGCGTACGAAGCAAACTTCACAAGGATTGCACGATACGCTTCCAGATTTGTCATTAACGCAGATTGAAAAGTTGAATGCTTCTTTAGTTGGCTTAATCCTAGCCCGCGGAAAGCATTGGCGATCCGTGACTTCGAGAGCTATGAGGAAATTTTCCGATGTGCCCTCAAGGTTGAAATGGATATCGGAGAATCACAGGGGTATCATGGGGATAATAAGCATAAGGTGGAATTCAATGCTGGTGGGCTGATGGATAAATCCAATGGTGCTAAGAAGATCCAGCTCCCCACTTGCCACAAGTGCGGAAAGAAGCACCTTGGAAATTGCCTTAAGGGGACGAGGAAATGCTTCAGGTGTGGAAGAGAAGGGCACCTAGATGTTAACTGTCAGCATGAAAGACCCACAGCTGTGATAGAGGAGAGGAATGCTCCATTCAAACCTCAACGTATTGTTCAATGCTACAAATGCAAAGAACCAGGTTATTTTTCAAATTAGTGCCCAAATCCAAGGGTTTTCGGAGAAAACCAACAACCTCCAAGGCACCAAGGAAGAGATTTTTCCATCACTTCTACCGAAGTGGACCCCGACAACAAAGTGGTGAAATGTACGCTAGTTATTCATTCAAGAATAGCGAACATAATTTTTGATTCAGGTTCTACGCATTCTTTTATATCTCGAAAGTTTAGTAGAACAATCCCAACACCACCACAAATCATGGAAGTGAAGATTTCGGTGAGTATGACAAATGGGGAAATCATTGCATCCCATGAATATAAGTCCTCCCCTGTTATAATATGTGGATTGAATTTCCCAGTGTACCTCGTCATACTCCCTCTAGTGGAATTTGATGCAATTCTTGGCATGGATTGGATTTAATTATATAGAGCCAACATAAATTGTCGGGAGAGGGAAATCAAACTCTATATGGAGAATTGACCCCCCCAATTCTTTACAAGTGTAAGGAGGAAGATGAATCTCCTTTAGCTCCATCATCTCAAGCATGGATATTACTATCTTATGAGAAATCATATCTGGCTCAGATGATTGAGTCCAAGGAAGAAACCATCCTTGATGAAATGCCTATTGTGAGGGAATTCGCTGAAGTGTTTCCTGAGAAACTGCCGGGTCTTCCTCCTAGAAGGGATATTGAATTCTCAATTGAACTTATACCCGAGGATTTACCAATATCCAAGACTCCATATAGAATGACCATTGTAGATATTGAAGAGTTGAAGAAACAACTACATGAGAATCTAGATAAAGGGTTTATATGCCTAAGTGCTTCCCCATGGGGTGCACTAGTCCTCTTCGTCAAGAAGAAGGATGGGTCAATGCGGCTTTGCATAGATTATTTTGAACTTAACAAAATCACAATAAAGAACATGTATCCTCTCCCAAGAAATGATGACTTGTTCGATCAGCTGCGTGGAGCACAATTCTTCTCCAAGGTAGATTTGCGGTCGGGATATTATCAAGTAAGGTTGAAGAAGGAAGATGTCCCCAAGACTGCTCTTTGTACAAGAGACAGGCACTATGAATTCATAGTAATGCCTTTTGGACTTACCAATGATCCAACAATCTTCATGGACTTGATGAATAGAGTCTTTAGAGATTACCTAGACAAATTTGTGGTAGTCTTTATAGATGATATTCTAATATAATCCAAAACCAAGGAGGATCATGAGGAGCATTTAAGAACTCTACTAGAGACCTCGCACAAGGAGAAGCTCTATGAAAAGTACAAAAAGTGTGAGTTCTGGTTGAAGGAGGTCTCATTCTTGGGCCATATCATCACAAGAAATGGGATATCTGTGGAACCCTCCAAAACAGATGCAATTGAGGGATGGCCGAGGCCAACATCGATAACAGATATCTGTAGCTTCTTGGGGTTAGATGGATATTATCGATGATCTGTGAGAAATTTCTCACAATTTTCCAACCCTCTTACCAAGATAACTCGGAAGGGAGTAAAGTTTTCTTGGAGAGATGAATGTGAAGAAAGCTTCAAGTAGTTGAAAAGGAGGCTTATCATTGCACCCATGCTCACTTTACCCATAAGTGGGGAGATTTTTGTGGTATTTAGTGATGCTTCGAAGAAGGGATTAGGTTGTGTGCTGATACAGAATGATAAAGTGATATCCTATGCCTCAAGGAAGTTGAAAATCCATGAGAGATACTGTCCAATTCATGATCTGGAGTTGGCGGCAGTGATGTTTGCCTTGAAAATCTGGCAGCATTATCTCTTTGGAGAGAAATGTGAGATATATACTGACCACAAGAGTCTTAAATATATATTCACATAGAAAGAGTTTAATATGCTCCAGAGAAGATGGATAGAGCTCATCAAGGATTATGACTGTTCAGTCCATTACCACCCTAGGAAAGCGAACAAGGTGGCAGATGCCCTAGGTAGAAAGGATCCAGCAATTCTATCAATGATGAGAATTGATAAGGATCTAATCTTCTTAGACTTGATGAAGATGGACATGGGAATAATAGAGAAGGGAACATCATCATTCCTTTCATAAATGATTTCTCAACCGTCTCTTTTAGAAAGGTTAAAGGATGATCAAAAGGATGATGTAGAAATTCAAGAGAAAGTGGATGCTATCGAAAAAGGGAAATCCTCAGAGTTTAATGTTAATGAAGAAGGAATTGTGAGGTTTGGGAAAAGACTATGTGTTCCATCATGTTTGGAGTTGAATAAAGAAATTTTGGATGATGCACATAGTTCAAATTTCTCTATTCACCCAGGGAGCCCAAATATGTATCGAGATCTCCGAGAAAACTTTTGGTGGGATAATATAAAGAAGGATATCGCTGATTATACATCAAAGTTCCTGGTGTGTCAGCAAGTGAAGGCAGAGAGGCAAATGTCTAAGGGGATGATGCAACCATTGCCCATACCAGAATGGAAATGGGAGAACATCACCATGGACTTTGTCACCGGACATCCAAGGACATCCAAAGGCAACAATTCAATATGGGTTATTGTGGATTGTCTTACAATGACTGCACATTTCATTGCTATTCGGGAGGATTTCTCATTGGATCAACTGACACAGATATATATCAGAGAAGTGGTAAGGTTGCATGGAGTACCACTATATATTGTGTCTGACCGAGATCCAAGATTCACCTCTATGTTTTGGAAGGGTCTTCAACATGCTCTGAATACTGAACTGAACTTCAGTACGGCCTATCATCCTCAAACAGATGGCCAATCCGAGCAGACTATCCAAACACTTGAGGATATGTTGAGAGTGTGCTCAATGGACTTTAAAGGAGGATGTGATCAACATATTTCTCTGGTTGAGTTCTCTTATAATAACAGTTTCCACTCGAGCATCCAAATGGCACCATATGAAGCCCTGTATGGGAAAAGGTGCATAACACTGGTATGTTGGGATGAGGTCGGTGAATGTAAGATGCTTGGACCAGAAATTGGTGAGGAAATGGTGGAGAAGGTGAAAACCATTCAACAACATATCAAGGCATCCCAGAGTCGACATAAGAGTTATGCATATAATCGTCGATGAGACCTTGAGTTTAAAGTTGGAGACATGGTTTTTCAACGCATATCTCCATGGAAGAAGGTCATGGGGTTTGGAAAGAAAGGGAAGTTAAGTTCAAGGTACATCGGCCCCTTCAAGATTATTGATCGTTTCGGGGCTGTGGCCTATCGACTAGAACTTCCGCCTACTATGGCCAATTTACATGATGTCTTTCATGTATCCCTCTTAAGGAAGTACATACCGGACCCTTCACATGTACTCTCTTCTGAGGTGGTACAATTGGAAGACGATCTTTCTTATGAGGAGTAACCAGTGAAGATCATAGATCGTAGAGAAAAAGTTCTACGCAATAAGCCAATTCCCCTCGTTAAGGTGTTGTGGAGAAACCACAAGTTTGAAGAAGCCACTTGGGAATTGGAGGAAATGATGAAGCTGAGTTACCCACATCTGTTTTAGTGTGGGAAAAGGAAAATTTCCAGGGCAAAATTTCTTAAGGGGGGATATTGTAACGACCCAAAGTTTCATTAATGGAAAATCCCTCTTGATCTTATTAAATGTCTCTTTATATAAAATGATTTTATAAAATGTCAACTTCATTGGTTTTATGATAAGAATTGTGACCGTTACTTTTATAGCCATTTAACAGTGATCACATGATTAGTATAAATATAGGGCTTTAACACATCCAATTTTACTTAGACAAAGGAAGCGATGTCCTCATCCAGTAGAATTTCCCCATACGAAGCCCATTTATCAGATATTGGAAAAGAGGTGGCATCCTTGGGCTTTTCTCTTGACCAAGCCCAAGATGAGCTTCACCATGTCAAGCTCAAACGAGGCCGTCTACGGGAGATGTGGAAGTTGATAGAAATTACCACTCGAGCAATGTTATTCGAGCCACCCCAAGAGTCTGTCACCATCACACACCTTACCCTTAGGTCTTATGCAGCTGTTTTAAGGGGTTATGAAACTAATCGATAGTACTATGTTCATTTACATTATTTTTGTATATAATAATAAATATAATTTCTTATCATAATTGATACATTTTAAATAGTTTTTAAAGTACAAATCGTGTTTTTAGTTATTATTTAATTAAGAAATCCATTTTATTAAATTAAGGGATTTTTGAATTAAATAATATTATAATAAATTATTATTATTCTTATTATTAGATTAATTTTATTATATATAAATGATCATATAATTGTTTTAATGCAATTATAATTTTTATTAAGGTTTGAAATCCATTTTTGTCAAAACCCATGAATTTTCAATAAATGTTGATTTTTATTTTAAAAGTGAAAATTAACATATTTAGAAAATTATTTTGATAAAATAAATGGTATTTTTTGAATCAGGATGTCGAAATTATCCAATGGTGAATTTTTCATAATTTTCTGAGACAGTCAAATTTTTGAGTAAAAATTAAATACCGTTTAAATATATAATGTGTTTTATGACATCATAATGACCCAATAGTGATGTAATAAAATACTATAATATTTATTTTCGGCCAATATATGTTTTACCATTAAAATAATGTGATTTTGAGTTTATTTAGATTACTTTTCAAAGCATTAATGGACCCCTGAAGACTTATTAAACACCTTGTCTTTTTAAATTAATTTCCATGGGAGTGTGACTCACCTCTACATAAGAAACCCTATTATTTAAAGTTCATAATTCGGCCTTATAAAATATTTTTTTCCTCTTCCCTTTTCCAAAAACCATGGGAAAAAACCATGGGATGGTTTGTGGTTTGGATTAATTTAATATAAGGGGTCTCAACCCTAAATAATAAAGAATTCCCTCACCTTTCCTATATAAACCCACCCAAGTTCCCACATCCTCCTCACTCAAAGCATTTGGAGTTCGTCAAACCTCTACCCTAATATCTCTAGAATCGTCCCAAGGTTCCCCTAGCTCCTAAGAATCCTCTCACAAGCCTCTCTCTAGCCTTTGGAAGCACACTTCCAAGTAAGGGGTTTTTCTTCCTTTCTCA
The DNA here is from genome assembly GCA_963277665.1 of Viscum album. Taxonomy (NCBI): domain Eukaryota; kingdom Viridiplantae; phylum Streptophyta; class Magnoliopsida; order Santalales; family Viscaceae; genus Viscum; species Viscum album. Next base: position 785,910,303 of record OY728128.1, on the reverse strand, counting down.
TTTTTGTCCAATTTTCTTTAAGTTGTTTTTCCCTTTTAATTTAAATTATGAATGTTGGGGTATGGTTTCGTACCTCCCTCGTACTTCCCTCTTTATGTTTGAATGATGGGATACCCCTTTATCTCTCATTAAATTCCTCCCATGTACACCCGTTACTATGCTGTAATTCCGAAAGGAACTTCTCTCTCCTCATTTACATTTAAGCAATACTTTTGTATCATGAATCTAAATTCTATTAAAATTGTTGGGACATGTATCTATATGACCTCCTTACTGTCCATTACATTTAAATATGATGAGGACCCCCTTTCTCTCTCATCAAACGTTTTTATGAATTCTTATGTCACGTCGTTACGATCTCGAAATCGCACCGATTTTCTAAGCCAATGCCATTGTGTAGTGAATACCATGCCCATTTCTCCATCAAGGGTATTCAAATTTATGCATATTTACTTATTTATTATAAAGTTTCATGTATGAATTTTACATTCCTTTATCGTGGAATAAATTATTATGTTTAATGAATCCATGTTTTATGATCCATGTGGCACAATAATGCATGAAATGAAATGTTTAAGAAGGGTGTGCCCTTATAGCACTCCAATGAATTGGGTAAAGTATAGTATAATGATACGTCATGTGCAATGTGTGTTGACTCATGCTAATTCAAGTGCAATGAGGGTTTACTCGTGATTTATGTGCAATGAGGATTTACTCATGCTCTATGTGCAATGAGCCTTGGCTCATGCTAATTCCATGTTAAGTGTTGTTGCCACATTTCCATGTTATGATTATCATGCTTTATCATGCCTTTATGTTCATTTTTTCTTATGCTCTATTGATATGCCTATTGTCTAACATGTATTGTACTCCTCATGTTATTCCATGTGTACTCCCTTACTGGGCTTTATAGATCACCCTTTTCTTATGCATGTCCTCAGGTTATCCCATGCAATGCCAAGTACAAAGGAATGTAGTGGTCATGTAAAGGAAGTTTTCAATAAAGATGTTGTATTTCATGTTTTATGTTTTTATGTAATGATCCTAATCCCCAAATACACTAAACCTCTCGATCTTATTTGTTTTATCAAGTGATGTTTTATGTAATAAATCATGTTTAAGTTGTAATAAAAAGCGGGGTTTTCATATCTACCATATATCAAATCGAAGAATACGATGAGCACTATGCCACTTAGGTATAATACCAACTCTTTTTTTCATGACCCATCCCACAGGGCCTTGAAGTGACTACCCATAGCCCGCCTTCCATAGGCCTGGGGTTGGTTACTAGCACCTGAAGGCTTTTCCCGAATAGGGAAGACATTGCCATAGAGATCCATACACACTAAAAAAGGGAAACTGAAGTTAAAAACCATAAAAAGTAAGGTATAACCATGAGAGTAAAGAATAACCACAAGTAAAACTTTAAACTGAAAAGAGTGGGCCCAAATAGAAGCTCTAGAAACTAAAAAGAAAGTAAATAGTTATCGCATCTTCCCTAGAGATCTACCTGATGGGTAGTAGCTGTAAGTCTGAAGTCGAAGAATAGGATATCGACTTCTCATGTCGCACCAAGCTCCACAAAGTCCCAACCCTCAAAAGTCTGCCTCGGAGCGTCAGTAATCTTCACCAGACACACACGTGTGGGCGGAGCCCGTACAGGGGTGAGTATAAAAACCTAGTAGGGGACCCCAAGACCCCCGAAGGTTTCTCAATAATCCACAAAGGAATAAAACCATAAGAAATACCACAAAGGTAATATCACAAGCATGATCTAAATCATGAAGCACAAAGAAAAAGAGACATCTCACTCTTACAGTATAACATCAAGGTTATTGGGATAGGGATGACTAGTCATAAATCCAGATCATCCTATCGTTAGTAACTCTACTACTGACCTGTATAGGTCACTGTATGTTGACCCATATTGGTTGCTATATTTTGACCTGTATTGGTCACTAGTGCTGACCCGCATTGGTCGCTGTTGCTGACCAGTATTTTCCAGAGGTGCTGACCCGTATTGGTCACTGGTGCTGACCTGTATTGGTCGCCTGTATAGAAGTAGGGATGATTTTTCATACAGATAGATCATCCCACTCTGGAGTTTTTGATGCTGACCCATATTGGTTGCTGTTCTTCTTCATGTCACAGCCAACAACTAGATTTCTACACGAAGCACACCTGATCTCTAGAAGACTCCTCTCCTCAATCCATCAGTCATATTTCAACCAGTGAGAAGTCCCACAAAAATCATAACCAAAGGAATTCCCCATAATAGGGGTACCAACGTGATAGACGACGCGTCGATCGAATGCCCGATCTATGAGATATGGGCACATTTGTAAAAAGGACCCAACTGGATTAAAGTATAATCTAACCAAAGTCACACGTCAAAATCTATAAAAACTCACTTAGAGTATCTCCAATGGACCACCTGGTCATAATGGTCTGTATTCCACAAACATCGCATCGATCGGACGCCCGGTCTGTTAGTTACACCCCATTCCGTGAAACAGGGGTGATCGCACATCGGTCCGGGCCAACTCGGTCGGGTCTACTAGAATATTCCAAAGGGAATGATTCCAAAAATGGGTCCCAATTCCACTGACAGCATGTCAAACAGACACCTAGTTTGTCAGTTACAGGTGTTTCTTTATCCGGGGTCGATTGGGTCTGGGCCCGGTCCGACTCGGTCAGGCCAGCCAAACACAATGGGTCTCGGGGTCTACCTGACCTCGCTTGTGTCTGAAACATTGGGGTTGGCCCTCTTGGTTCATGGGTGCAGGACACGGTTGGTCCTGCCCACCGGGTGGGGCTCGGCCCACCCGTGCTGGCCCGCTGGGCAGGTCGGGCCCGTTCGTCGGTGCGTCCGGCCAGTTCGGCCAGCCCGGTTCGCCTAAAGGGGGACCATGTCTCCAGCTGGCCCCACGGATGTGGGGCAGTTTCGTCTGGCATGTGGGGTGCTTCCCCACCACATTCAATGATCGGTCAGTTGGCCAACCAGTCTCTAGTCGACACAGCGCGTCGCAGGGCCGCACCGCCCCCTCCGGTCGCAGCTGCAGCCACTGGCGGCGCATGCAGGCGCCGCCCTTCTCCCACGTGGCTGGATCAGGATTCCCACCTCTGTCCACTGCGGTGTGTGACAGCGCTACTCCTTCCCACCACCTACGGTCGGTTGCTGCGGGCCTCCTCCGGCCACCGCCGAGATGGTGCACCGGTGGTTCTTTCCACATGCCCCTAGACATGTTCCGGTGGTCCTTTATTGGTGTCGTCTATGCCTATGAGCCTCCCGAACTGTCATCGTTATAGATTGACCCTCTCTCTCACGTTACCGTAAAAAATTGTGGAAAGTCATCCCCGAAAAATGAAACAAGAACAAAATGGCGGAGGTTCCAGGCCGTGCTCGTTGGTCCCGCACCCTCCGCGTTAACATGATAACAAGTGGGAGAATATTTATCTAAAATTAAAGATTAAATAAACTCATTTCAATAATGTTAAACCAAAACCAAATATAAACCCCCTACGTCAAGATCTGTTGGAGGTGTCACGGTTACGGTAGGAGGAGCTTCCACATTGGATGGAGCCGTCAGCGTTCGTTGATTCCGGATCATTGCTGCCCAAGCATTCATCCTCCATCAGTGGATGTTGCCACAGAACTCTGGCAAAGTTTCTTCACTTGAAGAATCTGTGCCAAAACCCCACCCCGAGCTCCATTTAAATAGGACGGGGAAACATGAGTAATTCATTGAATAATTAATGAGGTTCATTAAATGAATTAATGAACCTCTTTTAATTCACAACGATGGAGTTACGCAATTGATGAATGAAGACATTAAATGGCTTAACAAGTCACTAGTCCCGCCACCGCCGCTCATCCATTGGAAAAAATAAAATAAAATAACAATTACATGTTATTTTATTATTATTTTTAAAGCCCAAAAACTATCTTTTTCTCCCAACCAACTATGGTCCAAGTGAAGCTTCCCATAAGAGAATCCTAATGCTGTAGATTCAATGGTGATCTAAGATTTCAATTCCGAGTATCGGTTTGAAATATAGAAAATGTCGTTCATGCATTTACTAAACGTAGCTTACAAAAATTTAAAAAATCCATTCTGGGCACACCAGGTCTCAGGATTAAGATCCGTCAATTTTTACAGACTCATAATAATCAAAAGAAATTAAAAAAAATATATGCAATTTCTAGGTCTTTACATCCTCCCTACCTTAGGTTTTTTCATCCTTGAAAATCTACAAAAAACTAGGGGAACATATGGGGGTACTGAAAACGTTTCTATTCCACCTACTCCTATGTGATCTCCTAGATATTCTCATGCTTCCAACGAACTCACACCAAAGGAATAAACCGCCCACGAAGGATCTGCTCCTGTCGATCCTCTATCTCCACTGATTACTCCACAAAATTCACCTTTTCATCAATCTCCAGTTCGCCATAGTTGATGACCTGAGATGGGACATGCACGTATCTCCTGTGCTGGGATACATGGAAGATTTCGTGCACCCTCTCCAACTACGGTGGCCATTCCAAGTGGTACACCACCTTTCCAATCCTCCAAAGTATCAGGAATGGTCTGATAAACCTTGGTGGGAGTTTTTTTCCTCGGCCAAATCTCTGTAGTTCCCATCGAGGGGAGAATCACAATAATACATAATCCCCCTCTTGGAACTCCAGTAGTCTCCATCGTCTTTTAACATAGGACTTCTGTCGGCTCTGTGTAGTCTTCATCCGCTCTCGAATGACCTACACCATCTTAGGGGTAGCATGTACCATCTTTGGTCCCACAAGTATTGGCTCTCTTGGATCCATCCAGCACAAAGGCGATCTATACGGTCATCCATAAAATGCCTCAAAAGGGGCCATACTAATGGTGGAGTGATAGATGTTGTTTTACGCGAACTCCACCAAGGGTAGGTGGTTCTCTCAACTACGACCAAAATCTAAGACACATGAATGAATCATTTCCTCCATGGTCTTAATGGTCCGCTTAGTATGACCATATGTCTGCAGGTGAAAATTTGTGCTTAAGCAAAGATGAGTCCCAAAAGACTCCTGCAATCCTTTCCACAACCAGGATGTAAAATGTTCATCACATTCTGAGACTATCGTAGAAGGAACCCCGTGAAGTCATATGATCTTCTGAACATAGATACGTCCCAAGATCTCTACCAAACCACTCTCTCTAATAGTAAGGAAGTGGGCCGACATGGTGAGTCAGTCAATAATCACCAAGATGGTATCGTGACCTATGGATGTACTTGGTAACCCCATCACAAAGTCCATCAATATCCCTTCCCACTTCTACTCTGGTATCTCAATGGGTTGGGTCAAGCCTACTGGTACCTGGTGCTTGACCTTTACTTGCTGGCAAGTGAGGCATCTAAAAAAAGAGTCTTCCACAACTTTCATTATCCCTGGCCACCAGTACTGACGCTGGAGGTCCTGATACATCTTCATCATGCCTAGATGTACCACCAAGGGGGAAGTATAAAACTCCCTCAACACCTCCTCTCATAGATCCACTGGTACAACTGTATGTCCTATGAAAAGAATAGTGTGCTCCCCACCATCATAATATATGTCAGGTGCATGGCCTAAGGATATCTGATCACGTGTAATATCAAAACTACTATCTCTGAGTTGCATCTCCCTGACTCACTGAAGGAGTGGAGGGGAAACTACCATTGACTTTAGGTAGACTATCTCACATATATCCACATAGGATATCTGAAGTGAGTCTAACTACTCTGAATCCTCGTTCAGTAGTTGCGAACACGATCTCTAACTAAGTGAATCTACCACTATTTCCCCTTCTCAAGAGTATAGACTATCTCAAAGTCATAGTCTTGGAGGAACTCTAGCCAATGCCTATGTCTCAGATTCAGATCATTCTATGTGAAGATATATCTAAGACTCTTGTGGTTTGAGTAAACAATGAATCACTCACAATCAAGTAGTGTCACCACATCTCTAGTGTGAAGACTATTGCTACCAACTCCAAGTCATGAGTCCTATAATTATAATCATGAGGACCCAACTTTCATGAGCCATAAGCAATCAATACATCACCCTGCATTAGGACGCAACCGAGTTTGGTCCCTGATGCATCATAGTAAACCACAAAATCAGTACCCTCCTCCGGAATCCTTAGGATGGGAGCACTGCTCAAGCTATGCCTTAGCTGTTGAATACTCTGCTAGCATATCTCTGACCATAAGAATGGATTCCCCTTATTCTTCAAGGTAGTCATAGGTGCTGCTACTTTGGAGAAATCCGGTAAAAACCTTTGATAGTAGTATGCTAATCCAAGGAATCTCTGCCCCTTAGTAACACTCCTGGGTGGCTCCCAAGCATGTACCGCCTTGATATTCGCTGGATCCACTGCAACTTTAGCCTCTGAGATGACATGTCCCACGAAATGGACCTTTCATATCCAGAACTCACACTTAGAGAGCTTCCCATATAACTAGTGCTCCCAGAGTGTGTCCAGAACTATCCTCAAGTGTACAACGTGATCTTCCTTAGATGTAGAGTACACCAAGATGTCGCCAATGAAGACCAATGAAAACCAGTCTAAGAAGGTCTAAAAGATCGTATTCATGAGATCCATGAACCCTATATGGGAGTTCCTCATGCCGATCGACATCACTTGGTTTTTGTAATGTCTGTACAGGTATCTAAAGGCTGTCTTTGGGATGTCCTCATCCCACACACGAAGTTGGTGACAGCGTGATCTAAGGTATATCTTCGAGAACCACTTCACTCCTTTAAACTGATCAAATAGATCATCAATCCTTGATAGAGGATACTTGTTCTTCACAGTCACCTATTTTAGACGCTGAAAGTCCACGCATAGCCTCAAAATTCTGTCTTCCTTCTTGGAAAACAACACCATGGATTCCCATAGAGAAACACTGGACCTTACAAAACCCTTCCTCTGTAAGTCCTCCAACTATACCCTCAGATCCTAAAGCTCCGAAGGGGAAATATGATATGCTGGTTTAGATATTAGTGCTGATCCTGGGAACAAGTCAAAGTGGAAGTCTACCTTTCTTGGAGGAGGTAGTCCTGGGTAATATTCTGGAAATACGTCCTTATACTTTCCACCACCTCTCGAAAATATGGACTTGTATCATCCACCGTGTTGAATTTTGTGCAAGCCATCTGAAATGTAATCATTTTCACTATCCTGAGTACAAGTACATCTCATTTTAATCTATTTTCCTTCTCACCGAAAAAGGAAAACTGGCCTCCATCTCTACACGTACATCACACTGTACATCTCAATCAGTTAATTTGTGTGTAAACTGCTGATAGTCATTCCATGCCTAGAATGACGTCGTAGGGATTCAATGTCACCACTAGATGATCCCATCTAAAACTCTCTCCCTGAGAGTAAGATCACACTATTGGTACCAGTGTGTGACTGCTGAATCTCCTCCCGTAAGATTATCTAAATGAAAAGGTTGATCTAAAAGCTCATTTGGAATCTCAGAGTCCCGAACTAAGTCTGCGGCAAGGAAAGAATTGATAGCACATGTGTCGATAAGAATTATTGATAAAGTAGAGAAGATAAAGATCGTACCTCGTATCATCTCATGGATGTCAGGATCTTGAGCCTCTACTGCCTATAGCTGGCCTGTACCCATACCCATACTCCATGAGCTTGGGGTGGACCACCTCGGGGTAGTGGTAGTAGTGCCTAATGACCCCATCCACCACACGTTGCACCTCTTTCTCCCCTGCCTCATCTTCCGCCTGGCTGACACACATGCTTATGCGGATGTGACTGCCTCAGTGGCCCCTCCACCATCTTCTGATCATCTGTATGGGTAGTCAGACAGTCACAAGCTCTGTAACCCTGTCCCCCATAGGAAAAACATATAATTCCTCACTGGTGGTTCCCTCGACCTCTCGAGCCTCATACCTATGACCATGTATCCCGAGGTCACCCTACAAAAGGTCTATCCCACATGTGCTTTTCCGTCATCTGTTTACTGCCAGATGAAGATGAATCTACTACCTGTCGTCCAGTAGGGGCTCTTACATTCAGTGCCTACTCGGCATGGAATATCTCTATCAGCAAAGCTCACTCTAGCACCCCAGCCTACAACGGGATGCAGAGAGAAAATATCGTAACTATAATCTATCATTAGAGCCCTTTCTCAAAGTTTCGGGCCGTGAAGTAAGGGTCTTATAACATTATGGTGGAGTATTGGGAGAGGCCAGTAAATCTCACCGAGTACTGAGCCATAGTCTAGTTGCCCTACTGCATATGTAGTAGCTCCTGAATACGCACAGAGCGTAGTGTCGCTAGAATGAACTCCACCCTGAAAAGTTTCTCAAAGTCCGACCAGGTGAGGTCCATCTCCTCATGCACTTGGAGCATTGATCTCTACCATTGTCCTGCTGAGCCCTGAAGAAGGCTAGAGGCCAAGATCGCCATCTGCTTGACAGGTGTCTCTACTAAGAGAATGCCCCACAAAACTGCCTGAGGCCAGTCCTTTACTACCTGTGGGTCCATCTAGCCTTCAAACCTCAAAGTCCTCTATCCTTGGAACTCATGCAATGAACTCAGTTGGTGTCCGTGATCCACTGGTAGAATCTGCTAATCAATGGGTGGTGGTGTTGCTGGTACACCACCTGAAGGTGTCATCACTATTAGTGGTCCCTATACCAACACCTCTTCGTTCGGTGGGCCACTGTCACGATCTCTAATCAAAATCCTGGCTAGCTATCTTCATGGATGCATCCTGTAATAAATAGATACGCCACGGTCAATAAGTTATACCTAGTGAGATGACTCAAGAAAGATCAATAAAACTTTTCAAAACACTCGCAACCGGTGTTTTCATGTACCAAGTCGGGAAAAAAAATTTAGGGTCCTGGTGTATGGATACATTAGCCACCGCACCAACACTAGACTCCTTGTACTGAAAACCGAACTCAAGAAACGTTACACTGTTGCCTCATTAAAAGTAAACACTTAGTTCTTCTGGTAGAACTGACCGCCCTTTGATACCAATTTGTCACGACACGTCCCATGGGGCCCAGACGTGACTACCCCTAGCCCACCTTCCATAGGATAGGGGTTGGTGATTAGTACCTGAAGGCTTTTCCCGAATAGGGAAGGCATTTCCTTAGAGATATATACACACTCAAAAAGTCAAACTGAAGTTAACAACCAACAAAAGTAAGGTATAACCACAAGAGTAAAGTACAACCACAAGTACAATTATAAACTAAAAATAGTGGGCCGGAATACAGGACCTAGAAACTGAAAATAAAGTAAAAAGCTATCGTATCTACCCTAGAGCTCTACCTGGAGGGTAGTAGCTATATGTCTGAAGTCGAAGAGGATATCAAATACTTTCATAGTACCAAGCACCACCACGTCCTGAACCTCTGATGTCTACCTAAAAGTGTCAGTAGTCTGCACTAGACACACTCGTGCGAGCGGAGCCTATGCAGGGGTGAGTATAACAACTCAGTAGGGGACCCTAAGACCCCCGAAGGTCTCTCAGTAATCCACAAAAGAAAACCACCACATGAAATGCCACAAATGTAATATCACAATCATGATCTAAATCATGAAGAAAAAAGGAAAAGTGACAGCTCACTCTTACGGTATGACTTCAATATTGTTGGGATAGGTATGACTAGTCATAAATCTAGACCATCGTATCTCAAATAACTCTAATACTGACCTGTAAAGGTCACTGTATGCTAACTCGTATTAGTCACTAGATGCTAACCTGTATTGGTCACTAGTGCTGACCCATATTGGTCGTTGTTGCTGACCCATATTGGTCACTATTACAGAGGTAGGGATGATTAGTTGTATAGTCAGATCATCCCACTATGGAGTTTCTGATGCTGACCCGTATTGGTAGCTCTTCTTCTTCATGTCACACCCAACCACTGGATTCCCACACAAAACACGGCTGATATCCTGAAGACTGTGCTCCTGAAGTACTCGGTCATATTTCAATTGGTGTGAAGTCCCATAAAAAGCATACGCAAAGGACCTCCCCATCATAGGGGTCCCAAAGTGACAGACGACGCGTCGATCAAACGCCCAGTCTGTGAGATATGGTCACTTTTGTAAAAGGGGCCCAGTTGGATTCATGTCCGATCCAACCCAGGTCACACGTCAAACTCCATCAAAACACACGTAGAGTATCTTCAAAAGTTCACCTTGTCACAAGGGTCAATATGCCATAGATGGCACGTCGATCGGAATCTCAGTCTGTTAGTTACACCCCTTTCCGTGAAACGGGGGTGATCACGCCTCAGTCCGGCCCGGTTCATTCAAGTCTACCGGAATATGCCAAAGGGACCGCTTCCCAAAAGGAGTCCCAACGCCACTAACGGCGTTTCAAATGGACACCTAGTTTGTCATTTAAAATCTTTTCTTTATTCGGGGGCCGGTTGGGTTTAGGCTCGGTCTGACACGGTAAGGTCAGCCTGACGCAATGGGTCTCAGGGTCTACCTAACCCCACTCAGGTCCGACCCGTCAAGGTAAGCCTAGTTCACTAGTTCCGGCCCATCGGGGCCAGCCCATTTGGTTCGCGGGCCTGGAAATTTGTTCGCTTAGCCTGCCGGGTGGGGCTTGGCCCACCCGCGTTGGCTCGCTGGCTCGCGGGTCCGGCCTGGCCTATTGGGCGAGTCCAGCTCATTCGGCAGCGAGTCTGGCCCGCGTCCGGCCCGGTCCGCCTGAAGGCAGATTGCATCTCCAACTAGCCTCACAGACGTGGGATCATTTCATCCGGCCATCGCGGCACTGCCCTGCCACGTGGAATGGTCGGCCAGTTGGTCGACCGGTCTCCAGCTGACGCAGCGCAATGCTAGGCCACTACTCCACCTCCTGCCGTGGCCCACTAGCAGGGGCTACTGCCGACGACGGCACCTGCGGGCGCCGCCCTTCTCCTGCGCGGCCCGCTCAGGCCGGCCGCCTCTGGCCTACATGGCACGCGACGGCGCACTGCCTTCCCACCACCCGCTGTCGGTTTCCACAGGCCTCATCCGTCCACTGCCGGCATGGCGCGCCAATGGTTCCTTTCGCGGGTAACCGGACGTGCTTCGGTGGTCCATTCTTGGTGTTGTCTATGTCTACGAGCCTCCCAGACTACCATAGTAACAGTGTGACCCTCGGTCTCATGTTGCCGTCAAAAATTGTGGAAATCTGTCCCAGAAGAACATGACATGAACGAAACAACGAAGGGTATGAGCCTTGTTCATTTGCCCTGCACCCTCTGCGTTAACATGATAACAAGAAGGAGAATATTTATCTAACATTAAGGATTAAATAAACTCATTTCAATAATGTTAAACTAAAACCATACATAAACCCCCTACCTCCATATTCGTTGGAGATGTCACAGTTGCGGCGGGAGGAGCGTCCACGTTGGATGGAGTAATCGGCCATCGTTGATCCCAAATCATTGCTGCCCGAGCTTTTATCCTCCATCGGTGGATGTTTCCACATAACTCGACCATAGTTTTCTCGCTTGAAGAAGTCGTGCCAAAACCCCACCCCGAGATCCATTTAAACAGGAGGGGGAAAGGTGAGTAACACGTTGAAGAATTAATGAGGTTCATTAAATGAATTAATGAAACTCTTTTATTTTATAATGGTGGAGTTACACACTTGATGAGTCAAACTATTAAATAGCTTGACAAGTCACTGGTCCCACCACCTCCGCTCATCTGTTGGAGAAAAAGAAAATAAAATTACAATTTCTTGTTATTATATTACTCTTTAAAAAGTCTAAAAACTATCTTTTTCACCCGACTAATTGTGGTCAAAGTGAAGCTTCCCTTAAGCAAATCATGGCACTGTGGATTCAATAGTGCTCTTGGATTTCAATTCTGAGCATAGGCTCAAAACATAGAAAACGCTGCCCACGCGTTTACTGAACGTACCTTAAAAAAAGATCAAAAATCCATTCAGGGCACACCGTGGCTCAGAATTAAGCGCCGTCAATTTTCACAGACTCCTAATAATCCAAAATAATTTAAAAAAACATATATGAATTTTTTGGGTCTTCACACATTGATTATTATGCCTCTTTTTATTCCGCTAGAAATGCCGGGAAGGCCTCTGAAATAGTGGTTTTAGTTGCAAATACCAATTTCTTAAAATTCAAACTATTATAACTTTCAATCCAGGTGTCCATTCGGCCTGTACCACATATCATATCAAATCTTATTTCATGATCTTCGATTTGACTGGTTGTGGCACTGTAAAAGGAGTCTCAGATCATATTTTATGGCCATTTTTGTGTTTTTAGGGGTTTCTTAAGTTCTTATCGTTTTATGATTTATTTATTTATTTATTATTTATTAATTATTAATTAACTAATTATTATTATTTTATTTATTATTCATTATTTTTTATATTTTATTCATTTATTTTGTTAATATTTAATATTGATTTATTTATTATTTAGTTATTATGTACACATTAATAACTAATTATTTATTATTAGTTTATTATTCATTTATTATTTATTTATTTATTATTTAATTATTTATTATTTATTCATTAATTATTTATTATTTATCAATTATTAATTAATATTTATTATTTATCTATTTATTAAATATTAAATATTTAATGTCAAATATTAATTAATAATTATTAATTATTAATTAAGAATTATTAATTATTATTAATCAATTATTTGTAATTAGTTATTAGTTAATATTAATTAATATTTATTTATTTATTTATTTATATATTTATTTATTAATTTATTAATTATTAATTATTAATTATTTATTATTTAATATTTTATTATTATTTATTATTTATTATTAATTATTAATTATTAATTTTTAATTAATTTTTAATTTACTAAAAATTAATTTATTATTAGTTTATTATTCATTTATTATTCATTTATTTATTATCTACTTATTATTTATTTATTATTTATTTATTAATTATTAATTAAATATATATTATTTACTAAATATTAAATATTGACTATTGAATGGTAAATATTAAATATTAAATATTAAATGTTTATTAAGAATCATTAATTTTAAAATTTTCAATTATTAATTATTAGTTATTATTAATTTTTAATTAATTTTTAATTATTATATATATATATATTTGTCTATTTATTTATGTATTTATTTATTTTTTTCCTTTATTCTTTATTCATTATTATTTATTACTTATTACTTATAATTTATTAATTTATTTTTAATTTACTAAATATTAATATATTGTTTGTTTATTATTTATTTATTTATTTATTTATTCAATATTCAATATTTATTAATTTATTAATTTATTATTTATTAATTATTTATAAATTTTTAAATATTAAATATTAAATATTAATTTTTAATTCTTAATGATCAATTATTAATTATTAGTTATCATTAATTATTAATTATTAATTATTTACTATTTAGTATTAATAATTAATTATTAATTATTAACTATTAATTATTAATTATTTCATTATTTATATATTATTTATTAGTTTATTATTAATTTGTTATTTATTTATCATATATTAAATTACTATTTAATTAATTTATTATTTATACATTACTTATAAATTATATTTTATATGTTATATATTATATATTATATATTATATATTATATATTATATGTTATATATTATCTATTATATATTATATGTTATATATATTATCTATTATCTCTCTCGTCGTCTTCTCTCCGATGACCTAGATTGGATGCTGCTGGATTCTGCTCCCCCTCCCAATCGAAGGGGGGAGTCTCACGCCTTCTTCAAGATGTGAAAAATCGACCCCCCTCAAAACCCCTTCTTCCTTTCCCGAGGATCTCCCTCTCGCCAAAACTTCTAGACCTTTTTCGTGAGGCTCCCCAGCTTTCACTCCTTCCAGTGAAGATCAACAGTGCCTCAAACCTATGCAAATTTACCTTAGTGGCTCGATTCCATCTCCATCGGCCTTCGATTGAATTGTTTGAGAAGTTTGTCTTCGATTCATGGGAGCTACAGGAGCGTGCGGTCGTTGGTTTGCTTGACCGGAGGAATTTCATGATCTTCTTTGGATCTGAAGAAGACTTGATCACAGCCTGGTCTAGGGCCCCTCGAAGATGCCATGGGTCATCTTTCTACATGTTTTTCTAGAGCTTCGATTTTTATATGCGACGTGACCCTTCGACGATTGCGACCTGGGTAAGCCTTCCTGGCCTTCCGCTCTCCTTTCAAAATCCGTCGATTCTGTCTGCTATAGGTAACATGGTGGGGAGATATCTTTGATCCAATCATCGCACTGGGGTTGTATGCCACCCTATTTGTCCGAGAATCTGCGTGGAAGTTGACATTGCAAGAGCACCGGTGCGTTGTATTTGGATTATAGATGAGAAAGAATTTCGTTGGAAAAAGGAGGTTGTGTTTGAATCATGGATGTTTTACTCTGTGTCTTGCGGCCGTTTGGTCATTTGTAATTGGTCTGTCGTAGCGGTGGAATGGGTGTCTGCTCACAATTGGTGAAGACGAAATCCATCGAAGGTGGTGCTGCTACTAGATTGGACCAGGCCGTGAGAACGGAGGTCACTGAGAATGGGTTGATAGTGAGGAGGGGTGATATTGGAGACAATATTCGGGTTGGAGCCTATCCAACTTGCAGTGTTGTGATAGAGGAGCATTTGGGTCAAGCTCATTTGTAGAGGGTGAACCAGGATAATTTTACAGCTGCTCATGTATGCTCTCCTGGTATGAAACCGGTGATGGTGTCCTCAAATCCATCAGTGAGGCATGTTTTTTAGAGGCTTAGGAATGATATGGGTGCTGGACAATAGCCCTTATTGGAGTACACTACTTATTTGTGTCAATCAGGGCATGTTTCTATAGATTCTCCTGAACACATAGCTTGTGCGGCTAAGGAATTGCAAGTGGTCGTGACGTGCAATCGGTTTGAAGGTCTGGAGGTTGAGGAGCTACCTGCTGTGGTTGAAGGAGTTCAACCGGTTGAAGATGCTGAGAATGACTCCAAGAAAGGAGAGGTTAATGAGGGTGCAATGGAGAGGGTGTCATGTAATGGTCTAGATATTGCGCCAAACCCTCAATGCCTTTCCCCAATTGATCAGAACAAGCAATCGTAGACTATGGAAGAATGGAGCTTAGCTGTTGTAGAGGATATGCTTGTGCGGAAGGATGTTGGCTGTAATGGTTATGATTCTGTGAAGATCAATGGTAAGTGGGGAAATATTTCTGAAAGTGATAAGGAAAATAGTGGTGCTATCAGGCCCTCTTTCAGTGATATTGTTCAGAGTGGAAGAAGGAAGGCTTCTAAAAATGATGGTATTATGACTGCTCCACCAAGGAGAAAGCCCAAGAAGGACTACTCTCAACTGCCCAAGCCAGTGGCCACCAGGGCCTCATCTAAGAGGGAATGTGGAGCCATCCCGGTGGCACGTACGCAATACTGTAAGGAGCAGTCATCGTTGGAAAAGATGAATCTTATAAATAAGTATGCTAAGATACTGAAGCAACATGAAATGTCTTCAGAATGGGAATCAGCTAATACAGAGGAAGCGCCTTACTATGGATATGGATAAGGGTATGATTATTATGACATGTAGTCTTTCTGTTTTTGTTGGAAATGGATGGTTGTGGGCAAGATGTTCACCTCCAGTCTTCTCTTCTATTTGATGTACTTTTTCTTTTCTTTTAATAAATGGTCTGGGGATTCTCCTCCGACTGAGCTTTTTGGGTATATTATATATTATATATTATATATTATTAATTGTTAATTATTAATTATTGATTATTGATTAATCATTATTGATTAATAATTATTTAGTGTGTATCTATTTGGTATGTGTTACTTCTTTTTTCAATTAATATATATGTGTATAAGTATATTAAATTCGATTTATTGACCACATGAAGAGCCTGGTGGAGTGGTAAATTCTTTGGAGAATAAGAATTAGGTAAGGGGTTCAAATCTCACCCAACGCAGAATTTCTATATATGGCATGTGCATGTGCATGGACGTGGACTTATGCATGGAGATGGGCATGAGCGTGGTAATAATAAATAAATAAATAAATAAAAAATGAAAATATAATAAATAATAAATATTTAATAAATAAATAAATTACGAAAATATTAAAAATAATTATGAAAATATAAAAAAATTAAAAAAATTAAAAACGATTTAGCGACGGTTTAAAACGCCGCTAAAAAACCGATGCTAAATCATTCTATGATGGTTTTAAAAAACCGGCACTAATTATTTCCCAACACACGATTTAGTGGAAGTTTTCCAAAACTTCCATAGAATGATTTAGCGACGGTTTAAACTAGTGCTAGACGGAAAAAAATCACCTCTAAATAAATATTTTTGCATCTTGAAACAAAGGTATTTTTATGTTCAATCATTAACCACATTTCATTTATTTTGAATATTTTACCTTTAATTCAGAAATATGTGATGATATATATGGTTGAACGACATCACTATTTTTTAAAATATATAAATGTGCTTGCATCACATCATCACCTGAAATGAACTTTACATTTAAACCTCAATCCCTCTACGTTCACTATCAACTTTCATATTTTGATATATAGGGAGACTAACATGCTCCATGTTATACAAATAATTAGTATAGAACTCAATAACGTCTTCTGATATATATTTTTGAATAATATAGGCATCTAGTTGATGTGTATTTTTAACATATCCCTTCAAATTTTTCATATAACTTTCAAAAGGTTACATCCAATATAAATAAATAGGTCCACATATTCTAATCTCATGAACCAGATGAATCACAAGATGTACCATTATATCAAAAAACATAGGTGGGAAATACATTTCTAGTTGAAAAAGAATACGTGAGGCTTCATTCTGCAACACATCTAACAAATTTGGATCAATGAATTTTACATAAATGGATTTGAAAAAATTACATAACCTGGTGATAGTCTTTCTGAAAGGTGTCAATAATATACCATTCAGTGTGACTAGTAGCAATTGTTTCATCAGTACAATATAGTCATGAAATTTCATACCAATTAATTTACAATCCTTCAATGACACAAAAGTCTTCACATTTTATGAATACTCATTGGGTACTTTAATACAATGAAGAGAATAGAAAAAATTCATCTTTTCACTATTTCTTAACATGTGAAAATACAGAGGTAAATATGTTTTGTTTCCTTTCATAGTGGGATCTAACTCCAAGCATATTCTCATTGATATCAAGTCCAATCTAGCATTCCATCCATCTTTTTTTCTTTCCTTTTATGAACAAAAATGTTCCAATCAAACTATCATATATGTTTTTCTCAACATTCATAATAACAATGTTATGTTTTATCTCTAAAAATATCCAATAAGGAAGTTCAAAAAATATAGATTGTTTTTTCCATATATTTTTCTAATGACCAAAACAACCTTTCTTTCCAAATGTTATATAAATATTTCTCACCATTTCATAATATTCTTCAATGTAAAATGGTTGTGGGGGAATATTATTTTCCAGTAAACAATTAAATGCTTTTTTAAATCTATGATAAGGATGGTCAATTTGAAAAAATACTTGATTTACCATATACATATTATTTATTTTGTTTTACAATTGATTATATTAAGCCTCTTCTTCAAAAAGTATAAATGATTTATGTCCCTTAACATTTTATCTAGATAAATATACATTTGTTAGAAAGTTTTTTATATTGAACATTATAATATCATGCAAAAGAAAATAATATTTCTTATATTTATAAAAAATTGTTCCACCTATCTCCCATAGAAGTTTGAAATAATCAATTAGTGGTTAAAGATATATATCAATATCATTTCTTGGATATTTTGCTCCATAAATCATCAATATAATCATAACATATTTTTTATTCTTACTTATCTATGGAGACAAGTTATAAACTACCATGAAAATAAGTCATTAATTATGTTGGATACATAGGCTCCGATATAGATTCATACAATCTGTGTATAGTCCCATAATATGATTTATAACCTTAATTCCAAAATAATTTTTTTTTGATAATTTCTCTTCCACAATAGTGAATCCTGAGGGTGACATGAGTTACCATCATAGATTCCCTCATCCTTATTCCATCTTAACATTTTTTCATTAATTTAATTTGAAAATAGATGCTTCAATAAGGAATTACTAGAAGGTACCAAATTGATTTAGCAAGAGTATTGTCTCTTGTACCTTTGAATGAATTAGAGTTGAATTATTGGAATTATTGGAACGAATTATTTGAAGGCACCAAATTGATTTGGCATGATATTAGATGTCAGTACCTGAGAATGAATTAGAGTTGATTTTTTTACCCATCTTATAGTATGATGTCCTGCATTGAGTACATTTTGATAAATATTTGTATTCATTCCTATACAAAACACAATCAATGGGGAAAACATATATCTTTTTATAACCTAATCCTATTGGGAATAATATTTTATTTTCCACAAAAATAGAATTTGGAAGCCTGTCTCCATTTGGGAGTAGCTTTTCTAAGAGTTCAATCAAGTAAGAGAAACTTTTACCACTCCACTCATTTATTATTTTCAAGTTAACTAATCTCATAACTACTAATAACAATTTGTATTAAGTGAAACCTAAGACTAATTATTTCTCAGAATCTCCATACAATCATTCAAAAATTTCAATTTTCTTCAATGGTTTCAACACCTACATCATGAATTAATTCTTCAATAAGATCATCTATCTCATTCTGAATATTTTTATCAATAATAGATGTTGAATTTTATGTTCTTTCACCATGCTAGATCCAACATGTATAATTATGGATAAAACCATAGAAAATGATATAATCCTTGATTAATATGGAATTTAACTTTATCATATTCAAACACTTCATGCATGGATTGAAAATCAAATCCATGTTTTGAATATTTTGTTTAGAAAATTACAATAAGTTGTCAATTCGTTTTTCATATTAATTAGTGGTTCTTTATAACCTTATCCAATTATGATATATTGGATACATAAGATCTCAGTATAAAAGGTTAATATATTAAAACATATACATTTAAAAATATATATATGAAGGTCAATTTTAAACAAAAAAACATAAAATCAAAATGATTGGTGATAATGTGGTAAATATCAATAATTATTAGGAATAAAATAAAAAATATATTATTCTTGGTATTTATTTTATTTAAATAATTAATTGTAAACTATTCTTGATGAATCAAGTAAAGGAAGAAAGATACTTTTTTCAAGTTTAGATAGATTTTTTTAAATGACTATCAGACAACAGCGCTTCTATTCAGCCTAGATCCTTCAAGATAACCATCAATATTCCTCTTTAGTTAACCTAGAATAAATAATTTTAAACAAAAATTCCTTATATATATATATATATATTCATGAATGTGTTGGGTGAAGTTCGTTTTAGTTTTTATATGTTATTGGAAAAGTTATTGAATTGAAAATTGGAGAATGGATCTATATTTTGACATAAACATGGAATGAATGTGAAATAATTATTTTTCCACCACTTCGTAAAACCAATATAAAAATAAATTTTATTAATAAAATATAGTAACAACCATTGTGGATGTTCTATTTTCTAGGGAATAAAGACATAATTATATAGTGGTTTTTTGATGAAAAATTTTCAATTCAGGTAATAGTTTAAAAAAGAGATTTTATACCATGTTGTTGGCCTTTTGGATTCAAAGGTTTATAAAAAATATCAAATCCTTGGGTGTTTTTTCCGAGAAAAAACATTTCAGTAGTGTGGAGTGCATATGTAAGAAAGAGATAAACTTTTATTGAAGATTAAATATAAGTGGTAATCATTATCATCCAATAAATGAATAAAAAAATTTAAAGTATTATATCATAAACTTTTATTGAATTGTAATAATTATATTATAAGATATATGATTCTATATCTTCTTGAAGTTAGTCATGATGATCCAAAAATATATAATTTAGTTACAATCAAAAATAAAAAATACCATAGAAACTAATCTATAATGATATATATATATATATATATAATTTTGAGGAAAACCATTTGATAATTTCATCAAATAAAAAAATCATATAATTAAACAAACTTTAACAAAAAATATTAATAATAAACAATGAAATTCATAAAAACAAATGAATTTATAACTAAAAAATAAATAATTTAACCAAAAAACTAAAAAAACTTACAAAAAATAGAGTTCGACAATGAAAAATTCATCTGGAATATATATTTACTCCCTTGAATTCTTTATGAGGGTGAATACTGTAAAAATGAATAAAATCGTTTTCAAAAAATGAACAAGAATAAAGAGCAAAATAAATCATGAACCTCAGTGTCACTCGACCTGAATAGGGTTACTGAGGACTAAATATTATCATATATCAATAAGCAAGGAAGTGGTACGAAAGGCTTATGGACAATGATCCTTAAAATATGAATAAAATTGAAGAAACTCAACTATAATAGTATTAAATATCATCATAGATCCTTCAGAGGCGACGAAGGTAGAGAGTATAAGGGGGTGTCAAAAACATGAATTAGGATTTCGTGTGTTATTTTTTTTTAAGTTCACTAAACATTGTTTTATTACAAAACCAATGTTAAAGATTTCCGATAAACTTTTTTTGTCTGTTTTTAAGAAAAACTATAGAAAACACCATTTTTTGTATCAGTTTTTATAAAAACTAATATGAAAATATTTATCTGATTTTTTCCTCTATTTTTCATAAAAAGGATGATAAAACACCTTACTATATATATTTTTTACATTTTTTATTCCTAAAATCGACATAAAAAACTTATAATTCAAACCCTTTTGGCATTTGTCTTTATAAAAATAGACGCAAAAAATGTTCTCATAATATTTTTAGCATCAGTTTTAAGAATAAATGATGCTAAAAAAGTTTTTGTGAAACCTATAGTGTCAGTTTATAGATAACCAATGTCATAAATTTGATGTTAAAGCCACCATTTCTACTAGTGAGGTCATCATTAGAAATAAAATTTATAAGTAAAAAAATATCACCATAATAAACAAAATAGGTAAAAATTTCATCACCATAATAAACAATGTATATGAATGGGACAAGACTATATTAAACTACACAAGATAACATGTTATCACCATAAATAAACAACATAAGTGAACATTTAATCACTATAAATAAAATTATTGTGAATGGGTTATCACCGATCAAAATTATAAACATGGGTGAGTATATTATTACCAAAAACATTAGTCTTTCTAGACCCCACCCCCTCACAAGGCTATAAAAATCCCAAATATCATACACATACACACACTTAGTCTAATCCTTCCTTCCATGAAAAAACTTAAGTTACCCCATAACCACCCATATGATAATTTCTAATCCATATAAACCACTAACTATACCAAAACTACATTATAAGGCTAACTCACCACTAGACTATCACCCACTCCAAATATCCATCATCAAGGTATAATTAATGATACCTATCAAGATCCAAAAACTCAATTAATATGAAGGGAACCACTTTTTAGTTCTCATTCCATTTCCCCATTTTGTAAAAGTGACATGGCCATTAGAGGTTGTGTAAATAAAATATATGGCTTGAAGGACCAATCATGGGTTATAAAATCCATAATAATGACCCATGATATATGGAAACCCAATATAGTTTAATATCTAGTAATTTTCACCCACCCACAATCATAAAAATTTCAAATAGTGAAAAAATACAAGAAAACATGGTGAAAATATGGAACACCCCCACCTCATACTAATGAGAGGCATTTCATCAAAAATCATTGAGTGATTAAAAATTAATTTATAGAATTTTTAATGCATGACATAAATCTAAAATTTTTGGATTTTATATAAAAATGTAAAAAGTATAATAGAAACCACTAATAAATAGAATACATTCATTAGAATTATTAATAGTGACTCAATGGGATACACAACACTTGATTCTGAGATCAGGTGGAGGAGATATCTCGCATGACTTAAATAAAATAAATAAAAGGACAGATCTAGTTTGTGTATCATAAAATGAGGGTGATGAACCATGTTATAATATTTTTTAATTAATTACTAAATTTAATAAAAAAATAAAAAATAAAAAGAAGGTCAGTGACCACCGAGTACCCAGTGCACCCCCAGGGAGTACCTGGTGGCAACTAGATACCCGACCAGAGGAAATAAAACATATAGTGGTCCTAATAGGGATAAATAACCCTTATTATTGTCCACTAGGTTCCTGATACTAGGTCATTAGGTACCTAGTTTTATTTCCTATATTTTAAATCATTTTACCACTAAGTCTATTGTAAAGACCTATGTTTTTCTAGACTCGAAATTTGAGAAATTTTTTTAATTTCTTCATTAAAATGATCACATGTGGTAAAATGGTAATTTTAACATAGAATATGATATTAGAAAATTTTTATAACCACTTCATTATTCCTGTAATTGTTTTTTTACCCTAGGATTGGAGTTTTGTGGAATTCTGAACCGTTTGAATTTTCATAGAATAATTAATATTTAATATTTAATGAATTAATTATCAATTTATTAAAAAAAGTTTGTTAAACTATATATTTTTAATTCAGAATAATAATGATATTTTATCTCTTATGTTGAGTCCAAAATAAGGGGTTTTTAGGTGGGTTATAAACTCATGTTGGGCACAGGGGTCGGGCCACGACGCCGTTTTATTTTTATTTTCATTTCTTTCTTTTATTTTTCATTTTTATTTTAGTCTCTCTCCCATAACTACTCTTGATCATATCTAAGTGGGACTCCTTAACCATAAAAAAGATAGTATAGGTATATTGAGATAAATAAAGGTGGTAAGGGAGGGAGGTACTTCCACAAAGCTTGCTAGGAGGAAAATCGTCGCACAATAGTAATAGATCGTGAAAATAGGAAGAGCATATATGGATTATTACCAAATTTAGTCTATGTTTTTCCCATAAACACCCATATATTTACTATTTTATTATCTTTGAGAACTATTATAACTATTTATGACCCCTTGAGGGTCGATCTATAGCATTTGGGGAGAAAAAATAGGGTTTCAGGCCGATTTGAGGGGTTTCTCGTTTGGAAATCCCAATCACATGGTTTGTAGTTTAGGAACACATGATATATATTATTCCTATTTAGGGATGGTGAAATTTTTATAATTACATTCCATGTATAGGGAATACATGTCGGGTACTGGTACTCTACTCTATAGTCGAGTACAAGGACAAACAACCAATGTAAGGGAACATGGCCTTGTAGAGTACACGGCCAAACCCTGTGTGGGTAACATGATATATAAAAGTATATGAATAAGTAAAATACATGGTAATTCCTTGTATGGTACATGGGTAGGTACCCTGTTTAGGTTAAACTCTCTATACCAAACCTACATGTTGTGTAATTGGGTTTTTCATGGCAAGTTCGGTTGAGGTACACACCCTTTTGGGGATTTGAGAGTACACACTGTATACTTGGGTATACATGTCGTGTATTTATATCATATTACCCTTTTTAGGGGTTTTCATGTTTTAAATATTGGATTCATAATTGGACACATTATTAGTCCTTTTTTTTCATCTTTATGATTATATCACAATTGTGAAACCCTTGAAGTGATATGATGACTCCTCAGTAGAGTTCCAAACTTTTTACTAAATGGAGAGGTTCTTTATCCAGTAATTGAATCAAGATATCTCCTAATAGTTAGACTCTTGATCTAAGGTGGGTCATGAGACATATCTTTATACTAGTATTCAAGTAATTTTCCTTTTGGGCTAAGAGGACTTATTATCTTTTGACCTAGAGGATCCTGTGTAGGATGCCTCTACCTTACTACTATTTCTAAGGGTACCTTTTGAGAAACCTTTACTTAAATTCTGACCTAGGGAATCCCTTTTAGGATACATTTACATATTTACACTTTCTAAGGATCCTATTTAGGATTTATTTGTCTTTGTATACCATTCAAGGATCCCATGTAAGATGCCTGATTTTACATTCTCTACTGAGGATCCTGAGTAGGATGCATTTGCTTATGTTTGACCTTAGAGGATCCCAAGGTGGATGATTTTGTTTATATATGGACTTAGAATATCACTATTATGATGCATCTCACGTATTTTGACTTATGGGACCCAGTGAGTGCCCCTATTTTTAACCGAACTAGAGCTAGTACATTTGGGGGTCGGGTTGAGATGGTAGCAAGTGTAACCTTAGAGTATGTGCCAAACTTTTAAGACCATGGGGATGTGGTAGTAGTGGTGGGTTTAAATTTTTGATCACCCATAATATTTTATTTATGCATTCACTTGAATATAGTTGATGCAACTATTAGTACCATAGGTGATTCCTGGTGGTTTTATGATGAGCCTGATGTGGTGCGACTTTATTTATTGGGATGTCCAGATGCATTTCATGGGATATGGATTCTGAGCCTATTGATTTCTATATTATTGGTATGACTAGATTTATATATTAGGATCTTACTTATGATCCCTTATTGATTTTTATAATATTTGGATGCCCAGACATATTCCCTAGGATCTGGATTTTGAGCCCTATAATTATGATACTCGGTCATGACATCTTTATGATTATGATGTTTAGTAATAAAATCCCTATTGATTATGATACTTGGGTGATGGGGATGATTATGAAATCACTAATCTATTATTTTATTTCACTATTAGACATGACACTCATTACCATTGATCTGACATATACTTGAAGGATGATTATGCCCACCTCAAGCGATACTCAGGATACTCCCTTGTGTCATGTTGGCACACCATTCCTACATTTCCTAGAATTACTTCTTGGGGATGGGGATATAGAGTCATTTATATGAATGGATTCCAAGTATGTACTTAGATATAGTGGGAATTCCTTTTATAGATCACCTAAGTTTCATCCTCTTAGGGATTATTGAGTCGTAATGTCTTTATTTCATATAGATCAGGACCTAGGATTCATACATTATATTTTAATTACATGGGTGAGTGGTATGGAATCCAAATTAGTGAACATTTATAGGATTTCATTTTATTACTTGGAAACCTTCATTATAGTTATTGGAGGTGAGTATGTGTAGCGACTTGGGGTTTTTCCCTATCAGACTTTGGAATATTTCTAAGAATATTTCTAAAGCTTAGCACTGAGTCAGTACAGGAATCTGAGGGACAATGAGACTCGACATAGTGATTTTAAAAATATTAAATATATTTCATCACTCATGAAAATATTCATTTTAAATATTAATAACTCATGATAAGAGTCTCATATTATATTTTTGATACTGTGGTTGAGTTCATAACATCTTTTTTACCCTAGGAATGATATAAACTTTGTTGGCACCAGGTGTCGGGTCAGTGGTGATTCTGGTCGGGGTATTAAATGGATATTAGATTTAATAAAATTAAAATAAATACCCCTCCCTGATTCCCCTTATGTGATGTAGGAGGTCAAACACCCCTCTTCCCCTCTTCCTCTCCCTTCGACCAAAAGATTAACCAAGGTTAAGAGGTGCCTTCAGGTGCTATTTTTTACACCAATCGTCACCAGATCGAGAATCAACACATCCTAGAAATCATTCTACACTCAAAGATTCATCCTTTTCACCCCGAGGTAGGTGGTTTTTCATTTCAGTCCCAATTCCCCATTTTAGGAATCATTCTAAGGTTTTAGATCCCTTATATTCTTGTTAGGGACCCCTTGAGGGTCGATCTATTTGTTTTAGGGTGAACGGAGGTGATCTGGGCCATTTATAGGGAAATCTCATCGAATTTTCTCATCTAAACGGTGTGTAAACTAGTCCCACATGTCGTGTGTTTTTTCCACTTGGGGAATATGAATTCTTAAGGTCTACATGTCATGTATTTACAGTTACACGCCATGTAGGGACCCTTGTCGTGTGGTCGGGGGAAACGACCAGGGTAATCATGTAATAGTACATCGCCGTGTAAAAGAACACAACCAAAGTACATAGACACGGGGTCCAGTACACAGGATCAGGTGAACCACATGACCAAGTGTCCATATAACTTGAACACACCATGTATTATGGGATGCACGACATGTAAGGGGCATGGATATCCAGGCTGTGTGAAGGAGAAACATGGCCAGGGGCCGAGTGAAGCGGGACACAGTGTGTACTATCTCTACATGCTATGTATGTCTACATGGCTTGAAAAAGCATGTGGAAGTAATACCATCTAGGTTTTTGGGTGGGTTCATACATCAAGTGGACCCCTTTACATGTCTTGGACTCTTTGAGGGTCTTCTTAATATCTCCTTCCTCAGGTTTCTCCTCTATCATATCTCGGATTCAGGACCACAAGTAGCCTATCCTGAGTAGTTTTTCATGTATAATGTGATGGGGGACTCTATTCAGACCTAGGAGGTATGTTGTGCAAGAGAAGTTATGTGGTTCATTTAGGTTATCCACGCCTTGAATAGATGGGTTGAGTGGGTCCCCCTAGTCCTTATTCGTGATGTTTAGACTAGATGTTTTTATTGGTTCCCCCAGGTCATTATTGGTGAAATTTCGACTGATATGGTTGAGTGTGTCCCCATGGTCTTTTCAAAACAAGGGTTTTCGGTATCACATCCCCTTCACTAGATTGTGACCCCTCTTTGGTTAATTTTCATACATGCAGTATAATAAATTCCCCTACTTTCTAGAGTGAATTGTCTCAGTATGCTTTGATAGAAGACTCATTGGATTTGGAGCGTGTGTCACCCTAAGAGGTTTGGCACAACCCACACATCCTTATGTTTTCCTTAGTAGGTTACTTAGAATCAGTGTGACCAATATTTACTGAGGAATAAATACTCTACCCAAGATGATTGTTCCAGTAGGGGAGGGATACCCTAGTGAGCACTAGTCATAGACCCTCTATCTGTGTATCGAGATTTGATTCATTCTTCTACTATCTATCATGATGTTTTCCTCAGTGGAGTTCTTGGAATCATTGTGACCAACTCTACATGGGCGTTGATCCTCTTCTAGGCAAGTTTTTCCAGATTTGGGTTGTTGTGCGATGCCCCTCTCTATGTTCGGTGCTTTTGGACAGGGGTTTAGTGTCCCCCAGCGGACCCTAGGTTGGATCCCCTACCTAAGGAGTTAGAGATAGTTAAGTCATTATGTGACTTCTTCTGTGGTGTTTTCTGTCGAGAGTTCCCTCACGGATAGGCATCGTGAGGGTTGGTCGAGTTGTGTCGTAATCACACTTTCCTAAAAGAGTGACATCTCTCGATTGAGTGTCTATGGGTATGGTGAGTTTGGGTCATCAACTATGATTTTTCAATGCTTGTCCCTCTTGTTCAGCGTGCCTTTAGGGATGACTAGAATCTTGGTGTGGGGGATATACTGTAGGTATTCCACATTTGAGCCTCGAGTTAGAGCATGTTGATGTCTATGAGGTCGAATCCTCATGAGACCATTGTGAGTGTTGCGTTGGAATATCGAATTGGTTTTTGTGAGAAATCCATGGTTAGGGCCATGAGACTTGGAGTCAGAGATGAGTATATCTAGGTATGTTTTGGGAGTCCCTATGGTGTATTTCATTTCATTGATATGTCTGGGGTCTCAAGATGACTAGTCATGTTTAGCTTAGGATGGTCTCGAGATGGAGTTTCTCTCTTATTTGGGTTCCCTTAGGTTGGGTTGAGTTAACCGATATATATTAGTTTCTCCCTTTTCAGTTTGGGTTTTTGGGGTGCCTATTGAGTATTTTTATACTCTCCCCTACACAGGCTTTACTAAAATGTGTTGTGTCTTGTGAAGACCAGATATCCTTCGATGGAGTCCTAGTCGTACCCTATTCATGTGGAGCATAGTAGCTGGACTGACTAGGATTTTTCTGGAGTCGTACTGTGGAGCTTAATAGTGGGAGTTTGATAGTGACCCCCTCTATCTGAGTAGGTCATATGATTTTGCAATTTTCTTTTTGGTGGTCATGTATTTTTTCCCTTTTCTACTTATGTTGTACTCTAATTTGGATAGATGTATGCATACATTTTAGTTTAGAGTTTATATATATATACACACTATTTCATGGAGGTGTATGTGTGTGCATGCATACAGTTACCTTAGGCTAAGGCATACCATGTGTTTTATAGCCCACTTAGTGCTAGTTTCCAAGCCCTGGCCTATTGGAGGTGGGATAGGGGAGTCATGACTCAAGCCCCATTGGGTCGGTTCATGACAATGTGGTATCCGAGCTGGTTGGCTCCACTTTGGTACTGTAGCTGTGATCTTGGTTTGTGTTGAATAATATCAGTGTTAAGATGTTTAGAGTTAAAATTTCATGATAGGGACTCTAATGTTGGTACTGGTTTCCTATGTATCCATTCACTAGGAATCTGATAACCTTCCTTTATACTCGGTACAGTAGGACACTAGTTTTAGGGAAATAATGGAACATGCGTCATATAGGACTAGGTTTTGGGTTTTTCTTATCCCTATTGAGTAATAAACCTAGATATGCTCTCTGATCATGGTGCGTCTTGTATTTGTTTCAGGATGTTTCCATGATGACAACCTTCAAGGTTTCCATCGACTGGTTTAGAGTACGACCTGATGAGTGATGAGGTCACCTTGTTGGGGCCCAGTCACGAGGTAGGTTCTTCTCTATCTGTGTAGCCGGTGGAGCCACTACCCGTCAAACAGTGCATATAACCTCCTCCAAGAGTTTAGGTGGATGAAGTCTATTAGACTTATCCATGTATGGCTATGTTGTTTTTGGATTCCAAAGTGATGGGGGGTTCCCATACTGCAAGATTTAGATAAGGATATCGCCCGATGTCCATGTCGAGGAGAACCTATAGTTAACACCTGTGCAATGTAGAATACACCGTAATTTTTGGAGGTATATCCATGCCCAGTCACAGAAACATGGGTTTTTCATGGGGGAGCCATTCCACGGTTTTGGTCAGTAGTAGGATAGGTGCCACTACACTTGTGACGACTGGGGGCATCTTGGGAGAGATTGTCTAACTCGATATGTTGTTGGGGGAGGGAAAGGTGATGTATTGTAGAGACCCAATCTTGACATACATGGACATTAAATTTCTTTTTCGGAACACTTAATACAAGACATAAACAAAATCCCAAATACTATATTATTTTAGTGTCTTTGGAAACTCAGAACATAATCTTCTAATCATGATGAAAGATCTTCAACATATCCCATAATGATCTTCCCCTTTTTGTTTTCCTACCTAAAAAATTTCATTATATCCTATAGAAATGTAAACATAGAAAGGGTGAGCTCAAATGCTCAGTAAGGGTAAACCCAGAGAACATAAAACAAACCATAAACATTTGAATGTAAAAACCTGAACATAAAGTCAAACATCAAAATCTTGAGTCCTGAAATAAATCGTGGCAGTACGTAAGTCATAGATCATAAAAGAACATTAACCATGATATAATAGCATGGGAATAAAACATGGAATTTTGGAAAACCATTAATCACATAATATGATTTCCATAGTATCCAAGGCATTGCTTCCAAGACCATCATAGGGGACAAATTATGTTATTGAACTGGGTTTACTTTCCATTCCAGCCCTGTATTACGGAACTGGAATTACATGTTGTTCCAGCCATTTTTATCTCATGAGATATAAATCTTTCCCAAATAAATTGCAGGGAGATATAGGTACCACCCATCTCATAATGAAATTATTCTTTCATGTTCCAAAAAACCTAAAAACATTCACTATAGCATAACCCATGAAATAAAATGGGTTTCTTTAACATCATTTCATCATAACATAATCCATATAAGATAAATGGATTTCATAAAAATAATTCCATAAAAAAACACAATCAAATAAAATTAATAATAGGGATAGAAACATAATCCTCTATAATCTTAGATGGAAAATAATTTTGATAAAACACTTGAACTTATTCCCCGAGGAAAATATCCTTTCTTTTTGGAAATGTTTTCTCTGCATAAAATGCCACACAATTTTAAAATAAAATAATTCCATTAAAAATAAACGTGAAACTATGTAGAGAAATATTCATGGAAATTAGGTGTCATGAAAGCGTAAAAATCTGTTCATACCGTATAAGTTAAAAAAACATTCTCCTTGTACTTTTACCAGAAAAGTCAAAAGTACCTCATATGGTAAATAAAAGAAATATTCCTTCCATCCATACCACATAGTAAAAGTAAAAAATGAGGAAAAATGAATTTAAACATACATGGAATAATATTAAACATTTTATGAATAAATTTTTATAAAACATGGACATGGATGATAAATATAACCCCAGTAAATACTTATGTATAAACAATCTCGGATAAAAATGAGATTGAAATTTTTTCCATTACCTTAGGTCTGATTTCTTCCATATGTGCCTAAAACTCTTATATAGTGGGTTTAAATATATTATTAACTTGTAACATAACCATAATAATATTTATGATATCATATATGATTCACTTATGACTTTATATTTCCCGTTCATTTGTCAATTCCATGTCAAAGCAATGTTTTGGGTAACAATCGTTTCATTTATCGCATGTGTTTGGAATTTTTGTTCTTTATATGATTAATTAAATCATGACTTAATTACTTTAAGAATGTAAAAAATTATTTATATATCATATATATTCCACACACATATATATATATAATAAATCGATAAATGGAATGAAATACATTGTTCATAGAGGCGGTAGGCCGTACGTACGCATGAACACTATTTTCATTTCCTTATTAAATTGAATGGAAGTAAGTAAATTACACACACACACACATATATATATATATACATAAATATAGTAGTATTATTATTTCATATATTTCATGATTATTTATTATATATACTAGATAATAAATCTTGAATGGTTAACATGGAGATTGAATCTCATCGTGTCCTGGAGACGGTAAGTCGTACGTACGGACGAGCGATGATATCGTTTCCATAGTTGTTGAATGGTATTTAATTGAATGGTCTATAATATCTCAGAATTAGTATCATGTTATAACAATCATATATAGTTATTATTTCCACCATTATATCCATCCAAGTAAGGTGGTGGTGAAAAACAGATTACACCACGACATGGAGACAATAATTCGTATGTACACACCTGCGATGATTTCATTTTTCGTAGGATGGATAGAAGGTGAAATAGGGTTGTTTAATATTTATAATAATATATCATTATATGAGTTATACTGATATTATTACTTTATAATGAAACAAGTAAATAAGAGTAAGTAGATGAAGAAATAAATTTGAAAGGATCGGTAGAAGAGATTACCTCTTCCTCGACGGGCCTCCTTTAAACTTCCTCTTAGGGCACTAGTGTTGGTCTTTTGAGAATACGAGAACCTCTAGAATGTAATTTTTTATGTTTATAAGAGAGATGGGAAGAGTTTTTCTGAACTTGAAGACTCAACATGGATTGAAGAGGAGAGGGAGGAGGTTCCCTTTTATAAGAGAGGAGAGGGGCACTTTAGGAAAGTTCAAAAATATTAATTTATTATAAATTAAATTTATATATAAAATGGTCCAAAACTTATTTAATTATAACATAAGATTATTCTTGTTTGAATACCAATCAAACTATAATTGTTTAAAAGTTTTTAATATTTTTTTATCCTTATCTTTTTGGTTTTACCCTTATTTTACCCTTTTTAATCTTACAGTGATATTATGTTTTTTAGACATTGTGGGTTAATATAATTACCATATAATGTCAAAAGACCCAAAAAAGTTATTTATGACATATTTAGAATTACAGTAACCATTTTTCTGAATCTTATAATTTTAAGAATTTAATATCATTTAATAAAGTTTTTTATGTTTTAAGTTATGAATTGTGTCAATTTTGGACACTCTTAATATTGGACTTTTTAAAAATTCACAACAACCTTATTTATTTGAAAATAATACATTAACCCAAATATAATAAGTTAATATCATCCAATTTTTTTTCTGACATCAAAATAATAAAATTAATTTTTTTTAATATTTATAAATTCATTTATTTGAATCCATTATTAATGAAGCAATCACTGCATCATCCATGTGTTATAATTAAATTTATTTATTTAATGTCAAATAATTAAAAATAAAATATTATGAAGTATAAAATAATTTATCATTCTAGTGACAATTTATAGTCTAAGATATCACTTATATAAACCCATATAAATTTTTTTTACTAAAATATATATGTTTAGGTTATATTTTTCTTAACATTAAATTAAAAGCAATTAAATGTCATTTTTAGTTACAAGTGGCTCCATGGGGTCCCAAAATCGACCCAAGGATTCCAATGGTAGGACATGTATAATCCAATTGGGTTAGGACATGTGTTAGAGTAATTATAATATTATTTTTTACCCTTTTTACTAGATTTACCCTTTAACCATCGTAAATAAAATATTTACTGAAGTTACTATTGATAATGTCTAAAAATAAAAGTTAAATATTTACACAATTTGGACCTCATGATTATAAATATTGAATCCAATTTTCCAAATTCAAAATAAAGAAGTTGTAGTAAATAATTAAAAATTAATCCCCTTGTTGAAAAAATAGGTTTTAAAAGTTAAAACATTGCAAAAGATTGAAATTTTTTTACCTATGAATTCAATGTAAAATTAATTATAATGACATAAGATATATTAAATGGTAAAAATATATTTTATTTATACTTTAAAACCAATAAATATTATAATTTAACCAAATGAATTATCTTGATGAAAAAAGTCTCTTTTAATTAAAATTTATTGTATTTTTACTATTTATCAAAATATGAAAGTTATCAGAATAATATCTAAAATTTATAAAAAGTAAATTTTAATATCCTAATTCCAAATAATAAGTTTTATTTCTCAAATATAAATTATAAAAATGTCAAAAAAAATATATTGAAAATGTGTGTGCCATCAAAAGGCGGTAAAATTGCATTTAAAAAAATACTTCTTTTATCCGAAAAATTGATATTTTCTCATATTGTGTTATAGAAAATGTGTAGGTTGAATGAAAATGATATATAATTCAAAATTGGGTTAATAATATTCATAATGGCTTGTTTATATCCCATTAAATAATAATATATCGTTTTTTAGTGAAACTCGGTATTGCGTACCATGCAAGCTATCGAGGAAGGTCGCTCTTGCATGTAACGCATGCCATGTCATTGTTGCATGTAGTGAAAGATTCCTTTGGTCTTGCGTATAACATAATCCAAACTTATTTCATTTATACACTGAAAAAAATCTATACTCAGTGTTGTGTGAAATGAATTCTATCAAAAGAACTTGAAATTGTGTGCAACACAAGCCATGTATAGTGTTGCGTATACTGTAAGATAATACGATGTTGCATGTAGTGAAATATAATATTGGTGTAGTGTACAACAGAATACATAAATGAAGTTAAACGAATCTATGTCATAAAATCTTGGGGTGTTACATTCTACCCCCCTTAAAATGATTTTTTCCTTCGAAATTCATCGGGGTTATAAATGGTTTTATACTTGAAAGTTTCTTTCATGGAAACCCACATCGTAAAAAGGAATACTAAGACATCATTTTAAAAAGGAAAGTTAGAAACATAATGTTTACTCATGTTAAATCATCATTAGGTTTCCATATAAGAGAACATAGGTGGTAAGTGAAAATATATTTATGGAAGATAAATCTAACCATCATGTTCTGATAGATAGTGATGGAGAATAAGGTTTGGAGAAGGTTATCTACCATAAATCCAAAACTCTGTGATGATTTAAGGGACCATCTAATTTTTCTGATAATAAGGTACTAGGATAACATTTTTGGTTTTCAATATCCTTTCCCTAAATTTGAAGAATTTTTCATAATAATAAATACTTACTTGATTTTGGTACAATTTTACCTTTTTTCATTCCTTGAACGATTTCCATTAAATCTCTTATTTAAAGAAATGAAGTCGAATTTTTCATTCTTGAAGTGTTATTAGATCATACGATATTATGATAGGTCATTCCATCCGTCTCTATCACACAAATGTTAGCACAAGTTATTAAATATACATAAGTCCACCTATGGTGAGATTAATCGTATATAGTTCCAAAAATGGACTTAAACTTCATCTATCATACTGATTAATAAAATAAAACAAATTTTTACTAACCAAGAACTTCCTGTTAGCCAGTGGTAGGTGATAAAGGTTTGTCAGACTTTGGTTGTGGGTTTGATTCCTGCAGCCTTGTCCGACACGACGGGTTGTCACCCGTCTTGCGGGTTGTCCTTTTTTTTAAAAAACTATACTATTATAACATTATAGAAATAATATAAAAAATGTTTTAACCTTAAACAATACTTTCTGATGTCCAACATAATCCATTCCAACCTTTAGGCTTATCCAAAATAATTCTTCCCAATCTCACAGTCTAAAGAAAACAATTACCGGAATGGTCGTATAACAAGCATGTGAATACCATCATTTATTCCCCCATATATCATAAGATATATCTAGTTCGTTATATTCTAAACATTTGAATGACTTCATCATGAATTCTATCATGTCATGGTAATATCCTAAATTACCATATATCTTTATTGAAAACATGAATGTTTCCTTATTCCAAAACTTATTAGATATATTCCTTAGGTCCTGAAAATTTGTATACTTCATCCATGACTACATAACCCACATTTCATAAAATCCTTAACTAGTTCCAAGGTAACTAATATCATCCAACATATCTTTATAAAAATATCAATATCTCAACATCATGCTCATATTAAGGGTTATCCTTCCCTTATTCATGTGTTTCTTAGGAATATCACCTTTTCATTAAATCACTTTTGTTATCTATTATAACTATTTAATATATTCTTGAAAATACTTAGCAAGAAACATAAACCAAAAACACTTATATAATTCACCATTCATAATTCCTGGATTAAAATAAATAAATAATTCAATCCTTCCACTTTAATGGTAGGCATGAAATAATTCTTTCCTTGTATTAGAAGTAGATTCTTATTTCTATGCATTGAGTTGGGTAATGTCCACATTTTCCACAGATGAGACATTGAACTCACTAACATCTAGTAACACTATGAACATTTTTTCCACAGAGATAACATCTTCCCATCCATTTGAGGTATTCCTCAAGGTTCTTTTTCCATTCTTCTTGATATGTTGGAAGCTTAATCTTCTTTACTCTATGTTCCACACTGTGGGAACATGCATGAAACTCCATCTTCCTCTTATTTGATGACTTAGGAATACCACTATATTTCACCTTGTTAATAATATATCATTATTACCAATTCTTCATAATCAAAATATCATTCACTCTAGTCATTACACAATTTCGTTTCTCACAGTCACCAATTTTTTCATAAGATTCAATGTTTACCCAATATCTTCTAGTTCCCTCTATTGACTAAAACACAAAAAGAATAGTGTGAGAGGAAAAAATCATTATAAGAAAAAAAAACCAATGAAGGGGGAGTACTTTCAATCTCTAATATCTTAGGTTTAATCCTAGTTTATTCATGATCGTTATCATCATTCTAGGACTTTAGCCTACACTTATACTTAACCTTAGGGACATCCCTAGACAAACCATAGAAATATCTATAGGGATCTCACTAAAGTTTTTGCATCCCAGTTTCCAAAGGTTAACTAAACCTTTGCTCTGGTACCAAATATAGAGACCCAAGATTGACGTACATAGACATTACATTTCTTTTTTAGAATACTTAATACATGAAAAAACAAAATCCCAAAGACCGTTTTTGTTTAGTGTCTTTGGAAACTTGGAACATAATCTTCTAATAATGGTGAAAGATATTCAACATCTCCCATAAAGATCTTCCCATTTTTTCCATCTAAAACCTTTATTTATATCCTGGAGAAAAGAAAACATAGAAAGCGTGAGCTCAAATTCTCAGTAAGTAAAAACATGGAGAACATAAAACAAACCATAAACATTTGAACGTAAAAACATGAACATAAAGTTTAAACATCAAAATCTTGAGTCGTAAAATAATTCTTGGTAGTACGTAAGTCATAGATCATAAAAGAACATTAACCATGATAGAATATCATTGGAATAAAACATAGAATTATGAAAAACTATTAAGAACATAATATTATTTACATAATAGTCAAGGTATTTCTTCCAAGACCATCATAGTGGACAAAGTCCATTACTGAACCAGGTTTACTTGTCATTTCTGCCCAGTATTACAAAACCGGATTTACATGTCGTTATAACCATGTCTATCTCATGAGATATAAATATTTACCCAATGACTTGGTGGTAGATATAGGTCCCATATATCTCATAATTAAATCATTCTTTTATGTTCCACAAAACATAAAAACATTCACCATATCACAACCCATGAAATAAAATGTTCTTCTTTAACATCATTTCATCATATCATAATCCATATAACATAAATGGATTTCATAAAAAATAATTCCATAAATAACACAATCAAATCAAAGTACAAATAGGGATAGAAACATAAACCTCTATCATCTTATATGGAAAATTATTTTGATAAAACACTTAATCTTAATTCATTAGCAAAATATATTTTCTTTTTTGAAAATGTTTTCTCTTCATAAAATACCACACAATTTCAAAATAAAATAATTTCATTGAAAATAAACTTAAAACCATGTATAGAAAGCTTCATGGAAATAAGGAGTCATGAAAGTGTAAAAATACATTCATTCCATATATGTTAAAAAACATTCTCCTCATAATTTTATCAGAAAAGTGAAAAGTACCACATATGGTAAACAAAAGAAATATTACATCCATCCATACCATGTAGAAAAAGTCAAAAATGGGTAAAAATGACTTTAAACATACATGGAATAATAATAAACATTTTCTGAAAACATTTTTAGAAAACATTGACATGGATGATAAATATAACCCCAGTAAAAACTTACGTATAAGCAATCTTAGATAAAAATGAGATTGAAAATTTTTCTATTACCTTAGGTCTGATTTCTTCCAAATGTGTCCGAAACTCTTGTATAATGGGTTTAAAAATATTACTAACTTGTAACAAAATTATAATAATATTTATGATATCATATATGATTCACTTATGACTATATTACCCATTCATTTGTCAATTCCATGTTAAAGCAACATTTTGGGTAATAATCGTTTCATTTATCGTAGGTGTTTGGACTTTTTATTCTTCATATTATTAATTAGATCATGATTTAATTACCTAAAGAATTTAAAACATGGTTTATATATCATATATATTCCATATATATATATATATATAATATAAGGATAAATGGAATGGAATACACCGTTCATGGAGACGGTAGGCCGTACATACGCATGAACGCTATTTTCATTCCCTTATTAAATGGAACATAAGTAAGTAAATCACACACACACACAAATATATATATATATATAAATCCAGTAGCATTATTATGTCATATATTTGATTATTATTTATTATATATACTTTATAATCATTCTTGAATGGTTAACATGGAGAATGAATTTCATCGCGTCATGAAGATGTTAAGCCCTACGTACGGACGAGTGACGATATCATTCCCATATTTGTTTAATGGTATTGATGTTAATGGTGTATAACAACTCAGAATTAGTATAATGTTATAATAATCATATATAGTTATTATTTCGTCCATTATAAACATCCAAGTACGGTGGTGGTGAAAAACATATTACACCACGACATGGAAACAGTAATCTGTACGTACACACGTGTGATGATTTCATTTTTCATAGGATGGATAGAAGGTGAAATAGGATTGTTCAATATTTATAATAACATATAACTATATGTGTTATAGTTATGTTATTACTTTATAATGAAACAAGTAAATAATAGGAAGTAGAAGAAGAAATAGATTTGAAAGCATTGGTAGAAGAGATTACCTCTTCCTCGACATGCCTCCTATAAACTTCCTCTTAGAGCACTAGCGTTAGTCTTTTGATAAGACCAGAACCTCTAGAATGTAATTATGTAAGTTTATAATATATATGGTCAGATATTGGATGATATTGGAGGCTCAAAATGGAGTGAAAAGGAGAGAGAGGAGGTGCCCTTTTATAAGAGAGGAGAGGGGCACTTTAGGAAAGTTTAAAAATATTAATTTATTATAAATTAAATTTCAATTTAAAATGGTCCAAAACTTATTTAATTATAATATAATACGATTTTGGTTTAATACCCATCATCTAATTATTTTTTGATATGTTTTGAATATTTTTTTATCCTTATCTTTTTTGTTTTACCCTTATTTTACCCTTTTTAATCTTAATGTGATATCATGTTATTTACACATTGTGGGTTAATGTAATTACCATATAATGTCAAACGACCCAAAAAAATTTATTTATGAAATATTTGGAATTATATAAACCTTTTTTTCAAATAACAGATTTTTAGGAATTTATTATCTTTTAATAAACTATTTTATGTTCTAAGTTATGAATTGTGTCAATTTTTGACACTATTCATACTTGAATTTTTAAAAATTCATAAAAACATGATTGTTTCTAAAATAATGCATTAAACCAAATATAATATGTCAATATCGTCCATAAAATTCTTTGATGATATAAAAATAACCAAATTACAATTGTTTTAATATTTATAAATTCATTTATCTGAGTCCTTTATTAATGAAGAAATCACTACATCATCATTGTGTCATAATTAAATTTATTTATTTAATGTCCAAAAATTACAAATAAAATATAATGATGTATAAAATCTTTTTATTTTTCTAATTAATATTTATAGTCAAAGATATCACTTATATAACCCCATATAAAAACTGTTTTAGTTAAAGATATATGTTTAGGTTATATTTTCCTTAACATTTAATTAAAAGTAAATAAATGTTATTTTCACTTAAAAGTGGCTTAATTGGGTCCCAAAATTGACCCAAGGATGACCATTGTCGTAAATTTGTCATCCAATAGTGTTAGTACATGTGTTAGGGTAATTATAATATTATTTTTTACCCTTATTTACCATTTTTACCCTTTAACCATGGTAAATAAAATTTTTACTGCAGTTACTATTCATAATGTTTAAAAATAAAAGTTACCTATTTACACATTTTCTACCTAATGATTCGAAATATGGAATCCATTTTTTCAAATTCAAAACACAGAATTTGGAGTAATTCAAAATCAATCCCATTGTTGAGAAAATGAGTTTTAAAAGTTAAAACATTGCAAAAGATTGAAATGTTTTTACCTATGAATTCGATGTAAAATTAATGATAATTACATAAATTATATTAAATGGTAAAAATGTATTCAATTTATACTTTAAACCCATTAAATATTATAATTTATCCATAAAAATTATCTCGATGAAAAAATTTGTTTTCAATTAAAATTTAGCATATTTTTAATATTAATCAAAATATGAAAGTTGTGAGAAAAATATCAAAAATTATCCAAAGTAAATTTTCATATCCTTATTCCAAATAAGAAGTTTAATTTGTAAAATTAAACTTATAAACATGTCAAAAACTATATTTAAAATGGGTGCGCCATCAAAAGGCTGTAAATCTGCAATTTTTTTTAAAAAATAATTATTTTGTCTAAAAATTGATTTTTTTTATCATATCGTGTTCAAGAAAATGTGTAGGATGAATACCAATGATAAAAAACTCAAAAGTTTGTAATAAGTTTCATAAAAACTTGTTTATATCCCATTAAAGAAAATATATCTTTGTTTAGTGAAACTCAGTATTGCGTACCACACAAGCTATCGAGGAAGGTTGCTCTTACGTGTAACACATGCCATTTCAGTGTTGTGTGGAGTGAAAGATTCCTTTTGTGTTATGTATAACACAATCTAAACTTATTTCATTTATAAGTTGAACAAAATCTATACTCAGTGTTGTGTGAAATGAATTCTTTCAAAAGAACTTGAAATTGTGTGAAACACAGGCCAAAATTAGTGTTGCATATACTGCAAGATTATACAATGTTTCATATAGAACAAGATAATCTTGGTGTATCGTACAACACAAGAAATCAAAGAAGTTAAAAGAATTTTTGTCATAAAATCTCGGGGTGTTACATGGACCACCTTGGTAGTGGTAGTATTTTTTTTTGAGGTTTGTCAAGTAGCTGATGAGACATTGGATCCAGAGCTTTAGGTGTTGGTTAGTGATTTATATTACCATCACCAACCCTAGGTGGTCCAGGCCAGGATCAGGGAGTTGGTGTAAAGGGACTTGAGCGGTTGGAGGCATTAGAGGGTGATGAACCATAGCCTCTAGATGAATTGAGGTATTCTTAATGTCCTTCTTACTTTATGTAGTAGGATAGTTAGATATTTATTAGAGGTAATCTTTCTTTTTCATTACTTTCTTTTTGTTTTCATTCGGGAAAACACAGGGTGTGGTGGAGCCATGTGTTGGTGTTTCTATTTGTCACTTCAAATGTACGAAGAAGAGGAATCCTTCCCCCACTGAGATGTGTTTTTGTGAAATGATGAAAATTGTTCGGGTGAGTTAGTGTCATCCAAAGCAGGCAGTATCGAGGTGTGGTGGATGAGACCCTTAGACTTGTGTGTTCAGATCATTTGTGTTAGGGTGGTTGTTAGTCGGAGGGCCTGGTAAGACCCTTGGTGAGCATTTGGGTAGGCCTTTTTTGTTCATGTGTACCCTCATGTGTTCATTGTCAACTTGTACATAAAACACTCGAGGTGGTTGTGGTGTGGTTTGAAGTGGATTCAGAGTCACCAGAATGATGGACACTTCCCCCCACTAATATTCATCCTTGAGACACAAATATAAAGTCATGTTGGTGAGTTAGTGTTTCCCAAAGCGGATAGTATCGAGGTTTGGTGGATGAGTTCTTTGACCCGTGATTTTGAGGAATGTTTTATGTGTTGTATATAGTTTCATAATTGCTAGTAATTCCTGGTGTGTGTACTTAGGAAAACCTATTTGTTGTCCGAGTGGTGGATGTATTCTTGTTGTGGTTTTTTTGTGAGGTCTTGTGTGATGGGATATCCAGTGGGTTTGTTATCAATGTACTTTACTTTAGGTGTGGAGTGTATCAACCTTCTGAGTTTTGGTGTTGACACCAGTCATGTGGAGGGACGGGGTGCTAAGGTGGTCTCATTCTCTTAGCATCCTGTTGGTGTTGGAACAGACCATTCGGAGCTGGTCGCGGTATGTTGGGGCTTGTTCGGGTTAGTTTTAGACTAACAATGGTGTCCATGGTTTTTTGACGATTAGATATTGTGTTCAGTTGGTTCCCACTCCTTTTTTACTGGTATGGGTTGGTGAGGTGCTATTTTTTTAGACCCTCTTATAACTCATGTGGTAGGATTTGAGTGTTTTCCCACCTTTCGTAGCCAGGGAAACTTGTGCCGCTTATTTCACAATGTTAACCTAGTGGTAGCTGGGTGGTCTGTGGTTGTGCTTGAATGATTCCCTGCGTGCATTCTTATGGGAAGAATGGGAACCCTTAGTGGTATTTGAGGTGGTTTGTGGTGTTATGTTTCCTCTTGGTGCATGTTTGTTACCGCACAAGAACCTAAGGGGAGCTCTCTGGTGTTGGAGTCCCAGTGGAAATCTCAGGTCCTTTCCCATGTTCCTAGGCTTTCTCTTTTCATGGATGAAAATACTTAATATGGTGAGGATGTAGCAACTTGGGTTTTGGACCTATCAGACTTTGGAATATTTCTATGAATATTTCCGAATCCAGGAACTGAGTCGACATAGGAATCTAAGGGTCGGTGAGCCTCGACACAGTGATTTTAAAAATAATAAAAATATTTTATCACCCATGTGTAGTTTCATTTGAAATGTGAATAACTCTTAAGTGGAGTATCGGATCAAATTTATGGGACCACATTTGAGTTTAGAACATTGTTTTTACCCTAGGAGTGATCTAAACTTTTTCAACATCGAGTTCTGGGGTAGAAGGTGAGTCGGGAAAAGGTGTTATGTGGATATTTGTTTTAATAAAATTAAAAAATACCCCTTCCCTCTTCCCCTTGTGCGACGCAGGGGGCTAAAGCCCCCTCTTCCTATCCCTTGAACTAATAGATTAAACAAGGTGAGGAGGTGCCTCTAGGTGCCATTTTTTATATTGATTGTCGCCAGATTGAGAATTAGTGCATCTCGGGCATCGTTCTGCACTTGAAGCTTCGGTGTTTAACCTTTATGTAGGCGGTTTTTCATTTTATTCCCAATTTAGATTTTTATGCATCGTTCTAAGGTTTTAGTGACATTAGATTATTGATAAAGGCCCCTTAAGGGTTGATCTATGTGTTTCGGGGTGAATGGGGGTGATCTGGGATGTTTTCAGTGAAATATCATCGGATTTTCCCATCAATAAACTGTGAAAACTAGTCCTACACACCATGTGTTCTTCCCGTTTGGAGAATATGAAGTTTCCATGTCTATACGCCCTATATTTGGTTATATACATCATGTAGGGAACCTTTTCATGTGGTTGGGGTAAATGGACAGGGTAACCATGTAATAATACACACTCGTTTAAAAGAACATGACCAAAGTACATGGACACAGGGTCTGATACACAGGATCAGGTGAACTACACAGCCAGGTGTCCATATAACCCGAACACACCATGTAGTATGGGATGCACGACGTTTAAGGTACGCGGTCGGTCGGGTCATATGAAGGAGAAACATGGAAAGGGGTTGGGTGAAGTGGGACATGGCGTGTATGATATCTACATGTCGTGTATGTCTACATGGGTTGACAAACCATGTGTAAGGGATACACGACTAGGTGCTTTGGTAGGATCACATGCTGTGTGGACCCCTTTACATGTCGTGTACTCCTTGAGGGTCTTCTTAAGATCTTCCTCCACCCATATCTCCTCATTTTTAGCTTACATTAAGGTCCACAATTAGCATACCCTGAGTAGTTTTCCATGTAGAATGCAATAGTGTCATTGATTTAGGCCTAATGCAAGCGAAGTTGTGTGGGTCATTTGGGTTAGAGACACCTTGACTGAAAGGGTTGAGTGTCCCCACTGGTCATTGTACATGATATTTAGACTGTTAGGGTTGATTAGGTCCCCCTGGTATCCATTGGGGATGTGTCTATAAGAAGGGTTGAGTGATTCCCCCTGGTCCTTTTTCTACGAGGGTTTTCAGTATCACATCCCCTTCACCAGACAATGACCCCTATTCGGCAGCTTTTTGTACGTGTAGTGTGGTCGATTCCCCACTTTCTGGAGTGAGTTGTCTCATTCATCTTTGACAACATACTTAGTGTATTTTGAGAATGTGTCGCCCCAAGAGGCCCATCGCGACCCACACATCCTTACATTTTCCCAGGTAGGGTACTTGGAATCAGTGTGGCCAATATTTACTCGAGCATCGATCCTATACCTAGGATGATTGTTCCATTTGGGGATGGATCCCCTAGTGAGCCCTAGTGATATACCCTCTATCTATGTATTGATATTTGATTCTTCCTTTTATAATCTATCGTGACATTTTAATCAGCGGATTTCTTGGAATTGGCATTACCAACTCTACACGGGATTTATCCCATGATAGGTGTGATATTCCAGATTCAGGTTGTTACGCAATAATCCTTTTTGTGTTCAGTGTTTCCAAATTGGGTTTTAGTGTCCCCCAATGGACCCTAGGTGGGATCCCCTACCCTAAGAGTAGAAGATAGTTGAGTCACTCTGTAACTTCTTCTGTGGCATTATCCATCGAGCATTACCTTGCGGACATGCACCACGAGGGTTGAACGAGTCGTACTGTTAGTTCAATTTACCGAGAGAGTGACATCTCTTGGTTTAGTGCCTTTGGGTATGGATAGGTTGGCTCATCGACTATGATTTATCTATGCTTTTCCCCTCTCTTTCAAGATTACATCAGGGATATCTAGAATCTTGGTGTGTGCGCTCTGAAGCAGTGATTCTACCTTCGAACCTCGAGTAGGAGCAGTATGATGTCTATGAGGTTGAAATCTCATGATACAGTTGAGAGTGTTGTGTTGGAATATCAAGTTGGTTGTTGTGAGCAGTCCATGGTCATGTCCATGAGACTTTGGAGTCGAAGATGAGTATATCAGTGTATGTTTCGGGAGTCCCCATGGTGTGTGTCCGTTCGTTGATATACCAGGGGTGTTGAGCTGACTAGTAATTTTTAGCCAAGCATGGTATCGAGATGGAGTTTCTCTCTTGTTTGGGTTCCCTCAGGCTTGTTCTAGTTAACCGATGCCTATGAGTTTCTCACTTTTTTGGTTTGGGTTTTTGGGGTGTCTTCTGAGTATTTGTTTACTCATCCCTACATGGGATTTTCCAGCACGTGTTGTG
Source organism: Viscum album (assembly GCA_963277665.1). Lineage (NCBI taxonomy): Eukaryota > Viridiplantae > Streptophyta > Magnoliopsida > Santalales > Viscaceae > Viscum > Viscum album. The sequence goes on along the minus strand of OY728128.1, from coordinate 785,865,926 downwards.
TATTGTGCAGACCACAGTTCCAACGACAGAGTCCTAGTCAGACCTAGAGTAGGTAGAGTATAGTAGCTGGACTGACCAGGGTTTTTGCTGAAGTCGTACCATGGAGCTTACTGGAAGAATTTTGATAGAAATCCCCTCTATCAGAGAAGGTTATGTGCTTTTGCAGTTTTCTTTTGGATGGGAATCTATTTTTCCCCTTTTGTACTTTTTTTGTACTCTTGTTTGGGATATATGTATGCATTCATTTTAGTTTACAGTTATATATATATATATATATCTTCACTATTTCATGGAGGTGTATGTGTGTGCGTACGTACAAGTACCTTAGGCTAAGGCCTCGCATGTGTATGATAGCCTACTTTGCACTAGTCTCTAACCCCTGGCATATTAAAGGTGGGCTTGGAGAGTTGCATCTCAATCCCCATTGGGTTGGGTCATGATAGTATGGGTAATTATAGGGCTAGGACATGTATCCCCATGTAGTGACATATATTTCTCAAAGACATTTCTGGTGTTGGCCAAAGCAGGTATTATCGATTGGAATTACGGGCCCAGGTATCAACTTAATTATACAAAAATTAAGTGGTATGAAATCTACCTCAATTCCATTTTTTCATGATGTCCAAATGATCTAGATTAAAGACCCAAAGATCAACTTCTGTTAATTTTTATTATTTTTAAACTTACTCGTGTATATACATATTTATGTATATATATATTTGGGAATATACATATTCCCATATAAATATATATAGACATGATGGCGCCATTACCATTTAACATAGATCATGGACCCAGGTATTGACTATGGTTTCACTTGATTTATTTTATTTATCATTTCATTTGTATCTTGGCTTGGCTGAGCATATTGCATGAGCATGCACTTATAAAAGTAGATTTGTAGGTTCTTCATTAGCGTGGCATACTAAGATTATTTCACACCCTTTTACATGCACCTTGGTGTATGTTCATTCCTTATGTACTCCTTTTTAGGTTGATAATAAATACATGATGGATAGGGATGAGGACCAGGTTTGTAAGATCGAGTAGATCCGCTCATGTGGATTATTTTGACCAGACCTGAGAAGCTCGATAGTGTCTTGTAGATTGGGTATGTGGTCTGGTATAAGTTAGTAATAGATCCTTTTATTTTTAATTCAATTTATTTTATGTAATCCTTTATGCACGTTTGTCCTAGTGGGTGACTACTATTGTATATATGAAATGGTTGTTTGGTATTTTATAGAATTTCATTTATTATTATGGCATGTTTCTATTTTAGTTTAGTTACTTATTCCGTGCACTATTTATTTACTACTTGGATTATATCTGGTTATTTAAACTACTTTCAACTCTAATAAGGGTGCATAGTTTCTTCACTGTCACACCCTAGGACATCACTTCTAGTTGATAGCCTATGGTGTATGGGGAGGAATACTTGAGACCTTACAGAGAACAAACTCAGGGCACCAGATTAGTGGCACCTAGTTCAGGATTTTACAAATTGGTATCAGAGGTGTTCCATTCCATTTGTGTTACTTGTTGGTATGTGGTAGACATTAGTATTATAAATGTTTTAAAACCTATGATGGATATCATACTAGTGCATCAAGGACAATTTTTCCTGTAAAAAATCATGGTTTCCAAAGATATGTGATTGTTGTTCTAATATGTGATGTTACAATTGTATATGATTTTTTCTTTTATAAATGAACATGTTGTGTGGATATAATGATTTATTATGGATCTATGGATCTTTTCCCACTAGAAAGAGTCCATTAACTGATTTTTACTATTACCTAGGGAATGTAAGAGGCATCTCATGCATTATATTTAGCACATAGGATTCATATGTTATAGACCTAAAATATTTTTATTATTACTGATGATAGGGTATAATTGTTTAAAGTGTCAAAAAATACTAAATGGTGTTTTTTTAATATTTTTTCGTTGCATTCTACTCAATTAGGTTGACTTACATATATTCTCATTTTGAAGGAATACTGCATGGATCTATGGTGAGACTTTTGATAGTGAGGATGATGACTCAATCCTCTTATACAATATGTGTAGTGATCCTAGTAGGTTGATAGGGAACATTATGGCCATGTTTTGGACCTACTTGTAGAGAATTATTTCTTATGGTTGGTTATTTAAAGTGTCAGTAACAACCTATATAGTGTTTTCCTGTATAGATTGGAATGACATTCTACTTAAGTGAACTGTGTGCTTATGATGCAACACTTATCATTGAGATGATGCTGTTTGTACTATTTGGACCATCGTAGACTAACCTTGGCAATTGATTATTTTATATTAGGTGATCTAGTTGGGTCACTTTCTATGATGTCGATTGTCACCTAAACATTTTTAGTGAACTGGAACTCTAGGGGATATTATCGTATAAAAATTCCCAGTGAGTGTTAGTTCATCGTTCTTCCTATTTTTACATCATGGACTATAGGGATTAGTACCATATGATGATGCTCAGATATTATTAGGGCCCAGGTTGGCTGATGATTGACATTTTGACTCTTGTAGGCCATTTTTGTTCCTTACCTCCTTTAGAGAGTGTTGATTGGAATGTTATATAACTTTCCTTGAGACAAGTGTGTATATGACATCCTGTGAGGTGTGACCTTGTTGATAGGTTGACCTATGGGATAGGAGGTAGGACCTAGTTACCCATCATGAGTCTTGATCAATAGGGATAAGTGGGATACCTAGATAAACTTATTTGTGACTTTAACCCTTGTAGGTAGATGTTTTATCTTGATCAAGGGAAACCCACAATAGGGGTTAACCTAGGGTTATGGATTCTATTCTAGGAAGTGATCTTTGTTATATGCTTGAGTAAATACTGATGCATTATAGGTGCTTAGCCTTTTCAATATAGGTAGGTCGATTCCTTATGTTTCTAAGAAATCACCATGGGTGCTTGTGTTTCAAGTCTAGATTTGATATGCATGACTATTCAAGTGTATGGGCTAGTCGAAGAGTAGTTTCATGGTTTCTAATTAAATTTTAGAAAAATTATTTAGAGTGATGAGTGGTCATAGAGTATATTATGGAATAGGTGAGGCGATGATTTTGAAGAGAAGTTATAAGGGATTTTCTATCATAATGAGTCTGGTGTACTATATAGAATGGTTTGTTTGTCCTTATTAATGGGAGACTCGCAAGAGTATGATTCAAGTGAAAATGTACACATTGGTGGTGTGTGGTACCATTTAAATGTTCAATTGTTGAGTGGTTGTGAGTGAGATGAGGAATAATAGTTTAAAATAAATGATACGGGCATGGTTTTCTATGTTTGGTGATAATAAGATAAATTCCCCTCCATATTATTGGATAAATCATAAATAAATTGGGTTCCATGAGATGTATGACCTGTGGATGTACCTAGACATGCATTTTCGTGATATGTGGTGTCAGGAGTTGTTTAAAGTAAATTATGTCCTGCTTGATGTGAGCATGGACCGGGAGATGTATACACAACTATTGATGGAATCTTATTGTACTCATAGTCAAATACGATCATGCTATATCTTCACATCATCTTGATTATGTTGAAAGATCATTGGTTATATATACACATTCTTTTATTTTAAAATATCTTTTCTGGTTTGGAGATGAAACCTATTGAGGTTGAACTCAAGAAGTAGTATTAGGTAATAAATATGGCAGGGAGTTCCCCACTAGCCATTTGAGGGTGGTGACACTCATTAACATTTTAAATTCATCACTTATTTTGATTTTCGAACATGAATTTTGGGTGATGATAAGGATACTCCTATAGCGGGAATTACCCGATCATCCACAGTTAAACATCTTCGATGTAAGAGAAAATTGTTAACATTTTGAGACCAGTCATTGGATGTTCAAGATAGTGAAGTTGTGCATATTTTTAGGATGATAGCATGGTTTTGTTTTACCACCAATGGTTCTCGAGGATGATAAGGTTTATGGTGGGGAGGCTGAAAATACCTTTGTATATTTCAGAATGGAAATTCAAGCATAAGTTTGAATTTTTTCTTTTAGATGCTTGTAATGTGTAAAATGTTAATTTTATCTAAGTATATGATATCAAATAATTTTTCTAACCACTTTATTGGTCCTTGAACAGGGTTTTTATTATAGGATAAGAGTTTGGTGGAATTTTGAACCATTCAATTTTTTATGAATATTTAATATTTAATATTTAATTAATTAAATATTAATTAATTCACACATGTTTGTTTGAATATATCTTTTGAATGGAGTGTCATATTGAGATCTAATATCCTCCATTAAGTCTGAAACTTGGGGTTCTTCTTTGGAGGATCCTAAACTCATGTTGGGCTCTGCGGATGGACCCATGCCCCATTTTCTTTTTATTTTCTTTTCTTTCGTTTCTTTTTTACTTTTTCGTTTATTCTTTCTCCCTTGGATTGTTTTGTACACCCATGCATTGTCTTTCTTCATAAAGAATGTGTATATAGTGGCAGAGGTAGATATATAAATAGGTGTATATGAAGGTACGTACCACTATGGAGCTTAGGAGGAGCCGGATCGTCATGTGGTAGTCTTTGATTGTAAAAATGGGTGAAGCTTCAGCGGATTCTACCCAAAGGTAGTCTGTTTTAAATTTTTTCCATAAATACACATATATTTAAGATTTTATAGTTCTAGATCCCTATTATCATTTTTAGGACATCTTTAGGGTCAATCTATATCCTTTGGGCAGAACAACGTGGTTACAGGTAGAATTAAGGGGTTTCTCATTTAGAAATCCCAATCACATGGCCTATAGTTCAGTAACAAACGTCATGTGTTATTACTATTTGGGTAAGATGGTCTTTTTATAAGTAAATTCCATGTATAGGGTATACACACCATGTAATGGTACTCATTCATGTAGCCGATTACATAGCCAGACAACATGTTTGGGGGCACATGGTTGTATAGGGTACACGGCCAAAACCAATGTAGATCACACACCATGTAGAAGTACATGGCTAGGAAAAATATATGTCTAAACCTTATAAGGTACACAATAAGGCACCCATTATAGGGTAAATTCAATATACTGGAATTAAACACCATGTACTTGGGTTTTACACGACATGTCTAGATGAGGTACACACCCATGCAAGGCTTTGAGAGTACACACTGTATACTAGGGTATACATGCCATGTACTACTCCCTTGTTACCCTTTTTGGGGTTTTCTTGTTTTATGCCCCAAATTCTGAATTGGACACATGAATAGTCCTTTTTAGTATCTTTCCTCATATATCGTGATGGTGAAAACCATGAGGTGATCTAAGGACTCCTAGAAGGTGTTTCAGTCTTTTTACTAAATAGAGAGGTTTTTAATCTAGTAAATGAATTGAAATATCTATTGAGAGTGATACACTTGATCTGAGGTGGGTCGGGATCCATCTCTCTAAATTGGTATTCAAGGAATTTTCATTTTGGTTCAATAGGTAATCTTATCTTTTGACCTAGATGATCCCATGTAGGATTCCTCTACCTTACTGTTATTTGAGAGGGTCCCATGTGGGATGACTTTGCTTACAATTTGACCTAGGGAATCCCATGTTGGATCCTAATACATGTTTAATTTTTCTGAGGATACCATATAGGATGCATCTGTTTACTTATACTGTTCAAGGATCCCATATAGGATTCCTTCTTTTATCTTCTATCCTAAGGATCCCGAGTAGGATTCCTTTTCTTATGTTCGAACTTAGACAATCCAAATAGGGAGGCATTTGTTTATCTGTGGACTTAGAGGATCTTGAGTAGGATTCCTCTCATTCTTATTGTCTTAAGGGACCCATTGGGTGCCCCGATGTTTGACTAACCCTAATATCTCAGGTTGGGGGTTTGGGCAGATATGGTAGCGAGTGTCACCTTAGAAACCATCCCAAACTTATATGCCCATGGGGATGTGGAAGTAGTGGCATGTTTAGGATTTCATCCACCATTAATATTTTATTTATGTATTCAATTTATTTTTATTTATGTAGCTATGATTTTTACAGGTTATTCTTGGTAGTTTTATGTTGATGTTTATGTGATGAAAATTTCATTATTGGAATAGAAAGACACATTTCTAGGGATCAGGCTTCGAAGACTCTTATTGATTTTTATTTTATTTGGATGCCTTGAAGTATTTACTGGTATCCAACTTTTGAGATCTTATTTATTTTTATTTTATTTGGATTCCCAAACATATTCCATGGAATGTTAATTTTTATTATTGTGATTATGATACTCAGGTATGGCATCCCTAAGACTATTATGTTTGGGAATGGTGTCCCTATTTATTGTGATACTCGAGTGATGGGGAATATTATTTTATCTTAGATCAATTACTTAATCATTTTATTGGACATGAAACACCTCACCATTGATTTCACATATACTCGATAGATGATTATGGTTTCCTTAGGAAATGACTTGGATGCTACCTAGGTTTTGGGGTACAAACCATTACTACATCACCCAAATGTACTTCTTAGGGATGGTTCTATTGAGTTGTTTATATGAATGGATTCCAATGATATAATTGAATCTAAAGAGAATTAATTTTATATATAACCTAAGGATTTTACCCTAGAGTATTATCTGAGTCACAATGTCAGGTTTTTTTGTAAACGGGGACCTAGGATTCAGACATCAGACCGTTTTTACATGGATTAAATGATACAATATCTAGCTCAGTGATCATTTACAGAATGTATGGTTATTACCTGGAATCCATTATTATAGTGATTGTATGTGATTATAGGTGATCCTAGGGCCAGGACGTGTTTCTCCATGTGGTGAAGTAGCTTACTCATAGATATTTTTGTTGGTGGACAAGGTAGGTTTTGCTGAACAATATTACAGAACCATATATTGTCTTAATTATACATGTCTTCACTAGTGCATAAATGGGTTTTAAAATAGGGTTTTTATTCCTTTTTAGGTCGGTTTTTTAGAGAATTTACTGTAGGATCCATTGTAGATAACTTTTTCTTGATGGTTATTAAAAGATGACGTTGTAAATTAATATTTTTTATCAGTTTTTCAAAGTGTTCATACTATGATAGATGTTGAAAACCATTTTTCACATAGATTATTTATTGACTGACATGAAAAAAAATAAAAAATTAGACTCTGATTAATCCTCCACCAAAACAGCCAAGCGAAACAGAATGAGTAGAAAACCAACAAGACACTTATAAATAAACATTCAAATTTACAATCTATATTACAAATAAACTAAAAATAAATAAAACCTATAAAATGATTATCCCATTAAATTTGTAAATGTCTCAAATACTCTGCACTATATGGTTTTGGTTCATTAAAAAGCTACAAAATAATACAGAAATAATTTTACATGAATTTTCAATAAAACATATGAAATATTAAGGAAAACTTTATAAAAAAATCTAACCTTATGGATATTTGTAACTGTCCTAGTTTAAAATATTTCATACATGAATATTAAAACATAATATCCACATTCTATTCCAACTTATTGTTTATGAAACTATTTCATAGAGATTTTAATTCAAAATAACATTTTTAAGCAATATATCCAAAATTTAGTAATTGTAAATAAAAATTAACCTTAGATTTTACAAATTTGATCATGGAGCTCTTATTTCTTGTTGTATCTCTAAATAAATTCCATTCCCTATTTGAAAATAATATTAATATAATAAATTTTATTCAGTATAATATAATTTTTTAAATAATTAAACTTACATGATCAATACATTCTAAAAAAAAATTCTCACTTCACCATGAATAGAGCATAACTAGTACAATGTATTATCTCTTAGAAAAACACCCAAAATCCAATGAACACTAATATAAAATTAAATTTAATATGAGTTGTTAATATGTTAAGTGATATATAACACTTTGTGAGAAAACATATTTCATAATTTTCAAGATATGGAAACATCCAACACCGAATGATGACATTCTTCTAAAATCTTTCAGCTCGATAAATTATTCTTTCAACATTAGCCATTGAAAAGATATTGGAGAAATATATTGTGGGTCAATAAATCCATATACATCTATATTTTAATGTTTTTTTCAAATTTAATATAGATTTCTAATAAAAATATGACATAATTAATAATTTTCAATAAATTAAAGGAATGTAAAGAAAAATTTAATCAACTTACATAGAAAAAATTTACATCATGTTGATTCCCAATTAACATCTTTCTAAAAGCTCCATGATATTAGTTTTCAAAATATCCACATTTATTTCATTCCCACAAAAAACGACATCAATTAGAATATCATATACTCCCAATAAAAAATTTGAGTATACTGACAATCTATCAAGACTAGTAGAATCGATATCTAAAGTCATGAAACTTTGAATTTTTTGTCTATACAGTATTTATTTACCTTTAAAGTATTCCTGTAAAAAAATTAAATAAATATATAAACTTTAAATTGAGAAAATAAAATTAATAACAACATTAAATAAAATATAACATATATACATACCTATATGGAAATATTTTGAAGTAGTCTAGAAGGAAAAACTAAAAAATGACAGATACATTTTCTAACTATACTCACCTCATCTGTTGGACATGGTATTTTTGTTGATCTATCTATAATATCTTGTATAATTAACCTATGATGATCTATCTCAATTTGATGATGATGAATGGTATCACTAATATAATATATCATCCAATATGAAACAATATGATAATCATAATCAATATATAACTCACAGTAACATGGAATCTATGAACGAGGGGTTGTATGGGTAAGATAAGGAGTGGTGTTTATAGGTAGATATGTATGAGTAGGATAAGAAGTAGGAGTGGGATTTGATGGAGGAGTTGGAGGATTTGGATTGGAAGTCCGAAATTATCCTTTCATGTCTGTAAACATAAAATCTACCGAATCCCTAATCATGTCCTCCATATTCATTTGAATATCCTAAAATTTGGCTTCCAAAGTTTCTTTTTTTATAAACATTTACCTTTAAAGGATATTCTGAATGTGGAAACACTTTTCTAATTGACACACCTGCTGGGTATCCTCATACACAACACAGGTGTTCAGACTTTCCCAATTCTATAGCTAAAATATACATTCTACCCTCAGCAATAAAGACCCCCTATGTTCTCTTCTCTTTAAGAGAATCTTGTATGTAATATTTGAATAAATATGTAATTAATCGCAATATATAAATAGTTGATTTAACTTAAATAAATAAATATACATATTATAATCTTATCAGTAAAAACTATTGACTCTTCTATAAGTTATTTTACTTTGTTTCTCATCTGATCCCTCTTCTATTTTTCATGTCTAGTGGGAGGAAAGTATGGGAAACCTCTATAGACACTGATGACTCATCTCTCATATTTTTAAGTTTTTCTTATATGATGTGTTCTTCTAATAACATATACCCTTTCCAAGATAACATATGAGGGTATACATTTCTATCTTGAATCTTATAATGAGATCTCCACGTTTTTTGTAAATTAAGAATTTAGAATAAAGAAATCACTAACATGGTAATTATTATACAAAAAATCTATGAATGCAGCACTACAAATACCAAAAACTAATCTCATCATCTATTTAAACAAATTACTTCCATGTTTCCTCTTATTTAAATGGATATATATCACCTAGAATTTCATGTTGTTTATTCCAAAAAATGAACTGTGATGTGAGGGATGATTTAAAATCCCTCCATCTCCTAGAAACCAATGATAAAAATTTCCTTTTAACTCTTCCAGTATCAGGTATATCATATTTCATCTGATAAGAAGGGGAAAAAATATATTACTATAAACATTTTAAGATAATTAAAATAATAAAAATGTTACCAAAAATGGTCTACCACAATTGTGATAATGTTCCTTTGTCCACACTTTTCCAATCATCAAACAAAATACTAAATTTTCTTTTATCCTATACTGATAAAAAAGTTTTGAATTGTTTTGACTTTGGGCCTCTTTGAATAACATTACTATCAGAGTCTATTGGTATTGTCTATTACTGGCTACAACAACTGATAACTTTGGTAAATTTGTGGTTCCAGATTTACCAACCCTTGAATTTTTTTTACACCCATGGAAGTAGATGTCTCATATAAAGAATGATGGGGAGGCTCATTAATAGGAGCATGTGTACGTTCCTCCCTAGAGGCATGAGTATGATCATATCCAGAAATATGTGGTGGATCAGAGGATTGATCTTTAGTTATCCTACAAATCAAAAAAACATCAATTAGTATAGAAATATACAAATCTATTAATTACATACAAATGTAAATAAAAAAGTAATAATTATCAAACAAAAAGTAAAGTTAAATAAATGCAACATGTTTTTATTAATATTTGATATAGTTGAATAAAATATTAAAAATATTATTATGAGAGATTAAATGAAATAAATGAATTAAAACTACATAATATTAATGAGATATGAAATGACATAGTAAAAATTCACTGACCTGATAAATCATTTTTACAAAAATGAATTTTTTATAACACAAAATATTTTATATTTTAATTTAAAATGTTAAATTTCAAATAATTGGTTTTCAAAAAAAATCATTAATAAATAATTTATGTAAGGATAAACATGGAAAACTAGGAAAAACTAAGATAATAGAAATAAAAAATTTAATTTATTAGTTATAATACATGTTTTAATAATGAAAATCAAATTTAAATATCTTAATTATGAAATTTAAAAATGTAAACCATAAGTAAACATATGTTACCTGTAATATTAGTAATGTACTAAAGGATTGTTTTCCCAAACTAATTCTTCATGATCATTTAATATATAAAAAACCATTTCTACAATGTTCCCATAAATATTATTTATTAATCGTTCTATGAAAGTAGGGATCTCGCATAAATCAACATCTTCATCAATTTTACCATCACCAACATACTGTTTTTTTTCTTGTAAAATAATAGAAAACAGAATATTAGATTGATAAAGAACATATAATTTTTTTTGCATTTGTTTCCATGATAAAAAAGATAATTGGTTTATTCTAATTTATTCAGATTAACTAGTATCATTCCAAATTCATCACGTCAGACATTTTTGTTACATATAAACCATTTACACTTAAAAACTGAAACTTGAAATTTAATGTAATCAACCTCCTATATTTATTCAATGAATCCATAATATGAAGTTGATGTGAATGTTGGGTTTTTGTCTTTTTCACTTGAAAAATGCATTACTTCTACGCACACCAACATTCTACTATTCTGAACTGCACTTCTGTTACCCTAATCTTTCGTATAAAAAGTATAGCCATTAATGTCATACCGAGACCATGTTATCAACCCAAAAACCACCTCAATGTTTTTTATGCATATAGTTTACCAAGCATGGTCTCTTTAAACCATGGAAAAAAAGTTATATGTTGCTCATTTAAAATCTTCTTATCTTTCTTGTTTGGATGACTTTGTTTCAAGTCATTAATATGGAATATTATTGACGGTTGAGCATCATCTATGTTATTCAAGATGTATAAATGTAACTTATTTATCTATTCACCTATCAATTATTTGACTTTCAATCCACGAATCCCCTTTCCCCCATAATTAACTCGTCCATGGTGAGATGTAGGAAAACCAATGTGTTCCACTGTAGATAAATATCTTGTCCAAAACTCGACAACCACCTCATAAATATACTTCTCAATAATGATTTCTGTAGGTTGATGTGGATTCTTAACATTCCCCTTCAATATCTTCATATAACTTTGAAAAGGATACATCCAAAGTAGGTATATAGGTCCACAAATATTTATTTCTCACACCAAATGAACCCTTACATGTACCATGATATATAAAAATGGAGGAAAATACATTTCCAATTGACAAAGTATAGAGACTGCTTCATTGTCCAAACTGTTCAAAGCATTAGAATCAATCAATTTATTAAAAATTAAATTAAAAAAATAACATACCGTCATGATAGTAATTCTAAAATGGTTAGGAAATATTCCACAAAATGAAACAGGAAGTAGTTATTGAATCTTGATGTGATAGTCATGAGATTTCATACCTATCAACTTTAAATCCTTTAAATTCACAATTTTTTTACATTTGAATAATAATCAAGTGGCACTTTGATACCATGAATACATTTAAAAAATATAATTTTCTCCCTCTTGGATATGGTATGACAATTCGTGGGTAGGAATGTTCACCATCTATCAGGAGTGGGATACGACTCCAAACATATTCCCATTGAGAGTAAATCTACTATTGTATTTAACTAATCTTTAGTATTTCCTTTAATATCTAACAATGTTCCAATAAAAATTTCATAGATATTGTTATCCACATTAATGAAATCTATTTTATGTTTCACCTCATGATATATCTAATATGGTAGCTCAAAAAATATTGATTGTTTCTTCCAAATATTTCTATCATTACCAGATTTATGTGTCTTTACAAATGTCACATCAATGTTTTGCACCCTCTCAAAATACTGATCAATGGATAATGGTTTTGGAGAAATAAAAAATTAATGTGATCTGTTGAAATCCTTTTTGAATCTTATATAATAGTGGTCCATAGGAAAAAACTTTCGATGATCCTTTAATACTGTTTTTCTCCCATGATGTAGTTTATAATATGAAGTATGTTGTTCACAAATTAGAAATGATTTATGCCCCCTAACAATGTATCGAGAAAAATTTCTGTATACCAAGAAGTAACTTAAAGTGAACATAATATTTTCATGAAATTTAAAATATTCTATTTTATAAGAATTATTAACCATTATACCTTCCTCCCGGAATAGTTTCAAATCATCAATTAATGATGACAAGAAAACATCAATATCATTTCTGAGTTGTTTTGGTCTACATATCATTAAACTCAACAAGACATATTTTTACTTCCTACAAAATTCAGGATATAAGTTATAAATTACCAATAAAATAGGCCTGGAACTATGTGTGTTTCTAAAGATTTGGTATGGATTCATTCTATCCTTACACAGTCCAATTCTGATATTTCTAAATTCATTTATGAATATAGGAAAATGGTGATCAATTTTCTTCCACCGTGGACAACGAGTTGGATGGCATATTTTTCCATCACATATCTTATAATCAGCATGCCATCATAACCTTTTTTCATTTTGTGAATTAAAAAATAAATGTTTAAAATAACAATTATAGGAAGATACCAAAATTCCTTGGTAGGGGTATCTATAACTTCTAAATCATCTTGTGATTTTTCCTTCAATTTATACCTTGATGTCCCACATTTAGGACACCTTGAAAGAAATACGTATTTATTACTATATAGAACAAAGTTATTTGGGAAATCATGTATTTTTTTGTACCCTAATCCCATTAGGAATATTATTTTATTCTTTTTATAATATGAATTTGGAAGATCTTTTTCTTTAGGAAGAATATCTTTCAAAAATTGTTGCAACTCTGTAAAACTCTTATCACACCACCCATGTTTTTCCTTCAAGTTAATCATTCTTAACAACATATATAAAACCATAAAGTCCATACAACCCAAATACAATAGATTTTTTCATCTCTATATAGAAGCTCAATTTCTGATTCTTTCTTAATTACCTCTACTTAAATATCATGAATCATTCATTCAATTTTATCAGACTTATCATCTTACAAATCATCATCATCAAGAGAGGATAAATTCTTCCCTATTTCACCATACCAAATAAAAGGGCTATAAATTGGATTAAAACCGTGGCAAATTAAATGATATTTTATCTCTTTTCTTTTCAAATTCTTTATGTTTAAAATTTTTAGGCATGGAAAGAAAATCATGTTGTTTTTTGGAACATTTTATTTAGAAAATTCCAAAAAAAGAATCAACACCTTCCCCATATTTCTCACTTATTCAATGTTTCATTATCCAACATAGACTTATTATTATCTAATAAATATCAAAAATATATATCTTTCCAAGATAATCCAATTTTAAATTTATACAAAATATTCTATAATTTGAAAGTAACACAATTTTCAAATATAAAAAAAATAGATGAGTATTTGAAAAATATAATTATAAATAATATACAAAAATAGAAGATAAGTTTAAATAAAAATGGAGAATCATAAAAATATATGCATGGATGTAATTTAAAAAATAAAATATATTTAGACTATAAATTTTGGAATCTAATATACACATTCATTGGGATATTATATATACACATTCATCAAGGTTTTAAGTTGTTTTTTCGCTGATGGATTTAGTTGGGGAACCATATGGAATGAAAAAAATTAATTAATTATCCTCTATAAAAATAAGTATTTTTTATATTAATTTTATTTCAAAAATAAGTATGCTTTGATTAAAGAAAAAATATGTATAATATAGTTAATAAAATTAATTAGGAATGATGTATAAGAGTTTAAAAAAATATTCCATGTTAGAATAATATAAACTAAATACTTCCAAATATGTCAATATTATGCACGATTTGTTACAAATTCTGGTTCATAATATGTTTTAATGGTGGAATCATCTATGTTATCAAAGGAAACATTTGAGTTAATACTTATAGTTTTTTAATAAACACCAGTATCATCCATGCCATCATCAAAAATATATCTTGTAATAACATCAAGAATAACACTAAATTGTGGGTTTAAAGGGTCATTTACATAAAACACTTCTCTAGATTTTTAATTAAAAATTAAATCTCATTTGTATGAAGATTAAATTTTATATCAATAATTATAAATCTAAAACTATCTATATACATTAATTGCCATGTCATTGAATCAAACCACTTTATTTCATCATTGTGACCCAACCATGTTCTTAGTAATATAATAAAATTATTCTTTTAATAACCCCAAAATATAACCTATTTTCATATTGAGGTTGTATGTCTGGTGTACTAGCATAACAATATGTTGTTGTGATTATAATAAAACTATCATCCTTTTTTACCTTGTTTTCTAAAAAACTATTTATAATTAGTTTAAATTCATTGGAATCTATTTCTTTATACTCATATTCCATGTTGTTTAGAACAAATGAAAATGCTCTTATTTTAGCAGATACATCTTCCATTAGTAATCCTTGAATTTTACACATATGAACATCAAATATTAAATAGGTACCTATGGTTTTTTCATATAAAAAACGAATAATTATTTTACCTTTTACTTTAATCAAATATTAAATTCATTATTTTTTAATTTCACTCCTATAAATAAATATATAAGGATGTGTTCTTTCTATAGTTTTCATATGTTCTCGGTAAATATAAAAATTTTAATATTCCAAAATCTTTGAAATTTTTTAATAATAAATAAATAAATATATATATATAATTATATTAGTATACTTACTTTATTTAATCATAAACCACACCATGGTTGAATAATAATATTTGATGAGTCATTTCCCACACATCCCTATTCAAAGTACACTACATGTATGGTTAGATATCCCCTCTATTTAGGGAAATAATGGAAATTTAGGCCCGTGAGAAATAATCCACCATGATGAAAGGAGATGAAATATTATCATTAGAAGCATGTATACATGTAAATGGAATATATGAGATAACATGTGGATATTAAATGAGATGGTAATGTGAGATTTTAGGAAACATAATTGAAAAAATAGGGTTAGGTTATTCAATACATTGAACAACTGAAAGTGAGGTATGTGAGGCTTACTTGAGATTTGGGAGGAAATTAGGTTGAATTAATTGATGAAAATGAGGATATATGAATCTAAAAAACAAGTTTGGAGGCCACTGGATCAAAGAAACAATGTTAGTGATTCCACACAAAAGAAGAACCAAGTTTTCTTTCACCCGATCGAAAAACACAGAAATGACTCAAAGCGAGAATTCATAAAATTATAAATGATTTATAACATCAGTTATTATATAATTGACTTTATAAAGAATTTTTTATTTATTTATAAAATTTATTATATTAAAACTTATGATATGATTTTATTTACCAGGTCAGTTATAAAATAATGTACATTATAAAGCAATGATATTTTCTTTATAATGTTAGTTATTATATATAACCGATGTAAAAACACGCTTTGTTATGTTGGATATTCTATAACTAACATGATAAAGCAGGATACTTCATTTATTAAGTCGGTTAAAGTATAATTGTTTTGATAAATCAATATACATGAATTTTCATTTTATTTATAAATAACCGATGTGAAAATATTGATGTGATAAATACTTTTTGTATTAGTGCTTGAGTGATATGACATCTAGCTCATTTTCGTTTGCACAGGATGTCCAGATGATTTGGATTATAGAACTAAGGATTGGATATTATTGATTTGTGTTATTTTTTACCTTACTCATGTATATAAATATTTATGTGTGCATATATATGGGAATACACACACACACACAGACACAGACACAGACACACACACATATATATATATATATACATGTTGGAATCTTTCCCAAATAACTACGATAAGAGACCAAGGGATCGGCTGTGGTTTCACTTGTTTTATTTTATTTATTATTTTAGTGGCGTCTCAGTGAGGATGATCATATTTCCAGATAATTCTCTTATGATATAAGTTTATTGGTTCATCTTTGGGGTGGACTACTGAGATTATTTGTCACCCATTTATGTGCACCTCAGTGTGTTTTTATAACATATATATGTGTTTTAGGTTGAGCTCATACACATGATGGATAGGGTTGAGGTGCAGGGTTTCATGATTTAGTGGATCCACTCATGTTCATTATTTTGATTGGGTAAGAGTACCTCTATAATGTCATGTAGACTAGCTATATGGTATGACTCAAAGATAGTAGTAGATCGTTTTACATTTTTTTAGTTTCTTTTAAGTAATCCGGTATGTATGGTCGTCCCACTGGGTGTATAGTGTTTCATGTATGACATAGATATTCAAAATTTTATTGGATTTTATTTATTGTTATAGCATGATTCTATTTCAGTTTATTTTCTACATCAAAACTAAGTTTATTTACCACTTGGATGAGATCTTTTTATTTAAACTGTTTTCTACTCTAATATGAATGCATTTTTTTCCCACATTCACACCCTAATCCCTCACTACTAGTTGGAATCCTATGGAATATTGGGAGGAATGCTTGGGGCCTTGTGGAGAACTGACTCAGGGCAGCAGATTATTGGAATCTCAGTCATGGCATTACATCTATTTTATCTAATTCCAATGGTTAGCATCCACCAATGTGATTCCCTAGAACCACACTCTCATATTTGGTTCTTAAACAATGTATATTTTTTTAAAAATAAAATATTTAACATTACTAAATAATATAATGTTTTTACATTCTCAAGAATATTTTAGGTCTAGATGTTTGTGAAAGTAGGATAATTTTTAAAAATCTCACACTATCTCTCTCTCTCATTTTTTTAACAAAAATGCTCTGATTCCTACTTTTTACCTACTTAAAACAATCCACATATTCAAGAACTATCTCCAAAATAACTCCTAGTCATCTAAAATCCATGTGAAAAATATTTTAAAACTTGGGGTATAAAAAAGACCAAAAAAGGAATTTTAAAATAGATTAAGCCCATTTTTTGAAAATTCTTGGAAAATTCTTTGAAAATTTTTTTTATTAAAAAAATTTATTTCATTTTAGTAAAACATTTGATAAATAATAAAATTCAATTTCTCAATTAAAATCCATAAAGTGTTTTAAAAAAATAAAAAAAATAAGAATTTTATTTTTGAAAAAACTTTGAAATACTAAAACCAATTTTTTTTTAAAAAAGAAACACATGAATTGTTTTTTATAAAATAATAAAATATTAAAATAAATAAACTTTTATACACCTTTAAAATATTATAAGAATAATTTCTTATTAAAATTATTCATATGCTATTCTATATACCTTCTACGAGATTAAAAGACAAAACCATGGGGTGATTTAGAACATTAAAGGCTATCTAGGGCCTACCCATCACATGGTAGAAGAATTCCATTGAGTATTGAGTTCACTCCCCATTCCCATCTATTTACAATGACCAAGTGACATAATTTACTAAAATATTTAATAACTTTCCTGTTATTTTCACTTTATTTTTCTATTAAAACTTTATTTTTTGAAAACATTGACTATGGATATATATATATATATATATATAGATATTCCGGTAAAGAATTATAACTAAGTTAAAACTCATGGTAAGTAATATTTAGACTGAGATATATTTTTCAAACATACATGGAGAATCAATTTGAATAATATATTTCATGGTCAAACAATAATTTAAACTCAAAATATATCTTTTATATAAATTTATTTCAAATTAAATCATGATTTTAAAAAGAATACCAAAAATTGGATTTTTAATTTAAAAAAACTATATACATAAAATTATTATTTTTAAAATGATGGTTTATTTGTTTAATAAAAAAATTTAAACATGAAATGCTAATTTTAGAAACCCTTAAAATCCCAAACTTAAAATTTATTAAAAATAAAAAAAATTATTTATAAAACCTTATAAAAAAAATTAGAATGGTTTCACATTAAATGATAATATTAAATTTAAAACTAACTTTAATATAGACATAACTTTTAAAACAATTCATTTATGATAGGTTTTAGAAATAATTTTTTATATAAAATAATAATTTTTAAAGAGTATTCACCTTCCAAGATTTAAAAAACAAAAATTGAATTGAAACACATTTATACACCAAATTATAATTTTGAAATATGGTTTCCCTTTACGATGAGGATCTGGTTTTAGAAAATTAATATAGAAAATTTTCATAAATATTTTCCTTACATATTGTTTCATCCTTGTTATAATAACCACTTTAGTTAATTGTCAAGACCCATTATTCTTCCCTTTCTCTCTCTTCCACAAATAAAACTTGATAAAAACACACATTTTTTTAATGAAGCATGGTAGAGCATCATTGGTTACAAAACCATGGGAAGGGGATTCATTTATAATCCCACCATCCCATATACTGATTATATAATTAATATTTTATTGATTTTATAATATTTTACTTTTTTACAACTATTTTAAAAGACCCTTAAATAGCAGAAATTTTGCCTATAATTATCCAAGGTCCATGTACTTTTTAGTATTATTACTTTTCTTTTCTTTTTCATTTTTATTTATTATTTTCTTCATGCCTTGTTCCACACACAAAACCAATGTGCCTACTTATATTTTTTAAATATCCAAAAACAAATGTGACACATTTTTTTGTATTTATTTTTATAACCCATTCCCCACAAATTAGATATATATATATATATATATATATATTATTACTTAAAAAATTAATCACACACACATAGAGATATAATATTATTTTTTTATAACCAATTATCATATTTCATTTCAAATATATATATATATATATTTATGTATATTAATTACTTGTATATATTTTTTCATCATTATATATATATATATCTAATATAATCTTCTTGTAATAATATACTTCTAATTAATATCACACTAATACTTTATTCTTGTATCCTTCAAATTTTATTTAAGTTATATTTTTATTTTGGATTAATATATTATATCCCATGAAAATATTACTATTACAAATTGTGGATTCACAGTATTCTTCATATATCCAATTTGGTCTTCTTTTAGTATCCTACTTAAAATTTTTTATATTCATTAAAAATTTTAATTTTAATTTCACTCATAAATATTTTATGTATCATAACACTTCTTATATTATAATTGTATTTGTTTTAATTTAATAGAATTTTAATTATAATTATTTTTTTAAAATAGAAATATAGTCAAGTTATTATATTTTTTAAACCATGAAAATATCATTTTAGTATTAAATATTATCATCATAATAAAATATATTTAATTAAAAATAGTATTTCACTTACCATGATAAATATTATATTACCAGTTCAGATTTTTAAACATTTTTTTTTCTAATTAATAAATTTCTCTCAAAATTTTTATTATCTTTTATAAATTTATTTCAAATTCATATACTATGATATTTTCAAAACTTAATTATTTATCATTCATTATTATTTACCATCAAATAATTACAAATAATTAATTTAATTAATATAGTACCCATATGTTGATAGAAAATTCACTACTTAGTATCTCATATGGGAAATAATAATATTATTGAAATATGTATTTGTAAAACAAAAATATAGTTTTAAGTATAAAATTTATATTATTTCTTGAATAACACAAAATAATATATATATATATATATTAAAAACCTGAGTCATTACAACCATCCACCCCCATTGAAAAAATATACCAAAATTCCCAGGGAATAGATGAAAATAATAAAATCTTACCTTTATGGTTGTGGGTCATTAAAAAATCCCCCCATAATGATTCTAATCCTTGAGATGCATCATCAAGACTCATCAGGAAAAAAGACCCATCTACTGAGCTCACATATCATTATTTGTCTCCTAAGTATCCTTTTGGATATATCTCTAAAACCACTACAAATGTAACAAAGGTAATGTCTTCCCATAGATTATATTCTCCCTCAACTCCACGATAAATATGGGTATCTTCTTGAATATGATGAATCAAACTCTAACATAAAAAAATTAAAATGATCACATGAGAGGGGTTTGACCCATATCTCCATAATTGAGATACATTGAACACATCATTCATAGTTTTGTATCTCTAGGGAAGAGAAAAATGATAAGCTGTTATACTATTCCTCTCAATGATCTCAAAAAACCCATGAATTTAGTTAATAAATTCCCCGGCTTCCACAACTTTTGGTATCCTAATAAAATAGAAACTCTCAAAAATACCTTATCACCTACCTCAACTCCATTGTTTGGCATCGTTGGTCTACATATGGTCTCCACCTACTTTAAGTAGCTAAAAAGAAATTTCAGATTACCAAATACATTCCAAATTCTCTTTTATGAGATTATTTCTAACCGTATATTACTTTCACACCTCTAACCATCTTATAGGATACTAACATAACATCCCATATAGTATCTCAAAGGGTTTCATATGAATGGACACTTAATAACTATTATTATAGGAAGACTATGAAAATGAAAAATGACTCCCCTTAGCTCCTCCAAATTCTAAGACATGTGCTCAAATCAAGCCCTCCAATTATTGAATAATATTATTATACTTTACATCAGTGTTATTATTTTACACTATATTATGTTTCACCTGAGTTTTCTATTCTCACTAAATTCCTTGTCATAAATGAGATGTTATCCTTAAATCCTCACATGCCATGATACACAGTGACACTGCATGTATCCATGATATCTCTTATGTGTATATATTTCTCTTATCATCAACCAACTAGGTATCCATAGTCAGTAAAAAGTATTCAGTCTTTTTTTAATAATAAATAATAACCAACACGATATCCCTACCTTGAGGATACCTCAATAGTCCAATCATGATGTATATAGTGACAACGTCCCATTTATATATAGGAATGTGTAGTTGATGAAGAAGTATGACACGACTTTAGAGTTGAGCCTTCACTATCTGACAGGTGAGGCACAATGATATTATGATAACTGTATTATTCTTCATCCCAAGCCACCAAAATTATGGGAAAATATTATGATGAATTTTGGTCAGTCTTGGGTGAACCTACCATTTTTAGGCGTGGAATCCCATATCTGCTCCTCTAGAATGATCTTCAGAACCACCACTCCACCTTACACATATATTACCCCATACTCATAATGGGTCTAGTATGATGGTTGATCCCCCACTATTTATTTTATCCCTCATCACCCAACTATATGAGTTTAACAACTGAATCTCATTCACTTCATCTAAAATTGATGAGGTGATTCTCAAAGAAATTAGTGTATCTATATCATGATAATCTTAAACATATAAATGAAGGTTATAATTTTTTTTCTACCACCACACATTTTTGTCCTCACAAACCACCTACACGTGGGTCATTCTACTCATAGAATCAACAACAACATTTCTTTTCCCAAGAGTGTGCATCATATCAAAATAATTAGATTATAGGTACTAGACCCACGCCCTTGACCAAAGTTTTAGGTTGTGTCAAGAGAATATATATTTATGTCTCTTATGGTTAGTGTAAACAATAAATTTATTATCAATTAGGTAATTTTGTAAAAACTTTATCACATAAAATACCACAAAAAATTCTTGATCCTAGGTGTCATAGTTCTGCTCATGTGTCCTAAACTGACTTGAATCACAAGTAACCACTTGAACATGATATATCATAACTTCACTAAGCCCAATACCTGATTTATTATAATACAAAATATACTCCTTACCTAACTCTAGTAGTTTAGGATCAATATGGTAATTAATCTCTTTTTCAGATCCTAAAATGATATTGCATGCTGATTAGAGAATTAAATACTCATTACTTTATTTTTCATATCCATCATTGGTGTCTAAAACCATAAGAAGTGTTAAATTAATCAATTATAATATCCTTATAATCCTTGGAATATGTGGATATAAAATAATTTCTCAGATCTCACTTAATGAACTATTGTATTGACCATCATTAGGTTTAAAGATATAACGGATAAAGATATCAAATTCCCTAATAATACTAGGTAATGATCATGATCCTCCTACAAATTGAACTATAATAGGTTTTCCTTAATGAATAACACTATAAAAAATCATGATATAGGTAAATTATATTATTTATTAGGATCAATATTACAGTTGGATTTTTCTCCAGACTAATCAACATTACAAGGATCTCATACAACCCACACCTATTTCTATAAGTATTCCATGGAATTTAATATACCCTCACTCAATTTTGGTGATATCCTAGTCTTAAATGAATTTTATTGAACCATATAGATCCATTTTGTTGAGAAAATAGGCCATTGATATAAAGAAAATGATAATGTTTCCTGATCATAACCTAGTTAAATCTCTGGAAATCCACACATGTGTATAAATTTTAATCATCCTTCTTTGAGAAAATAATAGGAGAACCCCAAGGTTATGTTATCTAGAATATATACCCCTTAGACTCTAATTCATCCAAAAAACTTTAAAATCCCATAACTATACTAGTTCCATCCTATATGGTCGAATCAATAAAGGCTTTATGCGAGGCACTAGGTTGATCATGAACTAAAACTCTCCCTTGAGAAAAATCATAATACATTGTTTGAGATAAAATCCTTTTATAGATATATTATAGGATGATAGGATAGATATATTGTCTTCTCCCCATCCCCTAAAGAGACATTCATGAATTGTTACATGATCATCCATAAATTATAATGGTCAGGTCCTTTATAATATACTTTCAAATCTTAATCCCTAAAAATAATATAACAATCACCGCAATGGATGTGAAGGAAAATAATTTTAATAATAATAGATGAATTATCTATAATGATTCAAAAAATACATGAAAAGGATTACATCGAAAATGTGCATACCTATCACTAGAAAATCAAACAGATAATCATTCCCACTAACTACAATTTCACATCCTATAAATCTTTTTATACCCTTTAATAATTTCTCTAAGGGTATATTGATGGTGAAAATCCCCATCAGACACTCCATAATCAATCCCAGATCACCAACCAACTAAGTGGAAACAAAATAATGCATCACATTTGTATAAAATAAAAATTATGTTAAGACATATGCCACTATAATCATACCTCGAACTACTAAAGTTTCCTCTTTACTATTAGGTGGTGTATTCTTAATAAAGAAAATCTTGACTAAACCTACATTTGGTCCTATCCTCACGACATATAACTACCTTTAAAGATACCACCATGCTATTGTGGCCTCCCTTGTGAACTATACCCATCACCTTAACCCCTAGACACTCAACTACCATTATCAGGTGACACCCTAAAATATACTATAGATCCTTGATTTTTTCCAGAACCTCAATCACCACATTGATAAGGTATACTCATAAAAATACTTTTAAATGATCCATCTATTCATAAAAACAATATTACATTTTAAGTTTATCATAATCATGTCAAATATCCCCTAGATAAAAATACTAAAAGCACTCAAAAAATGGTCCTACCTTGAGGGGAAAAATATCATCCTTAATTGCATTACTTATCTCAAAACTAGTGATATATATAAAATATCATTTCATTTATACTATAAAATCCACTCTTAGACCTAAAAAAATGAATAGAGTTCCCTAGACCACCACCCTCTACCAGGTTCTTCTTAGAAATGATGGTTTGGTTCACTACCTCAAAAAAAAGGTAAAATATGTTTACTTGGAATCATATAGGGAACCTTATTAAATACTTGGAATTCATAACCAAATAAGTATGATCACCATCCAACATCAGAGTAAAATTTAGTAACTTTGTAAAATACACTATGTTATCCATTACAAAAATATCACCATAAGTGAGCTGTATAAAATTCTACACTCACACACTCGTTTGGGTATCATAAATAAAAAACTCAAAAAATGAGTATAAAATTTATTCTTGGGAATCCCTCATTCTAGACCACGAAGGCCGACACATCCCCAAGGTTCTTGGTTAGACTACATAGCATATATATATATATCCATAATCTATTTTTGATTAGTGAGGATCTAAATCTAGTCAAAGATACAATAATGTGAGACAATCCAAAAATCATTTCCCTACAAACCAATCTCCCCTAGAAGTGGGAGGTGTAATTAATTTGGAATTATCTAGTAATGTTAGAAATAGATAGATCACCACCTTTATCCCCATAATACATTAACTGAATAACTCAAAGAAATCTATCTTAGAGAATCTAATCCATCAAAGGTTTCGACACAACTACTGGTGGATCATGTTCATCCCCACCCTATAACAAGTGAACCAAATCACCTCATGGTATAATATCACTAAAATTAAAAGCACACAATTTAGAAAAACTCTATCACATTTCTTTAAAAAGTAGTTTTATAAAAATGATATCAGGACACACATCTGACAATTATATACACACTTCTCACATAAGGGTTCTTTATAAATCTATATAACCCTTAATCCAACCTATACACATTCGGGGATTGACATATAATTTAAATAGGATTCACATAATGATTCATCATATATTAATGAAAATAACAAATATATAATCACATATTTATTCAATTAATGTGTCACTAAGAACATATGTATGAATAAAATATATAAACTATTTTTGAGGGTTTAATTAACCTAAACTCTTTTTTAACTAGCATATCAAGTACATATACATATATAAATGTCATAAAAACCTAAGTTCCAAATTTGATGCATGAATTTATAGTGTCTTACCACTCTGAGAAAAAAGTAAACAATAATAATAATAATAAATCACATATCATATTCTGTAAAATCACAAGACTATAATACTCAAATATCAAGAACCAAAATCTCACATCAAAATAAATCAGACTTAACCTATTTAGGTTTTAGTTAAACATATTCATAGGTTCCATCCAAAATTTGAACCATCCCTATCTCCATATACCATTTTATAAATATTAAAAAATAAATATCAGGCCTTAAAACCATTTTGTAATATCCCATCTTTGTTAACCCAAATGGTTCTCGAGCTAGGGCACTACATGACTTCAAGTTCCCCTCCTAAAAACATCAGAGGCTATCTTCTAGTGTAGGGGTTCTATCTATAATGTGAGGAGACAATTACATTTATTAGATAAACAAAATTAATGGATAAATAATAATAAAAACCATAATCCATCATATAATTACATGAATTCAAGCTCACCTCCCTATACACCATAGAATATAGACTAGTGAAGAGGGTCTATCTATAATGTAGTGAGACTATACCCTCATTTAGATAACTATAAATAATAATTAAACATCATACATAATAAAAATACACAATATTTACTTTAAAATGAATAGAAAACTATAAAAAAAATATAATAAGCTATAAAAAATATGATCCCATATCAATGTAACAAGAGTCATCCACCAGATACAAGATCACTCAATGGATCAATCATGTATAAGGTATTAAACTAAAATATAAAACAATATATAAATAAATAAAAACTTGGACCAATTACTCACCCATCCATATATCCTAATCCTTTCAAGAAATATCTAACTCAACCCTTAGACATCAGGTCTGTTCCCTTTCTTATATTAGTGTTCATGAATTTTGTACACCCACTAGGGTGTACATACAGGGTGTAAGTAATATACTTTTTAGAACATTACCAACAATGTACCTTGATAAATCTAGTATGTATGTGGTTCATGAACAATATAATATAGTAACACATTTAACATAAATATAACCATCATAACATCATTAAGTGTTTTGAAGTCACCTGGATGAGTTACCATATCTAATTCTACCAGTTATAGAATTAGAGGGGTACTGTCATGGTTGATCAAAATAAAAGGGATACCATTTCATTACCTGCCATAATAATAAACATGGGTTAATGTGTTATCATAGCTAATTATATGGTCATGTATAAATGGGTTATAATTACACATAATAATGGGGGTGGGTGAACTAGGCATCACCATACATGAACCTTAGAATTGGAAAATGATTTATCACTATAAAAGAACAAAATAGGTGAAGAAGTTGTCTCCATAATATAAAATATATGTGAACATGTCCTCTACATAGATAAAAAACATAGGTAGATGGGTTATCACTATAAATAAATAAAATATGTGAATTTTTCATCACCATAATTAAACAATATAGGTGAATTAGTCTCCACCATAATAAAAAAAGACAAACAAGTCATCCCTACAAATAAAAAAAGGTGAATAAGTTATTACCATAATAGAAAACATTGGTGAATGATTCATTAGCATTATAAACTATGTAGGTGAATGGATCATCACATGAACAAAAATATAGGTGAAATTTTCACTATAATAAATAAAAAATATAAGTGAATTGGTAATCATCATTAATTAAAAAACATGGGTGAATGGTTTATTACCAAATAAAATTGTAAACACAGTTGAACTGAATTATCACCACTAATATTAGTATCACCATAACCAACATAATCTATAGTCTATACACACTTCTAGTATCACACACTTATACACACTTAATCTATTATAAACCTACTCTATATAACTCAAGGTAAAAAAATAAACACCCACATTATAAGGGTCAATCCATATCAACCTCCAACTATAGAAACATGGATTGAAAATTATAACTCACAAATATCATATAAAAAACACTAGATTTCCATTCTTGAGGAATTATTAATGACATCTCTCAAGGTCCACTAACTCAAATCATATAGAGGACACTCCATATAGGTTCTCATTCCCATGTCGTTTTACCATTTTCTAAATACAACATGGCCTTCAATGATCATATAAATCTAATATAAGGTTTTAATTATAGAGACCCTACTTTACTTACATTACTTTTACATCATTTTAATAATAAACAACATAAAATCATTACACAAAGATGATACAAAGATTTAGCGTCTTGGTAAAACTTGGACCAAACATAACTTTTACAACATTAACATAAACATTTTTTTAATTCCTTTATCTCTATCTTTTTATGGGCCCATTAATTCTCCTTAGTACAAGTAGTCACTTAAGGATATACATCAAAAATGGGTGAGATAAAAGCCCAGTAAAAGAATATATAATAACATGAAATAATATAACATGGTTTGAGAATACTCATTATCATCATAACGTAGCTGTAAAATCCTAATAATGAGAAGAAGCATTAAGAAAAGACTTGGAATGTGGCCATACATAAAAATGAAACATCATGTCTTATTGGTCAATTACCACACATAGTTGAGAAAAAAGATAACATCAAGTTCAAAAATATTTCACTTTAACTCATTATATTAATCACATTACCCAATGAATTGGAGCACTATCTAATTACAGGTGCACCCGTCACATCATAACATTTATATTTCACTATATAATTCTGGGTGCACCCACCACATCATAACATTTAAATTATCATGCATGCCACATATAACATATATCAATATTAGACATAAAATAAACCATGGAATGTAATGGGTAACATTTCATAAGTAATACATTCATAAACTTTGGGTTCCCAAAAGAAAAATGGAATAGAATACCTGATCATCAAAATTTGGTGAAGATAATCTTGAGAAGTAAAAAAGTATTTTTTCTTTTAAAGGAAGAGTTCTTTTGGAAAACATTAAATTTTTCATAAAAACAATTAGGAAACATTTATATCCAAAAAAATGAAATATAATGATTAATCAATTATTTTTAAGGTATAAACATACTAAATGTGGATTGAAAGAGGGAAAACCCAAAGAAATATAGTTGGGTTCAAGAATTCCCCTTACCTTGTATCCAAACACTTTCTTCAATTTAATGTCTGATATAATGACATTATATTCATTAATTAACAATTATAAACCCTTTTATAAATTAATTTAGTTCATTATGGTTTCATTATGTTCTTTTAGGGGCCTTTGGATGAGTTATAGAGTTTAAATTCATTGTTCAAGAGTGTTCTTTTTCGTAGTTTTCATGAACGGTTCACTTGTACACATGAATGGAAGTTCGTGTAGAGAATAGATAAAAATTAAGAACTGATATTACATATTATTAATGTTATTATAGTCTTTTAAATTATTTTTAATGAATTATTTTATATACAATGTGGAAATATAATGATGTTCATTTTAGGTTAATTTGGGCGGTTTTTGGATCATAACGAACATGTTTTGTTTTATCATTTATTATTATGTGTAAAAGTTTTTCTAAAAAATAAAAAGGGTTAAGAAATACATATTACAATATTATTTCAATATTTAATGGCATTATTGACATCCTTGAATTATTTTAAGTAAAGAAGAAGTGCATCACACACGATGTTGGTAAATTAACACATCACGGGCGACGATTTCATTTTTATAAAGAGAGAGAGATAGGGAGGGGTATAATGAATAATAATCTATTAAAAAGATATAATATCAGTATATCAACCATAATGGAGTTATAATGACATTTTTATAAGATAAGTTTATGATAAGAGAAGAAAATAAATGAAATTTGAAAGGAAATTGAAAGAAAAGAGAGGGGGGAATTACCTCTTGAATTCTCGTCTTGAGATCCTCCTCAAGGAACCTAGTTTTGTTTTTTGGATGATACCAAGAGATCCTGTACATGGGGGAGGTTATAGGTAATATCTTTGGGCATAATTTGGACAAATATTGAATCTTGAGAGGTCTGAGTAAATGAGGTTGTGAGGGGTCGTATCTATTGTGGAGGGGAGAAGGGTTTTGTCAATATTATATTCATTAATTTATGATTTCTCCACAAGAGAAGAAATAGTGATGATTACATTAATAAATACATCAAAGAGGGAATGTAAGTTATATATTTAGGTTATTAAATCACTCATGATGTTAATAATAGTGTATTTAACTAATAATGTAATTATATGGTAAATTACCATATTTTACTATTTACTAAAAATTCAAGTATTTCATAAAAATACAAAAAATTCACCCCAACCACGTTTCAACTAGTAGAATTAAAAAATGAACTCTATTTCATGAAAATAATTTTCTAAATATTATTAATTTAATTTTTAATTAAAATAATAATTTATTTGGAAAATATAAATTTTAAAATTAAAATTGTTTTTCTAACACTTTGAAAAAATTAATTAAGGTCTCCTAAAATTATAATATAATCATAAGACATCAAAATAATATCTTATGAATAAATTTAATGAAAAGAAATTTTCTTTTATTTTATTAAATTAATCATAAAATTTTTATTACTTACAAACATACCAACACTATAATATAATTTTATCATATTGTCACTTATAGGATGGATAAATTTTATTTGTACTATCATTAGTAAGGTTCCTATTAACTTGGCCAATTTACTATTCATAAGGTTCATATTACCATTCGTAAGGGTAAAATTACTATTCATAAGGGTATGTTACTATTCACTAAAAATTAATTTTTCCCTATCGGACTTCAAACAGCATACTGATCGCAACCGTGTATGTCATATTTTCAAAATTCAAATCACATAAGTGGAAAAATTATATTTAAAGGACACATAGAATTTATTTGATCATTTAATGATGTGGCATTATGTTTCCTATTCTGATATTATAATAAGGGAATTCCATTGATAAAACATTGGGTCGTTACATTCTTACCCCTTTTGAAATTTCACCCTCAATGTTTCATTTTACATTAATAGGTGAGGGTA
The DNA here is from genome assembly GCA_963277665.1 of Viscum album. Taxonomy (NCBI): domain Eukaryota; kingdom Viridiplantae; phylum Streptophyta; class Magnoliopsida; order Santalales; family Viscaceae; genus Viscum; species Viscum album. The sequence continues at coordinate 785,835,677 of OY728128.1, read as the reverse complement.
TTTCTCCTTCATCACCTCCTCCAGTTCCCAAGTTTCTTATTCATACATATAGTTCCTATAAAACACTTTGAAAAGGTGGGTTTTCTTGTTGCGTATAACCTTATCTCTCCAGTACTAAATCTTTACTAGTTTCTCCTCATAAGAGAGATCATCTTCTAGTTGTACCAACTCTGAGTTCAGTACATATAAGGGATATGGTATGTACTTCTTCAGGTGTGATACATGAAACACATCATGAACTTGATCCATATTTTGTGGAAGTGAAAGCCAATAGGCCACGGATCCTTTGTGGTCAAGGATATCAAAGGGGCCAATGTACCTTGGTCTTAATTTCCCTTTCATTCCAAACCACATGACTCTCTTCCATGGTGATATTAGAAGGAGGAATTTATCTCCAAGTCCCTTCAACAGTTTTCAACATAGCTCTTTTTTCTGACTCTGAGCATCTTTGATATGTTTCCAGATGACTTGAACCTTCTCTATCATCACTTGCACAAGATTAGGTCCAAGTAGATTTCTTTCTCCAACTTCATCTCAAGAGTTTGGAGTTCTAATTCACTTTCCATATAGAGCTTCATATGGATCCATCTAAATACTCAAGTGGGATCTATTGTTATATGAGAACTCAACCAATGAGAGAGTTTGATCCCATCCACCTTTGAATTATAAATAGCAAGATCTCAGCATATCTTCAAGCATCTGGATAGTCCTTTCAAATTAGCCATCAGTTTGGGGTTGATAGGCCATGATTAAATTCAATTTAGTACTTAAGGAATATTGAAGACTCCTCCAAAATTTAGATGTGAACCTGGGTTCATAATCAGATATAATCAATAGTATAACCCCATGTAGTCTCACCACTTCCTTCATATATATATTTTCACGTTATTCAAGTGATAGATCTTCCCAAATAGAGATAAAATGGGAAGTCTTGGTGAGTCGGTCCACCAAAACACATATTACATTATTTACTTTGGATGTCTTTGGTATACTTGTGACAAAGTCCATAGTGACATTATCCCATTTCCACGCGGGTATATGAAATGGTTACATCATACCTTTGGAATTTTTTCTCTCTACTTTAACTTGATTAAATATCAAGAACCTTGAGATATATTATGCAATATAATTCTTCATGTAATCCCACCAGAAGTGTTCTCAGAGATCTTGGTACATCTTGGTTTTACTAGGATGGATAGAGAAAGTTGATCTATGTGCATTGTACAATAGCTCCTTCTTTATTTCAGGTGATGAAGGCACACAAAGATTAATTCTAAAACAAATCACACCATCATCATCAATATGGATCTCTTTCAGCTTCCCTTCCTTTAGTGCATTCATCTTCTTTTGTAACTCTAGATCATCACTTTATGCCTCCTTAATCTTATCTTGGATAGATGGTTGGGAAATCATTTGGGAAAGGTAGGATGTATTCCCTACTATTATGATTTCCAAATAAATTCTTTTCATATCCATGAAGATAGGGTATTTCTCAATTCGCATCATGGATAGAGTAGGAGGTTCTTTTCTGCTTAGGGAATCAACTACCTTGTTCGCCTTTCCAAAATGATAGTGAATAGTGAAATATTAGTCTTGGATTATCTCTAATCATATTATTTGATGCATGTTGAGATCCTTTTGTTTTAGTATATTCTTTAGATTCTATGATCAGTATATATGTCACACTTCTTACAATAGAGGTAGTGCTGCTAGATTTTCAAGGAAAAAATCACAGATGCTATCTCCAGATCATGCATCAAGTAGTTCTGCTCATGGATCATCAAATTCTGTGAGGTGTAGGATATTACATTATCATTTTTCAGGAGTACACAACCAAATCCTTTCTTATAATCATCACTATATTTCCCAAAATTTTATCTACTTTTCAGTAATGTGATTACAGGTGCAGTGATCAGCCTTCCCTTTGTCTCTTTGAAGCTTTCCTAACATTCCTCCATCCAGACATACTTTATCCCTTTCCTTGTTAACTTAGTTATCGGGCTTGAAAATCATGATAAATTTCTCACAAAACTTTTGTAGTACCAAAATAATCCAAGAAAACTCTAGATTTTTATTACACTAGAGGGGCTAGGCCGTTCCTCAATATCATTTTTTTATAAGGGTCTATAGAAATTCCTTCACTTGTGATCACATATCCCAATAATGTCACATCCTTCATAAAAAAATCACACTTTTTGAACTCATTATAAAACTTCTCCTTTATCAATGTCACCAACAAAAGTCTTAGATATTATTAATATTCCTTATTACTCTTGGAGTAGATGAGAATATCATCGATAAACAATACCATAAATTTTTAGGGGAAATTTCTAAATAATCTATTCATAAAATCCATTAAAACTGTAGGGGAATTAGTATGTCCAAAGGGAATCACCAGAAAATCACAGTGCCCATACCTTGTATGGAAGGCAGTTTTCTAAATATCTTTCTTCTTCACCTTTAGCTGATGATATCCAGAATGAATATCCACCTTTGAGAAGTACTGAGCTCCTCATAGATGATCAAAAAAGTTGTCAATACTTGGAAGAGGATATTTGTTTTTATGGTGATCTTTTTGAGTTCTTGATAATCGATACATAGCCACATTGATCCATACTTCTTCTTCATAAAGAGAACTGGTGAACCCCAAGGTTATTCCCTTGGTCATATGAACCCTTTTTCCAAATTCTCTTACAGATGCTTATTTAACTCCTCCAGTTCGATAGGAGACATCCTATAGGGGAACATTGAGATTGGAGTAGCTCCGAGTATGAATTCTATGGAGAACTCTACCTCACAATCCGAGGGATGTTCGGGTAACTCTTTGGGAAATACATCACCATATTTCCTCAAGATGGTAATTTTCACTAGGTTGACACTTTACTTTGACTCAACCATCTGAGTGAGGTATGATTCTTCACAGGGAACCCACACCCACACTATTGAAGGATTTTCTAATGGAGATTCCTGATCTTCCATGAATTTGTAGAGCATCATGGGATGGTTTGAAATATGAAAAGATATTTCCTTCATGATAGTTGATATGTGATCTATATAATGAGATCCAATACAATCCCATTATAATTTTTAATTCCACCAAGGGAATTATTATGAGATTCTCTAGAAGAATCTTCCCACATACACCGATATGAGAAGAGTCCAACACTTGGCTTGCAATGATTTCACCACTTGGTGTTTTTATAGATATCTCTACTTCAAGGTTTGGGGGCTTTGATTATATAGTCCTAGAAAACTTGAAATATATAAAGGAATGTCTATAACCATAATCAAATAAAAAAATTAATTATTGAGTGAATAAGAAGTGTATCTTGTACAAATTTATTTTCATGATCAACTTCTGCAGTTATGATGGTATAAGACATCCCTTTCTCATTTATATTTGGTGACTGGTAATGCTGATTACCCTCGAGAACTCTTGGATTAGTGCAATGGATTGCATAGTTACCTTTCTCCCATAATTTGTAGCATTGTACTATGGTTGGTTCTCTCATTTCCTCCACCACATTCTCTATCCTTCTCATGTATTTTCGATATTCAAGATCTTGGTGGACTTTTTTCCCACACATGAATCATTTCCTCGTCCCTTTGAGGCAATTCCCAAGATGCTTCTTCCCACATTTTTAACATGTGGGTGGTTGAGTTTTCTTTCCTCCTTTATCATTAGATCCTGCATCATAAACTCCATATTTCATTTATTATCACCATAACCATGGGACCATTATCCAAAATCTATATACACTTTAAGATAACATCAAATGAATTCTTCATAACTCCCAAAGTATTGAATTGCAAGAGTCTTCTGAAGGTTTGGTTTTAATACACTAAAGAATCTATCAATTTTTCTATCATTGGTGATGAAAAATCCTGAAGCGTACCTTGAAAGCCTTGTGAAATTCGCTTCATAGGTCGTGACAAATTTTCCTTCCTTTTTCATCAGATCTATGAATTCTCTCTCCATCTTCGTATAAATATTTCATGGGAAATACTTATTAAGAAACATTATCTTAAAATCTTCCCACTTCATCTCTTCAATTTTGTCTCTCGGATGGCTGTTCTTAATCAAATCCCCCCATTGGCCAGTCTCTCCATTAAGACGACAAATGACTAGAGTCACCTTCTCCATCTCAGAACAATGATGCACATAAAAGATCTTATCCATTGAGTTGACCCACTATTCTGAATCTAGTGGATCAAAAGATCTACTAAACATCGGTGGTTATTTCTGCTTAAAACACTCGACATACAGTTACTCCCTCTTTGGAAGTGGAGGATGTTACACATTATTCAGGTTATTATTCATAACCTGAGACAATTGGGTAACAATCACCAAGAAGTTTTGAACTCCACCTCCCAAAGCATTGGGGATGTCATTCAGGCAATCCCTACATTTTCCATCGCAGGGGTTATTGGCATGGTTTCTTATGGTTCCCACTATTTTCTAAAACAGAAAAGGTTAGAAAAAAAAATAATTCATCAAGTCATAAATAATCCATTACTTTGTGAAAGCAATACTAAAAGCATATATTATGAGATCCCTATGTTTTGAAAATCTTCTTTTGTGGTTACATGTACTTAGTATCATACTAGGATTTTTACTAATGTTCTATAATCCTAATTCCCAAATTAACTAAATAGTGCCTCTGATATTGACTATAGAGACCCTTATTTTCATACATTATTTTTACATCATTTTAATGATAATAAACAAAAAATCATTACACAAAGATGATACAAATGTTTAGTATCTTGGTTAAACATGGACCAAACATAAATTTTACAACATAAACATAAACATTTATTTAATTCCTTATTCTCTAGTTTCTTATTGGCCCTTGAATTTTCTTTAGTACAAGTAGTCACCTGAGGATATTCATCAAAAGGGGGTGATATAAAAGCCCAGTAGGAGGAAATATAATAATATGAAAAAATATAACATGGGGTGACCATAATTATTATCATAATAACATGGGCATAGGATCATAATCATGATAGGAATAATTAAGAAAAGACTTGGAATTTGGCAATGCATAAAAATGAAACATCATGTCTTAGTGGTCAACGAACACACATAGTTGTGAATAAAGATAGCATCATGTTCAAACATATTTCAATTTAACTTAGGATATTAATCACATTACCCAATTCATTTGAGTTCTATATAATTTTGGTCACATCCGTCACATCATAACATTTAGAATGCGCTATATAATTCTGGGTGCACCCGTCAGATCATAAAATTTACATTATCATGCATTCTACATAGAACATTTATCAATCTTGGACATAAAATAACCCATGTAAATGAATAGGTTACAATTCATAAGTCATACATTCATATACTTTGGGTTCCCAAAAGAAAGAGAGAATATCATACTTCATTATCAAACTTTAGTGAAGATAATATCAAGAAGTAAAAGGTGTGTTTTCTTTTAAAAGAATAGTTCTTTTGTAAAACATTTTGTTTGTCATAAACTCAATTAGAAAACATGTATATCACAAAAAAAGAAATATAATGATGAATAAATTATTTTTAAGGAATATCCATACTTAAAATGAAGTAAATGAGAGAAAATCCAAAGAAATATAGTTGGGTTCAAGAATTCCCCTTTCCTTGAATCCAAACACTTTCTTCACTTTAATGTCATGTATAATTACATTATATTATTTAATTAAAAATTAAATAACCTTATATACATTAATATGGTTCATTATAGTTTCATTAAGTTATTTTATGGTCCTTTGGATTAGTTATAGTGTTTAAATCCATTGTTGAGAAGTGTTCTTTTTCCTAGTTTTCTTGAACGGTTCACCTGTACAAATGAATGGAAGTTCGTGTAGAACATGGATAAACATTGAGAACTGATATTACATGTTATTAATGATATTATAAGAGTTTAAATGATATTTTAATGAATTATTTTATATAAAATGTGGATGAATCACTAGTTAAAATTTAATGATGATCGTTTTAGGTTAATTTGCGTTGTTTTTGGATCACAACGAACATGTTTTGTTTTATCATTTTGTATTATGTGTAAAAGTTGTTTCTAGAACATAAAAGGGGTTAAAACCTAAATATTACAGTATTTTTTCAACCATTTAATGGTTTTATTGACATCCTTTAAGGATTTTAATGAAAATTTAAGTGCATTTCTCACAATGTAGGTAAATTAACACATCACATGCGACGATTTAATTTTTATAAAAAAGAGAGAGAGGGTATGGGTATAAAGAATAATCATCCATTACTAAGATAAAATAACAGTATATCAATCATACTATAGTTATAGTGACATTTTTTATAAAATAAGTCTAGGATAAGAGAATAAAAGAAATTATATTTTAAAAGAAATTGAATGAAAAGAGGGAGAGGGAGAGGAATTACCTTTTGAATTTTCTTCTTGAGATCCTTCTTAAGGCACATAGGTTTGGTCTTTGGATGTGAACAAGAGCTTCTAAACGTGGGGGAGGGGCTTTGGAATATATTTGGGCAGAATTTGAAAAAATATTGAATCTTGAGAGGTGTGAGGAAATGATGTTGTGAGGTGTGGTATTTATAGTGGAGGGGAGAGGGGTTTTCACAATATTATATTCATTAATTTATTATTTATCCACAAGACAATAAATAGTGATGATTACGTGAATAAATACAGTATACAGGGCATGTGAGTTTGAGATTTGGGTTCTTACATCACTCATAATGTCAGGAATAGTTGATTTAACTTATAATGTATTTATTCAGTAAATTACGATATTTTACTATTCACTAAAAATTCAATTATTTCAGAAAAATCAAAAAAATCACCCAAACTATTTTTTGAAGAATAAAATAAAAAAATGAACTCAATTTTATAAAAATAATTTTCTAAATATGATTCATTTAATTTTTAATTAAAATCATTATTTACTTGAAAAATACAAATTTTGAAATTAATACTGCTTTTCTAAAACTTTGAAAAATTAATTGAGGTCTCATAAAATTATCATATAATCATAATACATTAAAATAATAGTTGATAAATACATTTTATGAAAAAAAAATCTTTTTCATTATTAAATTAGTCGTTAAATATTCTTGACTTACAAAAATACCAACAATATAATATAGTTATATCATATTGTCACTTATAGGATGGATATATTATATTTATACTTTCATTGGTAAGGTTTTTATTCATGTTGCTAATTTACTATTCATAAGTGTAATATTACCATTCATAATGGTAACATTAATATTCATAAGGGTATGTTACTATTCACCAAAAATTAAGTTTGTCCTATCAGACTCCAAACAGCTTACTGATCACAACCATGTATGTCATATTTTAGAAATTTAAATCACAAAAGTGGAAAATTTATGTTTATCAGACACATATAATTTAGTAGTTCATTTAATCATGACGTGGCATTGTGTTTCCTAATGTGATTTTATAATAAGGGAGCTCCATTGATAAAACTTTGGGTTGTTACATAAAGGACCTATTATATGTTAGAAAGTCCTTAATCACTACTAAATGAACATATAAAACCAATTTGGTTCTATTCTAGGTAATTTACACCCACCCACTAACGCATACATGTCATATGGTCTAAGAAACTCATATAAAACAAGGGGAAAATATGTGGACTATTTATCTTATACATGTAAGAGTCACTTCATCTAAAATCATTGAGTTATTAAACCTTAATTTTTAGAATTCATAAAAACAAATATAAACACAAAATTTTTTATTTTATATGAAGATACATGAAATTGTAATAAAAACCCGTAATATATGGAAAAATATCATTTGACTTATCAAAAGTAATTCAATGTGATAAAATTCACATGATTTTGAGATCAAATAGAGGATATATCCCACTTGGAAGGAAGAAAATAAATAAAATGAGAGGTAATATTTTTATAGTTTCAAATGATGGGGTGAAACCATGTTTTAATTATTTTAAAAATAAATTAATTATTTTAACTAATATATATTTTTAATGTATGTTAGAGTCAACTAGGTACTTGTTTCGACCCTATTGGGTAAGCAGTGGCCACCAGATACTTGGCCAGGGACCAAAAACCATTTGGTGTCTATCTTTTTATATTTTCACACTTCTTCTTTTACATCAGGTATCTGTTGTATCTACTATATTTTAAAATATTTTAACACCAAGTATGTTTTGAAAAATTCCACCTCCTATCCCATGTCAAATTATTATAAGTTCACCTAAAATAATTTTATATGATGTGTATTTCTTTAGGATATATTTCTTCCAATATATCCTTAAGAATGATCCAAATCTTACATTGGTGAAAAAATATCCTAGTTGAATGTAATTCATAAAGAGATTATGTTTTACCCAGTGTAATGAGTTTATGAATCTATCACCTCCCTCAAAATAGGTTTCATTTAGTTTCTAATCATTTATGTATGGATTAAACATGGATGTCATATTAATTTAATGAGCTCAATGGATTCTCCAAGAGGGGTAATGCACAAGATCACACTTGACATATTTCATATGGTCAATGTGTTTCATTAAATGGATGGAATTGGGAATGGAAAATGAAAGGGAATGTGTTCTTGTTTAAGTGAGGGTGGGTAATCATTAGTTTTATAAATTGATTTTGGAAGATCCATTTCTTCAAATATATTTTCTCATCACATACAACAAAGGATCTAACAACCTTCTTGACATATGGGAATCCTCATGATATGATAATGGATTCCTAGACTTTTGTAATTCCTCAGATGCAAGAATCCTCTGTTTTCTACTTTAGTGATCATTATTGAGATTGCACCATCAAGATTGAGGCTTCTTCAACCACAATACAAGTAGTCTTTTCTTTTCATTTTCTATACACATTGATTCTAATAAGGATATATCATGAATATATGTATTTTAATCCATTACCATAGATCCTTGGATGATATTCTCTAACCCATTAGTGGTATCATATCCTTCATCTTTGATAAATCAATGTGTGTGTTTCATAATTTATTAAAGAACATGTATTTTGTACCATAATTTGGTTTTCCCTACTTGACATTTCATTATATATTAAAATAAATTCATGTGATCAATATTATCATTACATTAATTAGATATTGTAATATGTGTTGATTACTTTAAATTATTTTATGTTATTAAGATAATGTGTAGAATTAAGAATAACATCCATTATTTGGATAATGTAGCTTGTATCCTTTCCCAAAAAAATAGAGCATAATTTTTGGGTTTCTTAATGTTACATTGAGTGTCAATATAATATAAGTATTAGGCTTGAAATTACATTGTGATACAATGTAATATCAAGCATGAAATGAAACATTCATGCTTAAATGTTTAATAGTGATAGCTAAATATGAGTCCCACATCAGATTTCACAAAGGAGGTATCCTTTTTATCATATCAAATGAGCAAATGGATTTTGTTTAATTTCCAAGTATCCACCCTTTTACATAGAAATTTTACACTATATTTACCTACATGAAGTCTCTACCTAAGTGTCACCCTAACTCTTTATTCTTATGTTGACCGATGTAGACCTTATGACCAGTGAAACATCATTGTGAGACAATGTAGTCGAGGTAAACCTCTTATAAAAAAAGTTATATTAAATTTTTATATTTAGTTATTTTTTCTTATAGTTTGTAATTTATTTATAAATTATAAGTTATTAGGTTGTATAAAATGAGATTTCCCAAGACTAGATTAAAGATATAAAAGGGTTTATATTTTTATCTCATATTTTGTTTAAAATAATTAAAATTTTATTTATTTTTTAATTCCTAGAATATTCATTGTTATATGTTTTATGAATTGAGAATATTTTGTATGTTTTATTTATTTGAAAAATTTCTTCTAGGAATAGATCCTTGAATTACATGATAGGTGTGACTCTGTAAGATTCATATTTCATCTCCCTTGACCTTAGATTATTTTTTGAGTTATAATCTTGAGAATATTTTTTAATATAGTCCGTGTATATTCAGTGTTAGAGATATCATGAATTGAGTTATCTCTTGAACAATATATCACTTAGGATATGGACTTAGGGTCAAACTACCCACCAACTTGTAGGCTTCTACCTTTTTCAATAATGGCTAGTGGTTAACTATCTATCTCTCTAGGATTACTCTAGTTTATATTTTCAATATAATATAACTATACACCTTTAAATGAAATTTTTATGTACCTTTTTCAATAGATTCATTTAGATATGTATAAAAATGTTTGGCTCTATTTTTGGGTTAGTGACATTAGATTTTTGGTTATGTAAATGGTTACACATTAATTTCATGTGATCGTATTATTTTGATGGGCATGATATGATTCCAAATCTAAATTGTTAAATGTATGAATACACAATGTAATAAAATATTAGATAATAAAGGGTACATGAGTTGAAATGGATTTAATATGAATGAGATGCATATTAAACTGGTGATACTTTTAAAGAAAAACTATTCAAAACACTAAGTGTTACATTACTTCTAAAACAACACTTTTTAAGACCTCGATCCTCCAAATTAGAAAGCTATTTCAGTGAGGGTTACTCTAAATTACCTCGAGTAATGAAATAAAGTAATAATTGACCTTAGATCATCCACGGATAGGTTCTTCCAAAGATGGGTTCTCCTCGATTATCTGTTGTTAGAATGTTCATGGAATTTTCTTGGGGTTGTAATTTGTTGGAAAACCTTAAGAGTTAGGATACTAGAGGATTAGAGTTGAGTTTTTATATATATTGGATCCAAGAAAATAGTTCACTACTTTACTATCCTAGAATCATAAATATTATTATTGGGATGATTCCCAACCTAAATAAGTAAGTAGTGAGAGTAATTACAAAATAAACTCATTTTCATAGTGAAATATGGATCTCTGATCAATAAATAGATGTGATGTAAGTGTCATCAGTTTTAATGGGATTAAATTCATAAAAAACTACTTGATGAAAAGATATAATATAGGATAATAACCCATAGATATGTATTTATAATAGTTTAAGGATTGTTTCATGATAATCTTATTGATATCACTCTTATACATGTCCAATAAAGTAGTTCTAGATAGGTATTTGGGATTGAGAAATATTCTGAAAGAAAAGAATTTAGATCACTTGGATGTGAATTCTATAGAAGTCAATTTCATTAACACGGACTCATGGGTATTAGATACTGGTTATGCAACACAAGTTTGTGTTTACAAATATATTCATTGAGATAGAATTTACTTGATAAAGTGTGAAGAATATCTTCTTGTCGGTAATGGATAAAGTCTTGTTTCATTAGAAGTTGGGACTTATGATTTACAAAGTGTATTAATACTAGAGTGGTAGAACTATTATTATGTTCCTACCATAAGAAAAAAATTATTTCTATATCTTGTTCGAACAATATGATATCTTCATTCACTATTAAGAAGAAAAGTTGTTCTATATATAATAATGAAATGTTTTATGGTATTGGGAATATGATAAATTGTTTATAAATTATATATATGTATAATACTATTTATGATATTCAGAATAATAAGGACATGATTGATTCTAATCCCACCTACCTTTATGATTATATCCTTATATACATAAATGAGAAACACATAAAAAAATCCATAAAGAAGGATTATTGGAACCATTCCGATATTAATTATTTGAATATTGTGAACCTTTTTTATTAAGGAAGATGACCAAATAAAATTTTAGTAGAAAAGGTGAAAGTATAGTGCACTATTGTATCTCATACCTAGTGATGTATATATACCAATGTTTACTCAAGTAAGTGGTATTTTGGGTACTTAGTTACCTTTATCGATGACTTTAGTTGGTAAGGATATGTGTTTCTGATGAGAAAAAAAGATTTTTTTTTTTTGAAAAGTTAAAAGAGTTTTAGAATGAAGTATAGAATCTACTGGGTAAGATTATAAATATTATTTGATCACTTTGAGATTAAATAATTGTTCCACAACTCACTCCTCCTTGAACACTATATATGAATGGTGTGTACAAGAGAATAAATTTTACATTGTTATAAATGGTTCATTCAATGATGAGTCAGTGTGAACTTTCTATTTCATTATAGGGTTATTCTATATAAACTAATTTATTTCTATTGATATGTGTTCCATAAAAATTATTTATAAATAAATCATATGAGATATGTACTAGGAACCATCTTATTCTATCTTTTATAAAAACAAAATTGGGATGTGAAGAATTTCTATGAAATTTGGAATCTAATAAGCTTAACTTCAGTTAAAAAAATATTATTTATTTTCAAACCTATGAAAACTAAGTTATATTATTTATAAAATATTACCAAGTAAAAAATTTTAGTTTATTGGTTTTCTATATTCCTCGATAAGGAATTTATTGATTATGGAATTAGTGGGAAGAAAATTTAACTTGGGGGAGTTCAAGCCCAATAGAAAGGTAGTGATCCTGAGATGGAAGTTATGTTGGTTGTCAAAAGAGTTATGGAATAAAAACTAGAAAAAGACACACAATAACCTAAAAGGTATGGTATTATTCATCACGTTATCTTAATATATGGATTTATCTTATCTAATGATGATGACTTTATAGCCATATGAGATAAAATGACCACATACTGGGTGGTTAGAGAGATTTATGATTATGAGAAATGATTAAAATCCATGGAATCTAAAATGGACTCCATGTACACTATCTATGTTTATAACTTCATGGTTTTACCAAAATGGGTGAGGCCCATAGGGTACAAGTTTTATTTCCCCATGAAAACTTGCATGAATGGTATATTTTCTAGCTATAAAGAATTCATGTTGATAAAAGGATACAATAAAATTCATTATACTAATTTTGAAAAAAAAACTTTTCCAAATATAGTAATGATATAGTCAATTTGAATATTTCTCCATAGGAACTTACATTGATTATGAGATATATCAAGTAAATGTAATTTTTTTCCCTTAATGGTAATTTTAGTTGATAACATGTATATGACACAACCCAAAGGTTTTAAAGTTCAAAATGAGATTTCTAAGGCATGAAAGATGAAATAGTGCATTTAAGAATTGAAGGAAGCTTCTCAGAGTTATAATATCCAATTTTATGACGCGATCAAAGATTTTGGTTTCATAAAAAATATGAATGATTCCTATGTGTACAATATAATTAACATGACTATTATAGTGATTCTGAAATTATATGTAAATGACATACAACTTATCAGAATTGATATCTTAAATCTCCACTCAGTTACAACATAGATGGGTAAGTGATTCTTAATTAAATACCTGGGTAAATTAGTTTAAATACCATGTATAAATATCTATATAAATAAATCTAATAGTTTTCTTGAATTCAGTTGGGAAACATATATTGGTAAAGTTCCAAATTGGATTAGCATGAATAACTCTAATGATGAGTATTTAATAGTGTTATATGGAATGAATCATAGAAAGATTTTGTTTATCTTTCTAAATATTTAGAAATGATGGATATAATTCCATATGCATCCTTGATAGGATCTATTATATATTATATATTGTGTACTCAACCTGTTGTTTACAATGCTCTTAGATTCAAATCTGGGTTCTAAATAAAACATAGTGAGAGTCACTAGATTGATGTGAAGAATATCCTTAAGTACTTGAAAAGTCATGAGGATATATTATTGGTCTTTTTAGGATACGATGAGATCTATGTAAAGGTATAAACATATTCTAGATTCCAATATGATGTAGATACTATGAAATTTCAATCGAGTTTCATGTTTTACCTGAATGGTGGAGATGTCAATTGGAAGATTTCCAAACAACACACCATATCATACTTTATAATGGAATAAGATCATATAACTACATTATATTCTTCAAAGGAATTTTTTAGATCATACAATTCATATATGAACAAGAGGTGGTTCCTTGTATTGAGTAAGAAATCAAGCTTTATAGTGAGAATAATGGAACTATTTACCAAGAGAAGAAACTCTGCTCTCACTAAAGGACTAAAATCAGTATTAAAAAATACCATCTTATATGTGAAATCAATGAGAAGTGAAATGTTAAGATATATTTGCTGGATACATATAACAATTTAGTAGATCCATTGATTAAATCATTATCATAGTAGAAGAATTAGGGTTATGTAGAGTTTTATGGTGTATTATACTTAATATATCGATGTAATACTTTAATAATGTATTATGTTATTATAATAATGAAAATATATATTTATCATTCACCCAAATGTGTTAAAATTTAATTTTTATAAATTATATAATGATAATATCCTATTAAATTATGAATTTGAATTGTCCCTAATCGATGTTCATCTTTGAGTATTATGGGATATAGTGGTATGTTATGATTAGCATAAATATAATATTATACATGTTGCAAAGGGATTTATATGAGAGAAAAAGAATATATTTATGTGGGAAATCATATACTTATTACTTGGATTGACCCTCCATGTATATCTGATCGAATGTTAAGAAATTATCAATATACTTAGGGGTGTATCCTCATTATGAATCCTTATTACCTATGGTTGGAGAGATAAGTAGCATGAGAACCTTCATACTTTGATATTCTTACAACACAAGTCACTATGACTTAGTTAATCATGGGGTTGTTATGTATGTTTCTAATCATTTCATCGGTTAGACCATAGCCGATATGAGATTTTTACACTTGTATGATGAGAAAAGACATCTAGAACATGATTGAATTGTATTAAAAAAATAAAATAAAATGATTTTTTAATCACATGTGATGATTTCAGATACTTTTATGAGGTACATGTGATTTTCTTATTAGTTATATTGATGAAATATGATGTATTCATCAGCTTGGTTAGTACATTTTAGATAAATAAGAAAAATGAGAAGTCCTAGAATAGATTGAAAATTTTCCATGTCTAGTGGTTACTTTATTTCATAGGATATGGAATTATATATGTATAAATATGATTAATTATATATATATTTTGGTCGACATGTTTTTATAAATATATGACTATGTTTGATGGAGATCGCATCAAACCCCTTAGTGGATTAGTAGTAAAGATTCTTTGTTAAAGGACACTCTTTTATAACTTCTATGAAATCGGGATGTCATATTTGTTTTAAATGATACTATGGACAATAGGATAATAAATTTAAGCCTATGGACATAGATTATGTTTTGGAAAAAGTTTTTATTCCATAATTAAGGGAGTTCAATGAAACTGTATTAAAAAAATAGATTGATTGTCAAAGAATTATAATGTTTTTTATAGAGTACTTGTAGATTTTGTTGCAAGTGAGAGATTTTTAGAAGTTCAAATAAAATATATTCATATCATTCATATAACTAAAGGATATATTTCTTCCAACATATCCTAAAAAATTATACAATGCTTATATTGGTGCCAACATAGCTTTGTTACATGTTATGCATCCCGAAACAACATTGCACCTAATGTAATAAGTGAGTAAATCTTCCACCTCCCTCCCATATGGTTTACTTTAGTTTCTAATCCATTATAAATGGATTAATCATTGATTTTATATTCATTTAATTGGTTTAATAGATTCTCCAAGGGGAAATAACGCTAGATATAAAAACTTATAAATTTCATATGATTGATATAATTCATTAGATGGAGAGTGTTGGGAATATATTATAGAAGGGAATGAATTATCCTCTTAGTGAGGGTTGGGGATCATTAGTTTCATGAAATGTTTTTAGAAAATATCTTCCTTTATGTAGCATCATTCAACACATATAAATAAAATGTGCTAGAACCCCTCTCAAAATATGACCGTCCTCATGATATGATCGTGGATCCTTATACTAATGGACTACCTCATAGTTTGGTAGTCTTGGTTTGATTCTTTGGTGATTATCATAAATATTCCACCATAAAGATGAAGGGTTATACAACCATGATATAGGTATTATTTTTTTCATTTTCTATGAATGTTGATTCTGTTAAGGGTAGATACAATATATATGGGTTTCTCTTCGTCTAGCATCGATCATTAGATGATCACCTTAGGCACATCACAACCACCACTACTGTCAAAATACAACAAAATACACATAAAATGAATGAAAATAAATCAAATTCATACCTAAGTGTATGTGGATCATTACACATAATAACTAAACCCATTCATCCCTAAATAAATCTATTTCATCCTTTAAAAATGATTTATCCTCATTATATAAATAAGAATTAGGATATATAATTATGTAAATGGTTAATAAATATTTTAACTAAAACTGTATGTATTAAAATAAATACACATATAACAGATAAATTTAAGGTGAGTTGAGTTGTTTTATGATATTTTTAATTTTTGATAAATTTAGATATGTAGTGACCACAATAGTTTACATTTGGTTGTTTTTAATACTACACAAACATTGAAAATTATTTAAAATTATTATACACATTTTCTAATACCAGACTATTATTATTTAATCCAAACAAATGTCCATAAATAGAAATTCATTGGATTCTTATTTGTGTTCATTTTCTTTAAACACTTTACTAATTGATACATTAGCACTAAACTACTAATGAAAACATGAATGTTAATAAATATTATATAACATATAATTAAAATATAAAAAATTAATGAAAATATAATATTTATTTATTATAAAAGTAAATAATTTAAGGTCAATTTTTGAGATATCCAAACGTTATATCCGTAAAATATATGGTTGGATTAACTAGATATATCATAATTATAATATTTTTCTCCATAGAAATTTTTTAAAAATAATGAGTACAATATATTTATTAAAATGAATCATACTAGAAATAATCAGATTGTGTAGTTTTACCATTGGAAAATAGGAATTAAAAATAGCCTACAATCACTTTCTATTTCTTTAAATACTTTTAAAAGTTTTAATTTTTTTACTTATAATTTGATATAAAAACATAGTATTTTATTTTATATAACAATGATATGGACTCACAAATCCAAAAATATGAACAAATTATCCAATAACTTTTTAATGTTATTATAAATATATATAATAAAATTTACATCATTTTATTTGTTATAAAAATTGAATTAAAATAATTAAACGTAATTATCTTGGCAACATGCCTCATAGATACATTTATGGAAGAGGATCTTAAAAAATAATGTTTTATATTTTCATTTACACCAGGAAGGCCAATAAATTTAAAAATTTGTATGTTTTTTATATATTCTCTAAATAAATCAAAAGTATTACCCCACATGAAAAATGAAATTACAATATCCTTTAAATTCATTAACTATGTTTGCAATGGTGGTAGATAAAAATTGGGCTTTGTAGTCTGCATTCATGATGCAATTGTTAATCCCTTTTATTACCTTGACCAAGTTTTTTAATTCCCCATATATAATTACATAATGTAGTTTTCAAATCTGTTATTCACTCTAAAATATAATGAACATAATATAATATTTAAATTTTACACACCATGATTATGATATTACATTATTATATTGATCATACATTATTTTAATGTTATAATAACTTATTCATAGGAATTTTATTGTTTTCTCCTTTTGACTAGGCACTATTTGTTTCTTACCTTCACAATTAATAAAATGTTTCTCATTAGGGTGAGCTACATCAAGAAGTATAGAGTACATAATTTTCATCATATGTTAGATAAATAAATTATAAGTTATATAATTTTTATTAAATAGAAATCATATAGATAGAACAAATGTTATATATAAAAATCCCTAGTGACAACAAACCTTCATTTTTAATCTTTATTTTTCCCTTATTGTTCACTATTTTATTATTATCTTTCAATTATCCAAATTCTATCTCTATAGTGGTCTATAATATATAATAAATAATATACATTAGGTATAGTATGAAATATTAGTAAGATCCAATTGAAATGATCACAATCTAAAAAATTTACCTCAATTTCATATTTTTTTCATTACAAAAATAAAAATGAACGAATTTTTTTATTCAGGAATATATACTAATTTTAATGATATTATGAATGTTTAATAACATTACCATAGTGTTTTTTAGGATAAAATATACTATTTATTGATTTTATTATTTATAATTCCATTTTAAGGTCAATTCTCCTTTGAAATTTTAGAAAATGGGGAGCAGTTCATGTCACACAGTTTACACATGGTTACTGAAAATTTTGAAACCCATAAATACTAATCCAATAACACATTTCAAAGGTGCAATAATGTTTTTCCAATCCATATGAACAAATAAATTGTCACCCCAATGT
Organism: Viscum album; assembly: GCA_963277665.1. NCBI lineage: Eukaryota > Viridiplantae > Streptophyta > Magnoliopsida > Santalales > Viscaceae > Viscum > Viscum album. Next base: position 785,817,412 of record OY728128.1, on the reverse strand, counting down.
TTATTTAGTTCTATTTATATGGTTTATGCATAGTTTAGTAAACCAAGTGTCCAAATCATATAGTCTACCCAGTTTCATTAAAAATGTGTTTTTATTAATTTTCCTCTATTATTTTTAACACACCTAAGACTATTACCAATCACCATTTTAACTCACCATGACTCTTACATGTTTATATCTTATCCTTCCTCCCTTATCCTTGAACTCAAGTTGATTTTCACCTAGATTATTTAAAGAATATTCTAGTAAATGGTTTTTCTCTTCTTACTTGGATATATTATCTCTTTAACTCATAATTTTTCTTCTACCCTATGGCCATAAAATACCTAGGTTTGTGTTACTTGAGTTTTTATATGAGCATACCTTGTGATTTTTAAATCATGCACATGAATTCATTTTTTTGATTCCTCCAATGTGTTTGATAAAAATTCAATTTTGAACCGAATGAATTTATGGAATGGTTTTTTAAATGAAACTATGAACCTATAAAAAATTAGGGCACATTAGTATCCAAAGTGTATAGGTATGGAATCATGAAAAAGTAATTTTATGAATTTGATATGATGTCCATGTCTTTGTATTAAACCATTAACTATACCATGACAACGAATGAGATTTTAAATTACTACTAGGATTTTTTAGCTCTCCCTAATAACCCATGCAGGGTGGGATATGATTTATTACAAATTATGGGGCTCCTAGTGCCCCTTTAAATTAGCTTCCTTAGGTATTATCCCATGATTCATGTTTTTAAATTATTATTTACATGGAATTTACCTTCATTTTTAAATCAATATAAAACCTTTTATACGACACATTCCTTAAAATGATAAATAAATATTTTCATATGATTTATTTTTAAACTAGAATGAATAGATTATCTAAAAAAATATCATTGAAAAAATGGTTGGATCCTACTTTAATACATATTTTATCACCCTATGTATACCCATTAGGTGTATATAGACCTTATTCAGACTGATTCAAATAATTGAAAGTCACCACTTATACGTGGGGCATTCCTAATTTATGTAAGATTGTTTTGAAGGTATTGACATGGTGGGAGTGAGACCTCATGTCACACAGAGATAGTAATATGTTATTTTTGGTTTATATTTTTTATGGTATTGTGTATACTAATCTCATTGTTTTGTATTTAAACTTTATTAACCATCATGTTTCCTTTTTTCACTTTTTTACCTATTGTATATATGTATATGTATACATGAATTGATTTTTGTTTTATGGATGTTTGTTTATTTTTATTTTTTATTTTGGTTTACTTGGTATTTTATTTATATTATGTAAGGTGATCATTTATTCTTGTTTTTTCATCCATGTGAGTGCATGACCAACAATGGTATGGAGAGGACATGTTGGGTCATGGTTTTGAACCATTTAGGGAATTATTGGGATAAATAATTCCCAAAGGTGTTTTTTAATTCCCATACACTAGTTACATACCCATGTATATTGAGAATACACTTCAATCCTTACCATGTACTAACTTAGGTGCCTAGGTCAAGGTTATCCCAGGTTAATTTTTCAAAATATGGTATAAAATCTAGGATTTAATTTATGATATTTGAAAAGTTATCATAGGTATGATATATGATCTTTATAACATGAGTGGTAGGGTTTGAGTGAGTGTGTAGACAAAACTAATCTTAATGAACCTTGACTCACTATGGAAATTTGGGAACTTTATTCACCATGGGATGCTAATAAATGAGTATTTTGCGATTTATTGTCATTTAATTTTAGATTTTGGGAGATTTGGGCTAATAGATGGAGGGTTTAAAGGAATTTCTAGGGTTAACTACTAAGGCTTACAAGTTTAAAACAATGAAACCCAATAGTTTAACCCTAATTGAATAATTCTAGTGTTCCCCACATTCTTAGTACATAGTTTTTGAAACCATTCAATTAATTCTATCCATACGGGGTGACTTACATGGTTAGTGTATGGTTTGGAAACCATGTGGTGAAATATTTCCCTGTGGGATTTTTGGAGAATTATTGTTTCCCTATTTAAATGATTTCTCATCATTCCTAATTGTTGGACCCTTTGTGAGATAGTTTTAATAATCACAAATCATTCCAATTTACAAATCCTAATAATTCACACTTTATGTTTTAAATGATGTTAATCATGTTAATGAATATCTATAAATGAATAAATTATATCACGTGGTATAATACATTTCAATAAGTCAATAAATTATGGATATTTATGTTTCAAAATATTTACAAGTTTATATTTACATGCAATTAGGAATTTCACATAATCTGGTATTGTATTGTATAAGACAGACACTTTGTAAGTTTTTCAAAGTCCCGAACACCGATCGGTTCAAAGGAGTCACTGATGACTGACTTGCTGACGAGGAATCACTGATCGAAGAAGACACTGATACAAGACTCATCGATAGAACAAACGACACACTGATGGACAAGTCACTGATGATCGGTCACATCGATAGTTCAAGAAACTCACTGATAGGTGACTCACTGCTGGGAGATGCACCGATAGTTCAAAGGACTTACCGATGGATGAGTCACCGATGGGAGATATACCAATAGTTCAAAAAGAGTCACCGATAACGACTCACCAAAGCCTGGAAAGACCAATAGTACAAATGACACACTGATTCCCAAAGTCACTGATACTGATGGAAAGGACTCACCGATACAGAGATTCGTCGATGCTGATATACCGATGCTAATGACTCACCGATATTCATAAAAACTGTTCTTATTTTATTAATTCAAATTTATATCTAACAGTCATATTTAGATATATTAATAATTCTAACATTAATTAATTTATTTTGTAGGATATTCAGGGCACAGTATGAGGTACATGCACATGGGGAGATCATTATGTCTGTCGGACCTCAAAGGAAAAAAGTATAAACAGTTGGATCATTCAAAGAGATAGAGAAAATAAGTAAGAAAAGAAACCGTGTAGAAAGAGAAGAACTCCTACAACTGTCCATCATACTTCAAAAACCTAATAACTCAAAATGAATAACATATTGGGAGATAAAGAAATCAAGAAAAATTTGTTGAGTTAACCTAAACATCTTTCAAACAAGAATCTGAACATCTTGTACTCCTGGTAGCCAGAACACTGAGGTTACGATACTCTGTTTTAGAATCAACTTCCAGAAGAGGACTCAAACTTTAATTCCATTACATAAAATGAGTCCATAACTGTACTGCATAACACATAGAGCCTTCTAAACCTAACTCAACATCTTTAGCACTGTTCTGTTCATTTATTTACATTTCTGAGTAGTGTGTGTATTTTTCTGTTACACAAACACTGACCCCTATGCATAACTGGAGGATACTTTTTATCCTCAATCTCACACTCTATTTATCCCTTTGTATCCCACATAGAACTATAGAAGAGGTCATGTGTAATCTGTTTTTTGTTTTTCCCATGAGGAACTATGGTAGAGGTCATGGGTATCCTGGAAAGCCTTGTGCTCTATTGTGAACCTTGATCCCAGGTGTAAATAAAAGTTGTTTATTAATTTAAACTACTTTTTGGAAGTTGATCACCAAGTGGAGAGTACTAAGTCTTTTCTTGAGACTGAACCTCTTGTTTTAAATTCCACTATGCTTGTTGTTTTTTTACTATGTTTTATAAAAAAATTCAATCAAATAAAGTAAAACTGTGATAGTTAGTTTAGAAAATTTTTGTAACTGTTTTGAACCAGTAGGTTAGTTTCAAAAGTTATATTAATCTCTTGGTTAGTATAAGTGAGAAATAATCAATCTCTTGAGAAATTAATTGAACATTCATGACACCTATAAATTCACTACAAACTAAATTGGATTATATTTTTAATTGGGGGAAATTTTCAAAGAACCAATCATTAAATAGAAATTTTTATAGGGACTCAATTCACCCCCTCCCTCTTGAGTACTCTACTCTGACCAATATTTGGTATCAAAGGATTTAGGAATTTTTCAGTTTTCTAAGCTTTTTCAAACATTTTCATCTATGATTGTAGTTATATTTTAAATATCTTAAAATTTCTATTATTACTAAATTTTTATCTCCTTGAAATATTATTAAAATTTATATTTGAACAATAGATTAGAAGGATCTACTACTAATAGACTACCTTTCTTCAATGGAGAAAATTATGCTCAGTGGAATCATAAAATAAAAATACATTTAGAAAACATGCGATTTAAAATATTAACTACTATTGAAAGAAAATATGCACTCCTTGATACTTTTAGAAACACTTGGGATGAAGCTACCAAGACTAACTATAACAATAAGTGTAGAGTTATGAATTCATTATATTGTGTACTAGGATATGAAGAATTTAATTTCATTTTTACCTGTAAAACTGCTCATGATATTTGGGACACTATAGCTATTTCCCATGAGGGAACAACTAATGTGAAAGATATGAGATTAAATATTTATACTATTAAATATGAAAATTTTAGAATAAAGGCTGATAAATCAATTTCTGATATGTATCTCAGGTTCAATGAAATTTTGAACACCATGATTTCCTTAGGAAGAGTTATAATAGTAAAGGAGCTGATCATGAGAATTTTGCAATGCTTACCAGAGAGATGGAGAGGGACATCAATATACATAAGAGAATCATGCGACATTGATAAATTTATAGTGAATGAACTAATTGTAAAATTAATGATGTATGAAGAGGAATTAAAAGTGAATCAAGAAGAGGAAGAACCAAAGATAAAATCTGTAGCCTTCAATACTACCACTTCCAAGAGTAAAGACAAATAGAAAGTTAAACCTGCTATTGAGAGAACAAGTAGTGAAGAATCCGCTTTAGATAGTGATGAGAAAATGGCCCAGCACACAAGGATATTCAGAAAATTTTATAAAAAGAAAATGTTCTTCAAGAAATCAAACTATTAATGGAAATATGACAACAAAGGAAATTGGAAAAAGGATTGGAAGAAGCCTGACAAATCAGAAGAAATAGTTTTCTATGAATGCAAAAGGAAAGGGAATTTCAAAGGTGACTGTCCTAAATTAAATTATAAAAAGGAGTATGAGTATAAAGATAGGAAATATAATAAATCAATGAAGGCCACCTGGATTGCATCCGAGGATAGCTCGAGTGAATCTGCTTCTTCTAAGAATGAGAAAGAAGATATGAAAAACATGCACTTTATGAAAAATACCTTAAAGGTATTCTTAAACTCTCCTCTAACTAATGAATATTATTTTAGAGATGATTCTCAATCTAAAAATATAAAAGATGATGAATTGTTTGAGTATTATAATATTTTAGAAGAAACTTATAATGAAATGAAGGATAAGTATAAATAATTAAAGAAATAGTATGCACTCTCTACAAATATTAAATCTGAAATTACTATAGAGAAAGATAAAATTAAACAACTACTTAAGGAAAATAATAAACAAAAGTTATCTAATGATCAATTAAAGAATGATCTGAAAATTTTTACAAATATAAAAAAAATATACTCAATTACTTTTTAAACATATATCTCCTAGGTATATTACATGAATAAGATATCATCAAGGACAAATAAATTTATCTAAAATGTATTTTATAACTAAATCTAAAAAATATGGTTCTCTGTTCAAAAATCAAGAGTTTGCTTCATGTTCTAGTTCGGAAAAATCTTTCACTGCATCAATTTTTTATATAACAAATAAAGTTTATTTCTCAATATTTTTCATTCTACATATAGGAAACCTATAAGACAATTGTGGGTTCTTAAATCATTTATTACTAATTTTTCTCGGCCAAAACAAATATACGTACCAAAATCTTTTCTTGGACGAATTGTTTTGTAGGTAAATTGCTTAAAGAGTTCGTATAGAAATATTTGGTAATTGGATAGTGGGTTTTCAAGAAACATGATAGAAGATTACTCAAGCTTCAATAATCTTATCAAGATTGATGGAGGACATGTCACATTTAGGTACAATGGTAAAAGAAAATTTATCAGCTTATGACAGATTGGTAACCCTAACTCTATTTCAATTTCCAAAGTACTTTATGTTGATGAATTAAAATATAACCTACATAGAATATCTCAACTATGTGATGATGGATTTAATGTCAAATTTAAAAATGATTTATTCTATTTTTTTTTATGCCAAAAATAACTTAGTATTTACTTCTCTTATAAATGATAATCTATATGCGGTAAATTTAAACACACTAGCATCACAAAATGTTTCTTTCCTAAGTGCCTTTCACAAAGAGTCTTGGATTTGGCACAGAAGACAAGGAAATTGTAATATACACTCCCTTAAAAAATTAACCAGAAAAGGTTTAGTTAAATACCATACCAAACTAGAGTTTCTAGACAATAGAGTGTGAAATCCTTGTCAAAACAGAAAGAAACATCAAATCTCTTTCAAACTAAATAAATAAGTTACAACTTTCTAACCTCTCGAGTTGGTTCACATGGAATTGTTTGGACCATAGAGAGTTTCAAGACTCAATGGGAAGGACTATGTTTATGTTCTGGTAGATGACTTCTCTAGGTATACTTTGGCCTTTTTCATAGCTCACAAAATTGATGTTTTCTCTCATTTTACCAAGTATTTTAGGACTGTAGAAAATCCTAGTGGACATAAAATTAAATCCTTAAGAATTTACCATGGATATGAGTCTGAAAATCAAGACTTTGAATATTTTTTCTCACTTAATGGCTATAGGCATAAATTCTATGCCCCTAGGATGCCTCAATAAAATGGTGTAGTAGAAAGAAGAAATATAACCCTACAGGAAATTTCCCAAACTATGACCAATTAATATTACCTACCTATTTATTTTTGGGTTAAAGTTGTTAATACCGATTTTTATATAATAAATAGAGTCCTAATCAGACCTATCCTTAAGAAAACTCCTTATGAGTTTTCGGATAATAGGAAAACCAAGGTAAATTATTTTAAAGTGTTTGGATGTAAATATTATATTCTAAAAACTAAAGATAATATAGATACATTTTCCCCCAAAAGTGATGAACGAATATTCCTTAGATATTCTACATCAAGAAAATCATATAGAGTCTTTAGTAAAAGAACCAAGTGTGTAGAGGAATATGTACATGTCAAGTTTGATAAAACATATCCACATGAACGTAATACCTTTCTAGAAAATATAGAAGATTATATGTCAAATATGGACATTAATGCTAAGCCCTCTAACCATCCTATAATGGAATCTGTAAAAACTTCTAGTTTTAGAAATTCCCTATATTCTAGCCCTAATGAAACAAAACCAAGTGATGAAGCTAAAACAACAAGCCCTACTTTCTCTAAAACAACTAGAACCCTTAAAAACCATCCATTAGATGTTGTAGTTGGAGATCTAGAGAGAGGAACACAAACTAGATCTTCCTTGAGAAACTAGGTTAAACATTAAGCATTCTTTTCATAGATTGAAGCTAAAAATATCAATGATGCAATCAATGATGAATTTTGGGTGATGTCTATTCAAGAAGATCTTAATTAGTTTGAGAGAAATAAATTATAGAAGCTTTTTGATAGACCAAAAGATACCTTGACCATAGGAACTAAATGGGTTTTTAGGATTAAATTAGATGAAGCTAGAAATATAGTTAGAAACAAAGCTAGATTGGTTGCACAAGGCTAGAATTGAGAAGAGGGAATTGATTATGAGGAAACCTTTGTACCAGTAGCTAGGCTTGAAGCCATTAGAATCTTGCATTCCTATACATCACACATGGATTTAAAAATTTATCAAATGGATGTCAAAATTACATTCTTAAATGGTTATATAATTGAGGATGTTTTTGTTGAACAACCCTCAGTTTTTATAAAACCACATTTTCTAAATCATGTTTTTAAATTTACTAGAGCTTTATATGTTTTGAAACAAGCTCTAAGAGCTTGGCATGATAGGTTAAGTAGCTTTATTATTTCTAAAGGTTTTACAAAAGGAGTTGCAGATCCTACTTTATTTATAAAAAGAATTCATAAAGATGTTTTAATAGCTCAGATATATATAGATCATATTATATTTGTATCTTATAAAAATTATTTTTGCAATGATTTTTCAAAAATGATGCAAATTGAGTTCGAAATGAGTTTTATGGGTGAACATAAATATTTTCTTGGATTTAAAATATTTCAAAACAAAGAAGGTATTATTATAAATCAATGAAAATATACTAAATATCTTTTGAAAAGATATGTCTTTGATGACATAAATAGTAGTGAAACAACTATGAGTTATACTTGTAAGTTGGATCTTGATGAAAATGGGAAATCTGTTGATTAAACTTCTTATAGAGGAATGATTGGGAGTTTGCTTTACTTAACTTCTAGTAGGCCAAACATCATGTTTAGTGTGTGTATGTGTGCATGATTTCATGAAAACCCAAAAGAGTCATATTTAAATTTGGTTAAAAAAGTTTTCAAATACCTTAAATATTCAACTAATTTGAGACTATTATACCCTAGAGGAAAACCTTTTTATATGGTTAGTTATTCTGATGTTGACTTTGGTGGGTGTAAATTAGATAGAAATAACACCTCTGAAACATGTCACTTTTTGGGAAAGTATCTAATATCATGGTGTAGTAAAATGAAAAATTTGGTTTCATTATCAACTTTTAAAGTAGAGTACATTGTTTCTAGTAGTTGTTGTATGGATAAAACACACATTATTAGACTATATATTTCAATTCAGATATATCCGACTAAATTGTGAGAATAAAAGTTCTATTAACATTTATAAAAATACAATTTCTCATTCCAGAACAATACATATTGATGTAAGACATCACTTTTTGAGAGACCACTATCAAAAAAGTGATATAAATATTGAGTTTATTAGGATCAGACATCAACTTGTAGACATTTTTAATAAACCCTTAAACTCTGAGAGAATGAGATACATCAGATAGGAACTAGGAACGGTAAATTTATAAAGACTATCCAACATTATCCCCTTAGAAAAATGTGTTTTTATGTGACACTGATCACTGTAAAACCGGTCAGATAAAACCGGTCATGTGAAAACTATCAGATGAAACTTATCATGTGAAACTGATCAGGTGAATTCCATCATGTAAAACTGATCATATGAAACCGATCCAGTGAGACCGATACTGTTTAAGTGGAACTGATACCAATAGGGACTTTTTAGTAAATCTGTTTGTTTGTATCTTTTAAGTAAAACGACATAGTTTCTTATTTATTATTTTATCATTATTCTGTTTTCTATTTTTACAGATTACAATCCCTAAATTATAAAATTAAATCAATCCAAACTTATTTTACCCTTCAAACTTTCACTACCCACTATACCTTCGAACCTTAGACCTTTCGGCTTCCTTCTTCAAAACCGAAACTTTAGAATGGTGAGGATAAAGCATGCGATGGAAGGACTGAGTGAATCATCATAGGATAAGCATCAGAAAGGAGAATCAATTAGTGCCACAAGTTCTATGAATCTGGATTTAGAAATATGCATAGTTAATCTAGAGAAATAAGTGTATGGTGAATGGTTGTTGTCGAGCAAGTCTCTCTTGGAGAAGGTTTTGGAATCACAAGGGTGGATTAGCTGTTTTACAGATAATGAGAGACCTTTCTAACCCAAGACAGTACACCAATTTTAACTCTATTTGGAAGTGCTTTTGTAAGGATTTGAGGAGGCTAGGATGAAATCACTGGTAAAGGGAAAGAAGATTTCATTTTCTTTAATGGAGTGGGTTGAATACTTAAAGATTCCTCATGGGGGAATTTTTGATGACTACTAGGGTAACATTCCACAAACTTCATATTTATTTTCCTATGAAAATGTGATGAAATAGTTGACTGGAAATGAGGATTCAAGGAGGCATATAGCTTCAAAATTAGACGGAGAGGCCAGAATACGTTTCATGTTTATCCAACACCAAATCTGCCGAAGGAAGGGATATTTTTCTACCCTGAAGTATCAGGATGTCTTCCTGATTTATTTGTCGAAGAATGAGGTGAAAGTGAACCTATTAGGTATATTATGGTATATATTTGTGAAATTATCAAACCTTCCAAGAAATTAACCGTTATATTTTCCGAGGACAATCACTATAATTTTAAATAAGCTAATATGTGTGGAGGATGGAGATGAGGTGATTAATTCTTATAGTGGCTTTTTCCTACACAAATACATTTAAAAAGGGGTGAAAATCATTTGGAACCCATGGAGGAGAATTTGGGTAGAAGATGAGGAGATATTTTATGAGTATTAAAATCCTAATGATCATCATACTAGAACAAGTAATCAAGCTAATCCCGGTCTTAAACCTAGTGAGTAGGTTGTGTATTCAGATGAAGAACAAGTTGATCCTAACATGAAAAGAGAGGAGGGGTCTCCAATAGAATATAGTAGTGAACCAAAAATCTCTAAAAGCCCTACATAAATGTTATATGGACCTACAAGTCCACCATTATAATTATCTTATAATGAACATTTATTAAATTATGATGAAGATGAGGAAGAGAACTAAGTCTCTAGAGTTGAAGGTTATGTGAGAAATACTGATGATGATGATGAGGATGATGAGGATGATGATGATGATGAGAATTATGATGGTGGGAATGTGAGAGACTCACTAAAATCAAGACAAAAATTAGTTAGTTTAGGTGAGAAGAATGTGCACAGATATGATGATGAGGCTGGTAGACAGGTTGATGTTGATGGTGTTGATCATAATGATAGAGATTCTGTCAATGAGGATAGACATGACCACCCTAATGATACTCAAGGAATCATTCTAGAAGTTGCTGATATTATGGCTATAGGTCAAGAGGAATAATTTGATGTTTAGATTATACTTATGCCTTAGAATGAGGGAGATCCTGAAGGTAGAAGAGTAAGAATTGGTACTGTGGAGCCTAGAGATTGGAATTATTCGAATGAGTGGAATAGAAATCCAGGATAGATCCTGTTCGGCATGGATTATGATTCATATGAGGAAAGAGTATCTCCTCCTACTCCACAAGCTGACGTGGAACCCACTGCTCCTACTTTACCTGCTTTTCCCACCAGTGATGAGCATGTTGTACCTTTAGTTCCTAGTGACTATGTCACCGAGGATGATCTCAAACAATTCAATAATGATGTGTGTGAATCTGTGAGTTCTTCTATTCTAGTCAGAAATAAAGATTCTACATCTAGAAGTATTTTAGAGGTAGATGCTTCTTGGATTACTAGAATAGTAATTCAGGAGATACATCCCAATCTTATCACTAAAATAGAGACCATTTTAAGAAATAATTCATTATTGGGAGAAAAAGTGAATATAATGAATTGTGAAATTGTATCTCTGTCCAATGATTTCATAACCACACTTGGTGGTGTTATAGAGGTTTTTAGGAACCTTGCTAAAAATATACTAAATTCTGATTTGAGAAAGTTGAAGGAGGATCTTGGGAAGATGATTTCTGGTGCATCCAGTTCTAGAGTTACCAGTCCTACTGCTGATATGGATTCCCTTAGGATTGTGATAAGAGAATATCTCAAGTCCATTTAGAATTAATCTGATAAGGAGTCCCTTACCAAAGTGCAATGTAATAGAGACCATGTATATAACCCGGTGCGAAAATGTACAGATGAGACAACTAATGAATAAAAGGATATCAGATAAAAGACGGAAAAGTATTTCTAAAAAATTTACACAAATCATGAGTTGAAAAATCACTTTATGTTCTTGGCTGGAAACCTTAGGATACTACCAGTGACCAAGGAATTCAAGAAGCTAGTGATCTAGCTAAAAGAGTTTAACCCTAAATTGGAGGAATTCATGGAAAACAAGGAGGATTTCGAGAAGTCCATGCTATATGGGGTGAAGTCATAAATGATTTTATCAATATTTTGATGCCCTACTTGCATGTATATTATAAAGCTATAGTGTTCCTTACAGCTACTTCCATCAGACCTGGTTCACTACCTCTTGATCAGATGACAGTGTCTCAAGTTTTATCTCAGATCAGGCCAGGGATCCTAGAGCAGTCTCCTAGTTGTATTCTTTCAGAGAAGAGACCATGTCTTGAATCTACAGTTCCTATATGCATTACTTTACCTAGTGTCACTATTCGATCATCCCTTCTTACATCCACAACACCACCTATTGACCCCACTATTGACCCTTCAGAAAAAGGGAAAGCTCCTCAAAATCTGAAGCCTTACTTGTGGATTATTCTTTGATAGGGCTCTGTACTTTTATTTGTTGATGAGTATCTTTTGATGTTTTTACTCTTTTGTACTTTCATGAATATAATTTTGTCTTTGCTATGTTTCAAGTTTCCTGGTGTTATTTTTCTTAATCCTTTATGTTTCTTTTCACATTTTTTCTAATCCCAAAAGGGGGAGAAATCTATTGATGGAATCAACTCTTAACCTAAGAGGGAGAAATCAACTCTTAACCGAAGGGGGTAGAACTGAAATATGGAATGTAATTAATAGAATATATATATATATATATATATATATATATATCCCAACTCTAATATAAATGACTAAGACATATATAATACAACTTATTGAGGGGGAGCATAAAAGTTCTCTGATATAAATCTATTCTAAGAACCTTCTATATATGCTCTGTTAAAATTATTTAAAGGGATCATAAAAGGAAAGCAATTATGGTTATATTGATAATTCACACTCACTGTTGGTATGCTATGCCAAAAAAAATTGTTCCTTAATATCCTGTATAACTCATTCATTCCATGGTTTGTGATTATCAAAAATGGGGAAATTGTTGGACTCTTTGTGAGATAGTTGTTTTAATAATCACAAATCATGCCAATTTACAAATCCTAATAATTTATACTTTATGTTAATTGATGTTAATCATGTCAATGAATATCTATAAATGAATAAATTATATCACATGGTATAATAAATTTTAAAAAGTCAACAAATTATGGATTTTTATGTTTCAATATATTTACAAGTGTATATTTACAGGCAATTATGAATTTCACTTAATCTAGTATTATTCTGTATAAGACAGACACTTTGTAAGTTGTTCAAAGTCCCTAACACCGATTGGTTCAAAGGAGTCACCAATGGATGACTCACCTATGAGGACTCATCGATCAAATATGAAACTGATGCAGGACTCATTGATAGAACAAATGACACACCAATGGACAAGTCACTAATGATTGGTCAAACCGATAGTTCAAGCGACTCACCAATAGGTGACTCACTAATGGGCGACACACCGATAGTTCAAAGGACTAACTGATGGAAGGGTCACTAATGGAAAACACACCGATAGTTCAAAGGACTTACCGATGGATGAGTCACCGACGGGAGACACATCGATAGGTCAAAATTAGTCACTGATAATGAGTCACTGATGCTCGAACACACCGATAGTACAAATGACTCATAGATTCCCATAGTCACCAATACTGATGGAAAGGACTCACAGATACATAGAGTCACTGATGCTGATAGACCGATGCTAATGACTCATTGATACTTATGACTCACTGATAGTCATAAAAACTATTTTTATTTTATTAATTCAACATTATATGTAACAGTCATATTTAGATAAATTAATTCTTCTAAAATTAATTAATGTTGTTTGTAGGATATTGATAGGATAGTATGAGGTACATGCACATGGGGAGATCATTATGTCTGCTAGACCTCGAAGGATAAAAGGATAACCTGCTAGATTATTCCAAGAGACAGAAAATAGTAGTAATAAAAGAAAGCGTGTAAAAATAAAATAACTCTTTCCACTCTCCAGCATACTTAAAAAACCCAAGAACTCAAAACTAAGAACATATAGGGAGATCGAGAAATCAAGAAAAACCCACTGAGCTCACCTAAACATCATTCGAACAAGAAGCTGATCATCTCATACCCTTGTAACCTAGAACACATTGGCTATGACACTCATTTTTTGAGTCAACTTCTAGAAGAGGACTCGAACATAAATTCCACTACATCAAATGATTCCATAACTGCAATGCATAACACATAGAGCCTTCTGAACCTAACTCAACATCTTTAGCTCCATCATGTTCATTTATTTACCACTATTGGTATTTTGTATTTTTGCAATGGGCTATTTGCGAGGGGGTCTCGTCGCAAATAGCTCGTTGCAGAAAATGGCGCCGTAACTAGTATTTTTTGAAACGGGCATGTCATAACTAGTATTTTTTTCAATGGGCGCATTGCAAAAAATACTATTTGCAACGTGAAGTGGTCTGGTCACAAATAAATCTCCAGTTAAATACATTATATATACAAGAACTTGTTGCGATGGGACAGTCGCAAAAAGTAGTTGCGACCGGAACATCGTCAAAAGTAGTTGCGACGAGCCCACCGTCCCATCGCAAATAGTCTGTTGTTTATGTATATTACATACACCTAAACCTTTTTCCACGGGCCCGTCGCAAAAAACTTATTTGTGACGGGGAAGTAGCTCGTCGCAAATAAGTTTTAAAAATATATATATATAATACATTTGCGACGGGGTCCCGTTGTAAAAGGCCCCATCGCAAATACTTAATAAAAAAAATTAATAAAATTATTATTTATGAAAAAATAATATTAATAATATTAATATTAATAAAAAAGTTAAAAATATTAAAATTCTCAATATTCGCAAAAAAATATAAAAAATAATAAAATATTGTTATTATTATTATTAGTAAAATAAACAGATATTAAAAAATATAATTCAAATAATAAATAATAAAATATAAAAATATTAAAATATTAAAAATAAAAAAAAAGATTTAATATTCACATCAATATAAAGAACAAAAACTGTAAATAGTTCATATTAAAAGAAATGTTGAATTCAAAAGTTTTTTACATAACAAAAAAATAACTGGGGGGATAGCCTTCTGGAGGAGAAGGAGGACATGGTGGAGGAAACTCCATATCTAAACTACGATTCAGATGACGCATGTACTCCATCTTCTCATGATGTTGCTGCTACCATCGATGCATGTCCTCCTCATGCTGCTGCTGCTGCTGCTACTGATGCATCTCTTCCTGCTACTTCTGCAAACTCTTTATATGCTCAGTTTGAGCTCACAACTGTTAATGATACTATGAGCCAAAATTTGACGCCTCTCTATGAGCTCCTCTGGATATGGACACCAATATCATAGAAGTATCATAATAACTCCCATGAGTAAAATGAGAGCTGATACCAACTATTCAGCCCTTATCAAAGGCATACTGGGTCGCCTGCATCCATGCCGCCTCATTGAAATGCTGGGCACTAGTCTGATCAGACGTCTAGGCTTGACTCTCAGCCCATGTCTGATAGGTCGCGACCTCATATGACTTCTTCAGTTCCAATTTGAAATTAAAATAGTGAAAATATTATAAGCAGTTAATTTTCAAACTGAAAAATAAATAATGCTGACCACAATATGACGCTGGTTATCACCTCTAATCTCTCCAGTGGCTGGATCACTGTACATCCTCCGATAAACATTGTACTCCGTAAAATTGGGATTCTCTACTACCTATATAAATATAAAATAAACTGTTTATATTTAATGTTATATAAAATAATAAAAAAGATTCTTACCAGATGCTCTCTATGCATACTGATTGTATGGCTACCAGATCGATGTGTCACCTCCTGTCTCCCCCGATTCTGCTAGCCTAATTATGAACTCCTCTAAAATCCACCACTCAACTAGTGAGAACATAATCCATCCCAAACGTGAGGTGAAATGTACTCTGGTCGGTGGGCTCTACACGACTAATCAAATATTGTCACTCCTGCTTTCTTCATGTCCGTCATTCTCAAATTATGTAAAAACTAACGAAAACGCTCACACATAGACACCTCCCATACCTCATAGATAGCGTCAGACATGCTATCATCGATGGGATACCATAAAACCTAAAAATAATTTATAATATCAAGTTAATAATGAAATAAATATCATAATAAATATTATTTATTTATGTACAAGCCAATGATTGAACATTCCAATCTACACATCAATAAGAATCTGTTCCGATGTGATCAATGGCTGAGAAAAATAATTGTGCAAGATAGCGCTCCCATGTCCAACAGTTACATGAAAAAAACTATGAAAAAATAATAAATAATCAAAAAATTAGTATATAAATAAATTAATGAAATCTAACTAAAATACACAGGTTACCATACCTTTGTGTGAGTGGATCGAAGCCAAGACATGGACGTCGCTCAGGGATAGGGTCAGGAATCATCAGTGGCAAAAGACTGTGCCCCCTCCACGTACTCCCTGAACCACTAGTAGGCCGAGGGTCAAATGATCCCAAATCCTCCTCATCTAAAGGTATCCCAGCCTCCTTCAACTAAGGAAGTAGATCAGGTTCCATCTGAAGCACAAAATAATTGTTGTTAGGAAATAGTTAAAAATAACTATTACATATAGATATATATTAGTTATGATTATAATTAGCATTTAACTACGTCAATGTTCACCTTCATCGTCATATTCATATCTGACGATGTCAATGTCTTCATATTCATCATCGACATCATCAATATCCATATGAGTTGTAGTTTTATCATCTCTTATCATTTAAAATTCATTTGTAACATCATTAATATCATCATCACCATCAGACCTTAATTTTGGGGGGTCATCATCGATATTCATATATCTTTTTAAAATAGATGGATTTTGAGTAGTCTCTTGAAAAATTTCAATTTCTTTTAATTCATCAGAACCACATTCAGTTTGAGTAAACTGATTTTCCCGAGATTTCATTTTTATTATACTCCACCAATCACTCAGGTCTCTTGATGTAGCATAATAGTTTGCATAATATATTTGATGTGCTTGTTGAGCCAGTAAAAATAGTTCATTTACTGGAAGAAGACTTTTATATTTAATATCAATGATTCCATGAATTGGATGAACATGCAAGCCTCTCTTAGTATCCAACCACCGACATTTAAACATTGTTATGTAATTTTTTTCTAGATAAAATAGTTCAATAATTTCATCCAACATGATGTAAATGTCAAATTCAGTTTCTCTATGATGTGATCCTCTCAAGAAAACCCCACTGTTCATTGTTTTTGATTCGCCATATGCACATGTATAAAATCGAAAACCATCCACCACATATGCATTATAATATTTAACCATTTTGGATGGTGGGTTACTCAATATACACAGTTTCCTATCAATTTTATCAACATGTTGAGACACCTAAAAATTTGTAAAACAATTATCAATATAATAAATAATAAACTTAATTGATATGTTAACCCATTAATAATTTATGTTACCAGTTTTTGAAACCATTGAGAAAAACAATTTTTCGACGTTCTTCAAGAGAAGCTCTTGTAATATGTGGAATTTGTTTCTTGATATGATTATCATATGACCTACAAACAAAATAAGTTTACTTATTATAACATAAATTATATAATAAGTAATAGAATCACGCATAGTACAAAGGATGTCATTTCTTCACAGTTGATTAGAACATATGTATGAGCTCTGTGATGCTCATCATCTGAAATCCATCATTCATAAACTCCACTAAAGCTAAGATTTGGATGATTAAAAACTAATAATTGATTGTAAATTTCATCAATATTCATCTCATTATATCCCATCTGGTTGGGTTTTGAGGGATATTGAGATTCAAAATAACGAGAGCAGAAAAAAAAAATTCCGTTTGCAAATAAGCTTCAGCAATTGAGCCTTCAACTAATGCTTTGTTATGTACTATTTTCTTCAATTTCTACATACAACTCTCGAATGGGTACATCCATCGAAACTGTATCCGACCTCCACAATTTTATTCATGTGTAAAATATAATATGAGATGTTCCATTGAGTCAAAGAAAGCCGACAAGAATATTTTTTCCAGTTTACATATAATTACAACAACATCTTCTTCCATTTTTCTTAGTGCATCATCATCTGTTGTCTACAAAAAAATATCTCAAAAAAATGATATTTCTGTTATCGAATCCCAAATCATAGAATTCAACAAACCTCAAAATCCAATCGGCATAAGTCTTTCCGATAAAACATGAAAATCATGACTTTTTAATCCGTTAATATGACCATTCTTAACACATCTTCCCAGATTGGAAGCATGGCCATATGGAAGTCTCAAATATAAAATCTACTGAAAAAATACTAAGAGACTCTATTTGAATAGTGTATAATCTGATTTTGGATTAATTAACCTCTGTGATCTGACATTTTGAAATAGTTCAAGTTCTGATCATCTAAAAATTTGGGCAAGATCTAATTATGCCTTTACATTATCTTTGGTCTTACCTAGTGTATCCAAAACTGTATGAAATAAATTATCAAAATAGTTCTTCTCAATATGCATGAAATCCAACATCTGGAGGACCAAAAAATTAGACCTATAAGGACCCAAACTTAAAACACTACATAATATTGAATTAAATGAATAATTCACATTGAGGATCTTTTTAGGTTTAGAGTTTTAGAAAATTATGACATAATTATTACATCTCAAAATATTAAAAAGTAGACACTTCTACTCAGTTTCCATTTTTTTCACAAAATAAAAACTCTTGAAAAAAAGAGTCATGTCTAGTTCCATGTTTTAGATAGCATGACTTTTCCTTGATCCCATCCTCGACCCGATTCATCTTTAAGTCCTGTGAAAAACATTTCAAAACATGGGATGAGCATAAAAAGCTCAGTAAGGGTTATAAAAATAAGAATGAAAATATTAGTTCATCATTACATAAATAACACAATATCTTTAACATACCTCATGAAATCATAATATTTATGAATAAAATATGGAAAACATAAATCAGAAAGGTAACTTGTGGAATCTATATCATACTTTCATTTTAGCGATCACAACTACTTAGGGAGTTACTTTTGGAATACCCATCACAGTATATTCCATAAATCTCTTAAGAGAAACATTTATGTTTACCTCCATCACATTACCCAATTGATTGGAGAGATATATCTGGCTCACCCGCCCTAGGTTTATCACAGAACCACCCATTTACGTAAACAATTCCCAAGAACCATAACATATTCATAACACATAAAATAAACATAAAGGAAAGATAACATTTCCACATTTAAATCATAATATATCATTTAGACATATTGACATAATAAATCCATTATCAAAACCATTTTCAATACCAAAATATGTAAAAAGAGTATATGGTATTTATTTTCCTTTTAAATACATTACAACTTGTTAAGTAAGCCAAAGATCAAATAATACTCGCGACGACATAAAAGGTCATTGTCACCACTTACGTTAAAAATAAACATTCTTTTTTTAGTAAAACCCTGGGTAGAAAAAGATTCCCTTTGAATGAAATGAAAAGTAAAATGTATTTATACACCATATAAAATAAAGTTGAGAATAAAACAAAATATGCCTCAATGAAAGGAGATTGAGACGAAGTCCCTTACGTCGTGTCCGACTTGACCTGATCGTTCTTTAATATCTTGAATAATAAACTAAAGTTAATTTCTACTTTCTTAATAACCTTTTTCAAGTTTATTATTCCTTTTATATCACTTATTACCATGTTATAAACATTATGTAATCATTTAATTTATTAACGGTTGTTTCGTCGATATTTGGTACCTGAGTAAAAATGAACACCTTATAATTACAAGTTGTGCATGTTGTCAACAACTAATTATCTAAAGAAAGATATTAATGATTTAGATATCATATACATCATATATATCCATTATATATATGTATTTACAATAGTACATAATATTTGGAGATAAAAATTGAAATGCACTGTTCATGGAGATGGTAATCCGTACGTACGCATGAACACTACTTCCCTTTATATTTATTATTTTAATGAAATTAAAACATAATGATACTTAGGTATATTATAATTAAATTATAATATCATATATAATATCATTAAATCTATCATTTATACATCCCACATAAGGCATTAACAAGTCATATCACTTTGAGGTGGCGGTAGTCTGCACTTCCTAAAATGAAATTATCGTGTTTACCCATTATAGAAACCAAATAGGTATTCTATAAATGAAAAATACAGAAGAATAAAGAAAATATAAACATAATATATATCATATATAAATACAGTGTTGTCATAATGGACACCATGAGAGGTGGTAGGAGTTAATTGAACAATCATCGTTTCGTGAGGCGTTAGTTTGCCTTCCACAGAAACATTATGTACTTCACCCATTAGATGGAGGTGTGTGTAAGTGTAGTTCTAATGAATCTCATAAAAACATCCTAGTATATTGAGGATACTTTTGTTGTTATAAAATAAAGGAATAAAAAGATTTTATGGGGTTGGAGAAGTAAAATAAAATAAAAGATCTTAAGAGAAGACGTTACCATTAAATCGGGTAACTCCCTTTGGTTTGAACCAAAAGGGTTTCTTGAAATGGTTTCTGCTTAAGGTAATTCTTCTAGGATGAAGAGAGTGATCTTGGGAGATTATTGGATCAGAGGTTGTACAAGCCAAATTTTTGAGAAGTGTGAGAAATGTGTAGGAATGAGGGCTTTTTATAAGGGAGAGGAGGGGCTCTTTAGGAAAGTTTGAAACAATTATTTTATTATAAACTCATCTTCGGTTTCAAAAGGTCAAATAATAATTAAAGTCTAAGGTAATATGAATCATGTTCGAAATAAAATTATCCAATAATAATTGGACAGGTTTTGGATATTGTGTTAATATTTATAATCTTATTTATTTAAATCATTTATTAATGAGGTAAATATTGCGTCATTATTGTGTCATAAATAATTTAATTTATTTGATGTCAAAAAATTATAAAAAAACCAAAATGTAGGAACTCTTTTTATCTTTCTAGAGAATATATAGTCAAATATATAACTTATATAACCCCATGTAAAATTTTATTTACTAAAAGATATTTGTTTATGTCATTTTTGTCTTTACTTTAAATTAATTAATATAATGTGTCATTATTACTCCCATGTGGCTCCATGGGGTCCCAAATTAGACCCACGGATTCCCATGGTCGGATATATATCATCCAATAGGAATAAGACACATTTTAGGGTAATTTAATATTATTATACTATTATAATTTACCCTTATTTACTATATTTACCCATTAATCATGGTAAATAAAATATTTATTGAAGTAAATATTTAAAATATATAAAAATAAAAGTTACCTATTTAAAAAATTTGGACCTACTGATTCCAAATATGGAATCCATTTTTCTAAATTCAAAACACATAATTGGAAGAAATTAAATTAAAATTAATTCCCGCTGTCAAAACAAAAAGCGTGTTTTTAAGAAATAATAACTATCAAAAGATTGACACTTGTTTATGTCCAATTTCAAAGTGAAATTAATTACAATATACAACATTGAATTAAATATTAAAAATATATTCTAATTACACTTTATAACCAATGAAAATTATAATATAACCATATCAATAAATTAGATCAAAAGGCACTTTTGAATTAAAATATAGTATTTTTTCACTATTCATTAAAAAATGAACTTTATCAGAAAAATACCAAAAATTTACCCAAAGTAAATTTTGATGTCAAAAATCTAAAGAAGAATTTTATTTTGTCAAATAGAACATATATGAATGACCAAAAATAGATTTAAATAGGTTTCTCCATCAAAAGGCGGTAAATCGACCTTTTAAATAATATTAGAGTATTTATGCTTAGATTCATTCACATTTTAAGCCTCTAAATTTTATTAGATAATTGTAAAAACATTTAACAAAAAATTATAATCATATTGTAGTTAGTTCTATTCATTCCCACCGATATAATGGTTAGGTGTTAACTACCATTTAAAATAATAATATTATATTATTAGTGTGCAACATAAGATTTCAAAGAAACCCATTGTTGTGTATTGGGTATGCTATCGAAAATAAAATCCCCTTAAAAGTAAAATAAATATTTAATTCAAAAATATTAATATACATTCAAATGTATTATTCTTTATTTACTTGGGATGTTACATCCTTACACCCTTTTGGGAATTGCGTCCTCACAATTTTTATTCACTTATTAAATAAGTGGGGGGTATTTATCCCTCATAACATTTTCAGATTCCCACGTGGCCTCATCAACCATTTGGTTTTTTCACAAAACCTTTACCTAAAAAATTACCTTATTCTGCAACAGTTTCTCTCTATGGTCAAGAATCTGGACTGGTTGTTCCTCATAGAAGAGATTCTCTTCCAACTGAACTACCTCTGGGCTTAAAATATGAGATAGATATGGCATATACTTTCTCAACATTGAAACATGAAAAACATTGTGTACCTGAGATAAACTTTTGTAAGAACCCATGTTTTTGGAACGGGTCAAAATCTTGACCCTGTTTGAATTTTTTGACTCGTTTCTGAGAAAACTAGAGAAATTGGACAATTCAGGGATAAACTTTTAAAGTTTTGGAGGTCGTACATGGCCGCACGGTTGGCACATGGTCTGAAAAAAACCGTGCAGCCAGCCCAGGAAGTTGTGCACCCTTGATAGTGGGCTCCACATGGGCAGCACATAGTTTTTCAAACCGTGCGGGCAAGCCATACGAAGTCCCTGGCAGAGACAGTAGCAACCGAATGGTTGGAACACGGTTTTCCAAACCATGTGGGGTAACCGTTCAAACACTTAAAGTTAGGTATTTTTAGGTTTCAGGCCACTCGGGATTTCCCATTCTCTATCTTTCTTCCTCCCTCTTGTGACTCACATAGGGAGAGTCAGTTGGACCTTCAAATCCTTCCCGGATCTTCGTCCAAACCCCGTTTTGAACATTGTTTGATTCTTTAGAACCCCCTTGATAATGCCTTGATTCCTATTGAGCCTTTTTTCTTGATTTTTATTCTAGAATGTGTTTTTGGGGTTGAACAGTTCTGATTCTTTTGTAGATCTACCACGTTTTAGACCTAATTGGAGGCTGTTATCGGAGGAGTAACATCGTACTAGTATGAGGTAGGTGGTGCATACCTCCTTTTGTGTTTTTATGGTCATTTGGGTAGCGGCGCCTTCGGTGCATATAAGGGTATTTTAAGAGAGACCCTAATATATCTAGTAATGCTTATTAAAATTGTTTATTAGACATACAAGATACCTTTGGGTATGCCCTTTATCCTGTCTTGATTGAGTAGGGTCAGGCAAGAGTCTGTTGCTCACATGGGGCATTTTGGCAGGGGTTTTCAAAATGATAATACTTGAATTGTATTGGTTTAAACTGTTAGGTTTAGTTATTTAAACCTTGATATGAATTTTTGGAGACCTTAAAAACATCAGTGCTAGTATGGGACAACACTTCCTTAGTGAAATTCACTTGTTTAGATGGTTTTTCCTGTTACGTGTTCTGTATAAATGTGTTTTATATGTAAATGTTGAATTGCATATGTTAGAACCTTCAGGTTGTGATGGGCATGACCCCGGATATTGTTGAGTGATGCTGATCACAGGATGGGCATAGCCTGGGTTACTTTGGGTAGTTTTGACCATGGTATTGGGCTTCATGGATGTCGTCTTGAGGCAGTATGACTGTCAGGTTGGGCTTGGCCCGAGGTTACTTTGGGTGGTTTTGACCATGGGATTGGGCGTCATGGATGTCGTCTTGAGGAAAGATGATTGTCAAGTTGGGCATGGCCTGGGTTACTGGGATGGTGAGGCCATCAGACAAGAGCGGCATGGTCACAGGGACACGAGGTGTCAGATGTGTGGTGGTTTAGGTTCTATTTTGGTGATTAACCCTCACCTAGAACTTTGAGTAGTGTACACTCAGAGATACTCTGTGATGAGGTGGTTTTGAACAATCGTGTGGGTAGAGGCCCCTATAGATGTGGTTAAGGTACTTTGGTTGGGGGTACTAGCTGTAGGAAGCCACGTGGGAGGTGAGGAGCCTCTAGGGGGTAGCTTGAGGCTATCAAGTTGGGGGATGAGGCTCCCCATAATTTTGAGGGCAGGTATCCCTGTCCCTCCAGTTACTTATTTGAGGACGGATATCACCGTCCCTCTGGTTACTTAATTTAACGATAGGTATCGTTGTCCCTCCGACTATTTATTTGAGGGAATACATCACTATCCCTCTGGTTATTTATTTGAGAACATGCATCGATGTTCTTCTGGGTTACTTCTTGGGCGTGCCTTCGGGACGTCGGTACTTGAGGCACGAGGTGTCAGGAGGCACAAGGTGTTGGGTTACTATTATTGGGCATGTCTTCGGGACGTCGGTACTTGAGACACATGGTGTTAGGGGGGAACATGGTGCTGGGTTTCATGACAGAGATTCTGGCATTGGCCGAAGCAGGTGACACTCCATGGTGGTTGCTGAGCACCAGTGGAGTTTGTGTTTATTTGTGCGTTGTACTGTTTACTGCTTTCCTTAGAAATGAATGTCTGCTTAAACACATATATTAGGTATGCACCATTGGGTGGTATCCTACTGAGATTTGTCTCACACCCTGCACAGACCCTTTGAGACGCGTGCATGCATTATGGATTTACGTGCAAGAAATATCCCAACTTTAGGAGCTGGGCTACATTAGTTGTTGCATGGAGATGGTATGGACCTTGAGGTGTTTCCTAGATGGAGTTTATCTTGTTTTGTTTCCTTTCCTGTATTAGCATGCTTACTTGTTATGTAGCTATATTTGGTTATCCATTGGCTCCTTTTTATATATAAATACATGTATGAACTATTTTGGATGCAAGTTTTTTTTCAGTGGTAGTTACAAGTGATCAGCGCACTGTTGTGTTTACTTTCCGCTGTTGTTGTTTATATTTATTGCTTCCGCTATTTATCGATATTGAATGTGCTTCTGCTCTGCGGGTTTGGTTCATGTCTACTGAGTCATTTTTTCTACTGCATCATTATTATTATACTCGGATCAGTTCGATTATTATCCTCTCATAGGTTATAGCCTCCTCAATATACCTATAAGACCCTCGCTGCTAGTCGGTAGCCTTTGGCGTTCGGGGAGGTGCACCTAAGGTAGTAACACCCGACCCGTTTAGCACTGTTCAGGTGGCTGCTCGGGTCTGGGTCATTATAAAGCTGTATCAGAGGAGTTCTTGACAAGGATTTAGTAACAATGCCTTGCTGACTACTAATGAGTTTGAAACTTCTCTTTTTATTTCTGCTAGTTTTACTATTTGGGATATGGTAGATTGGAGATAGGTTGTTACTAGAACTGGGTTTCTAGATTGTTCTTGGGTGCCTGCAGCCCCAGGTATAAGGGATGGACCAAGTTTCCATGGGTGGGATTTTCTGTTTGCTTTTTTCTCAGATTACTATTTATATGATTTCCACCTCGGGGGCTCACTTGGTGTGCGATGTTATTTATTGTTATGTGTGACCCTTGACCCGGTGTGGTAAGGGAGAATTGGACCTTGGCCCGGTATGGTGAGGCATGATTGTTTGTATTTTTATAGGCACATTTTAGGGTATTTTAATTTCATAATTGCACATATTCTTTGTGATGTGATAATACCATGTGAATAAAATTTCAATTTCCATGCCTTGTATTCTTGAAATGTGAAAAGGTGAAATTCCTGATAGAATTTCTTGTTTGTTGAAATGTGTATTCCATTATGTATATATTATAAAATTGCTTGTGATAGGGTTTTTTGGTATGGCTCTTGTAAGAGCAGTCGGGTACTATCAGTTGAGGTGATTTTGATCACTAGTATTGGGCGACTTAGACATCGGTTTGAGGAACCGTTGGTTGTCGGTATGGGAATGGCCTAAGAGGGTTCCTTTTTGGGCGACTCAGATGGAGCGTCAGAAGGAAAATGGACAGTGTCGCATGTGCAGGATCAGGTTCAGGATCTGGTGTAGGAAGAGTAGGAGCTGCAGGTACAGGCTCAAGGACAGGATCAGGTTCAGGATTCAATGCAGGAAGGACTTCAGTCGGGTTTGGCAATTTTTGGACCATGGATCGATGAGCAGCTCCAATCTAGCCTGATACATGTCTTCCAGGGGATCGATAGAGGTGTGCAGGGTGTAGAGCCATCTATGGGTTATCTGGCGTGAGAGTTCCATTCGTAGCACCCATCGCTTTTTCAGGGTGAGGGTGGTTCGTAGGCAGCTGAGAACAGGATAGAGAGCATGCAGATAATCTTCAAGCAGCTCGAGACGCCTCCAGGGTGGAGGGTCAAGATGGCGACGTACATGCTGCGAGGACCTGCAAAGCGCTGGTGGGATGTGCAGGTTCAGGATCCCAGGCACGAGGGACTGGCATGGAAGGACTTCAAGGATAGGTTCTTTGAGAACATTTACCCGGAGACACTGAGGGTAGAGAGAGATTTGGATTTCATGAGTGTTCAATAGAGAGACATGTATTTCATGGACTATGAAGCTAATTTCACCGAGTTGTCTCGCTTTTAACCTGGTATGGTAAGCAGTGACGTGGAAAGGGTGAGGCGCTTCGAGGATGGATTAAGACATGCCATTCAGATCTAGGTAAATATCTTCGAACTAGGTTCATTATCAGAGGCAGTGAATCAGTCACTCATAGTAGAGGGTAACCTGCAGGATAGGCCTCAGGTTGACCAGATGATGGCTTCAGGGGAGGGTTAGGACAACAGGAAGCGAGGACAGGATGATTTCCAATAGGGCAGTCAGGCCAAGGACTCAGCTAGACAACCTTTTAGCAGTTCTTATATGGTTTTATTTCAGTGTGGGAAGCCAGGACATGTTAGGACTCAGTGCGATAGGCCTCTAAAGGAGTGTCAGGCATGTGGACAGTACGAGCATCTAGAGAGGTTCTGCAGGTAGCCCTCTCAGACAGCCGACAGGCAGGGACCAGGACTGACGGTGGAATCTGGAGTTGGTTCAGGTTTAGTACCAGGAGAGGGTAGCTGAGTTTCAACTGCACGTAGAGGACATGACAAAGACTGTGGGATCCATCTGAGGGGTCAGTGGCCGGTGAATGAAGCAACACCGCAGGGAGGTCAGGCATCAGGCAGTGGTGTTTCAGGATAGGTGAAGGTTGTGGTGCTGCTAGAGGCTAACCAGGCTGGTGAGTCAATGATGGTTAGAGGTACACCACTAGTGTGGCCATGATTTCCTTGTTCTCTTCTAGCAAGACCTATAGAGCATGTCCGTTTTGAGTACATGTGATGCACAAGATCTATGTGGACTGACTAGATGTTAGTCAGTGGGTTTGGCGCCATATCAGGTGTGTGATATATATAAATATATATATGTATGTATGAGATGCGTAACATCAGGGGCATCGAGGATGCGGGTTACTTGAGGTGAAATGGACATCGGGGCATCGAGGATGCAGGTTACTTGAGGTGCTAGGCACCAGGTTCGTTTTGGGCATCCATGGGATACAGGACCTCATGGAGAAGGACACTAATGCGGTGCGGGATAAGATGGATGTCGGAAGTGACATGGGGGCTCAAGTGAGGCGCAGGGGTAATGATGCGTCACGAGAGGACCTTGAGTCCAGAAATAGGTTAGAGAACCTCTTCTTGTTCTGAGTTTTGTTGGGTTGAGACTAAGTTAGGTGATTCCTAAGGTGGGGATCCCATGAAAAATTTAGCAAGAACCATGTGACTGGGGAAGTTCAGGTTGCTTTGATCAGGGTGGTATGTTTGACACCATCTCCGGGTTTCATTTGATAGCTCAGGGACGAGCTATGTTAAGATGTGGAGATTGTAAGAACCCGGGATTTTAGAACGGGTCAAAATCCCGACCCTTTTTGAATCTTTGACTCGTTTCTAAGAAAACTAGAGAAATTTGACAATTCTGGATATAATTTTATAGTTTTGGAGGTCGTATAGGGGCGCACAGTTGGCGCACAGTTGGCGCATGGTCTATACAAACCGTGCAGCTTGCCCAGGAAGCCATGCACCCTTGACAGTGGGTTTCGCACGGGCAGCGCACAGTTTGTCAAACCGTGTGGGCAAGCCGTGCAAAGTTCCGGGGAGAGATAGTGGAAACCACATGGTTGGCACACGGTTATCCAAACCATGCACGGTAACCGTATGACCACTTAATGTTAGGGATTTTTAGGTTTTGGGCCACTCAGGATTTTTCATTCTTTATCTTTCTTCCTCCCTCTTGTGACTCACGCGGGGAAAGCCGACCGGACCTTCAAATCCTTCCCGAATCTTCATCTAAACCTCGTTTCAAACATCATTTGATGTGTTAGAACCCCCTCAGTAAGGCCTTGATTCCCCTTGAGCCTTTTTTCTTGATTTCTATTCTAGAATGAGTTTTTGGGGTTGAGCGGTTTTGATTCTTTTGTAGATCTACTGTGTTTTAGACCTAATTGGAGGCTGTTATCAGAGGAGTAACATTGTACTAGTATGAGGTAGGTGGTGAATACCACTTTGTGTGTTTTTGAGGTCATTTGGGTAGCACAGACTTCACCACGTTTTCAGGTATTTTAAGAGAGACCATAATATATCTACTACTACTTATT
Organism: Viscum album; assembly: GCA_963277665.1. Taxonomy (NCBI): domain Eukaryota; kingdom Viridiplantae; phylum Streptophyta; class Magnoliopsida; order Santalales; family Viscaceae; genus Viscum; species Viscum album. The sequence goes on along the minus strand of OY728128.1, from coordinate 785,788,975 downwards.
TAAATTGCTTATTAGATCTATGGGATACCTTTGGGTATGCCCTTTGTCATGTATTGATTCAGTAGGGTCAGGCGAGAGGTCGTTGTACACATGGGGAACTTTTTCCAGGGTTTTTAAAATGATAATAGTTGTATTTTATTAGTTTAAACTGTTAGTTTTAGTTATTTAATCCTTGATATGAATTGTTGGAGACCTTAGAAACTTCAATGCTAGTTTTGGACACCACTTGCTTAGTGAAATTCACCTATTTAGATGGTTTTTCGAGTTATGTGTTCTTTTTAAATGTGTTTTATATTTAAATGTTGAATTTCATATAATGGAACCTTTGGGTTGTGATGGGCGTGACCAGATATTGTTGAGTGATGCTGATCACAGGATGGGCATGACCCGGGTAACTTTGGGTGGTTTTGAGCACGGGATTGGGTGTCCTGGACGTCGGCTTGAGGCAATACAACTGTTAGGCTGGGCTTGTCCTAGGTTTACTTTGGGTGGTTTTGACCACAGGATTGGGCATCATGGACGTCGGCTTGAGGCAGGATGACTGTCAGGTTGGGCATGGCCTGGGTTATTGGGATGACGAGTCCATCAGACTTGAGAGGCATGGTCGCAGGGACATAAGGTGTCAGATGTGTGGTGGATTAGGTTCTATTTTGGTGATTACCACTCACCTGGAACTTTGAGAAGTGTGCACACAGAGATACTATGTGATGATGTGGTTTTGACAACTCGTGTGGGTAGAGGCCCTCGTAGATACGGTTTAGGTACTTTGGTTGGGGGTGTTTTCCATAGGAAGCCACGTGGGCGGTGAGGAGCCTCCAGGGGATAGCTTGAGGCTATGGGGTTGGGGGATGAGGCTCGTCGGGATTTTGAGGGCAGGTATCGTTGTCCCTCCGGTTACTAATTTGAGGGCGGATATCGTCGTCCCTCCGGTTACTTGATCTGAGGGAAGTTATCACTGTCCCTTCAGCTATTTATTTGAGGGAAGACATCGTTGTCCCTCTGGCTATTTATTTGAGGACAATCATCGCTGTTCCTCTAGGTTACTTCTTGGGCGTGCCTTTGGGACGTCGGTACTTGAGGCACAAGGTGTCAGGAGGCACAAGGTGTTGGGTTACTGTTCTCAGGAGTGCCTTCAGGACGTCGGTACTTGAGACACGTAGTGTTAGGGGGTACATGGTGTCAGGTTACACGACAGAGATTCTGGCATTGGTTGAAGTAGGTGACACTCCATGGTGGCTGCTAAGCACCAGTGGAGTTTGTGTTTATTTTTTCATTGTACTGTTTACTGTTTTCCTTAGAAATTATTTCCTAAATAAACAATTATATTGGGTACGCACCATTGGGTGGTATCCTACTGAGATTTGTCTCATACCCTGCACGGGCCCTTTGGGATGCATGTAGACTTTATGGATTTATGTGCAGGAAAGAGGCCAGCTTCAGGAGTTGGGCTGCATTAGCTGTTGCATGGAGATGGTATGGACCTTGTGGTCTTGCCTAGATGGAGTTTATCTTGTCTTGTTTCCCTTCCTATATTATCATACTTACTTGTTATATAGCTACAGTTGGTTATCCATTGGTGCCTTTTTATATATGAATACATGTATGACCTGTTTTGGATGCATGTTTGTCCTTCAGTGGTAGTTATAAGTGATCAGTGCGCTGTTGTGTTTACTTTCCACTACTGTTGTTTATATTTATTGCTTCCTCTATTTATTGATATTGAATGTGATTCTGCTCTGCGGATCTGGTTCGTGTCTGCTGAGTCATTTGTTCCACTGCATCATTATAATTATACTCAGACTAATACCATTATTATCCTACGAGAGGGTATAGCCTCCCCATTATACCTATAACACCCTCTCTTCTAGTTGGCAGCCTTTGGAATTCGGGGAGGTATGCCTAAGGTAGTAACACTCGACCCGTTTAGCACTGTTTGGGTGGCTACTCATGTCTGGGTCATTACAACTTGGGGGTAATGCCACTCTGTACGCAACTGATCCAACTTTCTCCAATATTTCATAAGGTCCAATGAACCTCAGACTCAACTTTCCCTTCTTACCAAAACACATCACTCTTTTCCGTGGAAAAAATTTTAGAAAGACATGATCACCTACCTCGAAAGATAGATCCTTCCTCTGGTTATCTGTGTAACTTTTTTCCTTCTCTGAGCTGTTATCATGTTCTTTTGAATCAACTGAACTTTTTCTGCCATCTCTTCTACCAATTCTGGTCCCATCATATTTCTTTCACCTACTTCATCCCAGAAGCTGGAGTTTGACAATGCTTTCTATATATTGCCTCAAATGGAGCCATCTGTATACTGGAATGAAAACTATTATTATATGAAAATTCAACTAGGGAAATATGTTGGTCCCAAATTCCCTGGTAATCTAGTGAACAAGATCATAGAATATCTTCCAAGGTATGAATTGTTCATTCTGACTGCCCATATGATTGAGGATGAAAAGATTTACTAAAATTTAATTCAGTACCCAATGACTTTTGAAGGCCTTTCCAAAAGTTAGAAGTAAACCTGGGATCATGATAAGATACAATGTAGAGGGGAACACCATGCAACCTGATAATCTCTTTAACATACAACTAAGAAATTTGATCTAGATACAAAGTATCTCGAATAGGAAGGAAATGAGTAGATTTAGTCAATCGATAAACAATAACCCAGATTGAATTGTTACCTCTAGATGTCTTTGGTAATCTCACAACGATGTCCATGGATATATTTTCCAATTTCGACTCTAGAACCAGTAAACACTGAAGCATGCATTTTGGTAACTTCCACTCTTCTTTAACCTGATGACAAGTCAAACACTTCACAGTAAAATCAACAATATCTCTTTTCATTTCATCCCACCAATAATACTTTCAAATATCTCTGTATATCTTAGTACTACCAGGATGAACTGAAAATGGGGAACTATGAGCTTCACATAATAACTCATTCTTCAACTGTGAATCACAAGACACGCCTAATATTTTCCCAATCCTCAAAACACAATCATTATCAATGTTAAATTCATGCAACATACCCTTCTTAACCAACTCTAATGTTTTTTGTAACTCACTGTCTTCTTTCTGCGCTCGCTTAATTCTATCTGATAGAGATGATTCCACTGACACCTGAAACAAATCAGAAGAATTTCATACACTAACAACTTTTATGCCAAAGGTCATCAAATCAAAAACCAAAGGATCTCGTTCCAAACGTATCATGGTTAGTAAATAATTACCTTTTCGACTCAAAGAATCATCCACTTTATTTGACTTTTCTGGATGTTAATGGATCGTGAAATCACAATCCTTGATTAATTCAAACCATATCCCCTCTCTCATATTCAATTATTTTTGAGTGAATATATACTTTAAACTTTTTTGGTCAGTATATATTTCACATTTCACTCCATACAAATGATGCCTCCAAATTTTTAATTCAAAAGCAACAACAGCTAATTCCAAATCATGTGTAGGGTAATTTAACTCATGAGGTTTCAACTGACGTGAACCATAAGCAATTACCTTATCATTATGCATAAGGAAATAACCAATTCCTTTCAATGAAGCATCACTATAGATAAAAAACTCACCATTTCTGGAAGGCAGTTCCAAAACTCGAGCATTCACCAATCTTCTTTTTAATTCTTTAAAACAATCATCACATTCTTTAATCCAGATGAACTTAACACCTTTTTGAGTTAACTTAGTCATTGGACTAGATAACCTTGAAATTTGTTTAACTAACCTTTGGTAATAACCTGACAAACCAATAAAACTATGAATCTCGGTTATATTTGTGGGTCTTGACCATTCTTCAACAACTTTTTTTAGCGGGATCAACAGTTATGACATTTTTTGAAACAATGTTACCCAAGAATGAAATTAGTTGTAACCAAAAATCACACTTTCTGAATTTCCCATACAGTTTCTTTTCTTTTACGGTTTTCAAGACAACCCTTAAATGACTTTCATTCTCCTCTTTAATTTTATAAAAAACCAAAATATCATCAATGAACACAACCAAAAACTTATCCAAGAACTCACAAAAAATTCTATTCAAAAGATCTATGAATATAGCAGGTGCATTGGTTAACCCAAAAGGGATAACTAAAAATTCATAATGGCCATATCTAGTACGAAACGCGGTCTTTGGAATGTCTGCTTCCTTTTCTTTCAACAGATGGTATCCCGACCTCATATCACTCTTCGAAAAATACTTATCTTTCTAGAGATGATCAAACAAATCATCGATACGAGGAAAATGATACTTGTTCTTAATAGTTATGTTATTCAATTATCTATAATCATTGTAAAGTCCCATTGAACCATCTTTATTTTCAAAAAATAAGACAGGATTCTTGCATGGTGATGTGCTAGGTCAAATGAATCCTTTATCTTATAACTCCCGTAATTTCTTATTTAACTCTAGAAGTTCAATTTGAGACATTCGATAAGGGGGTTTTGAAATTGGTTTAGCATCAGGCACTAAGTCAATAGTAAATTCAACTTCCCTATCAGATATGATACTAGAAAACTCATCAGGAAAACATCAAGGTACTCATTTACCACTGACACATCATTAATCTCAACACTTCCTTTATTTTCAACAATATGTGCAAGGTAACATTCATTTCCACATTTTACTAGTTTCTCAGCTTCCTGGTATGTTATCAAAAGTAAGGGTTCATTATTGTACACAAAATGAAAATCTTTCTAAGAATAAACCTCTTAAGCTGTACATCCAATCTTAGCATGATAAATAGAAAGCCAATCCATACCCAAAATAACATCAAACTCTACTAGAGGCAAAACAATAAGGTTTGTAGGTCGATTATTTCCGCACACAATGATAAGAAGGTTCTTATGTTTTCTTTTTGTATCAAAATTTCCACCAGGTGTTTTTACCATAAGTTCTGTATTCATATCTTGAGATGGAATTCCCAATTTACTATAAAACATCTCAGAAATGAAAGAGTGTGTAGTCCCTGAATCAAACAACACATTGGAATAATCTGAACAAACAAACATTATACTTGATACTACTTCATTTGAAGGACCATCATCTGCTGAAGTCGTTTCAAAGGATTTCACCACCCCTTTCTGCTTATAGTCTGACTACTTTCCCTTAGTTGAGTTCTTTGTTGGACCCTCATTTGCATAAAGACCCATTTCATTAAACTTAAAACATTTTACTGACTGTAAATAATATTTTGTATTACCATTAACTTTATCTTATTTGGTGCAATTACGAGCCTTATGTCCCATTTTACCACATCATTAGCACTTACCAGAATTCAAAATACATTCCCCAGTATGCTTTTTACCACAATTTTCACAAACTATAAACTTAAGTTTCTTACCATCAGACTTTTTTGAATAGTTCTTCCCTTTCATCTTCCACCTTGACCTCTTATTCTATTGTTTTTTAAAGAACACCTGATCATCAACAAACTCCATTTCCAGCTTCTCTGCACAACGAACAAGTTTTTCATAAATTTTGAACTCATGAGAAGCTAAATCCCTTATATACTTTGGATTTAATCCTGAGTAAAATGGTTGATTTCACTATCAAGATATCGTATGAAATTCAGAGTATACCTTTAGAGTTGAGTGAATTTTGCTTCATAAGCAGCCACTGAGTCATCCTCCTGCCTCAATTCTAGGAATTTGTTTCCATCCTAAGTCGACCCACCTTAGGAAAATATTTCTCTAGGAATATACCTTTGAATTCATCCCAATCAAGAGAATAAATCTCCTTACTATCCCTGATATTTTTCACCATCGACCACCACTGATTAGCTTCACCTTCAAAACAGTAAACAACAAGAGTATCCTTTTGGTGTTCTGAACACCCCATGAAATCAAAAAATTTCTCCAGTGCTTTAATCCACACTTCTGATAGCATAGGGTAAGATGATCCTATGAATGATGGGGGATGTTGCCTCATGAAATGCTCTACTACAGACATGTTCCTCTGTGGTTGATCTGGTTGATCTCATTCATGGATACCACCACCATTTATAGCCTGAGTCAATTGTGCCATCACTCCAACAAACTATTCAGTTATGATTCCAACCATCTCAGGTGACTTATTTGGAAGGCTATCTTCCTCTTGATGTCTTCCCAACATAGCTACCTTGTTTCTTCTGTAGAAAACCATTCTAAATACAGAAATATCTTAGGAAAAGAAACATGGTAATATTTAAATGCTATATCATTTCAATATTAACATAAATTAATTTATGGATATTAATTTAACAATACCCTAACTCCTAAATCTATCTGAACCAACCTAGAATACCAACTATAAGGACCTAGCCTTAAAACATTACATAATATTGAATTAAATGAATAATTCACATTGAGGATATTTTCACGTATAGATATTTAGAGAATTAGGACACAACTATTACATCTCAAAAGATTACAAAGATGACACTTCTACTTAGTTTCCATTTTTTCACAAAATAAAAACTCTTGGAAAAAAGTTTCATGTCTAGTTCCATGTTTTAGATAGCATGACTTTTCCTTGATCCCATCCTTGACCCTATTCATCTTTATGTCCTGTGAAAAACATTTCAAAACATTGGATGAGCATAAAAATCTCTGTATGGTGTATAAAAAAAGAAAATATTAGTTCATCATTACATACATAACATAATCTATTTAACATAAATCATGAAAGCATAATATTTATGAATAACACATGGAAAACATAAATCATAAAGGTAACTTGTGGCATCCATATCATACTTACATTGTAGCTATCATAGCTATGTAGGGAGTTACATTTGGAATACCCATCATAGTATATTCCCAAAATCTCTTAGGAGAAACATTTACATTTACCTCTGTCATGTTACCCAATGCATTAGAGAGATATCTCAGGCTCACCCGCCCTAGGTTTATCACGGAACCACCCGTATACATGAACAATTCCCAAGAACCATAAAATTTCCGTAACACATCAAACAAACATAAAGGAAACATAACATTTCCACATTTCAATCACAATATATCATTTAAATATATTGACATATCAAATCCATTATCAAATCCATTTTCAATACCAAAATACATAAAAAGAGTATATGGTATTTATTTTCCTTTTAAAAACATTACGTCTTGTTAAAGAATCCAAAGATCAAATAATACTCACAGCGGCGGAAAAGGTCATTGTCACCGATTATGTTAAAAAGAAACATTATTTTTTTGTCGTTTAGTAAAACGACTCATAGAAAAAGATTCCATTTGAATGAAATGAAAAGTAAAAGGTATTTATAAACTGTATAAAATAAAGTTGAGAATAAAACAAAATATGCCTCAATGAAAGGAGATTGAGACGAAGTCCCTTACCTCCTTTCTGACTTGACCCGATCATTCTTTAATCTCCTGAATAATAAACTAAAGTTAATTTCTACTTTCTCAAGAACCATTTTCAAGTTTATTATTCTTTTTATATCACTTATTACCATGTTATAAACATTATTTAATCATTTAAGTTATTAATGGTTGTTTCGTCGATATTTGGTACTTGAGTAAAAATGAACACCTAATAATTACAAGTTGTCCATGTCATAAACAATCCATTATATACAGAATAATATTAATGATTTAGATATCATATACATCATATATATCTAGTATATATATGTATTTACAATAGTATATAACATTTGGAGATAAAAAATGAAATGCACAGTTCATGGAGACAGTAATCCGTACATACGCATGAACGCTACTTCCATTTTTATTTCTTATTTTAATGGAATTAAAACATAATAATACATAGGTATATTATAATTACAGTATAATATCATATATAATATCATTAAATCCATCCTTTATACATCCCACATAAGGAATTAATGAGTCATATCACTTTGAGGGGGCGGTAGTCCGCACTTCTTAATATGAAATTATCGCATTTACCCATTATGGAAACCATAAAGGTATGATATAAATGAAAAATACAAAATCATAAAGAAAATAAAAACATAATATATATCATATATATAAATAGTTTCATCATAATGGCTACAATGATAGGCGGTAGTAGTTAATTAAACAATCATCATTTTGTGAGGTGTTAGTTTTCCATCCACAGAAACATTTTGTTGTTTACCCATTAGATGGAGGTGTGTGTAAGTTTAGTTCGAATAAATATCATAAAAACATCCTAGTATATTAATGATACTGGGGTTTTTATAAAATAAATGATTAAAAATAGTTTATGGGGTTTGAGAAGTGAAATAATACAAAAGAACATAAGAGAAGATGTTACCTTTAAATCAGGTAACTCCATTTGGTTTGAACCAATGGGGTTTCTTGAAGTGCTTTCTGCCTAAGGTAAGGATTCTAGGGTGAATAAGAGGATCTTGGGAACTTATTGGAGTATATTTTTTATAATCCAAAGGCTATAAAGGTTTTATAAATTGGTAGGAAGTGCGAGATTTTTATTAGGAAGAGGTGGGGCTCTTTAGGAACGTTTGAAACAGTTATTTTATTATAAACTCATCTTCGGTTTAAAAAGATCAAATAGTTGTTAAAGTAAAATTTAAGATGACTAATGGTCAAAATAAAATCATCCAATAAAAATTGGACAGGTTTTGAATATTGTTTTAATATTTATAATCTTATTTATTTAAATCATTTATTAATGAGGTAAATATTTCATCATTATTGTTCATAAATAAATTAATTTATTTGATGTCCAAAAATTATAAAAAACTACCATGATGTAGGAAATATTTTTATATTTAAAAATAATATTTATATTCAAAAATATAACTTATATAACCCCATGTAAAAATTTATTTACTAAAATATATTTGTTTATGTCATTTTTGTCTTTACTTTAAATCAATTAATATAAAGTGTCATTATTACTCCCATGTGGCTCCATGGGGTCCCAAATTCGACCAAAGGTTTCCCATTGTCGGATATGTATCATAAAATAGGATTAAAACACATTTTATGTTAATTTAATATTATTATACTATTATATTTTACCATTATTTACTATATTTACCCTTTAATCTTGTTAAATAAAATATTTATTGAAGTAAATATTTAAATTGTCTAAAATAAAAGTTACCTATTTACACAACTTGTACCTACTAATTCCAAATATGGAATCCATTTTTCTAAATTCAAAACACAGAAGTGGCAGAAATTAATTTAAAATTAATTCCTGCTGTCAAAACAAAAAAGCGTGTTTTTAAGAAATAATAACAATAAAAAGATTAACACTTTTTTATGTCCAATTTCAATGTGAAATTAATTATAATGTCCAAAATTGGATTTAATATTAAAAATATATATTAATTACACTTTATAACCAATAAAAAATATTATCTGATTATATAAATAAATTAGATCAAAAGGCACGTTTGAATTAAAATACAGTATTTTTCACTATTCATTAAAAATGAACTTTATCAGAAAAATACTAAAACATTACCCAAAATAAATTTTTATGTCCCAAAAAATAAATAAGAATTTTATTTTTTCAAATAGAATATATAAAAATAACCAAAACTAGATTTAAAGAGGGTTCTCCATCGAAAGGTGGTAAATTGACCTTTTAAAGAATATTAGAGTATTTATGCTTAGATTAATTCACGTTTTAAGCCTATAACTTTTATTTGATAAATGTAAAAACATTTAAAAAACAAGTATAACCATATTTTATTTAGTTCTATTCATTCCAACCGATACAATGGCTAGGCATTAACTAACATTTAAAATAATAATATTATATTATTAGTGTGCAACGTAAGATTTCAAAGAAACCCTCTGTTGTGTATTGGGTATGCTAACGAACATAGCATCCCCTTTAAAGTAAAATTAATATTTAATCCAAAAATATTAATAAAAATTCAAATATATTATTCTTTAATTACTTGGGATGTTACAATACCAATATGGAAGATCCCAGAAAATGCTCTATTTTATCCAATTATTTTCTTTCCCAAAGCCATGAATTTTTTGTTGGTTTACTGTTGGCCCAAATGTGATGGTAGGTAATAAAAATACAACTAATTTTAACTCTATACCTGAGATCATTTTTGGAGGTTCATCCTTTTCAATTGTTCCTTTTTTTAAATGATTTTTGTTACTCTGAAAACGATGAACGATTGGAAGAAATCTGCGATGGTAGTCAAAATAGAAAGGTTTTTTCCATTGATGAGCATAAAGGTTTTGTTGTCTTTCATACAGTAAGGACATGATTTTGGACCATGTGTACTCAAGCCAGATAACATTCCATATGTTGGGAAGCCATTAATCATCCAAATCAATACAGCTTTTAATATGAAATTTTGTTTCACATCAACATCATATGTAGTAACACCATTACACTATAATAAATTTAACTCATCAATAAATGGTTTCAAATAAACATCAATATTATTTTTCAGATATCCTGGGATTAATAAGGTCAAAAAGATACAGGGATCCTTTATCAACATTCATGGAGGTAAATTGTACAGAGTTATAAAGATAGGCCAACGTGAATACTGAATACCATAAGAACCAAATGGATAGAAACAATGAGTAGAAAGACCCAATCACACTTTTTGGGCTTCTAAAGCAAAACATGGATGCAATCGGTCAAAATATTTCTTGAAATCACCATCAGGTGGGTTATTCAAGCTTTTATTGGTTGAAATCTTGGTTTTGTGCCTTGACATCATTGACACTGTTTTCTGAGACATAAATAAATGTTGCAACCTGGGTGTTAGGGGAAATATCTCAACTATTTTACAGGAATCGATCCTGACTTCCGCAGTTGAGTTTCTTTATACCTCGATTGTCTACATGTGGTCGAACTATCCAACAACTCATTTTCACCATAATATAAAATTCAATCATTTTCACATGCATGAATCTTCTGATAACTAAGACCCAGATTATGAACCAACCACTTTCTCTCATAGTAATTTGTAGGCAACACATTTCCTTCAGGTAATAGTATTTTAACCAAAGAAAATATCTGATCAAAATAATTGTTTGACATTACGTTATCTGATTTAATTGCTATAAATTTTTCAACCACTTCTAATTTTATTATCTTGCAACTACAATATAATGAATACTCAGTAGACCTCAACAACTCATAAAATTCAGATGGTGCCAAATCAGGAGTTAAATCAACATCAACATGAGTTTCAATTTGTTGAATAGATGGAACTGCATCATCATGTACTAAATTTTGAAACCCTGATGGATCCGGAATGCTCTTATTAGTATCTTATTTGGAACTACGTTCACCGTGTTGATACCAAAAAACATAATCTGGTTGAAAACCAAACTGTAAGATATGTCTCCCAACCTTTTCAAATGTGTCAAAAATTCTCAGAGCACATTTTTTACAAGGACTCTTAATTGTGCCTTCTAAAACAAATTCTGGTTTTGAGTGTAAAAATGATAAGAAAGCTTCAACACCCTTAATATATATAGGATTTAAACCAGAACTGTTTGGATTTCTGCACTGATTTATCCAAGTGCAATCATCTCATAATGACTGTTTTTGACTTCCTTGTTCCATATTTTTCTACAAAATATAAAATAATTAATTTTTTTGAATAATTTGAAATTAAAAAAACACAATCCAAAAAAAGAAGATAAATAATTACAATTACTTCTTAATAATTACCATTAATTATGGGTGACACAATTTCCAGTGGATTGACATCTCCTCTTTTGTATGACGGCTCATTTACTTGCAACTTTCTCACACTAAAAGCATAATGAAGAATCTATTCAATGGTACGATTATACATTCTCGCATGCATGAGAATGAATATGCGTACCTCCAAGAAGATTCTTCATTGTAATTTCAGTGTGAGAAAGATGAAAGTAAATAAGCCCTCAGACAAAAGAGCCCTCTTTTCGCCGATGAGTCGTCTTCTTGCAGTTGTCACCGCTTGAAAACATTATAAAAATGTGTTCCTACGAATGCATATTCAAACTCATGTATACTTGATTGGATATGCATACATAGAAGAATTATTTTCAAAATGTTTTGAGTCGGTGAGAGTTGAAAGAAGAAGAGTCATTGAGCAAAAGGAGTGTTGTCAATCCACTAGAAATTGTGCCATGTTATTAGAATTTATTACAATGATTTTATTCCTAATTATTCCTAATTGTTCTTAATTGTTCATAATTGTTACTAATTGTTCCCAAATGTTCTTAATTGTTCCTAATTGTTTCTAATTGTTTCTAATTGTTTCTAATTGTTTCTAATTGTTGTTAATTGTTGCTAATTATTGCTAATTGTTTCTAATTGTTGCTAATTGTTACGAATTGTTGCTAATTGTTTCAAATTGTTGCTAATTGTTTCTAATTGTTGCTAATTGTTTCAAATTATTTCTAATTGATACTAATTATTTCTAATTGTTTATAATTGTTTATAATTGTTGCTAATTGTTGCTAATTATTCCTAATTATTTCTAATTATTTCTATGTATTCCTATATATTGTTATTTATTGCTATTTATTTGTATTTATTGCTATTTATTCCTATTTATTCCTATTTATTCCTATTTATTCCGATTTATTCCTATTTATTCTAATTTATTTCTATTTATTTCTAATTATTGCTAATTATTGGGAATTATTCATATTTATTGGTAATTATTTCTAATTAAGGAAAATTATTGCTCATTATATATAATTATTTCTATTTGTTTCTATTTATTGCTAATTATTGCTATTTATTTCTAATTATTGCTATTTATTGCTAATTATTGCTAATTATTGCTAATTATTGATATTTATTGCTATTTATTGCTATTTATTGTTATTTATTGCTATTTGTTGTTAATTATTGTTATTTATCACTATTTATTGCTATTTATTGCTATTTATTGCTATTTATTTCTATTATTAGTATTTATAGCTATTTATTGCTATTTATTGCTATTTATTGCAAATTATTGCTATTTATTGCTTATTATTGCTAATTATTGCTAATTATTACTATTTATTGCTAATTATACTTAATTTTTACCTAATTATTCCTAATTATTCCTATTTATTGCTATTTATTACTATTTATTGCTATTTATTCCTAATTATTGATAATTATTTTTATTTATTCTTAATTATTGATATTTATTCATATTTATTGCAATTTATTCTTATTTATTGCTAATTATTGCTAATTATTTCTATTTATTCCTAATTATTCCTATTTATTACTAATTATTTCCAATTATTCATATTTATTGCTTATTATTCCGATTTATTTCTATTTATTACTATTTATTCCTATTTATTGCTAATTATCACTAATTATTGCTAATTATTGTTATTTATTTATATTTATTGCTATTTATTGCTATTTATTGCTCTTTATTGGTATTTATTGCTATATATTTCTATTCATTGCTAATTATTGTTAATTGTTGCTAATTATTGATAATTATTGCTATTTATTACTATTTATTTCTATTTATTGCTATTTATTGCTATTTAATCCTATTTATTCCTATTTATTGCTAATTTTTCATAATTATTGCTATTTATTTCTATTTATTCTTAATTATTCGTATTTATTATTAATTATTACTATTTATTCCTAATTATTGCGATTTGTTCCTAATTATTTCTAATTATTACTAATTATTCCTATTTATTGCTAATTATTGCTAATTATTGCTAATTATTGCTAATTATTTCTAATTATTTTTAATTATTGCTATTTATTGCTAATTATTTCTAATTATTTCTAATTATTTCTATTTATGGCTATTTATTTCTATTTATTGCTAATTATTGCTAATTATTACTAATTATTACTAATTATTACAAATTATTACTAATTATTACTAATTATTTCTATTTATTGCTATTTATTGCTATTTGTTGCTATTTATTGCTATTTGTTCTTACTTATTCTGAATTATTCATAATTATTTCTATTTTTTCCTATTTTTTCCTAATTATTTCTATTTATTCCAAATTGTTGTTATTTATTCCTAATTATTTCTATTTATTTCAAATTATTCCTATTTATTTCTAATTGTTGCCAATTATTGCTATTTATTCCTAATTATTGCTAATTATACCTAATTATTGCTATTTATTGCTATTTATTGCTAAATATTTCTAATTATTACTAATTATTACCAATTATTTCTAATTATTACTAATTATTCCTAATATTACTAATTATTAATAATTATGACTAATTATTGCTACTTATCGCAAATTATTGCTATTTATTGCTAATTATTGCTAATTATTGCTATTTATTACTATTTATTGCTAATTATTTCTATTTATTGCTATTTATTGCCAATTATTGCTAATTATAGCTAATTATTGCTAATTATTGCTAATTATTGCTAATTATTGCGAATTATTAATATTTATTTTTAATTATTTCTAATTATTACTATTTATTACTAATTATTACTAATTATTACTATTTATTACTATTTTTTCTAATTGTAAATATTTATTACTAATTATAAAAAATTATTACTACTTTTTTCTAATTATTACTATTTTTTTAATTATTACTAATTAGTGTTAATTACTGCAAAATACAACTACTAATTACTAATTACAACTAATTATTTATATCAATTACTAATTATCGTTAATAATTATTAATTATTACTAATTACTAAGAATTAGTACGAATAAATTAATTTTATTATTACAAATAAATACTGATGACAAAACAATTTAAATCTGTCTTAATTACAACTAGTCAACAATAATTAAAATTAATATAATGAAATGAAATAAATACTAAATTAAATAAAACATAAATACCTTTAAACTTGATCTCTTATAATTGTAGATGACTTCACAACTACGTAAAAAAAACAAACTCTGAAAAATTTTCACTCTAAAATTAGTGTCTAGAGAAGCAGAGAAAGAAGGAATTGAGGAGGAGGGAAGAAAAAATGGAGGGGGGATATATAGGTTAGATTAGTTGCGACAGGACTATTTGCGACGGGAGTCCCATCGCAAATAACACTTTTAGCGATGAGACCCATCGTAAATACCTACGGCTACATTAACTACTATCGGTGGTTAAAAGTTTATTTGCGATGGGTCCTGTCACTAAAAGTCACCTATCGACACACTATTTGCGATGAGACAACATCCCGTCCCAAATAGTTTTTTATCATCGTCGGTTAATTGCGACGAGACCCATCGCAAATACCCTCCAGCAGTCAAACTAGTTGCGACGGGGGATCCCCCGTCGCTACTAGTGTTTACCGCCTCCACGTATTTGCGACATGATTTTTTCCCATCGCAAACACCACTTTTTCTCGTAGTGTACATTTCTAAGCAGGGTGTGTATCTATCTATTACACACACACTGACTCCTTTTCATAACTGGAGGATACTTGTTATCCTCAATCTGACACTCTATTTATCCATTTGTATCCGATGTACAACTTTGGAAGTGGTTGTGTGTGACCTATTTGTTGTTTTTTCCCACGAAGAACTGTGGTAGAGGTCAAGGGTGACCTGGACAGCCTTGTGTGCTATTGTCAACCCCGATCTAGTGTGTGGATCAAACTTTTTTATTAATTTAAACAACTTTGTAGCAGGTAATCACCATTTGGAGAGGACTAAGTCTCAACTTGATACTGATCCTCTTGTTTTAAATTCCATTATGCTTATTGTTATTTTCTTTTACTATGTTTTATAACAAATTTCATTCAAACAAAGTCAAATTCTGATAGTTAGTTTAGCAAGTGTTTATAACAATTTTGAACTATTAGGTTAGTTTCAAAAGTTATATTAATCTCTAGGTTATTATAACTGAGAACTAATCAATCTCTTGTGAAATTAATTGAACATTCAGGACTCTTATAAATTCACTACAAACTGAATTGTGTTATATTTTTAATTGGGGGAAATTTTCAAAGAACCAATCTTTAAACAGAAATTTTTACAGGGACTCAATTCACCCCCCCTTCTTGAGTACTCTACGTTGAGCAACACTAATGTTTTTAGATTCTACATTTTTAATTGAGTTTATTTTCCTATTTAATTGTTTTATTTTTCCTTTTTTGATTTCATATAGTATCATGCCCCCTCGAAGACCTCCTATGAACACTCTAGAGGAAACCGTAGATAATTTTCTACAAGCTAATGATCCCATAGACCAAAATCGTATTAAGTTAGGGGTACGAATGGTTTCATCAATGGTTCAAGGATTGGTCCATGTCTCATCTTAGGATTAGAAAGTAGATTTGCTATTGATTCATGATAAGGAAATGTATTAGAATATTATTTTCCATTAACCTTTATCCTTCTGAGGAAGCTATAATCCCTAAGAGATAGAGAATGTTATGGTGAATATTACATGAGTTTTTAATTTATTATACTGATGTGTAAATTAAGGTGAATTAAATATTTTCATGCTTGATATCCCTAGATTGAATTGGTTGGAGTCTATTATCCATTCCAAGTTGCATGAGAACTTGGATTTTAGGGACATAAAGGTTATATGCAGATTTTATTTTAATCCTGACGTGATAGAATTATCAAAGTACCATGATTTTTTATACTTTCAAAAAGAAAACATGATTGTCATGAAGTATGGAAAATGATTTTCCAAACTCATCCTTCTATACCATGAGATGATTTGAAATGATGGGTTGAAAGATTGACAATTTGAAACGAGCATTCAAACTGATATTCAATCAAAAATATTTCAATTAAAGCTCCTACCTTATATTAGAGTGGTGGATCTATCCATGATGGTGGAAATAGAAAAATCTATAATGTCAGGGTTGATTGAGATTCCTTCCATTCCTAGTGGAAGCGAAGGTAGTTTTTACCAAAAGAAGCAGAAGAGTCATGAAACTACAAGGGGAAGTGGTAGTGGATCCTGGAAACCATCCTAATCATTATCATCAGAAACCATAGGTAGTGAACCTATTATCTCCTATCCATGTGGAAATTGTTAAGAACAAGCTAATAAGGATAAATATCATATTTAGTTATTGTCTTTTGTTATCAATGATGTTTAAGAAGATAAGAAATCACCTCACTTGGTATTTGGTGAAAATCGGACTGACCATGGTATTTAAAAAAATCGGACTCACAATGGTTAAGAAAGTCCATCGTATTAGGAATTTTTTTTCTAGATGAATAGGATCATCAGACTCACCCTAATTATGGAATGAAAGGTTTGATCATAATGGGGAATATTCAAAGTCTGCATGACTTTGATGAAAATCTGAAGATTCTTTACAAATTTGAATTTCTCATAAATCATAAGTAAGTTGTAAAACTTGTGATAAAATATTGATGAAAGAAAGTGGGAGAAAAATATATTTTCAATCATACTCAGTATGATCATAATCATGCTAATCATATTCACGCTAAGAAGGAAAGAAATATATTGATATAGAAGTTACAATACTTACCTTTAAAAGATAGACGATGATGAATCTGATCTTTAACAAATTCAAAGTTATGAAGGAAGTCATGAAACGTGATGAAAGTTTTAAGAAGATGAAAGTTTGCGAAGTTGAAGATTTATGGTCTCAAGATCATCGTAATGTTCTTTACAAATGCATGTTTTTTTAAAGTCTGAGGAGGATGATCGTAATAATGTTTCTGGTTTTCGGTCATAAAAAATCCAAAATATTTTAATCCTCGAATAAATAAGTTTATGAGAATCATATTCAAAAATAAAATAATCCATTGACACTGATCCATCAGATTTAGTTTGTCCTCGTATTCATTATAGGCATAATTTTTTGTGTAGTAAGTCATTGGTATTGTATTTAGAAGATAAATATGTCATTGATGTTGAAGCTTCTAATAATGGTTCATCGGACTTGGTATGCCATCATATTCATCAAAGGAAGAATTTTTTGGGACCAAGGTCTGAAAATACAAAAGAAAAGTACGTGGTGACCAATAGGAAGAATAATTTCATACTTTAATCAACAGTATAGTCAACCATTTAAAATGGGTTGAATTAATTTATTTTTTCATTCAAATGGGTCAATAGAAAATGAGAATAAGATCTATTGTTTTATATTTGTTTTCATTTTAATGAGGATGATCATAATGAAAATAAGAATGGTGAATCAGAATTGGACTGATTTTTTTAAATAAAATCTAAAATAGTGTTATAGTTTTTAGAAGATTCAAAAAGGTTCAAGAAGTGTTGAGAATATTTTATGAAGTCAAGATGCACCCAAAATTCAATGGAACATATACATTCGGAAATTTTGATTGAGAGTGAAATTTTTCAAGAATACCACCCACCAATTTTTGGGGAGAGTATAAGAGACAAATTAATTTTTACTTTATAAGATATGTATTGTTTATTAAAGGAAGAGGGAAGCTGGAGTTTTGAAGAAATTCTATAGAGAAGAAGGGGTTTCTAGATTGTATTTGATGAACAAGTCATGCCAGACATAAGTGAAAGGAGAGGATACAAGATTGAAACATATTTATTTAATCATGATATTCAGTTGATCATAATATTAGGATATATCATCATATTTGGATTTCTAAATTTAATAATAAGTGGTTTATAATCATCTGAATTGTATTCTAATAGATTTTTACATTTTCCATATTGAGCGATTGGACTGGAAAAATCAGACTAGTAAATCAGACTATGTATTATAATAAAGTCCAGAAAACTTCTTACCAGCTTATGGGTATGAAAGTGAAGAATTTTTTTAAAGATCATATTTGTAAAAGTTGGTCAATATGTACCATAACGTGTTTGTTAAAAAGAATTTCTTATATATTTTTGTGATACTTAAATCAAATGATCTATTATATTGATAATAGTGTTACATGAGTGTAAGGGTATATTATACTCATTATATTTCACAAAAAAGAATGATTTATAGTGGATTATGTGGTATTAGATCATTTTCAAACCATACAAAGGATGTAGCTATTCTTGATGAATAGTGACCATTGTAAATTTTTGTGTTCCTGTGGATGTGTATTTGAATTGTTTTCAGTAGGAAAAGTTATCTTTAATAGGAGGTGAAGGTTTTTTCATAAGAAAGGAAACATAAAAGAAAAATATATCATTGATTCACCCCCTCTCCCCTCTCAGTGATATAATTATTCGGAATGGGAAATTACAATTATTATCAGAACCAAGGTTCCCTTCATTTATTCTATGTTGACGTTTTGAAGATAAATTGATATAGAATATAAATTTTGTCAACAGTAAAGGTATTCTAGTTTTTAATGGTAATAATTATCATATCTAGAAGGATAGAATGGTTCCTTATCTTATTTATCTTATATATGATGTTATGGGAGTTTTAATAGATGTATTTCCTTCTATTGATGAAAAATTTCACCTTGCACCTGTTTATAATAAGAATATTGAGAATGATAGAAGGTCAAAGAATGATTTACTATCATTACTTTCTGAAAGTGAATTTATAATGGTGAAAGGTGTTTCCATATCTAAAGTTATATGTAATAAGATGAAAAATATATACAAAGGAAATACAAAAGTAAAGAAGGAAAATTTACAAATCTAGATGCAGAAGTATGATGATTTGAAAATGGGTGAGTATGAATCTTTTGGGAACTTTTTTACCGGGTTAAACAACATTTTCAACACTATCAGATGTCTTGGTAAAAAGTTGGATGATTATACAGTTGTTAAAAATACCTTAAGAGTTCTTCCCAGTAATTTCGATGCTAATGTTTTTTCATTGGAAGATAGAGACCCTAAAACATATTCTCTAGATGATTTTTATTTCACTCTCATCACTTATAAAATGAGATGGTATAAAGATATGAAAATCAAAACAAAATTTTACATATAAATGTATTTCAAGGATACCAAGAGTAGTTAATGAAGATTCATATTAAAGAAGAAGCTTGTCATTATAACTATGAAAATGAGGCATGTAAAAATCATGATAAAATTTTATCCTTGTTTTCTAAAAATGTGAGAATAGGTATAGGTAAATACAATGGGAAACTTCCCTTGAAATGTTTTGAATGTGGAGTTATTGGAAACTTTACAGAATATTTTTCACAAATAAAGAATAAATATAATAGTGATGAAGAATATAGATTTCCAAGAAGGTCATGGAAGAAATAGGGTGACAAAGGAAAATCCAATTGCTTCTAGAAAGATAGAAAATTCTCCAAATCTAAAATGAGGAGTTTCTGATCTAAAGATGGAGAAAAATAAGAAGATAGTGAAGCTGAATCTGAAAAGTATAATGATCATGTTAGTGAGAATAGTTTTATTTCAATAGTGCGTAATGAAGAATTTGGGAACAACAGTTTTGATGAAGAAGAAACTCAACTTGAATTTCATTTAAAATATGATTTGAAATAATTTCTGAGAAAGATTATAAGGCTTGAAAAACAAAACAAGAAGTTTGAAGATAAATTTTCATCATCAAAATTTCAAGAATGTTTTTCAAATGAGTAGAATAAGATATAGTGGATATTGGTGATTTGATGAAATATCTTGAGGAAGAAATGAATCATAATGAACATATGGAAGTGAAGATGAAGGTAAAAGGAAGAATAGTTGGAACTTGTCCAATAAAAACTTTCTAAAGAAGAATAGAAAAGTACAAGTTTCAAAATTTATATCTCTGATGTTGGTGAAAGTTCTTATAAGTATCAACAAAAATTACCCTCAAAAGTTGAAAAGAAATCTGAAATTGTTTTTGAGAAGAAAAGTGATGGGAAAGTTATGTATGTGGACAAGATTAAAAAAGTAGAGAATTCAAAATTTTCTAAAAACCCAAAATTTGAAAATATTTATAATCATTCTAAATACAAAAAATATTCTAATAATTCTAGTTTCAATAAATCTAAAAATAAAGTTCTGCTGAATAAGAATAATCTAGTTGAGAATATAAAGTATGGTGGTTAGAAATGTTCAAATAATAAGTTTTCTGAGAAACATGTTCCCAACTCTGGTCAAAGTGGAAATTTCATAAGAAAATATTCTTTCTATGGATACTTCTAGTATTGTGGTGGATTTGGACATATGTAAAATATGCGTTGGTTCAACTAACAACATTACTATTATTCCAAAAATTATAAAAGGGGAAGTTTGAGGGCGAGTCAATCCTTTGAAAAGAAGATTTCTGAGAAGGAAGTTCAGAAGAATCCTAAGAATCTTGGTGTGAGAGTTGAGAATAGGTTCCAACCCCTAGAAACTATTTTGTGAAATATGTGAACAACCTGGATATCTTTATAAGGGTTTTCTTGTTACCAACACAACAAAAGTTTTTTAACAATTCATAGAATCCTGGGTTGAAGAAAGAAAAATCTATTATTGTTGAAGCCATTCGGAAAGAAACAAAAGGATAACAACCTTGTATTATGGGTAGTGGGTGTTCTTATCATATGATAGTAGATTTAAAATTATTGAAGAATATTAATGACTTTAAATAAGGAATAGTTACATTTGGAAATTATGAATCCATAAGAATCAAAGGTGTTGGATCATCCATCATTGGGAAAGAAAAGGTTAAATCCAATAAATCATTGTATGTTTATGGGATGAAACACAAATTTATAAGTGTTTCACAACATTGTTATGAAGGGAAAAAACTCATTTTATGAAAATATGTCTTTGTTATGAAAAGTGAGGAATATAGAAAGATAGTTACAGGAGGGAAAGTTACAAAAAGGAATCTATTTCAAGTGGGTGAAATTCAAAACTCTTATTACATGGGTGTGGTGGAAGAGAATAATTTGTGGAATAAAAGGATGGGGGAACATGTGTCAAAGAAACATAATAAATTTATCAAATCATCATAGTGCCTGTGATATTCTTGATTTTCATCGAAGAAGAGATTGGTGTTGCACTATCTGTCAGAAGGGAAAAATTACAAACTCAGTGCATAAGAAAGTTGATATTTGTTCAAAAAAAACCCCAGAACATAATCATTACAACATCTATGGGCCAATGTGAAAAAAATAAACAAATGGAGATAATTAATTCATCACTATCATTCATGAATTTACTCTCATTACTTATGTTATGTTTATGAAGCATAAATCAGATGCCCTAAAAATGTTTAGAAGTTTTAGGGGGAAAGCTGAAAAGGAATGTGAGTATTCATTGAAGAAGTTGATAACTGATAATAGTGGGGTTTATTAGAATGAATAATTTTAAACTTATCTTTAAAAACATGTAATTTTTCATGAGTATAGTTCCCCATACAATCCCTTACAAAACTGGGGTTGTTTAAAGGAAGAATAGAAGATTGGTGGAAATGGGGAGAACTATGTTACTTAAACATGGTCTATCTCATTACTATTTGAGGCAATATATGAGTACTATAGTATATATTAAAAATTAATGTTTATATAGGAAAATTTTAGGTATTACTCTATATGAAATGTTTTATGGAAAAAAATCATGTTTGAAATACTTAAGAATTTTTGGGAGTACATGAATTATAAATAAGAATGGTGGAAATCTTGGAAAGTTTGAAATAAAAAGGTGAGGATAGAATATTTATTAGATATGGTTTAGAAGGAATAGGATACATATGTTTCAACAAAGAAATAGGCAGAATTGTTTACTCTTATGATGTGAAAATTATAGAAAAGACTGAGGAAGATAAACAGACTCATTCAGATAAAGAATTTGATAAGGATAGGGAAACTTTTATCAATAATTATGATAAGGATACAGACAATTGTAATCCTACTCAAGAAGAATAATCCAACTCATATATTTCTGGTGATGAGGAAGAGAATCAAAAATATCATCCTAGGCTGAGGAAGCATGTGTAAGATTAGAACATTAGTGTTGATCAAAATCAAAAGGTTCAAACAATAAGAACAAAAAATTCTATTGACCATACTTCTTTGTAAAGTTAAGTAAAATGATGTGACTAAAGATTTTGAGTATCTAGAATGGGTTCAGTCCATGAATAAAGAGCTGGATAAAATAGAAAATCATGATACATGGTAACTCGTACCTAATCCAGATAAAAAAATTACATTGGTACTAAGTGGGATTTCCAAAACAAGCTTAATAAAGAAGGTGAAGTGATAATTAATAATGAAAGACATATTTGAAAAGGGTATTCACAAATTAAAGCTATTGATTTTGAATAAAAATTTACTCGGGTGGAAAT
This sequence comes from Viscum album, assembly GCA_963277665.1. Lineage (NCBI taxonomy): Eukaryota > Viridiplantae > Streptophyta > Magnoliopsida > Santalales > Viscaceae > Viscum > Viscum album. The sequence goes on along the minus strand of OY728128.1, from coordinate 785,765,855 downwards.
ATTAGAAAAAATCAGAATATTTCTTTCTATTATTGCACAATAAAGTTACAAAAATTTTCAAATAGATGTTAAATCTGCATTTCTAAATGGGGATCTTGATGATGAAGTTTATATTGAAAAACATATAGATTTGTTGTAGGAAAAGATGAAATTTATGTGTGTAAGATGATTAAATCCTTGTATGGGATAAAACCAACTTTGAGGGAATGGTATTCTAAATTGGATACTTACTTAAGGAAGATGAGTTTTTAGAAAGGAAGAGTTGATATAAATCTTCACATTAAGGAAATTCAAGAGTTTTACCTTATCATAATTTTTTATGTTGATGAAATTATCTTTTCTAGTAATAATGAAAGAACATGTGAAATACTTTCTACAGAAATGAAAAAGTCATTTGAGTAGTCATTGCTGGGGAAAATAAAATACTTTCTTGGGTTACAAATTTAACAAAAGAAGAAACACATTTTTCTTTCTCAAGAAATGTATTCTAAGGAACTTATTAAGAATTTCAGCATGGAAAAATCAAAACCTATTTCCGTAAAAATTTTAGTGGGGAAAAAGTTTTCTTTATATGGATAATGAAAGGAGGTTGGTCAAAAATAATTTTTGAAGTTGATTAGAAGTTTTTTATATTTTAATAACTCAAGACCTGACATTGTTTATGTTGTTACCTTATATGCATGATTTCAGAGTTATCTTAAAGAATCACATTTAAATGTCGTAAAAAATATTATCAGATACATAAAAGGTATAAAAAATTTCAGAATTAGGTATGATATCTCAGAAAGTATTGATTTTTTGGTATTCATAAACTGATTGGGAAGGAAATGTTGATGATATAAGATCCACATCTGGTAGAGTTTTTTTTATAGGGAAAGTTTTTGTTTTTAGACATAAAAAAACAGAATTTAGTAACTATAAGTATGGTTGAATCTAATTATGTTGTTAATGCTGAAGCTATTACCCAACTTTTGTGGATGAAGACTTAGTTAGAAGATTTACTTATTGAAGTGACATTACCCTTGATATTGGGTTGTGATAATCAAATTGAAATCAACCTCACCGTGAATCTAGTACAACATTATTGTTCAAAACATATTCATATCAAATATCATTTCATCAAAGATCATTTTGAGGATAATTATTTGAAGATAGAATATGTTCCCACATTATAATAAGTTTCTAAAATTTTCAAAAAACTTTTACCGAAGGAAACTTTTTCTAAAATGAGGTTGAACATTAGGGTCCAATCCATTTCTCATCAAGGTTGAGGTATTTGTCTTTGTACCCACTCTTACCTTAACTTTGGATAGTGTTTTCAATGGGAAAATTGTTTCATAAATCTATCCTTATAGAAGCATGAAAAAAGGTGGAGTTTTGGGTAAGCTGTGAATACAACACATATGTGTATGAACTATTCTAACTGTTTTATGGAGTGGTTGTAGGAAATAAAATTTTGTAGTCTAGAAAAGTCGAGGAATAAATATGAATATGGTTTTTATGATTAATACTTATAGACATCATGGTTTTTCTGTCAATAATTCTTTTTTCCTATAAAGAGTTAGCTCACGCATGATTAGAATTGTTGATAAGTAATCTATAGCTTGAGGTTACAAATTTTAGTGACTTATGAACCTTTTTTAACAACAAAATCCCGAGGTGGATATTTTTTGGACCAAGCTGATAAGAATGACTATCATATTCAGATATTATATTTTGTTGTTAAAGAAGGTTAAGAAGATAAAAAATCACCTCACTTTTTATTTGGTTATAATTTGATTGAACATCATATTCACAAAAATTGAACTCACAATGGTTAAGAAATTCCATCATATTGGGAATATGTTTTCTGGATGAAGTGGATCATCAGACTCACCCTAATTCTGGAATGAATGGTTTGATCATAGTAGGGAAGAATCAGAGTATGTTTTAATTTGATGAAAATATGATGATTCTTTGTTTTTTTATTTCTCATAAATCATAATTAAGTTGTAAAACTTGTGATATAATCATGATGAAAGAAAGTGGAGAAAATGATTTGGTTAATCATATTCAGTCTGATTCTAATCACACCAATCATATTTAAGATGAGATGAAAAAAATAATGATAGGGAAGTTACAATACTTCCCTTTGTAATCCAGACAATGATGAAGCTGATATTCAATGTATTCAATGTCATAAAGGAAGTCATGATACTTGTTGAAAGTTTGAATAAGATTAATGTTAGTGAATTCCAATATGTTTAGTATCAACATCATCATAATGATCTTTTTGAATGCATATTTTTTTAATGGTTGAGGAGGAGAATCGTAATAAAGGTTCTTTTTTGGTCAGAACAAAATAAAAAATATTTTAATCCTCAAAGAAAGAAGTTAATGGTCATCATATTCAAAAACAAAATAAGCCACCAATGCTGATCCATTGGATGTAGTGTGTCATCATATTCCTCAAAGGTAGACTTTTTTTGTGCTAGAAAAGTCATTAGTAACATATTTAGAAGAGAAAAACGTTTTTGAAGTCAAAGATGCTAATACTAGTCCATCAGACTCTGCATGTCATTATAACCATATGAGGAAGAAATTATAGTACTGATAAGTGAAAATAAAATGAAAAATATGTGGGGACCAATATCAATAATAATTTTATATTTTAATCAAAAATGTAGTCAACCATATAAAATGGGTTTAATTACTTTATTTTTTTTGTTCAAATGGGGCAAGAGAAAAAGAGAAGAAGAATCTATTATTTTTCATTTGTTTTTATCATAATAAGGTATATCGTAATGACAATTAGAAGGGTGAATCAAAATCAGACTAATGTTTTTAAAGAATGTATTAAATAGATATGAAGTATTTAGAATATTCTAAAAAGTTCGCGGAGTGTTTAGAAGAGTTTATTAATTTAATATATACCATAAATTCAAAGTAACATGTAGATTTGGAAATTTTGATTGAACATGAAATTATTTAGAAATCATGCACAAACCATTTCTAGGGTGAGTATAAAAGGGAAATTACATTGAACTTTTTAAAAGATGTACTCTTCATAAAAGCAAGAGAGAATGAGGAACTTTGAAGAAATTATATAGAGAAGAAGAGGTTTCCAGATTGTCTTTCTGGAAGAATTCATTTCAGGAAGAAGTGAAAGGATAAGAAACAATATTTCTACATATTCAACTAATCCTCATATTCAGATGATCATTATATTGGGTCGGATCATCGTATTGGAATTTCCTGATGCAATAAGAAGTTTTTTAGAATTGTCTCAACCATATTCTAATAGAGTTATACATTTTCTTGTATTGAGTAATCTAACTGAAAAATCAGACTGATTTTTTTTTAACAAAGTCTAGAAAAGTTATTACTAGCTTATGGGTAATAAAGTGATTAATTTTTTTGAACGATCATTTTGGAAAAAGTTGGAGAATAAGTTCCAAAACATGTTTGTTATAAAAACTTTATTATATATTTTTGTTCTACTTGAACCACATGCAATGTTTTATTGATAGTAGTTCTACATGATTTTAAGGGTATACCATACTCGTTGTATTCCACACAAAGGATCTTTTTCTAGTGGATTGTATGGTATTAGATCATTTCCAAACCATACCAAGGATGTAGTTATTCTTATTGAATAGTGAACCGTGTAAATATTTTTGTTCTTATGGATGTGTGTTTGGAATGTTTTCAGAAGTTAAAGTTCTCTTTAATAGGTGGTGAAGGTTGTTTCATAAGAAAGGAAATATAAAAGAAAAAAGGTATCACTGGTTCACCCCCTCCCACTCTCAGTGTTACAATTATCCTGATTGGGAAGTTACATAAAGTCTAGAAATAAAATGCCTTCATTATAATAACCCCTAATTATTGTAATGAATGTAGAAATTTTGTCCATATTTATAGATCTTCTATAGAAAAACCATATACTCAAATTTGTTTTGTCTTTTTAGCTCCTAGGGGATTTATAGAATTGTCAGATGCCTCTAAGGAAATGGGATTCCAATCTTATGGGAAAAAAGGTAGGATTGGTTCTTCTTATAAATAGATCTAATTGAGTATTAATCCTCAAGGTGGGGGTAGGACTTTGACTCTTTTCAAAATCAAGGAAATTTCATGGTATGTAGAAATATCTTGTTGAATCAAAGATGGAACCAATTATTGTGAGAGGTAACATTCTTAATGCATCATCCATAGATGCTAATATATTTTATACTAGTTCCACCAATTCATTTAAATAATCCCATATTTTAGAGTTTTTGAATCTTCCATTTGATATTATTCCATAAGTTATATAAATATCTATACCCATTTTGTAGAAAAATGAGTGTACCAACCAATGTCTCTCTTGAATTGTCACTATATATAAGGTGGAGGTTCGATGGGAATTCTTTATTCTTGAGATGAATCTATTTGAAATTATCATTATTATGAAATATTGGATGACTACTTTAAAATCCCGTATTGATTGTTATTATTAAAGTGTGACCTTAGTTACCCATAATGGAAGCTCCTATTTATTTCAAGGATAATAGAAACTACAGTTTGGTCAATGAGGTCCTCCTATTCCCATGGGTGGAAGATTGATATGTCAGATCTCATCTCTTATAATTTAGTATAATAAATGAAACATTATTAGGGGGGTATGAAAGTGGTTAGGGAGTTTTTATAAGTGTTTTGGATGAATTCTTGGGGTTTCCTCCTAAGCAGGAAGTTGAATTCTCTGTAGAGCCTGTGCTTGGGACATAAATCATTTCATTATGTTTATATTGTATACAACTAACTAAATTGAATGTGTTAAAGGTTTAGTTAAATAACTTTGATCCCAAGGGATTAATTCCTCCCATTGTATATTTATGAGATACTAGTATGTTCTTTTCTAATTAATCATATAGAACTATTCACTTATGTATCAATCGCATAAACTTTAATCAAGTGACTATCAAGAATAATCTCCAATTACCTCACATTGATGATATATTTTATTAGTTTAAATGGGAAAGGCGGTTCTTAAATATTGAAATTGATCAAGGTATCAATAATAAGGAGTAAAATATTTTGATATTCATAAGACTTGATTTTGAATAATGTAAGATCATTATAAATACCAACTGATTCCATTTTGTTTGACTAATTATTTGAAAGTATTTTTAGATATCTTGAACCAAGTATTTCATAGATACCTTGACTCCTTCATCTTTGAATTCATGGATGATATTTTGGTGAATTAAAAAATCAGATATTATCATGGGTATCATTTGAGAACTCTATATGATAATTTATATTATTAAAATGCATCAAACTCTACCTTATAGATCTGGTAATTAAAGTTCTTCGGATATGAGGAGTTGGAATAGAGTATTTTAATGGATCCTAAAAAGGTGATAGATTTTATTTCTTGGGATGAACTAAAGAATATATTTGAGAATTATAGTTTGTTGAGTCTAGTGGGTTACAACTATTGGTTTGTTAAGGACTTTGGATTGAACTTTATTTGACCATTATCACTTGAAAGGGGGTGAAATAGCAATGCATAACTGAGTTATATGTATCTTTTAAAGAGTTAAAGTCCTTTACTGGAATATATTTCATCTTTATTATACCTAAGTTCAAACAAGGCTATTTTTTATTATGATTCATCAGGTATGGTATTGGGTTGTGTTTTTATGTAGGGTGATCACACAGTGTAATATAGTTCTCATAAAACATAGACATAATAAAAGAATTACTAGACCCATGACCATGAGATGGAAGTGGTTTGAAATTGCCTTTAATATTGGTAGAACTATATTCTCAGGGAGATATTCATGGTGTATTCTGATCATAATAGTTTGAGTTATATCTTTTTATCTTAAATATTTTAATCTTAGCTAGAGTTGATGGGTATAATACCTTATTTTTTTATTTCGATATCTCTTATATATAGGGGAAGAAAAATATAGTCACTGATTATATTATTAGAGAAATTTCAACAAAATATTTGAAAGGGAAATTGATGAATAGATCTATATAACTCTCTTCATTGAGAATTATTTGGATTTGAAATAAGATAAGGAGGATATATTTCTTTCAAGTATTCATTTGAATTCTTCTTCTTAAACTTATTCATCTGGAAAAACTAGTGGACGAGAAGTTATAGTGTGTTATGAGAATTTTATGTGGTGGTGATACCCATAGTGAGTGGTATCTATCTTCCAAGGGTGTTATTTTTATTAATGTTCTCTATGTGTTTCATTTATCCAAGTGGAAAGTGGAGTGGGATGATTATCATCACTCTCAATTAGTGGTCTATCTAGGTTCCACCAAGATGTACCGTAACATGAGGTACTGATATTTGGGGCCTAGTTTGAGACATGATCGAGTGGTTATTATATCACAATTATATACATATTAACAGGTTAAATTAAAACATCATATTCCATAATGTTTTCTTAAACCTCTTCTGGTACCCACATAGTAATGGGAAAAATATTCATAGACTTAAGTATTGGATTTCCTCACACATCTCAGGGTAGGAATTCTATTTGGGTAGTGATAAATCAACTGACAGATTCATTCCATTTCATCCTTATCGAAGATACGACTTAGAAAGAAGATCTTGGAAATTTTTATGTATAATATATCATGAGATTATATGGAGTGCCTTTGACTATTATTTTATAGAGATATTAGATTCAACTCCAATTTTTAGAATGACCTCCATGATGAAAAATGCAACAACTCATTTAATGTTAATAATAAATCAATTACACGTTTTATTAATATGTATGATTATATTTTAGGGATTCTTATTCACTATAGTAATTTTATGTTATTTTTCAATGAAAAAAAGGAATAGTTGAATTATAACATTTCCATAAATTATATGGTTTTATTTTAAAGTTAGATTTTTTTAATTTTATAATTAAATTTAATTAAAAGAAGTTTATTTTTGGATTCAATATATCAAAATTATCTTCAGGATAATTTTTAGTTTTTTTCTAAAGAATTTTATTTTTTAGTGAGTAGTGAAAAATATTGATGTTATAAATACCATAAATTTTATGAAAACACTATTATATAAGCTTGAATTAAAAATATATTGAAATTTTTATCAAAAAATATGAATTTAATGAGTAAAATAAACCATTTAAAACTAATATGTTTAATTTGAAAACCCATGCATGACTGTTTGGAACATAAGTTTTATTTTAATCTAATAAAAAAATGTTTTTGGTTATTTCCATTTAATAGTATGTTTGGAAGGTTCCATTTACTTTTTTCATGGTTATAATGTAAAATACCCATCATTTTTTAATAATACGATAATAAATTTATGTTAAACTCTATTACTCAAGTATCTTTGGAAAAAATAAATATACCTTCATTTTTACAAATAAAAAAACCTTTTTTGCTTCTAAAACAAATTTTATGCATTTTTTAATTTATATTAGAATTAATTTATGTCACTTATAGATATTGAATAATAGAAAATGGATTCCATATTTGGGATCATCTTTCTCTATTTTTTTAATTGGTTCAATTTTTTTATTATTTTTTCACAATGAATTTTTACCATGGTAAATGTTTTCCATCATGGTAAGGGTAAAAGGGTTGATGTGGGGGGGGGATAAACTAAGAGATATGGTTTCAATTATCTCTTAAATTTGTTTAAATTTTATTGCTTATTTCATTTAGATAATACTCATCTCATATTCTATTTTGGGTTTCCTTAGACCGACTTGAACATGAAAATGACTTTATATTATTTCAAAACATTGAATATTTATAAGAGTTCCACTCCCCTCACTTATATAAGAAAACTCCTCTCCTCACTTATACCTACACATTTGGATCACTATATTTACTAATATCTACCCAAATACATCTAAAATTATCCTCTGCGCATCCTAGAGGTCTTGGTCTTACCAAAATAAAAATCTCATAAGGCTAAATGTGTAATATACAAGATGATATTCAATGAGGAGGTATAAGTATTAACCAAATTCTTTAAAGTTTATTTCTTATTCTACCTCATTAAAATATATTATATCCATACTAACACAATTAAATCATTATATTTAATATAATAAAATTTTATGATGATAATGGAATAACTATTTTATGGTTCCTTTCCGTCCAATGGAAAATGAAAATTTTTGCTCATGTGTATGTGTGGACTATCACCTTCACAAAGTGATATAATTTTATTTAATTTCCCACTCACATGGTTGGTCATAATAATAGATTAAATTTATAAATATTTTATTTATAATATTATTATTATTCTGTGAAGTTATATATCCAAAATATTTATTTTCTTTTTGTGTATTATAAAACTGAAAATTTAGCTCATGTGTCCAAGTGGACTACCACCTTCATTGACAATATAGATAATTTTTGTTAAACATGTTACATGGATGGTATATTTAATGTATAAAAATGATAATAATAACATTTTTAATATTATGGATATGATGGAACCATGAACCTTTTGGCCATGGTAAATGTACCAAGTAATTTTTGATATTATGAACCAAACGGCCTAAAAATTTTCTATGTAAGCTTAACTGATTTAGTAATTGAATATAACAAGATAATAAATGAAATAAAATAAATAATAATAAAGAAATGAACATGAAAATAGTTATTAATAATGTAAATAATTAATATAAGTTTATTATTATAACATCCTAGGTAATGATTGGATAAATCTTTTTCATGTTTATTAGTACTCATAAATTATATTTTAGAGAGTAATATTAATTATAAAATATTAGGAATTGTTTTCAATTAAAAGTAAAAAAGCTTTATTTCAGACCAAATTGGTTTTTACGCATTATATCATTTTATTTGAAAACCTAATTTCCACATTGTAGAATTTAAATTATAAAAAATAAATTTCATTTCTGGAATCAACATGTCAAAATTATCATAGGATGATTTTTTTGATAATTTTATAAAATGATGAATTTTTCAATGAATAATTATGATTATAGAATTTATTTTTATTTAAAGTATTTATAAAGTGAAATTATATTTTTATTAATATTTAAAATTTCATTAGTTCCTCTTGATCTAAAATAATCTAATTTTGGTTTTTGAAATTAATCTTATATTTGAATTTAGAATAAAAACCTCTTGTAATTAAAAGGGTATTTTTCTGAAAAAAAAACAAATTTTCATTGAATTTTATCGGTTTAATTTAAAATTAAAATTTAGAAACACTATTTTTGGAATTTATAAAAATTGATTCCATATTTGTAATAATTTGGTACAAATTGGATAAAAACATTTCTTTTATATTTGGTCAATATGAATAGTAACCTTAGTAATTTTTGTAACCATGATAAAGGGTAAATCTGGAAATTAATGTTAAAAATAAAATTATAAGGATTATAAAATGAACCTAAAAATTAAATTAAGTTTATTTGATTATTTTATTTTATATATACTCATCCAAGAGTAATTTATATATCCTTTTTCTATTTGGGTTTGATTACAACCTTTATAATATTTTATTAAAATAAAAGTAAAAAATCTCACACTCTTGTTTTTAAGAACTATAATGTTTTTAGAATATATTTAACTAGAGGATATTTTCAGTTATAAATATTAATTTTAAATATAATATATTTATATTGATCATGGTAATTTATTTTTAATTTTTAGTGATGTATTATGTAACTTAAATTCTTACACAACGTTGATGTAGAAATTATTCAATGAATGTAAAATTCAAATAAATGATATTGAACATATTAAAAGTATTTTAATTTTAGAAATTTAATGTGATACAAATATTTTATATATTAAAATTAAATATTAGGTATGTATTAAAATATTTTTTTAAATTTTATTTATTTTATTGATGTTATCAAAATAATGTATTGAATAGTTATAAAAATTGACATTAATGGTATTAAATAATAAATAATATTTATTTAAATGATATAATATTCATAAAAATATTATATTTAGACGCGTTATTTATATTTTGTTTTTAATATCAACCATGGTCCATTTATGGGACATATTTCCATTTATAGTAACTATAGTGACCCTCAAAGAGTAAAAATCTTTATTTTTGTAGTAAGTGTGAAAGGGGTTAACGAGGGGTTTAAAGAAAATGATAAGGGTAAATGTGTAATAAAAACATTTATAAATTTTATTATAAAATATTATTTTGACCCATAATCATCCTATATTTTAAATAAAATATTTATATAAAATTTTGAATTAAAAATAAATTTATATTAATTTTATATTTTGTGAAATTCCAAGAGTTCCTCTCCCCTCTCTTATAAAATAGAATCTCTTATTCTCATTTATTCACTATTAAAAACCCATTTATTTCCAACAATATATTCAAAAATACCTCAATAACATCACTCTACAAATTATATAATACTTATTTAGGTCATAATATCAATATCTTTGGTATTAAGGTGTTAATCAAAGGAGATTTTCTAAAGAATAAGTATTGTTTTTAACCACAAGTTTTTGTTTTATTTCTTCACCAATCTCCATAAAATAATACTTACCTATTTTTATATAGAAAAATTTTTATATTAAATATAATTATGTGTTGTTATATTAATTTAATACGATATATTCATCTCCTCTTTTATCAAATTGGAAATGAAACGATCATTCGTGTGTACAACAGTATACCCCTTTGCGAACTGAGGTATTTAATTTTCCATCACCATCTCTCAAGAATGGTTATAATAATTGATTATATATATATATATATATATTATATTCAATACATATTTATCATTCTGATAACATAATCTATCTTTTACCTTTTTATGTTTAGTTTCCCTGAAAAATGATAACGTCGTTCTTGTGTATGTGTGGACTACCACCTCCACAGAGTGGCATAATTCATTTTTAGTCACAACATAACATGGATGATAAATTTAAGTTGAATTAAATGAATAATATGATATTTATAAAATTATGATAAATCATGAGAGATGAGATAATACTCACATTCTTTCAATAATGATGGTTGAAAAATGGAAACGTTACTCTTATATACACGTACGACTTACAATCTCTAGGATTGTAACATAATTCATTTTTCATAACCATATTTAATGGATGAATTTAAAAGTATAATTGATGTATATAAATGATAATTATTTCATTATTATTATTCTAGAGATTATGGAATAATGACCTCTTTAACCATAGTTGACTTACCGAATCCATTTTTGGACTTATGAAACAAATATCACCAAAACACCTAATAATAATTTATTTAATTAAATAATTAAATATATCATTGTGAGATATAAAATAAAATTATTGATAAATAAGGAAAATTTTATTAACCAAGTAAATAATTAACCTATTTTTATAATCCAGGATGATAAAGAACGTATGTGACGAGTCAAACTCAAGGTAAGGGACTTCCTTTTAAAAATTATCTTTTAAATTTTTCTTTAAACTCTATTTTTCCATATCCATAATATTATTTCATAAAAATTGATTAAGGAAGGTTTATAATGTTATTATTTAATTTTTTATAGTCATATTTATCAATGTTTTAATTTTTACAAAATGGTTTTAAAGGAATCTTTCTGTCATATTCCAAATAAGGTACTTCATTAATTTTCCAATGAAAATATGGAAGAAATTATTTTTTAAGAGATATTAAATGAATGGATTTCCTAGTATCATGACCATTTTATTCTTTTAATGTTCCATTAAAAATTTATAGGGTTTTTCTTAGTGAAATTTTTTTCCTTTATATGTTTGCCATTTTTTTTAAATAACTAATTTCCAATGGAATTGTTATTTTCCTCAAGAATGTTTTAATGATCTTTAATGGAATTTCTATTCAAACAAGATAAAAACCTTGATATTAATTATTATTTAATGAGGATATTTTCTATTTATACCATACTCACTATTTCTTTGTATTTATTTTGATTTTTTCTAATATATTTTCATGGAACCCTTTTCTTTTACATGTGTTAATAACAGTATTAAAAGAATAATAGGTATATACATTATATATGTTAGGATTATTGGGAATTATTTTTTATAACGAGTGGTTACATTATAAAACAAAATATAGGTGGTTCCATGATATCCCTCCAATCCATTGAGTATATTTATGTCAGATGTTTTCCATGATAGTTATTCCAAGTATAATCGTGAGGGTTGTTTCTAGTATAATCGTGAGGGTTTTTTCATGTGTAATCGTGAGGGTTTTTCCACTTATAGACATGATGGTTACTCCATTTAATAAAATGATTCTTAATTTACATATATTATTTATTTATTCATTCCATGGGTTTATATAAATTTCCTATTTTCGCAAGGTAATTTATTGAGTTGTGTTAAAAGGAAAGTATATGTTACTTCTTAAGGGTGAAAAGTATAAATTTTTGAAAAAAAATCATGAGTTTTTTATGTTTTCAAATAAAACGTTATAGATTTTATTTTTTATATAAATATTTCTTATAAAATGTTTTATTAAAATATTTGGCAGTAGGATTTTATTTATTTGGTAAGAAAAAACTTATTTTAAATCCAAAGTTTTTTTTTGAAGTGGAAATTTTTTTCATAAGTATTCAAGAACAAATGGTTTATTTATTTATTTTTGTTTCCCTTACAAATATTTTTCGTATTATTATAATTTTTAAGAAAAATTTATAGAGGTTAAGGATGGGTAAATAAAAATTATAATTCATTATAAAACTCATGAATATTTTTCATCAAAATAAAAATTGTTTTTTCATAAAAGTTTTGTTTGGTGGGGGAAATGGATACTAAGTGAAAGTGTCCACTTTGTGATGTAATATTTTCTTATACAAGAGTGGTGGCCTATTTTTCTAAAACTATAAACCAAAAATACCCTCAGGATTGTAAGAAAGTGAATTATAGTCTAAATAAACTATAATATATAATGTTTAAGATGGAGTATTTATAGTTGGTATCAGAGGAAAGGATTAGATAATTTTATAGGTTATGATAATGTAATTAAATACCATTAAAATATGTTACTTTCTGGTTAAATTTAATTGATATTGCATTTTAAGATTAACATATTACATTATCTGAACTATGTATTTTTAGAATGGTTTTTAATAGAGGAAACATAGAAGATGAAGTTGAAAGTCACCAAGAGGATGATATCCTTCTAAATAAGTAATCCAAAATGGTTATAAATGAAACGGATTAGTTTGTCGTAGTAATGGATAAGTTTAATTAGGTTATAAATTATGGTGGAATCCATTTGAGTGATCATCTAGATCTACCATAGAGGAACATGATGATAGTGGATCATTTTATGGGACAACATTACCAATCATTCAGTGTATATTTTGACCAAGTGGTAGCTGAAGAATGGATTAATTCCCTATAATGAATATTTTATGTCATGGGATGCTCAACTCAATAAAAGGAAACTATTTTTATTTACTATTTTGATGGTGAAGATGATAAATTGCGTACCTTGGACAAGAATACTTGATAATGTAAAGAAATTGATAGGTTGGAATGATAGGAGTTTAAGAATATTTTCTTTGAGAAATATTTTCTTAAGGCTATTAGACATTTAATGGAAAACAATTCACTGAATTGAGGTAAAATGAGGAGGTTTCTATGGTTTTATATGAACAAAACTTCATCAAATCGACAAGGTATTATATTAATTTTATTAGGGATATTGATAGTAAAATCGATCATTTTTACTCATGATTAAAGACAAGATATTGAAGCAAATTAGAATACCATGAATTCAAAATTTGTGGGAATATTTTTCAAGGTTATGATAGGTTAGAAATGGAGTTTTTACGAAGATTATGTATTTCATGAAAAGAAATAAAATAAAAGTTACAAAGGATAGGAAAAGTGTAAGAATCAATCTAAGAAGAAAATCAAATTTATAGTCTGTAAAAATTATGGTAAAATGAACCGTGGGTAATGAATTATCAAATATGTAAGTCCATATAAAGTGGTAAGTTTGTAATATATCCTATGATATTAATGAAAAATATCATTGTAGTGGTATGTTTAATTTCTATAAGTATATAGTAATGTATTTTATATTTGGTGATATGGTGAATTATGCACATACTTATCCAAAAAGGGACCAAAATGATGGGAAGCATCTAGACTATAAGAAGAAATGTGTGGTGAAATACTGTGAAACTACTTCAGGAGATGTTGGGCCATTAAACAAAGTGGTATCGAGTACATTTCTTATTTATTCAGATTATGATAATGTCTAGTTTGATTCAAGGTCAACACATTCTTTCACTTTTTTAGAAATTTTCTAGTATATTTGAAGTTTCATATCATTAAATAGATCCATAACTTATTTTAAAACACCTAGGGGGTATTAATACAAAAAAAAATTACAACAATCTGACTTTCATTTTCTCTAGAAAGTATTTACATGAAAACCTTGTTCTCTTTCCCCTAGTAGAATTTATCTTATTCTAGGTATGTATTGTCTCTCTGTTAACCATGATAAGATGGATTTTATATCAAAAGAAGTTATTTTTCAGAAATATTTTCAGTTTTTATATAATAATAAACCCATACATTTTATAACATATCAAGAATGTGAGAAACTATTGAAATATGGAAACAAAAGTTACCTTGAACATATTTTCAAGGATAAGGGAACAATAACATTTAATAATGTGTTGATAATAAAATAATTCCTTGATGCTTTTCTTGAAGAATTTCCTAGTGTTACACCCAATCATGAAGTTGAATCAGTTCCTAATGCTATCTTAATTTCAAAACCCCCTTATATAATAACAAAATTATAACATCTATAATTGAAAAATAAATTAGGGTAGTTTCTACAAAAATGTTTCATTCACCCTAGAACTTCCCTATGGGGTGCTTCTATTTTATTTATTAAAAATAAATATGGTTTCATGATGCTTTTCATTGATTATTGATATTTTAATAATATTACTACTATGAATAAGTATCTATGTACTCATATTAATTAACCATTTGATCAATTCTAGAGAGATCATAATATTTAAATGATTGACTAGAGATCTAGGTACCATTAGGTAAAGGTGATGGTGGATAAAATTTTTGGAAATTTAATTCCACACTAGATATGAGCATTATGAGTTTATATTTATTGCCTTTTTGTTGAAAAATTACCCTGCTATATTTATTTATACTGTAAATACAGTCTTCCAGAAATATTTTGATAATGTTTTGGTTGTTTTTATTGATGATACTTTTTTATTAAGAATGTTATGAGGATCATGAAAAACGTTTAAGGATTGTTCTAAAAACCCTGAAAAGAAATAATATATATATATAATTTCAAAAATATGATTTTTAGTTACTACGAATTTATTTCCTTGGGAACATTATAAATAAATATTTAATAATAATTTATGCCTAAAAAAGTGGTTGATGAATGGCCAAGACATGAAAATGTTACTGATATTTGTATATTTCATGAATTAGAAGGATATTACTGGTGGTTTGTTGAAAAAATATCATGGTTATCTATCCCACTAACTATGTTTACATGAAAATGAGTTATATTTATCTATAAAAAACAACATTATGATTATTTTTAGAAACTAAAATTCATATTGGTGAAATCTCCAGTTTTAGACATATCCTCTAGAAGTGGTGAATTTTTCATCTACAATGATGCTTCTTTGAATAGACATGTTTTTTTCTTGATGTAGAATGATCAATTAATTTCCTATGCTTCATAGAAATTAAAACCCCATGAGTTAAATTATCCTACACATGATCTAAAATTATATTGTGTGAGTTTTTTATATAAAAATTTTGTGAAATCATTTATATGGATCCAAGCGTGAAATATATACTAATCATAAAATTTTGAAGATTATATTTACTAAGGTAGAAAATATAGCGGGAACTAATTATGGGTTATGATTTTAGGATCCATTAAAAACCTAAAAAATAAAACAAATTAGATGATGATTTGATTCAGAAAAATAGTTCTACAGTAACCATTGTATGTTTGGAGCATGACCCTTTAGTTAATGATTTTATGCATTTTGCCCAAGACATTTTAGATGTAGGAACTTCGACATTTTTTTTCAGGTTCCAGTGAAATTGTATATATTAGAAAGAATTAATCAATCTTATAAGGAATATTGTGAGTTATCGGGAAATGTAGAATTGGTTAATAAGGATAAGTTTTCTGATTTAAATGTTGAGAAGGAATGTATTTTATGAATTGGGAATAGATTATATGGGCCTTGTACTTCCTAATTAAAGAGGGTCTTTATAAGTGAAGCTTATAGTTTTCCATTTTCCATTCATCATGGAACCACTAATATTTATAGTTACCTTAGGGAGTATTACTAGTCGGATAGAATGAAAATGGATATTACTGAATTTACCATGAAATGTTTGACTTATCAAGAGGTTAAAAAAGAATGAAAATTACTAAAGGGGATAATTCAACATTTTCTAGTTCCAGATTAGATATGGTAAAATATATCCAAAAATTTTATGGTGTGATTAATAAATAATTCCTGAGGTAATAATGAAATTTGGGATATTATTGATCAACTTACTAAATCTACACATTTCATTCCCACTCAAGATAGTATCTCCTTAGATCAAATTTCTTGGATGTACCTCAAATAGATATCCAGGTTATATGGAGTTCCTGAATTAACTATTTATGATATTGATCTTTGATTCACTTATAGTTTTTAGAAAGGCCTTAAGAATTCATTTGATACTGAATTAAATTTTAGTACAGTTTTTCATCCTTAATCTGATGGATAGTCAGAGTGAACAATTCATAATTTTGAGGATATTATTTGAGATTTTTGAATGGATTATCAAGTATTTTGGGATCAACATACTTCTTTGGATGAGTTTTCTTATAATATTAGTTTTAATTCTTGTATACAGATGACACATTTTGAGGAATTATATGTAAATCAGTGTCAAAATCCATCATTTAGAGATGAATTAGGTGTAATGAAATTGATGAGAATAAAATCAGTAGAGGAAATTCATGATAAAGTGAATATGATTCAGAAACATATAAGAAAATAAGTGAGAAAGTAGTAACGTTCTGTTGATAATAGGAGGTTGGATTTTTATTTTGAGGTAGTTAGTCATGTTTTTGTTAAATTATCTCCATGTGAAAGTGTTAAAAATTTTCATAAAAAAGGAAATATAATCCATGATTAATGTAAGGACCCAACCCCAGTTTCTCAGATCCGATGCCTTATTTAATTACATTGGCATGATTATAAGAAATTTGTATCCTCAAGGAATGAATAGTTTCATAGTTTTGAAAAACCACACACACACACACACACATATATATATATATTCAACATTAAAACATGAAAGGAAATACAACATATCAACTTCTTTTGAATCACAGATAATTATACTTGAAAGTCATTAATAATATACTTATTCAAAACCTAGGGAAAATAAAACATGTTAAAGGGGTGAGTTCAGATACTCTATAAGGGTAAATAATACAGTAGAAGAAATCATAAACATAAACACTGGGTATGATGAATAACTAAAAATGCATGCCATTGTGAATATACATGAGCATAATATGGTAGGAATAAAAACTGATTAAATAATGTCATAAAACATAACCATGGATATTATACTAGTTGAATAGTCTCATGAACTATCAATATCTAGTTTCATAATGGGGTAATTCATAATTCTAGATATCATAATCACACCGTCAAGGCCTCGGGCCAAGACTATAATAATCATTCGGTCAACGCCTCGTGCCAAGACACTAGTTTGTCTTATGAGACCTACCAATGCATCAAGGGTCTATAGAGTACCCCCATAATCATTTAATAACTAAAATTCATTCTTTATGTGAATGGGGATACACATAAACATCATATTCATTCATATTGAAAATAACATATGAAATGTAAATATCTCTCCCAAGTCATTAAACATAAACACTAACCATTAGAAGTAATATGGTGAATGGTATCAAGGTAGAACATCCACATTCAAATTAATAAAAAACCATTAAATAAAATATGGTATATGATATCATAAAACAATAATCCCAATTTAAGATAATATTTCAAAAGGGTGTGGAAATAGGTGTAAATACTCTTATAAAATCATCGAGTAATTCTTGAGATAAATACTATTTTACTTTAAAAAGAAGAGTAATTTTGGAAAAATATTTCTATAAATATAGAAGTTAATTAAGGTAGTTATTTATAATAAAAACAATTATTTTATAAAAATAAATTTTGTTGAAAACATATTATAGAGTGACCATGAAAATAGGTAAGAATTTGATAAATTCACTTGAATCAGGCTTGTATTTCGGGATGAATTTCTGAAATGGCCTTTTAAAATATGAAACTACCCATAAAATAAATGATACTTTTTATTGTTACACACATATATAACATTAAAACATAATTTATTAGAAGTATATAAAAATAAATAATAATTTCATTGAGGTAAGTAGATAATAAGAGTAACACGAATGAAAATAGAGGTTCGGGCAGAAAACCCTTACCTTATGTCTGAATATGTTCCTCTCTTGAACTTAAGGTCATGGAATATGAAATTAGACTTACTAATAACTTAATTCATAACATATTAGACATGTATTTTATTTATTATGATTTTATTAAGTTCATTTATGGTCATTTATATGGGTTAAGAGATTCAATATCATCTTTCGTGAGTACTCATTTAATTAGTATTCAAGATCGGTTTGCTTGTATAGAAGTAAATGTAAAATGGTAATTGAATTACCAAATTGATGTTGTATGTTATTAATGTTAATTAAGAAGTATAAATGATCATATAACTAATTTGGTTAATTTGGTTGAGGATAAATCATTAGATAAAATTTTAACGATAGACTCTTGGATTAAGTTTGTGGTTTTTCGATCACCACAAACTCATTTTGGTTTATAAATTATTACCATGTTTACAAAATGATTATAGATAATTAAATAGGATATATAACATATATTATGATCAATTTAAACCATAAAATGGTTTCATGAACATAATTGAATATTTTAATAGAAGTTGAAACCCCATCGTCCTTGAATATGATAAATTAAGACATCTTGGATGGTGTTTTCATTTCTAGTATAAAAGGAGGGGAAAGGAGATATGATGATGAATTATTCCATTATCATAAAAAAATTAAAGTACATGTAATATATTGGATTTATCATAATTTTTGTATTAAATTAGGTGAGGAAATAAAAATAAATTAAGGAACTTGAAAGAAAATAAAATAATTGAAAAGAGGAATTTACCTCTTGAATTTGTCCTCTTTTGAGAGCCTCTTTAGGGGAGAGGACTTGGTATTTTGAAGATACCAAGGGTTGATGGATGTGGGGATGAACTTGGGAGTATATTTTATTAGAATTTAGACAAGGCACAAGTCTTGATCGGATTGAAGAGAAGAGGGAGTGAGGGGTGGTTTTTATAGTGAAGGAGAGGTGGGTTTTCCCATTATTTTATTATTTTTCCAAAGACAACCTATAGTGTTGATTATTGTGAAAAAAATAGTAACAAGTTCATGTCTGTTTGAAACAAGTTTTCTTACATCATCCATTATGTAAGGAATAGTTTTTTATCTTATAATGTATTCATACCGTAAATTGTTATATTTTACTGCTCACAAAAATTCAAGCTTTTTAGAAAAATCCAAAAAAAATAATCCTAGACATTTTTAGATGTGTAGAATTAAAAAAATTAACTCTATTTTATCAAAATAATTTTATAAATAAGATAAATTTTATTTTTATAAAAAATCAATATTTACTTGAAAATTACATATTTTAATTTAAAACTAATTTTATAATACTTTCAAAAATTAACTCAGGTCTTATAAAATTATCCTAAAAACATAGGTCAATAAAATATTTATTGAAGAAAGAATTTTATGAAAATATATTTTATTTTAAATAAAATTATTAATTTAAAACTGTTCTTAAATTTTTATTACTCATAAAAATGCCAACACTTAATTATTAATTTCTAAAATACTCTATTTCATTTATAAGGTGTATAAATTTTATTTATACTTTCATGGGGGAGGTTACTATTCATAAGGATAACATTACTATTCATAAGGGTACATTACAGTTTCCCAATAATGTAATTTTATCCTATCAGGCTCTAAATATCTTACTGAATGTAACCGTGTATGTCATTTTTTCAAAATTCGAATTATAGAGGCAGAAAATTTATTCTTATAGGCTAGTTTAGAAGAAATTGGTGTTTTTTAGAGACTTAGTGTTTCAGGCATTTAATATTAAATATTTTTATAAAACTAGGGGGTGTTACATTCTCCCCCCTACAAAAATTTATTCCTGAAAATTTCAGAATGTTACCTCATAAAAATATTTGGGTAGTTCTTCATCATAAGCTCCACAGGCTCCCATGTTGCTTCTTTAATTTTATGATTTTACCAAAGTACCCTTTACAGCTGAGTAGTCTGATTCCTAAACACTTGTTCCTTAGTTTATAGAATCCAAATAGTCTATTAACATTAAGATAAGTTAGGTTTCAATTTTATACTTTTATAAGTGAGGATATGCATTGGGTCAAGCATGTAATTTATTAACAAAGAGACATGGAACACATTTTGTACTTTAGACAGACTTGGTGGCACTGCCAAACGATAATCCATAGCTCCAATTATCTCCATAATTCCAAAGATCCAATATATTTTGGGTTTCTTCCAAAATCTTATAACACCCTTCCATGGATATACTTTCAAGAAAATGTGATATCCCACTTGAAATTCCAAATCCTTACTTAGATTATTAGCACATCTCTTTTTCCTACGCTGAGCTTCTTTGTTATGGGTTTAAATAGTATTTACCTTCACTGTTGTTTCCTCCACAATCTCTGGGCCCCCAAGTTTCCTTTCACTAACTTCATCCCAACATGTTGGTGTATGACATCTCTTTCCGTACAATGCTATATATGGTTTTATTTTAATGTTATAATGGAAACTATTATTGTAGGAAAACTCCACCAAAGGTAAATACTGAGCCCACATACCTTGAAAATCAAGTGAGTGTGATCTCAACAAGTCTCCTAAAGTTTGTATTTTCATTTCTAATTTCCTGGCATTATGTGGGTGATAAGATGTACTCAAACTAAGCACAGTATCCAAATATTTCTAAATACATTTACAGAATTTTTATGTAAATCAAAGATCATGATCAGACACTATTGAAAGTGGTGCTCTATGAAGTCTTATAAATTCATTAATATAGAGTTGTGTAAGGCGCTCGATTGTCCAATCCTCCCTTATAGCGAGGAGATGTATAGATTTTGTATGTTGATCAAAAATTACCCATATTGCATAATTTTTTCTTGAGTTTTTAATAATCTAGTGAAAAAATCCATGGTGATGTCATCCCATTTCCATGTAGTAATAGGTAGGGGTTGCATGAATCCTCTAGGATGTTTTCATTCAAACTTCACTTGTTGAAAAAATAAACATCCTGATATATAATCTGCAATTCCCCTCTTCATGTTATCCCAACAGAAATGTTTCTTCAAATCTCTATACATCTTAGTCCTACCAAGATATACAAGTAAATTCAAACTATGGACACCATCCAATAAATCCTTTATGGCTTGGGTATATCTGGAACATAAATCCTCTTCCCAAATTTCAAAATTCCATGTTCATATAAGAAGTCTTGAAACTTCCCATTATTCAAAATAAAAATTTTCTTTTCAATATTCTCTTTATCAGGTTAAGAACTTTTAATGCTTTCCAATAAATATAGTTGGGAAACTAATTGAAAAAGTAATGATGTTTCACCTTTTTTGATAATTTCCTTGTCCATCCTTACTATATCCATGAATAGAGGATCCCTTTCAGTCCTCATTTTTTTTAAAACTTATTGATCCTTCATGCTCAACGCATCAGCTACGTTATTTTCCTTTACTAGGTGGTAGTGTATGGAGCAATCATATTCCTTGAGTAGTTTGAGCCATCTCCTTTGCCTCATGTTGAGTTATTCCTAGATATATTTTGAGCTCTTATAATCCATATATATCTCACATATTTCACTATAGAGATAATGTATCCATATCCTCATAGAAAATATTATAGCTGCTAACTCAATATCATGAGTTGGATAGTTTTGTTCATGAAATTTTAACTACCTTGATGCATAGGAAATAACTCTATCATTATACATAAGGACACAACCAAGTAATTTCTTTGATGAATCACTATAGATCATAAGCTCATCATTCATCAATGGTAAATCTAGGATCATTGCATTCACTAATCTCCTTTTTAATTATTTGAAAAATTCCTCACATTCTTTTCTTCAAATGAACTTAACTCTTTTACGAGTAAGTTTGGTTAGCAGGTTGGATAATTGGGTAATGTTATGAACAAAATGCTGATAGTAACCTACTAAACCAATAAAACTTTGTACCTCAGTTATGTTTGTTGGTGAATTCCATTCCTGAACAACATTTATCTTTGTAGGATCAATGGATATTCCATTCGTAGAGACAATATGTCCAAGAAAAGAAAATAATTGAATCCAAAATTCATACTTGCTAAACATCCCATATAATTTATTTCATCTAAGAGTCTTCAGAATAATGTGCAAGTGATTTTCATGATCTTCATATATTTTTGAGTATACCAAGATATTATCAATAAATACCACAATAAATTCAAAAATATATTCCTTGAAACCCCTATTCATTAGATCCATGAAAATAAAGGGTGCATTAGTCCATCCAAAATTCATTACTGTAAACTCATAATGCACATACCTGGTTCAAAATTATATATTTGGAATATCTTCCTTCCTTACATGAAACTAATGATATCTAGATCGAAGTTAAATCTTAGAAAAATATTGGGCTATGTGAATTTGATCAAATAAATCATTAATGCAAGGAAGAGGATAATTTTTCTCTATCATAATAGCATTGATATCCCTATATTCAACGCACAACCTCGTAGATCCATCCTTATTCCTGATGAAAAGAACATGGGATCCCCATTTAGAAACACTAGGGTAGAAAAATCCTTTATCAATCAATTCCTCTAGTTGGGTCTTTAGTTTTATTAACTCCACAGTGGACGTTCTATAAGTATTCCTTGATATAGGTATTGAACTAGGAATTAAATCAATAGAGAACTCAATTTCCCACTCTAGGGGATATCCAGGTAAATCCTCTAGAAACAAATCAACATGTTCTTTCAAAATAAGTACATACACTATTTGAACATTCCATTCCACACCCATAGATATTTTTTATCTTCATCCCCAATAATTGAATTAAGTAGAGCTACTAGGGGCGGATCTAAATGAGAATCATATGGCGAGGTGTCTTCTCTAAAGATATGTGATTCAACACCATTCTCAAAAATTGTAACCTCTTTATTCTTGTAATATATTTTCACATCATAATTTGATATATAATTCATAATGATAATTATAAAAAATTAAATTATGGGTATGATGATAATTTAATCAACTAAAGAGTGTTTATGTGTCATAAAGGGGATTTAATGACACATCTTTTTTGTAATGATACTTCCCTTAGGAGTTTTGACTGAAAACTCTTTTATTAAATAAAATTGAAAATTTCTAATTCTCTTGGAAAAATTGGAAGATATAAAAGAATGTGATGATCTATAATAAAATAAAGCATTCTCTAAGTTTGAGGAAATGATTAAAGTACATACCACCACATCATTAGGAAATTCAACGTCAGCAATTATGACAACATAAGCTTGGTCTTGCTCCCAAGTGTTGAAATAGTGGGTGCCCTAGACCCAACTGTTATGTGCTTTTGATTACCATATTGTATATAGAGTTAACTATGACTGATGTCATCTTACCATTATAGTGTAGACTTTTCTGCGTCCACTATTGAAATGGTAATGTCCAAAGATTAATTGTCTTATAAAAAGGTTATAAGTTCCAAGGATATAATGAGAACCTCTAGATACTATGACATTAATCTTAAATATATGTTCTATGGTTTAGATACATCTTACTAATTGGACATAGTAGATGTCTGGAAATCAGGTTCCGGGGGCTCATAAGTATTGAGACTTCTTCTTATAAAGTTTGCACTTGGTGATCTCTAGTAGTGAGATCATGAGGACTGACCCGCCAATAGGAACTCTATATGTTTCGGGTGTCATTGGATGTTCCTATCTACGATCATGTGTAATGCTCTCCTTACTTGAGATCATTACCAATGTATGTCATTTTATTTCATACTTTAATGCAAGACAAAAAACATGGCGATGAAGTCGTGGCAAGGTAGTTTGTGATGGGTGCGTCATTGGTGGCATGACATTGGTTGAATGGTCAAGAAAGGATTTGTCGCTTCTGAGTTATGGAAGTAATATATCTCCGACCATGTTGATATGGATGGAAGTACCTTAATAATACCATGGCCATGGAATTCAAGGGTAAATCCTTCCAGTTAAATCAACAAACTATAAAGCAATAAAAGGGTGATGACATGTGAGTGCATCCTGCTTTGTGAGATATTACAGACAAAGAGATCATATTACACAGTGCGTGTTTGTAGGTTGGTTGTCACTACTGTGACAATCCTTATTTCATCAGGTGCTATGATGGGTTTCTAGATCCCTCTCTTGGTTTGTGAAAACTATTCACGGCTGTCGAAATAAGGGCCTAGTGGGTCACACATAATAACATATTCAAGAATCTTCCCTATTCAGCCGAATAGGAGTTTCGGACATGACGGGCCCCGCCATAGGGGTTCGTGATTTTTCCAAAGTTAAACGATCACCAATGCAATAAATTAATTAATATTATTCTAGTTTAGAATAATGAATACTGAATTTATTTATTAAATGTATTTACGAGTTTTAGTAAATACATGAAAAAATAGTAATTGACGAATATTAAATTATTCAAGGTTTAATTAATATTTATGGGAGCGACGAGTCGGGTTAATGACTCAATTATTATCACGTAATATTTTTTAATATATTACAAGTAAATGATAATAATATTTATGACTCAGTTTAGTAGTCATAAATGTCGTTGATAGTGCGTTAAGTATTTGGGGCTGAAGAGGCGATACCGGGTATTTTAATTGTGCACTATAAATTTAAGAAGAGGGGAATTTTCCAAATACTATTCATGGAGCTTATCTCTCCTCTCCTCTCTCCCACATTCTAGAGAGAGATGCTCTGGGTCCATGGAGCCCAGATGGAGATCTCTATCGGGCATCGCTAGCGTGCGATGCGGTGGTCGTTGGATTGTCGAAGGCATCGTCGCAAATCCGCGCTAGCACTCAGATTACGACGAATGGCGCTCCCACATATTTTTTGAAGCGCGTGTTGATGATCTAGAGGAATTCGGATTCGGATTCTTTGAGAAACGATCCCCAACAATGACCAGACGTCATGCGTGACTTCAGATTTAAACTAGGCACTTTACGGTGTATGTTTGTGCTTAAAATCCTCCACGCGCGGTCCTCGGCTAACACCGGGCTGCTCTCCTCCGACGTCGAAAAGTTAACGTCGACCGTCAGTTGAAATATTTTAAAAACCCACATGTTTGGGGGTTCCGCTGCAAGCCCGGTTCCAACAAGTGGTATCAGAGGTGGTACCCAACCTTGAGTGTGATAAACTGCTTAGGTTGAGATGTAGGTCCCACAACGAGGGCGTTGTGCTCTAAAGGGGGGGGGGGTGATTGTAACACCCCAAAACTGATAAAGGGTTAAATGACTAAATGATATGACTCGTGTCAACAAGGTGCACCTTCCATTTTGGGATCCTATTTGATTATAACTCCACAGTTAAGCATGCTTGGCCTGGAGTAGTGATCAGGATGGGTGACGTTCTGGGAAGTTTCCCAAGGTGTGTGTGAGTGAGGACAAAGCACACTAGAAAGGACATGTGTTGACCTGTGGAGACAATCATTAGTCAGATGACCCGTTTAGGCATGTGGGTGGACCCTTTGGTGGGCCCCACGTGTCTACGGGGCAACTGGTGGTACCTGGTGGGCCAGGACTCGACGACCATGTTAAGGCGGGGTGGTTATGCTGTCACCAGGACCCAGTTGTCAAAAGTTGTATCAGAGCGAGACGTGAAAATTTTAAGTAAAATGAAAAAATTAAATTTGTATTAAAATGTTAAGAGGGTGTCAAAATGGTCCCAACGCCGTAGACGGAATCCGAATCGGATATCGGATGGTCAGTCTGCAGCCATCCGAAGTTTCGAATTCGGATTCGAGATTGATTTCCGGTACAAAATACTCACCGGAAAATCAATTTGGTTTTGATATTAATTTATTAAAATTAATTATATTATTATTATAATAATAAAATTATTTTTTTTATTATAATAATAATATTGATATTGTTATAATAATAATAATATAATAATAAAAATTTTATTTTTCCAAAGATTAATATAGGCTTTGGAAAATATATTTAAAGGGGAGATAAGACTTCAATGTAAGTCTTAAAGTTCAAAAGGGGGGGGAAGAAGACCTTCTTTTGGGTCTTGTTAAAAAAAGAGAAGAAGACCTTATTTTAGGTCTTAATAAAAAAACAATGTGGCGACGACCAGCCCTGTTCAGAGCCTGGCGGCCATGCAGGCCGCCTCCTCCCCACGGGGCCCTGTGTGACCTCATGGCCACACCAAGCTGGCCAGCTGAAGGTCGGCTGCCTCCTTCCTTCCCCGTGAGGTGCAGCGCTGCAGGTCGGGGCTTGTTGCACACTCGCAACCCGCCTCTCCCAGGCCATGCCCAAACTCCACCCTGTGGGCCGCCCTCACCTCGCCTTCCTCCATGCTCAGCGCGCAGCGGCAGTGGCACACCAGCCTTGCACCCCGTCCGTGTCCCACACCCTGCATCCCTATTGGAACCACCTGCAACCGGCACCGGATGAGCTGTCAGGCCTTCTCCCCACCGACCTGCAGCGCACTGAGGCCAGAGCTACCTGTATCCACCCCCCGCGCAGGTCTTCCCATGGAGCCGTTGTGCACTAGCCGGCTGACCACCCGACCATCCGCCCCCTCCCGAAGATTTGATGTGTGGCTCCATCCTGCACCTACAGTGGCAGCGTGCCGCTGCCTCACTTGACCGTACCCCGTCCTCCAACTATCGGTATGACCTCCTTAGCCAGGGCGGCTCCTCCTCCTTGACGAGAGATCCGACTAGCCCCTTGGTCGAGCACCGCGACAGTGGTCTTGTATGATGTCTGAAAGTCCCACGGCGCAACCCCGAGCAGCGAGGCTCACTACCACAGTTTGAAACTCCGGCCGCTGCCTGGTCCTCCTAGCGGGCAGGTACTCTCTAAGCCCGCGATCTCCCGAAACAAGTCCGAGATGGGTGTGCGCGGGTTCGCCCCAACCCGCACACCCCTGCCCAAGTTTACAGGACTCGGGTAATTTTCTTTATAGTCAAAAATTAATTTTAAAAATTAATTTAATTGCAATAGTTAATTAAATTAATTAATTATTAATTTTATTAAAATAAATTAATGCAGTGTAATTAATTTAATTATGTGTTAATTAAATTAAGTAATTAATTTAATTATAGTTTTAAAATTAAATTAATTAATCGAGACTGAATGATTTAATTATTTAATTAAAATCAGAGTGAAATTTTAATTCAATAATATTCCCTCATGTTTATTTTTAATGCAAGTTTAATTTTATTTTTCATTTATTTTATATACGTGAGTTTTATGCGTATATGACTGATCATGAGCTGAGTCCTACCAATGCATGTCTGGTCTTTTATTATTTATTTAATTATTTATTTCATTATTTCATGTGGTTTTTTAATAATTATTTTAAATAAAAAGGTGATTTGCGTGTCGTCTCAGAGTCGTTATATGTATAAGGGTCTGCGCTCCCATTTTTAGAGTTGTACATTTTTACTCCCGAGACCCCCTCGCCTGCGTGCGAGTGTAATTGTGTAATGAAGAGATGAACGGTGACGCATTTCATGCCAAGTGACGGCGACACACCAGACATGAGTTGGTTTCATTGGATGAGTATACATTGCTATTCAAGATGCAAGCCACGCAACTAAAGGTATTTACCCCTAGGGTTTTAGTTGGTCTGATATTCACTCAAAGGATCAACCAATAGTACCGGCTCATGATCAGGTGTTCGTTTTATTTCTGCATGGTTTATTATTTTTGTGTATGTGTAATTTATTACGCGATCACATAGTATAATAATAAACAAGTATGCAAGATAAAATGAACATGTGACGTGATGAAATTTCTATTTCTTCCACGATCATTTGTGTGTGCGATCACATAATACGTGCTTAAAAAATTAGAAAATAATTTCTTTCATCACACTAAAAATAATAAAACCCTAAAAGATATATTAAGTCTAAACAGCCTTCCATCATTCAAATTTGGACAAAACCAACTGTTTGAGGTGTCGGTTCATACCTTAGCCGAGGATGCCTCTTACTACTGGGGAGTCCTTATAAGAATGATGGGTCGAATTAACTAAAGTTCTAGTAAGGATTATCCCTAGAAAACTTGCTATCATTTTAGAGGAAAGTGTTGAGTAAATCAAATTTTGATTTTAAGAAGCTGGGACTTCACTCAACAGATCAAGGAACCGCAAACTATAAAGTGGTCGGCCAGCCAAAAGCCTACCTAGAACCCTCCAAGTAGTGGCGTAGCCTTAGCTTGTAGACTATGAGGGGTGGTTCCAGGATCCATGCCACTAGAATAGTCAAGCGGCAGAGTATTCCAATTCTAGCATAGAGGGTTCCTAGAATCTGATAAAATAGTGGGAGACATAAAATGATTTTAGTAATTAATCAAAATGTCTAAACCAGCAATCCAGATAAAATGCACTCATCTGCTAAAATTTATTTTTTGTAAAAAAATGGAAAGTTATACACAATATTAAAAATGAAATATTATAATGGACAAAGTAAATGTCCACAGTGACACGAGTATCCATGAATAGTACAGGCTCATGCACATAGTACTATGATATATGAAACTCAAGGTTTCAGTGTCCCCAACACTGTTAAATGATCTCATGATGCGAGAGTGAAAATTACTTACAGAAGACTAATGTACAAAGCATATGATAGTTATATCATTATGCTTTCATCAATGTCTGGTTTCAGTTGCGGTCGCTACACCAGGACATATATGATATAACATAAAGTCTCATCTCTGAGATGTTTGTAAGGAGAAAGTGAAGCAATGATATGAATAAGGCGAAGTTTACACCGGTATGTGTAAATTTAAAGATTGATCATGATCATTAAATATCATTTTCACCACATTACTCAAGTCTTGTTTTAAGTTACACAACAAACAAGTATTGATTAAACGCTTTATTACCTATCTAGGTAAGGTTTTCCAAGTGAATAAGAATAAAATACAATTATGTTTTAATTCTTATGGCGGATAAATTGAAAGACAATGGGAAAAGGTCAAATGAATTTAATTCCAATGACATATTCGCGACGTCATTCAATTAATGAGGTATTAACAATGGTTATATGCATTGTATATTATAAAATAATGCTACGGAAGTTTAAAAGAAATAAACTAATTTAAAGAATAAAGTTTCTGCTTCTACATCATGCATATTCATCATTGTGATGTTTCCTTTTACTACTTGGATATTAAATACAATATGCTGGTAATATATGTGTATTCTAATACGATAAAAAAGTTAGTATTGAAACCTTACTAGAAGTCAGGTGTATTCTCCAAATAGACTGTGAAAGGGTGATACCTAGGCCAGTGGTGAGAAGTACATGAATTCATTAATTTCCAAGTGAAAGATTCGTGTTGAAGTATTGTTGAGTATAACCACAAACATTAACCTCGTGTTTCCTTGGACTCAAGGAGACATTCTTTCAGTTTCTGAAATGAATGTTGTTTTTTGTAAACTTAATCTCTAGTTCAGTGATACATGAATCATCAGAAATTAGTGATGAATATAAATGTAAGACTTATACCCAGTTGTGACAGGATAATTCTTTTTCAAGTAATACTAAAAATGGACATCATGAATATACCATGTATGGTATTTAGGTTCAGCACAGCTAAATACTTTTGTTATTATCGATGTCTTCAGTTTGGACAAAGGAGCCTTTAGAAATAAAGGTACATCACAATGCTTTTGGAAATATTTCAACATGATAGTATAAACTATTCCAAGTATAAGCTAGATTTATATATACTTCATAAGATTCTTTTAAGTAATTAAGAAATATCAAAGTGAAGTATTTTCATGGTTAGGAGATATGAGTTGCTTCGGGTTGGGATACCGAAGAATATCTCGACAAAGCATTCATCAATCATAATAATGTAGCGTGGAGCAATTCCTAAATGCACATTACCTTATCGACATCACGACATTGATGTTAATGGGGAGGATTGATTATGAAGTCTTACATATCAACATTGATCAACAAAATGTAGCGTGGAGTAATTCCTAAATGCACATTTTATACATAAAAGTATTGATGTAAGTAATATCAATGTTGGAACTGGCAGAAACTTCCATTATATTTCATGAAATGCTTTGCAAATAACAGCGATATCCCACAATCATATTCCAACTATATTGAAATATGGATATTATACAAGTCATAGTATGATGTAAACCAATTATGTCATAAGAACGTGTGTTTGGATGCAAAGAGTTTTAGGACAAAAACAAAATTAGGTCAAGACAAACACATTGTGAATTTGGTGTAATAATCCTAACAGTTGTTTAGAATGTCACATAAATACTTAATATAGAATAATAGGTACTCAAGTAATAGACTACACTTCTATATAAGGGTGTACATCTCTATTAGAGATAGTAGGAGCTATATTGACTTGTGTTTAGTGAATGCTCAAAATGGAATAAATAGTTGGAATAGGAACTAGTTCCACAAGCATATATGGAACAAAGTAAGTTCCATAGACACATACTGTGTAGGAAGGATAAAACCATGGTGGTGGTTTTTATATTCACCGTGGACGGTGATCAATTATTCAAAGTGAATAATATTTCCTACAAGTAAGCAGTATATGGCAATTAGCTAAAATTGATAAGATCAACTAAAATTCAATTAATGGATTCTATGTATCAATATAAAAAAGGGGCTATTATTTTGAATATTGTGGTGGGTATTCAAGTGAGTTGATACATGGATGGTACGAGCTTAGTACCAATAGGGCTCGGTTGGTTTCACAATGTTGTTATGACTAAATCTATTAGAATTTTACTTATCATAGCTAATATTTATGATCAATTTTTTTAGTATTGGATGTCATGACAACCAATTGTGGATGGTTTCTATACAACACAACTAGAAAGGGATGGTCACATCACCGAATGCTAATAAAGATTGCAAGTTACTGGAATACGGTTTAGGATTAAAGTAAGCAGCATGATCATAATATAGACATTTAAAACAAATGTTTTCCATGTGTCTACCAGAGGTTGGTGGGAGTGCTAAGGTTTTCCAATAAGAAATATGTTTGGTAACATATGGAAAACAGACATTGGTCTGACAGTTAGTTAAGTCCAAAAATGAGATTTACTCACCAATGATTGACTTAAAGTAGCAACCTAAGTTCTAGAGAATAGGATCTACTATGGTAGATCTATAGGTTGCTTGGTCCTAGTAAATCATACATATAATGAAATTGTATTGAAAAATACATGTTGGAAAAAATTCAAGAGATGAATTGTTGCCTATTTCACAGGGCATAATCTCTCCATGTTGACATGTCCATGACATGGGAAGAGATAAATGCGGTGACTTGAAATCCATACGTCGGAACGATGGAACAATCATGTATGCCATTATATGTACAAGAACCGATATTTTCAAGGTATATTTTACAATAGGAAAATATTAGTTATATCTAGGTGCACTGCAAGGGATGCAGTTAGAACAATCTAATTGTACTTCGGTAAGAACAAAAGATATGTACCTGGTAAGTGGAGAAGAAAGGATACTAGTTTTTGGCGATATGAACTAGACTTCCATTGATCAATTTGATATAGTATTGATATTAGGCTAAAGGCAATGAGCGAGTCAAGCTCATATCAGCCAGTGGTGGCCATACCTACAAGACCGAGTATGTTATAGCTTCTAAGGCAGCTAAGAAGCAGATATACAAAAAAAATTCTAGTTCATGGAATCGAACCTTGTGAGAAAAGTATTATCATAATCTAAATTATGATATTATTAATAGCCAAGATGTCATATTATGACAGCGGAAAAAAGGGATATACTCAGGATACCATCTCTTGAGAAGTTTTACTCCAAGAGATGAGGTCGATATAGCAGAATAGCCATGCGGCGGAACCGTAGCAGACCTAGTATCTAAGGCATTTACTCAGCAAAAACATGATGATTATCATGTGAGTAGATAACAATTTTGGTTAGAAATTTTTCTCTAGTGCAAGTGGGAGTGTTGAAATAGTGGGTACCCTAGACCCAACTATTATGTGCTTTTTATTACCATATTGTGTATAGAGTTAACTATGCATGATTTCATCTTAGAATTATAGTGTAGACTTTTCTACGTCCACTATTGAAATGGTAATGTCCAAAGATTAATTGTCGTATAGATAGGTTATAGCAATTCCCAGGCTATAATGGGAATCTATAGACACTATTACATTAATTTTAAATATATGTTCTATGGTCTAGATACATCTTACTAATTGGACATAGTAGATGTATGACCATCAGGTGCTGGGGGCTCATAAGCATTGAGACTTCTTCTCATGAAGTTCTCACTTGGTGATCTCTAGTAGTGAGATCATGAGGAATGACATGCCAATAGGAACTCCACATGTTTTGTGTGTCATTGGACGTTCCTATCTACGATCATGTGTAATGGTCTCCGGACTTGAGATCATTACCAATGTATGTAATTTTATTGCGTACTTTGATGGATGACGAAAACCATGGTGATGAAGACGTGGAAAGCTAGTTTGTGATGGGTGCATCATTGGTGGCATGACATTGGTTGAATGATCAATAAAGGATTTGTCACTTCTGAGTTATGAACGTAATATATCTCCGGACATGTTGATTTGGATGGAAGTACCTTTATAAGACCATGGACATGGCAGTCAAGGGTAAATCCTTCTAGTTAAATTAACAAACTATATAGCAATAAAAGGGTGATGACACGTGAGTGCGTCATGATTTATGAAATATTACAGAAAAAGAGATTATATTACACAGTGCATGTTCGTAGGTTGGTTGTCACTACTGTGACAATCCTTATTTTTCAGGGGCTATGATGGGTTTCTAGATCCTGCTCTTGGTTTGTGAATACTATTTAT
The DNA here is from genome assembly GCA_963277665.1 of Viscum album. Lineage (NCBI taxonomy): Eukaryota > Viridiplantae > Streptophyta > Magnoliopsida > Santalales > Viscaceae > Viscum > Viscum album. The sequence continues at coordinate 785,732,545 of OY728128.1, read as the reverse complement.
GGCTGTCGAAATAAGGGCCTAGAGGGTCACACACAATAGCGTATTCATGAATCTGTCCTATTCAGTTGAATAGGATCTTTGGACATGACGGGCCCCGCCATAGGGGTTCGGGATTTTTCCAAAGTTAAACGATCACCAATTTAATAAATAAATTCATATTATTTGAGTTTAGAATAATGAATAATGAATTTATTTATTAAATGTATTTACGAGTTTTAGTAAATACATGAAAAATATTAATTGACGAATATTAAATTATTCAAGGTTCAATTAATATTTATGGGAGCGACGAGTCAGGTTAATGACTCAATTATTATCACGTAATATATTTTAATATATTACAAGTAAATGATAATAATATTTATGACTCAATTTAGTAGTCATAAATGTTGTTGATAGTGCGTTAAGTATTCGGGGCCGACGAGGTGATACCGGGTATTTTAATTGTGCACTATAAATAGAAGAGGGGAATATTCCAAATACTATTCATGGAGCTTATCTCTCCTCTCCTCTCTCACACATTCTATAGAGAGATGCTCTGGGTCCAAGGAGCTTGGATGGAGCTCTCTCTCGGGATCCTTAGTGATGCAATGCGGTGGTCATTGGAGCGTCAAAGGCATCCTCACAAATCCATGCTAGCACCCGGATTATGATGAACGACGCTCATGTGGATTCCTTAAAGTGCATGGGGATGATCTAAAGGAATTCGGCTCCGGATTCTTTGAGCAGCAATCACCAACGATGAGCAGACGTCATGCACGACTTCGAATTTAAACCAAGTATTTTTACGGTTTATATTTGTGTTTAAAATCCTCTATGCGTGGTCCTCGTCAAAGACTAGGATGCTCTTCTCCAACATCGACAAGTTAACGTCGACTGTCGGTTGAAAAAATTTAAAAACCCACCTATTTGGGGCTTCCACTGCACGCCCAGTTCCAACACCATGAACTTTTTTAGGGAATATTTCCTTGAATCTTAGGACAATAATTTTCATAATGTCCTATCACCTTGAAATTTTAGCATCAAACATTGGTATCTTCTTTCATTCCCTTACAATGAAGGGAGTGGTGACCTTTTTTCCACACTTGTAACAAATACCCATACCCTTTAAGAAATTATTGGGGTGTTTTTCAAACAATTGTAATGGGGTAGAAAGTTAACACTTCACCTATTACCCATTTCCTTATTTTATTATCCATAGTTTTTAGTGGACCTATTCTTATCTAGATTTACTTTAAATTCATAAAACTTATAGAATTCCTTTTTCTCCTTGATATCACATTAGACTATGTCTTCGTATGATGAGAAAATTTGGGAGACTAGTTCCCTTCGAAGGAATGGTATTAAACCATCAAAGAATATATCAATATTTCTTCTTGTATTACATATATAGTCTATGACATGTCTTGATAACCTTGTAAAGTTAGCTTCATAATTTTCAACATTATCATCCTCTTTTTTCCTAAGATTTAGAAACTGAAATTCCATGTTTTCTCATTGTTCATGAGTTAAGTATTTTTCTAAGAATATTTACATAAAATATATCCATTAAATTTCCTATATTTATTCCCCCTCTTTTGTGTTTTGAATTAAATACCACCACTATTTTTCATCTCCTGATATATGATAAAATACCATGACAACCATCTCTCTTTTATTACATCCCAAAGCGAGAAATATATTCTCTAAATAATTTATCCATCGCTCTAATATGAATGGGTTTGTAGTCCCATTGAATGATGGAGTATGTTATCTCATGAAGTGGTCTAATATATCTCCTCCACATTGTGGATCCAGATACTCCATATGGGTAAGTTTATTATTCATAACCTGACTCAACTTTCCTAGTATATTTATGAGTTGCTCAGTACCGGTCGCATCACCAAAACCAACATCATTATCTTGCATAGAAGATAAATCCTTACATGGGATATGTACATTCATATATTTTCCATTCCTTCCACTATGCACCATTTCTAAATAATGGCATATACTAGGTTAGGTTATAAATCATAATGTATAATATCAACTTAGACAAATACTTATCATAAATTGAAATCCTATTTATAGCTAATCTCAAAATCCTAGTTTCTTTGAGAAAAAATTTACATTTAATTATTTCATAATGTTATGTAAATAAAATATGAATTATTCTAAGAATATCCCCTGGGAGTGTAAAATCAGGTGAGCAATAAGGTCTTTTGTCATGTATCAGGATACCCCGAGTCAAGCCTGAAACTCCTTGTCAGAGTTGTTGCACCATGGTACATATGTACCAGAACCATGTCAACTTGTAGTATCCAAACATGGATTTATTTTCTAGAAGGATCCACATATTCTATTAATTACCAAAATTCTAGTATGTTCTTGTATATTAATCCTCAAATACTATCTTAGGGTTTTCTTCCCTAATCTACGTTTTCTAAATCTAGTTTCCATATTTTCTACTAAACTTCCAATGATACCAACTATAAGGACCTGACTACAGTTTCTCAGAGTTGGTACCTTATTTGATTACATTTTCATGATTATAAGAATGTCATATCCTAAAGGAATGAATAGTTTATTAGTTTTGGAAAACCAGATATATACATAAGTTCAACATCACAAACTAAAAGGAAATACAACATTTCAACTTCTTTTGAATCACACATAATTATCCTTGAATGTCATTAATAATATAATTATTCACAACCTAGAAAAAACTAACACATGTAAAAGGGGTGATCTCAGATGCTTAGTATGGGTAAATAAAATAGTAGAAGAAATTATAAACATAAACACTAGGCATGATGAATAACTAAAAATGCATGCCTTTATAAATACACTTGAGAATAATATGGAAGGAATACAAACTGATTAAATAATTCCATAAAACATAACCATGGATATTATACTAGTCAAATAACCACATGGACTATCAATCACTATTTTCATAATGATGGAATGCATAATTTCAGAAATCATAATCACACTGTCAATCCCTTGTGCCAATACCATAATAACCATCCTGTCAAGGCCTTGTTCCAAGCTACTAGTTTGTCTCATGAGAACAAATAACGTATATAGGGTATATAACGGGCCCCAAACATCATGTAATAAGTTCAATTTATTCCTCATATGAATTGGGATACACATAAATAGAATATACATTCATTTTGAAACTAACATATGAAATGTAAATAGCTTTCCCCGATCATTAAACATAAACACTAACTATTCGAAGTAATATGGTGAATGGTATCAAGATATCACATCCACATTCAAACTAATCATAAACCATTAAATAAAATATGGTATATGATATCATAAAATATTAATCCCAATTGAACATAACAATCGACAAGGGTGTTGAAATAGGTGTAAATACTCTTATAAAATCATCGAGTAACTCTTAAGATAAATACTCTTTTACTTTTAAAGGAATAGTTCTTCTGGAAAAAAAGTTGTATAAAACCCATAGTTAATTAAGGTAGTTTTCCTAATAAAAACACGAATTTTATAAAAATAAATATTTCTTAAAATATATTATATAGTGACCTTGAAAATAGGTAAGAATTCGATAAATTTTCTTAAATCGAGCATGTATTTCTGGAAGAAATTTTTAAAGATCCTTTTAAAATATTTGACTCCCTATAAAATAAAGAATGATTATGATTGATATAAATATATAGAACATTCACATATAATTTATTAGGTTACATAAAAATAAATAATAATTTCATTGAGGTAAGTAGAGAATAATAGTAACCCAATTAAAAATAGAGGTTTGGGTAGAAAACCATTACCTTATGTTTGAATATGTTCTTCTCTTGAACATAGGATCCTAGAATATGAAATTATACATATTAATAAATTATTTCAGAACCTATTAGAAATTTATTTTATTTATTATAATTTTTTTAAGTTCATTTATGGTCGTTTTTATGGGTTAAGAGATTCGATATCATCTTTTGTGAGTGCTTGTTTAATTGTTTTTCATGATCGGTTCGCTTGTATGGAAATTAATGTAAAATGAGAATTGAATTATAGAATTGGTGTTATATGGTCTTAATTTTGATTCATATTTTTAAAAAATCATATAAATAACTTGTTTACTTTGGGTGAGGATGAATTATTAGATAAAATTTTAATGATAAACACTTTGATTAATTTGGTGGTATTTCAATCACCATGAAATCATTTTGTTTTATAAATTAATACCATGTGTAAAAATGATTATAGAATATTACATAGGATATATAACATATATTATGATCTGGTTAAACAATAAAAATGGTTTCATGACAAGAATTAAATATGGTAATAGAAGTTGAAAACCCATCATCCTTGAATATCATAAATTAACACATCTCAGATGGTGTTTCCATTTCTAGTGTAAAAGGAGGGGAAAAAAGATATGATGATAAATTATTCCATTATCATAAAAAAATTACAGTACATGTATAGTACTAGATTTATCATAACATTTTTATTAAAGTAGGTGAGTAAATAAAAATAAATAAATGAACTTGAATGAAAATAAAAGAAATGAAAAGGGAAATTTACATCTTGAATTTATCTTCCTTTATAGCCTCTTTAGCGGAGACGATTTGGTATTTTGAAGAGACCAAGGGTTTCTAGAAGTGGGGAGTAACTTTGGAGGATATTTTAGAATAATTTAGATATTTAAAAAGTCTTTAGAGGAGTTAATATAAGAGGGAGTGAGAGGTGGATTTATAGTGGAGGAGAGGAGGGATTTTCCATTATTTTAATCATTATTTTATTATTTTGCCAAAGACAACCAATAGTGTTGATTCTTATGACCAAACACAATAATAAGTGCATGTGAGTTTGAAACAAGTGTTCTTACATCATCCATTAAAGAAGTACTAGTGTATTTATCTTATAATGTTTTTATACCATAAATTACTATATTTTACTATTCATCGAAAAATAAAGTTTTTCTGAAAAATCCCAAAAAATCACCATAATCCTTTGTAGATGTGTAAAATTAAAAAATGAACTCCATTTTATCAAAATAATTTTATTAATAAGAGAAATTAATTTTTAAATAAAATAATTATTTACTTTAAAAATACATATTTTAAATTTACAGCTCATTTTATAATTCTTTCAAAAATTAGCTGAGGTCCCATAAAATTATCCTAAAATCATAGGTTAAAAAAATATTTATTAAAGAATAAATTTTATGAAAATTTATTTTATTTTAAATAAATTTTTTAATATAAAATTATAATTAAATATTTATTACTCACAAAAATAACAACACTTAATTATTAATTTCTAAAATAATCTATTTAATTTATAAGGTGTCTATATTTTATTTATACTTTCATGGGAGAGGTTACTCTTCTTAAGGATCATATTACTATTCATAATGGTATATTACAATTTACCAAAAATTTAAGTTGATTTTATCAGACTCTAAATATCTTATTGAATTCAACCATGTATCTCATTTTTTTGAAATTCAAATCACAAAGGTGGAAAAATTATGTTTACTGGTTTGGTTGGAACAAAGTGTTGTTTTGCAGAGACTTAGTGTTTCATGCATTCAATAATAAATTTATTTATAAAACCTTGGGGTGTTACAATTAATTCAACCATATGAAATCCTAGAGAAATTTGGATTAGTTTCTCAATGAGTGGCCTTTCCTATGAGTTTGTCCCAGGTAAACAATGTTTTTAATGTTTTTATATTAGGAAAGTATGTTCTAGATTCAACTCATGTGCTGAGCCTTGAAGTAGTTCAGTTGGAATAGAAATTTTATTATGAGGAATAGCCTATTCATATTCTTGACCATAGAGAGAAAGTATTGTATAACATGATAATTCACCGAGTTAAGGATTTTTGGAAAATCCCTATCATTTAAGAAGCAATATGATAATATTAAAATGCTATGAGGGAAAGATATCCCCACTTGTTTGATAAGTGAATAAAATTATGAGGATGAAATTTACAATAGGGAAACAATTTAACAACCTAGGTAAGGATAGAATAAATCATATTAATGTTTATTAGTACTCATTAATTATATTTTATGTAGTTATATTCATTATAAAATATTAGGTAATTTTTTCGGTCAAAAGTAATTTTTTTTGTTTCTAACCAAATTGGATTATATACATTATATGGTTTTATTTAAAAACTTAATTTAAAAATTTTAGAATTTTAATTTGAAAAAAACAATTCATTTTGGAAATAATCATTTCAAAATTATCTAATTATTATTTTTCAATAATTTTATAAAAGGATTAATTTTTTTCAATCAATAGTGAAAATTACTTAATTTTATTTTAAAGTATTTATAAATCAAAATTTAATTTTTATTTATATTAAAAATTTCATTAGTTCCTTTTTATATATAATAATATAATTTTGGTTTTTGAAATTAATTTTATACTTTAATTTTTTATAAAAATATTTTGTACTTAAAAGTACATTTTTATAAAAAAATAGTTTTTCATTGAGCGTTTTCACATTAATTTAAATTAAAATTTTCCTCTTAACTTTTTTTAATTTTTAAAAATTTATTCCATATTTTGAATTAGTGGTTACTTTTTTTTAAAATATAACCATTTAAATTTTGGTCAATATGAATAGTAACTTTAGTAATTTTTGTTACCATATTATAGGGTAAATCAGTTAATTATTGTTAAAAATAAAATGATATGTATTATAAAATGACCATAAAACTTGAATTATGTTTATTATATGATTTAATTTCATCAATAATTATCCAATATTAGTTTATATGGTCTTTTGTTTCCCTTTTGGAGTGATTATAACCTTTATAATATTTTATTAAAAGTAAAGTAAAAAGTGTCACACTATTGTCTTTAATAACTATAATATTTTTAGAATAGAATTAACTAGAGGATATGTTTAGTTATAAATATTAATTTTAAATATAAAATATTTATCTTCCTCATAGTATTTTATTTTTAATTTTGAGTGAAGAAATAATTAACTTAAATGCTTACCCAAAGTTAACGTTTAAATTATTCAATTAATGGAATGATATTAAAAATATTATATGTATTATATTTTGAGATAATTAATTTTATAAATAAAATTTAAATATGGAAATTAAATTTTAGGGTTTTATTAAAAAAATGTACTTGTTGTATGGATGTTATTAAAATCATAAGGAATACTTCTAAAAATTGAAATTAATGATATTTTATAATAAATAATATTTTATTAAGTAATATAAAATAAATAAAAATATTATATTTTTCCTATTTTTTTGGATATGGTTTATAATATAAAACATGTTTCATTTATAGGCCTTTTTTAAATTTATAGTAAGTATAGTGACCCTCAAATAATAAAAATATTTGTTGTCTTTGTAGTGTAAAAGGGGTTAACGAGGGGTTAAAACAAAATGATAAGGGAAAATATGCGATAAATAATTATATATTTTTTATTTTATGAGATCATTTTGAATCATCCTCATATTATATTTGAAATAAAATATTATATATCCATTTTTAATTGAAAATAATATTATATTAATTTGATATTTTGAGAAATTCCAAGAGTTCTCATATTGCCTCTTATAAAAGGGAATATCTTCTTCTCATTTCTTCACACTTCAAAACTCATTTGGTTCAGACAATATCATTCCAGATACCTTAATAACATACCTCCCCATGTTTTAGAGTCCTTATTTAAGTTATAATACCAACCTTAGTTGTCTTAAAGTGTTGATCAAAGGATACTTTCCAAAGAGGTATAGTTTTTAACCGCACATTTTTTATTTATTCATTAACCTCCTTAAATTCATATATAACCATGATTATATAATAAAAAAAATTTATTCCATATAATAAGGTGTTGATTTTTTAATGGAATAACTTATATTCAACTTAAATCAACAAAAACCTAAGCGGGTTAACACCGTTAGAGGGGATACCATCAGGTTGTACTAGTTCCGGGCCTCCTGGGGCTCTCATTTTTTGTTGTGCACCTTGATTCATTCTTCTTATTTTCTATAATTAAATAAATAATTATGATGATGATGTGAAAAATATACTACCACCTCACTAACTGATACAATTCAATTTTCGAAACCATCTCTAAAAAATGGTTATAATGATGGATCTAATGTATATATATTATATTCATGACATATTAACTATTCTCGAAAATTAATATATTGTTTAGTTTATTTTATTTCCATTCACTATAAATGATAATGTCATTTGTGCGTATGTGTGGAACACCACATCCATAGAGAAATGTGATTCATTTTTCATCACTACATCACAAATGGATGATATATTTAAGTGTAATTAAATAAATAATATGATATTTATGGTATCATGATCAATACATAAATACAAAATAATACTTTCTATCTTTCCATAATGATCATAGAAAAATGGAAATGTTACACATGCGTACAAATGACCCACCATCTCCATGATTCTAAAATAGTTCATTTTTTCATAACCATATTTAATAGATTAATTTATAATTATAATTTATATATAAAAATTATAATTATTCCTTGATTATTATTTTAAATATGATTTAATAATTACATCTTTAACCATAGTCAACTTACTGAATAATTTTTTGAACTTATGAAATTAATAATGCTAAAACATCTGATGTTAATTTAATTAATTATATAATTAAATATATGATGGTGAGAGATAAAATAAAATTAATAATAAACATCAAAATGGTTCTTTAGAAATTAAATAATTAATATATGTTTATTATTTATGAAATTTAAATAATGTGTGTGATGAATCAAACTCAAGGTAAGAAACCTTTTTTAAAAATTATCTTTTAAAGTTTCCCTTAAATCACTATTTTTATTCAATATCCATATGAATTTTTTCTAAAAATTATTAAAATAATAGTTTCACTATTCTTTTATGACTTTTTAAAGTAATTTTTACTCATGTATTACTTTTTACAAAACAGTTATAAAGGAATTTTTTTTTGTTTTCCGAACGTGGTACTTTGTGACCTTTCTAGTAAAAATATAGAAGAAATTTTTTTTACTTATACGGAATGGATGAATTTTCCCACCATTATTACTAATTTTTTATTTGAATATTAATTTAAAACATTACATGTTTTTTTCAAATAAAACGTTTTTCTTTATATGTGTGCGGTTTTTTTAAATAATTTATTTCAAATTGAAAGGTTATTTTCCCCAAGAATGTTTTAACGATCATTAATGATATTTTTAATCATAAAATACAAAAAACTTGATTTTAACTTATTATTTACTGAGAATATGATCCATTGATAGTATTATCATTCTTTGTGTGGATGGCTTAAGAATTTTCAACGAGATTTTCATGGAACCTATTTAATTTCCATGGGTTAATCAATTTATGGAATTAATAATGAGAATGTACTTTATTTATGTTGTAAGTTGACTGTGATGGTTATTCGAAGTAAAAATCTGAGTGTTATTTCAAGTGTAACTATGAGGGTTATTCCATGGGTAACCGTGAGGGTTACTCCATTTGTAGCCCTAATGGTTACTCCATATACGAAAATGATTCCCTAAGTTAACTATATGATTTATTTATGCATGATATGGGTTTTTATATAAATATAATGTTTTCATAAGTTAATTTATTGAGCATATGTTGAAAGGAAAGTATATGTTACTTATTAAGGGTGAAAATTATTTCCTTTTGAGAAAATATTTCATGAGTTTTTTTATATTTTTAAAGAAACCTTTATGGGGTTTATTTTGAAATTAATATTTATTATGAAATGTTTTATGAAATTATTTTGGAAGAGGAGCTGATTTCTTAATTTAAAAAAAATATTTTAAACCCAATGTTAAATTTTTTAAAACGGGAAAAAATTATAGGTATTAAGGGACTAACGATTTCTTTCTTTCTTTTCTATGTCCCGTATTGAGATTTTTGTACCCATACCAATATTGAAAATGTTTTTCCTATGGTTTAAGGATGGGTAAAGGAAAAGGATAAGTCAAGTTAAAATTTATGAATACTTTTCATGAAAATAAAAATTTTCTTATCATGTACAAATTTTTTTGTGGGAAAGTGGATACTAGGTGGGAGTGTTCAATTCGTGATTTAATATTTATTTATACAAGAGTGATGTCCTAATTACCTAAAACTATAAAATGATAGGATACTTGGAATTGTAAGAAAGTGGATTCTATTCAAAAGACACTAGAATATGTAATGTTTAATACAATGTCTTTATAACTATCCGGGAAATTCGAAGTTTAATGTAGTGAGTCTCGATATAAGGTAAGTTATTTCTCATATCAATTTTCTTTTTTGGGACTTATTCCATTTTCAACACATTTTTTATTTTGTATGGTGTAATTTTGACCATATAAATGTATCTTAACATATATTTTAAAAAAACTAGTGGTTTTAAAATCAATTTCATGTTCACTCCATCAATGTCCTTTGGTTTCAAAAGTTACCAATTTGTAAGAGATTTTTATTTAAAATATTATTTTAAATGTTTTGAAACTTTTTTCCTCCAAATCCATAGTCTTTTAAATGTTTCAAGAATATTATTATTTATAATTCAAAGATTTATAATGTTTATTTTAAACTACTTTTGAATTTCTTTACGAACTTTTAAAATGGGATATTTATAGAATTTTCTCTATAGGTCACTTTTGACTATTTTTACAAAATATAAAAATATATTTTTAATGTTTATTGGATGACTCACTTTTCATAACATTATAAATATTATTCATTATCAATATTCCTCTAAAATTTTATATGGTATTATAAATATGATTTTTTCCCATTTCTATGAGAATATTAGTTTTTAAATAATTTCAAAAGTAAAGGATATTTCTTCTCATTTTTATGAATTAATTGAGAGTGGTTTTGATTATGGGATAAATTTACAATTTTAGGAGTATTTTGATTGTAATAAAATATTTTATCTATTTTATTTCTGATATGGTGCTTATAAATATTATATAATTACATTGGGGTTTTGTTGGAATCACGTGTTTTGATAATCCCAAATCATGTTTTGTTAGTTGTTATTGTTTTTATCATGTAACAATTATGTATTTTTAATCTCACTGCTTTCATGATTAAGATTACAATGTAAAATTTTCTAAGTAAAAAGTCATCAGTATAAAGGTATTTATTAAGAGCCTTCTATTGAAGTCACCGGTTGAGGCTACTCTTGGTGAGGTTACCTCTAGAAGGTTATTGTTAGAAGGTTACCGCTAAAATCATACTTCTAGATGGTTACCGCTAGAAGTTTACTACTGAGGAACCTTACCACTAAGTTACCAATGCAAGCTCACCGCTATGAATCTACCACTCAAGGGATACTATTGTAGTGTTTCCGTTAGAGGTTACTGGTGCACGGTCACTGATGGGAAGCATACCGTTGTAATCCTACTAAAGTCACCGCTAAAAGGTTATTGTTTTAAGCTTACTACTACAAGGTTGCTGCAATGAAGTTGCCTCTAGAAGTCTACTGATGAAATGTTACTGCTGGAAGAACCTTTGAAATTCAAACATCTACCACTGATAATCCTACCATTGAGAAGCTACCATTGAGAAGGCTACTGCTACTAGTCTACCGATACCTATACTCTTATACTCTATACTTTCTCAGTTTTGTTAAGATTGTTCTAACAGTCATATTTGGAAAATTTAATTCTTATGAAATTAATTAATGTTGGTTGTAGACATATCTGGAGACCGTATGAGGTATGAAGAAGACCGCACATGGTTTTATCATTCCTACTATTGGACCTCAAGAATAAAATAGAAGATCGACCTAGAGAGGATAATACGGGGTGAGATATATTACGTGATAGACCTGAAGAACAAAGGGAATATACCTGCCGTGTAATATCTCTCACCCCAAATTATCTTCTCTAGCTCGATCATCTATTTTATTCATGAGTTCTGACAGTAGGAATGATCAAACCACGTGCGGTCTTCCTCAAATTTTGTAAATTTAATGCTTATGACATTAATTAATGTTGGTTGTAGACATATTTGGATACCGTACAAGGTACGAGGAAGACCGCACGTGGTTTGATCATTCCTACTATTAGACCTCAATAATTAAATAGAAGATCGAGCTAGAGAAGATAATGTGGGGTGAGAGATGTTACATGACAGACATGAAGAACAAAGAGAATATACCAGCACTTACATAGTGAACCCAAGTGCTTCACGAAGTTCATTGAGAGAACAAATTCAAAGATGACTTGTTTTGCTTCATCGAATCACTTTTCAAACCATGAAGCTGAACACCTTAGTACCTGGGATCCATAACCTAAAGTTACGACACTCTATTTTGGAGAAAACTTCCATAGAAGGACTCAAACTACAATTTCTTCACACAAAGGAGTCTATAGCTAAACTAAAAACATATAGATCCTTCTAAACTCAATCCTCATAACATTAGCTCTATTGTTTTCTTTATCTTACATTTTTGAGTAGTGTGTGTACTTTTCACACACACTGTCTTCTATGCTTAAACTGAAGAATACTGAAAATACTCACAACAAACATTCCTTAAATTTTTGTTTCCATTTTATAATTGTCGAATAGGCCATGTGTGGACTGGTTGTTTGTTTTTTCCATGAATAACTATGGTAGAGGTTTTGAGACCTGGATAGTTTGTGAAAACGATTGTAAAGCACGATACAGGTCGTGTATCAATTTTATTAATATAAACTGCTTGGTGATAGGTGATCACCAAGTGGAGAGGATTAAGTCTCAGTATGAAGCCCCGACCCCGGTAGCCCAGAGATGGTGTTATGGTTATGGTGTGCAATTTATTTCGTACAAATGAAACAAATAAGACACACGTCATAACCCATCAGGAGGAACTTTTTGGTTTAGATCCTGGAGAATCAGAGACAACAGCTTTGCGTCTTTATTTCTGAGCTAAGAACAAACATCCAAGTCTTGGAAAGGCTCTATCAACCTGTAAAAATTTAACATAAAACATAGGGTGAGCATTGAAATACTCAATAAGGGGTTTTTGAAAATACTTAAATACAGCTTTTGAAAACTACGTTGAAAAAAAATACTTTTCCATACTTAGAAAGTTTTAAAAGAAAAACTTCAAGACTAAACAAAGGTTGATACATCAGAGTTAAAGTACTTCATACGTATGCACTAAAACACTTAGCGGTATCTCACTTAGCAAACAAGATAAGCATAATAATAAAAAGGCATGGGTTGCACGAAGTAAAGTGTCCATAAACAAGAAAGGTGTGCATGAACAACAAGGGGTAAACATTATCAGAGTCGCGCACAAGCGCATTATCTAAAAAAACACATCATGACATGATAAATGTAATGCAACATTTGTAATAAAAAATCCTGAGAAGAAACTGGACATGCATCAACATTTCCATATCATATGTCTTGTATATTTTCTTTAAATATGATACTCATAGGTAAGGTTCTGTAACCACGGTTATTCCTCTAATCGGAATAATCACTAGGTTGGTCATAATCAAAGAAATGTATGCTGAAGGACTCATGATCTCTGTGTCAAGGCCTTGTGCCATGACCTAAGGGTAAAAACCCAATCTGACTATCTCGAGAACTATCGATGCATCAAGGATCTTACTTTTACCGGTCTCCAACCCGGAGGGCTTACTTTAACCAGTCCCCAACCTGGAGGGTTTTCTTCTTACCGGACCCCATTCCGGGTAGTCCCATACATTTCTCACATGTTGATAGGTTCAGATATTCAAGGTTTCCCATACCACTTTGAATATTTAATTTTCATTTCATGTTACCCAAGGTGTCCCATACCACTTTGGGTAATACCATTTTCATTTCTCATTACCCAAGGTGTCCCATACCACTTTGGGTAATTAGTTCTTAGTTCCTCTTCATGTTGAGTCATAAGCATGAATAATATTAATAAGGTAACAATTACATAACTGGTTTACAAATACATGATATGACAGATAAACATGAAAATATGGAATAAAAGAAGGCATGGTTAAGCAAGCATACTATGTGTGTAGAACAATTATTTAATCACATAAAATGATGAATGTGAGAGACTTGCTCCCAAGGGTTATTAAATGATGAGTTTCTAAAATTCCAGTGCATGGAAAAGAACTACTTGGCATTAAATATTATACTTCACAGGTCATAGTACTTGCAACAAATCTCCATCCGCTAAGAATTACTATGGCATGCTTGGTATAAAAATATTAAGCACTTGTAATCTTTAAAATTCCGACACTTGGAAATAAACCACTTTAAAAATAATATCTGTCATTAATTATTATTCTTCTCTGGTCATAGAATTTGATGTTACACCCTTCCCACTAAAAATCATTGCAACGATTTTGGTATAAAAATAATAGAGGATTTCTACATATTAACATGACCCTTAAATCCATGTCCTTTTAATGCAAGTTTAAAACAGGCATAAGCATATCCTTAAAAAAACATAAATCATTTCAAAGGCAACATTAATCAAGTTCATTGGTGTACCCTTAGATACAGAAATATAAAACAGCATAGGCAAGCACTAAAATCCTACATGCATAAAAATATTAATAACAATTTCTTGAAACAAGGGTTTTCAGATATTAATTGTAAAAACACATACATAAATAAGGATATATATATATACATAAATTATATATATAGGTTTCCTCATAAATTGAACATGGTACACTTAGAATCTTAATACCACTAACTACTGGTTAGTTTGAAATTCAAATCCTCATGGGGGTTTAAATGTTCATGTAACTATAAATACAATATATATAAAAACTTTGTTTTTAACTATAACATAAATGTACTTAAACCAAAGTCCAAGTTCGCATCAAAAATATCTTTCAAAGATAAGTGTTCATTTCATAAAAATCAAAACCAATTTCCATTCCATTACATAACCTTATATAAATATATAGTTATATATATATGCAGCTTACATAAAACCATGTATGCTAGGAATTGACTTAGAAATACCCTTTTAAAAGTATAATTCTTAGTGAAAAGATATTGAATAATCTTCGGTACCCTAAAGATAATTGGGTTTGAGTTATGTATATACATATGTATATATTTATATATATATATTAAAAACCATAAAAACACTATACACTTGAGTTTTAGGTTTGTAACAAAAAAAAATAGGATTATTAAAACAAACTCAAAAGTGATATCCCTTTTATATCATGAAGGAAACACCCCTTGAAAATTGTTCAAAACCGAAGAGTACGAGTTGTATATACATATATATATATATTGTATATTTTGTGGGTATAATAGTATAGGTTTCATACACCATGAAAACATCCTTAGAGTAGAGTACTCTTCTTAAACCGAGGGGTTTGCATGGTGAATATGTGAGTATAACAATAAATCGGGTATGTGTATACATATATATATTTATATACGCCGTGTGTATATATATATATATATAACGTTTTATCTCAAACCGAAAAAACATCAGAACACCCTTACCTCGCGTGAGGATGAAGCTCGAGACATGGGTATTCTCGTTGGAGGGAGGCTTGCCGGGTGGCCGGAGAACCAGGAGAAGCTTGGTGGACGGTGGTGCGGGTTGGAGCGGGTTGCCTCCGGAGGTCCCGATTTCACAGTGGTTTCTCAGTTCTTAAAGGAAGATGATCCGGGGGAGGTTAGGCCGAGGCTACGGAGGTGGGTGCGCGAGGTCAACTTGAGCAGTGGAGAGGGTAGCATCTCGTGAAATCCAGGCTTCGGTTCGTGGGACCCCGGCTTGAGGTTGAAGACGACGTGAAGGCTGAGAAAGAAAAAAAACGACGGTCGGGATCCGACATCGCGAAATCGGACGGCTGCGGTTGGGGGCGCGAGATGGCTTGGGTTGCGTGTTGTATAAAAAAAACCAGTTTAATAAATGCTAAAACTATTCTACTTCGCAATATATATATATATAACCAGTAAATTTGGAATTTGTATAAAATTTAATAAGTACTTTTTAACTCATAAAACTAAAATCCCATTTTAGTTTGTGTAAACAAATTATACTATTTGACATAACTATTATTTTCTTTTAAAAAAATACATTTTTAATACAACACTTTTATAAAAACTAGGATCTTATAACCATAAAAATCCAATTTATAACTTGCTTTACTTTTTTATTGATAAAATTGTGTTTAAAAGACCCGTAGTTTTTAAAACACATAGTTTTAGGGATCCGAAAAGATACATTTTTTTTCATTTATTGCTGATACCATTGTAGACTTGATGTTCATCATATTTTAAAAGAATACCAAGTTTTCCATCATATAAATATCATCATGGTCAAAATAGATCCATTTGCAATAATATTTTATTTTTAATACTTGAAGATATAATTCTAATATTTTGTATAAAAGAAAATGAAATACCATAATATTATAAAAGCGTAATAAGGACCAAATTTTATAAAAATATGCACTTTATCCCTTGGAACCCAACGGTCCAAAAAAATGGTCATATTCCCTTAGAGGTCCATTATAAAAGCAAGGGGTAGGATGTTTTATATTTTCAAAACACCGGACCCTTGGCGGATGGCTCTTCTCATACCTCTGGTGCTGAGTGCGTGTGCGGTGATTCTGGCGGTTATACTTTTCACACTGATGGATCCTGAAGATGACGACTATCTGATTGCCCGTGTTGTGGTTCTTTGTAGTCTTTTTGTGGCCGTGTTAGGTCTTGTGCAGGGTACTTTCAATTAGATGGTTCTTGTTGTAATGTATCTTTTAAATATATAACAGTTTATCGACTTCTTCATGTTTGATTTCTACTCGAATTCTTTATCAGCACACAAACCATAAAATAAAATAAAATAAGGGACATCATTGAAAAGCACAACATTGTTTACTTGAACCAGTTTATAAAACCTGGGGCGTTACATTATCCCCCTCTTAAAAGAATTGTGTCCCCGCAATTCGATCGGCGTACAAACACTGACTTACTCACACAGCTTCTCTGACACCCTTGGTGATGCCCCTTTACCTCCAAGGCCCATGGAAGAAGTTACTATTCAACTCAATCCCCAGGGCTGAACAGAGCTTGTGGGTCTCCTCTTCCCAAATACATTTTTGGCAAATTGGATCGTGGTTGAAGCCAATCTCCCGTTTGATACAGGTAGTTTTCCAGAGATTGGAACGAGTGACATCAAGAATCGAGACATCTTCTTGGATTTGGTTCCTAAAGATCTCTCAAACCATTTCATAATTGAAGGATTCTAGGAAAGATCCAAAATCACAGAGCTCCCCAAGCATGCTGAAGCACAAGATTTGGTACATAAAGACTGCGCGGAAGTCCAACTGCTTTGCAGCTTCTCCAAATGCCGGGAAGGCCAACCATTTATTATTCATGGTGAAACACAGGAAAAGTCCCTCATAGTACTTTCCTTTCTTTTTATAATTCTCAAACAGCGCACTAGCCATTAGGTTATACACAACTTCTGACCCTCGGAAGATTCGAAGGACATTCGAGCTTTTCGATATTTCATAGAGGGTTTTGCACGTGAGTTGTAAGTTAACAAAAGGTTGATAACTTGTTGAGCAGGATTTTTCTACAATAGTCTCTATGATTTCTGTAGGGAGAGTCAAGAGTCTAGACGTGGTTTTCTGTCTTTCCATCTGAAAAGTTTAAGAACAAACCCTACTTAGTAAAACATTATTAATGTTTTTGTGTTGTCCTAATTTTCCAAGGTTGCCTAAACCATTCCTCTGATACCAACTATGACGCCCCGACCCCGGTAGCCCAGAGCCGGTGCTATGGTTATGGTGTGCAATTTATTTCGTACAAATGAAACAAATAAGACACACGTCATAACCCATCAGGAGGAACTTTTTGGTTTAGATCCTGGAGAATCAGAGACAACAGCTTTGTGTCTTTATTTCTGAGCTAAGAACAAACATCCAAGTCTTGGAAAGGCTCTATCAACCTGTAAAAATTTAACATAAAACATAGGGTGAGCATTGAAATACTCAGTAAGGGGTTTTTGAAAATACTTAAATACAGCTTTTGAAAACTACGTTGAAAAAAAATACTTTTCCATACTTAGAAAGTTTTAAAAGAAAAACTTCAAGACTAAACAAAGGTTGATACATCAGAGTTAAAGTACTTAATACGTATGCACTAAAACACTTAGAGGTATCTCACTTAGGAAACAAGATAAGCATAATAATAAAAAGGCATGGGTTGCACGAAGTAAAGTGTTCATAAACAAGAAAGGTGTGCATGAACAACAAGGGGTAAACATTATCATAGTCGCGCACAAGCGCATTATCTAAAAAAACACATCATGACATGATAAATGTAATGCAACATTTGTAATAAAAAATCCTGAGAAGAAACTGGACATGCATCAACATTTCCATATCATATGTCTTGTATATTTTCTTTAAATCTGATACTCATAGGTAAGGTTCTATAACCACGGTTATTCCTCTAATCGGAATAATCACTAGGTTGGTCATAATCAAAGAAATGTATGCTGAAGGACTCATGATCTCTGTGTCAAGGCCTTGTGACATGACCTAAGGGTAAAAACCCAATCTGACTGTCTCGAGAACTATCGATGCATCGAGGAGCTTACTTTTACCGGTCTCCAACCCGGAGGGCTTACTTTAACCAGTCCCCAACCTGGAGGGTTTTCTTCTTACCGGACCCCATTCCGGGTAGTCCCATACATTTCTCACATGTTGATAGGGTCAGATATTCAAGGTGTCCCAATACCACTTTGAATATTTAATTTTCATTTCATGTTACCCAAGGTGTCCCATACCACTTTGGGTAATACCATTTTCATTTCTCATTACCCAAGGTGTCCCATACCACTTTGGGTAATTAGTTCTTAGTTCCTCTTCATGTTGAGTCATAAGCATGAATAATATTAATAAGGTAACAATTACATAATTGGTTTACAAATACATGATATGACAGATAAACATGAAAATATGGAATAAAAGAAGGCATGGTTAAGCAAGCATACTATGTGTGTAGAACAATTATTTAAGAACATAAAATGATGAATGTGAGAGACTTGCTCCCAAGGGTTATTAAATGATGAGTTTCTAAAATTCCAGTGCATGGAAAAGAACTACTTGGCATTAAATATTGTACTTCACAGGTCATAGTACTTGCAACAAATCTCCATCCGCTAAGAATTACTGCGGCATGCTTGGTATAAAAATATTAAACACTTGTAATCTTTAAAATTCCGACACTTGGAAATAAACCACTTTAAAAATAATATCTTTCATTAATTATTATTCTTCTCTGGTCATAGAATTTGATGTTACACCCTGCCCACTAAAAATCATTGCAACGAGTTTGGTATAAAAATAATAGAGGATTTCTACATATTAACATGACCCTTAAATCCATGTCCTTTTAATGCAAGTTTAAAACAGGCATAAGCTTATCCTTAAAAAAACATAAATCATTTCAAAGGCAACATTAATCAAGTTCATTGGTGTACCCTTAGATACAGAAATATAAAACAGCATAGGCAAGCACTAAAATCCTACATGCATAAAAATATTAATAACAATTTCTTGAAACAAGGGTTTTCAGATATTAATTGTAAAAACACATACATAAATAAGGATATATATATATATACATAAATTATATATATAGGTTTCCTCATAAATTTAACATGGTACACTTAGAATCTTAATACCACTAACTACTGGTTAGTTTGAAATTCAAAACCTCATGGGGGTTTAAATGTTCATGTAACTATAAATACAATATATATAAAAACTTTGTTTTTAACTATAACATAAATGTACTTAAACCAAAGTCCAAGTTCGCATCAAAAATATCTTTCAAAGATAAGTGTTCATTTCATAAAAATCAAAACCAATTTCCATTCCATTACATAACCTTATATAAATATATATTTATATATATATATGAAGCTTACATAAAACCATGTATGCTAGGAATTGACTTAGAAATACCCTTTCAAAAGTATAATTCTTAGTGAAAAGATATTGAATAATCTTCAGTACCCTAAAGATAATTGGGTTTGAGTTATGTATATACATATGTATATATTTATATATATATATATTCAAAACCATAAAAACACTATACACTTGAGTTTTAGGTTTGTAACAAAAAAAAATAGGATTATTAAAACAAACTCAAAAGTGATATCCCTTTTATATCATGAAGGAAACACCCCTTGAAAATTGTTCAAAACCGAAGAGTACGAGTTGTATATAGATATATATATATATATATATATTGTATATTTTGTGGGTATAATAGTATAGGTTTCATACACCATGATAACATCCTTAGAGTAGAGTACTCTTCTTAAACCGAGGGGTTTGCATGGTGAATATGTGAGTATAACAATAAATCGGGTATGTGTATACATATATATATTTATATACACCGTGTATATATATATATAACGTTTTATCTCAAACCGAAAAAACACCAGAACACCCTTACCTCGCGTGAGGATGAAGCTCGAGACATGGGTATGCTCGTTGGAGGGAGGCTTGCCGGGTGGCCGGAGAACCAGGATAAGCTTGGTGGCCGGTGGTGCGGGTTGGCGCGGGTTGCCTCCGGAGGTCCCGATTTCACAGTGGTTTCTCAGTTCTTAAAGGAAGATGATCCGGGGGAGGTTAGGCCGAGGCTACGGAGGTGGGTGCGCGAGGTCAACTTGAGGAGTGGAGAGGGTAGCGTCTCGTGAAATCCATGCTTCGGTTCGCGGGACCCCGGCTTGAGGTTGAAGACGACGTGAAGGCTGAGAAAGAAAAAAAACGACGGTCGGGATCCGACATCGCGAGATCGGGCGGCTGCGGTTGGGGGCGCGAGATGGCCTGGGTTGCATGTTGTATAAAAAAAACCAGTTTAATAAATGCTAAAACTATTCTACTTCGCAATATATATATATATATAACCGGTAAATTTTGAATTTTTATAAAATTTAATAAGTACTTTTTAACTCATAAAACTAAAATCCCATTTTAGTTTGTGTAAACAAATTATACTATTTGACATAACTATTATTTTCTTTTAAAAAAATACATTTTTAATACAACAATTTTATAAAAACTAGGATCTTATAACCATAAAAATCCAATTTATAACTTGCTTTACTTGTTTATTGATAAAATTGTGTTTAAAAGACCCGTAGTTTTTAAAACACATAGTTTTAGAGATCCGAAAAGATACATTTTTTTCATTTATTTTTGATACCGCTGTAGACTTGATGTTCGTCATATTTTAAAAGAATACCAAGTTTTCCATCATATAAATATCATCATGGTCAAAATAGATCCATTTGCAATAATAATTTATTTTTAATACTTGAAGATATAATTCTAATATTTTGTATAAAAGAAAATGAAATACCATAATATTATAAAAGCGTAATAAAGACCAAATTTTATAAAAAGATGCACTTTATCCCTTGGAACCCAACGGTCCAAAAAAAACGGTCATATTCCCTTAGAGGTCCATTATAAAAGCAAGGGGTAGGATGTTTTATATTTTCAAAACACCGGACCCTTGGCGGATGGCTCTTCTCATACCTCAGGTGCTGAGTGCATGCGCGGTGATTCTGGCGGTTATACAATTCACACTGATGGATCCTGAAGATGACGACTATCTGATTGCCCGTGTTGTGGTTCTTTGTAGTCTTGTTGTGGCCGTGTTAGGTCTTGTGCAGGGTACTTTCAATTAGATGGGTCTTGTTGTAATGTATCTTTTAAATATATAACAGTTTATCGACTTCTTCATGTTTTATTTCTACTCGAATTCTTTATCAGCACACAAACCATAAAATAAAATAAAACAAGGGACATCATTGAAAAGCACAACATTGTTTACTTGAACCAGTTTATAAAACCTGGGGCGTTACACTCAGCTTGAGATAGAAACTCTTGTTTAACTATATTGTGTAATTTATTTTTTAATACTTTGTTTTTATATTTTCCGATTCTTATAATTTTAGAGACAGAAAATTGGTTTACATTAAATCTGATAGTTAGTTTTTGTTGGTGTGTATATGTGTTCAATTCAGTAAACCTGTTTCAAAAGTTGTAAACTTTTTTACACTGATTCAACTGAGGACTAATAAACCTTTGAAAAACATGTTGAGAAATTGAACATTTACATCTTTACATCCTTAATTAGCTGGGTTGTTTTTAATTGGGGGATTTTATAATAAGGTTTTTAACAGAAATTTTAAGTAGGAACTTAATTAAACCCCCCTCTTGAGTTTCCACCACAACCAACATTTGGTATTAAAAGTGTATTTATTGATACCATTAGAACTCTTTTTCATGCTTTTTAAAATCTTTTCAACTCTGATTTTAGTTGTATCATAAATATCTTCAAATTTCTTTCATATCTAAATTTTCTGCTCTTTAAATTCTAATTATCTATTGATAACTGATTTAAGGGTAGAGCTACTAAAGGTACACCTTTATTTAATGGTAATAACTATGATCAGTAGAAAATGAAAATGAAAATTTATATATAGAGAATGGGTCCTGAAATCCTAGACATAATTGAAGAACAACAGGAATTACATGTTAATGTTAGGGAAACATAGTCTCAGTTGACAAAAGCTACGTATAATAATAACTGTAATGAAATGAATACATTGTACTATGATTTAGGTGATGAATAATTCAATCAAATATCTGCCTATAAAACTACATATGAAATTTGGGATACTTTGGCTATTTCCCATGAGGGAACAACCAATGTTGAAAAATAAGAGTAAATATTTATACTATTAAGTATGATAATTTTAAAATGAAGCATGATGAACCTATCTCTGAAATGTATCTTAGGTTCAATGAAATATTAAATACCATGAGTCTTCTTGGGAAACCCTTAGAAAAAAAGGATTAGAATATGAGATTGCTTCGATGCCTGCCTGACAGATGGAGAGGAACTTCTATTTCTATCCAAGAATCATGTGACATAAGCAAGCTACCAGTGAAGGAACTAATTGGAAAACTCATGATGTAAGAAGAAGAGATTAAGGTGAATCAAGAAGTAGATCAAGAACCAAGTGAGAAACCAGAATCATTCAAGACTTCTACCTCAAAGATAAAATACAAGGAAAAGGTTCAAGTCCCTATAGATAGTTCCACCAGTAAAGAAACATATTATGACGATGATTTGGAGATGGATCATCTTGCTAAAAGATTCAAAAAGTTATACCAAAAGAATAATTTCTTTAGAAAGTCAATCTATAGAGGAAGGTATGATAGTAAAGGACATTGGAAAAAATATAGAAAATGTAATGACAACACAAATGAGATAATCTGGTATGAGTGTAAATGAAAAGGTCATGTGAAGTCTGATTGCCCCAAGCTGAAATTTAAGAAGAAATATAAAGACAATGGAAAGGGATATAAAAAGGATATGAAATCTGTTTGTAGTGATTCAGAACACATCTCAGTGGATCTAACACATCTGATACTGAAAAGAACAATCATTAAAACTTGCGTTTCATGATAGAAACATCTGAGGTAACACTTAATTCTTTTATACATCATGCTTATTATTCTAGGAATGAGAGTGAATCAAATAATGATAAAAATATGACTAAGGATAAACTGTTTGAATATTTTGGAATTCTTGAGGATATCTTTAATGAGGTAAATGATAAATATAAATAAATAAAAAGACAACATGCATTAAATGCCAATTATAATACTGATTTGGATATTGAAAAAGAAAAATTTTCTGATCTGTTAAAATAAAATAATGAAATGAAATTATCAAATGAGAAATTAAAAAGATATCTTGAGACGTTTATTTCCAGTAGGGATACCTTGAATCAATTTCTAGGGAAATAAATTGCTCTAAAATACACAACTAGTCTAGGATATCAACCAGGGCAGATAAGGATTATTAAAAACAATTTTTTTCCAAAATCTGGATAGTTAAATGCTAGTTCAAGTTCTGGATCATCTCTTGGAAAATTAATTATATAGGACCTAAACATTTATTTATGTCTCAAAACATGTATGTTTATTATAGGAAACCTATAAGAAAAACATGGGTTCCCAAAGCTTTCCTTGGAAGCCTTTCTAGACCCAAGAAAATATGGGTACCAAAGTTACCTTATGCTTAATCTGTTTTGTAAGAAAATTGTCTAATGTGTTCCTATAAGACCCTATTGTACTCAGACATTGGGTGTTTAAGACCTATAAAAGGAGACTATTCATACTTTAAGATCCTAATCAAATTTTATGGTGGACATGTTACATTTGGATATAATGCTAAGGTAAAGATCATCAGCTTAAGCCAAATTGGTAACCATAATACTATATTAATTTAAAAACTATGTTTTTTGATGGGTTAAAGTACAATTTACTTAGTATCTCTCAATTGTGTGATGATTGTTTTAATGTTTGATTTTAAAATGATGCATGCAATGTTTTTAATTCTAAAAATGATTTAATATTCACTTCTCTTAGAAATGACACTGTATATGTTGTTGATTTAAACTCTTTAGCTAAGAAAAATGTTTCCTGTTTAAATTATTTTCATAAGAAATATTGGTTATGGTAGAGATGATTAAGATACTGCAATGTACACTCACTTAGGAATATAACTGGGAAAGGTTTAGTTAGAGACTTAAATAAACTGGAATTCTCACTTAAAGAAGTTTGTAATCCTTGTCAAAAGGGAAAACAACAAAACGTTTCTTTCAAACCAAAGAAAGAAGTTTCAACTTCTCAACCGCTTGAGTTGGTACACATGGATTTTTTTGGACCATCTGGAGTTTCATGTTTAAATGGAAAGAACTATGTCTATGTTCTTGTATATGATTTTTCTAGATACACTTGGGTATACATTCTAGCTCACAAATGTGAATCATGTTCATACTTCATTAAATATTCCAAGTATATAAAAAAAATTAATGGACTTAGATTAAGACCTTGAGAAGTGATTATGGACATGATTTTGAAACTCAAGAGTTTGAATCTTTATACTTACATAATGGCTATAATAACAATTTATCTACTCTTAGAACACCTCAAAAAAAATTGAGTTGTAGAAATAAGAAATATGACTCTTCAAGAGATTTCTCGGAATATTATTAATGAGTATAACTTGCATTCCTTTTTTTAGACTAAAGATGTTAATACGGCTTGTTACATCATCAATAGAGTTTTAATTAGACATATTATTAAGAAGAACCCTTATGAGATATGGAACAATAGGAAGCCTAAGGTTAATTAGTTTACAGTTTTTAGTTGCAAAGTCTTTATCATTAAAACTAGGGATAATCTTGACAAATTTTCTTCCAAAAGTGATGAAGGAATTTTCCTAGGTTACACAATCTCTAGTAAAGCCTATATAGTATTCAATAATAGAACCAAATGTGCAGAAGAATCAGTTCATGTAATATTTAATGAGACTGATCCACATGAACCTAAAACCTCTCTTTAATATCTTGAGGAAGATATTTTAATTCTAGACCTTAATGATAAAGATAGTGAACCCCCAGTGAAAACAACTTGTTCTAGAAATTTTCCAGAATATGAGCATGTTGACTCTGAAGACAACAATGAGGAGTCTAGTCCAACCCTTTCTTGAGGTATTAGAACTCTCAAGAATGATCCTTTAGATGTTGTACTAGGTGATCTAAATAGAGTAACATAAACTAGAGCTTCACAGAGAAACCAGGTTGAACATCAAGCTTTTCATTCATAGCTTGAACCCAAAAATATTAAGGATTCTATCAATGATGAATTTTGGAAGATAACTACGCAAGAATAATTAAATCAGTTTGAAAGAAATAAAGTTTGGGAATTAATAGAAAGACCTAATGACACTTTGACCAAAGACACTAAATGGTTGTTTAGAAACAAAGTCGATGAGTTTGGAAATATAGTTAGAAAAAGGCTAGATTAGTTGCAAAAGGATATATTCCAAAAGAAGGAATAGACTATGAGGAAACCTTTACACCTGTATCTATACTAGAAGCCATTAGAATACTACTTGCTTATGCATCTCATCTGAATTTCAAACTCTGTCAAATGGATGTTAAATGTGAATTTATAAATGGGTATATAGTTGAAAATGTGTTTGATGAACAACCCCAGGCTTTAAAAATACCCATTTTTCAAATCATGATTTTAAACTTTCTAAAGCTTTATATGGTCTAAAATATGTTCCTAGAGCTTGGTAAGATAGACTCAGTTCTTTTCTTATTTCAAATGGTTTTACAAAAGGGATATCTGATCTTAATCCTTTTATTAAAAGGATTTACAAATATGTTTTGATTTTAAAAATTTATGAAGATGAAATTATTTTTGGATCCTCTAAAAATTATTTATGTGATGATTTTTCAAAGATGATGAAAAATGAATTTGAGATGAGTCTAATGGGATAACTTAAATTTTTCCTTGGATTTGAAAATTTTCAAAATAAAAATGGTATTGTTTTAAATCAAAGAAAATATACTAAGGATATTTTGAAAGGTTTTGGTTTGGATAGTAATAAAGGTAGTGATACAACTATGAGTACCACTTCTAAGTTGGATGATGATGAAACTAGTAAACCAGTGGATCAAACCAATTACAGAGGTATGATTGGGAGTTTTATCTACCTTACCGCTAGCCGAACTGATATTATGTTTAGTGTATGTATGTGTGCATGTTTTCAAACCAATCCCAAAGAATCTCATTTAACCATGTTAAAAGTATTTTTAAATATCTCAAGTATACTACCAACTTAAGACTATTTTATCCAAGAGGAAAATCATTTGATTTGATAAGTTTTTTTGATGCCGAATTTGGTGGTAGAACGTTAAATAGTAAGAGCACCTCTGGAACATGTCGCATTTTGGGAAAGTCACTAGTATCATGGTGTAGTAAGAAATATAATTCTATTGCATTACCTACTACTGAAGCTGAATATATAGATGCTGGTAGTTGTTGTGCTCAAATTATATAGATGAAACATACTTTACTAGACTCTGCATATCAATTAAAACATGTCTCTATAAATTGTGATAATACAAGTGCTATTAACATCTCTAAAAATCCAGTATCTCACACTAGTACAAAGCACATTGATGTGAGACATCACTTTTTGAGAGATCATTATCAATGAGGTTATATAACTCTTGAATTCATTGGCACTGAATATCAATTGGCTGATATATTCACAAAGCCTTTGACTTTTGAGATGTTAGATTACATCAAAAATGAGTTAGGTGTGATTAATTTTAGTGAGGACACCTTACCATTAGACCTCACCATTAGGAAACCTTACCGTTATACCTCACCTTTAGTACACCTTACCGTTAGACCTCACCGTTAAGACACCTTACCGTTAGACCTCACAGTTAGGACACCTTGCCATTAGACGTCACTGTTAGGATACCTCACTGTTAGACCTCACCGTTAGGAAACCTCATCGTTGGACCTCATTGTTACAACACATCACCATTGGAAATCACTATTAAGACACCATACCATTGGACCTCACCGATAGACCTTATTGTTGGCACCTTACCACCGGTTGACCTTACTGATATGTTCTAGACATCGTCTTTTCTATCGGAATCTGAAAAGTTTTAATTTTATTAATTTTATTTACTCGATTTTTTTCAATCACTAAATGATAAAAAAAGTGATAAATCATATTTTAATCCACTTAAATACTCACATGAACCTTTTTTTCCCAAAGCCTTGAACCTAACCTACTGCAAAAAACCCTCAAACTACATCAAATCTCAATGGAAAGAGTAAAGAGACTGATGGTTGGTGATGAAGAAGATGTACCGGACCCTAAGAGACCTCGAGCGGAGTCTATTGGTGGAAGAAAATTTATGGAAATGCGGATCAATCCTCATTTTTCGAAGAGGGACGTCATGGTTGAGAAATAAATAAGTTCAGAATGGTTTTTGTCGAGCAAGTCTCTGGTATTGAAGGCACTCGAAGCTCAAGAATGGGTAGAATGCTTTGCGAACAACAATAGACCATATTACCCGAAGCTAGTAAAGGAGTTTTATGAGT
Source organism: Viscum album (assembly GCA_963277665.1). Taxonomy (NCBI): domain Eukaryota; kingdom Viridiplantae; phylum Streptophyta; class Magnoliopsida; order Santalales; family Viscaceae; genus Viscum; species Viscum album. The sequence continues at coordinate 785,704,541 of OY728128.1, read as the reverse complement.
CTCTGAATTTTGAAATTTATAAGGATGAGAACTGAATGATTTCAAAGGAAAATGGAGTTAGTATGAGATTTTCTTATATTGAATTGGTTGAATTTTTATGATTCCCACATGAAGGAATATTTGACTATTATTCTGAAGTGGTTCCTCTTAATAATGATCTTTTCTACTATGAAGAGGCTATGGTCGAACTAACAGGGAATGAAATCCCTAAAAAGGTAATTGCTGGTGAGATGGATGGGCAAAACAGATTAATGATTAAGTTTATCCAACATGTATTGAGTCCCATGAGAGGGGACTTTGCTAGTTTGAAATATTATGACATATTTTTGTTGTATTTTTTGAAGCATAGACAAAGGATAAACCTTTTTAGATTATTCATGGTTCATTTAGAGGATATGACTAGTCCTGGTTCCAAATAAAATTCTTTGTTTCATGCCAAGTTGATATCTTTGATGTTGAAAGTGAAAGGTGTTTCTGGAGATGAGGAAGAAACCATAGTTGTAAAGAACAACTTCTGTAGTACCAAAACGATTTTCAAGTGTATGAAGATAAACTGGAACCCTTGGAAAAGGGAATAGGTGATCGATGAGGCTATGATATATGAAGACTTCAACCCTGTTGTCAATCCTACTAGGCCAAAGGATAAAAGAGATATAGGTTTAAAACCTGATGAAGTGGAACCAGTGTATTAAGATGAATAAGAGGAGGTTGCTGTTGTGCAAGAAAGAGTGGACTCTCCTGTAGATGATAGAAGTGATCTTGACCTTCCATCAAGTCCCCATGTTGGTGTTGTATCATTTGGTGAGCCTAGTACACAAAAGGAATTGCCGATAAGAGATATTATCCTAAGGGACACGAATGATGAAGAAACCACTGAGGAATAATGTAAGTAGAATGTCTTAAGAGAAATTACTGTTGGAGAGACCTCAGAGGAGGAGTATGAATTAAATTTTGATCATGAGGAGTCTGAAATAGATGATGATGATGAAATTGGTGAGGAATGCCTAAGTCATAGTCCTTTGATTGGATTTACAGAAATGGAAGAGAATAAAATGGAAGAGGAATTTTAATCTGTTGAAGTTGTAATAGAAGTGGTTTAATATTTTGTAGAAGAAGTAGTAATAGACCCTACTAATTATTCAATTGATCAAGGAAGAATGGCAGGGGAGAATGCAGTTGTCCAGGAGGAAGCTCCATGTCAGGGGGTGGAACCTGTTTCCACAGGTTCAGTTTCTATTATTCCTGAAATAGAAAGTTGGTCAGAGGACCCTGGATTTATTGTTTTGGGTTTAGACTATGAAGACTCTGAAGATGACAAGCATAACAGATTACCTCTAGTTCATTCTATTTCATAGACCACTATAGTGCAACCAGTGGTTCTTCTACCTCAACATTATGTATATAAGTATGGATTTGAGTCGTTGAAATAATATTTGTAGAGATGTTTTGATGAAAGATCCATTGGGATAGAGAGAATAGTGGCTCTGAATCAAGATCTTGTAGCATCTGCATTAGAAAGAATATTGTCTAGCATTCAATAAAATTTTCTACATGAAGTGAAGGGATGTCAGAATCAGGTAAGATCCTTGGAAGAATCTGTGGAGACTGTGAAACATTCAGTTGTGAGTTTAGACTCATCTATGGATTCACGAGATCAAGTGGAAAAGGACATTCATTATGTTAATAGTGTTTTACAATAGATGGTAACTATGTTTGAGGACTTTAAGAAGTCTATTGAAGAATATGTGAGTGGTTAGGATGGTGATGTAAATAGGTTAATCAGTGGATTGACTAAGTCTTTTAAGGAGATAGTATCTTTTACCATGGCACCTCTATCTTCATCTGCTTCCTCATTTTACTCTCCTCCTATTGATCAAATAGCCTTCAGATTTATTGTTAGTGAAGAAATGGATAATCTCTTTGGTGAAAGTACCTCATATCCTCAGTGTTTGACTCAGGTCATTTCCACTAAGAGAGAAATTCATAAGCTTCTGGGCGATTACATGAGTGAGGCTACCCAAGATCATAAGGCAATCAAAGATCAGATTTACTTTTATTATAAAAGGGTTTATACCAAGCTTCATATGGATAGTCATTTCAAGTTGCTGTTGGATAAGTTGAGGATTCCTCCTTTCACTCAATCCTTTAAGAATCATGTTAGTCAGCTTATAGAGTTGACTCCTGCTTTGGAAAAGTTCATTGAGAATAAGGATGATTTCATATTAGCTATGGAAATAGGAGGAAACATCATTATGTATTTTAGGAACCTCCTTATTCCATTTATCCATGTGGATTGTACTCCTATTATTGTCTCTCTAGGCTTTCCTTCTTCCTCAGCTGCATCAAGATCTACTAGTGTTTCCACTTTTATGACTCCTACACAGGCCATCAGAAGCTTGAATCCTATGATTCCTCATAGATATACTCATTATCGGTCTACTGATGCTTATGTAGGAGCTCCTCCTACCTTTCTTACTACTATACCTTGACCTGTACCTCCATCTTCTGAACTTTCCACCTCACCTCCCAAAGACAATTCTCACCTAGAAATATCTGAATTGGGTTGACTATCAGATATCTTATTTGATATAGATCATTGTAATATTTGGTGTATAATGTACTCTTGTTTCATTAATACAAATATCTATCTTTGTCTCCTTTTTTTTATAATCACAAAGGGGGAGAGTTTTTAAGATTAGAGCCCTTGTATATATGACATTCCTATAAATTTATGTTATAATATATTTTCAACAATTAAATTAGTTAAATTTTATGTTATTATAGCTCTATTTCATTGTAATTATTTTACTTATTACTACCACTGAATAGATTAGAAAATGTAATTAACATTGATACAATAATACGTATTCCAAATTTCACTTAAATAATTTGTGATTATCAAAAAGGGGGAGATTGTTGGACTCACCTATTTTGATAATGCCAAATCATATTTCATTTATATGATAATCATGTTTCATTAGATTATATAGTTTTTACCATGTAACAATAATGTATATTTAATCTCACTGCTTTCTTGATTATGTATACAGTGTAAAATTTTCTATGTAAAAGGTCACCGGTATAAAGGCCTCTATTAAGAGCCTTCTGTTTAAGTAACTGATTGAGACTACTGTTGGAAAGGTTACCTCTAGAAGGTTACCTCTAGAATGTTACTTCTAGAAGGTTACCGCTAGAAGTTTACTGCTAGAAGGTTACCACTGAGGAACCTTACCGCTGAGTTACCAATGCAAGTTCACCGCTACGAATCTACCGCTCTAGGGTGACTTGTGTAGAGTTACCGCTAGAGTTTACTGGTACAAGGTCACTGATGCGAAGCCTACCGCTGGAATCCTACTAAAGTCACCACTAAAAGGTTACTATTAGAAGGTTACTATTTTAAGCTTACTTCTACAAGGTTGTTGCTATAAAGTTACAGCTGGAAGTCTACTGATGAATGGTTAATGCTGGAAGAACTTTTGGAATTCACACATCTACCCCTGATAAGCCTACCATTGAGAAGCTACTGTTGAGAAGGATACCGCTACCAGTATACCGATACCCATACTCTTCTACTCTATACTTTTTAAATTTTCTTAAGATTATTCTAACGGTCATATTTGGTAAATTTAATGCTTCTAACATTAATTAATGTTCGTTTTAGATATATCTAGAGACCGTATGATGTATGAGGAAGACCGAACATGGTTTGATCATCAGACCTCAATAATAAAATAGAAGATTGAGCTAGAGAAGATAATGCGGGGTGAGAGATGTTACATGACAAACTTGAAGAACAAGGAGAATATACCAGCACTTACATTGTGAACACAAGAGATTCATGAAGATCATTTGGGAGAAAAAATTCAAAGCTTCCTTGTTGTGCTTCATTGGATCTCTTTTCAAACCAAGAAGCTGAACACCTTAGTATCTGGAATCCATAACCTGAAGTTGTGACACTCTATTTTGGATACAACTTCTAGAGAAGGACAAAAACTGCAATTTCTTCACACCAAGGAGTCTATAGCTAAACTGCAAACATATAGATCCTTATAAACTCAACCCTCATAACATTAGATATATTGTGTTCTTTATATTACATTTTTGAGTAGTGTGTATTTGTCTCTTTTACATACATTGTCTCCTCTGATTAAACTGGAGGATACTGAAAATCATCAGACTAAACATTCCTTACATTTTTGTTTCCCACGTACAACTGTAGAAGAGGCCGTGTGTGGAATGATTGTTTATTTATTCCACGAAGAACTGTGGTAGAGGGTGTGAGACCTGTAATGTTTGGGAAAACTATTGTAAATCCCAATACAGGATATGTATCAAGTTTATTAATTTAAACTGCTTGGTTGCAGGTGATCACCATGTGGAGAGGATTATGTCTCAGCTTGAGATAGAACCTCTTGTTTAATTCTGTTGTGTTTATTATTTTGTAATACTTTTTTTTCTATTTTCCACTAAATATAAATTTAAAGACATAAAAATATTTTACTTTAACTCTGATAGTTAGTTTTGGTTGGTGTTTATATGTGTTTAATTCATTTAACCTATTTCAAAAGTTGGATAAGTTTTTACACTGATTCAACTGAGGACTAATCAACCTTTGAGAAACTTATTGAGCAATCAAACATTTATATCTCTATTGTCTTAATTAACTTGACTGTTTCGAATTGGGGGATTTTATCAAAAATTCGTTAACAAACATTTTAAGTAGGAACTCAATTCACCCCCCCTCTTGAGTTTCCACCTCGACCAAAAAGTTTTATATATCCCACTAACTCATTGGGTAATGATATGTTCTCAATAATATACCTGTGAAATTAACCATAAAGGTTATTCCTTTATAATTTTTAATTTAAGGATGATTTTAAGGATAATGTAACAATATTCCAACATGGATTTTTAAATATCTCTATGAGTTTTCATGGAAATATTTTTATTTAATAAGGTATGTAAATGTGTTTATGAATGGTTTTTACCTTATAAAGGTAAAAACTTTTATTTTTAAGGAAGATGTTTTAAAGATTTCTTATGTTTTCTTAAGAAAATATCACAACTATAATTTTTTTGTTTTTACTTATTAATAATTGTTTTAGGAAAATCTTAGTAATTGAAAATGATTTGCTGATTAAGTACATTATTATTTGAGTTCAAAATTTATTTTTGTAAAGGGAAAACTCCCTTATGTATTTTTGTGTTTTCCAATGGACTAACGAGTTTTTTATATTTTTATATCCCTTAATGATATTTATTTATGTCATAATATTTTTTGAATGTTTTTCAAATGATTTAAGGATGTATAAGGATTATATAAATGTTAATGGTGACATTCGTCGAATAAAGTATAAGTTTCATGAATGAAACATTAGTGTAAACATAAGTACCTATTTTATGGGGGAAATGTGCACTGTGTGGAAATTTCCACATTATCATATAATATTTTTTACTAATTATCTAAAACTATGAACCAAAAAGATCCTGGAAATGCAAGAAAGTTCAACCATTTTTATAAATTATATAATTAGGGGTTGATCGTGTTACGAGGTGTGATAGTTGGTATCATAAAAATGGTTAAGATAAATTTGAAGGTTAGGATAATGTTAAAAGAAACTTTTAAGTGATTTAAATTTATGGGTATATTATGATGAGATATATTTTTAACATTTCCATGTTTCATCATCTGGTACACAAATATTCAGAATGTTTTTTCGTAGAAAAGTTAGGGAAAATGAAGTATGATGGCAGCAATAGAATTAAATCCTTTGGAATCATAAAACTGCAATGGTTTGAAGTGGAATAGAATAATTTGACGTTGTGTTAACTTATTTGGTGTAGACTAATAGTGGTTTTACACATACAAGGTAGAAACCAAATGTTCTAGGGATGAACTTCTCAATAGTGGATAATTTAGTGAAACAATACCCTTTGGGTTTTAGGGTATCTTTAGATTCAATGGTAGCTAATGAATGGATCAATGCATTGGAGAATATATTCAAAGTTTTGGGTTATTTAAAGATTAAAATAGTAACTATTTCTATTTATCGTTTTGAAGGTGGAATAGATCAATGGTAGTATTTAATTAGGAATACCAAGTAAAAGGATATGATTGATGCCATGTATTAGAAAAAAATTAAGATCATTTCCCTGAAATATATTTTTCTAAAGTTTTTCAACTATGAATCGAAAGGTAATTATTGGAATTGAAATAAAAAAGAGAATGACTTAGTTGTTTATAATAAATAAAATTTTACAATATTTTCCAAGTATGTACCAAAATAGTACTCACCCATGTGTATTCACAGTGATATCAACTAATTCTAGAAAAAATGATCCACTATTCAATTAAAAAACATGATCCACTTATCATATAAAATACATGTTCCAATGATCTAAAAAAACATTGAATGGTCAAATTAAAATAAAAATCCATTAATAAAATAGTGTACATTATCCAATATTAAAAAATATTTATCACAAGTGATGTATAGTAAAAATACAAGAAAGTAATAACTGAGACAAAATAAAATGATCCATTGCTCATGAATGCCCCCACTGCTTCTCTATTTTATGATGTTTTATTTCTCAAAAATCCAGTTATAGTAAACCCTATAAAATTGTATAAAGAAATGAAACCCTGTATTAATATTGACTATATTGGATTTATTAATTTTTTTAATTAGTGATATATAGTATAGAAATACAAGTGGACTACAAAAATAAAAAATAGTTAAGATAATAGATAATGATATTGTATAAGGTGCACCATGATGGATAAAAGTAGGTTCGCTACCTTTGAGATAACAAAAAAATTATTTGAATTTAACCATTGAGGGGAACCCGTGCATGCTCACTACAACAACCATTTGAATATGAAACTTCTAATAAAAGCTTCTATAGGGGCTAGAGCTCTTGTTCCAGAACAGTGCCATCCATGGGCTTGTATGTAGTGGATACCTGGTGCCTGTGACAGTGCTAGCATGCCAAACATATCCCTAACATAAACAGACCCACAACCACTACCACAACACAGTCAATAATTTCTATACATAACAATTTAAAAAATTTAATAAAAAATTTTAAAAAATTAGGATAATTAGTAATGAAATATTACAAAAAACAATTATGGAGGAAATGTAAGATTTATTCAACTGTTATGTACACTTTCTAAATAGTAAAAAATATCTTTACATTAATGTTCAAAATATATAATAAATATTATTCAAAATTGAAATATGAGTATTGGACAAAATATATTATAGTATGATGAATAGTTAATTAACATGATTATTACAGTATGATTATTATAGGTAAATGGTGACATAATATATATTAAAATCAAAAAATAGTGATACTTAATATTGGACATGATTATTATAGGTAAATGGTCACAATATTTAATGAACATGATTATTATAGATAAATGGTCACATAACATATATTACAGTATGATGAAGAGTTAATAAACATGATTATTCAATATTTATAAATTTTAAAATAATGATACTTAATAATAAAATACAATTCAAAAAAATATATAGAAATTATTATTAAAGGTTCACCTGATTCACACTCATCATGCTACATAACTATCTCTTAAAAATGAAAATTTTGAGCCAGCACAGACAAAGTAAATAAATTAGTGAAACCATTAATTAATTACCAAGTGGAAATCTTGTATTATAACTCCATATAGAACCTATATATGATAATGAACACATGAATTTTAGGCTACTCATTCTCAAATTGAGTTTGAAAAAATGGGGTGAAGGATCACCTGTTTCATGCTCAATTAGAAAATGTGTAATCAAGAAATTCAACCCACTGTTAAAATGGGAAATCCAATCTGTTCAGGATCACATTCCTAAAAATAATTAAACAAAAAAGTAAAAATAATGATTTAAATGGATAATTCAAATTTTATAAATAAAGAAATCAAATGGATAAATATGGATACCTTGAGGCATAAAATGATTTACAGAAAACCTTTAATGAAAAAGATGAAGAATTTCATATGAGGAATATCAAGAAAAAAATAATTTCCTGATGGATCACTCCAAAAAATGGTAAAACATAACAACTGAAAAAGAAGGCAAGGAGAAACCATCTCAATTAAATTACTTATATGTGGAAAATTCTATTCAACCTCACTATCTTCCAACATAATAAAGAATTTATTTAGATAAAAAATGAAAAAAAATAAATATAAAGTTTAAAAATTTGGGTAAGTACTAATGAAATATGAAAATAATATTTTATGCAGGACATGATAGATTTATTAAACTATTATGTACAAGGTATCCACATAATACATGTAATAAGGCATTCTGAAAATGGTCCACCACTAGGGGAAATAATCTATAATTGTCACATCATCCATGGAAATAGTTATACCTTTCGCATGCATTATAAATACTTCTATATGAATGGTGTTAGGTTATGATTTACCTATCTTCACATCCTACTCTCCTATAAGAACATACTTCTTTCCCCTATGGGATCTAAAGGAAATTCACCTCTTCTATAAATCATTTGAGATGAAAAATAAATTTTTCAATCCATATTGATGATGACATAGAAGCTCATTATATCACGAATAAGGAAGTCCAAAAAACTTTCATAGCCTACAACCACTATGGTTTTATATGGGAACCTATGAACAAAATCCAACCGTTTAAAATGATATGTATTAGGCACCACCATCCCTGGTAAAAAATACATGCTCAAACCTTCCTTAGATATAACTTGATAATAAATAAAATAATAGGATTCCATAATATCATAAAATAAAATATAAAGACTTGAAGAAATTTAAATTGTACCTATAATGGTCAAATTAAATTGTGATCTATCTATTGTAAATTGATCTAAATTGAACAGAACATATGTGAATAGTTGTAAAAAAACATATGTGAACATATCCAAAAAAATAACATATAGAATATATGTGAATAGATGTGATGCAGATGCCTTAAATATAAAATGGTTTAGCTATAAACATCTAGGGGTATTCCCCATCTTTTCATTTCTTAGAAAATAATAAAAGAATTCTATTGTTCACTACTGAGGCACGGGCCAAAAATAACAGAATTATAACAGTAAAAGTTGACAGGAAGGCCTTTAAAACTCAAATACCTAATAAGATCCAAATCAAGCTCAGTATGTACAACACTCCAAATCCCATTGATATATATATTATATGTTACTATAGTAGGTTTCATCCCACTATTTTCCAATTCTTTTAAAATCTCATAACTTGTGCATGATTAATTTCACACTACCCTCAATGCCAGTTATGATAAAAGTTTATCATAATTTTGTAGGTGTAAACATTCAGTGTTGTTACAGACATAATTAATTCCTCAAAAAAAGATTTTATGGATTCTATTTCATTTTAAGTAGACAAATACTTTAGAAAAAAAATTCAGGACCTGATGCTTGGGTAAAACCCCACTTTCCTAGCCTATAAAAACACATCAACTGCATCCTTGAGAATTAAATTCGCTGCCAGGACCTTACGGACTAACTGATTAAAACATTTAACCCCTCTACAATTGATGGGTTCTAATAAAATATGAAAGGGATCAAACAATTCAATAATAATTAATTGAAATAGATATAGTATGAAACTAGAAAATAAAACATAAGCGGAAACTCTCAAATGTTTATGGAAATTAAATAAAACGCATTTCAAATTGAAAAAGATTACCAGTAAAACTCTACAATGCGGAAAACCTGTTCATACAGAAAAAATTTGGGCCTAGTGTGGACAAAAACCTGAAGCAGAAAACCAAAATGGATAGTTGAAAAAAATAAAAAAGAAAAATGTTAGTACAAGAAAATCTATTTTGAGTCCCCACCATTACTTAAACCATAGTAAAACATGATCCACTACTAAATTAAAATACATGATCCACTAAAATAAAGTACATGTTCTAATGATCTAAAAAAAAATTCATTTCTCAAATTAAAAGCCTCATCCTCTACTACTAAAAAGTAAATGATCTAGTTTTGAAATACATGTTTCACAAGTGATATATAGTACAAATAGAAGAAACTAATAAATGAGACACCATAAAATGATCCAATGCTCATGCATTCCCCCATATCTTTTCTATTCTATGTTGTTGTATAATTTGTAGTCACTTGAAGTTGTAGAATAAGACAATCATAATGTGACCTTCATCCTCAAAATATTCACCAACTTTTATTTTTAGATATAATAATGTTTAAAACTATGGCTAAATATTAATGAATATTTAAATTCCATCATCGAAATTTTGAATGACATATAAGAGATAAGAATAAATATTAATGAATATTGAAAGCTGAAAATCAACATTTCCTCATGAAACATAAAAGTTATTTTAGTATTAAGAAAATTTCTAGTGAAGAAACATGCTCAAATAACTATTAGGTACACATTCTACATACACTATTAATGGTGGTGTTAATGAATTTTTCTTTCAGAATTCATGTCCAGGTGCTGACAGATTGTGTGATTTTTGGAGCTATAGTTGTTAAATACTTTAACATTCAATCAAGTTCAAAGGTGGATCTGTATGCCATGTTCCTAAAAGATGGTATATACAATGAAGGAATGATGGGAAACAATATATATAGGAGTTAAAAAAATGCGATTTTTAATTTTTTAATATGAAATAAAAGTGGATTAAACATGGAGATAGTTAAAATAGTATAAAACATAATCAATAATCACATTGAACCTTTGTACTGAATCTTCAACTTCAAGAAATTCTGACACAGTCAACAATATCTATACAAAACAATTGAAAAAATTAGAAATATAATGTTTAAAATTTAGATCAAATATTAAGGTAATCTGTTAATAACAATTTATGTAGGACATGTGAGATTTTTTCAATTGTTAAAAGGGTAAATACCTCTAGAAAGTACTCCATGTTCCATGATTTATTTAGGAATGATAGCCTGAGGCTTTTCAAATGTTGTGACAGTTCATAAACATAAAAATATTTCAAGCTCTCATGAAATACATTTTTATAAATAGAATAAAATGTTATATGCAGGCCATAGCCAAATTCAAGAAATCAATGTACCATCTACAAAATTAAATACAGAATTATAATAGGAGGTCTAATTATGACACCTACACGTCACACACATACCATTTCCACCTAAAAATATCATATGAATAAACTTCAACTATAATTCTATGTTTTTAATCACAATAAATTTATCAATACATCTTAAAAAATCTGAAGTAATAAAGCTTTAATTTCAATATGAAGAAATAAAATACATGAATGAAAATTTCAATCAAATGGATAATTGAAATTATGATAAATATGATAAATAATGTTGTAGTTGAGGCCATATGATCCATGATTAAAATAATAAACAAAAAACCTTTATAATAGAAGATTATATTGAAAAAAACATAATTTATTATAATAAAAACATAATATATATCACTCAAAGAACATATTTAGAATAGAAAATAATCAAAATAATGAACAAAAAAGATTTGGTACATGGAAGGTGAAATTATATTGAAGTAGTAAAAACTAATAACTCAAATAATATAAAATCACAATAATTATTTAAAATAAAAACCACAACAGAACCTATATTTTGAGTAATAATGACAAAAACATTATTTTTTACACTGATATAAAACTGATGATAACAATATTATATGAAAATGGTTTTAATAGTATATAAGATCAGAATTTTTGAATGATAATGATAAAAAGTAAGTCCAAATGTAAAATAGATTTATTTATGTTTGTATTTATAGAACTTTTTCATTCTCTGGCCGTGATTTGATGTTGTAGAATGTTTACCAATAATGATGTCACATTTTACTGAATCATCATCTTCAAAAGCATGATACAGGTTTTTATACAAAGATAATAATGTTTAAAAATAACAATACATATTAATTCCGAAGAAACCAAACATCATAGGTGGAGAAAATCTATTTTTAACATGATGGATCTAGATTTGAAGCTATAGAAATGCACAACCATGTTCAGAAAAATCAATTCACTTAATTCTAGTAAAACAAAAAGGAAGCCAAGTGTAAAGGAAATTTACATGCCATTAGATAATCTATAAGGAGAAAAAATGACCTTGTCACCATGTACTGATTCCTCAACTTCAAAAGTATTTAACATGTTTTTATATAGACAGATTAATGTTAAAAAAATAAGAATAAATATTAATGAATATTGAAATCTGAAAATTGAAATTGTGAATAACACATAAGAGATATATCAATACCATGAAATGAAAACAAAATTTATGTTAACACAAAAAACTAAACACCATAGGTAGAGAAAACCAATTTTGTGCATGATGGATCCAAATCTAAAGCTAAAGAAACATACTACCTTATTCATAAAAATAAAGTCACTTAATTTTAGTAAAACTCAAAGGCAGAAAGGCCGAAAGGTAATTTTCATACCACGGTAAGGAGAAACAAAATGATACAACCAAATTATCCCCAATTAAGTTAATTAGAAGACCCCCTCCCAAAAAGATGTTTCAAAGACACCATCATACCATGAGAGCAATAGGGATCGACACTGGGAGGTGGAAAAGCTCAGTCACTAGAGCCTCTATGAAGGGTTGGGAATCAAAAATTATTATCCATGGAAACTATCCCCAGTTGAACATTATATATTTAGTTACTGGTGAAAAAACCCTTGAGAATCATTCATAGGGTGATGATATATGGAAATCTTCAACACACTAAGTTTCTCAAAGCGTAGTCATATAGTGGTCAGAGACCTCGAAGATGCAATGATTAGTGGAAGTGACTACAGTAGGAGGGGAAGTGCTGATAGATCAATCGAGAAAATACAAGATCCGTTGCCATCACTGATAATTGAAATATGGTAACAATTAAAAAAATTATGAAAAAAATATTAGCCTATGAAAAATAATACCATATCATCTTCCCCAAGCATGATAGGCACCTCCAGAACTGGTTCTGAAAGTTAAAATTTCTCAGATCCACATCGATTGGCGATGTACGATAGGGGAACTGAGGGGAGTGACACAAAGTTGGTATTTGGGGAGGATGATGGAGGGATAGGTGGAGGTGAGACATATCTAGAGTTGTGGATGGAGGGGGTCCGGGAAGGAGGTGGGGAGGGAGGCAGTAATGAAAGGGGTGGAGGAGGGATCCAGGGAGGGCAGAAATATCGAGAGAGGGAGTCAGGGATGGAGGGAGTCGGGGGGGAATCAATGCCGAGGAAGAGAGGATGTGGAGCTATAGGTAGAGTTATGGTTGGAGAGGTGATTAAGGGAGGGAAACGAGGATATTTGGTAACCCTAATAGGAATGGATGAAAATTGATAGTGGGAAGAGAAGCACGAAGGTCACAACAGGAACCCTAAACTAGGGGAGGTAGCATGCATTGTTTTAGGGGAGGAGAAGCATGAGATGAGTCTCAATTTTGGAGGGAGTAATGGAGTTTTTTAGGTGACATGGAAGGCTAAATGGGTGACATGTATGAAGAATAAACCCAGCTTTAGTATATATAATTGATTCTTTTCTCGATCATGATAGTAAAATTGATAGATTTTACTTAGGTTTTAGACCATGTTGTAAAGGTCCTTGGTAATTCCTGAGTTTGGAAGTTATGAGATCATTGTTTAATGTTCTGAGAAATTTAAAATGGATTTTTTTTTATTTTCACATCAATAAAGAAAACATGTGGTCTAGGTGGAAAGAAATGGGAATAAATCCATCTAATAAATTTGAAGGTAAGAAAATTAAAGTTCCTTATTCTAAAGCATGTGGTAAAAATAAACTTGGTGAATGTATAATTAAATTTGGAAAGTGTTACTAGTGTTGTAAGATAGGAGATCTGGCTCATGACTGTAAAGAAAAGTGAAATGGTAATGGTATGATCATTGATGAAAATCCAATTGTAATGTTTTTTAATTTTAATGAGATAGACCACTATGAAATTTCATGTATAAATAACGGTATAAAGGATGGAGATCATTAATACTATAAATATAAGTTTGTGGAAAGATCATTTACCATTACCATGAAAAATGAAGTAATGTCATCTACATTACATGTTTTTTCAAATTATGACATTGTTTTTTATTTGATTTGGGGTTTGTGAATTTTTTTTATTTTTGGAATGTTTTATAGTAAAATAGAAATATAAGGACAAGAAATGAAGATAAGACTTTAGGTACACTACTACAAAATATGTCTTTAACAGTGTTGACCTTTATCAATGCTAGAAAAAATTGGTGATAAAGATGCTCTTTATCAGTGCTAAACAAGTGCTAATAAAGGGTACTTTTTATCAGCACTTTTTTTATTGCTGATAAAAGGTACCCTTTATCAATGGTTTTTTAGTACTAATATAGGGTAATCTTTATCAGTGCTTTATTTTTAGCACCGATAATGGGTATCTTTTATCAGCACATTATTTTTAGCACTCATAGAGGGATCCTTTATCAGAATTTTTTAGCACTGATAAAGTTTTTGAATAAAATGAAATAATTAAACAAATAAAAATTAAAAATGATTAAATTAAAAAAAATATTAAAAATTTTATTAATTAAATAATTATTAATAAAAATGAATAAATTTAATATATAATATATAAATTATAAATACTAATAAATAGTATATATTAAATGTATAGATATGTAAAATGAAATAATTAAATAATTAAAAATAAAAAATGAGTAAATTAAGAAAAATATTAACCATTTTAAAAAATTGATTAATTATTGATAAAGATGATTGAATTTAATATTCATATATATATATATTATAAATATTAATAAATAGTATATATTAAATATAGATATATATGAATGTATATAATATTTCCTAAATATGTATTTTATAATACAAAATATTTATGCTTCACATTAAATTAGTCATATATTTAGTGAATAATGGTTTATAATTAAAAATTAATATGAATTAAAAATACTCACTAATTGCATCGAGTAATGGACATAATTTAATATCATTTTATTTTTAAATTAACATATATCAAACATATTATATTTATTTCACATACATATATACGTAATTAATTCATTTTTATATAAAACACACACATACAAATATTTATATAATTAATGAAATATTATATAGAAACACATACACCTAATATTTATGTAATTTTTTCAAACTTTGGTATTCATTTTAGAATTTCATTATAAAATAATTCATTTAAAATATTATGTTTTCAATTGGTAAATTTTATTTATTTATTTTTTATTTTATTATAGTTATTTATTAATACATTTTTAATATTTTTTTTTATTATTTTTTAGGAAATTTAATCATTTTCTATTATTTATTTACATATATTTATTTAATATTTTTTTAATATTTTTAATATGTATTCATATTTACTTTAATATATAACCATATTTTATTAATAATTAAGATTTAATTAATAAAACTTTTTCATTTTTTATATTTTTAAACTGATTTAATTTTTAATTATTCAATTTCACTCATTTTTACATGCATTTATTTGAAATTATATATTCATTAATAATTTCAAAATGTATATTTGTAAATATGTATAAATAAATATTTTTATAAATGCATATTTACTATATTTATAAATTTATATATCTATAATTATAAATAAATAAATATTTTTTTAAAAGTATATATGTAATTATAAATTAATAATTATATATATTTAAATACTTATAAAATTATAATAAATTTATTTAAATAATGAATATATTTATTATATCTATATTTATGATATATTAGGTACTTTGGGGGTACAATTACATCAAACACACACATACCTAGATTAGAAAGGCAGTTCATAGCCTCCCCCAAGGGGATAGTCCACCCATCAAGCCTTAATTATTTTTTATATATTTTTATGGCCTGAAGGCCTAGTATACATTCCATTACCTGACCCATATGTGAATACTTTCCTTGATGTGCACCATCTGTAATTTACCTATACATCAAGGCCATTGTTCGTTCACTGCCACACCATCATTCCCCCTAGAGAAGCATCACTAACCACCCCTATGCTCGGCCTTATCCACCACACCACCTCCACCTGACCTGAGATCAGAGGCTAGAAACCACCCTATACTGTAGGGCCATCATTCGTATGCTACCACACATTCATTCCCCCAAGAGAAGCACCGCCTGACCACCCAACCGCTCTAATATAGCCACCACACCATCATTCCCTTAATAGCAGCATCACCGACCACATGCACTCACCCACAGCCATCATCGCACCCTCCGTCACCCAAGTAGTGAGGCCATCATTTCACCTGTAATCACCCAACCACCATCCCTTTCCAGCTGTCATGATGACGCCAATCATCCCGCATGAACGTGGGTAATAGAACCAAAAGTTCTACCCCAAATAAATGGGCATTGTCGGCAGCTGCTGGGCGTTGAATCCCAACCATAGGGACACAACTAAGAGACCCCAACCAACCAGGCTGGGGCTCATGTGCAATATATTTATAATCATATTTATATTTATATTTATATTTATTTATTAAATATATATATATATATATAATTATATAAATATATAATGATATAAATAAATAATATATATATATATATATTTAAATGTATTTATATAATTATATTTTTAAATAATTATAAAATTATAATAAATATATTTAAACAATTATAAAAATAAATTAAATATATCTAAATAATGAATATATTTACTATATATATATATATATTTATTAAATATATATATATAACTATATAAATATATTTATAATTATAGAATTATAATAAATGTATTTAAATAATAAATATATTTACTATATTTATATATATATATATTAAATAAATATATATATATATAATGATATAAATATCTTTATAATTATAAATAAATAATTATAATTTTTTTTAAAAAGTATCTATATAATTATAAATATATATATATATATATTTAAATAATTATAAATTTATAATAAATAAATATATAAATATATAAATATATTTAAAAATAAAAAATTGTAATTATAATTATATATCCTTTATGAGTGTTGATGTTTTATTGCTGATAAAGATTACTTTTATTAGCGCTTATTAATTTTGCATTGATAAAAGGGATTTTTATCAGCATTTTTTAGAAGTGCTGATAAAAGTGTCCCCAACCTATTTAATAACCCTAACCACAATTGGATCTATAGTGATTTCTCTAGCTATCTGTGGAAGGCACCTCATGTTGTCGCACCTCCTCAGTGAATCCAACCTAAAATCAAGTCTCAAACGAATCCAAGGGTCAAATCCAAGGCTCGAACAAATCAAGGCTCGAAGAATCCATGGCTCGAATGAATCCAGGATTTCGCATGCGATATATCTATTTCTCTCAGATGAATCAAGGCTTCAATCCAATGTATGTTAATTTTTATCCTTATCCTCACTTGTTTTTCTTACTTGGTGATACCTTTTTCATTTTTTGTTTATTATCTCTTTCTATTCATCATCCATCACTGTTTTTATGCTTGAATGATTTTTACTTGCATGCCTCTTCACTATGACTACTGCCATTAAAAATACCAAATATATTTCTAATCATTTCAACTCTAATTAAGTATAACATATGTGTGTTCAATGTCTATGGATGTTTCTTCATCTCATACATTTTCCAACTGAGAATAGTCTTCCATTGGACCATTATAATTCGTAAATTGAAAAAAATATCCAACGTACTATGTCAAAATTTATTATAGGAAATTCAGTGACTCACAAACCATGGTTTATTATTTTTAACCACATGTTTTATAGTTTTTTAAGAACTACAAGCTTTCTATTTTCAAGTGATTTTAT
Organism: Viscum album; assembly: GCA_963277665.1. NCBI lineage: Eukaryota > Viridiplantae > Streptophyta > Magnoliopsida > Santalales > Viscaceae > Viscum > Viscum album. The sequence goes on along the minus strand of OY728128.1, from coordinate 785,686,712 downwards.
CAACTGGTTGGGATTTATTTGGGGAAAAAAGTTATACACTTTCTAATATACACCGTGGATATAGTAGATGGACCTTCATATGTTTTCATCAACCAGTTACTCAATAATTTACATTTCAAACATTTAGTTCACATGAAAACAGTTTTAGCATAAAATATATATTAAAAAATATTTGATATATTTCCATTTTGATGTAGATATATTTAGATGATTAGATGACATGAAGATTTTCATTCCCCCAGATAGAGTTATTTACTACTACTGTGTTGTATTTTTTATTTTAAAAACACTTTTATGGGAAAAAGTGATAAACCTACAGGTTCAACCAAGTACATTATACATTATAGCAGATGAACAAATTATTGAAATCCAACTTAAACCTAGTAGATGAAATCTCCCTATATAATTTCTGGAAAATATCAGTTACCCTTTTAACCAGTTCATATTTGATAATAGCTTTGAATTGATAGACCAATTTTTCCCAGGCCTACAAGAAATCCTCCATTATTATCTTTTTATCATTAAAGCCTATGGTCATAATTAGATTCTTCTTGTCGACCCAATCACCCTACTCTTTGTTGTTTCCCACTTGAATTCGTCTCCCATTCATCATTTCTACATCCTCATTAGAAACATAAATATTCAAGACCAAATCCAACATATCTTCCTCAGAGTGAAGAAGAAGATTCCAAGGTTTTTCATTATCTTATCAACTATTACTCACTACGATCCTACTATGTAATTCAATGATACAGCAACCATATTAGCCTCCTTACATAACAGACCCTGAGGAATAGAAAATTCCTTGTCAAAAACCACAGAGCATCCCTACATTTGAGGTTGTTCTTCCACTAAATCACCCATATTCTTAAGGACTTGATTCTGAGATTCAGCACCTTTGACCACTTCACTTCCACTCACCATATTCATATTGACCTCCTTAACCTGTTCATTTATATAGTTCTCACCTTCTGTTGCCTTGTTCCTAATTTTTTTGGCCGATCTTGTCTCTATTGGTCTATGAAGGTAGGAGTAATCCTTCCTACCATTTTATTTCCACCTCTTGCTCATAATGGAACTTCCTAGATCCCTATTTTCTTTTTTTCCCTTCTTCTCATTCTCTTCTATTTTTATTTTGACTTCACAAGATATTCTTATCTCTATAATTTTATCTACATGAATTTATCTATTTTATTTTAGTAAACGTACAATCTCTTTAATCCTTTTACCTATAATATCTATTTGATAATCTTTGATAACAATTACTTATTTTAATTTGTGTGTTTTCACCTCAATCCCTTTCTTTTCATCTTCCCTTTCTTGAATTTTAGTGATACACACATTTTAAAAATTGGTGCATTATTATTTTAATTATGAAATCATTGTATTTGTTTATCCTGCCGGTTTGGAGAGATTAAAATATATTTATACCATTTATTTTAAAACCTTCTCCATTCATTTATTTTCATCATCATAGTCTATGATCTCCTCATAAATAAATATAAAAATTCAAAAAATATTAGTGATTATTTCATTAGAAATATTCTTTAGGGTATTCATCAAATTAGTTTGAGAATATTTATATTATTCTATATAAATTTCTTTAATTAAATTTCCATTTAAAAATATAGTTTTAACATCCGTTTAATGAACACACATGTGATTTATCTCTCCAAGATAAAATATTTTCATTTTAGGAGCACTTTTAATGAAAAAGTGGGAAACCAAGAGTACATATTTTCAGAATAATGAATCCATTCAAATTTTTTGAGACCATTGATTACTAATATATTTTTAAAAAAATTGAATATTATAATTGGAGTCTTACATGATTCTAAATACACATTTACAACCTATTTGATTTGAATATTTTTGAAAATTCTAAAAAAGAAAGTATCATTTCTCATAATGCAATCTATTTTACCATTAAATGATTATTTCTAAAATGAAAAATATTTTGAAGACAATTCTTTTCTATGTAACTTGATAACATCATCTATGGTTATCCCCATAAGATATTTTTTTCAGAATATTATTATTTTGATCTCTATCAATAATAAAAATGATGGATTTGAAATATATGAATTCATGATATGAATGTTTCTACATTCTAAGTCTTGTACTCCATTTAAGTTCAACTCAAGAATCATATTTATTAACTTCCATTATATCTTAACTTGATGAAACACTATATCTATCGATATGAGGAACAATTTTATTTTAATTGTGTTTATAAACTTTATTATTAAAAATATATGCAACTCTAGATTCAAAAATGACATTAGCTTCTATATGAATTATTCTATGTGATTTATTATTATTTTCTGTAGAAAAACTTATTTAATTGTTTTAGTTTCAGTTTTAGTTATTTTAGGAATATAAACTCTGAAAAATGCTAAATACCCCCTCCCCAATACTTAATATTGGAAAGGTTTAATTTCAACCTCATCAACTTCATCTCCCAAATAGTTAATATAAAAATTTGATGCTTGAGACTCATCTCCCATATATTCTATGTTTCTTGAACTAATCTAAGTAGTAGTCATCCAAAATGATCACTAGTACCTGATATGGGATGAATTTTGGTTAGAGTAATTAATGAAACATATGTGGATATCCACAATAAATGAGGGTGAGTCTCAAGCAATAAAATATAATAAAAAATATTCAAGATTTGAAGCATATGAGAATGATAGTTGTCTATAACATTCGCCTTAGGATGAATTTATATGATAAAATCTACCATAATGGAGTAATTATTTTCTTAAATTCAATTACTTTTTTTCCTCAAATCATGCTATAATTATTTGAAACAATAAAATGTTGGGTTCTCTTATTATAATTAACTATAAATTTCACCTTTGATAATGAATAAATTAGGTGTATTTATTTATTTATTATTAAAAATGAATATTTTATAAACCTAGTATGATAGATATGATTCAAAAATGGATATATGCTAATTGTTTGAAAAGAGTATAAATACGGAGTTATAGAGTTCATCATGTTTTCAATAGAGCATGCATCCGACCCTTCTACAATCCTATTCCATGTTTACATTGTTATTATTCAAGAAAAATTATCCCATAAGAGTTTTAAGAACATTATATTTGTAATGGAATATATCAGAGTTATAAATGTAGGACTAAACATGGGAAAGAATGAATGTTCACATTGATTGGGATGATATTTCAGTTTATAGATCATTTGATATGAATACCATTGTAAATGATAATGGAGATCACATGGAATAAATGAAAATGAAAATTTAATATAACCTTCATGATTGACCAAATTTTTTTGAGAATATAAATATCCTTACTAAGAGATCATTGTATATCATTTACACTAGATACAAAACATTTTTGGTTGTATTTAAGTTATATAATTTGAAATCTAATAGTGGATGGAGTGACACCACCTTTAAATAACTACTTGGTCTCTTGAATGATATTTTTCCAAAAAAAAGAACTTCTACATAGAACATATAATGTTAAATGAATGATATTTTCAATGGGAATGATCTTTAGAAAATAAATTCTTGTCCCAATGATTTCATATTGTTTCGCAAGGACTATAAATCTCTCATAAAATGACCAAAGTGTGGTGTGGGTCGATACAGGAAAAATGAATCAATTCCTTTGAATATTGTATGGTACATTCCTATCATTCCATAGTTTAGAAGAATATATGGATTTCAAAAAACCATGATATAATTGAAATAACATGTATATACAATAATTAAATTTGTGAACCTGCATCATCTAGAATATTCTCCTCAGTAAAATAAAATTTATTATGATTATCTTGAATTTAGAAATGATCCAATAATCTTTCATCTTGCATTATATATAGATGGAATCAATCATTTTGGTGTTTATAGTAGTACTTATAGTACATGGAATGTCATATTGGTAAATTAAAACATTCTTTCATGGTTATGCCTGAAGCGTAAATATATTATGTTGTCTTTGCTTATATCTAGACCAAAGAGAACTGGTAATGATATTCATGTCTATTTGGATCCCTTGATTGAAGATATGCAATTAATGTAGGATATAGGTTGTACAATGTATTATTATCATAGAAGTGAAGAATTTACATTGAGAACCATGTTTTATGGGATGATAAATGAATTTCTTTATTATAAAAATTTATCAGGCTATAGAATTAAGGGAATGTTAGGGTTTCCAATTTGTAAAGAATGCACACACACAGTTCGGTTGAAACATTCCTTGGATACTATTTTTTAGCACATTTTAAATATCTACCTCAATTCATAAATACTGATCTTGGATGATAGAATTTTATGGGAATATCGGACAAGGTACAACATTGTCTCCACTAATGGGTGATAAATTGTTCACTAAAGTAAAATATATGGACACTATTTTCTGTAAACCATTTTTGAAAAATATTACAAAATAAGGTTGGAAGAAGATATCAGTTTTATTTGAATTTTCATATTGTAATTGTTTGTACATCATATATTTTCTTGATTTCATGCATGTAGAAAAAAATTATTTGATAATGTTATTGGTGCATTACTAAATGTTCCTGGAAAAATGAAATATGACATCAAAGATATGTTGGAAAATATTGAAAAGGGGATAGGGGAAGAGTTGGAACTAATGAAGTGTAAAGGGAGGAATTTTCTTCTTATAGTAGCTTACACTCTATCCAGATAAGAAAAATTTAAATTCTCATTTTCCTTAATAGTGTAAATGTTCCATAGGGGCATTAATCAAATATAAATAATGTTGTTTCAATGAATAATTTGAAGCTACATGGATTAAAATCACACAACTGTCATGTTTTAATGCAAGATTTAATGCATGTTACTTTCTGTTGCATTCTTCCTAAAAATGTATAACATAAAATAATAAGACTCTACTAATTTTTTCAAATCCATATACAGTAAATTTATAACCCAATGAAGTTAAAAATCATGAATAAAGAGTTTCATGTCATATTATGTGAATTATAGACATTCTTCCCACCATCATTCATTGATATAATGGTCCACCTAATGGTTCACTGGGTTTGGGAGGTCAACTATGTGGCCCTTTCCATTACAGATTGATGTACCCCATTGAATGATATATGACAATTTTGAAAGGTTATTTCAAGAAACAAAGTCATCCATAAGGTTGTATTGAAAAATGAAATAATTTTAAAGAAGCTATTAAATTCGGTATTGATTACCTATCAGATATTGAAAGCATCAATCTCCCAAAGTGTCTTCATAGCGTATACCATATGGGTGAAGGGATTTATAGAAGAGATGTTGTTACAATTGCCTTCATAGAGTGGGAGAAGGGGAACCTTTACATTTTACATAATACTGAAGATTTGATTCCATACGTTGAATCCTGTAAAGAAAATCATATATATTTGAATCCATCTAGGGTTTAAGGATGGATATCAAATACCCATAATCGGAAGTTCAGAGGAAGATTCCAAGATAAAATTTATAACAATCTAAAATTATTAATTTAATTGTTGAATAACTTCGATGTCTATCTAGGTAACCTAATGAAAATGTTATATATTACACTAGTTCTTTAATAAATGGTCACACATTCTATACAAAAGAACATGGTGACTAAAGTATTATGAAAAATAGTGGAGTTATGCTTGCGGTGGAAGCGATTAACATATTTTGTTCTAAGGATATAAATCCAATTTATGAAAATATGTCATATTTTGGAATTATTGAATAGATATGAAAGTTGTATTATTAAAAACATCAAGTATTAACTCTCCTTTGAAAAATGGGTTTACAATAGAAGTGTAGTAAAAGTTGTTGAAATAGGTTTGTGATGGTGAATTTCAATGTGGAAGGGGAAAAATGAGTTGTTCATAATGGAATCATAAGAAGTGAAAGTATTTTGTGTCTCAAATCCAACAAATAATAATTGATCAAATTTCATGATAGCTAGTAAAACAATTGTCGGGTAGGATTAAAATTCAATTGAGGATGAACCTTTCATTGGGAGATCACAATCATTTCATATTGGTCCCAATATATACAATGTATTTTACGTTAGAGGGTACAAAAAAGCAGGGATTTGGATTGTCAATAGAGGATCCAAATCCTTAAAACCTTTAAAAAATAAATATAGTTCAATAATAAGGTAATTTTTTTTTAATATTCTATGTTTTTTCTCATAATATTATATGTTCATTTCTACATTAACGTAATCTAAAATAATGTTTGACAACTCATGTAGAAAATTCCTTCTTCATATTATGATGTTACTAATCCCATGGAAGAATATTCTATAACAAACGAAACCCTTTGGGAAGATGTAAAGGTAATGTTACGATATACTATCTCTATTTTACTGCAAAAGTATATCATGAAATGTTAATTTAATATTAATTATTAATTAAAGAGTTAATTTATTTTATAATATTTATTTGAATCTTCCATGCATTTCAGAACCAAATATTCCACATAATTATTCTCCCTCAAAACATTTTCACCCCTACAGAGTTGACATTTATCACTTTTCTTCAATTTTCCTCCACTAACTTTGTAGAAAAAGAAATGGTGTTTCCTCCTCTCAACCATAGAGGTAATCTTGATGTTTGAATAGTAAAATCATTTTCCATATAATTAATTTATTATTTATCATTTATGTTTAATTTAATTCATTTTATGCATAATAATTATTTTCTTATACAAGGGGGTCCTTTTGTTTCAGTTGGGGTGGTTTTTTCGAAGCTACTCATGCTCATGAGAGATTACACTTTGACGCACTGTCTTACTGGTATGACTCCAAGTGTGTAACACCCTGAGATTTTATGAAAAATATTCTTTTTAATTTCATTAATGTCTTGTGTTATACGCTACACCAAAAAGAGCTTTCACAACATGCATCACTGACCTGGCTTGAATTACACGCAATCGCGACCTTCCACGATAGCGTGTGTTGTACGTAACACCAAGTTTCGCTAAACAACGATATGCTATTAACATATTATTAAAACTAGACGTTATGAATAGTAATAACCACTTTTTGAAATTTTTTAATTTCTATTTTTCAAAATGGACTTCATTTTTGGATTCGGAATATCGAAATTATCTTAGGGTGAAATTTTGGTGATTTTCGGATAACTTTCATATTTTGATGAATAGTGAAAATTACTAAATTTTAATTAAAAACAAATTTTTCAATCGAAAATATTAATAGTGATAAATTATTAATTTGAGTGGTTTTAAATTATATTTAGAATATATTTTTACAATTTAATACAATGTTGGTCATTGGATGTAATTTCACATTTAAACCAAACATAAACAAGTGTCAATCTTTTGATAGTTATTATCTCTTAAGAACACGCTATTTGTTTTGACGATGGGAATTAATTTTTAAATTAATAAATGAAACTGATATGTTTTGAATTTGGTAAAATAGAAATCATTTTTGAGTTCATAATATCAAATATAGCTTAGGCCTAATTTTTGGTATTTTTCTGAAAACTTTCAATTTTTGATGAATAGTGAAACCACTAAGTGGTAGTTAAAAAAAACTGAATTTTTCATAAAACTTAATTTTACCGCTTCTGTGAGTGGAATTTCAAAAATCCGAGAGACACGGTTGATTTCAGTAAGTAAAATGTGGTTCAATGAGATGAAAATAGTTTTTGGTGAATAGTAACTTTTTTACTTTTATTTATCACGGTTAAAAATAAATAGGGTAATTAAGGGTAGAAATGATATTATTATTACCCTAACACATGTCCTAATTCTATTGGACAAGTGTAATGCGACCAAAAACAATCTTAGGAATAACATATGACCATTTAGTCCCACTTGGATTAGATTAGGACATTTATTATTATTTAATTCAAAGAAGAGTTAAAAGAGTTAAAATCAAAGTTTATTTACTAAATAATTTTTAATATAGGGTTATACATAAGATAAATTCAACTATAAATATTCATTAGAAAGATAAAAAGATTTACTACATAATGGTATTTTATTTTTAATTTTTAGAAATTAAATAATTTAATTTATTTATGACACAACGATGATGCAATAATTATATTATTAATGCAAAATTGACATAATTGATGTTATAAATACAAAAATAAATATAATTTGAGACTTTTTATGAATTAAACTAATTTTCTAGGTTAATATTACATGTTAGTATTTATTTAATTAACTTATTACGAACTTATCATTCTTTTATGATTTTCACAAAAATCAATTAATAAATAGTGTCAAAATTGACATAAAATAGTTTTTAAAACAAATATTATATTATTAATTGTTATTTTATTCCTAAAAATCTAAGGTTCGGCCAAATAACTTATATAAGGTTATATATATTAATAATAAACAACTTGGGGTTCTTTTGTCTTCTTATAGTAAGTTTATTAACCATATAGTGTAAGAAAACAAAAAGACACGGTAGAAGTTAAATTATTTAACTTAGAGTTAAATCTAAATGATAAGGTTAAAATAGGAACCTAAACTTGTATAAATTATATTGGATGAGATTATTTCGACCCATCCCCACCTTAGCCTCTAAATAAATCAATTTGGAGATATTTAAAACCGAACTTGACTTTATAATAAAATAATGTTTTTAGTTATTCCAAAGGTTCCCCTCTCCTCCCTTATAAAAGGACACCTCCTCCCTCTCTTCCTCACACAACTTTGAGCCTTCAAGCTCGGCCAACCCCTGCCAAATTCTCCTCTCCACTTACCTAGAAACATCCTAGAGGTTCTTTTCTTACTCAAAGACCAATTTTAGTGCCCTAAGAGGAGGTCTCAAAGAGGCGCTTCAAAGAAGAGGTAATTTCCGTTACCGATTCTTTCAACATTATTTCTTCTTCCACTTCTTCTTCTTAGGTTGTTTCATTATGAAGTAATAAAATCAGTATCACTAATATACTTATATGTTATTATAAGTATGAAACAACCCTATTTCACCATCTATCCATCCTACGGAAAACAAAATCACTGCGTGTGCGTACGTACGGAATACCGTCTCCACGCCGTGGTGTAATCTGTTTTTCCACCAACACCTTACATGGATGGGTATTATGGTGTCAAGAATAACTATACATAGTTATTATAACATCATAATGATTCTGATATATTGTATCATCCACTCCAATTCAATTTAATAATTATGCAAATGATATCATCTCTCGTGCGTACGTACGGACTACCGTCTCCACGACGTGATGAGATTCATTCTCCATGTTAACCATTTAAGAATGATTATAAAGTATATATAAGCAATAATAATGAAATATATGAAATTATAAAGCTACTGGATTTATGTGTATATATATGTATGTAATCTACTTAATTCCACTCAATTCAAAAAGGAAACGAAAACAGCGTTCATGCGTACGTACGGCCTACCGTCTCCATGAACGGTGTATTTCTTTCCATTTATCGATCCATTATATATATGTATATTATGAATATATATTATATATAAATCATGTTTTATATTCTATAATTAAGTAATAATGATCTATTTAATCATATGAATAATTACAAGTTAAAACACGAACGACAAATGAGATGATTTTACCCAAAACGCTTCTTTAACATGAATTTACAAAAGAACGGGTAATATAAAGTCATAAGGGAACCATATATGATATAATAACAATGAATATGATTCTGTAATAAGTCAATGAAATTATTTAAATCATTATACAAGAGGTTCGTACACTTACGAGGCAAATCAGACCTAAGGTAAGGGAAATATCACAATCTCATTTTTATCCGAGATTGTTTATACTTTAGAATTTACTGGGGTGTATTTTATCATCCACATCCATGTTTCCTCAATATGTAATATTATTTCCATTCACCTACAATTTTTTAAATACTATTTTACCCTTCGGTGAGTTTTTAGTAAAAGATATGAAAGGAATTTTTTGTCGTTTTTCGTACGAGGTACTTTTTGTCTTTTCCGACAAAAGTATGAGAAGAATGTTTTTTTAACTTAAAAGGCACGAACGGATTTTTACGGTTTTATAAAGCCTTATTTTCATGAAGCTTCCTCCAAAAGATTTCATGACTATTTTCAATAAAATCTCTTTCTTTTAAAATTGCATGATGTTTTGTGAAAAGAAATTGATTTTGAAGAAGAAAGGATATTTTCCTCAAGAATTCATTTCAAGTGTTTTATCAAAATTATTTTCCATCGAAGATAATAAAGGGTTCTGTTTCTATCTATATTTTTACATTGATTTGACTATGTTGTGATGGAATTATGTTTATGAATTCATTTATCTTATATGAATGGTTTTATGATGTCATGTTGTTTAAGAATCCAATTTTTATTACATGGGTTATGCAATGATGTATGATTTATGATTTTGTGGTACACATAAGAAAGGTATCATTATGAGATGGGTGGGACCTATATATCCCTCCAATTCATTAGGTAAAGATTTTATATCTCATGAGATAGACATGGCTGGAACAGTAGGTTATACCGGTTCAGTGAAACAGGACTGAAACGAGGGTGACTCGGTTCAGAAAGGGACTTTGTCCACTAAGATAGTCTTGGAAATGAGTCTTGACTAACAAGAAATGATTCTCTATGATTATGTGTGTATGCCACAAAGTTTCATGTTTTAAGTTATGATTATTGTGATTACATTTCACTGCCATAATTTATCCCATGTTATGAAATTATGATCTCTTTTGCAGGTTAAGATTTCTAAAAGATATGTTCTTATGAATATGATGTGATTGATATTTATTTTGTTTACCCTTACTGAGCATTTTAGCTCACCCTTTTATGTTTTCTTTTCCCCAGGATATAAAGAAAGGTTTTAGGTAAAAAAAAAGGAGATCTTTATGGGAGATGTTGAAGATCTTTCACCACGATTAGAAGATTATATTCCGAGTTTCCATAGACACTAAACTATTGCGGTCCTTGTGTGTGTGTTTTTGTAATGTACTAAGTATTCCGCAAAAGTATTGTAATGTCCATGTACATCAGGTTTCGGGTCTCTACAGTTGGTATCAGAGGAAAGGTTTAGTCAACCTTTGGAAACTAGGATGCGAGAACTTTAGTGAGATCTTTAGAGATATTTCTAAGGTATGTCTAGGGATGTCTCTAAGGTTAAGTATACGTATAGGTTATAGTCCTAGAATTGCGCTAACAATATTAGAATTTAACCTAAGAAGTTAGATATTGAGGATACTCCCCCTTTATAATGTTGTTTTCCCTAGCATGATTTTTGCCTCTCACACTATTCTTTTTGGGTTTTAGAAAATGGCTGGAAACAAGATGATTCACGATAATGGAGGATATTATGGACAATGGAATGATATTCTTCATGAGAAACCAAATGAAATGGGATTTGGAAGTCCAAACATCATTATTATACCGAATCAGCAATCTCATAATATGATCAATAAGGTAAAATTTGGTAAGTTTCCTGACTCGGCTAATAAGAGAAAGATGGAGTTTCATGATGATCATAGAGGAAAGAAAGTTCAATTTCCCCTATATAAATCATGTGGGAAGAGGCATCAAGGAGTATGTTTCAAAGGAACTGGAAGATGATTTGGGTGTGGAAAAGAAGGACACAAAGCCAGTAAGTGAAAAGGAAAAGGTTCAGTTAACACCAGGGATGAGGATAATGGTATTGCTATGACATCAACAATGGTTAAATGTTTTAAATGTGGAATATATGGGCATTATGCAAACCAATGCCCTAAGGGAAAGTCTCATTAAGAGAATCAGTATGGTCGTATGGGTAGTATTTATGTGGATGATGACGAAGAGACTACAAATGATATGTAAGATGAAATAATTTTTGAATCTCGGTCAATGGTTTAAGAATGTAGTGGAATGACTACATGTTTATCATGTGTAATGTTGTATAAGTAATTTCATGGTACTATAGAATAAAGAGACATCTAAGGATGGTTACACTATTGTATTTCCTTGAGTTTTGAAAGTGTATGATTAATGGTACCAGTATCCATGAAAGGTTATTCAGATATTTTTGGAATGTAGATGATATGCGCATAATGAAGGGATAAGATGATAATGAGATGTTTGATTGTATTAATGAGCTCATGATTGATATAAGGACTATGTGATATCATGGTTTGAGTATATAGAATTTTGAGGATTTTGGTATGTGGAAGGTGTTAACTTTTAACTGCATTCATGTTTTCATTAAGGTTCAATGGGTATTCAAGATAATACATGATTAAGGACTTTGAATGTTTGGAATGTGACCAACAAAACATATCTTATGATATATGGGGATCAATGATGGTATTAAATCTCTGGTAATCCTTTTCCCTATATTATGAGAGTGGACTGCAGTATTATGGATAATCCTAAAGATTGGAATGGATTATGTTGGACATAAGTTAGTATTGTTTAAGGATAGAAGTTTTTTTGATATTATTTATGAGATGTTATAGTAATATAGTTTTAGAAAAAGGAAAACCTGCAGGACGGGCGACAACCCATCGCGTCTGACAAGGCTATGGGAACCCACAACCGAAGTGCAATTGGCCTTTATCGCCTACCACTGACCTACAGGAAGTCCCTGTTTAGTAGAAACTAGTTTTATTATATTAAGCAGTATGATATATGAAGTATAAGTCCATTTTAGGAACCATATATGATTAATTTCACTATAGAACGACTTATGTATATTTAATAACTTTTGCTAACCTTTTGTTTGAGACAGATGGAATGACCCGTCATTCTATCACATGATCTTCTAACACTTCACGAATAACAAATTCAACTTCATTTATTTAAGAGATGAAGTGGAAATTGTTCAAGGCACGAAAAACAGTGAGATTGTACCAAAATAAAGTAAGTATTTATTCTAATTCAAATTCTTCAACTTTAGGGAAACGATCTTGAAAACCAAAAATGTTGTCCTAGTGCTCTTATATCTGATTAATCAGATGGTACCTTATATCGTCACAAATTTATGGCTTTGTGATTACTGGCTTTTCCATAGCCATGTTCTCTACCACTCTCTATCAGAACATGATGGTTAGATTTCTCTTCCATATCCATATTTTCCCCTATGTGGAAACCCAGTGATTAGTTTATTTGGGTAACCGTTACGTTTCATACTTTTTTTTTAAAGATTTGTTTTGGTATTCCTTTTTACGATGTGGGTTTCTATTAAAGAAACTTTCGAATAGTAAACCATTTATAACCCCAATGAATTTCGAGGGCGAAATTCATTTTAAGGGGGGTAGAATGTAACACCCCGAGATTTTATGAAAAATATTCTTTTTAATTTCATTAATGTCTTGTGTTATACGCTACACCAAAAGGAGCTTTCACAACACACATCACTGACCTGGCTTGAATTACACGCAATCGCGACCTTCCACGATAGCGTGTGTTGTACGCAACACCAAGTTTCGCTAAACAACGATATGCTATTAAAATATTATTAAAACTAGACGTTATGAATAGTAATAACCACTTTTTGAAATTTTGTAATTTCTATTTTTCAAAATGGACTTCATTTTTGGATTCGGAATATCGAAATTAGCTTAGGGTGAAATTTTGGTGATTTTTGGATAACTTTCATATTTTGATGAATAGTGAAAATTACTAAATTTTAATTAAATACAACTTTTTCAATTGAAAAAATTAATAGTGATAAATTATTAATTTTAGTGGTTTTAAAGTATATTTAGAATATATTTTTACAATTTAATACAATGTTGGTCATTGGATGTAATTTCACATTTAAACCAGACATAAACAAGTGTCAATCTTTTGATAGTTATTATCTCTTAAGAACACGCTATTTGTTTTGACGATGGGAATTAATTTTTAAATTAATTAATGAAACTGATATGTTTTGAATTTGGTAAAATAGAAATCATTTTTTAGTTCATAATATCAAATATAGCTTAGGCCTAATTTTTGGTATTTTTCTGAAAACTTTCAATTTTTGATAAATAGTGAAACCACTAAGTGGTAGTTAAAAAAAACTGAATTTTTCATAAAACTTAATTTTACCGCTTCTGTGAGTGGAATTTCAAAAATCCGAGAGACACGGTTGATGTCAGTATGTAAAATGTGGTTCAATGAGATGAAAATAATTTTTGGTGAATAGTAACTTTTTACTTTTATTTACCACGGTTAAAAGTAAATAGGGTAATTAAGGGTAGAAATGATATTATTATTACCCTAACACATGTCCTAATTCTATTGGAAAAGTTTAATTCTACCAAAAACAAACTTAGGAATAAAATATGACCATTTAGGCCCACTTGGATTAGATTAGGACATTTATTATTATTTAATTCAAAGAAGAGTTAAAAGAGTTAAAATCAAAGTTTATTTAATAAATCATTTCTAATATAGGGTTATACATAAGATAAATTCGACTATAAATATTCATTAGAAAGTTACAAATATTCCCTACATAATGGTATTTTATTTGTAATTTTTAGATATTAAATAATTTAATTTATTTATGACACAACGATGATGCAGTAATTATCTTATTAATGAAATATTGACATAATTGATGTTATAAATACCCAAATAAATATAATTTGAGACTTTTTATGAATTAAACTAATTTTCTAGGTTAATATGACATGTTAGTATTGATTTAATTAACTTTTTACGAACTTATCATTCTTTTATGATTTTAACAAAAATCAATTACTAAATAGTGTCAAAATTGACATAAAATAGTTTTTAAAACAAATATTATATTATTAATTGATATTTTATTCCTAAAAATCTAAGGTTCGGCCCAATGACTTAGATAAGGTTATATATATTAATACTAAACAACTTTGGGTTCTTTTGGCTTCTTATAGTAATTTTATTAACCATATAGTGTAAGAAAACAAAAAGACACGGTAAAAGTTAAATTATTTAACTTAGAGTTAAATCTAAATGATAAGGTTAAAATAGGAACCTAAACTTGTATAAATTCTATTGGATGATATTATTTTGACCCATCCCCACCTTACCCTCTAAATAAATCAATTTGGAGCTATTTAAAACCGAACTTCACTTTATAATAAAATAATATTTTTAGTTATTCCAAAGGTGCCCCTCTCCTCCCTTATAAAAGGACACCTCCTCCCTCTCTTCCTCACACAACTTTGAGCCTTCAAGCTCGGCCAAACCCTGCCAAATTCTCCTCTCCACTTCCCTAGAAACATCCTATAGGTTATGGTCTTCCTCAAAGACCTATTTTAGTACCCTAAGAGGAGGTCTCAAAGAGGCGCTTCAAAGAAGAGGTAATTTCCATTACTGATTCTTTCAACTTTATTTCTTCTTCCACTTCTTCTTCTTAGGTTGTTTCATTATTAAGTAATAACATAAGTATCACTAATATACTGATATGTTATTATAAGTATGAAACAACCCTATTTCACCATCTATCCATCCTATGGAAAACAAAATCACCGTGCGTGCGTACGTACGGAATACCGTCTCCACGCCGTGGTGTAATCTGTTTTTCCACCAACACCTTACATGGATGGGTATTATGGTGTAAAGAATAACTATACATAGTTATTATAACATCATAATGATTCTGGTATATTTTATCATCCCCTCAAATTCAATTCAATAATTATGGAAATGATATCATCGCTCGTGCGTACGTATGGACTACCGTCTCCACGACGCGATGAGATTCATTCTCCATGTTAACCATTTAAGAATGATTATAAAGTATATATAAGCAATAATAATTAAATATATGAAATTATAAAGCTACTGGATTTATGTGTCTATATATGTATTTCATCTACTTAATTCCACTCAATTCAATAAGGAAATGAAAATAGCGTTCATGCGTACGTACGGCCTACCATCTCCATGAACGGTGTATTTCTTTCCATTTATCGATCCATTATATATATGTATATTATGAATATATATTATATATAAATCATGTTTTATATTCTATAAGTAAGTAATAATGATCTATGTAATCATATGAATAATTACAAGTTAAAACACGAACGACAAATGAGAGGATTTTACCCAAAACGCTACTTTAACGTGAATTTACAAAAGAACGGGTAATATAAAGTCATAAGTGAACCATATATGATATAATAACAATGAATATGATTCTTTAATAAGTCAATGACATTATTTAAATCATTATACAGGAGGTTTGGACACTTACAAGGCAAATCGGACCTAAGGTAAGGGAAATATCACAATCTCATTTTTATCCGAGATTGTTTATACTTTAGAATTTACTGGGGTGTATTTTATCATCCACATACATGTTTCCTCAATATGTAGTATTATTTCCATTCACCTAAAATTGTTTAAATACTATTTTAACCTTCTTTGAGTTTTTAGTAAAAGATATGAAAGGAATTTTTTGTCGTTTTTCGTACGATGTACTTTTTGACTTTTCCGAAAAAAGTACGAGAAGAATGTTTTTTTTAACTTAAACGGAACGAACAGATTTTTACGGTTTTATAAATCCTTATTTTCATGAAGCTTCCTCCAAAATATTTCATGACTATTTTCAATAAAATTTATTTCTTTTAAAATTGCATGATGTTTTGTGAAAAGAAATTGATTTTGAAGAAGAAAGGATATTTTCCTCAAGAATTCATTTCAAGTGTTTTATCAAAATTATTTTCCATCGAAGATAATAAAGGGTCCTATTTATATCCATATTTTTACATTGATTTGACTATGTTGTGATGGAATTATGTTTATGAATTTATTTATCTTATATAAATGGTTTTATGATGTCATGTTGTTTAAGAATCCCATTTTTATTACATGGGTTATGCAATGATGTATGATTTATGATTTTGTGGCACACATAAGAATGGTATCATTATGAGATGGGTGGGACCTATATATCCCTCCAATGCATTGGGTAATGATTTTATATCTCATGAGATAGACATGGCTGGAATGGTAGGTTATACCGGTTCAGTGAAACAGGACTGAAACGAGGGTGACTCGGTTCAGAAAGGGACTTTGTCCACTAAGATAGTCTTGGCAATGAGTCTTTACTAACAAGGAATGATTCTATATGATTATGTGTGTATGCCAAAAAGTTTCATGTTTTAAGTTATGATTATTGTGATTACATTTCACTGCCATGATTTATCCCATGTTATGAAATTATGATCTCTTTTGCAGGTTAAGATTTCTAAAAGATATGTTCTTATGAATATGATGTGATTGATATTTATTTTGTTTACCCTTACTGAGCATTTGAGCTCACCATTTTATGTTTTCTTTTCCCTAGGATATAAAGAAAGGTTTTAGGTATAAAAAAAGGAGATCTTTATAGGATATGTTGAAGATCTTTCACCACGATTAGAAGATTATATTCCGAGTTTCCAAAGACACTAAACTATTACGGTCCTTGTGTGTGTGTTTTTTTAATGTACTAAGTATTCCGCAAAAGTATTGTAATGTCCATGTACGTCAGGTTTCAGGTCTCTACAAAGTGCGTATTTTTATTTAATAAGTTTTATCTTAGTTTAAAAAACACACCACATTTCCAAAACTGAGTAAATGATCCTAGATTGTTTTCCCATCATTATATATTCTATTACTTAATTAATTTCCTCATTAAATTTATCTTATATTTATTTAGTTAATTTTCATATAGATAATGCTTGATAATGAAAAATAAATTGTGTGACATGCAAGAATCAGCCATAGCTCAATCTGAAACATTGTGTTCCTAGTTTGAATCAATGTTTAGTTTAAAATTAACACTTTATATTTAATTTATTTTTTTATATTATTACTAATGTAATAATTTTTTCTTATAAAAGTACATTATTTTTCTCAATCAGGGGTGGTTTGTTCAAAAATAGCATGAGTCAGGGTCAGGGTAAAAATAAAGAGTAAGATTGATGTTTATTAATGTATATAATAATTTGTACTTACTCATGTAATTTTATAAAACAATGTTTAAAATGTCTATAATATAGCGTTGTTTCTTGTATTTATGTTATAAATTTTATTTCACTTAAATTCTGTTTTGGGAGTTGATTTTGATGTTGTATGATGCTATTTTTGGTGTTGTAGTGTGTTGTTATAGTACACTACACGATGTTATGGTGTTCCATTACAACCCACTTTAGTATACGCCTTTATTATTACTACTAAATGTGTTGATAAAGAGATCCTTTATCAACTCTAAATAAAAGCACTGATAAATGGGTTCATTTATCATCACTTCTAAAAGCATTGATAAAGGACCCTTTTATTAGTTCTTTTTTAGTGCTGATAAAGGGACCCTTTATTAGAATTGTTCTAGCACTGATAAATGACTAGGGATTTTAATCGGGCTCTCATATTCAGTGCTTCTCTAGTGCTGATAAAGTCCATTTTTAGTGTTGTTAAAGGCTTATTTTGTAGTAGTGGAAAAAACTCTTGGTAGATGTAGTAAATCAATAAATATTTATAGTAACATTCCTATTATAGTTTTTGTAATGGTTTCTCATGAAAATTATGTTGTCTTACCCTTAGTGTAGTTTGATGTTATTATGGATTTTATTGACTTTTAGTTTATCATGATAAGATATATTATAGAGATAAATATTTCATATTCAATTCTCAGTGTGATATTTAATTCATATATAATAATTAGTTCATACATATAATAACATATCAAGAAGATGATAAATTAATAAAATATAGTGGAGAAAGTTATCTTTCACATGTCATTGAAAAGAAATGAATTATCATGTTAATATAGGTTCATATGGTAAATAAAATTTTGAATGTATTTTTTGATGATATTCCTATTTTAATTGAATATTAGGAGGTTAAATTTACTATTGAATTAGTTTTTAATGAAAATAATATTTTAAACCCTAGTTATAATATGAATATAATGGATCTATTGGAGTTTAAAAATAATTTACAAATATTAATTAATATGGGTTTCATCTACCCTAGTACTTCACCTTGGGATGATCCGGTTTTTATTGTTAAAAATAAAAATACTTAATTAAGGATTTGTATTAATTATAGATCAATTAATAGAATTAATGTTAAGAACAAGTATCCACTTCCACTATTTATGACTTGTTTGATTATCTTTAGTATGCTCATAATTTTTCCAATATTAACCTCATATCAAAATACCATCATCTAGAAGTGAAAAATGAGTACATTAAAAGTGAAACATTTTATACTATGTAAAACCATTATGAGTTTATGGTTATGACTTTTGGGTTAATAAATTAACTCATTGTATTAATGGATATTTTAATATAGTTTTCCATGAGTTTTTTGATAATTTTTTGGTGGATTCATCGATGGAATTTTGGTTTGTTGTAAAATCTATTGAAATCATGTGAAGAATATAAACAGACCTAAAAAAGAAAAGATATTGTATGAGAAATTTCACAAATTTGAATTTTTATTATATCAGATTTATTTCCTTGGGAACATTATAGCCAAATATAGAATAATTATTTATCATTATAAAACTAAAGTGGTGAAATATTGGCCCTGGAAAAATAATTCACTAATATTTGATGATTCCTTGGATGAGTAGTTTACTACTGATAGTTTGAGGAAAAAAATTTGTTGTCTATCCGACTAACCAATATAACTCGAAATGGATTTAATTTCATCTAAACAAAATCATGTGATGAATGTTTTTAGTAATTAAAAATAATATTGGTTAATTGTAAAATATTATCCCTATCATTAGTAAATAGTCATGATTTTATTTACAGTGATTCTTTATTTAAGGGACTAGGTTCTATCTTAGGTAAAAATGTTTAGGTAATTGCACATGAATCATGCCAATTGAAACTCAATGTGAATAATTATCCAACATGTGACCATGATCTAGCAGTGATGGTTTTCTTATTTAACAATTTTGAAGAATATTCTATATAGGGAGATGTGTGAAATATATAAGGATCATAAATCTTTAAACTATATATTTACCCAGGAAGAACTGAACTAGTGGTAGAGAAGATGGCAAGAACTAATCATGTATTACGATATAATTATTCACTATCATCTAGGTAAAGCTAACAATGTAACTGCTGTTTTGAGTCAAAAATATAATTCATCATTAACCATGATACATTTTGAATATGATCATCTAGTTTAAGATTTAATATATCTTGTTTTGGAAGATATTCCTGCAGAAAATTACTCTATTTTGGTTCAAGGGTAAATGTAGAACTCTTTGTCAGAAAATATTAATCATACATAGAAGGAAGTACATGGGTTGAATGAAAATATAAAATTTGTTAAGAATAGTATGTTTCATGAGTTTAATTTTGATAAATAAGGTGTTAAAAGATTTTGAAAAAGTTTATGTGTACTTAATTATTTTTAGTTAATGAACGAATTAATGAGTGAGGCTCATAGCTCTATATTTTATATTCACCCTAGAATCAACAAAATAAATAGAAACCTTTGGAAATATTAATATCTTAAAGGAATTAAGAAATATATTTCTTATTTTACCATGAAAAATTAACTTGACAACATGGTACTACTAAAATAAATTTACCAAAGAGGGTCTTTAAGTTTTTGTCAGTGCCTTAGATTAGATGAGAGAATATATCCATGGATTTATTATTGGGATTACCAAAAATATCTTGAGCTAATAATGTGATTAGGGTTATTGTTAATCATTTGACTAAATCTATAAATTTTTTACCTATTCGATATATTTTGTTTTTGAATTGTCTTTTTAGACTTTATGTGGAAGAGATAACTAGGTTATATCTAGTCCTTATCTCTATTGTATTTGGTTATTATAATATATTTACATAGAATTTTCAGAAATAACTTCAAAATTCATTGGATGCTGAATTTAATTTTAATATAAATTTACATCCTCAATATGAGGGAAAACTAGAGTGGACAATTCAAAATTTTGAGGATATGCTCCGAGCTTGCTCATTGGATTACTAGGGATGTTGGGATCAATATATTTCATTGATATAATTTTATTATAATAAAAGTTTTCATTTCATTGTACAGATGAGACCATTTTGAGGAATTATATGTAATGTGGTCATGATCTCTAGCATGTTGGGATGAGTTCAGTGAGAAATATTTGTTGGAAAATGGATGGTAGAAGAGATGGTTGTGAAGGTAAAGATGATCCACCACCATATAAGTGTAATCTAGAGAAATAAGAAATAGTTATGTAGAAAACATTATAAAGGTCTATCTTTTGAGGTATCAAATCATGTTTTTCATAAAATATCTCCTTAGAAGTATGTTATGATTTTTGGAAGTAAAGGAAAATTATTTCCATAGTTTATTAGTCTATATGAAATTTTAAAGGAAGTGGGGTAAGTTATGTATTGATTTACCTTATGTTTGAGTTATCTCAGGTATATGAGTTTCTTAATGTCTAATTATTAAGGAAATATGTAACTAATGAATCTCTTGTTTTGATCCCTGAAGTGGTATAGTTAAAAGAGAATCTCTCTTATGACAAAATTACAGTTCATATACTCGATATCAAAGAGAAGATTATTATAATAACCTAACTCCATTGGTTAAGGTTTTATAGAAGAACTATATGATAAAATAAGCAACATGGGAATCTAAAAAAATCTATGAGGCAAAAATATCCTCACTTTCTTATGTAATGTCTATAATTTTGAGGACACAAAAGGGGAAGAATAGTACAATACAAGTAATGTTAATCATAAATCAATTTCATTTCTTATTAATATTCAGGATTATATTTTATAAATTCATATTAAAAATAATAATTTTAAGTAAATTTTCAATCAAAAAAGAAATAGTTTTATTCTAATTAAATTTTTTTCCATAAATTATATAGTTTTATTTTAAATTTTATTTATTAAATTTAGAATTTTAATTTTATGTAATGAACTTTTTTTTGATTTTTTGTATCAAAATTATATTGTGGTGAATGTTTTGGATTTTTCTAAAGAGATTTATTAGTTTAATGAATAGTGAAAAATACTGATTTTATAAATATGACAGATTTTAGGAAATCATTATGATATAAGAATGAAATAAAGTTTTCTGAAATGTTTGACTTGAACAAATATTCTATTAGGTAGTAAAATAAAATATTTAACTTTTATGCTAAATTTGGAAACCCATCCAATCCATTTTGGAACCTTTGTTATATTTTTTTCTAATAAGAAACTTTTTTTAATTTTCACTTAACAGTTTAGTTCCATTAGATTTTAGAATAACTTTAATGTAAAATAACCTTATTTTTTTAATAAATTTATTATAATCACCATTACAAAATATTCTTTGGAAAAAATAAATATAACATCATTTTTACACAAAAAAAATATTTTTTTCTTTTAAGAATTTTGTGCGCTTATATTAGAATTAAATTATACTACTTAAATAAATTCAATCTTATATATTTATTACATATTTGGGATCAGCATGTTCTAATTTTTTAATGAGATCATTTTTTTCACAATTAATATATACCATGGTAAATGTTGGTCATGATGGTTATGGTAAAAATGGTTGATGGGGGTGAGTTAAACTAAGATATATGGTTTTCAATGTCTATTAATCATATATAAATTTGAAATTTTTAGTACATTTAGACCATAAATTTTCATAAACTCTAATTTGGGTTTCCTTGGATACACATTCCCATAAAATCAACTTTATATTATTTTAATACATTGTCACTTCCCTCACTTAAAAAAGAAAACCACTTATAATCAATTCTTCAAAAACAATTATCACAATAGATCAAACAATATCTTCCAAAATCCACCCCAAATATACTCCCCATGTCCTAGAATTTCTGATCTCACTAAAATACCAATCCTACAAGGACTATAGTGTAATCAAAAAAAATATATCCAAGGAGGAGGTATAAGCCTTAGCCAAATTACTTTAAGTTTATTTATTCTTATAACTCCATGAAATATATTATAATCATAAAAATTGTAACATCCCGATTTCGGAAGCCGCCTAGAGGTTCCCCACACTCAGTTGGTCACATGGCCTCAAGAACATTTCCCCAAATGCCAAAGGCTGCTAACTAGCAGTGAGGGACTTGGGTGTGATAATGTGGAAACTATGCCCTCATTGGAAGAGTCACATAGTAGAAGTAAAACATATATCAATAGTGGAAGCAGTAATAATTCCATACAAAAGTAAACAGCAGATGACTGAAGAAATAAACTGGAGCACATATAGAATGATTCCTGATACATATGTTTAGGAAAACATCCAAACACATCACAATGCTGAAATATAATACAAAACCAAAGTACAAGAAAAAAAAGTAAACAACTCCTCAGCATCGCAAGCCGTGACATAGTCCCTTTCTCTGCATCTCCAAGCAGTCAAGTACCTCCAGTAGTAGGGAACTTGCCCTTATCTATACCTACAACAATATAATCTGTCTGGGCCCAAAAGCATAGCCTAAACAGGGTGTGAGAAGAAATCCCAGTAAGAAACCACACAAAGATCTGTTCCTAACAGTCAGTGAATATATATGGCAGGCAATAAGATAAAATAAGTAGGAATCAAGGAAGTACTCAAAATTAAACAATCCTATAGTTTGAATGAATTCAATTTCATACCACAAGAAAGAAGTTAAACAAAAATAGGAAACCCTCTGGGAAGTGATCACAGTCTATCCCCTCTGGTTCAACCAAGAAAACACAAGCAATGCTCTAGGAAGTACACATAGTCTAACCCTTCTTGTTCAGCTTAAGCACAAACTCTCTGAGGAAGCACTCACCATCAATCCCCCCTATAGTCTCATATCAGTAACTAATAGGCACTCTTAGGAAGCACTAAATGTCCAATTCCCCCTGTTTCCCATATCGAGGAACTACAATCACTCTGAGGGAGCACTTATGTCCATCCCCCATATGGTCTCACAACATAAAAGTTAATAGACACTCTGGAGAAGCCCTCAATGTCCATTCTCCCTATGGTATACTACACTAGGTTCCCAAAGCCCTATGTATTTCAATTGTGCACAATGATACATGGTAGCCAAAGTAAACCTCAAGAACTACTTGGCTAAACAATCTATATCATATCACATCATGTCCGATAATAATCAATCCATCTTAACAATACTAGTCATAGAAATCAAAGAAACAACCTAACAGGCAAAGCTAGACAAAATGTTCAAAACAAGAAAACATGGGAAAAACATCCAAATCATAGAAAAGATAACCTTATTCTCAACAATTAACCTCTATCCAATCAAACTAGGCATAACAGGCAATTAAAAGGGATAAAACCATAAACATGAAATACCCCATTCAAGGTTATCAGGAACTTTTGCACATATAACTCAAAGAATATCTACATAAATGCAAAAACCACATACCTAGACATTTGTAGATCGATGTACATGAACCTCAGGACTTGAATCACCTTAGAACGCCATAAATCTACAAAAAATGCTTAAAATGGTCAACTGAGGATAACTCTTGAAAGAGGATAAATCATGAAACGATGATCTAGAGGAAGTAAGAGATCCCTGTGGAGATTCCAATGCAATTGAAAATGGTCGAATAGGAGGACGGACAGCGAGTTTGGGGCTTGGAGAAGAACAGTGGCCATACAGATACTCTCAGTCAAGATAGTTGAAGAAGATGAATTCTCTTCCCATTAGACGAGACCCTGGTTTTATTAATGAAAAAAAATTACACGATGTGTACTTTTGATGTACACAACATGTACTTTCCTTAACCGACCCCCGCATTAGGCGGTCTCCAGGTCACCACACATGACCATGTACTTAGCCGTTACACAGCCATTACACGGTCACCCGCAGCAACTGAGTACACGGTGTGTACTCCTGAAATTTCCAAAAACTCCTCTTTTCCTCAAAAATGATCAGAAAAGGAAAACATACCTGAAGGATGATCCGAGTTCTTACAAACTCCCCCCCTTAAAGAAATTTATCCCCGAATTTCCCTATCAAGGTGGTGTAGAAGAAGAATCATCAAACAGCTTCGGCCACTGCAATTGTACATCAGCCTCCATCTCCCAAGTCTCTTCCTGTACCTGCCCATGCTGCCATAGCACTTGTACCAGAGGAACAGACCGGCCTCGGAGAACCTTCGCACTATGATCAAAAATCCAGATAGGATGCTCCTCGAATGACACGTCCACCTCTAACTCAACCACTTTTGGCTGAAAAACATAAGATGTTTCTGAGAAGTAATATCGAAGCTGAGAAATGTGAAAGACGTCATGCATATCAATGAACCTCTGTGGTAACTGAAACCGATAGGCTACCAGACTGACCCTTTCCAAAACCTCAAATGGTCTGATGTACCTCAGAGAATGTTTACCATGTCACCTAATACTCCTGTGTCCCAACCATAGTGTGACATGTAGGAAAACTTTATATCCAACCTCAAACTCCAGAGGTCATCTCTGTCGATCAGCATAAGACTTCTGTCAATACTGTGTAGTAACCATCCTCTTCCAAATCAACTCTATCTACTCTGTGGTCTCTTGGACAAGACGAGGTCCCAACATCACTGCCTCTCTAGCCTCCAACCATCATAAGGGTGATCATAATAGCCTACCATAAAAATTCTCATTAGGTTCCATCTGAATATTTTTTGAAAACTATTATTTTAGGAAAACTCTACAAGAGGTATGTGCTTCTGCCAAGAACCTCCAAAATTTAGGATACATGCTTGAAGCATGTACTCAAGCACCTGAATCGTATGCTCGGACTGACCATCTGTCTGAGGGAGGTAAGTTGTGCTCAAAAGTACCTACATACCCAAAGACTTATGAAAACCCATTCAGACTCAAGAAGTAAAACATGCGTCCATGTATGAAACAATGGAGTGTGGAACCCCGTGTAAACATACAATCTCTTAGATGTACAACCATCCTATATCATCAACACTGAAGGTCTCATTGATCAGAAATAAGTGAGAAACCATTGTGAGTCTATCAATGAAAACCCATACTACATAATTTCATCAAGGAGATCTCGGAAAACCTATCATGAAATCCATTGTGACATCATTCCACTTCCACTCGAGAATGGGTAACTACTATAAAATCCATGCTGGTCATTGATGCTCTACCTTCACCTACTGATAGGTGGAACACATCATCACAAAACCAACAACATCTCTTTTCTTACCTAGCCAACAATACTGACAGAGTAGGTCAGGATACATCTTGGTGACACTAGGATAAACTACCCAAACTGAGGAATGAAAGTCCCACATCATCTCTTCATGTATTTCCGCTGACACCCATATGAACCCATGAAAAATTAAGATCTCATCATCGCTTATGATCTATCCAGAAATAGGGTACTCTCTTGACACACTCTCCTGTAGGACTAGGCCTTTAGAATCTGATAGATGCCTCATTCGCACTCGACCATGAAGAGTAGAGGTAACAGCTACAGAAGAAAGAAACGTTTTCCCCTGTCTATTGTGAACCTTCAAATTCATCTCAGAGAACAGAGCCATAAGCTGCCACTCACCACTAGCATCCTGAAATTCCTATAATTGTGTCCTCCTGCTCAATACATCAGCCACTGCATTGCCTTTACCAGGCATATAGGCAAGCTCAAAGTCGAAGGACTGTAGGTACTCAACCCACCTTATCTATCTCAAATTCAGATCACGCTGAGTGAATATGTACTTGAGACTTTGGTGGTTAGTGAAAAACACAAAATGATCTCCCAAAAGATAATTTCTCCAATAGTGTAAAGCATGAACAACTACAGTCACCTCAAGATCGTGCGTCAGAAATTTCATCTCATGTGGCCTCAACTGCCGAAACCCGTATGCAATGACTCCTTCCCACTGCATAATCACTGCAACAAGAGCGATACCTGATGCATCACAGTTGTAATGCCCCGACCCCAGTTACCCAGAGTTGGTGAATTTTTACATAACATTGGCATGATCATAAGGAAATCATGTCTCGAAAGACCGATTGGTTTAATATTATTGGAAACAAGATTCATACATAAGTTCAACCTTACAACTTGAAAAGAAATACAACACAAACATATTTCATTAGAAACATTCGCGCCTCCTATATTATGCCTACTAGTCACTCATAACTAACTTCTTCATATCCTGGGAAAATGAAACATAAGAAAGGGGTGAACTCAAATGTTCATTAAGGGTAAGTAATACACTAGAAAATGAAATAAATATTAATCATGGTAAATAATTGAAACCACATTCCTTTACCAATAATAAACATGAATACTTTTATGGAAAGAATACTAGTTGAGTAAATAATGCCATAATAGAACATAATCATGGGTATTCTACTAGTTGAATGACCACACAAACCATCAATATTATTTCTATAATGAGGGAATGTATAATTCCAGACATTCTGAAACATTTTGTCAAGGCCTCGGCCAAGATGTCAAAAAATGATTAAGGTCTTGGCCAAAACCATAAATCAAATTGGGAAAGGGCCTCGGAAAATTCCACATCTAGTGGTCTCGTGAGACCCATCGATGCATCGAGAAGCTATATCGGGCTTCACCCATCACTTACGAAGTCCAATACATTCCTCATATGAAAAGTTTTAAACATATCATAAACATTCATATTAAAAATAGCATACGAAATGTCAATACTATAACCATAAATCATGAATGGTATAAAAATAGCACATCCATAGTCAAACATATCACAAAACCTTAAATACAATATGGATGTTTTGTATCATAATAAATCAACTCCATATAAACTTAAAATCCATCAAAGGATGTTCATATAGATGAAATAAAAACCATTTTTAGAGAAATATATCTTTCTATTTTGAAAATCATTTAAGATTCACATAATTATAAAATAAAACATTTAATTTGAAAATATTATTATAAGATTTTAATGGAAGCTTTGAAGAGTTTATAACGGTAGAAAATAGCCGCACCCACCATATAAGTTAAAAAAAGACATTCATACCTTAATTTTGTCGAAAAGGTTAAAAAGGATCTTGTTTGGAAAGCGACAGAAAGATTCCTTTATAAACATCTTATAAAAAGTCAACAAGGGTATAAATTAATTTTACCCATAGTATATAAAATATTAAGAATGATTTGAAATACATTTTTATGAAACATGGATGTGGATTATAAATAGGTCCCAGTACATAATTATGTATAAACAACCTCGGATAATGAAGAGATTGTGAAATAAACACTTACCTAGTACTTTTCCTTGGTTGATGGTAGGTTAAACTACTTTATAATGGTGAAATAATTGTTACTAAATTATACAAGAATAATATAAATTAATATGATATCATATATGATCTTTTAACATTGATTTGTTAATAATATCTTACTATTATCATCGTTTCGAGTGTTAACAGATTCGTTTTTCATTATATTTTTTGTTATGTGAGTCATATTTATTATGGATGGGATGTATAATATTCATATCCAGAATTATATCATGTCTCTAAAAATTATTTTTACTCATAAAATAAAATTTAATCTTGAATGGATACGATTGGGAATGAATCTCATCGCGTACGTGGAGACAGTAATCCGTACGTACGCACGAGTGAAAATATCATTCTTTTGATATTAAAATAACATATAATTGTATAGTATATCATATATAAATAATAATTATCATGTTATATTTATTATTTAAATGAATTACACATCATTATTATACCCATCTAAATAATAATGTATTGAATAACAATTACACCACGACGTGGAGACGGTAGTCCGTACGTACGCACGTATGGTGACATGTCATTAAAAGGATGGATAGAATACTGAATATGGTTGTACCATATTTATAATAACATCACAGTATATATAAGATACTGTAGTTATTATTTTTGAATGGAAACAACAAATAAAGAAGATGTTTAATAAGAAAGGAACTTGAAAAAGGGTGGTGAAAACATTACATCTTCTTTGGGTTCTTACTTTTGATTTGATCAAAATGGATCCTTAGGTTGGATTTCTGACTAAATGATGGCCTCTAGGATTAAGGGAGGATTGTTTAGAGGGTATGTGGGTAGTGTTTGGCCGAACCAAATGGTTTTGAAGGTAGGAATAATTAGTTTTAGGTGGTGTCCTTTTATAAGGGGGAGGAGGGGCTCTTTAGAAAAAACTTAAAGTATTAACTTATAATAAATTCATATTCAGTTTCTAATGGCTCCAAAGTATATTATTAAAAGTATAATGCAGGGATGGCTCAAAATCATTTCATCTAATAGATTTTATACAGGTTTGGGTCACTATATTAACCTTATCGTTTATATTTAACTCTTAGTTAAATTGTTTGACATTTACCATGTCACTTTGTATTTTTATAATATATGGTTAATAAAAATAATATATACTTCCAAGAGACACACAAGTGGTCCATTAATGATACAACTATCATGGTATAAGTACTTTGGACAAAAAATATATTTTTATTAATAGAATATCAATTAATAATATAATATTTGTTTTAAGAACTCATTTATGTTAATTTTGACACTATTTAATAATTGATTTTTTTAAGTCTTAAAATTTTATTAATTAGAAATAAATTCATTTAAGAAATAATAAAATGTCATATTAACTAATTAAATTCGTGTATGGCATCAAAAATTTAAATTATATTTATTTTATCATTTATAATACTAATTATTTGATTCATTCACTAATAAGGAAAATACTGCATCATTATTGTGTCATAAATATATTTAGTTATTAAATGTCAAAAAATTATAAATAAAATACCATTATGTAGAAAATATGGTTATCTTTATAATGAATATTTATAGTTGAAAATATAACATATATAACACTTTGTAAAAATTGTTTTTATAAAAGATATATACTTATGTCATTTTTGTATTTACTTTAACTTAATTAATGTAAAGTGTCATTATCACTTACAAGTGGATCCATGGGGTCCCAAAATCGACCCAAAGATTCCCATGGTCGGACATGTATCAACCAATAGGGTTAGGAAACGTTTTAGGGTAATTTATTATTATTATAATATTATTTCATTACCCTTATTTACCAGATTTACCCTTTAACCATGGTAAATAAAATATTTACCGAAATAATTATTCAAAATGTATAAAAAAAGAGATCTATTTACACAATTTGGACCTATTTATTTTAAATATGGAATCCATTTTTCTAAATTAAAATCATAGAATTGGAAGAAATTAATTTAAAATTAATTCTCAATGTCAAAACAAAAAGCGTGCTTTTAAGAAATAATAATTATCAAAAGATTGACACTTGTTTATGTCCGGTTTAAATGTGAAATTATGTCCAATGACCAACATTGTATTAAATAGTAAAAATATATTCTAAATATACTTTAAAAACACTCAAATTTATAATTTATCACTATTAATTATTTCGATTAAAAAATTGTTTTTAATTAAAATTTAGTGATTTTCACTATTCATCAAAAATTGAAGGTTTTTAGTAAAATACCAAAAAAAATCACCCTAAGCTAATTTTGATATTACGAATCCAAAGATGAAGTCCATTTTGAATGATAAAATGTATAATATTTAAAAAAGTGGGTATTACTATTCATAACGGCTAGTTTGACTGGTTGTGGTGTGTGTTAAAACACGAAGTTGCGTACAACACACACTACTGTATTATTCAAAGAGAAGCGTACCGTGGAAGCCTGGGGTGTTACCTTCTCCCCTCTTTCAAATAATTTCATCCTCAAAATTTCTAGAACATTATTTCATAAAAATACTCGGGTGGTTCTTCATCATAAGTTCCTTGGGTTCCCACGTTGCCTCTTCCATCTTATGGTTTCTCCATAGAACTTTTACCAGACGAGTCATCTGGTTTCTGAGCACTTGTTCTCTAGTATCAAGAATCCGGACTGGCTCCTCGCAATAAGACAGGTTGGGTTCCAGTTCTAATTCCTCATATGTGAGTACATGCATTGGGTCAGGCATGTATTTTCTCAACAGTGATATGTGGAACACATCGTGAACTTTGGAGAGACATGGAGGTATTTACAAATGGTAAGCTACAACCCCAATTAGTTCTAGAATTTTGAAAGGCCCTGTGTACCTAGGACACAATTTACCTTTCTTACCGAAACGTATAACTCCCTTCCATGGAGATACCTTCAAGAAAACATGATCTCCTTCCAGAAATTCCAAATCCTTTGGTTATCGGCATACCTCTTCTACCTACTTTGAGCTTCTTTGATGTGGTTTTGGATTACCTTCACCTTTTTATATCGTTTCCTCAACAAGTTCTAGACCTAAAAGTTTTCTTTCACCAACATCATCCCAACAGGTTGGTGTGCGACATCTCTTTCTGTATAACGCTTCATATGGTGCCATCTGAATACTTTAATGGAAGTTATTGTTATAGGAAAATTCCACCAGAGGTAAATATTTATCCCACATACCATGAAAGTCAAGTGATCATGATCTCAACATGTCTTCTAAGGATTTAATAGTCCATTCTGATTGTCCATCTATTTGAGGGTGGTTGGAAGTTCTCAAACGAAGTTCAGTTTCCAAGGCCTTCTGAAGACTCTTCTAGAATCTTGAAGTAAAACAAGGATCACGATAGGAAACAATCAATAGGGGTACTCCATGAATCCTCAAAACATCATTAATATATAGTCTTTCTAGACGTTTAAGTGGTAGATCTTCTCTTATAGCAAGAAAATGTGCTGACTTGGTAAGACGATCAATAATGACCCATATTGCATCGTTGTTTCTAAGAGTCTTTGGTAGTCCCATGATAAAGTCCATCGTAATATTATCCCATTTCCAATCAGGTATGGGAAGAGGTTGCATGACTTTTCCAGACTGTTTCCTTCCAACTTTCACTTATTGACAAACCATACATCTTGACACAAAATCAGTAATCTCGATCTTCATGTTGTCTCACCAAAAATGTTCCTTCAAATCTCTATACATTTTGGTGCTCCCAGGGTGTATAGAGAAATTCGAACTATGAGAATCATCCAACAATTCTTTTTTTAGATCAGGTAAATTGGGAACACAATGTATCTTCTCAAATTTCAAAATTCCATCTTCATACACAAAGTCACTCAATCTCCCATCATTCACAGCTTTAATCTTCTTTTGAAACTCTTCATCACCGGTCTGATAACTCTTTATCCTTTCTAGTACAGATGGTTTGGCAACCATTTGAAAAAGTTTTGACGTTCCACCTTCCATGGTGATTCCCATATCCATCTTTACTAGATCCATGTATATTGGATCCTTTTCAACTCTCATCTTTTTCAAAACTCATGATCCTTTCTTCTCAAAGCATTTTCCACCTTATTTTCCTTTCCCGGGTGGTATTTTATCGTACAATCATAATCATTGAGTAGTTCAAGCCATCTCCTTTTCCTCATGTTGAGTTCTTTCTGTGAGAAAATATACTTCAAACTCTTGTGATCAGTATAAATCTAAAATTTTTTACCATAGAGATAGTGTATCCAAATCTTCAATGAAAATATTACAGCAGCTAACTCAATATCATGAGTATGATAGTTTAAATCATGAATTTTCATCTATCGGGATGCATAGGCAATAACTATATCATTCTACATAAGGACACAACTATGTCTTTTCTTCGATGAATCAATATAAATAACAAACCCGTCATTTCCCGATGGTAGAGTAAAAATAGGATCATTGGCTAATATTCTATTCAGTTCTTCAAAACATTATTCACACTCTTTTGTCCAAACAAATTTAACCCCTTTACGTGTGAGCTTTGTTAATGGGTTAGCCAATCGGGAAAAGTTCTGGACAAAACGCCGATAATAACCTGTTAAGCCAATAAAAATGTGTACCTCAGTTATACTCATCGATGCTGACCATTCTTGGATTGCTCTTGTCTTAGAAGGTTCAACAGAGATTCCATCCTTAGAGACAATATGGCCAACAAAAGAAATATACTAAAGCCAGAATTCACACTTGCTAAACATCCCATATAATTCATGTCTTCTAAGAATCTTCAGGATACTCCGCAAGTGATTTTCATGATCATCATTGATTTTGGAGTATACCAAGATATTATCAATAAATTCCACCAAAAAATCATCGAGATATTCCTTGAAAACTCTATTCATTAAATCCATGAATACAAAGGGTGGATTATTCAATCCAAAAGGCATTACTGTAAACTCGTAATGCCCGTACCTTGTTCAAAATACTCTCTTCGGAATGTCTTCCTTCTTCACACACAACTGATGGTATCCAGATCGAAGGTCAATCTTTGAAAATTATTGAGCTTTATGCAGTTGATCAAATAAATAATCAATGTGAGGTAGGGGATACATGTTCTTTATTGTTATAGCATTGATTTCCCTATAGTCGATACATATTCTCATAGATCCATCTTTCTTCTTAACAAAAAGGATCGGGGCTCCCCATGTAAAAACACTAGGGAGAATAAATCTCTTATTACTCAATTCCTATAGTTGTTTCTCTAGTTCAACTAATTCCATAGTGGATATTCTATAATGGGTCTTCGATATAGGTCTTGAACCAGGAATTAAATCAATGGAAAACTCAATTTCTTGTTCTGGAGGATGTCCTGGTAAATCTTACGGAAACACATCAACATGTTCTCTTATAATAGGTACATCCTATATTTGAACATTCCTTTACTCTCCCAGAGTTATTTTAGTCTCTTCCTCCCCTATAATTGAATTTAGTTGAGCTACTGGGGGATGATCTAGATAAGAATCTAGTGGTGAAGATTATGCTCTAAAGATAAGGTGTTCTTTACCATCATTGAAAAAAATCGTAACCTCCTACTTCTTACAATAAATTTTCATATCATGGTCCGGAAGACAATCCATACTGAGGATTATATGAAATTCATTCATTGGTATGGTGATGGGATCAGCAGATAAAAGAACATTTATATGCCCTAATGGTAATGGATCCACAGAACTTTGTAGCAATGATACTTCCCTTAGGATTTTTAACTAACAACTCCCTTGTTAAATCAAATTGGAAATATCTAATTTTCATAGCAAACTTGGAAGATATGAAACAATTCAATGATCTAGAATAAAATAAAGCATTTTCTAAAATTGAGGAAACCATTAAATTACTTACCACCATATCTTTTGGGGCTTCAACCTCAGCAGTAGTGATTTCATAAGCTTGGCCTTGATCCCTTGGAATTTTCTGAGGTATGTTTCCTTGACGCTTAGGATATTCATTTGCATAATGTCTCATCTCCCTGAAATTTTAGCATTGAACATTAGTAGCGTCTTTCTTTCCTTTACAATCACCATCTAGATGGACTTTTTGTCCACACTTGTAGCATACTCCTTTTCCTTTTAGACATGAACCAGGGTGCTTCCTTTCACAATTATCACGTGGTGGGAATTCAATTCTTCCCTTATTCCCTGTTTCATTATGTCCTTTCCCAGAGTGTTCAGCAGATCTCTTCTTCTCTTGCTTTGATTTAATGTCATAAGACATAGAGAATTCTTTTTCTGTCTTGATAGCACATGAGATGATATCTTCATATGACGAGAAGGATTTTGAGACCAATGCTCGAGGGAGAAATAGTTTTAACCCATCAAATAAATGATCAATTTTACTTATTAGGTTACGTATATAATATGCCGCATACCTTTCTAACCTTGTAATGTTAGCCTCATACATTGCGACATTATCATCCTCCTTTTGTCTCAGACTCAAAAATTGTCTTTCCATATATGCTCGATGGTCATGAGGGAAGTATTTTTCTAAAAATAGATCTTTGAACTCCCTCCATTCTATATTTTATACTTCATCATCTTCTTTTGTGTTTTGAATCAATTAACACCATTGATTAGCATCTCTAGTGAGGTGGTAAACTGCCATGATAACTTTTTTCCCTTTTAGTACTCCCCAAGGCATGGAATATTTTCTCTAAAGAATTTATCCATTGCTCAGCTACTAAGGGATTTGTACTCCTATTGAATGTTTGTGTTTGTTGCATCATGAAGCAATCTAACATTGATCCTCCACGTTGTGGATCAGGGTGCTCCATACGGGTAAGGTTATTATTCATAACCTGAGTGAGTTGTCCGAGTATGGTGATTAGTTGATCAGCACCAGTTGCATCACCAGCTCCGCAATAATTATCTTGAGAAGGATGGAAAAACCTACATAGAGTGCGTGCATTGATACGGTTTCATTTCTTCCAGCAGGCACCATTTCTAAAACACTTAACATAAATTGAATAGTTTATGGATATAATCCATAATCATAAAAATGTTATCTTTGTGGAAGTATATACTCATAAACCCTTCATAATGGTTTGTAAATAAAATGAGAATTATACTAATCATATCCCCCGGGAGTGTCATAACCAAGAGTGCAGCAAGGCCCGTTGTCGTGCACCAGTTCCCGTTTGAGTCTAGATCAAAGCGGTGTTTTTAGGTTTTACCCCTAGGTACATCTGTGCCAGAGCTTCCTCTACCTGCTCGTATCTATACAGGTATGTATTGCTCAGAAAACCCACAATATTTCTACAATACCAAAATTCTAGGAAGTTCTTCTATACTAATCCTCAAAGTCCATCTTAGGTCTATGTGCCCTAATCAGAGTTTATCTAAATCTAGTTTCCAAGGTTTGTACTAAACTTCCTCTGATACCAACTGTAACACCCCGACCCCAGTTACCCAAAGTCGGTGAATTATTACATAACATTGGCATGATCATAAGGAAATCATGTCTCGAAATACCGATTAGTTTAATATTATTGGAAAAAAGATTCATACATAAGTTCAACTTTAAAACATGAAAAGAAATACAACACAAATATATTTCATTAGAAACATATGAGACTCCTAGATTATGCCTAATGATCACTCATAAATAACTTCTTCATATACATTGAAAATGAAACATAAGAAAGGGGTGAGCTCAAATGCTCATTAAGGTTCAGTAATACAGCGGAAAATGACATAAATATTAAGCATGGTAAATAATTGAAACCACATGCCTTTACCAATAATAAACATGAATACTTTTATGGAAAGAATATGAGCTGAGAAAATAATTCCATAATAAAAAATAATCATGGGTATTCTACTAGTAGAATGACCACACGAACAATCAATATTATTTTCATAATGAGGGAATGCATATTGCCGGACATTCTGAAATATTTTTTCAAGGCCTCGGCCAAGACGTCTAGTAATGAATAAGGTCTCGGCCAAAACCATAAATGAAAATAGGAAAGGGCCTCAGCCAATTCCACGTCTATTTGTCTCATGAGACCTACCGATGGATCGAGGAGATATAGTAGGCTCCACCCATCACTTACTAATTCCAATACATTCCTCATATGAAAAGGTTTAAACATATCATAAACATTCAAATTAAAACTAGCATACGAAATGTAAATACTTTAACCATAAATCATGAATGGTATAAAAATAGCACATCCACAGTCAATCATGTCACAAAACCTTCAATACAATATGGAAGTTTTGTATCATATTAAATCAACTCCATATAAACTTAAAATCCATCAAAGGATGTTGACATAGATGAAATCAAAACCTTTTTTAGAGAAATATCTCTTTCTATTTTGAAAATCATTTAAGAGTCACATAATTATAAAATAAAACATTTACTTTGAAAATACTCTTATAAGCTTGTAAGGGAAGCTTCTATAAGTTTATAACGGTAGACAATATCTACACCCGTCGTATAAGTTAAAAAAAGACATTCTTTCCTTAATTTTGTTGAAAAGGTTAAAAAGGACCATGTTTGGAAAGCGACAGAAAGATTCATTTATAAACATCTTATAAAAAGTCAACGAGGGTATAAATGACTTTAACCCATAGTCTATAAAATATTAAGAATGATTTGAAATACATTTTTAAGAAACATGGATGTGGATGATAAAGAGGTCCCAGTAGATAATAACGTATAAACAACCTCGGATAATGAAGATATTGTGAAATAAACCCTTACCTTGCAATTTTCCTTGGTTGAGGGTAGGTTAACCTCCTTTATAATGGAGAAATAATTGTTAAAAAATTATACATGAATCATATACATTAATATGATGTCATATATGATCTTTTTACATTGATTTGTTAATAATATCTTAGTATTATCATCGTTTCAGGTGTTAATGGATTCGTTTTTCTTATTTTTGTTATGTGAGCCATATTTTTTATGGATGGGATGTATATTATTCATATCTAGAATGATATCATGTCTCTAAAAATTATTTTTAATCATCAAATAAAATTTATTCTTGAATGGATACGATGGGGAATGAATCTCATCACGTTCGTGGAGACGGTAATCCTTACGTACGCACGAGCGAAAATATCATTCATTTGATATTAAAATAATATATAATTGTATGGTATATAATATAAAAATAATAATTATCATGTTATATTAATTATTTACCTAAATTACACATCATTATTATATCCATACAAATAATAATGTGTTGAATACCAATTACACCACGACGTGGAGACGGTAGGCCGTACGTACGCACGTATGGTGACATGTCATTCAAAGGATGGATAGAATACTGAATATGGTTATACCATATTTATAATAACATCACAGTATATAGAATATACTGAATTTATGATTTTATAATGGAAACAAAAAAGAAAGAAGAAGTTGAAGAAGAAAGGAACTTGAAAAAGGGTGCTGAAAACATCACTTCTTCTTCGGGTTGTTATTTTTGATTTGATCAAAAGGGATCCATAGGTTGGCCTTATGACTAAAATAAGGCCTCTAGGATTAATGGAGGATAGTTTAGAGGGTATTTGGGCAGAGTTTGGACGAACCAAAAGGCATTGAAGGTATGAAGAATTGGTTAGAAGTGGTGTCCTTTTATAAGGGGGAGGAGGGGCTCTTTAGGAAAAACTTAAAGTATTAATTTATAATAAATTCAAATTCAGTTTCTAATGGATCCAAAGTATATTATTAAAAGTATAAGGTGGGGATGGCTCGAAATAATTTCATCAAATAGATTTTGGATAGGATTGGGTCACTATATTAACCTTTTCATTTATATTTAACTTTCAGTAAAATAGTTTGACATTTACCATGTCACTTTGTATTTTTATAATATATGGTTAATAAACATACTATATACTTAAAAGAGACCCCCCATTGGTCCATTACATATATAAATATCATGATATAAGTCCTTTGGCCGAACCTTATATTTTTAGGAATAGAATATCAATTAATAATATAATATTTGTTTTAAGAACTCATTTATGTCAATTTTGATACTATTTAATAATTGTTTTTTTAAATTCTTAACAACATTATTAATTCTAAATAAATTCATTTATGAAATACTAACATGTCATATTAACTAATAATATTCTTGGATAGCATCAAAACTTTCAAATTATATTTACTTTATGATTTATAATACTAATGATTTGATTCTTTCATTAATAAAGAAAATACTGCATCATTATTGTGTCATAAATATATTTCATTAATCAGTGTCTAAAAATTATAAATAAAATACCATTATGTATGAAATATTTTTAGATTTCTAATGAATATTTATAGTCTAAAATATATCATATATAACCCTATGTAAAAATTGTTTTGCTAAAAGATATATGCTTATGTCATTTTTGTATTTACTTTAACTTAATTAATATAAAGTGTCATTATCACTTACAAGTGAATCCATGGCGTCCAAAAATCAACCAAAAGATACCCATGGTCGGACATGGATTAACCAATAGGGTTAGGACATATTTTAGGGTAATTTATTATTATTATAATATTATGACTTTAACCTTATTTACCGGATTTACCCTTTAACCATGGTAAATAAAATATTTACCAAAGTAATTATTCAAAATGTATAAAAATAAAAGTTACCTATTTACACAATTTTGACCTCATGATTATAAATATGGAATCCATTTTTATAAATTCAAAACACAGAAGTGGCAGAAATTAATTTAAAATTAATTCTCACTGTCAAAACAGAAAAGTGTGTTTTTAGGAAATAATAACTATCAAAAGATTGACACTTGTTTATGTCCGGTTTAAATGTGAAATTACTTCCAATGACGAAAATTGTATTAAATGGTAAAAATATATTTGATATATACTTTTAAACCACTCAAATCCATAATTTATCACTATTAATGTTTTCGATTAAAAAAGTTGTTTTTCATTAAAATTTAGTGATTTTCACTATTCATCAAAAATTGAAAGTTTTCAGAAAAATACGAAAAATTCACCCTAAGTGAATTTTTAAATTCTGAATCCAAAAATGAAGTCCTTTTTGAAAGATAAAATGTATAAAATTTCAAAAAGTGGGTATTACTATTCATAACGACAAGTTTGATTGGTTGTGGTGTGTGTTAGAACTCGAAGTTGCACACAACACACGCTACTGTATTATTCAAAGAGAATTGTATGGTGGAAGCATGGGGTGTTACAATAGTAAATTGTATAGCTCTTGCCGGGTTCTGAAAAAACTAATATCGATTCTAAATTCAACCTCCCTTTCAGCTCTTGAAAGGCTGACTCACAAGAATCTGTCCATAGGTACTTTGCACTCTTCTTAGTCAGGCCCATCAATGGCACTGCTAAATAGGAAAAGTCTTTTATGAAATGCCTGTAGTATCCAACCAACCTTCGAAAACTCCATACCTCAAATATGTTCTTTAGATGCTCCCAGGAAACTAATTCTCCCACTTTATCTGGGTCTACTGATACACTTATCTCTGAGATAACATGACCTAAGAAGTGAATCTGGTCCATCCAAAAGTGGCTTTTTGAGAGCTTAGCATATAACTTATTAACTCTCAGTGTACTCAAAACGATCTAAAGATGGGTAACATGGTCGTGTCGAGTGTGAGAGTACACCAAGAGATCATCCATAAAGAATACCACAAAATAATCCAAGTACGGATGGAACACTCAGTTCATCAGTTCCATGAAAACAGTAGTCATGTTCATGAGACCGAACAACATAACCACAAACTTGTATAGACCATACTTGATTGGAAAGGTTGTAAGAGGAATATCATATGGTCTAACATGCAACTGATGATAATTGGATCTCAAGTCAATCTTCGAGAACACCCAGGCTCCTCCAATCTCGTGAAAGAGATCATCAATCCTTGGAAAGGGATATCGGTTCCTGGCTATCAACTGGTTCAGCTTCTGATAATCCACACAAAGTTAGAGGGTACCGTATGCCTTATTTTCAAACAAGACAGGCGAACCCCAAGGGGAAGTACTGGGTCGGATGAAACCCTTTATCTGTAACTCCTCCAACTACTTCTTGAGCTCCTATAACTCTGGTGTTGCCATTCTGTAAGGAGGAATGGACACAGGTGACGCTCCTAGAATGAGATCAAGAGAAAATTCTACCTCTCACTCTGGAGGTAAACCTGGAAAGTCCACTGGAAAGGAATCCGTGAAGTGTTCCACCACCGGAGGAAAGTCCATTTTTGAAGTCCCTTGGTCATCCAGATATTGACTAGAAATCTGGGTTGTAACTCCTCCTAACCCATGATGCTCGAGTCTTTCTCTTCTTGCCTAGACATTCCATTCAGCCTTATGGAGAAACTATTTTCCCTCTGGCGATGGAAAACTCCCCCTATGGTGATAGCAATCGACAACATATTTGAAGGGAACCAACCATTCCACTCTGAGAATGTCATCATAGCCCATCATCTCTAAGACATAGAGGTCCCAAAAAAAGTTACACCCACCAATCTCAAGAGGTTACTCCTTGAATTAACGTACACTTGTCATTATTGTCCCCAACAGAGTTTCTAACATCAAGACAAAAGCATAAGTAAAGATACCGAGCCCAAGGATCTCCACAATAGCAACAAATATAAAGATAGGGAAGAATCTGTATCGAAAAGAGTAGAAGATAAAACTAAAGCAACTAGAATCTTACCTCAAACTGCAGAGGGTCCAGGATCCAGATTCTATTGGGCCTACTCCACTACAAAAGTCTGACATGCACCATGGCCCTGTGACCCTGCATGACCACCCTGAACTGATCCACCCTGTAGTCATTGAATTCCTGGAGACTGACTACCACAATTGGGACCTCCACCTCGGCCTGAACGGCCAGAAGAACTCCATTTCCTCGACCAGTCAGAAACAGGTGGTGCTTCTCCCGAACAAGGAGTCATAGCAGAACCCTTGTCACCAGCTGATGCTGAGAAGATCTGACGGAAGCACTGAAGATGACCCATCTTTCCGCATGATTGGCACTCCACAGGGTCTCTAGGGAAATGTAGCCTCGTATTCCTATTCTTATCGCATTGGTAGCACACCACCTGGCTACCAGAAGACGTCTCTCGCCTCCTCAGATCCCCACGTGTAGACCCCCTACAGTTCTTCCTACTGTCTGTAGGATGGATACCAACTCCGGATGTCAAGACACCCTAGCTCACAACTCCAGAATCCCTCAGATTTTGCTCCATGATCAGTGCTTGGTTGACTATAGAAGTTATGGAAGTCATCCTAAAGATGTTCACCTGAGATCAGATATTGTGCCTCAGGCCATCCTCAAACTTTCTTTCCAGGAATAACTCATAACCTCTTGGAATAGTAATAAAGCATTGTAGCTCTATCAAAGGAGATGAATACTCCATAACTGATAGAGTACCCTACTCTAGACTCATGAACTCTTAGGCTCTATTGTCCCTTAAAGTCTCCAGATAAAAGTAGTCATAGAAGGAATGCTGGAACTCATGTCAGGCCATAACTTGCTGGCATACCGCCTATGAGATCACATCCCACCATCTCTTGCCGGAGTCCCGAAGCATATATGTTGTAAGATTCACCCTTTTTCTGGAGGCATCTTCAGATGATTAAAGATAGAAATCATGGCTTACAGCCATGACTCTGCCTCATGTGGTCCTCCCTCCCCTAAGAAAGTGGGAGGATGCTGCTTCTGAAAGACCCACATCAAGTCTGCCACAGACAGGTCAGGATGCGGCACTCCCTAAAAGGTCTACATGAACCTCATAAATCCCTCTCAGAACTGTGCATCAGCACCTATGTCCGGAATGACGACTGGTGCCAATACCGGCACAACTGGAGGATCTTTTGGAAGTCCTTGACCAGCCAAGTCTGGTGTCTGATCATTGCATTGTAACTAGCGTACAACCAGAGGACTTCATGGTGGCATGAATCTGCAAGGTCAAGTGCACACCTTAGATCAAGATTATAAAATACTGAAATCTAGAATCATAAGAAGGGAACATAATAAAGAAATAATTTAAGTTTAAAAAAACACAAATACACAACGTGTATGTCCACTACATGGTGTTTACTTGAATCATCTTCCCCTGGTCAAGTTCTTTTGCACAGCTAAGCCACACAGTTCTCCTAAAATAAGAATACACGACATGTTAGTTCCAGACACGGCGTATACTAGACGAACTTCACCGACCCGTGTTGTTAACTACACGACTGATTACACGGCTCACTCTACACAGCATGTTTTAGATAGACACGGTGTATACTTAAAGGATTTCATCGACCCGTGTTGTTAGTTACGTGGATGGATTCTAGGATTACACTACACAGCGTGTTCAAAGCTAGCACGACGTGTATAAACTATGCTTTATCCACCCGTGTCGTTAGTCACATGGGTAGACACATGTCTTAAACACATGGCATGTACATCCGGTACACGGCATGTCCCACCCTGATTTTTCCCAATCCCGTGTCTCTGTCCACACAGTCAACGACACGGTTAGAGACTACATGGAATGTACATACAGTACACGATGTGTACATAAGAAAAACAGTTCCTTCCCAAAAAGAAGAACACATGGCGTGTATTTATCACTACACGATGTGTATTCTGGGTTTTTTCTGGATAGTAAGCCTCAGAATCTACTCTAGAGCCCAAAAAAACACTGAAATGAACATTAAAGTGCAAAATTCTGATCTGTGAGGGACCATAATCCCTGTGAATCAAAGCGTGTCATCTTATACATGTCATATACAATAAAAACAAGGCAATGATCCACCAAATTCTGATCCATGAGGGCCTATAACACCTCAA
This sequence comes from Viscum album, assembly GCA_963277665.1. Taxonomy (NCBI): domain Eukaryota; kingdom Viridiplantae; phylum Streptophyta; class Magnoliopsida; order Santalales; family Viscaceae; genus Viscum; species Viscum album. Next base: position 785,643,704 of record OY728128.1, on the reverse strand, counting down.
GAACAAAAGTTTGGCTTTCATTCAAATAGAAACTTTATTCAATACAATAACCAATGAAACAACAGGTATTTATCAAGGCATCTATTACAGGAGCATTCATATCTAGTACAACACCTATCACAACAATATGCAATCACTAATGCACCCTAAATGGCATGGAAAGAATGCAGGACATGTGATTTCTAACAAGTTCTTATATGATGCATGAGATGGAATACCCTCATTTCATCTGGTTGCAACAGAATTAGAACCTTAAAAATATCAACATTAATAGCACACAACATGTGAATCATCCAACTCTGAAAATAAAATCAACTGTAATAATTTGTAAACCAGAAAAAATTGCTATATGAGGTAAATTGGATTTTCCCTGTACATGGGTTAGCTACTCCCAGACACAGCTCATTACCAAGTACCTATTTCTTCCTATCCTGGATAAAGGCTCCAAACACTAATTCAATAAGATAGAATTCTTCTGATACCTATTTGTAACATCCTGGTTCCGTAAGTTGCCTAGAGGTGCCCCATACTCAGTTGGTCACATGGCCTCAAGTGAATTTCCGCGAATGACAGAGGAAACCGAATAGCAGTGAGGGACTTGGGTGTTATAGTGGGGAAATTATGCCCTCTTTGGAAGAGTTACATAGCAGAAGTAAAATAGATAGAAATAGCAGAAGCAGTAATAATGTCATACAAAAGTAAACAGTGGAAGGATGAAGAAATAAACTGGAGCACATATATAATGATGCATGATAAATATGTTTAGGAAAGAATCCAAACACATCACAATGCTGAAATACATTACTAAACCAAATTACAAAAAAAAAACAAATCCTCAGCATCACAAGCATGATCTTGGTCCCATGCTCTCCAGCTCTAAACAGTCAAGTACCCGAAGTAGAAGGGTGCTTGCCCTTATCTATATCTATAGAAATATAGTGTATTTGGGCCCAAAATCATAGCTCAAATAGGGTGTGATACTAAATCCCAATAGGCAACCACCCAAAGACCCATGCCTTATAGTCAGTGAATATATATGGCAGGAAACAAGAAAAAATAAGTAGTAAACAAGGAAGTACTAAAAAGTAAACAATCCAATTGTTTTAATGCATTCAATTTCATACCTCAAGAAAGAAGCTAAAAAACCCAGATAACCCTATGGGAATTCCTCACAGCCTATCCCCTCTGATTCAACTAAGAAAATACAAGAAACCCTCTGGTAAGTACACACAGTCTATCCCCTACGGTTCAACTTAAGAACAGACTCTCTGAGGAATCACTCACCGTCAATTACCCATATAGTCTTTTGTCGGTAAATAATAGGCACTCTGAGGAAGTAATCAACATCCAATTCCCCCTATCTCCCATATAGAGGAATGAGAGACACTCTAAGGGATCACTTACATCCATCCCCCCTATGGTCTCGCAATGTAAAAGTAAACAGACACTCTGGAGAAGACCTCAATATCCATTCTCCCTATAGTCTACTACACCAGGTTCCCATAGCCCTATGTAAGTCAATAGTGTACAATGATACATGACAGCCAAAATAAACCTCAAGAACTACTTGGATAAACAATCTACAACATATCACAACATGTCAGATAATAATCACTCCATCCTAACAATACTAGGCATGGAAATCAAAGCAACATCCTAACTGGAAAAGCTAGAACAAACGGTCAAAATAAGAAAACATGGGGAAAACATCCATATCATAGCAAATATTACACTATTCTCAACAATTAACCTCTATCCAATAAAACTAGGCATAGCATGCAATTAAAAGGGCTAAAACTATAAACACACAATAACCTGTTCAAGGGTATCAGGCACTTTTGCACATATAAATCAAATACTATCTATGGAAAGTCACAAAAAACCTACCTCGGCATTGGTAGATTGATATACATGAACCTCAGGCCTTGAATCTCCTTATAATGTCATAGATCTACAAAAATTCTTAAAACGCTCAACTGAGGATAATTCTTGAAAGAAGAGAAATCAGGAAACGATGCTCTAAAAGAAGGAAGACCTCACCGTGGCAATTCCAACTCAGTCGATGATGGTCAAATCAGAGAATGTATAGATATTCTAGGGATATGAGAAGCTCTGCGGTCGTACGGATGCTCTCGGATGAGACAGGTGGATAAGAAGAACATTCTACCCATTAGATGCGACCCCGGTCCATTTCATGAAAAAAAGTACCCAGCGTGTACTTTTGAAGTACACAACGTGTACTTGCCTTAACCAGCCCCCACATTAGGCGGTTTCCAAGTCACCACACATGTCCATGTACTCAGCCGTTACATGGGTAGTACACGGTCACCCGCGACAACTGAGTACACGACTTGTAATTATAAGTACACAGCGTGTACTCCTGAAATTTCCAAGAACTCCTCTTTTCCTCAAAAACGACAAGAAAAGAAAAACATACCTAAAGGAAGATCCAGGATCTCACAAAAATATAATGAAATTATAATATTTTATATAATTAAATTTTATTATTATTATGGAATAAATATTTTCTACCTTTTATCCATCCTTTGGGAAATGAAATCTTCACTTGTGCATATTTGTGAACTATCACATCCACAAAGGGATGTGATTAATTTTTCATTTCTGAATCATATAATTGATTTTAAGGATGGATTAAATGAATAAATATGATATTTATTATATGATTAAGATTCTATATAATTAATGATTCATATTATTTATTTCCTTTTCATCCATTGGAAAAATATAAACGTCACTCATGTGTATGTGCATACTAATTCCTCTATGAATGACATACCAACATACAAGGATAGAGTTAAAATTATATTTAATATATAAAAATAAAAATATAACATGTTTAATATTTTCTAAATGATGCATTAATGATCCATTTGACCATGGTTAATGCACTAAACCTCTTTCTGAGACAATGAACCAAACAACCTCAAAACATCCAACATAATATTAGTAAATTTAATAACTAAATAGAACTTATTAATAAATGAAATAAAATTAATAATGAAAATGGAATTAACATTAAAAATTTTCATTATTGAGATAATAATTAATATATGTTTATTATTTAGGAAATTATTAGTCAAACAATGTGAGTCGGGACTCAAGGTAATGAATTTTTTGTATCAATTTCATTTTATTGAGACTTGCACTACTTTCACCTCATATTTTATTTTTTTGGTGTAAAAACTACTTTATGGATTTAATTTATCATCCATTTATTTAAATTAAAGTGGTTTAAAAATCCATTTCAATTTATTTCATTCAGTGTTCTTTTTTTCAAAAGTTAAAAAGCGGTAAGGGTTTTTTCTTTAAAACACTGTTTTAGATATTTAAAACTCTTATTCATACATATCCACATTCATTTAAATGTTTAAGGAATTTTTTCATTTATACATTATTAATTTTTAAATTTAATTTTAATCTACTATTAATTTTTTTTAAAAGGATAAAAATGGAATCCTTTTTAACATTTTCCATATGGGTTACTTTTGACTCTTTTTACAAAAGTAAAAAAAGAATGTTTTTTAATGTTTACCGAATGATCTTCTTTTCCTTTCATCATATCAATTATTCAATATCAAGATTAATTTTTATTTTAATTTTTTTTAAATAATATTATTATATCATTATTATAGTAATTTTAGTTTTTTTAATTTTTTCAAAATAAAACAATATATCTTCTCATTTTTATGAGATAAATGAAAGTTGATCTTATTAATTGATAAAATGTCAATTTTATGAGTCTTATTATATAAATGTAATATTTTATGTGTTTTATTCATGATATAAAACTTTTAAATTTTATATTATGATAGTTAGGTCTAATATATACCTTCAATGCATTGGGTAAAATATGTTCCTCATAAGAGACATATGGAATTAATGGTGAAGGTTATTTCTTTGTAATTTTTATAATAAGGGTTACTATAATGATGATGTATTGATATACCTGCATGGGTTTTCAATGATTTTATAATATTTTTTAATAGAATTATTTTTATTTCATGAGGAAATTAAATGGGTTTATGAATGGTTTTGACCTTCTAAAAGAAAACAGTTTTTTTCAAGGAAAGGGTTTCCATGAGTTATTATGTTTCCTCAATAAACCATCATTGTTAGGATTTTTACTTTATCCTTTATATTAATGTTTTTTGAAAAAATTAGGATTTTAAATTAACTTAAATATTAAGGAAATTATTATTTGAGATTGAATTTTGTTTTATAAAAGTTAAATCTCCCTTATAAATTATCATGTTTTTAAAATAGACAAACGAGTATCCTTTCTTTTTATATCCCTTACCAAGATTTTTTTTCTCATCTCATATTTTTTATTGGATGTAAGGATTTTTAGAAATTATAGAAAGGTAAATTGTTACATTTATTTATTGAAGAAAAAATGTCATGAATAAAATAGGAGTGTAAACATAAGAACCCATTTTGTGGAAAAAATATAGACTTTGTGGAAATGACCACATTGTTATGAATTTTTTTAATAATTCTCTAAAACTATAAATAAAGGAGATTATATAAATTTTATAAATTGAAACCCTTATTATAAATCATGTAATCATAGGTTATTTTTATTATAGTTTTCCATACAATAGGATACCATGTAAAGCTAAGAATGTCTTATCATTCACAAATGGATGAATTGATAGAGCAGGTGATCTACATTCATAAGGATATGATTCATTCTTATGTATTTTATTTTATAGGCTCTTTGGATACCCATACAAAATTTGTTGACTTTTGTTATAATAATAGTTACTATTATTCCATTTCAATGGATCCTTTTGATGATCTATATGGTCAGTCGTACCCATTTCCCCTATATTGGACTGAGGTGGGTATGACATATCTAGTAGGACAAAAAATAATTTAAGATATGTCGACATCTCGGTAAGAAAGGGAAGCTGGAATTGTGGTATGCATGACCCTTTATGATAATTAAGAGGATTAGAAAGGTTGTTTATTGGTTCTAAGTACATATTTAGTTGACATTGATTCATAATATCTTCTATGTCTCTTAGTTGAAGAAGTATCATCATGATCCCTCCCATATATTGAAGTTGTAAGAGATAAAGATAGATCTAGGTATCCCAATGTATTGAAAATTGACTCAGATTATTAAATCATAGGATAAAGTGGAATATGGGAAACAAATTCCAACGGTTTGGGTTTTAAGGAATAATGGGGTTGATTATCATATGATTTGTGAGACAAAATCTCTTATAAGGAAGTAATGTCCTCACATATTCATTGAACTTTCATATTCAAGTTGAATTTTTGGGGGCTGAATGTAATATATTAGGGAGAATTGTCCCACCTGTCATGACCCGTCCTTGGGGCTCATGCCGTGACTAACCCCAAGCCTGCCTCCCATAGGCCAGGGGCTGGTGACTAGCACCAAGGTGTAAATCCCGACAAAAAGGGGAAGGCATTTCTTTTGTAAAGTAAACAAACACCACAGAGTAAGCAAGAAGAAGTAAACACTAAGTAAAACTGGGTACAAAAGTATGTGAGGAATGTAAATTGGCCAAAATACAAACCCAAACTGAAATTAATGTACAACTGGAAAGAAAGTACAGAAACTGAAAAGTAAAGCTGCAATGTCGTGCCATCCACAGGAAGTCCCATCGGAAGGGTGGGTACAGATAGCCTCATCAAATCCACGGGTCCAGTCGTCTGATCCATGTATGTCTCGCCCAGTGGTCCACCTCCAGGTACCGACTTTCTCCACAAGCCTCCACCATGATCAGCGTTGTCCGTCGTCTGCATCCAACACAACATAGTGCAGGCATAGCCCGTGCAGGGGTGAGTATAAGCTACTCAGTAGGGACCCCGAGACCCCCGTAGGTCTCCCAGAATCACGATGTAACAACCAACACTACTTAGGTATATGCCCATACATATACCTAAGTCAAAAATTCTAGTTCGGCTCCAGCATCCGATCCCAAGTTCGATCACATCCACACAGGATATCACAACACAATCCACATAGGATAGCAAGTCAACCATATCGAAGATAATGATTGAAAGTTAAGACTCAGCTCATATAGGTATATTTCTTCGTAGGATGATAGAGATGATCAGATGTATACACTGATTCATCTAAGCCATCGGACCCACAAAAGATCGATAGGTACTAACCCCCGCAATAACCCACAAAGGATCGATTGGTACTAACACCCGCAATGACCCACACAGGATCTGACCCACACAGGATCGGTATGCGCTCGCCCACATAGGACCGCTGAGCGCTGACCCACACAGGATCTGATCCACACAGGATCAGTAGACACTAACCCACAGTGGATCGCTGGGTGTTTTAGTTGTCACTATTGAACCCACGGAGGATTCTCATAAAGTCTTCATCATCGTCGTAGTCGCAGCCAGCTCTAGTGTTCCCGCACACAGCAAGCTCATTTCGGGATGGTTTGCTCCACGAGCCGAGGGGATGATATATCAACTAACATAATGTCCAGAGTTGATGTATCCCAAAGTTCCGTATCGTCAATAGGAACTCAACGTGACAAACGACACGTCAATCGGACGCCCAGTTTGAGAGTTATTGGTTTTTTCGTCCTAGGGGCCAAGTTGGTTTTTAAGTCAAAACCAAACCGACTGTACTCCAACTACGTCCAAACCTCGAGTGGAGTAATCAAAAAGGTCCGTCTCACTAATAGGAAAACCATAAAAGTCGACGTCACATCAATCGGATGTACGGAGCTCAAGTTATAAGCGTTTTCGCTCCGAGGGCCCGGTTGGTTTCGTGTACGAACCAACCCAGCTGAATCCAAAGTTCTCTGAAACCTTGAGTGTAATATACTAAAACGACCGTCTCGATCCAAGGATCACATCTCAGCTAACGGTGCATCGATCAGAGATCTGCATCCCATGTTATGGGAAAAGACCGATAGAGGTCCGGAAATAGGGGTTCGGGCCCGGTCCGACCCGACACGATACCCTCTAGGTCGGCCCGAACCGGGGCGACCCGACCTGGGTCCGGGTCCGGTCCAATAGGGAGAGTCCCGGCCCGATGGGAGTGGCCCGGCTCTGCCGGCGCGGCTCGGCCAGGCCTGGGTGCGGCCCGTCCCGCCATGGCGCGCTCGGCCTGGCCAGCGTGGCCAGGCAGCTCGGCCGTAACGGCCGAGCGGAAGGGGGGGGGGGCACTGCCCCCCTATTTATCAAACCACGGCCCCCATGTGGGGGGGGGGGGGGGGGGGCGCTCCTTCAGTCGGTCGGGGGTTTTGACCCCCGGTTCCTCGTTCGGCCGGCTCGGCTGGCCGGCCGTGCTGCTGCCGTGGGACCCCGCGGTCCCGCCCTCCTACTCCGGCCGCCGCTCCGTGCACCGCTGCGGCCAAAGGCCGCGGCCTTGGTCCGACCGGCGTGGGGCGACGGCGCCGCGCCCCTCCACCACGGCCCTGCTCCGGCCGCGGTGTCTTCGTGGTTCCCCGGCGCAGTGCGACGGCGCCGCGCCCCTTTGTCGCGGTTCTCTTTTTTCCGCGCAGTGCGACGACACCACACCATCTTCGTTCCAATCCACAATGAAGGACATAAATAATAAGGAAGGGGGGTCGGCCGTGTTTGTGTGGTCCGGCCCCCTCCCGTTAATCGATAGCATACAGCTAAAAGTTAATCGATGAATGCCCCAAAATTATTCACGACATAAAACCAAACCCCTACTTCGAAGAAATGGTTGAACGAAGGTTCGTCGTGGAATTGAACGTAGCGAAAGAAGGCGTCGCAGAAGGAGGATCGTCAGCATCGTAGAGAAAAGATTTTTCAGCGTCGCGTCATCGATCTTCGGGGATGGCGTCTCTCACTAGCTGTGGAGAGGGAAGAAGACGGTATGACGAACTCCCCTTTGCGGTGACAGAGTTCTTCGTCGAAGGCTCGGTGTTCTTCGCATTCTTCGTCGTGGAAGAAGAACTACAAGACTTAGAGAAAATCCTCTCCAAAATCCTCTCGCACAACCAAAACAACACTAATAAAATATGTGTTGCCTTATTTTATTACTCACGCCAAATGTGTTGAAATTCAAAATTGAATCATTCAATTAATTGAATTAATTGAAAAGTTTAAACCGCCCAATTAAATAGGCGTTTAATATTTAGATAAACGCAAGAGTTGACTTCATTTAATGGGGGTGCGGGTGCGTTACATAATTAAAAGAGGGGGTTTGAGGAAGTTGAATAGGTGGGGCTCGTGTGGGCCCCACCCCAAAAATATCCTACCTAGTGGAGTAGGATATAGTGGGTCCCACTCCAACCACTTAGCTTAGGTTTAAATAAAATAAAATTGGTTGCACCATTTTATTTTATTCCTTTACTTAACCCAAATTTTTAAAACCACACCCGAGAAAACGCAACTCTAGAAAAGGTGTTCCTAAGCAATTACCAGCGCTGCGATTCCATCGGTGTCCTTGGATTTTGATTCCGAGCACCGGTTCAAAAGTTAGGGAAACCCTTCTTGTTCGTTCACTGAACGTACCCGAGCTAAACTTCGGAAAATGATTCCGGGCACACCGGGCCTCGGAATCAGGTGCTGTCAGAAACTGCGTTCTTGTAAAATATAAATGAAAATTAAGAAAAAAAATTCCCTTGAATTTTTACGGGTTATTACATTACTCCCACCTCAGGGCTTTACATCCCTGAAAAGATACATCATAAACTAGGGAAACAAATGTGGGTACTGAGCACGCATCTGAGCCTCCCACTCCCAAGTGCTCTCATGGAGGTTCTCGTGCTGCCATCTGATGCACATTAGAGGTATCGAATGTCCACGTAGGACCCGCTCCGGTCGATCCTTGATCTCCTCCGGGACCTCCTCAAAAGTCGCCCCATCGTCAATGTCCAACTCCCCATGGTCGATGATATGCGTCGGGTCATGCACGTATCTCCTCAGCTGAGATACTTGGAAGACGTTGTGCACCCGGTGCAACTGAGGTGGTAGAGCTAGGCAATAAGCCACCTAGCCTATCCTGCTGAGGACCTGGAATGGTCCGATGAAGCGCGGAGATAACTTGCCGCCCTGGCCAAATCTCCGTAATCCACGTCGATGTGAGACCCGCAAGAAGACGTGGTCTCCATCCTCGAACTCTAGTGCTCTCCGCCTCCTGTCAGCATAAGACTTATATCGGCTCTAAGCTATCCTCAACCGCTCATGGATGACCTGGACCTTCTCTGTCATGGCCTGGACCATCTCCGGTCCCACAAGTGCTGACTCCCTAGGGTCTGTCCAGCATAGGGGTGATATGCAAGGTCGGCCATACTATTCATCGTATGGTGCCATCCCGATGGTGGAGTGGTAACTGTTGTTGTACGCGAACTCCACCAAGGGTAGGTGGTCCTCCCAACTGCGACCAAAGTCGAGGACACATGCACGGAACATGTCCTCGAGAGTCTGAATGGTCCTCTCCGTCTGAACATCCGTCTGAAGTTGAAAGGCGGTGTTCAGACGTAGTTGTGTCCCGAATGCATCCTACAACCACTTCCAATGCCGGGAAGTAAAGCGAGCATCTCGATCGAAGATGATAAATGATGGCACACCATGAAGCCGTATAATCTCCTGAACGTAGAGATGTCCCAGGCTCTCAACTGAGCCCTGCTCTCCGATGGGTAAGAAGTGGGCCGACCTGGTGAGTCGGTCAACAATCACCCAAATGGAGTCGTGACCTCTGGAAGTACGTTGAAGTCTAGTTACGAAATCCATAGATATCACATCCCACTTCCACTCCGGGACCTCCAAGGGTTGTACCAATCCTACTGGTACCTGATTCTCTACCTTCACCTGCTGGAAGGTCAGGCATCAAGAAATGAACTCTGCCACTTCCTTTTTCATACCCGGCCACCGATGATGTCGTCTGAGATCCTGGTACATCTTCGCCACTCCTGGATGTATTGTTAAAGGGTTAGTGTTAAACTCTCTCATATCCTCCTCTTGTAAAGAAACTGGTACCATGGTACGTCCTCTGTAAAGGACGACGTGCTCTCCTCCTACAGAGAATCCATCAGGTGCTTGTCCTGAGGATATCTGCACTCACCGCGTCTCACAGTCAGTGTCCCATGCTGTGCCTCTCTGACCCGCTGCATTAGTGGAGGAGTGATTGTAGAAAGGCTGCCCTATCACTATCCACGAAGGATATCTCCAAAGCGGCTAGCTGCTCTGTCGCCACCCAAAGTAGTTGAATGACCGTCCTCCTACTGAGAGCATCGGCTACTACGTTCCCCTTTCTAGGAGTATAGAATATCTCAAAATCATAGTCCTGGAGGAACTCGATCCATCGCCGCTATCTCAGGTTTAGGTCCTTCTACGAGAAGATTTACCTGAGACTCTGGTGGTCAGAGTAGACCGTAAAGCGTTCTCCCATCAGATAGTGTCGCCACATCTTCAGAGCGAATACCACTGCTGCTAACTCCAGGTCATGGGTACCGTAGTTCTTCTCATGCTTCCTCAACTAACATGATCCATAGGCAATCACGGCCCGTTCCTGCATCAGGAAACATCCGATTCCGGTTCCTGATGCATCGCAGTAGCCTACATACCCTACTCCTTCCTCCGGTAGCCTCAAGATAGGCGCACTGGTCAATATCTATCTCAGCTCTTGGATGCTCTGCTGACATCTGTCTGAACATAAAAAGGGTTTCCCCTTCTTCGTCAAAGCTGAGAGTGGTTCCACAACTCTGGAAAAGTCTGGCACAAATCTCTGGTAGTACCCAGCTAGCCCCAAGAAACTCCGCACCTCCGTCACGCTCCTGGGTGGCTCCCAAGCTAGAACTGACTCAATCTTCATAGGATCCACTAAAAATCCCGCCTCAGAGATGACGTGTCCCAAGAAGTGGACCTCACGTATCAAGAACTGATACTTAGAGAGCTTGCCATAAATCTGGTGTTCTCGGAGTGTGTCTAGTACAACCTGAAAGTGATAGGTCTGCTCCTCCCGAGTGGTTGAGTATATCAAAATGTATTCAATGAAGACCATGACAAATCGATCGAGGTATGGCTAAAAGATCCTGTTCATGAGGCTTATGAACACTGCTAGATCATTCGTTATGCCGAATGGAATAACCAAGAACTCATTGTGGCCATACCGACATCTGAAGGCCGTCTTCTGCACGTCCTCATCCCGAACTCTGGGCTGATGATATCCTGAGCTGAGGTCTATTTTCGAGAACCACCATGCTCCCTTGAGTTGATCGAAGTGGTTGTCAATCCATGATAGCGGATATTTGTTCCTTACGGTCACCTGGTTCAGGAGACGATAGTCGACACACAGTCGCATGCTCCCGTCCGCCTTCTTGGTGAACAATATCGAGGAAGCCCAGGGTGAAACACTGGGTCGGATGAATCCCTTGCCCTACAAGTCCTCCAGCTATACCCGTAGCTCTCGAAGCTTGGCGGGAGCCATCCGATATGCTTGGGTGGATATCGGGGCTATCCCAGGGTACAGTTCAATATAAAATTCTACCTCTCTGTGAGGAGGTAGTCCTGGAACGTCATCAGGAAAAACGTCCACATACTGATCCACCACTGCAGGTAAGCTCAGACTCCGCACATAAACTTCTCCTAGGATGAGGCTAGCCAACTGATGAGTGATGGGCTAGCCTCTCCTCTGCATTAGTGCATCCTACGCTGCAAAGGTTCCCTTCTTGTCGGTGAAGGTAAACCTGCTCCCGTCGGTGCGAACACATCGCACCTTGCGCCTAATACAGTCGATCTAAGCATGGACTGTAGATAACCAATCCATTCCCAAGATGACATCGTAATGTCTCGACGCCGCTACACGAAGATCCCAGCCAAAGATCTCACCTCCTAGAGTAATCTCACACTGTCGGCACCCGTGCGTAATCATTGAGTTTGCTCCCGTAGGAGTCCCTAGCCGTAAGTATCGAGCCAATGGCTCCGTCGGAATCTCAGACCTCCGAACAAGTGCAGTGGCAATGAAATAATGACTCGCTCTTATGTCTATAAGAACTACAGAAAGGGAGGAATAGACACAGATAGTACCTCGAATCATCTCGGGCGTGCCATGGTAGTAGGCCTCTACTGCCTGAAGCTGTGCCTGTCTCTGCCCGCCAGCTCCTTGTGGTCGTGGTGGATCTCCTAATGGTGGTGGTGGTAGAGCCTCAAAGCGTCTCCCACCAACTGATGCTCGGCCAACTCCTCTGCCTCATCTGCGTGCTCTCTGCGGTCCACCACGGTCGACCCTCTGCCTCTTCCTGGGTGGTCTGTCAACCGTCTGCTGCTCCTCCGCACGGTGGGTTGGGCATTCACGAGCCATGTGGCCCTACCCGCCGCATGCATAGCACTGTCTGCCTCTCGAAAGACCGGCTCTCCGTTGTGTGCCCCGCACCTCTGAGCCAGTGTCCTAAGGTCATCCTCCTGAGGGTCTGGTCCTCCTAGACCCATGTGTCATCCGTCGACTGCCAGCTGCAGAAGACTCTGCTACGTGCCGCCCTGCGGTAGGTCTCACAGCTGATGTAGGCTCAGTAAGAAATCTCTCGATGAGAAGGTCTCTCTCCAGTACCCATTCCTATGTAGAAATGTTGAGGGAGATTAGCGATTCCCTAATCTCATGCCTCAATCCCTGCTCAAAGGTCCAGGCCCGAAAGAATGGGTCTCGTACCATGTTTGTCGAATTGTGCGAGAGATCGGTAAATCTCACCGAGTACTGGGCGACAGACAAGCTACCCTGCCCCAGCTATAGTAGCTCTTAGATGAACACCGCACAGAGGATGGCTGGGTTAAACTTAGACCGGAAGAGGCTCTTAAAGTCCGTCCAGAGTAGAGATGCCTCGTCATGCACCTGGAGAATCAAGCTCCACCATCTGCCCACCGCCGCGTGCAGGAGACTCGCTGCAAGGATCACCATGAGGTCTGTTGGTGTCCCTACCAATTGGAAAACTCATACAACTGCCTCCAGCCAATCCTCGGCTTCCTGAGGGTCCGTCTCCCCGCGGAACCTGGGCGGTCTATGGCACTGAAACTCGTTTAGTGCACCAAGGGGACGTGCACTCTTAGCGGCTGGGGCTGGTAGCATCGGTGGCTCGATGGGTAGTGGTACCGCCGGTGCCTCTGCAGTAATAGGGCCCTGCACCGAGGCCTCGTCGCTCGGTGGGCTATCGTCACATACAAAACTCAGAACCCTAGCTGGCTGTCATCGTGGGGACATCCTGAAAAGAGACAGGTGCACCACGGTCAATACAATATACCTGGTGAGCTGACACAAAGTAATCACAAAGAAAACTTGAAACACAAATGCAATCTATGTTTTCATGCACTAAGTCAGAAATCAAAAGTCAGGGTCCTGGTGTATGGATACGTCAGCCGCCACACCGACACTGGACTCCCTAGACTGATAACCACACTTAATACTCTTAACACTATTGCTTCACATAGAAAAAGATCAGAGTCCTTATTTCTGCGGTAGAACCAAACTCCTCTGATACCAATTTGTCACGACCCGTCCTTGGTGCTCGTGCCATGACTAACCCCAAGCCCGCATCTCATAGGCCAGGGGCTGGCGACTAGCACCAAGGCGTAAATCCTGAAAAAAAGGGGAAGGCATTTCCCTTGTAAAGTAAACAAACACCACATAGTAAGCAAGAAGAAGTAAACACTAAGTAAAAATTGGTACAAAAGTAAGTGCAGAAAGTAAATGGGCCAGAATACAAACCCAAACTGAAAGTAAAGTACAACTAGAATGAAAGTACAACAACTGAAAAGTAAAGACACAACGTCGTGCCATCCATAGGAATTCCCACCTGAAGGGTGGGTACAGATAGCCTCCTCAGCTCCACGGGTCCAGCCGGCCGCTCCGTGTATGTCCTGCCCAGTGGTCCACCTCCACGTACCGACTTCATCCACAAGCCTCCACCACGATCACCGTTGTCCATCGTCTGCATGCAACACAATGTAGTGCGGGCATAACCCGTGCAGGGGTGAGTATAAGCTACTCATTATGGACCTCGAGACCCCCGTAGGTCTCCCCAAATCCACAAAGGATGATCCAAAAAAGAAAGATACAATCACGAAGTAATAGCCAACACTACTTAGGTATATGCCCATACATATACCTAAGTCAACAATTCCAGTTCGGCTCCATCATCTGAGCCCAAGTTCGATCACGTCCACACAGGATATCACAACACAATCCACATAGGATAGCAAGTCAACCATATCGAAGATAATGATTGAAAGTTGAGACTTAGCTCACCCATGTATATTTCTTCATAGGACTATAGAGATGATCAGATGTAGCCACTGATTCATCTAAGCCATCGGGCCCATAAAGGATAGATAGGTACTAACACCCACAATGACCGACAAATGATCGATAGGTACTAACCCCCACAATGACCCACACAGGATCTGACCTACATAGGATCGGTGTGCGCTGGCCCACACAGGACCGCTGAGCGCTGACCCACATAGGATCTGATCCACACAGGATCGGTAGGCACTGACCCACAGAGGATTGCTGAGTGCTGTAGTCATCGCTGTCGAACCCACGGAGGATTTCCGTATAGTCTTAATCGTCGTCGTAGTCGCAGCCAGCTCTAGGGTTCCCGCACACAGCAAGCTCGTTTCGGGAGGGTCCGCTCTACGAGCCAAGGTGCTGATACATCAACTGACACAATGTTCAGAGTTGATGTATCCCAATGTTCTGTATCATCAACAAGAACTCAACGTGACAAACGGCGCGTCAATCAGACGCTCGGTCTAAGAGTTATTGGCTTTTTCGTCCTAGGGGCCCGGTTGGTTTTTAAGTCAAAACCAGCCCGATCATACTCCAACTGCGTCCAAACCTTGATCATAGTAATCCAAAAGGTCTGTCTCACTAATAGGAAAACTATCAAAGTCTACGGCACATTAATCGGACGTCCAGAGCTCAAGTTATAAGCGTTTTTGCTCCGAGGGCCCGATTGGTTTTGTGTACGAACAAACCCGGATGAACCAAAAGTTTTCTGAAACCTTGAGTGTAAGATTACTAAACGACTATCTCAATACAAGGATCACATTGCAGCTGACGGTGCATCGATCGGAGTTCCGCAGCCCACGTTATGGGAAAAAGACCGAAAGAGGTACGGAAATAGGGGTTCAGGCCCGGTCCGACCAGTCCCGATACCCCCTGGGTCGGCCCGAACTGGGTCGACCCGACCCGGGTCCGGGTCCGGCCCAATAGGGTGCAGCCCGGCGCGGTGGGCACGGCCTAGCCCGGCTTGGGTGTGGCGCGGCCAGGTGGCTCAGCCGTAATAGCCGAGCGGAAGGGGGGGGGGTGCGCTGCCCCCCTGTTTGTCAAACCGCAGGCCCATGGGGGGGGCTCCTTCGGCCGGCCGGGGGTTACGACCCCCGTTTCCTCGTTCAGCCGGCCCGGCTGGCCGGCCGTGCTGCTGCCGCGGGACCCCGCGGTCCCGCACTCCTGCTCTGACGCTAGCGGCCGGTAGCCGGCCTCCGCTCCCTGCTCTGTCGTGGCCAAAGGTCGTGGCCTTGGTCTGACCGACGTGGCACGACGGCACCGTGCCCCTCCTCTGTGGCCCCGCTCTAGCCCCGGTGTCTTTGTGGTTCCCCGGTGCAGCCAGACGGTGTCGCGCTCCTTTGTCGCGGTTCTCTCATTTCGGCGCGGTGCGATGACACCGCACCATCTCCGTTCCAATCAAAAACGAAGGACATCAATAATAAGGAAGGGGGGTCGGCCGTGTTTGTGTGGTCCGGGCCCCTCCCGTTAATTGATAGCATGCGGCTAAAAGTTAATCAATGAACGCCCAAAAATTATTGAAGACATAAAACCAAACCCCTACCTCGAAGAAAAGGTTGAACGAAGGTTTGTCGCGGAATTGAACGTCGTGGAAGGAGGATCGTCAGCGTCGTGGAGAAAAGATTCGTCAGCGTCGCGTCGTCGATCTCCGAGTATGGCGTCTCTCACCAACTGCGGAGAGGGAAGAAGATGGTACGAAGAACTACCCTTTACAGTGACGGAGTTCTTCATCAAAGTCTCGGCGTTCTTTGCGTTCTTCACCGTGGAAGAAGAACTTCAAGACTACGAGTAAATCCTCTCCAAAATCCTCTCTCACAACCAAAACAACACTAATAAAATAAGAATTGCCTTATTTAATTACTCACGCCAAACGTTTTGAAATTAAAAATTGAATCATTCAATTAATTGAATTAATTGAATTAATTTAAAAGTTTAAACCGCCCAATTAAAGAGGCCTTTAATATTTAGTTAAACACAAGAGTTGACTTCATTTAATGGGGGTGCGGGTGCGTTACCTAATTAAAAGTGGGGGTTTGAGGAAGTTGAATAGGTGGGGATCGTGTGGGCCCCACCCCACAAATATCCTACATAGTGGAGTAGGATATAGTGGGTCCCACTCGAACCACTTAGCTTAGGTTTAAATAAAATAAAATTGGTTGCACCATTTTATTTTATTCCTTTACTTAACCCAAAATTTTAAAACCACACCCGAGAATATGCAACTCCTGAAAAGGTGTTCCTAAGCAATTACTAGCGCTGTAATTCCATCAGTGTCCTCGGATTTCGATTCCAAGCACCGGTTCAAAATTTAGGGAAAACCCGCTCGTTCGTTCACTGAATGTACCTGAGCTAAACTTCGGAAAATGATTTCGGGCACACCGGGCCTCAGAATCAGGTTTCATCAAAAACTGCGTTCTTGTAAAATCCAAAAGAAAATTAAGAAAACAATTTCCCTTGAATTTTTACGGGTCTTTACAACACCCATGGTTTCATTTTCAAGTATGAATCTATTATTTATAGATTTTATTCCTTTTTTAATTCATTTCTGGGTCAATGCTTATTGGAAATTTTAAAAAAAATAGGAATTTATTACTATCACATGATTTATTCATGGTTAGTACAATCCATGTGACAAAATCATAGAGGTATTATAGTAAATTTTATATGTTCTCTCAAAGTTCATTCAAGGTATAAAAAACTATTAGGACAAACAATATTGTACCCCATATGTGTGCCCAATTAAATGATTAAAATCAGATCATGGTTTGGTAAAGAATTTGTAAAGACATAGAAATCTGTCTAGTTTCATTAAAAATGTGATTTTGTTTATTTTTTCCTACTCATTATAACTCTCCCAAGCCTCTCCTCTCTCTCCCCATTAGAACTCCCAATTCCTCCTATTTTTTAATCTTGTATCCTACCTCCCTCTAGCTTGAAGTTTCATTAATTTTAAACTAGATTCTTCAAGTTATCTCATATTATTTGGTTTCTTTCCTTTTCCATGGTTCATTCTCTCCTTCCCTCACTATTTTTCTTCTCCCCTATGGACATGGAAGCCTAGGGTTTGTGTTACTCAAGTTTTAAGAAATTAATTGTGGTGTTTATGATTCTTAATCCATTTAAAATTTCATTTCCTTTCCTATTTAGTGAATTTACAACATTTTTCAACAATTTAATTTTATTATGGTAGGAGGATTCATGAGATATTTCAATTGAGGAACTATATATTTTTTCTTAATTCTAAAATAGTGTTTAATTTTTTAAAAACATTTTATATATTCATTGAGGACTACTATTTATATTGTATTGTTTTTTTATTATTTTAATATTTATATGATTGATAAATATTCTTTTAAAATCATGTGCATGAATAGAATTTGATGATTCCTTCCATGTGTTTGAAAAATGCCTCTTTTAAAGTAAATAAACTTATGAAATTGTTTTGAAAATGAAAATTTTCATCATTTGAAAAGATTGTGGTATATGGGAATCCCAGGTGCTTAGGTAGGAAACATAGTACAAGTATCGTAAGACATTTTATATTCTCTCCCTATCCATGGATTTCACCACTAACTATAACATGATGATGAATTGGAGGTGACTTTATTTCTAGGAGTTTTACATAATTACCCTTATGGTCCATGTGAATCTGGATATGATTGGTTGAAACATAAGTAAGTACAGATATGATAGTGTTCCTTAACCATATCTACCTTAGAGACCCTCTCATATGATTTTATTGAAATATTTTTTTACTTGGAATTTTCTTTTATGTTTAAATTGTATTAAATATTTTTTATGTTTCAATTTCTTTCAAATCATTAAAGAAATATATTTATATTGTTTATTTTAAAAGTATACTTATTGAATTATCTTAAAACGGTTTCCCATAGAATACACGGTTGGATCCCACTGGTCTAGTGATGGTTACACCCGATATACACTCATTGGGTATATGTAGTACTTGTTTTTACTTATATAAATAAAGAAAAGGAACCACTGGGATGTGGATGATTCCTATGGTAGATTAGTTTGTTTTAGAGGTGGTGACATAGTGGGAGTGATCCCTTGTGTCATAAAGATATGGGTATCAATTATTTTTTGTTTATATTGATTATGGTATTGTGTAGACTCATATCTTTTTTTTTGTATTTCCACTTCATCTTCCAAGATTGTTCCCTTTTGTTCACTTTTATAAATTTTTTATATATGTATATTATGATTGACTCCATAGTTATGTTATTTATGTTAATTTATGTATATATTTTATCATGATTTTCTTTATATATAATTTATTTTATGATAGGTGATGATCTATTGTTATTGTTTCATCCATGTGAGTGCATGGCCTACCAAAGTATGGAACGACCTTGTTGGGTTCTTATTTTGGACATATTTGAGGGATTTTAGGGAAAAACAATTACCTAAGGTGTTTCCTGATGACCAATCACTATTTTCCACCCTTTAGGACTTACCTCATCCCATCTTGGGTGCTCAGTTAAGTTATAGGACATGTTTTTTCATGATATATCATTTCTGTATAATTCTACTGAAGTTTAATTTTATGAATCTTAAATAATTAACTTGTATAAAAATCATGTTATTAACCCATCTGCAATAAAAATTTTGACACAAGAAATTTCATATAGTTCAATACCCTTATTTTATCTATGATCTTCAAGTAATAAATATTCATTTTAATTGGATTTCTATCCTTGACATGAAATACATGCATCATTTCTGCTATAAAAATGAATCCACAATCTTATAATGTACTGCATTCATATTTTTTATTTATAGATAATTTATAACCAATAATTATATATTAATTTTAAGATAATATTATTATAATTAATCATTCAGATAACCATTTTAATTTTATAGTGATGAATTTAAGATGTGTATAAACCCCTTTATAAATGTGGTCTCGATGATAAATAATAAACTATTGTTTATGTGTATGTTATATGAAACCTCCATCCCTTATGGGATTCAAATTACTAATAATGTCCTTCTGAGTCTGATCATATGGTACAACCTCCACTCAATTTTTCAAATACATAGAGGTGATCCTTCTCCCATGATTTTATGGGTATTGTAAAAATAATTCTTTCTAAAAATCCTTTAACTTTGATTTTCCCATGATTTTTATATTTTTGAAGGATATAATTATCAATGTCCGATAGTTATAGATTTTAGAATTAAATAGATTATTTAACAATATACTACTCCATAATATTACCTTCTGGTTAGCTTCAATTTTTGACATAACCTTCTAATATATTTATATTGTGATCAAGAGAGTACATTTATATAAAATATACATGACTATAAAGCCAAATATCTCTTTATAATTATACAATATTGGGAATTTAACTATCGAACAAAATTTTTTGGAAGAATATATACAGTTCAAATAAAGTGAAAGAAATTTATTTCTATATTGTTGGAAATTTTTTGGGTTAATAACTATTCTAAATATTTATTTTTAAATTAAACATATCTTAAATATTGTGTGTTGATTGTTTTTTAGAAATATGAATTATATTTTCATGATATTTAAATATTGAATCATAACATGAAAAAAAATTTCTTTTAAAATTGGATAATTTGAAATCTCTCTTGATATGAAATAGTGATATCCACTGGTGGGAAAAAATTCCTTCCCTCATTTACCAATGCTAGGTCTTCTATGATGATAATGTCAATAATTTATAGCCTTTACTTAATTCCATATGTGGTCTTCCCTTATGTATTTATAAATTTGTAGATTACAGTATCACATAAAATTTTCTTAATATACATGATATCAAAAAAATTATTCTATAAAAAATCAATGATTAATATAGTAAGAATAAAATTAATCACTTTTTACAATGCACTATCAAAATATTTTGATAGAATGTTTTACCAAAAATATTTACAATATCCATTAACTTATTAAGTAATTAATATTTTTTAATACATAAGGTGAAAAAATTTGTTCTAAGTCTTGTAAAATGTTTTTATCAATTATTGGTATTGATGAAATCATGGTAAAAACCTTCAATATGCAAGGAAAGTTTTTTTCACAGTATGTTTCAGCCTAATCAAAAAATTATTGGCATTACACATAAGATAACCTAACAATACTTTAATGTTTTACTTTAAAAAAATTTCATATAAAGGAAAATCATTCATCATTCCAAAAAACATGGATCTAGATGATAATTATGCTTTTTTTAGAATATATTCCATAAAACCTATATCCCACAATAATTTAAAATAATTAATAATTGACACAAATCATTAATATTATAATTATTTAGATATTTCAATACTGAAATATGTAATGGAACTATAATATAATTACTCTTCATGCATAACCATGATGGTAAATTATTATTTACCAATATAAATACACAAGTTCTATGAATGCTTCATTATACACCGTAAGTCTTAATTCTATCAATAGATAACATATGATAAAAGTTTTATAACTTGTTCCCAAATTATGGATACTCATTGTCAATTTTATTCAACTAAAGATCATTTAATGGGTGTTGAAGTTCACTATAATTAATTATTTTATTTTCATACCATATTAATATAATTTCACTCTCCAAGATTCTATACAGTCATAAAAATATTATAAAGATTGGAAAGTACCACATGACTTTTGATGGACCTGGTTTATTTTTCTTATATTAAGATGCATCACAAATGGAGAATTTATATATAGAAATATAATTTATATACATATATAGTTATTAATGAAATAATGTAATATTTTCCTAGCTCATACCCATAGAACATAACATTTATTTATATTTATATGTTTGACTAGGAATCTCATTGCTAAATAAAGGTATATATTTCAAAACAATAATGAAACTTTAAGAAGTTGCTGTCCCTTGATCCATTTACCACTTTTAGATTGTACAGTTTTAGTAATCTTGACATTGTTAGGTATTTTATATCTCAATCATAAAATGACATATCTACACATTTATTCAATATGATAATCATTTTTAGACAACATTTAATTTCATTTTCAACCATCATTGTCATTTCCTCAATATGATCAACATTATCGCATATGATTATACTAATATTTAATTATCCATAATACATATTTCCATTCCACTAACTATATATAATTTATTCTTATGAATGTTTCATCCAATATTTATAACTCCATTAAATTTTATAACTAATCAAGTTTTATTCTAATTTATCTGGATCAATTTTATATGATTAACAAAATAATAGACACTGAAACATAATTCAAGAAGGGCCGTTTGAAGGTTAATTTTCAAATTTGATGAACTATTTCACACTATCCTTATACCCTATGGTCATAAAATTAGAATCCCACCATTTTTATTAATATTCATAATATTTAATTTTAAAAAATTAGAATATATATATATATATAACATACATTTATTTATAGAATTATAGAGAATACACACACATAATATAAAACATATGTATATGTAAAAATATTTCTTTATGTAAAAATATTATAAAATAAACTAACATACACATACACACAAAGACATATATATATGGTTTATAACACACACACACATCCCATGTATAAAAAATATAATATAGATAATACAGATAATATACATACATAAATAACATGTTTGTGTGTGAAAAATAAAATTTATATATATAGTATAAACTATATATACATATACACACATACATTGAAAATGATGGTTTTAGTAGTATATTTTTAGCTCTCTTTAAAATTTAAACCCTAGTACTACAATATAGAAGCAACGGAGGTTGTCTACAAATGAGACTTCCCTTTAAGAGTTAGTTTTTCATAATTTTTATTATTTTCTACTATTATATTTTCAATAGTTTTTAAAGAAATTACTATTGTGGTAAAAGAAAATATTCAAATTTATAAACACAAAATGAGTTTAATATAGAAAAAAATGACAAAATATAATTGAAATAATGTGTATTAATAGTGGATAATGAGTAGGAAATAAGAAAATAATTTCACAAAATATATAAAGAATGGTTAGAGATAGTAATCTCATGGATCAATATTTGTTCATAATATGAAATTGATTTCACCCTAATAACTAGGTCAATACTCAAAATAAAATCTCAAATTGTGAATCTAATATAGTTCATTAAATTGAGTTCATCATATGAAACATCATCCTTTGATCTCATTTCAGTATGATTCGATCGATGTTCTTTACCATCACTGAGTACATAGACATAATCGAATCCCAATTTCATCACTATTATCAATCTTGGACTGAGAAATTTAAACATAGAGAATTGATATCAAACTCATCATCAAATTAGATTATAAATTGTATTAAGATATTGGTGTACTCCATCCCGTAATGCGCCATTCTCATAATAGAAGAAAAAGAATGAAATGAAGTGATAGAAAAATCAAACATCTATCAATAATAATATTTAAATATTCAATAATCTGTAGATAATTACAATTATGGATGTAAATAAAATATAAAATTAGAGATACATCACAATTTTAATCAACTAGTTATGAGCACAGAGAACCTAGTGGAACATGATTGTTAGACACTATAAGACTTCAATATTCATCCACATCCAAAGTAGTTATAGCTCCATGGAATATATTATAATTTACAAATCTATTACATTGTTCTATAGATATTATGACCCAAACATTTTACACATATGAATACATGATTTTTAAGCATAATTATCCATGAAATATAAACCAAGGATAAAAAATTATTTTGTCTTTATAAGACTAGGTATATAATTAGAAACATGAAAGCAGAATAAAATCACAATTCAATCTGATACATAGTGTCTCTAGTATGGATCAAAGATTTGTTTAAAATTAAAACTTTCTTTTTAATTTAATTATTTATATTATTATTAATTTATGAATTTTTTTCTTATACAGGTGTGTTATTTTTATTGAGTAGTGGTGGTTTGTTTGGAAATAACATGAGTCGGGGTCAGGGTAAAAAGGAAAAGGAACATTGATGTTTTTGAATGTATGTAATAATTTGTACTTACTCATGTAATTTTATAAACTAAGGCTTTAAATGTCTCTAATATTATTATTTTTCTTACATTTCTGTTGAAAATTTTATTTCACTTAAATTATGTATTGGTAATTGATTTTTATGATTTATGATGTTGTTTTTGGTTCTGCAGTGTGGTGTTACATCACACTGCACTGGTGCTGTAGTGTGTGGTTAGAACACACTATAGTATACACCTTTATCAATGATAATAATTTCAAGGATAAAGGGGGTCCCTTATTAGATATAAATAAAATTAATGATAAATAGGGTCATTTATCAGTTCTTTTAAAACCACTGATAAAGAACCCCTTTTTCAGTGATTTTTCAAGAACTGATAAATGTCTAGGGAATTTAATCGAGGTTTGATAGTCAGCACTTCTCTAGCTTTGATAATGGGAATTTATAGCATTGTTAAAGGCATGTTTTGTAGTAGTGGTAAAAACTATTGGTGTATGTATTAAAGTTATATAGATTTATGGTAACCTTATTATTATCATTTGTGGAACAGTTTTTCATGAAAATTGGGTAATCTTACCCATAGTGTATTTTGATGTTATTATGGATATGGATTAAATTTAATTTTATAATGATAAGATATATTGCAGAGATAAATATTTCATATTCAATTCTCAACGTGATACTTAATTCATATATAATAATTTTCTCATACATATTATAACAAATCCAGAAGATAGGAAATTAATTAAATATATTGGCGGAATTTATCTTCCACATGTCATTGAAAACAAATAAATTATTAAGTTAATATATGTTCCTATGGTAAATTAAATTTTAAATGAGTTTTGTGATGATTGTCCTAGTGTAATTCAATATCGGGAGGTTAATTTTACAATTGAACTATTTCCTGATGCAAATAATATTTCAAAACATCCTTATAATATAGTTCTAATGGAACTATTGGATTTGAAAAATTAGTTACATGTATTAATTAATAAGGGTTTCATCTACCTTGGTACATCACCTTTGGATGAACTTATTTTGATTGTTAAAAATAAAAATATTTAAATAAGTATTTGTGGTGATTATGGATCACTCAATAGCATTACTTATAAGAACAAGTATCTATTTCCACTATCGATGACTTATTTTATTAGCTTCAGTATGATTATAATTTTTCCATGATTAACCTCATATATAGATACCATTATCTAGAAGTGAATAAGAAGAAAATTCGAGGGGAAACATTTTGTACTAGGTATACCCATTATGAGTTTCGGTTATTTATATTGGGTTAATAAATGCACTTTTTGTATTAATGGATATTTTAATGGAGTTTTCCATGAGTTTTTGGATAATTTTTTGGTGGTATTAATTGATGAAATTTTGGTATATTATAAAATCTATTAAGATCATGTGAATAATCTAAATAGACCTAAAAATAAAATATATTATATGATAAATTTCATAAATTTGAATTTTTATTACATCATATTTATTTCCTTGGGAACATTATAACTAAATATGGAATAATTATTAATTATGATAAATATAAAGTGGTGAAATATTGTACCTAAATAAAAATATTCACTAAGACTCGATGATTACTTGGATGAGCGTGTTACAACAGATATTTTGATGAAAAAAAATATTAGTTGTCTATCCCAATAACTAAGTTGACTCAAAATCGATTTAAATTAATCTAGAAAAAAGAATGTGATGAGTGTTTTTATTAATTAAAAATAATATTGGTTAATTGAATAATATTATCCCTACCATTAATAAATGGTGATTTTTTTATTTACAGTGATGCTTTATTTATGGGACTTGGTTGTGTCTTGTGGAAAGATGAATATGTAATTACATATGAATCATTACAATTAATACTCAATAAGACTAATTATCTAACAAATGACCATTATCTAGTAGTGAGGATTTTTTATTTAAATCTTTTGAAAAATATTCTATATAGGGAAATGTGTGAAATATATATAAATTATAAAACATTAAACTATATATTCATCCAATAATAATAGAACATGTGGAAAAGAAGATGGCTGGAATTGATAAAGTATTATGATATAGTTATTCACTATCATCTAGGTAAAAATAAAAAAGTAACTAATGTTTTGAGTCAAAAATATAATGCATCCTCAACTATGGTATATTTGGAATATGATCCTCTAGTTAGTGATTTAATAAATCTTGGTTTGGAAGTTAATACTATAGAAAATTCATCGTTTTTGGTTTAAGTGTCAGTTCAGGCATCTTTGTCAAACAATATTAGTCATACTTAGAA
Source organism: Viscum album (assembly GCA_963277665.1). NCBI lineage: Eukaryota > Viridiplantae > Streptophyta > Magnoliopsida > Santalales > Viscaceae > Viscum > Viscum album. Next base: position 785,618,125 of record OY728128.1, on the reverse strand, counting down.
GAAAGTTCATTGGTTGAATGAAAAGATAAATTTTGTTAATAATGGTGTGTTTCATGAGTTTAATTTTGATAAATAAGGTATTATAAGGTTTAGAAAAAGGTTATGTGTACTAAATTATTTTTAGATAATGAAATAATTATTGAGTGAGGCTTATAGATCTCTATCTTCTATTCATCTTGGAATCACTAAAATAAATTGAAACCTTCAGAAATACTAATAGTTTAAAAGAATAAATTAATAAATTTCTGATTTTACCATGAAAAAATAAAATTGAAAACATGGTATAACTGAGAAAAAATTACCAAAATGGATCTTTCAGTTTTTGTAAGTGCCTGAGTGGACATGAGAGAATATATCTCGAGATTTTTTAGTGGGATTACCAAAAATATATTGAGGTAATAATGTGATTTGGGTTATTATTTATCATCTGACTAAATATTAACATTTTTTTCCTATTTGATATATTTTGTTTTTGGGTCATATTTTTAGACTTTATTTGAATAAAATATCTATGTTATATGGAGTCCATATCTCTATTATATATGGTTGTTATATTATATTTACATAATTTTTTTAGAAATAACTTCCAAATTCATTGGATGATGGATTTAATTTTAGTATAAATTTGCATCCTCAATCTCAGGGACGGTTAGAGTGGATAATTCAGACTTTGTAGGATATACTCCAAGATTTGTCAATAGATTAGCAGGGAAGATGTGATCAATATCTTTAATTGATATACTTTTATTGTAATAATAGCATTCATTTTATTATACAGATGACACCATTTGAGGAATTATATGAAATGTTGTGTTGATCTCTAGCTTGTTGGGATGAAGTGAGTGAGAAAAATTTGTTATAAAATGATTGGTAGAATAGATGGTTGTGAAGGTAAATAGGATCCACCACCATATGAGTGTAGGTTAGAGAAAGAAAAAGAGTTATATAGATAACATCAACAAAGATCTGCCTTTTGAGGTAATAGATCGTGTTTTTCTTAAAATATCTCCTTGGAAGTGTGTTATGAATTTTGGAAGTAAAGTAAAATTAGGTCCATGGTCTATTGGTCCATATAAAATTATAAAGGTAGTGGGATAATTTTCATACTAATTTATCTTACCTTCAAGTTATCTCAGGTACACAAGGGGTTTAATATCTTGTTGTCACGTAAATATATATCTAATGAATCTCTTGTTTTGAGCCCTAAAGGGGTACAATTAAAAGATAATCTCTCTTATGATGAAATTCCAGTTTAGATTCTCCATATCAGAGAGAATTTGTTTGAATATAACATAACTCCCCTAGCTACGGTTTTGTGGAAGAACTATATTATGAAAGAAGCAACATGGGAATCAGAAAAATATATGAGGGAAAAATATCTTCACTATTTTATGTAATGACTCAAATTTTGAGGATGCAAATTATTTTAGGGGGAAGAATACGAATAAATAGAAAATGTTAATAATAAATCAATTTCATGTCTTATTAATATTCATGATTAGATTTTATGGATTTATATTCTAGATAGTAATTTTTAGTAATTTATCAATAAAAAAAAGAAATAGTTTTTTCTAACTAAATTGTTTTCCATGAATTATATGGTTTTATTTAAAAGTTATATTTATTAAATTAAGTTTTTAATTTTATGGAATGAACTTAATTTATTAGATTTTCCAAATCAAAATTAGATTATAGTTAATTTTTTGGATTTTTCTAAAGAGGTTTATTTTTTTGGTGTATAGTGAAAAAACTGATTTTACAAATATGAAAATTTTTATGAAATCATTATGATATGAGAATGACATAAAATTTTATGAAACGTTTTACACAAAAAAATATATGATTAAGGTGTAAAATAAAATATTTAACTTTTATTATGAATTTGGAAACTCATCCATGCCTTTGTGAAACATAAGTTATATTTTTTCTAATAAAAAACTATTTTTGGTCATTTTCATTTAACAGTGTGGTTTCAAGGTTCAATTCTATTTTGGATTGGTATTATTGTAAAATAACCTTTTTTTAATATTATACCAATAAATTTATTATAAACACCATTAATCAACATTCTTTGGTAGAAATAAGTATAACATGATTTTTACAGAAAAAAATAATTTTTTTTCTTCTAAAAATATTATTTATAATTTTTTTCACTTATATTAGAATTAATTATAATAATTCAATAAATTCAATCTTATAAGATTTATTCCATATTTTGGATCATCGTGCTTTAATTTTGTAATGTGATCAATGTTTTTGTCATAATGAATAGTTACCATGATAAATGTTAGTCATGACAGTTTGGGTAAAAATGGTTGATGGGGTGGTGAGTTAAAATAAGATATATAGTTTTCAATATCTATTAATTATGTTTAAATTTAAATATTTGAGTACATTTAGGCCTTAAAGTTTTTTACAATCTAATTTGGGTTTCCTTGGATTCACTTTCCTATAAAAACAACATTATATTATTTTAAAACATCGAATATTTACAAGACTTTCACTCCCCTAACTTAAAAAAGGGAACCACCTATCCTCACTTCTTCACACACTGTGAGAAATATATATCAAAAAAATATCTTCCAAAATACCACCCCAAATATAACACCCCAATGATTTATAAATAATGTTAATATAGAATGTAATGCACATAACACTGAGTCTCTGTGAAACAACACTTTGTTATTATAATTATTTAAACAGGATAGTTATAACCTAGCCATGAAACATAATTTTTCAACTTCTGTGATTCGAATTTTGAAAAATGGACATACACGATTGTGATCAGTAAGAAATTTAGAGTCTGATAGGATCAACTTAATTTTTTGGTGAATAGTAACATGACCCTTTTGGATAGTAATGTTACCCATATGAATATTAATATAACCCTTATGAATAGTAAACTCACCCATTAAAGTATAAATAAAATTTAGGCACCTTATAAATGAAAGTATGATATAATGGTTTAACTAAGTGAATATTTTAAAAAATAAGTGTTGATATTTTTGTGAGTAATAAATATTAAATTATAATTATATAATTAATAATTAATATAAAATAAAAATAATTTTCATAAAATGTATTCATAAATCAATATTTTTCTATCCTATGATTTTAGGATAATTTAATTATACGTTAGTTAATTTTTGAAAGTGTTATAAAATCAATTATAAATTTAAAACAATATTTCTCAAAAAAAATATTTTAATTAAAAATTAAATATCTCATATTCAAAAAATTATTTTTCTGAAATGGAGTAAATTTTTGAATTCTACACATTGAAAAATGGTTAGGGTGAATTTTTGGAATTTTTCTGAAACACTTGAATTTTTAGTGAATAGTAAAATACGGTAATTTAAAGTATAAATACATTATAAGCTAAATACATTATTCCATGAGTCATGCCCAATGTAATAAACCTTGGATCAGTCTCACATGAACTTATTATTTGATTTAGTCGCAAGAATCAACACTATTTCTTTGTTGAGCAAAATAATAAAATAATGAATAAAATATTGATAAATCACGCCTCTCGTCCACTATTAATACCACCCTCACCCCCTACTTCTCCTCACTCATATATGCGTAGAATATTTTCAACTTTCAGCCCAAATAATATTCCCTAGTATCTCACCGTATCTAGGAGCTCTTGGTCTTTCAAAAAGACCAAAACCAATCCCCTTAAGGTGGTTCTCAAGGAGTAGTATTCAAGAGGTAAAATCCTCTTCCTTTTCCTTTTAATTTCCTTCCAATTTATTTCTTTTATTATAATCTCCTCAAATCCTCTTTAAAAATGATCATTATAACTCCACTATCATCTATATAATATAATTATACATGTTAATGAAATATTATTCTTAAAACTACTTTCTCTCTCTATTTTATTTTAAAAATGAAATAATCATCCGTCAGGTGCCAATTTACAACCTTCATGGACGACAAACTTTTTTTATTTAATTTCCCCTTCAAGTTAGGTCATGAAACAATTTTTATGGTTGAACCAGATTATAAAATATGTAGTATTTCTTATGTAATGTTCTATAACTATTATATATACATAATACTAATTCATATGATTGAACTAGTTTGAGATGATCAAAATACTGACGTAATAATCTAAACGATTATCACTGATATTTTATATAATAACTCATCTTCATACTCTATAAATTAATTAATTATATAACCCTTTATTCTTATTTATGTTAATTATTATTATATAAATTCAATTCTATATAATCATATCCATTCCACATGAACTTCCATACCGATATACAAGTATATTGGTCGTGAAAACCAAGGAAACGAACACTCCCAAGTGACAAATTTATATCTTATAACTCATAAAAAAGGCCATAAGAGAATATAATAAAATTATACTAAAAAATATAAATATAGGAAAGGTTATGAATTAAATAATTAATTTATTTAATTTTATTATCCATCACATTAAGGTCAAGTGCAGAATAGAATCACACATATGGTAAGGTTTTTCTACATGAACCTCCATTTTCTTTCAGGTTACTCTTTTTCTATCTTTACACCAATTAAATTATTAATTATTCCTATGTAACCATAATAAATTCGGTGTGAATGTTCTATATATGTGTAATAATCAGAATCACTCTTTATTTTTTGGTGAGTTACATGTTTTAAATGTATATTTCTCAAATTGTTCATAATAAACAATATTTTTTTTAAAAAGAAAGAATCGAGGCTTAATATTATTAAAAACAAAGTTACAAGATCCAGAAGAAGGGAAATTTAAATCTATCATGTTGAAAGTTAGTCATCAACTCACCGGGTATGCTAGAGTAGTGTTTAAAATTACTTTATGAGGATCCTTTGTTGTCAAGATAGACTGGAAGTTGATTTTCTTCACGATAGACGTGTGTGGTGATATAGTTCATTGAAGAAAGTGTAATCAGGTTGCTATTCCATTTGGTAGTGAGCATCCAAGCAAGGTGAAATTGAGCCAGCCTAACCACTTGGACAATTGTGGTTGAGTCACTCTCAAACCATATAGAAATTCAGTTTTTTTTTCCAAGAAATATCCACTATTATAATGAGACCCTACATTTCGGCTTCAAGAGTTGCAGCATGACCACATGTAGCATGTTCCCCCTCTAAAAAATTACCATTGTGATATCTGAAATAAATTCCATAACTAATAGGTTTGGGGTTTCCCCTCAAGGATCCATCCTTATTGCAATTTATCTAGCCTAAAAATGGAGGCAAACAGAGAACTTAAATGGTGCCAAGAGATTTAGGGTAGTTACCTTGAAGGTAGAAATTTCTAAAGATAGCAAGGTCCCTAACTAAGTTATCACAACATCAAGAGTATTGGACTGTTGAACTACAAGTAATATGGTAGATAGAGTGTCTTTTTGGTTTATTACAGGTTCACCATGCAGGCATTTATTTCTTCTATGCCATACAGTATGAATGACTTCTGCACATGCGACCAGAAAAAGAATATGAACCTGCTTTGAAAGCTGGAATGTAAGAAGTTACAGCAAGAACAGTGAGATAACAGTGGTTTGTGGGAAGTGAAGTTTGAAGAGATCAAAAACAGACATCCATAGGGATGAAGATGTATTATCGGAGAGAAATAGTTGATTCACATATTCTTAGTGTTTCTGGCACAGAGCACATCTAGAATACAAGGGGATGCACACCCGCTGCAGGTTCACTTCAGTAGGGAACTTGTTGAGATAAAGGCACCAGAGTAGTGTAAATCAGGATGGAATCAGCCATTTTCTGTTTAAAGCTTCTATCCCTATACTATCACAATGGATAAGGTTATTATAGTAACCTTTATAATCCAGTATTATATTTTATCTAGGATTTTATAAAAGTAAATCATTACTATCTAGAAAGTCCTAATTATCAAAAATGTGTGCAATGTGAGAGGGAATAGCATTACCATTCTTAATCTGGTTCTTAATGGAGTAAATATAACCAGTGTCTAGATTAGTAGAGCTAAAACTGTCAATGATTGGAACCTAGTCCAATAGTGCTTCTATAATTTGAGATAGGATTTAGCACTAACCATCCAGTGAGAGAGACAATTGATATTCTGGAAAATTATATTTAGGCCAGGCCAGGTGGAAGATTGAGGATAGGACATATTCCCTTCAATTACTCTTTTGAGATGTTTGGATCTAAGGAAGTCCAAATATTGTGTGTTATCATTAATGAGACTCCAAATGAACTGGGATTGTAAGGATTGATTAAATATCTTATGGTTCTTGACTCTAATTCTTCCTTTAGCATGAGGCATACAACATTTCTTCTAAGAAGCAATAATATCTTTTCATTCTAGGATACTTCCACTCCACACCATTTTTATCATAATAGAGTTTAAAGTCTTAATCACTGATGTAGGCTAGGATTAAACCATAAAGGAATATACAAATTTTGAGATGGCCATGTGTTTAACTAAGAAAATTATTCCTACCATTGTGATAGACTTGCCCTTCCATGTGGAGAGGGTTCTTCTGAATTTACCCACAACATCAACAAGATGAGAAGGGTGAGGTCTTCCAAAAAAAACATAGGGACTCCATGGTAATTGAAGGGGAGATTCCCTTCCCTAATTCCCAGATCACTCATCATGTAGGATTTCCTTGAGGAAGAGACATTTTTTCCAAAATATATAAAGTACTTGCACCAGTTCACCTCCTGTCCTAGGACACGTTCATAATGGAGAGTAGAATTCTTGAGATTTTGAATGTTTTTTCTATCACCATGAGTGAATATAATGATATCATCAGTAAAAATTAGGTGATATGGGGTAGATATACCTCTTGCTACTCTAATTGTTCTGATTTCACCCATTCATGTCATGTGAAGAAGGATTCTACTAAGGTAGTCTTCGGAAATCACAAAACTAATGGTAGAGAGGGGGTCGCCTTGCCTCACTCCTGTAAAACACTTGAAGTTACCCTCTGAGGATCCGTTAATAAGAATGGAAATATGAGTAGAGCTGATAAGTGTCTTATCTCATTGGATAATCCTCCTATGCAATCCAAACTCATAGTAAATGCGGCTAATGAATTTCCAATAAATAGTATCAAAGGCTCTTATAATTTCTAATTTGACAGTAATATTTCCTCCTCTAGTGTATTTCTGAATAATATTCATGCACTCTAAGGTAGTGAGAAGAAAATCCTGAATTTTCTGCCCTTTGACACAACCAAATTGATTCCGAGAAAGACTTTTCCCAGAAATGTGAGCAAGATGAGTAGCAAGAATTTTTGTGATGATCTTGTAAATGGTATTAACAAGAGATATTGGTCTGAATTGAGCAATACCACTAGAATTTTCCACCTTAGGGATTAAGGCAATAAATTGAGAATTGAAATATTGAGAGAGGGAGCCATCTCTAAGGAAGTGTTTTACCAATATACAAACATCATTGTTGATGAAATCCCAATAGAACTAAAAGAAGTGATTGGTGAAGCCATCAGAACCCAGTGAACTTCCTCTATTATGCCCAAATATAGAATCTCTAATCTCAGTGTCAAGCGGGATATAAGTAAGAAGAATATTATTATCTTTAGTGAAAATATTAGGGATGACGCCTTCTATAATCTCTTCATTTCTTCTAGAACCATTGAAGAGGTTTATGTAGTAAGATATAATGTAATTTGAGAGACTTTTACTATAATCCAAGATTGTGTCTCTATCCTTTAATAGAGATAAGGGCCTATTGACTTTTCTGTCTCTTTGAAGGGAATTAAAAAAAAATTATGAACTCCCTCTATAAGACATTTAACTTTAAAGAGTTTCTTTTGGATGTTTTCTTTAATCCTGATGAGGTCATTGAGTCCAGAGGCCATGTTATCATCTTGGGTAAGATCACTAGAAAAGTCTCCTTTGGTGATGTCTTCTTGAATACCATGAAAGGAGCTCTCTAGAGAGTCAATTTCTTGATCAATGATACTGAATTTATGCTTACTTCACTGCCTCATTTTAAATTTAATGGCCCTTAACTTGAAAATGAAGGCAAGAGGGTTGTCATTGTGATTTTTCATGTTCCAAGTATCCTTCACCATCTAAGAGCATTGTAGAATAGTGGTCCATACATTGTTAAACCAAAAGGTAATGGGCTGATTACCTCCCTTGGAAATAAATATTATAAGAATTGGGTGATGGTCTGAATTATGTTTCGAAAGAGTGACACATGAGATGGTTTTCCAACTTCCAAGAATAACATCATTACCAAAATTCCAATCTATTCTTCTTGATCTCATGCCACTTAGATGCCTCCAACAAGGTGTATTTGGCACCAATAATATTGAATTCAATAATATTGGAATCTTCAACATAGTATCTGAATTACCTCATAGAAATAGCACTAGAGGCATGTCCCATCTTCTCATCCGCATTAAGAATATAATTTAAGTCTCCCATGATTACCCAGGGATCTGAGATGGAGCTGGATGGCTCTTTAATATGATTCCATAGAGGTCCTCTTCTAATGTAGCTATTGTAGGCTTAAATAATTGAGCAGAAAGAGAGTTGACATGAATTGAGAAAATTGCAAGTGATAATTTTCTCATCCTCCCGAACCATAGTAGGATTTTCAACACTGTGGTGAGAAAAAAGACAGATTCTTTCCAGTGAAGAAGCACCCTACACAAAACTAATAAGAGAATAACCATTACGTTTGAGAGGGGTTCCATCATTGATGCTATTAGTTTTAGGTTCAGAAATTCTGATGAGTGCAGGTTTTTATTTACCCACAAGAATCCTTAGGGAACGTAAAGTTCCAAGGTTGTCCATCCCCTGGCAGTTCTAGAAAAGGATTCTCAACATTGGTCTTGGCTAGGGGGAAATCCCCCCTTCATTTTTCTCTCAGATCTCCTCAACTACCTCTTAGTTGTGTTTTTGGTAGATAGTGACTATTTTGGAGTGTTCTACATGCTCAAATGAGAGGTATCCTTTCCATGTTCATTGAGTCTTCCTTATTAGGGGAAAATTTTTCCATATTGATATTTCTATTTTGAGTCATGGTAGTCTCAGACTCCTTGGGTAGGGGAGATGGTATGGTTTCAACTTCAATATTGTCATCAAAGCTTGTAATATCAAGCAGGGATGATGTAACTAGATCCAATTTAAAGTCTTCAGACTGCATATTAAGAGTAAGAGAAAAGATGTCTATAGAAAGTTTTTGTAGGATGAGAGGCTCTTGACTACTTCCAGTCATCTTGTCTGTAACATTTAGAATACCATTTCCATCTTGTGTATTAGCATCCACAAGTGAATCTTCCTCTTCCACTAACTTAGCCCAATACTTACTAGTATGAGGTGTGTTGTTCTAGGTAACTCCCTTTGAGTGGTACTTAGTGAATTTTTTACATTTTGTTTTGTGTTAGCATTTTTTCCTCGCGAAACATCCCTTGATGTGTTGGAGGCTAGACTGGAATACTTTTGGACAATTGTACACTTGTCAATAGCATGACTTATCATCCTCCAGTGCTCACAGTATTTAGGAATGTTTTCAAATTCAAAACGTATCTCAATAATGTGACCATTGACATCCAGGGACACCCATTCTGTAGGAGGTAAATCTATATCAATCTCAATGAGAACACAAGCATATATTTTGTGGTCTCCATTGATCGTACGGTGGTCGATTCTTAGTGGGTTCCCAATTCCAGAAGCCAGATCATTTAGGATTTTCGGATACCAGTAGATCAATGGAATCCCATGAATCCTTGACTATACATGAGAAATGGAATTATTTTGAGTATAGGGATTCATGTTCAGATCCCATTCCGAGAGGTGAAGGATTCCGAGTTTCAAATTGAGAGTTCCCAATCGCCAGATCGCATTTAGAGCTTCTTGGTTTTAAAAAATGAGGTGGAAATAGCACCTACCAATTAGGATAAGACACCAACTGCAGAAGTTCTAGAAATGAGAGATGTGATCCTTGAGGTTAGAATAAGACCAAGGATTTACCCCTCATTCATAGGAGACTCGACCCAGTACAGAGAATTTTTAGTAGTCCATGTATTGATTAATTGTATTTGGGTTATCAACAACTGTAATTACTCATTCTCCCAAATTCTTAATGATAGGGGGATTGTTCTAATTCACTATTGTTTAAAAATATCCTACAAGACTGTCCTCAATGGAAATAACTTTTTTTGAACTAGAGGAAGAGGTCAATCCTTTCATAGGGTCATTATGAAAAGCCAGGAACGAACTTTCCCAATCTGGATTAAATGAATCCATGAAACCTCGAGATCGAACTGACAGAAGATCACCATCAAGATAGCTGATTCGTGCTGAAGAGAGTCCCGCGAATTCCCCCTTCCTCCCTCTGAACTTTCATCCACCTGACAAACAGACTTGATTCAAGGGAAATTCTCGAATTCTAATTTATTTTCATGGTAAATCTATAATATATTTTAAGTAACCATTATTTTTCTAAAATCACACATTTTATTATGAAAAAACTACATTAGTTCACTTCTAGTTTTATACAAAGATTTTTTCCAAAATAACTCTTATTTTCAAAGTAAAAGAGTATTTCTATCATGAATTACATGATTTTTTTAGAAGAGTATATTCATATATTTAAAAACTCTTGTTTATTATTATGTTCAATTGGGATTAATATTTCATTATATCATATAAAGTATTTTATTGAATGTTTTATGATTCGTTTGACTGTGGATGTGCTATCTTGATACCATTCACCATATTAATCTGAATGGTTATTATTTATGTTTACTAATTGTAGAAAGTTATTTACATTTCATGTGTTAGGTTCAATATGATTGTATATATTGATTATGTTTTAACCCTTTCATTTGAGGAATTAATTGGACTTAGAAAGTGTCAGGCAGGGCCCGCTATATCCCCTCGGTGCATCGGTAGGTCTCATGAGACAAACTAGTTTGGGTTTTTTCTCATTTATGTATGGTCTTTGAATGAGGCCTTGACAGTATAGTTATGATGTCATGTATTATGTATTCCCTCATTATGAAACTAGTAATTTATATTCCATGTGATTATTCGACTGGTAGAGTATCCATGGTTATGTTTTATTATGGAATTATTTAATCTTCTTTTATTCTTACAATATTATGTTCAAGATTATGTTTTAATGGAATGTGTGCATTTAGTTATTCACCATGACTTATTATTTAATATTTTGTTGTATTACTTACCCATATTATGCATCTAAGATCACCCTTTTCTTATGTTTTATTTTTTACCAGGATGTGAAGAAGTATATTATAAATGACTTGTAGGGAAAATATAGAAGTTATGTATGTTTAGAATGGAATTTACATATTGTATTTCCTTTCAAGTTGTAATGTTTAACTTATTTATGTATCTTGTTTTCCAAATCTACTAAAATATTCAGTCATTCGGGATGTGTCTTCCTTGTTCATATGCCAATGTAATAAAATAAGGCACCAGCTCTAGGAAACTGGGTTTAGGGTATTTATATTTGGTATCCGAGGAAGATTAGTAGAATCCTTGGAAACTATATTTAGAAAACATAGATTAGGGGAAAAAACCTTAAGATAAGATTTGAGGATAAACATACAAGAACATCGTAGAATTATGGTAAGGTATATATTATGTGGATATTCCTAGAAAATATATCCATGTCTAGATACTACACGTGTATGTGGTTTTGGCACAAATGTACCTAGGAGTAGCAACTCTGACAAGGTGTCCTGGGCCTGACTCGGGCTAACTTGGTACACAACAATAGGCCTTACTGCGCACCTAGTTTGAAACTCCTAGGGGATATGATTTGAATAATTCAAATTTTCATTAAAACCCATTATGAATTATTTAATTGTAAATATGTCCCCAATGAAACCATGCTTATGATTATGAGGTTATACATGCATAAAATTTCAATTTATGTTAATTATTTTCCTCGTTCAACATTATACATTAGGATTCATAACCTAATTTAGTGTATTCCATTATTTATAAATGGATCTTAGTGGATGGAATGGAAACCTCATGAATTCATGTACCCTATATAGGGATTTCCCTCCTGTTCAAGATAATGATGTTGGTTCTGAATATGAAAATGGTGCTGAGAAACTTATAACTATAATGGTAAAATTGACTCAAGTTATGAATAATAACGTTACCCATATGGAGCATCCTTATACACAATGTAGAGGAGAAATGTTAGACCATTTTATGCAACAAAAAATTCCATCATTTAATGGTCCTAAAAACCCATTCATAGAAAAGTAGTCGATAAGTTCCTTAGAGATGATATTTCTCACTTTGGGAAGTAATGAAAGGGAGAAGGTTGTCATGGCAGTGCATCATCTATCAGGAGATGCTGATCAATGGGGGAAATTTCTTCAAAAAACAAAGGAGGAGGAAGATATTTAAAAATATTGAATGGAGGGATTTTAAAGAAATTTTCCTAGAAAAATATTTTCCTCGTGAATAGTGAGTGGATATGAAGAGGCAATTCATGAGTCTAAAACAGAAAGAGGGTGGAAATTTTGCGAAGTATGATTCCAACATTACAAGGTTGGAAAGGCATGTTATGGACTGCATATAAAATCAAAGGAGAAAGATTGATTGATTCTTTGATGGTTTAAAATAATTCCTTCAAAGGTCACTTGTCTCTCATAATTTCTCATCCTATGAAGATATAGTCTCTTGTTCTATCAATATAGAAAAATAAATTTCTAAGTCTTATGACACTAAATGAAAGCAAGAGAAGAAGAGGGATAATTAGAACTCTAGAAAAGTAAATAAGGAAATTAGGAAGAAGGGAAGAGTTGGATTTACACCCTATAGTAATTCTGGGAAGAAACACCCTAGTACTTTCCTGAAGGGAATGGTTGTTTGTTATAAATGTGGAGAAAAAGGCACAAATTTGATGATTTTAAGGGAAATAAAGAAGCTTCCATTTTTCAATGATATAATTGTAAATATATGGGACATTATGCACATGAATTTACTATGCATCAGGGAAACTGTCCCCAAAGAAGTCCAAGGGAGAAAGGCCAAGATTATACGGTCACAACTACTGAGGTTTAAGTTCCTAACGATGTAGTGGTCGATAATTTAATCATTTCCTCAAACTTAGAAAATGCTAAACTTGATTTTCGAACAACTTATTCTTTCATATCTTCCCAATTTTCCATGAAAACTATACATTTACAATTTGATTTAATAAAGGAGTTGTCATTAAAAACTCTTAAGGGAAGTATCATTGAAACAAATATATGTCGATTAGTCCCCCTTATAGAACATAAATGTGATTTAGTTAATGACCTTATCATAATACCCATGATTGAATTTGATATAATTCTCAGTATGAATTGTCTTTCAAATTATGATGTGAATATATATTTTAGGAAAAATGAAGTTTCAATTTTTGAGTATGATGTAGAGCCCCTCATATTTAGAGCACAAACCTCGCCATCTAATTCTTATTTAGATCCACCCACCAGTAGCTCTACTGAATTCAGTTCTTGGGGAGGAAGAGAATGTAATATCTATTGGTGAGGAAAGAAATATTCAAATCAAGTATGTACCAATTTTTCAAGAATACATTGATGTATTTCTAGAGGATTTACCTAGACATCCAAAAGAGCAAGAAATTTAGTTTTCTATTGATATAATTCCTAGAGAAAGGAATGTTCCAAGGACTCCTTAAAGAATGGCCACATTAGAATTAGTGGAGCTAAAGAAACAACTAGAGGAGTTTAGTAGTAAATGGTTTATTCACCCTAGTGTTTCTATATGGGGATATATTTTTCTTTTCATTAAGTAGAAAGATAGATCTATGAGGTTTTACATTGACTATAGAGGGGTCAATTTTATCACAATAAAGAACAAGTATACCCTGCCTCACATTGATGATTTATTTGATCAACTTCATGGAGCTAAATACTTTTTAAAGATTAGCCTTCGGTATAGATATCATAAATTGTTTTTAAAGAGGAAGATATTCCAAAGACAAAATTTTAAACCATGTATGGGTATTAAGAGTTTACAGTAATTCCTTTTGGATTGACTATTGCACTCTTTGTTTTCATGGATCTAATGAATAGAGTTTTCAAGGAATAACTTGATGAATTTGTTGTGGTATTTATTGATGATATATTGGTATACTCTAAAAGATATGAAGATCATGAGAATCAGTTGTTCATTGTTCTAAATACTCTTAGAAGAAATGAATTATATGGTATGTTTAGCAATTGTGAATTTTGGTTCCAAATAATTTCTTTTCTTGGCCATATTTTCTCTAAGGATAGAATCTATGTTGATCTGGAAAAGATAAAGGAGGTTAAAGAATGCCCTACACCAATAAACATAACCGAGGTACATAGTTTTATTGGTTCAGTAGGTTATTATCAGTATTTTGTTGAAAACTTCACCCGATTAGCTAACCCACTTGAACAATTTATTAAACCACTCGCACTATTTATGAAACACCTTCAAGAATCATAATAAGGAACACAATTTAAAAACAACCAATTTCCTTTAAAAACCAATTTCAATCCATATTTTCCTTAAAAACTTTCAAAAACACATTTCAAACATCATATACAATGCATAGTACAAAACCAAGAAGCAAAGAAAGCATATCAAAATCACCAAATGATGTTTAAGCATGGAACCACCTACCTCAAGTGTAAAAAATTCTCAAAATCAGTGATAAACCAAAAATTATCCTCAATAAAAACATATAAAGGCAATATTAGACCATAAAAATTAATATTGAACCCTAATAATCAAGATTCAACCCAAAATAGGCCACCCAAACCACTATAAAAGTGAAACCCAAATAAAGAAGAAGAGGAACCCAGGAAAGAGGTAGAAATCAAGAAGGATAGGAACTTACTTGAATAATATAGGAGAAATGCCACCAAAATCATCCCAAAAATAGAGGTCCAAGGAAGGAAAATGGTATAGGTAATGGCTCTTGGGGTGAATAATCTTGAGTGGGGAGGAATAGGGGTGTTTAGTGCTAAAAATTAGGGGGATAAAAAAGATAAAAATGCAATTTTTAATGAGCTGAACATATTATATGGTTTACCCCCTTAGTTTTCCAAACCGTTTGGTAACCATGTTCCCATCAATGTCTAATAGGAGTAGTTCATAAGGTTATCCCACATGGTATACAAATCACGTGCTAACTATGTGATTATCCACATTCCAAAAACACCACTTGGACACATGGTTACCTGGGCAAGGGTGCACGGTTTGACAAACTGTGCGCCACCTTCTCCTATGGGCAAATTATTTATTTTTCACCAAAAAAATAAAGGAAACCCAAGGGGAAAATGTTAGACAAAAAATAATCCAAAAAATACCTCAAAATAAAATCACGGATGTGAGGATTCTCCCCACCATGAAAACTTTTTTCCCCTGTAAATTCAACTCAAATCTTGATCATAGAATAAAAACAGATTCTCTTTCTCAACCCACTACTTCTACTCCCAAGTCTCATGATCATCCTTACCATGATTCCAAAGGAACTAGACCAATAGAATAGACTTTCCACAAATCACCTTAACCTGAGAATCTGTAATTCTCATTATCCATTCAAACACTGAAAAATAAAGCTCTATTTCCAACACATTCCAATTAATTACATGAGATGGATTTGTGTTGTACTTTTTTAGCTCAAAAAAATGAAATACGTCATGAATTGACGTCAACTAGGAGGGAATATCAAACCTTCATTCCACCTTTCCAATATGGTCAGTGATCTTGAAAGGTTTGACATACCTCGGAATTAGTTTACCTTGTTTTCCCAAATGATGATGACCAAAATGAGGTGCCACTTTTAGAAACACCCGATCATGCAAATAAAACTCTAGATATAAGAATTTCTGATCATCATAGGATTTTAGGGTGAATATGAGATATCAACAACCGCTTCCTGACCAGCTTGGCCTTCTCAGATGTCTCCTGCACAATGCTCAGTCCTAGTAGTGAGGTCTCACCTACCTCATCCCAACACAAGGGTGACAGACACAACTGACCATAGAGAACATAAAAATGATCCATTCAAATCGAATATTTTTAACTATTGTTATAAAAAAACATTACCTATCCAAAATGGATATCCCATGAACCCTTGAAATCCATGATAAATTCCCAAAGCATGTCCTCCAAAATCTGGTTTTCCTGCTCCATCTAACCATTCATTTGAGGATGGTATGTCATGCTCAATTTGACCTGCAAACCCATCCCCCTATGAAGGCCTTCCCAAAATTGAGAGTTAAAATAGGGGTCCCTGTGTGAAACAATTTTCGATGGAATACCATGAAGTCTCACAACCTCTTGAATATTAGGATTTTCATCGACAGTATTGGTGTCCATGTATGAAAAAAGATGTATCCGGTTTTGTTATGTGGTGTTACACCTTACAGTAGGTGAAGGTAGAACACCAGCGAACAAACGAACTTTTATAGTAGCTACCCATTCCATAGTGGAAATTAAATGATGTTGTGACAGATTTCATGATAGGTTTACCAAGGACTCCTTGATTTAATTATGTTTTATGGGTTTTTATAGGATCATGAAATTCTCTCACTTCCTACCTACTATTGAGACCTTTTTAGTTGATGATCTTGAAATGTTGTATATCCATGAGACAGTACAACTACATGAGGTCCCATGTTCTATTATTTCAGATATGGATTCCTGGTTTACTTCTCGATTCTAGAAAGGGATATAGAGGGATTTGGGTACCTAGGTGCTTCTGAGCATGACATACCACCCCCAAAAAGATGTCCAATCAGATTGAATGATTCAGGTGCTTGAGGACATGTTACAGGTATTTGTTCTGGATTTTGGGGGCTCTTGGGAGAGTCATATACCCCTGGTTGAGTTCTCTTAAAAAAATATATTTTAGGCTACTATTTAGATGGTTCCATATTAGGATTTGTATGGTACTCCATGATAATCACCCTTGTGTTGGATAAAGGGAGGATTTGTAGCTATGTTGGGACCTCATCTTCTCCAGGAGACCACAAAATTTGTTTGGTTTATTAGGAAGAAGATGGATACTACACAATCTCATCATAAATCATATTTTGATCATAAAGGATGACCTCTAGAGTTCACGGTAGGTTATTGGGTTTCCCTATGTGTTTCACTATGGCTAGAACATAAGAGGATCAAGATATAAGGTAAGATTTCACCTAGATATGTCAGGTCATTCAAGATTATGGAGATAATTGACCAATTACCTATTAGTTGCAGTTAATCCAGAGGTACTAGGTTATTCATGAAATCTTCTAGGTTTCTTATCTTTAACATTACTATTCATACCCATCTCATGCCTTTCATCCCAAGGAGTTTGAGTTATAGTTACATGCATCCTTTGAGGAGTGTCCTATACGAATTGTGGATCATAGCACAAAGGTTATCGAAGGTGATTCTGTTCCTTTAGTACATGTTCTATGGAAGTATATATGTGTGAAAGAAGATACCAAGGAACGGGAGGCCGATGTACGATCATAGTGGCCATATTTTTTCTCAGATCATGTTTTTTCACCCCTGGAAGGGAAATTCGGGGACCAATTGCTTTAAGGGAGGAAGTTTTTAAGAACCTGGTTCTTCTTTGAGGTATGTATCTCTTTTTTCCCATAAATTCTCAGTTTAAATCCTTAAATTTGGCCAAATATAAGTTCTCGTTGAGGTCATAGAGGTCTCAGGGGTGTTTGGGGATAATCTGGAGCCCAGAACCCAAGTTTTGGGAGAAAAGAAAATTTCGCACAATTTGATAAACCATGCGGGTTGAGTCGCACAGCTATGATTCCATGTCTACATTTATAGCATACTTTAACAGAGTAGTTTCACATGGTTACCACATAGTTAGTAAACCATGCGGGATCCCCATGGCCTATAGGAAACTGTGCATATTTTCCACACTATTTGATAAACCATGCTGGTAAACCGTGTGACCATGTAATTTTAAGAATGTTATAAATTTTAAATTTAATTAAAATTATTTTATAAACCTAAATGAGTTTCATCCCCTATGAACAATATCCCCACACTTGGAAGATCCTCCTTGGTGCCTAGATTATTTTTTCAGATATACTCATCATCTGGACTCCGATTCGAATGCGGTTGGTCTCCTTGGATCCAAAACGGTAAGACCTTAATTACTTTTTAATATTATATCATTCTTATTGATATCAGATGTGATATTTGGATTTAGGTTCATATGCCCTAATTTCACGCTCTTCATCTATTCTTTATATTTCTTCCAAACCAAGATGAATCAGAGTCTGATACTGGATGAGCTATCTAGCACAGACCTAAGGTAGGTGGTCATGTGATTTTTGTTGAAAGACATATCATTTATATGTGCTGGTGTGTCATGCACCCAATTTATGTGTGTCTCCTAAGTTGAATTTGAATCCTATAATTTTTATATATTACCTATTCAATTAAATAGGATTGTTTATGCATGTTATAAGTTGAGAACCTTTAATAAACCACCCCTTTGGGTGTGTTGACTGTAATGGCCCTTTTGATGGCTTATGGAGTTGACCCTTGATTCCATTGAGATGTTCCCCTATAATGACATGGGTTTAAATGGGTAAATTGAATTATAATCAATTGATTTATTGGTTTATAAATGAAATGAATTAATGGTATTGGATGGATGAATTTACCCTTGACCCATGTATACTATTGTGTGTTTAAGCATATTTTCTTTGTAATGCCTTTCCCATGTGAGTAAAGTAAATGTTATGCCATGTGTTGATGAAATTGGATTGAATTTTTCCAATTTTTTTATTTTCCCATGTGAGTTATATTATGATTAATCCACGCGATAGATTAATAGTATTTTTAGGCTCGTTATAATGAAAATGGACATGTAAGTATTTGAATTGCCCTTGAATTACTACCCCTTATGAGTTATGTTGACACCGTGCTATGTAATGGTTTGATTAAGCATGGGAAGATCATTACCAAGATATGACCACATGAGTTAAATGATGTTAAATCTATGTAATAGTTTGTTATGAATATGATTCTTGTTATATGAATTATTCCCATGTGAATAAATGAAAGTCCATGATTTTGAGGTTAGTCCTTGCTTGAGTCACGCTTTTATGGTGAGTTATATTGAATGCCTTTGGTTTTGACCTTGGAATGCTAATTTAATTGTTTCAATGAGATGGAATTGGTTAAATGGTAAATATCATTGAGTGATACATGGATTCAAATTATAATTACATAGATGGACTCATGTGATTATTAACCTTTATACCTTGAGTGATACATGGATTCACCTTATAATGTCATGGATGGACTCAATGGTTAATGTGATATTTTCATTAGTGATACATGGATTCAAATATGAGATTCCATGGGAAAACTCATTGAGACTAAACTTATATGTCAAGTGATACTTGTAATCCCATGGGTTTCCAAGGATAGACTCAAAGAGGCATTGATTATATATCATGAGTGATACTTGGGGCTACCTTAGAAGACCACCAAGGACATAATCATATGTAATAGACTTTATACCACATATAGAGTGTTAAATGGGTTCATGAGAGGTTCTCTATGGGAAGCATCGTCGGGTGTTGGTTGATTATACCTAGCATGATACTTGAATTCCAACATAGGAATATCAAGGAAGGGCTCGGGTTATATATGAATTAAATGTATGAAATGGATTGTATGACACATCTCCAACCCAAATCACAATCTTGGGTTGGTCTTGACTTGTGTTGTTTAGATGGACTCTTGAGGTATCTATTGTGCTTCCATCTATATGGGGGATATCATGCTTGAGTTAGATCTTGAGACTTATAAATTTCAATGTAATTGAAATTGTAAATGAATATAAACGAAGACAAATGAATGTAGGATGTTTACTTTTGAGTTTTTACTTGCTTACTGCATTTTTTATTGCACACATCTTGCTATATATATTCACTGACTGATTGGAACAGACCTTGGGTGGTTTCCTATTGGGATTATATCTAAAACCCTGTTTGGGTCATGTTTTTAAACCCAAACAAATTATATGGTTATAGGTAATGAAAATGGAATGATCCCAAATACAGGTACTTGACATGATACATAGGAGTAGGAGATCATGGGACCAAGATGAGGCTTGCAATGCTGTTGAGTCTCTTTTATCTTTTTTTTTACTTTTTGGACATGTATTGCATGTATATGATGTGTACCTATTTTGGATGTTTTATTAGAAACAAAAGATATGTATCATAATATTGTATATGATATGACTTCTAGATATATTTGTACTATCCGTCTTCTACTGTTTACTTTTTTTTGTATGGCTTACAACTTCTGCTACTTATATACGTTATTGATATTTCTCTATGATACACTCTAATATTGATAGAATAGTGTCCCTGCAGAATCACCTAACCCCTCACTACTAGTCAGCAGCCTCTGGCATTTTGGGAGACGCAATTGAGGCTATGTGACCCACCGGGCATGGAGAACCTTTCAGTCGAATCTGGGTCTAGGAAGTTACGCCAAGTAATAAGAGGAGCATCATCCCCATTCCACCACCACCAACACCTGTAAGAGAAAACCACTAGAAACCTAAACCACCATACTGATACACATTTAATTTACCTAATTCATGCACAAAACGGTCTACATACACCCAATGGTGTATATAGGGTGTGAACTAAATCCCAATATAATTCCACCCAATAAATAGATTTCATACCAAAACATTATAAGACAAATTAGCAGGAAAGTTTCATAAAAAGAAAAGCTGGGAAATTTTTTATAGAAAACGCTTTAAAGGAAAACAATCTTTGCTTTTGGAATAACCAACAATGTGAGTTGTGTGCCGAAAGTAAGTAAGATATCACAAAATTGAACTAAGTAACAAGAATTTCTTATAGGTACTAGCTAAAATGTGATATTGGGAACCTATTATGTCACTGAAATGTGGTATAGAAACCACAACCAACAGCGCTCTTGTGGACGAGCCACTATGAGGGAATATCCTACGGGCATAATTTTCTCTAATCATCATCATTTTTTAGTTAGTGTTGTAATCATCAATACTTATAGATGGATATGGGACATTCCACTTTAGATTCAACTAGTGTACTGGTCCTAGTCTGCCCACCAAGATACCCAAGTTTCCCTTCAAGCTTAATTTTCATTTCAAAAGTCACATAGATCACTACATTCACATGCACACATTCCAATAAATATAAAAACACTTGATAAGTCACCATTCACATGACCAAAAAAACTTTCAAATCCAAACCCACACCAAAACCATTACAAAACATGTTTCACACAACTTTCACAATTTATTAAACCACTTTCACCATTTATGTAACACCTTCAAGAATCATAATAAGGAGTGTAATCAAAAAACAACCAATTTCTTTTAGAAAACCCACTTTAAATCCATAATCACCTTAAAACCTTTCTAAAACGCATTTCATACCTCATATACAATGAATATAACAAAACCAAGAATCAAATAAAGCTCATCAAAATCACCAAATAATGAATAAGTATGGAACCACTTCTCTTAAGTGTAGAAACTTCTAGAAATCAGTTTCAAACCACAATCGCACATCAAACGAACCCTATAAAGGAAATATTGGACCATAAAAATCAATATTGAACCCTAATAATAATAATTCATCCCAAATTAATTCACCCAACCTTCTAGAAATGTAAATCCCAAAGAATGAAGAAGAGAAACCCTATAAAGAGGGAGAAATCAAAAAGGAGAGGCACTTACTTGAATAATCTTAGTGAAATCCCACCAAAATCACCATAAAAATGGAGGCCCAAGGGAGAAAATGGGAGTGGGAGAGGCAACTAGGGCGAATAATCCTAAGTGAGGTGGAATAGGGGTGTTTAGGGTTAAAAATCAGGGGGAGAAAAAAGATAAAAATCTAATTTTTACTGACCTGGATAGTTCATATGGTTTACCCACACAATTTTTCAAATTGTGAGGTAACACTACACCCCTAATTATCCAAGAAGAGAATGCCACACAATTATCATGCATAGTTTAAAAACTGTGTGCTAACTATGTGGTTATCCACTATCCAAAACGCCACTTGGATGCACGGTTACCTAGGAAAGGGGCCATAGTTTGACAAATTGTGTACCAACCATGTGTCACCTTCTCTCATGACCAAATTTTCCATTTTTCACTAAAAAAAACAAAGGAATCCCAAGGGGAAAATTCTATACAAAAAATAAAGAGAAAAATACCTCAAAATAAAATCACGTATGTGACATAACACTATATTAAGCTTCTACATAATGTAGATTGAAAATAACACCATGGAAAGGACATGTCACTAACTCTATCCAACCCATAGGATACCAATCATGACTTCCCTCCCACAAAAGGTGAATTAATTTTTAACCCCATTGAAACTCTTAAATCTAATTTGAATCCAACATCACCTTCATGGTTTAAATTAGGGGAGTCATCCACAACTACATCTTCTCTCTGATTTGGTGTTAGCTACTAAGGGGATGATCCTCAGGAAAAAAATAAAATAATAACTATCAACCTCATCAGCTTCATCTCCAAAATAGTTATTATTTCATTTTGTTTCATGAGAATCATCTCCCATTTCTTCTATATTAATTTATAGGATAACACATACAACTATTAGAGTAATTCTTTTCTTCAATTCAATTGTCCATTTCCATCAAAGTATGATGAAATTTTTTGAAACATTCAATGTTGGTTTCCCCTTATTTGAAATGACCATTTTGTGTATTTATTTAGTTAAATATTTATATAAATGAGTCAAATAGGATGTATATCAATATAGAATGGATTGAAACCAATCGTATGAAAAAAGAGTACGAAGATGGGGTGAAAGAGTTCATCAAGTTTTCAAAACATCATTCATATAACCCTTCTCAAATACTTTTGTCTATGTTTATGCTGTTGTTATTTGAGACTAATTAATCCATAGGAGTTGGAAGGATACTTGATCTATCATGGAATAGATTGGATTTATAAAATATTGAATAAACATGGGGGAAAGTGAATGTAGCTAGTGATTGGGATATCACTATGTTTTATGGATCATCTGATATAATTACAACTGTGGACAATTAATAAGACCATATCAAGGGTGTGATTATAGGTGTGAATGATAATGAAAATCATATTAAGGAAATGAAAATGAAATTTAAATATTAAATTCATGATTATCCATAATTTTTTAAGAAGTTAAATTGTTGTGAAAAGACTCTATTATATGCTGGTTTCACTAAATATACATCATTATCACCCGTACTGAAGCTTAATTTAAAATCTAGAAATAGAATGAGTTATTTCAGTTTTACTAAATTACTTGCTCTCTTGAATGATATTCTATCAGAATATAATGAGCTCTATATCCAAACATATGATGTTAAACTAATGCTATGTTTGATGGGTATATTCTCTAAATGAATACATGTTTGTCCAAATGATTGTATACTATTTATCAAGGACCACAAATCACTTAAAGAATGCCCAAAGTGTGGGGTTTATCGATATAATAAAGATGAATTGGGTTCTATGAAATTTTTATGGTACTTTCCAATCATTACAAGGTTTATGCGCTTATATTGAAGTGAGGAGACTACAAGGAAATTAACAGAGCATGCAGATACAAGAAATAAATTTGGAAAACTTCATCACCAGGAAGACTCTCCTCAGTGGAAGAGAATTGATCATGAGTATCCTGAATTTGGAAACGAGTTGAGAAACCTTCATCCTATATTATCTATATATAGAGTGAATCCTTTTGGTTTTCAAATCATCACTCATAGTATGTGACTGTTTATGTCCGTAAATTATAAATTTCTATTATGTTTATGCATAAAATGAAAATACATTATGTTATATATGCTTATATTAGACCAAAACAACCGAGTAATGATATTGATGTTTATTTGGCTCCATTGATCAATGATTTGAAATTATTGTGAGATCCAGGTGTTATGTTGTATGATACTTACAGAAATGAAGATTTCACAGTGATATCCATGTTGTATATGGTGATAAATGACTTTCCTGCTTATGGAAATTTTTCAGGATATAGAATTTAAAGAACTTAGGGGTGTCACATTTCCAAATAAGGTAAACAATCAATTAGGTTGAAAAATTCATCAAAGACTGTGTTTCTAGGACATCATAGATTTCTACCCCGACAACATAAGTACTGATCTTGGATGACATCATTTGGTGGAATTTCAGAAGAATGTACAACATCATCTCCACTAACAAGTGAGAAATTAAAAGATATGGAAACTGCTTTTGGTAAACCTTTTTTGAAAAAACTTATGAAAACTAATTGGAAAAGGTCATCGTTTTTTTTGAATTACCATACTAGAAATATCTATGTGTCAGACATTTTCTTGATTCTATTCATGTTTAAAAAATTTATAAGATAGATTCATTTTCATGTTACTAAATGAACCAAAAAAACAATAGTTGTAATTAAGGAAAGGATGAACATGATTGATATGGGAATACCGGAAGAGTTTGTGCCAATAGAGGGTGAAAAATGAACTTTTCTTCCTCCAGTAGGTTACACTCTTTCTAGGTAGGAGATTTGTTTTTTTTAACTTTTTGAATGATGTAAAGGTTATAGAGGGATATTTATTGAATATAAAAAATATCATGTTAATGACTGATTTAAAGTTAAAGGTATGAAATCAAATTACTATTATGTTTTGATTAAATATCTATTTCCTATAGTTTTACATTTCTATTTTTCAAGAATTTCTATCATACATTAACCAAGCTATATTTATTTTTCAAATTAATATGCAAAAAAGTTATACACTCAAAAAAATTAACAACTATAAAAGAGGAAATTGTTGCCATATTATGTGAATTGTAAATTTTCTTCTGGAAAAAATACTTTAATATGATGGTCCACATGGTGAGAATGATTCGACTATGTGGTCCTATAAATTATATATGGATATACCCCATTCAATGAGATATGAATACTTTGAAAGGGTGTGTCAAAAATGAAATTCATCCATAGGGTTGTATTGTGGAGTGATATATTTTTGAGGAAGTTATTGAATTTTATACCAACTATCTGTCTGATGTGGAAATATTTGGTTTACTGAAATCTCACCACACTAGGAGGCTTGTGGGTGAAGGAAATTATGGAATAGATTTTGTCACAATCAATATTACAGATTAATAGAAGGCCCACCTTTATGTTTTTTATAATAATTATAGGTTTCCTCATATTTTGAAACCCATAAAGAAATTCTTAGGCATTTTAATGAACCAAGGAATGAAATATGGATATCAAATAAAAATAATCAATAATTTATTTGATGCTTTTGACACCATATTTTTAAGGATTCAGGTGAATATCCTGATTCAATTTCAGAATGACTTTGATGGCTTGCCATAGGACCAACTGTATATGTATTATCTTACACTGGTTAAGTAATTAATGGTTACACGTTCTATATAAATTAACATGATGAAGTCAGATACACTTATAGATGAAGGGATACATGTTTCTGGTACTAAGGACTAAAATACATTTTATATTAATACTTCATACTTTTGTATCATCAAAAAAAAATTGAGTATTGTAATATATAACATTTAAGGTGCTTATTTTTCAATGAAAGTTGGTTGATAACTGGAGTGTTATTAAAATAGATGAATTGGGATTCATAAAAGTTTATTTTAATAAGGAAAGGTATAAATATGAATCATTTATAATGGAATCATAAGCAGTACAATTATTTTATGTTCCAGATCCCGCAAACTGAAAGTGGTCAATTTTTTTGTTATCCACTAAAACCACTAAAGGGTCAGATGAAAATTCAACTAAGGATGAATCTTTAATTAGGACTTCGCAATAATTTTATAGTGGTTCAAATGTAGATGGAGTTTTTTTATGTCAGAGGAGACCATAATATAGAGTTTTGGATACTTGATAAAGGGGTAAAATCTCTTCAACCATTAAAAAACAGAGAGTTCAATAATTAGGTTATATTTTTTTGTAATATATATTGTGTTATCTGATGTTGTTATTTCTTTCATGTGAATTTATTTAATATAAATTAAATTTTAAACCAATTTTGTAGATAATGACTTTTTCACATGTTGATGCTTCCAATCCTAAGAAACAATAGGTTTTTCAACCTACTGTTGCTCCTAGTGTATAGGAATAATGATCCTTTTCACATGTTGATGCCACTAATCTAGAGAAACAACATATTGACAATGTTTAATCTGAGGAAATGGTTGACAGAAAAGAACTGATGCTACAGAAAAAAATAGGATCATCATAGTGTGATTGTGTTAGCAAAAAATATTAAGGTGAAAATAAAAGGAATCAAATTTGAGGTTGGATAATATGCACGTGGGTATCCTATTAACTCTAACAAGGCCCTATTCAGTAGGTACATAGGGATCATCACTTGATAATGCATGAAGATTGATTTAGATTCATGGAATCATGTTGTTTTCATGATTAAGTCACTGATTTTGGAAGAGATTATGGTAACATTATGATATCCTTTATTTATTTTAATAAAAAATAAAATAATTAAATATTTACTTTCTGTTCATCATCCCTTGTATAGTGAATTTATAGTAGATTAATCTCATAGGAAATGTGTATTAATGATTTCTAGAAGGATTCATAAAACCTTTCTCACAATTCTAATGATATTTCTTCTTAAAATGATAAAGGGAAAATAAACCCACACCCACTGCTTATGTATGCACACCTAATAAGCTGAGCAACATGGAAGTGTTTACTAGATATCTTATAGAGATATATTTTCAGGTACATCGTGGCTAGTAATAATAGTTTAAAAATATGTGTATTCATCACATTGATTAAGAATTTTTTATTTATGAAACAATAAATGAGTGTTGAAAATAAGAAACGAGTAGAAAAACCAACGCACCCCTACCATAAAGTAAGGATGTGGTATGATTGACTTGAAAAAATGGTATGTATTTTAAATCTACCATAACACTTTTAT
Organism: Viscum album; assembly: GCA_963277665.1. NCBI lineage: Eukaryota > Viridiplantae > Streptophyta > Magnoliopsida > Santalales > Viscaceae > Viscum > Viscum album. The sequence continues at coordinate 785,591,116 of OY728128.1, read as the reverse complement.
GTGACATGAAACAACAACATAATAATTTTTCTCTATTTATATGTAGATTAATGAATCCAAATCCAAATCCACTTCCATCCCATGTCATGTGTTATGGAAGGAGGAACATGTAAATAAATATGCGACACTAATAGATGAAAACACACAAAAAGTGTGGTAATCATGTGTAAGTATGAAATAATAAAAAATATATTTAAATTTCTATTACATAACAATGATGACTTATTTTCCAATATTTTCCATCTGACTTTGACACAGGAATCATCAACACATGTATCAGATGAACACCTACTATCGGTTGCCATGAAGTGACCAGAATAGTATGGTCATATCAGAGGTGTGGATTTTAGGGGGACACCCTAAAAATATTTTTAGGTAAATAAATAGAGTGATAAAGACAAAGAAATTCAAGATATTAAAGAAATATTAGCTTCACTTGAAGAAAAAATTCATTGGAAGTATAAGTTGCTATAAAATATAATTTTGGGGAAGTAAAGAGAATGAAAAACTCAAGAACAACCATTGTTTGAAGATGCACCCCCACCAGCTTTGAGGTGAGTCACTCCCCTTAAAAAATATGTCTTAGATGAGATAATTAATATTCAAATAATTTTTTATGTGAAATGTGAATCAGACAGGCACTGATACCTCTCCTATACTGATATTATATTGGGTGAAAATGATTGTGATTTATATCTATCAAAACCCACCCATCACCTTATTTTGAGGGATACCATGTTCAATATCCAAGAAGACACTCTACATAATAGACCACTTCCAATATGTCATGTGAGGGTGGTGATTAGCATAGCTCATTAGCTGAGCACTAAGATACTTGTTCCACATGATTATATGGATATTCATATAGTTGACCAAGTTGTTGGAACATTAATACATGGATGTAAGATCCTTATAAAAAACATGTCAACAAGAAGGTATTCATTTCCAATTTATTTTTCATGATAAACCTTTAGCAACTAATGAAAAAAGGTCTTAATTTATGAATGTTATTACAAAGGAACAAAGGTAAGGGGTGAAATGAAAGGTTAAATCAAAACCATCTAAAGTATCAACCAATCTTTCGAAAATATCTTCAGAAATCACCTTTACCCCACCCGTTCAACATCCACATTTACTAACATTGAAGGTTCATGTGGATAAGATATTACAAAGTGACAGTAATCATATAGCTTATTTTTAAACTACATTTCTCTTAATAATTTAAATGGAATCGTTAAATATGAATGACTAGGAGTCGCGGTTGTAAATGTATACATGAGGTGTGTTTTCATGATTTTTTCCCAATATATGATATACTATATTAATTATGAAGAAATAAATTTTATATTTTTATAGGAATATATATAGATACTAATAAAAGTGATTACCCCATGAACATAAATTTGGACTCATTATTCCTCAAGTCATTTCGACACAACAAACATAAATAGAATAAAAAATGAATGAGATAGTGGAATAACTGGATAAATCATTTGAATGAAAACATACGGATGATAGAATATTCTTAACACCAATAATACAGGGGTCAAACTAAAAAATTTAATCATATCAGATATATTTTAATTTATTTCATAAATTAATCTTTTTCTTTTGTTTTTAGGCAACATTGGATGCTCACTGCGGTCAATTTGGAGACTCTAAAGATTTATTTATTGGATTAACTGCATGGATACCCAACAAACCAAGCACACGTGACAATGTTTATAAAATTTTAATACACCACATCCAATTTTTTAGAACTAAAATTCAAGTTATATATTTTATATTATGTTTTAATGAGAATTTTTTTATGATAGGACAGTGTATAAATATCATTAAAATCATGGAATGAGGACATTCCATGTGCACAAGGATCCTGAAATGTTATACAAGTGGACAAGTATAAGGGTATATATAATAAGATTTCACTATCAAACACATATCAAAACAAATTAATTATTTCTCTCAATGTTTGTAAAATTTCTGAAACAAACAAATGGAAAATATTAGGATTATTATGTTTGTAAATCTATGAGAGAGATCATATTTCATAAAAAAAATCATCCCAAAGAGTTATTTTTGAAGATAATTATTATTTCATTTAAAATATTAATTAATCATTTAGGTATTTATACTTTTCCCATACTACTATGACTGTAAAAAATTATCGTATTCATTAGAAGACATAGAATTTTTTATTAATTATGATATAATTGTTTATCTATTATTTATTTATTTTTTCACGAATCTTTTGGGAAGTCATATTTTCAAATTTTTCTTATTTTAGAAGTTTTTTGTTCATATTTCATGCCTTTATACACCAAAACTTCTAAAAAATTCTTCTCACTCAAAACCATTTCATCCCTGAAGTGTTGTAATTTATCACTTTCCTTCAAGTTACCTTTGTTATCCTGCCTTTTTGTTACATAACTTATCACTACATTTGACAAACATAGGATCTTTAATGTCTAGTGTCTTTGAAACCAAGAACAATGTATAAGAAAAAAACATAAAACATTAATATAATCAACTTTTAAGGCTTCATCATAAGTTAATCCTGAGTAAAATTACATAATCTAATAACTTGGAGACATACATCAAAGGAAAGGACGAGCAGAGGCCCAGCAAGGAAAATAAGTGAAACAATTTACATGTGAACTTGAGCGATATCAATTACAATATGAGGGATATCATAAAGGAATGAAAAAGAGGAATATAATAGAAATAATAACTTGAAACATAAATTTAAAATTTGTCTATAACATTTAATTTATACATTCATGAACATATCACTAAGGTTCATCCCCAAGGTGTCATAAAAATTATCAAGGTTATTCAGCAAGGTATCATAAAACCGGTCATCTCTAGAGATTAAATTCTTTACCCAATGTATTGGAACACTATCAGGGCACAACCATAATAGGTATTTTTTTCACGTGATCCACAATTATCATAATCAAACATTTCAGAAATAACCCATAGATAATAAAATAAATGGGTTTCATTTAAAAGTCGTGATGTTTTAGAAGTGCTTAAAAACATGATTGTTATGTCATTTATAACCCATGTAAAAGGAATAAGGGATTCATGTATGTAAATTCCAGAATCAAATATATCATTTTTTATGTATTTATGAATACCCCTAGAAACGAAATTGGAGTGGGTATTCACACAAAAAAATAATAGAATTTTTTGATAAAAAGATAGAGAGATTTTGAGACAAAATTTCTACAGTATAACGGCTATATAACATGGTTTTATAAAACTTTAAAAAGAGAGGGGACAAGGGTAAAACACTCATAAAAAACTAAAAATACATTATAGGGACATAATAAAACAGAAATAATATCATGGTATGGATATTTTAATGACATGCCACATGAAAAGGAAATTTGAAAGAAAAGAGAAGATGTAATTTATTTTACGAAAATTCTGTAGCCTAATGACTTCACTTAAAATTCCAAAAAATTAGTTGATGAGAGTGGAGAGGGTCTATAATAATTTTGACATAAAATGGAAAAAAAATATATAAGAACATACCCCCTACCCCAAATAATTAAATGGAAACTAGAATACATAACATAAAAGAAGTCATGACTAAAAGAGGAGGGTGAATGGTTCCCTTACCTTGAAGAGTAACTTCAAAAGCACAAAGATTGGGACCTTGGGGGGATTGAGGGAACCTTGGGTGGACTTTTGGGGGGGGGGAATTACCAAAGAATTATTGATGAGTAATTGGAATGAAATGAATGAATTAATGGGTTGGTATTTATAGCAAATATGGGGGAATATTTTATAAAATTCAAAGGGATACCTCATTAGTGGTATTTGAAAAATCATAGGAATTCCGATGGTATTTTACCAAGGTATTGGGAACTTGGGAAACCACATAACATATATTAATATTCATAATTCGGTCAGAATTATTACATCATTAATGATGTTATTAAACACACTAAAACTCAAAAATGTATTTTTACTATTCACTGAGAATTCAACTGTTTCAGAAAAATCCCAAGAATTCACCCTAACCATTTTTTGATATGGAAAATCCAAAAGTGAAATTCATTTTATAAAAATGAATTTCAATTTAAATTATATTAAATAAATAAAATACTAATACTTGAATAATAATTTCTAAAACATTTATTTACTAATATTGTGATATAATTATATCACATTACCACTTAAGATGACTAAAACATATTTATACCTCCTTAGGTGATGTTACTATGGAATTGGTAAAATTACCATTCATAAGGGTAAAAATAATATTCCAAAGGGTAATGTTAATATTCACCAAAAAAATATTTTGATCTTATTGAACAACATTTTTCACCATGATCACAACCATGTTTGTCCGATTTTCAAAAATCATTTCACATAAAAGGGTTATTTAATAATAAAATGTTTTTAAACTATTCATTAAATTGAAACTTCATAGAAAATTTCTAATAAATGCATCCTAGGTTAATTTTGACATTTGAAATTCATAAATGATGTTTATTTTACCAAAATAATTCTCTATGTATGAGAAATCTTTGAAAAGAACAATTTTTACTTCTAAAATCAATTTATCAAATTTTTATTAATTAAACATATACTTTATTAAGAAAATATAATCTAAAAAAGGAATAATGAAATAAAAATTTTATTTATACCAAGGGATTACCCAAAGTATCGAAGGACTCGTTACAATGCCCCTTATAACACCTGCATAGGACACAAGAGTAAGGGGTGCAATGGTGATAGAATCTTTGGGCGGCTTAGACAACATTGCCTGAGTGGTGATTTCTATCAGCTTGAACTTTTCCTATAGGAGATTTCTTTCAAGCTTCAAACGTTGAATCTCAGGTTGGGCTTGGTCCATAGAAAGGCCTAGTAATACAACCTCATTCCTAAGCTCTGAAAGATGGGCTTCGTATGGCCCGAGTCTACTAGATGAGGCCATCAACTCCTATTTCTGTATTAATTAACCATGATCACTTGTATTTATAAACAATAATCATAACGTTAAGAGTGTAGATTCCAATAGTCATATTAACCAATGGTCATATAATATTCAAAACCAAACGGTCTCATTTTAATTATACTCACTACATTAATTAAAGGATATAGTTTTATTAAATATAAAATAACACACAAATTTAGGAAAAAATATTATTCAAAAGTTTGGGTCATTACATGCTTCCCTCCTTAATAAATTTCATCCCTGAAATTTCAACTCGTACCCTATAAAGAGAAAAGGTGAGGATACTTCTGTTTCATAGACTCCTCAAGTTCCCATGTGGCTTCTTCACATTTTGGGTTTCTCTACAACACCTTAACAAGGGGGTAGTCTTGTTGCGTAGAACCTTGTCTCTATGATCCAAGATCACCACTGAATACTCCACATAAGAGAGATCACGTTCCAGTTGTACCACCTTTGGATTTAGTACATGTTAAGGGTCAGGTATTTACTTCCTTAGGAGGAATACGTGAAAGACATCATGAACTTGTGATTGATTTGGATAAAGTTCAAGCTGATAGGTCACTATTCCGACGTGATCAAGGATTTCATAGAGGAAAATATACCTAGGGTTGAGCTTCCCATTATTCCCAAACCTCATGACTCTATTCCATGGTGAGATTCAAATAAAGACTTTTTCACCAACGTCAAACTCCAAGTCCCTTCGAGAGTTGTCAGCATATCTCTCTTACCGACTCTGAGCAGCCTTCATGTGTTGGTGGATGGAATATACCTTTTCTGACATCTCTTGCACAGTATTAGGCCCAAGAATATTTCACCAACTTCATCTCAAAAAGTATTAGTTATACATCACTTACCATATATATCTTTATACGTTTTCATTTGAATTCTTTAGTGGATTCTATTTTTGTAAGAGAACTCAACTTATGGGAGATTCTGATCTAATCCACCTTTGAATTCCATTGAGCATGTTCTCAAGAATTTCCTTGAGTGTTTGAATAGTCTTTTATTATTGGCCATTATTTTGGAGGTTATAGGCCATACTAAAAGTCAATTTGGTGCTTAGATCATGTTGAAGACTTATCCAAAATTTTGATGTGAACCTTGGATCAAGATCAGATATGATAGAAAGTGGAACTCCATACAACCTTACCACTTCCTTCATGTAAATACTATCAAGTTGATAAAGAGATAAATATTCTCAAATAGATATAAAATGGGTAGTACTTGTGAGACAGTCTACAATAACCCATATCGCATTGTTTCATTCGGACTTTCTCGGGACACCAGTGACAAAGTCCATAGTGATATTGTCCCACTTCCATTTTGGTATGGGTAGTGGTTGTAATAACCCTTTTGGAAGTTTTCGCTCTGCCTTGAATTGCTAACATACCAGGCACCTTGAAGTGTAGTCAGAAATCTACCTTTTCATATTATCCCACCAATAATGATCACGAAGGTCCCTATAAATTTTCATGATTCCCAGATGTGTATAGAATGTATAGCTATGAGATTCATCCATCAACTCCTTATTTATTTTTGGAAAAGATGGAACACATAGTCATATAAAAAATTTCAGTACACCTTGTTGATCAATATTGAACTCAGGAAACATCCCATCCTTTACAGCCTCAAACATCTTTTGTAACAATGGATATTCTTTATAATCTTTCTTGATATTCTCTAGTAATTATGATTGAGAAATCATTTGGGTTAGGTTTGATGATGTCACTTACCTTATAATTACCATGTACAGCTTTACTAGGTCATTGATCAAATAATATCTTTGAATCCTCATCATGGAAATAACAATGGGACTTTCCTGCTTAATGTATCAACGACTTTTTTTGCTCTTCTGGGATGATAATTAATTGAACAATAATAGTTTTAAGAATTTCCAACCATAATCTTTGTCTCATGTTCAATTCCATTTGTGTGAAAATATACTTCAAACTTTGATGGTCTGTGTATATATCACATTTCTCCCCATAAAGACAGTGCCTCCACATATTCAAAGAAAAATTGACCACAACCAGCAATAGATCATGTGTAGGATAGTTCCTCTCATGTGTCTTCAACTATCGAGATGCATAATCAATTACTTTGTCATTTTTCATGAGGACGCACCCAATCCCTTTCAGATATGTATCGCTAAAAATAATGAATCCTTATCCACTTGAGGGAAAAGTTAACATGAGTGCAGTAATCAATCTCTTCTTCAACTCTGGGAAACATTCCTCACACTCCTTTGTCCAGATGAACATGACCCATTTTTGAGCTAACTTGGTTAACAGATTAGAAATTCGTGAAATATTTTTCACATAACTCTTATAATATCCCACTAATCCTAGAAATCTATGAATCCCAGTCATTGTTGTAGGCTGAGGCCACTCCTCAAAATCCTTTTTCTTTGTAGGTTCAAATGTGATTCCTTAATTGGTTACAATGTGACCCAAGAAAGCAATGTGTTGTAACCAAAATTCACATTTACTGAGCTTTCCAAAAATCCACTCCTTCTGTAGAGTTTGAAAAATAACCCTTAGATTATCCTCATGCTCCTCATGAATTTTGAAATATATCATAATATCATCAATAAAAACTACCAAAAATTTATCAAGGAAGTACTTAAAGACTCTATTCATCAAATACATAAAAATAGAATGTGCATTCGTCATTCTGAAGGGCATAAAAACAAACTCATAAATCCCATATCTTGATCGGAAGGCAGTTTTTTGAATATCTTCTTTCTTCACCCTCAATTGATGATAACCAGAACGAAGATCAATCTTAGAGAAAAATTGAGCCCCATTAAGTTGGTCAAATAATTCATCAATTCTTCGAAGAGGGTATTTTTTCTTTTTTGTGATCACGTTCAGTTCTCTATAATCAATGCATAGCCTCATTGATTTATCCTTCTTCTTCACCAAGAGAACAAGTTCTCCCCAAGGAGACACACTCGGTCGGATAAACCCCTTATCCAAAAGATCTTGGAGTTGTTTCTTTAATTCCTCCAGCTCCACATTTTCTATCCTATATGGGGCCTTTGATATCGGATGAGATATAGGTATGAGTTCAATGGAGAAATCTACCTCTCTTTCTGGGGGAGGTTCGTGTAACTCCTAAACACGTCAATTTATTCCTGGATGATGGGGATTTTTTCTATCCTTGTACTCTCATTTCCATCTTCTTCTTCTTCACTGATCAACTCCATAAAGAAGGATATAGAAGGTTCTTCTAGACAAAGATCAGGATGAGGTATATCTCCTTAGAAAATAACTATAGGTTTTCCATTCAAGACTACTGATATTTATTTCATTCTGAATTTTATCATAGAATTATACATTGAGAGTCAGTCCATCCCTAGTATAATGTTGAATTCTTGCATGGGAATGACTACTAGATTTGTGAAATTATTATTCTCACTAAATTAAATACTAGATATTCTAAACACCAACAATGCTTGTATAATCCCACCAAGAGTATTGACTGATAACTCTAGTTTTAGCAATTCAGGCCTTGATTCTAAATTCTTTTCAAACTTGAAGGAAATAAAGGAGTGTGTAGAACCAGAATTAAACAAAGTACTTTCTATATTTGAGATAAAAACAAGAGTACCTACCACCACATCATTTGGTGCTTCAACTTCATCCATCGTGACAGAAAAATCATGACCTTGCTCCCTTGGTCTTCACTGAGGCTGATGGTGGTTCCCCTCCACTGCCCTCTAATTTGGACAGTGATTGGTAAAGTGCCCGAGTTGTCCACACTTATAGAATTTGACCTCAGGTAGGGTATGCACCATCTTCCCTTTATATTTAGTGTTTTGGAGTTTATGCTTCTCCTCACTACGACAATTCCACGTGATATGGTCATATCTTCTACACTTGTAGCACTTCCCTCTCCCGAGAAGGCAGTTACCTGAACGCTTCTTCCCAAATTTATTACACGTGGTATGTTGCACTTTCTTTCCTCCTCTTCCATGATCAACGTTCCTCCCTTATATGGGCTACATTTACCTCTTCTTATCATTGTATTTATGAGACCACTCATTCTCCCCGAACTCCAGTTCAAATTTCATCGCACTCCGCATGATCTCTTCATAGATATCATAGATTCGTTTGGCTAGATTCTTCCACATATGAGGTATCAGTCCACAAAAGAATATATCAACCTTACCATTTAGATCCATGACAAAGCTAGAGGTGTGATGTGAAAGTCTTATGATGTTCATCTCACAGCTTCTATCAAATTCATTCTCTTTCTTCTTTAGCTCTAAAAACTCCATCTTCATTCTTGTTCTTATAAAATAAGGTAAATACATATTAAAGAAGATCCCTTTGAACTCTTCCCACTCCATATCTTCAAACTACACTCTTGGACTTGTGTTATTAACCAGCTCCCACCATTTATCAGCTTATACCTCTAAGCGCTAAACATCCTGGGTAACCTTCTCTTGTTCCAAACAGTAGATCACATAAAAGATCTTCTCGATAAAATAAATTGTTCAATAATCAATGGGTTGGTCAATCCACTGAAGTTTGGTGGTCCTTGACACATAAAGGAATCAACATAATGTTGTTCTATTTTTGGTGAGATCAGTCTCTTAGCTTGATTCAATTTATTTCCCATAACTTGAGTCAGTTGGTCCATCATTTTCTTGAAAGTTTTCTTTCTAGATTCCATTAGAGGGTCTTCAACGCATGGTCCATTGCAGTAAACATTTGAACAGTTCCTCCTATTTCCCTCCATTTTATAAAAGAATAAAAACTTATTGAGAAACTTATTTAATTTATGAATCTTTTAACTATAAAGGATTTTAATGTATTAAAACTTCATGCTTAAACAATTATATTTCTCTATAAATCCTTCATAATGATTCATAAAAATCTTGTGATTAACCAAACATATCCACCATGGGTGTTAAACTAGGAGTGAAGAAAGGCCCATTATAATTTACTAGGATACCCCGGGTCAAGATCAAAACTACTTGTCAGAGTTTTCACTCCTAGGTACATCTATGTCAGAGCCACATCTACTTATTCATATCCATACAAAGATTTATTTGTTTGAATACCACATACTTAATATTTCCCCATAATACCAGGAAGTTTTTCCTATGTTTAAAATTTTATATAGTGTACTTCCTAATTTTTTCATAGCCTAATTTCCATAAATAACTAAACTATCCTTTGATACTAACTATGGAATCCCACCTTTTTATTACATAACCTTTCATTACATTTGACAAACAAAGGATCTTTAACGTCCAGTGCCTTGGAAACCAGGAACAATGTACATGAAAACAACATAAAAAATTATTCTAATCCACTTTTAAGGATTCCTTATAAGTTCATCCTACGAAAAATTACTTCATTTTATAACCTATATACATACATCAAAGGAAATGGTGAGCAGAAGTCCCAACAATGAAAACAAGTGAAACAATTTACATGTGAACTTGAGCGATATCAATAAGAACTTGAGGGATATCATAAAGGAATGATAAAGAGTCATATAATAGAAATAATAAAATGAAAAATAAATTGAATATTTGTCTATAAAATTTATTTTAGACATTCATGATCCTCTCACCAATGTCCATCCCCAAGGTGTCATAAAAATTACCAAGTTTATTCACCACGGTGTCGTAAAACTAGTCATCTCTAGAGATTAAATTCTTTACCCAATCCATTGGATAAATATAAGGGTGCACCCTTAAAATGTATTTATTTTCATGTGATCCAAATAGATTATAATCAAACATTTCAAAAATAACCCACAGAGAATAAAATAAATGGGTTTCATTTCAAAATCATGACATTTTAGAAGTGCTTAAATAACATGATCGTTATGTCATTTCTAACCCATGGAAAAGTAATAATGGTTTCATGTATGTGAATTAAAGAATCAAATATATCATTTTTATGTCTTTATGAATACCCCTATAAATGAAATAGGTCTGAGTATTCACATAAATAAAATAAGATAATTTCTTGAGAAAAAAGAGAGAGTGATTTTGAGATGAAATTTCTGCAACATAACTGCTATATAACACGGTTTTAGAAAACATTAGAGGACAGGGGTCAACTACTCATAAATAACTCATAATACAGTATTGGGACATAATAAAATAGAAATAAGATCATGGTATGGATATTTTAATGATATACCACATGAAAAGGAAACTTGAAAGAAAAGAGAAGATGTGATTTCAATTACAAAAATTCGGCAACCTAACGACATCACTTAAAATTCAGAAAAATAAATTTATGAGAGTGAAGAGAGTATCTCATAATTTGGAAATAAAATGGATAGCAATAAGAATATAGAAGAACATACCCCCCCCCCCCACACACATAATTAAATGAGAACTAGAATACATAACATAAAAGAAGTCATGACTAAAAGAGGAGGGTGAAAGGTTCCCTTACCTTAAAGAGTAACATCAAAAGCTTGAAGGTTGGGACATTAGGGGAATTTATGGACCTTGGGAGGACTCTTTGGGAGGTAGAAATATTATAGCTTCATTTAGGAGGAATTGGAATGAAATGAATGAAGGAATCGGTTGGTATTTATATAAAATGTGAGGGAATATTTTATTAATTTTCAAGGGACACCTCATTAGTGGTATTTTCAAAACCATGGGCTTTCCCGTGGTATTTTTCCAAGCTATTTGCCACTTGAGACACCTCATAAAATATATTACTATTAAAAAGTTTACCAGAATTATTACATCATTATTACATGTTTAATGATGTCATTAAACACACCGAAACTCAAAACTATATTTTTACTATTCACTGAAAATTCAACTCTTTCAGAAAAATACCAAAAATTCACCATAACCTTTTTCGATGTGTATAATCCAAAAGTAAACTCCATTTTATAAAAATTAATATCATTTTAAATTAAATTAAATAAATTAAATTCGAATACTTAACTAATAATTTCTAAAACATTTATTTACTTATACTGTGATATAATTATATCACAGTACCACTTAAGATGACTAAAACATATTTATACCTCCTTAGGTGATGTTACATTTCCATTGTTAAAATTACCATTCATAAGGGTAAGAATACTATCAAAAGGTTAAAGTTACTATTCACCAACAAATTATTTTGATCTTATTGAACCACATTTTTCACCCTGATTACAACCAAGTATGTGCAATTTTTGAAAATCATTTCACAGAAAAAGGTTTTTCAATAATAAAGTGTTTTCATATTATTCATCAAAAAACACTATTCATCAATTACTATTCATCAAAACAATAGTATTCATCAAATTGAAAATTCGTATAAAATTTATATAAAATTCAGCGTAGGTTAATTTTGACATTTGAAATTCAAAAATTATGTTTATTTTACCATAATGATTCTCTATGTATGAGAAATCTTTGAAAAGTACAATTTTTACTTCTAAAATCAATTTATCAAATTTTTCTTCATTAACCATATACTTTATTAAGAAAATATATTCCAAAATAGAAATTTTGAAATAAAAATTTTATTTATGACAAGGGATTACACAAAGTATCTAAGGCCTTATTATATAGCCCCTTATAACACCTGCATGGGACCTAAGAGTAAGGTCTGCAATGGTGATAGAATCTTAGGGATGATCAGACAACATTGCCTAAGTGGTGATTTCTATCAGCTTGAACTTCTTCTATAGGTGATTTTGTTCAATATACACATGTTGAAGCTCAGCTTGGGCTTGGTCCAGAGTAATGCCTAGTGTCACAACCTACTTCCCAAGCTCCGACAGATGGGCTTCGTATGGCCTGAGTCTACTAGATGAGTCTATCAACTCCTATTTTTGTATTAATTGACCATGATAAATTTTATTTATAAACAATAATCATAACGTTAAGAATATAGCTTCCAAAGATCATATTGTCCAACGGTCATATTGACCAACAGTCATATTGACCAATGGTCATATTGACTAACAGTCATATAACAGTCAAAACCAAACGGTCTCATTTTAATAATACTCAATTCATAAATTAAAGGGTATAGTTTTATTGAATATAAAATAACACAAAAATTTAGGAAACAAATATTATTCAAAAGCCCAGGTCATTACATTCTTCCCCCATTAAGAAATTTCATCCCCTAAATTTCAACTCGTACCCTCAGAATAGAAAAGGTGTGGATACTTCAATCTCATAGACTCCTCTAGTTCCCACGTGGCTTCTTCATAGTTTTGGTTTCTCCACAATACCTTAACAAGGGGGTAGTCTTGTTGCGTATAACCTTGTCTCTATGATCCAAGATCTCCGCCGGATACTCCTCATAAGAGAGGTCATGTTCCAGTTGTACCACCTCCAGATTTAGTAGATGTGAAGGGTCAGGTATGTACTTCCTCAAGAGGGATACATGGTATACATCATGAACTTGTGATAGATTTTGATGAAGTGTAAGAAGATAGGCCACGGTTCCTACGTGATCAAGTATTTCATAGGGGACAATATACCTAGGGTTGAGCTTCCCTTTCTTCCCAAACCACACGACTCTCTTCCATGATGAGATTCGAAGAAAGTCTTTGTCAGCAACATCAAACTCCACGTCCCTTCGACGGTTGACATCATAGCTCTTTTGCTGAATATAGGCAGCCCTAATGTGTTGTTGGATGGCATGGACCTTTTCTGTCATCTCTTACAAAAGATCAGGCCCAAGAATATTTCTCTCACCAGCTTCATCCCAAAAAGTATGAGTTCTATATCGCTTCCCATATAGAGCTTCATAGGGTGTCATTTGAATGCTTGAGTGGAAGCTATTTTTTTAAGAGAACTAAACTAATCGGAGATATTGATCCCATCCACCTTTGAATTCTATTGATCATTGTCTCAGCATGTTTTCGAGTGTTTGAATAGTCCTTCCAGATTGGACATCAGTTTGGGGGTTATAGGCCGTACTGAAATTCAATTCGGTTCTTAGATAACGTTGAAGACTTCTCCAAAATTTTGATGTGAACCTTGGATCACGATGAGATATAATAGAAAGTTGAACTACATTAAAACTTACCACTTACTTCACATAAATCTTTGTAAGTTGATCAAGAGAAAAATCTTTCTGAATAGAGATAAAATGGGTAGTCTTGGTGATATGTTCCACAATAACCCATATCGCATTGTTTCCTTTGGAAGTTATTGGGAGACCAGTGAAAAAGTCCATAATGTTATTTTTCCACTTCCATGCTGGTATGGGTAGTGGTTATAATACCCCTTTGGGAAGTTGTCGCTCTGGATTGACTTACTGACCTACCAGGCCCCTTGAAGTGTAGTCAGAAATCTCTCTTTTCATATTATCCTACCAATAATGACCATGAAGTTCCCTATACATTTTCATGCTTCCCGGATGTATACAAATTAGAGCTATGAGCTCCATCTATCAGCTCCTTCTTTATTTCCGGAATAGATGGAACACATAGTCTTGTACAAAATTTCACTACACCTTCTTGATTAATATTGAACATAGGAAACTTCCCATCCTTTATAGCCTCAAACTTCTTCCATAACAAAGGATATTATTTCTGGGCGTTCTTGATCTTCTCTAGTAATGAAGTTTGAGAAATCATTTGGTTTAGGTTTGATGATGTCCCTTCCCTTATAATTCACATGTCTAGAATTACTAGTTCATTGATCAAATAATCTCTTTGAATCCTCATCATGTAAATAACAACTAGGTCTTTCCTGTATAATGCATTAGCGACTTTGTTTGCTCTTCGGAGATGATAATTAATTTAAAAATCATAGTCTTTAAGAAGTTCCAACCATATTCTTTGTCTCATGTTAAATTACTTTTGTGTGAAAATATAATTCAAACTATGATGGTCTATGTATATATCACATTTCTCCCCATAAAGATAGTGCCTCCATATCTTTAAATCAAAAAGCACCACAGCTAGCTCCAGATCCTATGTAGGATAGTTCTACTTATGATTCTTCAACTGTTGAGATTCATAAGCAATTAATTTGTTATTTTTCATTAGGAATCACCCAATATCTTTCATATATGCATCTCTACAAATAAATAAACCTTCTCCACTAGAGGTAAGAGTTAACACGGGTGCAGTAACCAATCTCTTCTTCAACTCTTGGAAACTTTCCTCACACTCCTTCATCCAGATGAACTGGACCCATTTTCGAGTTAACTTGGTTAATAGATTAGAAATTCATGAAATGTTTTCCACAAACCTCCTATAATATTCTACTAATCTAAGGAAACTATGAATCTCAGTTATTGTTGTAAGCTGAGGACACTCCTCTACAACCTTTGTATTTACAGGGTCTACTGTGATTCCTTAATTGGTTACAATATTCCCCAAGAGAGAAACATATTGTAACCAAAATTCACATTTACTAAACTTTCCAAAAAGCTGATCCTTCCATAGAGTTTCGAAAATAACACTTAGATAATCCTCATGCTCCTCGTAACTTTTGAAATATATCATAATATAATCAATAAAAACTACCACAAAGTTATCAAGGAGGTCCTTAAAGACTATATTCATCAAATCCATAAAAATATCTGGTACATTAGTGATTCCGAAGGGCATAAAAAAACTCATTATTCCCATATCTTGATTGGAAGTAAATTTTTGGAATATATTCTTTCTTCACCCTCAATTGATGATAACCATAAAAAAGATCATTCTTGGAGAAGAATTGATCCCATGAAGTTGGTCAAATAGGTCCTCAATTCTTGGAAGAGGGTATTTGTTCTTCACTATGATCCCATTCAGTTCTCTATAATCAATGTATAGCTGCATTGATCCATCCTTATTCTTCACAAAGAGAATAGGTGTTTCCCTAGGAGACACACTCAGTTAGATAAACCCCTTCTCCAAAATATCTTGGAGATGTTTCTTTAATTGCTCCAACTCCAAATTTTCCATCCTATAAGGGGTCCTTGATATCGGATGAGATATAGGTATGATTTTAATAGAGACCTATACCTCTCTTTCTTGGGGAGGTCTGGGTAACTCCTCAAGAAATACATAAATGTATTCCTGTATGATGGGGAAATTTTCTATCCTTATACTCTCATTTACTTCTTCTCTATCACTGATCAACTTCACAAATAAGGATATATGAGGTTATTCTAGTCAAAGATCATGTTGATATACTCTCCTTGGAAGATATCATAAGGTTTTCCATTCAAGACTACTAATATTTATTTTCTTCTTCATTTGATCTTAGAATTATACTTTGAGAGCCAGTCCATCCCTAGTATAATGTTGAATTACAGCATGAAAATGACTACTATATTTGCAATAATATTGTTCTCACTAAAGAAAATACTAGGGTTTTTAGACATTGGAGATGCTTGGATAATCCCACCAGGAGTCTTGACAGATAACTCTACTTTTAGAAATTTAGGCATTGATTCTAAATTTTTTGCAATCATGGAGGAAAAAAAAGGAATGCATAGAACTAGAATAAAACAAATAACTTTCTAGCTTTGAGATAACAACAAGATTACATTACAACACATCCTTTGGAACTTCAACTTATTCCCTCGTGATATAAAAAACACAACCTTGATCCCTTGTCATCTACTAAGGCTGATGGTGGTTCCCCTCCACTACCCTCAAGTTTATACAGTGATTGGATAAGTGCTCAAGTTTTCCACACTTATATCATTGGACATAAAGTATGTATTTCACCATCTTCCCATTATTGTTAGTGTTTGGGAGTTGAGGCTTTACCTCACTATGAAAAATCCGTGTGATATGGTCATCTCTTCCACACTTGTAGCACTTACCGCTCCCAAGAAGGCAGTTGTATGAATGCTTCTTCCCACATTTATTACACATTGGATGTTGCACTTTCTTGCCTTCTCTTCTATAATCAAATTTCCTCCCTAATCTAGGATCTATTGATCTCTTATTGTCATTGGATTTATGAGACTGCTACATCTCACCGAACTCCAGTTCGACTTTCATCGCACTCCGCACGATCTCTTCATAGCTATCGTAGTCTCGGGTTGCCGGATTCTTCTACAGATGAGGTATCAGTCCACCAAAGAATCTATCAACCTTCTAATTTGGATCCATGACAAATCTAGAGGTGTAATGTGAAAGTATTGTGAATTTCATCTCATAGATTCCAAAATATTCATTCTCATTCTACTTCAGGTCGAGAAACTCCTTCTCTATTCTTGTTCTCACAGAACGAGGGAAATACTTATTGAAGAAGATCCCTGTGAACTCTTCCCACTCCATAAATTCAACCTCCACTCTTGGCCTTATGTTTTTAACTAGCTACCACCACTTATCATCATCTCCCTCTAATCGGTAAATAGCCAAGGTGGCCTTCTCTTGTTCCGAATAGCGTAGCACAAAAAATATCTTCTCGATAGAGCTGATCCACTGTTCAAAAATCAATGGGTCGGTTGATCCACTGAAGGTTAGTGGTCGTTGAAGTATAAAGGACTCAAAAAAATGTTTTCCCTTCATAGTGAGATCAGTCTCTTAGCTTGATTCAAGTTATTTATCATAACATGAGTCACTTGGTTCATCATTCTCATAAAAGTTTCCATTCCATCTTCCATTGGAGGGCCATCAGCGCATGGTACATTGTTGTCACCATTTTCATAGTTCCTCATATTTCCCACCATTTTCTAAAAGAATAAAACCTTAGTGAGTAACATATTTCATTTATTAATCTTTTAACAATAAAGGATTTGTATGTATTAAAATTTCATGCTTAAAAAATTACATTTCTCTATAAATCCTTCATAATGATTCATAAAAAGGTTCTAATTAACCAAACATATCCCCCATGAGTGTCAAAATAGAAGTATATAAAGGACCGTTTTCATGTCCCCGGATACCTCGGTTCAAGCCCAAAAATCCTTGTTTGTTTTTTTCACTCCTAGGTATATCTGTGGTAGAGCCACATCCACTGGTTTGTATCCAGACGGTGATTTATTTGTTCGGAAACCACTTACTTAATATTTCACCAAAATACCAGGAATTTTTTCCTACTTTTAAACATTTTATAGGGTTATTCCTAAAGTTCTTATAGCCTAATTTCAACAAATAACTAAACTATCCTTTTATACTAACTACGACATCCCTCCTTTTTATTACATAACTTTTCATTATATTTGAAAAACATAGCATCTTTAAAGTCTAGTGTATTGGAAACCATGAACAATATATATGAAAACAATATAAAAAATTCTTCTAATCCACTTTTAAGTCTTCATCATGATTTCATAATAAGTAACATTACTACGTTTCATAGCTGGGAGACATACATCAATGGAAAGGGTGAGTAGAAGGCCCAACAAGGAAAACAAGTGAAACAGTTTACGTCTGATCTTGAGCGATATCAATAAGAACATGAGAGATATTGTAAAAGAATGATAAAGAGGAATATAATAGAAATAATAACATTAAAAATTACTTGAAAATTTTGCTACAACATTTAATTTATACATTCATGAACATGTCACCAAGGTTTGTCCCTAAGGTGTCATAAAAATTACCAAGGTTATTCACCAAGGTATTCTAAAATTGGTCATCTCAAGAAATTAAATTATTTACCCAATGCATTGGTGAGATATCATGGAACACCATTAATATGTATTTATTTTCATGTGATCCACATATATCATAATCAAACATTTCATAAATAACCCATAGAGAATAAAATAAATGGTTTTCATTTCAAAATCATGACTTTTTAGAAGTGATTAACAACCTGATCGTTATGTCATTTATAACCCATGGAAAAGAAATAAAGGTTTCATGTATGTCAATTACAGAATATAATATATCATTTTTATGTCTTTATGAATACCCCTAGAAACGAAATAGATTTGTATATTCACATCAATAAAATAAGATAATTTCTTGAGAAAGAGAGAGAGATATTTTGAGATGAAATTTCTATAGCATAACGTCTATATAACATGGTTTTAGAAAATATTAAAAAGTTAGGGGACAAGGGTAAAACACTCATAAATAAATCATAATACAGTATAGGGACATAATAAAATAGAAATAATATCATGGTATGGATATTTGAATGACATACCACATGAAAATTAAACTTGAAAGAAAAGAGAAGATGTGATTTCTTTTACGAAAATTCGGCAGCCTAACGGCGTCGCTTAAAATTAATAAAAATAAGTTTATGGGAGTGGAGAGGGTCTCTCATCATTTGGACATAAAATTTACAACAATAATAATATAGAAGAACGTACCCCTACATAATTAAATGGAAACTATAAGACATAACATAAAGGAAGTCATGACTAAAAGAGGAGGTTGAAAGGCTCCTTTACCTTGAAGAGTAACTTCAAAAGCTCAAAGGTTGGGACCTTGGGGGGATTGAGGGCACCTTGGGAGGAATAATTGGGAGGTAAAAAATACCAGATCTTCATTGAGGAGGAATGGGAATGAAATGAATTAAGGAATGGGTTGGTATTTATAGAAAATGTGAGGGAATATTTTATTAATTTCCAAGGAACACCTCATTAGTGGTATTTGCAAAACCATGGGATTTCCCATAGTATTTTCCCTAGGTATTGGAAATTTTTGAAACCTCATAACATATATTACTATTCATGAGTTTACTATAATTATTACATCATGATTACATCATTAATGATGTCATTAAACACACCAAAACTCAAAACTGTATTGTTACTATTCACTGAAAATTCAACTATTTCAGAAAAATCCCAAAAATTCACCGTAACCATTTTTTGATGTGTAGAATTCAAAAGTGAACTAAATTTTATAAAGATTAATTTCATTTTAAATAAAATAAAATAAATAAAATACTAATACTTGGCTAATAATTTATATAACATTTATTTACTTATATTGTGATATAATTATATCACATTACCACATAAGATGACTAAAACATATTTATACCACCTTAGGTGATGTTACTATGCCATTGGTAAAATTACCATTCATAAGGGTAAAATTACTATTCCAAATGGCAAATATACTATTCACAAAAAAATTGATCTTATTGAACCACATTTTTCACCCTGATTACAACCATGTATGTCTGATTTTCGAAACTCATTTCACAAAAAGGGTTGTTTAATAATAAAATGTTTTTATACTATTCATTAAGAAAACACAATTCATAAATTACTATTCATCAAAAACACTATTCATCAAATTGAAACTTCTTAGAAAATTTAAAAAAAAATCATCCTAGGTTAATTTTGACATTTAAAATTCAAAAATAATGTTTATTTTACCATAATAATTTTCTATGTATGAAAAATCTTTGAAAAGTGCAATTTTTACTTTTAAAATAAGTTTATCAAATTTGTCTCAATTAAACTTATACTTTATTAAGAAAAGCTATTCCAAAAACAAGAATGATGAAATAAAAATTTTATTTATACCAAGGGATTACATAAAGTATCTAAGGCCTCGTTACATAGCCCCTTATAACCCCTGCATAGGACCTAAGAGTAAGGTGTACAATGATGATAGAATCTTGGGGTGGCTCGAACCACAATGCCCGAGTGGTGACTTCTACCAGCTTGAACTTCTCCCATAGGAAATTTTGTTCAAGCTTTACACATTGAATCTCAACTTCAGCTTGGTCCAGAGCAAAGCCCAGTGATGCAACCTCCTTCCCAAGATCCGACAGATGGGCTTCGTATGGCCCGAGTATACTAGAAGAGGCCATCAACTCTTCTTTCTGAATTAATTAACCATGAACATTTGTATTTATAAACAATAATCATAACGTTAAGAGTATAGATTCCAACTGTCATATTGACCGACATTCATATAACAGTCGAAATTAAACGATCTCATTTTAATTATACTCACTTCATTAATTAAAGGATATAGTTTTGTTGAATATAAAATGACACACCAATTCCAGAAACAAATATTATTTAAAAGTTTGGGTTGTTACATTCTTCCCCCCTTAAGAGATTTTTACCCCGAAATTTCAACTTATACCCTCTAAAGAGAAAATGTGTGAACACTTCTATCTCATAGACTCCTCTGGTTCCCACGTGGCTTCTTCATATTGTTGGTTTGTCCACAACACCTTAATAAGGGGGGTAGTCTTGTTGCATAGAACCTTGTCTCTATGATCCAAGATCTCCACCAGCTGGTCCTCATAAGATAGGTCATGTTCCAGTTGTTTTACCTTCGGATTTAGTACATGTGAATTTTCAGGTATGTACTTCCTTAAGAGGGATACATGGAAGACATCATTAACTTGTGATAGATTTGGAGAAAGTGCAAGATGATAGGACATTGTTCCTATGAGATCAATGATTTCATAGGGGCCAATGTACCTAGGGTTGAGCTTCCCTTTCTTCCCAAACCCCATGACTCTTTTCCATGGTAAGATTCAAAGAAAGACTTTTTCACCAACATCAAACTCCAAGTCCCTTTGATGGTTTTCAGCATAACTCTTTTGCCGACTCTGAGCAGTCTTAATGTGTTATTAGATGGAATGGACCTTTTCTATCATCTCTTGCACAAGATCAATCCCAAAAATCTTTCTCTCACCAGCTTCATCCCAAAAAGTAAGAGTTCTACATCGCTTCCCATATAGATCTTCATAGGGTGTCATTTGAATGCTAGAGTGGAAGATATTGTTGTAAGAGAACTCAACTAATGGGAGATGTTGATCCCATCAACCTTTGAATTCCATTGAGCATGTTCTTAGCATGTTATCGAGTGTTTGAATAATCCTTTCATATTGGCCATCAGTTTGGGGGTGATAGGACTTACTGAAATTCAATTCGGTGCTTAGAGTATGCTGAAGACTTCTCCAAAATTTTGATGTAAACCATGGATCATGATCAGATATGATAGAAAGTGAAACTCCATGAAACCTTACCACTTCCTTCATGTAAATACAAGCAAGTTAATCAAGAGAGAAATATTCCCGAATAGAGATAAAATGGGTAGTATTGGTGATATGGTCCATAATAACCCATATCGGGTAGTGTTTGTAATACCCCTTTAAGAAGTTGTCACTCTTCCTTGACTTACTGACATACTAGGCACCTTGAAGTGTAGTCAACAATCTCCCTTTTTATATTATCCCACCAATAATGATTACAAAGGTCCCTATACATTTTTGTGCTTCCCAGATGTGTAGATAATGTAGATCTATGAGATTCATCCATCATCTCCTTATGTATTTCTAGAATATATGGAACACATAGTCTTGTACGAAATTTCAGTACACCTTCTCGATCAATATTGAACTCAGAAAACTTCTCATTCTTTACAGCCTCAAACTTCTTCTGTAACAAAGGATATTCTTTCTGAGCTTTCTTGATCTTATGTAGTAATAACGGATGAGAAATAATTTGGGTTAGGGTTGATGATGTCCCTTCTCTTATAATTTTCATGTCCATCTTTACTTTGTCATTTATCATAGAATCTCTTTGAATACTCATCATGGAAAGAACAGTTGGGTCTTTCCAGCTTAATTCATCAACGAATTTGTTTTCTCTTCTAGGATAATAATGAATTGAATAGTCATAGTCTTTAAAAAGTTCCAACCATATTCCTTGTCTCATGTTCAATTCATTTTGTGTGAAAATATAGTTCAAACTTTGATGGTCTGTGTATATATCTCATTTATCCCCATAAAGATAGTGCCTCCATATCCTCAAAGCAAAAATGACCGCAACCGGCTCCAGATCATGTGTAGAATAGTTCTACTCATGAGTCTTCAACTATCGAGATGAATAAGCAATGAATTTTTCATTTTTTATGAGGATTCACCCAATCCCTTTCATATATGCATTTCTAAAAATAAAAAATCCTTCTCCACTTGATGGCAGAGTTAACGCAGGTACAGTAACCAATCTCTTCTTTAACTCTTGGAAAATTTCCTCACACCCCTTTGTCCAGATAAACTTTATCCCTTTTCAAGTTAACTTGGTTAATGGATTATAAATTCTTGAAAAAAATTCACAAACCTCCTATAATATCCCTCTAATCCAAAGAAGCTATGAATATAAATTATTATTGTAGGTTGAAGCCACTCCTCTACAACCTTTGTCTTTGTAGGGTCAACTATGGTTCCTTCACTGGTTACAATGTTCCCCAAGAAAGAAACTTGTTGTAAAAAAAATTCACATTTAGTGAACTTTCCAAAAAGCTTATCCTTCTGTATATTTTTCAAAATAACCCTTATATGATCCTCATCCTCCTCGTGACTTTTTGAATATATCATAATATCATCAATAAAAATTACCACAATGTTATCAAGGTATTCCTTAAAGATTATATTCATAAAATACATAAAAATACCAGGTGAATTAGTCAGTCCGAATGTCAAAACAACAAACTCATAATTCCCATATCATGATCAGAAGTCTGTTTTTGGAATATTGTCTTTATTCACCCTCAATTGATGATAACAAGAACGAAGATCAATCTTAGAGAATAATTAAGCCCCACGAAGTCGGTCAAGTTAGTCATCAATTCTTGGAAGTGTGTATTTGTTATTCACTGTGATCATGTTCAATTCTCTATAATCAATGCATATCCACATTGATCCATCCTTCTTCTTCTTCACAAACAGAACATGTTCTCCCCAAGGAAACACTCAGTCGGATAAAACTATTATCCAAAAGATATTGGAGTTGTTTCTTTAATTCTTCCAGCTCCACATTTTCTATCCTATATGGGTTCTTTGATATCAAATGAGATCTAGGTATGAGTTCAATGGATAACTCTACCTCTCTTTCTGGGGGAGGTCTGGGTAACTCCACATGAAATACGTCAATGTATTCCAGGATGATGGGGACACTTTCTATCCTTATACTCTCATTTCCTTCTTCTTCTTCACCGATCAACTCCATAAATAAGTATATAGGAGGTTATTCTAGAGAAATATCAAGTTGAGATATATGTACTTGAAAGATATTGTAGGTTTTGAATTCAGGACTATGAATATTTCTTTGTTACTGAATTTGATCTTAGCATTATACATTGAGAGCCAGTCCATCCCTAGTATAATGTCAAATTCCATCTTGGTAATAAATACTAGATTTGAAATAATATTGATCTTACTAAAGTAAATATTAGAGTTTCTAAACATTGACGATGTTTGGATAATCCCACCAGGAGTCTTGACTAATAACTTAACTTTTAGCAATTCAGGAATTGATTCTAAATTCTTTGCAAACTTGTAGGAAATAAAGGAATGCGTAAGACCTGAATAAAACAATGTACTTTCTATCTTTGATAGAACAACAAGAGTACCTACCACAACATCATTTGGTGATTCAATTTCATCTTTCATGAGTGAAAAATCACGACCTTTCTCCCTTGGCCTTTGCTAAGATTGATGGTGGTTCCCCTCCACTGCCCTCAGATTTTGATAGTGATTGGAAAATTACCCAAGTTGTACATGCTTATAGCATTGGACATCAGGTAAGGAATGCACCATATTACCTTTTCCATTAGTGTTTGTGAGTTAATGCTTCACCTATCTATGAAAATTCAGTGTGATATGGCCATATCTTCTACACTTGTAGCACTTCCCACTCCCGAGCAGGCTGTTCCCCAAATGCTTCTTCCCACATTTCTTACATGTGGTACATTGCACTTGCTTGCCTCCTCTTCCCTAATCATAGTTCCTCCCTAATATGGGCTCCATTGATCTCTTCTTGTCATTGGATTTATGAGACCACTTCCTCTCACCGAACTCCAGTTCGACTTTCATCACACTCTGCACGATCTCTTCATAACTATCATAGTCTCGGTTCGCTAGATTCTTCTAGAGATGAGGTCTCAGTCCACCAAAGAATCCATCAACCTTCCCATTTAGATCCATGACAAAGCTAGATGTGTAACATGAAAGTCTTGTGAATTTCATCTCATAGCTTCTTCTAGATTCATTCTACTTCTGCTTCATCTTGAGAAACTCTTGACCTTATCTTATTCTGAACAATGGAGAACAGAAAAGATCTTCTCGATAGAGCTGGTCTACTGTTTAGTAATCAATGGGTCGGTCAATCAACTGAAGTTTGGTGGTTTTTGATGCATAAAGGACTCAACAGAATGTTGTTCCCTTCGTGTTGAGATCGGTCTCTCACCTTGATTCAAGTTATTTCCTGTAACTTGAGTTAGTTGGTTCATCATTAACATGAAAGTTTTCATTTTTTTCTTCCAATCGGAGGGTCATCAGCGCATGGTACATTACGATCACCATTTTCATTATTCCTCCTATTTCCCACAATTTTCTAAAAGAATATAACCTTAGTGAGAAACTTAATTATTTAATTTACGAATATTTTAACTATAAATCATTTTTATTTATTAAAACTTCATACTTAAACAGTTACATTTCTCAATAAATCCTTCATAATGAATCATAAAAATCTTGTGATTAACAAAACATATCCCCTGATAGTGTCAAACCAAAAGTGAAGCAAGGCTCATTGTCATGTACCAGGATACCCTGGGTCAATCCTAATACTCCTTGTCAGAGTTTTCACTCCTACGTACATCTATTCTAGATCCACATTCACTTGTTCATATCCAGATAGAGATTTATTTGTTCGGAAACCACTTACATAATATTTCACCAAAATACCTGGAATTTTTTCCTATCTTTAAAATTTTATTTAGGGTTTTAAATTTTTCATATCCTAATTTCTATAAATAACTAAACTATCCTTCGATACTAACTATGGCTTCCTGCCTTTTTATTACATAACTTTTCATTACATTTGACAAACAGAGGGTCTTGAAAGTCTAGTGTCTTAAAAACAGGGAACAATGTACATTAAAACAACATAAAACAATCTTCTAATACACTTTAATGGAAAAATCATAATTTAATCCTATGTATAATTACTTCATCTCATAACCTAGTGACATACATCAAAGGGAAGGGTGAGCATAAGGCCTAGTAAGGAAAACAAGTGAAACAGTTTACATGTGAACTTGAGTGATATCAATAAGAACATGAGGGATATTGTAAAGGAATGATAAAGAGGCATATCATAGAAATAATAAATTGAGACATAACGTGAAAATGTGGATATAACATTTACTTTATACATTCATGAACTTATCACCAAGGATTTTACTTAAGGTGTCATAAAATTTACCAAGGTTATTCACCAAGGTATCATAAAACTGGTCATCTCTAGAGATTAAATTCTTTACCCAATGCATTGGAGTGATATCATGGAACACCCTTAATATGTATTTATTATCATGTGATCCACATATATCATAATCAAACATTTCATTAATAACCAATAGATAAAAAAATAAATGGGTTTCATTTCAAAATCATGACGTTTTAGAAGTGCTTAAAAAACATGATTGTTATGTCATTTATAACCCATGGAAAAGGAATAAGGGTTTCATGTATGTCAATTACAAAATAAAATATATCATTTTTATGTATTTATGAATACCCCTAGAAACTAAATAGTTTTGGGTATTCACATAAATAATATAAGAGAATTCTTTAGAAAAAGATAGAGATGTTTTGAGAAGAAATTTCTACAACATAACGGCTATATGACATGGTTTTATAAAACCTTAAAATAGAGGGAAAATGGTTAACCACTCATAAATAAATTATAATACAGTATATACACATAATAAAATAGAAATAAAATCATGATATGGATATTTGAATGACATACTACGTGAAAAGGAAACCTTAAATAAAAGAGAAGATATGATTTCTTTTATGAAAATTTGGCAGCCTAACTGCGTCGCATAATATTCAGAAAAATCAGTTGATGAGAGTGGAGAGGGTATCTAATAATTTTGAAATAAAATGGATAGAAATAATAATATATATGAACATACCCCCACATAATTAAAAGCAAACAAGAAGACATTACATAAAGGAAGTCATGACTAAAAGAGGAGGGTGAAAGGTTCCCTTACCTTGAAGAGTAACTTCAAAAGCTCAAAGGTTGGGACCTTGGGGGGATTTAGGGCACCTTGGGAGGACTCATTGGGAGGTAAAATTACCATAGATTTATTGAGGTGGAATTGTAATGTAATAAATGAAGGAATGGGTTGGTATTTATAGAAAATGTGAGGGAATATTTTATTAATTTCCCAGGGACACCTCATTAGTGGTATTTGCAAAATAATGGGCATACCCATGGTATTTTACTAAGTTATTATCCACTTGGGACACCTCATAACATATATTTCTATTCACTAGTCAACCAGAATTATTACATCATGAGTCGATCATTAATGATGTCATTAAACACACTGAAACTCAAAACTATATTTTTACTATTCACAGAAAATTCAATTGTATCTGAAAAATCCCAAAAATCCACCCTAACCAATTTTTGACATTTATAATCCAAAATTGAACTCCTTTTTATAAAAATTAATTTTATTTTAAATTAAACTAAATAAATAAAATACTAATACTAGATTAATAATTTCGAAAACATTTATTTAATTATACTGTGATATAATTATATCACATTAGCACTTAAGATGACTAAAAAATATTTATACCTCCTTAGGTGATGTTACTATTCCATTGGTAAAATTACCATTCATAAGGGTAAAATTACTATTCCAAATGGTAAAGTTATTATTCACCAAAAAATTATTTTGATCTTATTGACCGAAATTATTCCCCATGATTACAACCATATATGTCCGATTTTCGAAACTCATTTCACAAAAAAGGTTATTTAATAATAAAATGCTTTTATACTATTCAATAAAAAAATATTCATGAAATACTATTCATAAAAATAACACTATTCATAACACACTATTAATCAAATTGAAACTTCTTAGAAAATTTCTAAAAAATTAATCCTAGGTTAATTTTGACATTTGAATTTCAAAAATGATGTTTATTTTGCCATAATAATTCTCTATGTATGAGAAATATTTGAAAAGTTCAATTTTTAATTCTAAAATAAATTTATCAAATTTGTATTAATTAAACATATACTTTATTAAGAAAAGATATTCCAGAAACAGGAATGGTGAAATAAAAAAAATACCAAGAGATTATACAAAGTATCTAAGGCTTCATTACATAGCCCCTTATAACACATGCATATGACCTAATTGTAAGGTGTGAAATGATAATAAAATCTTGGGGTGGCTTGGACAACATTTCCCGAGTGGTAATTTCCATCAGCTTGAACATCTCCTGTAGGCAACTCCATTCAAGCTTCACACGTTGAAGCTCAGTTGGGGCTTGGTCCAGAGTAAATCCTAGCGATACAACCTTCTTCCCAAGCTCTGACAGATGGGCTTCATATGGCCCAAGTCTACTTGATGAGGCCATCAACTCCTCTTTCTCTATTAATTAACCATGATCTCTTGTATTTATAAACAATAATCATAACGTTAAGAGTATAGCATCCAATGGTTATATTGACCAACGATCATATAACATTTGAAACCAAATGCACTCATTTTAATGATACTCACATCATTAATTAAAGGATATAGTTTTGTTGAATATGAAATAACACACAAATTTAGGAAAAAAATATTATCCAAAAGTTTTGGTCGTTACATTCCCTCCACTACCTTTGTAGGAAGAGCAATGACGCTACCTCTCCTCAATCACAATAAATTTTTTCCCAGTAAAATAATTATCCATATAATTAATGTATTATTTCATATTTATTTTTACTATTACTTTTATAATAATTATTTTCTTGTATAGGTGTATTCTTTTTACCGAGTTGGGGTGGTTTCTTCAAAGATGCTTGTGATCGTGAGAGATTTCACTTTGAGGCTACAATTGAGATAATGACAATAAGGGAATGGACAAGAATGTATACAACCATCATCAAAATGTGAACACTTCTAATTATTTTATTAATTTTTTCATAATTTTATCTATTATTTGTATTTTAATATCCATATCATTTTGATCTAATACTTATTTAGTTTTTTTCATAGATCATTTGGTATTTCATATTTTTCTTTAAACTATTTGCAACAATCCACAAAAGAGATAACATGTTACATTCTTTTAATGTTACCACGCTTTCTATTGGATTTCTTTGCGGAACTCCAAACACTGCATATTGATTTTGTGTTCCTGGATAAAAAAACTTTTTCGTCTTGGAACATCAACTAAATCTTCATTGTTGGTAGTTCGACAAAAATGTCAATGGAAATCCTAGTAACATTGGAATTTGGGATTTTTTAAGACTTTGGGATGTGTAGGTATCAACCACACCTCAATCTGACACATGGTGTGACCGGTATGACTCCAATTGTTTTTTATTTAAAATTGAAATTAATTTTGGTAAAAAAGAAAAGTAACATACTCAAAACTAATAATACACATTTGGATTGTTTTGATACTTTAGTATAATGATCCATAAGTCATTTTTTAGGGGTAGGAATCAGAAACACCTCAATCTGATACACAATGTTCTCGGTATGACTCAGAGTGTTTGTTATCAATTTAAAATTGAAATTTTAATTCAAAAAGTGTCACTCACTAAAGACTAATCTAACACGCTCATATTTTCTTGATATTTTATTAAAATGAATCAAAAGTAATTTTTGACATGTATGAATCAGTCTTATATCAAACTAATACATTATGTGACCGGTATGACTCAAAGTGTGTGTTTCCAGATTAAAATGACATTTTAGTAAAAAGGATAAGTGACATACACAAAACCAAGAAAATGAATTTAAATTATTTTGATACTTTAGTAAAATGATCCATAAGTCATTTGGGATGTGTAGGAATCATCTTCACCTCAATATGATGCACAATGTGGACAGTACGACTCCAAGTGTGTCTTTTTATTTAAAATTGACATTAATTTAAGTAAAAAAGACAACTAACGTACTCAAAACTGAGAAAACACATTTTTATTGTTTTTATATTTTAATAAAACAATCCATAAGTCATTTTTTATGTGTAGAAATCATCCTTACCTCAATATGATACACGATGTGCCTGATATGACTCAAAGTGTCCGTTATCAGTTTCAAATTGAAATTTTAGTTCAAGATGTGTTTCTCACTAAAAACTAAGAAAACATTCTCAGATTGTATTAATAATTTAAAAAAAATTCAGAAGTTGTTTGTGACATGTAGGAATCATTCTCACGTCAAACCGACACATGATGTGATTGATATGACTCAAAGTTTGTATTTCCTGCTTAAAATGACATTTTAGTAAAAAAGACAAGTGACATACTCAAAATTGAGAAAACGCATTTAGATTGTTATTATAATTTAGTAAAATTATCCATAAGTCATTTTAGAGGTGTAGGAATTATCCACACATCAATCTGATGCACGGTGTGACCGGTATGACTCCAAGTATGTCTTTTTATTTAAAATTGACATTAATTTTTGTAAAAAAGAAAACTGAAATACTCAAAACTAAGAAAATTCATTCATATTGTTTAATACTTTAATAAAAATATCCTTATGTAATTTTCGACATATAGGAATCATCCTCACCTCAATCTGATACATGATATGATCGATATGACTCAAAGTGTCTGTTATTAGTTTAAAATTGAAATTTTAGTTCAAAAAGATTCACTAACTGAAAACCAAGAAAACACACACGTATTTTGTTTATAATTTAGGAAAATTATTCATAAGACATTTTTTATGTGTAGTAATCATTCTCATGTCATACTAACACATGATGTGGCTGGTATGACTCAAAGTGCACGTTTCTAGTTTAAAATAGAATTTTAGTAAAAAAGACAAGTGACGTACTCAAAACTGAGTAAACGTATTAGGATTGTTTCTATATTTTAGTAAAATGATCCATAATTAATTTTAGATGTGTAGAAATAATCCTCACCTCAATCCGACACATGGTGTGACCAGTATGACTCAAAGTACATCTTTTTATTTAAAATTGACATTAACTTTAGTAAACAATAAAACTCACATACTCAAAATCAATAAAACACATTCAGATTGTTTTGATACATTATGAAAACAATCCATAAGTCATTTTTTACATGTATGAATCAGAAGCACCTCAATTCGATACATGATGTTCCTGGTATGACCCAAAGTGTTTGCTATCTGTTTAAAATTGACATTTTTGTTCAAAAATTGTCAGTCAATAAAAACCAAGAAAAAATGTTTGTATTTCCTTGATAATTTATGATAGTGATTCATAAGTAATTTGTGACATATATGAATTATTCTCACATCAAACCAACATATGATGTGATTGGTGTGACTCAAAGTGTGTGTTTCCAGTTTCAAATGACATTTTAATAATAAAACCGAAGTAACTTACTCAAAACCGAGAAAACACATTCATATTTTTTTGATACTTTAGGAAAACAATTAATAAGTCATTTTTGATTAGTAGGAATCATCCTCACCTCAATCCAATGCAATATGTGACCGATATAATTCCATGTGTGTCTGTTTATTTAAAATTGATATTAATTTTAGCAAAAAGAACAAGTGACATACTGAAAATTGAGAAAATACATTCGAATTGTTTTGATACTTTAGAAAAATTACTCATAAGTCATTTATAACATGTAAGAATCAAAACCTCTACAATATGATGCATGGTGTGACTAGTATAACTCTAAGCGCGTATTTTTATTTAAAATTGATATTAATTTTAGTAAAAAAGAACAAGTGACCTACTGAAAACTAAGAAAACTCATTCGTATTGTTTTGATACTTTAGTAAAATGATTCATAAGTCATTTTTGATGTGTATAAATCAACCAATCCTCAATCTGACACACGGTGTGACCGGTATGACTCAAAATGTCCGTTATCAGTTTAAAATTGGCATTTTAGTTTAAAGCATGTCACTCACTGAAAAACAAGAAAACGTGCTCTAATGTTCTTAATAATTTAGAGAAATGATTCATAAGTAATTTTTGACATTTAAGAAGCAGTCTCTCCTAAAATTGATGCACAATGAGACCGATATGACTCAAAGTATGTGTTTCTAGTTTCAAATGTCATTTTCATAAAAAAAACCTAAGTAACTTACTCAAAACTGAGAAAACACATTAGGATTGTTTTGATACGTTAAGAAAACAATTCATATGTCATTTTTGATGTGTAGGATTCATCTTCACCTCAATATGATGCATGGTGTGGATGGTATAATTTCATGTGCGTCTATTTATTTAAAATTGACATTAATTTTAGTAAAAAGAACAAGTGACATACTGAAAACTGAGAAAGCACATTCAGATTGTATTGATACTTTAGGAAAATAATAAATAAGACATTTGTGACTTGTAAGAATCAAATGTATCTCAAAATGATGCATAGTGTGACTGGTATAACAACATGTGTGTATTTTTATTTAAAATTGACATTAATTTTAGTAAAAAGAACAAGTGGCATACTAAAAACCAAAAAAATGTATGCAAATTAGTTTGATAATTTATAAAAATGATTCTTAAGTCATTTGTGATGTGTAAAATTCAACTGAACCTCAATATGACGCACGGTGTGACTGATATGACTCAAAGTGTGTTTGTTTATCTAAAATTGACATTAATTTTAGTAAAAAGAACAAGTGACATACTAAAAACCAAGTACAAGAATTCAGATTGTTTTGATACTTTAGGAAAATGACCCATGATTAATTTGTGATGTGTATAAATAAACTGCACCTCAATCCGACACATGATGTGTCTGGTATGACTCAAAGCGTCCGTTATCAGTTTAAAATTGACATTTTAGTTCAAAATGTGTGTCACTCACTAAAAACCAAGTAAATGCGCTCTGATTGTCTTGATAATTTAGAACAACGGTTTGTAAGTCATTTCTGAGGTGTAGGAAGCAATATCATGTCAAACCAACATACAATGTGACATGAATGACTCAAAGTGCGTGTTTCCATTTTGAAATAACATTTTAGTAAAAAACACAAGTAACATATTGAAAACTGATCGAACGCATTCGGATTGTTTGAAAACATTATAAAAACAATCTGTAAGTTATTTGTGATGTGTCACAATCAGTCGCACCTCAATCCAACACATGGTGTAACTGGCATAACTCTAGGTGTGTATTTATTTAAAATTGACATTAATTCTAATAAAAAGAAAAGGTGACACACTCAAAACTGTGTAAACACATTAAGATTGTTTTGATACTTTAGGACAAGGATCCATAACACAAATGTGATGTATAAGAATCAATCACACCTCAATACAATGAACGGTGTGATTGGTATAATTTCCAGAGTGCCTTTTTATTTAAAATTGACATTTTATTAATGTATTCTTTCATACTAATGTTTAATTTATTTCTTTATATTATTACTAATATAAGATTTGATTTCTTATATAGGTGATTTTTTTTTCTCGGGTTGAGATGATTTGTTCATTAATTGATACAATGGAAAAACATTTTTGAGAGGGGATCGTGGGAGCCAAAGACAAAAATTATTCATAAGTCATTTCATATTAATGTTCAAAAAGTGTCACTCACTGAAAACTAAGAAAATGTGCTCTAATTGTCTTGATAATTTAGAAAAATGATTAATAAGTATGTTTTGACATGTAGGAAGCAGTTTCACGTCAAATTGTCACACAATGCGGCCGATATGACTCAAAGTACGTGTTTCGAGTTTCAGATGAAATTTTAATAAAAAAACAAAAGTTACTTACTCAAAACCGAGCAAACACTTTTGTATTGTTTTGATTCTTTAGGAAAACAATTCATAAGTATTTTTTGATGTATAGGAATCAGTTTCACCTCAATCTGATACACAATGTGAACGGTATAATTTCAAATGTGTCTATTTATTTAAAATTGACATTAATTTTAGTAAAAATAGAAAATGAAATATTGAAAACTGAGAAAATACATTCATATTATTTTGATACTTTAAGAAAATAATTCATAAGTCATTTCATATTAATGTTTAATTTATTTCTTTATAGTATTACTTATATAATATTTGTTTTCTTATATAGGTGAATTTTTTTTCTTGGGTTGAGATGATTTGTTTAGCAATTGATACAATGGATGAACTTTTTTGAGAGGGGATTGTAGGTGCCAAAAATAATGTAACATTAATTGTTTAAATGTTTGTGGATATTAATTGTAAATGTATTTTTGAAAAACATTGTTTGAAATGTATATAGTAGTGTTTTTTTTTTGTATTCATGATATAAAATTTATTTCAATTAAATTATATATTTTGGATACATGTTACATGTATTTGTTAAAGCATTGATAAAGGGGTGTCTTTATCACCGCTAAACCCGTGTTGATAAAAGGTGGACTTTATCATCTTTTTTTTAACGCTGGTAAAAGGGGCTCTTTTTAACGGCGTTGATGACAACAACGCTTTCTTAGCATTGTCAAATTCCTTTTTACACGGTGTTAAAGGGAATATTAGTAGTGTGGAACCTTGATTTTTATTCAATCCAGAATTTATTATTCTTCTTCTCACACCCAAAATACACCGACTTTTATCACATTTAAAATAAGTCAAAACTTTATTCCCCTCCCGTATGTCATAGTCGCTGTGATTTTAGAAAAACTCTGTCGAAGAACTCCTACACTTGAACCGAATCTTAATTACCCCATCTTGCACAGAATCATTTTCATGTCATCACTCCTTAGAAAAATTCATCTGATTATTTCATGTGTGTGTGATAATTTTATTTAAAAAAATGCACACATCCCCAATTGTTCTACATTGCAGCTTCGAATCCGTGAACTTTCCTCCTGAAAACAAATTAAACCGTGAACCGTACTCCTGCAAACAAATTAATCCAAAAATTGAATCCTTCTCAAGCAAGCTCAACATCAAATTATATCTGCTTCAAAATCAAACACCTTCATGGCCAGGATTTTAGATTCCAGGCGAGGAGATTGTTGTTGGGACCGTAAATGATTGGACCACTGATGCAACAATAATCACGAGATAAAATAAAGTGAAAAGTGCGTAAAAATAAATGACACCAGATGTAATGTGGTAAAACCCCCAAATGGAAGAGGTAAAAAACAACGGGAAAATAGAAGGATCACAATGGGGTAAAAGTGGGTACACACTCCCTCACTATTACAATGATAAAACTCTCACAAAATCTCTCTTGAATAATTAGGGAAATAAACATCACAAATACCACAATCAAAGATGGATCACAGGTAATGAGATGGTGAAGCTGCAAGTGATGTTGAAGCTGATGGGAGAGAGCCCTTTATATAGGCTGCCTCTCCCCCTTCCTTCCTTTCTCCTGCTGGATAATGTTGGTGGGATTTGGCCACCCACCACCTATCACCACCAACCAACCTTTGATAAAGGAGGGAGGCAGCCACCATCCTGAAAATGGATGTCCGCCAACACATCTCCCACTTGGAGATTTGATTGAGTACCAATCACATCTCCACACATCCTTTCTATCTTCCAAACATGTTTCTCAAGTATCTTCAAGGCCGCTCGAGGATCTGCACCATCTGAACTTATCAAAGTTAATCGCCTCTATTAGGAAATATTCCAGATTTTATTTTGTATGAATTTTCTTCGTATCCACACTACCTTCCTCCACCACATCTCAGACAAGGTGATATTGTACCCCAATTTGATTTGTCCTGGAATGAAAAGATGGATTCTCTGTAATGTGAAAGGCACTCTAACTATCACAAAACAATGGAATCTGCTCATGTTTGTGCCTAAGATCCTCTAACAACCTTCTCATCCAAATTGGCTCTTTGCAAGCCTGTGTAGCTACAATGTACTCCACCTCCGTCGTGGATAATGTCACAACTGAATGTAACTATGAAATCCAGCTTACAACTCCTCCTTCAAGAGTAAACAAATAACCAGTAGTGGATTTCCTCTGCAAAGAATCACCTGAAAAATCTAAATTAACATATCCTCTAATAGTATAATTTAATCCTCCATAACATAATGCAGCATCTGAGGTCTCCTTAATGTATCTCAGTATCCTATTCACTATGCTCCAATGCTTCCGTCCTACATCCACCATGTACCGACTAACTGCTCCCACTACATGTGCAATGTCTATTCTAGTACAAATAATATCGAACATTAGACAACCCACTGTTGATGCATATGGTACTCGAGACATTTCCATCCTCTCTGTTTCACTACTAGGACTAATTGTGGAGGATAACATGAAATTAACCTGAAGAGGGGTGGAGATTTTCTTACAGTCTTGCATGTTGAAGTGTTTCAAGACTCTCTATAAGTAACACTTCTGTGATAGACAAATCTTCCCATTATTTCTATCATGATAAATCTGCATCCCAAGAATCTTGTTTGCTGGTCCCAAGTCCTTTATATCAAATTCCCTAGCCAACTGTGCCTTCATCTCCTAGATCTGATCATTAGTGGGGCCTACAACCAACATGTCATCCACATTCAACAGAATAATGATGAAATCATTACCATATAATCCCTTGAAATATATACAAGGATATGAATGAAGTCTGTTGTATCAAAGGATTATGATATAGGAATCAAATCTCTTGTACCAACACCTCGGCTCCTACTTGAGACCGTACAGAGATTTGTTCAACCTGAAAACCAAGGTCTCTTTTACTACTTGTGAAAAAATTTCTACTTAGAGAATATAGATCTCTTCATCAAGATCACCATAGAGAAAAGTAGTATTCACATACAGCTGCTCTAGATGTAAACTATAGGTAGCACACATCACCAGAACTAAATGAACATTCGTTAGTCTAACAACATGAGAAAATATTTCATTGAAATCAATACCTTCCTTCTTATAAAATCCTCAAAGCACCAATCTTGCACGATATCTTTCCACCTACCCCATTCTATCCCACTTAATCTTAAATACCCATTTGTTTCAAATATCTTTCCTTCCATGAGGTAATGAAACAAGATCCCAAGTCTTGTTCCGATGTAGGGCTTCAAGTTCCTCCTGCATCGCCGCTATACATGAGGATACATTTGAACTCTGTTTCACCTCCACAAAAGAAGATGGCTCTCAATATTCTATCAATAAGAAGTACACAATATTTCTCTCAGTGACATAGTCTAAGTGCCATACTGGTGCTCTTTTCTCTCGAGTTGACCATCGTGGTCCAGACTCAACTGATACTTGATCATCATGCTCTGGTAAAGCTTCAGAGAAAACTGGTTCTTCCTTGGATTTGTCATCTACCATGAATGTTGTAGTTTCTGTATTCTCCTTCTCTGTGTCTCGATCAGTTGTCAGTTTCACCTTATCTTCTGTAAAAATGGCATCTCTACTGATGATAAATTTGTTGGAAGTGGGGTCTCACAAACGATAACCCTTCACACCATCAGCGTACCCCATGAAGATACATTTCCTAGATCTAGAATCCAACATTGATCTTTCTTGGTCATTAGAAAATGCATATACAGGACTTCCAAAAGTATGTATCTAAGAATATTCAGTGGGGTTTTCCAGTCCACATCTCCATTGGTTTCTTCAGATCAATCTCCATTGATGTAGATTGATTGATCACATAACAGGCGGTATTCACTGCTTCTTCCCAAAAAGT
Organism: Viscum album; assembly: GCA_963277665.1. Classification (NCBI taxonomy): domain Eukaryota; kingdom Viridiplantae; phylum Streptophyta; class Magnoliopsida; order Santalales; family Viscaceae; genus Viscum; species Viscum album. Next base: position 785,553,664 of record OY728128.1, on the reverse strand, counting down.
TTTTTCAATTCCTATAGTCTTCAACATTTCCCTAGTTCTATACAACAGGGTTTTATTCATCCGCTCTCCCACTCCATTATGCTGAGGAGTGTATGCCACCGTGAACTGTCTCTTGCTTCTTTCCTATTGACAAAAAGTATCAAACTTCTCACTTGTATATTCTCCACCATTGTCAGTCATCAGACACTTGATCTTCTTTCCAGAGTCAAGCTCCTTCCGTGCTTTGAATGTTTTGAAGACTTCAAAAACATCTGGCTTCCTCTTGATTAGGTACACCCAGCATCTCCTGGAATAATCATCAATAAATGATACAAAGTACCTTCCTCCTCCCAGGGATATAACCGGTGCTTTCCAAACATCAGAATGGATCAACTCCAAGATCTCCTGACTTCTCGTTGTTGACATCTTGAACTTTAACCTATGTTTCTTTCTCAAAACACAATACTCACAAAATGGTAAGGATACCTTTGTAAGACCAGGAACCAACTTATAATCTGCGAGAATCTTCAGTCCTCGTTCTGACATATGTTCAAGCTTCCGATGCCATAACGTCATCAACGCTTCTGTCGAGTTAGTTGATGCAACAACTATCTCCGCCTCCTTGTACGTTTAACCCATAAGAACGTACAGGTTCTTCGAGATCTTCTCCGCCTTCATTACCACAAGTGCTCCCTTCACGATTCTCATCACTCCATTCTCGGTGCGAGTCTTTCATCCGATGTCATCAAATTGTTCTAAAGACAATATGTTCTTCTTCAGGCCCTTCACATGAAGTACTACTTGGATGGTCCGTACTATGCCATCATGCATCTTCAGTTTGATGGTACCGACTCCAACAATCTTCAGGGTGTGATATTTCCCCATGTACACAAGTCCTTCTCGAATGGTTTCATATTGGTCAAACCATTCTCGTTGAGACGTCATGTGTCATGTAGCTCCTGAGTTGATAATTAATGCATCGTTGAGATGTTGCCTACATCCAGTAGTCGTCGTCATTCTACTGACTAGTATATCTCCACTTTCAGAAGTACTCACCTCATTCCCCTGAGAGAAATTTTCACTACTCTTCTTATTCCAACAATCATTCTTGATGTTCCCCTTCTTGCCACAATTGAAACATGTGACATTTTTCTTCTTACTCCTCAATTTGGACCTGCCATGATTTTGGCTCCCACTGGAACCATGCTCCACCATCCTTCCTCTCTCCATTGAAAGAGCCTCTGCTTGGTGCGAAGTTGTCTGTCTGTCCTCCTTATTCTTGCGCCGACTTTCTTCTTCAAGAACCGTGGCTGCAACATCATTAAAGATCAGCATATCCATCAGGATATTATTGGTGAGGTTGATGATGAGTTGGTCATACGAATCTGGAAAACTCTGGAGTAGAATCTTCATACGTTCAGTATCCACAATATTATAGCTCAACGTCGTGAGCTGAGCGAATAGAGGTATTGAGGTTGTTGATGTGGTCGGTCACCGATGAAGACTTTGCCATCCAAAGAGTGTACAATTTTCTCTTCAGGAAAATTTTGTTGTGTAGTGACTTGGTCTCGTATAGTTTCGTCAGAGTATCTCATATTTCCTTTACCATATTTTTATCCACAATACTCGATAGGACCCTGTCTGCCAAAGCCAAATAGATGTTGGAAATAGCATTCTCGTCCATATCGTTCCTTTTCTCCTCTGTCACACTCGCCAACTTTTCTTCAATTACGAGTAGGCAATTATCCTTCCGCAACACTTCATGCATCTTCATTTTCCACAACGAAAAATTATTCCCGTTGAATTTTTTGATCTCGAATTTTACAGTCATCTTGACACGCCATCAGTCCAAAACCTCCTCCATTTCACAACGGTGTATTTAATAATCTCAATAAATTTTTTCTGATGTGACAGATCAACCAGAGTTGCAATCACAGAGCATACTCAAATTTACAAGGATTATTAATACCCAAAAATGTGAACAACATTGGGCCAGAACCTCCACATGATACCACTTGTTGGGACTGTAAATGATTGGCCCACTAGTGCAGTGATAATCACGAGATAAAATAAAGTGAAAAATGCGGGAAAATAAATGGCACCAGATGTAACATGGAAAATCCCCCAAATGGAAGAGGTAAAAACCACGAGCAAATAGAAGGATCACTATGGGGTAAAAGTGGATACACACTCTCTCACTATTACAAAGAGAAAACTTTCACAAAATTTCTCTTGAATAAGCGGGGAAATAAACCTCACAATTACCATACTCAACGATGGATAAGAGGTAATGAGATGGTGAAACTGTAAGTGTTGAAGGTGATGAGAGATAGCCCTTTATATAGGTGGTGTCTCCCCCTTTCTTTATTCCGCTGGATGAGGTTGGTGGGGTTTGGCCACCCACCACCTACCACCATGGTAGTTAAAATCTTGAGTCTATAGTACGTGTCTACCCTGTGATCTGAGCAAGTTTACACCGAGTCCAAATATTTTATACACGAGTTTACCATGAGTCTACGAGTTTTCTACTGAGTGTGAACAGTAAACTCACTGAGTTTGACTACATTGCCTAACACCAACTACAAACACCAACCCCTCCTTCCACGGTACTTAAAATGGACGTCTGCTGACAATTGTGACCTCGAGAAAATTCTAGATCTGGTTATCAGTTCACTCGACGACTATCATATTCACGAAGCTTCATTGTCGTTTTTTTCAGATCTGCTTTGATCAATAGATTTCAATGGCAGCGAGATCAACAGTGGTGATGAAGAGATTAGATTCATCAGAGACTCTTGATATTCGACATTGAATCAATCCAACCTCGGTTCATCTTCGCCTGCGAGCTCGGTGGTGGCGGCGTCTTAGCTTCTCAAATAGAACAGGTCATGATCTTGATGTCAAAGAATCATCGACAGTTCTTCCTTGCGACGACGGTGGTGGTCAAGCTTGACAGATCTGATACTGGTGGTCACAATCTCGGTTTCTTCGGATCAAGTTTCGGTTCTTGTTCACGGCCTTGAACAACGACGTCAACGATCTCGGCTTGGATTTGATCGGAAAAAAAAACTGTGGTTCCGGTCCAAGTTCGCAATCACCATTTATAATTTAAATTCATTTGTTAATTAATTAAAAACAAAAATAAACATTACCATTAAATAAATTCAAACTATTTTTTGTATTAAATCAAATAAAAGATAAATAATTAAAAGAAATTAGCCAAAATTAATTAACTAATAAATCAGTTTACAGAATAATGTAATGATAAAAATCTATTAAAAAGTTTAATTATAATTTTATATCACTTTAATAAATTTATAAATTTAAAACGATACTAAAATGATATAATTATTAAATACCCACAACACTGAATTAAATAATAATCAAGGATATGATGAAAAACAACATTGAAACAAGTGTTAAATAAAACAAACATTAATAAATAATTTAAAAGAATGAACAAAAGTTAGTTTAAACAATAAGACAATAATAATTATTGAATTATTTCATTAATTAACTATAAAAAATAAATTGAATCAACATAGTACAAAAAATAAACAAAAACAATTTTTTTAAAGAATCTACAAAATTCAATAGTAACTCAAGGTTGAATACAAAATTATGATTAAAACATAAAAAACAATAATTAAACATAAAATTAAAAGCTTAATTAATTCAACATGAGATTAACATTAATTGTTAAGTATTCAATAAAATTATTGCTTTAAAAATTAAAACACAGATAGATTAAGGAAATTATGTGGCCAATTAGTAATCAAATAAAACCACATCAAATTCCCCCCACATTTAGCTTTTGTTTTTACTCAAGCAAACAATGATCCAAAATCTGTATAATGATATGAATCTCAATCTTTAAATATTGCATGGCCATAAAAAATTGGTTTTTAAAATGATTTCCCCTTTTGGATTTTCATCAAGCAGTTAAAGAATTTATCCTCAAGAAATTAAATACTCTCCAAATCAAAATTGATTCTTTTTTTTAAAAAATATTTGCCCTTAAAAATTTGAAGACAGATTATACTCATTTCAATTTACATTCAACTGAAAGTCCAAAATTCTTTTTATCTCGTGGCAAACAAACCTATATAATTATCAATAAAATAAATTAGACACTCTTTTTGGATGAGTGAATTCAATAATTTAAAAGGTAGTATAAATAACTCATCCATTATCTTAAAAATTAAAAGAAATAGTTCAACCTATATTATGATTTTTCATTTCACAATTTATTTTAATGCATAACTTATGAGTTTGAATCCAATTTCACAAATTCAAAGGCAATGATAATTTTATAGCATTGATAAATTTTTTTTTTACCAAAGTTAATCTCTTTTCAAGAGGGTAATGAAAAATAAATTACCCAACTAAATCAAAGAGGTATTAGAGAATTAACCTCTTTATATTTGATACAAAACATTCATTATTCAACCAAATTTAAAATCACTAAAAATGATTCATTCAAACATGAAAAATAATCAATTTTGAAAACATTTAGAGGGGTTTTGAGGGGTTCTCATTATGGTATAGTTTAGCAGATTGAAAGACCCTTTCCCCCTCACTAAAGCACAACATTGCCCCCAATATTCAATCAATGGTGGAGAAATATTTTTATTCAGTTTTATAGTTCAAAATAGATTTTTCAATTCAGTATATTAAAACCATGTATGAAAGGTCACATGAATATTCAAAGTGTTTTTACCATAAAACATAAATAATTAAATCAACTCACAGCATGAAAATATTTAAATTACTCATTACCACTTCAATAGTTCATTTCAATTGAAAGGTTTGTATGCTTCTGCATGTTTAGGGAATAGTTCAAATTGATTTCTAGCAAAGCTATAATGTTTCAGTGCTAAAACACAACTGAAAACGGTCATTTTAATAGTTTCAACCAACATGTTTAACCAATAATCCACCATGAAAAATATTATTTTAGATTCATTTTTAAACATAATTTAAAGATCAAATCAACAGAAAAAAATAGATTTTAGAAAAGCATGGAAAAATGTACAGAAATTTTATGAAAGAATCCACTGAATTTGAAGATTTATTCTTTATAAGATCAACAAAAACACACCCCTCATTTTCTTTGAAGAAGCTCTTATCTTAATCTCTAAATCTCATATAAATGTAAGAATATTAACATTTGATTCAAGGAATATCAAATCAATTAAAATATAACCAGAATTTAGAAATTAAGGGGCTGAATCAAGTTGCTTCAGCTTGTAGATTTTCTAGATCATTGTTGTCACACCCCGACCTGGTATCTTGCGGGAGCAGTTATTTTATTTTATTTATTTATTTTTATATGTCTTTTGGTTTCATAAAGTTTAAAAATTTATTAAATTTAAATCAAAATGGAACGAAATAAAATAAATGGAAAACTATTTAATAAAAAAATAATAATGATAATATTATTATTTAGTTTATTATTATTATTATTATGTTTTTAATATTATTAATAATAATATTATTATATTTAGTTTTTAGGGTTAGTTTTTTATTTTTTTTATTTTTTTCATTCTTTTTTTTATTTCCTTTCTTCTTTCCCTCTCCTTTTACCCTCTCCATGTGACCCACCCTCTTCCCTCTTCCATCACTGCTCGCGACCCTACCCCCTGGCCAACCCAAGACGACGCATCCTCCCTCCCTCCGACCAGATCTCCACGTGTCACCCGTTTGTTTTCCTCTCCTCCACCAGTCAACACCCCTCCGATGGAGCACTCCTGCTCACGAGACACCCTCCCCCTCGCGCGACTCCCACTGGCACACAACACCTCCGACCGGACTCCCCTTGCGCATGCGACCCCCAGCACGGAACCCTCCTTGTCACGCTCGACAAACCCCTTAAAACCCCTTCCATAGGTGTGTTCAACTCTGATGGGTTGTTTTCTTCCTCTTGTAGAGTTGCAGATTAGGGTTTTATGTTTTTAGGGCCCAATTGTGATGAATTTGGTTTAATGTCTTGTTTTTAGCTTTCAATCTGAGTTTGTTGTGGTGCGGTTGTCATGCGGCGGAGTTTGCACACTGCGTTTGAAAATTTTCCATACTAAAGGTAAGTGTTTCCATATATAAGTATTTTTTGATGAATTAAATTTCTTATTTAATTAATTTAGTATACTCATTTATTACTTTAATTGGTGTCAATATAGTTTTAATTAATGTTTAATATTATTTAAATGTGTTTAGTAGCGTGTTTATTTGATATGAATGTTTTGATTTTGTGAAAACTCGTCTTGAGCCTTTCGTAGTGTTTTATAAGCTTTGTTGTTGGTTTATTATGTCGCACAAGGGCTATAAATTCTATTTTATCATGTCATTGGTGTGCGTTTTTCCTTAGAAGATGTTTTTGATTGGGAGTTTGTGTTCAAATTCTTTGTGATACTTCCTGGGGTTGTTGTATAAAATTCTTAAGTGGTTTATTAATTCTTATAAACTATGTGAAATGATTTTGGATATTGTTTTGGTGTGCGTATATTTTCAAAAGTGGTTTTGAGTATGTAAATGGGGGTATTTGTGTATGTGTTCCTTGTGAAAATCTATTGACGTGTTCAATCAGTTGATTAAGTAGCGTGGCATTTGTTTTTGTGGGTACATGAGGTGCGTATGTATGGAAAAAGGATATTTGATGGGAAATGTACCACTTTGAGCATGGTTTACATGGTGTGCATTTGTCAATATGTTTTGTAAATTCTTTCAAAAGATGGAAAGTATGTTTTAATGTCACTTTGGTGTTCTTTTGGTTTTAAAGTGGCTTTTCCTACTTGAAGTTGAGTGTGTTATTAGTGTAAACCCATGATGTGTTATTTCGAAACGATTTGTGTATTTTTTAAGTGTTTAATTGTTTTATTAATTTATATACATAGTGTGTTGTACCTCGCTATGATGGTTTTGGGCCGCAGTGTCGAGGTATCCTACATGTACATTCATAGGGTAAAACACACACACACACACACAGATATATATTCCCTCTTTGTTCATATTCTCTCATGGCATAGGGAATATGTGCAATGCACCTAGGGGTATACATATATATGTATAAATGCATGTGCGTGTATGCATCAAATGTTGGTTCGTGTGGTCGTCGACAAATAGTGACATGTTTGAGGTAGGTCCCCTATGCCTATGCTTTTAATTGGAATTTCATAATTTCTTTCTTTTTTTAAAAATATGTTTTATATTTACGCTATATACACATGTTATGAAATCTGGTTGCGGTTACTAGAAATGATTATGTGTTTGGAAATTGAAATGTATTTCTAATGCTATCAGTCTTAAGTGATTTTTCTTGGAAATTGATTTTTCTAAGTGGTTTTGAATTGGTAATGAGTAGTTCCAAAGGTGTCTGGCCTTTTGGATGGTTATTTGTAAAATGTGTTCCCTTTAGGCAATTAATCATGTTTGGAACCATAATAATGTTTTATGAAAAAGAAAAACCTCTATTGAGACATGTCCCCTTGGTTTTAGAAAACTATTTTTATGTTGAATGTGTTATTATGTGCCTAATTTGATGCTTATGCATTGTGTGATGTGAAATAGGGGGAATGACCTTAAGTAGGGAGAGCAGTGATGATGAGTTGAATGATTTTTAGATAAAAAAAGTGTTATGTACATATATGTTTTCTTGATAAAGAAAACTCACCAACACTTGAAATAGAGAACATTGGTAAACTTAGGTATCTAGGTGGGTGACCAGGACTAGTACGCGAGATTACACGGTAGGGGTTCATCCCGGTTCATCTAGTAGTTTTGACACAACAACGATAACTAAAAATATGAATTACTGAGGGTTGTGGTTTCTAAGACACAGTTACTGAGGGTCGTGGTTTTTAAGCCACATTTTCTGAGGGTCGTGGTTTCTAAGCCACGTATCACTGAGGTACGAGGTCTCTAGGGTCCCACTTTTTCTAGCTACCCATAGGAATTACCCATGGTGCTCATTTACGACATGATGCTTGCGATGTAATTTTCATTTCAGTTGTTTCATACTTGATGTCTTATTTTTGAAAACCATATTTTAATCTAAATTAGTTTCCTTTCATTTTGAAACATTAATGCGTTCTTGGAACATATTTTGAAAATGTAGTGACAGAGAAATGATTTACTATAAAATTCAAACTTGTTACTTGAATTTTAAAAGAATGAAAAACATTATTTTATTAGGTCCTATTTTCAAACTAGCGTATTCTGGATTTCATATAAAAGGCAAGGGCATAGGTTGTTGTTGTATTTTGGAATTCCTACGGAGCATCTCGGTTCTCATGCCTACTTTACTTTTCAGTTGCAGGTTTCAGTCTTGGATCACTTTTGGGAGAAAGTGTAGTTTACGTTCTGTGGTGACCCATGGGGTCACCCGAGGTATGTCATGTTGCTTCATTTATTCCTTTTTCCTTAACCAAGTTGTTATTTTTTCCCATTTATTTATTTGCTTGTTTATTTTATGATTATTTATCTTTGTTATTGTCCAAATCGTTCCCAAATGGTTAATTTTGATGCTCGACACTAGTTGCCAGCCCGTGGGGATCGGGAACGCCCTTCAGGCCACATCACAGACCGGCTTGGGTGATCGGTTCAGGGTCGACCCAGGTTGGTCCGTGACAATTGTAAAACATTAAACTTATTCCTGAAGAATTTGAGAGAGGATCCCTGTAGATTTCATTATGGTGAAAAATAGAAAAATAATCATTCCATAAAGCTCGATTTATTTTCTACAAAGGAATACTATAAAGCAAGGAGAAAATCCTAACACTTTAGTACCATCCCCCACAATTATTCAAAACAAAAATGAAAATTAAGGGAAGATACAACCTGGTTTATTCAATGATACTCAACTACCAATAACATGAAATATTCCCCTAGAGTTTCTTTATTACTTTCTCTAAATAGTTTTAGTCGATGTCCATTAACAGTTAATAGAAAATCTTTACTTGGATCTAGAATCTGTAGAACACCAAAAGGGAAAACGTTAGTTGGAATAAAAGGTCTATCCCATTTGGAATGAAATTTACTTGGAAAAATATTTTTCTTGGATTTTTACATCATAACTTTAGAACCAATCATAAACTTTTTATTCAAAATCATTTTTTCATGCATAGCCTTGGTTTTCTCCTTAATAATCCTAGCATTTTCATATGAATTGTTTCTTATTTATTCCAACTATTGCAAAGATTCATCTCTTCTCCAGCTTCAAACAAACTCAGAATGCATGATCTGACATACCAAAAGGCTTTATTCTCTACCTCCATTGGAAAATGAAAATCTATTCATAAAATTATCCTTTAAGGTGACACCCCTATTGGATTCTTATAGGTAGTCCTATACACTCATAGAGCATCCTCATGAATTAATCTCTACTATTTCCTATTCAGGTTAACAGTTTATCAAGAATATGCCTAATATCTCTGTTTGAAACATCAACCATTCTATTTGTTTGATTATGACAGGGTTTTGACACTTTATGAATAACCCCATATATTTTCAACAAATCTTCCAATGTTCAATTATAGAAATGAGTACCTTGGTCTATGGGAATGAACCTTGGAATCTGAAATCTAAAAAACATATGGCTTGTGAAAAATTGGGACACCACTAAATCATCACTAGTTATTGTTAGAATAACGTCAATCCACATGGAAACATAATCAACTGAATGTAGGAGACACAATTATCCAATAGAATTTGGAAAAGGGAACATGAAATCCATTCCCAAAATTCAAAGATGTCACAAAACAACAAAGGATGTTGTGGCATCTCATGTATTTGAGAAATTTTTTCTTGGAATTTATAAGATTTAAAATTCCTCTAATACTCATGAGAATCTTTGAAATGTGTGGGAAAAAATATCCCTAAATATAGCAATTTTATAGCATTCCTCTATGAACAAAAGTGGCCACCATAACTCAAACTATGGAAAAATTTCATAACTAAAGAAATCTAAAAATGTGGGATACATATCCTAACAATATGATCACTTCCCATGTTCCAAAACAAAGGATCATCATATATATTTCCTTGATTCACAAATCAATTTATCAACGTGATTCTTAGAAAACTAGTTATAACATCCCAAACTGGGTTCCACATGTCGGTGCCCCAAGCTGGTTGGTTACATGACCTTAGCCGCGCCTCCCTGTATTCTGTAGGCTGCCTACTAGAAGTGAGGGTATAATATGTAATGTGGGGAGACTATACCATCTTTATCAAACCAAAACAACACAATAAATAAATAAAAAATACCAAATGATAATAACATTAACCAGAATAATCTTATAACCAATAAAGACCAACATCACATGATAATACCAACATATGGATAAATTATTGTGAATTGAAGCTATATACATGTCATTCAATATAAGTTTCAAGTGTTAAATGAAAACAAAAAAGTAAATACACATTGAAAACTGCCCATGTGGCCCCCCAAATCATGTTTGGTCCCCTTATCCATGCTCAATCCCAACTCATCCATCTAACATGGGCTCTTGCCTTTATCTTATCCTAAAAACATAAAGTCTATTCGGGTACTAACCAGAAATCCTAAGTAGGGTGTGATTACAACTTATTAGGCCACCACCAATGGCATCTAAAACAATATCTAGTCTATAAAAGTGTACGAAGTTGTAGAAATAATAATGTACAAAGATAAATTAAATGTTTTTCACATTAAATTATTTTATAATTAACAACATAAATCCCTAAGTTCCCGATGACAACCAAACCAAAAAGTCCTTCTTCAGCCCATAACCACCCACTAAGGGATATCTCATTTCATTCCATCATGGGTTTACACTATTTATTTAATCCAAATTTCACATTCAAATAATGGGGGGCTAGAGAAGCAGTCTGGCACCCCATGGGTATTTGGAGTAGTAGTCCCTACCCTATAACTCAGTGATCACATGTAATACATTAATATATTAGGGGCCTAGAGCGACATTATAGCACCCCATTGGAATTTTCAGTAGTATTCCCTATCCCAAAACTCTTCCATAAATATCACATCTCATGGTTCCATGTTTCCAACCATTTTTCAACCATTACCACAATTTATTATTCAACCCATTTCATAATTGCATTTAGTAACCAAGCATAAATTATAAATCATCATTTTAATCATATCGACACACCCCACAGGTCACTATCAATTTCATAAACCATTAATCAATAAATTTAATTATCCCATTATTCACCAATTTTATTATCACATAATCAACCAATTTCATTATCTCATAAATAATCAATCAATGAATTAATTCAATTTAGAATGAAATTTCCCAAAATGAAAATTGGAATTTTATAATTACATACATGAAAATACAATCAAGAATATGGGAATTGATAAATAGACCACCTACCTCAAGGTCGTTGATGGATATTTTCCAAACCTAAATTAGAAATTTGATGCAAAATAATCCAGATAACCACAGTTCAGGTGATCTAGGACCGAAACCTAGGATCAAGATCCAATGAAATATGATTCATTGAAACCTAGATCTAAACCCATCACCAATGGAGGAAATAATCCTTCTAAAAGATGATAGAAATAAAATATAGAGAAAGGAAACCAAATGATAAGATATTACATACTAAAATAGGATATAATCCTTCAATAAGATCTCTGATTCTCTAGAAAAAGGGTTTGAGGAGATTTGGAATCCTCTCCAGGACCTCCTAAAATGTTTTAAAATAAGTTAGGACGAATAAGGGTGTTTAGGGTTAAAAAAAGGGGGTTCATGTATTTGAAATAAATTTTTAGGGGATTAAAACCCTGTGCACACAATTTCCTAAGATGAGGGGAACGATTTTCCAAACTGTACGCCTCACCTTAGGGGTCACACAGTTTCTCATAAGTGGTGTACAATTTGACTAACCCTACTCCAACCGTGAAAATTACCTCAATTGAAGGGTTCATGGTTTGGGGAGGGAGGCCACATGATTTGTCCAAACCAAATGCCAATTGTGTGCCACCTATTGTCTATCCAAAATATGGTGCACATTTTCCTGGTGAAAACCACATGATTTTCCCTAACCATGCACAAATTGTTCATAGCCCCCTTTCCTTCCAAAGTTCTCCAATATCACCCAAAACAACCCAAAAAACTCAACCATGGTATGATAAAAAAAACATAAAATATTACCTAAAAACATGCATGATAAATCTCAAACAAAATTCAGGATCTTACAATATTCCCACCATATAACAACTTCTCCTCAAGCTGTAATCCCAAGCATCTCTAAGATTCTAAGGTAAAAAGACTGGGCCACTAAGACATCATATCTTATTCTCTCTCTCAATCTTCATTATGAACACATCGATGTTTCCACAATACTCATACTATCGACATGGTCTTCCCCCATAACACTTCTCATTGGGATCCATAACACAAGTCAGATGCTCCTGAAAGGATGCATTAGCCTCAAGCTCAACATCATCAAAATAGATCACATGAGAAGGGCCAGGGTGATACCAAAAAAGTTGAGACACATGAAAAACATTATTCATATAACTATACCTTTTTGTAATATCCAATTATTATGCTACTGGTCTGATCCCATCCACAATATCAAAAGGTCCAACAAACCTGGCCAACAACTTTCCCTATCTTCAAATCCTATGGTGTCCCAATCTAGGTGACACCCAAAGGAAAATATGATCACCCATGGTAAACTAAAGGGGTCGATAATAGCAATCAAAATATGAATTTTTTCTACTATAATTCATAAGAATATGTTTCTGAATTAGTTGGACTTGTTCTAATGCCTTCCACACAAGACTCAGTCCTATCAAATCTGAGTCACTTGCCTCCATCCAGTATAGGGGTGATCTGCATGGCCTACCATAAAGTGCCTCGTATGGTTCCATCTGAATTGTTTATTGATAACTGTTGTTATAGAAAAAACAAAATGAGCACTATGTTATTCTCCCAAGACCCACTGAAATTGAGAATTCACACCCATGGAATATCCTCCAATACCTGTATAGTACATTCCAACTACCTATCTATCTGTAGGTGAAAATCCGTAGTCAAAATTACCTATGTACCAAGAACCGTATACAAGACTTTCTAGAAGTGTGAAGTGAAATGCGAGTCATGGTCTAAAACTATGATCCATGGAACCCCATGCAGATGAACTATCTCTAGAATTTACAAGTCCCCCAACTGATCTACTAAGAAAGTATCCCGAATAGGTAGGAAATAAGATACATTCATTAATTGATCTATAATAACCCATATAGAATCATTCTTCCAAGAAATCCTCATAAGCGCTATCAAGAATTCCATGGTAACATCATTCCACTTCCATTATGTAATGGAAAATGGATATAGTAATCCACTAGGTTATTTATGCTCAGCCTTCACCTGCTGATAGGGGTCAAATCATGTCATGAAACCTACAATATCCTTTTTTATACCTGGAAACCAACACTCTCAATGTAGGTAATGATACATTTTTTTTTCAAAATAGGATTCACAAACCACTTCTAGGTAAGAAAATAATTCATTATCTCATCTCACATACTCATTGGCACAACAACAAGGTTCTAGAAATAGATGATCTCATCCTCATATATAGTCCAATCGGAAGGTGACTCCCCACCTTCAAGGATTTCCCTCAAGGCCAAACACTTTGGATCCTCATACTTCCTCTCCCTGATCCATATAAAAAGTGTGAAATCAAATAATACTAATATATGGGTCATCTTATCCTATCCCTCATGAACCAGAATATGAATCTCAACCAGTAGGGTCATCATTTTCCACTCAGAACTAGACTCCTAAATTGTATGATTCGGTGTTTTCCGAACCACAGTTTCAATAACACTATTTACCTTTTTGGGAATATATGCTAGATCAAAATCAAAATATTTCATATAATCAACCCATATATACTAATAGTGATTTAAATCTCACTACGAAAAGTTACACTTTAATCTCTTATGGTCCGTATTCACAGTAAAATTTTCAACCAAAAGATAATGCTGCCAAAACTTCAAGGTATAAACCCCCGCAGATAACTTGATATCATACGTAGGGTAATCTCGTTCATGTGACCTAAAATATCATGACCCATATGACACAACTCGATCTCCCAACATCAATAATACTACAGTTCTGATCACAGATGAATCAAAAAACACCATATACTCCTCTCCCAGCTCGTTTAGGATCAAGATCAGTGCGGTAGTAAAATGATTCTTTAAATCTTAAAAATCATTCTCACATTCCCCATACCATTCAAACTTAATCCCCTTCTTGGTTAATCCTTAATGTGGTGCCTCCAAGTGGGAAAATTTCTGGATGAACCTACGATAATAACCCACCAAAATTAGAAATATTTTGGATATCAAAATCATTCTTGGGATACTCCCAAGAAACCACTGCCTAAAATTTATCAGGGTCCACTGAAAATCCTTAACCTGAGATGATGCAACCCAGGAAATGTACCTTGTTAATCCAGAATTGACACTTAGATATCTTGGTGTATAGTTGATTATCTCTCAGAGTATCTAGGTCGATGTCAATATATTGGGGCAGATTGTCATGAGTCTTGGAGTACACCAAGATTTCATTCACAAAACAACCACAAAATGATCTAGGTATGAGTAGAAGATTCAATTCATTAAGGCTATAAATATAGACAGAGTGTTCTTCATCCTGAAGAATATCACGAAGAAGTCATACAGTACATACCTACTTCTAAAATATATCCATGGTATATCATAAGTTCTAACTCTCAATTGATGATAACTATATCTCCATTCAATCTTGGAGAAAACACAAGCTCCTATCAAATGGTTAAAGAGATCATCGATAAATAGGAGAGGATACCGGTTCTTCACTATCATATGGTTCAACATCAGGTAATCAATATATAATCATAATGTCATATCATCCTTTTTAGAAAACAAAACTGGAGAACCCAAAGGTGACATACTCAGATGGATAAATTCCTTATCCATAAAAGCTTCTAGATGATTCTTAAGCTTTTAAAGTTATTTTGGTTCCATTTGATACATATAAATAGAAACTAGTCCAAATCTAGGCATGATATCAATTGTAAAATCAATATCTCTCTCTGGTGGAAACCCAAAAAAAGTCCTTAGGAAACATGTATTGGAATCGGTATACTACTGGTGGAAAAACATTCTGCTTTACACCCCCATCATCCTGTAAAATACTTGCAACCTGGGTGGTGAGCTCCCCAATTTTCTAATGAATTGTACCATCATGGACATCTTGTATATCTCACTCTCCATGATGAACATTACTGTAACCCTTAGGAGACGTAAAAGTCACTCTCCTACAGTAACAATCAACGTGGGATTGGTATGATACCAATAAGTCCATACTCAAAATCAATCCAAAACCTAACATATCAAGTATATAGAGATCCCAAATAAGAAAAATAATCCTCAACATCATGATATCATACCTTGCATTAAAAAATGTCTCTAAACCTCACTCCTAACAGTATGTCGATCGTCATAACCCCACTCACCAAATCCTCCGTCAAAATAAAACCATTCAAAAGTTGTGAAGATATAAAAGAATAAGATGATCCTATATCAAATAAGGCATTGGAAAGTGTAGAAACTATTATAATAGTACATTTGAATATAGATGGACCGATCTCTCTATCCACAATTGTAGGCTGAACAACATACAACTGTCCTTCCTCTCTTCCATGTATTGCATTTTGAGTCCCTTGAGCTGCACCACTCTGCTGATACGAGCAATCTTGAACTGATATACCACATCCAGACCTCGACCACCATAGACAATAGAACTCCAACTTCCAGATTGATATGGGGTGGAATACTCCCTTCCAGTATTCTAACTATGCCTGGCTCCTTCATCACTACCCATAGGTCAATGGTTTCTGCAATACTTCTGCAAGTGAACCATCCTCCTACAAGATCGACACACCACTAGTGTTTGGGGACATTGACTATGAATGTTTCCCGACCTACCACACTTGTGGTAGTATATTAAGCTAATAATTTGAGTAATTGATCCTTCTCCCAGGACATTATGTCTTCCACTACTTTGGGTGGAATTCTCATAAGGACGATTCATAATCTCAAAAGATGTACCTTATGGTCATCCAGTAGAAACCACTTGCATTTCATAGGAAGGATCCTTTAGGTTCCCCTTAAAAATGAGATTCTGATTCACCAACTTAGAAAAAATTTCTAGTCAAAAGATATTAACTTGGGACTTAATATCACATTTAAGTCCATCCTAAAAACATTTAATCACGGTTGCCTCATATCCTACCCAAGATGGAATAAAGTGATGAAAATCAGTGAAGAAACCAAAATAGTCCATCACATACATACTCCCATGGGTCAACCTCATAAACTTTACTTCCCTCCCATACTTTAACATATCAGGGTAAATGTTTTCAAAGAACTTATCCTCAAACACCTTCCATTTCAATCCATCCATCTCCTCATCCTAATTCTAGATGTCCCACCAATGCTTCTCTTGAACACATAACATATAAATATCTAGTTGAACTCTCTTCGAAGTAGGAGTCTCTAGATGGTCAAGGATTTTTAGGATAGACTCAATCCAAAACTCAGCTGCCTCAATTCCACCCTCTGTGGTGAAATTCATAGGGTTCTATAACTGAAACTTCCTTGTTAGTTCAAAAACATTTCACACAACCCGTTCTGGGTCTGTTTCCATAAAATGCATAATGTGAGAAAAGTTCTCACAAATATTCTCTATAGCTCCTTCACCTAGTACTATTGGAGCCTCAGGTTCCACTACTATGGGATCATTTCCAACTTTCCCTCCTACTGTCCTACCAACAAGCATCATCATGGAGACATATATCTAAAATTCCTAACTCACATATTAGGACACATAACATATCATTATCACATTTTAATAATATGGATTCACATAAATCTATAAAATTAATCCCTTATTCCCCACCACATGGTCAAAACTGAGGCACTATCAGTACCCTCAACCATCCCTCATACAGGTCATGGATAATATAGAGTAAACATTTTCATATTCCAATATTTCTCATTATACAACCATTTATCAATTTCAAATTACCACAATTTTTATCATTTAGATTTATCAATTTCATATTAGGAACCTTTTTATTTTTAAATTACTCAAAAAATGAAAAGAATTTCCTTTTAACAACTCACCAAAAACTTTCCTTTCCATGTATGCCTAAAATGATGACTGTCACAATAAATCCTGAGTTCCTAGGATGATGCATGTATACCAAACTCTTGTTCCATACCATTCCATAAAGAAAAATATTATTAAAAAAATAACATCACCCAAAAAGTGAATCAATCGAGGTGAAATAACAATAAACTATAACAGTAACATCAATAATAACAATCCCACTCTGGGTACTTGGGTTTTCCCTCATATATGGATTAGATACTCTCATTAATGATCTCATGACCAATGACTGAATCATTCTAGTCTCATTTATAAAATTCCCAAATAGTAAGATAATATAAAATAAAAGAAATTATCCTTTGATACCACTTTATAACATCTCGACCTGGATTCCACATGTTGGTTCCCTAGGCCGGTTGGTAACATGACCTCATGTGTGCCTCCCCATATGCTAGAAGCTATTGACTAACAATGAGGGTCTACTATGTAATGCGGGGAGACTATAACCTCTTTATCAAAACAGAACAATATAAAAAATAAATAAATAATACCAAATGATAACAATAATAATCAGAATAATATCATAACCAATAAAGACCAACACCACATGATAATACCAACACATGGATAAATGAATGTGAACCAATGATGTAGACATGTCCTTCCATATAATTTGCAAGTTTCAAATAAAAAACAAAAAGTAAATACACATTGATAACTCTCCAACCTGGTCCCAAAATCATGTTTGGTTTCCTCATCCATACTCTATCCCAAACTCATTTTTATAACATAGAGATATTCTCCTTATACTGTCCAGTAAACATGAATTATATTGAAGTACTAAATAGGAAGCCTAAGTAGGGTGTGAGTACAACTTAGTTGGCCACCACCAATGGTTTCTAAAACAATATATAGTCTATAACAATGCATTTAGTTGTATAAATAATAAAGTACAATGATAAAGTAAACAATTTTCATATTAAACTATTCATTAATTAACCTCATAAATCCCTAGGTTTATGATGACATCCACACCAAAAATACCCACTTCTAAACATGATAGAGTATGATCCATCCACCATGGGATATCACATTTCATTCTATCATGGGTTCCAATTATTCAATTAATCCCAATTTCACATTCAAATAATGGGGTTTGAGAGAAGATTTCTGGCACCCTATGGGTATTTAGAGCAGTAGTCTCTATCCTACAACTCAATGATCACATATAGTACATAAATATATTGGGCGACTAGAGTGGATGTTTAGAACCCCATGGGAATTTGAAAAAACAATCCCTATCCCACAACTCAGTAATAAATATCACATCTCATGGTTCCATGTTTCCAACAATTTATCAACCATTACCACAATTTATTATTAAACCATTTAATAATTCCATTTATCAACCAAGAATAAATTATAAATCATCATTTTAATTATATCGACACACCCCATGAGTTACTATAAATTTCACAAACCATTAATTAATAAATCTAATGACCCCATTATTCACCAATTTCATTATCACATAATTGACGAATTTTATTATCACATGGGAAAATCAATCAATGAATTAATTAAATTTAGAATTTAATTTACCAACATGGAAATTGTAATGTCACAATTACATACACAAAACTATAATCAAGACTATGGGAATTGAAAAATAGAGAACAAACCTCAAGGTCATTGATGGATGTTCACTAAACCAAAATCCCCAATTTGATGTGAAAAGAGTGAGATCACCATAGTATAGAAGATCTAGGTCCAAAACGTAGGATCAAGATCCAAAAAAACACGATCCATAAAAACCTAGATCTAAAAAATCACTAATGAATGAAATAAACATTCTAAAAGATGATAGAAAGACATGAGAGAGAAAGGAAACCAAACAAGAAGAGATTACATATCAAAAGAGGAGATGATCCTTAAATTAGATCTTCAATTTTCCAAGAAAAGGGTTTGAGGAGGTTACAAATTCTCTTCACGACCTCCAAAAATGTTGGAAATTGAGATGGGAAGAATTGGAGTGTTTAGGGTTAAAAACCGGGGGATTTAGGTATTTTAAATAAATTTTCTAGGGATTAAAACCCATGCACATGGTGTACTAGGATGAGGTGTATGAATTTTCAAACCATTTTCCTTAACCGTGTTCCTCACCTTATGGGTTTCATGGTTTCTCCTAAGTGGGTAAATGTTTGAAAAAACTATTCTACAACTATGAAAATCTCATATGTTGGAGGATGGATAGTTTGGGGAGGGATCCAGTACTGTTTGGATAAACCGTACACCAACCATACAACACCTCCTATCTCTCCAAAATAGGGAACATGGTTTCTTAGGGAAAACAATACGGTTTTACCTAATCAAGCGCCAACCATGCACAATAACTTTTCCTTACAAATATCTCTAATTTCATAAAAAAACCAAAAACAAAACTCAACCATTGTATTGTCAAAAAATGTTAAAATGAAACCTAAAAACATTCACGAGACATCTCTATAATGGGAATGATCTTACACTTGTCTGAAAAAGTTTTAGTAGCTATGCAATTCGAAATATTTGAAAACCAAGGCCTCTTGTCAATAACAATATATTATAACATATCCCAAAGGAAAAATTCTCTTATATTTTTAAAAAATGATTTTTATTGAAAATATTTAGCAGGTATTCTACTCAAATGATCAACCACAATATTCTAAATTCATTCCTTATATTATATATTTACATAAAATTTTTGATGTAATAAGATCCATATAACCAGTCTTGGTTTTGATTCTGTTTTTTTAATGAGATATCTAATAGAATATTGATCAGTCACAACCATAACTTTAGATCCCAAAATATTGACCCTAAACTTTTCAAGGGAAATTAAAATGACTAAAAACTCATTCTATATTGTGGAATAATTAGATTGAGAAGAATATAAAGTCCTAGAACCATAAGATATGACATGTGATTTCCTCTCTACTCTTTTCACAAGAACATAACCCAAAGATAATTTTGAAGAATATTTCATTAGATTAAAAGAAAATTCATAATTAAGTGGTCAAACTATTGGTGGGGACATAAGATTTTTTTAGAGTTCACGAAAGGCTTCCCTATACTTCTCATTAAACAAAAAAGGAATTTCTTTTTGAATTTTTCTTTTCAAAGGAAAAGCAAACTGGCTAAAATCATTAATAAAACTCTTATAAAACCCATAATTTTGAAGAAAATATCAAATATATTCCATAATATTAGGAAAAATACATGATGTAATGATTTAAAACTTAGACTTGTTTTTCTAAATTCCATTCTTAGACAGTTCAGGACCATGAGAAATTCCACTTTCAAGAATAAAATGGAATTTTTCATAGTTCAAAACAAGGTTCCTATCAATAGAAACTCTAAAAACAACCCCTTAACTTCTTAGACAACTCTCAAAAAGTTATTCCATACACTATAAATTAGTTTATAAACACCTCCATGTATTCTTCAAGAAATTCATAATGAATTCTAAGCACGTATATATTGAATGTGGCAGGACAATTACATAGTATGAATGTCATTCACCAATAAGAAATGGTACTGAAAGGGCACATGAATGTTATTTAATCCTAGGCCCCTAGAGCTATGTGAATCTCTAAGTATCTGAAAAACCATATATGAATTAATAATTTGATTTAATAGCTAACCATCAAGGATTTGATCATGAAAAGACAAGGTATAACAGTCATTTATAGTCACTATGTTCATTATCCTTTAATCAATACAAACTCTCCGATTTCTCATAAACCTATTAGGCACTAGATCTCAAAATTCATTTTTGAAAACTTTGAATCCCCCTATTTTAGGAACAATTTAAACTAAACATACCCATCGACTATCATAAATGGGAAAAAATTAGGTTATTTGGGTTATTTGAATTATTTTTCATCCTCTAACTCATCCCAAAGGTTAAAATAATTACAATATCCTATATTAGTATTACATTCAATTTCAAGTAGTAAAAACATGTCATCCTCAAAATAAATATCAGATTCAATTTCAAAAACATGATGTGATTTTTCAAGGACATTTTGAGAAAAAATTAAGTCAATTTCAGCTGAATATAAATCAATTTCAGCCATTTAAGAATTAATTTCATTTATAAAATCAAAATTATAGTAAAAATACTTGTTTTAAAATATTCAAAAACATCCTAATTATTTTTAGTATTACATTAAACAAAAACAATATTCCTTACCTTTCCAGAAATTCCAAAATAGCATGTAATTTTTCAAAAAACATATTAAATTTCAGATTCATCACTATAACATATTTCATATTTTTCAGTTTCAAAAACTTCTTTAGTAGACAAAGGTTTATTTTCAAGGGAATTTTCATTTTAATAAGAATCTCAAAATTGTTTATCTTGAATAAAATCAGGAAAAAATCCATGGAAAACTAGTGAATCATGTTAACTTGGTTTGAAAAATGGTCCTCCAACAGGTGTTTCATTGATTCAAAGATTCAAAAATTAATCATATTTCCTCCAAACTCTAAGGAAAGAGTCCCTTTATTAACCTTTATTATTTCCTTATCATTTTTCAAGAATATTATTTCTAAAATTAATTCTTCATGTGAACTAAAAAAACCATGTTCCTTATTTAACACATAAAAATCAACAGAAAAAACTAAATCTTTGACCCTTACCAATACATATTAAATTAATCTAGTATGATTAAATAAGATCATATTATCCCACTAGATAACAATACCATACTTTTTAAGCTCTCCAAACTTCCTATAATAAAAGATAAAATAAGGCCTAACATTGATGGATGCTCCAAAATTCAATATTTTTTCTTAAAATTGATGATTACCAATAAAAAGGGATACAAAATATACCTAGATATTTTCATTTAATAAGGAGGGAATGTTGGATCATAAAATAAACATTTCATCCCAAATTAACCTTTTCACCTTCCTTGAATTTCCTCTTTTGAGTGCACATCTACTTACAAAATTTAGCATAAGGTGGGATATATTGTACATCATCTAGAAAAGGGATGTTAACCTAGAATTTCCTAAAAGGTTCAATCATTTCTTTTTTCCATTTTATTTGCATCATTGTTCTTGATATGAGTGATTCCAAAAGGATAAGGTGGTAGAAACCTGTACTTTTTAAGAAAATTATCTATTTTATTTTACATTTGTAAGAAACCATTGTGTTTATAAAATCCCTATAGCTTTTAGAGTTGTATTTCCTTATTATTATTTAATTTTTCTTGTTATACATGTTCATTTATAGTAGGTTCATCAATATGTTTACCATGTGCTCAAACAAATTCAGAAGCTTCCAAAATAGTTTTAGCAGGTGGGTTTGGGACTTCTTTATGTGATTTTACATTATTTTAATAAGTAGAACTATATTTTTCTATTTCATATTCATTGTTTTCAGCTTGATGATTATAAATTTGAGTTCAAATTTTTAAACCTATTGTTATTACATTCTATATTACTCATAGGTTAACTTTGGATTGTGATGGAAAATTTCCAAGTCTTTGATTATTTAAACCACTAATTTCTATGTCCATTTATCCTATTTCAGTCAAAAAGTTTTTTAGCAAAACTTTTTTTTATTGTTAACAGTCTTATTTCTTTTTAACCATTTCTTCATGTGTGTGTAAGCTCATTGATTACATTTCTATTTTGTATTTTCTTGATTTTGGATGTTTTATAAATTCCTACCACATTTATTTTCAAATAGATCTTGATTGAACCTAGGATGTAGATTAAAATTTTAAAGCTGTAAAATCATATTTGGTTGATCATTAGGGATAAAACTATTATTCTATTGTTTTTTCTAGCCTTGATTGGAATTATGATTAGTATGAAAGGTATTAGGTTGAAAATTTTAGTATGGGAATTGTCTATTTAGGTTATTATAGAATTTTTTTCAGAAAATATCCCATTACATTATTCAGATGTCTCTTTCAATTGAGAGAATTGATCATTGAAATGATCAATGTTAGAAAAAATTCCATAATACATCTAAATGAGATAGACTAGTTTAGGTAGAAGATGTGATGGGGTAGGGTTAGTCAATATCTACTTTATCAATCTTGAAAGTTCACTCAACTGATTCTTAATTAAGATGATTTAAGAATTAGAAGTAGATACTTCCATAGTTAGTTTAATATTGATAAGGCCCCTAATACCAAATTGATATGAATTTTAGACTGTGTTCGATATCACATTCCTATAATCTATAAGATTCTTTTCAGCTAAAGCTCCTGCAGCAGAAACATCAATCATACTCTTATCCATCAAAACTAACCCTTCATAGAAATATTGGATTATGAGTTGGTCATAAATTTTCTTGTGAGTGTAGCTAGATAACAAATTTTTAAACCTTGCCCAGTACTTATGAAGAGTATCCCATATAAGTTACCTAATCCCACATATATTTTGTCTTAATGAAGTAGTCCTATAAGTTGAGAAAAAATTCTCAAGGAAGATCTTATTTAGTTAGCGGAAACTCCCCATTGAGGTGGATAATGAGTCGTAAAATGATTCTTCCGAAAAAAAATCTAAATAAAATGGGAAGGACCTCATATTTATTTGATCTTTACATAGCCCTTGAGGTTTTATAGTGATTCACACCTTATGAAACTCTTGTAAATGTTTATGTAGGTCCTCACCCAACATTCCATGAACTTTATAAATGTGATGTATTAGCCCCAATATTATTTTTTAAACCTAAGAAAATTTATGGGTATCCTAAATAGTTATACTAATTCTCAAATTCAGGAGAAGATATATCCTTTATGGTTCTCTATTCATTTGTCGTTATGTTTGGAATTTGTTCAGTTTTTATGAAATTTTCTCTTGGTGTTTATTATTGTGAAATTCCAGTATTCTCTTAGTTTTCAACTTCTTCAACTTGTTTTTTTATTTTATACTATTCTATTTCTAAGGTTTTATGATTTTTTCATTTTTTTATTTTCAATTTTATTGAACATACAATAGATTTTTTTCAAAATAATTTTATACTTTTAGTTTTTTTTAAATAAAATGTTTTTTAATTTTTTTAAACCCCTTGGAAGCATCCTCAACAATGGATCCAACTTAAAAAGTTGATTTTAGTAGTCTTTTTTACCTCACTTTAAAATTTAAACATTATGTCTATTTTATAAGATCTATCTAGATAGTTTACTAATTATACTTCTCTTTTGGAGTTACTTTATCACCAATTTTATTATTTTATACTCTTATTTTTTTTAAAATATTTTAAGGAAATTAATATTACTATAAAATAAAGTATTTTAATTTCTAAAAAAAATTAGGTTGAAGAAATAAATAAACGAATGAAAACTAATTGAAACACTGTGTGTCAATAGTCAGTAATGAGAATGAAACAGACAATTAATTTCACAAAACATAGAAGCAGTGGTTGGAGCTATTAAATCTCATGGATCAATCCCTCTTCATCATTTGAAAATGATATAAAAATTATACCTCTATCAACTCTCAAAATTAAATATCAAATTTTGAATCTCATTTAGTTTGTGAAATTGAGGCCAACATCTAAAATCTTAGCCTTTGATATCCTTTTAGTAGGAGTTGATCAATGTTCTAGATGATCACCAAGTATATTGACACAATCGATTCCCTCTGTGATCAAAATCTAAATCAAGGACTAAGAAATTTAAATAGGAAGAATAAAGATCAAACTACTCATTAGATTAGATTAGTAATCCATATTAAGAGATCGACACACTCCAATCGGTAATGCACTATTTTTAGAATGAAAGAAAAATAAATAAATAAAGTGATAGAAAAACCAAACATCAGTCAACGATCATATATCAATATTCTATAACCTGGAGAGAATTAAAATTATGGAATTAAAGAAAATATAAACTAATAAAGAAATCACTATTTTATTCTTCTAGTTTTGACCATAAGGAACCTAGACGAACATGATCATGAGGTGTGATAATCCTTTGATCTTCATCAATATTCGTAGTAGGAGTTGCTCCACAGAAGATCATATACATTTTGCTTCCATTGATTCTATTCGTAGAAGAGTCCATAAGTTCTCCCTTACTGTCTGCTTCTATCCAAAATTTATTATCCCTCCCCTCATATTCAGAATCTGCTGCTTTGAATTTTACCTAGTCAAAATAGTAAAAAAATCACTACCACTTATATCACAATCATTGTTACTTTAGTAAAAATCTATCAAAAAAATCCTACCACTTACACCAGTGCTTAGTTAATCCATCTTGAACCAAATAATTTTCATTTCATCACTCCTAAGTATGAATAATTTGATTCTATTAAGTTTCCACACTCATTTTTATAAAAAATTCACACATCATTAATTCATCTATGTCAATTCACAACATTAAATTCGACTATGTCACCACATTGAATCCCTAAACATTCTTCCTAAAATAAAATTAATCTATCAATCAATAGTTTCAAATTCAACTTAAATACATGTGGTTATCATCTTTTACATATCCTAAAAAATTGAATCCCTCTCAGGCATGATCAACCTCATATTATATCTTCTTCAAAGTCAAACACCTTCAAAGACATCATTTCAAATTCCATTTGACATCTTAATATTGATCGAAAATGGAATTAAGAAATATCGGGAAATCTTCATTTGATGGTGAATATGGTCACCTGAATCTACATATTAAATCAATAAAAAATAGTCGGCTTGAAATCTCTTTGGTAATCAAAACAAATCATAGTTGGTGGATTAGAATCATCAGTGACATAATGGATCATCGACTTTAGGAATGATGTTAGCGACATTGTCCAAAAATAGTGGTGAATATCTTCTTCAAATGTAATTCAGGTAGAATTTTGGATCTATTGCAATCAACTTCACCATCAAGGATATTGAAAACATCTTGGATTACCCTTTAAATGGCTACAAAAAAGGAGATCATGAGATTAGGAAAATCCCAGATCCAGTGGTGGGTTCACTCGATAGCTATCTTCTTTAAGAAGATTCATTGTCTTTTTTTCAGATTAGGTTTGATCAGTTGATTTAAATGGAATTGATCATGTGTAGCTTAATTTTGGTGATGTGGAACATGGATTTTTCAATGGATCTTGCTATTTGAAAACAAATCTATTCATCCCTGGTTTATCTTCCCCGATGATATCATTGGTAGCGGTTTATCAGCTTCTCTAACATAGATAATCCTAATATCAACATCAAACTTTTGTTGACGGTTATTCCTTGCGACAACAACATAGGTCAAGGTTGTCTTATCTAATATCAGTAGTATGTAGCCCAAATTCTTTATATCTATTTTTGGTTTTGATTCATGGCCTTCAATAATAGTGATGATGATCTCATCCTAGATTTGATCCGAAATCAAGGTTCGACTTTGGTTCTAGTTCGCAATCTCCCTTTATCATAAATCACATACATGGGTGATTCCTAAAAACATGTATATGAAGATTAAAAAAATGGCTACTTGAAGTATTATCAAAATAGATACATGGACCTGGAAAACATTTGGCCATGTGGGAACAAATTTTATTTTGGCTACATGATGCTTCTTTAGAAATCCCCTATGTGGTGGTCTACACATTTGGATACGTAGAAAAATAGTGAAATTTATTATAAATAAAATAAAAATTCAATTGTTAGTTAATTATAAAAACAAAACATTAACATTAAATAAAATCAAATTAATTATTTTTATTACATAAAATACAATATAATTAATTAAAACTAATTACCCTAAAATACTTAACTAATAATTCAATTAACAAAAGAAAGTAATGATAAACATTTATTAAAGAGTTGAATTATATTTTTATATTACTAAGTTATTGATTAATTAAAGATAAGAGATTAAAATTTAGACATTAATTAATCAATTAATAAATGTAAACCAAATACTAAAACATGATAAATATTAAATACACACAACACTAATTTAAATAATAATCAAGGTTATGATGAAAAATAACATTTAAACAAATTATAAATAAAAAAACATTAATAAATAATTTTTTGAGGATGATAGATTTTCCAAAACGACAGAAGAGTTTATTTAATAAAAGGAAAGTTACAAAAGTATGAAAAAATGTTTTTTTACAAAAATCTCTTTGGAAAAAAGAAGAGATCTCTACTGGAATATCATTGATCCAGGTTAACTACGGAGTATCAACCCCCTTATTTATGAGCCCATTAACTATATAATTTTCCTCATGATATGTATGCGTGATGATAAAATTAATGTAAATAAGATATTCCATGAATTTCATCCATTTATTAGTCATCTTTGATGAGAGATGAATGGTTCCATTTCTGATAGCTTTCACAATAGTGGTAGAATCACATTCGAGCTACAAGTTGAACCATATTCGCTTATTTTCCATTTCAACCATTGAGATAATAAAAAGAATTTCAAAATCAAGTGATGTAATTATTCCACCTGGACTGTAGAGGCATCCCATTTCATCACCGTTGTGATTTATAAAAATTACACCATATCCAGAAGAGAATAAATTCCCTTTTGAAGCTACATCTGTATTATATCTAATCAAACCCCAGAATAGGGGCGGTCCATGATACATGTAAGGTTATAGAAGGAGGATTATAATTACCTATAATACCAAGATTCTTAAGCATGGAAATATCTTGATTAGAGTTCTTATAATAATAATTTTGAAGGAATTTAGTATTTTTCACAATAATGATGATTTGAGAGTGGGATATATATAAATGAAAAGTAATATTTCCATGAACGATCCTGTTTCAACTGGTCCAAATGAAAAAAATTATTTTAAAAATTAATAAAATAATAATTATTGAATAATTTCATTAATTAACTAGAAAAAATAAAATGAATCAATATAGTATAAAAAATAAAAAATAACACAAAAATTAATATTTTAAAAGAATCTTCAAAATTCAATAATTACTCAAGGTTGAATAAAAAATTAGGATTAGAACATAAAAAACATTAATTGAAAATAATATTAAAAGCTAATTAATACAAAAAAAAATAAACATCAATTTTAAATTATTTAATAAAATCATTACTTTGACAATTAAAACATAGTTAAATTAAATAAATTATGTGGAAAATTAGTATTCAAATAAAGCCACATCATACATACATACCATGCATCAACACACACACACACACATTTATATGTATGTGTGTGTGTTTATTTTTGTATATCATATATGTGTGTGTGTGTCTATGTGTTCAAAAAAACAAATATATGTTATTAAAATTCAAATTAATTTATATTAAAAATAAAAGAATTTAAATTAAATTTGAACTAATTTTTTTCGAAAGAAATTAATTTTTTAAATTTGAAATTAAAAAATCAAAATTAAAATGAAAATTTGATTATAAAGAATACGTGATTGTTTTTGTGTTTGTGTAACACAAACACAAACAAATATATATAATACAAAAATTATTTCATAAATAATATATTCACATTCAAACATACACATATAAAATAAAATAAAATATATATAATTATATTAATGTTCTCATATATTGAAATATAAACTCACACACACAATTATATTTATATAAAAATTACACACTATCTCTCTCTCTCTCACACACACACACATATATATATAATAGTGTGTGTGTCTCTGAATATATATATGTATCAGAATACACAAACAAACACACAGACACACAGAAAGACATACAAAACCATGAAATATATACCTATGTTGAAAACAATAACAACTAATTAAAAAAATGAATAAAAATGATTGTTGATCATTGTATAAATGATTTTATGATGATTTGGTGATAAAAAATAAAAATATGTGAAGTCCAGTGGAAGTTAGATAACATTAACATTATAGACCGTGTGAAAAGAGAAAAACGAAGATGATCGGGTGTTAGGTTTAAAAGAACCTTTCAAAGTGATATAACTTATTCGTTTCTTTAAAACCTACGATCTATAATCTCTCAAAATTTGTTTCCTTGACCTATAATTTGTTTATTGTCACCCCATTCCCTCAACCAATGATTATTGTCTTCATTTTAAGTAAATTTTTAAATATTATATATATATATATATATTAAATATTAATTTATATTTTTTTTATTTTTCTCAAGTTTTTGTTTCATGTTTATTTTATGAATTAAATTAGTTTTATTGTTTTTATTATTAATTTCAAAATGAAAATTATTTAAAGTTAAAAAATTACTTATCAATATCATTATGTGACTATTTTTATTTTTCAAATTGTATGTGTATATAAATAAGATAAATTTATAACATATATATATATATATTATTTATAATACATATCTAAAATAATTTGATAATTATAACATTAACATTTATTAATATTGTTATTTTAATTACTATATTAATTTATTTATAACTATATTTAATGACATGAATATTAGTTCATTAATATAAATTACATAATAAAATCTAGATTCTGGTGTTGATATTATCATTTTTGTGTTTTTTTATTTTTATAATTATTTTTATTAATTTCATTTTGAAAATGTTTTTTGTTAGTTGTTAGTGGCCTGGGATAACATCCCTGAGATCTTTTGTTCAAGTCTCTCTAGGAGTGTGATTTCTTGGATGTATATTTTATTATGTATTTATCCCCTCCCTTGAATGTAGTAAATTATTATTACAATTATTAACAAATAGTTAAAGGGATGTCAATTGTGATATTTATAATTATGATGTCTATTATTTCTCGTTGAACCTACTTTTATGTATGATATCTATTGTGTATTTTTTATAATCCTTCATTTGTTTTCTTATTTATTATTATTAATTATTACATATAAATTTATTACTTTTTTTTTCAATTTTATGCCTTATTTCAATGTCTTTGTACATACTTTTGTTAGAGTATACTGTAAAAATACACTCACTGAGAAACAATTATTATGGTCAAAATCCTTATATGAAATAATATATACTAATGTAAAATAGTATAACGTGTCATTTAATTACATTTTTCAAGTAAAGTGTCCAATATTTATGATTTATGACAATAAATATTCTAATAATATATATATTCCACATAAATTTTACACATGATATTTAAAAAAAATATACATCAAAATATCCACTTTCCATTTTGGCATAATTATAGGCAGATAATAAATGAAATCAACAATATCCATAGGTAAGTGATATCATTTTTTTCACCTTGCATCAATTTAAATTATATATATATATATAATTTAACCTCTATTACTTTTAAACTAAAATAATAATAAAATTCATAAAATATCTGAGGCTATAAGATCTAAAAAAATGAACATTGGTCCATATGGTTGAGTTGATGATAAGTTAGATTATAATTCTTATCATGGACATGAATTTATTCTCCTCCAATTAATTTAGTATATAGTTTTAATAGAATAAGTGAGTTATTTGGTGTTTTTTCTTCCAAGGTTCAAATGAAATTTTATATGCAATGATATCCCTTAATTTAATATTATTTCAGGTATATCATTATTAAAAAACTACTTTCAACCAAAAATTTCATAGTTTGAATTGAATAAATATAAAATAATGTGGTCAATCACCATGTTTTTAGTATTACCAATTATTGTTAGATTTTATTTTGTTTATAATTCTATACTATCAATCTATATTCACAATCTTGATCTTCTTTTAGATAATCCTATATATTATTTAAAATCTCAAGGGAAAGTGAAATGAATTTATATATTTAAAATTAATCCCATGTAATATGGTAATAAAAAGTTGAATATTTCAACTAATAGAAGGTGTACTATAATTTAGGTATGTTAAATATAAAATTAGGGCCATCATAACTGATCATTGTTTACAAAAAATGGTTTTAAAATGTATAATAAATAAAGCATGGTAACATGTAGTGAGGAAAAAATATGGGATCAAAGTCATATTTACCTTTCTTTCCAAAAGTCCATACATTAAAAATTTGATATTCTTTAATGAATATATTAATTGTTTTCTATACATATGTAGTTTTTTATGATATTTCCTCAATTTTTTTGAATGATTTTAACCACTTCATATGATTATGAAATGTATATTTTTTTAGTTGAATTAAATTATTGTGATATCCTTCAATTATATTTTATAATATTTTAATAGAAAAAATATAAAATTTTCTAATTCATGTATATAATTAATAATTTGACTTAATTTATACGCTTGTATTCAAAATATGCAATATTCAGTACGTTTTTTCTGTTATGTTTTATGATACTTTTGTTTTTTTGGCTAAAATAAGTATGGATCTCATTTTTTTCAATGAAATTAAAAATAATACTAATTTTTTAGGTAGGTTGTTCTAATAAGTGACATGGTAAATGAATTTTCATGCTATATATTCTAATATTTTACGTGTTTTTTTTCTTTTAATGTCATTATTAAAATAACTAAGGTGAACATTCAATGGAGTTTATTTTAATATAATTCAATAGATTATAATATCTGTTATTATAATAATCGATATAGTGAGTTATCTTTCACGTTATTTATTAGAATAATCAATGTGAATTCACAAAGTATTTTTTTTGAAATAATGTATAGCATCCATGGGGTTTTTATATAATTTATGTGGAATAGTGTTTATCCTATTCATCATATAAAATAATTATTGCTGTAAACCAATGAATACTATCAATTTCCATAGAGTTTACCATTTTAATTTTCTTAATAACTAACATGGTAAAATATTTTTAAAATTATTTCTGATAACCAATGTAAAAGTAAAATTATTATATTTCACATATTAAAATCATTTGGAAAATGACCATAAAAACTAACAAAATGAAGTGGAAACCACTAAATTCAATTTGTGACATGTGAATGTTATGATTTAATAGGGATAACATTTCTAAAAGAAGAATGGAAATTAACAACTAAAACCATTTGATAAAATATCCATACATTAATTTATATTGAATGAAATATAAATAAATAAAACACATCACTGTGCGAAGTTGATCCATCCAAGATTCTCAAGAAAATCTTGATATATATATCTCAGAAGTAATCAACTAACTACTTCCTCCCAAGGTGTTTAAAGGTTGAGTGAATCTTATAATGCTTAAAAATGACTTATATTTGATCCAAGACAGACTAGAACTTGGTATTAAATTAAAAAAGATAAATAAGTTACTGAGTGTTATTATTTGATAACATGATCAAATCAAAACATAAAATCATACGTACTATTTTATATAGTCTAAAAACATCATAAATGCCTCCAAGGATGATCCTTGCAATTCTAAATGATTTATAAAAGTTTTAGAATAACAAAAACATTTCATAGACATTTTAAAACATTAAAAATATTTATAAAGTGTTTCTTAACCTCCCATTAATTATTAATTTTTATTAAAAATAAATATAAATATTTAAACTCCTTGGTATCATTATTTCACAATGAAGAACCCATTTTGATAGATTAAATGGAAGAATATTGAATCATGCATTGTCATATAACACTTCAACTACCCTGTAAAAAAGCAAGACATATTGAACTTCATCACTAAATGGTTTTTTTCAATAAGGTTTCACTTTAGTCCATTATAACACTCCCCTGAGCTGGTCATTTTTGTAACGACCCGAATCCGGAGCCCTTCCACTGGTGCCATGTACATAGTTTGCCACATGACCTCAAGAACGTTTCCCCAAACTCCAGAGGCTTCCAACTAGCAGCGAATGCCTTGGTGATTTAGTGGGGAAACTATGCCCTCATTTGGTAAAGTATGCATCCGAAGAATAAGCATAAATAATAGAGGAATCAGTAAATATCATGAAACAACTGAATTGAAAGTAAAAGCAATGTATGATATAATAATGATGCAGAATGGTACAAGTATCTATGGAAATCAGTAAGCAAAACAATGTGTTGAAATACAACTAAAAACATGGTACTAAATGTAAACAGTAACTCCAGCAGCATCGCGGGCCAAGGCCCGGTCCCATGCTCTCCATCTCCGACCAGTAATCAAGTACCTGAGGTAGAAGGGACACAATCCCTACCTATACCTGCAACCATATAATCTGTTTGGGCTGAAAATCAGGACCCAAACAGGGTGTGAGACTAATCCCAGTATGAAACCACCACAAGATTTGTGCCCTACTGTCAGTGAGTGATATAGAAAAAGTAAAGGTAAATAAATTCAGTAAACAATTCTACCAATTATCATTCACATTCATTTAATTGCACAACCAGGGAAAACCAGTAAAGTTTTCTATTCCAAGATAAGCAAGTAACACAACAGGAATCTAAAAAGACTACCTAACACAAGCAGTACAAAACCCAAGATTGTTCTTTGTCTTGGTGGACTCATCACAACCAACCATCAAGTATATACACATTGACTCTCTAGGTGTCTAAAACTAGCAGACCCCTATAGTCCAGTCAACAACAAGGCACAGACACTCTGGAAAGATCTTACGTCAATTCCCCTATGGTCTTGCAACGATAGACACATAATCTCTAAGGAAGAACTTATGTCTAATTCCTCATGTGGTCTCGATGCATGGGTAAACTAAGAACACTCTTGGGAAGCACAAAGTCCTATTCCCATAGGTCCTGCTTACGAAACCAAAACCAACAGACCCTCTATGGAAGCACTTAATCATCTATTCCATCTTTGATCTCCCGCACCAGGTTCTCACACCCCTGAGCAGTCCATCCATGCGTAATAGACTGTTAACAGCCCTAGGTAAGTTAAACAACTACTTGGCTAATAGCTACAAATGCATCCACAAGCATATATATAGCAGACAATACATGCAATCTAGTCAACATGCATACTAGTAATGTGCAAAAAGGGTTGCCTTGTAGGCAAGCCATGCCAAACGACAATCAACAGCCAAAAGAAGGGAAAACACCTGTGGGGTGATCCTCAAACATGCTAACAAGCAATAAATTAGCAGCAATTCATCATAAGCTAACAAGAAATCTAGGCAGATAAACAATAGGATCAAAATACTAAACCTGGGATACCTGATACATGGATATCTGACAATTTTGCAACCAAAACTCAAAGAACTTCAACATAGGGAAACAAACCACCTACCTCGATCCTCGGAGATCAATACACTTGAACCTCAGCGACAGATTCCCCTTAGAACGACGTAGATCTGAGAAAACACACAAAATGTTTATCCCAAAATAACATGGGAACGTGGAGGAAACAGGAAACAAGACTCAAGAAGAAGAAAGAACTCACGGCTGTGATTCCAACGCAACTGACCGTGCTCAAATCGGAGAACGTACGGTGAGGTGGGAGTTCTTCGAAGATTCAGCTATACGGGTCGCTCTCGGACAAACCAGACCTAGAAGAAGGAAAATATCGTGATGAGGTGCGACCCCGATCCATTTAATGAAAAAACAAGAAAGTACACTGTGTGTACTTCTTGACTACACTATGTGTACTTCAGTTTTCCATACTCCGAATTAACCGGTCTCCACCTTACCCTTACACACCGTGTGTGTGGCACAGACACGGCCAACACAAGGCTTCGAGTGGAAAAGGGAGTACATGACATGTACTCATAATGTACATGGCATGTAATTCAAAAATTTCACGAAAAAACATTTTTCTCAAAAATTACAGGAAAAAGAAAAACATACCTAAAAAGAAGATTCAGGTTCTTACAAACATTCCCCCTTAAAGAAATTCGTTCCCGAATTTCCCTAACGAGGAGGAGAAGAAGAAACCCAGAACAGCTCCGGCCACTGCGATCGTACATCGGTTTCCCTCTCCCAGGTCTCTTCCTGTACTCGTCCGTGATGCCCTAGCACTCGTACCAGAGGAACAGACTTTCCACGAAGAACCTTCGTATTGCGATCGACAATCTGGATAGGATTCTCCTCGAAATATGTATCTTACTCCAACTCAACCTCCTCAGGTTGAAAAACATGAGACGAGTCTAAGAAATACCATCAAAGATGAGAAACATGAAAGACGTCGTGCATAGCCTGGTATCTCTGAGGTAAATGCAACCTGTAAGCAACCAGCCCGACTCTCTCCAGAACCTCAAACAGCCCGACGTATCTCGATGAAAGCTTACCCTGTCTCCGAATCCTCTTGTGTCCCAACCTCAGTGCGACATGCAGGAAAACCTGATCACCGACCTCAAACTCCAGATGTCGTCTCTACTGATCAGCATAAGACTTCTGCCGAGACTGTGCTGTTTCCATCCTCTTCCGAATCAACTCAATCTATTCTGAGGTCTCCTAAACAAGATGAGGTCCCATCAAAGCTGAATCTCCTGCCTCTAGCTAGCATAAAGGTGATCAGCATGGCCTACCATACAAAGCCTCTTAAGGTTCCATCTGAATAGTCACCTGAAAACTGTTGTTGTAGGTGAACTCCACCAGGGGAATATGCTTCTCCCAAGAACCTCCAAAGTATAGAATGAAAGCTTGAAGCATATTCTCAAGAACCTGGATTGTACGCTCGAATTGGCCATCAGTCTGGGGCTGGTATGCTGTACTCAAAAGTAACTATGTACCCAACACCCTCTGTAGCCCCTACCAAAAGTGGAAAGTAAAGAGTACATCCCTGTCTAAAACAATATATCATGGAACTCCATGAAGACATAAAATATCTCAGATGTACAACCATCCCATCTCATAAACACTGAAGGTCTCCTTGATCGAAAAGAAGTGTGCAACCTTCGTGAGCCTGTCCACTACAACCCAAACTGCATCATTTCCTCGAGGTGATCTCGGTAAACTTGTCACGAAGTCCATCGCGACATCATTCCATTTCCACTCAGGAATGGGTAACTGCTGCAAAATCTCTGCTGGTCGTTGATACTCTGCCTTCACCTGCTGACAGGTGGAACACAGTATAACAAAACCACCCACATCCTTCTTCGTACCTGGCCACCAATACTAGCGTTGCAAGTCTCGGTACATTTTGGTGACACCAGGATGAACTGCCCAAGCTGAAGAATGAAACTCCCGCATCAGCTCCTCACGTATGTCCACTGAAACCCATACGCGGCCAAGAAAATGTAGCACCTCTTCATCACCCACTGTCCACCCCAGAGTAGGGTCTCCATCTGACACACCCTCCCGTAGGACTAGGCCTTCAAGGTCTGATAGCTGCCTCATTCGAACTCGATCAAAAAGGGTAGAGGTAACAACTACAGAAGAAAGAACCGTCTGACCCTGTCTATCGTGCACCTCCAAATGCATCTCAGAGAACAGATCCATGAGCTTCCACTCAATTCTGGACTCCTGAACTGCCTGCAACTGAGTCCTCCTACTCAGTGCATCTTCCACAACATTGCCTTTCCCAGGTGTATAAGCAAGCTCGATGTTGAATGATTGTAGGTACTCGACCCACCTCCGCTGTCTCAGATTCAAGTCACACTGCGTGAAGATGTACCTAAGGCTCTTGTGGCCAGTATATACCATGAAGTTCTCTCCCATGAGATAGTGCCTCCAATAATGGAAAGAATGAACAACAGCAGCTAACTCCAAGTCGTGCGTAGGATAGTTCTTCTCATGTGGCCTCAACTGATGAGATCTGTATGCGACAACACGATCTTCCTGCATAAGCACTTCTCCAAGACCGATTCCAGATACATCACAGAAAATTGTATTACTCTTGCCTGGCTCTGGCAGATCTAGAATCGGTGCTGAAGTCAATCTCCCCTTCAGCTCCCGGAAGGCTGAGTCACAGGCTTCTGACCAAACAAACATCACCCCCTTCTTAGTCAACCCCGTCAACAGCGCTGCTAAGCGTGAGAAGTCCTGTATAAACCACCTGTAGTAACCATCCAACCCCAAGAAACTGCGTACCTCGAAGACATTCTTCAGCTTCTCCCAGGTAACTACTGCTCTCACCTTCTCTGGGTCTATTGATGCTCCTGTCTCTGAGATAAAATGACCCAGGAAGTGAATCTCATCCATCCAAAAGTGGCACTTTGAGAGTTTAGCATAAAGCTGATGCTCCCTCAGTGTACTCAAAATGATCTCAAAATGGGTTTCATGGTCGTGTAGAGTGTGAGAGTAAACCAAGATATCATCCACGAAGACCATGAAGAAGGAGTCCAAGTAAGGATAGAGCACTCGGTTCATCAGTGCCATGTAAACTGTTGGCGTATTCGTAAGGCCGAACGACATAACAGTATACTCATAGAGGCCATACCTGCTCTAGAAGGATGTCAGAGGTATATCTGAAGGCCTAAGGTGCAGCTTATGATAGCCGGATGTCAAGTCGATCTTTGAGAACAACATGGCTCCTTGAACTGATAAAAAAGATCATCAATCCTCAGTAAGGGATATCTGTTCGTGCCCATCAACTGGTTCAACATCCGATAATCCATGCAAAGCCGTAAGGTACCATCCGCCTTCAACACCGTTGAACCCCAAGGGTAAGTAATGGGTCAGATGAAACCCTTATCCTGCAACTCCTGCAATTGCTTCTTGAGCTCTTGAAACTCAGGCATAGCCATCATATAAGGAGGTATGGATACCGGTGCGGCTCTTGGCAT
This sequence comes from Viscum album, assembly GCA_963277665.1. Taxonomy (NCBI): domain Eukaryota; kingdom Viridiplantae; phylum Streptophyta; class Magnoliopsida; order Santalales; family Viscaceae; genus Viscum; species Viscum album. The sequence goes on along the minus strand of OY728128.1, from coordinate 785,516,003 downwards.
AAGATCAATCGAGAAGTCCACCTCATGCTACGGAGGAAAACCTAAGAAGTATTCTGGAAAGACATCTTGAAAGCGATCAACCACTGGATAAAAATCCATCTGATAGGTCCCCTAATCATCCAGATATAAACTAGCAATCTGGGCCATAACTCTTCCCAACCCATGATGCTCTGGTTCAGTTCTACTTGCCTGCACATCCCATTCTCCCTTGTGAAGAAAAGACCCACCCTCTGGTGATGTGAAACTCACCCTGCGATGATAACAGTCGAAAAAGGCTTGAAAAAGAACTAGCCAGTCCATTCCGAGAATGAAGTCATAACCTGTCATATCCAGGACATAAAGATCCCACATGAAGTGACACCCACCAACCTCAAGGGGGCACTCCTTGCAGTGACGCACATTAGAAGTTCTATGTCCCAAAGGAGTGTCTAGTGCCAAGGTTTCCTCAGAAGTAAGGATAGTGAGTATATGGATCTCCACAGTGTGCACAGAAATAAAGCTATGAGAAGCTCCAGTATCGAAAAGTGAAAAAGATAAAACTGAGGCTACTAGGATCGTACCTTAAACTGTGGAAGGTCCAGGATCCTGCTCTCGATGAATCTGCTCTACTGCAAACGTATGTCTAGTACCGCTGCCCTGTGTAGTAGACTGATATTCCTGAGCTGATCCCCATTGAGCCTGACCACCACGTCCGCGACCTCTACCCTGGCCTGAACGACCTGAAGAACTCCAGCCCCCATTCTACTTGGAGACCGGTAATCCTGCTCCTGAACGAGGGGTAGAAACAGATCCTCCTTCACTAGCTGTTGGAAGAAGAACCCTGCAAAAATGTTGCAGATGACCCATCTTCTCGCAAGCTCAGCACTCCACTGGATCTCTTGGGAACTTAGGCTTCTTATGCCCGCTCTTTCAACATTGATTGAAAACCACCGGGTTTCTAGAAGGAAGATCCCGTCTTCCAGAAGAAGTACCCCGCTTCCTCGAGACACCTCGAGTAGAATCTCGGTGGCGCTTCCTACTGTCAGTATGAAATGAATCAGCCTTGGATGCTGAACCGCCCTGGTAAATAGATCCATTCTCCCTTATATTTCTTTAAGTGATCAGCTCCTGGTTGACTATCAAAGTAATAGAAGTAAACTGGAAAACATTCACCTGTGATCTGATCTCTGGTTTTAGGCCTTCCTCAAACTTCCTCGCCAAAAACAGCTCGTCATTTCCTAGAATGGGAGGAAAATGCTGTAACTTAGTGAAGCGGGAGGAATAATCCAAAACTGAAAGAGTACCCTGCTGCAGGTTCATGAACTTCCCGGCCCTGTCGGCCTTCAGCGTCGTTGGATAGAAGTAATCGTAGAACGTACGCAGGAATTCGTCCCAAGCCATAGTCCGCTGGCGCCCTTCCTTTGAGACTACATCCCACCATCTCTTGGCAAAATCTCACAGCATGTAATTCATGAGCTTTACCCATCTGTTTGGGGTGTCTCCAGATGCTCTAAGATGGAAAGCATGGTTTCTATCCATGACTCTACAACCTGAGGTCCTCCATCCCATGTGAAAGTTGGAGGATGCTGCTACTGGAAGACTCGCGTCAGCTCTTCCATAGATGGGGAAGGATGCTGAGATCCCTTGAAGGTTTGCATGAACCTCATGAAACCCTCTCTGAACTGAGCATCTGCACCAGTGTCCAGAATCACTGCAGGTGCCATATCCAGAACAATCGGCAGAACTACTGGTAGTCCTTGGTCTGCCGTATCAGGCGTACGGTCACTGCCTGGTTCCTGGCATACAACAGGAGGACATCTAGGTTCCATAACCTTGAAAGGTCAAAAGCACACTCCAAATTTAGGATTAATAAGGACAGAAAACACAAGATTACAAAATGCGAATAGAAGATAGAAACACTTAAATTTCCAAAACAAGACTACACGACATGTATTTAAGATACATGGTGTGTTTTTTAAAGCCATTTACCTGGCATGAAATTCTGCCACCATTGGTCCTGTAACATTCTAGACTACACGGCCTGTTGTCCCAAAACACGGCGTGTACTTGGACTCCACTCCCCTGCCTGAGTCTCTTTGCATGGCTAACCTACATGGTCCTCCAAATTCTAGACTACACGACATGTGCACTAAGGAAACGGCATGCACAAGCCAGGCTTCAGCGGCCCGTGTAGTAGGTTACATGGCCGACCACACGGATCACCCTTTACATGGCATGTTTCGAACAAACACGGCGTGTATCAGAGAAGATAACACTAACCCGTGTTGTTTGTGACATGGCCGAGTACCTAGAAGAAACTATAAGAGGTGTTCTTATAACACACGACATGTACTAGACAGGATCGACGACTCGTGTAGTAGGTTACATAGCCGGCTACATGGATGGCCCCTACACGGCGTGTTCTGAACAAACACGGCATGTATAAGGATTGATAACACTGACTCGTTTTGTTTGTGACACGACTGGGTACCCATAAGAAACCCACACGACGTGTTCTTATAACACACAGCGTGTAATACACAAGTTTCCCCAAACCGTGTTGTTAGTGGCACGACTGGGTACACGGTTGTCTACTACACTACGTGTACTTATGGTACACGGCGTGCCCCCGAAGACTTTCTGACACCCCGTGTTGTTGTTTACACAGATAGTAACACGGTTTAAAAACTAAATGGCATGTATGAATAAAGTACACGCCGTGTATTCTGAGTTTTTCTGGGTAGTAGCTCAGAAACTGCTCCAAACACCGGAAACACTTAAAAAAACAACATCTATGTGCCAAATTCCGATCCGTGGGGGCCCATACTCCCTGCGAATCAAAGCATAGCATCATAATCATGCATCCAACATGTAAACAGCATAATAAACAATGATCCACCAAATTCTGATCCTCAAGGGCCCATAACACCTCCAAGTCCAGAGCTTGGTGCCCATGCTAAACAGGCTCTAAAAGAAGTAATACTCTATCAGTGCAACAAGTATTTCTATCACAACAACTACCAAAACGACATGCATAATCTATCACGACATCTATCACAACAACATGCAATTCTAATGCACCCTAGATGGCATGGTAAAATGCATGACAAGTGATTTCCAACCCAGTGCCTACATAATCCATGAGATGGCACACCCTCATCTCATCGGGTTGCAACCAAATAGAACCATAATCATATAAAATGTAACAACAAAAAACATGTGCATCTCCCATTGGTGAAATATAATAAACTGTAACACTTGAAAAAACTGAAAATTGTAATTATGAGGTAATATAGGTTTTCCCTGTACACGGGTTAATTACTCCCAGGAACAGTTAAGTACTAACTGCCCATTTTTTTCCTATCCCTAGATATTGTTGCAAAACAGTAAGCAATAGTAAAGAAAGAAAACTCCTCTGATACCACTTTGTAAAGACCCGAATCCGGAGCCCTTCCACTGGTGCCCCGTACCCGGTTTTCCACATGAACTCAAGCGCGTTTCCCCAAATGCCAGAGGATTCTGACTAGTAGTGAGGGACTTGGTGAGTCAGTGGGGAAACTATGCCCTCATTTGGTAAAGTATGCAGCAGAAGAATAATCATAAACAATAGCGGAAGCAGTAAATAGCATGTAATAACTGAATTGAAAGTAAAAGCAGTGTCTGATATAATAATGATGCATAATGGTACATGTATCTATGGAAAGAAGTAAGCAAAAAAACATTCTGAAATACAACTGAAACCAAGGTACTAAATTTAAATAGCAACTCCAGCAGCATCGCGGGCCAAGGCCCGGTCCCATGCTCTCCACCTCCGACTGGTAATCAAGTACCTGAGGTAGAAGGGCCACAATCCCTACCTATACCTACAACCATATAATCTATTTGGGCCGAAAAGCAGGACCCAAACAGGGTGTGAGACTAATCCCAGTAGGCAACCACCACAAGATTTGTTCCCTACTGTCCGTGTGTGATATAGCAAAAGTGAAGTTAAATAAATGAAGTAAAAAATTCTACCAATTACCATTCACATTCATTTAATTGCACAAACAGGGAAAACCAGCAAAGTTTTCTATTCCAAGATAATCAAATAACACAACAGGTATCTAAAAAGACTACCTAACACAAGCAATACAAAACCCAAGCTTGTTCTTTGGCTTGGTGGACTCGTCACAACCAACCATCATGTATATACACACTGACTCTCTGGGTGGCTAAAACTAGAAGACCCCTATAGTCCAGTCAACACCAAGTCACAGACACTCTGGATAGCTCTTAAATCAATTCCCCTATGGTCTTGAAATGATATCTACAGACTCTCTAAAGAATCACTTACATCTAATTCCTCCTATGGTCTCGATGCGTGGGTAAACTAAGAACACTCTTGGGAAGCACAAAGTCATATTCTCGTAGGTCCTTCATACGAAACTAAAACCAACAGACCCTCTAGGGAAGCACTTAATCGTCTATTCCCTCTTTGATCTCCCGCACTAGGTTTTCACAGCCCTGAGCAGTCCAGTCATGCGTAATCTACTGTTAGAAGCCCTAAGTAAGTTAAACAACTACTTGGCTAATAGCTAAAATGCATCCACAAGCATATAAACAGCAAGAAATACATGAAATCAAGTGAACGGGCATACTAACAATGTGCAAAAAGGGTTGCCTCGTAGGCAAGCCATGCCAAAAAGAAATCAACAGCCAAAACAAGGGAAAACACTAGTGGGGTGATCCTCAAACATGCTAACAAGTAATAAATTAGCAGCAATTCATCATAAGCTAACATGAAATCTCGGCAGATAAACAATAGGATCAAAATCCTAAACCCAGGATACCCAATACATGGGTATCCGACACTTTTGCAACCAAAACGCAAAGAACTTCAACGTAGGGCAACAAACCACCTACCTCGATCCTCGAAGATCGATACAGTTGAACCTCGGCGACATATTCCCCTTAGAATGACGTAGATCTGAGAAAATGAACAAAACGTTCATCCCACGATAACATGGTAACGGGGAGGAAACAGGAAACAAGACTCAAGCAGACGAAAGAACTCATTGCTGCGATTCCAACAAAACTGACCGTGTTGGAATCGGAGAACGGACAGTGAGGCAGGAGTTTGTTGAATATTCAGCCGTACGGGTCGTTCTAAGATGAAACAGACCTAGAAGAAGGCAAATATCGCGATGAGGTGTGACCCCGGTCCATTTAATGAAAAAAAGAAAGTACACGGCATGTACTTCTTGAGTACATGACGTGTACTTCAGTTTTCCATACTCTGAATTAACCGGCCTCCACCTCACACTTACACACCGTGTGTGTGGCCCGGACGTGGCCAGTACACAGCTTCGAGCGAAAAAGGGAGTATATGGAATGTACTCATAAAGTACATGGTGTGTACTTAAAAAATTTCCAGAAAATTCATTTTTCTCACAAATTCCAGAAAAAAGAAAAACGTACCTGAAAAGAAGATCTGGGTTCTTAAAATTTTGAATTGTAACAAACTAGTGGATGCCACTTGACCTGAATAATCTATCCGCATATTCTAGAGGATACTAACTAGAAATTAGGGTCTTAGGGTGATAGTGGGGAGATTATAACCTCATATTATAGTTCTAATGAGTAGTTTAACAGAAATATCTAAGATAAATAACTCACATGAAACTAAAATTGTAACAAAAGGTACGAAGACATATAATCTGATATAATCCCCAATATTTAATGATATGCACCATACCATTATAAAGAATATAAAATACAAGGTTTTCCAAGGTTTTCATCTATATACAACATAATCTAAAAGTGTACATATAAAAACCGCTCCATAATGATGCCAAATATTCACCTTATCTCACTCCAAAAACCATTGACGTCACACCTATTCATCTATTCCACCTTTAACCCATAATAACCAATAATAGGTCCCCTTCCATTTCCAATATTATGATTTATAAAGTCTACACATACTTTTAGGAGCCATGCAGGGTCTGAGTACAACTTAGTATACCACCACCAATGGTGTCCCTATACAAATATTGTAAATACATGTGCCTGATCTATATGAAATTCTAACAAATTCTTGAAATACAATAAACCGGTCAAATTTTTGAGTGATCAGAATCCAAACCATGTATGACCTAATCGACTTTGGTTAGTGTAGGAATTAGACTATGCTCTTATAGTTTCACCACACATAAAGTCCAACATGGTCGTCTATTAATTTACATATCACTTGGAAAAACTCATCACCACAATTCTCATTGAACCATGATAAAAAATCATACATCACAAAAATAGACTTAATATATTTGATGGATCCCATACATGGAAAGCATCATGAACCCAACTAGTGATCATAGTCACCTCATAATACCATTTCCATGAATATGGTTGATCCCTCCATCTGACTAATGATAAACCTCTTCACCCTATTCCACTTCATCTATAGAGAATCCTACCAAAAATCCTATGGTCAAACCACTATCTATTATATGTAAAAAAACCCAAAATCCTCAACCCTAATGATAATAGACATTAAAAATATCCAATAAACATAAACCCAACATACCTAACTCAACACCATTAATATCAACAATCACCACATAATCTCATATTGATAAAAATCATCACCCCACAACTATGAGTGCCATAGTAGTTCTATGTCCAAGGACTCCCCTCACAACACACCCCCCACATTTACACCAAACTCTTTATAGGGAACATGGTCATTTAAGACCATAGAAAGGACATACCACCCTCAAAGACTGATTTGTAATAGTGGTAGGTCTCACACACTCTATAGGGATCTATGAGAAAAAATTAAAAAATAAACAAGGGCATGTGTATAAGTTTAGTTTCTTATCATATAACATAAGATGGATTAAAAACATGTAAAAATAATTTTCAAAGCATCAATACCACCTACCTAAAACTAGTATAATCCTACTCGTCAAATTTCAGGGAATGATTCAAACTAGGGAAGAATAAATCTTGAATATATAAAAAATGCTCTAAAATAATTATTTTAATTGAAAAACATCACAATGGAGGTAACACTAGAAATAGATGATGGAAGATGTTAATAATTACCCTAAAAACTACCTATAATATATTTTACAAAGAACGTATCACCAATGGTTGAAATACATCATTGGGAGGAAAATGGGAGATAAAGAGAGCGAGGGGTAAGGTAAGATCTATACCAAGGAAAAATGAGTCTACCCTCATTTTATTAAAAAATACTAAATGAATCAATTAATTAATAATTTAACAAATAAATTTAGAAGGGAACCAAGTAACTAGAATTTTGACATGACGTTCCCATAACCCATCATAAGCACACTCTTGGTCAACCAATTCACCATTGGACCCCACATAACCACCTCCACACCACCTAGGAACACCAGGTACCCAATATCGGTCCTCTAGGTACCCATGGGCGACAATTTGTAGAATAAAGTAATCATTTTGGATCCACAGTGCAGATATGTTGAGAAATCAAATACGAAATAGATTTGGAATCTATTCTTCAAGAGAAATTAAGATAGCACTATTTGGGATCATATCTGTTAGCATATGGGGATTTTAGTGCAAGGGTATTCAATACAAAATTTTCTCATTGCTTGGTTCCATGGGTATGATTGACACTGTAACAAAACCAAAGCACATGGAATCATGTTTTTCGTGGGGTTATGAGTCCATTGGGAGGAAAGGAATAATTAAAGAGCATCCCAACACTCCACAAATATCTGCATTTAGGTTTGTGTGAGAGAACTAACAATAGATCTTAGCTACGTCATTCTAGGAGGATGATTCTTGGCTTTTATTAGGGGGGTACTTTCTATTAATGTCATTCTCACTGAGGTATATGGCATGATTGTTTTTAGATACCAGGTTAAGTGGAATATTCCTAGATCAATCTTAAAAATGAGTGTTTATGGGTTTTGTGTTCATTGTTAGATGAGGGTGTAGGTATTTTGTGTGATGGAAGGGGTTCTATTATCATCAAATTTTTTCCCTTCTATGGTTTGGGAAACTATATTGGGGAAGTGACCAAGGATCATCATAGTGGTCTCCATTTTTGAAAGCTATAAAATATACATCTCTATATGTTGGAGTTAGACTCCAAGATTTTTATGGGTTTCCTCATATATAATGGGATAATTGCATGGGACATGGTCTACCAAATTAGGAAATAAAGATTATCATTAGACAAGGTACAAAGGTTAGTCACACCTAGAGGGAAGGGAATTTTCTATCGATCATTATCACTAGAAAAAGAAGTCCAATAAAAATAATTATTCTTTATCAACATAATGGGTTTTTAACTCACAAGCGTATGTCTATTATTTATGGATATAGCCTTTATCTTCATCATTTTCAACTCCCTTGAGTATAGGGTTCATAAATTAAAAACTAAAATTGAGTGAGTGTGAGTGTATCTCCCAACCTCCATCAACACCTTAATCATGCTGAGATACTCATGTTTAGTTTATTGTTAGATCCAAAAAACCTCATCTACACCCTCGTTCCATTTAAACATCCCCACAATATAACAGAGCATCTATAATCTCTCTTCGACTATAATACAAAACAACCTCAATCGGAACCTGATCATCCCACCAATAACATCATCAAAGCATTTAGATAGTTATAAACACATCTATCAATGAATGATCCCAAAATTAAATAGACATAGAATAACCAATTCCAATTATTATTATTCCCCACCATATGAATAACCTACCTGGTTACACCACAACCAACTATCCAACAAAATTATGGTATCATACATAACCATTATCTCAAAAATAACACATACTAGTCATCAAACACACCATCACTATACATCATATACAATTCCCAATCCTCAACTATCACATGGTCTATCATGTTCCCATATAATGCGTAGAGTGCACCATTACCCATCATGAAAAAAAATTCAGTGCCAATGTACTTATGACCATAAAAACTATTAAAACTACTATGAAAAGATTATCACAACTATACGAAATTTAATAAAAAACTCAACTCCTGATCCCTAACCTACACGTAGAGTCACACTCGACATTAATCAATTACCCCATTATAAAGAACAATGCTTGATTCCATAGTCTACGGGTATGAATGAACCATATCTATTGAATATATGTATTAATATTGATCCAATCTCTAATGCCTATGCGTTAACAAATTTATATCCACCAGATGACTATGAGAATGTCCAACACAACTTCTCTAAATTTCTTATATCCCCATAAGAACTAAAATCCTTTTGTGGCCAATCACACTATGATCGATCATTCCCCAACATTCTATATTGATAACACCTAAATGATGAACCACTTCAAGGAAAAAAAGATGGTCCTCAACTATGATATCCATATTGGGTTTCCACATACACCCACTTCCTTCTACCTAGAGCCCCACTATCTACCCCACCCGATGGTACTATCTGGCTGGGTGAAATAAAATTAGTAAAATTTCACTTATTTATTAATTCATGGTTCACAATCTCATTAAAAAATCATCCTTAAAATATTCACCAATACCTTGATATCATGTCAATGACCAACCTAAAACCACCACGAAAGGATTTTAAATAGAAATATAACATCCTAAACTTGGTGGAAGAATAAATCTATAACACCCTAAAGCATAAAATATATATATATATATTTGGAATAAATAAATAATATATCTTACTCATGTAGATCTAGACAATTGAAGCATTATATAAGAATTTTATCAAGATTACTAAGAATACTATGAAATAATCCTTCCTTTAGAGGTATTTGAAAATAAAAAGAATCATCTGATACTCAGGAAGGAACAATCTCAGGCCACAATTTTCAAGAAACACAATTTCAAAGTAAAGAGAGAATCAAGAGCTAAGAATAATCTTAGTTTTGAGGATATATATATAGTATTTTGATAAAATGGAATTGAACACCACTTATGAGGATATAATTACATTATATGGTCATAAAGGAATTAAAATCATTAAGCTTATATTGAATAATAATTTTACAAAATTCTCTAACATTTCAACATTTGTAACATTCATCTTGAATCATCATAATGAATTTTTTATCATTTAAAAATTCATTTTATGTGATAAAACTCACTATAGTCATGATCACATGTTGTTTATAATCAAGAATGATAGTTGGTGTAAAATATGGAGGATAAAACAAGTATTATCATATAAAATGATAACCCCTTTTCATTTCCACCATGATATAATGTCTCACATTATTCTATGGTTCACATAAGTTTAGACCATGAAATAGTCTAAACCGCAACACCATGGTTGAAATTTTAGTGAACATATCCAATAGATACATAATTTAGATCACATATCGAGTTAATAAAATTGAAAAATTGAATAAATCCATGAACTTAGTAGCAAAATCTATGACTTTTGTCTCCCCCTTCATCAAATGTATGAACTCACAAGCTCATTTAATGCTCAATATCCTATGAAAGATGTTCTTGAACTAATCTCAAAATAATTCTTAAATACCCCATATTATATACTAGCACAAAACTATATATCCCACTATAATTTCATTGGTTCTCTAATCATATAAATTACCAATTTCAACCTCCACATTGGTGGTGTCTTAATGAGGTCAAATATGGATTGTACTAACTCTCTCCAGAAATATCTATCTAGGATGAAAACTCTCCCCGAAACAATAGTGGATTTTGAGAATAAAAATCCCTATTTATATATTCTATAGATTACTAAAATCCCATATTTCCTCAACCAATTCCTTGAATAACCCACAGAAGACATACCCTGAGATAATCACCCAATGGTTACCATGACTCAACTGGCTACTGTGGATATCCTAAAACCTTTATATTATATCATACTCATATCCACCCTTAGGGCCCCCAACTAGTTGATACCTTGATGGAATTAAATATTTATTCTCTGAGGGAACAATGGGTATACAACTTGGTTACATCACATTAAAAATGAAATACCATTCTCAATACATATATCAAAACTCACATTTCACAAATAAGAAAATATATAATAGGCATCACAATCCACTTGCCCATACACTTCCCTATCCACTCCCAAATCTCATACTTTTAGGAATTATTTCCCCACCTACCCATTTTAGGATAGGTACAACATGCATATAAGGGATCCATATACCTGCTAACACCAATAAGATAACGGTATTATATTATGTAGAATTCCCAGAAGAATTTATGTAGGAAAACTTTGTTTAGAATGTTATTGACACATTTGAAAACCAAATTCTTTTTCCAAAATCAATTAGACAAACATGAATAATCCCGGAATATTCATGTGAAACCTAAATTCTTAAAATGATGCCTGATTATACACCATCATTCCTTTATATGTCAAGAGATAAACCATCAACCAAAAAACTGTTAAACACACTTTGTTTATAAAAACCAATAAACCATAATACTTAAAATATATGTAACACTATGAGCCTTATTAACTTTAGGAGTTATCCACTTACATATTTTTGGTTAATTTCCCAGTCTTTTCTATCTCAAATCTCCAACCTACCATCCAATGTAATTAAATAACAACCCACTCCTATACCACGTTGTTACACTACCCTATCCTAGTTATCCTGAATGGATTTCAACCAGAGGGAACCACCTGACCTCAGGCACACCTCATTTTATGGATGAGGTAAACAACTATTACCAAGGATCTAGGGGTGATATTGGGGGGGGGGATATACCCTAATGTTAGAGTTCCAATACAATGTGTTAAAAATATAAAGATAAAAAACCCACAAAAAACCAAAAGGGTAATAAAATGAAAAAATATACATAACCCAATATAATGAAAAATATAAAATTAAATAAAACATACAAAAATAAAAAAAGACCAGGTTTCCTAAGGTTTTTCGATGACATACAACATAATCAAAAAGGGTACATAATAGAATTGGTCTATATTGACACTGAGGATCCACTTGGTCCAACTCCAAACACCGTTGATGTCCCACACATGCATTCACTACAAATTAATCCCTTAAACACCTATAAAAGAGCTATTTACCTATTTTGATTCATGAAACCTAAATTTTTCACATTATCTGAGGAGAACTTACAAGGTGTACGGTATAAATTAATTTTCCACCACTATTGGTTCCCATAAAAAATCTTGTAAATACATGTGTGTCATACATATGAAATGATAATAAAGGTATAAAATAAAATAATCTAATAACATCATAGGGTGAAATATATCCAAACCATGTGGAACCCTAATAGCTTCATCCAATGTTATAATTAGATAATGTTTTCAAACTCGAAACGCACACAGAGGTGTCATCCAATAATTTCCATGTTACTCAATGAAACTCATCACCAAAATTCTCATTCAACCATGCTAACCCATCAGTTATACCAACCTATGGATCAATATCCTTGATATAACCTACATATAATGAGTATCATCGATCTAAGTTATAATTATATCCAAACTATAATACTATGGCCACATCAATGATAAATTCCTTCATCAGATTGATGATCATCATCATCACCCTAAGCCATTAAATATATGAAAGGTTACACTTGAAATCAAATGTTCGAAAAAACCTCTCTTATGTATGAAATATCTAATGAAATTTACCCCAATAGTTAGTAGAGTCACCAACATACTACTTCCATGAAACCAATGAACCTCAATCGACACTATCGACAATGATCATCATTACCCTATCTCATATTGTTAAACATCATCAATATATAACCATGATTTCTATTGCAGTTTTATATCATTGGGAACCCCTCATATCTCAATACCACATTTCTATGACACTTTACATAGGGAACACGGTAATTAATGACCATGGTAATGTTGTACCACCCATAAAGTAACACTACCTTCCTTGGATAGTCTCACCTACTATATAGAGATCTACAAGAAGAAATATTAAAACCAAAAAGGTTATGTTCACAAGTTTAGTGCCTCATAAATTAAATGTGATTCCATAAAACATGTTCAAACCATAAAAAAATATTTGGGAAAACATGCCCATTATAGGCAGGATTCTTCTCATTAGATTCGATGACCATATTTGTCCTAAAGAAGAATAACTATAGAGTTTGTCTAAAACAACAAAAATGATACTTTTTTTAAAAAACTACCATAATGGTGGGAAAACTATAAATAAATGATAGCATAAAATTCAAATTAACCATAATGTCTCCCTACGATAGATGGAAAGTAGAATGAATCACCAACATAGAAAATACAACTTTGAGAGGAGAGGAGAATGACCAAGAGTAGGGTAGGGTGAGCTCCTAGCTCGAGAGAACAAATAATGCTCCCCTAATTTTAGTATAAAGGAAATTAATTAAATTAGTTAATAAAAAAAATCTAAAGGGGGACTCGATACTTATTCCCCTCAGACTAGGTACTCGGTACCCACTAGGTACCTATCCTATGTGCACTAGGTGGCAGGTGGACCTCATAGAGCATCCCCTACTCTATCTGGGAACACTGAGTACCTATATCATTCCATTGGGTTCATGGTAGCATCCATATTCAAGAATAAATGTTCCATACCAAGACTAACTTCCTAAAAAATGACTCATGGCCTTCGATGACACCTCTAACACCTCAAACATGCCCAAATACATATAGTTAGGCTAGTGTGAGACCCAAACCGCATCACCTAAACAATTGAGAAATTACATTTATATTTTTATAAAACTCTCAATTTGACAAAAGGCTCACAGAATTTATACAATTTTACTTCATCTCACATCATATGTTACAAATTATAAAATGATATCTAAAAATAGTTTTATAAATCATCTAAAACTCCATTTTTTGAAGCTATCATTATTCACTCTAATTTTCATACAAACACTTTTTAATAAAAAATTTCATCATTTACACAACCACTATGTGTGACCACATATGATTTTGTACTATTAATGATAAATATAAATTATCTTATATTTATTCATAATAAAGAATATTTTATGTACATGGATTTCACTTGTATTTTTATAATTTTATATCTTAGTTTTAATTAATTAGTTTAACCATTTTTTATATTTTTAGTTTATATTTGTAGTTTTTTATTAGTTTAAATATTTTTATAATTTTTAGTTAACTTATATACTTATATTAGTAATTTAGTATTTTTATTAGTTATATTAATTTTATATATTATGTTTAACACAATATATTTATTATTAGTTTCACTAATTTTATTTCATTTTATTTTATTAATTTTTATTATTATGTATATATTTTAATGATCTATTGGTATTTTATTTTATTTCATTTTTATTGTACTATTAATAAAAAAGTATATTTTTATTAGTTTATTAATTTTATTTAATAGTTGTGTTATATTTAATTAAATGTGTATATATATATGTATTTTAATTATAATTACATGTGAATTAATATTTCATTGTTATTACTATTTATTATAATAATTATTATTATTTTAGATAATAGGATTTTTTTAATTTGAAATTGAATTTAACAATTTTTTTGTTTTTTTTTCATTTTTGAATTCCCCCTGACTACCAGTACCCCCTCCCATCCCCCCTTATCCCCCACCCCTCCCCTCCCCTCATTATTTACCTACCTACCACACCTCCCCTTGACCCAATCCCCCACCCTAACTACGTATTCCCCCCTTCCCCCTTGTCCCCCTTACCCCTTGGACACCCCTCATCCCCCCTTCACTTGACCCCATGCCCCCACCATCCCACTTGCACCCCACACCCTAGCTCCCCACCACAACCCCTCTCGCACTCATGCCCCACCCCTACTAACCCCACACCCCACACCCCATCCCCTCTCCCCTATCACCTACCTCCCCATCCCCCTAGCCCTCCCTCTCACCCATAACCCCCTATCCTTTGTCCTAACCCTAGCTGCAGGAACTGCCACACACTCCTATCTTCCTGTCGTACACCAGAACGTGGTAGTGCATCTTAACCATCTTCTAGGCACGCACCACGACGACCTCCCACTTCTACTGTAGTGGACCACCACTATCATCATCTACAACGACTTCTTCCATTTTGGGTGTACACTGGTGGTTCAGGTGTGGTGTCATCAAATGTAAACCTTGTCTTCTAGAGATTGATGCCGCATGACGAGAGCGAGCGTTCATCTGATCAATTTCTCAGTGGTGTGATGGTCTGGTTCGACGTTTCAGTGATCATCAGGTTGGTTATTATTTTAGAATCATTGATGTCATCTTGAGGTGACCACTATTATGACATGAGCATGGTGATATTCATTTATATATTTTTTATGTGATGTGTCATTGTAATGACAGGCTAATTTCATTAGTGTTGGAGTTGTGATAAATATGACAGTAAATGCATGTCATTATTTAATTCCATATCTGATTGTTAATAAATTAATATTAATTTAATGTTTAATTAATTAATTATAAATGAATTTAAATTAATTTTCATTTGGGATCTATATTCATGATTTTGTTCCCTTTCGTATGATACCTAAAAAGTAATCACAAGAGGTATTTCATCAATGAATTTATTTACTCGGAAGTTGATCACACATGTGAGAGAATTTTGAATAAATAAATATATTAATTGAAAAATTAATATTTTGAGTGTGTTATCCTTAAAAAATTCATTAGTGATACCTAATAAGTGATCTCATGTGAGAAAACCCAATGCAGATAGATATTTTTACTTTTTGAAAAAATGGGCCGTTATATTTCACAAAGTGATTCACTACTATAATGACACACAAATTATTCATTAGGATAGAGAATGAAATGATAGATGATTTGTGTAAAAAATAGAATACTGTCTAACATCAGATAATGATACATGATAGTATTTTTATTAAATCTAGAATTAGTGATAATTAGATAAATAAATATTCAGATGTGGAAATTGAATAATTGGCATTGCATGCATTTAAATGGATGTCATGACTCTAACACTTCCATCTCTGCTAGTTTCTTACATTTCTCATTTTAGTTTTTTTAGATAGTTTTAGTTAATTTAAATAGTCATTTAGTTTTTAGATCATCTTAGTTGTTAATCACATTAAGAACTCATCTTCCTAAACATTTTTCGAAGAGGATATTCTTAGTTTCTACTCACATTCTCTCTATGGTTCGACCATGCTCGCCTCTTCTACAGTATTTGGTAGATTAATAAATATTTCAACTTTCACTTGTTGCAATGTATGTGCAAATATTCCTTTATAAATGTGTCAAACCTATTCAAGATATAGGGAATCATTCAAGACCTTTATCAAACACATGTTTCTCTATACTTTTGTTTTCCAGATGTGTTTTTTACATCCATAATAACCATATAATATATTTTATAAGAACTTGAGTGTACATGAGAGAAGAAATATATCAATATTATATATAACTAATAAAAAATTCTAAATTCGTTGAGTAATTATTGAATATAGTACATTAACACATGTGATATAATCCATTCATTTAAATGAGTACATCACATGAGACACATCTAAATAGATAAGTACATCACATCCCAATTATCTTGGTATGGTCATAAACTTTCTTAGTATTTCTCAATTGAGGGCTTAGATATTTCACTCCTCGTATAATAGGTCAAATCCTATATTCATTAATAAAAACTTACCACGTGATTAGAAACATACCTAATAACCCCTTTTATTAGATCAGCCTCAAGGTTGGCATAAGTATGGTATCAATATGTGCAAGATCACATGTGATGTTACTTATACTCATGAAATGGGGATAAATATTAAACATTCACCCTAATTATATTAAAGGCATAATTTATAGAATTTAATATATTATACGTAATGGTTCATCAAGAATAAAAATACATTTTTTATCTCATGTGTGAAATTAAGTATCACTATATGGGCCTAAATTCATGGTAGTAATCAAATGTCGTCCAACTAGTAAATATTAATCAAAAACATTAATTTGAGATAACTAAAATTTATAATCCTAGGGGGATAACTATCATTTTATTCTATAAAATATTATTCCCAAATTAAATAATGACAAAACAAAGATATTTTTTAAAATGATACATTTTTTATATTCTCAATCTCTATTAAAAATACTAACCAAACCATAGATAATAAATAATATTTACCATATCAAATATGAAATTAACCAAGATACATTATTTTTTATGTACTTTGTTCGTATTTTTAAACATGTCACATTCTATGTAACATCTATTATATACCCAAGTAACACCTATTATATGAAAATATAGCTATATGATAAAATATTTTAATAAAATAAGTTAAAATTATAATATATATGAATAAAAATATTCAGATTTATGATGAGGTTGATGATTGATAATTCTTATGTTTTCTTCTTCAAAGTTATATTAAAACTTATTTTATTCATAACATCTAATGTTATGTGGTTAATAATTTTTTTGTTTGAAAATATATAGTACTCTTCTATAATTTATTTTATCATCATGTCATAACATTTCTATAAATTTAAAACCTTTATTTGATATCATTTGGTAATAAAATGTAACAATTTATATTAATATCCCCCTTTAGTATTATATTCTAAATTCTTTTTGTATATAAAGTGACTTTCAATTTGAATTTGATTTGAATAATCAGTTATTTATTACCCTTTAAACTTCTCCAAGATCAAATATATACATAGTATCCTATTAGAAATTATATTTTATAAAAACATAATTATAAGATACAAAAACACCTTGTTTAAAGAAAATAAAACTTTAGTTTGAATATTTAATAAATAAACTTCCAATAACTATATTACATATAGATTTTTATGTTTTTATAGAAATATCCATGAAAAAAAATTATTATTTATTGAAATATACCACTAACTGATTCTAGGTAGTCATTCTTTTATATTTTAACAAAAAATTGTATAAAAAACGTTTATTATGGATAGAACTACATTAATACGTTCTTTTTCAAACATTGTTACATAATGGATCAAATTTAAAACTTTTGTAACAAAACCATCATCTCATTTTTTCGAATCATTAATTGTTTAAAAATACAATTCTCTTATCACATAAGATAAAATAAGATGAAATATATAATATTTTATAAATTAAATTTTATTCAATCATGGAGAAATCCTTTCAATTATATTCCTCTATAAAAGAAACTATTAAAAATTTATTTTATGAAAAACATTAAACTTAATTCAAATTTTATTCATTTATTTTAGATTAAAGAACACATAAAAAACAATTGATAAGGTAATTCTTGTTTCATATACCCCAAAAACTGAATAAATGATTTCTATAACATTATGACATGACATGGACTCTCTATAAATTTTCTTGAAACCCTTCAAGTATTATGTGTAATTCTATTTCAAATGTCTAAAATTTACTAAATAAAAACATTGAACCTCCTTATTAACATGTACTTTAGTTTTTTCTTATTAATACTGAATATTAGACCCTACATTATCTTTTTTCATATTTGGAACAAAATTTTAGCCTTCAATGATATCTTCAAAACATTATAAATTTTACATCAAATGTCAAGATTAACTATCCTCAACATCATAAGGATATGGAGTAATATTTTTTAAAATAAATTCATATTATAGTTCATAATAATTTTTTATAACCTTTTAAATAATTATTTTTGAATGAATTCCATAACCATACCCAACCACAAGGGAGACCCCAACCTCTATGTGTATACGAGAATAGAGTAAATTTCCTTGTTTTATTTTTCATCTAAACAAAGTAATCAAAACCTTGTATATCTTATTTATTTCTTGTTCTTGATATATCCTTTTCTGTTGACATACCATATCAATTGTATCTATGGTCTCATGTTTCTTTTATAAGTTAGGCTCTACAGACACAAGCACAATGGTGGATACATCTAGAGAATGTTTCTTAATATTATTATACATATGAATATATATTTGATGAATATATTCAATAGTTTAATGATAAATAAGTGGGTTTTTTAATAAATGAAAATTATCTTATTTTTTAAGAATATCACTTATGTTTTTATTATAACACCCCATGATTTTTGTATGTATTTTCCTTTAAATAAATACTATGTTAAATAGCTTGTTTCAATTTCAACACCATAGTAAAACAAACTAAAATATATTTTATTGAGATAAAATATCACAAATAGAGATAAAAATAGACACATTATGAGAATAAAATATGAAAAATATTTAGGAAAAGTAAAAATGTAATAAATCCATAAGAAAATAAAAAATAACACAAACATAAAATCCTTATCCTTATAGTTTTCAAGTAGGACCATAACCCAAATTATAACATTTGATGGAAGGAAAAATAGTATAAATATAATTGACATATTTAAAGAAAATTGAATAGGATTGAAGATTTTATTGATGTTTTTAAGGCTATATATATGATTTAAATTTTATCATTATATATATATACATTGGATATATGGCCATTGGAAATATGGTTTATGGAATTGTGGTTATTGGAAATATGGTTATTAGATATATGGTAATTGGGTATGTATGTATGCTATAGGAATATTGATGTTGTCTAATCATTAGAATATAATTGAAAATATTATAATTTGAAAATAACAAATAATCAAGGAATGAAATAAAGAGATACTAATTTATTTTAAAATAAAAAAATATTTTTATGTGTTATATTATTATTATTATTATTATTATGTTATGATTTGATTTATTTATAAAATTTAGAGAAATATTAAAATACCAATGTTTTGGTGAAATGTAATATTAATAAGATAAATAAATAATTTTAAGGGGTTGTTATTAAAACCATTCAATGTTAAAAATATATAGTTTTAAAATAATTATTTTTAATGTGTTTTGTATTTTTGTCTTAATAAATTAAATTGATCACCATTAAATGATGAATAAAATTCAATCATTCAATTTATAAATAAATATATTAATACTTATTGAATTTTCATTATTCTAAAATAAGATTAATAACTCTTACTATTTTAAAACTCATTTCTTCTATAAAAATATTATATATATATATATATATATTTCTTATTAAAATTTTAAAATATCATATTTAAAAATTGAATTATATTAAATAAAGAAAAGTTTATAATTAGAATAGAATAATTAGGCATGGAGTTAAATTTTAATTTGAGGCATAAAAATAGATTACTGAGGTAAAAATTAAGTCACCACTATAAAGTTAAAATATGGTAAAAATGGTTAAAATTTGTTGCAAAAACATAAAATATCAAAATACCATATCTATAAATTGTGTAGATCAGGGGACTAATAATCCCTCTCCATTATTTTCCACTTTTTATCCACCATCATTTTAAAATTAAAATCTTATACACTAAGGAAATGATATTTATAGAAATGGTACAAAAAACACACATATAAAATCACCCATCCTAAAACACTCCAAAAAAACTATTTTTATTAAGTTATATATTTAATATCATACAATATTCCTTATAATAATTACTTATTATAATTCTGTAATCTTTTGGTTAATATAATGAATCCTAAATCCTTTATTCTGAAAGAACCCATATTGAGAAGGGAAAATTCATCGATGTAAATACCTAGATCTTCATCATATTTTTCAATTAACTTCCCATATAAACTACTTATAAATATAATTATCCACTATAATTATATATCTTTGACATAATTATGCTTCTAGTAAAATGATTTTACTATTATATAACTCTATAATCTTTCTCATTCTTTAGTATAACATGTTCTTTATTGGGTTGGTTAAACCACCAAAATGAATGATATTATACTATCATCATCGTTTCAAACATGAATGAGTATAAAGACATTGATAATATAAATATATGATATGAAATAATAATTTATGATTAAGAATATGTTTTTTTAATGGTGAAAAAATAGTGATCATTATAAAGTAACTCATTGTTATTAATAAATCACCCAAAAAATGTTCATCATAGATTCCATTCTTGAAAAACATACCCATAACTTAAAAAAATGAACAAGAGACTAAATAAATATTTTAAAAAAAAATTCCACTACCTTGACTAATATTGGAATTCTCAAATTTATATCAAATAATGAGGATCAATATCTTTATTATGAGACTTATACAAAATAATCAAAATTATTAACATCTGATGATGAAAATAAATAATAACTAACTAATATATATAATGAATAATTATAATTTAGTAGTAAAAGGGTGATATATATGAATATGGTTTCGAAATAGGTGAATAATATGATTTTTTTACTATATAGGATGTTAAAGTTCTTTTGTTGAACATGAGATCAAAGGTCAGGGTTTCTATCCAATATCACTTTGAAATCAAAATTATTAATGTTTAAATTCATATTTAGGAATTTCTATGATATTTTTAGCTAAAACCCAATCTATTTTCTTATTATATTAAAATTAATGGGTTTTACATGCATTCTTACCATTTTTAATCCTTTTGGTTCACAATTCAACTAAAATAATGATTATAAATGGGAACCAATATTAAATATTCAGTCAGAAACATTTATCCTCCATGTAAATATTGATTATATTATAATATAAATTTTATTATATACACTTAAGTTATTTATTAGGGTCACTTTATAAAATCTTTTAATAACTTTATAAAAGTTTTAATGAAATATTTTAATTTTTTCCTACATTATTCATTTTCTAATGACTTTGAAATTTTACAAAAGTGTGAAAATAATCTTCCTTTTTAATTATTTCCACATGAATGGATTTTCACAAAATTATATAAATTTTTATTAATTAATATTACTTTATAATTTTTAGTGGTATTTAAAAATAAATTCCTATTCCTTCTTTTTTTAATAAAATACTTATTTGTAAATAAATTTTATAAAAAAGTAAAGGATTTATCATTATGTGATAGGTGGGTTTAAAATTTCCCTCAAATTTATTAGGTAAATTTTAATACTTCATGATATTACCAAAGGACATGGGAGGATGGACCTAATCCAAAAAAGGTTACGGGACATGGGTGACTAGCCCAAGTCTAGAATGTTATGGGAATGTGGCTATCCTAGTATTGTTTGATATGAATATCTTGGTGGTTATCCGAAAAATTATATGATTTATATTCTTATTTTTATAACATGTTCTTATACCTGTGTTATGTTTTCAAAGCTCATGAATATTGACTCATGCTTTCACACTATTATTACACATGTCTTAGGTTATGATAAAATCTTATTCCTTGGCTCATGATTTATGATCTATGTCTTATTAGGTATATTTCTATTATGTTATGAAAAATAACCTTAATGATGTTATCATATCCACATGTTCATATTTTGATCACTTATGATATTTTATTTTTTTATCACTCATGATTTACCTTATAGAGTCTTTATGCTCACCCTTTCATATATTTTCATTCCCCAGATTATGAAGAAGAGTATTATGTATGATGTGCTGAAAAGGGTATCATGTGAGAATAATATTTAAGGGAGTTGATTAAAATATGGTAAAATATATATTTTATGTATCTAATCACCAAATAAACTAATCCTATAAGTGATGGGGTTTGATTTATTATTATATATAAAAAATATTCATGTGAAATTATGTAATATGTATGTATATAATTTTTAGTTCACCTTAGCTGGTATCAAAGTGGTGATTAGTTATTTTTGGGGATTATGTTATGAATAATATGGGGATACAACCTAAAATAACCAATAATGAGAAAAATTTGATGTTGGATGAACTTAAAATTTCATATGTTAAAATGAAGGTGTCATAATTTAAGATATATTGGGATTTATGTTCATGAGAATATGATTTCTTACTCTGATTATTTTATCTTGATACTCACACTAACCATTTTGAATCTATTATGGTATTGAAGATACAACATTGAAATTGAGATGTTGATAGGTACTCTAAATATTTAAAACATCTTAGTTGATATTAATTCTGGGAATTAATTCGTATCTTAAAAATTCTCCATGATTATTAATTCACATACTCGATACATAGATATTGAAATATTGATGAATTAACTTTGTAGTGATTATCTAATAACAAGTCTATATCTCCAATGTGATGGAATTTTGTTGGATTATACTTCCCCCAAATCTCTTTATTTTCCTTTTAGTGAAAATTTTATGTTATTTTGGTCATGGATTAGATCTATCTACATAGAGAAATATTTATTTTGTGAATAACGAAGGCCAATTTCATATCTAGAATCAACCGATGGTCATCTATCAATGCAAGGTTTACCATGAACTCCCAATTGAAATTGTTTACATTTTATGGGTCTAAATGACTAATAATGAGGTAAATTTGTCTATTTTTTGGGAAAAAATGATATTTAATTTATGCCTATCATGTGGGAGTATATAGATATTTTTTCAAAAGAGTGCCCTAGTCTTCCCCTAGACTGTGAGGTTGAGTTTTAAATAGAGAACATACCTATTTATATTTATATATCAAAGACTCATTATATATTATCAGAGATTAAATTGGTATAATTTAAGAAGAAACTACAAGAAAATATATATAAGGGTTTTATATGCCCATATTCTTCACAATGGGGTGAACCAGTCCTCTTTACTAAGAAAAAATATAGATTTATGCATCTCTACAATGATTATCACAAACTTAAATATATCTGGGTCAATGACATGTATCCCCTAACCCATATTGATGACTTGTTCAATCAAATGTTAGGGGGTAAATACTTCTCAAATATTTACCTTAAATTTGGATTTCATTTATTAAAGATGAAAAGGGAGGATATATTCAAAAGAGACTTTTTTGTAAGACATAATCACTATGAATTAATCATGATTCTATTCAGTACCACAAATTCCCCTACTATATTTAGGGATCTGAAGAATATAGTATTTGTAGATTACACAAAAAAATTCTAGAATTCTATATAGATGATATTCTCAAATATTCTAAGAGTAAGAAAGTGCATAAAGATAATTTAAGGATTTTGCTGAAGGCCTTTATAAATAAGAAACTACATGCCAAATTTTTTTAGGTATGGATCCTATCTATAGAAATTATCATTCTTGGGTCATGAAATCACAATATAGGGTATATTTTTGGATCATTCAATGAAATAGGTGATTGAAGAATGACCCAAAACAATCACTATAACAGAGATATATAGTTTTCATGGATTGGATAGATTCTATCGACACATTATGAGAAACATCACATGATTATCAAATCCACTAACAAATTTGACTCAGAAGGGAGTCAAGTTCCTATGGATTAATGAATGGGAAGAATATATCAATGATATTAAGAGAATATTTTTCACTATAACTGTACTCACACTACCCTACAATGGATAATAATTTCTTTTATTTAGTGATAAATCAAGGAATGGATTATAATTTTTTGTCATTTAGAATGAAATGGTGGTAGCTTATAGCTCACATTAAGTAAAGATTCATGAGTAAAATTACCCAATGCATGATTTGGAAAAATAATGATTATTATTTTTATTAGAGTTATAAGGGACTTATATATATGGTGAAAAATGTGAAATATATATTTATCGTATGATATTAATCTATTTAATCTAATAGGATTTGAAAATTTTATAAAATAGACTATTAGAGTTGATCAACTATGATGATTTATCGATACATTACCACCATAGGAAGGAAACAAAGCTATTTGATGCTTTATGAAAGAACGATCATGGTATCATATCCTTAATGATAATCAAAATACACCCAATAATCATGTATTTGAAAAAGATTAACCTTGGAATCATGTGGTAAGGGGATAAACCTATCTTCACAAAATAACATCTTAATTATTCATCCATGTAAAGATCAAGGAGGCACAAAAGGAGGATATGGATCTATATAATAATGTAGGGAATATTAAGACATTAAAATTTAAAAATGATGAAATTATAATATTTTATAATTGAATATGTGTTTCACCAATACCATAATTTAAGAAGGAGTTTTGGATAATGTACCTAGCTTATCAGGATATATCAATCCTCAAAGAACAAAGGTGTATAGAGATCTTAAGAATCATTTATAGTAGGACAATATGAATAGGTAAATTTTAGAGTATATATCTTGATTATTAGCATGAAATAAATTTTTTTAAGAATGAAAAAATTATAAGGAGATGATGTAACCAATATCCATAATTGTATAAAAATGGTAAAAAATCACCATGGATTTTCTTATAGGTTTTCTTAAGAATTGTAAAGGTGAAAATTCCATTTGGGTTGTGGTTGATCACCTTATAAAGTCAGTATATTTAATTTCTAGTTGATAATATTTATCGTTCAATAAAATTTCCATGATATACATAAAGGAAGTGGTAATTCTTCATGTAGTAACACTCTAAATTGTATCTAATGAAAATCTGTGGTTTAACTTGAAGTTATAGAGAAGTATTTAACATGCATTGGATATAGATCCCAGCTTCAAAACTGCTTATCATCCTCAGAGTTATGAAAATTTTAAAGTACCATTACAACACTATAGGATATGCTATTATCCAATTTAATGGATTTTAAAGGAGGTTGGGATTGACACCAACCCTAGTAGAGTTCTCATATAACAATAGTTTTAATTATAGTATTAAAATGACAACATATAATGATCTATATGAGAATTGGTACATAACTCTAACATGCTAGGATGATGTTGTAGAAAATAAAATATTGGTACTTGAACATACTAAATTAATGGAAAATTAAATTCAAATAATTAAATTGCATATTAAAACTTCACAGAGCCAAAAAAGGGATATGATGATAATCTTTGATGAGATTTGGAGTTTGATGTTAGAGAAAAATATTCCATTAAATAAAACCATGGAAGAGGGTTATGATATTTAGAATGAAGGGAAAGTTGATACCTTGATAAATTGGTCCCATAAAAATATGCAATCATGTAGGGATTTTAGATTATCATCTTTTACTTCCACCTAACCTGTCTCGAGTGCATGGGGTATTCTATATATCACTTTTGAGGAAGTGTATACCTAAACCTTCACATATACTGAACATGGAGGTTGTATAGATGGAACATGACTTCTCTTTTGAGGAAACACCAATATAGATCCTGGATCATATATATAATGTACTATAAAGCAAGACCACTCACCTGGTTAATGTTTTTTCAAGAAATCATAAGTTTGTGGAAGCAACATGAAAACATAAAGTTGTAATGTGGCAGAAGTACACTAATTGTCTTTCATAAGATAAATAAAATCTTGATTATTAAATTATTTTGTTGGGGTTATAATGTATCACCCCATGATTTTAGTTTTTATTTCCCTTTAAATAAATACTATGCTGAATAACTAGTTTCACACGCAACACCAAACCAAAAAAACCATGGTACATTGTTTTCATTATAAAATATTAAAATAAAAGGTAAAATTTAATATGTTATGAGAATATAATATGAATCATCATTAATAAATGATAAATCAGAACAAATATGCAAGTAAATAAAAATACCATGAACATAAAATATCTATCCTCATGGATTTCTATGAAGATCATAACACCTATTGTAATTATGGAAAGAAGGAAAAAAATTATAAATATCATAAACATTTTGAGCAAGAAGTAAATTAGTTGAATGGATTTTGGGATGATTTTAAGGCTATATATAGGAATGAATAATGAATATCATATATAGTTATTGGATATATGGCCATTGTAAATATGTCCATTGGAAATATGGTTTTTGGAAATATGGTTTTGGGTTTGTTGCTCCTAACATGTATATTGAACTTGTGTAATCAATAGTAAAAAATAAAAAATAATATAATTAAAAACTAAAAAATAATTATAGATTAGAAAATAGATAATATTTGTAAGAACTTGGTTTGGTTCTTCTTATGAGGTATGGGGTTCTTCTTTTTCTTTTCCTTTGAGTTGTTTTTGAGAAAACAAGGAAAATGGGAAAATGTTGAGTCTTAGTAGTACACGCCATGTAATCCTATGTACATTCCGTGTAGTATAGCCATGTAGTATGTGGATACATAATGTGTGCTTCTATTGGCTAGTAATAGAAGAAAAAAAAATCCACTACACACCGTGTACTTCCTAGTACACGTCGTGTAGTCATGTCGGAAAGGTCAGCTCATGACGTGTAATGTAAGTTGGAAAATTGATGAATATTAAAATGATGTACACACTATTTATATGAACTTACACACCGTGTACTACTAAAATTTGGCTTAAAATGGACAGTAGCCTTGTTTTATCTTCTTCTGGATAGAGGAGCTACCGGGTGAAGAAGAGGGAGCCGTGAGATCGATTCCTTCTTCTTTTTCATCATCTAGAACCTGATTCAAGTGCCATCAGTCACATTAGAAACCAATCGGTAAGGGATTACTTCATCTAGATCCGTTCTTTGTGATTTGTTATCTTGATTGAGTTATTTAAGGTTAAATTATTCACCTCTTTTCGTAGATCTACGCCGTTCTAGGCCGATTTAATGGCCGATGTCAGATTATCAGTTATACAACATCGAGGTAGGTGGTCTCATGCCTCTCATTAATTGTTGAGGTTTTTATATGTTCTGTTGTGTTGCCCACCCATGTTTAGTGTGTTTCCTTGAATGTAAATCAATCCTTCTTATTATAAAATGTTGTTGTGATAATAAATTCAATAAATTGAATCATGTTTAGCATCGTTGATTGGTTATGGGACACCCCGTGGTTGTGTTTACCTTAGATAATTGGTTTGGACATTTCACCCAAGGATTTCGATGGGAATTCTTTCATTTTACCTTTTTGGGTTGTTTAAAATGAACTTGATTATTATATGAAATTGAAATTGTGTTAGAATTGTGAGCATTTGATTATGGATTTGGGATTGTGTTCGCCTCATTTCCATTCAGTGTTTTTGCTTGTTACGTAGGTTGGAATGTTTTATTGAATTTTAAATGGATAAATGGTAAATCTAATTGGGTGATACATGGGTTCATCATATAATTCCATGAACGGACTCACATGACTATTGTACCTTGCACCTTGGGTGATACATGGGTTCATTTTAGAACACCATGGATGGAATCGAGAGGTTTTTATTTATATGTCATTAGTGACACTTCAGATCCCTAGTAGGACCACCAGGGATGGACTAAATTAACATAAAATTATACATAGAGTGATACCTTGGGGATCCACAGTAGGACCACTTAGGACAGACTCACTTGAATTTATACCATCATCGAGAGTGATACTCGGGGCTCCCTAGTAAGAATGCTAAGAACAGACTTGTAGGATATCAATAGAATTAAACCTATAGAGATACTTTAATTCCAACTTAGGAATCTCAATAACTGACTTAGGTTATACTTAAATGATGGAATGGATGGAATTGTGGCACGTCTCCCAAGCCAAAGCACAATATTGAGTTCATTCTTTACTTACTTGTTAGGAGTTATTTTGAGACTTCTATTGTTCTTACTTTTCTATGGGGAATGTCAAGCATAGGTCAGATTCTGAAATTTATATACTTCAAGTAAATGAACTACTAATGAAAATAGTAAACTCTATAAATGAATACTAGTACTTTTAAGACTCTTTACTTCTGAGTGCATACTACTTTACTACATTTAATTACAATACACAACTACTGCATATACTCACTGACGTATTGGCACAAAACTTTGGTGGTTTCCTACTGAGATTCATTTTTCACACCCTGTTTGGGTTATTTTTTTGGTCCCAAAAACACTATATTACTGCAGGTGGTGATAGGGGAAAGGATCCTTTTACAGGCACTTGATTGTTTCTTTGGAGTAGGAGAGAACGAGACCAATCCTTGGTCAGTGATGTTGGTGAGTCTCATTTTGTTTTACTATACTTTATTATTGTATTGTACTTTATTGTAGTGTACCCTGTTTTTTCTGTTTTCTTAGAATATGTGACATGCTGCATGATTCTGATATTACATAACTTGTGGCTATCTTGATCTTCAATCTTCAGTTGTTTACATCAGTTGCATTCTGTTTACTATCTTTTCCATTTTCATTTTTTATTTTTCTGTGTTACACTCTGCTAATGAGGGAATAGTTTCCCCACCATCACACCATATGCCCTCGCTTCTAGTCGGAAACCTCTGGCATTTGGGAAAATTCTCTTGAGGAAATGTGGCCAACCACGTACAGGGAAACTTTTAGTGGCATCCAGATCTGGGACGTTGCAAAGTTGTATCAAAGGGTTTCTTTTCTGCTTTTTCTTAATTTCTGGAGCCTATAGATAAGTACTGGAAGGAATGGGGATTTGGTAATTATTTATACATGGGAGTAGCTACCCAGCATACAAGGAAAAACCAAATTTTCTCTAAATGACATGTGATATTTAGATTTTGAGTAATTAATGTTGATTCGATTTCACCATTGGGTGATGCACTTGATTTATGCTATTACTATTGATGCAATTATGGGTTCTATTTTAGTTGAAACCTGATGAGATGAGGGTATTCCATCTAATGCATCGTATATGCACTTGTTAGAATCACATTCTATGAATTTTTCCATACCATGTAGGATGCATTAGTTATTGCATGATGTTGTGATAGATGATGTGATAACTATGACTACTGTTATGATAGGTTTATTGGTACGTACTATGGTTTGGATTAAATGAATGCTAAACATTGGTTTTTGAGGTGTATGGGCCCTCTTGGACTGGAATTTGATGGATAATGATTATGTTTTTACCTATAATTGTATTACGATATGTTCTGCTTGGGTGCCAAACTTTGATTTGTCGGGAGTATGGGCCCTCAGGGATCAGAATTTGGCATCCCACTGGTTGATTTTTCTATTGAACAAGGTTTTTTGGGCGATTTGGAGTTTCAATCTTGAAAAACCTAGTATACACAGTGTGTAGTATAGCTTTTCATGTTGTGTTTTCTTCCTATTTGGGAAAAAATGTGTACAAAAATTCAAGAAGAACATGACATGTACCCTACATACACTCTTTGTAACCCGTGACCATGTAACCTTCCATGTAAGGAGGGAACACTGGTTGTCGAGCCTTGAGTAGGACGCACCATGTATATTGATTACACGCCGTGTAGAAGTTGATCGTGTATCCGACCGCGTGACTAATGAAATGTGTGATGAAAATTTTTATGTACACGTTGTGTCTAGGGTGAACATTCCATGTAGTCTTACATCGGCATAACAGTGTAGTTCTAGCCATGTAGAATAACTTGGATAGGAAGGAAAATTCATGTATATGTCATGTCGCAAGAGGAACATGCTGTGTGTGTGGTGTGTTACTCGGCCATGTTGGGAAGAGATACACACCTATGTAAAGGCCTAGGAGGATACACTTTATGAGGGGTAATACACACCGTGTACTCCTATTTTGAAAAACTTGAGTGTTTTCCCTAACTTGTTACATTCTTGCACTTTTGAGTAATGGTCCCTTTTTCGTGAAGTCAGTATTGAGGCGTGTGTGTTGGACTTTGTAGATTCATGCCGCTACGATCACCATGAGCTGTATTCCAGGAGTGTGGAGATGAGCATACTCTAGAAATGGTGGGCCATGGGATACTGATGGATCCTTTAGTTGTGCGAGCTATGACACCAGCTATTATACCAGATGAGGGTGCAGGCGCATAGTTCAGAGAAGGTTTTCTGAGGTTCACGCAGACCTTCCAGGGAGCACCGAAGGATTCCACATCTATGGCAGAGTTGACATGTATATTACATAATCAACATCCATCTACTTTTTCAGGGGATAGTGGACCACAAGCTATGGAATCATGGATGGAATCAGTACTGACTATCTTTGAGCATATAGAGACACTTCATGGGATTAGTGTCAAGATCTAGACATATATGCGGCATGATTCTTCCAAGAGATGGTGGGATGTGATCACTCAGGTAGGGAGCCATCATGATATGACTTAGGAAAACTTTCAGATGGACTTGTATAATTATTATTTTCCTAAGACACTGAGGGCCAACCGAGCCTAGGAGTTCATGCACATAGAATAGGGAACACTATTAGTTATGGATTATTCTGCTCGATTTATTATGCTTCAGCGATTCACACCTATTCTGATGGGTGATGATGTATCGAAAACTAGGAGATTTGAGGATGGTCTCAGGTTTTAAATCTGGACCCAGGAGAATGTCTTCAGGTTACCTTTTGTTTCTACTATTGTGAATCAAGTGTTAATTAACAATCACAACCTATTGGAATATGGGGGGTGTGAGCCAGGGCGGTTCAGCACTGAGATCTGGTACTATCTCGACTTGAAGCAAGAAGCGTCATATAGATCTCTCTTGTGAGGATATGAGTAGCCAAAATATTTCTTCCAATAGCCAAGTGAGGTACTACCAGGGTGGTAGGCCGAGACATTTGAGGCCACAGTTCCCAAAGGACCCAGTTGAGTGCCAAGCTTGCGGCAATATGGGAAATCTATAGTGCTTCTTTTAGACGTTTCCACCAATGTCTAGTGAGAGACGTTCTGTATAGACTCCACGTACAGGAGAAAGATCAGTAGTTTATCACTAGTCTAGAAATTAAAATACGTAAGGGCATGTAGGCTAAGGTAGTGGGAATGGTCATGTTATCCAGACCCCAGGATCTCAACGATAGTAGGGTGGGTCAGTTTAGGTTAGCCAGAATATGTCATAGGGCTGCGGTACAGGTTAGACATATGTAGTGCAACAGACCCAACAAGAGTAGGATCCCAGACCTTCTACTATCAGAGGTCCTATTCTAGTCGCCTCTGTTTTATATTCTGCACCTTTTGATAATGGAGCTTCACATAGTGTTATTTCTATTCCCATTGTGGAGATCCTTGGGCTTTGGATTTATACTTATAAAAACATTGTGATGCTAGACACTTCCTTAGGGATTAAAATGGTATGTGTGCATCTGTGAAAGGAGCTCCCCCTTGAGATTGGTGGATGTCACTTCATTTGGGATCTCTACATCTTAGAGATGATAGGGTTTGATGTCATCCTTGGAATTGATTAGCTGATATCCTATTATGACTTTGTTGACTACAATCACCTTAGGGTGAGTTTTATGTCACCAGAGGGTGGGTATTTTCTATACAAGGTAAAATGGGATGTTTAGGTGAGCCGAGCCAGACCCAAGCATCTTGGGCTGGGTGAGATAACAACCCAGATTGCAAGATTATATCTGGATGATCTGGGGACAGGTTCAGATGGTTTTCCTCAAGTGGTTTATCATTTCAGGGAAGTTTTCCCAGATGAATTCGTAGGCTTACCTTTGGTTAGAGTGGTTAATTTCACTATTGAGCTAGTTCCAGGAGCTGTACCGTTATCCATTCCACCTTATAGGATGGCTGTCATGGAGTTGTAAGAGCTTAAGAGGTAGTTGGAAGATCTAGAAGCAACGGGTTTTATCCAACCCATTAATTCTCCTTGGGGTTCACCGGTCCTTTTTTTGAAATAGGCGGATGATACTCTCCGACTTTGTGCGGACTATCAAAAACTGAACCAATTGATAGTTAAAAATCGATATCCTTTACCACAGATTGATGACCTATTTGATCAGCTTTGAGGAACTTGAGTGTTCTTGAAGATTGAATTGAGATCAGGATATTACCAGGTACGTGTTCGACCTACAGACATACCACATACATCCTTTTATAGCAGGTACGATCTCTATGAGTACTTGGTTATGCAGTTCGGTCTCACGAATGCTTAATCATTATTCATGGTTCTAATTAACTGAGTGTTCCGTCCTTACCTAGATTCCTTTTTGGTGGTTTTCATGGATGATATCTTGGTGTATTCTCACAATTGACATGACCATGCTAAACACCTTGAGATCATTTTGAATACATTAAGGGAGAATCAGTTATATGCTAATCTCACAAAATTCTACTTATGGATGGATCAGATTCACTTCCTAGGTCACTTCATCTCAGAGAATGGAGTATCAGTGGACCTAGAGAAGGTGAGAGTAGTAGTTACCTAGGAGCAGCCCAAGAACATTTTTGAGGTACGGAGTTTCCTGGGGCAAGCCGGTTACTACATTCATTTTATATAGGACTTCTCATGCTTATCAACACTAGTGATGAGCCTGACTAAGAAAGGTGTGAAGTTTGAATGGTTGGATTCTCGTGATGTAGCCTTTCAGGAGTTAAAGGGACATTTGAATTCAATGCCAATATTGATATCGCCAGATCTAGGCAAGAGTTACACTATATACTATGCTACATCAGGTATTGGGATGGGAGTAGTTCTTATGTAGGTGGATCGATATTTTGTATATGGATCTTGGCAGTTGAGGACACATTAGAGAAATTACTCGACACATGATATCAAGTTAGCTGCAGTTGTTCATGCTTTGTGCTTCTGGAGACATTATTTATTAGGAGTGAATTTTGTGGCGTACATGGACCAAAAGAGTCTCAAATAAATCTTCACTCAGCAAGATTTGAACTTGAGACAGCGATGGTGGGTGGAATACCTATAGTAGTTTGAAATTGAGTTTGTATATATGCCTAGTAATGGCAGTGTAGTGGCTAAAAAACTGAGTAGGGGGACTCAGATAAAGGCAGTACAAGAGGCCATTGGTGAATGGTAGCTTATGGATATGTTCTCTCTGATGAATTTAGAGGTGCACAATAGTCAGGTATAGACATGTCTTTCATATTTTTCTGTTACCTATACCCTACTAGACATAGTGAGGATGAGGTAGCTATTAGATTCTGAAGGCCTAGTTCTACATGAGAGTGTTGCAGGTGAGGACCCTCCTCCTGGAAAAATGATAGGAGTGGATGCATTTTTGTGTGTCCATATATGTGTGTGGGTCCCAAGGGATATACGCAATGAGATGATGTAACAGTTTCATGCTTCAACATGGGTAGTACATCCCGGAGTCACCAAGATGTACCGTGACCTACACCATTAGTATTAGTGGTTGGGAATGAAGCGAGAAATATCTGGTTTTGTTACAAGGTGTTCCACCTATCAGTAGGTGAATGCAAAACATCAGTGGAAAGCTAGACTTTTACAGTAGTTATCCATTCTTGAGTGGAAATGGGATGATGTCGCGATTGATTTTTTAATGGGGTTACCAAGGTCGCCCTGGGGAAATGATGCTATGTGGGTCGTAGTTGATAGGCTTATGAAGGTCGATCACTTCTTACCGATCAAAGAGACCTTTGGTGTTGATGATTTTGGAATGATATATATCCAAGAGGTGGTATGACTTCATGGGGTCCCTTATTATATTATTTTATATAGAGACACTTTCTTTACATCTCATTTCTGGAAGAGTTTTCAGAGGGCGATGGTTACACAGGTGCTTCTGATCACTGCATACCACCCTAAGACCGATGGCCAGTCAGAGCGTACGATACCGATTCTGGATGAAATGTTGCGTGCATGTGTCCTAGACTTTGGTGTATCATGGAAGAAGCATATACCCCTGTTTGAGTTCACCTATAATAATATATTTCAGGATACTATTCAGATGGTTCCATATGAGGCTTTATACGATAGGCTATGTCAATCACCCCTATGTTGGCTGGAGGTAGGAGAGGAAGCTATGCTGGGACCTCACCTTGTATAGGAGACTACTGAGTAGGTTCACTTGAATCAGAGAAGGATGGAAATTTCACATTCTCATCATAAATCCTATGCCTATCACTGTAGACAACCTTTGGAGTTCGAGGTCGGGGATTGATTTTTCCTACTTATTGCACCTAGATTAGGAAACAGGAGGATCGAGAGATAGGGTAATCTTTCACCATGATATGTCAAACCATTTGAGATTTTGGAATGAGTCAGGTAGGTTGCATATCAGTTATAGTTTCCTCAAAGGTACCAAGCCATGCACGGCATCTGCCACGTATCTCAGCTGCGACACTATCACTCAGACCCATCTTACATTTTCAGCCTGAGGAGGTTGAGATGCAAGTTGATCCATAATTTGAGGAGCATTCGAATCTTATATTTGATAGGAGAATGAAGGTTCTATGAGGCCAGTCAGTTCCTCTCGTACGGGTACTATGGAAGCACGACCGAGTACAGGACGATACATGGGAGAGGGAGGCCAATGTACATGCTCAATGTTTAGAGTTATTCTTAGATATTCCTTCACCACCATTGGAATAGAAATTTAGGGATGAATTTATTTAAGGGGTTAAGTTTGTAAGAACCAAGTTTGGTTCTTCTTATAGGGTATGGGTTTCTTCTTTTTCTTTCCCTTTGAGTTGTTTTTGAGAAAGTAAGGAAAACTGGAAAATGATAAGTCTTAGTAGTACATGCCATGTAATCCTATGTACACGTCGTGTAGTCTGTCAATGTAGGATGGGGATACATTATGTGTGCTTCTGTTGTCTAGGAAGAGAAGTAAAAAAGACACTACATGCCGTGTACTTCATCGTACACGTCGTGTAGTCATGTCGGAAGGTCAGTTCGGGACGTGTAAAGTAAGTCGATGAATTGATGAATAATAAAATGATGTGGACACTGTGTATATGAACTTACACACCATGTAATACTAAAATTTGGCTTAAAACAGGCAGTAGCCTCATTTTCTCTTCTTCTGGACAGAGGAGCTACTGGGTGAAGAAGAGGGAGCCCCGAGATCGATTCCTTCTCTTGTTTCGGCATCTGAAACCTGATTCAAGTGTCGTCAGTCACGTTAGAACCCGATAAGTAAGGGATTTCTTCTTCTAGAGACATTCTTGGTGATTTTGTCTCTTGATAGAGTTATTTAAGGTTAAATTATTTACCTATTTTCTTAGATCTACACCGTTCTAGGCCGATTCAATGGCCAACATTGGATTATCAGTTATACGACATCAAGGTAGGTGGTCTCATGCCTCTCGTTAATTGTTGAGGTGTTTATATGTGTCTCTGTACCACACAACCATGTTTAGGGTGTTTCCTTGAAAGGATCTCGATCCTTCTTGTTATCAAATATTTTTGTGATAATAAATTCAATGAATTGAAACATGTTTAGTATCATTGATTGGTTAAAGGCCACCCCACAGGTGTGTTTCCATTAGATAATTGGTTTGGCCATTTATCCCAAGGACGTTGATGGGAATGATTTAATTTTCCCTTTTTGTGTTGTTTAAAATGAAATTGATTATTATATAAAATTTCAATTGTGTTAGAATTGTGAGCATTTGATTATGGCTTTGGGATTGTGTTTTCCTCATTTCCATGCAATGTTTTTACTTTTTAAGAAGGTTGGAATATTTTATTTAATTTTAAATGGATAAATTGTAAATAGAATTGGGTGATACATGGGTTCAACTTAGAATTCCGTGAATGGACTCTCATGAAAATTGTACCTTGCACCTTGGGTGATACATGGGTTCAGCTTAGAAGGCCATGGAGGGACTTGAGAGGTTTTTGTTTATATGTCATTAGTGACACTTGGGATCCCCAGTAGGACCTCCAGGGACATAATAAATTGACATAAACTTATACATAGAGTGATACCTTGGGAATCCCTAGTAAGACCACTGAGGACATACTCGCTTGAATTTATACTAACATCGAGAGTGATACTCGGGGCTCCGTAGTAGGGCCACTGAGAACAGACTTGTAGGATGTTGGTAGAATTACACCAGTAGTGATTCTTGAATTCAAAATTAGGAATCTCAAGAATGGACTCATGTTATACCTAAATGATGAAATGGATGAAATTGTGGCACGTCTTCCAAGACAAAGCACATGCTTGAGTTCAGACTTTACTTATTTGTTAGGAGGTCCTCTGAGACTTATACTGTTCTTACTTTACTATGGGGAATGTCAGGTTTAGGCCATATTTTGAAATTTAAATATTTCAATTAAATGAAATACTAATGCATATAATAAACTCTATAAATGAATACTAGTATTTGTAGTATTTCTTACTTCTATGTGAATATTACTTTACTTCATTTCATTACTATACACAACTGCTACATATAATCACTGATAGACCAGCACAAACCTTTGGTGGTTGCCTACTGGGATTCATTTCTCACACCCTATTTGGGTCATTTTTTTGGGCCCAGAAAGACTATATTTCTATAGGTGTCGATAGGGGAAAGGCTCATTTTATAGTTACTTGATTTTTCTTTGGACCAGGAGAGCATGGGACCAAGTTTTGGCTTGTTATGAAGCTGAGTCTCATTGTGTTTTACTTTACTTTGGTATTGTATTGTACTTGATTGTAGTGTACATTGTTTTCAATTTTTCATAGAACATGCAACATGCTGCATCATTTTGAAATTAAATACCTATTTCGTAGTTCCTTGAAATGTGTATTCTAGTTTTAAGAATCATTTCTTCCAGGCGGTTTCCATTGGATTTATTTATGGATCCAGAAACATCCAACAGTTCTTTATCCAAAGGGGACCTGCTTTCCAAAGGCATGTGTTCATTAAGTATGAACTTCAAGATACTTAAGAATGTGCATTGGTCGAGAGGATGGTAGGTTTGACTCATCACACCATTTTGGGGGGAATTATTGTCTACTCCGGGACTCTCTTTGTAAATTTAAGATATTTTTATGAATCCTTATTAATTCACCAAGTATATCATAAGTATCCCTTGGAATTTTCAATCACTTATTTATGATGGGAAAAGTTTAAAATATTCTATATGTATTTGAGGTTCTACATCAATTGTATCATCTCATATACTACATAGAGATTATTTTAATCATATTTATGATGATACTAGTTTTTAAGCCACTCAGTGGGGCACTCTGGAATTTATTTTCATCCAGGGAGACGAATGTTTGTTTTGATCTTGGTATCATTCCCATAAAATTTTCTACCTACGTATCTTTGTGAAATGAATCAAAAACCTCATAGTTAGGTGCCGCTTAATGGGACACATCATAACTTTTAAGGTCATGTGATAAAGACCTCTAAGAGGAAGGTGTTTAGTCAAAAAGTAGTGTGGGATTTTTGCTGAAGCAGCCCAAGGAACTTGAATAGGATATGGGTTTCCAAGTACTATTAGAACCTATTGGGATTATGTACTAAGGAGAACATGGTTTATTTGATGTGTTGGGTTTTAAACTCAATGAGGATTCCAACGTATCTCATATGAATGGGAATCAAAGCCCACATAGTTCGATAAGTCTCATAGAAGATTATAGTCCTTTGAGAGAGATGAGTTTGTTATTACATCCTAAAAAGGATGCCTTGATGATCTAGGGATTAATATGGGGATTATTCCCAATGAGGATGCCCAAATTAGGAAAATTAAGGTTGGATTCATGAATAGGATATCTGGTGAGCTCGGGCCATGAGAAGGCTTCCTACGTATCCCAATTATGGTGGGAATCAGAGTTCTCATAGTTTATTCAATCATGAAAATGATGTAATCCTGAGAAATCTCTCAGGCCACATGAGTCATGCTCAATGTGAGAAACAAGAGAATGTCAAAGATATAACAACGACATCAAAACATTCAAATATTTCCTCCTCCACTGGTGGACGAAGGAGCACCTATGGTGGAGAGGGTGGAAGAGGTCCGGGTGACTGTGGAAGAGGGTGAGGTGACGAGCCTCCCCTCTGTTCACTTTACATTGGACAAGGGTCCAATGAAAGGAAGGAAGGGATGGAGGTTATGGGCTTATAACATGATGGCTTCTCATGGTGACAAAGCCCAACAGGAGAGGGAAATGGTAATGAATGTCCCTGTGCCTATCTCCCCTTTGGGTTTGGCACCATAGAAGAAAGGAGAAGCAATGATGCTACCTCTTATAAGAAAATCTTGGGGCTTATGTCAAGCTGGTTTCCCTGAAATTGTTCCTAGTAGGGGAAGCATACTTTTCCTATGCTTGCGCGGAGAGGAAAGTGTGAACCATACCATCCCTACCAGTGACATGAGGTTCCGGGTCTTAGAGATGGGAAGGGGAGGATAGAACCCAAACCCTTATTCTCAAAACTGGGAACTTCCCATCACTATTACTTGGAGAAAAATCCATGTTATTGTGGATATAAAAACCCACATACATTCCATAAATATTAACCCCATTGTGAAACAAATGTGGGAAACCTATGACTGTGGAAAAAACCCCAAATGAGAGACACACTAATGTGATTTTCCCAAAGATTTGATATGTCAGGAGGTTTTGGTGAAGGTCTCAATATAATCCCTTTTAAAAAAATGATCCAATGAGAAAGAATCCTTTCCATGAATGGATTTGAAAATGGTTTGATGGCTTTTAGACTGAAGAGAGTAAGTGAATCAAAGAGGGGTGCTCAAGTAGATAAGGGTGCACAAGTATGGGCGCACAAGTGGACTAGGGTGACCTAATGTTCACTTAAGCGACGAACAACATGTATGTTAATAATTGGGAAAGACCTTTCTCTATACTTGAAGAGTATTCACAGGTGATCTCAGAAGTGTGGGGATCAAGTTCCTGTGAGAGGAATAGGTGGCGTGCAAGTATTTCTAACTTGGGGAGGTTGGACGCTTTAGGAGCGCAAGTTTTATAGTTTTCAAAAACTTAAAGTACTTAAGTCCAATGATCCTCCCTTAAATCCCCCGCTTAAGGTGTTGAAGAACTACCTTGAAAGTTTCAGAGGACTGAGGTGAAGTACTAGGGCAACCAAAGCAAGAATTGGGCTTTGGGAAAATTTTTACATAAAAATGAGGGCTCCAAGGGTCTATTTATAGGAAAAAACAGGACCTTGGGTGAAAGGGGTTGGGGTGCGCAAGTGGGATACGCGACACTTTTGGGCGTGCAAGTGGGCTATGTGACACATGTGGGCGCACAAGTAGGCTGCACGCCGGTGGTACTTTGTCTTGAGTTTATTCATGAATTCCCCCCCCCTTTTTCTTTCTAAGGGATTCCCTTTGTTATTTATTTAGACTCTTTGAAGGAATGGATTATCAACAAAATCCCCCCCCTTATAATTGGATTCGAAATGGAAGAGGATACTATACTGAGTTAAATTAATGATGGAGAATGAAAAGAGCACTGGGGCGTGTAGGTATTAGTGAAAAATTAGACTTGGGTGCACATGTTTGTAGCTTGTAAGACTATGGATCTCAGGCTTACATGCATCACCTATAAATAACAACTTCATTTCTGCGAAAGGTCTCGTAACTTCTAGTTTTTTAGCTCTCAGTGCGCAAGTCTTCATCTAATCAGGAGCTTCTATTTTTCCATTCTTTTACTGTACATTTTTTAGTTTCACTCTATATGTGGGTAGGCATACTTGCGCGCCTGCTTATACTTGAGCACCAAGTTAAAACATGCACGCCTTAATGAATTTACCATTTTTTTTGTAAAACAACAAAAATTAACTTACATTTAAAAGTTGATATCTATCTTTTTGTAGGTTCAAATGTCTCTCAAAAGAATTGAAACTACTGATGAGCTTTCCAGGAAGAGGATTAAAGATATGATGAACATTTTTGGTCATGATTACTTTGACATTTGTGACACCACCCTTCTAGACTTATAAAAATATTTGTAGAGGTATCATTTCAACATTCCTCGAAGCACCTATCTGCCTTTGTATAGCTATGGCCATTTGTAGGATGCTAACATTCCAGATCCAAAGAACTATTTCCCACATTCTTGGTTTCAAGATTATACCAATTTTTTATTGGCCAATGATTTTGTTGGGGGATCATTTTCCAATGCTGGGAAAGTATAGAAAGCTCATATTATGCATCACATCCCATGTGCTACATATTTGAAGGCACACACACCCGAGATGAAACCACACTATTATTCATCCATCTTTAGGGATAACCAGACAGATCAATCTAGGGGTTGGAAGAAAAGTTGGGACTTTTTCCCAGGAGGAGGTGTAAAACCCACATGGATGTTGGCATACTAGGTACGGAAGACATGTGCAGAATTTTTAGATGACTTTAATGGCGTCGGGATTTATGAGTCTGTTTGGGTTTGGAAAACCTTTGTATATAGGAATGATGATTTTGTGCCATAATTATTAAGCTGATGGATCCCAAAGAATAATTCCTTCCATTTAACATAGGTATTATCTTGTGGGATGTTTATAATATTTTTGGAGCTATACTCCTTGGAGACATGTATGATGAGTTTATTCCTCTCAAGGTGACATGGAATGACTCACAGAAGACATAATATGTGGTTCGTGAGTTGATGAAAATATTTAACAAACTTCAGATTTCAATTACCATGAAAAATCTCACTAGGAGGGATATTCATCTAGAGGAATGGATATAAATATTATTAATAAATAATAAGGAAAAGGGTCCCACTTACACTCATCTGACTAGCTATCTAAGGACGGAGAAAAGAGGCACTCTTGACACCTTTTGGCCAATATTGGAGAAAGGAGAATTTGATAAATGGGGATATTAAATCAACCCAAAATTTCCTACAAAGTCATGTCTGTAAGGTTTCTTGGCCATGTGGCTCAACATATATTTATTACGAGTCCGAGACTCCAAAGGATGTGTGAGGCTAGGAACCTTTGTTATTGTAGTTAAGTTGGCAGAGAAAAGGATGATAGGATTGACCACTTTTTTTTGGCCAAAATTCATAAGAGTTTGCTTCACATTTACAAAGGGAAGTCTCACTTTATAATTTTGAGACCATTACAAGTGTTGTGGGGATGTATTGCTTCTAACTTTAGAACTTATGCTGTACAAAGTGGAGTACCGGTTTTTTTGAAGTTCTTTCTAACCATTCGTTCAGGCCTTTTATGGAATTTCACCCATGTCATTTAATTCCTATGACATTAAGGCTAGATTGAACATGTATAAGGAATT
Organism: Viscum album; assembly: GCA_963277665.1. NCBI lineage: Eukaryota > Viridiplantae > Streptophyta > Magnoliopsida > Santalales > Viscaceae > Viscum > Viscum album. The sequence goes on along the minus strand of OY728128.1, from coordinate 785,474,304 downwards.
CCATTTCTTTCCTTATGGGAATCTACCTACATGACATGTCGTTGATGATGGGATGACTAGTTTGGAATTGAGGGCATATAAGCTAGCTTGTAGGGATGGCGTGTTGGCCAACAGATTCAACGGAGAAATCATATGTGAGGCCTATGATCCTTATAGATTTTCTCATCAATTTAAATGTCTACAATATAATATTTTATCCCCTCTCATACATGTCATATTAGAACAAAATCGAATGGTTTCCCGACAACTATGGTTGTTAACATTTGCAGGGAAGACTGGGGAAGTATTTAATTTACCCACCACTAATACAGTAAGAAGATTGATAATTTGGTATGCTGAAAACTGTGTTGCATCTTACCCTGAAGGGGTATTGAATCATGCTATTCCCCAAGTGGGGATTAAGAGAAGTTGAAGGAAGGATCCCCGTTATTTGGAAGATAATTCTTGATCATCAGGGGCTGAGTCACAAGAATCAGAAGGTTGAAGTGATGATGCTCCAAATTCACTAAAGAGACCTTATGCCTGATATAATCCTCCTACTTAAATTAAAAGATGCAATCCATCAATACCTACTAAATTCATATCGAGGTGATCTAGTCTCCATAATTATAAAGAGTGACGGGTTCCATTTTCTAATCCCTCATTCATGACTATGGGTGTTGGAAGGAAACTGAAGTCCAAGGTTGTAAGATCCTCTTCACAACCCTCTGACATACATTCCAAATATATATGACTAGAGGCTATTCAAACATGGCAGAATCTGAACTGTGATACTAAACCCATATGGATGGATCTGTGATAATTATTGTGTATTCCAAGAGTAGGGGACTTGTGGGCTTCTTTTGAAATTATTTTTAGGTATAATCCCAATGAGGTGAGGACCTAAATTCAAGAGATGTAAATGATCATATATTCCACTAATAAATCAATACCTACCACAAAGTGGGTAAAGGAAATTATTGATCATGGTAACACCGAAGGGATCAATCCTTCATTAGATGAAGAGTGGTGTGACTTTGTAGATCTTAAGGATGTAAGTTTCCTTTCTCTCTCATTCTCTTAAATTTTTCAACTTGAATTTATTCAAAACATTTTTACTTAGGATAAATATCATCTTAACATATAGATAAGTAAAGGAAAGACAATTGACTTTCCTTCACCATATTATAGCCCTAGAGGCACTACTCTTGGAGCTACTGGATCACTCCGTGAATTGGGAGAAATATCTCCGGTCCAATAGGTCATGGAGGAGGAAATAGGGAGAGTATTAGAATATCCAATACCCATCTTTATAGATGATGATTCAAGCCCTCCTAAAAAATAGAAGAAGTAATACCACCGAATAAATAAGTCCATAGTTAAGCACTTTATTAGTAGCGGTAAGTTTCCCTGATAATAATGAATTTTAGTCTTTATTCATGAAAAGTTTTTAAACCCCTCTTTTTTTATAGGGGCTTCTTTTATTTCTTCTTTGAAACAAACTACTGATAAGATTCAAAGAACCGTAGAAGGTGCTGCTAAGAAAACAAAAATTAATGAAAATCCAACGATTCCTGAAGACGCATTGAAGCCAAAAGAACCAACATCTGTTCCCAGCACATCTCCTATTCTTGCTATCAGAGGAGAGGAGGCTTCTGGTAAATCAATAATACATCATAAAGAATCAAATGCAATAACAGATAACTTCCATTCTGTGATACTTTTAGGTTCATCACATGCACCATAAAATCTTTCAACAACTGACATTGACCGCACAATTATTGATGAAGAAGCTACTTAGGGTCAAAGGTTACCGAAGGAAGGTTACGAAGCAAACACGCCAAGTGCTCCCACGGGTGAGACTAACCTGGGATCTCAGATATCACTGGATGAAATGATGAACCTTGGAATGTTTTTTGAAGAAATATTAGAACATGTTAATATATCAAAAGTTTTAGAAGATTTTGGAGTTCCTTGTATAGAATAAAATGGATGTGATTTCTCATTATTCATCCTGTTAATATACTTATGATTAACCTATTAACAATGGTTGATTGAAATATGCCATTCCATCTAAAGAAAGTGATGATGCAATGATACTTGAAGGAAGTGTTGATATTAATGTCAACCCACCATTGAAGAAACATTGGATCTGGTGGATCTTGACATAACAGGTCTTCCTGATATTCACTCTAAAAATCCTGAGCATATTAAAGATAACACTCCTCATCTAGAGACGTTAAACAACATTACTGAAATTGAGAATATTGGGGAGGATTCTTCTCAACCTTCTGACCTATTGTTAGGTAATAGATATTGATATTGTGATTACATTCACTTTTATTTTATCTTGAATCTAGGAATAACCATAATTCTTGATTTACTATATAGGCATATCAACTTCAATGGCTACATAGGGGGGTGAAGGCTTTGCATCAGCCCCAACAACATTGGAAGGTGGAGCAACCATAATTCAAGAAGGAATAGAACATATCTCTTATTTAAGTGCATTAGTCTCATAATATACCCCTCCTTCTGAAAGTGATTCTGAATCAGTCCCAAAACGATAGAAGGCTCTTCTTCTTTCTTGTCGCAAAGCATGGGAAAACATATGGAAGATAATATCTGAGATTCCCCTTAAGGAAATACCTTCATGAATTCCACGACTTTCATCATTGTTGGTCATGCTAGTATTTGGCTGTTTGAATATCATGAAATTCATACTGCTGGGAAAGAGATTATTCAAAGGAGGGATCAAGAGAAAAATATTCCAAAAGAATTAATAAAAGACAAAATTTCAATAAATATTGAAGAGTTCCAAGCAGCACTATCCCAAGATGATGCTAATCATAATACAATGTTGAAGGGACTGATGCAGACAATTAATGAAATGACTGTTCAACAACTGCGCCTTCAATATGAGTTAGATATCATTACACATGAGCTTGACCAGCTTGATAGCTCATTAGGAGAAGTCCAGAAGGATGGTGTAAATTCCATTCCAGATGCTAGAGAAGCACTTCATCATGCAGAAGAGAGTGAGGCTAGTAATATAGAAAAATTTCAATAAGAAGTTTATGGGGCTCAAGAGGCTTTCAAACAAATGAGGAATTATGTAGAAAGCCTTTTTTAATTTTTGAGAGAGAGAGACTCCAATTTGTGGGTGCTCCTTTGTGAAAATTTTTCATAAATGAAAAGTATTTTGTCTTTAATCAATGGTGTTTTCACCTTTTCTAATAGCTTTTATTTTACCTAGGCCATCGGGCCCATTAAGCATAGTTTGATTTTTTTTCCTTGGGTTATATGGAAAACCCCAAAAACTTTTACATCTCTTGACTTTTATTGCTCAATATTATCCAAAACATACAAAATGTACATTTAGTGAAATGTGACTCAACGTTTTTTAGAGATCCCTTTGTGGGTTCTAAATATAATGAGTACCAAGTCATTTGATGTTTGGCAGTTTAGAGTTATGCATGTTGAACTATAATAGGCTAATATTTAGGGCTGAATAGCTTTGACCATAAATTTTGAATTAGATTCTAAACAAAACTCTGTGGCTAATAATTGCTTTAATATTATTTAAATATTTCTAAGGGAAATCTTGAGCCATGATATTTATGGTCACCAAATTTAAAACCTATATCAACATAAGGGGTGTCTTTTCCAGGAATGAAATTACTATTATTTGAAAAACCCGTTATGGGGGCTGTATTATGCAGGGCCAATTAGGGCATATGCTGCATAGCCAAAAAGTGACATCTTTTGATTGATAGGCCTATTATGTAGGCACTTATGCAAGGCCACCTAAGGGCACATACTGCATATTCAAACAAAAGATATCTTTAGGAATTTATCATTTTTCTACTGATATATAGGGGAAAATAAGATTTGGTTGACTCAAGACCATAGTGGGTTGTTTTTCCAAGGAAAGTAATTTTAATAATGAAGAGGCTATTTTATACTAACATATGTCATGAATAGAAAAACCATTCCAATACACATTTGGAATATGAGTAATGGTTAAAATTTATCATAAAGTGGAATTTAAAATATCATATTGTGAAGTATTAAGTCATGCAGTGAGGACATTGTACTGTGCAGATTTAAGTCATGTAGTGAGGACATTGTACTGTGCAGTTTTAATTCATGCAGTAAAGTCATTTTGTGGCTTTAATTTAAGGTCTTTAGCTCTGAAAAAAGGTATGAGATTATCATAATTTCTTGATAATTTTTTTTAAATATACTTTCATGTTCAAGTATGGATGGAAAAATTGTAAACTATGTTTTAAGAATTTTCTGAATCCAAAGGATGATATGGGAAAAGGGATGAAATCATTTGAGTAAGTCTTTTCCATGAACGAAGTTACCATTATTTGAAAAACCCGTTATGGGGGTTGTGTTATGTAGGGCCAATTATGGCATATGCTACATATCCAAATAGTAGCATCTCTTGACCGACAGTCCTGTCATGTAAGAAACCTATTCAAGGCCACCTAAGGGAACGTACTGCATAGTCAGGCAAAAGAGATCTCACAAGTTTGATGTTCTATTGCTAAACGTTGAAGAATGATTATGGAGATTTCTATTTTCTGAAGCACATAGTTTGGTTTATGGAGATAGGTACCTGAATATGGAATTGTTATTTTCAACCAATATTTCCAAAGAATCGGAAGAATAGAACCGTTATGGAGGTCTGACCCATACACAAGAGGTATAGTGTATGTAGTTTTAGGTCATACAACTAGGACCAGAAATGGAAATAGTATTTTATATGTGGCCAAATGATTCCATGATATTTCATATTGTATTGAACACATGGTAAGGGAAATGTGTAAACCATGGTCTTGAGGCTTTTAGATCGAGAGAAAGATAATGGGTCAAGTATACTTGAATGACTATTTTAAAAAAACAGACTCTTGTATATTATCATCAAAGTTTGAAGGAGACAAAGATACTATAAACAAGAACTAAGTTACCATTATTTGATAAACCTGTTATGGGGTCTGTGTTATGCAGGGCCAACTGGGGAACATACTGCAAAAACAAATAGTGGCATCTCTTGAATAACATGCCTATTATGTATGACACTTATTCAAGGCCACCTAAGGGCATGTACTGCATAGTCAGGAAAAAGAGTTATTAAATATTAGAAACTCTATCACCAGAAACTGTAACAAAGATTATTAGAATCTGGAAATATTCAAGATTAAGAGTGTGAAATATGGAAGGGGGGTTTTTCTCAATGCACATGCGAAATATTTGAATCAATATTGGTCATGAGTTTTATGTCCTTTACATAGATCTGACTCATATGTAAAATAGATACATTATTTTTTTCCTCTGAATTAATGTTGTAATGTAATGTTTTAAGTCATGAAATGAGAACATTATACTATGCAGTTTTAAGTCCCGTAGTGACGACATTGTTAACCCCATAAGAAATTGAAACACCTTATTTATATAAAGAATTCATTTACCCAATTCCTAATCCCACGTGAGCTATGCTCGGTGTGAGAAACAAGGAGTAATAAGGGTTTCTTTTACAATGAAAAGGTGATGCAAGTGAAGAATAGGGGTGTTATATTTCCATGCAGTTTAACGTCATGTGGTAAGGACGATGATGATCCGATGTGAAAATAAAGACATATTGTAACTGGATTCAGGGATAAATCCCAAGTGTTACTATGTGTCTTTCTAGGGAAGGAATCAAGTCATAAATAGTTCTTAAAACATTCCCTATACATATTTGATTCTTATAAAAGAAATAAAAGGATTTTTTATTGCTGCGGTTGGGCCCGAGATTAGAGATCTAGATGTCTCTACATACCTCACTAAAAAAATGAGAATCATGTTGTACTTAGTTCTTTAAAAAATCATTCCTCATGCTTATGTGTTTGACATGAAGAATGGGGGACTTTGATATGTTTTGAGAGAACAGTAAGTCTTAAGACATAAAATGGTATAAGAACCAAATCATATTTCTTAACGAAACACTCTATATAGATCTGATTCATACGCATGAGGAGAAAAGAATAAAAGAATATTTTGTGATTGTGGATGGGCCAAAAACTGGAGATTTTGGTGTCTCGACTTATGTCATTGAAAATGAGAATCAAGCCATACATAGTTCTTGGCTCATGGTCCCTATGCATATTTGACTCAGGCATAAGGAAGAGAGGGACACATGTGCCTCTAAGGAGTAGAGATGGTGTCAATGATGTTTTCTTATGGAAGCTTTCAATGTAAAATATAGTAAATGTTAGTTTTACAAATGATGTCATGAAGTTCAATGTCATGTGACAAGGAAGAAGATGATACACATTTTAACATCATGATGCATGGATGCTTCTGGTTGTTATGTAGTTTCATGTCTTGAAACTAGGACATGGGGGCTGTGCAGTTTTATGTCTTGCAATAAGGACATGGTACTGTGCAGTTTTAAATCTTGCAGTGAGGATGAGGATTCTCAACTACACAAAGTATTTCTTCAAGAATCTCGCATTGGTCGGAGTTGTAATAAGCTCTCCATCCATCAAGATTAAGGCATAAGCTCAATTTGAATAGACCTTGTTTATGGAATAAGGTCCCTTCCATTTTGGCTCAAGATTTTCAGGTTTCTTCCCAGGTATCATTGGAGTCCTAAGGACCAATACCAATTCTCCTTGAAGAAATTAATGGAGGAGAACTTTCTTGTTAAAATATCATGCTATTATGTTCTGATAGACTTTTAGATGATGCAAAGTATGAAATATTTTCTCATCTAATCATTCTATATCATTGAACCAATTATAAGACCTCTCATCTGTGGACAACTGATCACAGATTTCCACTCTGAGTGAAGGAAATATAATGTTAATTGAAAAAACTGCTTCAGCTCCATATACCAATGAATAAGGAGTTTTTTGGGTAGCAGTACAGGTTGTGGTACAATAATCCCATAAATCATTCCAATGTTTATCAGGCCTTGATTTCTTATCTTTATCCACCATCTTCTGGAGTATATTTGATATGGTCTTGTTGAAGACCTCTATTTGTCCATTGTCCACCACATGATAGTGAGATGAATGGTTGGATTTGATTTTACCCTTTCAATTTGATTGATGGGTAGCACATAATATGTAATCAAATGTGTGAATGGATTTGCTGGGATCTTTTCCAGTCCATTTGGAGAATTAACTCTAGTTATTTTCTTTTTTCATGGACTTTTTTTCCTTTTGTGTGATAAAACTCTACCTCAATGTATTGAGACTCACATGTTTTGAACAGAGCCTTGTCACCATACAATGTCCCAATTTGACTATTGAAACAATACTTAAGACATTAGTGGTAGGACGAAGGTATGGATGCATGTTGATGCAGCCAATGCCTTCCAAGAAGAATATTGAAGGCTGTGTCCAGAAAAACAACCATGAAATCTGAATTAGACACAAGATCTCCAAACTGAGTTCTGAGTGTAATCTTTCCCAGAGGTTTTTGTTCATTTTTGTCATACCCTTGCAAAATTAAAGTCGAATGAGATAAGTCATATTCAGTCAAGCCCAATCGACGAAGTGTACGAATGAGAATGAGGTTGACCTCAGAGCCATTATCAATGATGGCTCGTTGGATGTCTACGTCATTAACTTTTCAAAACAAATACAAAGGTCTGATATGTCCAAGTACAAAATTATATTCATCTTCATCTATAAAAGATATGACCGTATGACATTCTACAAGATCATTCTCTATACGGTAAACCTCAGAAGTAGAAAATTTGGTTTCAAACTCTTGAGGACTTGAAAAATATTCAATAAGTGATTCTCGAAGATCTTTTTATTGATTCAAAGCATTCAAAATTGATAACATGGATAGTACTTGGGATAATTGTTTCAAAATGTCATACTTTTGGTCTAAATTTCTACATTTCCCAGCACAAAGATGTAGTTTTGTAGGTGCTTTGGATGTTGATGCGTCTGATTTAGTCATATTCTGTATTGAAGCAGAAGCCATAGATAATCCTGACTTTGGGAGATTAGACTGACTAGGTCTATTTACTTGCTGAGAGGAAGATGGTGTGACTTCTAATCGGTCCTACAATATAATTTTGTCAAACCAGACTTATTTCACATGGATGAAACCCCTTGTTCTTGTTGAGCCCGCAGAAGGGATCTTCCATGAGTTTCTGCCACATATACTATTCAAGAAGAGGTAGATTTAAAATGGTGGTTTCTAGAATTCCCAAGTCTTCCCCTGTATCCTCGACCTTGGCCTCTTCCTCTAGTTCCCCAATTAGGTATAATGAGTTTTGGCTCATTATAATCAGAATCACCATTGGCATAAAGATCCGTTAAGTGGATAACATTGACAGAACCAAAGATCAATTCTTCATCTGATAAAGATTCTACCTAATAGGTTACTTATGATTTTTCTGTTTGGCGGGGCGGTGCCTGTACTTTTGAAACAGATGGCATAAAATCTTCTAGGGCCAATTACAACTTCATCCTTGACACGAGCTTGTCTTCTTCTGACTACTCTTTATCCATATGATCACTTTGTTTCTTTAAGGAACAACCTTTTGATGAAAGTGGTTTCACTATGGAAGGAGTGGAAGACGACACAATTTGTTGTTTCAAATGTGTTCGTAAAATGGAATGAGTCTGGTTGATCATTTTCCAGATCATCCAATCGTCATATTTCTGCACATTTTTACCTTTAACCTCTTTCCATTCACCTTCTTCCTCTGGATTAGAAGCAATAACACATGATACTTGAGTTGATGAAATTTTTAGTCTTACTTTCCTAGAGTCTACCATCTTTTTCAAGAGGTATTTGAAAACAAAACATTCTTGGATGGGATTCCCTAAAATTTGGTGAAAGGGACAATAATTCAGAATATGTTTATCTCCTTCTTTATTTGGTTTCTTCGTCCTTGGAAATTGAACCAAATTGTTTCCCAGAGTTGAGATGAAGCAACCGGGAACTTGTTCATTTTTGAAAGAATGAACATTTTCCTTTAATTCGTCAAACTGTTTCCGCCTTTGATCTTTTTGATCATCTTGACAAGGTGTTCATTACTGCGTATGCTCAGGAGGCAGAGCCCTTTGGTATGATGAAGTTCTTGAAGTAGAAGCAGGTACAGGTGCCTTCTTGAGTGTGACTATAGAAGCTTCTACCTTTCCTATCCTCCTCCCCAGAGCTGATGGAATTACATGAGTTTTAGCCTTAATTTGTATAATAGAGTCATCTATCTATTGAGCGATTTATGTAAGGTCTTGAATCCCACCTATGTATTTCACAAGGATCAATGGTGTACGTAATTCATCATGCATATTTTCCACACAGATTGGCAGCAACTCTTCTTAAGGTATTTATAGACATAAGGAATATGTTAATCCTTACCATCAAGAAATTAAATCAAAAAATCTTTCATTATCCCTTTGTTAAAAATTGATAAGAACAATTGTTTTTCTTTGGTAGCATTGAGATAAATTGAAGAAGGAATTTATGATAGAGACATTTCCATCCAGTAATTCATCGAGATTGTAAACTTTTATACTAGACAAAAGCTTGTCCTTGTAACGACTGTACAAAACACCTAAGATTTACTACTTCTTATTGTTGAGAAGTTCCCATCCTGGGATTGCAACAAGAAACAAAATATGTTAAGTGTTGTTCCAGATCTCCCAAACCATTAAAGACTGGGAATGTGGTATTGAAAAAATTTGGTGGGGGTGGAATTGAATCCACCCATTTAGGAAAATCTCTATTTTCTGGCTAAACTGGTGCACGTTGTTCCTCTATAGATTCCAATAGAGTTGTTAATGCCTCAATTGTGTTCATAAGCATTTGGGGAATATCAAGATGAGATGGAATCTATTCAGGTATAGCAACTGGAGCTTGAGCTGGTGCAACGACCGAAAAAACCACTGATGGTGGTGCTGATATCTGCCTTGGATAACCCACGAAAATAGGCCAATCAGGATGTGTTTGATCCTGCCATGATTGTGTACCCAGTGGAGGGAATTAATTATCCACATCTGTATTTACTACAAATCCCCTTTGCTGAGGAGCTCCTATAGGATTTTCATGTTGAGGATCTACCTAGGGAGTATTCCTAGCAGAAATGCTATTTCGAAGTAAATCTGTATTGAGTCATTTCGACTCTTTCATTTCCTATTCTTGCTGTGAAAATATCTCTTCAAGCAAAAGAGATTGACCTTATCCAGTGGAAAAGTGAAATGCGATTTTAATTTTTTTCCTTTCCCCTTGTTAGATTCCTTTTGAAGATGGGGAGAGTCAGTTATTTGAAGGCATACCTAGATTCTGGGAAAGCATCTGATTTCGAGTACACACACCTTCTTTATTTTCTTCTTTGTGTATCGTATTATGGACAAGAAATTCATCTTTTTAATTCCCATGAACTGGACTAATTTTCTGGAGGATCTACTAGAGTGGTGTTAATGACATATACTGACGCATAATTCATCGAGGGCATTATATCATTTCTTTTGTGAGATTGTCTCCCTCTGTATCTTTTATGAGACTCTGTTCTTCCATGTGAAAAATTCCTAGGAACTGTTTGGCATATAGTAAACCAAAGAGAATCCTCATATAGTTCAGTTGTACACTCTCCTTGTGGATTCTTCCCTAATCAAGAGAAAACTGACTTCTGTTAAGGTGGGGATTGCAGATGTGAAAAAGTCCCTAGCCCTGTAGGCTGGGGCTTTTCCTATTCTCCTTCTTCAAATCTTTGAAATCTATTTAATGAATTTGAAGGTTGAATTAAATGATCCCTCCAGCCTTGGAATATGGGGTTATTATTGAACTTCTATGGAGGAAATTCGTGCAAATAATCTTCTAATTTTTTGGATTTTGGTTCATACATTAGCTATTTCCATCATCCAAAAACCACTTAAATCACCTATTTCGGAAGATCGTTGTGCTATTTCAGACATTTTCATTCTCTAATGGCTGACATCATCTAAACAGGATGCCTTCTCAAGATTCTCAGATGCTTGATGTAAAAGTAACTCAACTACTTATTTTTTTGAGCCTGACTCTGATGAGAGCTGGTTGAGGCCTATTATTGAGCATAAATTCAATTACATACAAAACCTATTAATTGGAGCTGACTGTGGGAAATAACATTACATGAAACAACTTTTGGCAGACATTGCTGCTTTTGGAGAGTAGGGAAATGCAATTCTCCATATGCACCCCATCCTCTGATACGAACACTAGATAGGGAATCAGAAATTAATTGGCGTAACCTAGTTAGATAATTGAGGCATGCACACTGAAGAGTTCTCTTCTTTTTTTAAACCTTTAGATGTTGGGAAACTGAGAGAGATTCCATGTCAATTTGGCATTTCAACTCTTCTATTACCTTTACATGATTTTGATATTCATCATATTGTAATACTTTAATTTTCAAATTACAATGAGTTTTCCATATATTGAGGAAGATATCATGAATTCAATCTTCCGTCATCAATTCTGGAATGTTATACTGAGAATTTTCTAAAGGCCAGAACATGACCGGTATTTCTCCTTTAGCCAATTGTTTTCTCATGTTTAACATATCTTCATCGTCTTTCACTAGAGATTTCTCCACTTTGTCTGACCAAATTGGATTCCCTGTAATATAAGACAAATGACCCAAAGGAGGTTCGGATAATGACTGTTCCCATAAGATGTCTTTTGGTTGAGAAAGTGTTTCACCCGTAAATGACAAGGCATCAAACATGACTGGCCTCGTGTTTTCAAGTGCATTGAGATAGGAGGGATTTCTCATTACTACACTATCAATTATAGAATTGTCTTGACAATGTGAAATACTACTGCGGAGAGGACTTTCATAGAAAATGCCATCATGGGGAGGATCACCATGGTGGATTACAGCAAGGGACAAATCTTCTTGCTCCGTAGTCTTCTATCCACATGGAGGGTTTTCATGTCTCTCATCCAGAGATAAACACTTTGGATTGAACGAATTATCATGAAGAAAGACTTCTTGATGAAGTGTCTGATGAGGAACTTCATAATTACAACTACCACTCCCAAAATTTGGAAATGAGAGGGTAGGATCTTGAGCTATAACAGATAAATGTATGAGGGATTCAAGAACTCCAGAATTAAGAGGATCCAAATTGCAACTTGACTCTTGATTTTCCAATGATGCTTGGAGAGACTTCTTCTTGAATATTATATTATACTTAGTTGGGGCCACTTGCTGGGAGAAGTGGTCATCATGGGAAAGTGTATGTAACTGCCTTGGAGTAGTTACCAGAATGGACAGATTACCTCCAATTGGAAAGGGTGTACGTTGCCAATATTTTTGTCTGTATGATATGAGGGAGTATGTCCCATAACCCTCCTGGACTATAATAGAGGTGTGTATCTATTCCGGTATGGCATACCAATGTGTCATCCCATGTATGGGGACAAAATTATGTGTATGTTCCCCTGATACTGCTGAAGTACTTGTTATAATATCTTGGCATGCTTCCAAAATATCAATAGGGATTTTCGTCTGCCCTTTCACCATTTAAAAGATGTGTTTGGTGATTTCAGCAGCCAGAATAGGAATATATGTTCATTACGTATCTAGATTAGGTGTATGTTCCTACTCCTGTCCTCCTTTTCCTATCAATGGATATTGATAGTACTCATGCATGTGGGTGGAGAGTTGGGTCTGCCCCAAATTTTTCGTTGGAGCTTTCTGACTGACTTCTCTAGTTGCTACCAAACGGGACTGTCAGGCTTGATGAACATTGGAAGGTGTATGTTCCTGCTGGCTATTTATCATCAAGTAGGGTTGACAGACTTCCTTCAATACTAGTAGACGATACTACTGACATAATTGGTGATTGTAAACTGGTGTGTGTTCTTGTTTACCAGTTTCCACCACATTAGATTGGTGGAATTCTTTAAATGTAGTTAGACAAGCTTGCTAACTGGATGATAACTTGTAAGCACGTGTATTTGGATATTCATGGTACTCCACCAGTTTTATTTGGTGGGATTGATGAGTTGCTTCTAGACGATCCTGTTGAGAAGAAAAATTAGGACGAACATGTGTATGTGACCGCTTATTGTTTTCCATCAAGTTAGGTTGATGGGATTCTATGTAAGGGGTAGAGATATGAACCTACTCCCTGTTAACTGGACGTTGTCCCTGACGGTTCTTCTTACGTGCCCGGGTCTGAGAAACTTGGGCTGAACGTCCAGAGGCAACACCCCCATCATGTTGGGGGTTCACTACCGTACGATTCTGCTGGTGGTGATTGCTAGTGGGAGTCCTCAGTAATGACTCCTACATTATTGAATTGAGGCCTTGAGTTACCTCTTGATCCACCTATATATAGTATGGGAGGGACTGGTTGTTGCATTCCGGGGATAAGGACCTGAAACGATGGAAGAAAGTGGTTGGCATCGTCTGCTTCTTGATCATTAGTCGTCATTGGGAAGATGATCAAGGATTGTTATTGACCTAGATGGCTTGCTGATCAGCCTCCGAAGTCAGGATTGTACCATGCCGGTGATATTCCTTTACCAGCACATTAGAGACCCATCATGGAAGATGCTTGGCTTGTGATGATGTCCTTCCCATGGATGGGGATCCAGCTTGAGCAGTGGTTGGGAAGTTCAATGATATTGTCTTGGAGAAATCTATTTTTGGAATGAATGGAATTATGAGATGAAAAACAGGAAAACAACAACAAACTCCATTAAAGAAAAATATTTTTAGATGGATACATGTGTGATTGATTCCTTTTTCTGGCCTTCCTTTATTAATTGATAGGGGTCTAACAGGTGGGTAACATTATTAACTTGGCTAAGGATTCATGTCGGGTTCACCATTTTTGTTTCGTAGTTCCTTGAAATGTATATTCTAGTTTTAATAATCATTTCTTCCTGGCGGTTTCCATTAGATTTATTTATGGAATTAGAAACTTCCAATAGTTCATTATTCAAAGGGGACCTTCTTTACAAAGGCAGGCATTCATTAAGTTTGAACTTCATGATACATACGGACATGCATTGTTTGAGAGGATGGGAGATTGGACTCATCAAACCCATTTGGGGGAATTATTGTCTACTCCACGACACTCTTTGTAAATTTAAGATATTTTCATGAATCCTTATTAATTCACCAAGTACATCATAAGCATCTTGTGGAATTTTCCACCACTTATTTATCATGTGAAAAGTTTAAAATCATCTGTATGTATTTGAGGTTCTCCATTAATGGTATCCTCTCATATACTACATAGAGATTCTTTTAATCATATTTATGATGATACTGGTTTTTAAACCACTCAGTGGGGTACTCTGGAATTTATTTTTACCCAGGGAGATGAATGTTTGTTTTTATCTTAGGATCATTCCCATAAAATGGGCTACCTAGGTATCCTTGTGAAAGGAATCAGAACCCTCATAGTTCAGTGCCACTTAATGGGACACGTCATACCATTTAAGGTCATGTGATAAATACCTCTAAGAAGAAGGTGCTTAGTCAAAACTTAGTGTAGGACTTATGCTAAAGTAGCCTAAGGAACATGGAAAGGATATGGGTTTCCATGTAATATTGGACCCTGTTGGGAATATGGCCCAAGGAGAATAGAGTTGATTTGAAGTGTTGGGTTTGAACCTCAAGGAGGTTTCCTACGTATACCATATGAATGGGAATCAAAGACAACATAGTTTGACAAGTCTCATAAAAGAGTATGGTCCTTTGAGAGAGACGAGTTTGAGTTTAATTCTTGAAAAGGATGACTTGTTGATCTGGGGTTTAATTTGGGGATTATTCCTAAGGAGGATGCCCATATTATAGAAATTGTGGTTGGATTCATTAAGAGGATATCCATTGAGCTCAGGCCATGAGAAGTATTCTTATATATCCCAATTATGGTGGGAATCAGAGTTCTTGTAGTTCATTAAATCATGAAAATGATGTAATCATGAAAAATCTATAAACCCATTTGAGTCATTCTTGATGTGAGAAACAAGATAATGTCAAAGATTCAACAAAGGCATCCACACTTTCAAAATTTTCCTCCTCCGCTGGTGGACGAAGGCACACCTATGGCGGCGAGGATGGATAGGGTCAGGGTGACTGTGGAAGAGGGAGAGGCATTGGGCCTTCCCTCTGTTCACTTTAAATTGGACAAGGGTCCAATGAAAGGAATGAAGGAATGAAGTTTAGGGACTTATACTAGGATGGATTCCCATGGTGAAAAATCACAACGAGAGAGGGAAAGGGCAATGAAAGTCCTTATGCCCATCTCCCCTTTTGTCTTTAGAACCAAAGAAGAAAGGAGAAGCAATTAAACTTCCTCCTGCAAGAAAATATAGGGGATTATGTCAAGATAGTTGCCCTGAAATTGGTCCTAGTAGGGGAGGGAGACTTCTCCTATGCTTGTGCGGAGATGCATGCGTGAACCATAATTTCGGCACCAGTGACCCGAGGTTCTGGGTCGTAGAGATGAGAAGGGGAGGACAGAACCCAAACCCTTATTCTCAAAACTAGGAACTTCCCATCACTATTCTTGGGGAAAAAGTACATGTGACTATGGGTATAAAAACCCACACACATTCCATAAATCCTAACCCCCTTGTGAAACAAATATGGGAAACCTCTGATTGTGGAAATACAAACCCAAACGAGAGACACACTAATGTTCCTTTCCCAAAGATTTGATAAGTTAGGAGGTTTTCATGAAGGTATCAACATAATTCCTTTTAAAAAAAGGGATCCAATGAAGAAGAATCCTTTCCATGAAAGGATTTGAAAAGGTCTTGATGGCTTTTAGACTTAAGTGAGTAAGTGAATCAAATATGGGTGCTCAAGTAGATAAGGGCGCTCAAGTATGGGCGCACAATTGGACTAGGGAGACCTAATGTTCACTTATGTGATGAACAAACTGTATCTTAATACTTGGGTGAGACATTTTTATTGCCATGAAGATTATTGATAGGTGATCCCATAAGTGTGGCACTCATGTTCTTGTGAGAGGAATGGGCGGTGCAGAAGTATTTCTGACTTGGGAATGTTGGGCACTTTAGGAGCGTAAGTGTTATGGTTTTCAAACACTAAAAAGACTTAATTATAATGATCATCCATTAAATCCTCCACTCAAGGTGTTTAAGAACTACATTGAATGTTTCAGAAGACTAGGTTGAAGTACTAGGGTGACCATAACATCAATTGGGCTTCGGGAAAATTTGTCCATACAAATGAGGGCTCCAAGGGTCTATTTATAGGCAAAAATATGTCCTTGGGTGAAAGGGGTTAGGGTGCACAAGTGGGATGCACAAAACTCTTGGGCATGAAAGTAGGCTATGCAAGACATGTGGGTGTGCAAGTAGGATGCGTGCTGATGGTACTTTGGCTTGATTTTCTTCTTGTATTTTCCCACCTTTTTATTTCTAAGGGATTTCATTTGTCATTTTTAGACTCTTTGATGGAATGGAGTGTCAACAATACCTTTTGGCCATATTGATCTTAAATATTCAATTGTTTAATTTATTTTCATTCTCTTTACTACTTCTTCCATGTTCATTATTTATTCGACTATGTTACACTCTACCAATGAGGGCATAGTTTCCAAACTCAAACACCCTAGGCCCTTGCTACTAGTAGGTAGCCTCTGGCATTTGGAGAAATGCGCATGAGGCCACGTGGCCAACCAGGTACAGGGCGTCTTTTAGTGGAATTCAGATCCAGAATTTTACAATATTTTATTTTAATGTAATAATATTTTTTATTCATTACATATTATTATTATTAATTAATGATTTTATGTATTTATATAATTAAATGAAATATTCTAATACCAATATATTGATAAAAAGAAATATTAAGAAGATAAAAAATTAAATTGAACATATTTAAATAATGAATATAAGTTAATGTTTAAATATATAAAAAAACTTAATATAAAGTATTTAATTATTAATTTATAAGAATTATTATTAAGAACCGTTATTATTTAAAACGTATTTCTTTTCTGTAAAAATAGTTATATATATATTATGTTTTTAGTTAAAAGTTAAATTTTTTATATTTACAAATGGAATTAAATTAAGTGGAGATTAAATTATGTATTATAACATAAAAATTAGATAATTAGTTCAATTTTCCAATTAGGAAAAAAAATAAGTTATCGAGATAGAAATTGATTTACCACGATAAGCGTGAAATGAAGAAAAAATGGTTAAAAAATGTGGTCAAAACATAAAATATTATTAATAATTATATATAATTTTTTTAGATAAGGTTATAAATGAACTATATTCATTATTTATTACTTTTTATTCTCTTGAATTTTAATATTAAAACATTATACATTAAGGAATGAATATTTGTGGAAATTCCATGCAAAATTTACTTGTAAGAGGACCCCACCTCTACCCTTCAAACATTACTATTTTATTTAGATTAACTCTTGAATATATTCCCATAATCGATCTAAAAATTCCATATTATACATTTGGTGGCTTAGGGTTCCAATATGGAATCCTAAATCCAACATTCTAAAGGAACTTATGCTGAGAAAGAGAAAATTCATCAAAGTAAGTACCTAGTTTTTCATCACCAATTTCAATTACCTTCTCATCTCCACTCATTATAAATCTCATTCTCCACAATAATTATGTCATATTAACATCATTATTATTTACGGAAAATTATATGAATATTTTATAACTCTGTACTCTTTTTCATTCATTAGTATAACATGATTTTGTTTGGATCAGTTCAACCACCTTCATGAATGATGTAATACTACCATCATCATTTCTAACATGAATGAGAATAAATTAATTAATACTTGAAATATATGATATTAAATAGTGATTTATAATTATTAATACAGTTCTTAAATGGAATAAAAAAAAATAATGATCATTATAGATTAACTTTTAGTTATCGATAAATTACATGAAAAATGTTCTCTAGGGAATCCATTTACAAAAATCATATCCATACCTTCCATAAAAAAATGATGGGACTAAATAAATTATTAGAAAAAATGGTTATAATCCCTTGACTAATCAATGAATGATTAAGTTGGTATTAAATAATTATTTTTGATACCAACATTATGAAAATTGTATGAAATAATCAAAATTACTAACACCCTATGATGAAAATAAACAATAAATGACTAATATATGTGAAAGGAAGGATCATAATTAAAGATTAAAAGGATAATAAATATTAATAAGGTTTCTAAATAAGTTATTAGGATGGTTATATTTATTATAAAGTATGTTAAATTGATTTTGTGTAACATGAGAGTAAAGGTAATGGTTTCTCTCTAATCTCAATTGAAAATCTGGATTGTCTATATTTAAATTATTATTTATTTAATTATGTTCTATTTCTATATAAAACCACTTTTATTTTTCTCCTCTAGGATTTTATTTTTATTAAATGTATTCTTACAAATTTCCTTCCTTTGGTTCATAATTCAACCGAAATCATTCTTATGAATGAGGTCCGACTTTGAGTCTTTTTTTGGTCATGAGTCCTCATCCATTTTTATATTCTTTATATTATCTTAGCATTGTCCTTATCTACCCTAAAATGATTTAATAAGGTCATTTTATAATTTCTTTTACTTAATTTTAAAAAGTATTAATGAAACCTTTTTAACATTTCCCACATGAGTAATTTTATATTTAATTTATATTTCTTTACAAAAGAGTGAAAAGAATATTTATTTTTAATACTTTCTACTTGAACACCCTTTCCAATTTTTAAATAAATATTTATTTATGAAAATTTATTTTTATGTTTTCATTTTTTCTAAAATTAATTTTTATTTTCATTTAATAATAAAATATTCCATTTGAAATAAATTTTATAATAATAAATATTTATTTTTCACATGAGGATTTGCATTGATTATGAGTCAAAAATATAGGTGATGATGAAGAATTTATATCATCTACCATGGATTATTGACACAATAATTCAGTTGAAATAGACTAGTTAGTTATTAAAGATATACTTATGTTTTAGATACCATCATATTTTGGTGATGAAGAATGAAATCCATAAGACGAATTTATAGTATAAATATTGGAATTTTGAGTTTGTGGTTACTCCCGATGGAGTTACCAATATAGTAACTATGTTATCCATATTAATGATTATGGTGTTTAGAATTTATCTTCATCAACTCTTGGTGGGGTTTATCAATGAAATAATAGTCCACTCAAGGACAATAGAGGATCATGTTGAGTATTTTTACTTGATTTAATAGCTATTTTGTCAACATTAATTATACAAAAAGATATCAAAGTGTATATTTTAGGCCTGAGAATCTTAAATTAATTTACATGTTCTTTCTTTGTAAAAATTAGTCATGGATTCATCTATTATAGAGATATTTTTTCCTTGGAAGGTGATGAAGAATGTGAAAAAGGTGATTATATTGTTTTTAATATCTAGATATTATTATAGGTTTGTATCCAATTTATCTAATATTTTAAAACCTTTTTCAACTTTTATCAAAATGTTTTAAGCCTCTATTTGGATACTACAATGTATATCAGTGTTTGTGTGTTAACAGAGAATCTAACAATCACCCATATAATTTATTTACCTTAAAAATGAGTTTTTCTCAAGGTTGATTGTGACCCTTTATATCATGGATTGGGGTGTGTGTGGCCACATGAGAGGGTTAATTTATATAATGGGTCTAAAAAGTTTCATACTCATGAATAAACCAATGGGACCCATGATCTCAAGTTGTATGTTATGGTGTTTTCTTTAAATATGTGGAGATATTACCTACTTGGAGAGTTACTTATGGTATTAACTATCCAAGGATATTTCACTATATATTCTCTCAGAGGTATTTGAATCCATATTAGTGGAAATAGAATGAATTCATTTAGTGTTATGTTTTTTATATTTCATATACTCTTAGAAAAGGGAATGTAATGGACATTAAATTTTATAGGATGACTTATGTTGATGTTTCTTGAGAAGTAAGTGAGGAATGGAATATGTTGAAACTACTAATAGCCTTATGTTTGAATTTGGATGAGGTTTATGTAAAATGATTTTTGTAACATAAGATAATAAATTTTCCATTTCTCAATAGGTTGAGGAGTACCAATTGGGATACCTTGAGGTAGAAGTTTTGGAAGATTAAATTGTTAATGAAGATTCTCTTGATGGTTGGGAGGAATATGAGAAAAATTGAGTATTGGTTAACCAGAAGTTGTATGTTCCTAAGGATTTGTGTGACTCAGTTTTAATTTAGTTTCATAGAACCCCTATAGCAGTAAATTCAAGCAATAGAAACATATATCATGAATTGAAGAACCAATTCTAGTGAAATGGAATAATGAATCCAATTAAAGAGTTTTAATATAGATGCCTTACATGTTAGTAATTTAAGGATGAGGATCAATCATTGAATACATTTTTTTGATATTTGATTGTTTTGAAGGACCCCAAAACACCCTGAGATGGGAGGGGTGAATCAGGGTGTCAAATTTTTCTTTTTTAATTTGTGGATATTGTTTCCATGATGGTAGAAACTTTTTAAATCTATCAAAAAAATGCATCATGGAAATGACACAACCCTAATACTTGGTTCACCACAAAGGGAAACTTCAAAAGAGAACATGCCAACACTGTGTCGGTCCTACCTAAATTGACTAAAATTTACTAGTTTGAGGATTACAAGATTAGATCACAAGAACTCTATGCCAGGATCACTACCTTTACAATGGTTCAAGGATATCTCACTGTGTCCCTCGAATAACTTCTGTTGAATCCCCCTTGGCCACTTACTTGAGAGAAGTCTAACTTAGTTTATCAACTTGAAGGTCAACTCAATAGATTTTCATTGATGTCTTTTTCTCTATTCGGCATGAGACACTACATGTATCAAAGTTCTAGATTGATGCACTTGAAAGAACCGAACCACTGAACCAGATATTTAGAACATGTATTCAGCCTATATTGAAAATTGCATGCAATACCTACCATATGCATGCAAAATCTTACTTTTGCGCGCATTTGTTTCTTCTCACATGGAAAATATTTTGAACAAATACACGCTTTACGTGCTAATTTAACTTTTTCATGCAACTTTATCTTTTTTGCACAACTTTAATGTTTCTATGAAATTTAAATTTTTCGCACAACTCCTTTTTTTGCGAAACTTTTACGTGCATCAGAACTCGGATCTTCTTTAATTTTTTTCATCTTGAATGAGGGGGGTCCCCTCTTATTTATAGGCATTGCTGACCCCCACATGTAAAACCTACCATGTCTTGCAAAAACTATCATTTTTCATGAAAAAATTTTCTCATAGGAATCATTTTCCTTGTACAACTCTAGATTTTTCACGCAGCTCATGACATTGATATTTTTCGACGTTTTGATCCAAAAACATGTCTTACACGAATGTTTCCATAACACCTATAAGTTTGTGCACAAATTCCTTTTACAAATACACTTTTCTCCATTTTCTGAATTTCTGGCCCAAAAATTTGGAAAACACTAAAAAATGGCACCACCTTCAGTACTGTTGTCCGCTTGAAATGTATTATCCCTTTACTAGAAAACAATCTAAACTTACAATAAGGATTGAAAAAAACCAAACTCCATTTCCTGGATAGAATGGTCGTGGTTCAAATAATCTCCCCCTTTGGGATTTTTTGGAAATCACCAGATAAATTCAATAGAGCACTAGCCACAAGAAAACATGAAAGACAAGAATCAACTCAACCAACACTCTAAGTCTATGTGAGCAATTATTGGTGTAGAAAACAAGAGGGGAAGCATGAATTAGGATCCTATGTTTTGGAATTCTTAAAAACACCACCCAATATATTCTCTTACTATTCCATAGAATCATTACGTATCCTGAATGTATTCCTTATCCTCCTAACAATGAATTCTCATCGTGTATTCCTTCTAGTCATAACATTTAATTCTCATCGTGTCATAGAAGCATTACATTTTCGTTACATGTACATTTCCTGAATCCTAAATTTATTATTTTCTCCCCCATTGACAATAAACCCAAACACAGGTAAATTTTCATTGAATAGCTCAAAACAACCCTAGATAGTATCTCTCCCATAAACCTACATCACATTCACAAATAGATTAAAAATAGTTAACATAACTAGGGAGGGGGGAATTTCGTAACCTCCTTATGAATTGGGAGGTGGCTGAACACCGAGGTTCAACTAATGTTTCTCAAATATAGTCGCTGATAGAGGCTTGGTTAGGATATCAGCCACTTGCTCATCAGTTCCCACATGATCCAATTTAATCATGCCTTGTTCAACTTTTTACTTAATAAAGTGATATCTGATTTCAATATGTTTTGTAGGAGAATGATGAACAAGATTATTCAATAGATCAATTGAGCTCTTGTTATCACAATAAATCACCATTGGTTGTTTCACGTAATCACTAATAAATATCAGTTGCTGCTTCATCCATAGTAGTTGAGTGCATGGCTTTGTAACAAAGATATGATCAGCTTCAGTAGTATGGAGAGAAGTACTTTCTTGTTTCTTGCTCAACCAGCCAACACATTTTTTCCCAATATAAAATGCTCCACAACCGGTGGAATTTCTGTCATCTACATCTCCGACCGAGTCAGTGTTAGAAAACACAAATAATTCAATATCCCTTCCTGCAGCAAATTATAGGCCATAATTGTGAGTACCTTGAATATAGCTCATGATTTTTTTACTACTTCCATATGTTCTTCCTTCGGATTACTCTAAAAGTAGGACACTAGGCACATTTCAAAGTCAATGTCTAGCTATGTTGCTTTTAGGTAAAATAAGCTCCCAATTACCCTTCTGTACATTGTGGGATCTACAGAGGTTTCATCCTCATGCTTTCCAAGTTTTTTTCCAAATGCAATTAGAGTTGACATTACTTTCGATTCATGAAAATTAAATTTCTTTAGAAGCACTCTTTCCTAATTTTCCTGAGAAATAAATGTGTAATACTTCTTTTGAATCACATAAATCCCTATGAAATATGTGAGCTCCCCAATCATAGACATTTTAAATTTTTATTTCATGTGATTAGCGAATTCATCTACTGAGTTCTTCCTGCTTCCACCAAATATAATGTAATCAACGTATCCTAGAACAATGAATTGATATTTTGGAGAATTCTTCACATAGAGATTATGATATACTCCCCCTCTTTTGAATTCAAGATTCCTGAGATAAGAATCCATCTAGGAGTACCACACCCGTGGTGCCTGTTTCAAGCCATAGAGTGATTTCTTTAGTTTTTAAATTGTTGTTTCATCAGTACCAAGAAGAAAACCCACTGGTTGTTCAATATAGACTTCTTATTTGAGAACACCATTCAAGAATGCTGTCTTGACATCCATTTGATATACTTTATATCCTCTTTGGAGTGCCATGGAACAAAAAATACTGATTGAATCTATTCTAGCCAACATCAAAACCTTAAATATGGGAATATCCTTTACATACTAGTCATGTCTTTTTTCTAAAAACACTTCCATGCTCAACAAACTTGTTCTTAAAAACCCATTTTTTACCAATCACATTGTGACCTTCAGGTCACTCGACTAGATCCCATGTCTTATTCTTGTCAATTTGATCTAACTCTTCATTTAAGGCTTTCACCCATTATTCATCCTTTGCAGTTTTTTAAAATGAGGATGGTTCTACAAATAGCAGAAATGCATATTGTGTCTTATTCCTCATACTCCTTGTTTGTGTGGGTGCACTCTTATCCCTAATTATATTAGATGGATCAATATCAGCTCTTTGATTTCTCCTATGAGGTTCAGTCGCATTCTCTCCATCCAAGGTTTCCTCATTAGATTCTTTTTCTCATTTAACATCATGATGTGATTTTTGAGTGTTTTGTACACCATCCTATATTTATATATTTTCATTTACTCCACATTCACTTTCTTCCTCATTTTCTATCACATCAGCATATTAAATCATTGAAGAAGTTGTGGTTTTCTCTTCAATGATCTTAACATCACTGCTTTCCACAATCCTTCATAAGCGCTTAGTGAAACACTTGTCGGCTTTGCTGTTCATTGAGTATCCAAGGAAAATTCCTTCATCTTCATTATCACCATACTTCCCTTGATTTACTTCTTTGTTTATGATGAACTATTTACTTCTAAAAACACCAAAGTATTTCAAAGAGGGTTTCCTTCCATGCCACAATTCATATGGTGTCTTTGTCTCACCCATATAAATCCCTATTCGATTTTGAATATACATTGTAGCTTGAATTACCTCTTTCCAGTAATGTCATGGAATACAACTCTCAATCATCATATTTATTTCCATGTTGTTCTCCTATCGATTCCTACACTCAACAACTCCATTTTTCTATGGAGTTCTCAAAGCCGAAACCTCGTGTCATATCCCATGCTTCTTCGGGTAATTTTAAAATTCAATGGATGTGTATTCCCCCTCATTATCAGATTGAATCACCTTGATTGTTTGTCCGGTATGATTCTCAGTGATTCGATGATATGTTTTCATGCAATCAAGCACTTGTAATTTCCTATGTATAACCATTACACATTCCATTCTACTGTAATCATATATGAAGAGAATTATGTAGCTTTCTCCATGAGTTCCGACAACATTTAGCGGGACACAAAAGTCTGTATGAATGAGATCAAGAAGATGATATTTCCTTTTCTTCTTTAAACGATATAAACTGCAGACCGGCTTCCCCCGAATGCAAGTATCACAAGACTTTTCATGTTCACACTTCAAGTTGGTAATTTCTATGAAAATATTCAATTTTGATATTTTATCCATGTCTTGTTGATTGATGTGCCCCAATATACAATGCCATAGGTTATTTTCTTCCTCAATAGTCATGTAGCAAATGATTTATTTACTGTCAACCTGATATAGGTTTCCTTATGTTCTACATCCTTTAATAAGTGAATTTCCTGTCTTTCCCGTGATAGTGCAACCTTTTTTATTAAAAGTAACTAGAGTCACAGAGTTAACTCATGTTGAGGAGATTATGACGTAGTCCATCCACATAAAGGACTTCATTTTTTTATCTCTCCATTATCTAGTTTAGTACTTCCACTGCCTTTGATTTTCATAGCTCCATCATTACCAAATTGTACTGTTCCATCAACCCTCCTCTTGAAATCCATAAACAGATCTGCATTACCTATCATATGAGATGAACAACCACTATTTAGAATCCAGATACTATTACTTTTTGTAGCTTTGAGGTCTACCTCTGCAAGGTTTTATTTCTCAATTTTCTTCTTTTATTTCCATGAGACATTGGACTGTGTGTAGGACACTGACGACCTTCCAATTCTCTCTTCCATGTACATGAATTATTTATAGTAAAAATATTATTCCAGAGGTTCAAACCTATTATTAAGAGAAATATTATCTTGTTGACGAGCTTTGAATTGTATCAGACTGCGGTATGAGGTGTCCTTATCCCACCTCTTCCTGCAATCAATAGCCTTATGACAAAAGTTAGAACAACAAAAACAATATCCATTGGAGTTGTTTTTTATAAAATAATTAGGATATGGTTTTTTTCTCTTTTTTTAAACTCCCAATTCTTCCCCATTAAAATAACTTCTTTCCTCTTACCAATAAGACATGGTATGGCCTAGATTTCCATAGAACTGACACTTTATGAGAGAAAATTTCTTCTCACTTCTGTTTATCCTCATTCCTTCTTCTGTGGGATAATAGTTTGACTACCTCCTATTCTTGGAGGATTGAGGATAGTCTTCTATTCTTCTTTTAGATTGAATTGGGGGTTTCTTTTTTAGCAGTTCTGGTGATTTTTACAAATCACATACTTTCATCTTGACTTTATTTTGGTCACCATTATTTGGGGTATTTGATGATTCGGCCTCACAACCGATTCTAGTATTTCCCATGTAATAAGGTATTTGATAATTCAAAATATTTTCAACTCCATTAGAACCACATTTTTCTCTCTCCAACAGCTCTGTATCTGAGAACCTTCCAAACTATATTTTCTTACTTGATTCTTTTGAAATTTATTCACTCTCAAGTTTACTCCTAAGAGTAACAACTTCCTCTTCAAGAACCTTAGTAGTCTTGGTATTTTCTTCCAGTATGGTGGTGAGGTCAATGATGACCTTTTCCTACTCATCAATTCTTAGCTTTAGATCCACTACATCATCAATGTTTTTAAGGATTTTATACTATACTTTCAGAAATTTTTCTAGTCATTCAATTTCATATTCGATCTGATCAACATAATCAAATGAATCTTCTACAATTGATTACCACTTATTACAACACTTACATTTTATCTTAAGATTACTAACAACATATTTATGTTTCAACTTGGGATTGGAATTAAATTTCAACTAATTGTCTTCACCATTATCTTTTGATGGTTATTATTTTTAAATAGTGTCCATCATGGAAGCATGGTTTCCAGTTTTAAATTCTGGTTCTTCTTCTTCACATAATTCAATATCATCATCTTCCTCTTCACAGATAAAAATTTTCTTCATTACTTTCTCTCTAGATTTGAAGTCTCCCTTTTTGAAAAACCTTTTATGAGGATTTTTAATGTTTTCATATTCACTATCTTCAACCTTATTCTTTCTTAAGCACTAAGATGAAATGTGCCCAAATTTTCCACAACAAAAGCAAGATAGAGGTAAATTTCCATTGAATTTACCTTTTCCCTTCTATAACTTCTTGGAAATGAGAGAAAGGATTTATTTTTCCACATAATCTTCACCACTACTATATTTTGAAAATTTCAGTTTCTCCATGGAATTGAATGCCATTTCCTTGCTCAATCAAGTCGTAGAATGTTCTGGTTTGACTCTCATTTCATATGCCACCAAGATTAACCCCAAATCATCGAGAGAAAGTTTGAAAAGATATCTTTCCTCAAGGGATAAAACCATTGAATTATATATGGGTGGAAGTCTTCTTAATATTTTCTTTACAATATCAATGTCTTTGATTTCTTCACCTAGACCTCGAATTGATCCAAACAATTCAGTAATTCAATTGAAGAAGGAGTCAGCATTCTCATCAGGATGTATCTTCAGATCGTCAAACCTATTGCACAAGAATTTTAGTTTTTCCTCCTTCACTTTGATATATCTTTAATAAATATTTTCATGTTTATCCCACATGGACTTTTTTGAGGTGTAACTAATCACCTTTAGATAGATATGATCATAAAGGGCTGTGGTGAGTGCATTCTGTGCTTTAGCATCTGTATCAAGAATTTTCATGTTTGCGTCAGTCACAACCAACCCTGTTAAATCAGTGACTGGTATTCCTTACACAGTAGAAAATACAACTTCTATTCCAATAGATCTTACATGAGATCTCGATCTGTTCTTCTAGATCGGAAAATCACTTCCATCGAAGAGGGGGACTCCCTTTACATTGGCTGAATTCTCCATAACGGTATAAGACATATCAAACATCAATGAACCTCCCTCTGACACCACTTGAAGGACCTCAGAAAACACTGAGAGGGGAGGGGAGAATCAAGGTGTCAAATTTTTCTTTTTAATTTTTTTTATCGTGTTTCCACGTTGGTAGAAACTTGTTAAATATTTCAAACAAATGAAAATAAGGAGATGACACATCACTTTTACTTAGTTCACCACAAAGGGCTACGTACAAAGAGTATAAACCAACAACGTGTCAGTTATACCTAAATCTACTAACGTTTACTAGTTTGAGGATTAAAAGATTCAGCCATAGGCACTCTATACCTGGTTCACAACCTTTACAATGATTCAGGGATAGCTCATTGCGTCCCTCGAATCACTTCCGTTGTCTCCCCCTTTCCCACTGCCTTGAGAGAAGTCAAACTTTGTTAATCGACTTGAAGGTCACATAAGTATATTTGAATTGAAGTATTTGTCTCTATTCATCATGAGAAACTTCACGCATCAATGTATGGATTGATGCACTTGAAATCACTGAACCATTGAACCAGATATTCAGAACATATATTTATCCTATACTGACAATTACGCACAATACCTACCTTGTGTGAGCAAAATCATACTTTTACATGCAGGTTTTTTTTGCATGGAAAATATTCTGCAAAAATACACCCTTTAAGTGCTACATGAACTTTTGCACACAACATTAACTTTTCTGTGCAACTTTAATTTATCCGCGCAAATTTAAATTTTCTACACAACTGCCTTTTCATCCAACTTTTACACACATCAGAACTAAGATCTTCTCTAAGTCTTTTCCCATCTCTAATGAGGGGGGTTACCTCTTATTTATAGGTTTCACTGACCCCCATTTGTAAAACCCTCTGTGTGGTGAAAGGCATTTCATTCTGTGTGCAAAACATTTCACACATGAACCGTTTTCCACGCACAACTCTAGATTTTTCATGTAGCTCACGCCTTTGCTATTTTTCAATGTTCTGTTCTCGAAACATTCCTTGTGCATATGATTCCATAACACCTACAAGTTTTCATGCAACTTACTTTTCCAAACACATTTTCACTATTTTCTGATTTTCAGGCCCAAAAATTTGGTAAACACTAGAAAACGGTGCCACCATCAGTACTGTTGTCCACTTGAACTGTATGATACCTTTCCTAGAAAACCTTCTGAACTTCCAATAAGGATTTACAACAAACACAAACCAAACTCCATTTCTTGCATAGAATGGTCACGATTCCAACATGTTTTTAATGTAATTTTTAATCAATATCCATGATATTCATGATTGGTTTAACTCATTCATTGAAATGACATGATTTTTTCATAGTTGATAGATAGATGAAACCTGTTCAAATATTATGAATTATAGAATTGCACATAGTAAATTATTTCAAAATTCCTTACATGGAGTAGGAGAATGATTTTATTATAATAAGATCATTGGTTTACATCATGAATATAGAGGTGATTCCAGCCTTCCTTCTATAATCATTTATTCCTCTGTACTATATTCCACCCACAATGAGGTACTCAAACTAAGTAGTCAATTATAACATTGGAGGATATATTGAGGGTAATCATTCTGAATTTTTTTAGATTATATCGAAAAAATTTATCATTTCTCAAGTTTAATTATAATAATAATTATTGAATCTCTACTAGAATGGATATAATTGAGGTACAATATGAGTGACCTTTCAGATCACCTTTTTGTTTGGTTGAAATTGGTGAGATGGAAGTTTTATTTGAGAAAAAGAGATGATATATATTACTGATCAATCAGACCAGACCTACAAATACATTTAGGGAAATAGTCCACCCAATAATGATCACCCCATGATTTCCCATAACAAGACAAACAAGGATCATCCATATTTACCCTCGCTTTATGAAAGAAAAGTTGCATTCATTGAATCATTTGATCAAGGACCAAATATTCCTAAAAAAAGAAAAAATTATAGGATTATCCTTTTTCTTTGATAAAATTTTAATCACTTACAATAAGTCAGATTCCACCAAAACATTGATCTAATTTTTTGAGCGGCTGAGAAGAATACCATGAATAATGGTAGATGACTCTTCCACTATAGGGTTATAGAAGGCATGAATAGACCTAAAATGTGTTTACACAAATTTTCCATCACTGTTATGGGAAATGAATCCAATACCAACATTTGAATTAATAGATATGGTCGTATCCGTATTGATTTTGAAAAAACCATATGGAGGGGGAGGCCAACAGGGAGGTTCCTACTGATTACTATCTATATAGGGAACTGCATCATAATCCTTCCAACAATTCATCCATTATAAATCCCTATTTACCCAAATAAGGACATTGATTACCTTATTATTGAAAATTCATTCATTTATTTGAGTCCACACCAATGAATAAATTGTGCAAATCAGCCCCACCACTAATTGTTACCCATTTAAT
Organism: Viscum album; assembly: GCA_963277665.1. NCBI lineage: Eukaryota > Viridiplantae > Streptophyta > Magnoliopsida > Santalales > Viscaceae > Viscum > Viscum album. The sequence continues at coordinate 785,444,423 of OY728128.1, read as the reverse complement.
TATGTTTTGGATAAACCCAATATATGGAACAAAGTAATTTTGGAAATCTGGCTTCTATTTATTCCACACCCCTTCCACCCTATGACAGAAAATAATTGCATGCAAAGAATATTCCACCTCTAGGATACTAAAAGGACAAATGTCGTCATTCACAAGATGACGTCTCACCAAATGGTCATGGGTTGGAAGAACAACAGAGCAGATGGATGTTATTAAGAATGATTTGGTACAAGATATGATAGGGATGGTTAATCATTAAAGAGTAAATAAAGGTCACATGAGTTAATCAACACATGATTGTTTGGGTAGGATACTATAGGAGTTTGAAATTAGTGACCATCTGTTTTTTAAAGATTCACCATGAGATGGACATGCCAGATTTGGTCATAAAAATAATCATTATATGAGGTTTTTAAAACCATTCAAGGTGTTAGTTCATATTAGGTAAGTTTCATATTTTTTAGTAGTTATAATGATATTGGAGAGTGTTTAAAATATTTTCCATGTATCAGAGTTTTAAAATTATCTTTATGATTAATTTTATATGATTGGTGGTGGTGGGAATAGTGGCGTGGAGAAAATCACATTTGAATGAGAGTCAGAGATGAGAATTTAATATTAGGAGTTTTTTGTACCTTATTCTTCTTAAATGACAAGGAAGATTGAAATTGAATTTAGTGTATTTCTTATTAGATTTTTTTGGGATATCATAGTTTATTTTTAAAGTAAGGAAGAGTTTTTTTAGATGTATATCACTTGGTGGTTATGTTTGTTGGTGATTACCTTGTTTTTATTAAGTAATTATTGGATTTTTTATGATTTAATTAATTTAGGAGATATTTTTTATTTTTTGATGTATTTTAGGTGTTAATTTAATTTTATGATTTTGATTTTATAGTGTGAAAATCATTTTATAGGAATCAAATGTTAAGGGAAATATTTTTCTATGTAAGTTTCCATTTTTTTTGTGTTTTTGAGAAAGAAGTGGGATATAAATTATTGAATTTTAGTAGAGATTAAACATATCATAAAAACACTATCTTTTATTAAAGAACACAACTATTAGCTCTAGAGGTAGTTCTCCTTAATCAAGGGTTAGTGGAATATAAGAGATAGGGATTAGTGAAATTTTTAGATGACATGAAAGATGAATTACATCATGGTTTTCTAAATTGTGATACAGTTTTATAAAACACACTATAGTGCATTTTAGATAGATTTTCTATTACAGTTAGTTGATAATAGGAAGGTAATTATGTCATAATATTAAGCTTGGTTTTAAAATAATTTTTAAAACATGATGTGTTTTTTGTAACCTTATCAAGTTAAAGTTCTAATATATCCATATTTAAATAAAAGAGTTCATTGATTTTTTGAGATAATTTAACTCACAATTTTAATTTCATATTTTTTTTCTTTGATTGATGGAATCAAGCTGTAGGAAATCAGATTTTTTTTAAAAATTAAAAAACCTCATTATTTTCTCCCAAGAACGATGAGATTTACTTGAGGTTAACTAGGGGATATTTTTTAGTATCCCTCAATTACATAGATTTATTTATTTATCATTGAGTATGATTTTCTCTATATATGGATGAACCATGGTGTTTATATCATGAATAGGTATTTGTAGACTCAAATAATGTGATTGATGAATGGTTATTGAAAGGAATTAATTTTGAAATGGTAAGGTATTTAAAGTATTCTCATTATATTCATTAATAAAATTTATATATTCTGGTTTATATGAGGATTTTTAATTGTTTCGGATCACATTAACTGATTATATATCGACTAATTTGATGTTACATATATAGACAAGGTAGTTTAATCAACATAGAATAATGAGACAATTTACATGATAATAGTATTGGTAATTTGATTAGATAAATTAGAATGGATGAATTTTTAATGGAACGGGAATAAATTGGGTTGATGTAGTGAAAATATAATGAATATTATCTAATTTTTTCAAATTATTATGAGGTGGTAGTATAATATAAGGGTTATTTATTTGGATGAAGATTTATTTGGTAGTTTTCCTAAAGATATCTATATATTATTATAGAGTTTTTTATGAGTATATTTAGGCTTGGGAAAGTCTGTAAGGCTACATTGTTGTATTAATTTTTTTTTTGTTTATATCCATGTTTAAAATTTTATGTGCTAATTTTATAAACTTATTTTATTATATAATTTTAATGTTCTATTATAATATTATGGTAAACGTATTTGGAAATATGATGGTATAGTTATTGGTAGGATGTGTTATTCCCTTAGATTGATTTGATGCGAGGGATGTGGTTTTCCCTAATGTTGATGTGGAGGAGGGATGTGGTATTCTTACCATAAATGAAATTATTGGTTTTCTAGTTGTGAAACTATACAATGGTTATTATTATATTTTTATGGACCTTATTTTGATGATAAATAATATTCATAGCTGTAGATAATTTTTTTAGAGGTATAGGTAAAGTGAGGTGGTAATTATTATCTTAGATGTGACATTATAGTTATGGTGATGTGGATGAAGTGATGGATAACATGTGATAATGGTTTTATTTTATTTTTATTTCCTTATTTTTATATGCTTAATTTATTTATATTATATATAAAAATCACTAAGGAATTATTATTCCCATTCACATATATTGGGAGAGTTTGGTGGAGGAACCTACTAAATATACTTATATAATCACCCTATTATATTGTTTTTTAAACTTTAAGGATCATTCCATGGGTAGTGTTGGATGGTTTTAGTTCATAAAAGGATGATCTAACAAAGATTCATAGGATTCATTTCTTGGAGTTTTTTTGTCCACATTAAGTTGTTCTAGATATGTGTGTTTACATGACTCAAGCATTTCTTTATTTGAGTTATTAAGATTGATTTTTTATGGTATTTATGGTTATTGTTTACTTAAAAGAAGGGTAGTAACTCTCATAATTTTATTTCTATACACTGGTGCTTGTTTCCCACCTTTTCTCTATTATAGGCTATATTTAGGGGTTACACTTGATTTTTCTACTGGATTAGGATGAATCCTAATAGGGTTGTTACCTAAAACAATAATACTAGAGTGAGTGGTTTGATATAGATTTTGGAGTAAACATTGTTAATGGTTGCATGATTTGGTAAATTTTTCATGTTATTTGAAAAATTCATGTGAAGTGTACTGGGGAGTCTAACTTAGGACATGGGGAGAACCTTTGAATCATAGTGCGAGCTCTTTTTTTATGGGTCATTATAAGAGGGATGGTAACTATTAGTTGGGTTATAACATTTCTGACTTAGATACCCTATACGATACCCGAATCAAATACATTACTACATTAGGAGTGCTCCTAGATCTCAATGGAATAGATAATAGTATTGATTATCTCAATATAGAATTTTGGGAAAGATTATCCTTATTTGAGTGTGGAGATAAGTCATAGAGGGTTTCTACTAAAAATTTATCATGAATAATCTATAGGTAAGATGTTCCAAAATAAACCATAAAATGTAAAAACCAAATAGGTCAGAATATAATCAAAATGGTATAAATAGTATAAAATTTTCTGTAAATGGATTCATACAAAACACACACACACACATATATATATATATGGAAACAACTATAGAGAAGTCTAAAAAAATGTGTAAGTTATACGTGGCATGAGGTCAGTGCCACCAAATGAAAAATAAGATATAAAAATAACAAGACCTCCAACCACTTCTAGTAGCTTGAAAAATGAATTAAGATATGGTCTTGCTTCCACAACAGGCATGTATAAATCGCTAAGGTGATCCAATAGATACTAGTACTTATGAGTACTTGAAATATAGAAAATTTGAGGTTTGATGTCCACTAATGTGTCCATTAAAGGTGTGAACATAAAATATTTAATAGAGAACAACCGATGGTGTCTCAATATAGCAGTGAAACAATAGTTTTATTGTTAAAAATGTTTACATGTTTACAAACATATATATTAAAATATTATAAGCCATCATAAATATAGAATTCTAAAACAATAACTATAATACATCTGAAGAGGAGATATAGAATGCAACCAATAACTCCCTGTACCATGATTACCCATACCTATTTTACTTTTGAGACTTGTCTTGGAATATGAGAGGATTAAGAATAAACAATTTAAAAGCTTCTCCTTCTATATAAGCATGGACAAAATCATAGAACAATCAAATAACTTTGTATAAGAATCAATAAATAAAAAACATTCATATATAAATATAATGTAACCACCTAAGTATAACCTACTCAACTTATAAGACACAGTAGGAAGACACCAGTTAGATACTAGTAATTCCATTACATTAACTTTATAAATTTTTTTATGAAGCTCATGTGGTCCTCCACTAAAGTATATAAGAGTAAATTATTGGGATAACATGAGGCATTACCTATAACAAGAGACATGATTTCCAAAGGAATTAAATAATAAAATTGTTTAATTTTAATATACATTTTTAAAACCTAACTTAAAATAAAGATTTAAAATAAGAAACTTGAAATAACCAAAAGTCATTATAGTAACCAAGTTTCTAAGAATAAGGGTTTTATATTATGAAGTAAATATTTTTGGTAAGTACATAAATGACAGAGCATAAAAAATGGAAGATACAAATTTATAACACCATTCATGAAAAGTAAAATTAAAAAAGGTTTTTATTAAACATTATCAATATTTGTATAAATGTTGGTATTTTTCAATATTAAAGGTTAAATAATTAGTATTTCTTGACTTTTCATTTTTTATCATTGACTCCCACCTCAAAAACTCTATCACCAAATCTTCATTAAAGCACTCTCTTAACAATAGGATTAGTGTAATTCCTTAGATTATAGTTTATTTTGGTTTTATATAGAATAATTATTTCTTATCATAGAGTATATTTTTTACGCAACAAATTGTACTTTATTTTTAAATCACTCATCCAAAGAGGTATATTCCAGGTAAGAATTATAACTTACTATTTTCCAACAAATTGGTTTGATTCTATTATCAACTCACGTGTTCTCATTTTATCACATCTTAGTATTAAATTAAAGGTATAAAATATTATAATGATGGGGAATAGTGATAAGGACTATGCATGGGTTACTCCACACACATATCATGGTTGTATCAATAACAAAACATACGTATTAGAAGGAATCTCATTATGCATGTGATTTAATAAAAAGTTATATTATATTAAAAATTTAAAATACTTTCATCACTATTTTCCAAGAAATTTGGTTTGAATGTATATTACCTATTTTATAAAAATATCAATGAAAATAATTAATTTATAAGTTTTTGACTTACTAAGGATTCATTATTAATTTAGGAAAAATAATGGCATGCATGTTTTAGGAATAACCTGAGAATCACCATATGAGTTGAGACTACCTACCAAAGAGTTATTTGAGATTAAAATTCCTAACCATATCCAAGAAGAACCTAAAAGTCATTAAACTATAAATAGATCACTAAATAAACTAAAAAAAATAGATAAAATAATGAATATAAAAGGAATTCTTTCAAAACTAACTTGTTATAATCCCAAAATTATACCATAAAGATAACATTCCTAATCCCTAAATAATCATCATGAAACAACCAGTGATTGCAACCAATAAATTGAATAAGTCTTTTCTAAGCTATACCATAATAAATTTCCACCACAATAATGATAAATGATAAGAATAAAAACCTATATAAAACTTTTAGAAGAAAAAAGAGAAGAATCCCTATGGTTTAGGATGACTTCTACAATCCTTTGGTTAAATTCACATTATAATCCCTATACATAGAAGAAGAAATAGGAATAAGAAGGTTGGAAATAGTGGGTGGAAGAGAAAGGATTATTATCATTAGTTAAATAATAAGGACCATCCATGGAAACACCTCTTATTAAGATCCATAAAGAAAAGTAATAGGATTCCCATGGGAATCCATGGAGGGGATACCATCAGTTTGAAAGAAATAAAAACTGAGGGAGAATAATTTGAGGTGAAATTGAATTTAAAGGGAAAGGATAAAAATATCTTTCTTTAAAAACAACATCATAGGGTATTTGGTACCAAGTCTAGGTCCACCAAGTGCTCGGTCCAAGTGCATAATGAACCTTGTAGCACCCTCAATCCCCCTGGACTTCTACCCAGAACAATGGGTAACTGATGGTCTCACACCAAGTACCCTATGTCACATGTAATTGTAACTTGTTGGTGGCACTATTCATAGGTAACCTAAACCTTAATAACTACTCTCATGACTTATAAATCAAGAAAAAAAAACACTTAATATTTCATCCCAAAATTCCTAGAAATGAATTTGAATAATGAACCAAAAACTGAACCCTCTATAAAATACATAAATTCAAAATCACCCATGATATAATTCCATAAATTTAACCCCAAGGACATTGAATCACTAATTCATAGATACGGGTCATTATAAATTCCCCAATATAAAAATTCTTATTCTAAAAAACCCCTTGGAGATGTTTTCCCAAGACCTATTGCCACTAAGTCTCAAAATTATAGTTCAGGAAATCCATAAAATCCACAATACAAAACTTTTAAATATATAATAAAAATTCAATGCTAACCAATTTAAGAACATAAATGAATAAAACAAGATCACATTACCATCGGAAAACCCCAAATACATGTTAAATAACATCACAAACATCAATTCTATTTCTAATTAATAGCTCCTATATTAGATATAAATCATCAAAAAACCACAATTTTCTTATATATAACCACCAAAACCATCAAATTTCAAAATATAAAAGCACAGAAAAAAAAATTATTACATATACTTAAATTACCATCAATATTACACTATATTAATACTAAAACTAGATACAAATACTAATCCATAAATGAAATATCAATACGAAATGTTACAACACTGTCCTTATGACTCCCTAGATACCAAAATGGGTCAGATTAAATACTAAAGTACTTCCCTATATAGGATTATACTATGGATATCTATGAATGAAATTCCATAAACATCAGTCCATTAAAGTGATATATTATTCTAATGTTTCACAGAGAATAATTCATTACTTCAAAAACTATATACCATTTTATATATTAAAACTCCACATTTTACACACCCAAGTCATTATAAAACTATAATTAAAATAAAAAACACTAGTTTTATTATTAATAAGATTATTAAATGACACTTAATTATGATTACAAATAAAATATGTATTGAATTCCATATCATTTTAAAAAATAGGATTTCATTATAAATTCACTTTCCTATTTTATTTGCAATATCAATTTTTACATTTTCACATTATTTACCCAATTTTAATCACAAATAATGGTATAGTAGTTTTCAATAAAATTGAAATAAAAAATATAAAATTTTATTATTAAATAATCAAGTTTTACCTAAATCCAATCAATAGGATGAACCAATTTTAAGGGAAATATAATTTATTTTTCAAGATATTCCACCATTTAAAACACATTTAGATTAAATTTCCCACTTTACTTTATAAATTATAATATAAAAAATAGATTTACATACCTAATAAAATTGTGATACTCTTTACAGTCACTCCTATAGGGTTAAAAAAGTTTACCTTAGGTTGGTATAATATAAAAAAAATATCATATTTGACTTATTCTTTTAAAAAACATTCTTATTATCTTTTCGAGCAGTATATCAATACAAAGAAAGTATAAAGCACACATACTAGAAGGATATAAAATGATGGTTAATATAAAAAATTTCAAAGAATAAAAAATTATTTGAAATCAGATATTTATCATAAATTTAACGAGTTTCATGCTTGGAATAAAATATAAACAACAAAAAAATCACGACTGATGTTAATTGCTTAAATAGGGATAAAGAGAATTTCATGCATGAAATCAATAGTAAATAAGAAGTCAGAATCATGATCAATGAAAGGATATGAACAAAATACATGGAACATCCTTAGTATTCAAAATATAATCATAAAATATGTGACATACTCAATAGATAAATCTATCCTAGAATAAAGTATCATGCTAGAAAATTAAATAGAAAAAAAACTAAAGAATATTTTAGTAAATAAAAAATTAAACTGAAGCTACAATCCCTAAAGAAAATAAGAATTCCTATCTCTATGAAATATTCATTATTGGTTTATGTTTACCAAATAATTACCCATATATATATATATATAGAAACACTATATTTAAATATTATTGATGTTTAGTTAACAAACATTATTTTATTCCAACTATATTATAATGACCGTATCCTGGTAGATGATATGGAATGAAATCCCATGTGTGCCAACCTGCTAACAACTAACACGATGCATGGACCAAAATAGAAGATAAATCCCAATCAAGTCCAAGATTCATGTTTTGTGTTCTATTCCATCATACTAAATGCAAATAAATAAATTCCTTACTTGTAACTATAGTTTCTACAAAGTACTTAGAAATCCCCTAGTAACTCAATCATCCAACATAAAAAGGTTCATGAATATTTTTATGGGTTAGTTATCTTGCCTTGATAGTCTTATATCCTATATAAATCCCAAAATACGAAATCTTATGAAACCTCAATATACCCCTATGACACAACATTGTAATGTTCATGACCAAGATACCCTATAAAACAGCTAAATCATGTGAGTTACTATCCTATGTGTTCTCCATGATCCATTGATCTAGAGAATATCACCATGGGCCTTGATATAGAATTTGGTTAATGATTTAGCCACTTTAAGTTAAGGTATATTTAAAATCCATGTTCTAGTAGATTTTTGGTATGGATCAACTATATGTTGGATGTGTTAAAATAAACCATAAAATTATAGGAATCTAAATATGTTATAGCTAAATCAAATGGGTATAAATAGCTCAACATTCCTTCTAAATTAATGAATGCATAAAAAATATATAAGGATTCCAAAAATTATAAACCGTTATATAAGATAAAGTAATCCACACATGGATATAGGTGGGTGGAACCAAAATAAGAACAGTAAATGAGCCACAAAATACCTATAACGACTTCTAGTTTCTCCAACTCTGAAGTGGGAGACAATTTCACTTCCACAATAAAAATGAAAAACCCTCCAAGGTGATCTAATATCTAATATTACTTATGAGTACCTAAAATATAGAATAAGTACGGTTTTATGTCAACTGAGGTTTCCATGTTGGGTGTAAGTATAAAATAATTAGTTGGTCACTATAGCACACTCAATTCACCTCACTTCTGACTTGACTGAACAATGTTCCACATATCTCATGCATGCATCCCGATATGCCAGATGATAGTGTCTAGTGGTCGTTAATGAGTAATGTGGGGAGACTATACCCTCATGGGTACATATAACTATAAATTAAAATTGAAGAAATATGTATAAATTCATCACAATTTAGAGATATAACAAGAAAAATATCATAGCTATATTCGATTGGAAAATAAACATCAACCCCCATTATATAGAAAAATGTGTAGTAATATTAGACAACCATAGAGGTATAAACAAGATACCCATTAGATATAACATATATAGCTAGTCTAAAATGAAACATAAGGACATAATAGAAAACAAAACCGGCCATGAGTGCATACCCAGTCCCATCACCAAGCTTCTATTAATTTCCTGATCAACCCTTTACATTAAAGAAATTTCCACTACATGGATCAAAACTATAAAGTATACTCAGATATCAGGGAACCCAATTCAGGTGTGAGTAAAAATTAGTATTCCAACATTAATTATGTCTCTAAATATATCCAGTAATGTAAGCTCATGTATAGTGCAATATGTTAACAAATACTAACAAATGAAGAGGAAAAAATATTAATTTACATCACCCACTTGGGTTCTCCGTGACCACCTTATGTAATTAATTAATTATTTAAATAGTGACAGAGTGTCTTTGAACATATCTCATAATCATAAAGCAGGAATCCCATCCCGATTCATAGTCATTGGCTATAACACCCCCTTATAATATAATGACCAATATGTGGACAGTACATCCCAATGGAATATCCATAGTTGAGGTCATATCATCCATATGATAACCAGATAACTAATAGGTGGGAATGAAATCCCCAATTAAATATATAAAAGTATACACCATGGATAAAAAATATCATTAAGTGAGGCCATAACGTCTCTATCAGTAATGTTCCTATCCTACTGACCACTAAACCGATAGCCAAATAGTTCGCCACACAGCCTAAAGCATGTCTCCCCATACACAAAAGTCTACGGACTAATAGCAAGGGTCTAAGAAGGTGATAGTGAGGAGACTATACCCTGATGATTGTATTATCATAAAGGTATATCAAAAAATAAATAATAGAAAATAGCGGAAGCTGTAACAAATCAAAGATAGATCAACAAAAGAATAATATAAACTGAATATAAATGGCTAACACCAATGTACGATAATGCATGCATGCCCAACTGATGATACATAAATAAAATAGTATACAGAAAATCGACATCATGATACAGTGCAATACAAAAGTAAATAAAATAAATAAATCCCTAAGGGGTGATCTCAATGATAATTCTAAGGCCCACCTTAGTTCCTTTCTCCTAACTCCTACGTACAAGCATAATAGCATACGAAATAATCCACGATCCTGCAAACAGGAGATCCACTCAGGTACCTTAGTGCAATGGTATCCTAAGTAGGGCATGAGATAAAATCCCAGTAGGCCACCAACAATGGTGTTTATAGCCAAATCCATTATGTGAATATAATAAAAATTAGTGTTAAAGTATTAAGTGTAACTAAAAATTCTAAATAAATAAATTCCAGCCTACTCAAGTACCTAAGGGAAAACTGAAAGCTCTACTTACTCTATCTCATAGAAAAAATGAGTGTCTGATTAGTAAATATATATATAGTAATAATACATATTGTTCAGTTATATATTTCATCCTCTTATATGGACTAATTACATGTGGACGTAAGTATCCATATACTAGGAATACAAGGTGTTGGATGGATTGGGATGTAACATAGTCATCTATAACCATTCTAAACAAGCCTATAAGATCCAATAAAGGGTACAAGTCCTACAACTCATAATTATTTGGAGACATCATACTCATCACTCGAGATGGTGGGTGTGTCGTCATGCTAACACCTAAAACAAGAGACATGGTGCATCATGAAAACCATCAAAATAGAGTGAATGGCGTGAGATGTCATGATCAACAACCAATATAAGGGTGCATAAATCTACATGACCAACAATACCCTTACCATTGTATCACATCCATCATCAATTCTATATTAATATTAATAATAAAGCATTACCTATTAATATAATCCATAAGACAAATATAACCAAGGGTGTCATATTTATTATAATTAACATGAGTTGTCTTATTTAAAAAAAATCATAAGGCATGGTCGTACCACCCAATTCAATTGCATTTAATTTTAAACATTAAATTTAAACAATACATTTTATTTATAAAATCATGGAAATTTATAATCAAGGATTTTAAAACCACTTAGAAGGTGGTTGGTCTTTGAAAAAATTTATCACAAGGAAGGATGTTCCACCTTATACTATCCATTTAAGAATATCATTTGAAATGATGTACTAATAATTCTACATATCTAAAAATAACATAAAGGAATATAAAAACACCAATGAAATAAGACCAAGAAAGATTTAAATAAAAAATCACGGATTTATAGTTTAGAAGACTATGCACTTCATCTGAGGGGTTTTATTATAAAACATGAAATTGATAACAAATGTAAAGACATGGAAATTTTAAGGAATTGTTTTTAAATACTTTGGATTTTACGAGACTGTGGCTTCAAACGACACTTGATTCTGAGGCCCGGTGTTCCCGGAATCAATTTCCGAAGTTTATATCGGGTACGTTCATTGAACGAATGAGCGGGTTTTTCTAACTTGGGAACCGGTGCTCAGAATTAAAATCTGAGGGCCCCGATGAAATCGTAGCACTGGTAATTGCTTAAGGGGACACATACTATAGTTTTGTTCGCAAAAGAGGAGAAGATAATTTTTGGGGGTTTGTTTAAGGAATAAATAAAAAATTTTGAAATAATTTCTATTTTCTTATGGTGTTTTTTTCCATCCCGTGGGTAGTTAAGAGTGGGGCCCACACCCACATAACTACCCAAGTAGGGATGTTAGAGAGGTGGAGGCCCGCACAAGACCCACCATTTAATTCCCTCTAAATATCCGTATGAAACCCCATTAATTTGAAAAACCACCATTAAATGTCACCAGAATCCATTAAATTATGTCAACCCATAATTTAATTAGGAACCTTCCTCTTCCCTTTTTTAATTTAAAGTGCCAATGCATTTAATCATGGGGAACCTTCTCTCTCCCTCCATTAATTAAATGTCAACACATTTTAATTAGTGTGTTGAATTAATTATGGGAGAGTTTCTTTGCGTATAATAAAATAATAGGGGGAACCTATTATTTTATCAAGGGGAGAGCTTTGTTGTGTGAGGGAGAACACCAACCTCCAATGAAGAACGACGAAGAACGCAGGCCTCCAATGAAGAACGAAAAAGAACGCAGGTTCCTCGGAGATCTACAGTGCGCCACCAATCCTCTTCCCAACGGCCAGAGAGGAGATACCGCTTCCTCCTCCATGCACCCTGATGACGCCTATGAAACCTTTTTCCCCGTGACGCCGTGTACCGCAACACCGAAGATCGTCTTCCTTTTTGAGGTAGGGGTTTTGAATAATTTTCCTTATGTGATTTTATATCCCCAGCATGGCATGCAATTTGTTGGTAATGTTTGAACCACTAACAAGGTTGGTGAGGACTAATGAACAAGTCCAAACCCACTGCTAGTTTGTTCATGATGCACGAAATTCTTGACAATGACGAAACGGGACCGAAATGGCAATTGGAGGACTTTTCAGTAATCTACGGGTTCCAAGACGACCGCAGGCGCAGACGAGAGCAAGAACAACCCACCTGAATGACTCCAGTGGCCCGTGGAAATTTCCGGCGGCGCCCCAGCGCACCGCCGGCAAGAGCCGCCCCAGCTGAAGCCACGGCCGCGCAGGATCTGGGGAGACGCAACGACCGATGCTGCATCTGCGGAAAATGGGGGACCGCGTCCCCCCCTGCTCGGCCCGCTGGCCAAGCCAGAGCACCCCCCAGCCGGGGTGGGGCGGGTCGCGCAGACCGGGCCAGGCCGCGCCCAGCCGGGCGGAGCCGCGCCTCACCGGGCTGGACCCGGACCCGGGTTGGGTCGACCCGGTTCAGGCCGACCCAGGGGGGTTGGGCCGGGTCGGACCGGGCCCAGACCCGCCACTTTGGACCTCTTTCGGTATTTTTCCCATAACTTGTGTTACAGACCTCCGATCGACACACCGTCAGTTGCATAGGAATACTTGGATCGAGATAGTCATTTCAGTATATTACACTTGGGGGTTCAAAAAAGTTTGGGTATGGCCAGGTTGGTTCGAACTCGAAACCAACCGGGCCCTTGGAGCGGAAATGCTTATATCTCAAGGATCAGACATCCGATTGACGTGCCATCAATTGAGTTGGGATCCTTTTGTTGAGACGGTCCTTTTGGCTTACTCCGTTTGAGGTTTGGATGCAGCTGGAGTATGGTCGGCTTGGTTTTAGCTTAAAAACTAACCGTTCCCCTAGAACGGAAAATCCAGTAACTCTCAGACCGGATGCCCGATTGACACACTGTCTATCGCATTGGGTTTCCTTTGACGAGACTGAACTTTGGGATACATAAAATCTTGACTTCGTGATAGTTTATGTATCAACGCTCTCTCTTGCTCGAGGAGAGGACCCTCCCGGAATCGATCATGTTGTGTGTGGGAACCCTAGAGCTGGCTGCGACTGTGACGATGATGACTGCACTTGGATCCTTCGTGGGTTCGGCAGTGAGGACGACTATACGTGGATCCTCCATGGGTTCGGTAGTGACGATGACCGTAATGGAATCCTCTGTGGGTTCGACAGCGATGACTACTATTCTTGTATCCTATGCGGGTTTGGCAGTATTGACCTCTGTACCTGTATCCCGTCTGGGTCTGGCAGAGTTGCTGGTATTGTATCCTTTATGGGTCCGATAGCTTATTTGGTCTTGTATCATATATGGGTCCAACAATTTATATGAATCAGTGGCTACATCTGATCATCTCTATTGCCATACGAAGTGTCTACCTGTGCGAGCTTAGTCTTGATTCTCAATCTTATCATTGATGTGATTGACTTGCTTTACTTTGTGGACTGGGTTGTGTTTTTCCTGTGTGGACTGAGTTGTGCTATCCTTTGTGGACTGGGTTGTTCTTCCCTTTATGGACTATGTGGTGCTTGGGATTTGGAGACGAACTGTAACTGATGACTAAGGTATATGTATGGGCGTATACCTAAGTAGTGTTGTTGATACTTCGTGAATGTAAATTTCCTTTGTGGTTTATCCTTCATGGATTTTGAGAGACCTTTAGAGGTATTGGGGTCCCTACTGAGTATCGTATACTCACCCCTGCATGGGTTATTCCCGCACTACATTGTATTGGTTGCAGACGACAGACAACGCTAATCGATGTGGAGGCTTGAGGAGTTGGATGGTACCCGGAAGTGGACCACTTGAATGGACGTACACGGAGCGGGCTACCGGACCCGTGGAGCTGAGGAGACTATATGTACCCACCCTTCAGGTGGGATTTCCAGAGGATTAATTAGTGTTGCTGTTTTTCTAACTTTTGTTGTACTTTGCTTTTAGTTGTACTGTACTTTCAGTTGGGTTTGTATACTGGCCCATTTACTTTTTGAGCACTTACCTTGTACTTAGTTTTTGTAAGTGTTTACTTCGCTTGTGTACTCTGTTGTGTATGTTACTTCATAAAGGCAATGCCTTCCCTTATTTTGGGATTTATGCCTTTGGTCCTAGTCTCTATCCCCTGGTATTTGGAAGGTGGCCTTGGGGTAGTCATGGCACGGGCCCCGAGGACGGGTCGTGAAAAATTGGTATCAAAACAGTCGGTTCTACCGTAGAACTCAGGACTCTGATCTTTCCTTTTTTATGAGGAAATAGTGTTATGAGTATTGAGTGTGGTTTTTAGTCCAGGGAGTCCAGTGTTGGTGTGGCGGCTGACATATCCATACAGTAGGACCCTGACCTCTGATTTCCGACTCATTGCATGAAAACACTGATTGCGTGTGTGTTCCTTTGAAAATTTTTCTTTGTGATTACTTTGTGTCAGCTCACCAGGTATATTTTACTAACCATGGCACACCTGTTTCGTTTCAGGATGGACCCACGATGGTAGCCAGCTAGGGTTCCGGGCTTTGTACGAGATGGCATCCCACTGGGCGACGAGTTCTCGGTGCAGTGCCCCATTACAGCGAAGGCACCGGCGGTACCTCTACCCACCGAGCCACCGATGCTACCAGCCCAAGTGGCGAAGAGTGCACTCCGCCTGAGCGTGTTGCATGAGTTCCAGAGAGAGAGGTCGCCCAGGTTCTGCAGAGAGATGGATCCTCAGGCAGCCAAGGATTGGATGGAGGCTGTCGTCAAAGTCTTCAGATTGGTAGGGATACGAGCAGAACTCATGGTGATCCTTGTCGTGAGTCTCCTGCACGCAGCAATAGGTAGATGGTAGATCATGATGGTCTAGGTTCACGATGACGCATCTTTACTTTGGACTGACTTCGAGAGCCTCTTCCGCTCGGAGTTCGTTCCATCCACCCTTTGTGCGGTGCGCATCCAAGAGTCACTACAGCTGCGGCAGGGCAGCATGTCAGTAGCCTAGTACTCGGCGAGATTTACCGACCTCTCATGCTACTCCACGGACATGGTATGAGACACATTCTTCCAGGCCCGGACCTTTGAGCAGGGGATGTGGCATGAGATTAGAGCTTCGTCGATTCCACTCAGCATCCCGACCCAGGCGTGGGTGATGGAGCGAGCCCTGCCAGTGGAGAGCTTTCTCACCGAGAATCC
Source organism: Viscum album (assembly GCA_963277665.1). Taxonomy (NCBI): domain Eukaryota; kingdom Viridiplantae; phylum Streptophyta; class Magnoliopsida; order Santalales; family Viscaceae; genus Viscum; species Viscum album. The sequence goes on along the minus strand of OY728128.1, from coordinate 785,428,439 downwards.
ATCAACAGCGAGACCCACCATAGGACGACACATAGTGGAGTCTTCTGCAGCTGGTAGTTGACAGATGATGTAGGGTTCCAAGCAAACCAGGCCGTCTGGTGGGCGACCTCAGGACACGGCTTCGGCTGTGCAGGGCACACGGCACGGAGCCAACCTTCTGAGGAGAAGACAGTGTTATGCATGTGGCGGGCAGGGCCACAAGGCTCATGATTTCTCGACCCGTCATGCAGACGAGCATAAGATAGTGGAGGGACCTCCTAGGAAGAGGTAGAGGTTTGACCATGGTGGTCCGTAGGGAGCAGGCGGATGAGGCAGAGGAGTTGGCCGAGCAGCGAGTGGTGGACAACACTTTGAGGCTCTACCACCACCACCCCCAAGAGGTCCACCCTGACCACAGGGAGCTGGCGGGCATAGGAAGGCTCAACTCTAGGTCGTAGAGGCTTACGACCACGGCACACCCGAGATGATTCGAGGTACTATCTCTGTCTACTCCACCCTTGCGGCAGTTCTTATAGACACAAGTGTGATTCATTATTTTACTGCCGCTACCGTTGTTCGGAGCTCGGAGATTCCGACAGCACCATTGGATCGATCCTTGTGGCTAGAGACTCCTACGAGAGAAGACTCGACGATTACACATTGGTGCCGGTAGTGTGAGCTTACTCTAGGAGGCGACAACTTCGGCTGAGATATTCTTTTAGCAGTGTCGAGGCCTTACAACATCATCTTGGGTATGGACTGGTTATCAATAGTCCATGCTCAGATTAAATATATTAGGCGCAAGGTGTGGTGTGTCTGCGCGGATGGGTCCAGTTTCACCTTTACTGACGAGAAGGGAACCTTTGCAGCACAGGATGGACTCATGCAGAGGAGAGGGAAATAGATCACACATCAGTTGGCTAGTCTCATCATCGGAGCAGTTGATGTGTGGAGTCCGAGTTTTCCTGTAGTGGTGGATCAGTACACAAATGTTTTTCCTAACGATGTTCCAGGACTACCTCCTCACATGGAGGTAGATTTCTATATAGACCTGTACCCCAAGACATCACCGATATCCACTCCTGCATATTAGATGGCTCCCGCCGAGATTCATGAGCTGCGGGTACGGCTAGAGGACTTACAGGGAAAAGGTTTCATCCAACCCTCTGTTTCACCCTGGGCTTCTCCGGTCCTATTTGCTAAGAAGGTGGATGGGGGCTTGAGACTGTGTGTCGATTACCGTCTCCTGAACAAGGTGACCGTGAGGAAAAATTATCCGCATTTGAGGATTGACGACCTCTTTGATCATCTCAAAGGAGCACGTTGTCTCTCGAAGATAGACCTCATGTCAGGCTATCATCAGCTCTGAGTTTGGGACGAGGATGTTTAGAAGATAGCCTTCAGGTGTCGGTACGACCACTATGAGTTCATGGTCATGCCCTTTGGTGTGACCAACTCTCCATTAGTGTTCATGAGTCTCATGAATAGGATCTTCTAGCCCTACCTCGATCGGTTTGTCATAGTCATCATTGATGACATACTGATTTACTCGATGACCGAGGAGGAACACGCCTACCACCTACGGATTGTAATGGATACACTCCACGAGCACCGGCTTTATGGTAATCTATCTATGTGCCATTTCTGGCTTCGAGAGGTTCACTTCTTGGGGCACGTCATCTCAAGGTGGGAGTTGTAGTGGATCCTATGAAGGTCGAGGCGATACTTGCTTGGGAGCCACCCAGGAGCGTGACAGAGGTGCAGAGTTTCCTAGGTATGGCTGGGTACTGTCCGAGATTTGTGCCAGACTTCTCTAGAGTTGCAGTACCACTTATAGCTCTAATGAAGAAGGGGAAACCCTTCATGTGGTCATACAAACGTCAGCAGAGCTTCCAAGATATGAGGAAGAGTTTGACCAGTGCACCCATCTTGAGACTACCAGAGGAGGGCGTAGGGTACGTAGTTTACTACAACGCATCAGGGACTAGTCTCGGGTGTTTCCTGATGCAGGAGTGAGCAATGATCACTTACGGTTCAAGAATGTTGAAGAAGCATGAGAAGAACTATGCTACCCATGACCTGGAGTTATTAGCAGTGGTCTTCGCCCTAAAGATGTGGCGACACTATCTAATGGGAGAGCACTTTACAGTCTACTCTGACCACCAGAGTCTCATGTACATTTTCTCGAAGAAGGTCCTGAACCTGAGATAGCGAAAATGGCTCAAGTTCCTCCAGGATTATGACTTTGAGATTATCTGTACTACTGGGAAGGGTAGCATTGTGGCTAATGATCTTAGCAGGAGATTAGGCATTCAGCTACTTGGAGAGGTGACAGAGCTGTTAGACACTTTGCAGATATCCTTTGTGGATATTGATGGGGTAGCCCATCTATAGTCCCTCACAGTCACTCCTCCTCTTCTTTAGCGGGGTAGAGAGGCACAACATGGAGATGTTGACTATGTGGCGTGACGTGCTCAGATATCCTCAGGGGTAGCACCCGGTGGATTTTCTAAAGATGGGGAGCACGTCATCCTCTTCTAGGGATGTACAATGGTACCAGCTACATTGCAGGAGGTGGTGCTGAGGGAGTTCCACACTTCCCCTCTAGTGGTATATCCTGGAGTATAAAAGATGTATCAGGACTTCAAATGATAATACTGGTGGCCAGGTATGAAGAAGTCTGTGGAAGAGTTCATTTCCCGATGCCTCACTTGCCAGCAAGGTAAGGCAGAGCACCAGGTACCTGAAGGCTTGGTACAACCCTTAGAGGTCCCGGAGGGGTAGTGGAATGGAATATCCATGGATTTTGCAATGGGGATTCCACGTACTTCGAGAGGAAACGACACTATCTGGGTGATCGTAGACTAACTCACCAAGTCGGCCCACTTCCTACCAATCCGAGAATAGGGCTCAGTAGAGAGCTTAGGACGCCTCTACGTTCGAGAGATTGTACGACTTCACTGGGTTCCATCATCTATCATCTCCGATCGAGACACTCTCTTTACTTCCTGTCTTTGGAGGGGGTTGTAGGAGGCCTTTGGGACGCAGCGGGATCCGGGGAGACACGGCGACCGACGCCGTGTCCGCGGAACAATGGGGGACCGTGTCCCCCCTGCTCGGCCCGCTGGCCGAGCCAGCGCACCCCCCCCGGATGGGTCGGGGCGGGTCGTGTAGACCGGACCAGGATGCGCCCAGCCAGGCCGGGCCATGCCTCACCGCGCCGAACCCGGACCCAGGTCGGGTCGACCCGGTTCGGGCCGACGCAGGGGGGTTGGGCTGGGTCGGACCGGGCCCAGACCCCTCACTTCAGACCACTTTTGGTCTTCTTCCCATAACTTGTGCTACGAACCTCCGATCGATACACCGTCAATTGAGTAGGAATACTTGGATCTAGAAGGTCATTTTGGTATATTACACTTGGTATTTTGGAAAAGTTTGGGTATGGCCGGGTTGGTTCAAACACAAAACCAACCGTGCCCTTAGAGCAGAAACACTTATATCTCAAGGACCAGACATCTGATTGACGTGCCATCAATTGTGTTGGGATCCTTTTGATGAGATGATATTTTTGGATTACTCCTCTTGATTATTGGACAGATCTAGAGTACGTTTGGGTTGGTTTTACCTTAAAAATAAACGGGGCCCCTTAAACGAAAAGGCCAATAACTCTCAGACCGGGCGTTCGATTGACGAACCGTCTGTCATGTTGGGTTTCTTTTGGAGAGACAGAACTTTGGGATACATCAACTCTAGAATTTGTGACAGTTTATATATCGAATCTCTCTCTTGCTTGAGAAGCGGACCCTCTCGTAATCGAGCATGCTGTGTGCGGGAACTCTAGAGCTGGCTGTGACTACGACGATGACGACAGCACTTGGATCCTCTGTGGGTTCGGCAGCGAGGAAGAATGTACATGGATCCTTCGTGGGTTCAGCAGCGACGACGACCTTACTGGAATCCTCCGTGGGTTCGACAGCGATGACTACTATTCTTGTATCCTATGTGGGTCCGGCAGTATTGACCTCTGTACTTGTATCATGTGTGGGTCCGGTAGAGTAGCTGGTCTTGTATCCTTTGTTGGTTCGATAACTTATCTGGTCTTGTATCCTATGTGGGTCCACAACCTAGATGAATCAGTGGCTACATCTGATCATCTCTATCACCTTACAAAGCGTATACCTATGTGAGCTGTGTCTTGATTCTCAATCTTATCATCGATGTGATTGACTTGCTTTCCTTTGTGGACTGGGTTGTGTTTTTCCTGTGTGGACTGAGTTGTGCTATCCTTTGTGGACTGGATTGTTCTTCCCTTTGTGGACTGCGTGGTGCTTGGGATTTGGAGACGAACTGTACCAGATGACTTAGGTATACGCATGGTCATATACCTATGTAGTGTTGTTTATACTTCATGATTTTATCTTTCCTTTGTGGTTTATCCTTCATAGATTCAGAGAGACCTTCAGGGGTCTCAGGGTCCCTACTGAGTATCGTATAGTCACCCCTGCATGGGCTATGCCTGCACTTCGTTGTGTTGGTTGCAGACGATGGACATCACTGAATGAGGTGGAGGCTTCAGGAGTTGGACAGTACCTGGAGGTGGACCACTTGACGGGACATACACGGAGCGGGTGACCAGACCTGAGGAGCTAATGAGACTATCTGTACCCACCCTTCAGGTGGGATTTCCAGAGGACGACTTAGTGTTGCTATTTTTTTTACTGTTTTTGTACTTTCCTTTTAGTTGTACTGTACATTCAGTTGGTTTTGTATACTAGCCCATTTACATTTCCAGCACTTACCTTGTACTCAGTTTTTCTTAGTGTTTACTTCACTTTCGTACTCTGTTGTGTATGTTACTTCATAAGTGTAATGCCTTCCCGAATTTTGGGATTTATGCCTTTGGTGCTAGTCGCCAGCCCCTGGCCTATGGAAGGCGGGCTTGGGGTAGTCACGGCACGGGCCCCGAAGATGGGTCGTGACAACAAATAATTCATTTAACACATCTAAGAATCAAATTCAAGAGGCATAACTCGAATTACCAAAAAAGATTATTTTTGAAAGCTACTAAACATGTAAAATCAATTTCTTGGATCAATGTATCATTTATAATCTGTCTTCATCAATTTGGAAACTACCTACAAGGAATATTCCAATAATAAGTCAAGACAAGCACATATGAGGTTCTTTGGTTAAATTGGGCATTTAACTATAGGTGAAAATCCATTAAAAATAAAATTCAAACACTTAGAATATGTTCTGATATTTTAAACAATTATATAAAAGATTAAAAAAACACTTGGAACACCCAAAGGGGTGGAAATAATTGAGGTTAAAATCCTTTAATTACAAAGTAAGTCCCAACGGGAGTAATACATCACGTGTATAACAATTAGAAACAAATAACTCATTTTTAGAGAAACAAGATGAAAATTACAACATGTGGCACAATGAAAATATTTAAAAAGTAATAAAAAAGTTGTTAAATATATATAGAACACTTTTCTTATGGCAAGGACGCTTCACTCATCCGATATCAAGGTTTGATTTAGTCTGGTTTGGAAGAAATAGAAGAAAAAGGAATCCACCTTGAAAATAGAGAGAATGATATCACAGCAAAATAATGAAATAGATAAGAAGATAAAATGATTTAGGAACAATAAGAATCAATAGATTATAGATGCAGATCGAACATCTCTAACGACACTTGAATTTGACTTTTGATGAGGTAGATATCACCATGCCTAGTAAAGGGAGGAGGAGGAACCCACAAGAGAGTGGAGGAGCCTCACATGCCTTAATAAATCTAGTGACACTCCTAGAATTATTTTGAATCGGTTAAATAATTGATTCCCCATTGACCTCATTTAGCCAGGTCAATATGGATTGTCATGAAAAGCAATGACCGACACATACTACACTCATACCCACCTAAAGACATGCTATAAATGGTTCTTCACTAACTGTATTCTTATGAAAAAAGAAAACAAGTCGAGCCACCTTCAGCTAACCATTCTCAAGACACACAGCTTAGATGACCAAGATAATACAAACTAAACCACAATGCCTTCTTCCAAGGAATCTCACATTTACCACAAGCACATCACTGAATCCCATATGTGAATTCCAGTGATGTTGCCTAATCAGACAACCACCTAACCATTTAATCTATTGCACCTCATCATGAACAATGGTTTAAAATAGATTTTTCCCACTATAATCTCTACCCTTTAATCATCACCTCTAAGCCCTACAAAAAGTCTAGGATAATCCAAGATTCATTAAACTAGAGTCCATGGAAGTAACCTAAGGTATTCCATACTCCATGTTTACCAATGATTCATTGGTATGAGGCCAATACATCCAAATCATATCATTGACTGAGTACAAAATGAAATTCTCCTAGTAGTAATGTCATAGGAAATGGATGGTTTCCAAGAATCCATCTAAGGAATCCCTACATGAGAACCTCGGTATCAATTAGGACTAACCATGCCCCAATAAAAACCACACATCCAACATGCAACTCTGATAAAACATATTTATTGAAATAGAAGTAAATTCAAAACTTTTAGCTCGATGTATAACCGACACCTTCTTAGTGCATCAAGGATGAAATCAAGAAATGGAACATTATTGTCACTAATAAAGAGTACCCTAAGAGGATATCAAATATTACCAAAAATATTCAAGACAATTGTATCAAATCCAAGAAGATGATTTTGGTACAATTTCAAACCAACCATACCCAACTACTGGAATGAAGAACAATTGAACCATTACTGGTCATATTCTTTAGAAATGATATAGACTTCACCTTCTAACACATCATCATTACCCAACCATGATAATATTACAATCAAGATATGCTATGATTACTCAAGCATAACCACTAAAGTCCATCCTAACTATAAAAGGTTTGAATGTTTGTGTAAACTACCAACCATTCATTGTCATTATTCCTCACAACACTAAAAAAACATAAAACTCACTAGACATAAGGAAAACCAAGAGTAGCACTGACCATTTCAAGATGTTCCTCATAGGTTGTGTTCGTTCTACTTTGAAGGAAACACGTTACTGGTATTGACACGACACACCCTGCTTTAGGAGTATCCTATTCATCAAAATTAGAGATAAATTAAATGATCATAAGAATGTTAGGTTATATTCAACTTAAACACACACATGAAACTTATTGAGTCATGATAAAAAACATCATAAAATTTGGAATGAAATCCAAAACAAATATGACTGAAAAGTTAAAACACTTGATCCTATCCAAACACCATCCTGAGCATTGGGATGAATTTAATTTCTTTAATGCCCAATTCATTCTACTCCAGAGATGACCCAAGAATGTACTCAACAGCTCAAGGTTCAATGACTCTACTAAACTCAACCAGTTTTTTAAATCACTTATTAACTTGATGGGTACCATGTATATGACCGTACACTACCTTGAGCTTTCAGAATAAATTCAACACATCCTTAATACTATCTATAGGCTATCTTCCTTACGAATTTAAGCATCAAGTGGTCCGTACAAGAGATTTAATCCAGATTTGTATTTCCCTTTATGAAAATCAACCTAGATAACAATGTAAAAGTCATCCATCACTAAGATAGAAGATAGAGTCACATGACCTACTAAGTAGTTTACCATGTCCTAGGTATGTCTAACCTATTGAAACCAAGCATTACTTGATGATAAATCCCATAAAAAAAGTTAAGGATACCATGAACACCCATCCAAACAAGGGTATCATTTAGAATCTAGGAGTCCTAATAGGGACAATGACACCCGAACAGTACCATAAATTAAAAAAATCAAGAAATTTAGCAAGGAATTTAATCTCTAAGGGTCCTACATACCTCAGGATTTCCCCTTACAAAGCATAAGTGTCGACCCTATCACTAGTTCACAGTAAACAGATTTCACTAAGCTCTATGCCTATCATTTAATTCATTACTAAAAAGGAAAATTCTTATAGAAAACTCTTACATTTTGGTTCAATGGAGACTCAAAGAGATGTTTAAATTACCCTTACATGAGTTTTTAAACTAAAAATACCACATAAGGTTCTATTTTATGTCATTAAATTGATTCACATTCAATATTTAATTATTTAAAAGATTTAATCATAGCATAAAGTAAAAATTAGAAATCACTTGGTACCTAATTTAACTAACTCATCAAGGATAATAGGTAAAAATTATCAAAAACTCTCTTTAAACATTAATAATTTATTAACATCCACTCATAATTAGGAAATTTATCATACAAATTCTTTTTATTAGATAAGGTGACCTATGGGGGTCCCACTAAACTAGCCTGGGTTCATCGAAATGCAATCTAATAGCAGTTTCTTAATTATCAAAATTTCAAAACACCCATAGTCGGTTATCTCATATGAAACATTCCCCAAATAACCTACTTGGGTATTATTTTGTATTTTGTAAGTTAATCAGATTGATATCTGTTCCCGTGTGATAGATTCACAATCCTTTACAGAGTTAACCATCAATAGTTTAAATTTTAAAATTACCCTTAATGGGTTTTGCCTGATAAGATTAAATACCACAACCAACTTACTTCAGCCTAGTCATGTAAGATTTACTTCATAAATCAATTTGTTTCTTATAAAAATTAAACATATTTTACATTTATCACCATTTCAAAATATATTTTGGTAATATATAATGGTTCGATTATATGGGTTTCCATCTCCTAATCTATAAAGCACCCATAAACATTATAGATCATAGACTAGATCCCTTATAATGAAAACCAATTAACTTTAAAATTTGAACTTTAACAACATTTAATGTTTAGTAATGATGTTTAGATTTATATAAAAATCTCAAAAGATGGTTCGAATACACAGGTTACCTTTCCCAAATTTATAAGGTGCCCACACACCTTACAATTGAAAACTGGATCCTGTTAATGAAAACCAATATGTTTATCCCATGAAACCAATTATATATAAAAATCATAACAAGTCATGTTATCACATGTAGTAAACACAGAGGAACATGATAATAATCACAAAATAATGATACATAGGCAAGACATGCTAAATAATCATGCAACATGGCATATAATCACCTAATCAGGGTAACATATTAACATGATAAATAAATCACCCAAGCATGTTATATAAATAGAAATGTTAATGAAATACCTAAACAGGTACAAAAATAATCCTATCGGTAATATAACTGACATGGTATATAACATCCAAGATAATAATAAAATAAGGAATATCATCAAAATCAGTAGGCATCAAACAAATAAAACTACATGTATTGGTATATGCATGGAATGTGAATCTCTATGTGCCTATAATGATACATGTAATGATACTTCCATTCTATATTAGGATAAGGGAAAATATCATAAATCTCATAAATCAACAATAATAAGTAAGTACACCATTCACTCATGGTGAAATCATAATCAAATATAACATCGAACAACATGAACAATAATTCCCTCCCTAACCACTTAGAATTTCTCCCATGGGTGGGTTGATCACTCCTAAAAATGACTATTTACCAAGAAACGAAACATTCATAGTCTCATGTCTACCAGTCCAAAATAATAAGACAATGGAAAAAGTACCCTTTGATACCCCTTTTTAACATCCTGTCCTGACAGAACACTAAACCGGTAGCTGGACTGATCACTACATGTCCTCAAGTGTGCCTCCATGTATGCTAGAGGATGATGACTAGAAACGAGGGTCTAAGGAGGTGATATTGGGGAGACTATACCTTCATGATCAGAGTAGCATAGTGGTATATCAGAAAATAAATAACATACAAAAACAGAAGTAGTAAGAAATGAAATATAGAGAAACAAAATAATAATATAAACTAAATATAAAAGGCCAAAACCAAGGTACCAGAATTCTTGCATGTCAAGATTATGATACATAACTAAAATAGTAGACATACAGAAGGAATCATGATACAATGTAGTGAAAAAATAAAGAATAAAAATAAAATCCCCACGGGGTGAACTCCATGAGAATCCTGAGTTCTAGATCATCCCCTTGCTCATAAGTCCCAGGTACAAGCATAACATCAAAAGAAATAATCCACTGTCCTATGAGATGATCTCATCATAGGTACCCCGGTGTAATGGAGGACTTAGTTGGGTGTGACATAAAATCCAAATATTCCACCACCAATGATGTATACAGCTAAATACAATCCATGAATACAAGGTAAAGCAATGTTGAGGTGTTAAGTATTACAAATAAATGCTGAATAAATAAATACCATCCTACTCAGGTTCCAAAAGGACACCCAATAGCTCTTCCTAATCCAGCTCATGACCAAAATAAGTTCATGATCAGTAACTATATATATATAGTAATGATATATATAATGTTCATTTATATATTTCATTCAACTATACGGACTAAGTACGTGTGAACACATGTATCCATTCACCAGGAATACTAGGTGGTGGCTAGAATGGGTCATAAATAAGTCATCCATAACCAGTCTAAATGAGCCTATATTCTCTAACATAGGGTAAAATCCCTACATATCATAATGAGTTGAAGAATTCATGCTTATCACTCGAGATGGTGGTTGTGTCATCATGCCAACACCTGAAATAAGGGACATAGTGTGTCATGCCCACCATCCAAATAGAGTCAATAGTGTGAGATGTCATGATCAACACTTGATGCAAGGGAGCATGAATCTCTATGCCTAATAGAACACTTACCGTCACACAAAAACCATTATACATGGCATATTAATATTAATAATAAGTAATTACCACTTAATATAATACATAAACCCAATATATCCAATGGAATCACATTAATTAAAATTTACATGAGCCATGCTTATTCAAAAATAGAAAGAGGAGTGGTCAAACAACTCAATTCAATTCCATTTAATTTAAACCATTCAATTTAAATAAGTCACCTCATTTATCAAATCATGGATGTTTGTAATCAAGTATTTCCAACCCACTTAGAAGGTGGTTGGTCTTTGAAATAATTTATCATAAGGAAGGTCATATCCTATTATTCAATCCATTTAATAATATCATTTTAAACCATGTAATAATCATGCCATGTAAATAAAAATAACATAATGGTGTAAGAAAACACCAATTCTATAAGACCAATAAAAATTTAAATCACTAATATCAACATTAAATTTAGAATACATCACACCACATATGAGGGGTTTTATTATAAAACATGAAATTGTTAATAAATAATTCATTTAACACTTATGATTCTCACATTAAAGAAGAATAACTCATATTACTAAAAAGGATCATTTTAGAAAGACACCAAACATGGGAAATTAATTTCATGGATCAATGTAACACTTATAAGATGCCATTATCAATTAATAAACTATCTATAAGGTAAATTCCAAACATAAGTCTATCCAAGAACATAGGATGTGGTTTAGTTCAATTGGTAATTTACCAATAGGGGAAAATCTATTCACAATCCAGGATGAATTCTTATAATTCATTTTAGTCATTTAAAAAATTATATAAAAGATGAAAAAACAGTTGTCACACTCAAAGTGGGGAAAATAATTAAGGTTGACATCCTATAATAAAATAAAAAGGCCCAATAAGAGTAATACGTCATGTATATAGTAATTATGAATGAAGAAATAATTTTTAGGGTGTTTCATGTCAAATGGTGGCACATGGAACAACACAAATATTTATAAACCAATGTAAACTTGGATAAATAGATATAGGCCAAGTATGATTCACTCATTGAACATCAAGGTTTGATTTGATCCTATTTAGAAGAAATCTAAGAAATGAACATCCACCCTAAAAATATGGTGAATGAGATAACATAAATAGCACAATATATAGGAAGATAAAGTGGGATAATAAGTAATAGGAATCAAGAGATTATAGATGTGGATCCAATGTGACCAATGACGCTTGAATCAAACTTCAGATGAGGGAGATATCACCATGCCTCGAGGGCGTAGGAGGAGGAACCTACAGGAGAGAGGAGGAGCCTCATGTGGCTAGAGAAGATGGATATAGGGATGAAATTATGTTTTAGTGTCATGAATGGAATTCTAGTAATATCACCCTAAGAAACAGGGTCACACGGTTTGGCCAAACCGTGCAACAACTGTGTGGTCCTTCTACTTAAGAACCACAACCACATGGTTTTCTTATATGGTTTGACCAATATTGTGCCAACCCTATGCTAAATAGTACACTCATACTAACTAAGTGGAACTAAGAATGTAGTATAGGTGCACAATTTGGGAAAACAATGCACACCCTCTACTAAAAACTACAAAGCCTAACACAGTTTGAAAAATCGTGCCTGCTGCTGCTGGAGGGCTTCATAGTTTCCCCTAAGAGGCTACATAGTTAAATATAATTATGTAACTAAATCTTCATTTTTCCAAAATGTTTCCTTATGGATTTCAACTCACTCGAATACCAACACCCAGGCTACCTCTCATGCTTCAATCCATGCCTAATAAACAACATATCCAAGTGTTTCAAATCCCATAATTATGTTCAAAATTCCACTTTAAAGAACAAATTTTCCACCAAATGAAAAAAATTTAATTTCTCTTCGAATTATTACTTGGATCAAAACATGGGTTGTTACAATATCCATGAAAACCCACATGTGGGAAATAAATCTCTAGTCTTAATCCATAGATTGAGTAGAAGGCATCACATCCCATGGTCATCTACACTCATACGAGAATCACATACCCTTCTATGGAAGAATATCAATATATGAATTACAAACCACTTCCATGTTAAATAACTAATATTTGGGCATAGTGTCCCATCCCCATCGTTATCGAGGTCAATCAAGCATTTCATCCATCATCACAAGTATAACGGCTTAGATATAAAGAAACATTAAATTGGTAATAATGTCCATAATCACTACTATCATGATATCAATGGAATTATATCCCCATGATATGGGAATAGATTCCTTATCATATATATATATGAACTATGTGGAATAATATCCCTAATAATGAAAACTTGTAATAAGTAGACATAATTAACCCACTAATCTATCAAAAGTTCCATGGGAATACTTTCCCATTAACAAATCCAGACATCAAAAAATTCACAATGTGAAATTTCATATCAGCATATAAACAATTATTAATTGAGGTTATAATATCATATAATGCATTTCAAAAGATAACATGGTCAATCTCTACACACTCGACCTAATTCCATACCAGTTATTAAGGAAAACCCACCACATTACACTAATTAAAGGGAATAAACACTCACCCTAATTCTAATTTAACTAGACAAAGCTATAGAGAAACTAATAATCTCCAAATGGTCAAGCATCATGCTGCAAAATTTCAATTACAAGATACTCCCATTTGAAAAAAGATATAATGGAACCAACTAATTCCACAGTATCATTAAATAACTCAAGGAAGACCATCTAGGTTCATGATCATAATGGTCCTTTTCACTTAAATATAAGAGCATGTCCTTTAGTGACCATCTCACCAAGGCATATTAATAAAAGGACCCATTATGGCCCTAAAAATTCTTTTTATAGATCATTTAGTTCCAGGGAAACTAATTTAGACTAATTTTGTGTCAATCAAACATCAGTGATATGACCACATATCACATGTCACATGAAATGAGTGAAAACCATAGGGAATAGTTAGGGATGAAGTACCTCATTCTTGTGTAATATTCCTCATCAAAGAAATCTAGAAAAATCAACATTAATTGGAATATTTCTCAAAATATGACAAACCACCCAAAATCAACCATAAACATTAAATGATTGTGTAATAGAGAAGAATACCAAAAATAGGATTAATATGAGTTGTATCCTTACCCCTATAATTCCCCTAAAACATATAACTCTTTGATCTAAGCCCAAATGAAGAAGAACCAACTTAACGAGGGGAATAATGACAGAGAGAGAGCTGAGATGGAGGGGATATCAAACAGTTTTGGATCAAAACAGGGAAGTAAAACCCATTTAAAACATCACTTAACTAAGTAAAAATATCAATAAATTTAAATTTAAAAACACCAAGCATCCCCACAAAGACTTCAGTAGAAAGCCATTGGAATTATTATTAATTATCTGATGGCACAATTCAACTATAACAATAATCAAACATCTAGTGTGAAATATTATCTTGAGTATATATTCTCTAAAATGGGACCGTTTCCTCATTACATGATCTGGACCCCCTTAGGCTCCTCTAGTACTATAAAAATTCCAAAATACATGATTTTTAGTTGAAAATATATCTAAAATTTTCCTCTTAAATGGTAAGTGTGTTATAACCCACCCAACTTAGAGAAACTTTTCCTATAGATGTATAACTGAGTGTTATAGAGGATCAATGATCCTTTTTTATGATATCTCTATCCACTTCACCTTAATATTTGACTCTCACTCTAAACACTCCTCCTAGATATGACTATGTTTCCATTTAACTTGCACCAATGGAACTATCTAGTTGGAAACAGTCTTCTCACTCTGATCAATTATATTAATTTTCACTCCTAAAATGATGTATCCAAATCCCACTGGACCTCATCAATGTTAATCACATGATATATACTGATATGATATATCTTGAGTTGCGATAAATGGAACACATCATGCATAAAACAAATTTTTTTTGAAGTTATATTTGATGTTCCATGACACAGACAGACTCCAGGATCTTAAATAAACCCACAAACATTGTATCTAGTTTCCTTAGTCTCTGAATATGAGAATATCCCAAATAAGGAAACACTTTTAGAAATACCTATTCACCCACCTCAAACACTAGATGATGTCATATCTAGTCAACATATGACCTATACATACACTATGTGATCACTAATTAAATATTGATTAGATAAATATACTTTGATGTATCTCATATGAGATTTATCCAGATAATTAATAATTCACCAACCTCAACCTGAAATAAAGGTGATCGGCATGATCAACCATATATGGAGTAAAAAGGACCAATCTAAATCAATGATTGATAATTATAATTAAAGATAAAATCATCTATGGCCATATTTCTCTATCATGATATGCCAAAATCGAGAACACATGCACTTATAATATCCTTCAAAATCATGATAGTATGTTTAGACTTCCCATTGGTTTGAGGATGGTATTCTATGCTCAAAATTTACCTAAGTATCTACCTCTTTTAGTAAACCCTACTAGAATAATGATGTGAAATAGGAATCTCTGTCTGAAATGATAATATGAGGTATATGATAAAGATAAATTATCTCACATACATATAACCTACCAAGATCATCGATTGAATATGTATCCCTAATCAGTAGCAAGTTTACAACCTTTTTTAACCTTTCCACAATAACCCAAAATGCATCACTACCATGGGGAATACTTGACAACCCCATTATAATATACATGGTTATATGATCCCACTTCTACTCTAGAATGGTTAGTGTATATATAAGACATGAGGCTTGTTGTTCTCAAACTTTACCCAATGATATGTAATCCATAATGAAATAAACCCCTATATGTCATTTTTTATATTGAGAAACCAGTATTATAAGAAATTATCATGATACATCTTGGTAAGACCTCGGTGAATAACCCATCTCAAGGCTTGTGAATCCCACATCATTTCCTCATGCATGCTGATATGGAACGTAATTTGAGTTCAGGCATAAAAAGACTCATTAGAATCGAGGGACCAATCAAGTGGAATCTCCCCTCCATATATATGGTTCCTTATATCCAGGCAATATAAGTTCAATAACTATCATTTACTGCCTCTAGGATAGAGGATTCCATACTTAGAGAAGTCAGGGTCACTCTGTCATGATACTTATAGACATCAAGACATATCTTAGTGAATAGTGTTAAAATCTATCACTCACTACTATACAATTACACATGAGCCTATATAACTAGTTTAATAAGAGCAATATTCCCCTTATTAGGGGTATAAAACATCTTGAATGGATCCCAACTACCCATATCCAAAGCACTGAATGCCACTATTAACTTTAGATCTCGATTCATGTAATTTATAATTTGGCCTCAACTACCTATATCCATAACAAATAATATGCCCATATTACATCAAAATAGATCCCAAACTAATGCTTGATGCATCACATTATCATGTTAAATCCCTATCTAGTTTTGTTAAAGTCAAAAATGGAATAGAATTAAACTTTCACTTCAACTTATAGAAGGATATCTCAAAAAATTATAATGATAGTAATTTATCCCCATAACGGGAAGGGATATTATCAGTGATGTTAGTTGGGAAACTTTTTAAATGAATTTCTTATAAAATCCTTAAAAAACCTAGGAAGATAAAAATCTCCATAATATTATTGGGACCCTCCCAAGAAACCATCTCCAAAACCTTCATAGGGTCCAATAATATGAATTCTTGAAACATCACATTCCCTAAGAATTAGTCCTCACTATTCAAGAAATAACACATTATTAGCTTGACATAAAATTGATTATCACAAAGTTCACTTAGAACGATCTCTTGATGCTGAGAAAAGTTCTTCCTTAACTGATATTACATTAAAATTCCATTAATGGAGACCACTATAGAATTATCCAATTATGGATGGTAGAACCTATTCATCAGGACCAAAAACATGGATGAATCATTCTTTAATCCGAATGAAATCACAAAATACCTACACAAGCTATACTTACTCTTAATAGAAGCATAAGGAACATCATGATGCTTCAATATCTTTTTATGATCGACTGATCTCAAATAAATATTGGAGAACCACTTTTCAAATGCCATCTTGTCAAAAAAATTATCAAAATTTGGAAGATGATACCGGTTTATGAACATCATTGCGTTCAACCTTAGGTAATACACACATATATGTAAAAAAGTCATCAACCATCTTAGTGAAACATATATGAGAACCTCAAGGGGATATTCTCAAGTGAATAAATCCCTTAACCTTAACATCCTCTATAACACCCCAAAAATTTAGTTTAAAATAATATTATGCTCGATAACTTTCTTAACTTATAACACTGAGTTTTAACTGAACAAAAATACACAATAAAAATATTATTATGTCATTATTATAACCTAAACATTAAATTGGAGATATTAATAGGAATAACCACATTCTAAAAAATATTTATAATGGTTTTATATATTATAAATGAATTTATTTATTTACAATAAATATATACTCTATTTTCAGTAAATTCATTTGATGCATTAAAAAAAATGTTTTCTTAAAAAATGGTTTTAAAAAATTTTATGCATATAAATTATACATAATTTCTATTTTTTTAGAAATAATATTTAAAGAAATTAATATCATTTTTGAAATCATAATTTTAATAATATCTTAGGGTGGATTATTATGATTTTTTCTAAAAAGGTTTATTTTTCAGTGAATGGTGAAAAATACATCTTTGTAAAACTATTTTTTATTTTCTTATAATCAAGTATTTTAAATATAATATCCTGGTTTTTAAGAACACTTTGTTCAATATCATATATAACATGTAACACCAAGCCTAAACAGACAATAAAATATTATTATTTAATTATAACTATTATACATGAGCTATTGAGTTTATGGGTTTGAATATGAATAAACCCATTAGAAAATATACGTTAATTTTATAAAAAATATAAATTTATTGATTAATGCTCAAGAAATAAACACTCAATTTATTAAAGTAATTTTCTTTTTCAAAAATACATTTTCTTAAAAAATGATTTTTATATCTTTTGGTGTGAAAATAATATAATTAATTATTTTCAACTTTAAAAAAATTTATTTTATGAAATTAGATTCATTTTTTAAATCATTATATGAATATTTTTTAGATTGAATTTTTGGGAATTTTTTCAAAAGAATGATTTTTCAACGAATAGTGAAAAATACTGTTTTTATTGAAAACTATATTTTTGTTTCAAGAAATTACAAATATACATTTTTTAAAATGTTTGAAAAGGAAAATTTGTTCAATTTCATTATAAATAATCAAAATATGGTATTTTTAATTAATATTTAAACTTTAATTTGTTATAAAAACATTTTTAAACAAAAAATGCATTTCCTGAAAAATTGTTTTTCATTGAATTTTTTATTTTAATCTTAAATTAATTTCTTTAAATATTTGAAAAATAATATTGAAAAATGGATTCCATTTTTAGAATCATTTTTTAATATTTTGGTAAATATATCTTTTTTGTTATTGGTCATTATGAGTAGTAATCATGGTAAATAATCGTCACTACGGCAAGGGTAATTTAGGCAATTTAGGTTAGAAATAATATAATAAGGACTAAAAAATGACTATAACACTTGATTTAATTTTATTTGATTAGTATATAACATCTGTAAATATGAAATTTTTTAATATATTAACTTTTATATACATTTTTCATGGTTTTGACCATTATAATATTTTATGTAAAGAAATGTAAATAATATCATCCAATTTGTTTTAATAACTTTAAATTTTTGAGATCGGGATAAATACAAATTATGTTTAGTTATACATATTAATTTTAAATATAATTATTATTTTTATTATGGTAATTTATTTACAATTTTTTTAATGAAACTATTACCTTAAATTCTTATATAACAGTGAGATAACTTTTTTTAATTTATAGAAAAATAAAATAAATGATTTTAAAAATACTAAAAGTAATATAATTTGACAGAATTTTATAATTCCATGTATTTTTTAGATAAATGTCACTGGTTAATAATGTTTGAAATTATTATATTTGAATTCCCTCTTTTTCATGATGTATTTAATCTCAAATTAAATGAATAGTGTTAAAAACGACATTAATGATATTTTATGATAAATAATGTTTTATTGAATGATTTAAAATTCATAAAAATATTATATTCATAAAAATGAATTGGATATTATTTTAGACATAAACCAAGGTCCCTTTATGGGTCTTTATTAATTTTATAATAAAATTAGTAACCCTTAAAGTGTAGAACACCTTAATATTATGGTAATTGTCAAAGGGGTTAATGTAGGGGGGGGGGGGGTAAAACTAAAAATAAGGCTGAAAACATACCCAAAACTTATCCAAATTTTATTATATAAGATTATTTAAACTTATAATAATATTTAATTCTAAATATATTAATTTTGAGCCATTTATTAATTAAAAAAAATTATATAAATTTAATACTTTAAGAAATTACAAGAAGGCCCATCCCCTCAATTATAAAAGGCTGCCTCTCCATTCTCTTCATTATAGAACATTGAGCCATATATCTAGGAAAAAATCTGAAATTTACTCTTATAAAAATCCCTAAACACGTTATAGAGGTTCTTAAAGTTCCAAAATACCATCCTTAGGACCCTTGATAATATATCTAAAGGAAGTATACCAAAGAAGAGGTAATCTTTTTTACCGACTCGTTCAGGCTTATTTCTTATTTTGATTCCTATTAATGTGTTTTGTACATAAAAAATAATAAATATTTTATAATAATTGTAATTATACGTTATTATTATTATTTTAAAACCATATTCCATCTATTTTTCATCCTATAAAAAGAAAAAACATCCCTCATGCATACGTACGACTTACCATCTGCATGTAGCGGTGTAATTTATTTTCACCACCACTTTACATGGATGGTTATAAATAAGGAACAAATGAGTATAAATGATATTTATTACATAATTTTTTTTTCTCTAACTACAATATCATATATTCCTTTTTACATTTCAATCCATTAGAAAATGATAACGTTTCCCGTGTGTACATGTGGACTACGACCTCCACTAAGTGAGGTGATCTATTTTTCATTTTCACTTTACATGGATGGTGGTAATGATTTATTTAATGACTATATATTATATATATGATATAATAATGAATATTTAAATATTAATTATTATTTAACTTTCTTTCATTCCATCATTCAACTTGTGAAAATAATGTTAATGCGTACATATGACCTACCATCTCAATGAATGGTTGAATTCAATTTTCTATCTATATGTTTTATAGATGACTATATATATCTATATATTGAATATATATTATATTTATATAGTTAATATAATTTTTATATTATGTTAACATAATATAAATATGATTAATGTAACTACTGAATCAAAACATACATGAAAAATGAAGTAGTTAATACTAGAAAAATGATAACAATAAAATATTGTTAACCAATGAGTGATAAAATTATATAAATGGATCATATATATGATATTATATATATTTATATGGCTATTTAATGGAATTATAATAAATCTTAATTTATTATATAATAGTTTAAAGAACTTTCAACTAAAAGGAAACATAAGGAAAGGTATTTTATCTAAATTTACACTCCATTTAGACATATTTTGTATTATGCAGCTATTTATTTTATGTGGTGTATACAATTAACCCTTGATTTATTTTTAAAAAATATACATATATATACTTTCATGATCATTAATGATTCATTTCAAGGTACTCTTTCAAAAGGAATGTTTAAATGAAAATTTGATCTTATTTCTCTTTTTAATCGGGTATATTTTTCTTCTATATCTATATTTTTCAAAATGGTTTTAGAAAAGAAAATTTTATGATTAAAATGAAATATTAAGGAAATTATAAATTATATTTCAATATTTTTCATTATTTAAAAGGAATAATCTTATTTTATTACCTGGAAGGGTCATTTTCAACCTTTTTATAAAAATTCAAAAAGAATGTTTTCTTGTTATATATATGGTGTTAATAGAATTTCCCACTACCATAATTTATTTAGACCCTTTAGATACTTCTATAAATTTTAAATTATTTATAAAGAATTTTTTTAATGATAACTTATTCTAAATGATTAATTTCTAATTTCATATGTTCTTTAAAAGAGTTGATTCTACATCAAAATCTACTTTTTGATGGTCATCTCTCATCTCTTAATTAATCTCATGGATATTAAATTTATATTGAAAAATTAACTTTTTTATGATTATTCAAAATTAAATTTACATTAAATATTCATCATATATATGATTATTTTTTAAACCATATACCATTTATACATATAAAATTTTACTATGAAAGTTATTTTAATGACTAGGGAAATATTGATATTCTGTATTATTTACTCAATAAATATATTTTTTGATAAGTCAAATTTTTCATGAATTAAATAAATCATTAGATATATAAGTAATATATTATAAATGTAGTGGTGTGTGGGGCGTAAAATTATATTATTCATCGATGCATTGATAGGTCTAATGAGATAAAGAAGTTTGATAAATTAAACAGGCCTTTACCCATAGTTTTAAACTCTCTTGGAGAAAGGTCATTATGATAGAGATATCATGATATTTGAGATAATGAAATAAAATAATATGAATTTCATTCATTTAAAATTCAGTTATTATTATCCATATTATTATCACATTGATATTATTTATGGATTCATTTCATGCCCAATTTATTGAATAAATTACGTGTGTTTGTAGTTATTTATCTTTCCATATTGATTATGACTTATTTACTCATGATAATATCCACCATATATAACCCTTACTAAGTTTATTAGATCAAATTATTTTATTTACTTTCCTTAGTTTTTTAAGAATAAGTCTTTGATTGTGTTTCAAGGATTTAAAATGTTTAATTTGTTTCTGTTTATATTTTATTCCCAATGGAAAATTGGTATCATGTATGTGTCTGGTTCTCAAAGACTACTAAGATGATTGATCCCTTAGGATTAAATCCCTAAAATATATGATAATATAAAAGAATATACACCAATTCAATGTTACTAGAGTTGTATTTTTTATAGTCGATATCATAGATGATTTTGTAGAAACCTTGTGAACTAGATTTTAAATAAATATAACTAACATGAGAATTATGAAAATTCCATATAGTATTTGAAAAATTTTACCATTAGAGGGATTTTTATTTTTTGGCTCAATATTCATGATGATTATGATCTAACTTATTGTGTGCCATTATTTAGTAATGATTCCTAATGGAATAATAAGAATCAATACCCATGGTTAATGTTAGGATTTCCCTAACAAGAAAGACAATATAGTTGTTGTTGGAGTTGAGAAGATCATGACCATATTAGGACATTTCACCTAGGTTATGTAAAATAACCTTTCACATATTGAAATAAATATTGTTTTATGACATGATACACCTGTATTAGATCATTTTATGTGACACAATCCTCAATCTATTAGTGGTACTACTAATCCAGTGGTTTCTAAACAATGGATCAAGTCTCTCAAAAAGATATTTATCTCTTTGGGATATAATGAAAGTGAAATGTGTATACCTATAGTGTATTTTTTTATTAGAGATGCTGATAAAAAGGGGTCATTATTCCAGAATACTAAGGATGAATAAGAAATAAAACACATGGAGTGGAGAGTTTTTAATGTAATATTATTTGATAAATATTTCCCTCACATGAAATGATTTGAAATGAATTAAAACTTCCCCATATTAAATAAAAAGGAGTAAGAAAGTGTTTTAGTGTATCAGTATACCTTTACAAGACTAGCTATGGATTATAGGGAATATAGACATAATCTAGAGAGGATTATTGACCATTTCTTTAAAGTAATTTAGTGAGAACTATAATGGGAACTAATTTGTCAACCTTTTTCATCATATGTTGAAATAGTATTATGTGTCATGAAAATAGAGAAGGAATTTTCTATATCCTATATATTCAATGGAAATTATGATAAGAATAAGTTGGATAATAACCATGATAAAGGTAATTCATCAAAAAAGAAGTAGGGAGTAAATAAATTCCCATAATGTGAAAATTTTGTAAGGAAACATATTGGAAAATTCGTAAAGGGCATGTGATTTTGTTTCAAGTGTGGAGATATGGGTCATATGGCTAATAAATGAATAGGGAAGAAATAAATCAATGATGTATAGCGATGAAAATATAGATAAATGGGTAGTTATTATTACTAAATCCCCATGTGTCAAGGAAAAATACCATAGTTGGGGATGAGGGGATAAAGTCATGTTTTTTCAGTCACTACAACTGAGGATTAAGTTTTATATGATATAGATATGGGTAATTTAATCATATAATCAAATTTAGAAAATAATTTATTTGATTTTGGATATTCACACTCATTTAAATCTTTTACATTTTCTAATCAAATTATATATTTCACTAGCATATTAATTAGGGAGTTTTCAGTCAAAAATCATAGTGGAAATATCACCATAACATGGATGTGTTAGTCCTTTACCATTATAAAACATAAAATTAATTAATTTATATATGTGATCATTATACCTATGGTTAAATTTGATATAATCCTAGGTAAGTTTTGTATTTCTAATTTCAATGAAAAACTTTATTACAAGGATAAGGAAATTATGATTCATAATCAGGATATATAATTTTTTATCCTTAGAGGGGAGACTTCAGCATCATATTCATGTTAATATCTTCCCATAATAGCTCTTACGAACAAGTTTCTTGGGAATGATGAACAAACATAATCTATGGATGTAAAAGGTGATCGTCAAATTTATAAAGTATATATTGTACATGAATAAATTGATGCATTTATTGAGATATTACATAGACATTCACCAGAGTGCGTAGTTATTTTTTTCTATTAATTTAATCCATGATGTAAGACCTATATCAAAAAATAATTATAGAATGGACACTGTGAAATTAGTAGAGTTAATAAAACAACTAGGTATTTATTTGGTAAGTTATTTATATGACCAAGTGTTTTCCTTGGGTTTCCACAGTTCTATTCATTAAGAAGAAAGATAGATCTATGAGTATAGTCATTTATTATAGGGAAATAAATGCAATTATGATAAAGAAAAAGTATCCCCTTCCTTGAATTTATGTCTTATTCAATCAAATTAATGGACATCAGGTTTTTTCAAATATTTACCTTTATTCTCTATATCATTAATTATGAGTAAAGAAAGAAGATTTTCTAATTAAATCATTTTAAACATGCTATGGACATTACGATTTTTCATTAATTACATGTATATTAACTAATTAACCCTCTTTTTTTATTGATCTAATGAATAATGTTTTCAAATAATATCTTAATAGTTTTTTGTGGTATTTATTGATGATAACTTGGTGTACTATGTAATCTATAAGGAACATGAGAATCAATTTTGGATCTTTATTAAGACTCTTAGAAGAAAATATTTATATGGAAAATTTAGAAAGTTTGAATTATGGCTTAAAAAAGTTTATTTTGTTGGATATATTGTCTCTAAGGATGGAATTTCATTTTATCCTATAAATGAAAAGGTAGTCAAGTAATTACCTATACTAGGAAACTTAACTAAAGCGTATAGATTCATTAGTTTTGTATGTTACTATCAATGATTTGTTAAATATTATTCATGATTGGCTAACTTTTTAACCAAGATTATACCTAAATGGGTTATGTTTTTGTGGATAATGTAATGTGAGGAAAGCTTTGAATAATTATGTAGGACATTTTTTAGTGCTATGATTTTTACTCTACCAGCAGTAAATAATGGATATTAAATATACAATGATGTATCAAAGAAGGGAATTGGTTGTATCCTTATACAGAATGATAAAGTTATTGAATATGAATCAAGGTAGTAAAAGAGTAATAAAAAACTATCCAAATCACAATATTGAGTTGGTATCAAGAATATTTTCTTTGACGATATCGAAACATTATCTCTGTGGTAAAAGATGTGAGATATACACAAACCATAAGAGCCTAAAATACATCTTCTTATTGAAGGATCTCAATATGACAGAAAGGATATGGATCAAGATACTCAAGGATTATAATTTATCAAAACACTACCACCCAAGGAAGGAAAATAAGGGTGAATATTCATTAATAAAAAAAGATCATGGTGTTCTGGACAAAATGATGATTGGGAGAGATACTATGTTTAGGTATTTAGTAAATATGTACATGGAAATTATTCAGGAAGGGGAAACATCACTCATTTTTAAAATTATTGACGTACCATATTTATTGAAAAAGATATAAATTTCTCATCTTGATGATGAAATTTTTCAAAAGAAAATTTTGTCCATGAATGAAGAGAAATTGGAAAACATCATATATGAATATGGTCATCTGAAATTTGTATAGAGGATATGCGTTTTATCTATACCTAAAAAATGGGATTTATTATATGATTCTCATATCTTGAATTTCACTATACACCCTTAAAGAACCAATATGTATTGTTATTTGGAGCAACATTTTTGGTGCAGAAAATATGATGTGAGAAATTACTGATTTCTATCTAGATAGTTGGTTTTTATAAAATTGAAGGTTGAGATAAAAAATCATAGAATATATATCCAACCTCCACCTATTCTCATGTGGAAATTGGATGATATTATTAGATACTTTTTCACTGGATTACCAAATACACCTAGAAATAATGATACAACATGTGTTATTATTGTTCACCTTACCAAATCTAAAAATTTTATATCTATAAGAGAATATTAACCTCATTATCACCTTGAAAGACTCTATATTAAATAATTTTTATTCCTTAATGGTTCACCTATTTAAATTGTATATTATCATTATCCATGATATAAAATTAAATTATGGAAAAGTATTTAGAATCCTCAGGATACTAAGCTTTGTTTGAGCACTGTATAACACCCTCAAACTGATGGAAATTCCTAAATTACTTTTAAAACTTTAGAAGGAATTTTTATCTCATACTCACATGAATATCATGGTATGTGGGATCAATATTTATCTTTGGTGGAGTTTTCCAATAATAACAGTTTCCATTCAAGTATTAAAATAGCACAATATGGGTCATTATATGGCAAGAAATGTAACGCCCCGACCCTAATTACCTAGAGTCGGTGCATTATTACATAACATTGGCATGATTATGAGAAAGATCAAGTCTCGAAAGACCGATTAGTTTAGTAGCCTTGGAATAACTAGATACATCCATAAATTTTTACATTACATCATAAAAAAAACATCTTGTCTTCATATCCCCTCATACTATCCCTGCAGGTCATTCATAAATTACTTCTTCATAATCCTGGGAAAAATAAAACATTGAAAGGGGTGAGCTCGGATGCTCAGTAAGGATAACATTATAGCAGAAGCTTTCATAAATAAGCATAAACACTTAAGGCAATTTATAACTAAAACAAAAGCCTTTTAAATTTAAACTCAGCATAAAATGGCGAAGGTAAAATGAAATAATGCCATTTACTTACTCACATGGACATTCTACTAGTCGAATGATCACATGCAATATCAATAACCACTTTCATAATGATGTAATGCATAATTACAGACTATCATAACCACATAGCCAAGGCCTCGTGCCAAGACTACAAATAAGATTTTGCCAAGGCCTTGTGCCAAGACACTAGTTTGTCTCATGAGACCTACCGATGCATCGAGGAGCTATAGCGGGCTCCACCCGTCACTTATTAAGTCCAATGCATTCCTCATATGAATAGGTTTAAACATAACATAAACATTCGTATTAAAAACTAGCATACGAAATGTCAATACTTTTACCACAAACCATGAATGGTATAAAAATAGCACATCCACAGTCAAACATAACTCATTCGATACAATATGGAAGATTGTATTGTATCACATTAACCTCAATCAAGAGTAATGAAGGATGTTGACATAGATGAAAATAATCATCAAAACTATTTGATAGAAATATCCCCCTTTTCTTGAAAACATTTAAAAGTCACACTATTTGTCAAGAAGCCATTTAAAAGTAGATTTTTGAATCAAAGTGTCCCATACCACTTTGAAACTTTTTAAAAGGAGTTTTAATTTCTAAAACTTTAATGTCCATATAAATAAATCCTTAAAACCATTTTTAAAACATGGACATTAATGAGCAAGATTTAGAAGAATAAGTATTTAAAACATTTAAAAATGGTATTTTGGTTAGAGATTCTAACCAAAAGAGACACTTGAATACAAATAATTGTGGTAATCAAAACTTTGTAATATCATGAGAATAAAGGGATTCATGATATACTATGTCAAAGTACGTTATATACACCACATAAAAGTGATTTGGTGTATATCAACAAAGAAGTCTCAATGGAATGTAAATTGAGATGAAATCTCTTGTAAAGGTTGTATCCTTAGGTTAAGGATAAATCAATGACATAATTATGTGTGAAAAATATAAATACACTAAATATGATTGGATATTCAGTGTAAAACAATCAAAGGACATTCACACATATTCTTGTAAAAACAATACCAACAAATTGGATGTTTAACTCAACAAATGGAGAATGAGTTAAATTACTCTTATCAAATTCATATCAATGACTTGAGAATTACCAATGGAGTGATTATGTGCATCAAACTTATATCCACAGGAAGGGGAGTGGAAATTATGACATAATCAAATGAATAGTGATTCCACACATAATCTTGGGGTAATATAATCAATGAAATATGTGTAAAGCCAAATGAGTGGAAATTGAAATCTCAAATTCCCTTATCGATTAGGTAACTTTCGAAACATACACCCATGAAAGAAGTATCATACCGTGATGATGTAAATACCCATAAATTAAAGTATATTACACAATGAATACAATCATGGGCAGTACACATACACCACATGCAATAATTAAGTGGTGAACAATAGAATTCTCACGAAATTAAAAGTGAGATTAGAAAATCCCTTACTTTGTACTTTTTCCTTGGTCGATGGTAGGTTTACCTCCTGTATAATGGTGAAATAATTGTTATTGAATAATACAAGAATCATTTACTTTAATATGATATCATATATGATCTTTTAACATTGATTTGTTAATAATATCTTAGTATTAACGCCGTTTCGGGTGTTAACTTACTCATTTTCTTTTATATGTTTTGTTACATAAGTCATGTTTGTTGTATATTATTCATATCCAGAATGATATCAAGTCCATAAACATAATTTTTAAATCATTAAATGATAATTATACTTGAATGGATACGATGGAGAATGAATCTCATCGCGTTCGTGGAGACGGTAGTCCGTACGTACGCACGAACGCTACTTCCATTTAATTTTTTATTTTAAAAGAATCGAATCCAAATGATACATATGTATATTAATATTCCAGTATAATATAATATTTTATATATGTTACTTAAGTTCATTAACACCATCCTTTATACGTTCCATGTGTGGTATGAACGAGTCATATCATTTTAAGGGGGCGGTAGTCCGCACTTCCTCAAATGAAATTATCGTATGTATATACAACATGAAACGAATAATGGTATGAAATAAAATGGAATTACAGAAGCTTATATATAAAATATATATCATTAATATCATATTTAATTATAGTTCCATCATAATGGCCACCATGAGAGGCGGTAAGATGTTTTTGAACAATCATCGTTTCGTGAGGCGTTAGTTTGCCATCCACAGAAACATTATGTTCATCATCCATTAGATGGAGTTGTGTGTATGTGTAGTTTGAATACTTCTTATAACAACATCCTAGTATATTGAGGATACTGGTGTTGTTACAAAATAAGGGAAATAAAAAGAGTTTGGGGGTTGAAGAAGCAAAATAAATGAAAATAATTTAAGAGAAATCGTTACCTTTAATTTAGGTAACTCACTTTGGTTGGAACCAAAGGACTTGTTGAAATGCTTTCTGCCTAAGGGGAAGCTTCAAGGAGGAGGAGAGGGATGTGGGGAGCTTATTTGGTCAGAGTTTGGATGAGCCAAGTGGCTTGAGAGGTGTGAGTAAATGAGAAGGAGGAGTGCCCTTTTATAAGAGGGGTGAGGGGCACCTTTGGAAAAGCTAGAAATATTAATTTATAATAAATTCATATTCGGTTTCCAAAGGCTCCAAAGTTGACTATTAAAAGTATGAGGTGAGGATAGGTCGAAAAAAACTCATCCAATAGAATTTAGACAGGTTTGGGTACTTATATTAACCTTATCTTTAAGTATTAACTCTAAGTTAATTAGTTTCACTTTTACAATGTCTCTTTGTATTTTTATATAATATGGTTAATAAACTTACTATATACATCAAAGCGACCCACAAGTGGTCCATTAATGATGAACCTATCCTGATATAAGTCTTTTGGCCGAACCTTAGATTTTTAGGAATTTAATATCAATTAATAATATAATATTTGTTTTAAGAACTCTTTTATGTCAATTTTGACACTATTCAATAGTTGATTTTTGTGAAACTCATAACAGATTGATTACTTCGAACAAAGTCAATTAAATCAATCCTAATATATCATATTATCCTAGAAAATTAGTTTAATTCATTAAAAGTTTCATATTATATTTATTTGGGTATTTATAATATCACTTATTTTAATTTTTCACTATTATAGTAATTACTGCATCATCATTGTGTCATAAATAAAATAGATTATTTAATGTCTAAAAATTATAAATAAAATATCATTATGTAGGAAATCTTTTTAGATTTCTAATGAATATTTATAATCGAAAATCCAACATGTATAACCCTATGTAAAAATTGTTCTTCTAAAAGATGTAAGCTTATGCCATTTTTATTTTTATTTTAGCTTTATTAATATAATGTGTCATTATCACTTACAAGTGGATCCATGGGGTCCCAAAATAGACCCAAAGATGCCCATGGTCGACCATGTATCAATAAATAGGGTTAAGACACGTTTTAGGGTAATTTAGTATTATTATAATATTATTGTTTTAACCCTTATTTACCGGATTTACCCTTAACCATGGTAAATAAAATATTTACCGTAGTAATTATTCAAAATATCTAAAAATAAAAGTTACCTCTTTAAACAATTTGGACATCCTGATTCCAAATATGGAATCCATTTTTCTAAATTCAAAACACAGAAGTGGCAGAAATTAATTTAAAATTAATTCCCGCTGTCAAAACAAAAAGCGTGTTTTTAAGAGATAATAACTATCAAAAGATTGACACTTGTTTATGTTCGGTTTAATTGTAAAATTAAGTCCAATGACCAACATTATATTAAATGGTAAAAATATATTCTAAATATACTTTAAAACCACTCAAATTCACAATTTATCACTATTAATTATTTTGATTAAAAAAGTTGTTTTTAATTAAAATTTAGTAATTTTCACTATTCATCAAAATATGAAAGTTATCCGAAAAGTACCAAAATTTCACCTTAGGCTAAATTCGATATTCTGAATCCAAAAATTAAGTCCATTTTGAAATATAAAATATATATAATTTCAAAAAGTAGGTATTAATATTCATAACGGCTAGTTTGATTGGTTGTGGTGTGTTAAAATCTCGAAGTTGCGTACAATGCACGTCATTGCATTATTCGAAAGGAAACATACCGAGGAAGCTTGGGGTGTTACATTCTCCCCTCCTTCAATAAATTGCGTCCTCGCAATTTTTAAAATTTTGCTTGGGAATATAATGGAAAGTCCCACATCGGAAAAAGAGTCAATAAAACTATCACTTTAAAAGAAAGAAAGAGAGGTATAGGGGTCATCCAAGATAACCCATACTAGGATTCCATGTAAGAAAACATGGATATGGATGATAAACTAAGTGTCAAGTTCTGATGGAGAGGGATAGAAATCATGATTAGGAGAAAGTTAACAGTGAGAAAACCACAAACTTGTGTTGGGACAAATGACCATTAGTCTCCTAGTTTGGAAAGTAAACGGACAACATTTGTTTTTTTAAAGTTACATTACATAAGGAAGAGGAATTCATTTATGATATTGACTAAGAACATTATGAGATATACTTACATTTTAAGTAGATTTTCATTCTTTAATAAATTTCCACCACTAACTCTTTTTTTTAAACGACGAGTATTCAAGAAGACTTGGTCACACTGGAAGAGATAGAATAAACTTCTATAGAATCACATGATCCATGAAGGATAAACCATATATTTACATTGTCTTTGAAGATTAATCAAAACCAAAATGGTCAGTGAATGATCTAATGATCCCCCAAAAGGATATTCATTGAGATAAATATGCACTAATCTTAATTTCTAAAATTAAACCAACAATACCCCAAAGTTAAATAGATACCATTCAATAACCAATTGTCCTTAAAATCCTTTAATATAATCCAAACTAATATTGAAACCCAAAACATGGAAGAATTTTATTATGTAGTCTCCCATGTTAAATTGTATCTCCAAATGACATCAGATACTCTTAAAGTCACATACTCAAAAGTAATTAACCTAATCACATATTCTCTATTATAGGTTAATCATTTCCATAAATAACCCAAATCACTATAAATCCACAATAAAAACCTAGATAAAAATCTATCATTACTCCACAAATGAAACCCCATAGTATTCTATTTTCCTTGGGCATATAGTGTTCCCAACAAAGCGAACATCTTCCAAAATAATATTTATCACTTAATCACCAAATCATTTTCCTATACCAAGGGTATTCTTTTGATATGAAATAAGAACCCAAATCAACTTATTATTGATCAATAAAATCATTTAACTAAAAAAAGTCACACTAACCAGGGACTTCACGTAGTCCAGTGGTAGGCGATAAATCCCAATCGCACTTTGGTTGTGGGTTCGATTCCCATAGCTTTGTTCGACGCGACGGGTTGTCACACGGTCTACGTGTTGTCCTTTTTCAAAAACTATATTTTATAATATTGCCAAAATGAGATAAATTCCTCAAAATACTATATCATAAATTTAACCACAAATGTTATATCATACCTTGAATCTTCATCCCAAATTAGAATAACTTATAATTCTCTCAAACCCCAATGATCATATAAATCCAAATGGTTATTTATACCTATATCCACAAGAGAAGAGACAATTCTTCATCAAATATCATTCTCACATGGAAAACTGTGGGGTTACAAATACAAGAGAAAATTATTCCATAGTAAACCCATCAACAAGGAGTGCTAATACTTTTTAAACATTTCTCCAACCATTTATTCCCACATAGCTTCTTCTTTGACCAAGAAAATATCCTATAGAATAGGACATTCACTCGGGTAATGGCCAGGTCCCCTACATTTACGGCAAATAACTGTAAATGGACTCTTGGGACCATTTTTATCTTCTTCCATAGTACTCTTCATTTTTCTTCGGCAATTCTTTACTTTATGTCCTTCCTTCCCGCACGTAAAACATTTCATTGTCCCATTGAGACACTTTCCTGGGTGTCTCTTTCCACATTTCCTGCATGATGAAAATTGAGGGTTCTTTTCTCCATGGTCTCCATTGCTGGAGCTCTTATCATTTATCACCTTTCTCTTCCTTGTTGAGTCTGGGAGTTGGTTAATATATATGTTGTTGATCATATTTTTGGAAAACTGATTTGGCATAAAGACGATATCTTTTACACCTATCAACATTCCATTTTGTTGCTCATTTCCACCACCGTTCCCATCTTGTACATAATTCTCAAAGTCACTATGACTTCCTTGGAATCCAGCCATTGACTAAAACCATAAAGCATTGTGTGAGTAATAGTAGTCGTAAAATCATTTAGAGATTAAAATGTCACCATATTCTCAATTTGAAACATATTAGGATTAACCAAGGTCATTTACTCTCATCTTATATATATATTACTTAAATTGGTTTGTAAAGAAAATGTAAATTATCCTAAGCATATCCCCCGAGAGTGTCGTAACCAAGAGTGCAGCAAGGCCCGTTGTCGTGCACCAGTTCCCGTTCGAGTCGAGCTCAAAGCGGTGTTTTCGGGTTTTACCCCTAGGTACATCTGTGCCAGAGCCGCCTCTACCTGCTCGTATCCAGACAGGGATGTATTGCTCGGAAAACTCACAAAATCTCTACAATACCAAAATTCTAGTAAGTTCTTTTATACTAGTCCTCAAAGTTCATCTTAGGTCTACGTGCTCTAATCAGAGTTTATCTAAATCTAGCTACCAAGGTTTGTACTAAACTTCCTCTGATACCAACTGTAACGCCCCGACCCTAATTACCTAGAGTCGGTGCATTATTACATAACATTGGAATGATTATGAGAAAGATCAAGTCTCGAAAGACCGATTAGTTTAGTAGCCTTGTAATAACTAGATACATCCATAAATTTTTACATTACATCATAAACAAAAACATCTTGTCTTCATATCCCCTCATACTATCCCTGCAGGTCATTCATAAATTACTTCTTCATAATCCTGGGAAAAATAAAACATTGAAAGGGGTGAGCTCGGATGCTCAGTAAGGATAACATTATAGCAGAAGCTTTCATAAATAAGCATAAACACTTAAGGCAATTTATAACTAAAACAAAAGCCTTTTAAATTTAAACTCAGCATAAAATGGCGAAGGTAAAATGAAATAATGCCATTTACTTACTCACATGGACATTCTACTAGTCGAATGATCACATGCAATATCAATAACCACTTTCATAATGATGGAATGCATAATGCCAGACTATCATAACCACATAGCCAAGGCCTCGTGCCAAGACTACAAATAAGATTTTGCCAAGGCCTTGTGCCAAGACACTAGTTTGTCTCATGAGACCTACCGATGCATCGAGGAGCTATAGCGGGCTCCACCCGTCACTTATTAAGTCCAATGCATTCCTCATATGAATAGGTTTAAACATAACATAAACATTCGTATTAAAAACTAGCATACGAAATGTCAATACTTTTACCACAAACCATGAATGGTATAAAAATAGCACATCCACAGTCAAACATAACTCATTCGATACAATATGGAAGATTGTATTGTATCACATTAACCTCAATCAAGAGTAATGAAGGATGTTTACATAGATGAAAATAATCATCAAAACTATTTGAGAGAAATATCCCCCTTTTCTTGAAAACATTTAAAAGTCACACTATTTGTCAAGAAGCCATTTAAAAGTAGATTTTTGAATCAAAGTGTCCCATACCACTTTGAAACTTTTTAAAAGGAGTTTTAATTTCTAAAACTTTAATGTCCATATAAATAAATCCTTAAAACCATTTTTAAAACATGGACATTAATGAGCAAGATTTAGAAGAATAAGTATTTAAAACATTTAAAAATGGTATTTTGGTTAGAGATTCTAACCAAAAGAGACACTTGAATACAAATAATTGTGGTAATCAAAACTTTGTAATATCATGAGAATAAATGGATTCATGATATACTATGTCAAAGTACGTTATATACACCACATAAAAGTGATTTGGTGTATATCAACAAAGAAGTCTCAATGGAATGTAAATTGAGATGAAATCTCTTGTAAAGGTTGTATCCTTAGGTTAAGGATAAATAAATGACATAATTATGTGTGACAAATATAAATACACTAAATATGATTGGATATTCAGTGTAAAACAATCAAAGGACATTCACACATATTCTTGTAAAAACAATACCAACGAATTGGATGTTTAACTCAACAAATGGAGAATGAGTTAAAATTACTCTTATCAAATTCATATCAATGACTTGAGAATTACCAATGGAGTGATTATGTGCATCAAACTTATATCCACAGGAAGGGGAGTGGAAATTATGACATAATCAAATGAATAGTGATTCCACACATAATCTTGGGGTAATATAATCAATGAAATATGTTTAAAGCCAAATGAGTGGAAATTGAAATCTCAAATTCCCTTATCGATTAGGTAACTTTCGAAACATACACCCATGAAAGAAGTATCATACCATGATGATGTAAATACCCATAAATTAAAGTATATTACACAATGAATACAATCATGGGCAGTACACATACACCACATGCAATAATTAAGTGGTGAACAATAGAATTCTCACGAAATTAAAAGTGAGATTAGAAAATCCCTTACTTTGTACTTTTTCCTTGGTCGATGGTAGGTTTACCTCCTGTATAATGGTGAAATAATTGTTATTGAATAATACAAGAATCATTTACTTTAATATGATATCATATATGATCTTTTAACATTGATTTGTTAATAATATCTTAGTATTAACGCCGTTTCGGGTGTTAACTTACTCATTTTCTTTTATATGTTTTGTTACATAAGTCATGTTTGTTGTATCTTATTCATATCCAGAATGATATCAAGTCCTTAAACATAATTTTTAAATCATTAAATGATAATTATACTTGAATGGATACGATGGAGAATGAATCTCATCGCGTTCGTGGAGACGGTAGTCCGTACGTACGCACGAACGCTACTTCCATTTAATTTTTTATTTTAAAAGAATCGAATCCAAATGATACATAGGTATATTACTATTCCAGTATAATATAATATTTTATATATGTTACTTAAGTTCATTAACACCATCCTTTATACGTTCCATGTGTGGTATGAACGATTCATATCATTTTAAGGGGGCGGTAGTCCGCACTTCCTCAAATGAAATTATCGTATGTATATACAACATGAAACGAATAATGGTATGAAATAAAATGGAATTACAGAAGCTTATATATAAAATATATATCATTAATATCATATTTAATTACAGTGCCATCATAATGGCCACCATGAGAGGCGGTAAGATGTTTTTGAACAATCATCGTTTCGTGAGGCGTTAGTTTGCCATCCACAGAAACATTATGTTCATCATCCATTAGATGGAGTTGTGTGTATGTGTAGTTTGAATACTTCTTATAACAACATCCTAGTATATTGAGGATACTGGTGTTGTTACAAAATAAGGGAAATAAAAAGAGTTTGGGGGTTGAAGAAGAAAAATAAATGAAAATAATTTAAGAGAAATCGTTACCTTTAATTTAGGTAACTCACTTTGGTTGGAACCAAAGGACTTGTTGAAATTCTTTCTGCCTAAGGGGAAGCTTCAAGGAGGAGGAGAGGGATGTGGGGAGCTTATTTGGGCAGAGTTTGGACGAGCCAAGTGGCTTGAGAGGTGTGAGTAAATGAGAAGGAGGAGTGCCCTTTTATAAGAGGGGTGAGGGGCACCTTTGGAAAAGCTAGAAATATTAATTTATAATAAATTCATATTCGGTTTCCAAAGGCTCCAAAGTTGACTATTCAAAGTATGAGGTGAGGATAGGTCGAAAAAAACTCATCCAATAGAATTTAGACAGGTTTGGGTACTTATATTAACCTTATCTTTAAGTATTAACTCTAAGTTAATTAGTTTCACTTTTACAATGTCTCTTTGTATTTTTATATAATATGGTTAATAAACTTACTATATACATCCAAGAGACCCACAAGTGGTCCATTAATGATGAACCTATCCTGATATAAGTCTTTTGGCCGAACCTTAGATTTTTAGGAATTTAATATCAATTAATAATATAATATTTGTTTTAAGAACTCTTTTATGTCAATTTTGACACTATTCAATAGTTGATTTTTGTGAAACTCATAACAGATTGATTACTTCGAACAAAGTCAATTAAATCAATCCTAATATATCATATTATCCTAGAAAATTAGTTTAATTCATTAAAAGTTTCATATTATATTTATTTGGGTATTTATAATATCACTTATTTTAATTTTTCACTATTATAGTAATTACTGCATCATCATTGTGTCATAAATAAAATAGATTATTTAATGTCTAAAAATTATAAATAAAATATCATTATGTAGGAAATCTTTTTATATTTATAATGAATATTTATAATCGAAAATCCAACATGTATAACCCTATGTAAAAATTGTTCTTCTAAAAGATGTAAGCTTATGCCATTTTTATTTTTATTTTAGCTTTATTAATATAATGTGTCATTATCACTTACAAGTGGATCCATGGGGTCCCAAAATAGACCCAAAGATGCCCATGGTCGACCATGTATCAATAAATAGGGTTAAGACACGTTTTAGGGTAATTTAGTATTATTATAATATTATTTTTGTAACCCTTATTTACCGGATTTACCCTTAACCATGGTAAATAAAATATTTACCGCAGTAATTATTCAAAATGTCTAAAAATAAAAGTTAACTCTTTACACAATTTGGACATCCTGATTCCAAATATGGAATCCATTTTTCTAAATTCAAAACACAGAAGTGGCATAAATTAATTTAAAATTAATTCCCGCTGTCAAAACAAAAAGCGTGTTTTTAAGAGATAATAACTATCAAAAGATTGACCCTTGTTTATGTTCGGTTTAATTGTAAAATTATGTCCAATGACCAACATTATATTAAATGGTAAAAATATATTCTAAATATAATTTAAAACCACTCAAATTCACAATTTATCACTATTAATTATTTTGATTAAAAAAGTTGTTTTTAATTAAAATTTAGTAATTTTCACTATTCATCAAAATATGAAAGTTATCCGAAAAGTACCAAAATTTCACCTTAGGCTAAATTCGATATTCCGAATCCAAAAATGAAGTCCATTTTGAAATATAAAATATATATAATTTCAAAAAGTAGGTATTACTATTCATAACGGCTAGTTTGATTGGTTGTGGTGTGTTAAAATCTCGAAGTTGCGTACAATACACGTCATTGCATTATTCGAAAGGAAACATACCGAGGAAGCTTGGGGTGTTACAAGAAATGTTTCACTTTAAATTATTGAGAATATATTCATGAAATAAAATTCATGGGTCCAGATCTTGTTGAGGAGAGAATAATAAAGTTAATGGGTAATCAAACTCATATTAAATCATAGAAAAGTAAGAAAAATAATTATGCTGATAATCAAAGGAATGATTTGGAATTTCAAATAAAAGAGTTTTTTTTAGATTTTATCCAAGGAAGGGATTTATAAGGTTAAATAAGAAGGGATTACTAATCTATATTTACATAATGCCTTTTTAAATCTTGGAAATAATAGGACTGGTGGCTTATTTATTAGCAATGACACCAAGCCTCTCTAATGTACATAAAGTATTTAATATATATTTATTAGGGAAGTATATTCTAGAACCAATGCATGTGGTTAAATATAAAGAAATATAACTGGAACCTAATTTATCATAATATATAGATCCTATATAGATTCTTGATACTATAGAGAAAGTATTAAGGAATCATATGACTAGACTAGTAATGTTACATTGGGGAAATTTTACAATAGAGGAAATAACTTGGGAACCTGAGGATGTTATGAAGAAGAACAACAATAATCTTTTTTTAAAGTAATATTTATGACAATATCATGAAATTTATTTGGAGGTAAGAAGGTTTTGTAATGATTTTTTAAGAACACTTTGATCAATAATATACACATAATGAAACACCAAGCCTGAATGAACCATAAAATATTATTATTAAAATATGGCCGTTATAACCTAGCCATTGAATTGGAAGGTATGAATAGTAATAAATAAATTATATTATATTTATAATGGTCACAATCAATAAAAATTTATTGATTAAATATTAGGAAATAAATGATCAATTTTTTAATGTCTTTTTATTCTTAAAATATATGTTTTCTTCAAAAATAATTATTGTTGCATTCAATGAGAAAATAATATAATTTATTTATTTTTCACCTTTATAAATTTTTTTATGAAAAGAACTTCATTTTTTAAAAATAAATATGAAAATTATCATAGGGTTAATTTCATGGATTCTTCTGAAAATTTTGATTTTTCAATGAATAGTGAAAAGATACTACTTTTTATTGAAATCTGTATTTTTTGTTTTACGAATTTACAAAGATAATTTTTCTAAAAAATTTTGTCAATGAAATATTATTTCAATTATATTATTAATATTATAAAAAAGGTCTTTGGAATTAATTTTATTTTATAATTTAGTATAAAAACATTTTTATATATAAAGGCATTTTTTTCTAAAAAACTGATTTTCATTGTGGTTGGGTTTTAATATTAAATAAATTTATTCTACTTATTGAAATTTAATATTGAAAAAATGATTTTATGTTTTTAATACGGATGTAAAAATTTGGTAAATAGGCCACTTTTATATTTGGTAATTATGAACAGTAATCATAGTAAATAATTATAACTATGGTAAAGGTAAATTGAGTAATTTAGGTTAGAAATAATATAATAAGAATTAAAAATGACCATAAAATTTGTATTACTTTTATTGGATGAGTTTATATCATCTATAAACATCCATAAATCAAATATATGAAATTTTTTTACATTTTTACTTGATTTTGACAATTATTATATTTATGTATAGAAAAGTAAAAGAGACATTCTCTTTATTTTATTAAATTTTAATTTTTTAAATAGGGATAAATTCATCTTATGTTCAGTTATAAATATTAATTTTAAATATAAATGATTTTTTTTCATCATGTTAATTTATTAATAATTTTTATTGATGAAATAATTACCTTAAATACTTACACAACGCCGACACAACATTTATTTAATAAGTAGAAAAATAATATAATTATTGAAAAATAATATAATTTGATAGAATTATTATGTTCCAAGAATTTTAAGATAAATATAAAATCCTAGTAATGTATGATAGGAATATATTTTAATTCCCACTATGTCTTCATGTACTTTAATTCAAATTAAATCAATAGTGATAAAAATGACATTAATAATGTTTTATAACAAATAATATATTATTAATGTATTTAAAAGTCAATAAAATATAATGTTCATCCAAATTAATTTTTTATGGTTACAAAAATAAAACATCATCCATTTATAGGTTTTTTTCATTTTCTTTTAAAATTATTAACCCATAAATTGTATAAAACTTTAATATTATGGTAATTTTTAATAGTTTAACTGGGGTTTAAAACAAAAAGATAGGAGTGAAAATATACCACTTTTTTGAAATATTGTTTTATGAGATTATTTATAATTATACTCATCGTATATTATAATTATATTAATTTGGTTCCATTTGGGTGTGAAAAATAATTTATAT
Organism: Viscum album; assembly: GCA_963277665.1. NCBI lineage: Eukaryota > Viridiplantae > Streptophyta > Magnoliopsida > Santalales > Viscaceae > Viscum > Viscum album. The sequence continues at coordinate 785,388,586 of OY728128.1, read as the reverse complement.
TAATATAGTACTTTAAGAAATTCCAAGAATGCCCCTCCCCTCAATTATAAAAGGAAAGTTATCCTTTATTTTATTTACACCGATATAAGCCATATATTTTTATAAAACCATACACTTTACTCTTATAAAATTTATTATCCAATTTATAGAGATTCTATACATTCCAAAATACCAACACTAGGTCCCTTAAAAAGGGATCTAATTAAAATCTATCGAAAAATAGTTAATCGTCTTTATTGACTCTTTCAAGTTTATTTATTATTATACTTACTATTAATGTGTTTCACCCATCCTAAAATATAAAATCAAGTATCACATATATATAAATATATTATTATTATGGGACAATAATACTATATATCTTTTGCATCATATGAAAATGGAAAAGATCTCTCGTGCGTATATGAGACTTACCATATCCACGTAGTAGTATAATTTGTTTTTATAACCACTTTAATTAAATTTTATAAATATGGAAATAATAATTATATAAGATATTTATGACATAAAAATGTTTTGATAACTATAATATCATATATAACTTCTTACCTTCCAATTCATTGGAAATGGATAACGTCACTCGTGCGTACATGTGGACTAGCACATCCACAAAGTGATGTGATCCATTTTTAATTTGTGATTTACATGAATATTATATATATATATATGATATAATAATAATTATTTAGATATTATTTATTATTTACCTTTATTTTTTTTATCCATTGAAAAGTTAAAACAACATTAATGCATTCGTATGGCCTACCATCTCCATGAACTGTGTAATTCATTTCTCTATATCCATTTTTATGATTGAATATATATATATATGTTAAATATATATGATATTTATATAATGAATAATATTCTTGAGATTATGGAATCATAATAAAATTACAAGGTTCAGAATTGCCATTCAAAATAAACATGAAAAACGAACCAATTAACACCTGAAATAATGATAATAATCAATTTTTGTTTATAAACAGGTGATAAAATGTTATAAATTGATCATATATATATATATATATTATATATATTTTTATGTTTCTTTTATTTAATAAAAATAAATAAAGATTTATTATATAGTAGGTTAAAACATATTCAACTAAAGGGAAACACGAGGTAATTTATTTTGTCTCAATTTTACCTCCATTGAAACATATTAAATATTATGAAACTATTTACTTTATGTGGTGTCTAATATTCCAATATTAATTATTTAACATGAATATATATTTATTCATGATTATTAATGGTTCATTTCAAGTTACTCGTTCAAGATTAATTTTTAAAAGGAAAACACATCTTATTTCTCTTTTTATTAGGTATAATTTTTTCTTCAACATATATATTATTAAAAATGGTTTTAAAAAAGTCATTTTTGTTACTAAAATTATTTTTTATGGAAATTTGAATTAATCTTTTACTTTTTTACATGGTTTGAAAGAAATATTTCTAATTTTTCCCACAAAAAAGGTTATGTTTCTTATGATCATTAAATATTATATTTCCCTAAAATTACCAATCATTAATATAATTATTTTATAAACCATATGCCAATTATATATATGGAGTTTTATTAGAATTTATTTGTTTTATTAGGGAAATATTTATATTATATATTATTTACTCAATAAGGTTATTTATTAATAAGCCATATTGTTTATAAATTAAATCACCCATTCAAAATATGAGTATTACATTGGATGTGTATTGATGGGTGGGGATTTGAATTATATAAATCCTAGATGTATCAATAGGTATCGTGTGACAAATCAATTGGAAAAATTAAATAGTTCTTTACCCATAGTTTTAAACTATCTTGATAAAAGGTTTTAACAATAGAAATATCATGATGTATGCAATCATGACATCCAATAAAATGAATTTCCATCATTGAGAATTAATTTATTATTATACCTATGATTATTGCATTTATACTATCCATGTATTCGATTTATTCCCAAGATATTGATAAAATGGATTGTCTTTCCAGTTATTTACCTTAGCATATTTATTATGATTTATTTAATCATGATAACTTTTACTTTACATAACCCTTATCAAGCATTTGAGCTCAATCTTACTTTGTTTCCATTCGCTAAGTTATGAATAAGAAATACTTGAACGAGTTTCAAAGATATAGAACTTTAAATTTTTTATTTTTTAAATTTAATCCCATTTTGAAATGGGTAAATCATGTATATCTCTGGTTCTCTAAGACTAATAAACTGATCCATCATTTGAGATGGATATATATTCTAATATAATAAAAGAGATACTGACTCTAGGTTAATGATGTTGGTGTTTTTACATTAAATTTCCAATTATATTTTTCATTTTTTTGAAGTAACATAAGTTCCATTTTATTAAATGTAATATAATTAATTTTATAGGAAAAAAATTATATTTGATTACGATGTATGTTCATTTTTATTCTTTAAAATCCAATATTCCAAAAATTATTTTCATTGATATTTATGTATTTATATTAAAATTTATTTCTATAACTTAAATATATTGAATCTTGAAAAATAGATTCCATATGTGGAATAAGTATACTCAAATTTGGCACACATGTCTCCTTTTTCTTGAGTTATTATTAATAGTAACTGTGGTAAATATTTATCACATTAGTAAGGGTAAAACAAATAAAACGTGGTTAAAACTATGAGATACGACATACAAATATGCTTAATACTTGAATTTATCCTATGTATTTTGTTTTTTCAACCAAAGTAATCACATATATAAAAATATAGAAATTTATTACCACATTAATTTTTATATAACATTTATATTACTTTAAGGAAAAAATAAATACAAAATGTCACTCACCTGAATTTTATTTATCTTATGTGTTTTCATAGGGATAGAAAGGAGTTTTGAATGAATATAAAAATTAATTTTTAACATCAATAAATAATTTCTATTATATATATATTTTAATTTTTAGTGATTATATAATTACCTTAAACACTTATACAATAACAAAACAATGTTTATGAAAGTGGTAGAAAAATCAAGGTAAATGATTATAAAAATACTAAATTAATATGTTTTGGATTAATTGTAATATGAAATGAATTTCATATTTAATAATAAAGTATAAATTATGATAAATGTGTTTCTATTCAAATTCTATATTTGTGTCTATATCTTTGAAGTAAAATTAAATGAATAGTCCCAAAAATGAATTTTATGATATTTTATGATAAAAATTATTTTATTAAATGAGTTAAAAATTAAAAAATACATTTAAAGAAAAAAATTAGTATTTAAAAAGGTATAAAATTTAATCCATGGAACGTTTTGGAGCTAATTTTTAACTTAGAAGTAAATTTAGGACCCCTAAATGCTAAAAAATATGTTACAATGATTATGTTAAGAAAAGGATAATGAGGGGGTTAAACAAAAAAATAAGATTCAAAATTTCAATTAAACATATATCAATTTTAGTGGTTGAAGGGATATATAACTTATCATTTTATAACATTCATATTATGTCCTTTTTTTGTGACTTTACAACATGATGATATATGTTGTTTTTAAATATTTTGAGTAATTCTAATTGAATCATTTTAATCACTTATAATGGGGACCCTCCTCTTCTAAATTATTCAAAAAGTTTTATCACTCTATCAAAACCAATAAATACACTAATTCCTTACAATATTCCTTCCATTTAACCTAGATATCATGGTATTTCCCTAAGAGAATCCTAAAAAGGCACAAGATGTAAGCTAAAGGAGGTTTCTCAAATAAGAGCTAATATTATTACCCAACTCTTTGTATGTTTATGTATTATTATTCATCCTATAAATATATTATATATACCCTAATATTATGAATAGAATATAATAAAAAATATTTATTTATTATTATTATTTTTGGATAACTAATTTTCAACTTCTTTCCATTACACATGAAATGAAAGTACTTCTCATGTGTAAGTGTGAACTACCGCCTCTATGTGGAGATTTCAATCAATTTCCATCATCATATTTTATTATTGGTTATTATTAAGTATTTAATATTTATATAAAATATTTATAAAATAATTATGATTCTTTAAATATAATATCTTATTTATCTTCTTAATTTCCCATCCATTGGAAAATGATAACATCACTTATGCATACATGGGGACTACCACCTTCATGAAAAAACCTGACTGATTTTTCATTTATTATTTAAATGGATCATAATAAGGATAGATTTAATTAATTTATATTATATTTATGATATAAGAAATATTTTTTTAATTTAAATTATTATCTATCTTTTTTTCTATCCATCAAAAAGTGGAAACACCACTCATGTGTATGTACTGGTTAACATCTCCATGATGTTATGTAATTTATTTTTCATAAAAAATTTATATGAATAGTAAAAAATATGTATATAATGATTAAATATATTACTTATGACATTATTAGAATTATGAAGATAATTCAACCTTGATCAAAGTATAAGGTTTGAAACTGTTTAATCGAAACATGCATAAAAAATGAAACATCCATCACACAAAATAATGATTTTAATGAAGATTTGTTAAAAAAATAGTTGATAAGATGTTTTAATAAAACTATGTATGATATTATAAGAATTAATATGATTATAATATAATAGTATAAAAAATTTAATTTTTTATATAGGATTTTAGAATCACTTATGAAGATATTTAGACCCTAGGTTTGGGGTGTCATAACTCAATTTATTTTCCTTTGGTTATATTATACGTTCATTGTCTTTATTATAACAATATTATGTGTATAATGTAATATTACTATTTTATGTTGTATTTAAAAAATTTTATACAGGTTTACATTTTTACACATAATTAATTCATTTATGATCCTTATAAGGGTTTCTTTTATCACTTTTATTTCTATGTGACATATTCCATATTCACAATGTGTCTCTTTTATATAGTGTGTATAGTAACCATGAATAATTTTTTTGATTGTTATCATGAAAATTATGACGATTTGTAAATCCATATAGGTTTCCATACTTCATGGGGTTTTGGTTAAGTGATTACTAATGTTGGAAGGATATATGTTACAATATAATTTCTTTTCAGGATTGTCTATGCTAAATCTCAATTAAGGTAAATTATATGAATATTATCCTTTAAAACCCACAAATGTTATTATATGATATTTATTCCTATAATTTATTGGTATTAGTACCATTTTACTCTATTTGGTAATTAAAGTGATTGATAAAATATTTCCACAAAAAATCCGAACTTATTTTCTCTTTGGTCGAGGAAATTTTTATTTTATGTCCATGCTCTTGAAAATTATTTTATGGATATTTTTACATATACATAAAATGTTTTAGAAAATAATTTTAATTAAATTTTATTTTATTTAAAAAGTTTTAAAATGAATATTTTTTAATATAAAATTTTTCTAAAAAATTCTTTTATGTGTTTTTATAAATGTGAGAAAATAATGTCCTCTTTTAATTTATGTGATATGTTTTCCCATAATCATGTTCCTTATTTTATTTTAATTTTACATTAAAATTTTATATTTTTATTCTAAAATAATTTTTTCTCAATAATTTAAATTTTTTTCTATTTTAAAATAAATGATTTTAAATTAAAAATGGTATTTTCATTAAGAAATAATATATTGATCTTTTAATGGATTTTTCATCCATGATAAAATCATTTATTGTCACTTATTATTTTTTGGGGAAATGACATGATTATACCATATTTAATATTTTTCTAGATGGTTTATTATTATAATGATTAGTTTGTTATGAAACCTATTTATTTTTCATTGGTTATTCTATAATGGTATGCAAAATATTTTCTAATCATGTGGCACAAATATATATTGTTTTCACTATGTGATAAGTGGTTTTATTATAAACTAAGGATGCATGGTTATTTTATAATCCAAGTGTGGGTGGTCCATAATAAATATTTTACATGTGGTTATGTTATATACCAAATATGGGTTGGTCCTTTATAGACCTTCATTTAATCCATTATAAAATGATATCTCATGAGATAATAAGGACTGTAAGAGTGAACCCTTTTTTTCTAAGGGATTATTTCCACTATGATAGTTTTGGAAGTAAGACATGACCAAGTAAATTATTTTCTATTCTTACTTGTATTCAAAAAAACTTATTTATTATGATTATGATATATTTCATTGATCATGATTGATTATATATGAATATATACTCCTATTTCTTATTAATTTTAAGAAAAAACATTTTTCCATGATTCATTATTAAGACTATTGACTGATTAGGTATGAATTCATCAAGTTATTATCATGTTCTCGTATCCTTATAGTTATTATCATCTATGATTATTTATTTATATATCTAATTTTTACCATTAATGGGAAACTAATACTATCCTTTATTACATTTTATTTTCTTAAGAAACCATAATGGGATCTATGAATGATTCCTTGGATATACTAGAAGAAATATTGATGTTCTCATAAGAATTTTAATTTTTATTTAATGTTTTAAAATTTATTGAGTTAATCATGTTTATATCAAATCTCCAAAGTCTAATAAACAATTTTATACATATAGATAATATTTTATTTATATTGTTCTAACTTAGTAAGATAAACACTGACTATGGGTTCCTAGAGTTGGGGTGTTATAGTTGGAATCATAGGAAGATTAGTAGGACCCTTGTGAACTAGATTTATGAAAATATAATCCTTTGATAGATTCTAGGGATAAGTCTAAATAAATGGAAATATCATGAATCTTTTATAAAGTTGATATTTTTTAGGTTTTCTAGAAAATAAATCCATTCCTCTACACAGTCAAGTGGATGTGACTATGAAACAAATACAATTAGGGGTAACAAATATAAATGGGTGGATTGGGTATTAATTTATTATTCACTGGTTCACAATGAGTTGAATTGAGACTGAAAACTTGTCCAGATACTCCTTGGGAATATGATTGGGTTAATTCACATTTTGTTTATGAACCATTATGATGAATGGGAGGATAAAACCTATAGAAACATATAATATACCACAATAATTTTGGATAACCCTGAAGCATCATTGGTTGATAATTATTAGGTTGTTAACAAGTTTAAATGCATAAATACCACTTTTTAGTTTTTTATATTGGGAGTTTAAGATGATTAAGTATATTTTGGAAGACATAAATGGGAATAAAATTGTTTGGTTTAGTATGTATTTTAGTGGAAAGGTTATTTTTGGAAAGAATGATTTTATATTTGGTGTATATAAGGTGAAAGGTAATGATAACATTTAGGTTTAATATTATATTTTATTTTAATATGGTTAATTACGATAAAAGGTTTATCATATTTTGGGAACATATATTATATTATATTATTAAACATGGGATTCAGAAGTGATTTAATGACTAATTGATTAATGTTATTTTTCAAGTACACTATATTGGGAATGTTATATGATATAGGTAAACATAATTTGAGGAATGATGATTGAGTTAATTTATGGAAGAATATATGATTCTATTTTAGTTTAATGGTGATTCTATTAATTTGGAAAGGTATTAGCATAGTATAGGAAAATATATAATAATGGTATTCAGTTCTTTGGTGTCTGAAATTATGGAATACATTATGTTGTTTTAAGATAAATATTTAATTAGATCTTAGGGAAAAAATCTGATCAACTATTACAAATTTTTAGGTTTTGGAAATAGTTAAAAATATTTATAAGGAGTCTTAAGGATAAATCTTTATTTAATGATTTTTATTGAAATTTGGGTGTTATTTTTGAGGTTTTAGATGTTAATGTATTACTTATTCATATGAATATTTATTCTTATTAGATAACTTGTGCTAAAATTTTGGTTTTAGTTAATATTTATAGAAATAAGGAATGACTTTTAATTATTTTATGGATCTTATAATCTATTAAAAGTTAATTTTAGTGCTTTAGGAATGAAAAATTCATATTTGATACTTATTTCATGGATTAAGAAATGAGATAGAAGTGAAAAATTACTGAAGAAAATACAAAGGATAAAAATGTTCTTATTAAATGAAAATAAATCAAGCATATATATTTTCTCATGTTCTCTATCGTGATCATAAAATGATCCCTAAACTCTAAGAAATGGATCTTGAAATAAAAATGTTATCCTTTTACCTTGTTTTCTGATGAATTGATGGTATTATTTATACCCTATGTATTTATGGTTTTGTAGTCATTAAATTTCTCATGATCATGTTCTATATCACTCTCTTTTATTCATAGATTATTTTTCTCTTACAGGTCCATATTTTCAATTACTACTAATGACATTCTTATCTAAGAAAATGATTATGTATTAGTTTGGGTAAAATATATGATTCCCACTTCTCCATTTTAGTGGATGTTTTATTATCAGTTTTTATGATGTGTGTTTTCAAAAAAGATATTTTCAAATATTTTACCCTTGATTTATAAGATATAAACTACAAGGATTATTTTCATTTAATTGGGGAGAATATATACCCCTAAAATTTTTATTTTAATAGGATAATATTCCCAATATCTTTCATAATAAAAAACACACATCTTTAAGAGAACTTTTATATACTATAAAAATATTATTATGTGACCATTATAATATAGCCATTAAATTGGCACTATGAATAGGAATAACCAAATTATAAGATAGCCATTAAATTGGCACTATGAATATATTTTCTTTAGAAATTAATTTTATTACATTTTGTGTGCCTATATTATAATTAATTTGATCCATTTTTATAAATTTAATTTTAGTGAATGAAATTAATTTTTAAAATAGTCATTTAAATTTTATATTAGGGTGAATATTTGGTATTTTTTCTAAAAATATATATTTTTCAATGAAAACAAAAAAGACCAAATATTGTAAAATTGTTATTTCATTTCTTTTAATAAAGTAATTTAAAAAATTTCCATTGAATTATTGAATTTTTTAAAGTAATATAAGGTCTATTTTATTAAATATAATATAAATAACTTTGTAATAATAAACATGAAATTTTGATTTTATTGTACGTTCATTTTTATTCTTAAAAACACAAATGTTTAATTTTTTTTGTTATTATGTTTTATACAGTTATATTAAAATTGATTTATGCCACTTATGGAAATTTTATTTTGAAAAATAGAATCCTTATTTTGAATATGTATGTTTTAATTTTTTAATTAGGTCCCATTTATTTATTTTTTTCATTATAAATAGTAATCATGGTAAATATATGCCCCCTTAGTAAGGGAAAAATGGGTAAAACATGGATAAAAATATGAGATAATGCCTAAAATACTTCCTAAAACATTAATTTCCCCTATTTTAAGAGCTGTGTTAGAAATAATACATCCTAAATAATAAAATTATGAAATTTATTACCACTTACTATTGATTATAACATTTCTATTATTTTAAGAAAAAGATAAATAAAAAATACAGCTTTCCTGATAATAATTTATATTATATGTTTTGATAGAGATATAATGATGTCATTAATGAATATAAAATATTATTTTTGAAAAAAATAGAATATTTTTTGATATTAATTAATTTTTATTTTTTAGTGACGATATAATTACTTTAAATAGCTTATGTAATCCTGATATAATGCTTGTGTAAGAAATAGTTAAATATTTGTAAATGATTTTAAAAATATAAAAAATTAATATATTTTCGAATAATTGTAATAATACATGAATTTAATAGGAAATTATAAATAATGGAAAATTTCATATATTTTAATTTCATTGTTATTTTAATGCCTTTGAAGCCATGTTAAATGAATAGTCCCAAAAATGAATTTAATGATATTTTATAATAAACAATATTTTATTAAATTTTGAAAAAAGAAGTCAATTGGGATGGAAAATGGACTAAAATTTCATCTATGGAAAATTTTGGAGCCACATTTCCCATTACAAATAAATTTAGGACCCTTAAAGGCTAAAAAATTTGTTTCCACGGTTAAAATTTAAAATATAGCTTAAACATATCTAGATTTTATTGGTTGAAGATATTTCAACCTTATATTTTCCTAACATAGAAATTATTTCCATTTGGTGAAAATTTACATTATTATGATATATATTATATTTAAATCTTGGATGTAATTCCAAGTACACCTTTTCTTTCACTAATAAAAGGCGACATTATATTATCCTCTATTCAAAAAGTTTGAGCACTAAATTTCGTCTAATATAATCTCTAATACCTTAAATAATTCCTTACATACATATAATAGTTTATGGTCTTCCCTTAATTCCATCCTAAGAAGGATTAAGGTGTAATCCAAAAGAGGAATCTCAAAGAAGAGGTAACCATCTTACTTGAATTTTCAAAGTTTATTTTTTCTTCTACTTCCTATAAATATGTTTCATCCATTAATAAAATTACTAATATGGTGTCATAAATATTTGGATATGTTGTTATATTTATGTTAAATCTATTTTACCTCCTCTCCTTCAAATGAGAAACGAATGCATCACTCGTGCGTACGTATGGAATATCGCCTCGACGACGTGATATGAATTATTTTTTCATCACCTTATTTAATTGTTATATATTTTGATTTATTTAATGTTTATATATATTATTTATGAAATAATTATGATTCTTGAATTATAATATCTTATCTGACTTCTTAATTTCCCATAAGTTGTAAAATGATGACGTTCCTTATGTGTAAGTGTGGAATACCACTGCAGGAAGTGAGGTGATTTGTTTTTCATTTCTGCATTACATGGATTTTGATATATTATATTTAATGAATATATTTTGTATTTATGATATTATAATGATTCTATAAATTTAAATTATTATTTAACTTTTTTTACTTCCACCCATCAAAAAGTGGAAACATCACTCATGCGTACGTAGGTATTTCCTTCTCTACAAAGAGATGTAATTCATTTTTCATCACCACTTCATATGAATAGTTTTAAAATTGTATATAATGATTAAATATGATAATTATTACATGGTTAAAGTTAATAATATCCTTTAACCATGATCAAAGTAAAAGTATAAGAACTGGAAAACTGAAACATGTAAGAATAATCAAATAATTATCACTCAAAATAGTGATTTTAATAAAGAATTTTTAACAAAGAGGTTATATGATGATATAAAGAAACTATGTATGGTTTTATGTATATGAATTTTATTATATTATATGAGTATAATAAATTTAAATTTATTATACTGCAGGTTAAAATCACTTATAAAGAAATTCCAACCTGTGAGAAGGGGTTTCAAATCTCAATTTATTTTCATTTTGGTATTTTATATCTTCATTGTCTATATTATGAAATGATTATGTGTGTAATGAAATATTGTTATTTTATATTTTATTTACACTTATTTTATGTGGATTTAAATTTTCTACAAAAAATCACCCCTTTGATTAATTCTCACTTCAACATTATGATCTTTGTAAGGGGTTCTCATCTTACTTCTATTTCGATAAGAGATATTATAAATTTAACATTCATCTCCTTCTTAAAGAGTATATACTGTTCATGAATTTATTTTATGATTCTTCTCAATAAATATTATATCTTTAAAGATCCATCTATTTTTCCAAATTTTATGAGGTTTTTATTCAACGGTTATTAATCGGTAAGTTTTATGTTCAAATCTCATTTATTTTTAAGATTTTATATGCTAAATTTAAATAGAGGGAAATTATATGAATCTTTTCTTTTACACCCCATATATGTTATTATTATTTAGTTATTACTATAATTTTTAAGTATTAGAAATATTTACCCTATTTTTTACTTAATATTATCTGGAAATTATTTTTAAATAAAAATTGGACTTATTTCCTCTTTAGTCATCAAAATTTTTCTTCCATTTCAATGCTCTTAAAAATTATTATATGTTTGTTTTTACCTATGTATAAAATTACATAAATATTTCATTTTTATTTCCTTTTACTTTATTTTCAAGGTTTAAAAATAATTTTTCTATATAAACATTTTGTGACAAGTCATTTTTTATATTTTAAAAAAGTGTAAAAAGAATGTTCTATTTTAATATATAAAACATGAAAACAATTTCCTAACATCTTGTACATTATATTCTTTGAATCATGAATCAAATTTTTCAATGGTTCTTTTCATTGAACATATTTTCCTTAATATTTTGAAAATTTATAGATTTTAAATAATTGATTTCAAAATGAAAAGGGTATTTTTATAATGAAGTATTCCATTGATATTTTGACTTAATTTTCATCTATGATAATATAATTTGTTGTTAGTTATGATTTACTAGGGAAATGATCCAATGATACCATTTTTTCTCTGGATGGTTTATGATTGTGAGGATGAGATGTTTAATTTTTTATTTTCTATTGGTTACGTTTGATGTTATGATGAATGTTTTAATATCCTATAAAACACATGTATATGTTTTTCATTATGTGATGGGTGGTTATGTCATAAACCAAATATAGGTGGTTACACTATAAACTAGAGATTGGTGGGTCTGTTATATACTTGTAATGTATCATGTAAAGATTTACATATCATATGATAATAAGGGGTTGAATTGGGAGTGAACCAAGTTTAGTAAGGTTCTATTTACACTATGATATTTTTGGAAGTTATCCTTGACATAAGAAATGATTTTATATTCTAATGTGTATTCTAAAAACATTAGTCTTATTCTTATGATATGTTCTCATGGATTTTGGTTGATTATTTATGATTATGCACTCTTCTATCAAATTAATTTTTTGAAAAAACCTTATACCATGATTCATGATTTAAGATCTTCGACTCATTGTATATGAAATTATCAATTTATTATCATGTTCTCTTACTATATACTATAATTACCCCCAAAATATTCACTTCTATATTTGGAGATAAAAAACATTAAATCCCTAGATTTGATACAAATAAATGTGACCCAATTTTTTTTCATTCCATCCAAATCTTACAACATGAAAAAGATATAATGCATCACTTTAATTCCCATGACCTTTTAGGTTTAGTGTTTTAAAGAATTAGGATAAACATATAACAACATGGATTCATAAAAAATGAGCACATAAATATCTACATTATCTCCCATTATTCATATATTTACTTATTTCAAAATAGGCCATCAAAATTATCCATGTGAAATAATTCTAGGAATAATTAATTTAACATATTTCCTAATAACATAGGGAAAATGAAACATATGAAGGTTGAGCTCAAATTCATATTTTGAGTAAATAATTTGGATGTCAATGTTCATATTAGAATAACATGAGAAAAAGGGTATGAGAACATGAGATTATCATTTAAAATCATTACCCCTATAAATCAATGATATTAATCTTGAGTGATGACATAAATCTTGGTAGTGAATAATATATGAATCATAAAGGAAGTAAAGATCATTATCTATAATAATATAACATAAGTATAAAATCCTAAATTTTACCACACACATAAGAATTGAAAATCCATAGAAGGATACCCCTCTTGTAAAAGACACAAAACCATCCCCAGTGGTATAAATTTTATTATAGTGGAAATTTTTCACTCCACTAACCATCATAGTAGTCAAGGTTCACTCACAATACCATAATAGTGGATAAAGTCCCTTACTAAACTAGGTACACTCCCTATTCCAGTCCTATCTATCTTATGAGATATAAATATATACCTAATGAATTGGATGTAAACATATGTACCACCCATAATGTAATTAAAAAACACATATGTGTTCCAAAATAAAATAAATAATTCATCACATCAGAACCCATGAAACGAAATGGGTTTTATAAACATTTTATCATAACATAACGTTGGAAAAGAAAAAAGTTTCAGAAAAATATTACTGTTATAAACATAAACAAACTATAAAAAGAATAAGGATGGTATTATTAGATAAAATAAATAGTATGTCACGCCCCAGGTCTCGAGTACCTGGAGCCGGTGCCATACAGAGGATCGAATTCGGTTCAGGCTCTAGGAAACCAGCTACTGCTGAAATGTTTCATCTGCTAAAAGCTGTAACCTGAAAAATTTTAATCCAAAAATGTAGGGTGAGCATACGAATGCCCAGTAAGGGGTTTAAAAAAATAACATTCTATACCCAAAATAACTTTTGAAAACATTTTTTAAACCATTCATAAAACAATCTGCTTAAATAAAAGTTGTAACACAGGCGACATGTCATAAGAAAATTTCTTAATTTGAATCTTGCTAGCAGAATTACCAGGACACACAATTCAAACATAGGCATGCTGAATAATAGAAATTCTAAAAATGTATGTCATGAGAATATGTAATCACAAATTAAAAAGCTAAGGGTAATGAATAATCAGAGTTGTGTATAAGATAATAACTTCAATATTATACACTGAATACTAAATCAATGAGTTCTTAACATATGTGATGCCATATGCTTTTAATTTTCTGATACTCATTAGTAATGGATCTTAGCCATGGATATTCTACTAGTCGAATATTTTTCTGGTTAATTAAATTAAATAGTCATAATGAGGGAAGTGAATATGATGGACCGGGTCAAGGCCTCGTGCCAAGACCTAGGGGCTAACTGTAACCGTACCCCAACTCAGAGAGCCTCTGTAACCAGACTCTATCCTGGAGTGCCTCTATAACCGGACACCAACCCAGAGTGCCTCTCTAACTGGACACCAACCCGGAGGGTCTACTATAACCGGACCCCAACCCGGAGGGTCGCTATAATCGGACCCCAACCCAGAGGGCTTACTTTTACCGGTCCCCACCCCAGAATATACTAGGTGCAATGCATTCTTCATGTCTCTAAATAAAAGTGCATATACCACATTTATTAATTAATTAATTATCATTCTCTGTACACATATTAATTGGTTTCATAATTTACATTATTCAATGTGTCCCATACCACCTTGAATAATTAATTACTTATCTCCTAAAATAAGGAATTTGTTTGATTATCACATAAAATAATAAATTTACAACTCTTCTATGGTAATAAAAAATTAATGCATTGAAATAAATGCACATTATTCATGCTCAATTCATGCGCTGATAAATAGAAATGATGTTAGACTAAAATATAATGTGTCAGTTTTTATTTAAATGATAATTTTTCCAATGACATCCATAAAATAGTAAACGTTCTTTGCACAAGTGATATTAATTCAAAATACGTAATTAACAAAGGGATGGGGTTACCACATAAAATGACACGGTCTAGAACCATATTACTCAAGAACATTCAATATCAAATAATGAGGTGAACTTTAACATAACAAATAAAGGGGATAACTTAACATTTCATGCGGGGTACTAAACTCACATTATCTCAAATATTACATGTTAAAACATGTCAGTATAAAACTCAAAGATAAACATTATAATTTAATATAATGAATAAAGAGTAATTAGTACACATGTATATGAAGTCACTAGCTTCCAATGTCTATATTCATGAACTAATTGTAATTAAGGAAAATATTTGAAAAACCATGATTAGTGTTTCATGTTGTGTAAAGTATTCATTCAACGGTGCATGCATAAAAGTAGTGATAGGTCAATCCAAAAACATTTGAAATGTATATTTAGTACTTTCTTCACAAAACCATAGAATTTTATAAAAGAAAAATGGAAGTCAAAGTTGGCCTTCATTCATCCACACCCACATACCCGATTACCCACCACAAGTATATGCAAGATTCTCATTCTATGTTGGTTTATCACTAGTAAATTAATTAAAACGTGGATTTAAATTCCTAGGGTACCAATATTGAATTTTTTTAAAAAAAGAAATTATACTATGTGTGCTCATATATAAGAACAGACATGATTAGATGTAAATCTTTCCTACACAAAGTGTCTCCATGAATTTTAGTCCTTTATTATCTCACATTTCAAACTCAAAAATCCTTAATCTGGCATATAAGGTCTATGCAAATTAGAGAGTCAGGTATTTCATAATAAATATTTTCATATACATACATACATACATATATATATATATATATAATTGATAATATTTTGAGCCATAAAATAAAGTTTTCATGGGTCGTCCGTACCTAGGGTCCTATAGATTAAGATCTTACAACCCTTGAAGGAAGAAATAACCTCAAACCGTAGGGTAATGTATATAATATTAAAAGTGTATATACATTTATACACAAAACTAAAACCACACAAGCAAGATAAAGCTTACTCCCCTATGCAAATGGGTTTCACAACTCTATATAAGTTTTAAAACACTAAATTTTGAGGATCATAAGTGTATAATCAGAAATTAATTATAAGTCAAAATCACCCTTACCTGTAATAAAAAGAAGAACAAGAACAACACATGGCTCAGATAGGAGGGTTATGTCTGCCATAATAAATTGGACCAAGGATAGGAAAAAGGGAAGGAACTAGACTTGGGTAGATTTCCAACCAAAGGAGGTCATCTATCAGTGAAAACAACCACTTATATATATATATATATTCTCCACATCAAGCGTATACGAGAAGACTTATGAAGAAAAGAAAAAGTGGACACTAATTGAGATTCGGTTAAAAAACAGAAGAGGCCAAAGTTTCAATCAATTTTGAATCACTTATACACCTTAATAGGATAAAATTAATGGGACACAATCAAAAGAAAACATACATCTTTCAAAAGTCATATTGTGTTGTTATTAATTAAACCAAAAACAGTCCCGCAACAATGAAATCAATGGTGAAATGCAAGATAAATATATCCAAAACACTATTATAGGGAGGAAAAAAGACTCAAAAAAAGTCATCCACCTTAAAAAAGATCTGGAAATCGAAACAATGGGAATCAAATTGGATCTCTTTCGATTGAAAACCCAAAAACCTATCCACAGATAGATCTGTCGACACCACTCAGATCCCTCGGCCTCGAATCATACGAAGATAACTAGTCACAACCTCTACTTCGATCGACCTACGTGACACCTCTGGCTACGACACAACCTCGTAGACCCGCACGACTCCACGACTAAGCTCACCTCATCCTGCATGAAGCAACCCCCATGCGAAAACCTAAACAGGGCATGGACCCGCAACCTACAGCTAAGGTGTGAACTCTCCTATTTTTTTGATCTCAAATCCCGCATGGGATTTCATTATTTTTTTGGTATGTTTCCCTCCTCTAGATTGGCGCCTAACCCTAATCCGGGATTCCCCCATTTTTTCTTTCTTTTTTCCAATTTATTCATCTATTACTATTATAATTTTTCATTTATTATATTTTTATACCCATATCATTATCTACTTTTATCATATATTATACTATTAAAAATCAAAATTTAAACAAATTAATATATTAAACTTATTCTATCACTACTTTTAAAAGTAAAAATTATTATTATTTATCCCTTTATAAAGCATTTACTTGTATATTTTATTATATATTTTATAATATTATTATAAATTGAATTAATAAATGAAAATTGAACATGTATTATTAAAATAATAATTATCATAATTTGTACTAATTATTTTAAATTTTGAAACATGTTAAATAATGTTAATATGGTATAATTCAAATTAACAATCATTTTTTTGTTGAATGTTTAATCATTATATTATATATATATTTTTATAATTTTATTAAAAAATTCAAAATGTTAATAATGTTTTTCTAAATCTTTAATCTAATCATGATTTATAAAAAGTATACATCATATTTTCGAAAATATATAAAACCCATGTTATTATTCATATAATAGATTCAATATCAGTTCGCATAAGAAATGTCGTTAAAACATTTCAATGAAATAATTCCCAATGTTATTTATAAAATCATAATATTAGTTTTAAATAGTTTTAATTAAGATCTTTTTACATATGAATACATATATATATCATTTTTGGAAATGAGAAACAAACTAGATGTGTTCCTATCATAGAATAATTATTATTTAAAATATTATATTAAATAATTATTTTATTTAGGATAAATTATATTTGACTGAAATAGTTATTCCTAAATTATTCTTTAAACAAGGTGAGATAATATTTATTTTGACAACCGCACAGGTTAATATGATAATTAAATCATAAAAGTATTATTATTACACATAAAAAGGTCGGGGAATTACATATTAAATCAAAAGTAACATCAAATAATGTTATCATATGTTGTAAATTATTTTGAAACATCACTTGAAGTAATTCTTGTGAAAAATATCCTTTCCATTTTGAAATGATTTTTTAAAAAATTTGTGAAATTATAAAAGAAAACATTGTCTTTGAAAATAACCTTGTAATATTTTAATGTAATATTCAAATAAATAATAATTATTTATTTTGGGAAGAAATTATCATTATGTATAAGTTATAAAAATATTCCTTCTATATTTCTTATGAGAAAAGTAATAAAAAACATTGTTTAGAAAATAATAAAAAGATTCCTTTCAAAATGTTTTTTAGAAAGTAAAACATGGGTAAAAATTATTTTAAATAATTTTAATATAATAATAAATTAATTTTTAAATTTTTTTATAAATAATTTACATGTAATATAAATATTTAATGAAAACTTAAACAATACTAATCGGGAATCATGATGAGATTGTGAAACAAAACTCACACGACAATGGTAACATTGAATCGTAATCCCCATGAAAGAATAAAATTAAATGAAACATAGAATATCATTAAAATAAGTATATTAATTATATAAAAATTAAAAGGGTTACTATATACACCTCATATAATAATAATGGTGCATAATGTAAAATATGTCTCAAAAAAAGAAAAATTGAGACAAAAATACATTACTGCTTTGGTAAATTTTGTACCACAAACCCCTTAGAAGAGAGATACTAAAATAGATATTTAAATACAAATAATTTTAAGTAAAATCATCATAATATACATTCATGGGAATTATATACAATACATAACAAAAATAAGTGATGAATATGGCATAAATCTTATATAAACAAAAGTAAGATGAGAAAACACTTACCTCAAGTCTCGCCTTTCCTCATTAACATTCAAAACTCTTATATAATAAATATTGATCCATTATAAACTTATTATATAACAATATTTATATCTATAATACCATTTATGATTTACTTATAACATCTTATCACCTTTTTATTAATAATTTTTTATTAAAATCACCGTTATGGGAGACAAAAGCTTTGTTTTCCAATCATGTTTCGGTTCATAAGTATAAATCATTATACATTTGTCTTGATAAAATAATTTGGTTAATTTTAATCATAGTATAAAACAATATTCATTATATACATATTAATAATTATTCATAAAAAAGTAGATATAGAAAAATGAATTACACCGTTCGTGGGGACGGTAGGCCGTATATACGTATGAACGCTATATTCACTTTTTGAAGGATAGAACGATACAAAGGTTAATAATAATTAACATTTAAATAATTATAATTATTTAATTTATATCTTATATATTCATAATATCCATTTCTCTTTCAATCCAATGAAAATAAAAAGAAAAAAAATCACATTGCTTCATGAATGTGGTAGTCCACTGGTGCGCATGAGGGACATTATTATTTTCCAATAGTTTGGAATAAAAGAAGGTAGATATTATATTTTCACAAAATAAGAATAATTATTTCATAAATATCAGATATATACTTTAAAACCATCAAAATAATTATATTTAAAATATGGTATTGAAAAATTAATTATATTGCTATGTGGAGACGGTAAGCCGTATGTAAGCACTTGCGATTATTTCAGTTCTTATTTGATGGGAAAAGGGGGTATAATGGTGTTTTAATAATCATAATAATATTTTATAATATTTATGATCCTGAATATATTATTTTATGATGAATATCATAAATTTAAAGGAGGTAAATTAGAGTATAAAAATAATGTGACCAGATAGAGATAATACCACTTCTTCAAAACGACTCCTTTAGATCCCATCTAAAAGGCTCTAGGTTTGGTATTTTGAGAAGATTAAAACCTCCATAATGTTTTTAAGTATGTTTATAATATAATTTTATAGGGTATGGTCTATATATATAGATCTAATTAGTGTAAATAAGTGAGGGAGGAGGGACCTTTTTATAATTGAAGGGGAAATTTTGAAATTTCTCAAAAGATTAAACTATAATAAGACTATTCTAGAGACAAATGATTCCAAATGGCCTACAAATTCATAGGGGATTAAATTTTATACCTTATATTATCCGATTTTCCTTATTTATTATTTTTATGTTATTATATAATTTTATAAAATATTATATTCATAAAATATCATTATTGTCAATTATGACCCTATATATTACTTTGAATTTTAAAAAATAAAGACAAAAATATAAATTAGAATTTTTTTAATACATCCATAATATTCTATATTAATATATAAAATTATTTTATCACCATTATTTAATCATATTTATTTCTTTTAATATTTTTATTTCATTTATTATATTTCCCATTAAATTAATAAATACTGCATTAGTAATGTACAAGAATTTAAGGTAAATCTTTTCTTCACTATGAATTGAAAATAAATTATCATAATATAGATAAAAATCTTATCTTTTTAAAAAATATTTATAGTCAAAAAAATATGTAACATCCCAACTTAAATTCCACTAAATAGGTTCTCCAATCATGTTGCTTATGAGGCCTCAAGCGCACCTCCCCCAACGATAGAGGCTGCTGACTAGCAGTAATGGCCTAGGGTGTGATAGTGTGTAGGATATTACCTCATATAAGAGTAAGAAAATAACGTAAATAGCTATGAATTATACACATCAGATGTAAATAGAGTGCATATAATAAATAAACTGAAATATAACATGCTGTAACAACAAATGAAAAAGATAAAAATGCCCAAACTGTTTTCTAATACAATACAACACTATTCACCCACTAGGCCGACTATACAGATACCAGATTATAAAAAGAAATTGATATAAAATTATAGGGATCTAATACTTAATCTGATCCATACCAAGTATCCAGTCTCTAGACACTACCAAACTACACCAGCCCAATAAAAAAGAACCAAACGAGCAGATCTGCTCAATCATGAAACTCTAGACCTCATCCCTATCCACCAAGAAACTCATGCTCAACCTGAAAAGCAGACATAAGGTCTTCACATACACTTAGGTACATGTTCTGGGGTGATAAAAGAATATTAGTAGTCCACCCCAATATGCAACCTATAAATTTATTGCTATAATTGTATGAAAAAGTAACTTTCCCAACCTAGATGAGGCACAACTAAAAAAATTAAAAAATATATGAAACCAAAACTAAACCCCATGTTTATAATCCCGATCAAATAGTCATGTTACACCGTTGATGTTCATATCTATATACATATAGATGTATATTACATACCTATACATGTATACATAAATATGAATATTCATTGGTATACGAAAATAAAATAACCTGAAAACCAATATATAGTCGATATTTGGGTTCATAAAACCGATTTAATGGACATCCTATGCAAGGTAATTGGGTTGGATTTCATACCTCTCAATATGTGTATCATTAAGTTGATCTATTGGTCTATAATCCCAATTTAAATATACCTTTTTTTAGTAACACCAAAAAATATCTATAAGAAAGGTACATCACCACAGGGGGATACTCAACCTACACATGGTTTCACCCATACTCTCCTCCAATAACTGACAAGGATACCCCGTACCAATGGTCAGTCATGTAAATAAGGATACCATGTACCGATGGTCAATCCTATAAAGAAGGATACATGGGATTACATCAGAACATCATATAAAAGTTCACTGAGTCTGTCACCATGCAGCCCAGGCCTGTGAATCCAGTCCAATTCCAAGCCCTAGGTCTTGGTTCATAGGCAGTCAAAAAATTCAAAACTTGGATACTCCTTAAGCATCTGAACATTAGGTGATTTGTAAAGAAAACTCACAATTTAGACTCTATGCAACACCCCTTGAGTCTCATAACTGATCCATGAGAGCGTAATTATCCTGATCATAGGTTGAGGATATCATAATCACCCCCACCACTTGGGAGAGTGTAATCATCCACTATTCCTGGGTCGTCTGAACATATACAGAGAACCTACCAGTGAGATGCCATAAACCCCCTAGAGTATCTATCAAGGGAGATCATAATAAAAAGTTATTTTGGAAGAGCATCCCCATTCTAGGAACAAACTGAACAAGAATAGAATAATCATCCTTAATCATAGGCCGAGGAGAGCATAATCATCCCCGACACATATCAATGTCCGAGGGGAGTGTAGTCATTCCCACCACATATCAATGTTTGAGGAGAGAATAATCAAACCCACCAAATATTTACTAGACAAGGAGTCTGTCCAAGGAATTCATATAATGAGAATCCATGTGTCACTCAAGGAATACAAGGTCATCATCCAAATGAGTCCATCCAAGGCATTCCTACAATGGGAATCCAAGTATCACTCATGGAATATGATATAAAAGAAGTAAGGATCAACTTCCATATTTCAAGAAACACCTCTAGACATCCCAAAAGTATATATATATCACAATATATACATTTAGGATAAACAAACAAGTCCCATGTATTACTATGGGTGTATCAGTTAATATGAGAAATAACTTGGCTCAGAAGCTGGATCCCATGAAAGCATGTATGGGAATCACAATAAATAATATGAATCCTTGGAATAATGTATGGTAATCCTAAAATAAAGAAAGATTACTCACTTTTGGATCAACAACCACAAACTAGGAAGCACCTATGGTAACATCACTACATCATCAATAAACATGTGAAATCAAATATAAATAGTCTGGGGGGCCGAACACCCAAACCCAACACTACTGCCACATCCCAATGAGATTACATGTTTGGAATGGGTTCTAAGGTAAAACCTGATACCATATCTATCCAAACCTGATGCACTACTCCAGGTCTGTCAAAAAATGGGCACTCTATGGGTTCCTCAAGTCAAACACTGATGGGCATCCTACTTGGGATCCTCAAGGGAAACACACAATCGAAGGAATCCTAATAGGGATCCTTAGATGAATGGTAAAGGAGGAATGATACACATTATCCTGTAATAAAAAACACATGAAATCATCCTACAAGGTATCATCATAAATGGTATATAGGTATGGGGATCCTATAAGGGACTCCCTAAGTTAGTTTGTAAGAAAGGGAATCCCTTAGGGGATCCTCAAAAGTAACTGGTCTCACAACCTCTTAATCTAGAAGGTCACATTTCACAAGGGATACATCCTAAAAGGAGAACTACAAAGAATTGATCAAGAGAGATATCTCAGGGTTCATCTCAGATCAAAGGTCTAAAACTATGTTGGTCCAAACACCCATCCTATCATTCTCATTCTAGTATCTCTCTCAAGAGATGACTATAATCGATTACCAAATGAAGAACTTCTCTATTCATGAAAGGCCTGAAACACCACTCAAGAGTTCTCAAAACACCTCGCAGATCTTACCATCATGATGTACATGAAAAGATACTTAGAATAGACTAATCAGGGGTTTAATTCTAACTCCTGGATGAAAATATATAAAAAACCCTCAAAGTGTAACGGGGGAGGAGTACACGGTGTGTTACCATGGTACACAATGTTTACCCTCATGACCCCACATGTGCGTGCACTCCCATATGCCTGGGCATGAAAATACCCCAGGTACATGACATGTACACAACAAAGGGTACGTAACCATGTACATCAACTAGTCTAGCTATATACTTGGCTAGGTCGTGTACTTTTACATGGAATGCTACCCACACGGGGTCTGGCCATGTACTCCACATGACCATGTACTTCACATGACTATATACCCATATATGGGTATCCAGACTCGGGCACTCAGCTACACAATCGAGTACTTATACATAGAGTATACACCCCTATACATGGCCTATACTCCATAAACTTCATCTTACCTAAATGTAAATAACACATGATATGTCACCCTAGACTACACACCGTGTATCATGGTTTTCCCAAACAGAAAACCTTCAGATCGCCCAAAACTACCATTTTTCCCCAAAAAAATAGATCTGGACACTAGAATCCAAATAAAATAATAATTGGGATTTAAAATAAGAAAAACAAATAACTACAAGAATATAATATGAAAACATAAACAGGTCTACCATTGAGAAGAAACCACCAGATCTTCGCTTGAATTCATCATCCACGGATGCCGCACGTCAATCCACGCATTGAGAGCTCCTCGACGGTACCCCTATTCCCTTCAATCTCTCTACATTTCTCCATATACCTATTTTATCATAGGTCATAGTAAAGGAGGCGAAAAATATAAGGCATCCACAAGAATTATGTAAAGAAGAAAATAAATGTAAAATAAAAAAAATAAAAAAATAAAAAGAAAAAAGAAAAGAAAAAGGGGCCCAGGCAGACCCCATTGCCCTACTCAAGTTTATGACTCACCTAAGATATACTCCCCATTTTGGACTCAGTGGAAAAGATGAAATCCCTATCTAATGTACCATTTAAAATTTATTTCCAAATGAACCTGCGCAAAAAATTTAAAATTTAATTTGTTAAATATTAATTATTAATTATTCTGCAAAAAATTTGAATGACTCATATTTCCACCAAAATCCTATCCTGGGGTAAAAACCCTATTCCATCACTAAGGGAGTGGTAAGAAAAATTATCCAAGATCATATTCTAGGGAAAAAGACAATTTTACCCCTTATAGGAATCCAATAACAAAAAATTAAATTTCCACTAAAAAACTAATGTTCGAAAAAAAACAATGGTCCTTACAAAATCCCCACAATAAAACTTATAACACCCGAGAGGCCTGGTTAAAAGAATAGAAACCCTAATATCAACCTGATCATCTAAATAAGAAATCTATTTATATTTTAGAATGACCAACCTCATAACATCAACAATTTTATCCTACATTGAAGACATTCATCTAAGATGAATTAGGTACTCCCCACCATATGAATACACTTATGATCATCTCAAAACCAAAATCTGAGCTCAAAAGACCATAGAAACACTAAAGTTCAATAGAAAATGAGGTTAAGGCCCTCAAACATCTAATGGTTCCTTCACCACCATATTACATAACTTATATTTCTCCCCAAGAAGAACCACAACATGTTTCTTCCTCCACCAGGGAAGAACATTTAGAAAAAAGTGCTCGGTGTAGGGATGAAACTCTCTCAGCATACTCATTATGAATCAAGATAGAACATGATCATATCTAATATGAGTACACTAAGTTTCTGTTTAAAGTAATGTAAGGATCCTTCTGATCCACACTCACATCCCGTCATCACCTAACTAGGATTCAGCCACGGGTCAACTGTCTTATAGTACCCCATTAATTTCTGATGTCCCCACTACCATGGAGGTACTTTACTCACTTAACCAAAACTCCTAGGAAACCATTCCCATAAAAATTATTGAAAACATCGGTCCTTGGATCACACCCTTCCACCCACCGACTAAGAATTTAAACGATACCATGCACAACCAGTGAGTACCATTATCACCCGAATCAAACTATAGTGAGTCATCCAACACAAGGCTGAGATGGCTATGTTACATGACACATCAATTTTAACATGATAGAATCTCCCTTATAACTCCTCTTCATGATCGATTACCTCCCTCGTGCCATGATTTATTGCATGACCGCCTATCAACTGGAATCGTTCTAGTCACGAGCATCTACCCACATTCTGACTACATTAGCTATAGTAGACACATTGGTCGACTAGAAAATGCACCCAAATAGTCATACCCATCAAATACAATCTCAAAAAAAGTACCCTAGGTGCTTCATCAAAAGATTAAGGAATCAACATACCTATAACACAAAAGCCGACCACCCACCATGAATTGATAAAAAATGAGCAAAAAACCAATCTCACTACCTAAAAAGGAATATGGAAACATGATAAAACCTCTCACGTAGGTTTCCCTCGAACAAAATGGGAATCAACCTATAAATAACTGAGTCAAACTAAGGGCCTCTCAGTCTCTAAACTATCTCTACAGAACATGTTTTTCAACTGGATCACAAGGTAAAACTACTAATCCCAAAAGATCCAACTTCTCAAAAGAAGGAAATGATTAAAAAAACCTACAAAGGTAAAAAATGAAAAAATGGGACACAAGTGTATGATCGTCACTAAGCATCCTCAGAAGGAACTACTAGGTAGAGGTTATGATATCAATGTAGAAGATAAACTGAACTCACACTCATCAGGAATCCACATACAAAAATACCCCATGGAGGTCTAGTTTACAAGAAAATCCCTGGTATCCATCGACATTGTAATCAGTGATATGACTATATATCCCTGACCTGACAAATAACACCCTATAAGGGGTACAATAGAAAGGCATTATGTGCCATATCGACTCACTAGGGCCATGACACCTCCCGTGCATTAGGATTGAGTCATCAAACTCACAACAAAACTCCTAAATGTAGATCCACATAACCTACCATTAGAGTAAATTATATATAAAAGTAATTAGGACCAACTAAATAAGCCTCAATAATCTATAAAAATCAAACACTATCATGCCTATATGATGTAAATCCTACAATCCAAATATGATGCATGAGAAACCTCATTCCTTTTCCAGCCAAAAGTCAAAATCCATCACTATCCTCTTACCATTGAACAAGAGATAGAGATCCATATTAAATCATAACATCCACAAAACATGTGTGTTTCTTAAGGTCAAAATCATATACAACTATAACATCATTTATGAGAACAATAATACCATACCCTGGAAACCAAAACATCTTTCCAAAATAAGTGTTCTCAATGCACCAGTCTGATATTCATCAAAGATTTCGAAACATTTCTAATACTCCTATCTACCATATCCCAAATAGTAAATACCAGGAAAAGATCAAATATGATTCCACTTTGAAACATCCTAACCTGGATTCCACTAAACCAGTGTTATGTGCTGGTGGGTTATGAGGCCTCAATCATGCCTCCCCATATTCTAGAGGCTACCGGCTAGTAGTAAGGGCCTAGGGTGTGATTTTGTAGAGACTATGCCCTCATATCAAAGTAAGAAAATAGTGAAAATAGTTAAGTATCACAAACAAAATAATTAAACATAGTGGGAAAGAAAAAATAAATTGAAATTGAATATGCTGTAACAATAAATGAAAAATCTACAAAACCTCGAACAATTGTCCAATACAATAAAACACTGGTCACCCACTAGTCTGACCATATAGATATAGGTGTACAAAAAGAAACTAAAATAAAAGTTCATGGATATACATATATCTCTAAGGAATACCACATACCTGTTCTCTAGACATTGTCGAACTACACCAACCCGATTAGAAGAACCACATGAGTAGCTCTGATCAATCATGAAACATTGGGCATACTACCTATCCACCATGAAACTCATACTCAACCTGAAAAAACAGACATAAGGTCTACACATACACTGAGGGGCATGTGCAGAGATGAGAAAAAATCTCAGTAGGACACCCTTATAAGAAACCTATAAATGTGCTTCTATAAGTGTATGAAAAAGTAAACTGACCAACCTAGCTGAGGCAAATCTAAAATGCATGTAAAACCAAATGTGAAACCACAGGCAATCCTATGTCTGTATTCCCGATCAACTTGGAAAGTATCACCATATATTTATATATCTATATACATGTACATGTGTAGTCCCATACAAATACAAATACATATATGAATATTTATTGATATGTGAAAATAAAATAACATGAAATCCAATCTGAAGTTAATCCTTGGGTTCATAATTCTAATCTTTTGGACATCACGTGCAATGGAATTGAGATGGAAATCATACCACTCAGGCCATGTATCATTAACTAAATCTCTAGGTCCATAATCCCAATCAACATATACCTACTTTGGCCAATGATAGAAAATATCTATGAAAAAGCTACGTCACTAAAGGGGGATACTCGTCCTACACCTGGGTTCTCCCGTACTAACCTCTAATAACTAAAAAGGATACCATATACCAACCATAAATCCTCTAAATAAGGATAATGTGTATCGATGGTCAATCCTATAAATAAGGGTACTAGGGAGTATACCAGAATTTTTAAAAAAGGTCAACGAGTCAGTCTCCTTGCTACCCAGTTTCTTAAATCCAGCAAAATGTTTGATACATAGGCCTCGGTCTGCAGGTGGGCACGACAACCAAAACTCAAATAATCCCTAAGGATCTGAACCTTAGGCGATATGTGAAGATAAATCATCGCTGAGACTTCATTCAACACCCCTCAAGTCCCATAACTGTTTCGATAGAGTGTAATCGTCCTGATCATAGGACAAGGAGATCATAATCATCCCCAACACTTGTGAGAGTGTAATCATCCACGAGTCTTGGGTTTCCATGCCCGTATAAAGATTACTTACCTATGAGACACCATGAAACACCCCTCAATTCCCTATAAAGGGAGATCATAATGAACCCTTATTCTAGAAGGGATTCCTCATTCTAGGTATAAAATTATTGAAGAGAGCATAATCATCCTAAATAATAGGCTTAGGAGAGCATAATCATCCCCACCTTATATCAAAGGCTGATAAGAACATAATCATCCCCACCACATATCAATGGTTGAGGATCGTGTAATCATCCCCACCCCATATTGAACAAACAATGAGTCCATCCATGGAATTTCTACATATAGAATCAAAGTGTCACTCAAGGCATACATGTTCATTAGACCCATGAGTCCATCCAATGAATTCTTACAATGGGAATACAAGTATCACTCAAGGCATATGATATATAAGAATCAAGGATCAATAGATGGATTCTAGGAAACACCTATGGACATCCTAAAAATATATATATCTCAATATATACTTCTAGGCTCAACAACCATGTCTCAAGTAGTACCTTTGGGTATACTAGTAAAAATTAAAAATAACATGGCCCAGAAGCCAGATCCTAGGAATCACGTTTGGACATACCAATAAGAAATACAGATCACTGGAAGAATGTACGAGCATCCCAAAATAAAGAAAGACACCTTGTGTCTGGCTCAACAACCACCAAACCAGAAAAAAATCTGGTAACATCACTATATCACCAATAACAATGTGAAACCATAAAAAAAGAGTGTGGGTGGACAAACACACAAACCCAAAAACTACATCCACAACCCCTTGTGCTTACAAGTTCGGCATGTGTTCTGAGGTGACACCTGACACGATCTCTGGCGTGTACTACTGTTGGCCAGGGCATGTAAACACCCAAGTTACATAGCGTGTAAGGAGGGTACACGACATGTACCCAACATAGGGTACCTACCCATTTACCTCAACTTCTCTGGCTAAATACCTGTCTAGGATGTGTACTTTTACAAAGTGTGCCACCCACACGTGGTCTAGCTATGTACTCTACATGACCATGTACCCCTACACAGGTATCTAGGCCTAGGTACATGGCTATACAACCGAGTATATCTATAGGGCATGTACACCCCTGTACATGGTGTGTATTCCTTAAACTTAGTCTTCCACAAACTAGAAGAACACACTACATGTCACCCTAAACAACACACCGTGTAACATGATTTCCCTGAATAGAAAACCTCAGATCACCCAAAACACCTATTTTTGTCCCCAAAACAATAGATCCAGCCAATAAGGGCTACATACAAGAATAATAGTGCTTTAAACTTATAAAATTTAAAAACTGTAGGAATTTATAGAAAAAATATAAATGAACCTACCTGTGGGAATAAACTACGAAAGCATCACTCAAATTCGTAGTCCACACCTATTACACATCGATCCAGTGTGTCGAGAGCTACCCGATTGTACCCCCTTTCACTCCCCCTCTCTCTTTCTCCCTATACTTCTTTTATCTTAGGCCACAGTGAAGGAGGAGACATACATGAGGAATCCATGAGAAGGAAGGAAGGAAAGAAGAATAGAAAAGGGAAATAAAGAAAAATAACAAAAATAAAAATACAAAAGAAATGAAAAAGGGGCTCGGGCCGACCCTGGCGTCCAACTTATATTTATGCCTAACCTAGGCTAAAGTACCTATTTCACACTCAATGGTGGAGAAAAAATATCGATTTGATGTTCGGTTTTAAATTTATGTCCAAAAAAACATGCAAAAATAATGTAATATTTAATTTATTAAATATTAATTATTCTACTAAAATATGAATAACACAAATTTCCACCAAACTCTTTTCCTAGGGTAAACACCCTATTATCGGACCAACGGAGTGGTCATAAAAATTATTATAGATCATCTTATAGGGGAAAATCCCATTTTATTTATTATAGGAATCCAATTGAAAAAATTTAAATTTCTTCTAAAAAACTACAGTCTAGAAAAATATAGGTCCTTACAGTATATTTTGGATAACATCATATTAAAAATACTACACTTATTAATAAAAGAGTGCGACATATTTGAATTTTATTTAAATAAAATACTATGAAGGTCAAAATCTCATACATGTGGCCCAAAAGGTAATATATTAGAACATTAGATGATTATGGTAGAGATATAATCATTAACAAAGATTTATTCAAGTGTTTGGGTTATTTAATGGTTTTTATCATTTTATTGTTATTATTTTTAAATCACTAAATGATTTTTCTTCTACTTTCTCAAGCACTGTGTTAATGTTTCATAAGAATTTAAGGAAATTATTTCATATATAAAATTAAAAAATAAATCACTACTAAAAATAAATAAATTAGGCTCTAGATAATCCTTTTATATTCATTAATTAGGTATATTTAGTCATATCCATGATAATAAAACAAATTCAATTTGTTATTTTGACATTACTATCCTTTCAAAAGTGTTGCATAATCATTTGGACAATATTCTTGTTATATAACTCCAAAATTAGAAATTATTAGTAAAATCATAATTTATAGATTATATTTAATAAAATAGTCATGAAAATGCTTCATATCTAGTACTCTGCAAGCACTATATCACCACTGAAAATGATTTTCATATTTATCTTGAAATAAATTATAATTTTCGTGTTATAAATTAATTTTATATGATATTTATATCATAATATAATGCATGAATAATTATAAACGTTTAATAAATTTTTATATAATAAATATGTTTTGAAAACATCACAAAAGATACAATATTTTATATTTTACTATTCACCAAAATATTAACTTTTCTTGAAAATAATAAAATTTAAGAATAGAATAATTTTTTATTTGATGATGTAAAAAATTATTTCATTTTTTGAAATACATTTTAAAAAACTTCAAAAAATTAGTTATAATATTACCCATAAAAATAAAGAAAACCCATTTTTGAAGAAAATGTATTTCAGAAGAATAAAATGAATTTTCTAAAAAAATATGTTATTATTTTCTAATAATTTACCAATATATTTATATTGAGTTTTATATATAAATTTATTTAATAAATTAGTTATTCCTATTAGTATATTATATTTTAACTTCTATATTAGGACAATCACATTTAATTAATAATATTTCATTATTTGTTTAAACTCAATATTATGTATCTTATACACCATCGAACATAATATTTCTTTCCAAAATCTCTATATATTGAATTATACCACCTTAAATAAATTTTTCTCGCACAAATTTTACTGTTTCTGGGTAATTAAGGTTTGAATTTTCAAAATACCTTTATTGAAATCCCACATCGTAAAAAGGGTCAATAAAACTACCTGTTAGAAGAGCGAAATGGAAGTAAAATGGTTATCTGGAGAAAAACAATCTATGTTATCATGTAGTAAAACATTAGTTACATGTGAAAACATGGATATATAAGATAAAACAACACCCCATGACTGATACAGAGTGATATTGTATATGATCATGAGAAATTTAACTTATATAATATAGTAAATCTGTGATGGGTTAAAAGGAAACATTTTTATTCCAAAATAATTTTCCATGAGTTGAGTAACTAATTTAATACCTAGAGTAAGGAAAAAAGGAAATATTCTTACTTTAAATGTATAGTTTTATCCTTTTATAAATTTTAACCTCAAAGATATATTTTCCTCCAAAATGCTGAATATGAATTTTTCATGCCTGAACACTACAATAAATTTCCCTATTTCATGAATTCTACAAAGGATAAAAATATATTCCACCTATCTTTATAAATAAATAAAAACTAAAATGGTTAAAATAAAATAATATAATTCACCAAATGCATAAGTAGTTAAATGATGAAAAACTGCCTTAATATCCAGAATTTAATAGTCATACCCAATGTTCAACATAGATCATCCAATAAATAAGTATCCTAAACATTTTTGAAAATATTCCATAATAAAACTTAACCTAAAAATTAAATGTATTTTATCACGTAGTCATCCATGATTAATTTCAATGTTAATATGCACCTAACATCAATTACTCTTGATGTATCATACCAAAATGTGCATTCCCTAAACATATAATATATAACATACACTAAACATTTACATAAATATCCCAAATCACTATAAAGACAAATTATGATAATATATTATACTAAAATATAATTCAACAATTAATAATCAATTAAAACCCCATAATTATTTGTTTACCTTATTCATATAAGGTATACAAAATACTAGACATCTTCGGAAATAACCTTACTACCCTAATCAACAAATCACTTCTCAATATCATGGTTATCTCTAGGATAAAACATATTATCCCAAAATGAACTTATCATATATCTATATGATGATTTAAATAATTAATAACATTTTCTTACTAACTAGGTCATCATATAGGATAGTGGTAGGTGATGCACCCTTGTTGCCCTTTGGTTGTGGATTCAAACCTCACAACCTTACCAGATATGATGGTTTGTCATCTAAATTATGGGTTTCCCTTTTGGTAAGACAATAATAATTATAACATTAATATAATTGTTATAAATATACTAAAAAATAACCTTAATATATTAATCATTATATAAATTTTTTAACCTCAAAGGGTTACTCATACCTTTAATTTTGCATCCCAAAAAATATATAATGACACATAATTACCTCAAAAAAAGATCATTTAAACCCTAATGTTTATAAATAATTTAAAAATATATATCTATAAAATATAAACACTTTATTACTCAAATAAAAATTAATGTTAAACCTAAGGGTTACATATAACTATACTAAAATATCATTAGCCTCCTTAAAATTTCATCATTTAAAACCTCAAAAGGGGTGTCTAAAACTCTAAAATTATAGTCAACCATAAACTTATATACACATGATGGCATCCATAACTAATAAAATAACCTCACATGAAGACATCCTAATATATAAATTTATCTAAAAACTACTTTGATATAATTGTAACATCCTTGAAACATGCACTTATGAATTTTGGAAAAAAATAAAAAATTTAAAATTATGGCTTTGATACTGATAAATGTGGCCCATTTTTTATTTCCATCCAAAAAATAAAACATAAAAATGAAATAATTTATAACTTTGATACTATGGGACCTTTTATATTTAGAGTTCTAGGGAATTAGGAAAAACACTTAACAAATTGGATTCATAAGTAACTTGCTCATAAAGATCAACATTATCTCCCAATATGCCCAAATTTTCTTATTTCAAAATAGGTCATCAAAATCAACCATGTGGAATCATTATATAAAAAATTCATTTAACCTATTTCCTCATTACATGGGAAGAAATAAACATAAATAGGGTGACCTCAAATGCTCAGTAATGATAAATAAGTGATATTTCAATGATCATATAAGTATAATATAAGAAAAATGGTATGGAAAGATGAGATTATCATTTGAAATAATTTGCATATATCTCAATGATATTAATATTAAATGTTGACATAAATCATGTAATTTCAAAAGATATTATTCATAATGTAAATAAAGAACATAATCCATGAGAATATAACATAGGCATAATATATTAAATTGTAGCATATACATAATCAAAACAAATTAATGGTTGGATACACCTCCTAGGAAGGATATAAAACTATCCCCAGTGGAACCCCTTTTATCCTAATTGAATGGTTTCACTCCCCAAACCATCATAGTAGTCAAGATTCACTCTGAAGACCATCATAGAAAACAATGTCCCTTACTGAACCTAGTGCATTCCCTGTTGCAGTCCTGTCTATCTCATGAGATATAAATCTATACCTAATGCTTTAGAAGAAAAATATAGGTCCCACCCATAACATAATGAAAACCATACATAGGTGTTACACAAGAAAATATATCATTCATCATATTAGAACCCATTAAAATAAATGAGTTACATAAACATTTCATCATAACATACCACTTGGAAAAGAAACAAGTTTTGTAGAAATCATTCCATCATAAACATAAACCAACCATAGAAAGAATAATAATTTTATTTTTGGATAATATCCCTAATAAATAATAAGTAATATAAAATATTTTTATCTTAGATGGAAAATAATTTTTGAAGATCACTTGATATAATTCTTTAGAAAAATATCCTATCTATTTTGATGTCATTTTTTTAAAAGCAGCTAAATTATAAAGGAAAAGATTTTATTTTAAAATAACCTTGTAAGGTTGTAAATAATGATTCAAATAATTAAGGCTCAATTATGGATGGAAAATATTCTCATTACATATAAGTTAAAAAAAAATTCCTTCTATATTTTTTCTGGAAAAGTAACAAATAACCATGTTTAGAAAATAACAAAAATATTCCTTTCAAACTGTTTTATAAAAATTAAAAAATGGAAAAAAATAATTTTAAACAATTTTATGAGAATAGTAAAAACAATTTTTAATTTTTTTATAAATATTGAAAATTTAAAAGAAATATTCCATAATAGAGACTTAAATATAAACAATCTTGAATAATGATGAGATTGTGAAATAAAACTCCTACCACAATGATAACTTTGAATCGTAATACCCATGAGAGGATAAAATTAAATGGAACATTGAATAAAATTAAAATAAGTATATTCATGATATAATAAATAAAAGGGTCAGTATATACACCTCATATAATAAGATAGGTGGATAATGTAATATATATCTCAAAGAAGGAAAATTGAGACACAAACTCCTTACTGCTTTGATAACATTCGAACCATAAACCCCATGAAATATAGATCCTAAAATTTATATTTAAATTACAATAATATTCAGTAGAAAAATAATAAAATAAATTAAAGGATAGTATATAAAACACATAAAAAAATAAGTGGTGAATATTGCATACATCTAATAGAAATAAAAGTGAGACTAGAAAACCCTAACCTTAACTCTCACATTTCCTCATTCACATTCAGACCTCGTGAATAATAAATATGTATTTTTTTGATAATATAATAAATATATATTTATTAAACATGAATTAAATAAAAATACGTATATCTATCATACCATTTATTATTTATACATAACACCTTATCACCAGTTTATTAATATTTTTTCACCAAAATCACTTTTATGGGTGATAACTACTTTGTTTTCCAAGCATGTTTCGGTTCAAAAGTCTCGGTACTTATATATTGATCATGATACCATTGTTTCTATAATTTTAGTCATGGTATAAATTTAATATATATTAATTATATATATATATTTATAATTATTTATAAAAGGTATATATATAAAAATGAATTACATCATTCAATGAGACGGTAGGTTTTGCGTACACATGAATGATGTATCTACTTTTTAAAGGATAAAATGAAAGAAAGGTAAATAGTAATTCACCTTAAAAAATTATCATTATATAATTTATTTCATACATATTCATAATATATACCCTTCTTAACATCCATTTAAAATAGAACCAAAAAGTGAATCACAACACTTCGTGGAGGTGGCAGTCCATGTGTATGAATGGGCGACATTATCACTTTCTAACAAATTGGAAGGTAAGATGGTAGATATTATATTTTCAATAAAAAATAATAATTATTTCATAAACATCACACATAAAATTAAACCCCATAATAAAACTTATACATAAAATATAGCAATTCAAAATTAATTATATCTCTATGTGGAGAAGATTAGTTGTACGTACACACATGAGATACTTTCAAATCTCATTTGATTGAAAAAAGGATGTATAATGATCTTTTAATATTCATAATAAATTTTAATAATATTTAGTAGTAAATTTATTATTTTATTATTAATATCAGACATTTTTAGTAGGTAAATAAGAGTAGAAAAAGAAAGTGATCAGATAGAGGGATTACCTCTTCTTTGAAAGAACTCCTTTATATCTCCCCTATAGGGATCTTGGGATGCTTTTTTGAGAAGAGAAAAACCTCCATAATGCGTTTAAGGATGTCGATAAGAGAATTTTTCATTGGATGGTTGAGCTATATGTCCACAAGTTGTATAAATAAGCAAGGGAGGAGGGGAATTTTTATAATTGAAGCGGTACTTTGGGAATTTCCCAAAATATTGAACTATAATAAGGCTATCTAGAGCCAAATGATTAAAAATTTCCTATAAATGTACATGGGATGAATGTTTAGACAACTTTTTCTCATAGTTTTCCTTATTTATTATTTTTTATAATTTTTAAATAATTAATAAAATATTTTATTCATAAAATATCATTATTGTCAATTTTGACACTATTTACTACATTTCCCTAAAAAAATAATAAAATTAATTTAAATTATAAATCATTGTTTTAATGCATCACTAATATGTCATATTAATCTATAAAATTAATGTATTTCATTTATTTTATAAAAATATACTTATTTTAATATTTTTAATATCATTTATTTAATTTTCCCATGAAATAAATAATTACTGCATTAGTATTATGTAAGAATTTAAGGAAATTATTCCTTCACTAATTAATAAAAATAAATTATTATGGTTTATATAAATATTTTATCTTTAAAAATAATATTTATAGTCAAATAAAACTTCTATATAATAACATATTAAAAATATTCTACTTATTAAAAACAAGAGTGTGACATGTTTGACATTTATTTAAATAAAATACTATAAAGGTCATATTCTCATCCATATGGCCTAAAAAAGTATTAAATTAGAACATTATATTATTATGGTCAATATATAATACTCTAATAATATTAATTTATGTTTTTGGGTCATTTAATAGTTTGTATAATTTTATTTTTAGAGTTTTAAAAATCATTTTAATGATCTTTCTTCTGCTTGCCCAAGAACAACATCCATGTTGCATAATCATGTAAGGGAACAATTTCATATATAAAAATTAAAAATAAATTACTGACATAAAAATAAATTAATTTTTCTCAATACAATCCTTTATATTCTTTCATTATGTTTATTTACTCATATCCAAGATAAGATGATTTATTTAATTTGTTATTTTGATTTTGTTAGCTTTGCGCAAGAATTAAACAATATTTTGGATAATATTATTTTAATATAAATATAAAATTATAAATTTGTAGTTAAAATAAGTATTTATAGATTATATTTCATAAAATGGTTTTTATAATACTGTATACCTCCCAATTATGTTCTATAATACATCAAATTTGACTTTTCTAGGGTTGCACAAGCACTGCATCAACATTGAAAATGATTTTCATATTTATTATGAAAAATTACAATTTTCATGTTATGAGTTTTTATTTTATGATATTTATATTATAATATCTTAAATTGGTCCTTCCATATTCTTAATAAACTTATATATTGTCACGAATCCCTCCCCACAAGGTGTACCCCTCCTTGGTCCACAATGTGAGAAGGGAGATAATGACCCCCGAGTCCCACCTCCAGTAGGCCTCGGGTTGGCGACTAGAACCGATGGTATAATAAACATGAAAATGGGAGGCATTAACCTATAAGAGAACACATGCGAAAGATAAATATAAGATAAACATGAACCAACTCCAACTTAGACAGAAATATAAAAGAAAACCCATGTTCAGATATGTAATGTTATAGAAAAGTACTACAACTAAAAGGGGAAAACTGAAAGTACCCAAAAGAAAGTGAAAACAATAGCAACCACAAGCCATAATAGCTCCACCAACCCCATGATAGAAGAAACCATCTTGATATCTAACCTTCTCCAAGTGACCTAAAAACATTTCATATTGACATAGGGTGAGTATAACAATATACTCAGTAGGATCCTCCCCAAAGACTCTCATGTAAAGGTAAAGAAAGCATTCTAAAGCACATTGAACATCAAGTGAAACTAAATAATCACCAAAATAGGTATAATAAGTTTCCATCCTTACCATGACTTTTATCAGCAAGTATCGCATACAAGAGTATATTATATAATAAAGAATATAAAGGGTACCCCACTACTACTTCCCCCAACGGTTTGCTGCTTTTCCCCAACGTCGCACTTCCTAAGCATATCTCTCTAAAAAAGGCTTGCTTGCAGACACCTGGGAAATGCACCAGAACATGAACCTTGTGAAACAAAACTACAACGTCCATGTAAGAAAGTAACCAGGTAGTTTCTGGGATCCACCATAGCTCGTATAATGTGTATCATATGTCGGGTATTATACCTCAAGCCATTACAACCCATATATTGAGTAAGAATAATCAATCCATTGGAGCCTATACATGTTACACATATAGTAGTCCATAGAAAACAATATCCAGAATATATGTGTGTAAATAACTACAATATATTGCATCCCTCTATACACATATATGGGAAAAAACTAACTGTTGTGCTTACTAGAACAAGTAACTACCAAGAGACGGTAGCAGGGCCAAAGGGTGTAGTCATCCATCCATCCTCCCACTGGAATATTGGGGAAAACACCCCCAGGTCTTAGAATCCCCAGGGTGCCAGTTTCCCTAACTGACGGGGTGGAGTAGCGTATAGAAACAAATAAATTACAGAATATAATATATCTCACAACCACACTATGAGCATAACCTAGTCTTAGACTCAACTATAGCTAATGTCTCTCAGACTTTTGGATGCCACTTCTAATACTAGGTATACTATAAGCACACGGCCATTTAAAGAGCTTTAAAAAGTTACTTCATTCCCTTTTTATGAGTTGCACTTTACGTTAATTAATTCTTTCATCATTAAATAACCATTAATAATTTCCATATTATATTTCATTAGCATCAAACCCAAAGTTCACTTTTCCTTCAAATTAAATCCTTAGCATTGTGCTCTAGAAAGCCCCAACCCCATGGGTTAACATAATTTATTCAATTATTTATTTATAGTATTACTTTACCATATTCCCAGGCATTGTAGAAAAACATTCTATGATACCAAACACAAGGGGGATCAACACGGTGAGTAGATGAACTGCCTATAGAGTGTTTGACGCCTATAGAAAGAGCGTAGACCCATCCTCCCTTGAGAATCTATACATGGAAAACACATGGCATACCCCATGCTTCTTCACCCATTTCGGAAGGAGGGTAAGAAAGACCATCTACCTTGAGTAGTGGGGAATGTAAAATAGATAAACAACCAATACGAATCATCAAGCATCCAAGAATTCACATCCAACCCATTTTAATCATCCTCGGGGTCATCCCCAACACCCACATGCATAAAAAGATGCATCACGCCACTCTAGGAATCATCTTTTGCAACAACCAGTAGGCCTCCCTACCCCCACATATCACAATAGCAATCCAGGGTCACATCACAACAGAAGCAACAAGAAAACAAACAATATATCAATTGGGCTCTTGGCCATTATACAATAAAGAGGGTAACTAAGAGCCCTACAAGGAATTGTATTTTATCAAACAACCAGTTCTTTAATCCATCTTGGATGAAAAAATTTATTATTCGTAGGTTTCAACTTCGGGAAACCTAAATAGCAGGCTATCACAAATTGATTAAACATTCTTACTGCCTCGATTTGATTAACATAAAATTACAACAATAACCATTATATTCATTCTCATGCCTCTTTATCTTTATCCAACCAATTATCAATAAATTCCAGATTTACGTTCTTTTCCAATTTCCATCAAGAACCAAAAGATAAACAAGGAAAGCATATATATCACACAGTTTAGAAAAAAAGAGGCAATAACATACGATCAATATCAATTTATTTATCTGGTTCAAATATTTATTATGTCAATTTCATTGTCATCTAGTGTGATAAAACATGCTAACTCTATAGTTTCAGAGAAAACAAAAGAGAAGTAACGAATCCCCTACCTCAAATTGTTCTTGGTGTTGTTTATATGAGAAGGATCCACACAACGGGTTACGTTCTCCTCCCCCCGTGACAACTGTATCCACCAGAGGATGCAAAGAAACCACCACATAGGTCAACACCCAAGAAAAGTTTATTAGGAACATGGATATATATTTCCATAAAAGGGCGAGGGGAAACAGAAGGTGATGGCTCCAAAAGAATGACGATAGAACATACCTAATACCATATATCGATCGACACTGCCTGGTTTCACCAAAAATAGTGGGGAACCAATCCAAGGAGGAAAGTTTGATCACACCACTCCTATGGGAAGGAATGGAATGTTTGAGAATCTCACACCTGAGAACAAGTAAAATGAACTAGGTAGGAAGATATCTTGTCCCTTTAGAAGATTTAACGGAGCAACAGTTTAAGATACACTGGATTTTCCATTAATAGCGGATCACATTAAACCACACGGTTTGACCAAGTAAAAGCATCCCAAGCCTCAGGAAAAAATTAATATAGTATTTTTGACCTTTGAATTGGTCTTAGAGTCCTTAAAAAAG
Source organism: Viscum album (assembly GCA_963277665.1). Taxonomy (NCBI): domain Eukaryota; kingdom Viridiplantae; phylum Streptophyta; class Magnoliopsida; order Santalales; family Viscaceae; genus Viscum; species Viscum album. The sequence continues at coordinate 785,347,860 of OY728128.1, read as the reverse complement.
GATTTAAATGCATTTTTTGTCAAAGTAAATGTCAAAGGGGTGAAACTGTAGGAAGATGGAAACACTGTTCATGAACAAAAAATTTGGCAAAGGAAAGAGGTCACCATTGGAAACTCACCTTTCTATAAACACTATTCATGAAATCAATATTTGGCAAAAGAAAGTTGTCATTATTGGAACCTTACCGTTTTGGAAACATTGTAGACCGTACCATTCTGGAAACACTGTATACCCTACTGTTCTGGAAACATTGTACACCCTACCGTTCTGGAAACACTGTACACCCTACCATTCTGGAAACACTGTACACCATACAGTTTTGAAAACACTGTACACCCTACCATTCTGGAAACACTATACACCCTATCGTTTTGGAAACACTGTATACCCTACCATTATAGAAACATTGTACACTCTACAATTTTGGAAACACTCTACACCCTACCATTTTGGAAACACTATTCACAGAACTGGAAATTTGAAAGTGTTGGGGATATGTCACCTTGACCTCCCGAAACACCTCAAACACTAGATTTCAGCAATGGAATGGACTTGAGAGGTTTGTTCCATTACATCAGATACCTCTCAAAACATTCTCATCCTCAGTAATTCAAAACCAACCTAAAGGAAATATAAAAGATGTCTGAACAACCACCCATCTAGATACCTCTCAAAAGAGAGAAATCCACAAATAGCTTCCAAAGAAAGCCATATCATAACCATGAAAGGTCTATAACCACAAAGGGGACATCGTTACATGAAAAGAGTTAAACATCAATCAACTCTGGGTACTGAGAATGTATTTGTGACTCACTTTCCCATGTACTCTCCTCTATGCCACTATGCCGCCACAAGACACGAACCAAGGGAATAGAATGCCCATGAAACACCTTCTCTTTGTTGTCTTCGATCTCCACAGGTCACTCCTCAATGGTCACATTATCATTAACATCGATCTCTCCCCAATCGATGACATGAGAGTCATCATGAAGATAACGATGGATCTGTGATACATGGAAAAAATCATGTATTCAACTCATCTATGGGGGAAGTGCTACTTGATACGCCAGAGCTCCAACACAAGATAACACCTCTAAAGTCCCAACAAACCAGGGATTAAGCTTACACCCACGACCAAACCTTCAATTCCCACGACGGGGAGTCACCTTCAGAAACACGTGATCCCAAACATCAAACTACAAAGGTCTCCTACATTGATCAATATAAGATTTCTAATAATCTTACACTGTCTTCATCCTCTCATGAATTTCCTGAACCATCTCTGTTGTATTCTGCACTAGTTCTGGTCTGAGAATTGTGGACGCTCTGACCCCAGTCCAAAATCTAGGACACATGAGTGTAACATGTCTTCAAGAGTCTGTACAGTCCGCACTGTCTGACCATCCGTCTGAGGATGAAAAGTATTACTAAGTCATTACTAAGAACCAAAAACATTCTAGAGACCTCTCCACACCCTAGAGGTAAAATGAGGATCTTGATCAAAAATTATCATCCTTGGGACTCCATGAAGTCTCAATACATCCTCCAGATACTTCCTCGACAAAAATTCCACCAATATCGACTCATTGATCACTATGAAGTGAGCCGATTTTGTTAGACGATCCACTACCACCCCAATAGCATCATGTCCTCCCGGACCTCGAGGTAAACCAGTAACAAAGTCCACTGAGATGTCCTACCACTTCCACTGAGGAATATCTAATGGTTGGAGAAAACCATCGGCGAAACGGTGTCCGACCTTCACCTTCTGGTAGATCAAACATCGAGACATAGACTTCGCAACTACACGCTTTATCCTAGGCCACCAAAACTGACTCCTCAAGGCTCGGTACATCTTTTTCATGCCAGGATGCAACGATAAAGGTGAACTACAAAACTCTCTATGAACCGTCTTGTGCATCACCAAAGGAAAAAAAAATCCTTCCATGATAAAACACTCGGTGTTGTTCATCCTTAGTCCAACCATTAGGGGCCTCGCCAAAAAAACTCGGTCTCTCCAGACCTCCACCTCAAGATCCCCCAACTGGGAATCTTCTACCTACTTCACCAGAGATGACTGCACCGTCATCTGAAAAAAAAATCCTATGCCCCAAACTTCTCCCATATTAAGATGTGTTGTTGAATGTTCTTCAATTACTTTCCATGAATCACCAGATTCACGCAGAACATCAATACTTGACTTTCGACTCAGTTCATCAGCTAAAACATCCCCCATTCTAGGTGTATATGATATTTTGAAGTCATATTCCTATAAGAACTCCATCCAATGACGCTATTGTAAGTTCAAGTCATGTTGGGAGAAAACATACCTCAATCTCTTATGGTCGATGAAAACCACAAAGCGCTCACCAATGAGGTAATGTCTCCACAACATCAAAGAAAACAGTACAATTGCCAACTCAAGGTCATGGGTGGCATAGTTACATTCATGGGGATGCAACTGTCAATACCCATAAGAAACAACTGATCTCTAATGCATCAGAACATAGCCTAACTCCATATGCGAAGAATCACAGAAAACATCAAACTGAACTCCTTCTCCTGGAAGACATAGAACTAGAGCACATACTAACATATTCTTTAGATACTCGAAAGTTTATTGACATTGGTTAGTACATATAAAAACCCGATCCTTCCTTGTCAAAGCTATCATAGGAGTCAAAACTTGAGAGAAATTTACTATGAACCTCCTGTAGTAGCATGCGAGGCCAAGGAAACTTCTCACTTCTGACACTATCTTGGGGGAATCTTTCACGACCCATCCCCCAGGGCCCGTTTCGTGACTACCCCAAGGCCTCCTTCCATATTCTAGGGGCTGGCGACTAGCACCAAAAGGTGTATTCCCTAAAATCAGGAAGGCATTTCCTTTTTAACATATAAATACACACAACTAAGAACAATGTAGGATATAAGCACAGTGTAAACTAAAATCTAAACACAGTGTGTACATAAAGTAAAGAGGGGGCCAGAATACAAGCCCAACTATAAACTACAAGTAGAACTGGAAAGTACAAGTTTAACTGAAAACAGCTCCTGTGAACACCCGCCAAGGATCCTACCTAAAGGGTAGGTACAACTCTCGAACGGTCGTCTCTGCAGTATTCCTTGCCTAATGTCAACCTCCGAGCTACCACCAGTCCTAGAACTCTCGTCCTTAGTCCACACTATCCATCGTCTACACCAAACACAATATGGTACAAACATATCTTGTGTAGGGGTGAGTATAACGATACTCAGTAGGGACCCCACGACCCTCGAAGGTCTCACAAAATTCACAATGATAAACCACAAATCATGAAAACAACTGATGACCCTACTTAGGTACATCTCCATACATATACCTAAGTTGTCGAGTATACCCATATCAATCATGAGGAAACACAAGGCCCAACTCAAAATCCCAAAGATCAACTTTTCCATGAAGTAAGGAATACCACAAAGTTAAAGACTAAGCTGACAACATGTATAACTTAGGTAAGATAGTAAAGATGATTAGATAAAACTACTGAATCATCTTACTCTGTTGAGAGGCAGACCCACGTTGGATCCTAAATCATCAGACCCCGTAGGATCCTAGTATAGTAGTCCCACGTAGGATCCTAGAGTATTCTCACATGGATTCCTAGAGAGAATCCTTGTGGGACCCTAGAACACAGACCCACGTAGGATCTCAAAGCACAGACCCACGTAGGATCCCTTTCTAATGTTACAGCCAGCTACATGGTTTCCGCACTAATCTCGCATGATTCTGAGAGGGTCTGATTCTAAAGACATAAAATGATACTCTAACTACCAAAAAGTCCCACTAAGAAGTATCCCAAAGGAGCACCACGTAATAGGGGTCTCAACGCAATAGACGGTGCGTCAATCAGATGCCCGGTCTGTAAGTTATTGGCATTTTAGTCCCAAGGGCCCGGTTGGATTCATGTTCAATCCAACCAGGACATACACCAACATTATCCAAAACTCAAGTGGGGAATACAAAAAGGACCGACTCGATCCAAGGTTTTAGGCCTCGTAGACGGTTCATCAAAAAAATAAGGCCGTAGCGCAAGGTATGGTCGAAAGAGCGGAAAGGGTTAAAGCTGCTTCGGGTCCGGTCCGACCCGACCCAGTTTGGGTCAACCCGGGTCCGACGCTGGGTCCGACCCAGCCCGTGGGATCTGACCTGGGCTGCTCGGTCCGGACCGGCCCGCCGGTGCGGCCCCACCCACCGGCGTGGCCCGACCTACTGGGCGGCCCGCACTGGGCGGCCTGCTGGGCATCCTGTGATGGGCAGCCCACAGGAGGCCCAAGGTTGGGAGGTCCCGTGGTGGGGTCTGCCCTAGCCACCATGCAAGGGGGCGGTTCCCCTTAGGTACCCATAATGTCCCAACTATTTGGGTTGGGTGGCCGACCGGCCGACGCCACGTTGCGCCGACAACAAGCACGCGGGACCCGGGGTCCCGCTCGGCTCCCAGGCTGGCCGAACGACCATCCCACCTATGCGATGCAGTCGCGCACCACGCTACCTATGGTGGCCAGCAGTGAGCCAGAATCCCCACCTTCACTGCTGCGGCCTCGTGCCGTGGCCACTGCACGGTTGGCGATGCGGACGTGTGCCCCCACCCCCTTCATGCAGCCGGCCCTGCGCCTGCCGCTGGACTTGCTCCACCGCGGCCGATGGGCCGCGACCCTATTCTAGCGGTGCGGTCTCGCCGCCGCCATCATTGCGGTTCGCTGGAGTGCCGGCTGCCGCTTCTGAGATTTTCTGTCATCGGTCACTGACGATGTTCCTCGGGTCATCGGGCGCGCCCCGGTGGCCCAATATTTATTCCGAAGACTCGTACACTCATCTCGGGATGTCAACATCGATTCAAGACCACCAAGGTTGGAAATCGCTCAACCCAAAAACAAGACATGAAGAACACCAAAATCTACAAGGGTTGTGGAGATGTAACGCCCCGACCCTAATTACCTAGAGTCGGTGCATTATTACATAACATTGGCATGATTATGAGAAAGATCAAGTCTCGAAAGACCGATTAGTTTAGTAGCCTTGGAATAACTAGATACATCCATAAATTTTTACATTACATCATAAAAAAAAACATCTTGTCTTCATATCCCCTCATACTATCCCTGCAGGTCATTCATAAATTACTTCTTCATAATCCTGGGAAAAATAAAACATTGAAAGGGGTGAGCTCGGATGCTCAGTAAGGATAACATTATAGCAGAAGCTTTCATAAATAAGCATAAACACTTAAGGCAATTTATAACTAAAACAAAAGCCTTTTAAATTTAAACTCAGCATAAAATGGCGAAGGTAAAATGAAATAATGCCATTTACTTACTCACATGGACATTCTACTAGTCGAATGATCACATGCAATATCAATAACCACTTTCATAATGATGGAATGCATAATGCCAGACTATCATAACCACATAGCCAAGGCCTCGTGCCAAGACTACAAATAAGATTATGCCAAGGCCTTGTGCCAAGACACTAGTTTGTCTCATGAGACCTACCGATGCATCGAGGAGATATAGCGGGCTCCACCCGTCACTTATTAAGTCCAATGCATTCCTCATATGAATAGGTTTAAACATAACATAAACATTCATATTAAAAACTAGCATACGAAATGTCAATACTTTTACCACAAACCATGAATGGTATAAAAATAGCACATCCACAGTCAAACATAACTCATTTGATACAATATGGAAGATTGTATTGTATCACATTAACCTCAATCAAGAGTAATGAAGGATGTTGACATAGATGAAAAATAATCATCAAAACTATTTGAGAGAAATATCCCCCTTTTCTTGAAAACATTTAAAAGTCACACTATTTGTCAAGAAGCCATTTAAAAGTAGATTTTTGAATCAAAGTGTCCCATACCACTTTGAAACTTTTTAAAAGGAGTTTTAATTTCTAAAACTTTAATGTCCATATAAATAAATCCTTAAAAACATTTTTAAAACATGGACATTAATGAGCAAGATTTAGAAGAATAAGTATTTAAACCATTTAAAAATGGTATTTTGGTTAGAGATTCTAACCAAAAGAGACACTTGAATACAAATAATTGTGGTAATCAAAACTTTGTAATATCATGAGAATAGAGGGATTCATGATATACTATGTCAAAGTACGTTATATACACCACATAAAAGTGATTTGGTGTATATCAACAAAGAAGTCTCAATGGAATCTAAATTGAGATGAAATCTCTTGTAAAGGTTGTATCCTTAGGTTAAGGATAAATCAATGACATAATTATGTGTGACAAATATAAATACACTAAATATGATTGGATATTCAGTGTAAAACAATCAAAGGACATTCACACATATTCTTGTAAAAACAATACCAACGAATTGGATGTTTAACTCAACAAATGGAGAATGAGTTAAAATTACTCTTATCAAATTCATATCAATGACTTGAGAATTACCAATGGAGTGATTATGTGCATCAAACTTATATCCACAGGAAGGGGAGTGGAAATTATGACATAATAAAATGAATAGTGATTCCACACATAATCTTGGGGTAATATAATCAATGAAATATGTGTAAAGCCAAATGAGTGGAAATTGAAATCTCAAATTCCCTTATCGATTAGGTAACTTTCGAAACATACACCCATGAAAGAAGTATCATACCATGATGATTTAAATAACCATAAATTAAAGTATATTACACAATGAATACAATCATGGGCAGTACACATACACCACATGCAATAATTAAGTGGTGAACAATAGAATTCTCACGAAATTAAAAGTGAGATTAGAAAATCCCTTAATTTGTACTTTTTCCTTGGTCGATGGTAGGTTTACCTCCTGTATAATGGTGAAATAATTGTTATTGAATAATACAAGAATTATTTACTTTAATATGATATCATATATGATCTTTTAACATTGATTTGTTAATAATATCTTAGTATTAACGCCGTTTCGGGTGTTAACTTACTCATTTTCTTTTATATGTTTTGTTACATAAGTCATGTTTGTTGTATCTTATTCATATCCAGAATGATATCAAGTCCTTAAACATAATTTTTAAATCATTAAATGATAATTATACTTGAATGGATACGATGGAGAATGAATCTCATCGCGTTCGTGGAGACGGTAGTCCGTACGTACGCACGAACGCTACTTCCATTTAATTTTTTATTTTAAAAGAATCGAATCCAAATGATACATAGGTATATTACTATTCCAGTATAATATAATATTTTATATATGTTACTTAAGTTCATTAACACCATCCTTTATACGTTCCATGTGTGGTATGAACGAGTCATATCATTTTAAGGGGGCGGTAGTCCGCACTTCCTCAAATGAAATTATCGTATGTATATACAACATGAGACAAATAATGGTATGAAATAAAATGGAATTACAGAAGCTTATATATAAAATATATATCATTAATATCATATTTAATTACAGTGCCATCATAATGGCCACCATGAGAGGCGGTAAGATGTTTTTGAACAATCATCGTTTCGTGAGGCGTTAGTTTTCCATCCACAGAAACATTATGTTCATCATCCATTAGATAGAGTTGTGTGTATGTGTAGTTTGAATACTTCTTATAACAACATCCTAGTATATTGAGGATACTGGTGTTGTTACAAAAGAAGGGAAATAAAAAGATTTTTGGGGTTGAAGAAGCAAAATAAATGAAAATAATTTAAGAGAAATCATTACCTTTAATTTAGGTAACTCACTAAGGTTGGAACCAAAGGACTTGTTGAAATGCTTTCTGCCTAAGGGGAAGCTTCAAGGAGGAGGAGAGGGATGTGGGGAGCTTATTTGGGCAGAGTTTGGACGAGCCAAGTGGCTTGAGAGGTGTGAGTAAATGAGAAGGAGGAGTGCCCTTTTATAAGAGGGGTGAGGGGCACCTTTGGAAAAGCTAGAAATATTAATTTATAATAAATTCATATTCGGTTTCCAAAGGCTCCAAAGTTGACTATTCAAAGTATGAGGTGAGGATAGGTCGAAAAAAACTCATCCAATAGAATTTAGACAGGTTTGGGTACTTATATTAACCTTATCTTTAAGTATTAACTCTAAGTTAATTAGTTTCACTTTTACAATGTCTCTTTGTATTTTTATATAATATGGTTAATAAACTTACTATATACATTCAAGCGACCCACAAGTGGTCCATTAATGATGAACCTATCCTGATATAAGTCTTTTGGCCGAACCTTAGATTTTTAGGAATTTAATATCAATTAATAATATAATATTTGTTTTAAGAACTCTTTTATGTCAATTTTGACACTATTCAATAGTTGATTTTTGTGAAACTCATAACAGATTGATTTTTTCGAAAAAAGTCAATTAAATCAATCCTAATATATCATATTATCCTAGAAAATTAGTTTCATTCATTAAAAGTTTCATATTATATTTATTTGGGTATTTATAATATCACTTATTTTAATTTTTCACTTGTATAGTAATTACTGCATCATCATTGTGTCATAAATTAAATAGATTATTTAATGTCTAAAAATTATAAATAAAATATCATTATGTAGGAAATCTTTTTATATTTCTAATGAATATTTATAATTGAAAATCCAACATGTATAACCCTATGTAAAAATTGTTCTTCTAAAAGATGTAAGCTTATGCCATTTTTATTTTTATTTTAGCTTTATTAATATAATGTGTCATTATCACTTACAAGTGGATCCATGGGGTCCCAAAATAGACCCAAAGATGCCCATGGTCGACCATGTATCAATAAATAGGGTTAAGACACGTTTTAGGGTAATTTAGTATTATTATAATATTATTTTTTTAACCCTTATTTACCGGATTTACCATTAACCATGGTAAATAAAATATTTACCGCAGTAATTATTCAAAATGTCTAAAAATAAAAGTTACCTATTTACACAATTTGGACATCCTGATTCCAAATATGGAATCCATTTTTCTAAATTCAAAACACAGAAGTGGCAGAAATTAATTTAAAATTAATTCCCGCTGTCAAAACAAAAAGCGTGTTTTAAGAGATAATAACTATCAAAAGATTGACACTTGTTTATGTTCGGTTTAATTGTAAAATTATGTCCAATGACCAAAATTATATTAAATGGTAAAAATATATTCTAAATATACTTTAAAACCACTCAAATTCACAATTTATCACTATTAATTATTTTGATTAAAAAAGTTGTTTTTAATTAAAATTTAGTAATTTTCACTATTCATCAAAATATGAAAGTTATCCGAAAAGTACCAAAATTTCACCTTAGGCTAAATTCGATATTCCGAATCCAAAAATGAAGTCCATTTTGAAATATAAAATATATATAATTTCAAAAATTAGGTATTACTATTCATAACGGCTAGTTTGATTGGTTGTGGTGTGTTAAAATCTCGAAGTTGCGTACAATGCACGTCATTGCATTATTCGAAAGGAAACATACCGAGGAAGCTTGGGGTGTTACATTCTCCCCTCCTTCAATAAATTGCGTCCTCGCAATTTTTAAAATTTTGCTTGGGAATATAATGGAAAGTCCCACATCGGAAAAAGAGTCAATAAAACTATCACTTTAAAAGAAAGAAAGAGAGGTATAAGGGTCATCCAAGATAACCCATACTAGGATTCCATGTAAGAAAACATGGATATGGATGATAAACTAAGTGTCAAGTTCTGATGGAGAGGGATAGAAATCATGATCAGGAGAAAGTTAACAATGAGAAAACCACAAACTTGTGTTGGGACAAACGACCATTAGTCTCCTAGTTAGGAAAGTAAACGGACAACATTTTTTTTAAAGTTACATTACATAAGGAAGAGGAATTCATTTATGATATTGACTAAGAACATTATGAGATATACTTACATTTTAAGTAGATTTTCATTCTTTAATAAATTTTCACCACTAACTCTTTTTTTTAAACGATGAGTATTCAAGAAGACTTGGTCACACTGGAAGAGATAGAATAAACTTCTATAGAATCACATGATCCATGAAGGATAAACCATATATTTACATTGTCTTTGAAGATTAATCAAAACCAAAATGGTCAGTGAATGATCTAATGATCCCCCAAAAGGATATTCATTGAGATAAATATGCACTAATCTTAATTTCTAAAATTAAACCAACAATACCCCAAAGTTAAATAGATACCATTCAATAACCAATTGTCCTTAAAATCCTTTAATATAATCCAAACTAATATTGAAACCCAAAACATAGAAGAATTTGATTATGTAGTCTCCCATGTTAAATTGTATCTCCAAATGACATCAGATACTCTTAAAGTCACATACTCAAAAGTAATTAACCTAATCACATATTCTCTATTATAGGTTAATCATTTCCATAAATAACCCAAATCACTATAAATCCACAATAAAAACGTAGATAAAAATCTATCATTACTCCACAAATGAAACCCCATAGTATTCTATTTTCCTTGGGCATATAATGTTCCCAACAAAGCGAACATCTTCCAAAATAACATTTATCACTTAATCACCAAATCATTTTCCTATACCAAGGGTATTATTTTGATATGAAATAAGAACCCAAATCAACTTATTATTGATCAATAAAATCATTTAACTAAAAAAAGTCACACTAACCAGGGACTTCACGTAGTCCAGTGGTAGGCGATAAATCCCAATCGCACTTTGGTTGTGGGTTCGATTCCCATAGCTTTGTCTGACGCGACGGGTTGTCACACAGTCTACGTGATGTCCTTTTTCAAAAACTATATTTTATAATATTGCCAAAATGAGATAAATTCCTCAAAATACTATATCATAAATTTAACCACAAATGTTATATCATACCTTGAATCTTCATCCCAAATTAGAATAACTTATAATTCTCTCAAACCCCAATGATCATATAAATCCAAATGGTTATTTATACCTATATCCACAAGAGAAGAGACAATTCTTCCTCAAATATCATTCTCACATGGAAAACTGTGGGGTTACAAATACAAGAGAAAATTATTCCATAGTAAACCCATCAACAAGGAGTGCTAATACTTTTTAAACATTTCTCCAACCATTTATTCCCACATAGCTTCTTCTTTGACCAAGAAAATATCCTATAGAATAGGAAATTCACTCGGGTAATGGCCAGGTCCCCAACATTTACGGCAAATGACTGTAAATGGACTCTTGGGACCATTTTTATCTTCTTCCATAGTACTCTTCATTTTTCTTCGGCAATTCTTTACTTTATGTCCTTCCTTCCCGCACGTAAAACATTTCGTTGTCCCATTGAGACACTTTCCTGGGTGTCTCTTTCCACATTTCCTGCATGATGAAAATTGAGGGTTCTTTTCTCCATGGTCTCCATTGCTGGAGCTCTTATCATTTATCACCTTTCTCTTCCTTGTTGAGTCTGGGAGTTGGTTAATATATATGTTTTTGATCATATTTTTGGAAAACTGATTTGGCATAAAGATGATATCTTTTACGCCTATCAACATTCCATTTTGTTGCTCATTGCCACCACCGTTCCCATCTTGTACATCATTCTCAAAGTCACTATGACTTCCTTGGAATCCAGCCATTGACTAAAACCATAAAGCAGTGTGTGAGTAATAGTAGTCGTAAAATCATTTAGAGATTAAAATGTCACCATATTCTCAATTTGAAACATATTAGGATTAACCAAGGTCATTTACTCTCATCTTATATATATATTACTTAAATTGGTTTGTAAAGAAAATGTAAATTATCCTAAGCATATCCCCCGGGAGTGTCGTAACCAAGAGTGCAGCAAGGCCCGTTGTCGTGCACCAGTTCCCGTTCGAGTCGAGCTCAAAGCGGTGTTTTCGGGTTTTACCCCTAGGTACATCTGTGCCAGAGCCGCCTCTACCTGCTCGTATCCAGACAGGGATGTATTGCTCGGAAAACTCACAAAATCTCTAAAATACCAAAATTCTAGGAAGTTCTTTTATACTAGTCCTCAAAGTTAATCTTAGGTCTACGTGCTCTAATCAGAGTTTATCTAAATCTAGCTACCAAGGTTTGTACTAAACTTCCTCTGATACCAACTGTAACGCCCCGACCCTAATTACCTAGAGTCGGTGCATTATTACATAACATTGGCATGATTATGAGAAAGATCAAGTCTCGACAGACCGATTAGTTTAGTAGCCTTGGAATAACTAGATACATCCATAAATTTTTACATTACATCATAAAAAAAACATCTTGTCTTCATATCCCCTCATACTATCCCTGCAGGTCATTCATAAATTACTTTTTCATAATCCTGGGAAAAATAAAACATTGAAAGGGGTGAGCTTGGATGCTCAGTAAGGATAACATTATAGCAGAAGCTTTCATAAATAAGCATAAACACTTAAGGCAATTTATAACTAAAACAAAAGCCTTTTAAATTTAAACTCAGCATAAAATGGTGAAGGTAAAATGAAATAATTCCATTTACTTACTCACATGGACATTCTACTAGTCGAATGATCACATGCAATATCAATAACCACTTTCATAATGATGGAATGCATAATGCCAGACTATCATAACCACATAGCCAAGGCCTCGTGCCAAGACTACAAATAAGATTTTGCCAAGGCCTTGTGCCAAGACACTAGTTTGTCTCATGAGACCTACCGATGCATCGAGGAGCTATAGCGGGCTCCACCCGTCACTTATTAAGTCCAATTCATTCCTCATATGAATAGGTTTAAACATAACATAAACATTCGTATTAAAAACTAGCATACGAAATGTCAATACTTTTTCCACAAACCATGAATGGTATAAAAATAGCACATCCACAGTCAAACATAACTCATTTGATACAATATGGAAGATTGTATTGTATCACATTAACCTCAATCAAGAGTAATGAAGGATGTTGACATAGATGAAAAATAATCATCAAAACTATTTGAGAGAAATATCCCCCTTTTCTTGAAAACATTTAAAAGTCACACTATTTGTCAAGAAGCCATTTAAAAGTAGATTTTTGAATCAAAGTGTCCCATACCACTTTGAAACTTTTTAAAAGGAGTTTTAATTTCTAAAACTTTAATGTCCATATAAATAAATCCTTAAAACCATTTTTAAAACATGGACATTAATGAGCAAGATTTAGAAGAATAAGTATTTAAAACATTTAAAAATGGTATTTTGGTTAGAGATTCTAACCAAAAGAGACACTTGAATACAAATAATTGTGGTAATCAAAACTTTGTAATATCATGAGAATAAAGGGATTCATGATATACTATGTCAAAGTACGTTATATACACCACATAAAAGTGATTTGGTGTATATCAACAAAGAAGTCTCAATGGAATGTAAATTGAGATGAAATCTCTTGTAAAGGTTGTATCCTTAGGTTAAGGATAAATCAATGACATAATTATGTGTGACAAATATAAATACACTAAATATGATTGGATATTCAGTGTAAAACAATCAAAGGACATTCACACATATTCTTGTAAAAACAATACCAACGAATTGGATGTTTAACTCAACAAATGGAGAATGAGTTAAAATTACTCTTATCAAATTCATATCAATGACTTGAGAATTACCAATGGAGTGATTATGTGCATCAAACTTATATCCACAGGAAGGGGAGTGGAAATTATGACATAATCAAATGAATAGTGATTCCACACATAATCTTGGGGTAATATAATCAATGAAATATGTGTAAAGCCAAATGAGTGGAAATTGAAATCTCAAATTCCCTTATCGATTAGGTAACTTTCGAAACATACACCCATGAAAGAAGTATCATACCATGATGATGTAAATACCCATAAATTAAAGTATATTACACAATGAATACAATCATGGGCAGTACACATACACCACATGCAATAATTAAGTGGTGAACAATAGAATTCTCACGAAATTAAAAGTGAGATTAGAAAATCCCTTACTTTGTACTTTTTCCTTGGTCGATGGTAGGTTTACCTCCTGTATAATGGTGAAATAATTGTTATTGAATAATACAAGAATCATTTACTTTAATATGATATCATATATGATCTTTTAACATTGATTTGTTAATAATATCTTAGTATTAACGCCGTTTCGTGTGTTAACTTACTCATTTTCTTTTATATGTTTTGTTACATAAGTCATGTTTGTTGTATCTTATTCATATCCAGAATGATATCAAGTCCTTAAACATAATTTTTAAATCATTAAATGATAATTATACTTGAATGGATACGATGGAGAATGAATCTCATCGCGTTCGTGGAGACGGTAGTCCGTACGTACGCACGAACGCTACTTCCATTTAATTTTTTATTTTAAAAGAATCGAATCCAAATGATACATAGGTATATTACTATTCCAGTATAATATAATATTTTATATATGTTACTTAAGTTCATTAACACCATCCTTTATATGTTCCATGTGTGGTATGAACGAGTCATATCATTTTAAGGGGGCGGTAGTCCGCACTTCCTCAAATGAAATTATCGTATGTATATACAACATGAGATGAATAATGGTATGAAATAAAATGGAATTACAGAAGCTTATATATAAAATATATATCATTAATATCATATTTAATTACAGTGCCATCATAATGGCCACCATGAGAGGCGGTAAGATGTTTTTGAACAATCATCGTTTCGTGAGGCGTTAGTTTGCCATCCACAGAAACATTATGTTCATCATCCATTAGATGGAGTTGTGTGTATGTGTAGTTTGAATACTTCTTATAACAACATCCTAGTATATTGAGTATACTGGTGTTGTTACAAAAGAAGGGAAATAAAAAGAGTTTGGGGGTTGAAGAAGCAAAATAAATGAAAATAATTTAAGAGAAATCGTTACCTTTAATTTAGGTAACTCACTTTGGTTGGAACCAAAGGACTTGTTGAAATGCTTTATGCCTAAGGGGAAGCTTCAAGGAGGAGGAGAGGGATGTGGGGAGCTTATTTGGGCAGAGTTTGGACGAGCCAAGTGGCTTGAGAGGTGTGAGTAAATGAGAAGGAGGAGTGCCCTTTTATAAGAGGGGTGAGGGGCACCTTTGGAAAAGCTAGAAATATTAATTTATAATAAATTCATATTCGGTTTCCAAAGGCTCCAAAGTTGACTATTCAAAGTATGAGGTGAGGATAGGTCGAAAAAAACTCATCCAATAGAATTTAGACAGGTTTGGGTACTTATATTAACCTTATCTTTAAGTATTAACTCTAAGTTAATTAGTTTCACTTTTAAAATGTCTCTTTGTATTTTTATATAATATGGTTAATAAACTTACTATATACATCCAAGAGACCCAAAGGTGGTCCATTAATGATGAACCTATCCTGATATAAGTCTTTTGGCCGAACCTTAGATTTTTAGGAATTTAATATCAATTAATAATATAATATTTGTTTTAAGAACTCTTTTATGTCAATTTTGACACTATTCAATAGTTGATTTTTGTGAAACTCATAACAGATTGATTACTTCGAAAAAAGTCAATTAAATCAATCCTAATATATCCTATTATCCTAGAAAATTAGTTTAATTCATTAAAAGTTTCATATTATATTTATTTGGGTATTTATAATATCACTTATTTTAATTTTTCACTATTATAGTAATTACTGCATCATCATTGTGTCATAAATAAAATAGATTATTTAATGTCTAAAAATTATAAATAAAATATCATTATGTAGGAAATCTTTTTATATTTCTAATGAATATTTATAATCGAAAATCCAACATGTATAACCCTATGTAAAAATTGTTCTTCTAAAAGATGTAAGCTTATGCCATTTTTATTTTTATTTTAGCTTTATTAATATAATGTGTCATTATCACTTACAAGTGGATCCATGGGGTCTCAAAATAGACCCAAAGATGCCCATGGTCGACCATGTATTAATAAATAGGGTTAAGACAGGTTTTAGGGTAATTTAGTATTATTATAATATTATTTTTTAACCCTTATTTACCGGATTTACCCTTAACCATGGTAAATAAAATATTTACCGCAGTAATTATTCAAAATGTCTAAAAATAAAAGTTACCTATTTACACAATTTGGACATCCTGATTCCAAATATGGAATCCATTTTTCTAAATTCAAAACACAGAAGTGGTAGAAATTAATTTAAAATTAATTCCCGCTGTCAAAACAAAAAGCGTTTTTTTAAGAGATAATAACTATCAAAAGATTGACACTTGTTTATGTTCGGTTTAATTGTAAAATTGTGTCCAATGACCAACATTATATTAAATGGTAAAAATATATTCTAAATATACTTTAAAACCACTCAAATTCACAATTTATCACTATTAATTATTTTGATTAAAAAAGTTGTTTTTAATTAAAATTTAGTAATTTTCACTATTCATCAAAATATGAAAGTTATCCGAAAAGTACCAAAATTTCACCTTAGGGTAAATTCGATATTCCGAATCCAAAAATGAAGTCCATTTTGAAATATAAAATATATATAATTTCAAAAAGTAGGTATTACTATTCATAACGGCTAGTTTGATTGGTTGTGGTGTGTTAAAATCTCGAAGTTGCGTACAATGCACGTCATTGCATTATTCGAAAAGAAAACATACCGAGGAAGCTTGGGGTGTTACAGGAGAGGTCGGTCCGTGTTCATTTGGCCTGCACTCTCTGCATTAGAACGGTATCAATCAGTACAGTTCTTCTTAAATCAAGAAGAATGATAAGAATGGGGTAAGGGGTATACAAAACAACAATCCCTACCTCGAATATTTGTTGACTTCAGTGAGGAGGGAGAAGGACGGACATCAGTTCATCATTGTTGAAGACGTTCATCGTTTGGGATCCTTTGACAGAGTTCTTCGTTAGAGAAAAGTTTTTCATTTGGATGAAGTGGTTCTCCAAAGATCTCCCCAAGTATCCATTTTCCAACACTTCCCCCAATTCAACATAATGAAGAACCAACATATTAAATTAATTTTATTAATTTAACTTAATTTGGCATAATTAATTTGAAAAAAAACCAAGAGTCACCTCCCTCATTAAATAGGGAGTTCAAGGGGTTGGGCGGTCCCCACCAAAAAATTCAAATTGGGAGTACTAAAATTCAAAAATAAAGTAAAACTAGTTTATTTTATTTTCTCCCATGAAATGTCTGAAAACTAAAAACCACCTTCCACCTCTTGCACTCAAAGTGAAGGTATACTTAAGAGAATATTGGTTCTAGGAGTTCAACGGTGATCTCAGATTTGAATTCCGATCACCAGTTAAAAAATTACAAATCCCGCTCATACGTTTACCAAGTGTACTTTAAAAAAGTTCATAAATTCATTCCGGGCACATAGAGCCTCAGAATCAAGCGCCATCAATTTTCGTAGTCTCGTAATATTCCCATATAATTTAAAAAAGAATTTTCATTGAAAATTCCAGGTCATTACAGCTTTCTGTGACAAAACTGCTTCTATCTTCGATGGATACACAACTACTCCCTACTGGGACACAACATGCCCCATGAAATGGACTTCTCGAGGCCAAAACTCATACTTTGAAAACTTCCCAAATAGATGATGTTGATGAAGAACTCCCAAAATGATGTGTAGATGCTCTGGATGCTCCTACTCGGACATGGAGTACACAAGTATGTCATCGATAGAAACCACCAAAAACTTGTCCAGGAACTCACAGAATATAGCATTCATCAATCCCATGAATATAGGTGGAGAATTCGTCATGCCAAACAGCATTACAATGAACTCATAATGCCCATGATGACAACGGAAAGCAGTCTTTGGTATATCCTCATCCTTCACACGCATATGATGATATCCTAACCACATTTTGATTTTTTAGAACCAACTTTAACCCTTTAGTTGATCGAATAAATCATAAATACGTGGAAGAGGATATATATTATTCACTGTCACTTTGTTTAAGTAATGATAATCAACACAAAACCATAAACTGCCGACAACCTTCTTCATGAACAAAACTGGTGCACCCCACAGTGACACACTCAGCCGAACAAAACCACACTATAACATACCATCAAGCTGTATACGTAGACATCTTAACTCATAAGGGACATCTTATATAGAGACATAGATATAGGAGAAGCTCCTGGTTGTATATCGATCCCAAAATAGATCTCTCGTCGAGGGTTTAATGCTACAAACTCTTCTGGAAATATATCAGGGTAATCTTTTACGACCCTTGGAAACTCCAACTACTGAACCTATAAAGAACTCAACATCAGATCAGCCATCATGGATGATAAGGACAGAACACGCCTCTCACCAATACGAGGGTCTCAGTTGCCAACGAACACTACTGGATCTCCATCAACATCGAATTACACAACCTGCCTTCTGAAGCAATCCATGATATCCTGTACCAAATACAACCAATCCATGCCATGGATGACATCATATGGTTGTATTCATAAACATAGTAAATCTCCCGAAGAGCGGTACTACCCCAAAACTAGCTCACAATCTATACATACTTCAAACAAGTCAGCTCAACCTCTAAATGGCATAGTCAACACCCAGGGTACTGGAAGACAATCTAACTCAAGTCCCAAAGAATGGACAGGGGTAGGTGATATGAAGGAGTGTGTCTCTCCTGAATCAAAAAAGGTATACACCAAGGTAGAAAACAAGAAAAGTGTACCTGGAATGACATTTGGCTCACCTAGTACTGGAAACACTAAAGCATGAAGCTGACCATGATCTCCTCCATGGCCTCTCTGACCCTGATGATGACCACCACCACATCCGCGCTCTACTCTCTGAGGATGGGAAGAATCACGAGGCTGTCCTATGCTAGCCCCATCTACCCTCTGCTGGTCTAAATCTGGTGCAACTTGATGCTACTACATTAGCTAGAACTGCCTCAATGGAGGAGCCTCGAGCGGAACACCTGATGTAGGATGACTGCTCTGAAAGGGAGACCACTCTCGCTACTGATGACCTTGACCACCATAAGAAAAATAAGTCCCTAATCCCTTGGCATAGGCCTGAGAGTTGCTTCCCCCTAAGAAGCGAGATGCTGAGGGCTGGGACCTACCCCCGGCCGAACGTAAACTCTTCTTCCCTGAAAACCGGGAACCACGGACCACATCTCTTCTTCGTGATGAAACATGAAGAATCCCCTCTCGTGATGATCCAGTTCTGGCCAATTTCCTCTTAATGACCTATACCCTTTCCAACACCTCAAGATATGTCTTCATCATAAATGGGGTGACCTGGTGCTGGATCTATGGACCCAATGCATCCTCGAAATACCTTGCCCAGGTCTCCTCATCTAGAAACAGGTCCGAATCATATTGCAAAAGGTTCCTAAAACAGAGTCCAAATTATCACACACTGGATCTCCCCTGATGAAGGTTAAAAATCTCCTAGTGATTGGACACCTTCGCGGTCAAAGAAAGAACCTCAACTCTAAACTTGTCTCGAAACTCCTCCCATGAGATCCCCGAATCCTCGTAATCCCTGAGGAATAAGAACCACCACTGCCTTGCTGCTCCACGAAACATCATCACAACCAAGGATACCCAGTGCTCCTTCCGAGCACAGATCAAATTGAAGCCCATCTCGACCTACACCAACCAATCTTCCATGACTACATCTAAAACGGAGCCCTTGTACTTCTGCAGACATTGGCGCTGAAACTCTCAGAGTGTCCCCCTCCAAGTGTCGTTGTCTCCAACCTATACCCAACGATGATCTGCTGGCACAGCCTGCTGGACATCATTTATGCGATCCTGATGAGGACATCGACCTAGATCCATACCTAAAAAATAACAATTACATAAAGCTCCTAAACCTAGAATATGGAAGATTCAAAATTAATTAATTAATTATTTTCTTTTATTCATTTTTGGTTAACCTATCACAAGGTCTACCCATTCAAAAACAGGAACAAAGAAGAATGATGCATGATCCTTTCCTAGGTATCTAACATACAACTAGTATAACCTTATTGAGTAGCCATTGTAAACTTAAATGTCTATACATCAGATCATAAGGGGCCCTAAACTCCTATGTATCAGCCGGTATGCAGTGTTTATATCACTTGCTAAACTTTACTGACACTGCTGCCCTACCAACCCATGAAACCTCACTTGTGCCTAACACCAAACTCCATCCTATCCCTCTACCATACCTTAGATAACACTCTATCATGAAACACTCCCCCAAGGTGTACCCATCATAGTCTGGCAATGTGAGAAGGGAGATACTACCCCCCCTGAGTCCCACCTCTAGTAGGCCCCAGGTTGACAACTAGAACCAATGGTATAGTAAACACACAAATGGGAGGCATTGCCCTCTAAGAGAACACATACGAAAGAGATAGATAAGATAGACACAAAAAAACTCAAACTCATATAGAAATATAAATGAAAACCCATGTTCTCATATATAATGTCATGAAAAAGTACTAAAACTGAAAGGGGAAAACTACAAGTACCCAAAAGAATGTGAAGACAACAGCTACCACAAGACCGAATAGATCCTGAAATCCCAAGATAGTAGAAACCATATTGATCTCTAACCTACTCCAAGTGACCTGAAAAATAGTTTATATAGACATAGGGTGAGTATAATAGTATACTCAGTAGGATCATCCCTGAATCCTCTCACGCAAAGGTAAAGAAAGCATTCTAAAGCACAGTAAACAAGAAGTGAAACTAACTCGTCACCTAAATAGGTATAATAAGTTCCCTGCCTCACCATGGATACTCTCATCAAGTATCGCATGCAAGAGTATATAATATAATAAATAATATCAAGGGTACCCTGCTACTACTTCCCCACTGGTTTTCCACTTTTCCCAAAAGTCGCACGTCCTAAACATCTCTCTCCAAAAAGGATTGCCCGCAGAAACCTAGGCAAAGCACCACAACATGAACCTCATATAAAAAAACATCCACATCCACGTAAGAAAGTAACCAGGTAGTTTCCAGGAGCCACAAATGCTTTTATAACATGTATCATACGTCGGGTATTATACCTCAAGACATTATAGCCCATACACCGAGTACAGATCCTCAAGCCATCACAACCTATACACATTATACCTATAGTAGTCCATAGGAAACTATATCCAGAATATATTTGTGTGAATAACCACAAACCATTACATCCCTCTACACACATATATGGGAAAAGACAAACCATTGTGACGACTAGCACAAGTAACTACCAAGAGAAGAGAGAAGAGCTAAATGGGGATGTCAGCCATCCACCCTCCCACTAGAATATTGGGGAAAACACCCCCTAGGGCTCAGAATCCCTGGGGTGTCAGTTTCCCTAACTGACAGGGTGGATTATCATATAGAAACACAAAAATTATATAATATACTATAGCTCACAACTGCACTATGGGAATAACCTAGTCTTACACTCAATTTCAGCTAACGTCTCTCGGAATCCCGACTTTCACTTCTAAGACTAGGTATCCTATAAGAACACAACCATTTAAAAAGCTTTAATACATTACTTCATTACCTCTTTATCAGTTTTACTTTATGTTAATTAATTATTTAATCATTAAATTACCATTAATAATTTCCACATTATATTTCATTATCATCAAACCCAAAGTTCACTGTTCCTTCAAATTACAACCTCAGCATTGCGCCCCATCATGCTCAAACCTCATGGGATAACATCATTTATTCAATTATTTATTTACATCATCAATTTACCATATTACCAAGCATTTAGAAAAATATTCTATGCTACTAAAAACAAGGGGGATCAACACGGTGAGTAGATGAACTACCCGTCAAGTCGTTTCTACCTATATGAAGAGCGTAGACCCATCCTCCCTTGAGAAGCTAAAAACAGAAAGCACGTGGAAAACCCCACATGTCTGCGACCATTTCAGAAGTATGGTAATCAAGACCAGCTGCCTTGAATTGTGGGGAAAGTAAAGTAGATAAGCAACCAATAATAATCAACAAACATGCAATAATTCACATCCAACCTGTTTCATCATCCCGAGTGTCCTCCACGACACCCACATGCATAAACCAATGCATCTGACCACTCCAAAAATTAACTGCTGCCACACCCATTAGCCCTCCCTACCCCCACATAACACAACAACCATCCAGGCTCACATCACAACATAAGAAGAAAGAAAAATATATCATATCAACTGGGCTCTTGGATCTTAAACAAGAAAGATGGTAACTCAGAACCCTAAAAAGAATTATATTTTATCAAACAACCAGTTCCTTAATCCATCTTGGATTAACCAATTTATTATTATTAGGTTCCAACATTGGGAAACCTAAATAGTAAGATATCACAAATTCATTAAACATTCTTACTACATCAATTTGATTAAGATCAAATTACAACAACAACCATCTAATTCATTCACATGTCTCTTTATCTTTAGCCAATCAACTTTTAATTAATTCTGGATTTATGTTCTTTACCAATTTATGTCAAGAACAAAAAATAAACAAAGAAAGAATATATATCACAATGTCTAGAAAAACAAGAGGCAATAACATATGGTCGATATAAATTTATTAATCCAGTTCAAATATTTCTTATGTCAATTTCATTGTGATACGGTGGGCTAAAACATGATAAATCTATAGTTGAACATAAATTAAAAGAGAACAAATGAATTCCATACCAAAAACAATTCATGAAGTTCTTTATACGAAAATGAGCTACACAATGGGTTATGATCTCCTCCCCCCCGTGACAGCTGTATCCACCCGAGGATGCGGAGGCACCACCACACCAGTCAACACCCAAGAAAAGTTCATTAGGAACATGGAGATAAAATTCCTTATAAGGGAGAGGGGAAATAGAAGGTGATGAACCCAAAAGAATGAAGATAGAACATACCTTATATCGGAGATTGATCGACACTGCTTGGTTGCACCAAAAACAGAGGGGAACCAATCCAAGGAGGAAAGTTTGATCGCACCAATCCTATGGGAAGGAATGGAATGTTCGAGCATCTCATGCCTGAGAACAAAGAGAAAAAACTAGGGAGGAAGATATCTCATCCCTTTAGGAGACTTAATGGAGAAGTGGTTTACGATACATTGTAATTTCCATTAAAAACGGATCAAATTAAACCAAGCTGTTTGACCTTGTAAAAGCATCCAGAGCCTTAGGAAAAACTTAATATAGGAGTTATGACCTTTGAATTGGCCTCAGAGTCAATAAAAAGGCTTTAAATACATTTTACGTCAAAGGAAACATCAAAGGGGTGAGACTATAAGAAGCTGGAAACACTGTTCATGACCACGAAATTTGGAAAAGGAAAGAGGTCACCGTTGAAACCTCATCATTTTGAAAACACTGTAGACCCTACCTTTATGGAAACACTATAGACCCTACCATTCTGGGAACACTGTACACCCACCCATTCTGGAAACATTGTACACCCTATCATTCTTGAAACACTGTACACCCTAACATTCTGAAAACATTTTACACCATACCATTTTGGAAACACTGCACACCCTACCATTCTGGAAACATTGTACACCCTACTATTCTGGACACACTATACACCCTACCATTCTGGAAACACTGTACACCCTACCATTTTGGAAACATTGTTCATGAACTCAAAATTTGGAAAAGGAAAGAGGTCACCGTTGGAACCTCAGAGTTATAGAAACACTATAGACCCTACCATTATAGAAATATTGTACACCCTAACATTCTAGAAACATTGTACACCCTACTATTCTAGAAGCACTGTACACCCTACCATTCTGGAAACACTGTACACACTACCATTCAAGAAACACTGTACACACTACTGTTCAGGAAACACTATACACCCAACCGTTCAGGAAACATTTACACCCTACCGTTCTGGAAACACTGTACACCCTATTGTTTTGGAAACACTGTACACCCTAACATTCTGGAAACACTGTACAACCTACCATTCTAGAAACACTGTACACCCTACCATTCTTGAAACAATGTACACCCTAATGTTCTGGAAACACTGTTCACATAACTGGAAATTTGTAAAAGTGTTGGGGATATGTCACCTTGACCTCCCAGAACACCACAAACACCAAATTTCAGCTAAGGAATAGAACTGAGAGGTCTGAGCCATTACATATATCATAATTATGTCTTGACAATACTATAAAAGATACTGTATTTTATAAAAACTGTATTTTTTTACTATTTACCAGAAATATAATTTTTTCATAAAATTATAATAATTTCACCCTATAATAATTATGATGTTATGATTTCACCCATAAATGAGTGACCCCATAGTATGAATCCTCATCATTTGGAACAAAACTAAAAAACTGGGTGGATATTATTTATATATTCTAATGGTAAAATCCCAAATTTACATCATTAATATACAACTAATCTACAAGATTATAATAGTCATCCTCAATAGACATGAAATACACCCACCAGTGAGAGAAGTCTATGTGTTATCTATACCGAGTCAAACAATACATACCTAGAATCATATCAAAACCACACATATCTAATAAAATGAAATCCCAAAAATTTCAATATCCACTGATCTTAAGGTCACATATATAACATAAAATAATACCCTCATTTCACACCACTAAGGGAATAGAGATAGTCATCACTCCATGTAAGTACATAAAGTCCAAACCTAGACCACTTGAATATTGAGAAGATATAGAAGAATGTGATTAAAATATATTAAATTATTAATATTCTAGGATAGATTCCATTGTGACCATACATTGAAAGATTGACATCCCCTCATCATGGTCAATAGGTTTCAACTCAATGGATTATTCTAAAATGACCCTAACCCTATTTCTTAGACTCGAGATCTTTTACTACCCCTTGGATTGCTAATCTGATATCTATAATAACCCTAATACACTCACCCACCTCAATTATATAATTATATAGAATAACTCCATCTACCATCCTATGTTATCACACTTGATCCTGAAACTTATCCCTGATCCTTGACATCAATATGGTTAATTGATACCAAAGAAGAACTCTAGAAAAAATAATACTAATACTCTATATACCCACATTAGTTAAACTATAGTATAGGTTGGTTACACTATGGAAAAGTATTCCATATC
Organism: Viscum album; assembly: GCA_963277665.1. Lineage (NCBI taxonomy): Eukaryota > Viridiplantae > Streptophyta > Magnoliopsida > Santalales > Viscaceae > Viscum > Viscum album. The sequence goes on along the minus strand of OY728128.1, from coordinate 785,322,765 downwards.
CAACTACAATGATATAAAATTAGCAAATAACTATCATGATAATAAAAAGAGTTGTGACTTTGACTAGCCTACCCATAACCACTTTGGTGAGAATTATTAAAAAACTATTTATGACTACCTACATATTTATATCAGACCAATAATAAGAACTTGAATTCTTAGAAGGTATGTTTCTAGCTAGAATCCTTTATTTGATATCATTATGATTCATTTACCTTAAAAAAGGTTTAAGCCAAATGATGTTACCCTAATAATGAATCTATTATCTTTATATATACTAAAATCAGATAATCTCGACAGTGTCATGACTCACTAGTGATGATAAAAAAATAGATCAGATCAGTGAAATATGTAGTATAGTCAATATCTAACATGTTACTTTATGTTAGATGCATAAAATCTCAAGTTATATCTTCACTCAGCGTTTTATTAAAGAAATTTTTAAAGAAACGAGACTAAATTTATTTATAGGATATCATTTTATATTTCTATCTTGGACAAGGACATTCCACCATTTACTCATGGATCCTTCGAGAATGTACACTATAATAATCACCCACATCCTAGGGGTGTCACTATATGGTCAAAGATAGCATGCATTGAATCAATCCATATCTTTGCATATTGAGTTTCACACTCTCTCATGAATAGAGGTGGATTCTCTAATTAGAACTCCATGGTACGATCAGTCATGGAAGGTTCATCCCTTGGATCGCAAAATATCATATACTTAATAAAATTAATTGGGAAATCATAGAGTTATTAATAATGAGTAGGTACACACAAAACTAGATTATTTTTCTCAACAACATGTTGGGTATGCTCGACCACATCATCCTTTAACTGAAGAAGTGGTTGTTTAAGTTAAATGTCACTATAATTCAAAATACATGGATCATAAAAATAAATATAACATGTTTAAATATAAAAAAATTGTAATCAGTAACATACAAGGAATCTCCCTATTTTATGAACACTCACTAACATCCTAGGGGTCAAACAAAATCTCATGATCTATCTATAAACATAGTTACCGAATCTTTCTCAGAGATAGAATCATATATAAATGATTGAATCATCATTTATTAATAGAAATATTTCCACAATAGTTTAGATAAATAGAGATAAAATAACAATTTATATGTTAATTCACTTTATAAATTGTTATTAATGCATTATTTAACCAAAATTTGCATCATAACCACAACTAGCGTGCTCAAAACCAAAAAACTACACTTTTATTATGTGAATACACCGTGATGAAAATGATACAAAAATAAACTCACTCTTTATACACTAATTCATGAACAAATAACTACTAAACCATAAATTAATGTCTTAATACATCTTATTCAGTAAAAAACCCAACAGTAAAATAGAAATTAAAGAATAATAGTCCCACCCCTAGTAACTTATACTTCACTACTACATGGATTAGCTACTCCTAGGAACATATCCATACCAAGCACCATTAAAAACACATATCATATTTTCTATATACCAAAAAGAAATAATAAATAAAACATGGAATAATATAATACAATTTTATAGTATCCCCACAATGGTTCACCTCTACCAGGATCAAATTAGGTTCCACATACCTCAGTCTAGCCTCCTCTTCTACTATAGGTTTCCAACCAAAAGAGAGAGTCGATTATTAAAGTGTGAAGAATACCATCATAGGTACAAATAGTCATAAATAAGCCCTTTCCCCTAGATAGACCATGAAATATAATAAGTTCTTGGGGGTAACGGTTCCTAAGAAGTGTATGAGTGAAAATCAGTATACCATGACCAATAGTGCCAAATAATAAATCTGGTAATGAAAGTGAATTTATAGTATGATATTCATGTAAATAATGTAAATAGTAACACAAAAAAAGTAAAATTAATAACCCTATATTAAGCTCCTTAGTCACCCTTTGTATAATAAATATACTTCCAGTAGTGTCATGGTTTCTCTAAATATATCAAAACATATTTTACTGGGAAACCCATCCCAATTCATAGTTAATGGTCCTAACATTCCATCAAAATATAATAACAAATATTTGAGATGTAAACCCAATAAAATATCCCTGGAAGGAGGAATATTATCCCTATGATAACATAACCAAAAATATGTGGTAATATTATCCCCAAATTAATATATAAAAATATAGATCATGACCCGACTATATCACCAAGAGAGATAATTACTCCCCTATCCATAATGAATCACAAGTTAGAAAGTCATCCCTCGTCCTGGTAAATTTCATTAGTGGAAGTCATCATTCCCTATAAGCATCTACACTCATATGAGAATCCCATTCCCTTTTATAGAAACATATCTAAATTAATATTTTATTACAATTGAATGGGTTACAATATATATCTAGGAATAATATTCCATCCCCATCAACATTGGTACAACTTGGTAATTCCATCTTATTTCCATAAATATAGTGGCCCAAATACAAAAAAATTACAGTGGATATAATATCCCCAATCCTAGACATCATGATATCAGTGGAATTACATCCCTAAACCATGTGAATAGTGTTCTAATCCCATATATATAAACTACATGTAATAACATCACTAATCAAGAGAAGTGTGTAACAAGTGGGTGTAACAGACCCACTTATCCATCAAAAGTTCTATGGGCATACCTTCCTATAGTCATAGTGAAACATTATAATGTGACATATTGAGTAGTTCAATATCACCATAGAAAAAATTATCAATTGAGGTTTAAATATTTTACCATGTCTTTTAATATATATCAACATTATACACTATACACTCGACCTAATTCATTAAAAAAAATTAAGGAACAACCCACCTCATTACACTAACTAAATGGGGAGGAACAATCACCCTAGTTATAATCTAACTATCCAAGGCTATAATTTAATGATAAGTTCCTCATGGAAAAGAATCATTATAACACATTTCAATTAAAACCACTCCCATATACATGGATAAAAAATGACACCACCTAGGTCCTTGACATCATCAACAAACTCAAGGGTTCCCCCCATAGTTTCCTATGAATAATAGTCTAGATCACTTAAAGTCAAAAGAATGAGTATCATCATACATATCCACAATTCATATCAATCAATGGGTCTATATTTTCCCTAAACATCCTTACCTATATCAATTAGGTAAAATAATTCAGATTAATTTAGGGTTAATTTCACATGAACAATTAGACCATGTATCACTTGTCACATGAAATGAATGAAAACCATTGGGACTAGTTAGAAACCTCACACATTGATCTAGTGAAAGAAATATAAAATAAAAAACTATGGATAAATCAGCTTTAATTAGATGATTTCCCAAATCAAACATGTAATACTAAATCAAGAATAACTTTTTAAACATGGTGTGTGAGTAAATAAAACCAATAATAGAAGAATGTAGAGTGTTATCCATACCCATGTAAATACCATATAATAGAAGGATATTTGATACTCTCACAAACATTAAATAACCATCCTTAGGAGGAATAAAATGAGAGAGGGTTGAGAGGGATATGGTGCACACACTAATCAGTACAATTGGGGAAGAAAAACATGATTAAAAAATTTATTTATTAATTAAAAATAAATTAATTAAATATTTAAAGAGATAACCCAGGTGTCCTATTGGAAATAAAATGGTTACCCATCAGACTTTAGGTGGGTTATCTAGACTTATAGTTCCACTGAAAGAGACACTGAAACACTTGTGGCTACCCACCTAGGTTCTGGTGGGAAATCTATTTGTGAGAAGATTCCTCATCCATGGATCCATTACCTCAGAACATGATCCTTAACCCTCTACAACCCCTAAAACACTCAATATTATCCAAAATACATTTGTTTTGACATTAAATAGATCAAATACATATCTAATTAAGGGTTTTGTTGTTACAAGCAACATAAATGGTGTTCTAAAACAATTGTAATATAATAGGAGTAAGCTTAAAATTTTATTCCCATTTACATACATATAAAACAAAAAAATATTTCCAATCATAGACATAATATAATTGTAAACTATATGTAATATACCTCAATATGCTATATAGGTTACAACCAGTTCCACTATATACCTAAAGGATGAAAATATGTTGTATCTAAATTAATCCTTGACTCGAGATCTTAGATGAGCAGGTCTAGCAATTATTATAACCATTCCTACTAAATAAGAAAATTTCAGTCCATGAAGAATAACTATTTCATTGTAGATTGGTGATCATTTATACTCGAGTCAAACCTATCTTACACCCCATCCCTTTAGAAATGAGTATAGTAGACTGAGGGCAATCATACAAATCACCCCATATGTTCGATTGACATACCACCAAGTAGGAAACTATAATCAATTCATAAATAGAAATATAATTCTAGGTACACACATGAAATTATTTTTATTAACATATAACATACCCCTTTACTTTTATATACATGCTTTTTTCAAATATCAAATTATTATCCATGATTAGGGAACATTACCAGTTACATAGATCTAAAATCCTAATAAAACATAATACCATCCAAGATAAACATGAAAAAATAATATCATGGTTGAATATAAAAAACCAGTGACATTTCTAAATAATTTTCACAACATTATCACCAACATTCTCACTATAATGAAGCTATAACATGAAAGATATAAAGAGGAAAAAAGGTTCTTGATATCATGGACTTGATAAATATTAATACTTAGTAGATAATATAATAATATCTAAAATATAAGTGTAGTAAAATATTATAGTATAACAATAAATCAAGGAGAATCATGCTAGTGGTAGTTTAATGGAAAACATGAGCATAACCTACCCGAATTCCTTGACTCATTAGAAATATACTAGTTAAGTAATATTAATTACACTAAAGAAATTTTGTACAAGTTTTTATGAAATAATGTTGTTCTCCACTAGGGTGAACATATGGTAATTCGTAAGATAACATAAGCAAGGTATGACCTATAACTAAGGACATATATTGGAAAGTAATTATCTAATATAATTATATAAGTTAAATGTCTATTTTAAAAACCCAAACCATACTAAGTATTTAAAATATGACACTTAACAAAACTAAAATTTATTAGAGTATCTAATTTTCCAAGGATAATATTATTATTCAAAAAAAAAATGGTAAGTAGTTAAAAGATAACACATAAAAAATATGAATGAAAAAGTTAGAATGATTTTCCTAAAAGTTCTGTTTTAAAAATAATGTTTTCATTAAACATTATAAACCTTGATAGTTTTAAAGTGTCATGTTGAGATAATTTCAAAGGTCCTTTGTCATTTTTTGTTATATAACGAACCCCACCTCGAAAACCCAACCACCACATCATCGATAAAGAACTCTCATAACTATAGTTTAAGTGTAATTCCTTAGCTTATAGATCATGCATGTTTAGGTTAGAATAAGAATCCCTTATCTTAAAATATAATCATAACCCATTAATTATTTATTTAGTTTTAATCTAAAAACCAAGGAGGATTTATAATGGTGGGAATATTAACTTACAAGTTGTTCACAAATTGGTTTTAGTCAATTATCTCCTCAAGGGTCTTCATTTAAATGCTTGTTAATATTAAGGAAAAGGTAGAACAGATATGAAATGTGGACTTAGTGACATGGATTATACATGGGTTACCACACACACATCTCATTGGTGTCTTAATAACAAAACTTATGTTACTCAATGAATCAGAAAGTTCAATTTATTTAAAAAAATTATGACATAAGAAATAGGGGAATGATTGTTTTCACATTTTCCCAATAAATCCACATTGAATTTTTTTTACCTAGTTTATAAAAATATCTTCTAGAATCACACATTTAGAAATTTTAATCTTAAATATAACTTATTACAAATTCAAGGAAAATAATGTTAGGATTATTTAAATCATTTCCTGAGATTCAATCAGTCATTCAACACTAGCTACCATAGACAGAAGTGATATTTACGATTCCCAACCATCTACAAGAAGCACCTAAAATAAATTAAATAAAAATTCTATCACTAAAGAAACTAAAGCACATATCTATCCTAAGTACAATTAAAGTAATTAAATAGAAAAATAATGAGGCCTAGTCTATAAATTATATCATAAAGATTAATGCATTATATCTTAAATAATCTCAAAGGAAAAACTATATATTCTTTATTAGATTCGGAAGAACTCTAGGTCAAGCCATACATTAATCTATTCTCACCAAAATGAAAATAAATTGAAAGAAAACAACTAATAGAAAACTCCTATATGAAAAAAGATAGGAATACCTATTGTCTAGGGTGAATTACTACATACACATGTTTATTTCACTTAAAATCCCAATTCATATAATAATAAAATATAAGAGGAAAAAATGAATAAAATAGAATATACCCATTATTTTAGGAATTTAAAACATATATTAAAACAAAATTAATCAATTTTCATGGATAAAAAGAAGAAGATACCCAAGGGAAGCACTGGAGGGTCTTAAATTGGCTAGGAGGAAATGAAAATTGATGAAGATGAGAGAAGGTTGAAAAATTATTTAATACAAAGGACCAAATTTATCTTCTAATACCCCATAGTGTATACCAAGAACCTAGTGGCACCCTCAATCCACATGGGATTCTTCCTAGGATAGCGGGTATTCAGTTCCACCGGCAAGCCTAACATGCAGTTTTCATTCTTTAAAGGTACCATAAAAGACTGAAACTCATATAGATCCCTAAAAATCATCCAACAATTATTAATAAATCAACCTAAAACACCTTGAACTAAATATATATTCTTGAAATAAAATTATATGATTTTACAAACTCAAAATTTTAAAATACCCATTACTTTGACTCTAAAACATTCACCTTGGCGACTTTCAATCACAATATCTAGGACCTAATTTGTACAAGGGTAATTATATTGGTGTGTGATTATGTATCATATAGATATATTAATGATGATTATGACTATTTTTAATGGAATTCTTATTTTTATTTACCTTGAATTAGTATAACTAGAGACATGAACATTGTCATTGGGGTGATATATTTATTCACTTATAGTTATGCCACTCATGTATTGATATTTTGTGGTATAAAAATAAATTGTATTAGATTCAATTTTTTTTTATGTTCTAGACTGGATATTTTAGTGAATGAAGTGTGGGGAATTAATTTATATAAGTTATAATGTCAAAAAATACAATATGTGAGATGTTTGTTTTTGATAAATAACAAAACAATATCTAGAGGAATTGTATATTAAATTTTAGTATAACCAGGTAGTGGAGAAGCATTTAATTTTGTTATTAGATGTATTATTATATATATCATCCCCAAGGTTATGAAAATTATACTTGTGGCATCATTATATATCCACTATCAAGTGGAAATATTTTTCTGATCAATTATGAGAGGAGTTTTTGATAGGCACTCTTCAGTTAGATAAGTAGTATGGGATCTTATTCATTCATCCAAAGAGCTATAGTATCTGAGAATATGGTATAATATTTATGATATTTTATGAAATTATAAAAATTTTCTGGATAATGAGTATTAGATATATTTCTACTTCATGAGGATACTTTGATATTATATTGTAAAACATGTGAGACAATTTTCCCAAAAGACTTTTACTGAGGTGTTTGGAAAGGAATTGGTTATCAATAGGACCTTATAGTGGAATCAGGATATATTTGAGGGTGGATGATTGATCATGATGTATATTAGAGATAATAATAAAACAGTTTTTATATTAGGGAAGATAGGTTATTAATGTTGGACCCCTTATACTTGATTCCCGAGGAGGGTATTTTTTTAACCCAAAGTAGTTGGTAGTGGTGTGGTTTTATATTCTTTTGAAGGTAGACGATAATAAAAATTCATGTTACCTTTGTTCTAGGAGAGCCTATTTGTACCCAATAATTATTTTATAGTGGTAAATCAACTCATAATCCACAATATCTACCCCATTCTTTTAGGAGTAGCAATATCAGTAAAGTGGTGAACCTATAATATAATGTGGTGGTGTTATAAGCCAAATTTAGAATATTAATAGTCCTATGAGATAATATAATAATCATATGTCAATAGATGGATGATAGTTAGGATAGTGTATTTAAGGTGATGGATGTGGGAAACATCATGTGGTGGAATTTGATGAACTATGGTGACCCATGGTTTTTGAGTGGTACTATATATATCTTATAGACTCTTGAACTCATCTTATTCAATTACGGTGTATCACATTTATTTGTATCACTAACTATGTGAGGGGGATAAAGCTTAACAAAGTGAGTCTTTATCATCCTATTTAGTTGTCTACTCTGATATGAGAAAATTGATTTCATGTTGAAATGCTTCATGGGGATTCTCCCCAGATAGTACGTTTCCATATAGAGTGGGATATAGTTTTATTGAACATCCAACAATTCAGGTCCTACATGACATGGATTGATATCATTTTTACTGGAAAATATTTTATATTACCAAATGAGGGTTATTTATTCTAATAAAAATAGATATAATGTGGTGTTTCAGGGGGAAATATATCAAATTATTTTTTGATAGTGTATCAGACCTAGAAAAATGATATTTTAGTTAGTAAGTTAAATTTCTTTGTACATTTAATGTGAATGTAAAGAAAATTTAAGGTTTTTTAGGGATTTAGTTAAATTTTTCAATAAAAATATTACTAATTTTCCACTAATGTAAGACATCAAGTTTTATAATGAGTTTTTTCCTAGTATGTCTTTAATATTGAAAGATTCTTATCAAATAGTTATCCCTAAACTTTTTTTCATATAGATTCATATTGATGATTTAATGTATAAGATTTTAATTTTATCTTGAGATAATTCATTTGTATCCCCATTATTGATTAATAATAAGGATGATGGGAGTTTGTGGCTATGAATTAATTAATAATGGTAAATATACGCGATAGTAAAGAATCGATATCCTTTACTAAGGATTGATGACTTGTTTGATCAAACAAAGAAATATAATTGGTTAACAAAGATGGAAATAGGACACAGATACCATTATATGAGTTTAAAGTAGGATCACATATATATGACCACATTATGGTTTTGATATGGGAATTTTGGGTGTGTTCTAATGTCCATTCTAATTATAGACACACTAATGGTGTTTGTGGGATTAATACAATTGGTAATGAGGCCTTATCTTGATTGATTAATGGTAGTTATTATTAATGATATATTGGTTTACTTTAGAAACAATGAGGATCATTTTGAAAATTTTTAGATTATTTTTAAGATCCTTTACAAACATCCATTATATATAATGAAATTGAAATGTATATTTTGGGAAAGGAAATTTCACCCATTATAAATGTTATTCTTATGTAAGGATAAATTTTGGTTCCAAATATGATAGAGATATTTAACTCTTAGTAAGTGATGATCAATATGTTTAAGGTGTATATATTTCTTGGATTATCTAGAAATTTTTATACTTTTATATATGATTTCTCTCTAATTCGAGTACCATGGAAACATTTGACCAATAATTGCCAAGATTTCAATTGGAAACCTTAGTGAAAATCAGTGCTTGAAATATAAAAGGATATGTTTTATAGAAACCATACCCTTTATTTAACTGAGGAATGAGTTATGATCATGGTTTATTATGTTTATTCACCTCATATATTCATTTTTTCAATGACTTAAGACATATTATTTATATATCATGGGTCCAAGAAGTTACACCCTCAGGAAGAAAACTATGAAAAACAATACATTTAGGTTGTGGATATAATGTTTAATCTATATATTTGGATAGATTGCCTTATTATATAATGTTATTTAACTTTTCATTAATTCAATAAATTGTGTTATATATTATATTAGAGGGATTTGAATCTTTTTTCAGAAGATATAGAATGGGTTATTTTTGGGTTTGGTTTTTTATATTATTTACACCTTTGGAAAAACATTCTTGGAGGTTTGTGTATTTATAAGGATGGATTATGATGATGTTTCTTATGAATCAAGTGAATAATGGAAGATGATAAAAATACATATGGCATTGCATTTATATTTTGATGATGTTAGTGGAAAAGGTTTTTGTAATGAGATTAAATTTGATACCATTCATTATATAAGGAACTGAATTCTCATATGAGAGACCTTTATGTAGATGTTTGAGGAGATAAAATAGTTAATATAAATTCTCTTGATGTTTTAGATGAATATGGAAAACATTGGGTTATATTTAATGGGAAATCTTATGTTCCTAAGTGCATTAAAGATTCAATATTTTATGTTTCATAGATAACATATAATTATATGTCCATGAATTGTAAATATGTTTCATGAATTTATAAATAAATTCTAGTTACTTTGAATAAAGAAGTTATTGACAATGTTTATATATAGAAATATTACATTCCAATTATTGAAGAATGAGCATTATGGATTAGGAGGATTTTAAAACAATTAAATATACTGTAGTGGTAGTAGGGATATGTATCAATGAAGTTATTAACTGGATTTCCCTATAAAAGGGTATATATATATTTAGTTAATTGTTAATATATTGATGAAACCATCTCATTTCTTACTGATCATGGAATTGATCTCAGTAGATATATTTTTTTTTTCAGTCCTTACATGGAGGAGTTGGTGATACTTCATTGAGTCTTGAGAATGATTATCATAGATTATAATCCCTTGTTTTCACCTCATATGTTGAGGGTATTTCATTATTCCTATGGTACCTAATTATTCCTTTTCACCGTATTCCACCCACAAAAGGATAATCAAAACGAGCTGATATATTTTGGTTGATCATATCAAGATCATTTTCAATAGTTACGTTCATTTATACTAACCGTTAACAATCCACTATTTTAGTGGATCTATTTGACATATTATATGAGAAACATTTCACATAAATAATTTTTTGGGTTGATGTTAGTGAGTTTTTGATTGTTTGGAGTGGTTTGTAAATGGATATGACTGAGAGGGTATACATGATTTTGAGTAGACGGAGGATGTGTAAGGTAAAAAAATCATATTATCACTAGATTAGGAGTCTAATAGAGTTTTATTTAGTAAACCATGTGTGTTTCAAAGTTTAAACCAAACATAGAAATCAACAATTTCATCAATGTAGTAAGATTTATATAAGATTTCTTAGAACATTCAAGGTGTTTTCATATTAAAGAGAAGTTTCATATCAGTTACCACTTATATATATATTAGGGAGAGTTCACAATGTTTTCCACATATCATATATTAAGATTTATATTAATGATAAATTTTATGTTATTGATGTTGGTGAAACTAATGTGAAGGAATATGAAACATTTTTTTAATGAATGATTTAAATTCAAGATCGTTAGGGGAAGGTTTTGTGAGGAATAGTCTTTCCCTTATTTAAATTTCTATAGAGGCATGAAGATTTTAGGGATAGTACATGGTGGTAAGGGTTACTTATGAGTGTATAATATCAAGAGTTATTTTTAATCTTATAATTTTTATATGAATTAGAAAATTAATATTTAATTTAATGTACTTATTATTTTATTTCAATTTGTTGGGATGTCATGATTGGTTTTTTCAATGATCATGTTTTTTTGAGAGGTATATCAGATAAATGTAATGTTTTTGGTCTATTAAATTATTTATTTTATGTTTTTTTTATATTTTAAGGGTAATTTATTTGATAGTTATCTAATGTGATTTTTTTTATTTTTTGAGGTGTTGCATTATATTTATGATTTTTAATTTGGAGTATAAATATCATTTTATAGGTATTTAATGTTAATGGTAATATTTTTATATGTATTTCTAAAATTGTATGCTTTTTTAGTGTTTGAGAAGGAAATTGGATAAAAAAGTGTTGAATTTGTGGTTATATTAAACTCGCCATGCAAACCACATAATATATTATTAAAACATGTCATGGTCATATCTATCAATGGTTATACTTGATAAAGTGTTGGAGGAATAAAAGAGATGGAAATAGGTGATGTTACTAGTTAACATGAAGTATTAATTAATATAACACCCAATCTTTTTAATAATTATTTGATTTAAAACTATTAATGGAAATTAAAAATAAAAATGGGTAATATTTTAAATTTTTATAAAACTTGTTTTATATATTTTCTATTTTATAACATTAAATTAAATTTAATGGATGATTTATAAACTAATCTAAATGGTGGATTATTAATCTAATTTATTTATGTTGTTTTTCAAATTTATTTTAAAATTATAGTGTTTTAAGAAATTTAATTCTTTTTAAAATATATGTTTTTATGTTGAAATTATTTTTGGAAATATTAGGTATTATGCTTCCAATTTTTTTAAAACTTACTCTTATTGTTAATAATGTCATATTGGGGGGATTTTTGTACATGAGGAAATGAGAATAACCCATATATCCTGACCTAGGTAGCGATGACTGCCATTCTAGTACCTCCCCCTTTGGAGGGGGGGGGACCTCCATCTTTATTTGAGGGGGCTCAGCCTCAATCCTTCTATACCCTCTCTAAACATGACTATCTTCCTTCTTTACCTCATATTTCACTTTTCCCTAAAGTCCCAGACTAGTTTGGTGGCTTCATATAACCTTCTTTCACATCCTCAGAGTTCACCGATGCCTCATCCATCTTGAATCAAATTCTAATGGATCGATTCAAACAATGTTTCCCATTAGTGGATTCAGTGAAAAGATTTGTTTTCTAATCATAGGGATTACAAGAATGATCTAATATGGGTTTTCTTGATAACATGAAAATCATGATTTGGTTCAAATTGGAGAAATAATTGATATATGCTTTCTCTAGCGTCGGTCATATCTGTAATGGATCTCACTTTTTCCTATTCAGGAGGACTTATGACTCTCACATGAAATGTGAAACCCCAACCACAATTATTTTGGTTAGTTTTCCAGAACTCCCACTTGTATTTCAGAATACTATAATTATTTTAATGATAGAAGATTTAATGGGTCTATATTTATGCTTTAATAGTATAACTTGATCTATATTCCATCCTATTTTCCCTAGAATTTTTGTTGGAGTCGATTTTTAAATAAATCCTATAGATTTTATTTATATTTTGGTTGGGGAAGAGTTCCACAAAAAAGAACGTATTTTATTTGAGTTGTCGATTAATTTATTTTATTAATTCAAGAAAATGGGTCACATGGTGGTTGTGTATAGGTGTGAGAGTAAGAACCAATACCTGAAGATGGATGCAGGAGGATGTAGTGGAATGGGTTTGGTGTCCACTTATAGTGAAGTTATAATGGAATATGTTCAAACTAATGATTCTATTGACCAAACCAATAATTAGAAGGTAGTGTATTCTAGAGATAATCTGGGCAGAGATTCGACTGGGATAGAACCGTCTACTGGTCATGTAGCTGAATAGTTTAATCCAAATGAAATAGTAAAATATGTTCTGATTCATGAGGCATGATCTCTAATTTTTGATCTGAAGGTAGTGGATATCTTTAGTAGACCTAGGAATGATTTGTATGGGGTGTGTGCGACATGGACTATGTAAATAAAAATAAATGCTTCTAAGGTCGCATACAGTGAAGAGATAGTGATAATTAGTTTTGGTTCTAAAAATTGAGGTGTTATAGTAGGAAAGTGAAATAACATACCTAAAATGTGGAGATATAAGGGGATGGGTGAATGTAATAAGAAAGATAAGGAAAATAAAGACTAGGTTGACTATTATCTTTAGGAATTTCTTTGAAGATATGGAGTTGTAAGGTTTGGTTCAATAACAAGGGGAGGAAACACAATATGGAAGGGGTATCTAAACCCCAATAAAAGTGATTAAAATCTTTGATGGAAAATTCTTCTATGGGATAGATTCATTTGATAAGATATCCATTCATGTTTTAGTGGATCGTGTTGATGGAGTGAAAACAGGGGTCGAAAAAACCCAAGGAGGAAGAAGGGGTGGGAAAGAAAAAGGGATTGGGGGAGTTGTATTGTACTAAAGGGAATGAAGTCTATAGGATGTAAGGACTACTCATAGAAAAAAAGACAATTGAAATAAGGTCCGCAAAATGGAATAAGGTGATGGATAGTGAAATCGTGGATCATGTCCAGGAAGGAAAGTAGTGTCTGAATTCTCAAAGTGAAAATCACATAATAGAGTATGGTGTGGTGGAATCCTTAATTCAAGAACATGGGGTATCAAATAGTAAGGTCAGGCAAACAGATAAGGAGGCTGGAAAAAAGGGGAAGAATGAGAGTGTATTATTCAGTCCAATGAATAAATATTATATGAGGTATTTTAGTTCAATTATATATTATAGAAGGTCAAAAACATGAATGGGAGGATGATTCAAGTGGACACTAATAAGTAATAGTGTTCATGGAGAAATAATAAAGTTCTTATTTTAGAATAAGGATCCAATTAAAGGAAGATTAACATGAAAGAGTATCTCTAAACTTGGTTCAAGTTGGACTACAACTTTTATGACCCCATCATGGATAACTCAGATATGAAGGACACAACTCTTCAATGGATCAAATATAGGGGGTAAGATTTCTCACATACATAAACATTATTTCAAAAATTTGGATATTTCTTTTGGTGTGTACTAATTTCATATTCATAACTTGAAATGTTTCTCAATTTTTACATAAAAGTTCTTTTTATAATAAAATTTTAATTTTCAATCATACAAACTCTTATTATTATTAATATTATTATATATTTATTATATATTTATTATTAGAGATATTTAAAATATGGAAATCAGAAATTGTATTTTCTAATATTCCATGGGAGAAGATTTAGTAGAATATTTCCATGGTTTGGGGGATTTTTCTCCATTATTCTCCCCCTTTTCTTGTTAGTTCACCCTCAAGAGAGATTCAAGGATGAATAAAGGTTAGTCTCCTACATTTCATGCCTATATTTATCTTCTTATACTCTTTATATATGGTCCCAAAAGTATAAGTTCTACAAATCTAGGGATTCCATTTGGGGTTTTCACCATGGGTGAAGGAAAGATCAATTCCAGATAGATATTTTTTCCTATAATGGAATAGGGGATTAAGGCTAATCTCACACAACAAATTTGAATCCAAATAATCACCGATTCAGTGCATAGAGAGTATGTCAACACCCATATCTTTGAGTAACCTTGTTATTTCCTTGAAAAAATTATGATTTTAATATTTTTTGGTTTATTTGTTTTTAGTTATTGTAAATATGGTGTTAATTATTGATTATTTTCTTGGACACTATGATGTCAAGATACTGGGGTTTTGAGACCTTTTCTATTATTGATACAACCTTTGGTTCTCACATGTTTTAATTAATATATTTCTTACAAAATTGTTATATATATTATCTTTGATTATTTTATTTATTTTTACATGATTTAAATGTTGCTTTCATATTAATACATGGATGTTTTTATGGATTCCATGTTTAAAATGTTTCTCTTATATTTTCATTCCTTTAATGTGTTTGATGAAATGTTAATGATTTTTTCCTAGAGAATTAACTAATGATATTTTTTCAAAAGGAATTTCATTGATATGTAAATATTAAAAGTTATGATTTTAATATAATTTATAATTTATAAAGGAATTTTTTTCTTGAAATTAAATGATCCATTTGTTAATAAAATGAGATTTTCCATGAAACATGAAATTTGATGTAAAAACCACTTTTTGGAAACACGTAGTGTTGTTTAAAAGGTTTTTGTGGCTTATTGTAATTTTAAAGGAATTAAAAGGAATTAAAAGTAACTATGTTTTTTATTTTTATTTTTTAAAAAACAAATTGGTGTTTGTTTATTTGGAAGTTTTTATAGCTTGTGAATTGTGATACTCACCCATGCCTCAATATTTATTAATATAAACATTTTTTATGAAATTATGATCTATCATTTATAAGTAATAGATTTTTAGAAAATGTGGTGTTTTTTTGTACTAGGTATTAAATAACTTGGACCCCATTTTTATAATAGAAATCATCATGGGAAACATTGGTTATATATGAGGGATTCAATGACCTATACCATGATAAGTAAAAAAGGGATACCATCCTTTTTCCAAGTTATCTATGTAACCCATCATGGGCCAGTGCTAGTTCATAATTGGACTCTTCCAAATAAACTCATGATTCAACCTCATTATAGTTCCATGCAAGTAGATGATAAGAACTTTCCTAGTAGACTCCCTATTCTACCTTGTTATAGGCGCACACAAGTACATTATATGAAATTACATAGTGGATCCTATGTAAAGTGGAATATTTTTTAGTATAATTATCCTTGCGTTTCCTTTACTTATAACCCTAGGTGTTTTTTACTTTATTCCTAGTAAAAAATTTATATTATTTATTTCCCTTTATTAATTTACATTGGTACTTGGATACTTTTTCATAAAAGATATTTGTTTTCATAAAAGTGTGTGTGGTACATTCATAATTATAGTTAAAACCAGCATGATCGGATTATATTTTTATATAATTTTACGAAAAACCTTGGGAGAAATATGCACTAGGTATGTGCGTACTCACCCCTATATATTCACTGCAGTGCATATATAGATTTTTATTTCTACTTTTTTTTGTTTTAAATTAATGCATCATCATAGTTCATAGCCTTGGATTTGATAGGTATTATTTCTCACATGGGGCTCAAAAGATTGGTTGAGGGTTTTATAAGGTGGACAATGACCATTTGAGGCTAGAGTATTATTTTTTTAATTTTAATATTTTCTTAGGTTACATAAAATAAAACATTACTATGATATAAATTTGATATTATTATGCATTTATGTTCATGTTCATTATTTTAATTTATTATTTCCTAGAAATCCCATTTAATTATTTATGGTCTTAAATGGATATTATTCCCCTATATATTAATCACACCCCTCACCACTTATTGATAACCTCTAGTGATTCAGAAGAACACACTGATGTTTAGTGGTGAGTTGTGTCAAGATTTGAGTAAATCTGGGGTGGTTTGTTACACATGCACTATTGTCTTATGAATTATGAAATTTTTATATAAACTTCTCCATGATGATTTATGTAGTGATTTTTTATTTTTGACTTGTTTACATGAGGAAGGTGATATTTTCCATAATATTTATCAATGGTTTTTGAGGTGTTTATAAAACATGAATTATTTTTATTAACCACCCAATATTGGAATTCAAATATATAAATAAAATACATTTATAGATATTATGGGATATATTGGATCAAAATATCAATTTTATATCAATCTTTTTAACAAAAGAAATAATTTTAGTTTATGTCACCGAATTTTTGTTTTTTCTAATCTAGATTAAAATATTTTGAAAGAAGTACAAACCTCCTTATCTTCTAGTGAGAATTATTTGACGTTGAGATAGACTAGAGTGTGACTAGGGGGTATTATATAGTATCCTTGTAAACCATTTCTAATTTTTTTATTGGAGTTACCAAATCCAATCTTGGATCACCGACACGTAGGATTCATGATCTCTATTCTTGTGATGGATTATGGAATTATTATTTTACAAGTATTGGTGTAACCACACTTAGAATTGGGGGGGGGGGGATAGTGGGGGGTAATAATTATGAGTGACTATTTACCAATTTAATGTTTTAACTATATTTACCTATAAACTTATTCAATGAATGGATATATCACTATTTTATCTCCTTTGATTTTCATAATTGAGTGATAAATAATATACAAAAAAAGGAACATCAGGCATTATGGATGTGGTTCACATATAATGTGGATTAATGTATCTTTGGTGTATTATGGTTGTTATCCCATTTTAACATATATTGTTTATTTTTATCATGAATAGTACCTTAAAAGGTTGTATCCATGAGGCTATACTAACATTAACAACCAATTATAATGTAATAACCAACTTACTATTTTTTTTACTTTGGCACTAAATAGGCCTTCCTTTACAAATAAAAGTTTTAGTTTTATTATCTCTAAAGTGTCATAGTAAAGGAAGATAAGTCCCTATATCTAATTCTTCATTGCATGATAATATCAAAGGATTACTCTAACCATGAAATTTTATGGGATCAAAATCTTCAATCCTTAAAAAATATTGATATCATAGGATAGCTTTCTCTCTATTCTTTTTCTCCAGACTAAATAATAATTAATATAAGTAAGGATGGTATCTATCTCTATCTATCCCTCTTCATATTATTCTTCAATTTAGATGAATTATCTTTAACACACTGCATTATATCTTTTCATTTCCTTAACATAAAAGATATTTAGGATAACATCATTGTTCTCTCTATCTTTAATGATATTATCTGCTCCTTATGCTCTTTATATTCCAAACATCTCTCGTGGATATTGTTTTCAAATATTGAATATGTAAACCCTTTAACCTCATCAAATAAATCCAACATAATTCTCTATCTTTATACTATTTTAAACTAATCATAAATAATATTTATATAAGGATTTATCTTTTAATCACCATATAATATCGGGAATTATATATGTTTCCATTATCATTTACTTATCCATAAAAACCCCATGCTCTTTAAATTCCACATACCTATGGAAAACAAAAATCGAATCTATCATGAAATAAAGTTTTCCCATAAAGCCCTATTCATCACACACTATAGAATATACTTCAACTCAGTGGGTCAATATCTCAAATAATCGAACCAACTTAATATTGTATTTCATCCTCATATTATATTAGATCATGATGTTCTTCTTTATAGTGCATAATAATTTCATCTTATCCTTTATTGATCAATGAATCAATTTTCTTGAATCATGACTTAATATACCATCATCATGATGTTTAATCCTTAAATGAAAACACATAATCATCGAAATTTATTCATTTTCTAAATTATCCTTTTAAACATTTAACCACAAAAATTCTATATCAACTTTATGATATATAACATTTTTGGAAGAAACAAAAAACTTATAAAAGAAATATATATGGTATGTGTTAAAATGATTATATATAATTTTTAATTTTCCCACATTACAAGGTTTTGAATAATTTCTCATATCACATTGATGGATATTACATGTCACAATGAACTGCCCATGAATTTTCCAAATATTTAAAATATGATAATATTATATATCCCAGTGTGCTTAATTTTTTTTAAAATTTCTCAATTCTAGAGACACTAATGTAATATTTGGTATGAGAAATTAACTCTTACCTATAATTATGTTTCACTATACTTTTCAAAATTTTCACTTCTTGACAAGATATAACATATCTCAAGGAGAAATATGTATTTTCTACATTTTGTGTTGCAGAGGATATTATATGTCATAGTATGAAACAACCATTATATATTAGAGCATACACCTATCTAAAAGATATTACATGTCATAGTGTATAATCCCATGGATATTGATATTTTTTCTGTATTCAATTATGAACACCTTTATGTATGATTTTGATAACCCTTACATATGATAATATGAATTATGCCTCTAAAATTTTTTAATGGACAAAAAAATACATTTTATCTATTCTTAGATATATATTTCATATTAGAGTGTAATAATCCCAAGTATCTTCACAAAATTTTGTATTTTAAGAAATAAATTACCCATTTCCTACAAAACCCATATATATTAATGTATGGTTTTTTCCTTTTCTATTTTCTATATATATTTGAACTCTAGAATCTCTATACTTCTTTAAATTCTGTAATTATACTCACAACTTATATAAAGCTTTTATGGGAATATAAAGCCACATCAACTCATTCCAAATCACCTTATTTTATCTTTAAATATTATTTATCCATATCAAAATTATTTTAAAATAATTACTACATATAAGAATCCTATAGAGTACTTTAATATTCTTTCACTACCTCTATAACATCAGTTATTCCTCAAAAACCATCTAAGTATATTTCCATATGATATAAAACTCTTCAAGCTTGTTAAATAAAAGGATGGAACTTCATAACTGACTATTATAGAATCTTTATAGAGATATAATATCCAACATTATTCACACTACATGGAATAACTAATCAATTACTTAATTATTATATTCTCATGAAATATCAAGTAGTGATAATCTCAACATCCAATAATCATCTCAAATGAATGTTATTAATGAAATATTATTATTGGAAAAAACTTAATAACTTATTAATAATTTTACACATGTTAATAGATCTATAATGATACCCAAAAATAGATCTCCATTCATCATATGAATAATTAAAGTAACTTACTTCTATGATCCAAGGTTTTTCTTTAATACCCATTTATTTTTAACAACCTAAAAATATAACGAAACCTTTCATGGATAATTCACTCAATATTTTCATAAAAAATCTTGGGTTCCCTAAATTTATTCCAAGAGTTTATTCTTCAAGACATATTCAACAAATTCTTACTTCCATCTGGTATGTTGAGAGAAATATAACTCAACACCTAGTGGGTTTAATAATACAACCTGTTGGATTTTTTTATCAATACCTATATAGAAAATTCAAATTAAAATGTATTTATTACTTTAAATTATATCTCCCAAATATTGGATATAAATATAAAGATACTAGAGTGTGGGTTGTGTAATTTCTCTTTAGTAAATTTTCCATGAATTATTCCACTCTAAGTATACTTGAAAAATGATTGATGTAAAAAAAAGAGGGAGTAATTTAGAAAACCAAGTTGTCTATAACCAATTTTTAATATGATACCAACTTAAAAAAATTATCATAGGTGATAATAAAAAATTTTCAGTCTAATTAATTTTTTTGATCATATTATCATGAAAAGTTTTAGCATGAATTGATGCACACATCCTAAAAATAGATCAAAGAATTTAGAAATAAAAACTAGGTCTGGTTTTATAAATAACCCTTGATTATATCATTTTAATTTCATTTATTACTTTAAATTAACCCCTATAACATAATAATAAAATATAAAAAAAATAAAGAGTATATAAAAATAAATTATACAAATTTAGTGACACTTTCTACGAACTATTGTAAAATTCTGAATTCAGATGAAATAATAGATTATAAAAATTCTCCAACTTCTCCCCCTCAAAGGATACATTCAAAATTCACTTCATCAAGTATGATCCAATCATAAAATAAGATTCAAGATACTAAATTATATATAATAAATTTTTTTCTTCTTTTCTGATGTCTAGAATATTTATCAATGCTTGCTCAAGTTATAGTTCTACAACTTAATAATGCATCAAATTCACTTCTCTACATTGAAAGAAAAAAAGCATGTATCAGAATAAGGTCAAACCCCTTTTCTATTTATTAAGAGAAAAAAGGTTTAGAGTTTTTTATCCTGATATTTTATGGTTGAATTCCATAATTTGGGTGTGAAATGGCCTATTATTAAAACATTAAATAAATTATCATAGTTAAAAACAAATTTTTAGTGGAAAGAAAATTAAAAAGGAATACAATAATTATTATTGTAGTTTGGATAAAATTCATACTACATCCACACTTTACACTATTAAGATGAGTGTATGAAATCCACTATATAAGTGAATTGATTTTTTATTGGGAGAAAAAAACCCTTTATAATTTAATTTTTGACACTTAGAGTCACAACCTAATGCACTTCCTTTTTCATAGCAAGAGGTACAACCTAATTATACTTCCTTTTTCTCACATAGAGGTGAAATATAGAACCTTTATTTTGATTTGGAGTAAGAACCAATATTGACAATCTCTGTATCAATGAAAAATTAAAACCCCACACCTTTTACATGACTAAGGAAGAACTAGAAGTTTGTTTTGAAGGTGAGGTATAACCTGATACTAAGGTCCTCCTTATGAATGAAAAATCATAAATAAAAATTACACATTGAGAACAAATAATAAAATACAATATAGAAGGAAGTATATTAGAGAAGTTATATATTGAGTTTTGAGGAGGCATAAATCATTTCGATAGATAGGTTATATATGTTTAAATTTCCCTTCCAAAGTTCAATAGTAAGTGATCAAAAAAATATTTTTTATAGTAATGTTAAAATAACCTAAAATGATATTGTTAGATAAACCGATTCAACCAATATATACATATAGTGTCCCTTCATTGAAAACACTTTAAAAAATTGTATCCACATGTAAGGACCCATTTTTTTATCATAGGTATGAATCCTTTTGAATTTGGCATGATTATTTATTTTGGAAATAATAAAGATGCCTAATGAGTTCACAAAGGTTTCGTGGGTGTATGGGGCTTGTTTGGCTCTTGAAACCCTGTATGGTGGAGAAAAAATCTAAGCCACAAATTTAGTAAAAACCATGAGACCCATCCCACACAGTTTCCTATAACCATGCAAGGATGGATATATGAGAAAATAGGGTGCACAGGTTTCTCTAAATGAATTCAATGTTATGCACTTCATTGTGAAATGTATTCATTTTTTAGTAGATGAGATTCACATAGTTACTAAAAAATTTATCTAACTGCACAACTTATCTTTTTGGGTGCCCTTTTTAAGTAGTGAGAGGTGAACATTTGGTGCATGGTTTAGAAAACTGTCCGGCCAAACCATGTGACCATTACATTTTGGGTAAAATTACCCTTTTTCCCATAATGAAATGTTTAAATACTACCCCTCTTCTCTCATTCCTATCTCTAGTGAAAGTGTCTCTCCATTATTTCTGTTGGAAGATCCCATGGAAACCTAAACTAGGATCATTTATATCTCTTCCATCCATAGTAGGATCAAGGAAATGTTCATATCATCATATTCCTCATGGTAATTAATTGATTTCTTTTTTAGCCATTCATCATTCTTCTTTCCCTCAATGACAATTTTTAGATGCTGGATCATATGCACAATTTTTGGGGAATTGATACATTATTCATATTTATTCCAATCCAAGAAAAACTAAAGACTATTTATAGATGAGTAGATTCATAAAATATTAAGGTAGGTGTCCTATGACTCATCCATCTGTCTCACCATTTTATAAACTGGCGTTATTGTGCGCACACCGATTTCATCAGGTGATGCTTATTAAATTCACGTTCCATTCTAATATTCATCCTTATCATATACTATATTCCATTTAATAAATTTTACTCATATAATTTGAGGTTAATACATTGAAACTCTCCACCCCAAGTAGGGTGTTTCTATATTTATTCCATTAGTGGGTTATCATGTTCATTTGTGCCACTATTTGGGTGGTCTACGACACGACCTTAATAATTGTAAACCCTTATTTAATTAAATGAGTTACGAATTGATATGGTTATCCCTTGTATATTGTAATGTCACTTGACCCATCTAAGGTATGTTTTCTAGTTAATTAATGAATATTAAAATGGTTGTTTGGTAAGTATATTATGGATATCACTTGGCCTAGTTTATTATAAATGGATTCCATATGGTTTCATGTCCTTTTAATCCCTTATAATGTTATTTAAAGGTAATGGGGTGAACCAAATAAATGAAATGTGATTAATGAACTAAATGGTTTCATTCCCTGTTATACTCTTTACACTAATGAAAAGAAAATATAATGATCAAATTGAATTATTAGAATGAATGAGTCATACATCGCCTAGTTTATAAAATGAATCAATTAAAAGGTGCCTATTTCATATGGGCATAATAATTATTATAACAGTTTTTAGACTTGATCTAACCTTGGATTACTAAGGGAATACCTTGATCACTCTTGGTTTCCATTCTGATCCAGGGATTCCGATTTCTAAGGGAGACACCCACCTTGGAAATAGATATTTGTATACTTGTAGATGACCAATATAAAACTTTAGTATATATTCATTATCATTATTTTATGTCTTGGATACACTCCTTAGATCTAGAGTGATTTCTATAGAAATGTGGTTTCATGGTTACACCCATTAGGCCTAGTCATTTCTTATCCTATTTTTCTTTGGATGAATTCATTAGACTCGATTAGAATCATATTATTGTGAAATGCATTAGGTGATTCCCCTTAGATTAATGTATTACAACTCTAACTAGGCTACATATTATTTCTGAGTTGGATCAACCCCTGATGTCAAGGATACCTCTTTTATTAACTTGGATCCACTTTAATATTATCATCATCATATGATGCCTTGTTATATCTTAGATCCTTTACTATTATTATCATGTTATTATGTCTATTTTGGTTATACATCACATGAATTAGTATATCAAGTGTAAAATAATTAACAAATTAAATGATTATATGTTTAGACACCATATAAGGTTGGAGAAGGTACTGGTTAATTACATTACCGTACTGATTTACTTTTATATATGAATTATTGCACACTATTTTAGTTTATATTACACAAAATGGATGTTATAGATATCGTTGGTGATACCCTACTGAGATTTATCTCACAACCTATTCAGGACTCCATCCATACCCTTAAGATTACATGTATGAAAGTGTTGATAAGTGGAAGCATCTTTCTTTGGACACCTGATATTACTTGTATGATTCAGATGGTGCTTGGTAGAAAATGACCGAGATGGATCCTGAGATGCTTGGATAGTTTTTGGATTATTTATTATTCTTTTTAATAAAAGTATTTCCTACTAACTTGTATCCATGTTTTCAAGTTTTATAGAGACATGAAATATACCATCATTAGTTTATGAGTGTCATTACCAATTGGTGCTGTTATTCATTATTCCTTTAAACTTCTACTGTTCTATCTTTTTACTTATATTTCATATTATATTTAGATATTATCATATTTATTCGCTATTCTATAATATGTTAATGAGGTACTAGTCTCCCCATAGACACACCCTAGGCCCTCACTGCTAGTTGAAAGCCTCTAGCATTTGGGGAGAGGTGATTGAGGCCATGTGGCCAGTTGGGATTGGGGAACCTATGTTTCGAATCTGGGTCAGGGACATCACAAAGTTGTATCAGAGGGGTTACTGTATTACTTTAATATTTTGTGATAATAGATAGGTGATTCAGAATGCTTTGTAACGTTTCTTATAAGCCATGCTTGGGCATAGTTAAACCATGTTCAGAATAAATGTCGTGTTACTGGATATAATGATTGTTTTTTAGGATTATTTTTCGATTACAATTGATATACTTTCACCATTGGGTGACACACATACTACGTAATGGTTATTATTATTATTATTGTGATTAATGTTTTTATTTTATCCTTATCCTGATTATATGAGGGAAGAGAACATTGTTACATTCACTATCATAGGAACCTATAATTCTCATGCCATGCATATTCCATGTCATATAGGTAAATTTCACTACTGTCATTTTCTTTTATTTCTTATGATTGTTGACTGGTGCTATGGTAGTTATATTATGCATATGATTCTATTTATCCATGATTGCATAATTTCTAGTTTCAATTAACTAGATTAATAGGCTCTTGTGGGTTCAAATGGGTAGTTTATCGAGTCAATACATTATATACAAACTATTACATTTTTATATGGGATGTAGACTGGTTTAAATAGAATTAAATAGGTGTTGATTTTAGTGATAAGGTGTGTGTGATCTGATTCACTGGAAATGAAAATCCATTTTAACTGAATTTTGATATAATTATATGATAAAATTGAAACATAAATGTAAATATTGGATATAAATGAAATTGATGCCAGTAAATAAAGAGTAAAGGTTTTATTGACACCCTTTATCTATTGGAACCCCTATAATTTTAACTTGAACACTTACCAATACATGGCCTTCTATGTAGGTAGTTGGGGTAGTATATATTGGGCAGTGAGCTCTTATTTTTACATTTTTCTTCCAGTAGTGATTCTATCTAATTAAGGAATGCTTTGAGGAATATTCTTTGAATTTTTATAGATATTACACCATAACATCCTCATGTTGTATTCTAGGAGGGTGGCGACGACCATGCTTCAAACATAGTCGGCCCTGATCCGCCTGTACTACCACTTGGAGTGTCATATGAGGAAATTCATATTATACCCAATCTTAAAATTGATTCTAAAATTCTTGACAGTATCTTACATTTGATGAAGTCCATGATAGGTTCTCCAAAAACCACACCTATAATGGCTGATCTGGAACACGAGTTCAAGTAGTAGCATCCTCCCACATTCTCTGGGGATGGCAGTCCATAGTCTATTGAGTCTTGGATGGAGGACACTCTATCTATATTTGAGCATCTAGAGACACCGCTAGAGTTAAGGGTCAAGATTTATACCTACATTCTAAATGATTCATCCTTGTGATTGTGGGATGTAACTACCCAGGCTGGTTGGTATCAAAGAATGATATGGGATGATTTTCAAACTACCATATATGGAAACTTCTTTACTCAAATGCTAATGGATGACCAAGCTATAAAGTTCATGCATCTAGAGAATGTTTCTGTGTTATTTATGGATTATTCAGAGTATTTTACTAAGTTATAGAACTTTTCACTGCTTCTAGATGGTGATGAACTTTCACGTGATAGACAGTTCGTGGATGGGATCAAATATTCCAACCATACTTAGGTGAATTTTTTTCACCTTCCTACTTTCTATAAACCATCAGTCAGACTATTATCATTGAGAATAACCTAAGGGGATGTGATAGTACCTAGAATAGGGGATCAACAGCAAGACAAATCAGTAGGTAATATGATAATAGAAAAAGTTCGGTCGAGATTTCTCATCAGAGTAGTGGCGGTAAGAGTAACTATACTGGAAGCTCCATTATATTTCATTAGTGTGTAAAAAGGGGTATCTGAATCCTCAGGGTGATAGAGACGTAATGAAATTCCATTATTGAGGCTATATAAGACATCTTTAGAGATTCTTTTGGACCTTTTTGTATTCTTTCTGGGGAAGAGGCTCTACCCTAGTTCCACCTCCAAGGGAAGGTTCTTTTTCCCTGTGTTGGATGGGGAGTTGGATTACCATGGACAAGACTGGTCGAGGAGGAGTTCATGGCCAAGGTATCCAGACTTCAAATCATCAACCCCAGTAAAGAGACTATACTCTGGGTTGTCCATCTACAAGACATAGTCATGTATTAGGACAGTTGCATAGTTTATAGATGATACCTAAGGATAATAGTGATGAAACTTCTATATTATGTGGTACTATTATAGTATCCACCATTATAGTATCTTATTTATTTGATTCAATTTATTCACACTCATTTATCTATTTATCTATTGTGGAAAGTATTAGGACAATAATTAAGTGTTATTATGGTGTAATAACAGTAGATACACCACTAAGAGTACGGCCCGAGGGAATATTCCAATGTAGGGGATGCCCCCATGAGGTAGGTAGTTACCCATTCTTATGAGACCTTGTTTTTCTTGAGATGAAAGGCTTCAATGTCATTCTCAGGATAGATTTTTTGGTCCCGTATCATCCCTTTGTAGAATTTTATCACTAGAGGGTTTCATTTACATCACCAAAGGGAATAATATATCTTCATAAGGGTGAGTGGGATGCCTAGGATAGTAAAGAAGGACTAGATCATCATGGACTAGGTGGAGTGATCACTCGGATTTCTAGTCTCTTCTTGGAGGAGTAGAGAGTACATCTATCAGACTTTCCTCAAATAGTAGATAATTTTGGTGATGTATTTAACAATCATTTATATGGATTGCCTCATTAAAGAAAGGTAGAGTGTAAAATTGATCTAATTCCATGATCATATACAGTTTCCATTCCACCATATTAGATGGAACCTACAATGCTCCAGAAGCTCATGATAAAATTAGAGGATTTAGAGTCCAAAGGTTTTATACAACCTAGCACTTCCTCTTGGGATTCAACCATGATTTTCTCCAAGAAGGTGGATGATAACCTTAGTTTATTCATGGATTATATATTTTTAACCAACTTATAGTAAATAACGGTATATACTACTCAAATAGATGATCTATTTGACTAGCTCAAAGGATCTTGTGTGTTTTCTATGATCAACTTGAGATCGAGATAATATTAGCTGAAAGTCTAGACCTCAATAATATCTCATAAATTTTTTTTGGAAGGTATGGTTTATATTAATATCTCATTATTCCATATATAATTATGAATGTACCTATTTTTTCATGTATTTTATGAATAGGGTGTTCCACCTATATCTAGATTCATTTTTCATAATATTTGTTGATGAAATCATGGTGTATTATCACATTCATAGTTACCATGATGATCACCTTGAGATTGTTTTGAATAAATTTATAGATAATTATATTTATGAAAATATTGATAAGTGATACATATAGATCAATAAACTTCACTTATTGGGTTATATTACCTTGGAATTAGCAGTGTCTATTGACCCAAATAAGGTCAGTGTTGTGGTTTCCTAGGAACATCCCAAGAACATGTTTGATGTACAAAGTTTCATGGGGATATATAGATATTAAAATCATTTCATATAGGGATTATAACACCTTTATTCACAAATTAATGATATTACAAAGAATGGGATATGTTATTGTGGTCATAAGAGTATGATAAATATTTTTAGGTGTTGAAAGGAAGGCTCTTTTCGACACTAATTCCGATTATTCTAAAGTCTGGAACATGCTATACTGTGTTCTATGATGCATTTGACATTGGCCTATGTGTAGTGATGATTCAATAGAATAGAGTCAATTCATACATATCATGGAATTTGAGCCCTCATGATATAAATTATCCAATGCACGACCTTGAGCTAGCGATAGTTTTCTATGCCTTACGTTGCTGGAGATATTATCTGATGGGTGAGCGCTTTTTTGGTTTATACAGACCATAAGATCCTAAAAAATATTTTTTTAAACTGTGAATTGAATATTAGATAGTGAATATGGGTTGAATATCTCCATTACTTTGACTTTTATCTTACCTATATACTTGAAAGGGAAATGTTGTAACTAATGCATTGAGTCATAAAACTTAGGCATAAGCTATATGTTATGTGAGTGATGAACGTAAATTAATGGCCCTGTTTTTTGAACTGTGTCTAGAGTTTCATGAAAGTCCTAAGTTGTCTTATCTCTCATCATTGATAATAACCTCTTCAGTGCTTGAGAGGGTATATAGTATTTAGTTTTTAGATCCTGAATACTTGGTTCTCTAAGGGAGAATTGCTGGAGAGGACACACCTCTAGATTTCTCTATGGATTGAGATGACATACTATGTATACATTGATGTGTCTGAGTTTATATAGATATGAGAGAAGAAATAATTTGGGTTTCCCACAATTATTTGTGGGAAGTCCATCGAGGAATCTCTAAAATTTATTGAGATATGTACCGCCATTATTGGTGGCCTAGTATGAAACATCAAATAATAGTCTTTATCACTAGGTGTTCCACCTGTCAGCAGGTCAAGGAAGAGAACTAATAACCTACTGTATTGTTGTAGCCAATTAGAGTGATGAATGGAAATGAGAAGTTGTTTACATAGACTTTGTAGTTGGATTACTAAGGTATCCTTGAGGTAGAGATTTATTTTGGGTAGTTATTGATAGAATGATGAAAGTATCCCACTTTCTTTATATCTATGATAATTTCATAGTTGAAGAGATGAAAAGATTGTATGTCTGTGAGATTTTATGACTCCATGGGGTCTCTTTTACTATCATATTATATAGGAATTATCACTTCATATCATGGTTCTGGTAGGGGTTGAAGAAGGATATGGGTACACAGGTGATTTCGAGTACAACCTTTCACCCTCAGACCGATGGCCTGTCAGAATGAATGATACATGTGATAGAGGATATTATCTCAGCATGAATCCTTGATTTTTGAGGTTATTGGGAGAATAATATCCCTATTGTTGATTTCACATATAATAATAGCTTTTTGGTGACAATTCTTATGGATATTTTTGAGGCCTTTCATGGAAGGCCATTCTGTTCACCCCTATGTTGGTCAAAGGCATGTGAGGTAGCCCTACTAGTTCCTCATCTTATGTAGAGAAGTATATTTCTATTGGTCAGTCAAGATAGAAATATTTTGTTGATATCCATCAATGAACTCTGGTGTTCGAGGTCGAGGATCATGTTTTCTTATGGGTAACACCTAGGATTGACCATAGATGGATATAGAGGCAAGGGAATATGTCCCCTCATTATGTAAAGCTATTAGATATTCTGGAGAGAGTTGGTCCCGTAGCCTATTAGTTGTTACTACCATAGAGGTACCATGGAATGCGCAAGGTCTTCTGCATTTCATAGCTTCACCAGTATCGTGCTGACCCATGTCATATATTTGATCCCATGGATTTTGAGTTAGATGCCAATGCTTATTTTGAGGAGTATCCTATATGCATCATTGACCAGAGCATGAAGGATCTCCAAGGAAGATCTGTCCCTTTAGTATGAGTGTTATAGAAACATGACCATTTACATGATGATATTTGAGAGCAGGAGGCTGATGTACATGCCCACTAGCCAGATTTATTCTCAAACAGTGTTTTACTTCCCATGGAAGGTGAACTTGAGGATGAGTTCCTTTAAGGTGGGAGACTGTAAGAACCTGGTTTTTATCTCAGGTATTTAGCCTTTTAAATTTGGTATAATTAATTATTTTGGACCTAATTTGGATTCCTAATGAGTTGATGAAAGTTCTAGGGGGTGTTTAGAGCTTTTTTGAAGCTCAGACCCCAACTGATGTGGAAAAACATTAGGTCACACAGTTAGTTGAAACTGTGTGACCCAGACAGTATGGTATCTTATAACCATGCGAGCCTAGAAAGTGGATCATGAATTTCACATAGTTTTTCCTAATTGTCTTCCAGAGGTTTCATTCCCATGATAAATATATACAGTTTTTAGTAGATGATATTTTCAAGGTTGGCACATGGATTCCCTAGTAGTGTGGCCTAATTGTGTGGGTTCCCTCCTTAAGTAGTGAAAGTCACATAATTGGTGCAGTATTTGGTCATCCATGTGGCCAAACTATGCAACCATTAATTTTTTGGTAAAATTACCTATTTTACCTTAATGAAATCTCTAAATCATACCCCTATTCTCCCTTTCCATTTTCCAGCAAATGAGTCTCTCTAATCATCATGTTGGAAGCTCCTAAGGTTTCCTAAAATGGGATCATCCACATATCTTCCATCTAAAGTCCGATCAAAGAACCCTTTTTCTCACTGGATTATTCTCGGTAAGTAATCTATTCCTTTTTATATGTTGTTCATTCTTATTTCCCTCGATGATGATTTTTGGTGCAGGATCCTTTGACCTATTTTCTGGGAATTGATCTATTCTTCATATTTCTTCTAATCTAGGCTAAACTAAAGGATGATACTAGATGAGGAGAGTCATATGAGATTAAAGTAGTAAATCTATGACTTATCACTCAATTTCTCCATTTTAAAAATGTCATTATTATGCATGAAATAATTTCATCATGCATTTCTTATTAAATTAATGTGCCTTTATTATACTAATTATTCCCACATTACAGAGACCATTTTCTAATTGTTAATCATGTAGTTGGAGGTTAGGACCACAATTCTCTCCCCCAAGTAGGGTATTTAAATATTTATACCTTTAGTGGTTTATCATGTTGGTCTACACCACCGTTTGAGTGTTCTATGGATTGACCCTATTAATGGTAAGGCCATTATTAATTAAATGAGCTATGAATTGAAATGGTTATACCTTGTATATGATTATGTCACCTGATAATTCTAAGGTAAGTGTTATAATTTATTAGTGAATATTAAAACGGTTATTAGGAAAGTGTATTTAGGATATCACTTAGCCAATTTTATTATAAATTACTTCCATATAGTATCACATCCTTAGCCCTACTTTTCATCTTAATTAAAATTAAATGAGTGAACCAAATTAATGAAATATGATTAATAACTAAATTATTGAATGACCTATTAGACTTGTCACACCAATGAAAGGAAAAAAAATAAACCAATTGAATTATTAGAATTCATGAGTATTACATGGAATAATATATATAATGAATCAAGTATAAGGTGCCTATTTCATATGAAACATATCATTGTTATAGGAGTGTTCGGACTCGGAATTGGAAATGTGAGGGAATTCCTTGAGCACTCATGGATTCCATTCTGATTCAAGGATGTTGACTACCAAGGGAGAGACCCACCTTGGAACCTAATATTTTTCTACTGGTGGATGAACAATATGACACCATAGGATCCCAGTATTTTCATTATATAGTGCCTTGGATACACTATCTGGATCTAGCGTGACCTCTACATACATGTGGTTCCATTGTTACACTTACTGGGCCTATTCATTACTTATCTAGTTTTACCTTGAATGAATTTGTTGGAATCAGTTAGAATCATATTATTTTGGAATTCCATGGGCTATTTCCCTTGGATTACACTCTTTCACCTTCATCTTTGATATAAATAATTACTGAGCTAGCTTAACCCATGAGGTGAAGGATATCTTGGTTATTATCTTGGGTCCTATTTACTATTATCATCATCACAATATGCCTTATTATATATTAGATCCTTTACTATTATTATCATGTCATGATTTCAGTGATAGTTATACCTTACATGACATACTATATAAACTAGAACATAATTAATAAATGAAATTGTTACATGTTTAGACACAAATTAAGGATAAAGTAGGTACTAGGTAGTTACATTGATATATTGATTTACTT
Organism: Viscum album; assembly: GCA_963277665.1. NCBI lineage: Eukaryota > Viridiplantae > Streptophyta > Magnoliopsida > Santalales > Viscaceae > Viscum > Viscum album. Next base: position 785,290,166 of record OY728128.1, on the reverse strand, counting down.
TTATATTGGAATGCCTTCACACTATTTGAGTTTATATTACATGGTTTAGATGTCACAAATGCGGTTGTTAGTGGCCTACTGAGATTTATCTAACACTCTATCTAATTCACCATTGGTACCCAAAAATATTACATATATGTTGGTGTTTATAAGGGGAATCATCATGCATTGGATACCTAATATTTCATACTTTCTTAAGATAGATCTTCGTAACAGATTATTTTTGCTTAAATCAAGTGACAATGAGGAAACACTATCCTATTCCATAGATTGATGATTTATTCAATCATTTGAAGGGTTAAAGATGGTTCTTGAAGATATATTTTCAATTAGGATATCATCATAAGTGCGTGAAGGATGAGGATATTCTGAAGACCACGTTTTGTTTTCATTATGGACATTACAAGTTTGCTGTGATGGTGTTTTTTAGTGACCCGAAGCTTAACGTACATGGAAATTACATTACATTTGCGGAATACTTAGTACATCACAAAAACACACACACAAGGACCGTAATAGTTTAGTGTCTTTGGAAACTCGGAATATAATCTTCTAATCATGGTGAAAGATCTTCAACATCTCCAATAAAGATCTTCCCTTTTTTTTCGTACCTAAAACCTATCTTTATATCCTGGGGAAAAGAAAACATAAAAGGGTGAGCTCAAATTCTCAGTAAGGGTAAAAAAAATAAATATCAATCACATCATATTCATAAGAACATATCTTTTGGAAATCTTAACCTGCAAAAGAGATCATAATTTCATAACATGGGATAAATCAAGGCAGTGAAATGTAATCACAATAATCATAACTTAAAACATTAAACTTTGTGGAATGCACACATAATCATAGAGAATCATTTCTTGTTAGTCAAGACTAATTGCCAAGACTATCTTAGTGGACAAAGTCCATTTCTGAAACGAGTCACCCTCGTTTCAGTCCTGTTTCACTGAACCGGTATAACCTACCATTCCAGCCATGTCTATCTCATGAGATATAAAATCGTTACCCAATGAATTGGAGGGAGATATAGGTCCCACCCATCTTATAATGAATCCTTTCTTATGTGTGCCACATAATCATAAATCATACATCATCGCATAACACATGTAACAAAAATGAAATTCTTGAAACATCATGACATCATAAAACAAATCATATTAGATAAATGACTTCATAAAAATAATTTCCTCAAAACATAATCAAATCAATGTAATAATAGGGATAAAAACAGAACCCTATATTATCTTAGATGGAAAATAATTTTGATAAAACATTTGAACTCCATTCTTGAGGAAAATATGCTTTCTACTTCAAAAATACTTTTCCTTTCTTAACATGTCATATAATTTTAAACTAAAAGAAGTTGATTAAAAATAAACTTGAAAACATGTAAAGGATGCTTCTTGGAAATAATGTTTTAAAAATCCATTCTTTCCGTATAATTTAAAAAAAACATTCTTCACGTACTTTTGTCGGAAAAGTAAAAAAATACCTCGTATGAAAAACGAAAAAAGATTCCTTTCATATTTTTTACTAAAAACTCACCGAAGGGTAAAATAGGATTTAAAAAATTGTAGGTGAATGGAAATAATATTAAATATTGAGGAAACATGGATGTGGATGATAAAATACACCCCAATAAATACTAAAGTATAAACAATCTCAGATAAAAATGAGATTGTGATATTTCCTTTACCTTAGGTCTGATTTGCTTCGTAAGTGTCCAAACCTCCTGTATAATGATTTAAATAATGACATTGAATTATTATAGAATCATATTCATTGTTATTATATCATATATGGTTCACTTATGAATTTATATTACCCGTTCTTTTGTAAATTCATGTTAAAGTAGCGTTTTGGGTAAAATCGTCTCATTTGTCGTTCGTGTTTTAACTTGTAATTATTCATATGATTACTTAGATCATTATTAATTAATTATAGAACATAATTTATATATAATACATATTCATAATATACATACATATAATGGATCGATAAATGGAAATAAATACACCGTTCATGGAGACGGTAGGTCGTACGTACGCATGAACGCTGTTTTTGTTTCCTTATTGAATTGAGTGGAATTAAGTAGATGACATACATATATATACACATAAATCCAGTAGCTTTAAAATTTCATATATTTCATTATTATTTCTTATATATACTTTATAATCATTCTTAAATGGTTAACATGGAGAATGAATCTCATCGCATCGTGGAGACGGTAGTCCGTACGTATGCACGAGCGATGATATCATTTCCATAATTACTGAATTGAATTGGAGTGGATGATACAATATATCAGAATAATTATGATGTTATAATAACTATGTATAGTTATTCTTTACACCATAATACCCATCCATGTAAGGTGTTGGTGGAAAAACAGATTACACCACGGCGTGGAGACGGTATTCTGTACGTACGCACGCGCGGTGATTTCGTTTTCCGTAGGATGGATTGATGGTGAATTAGGATTGTTTAATAATTATAATAACATATCAGTATATGAGCGATACTGATGTTATTACTTTATAATGAAACAATCTAAGAAGAAGAAGTGGAAGAAGAAATAAAGGTGAAAGAATCGGTAACAGAAATTACCTCTTCTTTGAAGCGCCTTTTTGAGACCACCTCTTAGGGCACTAAAATTGGTCTTTGAGGAAGACCAGAACCTCTAGGATGTTGATAAGGAAGTGGAGAAGAGAATTTGGCAGGGTTTGGCCGATCTTGAAGGCTCAAAGTTGTGTGAGGAAGAGAGGGAGGAGGTTCTCTTTTATAAGGGAGGAGAGGGGCACCTTTGGAATTCTTAAAAATATTAATTTATAATAAATATAACCCCACTTAAAAACCTCAAAAAATGACTCATATTCGAAGATTAGATGATATAGGGTTGTAATAGCATCAAACAATAAAATTTAGACATGTTTGGATCTTATTTTAAACCTTATCATTTTGATTTATCCTTATTTAATCTATTTATGTTTATTTGTTGTAATAAAACTCTAAATTTTAAATTATAACAAATAATTACTAATTTGTTGTGAATTTTCCATAATTGTTTACTTTATAACATTATAGACCATATAAATATAAATTTATAATTTTTAAATATTTTTGTGATTTTTAAACAATTTTATAATATGTTATTTTTATAAAATAACAATAGTGTCAATTTTGACACTATTCATTTATTTGAATTTAAATAAAATATATACAGAAGATATGTTCAAACTAAAAGCTTTAATATATTAATAAAAGGTCATATGTATCTATAAAATTAGTGGATCACATTAAATAGTTCATATAATATTTATTTTATTATTTTTAAAACCATTTATTTGGTTTATCTCTTAATAAAATAATTACTACATCATTATTGTATAATTATTTAATATACTTATTTGTTGCATAAAAATTAAAAATAAAATCCTATGATGAAGATAAATATATTAGATTTCAGAATAATACTTTTAATCGAATTTATCATCTTAAAATCACAATATTTAAATTGTTATATTTATTAAATTATGAAGGTGACAACTTTGGCATCATTTAAAATAAAATAATATAAGTGTCATAATTGCTTGTATAAGACTCCAAATGGTCAAATATTCGACCATTGGATTATTATAATTTCTATTTACATGAACAATAAGTTTTGGTCTGGGTTTTGTACCTTTTATGGTCACTATATTCTTGATTTTTCACTAGTTAAATAATTTCTGCATCACTATTGTGTCACAATTAATGATAACTATTTAATCCCAAAAAAAATTCTAAATAAATTCTCATGATGTAGATAATTTTGTTAGCTTTCTGGATACTATTCATGTTCTATGTTTTATGATGTCTATCACTAAGTTAAAATTATTATACTTATAAGATTTAAGAAAGTGACATGTTGTCACTTTCTTTGGTTTTAATAATAATTAAATTATTTTCATGGTCAAAAGAACATAAAATGAATCTAATACGACCCTTAGTTGATATGGGTTTACTTATAGACATCAATTAGAATTTTGGAATGTGTTAGGGTAATTTTATAATATTATATTTACCCTTAATTACCCGATTTACCTTTAACTATGGTAAATAAAATTTACCGTAGTTACTATTCATAATTCCCAAAAATAAAAAGTAGCCTATTAAAATAATTTGTACCCACTGATTCCAAATATGGAATCCATTTTTTAAAATTCAATACACAGAAGTTGCAGAAATTAAATTAAAATTAATCCCGTTGTCGAATAAAAACGGGTTTTTGTTTAAAACATTGCAAAAGATTGAATTGATTTAACCTACGAATTCAAGGTAAAATTAATGCTAATGACATACATTATATTAAATGGTAAAAATATATTCTATTTATACTTTAAAACCATTCAATATTATAATTTAACCACATAAGATATTATGATGAAAAAAGTTGTTTTTAATTAAAATATAGCGTGTTTTTACTATTCATTAAAATATGAAAGTTATCGAAAAAATATCAAAACTTTATCTAATGTAAATTTTTACATCCTGATTCAAAAGAAGAATTTTATTTTTTCAAATTGAACATATAAACATGTCAAAAACTAGATTTAAAGTGGGTGCTCCATCAAAAGGCGGCAAAAATGCATTTTTTGAAAAATACTTATTTTACCCGAAAAATTTATTTTGTTCTTATACCATGTTCTAGAAAATGTGTAAGATGAATAATAATGTTATAAAATTCAAAATTTAGTTAATACTATTCATAACGGCTAGTTCATGACAATATTATAATAATATATCATTGTTTATTAAAACCCGGTATTGCGTACAACACACGCTATCGAGGAAGGTCGCGATTGCGTGTAATGCAAGCCAAGTCAGGGTTGCGTGTTGTGAAAGAATCCTTCGTTGTTTCGTATAACAGAATCCAACCATATTTCATTTATACATTTAATATATCTATATATATACTCAATGTTGCGTAGAATAACTCTTATCAAAATTGTGTGTAACACGGTCCAAGAATAGTGTTGCGTATACTGCAAGCTAATACGGTGTTGCGTATAGCGCAAGGTAATCTTGGTGTAGAATACAACACAAGACATTAATGAAATTAAAATAATATTTTTCATAAAATCTCAGGGTGTTACATTCTACCCCTCTTAAAATGAATTTCTCCCTCGAAATTCGTCGAGGTTATAAATGGTTTACTATTTGATTGTTTTTTTGATAGAAACCCACATCGTAAAAAGGAATACCAAAACTTATCTTTAAAAACTAAAGTATAAAACGTAATGGTTACCCAAGTTAACTAATCACTGGGTATCCACATAGGAGAACATAGGTGAAAATATGGACATAGAAGAGAAATCTAACCATCCTGTTCTGATGGAGAGTGGTAGAGGACATGGCTATGAAAAAGCCAACAATCACAAAGCCATAAATTTGTGATGATTTAGGGTACCATCTGATTCATCAGATATAATATCACTAGGACAACATTTTTGGTTTTCAATATCATTTCCCTAAAGTTGAAAATTTTGAATTAGAAGAAATACTTACTTGATTTTGGTACAATCTCACTCTTGTTCCTGCTTTGAACAATTTCCACTTCATCTATTAAAGAAATTAAGTGTTAAAAGATCATGTGATAGAATGATGGGTCATTCCATCTGTTTCAAACAAAAGGTTAGCAATAATTATCAAATATTCATAAGTCCGTCTTTTGTGAGGTTGAACTTATACATCATATATCATACCTCTTAATAAAATAAAACTATTTTCTACTAAACATGGACTTCCTGTAGGCCAGTGGTAGGCGATAAAGGCCAGTCGCACTTCAGTTGTGGGTTCGATTCCCACAGCCTTGTCCGACGCGATGGGCTGTCGCCCGTCCTGCAGGTTTTCCTTTTTCTAAAGCTATATTACTATAACATCCCATCAATAATATTGAAAAAAAACTTTTATCCTTAAACAATACTGACTTATGTCCAACATAATCCATTACAATATTTAGGATTATCCATAATACTTCACTCCACTCTCATAATATAGTGAAAATGATTACCAGAGATTTAATACCATCTTTGAACCCCATACATCATAAGATATGTCTTGTTGGTCAAATTCCAAACATTCAAAGGCCTTAATAATGTATTCTCTTGAATAACCATTGAAACATTGTGAAAACTTGAATGCAGTTAAAAGTTAACACTTTTCACATACCAAAATCCTAAAAATTTTATATACTCAAACCATGACATCACTTAGTCCTTATATCAATCATGAGCTCATGAATACTGTTAAACATTTCATTTTCTCATTTTCCCTTCATTATGCGCATATCATCTTATTTCCAAAAATATCTCAATCACTTTGAATAACACATTAGACTGATACATAAATATTCCAATACTCCATGATACAACATTATTTTGGAATCCCATTATATAAACACTTAATCATTCCACCACATCGTTGTCATATTCAACATCGCCAATAGTGATCGCATGTGACTTCCCTTTGTCCTTTTCGTTAAGCGGTTGCTCATGTCGATCATCACTAACCCTTGGATTAGGGAATTTATTAGCATAATGCCCCATTTCCTTTCACTTGAAGCATTGAAGTGTTGGTGGTGCGTTCTCTGCAGTGTTTGCTTTATTCACATCATTAGAAACCTGTTTTCCATTACTTCTACTGTAACACCCCAAGATTTCATAGTGTGTTATTTCTTCAAAATAATTCAATAACTTGCACTACAAGCAACACCGAGTTCAATTGCACCATGACTTACAAAAAAAAAGCCATTAAAAGAGGTGATGAATAGCATTAACTACATTTTTAACTTTATATAATCCTTATAATTTTAGAATCCATATTATGAGTTTCTTAGTCATAATGCAAGAACAGATTCATTTTCAGTATTGCACTTTTATCAACTTTTGATAGTGAAACCTTTTTAAATACAATATTTTAAACTTTTTGACTAAATGGAGACATCAAAAAAATTTAAAATGAAACATCCCAAGCTTCCACGGTACGCTTTCCTTTGAATAAAACAGTAGCGTGTGTTGTACGCAACGTCGAGTTTTAACACACACCACAACCGATCAAACTAGCCGTTATGAATAGTAATACCTACTTTTTGAAATTATATATATTTTATATTTTAAAATGGACTTCATTTTTGGATTCTGAATATCGAATTTAGCCTAAGGTGAAATTTTGGTACATTTCGGATAACTTTCATATTTTGATGAATAGTGAAAATTACTAAATTTTAATTAAAAACAACTTTTTTAATCAAAATAATTAATAGTGATAAATTATGAATTTGAGTGGTTTTAAAGTATATTTAGAATATATTTTTACCGTTTAATATAATGTTGGTCATTGGACATAATTTTACAATTAAACCGAACATAAACAAGTGTCAATCTTTTGATAGTTATTACCTCTTAAAAACACGCTTTTTGTTTGGACAGCGGGAATTAATTTTAAATTAATTTCTTCCACTTATGTGTTTTGAATTTAGAAAAATGGATTCTATATTTGGAATCAGGATGTCCAAATTGTGTAAATAGGTAACTTTTATTTTTAGACATTTTGAATAATTACTGTGGTAAATATTTTATTTACCATGGTTAAGGGTAAATCCGGTAAATAAGGGTTAAAAAATAATATTAAAATAATACAAAATTAACCTAAAACGTGTCCTAACCTTATTGGTGGACACATACCCGACCATGAGAATCCTTGGGTCAATTTGGGGACCCCTTGGAGCCACTTGTATGTGGTAGGGACACTTTATATTAATAAAGTTAAAATAAAAATAAAAATGGCATAAGCTTACATCTTTTAGAAGAACAATTTTTACATAGGGTTATACTTGTTGGATTTTCGATTATAAATATTCATTAGAAAGATAAAACGATTTCCTACATAATTATATTATATTTATAATTTTTAGACATCAAATAATTGAAATTATTAATGACACAATAATGATGCAATGTTTACCTCATTAATAAATCATTTAAATAAATAAGATTATAATGATTAAAATATTATCTAAAACCTGTCCAATTCTTATTGGTTGATGTTATTTAGAATATGAGTCATCTTATCTTCGACCTCAATGATTTTTGGACCATTATAAACCGAATATAATTATATTATAAAGTAATACTTTCACTCTTTCCTAAAGAGCCCCTCTTCTCCCTTATAAAAGGAGACCACTTCTACTCATTCCTCACACCTCTCAAGCCACTTGGCTCATCCAAACTCTGCCCAACTAAACTCCCCACATCCCTCTCCTCCTCCTTGAAGCTTCCCCTTAGGCAGAAAGCATTTCAAGAAGTCCTTTGGTTCCAACCAAAGTGAGTTACCTAAATTAAAGGTAACAATTACTCTTAAATTATTTTCATTTATTTTGCTTCTCCAACCCCGAAACTCTTCTTATTTCCTTTCTTTTGTAACAACAACAGTATCCTAAATATACTAGGATGTTGTTATAAGAAGGATTCGAACTACACATACACACAACTCCATCTAATGGATGATGAACATAATGTTTCTGTGGATGGCAAACTAACGCCTCACGAAACGATGATTGTTCAAATACATCTTACCGCCTCTCATGGTGGCCATTATGATGGAACTATAATTAAATATGATATTAATGATATATATTTTATATATAAGCTTCTGTAATTCCATTTTATTTCATACCATTATTCGTTTCATGTTGTATATACATACGATAATTTCATTTGAGGAAGTGCGGACTACCGCCCCCTTAAAATGATATGACTCGTTCATACCACACATGGAACGTATAAAGGATGGTGTTAATGAACTCAAGTAACATGTATAAAATATTATATTATACTGGAATAGTAATATACCTATGTATCATTTGTATTCGATTCTTTTAAAATAAAAATTAAATGGAAGTAGCGTTCGTGCGTACGTACGGACTACCGTCTCCACGAACGCGATGAGATTCATTCTCCATCGTATCCATTCAAGTATAATTATCATTTGATGATTTAAAAATGATGTTTAAGGACTTGATACCATTCTGGATTTGAATAATATACAACTTATCCTTTACAAACATGTCTTACGTAACAAAACATACAAAAGCAAACAAGTAAGTTCACACCCGAAACAGCGATAATACTAAGATATTATTATCAAATCAATATTAAAAGATAATATATGATATCATATTAATGTATATGATTCTTGTATAATTTAATAACAATTATTTCACCATTATACAGGATGTTAACCTACCCCAACCAAGGAAAAGTACAAGGTAAGGGTTATTTCACAATCTCTTCATTATCCGAGGTTGTTTATACGTAATAATCTACTGGGATCTCTTTATCATCCACATCCATGTTTCTTAAAAATGTATTTCAAAACATTTTTACTATTTACTAAAGTATGAGTTAAAGTCATTTATACCCTTTTTGACTTTTATAAGTGGTTTATAAAGGAATCTTTCCGTCATTTTCAAAACAAGGTCCTTTTTAACCTTTTCGACAGAATTGAGGTAAGAATGTTTTTTTTAACTTATACGGCGGGTGCGGTTATTTTACGCCGTTATAAAATCTTCAAAGCTTTCCTTACAAGCTTATAAGAATATTTTCAAAGAAAATGTTTTATTTTATATGGATCTTAAATGATTTCAAAATAAAATGAGATATTTCTTTAAAAAGAATTTTGATTTCATCTATGTCAACATCCTTTGATGGATTTTAAGATTATTTGAAGTTGATTTATTATGATACAAAACTTCTATATTGTATTGAAGGTTTTGTGATATGTTTGACTATGGATGTGCTATTTTTATACCATTCATAGTTTATGGTGAAATTATTGACATTTCGTATGCTAGTTTTAATACGAATGTTTATGTTATGTTTAAACCTTTTCATATGGGAATGCATTGGACTTAATAAGTGACGGGTGGAGCCCGCTATAGCTCCTCGATGCATCGGTAGGTCTCATGAGACAAACTAGTGTCTTGTCACAAGGCCTTGACAAAATATTATTTGTAGTCTTGGCATGAGGCCTTGGCTATGTGGTTATGATAGTCTGGCATTATGCATTCCAACATTATGAAAGTGGTTATTGATTTTTGCATGTGATTATTCGATTAGTAGAATATCCATGTGAATAAGTAAATGGCATTATTTCATTTTTTACTTTTGCCATACTATGTTGAAGTTCATGTTTAAAAGGCTTTTGTTTTAGTAATGCATTGCCTTAAATGTTTATTATTATTTATGAAAGTTTCCGCTATATTGTTATCCTTACTGGGCATTTGAGCTCACCCCTTTTCTATGTTTTATTTTTCCCAGGATGTGAAGAAGTAAGTTATGAATGACCTGCAAGGATTTTATGAGGGGTTAATAGTGTGTATTGTGGAAACATTATGTTGTTGTATTAGTTTTTCATTTTATGATGTAATGTAAAACTTATGAATATATCTAGTGTTTCCAAGGCTACTAAACCAATCGGTCTTTCGAGATTTGATCTTTCATGTGATCATGCCAATGTTACGTAATTAATGCACCGACTCTGGGTAACTAGGGTCGGGGCGTTACAGTTGGTATCAGAGGAAGTTTAGTACAAACCTTGGAAGCTAGATTTAGATAAACTCTGATTAGATCACGTAGACCTAAGATGAACTTTGAGGATTAGTATAGAAGAACTTCCTAGAATTTTGGTATTGTAGAGATTTTGTGAGTTTTCCGAGCAATACATCCCTATCTGGATACGAGCAGGTAGAGGCGGCTCTGGCACAGATGTACCTAGGGGTAAAACCCGAAAACACCGCTTTGAGCTAGACTCGAACGGGAACTGGTGCACGACAACGGGCCTTGCTACACTCTTGGTTACGACACTCCCGGGGGATATGCTTAGGATAACTCTCATTTTCTTTACAAATAATTATGAAGGGTTTATGAGTATATACATCCTCAAAGAAAACATTTTTATGATTATGGATTATATCCATAAATAGTTCAATTTATGTTAAGTGTTTTATAAGTATGGGATTATGTATTTTGATTCATAAACTGATCTAGTTTATGCCATTGTTTAGAAATGGCGACCAGTAGAAGGAATGAGAACTCCGGAAATGCACATGATCCAAAGAGAAGGAAGAATCATATCTTTCATGGTCTTAAGCTAGAATTTATAAGAGAAATAGTCTCCCATGTATTATCATCATATGAAGAAATAATATCATGTGTTGATAAGATAAGTAAAGAGTTTATTGAGTCCTATGGATTTGAAGGGAAGCAAGAGAAGAAAAGGATGGAAGAGAGAAAGATGGATAAAGGGAAGAGGGAAAAGAAGAATTTTCCCATATGTGGTAACTGTGGAAAGAAACACCCTGGAACTTGCCTGAAAGGAATGGGAGTTTGTTATAAGTGTGGAGGAAAAGGGCACAAAGTACGTGACTGCAAGGGTAAGAAAATGGTTTTAAATGTACAATGCTTCATTTGCAAGGAGTTTGGACACTACGCGAACCTATGTCCCAGTCATCAGACTATGCCGCAAATGATGTTATTGGATAATAATCAAGTTATGATACTACCACAGATGAAGAGGAATGATTAGAGTTCTTATATTGATTATGTCAATTGAGTGTTGTATCAACAATGTACTTGTTATAATAATTATGGAGTATATAAGGATTGTACTGCAGTACTATTTCATTAAGGACTTGAGATTGTGTGGAACAAAGAAAGGTGACTCAACAGCAGGAGAAATTTTTGGAAAATATATGGTTGAGAGAATGATAAACCATAATATAGTTCTGATACCGAGTTAGTGATTTTGGAATAATACATGATTGTTTTGGATAAATTATATTGGATATTCTTGACTACCTTGAAGCTGATTAATGATTTGTATATTCCATCATTTTTTTTGGGGTTTAAAACATTTTTGGATGGATGAAGTATATCCATCATTCTATATGGAATAAGGGAGCATGAATGTAATCAATAAGGAATATGGTAATTCAAGATGTTTCAGTGTATTAAAAGAATACATGATGAAGGTATTCATATGCTATTACGGGGTAAAAAGGATCTATATTATGTTTACCTTCCTTATAAATGTTGGACTGTGAGTTTGGACAGAAGTATTTTGGATAGTTCTAGTTTGGATTATTTTGGATTGCCATAAAAGGACAACCCGGAGGTCGGGCGGCAACCCGTCGCGTCCGGCAAGGCTGCGAGACTTGAACCCGCAACGGAAGGGCGACAAGGGTGTATCACCAACCACTGTCCCAAGAAATGTCCTGGATTAAATAATGTAGTTTTTTTAAAAGATCTGGTAGATGAATTATAAATTCGTTTATTTTGGAACCCTATATGAATAGTATAAATAGAATTTTTTTTACGAGTGAAAGATGAGTTTGTGGTTGAAATTTATTAATGGATAAAACTCTAATTATAAAGTAAGTATATCTCCTTATGATCTTAGCCAATCTCATAAATAAATTCTTCAACATTAAGAAAAGCAACTTAGAACAAAAATGTTTTCCTAGATGGTACCTTAAATCATCACTAATTTATGGCTTTGGGATTGTTGGACTTTTCATAGCCATGTTCTCTACCACTCTCCATCAGATAATTGATGGTTAGATTTCTCTTCCATATCCATATTTTCCTACATGGAACCCTAGTATGTGTTATTTTCGGTAATCTTCATGCTTTCGACTCTTTATTTTAAATAGAGGCCTCGTTAATTCATTTTTCGATGTGGGATTTCAACTAAGATATTTTGAAACATCAAAAATGTGTTATCCCAATACCCTATATTTTGTTGAACCGATGGTACTTCAAATCATCATAGATTGATGAGTTTAAGGACCTCAATTATACACTTGTTTGTGATTGATGACCTCAAAATATTTACGTTTTTCTTCCAATTATATATCTCTAATTGCCACCAATGTTCTCCTAATCGAGATCATAATTTGGTGGTGACCCTTTCATTTCTCTTTTCCTCATATTAAGACTAAATTTTAGTAACCCAATTTCCGATGTGGATTTTCCCACAAATATATTATCTATTTTCAACCTTTTATTTTCGAAGAACAATTTCAAATTGCGAGGACGCAATTTATTGAAGGAGGGGAGAATGTAACACCCCAAGATTTCATAGTGTGTTATTTCTTCAAAATAATTCAATAACTTGCACTACAAGCAACACCGAGTTCAATTGCACCATGACTTACAAAAAAAAAGCCATTAAAAGAGGTCATGAATAGCATTAACTACATTTTTAACTTTATATAATCCTTATAATTTTAGAATCCATATTATGAGTTTCTTAGTCATAATGCAAGAACAGATTCATTTTCAGTATTGCACTTTTATCAACTTTTGATAGTGAAACCTTTTTAAATACAATATTTTAAACTTTTTGACTAAATGGAGACATCAAAAAAATTTAAAATGAAACATCCCAAGCTTCCACGGTACGCTTTCCTTTGAATAAAACAGTAGCGTGTGTTGTACGCAACGTCGAGTTTTAACACACACCACAACCGATCAAACTAGCCGTTATGAATAGTAATACCTACTTTTTGAAATTATATATATTTTATATTTGAAAATGGACTTCATTTTTGGATTCGGAATATCGAATTTAGCATAAGGTGAAATTTTGGTACATTTCGGATAACTTTAATATTTTGATGAATAGTGAAAATTACTAAATTTTAATTAAAAACAACTTTTTTAATCAAAATAATTAATAGTGATAAATTATGAATTTGAGTGGTTTTAAAGTATATTTAGAATATATTTTTACCGTTTAATATAATGTTGGTCATTGGACATAATTTTACAATTAAACCGAACATAAACAAGTGTCAATCTTTTGATAGTTATTACCTCTTAAAAACACGCTTTTTGTTTTGACAGCGGGAATTGATTTTAAATTAATTTCTACCACTTATGTGTTTTGAATTTAGAAAAATGGATTCCATATTTGGAATCAGGATGTAAAAATTGTGTAAATAGGTAACTTTTATTTTTAGACATTTTGAATAATTACTGTGGTAAATATTTTATTTACCATGGTTAAGGGTAAATCCGGTAAATAAGGGTTAAAAAATAATATTATAATAATACAAAATTACCCTAAAACGTGTCCTAACCTTATTGGTGGACACATAACCGACCATGAGAATCCTTGGGTTAATTTGGGGACCCCTTGGATCCACTTGTATGTGGTAGGGACACTTTATATTAATAAAGTTAAAATAAAAATAAAAATGGCATAAGCTTACATCTTTTAGAAGAACAATTTTTACATAGGGTTATACATGTTGGATTTTAGATTATAAATATTCATTAGAAAGCTAAAACGATTTCCTACATAATGATATTTTATTTATAATTTTTAGAAATCAAATAATTTAAATTATTAATGACACAATAATGATGCAATGTTTACCTCATTAATAAATCATTTAAATAAATAAGATTATAATGATTAAAATATTATCTAAAACCTGTCCAATTCTTATTGGTTGATGTTATTTAGAATATGAGTCATCTTATCTTAGACCTCAATGATTTTTGGACCATTATAAACCGAATATAATTATATTATAAAGTAATACTTTCACTCTTTCCTAAAGAGCCCCTCTTCTCCCTTATAAAAGGAGACCACTTCTACTCATTCCTCACACCTCTCAAGCCACTTGGCTCGTCCAAACTCTGACCAACTAAACTCCCCACATCCCTCTCCTCCTCCTTGAAGCTTCCCCTTAGGAAGAAAGCATTTCAAGAAGTCTTTTGGTTCCAACCAAAGTGAGTTACCTAAATTAAAGGTAACAATTACTCTTAAATTATTTTCATTTATTTTGCTTCTCCAACCCCCAAACTCTTCTTATTTCCTTTCTTTTGTAACAACACCAGTATCCTCAATATACTAGGATGTTGTTATAAGAAGGATTCAAACTACACATACACACAACTCCATCTAATGGATGATGAACATAATGTTTCTGTGGATGGCAAACTAACGCCTCACGAAACGATGATTGTTCAAATACATCTTACCGCCTCTCATGGTGGCCATTATGATGGCACTATAATTAAATATGATATTAATGATATATATTTTATATATAAGCTTCTGTAATTCCATTTTATTTCATACCATTATTCGTTTCATGTTGTATATACATACGATAATTTCATTTGAGGAAGTGCGGACTACCGCCCCCTTAAAATGATATGACTCGTTCATACCACACATGGAACGTATAAAGGATGGTGTTAATGAACTAAAGTAACATGTATAAAATATTATATTATACTGGAATAGTAATATACCTATGTATCATTTGTATTCGATTCTTTTAAAATAAAAATTAAATGGAAGTAGCGTTCGTGCGTACGTACGGACTACCGTCTCCACGAACGCGATGAGATTCATTCTCCATCGTATCCATTCAAGTATAATTATCATTTGATGATTTAAAAATGATGTTTAAGGACTTGATACCATTCTGGATTTGAATAATATACAACTTATCCTTTACAAACATGTCTTACGTAACAAAACATACAAAAGAAAACAAGTAAGTTCACACCCGAAACAGCGATAATACTAAGATATTATTATCAAATCAATATTAAAAGATCATATATGATATCATATTAATGTATATGATTCTTGTATAATTTAATAACAATTATTTCACCATTATACAAGAGGTTAACCTACCCCAACCAAGGAAAAGTACAAGGTAAGGGTTATTTCACAATCTCTTCATTATCCGAGGTTGTTTATACGTAATAATCTACTGGGATCTCTTTATCATCCACATCCATGTTTCTTAAAAATGTATTTCAAAACATTTTTACTATTTACTAAAATATGAGTTAAAGTCATTTATACCCTTTTTTACTTTTATAAGTGGTTTATAAAGGAATCTTTCCGTCATTTTCAAAACAAGGTCCTTTTTAACCTTTTCGACAGAATTGAGGTAAGAATGTTTTTTTTAACTTATATGGCGGGTGCGGTTATTTTACGCCGTTATAAAATCTTCAAAGCTTTCCTTACAAGCTTATAAGAATATTTTCAAAGAAAATGTTTTATTTTATATGGATCTTAAATGATTTCAAAATAAAAGGAGATATTTCTTTAAAAAGAATTTTGATTTCATCTATGTCAACATCCTTTGATGGATTTTAAGATTATTTGAAGTTGATTTATTATGATACAAAACTTCTATATTGTATTGAAGGTTTTGTGATACGTTTGACTATGGATGTGCTATTTTTATACCATTCATAGTTTATGGTGAAATTATTGACATTTCGTATGCTAGTTTTAATACGAATGTTTATGTTATGTTTAAACCTTTTCATATGGGAATGCATTGGACTTAATAAGTGACGGGTGGAGCCTGCTATAGCTCCTCGATGCATCGGTAGGTCTCATGAGACAAACTAGTGTCTTGGCACAAGGCCTTGACAAAATCTTATTTGTAGTCTTGGCACGAGGCCTTGGCTATGTGGTTATGATAGTCTGGCATTATGCATTCCAACATTATGAAAGTGGTTATTGATTTTTGCATGTGATTATTCGATTAGTAGAATATCCATGTGAATAAGTAAATGGCATTATTTCATTTTTTACTTTTTCCATACTATGTTGAAGTTCAAGTTTAAAAGGCTTTTGTTTTAGTAATGCATTTCCTTAAATGTTTATTCTTATTTATGAAAGTTTCCGCTATATTGTTATCCTTACTGGGCATTTGAGCTCACCCCTTTTCTATGTTTTATTTTTCCCAGGATGTGAAGAAGTATGTTATGAATGACCTGTAGGGATTTTATGAGGGGTTAATAGTGTGGATTGTGGAAACATTATGTTGTTGTATTAGTTTTTCATTTTATGATGTAATGTAAAACTTATGAATATATCTAGTGTTTCCAAGGCTACTAAACCAATCGGTCTTTCGAGATTTGATCTTTCTTGTGATCATGCCAATGTTACGTAATTAATGCACTGACTCTGGGTAACTAGGGTCGGGGCGTTACATCTACACTCAGCTGCTCGATGACCTTATTTTCTACACTTAAAACATTTTCTAGTCCCTTTAAGACAATCTCCACCATGCTTCTTTCCACACTTTGAGCATAAGGAAACATTCATCTTCTTTTCACCATTATTCTGAGATTTCTCCTTGAACTCTATCTTTCGTTTCTTGTCAAAACCATGAGATGGATATGTAACACCAACTTCCATTTCTACCTTGATAGCACAATGCACAATTTCTTCATAGCTATTGAAGTCTCTTATAGTTAATTCCCTTCGAAGACTTGGTTTTAAGCCACTGAAAAATCGATCAACTTTACTTTCAGGTTGGATGATAATGCCAGATGCAAACCTTGCAAGTCTTGTAAAATTCTCTTCGTATATACCAACAGATTCATCATCCTTCTGCTTCAGCTCAAGAAACTCCTTTTCCATCTTTGTTCGAAGAATATGAGAGAAGTACTTACTGAAAAACAAGTTCTTGAACTCGTCCCATTCCATGGACTCAATTTCATCTCTTGGCCTCGTATTATTGATAAGATTCCACCATTGTTCAACTTCACCTTCCAAATGATATACTGCTAAGATGACTTTATCATGTTCAGAACATTGAAGAACTGAAAATATCTTTTCAGTGGTACTGATCCATTGTTCAGCAACAAGTGGATCGGAAGTCCCACTAAAAGAAGGTGGACGTTGCCTCATGAAGGAATCAATAGAATATTGTTCCCTTCTCTGCTCATTTGTAAGTCTAGAATGATTCATAGCTTGTGTAAGTATAGTAATAATATTTTGCACTCCATCTCCCATAACATTTGTTTGTTCAGGAGGGCAATCATTGCATTGTCCATTGCATTGATCAACACGGTTCCTTCGGGTTCCAGCCATCGTCTAAAACCCAAAAAGAATAGTGTGAGAGGAAAAAATCATAATAATGGGGGAGTAACTTCAATATCTAACTTCTTAGGTTAAATTCTATGATCATTACCGTAGTTATAGGACTGTATCCTATACGTATACTTATCCTTAGGGACATCCCTAGACATACCTTAGAAATATCTCTAGGGATCTCACTAACGTTTTCGCATCCTAGTTTCCGAAGGTTGACTAAACCTTTCCTCTGATACCAACTGTAGTGACCCGATGCTTACCGTACATGGACATTAAATTACTTTTGTGGAATACTTAGTACATCACAAAAACACACACAAAAGGACTGTAATAGTTTATTGTCTTTGGAAACTCAGAATATAATCTTCTAATCATGGTGAAAGATCTTCAACATCTCCAATAAAGATCTTCCCTTTTTTTCCTACCTAAAACCTTTCTTTATATCCTGGGGAAAAGAAAACATAAAAGGGTGATCTCAAATGCTCAGTAAGGGTAAAAAAAAAAATATCAATCACATCATATTGATAAGAACATATCTTTTGGAAATCTTAACCTGCAAAAGAGATCATAATTTCATAACATGGGATAAATCAAGGCAGTGAAATGTAATCACAATAATCATAACTTAAAACATTAAACTTTGTGGCATGCACACATAATCATAGAGAATCATTTCTTGTTAGTCAAGACTAATTTCCAAGACTATCTTAGTGGACAAAGTCCCTTTCTGAAATGATTCACCCTCGTTTCCGTCCTGTTTCACTGAACCGGTATAACCTACCATTATATCCATTTCTATCTCATGAGATATAAAATCTTTACCCAATGCATTAGAGGGAGATATAGGTCCCACCCATCTTATAATGAATCCTTTCTTATGTGTTCCACATAATCATAAATCATACATCATCGCATAACACATGTAACAAAAATGGAATTCTTGAAACATCATGACATCATAAAACAAATCATATAAGGTAAATGACTACATAAAAATAATTTGGTCAAAACATAATCAAATCAATGTAATAATAGGGATAAAAACAGAACCCTATATTATCTTATATGGAAAATAATTTTGATAAAACATTTTAACTCTATTCTTGAGGAAAATATCCTTTCTACTTCAAAAATACTTTTCCTTTCTTAACATGTCATATAATTTTAAACTAAAATAAGTTGATTAAAAATAAACTTGAAAACTTGTAAAGGAATGTTCTTGGAAATAATGTTTTAAAAATCCATTCTTCTCGTACTTTTGTCGGAAAAGTCAAAAAATACCTCGTACGAAAAACGAAAAAAGATTCCTTTCATATTTTTTACTAAAAACTCACCGAAGGGTAAAATAGGATTTAAAAAATTGTATGTGAATTGAAATAATATTACATATTGAGGAAGCATGGATGTGGATGATAAAATACACCCCAATTAATACTAAAGTATAAACAATCTCGGATATAAATGAGATTGTGATATTTCCCTTACCTTAGGTCCGATTTGCTTTGTAAGTGTCCGAGCCTCCTGTATAATGATTTAAATAATTTCATTGAATTATTAAAGAATAATATTCATTGTTATTATATCATATATGGTTCACTTATGACTTTATATTACCCGTTCGTTTGTAAATTCATGTTAAAGTAGCGTTTTGGGTAAAATCATCTCATTTGTCGTTCGTGTTTTAACTTATAATTATTCATATGATTACTTAGATCATTATTACTTAATTATAGAACATGATTTATATATAATATATATTCAGAATATACATATATATAATGGATTGATAAATGGAAAGAAATACACCGTTCATGGAGACGGTAGGCCGTACGTACGCATGAACGCTGTTTTTGTTTCCTTATTGAATTGAGTGGAATTAAGTAGATGACATACATATATATACACATAAATACAGTAGCTTTATAATGTCATATATTTCATTATTATTGCTTATATATACTTTATAATCATTCTTAAATGGTTAACATGGAGAATGAATCTCATCGCGTCGTGGAGACGATAGTCCGTACGTACGCACGAACGATGATATCATTTCCATAATTACTGAATTGAATTGGAGTGGATGATACAATATATCAGAATAATTATGATGTTATAATAACTCTGTATAGTTATTCTTTACACCATAATACCCATCCATGTAAGGTGTTGGTGGTAAAATAGATTACACCACGGCGTGGAGACGGTATTCCGTACGTACGCACGCGCGGTGATTTCGTTTTCCGTAGGATGGATAGATGGTGAATTAGGATTGTTTCATACTTATAATAAAATATCATTATATGAGTGATACTGATGTTATTAAATCATAATTAAACAACCTAAGAAGAAGAAGTGGAAGAAGAAATAAAAGTGAAAGAATCGGTAACGGAAATTACCTCTTCTTTGAAGCGCCTTTTTGAGACCTCCTCTTAGGGCACTAAAATTGGTCTTTGAGGAAGACCAGAACCTCTAGGATGTTTCTAGGGATGTGGAGAAGAGAATTTGTCAGGGGTTGTCCGAGCTTGAAGGCTCAAAGTTGTGTGAGGAAGAGAGGGAGGAGGTGCCCTTTTATAAGGGAGGAGAGGGGCACCTTTGGAATTTTTAAAAATATTAATTTATAATAAATATAAACCCACTTAAAAACCTCCAAAAATGACTCATATTAGAATATTAGATGAGATAGGGTTGTAATC
Organism: Viscum album; assembly: GCA_963277665.1. Classification (NCBI taxonomy): domain Eukaryota; kingdom Viridiplantae; phylum Streptophyta; class Magnoliopsida; order Santalales; family Viscaceae; genus Viscum; species Viscum album. The sequence goes on along the minus strand of OY728128.1, from coordinate 785,269,494 downwards.
TCATCAACCAATAAAATTTAGACATGTTTGTATCTTATTTTACACCTTATCATTTTGATTTATCCTTATTTAATCTATTTAAGTTTATTTGTGTTAATAAAACTCTAAATTTTAAATTATAACAAATAATTACTTATTTTTTGTGAATTTTCCATAATTGTTTACTTTATAACATTATAGGCCATATAAATTTAAATTTATAATTTTTAAATATTTTTGTGATTTTTAAACAATTTTATAATATGTTATTTTTATAAAATAACAATAGTGTCAATTTTGACACTATTCATTTATTTGAATTTAAATAAAATATATACAGAAGATATGTTCAAAATAAAAGCTTTAATATATTAATAAAAGGTCATATGTATCTATAAAATTAGTGGATCACATTAAATAGTTCATATAATATTTATTTTATTATTTTTAAAAACATTTATTTGGTTTATCTCTTAATAAAATAATTACTACATCAATTTTTTTATAATTATTTAATATACTTATTTGTTGCATAAAAATTTTAAATAAAATCCAATGATGAAGATAAATATATTACCTTTCACAATAATACTTTTACTCGAATTTATCATCTTAAAATCACAATATTTAAATTGTTATATTTATTAAATTATGAAGGTGAAAAATTTGGCATCATTTAAAATAAAATAATATAAGTGTCATAATTGCCTTTAGAAGACTCAAAATGGTCAAATATTCGACCATTGGATTATTATAGTTTCAATTTACATGACCAATAAGTTTTGGTCAGGGTTTTGTGCCTTTTATGGTCACTATATTCTTGATTTTTTACTAGATAAATAATTTCTGCATCACTATTGTGTCACAATTAATGATAACTATTTAATCCCAAAAAAATTCTAAATAAATTCTCATGATGTAGATAATTTTGTTAGATTTCTGGATACTATTCATGTTCTATGTTTTATGATGTTTATCACTAAGTTAAAATTATTATACTTATAAGATTTAAGAAAGTGACATGTTGTCACTTTCTTTGGTTTTAATAATAATTAAATTATTTTCAAGGTCAAAAGACCATAAAATGAATCTAATCCAACCCATAGTTGATATGGGTTTACTTTTAGCCATCAAATATAATTTTGGCATGTGTTAGGGTAATTTTATAATATTATATTTACCCTTAATTACCCGATTTACCTTTAACTATGGTAAATAAAATTTACCGTAGTTACTATTCATAATTCCCAAAAATAAAAAGTAGCCTATTAACATAATTTGGACCCACTGATTCCAAATATGGAATCCATTTTTTATAATTCAATACACAGAAGTTTCATAAATTAAATTAAAATTAATCCCGTTGTCGAATAAAAACGGGTTTTTGTTTAAAACATTGCAAAAGATTGAATTGATTTAACCTACGAATTCAAGGTAAAATCAATGCTAATGACATAAATTATATTAAATGGTAGAAATATATTCTATTTATACTTTAAAACCATTCAATATTATAATTTAACCACATAAGATATTATGATGAAAAAATTTGTTTTTAATTAAAATATAGCGTGTTTTTACTATTCATTAAAATATGAAAGTTATCAGAAAAATATCAAAACTTTATCTAATGTACATTTTTACATCCTGATTCAAAAGAAGAATTTTATTTTGTAAAATTGAACATATAAACATGTCAAAAACTATATTTAAAGTGGGTGCACCATCAAAAGGCGGCAAAACTGAATTTTTTGAAATATACTTATTTTACCCGAAAAATTTATTTTGTTCTTATACCATGTTCTAGAAAATGTGTAAGATGAATAATAATGTTATAAGATTCAAAATTTAGTTAATACTATTCATAACGGCTAGTTCATGACAATATTATAATAATATATCATTGTTTATTAAAACCTTGTATTGTGTACAACACACGCTATCGAGGAAGGTCGCGATTGCGTGTAATGCAAGCCAAGTCAAGGTTGCGTGTTGTGAAAGAATCCTTCGTTGTTTCGTATAACAGAATCCAACCATATTTCATTTATACATTTAATATATATATATATATATATACTCAATGTTGCGTAGAATAACTCTTATCAAAATTGTGTGTAACACAGTCCAAGAATAGTGTTGCGTATACTGCGAGCTAATATGGTGTTGCGTATAGCGCAAGGTAATCTTGGGGTAGAATACAACACAAGAAATTAATGAAATTAAAATAATATTTTTCATAAAATCTCGGGGTGTTACATGTTTGGTATGATGAATTATCTATATGTGTTCATCGGGTTAATGAAAGTTGCGTTCCATGAGTTTCTAGATAAGTTCACAATTTTTTTCATCAATAAAATCCTTGTGTACTCTGAATACATGGAGAAGCATACAGAGAATCTGTGTGTCATTTTGGGAGTTCGTCACAATGAGAAGTGGTTTGGGACGTTTATAAAGTGTGTGTTTTGGGATCAAGAAGTCCATTTATTAGGGAATGTTTTATCCCATAAAGGAGTATATATGGATCCATCGAAGGTGGAAGCAGTTCCATCTTAGGTGGCCCCCAAGATGGTGGTAGAGGTGTGAAGTTTTCTTAGTCTTGCAGGCTATTATAGGAGGTTCATAGCTAATTTCTCTTAGGTTGAAACTCCTCTGACAACATTGAATAGAAAGGATCAGGTATTCTTGTGGACTGAACAATGTCATCCAACTTTCGAGTATCTGAATGAGAAGTTGGTTAGTGCTCCATGTATTTCTCTACTTGTAGAAGGAGTTCGGTTTTGAAGTTTTTTTTGTGATTCATAATGTCTTAAGTTGGATTTTGTTCTAATGTAGTAGAGATCATTCATTTATTACGAGTATTGTAAGTTAAATACCCATGAGCATAACTATGGAACCCATGATCTCGAGATGGTGGTTGTGGCATTTTCCTAATTTTTTAGAGACATTACCTCATAGGTGAGAATTTTGTGGTCATCACCGATCATAAGAGCCTGAGGCGTGCTTTCTCCCAACATGACTTGAACTTGCATCAATGTTGGTGGATGGAGTTATTATAGGATTATGAGTTATAGATTTCATATATTCGTGGAATGGAGAATGTTGTGGCCGGTGCATTGAGTAGATTATCGTGAAATGATGAAGTGCGTGAATCAAGAAATTCCGAGAGAGTTATGGAAGAACTTTTAGAATTTCATCTAGATATGGGAGAATTTAGGGGAATAGAATATATTTTTGAGATTATGGTGTAGTCAAATATGGTTCAGTAGGTGGAATATTCCCTCTTGGGGGATCTTGAGGTGGAGGTCAGGAGAGACCGGGTTGTTTGTGGTGAGGCCCATGATGGGTGGTCTGAGGATGAACAACAATATGTGTTGTTTTAGGGAAGTATTTTTATTACTTTAGAGATTCATGATATGGTTATTATAGATTTCTATAGTTATCTATTAGTGGTAAATCATGGTGTGAAAAAATATACCAGGTTTTGAGTGGTTAGTTTTGGTGGCCTTTGATAAAGCATTCAGTTATCGGGTTTGTGTCTCGATGATTAGTCTTTCAGAATCTGAAAGCTGAGCACCATGTTCCTAGTGGTTTTCTCTAGCCGTTAGATGTTCCTCAGTGGAAGTGAGAGGAAATATCAATGGAATTTGTTATTATTTTACCTTGAGATCTTGGATTATATGACTATATATGGGTGGTAGTGTATCATTTGAAGAAAGAGACCCATAATATAGTGATTAAGGAGTCGATCTCAGTGGAGGTTTTGTCGAGGTAGTATCTGGAGGAGGGGCTGAGACACCATGGATTCATGAGGATGAACATTTATGATCGAGATCCAAGTTTTACCTCTAGTATGTGGTGAGGTATCCATTATGATTTTGGTTATCATATACGCCTGACCACTTATTTTCATTCCTAGATAGACAATCAGACAGATCAGGCCGTCCGTAATCTTGAAGACATGTTGGGCTCTTGTTTCCATGATTTTTGAGGTTTGTGGATGAGGAACCTTACCATAGTAGAGTCTTCTTACAATAACAGTTTTCACTCCACCATCAGTATGGTTCCATTTAAATTCTTGTATAAATGAACTTATAGTTCTCCATTGCATTGGAATGGGGTCAAAGAGTCTGAAATTATTAGGCCAAAACTGGTAGTGAATACAATAGAGATGGTTCAACTGATTCAGGAGAGGATAAAAGTAGTGAAAGATCATTATAAATCCCATGTCAATCATATGAGGAAATTTATGGAGTTTGATTCTTTTGATAATGTGTTCTTGATGGTGAATCCCCATTGTTGGTTGTGAAAGTTTGGTCATGGGAGTAAGCTTTCTCACTGGTTTGTTAGGCCTTTCGAGGTGTTGGCTCAGGTTAGAGCTGTTTCACATAGGGTAGCACTTCACACATAGATGATCCAAATACATGATGTTTTTCATGTGTCACAAATTAATTATTATCTTCATGATGAAACTCATTTCATCGATTGGGGTGAGATCAATGTTGACGATGATGATACCTTCAAGGAGCATCCTATAGCGATCCGGGACTTCCAAGAGAAGGAGTTTCTTGGGTGTTCTACCCACTTGTTCTTGTCTTCTGGTAGTGAAGTGGCATGAAAGAGAGTACCTGGTAGCATTATTCATAAATACGTGATCAATACCTTGAGAAGTTTAGTGTTTAGCTCTTCTATTGTAATGCTATTAATTTTTTGGTTGTAGACCATTTCTAGTTTGAAATATGGATTTGGCTTGTTGATTTTTGTGGCTTACTCTCTTTTGAGAGTTATCTCCCCTGAGAGAGTGTTTAGTAGATGTTTTTTGTTTTTTGTGGTTTTTTGTTTTCCCCCTAGTGTGGTGGTTGAGCTCCAATGATGGTGAGAGGTTAGAGAGGTATCTTGCTCGGTGGTTGTTCGGATGATCCATTTTTTATTTCTTCTCTCTAGGTTGTTTTTTGATTCTCAAGGATGATAAAGTTTTAATAGGTATCTAATTTAAGGGCCTAGAACCACATGGATTGAACCTTTTCATATTTTTAAGGCTTGTAGTGACCAGAAAAGGCTCGAAGGAAATTTGGAGTAGTTTGGTTTACTAGAAGATGAAATCGGGGAATGATTTCATGACATGGTGTGTTACATAACATGAAAGTGGGTTTCACATCATGTAAATATATTTGAGATTTAAAAATAAAATAATGTGAAGAGGATATTAATTTTTTGGTAGAAACTGAACCCTAATAATTACATGATGTGGAAGTGTATTACACGTCATGTAATTCCCTGATGTTGTATGTTTTGAAACTTTTCCAGACACTTGGGTTGTCAAAAACTATTGTAGTAGTAGATATCTCTTGACTCTAGGTGACTTGGTGAACCCCACTTCAATTTTTTATGGATTCCTTCATCAAGGATTGATTCCTATATTCCACAAATGATCTGTGGTGACTTGGGTTGATCCAAGGTGCGTTTTTCTTTCATTTTTCAGGGGTGTATCCTAGTTTGGTTTCATTTCCTCTTGTATCTTCTTGACTTTCTATAGAGTTTTCTTAAACATGGTTCTCATGGGGTTTCTATTTATTGTTGTAGGTGTGGTTGTGATGTGGTATCCTCAAAAGGATGAAGTTCTTGCAGGAGGAGTTATCTGAGATCCTTTACTTGTATCGTTCTCGTGTGATGAACATAAAATACCTTTTAAGGTTGGAGATTATTTACTTTTATATTTAACTATGTTCAATCGTAGAGTTACCATGATTTATCTCTTTGTATTGCAATAAAATTAACCTAATAATTATTTAAATCGGATTAAAGAATTGGTATCGATTGCATAGATATGTTCCTACTTTGTACCATGATAACAATTTGCCTCTTTATTTTCTATATATTGTGATATCTATTATATGCTTGGATTAGAATGTTTTTATATATGAAAATTGGTAAAGATTGTAAATATGGGAATAATTGATAAATAATTAGTTAATGAAATTACAGTGTCATGTTTAATGAATCTGGTTGTTGTTATAATTTGATGATAATAAAATCAATGCAAGTATTCATGTTTAATTAAATTGGTAAATAAACATAATTTATCTAGATTATTGTTTATTAAATATTTAAAGAAATATAAAATTAATTGTTTAATTAATTTGGGATATCTTTTGACAGCTTAGTGCTTATATTTCATATAGTTGGAACATCTGAATAATGAATCGGTTAATTAAATATGGAATAAGAACCGGTTATCTAATAAAAGATAATTCCTTTGTAGGTCCTGAGTTTCTCATTTTCTTATAATGGAAATGTTCCCTATGCTTTAGAGTCCTGATAGATCGCTGTGTGTTAAGGAAGGATGCCTTAATTTTATTCCAAGATCCCGGTTACATGGTTTGTTTTCTACAGCTTTTGTTGTGAGCTTGGGATGGATGAGCCTAATGTGTTGTTGTGGTATGAGGGGTGGGGAGGCTCGGTTGTTTTGTGAGACTGGGAAGGATGACCCTGGAGGACTATTGTGTTATGTGGGGAGGGGAGACCCCGATGTGTTGGGAGTCTAGGATTGCTAATCCTGGAGGGATGTTATGGTATGAGGGGTGGGGAGGCCCAATTTTTTATTTAGTAGTTGACACATGAAGTGGAGAGATGCATTGGTATATGCATCTGGTGTCATAGAGGACACCAGAGATGAGTTAACTGGTTGAAGTTGGTCTTACCCATTGTTATGAATGATGGATACATGTTTGAATTACTTACATGGCCAAAATCCATGTTTTTTTATCTTATTTCTTTTCCTCACTACTTGACAAATATGGTTTTGTTTACTCTCCTTTTAATAGGGCTAATGGAGCATGGGGTATGAAATGTGATTTTTGTTTTTAGATTCTCAAGGTTATATGAGTCTACGCTCTTACTATAGGTGGTGAAGACTCAACAGGTAGTTTATCTACTCACCATTTTGATACCATTGGGTTTGTTAGCTTAAAATGTATTCATAGAACACTAGGTAATATAGGAAGTAATAATGTTAATAAATGAATAAATATTTAATCCAGGATATTAGAGATTGTTGGGATGCAATGCTGAGGTTTCAATTATGAGAAGGCATGGTATTGGTTTCCTTATGCTTAGAGGGAATGGATATTTGTTGTGATGATAATGAAATGTAATATGGAAATTGTTAAAGGTTAAATAATTAATTAACATAATGTGAAACTAATGAAAATGAATAAATTAATTTAATGTATTTATTTAAATGGTTGTGTGCTTATTTCATATCTAGTCTTCGCAATGAAATTAGGGATTTTAAGAGATGTTAGCTACAGTTGATTTGAAGATTATGTTATAAACATAGTGTGGTTGTGAGATATATTATATCATGTACTTTTTGTGTCTCTATATGCTACTCCACCCTTTTTTATTTAAAATAACACCCTGATAATTCTAAACCTTGGGGGTGTTTTCTCCAACATCCCAGTGGGTGAATGGATGGATAATTATGCCCTTTAGCCCCACTCTCTTCTCTTGGTAGTTACTTGTTTTAGCATGCATGGAAGGTAGTTTTCCCCATACCTGTGTGTAGAGGGATGTAATAATGTGTCATTATTTTACACACATGTATTCCGGATATAAATTGCTACAAATTGATATAGGTATAACATGTCTAGGCTGTGATGGATTGAGGATCCTTACTTAGTGTATGGGATGGGAGGGTTTGAGGTATAATACCCAATGTATGATACACATTATGTAGGATATTGTGGTTATAAAAAAAATACCTAGTTACTTTTGGTTTTATGGACGTGGTGGTGTGATTCACGAGGTGCATGTTGTGGTGCTTCACCTAGGTGTCTGTGGGCTAGCCTTTTTGGAGAGAGATGGTCAGGACATGCGATGTTGGGGTAGAGTGAAAAACTAGTGGGGAAGTGGTAGTAGGTTACCCTTGATATTCTTTATTATATTTCCTTATATGCGATATTTAGTGAGAGTATCCATAGTGATACTAGAAAATTTTTATACCTATTTAGGTGATGAGTTAGTTAGGATTATTGTTCACTATGATTTAACATGATTTCTTTACCTTTTTAATGAGAGGCTCTAGGTATGATAATATTGAGTATACTAATATACACAACCTGTGTATATATAAACTCGGTTTAAGGTCATTTAGAGAAGTTTGGAGATCAGGCTAGTTAATATTAGCTTGGGGGGTTTGGAGGAGCTGTTCGGGCTTCGTGGTCACTTCTATCTATACTTTCTTTTGGTACTTGCAGTTATCACGTTTAGTTGTAGGATTTATTACATGATATTACATTTTTGTACTTGGATTTTATTTTATATTTGAGTCTAACCCGGAGTTGGTTGCTGACTATCTTATCTCTCTCTTTTCCATGTCTTCTCTTAGAGGGTAATGCCTCTCATCTGTATATTTATTATACCCTCAGTGCTAGTCCCCAACCAGGGGCATACTGGAGGTGGGAATCATGTTAACTATCTCTCTTCTCCCATTACCGGAATAGGATGGGTACACCTTATGGGGAGGGATTGTGACATTTTTAATTAATGAAAACAAATTAATTAGGCAATTTTAATTATCCAAACATGGTTTAAAAAAATTGTAAGTATACACTCAATAATATCCCCCCATTTGTAAACTAAAAAAATGAGTATAATTTCAAACAAATCCCCCCTCATTTTGAAAATTTGAAATTTTTTAAATAAAAAACTATTAAAATACACCTCACCATTTTTTTTAAAAAATACAACCTAATTAAATACCCTCGTTTTGGAAGCATAAGTTCACTAAACCAAATTTAATCATACACAAATCCAAATTGCTAGGATCTATTTACATTCCAATAAAAAATGTAATATTGGAAAAATTTATAAACCCCATTTGTATAATAATTTATTAAATATGATTTCAAAACATAATAATAAATTTTAATATAATTTGTAGACTAAAGGAATATTTTAAAAGGATTTAAATTTAAAAATAGATTCATCATGTATTGAAGTATATTTCAGAGTAAAAAAAGATTGTTGCTTATCTATTTATGAATTTTAAAAATAGATATAAGTTGAAATAAAAGTAGAAAAATGTCATTAATGAAAGGATATTGAAAATAAAATTATTGAAAATAACCCTAAATATAAACTTTCCCCTGTTTTTTAAACAGCAGAATATTCAAAAATGAGTACATAATTTAAAATTATTGTGTGTAAAATTTTAAAACTTCTTATATAAATTATTGAAAAAACTTTATGAAAAATATTTTTAAAGCTATAAGGATCCATAAAAACCATTAAATACATTAGTGTAATTATAATAGTTACCATACATGATTAAATGTGATAGTAATCTATAAAATATAAATAGTTTACATGCTCACCATCCAGATTTTAAGAAAAAATCATATTTGAATATATGTCAATAAACTATAAAATATAATAATTTAAATCTTGGATATTGTCTTTAACTATAATCATTTCAAAAAATTATTTATTGTAATCTAATATAGTTTAAATGAAGAGGGATTCTTACATATGAATGATTTTAGCCTAAAAGAAGGAACCTTAACTCTGTATAGACACATACTATCCACAAAACAATTCTAAAAAATTTATTTCAAACATTTATTTTAAAAATTCATCATATCAAGTTCATATATTATTTTCTCAAAAATATATAAATATAAAGGTTCATTAAATATATCACCTATTTGATCATCATTTGGAACATATTTTAAATAGATTTCGCCATTTTGAACATGGTCTATAACAAAAAGATATCTAACTTCTATATGTTTAGTTCATAAATAATATATAGGTTTATTTGAAATTTCAATATAAGATAAATTATCACATTATATAGCTAATTTTTTAAATAATATTTCGATTTAGTCAAATTATTCGGAATCCATAAGGATTTAGTAAAAATAACTATTGCAACTATGTATTATGTTTTTTTAGTTTACAATAGAATTCAATGTCATCTCTTTGAACTCTACGAGACTATTATTATTCCTATAATGTGTCGCATTCCACATATTCTTTTTATATCCATTTTTAATTAATGAAAATTGAAATCATAATAGATTTATAAATAAAATTATGTTCTAATAGGATAGAATAAAACATTTTTAAAAAACTTTTATCATATTTTATGATTCTTCTAATATATTTTAATTAAATTTTCTTAGAGTCACTTAGAAATATATCATTAATACAAACTAAAACATTAAATCAGCTTTATAATTAGTTAAATATATTAAACCACCAATAATAACTCAATTTTTCTTAATTTCTATTGATTTTACACATTTATCAATATATCTTTGATATAAATTACTCATGGGTTTTTTGAGCATTTACAATTATCATGACCAAATATTTTGACATGTTCCTTAGAATATTTAGATTTATTAATAAAAATTACATAATTATAATAAAAATTTTGATGTCAATGAAATAATTTTAATTTTACTATAAGACTCATATCAAATTCACCTTTCATTAATCCCAAAAATTCATTACACATATCATCATTTGAGGATCCAAAAATTATATCATTAGTATAAAATTAAACAACAAAAATTTCATTATAAATTTTCTTAATAAATAAAGTAGGATTAAAATTTTCTTTATAATACAAATTTTCAAATTAAAGTTAGATTATATTACACACCAAGATCTTGGATATTTCTTAATACCATAAATAACTTTATAAAATTTTACAGATGATCAGGATTATACTCATTTTCAAAATAACGAGGGTCTTCAAACTTATAAATATTTTAAAATAACGAAATTTAGAAAAGATATATAAAAAGCATTTGAAAAATTTTTTACCATGAAAAGAAGCATATGATAACAGAACTCTTATAGCTTCAAACCATGCAGTGGGGGATAATGTTTCATTATAATATATTCCTTGTGCTTTATAATAGCCTTATATAACTAATCCATCCTTATTTATAATAATATTTCTAGATTCATCATGTATGTTTATTCTTAATAATATCCGTGTACTACTAATATTGAATTGTTTCTAATAATATTTCTAGATTCATCATGTTTATTTTTAAAAATCAATTTTGTGCCAGTTACTTTTTATTCTTTAGGTCGTTAAACCAAATTGCATATACTGTTTCTTGAAATATCATTTAGTTCCTCTTCCATAGCCAATATCCAATAATAATCTATTAATGATTCACCTATATCTTTAGGAACAAAATCTGAAATGAAAGGAGAATCTAAAGAAAAATTAATTAATGAATTTATGGTTTGAATTATTGAATTAATATTTCCAATCAATTTATCAAAAGGGTGATATCTATGTGTTCTATATACTTTTTTACATGGTTTAATATCACCATTAATATGTTCATTTTCAATTTTAAGGTTTATATTATCTAATTAAAATCTATTAACTCTTCATCAAGTTGATCTAAATCATTATTCTTTTATTTTAATGTATTTTTATCCAATTTAACACACATATACTTTTCAATCAGCATGTTTCTTTTATTATAAACTCTATAGGATTAAATATAATTTGAATAACTCATAAATACACCTTAATCATATTTAAAATAAAACTTATCAAATGAATCTTTAGTATTAAGATTATAAAATTTACTTCCAAGTAGTTTAAAAGATCAAATTTTTTGTTTTCTTCCATTCAAGTGTTTATAATATGTATTCTATAAAATACCCTGGAAATAATTTTTTTCCTTATCGGAAAGCCGTTTTATAGGGGTTTCCGGGACCCAAGGATACAATCACACCATTTCAAAATTCAAAAAACCACCGATCAAAAGAAACCGCGTAACTCCTCGAGCCGCGAGCCCACGTGCCACCTCGAAGCCCGGGATCACCTGCCACCGCATCATCATCCTCGGGATACGCCCCCGATGCGACCGGAAAACTCACTTTCACCGGGACACCGACGAGGTTCACCGGCTCCCGTCAACTCCATCACCAGTGACCGTCGCCGGCTACCGTCGACCATCGTCGTCTACCGTCGACCGTCATCGTCACCAACATCACAGACCTTCCGCGTCCATTGACCTCGCCGATACAAACATCAGCGGCGCACACCAGATCATCTGTGGAGGCTGAAGAAATCACAACATACAGAAACTTCCACTCACGCAAATACATCATCCTCGAAACAAAGAGGAACAGAATCATCCCATGCTCGTGAAGACGCATGAACATCAAAAACTGCGGCATGAAACCGCCAGATCCATCCATGAAACGGAAACACAAATTCACCCATCCAGGAACCAGAAGCAGGAAGGACAGAAATAAGAAAAAAGAAAAACGCACAAAACCGGAAAAGGACCCAGTAAAAACCAGATCTCATTCCGAAACCCAGCGCCACCAACCTTCAGACCCCCAGAAGCCACGCTCCTCACCAGATACCCGCGACCACGAACGGTAAGACTCCCTCAACCCACAGACTCTAGGACTCGGTCATTCGATGCCTGCGCCGCCATGAAAGAAGGATGGATCAAGCGCACCGTCATGGCGACCGAGCCAAGGAAGTCCCCACCGTGAACCACAAACAAGGAAGGGGAAGAAGTGGCTCCTGACCGGGGTGAAACCAGGAGGCGGCGCCGGGAGAGAAAACCCTCTTGCTGCGTCGCCCCTTATGGGCTCATGTCACGTAAAATTTATATTCTATAAAATACATCTTATAAGAACTCTATTAGACACATAGTTATTCATATTGTATGTTCATTACCAAAATAATATGGGAACTTTAAAATCATATAACATGGTTCAAGTAATTTCTTATAAAGTTATATTTTTAAAATCAACAACTACATTTTTTTGGGTGTCCTAGGGGCTGAAAAATACTGAGAATAAGCATTTTGTTCATATAATTTTTCAAATTATAGATTTAAAAACTCTCCAATCCTATAATTTATAATGGATAATATTTTGTGATTCTTTTTAATTTTGAATTAATTTTCAATAACTATAAACATTATAAAATATTTTTTATTAATTATATATAAAATAAACTCATATATATCACTAAAATTCATAAAAAATTACAAAAAACACAACTTTTTACCAATAAGACTAGCAGTATGTGATGACCCCTTCCGCCACAGGTCGAGAAAATTAGGGAAAATTATAATTTTTGTTCCTGGGTGATTTAAGGGAAAAAACTATTATTTTACCTATTAGTTGATCTCAAATAATTTTTTGACCTCCCTATTGGTCTTGAAAGTGGGTGTTTACACTAAGAAATAATTTTTTTTGAAATTATGAGCATTTATAATTTTTTTAGAAAATTTAATATTTATTTAATTTAATTTTTATTACTTAAAAATATTCATTTGGTGATATATTTTAAATTGTGTTTCTGATTGTTATTTTGACTCCATATTTCAGTTTGAAATTAGGGGTTTTTCCTAGTCGAGGCATAACGTTGTATTGGGAGTTGGGCTAGGCTCGAGCCCCATGTTCTCTTTCTTTAATTTATTTTTTCCTTTTTTAATTTATCTCCCCCCATTTGTCTTATGGAGTATATGAATCCCAATCCACATTGAGTGTCACTGAAAAAAAGATATTTGGGAGAGGGATAAGGAGGCATTTCCAAGGAGTCGAATCAGACCTAGAGTGGTATATAAAAGCTATGAGTGGTGGACCTAGAATAAAGCTACTTTTTTTATAACCCGATGTAGAATATATTTATTGTTTTAGTTATAAATAATTTTATTTTACTTTATATAAATATTTAATATTTTTTTGGCTTTATAGGGGACAATATTGATTGAATCTAGAGCGTTTTTAGAGAAATTGAGTGGTTTTGGGTTTTTGTAGGGTTTTCTATATAGGAAATCCTGACCAGATTGGGTGTAGTTTAGAGGAAATAGATTTTTTTCTTATTATTTTGGGAGATATTTTGGAGAAGAATACTAAAGGTATTCTATGTTTGGGATATCTCATGTAGAGATACATGAAGCATGGCTAGGGACTTGGACATACACCTAATGTATGAGGAACATGGTTGTGTATTGTACACAGCTAGAATGCATGTGTAGTACATAGGAGGATTCCATATGGTGAAATTGACATAACCTCATGTGGTGTACATGAATAAGAACTTGGATAGGATCCCCATGTTGGTGGCATTCCATGTTGGGTGGGTGCATGCCATGTACTTGGTAAAAGTACAGACTAGGTTACATTTTATTATAAGGTTAGATATATTGGTAAAGGGTACATGTCGTGTACCCAAGGCACACAACTTTTACTTCCCCCTTAGTTGTGTTTCATATTTTTTCCGAGAGTTATAATTATATATGTGATTATCCCACAATGGGTGTTTTTACATGTATATCACAGTGGTGGAACCAATTTGGAATCGAGGGTCCATTTGGATTGTGTTTTAGATTTAGGGAGCTTTTGTGAGAGGATTTACATAAGGTTTTGATTCAGAATCCAGATATGGGTTGGAATGTTTGATGCAAGGCTTGAGTGAGGGTGATGATGTTATAAATCATCTTGGAATAAGGACATAAATAATTTTAGTTTGGGAACTTTTAGACAATTATCAGAATTTGGTATTGAGTTATATTTTTGGATTGGAACATTAATCCGATTGTTTGAGGTTTTGAAATATTATTAACTAATATTAGGATCTATTAGAGATTTTGTGTTGGGTTGAAATGATAGGATAGAATGTATAATCGAGTATCCAACTGATGGTGTTTAGAAGTTTATGAGGGACCCATGAGGTTTTCCATTCATGAAATGTGATGAACATGGATTGGTTGGGTTCCGAAGTTAATAGATGAGTTTCTTATATAAAATTAGACTATGATTTGAGATGGATTTAATATAGAAGATCATTATGGTGCCCCATGTTATATTTTGTTTGAGAGGTTCAGTACATGTTTTATGATGGATAACATTAGGTGTCACTTTAAAACCCAAAAATATGTCTTGAGATTTTGAGGATACAGTGCTTATGAGTGGGTTCAGGTGTTTGTCAACCCCATGTTTGATGGAATGTACAAATAATGCTTATGTTTATTCTTTCTAAGGTCTGTATGGGAGGTGAGACCGTTGGGATACTATATAACTATGTTTTATAACTGATATTGATCAGATTATCTACTATGTTAGAGGGTGAGTGTTAAATGGTTTTAGGGAGCTAGTGGGTAATCTAGATGACTAAACCCCCTTTAGTTTAGAATTACAAATTTCTAGGTACATCAGGGTCATTGGGTTCTACAAAGCTCACATAGTGTGTTTGTTTACTATGGTTGTAGTTTGATCTCCCAGTTCACTATTTTGGATGCTGAGCATACCCAACTAATTGATTTCACAGAAAGGAAAATTATTTTATAATACCATGACATGGAAAATATCTTCAGTTTTTTTTAAACTAGAGGCTCCTATAACTAATTTAGATCATGGTATTGGAGTCCTAGAGACCATTATATATTTATTGTTTTCATGAATGACTGTGATGTGATCATATAGTTTACCCATCATGTGCATTGATGTGATAGATATTTGGATCCCTATTGTGATCAAGAAAACATTGGTGAGACACTTGTTATAGGTCCTTCGATGGGGGTTGATGTGAGTGTTGATTTATATAGGATGTTAGGATTGATCCTAGTATTATCAATTTCCTTCTATTTTAGTTCCTTATGTTATTTTATTCCAATTGGATTTCATATAGGTTGGGTATATCACCTTTTTCATGAATATGTTATGATAGAAAACATTAGAACATCCAATCAGGATGCCTTCTGATATTAACTTATCACCCATTGTACATGCACTTTTGTGTGAGTGTAGTCCTTATTTATACTTTCAAGTCAATAACATGGCACAGTGGATGAGGAGGAGACCTAAAATTGCACAATCAAGTTGGATTTCATGTGTAGAGTCTGAGGATTGAGATAAAGTAGTTTAATAGTAGTGGATATTGGGTATGTGGTATGACTAAAAATTTATAGAAGAGTCATGTGAATTTTATTATATTTTTAATTATTTGTTTTATATATATGGTCAACCTAAGGGGAGACAAGTGTCTATATATTTAAGTGTGGGCATGGTTTTTTATGTTATATTACATTATTATAGAATATTTCTCTTTCAATTATTTATTTATGCATACTTTGAGGTATATTTATGGATGTATGCATGATTTGTTATTTTCCACTATTATTTTACTTTTTTTGAGGGTATAGTCTCTCCATTTTATTGATTTGGACCTCACCACTAGTCAGAAGCCTCTGGAGTATTGTGACGTGCTCACGATGACATGTAATGAGTTTTAATGGATGGTGGGATAGGTTGACCCATGTAGTTTTATGAAAAAAATTATATCAGATATTTTTTTTCTAATTTGGGGAGTTAGTAGAGAAAACATTTAAGAATATTTTCAGAGTTTGTGATATATATTAGATTGATTCACTTTGAACAAATGTATCATTAGGAAGTCCAGGATACTTATGTATGTGAATTATATTATTTTTTTGTTACAATTGTATGATTTCACCTCAGGTGATGAATTTTTGTTTGTGGATTTATGATTTATGATATTTTGGATCTTATATTGATGGAAAGATTCTTATGTACATGTATTATTCTAAAAATGTCGTATCGAAATGACATATGTCTATTTGTGTGTTATTTCATTGATGAAGGAGGTTAATCTATCTAAAGTGTCATCTAAAACCTCAATAGTGTTGTCCTATATTGATTATTGGTGGTATTATACTCATATTATGTGCATGTGTTTTCCTATAATGATAGGCCATGTGGATCTTGTGCAGAGATAATATCAGGTGATGGAAATTCAGTACCTTCATTGAGGGATTCATGGAGACTATTTTGGTTCATTGTGGGCTTTCCCTGTAGTTATCTTGATGAGGGAAAAGATTCTTGAGAGCTATTTTTTATTAGGCTCAAGTTTCTTTGAGGTTGTGGTTTCCATATGTTTTTGTTGTTTCTATCCACGAGTCTGTATTTTCCATGAGAAGTGGAGTACTAGGAATGACCTTGGTTATTTTTGTCGGTATATATGGAAATTTTTGTTTATTATTGTCCCTATTTATTTTGGTTGTGATTTTTTTTGTATGATGGGAGCATGGTTAGGTTCCCATGGTTTTGTAATGATGCCTATGTGGAGGGTGGTCATGTGATATATATTTTTAAGAGGTAGATGTCTGAATTTTGATGAGGAGAACTGAGGATTATTTTGTTTGTTATAAATGTCCCATGATGAGAGCATGATCAGAGTTTTAGGAATTTTATACTTGTATATTTAATGCATTGGTTCCAGTCATATGTTCTTGGATAATCACTCTTCCTTGATAAGGGGAGTGGTGGATGGCCTATATTTTGGAAAAATACTTGTTGTGTAAAGTGATCCACGTTTTGGGGAGTATACTATTATCATTTTGTTGATGAAATCCTTGTTCTAAGAGGGGTTTTAGCATGGGGCATGTCATTTCTAGTGAGACGAGGATGGGAAATGGTTGGTGTTTCAAGTTATTTCTCAGGAGTGATAAAGTCATCCACATCCAGTCATCACGTTCTGTAGTGAACAATGCATGGTATGTAGATGTTTGGTGATTTGGTCATGGAGAAATGATAAGGATACCCATATGGCGGGGAGATTCTTATTCATCACAGATGAATTATCATTGTATTGGGAGGATCATGGGTAATGTCATACTGGTAGATGGATAATCATAGAGGGGTTGGATGTGTATGTTTTAATGGTGAATATTTTATACTATTTTGACACAAAGAGTTATTGAGTGTGAGAAGAATTATAGTAGGGAGGTTATATTGACCCATGACATCAACGGTTTAGAAAATAAGATAAAATTAGAATTTTTACTCCCAAGTGATTTTAAGAGGTAAAATGGTATGATATCAGATAATTCTCCTGACCACTAAACTGGTCCTGGAATTGGATGTTTACCCTAAGGAATGAGTTTTTAATAATTCTAATCGGTTTGAATTTTCAAGGAGTACTTAATATTTAATTAATTAAATATTATTTATTTAAACACCTTCATTAATTGATATATTTTGAATGGAGTGTCATATTGAGATCTCAACTCCATACTTGAGTCTATAATGGGGGTTTGGACTAGGTGAGGCATAACCTTTTATCAATCTTCAAAGTCATTCCTCATTTTCATTTTATTTCCCTTTATTTTTATCTTTATATTTATGTTTATCATTCATTTATTTTTCCTTTATTTTTTTACCTTTATATTATGGATAATGTGGCTCCCCACCTTTGGGTATCATTAAAGTATAAAATAAGTGGGAGAGCATGAAGAAGAAGGTATCACTAGGGTGTCTGATAATACCTAGATCTAGATGTGGCAGCTATGGGTGGTGGATCTGGATCGATTCTTCATCATTTTACACACTGAGGTAATCCCTATTCAATATAATATCCATAAATCAACATTGTTTAATTTTTAAGTTTAGATCATATTTTTTGGTTTCTATAGACTCCATGAGGGTTTATCTAGTGTGTTTTGGTGGGAAATCTGGGGGTTTGGGGTCTTATTAGGGGTTTCTACTAAGGAAATCCTTATCACAAAAGATGTATTTTATAGTGCACATGTCATTTGTTCTTATTTTGGAGATGATGTTGAATACTATTACTACATGATGTGTGTGTTTGCGAAATTATATGTAATGTGACTCTGGGAATGGCCAGGGACTCCTCTAGATACCCCATGTAGAAGGCACATATCTATGTAATGTACACGGCCAAACCCAATTTGTAGTACATAGCTAGAGGTAATGTGGAAGACAGGTCCTAACCCCATGATATGTATATATAAAGGAACATGACTTGATATATGACCTAGAACACCATGTGGGGGACACATTATGTAGGTAAAGTGTACTCCATGCACTTTTAAAAATTACACAGGAGGTTAGGTTGTGTTACATATCTAGGGATATTTGTTATGGGTACATGCCATATACATGTGGTAAATGTTAGGCACCTTATCTTATGTTGTTTTTCACCTGTTTTCCATAATAGAGTTAGATATGGATATCTATGTAGTCTATTATTATTATTTTTACATATATTTTAATTCTAAAACCATATCAGCCTGGAGAGGTCATCTACATGGTGTTTGGATTGAGAGTGCATAAGATGGTGGATTTCCTTGAGGTTTTGTTTCAGAATATCGCTATTAGTTTGGATTTATGATTAAAAGATTGAGTGAGGATCATGAGTTTTTTTATATTCTTAAATTGATTATTCTAATGGGATTAGTTTTGTGTCTTTAGAATTTATCTCAGAAGGTGGGATTTACTGGGTTTTTAGATGGTATCATTAATCTGGTTACATGATATTTTGAGATCCTATTGTCCATGTTTGGGATATTTTAGTGCCTTCATGATGGGTTGACATCATGGGATATTAATTATAACTAGTTTCCAATGAGACGAGTTTGAGAAGGGCCATAGGGACCCTCAATGATTCCCTTGGGGGGAGGTGATGGTTACCGATGAGTTGGGTTCTATAGTCTTTAGAGGGGTTAATTTTGTCAAGATTTTCCCTTTTTGAGATGGATATTATTTAAGGTACTAATGTGGTGAAGGGTGTTCTATTGGACCTAATAGGTTCATTGCTAGTTTCATGATGGGATACATCATGTTTTACCATAGAACCCAAAATTGTTGTGTGGGCTATTGCAGATACTATGATGATGAGTGGGTTCAAGTATTGGCCAGACTCATGTTTAATAGCCCGTGTTAGGGATGATTGATAATATTCCATCATAGAACTAGATGATAGGGGAGACCTTTAGAATACTTTTGAACCTTATTTTGGCCCTAAAATCGATGATATTCTCTCATATACTGGTTGATTGGTTTTAGATGTGTTTAATGATCTGATGAGAGGTAGAGATGAGTAACCCCCCCATGATATTAATATTTTCTCTATCCAGGGGATTCATGATCATGAGGTTATGAGGTACTTAAAGATTGGGATTGTCTTTTTTGGGTTATGTTTTCTCTCTAAGAATGTTTTCATAGATGTTGAGTATACCCAACTTATTGATTTATTATCTAGGCCAACTCTATATAATTACGAATAAAAAGATATGATATCAAGTTGTATCAAAAGAGAGGACACCATCACTAGTTTGGGACTTCTATTTGAGTCCTAAATCCTGATAGAAGTGTATTGTTTTCTTGGATTCCTTCTATGCGATCCCAGGGTTTTGCCATCATGACTATTTATGTGGTATATGTCTAGATCTCCTTCATGATTGTAGGGACACAAAAAATATCATGTATCATAGTGAGAAACATGTTTTAATTATTTTAGTGGGGGATGGCATAATTTTAGATTTAAATTAGGTTTAATGCTAGATCTTATGTTTGGCTATTTTAATTTTATTTTATTTGTTTATTTTGTTTTATTCTATATTAACTTTGAATAGGCGGGGTATATCACATGTTTCATGCACATTTTATGAAAAAAGGTGTCAGGACCACTATTTTTGTCGACCTACTATGATTTATTCCTCACACCCTATACATACACCTTAGTGTAAGTAAAAAACTTAAGTTTGATTTCAGATTTATCTAGGAAATAATGGATCAGGATGAGGCTCAATGATGATTGATCAAACTAGTAATTCCCATGCGGAGTCTAAATAATGATCCAGAGTAGTTAGAAAGTTATGGATACTAGGTAGGTGATATGAATGATAATTATCAATAAATCATTGTGTATTTTATTTACCTTTTATTTATTTATTTTTATATATGTGGTCAACCTAGTGGGTGACCAATTTTTTATTATCATGAATTTGAGTATATATGATGTTTTTCATTATTATTTTATGATATTGTTTAAATTATTTATTTATGGATACTATGATATCAGTTTGTAGATATTTTAATATATTTTGATTTTCATTAGTTTTTTACCCTACTTTGTGCAAATAATATTTCCATTATATGGATAAGGACCTCTCTGCTACTCATAAGACCCTCACATAAAGGGAGGTTCAACTAATTCCCTATCACAAGCCAAACTGGGTGGACAGTCAGGTCAACCCAGGCTGGTTTGTAAAATAGTAGATGTAGGTCCAAATAAATGAATATGAATGAGTTGAAGAGGCCTTACTATTTGGATTTTTTAAAATTTTTTGGAAGAACTTTTATGATGATGACCTTTTGTCTAAGATCCATAAATATAGGCATTATTCAGATTTATTTCTAAAAACTATATAATTTTTTTTGGATGGATTATGGAATAGACTATACTTATAAACTAAAATCCATATATTACCTAAAATTTAATCCCTATATATAACACTTAAACCCGTAACATTTTGGTCATCTAATTCCACAAAACGAATATAATAAATATTATCCTTTTAGTTTTCATAAAATTGAATATATTCATATTTGAAAACTATGCGCTTATCATTTTATGATTTTACATGGATTATATTAGAAAATAATTGACAAATAAAAATAAAATTAGGTTTCAAACCCTCAACATATAATAATTTTTAAATGATATTTTATTTAAAAATAAAAACCTCTCTAAAACCATTAACATTTCCTTTGAAATTTTCTAAAAAAGATACAATTACACCTTCACATATATTGAATAATAAATTTTTTTATGTATTTCCTGTCATGTGTCTACAACATTAACTATCCATGTACAAAATTTTATTTTTCGAACTCCAACATCAAATATTCTATACATTATTTTTAATATAATTTTGGTACCCATGAATACTTGATTTTAGTCAGATTAGAAAATGTTTTTTATCCACACATAACAATTTATAAAATTTATCCATAGGTAATTCTGTGGAAAATTATTTAGAAATGGGTGATTTATTGTGACCAAGTCGTTGTGGAAATATCAAACAAAACTCACATGTATAATTTCTATTCATCATAAAACTAGAAAAAGTGGATGTAAATAAACTTCATTTTGGTATATTAATAAATAATATCAAGTAAATTTTATTTAATTGATTATAATAACCAATACCAGTCTTAGATTTTTTATTGTTTATTTTTAACATTCTATCAGTACTTTACCTTACTTAAAAAAATCAGGATAGATCTTCCTTTAAATTTTTTTTTTCATCTTTCCATTTTCATCCAAAATAAATTTAAATTTTTGTTCTTCAACCTCATTATTTTTAGAAAATTAATCAATGAGTTTATGAATTTCCATTTGCATAATTTCTAATTATGCATAGATTTTATCATTGGTAATAGAAAAAGTCTTTATAAATTTATCATTTTTATCAATAATGGTATTGTTTTCCCCAATAAGTTTCTAATTATAATTATATTGTTCCTTATAAATTTCAGAAATTTAACATATATCATATTTACAAAAATAAACATAATAAAATAAATCATCAATTTTAGGTTTTTTATAATTAAATTCAGAATATCAAGAATTAAATTCACTATCCTGATTTGAAGAATCCATTGAGAAAAGATTTTCAAATTCATTTTTAGAACCATATTCATCATTGAATCTGAGTATTCAATACAAATCCATTTACCTCTAGGCTATATATTATCCTCCTTGTACATCTTTTTCCTTCTTTATTAATTAAAATTTAGGCCTTTAGATTTTATATGTCCTTTTCAACTGTAATCCTGTCGATTTACTTCTAGAAATTCATTAGAAAAAGAATTATCTTTTTATTTTCCTTTTTTACTTTCCCTCAAATAATAAAGTATAAATCATATAGAATATATTTTATAAATTTTTTAATTTCCCTTATAAACATGATAAACCTCATAACTATCATTTCCTGATAGAACAAGATGTAATGAGTATGTAGATACATTTACAAATTTAAATATAATGAATTTCAATTTAGTTGATTCTTACTAGAAAATATAATTATGTTTTAGTTTATTTTTAATTAACGAACTTTTTAATTTATCAAAATAATATTCTTTAAATTTTATTCTTTCATCCATAATAACCTTCACTACATTACATTTCGAAGGAATGATCTATGAAAACTTTTAAGAAGAATATTATTATCTAATATTTCACCAAAAGAATTTATTTTGTTTACAATACTAGTAAATCTATGGAAAATATTATTAATATTCACATCTTTACCCATCTTAAAATCTTAATACTCATCCATTAACATAAAATATTTATTGCACTTTATCTTATCAGATATGTAATCTGTGTCTTTTAATATCCTCATAAAATCATATGCAATTTTGCAATTAGATATGTGGACAAACAGATTTCATCCAATTTTATAGTATAGAATATTCATTACCTTATAGTTTAAGACATAAGTAAAATAGTAATTACCATTCAAATTATCAAGATCAATTTTGGGTAATCTGTATGGTTTTATAATTTTTTTCTAGTGATGAATTCTTAAAGGCCATTGAAGAATCCATCCATTACTGAAAAAATTTATTTCATCTAAAAAATATATCTTAAAAGTTTTTACATTCTAGGTCAAAAATTAGATAAAAAAATGTAAATTATAAATTAATCAAAAAATATAAAATGATTAAGAGATACAGAGGTTCAAGATCTGATACCAATTGTTTGGTCTTGGTATTGGATGAATGTATGGTCAAAAGTGTGTGAATTAACCACATTCAATTTTTTTAAATACATTATTAGAGTTTTAAAAAAATTGTCTCTAAAAATAAAATAAATAAGATGATATGAATTTTTATAGTATTTCACATTAATGTGATCCTACATACACTCTTTACACTCTCAATGTGAGATTATTTTACCTACTATATAAGTTTTATAACTTTTGATGTGGATTGAAAACCATTTAAAACAGAGTTTTGACACATAATTTCACAACCTAGTATACTTAATGTTTCACACATAGAGGCACAACCAAATAACATTGAATTTTTTTGACTTGGAAGAACATCCCAGTTACTTTCTTCTTATGTGGAGGAAGAACCAAACATGCCTTTATTCAGACTAATTCATATAAAAACACCTACCTTTTTCTGGGCTAAGGAAAACTGGACATAGCTTCTGAACGAGAGGTTTAACCTTACACTAAGGTCCATATTTTTAATGAAAAATAATAAACCAAAAATTACACACATAAAAAATATTAGGACATAGTATATACCGGAAAAAAGGTTATAACATTTATATCATGAGGGTCTAGGAATTATAAATCAATTTAGTATATTCATTATCTATGTTGAGTGTTCTACAAGAATGTTTAGTAGAATCTTTTCTAAAAAATATGTCACATAGTGAATTTAAAAAATATTTTTAGCATCATTTTATATGAAATTGTTATACTAAACTCTATATATAGGGCTTGTTTATGAAAAACATTTTATAAAATGATAGACTCATGTACATTAACCTTAATATTCTAGCCATTACAGATTCTCTTTGTCAAAGTACCTGTTGTAAATTTCCACACCCTATCTCTATGATAACAAACTATATATGTGTTTCTTATGTTCACGAATCCCTGGTTTGCTATATTATTCTTGTTTATTTCCTTCATAATTGTGAAATAAAAAAACTCATGTGTATTTCTTCTATAATTATTCTTAATACTTGGTAAAAAAAACTATAATTTTTTTTTGGTTTAGAATGGTAATAAATATAGTAACTAATAATATATATAATTAATCATTAATCAAATTAAAATTACTGAATAATTCATGTGAGGATTGTTTTCTTCTGAGTGAATTATTGAATTTGAAATCATGAATTCCAAAATATATAATCCATAGTAAATAAAAATAAATAAATTAATAAATACTATACGATTTTAAGTATTCTTATATAGTACATAATCACATAAGGTTAATAATTTCTATAGGTTTTAACCAATCTCATAAGATTGTACTACATAAATTGAAGCATGCTCATATGGTATAAAAAAGTACCTCATAAGTTTTAGAGAATCCCTTCATAAAGATCAAAAAATAGTTGTAAGGTTTATATTTCTTTTAACAAGGCTCATAAATTGATTCACAAGATTGTGACCAAGTCATGTATGTTTAATAAAAAAAAATATAAGGTTCATAAATACTAACATAAGGTTTACACTATTATATTTAAGGTTCATATTATTTGAATATAAGGTTTAGAGAGATTACTCATATCAATGTGGATTTTTGTTTGAATTTAGTTTATAAGGAACATAATAGATGTGTATACTTAAAGAATAGAGCAATAACCATAATAATAAAAATAATTAATTTTATACTAAATAATTTCTTTGGCAACTATTGATATATTAAATACTAATTTTAGAGAAAATAAAGTAGGGATTTTGTAATTTTTTAAAACAAATAATATGAGGTGTTTTTAATTAACAGAACATAAATTAAATAAAGTTGAAAGGACAAAATAAATATATAGTTTCTTCCAAACCAACATACTCCTCTATTTTTATATAAATTTTAATGGAAACTCTTCATTCTTTCTTTTATAATTTTCTATGAAATTTTTTAATTTCCCAACATTGTCTCCTTGAACCTAATAACTTATTTTTTTTTTGGAATTTATTCTTTTCATATACCAATAATGTATATCCATCCCCCAATGATAGTTTAATATTTTTCAACATCTTTTCATAAGTTGGTAGGATAATTATATAATCCTTTAATACATGAATACCTTTCTTGCACCTCCCACATAGATTTTCATAAATGATTTTCAACAAAAAAAATCCTTTTAAATTTCACTTATATTGACATTTCCTTATATTCTATCATGATTCCTTAAAAAAAATTAATCATGGTGTTATTTAATTGGTCTATTATATGTCTTTTTTTATAATAAAATGATGCCATTATTGTTGATGAAGAATTATTCTTATTCTTCTTAGGAATGTTATCCTCTCCAAATTTCTTTTGTACATTTCCCAATGAATTATAATATTTAGTTCAACTAATGTTATGTTTTTTTGTTTTTTTGTTAAATTAATTTATATATATTCTAGGTTGACTTTTAAAAATCATGCATCTTCACTAAGACGACTCTCATTAGGGTTTTTGGAAATTTTTCTAATATATTCAAATATGTTAGAGGTAAATCGATTTTCACATTTATTTTGAGGATTTTACTTCAACTCATCCTAACCCCCTTAATTTAAGATTTTTTTTAATTATAGTTATGTAAAAAATATTCAAACAAACAACATCCAGGTGTACAAAAATTTTATAGAACATGTAGCTGCAAAAATAAAGTTCTTTTTTCCTTGAAACACATTCTCGAATGAATTTATTACTGGATGTTTTTATACAAGATCACCATTCATATGGGAACATTTTAGGGAAAATATCATCCTCTAATTTCTTTCTCCCTATTTATATGTATTGGTAGGTTTTTCTATGTTATTATTCATCAAAAATTGAGAAAATTTTCGTTTCAAACTTTTTCTATTTATAGAAATTGTATTAGTAAAAACATCTATTTCTAGAACAAATAATAACATTTTCTTAAATATTTAATGAGATTTATAAATGGATGATCTCAATATATTCTCTATAAAATATAGAGGTATTTGAGAAAAAATATCCCCCTTTGAATCCTTGTCAAGATAAAGTTTTTTCCCATGAGTTAGTGAAGATTGAACTTATTTAATTTTCAAATTTTCTAGTTTGAATTAAAATTATAAACACAACTTGTTGATAATATTTTTCTCTTCTTTAAAAAATTTTAATTTTTATTCAATATACTTTCTCAACATATTAATATTTTTCTCATGTTCTTTATGCATCTTTTTCGTCTCTTGTATTGAATTTTCTTTCTCCTCAATCTTGTTACTTATAATTTCTGACTAAAAATTATTTATATCAATGACTTCCTTATGTTTTACATATTAAAAATAGTACCTTTTATTAATCCCTTTGATGTAATTTTCCCTCTCCATTGTTTCTTTGAAAAAAATACTTCTCCAATATAAATCATTTTTTCGCTAATCAAAATTCCTTGTACTTTTGTTCAATACTTGTTTGATGATATTTTTATGCACCAATTCAGTTTCTGACAAGGCCTTTTCCTTCAACTCTGATTCTTCCCCAAGGTGGGTTATCTAATCTCCATTAATTTAAAATATACACAAATAAAGATATATAATTTTATAGAAATACCTTTTAGGACATAATTTATGTAGCTACATGATTCGTAATATGATTTTTTCAAGGTGATCTTTAGAAATGTGGTCTTTCAATTTTGTGATTGGTTCATGAATGGGACAGTGTTGATACTAAATAATGTTTTTGATATATTTTGGTAAAGACTATAAAGAACCTAAGGTATCATTTTTTTCCATTTTCTTTCTATAAAAACTTTCAACCAAGTCATTATTAGTCATAATAGATTTAATATCATTATTACTATAGTATATAGAAAATGGGATTTCTTTTCCTTTTCATAATAAGGATGTAATCATCATATTTTTAAACAATTTATTTATATTTGTATCATCTTGGAAGAAAAATAACTATATTTAGTGACATGTATATCTTCTATGAGTCTTAACTTCATCATGACTTTATAAGAATAATGATAGAAAATTCATAATTATTCAAATCTTGATATTTTTGAGAATCTGACCAGATATGAAAGCATAGATATAATTCCATTTTTTTGTTCAACAAGGATTATTGAAACCACAAATAGAGTATGGGGGAATCAGTTTGAGTGGCTATTTACCAATTTAATATTTTCCTTATATTTCCATGTAAATATATTTACTAAATGGATATCTTACTCTTTAACCTTATTTGGTTTACATGCATGAAATGATAAATAGTAAACCAAACAACATGTAATACTAAGATTTTTTAAATGTGGAAAAATAAATCCTCTATATGTGGTGGTCATTATCCAACATAAAAACAACTTCTCTTTTATTATCATGAAAAATCTTAAGAAAGAGTATATCCTTGAAAGAGTACTCCTAGAACCAACCAGGCACAATGAAAACACAAAATTAATTTTCTAGATACGGTACCAATAATAAATGTGTTTATAAATACTAGAATCAGATGGATCCTCAATAAATTGTTTTGAATAATGTAGCAGAAGTCTCTCTTGAAAAAAATATTATCATCTCCTTCCTCAATGTAAAAAATTTTCAAGGGTGGAATCAAACCGTATGATATAATGGAATCATAATATTTATCCCTTATAATATAGGTATATCATAGGATGACCATCTCTCTGTTCTTATTCTTCAACCTAGATGATAAATAAAATAATAAGTTTCTTTCTCTCTATCTCTATTATATTCTTCCCCAATGTATAAGAATAATACTAAATACAAAGTATTTAATCATTTTCATGCCTTTTACACATATGATATTCTAGATAACAGTGTCAGTTCTCTCAATCTTTATGGGTATCTTCATATCATTCTTCTCATATTTATACTTTTAATATATATCCTAGGTATTTTTTATACATTTAACATGAAATCCATTAATAAAATACATACTCCACCATGATCCATATTCAAAAACATTTAATCCAATGACAAATAATATATCCATAAAAGTTGGGTTTTTAATCTCTATATAATTTCTAGAATTATTGTATTTATTTGTCTATTAGTTATCCAAAAAACTACATAATCTATATACTCCATTTTTACATTGAAAACATGCGGAGAACTTATTTTGGTGTGAAGGTCTCCTACTACACTCTCTTTATCACACACCATGGTGTGGCCTTATCCTCACACCACATCTACATCATAAATAGTAGAACAATCTCTGACTTATCTTCAATCCTTAGAATTTTGTAAAGCAAGATTATTTTCTTCAAAATTCCTAATTAGTTTATCTTATTATTTCTTCATCAAAGATATGATTTTCTTGAATCACAAGATAATACTCTAGTAATATTATGTTTATGAATTGAATAAAAACAGAAGGTCGTCTAAATATATTCTTATTCCAAATTCTCATACTTGAAATTTAACTTCTTAAATTACATATTAACATCTAGAAATATAAAATTTTTGGATAATAGGGAAACTTATATAAGAAATATTTGTCTTACATATTTTAGTGAATCACTATACATTTCCATATTTACAAATTTTGAGATATGGAATAATTTTATATGTCACTTTGATGGATTTTATGTTCCATAATGAACTCCCCAGGTCTTTTACAAATCATCATAATTTGATAATATTATGTTTCTTAGTGTGTTAAAATACTTAAGAATTTATTAATTATAAAAATTATAATGTTCTATTATGTATAATAATGTAACAATTATATATCATAGTGTTGTTCTATAATTTTACAATTATTTACTTCTTTGAGGTTATTTAACATATATTTGGGAGATATATACCTTTCACATATATATGTTTTTTGGTGGATATTATCTAGCAAAATTCTAGAATCCCATATAACATTAATATTTTATCTTATTTGGGAGATATTATGTATCAGAATGTATATTTTTTGGTAATTTTATGTATTTTCAATTCAAAATTCTGATTTCCAGTAAATATGAGTTTGATAACCCTTATGTATCATAATTTTAATTTTACCTTTGCTATTTTTTCATGAGATATAGAATATATCTTATGTGTTCTTATATTTATATTACACATTATAGTATAATACTCTCATAAACTTATCAAAATTCACATTTCTGAAATATTTATTGTGAATTTCCTATAAAAATCATTATGTATTAATTTAATCCTTTTTTCTTGTACCATTTCTATTAAATATTATCAAACATTAGAATCTAAAACCTTATCCAAATTCATCAACTAATCTCACTTATTTTTTAAAACTTTATATGGAATCTTGATCCACTTCAAACCATTCCATATAACCTTAATATGTCTTCAAATATTCTTATTCTGTATCAAAATTATCCTAAATATCTTTCTATATATATGCACAAAATAGACTAATTTAAGAATCTTTCACTACCTCCACAACTTCTAGTCTTATTCAATTAGTAGGAAAGAATATTTCTATATGATATATCACTCATCAATATTCATAACTATATGGATGGAACTTAATATTTTTATTTACCAATACCTCAAAAAATATGTAATATCCACCATTATACACACTCAATGGTTTAACACATAAACTACTTAAATGGTCCATTCACATGAAAATCATGTATCAATAATCTCAATTTATAAAAATATTTGTAAAACGACTTTTCTTCATGAAATATTATTATTAGCTGCAACTAGAATAGTTCTTTAACCTTTAACATAAGTGAATGTATTTCTAAGAATATACAATGGTAGATTGTAACAACCTGACCTAAACCACCTGGTCCAAGCCAAAAGGCCATGGTATCTTATGCATGCTTCCCCATTTGCAAGAGACTACTAACTAAAAATGAGAGTCTAAATTCGATAGTGGGATGACAATACCCTATGAATCATGTCATCAAATATTATAATAAAGAAAATTAAAAAACATTGAATAAATAATAAGACTAAAATGTGGAAAATTAATAAGTTACATAGATATAAGAATATCCCCCAGAGTTTTATTTTCTAGCTAGCCACTATTATTTATCCTCTTCTTGGTTATCCATTTTTTCCTTTAAAGATGATAGGATTGCGTTAGGTTGGATAACCATTCATTGAGCTGCATAAATCCCAACCTCAATGCTCCACCTATATATCTTAGTAAATTCTAGCTATCCACAATGATTTACCCTCTACAAGTGTATACACTCTCTCCTTTGATGGTGTTAGGACCGTGTCAAGTTGGGTGACCAGATATTGTTGCTTTCCCCACAATAGATGTATCCAAAACCTCCTTTAATGATGTTAGAAACACATAACTCAAACCTAAAGGATATAAATGAGAATCTTAGTCCCTGTAGCACAATTCCATAGGCTTTGAAACACACAAACAATACATGTCATAGAAAGGAATAATAGGGCACATTAAGATCAATATCAAGATCCACACATAATCACATGTCAATAAAAAATAATCCCACAACTACAGACGCACCCACATTCTACTCATCTCAAGCATGGTTTAGTATAAAATAAAACTCACATCATGAAAACATAATACAAACATTTTCTAAAATAGAAAGGAACCTCTAACATAAAATTAATTCATGTCAAAAATAAGGATAAAATACTCTGTGTTGTTTGAAAGTTGGATTCAAAACCCCAACAATCATGAAAATCTCCTCATAGGTCTTATTATCATAGTTACTGACACGTCAACAGTTGAGGTTCAAAAAGGGTTCAAAAACTAAAACATGATATCTTATTTCAAAAAGGAATAAAATATCAATTGTAATTATATTTTCTATCTCATTAATAATTTATATATTATCATTTTTTTCATTGAATTCACTAAAAATATTTTCTTCAAGTGTAATTAAAAGACTACATTCAATAATTTATATCTCTAAACTAATTTGGGAACATAAGTTCTATTCCATGTAATTATTCTTTAATAAAACCCTAAAATTATCCTAGCCAATTTACATAATTATCCTCTCTTAATTTAGGGAAATTAACTTTTGATAATTTTTTTATAATTTTTTTGATCAACTTGAATAATTATAATTTGATAATTTTATTAATTATACATTTTCTATTCAAATTAATTTTCATCTAAAAATTTCCATAAATTATGATCTAATAATTTAATGTGATTAACCATTGATAATTTAGTTTTATAAATAATAATAATTCAATGAAATTATCGTTTCATAACTCTTATATTTATCTTTTGATAATATGATGAAACTAACATTTGATAATTTTTTTAATTATTATCATTCAATAATTTTATATAATTATTCATTGATAAATTTTATAAATTATCCTATTATTATTTTTATGAAATAAATCCCTATATAATCTTGGTTTTACCATCTTATTTAAGTTCAACATATTTTTTAGAATATAATATTATGAAACATGGAAAAAATAATATATATATATATATATAGATATGTATATATATATAACATAAAACAAGAAAAGATAGTTCTTGTAAGAACATGTAGAACATCATAGGAGACCTCTTAAACATGTTGTCAAGTGTTATGGAATCATTCAGAATCAATGGGATCAATTGATAACCAAACAATAAATGGTTGGCTATATGAATAACCCAAACCTTGTATCCATTTCCATTACAAAACTAAAGAAATCAATAACCTAATTTAAAAATGGATACAACTAAAATTCATTATGGAGGCTTCAATTTCGCCTAATTAATGTGTTGCTAAGGATTATGAGTAAAAAAATATCAAAATACAAGGTTTTAGATTACCCCACCATGAAAATATAGTGGTTTCGTCATGCATGGGGGAGAATATCCAATAAAAAAAGCTTTTAATAATAATAATAATAACAACATAAATATATACTATAAATTTTAATAAAAATTATCCTTAAGTGAGATGTTAAAAAGAAACAGACACGAATAAAGGTTATATAGTTCCTAGGGTAAACCCCATATTCTAGACCCAATAGAAGTTTTAGATTTCTTATTCTACACACCATTCAAAAGATACATAATTGATTTTGTAAATAATTATAATAAAAATATTAAATAAATTCCCCTCACGTGTGATGTTACCAAAAACCCAATGCACAAAATGGTTTTTTATGTCTAGGGTAAACACCAAACCCCAAACCTAAATATGGTCTCATATATTTCTTGTGACACAACATCAGAAATATATTCTTTTTTTTCAAAAAAATATAAAATTAAAATATTAAATAAGTTATCTGCATGTGTGATCTAACCAACATATGATTCACACAAATGTTATTCCTTTCCTTTGGTAAACCCCATATCTTGGATCCAATACCGGTATATTTCTCATATGATGCACTGTTTGAGATATATTAAATTATTTTCAGATAAAAATTAATCAAAGTATTAAATAATTTATCCACATGTGTGATCTGGCCAAACATTTGATGTACAAAAATGTTGTGTCACATCTACCGTAAACTCCACATACCAAACCCAATGGTGGTTTTAAATTTCTCATACAACACACCATTTTTAATATATTCAATTATTTTAGAAAAATTGAATGTTTGTTATTATAATATATATTTTTTATTTTTTATTCTTTCACTATTAAGGGTTTACGGGCCTTAAAATCCCATTATATCACAATGAATAACTCCAAAAATATTTCATTGAATATTTTATGGTGTTAATTGGTCTTTTACCATTAAAAATTCATTTAAACCATATATTAAGTTATTTTTATTGAAAAAATACTTTTTCAAATAAAAATAATCATAAATTATTAACAATGATGGTTTTTATTATCTTCAAAACATTTAGGATATTACAATTCTCCTCATCTATCAACTTCTCATCCTTGAGAAGCATCTCTAGAGGTCTTTCTCAAAAAACTCAGTCAACAATGATCAAAAATCATACTCATTCTCCCATGACTCGTATTAGATCTATCCATGCCTCCACTAACTCCAAACGAGTGGTATCATTTTACCTCAGATAAATTTCTTACACTAGTTTTCAATCTGCACTAGACACTCCATATAAGATGCATCAGGTTCTAACTCAACATCCTCACAATGTACAACATTCATTGTCACGAACCAACCCAGGTCAACCCTGAACCGGTCACCTGAGCCGGCCCACGGAATGGACTGAGGGGAGTTTCGGATCCCCACGGGCTAGAAACTAGTTTCGGGCAACAAATTAAATAGGTGGGAACGATTTGGTCCATAAAATGAAGACAAATAAAATAATAAAGACAAAACAAAGAGAAATGAAACTAGAAGCATCAAGAAAACAAGAATGCACATGCCTCTATGTGACCTCTTGGTCACCTCCAACAACTAACAGTCTGCCTCACACAAGCAGACGAAACAAGAACCTGAACCAAACAGCTAAACCTGCTTCTGAAAAGGTAAGATATGCATGAGTATTAAAATGCTCAGTAGGAATGCCAAAAGTGAACCACAAAATCCATGCATTTTCTAATTCAAAAACAGTCCAATAATACTAGTTTGAACTACAGTTATAATAATAAGGTTTTCATATTACACTAAATTTTGAAAACTAACAATCACAAATCCATTGCCCTTATAATTCAAAAACAAGGAAAAGAGAACAAAAGAGGGGTTCACACAAACCTTTTTCCAAACAGCTACTTTGAAGTTCATTTTTAAAACCAACCATATACACAAAACATTTCAAAAAAACACCAAAACCATGTTAAAGGGTATGACTCCACACACAGCAAGGGAAACGGTACTAATGGTGCCCGTAGCAAAGGACCACAGAAAACCTAGGAACTTAGAGGAAGACTAGAACATACTATACATGTGACTCATCCTGAAGTCATGCCTACTCTGAATGACTTCATAAATCCCTAACGTCTGACTGTTTCCCTACCTGGCCTAGTCCAGGGTGCCAATCCCATAGAAATAATAATAACTAAACATCCCCCTGCTATGGGCCACTAGCCAGTGCTTAATCTAAACTAGTGTATCAATCGTTCACAACAAACCCCCTTGCTATGCTAATTTTTCGTGCTATGTTCACAAAGAGGTGTACTATGAATTAAAATAATAATCCATATATATATAATTCAGCATGAAACATAGTCCAACACCACCCCGACAACCTCAAGGTTAGTGTCTTATTGTTGGACGTGCCTTTCCTTTCCTATCGTTTATATATCTTGTGTTGTTCTATTTTATTTATTCTGCCTTTTTTTATTAGGAGAAATCATTCCCACTTTCTCTCTATTTATTCGTTGGCCCTTGTCGCCAACCTGGGAGGATCTGGAACGGCTCTCGGGCCATGTCGCAAACCGGGAAGGGAGGGGCGCCGCCAGACGAGGTCGAGCAAGGGGTCCCGACACGAGGTGGTGGTCCGGCTGGAGTGGGGTGGTGTCGGCGAGGGGGGAAGCAGACTATGAATTGGGGGATCTCGGTGAGGGGAGGACAAACCAGGAGGGGAGGGCCTCCTGCCTTGATGTTTGCACGCAAGATGAAGCAGGGCCAGGGGCACCGCTTGCGCAAAGGAGGAAGAATGGGGGGGGGGAGATACGGGTAGGATTAGGGTTTAAAAATAAAATAAAATAAAACAATAATGAAATATGGTAATAATAATAATAACAATAATAAAAATAAATATTAATACAAAAATAATGATTGTTATCATTTCTTATCCCTTTTAATTTGAGTAATAATAATAATAATAATATCAATGTTACAATAATAATATTAGTAATAATATTAATAGAAAAAATATAATAAAAATATTAATAACAACAAATGATATTAATAAAAAACATAATGGTAATTAAAGTGATAATTTTATTATGTTTAATTAATAATTATCTTTATGAAAATTTAACAATAATAGTATTATTACCAGATTAAATAATAACAAAACTATCATCTGCGCAATAATCTTATTTTCATCATGGGTTAAA
This sequence comes from Viscum album, assembly GCA_963277665.1. Lineage (NCBI taxonomy): Eukaryota > Viridiplantae > Streptophyta > Magnoliopsida > Santalales > Viscaceae > Viscum > Viscum album. Next base: position 785,234,042 of record OY728128.1, on the reverse strand, counting down.
CATTAACTAGGTTTTATCGTTATAAAATTTTATTTAGCTTTGTTTTTCAGTCAATTTAATTTATTCATCAAATTTTATTATTTATTATTATGATCAGGCGACAATGCATTCTCTACGACCATACGCACGATCACCGCTAGTAGTACGGTGACCGCGCATCGGCCCGAGGCCCACCAAAACATCAAACATTGAAAATAACAAACTGGGACCCAACAGATCCTCGACCAAATGGTGCGAGACCAAGAAAAGAATAAAAATAACAGAAAATAAATTGGCATATGAGATTGGGGTGTGAAAATTCTCCCCACCACAGACACTTTCTACCCCCAGAAAGTCACCAAACCAACAGTTGAAACAAGTAGAGTCTAAGACCGAACCAAAACTGAAGAAATAAAGAGGATCGGGGTGACCATTACCAACACACGTCACACCCGACCAACTCATGAACAATCATTGCCCGAAGTTGAGTGGAGAAAACGGTAGGGTTCTCCCACAACGAGAATTTCCTCACATTGAAGCCCTCGAAACTCGAACACACACACTAATCCCCAAGGGGGGCCAACGCAGGAACTCCTGTAACACCATGAGATTTTATGAAAAATATTCTATTTAATTTTATTGATGTATTTCATTGTACGCTACACCAAAAGGAGCTTACACTACATGCATCCCTAACTTGGCTTGCATTACACCCAATCGCGACCTTCCACGATAGCGTGTGTGGTACATAATTCCAAGTTTCACTAAACAACGATATGTTATATAAACTAGTCGGTATGAATATTAATACCCAATTTTTAAAATTTTATAAATTTTATCTTTCTAAATGGACTTCATTTTTGGATTCATAATATCAAAATTAGCCTAGGGTGAATTTTTGGTATTTTTCTGAAAACTTTCAATTTTTTGATGAATACTGAAAACACTTGGTTACTATTAAAAAACCGACTTTTTATGTAAATAATTATTTATTTTATTTAAATTTATTTTAGGTAAAAATTGATACATAATACAAATATAAGTTCAATTTAATTCATTGGAGTCATTTTATAATAATTTTAGATATATAAAAATTTTATTGAACTTTTCACCGTCTATTACCCACCTCCTAGGAGAATTTGGAAATTCACATAAAACTTAATTTTACTGCTTATGTGAGTTGAATTTCGAAAATATGAGAGACATGGTTAATATCAAGTACTAAAATTTGGTTCAATGAGATGAAAATAATTTTTTATGAATAGTAACTTTTAACTTTTATTTAGCACTATTAAAAGTAAATAAAGTAATTAAGGGTAAAAATGATATTATTATTACACTAACACATGTCCTAATTCTATTGGATAAGTTTAATTCGACCAAAAAAAACCTTAGGAATAAAATATGACCATTTAGGTCCACTTGGATTAGATTAGGACATTTATTATTAAGTTATTTAAAGAAGGGTTAAAATAGTTAAAATCAAATTTTAGTAACTAATTCATTTTTAATATAGGGCTATGCATAAGATTAATTCGACTATAAATATTAATTAGAAAGATAAAAATATTTATTACATAATGTTAGTTTATTTAGAATTTTTAGACATTATATAATTGATGTTATTTAAGACAAAATGGTGATGCAGTAATTACCTAAATAATGAAATACTAAAATAATTGATATTATAAACACTCAAATAAATGTAATTTGAGACTTTTAATGAATTCCACTGATTTTATAGGTTACTATGACATGTTATTATTGATTTAATTAACTTTTTTCTAACTAATCATGTTGTTATGATTTTCATAAAATTCAATTACAAAATAGTTTCAAAATTGACATAAAATAGTTTTTAAAACAAATATTATATTATTAATTGTTATTTTATTCCTAAAAATCTATGGTTCGGCCAAATGACATAGATAAAGAGAGAGAGATATATATATATATATATATATATATTAATAATGAACCACTTGGGGTTAGTTTGGCTTGTTATAGTATGTTTATTAACCATATAGTGTAAGAAAACAAGAAGACACGGTAAAAGTTAAATTATTTGAATTAGAGTATAATCTAAATTATAAGGTCAAAATTGTAACCTAAACTTGTCTAAAATCTATTGGTTAAGAGGATTTAGACCCATCCCCACTTTATCTTCCAAATAAATCAATTTGGAGCAATTAAAAACCGAATATGACTTTATTATAAAATAATATTTTATGTTTTTCCCAAGGTGCCCCTCTCCTCCCTTATAAAAAGGGCACCCCTTCCCTCTTGTCTTCACACCCTTTTGTGCCATGAATCTCGGCCAAACCCTACCTATTTCTCTTATCCACTTCCCTAGAAACATCCTAGAGGTCTAGGACTTATTCAATGACCAATCTTAGTGCCCTAAGAGGATATTTTAAAGAGGCGTGTCGAAGAAGAGGTAATATCCATTACCAATTATATCAAATTTATTTCTTCTTCTACTTATTCTTATTTAGTTGTTTCATTATGAAGTATTAAAATAAGTGTAACTAATATACTGATATGTTATTATAAATATGAAACAACCTCATTTCACCTTATATCCATCCTACGGAAAATGAAATCACCGCACGTGCGTACGTACAAAATACCATCTCCACACCGTGGTGTAATCTGTTTTCAACCACGACCTTACTTGGATCGGTATAGTGGTGTAAAGAATAACTATAAATAGTTATTATAACATAATACTGATTCTAATATATTGTATCATCCACTCCAATTCAATTAAATAATTATGGGAATGATATCATAGCTCGTGTGTACGTATGGACTACCGTCTCCACGACGCGATGAGATTTATTCTCCTTGTTAACCATTCATGAATGATTATAATGTATATATAATGAATAATAATGAAATATATGACATAATAATAATACTGTATTTATGTATATATATAAATATGTATGTCATCTACTTAATTCCATTCAATTCAACAACGAAACGAAAACAACGTTCATGCGTACGTAAGACCTACCGTCTCCATGAACAGTGTATTTCATTCCATTTATCGATCTATTATATATATGTATATTCTAAATATATATTATACATAAATCATGTTTTATATTCTATAATTATTTAATCATGATCTATGTCATCATATTAATAATTACAAGTCAAAACACAGATGATAAATGAAACAATTTTACCCAAAACGCTACTTTAACATGAATTTACAAAAGAATGGGTAATATAAAGTCATAAGTGAACCATATATGATATCATAACAATGAAGATGAATCTGTAATAATTCAATGAAATTATTTAAATCATTATACATGAGGTTTGGATACATACGAAGCATATCAGAGTTATGGTAAGGGATAATTATTCCAATCTCATTCTTATCCGAGATTGTTTATTCGTAAGTATTTACTAGGGTTATGTTTATTATCCATGTCCATATGTTCTCAAAATGTTTTCATAAAATGTTTACTTTTCATCCATGTATGTTTAAATTAACTCTTACCCTTTTTTTACTTTTACCACATCGTATGGAAGGAATCTTTCTTCTGTTTACCGTACGAGGTACTTTTTGACTTTTCCGACAATAGTACGAGAAGAATGTTATTTTTAACTTATACAACGTGAACGGATTTTTACGGTTTCATAACTCCTCATTTTCATGAAGCTTAATCAACATGATTTTATGACTATTTTAAACAAAATACCTTTCTTTTAAAATTGCATGTAATTTTGTGAAAAGAAAATGATTTTGAAGAATAAAGGATATTTTTTTCTCAAGAATTAATTTCAAGTGATTTATCAAAACCATTTTCCATCTAAGATGACATTATTTCATATGTGTATGTTTCTTGTATAATGTATCTATGATTAACATGGTTTCATTTATCTTATGATGAAATATCCATTTGTTTTATATGAATTATGTGATGATGGGATGATGTTTATGATACCCATTTTATTCTTTGGGTTATGATGAATGTTTTATGTTTATATTGTGGCACAAGTAAGAATGATTTCATTATGAGATGGGTGGGACCCATATCTCCCTCTAATGAATTGGGTAAAGATTTATATCTCATGAGATAGACATTTCTAGAATGGTAAGTTAAATCGGTTCAGTGTTAAAGGACTCGAACGAGGAGTGAACTCGATTCAGAATGGGACATTGTCCACTAAGATGGTCTTGGTAGCAATGCCTTGGATAATATGGAAATCATAACATATGCTTAATAGATGACACAATTACATGTTTTATTACCATGAAAGTTTATCATGACTAATGTTCCTTTATGATCTATGCCTTTTGTACTTCAAAGATTTATGTTGTTGCTCATGATTTTGATTTTTAGATTTTATGTTCAAGTTTTTTCATTCAAATGTTTATGGATTGTTTTATGTTCTCTAGGCTTACCCTTACTGAGCATTTGAGCTCACCCTTTATATGTTTTATTTTCCCCAGGATTTAAAGTATTGTTTTAAGTAAGAAAAGAAAATGAGGAACATCTTTATGGGAGATCTTGAAGATCTTTCACCACAATTAGAAGATTAAATTCCGAGTTTCCAAAGACACTAAAATATTACTATCCTTGTGTGTCTGTGTTTGTTATGTATTATGTATTCCGCAAAAGTAATGTAATGTCCATGTATGTCAAGCTTTGGGTCTCTACAGTTGGTATCAGAGGAATGGTTTAGTTAACCTTTGGAAACTAGGATGCGAAAACTTTAGTGAGATCCCTAGAAATATTTCTAAGGTATGTCTAGGGATGCCGCTAATGTTATGTATAAGTATAGGTTATAGTCCTAAAATTATGGTAACGATATTAGAATTAAACCAATGTTGTTAGATATTGAAGGTACTCGACCTTTATTATGTTGTTTTACTAGCATTATTTTTTTCCTCTCCAACAGTTCTTTTTGGGTTTTAGACGATGGATGGAACCCAAAGGAACCGTGTTGATCAATGTAATGGACAATGCAATGATTGTCCTCCTGAGAAACCAAATGTGATGGGAGATGGAGTGCAATATCTTATAGAAATACTTACACAAGCTATGAATCATTCTTAATTTCCAAATGATCAGAGAAGGGAACAATATTCTATTGAGTTCTTTATGAGGCAACGTCCACTATCTTTCAATGGGTCTTCTGATCCACTTGTTGTTGAACAATGGATGAGTAACATTGAAAATATATTTTCTATACTTTGATGTTCAGAACCTGAAAAAGTTATTTTAGCTGTTTACCATTTAGAAGGTTAAGCAGACCAGTGGTGGACTCAAATTAAGAATACAAGGCCCTAATATGAAATTGAATCCATTGAATAGGACGAGTTCAAGAACTTGTTTTCAGTAAGTACTTCCCTCGTATTCTTTGGAAAAAGATGGAAATGGAGTTTCTTGAGCTTAAGCAGAAGGATGATGAATCTGTTGGTATATACGAAGCGAATTTTACAAGACATTCAGGTTATGCATCTGGCTTTATCATCCAACCTCAATGTAAAGTTGATTGATTTTTAAGTGGCTTAAAACCAATTCTCCTAAGGGAATTAACTATAAGAGACTTCAGTAGCTATGGAGAAATTGTGCGTTGTGCTATCAAGGTAGAACTGGAATTTGGTGTAACATATCCATCTTATGGTTTTGATAAGAAATAAAAGACGTAGTTCAAGGAGAAATCTCAAAATAATGGTGAAAAGAAGATGAATGTTTCTTTATGATAAAAGTGTTGAAATATGCATGGTGGATATTGTCTTAAAGGGAATAGAAAATGTTTTAAGTGTGGAAAATAAGTTCATCAAGTAGCTTAGTGTCGAAGTAATGGAAAAAGAGTTTCTAATGATGTGAATAAAGAAAAGACTGCAGAGAACGCACCACCAACACTTCAATTCTTTAAGTGCAAGGAAATGGGGAATTATGCTAATCAATGCCCTAATCCAAGGGTTAATGATGATCAACATGAGCAACCTATTAAGGCAAAGGATAAAGGGAAGTCACATGCGATCACTATTTATGATGTTTAGAATCACAATGATGTTGTGTAATGATAAAGTGTTTATGTAATGGGATTTCAAAATAGTATCATGGAACCTCATCTATAGTATCATGGAATTTTGAAATATCTATGTATTGGTCCATTGTGGTTTTCTATAAGAATATGGTACCCGTAACCATGAAAAGTGATTCAAATATTTTGGAAGGCAGATGATACGCACATAATGAAGGGATAAGGAGAAAATAAATTGTTTGATAGTATTCATGAGCTCATGATTGATATAAGGACTAAGTGATATCATGGTTTGATTATATAGAATTTTGGGGATTTTGGTATGTGGAAAGTGTTATCTTTTAAATGCATTCATGTTTTCACTAGGTTCAATGAGTTTTCATTATTCAAGAGAATACATGATTAAAGACTTCTAATGTTTGGAATGTGACCAACAATATATATTGTATGATAATAGGGGATAAATGATGGTATTCACGTACTTGTTATGTGACCTCTCAAGTAATCATTTTCATTACACTATGAGATTGGACAAAAGTATTTTCAAAAATCTTAAAGGTTGGAATGGATTAAGTTGGACATCAGATAGATTTTTTTAAGGCTAGAATTTTTTTCTTTCGATATTATTAATAGAATGTTCTAATGATTTAGTTTTATAAAAAGGACAACTTGTAGGACGGGCGACAACCCGTCACGTCGGACAAGGCTGTGGGAATCGAACCCGCAACTAAAGTGCGACAGACCTTTATCGCATACCACTGGCCAACTGGAAGTCCCTGTTTAGTAGAAACCAGTTTTATTATATTAAGCAGTATGATATATGAAGTATACGTCTATTTTAGGAACCATATATAATTATTCTCACTATAGATGGACTTATGTATTTTTGATTACTATTTCTAACCTTTTGTTTGAGAAAGATGGAATGACCCATCATTCTATCACATGATATGATAACACTTCACGAATGACAAATTCAACTTCATTTCCTTAAGATATGAAGTGGAAATTGTCCAAGGAACTACCAATTGTGAGACTGTACCAAAATAAAGAAAGTATTTTTTCTAATTAAAAATTCTTCAACTTTAGGGAAATGATCTTGAAAACCAAAAATGTTTTCCTAGTGCCCTTATATTCGTTGAATCAGATGGTACCTTAGATCATCAAAAATCTATGGCTTTGTGATTGTTGGATTTTTCATATCCATGTTCTCTACCACTCTCCATCAGAACATGATGGTTAGATTTCTCTTCCATATCCATTTTTTCACCTATGTTCTTCTATGTGGAAACCTAGTGATTAGTTAATTTGGGTAACCGTTACATTTTAGTTTTTAAATATTGGGTTTGGTATTACTTTTTATGATGTGGGTTTTTATTAAAGAAACTTTCGAGTAGTAAACCATTTATAACCCTGACAAATTTTGAGGGCGAAATTCATTTTTAGGGGGGTAGAATGTAACCCCCCGAGATTTTATGAAACATATTCTATTTAATTTTATTAATTTCTTGTGTTTTACGCTACACCAAAAGGAGCTTGCACTACACACATCCCTGAATTGGCTTTCATTACATGCAATCGCAACCTTCCACGATAGCGTGTGTGGTACGCAATTCCATGTTTTTTCACTAAACCACGATATGTTATATAAACTAGTCGTTATGAATAGTAATACCCACTTTTTAAAAATTTATAAATTTTATCTTTAGAAATGGACTTCATTTTTGGATTCATAATATCAAAATTAGCCTAGGGTGAATTTTTGGTATTTTTTCTGAAAACATTCAATTTTTGATGAATAGTGAAAACACTAGGTTACTATTTAAAAAACGACTTTTTATTTAAAAAATTATTTATTTTATTTAAATTTATTTTATGTAAATATTGATACATAATACCTATATAAGTTCAATGTAATCCATTGGAGTCATTTGATAATAATTTTAGATATATAAAAATTTTATTGAACTTTTCACCGTCTTTTACCCACCTCCTAGGAGAATTTGGAAATTCACACAAAACATATTTTTACCACTTCTGTGAGTGGAATTTCAAAAATCCGAGAGACATGGTTAATATCAAGGACTAAAATGTGGTTCAATGAGATGAAAATGATTTTTGGTGAATTGTAACTTTTAACTTTTATTTACCACGGTTAAAAGTAAATAGGGTAATTAAGGATAAAAATGATATTATTATTACCCTAACACATGTACTAATTCTATTGGATAAGTGTAATTCGACCAAAATCAACCTTAGGAATAAAATATGACCATTTAGATCCACTTGGATTAGATTAGAATATTTATTATTAATTTATTTAAAGAAGGGTTAAAATAGTTAAAATCAGAGTTTAATAACTAATTCATTTTGAATATAGGGTTATGAATAAGATATATTTGACTGTAAATATTAATTAGAAATCCAAAATGATTTCCTACCTAATGGTATTTTATTTATAATTTTTAAACATTAAATAATTGATGTTATTTATGACACAATGGTGAAGCAGTAATTACCTAAATAATGAAATATTAAAATAATTGATATTATAAATACCCAAATAAAAGTAATTTGAGACTTTTTATGAATTAAACTAATTTTCTAGGTTAATATGACATGTTAGTAATAATTTAATTAACCTTTTTCGGACTAATCATGCTATTATAATTTTCACAAAAATCAATTACCAAATAGTGTCAAAATTGATATAAAATAGTTTTTAAAACAAATATTATATTATTATTTGTTATTTTATTCCTAAAAATCTAAGGCTCGGCCAAATGACTTATATAAGGATATATATATTAATAATAAACCACTTGGGGTTCGTTTGGCTTGTTATAACCGTATAGTGTAAGAAAACAAGAAGACACGGTAAAAGTTAAATTATTTAACTTAGAGTTAAATCTAAATTATAAGGTTACAATTGTAACTTAATCTTGTCTAAAATCTATTGATTGAAAGGATTTATACCAATACCCACTTTATCTTCGAAATAAATCAATTTTGATCTATTATAAAAAGAATATGACTTTATTATAAAATAATATTTTATGTTTTTCAAAATGTGCCCCTCTCCTCCCTTATAAAAAGGGAACCGCTTCCCTCTTCCCTTCACACCCTTTTGAGCCTTGAAGCTCGGCCAAACCCTACCAATTTAACTTCTCCACTTCCCTAGAAACATCCTAGAGAACCTGGTAATTTTCAAAGACCAATCTTAGTGCCCTAAGAGGAGATTTCAATGAGGCGTTTCGAAGAAGAGGTAATATCCGTTACCAAATCTTTCAAATTTCATTCTTCTTCTACTTCTTCTTATTTAGTTGTTTCATTATGAAGTAATAACATCAGTATAACTCATATAATTATATGTTATTATATATATGAAACACACTCATTTCACGTTATATCCTTCCTACGGAAAACAAAATCACCGCGCGTGCGTACGTACAGAATACCGTCTCCACGCCGTGGTGTAATCTGTTTTCGATCACCACCTTACTTGGATGGGTATAATGGTGTAAAGAATAACAATACATATTTATTATAACATCATACTTATTTTGATATATTTTATAATCCACTCCAATTAAATTAAATAATTATGGGAATTATATCGTCGCTCGTGCGTACGTACGGACTACAGTCTCCACGACGCGATTATATTCATTTTCCATGTTAACCATTCATGAATGATTATAAAGTATATATAATGAATAATAATGAAATATATTACATAATAATGATACTGTATTTATGTATATATATATATGTATGTCATCCACTTAATTTCATTCAATTCAATAAGGAAATGCAAACAACGTTCATGCGTACGTACGACCTACCGTCTCCATGAACGGTGTATTTCAGTCCATTTATCGATATATTATATATATGTATATTCTGAATATATATTATATATAATTCATGTTATATATTCATTAATTATGTAATCATGATCTAAGTAATCATATTAATAATTACAAATCAAAAAACAGACGATAAATGAAATAATTTTACCCAAAATGCTCCTTTAACATGAATTTACAAAGGAATGGGTAATATAAAGTCATATGTGAACCATATATGATATCATAACAATGAATTTGATTCTTTAATAATTCAATGACATTATTTTAATCACTATACATGAGGTTTGGATACGTATGAAGCATATCGGACCTAAGGTAAGGGATAATTATTCCAATCTCATTCTTATCCGAGATTGTTTATTCGTAAATATTTACTGGGGTTATGTTTATTATCCATGTCCATATGTTCTCAAAATGATTTCATAAAATGTTTACTTTTCTTCCATTTATGTTTAAATTCATTCTTAACCTTTTTTGCTGTTACAACATCGTATGGAAGGAATCTTTCTTTTGTTTACCATACAAGGTACATTTTTACTTACCGACAAAAGTACGAGAAGAATGTTATTTTTAACTTATACAGCGTGAACAGATTTTTATGGTTTCGTAACTCCTAATTTTCATGAAGCCTACTCGACATAATTTTATGAATATTTTCAACAAAATAATTTTCTTTTAAAATTGCATGGAATTTTGTGAAAAGAAAATGATTTTGAATAAGAAAGGATATTTTCCTCAAGAATTCATTTCAAGTGTTTTATCAAAACCATTTTCGATCTATGATGACATTATTTCATATGTGTATGTTTCATGTATAATGTCTCTATGATTTACATGGTTTTAATTTTCTTATGATGTATTATCCATTTGTTTTATATGAATTATGTGATGATGGGATGATGTTTATGATACCCATTTTATTCTTTGGGCGATGATGAATGTTTTAAGTTTATTTTGTGGAACAAGTAAGAATGATTTCATTATGATATGGGTGGTACCTATATCACCCTCCAATTAATTGGGTAAAGATTTATATATCATGAGATAGACATTTCTGTAACGGTAAGTTAATCCGGTTCAGTGTTACAGAAGTGGAACGCGGAGTGAACTCGATTCAGAATGGGACTTTCTACACTGAGATGGTCTTGGAAGCAATGCCTTGGCTACTATAGAAATCAAAACATGTTCTTAATGGATGCCACAATTACATGTTTTAATACCATTCTAGTTTATCATGACTAATATTCCTTTAAGATCTATTCCTTGTGTACTTCCAAGATTTATGTCGTTTCACATGATTTTGATGTTTAGATTTTATGTTCATGTTTTTGAATTCAAATGTTTATGGATTGTTTTATGTTATCTATGCTTACCTTACTGAGAATTTGAGCTCACACTTTATATGTATTATATTCCCCAGGATTTAATGAAAGGTTTTAGGTAAGAAAACACAAAGGGGAAGATAGTTATGGGAGATGTTGAAGATCTTTCACCACGATTAGAAGATTAAATTCCAAGTTTCCAAAGACACTAAACTATTACGGTCCCCGTGTATCTGTGTTTGTTATGTATTAATTATTCCACAAAAGTAATGTAATTTCCATGTACGTCAAGATTTGGGTATCTACAGTTGGTATCAGAGGAAAGGTTTAGTTAACATTTGGAAACTAGGATGCGAAAACTTTAGTGAGATCCCTAGAGATATTTCTAAGGTATGTCTAGGGATGTCCCTAAGGATAAGTATAAGTATAAGTTATATTCCTAGAATTATGATAATAATATTAGAATTAAACCTTAGATGTTAGATATTGAAGTTAATCCCCCTCTATTATGTTGTTTTACTAGCATGATTTTTGCCTCTCCCACTGTTCTTTTTGGATTTTAGACAATGTCTAGAACGCGAAGGAACTGTGTTGATCAATGTAATGGACAATGCAATGATTGTCCTCCCGAGCAACCAAATGTGATGGGAGATGGAGTGAAAAATCTTATAGCTATACTTACACAAGCTATGAATCATTCTGAATTGTTAAATGATCAGTGAAGGGAACAATATTTTATTGATTCCTTCACGAGGAAACATCCACCGTCTTCTAATGGGTCTTGTGATCCACTTGTTACTGAAAAATGGATTTCTACCATTGAAAAGATATTTTCCATACTTCACTGTTCAGAACATGAAAATGTCATTTTAGCTGTTTATGGTTTAGAAGGTGAAGCAGACCAGTGGTGGCATCGAATTAAGAAAACAAGTCCCCAAGATGAAATTGAATCCACTGAATGGGATGAGTTCAAGAACTTGTTTTTCAGTAAGTACTTCCCTCGTATTCTTCAAACAAAGATGGGAAAAAAGTTTCTTCAGCTTAAGCAGAAGGATGATGAATATGTTGGTATATACAAATTGAATTATAAAAGACTTGAAAGGTATGCATCTGGCTTTATCATCCAACCTGAAAGTAAAGTTGATATATTTTTCAGTGGCTTAAAACCAAGTTTTCTAAGGGAATTAGCTACACAAGACTTCAGTAGCTATAAAGAAATTGTGTGTTGTGATATCAAGGTAGAACTGGAATTTGGTGTAATATATCCATCTCATGGTTTTGACAAGAAACAAAAGATGTAGTTCAAGGAGAAATCTAAGAATAATGGTGAAAAGAAGATTAATGTTTCTTTATGATCAAATTGTGGAAAGATGCATGGTGGAGATTGTCTTAAAGGGACTAGAAAATGTTTTAAGTGTGGAAAAGATGGTCATCGAGAAGCTGAGTGTTGAAGTAATGGAAAAAGAGTTTCTAATGATATGAGTAAAGAAAAGACTGCAGAGAATCTACCACCAACACTTCAATTCTTCATGTGCAAGGAAATGAGGAATTATGCTAATCAATGCCCTAATCCAAGGGTTAATGATGATCAACGTGAGCAACCTCATAAGGAAAAGGATAAAGGGAAGTCACATGCGATCACTATTGCTGATGTTGAGTATGAAAATGATGTTGTGTAATGATTAAGTGTTTATGTAATTGGATTTCAAAATAGTATCATGGAATCTCATTTATAGTATCGTTGAATTTTGAAATATCTGTGTATTGGTCCATTGTGGTTTTCTATAAGAATATGGTACCGGTAACCATGAAAAGTGATTCAAATATTTTTGAAAGCAGATGATATGTGCATAATAAAGTGATAAGGAGAAAATATATTGTTTGATAGTATTCATGTTCTCGTGATTGATATAAGGACTAAGTGATATCATGGTTTGAGTATATAGAATTTTGGGGATTTTGGTATGTGGAAAGTATTAACTATTAACTGCATTCATGTTTTCACTAAGGTTCAATGGGTATTAATTATTCAAGATAATACAAGATTAAGGCCTTCGAATGTTTGGAATGTGACCAACAAGATATAGTGTATGATATATGGGGGATAAATGATGGTATTCACGTACTTGTTATGTGACCTCACAAGTAATCATTTTCTTTACAGTATAATATTGGGCAGAAGTATTTTCAATAAGCTTAAATGTTGGAATGGATTAAGTTGGACATCAGATAGAATTTTTTAAGGCTAGAATTTTTTTACATTTGATATTATTTATCGAATGTTATAATGATGTAGTTTTAGAAAAAGGATAACCTGCAAGACGGGCGACAACCCATCGCGTCGGACAAGGATGTGGGAATCGAACCCACAACTGAAGTGCGACCAGCCTTTATCACCTACCACTGGCCTACTGTAAGTCCCTGTTTAGTAGAAACCAGTTTTATTATATTAAGCAGTATGATAAATGAAGTATACGTTTATTTTAGGAACCATATATGATCAATCTCACTATAGATGGACTTATGTATTTTTGATAAATTTTTCTAACCTTTGGTTTGAGACAGATGGAATGACCCTGTAACGACTCGGACCCGACCAGCCTCCCGAACAGTGCCGAACGGGTCGAGCGTTACTACCTTAGGCGCACCTCCCCTGAACGCCAAAGACTGTCGACTAGCAGCGAGGGTCTGAATAGGTATAGTGGGGAGGCTATACCCTCTCAGAGGAATTAAAGGCGCTGGTCCAAGTAATAAACTAAAATATGCAGTGGAAATAAATGACTCAGCAGACTCGAACCGGATTCGCAGAGCGGAAGCACATTAAATAACAATAAACCGTGGAAGCAACATAGAAAAAATAGTAGCAGAGAGTAAACAAAACATCATGCAATAAATCAACTGCAATAACTGCCAAAAAAACCAAGCATGCATCCATGTAAGTCAAAAAAATCAATACATATATAATGGCGCCAATGGCTAACTAGTAGTAGCTACAATATAAAGTAAACAGGTTGATGCAAGAAAAAGAATACTGAACAAGTAACTCCAGTATGGCATGACCTCAAGGACCATGCCAGTCTCCATGTCAACAGCACTAAAGTCCAGCTCCTGAGGCTGACCCTCTACCTGCACGCAATTTCATAAAGTCTACATGCATCCCGAAAGGCCCGTGTAGGGTGTGAGACAAGTATCAGTAGGATACCACCCAGAGGTGTGTACCTAATATAAGTGTTTTAGGCAGACATGATTATAAAAGAAAACAGTAACAGTGCAATTCCCAAAAGTAAACAAAGACTTCGATGGTGCTTAGAAGCCACCATGAAGTGTCACCTACTTCGGCCAACGCCGGAAAGTCTGATCTGCAGCCCGACACCTCGTGCCACCTGACACCATGTGTCTCATGTTCCTACATCCCGAAGGCATGCCCAACCATCGTAACCCAGCTCGAAAGCTCAACCTGCCCATAACACAACCTACGGAGGAACAACGATACCTGTCCTCAAAAGATAACCAGAGGGACAACGATGTATGCCCTCAAATCATGGCGAGCCTCTGCCCCCAACCTGACCGCCTCAAATATATCTCCCGAAGGCTCATCACCTTCCACGTGGATTCCTATGGCAAGCACCCCCAAACCAAATATACCTAACCGCATCTACCAGGGGTCTCTACCCAACGACTGGCCGTACCACCTCATCTCGGAGTCTATCTATGTGCACACTACTCAAAAGTACCCGGTGAGCGGTAATCACCTTAGTATGTCCCAAGCCACAACACCTCTGACACCTCGTGTCCCTGCGAACCTGTCTCTCAAGTCAGATGGCCTCGCCATCCATGTAACCCGGGCCAAAGCCCAACCTGACAGTCCAAATGCCTCAACCGACGTCCATGATGCCCAATCCCGTGGTAGCAACCACCCAAAGTATCCCGAGCCAAAGCCCCAACCCGTGATCCCCATCACTCAACAATATATCTGGGCCACGCCCAACACAACATTTAGTTCAACACAGTCAATATAACAAATTTCATATTCATACTTGAAAGCATCACTTTAAAATAGGAAATTACTAAACAGTCAACTTGCATTGACCTATGCTATCTCATACCAGCACCTAAATCATTCATGATTTAACAATTATAATAAACAGTTAAACTCAAGACATTCAATAAGTGGTGTAACACAGCAGTTGAAACAATGGTCCAATTCACACGCATTTCGGCACCCCCTGACGAATTGAACCAAACGAGCAACGACCTCTAACCCAGTCTCGCTCGATCGCAACAGGGTTAGGGAATACCCAGAGGCATTCCACAATGTAGAAAATTAAATAAAAACAAATAAACATTGTCCCGCTCAACACCCAACGCCGAGCTCGAAGGTCGCAACCCAAAATTATCTACGAAAACACGAAAGAAAGTATACACCACCTACCTCGTACTCGTACGATGACACTCCTTTTATTTCAGCCTCTGAATCTGACTGAATCGAGGTAGATTTGCATTTCCGTCAAATCCGGTAATTCCGTTCGGATGGAATCTGTGGAGAAACAGGTGAGGAATCAAGGACAGAGAAGGGTGCGTGGGGTTAGCCTTTTCGATGCGGTCCCACTACCACTGATGGATCGAATAATGGAGGTCGTATTGGGATTCTGGAAGGGTTTGAGTTTTTCAGGAGTTCTCGGACGAACTGCCCGTCCAAAAGGGAAGAAGAAGAAAAATCTGGGAATGAGGCATGATGATGCCTCAATCGGTCAAATAAAAAAAGTACATGGCGTGTATTTACAAAGTACACACCGTGTATATGTGTTCCCGTACTCCGACTTAAGCAGAGTTCGGCACACGGCCTGGACTATGTACACGGTCAACACACTGCCAGGGTCTCGGCCGCTACACAGGGCAAAGGTACACGGAGTGTCAAAGAAGGCTACACGTCGTGTAGATGGAAATTTACACCTGAGCACCACACGACATGTACCTGGACTCGCACAGGTAAGGGATACACGGTGTGTCTATAAATACACGCCGTGTAGTAGAAAAGTTCTACATGGTCTTCACAAGGAATGTACTCGGTGAGCACACGGCCGGTCACTCGGGTAACTCATACACGTTGTGTACTTAAAGTACACGGCGTGTAGTCTTGAAATTTCTAGAAACTGCCTAGATTTTCCAGACTTCTCAAAAAACAGTCAAAAGTTAAATAGGGCCGGGTTTTGACCTGTTTCTAAAAACTCGGGTTCTTACAAACTCCCCACCTTAACGTAGCTCGTCCCCGAGCTACCAAACGAAACTAGGAAATGGCACCGAACACACCCATACCGGTTAAACAACCTATACCACCCCGGTCTCAAGGATCTGGCTAAATTCCTAAAAAGGGCTCCCCACCTTAGGAATCGCCTACCCGGTCTCTACCCAAACAAAGATCAAGGAAAACATATAAACAAACAAGGCCCAACGACCTATTTCTCGGACCCATGGTCCTCCCGTGACGCATCGTCACCCCTGCACCTCCTCGGTGCTCACGTGTCGCTTCCGAAACCCAACGTAACTCTCACTGCATCGGCATCCGCCTCCCTAAGGTCCTGTATCTAATAGATGCTCAATTCAAACTTGGTGCCATGGACCAAAAGTAACCAGCATCCACGATGGCTCAATGCCAACAGCACCTCAAGTAACATGCATCCTTGATACTCCTAATACCACACATCTCAAATATATAAATAAAACATAAAACACATCTGATATTATTCTAATCCCACTAACTAGCATCTAGTCAGTCCACAAGTATCCTGTGCAGTCTGTGCACTCAACCAGACATGCCTCAAGAGGCCATGCCAAAAGAATGTAAAGGAACTCACGGCCACACCCACGATATACCTGCCACCGTCATTGGCTCTCTAGCCTACTCAATCCCTGACAGCTCCACAGCGTGCACCTGGCCTGAAGCCCGACTGCCTGATGCCTGACCTCCCTACGGTGCTGCTCCAGTCACCGGCCACTGGCCCCTTAGCCGAATCCCGCTATCCCAGTCACGTCCTCCACGTTCAGCTGAACCTCGACTACCCTCTCCTTATACCAACCTTGAACCAGTTCCTAACGCCACAGTCTGTTCTAGTCCCTGCCTGCCGACTGTCTGAGAAGGTTGCCTGCAAAACCTCTCCAGATGCCCGACCTGTCCACAGGCCCGACACTCCATCGGGGGCCTATCGCACTGAGCCTGAACATGTCCCGGCTGTCCTCACTGGAAGCACACCACTGCTGAACTCCCACGAGGTGGTATAGCTGAGTCGTTGTCTTGCCCGCCCTGCTGGAAGTCATCTCTCCCTCGCTTCCTGCTGTCTGAACCGTCACATGAAGCTGTCACCCTGCCAAAACGATATTTTTCTCTCTCATTTCCCTCGTCTATGAGCACCTGGTTCACCACCTCGTAGAAGGAACCTAGCCTGAAGATGTTTACCTAAACCCGACTGGCGTTTCGTAAGACATCCTCGAAGCGCCTCACTATAGTTGCTTCATCACTCACCATGCTAGGTGAAAAACAGGACAACTCTGTGAAAGTAGCTGTGTAGTCCATGACGGACATATCTCCCTGTTGAAGACTCAAGAACTCCCGAGCTCTCTCTTCCCTCGGCGTCTCTGGATAAAATTGCTCGAAGAATCTGTCCTCAAAGTCCTTCCACGCCAGTCCCCTGTTCCTACGAGCCTGTACCTGCACATTCCACCAACGTTTCGCCGGTCCTCTCAGCATGTACACCGCCAGTTTGAACTTCCACCCTGGAGGTGTCTCGATCTGCTCAAAGATCATGTGCATACTCTCTATCCAGTTCTCTACCGCCTATGGACCACCCTCACCCTGAAAAAGCGGCGGGTGCTGCGACTGGAACTCCCGTGTCAGATACGCCATAGAAGGCTCTGTACCCTTCACGCCTCTGTCAATCCCCTGCACGACGCGTACTAGGCTAGTTCGGAGCTGCTCGTCAAGCCACGATCCGAACGATGCCAAACCGGGCTGCTGCCCTGCCTGCACTAGATCCTGAACCTGATCCTGTCTCTGAGCCTCTACCTACGGCTAATGCTCTGCCTGCACTGGATTCTGAACTTGATCCTGCGGTACCATATCCTCTCCTGCCTGTCGCTCCATTGTTTCGTGAATAAGTAACCCGCTGAATACCATAAATGGTCAGACAACCCACATAAATCTATATAACAATATATTCTATGTAGATAAGGAAAGCAGTAAAAGGCAGTACACAACAACTACCCTTACCCCCCCTCACCGCAACCCATTCCCCAGGGCATCTTGACCTCATGTACCCATTACCTGTACTCAATAGATCCAAGTATCATTAGTACCTCGGGCCATGCCTGTCCTGACAATCAACGTTGCCACAATCCTGACGACCGAGTCGCCCAATCCTGACAGTTACACTACCTCAACCATAGTACCTGTCTGCTCTCATATGAGCCAGACCCAAATATCCTTCAACATGCAATTCTACAAAAATACAAAGCATGACATATACATTTCCATAAACTAGCAATTCTATTAGGAGTCTTACCTATCCACATTTCAGAGCATACATAGCATGGCAATTGATTTTATCCACATGGTATTATCACTTCACAAAGCATACGTGCAGTTATGAAATTAAAATACCCTAAAATGTGCCTATAAAATTCCAAGAATGAAACCCTTTCCATACCGGTCAAGTTTTACATATCATAATCAATAAAATCTCACAAAAAGTGAGCCACCGAGGTGGAAATCATATCAACTGTAATCTGAGAAAAAAGCAAACAGCAATTCCCACCCCTGGTAACTCAATCCATCCCTCGTACATGGGTCTATAGGCACCCAAGAACAAGTTCAAAAATCCAGTTCCAACAACAACCTACCTACAGTCTACCATATCCCAAATAGTAAAACCAGAAGAAAAATGAAAAGTGAAGTCTCAACTCATTAGTAGCCAGCAAAGCAACGCTACTAAATCCTTGTCATGAAACCTCCTCTGATACATCTTTGTAACAACCCAGACCTGGCCAGCCACCTGAACAGTGCCGAACGGGTCGGGTGTTACTACATTAGGTGCACCTCCCCTGAACGCCACAGGCTACTGACTAGAAGCGAGGGTCTGAATATGTATAGTGGGGAGGCTATACCCTCTCAGAGGAATTAAAGGTGTTGGTCCAAGTAATAAACTAAAATATGCAGCGGAAATAAATGACACAGAAGACTCGAACTAGACCCGCAGAGTGGAAGCACATTCAATAACAATAAACAGTGGAAGCAATATAGAAACTATAGCAGTGGAGAGTAAAAAAAACATCATGCCAAGAATCAACTGCAATAACTGCCAAAACAACCAAGCATGCATCCAAGCAAGTCATACAAATCAATACATATATAATGGAGCCAATGGCTAACCATTAGTAGCTACAATATAAAGTAAACATGCTGATTCAAGAAAAAGAATACTGAACAAGTTACTCCAGTACGACATGACCTCAAGGTCCATGCTAGTCTCCATGTCAACAGCACTAAAGTCCAGATCCTGGGGCTGACCCTCTACCTGCACAGAATTTCATAAAGTCTACATGCGTCCCGAAGGGCCCCTGTAGTGTGTGAGACAAGTCTCATTAGGATACCACCAAGAGGTGCGTACCTAATATATGTGTTTTAGGCAGATATGATTATACAGGAAAATAGTAATAGTGAAATGCCTAAAAATAAAAAAAGACTTCACTGGTGCTCAACAGCCACCGGGAAGTGTCACTTGCTTCGGAAAATTCCGAAAAGTCTGATCTGCAGCCCGACACTTCGTGCCACCTGACACCATGTGTCTCAAGTTTTGACGTCCCGAAGGCATGCCCAACCGTCATAACCCAGCGCGAAAGCTCAACCTGCCCATAGCACAACATCTGGAGAAACAACGATACCTGTCCTCAAAAGATAACCAGAGGGACAACGATGTATGCCCTCAAATCACGGCGAGCCTCTACCCCCAACCTAACCGCCTCATATCTGTCTCCCGAAGGCTCCTCACCTTCCGCATGGCTTCCTATGGAAGGAACCCCAAAACCATATATACCTAACCGCATCTACCGGGGGTCTCTACCCAGTGAGTGGCCGTACCACCTCATCTCGGAGTCTATCTGTGTGAACACTACTCAAAAGTACCCAGTGAGTGGTAATCACCTCAGTATGTGCCAAGACACAACACCTCTGACACCTCATGTCCCTGCAAACCTATCGCTCAAGTTCAATGTCCTTTCCATCCAAGTAACCCGGGCCAAAGCCCAACCTGACAGTCCAACTACCTCAACCGATGTCCATGATGCCCAATCCCGTGGTAGAAACCACCCAAAGTATCCCGAGCCAAACCCCCAACCTGTGATCCCCATAACTCAACAATATATCTGGGCCATGCCCAACACAACACGCAGTTCAACACAGGCAATATCACACATTGCATATTCATTCTTAGAAGCATCAGTTTAAAATATTAAAGTATTAAACAGTCAAATTGAACTAACTTGTGCTATCCCATATCAGCACCTAACTCATTCACGACTTAACAATTAAACTAAATAGTTTAACCCGAGACATTCAATAAGCAGTATAACACATCAGTTGAAACAATGGTCCAATTCACACGCATTTCGGCACCACCGGCCGAATTGCCCCAAACGAGCAACGACCTCTAACCCGGTCTCGCTCGATCACAACAGGGTTAGGGAATACCCAGAGGCATTCCAAAATGCAGATAATTAAATAAAAACAAATAAATAGGGCCCCACTCAACACCCAACGTCACGCCTGAAGGTCGAAACCCCAAATTGTCTACGAAAACATGAAAGAAGTTAGGAACCACCTACCTCATACTCGTACGATGAAACTCCTTTGATTTCATCCTCTGAATCGGACTGAATCGCGGTAGATCTACGTTTCTGTCAAATTTTTCAATTCCGTTCAGATGGAATCTGCGGAGAAACAGGTGAGGAATCAAGGAAAAAGAAGGGTGCATGGGGTTAGCCTTTCTGATTCGCTCCTGCTGACACTGACAGATCGAAGAACGAAAGTCGTACAGAGATTCTGGAAGGGTATGAGTTTTTTCAGGAGTTCTCAGACGAACTGTCCCTCCAAAAGGGAAGAAGAATAAAAATCGGGGAATGAGGCATGATGACGCCTCCATCGATCAAATAAAAAAAGTACACGGTGTGAATTTACAAAGTACACGCCGTGTATATGTCTTCCCGTACTCCGACTTAAGCAGAGTCCGGCATACGGCCTGGACCGTGTACATAGTCAACACATGGACAGGGTCTCGGCCGCTACACAGGGAAAGGGTACACGACATGTCAAAGAAGGCTACATGCCGTGTAGATGGACATTTCCACATGATCCCCACACAACATGTACCTGGCCTCGCACATGTAAGGGATACACTGCGTGTCTATAAATACACGCCGTGTAGTAGGAAAGTTTTACACGGTCTTCGCATGAAATGTACTCGGCGAGAACACGGACGGTCACTCAAGTAATTAAGACACGGCATGTACTTAAAGTACACGGCGTGTAGTCTGGAAATTTCTGAAAACTGCCCAGATTTTCCAGACTTCTCAAAAACCAGTCAAAAGTTTAAACAGGGTCGGGTTTTGACCCGTTTCTAAAAACTCGGGTTCTTACAGACCCATCATTCTATCACATGATATGATAACACTTCATGAATGACAAATTCAACTTCATTTCTTTAAGAGATGAAGTGAAAATTATCGAAGGAATGACCAACGGTGAAACTGTACCAAAATCAAGAAAGTATTTCTTCAAATTCCAATTTCTTCAACTTTAGGGAAATGATCTTGAAAACCAAAAAAGTTGTCATAGTGCCCTTATATCTGATGAATCCGATGGTACCTTAGATCATCACAAATCTATGGATTTGTTATTTTTGGCTTTTTCATAGCCATGTTCTCTACCACTCTCCATCAAAACATGATGGTTCGATTTCTCTTCCATATCCATATTTTCACCTATGTTTTTCTATGTGGAAACCCAGTGATTAGTTAATTTGGGTAACCATTACGTTTCATAATTTAGTTTTTAAATATTGGTTTTGGTATTCCTTTTTATGATGTGGGTTTCTATTATATAAACTTTCAAGTAGTAAACCATTTATAACCCCGACGAATTTCGAGGGTGAAATTTATTTTAAGGGGGGTAGAATGTAACACCCCGAGATTTTATGAAAAATATTCTTTTTAATTTTATTAATGTCTTATGTTATACAGTACACCAAAAGGAGATTGTACTACACACATCCCTGACATGGCTTTCATTACACGTAATCGCGACCTTCCACGATAGCGTGTGTGGTACGCAATTCCGAGTTTCACTAAACAACGATATGTTATATAAACTAGTCGTTATGAATAGTAATACCTACTTTTTAAAATTTTAATAATTTTACCTTTCTAAATGGACTTCATTTTTGGATTCATAATATCAAAATTATCCTAGGATTAATTTTTGGTATTTTTCTGAAAAATTTCAATTTTTGATGAATAGTGAAAACACTAGGTTACTATTTAAAAACCGACTTTTTATTTAAATAATTATTTATTTTATATAAATTTATTTTAGGTCAAAATTGATACATAATTCTTATATAAGTTCATTTTAATTCATTGGAGTCATTTTATAATAATTTTAGATATATAAAAATTTTATTGAACTTTTCACCGTCTTTTACCCACCTCCTAGGGTAATTTGGAAATTCACATAAAACTTAATTTTACCGATTCTGTGAGTGTAATTTCTAAAATCCGAGAGACACGGTTAATTTGAAGGACTAAAATGTGGTTCAATGAGATGAAAATAATTTTTGGTGAATAGTAACTTTTAACTTTTATTTAACATGGTTAAAAGTAAATAGGGTAATTAAGGGTAAAAATGATATTACTATTACCCTAACACATGTCCTAATTCTATTGGATAAGTTTAAATCGACCAAAAAAACCTTAGAAATAAAATATGACCATTTAGGTACACTTGGATTAGATTCGGACATTGATTATTAATTTATTTAATGAAGGTTTAAAATAGTTAAAATCAAAGTTTAATAACTAATTCATTTTTAATATAGGGTTATGCATAAGATAAATTCGACTATAAATATTAATTATAAAGATAAAATGATTTAATAACTAATGGTATTTTATTTATAATTTTTATACATTAAATAATTGAAGTTATTTATGACACAATGGTGATGCATTAATTACCTAAATAATGAAATATTAAAATAACTGATATTATAAATCCCCAAATAAATGTAATTTGAGACTTTTTATAAATTACAATGATTTTATAGGTTAATATGACATGTTATTATTGATTTAATTTAAGTTTTTTGAAATAATCACACTGTTATGATTTTCACAAAAATCAATTACCAAATAGTGTCAAAATTGACATAAAATAGTTTTTAAAAGAAATATTATATTATTAATTGTTATTTTATTTTTAAAAATATGAGGTTCGACCAAATGAATTAGATAAAGATATATATATTAATAATGAACCACTTGGGGTTCGTTTGTCATGTTATGGTAAGTTTATTAACCATATAGTGTAAGAAAACAAGAAGACACGGTAAAAGTTAAATTATTTAACTTAGAGTTAAATCTAAATGATAAGGTTAAAATTGTAACATAAACTTGTCTAAAATCTATTGGTTGAGAGTATTTCGACCCATTCCCACTTTATCTTCTAAATAAATCAATTTTGAGCTATTATAAACCAAATATGACTTTATTATAAAATAATATTTTAAGTTTGTCCAAAGGTGCCCCTCTCCTCCCTTATAAAAAGGGCACCCCTTCCCTCTTCTCTTCACACCCTTTTGAGCCTTTAAGCTCGGCCAAACCCTGCACATTTCTCTTCTCCACTTCCCTAGAAATATCCTAGAGGTCCTGGTCTTCTTCAAAGACCAATATCAGTTCCCTAAGAAGATATTACAAAGAGCCATGTCGAAGAAGAGGTATTATCTATTACCAATTCTTTCAAATTTATTTCTTCTTCTGCTTCTTCTTATATAGTTCTTTAATTATGAAGTAATAACATAAGTGTCACTAATATAATGATATGTTATTATAAATATGAATAAACCTCATTTCACCTTCTATCCATCCTACGGAAAATGAAATCACCGCGTGTTCATACGTACAGAATACCGTCTTCACGCCGTGGTGTAATCTGTTTTCGACCACCACCTTACATGGATGGGTATAATGGTGTAATGAATAACCATAAATAGTTATTATAACATCATACTGATTCTGATATATTTTATCATCCACTCCAATTCAATTCAATAATTATGGGAATGATATCATCGCTCGTGCGTATGTACGGACTACCGTCTCCACGACGCGATGAGATTCAATCTCCATGTTAACCATTCATTAATGATTATAAAGTATATATAATGAATAATAATGAAATATATGACATAATAATGATACTTTAATTATGTATATATATATGTATTTCATCTACTTAATTCCATTCAATTCAACAAGGAAACAAAAACAGTGTTCATGCGTACGTACGGCCTACCGTCTCCCTGAACGGTGTATTTCTTTCCATTTATTGATATATTATATATATGTATATTATGAATATATATTATATATAAATAATTTTTTATATTATGTAATTAAGTAATCATGATCTAAGTAATCATATTAATAATTACAAGTCAAAACATGGACGATAAATGAAACAATTTTACCCAAAACGCTACTTTAACATGAATTTATAAAAGAACAGGTAATATAAAGTCATAATAGAACAATATATGGTATCATAACAATGAAGATGATTCTATAATAACTCAATGACATTATTTAAATCCTTATACATGAGGTTCGGATACGTACAAAGCATATCAGAGCTATGGTAAGGGATAATTATTCCAATCTCATTCTTATATGAGATTGTTTATTCGTAAGTATTTACCGGGGTTATGTTTATTAATCATGTCCATATATTCTCAAAATGTTTTCATAAAATGTTTACTTTTCTTCCATGTATGTTGAAAGTCATTCTTACCCTTTTCTTACTTTTACCACATCGTATGGAAGGAATCTTTCTTTTGTCTACCATACGAGGCAATTTTTGACTTTTCCGACAAAAGTACGAGAAGAATGTTATTTTTAACTTATATAGCATGAAGAGATTTTTATGGTTTCATAACTCCTCATTTTCATGAAGCTTACTCTACATGATTTTTTGACTATTTTCAACAAAATAATTTTCGTTTAAAACTTCATGGAATTTTGTGAAAAGAAAATTATTTTGAAGAAGAAAGGATATTTTCCTCAAGAATTCATTTCAAGTGTTTTATCAAAACCACTTTCCATCTAATATGACATTATTTCATATGTGTATGTTTAATTTATAATGGCTCTATGATTTACATGGTTTCACTTTTCTTATGATGAAATATCCATTTGTTTTATATGAATTATGTGATGATGGGATGATGTTTATGATACCCATTTTATTATTTGGGTTATGATGAATGTTTTAAGTTTATTTTGTGTCACAGGAAAGAATGATTTAATTATGAGATGGGTGGGACCTATATCTACCTTCAATTCATTGGGTAAAGATTTATATCCCATGAGATAGACATTGCTGGAACGGTATGTTAATTTGGTTCAGTGTTACAGGACTGGAACGAGGAGTGAACTCGATTCAGAATGGGACTTTGTCCAATAAGATGGTCTTAGTAGCAATGCCTTGCCTACTATGGAAATCATAAAATGTGCTTAAAGGATTCCACAATTACATGTTTTGTTACCATGCTAGTTTATCATGACTAATGTTCCTTTATGATCTATTCCTTGTGTACTTCCATGATTTAGGTCGTTGCTCATGATTTTGATTTTAGATTTTATGTTCATGTTTTTGTATTCAAATGTTTATGGATTGTTTTATGTTCTATATGTTTACCCTTACTGAGCATTTGAGCTCACCCTTTATATATTTTATTTTCCCCAGGATTTAAAGAATGGTTTAGGTAAGAAAAAAAGGGGAAGATTTTTATGGGAGATGTTAAAGATCATTCACCATGATTAGAAGAATAAATTCCGAGTTTCCAAAGACATTAAACTATTACAGTCCTTATGTGTCTGTGTTTGTTATGTATTAAGTATTCTGAAAAATTAATGTAATGTCCATGTACGTCCAGCTTTGGGTCTCTACAACCCCCAACCCAAACTTGTTCACTTTCACAACATGGACCAAATAACACACCAGATCCTTTGTCGGAAAACTTTCTACAACACAACCCAGCAACTTAAGGATGAAGAATTAACTCAACACCTCCCATCAATTTCACGAAACAAACATCCCCCTAATAAAAAAAGCTGAGACAAACTCAAATTCAGAACATGTCCATCCATTCATGGCCCACACCATTCAAAGAGATCGAACAATTTAAAAACCACACCCAGATCATATAAGACCGCTTGGATAATGGGGGAACAAGATTATCTCTCCCACACAACAAGGATGATCTTATGACAATGACAAGAATTGAACAAGGAAATTTTGGATATTTACATTCCAAAGATGAAAAAATTATCCGAACCGAGGTTCCACACACCCTCGGAAACTCATGATTGTGCACGAGCTTCACCTTGAGACCTGTGGCTGGGGCCTTGATGGCCGAAGCATCTCCTGCCTAACAGTCATGCATTTTTATGTTTTATTCTCTAACTCCTTTTTCTCGTTGACTCAAACAACCACGATGGTCGTTAATTTTCAAATGGATGCAACACGATGACATAGAATGTCCGGACTGGACATACTGGTGGAACACAAGAGAGTGGTCCGATGAACAAGGAGTTTGTATCGACGAGGATTGTTTCTTGGAGATAGGTTCCATCGGCCCACAATCCTTTCCAGATGGGGAACCCTTGTGGATGTCTAACACCATTAATCACACATAAAACTATAATGGTGATGGGACATTCCAACTTTACTATTGCAAAACTGAACCCTCAAATAACTCTGAGATAGTATGAACCATAACTACCCCGGGAGTTCCCAAAAACCCGAAGACACGCTATCTTTCCAAACTATACAACTACCTCTAAAAGAATTCGATTACCTTGAAAAGAAAGTAACACAGAAAAGGAACTGAAAACTGAGCATAACTCATTAACAACTTTTGGTGGCTTTCTGGGCGGCATACTCATGACAACACGAAAACACCATCGAAACCGGCATCAAGCCAAAACTCAATCAAAGAAACAACACAAGCCAAGGGAAATAGGCCCATAAACCAAAAAATATATAACAGAAGGAGAAATCATTTTTCCAAATCCATTATTTCTTTAAAATATTAAAAAAACTCACCTATGGAACCTTATGAACCGTCACATGTGCGTTTATTCAATCCCGCTCGCATCACCTGCGAACAAGTCCCCCCACGCACTTCCATACATACCCACACATGTGTGACCCTCCATAATGAGTGCCAAGGTTCAAACACTACTTTTCCTTACCAATTCCAAACATATACCATGTTTTTCCAAACCAATACACCTTCTCTTTAAAAACCCACTTTAGTAATTTCAAAAACAATTTTGAAGAAACACCTTTCAATTTCAAAACTAGTTTCACTTTTAATGCACACTCAAACTAACCGAGATTAAAACAAAACACAAGAAAAAATAACCCACTGGATTGAGGAACTAGTGCACAGGTCTGACCTAAAAACATGGTGCTGAGACATGCCCCAAGTAAGGCATAATAGTAAGAGGACCTTAAACCGGGCACTTGGACTCCACATGGGTCACCACCCCATGTGAGGCTACAAAGTTAACCGATTCACCTCCATTTTCATCCCTAAATCAAAAAAGATCACGACAACAGATTCAAATATCGAACTGACCCTGGTAACTCAGGTCTCATCACAAGCGGTGCTGATCAGGCACCAACCTGTAACCTACCTCCGGAGCCCCGACAATCCTAATCTTCTTCTACCAAACAACCCAAATAACATGGGCCTCCATTGATAACTTTTTTTCATGATCCAACCCAGGTCAACCCTAAACCAGTCACCCGAGCCGTCCCGCGGCATGGCCCGAGGGGCGTTTCCGATCCCCACGGGCTAGAAACTAGTTTCGGGCATCAAACTAAACAAGTGGGAATGATTTGACCCATAAAAGGAAGACAAATAAAATAAAAAAGACTAAACAAATAGAAATAAAACTAGAAGTGGCAAGAAAACAAGACTGCACATACCTCCATGTGACCTCTTTCTCACCTCCAACAACTAATAGTCTGCCTCGCACGGGCAGACGAAACAAGAACCTAAACCAAACAGCTGAACATTCATTTGAAAAGGTAAGATAGGCGTGAGAATTAAAATTCTCAGTAGAAATGCCAAAAGTGAACCACAGAATCCATGAATTTTCCAATTCCAAAACAGTCCAATAACACTCGTTTGAACTATAGTTATAAAAATAATGTTTTCATATTACACTACATTTTGAAAAATAACATTCACAAATCCATTTCCCTTATAATTCAAAAATAAGGAAAATGGTACAAAATATGGGTTCACACAAATGTTTTCAAAACATATACTTTGAAGTTAATTTTTAAAACCAACCATATACAAAAAACTATTCCAAGAAACACCAAAACCATGTTCAAGGCTATGAATCCACACACAACAAGGGAAATGGTACTAATGGCGCTCGTATAAAAGGACCACAAAAATCCTAAGAACTTAGAGGAAGACCATAACGTACTATACATGTGACTCATCATGAAGGCATGCCTACTCTCGATGACATCATAATTATCTAACACCGTACAATCTATCTACCCGGCTTGGTCGAGGGGCCCAATCCCATATCAATAATAATAACAAAACTTCCCCCCTGCTATGGGCCACTAGCCAGTCCATAATCTAAACTAGTGCAGCAGTCGTTCTCAGTAAACCCCCTTGCTATGATAATTGTTCGTGCTATATTCAAAAAGAGGTGTGCCACACATTCAAATAACAAGACATATATATATAATCAAGAACATGAAACAATCTGACACCACCACGACCTCCTCAAGGTTAGTGTCTTATTGTTGGACGTGTTTTTCCTTCCACTCTTTTATCTATCTTGTGTTGATCTATTTTATTTCTGGTACCTTTTTTATTTGGAGAAATTGTTCCCAATTTCTCTCTGTTGATGCCCTGGTTCTTGTCGCCAGCCTGGGAGGATCGGGAATGCCTCTCGGGCCATGTCGCAGACCGGCTCAGGTGACCGGTTCAGGGTCAACCCGGGTTAGTTTATGGCATTTATTGGATGAAGCATATACCACGAAAGATGAGAAACATGGAACACATCATGCATCCAGAATAAAATGGATGATGGACCCAATGTTAGGACCCTGTACCCACTCATCTAGTGATATCAAAGGGTCACAAAAAACATGATTCTAGATCTTCCTACTTTCTTAGAATCCTCTTAAACTTTCAAGGAGTCACTCAAAATGAAAACCTGATCACCAATAAAAAACTCCAAATATCTCCTATTATGGTAAATATATGATAGTTTTCAATTATTTGTAGTGATCAACCACATATATATCATCTTTAGTCTATTAAAGGCATATTTAACCAAAATAGTCCACATAACTACTTCCCCACCCACCTCATGCCATCAAGGTGATGAACTAAATGAACTCCCATAAATATTATATTAAGGTGCTAAGGATAGGTGATCATACCATGATATAAAAAAGTATAGAATGAAATATCAAAGAATTTATTCCAATATATGTATTGTTTTATCAGATTATCCCTCATTTTGAGGATGGTATGCCATTCTCAATCTCACATGAGTCCCTAGTGATTTTTGAAACCCTTTTTAAAAACAGGATGTAAAGCGTGCGTCTCTATTCAAAATAATTATCAAGGTAACTCCATATAGGTGTATGATCTATCGAACATATATATTTCTTAGTTCTGTTACTAAGTGAGTCTCTCATCAGTCTCTCAATACTAGAAGCACTGACTACTAATCTCTAATATACATGGGTTTCATGTCATCATTTAACGATGTATCATGGAATGTTAAGTTAGGGAAACATAACTCTACTGGTATATTATGTCTTGACACATCTTAGAAATATAATGAAAAAACATGTATTAAATATGGAATAATGTCAAAAAGATGTGTTAAAGACCATACCATGTATAGTAACAAGTTCCTCATCACCATCTATTAGAGCATGATCCACTGCATAGACATAGCATGTCTCAGCTCCATGACCATGTCTGATACTCTCTTGAGTCACCATAATCTAGGAAGTCTACATCCTCTATTGTGGTCCTCCAATCCCATCTTGACCTAACCTTATGGAACTCATTTGGTTGGCCTTTGAGAAAAAGCATCTAAGGTGACCATCCTATCTACACTTGTGTAGATCTATCGATGTATTTTTGAAACTAATGCTATAAGACAGCTTTAGCCCACAATTTTAGAACTTATCTCCCAAAGAGGGTACATGATACATTCTACTCTAACCCAACTATTTTCCACTATACTACTCCTAGTTCTCCTTTATCTTCTTACGACCATAATGAACTCTTATAGTAGAAAGGGAAAATTAAGTCACTGGCCCACCGTGAGCAAGAAGTAAGCCCACTATGTCATCCTTTTCTGGACCCTTATTAACGGTTAGGTATGTATAAAGAAGCTTTGAGTTTGACATCATGTCAAAGCCTCTAACCTAGTTTTTAAACTCCAGTTTAGGGACTTTGTCAAACTCTGAATACTTTTGTGCCTCGTTTCTAGAAAAAAGTAGAAATGTGAATCAACTCCATAAAACACATAGAGTATGAAAATATAGTCATATAACCTTTTCAAAACTCTAAAAACTACTAGGCATGCTCCTATATCATCGTGTACATATAGTACTATTTATGGCCATCCAATTAAGACCCTCTCATCTCCTAATCTTACTCATGTTAGTCCAACATCTCATGGTAGTTCATTTAAAAATGAAGGTTTCCAAAATAAATCATCCTTCCTTAAGAATCTAGACTAGTCTAAATATAATCTCATTGAAGTCCATAAAATCCTCTAAATCATATAGTCCACTTGTACCTTGGAATACTATAGGATGATGAAGCTGAAAATCACAAGCATGGTCTGTAATAGTCCAATGAGTGACTCCTCCCTAAATAGGCACTACCCAAAAGTGTCATGGATGAATGAGATCTATATCCTGGATCATCTAAAGCAGTATAGGAGCACGGTGGGAAGTTATAGTGACCCTATACATTTACACATATTATTAAATGATTTTAAGTATAATTAACCATCAAATTACAATCCAAGGATCGTAAATTCTATTTTCTTTTGATGATTGGGTATATAAAAATAAAAACTGGAAATAAAATAAAACAAATTTATTTTAATTATCCATAAAGATATCCTATATTCCATTAAACTCATATATATTCATAGGAAAACATAGGGAATACATGACTAAAAGGGATGATCTAAAAATCTGAGTAATGGTATAAACATAGAAATAATTAAAAGTACATGGGTTAGAAGGCATAACATGATGACATAAAAAGGAATGGATCATGAATAAACATAAGTAACCATACAATGTAGAGCATGGGGACATGTAATCGCGACATCATACAAATGTGTCAACAACACACAACATGACATAAGCATTATTCAAGGCTAACTACCAAGATCATTACACATGGAGGAAAACGTACCATAAAGGAATCAAGTTTACTCTCTATCCCAACATGACATCTCAAGAGACTGAACATTACCCAATGAATGTGAGCACTATCTGGGAATGCCCATCATAAAATTTTCATGAATATATGTCCCATAAGAAAAATCAATCATAAGTTTTTCCCTTGGAAATAATTGGGTATCATAATCATGTCATACAACATAACATAATGGAATATAATAAAGGTGTCCATGAAAGAATTGATATAAAATTAAATGGGAGTTAATGAGGTAAAATAGGAATATATAATGATAAATTATGTCAAACATAAGTGAAAACATCTAAAAAGAGTGTTTAAGAGACATTTTAAATGAAACATTTTAGTGTGGTTTAACGAAAATCTTATATATATATTGAAGAGAAAAAAGAATATTTGTTTTCATTAAATAATAAATAAACCAATATATATTTTCATAATTAAATGAGTGATTTTATTAAAAAAATGGTGGCTTAAAATATATTACATTTTGCACTTAAAAATGGGTAAGAAATAAGAAAGTTCCCTTAGTTGGGTTTGCATATCAGGAATATTTTAGAAGGAAACCTTTTTAAAACATGAATTTAAACATCAAAGAAAGAAGAATTGGGATAGAAAAATATGTTTGGAACATACATATTGAACAAAGGATGAGTGTATAAGAATATTTAATAATTATATTGTGGTAAATAGAGATTAAGTGTAACCTGAAGAAAAAAATGGAGGTTCAGAAAGAATCCCATACCTTATGTGTGAAAGTATTCTCCACTTGATGTTAATATCATGAATAATAAAATTAAATCCATTAATTAATTTATTAAGAACTTTTTCTTCATGTATTTGATTTATTTTATTTTTATTAAGTTCATTTGTGGACTTTTTTGAGTTATTAGAAACTATTGTATCATTCGAGAGCATTCGTTTCCTTGGTTTTGTAGATTGGTTCACTTGAATAAATGTATAAAAGATCAGGTAAAAAGAGAATTAATATCTAGAATTCAATTTATATATTATTAATGAAAATATATAATATTAAATGGTAATTTACATCATTTTTTATTTGGGGTGAGGATGAATCATTAGATAAGATGTTAGTGATAATCTGTTAGATTACTTTGGCGGTTTTTGATCATCACAAACTAGTTAGGTTTCATCATTCATTATTGTTAATAAAAGTTAGTTTTAGAGCATATAAAGGGTTATAAAATTAATTTTACAATATTTAAAATCAATTATAATGGTTTTATGTCCATCCCTTAAGTTTTTAATGTAAAATGAAATGTTTTCATCCTTGAAGGTGATAAATCAACACCTTGTCGATGATATTTTCATTTTTAGAAAAAATGATGAGGAGATGAGAATTGATGGTCAGTTTTACATTAACATAATAAAAATATAGTATATATATAATATAATATATTTATCATCCATGTTTTCATAGAGGATGTGAGGATAGTATAATAAATGAAAATAATGTGAAAATAAAATAAAGAAAGCGAATGAGGATTTTAAATCTTGATTTCTACTCCTTGAGAACCTCCTTAGGGAAATTGGTTTTGGTCTTTTGTTGAGAATAGAAGCTCATGGAAATGGAAAATACACTTGATAATAGTATTGAGAAGAATTTATAAAACCATCAAGGATTAATTTTTGTGAGGAGAAGAGGTGGCAAGGGGTTGGTATTTATAGTGGAAGAGAAGGGTGTTTTTTGTTTATTTGTTTTTGTTTGTTTGTTATTTTGGATAAAGACTATGAATAATGTGGATTATTGTGAATAAAATATAATAACTAGTTCATGTGATTTTAAAAACATGGTTCTTACATCAGCAAAAAATCATCCATTACTCAATAATTCATGAATTTAGCTTATATCGTAAATTACTATATTGCACTATTTACCAAATATTCAACTATTTAAGAAGAATATGAAAAATTAATCATAAACAATTTAAAAAATTTATAATTTAAAAATGAACTCCATTTTATGAAAATAATTTTCTAAATATGACAAATTTAATTTTTTTATTAAAATCTTCATTTATTCAAAAGATACCAACTTTAAAATTATAACTAATTTTATAACACTTTGAAAAACTAATCAAGATCTCGTAAAATTATCTTATAATTATAAGAAAATAATATTAATTTATGAATATATTTTTTAAAATATATTTTATTTAAAGTTATTATATTAATTATGAAATTTTAAATAAACATTTATTTTTCAGAAAAATACCAAAACTCAATTTATCCTTTTCAAAATATTTATTCTCTAATAATATGATATAATTATATCATATATTAATTTATAAGACACCAAAATTTATTTATACTTTCATGGGTGAAGTTACTATTCTATTGACCGATTTACTATTCCTAAGGTTTATATTACTATTCCAAAGTTCAAGTTTCTATTCCATTGGTATAAGTTGTTTAATTTCTAGAAATACCTCTTATTTAAATAATTCATCATTTATAAAGTTTATATTGTGTCATCTATGTGATTTTATGTGATTTATACTATAGGAAATAATTATAAGAAGGTAATTTACATTGATAAAATTTCGGGTCGTTAAATTCTTCCCCCTTATGAAATTTCACCCTTGATGTGTCATTTTACATTCTATATTTAAAATGGGAGAGGGAACTTCTCCTTCATCACTTCCTACAATTCCTAAGTTTCCTCTTTATATTTACGGTTTCACTATAGTACTTTGACCAGATGAGTAGTCTTATTGCATAGAACATTATCTCTACGGTTTAAGATCTTCACTGGATGCTCCTCATAAGAGAGATCATTTTACAATTGTACCAGCTATGGATTCAATACCAATGATATATATCATATATACTTCTTTAAGAGGTATATATGGAATACATCATGTACTTGAGACATGGTTAGTGGAAGTACCAGTCGATTGGGAAAAACTCTGAAACAACCAAGAATCTCATAGGGGATGATGTAAAAGGGACTTAGATTTCTATTCTTCCAAAATCACAAGATCCTTTTCCATGGAGATATATAGAAGAATACTATGTATCCAACATCAAAATCTCGGTCTCATCAATAATTGTCAGCATGGTTATTATTTAGAATTTGGGACACCTTGATGTTTTACTGAATGTTTTTTTTCCTTTTCCATCATTTATTCAACTATTTTAGGTCCTAGTAGATAATGTTCACCGACTTCATCCCAACATTCCAGTGTTCTACATAATTTCTCATAAAGGGCTTTATATGGATCCATTTGGATACTCAAGTTGGAAATGTTGTTGTAAGATAAATTACTGGAGGAAGATGTCAGTCCCATCCACCTTTGAAGTCCATAAAACATTCTCTCATAATATATTCTAGTTTCATAATAATACATTTAGATTGGATATCAGTTTGAGGATGATAAGTAGAGCTGAAGTTCAGCATAGTGTTTAGATGTTTTTTTAGACTTTTCCAGAACATGAAGGTGAATCTTGGATCTAGATCAGATACAATCAATAGTGGTACTCCATAAAACCTTACCACTTCTTTAATGTATATCTATACAAGTTTACCCAGTGATAATTCGTATATAATTATAATATAGTGACCTATATTTGTCAAATAATCCACAAAAACACATATATCATTGTTTCCCATGCATGTCTTCAAAATTTCGATGACAAAGTCTATGGTGATGTTTTCTCATTTCCATGTTGTTATGGGTAATGGTTGCATAATACCCTTAGAATTTTTTTCTTCCAGGCATCACTTGCTGACATACTAGGCACTTTTATGTATATCCACTGATCTCATTTTTCATATTGTCCCACTAATAGTGCTCTTGGAGATTTCGATACATATTTGTGCTCCCTAGGTGAGTAGAGAAGGTTGAGTTTTGCACATCATTAAAAAACTCATTCTTTATCTCCATATTGGATAGTACACATAGTCCTGAACCAAATATAAAAACTCCATCCTCATTAATTTTTAACTTAGAGGATATCCCCTTTCTCATGGATTCCACATTCTTTTGAATTTACACATCATTTATTTGATCATCCATTATTTTCTCCATGATGGATGGTTGAGAAAATATCTGAGAAATGAATGATTATTTTCCTTCCTTAAAAATTCGCATGTACTTCCTTTGTAGTTCTAAGAAGAACAGATCCTTCTCAATTATGATCATTGATAAAGATGCATGATACTTTCTACTTAGATCATCTAACACTTTATTCTTTTTTCTAGGATGATAGTGGATTGATAAATAGTAATCCATGATGGGATATAACCATATTCTCTTTCACTTACTAAGCTCATTCTAGGTGAATATATATTTGATGATCTTATGATCAATATAGATTTCACCCTTCTCCCCATAGAGATAACCCCACAATATTTTCAATGCAAATATCACAATTGGAAACTCCAAATCATCTGTGGGATAATTTGGATAATGAATTTTCAAATTCCATGGGGAATAGGATATCAATTTATCATTTTGAATTAGTACACAGACCAAGACCATTTTTGATGCATTTCTATATACCGTAAATATTTCCCCACTTGTCAGACGTGTGAGTGTTTTCATGATGATAATACTATTTTTAACTCTTTGAAGCGGTATTCACATTCACTATTCTAGACAAATTTTTCTCCCATATGATTCATCTTAGGTTGTGGGTTTTAAAATCATGAGAAGTTCTTAAAAAATCATCAATAATACCTATATAGACCAAGGCAACTTTGAATGTACATTACAGATGTTGGCCTGAGCCACTCTTCAATTGCCTTTTCCTTAGAAGGGTCTATAGATATTCCTTTTCTAGTGACAATATGACCCAAGAATAATTCTTACTCTATTAATTACTCACATTTACTATACTTTTCATAAATATTATCCCTTATCAATGTATTTATCATAGTATTCAAATGTTCCTCATGTTTCTCGTTACTCTAGGTGTATATCAGAATATCATCTTTAAAGACTACCATAAAATTCTTGAGGTAATCTCTAAAGACATTAGTAATTATGTTCAGTAATATTGATGGTGAATTAGTGAGTCTGAAAGGAATCAATAGGAACTCATAGTGTTTGTACCTTATTCAAAAATGTAGTCTTAGGAATATCTTCCTTACTCACCTTTAGTTAGTGATATACCGACTGAAGGTCCACCATAGAGAAATACGAGGCCCCATATAGTTGATTGAAAAAGTCATCTATCTATGGAAGGGGATACTTTTTTTATCTGGATTTTATTGAGATACTGATAATCAATTCATAGGTGAATTTATCCATCCTTCTCCTTGAAAAATAGGACTAGTGCACCCCATAGTGAAGCACTTAGGAAAATAAAACCCTTGTCCAGGTTCTCTTATAACAACTTCCTTAGTTGTTCCAATTCAATGGTGTCTATTATATAAGGTTTCTTTGATTTAGGAAGATAGATAAGAATGATTTCAATTTATAACTCAACCTATTGGTAATGTGAAAAGTGCAGTAATTCTTTAGGGATAACATTAGTGTAGTACCTCACAATAGGCATGTCTTCGAGCATGATTCTCTCATTTGTATTAATCATTTGATCTAGATATTATTTCTTATAAAGAAATAACATCCACACGTGAGATGATGATTATGTAGGAGATTCATCCTATTCCTTACACTTGAACAAAATTGGAGGATGCCAAAGTTTTTGAAGAGTAATCTCTCTTTCCCGACAGTTAATATTGTCATTGTATAAAGATAGACAATCAGTGCCCGACATAGAATCAAACTCCACCAAAGAAAGTAAGATAATATTTTCTGTGATGCTCAGTCCATAAAAATTAACTGAGGAGGAGTTATATACTTTGGATACAATAATTTTACCATTTTATATTCTCATAGAGTACTCAAACTCTATATTTTAAGGTGGTGTTTGAATATTTATACTAAACATGAAAGATATAAAAGAGTTTGTAGAAGCAGAATTAGATAGTAACTTCTTTATTCTTGAATGAATAACCATTTTACCTATTACCAAACCATTTTTGGGTTCTACCTCAGTAATAGTGATAAAAAATTCGCTTCCTTATTTCCCATGAGGTTGTTGTTGTGTATTTCCTCCAACAACCCTTGGATTAGGGAAATGGGTTAAATAATTTCCATGTTTCTTATAATTGAAACACTAAAAAATAGGTTGAGTGTTGATATGAACATTCCTTTTTTCTTCTGCATTAGTGGGATTATTTATATCCCTTTGGTAGTTATTATCCATATGTCCCTCTCTTCCACAATTGAAGCATATCTTAGTTCCCTTTAAACATTTTACAAGATGCTTCTTCCCACACTTTTGACACATAGTATGTTGGGTCTTCATTAAATCATGGAATTAATCTATTTATCCACCCATATTACACTCAAATTTTCCTCTTTTCTTCACCAGGACCATGAGAACACCAACATTTTTTATATGAATTTCAACCTTAAGGGAATAATTGACAATATCCTCATAACTATTAAAGTCTCAAATCTCAAACACCTTTCAAAGACTCAGATTTAGTTCACTAAATAAGTGATCCACCTTATATTCAGTGTTCTTGAAAACACTGGTAGCATATCTTGAAAGAATTACGATGTTTTACTTGTACACTCTAATAAAATTTCCTTCCTTTTGCTTCAGTACAAGGAACATCCTTTCTATCTTAATATAGACGTTTTGGGGAAAATATTTATTGAAAAATATTTTCTTCAAATCATAACATTCCTTGGAATCAATTTGTTTGGTGGAATTTGGGTTCTTGATCAGTGTCCACCACTGATTATCTTCTCCATCAAAATTATAGACTGCCATCATAACATTCTGTTCTTATAATCACTTTAGGATAAAGAATATATTCTAAATGGAGTTAATGCATTGTTCTATGATAATGGGATCTCAAGATCCACTAAATAGGAGAGTACTTTTTCACATGAATGATTCAACCACAACTTGTTCTTTCTTAGGAGAAATAAGGATGTCAACATGGTTCAAGTTATTATTCATAACATGATCCAGTTGTGAAAGTAATGTCATAAATTTTTGAGCACCCGTTAAAATCATATTTGGTATATCATTAGGTCAATCATAACATTTCCTATCACATTTATTTTTAGCATGAGTTCTCCTATTTTCAAACATTAACTATGAAAAAATAATGTGAAATTAAGGGGAATGAATACTTATCTAATAATAATATAAAAATAAATCATTGAACATAGAAGGATAAACTTATAAATGAAAAGTATATCTTAACTTGTGATGCCCTGAGTTTAAATCAAGGTTATCCATGGTGATATAATTATCCCCAGGGTTCTTACTAAGGTGATCTAGTCCTAATATACAAAATTAAGTAAACCTTTTTCTAATACCAAGTATAGAGACCCTATCATTTTACACATATTATTACATGATTTTAAGAATAATTAACCATCAAATTACAAGACAAGGGTTGTGAAGTCTATTTAATTTTTATTATTAGGAACATAAGGCTAAAAAAATGGAAATAGAATAAATCATATTTATTTTAATCATCTATAAAGATACCCTCTCTTCCATTGAGCTACTACATTTGCATAGGACAACATGGGGAATAAATGAACAAAAGGGAACATCTAAGAAGACCAGTAAGTGTATAAAAATAAGAATAAATAATTCACATGGGTTAGAAGGCATAAAATGATGACATAAAATGGAATAGATCAAGAATAAACATATATAAGAATAAAATGTAGATCATGAGGAAATGTAATCATGGAATCATATGAACGTTAAAACAACACACAACAATAAATAAGCATGATTCAAAACTTCTACAAATCGTTCCTTTAATAGTGATAGTAAAAACGATTTATTAGTGCTATAGAAGCACTGATAATGTAAGAAATGATAAAGGGCTAGCATTAGCAACACTCCTAAAAAGCACCGATAAAGGCACCCATTAAAATTTCTAATGACGCACTAATAAAAAGGCCTTTATCAATAGTTTTTTATCCCTGATAAAGGGGGTCTTTATTAGCACTTTTTAGCACTATTAAATTCCACCTTTATTAGTTATTTTTAGCACTATTAAAGTCCCCCTTTAACAGCACTAAAAAAGCACAGATAAAGGCCCCTTTGATAAAGGGAATTTTTTTTGTCATTCCCCCTTTTTCCATCACTCCCCATTATTAGTGATTCCCCACCCCTTTATCAGTGCTTTAGATACTACTACCCTCCTTTGTGTTCCCCTGCCTCTAGTGAGTTTCAAACAAAAGACCTCCAACTTATACACCAACCACTTTTCCCCTTCCGCATCCAATTTTATTTTAAATTTTATAAAGTATTTATATATTTATATCTATTTTGTAACATTTTTATCCATATATTTATATATATGTTTATATATATAAAGTAAAATACCTATATAAAATAATACATACAAACATACATATATCATATATATATATATGTGCATCTATACATATAATTATATATGTTTATATTTATTTATAAATATTAATATTTATTTACATATATTAGATTATATAGATTAATATATATCAGTTTGTTAATACACAAATACAAATATATTTATATATATATATATAAACATTGTATATATATTAATCGTATAGTTATATAAAAATTCATATATTTTTATTTTAAATAAAATGGAAATTATTTTTTACTTAGATATGGTTTATATATATTGAGAAATATATTTTATATTTAAATATTTTTAATTATTTATTTAAAAAATTAAATTTTTATGTTTGAATATATAAAAAATATGTATATATTATTATATATTTGATTATAAATAAATAAAAATTGTAGAAAATGATAGAATTTAAAATCCATAGTTTTAATATGAATGTAATACTTGGGAATAAATTCAATCCACACTAAAAATGGGAAAATAGACCTCCTTAAATGAGGCTAAAAATCTATCAAATGTTAAAAAATTGGGGTACCCCACCTAAAAAGTCAGTTTTAGAGGCCTTATGGGACTTTTTTGGCCTCAAAAAATTTTGATAGAGGTTTAACTCTATCTCCAGGGGCATATATATCATCATAGGATTTGATTAGATACGTGGTAGAGCCCAAATAGATACCCATTTCAAAAGTTATGGTCGTTGGAAGCTTGAGTTATGTTTACAACTTAATTTAGTTATTTTATTATTTTTTGATTCTTTTTTGCCTTCAAATTTTTATTAAATGACTATTACTCAATATTAATTTGAAAATTATCAATTAAATATATTTCATTAATTATTTTATAAGCCTTTTTCACTAAATATTTTATATATTATGTGTAAATGTCTATTTAAAGTTATCTAAAACATATTTAAAAAATTTACATTATATTTATACCGATATAAATATATTTATAAATTATTATTATTGAAATATTTTTTTAAATATACACTTTATCAGTGATATTAAAAATTCACTGATGGGGGGGGAGTCATTATTAGCGCTTCTAAAAAAGCATTGATAAAGACCCCATGTTTATCAACACTTTTTTACAAGCGCTGATAAATCCCCCACCCCTTTATCAGTTCCTTTTTAAAAGTGATATTAAAGGCTCATTTTTATCAGTGTTGTTTTACAAAAACTGATAAAGGGGGGTCTTTATCAATGCTTTCTTACAAGCACTGATAAAGGGACCCCTTTAACAACACTTTTTTAGCGTTGTTAAAGACCCCTTTTAACAGTGCTAAAAAAGTGATGTTAACAAGCCCTTTTAATATAAATGTTTCTAGCACTGATAAAGGGGTTTTTAAAAGAACTTTTATCTAGTAATATTAAGACCATAACGCTAGATAAACCCATTTTGGTAGTAGTGCAAGGCTAACTTCCAATACTATTGCACATGGAGGACGATGTCCCATAAAGCAATCAGGTTCCCTCCCTATACCAACATGAATTATCATGAGACTAAAAATTACCCAATTATTTGGAGCAATATTTGGATTCACCCATCTCAACATGTCAATGAATACATGTTCCACAATAAGAATCGAGCATAAGGGTTACCCATGGAAATAATAGGGTGTCATAATCATGTTATAAGGAATAAAAATTGGGATATCATAATGGTGTCCATGAAAGAATGGATTTAAATATTACATTGAAATTCATAAGGTAAAATAGGAATATATCATGATAATTTATGTCAAACTGAATTGAAAACATGTACAAAGAGTGTTTAAGATACATTATAAATAAAACATTTTTGTGTGTTTTAAGGAAAATATTAAAGATCATTTACAGCGAAAAAGATATATATATATTTTCATAAAAAAAAATAAAACAAGATAATTTTTCATGATTAATTGAGTGATTTTAGAAAAATAATATTGTCTTAAAATAGATTATGGATTGCACTTAAAATGGGTAATGAATCTGGAAGTTCCCTTTAATCGGGCTTACTTATCGGGAATATTTGAGAAGAGAACCTTTTAAAAATATGTATTTCTCCATCAAAGAAAGAAGAGTTAGAATATTAACATAAATTTAGAACATACATACATAAAGTAGTAATATTAAATAATAATATTTAAGAGTTAAATTAGGGTTAAGAGAGAGTAAGCATAACTTGAAGAAAAAATGGTGGTTCAGAATGAATCCCTTACCTTATGTCTGAAAGTGTTTTAACATGATCTTAATGTTGGGTATAATAAAATTAAATCCATTAATAAATTAATTAACAACTTTTTATACTTTTATTTTATTTATTATAATTTTATTATGTTCATTTATGGCCTTTATTATGAGTTATAAGATACAATTTCATCATTCGGGAGTGTTTGTTTTCTTGGATTCCATGACTGGTTCAATTGAATAAATGCATAAAAGATCATATGAAACATAAATATATATCCATAATTGAAGTTACATGTTATTATTGAAAATATATATAATTAAATGGATATGTATTTCTTTTGGTTATTTGGGGTGAGGATGAATCAATATAT
Source organism: Viscum album (assembly GCA_963277665.1). NCBI lineage: Eukaryota > Viridiplantae > Streptophyta > Magnoliopsida > Santalales > Viscaceae > Viscum > Viscum album. The sequence continues at coordinate 785,191,071 of OY728128.1, read as the reverse complement.
AAGATTTTAGTGATAGTCGTTCAGATTAATTTGGATGGTTTTCATCATCACAAACTAGTTTTGTTTCGTCATTAATTATTGTTTATAAATGTTATTTTCAGAAAATAGAATGGTTATAAAATATATTTTACAAAATTTACCAACCATTATGATGGTTTTATGTCCAACCTTGATGGTAGTAAAAGAAAATGAAAACTTTTCATCCTCGAAGGTGACAAATCAATACATCACGAATGATATTTTCAGTTTTAGAATAAAATGAATTAGAGAAGAGAATTGATGGTGGATTTTAGAATAAAATAATAAAATTACAGTATATATAAGATACTGGAGTTATATTATATGTTTTTATAGAGTGGGTTAGGAGAGTATAAAAAAATAATAGAATGTTAAAATAAAATAAAGAATGCAAAAGAGGATTTTACCCCTTGAATTCTTCTCCTTGAGAACCTCCTTAGGAAATTTTTTTTTGGTATTTTGTTAACACTAGAACCTCATGAACGTGGGTAAGATAATAGGAAAGAGAATTAGGTATAAATTTTAGAATATTAAAGGCTTAAGAGTTTTGAGGATAAGAGGTGATGAGGGGTGGTATTTATAGTCAATGAGAGGGGTTTTTTTTATTTTATGCATTTGTTTTTTATTTTGGATAAAGACTATGAAATGTGTGGATTATTATGACTAAGTATAGTTACTAATTTAAGTGATTTTTAACCAATGATTATTACATCCCCCAATCATCCATAATTCAATAATTCATATATTTAGATTATACTATAAATTACCTTAATTCATTATTCACTAAAAAATTCAACTATTTTAGAAAAACCCAAAAAATTCACCCTAATAAATTTTCAATGTATATAATTAAAAAATGAACTCCATTTTATGAAAATAATTTTATAAATATGATAAATTCAATTTCTAATTAAAAGACTCATTTTTTTGAAAAATACCAATTCTATAATTATAATGGATTTTATAACACTTTGAACCTTTAAAAGGGGGATTATTCATAATAAGATAAAAAGAAGGCCTTGTGGCCATTCAGGCAAGGTCTCATAAAATTATATTATAAAAATATGAAAAAAATAATAATTTATGAATCTATTTCATTAATTTATATTTTTCACTAAATCATTTTATTAATTATTAAATAGTAAATAAAGATCTAGGTTTCACAAAAAATACCAAGGATTAATTTATTCCTTTAAAAACATTTATTTTCTTATACTATCATATAATTATATCATATTTTCACTTATAGGATAGTTAAATTTTATTTATACTTTCATGGATGAGGCTACTATTCTATTGGTTGGTTTACTATTCATAAGTTTTATATTACTAGTCCATGTTCATGTTACTCTTCCATTGTCATAGGTTTCTAAATTTCTAGAAATACCTCTTATTTCATTTATTCTTCATCTATAATGTTTATATTGCATAATATATGTGATTTTATGTTATTTCTACTATATGGGATTTTCATAAGAGGGAAATTTCTATTGATAAAATTTTGGTTCATTACAGAAGAATCCTCTAACACCACAGGTGGTGGCACACAGATATCCCAGGCTGCATTAGCTGGAGGTCCTATCAAACATCTCAGAGGTGTCATGTAAACATCATGAAGTGAATTAGGAATATTACAAGTCCTAACCAGTCCATGGGATCACACATGCTTTTCCTACGAGTATACCAGCATCCCAAGGTATACCCCTCTTAATAGTAAACCTGGTCCTCGTCATTGTACATTAGTCACAATCATCATTTTTATAAACTAACATAATTACATTCTCAATTAAATTTATTAATTACTACAAGGATATATCACAATGGCATGAAAACACGGATATATCACATAAAAAAGAAACTATCCTAAATAGATATCATGAATTAAGGCATTATATTAAAGAACTACTTTGCCACATGAAAACATGTGTATATATATACAGAATTTAAAACTATGTTCCAAGTCATGATGCATATTCATACTCAAAATGATATATCAAAATCATGTACAACACCTAAGGTGAATTATACTAATAGTAATATCAAAACATAATTTACAATTCTTGGTCACTCATTGGTCCACTATACAGTGCTAGACAAGAATTGAAATAGTTCTTCTTCCCGTGTTCCTACCATCCTAACCTCTATATACCCTATCCCAAATAAGGTCAATAGAAATGAAAAGTTAGTAAATTTATTTTTTTGATACCATTTTGTAACATCCCGACCCGAACCACTAGGTCCGAGCTTGAAGGTCATATGACCACATGTGCACCTCCCCATACGCAAGATGCTGCCAAATTGTAGTGAGAGTCTAAATACGAAAGTGGGGATACTATAACCTCTGTGTCATGTAATCGAGTTGGAAAATAAAGAAAAATAATAATAAAATCAATAAATAATAAGAGTAAAATGTTGAAATTGAATAAGTTACATAGATGTATGAATATATGCCAAAGTGGTAAGCCTCTCCAGAGTATAAGTAGCAGGTAAATTGTAACGACCCAATCTTTTTGAGTAGTATATTAACTTACTCTTATTGATTTATTAAGATGTTAATGGTTAATGCAGAAAGAGGAGTTGATGGCTTCATCCAGTAGACTCAACCCTTACGAAGCCCACTTATCAGAGCTTGGGAAGGAGGTAGCATCTGTGGGCTTCGCTTTGGACCAAGCCCAAGCCGAGCTCCAGCGTGTCAAGCTTGAACGAAAACGCCTGCAGGAGAAGTTCAAGTTAGTGGAGATTGCTACTAGGGCAATGTTATCTGAGACTCCCTCAGATTCTCTCACCATAGCACACCTTACACTTAGGTCTTATGCCAGTGTTATAAGGGGCTATGTGATGAGACCCTAGTTTCCTTGTGTAATCCTTTCGGGTGAATAAATTGAGATTTCTTCCTTTAGTGATGTTTGTGAAATTTCAAATGTCTAGATAATTTTATAATGTATTTTATTGATGAATTTTGAAAATGGGATATTTTGAAATATTTATGTAAACCCTAAATAACTAATGATGTGTAATGATTTTCAAAAAATGGTCTTCTACAAAAGTGTTCAGTAAGGAATTTGGAGTCTAATAAGATCAACTTAATTTTTGATGAATAGTAAATTATGAATAGTGATTTTACGCTTAGGATTAGTAATGTGACCAAATGGATTAGTAATTTTCACTCAAAGAATGTTTTAATATAATCTAGGCACCTTGATTAAGTAATGTGATTCAATAAAATGGGTAAATAACGGTTTCATAAATTATTATTCAAGTATTAGTTTTTTCGGATGAATAGTGTTTTTTAATTAAAAATTTAATTAAAAATAATTAGAAAATTATTTTTATAAAAATGACTTTATTTTTGAACTCAGAGCATCGATATTATGTTATGGTAATTTTTGGGGATTTTTCTAAAAAAATAAATTTTTGGTGAATAGTGTATTTATTTAAAAATAAAATTAAAAATATTTAGAAAATTATTTTTATAAAATGGAGTTCATTTTTGAAATCATAGCATTGATATTTGGTTAAGGTGAAATTTTGGGATTATTCTGAGAAAGTTGAATTTTCGGTGAATAGTGAAAGTATAGTTTTTAAGTTACGGGTGTTTAATGACATCATTAAATGATGTATTAAGTATATATTCAATATGGTCGAATTATGAATAGTAAGATAAGGTGTGAGGTGTCCCAAGTGGCCAATACCATGGGCAAATACCGTGGGCAAGCCCATGGTTTTGCCAAAACCACTAGTGAGGTGTCCCTTGGCCTTTAATGCTTTGTCCCCTCACTTTCCCTATAAATACCCACCCTTTCCTCCTTTAGTTTTCACTCCCAACTCTCCCCCATCGAAGTTCTGGTCTTCTTACCTTCCAAGGAGTCCTCCCAAGGTGCCCCCAAGCCCTCAAGGTCCAATCCTTTGAGTTTCAAGAGTCACGTTTTAAGGTAAGGGATCCGACCCCTCTCTTTCTTTTCATGTAATCTCTTTTATGACATTCCTATTATGCTCCATGTTTTTCTGTGAGAGGATGTTCTTTATATTCCTCTTACTGCCCTTTCATTTTTATATGATGAGAGATCCCCTCTTACTCTCATCATTTCGTTTTATGAAAGTTTAAGTGACGCCGTTAGGCTGCCGAATTTTTAAGGGATTCTTTCCCCCTTCTCATTTTTCAAGTTCGATTTTCATGTCAAGTATTTCAAGTTCCTTTTTATTATGTTGGGGTATGATCTCTATATCTATCATACTGATCTCTTATGATCATATGATGAGGGACCCTATTTGATCTTGTCAAATCATTTTCTTTTGAAGTTAAGTGACGCCGTAAGGCTGCCGAATTTTCATAAGAGGAATCTAATCTTTTTTCTTCCATGTTTTTCATTTCAAATGGTATGTCCCTAAAATTTCATTACCATGTCCCTATGTCCTTCTTATTCATTCACCCTACTGTTTTATGGATCATTTATGAGTGGGTGACCCATGTCCCCTCTCATTTCAATGTTTTCTAAAACCCCGAAACTTAGCCGTTATGCTGCAGAATTTTCCCCTCAAAATGCCTCTCTCTTTTCTCAAAAATTATTTTATGTTATAAAGTGAATACTCAAAGATCATATTTCTACAAGGGTATTCACATATATATCAAAATGTTCCATTTTAAATTATGGTATTTACATACATGAGACCCGCTTTCCCTTTCCGTGGGTTTAAAGTGCCGTAAAGATCATGTCTTTAAAGCAGTTTTTAAAACGTTATGATTATGAAATGAAACCCATTTATTTTATGCTATATGGGTTATTTATGAAATGTTTGATGATGATATATGTGGCTCACATGATAATAAAGGAAAATTTAAGGGTGCGCCCTGATAGCGCTCCAATGCATTGGGTAATGATGTAACCACTAGAGATTACAATTTTCATGATACCTTGGTGAATAACCTTGGTAATTTTCAAATGACACCTTGGGGATGGACCTTGGTGATATGTTCATGATTGTCTATGTTAAATGATGTAGCCACATCTTCAAGTTATGAAAAATGTTATTTTTATTATGAAATGCCTCATGATTTCTTTCTCATGCCTTAAAGTTCTTTTCATGTCCTTATTGAAGTATCTCAAGTTCACATGTAAAATGTTCCTCTTGTTTCCCTTACTGGGCCTTCTGCTCACCCTTTCTTTTGATGTATGTCCCCAGGTTATGAGATGCATAATGAACATAGGATGAACTAAAGGAGAAGCCTTTCAAGTGTTTAAGAAGAATGTTTTTATGTTTTTTTTTGTATTATGATCCTTGTTTCCAAGACACTAAACCTTAACGATCCTTATTTCTGTGTAATGTAATGAAAGTTTATGTTATAAAATGGCGGGATGCTATAGTTGGTATCAAAGGATAGTTTAGTTATTTGTGGAAATTAGGATATAAAAACTTTAGGAAGAACCCTATAGAAAAGTTTAAATATAGGAAAACTTCCTGGTATTTTGGTAAGTATTGAGTAAGTGGTCTATCAAACAAATACATTCCTGTCTGGATACGAGCAGGTAGAGGCAGCTCTGGCACAGATGTACATAGGGATAAAACCCGAAAACACTGCTTTGAGCTAGACTCGAACGGGAACTGGTGCACGATAACGGGCCTTGCTGCACTCTTGGTTACGACACTCCCGGGGGATATGTTTGGTTAATCACGAGCTTTTTATGAATCATTATGAAGGAATTATAGAAAAGTGTAATTGTATAAGCATGAAGTCTTAGTTAAAAGATTCATAAATGAAATAAGTTTCTCACTAAGGTTTTATTCTTTTAGAAAATGGCGGGCAATAGGAGAAACCGTGCCGATGGTGACCGCAATGCACCATGTGATGACGGCCCTCCGATGGAAGCCGGAATGGAAACATTCATGCGAATGATGAACCAACTGACTCAAGTTATGAGTAATAACTTGAATCAAGCTGAGAGGCCGACCTCACCACGAAGGGAACAACTTTCTGTTGAGTCCTTCATGCGTCAACGACCGCCAACATTCAGTGGATCTACTGACCCATTGGTTGCGGAACAATGGATAAGCTCCATTGAAAAGATCTTTTCTGTACTTCATTGTTCGGAACAAGAAAAAGTCACCCTTGCTGTTTACCGCCTAGAGGGAGAATCTGATCAGTGGTGGTCACTGATCAAAAACACGAAGCCACGAGGAGAGATGGAAGCTATGGAGTGGGAAGAATTTCGGGGGATTTTCTTTAACAAGTATTTCCCTCGTTCAATGAGAACGAAAATGGAGAAAGAGTTTCTCGAGCTGAAGCAGAAGGAGAACGAATCTGTCGGAAGCTATGAGATGAACTTCACAAGGCTTTCCCGTTATACCTCAAGTTTTGTCATGGACCCTAATGGGAAGGTTGATAGATTCTTTGGTGGACTAAGACCTCATCTGCGGAAGAATCTAGCCAACAGGGACTATGATAGCTATGAAGAAATAGTTCGAAGTGCCATGAAAGTTGAACTAGAGTTTGGGGAGACACAGTGGTCTCACAAATCTAATGAGAAGAAGAGAACTCTAGAACCGAGCCTGGGAAGAAGTTTTGATCAGGAAAGAGGTGGAAAGCATATGCAACATGCCACATGCAATAAATGTGGGAAGAAGCATCCAGGGAACTGCTTGATCGGAAGTGGCAAGTGCTATAGGTGTGGAAAAGAAGGCCATATTTCTCGTAATTGTCGTGGTGATGTGAAGCCTCAACTTCCCAACACTAACGACAGAGGAAAGATGGTTCTGGCCCTACCCGAAGTCACATGCTTCAAGTGTGGACAGCTTGGGCACTTTGCTAATCAATGTCCAAATCCGAGGGCGGTGGAGGGGAATCACCATCAACCTCAGCAGAGGCCAAGGGAGCAAGGTCGTGCTTTCGCTATCACAACAACTTAAGTTGAAGTTCCGAACGATGTGGTAGCAGGTACTCTTGTTGTCCTCTCAAAACTAGCAAGTGCTTTATTTGATTCTGGTTCTACGCATTCCTTTATTTCTTCCAAGTTTGCAAAGAATATAGAATCAATCCCCGAATTGCTTGAGGTAGAGTTGTCAGTCAAGACTCCAAGTGGGATTATCCATGCATCAACAGTGTTTAGAGACTCTAGTGTTTACTTTGGTGAGCACAATCTTATCGCAAATCTAGTAGTCATCCCCATGATGGAATTCGACGTTATACTAGGGATGGACTGGATCTCAAAGTATAATGCTAAGATCAAATGCAGAAGTAAGGAAATCTCAGTAGTCTTGAATGAACGACCTACAGTTATCTTCCGAGGAGAGATATCCCGAACTGATCCCTATCTAGAAGCACCTCCTATAGCTTTCTTTATGGAGTTAATCGGTGATGAGGAAGAAGGGAAGGGGAGCATAAAAATTGAAGATGTTCCGATTGTTCAGGAATACATGGATGTATTTCCTGAGGAGTTACCTGGACCTCCCCCAGAAAGAGAGGTAGAGTTCTCCATTGAACTTGTACCTGGGTCTCAACCGATACCAAAGACTCCGTATAGAATGGCAAATGTGGAGCTAGAGGAGCTAAAGAAACAACTCCAAGACTTGTTGGAGAAGGGGTTTATCCGACCGAGTGTGTCTCCTTGGGGAGCACCAGTTCTCTTTGTGAAGAAGAAGGATGGATCAATGCGGCTATGCATTGATTATAGAGAACTGAACGGGATCACAGTGAAGAACAGATACCCTCTACCAAGAATTGATGATTTATTTGACCAACTTCGTGGGGCTCAATTCTTCTCTAAGATTGATCTTCGATCTGGTTATCATCAACTGAGGGTGAAGAAGGAAGATATTCCAAAGACTGCCTTCCGATCAAGATATGGGCATTATGAGTTTACTGTTATGCCCTTCGGCATGACTAATGCTCCTGCTATTTTCATGGATTTGATGAATAGAGTCTTTAAGGACTACCTTGATAACTTTGTGGTAGTTTTTATTGATGATATTTTGATATATTCAAAAAGTCGTGAGGAGCATGAAGATCATCTGAGGGTTATTTTGAAAACTCTACGGAAGGAGAGGCTCTTTGGGAAGTTCAGCAAGTGTGAGTTTTGGTTACAACAAGTGGCTTTCTTGGGGCACATCGTAACCAATGAAGGAATCTCGGTTGACCCTGCAAAGACAATGGTTGTGGAGGAGTGGCCTCAACCCACAACAGTAACTGAGATTCGTAGTTTCCTTGGTTTAGCGGGATATTATAGGAGGTTTGTGAAAAACTTTTCACGACTTTCTAATCCACTAACCAAGTTGACTCGAAAAGGGGTTAAGTTCATCTGGACAAAGGAATGCGAGGAAAGTTTCCAAGAGCTGAAGAAGAGATTGGTTACTGCACCTGTGTTAACACTACCCTCTATCGGAGAAGGATTCGTTATTTTTAGCGATGCATCTCTGAAAGGGCTTGGGTGCGTCCTCATGCAAAATGACAAAGTAATTGCTTATGCATCTCGACAGTTGAAGATTCATGAGCAGAATTATCCTACGCATGATCTAGAGCTGGCGGCAGTTGTTTTTGCTCTAAAGATATGGAGGCACTATCTTTATGGGGAGAAATGTGATATATACACTGACCACCAAAGTCTAAAGTATATTTTCACTCAGAAAGAATTGAACATGAGACAAAGGAGATGGTTGGAGCTTATTAAAGACTATGATTGTTCAATTCATTATCACCCTGGAAGAGCAAACAAAGTCGCGGATGCGTTAAGCAGGAAAGATCCTGTTGTTCTGGCAACAATGAGGATCCTGGGAGATCCCTTGATTAAAGATCTAGTAAAACTGGACATGGGAATTATAAGGAAAGGGACATCATCAACCCTATCCCAAATGATTTCTCAACCTTCATTACTAGAGAAGATCAAGAAGGCTCAAAAAGAAGATCCTTTACTGCAGGAGAAGTTAGAGGCTGTAAAGGATGGGAAGTTCCCTGATTTCAATATTGATCAAGAAGGTGTATTGAAATTTCGTACAAGACTATGTGTTCCATCTATTCCGGAGATAAAGAAAGAACTGATGGATGAAGCTCATAGCTCTACTTTCTCTATACATCCGGGAAGCACTAAGATGTATAGAGACCTTCGTGATCATTATTGGTGGGATAACATGAAGAGGGAGATTGCCGATTACACTACAAGGTGCCTGGTGTGTAAGCAAGTAAAGGCAGAAAGACAACTTCCTAAGGGGGTATTACAACCGCTACCCATACCAGTATGGAAGTGGGATAATATCACTATGGACTTTGTAACTAGTCTCCCGAAAACATCCAAAGGGAACAATGCGATATGGGTTATTGTGGACCGTCTCACCAAGACAGCCCATTTTATCCCTATTCGGGAAGATTTCTCTCTAGATCAGCTTGCCAAGATATACGTGAAGGAAGTGGTAAGGCTGCATGGGGTACCACTATCCATCGTATCTGATCGTGACCCAAGATTCACATCAAAATTCTGGAGAAGTCTTCAGCATGCTCTGAATACTGAATTGAATTTTAGTACGGCCTATCATCCTCAAACTGATGGCCAATCTGAAAGGACTATTCAGACACTCGAAGACATGTTGAGATTATGCTCAATAGAATTTAAGGGTGGATGGGATCAACACCTCCCATTAGTGGAGTTCTCCTATAACAACAGCTTCCATGCGAGTATTCAGATGGCACCCTATGAAGCTCTGTATGGAAAGCGGTGTAGAACTCCTACTTGTTGGGATGAAACTGGTGAGAGGAAGCTTCTTGGGCCTGATCTTGTGCAAGAGATGACAGAACAGGTTCATGCCATCCAACAACACATAAAGGCTGCTCAGAGTCGGCAGAAGAGCTATGCTGACAATCGTCGAAGGGACTTGGAGTTTGGTGTTGGTGACAAAGTCTTCCTTCGAATTTCTCCATGGAAGAGAGTCATGCGGTTTGGGAAGAAAGGGAAGCTCAGCCCTAGGTACATCGGCCCCTATGAAATCCTTGATCGCATAGGAGCAGTGGCCTATCGTCTAGCACTTCCACCGAACCTAGCTCAAGTTCACGATGTCTTCCATGTATCTCTCTTGAGGAAGTACATACCCGACCCTTCGCATGTACTGAACCCAGAGGTGGTACAACTTGAACATGACCTCTCTTATGAGGAGTAGCCAGTGGAGATCTTGGACCGTAGAGACAAGGTCCTACGAAACAAGACTACCCACCTTGTGAAAGTGTTGTGGAGGAATCATAAATATGAAGAAGCGACTTGGGAGCCTGAGGAAACGATGAAGAAAAAGTACCCTCACCTTTTCAACTAGGCCTCAAGTATAAATTTCGGGGACGGAATTTCTTAAGGGGGGAAGAATGTAACGACCCAATCTTTTTGAGTAGTATATTAACTTACTCTTATTGATTTATTAAGATGTTAATGGTTAATGCAGAAAGAGGAGTTGATGGCTTCATCCAGTAGACTCAACCCTTACGAAGCCCACTTATCAGAGCTTGGGAAGAAGGTAGCATCTGTGGGCTTCGCTTTGGACCAAGCCCAAGCCGAGCTCCAGCGTGTCAAGCTTGAACGAAAACGCTTGCAGGAGAAGTTCAAGTTAGTGGAGATTGCTACTAGGGAAATGTTATATGAGACTCCCTCAGATTCTCTCACCATAGCACACCTTACACTTAGGTCTTATGCCAGTGTTATAAGGGGCTATGTGATGAGACCCTAGTTTCCTTGTGTAATCCTTTCGGGTCAATAAATTGAGATTTCTTCCTTTAGTGATGTTTGTGAAATTTCAAATGTCTAGATAATTTTAGAATGTATTTTATTGATGAATTTTGAAAATGGGATATTTTGAAATATTTATGTAAACCCTAAATAACTAATGATGTGTAATGATTTTCAAAAAATGGTCTTCTACAAAAGTGTTCAGTAAGGAATTTGGAGTCTAATAAGATCAACTTAATTTTTGATGAATAGTAAATTATGAATAGTGATTTTACGCTTAGGATTAGTAATGTGACCAAATGGATTAGTAATTTTCACTCAAAGAATGTTTTAATATAATCTAGGCACCTTGATTAAGTAATGTGATTCAATAAAATGGGTAAATAACGGTTTCATAAATTATTATTCAAGTATTAGTTTTTTCGGATGAATAGTGTTTTTTAATTAAAAATTTAATTAAAAATAATTGGAAAATTATTTTTATAAAAATGACTTTATTTTTGAACTCAGAGCATCGATATTATGTTATGGTAATTTTTGGGGATTTTTCTAAAAAAATAAATTTTCGGTGAATAGTGTATTTATTTAAAAATAAAATTAAAAATATTTAGAAAATTATTTTTATAAAATGGAGTTCATTTTTGAAATCATAGCATTGATATTTGGTTAAGGTGAAATTTTGGGATTATTCTGAGAAAGTTGAATTTTCGGTGAATAGTGAAAGTATAGTTTTTAAGTTACGGGTGTTTAATGACATCATTAAATGATGTATTAAGTATATATTCAATATGGTCGAATTATGAATAGTAAGATGAGGTGTGAGGTGTCCCAAGTGGCCAATACCATGGGCAAATACCATGGGCAAGCCCATGGTTTTGCCAAAACCACTAGTGAGGTGTCCCTTGGCCTTTAATGCTTTGTCCCCTCACTTTCCCTATAAATACCCACCCTTTCCTCCTTTAGTTTTCACTCCCAACTCTCCCCCAACGAAGTTCTGGTCTTCTTACCTTCCAAGGAGTCCTCCCAAGGTGCCCCCAAGCCCTCAAGGTCCAATCCTTTGAGTTTCAAGAGTCACGTTTTAAGGTAAGGGATCCGACCCCTCTCTTTCTTTTCATGTAATCTCTTTTATGTCATTCCTATTATGCTCCATGTTTTTATGTGAGAGGATGTTCTTTATATTCCTCTTACTGCCCTTTCATGTTTATATGATGAGAGATCCCCTCTTACTCTCATCATTTCGTTTTATGAAAGTTTAAGTGACGCCGTTAGGCTGCCGAATTTTTAAGGGATTCTTTCACCCTTCTCATTTTTCAAGTTCGATTTTCATGTCAAGTATTTCAAGTTCCTTTTTATTATGTTGGGGTATGATCTCTATATCTATCATACTGATCTCTTATGATCATATGATGAGGGACCCTATTTGATCTTGTCAAATCATTTTCTTTTGAAGTTAAGTGACGCCGTAAGGCTGCCGAATTTTCATAAGAGGAATCTAATCTTTTTTCCTTCCATGTTTTTCATTTCAAATGGTATGTCCCTAAAATTTCATTACCATGTCCCTATTTCCTTCTTATTCTTTCACCCTACTGTTTTATGGATCATTTATGAGTGGGTGACCCATGTCCCCTCTCATTTCAATGTTTTCTAAAACCCCGAAACTTAGCCGTTATGCTGCAGAATTTTCCCCTCAAAATGCCTCTCTCTTTTCTCAAAAATTATTTTATGTTATAAAGTGAATACTCAAAGCTCTTATTTCTACAAGGGTATTCACATATATATCAAAATGTTCCATTTTAAATTCTGGGATTTACATACATGAGACCCGCTTTCCCTTTCCGTGGGTTTAAAGTGCCGTAAAGATCATGTCTTTAAAGCAGTTTTTAAAACGTTATGATTATGAAATGAAACCCATTTATTTTATGCTATATGGGTTATTTATGAAATGTTTTATGATGATATATGTGGCTCACATGATAATAAAGGCAAATTTAAGGGTGCGCCCTGATAGCGCTCCAATGCATTGGGTAATGATGTAACCACTAGAGATTACAATTTTCATGATACCTTGGTGAATAACCTTGGTAATTTTCAAATGACACCTTGGGGATGGACCTTGGTGATATGTTCATGATTGTCTATGTTAAATGATGTAGCCACATCTTCAAGTTATTAAAAATGTTATTTTTATTATGAAATGCCTCATGATTTCTTTCTCATGCCTTAAAGTTCTTTTCATGTCCTTATTGAAGTATCTCAAGTTCACATGTAAAATGTTCCTCTTGTTTCCCTTACTGGGCCTTCTGCTCACCCTTTCTTTTGATGTATGTCCCCAGGTTATGAGATGCATAATGAACATAGGATGAACTAAAGGAGAAGCCTTTCAAATGTTTAAGAAGAATGTTTTTATGTTTTTTTTTGTATTATGATCCTTGTTTCCAAGACACTAAACCTTAACGATCCTCAGTTTTGTGTAATGTAATGAAAGTTTATGTTATAAAATGGCGGGATGCTATATAAATACAATAAAAGTAAATTAGAATCATATATGGGGAACTATGGGGTCTATCCTAATTTTCTTCATCTCCATGCTCCACCACTCAATGATCCACCATAGGGACATTTCCCTTAACTAGATCTCTAGTCCTAAAATATAAAATCTCACTGAAATGCTAGAGTAGGGTGTTAGTAAAACACTCAACAGGACACCACCAATACATTCTAACCATAAGTAAAAGACATATATAAACGTATCTATCATGAAATAAGTAAATACTCAATAAAGGTACATGTGTCACGTCATCATGCGCTAACCAAGACACCATGAACGATGTCACCACCCACTTTAGCTCGTTGATGATAAGAATTTCTTGAACACACATACCTCTATCAGGGTCTCATAGATCACCCCAAACCACTAGTGGTCATCACAAGAACACCACACATTCCCCCCATGTTGAGAGCTCACACCACACTTTTGGTGGTTTTCACAAGAATGGCGCATGAATCATAAAGTTGATCCGCAACCCGCTTAACCATTTAATCACCCATGACCCAAGTCTATAGGAAGTTATGAATGATATTTTCTAGCTAGACACTATGATTTAATATCTACAAGGGTATCTACAACCGCCTTTAAGGATGTTAGGACTGCACCAGGTTTGGTAGCCAGCCACTGAGCTACCCACTCATAACCTCAAGGCTCCACCTATGTATCTCGGTACCTTACAGCTAGCCACTATGATTTCCCCTCTATAGAGGTATCCACACATGCGTTTATGGGTGTAATGACTATTTCAGGTTGGGTAACTAGATACTAATTCTTTCCAATCTATGGGGGTTGTCATGCCCACTATTAAGGACATTAGAATCAAATAACTCTCAATGTCAAGGATCCAACTGAGTATCTCAGTACTTATAGCTCAATTATATAGGATATCAAACTCATAAAAAATAAATCTCATAGAATGTAATGATAATTCCGATGATGATCAATATTTGGAAAAACACAAAATCACCTTAAAAAAACAAGCTCATAGGTATAGAACATCAACATGAAACTCATCTAAAGAATGTGTTTTCCCCACATAAACCTCACATCATTAAAAAATCATATATACAAGTCCCATAATTGAAATAAACACCCTACCTCAATGTCTTCTATTCCAATGACAAGAACAAACCACTCAATGTGGTTCAAAAGATAGAGTGGGAACCTCAACAGACAAGAACACCTCATCGTGGAGCTTATTATTGTAGTTACCACATCAACACTCTAGGTTCACCAGGGGTTCCTAATACAAAAACCAACTATATTATTTCAAAAAGAAATAAAATATCTCATGAGATGAAACATTCTACCACAAAGATAATTAAAAAAATTATCGTTTTGGTCCACACATGTGTAATTAACATTATACTAAAGGGTAATTAAAAACCCAAATTCAATAATTTATACCTATAAATTAATTCTAGAACACAAATGTTACTTTATTTAATTATTAATTAATAAAATAATAAAATTAACTTATAAAATTTTCATAATTATCCTTTGATAAATTGGTGAGATTATTTTTTTATAATTTTTTATAATCTTCTTTTGATAAAATCACATAATTATCTTTTAGATAATTTTATTTATTATCCTCTGATAATTCGATGAAATTTTCATCTATAAATATTAATAAATTATCCCTCAATAATTCCATATGATAATCCTTCGATCGTATAGGTTTATCTATAATAATAATTAAAGGTAATTTTCTTTCTATAACTCTAACTATTATCTTTTAATAATCTGACGAAATTATCATTTGATAATTTTCATCAAAATTATCATTTGATAATTTCCAATAATTATTCTATGATAAGTTTTATAAATTATCCTTTGAAAATTTTTAACTAAAAATACTTATATAATTTTGATTTTATCATCTTATTTAATTTCTATATTTTTTTCATAATTTGAGATGACAAAACATGGAATACATAATATATATATATATATATCTAAAAAACCAAAAAATAGTTCTGTAAGAACACAAAAAACATTAGAGGGGGTCTTTCAAATGCACCGAACGGTGTTCTGGAATCAACTAGACATAATGTAATCAATCAACATCAAAACCAAAAAGGTTTGGAAATATGAATTCCCTAAACTGCATACCCATTTCCATTCAAAAAAATAATTAAATACCCATATTTTTAAGGATATTCTACCAAAAATTCATTGAGTATGATTTAATTTCTACTAAATAATTAGTTTTTGAAGATTTTGGGACAAAAAATAGTAAAATCCAAGGTTTTGGATTACCGAACCATTAAAAAATGTAGTTTGTTCATTCGTGGGGGAGAAAACGAAATAAGAAATAATTCGATAACAATAAAAAAAACTATATAATAGAAATTTTAACAAAAAATATCTATAAGTGTGATGTTAAAAAAACTTGACACCCACAAAGGTTATATCATGACTAGGGTAAACCCTGCATCCTGGGCTTAACTGAGATCTCATATTTCTCATTCAATAAACTGTTTAGAAGATATATGTTTTTTTGTAAAAAAAATTATAATGACAATATTAAATAAATTACCCTCATGTGCAATGTTACCAAACACCCGACACATATTAAGGTTATGTATCACATAGGGTAAAACACATATCTAAGATCTAATAGGTGTTTCAAATTTCCCTTATGATTCACCTTGAGAGTTATTCAATTTTTTTTGGAAGATATATAATAAATATATTAAATGATTTGTCCTTGCGAGAGATCTGACCAAATGTCCGATGCACTCAAATGTTTTGCCGTGCATTTGGTAAACCCCACATCTCAAACCTAAGGGCGGTGTCGTATATCTTATACATTTCACTTATTGAAATATATTCAATTATTTTAGGAGAAATATATAATAAAAATATTAAATAAGATATCCTCACGTGTGATATGATCAAATTTCTAACACACACAATTATTATATATCACATAAGGAAAAACCCACATCTCGGATCTAACTATGATATCAAATTTTTTATATGATGCATAGTTTTAGAGATATTCAATTATTTTGGAAAAAATATTATACATAAAATATAATATAATTAAAATTTTTTATTATTTTAATGCTAAGGATCTACAACCCTCATAATCCTTTTCTATATCAATGCCTAACTTTAAAAATATTTCATAGAATATTCAAATGTGTTAATTTTTCATTTACCCTTACCTAGGTCCTTTAAATCATCAATTAATTTGTTTAAATGAAAAATAATTTTTAAAATAAAAATAATCATAAATTATTTTCAATGATGGTGTTTTTTATCCTTTAAAAATATAGGACATTACAAATATTCTCTTTTATCATATGAATGATAATAATTAATTACTTTTAAGATCCAATTCCTTTTATTATATCCTCATTCAATGTTCAAAACTTCAATATATTATAACAAATTTTTTTAGAACTTAATTAAATCATTAAATTAGCATAATTAGGTACTCAAAACTCCAGCCAAGAATATTTTATTCAATATATATTGATATCATACCTATTTCATTGATTATTTTTTATAGTAAATATAACTAAAGTGCTGGTGGGTTCATTAATAACTCTTATTATCCCCTACCTCTCTTAAAAATTAGTGTGGTGATGTATATACCATTTGGTTTCCATCATGGATCGGTATTTTTAACATTAGTGACTGTGATTGATGGATTCTTGACAAAATAGTTTAGTTTTTATGAGGTAGGGGATTATAACATTTCTCTTTATGTCTATTAAGACAATTTTTATATTTTTATTGATATGGTGATTAATAATTATTATATATTACATGAAGTAAGGGTTTATAAGTTAAATTTATAAGATATTTGTTGAAGTAAAAGTTGAATCATCATATAATAATGAAATAATTCTAATGATTGTAATTTTTTTAATTTGGTTGGGAAAACTGGGATAAACATACATTATTAATTAATATATAGTAATGGATGTTAAGTAAAGATAAAACAATGGAATTCACTAATTATTATGTAGTCTTATGAGGTGGTTGTGTACTATAATGGTATGTAGTTTTCATATATATGGTTGAATTAGTTTTCCCTAGGTTTTCTGCAAGTCAATTTATAGTTTGAGATAATTTTTTGAGGTTTTTATAATTTTTTTAGGATACTAAATTTTGTTTGTTTTTTCCTTGTGTTGTGGTCACATGTGGCATTTAATATGGTGATTTGATTTAATTATTTTATTATATAATATTTATTTTATATTCTAAAATTATACTAGCCTTTTTTGGATAAATTATTGTGCAGTAATATTCCCTTGCATTTATGTGATTTGAGGTATATAGTTTTCCCAATTTTTATTTGTTGTAGGGATGTTTTATCCCCACCATAATTATATATATTTTTTGTTTGTTATTGTTGTTGTTGTTATTGTTTTTTTTGCTGTTATAATTGTTTTATGTTTCGCTAATTACTTTTAATTTTTATGATTTCATAATTATTATTACAATTATTGACATCTCTCATGGTTGTGGCTACAGTCTTCAAAGGAATGGTTAACTTGAGGTGGTGACTAATGTTTTGGTTATGATGTTGTGGCTATGGTGATGCAAATAAAGTGGTGTATGGCATGTGATGGATGGTTAAATATGTTTTTGTTTCCTTATTTTTATTTTTTAATTGATTTGTAACATATATATAATTCACTGAGGAATTATTATTTCTATTCACATGACATATGATAGGTTAGAGGAGGAATTTACAGAGTATTCATAGACACTCACCATATTATTTTATGTTGTTTTTAGACTTATATGATCATGTAAACTATGATTATAGATGAATTTGATTAATAAAATACAAATGTATTTGGAGAATTATTACATTATAATATACTTTTTGTTAATATTGACTTATTTTGGATATTTTTGTTCACATTAGTCATGAATTTGATAAATTTATTTATAATGAGTAGTTCATCAGTTTACGGTGTCTTTGATGAGTATTTATTTAAAATAAATTCAATGCCTAAAATATTCTGATTTATATACCATTAGTTCCAGTCACTTCCCCATGGAATTTTTGAATTTATATTCAGGTGTCACTTTTTTTCTTATTTCTGGCTCAGGAGATTCCCCATTGGGGTAGGTAAGTGACATATTAATACTAGAGGGTGGGTTAAACATTTTTTCTCTACTATTTTATTTAATGTAAAATCTGACTTGTTAGAAATTTTTTAATATATGTTTTTATTTATAACGATAGAACATATATTATCTTATATTTTTTTAATATATTTATATATATATATATATTCAATTCCATTCTACCTGTGACTTGACCCATCATGTCCCTTTAATATCAATATTTTTTTGTAGAGCATTGGACGGAATGTTGGAGCTACAATAACACTACCAACACATATTTCCCTTCCTTTATAGATCTACTTAAAATGTAGTTTAATAAATATTGAGGAAGAAATAAGTATTTTTGTAGAAGGAAATAATATTATATAAGTTATATATTAAAAATAAATAGGGGGAACTAAATAGATAAACAAAATAATACATAAATAATATCATTAAAACAAATATAAAATGAAATAAAAAATAATTAAAAAGGGAAACAATAATAATATAGAAATACTATATTTTTTAAAAAAATTTAAAAAATAAGAAATTAGATAATGAAATATTTTTGTGAAAAGTGCAACAAAACCCTATATATAATTCAAGTGGCTAAATGGTACATTTGGAAATCAGTACATACTATGTATCAATAAAATATTAATATTCAATTATTTTAATTTCTTCATATATTAATGAGACATTTAATTTTTTGGAATAATTTTTATATTAAATAAATTATACGATTTTTATATTAAAATTATATTAATTTCTATAATTGAAGAAATATTTAAAAAACATCAATCACTATTATAAATTAATGTTTATATAGTCCTAATTTTTATCAACATTTAACAAAAAGCACTGATGGGGGTGTGATTTTATTAATGCTAGATAAATGTGTCGATAAAGGTACCCATCACGAGTTCATTACCTAGTATTGATAAAGTTCACTATAAATAATTTAATTTTTTATTATATTTATATATTATAAAATATGATTTATATAATAATAAATATATTTATGTAAAAATAATATATAAATATGATTCATATAACTATATTATAATAAAACAATTATCAATGTTAATTTAAGAATTTTATATATATAAAAGTATAAAATTTATAAAAATCAATAAAGATGTGTAATTATATATTTATATAAATTTATTTCAAAAAAATATATAATATATTAATATTTTATTTAAATATTTATATAAATATATGAATGAATATATATATATATATATATATTTAAATATTTTTCATTGAATTTATATACTTATGTTCATATAATGTAATTTAAAATATATACCCACGGAAATATTTGTATGTATGTATATTCTTGTACAAATGTATGTGGATGTATATGTGTACATCTATATGTGTGTGTGTGTGTGTGTGTATGTGTATGTGTATGCATGCATTTGTATGTATATATATGCGTTCTGTGTGTGTTTATGTGTGTTTATGTGTATGTATAAATATGTATGTGTGTGTATGTGTTTGATTATGTTTATGTGTATGTATATATGTGTGTGTATGTATGTATATATATAAGACTATGTATGTATATGTGTGTATATGTATGTGGTTGTATTTTAATTTATGTGTGTATCTATGTGTTTGTGTGTGCATATGAATTTGTATGTATGTGTATGTATGTGTATATTTTTCTAGTACGTGTATGTTTATGTAGTATGTGTATGTATGGGTATGTATGTGTATGTAATTGTATGTTTTTGTATGTATATATGTGTGTTTACATATATGTATGTCTATATGCATTCATGTATATATGTGTATGTAGTGAATGTGAAGGTGCTTATGCTTGTGTATGTATATATGTATATGGATGCGTATGTCTACGTGTATGTGCATGTTCATGGGTATGAGAATGTGTATGTGTGTGTGTATGTTGTAGTGTATGTTCATGTATATGCGTATGTGTATGTGTATGTGTATGTGTATGATTATGTGTATTTGTATGTGCGTGTGTATGTGTATGAATATGTATGTGTTGGAATGTGTTTGAATGTGTATGTTTGTATGTGCATGTATGTATGTGTGTGTTTGTGTTTTTATGTCTTTTATGTGTATATATGTTTTGTACATGTGTACGTGTGTGTTTATGTGTGTGTGTATAGATGTATGTTTGTGTATGTTTCTGTGTATGTGTGTGTATGTATGTGTGCATATGTATGTGCACATGTATGTGTATATATGTATTTGTATGTGTATGTGTATGTGTATATGTAAGTCTTTCTGTATGTGTGTGTGTGTATGTATGTGTATATGTATCTGTATGCATAAAACTGTACGTGCACGTATGAGTGTATGTATGTGTATGTATATGTGTATGTCTATGTGTATATACGTGTAGATATGTATATGTGAATATGTATGTATATGTATGTTTATCTCATATGAGAATGTTAATATAGTATGTGCATGTATGCATATTAATGTGTATGTAAGTGTATGTATGTTTTTTTAATTGTATATATGTGTATGTGTATACATGTGTTTACGTGTATGAATGTGTTTATGCATGTAAGTGTATATGTGTATGTATGCGTACATGTATGTCTATGTGTATGTATGTGTATGTATGTATCATGCATGTTTGATTATTTATTTAATATTATTTATTCATTTGTAATATTTCTCAATTTTTGATATTTCATTAATTCATTTTTATATTTATTTATTTTCAATACTTATTCATTTAATATTTTTTAATATATTAATTTTTATAGTTATTTATAAATTTATAAATATTAATATCAAAATACTTTTAATATGTATGTAAGTTATATAATTAATTTTTATTCATTTTTATTTTAATATATTTGTAATTAAATCTTTCAACCGTTATTATTTGACCATTAATAATCAGTACTTCATTATAAATCTCTTGATTTTAAATTAAATATGATTTTTTTATTTTAATGTTTATTTATTTTCAATATTTCATTAATTTCTATAATTAAAATTATTAATTCACTGTTTAATATATTTGAAATCTATTGATTTTTAATATTTATTCATTTATCATTATCTATTCGTTTTTATAGTTATTCACTTTTAATATCTTTATAATTTATTCCTTTTTAATATTTATTCATTTAATATTTCTTTAATTTAATCCTTCTTAATATCTATTTACACATTTTTATTTGTTAATATTTAATATTTTTTCTATGTTTTTCATTTTCCAAATTAATATTTATTCATTTTTTAGAATTTTTTATTTAAATATTTATGCATTTATTAACTTTTATTTTTTAATGAGGAATCTATTTTAATTTTTTTAATTTAAATGAAATTTTTTAGTATATATATATATTTTTCATTTACATTCATCTAGAAATATATATAATAGACATAATATGGTTTTTTTAATATAATCTCTGTTTCACATAATTAATAATATATATTAGTTTCTCATAATACTAATACATTTATCATAACATTATCATATTTATTAATGAAATTAATATTAACAATATTGTTTATGTTTTTTTAAATATTTAAATATTTATTTAGTTTTTGAATTTAATATTTTTATATAAAAGAAATTAAAATATTCATTTTTTATTATTATTTTATTGTAATTTTTAAATTTAGTTTTTATTTTTTATATTCGAGTTGAATTTTTCAATGCTATATGGATCGTTTATAAAAGAAAAATTTATCAATGCTAGTAATAGCACTAATCTAATACACATTTGTAAGTGCTTTTCATTTTTGAACTGTTAAATGTGTATTTTATCAATGCTATTTACTAGTTCTCATAAAACCACTTCCCGAATTTTGAAGGAACCTTAACCAAAACTATCCTGCTCGCATTGTTCAAGCTTTCAAATAAGCTAATTTCTATAGTAGCCTCATTCAAATCTTTTAATCAAATAAGACATTAAATTGAAAGTATGTTATCCATTACTTGTTTTAATCGATCTTTTTTACTTATTCCTTATTTTTTGTTCTTCTCATTGGGTTCTACACGCCTACATGATGTTTTGGAACTTCCTTCAAATTTTTTGGTTCTTCTCCATTCTATAACTCTTATGATTGATGTTTATCCCCTTGTTCATATGATTTTTCGTTTCTATTCTTCTTATCATTATTTGGACTCTAATATTCTGTATTTTTTCCTTCCTATATTCAAATTTTTGACATTGACTTATTTTCATAATAATCTATTAAATTTTTAACTTTCATTGAATTTGAAAAATTTCTCATTGAAATTTTACTATTATTAACGTATTTTTCACTTGGGCATACGATGTCTTATATTGGACTTCATGTATTATAAATTCAAAATTTATATGAAAATAAAAGGGAATTAAATATGATCAGATGAATTAATGAGTAACCAAAAAATAGGTGTACTAATGTATATATGTTAGGGATATTAAATATTTTGAATATATTTCACGGATTTTGGTTTTTGAATGTGTGTTATACATTTTTTTTATTTTCACTATTTGATAAAAATAGAATTTGTTAAAGTAAAAGATCATCTTCATGTTGGAAATGGAGTAAGGGTTGTTTTTAACCATAGGAACCTACCGGTACGCTTGTCTAATAGATTGATTTCAGGATTATAAAATTGATACTGATTTCCTACCATAATGAATTTATTTTAATCTATCTGTCAGAATAAAATGGTTTTAATAAGGATTAATAAAAAAGTGTTTGTTTATATAAACAAAATAATTCAAGTCCATATACATGATTTTAATTTGTTATGTATCCTAAAACTTAATATATGCCTATAATGAGTGAAATAAGATGGTCAAAATTAACAACTCAATAAAACATTAATCATTACTACCTGGAATATAAAAATGAAAAACATGTCCAATAGACCCATAACTATAATTTTTCATAATTATTTGATTGTGAATTATATGATACATTTGAATATTTTTTATTAGGAAAAATGACTAAAATTCCATATAGAAAACTAAAACGAATATAGTGGGTTATTGTCCCTCAAACATACATGTGTGTGAGGATCAACAAATACACAAGAAAGTGGTGGTTTATGGTACTTTTTTACCTTCTTGAATGATTTTAATATATTTAAATATGTATTTATAATGAAATAAAAATATTAAATATTTGAAATGTTCTAGAATATCCAGTAACTATGTAAAAAAATTAATCATTAAAATGTTATTAAATTTTTTTCCCAAGTTGTGGGAGTTAATACCTATGTGAATAGTTTACTAAAATTTTAAGAGGGTTTGGTATTGTATCATAACAAATAAATTTGGAAATACTATAATATATTTGTGTACTAAAAGAAAAAAAACATTATTAACCATGATCTATTTAATGAAGACCTTTATCAAAATGAATTAACTGGATATAGTGATCTCTATTTTAAAGATTTTCATTATTATCTCTAATGATAATTTCATTTTAAAAAAAAATTATTTATGATATGAGACTTATTGTAATTAAAAAATAAGTGTTAAATACTATAGATTCATATAATTCTCAGTCTTTACATGTTCTAATAATTTTTTGATGAAATCAAATTTTATATCAAATATGATGGCTATATGTGTGTTGATTTAAATAATATCATTTTATGATTATAAGATCATAACATTAGTGTATTTATTTATTCTCTTAAATATTATTAGTATTGAATCAATAGTATGTATGTGGCGGATGGTTTAGCCCCACATTTTTTGTATCTGCAGGGACACACCCGTTGGATTATTGGAAGGGGGACATCAAGTTCTAGATGCATAAATGTGCATGAATGACGCTTGGATTACCTAGATTACCTACTTCAGAAATCAAATTTAGGTAGGCTTTTTCCCATTTAAAAATTATTCAAGAAATCATGAATGAATATCAACATGCCCTATTTTAAATCATTTCACTCGATTATGATGATGGAAGATGCATCTCCATAGGATCGTCTTTGGGTTCTTTATCTATAAAATACTTCTATAGACTACAACCAAATTTTAATGCCCATTATGAATGGTGTTAGGTGTTATGGAATAAGAACATCTCATCAAATTATAACTTTCTCAAGTGGTGTGTTCGGAACCATGTTCTCCTCACTGAGGATAACATCCAGCACCTAGGTGTTGGTTTGGCTTCAAGGTGCCTTTTTTGTAGGGAACCGCTGGCTGAGAACTCAGACCAACATTTCTTCGAAAGAGGGTTGGAATATTTGGTGTGGAAATCCATCAGTGAATTCACTAGCTGGTCTCGTTTTTATGATTCGAGGACATATTTTCTTAACTAGTGGTTCTAGGGTGCAATGAGTCTAGGATATGAAATAAAGGAACGATCCATCACTCTCTAGACGGGATGTTTGTGTATCTAGAAAGAGAATAACAACACTCAACATAAGGAAGGAACATGGTCAATGACAAGTCTTATTTTTAAAACTAGGTGTATTTTGGTTCAGTTGGATGTTCTCTGCAATTATTGTTCGATTGAGACTTCTCCTTGGGTTCTTTACAACGCCTCACCAGCAATAAATTCTATGTCTAGTGGATTATAGGGGCATTGAGTTAGATGGTTTTCACCCCACAAGCTTCTTAAAATGAACAT
Organism: Viscum album; assembly: GCA_963277665.1. Taxonomy (NCBI): domain Eukaryota; kingdom Viridiplantae; phylum Streptophyta; class Magnoliopsida; order Santalales; family Viscaceae; genus Viscum; species Viscum album. The sequence goes on along the minus strand of OY728128.1, from coordinate 785,166,144 downwards.
CGGTAGCTCATACAGCATGGGGTTAAAGAAGGGTGGCAGTGTTTTTTAGTATTCTAGGAGATCTGTCATCCTCACATTCTCGACCTTATTCATGAGAGGTGAATCCCTTCAAGAAGAGGCCCAAACAATTCTTCCAGGCCTCATTCTTTGTAGATAGAGACACATCTATATTGAAAGGGTTGAGATAGATTCTATCATCATTTATTTCTCTCTTTTTGGCCACGTAAAAAATCACTGGCCAATATATTATATCATTCATAGTTGAAAAGGACTTGGGAAAAATGGTATAGATGTTTGGCACACATGGAGTGAAAGGAAAATTGTTTCCAAATTTCTTTCTTCTAATGAAAATAAAAGTGAGAGCATAAATTTGTATTATAATATTGGTTTCTTTCCTCTGTAGGGGTTGAACATTTTTAGAGAATATTCTCTAGGACTTTGTAACGTCCTCGACCCAGAAGCCACTAAACAGGTGCTCCGAGCCAGGTGGTTACATGACATTAAGCGCGCCTCCCCGTACGCCAAAGGCTTCCGACTAGCAGTGGGGGTTTATAAAGTCAAGTGGGGAGACTATACCCCCTTTTTATTAGAGTAAAACACAACATAAATAAACCAAATAGAGGAAAAAATAACCAGTAAACACGGAAAAAGTATTACAATATTATCCAACAATAAATATGCCATGCCATACTACAAGTGCAAGAGTGAACAAAACCCAAAATAAGGACAACAACACAAATCCCCAAAATGGTCCTGACTCCAAGTCAGGTTCCTCCACCAATTTCTACCCATGTCCACCCAACTATCTAGAAAGGACCATTGCCCTTTTCCTGACCTGCAAACAAGAAATCTGCTCGGGTACCCTACGACAGCCCGAGTAGGGTGTGAGTACAACTCAGAAGGCCACCACCAATAGTGTCTACAAAATATCCAGTATAAATAGGTAGTGCATGCAACAAGGAAAATGAATGATAAATTAAAATTAATTAGTTAAGATTCCATTAACCAATTATGAGTCAAAGCCATTACCACTTCCCTAACTATCCATTTGTGCCAATTATCACCATTTACCATTTCATCCCATTTCCATGGGTTAATCACATACATTTTGTTACATTGGTCTAAGGCCAACAATCACATGGTAGAGGGTAATCACATCGTTATCCTATATCACTAGGACGAACCCATCATAGAAACCATAACCTCACCTCGAAGCCTCAGTCCCAGTGGATGCAACCATTAGGAGAATGGACCCTCAGTCCCCTTTCCTAAACCATTCATTTAGTGTGGATTTTAGAGCCTCAGTCTTCACTCGACTCGTGGGCATAGATCCTCATGTCATACCCCACTCTACCAAGCCATGTGCACATGCTTATATATAAGTAACCATCAACCTTCCAACCATTTCCTATTGGCAACCATAATTCATAACAACCCACATGGGAAACCACATCATGCCTTAACCCATTAACACCTTACCATTTCACATCATTTAACCATTCACCCAATTCAGATGTGTTATGCCAATCTCACTAATAATTCCATCCTAGATCCATAATCTATCCCATTATGGTCTTTAATCATTTTTCACATTAACCCATTTAACCCGTTCATCATTTCCATGAATCAACCATTCATGCCAACATATTTATCCAGGGTTCTACAATTCATTACAACAAGGTTGCTCGTTTAATGTCAATCCCTAAACTCAGGATAAGCCGGAACATCCCATTGATGGACCGAATTAGGTCATGTCCTTCCCATCACATCCCACGGGGATCATGAGGTTTCCCATTAGCCATTTAAAATATCATTATTCTCAAACATGACAAGGCTATTCACAACATAACCAAGGGAAATCTAGAACACAAATTGACATGCACAAAATACCCAAATAACCATGGGATATAAATTGTAGACCACCTACCTCGAATCCTCGGTTAAACGCACCCTCAATCGAGTCCTTAGACCTCGATTCGACCAAACCTTGGAGCTTCAACCTAGAACTCACCCAAAAGATAGGGTTTTCAGGTTTCGGAACAAGCGGGAGAGAATACACAAACCTTAAGCCATGAAAAGAACCAAGGAGGAAATTAGCCTTAACCAGAGCTTCAATCCACAACCAAAAGCACCAAAAATTCCTCAGAAATGAGGGAGATCGATCTCTTAGAGGTCTTGGGCGAATCAGATCGTTCTTAGGGTGAAGGGGGAGGAAATGGAGGAAAATCTCGAGTTGGGGTTATAAATCCTGGAGTGGTAATTTTGTAAATTTTCCATCATTAAGTGGCCACATGGTTTAGCCACACGGTTTGGGAAACCGTGCACAAACCGTGTGTATGACACTGCCCGGAGGAGGGGGAGTCACATGATTTAGCCGCACGGTTTGGAAAATTGTGCGCAAACCGTGTGCTCACTTCTTTCCAGAGAAGGGAGGGTTGCACGACTTAGTCTGGGCAGGCCGCAGAGTTTGGCTGACCGTGTGTAAGCCATGCGTCTTGGTCTGCTTTGCCCAGACATCCCTTCTTCCATGCCCCGAGTCCCCGGAACACCCCCAAGGCCTCACACACTTCCAAGAAACCATTTAAATCCCCAAAAGAAATGGGTTCAACCCAAAACACAACAAAACATACCTTTCCAAAAACCGTGATCATACAACCTCCCCACCTTATAATGGCTCGTCCTCAAGTCGAGCTTCCAAGCCTCATTGCTCCACCGAAGAGAAGAGTTCGGGCCACTGAGCCTAGATATCTGATTCCCACTCCCATGATTCTTCTTGAACCTTCCCATGCTTCCATAGTACTCGCACTAATGGCACAACCTTTACTCGCAAGACTTTTTTTCACTACGATCCCCCACACGAACCAGATGCTCCTCAAAGGACGCATCAACCACAAGCTCCACATCCTCAACATCAAAAAAATGAGATGGGTCAGGGTGATACCATCAAAGATGCGACACATGAAACACATCATGCATCCCCCCATACTGATGTGGAAGAGCCAATCGGTATGCCACTGGTCCGATCCTCTCCACAATCTCAAAAGGTCCCACATATCTGGGTGCCAACTTACCCTGCTTCCGAATCCGACGGTGACCCAACCTTGGCGACACCCGAAGGAATACTTTATCACCCACCCCAATCTCAAGAGGTCTATGCCTCCAATATGCATATTAAATCTACCTACTCTGAGCCATAGCCATTCACTTCCGGATCAACTAAACTCTCTCTGAAGTCTCCTGCACGAGACTCAGCCCCAACAACTCAGATTCACCGGCCTCTAGCCAACACAACGGAGATCTACATGGTATCCTATAAAATGCCTCAAATTGTGCCATATAAATTGTAGCCTGAAAAATATTGTTGAAGGAAAACTCAACCAACGATAGGTACCTCTCCCAAGAACCACAAAAGTCCAAGACACAAGCTCTCAACATGTCTTCCAGCACTTGGATCGTACGCTCCGACTGCCCGTCTGTCTGTGGGTGGAAATCCGTACTCAAAAACACCTACTTACCAAGAACCTTATGCAACCCTTTATAGAAGCATCATGTGAAGCGCAGATCTCGGTCTGAAACTATGGCCCACAGTACCCCATCCAACCGCACTACTTCCCGAACATACAGCTCACCCAACTGGTCGACTGTAAAGGTCTCCGGAATCGGTAAGAAATGATCCACTTTCATTAACCGATCCACAACCACCCATATTGCATGATTCATTCATGGCATACTTGGAAGTTCCACAACAAACTACGTTGTTACATCATCCCACTTCCATTCCATAATGGGCAATGGATGCAACAAACCACCTGGACATTGATGCCCGACCTTCACCTGCTGACAGGTAAGACACCGTGCCAAAAAGCTCGCAACTTCCTTCTTCATTCCAGGCCAACAAAACTAACTTCAAAGACCACAGAACATCTTGGTCAAACCAGGATGAAATTCCCACTTCTATGCATGAAACTCAAGCATCAACTCTTCCACACACACTTTGTCACAACCACACGATCACAGACGCGAACAAAACCTTCCGCATCGACGGCCCAACTAGAAGGTAGATCCCCAACATTAATATTTTCCCTCATTTACAAACACTCAGGATCATCATGATGACCTTCCTTAACTCGACCCAAAAGCGTCAACTCCATCGTTAAGGATTCAAGAGTGACCTGACCACTTTCCTCCTGCACCTCCAGGTGTATCTCCGCAATCAAATCCATCACCCTCCACTCGATACTAGACTTCTGAACTGTCTGATTCTAAATATTCCTGCTCAGAGTATCAGTAACACTATTTCCCTTTCCTGGCATTTACACCAACTCAAAGTCAAAATAATGGAGATATTCAACCCATCTTCACTGCCAAAGATTCAGATCCCGCTACAAGAAGATGTACTTCAAACTCTTATGGTCAGTAAACACTATAAACTATTCTCCCAACAGATAAAGCCTCCAGCACTTCATGGCGTACACCACTGAATCCAACTCAAGATCATGAGTGGGACAGTTCCTCTCATGGGGTCTCAACTACCTTGACCCATAAGCCACTACCCGCTCATCCTGCATCAACACAGTCCTAAGTCCAATTCTGGACGCATCACAAAACATGACGTATTTCTTACCCAGTTCAGGTTAGATCAGGATAGGTGCGATCGTCAACCGCTTCTTCAACTCTTGGAAGGCATCCTCGCAAGCCCCCAACCATTCGAACCTAATTCAATTCTTGTTCAATACTGAGTGCGGTGCTGCTAAGTGAGAGAAATCCTGAATGAACCTTCGGTAATACCCGGCCAGACCTAGAAAACTACGATCATCAGAAACACTCTTGGGATACTCCCAAGCCACAAGTGCCTACACTTCCTTTGGATCCACTGTCAAACCTACCTCTGAGATGATGTTTCCAAGAAAATGCACCTCACTTATCCAGAATTGACACTTGCATAGCTTGGTGTATAGCCGATTCTCTCTTAGCGTACCCAAGATGATGTCACGATGTTGGGCCTGATCGTCGTGAGTTTTTGTATACACTTAGATATCTTCAACAAAGACATCCACAAACTGATCTAGATAGGGATGAAAGATCTAGTTAATACAAGCCATAAACACTACCGGTGCATTGGTCAAGCCGAACGAAATTACCAAAAACTCAAACAACCCTTACCAACTTCAGAAAGCGGTTCGTGGTACGTCAGAAGACCTCACACTCAACTAGAGATAACCTCACCTCAGATAAATCTTAGAAAACACTGATGTTCCCTTCAACTGATCAAACAGGTCATCATTTCAAGGAAGAGGGCAGCGATTTTTCATCGTCATCTGATTCAACATTCGATATTCAACACACAGCCTTAATGACCCATCGACCTTCTTTGAAAAATGCATAGGAGATCCCCAAGGAGACGTACTAGGGTGGATAAACCCCTTATGCTCCAAATCCTCAATTTGAACCTTCAGTTCTTGGAGTTCTGCCGGGGCCATTCTGTATGGCGGAATAAAAACTGGCTCTGCTCCCGACAACAACTTGATCGTGAACTCAACATCCCTCTCGGGTGGCAACCCCGATAAATCCTTAGGAAACACGTCCCGGAACCATTCCACCACTGGAGGAAAAACATGGTGTTCCCCTCTTTCATCATCATCTAGTATTAGACATGACACTCGGGCCGTGAGCCCACTCATCTGTTGACAAAACGGCCCCGCTCGCCCTGCTCGAACATCCCATTCACCACGGTGAACATAAGCATCACCCTCAAGTGACCTGAATGATACTTTGCGACTATAACAGTCTATGTGTGCTCGGTAAAACACCAACCAATCCATTCCCAAGATTAGATCGAACCCAGTCATCTCAAGGATGAACAAGTCTCATAGAAAACGATACCCACCAACTTCCAAGGAATATCCCTTGAACTGCTTGATATCCTCAACCTGCACCCCCAATGGAGTGTCAATTGACATAACTCCACACACCCCTTCCCTAGGTAAACGTAACACTACCACAAGTTGTGCAGAGATAAAAGAGTCTGTGGCACCTGTGTCAAACAACACACTAGCAAAAGTGGAAGCTATAAGAATTGTACCTCGAACGGTAGATGGTCTGACTTCGCCATCACTAGGCGCAAACTGAACTGCCTGAAGCTGACCTGCCCCTCTTCCCTAGGCTCCAGCCTGAACACTATGTGCCACACTACCCTGCTGGCGTGAGCGATCTTGCCCCGGAGTTGCACATCCTCCGCCCCTACCAGTATGGCCTGTGGAGCTCCAACTTCCTGCCTGATATGGGGAAACTAATCCCCTTCCTGTATCTGGTACCTGCTTCCCACCGTCATACACGCCCACATGCCATGGGTTCCTACAGAACCTCAGCACATGCCCCATCCTACAGCATGAACAACACTCAAGTGGAGGTCGAGGACACTGACCACGCACATGCTCCAGCCTACCGCACTGATAGCAGAACACCTAATTCCCACTCTGAGAGGATTATCCTCTCTTCCAGCCACTTTTCATGCTACCGCCATCCTGTGAGCTCTCATGGTGTTGCTTCTGACCCTCATAAGCTGCACCACTCGTCTACCCCACCGACACCACAATCCCACTACCCGAATCTCCCTTTAGGTTTCCTTCCAAGATCAATGCCCGATCTACTACCTCTGCGAACCTCTTCAAGCGGAAGATATTTACTTGATACCTGGTCTCATGTCTTAACCCATCCTAGAAGCGCCAAGCATGAGATTTGGAACGCGTACCATAAAACATCACAACTGTAGAAAAAGCTCTTCACTAGCTACAACCGCCCCAACCATCCCTACCGCGGCCATGGTCCATATGGGGAAAACAACCATGCACTACCACAAACTCACACAACATTTTACAAGACATTTCCACTTCATTTCAAAACCTTAGGTTTCATTAAACATCCCTTACCCACTTGTTTTATTTCAATTTTTTCATTATTTCATGGTTTCATGAAATGAATAATGCACCCTACATTCCTGCCTTACACACCCACCCTATGCGTGTGTATCATAAAATGCATGACACCTATCTCCCTAGGTTCCTATAATGATTCATGAATGTCAATCCTTGTGCCGTTAAGACCACAATCCAAATATCATAAAATAATTGCATCAAACCACATGTGCACCACCCCATAGTGAAATATCATCAATTGTAACAACACACAACCAAGAACAATATTTCACACCCAGGGTGACTTTGATTTTCCCCCATACCTGGGTTAGCTACACCCAAGCACGAGCTCATTGCAATGGCCCGACACATCCTAACCCTTGGCTATCAATCCCAAATTACAAGACCTCAGAGAAGGAGAAGAAAGACCTCCTCTGATACGACTTTGTAACGTCCCTGACCCGAAAGCCACTAAACCGGTTATAGCATCCCACCTTTTTATCACATAAAGTTTCATTTACATTTTACAAAATCGAGGATCTTTAAGGTTTAGTGTCTTGGAAACCAGGAACTTAAAACATGAAAAAACAAACAAAACATTCTTCTCAAACACTTGAAAGACTTCTCCTTATGTTCATCCTAGGTTCATTTCTGCATCTCAGAACCTAGGGACATACATCAAAGGAAAGGGTGAGCAGAAGGCCCAGTAAGGAAAACAAGAGAAACATTTTACATGTGAACTTGAGATACTTCAATAAGGTCATGAAAAGAACTTTAAGGCATGAGAAAGAAATCATGAGATATATCATAATAAAAGTAACATTTTTCATAACTTGAAGATGTGGCTACATCATTTAATATTGACAATCGTTTCGTTTCACCAAGGTCCATCCCCAAGGTGTCGTTAAAAATTACCAAGGTTATTCACCAAGGTATCGTGAAAATTGTAATCTCTAGTGGTTACATCATTACCCAATGCATTGGAGCGCTATCAGGGCGCACCCTTAAATTTGCCTTTATTATCATGTGAGACACATATATCATCATAAAAATTTTCATAAATAACCCATATAGCATAAAATAAATGGGTTTCATTTCATAATCACAACGTTTTAAAAACTGCTTTAAAGACATGATCTTTACGTCACTTTAAAACCCACAGAAAAGGAAGGTGGGTCTCATGTATGTAAATCCCAGAATTTAAAATAGAAAATTTTGGTATATATGTGAATACCCCTTTAGAAGGAAGAGCTTTGAGTATTCACTTAATAATATAAAAGAACTTTAGAAAAAGAGAGGGACATTTTGAGACGAAAATTGTGCAGCATAACGACTATGTTACGAGGTTTTAGAAGACATTAAAAAGAGAGGGAAAATGGGTCAAACATTCATAAATGACCCATAAAATAGTAGATGGACAGAATAAGAAGGATACATGATCATGGTAATGAAATTTCAAGGACATACCATTTGAAATGAAAAACGTGGAAGGAAGACAAAAATTAGATTTCTCTTATGAAAGTTCGGCAGCCTAATGACGTTACTTAAACTTCAACAAAAATGATTTGAAAAGATCAAATAGGGTCTCTCATCATGTGAAAATAAGAGTTCAGTATGATAGATATAGAGATAACTCCCCAAAATAATTAAAAAGGAACTTGAAAGACTTGACATGAAAGTAGAACTTTGAAAAGAATGAGAACGGTGAAAGAATCCCCTAAAAATTCGGCAGCCTAACGGCGCCACTTAAAACTTCAAAATACGGAATTGAAGAGATCAAATGGGGTCTCTAATCATATGAACATAAGAGTCCAGTGTGATATGTATAGAGATCATACCCCAACATAACAAAAAGGAACTTGAAGGAATTGTCATGAAAGTAGAACTTCAAAACGAGAAGGGTGAAGAACCACTTAAAAATTCGGCAGCCTAACGGCGCCACTTAAAACATCAAAATACTGAATTGAAGAGATCAAATAGGGTATCTAATCATATGATCATAAAAGATCAGTATGATAAATTTAGAGATCATACCCCAACATAATAAAAAGGAACTTGAAATACTTTACAGGAAAATAGATCTTGAAAAATGAGAAGGGAGAAAGAATTCGTTACAAAAAATTTGGCAGCCTAACGACGCCACTTAAAACTTCATAAAAAGAAATAATGTGAGTAAGAGGGGATATCTCATTATATGAACATAAAAAGTCCAGTAAGAGGAGTATAAAATAACATCCTCCAACATAAGAACATGTAGCATAAAAGGAATGACATAAAAGAGATTACTTGAAATGAAAGAGAGAGGTCGGATCCCTTACCTTAAAATGTAACTCGTAAACCTCAAAGGATGGGACCTTGAGGGCTTGGGGGAACCTTGGGAGGACTCCTTGGGAGGTAATGAGACCAGAACTTCGTTGGGGGAGAGTTGGGAGTGAAAACTAAAGGAGGAAAGGGTGGGTATTTATAGGGAAAGTGAGGGGACAAGGCATTAATGGCCAAGGGACACCTCACTAGTGGTTTTGGCAAAACCATGGGCTTGCCCATGGTATTTTCCTATGGTATTGGCCACTTGGGACACCTCATACCTTATCTTACTATTCATAATTCGACCATATTGAATATATACTTAATACATCAATTAATGATGTCATGAAACACCCGTAACTTAAAAACTATTTTTTCACTATTCATCCAAAATTCAACTTTCTTAGAATAATCCCAAAATTTCACCTTAACCAAATATTGATGCTCTAAATACATTTATGAACTCCATTTTATAAAAATAATTTTTTAAATAATTTTAATTTAATTTTTAAATAAAAACACTATTCATCGAAAATTCGTTTTTTTTCAGAAAAATCCCCAAAAATTACCATAACATAATATCGATGCTCTGAGTTCAAAAATAAAGTCATTTATATAAAAATAATTTTCTAAATATTTTTAATTAAATTTTTAATTAAAAAAAACTATTCACCTGAAAAAAACTAATACTTGAATAATAATTTATGAAACCGTTATTTAACCATTTTATTGAATCACATTACTTAATCAAGGTGCCTACATTATTTTAAAACTTTCTTTAAGTGAGATTACTAATCCATTTGGTCATATTACTTATCCTAATCATAAAATCACTATTCATAATTTACTATTCATCAAAAATCAAGTTGATCTTATTAGACTCCAAATTTTGTACTGAACATAATTGTAGAAGACCATTTTTTGAAAATCATTACACATTTTTAATTATTTAAGGTTTACATAAACATTTTTAAAATATCCTTTTTCTAAAATTCATCAAAAATATGCATACTATATTTATCCGGTCATTTGAAAATTCATAAACTTCATCATAAGAAGAAATCCCAATTTTTATTTAAAACAAAGGATTACACAAGGTAGTTACGGTCTCCTTACATAGCCTCTTATCACACCAGCATAGGACCTAAGTGTAAGGTGTGCTAAGGTGAGAGAGTCCGAGGGAGGCTCGGCCAACATTTCCCGAGTAGTAATTTCAATCAGTTTGAACTTCTCATAAAGGCGATTCCGTTCTAGCTTCACATGATGAAGTTTGGCTTGGGTTTGGTCCAGAGCAAAGCCCAATGGTGCTACCTCCTTCCCAAGTTCTATTAGATGGGCTTTGATCGGTCCAGGACTACTAGGTGAGGCCATCGAATCTTCTTTCTATAATAATTAACCAAGATTTCTTGTATTTAGAGACAATAGTCAAAACGTTTAGTTTCCAGCGGTCATATTGACCAATGGTCAAATAATAGTCAAAACCCAACAGTCTCATTTTAATTATACTCATGTTATCAAATGAAACAATTTTGTTGAGTATAAAAATAAAATAAAATAACACATAAAATTAGGAAACAATATTTATTTAAAATTTCGGGTCGTTACAATCTTCCCCCCTTAAGAAATTGCGTCCTCGCAATTTTTTAAAATTGGGTTTTGAAATTTCATTGAAAGTCCCACATCGGAAAAGGAGTCAGTAAAACTATTACATTAAAAGAAAGAAAGGGGAGTACAAAGGTCACCCGAGTTAACCCACACTAGGATTCCATGTAAGAAAACATGGACATGGAGGAGAAAACCAAGGGTCAAGTTCTGAGGGAGAGTGATAGAGAACATGATTAGGAGAAAGTTAACCATAAGAAAATCCCAAACTTATGATGTGTGTAAACGGTCTTTGATTACCTAGTAGGAAACGTAAACCAACAACATTTTTGTTTTACGTTTCTTTTCATAATTTTGAGGAATTCATTTACTACATAGAACAAAAACATAAGAAAATATAGCTACCTTCAAGTAGAGTTTCATCCTTTAATAAGTCCCTACCAACACTAATCTTTTCTCCAAATGATGAGACTTCAAAAACACTTGGTCTCATAAAATCACAAGAATCATCTTCTAGGGAATCACATAATATACAAAAGATTAACTATCTATTTCTTCTATCTTTAAACATTATCCCAAAAACATAAAGGTTAAGGTAAAACAACTCTTCAAAAAGAAAGAATCCCATAGGAATGGAAACTACTTTTAAATCTTCAAAGTTCCATGGTACTACCCAAAGTTCATCATAGTCCATTCCATAAATAATGGTCCTTAAAATTCCTCAAAATAATCCAAACTAAGATTGAAACCCAAATACAAGAAGTATTTGATAACATAGTCTTCCAAAATAAACTTCATTGTTTATCTCCAACCAACATCAACCACTCCTAACAACTTATAACAAAAGTATCTAACCTAAACATATTTAACCCAAGATAGGTTTATCATTCCCATAAGTAACCTAAATTACTATAAGTCCACCTTAAATTCATCAATTCTTCAAATATAAGTCAACCTTACTCCTCAATGAAAATACTATAGTAATCTATTTACCTCGATCATATAGGGTCCCCAAAATAGTGAACGTCTTCCAAAATAATAATCATCTTTTAATCCCCTAATCATCTCTGTCATATTAATACGGAAATTGTCGCATTTCCTATCACATTGGTTGTTGGGACATGTTATTCAATTTCCCACCATTAACTAAGAAGAGAAAGTATAATTAGAGGCTTAAATACTTATCCAATAATCATGAAACGGAACTGAAAGCATATAAGGATAACTTGTAGAAGAAAAGTATACCCTAACTTGTGATCCCCTAGGTTCCAATCTAGGTTATCCGTGATCATATATTCTTATGTGAATCTTTCTTTTATTTTATCTTTGATCCTTTAACAATGGTTCATACTAAGCTTATGAATTTACCAAAGCATATCCCCTGGGAGTGTCATAACCAAGAGTGCAGCAAGGCCCGTTGTCGTGTACCAGTTCCCGTTCGAGTCTAGCTCAAAGCGGTGTTTTCAGGTTTTACCCCTATGTACATCTGTGCCAGAGCCACCTCTACCTGCTCGTATCCAGACAGGGATGTATTTTCTTGGCAACCCCTTACTCAATACTCACCAAAATACCAGGAAGATTTCCTATATTTTAACTTTTCTATAGGCTTATTCCTAAAGTTTTCATATCCTAATTTCCACAAATAACTAAACCATCTTTTGATACCAACTATAGCATCCCGCCTTTTTATCACATAAACTTTCATTTACATTTTACAAAATCGAGGATCTTTAAGGTTTAGTGTCTTGGAAACCAGGAACTTAAAACATGAAACAACAAAAAAAACATTCTTCGTAAACACTTGAAAGGCTTCTCCTTATGTTCATCCTAGGTTCATTTCTGCATCTCAGAACCTGGGGACATACATCAAAGGAAAGGGTGAGCAGAAGGCCCAGTAAGGAAAACGAGAGAAACATTTTACATGTGAACTTGAGATACTTCAATAAGGTCCTGAAAAGAACTTTAAGGCATGAGAAAGAAATCATGAGATATATCATAATAAAAGTAAAATTTTTCATAACTTGAAGATGTGGCTACATCATTTAATATTGACAATCTTTTCATTTCACCAAGGTCCATCCCCAAGGTGTCGTTAAAAATTACCAAGGTTATTCACCAAGGTATCGTGAAAATTGTAATCTCTAGTGGTTACATCATTACCCAATGCATTGGAGTGCTATCCGGGCGCACCCTTAAATTTGCCTTTATTATCATGTGAGCCAGATATATCATCATTAAAAATTTCATAAATAACCCATATAGCATAAAATAAATGGGTTTCATTTCTTAATCACAACGTTTTAAAAACTGCTTTAAAGACATGATATTTACGTCACTTTAAAACCCACAGAAAATGAAGGTGGGTCTCATGTATGTAAATCCCAGAATTTAAAATAGAAAATTTTGGTATATATGTGAATACCCCTTTATAATGAAGAGCTTTGAGTATTAACTTAATAATATAAAATAACTTTATAAAAAGAGAGGGACATTTTGAGACGGAAATTCTGCAGCATAACGACTATGTTACGAGGTTTTAGAAGACATTAAAAAGAGAGGGAAAATGGGTCAAACATTCATAAATGACCCATAAAATAGTAGATGGAAAGAATAAGAAGTATACATGATCATGGTAATGAAATTTCAAGGACATACCATTTGAAATGAAAAACATGGAAGGAAGACAAAAATTAGATTTCTCTTATGAATGTTCGGCAGCCTAATGACGTTACTTAAACTTCAACAAAAATGATTTGAAAAGATCAATTAGGGTATCTCATCATGTGAACATAAGAGTTCAGTATGATAGATATAGAGATAATTCCCCAACATAATTAAAAAGGAACTTGAAAGACTTGACATGAAAGTAGAACTTTGAAAAGAATGAGAACAGTGAAAGAATCCCCTAAAAATTCGGCAGCCTAACGGCGCCACTTATAACTTCAAAATACTGAATTGAAGAGATCAAATGGGGTCTCTCATCATATGAACATAAGAGTCCAGTGTGATAGGTATAGATATCATACCCCAACATAACAAAAAGGAACTTGAAGGAATTGTCATGAAAGTAGAACTTCAAAACGAGAAGGGTGAAGAACCACTTAAAAATTCGGCAGCCTAACGGCGCCACTTAAAACATCAAAATACTGAATTGAAGAGATCAAATAGGGTATCTCATCATATGATCATAAAAGATCAGTATGATAAATTTAGAGATCATACCCCAACATAATAAAAAGGAACTTGAAATACTTTACATGAAAATAGATCTTGAAAAATGAGGAGGGAGAAAGAATTCGTTACAAAAATTTTGGCAGCCTAACGGCGCCACTTAAAACTTCATAAAACTAAATAATGAGAGTAAGAGGGGATCTATCATTATATGAACATAAAAAGGGCAGTAAGAGTAGTATAAAATAACATCCTCCAACATAAGAACATGTAGCATAAAAGGAATGACATAAAAGAGATTACTTGAAATGAAAGAGAGAGGTCGGATCCCTTACCTTAAAATGTAACTCTTAAAACTCAAAGGATGGGACCTTGAGGGCTTGGGGGAACCTTGGGAGGACTCCTTGGGAGGTAATGAGACAAGAACGTCGTTGGGGGAGAGTTGGGAGTGAAAACTAAAGGAGGAAAGGGTGGGTATTTATAGGGAAAGTGAGGGGACAAGGCATTAATGGCCAAGGGACACCTCACTAGTGGTTTTGGCAAAACCATGGGCTTGACCATGATATTCTCCCATGTTATTGGCCACTTGGGACACCTCATACCTTATCTTACTATTCATAATTCGACCATATTGAATATATACTTAACACATCATTTAATGATGTCATTAAACACTCGTAACTTAAAAACTATTTTTTCATTATTCATCAAAAATTCAACTTTCTTTGAATAATCCCAAAATTTCACCTTAACCAAATATTGATGCTCTAAATACATTTATGAACTCCATTTAATAAAAATAATTTTCTAAATAATTTTAATTTAATTTTTAAATAAAAACACTATTCATCGAAAATTCGTTTTTTTCAGAAAAATCCCAAAAAATTACCATAACATAATATCGATGCTCTGAGTTCAAAAATAAAGCCATTTTTATAAAAATAATTTTCTAAATATTTTTAATTAAATTTTTAATTAGAAAACACTATTCACCTGAAAAAAACTAATACTTGAATAATAATTTATGAAACCGTTATTTAACCATTTTATTGAATCGCATTACTTAATCAAGGTGCCTACATTATTTTAAAACTTTCTTTAAGTGAGATTACTAATCCATTTGGTCATATTACTTATCCTAATCATAAAATCACTATTCATAATTTACTATTCATCAAAAATCAAGTTGATCTTATTAGACTCCAAATTTTGTACTGAACATAATTGTAGAAGACCATTTTTTGAAAATCATTACACATTTTTAATTATTTAAGGTTTACATAAACATTTTTAAAATATCCTTTTTCTAAAATTCATCAAAAATATGCATACTATATTTATCCGGTCATTTGAAAATTCATAAACTTCATCATAAGAAGAAATCCCAATTTTTATTTAAAACAAAGGATTACATAAGGTAGTTACGGTCTCCTTACATAGCCTCTTATCACACCAGCATAGGACCTAAGTGTAAGGTGTGCTAAGGCGAGAGAGTCCGAGGGATGCTCGACCAACATTGACCGAGTAGTAATTTCAATCAGTTTGAACTTCTCGCGAAGGCGATTCTGTTCTAGCTTCACATGATGAAGTTTGTCTTGGGTTTGGTCCAGAGAAAAGCCCAATGGTGCTACCTCCTTCCCAAGTTCTATTAAATGGGCTTCGATCGGTCCACGACTACTAGGTGAGGCCATAGAATCTTCTTTCTATAATAATTAACCAATATTTCTTGTATTTAGAGACAATAGTCAAAACGTTTAGTTTCCAGCGGTCATATTGACCAATGGTCAAATAATAGTCAAACCCCAACAGTCTCATTTTAATTATACTCATGTTATGAAATGAAACATTTTTGTTGAGTATAAAAATAAAATAAAATAACACATAAAATTAGGAAACAATATTTATTTAAAATTTCGGGTCATTACACTGGTGCTCCAAACCAGGTGGTTACATGACATCAAGCGCGCCTCCCCGTATGCCAAAGGCTGCTGACTAGCAGCGGGGGTCTATAAAGTCATGTGGTGAGTCTATACCCCCTTTTTATCAGAGTAATCCACAACAAAAATAAACCAAATAGCGGAAACAAAAACCAATAAACACGGAACAAGTATAACGATCATATCCAAAAATAAATATTCCATGCCATACTACAAGTACAAGACTGAAAAAATCCCAAAATAAGGAAAATGGCCAAAATCCCAAAAATGGTCCCGACTCCAAGTCTGGTACCTCCACCAAGTGCTACCCATGTCCACTCAACTATATAGCAAGGACCCTTTCCCTTTTATTGACCTGGAAACATGAAATCTGCATGGGTACCCAACAATGGCCCGAGAAGGGTGTGAGTACAACTCAGTAGGCCACCATCAACGGTGTCTAAAAAATATCCAGTATAAACAGGTAGTTCATTCAACAAGGAAAATGAATGATAAATGAAAATTAATTAGTTATGATTCCATTAACCAATTCTGAGCCAAAGCTAGTACCACTTCCCTAACTATCCATTTGTGCCAATTATCACCATTTACCATTCCATCCCATTTCCATGGGTTAATCACATACATTTTGTTACATGGGTCTAAGGCAAACAATCACATGCTAGAGGGTAAGCACATCATTATCCTATCTCACTAGGACTAACCCCTCATAGAAACCATAACCACACCTAGAAGCCTCGGTCTGGGTGGAGGCAACCATTAGTAGAATAGAACCTCAGTCCCCTTTCCTAACCCATGCATTTAGGGTGGAGTTTAAAGCCTCAATCTTCACTTGACCCATGGGTGTAGATCCTCAAGTCATACCCCACTATACCAAGCCATGTTCACATGGTTATATATAAGTAAACATCAACCTTCCAACCATTTCCCATCGACAACCATCTTTCACAACAACCCACATGGGAAACCACCTCATGCCTTAACCCATTAACACCTTACCATTTCACATCATTTAACCATTCACCCAATTCCCATGTGTTATGCCTATCTCACTATGCATTCCATCCTAGACCCATTATCTATCCTATTATGGTCTTTAATCATTTTTTACATTAACCCATTTAACTCATTCATCATTTCCATGAATCAACCATTCATTCCAACATGTTTATCAAGGGTTCTACAATTCATTACAACAAGGTCGCTCATTTAATGACAATCACTGAACTCGGGATATGCCGGAACATCCCATGGATGGCTCTAATTAGGTCAAGTCCTTCCCATAATATCCCACAGGGATCGTGAGGGTTCCCATTAGCCATTTAAAACATCATTATTCTCACACATTCCATGGATATTCACAATATAACCAAGGGAAATATAGAACACAAATTCACATGCACAAAAATACCCAAATAACCATGGGATATAAATTGTAGACCACCTACCTCGAATCTGCGATTGAACACACCCTCAATCGAGTCCTTATACCTCGATTTGACCAACCCTTGGATCTTCAGCCTAGAACTCACCAAAAAGATAGGGTTTAGGGTTTCAGAACAAGAGGGAGAGAAGATACAAACCCTAAGCCAAGAAAAGAACCAAGGAGGAGATTTGCCTTACCCAAAGATTTAATCTGCAACCAACAGCACCAAAAATGCCTTAGAAATGATGGATATTGATCACTTAGTGCTCTTGGGTGAATCAGTTCGTTCCTACGGTAAAGTTTGAGGAAATGGAGGAAAATACCGAGTTGGGGTTATAAAGCCCTGAGTCGCAATTTTGTAATTTTTCCAACTTTAAGTGGCCTCACGGTTTAACCGCACGGTTTGGAAAACCGTGCACAAACCGTGCGCACGCCACTGCCCGGAGAAGGGGGAGTCGCACGATTTAGCCACACGGTTTGGAAAACCGTGCGCAAACCGTGTGCTCGCTTCTATCTAGAGGAGGGAGGGTCACACAACTTAGTATGGGTAGGCCGCACGGGTTGGCTGACCGTGCACATGCCGTTCTCCTTGGTCTGCATTGCCCAGAGTTCCCTTCTTCCGTGGCCCAAGCCCCCAAAACACTCCCAAGGCCTCTGAGACTTCCCAGATACCTTTTAAAGCCCCAAAAGCAAAGGGTTCAACCCAAAACACAACAAAACATACCTTTCAAAAAACCGGGATCTTACAGACTTCATTACTTTTAACCTCCTTAACTTTTAGTCTTTGGCTTCCCCCTAACCCATGTATTTACATATGTTCATGGTTCCCTTTATTTAATAAAAATTTACATTATGATTATGATAGGATGGATATGAATCAAAAAATATATAGATTCTTATCATATGATGAAATAGTATGTGTATGGGGTAAAATATATTATAAATTTTGAAAATGATCATGCATATGACCCATCTCAAACCATTTGTATATGTTTTGATTTTTGTTATTCAGGAGTAATTAGCATAGAGGAGTTGTATGAACACTTGATCTATCATGAAGTAGATCATTGTTATAAATTCTGGACTAAGTATAAGCAATAGATAAATGTAGTTAGTGACTGGGATTACACTATGTTTTACAGATCATATAATATGATTAAAAGTTTCAACGATGATGACGTTCACATTGATATGATTACAAGTGTAAATAATGAATACGATCATAATGAGGAAATAAAAATTACCATTTAAGGTGATCTTTATAATTGTCCAAAGATTCTTTAGAAGGTAAATTATCGTTCAATGATGCCATTACATGCTATTTGTACTATATATAATATATTTTTATCTATACGAAAGTGATATAATAAAATGGATAACAACTAATGGCCAGAAACTATCTTTACTGAACTACATTCTCTCTTGAATGAAATGAAACCTAAATATAATGAGATTCCTTATTGATCATATGATTAAAAATTAATTCTACATTCAATGGGTATGATATCTAAATGAGTAAATGATTATTAAAATGATTTTGTACTATTTTTTAAGGACCATGAGTTATATAAAAAATTATCTAAGTTTGATACATCTAGATATAAGAAAGTAGAATCAATTCCTTCGAAAGATTAATTATAATTTCTAAAAATTCCATGGTTTAGGAACCTATATGGATGTGAGGATACTACAAGGAAATTTACGTGGAATGAAGATATAATAAATCAAAATTGGAAACATTATCACCTACCATAATCTCCTAAGTGGAAGAAACATTATCATGTGTTTCCTAAATTTGTAAATGATTTAAGAAATATTTATTATTCCTTATCTATAGATGGAGTGAATCCTTTTGGTTTATAATGTAAAACTACATGTACATGGACAATTATTTTGGTAAATTACAACTTTCCACCATGGTTCTGATGAATTAAAAACAAGTTATATTATCTCTACTGATATCAGGAAAAAGAAAATCGAGTAATGATATTGATGTTTATTTGGCTCTATTGATCAATGATATGGAATTATTGTGATATTTGAGGGTTACATTATCGAATTCTTATATAAATAAAGGTTTCATGTTGGGAGTCATGTTTTATGGGATATGGAAAATTTTTAGGATATATAATTAATGTAACTCAAGGGAATACTATTTTTCAACAAGGTATACGCTCAGTTGGGATGAAACATTACTTGAAATATGTTTTTCTAAGACATTTAAAATTTCTACCTAGATAAAATAAATACCACTTTGGGATGAAATAATTTGATGGGAATTGAGAAGAAGGTACAAAACCTTCTTCACTAATAAGTGATTAATAGTTTGAGAAATTATTGGATATGTTCAATTCTTTTAGTAAACCATTTTCAAAAATCCTTATGGAAACCAGTAGAAAAAATAGAGCATTTTTTTGAATTACTATATTTGAAATGTTTATACATCATAACTTTTCTTGATTTAGTTAATTTAAGAATAATTATATGTGATAATATCATTGAAAAATTACTAAAATCTCCTGAAAAAGAAAAGTATATAATTAAGGTTAGGTTGGACATGTTTGACATGAGGATATGGCAAAATATGGTTGTAATGAAGGGTGAAAGGTAGACATTTCTTTCTCCAGTTTCCTAAACTACCTCCTAGTTGGACGTATGTCAATTTTGAAACTTTTTAAATGATATAAAGGATCCATATGGGTAATCATCAAGTATCGTGAATATCATTTCAATGGATGATTTAAATTTAAAGATATTTAAATTACTTGATTTTCATTTGTCAATATATGATCTAATGTTTATAGATTTGCATTTCATTTATTCTAAAACTTTCCTCCATTTATTAAACATGATTTTTTTAATTTTTTAAATATATATGTAGTAAAGTTATACTCAAATAAATTTCTCATCATTAAAAGATAATTATAATAATAATATTTTAATTAGATATATTCTTAATGGATTTATTATTGGATATGATACTTCACTTGGTTTGAGAGATCTGGTTGTGTGATACTATACATTATAGATGGATGTAACACAATGAATGATATAAGATGATTTAGAAAGTTTATGCCAAAAAATGATATCATTAAAAAGGTTCTATTATAGATCAATATATAGATGAGGAATCCATTGAATTTTGTACCAACTTTCTATATAATGTGGAGAGAATTGGTCTACCAAAATCTTATCACAACAGGTGACTTGTGGTAAAAATAATTTTCAGAATAGATTTTTTCACCATTACCGTTATAGATTGGTAGTGGGATCACCTTTATGATTTATATAATATTATATAAGTTTTAAATTCTTTTAAAACAAAAAATGTAATTCTTAGGCATTTGAATCTATCATGAGGTGAAATATTAATATCAAATATAGACAATAAAAAAATTATAGGATGGTTTTGAGACCATATTTTTAAAGAGACAACTGAAAATTTGAATTTAATTTCATAATGACTTTGATGGATAGCTAGAGGACCATGTTTTCACGTATTATCTTATAATGGTTATGTAATTAATATATACATATATATGTTCTATACAAAAAAATGATAAGAATAATAATATGAAAAATAGTGGAGGTTATCTTACGAAATAAGAAATTCATATTTCTAGTTCCATGGAAAAATCTAATTTATGTGAATATTTTATAATTTGGAATCATTGAAAAAATATAACAATTAGATTATACAATATTCCATGTGTTGATTTTTCAATGATAGTTGATTGATAACAGGAGTGAAAATGAAATCAATGAATTCGAATTAAAAGAAGAGGATTTTAGTAAGGAATGGTATAGGGAAGAACCATTCATAATATAATCATAGGAAGTAGAATTATTTTATGCCTCATATTGTGTAAATATAAAGTCACTAATTTCTCTATTATCAACCAAAACCTCTACAGAGTAAAATATAAACTAAACTAAGGATTTACCTTTCATTAGGATGTGTTAATCATTTCATAGTTTTCTAAAAGTTTTCAGGTTCATTTATATCATAGGGGACCATAATGAGGGGATTTGTTACTCAATAGAGGGGTAAAATCAATTTAACCTGTAATGGGAAAAAATGAGATTTAAATATTCAGCTTAATTTTCTTTATATACATTTTGTTTCCTTATAGTATTTTTTCATCACTAATACATTTATGTAAAATAAATTAAATTATCAACCACTTATTTAGATAAAGTATTCTCTACATTTCTATGTTATTATGCCTATGGAACAAAAGGATTATCAAAAAACTGATGTACCCAATATAGAAGAATGATAAGATTATCTACATGCCGATGCTACCAACCCTAAGGGAAAACATATTGATGTTGTTAAAACTGAGGATATGGTAGAATGTCAACAAACTATTCCAAACAAAAAACAGTATAATAATAAAATTCTATTTTCAACTAATTATGAAGGTGATATGTAGAGTCATAAAATTCAAGGTTGTATGGAATAAAAATTTTAGAGACCCGAAGCTTGACGTACATAGATATCACATTACTTTTGCGGAATACTTAGTACATAACAAAAACAAACACACAAGGACCGTAATAGTTTAGTGTCTTTGGAAACTCGGAATATAATCTTCTAATCGGGGTGAAAGATCTTCAACATCTCCCATAAATATCTTCTTTTTTTTAAACCTAAATCCTTTCTGTATACCCTGGGGAAAATAAAACATAAAAGGGTGAGCTCAAATGCTCAGTAAGGGTAAACAAAATAAATATCAATCACATCATATTCATAAGAACATATCTTTTGGAAATCTTAACCTGCAAAAGAGATCATAATTTCATAACATGGGATAAATCGTAGTAGTGAAATGTAATCCCAATAATCATAACATAAAACATGAAACTTTGTGGCATACATACATAATCATAGATAATCATTTCTTATTAGTCAAGACTCATTCCAAAGACTATCTTAGTGGACAAAGTCTCTTTCGGAACCGAGTTCACTCCTCGTTTCAGTCCTGTTTCACTGAACCAGTATAACCTACCGTTCCATCCATGTCTATCTCATGAGATATAAAATCTTTACCCAATGAATTGGAGGGAGATATAGGTCCCAACCATCTCATAATGATACCATTCTTATATGTTCCACAAAATCATAAACCATACATCATAGCATAACCCATGTAATAAAAATGGGAATCTTAAACATCGTGACATCATAAAACAATTCATATAAGATAAAAGAATTCATAAAAAAAAATTCCATCACAACATAATCAAATCCATGTAATAATAGGGATAAAAACAGAACCCTTTATTATCTTATATGGAAAATTATTTTGATAAAACACTTGAACTCCATTCTTGAGGAAAATATCCTTTCAACTTCAAAAACCCTTTTCCTTTCTTAACATGTCATACAATTCTAAACTAAAAAAAGTTGATTAAAAATAAACATGAAAACTTGTAAAGGAAGATTCTTGGAAATAATGTTTTAAAAATAAGTTCATGCCATATAAGTTAAAAAAACATTCTTCCCGTACTTTTGTCGGAAAAGTCAAAAAGTACCTCGTAAGAAAAACGACATTAGATTCCTTTCATATCTTTTACTAAAATCTCACCGAAGGGTAAAATTTTATTTAAAAAATTGTATGTGGATGGAAATAATATTACATATTGAGTAAACATGTATGTGGATGATAAGATACACCCCAGTAAATTCCAAAGTATAAACAATCTCGGATAAAAATGAGATTGTGATATTTCCCTTACCTTAGGTCCGATTTGCTTCGTAAGTGTCCGAACCTCCTGTATAATTATTTAAATAATGTCATTGACTTATTACAGAATCATACTCATTGTTATTATGTCATATATGGTTCACTTATGACTTTATATTACCCGTTATTTTGTAAATTCCATGTTAAAGGGAGTTTTGGGTAAAATTGTCTCATTTGTCATTCGTGTTTTAACATGTAATTATTCATATGATTACATAGATCATGATTACTTAAATCCAGAATGTAAATAATGATTTATATCTAATATATATTCAGAATATACATATATATAATAGATCAGTAAATGGAAAGAAATACACCATTCATGGAGACGGTAGGCCGTACGTACGCATGAACGCTGTTTTTCGTTTCCTTATTGAGTTTAATGGAATTAAGTAGATGAAATACATATATATACACATAAATCCAGTCTTATTATGTCATATATTTCATTATTACTTATTATATATACTTTATAATCATTCATGAATGGTTAATGTGGAGAATGAATCTCATCGCGTAGTGGAGACGGTATTCCGTACGTACGCATGCGCAATTATTTCATTTTCCATAGGATGGATAGATGGTGAAATAGGGTTGTTTCATAATTATAATAAAATATAAGTATATTAGTGATACTGATGTTATTACTTCATAATGAAACAACCTATGAAGAAGAAGTGGAAGAAGAAATAAAGTTGAAAGAATCGGTAACGGACAGTACCTCTTCTTTGAAGCGCCTCTTTGAGAC
This sequence comes from Viscum album, assembly GCA_963277665.1. Taxonomy (NCBI): domain Eukaryota; kingdom Viridiplantae; phylum Streptophyta; class Magnoliopsida; order Santalales; family Viscaceae; genus Viscum; species Viscum album. The sequence goes on along the minus strand of OY728128.1, from coordinate 785,142,289 downwards.
CTCCTTTTAGGGAACTAAAATAGGTCTTTGAAGAAGACAAGAACCTCTAGGATGTTTCTAGGGAATTGGAGAAGAGAAATTGGCAGGGTTTGGCTGATCTTGAATGCTCAAATCGGTGTGAGGAAGAGGGGGAGGAGGAGCCCTTTTATAAGGGAGGAGAGGGGCACCTTTGGAAAACTAAAAATATTATTTTATTATAAAGCCAAATTCGGTTTTAAATAGATGGGTCAAAATCATCTCATCCGATAGAATTTAGACAAGTTTAGGTTCCTAGTTTAACCTTATCATTTAGTTTTAACATTAAGTTAAATAATTTTACTTTTACTGTCTCTTCTTGTGTTGTTACACAATAAGGTTAATAAAATTACTATATCAAGCCAAACGAACCCCAAGTTGTTTATTATTAATATATATAACCTTATCTACGTCATTGGGAAGGACCTTAGATTTTTAGGAATAAAATAACAATTAATAATATAATATTTGTTTTAAAAACTCTTTTATGTCAATTTTCACACTATTTAGTAATTGATTTTTTTGAAAATCATAACAGAATGATTAGTTCAAAACAAGTTTCTTAAATCAATACTAACATGTCATATTAACCTAGAAAATTAGTTTAATTCATAAAAAGTCTCAAATTACATTTATTTGTATATTTATAACATCAATTATGTCAATATTTCATTAATAAGATAATTAATGCATCATCGTTGTTTCATAAATAAATTAACTTATTTAATGTCTACAAATTACAAATAAAATACCATTATGTAGGAAATAGTTTTAGATTTATAATGAATATTTATAGTAGAATTTATCTTATGTATAACGCTATATTAAAAATGATTTACCTATTAAACTTTGATTTTAACTATTTTAACCATTCTTTAAATAAATTAATAATAAATTTACTAATCTAATCCAAGTGGGCTTAAACGGTCATATTGTATTCCTAAGGTTTTTTTGGTCGAATTAAACTTATACAATAGAATTAGGACATGTGTTAGGGTAATAATAATATCATTTTTACCCTTAATTACCCTATTTACTTTTAACCGTGGAAAAAAGTAAAAAGTTACTATTCACAAAAAATTATTTTCATATCATTGAACCACATTTTAGTCCTTGATATTAACCGTGTCTATCGGATTTTCGAAATTCCACTCACAGAAGCGGTAAAATTAAGTTTTATGAAAAATTCAGTTTGTTAACTACCACTTTGTGGTTTCACTATTCATCAAAAAATGAAAGTTTCCAGAAAAATACCAAAAATTAGCCCTAAGATATATTTGATATTATGAATTCAAAAATTATGTCTATTTTATCAAATTAAAAACATATCATTTACATTAACTAATTTAAAAGTTAATTCTCGTCGTCAAAACAAATAGCGTGTTTTTAAGAGATAATAACTCTCAAAAGATTGACACTTGTTTATAACTGTTTTAAATGTGAAATTACATCCAATGACCAACATTGTATTAAATTATAAAAATATATTCTAAATAAACTTGAAAACCACTCAAATTAATAATTTATCACTATTAATTATTTCTATTAAAAAAGTTGTTTTTAATTAAAATTTAGTAATTTTCACTATTCATCAGAATATGAAAGTTATCCGAAAAGTAACATAATTTCACCCTAAGCTAATTTCGATATTCCGAATCCAAAAATGAAGTCCATTTTGAAAAATAAAAATTTGAAAAATTTCAAAAAGTGGTTATTAAAATTCATAACGGCTAGTTTTAATAATATTTTAATAGCATATCGTTGTTTAGTGAAACTCTGTATTGTGTACTACACACGCTATCGAGGAAGGTCGTGATTGCGTGTAATGCAAGGAAATTCAAGGATGCGTGTTGTGCATGCTCCTTTTGGTGTAGCATACAACACAAGACATTAATGAAAAGAATATTTTTCATAAAATCTCGAGGTGTTACATTCTACCCCCCCTTAAAATGAATTTCGCCCTCGAAATTCTTCGGGGTTATAAATGGATTACTATTCGAAAGTTTCTTTGTTAGAAACCCACATCGTAAAAAGGAATACCAAAAAATATATTTAAAAACAAAATTATGAAAGGTAACGGTTACCCAAATAAACTAATCACTGGGTTTCCACAAAGGTGAAAATATGGATATGCAAGAGAAATCTAACCATCATGTTCTGATGGAGAGTGGTAGAGAACATGGATATGGAAAATCCAGCAATCACAAAGCCATAAATTTGTGACAATCTAAGGTACCATCTGATTCATCAGATATAAGAGCACTAGGACAACATTTTTGGTTTTCAAGATCGTTTCCCTAAAGTTGATGAAATTGGAATTAGAAGAAATACTTTCATGATTTCTGTATAGTCTCACCGTTGGTCGTTCTTTGGAAAATTTACACTTCATATCTTAAATAAATGAATTTGAATTTGTCATTCATGATGTGATAGCAGATCATGTGATAGAATGATGGGTCATTCCATCTGTCTCAAACAAAATGTTAGAAAAGTTATCAAAAAATACATAAGTCCATCTATAGCGAGATTAATCATATATGGTTCCTAAAATGGACTTATACTTAATATATCATACTACTTAATATAATAAAAATAGTTTCAACTAAATAGGGACTTCCTGTAGGCCAGTGGTAGGCGATAAAGGCCAGTCGCACTTCGGTTGTGGGTTTGATTCCCACGGCCTTGTCCGACGCGATGGGCTGTCGCCCGTCCTGTAGGTTGTCCTTTTTCTAAAACTATATTACTATAATATCCCATAAATAATATCGAAAAAACTTTTATCCTTAAACAATACTAAAATATGTCCAACATAGTCCATTCCAATCTTTAGGCTTATCCATAATACTGCATTCCACTCTCATAATATAGTGAAAACGATTACCAAAGAGTTCATATAACAAGCATGTTAATACCATCGTTGATCCCCGTATATCATGAGATATGTCTTGTTGGTCACATTCAAAACATTCGAAGGCCTTAATCATGTGTTATCTTGAATACCCATTGAACCTTAGTGAAAACATGAATGCAGTTAAAAGTTAACACTTTCCACATACCAAAATCCTCAAAATTCTATATACTCAAACCATGATATCACTTAGTCCTTATATCAATCATGAGCTCATGAATACTGTCAAATATGTCATTTTCTCATTTTCCCTTCATTATGCACATATCATCTTTTTTCTAATAATATCTCAATCACTTTCCATGGTTACCGGTACCATAAAATTATTGAAAACCACAATAGACCAATACATAAATATTCCAATATTCCACGATACTATATACAACATTATTTTGGAATCCCATTACATAAACACTTAATCATTCCACCACATCATTTTCATATTCAACATCACAAATTGTGATCGCATGTGACTTCCCTTTGTCCTTTGCCTTATGTGGTTTCTCATGTCGATCATCACTAACCCTTGGATTAGGGCATTTATTGGCATAATGTCCCATCTCCTTGCACTTGAAACATTGAAGTGTAGTAGGTTCATTATGTGTATCCCTTCCTTTGTTTGCATCATTAGACATCTTCTTTCCATCATTGCGGCATTAAAATGCCCGATAACCTTCCTTTCCACATTTGAAACATTTACTTGTACCTTTAAGACAATATCCACCATGCTTCTCTCCACACTTTGAGCATATGGAAACATTCATCTTCTTTTCACCATTATTCTGAGATTTCTCCTTGAACTCCATCTTTCGTTTCTTGTCAAAACTATGAGATGGATAAGTAACACCAACTTCCATTTCAACCTTGACAGCACAATGCACAATTTCTTCATAGCTACTGAAGTATCTTATAGCTAATTCCCTTCGAAGACTTGGTTTTAAGCCACTAAAGAATCGATAAACATTACTTTCACTTTGGATGATAAATCCAGATGCATACCTTGCAAGCCTTATAAAATTTGCTTCGTATATACCAATAGATTCATCATCCTTTTTCTTTAGTTCAAGAAACTACTTCTCCATCTTTGTTAGAAGAATACGAGGGAAGTACTTATTGAAAAATATGTTCTTGAACTCGTCCCATTCCATGGAATTAATTTCATCTCTTTGACTTGTATTCTTGATAAGATTCCACCATTGATCAGCTTCACCTTCCAAACGATATACTGATAAGATGAATTTATCATGTTCAAAACATTGAAGAACTGAAAATATCTTTTCAGTGGTACTGATCCATTGTTCAGCAACAAGTGGATCAGAAGACCCACTGAAAGAAGGTGGACGTTGCCTCATGAAGGACTCAATAGAATATTTCTCCCTTCTCTGCTCATTTGGAAGTCCAGAATGATTCATAGCTTGTGTAAGTATAGAAATAAGATTTTTCACTCCATCTAACATAACATTTGTCTGTTCAGGAGGACAATCATTGCATTGTCCATTGCATTTATCAGCACGGTTCCTTCGGGTTCTAGCCATCGTCTAAAACCCAAAAAAATAGTGTGAGAGGCAAAAATCATGCTAGGGAAAACAACATAATAAAGGGGAGTACCTTCAATATATAACAACTTAGGGTTAATTATATGATCGTTAGCGTAATTCTAGGACTATAACCTATACGTATACTTAACCTTAGGGACATCCCTAGACATACCTTAGAAATATCTCTAGGGATCTCACTAAAGTTCTCGCATCCTAGTTTCCAAAGGTTGACTAAACCTTTCCTCTGATACCAACTGTAGAGACCCGAATCTTGACATACATAGATATCACATTACATTTGCGGAATACTTATTATATAACAAAAACACACACACCAGGACCATAATAGTTTAGTGTCTTTCGAAACTCGGAATATAATCTTCTAATCGTGGTGAAAGATCTTCAACATCTCCCATAAGGATCTTCTTTTTTTTTAAAACCTAAATCATTTCTTTATACCCTGGGGAAAAGAAAACATAAAAGGGTGAGCTCAAATGCTCAGTAAGGGTAAACAAAAGAAATATCAATCACATCATATTCATAAGAACATATCTTTTGGAAATCTTAACCTGCAAAAGAGATCATAATTTCATAACATGGGATAAATCATAGTAGTGAAATGTAATCACAATAATCATAACTTAAAACATGAAACTTTGTGGCATACACACATAATCAAAGAGAATCATTTCTAATTAGTCAAGACTCATTGCCAAGACTATCTTAGTGGACAAAGTCCCTTTCTGAACCAAGTTCACTCCTCGTTTCAGTCCCATTTCACTGAACCGGTATAACCTACCATTCCAGCCATTTCTATATCATGATATATAAAATCTTTACCCAATGAATTGGAGGGAGATATAGGTCCCACCCATCTCATAATGATACCTTTCTTATGTGTGCCACAGAATCATAAACCCTACATCATAGCATAACCCATGTAATAAAAATGGGAATCTTAAACATCATGAAATCATAAAACAATTCATATAAGATAAAGGAAATCATAAAAATAATTCCATCACAACATAATCAAATCAACGTAATAATAGGGATAAAAATAGAACCCTTTATTATCATATATGGAAAATAATTTTGATAAAACACTTGAACTCCATTCTTGAGGAAAATATCCTTTCAACTTCAAAAACCCTTTTCCTTTCTTAAAATGTCATACAATTATAAACTAAAAGAACTTGATTAAAAATAAACATGAAAACTTGTAAAGGAAGCTTCTTGAAAATAATGTTTTAAAAATCAATTCATGCCGTATAAGTTAAAAAAATCATTCTTCCCGTACTTTTGTCGGAAAAGTCAAAAAGCACCTCGTACGTAAAACGGCAGAAGATTCCTTTCATATCCTTTACTAAAATCTCAACGAAGGGTAAAATTGGATTTAAAAAATTGTAGGTGGATGGAAATAATATTTCATATTGAGGAAACATGGATGTGGATGATAAAATACACCCCAGTAAATTCCAAAGTATAAACAATCTCGGATAAAACTGAGATTGTGATATTTTCCTTACCTTAGGTCCGATTTGCTTCGTAAGTGTCCAAACCTCCTGTATAATTATTTAAATAATGTCATTGACTTATTCCAGAATCATACTCATTGTTATTATATCATATATGGTTCACTTATGACTTTATATTACCCATTCTTTTGTAAATTCCATGTTAAAGAGCGTTTTGGGTAAAATCGTCTCATTTGTCCTTCGTGTTTTAACTTGTAATTATTCATATGATTACTTAGATCATGATTACTAAAATAAAGAATGTAAAACATGATTTATATATAATATATATTCATAATATACATATATATAATATATCAGTAAATGGAAAGAAATACACCGTTCATGGAGACGGTAGGCCGTACGTACGCATGAATGCTGTTTTCGTTTCCTCATTGAGTTGAATGGAATTAAGTAGATGACATACATATATATACACATAAATCCAGTATTATTATGTCATATATTACAAGATTACTTATTATATATACTTTATAATCATTCATGAATGGTTAACGTGGAGAATGAATCTCATCGCGTCGTGGAGACGGTATTCCGTACGTACACACGCGCGGTGATTTCATTTTCCGTAGGATGGATAGATGGTGAAATAGGGTTGTTTAATACTTATAATAACATATAATTATATGAGTGATACTGATGTTTTTACTTCATAATGAATCAACCTATGAAGAAGAAGTGGAATAAGAAATAAAGTTGAAAGAATCGGTAACGGAAATTACCTCTTCTTTGAAACGCCTCTTTGAGACCTCCTTTTAGGGCACTAAAATAGATCTTTGAAGAATAACAGAACCTCTAAGAAGTATCTAGGGAAGTGGAGAGGATAAATTGGCAGCGGTTGGCTTATTTTTAAGGCTCAAATTTGTGTGAGGAAGAGGGAGAGGAGGTGCCCTTTTATAGGGGAGGAGAGGGGCACCTTTGGAAAACTAAAAATAATATTTTATTATAAAGCCAACTTCGGCTTTAAATAGCTACAAATTGATTTATTTTGAAGCTAAGGTGGGGTTGGGTCGAAATAATCTCATCCAATAGAATTTAGACAAGTTTAGGTTCCTATTTTAACTTTATCATTTAGTTTTAACATTAAGTTAAATAATTTTACTTTTACCGTGTCTTCTTGTGTTCTTACACTATAAGGTTAATAAACTTACTATATCCAGCCAAACGAACCCAAAGTTGTTTATTATTAATATATATAACCTTAGCTAAGTCATTTGTCCGAAACTTAGATTTCTAGGAATAAAATAACAATTAATAATATAATATTTGTTTTAAAAACTATTTTATGTCAATTTTGACACTATTTAGTAATTGATTTTTGTGAAAATCATAACAGAATGATTAGTTCGAAACAAGATGATTAAATCAATACTAACATGTGATAGTAACCTATAAAATTAATTTAATTCATAAAAAGTCTCAAATTACATTTATTTGGGTATTTATAACATCAATTATGTCAATATTTCATTAATAAGATAATTACTGCATCATCGTTGTGTCATAAATAAATTGAATTATTTAATGTCTAAAAATTACAAATAAAATACCATTATGTAGGAAATATTTTTAGCTTTCTAATGAATATTTATAGTTGAATTTATCTTATGTATAACGCTATATAAAAAATGATTTACTTATTAAACTTTGATTTTAACTATTTTAACCCTTCTTTAAATAAATTAATAATAAATGTCCTAATCTAATCCATGTGGGCTTAAATGGTCATATATTATTCCTAAGGTTGTTTTTCGTCGAATTAAACTTATCAAATATAATTAGGGCATGTGTTAGGGTAATAATAATATCATTTTTACCCTTAATTACCATATTTACTTTTAACCGTGGTAAAAAAAGGAAAAAGTTACCATTCACCAAAATTATTTTCATCTCATTTAACCACATTTTAGTACTTGATATTAACTGTGTCTGTCGGATTTTCAAAATTCCACTCACAGAAGCGGTAAAATTAAGATTTATGAAAAATTCAGTTTTTTAACTACCACTTAGTGGTTTCACTATTCATCAAAAAATGAAAGTTTCCAGAAAAATACCAAAAAATTAGCCCTAAGATATATTTGATATTATGAATTCAAAAAGGATGTCTATTTTATCAAATTCAAAACATATCAGTTACATTAACTAATTTAAAAATTAATTCCCGTCGTCAAAACAAATAGCGTGTTTTTAAGAGATAATAACTATCAAAAGATTGACACTTGTTTATAACTGGTTTAAATGTGAAATTACATCCAATGACCAACATTGTATTAAATTGTAAAAATATATTCTAAATATACTTTAAAACCACTCAAATTAATAATTTATCACTATTAATTATTTCTATTAAAAAAGTTGTTTTTAATTAAAATTTAGTATTTTTCACTATTCATCAGAATATGAAAGTTATCCGAAAAGTACCAAAATTTCACACTAAGCTAATTTCGATATTCCGAATCCAAAAATGAAGTCCATTTTGAAAAATAAAAATTTACAAAATTTCAAAAAGTGGTTATTACTATTCATAATGGCTAGGTTTAATAATATTTTAATAGCATATCGTTGTTTAGTGAAACTCGGTATTGCGTACTACACACGCTATCAAGGAAGGTCGCGATTGCGTGTAATGCAAGGAAAGTCAAGGATAAGTGTTGTGTAAGCTCCTTTTGGTGTAGCGTACAACACAAGACATTAATGAAAAGAATATGTTTAATAAAATCTCAAGGTGTTACAAAAATGACCATCATATTGACCCCAACAAGTCCCTTTTCATTAGTTACATGGGGATCACCACATGAATTCACATGTTGATTGATGTAGATACATGGAACAATGTTGTGTTTGTGATTAAAGAACTAATTTGGAAATAAATTTACGTAAAATTATGACATACTTTCTAAAGTTGACTAAAAAATAAAATAATGTAATGTTTGTTTACTCTTCATTATCACTTATAGATTTCATTTACACTAGATGATTGTTGAATGAAATTTATATTAATGTGACCTAAAAACGATCTTAGAGCCTTTTAAACAATTCCTATGAAGAATCATCTCTAGTATGTTGGATGGATATTAAACCAAAACCCAACACATATATATACATATGATAAATCAGGAAACATGAAATGAATTTATTAGTCACTATGAGAAGGTATCATTTCAGGTATATTATTATTGTTAATACTTTTCATAGAGATATTTATATTAATCACTTAATTTTTGAATTGTTAATTTGTTAAACAATAAATTAACGATGAATATAAGAATTATTTATTAAAACCGGCATACCCATACCATAAAAAAGTATGGTGAACAAATTACTTGAATTTTTATATATATTTTAAATCATCTGTAATACATTTTTTGTGGCCCGAAACAACAAGATAATTATATTGAATTTTTATATGTAGTTTGATAAATCCAACTCCAAATCCACTTCCAACCCACATCATGTTATATAGAAATATATCATGTAAATAATGAAGGAAAAATAATAGATGAAAACACACAATGAGTATGGGAATCAGGTGTATATATGACATAATAAAAATATAATATTCTTTAATTTAGTATTACATAGTAACAAATACTTATTTAAAAATATTTTTAATCAAATTTAGACACACTAATAATCATAGGATATACTCGATGAATGACTACATTTAGTGGATTCTAAGTAGCCAAAACAATATGGCACCATTAGGGGTGTGGGTTTTTGTTAGTTTTTCCAAACAGATTTTGAGAAAATAAATACACAAGGTGATAAGGATAAGAAAATTGACGAGATGTAAGAATTAAAAAATATTCCATTATGAAACCTTAATTTGATATCTATTTCGTTACGAAATGTTATGGGAAGGAATAAAATAGTTGAAAAAACACTACAAAAACCACTACATAATGATCCAAGCCCTATATATTTAACGAAATCCATTCCCCTCAAAAGTCTATATTACTAGTGGTAATAATTTTCTCATAACTATTGCTGTAAAATGTGAATATGGAGGATAATAATGCCTTTATTGTATAGTATTATATAGGGTGATAATGAATGTAATTTATATCTATCATCACCCACGCATGACCATGTTTTGATGGGTATAGTGTACAATATCCAAGGATATATTATATATATATAATAACATCTAGAAGATTACATAACAGTGGAGATTCACATAGCTAAAAATATAAGTTGATAGATACTTGTTTCACTAAATTATACAGTTGTTTACAATGTTGAACATGCTATTGGAACATTCATAACATGTCAATTTTATCTTGTCAAAATTCATCTTGATAATAAGTTATGTACCTTCCAATTTAATACTTTATGCAAGACCTTTATCCACTAATGAAAAAACTATTAAACTAAGGAATGTTATTATAGATAATGAAAAATAAAAAGAAATTAACGTTTTCATGAAAATAATATAAAGGAAAATTCAATAAAAAATACTTTCATATATTACCTTTTCCACACTTGTTCAATTTTCACATTTTCAAGTTCATAAGAATGAAAAGTTCAAAAATGGTAATATAGAAATCATTGATTTAGAAGAAAAATAAATAGAGAGGACATTTCATAAATTATAAGTCATGAGAATATATATCAAATCCTCAATCATGGACGGATATTCGTCTTATTTTCAAATAAATACATGAGGTGAATTTTCATATTTTGTTTATCCATTAGTTGATCTACTATGTTAATTAAATATAAATACAATTAAATTTTTTTCAAGAGTATATGTTAGTACTATTTGAAGTGAAAACCATGTGAGTAATAATTTTATAGTTATCCTCCCTCTCATCATTTTTACATAGTAATAGTCATTGTAATAAAATTAATATCAAAGTATGGTGGACTAATTGGCCACAATGTTTTAAAAGAAACATTTAGACGACTGACAATTCTTAAAACCCTCGATATTGGTGTAAAACTCTACAATGTAATTATATCAAATATATTTTCATTTATTTTATTACATATTATATTTTTTTCTCAAAAGTTTTTTTCTCATTACAATCTATTTGGATACTGTAAATATTTATTTTTATCATTAAATACATGGGTTATAAAAAAACTCGACCATACATGGTGAGATATATCAATTTGTAAAAGACTATATCCAAAATTTAACAAATATAATTAATGTTATACTTTTATGTTATGTTTTAATGAAATAAGGATTATAGGAGAGATTTTTAAATATCATCAAAATCATGGTATGATGATGGCCTCAGAGCACAAAAATCCTATTAAATTCTTCAACTAGACAATTATTAGGGTATATATAATAAGATATCACCATCAAAAAATATATTAAAAACACTTATTTTTATGATTATTTTATAGTGTCAAAAACAATCTAAGGAAAAGGATTTTGGTTATTAAATTTCTGGAAGATATCATATTCCTTTGATAAACTAACATCCTTAAAGATTCATTTTTAAATAAAATTACAATTTCATTTAACATTTCTATTAATCATTTTTTATTTAATGTTTACAAAAAAATACAAGACCATCAATAATCCATTTATTTAAAAGTGGAAATTGATTTATTTAGAAATGGATGGGAAGAATACATGGTGGAAGAAAATATACATATGTCATGAAGAGGAGTATTTCTACTAATTATTTAGTTATTTTTCTCATAATTTTATCTACTTATTTTTTAGGTTATTTTCTTATAATTTTAATCTTATATGTATTTATTTAATTTTAAAACATGGTTTGGAAAGTATAACTAAAAGTTCAAATACTTATTCAAAATTGAAATATTAGTGAAAAACAAACACCACATGCCCAAAACTGAGAAAACACACTTGGATTGTTTTGATACATTTTAAAAAATATCGAGAGGTCATTTGTGACATCTAGAAATCAGTCTCACTTCAATCATCTACATGGTGTGATCATTATGGCTGAAGATAAGTGTTTTTATTTTAAAAATAACATTTTATTTAAAAAAATGAATCACTCACTCAAAATAGAAAAAAGAAACTCATATTGTGTTAAAAATTTATTAAAATAATCCCTTTGTAATTTATTATGTGTATAAATTAACCGTGTGTCAAGAAGATATATGGTGTGGTTGGTATGACACAATGTGAGTATTTTTATTTATAAATGAAAATTTTGTTCAAAAAACACATGACATAGTTAAAGATGAGATTTTTTTATACCTTAGTAAAATGATCCATCTGTAATTTGGGACATATTGTAATCATACATATCTCAATATAATACATGTTGTGACTGGTATGACTCAGAATGTATTTTTTTAGTTTAAAATTAAAATTTTTGTTAAAAACATAAGTCATTTACTAAAATAATTAAAAGAAACTCTAATTGTATTTATAATTAAGGAAAAAGATATATTTTTAATATTTTATTTATAATATTCAGCCACATATCAATCTTATACATGGTGAGACTAGTATGACTCAAATTTCATGTTTTCAGTTTAAAATGTCATTTTCATTAAAAAAACGTGTAACTCACTTAAAAACAATAAAAAACACTTGGATTATTTTAATAATTTATTATAATGATCCCTAAGGAATTTTTGACATGTATTAATCATTCTTACATCAATCCAATACCCGGTTTGAATGGTATTATAGGTACCCAACCTTTAACATTACATAATATAGTTAATTCAACTAGAAAACACTTACTACATTCTTAAAGACCATTTAAATTTATAGTTTAAGAGATCTAGGACAGAATAAATACATATCAACACACATGAATAAAAAGTGGATACTATTAAAAAAATACCCATTTATTCCATAATACAAAAGTTTTTAATAAAATATGATTTATCTTCATGAAAGTTGTTTAAAACATTCAACATGGATTCTTCTTTTCTCTTACCAATCCCTAAAACCTGTGAAAAAATTTAAAACTTGGTATGACCACAAAAAATAAGTAAGGGAAATATAATTAAAGTAACCCTTATTCCATGAATACTTATAAACATATGAAATCTGTAACACCCCAAGATTTCATAGTGTGTTATTTCTTCAAAATAATTCAATAACTTTCACTACATGCAACACCAAGTTCAAGCACACCATGACTTACCAAACCAGCCGTTCAAAAGAGGTTATGAATAGTATTAGATAAATTTTAATGTTTATATAATCCTTATAATTTTAGAATCCATATTACGAGTTTCTTAGATATAATGCAAGAACAAATTCATTTTCAGTATTGCACTTTTATCAACTTTAATAGTGAACCCTTTATAAATACTATATTTTAAACTTTTTGACTAAATGGGGACATCAAAAATTTAAAATGAAACATCCCAAGCTTCTACGGTACGCTTCTCTTTGAATAATGTGATAGCGTGTGTTGTACGCAACACCGAGTTCTAACACACCATAACTAATCAAACTAGCCGTTATGAATAGTAATACCTACTTTTTGAAATAATATATATTTTATATTTGAAAATGGACTTCATTTTTGGATTCGGAATATCGAATTTAGCCTAAGGTGAAATTTTGGTACATTTCGGATAACTTTCATATTTTGATGAATAGTGAAAATTACTAAGTTTTAATTAAAAACAACTTTTTTAATCAAAATAATTAATAGTGATAAATTATGAATTTGAGTGGTTTTAAAGTATATTTAGAATATATTTTTACCATTTAATATAATGTTGGTCATTGGACATAATTTTACAATTAAACCGAACATAAACGAGTGTCAATCTTTTGATAGTTATTATCTCTTAAAAACACGCTTTTTGTTTTGACAGCGGGAATTAATTTTAAATTAATTTCTGCCACTTCTGTGTTTTGAATTTAGGAAAATGGATTCCATATTTTGAATCAGGATGTTCAAAGTGTGTAAATAGGTAACTTTTATTTTTAGACATTTTGAATAATTACTGCGGTAAATATTTTATTTACCATGGTTAAGGGTAAATCCGGTAAATAAGGGTTAAAAAATAATATTATAATAATAATAAATTACCCTAAAACGTGTCTTAACCCTATTGGTTGATACATGGTCGACCATGGGAATCTTTGGGTCTATTTTGGGACCCCATGGATCCACTTGTAAGTGATAATGACACTTTATTTTAATTAAGTTAAAATGAATACAAAAATGACACAAGCATATTACTTTTAGAAAAACAATTGTTACATAGGGTTATATATGTTGGATTTTAGATTATAAATATTCATTAGAAATCTAAAAAGATTTACTACATAATGATATTTTATTTATAATTTTTAGACATTAAATAATTTATATTATTGTTGACACAATGATGATGCAGTAATTACTATAATAGTGAAAAATTAAAATAATTGATATTATAAATACCCAAATAAATATAAAATGAAACTTTTAATGAATTAAACTAATTTTATAGGATAATATGATATATTAGGATTGATTTAATTGACTTTGTTCTAAGTAATCAATCTGTTATGAGTTTCACAAAAATCAACTATTGAATAGTGTCAAAATTGACATAAAAGAGTTCTTAAAACAAATATTATATTATTAATTGATATTAAATTCCTAAAAATATAAGGTTCGGCCAAGAGACTTATATCATGATAGTGGAATCATTAATGTACCACTTGGGGGTCACTTGGATGTATATAGTAAGTTTATTAACCATATTATATAAAAATACAAAGAGACATTGTAAAAGTGAAACTAATTAACTTAGAGTTAATACTTAAAGATAAGGTTAATATAAGTACCCAAACCTATCTAAATTCTATTGGTTGAGTGGTTTTCGACCTATCCCCACCTTAACCTTTGAAGAATCAACTTTTGAGCCATTAGAAACCGAATATGAATTTATTATAAATTAATATTTCTAGCTTTTCCAAAAGTGCCCCTCACCCCTCTTATAAAAGGGCACTCCTCCTTCTCATTTCTTCACACCTTCAAAGCCTTTTGGTTCGGCCAAACTCTGCCCAAATACTATCCCAAAATCCCTCACTACAACCTAGAGGCCTTAGTTTGATCAGAAAGCCAACCTAAGGAGCCCTTTTGATCAAA
Organism: Viscum album; assembly: GCA_963277665.1. Taxonomy (NCBI): domain Eukaryota; kingdom Viridiplantae; phylum Streptophyta; class Magnoliopsida; order Santalales; family Viscaceae; genus Viscum; species Viscum album. Next base: position 785,127,243 of record OY728128.1, on the reverse strand, counting down.
TCAAAAGGAAGAACCCGAAGAAGAGGTAATGATTTCACCACCCTTCTCCAAGTTCATTTCTTCTTCCACTTCTTCTTCCTTTGTTCTTACCATTCTAAAATAATAACTCCAGTATCTCACATATACTGTGATTTTATTATAAATATGGTACAACCATATTCAGTATTCTATCTACCCTTTGAATAACATGTCACCATACGTGCGTACGTACGGACTACTGTCTCCACGTCGTGGTGTAATTGTTATTCAATATAATATTATTTGGATGGGTATAATAATGATGTGTAACTCATTTAAATAATAAATATAACATGTTAATGATTCTGTATATATGATATACCATCCATTTATATATTATTTTAATATCAAATGAATGATATTGTCGCTCGTGCGTACGTACGGACTACCGTCTCCACGAACGCGATGAGATTCATTCTCCATCGTATCCATTCAACTACAATTATCATTTGATGATTTAAAAATGATGTTTAAGGACTTGATATCATTCTGGATATGAATAAGATACAATAACCATGGATTATGTAACAAAACATATCAAAGAAAATGAGTAAGTTAACTCCCGAAACGACGATAATTCTAAGATATTATTAACAAATCAATGTTAAAAGATCATATATGATATCATATTATTATATATGATTCTTGTATAATTTAATAACAACTATTTCACCATTATACAGGAGGTTAACCTACCCCAACCAAGGAAAATTACAAGGTAAGGGTTTACTTTACAACTCTTCATTATCCAAGGTTGTTTATACGTAATAATCTACTGGGATCTCTTTATCATCCACATCCATGTTTCTTAAAAATGCATTTCAAAACATTTATACTATTTACTATAATATGATTTAAAGTCATTTATACCCTTTTTTACTTTTATAAGTGGTTTATAAAGGAATCTTTCGGTCATTTTCAAAACAAGGTCCTTTTTAACCTTTTCGACAGAATTAAGGTAAGAATGTTTTTTTAACTTATACGGCGGGTGCGGCTATTTTCCGCCGTTAGAAAATCTTCAAAGCTTCCCTTACAAGCTTATAAGAATATTTTCAAAGAAAATGTTTTATTTTATATGGATCTTAAATTATTTCAAAATAAAAGGAGATATTTCTTTCAAAAGAATTTTTATTTCATCTATGTCAACATCCTTTGATGGATTTTAAGATTATTTGAAGTTGATTTATTATGATACAAAACTTCTATATTGTATTGAAGGTTTTGTGATATGTTTGACTGTGGATGTGCTATTTTTATACCATTCATAGTTTATGGTGAAAGTATTGACATTTCATATGCTAGTTTTAATATGAATGTTTATGTTATGTTTAAACCTTTTCATATGGGAATGCATTGGACTTAATATGTGACGGGTGGAGCCCGCTATAGCTCCTCGATGCATCGGTAGGTCTCATGAGACAAACTAGTGTCTTGGCACAAGGCCTTGACAAAATATTATTTGTAGTCTTGGCACGAGGCCTTGGCTATGTGGTTATGATAGTCTGGCATTATGCATTCCAACATTATGAAAGTGGTTATTGATTTTTGCATGTGATTATTCGATTAGTAGAATATCCATGTGAATAAGTAAATGGCATTATTTCATTTTATTTATGCCATACCATGTTTAAAGTTCATATTTAAAAGGATTTTGTTTTAGTTGTACATTGCCTTAAATGTTTATTCTTATTTATGAAAGTTTCCGCTATATTGTTATCCTTACTAGGCATTTGAGCTCACCCCTTTTCTATGTTTTATTTTTCCCAGGATGTGAAGAAGTAAGTTATGAATGAACTGCAGGGATTTTATGAGGGGTTAATAGTGTGGATTGTGGAAACATTATGTTGTTGTAGTAGTTTTCATTTTATGATGTAATGTAAAACTTATGAATATATCTAGGGTTTCCAAGGCTACTAAACCAATCGGTCTTTCGAGATTTGATCTTTCTTGTGATCATGCCAATGTTATGTAATAATGCACCGACTCTGGGTAACTGGGGTCGGGGCGTAACAAAATCATTTTAAAAAAGACTTACTTCTCACTCATAAAGTATTATATAGTTACTTTGGGGAAAGAATATTTCCATAAAACATAGAAGACATAAATAAAACCATAAAGGTAATTTGGTGCATTAATTACTTAATATTGTAACCTTCATGGGTACACTATTATTTTTAACCCTTATGAAAAACTTATAATGTAACTCTCACAACTACCTTATGATGTAATGCTAACAGCTACCTTATGGTGCAACTATCACAATTATACTTGGAGTAACCATTACGGTCAACCTCTAACATAAATATAACCAATTAATTATTTGGAGATATAGGTCCCACCTTTAATCATAAAAATATTCCAAAAACAAGAAAATAATCATAAAACATTAACAAATTTATCATAAAACACTCCTTTAGAATTTTTTAAAAATAGAAATTTAATAGAGGATTTTTAATGAAAATTCACTTACCTTAGGTTTGAATTCCCTTAAATTTATTAAAACCCACTCTATAATTTTTTAATGAGTGTTATTAATATATTATACAACAATATTATTATTTATAATTCCTTATTTTATCCTCTTATAATATTTTCAATCCCATTTATTAAAAATATTTTTTTATTTTCATTGTTTCTAGTGCATTTATTTCATGGTTTCCATGGTTGGTTCATTATGTATTTTTTTCAGAATGGAATAAAAACTCCATAAGTGGAAAGAAACTGTATTAAAATTTTTCCATAATTTTAAATGATACCAAATATAATTTTTTTTATGAGTATGATTCATTAGAAAAAACATTAATGAAAATGATTTAATTTATTTTGGTGGTTTTTACGACCATCAAAAACTAATATCATTTTTTTAATATCATTATCATATATTGGTTCTATAACAATATATAACTTATAATATGTAAAATAAAATCTTATTTAACTATAATAATGGTTTTATGACCAGACTTGATGGTGGTTAAATAAAATTACAACAAATCATCCATGATGATGGTAAATCGACACATTAAAGAAAATGATATGATTATTTAGAATAATAGGAGAGGAAGAGAGGTTTGATGATGGATATTACAATTTAATAATATAATTACATTATATGTAATATAATAGAGTTATCATGTGACTTGTATGAGGTGAGGTGATTAGGGAGAAAGAAATTAAGGAAATTGAAAATGAAGTAAATAAAAATGAAAAGGATTTTACCTCTTGAATTATTCTCCTTGAGAACATCATTAAGGCACTTAGTTTTGTACTTTTAGTGTACCAATCAGGTATTAGACATGGGAAAGAGTATTAGGAAGGGAATTGGTCAAAAATTAAACAAGCTACAATGCTTTTATTTGTGATCATAATAGGTTGTGAGGGGTGATATTTAGAGTGGATAAGAGGGGTGTGTTTTGATTATTTCATTCATTAGTTTATTATTTTGGTTCAAGAATGTGAATAGTTTGAGCATCATCACTAAATATATCAAAAAAATGAATATTAGTTTTAGATTTTTGTGATTACATCATTAATTATGAAATTAATAGTGTATTTTACTTATAATGTATATATACCACAAATTACCATATTTCACTATTCACAAGAAATTCATGTATTTCAGAAAAATCCAATAAATTCATACTGAAATTTTTTCAACATGTAAAATTAATAAATGAACTTCATTTTATGAAAATAATATTCAAAATATGAGAAATTTAAATTTTAATTAAAAATAATCATTTATTCAAAAAATAACACTCTTAAAATTATAGCAAATTATATAGAACTTTGAAAAATCAATTAAGGTTCATAAAATTATATTATAATAAAAAGAAAAAAATATTTTATGAATCTATTTTTTGAATATAATTTTTCTTTTAAATCATTATATTAATTATAAAATTGTATATAAACATTTCTATTTCAAAAAATTACCAATACTTAATTTATCATTTTAACACATTTATTGACATATTCCATGATATAAATAAGTCATATTTTCACTAATAAAATACATAAATTTTATTTATACTTTTATAGGTGAGGTTACTATTCTATTAGTCTAGATTTCTTTATTTCTATAAATACCAATTATTTTATAATACATTCATAATTAATTTCACTATTTAATTACAAAATGAATAAAAAATTATAGGTACATGGGTTTTTAATTTTCCCCACTTTATGGAAGTTGTATCCTAAAAATTATTATTTACTTAGTAAACAAGTGAGGATACATTTCCTTCATAGCATTTTTATATTCCCATGTTGCTTCTTCCACCATGTGGTTCTTCAAAAAACATTAACCCGGTGAATTACCATATTCTATAATAATTTCTCTCTACGATCAAGAATTTGAATAGGCTTTTCATTATAAGAATGGTTCTCTTCTAGCTAACATACTTCTAGGATCAAAACATGAGATGAATATTTCAGACACTTTATTAACATAAAAACATGAAAAACATTGTGTCCCTGAGATAAAATCAAAGGTAAATCCACTCTGAAGACAACTGGTCCAACATTATCTAGGATTTCATAAGGTCCAATCAACTATGTACTCAGTTTCCCATTCTTACCCTAACACATCAAAATTTTCCATGGACAAACATTGGTAAAGGCATGATCACCAACCCCAAAAGAAAGATCTTTTCATCTCTTATCCGTATAACGTTTCTGCCTACTCTGAGCTATCCTCATATGTTCCTGGATAATATTTAATTTCTTATCCACTTCCTATACTAATTCGGGTCCCATAAACTTATTTTCCCCAAATTCTTCCCAAAATTTTGTCGTTCGATGCCACTTTTATTATAATGCCTCAAAAGGTCCCATAAATATACTGGAATGAAAACTATTATTATGAGAAAACAAAACTAATGAAATATGTTGATCACAACTTCCAGTGAAATCCATTGAACAAGAATATAACATGTATACCATGGTTTTAATTTTTCTCTCAGTCTATCTATCATATTGTGGATGAAAGGTTGTTCAGAAATTTAATTTACATCCCAATGACTTTTGAAGGCATTTACAAAAGTTATAAGTAAATATGAGATCATGGTAAGATACATTGAAGTGAGGAACTCCATGTAACCGGACTATCTCATTGAGTTATAGTTGAGGACGATAATCTAAATACATTTTATCTCGAATAGGAATAAAATATGTAGACTTAGTTAGTCGATCAATAATAACCCAAATTTTATTATTACCTTAATAAGTATTTTGTAGTCCCACTATGAAATCCATGGATATATTTTCCCATATCCACTCTTGAACTAACAATGGCTGAAATATCCCCTTTGGTTGTTTTTAATATTCTTTAACCAATTGAAAATTCAAATATTTCATTGTAAAATCAGAAATATATGTTATATTCCATCTCAATAGTAATACTTCTGAAGGTCTCTATATATCATAGTATTGTAAGGATGTAATGAAAATGGATAATTATGAGATTCAATTTAAAACTCTTTCTTCAACTATGTATCACAAGGTAGACATAATCTATTCCAAAATCTTAAAAAATAATATTTATCAACATTAAATTCATAAAATTTAACTTTCTTAACCAATTCTACATTTTTTTGAAACTCATGGTCTTCCTTTTACACTTACTTAATTTTTTTCAATAGAGATAACTTCAATAAAACATGGAACAAAATATATTAATTTCCTACAGAAAAGACTTCCATGAAAAAATCATCAAATCAAAAACCAGGGGGTCATGTTCCAAATGTAACATGGTTAATAATGCATGATGTTCTTGACTCAAGGAATCCACCACTTTTTTTTCTTTTCTAGGATGGTAACTGATTATGCAATAATAATCCTTTATCAGTTCATGCCATCTTATCTACCTCATGTTTAATTCATTATGAGTGAATATATATACTTCAAAAAATTATTGTCAGTTTATAATCACATTTGGATCTATATATATGATGCTTACAATTTCTCAAAGAGAAAACCATAGATATTGATTCCAAATCATGTGTGGGATAATTTAATTAATGAGGTTTTATTTGTATTAAATAATAATAAATGACCTGATCATTCTTCTTTAGAACACAACCAAGTCCTTTCAATTAAGAATGAATGTAGATGAAAAAATCACTACTTTTGGAAGGTATGGCCAAAACTAGAGCATTCACCAATCTTCACTTCAGTTCCTAAAAAAACATCACATTATTTTGTCCAAATAAATTTAACCCCTTTCCATGTAAACTTTTTTAGTGGGATAGAATAATGTGCAATGTTTTTTACAAAATATTGGTAATATCTTACTAATCCAATAAAACCATGAACCTCAATAACATTTTTAGGTCTCTGCCATTCCTCAACAACTTTTGTTTCTGTGATATCAAATTTTATGCTATCCTTATTTACAATGTTCCCAATAAGAGAAATATATTGCACCCAAAAGTAATTTTTTTTTCTAAATTTTCCATATAACTTCATTTACTTGAGATATTTCAGAAAAATCCTTAGATGTTTTTAACGATCTTCATAAATTTTTGAAAACAGAAAAATAACTTCAATAAAAATAGAAAAAAAATTATCCAAATATTCTTGGAAGATTATATTAATAAGATCTATAAATACATTAGGATAATTTTTAAGTCAAAGGGAATAAAAAAAATCATAATGCCCATATCATGTTTAGAATACTATTTTCAGAATGTTATCATCTTTAACATTCAACTGACGATACACAGATCTTAGGTCAATCTTGGAAAAATAATGAGCTCACTAGAGATAATCAAACATATTGTTGATATGATGAAATGAATACATATTCTTAATATTAATGTTATGAAAATATCTATAATCAATTAAAATTATCATGGAACCATATTTATTTTTAATGAAAAAAATAGGATAATATTATGGTGAAGTTCTAGAATGAAAGAAACCATTATCAAGAAAATACTATAATTGATTTTTAAATTCTAAAAGTTCCACTTGAGCCATTAGATAAGGGGGGTTTGAAATCAGGTTAGTATTAAGAACTATGTCAATGGTAAATTCAACTTCCCAAATAGGTATAACACTAGGAAAATCATTAGGAAAAATATTCAGGTATTAATTTACCACCAAAACTTTAGTAATCTAAATAGTTCCCATGTTTTTAACAATATGTATAGGATAACATTCATTTCTATATTTTATCAATTTTTCATATTCCTGATTTGTTATCAATCATATGAGTCCTTTCTTGAATATAAACTAAAAATGTTTCAGAAAAAATACTTCTTTAGCTCTAAAATCAATCTTAGAAAGTTTAATAAAAATCCAATAAATACCCAAAATAACATAAAACTATAATAAGGGAAAACAACAAGGTTTTTAGGTAATGTATTCTCATGGACAAGAACATGAAGATTATTATTATGATTTTTTGATGTAATATTTCCCCATGGTGTCTTAACCATAATCTATGGATTCATTTCTTGAGGTGAAATTTCTAATTTTTTAGAAAATTTATCAGAAATAAAGGAATGTGTAAACCTCATGTCAAACAAGACACTCTTGAAATTAGAGTAAACAAAAAATATACTTTATTCCACTTCATTGGATAACCCAACATCGGCCAACATAGTTGAAATGGTTATCACTACACATTTCTACTTATAATATATCTTTTTTCCATCATTTAGATATATATTTCGGTAGGTATATTCTTAATTCCCCATCACACCACATTTAAAGTACTTTATAGTTTTCTTATAAAAATTAAACATACCATCACAAAGTTATTTTTCATTGAAATCGAGGGCCATATATCTAAACATTCCACATAAAAAACACTTCCTAATTTTTTTAAGGCATTCCCTAGGGTTATTTTTTCAAAACTTCTCATAAAATAGAAACTGTACTTTATTACCTTCATATTTATTTGATTGATTTAGGCCCATTTCTTTCCATATGGAACTTTTCTTCTGTTTGTTGTCAAATTACACATTATAACCTTAAAACTACATTTCTACCCTTTCATCACGTCAAACAAGTTTCTCATAACTTTTGAATTCATAGGAGGCCAATAACATTCGAAATATTGTCTTTAATCCTGGGTAAAAACCATTGATTTTATTATGAAGATATCAAATAAGATTTGGATCATACCTTTCAAATTAGGGGATGTTTTCTTCATACACAACCACTAAATCGTCCTATTTTTGTTTCAATTCGAGGAATTAATTTTCCATAAAATGTTGAATAACCTTCATAAAATATTTTTCAAGGAAAATATTCCTAAATTCATCACATTATAAGGCATCATACTTCACATTATCTCTAATAATCTTGGCCATTAACCACCAATGGTCGACTTCAGACTAAAAATAGTAAATAAGAAGAATTAACTTTTTATTATCTAAATACCTCATGATATAAAATATATTTTCATGGGATTTTATCCACCATTCATCCACCACTAGGTTTGAAGATCCACTTAAAGTAGGAGGGTGTAACCTCATAAAATGTTCCACTATTGTCATATTCCTTTTTTGTAGCTCAAGGTATTCCATTTCATGGATGCTGCCACAATTTAAATACGTTGTCAACTAGTCCATTACTATCACAAATTGATTGGTTCCAATTACTAACATTCTTGGTTGTGGATTCAGAAATATATCAACCTCTCAATGCCCTTATAATTCAGCTTCCTTATTTCTTATCTGAAACCATTTTGAGAAAACATATCTTAAACGAAGAAACATGATAATATTAAAATTCAAAATCATTTAAAATTAACTATAATGTAAATATAATTTATAGATATTCTATTAGCATCATCCAAACTCATATTTTTATCTAAAATGTGCCCTGATTCCAACTATAAGGACCTAACCTTTAATAATACATAATCTAGTTAATTGAACTAGAGTACACTTATTACATTCCTAAAGCCATTTTTAGTTTAGAGTTTTAGAGAATTAGGAAATAATTCATACATATCAACCCCCAATTATAAAAAGTTGAAAAATACTAAAATAGTATCAATTTCATCGATAATATATTTTTTTTAATTAAACATGAGTTTTCTTCATAAAAATGTTTCACGACATTCAACTAGGATTCTTATTTTCTAATACCAATCATTAAAACCTATGAATTTTTTTTTTAAAACATGGGACGATTATAAAAATAAGTAAGGTATATAAAATGGATGGAAACATTAGTCCATGAATACTTATAAACATATAAAATCATTTTCACAAAGACATACTTCTCACCCATAAAGTATCATATAGTCACTTTGCAAAAACAAGATATTTCTATAAAACATAGAAAACATAAATAAAAACTAAAAGTTAAATTGGGTGATTAATTACTTAATAATATAAACTTCTTAGATACCATATGATTTGTAACCCTTACAAATACTTTACAATGTAACTCCCATGTATACGATATGAAGTAACCCTCATAGCTACCATATGGTGTAACCATTGTAATTACACTTAGAGTAACCATTATGGTCAACCTCCAACATAATTATACCCAATAAATTAGAGGGAGATATAGGTCCCATACTTCATTAAAAAACACATAATAACTAGAAAATTATCATTAATCATGAAAATAGCATCATAAAAAATAAGTTTGAATTTTGTAAAAATAGATATTTAAAATTTGGCTTTTAATCAATAGTCCCTTACCTCGGGTTCGACTTCATTAATTGTAAGGGTTTAAAGAGTGTTATTAACATATTAAATAAACATATTAATATTTATAATTACTTATTTTATATTTTTATCACATCTTACCACCCATTTATTAATAATATATATATATATATATATTATTTTCATTGTTTTAGGTGTATTTATTTCCTGGTTTACATGGTTAGTTTATTAAGGATTTTCATGTCGAATGGAAGAGAAAATATAGAAGTGGAAAGAAATGATATTAATATATTTCCATAATTTTAAATGATACCATGTAACATTTTTTTTCTAATATGGGAATGATTCGTTAGAAAAGTCATTAATGAAAATGATTTAATTTATTTTTGCAGTTTTTACAACCGTTATGAATATATAACATTTTTTTAGAATCATGCTTATATATTTATTCCAAAATTTTATATAACTTATAATATGTATAATAAAATATGATTGAACCACAATAAAAGTTTTATGACTAGCCTTTAAGGTGGTAAAAGAAAATGAAAAAATATTATCCATAATGAAGGTAAATTGACACATCACGAACAATATTTTTGAATTTTTAGAATAAGAGGAAAAGATGAGAGGTTTGATGATAGATATTACATTAAAACATTAAAATTATAGTATATGTAATATAATGGAGTTATCATGTCACTTGGAATATGGGAGGTTGGGAGAGGAATATAAAGAATATAATTTGGAAAAAAATGAAAGAGGATTTACCTCTAGAGTTCTTCTCCTTGAGAATTTTCTTAAGGAACATGGTTTTGGCCTTTGGGTGACACTAGTAGATCATGGAAATGGGGAAGAGGATTGGTAAGGTAATTGGGTATAAATTGAAATATCTACAAAGGCTTTGAGGTGTGAAGAGAAGAGATCATGAGGAGCGGTATTTATATTGGAGGATGGGAGTGTTTTTTGATTATTTTATTCATTAGTTTATTATTTTGGATGAAGACTATGAATAGTTTGAGAATTATCAGTAAATATATTAAAATAATGAATATAAGTTAGACATTACAGTGATTACATAATCAATTAATCAAGTAATAGAGTATTTTACTTATAATTTATATATACCGAAAATTACCATATTTCTTTATTCACCAAAAATCAAAGTATTTCAAAAAAATCCCAAAAATTCACCATATCCATTTTTTGATGTGTATAATTCAAAAAGGAACTCCATTTTTTAAAAATAATCTTATAAATTAGAGAAATTTAATTTTTAATAAAAATTATCATTTATTTGAAATATAATAATTTTAAAATTATAATTGATTTTATAACACATTCAAAAATTAATTATGGTCTCATAAAATTATCTTCTAATAATAAGAGAAAAAAACTTAATTTACGAATATATTTTATCATGATAAATTTTATGTTAAATATTTAAATTTATTATAAAAATTTAAATAAACATTTCTATTTCACAAAATTACCAATACTTAATTTGTCATTTTAAAACATTTATTCATTTATTCCATGTTATAAATATATCATATACTCACTAATAAAATACTTAAATTTTTCTTATAATTTTTTAGGTGTGGTTAATATTCTATTAGTATAGATTTTATAATTTTTATAAATACCACTTATTTCATTATACATTTATAATGAATTTAGCTCTTTAATAATAGAATAAAAAAATTATATGTACCTAGGTTGTTTTAGGTATGACTCACAATGAATGTTTTAATTTTAACACACTATGATTATCTTTATAATTTAGTAAAATGATCCATAAGTAATTATTGAAGTGTAGGAATGATTTTCATGCAAATCTGAGACATAGTTTTGTTAGTACAACTCAAAGTGTGTTTTTTCTGTTTAAAAATGATAATTTCATTAAAAATGTGTTTCAATCACTTAAAAAAAGGGAAATCACTCAAATTTTCTTTATAATTTATAAAAGTGTTCCCAATTTCATTTTTGGTGTGTAATAATAAACCACACTTCAATATAAAACATATTGTGGATAGTATGACTCAAAATGTACTTTTTTATTTAAAATTGACTTTTCAGTTAAAAAGACCCATGGAATACTTAAAATTAAGACTGCACCTTTAGATTGTTTGGATACTTTTATAAAATAATACATAAGTCTTTTATGATATATTAGAATCACCCAAAGATTAATATGATACAAGGTGTCACTAATTTTACTCTACATGTAGGTTTCCAATTTAAAATTTCAATTTTATCTTAAAACATGTATCACACACTAAAAAATTATAAAAAGTTATTTAATGGTCTTGTTAATTTTTAAAAACAATCCATAATACATTTAGTAGATGTTGGAATTAACAACACATTAATATGATACATGGTGTGAATGACATGACTCTGAGTGTGTCTTTTCAGTTTAAAATGAAATATCTATTAATAACACACATATCTCAACAAAATACAAGTAAAAACAAATTAATTTTATTAATACATTTGGAAAATTGTCCATATTTAATTTTTGATGTGTAGAAATCAACCTCTCATTAATCTGAATCACCGTGTGGCTGGTATGACTCAAAGTGTGTCTGTTTTGTTTTAAAATTTCATTTTAGTTACAAATGTGTGTCACTCAATGAACCACAAAAACACACTGAAATTGCCTTGATAATTTTTAAAATTTATCGATAAGTAAACTTTGACATATAAGAATCAATTTCACATCAACATGATATACAGGTTTCCCAGTATGACTCAAAGTGCATGTTCTTATTTAAAATTGAAATTTTCATTCAAAAAAGTGTAACATACTGAAAACCAAGAAAATATTTCATATTTCTTCAATACATTATGAAAATTATCCATAAGTCATTTATTACATGTTATAGTAAACCAATACCTCAATCTAACACATGGTGTTATCATTACGACTCAAAATGTGTGTTTTCATCTCAAAAGTGACATTTTAGTTAAAAACATATATCACTAATTGAAGATGTAGAAATTGCACATGTATTGACACTTTATAAAAACTATATATACGTAATTTATGACATATAAGAATTATTCACACTTCAATATGATATATAATGTGATCTATATAACTCAACATCCATTTTTTCTATTTAAAATGATTTTTTATTTAAAAACATGTTCCACTCAATGAAAACCTATAAAAAAGACTTGTATTGGCTTGATATTTTATAAACATTATACGTAAATATTTTTTCATGTCTAGGAACTAGTGGAACATAAACAAGACACATGGTGTGTCCACATTTAATTACAGTGCATAATGTTATTTAAATTTTACATTTTAGATAAAAACATAGGACACATACTCAAAACAAAAAAATGAACTTGATTATTATTGATACTTCAGTAAAAGTATCAAAAACTCATTTTTGACATATAGGAATGATGAACATGTTAATCTGACGCATGATGAGCCTAATTTGAATTGAATATTATGTTCTCAGTTTAAATGTTGAATTTTTTTAATTCATTGTATCATATTTATGTTTAACTTATTTATTTATAGTATTTCTAATATATGAATTGTTATTTTATATAGGAACACTTTTTTGTTCGATCTGTGGTAGTTTTTTATACAACTGGTAACATGATCAGGATCTTTTGAGAGTGGTTTTGGGTCCAAAGACTACAATAAATTAATTTTTTTGAATTTTTTGAAGTCTGTGATAAATTTTATATACCAATTTAATTTTACATTACAATATTTCGAATGTTTGTATCTTTTTACAATGTTTTTTATTTTATTGTGATGTAAATTTAATAGAAATTAAATTTTATATTCACTGCTACAGTATACTATAATTTCAGGAGTATAGTGCTTCAACATGGACTTTTTAGGGATTTTGTTATCACTGATGAAGGTTAATTTTATCAATGCTATTTTTAATAATGATAAAGCATTTAGTTTCTAAAAACATTTATACCATCAGTGATTTTTAGTGATGAAGAAGGTTATTTCTAGAGATGATAAATCCCATACCTAAAGTAGTGAATATAGTCCCTCAATGAATGAATTAGGATTAAAAATATTTGTTTACATAGAAAATGTGATTATATATATTCAATTCATGGGAAACAATTAATGGGAGAAACCTGCACAAGTTCTTTCTTAAAATCATGGATGAAATTTGGACTATCGATCAATATCCTTGGTTAAAAATTCCTTAATAAATTATAATTATTTATATATATTATGTTCTTAGGGGTACAATAATATTAAACAAACACACACCACACACAAAGGCTGGAAAGGCAAACCATAGCTCTCTAAGGGATAACCCACCTACCAAGCCTTATTTTACTCAGCACATGGATCAAAGGCCCAGTGGGCGTGAAGCCCATTACATGGACTAAAGGCCCATAAACTAGTCTAGAGTACTAGTGAAACATGATGCCTACATCATGCTTGTGTCACTGTCTGCTTGTGCCATGCTTGTGTCAACATCTGACTGCGACATTCCTACATCACCGCTTGCGCGTGGAAATCCCCTCCCATATGGATTTAAACATGGTGATGATGCATGATTACTAAGAGAATTTACCACTCATTCAAGACCCCAAATTCAAATATAAGTATTTATAAATAGTTTTATTTGAAGGGAAATCTTGTTTCTTCTTCTAAATAACCATTTTTATAAAGCAATCAATGAATATTCTCAATGCTATAAAAAAACCGAAAGCATAAAAGTTACTGGTACATATTATCATATATTTAACGCTATCCTTTTTTAGTGATAGAAAAATGTTGATAAATAGGGTGCATTTATCAGTGATAGATATAGTTTCAGATGATGTTAATCTCTATCAATGTTATAGAAAGTGCTGATAAAAGGGGACCATTTATTAGCATTTTAAGCCCTGATGATGGATTTACTTTATTAGATAATTTTTATTGATGATAAAGGGATCCATATATAACATAATATATATATATATATATATATTCATACATAAAATTTGCACATAAAAATATATTTATATAAATAGAACAAATATAATCATTTATAGTTTTCTATAGTATATTAAAATTAAAATTATATAAATTATATAATACACACATATTTATATTTATATTTTCATTAATAATTTTATACTCATATTTAAATTTCCACATTTATATTTATATTATATAATTTATAACATAAATATTTAATTATAATTATATGTGTGTGTTTATATATATAGATACACATTGACACACACGCAGACACGCTGAAATTTATATAGAGACACACACATATAATATATTTATATTATAAAATATCATATAAACTATATATATATATATATATTCCAATAGAATCTATAACCCCTAGATAAATCATCCTCTTCCAAACATATCCCTCCCCCAGCGGCGGGGGTACCGAACTCTAGGCCATTATTGTGATCCATAAAGAATTTAGTACAATTGCACCTCTTAATTTTGCTCAACACTATCGAGGCTTTTAATCACATAATAGAGAAATTAAATAAATATATAAATATAATAAATATTTTTCTTATTTAAATTTATTATATATTTATATTCATATTATATAATTTACAATATGCATATATATTTGCAACTATATAGGTGTTTTAATATATATATATATATATATATATATATTTATTTATGCTTATATTTAAAAAATATAAAACATATTTAAATATAAAAACATAATTTAAATGATTATTTAAAAATACAACTTTTATTTAAATAAAAATATATTATTAATCAAATTTTTATAATTTATATATATAATATATAAAAATTCATTTAAATAATTAAACAAATATGTAAATGATATATATATTTTACGAATATTTATATAAAGTATATGTATACATATATTCTTATAACTTTTAGTGTTGTGAAATGAATCATTAATATGTCTTGAAAATTTAACGATGTGACAAAAAAAGTGATGAATAATAGAGGGTTAATACATGGATGTAAATAAATGTATATATGTATTTATGTATGTGTTTATGTATATATCAATGTGTGTTTTATGTATTTATATGTGTATGTATGCATGTATGCATCTGTATGTGTGTACATATATGGGTGTATGTGTATGAATATGTATATATGTGTATGTATGTGTATGTATGTGTATGTATGTGTATGTATATGTTTGTATGTGCATGTATGTGTATATATAAGAAAGCATGCATGCATGTATGTGTGTATATTTTTATGTGTATTTTTATGCTTCTTCATGAATTTTATGTATGTGTATGTATGTGAATGTATGTGTATGTATGTGTATGTGTATTTATGTGGATTTATATGTATGTGTATGTATGTGTAACAGTGTGTTTGTGTCCGTATGTATGTGTATGTGTATGTATGTGAATGTTTATGTATGTGTATGTGTATGTGTATGTGTATGTGTATGGATGTGTCCGTGTGTGTATGTCTATGTGTCTGTGTATATTTGTGGATGTTTGTGTACATACACCCATGTGTATGCATATGTGTTGTTGTGTACATCCCTATGTATATGTATGTGTATAGAAAGATACACAGACGAATGTGTTGTTTCACTAATATATCAGATACACATAGAAAATATTCTTATACTTATAAAGAAAATAATATTTTTAATTATAATTAAAAATTTTAAATGCTGTTAATAATTAATCATATTTTATATATACCATTAATAAAATATATATATATATAAATATATATTTAATTAGTAATAATAATATATCTACATATTATCAAATGTATATATATTTATATATATTAAAAATATTACATTTATTTATATTTATTTATAATTAATTATACATTGTGAAATTTTTTATACATGATATTAGTATTTATACATTTAATAATGATATATTTAAAAAAGTATTTATTCAATTATATAATAAATATTTTTTAATTAAAATTAGAAAATTATATGTAGTTAATAATTAATTAAATTTATTTATTTTTAATAATTATTAATTTTTGTTATATATTAATTATAAAATTTTTAATTGATTATGATATAAATATATTTATTTATAATATTTCTTAAAATATCAATATGTTTATTAATAAATTTATTAATTTAAAATTTATTATAATACCAAGATATTAATACTTTTATTATACTATTAAAACTAAATTTTTCATAATATAAATAAATATATTATAATTCATTTATTATTATATTAATACATTTCATAATACATTTATTAATACATTTTTCATAATATTGATACATTTATCAAAATATCAACACATATTTCTCTAATTCCCATTTTTTTATTTTTAATATAAGTATCTTTTTAACTAGGTTGGGAGGGAAACCTTGTATGACTCGGAGGCTCAGAATACGTTACCGTAAGGCTCAGAGGCACAAAAGCATTACATATTTCACCTGAATGCATTAAAATAATCCATCCCCAACATATATTAAATGTCCACTCCTCACTCACCACCTTATGATGTGCTCAGCTTATCCTTGGTCCGTTTAAAGATTCGTGTGGCCTAACTATAATGGCCTATATTCTCCCCAAACCCTTCCTTTATAATATATATATAGTTTTTCATATTTGAATACTTTATTTACTAATTTTAGAGGGTAGGGTAAACCAACCAATTGTATTTAATTAATTTTAAAATAATTTTAACTATGTGAATACCCTTGATAGTAAATGGGGATAGGTATTCACAACAAAAAAGTTTTGAATGTAAAATCGTCGGATAATTTTGAGAGCCTAACGGGAGTATATAAAGGTTCATGGAAGGGATTAATGAGTGTGAATGGTCATATATCATTAATTTTTCATCGCAAGTATAATAAATATATTTGTAAAAACTTATTCTAATTTGAAAATTTTTAAAAGAAAATGATTCATACAGAGAAAGTACATGAATAAAGTTGAAATTAGAAGATAATCACTTACAACGAGAGAGTGCTTTTAAAAACATGGGATGAGCGTATTAATATATTTGGAACACCTTAAGTTGGATTTATAGAGACAAATGGAGAGAAAATTTAATCTTAATGGCTTTGAGTGAAGTGGAATGAGAGTATGGGTGTGTATTTATAGGAAAAAGAGGATAATTCATTTTGAATTTCTAATCATAGGTTTTGGAAACTATGTAAAAAATAATCAAAACCACTACCTATATCTTGGTTTTTTCCAAATTTGAGTATTTTTCTATATTTTATTAGTATAAGATCTAAAATTCATAAAATATTACCAATATTGAAGTAGAAGTGAGTCATTTTTATGACTATTTTTTTTTCAAATCCTTAAAATATAATATAGGATTTTAAGGATTCACTATAGGTTTGTAAATTTAATCAAATACATCCAAACACACTATTATAAATGGGAAATATATTTTTGGTTGTGTATTCCATTTATAGAATTTAATATATCACTTTTCATCTATTATGATGTCATAATACATGTTATAAATTTATATCACATTTAATTTTAATAATTTTTTTGACTATTTCATAAAAATATGGAAATGTATAAATGGAAAATTTTGATGTTCCAATTTCAAAAATAATATTTATTTTACTGAAATAATTTTATAAATGATAAAATTTACACTTTTTTTAAAGAAATCTATATTTACTAGAAAATACTAGTTTTAACGACACTAACAACGTTCTACCCCAAATAAAAATTACCTCAGTCTTTATAAAAATATAATATCCATTATATTTAAATAAATATTATTTAATAATAATATTTAATATATGTAACATTCATTTTAAAATTCATGAATTTATCAGATAGAATGTCTTAATGGAAATTATATATTTCCCAAAAAATGCAATGTTGGTTTCTTCATATTGAAATATACCTTTTATTAAACTCATTATATAATCATGTGTATAATTTAATAATGAAAATTGATAAATATAATAATTATTTTATTACAAAGGGAAAATATAAAAATTCACACTATAAATCTTGAGATATATAACTGATTCTCACATCATATAACTCTCTATGGGTAAGTTTTGCGATGGTAATACTTTCTTAGGGTGGTTTAGTGAACATGGTTTGGGTGATGATATTTATAAAATTGGAATTCTCCCAAAAATAGTTTCTCTCATGTTTTATTTTTTGAATCTTAGCTTGGACCCGGTCAAGAGAAAATCCCAATGATACTATCTCCCTCGAAATCTCTGATAAATGGAAATCATAGGGTATGATCCTACTGTTCGAGACTATTACTTAGTCCTTCTATGTTAACTTGATTATATTATAACCCTTTCTATATATTAATCATAACAATAACTATAGAATGAATTTATTAAGAATAGTTATAATGTTGAATGGTTTTTAAGTCTAATAGAAAAATTATGGCCATATTTTATAATTTTCTAATGAAAGGAAGTTAATTTTTTTATAACTACATTTCTTAAAAAGGTATTTATTCATTCAAAGAGGGAATATAATTTATGATTGTTTGGTTAAATATATCCTTCCCACTTCAGAAATTTTAACCTAAAAATTTCATTTCATACACTAAAATAGATGTGGGTATTTATATCTAACCTATATTTCTAGTTCCCATGATGCCTATAAAAACTTATGGTTATACAATCGTTATTTGGTGATGTGAGTTGTCTTCTTTCATATAACATTTTCTTTATGTTCTAATATATTCACTATCTTCTCCTTGTATGAAATATTTCCCCCTAAAGGTACCACCCCTATATTTATTACATGTGAGGGGTATAGTATATACTACCTTACGAGGGATCAATGTATCACCTCATGTACTTGAGATAAGTTAGGTGGGAGTAATAGTCGATATACCAAAACACTGATTTGATCAAGGATCTAAAAGAGGCTGATCTATCATGGACTATATTTTCCATTCTACCAAAACCTCATGATTTCCTTATAATGTTATATACAAAGGAACACCTTATCTGTAGCCTCAAACTCTAAGTCTCATTGATTGTTGTCTTTGTAGATTTTTTATTGAATCTCCAAAGATTTCATATGACACAAAATGGTTTGAAAATTTTCAATCATCTATTGGTTAAGATCAGGTCCCATTATCTTAAACTATGAAACATCATCCCATCATGTTAGATACTGACACTGATTCCCATATAGATCATCAAAAGGGTCTGTTTTAAGGATACAAAGAAAATTTTTGTCATATGATAACTCCACTAGGGGAAGGTGCTGATCCCCAAATCCTTCCAAACCCATTTAAAATAACCATAGTATAACATCTAGAGTTTTATTGGTTCTGTCAAATTAACCATCTCCCTAAGAGTGATTATCAGTACTGAAACTTATCTCTATATCAAAATCATGGTGAAGGATTCTCTAGAATCTATAGGAGTACCTCAGATCTCTATTATATCTAATGGAGACTGGTATTACATACAATCTCAAAACATCTCTTATTTATATCTTTTCAAGTTATTGAAGAGATAATGCTTCCTTGATAGAATTGAAATGTGATGACTTAGTATGTAGATTAACCACCACCTAAATAGAATTATCACCTTTAGATGTTATAGGGAGTCCTATGATAAAATTAATGGATAGGATTTCCTATTTAAATACATTCATGGGAAATGGTTTGATCATACACTTATACTTATTTCATTTATCCTTAAATTACTGGAATACGATGCATCAAGATACAATTCTATAACCTCCATCTTCATGTTATCCAAAAATATTTTTTTATTTAGATATCTATAAATATCAGTGATTTATGGATGAATATATAAGTATTAGATATGAATATTATCTTGAAGTTTCCTCTTTAGTTTTGGTTTTCAGGTGACCCAAATTCAAGTTCCAAACGAAATAACTACATATTTAGAAAATTTGAAATCTTGAATATTATCAACCTTTATTTGTATCTCTTCATTGTATTTTTGGGCTTGCTTGATCCTCTACAGAATAGATGTTTGTGAAATTATTTGAGAAATGTCGGATTACATTCCATTTTTTATTCCCATGGATATCCTTTTTATTACCACGATAATTGGATGTCTTTTAATTCGTAGATAATTTTCCACATAATCAACTTGCCACGATGGAAATAGATTGAACAGTCATAATTCTTGATCATATCTAACAAAAATTGTTAGAGAATATTGATCTCATATTGTGGAAATATATAAAAGACGATTTTATGATCCATATATATGTCATAGTTCTCCTCCTAGAGGAAATGTACCCAAATTTTCAATGTGAATATCATTAAAACCAATTCTAGATCATGCAATGGGGAGTTCTACTCATTGATCGTTAATTGGTAGGAGGCATAGGATATCAATTTTATTTTTTCATAAGCACACAACCCAATCATTTTTTTGACACATCACTTTAGATAAAAAATCCTTCCCCAATAGTGGGTAATTTTGTCCAAGGTGTAGTGATTATCATCCTCTTTAACTCCTTAAATCACTCCTCACATTTTTCACTTGTGAAAAAAATTGAATACCATTAATGTTATCTAGATTATTATAATTTAAAAATATGTTTTATTTATAAAAAAAATTCAATAGTACCTTACTAATACAAGGAAACTATATTTCTCCATAAAAGATATTGGTTTAGTATATCCTTAAACTACCTCTATCTTCAAAGGATCCATAGATATCACTATTTTTGGTGATAAAATTCCCCAAGAATGATACTTGATCAAAACCTAACTCACATTTACAATACTACACAAATAATCGTTCCTTTCACTAGGAATTTATTAAAGTGTTCAAATACTTCGCATGTTAATGTAATCCGAAAAGACTTCATTTTTTATGTCCATGAAGATAAATGGAGTGTTAGAAAGTCTAAATGGCATCAATATGAACTCATAAGTCCCATACCTTGTATGAAAATAATTTTTTTATATCATCCGTATTCACCTTTACATGATAATATCCCATACAAAGCCCCATATCAGAGAAATACTGTGCTCCACATAACAGATTTGACAATTATTCAGTTTATTGAATATGATAATTGTTCTTTATAATGATCTAACTAAGCTTGCGATATTCCTTATAGAGGTTCATTGAACCTTAATTTTCTTGATAAAATGGACTATTGCACCTCAAGGCAATAACCTAGGTGTATTAAAATTTTATCTATATAATCCTATAGTTGATTCCTCATATATTCAAGTTCAACCATGACTATCCTGTAAAGATTCAAGGATATTGGAAAAGCTCCAATTATAAGTCTAACTGAGAAGTCATCCTATTATGTAGGTAGAAAACCATGAAATAATTCAGGAAACACATCAACATATTCTCTTACAATGGTTATGTCATCAAGGATGATATTTTCCTAAGTCCCAATAATCTAATCTAGATATTGTTTATCATAAGGAAAATATATAGTTCCTTGAGATTAGGATTCCAAATGAGATCAATCCACCTATCTACACATGTAATTAATTGAAGATAGACTCATAATACAAATGTTTATTTCATTCTATCAGAAATTTATATTAGTTCTATACAAGGAACTATAATCTATAACAATAATTTCATTGAATTCCACTAAAGGGAGTATCTCAAGGTTCATTGTGAAATTATTCCTGCAAATATTGATAGAGAAGAAGCTATATGCATGTGATGCAATAATTGGAACATCTCTCATTTTCACCTATATGACAAATTCCATGATTTGAGGTGGTTTTTGAATAGTTATACTAAAATTGTGTGATATGAATGATTGAATGAATATAACCATATTCACATATGACATTTAATGTTCATGAAGGGATGATAATACTACCTTTAACTATTTTATTTTGGTTTTAATCATTTATGTAATCCAAAATAGGCATAGACATGGGAATTTTGAAACATATAAAACGGAAAGTATGAACATTGAAGGGATAAATCATAAATTACATATATTTCTTAACTTATGAATTTTAATATTTTAATCTATCTTATGCAAGGTCTATTTCCTATCATAAAATTTCATGGGAATTTTTCCCATTCATAATGGTTCATAAAGAGTTTTTTAATTTACCAAATAATATCCCATAGGAGTGTAAAAATAGGTGTAAATCAAGGACATTTTTTTGTTTACTTATTGATGATTGAGTTAATACCCACTTCAAAATTTTTGGGGTTATTACCCATAGGTATAGCTGTTCTAGAGCCACACTGATTTATATAATCCAAATATGTATTTTGTTGATTGGAAACCACTATCTTTATACTTTACCATACTTTAGGTATTTTTTTCATATGTTTAGTATTATATCTATGTTTTAGACTAAGGTTTTATAATACCAATCCCCAAATATAACTAAATTATTTTTTGATAAAAAATTTGAAAACCCATATTTTTAGAAACTTTATTTCATGACATCTTAAACAAAGAATCATATTGAATAATCCCAAAATTTCAGGAGGTCTATTGTATTTTGGAGGTTAGGTAAATATATCAATAACCTTAAAAGTTATATAAAAAACCATAAAAAACTCTATAGCATGCCCTCATATTCAATTGGTCCTTTAAAACCTAATGGGATTACATTGGGAAATACATAATAAATTGGTGAGATATAATGACCAATATGAGAATAATGAAAATAATAGAATAAAATAAAGTATTACATCTGATTAAATATATGTTACATAATTATATAGAAGGTTAGAATCAAAATCATGAATATCTACTCATGATATAATATGATAACATGAAGTCATCATAGGAATGTGGAAACAATATAAAACATTAAATCAAAATCATAATTCAAGGATAAATAATATGACATCACAACATAGTGTGCTTAGGATAACAAACAATTTACCATACAAGGTATTTCATGATACAAACACATTTCCCAATGCATTGGAGGGATATATAATTCAGACCCTCCCATCACATTAATATGATGTACATTCATTTTTGTTCCACATAGATCATAAAATATATGAATTTCATTCATCACTTTAGTACCACTATTGAAGAGTGTCTTTTTCATAAATATAATTTATAATTTATTAATTATAGTTATGAATATGTGAATACACTTGAGTGAAAATTAAGATGGATATTCACAACAACAATTATTGTTAAGGAAAATCCCTTGAAAATTTCAGCAGCATAAGAGGAGTAAATAGTGGTTCATAGAAGGGATTAATGGGAGGTAAAGGTCGTATATCATTTCTTGGTAATCATATAGAAAATAAAGGTATGAGTTAAAAAAATATATAAATGTTATAAATTTGAAAATAAAAGGCTTTATATAAATAAACTAATTTAATAAATAGGATGGGGTAGATAATCCATTACCTTGAGAGGGTGCTTCTAAAATCTTGACATGATCTTGTTAAGATCTCTATAAAACCTTATTAGGTATTTAGAGAGGGATAAGGAGAGTAAATTAATGATCAATGGGTTTATGGTGAATTGGAATGAGAGTTTTGGTGTGTATTTATAGAAAAAGAGGGGAATTGTTTATTAATTTCTAAACTTATGTTTTAGACTCTAAGTAATAAAGTTATCAAAAAAAAAACATTTATCATGGGTTTTTCCATGGGTTGTACCTAATTGGAGTGTTTTCAATATTTTAATATGTTAAGAACCAAAATTCATAAAATAATACCATATATGGGGTGAAAGTGGGGCATGTTCGAAAAAAATTATTTTTAAACATTAAAATATAATATAGGTTTTATAGGATCCATTATAGGTTTGTAAAATTAATAAAATAACTAAAAATCACATTATTTTAAAGGGTAAATATATTATTTTTCCTTTATTATAGATATATTATTTATTACATAAATATTTTCTCTTATCTTGTCATAATACATGTCGTATATCAATACTAAATTTAATTTTTACCTAAAAATTCTACCGTGTCACAAAATTATGAAAATTCACTATTAGATAATTTTAATATGATTACTTAAAAAATAATATTTGTTTTATGAAAATTATTTTCTAAATATGATAATATACTCTTTTAAATAAAAACTATTTATTTTCTAGAAAAAAAATGTTTTATAACATGAAAAAATTTATATCCCATATAAAAATTACATTATACTTTATTAAATTACAACATAATTTATATCTAAATAAATATTATTTAATAATAATATTTCCTGAAAAAAAACATATTTTTAAATTCACGAATTTATCAAAAAAATTAATTAAAACTATGTATTTCTTAAGAATAAACATTCAATTTTTTCATATCTATATTTGGTTTATATTAAACACTTTATATAATCATGCGTATAATGTAATAATGAAAGTGGATTGATATAATCATTATTTTACTGAAATGGAAAATATTTAAATTCATACATCTGGGTTATAAATACCTAACTCATTATTACACCCACATACACCCTAAAGATAAGGTGTGTGATGGTGGTCTATTATTAGGGAAGTTTGGTGAACATGGTTTGGCTGCTGAACTTTTTAAGATTGAACTTCTCCAATAAAAAATTTTACTCAAGTTTTAGTTTTTGAATCTTGGTTTGGGATTAGTCAAGGGAAAATCCTAATCATTCCATCTCCCTTAGAATCTCTAATAAATTTTCTTCATTGGGTATGATCCTACGAGTCGAGGCTATCACTTATTCCTTTTATGAAAATTTTATTTTATTATAACCTTTAATATATAACAATCATAACAGTCACTATAGAATAAATATATTAATGATGGTTATGATTTTTAATGGTATTTTATAACTGATAAAATTTTTATGGCTATATTTTATAATGGTATGAATTAATAAAACGAAAAGAAGTTTATGTGTTTATATAAAAACAATTTTTAATGAGGATTTTTTACTTTAAAGAGGAAATTGAATTTAAAAATGTTTGGGTTGTTACACATCCCTCCTCACATAAAGGTAATCTAGACTTTTATTAGGGTAAATTATTTCATGTTTAATGTTATATCTTACACTATATAAAGTCAACTCAAATAGCATATGTGTATGCTCTGTTTTTGTTCTATTGTGTGTAGCTAGAATAAGTTTTTTTGTTAGGGTATTATAACATAACAATTTTCCCATAAGGTCAGTCCAAAACTTTTGTGAGTGTCAATATAATATTTTGTATCTTACCTAATGGATTTTTAAACCTCGAGTGTGGTTAAAACAACCTCTCCTTAAGGGCTTCATTTTAGGATCTCCCATAATTTTAAATCTTTCGATATTGCATAAGGGTAAGCTATATATCTAGTTTCCCTTATTTTTCTTCCCAGTCTAAACCTCCAACAATATTTTTATTGTTTAGATGAGTGTTTTAAGTCAAAAATCAAGGGAAATAAATTGTCTAAATCATAGGATAATATTATTATAAATTAAATAATTATAATACATTAATTATTTAGATAATTTAAAGTGTTGTAGTGGCTAGGAAACGAATTTTTATAGGAGAGATACCACATGGAGAATTTATGTGCGTCACCTTCATTTTCCTTGATTATAAAGAAAAAAGTGTAAATTAAATGGGTTTAAAATAAGGGAAATTTTTTTATGAATATTTTATATTCTAGGTGGTTCGTGAATTTTTGTATTCCTACATTTTATTATTTTTCCGAACATATTGTGTGTTTATATATCTATGCATTCTAAATCATCTACCCACATTCCCCATTATCCTTCTGATGCCCTTTCAGACACAATATGACCAAGGAATAATAGATAATTATTCTATGAAACCAAAAGAAATTTGGACACTAACGTTAGTAGTTCTAGGAAATGAAAAAACCTTTCAGTCCTTAATCATGTACCAATGCCAGAAATTCTAGTGGCTATAGTATTTTGGGGTTTTTATTTTATCATGTAGAATAAATTTTATCTTAGAATTCTGTGAATTACTATTAGATAATTATTTTGGTCTCCTAGAAGAACCTTCCATTGAAAACCATGAGAATGGAATGAATGGAACTATCATAATTCATATTCAATTAATAGACCATTTAGGATGAGTTAAGTGAAAAAATTTCAATTACTTGATTGGAAGAAAACATTATGTACTCAAAAAAAGATTCATTTAATGCACCGATAATTTGTTTATCTATCTTTCCTTAACCTCAAAGTGATATGTATGTTTTAATATCTTCTCAGGATCAATGGTGATAATATTATCAATTTGATGGGTTTTGAATTACAAAGGCATTTAATATTAGTCTCTTATATTGAGATCAATAGTGGACATTTGGTATGCGGGGAGGGGATTTAATTTACTTGTTTAATTTTCAATAATACTCATCTCCTAGGCCCTTGTTTGGGCTAAGGGAAGGGGTTCTTGGATGATATTATTTCGTTGAATTCTTTATTGTGTGTGGGTAATTATAATTACTTATTCTAGTGTGATAATAAAAGATATAATTCACTAATATGATTATTTGACTCCTGGAGAAATGATAATCCTGAATTAGAATTGTTATATGGAAAATCTAGAATGGTAGTGAGAAAAAAGAAGATAAAAATTATTTACTTTAATGTGGTGTGTTAAAGACATGTTGATTTATTATTCCGTGTATAATGAATCCCATAGAAATTAGTAAATATTCTATAAATTTTAGAGGAGGGGATTGTAGAATGGGAATACTATATAGAAAAATTTGTATATTACCTTTTATGAGAAATATTGATTATTAATATTTTCATGCTAATTTTATAGATATTTCCCTTTCTACTGGTATATGTTTAAATGAACAACGATGAAATTTTTTGTTATTTGATGATTTATATATGTAGACACATTTTAGTCATATATCAATATTAAATATTAATTTAAATTAGAAGTAAAAATTAAAGATATTATAATAGAATAAAATAACATTGGGTAAAGTGAACATGAAAAAATATCATTATTATACTTTTGAATTTTTTTTATTCCACGATTATGTGATGATTATTTGAGTTAATGTAATGACTTGTTCACCTGTGTTGTTACTTTTTATGGTGAAGAAATATTGAAATTATAAGATGAAGTCACTAGAGTCCTATTAATATGGAATTTTATGTATAGATGGATATATGTCATAAAGGGAAATAAAGTATAAATATATAATGAAAACCTTAAGAATTAAAGTTAATATTAAAAACGATATGATTTATAATTCTAGAATTAATTTTATAGGAATATCATGGTGAAAATATAAATAAATTTGGTAACATAAAGTCAGTAAATATTTAATTATCTATGAATTTAAATGAAGTTATTTTTTATTATTAGGGCACATAAAATGAATTACATGCTTATCTAAATTAACTACATAAATTAAGTTAAATAATGAACTGATTAATTAATGATTGATTATTTTTAATCATTATATTAATATTTAGTAATTGAAATTAATAGATTAATTGAACTGGGGTAATTTTGAAAAGATATCCGAGAAAGGGTTATACCCCAATGAGTATATGATTCTTGGAATTTTTATCTTTGACAATGTTGTGTTTGATACTATAATGATGTGGTTCTTTATTTACCTAGTTAATATTACTTGTGATGTTTCAATATTATTAACTTTATGGATATCCCTTATTGTGCTTATTTTATTTCTTAGTTGATTGTAGATCTCATGATTTCTTGTTTTATTATTGACTATGTGATGATTTTATATATTTTTTTAAACATAATAAATTAACAATAATAGTACACAATCATGAACAATGCAACTATTATAGGATATAAGGGATTAATTTCAATATATATACATTTTCTCAAGCTGTGATGAATTTATGGATATGTATAGTTTAGATTTTAATGACGTGAGTTTATAGCATGAGTAATAGAGGTGATGTAGTGTTTCATAGGATGAGGATTTAAAATGGATGTATGGGGTTAAGGTTTCATTGGTTATGTTGATTAATTAGGTGTAGTTTGTGGTGATTATGTGGTTAAATAAGTTTTAGGTTATGATGATGATATGGATAAATTGGATACATGTTATGGTGATGATATTACTATATGGGGTGTTATTTGAGGTGTTGAAAATGAGTTTATTAACACAGGTTGAGAGAATGGATTTCCTATTTTTCCTTGTGAAGGATGGTAGAACCATAAATCCACGAATACATAATATGAAATAGTTCTTGTGTCCCCCAATGATTTGAAACAAGGACCATAAAAACTAATTAAAAATTTTTAGTTGAGAATTCACTAATTACAAGGTAGAATAATTAGGAAGGATTCATACATCACTATCATAATTCACATATTTATTCATGACTATGAGTTATGTTTTTACTTATGAAAACCTATATTAAGAGGATTCACATTTAGTAATTATTTTATAAATTTTATTCTAAAAAAATTGATTGATGCTTATAAAAAATGTTTTCATAAAAATCATGATTTATGTATGTGGTTAGTTATCCTTTATAACATGCCATAGAAAATTTATGTTTATAAAATGATTCATGTTAATTAATATGATGGTAAGATCATGATATAAATTAAAAATTATTGTTTTAAATCTATATTGTGGTGGGATAATATGATTTTATTATTAGAAAATCATTTTTATTGTTTTATATATGATATTTTAATCTTTATTCTTTAATTATTTATGATTGTTAACAATAAAACCTTATATAATGTTCGAATATAAATACAGTTTTATTTTAAAAGTAAATTCATATATGTATATACAAATAGTTAAGTAAATAAAAAGAATTTATTTTCCACATATTTTTTTGAATGATTTCTTATTTAAGCCGGATTCTATAAACTATTTATTATGTTGATTGATTTTGGAGAAGAATTTTTTTACTGACATGTTTTAATTGTACCATTTCTTAAAATGAAATCTCGCTTTATGGGATATGATAAGTTGTAAAATTGACATTTTTTTTTGGAATTGAATGAAATATGTAATCATGAGATGATTTTATTTATTTTTATGATAACATTTTCAAATTATTTCCACCTAGTATGAGGGAAATGTTATGAAACACACTATATATATATTGTAGAAAGGAAATATTCATGATACAAATTAAATAGGGGAACTAATGAAGCTTGTTTTAAATCAAAATTAAATATAATTAACAAGAATAATTTTTATATATTGTATGACTATAGATACTTCATTATTTATGCTAATTCTTATGCATGAATTATAAATTATGTTATATACTAATTATTTCCAGGCTATAATGAGAAAGATTAGAATTAATGTTATAACATGGTTTATAATTTTATTCATGATTTTATTGTATCTAATTTTAATTTTAAACATTTTTTATTAAGTTATGCTTTATTAAATGTGAATAATTAAAGGAATACATATGAAAAAGATGAAATAAATGAAAATAATGATAAATATAAATGAATGAATTAGTATGGTGGAGGTAATATAATGCATGTTTTAATGATCAAATGTTGGAAAAGGTATATTCCATGTTTATGAAATTTTTTATTTCTCCAATCAGGGATTCATAGATATTGATTAATCAACCTTAGAAAGTATTATATGAAAATAGGAGGTATGGAATGTTATTATGTTCTTGATAGGATTTGGTATGATATTATAGGGAAAATAATGGTTGAAATGTATTTATGTTTGGATGAATTTATTTTTGTATTGAGGCGAAAGAATGTTTTGGTGGTAATACACTGATGGATTGTTGGATAGACTTTATCAACCTTACTTTTATGATTCTGGTAAATGGTTTGCTAGATGTTTCTTATCTGTTTTCCAACCATTGTTTTCTATGTTAAATGAGATGATGGAATATAACTTGAACATGTTTTTTGATATTTAATGTTTCTATATCCATTTTTAAATTGGTTTTATGCTTGCTAAATATAATATATATAAGATTCAAATGAATTAAAATTGAAATGAAGTGATGATGTTAATGAAAAATAATAATGGTGATGGATATAGTGTACGCCATGATTCTTTAAATATTGTTTGATTTCATGGGTTCCATGTTATTTGATATCAATATTTATTACTATTAACGATAGGATTATATAGTCCTATATTTATGATATATGTGCAAAAATTGTTGATTACCTTGGAAATAGTTTGGGAATGATGAATATAATTACTTGGATGTGGAAGATTCATCAAGTCTTAACTGATGTATTAAAAATTTCTATATTTTTTTTATTTAGGGAAACATCAGTATGTATATATTATGCTTGGTGAGTCTCTTTGTCTTTGGTGGTTATTGTTTGGGAGTGTTCCGTTTTATAGGATGATTCATTTCCTTCTTTCTTATAAAACTCCAAAAAGATTCTCTAATCCAATTTATTTAGTAAAATGAAGTTTTTTAGAATTTAAATGAAAATGGTTGTTAATTGATTCTAAAATTTTCATCCAAATTAATTTAATTATTCATCCTTAAAATATAAAAATTATTCATTATTTAAAACATGAATGGTTTTAAAAAAATTAAATAATATTCTAATTTGATGTTTTTTTCATATGATATTGATTTTTTTGATTTAAAATAAAGTATCATTCATTGTCTCTATTAAATAAATAGATTTATTTTTCACTAGAATAGTCTAGTTTCACTCTAAAATATTCTTAGGGAATTTATCTCCAATAAATTAAATTTATTTTTTATACAATTTATCATTTATATTCAAAACGATCTTCTTTTGAGGTGTTTTTGTTTTTCTTTGGTGACTAGGATCTTATTTGACTGGTATCACCCCATAGTCATTATTATTAGACTTATAATTTTAGTCTTGGATTTTAATTTCAAGGATAAGAATTATTTTAGGGGTATCAGATGCAAGGGAACAGATTTTCTTCAAACCCTTAATTAATAATATCTTATGTTTTGTGAATGTCTAAATATTGTTTATAATAGTTTTGTAAGTTGGGGTGAAGATTGAGATTATTTAAAAATAATTTTAATATAAGTATATTAATTATTTTAATTTATAACATATTATTTTGAAAATATTTTATTATTATAAACCCTATTGGCACTATGTAAGTGTAAAATGGATGTACCTTTACAGATGTTTTGTATCTTGAGTTATATAAGGGTAATTTGACCCGATGTGTTTAGGTACTAACTTACTCATATAAGGGTGATTTATTCCAATATTGAG
The DNA here is from genome assembly GCA_963277665.1 of Viscum album. Classification (NCBI taxonomy): domain Eukaryota; kingdom Viridiplantae; phylum Streptophyta; class Magnoliopsida; order Santalales; family Viscaceae; genus Viscum; species Viscum album. The sequence continues at coordinate 785,095,537 of OY728128.1, read as the reverse complement.
TCAAGTCAAGGTTTCTTGTATGAAGGTAAAATCTACTATGTATGGGTAGATAGAAATAACATAAAGTTAATTAAGTGATTTTTAAAACTTCTTATGGGTCATCCATCCTCATGAAAAGGTCATATAGTCATGTGTTAGGGTAGATTTTGGACTGTATAAAGGTAAATATTTGGCAACATAAGGTTACCCTGACTTAAAAATATTTAATATCATCCTTTTATCTTTTATATTTAAGTATAATGAGTTCCATATAAGGTAAGTCTTTCTTAGAGGTCGTCATACGAGGTTACTCTATAACATTAGTAAAAATCCTGGTAATCTTTTTAATACTTTGTAAATATAATTTAAACCGTACATGTGGGAAGAATAACCTCGAATCTATGTCTTAAGGTGAATGTATCACATAAATTTAAGACATTGAATCTTGTGTAAGGGTATGAAATTTATCTAGTTTATCTTATTATTCTTCCCAAACATGGCCTACAATTCGATTGTTATGGAAAAAATGTGGATTTTAAAATAAAAAAGAGGAAATAAATATTTAAAATCATGGGATAATATTGGTATAATTTAAATAATTATAATGCATCAATTAATTGGAGAATTTATAGATTTTGAGTAGCCAACTAATTCACTGTTGTAGGTGAGATACAACATAGAGAGATAATGTTCAACACCTTCCCTTTCCTTTTTTAGACTTAAACAAGTTGGATTTAAATGGGCTCAAAATAAGGGGAAATGTTTTGTCAACATTTAATTTTATATGTTGTTCATGAAATTATATATGTATTTATTTTATTATTTGAAAGACCCACTATGTGTTTTCACACATATATATATATATACATATTGTAAATTATTTCTCTTATTTATCCATTATTCATATACTACCCTTTCTTATAGTAAATGGCTAAGGAAGAATATAGTATCATTACAATCACCATTAAATAGTTCAATAATCTACCTCAAATATTCTTTTCTACATGGATATATTTCTTTCCCTCTTCTTATACTAGAACTTAACATCATAACAGGTAGTGGATTCCAATATTTTTCTTTTATCATATGGAATAATGGTTACTTTTGAATACTATGAATTACTCTAAGATAGTTATTTATGTCCCATGAAAGTTCTTTTAATCAACAACCAAGAGAATGGAATGAGTGGAAATATAATCATTCATATTCAATTGTTATCCCTTTCATGATGAATGATGGGAAACCTCATCATTCGATCTATTGAAACACACCAGTGTAATGACAAGAACTTTTATAATTGAAATTCACATTTGATTGAGTAAGTTAATTTTTTCTATAGAAAACCCAAGCACTACTATGGTTATTTTAGACCAGTATATAATGTTTTATTTAAAATGAAATCAATCATCTAAACCATTCACAATAGATTCATTATAAAATGACTATTATGATTAATATATATTATGGTTTATGATAAATTCCAATTTATAAAGATGTAAGAATTTATCACCATTAACAATAGGACTATATCCTATAAAGAAAATATATTCAAGCTTATGAGGGAGATGGAATCACTATGATTTTTTGACCAAGCCCAAGACAAGATTCAATAAGTAAACCTTGATCAGAACCTTTTATTGGAGAATATCGAGCTTATCAAGATCAAAACCTGAAGCATGTTCCCTAAACCCCCTCAATAAAACCCAACCATCACACGCATTACCCTTAGGGAATATGATAGTGTAATAAGGGGTTATGTATCCAGAATAAGAAGTATGAATTTTTATAACATTATTAATGAAATAATTGTTATAAATAATCATTTTTTAAAATTTTTCAATGATTATATAACGTGTTTAATAAAAACATGATATTAACATGAAGAAATCAATATTTTTTAGAAAATATATAGTCTTAATTAAAACAGAAAATTTTTAAATTCAATAATTTTTTAAATAAAAAATATTTTAAAATATTTTTATCAAATAATAATTAACTAAATATAATTGATGATATAATTTAATGAAGTTCCATAGAATTTTTATAATGGCTAGAAATTGGAAAATATTGTAAAAAAGTATTTTTTAGTAAAATTATTTGTTATTTAAAAGTGAAAATTTTAATATTTTGAAATATATTTGTTAATATATATATATACTTTTTTAAATTAGAACATTGAAATTAGAAAATTTTTTCTTTTTAATTATTTTCCAAGATAATTGATTTTTTGGGTAAAAATTAAATATTGTATAAATACATGGTCTATAATATGATATCATAATGGCCAAAAGTGATGTAATATATGATATAAAATAAATCCATGATTAAAAATATATTTATCCTTTAAAATTATTTATTATTGAAGTTAGTTTATTAATTTTACACACCCTTAATGAATCCTCAAAATCCAATATTATATTTTAATTTTTTAAAATAAATTCTCTATGAACCTAGATCACTTCTAAATCACCAATGTTATCTTTTCAACTAATTTAGTTTCTATCCTAATTAATATTTAGAACACTACTTTTGGGTAGAAACCACAATGAAGATCTCTGGTATGGTTTTTGGTTTTGTCTATTTTATCATATAGAGTTCAAAAAATATGTTTATAATTTATTAAGGAATTTCCCCATCTTTTTTTATAATACCCACCCATAATCCCACTACTCTTCACTAAAAACCCATTAAGCATGAATCCAATCTCTTTCTCTATTTATTTATATCCCTCCGATGTTGTTCCTTATATATTAAAGATGACATCCCAAGGTTTTAGATATTCCATCTCAATGTAAGGTATCTTCTCTTATTCTTTTTTATTTCAAGAACTTTCTTCCTACCATACCCTTTGTTTTAAAATTATTCATGTTGTAATTTTTTAACCACCCCTTTACAATCCTTATTATTAGAATGTAATGAGATTCTACCCTTCACTCTTATTCAACCCACCCTTGAACCTTTATGTGGACACGTTAGGTTGGAAAAATCATCATGTGACTTTTTCATGACATATATTCATGCAGTGAATACCCATCCCCATTTCCAATCAAATATATTACCATATATATAACTCTCATTAATTTATTTGGTAATTCCATGTATGTAACCAACACTCCTTAATTTTCTTGAACCACCCTAACCGAGGCTCGAGACATAACTACCACAAGCCCAACTTTATAGGCTAGGGGTGGTGAAAAGCACTGAAAGGAATATCCTAAATAGTAGGCCTTTCCCTAATATACCTAAAAGAACACACTGAACCATCAAAATATTTATGTTAATATGAATATATATAAAGAGATTCAATATCTATAATGTAAACCAAACATCAAAAACCTCTAGGGTGTATAAGAATACGATAGTGAAATTGAAAAGTAAAAGGGAAAAAACACACACCCGGATAGAAATGTGTACCAAATAGAAAAAATATTGAATTTAAACTCTTGATAGATACCAAATACTAATATTAAAGCTATGAAAACCATATACGGTCCACAACACCTAGTATTCATATGCTCATCTGATGTCACCACTGAACTGTATGTCGTTTCCATAAGATACGTCACATGCAAGTAATTCCCATGCTTTGATGAGTATATACCTATCCTGTAGGATTCCCCCAAAGATGATGGGGGAGAAATAAGATATTTAAAAGGAATATAAAGGCAATAGATATTGAATATTATGAATCTCAACGCAATTAAATGAAAGAGTAATACCATCCAATCACATGAGGATCCACATAGTGAGTAAATGAAATACACATTGAGTCTTTTCCACCCATAATAGGAGAGTAAACTCATCAATCCACATAAATATAAACCAGGAAAAAAACATTGAATACCCCACATGTCTTCACAACCCATGGATGAAGAGTAACAAAATCCAATGATATGGATATATAAATATATTCCTCGTCAAAAGAAGCACATATGAGTTAGTAGGTAGATCTCCATCTCACTGCTCATCCATAGAAGAAGAGTCTCTAATAGTTCCTAAACTCTATCAATAATCCCCAACATCTCATGTGTCTTCCCAGAAGTAACCACCCAATTCAATCCACACCTTGTCATTATAACGCATAGTTGTGGGGACATAACATCTAGGTATATGACCCATGAACATGTAATATTGGATGGTTCCACTCTAATAGTTGATTTAGGACCCATGCCTTGCCTTGTAGGAGGGTTACACTCTAGTGATAGAGGACCCATGCCCATCCTAGCTAGAGGGTTACACTCTATGAGTCATTAGAGGACCCATGCCAATCCCAACTATAGGGTTGCAATCTAGAAGTTGTCAATGACCCATGAACAACCCACCTAGAAGCTTCTACTGAGGATTCAATAAAAGGATCCATTCCCACCCTTGATGGATGATTCCACTCTAGAAGTATGTAGAGAACTGATACCAGGCCATGATAGAGGGTTACACTCTAGAATTTGTTGAGGTACCATTCCTACCTCAGTTGGAGGGTTTCACTCGGTAGTCGATTGAGGACCCATGCCTACCCAAGATAAAGGGTACCACTCTAGAAGTTTATATATGAACCATGCCCAAACCAGCTAGAAGGTTCTACTGTAGAAGTCTCCAAGGACCCATGACCAGACCAGCTGGAGGGATCCACTTTAGAGTCGGTAGATAACTCATTCTCAATCAAAACAGAGGGTTCTACTCTTGAAATCTGTAGAGGACCCATTCCCAGCTCATCAAGAGGGTTCCACTCGAGAAGTCTACGGTGATCCTACATGATCACTTTTGTAATCAAGCATCACCTAACAAATAATCATGCCTAATACCATTCTACATAGTATCCCAAATTCTACAACCAAGGGAACAATCATGTTCTACCTAAAAAAGCACTCAAGATAGGCTACTAACAAACCAATATATGAGTCAAAAAAACTGATATACATAATAATGATTTTCCCAAAATAGGAACCCAGGGGTCCACATCATGTGAGGTGACCCACATAGCTTGTGGTCTTACTCCATCACCTGGCTATTTCCATGGGGGTACATGAATCACTAATGTTTTAGGGATATACAATGTGTATGGGATATGCACAGAATACCTATGTTAATTGGGGTCTAGACCATGTGATTGATCATGTCTATGTATCTAAGCCAAGTCCATTTACTCTAGAAGTACATTGTGTGTAAGGGGTCCATAAGATGTGTGGCCCCACACCTTTATTTGGCCATGTCCACAACATCACATAAATTTCTATCCATGGTGTAATAAATTTTATATTAGGGTACTACATGATGTGTTTTGTCCAAAAGACTAACGAACGCATAAGGCTCATCACCGGTCCGAAGGGAAAAACCATATTTCCACTGATATACCTCTTCAAATTTCCCCATATGGACAAATAGAAAACACCAATTTGATTCTCATTGAAAAATGATTGGAATATTCAATTCACCATCCAAATCAGACACCTAGTGAAAATGTCACATTGCACCACATAATGCTTGAATGGTGCTTCATGGTCCCAAGCCACAAGTACAAATTATAAATCCGATATTGCTTTCAAAACATCTACATCAATATTAGGGTCTCAATGAGACAAGAAATTTGTCACTCCAACACCATGGAAGAAGATACATCAGATATAAGATTCCACAATAGTAAAAAGTTTATTATTATTTGGAATTTTGTTGACCAAAGGAACATGTCTAAAAAAGTTATCCAACATTGGTCTTAAAATGACTGTCTCAATTTCAGGGTCACACTACCACGAACAGTACATGAATCCAATGATGTACGAATTAGTTATGACCGAAATGGGGTTTTGACAATAAAAGTAAAAGTAATAATATTTTATATTATTATTATTTTAAAACATAATCATAAAATTCTAGACCCACTATCTAATTTCCTGTGCAAATGTACAATTCCTCCCCAAGGGAAAAATCCTACTCCATCTCTTTATATTATAAAATTTTCATTTTTTTAAAAATCAATAATAATAATATTGTTTATGTTATTATTATTCAAATTTTTTAATCCAAATTGGAGGAACCATACAAAAAAATCCATCCCCACATTTCATATGTGCAGTGTTCTTGAGGGGACATGACCCATTAAATTAAATCCATTTAATTTTGTCAACTAATCGCCCTTATTAAAAGTTGCGTTTACACTTCAAATATAGTCATGCATGCTACAAAGAAAGAATGAAACCAAAAGAATTGGGACTTGACCCCGAGACTTGCATGTTGACCATGTCCGAACACCATATAAGAGATATGAGTCTGACCACCATCTCATCCAAGCTGAAAAACCTTTACCATGAGACCCTGTGCACAACCTCTACTCAAAACTGATCCCATCACATCACATGTCACCACCATGTGCTAACTAGGAAAATGAGGATGACCGATCTGACCCCAAATCACATCCGATCCCAACCGCACACATATGGTACCATTACAATTATTTTAAAAAACATCATCCTTCTCATTTATCCATTAATCCACAAATAATGAATCCTTGTATCATTTTTCCTACCACCATGAGTCCATGGATTCTACATTGCTTGAACCCACCCCAACAAAGTTGAATTGTGACCTCGTGGTCCAATGATGAATAAGATGATGAATGGTGGGAGAAAAGAACCAATAATAAAGGTGATAAAAAATATTGTCCAATTTTTCTTGGATAATGATTCCATAGTGGCGGAACTACGGTGAGAGACATGGCATAGATAATAAATAAATAGATAGAAATATTTATTTTGATACACAGACTCATGTGAAGGTTCATTTAAAAGAGGACCAAAGAAATAAAATTTTATTATGATCATTATTTTAATCATAATGGTGAAAAAAATGATAATTCTTACCTCAATTATATATCAATCATTAGTGAAGAAATAATCTGATAGTGATGAATATGATCCATTGTGTCCACCAACTATCGATTCACATTAATATGATCGCTGATCATCATCTGATATTAATTCACCAATGATTAATGAATGTAAGATCCTCTCAATGATCCTAGGATTTTGTGTCTAACCCTATAGATTCCCCATAGTGTCTTATTTATATAAAAAATGGATTTGGTCATTTAATTAAAAATAAACAAATAAATTATTTATAATAATTAAACACAATATCTAACAACTACCTTTATCAGACATCCTGTGCCGAGCTAAATTAGGTCATGCCTAGGGAAGAATCAATGTTTTGAACTCAATGGTGGTATTTTATTTCCCATATGGGTCTCCATATTTGAGTTATTTGGGTTAGGATTATTAAATAAATTAATTAATTTATCTAATGAACCCGCCAATGAATTTCCCAAGCGAACATCCCACAATGATCAACCTTTTGTCATGCCTAGGGTAAACCTTGCACTCTGGATTCAACTATGGTATCATATTGCAAAATCTGATACTCTATTATAAGATAATCCACTATTTCAAAAAAACATGCTTGCATAATATATAATGTATTTAATATTTATATAAAATTAATATTGGGTTCACTGGGCCTCGAAATCGCATGTCGTATCAGCAACTGGTTCCAAACATATTCTTAAATAATATGACAAATTCTTATATGAAAAAAATAGAGTATCTACATTAATCCCCTCTTCATATATTTTCATACATTGAAAAGAAAAAACTAAAGAAAATTATGCGGAAAATGAGTCTGCATTCGGTTCTCCCACTCTCACGAGATCCCCCGACGGTTTCTTATTCTTCCAAAAAAACACACCCATGGAAAACAATTTCCTACAAAGGGTCTTTCTCTTCAAGTTATAATCACCACTAGATACATGAAAAACAAAAATCCACTCTCACAACCCATCCAACCATGTTTAGTATCTTACAAAGAGTTGTGAACATACCTCCTCAGCTACCGCAAGTGGAGAACACCAAGAACCAAATCTAACTACAAAGAGGTCAACTAATCCATCACCGCACTGAATAACATCGGACGGAAAACCTCACTATGAGAAACTAATTTCATGACCACACAATGGTTAGACCTTAATCTCATGCCTCCTATACTTCTATAGGGTCCATTATCGATCTCATGTCTGAGAAGACATATTCTAAGAAGTGGACCTTTGATTCTACAACCGACTCCATGAGAGATTTCATACAACTAGAACTCCTAGTGCATATATAACATTATTCTATTATGTCTTTCAAGATCCAAATATAATTCCAAGGATACAAGAGTAACATCACAAAATAATACCACCAACCAATCCAAGAAAGGTTAAGGATCTGACTTATAAGTCTTGCGAACTCTGCTTGGGATTTCAACACATATAAGGGTATCACTAATAGCTTAAGAAACCAAAGAGGATATTGGAAGATATACTCAGTACATCCACCTATCAAATATGGAGGTAGTGATAACCAATCCTGTTGTCAATCATTGAGATACACTTTATCTCCATCCATTGGTCAGAGAGGTTATCAATTATATGTCGTGAATGCGGCTCCATGATAGTCACCTAGATTGGGTGATTCTACACCACATCTATCATCAATATCTCCTACAACCCATAGGTGAACAATAAAGGTATTTATAGAAGAAACATACTTGGTTTTATTAACCCCCTAATCTATAGAATCCTCCAACCACACCTCCAACTCTCACGGCTATATAGGGTCACCTGATATGAAAGAACATATATCCAGTCGTTCTTGGTGAAATTACATAAAGAAAGAAAACTCTTGATGGTGAAGTAAACCCGATAAGTACTTAGAGTGGATTCAATCATACAAATCCACTATTTTAAGAAACTAAAATCCCATATTGTAATCTACTAGATGGGTAATACTAGACAACTAATAAGGAAGCAGCTATAACCTCTTGCAAATGATCTCGTCCTGTCCTTCCAGGGGATCACTCCTTATAAAAGGAGGAAAAACACTATCACTAAAAACCATAAGTATTAATACAATTACTGGTATAAATAATTATTCATGAGTGGTAAAATAACAATCCTTACTAATGAACAAATCATAGTGGCCCACTACCATTATGAAAATATTACATGTGAGGTGCTCCTTCTCACTTTACAGAGTCATGTCACACCATCAGAAGAAATGGACGACCAACGATCCAATCTACATAAGACTATATCATTAGGGTAAATAAAGGGACTCCACAGGAATCTCTTGGTCTAGAACATGGTCTACTTATAGGGAAATGTGGATTTTGATTCTACACTAATAATTGCATCTACAGAAGTAGTGAAAAAGGTCACACCCCAAACCACACTCGATCCTGCTAGATAGAAGTCCCATATTTCAAGAGATAATCCTTAACCATTCCTTCCTATTATCCTCTATCATGGTTTAATCTAACACCCCATCACATCTTCACACCTTGAACATGGAAGTCAAAGGGACTCATCCAACACACATTGAAATTATACTCTTTAGGCCACAATGACTCACCCTCATAATTTTTGATCACATATAAATAATGCATCTTAATGAGGAAGGTGTCCCTCTTCCTTGAACATTTAGATCCACAGAAATCATCTCTAATACAGGTCTCTACTATCACCTAGCATTATCTTGCATAGGTCTCACCATGAGGAAGACCATATAAATGGGTCCAATTGAGTGGGATATCGATACCATAGGATTGGGGCTGACCACAACCACCTGAGAAGAGAGTCTAGATCAACATGATACATTTTTGATATCTTTTCATAGATATTTCAATGCACAATCATAATAGGTTCATCATCTACTAGTACAACTTGAACCAACCACTTGTTTACAAAGAGAACTGGATGTGAGTGAAACCATATAATCAGTCAGGATAGAAAAAATTGTAAACTTTGGATCAATGACCTAAGGAAAACCTTTCATACATGGGAAATATCAGATCACAAAACCTTAACATCCCCTAGTATAAGAAATAATGGGGTGAACTAATCCTACATGCATCCTCGTCCTGATATGCTAGTACTAACTGCTACTCGACAGGTGGGGGTATTGCTAGATTCTTTCCAGGATGAAAATATATCATGAGATAGGCCATGAACTGATACCTCATCGTTATTGGATCATCATCACGATCCAAAAATTAATAACCAAGTTACATGTCTTTAAGGATGCATATCAAAAGTTAATGAGACATACCATGGTCAAATGAGAACACACAAGCACACACAACAGTGGGGAGCTTCCTCAAGATTGACATTCAAAGTCTCAATCCAATTTGATTCATGTAACATTGCTCCCTACAACTTATGTCTTAGTATTCCAAGTCAAAAAGTATGTATTCAAGGTCCTGGTGAATGTATATGTTATCTTCTGGTATGAATATTGAGTTCACAGGCCTTAGAGCCTCACTCGAGACACTTTGAAACTATTTCACTAATCCCAACCAAATTCTCAAAAAGGGACTAATGTCATGACATGACCCTAACCAGGGATTGATCTGCAACTATCCCAAGACCATCTCCATAAGCCAGTGGAGGATACAATCACTAAAATAAATATACTAAATTGGGGGGTTTTATTAATGTACTTGTATGCACACACCCAAACATCTCAATGTAGAAGTGCATAGAAATAAATATAGAAGGATTCAATAATAAGAATTTAATCCAAGAATTCAAAACCTATAGGGTTTTAAAGAATACAATAGTAAAAATGAATATTAAAATGGGAAGAATACACACCCAACCAAAAATATATCCCAAATTCAGAAAAACTAGAAAGTGAACATCTGAGAGAGCCTAACTCTTGATATCCAAGATATGACCACCATATGTGGTCCACAATACCCAGTATCCCTATGCTCCTCTAAAGTCACTGCCAGCCTTTCCATAATCTATACAAGACACAACACATGTAGGAAAATACCATGTATGGTTGAGTATATACATACCCAGTAGGACACCCCAAAATATTAATGGAGACATGTAATAGAAACAAAGGAATCAAAAGATAATAAATAGTAAAAATGTTGCAGCTCAAACCAAGAAAAAGAAATAGTAAACTCAAACATACATAGTGGGATCAACATGGTGAGTAGATAAACAACACATCGAGTCTTTTCCACCCATATTTGGAGAGTATACTCATCCAACCATAAGAAGATAAACATTAAAATCATGTGGTATACCCCATGCATCTTCAAAAACCATGTAAGTAGAGTAACCAAATAAAAAGGTATGGATATATATATATATGTATGTATCTCTCTGTGTGTGTGTGTGTTTAGTCAAAAGAATCCAAAATGAGAGCGTAAGGAGATCTCTATCTCACAACTCAACCCAAGAAGAAGAGTCACCAACAGTTCCAAATGTCCATCAATGATGCCCAATATCTCATGCATGTTCCCATAAGTAACAATCCACATCATTGAATTACTAATCAATACACTACATAGTATAATGGCCACAATCTCAAGGTAGAGGACCCATTCCCTAATATGACAGGAGGGTTCCAATTTGATATTTAACGGAGGAACCAGCCCAACCCAGTAGGCGGGTTCCACATTGGAGGTAGAGAACCCATGACAAGCACATATGAAGGGTTCTACCTTAGGATTCGATGGAGGAACCATGCCTATCATAGTTGGAGGTTTCCACTCTAAAAGTCATTGAGGCCCAATTCCAATCCCAGATAGAGGGTTCAACTTGGGAGTTGGAAGAGGACCCATGTCCAGCCCAGCTAGAGGGTTCTACTCTAGAATTATGTGGAGGACCCATGCTAATCCTCAAAGAGGGTTCTACTCTAGAATTTATCAAGGACCCATTACCAAATCAGTAGAAGGGTTCCACTTAGGATTTGGTAGATGACCCATGCCCTGCATAGTTGGATGGTTTTAATATTGATGTTTGTAGAGGACCCATGCCCAGACAAGCTGGAGGGTTCCACATTAAGAATTTTTTGAGGACCCATACCCATCCCTATTGGAGGGTTCCACTCAGAAGTCAGTAGAGGATCCATGACCAGCCAAGTTAGAGGGTTCCACCCTAGAGGTCTGCAAAGGACCAATGCCCATCCAGGTTAGAGGGTTTCACTCTTGATGTCTGTGGTGATCCTATGTGATCACTTCCAGTGTGGAGTATTTCCTAACCAAGATCAATTCCTAAAACATTCCACATTGTATTTCAAAAGTAACAACCGAGGTAAAAATTGCTTTCTATGAAGAAAAAAAACTCATGAAATGATACTCACGAGCCAAAAATCAGAGTCCCAACAACAGAGATATTGAAGAATGAGGTTTCCTTAAAAGGAAATAAGAGGTAAACGTTGTGTGAGGGGACCCACAAGACATGTGATCATACTCCATCCCCTGGATGCATCCCTGGAGGTATAAAACCATCCAACCGTGTATGGATAAATGGAGTGACCATGCCACTTGGGGTCTTTCCCATGTTTTTGGTTGTTTCCATGTATCCAAGCCATGTCCACATACTCAGGATGTACACTACCTGTAAAGGGTCAACACAATGTGTGGACCTACACATTTTTCTAATTGTGTGCTCTCTAACACAGAGATTTCTAGCCATATAGTACAACATGGTTTGTAAGGTCACTACATGACATGTATCGGCCAAAAAAGTTAGACAAACACATGAGGATCATTGTCGGTCCAAAGTGGTAAAACATAATTCCATAGATATATCTATGAAAACATCCTTGTATGGCCAAACATATCACTCCATTGTGATCATCGTGGAAAATCACTCAAGGTGGTCTATTCACCTACCCAAATCAAAAATCCAATTAAAAATAACATTTCACTACATGAGGCATAAACAAGGATTCTTGGGCCCAAGATATGATTCTGAATTAAAAATTTGATATTTGTACCAAAACATACACCTCAATATCATGGTTTAAATTCCATATGCGGTTATTAATTCATACACCATATAAAGAAGATACCACAGAAACAGGATTCTATATAAATAATAATTTTATTATTATTGTTCATTTCATTGACCCAAAGCAGGAGTCCGAAAAAGCTATCCAATATTGGTCTAAAAATGAATATCTCGATTTTAGAGTCACGCTACAAGTAACACTTCGTCAATCTATTTTCATACAGAGGAGTTATGATTGAAACAAGGATTTTTTCACCAAAAGTAAAATAATAATATTTTATATTATTATTATTTTAAAACCCCATCTTAATATAGGAGACCGACGGTCCATCTTCCCTTATGCACAAACATCACCTCCCTAAGGAAGAAAACCTTCTTTCTCTAATTTTTTTAAAATTTTATTTTTATTATGATAAATAATAATAAAATTATTTTATAATACTTTTATTAACATGTAAAATAAAAATTTGGGGAACTACACACAAATCTACATCCCCCAATTTCGTATGTGTAAGGGGCCCGAAGGGGTGGGGTGGGGTGGGGGGTCCAGCCTCCCCTCTTATATTTTTCACTTCCATTTTTCCTCCAATATTATTATCATTTAATAATAATATTTTACATGAAAATTCCAATTAAATTAAATCAATTTCATTTTATTAACTAATCACCCTTAATAATAATAATAATATTATTATTATTATTATTATTATTAACAACCACCATGTTGACAACATTGGAAAACATTATTGGAGATGTGAGTCTGAAGACCATATTTTAAACAATGAGAATCCTCCACCATGAGACACCATGAAAAACATCTACTTGGAACAGATCTAGTCACACCACAAGTAATCACCACATGCCAACCGAGATAACAGGAATCACCAATCCGATCCGAGATCACGTCTGATAAAAAACCTTCACCCACAGCACCAATCTAATTTGTTCTCAAAACATCATCCCACTAATTTTTTAGTCCATCCATAAGCATTCAATTCATGTGTCATCAGTTCAACTGCCCCAAGTCCGGGGGTTTGAACCCGCTCGAACCGATCCCAAAAAAGTAAAATAATAACCCCATGGTCCAAATATGAAAAACCCGATGAATGATGGTAGAAAAGAACCAATTAAATAGTGATAAAATTCATTAATTAAGAATTCTTGGCCAATTATTTCCTAGTAGTATAACTGGGTTGATACACATGACATGAACAAGAAATAAATAGAATGAATTTTTTATTTTTATACACAGGCTCATGCGATGGTTCATTTAAACAAAAATCAAAGAAATCATCTTTTATCATGATCAATATTTTAATCATAATGGAGAAAGCCAAATATTATGAGTCCTACCTCAATTATGAATTGATCTTTTGTGAAGGACTCATTCACTAGTGAAGAAGATGATCTATTGTGTCGGACATCTATTAGTTCAACATGATTTGATCACCATTCATCATATGATCTTAATCTTCCAAAAAAGGGAAGAAGCTCTTATAAATGATCCCAAGGTTATTTAGTGAACCCTGTCAATTCTCCATTGGAGTTTATATATTGAGTAAATGGTTTAGTTCATTTAATTAAAAATAAATAAATAAATAAATTATTTTAAAGAAATAAACTTTCCAACAACTACTTTTAATGGACGTCCTGAACTGAACAACATTTGGTCATGCCTAAGGTAAAATCTTCATTCCAAACTCAACAGTGCTATCAGATTTCCCATCGGAGTATCCATCTATTATTTATTTGGGTTATAGTTATTAATTAAATTAATCAAATTAATTAATTTAACAATTTCACCCCCAATGGATTCCACAACTGAACATCCCACATTGATCAACCTTAGGCCACACCTAGTGTAAAACCTATTCTCTAAATTTATCCATGGTCTCATAGTTCTGATATGAGCCTATTTTTAGGATATATTACACTTTTTTTAGGAAAATGGTGCATGCATAATATAAAATATATTTAATTTTTTTATAAAATTAATTTTGGGCTCACTGGGACTTCGAATCAAGAACCGTCACAGCGCTTGGCTCTAAAAACATTCCTAGTAATATTCCAAAGTCTTATTAGTTAAAAAAGTATATACATTAATAATTGTATTAACAATAATTAATTGATTCATTATGTTTTATGTTCTACTTGGAATAGAAATCTATATACATGATACGAAGGTGTTTTGTGGGTCATGAGTTATACATCCCTTCAATGCATTGGGTAATGTTTTTATCTCATGAAATACCATGTATAGTTCACATAAGGTAATCCTATGAACACTATTTTATGTTTTATCTTAGATTATCATTGACTTATTATTATAATTTCATGTTTTTTAATTTTCACATTATAATATGACATTGATGTTATCATATTATATCATTACTCTATATTCATATTTATGATTATCACCACTTTTATTTCACAAGGGTATGCCCTTTGACTGATATGAATTACATTTATCATGTTACGCTTTCATTATTCACTTACTAGGCATTATAGCACACCCCTTTCTTATGCACGTCCCTAGGCCATCCTGTGTAGTATTAGAAGATCAGTGGAATAAAAATTAAAGTTTTTAAGTGTCTAAATAATTTTATTATACCCAGGATTCATGTTATTAATTTATTTATATAATTACCTAAAGACACCATTTCTCTTGATCAATTGGGAGTGTATTATGTGAAAATTTATGTAACTAATCACTAATTAATGTTTGTTAATGATATGGGATTCTATAGTTAATATCACATTAAGGTATATATTTTTTTTGGGATTATGATTCAAAAACCTTAGAAAAAGCCTCAGGGAAAATCCTTAGAAAAGGAATACACCTCAAAATTTTGGTAAATTAAATATTTAGTTGATTTTGATAAAAAATCCCTATCTTGAAAATATAAGTGGATGGGAATATTATACAAAGGGGTAGTAACACCAAAAGTGCACATTTGGTATTAACTCAATCAGTACCTAGTGCCTAAAAGAGCCACATTACTACACATCAGGTTTGAAACTCTTAAGGTATATGATTTGTTAAATTAACAAGCTCATTATGAACCATCACAATGGGAACAAAAATGAACATGAAATTTTATGTTAGGAAATATATCAGGGATAACTTATATTAAATCCTAGAAACTAATAAGTAATTAATGTATTCCATTTATGTGTTATCCCTTAAATGTTCATAAGTTTACCTTTTATATTCTTAATGGTTTGAAAATTATCATCCCTAAGACTATTTTGGTGGAATGAAATGAGTATAATAAGAATATAATAGTGGAATGTGGGATGATATTCCATTTATAAACATAAAATGTACTATGAGAATATATATTTAAATATTTTTATAGCACACATGTTTTTAAACGTATTCAAATACCAACTCAAAACATGGACGTTGTTCTATCAGTGAAAATGAAAAAATGGGACAATTATTACATCCCAAGAATATAAATTCTCCCCAATCCATATTTGGGGTATGAACTCCCAAAAAACATTGTGATATACCCTTCAGTGTAATTCTATGTAGTTATGAGAATGGATTATATTTCCTTGTAATGAACCAAAGTTGGTTAACTAGACAGTCACCCGAGAATCTCATCCATAAGGTGAGTAACATTAAAACTTCTCAAACATGTCTCATATGTAACTCAAAGAAGTAAGAAATTATATATCCAAAATAAAGAATCCATAATCACAAGACATACATAGTCAAGAAAAATGGATAAACCTGAATGAAACTAAGGACTACCAAACAAAAAGCCTCTATGAGACCATCATTCACTACCAAACTATCCTTCTATATGATAGTTATGTAACTAAAGAGATTCTAGAGAATTACAAGATTCCATTCCCTATACTCGTGTCATAAAAAACCACATCTAAAAAACCTAAATGAAAAATTAGGGTATGTGATCAAATTACAATGGGATTTCCCCATTGAATATTTATAATGTATAATATCATTAAAACTTTATCTATATATTTTAAAAAATTCGAAATTTTAAATCATTTCCATAAAATATTTTTTTGGTAAATATCCATTTTTTCATAAAAGAGAATTCATATCCACACAACCAAGGATTATGAAAAGTGTATACGAGAAAATAGGTGAGCATATGGGAAATAATAATTTGTACGCAATAAGATAAACATGTGAGTGCTTCATTCATGACATAAGTTTTTATTATTCAAACCAAGAAAAAATGAAAAATAAAACAATTTGGGCTCTATCATATGGTAATACATACTAGTACATGTGAAGGAAAACTAATACCTATGATATGAATAATGTGAATCTAACTAATATAAATTTCTAATATAGTCTATCAATATTAACTAAATAATCCCCTAGTGGTGTCATAAACACTAAGGATGCATATATCCATTACCCAAAAAACCCAAGTTTCCTAATGTGAAAATACTTTCAAACCATTCGAAAACCAGTATGACATTTTATAAAGAAAAATTTATAGTGAGTACTATTTTATTCCTTTCCCAAAAAATCTATTTTCAAATATAAACTACCCTTAGAAGAATTTTTATTACACATACTATTACCAAATCCACATAAATGAAAATCCTTTTAAGAACATGTATTTCATAAGTCTAGTCCATTTCCAAGATATAATATATCAAATTAATTAGACAAACCAATGTAATTCATACAAGAATCCACAATTACATAAAGTTATTCAAGTACTAGATCCTTTTTATAGAGGAATCTACCTCAATAATGAAGAGTAATAACTAAGAAAATATCTCCCAAATCATGGGGTTGATCCTAATCCAAGAGGGCCTTTAATTACTTCAAAATAATCTCTTAGATAGTTGTGGTTTAGTTGAAAATGATAGAATAAGTGACATAGTGATGGGTGTATTAGTATTTATACATATTTTGTAAAATTGAAGACCACAAAATAACATACTCGACCATGTTACATCACCCAGATTATGGTGTATATTTACTCTACTACACGATAGGCCTTCGGTTGAAAATGTTTCTTAGATCCATGATACCTCACATTCCACTAATCCTATTTAATCATAGAGAAACTATGTCATAGCCAAAAGAAATATTCCATAAAGGATTTAGATTTGGAAGAACTGACTAAATCCACCCCTCGTTACTCCGTGCTACGGTATCCCCCGATGCCACAAAACGAAACTGACTGAAGGGGGATTTTCTAGACACTTATCCGTGGTGCGAATATCCCCTAAAATGAAATAGGCACCAAAATATCACTACCAAGACACCATAGTGAGTTTTTATTGGCCACACATCAGATATCCTCCACTACACCACAACCTCTTCCCTCAATTTCACAACTCCTATTGAAATCCATAATTTTTTAGAAAACCCATGATCACCTCCAACACATTTGAGACTCACACTAATAAATCATTAAATGTAAAATGATATTGTACCCAATATCAAAGGGTGTCACAATTATCCCCATCATAAAATATTCCAATCCCTAGAATTTTCTCATTATCTTGGACTCACAAAAAAAAGCCACTATGACCTCAACAACAAATCCAAATCCAACTTCTCATGCCTATCCCATCTAAACTAGCATATTACATGAATTAAAACAATAATTTTACATCACAGAACCTTATCCTTGAAATCCATAATCTAAACAAGTTTTTAAACTACAATGGTTTTCATTCAAGATCAACATCCTCCAATTCAATCAAATTGGAAGGACTGGGATGATATTACCTCTATTGGGAAAGATGAAACATGTGTTGAATGAAGATAAAATGAGGTATAAATTACAATATATTTTCTTCCTTTCCAAGATGCTCCATGATCTTAAAGGGTACCACAAACCTCAGTGTCTGATTACCATAATTACCCAACTAATAGTGTCCCATGAAAGGTGAAACTCTAAGAAAACCCCAATCACAAAACTAAAACTATATCAACCGATGATGTCATTCTGAAAATTATTTTTATGAATTTGTGTTGTGATTAATCACTTTGGGATCAACTGCACCTTTTCTATAATCTCTTGAAGAAGGCTCGGTCCAGCTAAGAACATTCGTATCAAGTATTCACAACACATGGGAGATCTATGTGGCCAGCCATACAACACTTCAAAGGGTGAAATATTAATCGAATCTGGATAAATATTATTTTTTGAAAACTCAACCATATGAATATTCTTTTCCTAGGAACCAAAAACGTCAATCACACATTATCAGAGTATATCCTCAAGAATATGAAGAGATATCCCTATTTTCCATCTTTTTTATGGTGATATTTCTTGATCAAGTTCAACTAGAGACCCATCATATCATGACCCCCCCCCCCAAATGGTCATGAACCTAAATTACCTATCTAATAAAATCAAAGATGGATCCCCTACAAGTATCAAAATCTCCCAGACATACATATTCTTGATCTATTCCACGTTCATCATCTCCATGATAGGACGAAAATGAGACTATTTTATAATTAAATTGATTATCACCAAAATAAGTCTATCCCAATAGAAGTATAATATAAAAATGATGAATACCATGAAAATATCAACCCATATCCATACTTTAATGATAAAAGGTTGTAAAAAACTGGAAGATATCTGGTGCTTTTCCTTAATCCTTTGAAAAGTTAGGCACCATGACATGAAATATGCAATTAGCCTCCTCATATATGACCACTAATACTGATGTTTAAAATCATGAGACATGATTGTATTCCCAAGGCCCATATACCCACAATACCCTTGTTTGTCATCCATCAACTTCAGCATCAATGATGTAGGAACAACTGACCAGTATTATAATCACAATGCACAATTAGGATACCAAGACCACTATCCAAAGGTCTCCCAATAATTTCTAATTTTAAAAAATCACTATAAATTGTTGATTGAGATATTCACAAGATAAACCAATTCACCAAATGATGAGTAAGACTTCACCGAATATTATAATTCCTTCACACCAACCTCTTCCACTCCCAAGATCATCCCATCAAACAAAATTACCAGAGAACATGTTCTATTTTCCAAGATTGAACGAAATATTAGAATCAAAATTAAGGAGATAATCAACCTTGATCCATTATCTCGATTTTAGGTACCTATGATTAGCAATATACTTAAATATTTCATGATCATAATACACCATAAACTTCTCCCCCAATAGGAAATAATGCTATCTTTTTAGTGCATCCATAAATTCTTCCAAATAAAGATCATGGTTTGGGTTGTTTTTCTCATGAGTGTGTAATTGGAAAGATCCATAATCCACCACCTTCTTATCCTACATCAAGAAAAAATTCCAATATCAAAAGAATCATAGTAGAGATCATATCCTATAATTGGTTTCATAAGAATAAAAAATTGAGGTGAAGTAAATATCTCATTCAGTTTCAAAAATGATCCATGACACTTGTTGTTCCACTCAAACATAACACCCTCATGATTCAAAGTAGTAATTAGTGATGAGAGATTGGAAAATTTATCAAAAAACCACCTATACTGACCAACAAATCCAAATAATATTTAGATATCAAACACTTTTATAGTACGGTTCGATGATAATAACTTCTACACCATTTTCAAATGAACTGATATGGCCCCATCGAATATAACATGTACTAGAAAATTCACTTTCCAGATCCGAGATTCACATAATTAAAGCTTCCCATAAAAGTGATATACTATCAATATCTTGAGGATACTTTTCAAGTGAACTTAATTATCCTCCTCTAACATAAAATATAAAAAAATATTATTCAGAAGCATGAATATGAATGAGGGCAAAAAAATGAATTATTTGTTTTATTAGTACAATAAAAACCCTAAGAGTCTAGTGTGACTGAATGGAATAACAAAAAACTCGAAATGATGATAGCAACCCCTAAATGTTGTCTTAGGAATATCTACTTCCCAGACTCTCAACTAATTGTACTCTAACTAGAGGTCGATATTATAAAAAGAAATACCCTCATAGTTTATCAAAGAGATCATAAAATCTTTGATAGGGATATTTATTCTTAATGGAAACTTGATTTATATTTTGATTATCAATGAACAGTCTGAGGCACCCTTATTATTTCTTAGAAAATAGAATAAGCAAATCCCAAGGTGACACACTAGGAAAAATAAACCCATTAGCTTCAATATCTGTAATATTATCCTTATGTTCCAATGAATTAGTAGGTTTTATATGAAAATTTGAAAAGAAATAGGCATGGTAACACAGAGTAATTCAATAGTGAACGCAAAACCTTCTCTATGGTGGTAACCTAGAATAATAATCTGGAAATACCTCATGATGAACACATACCACTTCTATATATGGACTTATCCTGTGAGATTTGGTGATATCATTTAATATTTATGCTAATTAGAATGATATCACCCAAAAATATGGAACGACAAGACTCACCCTCCCATATCTGGATTCCAACTCACCATAAATTAGATGATTGAATCCATAATAAGATAGAAACTAAACTTGATGATGATAAAAGTAGACTTGACCTGTAACACTGATCATATAATCCATACTGATAATTTCATCAAAGATAACAAGATCAGTAACTAGGAAATACCACAAAACTTTGAAATCAGTTATCATCACCTCATGTGTAATGAATTTGAATCCTTGTTCAGACCTCTATCCCAAAGGTACATAAAGATCCAACAAGAACAAAATAATATTTTAACATAAAACATACATTGAAACTAACTTGGATGATATAAAATAATTAATATCACATTTATTAAAAAAATATAACACTATTGAGGACAAAATAAATATCATACCTCTAATAGTTTCAGATCGTACCTTAGACTCATCTAACACATACACCAAAACATTTATATATTTGTTCTTAGATCCTCCATGATACCACTTAGATTCATAAACATTCCTCATGGTCTGAGGATATAACCCAACTCCCTTGGACACATCAAATCAAACAGATGAACCCTTGGTGAGAGTCGATAATGGATTACTTCCATGGACGTCCTTCCAAAAGAATGATTGAGATAAAACAATTTCCCACAATGATGTAATAGTATGGGTTCCTCTATATAATTAATAATGGCATGAAAATTTCTTCCAAAATGAGAGTAAAAAACTTATGTCTTTCCCAAATAATCCCAAGAAATTAATCACGAAGAAAATAGAGAACTCTTCTGTTTCCCCTTTAGGGAAGAAAACGAACCCTGGATAATAGCTGCACTAACTAGAGATCCATTTTTTCTAGGTTTCCAAACTATTTATTCCTCCATATTAACTATATTGGCCACCACCAAAAAAACGTTCGAAGGCATAAGAGAATCATCATCGACTGAATAATAGTCCTCAACCCAATCTCAAACCATTGAGCTTTGAGATAGTAAGTAGAATCAAGCTTGGGTACTAGGTGAAGTAACTTAGAGAAAAGGGTGGAATACTCCAAAAAAAATTCCCACCATTCTCCAATTTAATGAATTATGTTGTATTCACCACATTCAATATCTCTGGGTAAAACTGCTTATTAAAAATATTATTATAAGATGTCCAAGTGAGATCATAATGAAACTTAGCTTTCATGATAGAGTTTCATCATCTCCTTTCCAATCCCTCAAGATTGTACATGAAGAAACACACCATAGAATCCTTATAAGTTTATATAAAATTTAATGTCATTTCAATAAACTCAATCCACTCATCATATTCTCAGGGGCCCTTGTTGCCATGGATGATGGGTAGATTATGCTTAGTAAATTTTGAGCCAAGATCCACCAGTTATCCTTGGTTTCCAAAACATTCTTGTCCTAGAGTATCAATAGTGTAAATCATGGATTCCACTAGGCATGGTTCTATAAGAGGATTCACCCACAAAACGTGTCTCACTACTTTATCACTTGGATTCAAAAGTATTATTCTTGGAATAATTCTAAAATTAACACAAAAATCAATAACCAATCAGTTAGAGAATTCATTCTAATTGCTTTATTAAGAAATAATTTAAATAATTTATGTATTTTTAGAATTAAAGATGAAAAAAAATAAAGGATCATGCCTAGTTAATTCAACCTCATATTTAGTTAATTCAAATAAATTAAACACCAAGTCTCATGATTTTCAAAAAACCCATACTACCCATGGTAGATTGAAATCTAACATTGAAGTATGTTTTCCAAGAACCCATATACATATTATAGAAATTATTATAGTCCTAATGTTTTCCTACTAATGACCCTGAACCAAACCTAGGAGATTTTATAACACTTTAGGCTCAGTATTTCCTTTGATACCATTTTGTAATGAACTGGCCTAGGTCAACTACACAAGTCACTCAAGGAGGTATTCCACTTGGTGAGTAACATTAAAACAACTCAAACATGTCTCATTTGTGAAAAAATAATAAATATAATATACAATCTAATAAATTTTACATAGTCATGAGGTATACAACATCAATCCAAATTGATAAATCTAAAAGAAAAAAGGACAATACAATAATGAGCATCCATGTGGCCATATGTCACCACTAAAAAATTTTCCCATATGAAGGTGATGACACTCATGTGAAGATAATGATCTATAATATTCACTTTCCATTACCTAATTCCAATAAAGCCACATCTAAAAACTCCCAAAAGGAACAATTATTGTATGTGATCAAATACTATTACTATTTCACCAATGAATCTATAAAAAATAAAATAAAATGAAAACATTACCACACGATTTAAAAATACCAATATGTGAGTAATTTTAAAAAATATATTTTTTTAAAACATCCCTTGGTTTCTAATAAAATCCCTTTCATATTCATATAAGAAAGTAATATGAAAATTACACATGAGAAAGAATGTGAGCATAAGAAAAAACAATATTAGATACCCCAGAAGGTAAAAATATAAGAAATACATTAATGGAAAAAACCATTGTGCATCACACCAGGAATAAATGAAAAAACACACCATTTGGATTCTTTCCCATTGTAATATGTACTAGGACATGTGCAAGAACACTAAGTCATAATCTAGGAATAAAATGAATCATACCAATATGAATTACCAAAAGAGAATTTTGATAATAAAAGTATAATTCCATAGGGGTTTTAAACACACTATGGAAATATATCTCTATTACCTATTTCACAAAGGGTTCGCAATGTGCTAATCATTTCAAACCAACTGAAAAAAATTCTGACATTTTGTCAAAAAAATTCACAGTGAAGCTTATTTTCTTCCATTATTAAAATATATTTTATATTAAAAACCACCCTTAATGTTATTTCAACAAAATAGCACGTGTCTAAATAGGTTTTCAAAGAAAATCACATTAAAAATATGTGTTTCATAAATCTTGTTCATTTAAAATATAAAATACATATAATTCAAAAATAATAATCTAAAAGAACATCATGTTAGTCAAGAACCAACACCTTTTCATAGAGACACCTACTTGAAGAATGAATTCAAATAACTAATAATCGATCTCCCAAAGCCTCAGGTAAATCCTTGTAAATGAGGTTATAGTAAGCCTTCAAAATAATCACTTGGGTGCTTCTGGTTTCGGAGAAATGGTATTGAGAAGTTCCACATTAGAGGGGTATCTGGGTATTGAAACACCATGTGTTAAATAGAATACCAAGATGTATCCAACTAGATTAATCCGTCTCCAACATATTATGGAACAAGAATACCCATCGTTCCACAAGACTTTGGTTGAAACTATTTTAATGATCCAAACACTTCACACAACCCTGATCCTATTTATCTATAGAGTTGATACACTAGAGCCTGAAACACCATACCACAAGGTCGTTAGATTTGAAAAACCCTACCAAATTCACCCATAGAGCCTACATTCCATTGTAGGTCCCTCAACATAGTAAGGAAAAAATTACAAACTAAGTCTATTCCACAACAA
Source organism: Viscum album (assembly GCA_963277665.1). Taxonomy (NCBI): domain Eukaryota; kingdom Viridiplantae; phylum Streptophyta; class Magnoliopsida; order Santalales; family Viscaceae; genus Viscum; species Viscum album. The sequence goes on along the minus strand of OY728128.1, from coordinate 785,070,819 downwards.
CCTATCCATGGAATATTTACCAACTAAAATTTTAGAGGTAGAAAAATCTGACAAGAATGACTCCATGGTGAAGCATCCTTGAACACACCATAGATATCCTCCAATATGCCCCAGCCTCTACCCTACATAGAACAAACCCCAATTAAGACACAAAAAATATCATAAAACGAAATACCACCTATGGAACTTTTGAAAATCATATTTCCAAGACATAAAAAATTAAAATAAAGCTTACCTAATCTAGAAGGGTGTAACATACCTTATATTGATCCAATATAAATTTTAGAGAGTAGGAAATTACCCTATATATAACGAATCACCCTTTGATCCTATACTTGTGAAAGGAGGAGGATGAATCAGCTTTGGTATCATCAACTCATGAATGAATATTATTGCCCTATGATAAATAATATATAGTTAAAATGTTTGAGACTAAGGAAAAGTTAATACTTGATGACATTAACATTGTAAGGGAATATATTGATGTGTTTCTTGAATAATTTCTTAGTATTCCTCTAAGAAATGAGGTTTATTTCTCATTCAATATTATACATGGAGTTTTTACAATATCAATGAATCAATATATAATGTCCGCTATTAATCTTATAGAGATAAAGAATCAATTTTTATTGAATCTATATAAAGTATATAATCCATAGTGCCTTACTATAGGGTGTATTGATCCTCTTTATCTAGAAGAAGGATAAGTCAATTAATCTATACATTGATTTTTGTGAGTTTAATAAAACCCCAATAAAGAAAAATAATATTTTACCATGTATTAATTAATTATTCAATCAGATACATAGGGAACAACACTTCTCTATGGTGGATATTCACTAGGGATTTTATCATGTAAAGTTGAGAAAGGGGTATATCCCCAAGACTAATTTTCATATAAAGTATGGTAACTATGTGTTCATTGTGACACCATTTATATTCAACAATTATCTACCTAAATTCATGGAATTAATTAAAAGAGTCTTTAGGGATTACCTAAAAAAAATTGGTAATCATAATAGATGATATTGATATCTTCTACAAAAGAAAGGAGGAACATGAGGATAAATTTATAGCTATACCAATGACCGTGAGTAAGGGAAAGTTATATGATAAGTACAGTAAATGTGTGTTTTGGATAGAGAAAGTAACATTCATGGGGTGTGTTATCACCAATTAAGGGATATCTGTTGATCCTTTAATAATGCAGGTAATTGAAGGATGTTGCAGACCAACATATGTTGTGAAGACCCATAGTTTCCTTAGATTGGTTGTGTACAATTTTAAATTTATAAGAAACTTTTTAGGATTTTATGTCTTATTAACCAAGATAACTAGGAAAGGGTGATGTTTTTATGGAATGATGAATGTGAGGAAGAATTTATAGAGATAAATAAGAGCATAATCACCACAACTATTCTCATATTATTCACTAGCGGGGAAGCATTTGTGATATAAAATGATACATCCAAAAATTGATTTGTTTTTGTACTCTATAATGATGAAAAAGTGATTTCCTATGCCTCTCTACAATTAGATATCAATGAGAAGAACTACCCAATGAAAGATCTAGAATGGATGTAGTGATATTAACATTGAATATTTTGGGATATTATCTCTATGAGAATAAGTGTGACATATATATGGATTATAAAATACTCAAGTATATATTTACTCAAAATGAGATCAATATGAACCAACAAAGGTGATTAGAGATGATCAAGGATTATAACAGTTTAACAAGTAACAATCATGGGAGGGTGGAAAAGTGGTAAATGATTTGAGTTGAAAGGATCCTACAGCCCTGTAAATGATGAGGATTGAAATTAATATTATCCTCATGGACCTACAACTGATGAAAATAGGAATAATAAAATTATTTTTAACCTACATATCTCAAATAAATTTTTAACTATATATTCTTGAAAGGATAAAGGATTCCTAAAAAGTTGATGTTGAGCTATTAAAAAATGTAGTGAGTATTCTAGAGGTCAACTTATATAGTAATGGTGTTATATAGATTTTAACCTGAATATGTGTCCCATAAAAACCAAAACTAAATAGTAAAATTCTTGATGATAGAAATAGTTCATACATATTTATTCATTTAGAATATACTATGATGTATATACATTTTAATCAAAAAATCTGGTGGGATAACATGAATTGTGATATTTTAGAATATATATATAGATACTTGGTATGAAAACAAGTTAAGGCTAGATGAACAAATTATATGGTACAATGCAACTATTGACTAAACCAGTATGAAAATGGGGAAACATAACCATGTATTTTATCATAGGACTCCCTATGACATCTAAAGGCAATACAAAAATCTAGATGGTATTTTACCACCATACAATGTTAGTGCATTTCATTGTGATGAAGAAAGATTTATTTTTTTACTAACTCACCAAGATATATACAAGGGAAGTGGTAACACAGTATAGAGTTACACTCTCCATTATATCTGGTCTTTGTCCTACCAATCTTCCTAGATGGATGGTTAGTCTAAGGGAACCATTAAAATTAAAGAGGATATGATTATATCATGTTCAATGGATTACTAATATTTCTGGGACCAACACCTACCCATAGAGGAGTTCTCATACAATAATATATTCCATTCTATAACTCAAATAGCACATTATGATGCTCTATATAGGAATAGGTTTTGAACACCATCATATGATAATTAAATTGAAGAGTACAAGCTTCTGGGACCTGATCTTATCCAATAGATGAAAATGAATGTTTAAACCATTTAATGTCATATAAAATCTTCTTGATGTTGATAGAAAATATTTGCAGATAATCATTAGTGAGAACTAGATTATAAAGCTACAGATAATGTGTTCCTTCTTATATTTCAATTTAAGAAATTCATGAGTTTTGAAAATAAGGGAAAGTTTAATCCCAGATACATCACCCCCTTTATTATCCTTTGTCATATAAAATATGTGACATATAGGCTAACACTCACAGATAACCTATCCAAAGTAAATGATTTACTCCATGTATCACGCTTGAGAAAATACATTACATAACATTTACATGTACCAAGGAAACAACATGGGAATTATAAGAGGCAATGAAATAGAAGTACCCACATCTATTTTAGTGTATAAAATGATATTTTAAGGGGGAATTTATAAAGGTGGAATAATTTAATGACGCAAAATTTTATAAATGAAATCCCCTTCTTATTAATTAAATTCAATATAGTTATGGAAAACAATAGAACTACTTTATTTTAAACAAATATAGACTTTTGGATTTAAATACTTTTTAAAAATATTAACCTATAATATCTCAACCTTTTTATTAGTTAGAGATTCTCTTAAATTCAATATAATTCCTTTATTTAGACCTAATTAGAATTCTTAATCGGGTAATAAGTTTTTCAGGGGGTGTCCAAGGCTTGTTTGGAACCCAAAACCCAACTTTTTTTTTGGAGGAACAGATTGAATGCATGGTTAGGAGAAACGATATGGGGAAGGTCGCACGGTTACCCCAAACAGTACAGGGCTTGATAGTGAATAACAGGGAGATTCACAATTTAAGGAAACCATACAGAGTGGGATGCATGCCCATGGAAAATATTTGAAATTTTTATTTGATCCATTTCACTCAGTTTGTGCATGGTTTCCCAAACTGTGCAACCTACCCATGAGGGTCCCCATCTAAGGAAGTGATCCAATCTCGATTGGTGGATGGGTTTTCAAACTTTTTTTGGAAAAACCATGAGCCACTTCTTTACTTGGTTGAAAAGAACAAAATTCCCTTAAGGGGTTAAAATCCAACCCCTCCTCTTCGTCTGCACATTCTAGTGGGAAAATTTCTCCTCCCTCTCCTTTTTGATCTCTCAAGTGCACTCTAATATAGGTTTTGATCATGGTTCTATATATGATGTCAGATTTTATCCTCATTCATCTCTTTGTGTTCACATTGGTAAGTAATATATTTATCTTGAGCCATTTTTCATTTTTATTTTCCATATTGATTCTATTTTGGTGTAGGCTCATATACCCTATTTTAGGATGTTGATCCATTCTTCTATTTTCTCTTGATCTGGACCAAATCAAGGGTCGATACTATATATGGAGAGTTTTACAAGCATGAGGTAGGGGGTATAATAATTATCCCTTCATGTATTCATGTTTTATAATAAGTGATATGCACCATATACCTATTTAACCGTGCATTTCCCCTAAGTTGTATCTCACTTGAATTGGTTGTCATACATGGAACCAAATGGTTTTCTAGAAACATAATACTTGTTTAGATTGTTAACCATGGAGTTTGACATCCCTTTGGTAATTCCCTCTTTATGCCTAATTTTTCTTCAATATTTTACATCCAAAACACCCAATGGTGTGTTATTATTTACCAAAAAATTGTTATATCATAATGATAAGGAATAAATGTAGTGATATTTCATGCCCCACACCCTTATCAATTATAGTGAATTGAATTGAATGTGATTGGTACGACCACATCACGTGAATTAAATGAAAAATTGGTCATGACCTTTTTATAATTAAATTTCAATGACTTATGACTTACCCATTGGCTCATATTAAAGCCAATGATGCTTATCACTTTTGATGCGTGGGAATGGAGACCCTGTTTTTTGTGGTAATTGTGCATTATGGACCTTATGTAGGTTATATATAAATTTAAATGATGTACCTTATGATTTATAATATATGGGAAAGATGCCCCTATTATATATATATAGGCATAGAGACCCTTTATATAATTATGATACCCTTAATGGAGACCCTATAATGTGACATAGGAATGACATCCATATTCTATGATACTAGTGATGGCATCCCTTACAAATGTGATACTAGGCCAGACATCCCTATTCTTTGATACTGGCAGGTCCCTTATAAATGTGATACTAGGCATGGAATCCATATTCTATGATACGAGGTATGACATCCCTATACAATTATTTTGGGCATGGAATCCATATACGGTGATATTGGGCATGACATCCCTTACTATTAGGATATAGGGAGTTGTGTCACTTGATAATTTTAGAGATTTATAGCATGTGATAAAGTAGGTAGTTCCAACCTAGTTTTTTTATGAACAAGGACCAACACATTTATATTTGCTATTTCTACTTTACATTATTATATCTACACAATTCCATGTTATACATACATATTGAATATTTATTGACACTATTGGTGGTGGCCTATTAAGTTTATCTTAGACTTTATCATAATTTACAATGGAACCCGGGAGGAATATATTATTGTGGGTGTATATAAGGGGAATAACCCACATAGGGATGCATTAATTATTTCATGAATTAGTATTGGATATTGGTAGAATATGATTGAGTAAGAGATTATGATACTTGGATAGACTTTTGTACATTTTGTATGTCATGCACTATATTTACTAATTTTATTTTCACTTATTTCTAGATTTATAAATATAGAAAATACATTATAACATTTTTTATATGATTTAGTATATAGATATTTATTATTTTTTAGTTATTGGTTATTTATGTCTACTTCTTCTATAATGGTTTATTGGTCCCGTCATTATAGTGTATGTTTTTGCTATTCCAACTGGTTATAAATGTTTCCACTATTTATACATCATTAATTATCTACTTTAATCCACCATAGTAATGAGGGAATATTATCCCCATGGACACATCCTAGGACATCAGTACTAGTTGGAAACCTTTGGCATACATGGAGGGACTCTTGGGGCCATGAGTCCCATTGGCTATGGGCACCGTTTAAGTGGAATATGGGATAGGATGTCACAAAATGATATTACAAGAGTTTATTTTGTTGATTTAATATTATGAAAAAATATTTAGGAGATTATAAAGGAATTGGGATTTGATAATAAGTTCTTCCTGGGAGCAGCTAACCCATGTACATAGAAATGCCAAATTACATTGAATGGAAAACATTTATTTTCTTCTTTTTTTTCTATTATAGTTGATTTGATTCCACCATTGGGTGGTGGAGTCAAATTTTGATATTAAAATTGATATAACTGAGGTTTTTATTATATCTTTGGCCTAATGAGATGAGGTAAATGAAGTATTAAAAATGCATCATACTAGAAGCTATGTAGTAAATTCACATTCCATGCATATATGATGCAATATAGGAGCATTGTGTTTATTTCATTACTTTTAAATGCCATCAGTGATTTTAATATTATAAATAAAGTTGTTGTCCTCTAATTATTCTTAAATGGGATTGAGAAACATCGGGTGTAATTAGAGTTCATTCCATAACCTAAATATTTTTTTCTGGCTTGGGCTATAGCAGACACCCTAAGAAGTCAACTATGGAATTATTAATCACGGACCATTGGTTTCATGGGATAGAACATGTTATGGTATGGATTATGTAGACGAGACACTTTAGTTCACAAGGTGTATGAGACATTTTTGATCAGAAGCGGTGAACCATTTTGTTCAACCATTCAAATGACTAAGTGAATATGCACATGAAATGTAAAATAAAATTCAATTGAAAAACACAGAGCTTAACCCAGTCTTGACCTTATAAGTGGGAAATAGTTAGCATCACTTGTGCAATATATAATTTTTTCTATCACCTATACCTGATATTTCATTTAGCATACAGGTTTCATAATTACATAAAAAGGCCTTATACCTATTCTATTTCTCTATATGTGTCTTATTCCATTATTGAACATTGTATGAGGTGTGTGTTTGGGAATTTTAGAGAAATTACCCCACAATATGATATGTTTGTACACATGGAAGGTGATGAAGACGTTGCTCTGGAGGTTGTGGGTCATGGGATTCTAGTTATACATCCAGTAGTGGATCCCTTGTCACCTATTTCTCTTCTCAATGCGGGTGATGATTCCCATTTTCGAGGATAATCTTTGCATCTTATGCAGATGAATTAGGGAGCTCCATACTCTATCCCTTCTATGAGAGAGTTGACTCGAGAGTTCTAGAAGTAGCATCCGCCCATGTTTTTTGGGGATGGTGGACCACATGCTATATATCTTTGGATCTAGATGATCATATCTACATTCAAGAATCTGGAGACACCTACTGTGAGTTGAGTGAAGCTTATCACTTATATGCTGAGAGGATTCACAAAATGGCACTGGGTTTTCTAAATCATGATGTTTAGTATTGAGAGGTGACTTGGAGGGACTTATAGTCGAGATTTATTGATTTTTAATTTCCTAATTCCATAAGGGATTATATTTCTAGTGAACTAATGAACATGAAGTAGGGTTCTAGGATAGTTTTGTATTATTCGTCTCATTGTATAAAGATTCATCTATTTCCACCTACATATAAAGTTTATGTGCAGAAAAATAGATTTTTTTTGGATGGTATGAGGAATAATATTCATTCTCAAGGGAATATTGTTCGGTTCAATACCATATCTAATAGAGTGAAAGATTCCCTTTAAATGACAAGAACCCGATGGACTTTGAAGGTGTGATCCAGGGTATTTCGGAACTCAGACATAGTAATGGTTTGACTAGCAGTTAGAAGCAATGGTTTGAGAATATGCACATGAAAAATGATATATAGGTGACACCCGAAGATATTTACGTGTTATGTCATCAGTGTAGGAATCCTGGGCATGAGATCCCCCTAGTGTCCTAGATACCCTTTTGAGTGGTGAGGCTATGTAATATTGTGTAATCTACAACATTTATTCAAGGACTTACCATCTATTCAAAATGGGAGAGGATCTGTGCTAGCTTCACCCTCAGGAAAAGGTTTTGTAGAAACTCACCAGGAATGAATCTTGAGTACTAATAGCCATAAAGGAAGAGAAGGAGGTCATGGTTAGGGTAGCTGGGCTTCAGATAGATAGCACCAACTGAGAAGACCCACTCTAGGTAGTCAATTACCAGGACATATCCATAGATCATGTTTTATTTATTGAGTGCACTTTATACCAGAGGAGGAGGACACCCGACCATCTACCATTCGAGGTGATATTATAGTAGCGTCTAATTTTTTTTACCATTTTCAATATAGGTGAATCCCATTATTTTTTTATATATAACAATATTGGAGATACTTGGGAATATTTTTGAGTACTCCTGTGGAGTTATAATACTTGATACAACTTTGGGTATTTGATTAGTGAATTTGTCCTAGTGAAAGGAATATCCTCTTGATGTAAGAATCAATAATTTCTTATGGAACATCTTATTATTGAAGATGATAGGATTTGATGTCATCCACGGGATGGAATGGTTGGTAATATATCATTCCTATGTGTATTTTTATCACCATAGGGTGTCGTTCACATCACCAGAGGGTGATAAAAATCTCCACAAGAGAAAGCAGGATGTCCAGTATGATAAAAATAGACTAGAGAATCTTGGGAGATGTAGAGTGACCACCCAGATTATTGGTATTTGAAAGGAGGAAAAGGGAGTACATCAGATTATGTTCCCTCATGTAGTCAATCAGTTCAACGATGTTTTCCCACACAAACTTTCGAGGCTACCTCATTAGAGATAAGTAGAGTTTACTATCGATGTACTGCAAGGATATGAAATGAAACTAATTCTTCCTTATAAGATATATACTATAGAACATCGGGTGTTAAAGAGGTAACTATGGGATTTACAGGATACAGTTTTTAGGGGGTCTAGTACTTCTCCCTGGGGTTCAATGGTACTTTTCATGAAAAAAGTGGATGGAAACCTTGGTCTTTGTGTGGATTAATAGAAATTGGATTTACTTATAGTGAAAAAATTGGAATCCCTTACCTCGTTTAGATTATATTTTAAATGATATTAGTTTGAGGTAATAAGGTTTTCCATTTGACTTTTCCATTCCTTCATGTTTTTGAAAATCACAAACACATTTTCTTAAGGAAAATCTCATTTTACCCCTTGTTTCATTTTCTTACTGAAAATTACCTTCCCCAAAAAAATTTACCATTACATTATTTTCATTGTTAAATCATATTTATTTTCTATGTATAAAATTCAGATTGTAACTAAAAAACTCAGAATCATAGAATACATAAATATGAAGCATTTTGTTTATGACACCGAATTCTGATTCCGACCTTCTATGAGTTCGACTCTGAACTTCTACTAGTTCGGCTCTGAACTTATATGAGTTTGACTCCAAACTTCTATGAGTTGGACTCCGAAATTTTAATAGTTCAACTGCAAACTTCTACTAGTTCAACTCTGAACTTCTATGAGTTCGACTCCAAACTTCTATGAGTTCGAATCTGAACTTTTACTAGTTCGACTCTAAACTTATATTAGTTTGACTCCAAACTTCTATGAGTTCGACTCCGAACTTTTACTAGTTCAACTTTGAACTTTTACTAGTTAGACTCCAAACTTCTATGAGTTCGACTCCGAACTTCTATGAGTTCAACATTGAACTCTATAAGTTCAGGTTCTGAATTCCTGTGAATCCAGACTCTGAATTTCCTTGGAATTCAGACTCCGGAATTCTATAGAATTCAGGTTCCGAATTCCTAAAAAAAATAATATGAATATATCTTTATTATAATCTCTATATAATATTTTTTTAATTAGACTATGAATTTTCATACTTTGTTTACATTCCTAAATTTTATTTACTTTCATTCTGAACTTCAGTTTTAATTATGCTTACACTTATTCTAATATAAAACGACGGCATGCCTTCAGTTAATAACTAATCGTTAATTGTGTGACACGTGTACAGGTCCCTCCGAAATTCAAGGGGAAATATGACTGTAGGAGGAGGGAGCCGACCGTTGGAGCTTCTCCTATAAATAGGAGCTCATTTGAAAAGAAGCCAGAACACTAGACAACATCTTTGACTGGTTCTTACATGATGTTGAAGTGATTTCTAGAGAGAGAGGCTCTTATCAACTCTCAAGCTTCATACAGAAAGGTTGAACGACTTCCTAAAACTTGGCTTCATGCAGAATTGCTTTGTGTGACTCCGATTGTTACTGTATACAATCGAGGGATTCCAGGGATAGGAAGAAAGAGGTGCCGACTACCTGATAGTTGAGGGCTTGTGGGGATAGCAAGACAGACTCCAATCTTCGTATCGAGGGATTACCCTGGTGTGGGTAAGACATAATTTCTTGAAAGTATAAATCAAGGGACCTCTTATCTAGGGTTGTTGGATACCCTTCTCTATGGGTTAAAAGTGTTATTGTCTTTTACTTATAGTGTTACTACTATGTTTTCTATTGTGCATTTTGTATGGTTAAGGAAGGTATATCTTTCTTATACTTCCTTACTTGTACTCTGATTTAGTTAGATTCTATACGCTTTAAGGTAGAATCTTAGTAGTTGTAATCTTTTGTTAAGTTTCATTTCCAGAATCACTTTTTCGGAATCTAGAAAGTCTCTAGAACTTATAGGTGTTGTGAATTTTGGTTATTTAAAATTTTCTTAGGGATTTTCTAAAAGGTATAACTCACCCCCCACTTTTATCTGAGAATATCATACTTATATATTCGATCCTATGTTTCATATAATAGATTATATCATACTCAGACATACCATCCTTACAATTGGTATTAGAGGGATTGGTTCCATCTTAATTAATCTCATGATTAGATTCAGAAGTTTTGATTTTTTCACTCATATTTCTCAGAATTGAGCATTCGGTTTCATATTTCCAGACTCATACTTTTCCGAATCTATTTTTTTGGAATCATATTTCGGAAAAACTTTTTTCTTAGAGATACAATTATTTTTTCATAGAATGGTTTCTCTTGTTTACAGTCTTATACATCTAACATGTTTTTGTGCCAAAGTTTTTCTTAAGGATGGTAGGCTTAAATGTTGGTTCTATCGACAACCTAAATCCTACTAGACCACCAATTTTTTATGGTAATGATTACGCGTATTGGAGAGATCAAATGAAGACATTCATTATCAATACTGGAGTAGATAACTTTGTCATGCTTACCGGAGGATATAAAAATCATGAAAAGGAAGTTAGTACATTCACTAATAAAAAAACATGAATACTGTAACGAACTAATTTTTCATTAATGGAAATCCCTCTTTATCTAATTAAATGTCTCTTTATATAAAATGTTTATATAAAATGTCAAATTCTTTGTTTTTATGTTATGAATTTTGACCGTTGCTAATATAGCCGTTGAATAGTGATCACATGATTAGTATAAATATAGGGCTTTAACAAATCCAATTTACTCAGATAAAAGAAGTGATGGCCTCATCTAGTAGAATTGCTCCATACGAAGCCTATTTGTTGGAGCTCAAAAAAGAGGCGGTGTCCTTGGGTTTCACTCTTGACCAAGCGCAAGCTGATCTTCATCATGTTAAGCTCAAACGGGACCCTCTACGGGAAAAGTGGAAGTCGATAGAGATTACCACTCGAGCGATGTTATCTGAGCCACCCCAAGAGTCTATCACCATCACACAACTTACCCTTTGGTCTTATGTGGTTGTTTTAAGGGGTTATGTAACAAATCTCTAGTTCTATGTTCATGTACATTATTTTTGTATATAATAATGAATATACATTCATGTCATTATTGATACATTGTAAATATTTTTTAAAGTACAAATTGTGTTTTTAGTTATTATTTAATTAAGAATTATATTTTATTAAATTAAGGGATTTTTGAATTAAATAATATTATAATAAAATAATAATATTATTAAATTAATTTTGGTTAAATATAAATGATCTTGTAATTTTATGAATGCAATTGTAATTTTTATTAAGTTTGAAAGCCATTTTTTTCAAAATACGTGAATTTTCGATAAATGTCAGTTTTTATTTTAAAAGTGAAAATTAACATATTTAGAATTTTTTTTAGATAAAATAAATGTTATTCTGGAATCAGGATGTTGAAATTATCCAACGGTGAATTTTTCATAATTTTCCGAGACAGTCAAATGTTTGGGAAAAAATTAAATACCGTTTAAATATATAATGTGTTTTATGACATCATAATGACCCAATATAGATGTAATAAAATAATATAAGCTTTATGTTCTTCCAATATATGTTTAACCATTAAAATAATGAGATTTTGTGTTTGTTTGACTTATTTTACACAACATTAAAGGACCCCTCAAGACTTATTAAACATCTTGTCTTTTTAAATTATTTTCCATGGGAGTGTGAATCACCTCCACATAAGAAACGCCATTATTTTAAGAAGATCGGACTTTGGACTTATAAAAAGTTATTTTCCTCTCCCCTTTTCCAAAAAACATGGGCAAAAACCATGAGCTGATTTGTGGTTTGGATTAGATTAATGTAAGGTGTCCCAAACCAAAATAATAATGAATTCACACACCTTTCCTATATATACCCACCCAAGCTCCCACTTCCTCCTCACTAAAGCCCTTTAGAGTTAGTCCAACCTCTGCCCTACTCTCTCTATAATCCTCCCATGGTTCCCCAAGCTCCCAAGAAGCCTCTCTCAAGCCTCTCTCAAGCCTTTGGAAGGACACTTCCAAGTAAGGGGTTTTCTTCCTTTCACTTTTTGTCCAATTTCTTAATATTGGTATTCCCTTTTAATTTAAATTATAAATGCTGGGGAATGGTTTTGCACCTCCCCCATACTGCCCTATTATTTTTTAAATGATGGGAGACCCCTTTCTCTCTCATTAAAAGCCTCCCATGTACACCCGTTACTATGCTGAAATTCCGAAAGTAACTTCTCTCTTCTAATTTACATTCATGCAATACTTTTGTATCATGAATCTAAATTCCATTATAATTGTTGGGAAATATATCTATATGACCCCGTTACTGTCCATATCATTTAGATATGATGAGGCACCCCTTTCTCTCTCATCAACCATTTTTTTGTGAATTCTTATATCACGCCGTTACGCTGCCAAAATTACACCAATTTTCTAAGCCAATGCCATTGTGTAGTGAATACCATGCCCATTGCTCCATTGAGAGTATTAACCTTCATGAAAATTTACTTATTGATTATAAAGTATCATTCCACATTCCTTTTTTTGGAATAAATGATTATGATTTATTAATCCATGTTTTATGATCCATGTGGAACACTTCTGCATGAAATGAAATGTTTAAGAAGGGTGCGCCCATATAGCGCTCTAATGCATTGGGTAAAGTATAGGATCATGATACATCATGTGAAATGATTGTTGACTCATGCTAATTCAATTTAAATGAGGGTTCACTCGTGATTCATGTGCAATGAGGATTTACTCATGCTCCATGTGAAATGAGCCTTGGCTCTTTTTAATTACATGTTATGTTTTGTTGCCACATTTCCATGTTATGATTATCACGCATTATCATGACTTTATGTCCATGTTTCTCTTGTTATATATTGATATGACTATTTTATAACATGTATTGTACTCCTAATGTATTCCATGTTTATTCCCTTACTGGGCTTTATAGCTCGCCCCTTTTCTTATGCATGTCCTCGGGTTATCCCATGAAATGCTAAGTACGAGGGAATGTAGTGGTCATGTAAAAGATGTTTTCAATAAAGATGTTGTATTCCATGTTTTAAGTAGTTATTTGATGATCCTAATCACCAAAGACACTAGAACTCTCGATCATCCATGTTGTATCATGTGAATAGTTTATGTAATAAATCATGTTTACGTTTGTAATAAAAGCAGGGGTGTCATAGTTGGTATCATAGGATAGGTTTAGTTATTTTTGGGATTAGGATTAGAAAACCCTAGTAAATCCATAGAGACAATACTACCTATAATAACAACATCCCTATGTTTTGGTAAGTACTAATTAAGTGGTTTATCAAACAAATACATCCTTCTCTGGATACGAGCAGGTAGAGGCGGCTCTGGCCCAGATGTATCCTAGGGGTAAAACCCGAAAACACAACTTTGAGATAGACTCGAATGGGAACTGGTGCACAACAACAGGCCTTGCTTAACTCTTGGTTACGACACTCTCGAGGGATATGTTTTGATAAATTCACATGCTTAGTATGAACCCTTATTATGGGAATTAAAAAAATACCCCTAAGAATATATGTTAGAGAGTATATAATGAAAAGCCTAGATTGAAGCCTATAGACTCATGAGTTAAGCAAATAAAAGTTTATTTATAAGTCATCAACTTTTGTCTTTGGATTACCCTTTATTTGTTACCCCTAACTTTCTGTTTATTCCCACCAATGGTCGGTAATATGAGGACTCAGGATAACAACCGATGTGAAGATCAGTGTGATAACTGTACTAATGAGATGCCCAATCCGATGGGAGTGGGAATCGTGATCTTTTTCACGCTTATCTCTCAGCTAACTCATGCTTTGAATAGAAACATGGGTCAAGAGGAACGTCCAAACCCCCCTAAGATGGAACAAGTCGCTATCGAGAGCTTCATGAGGCAAAGGCCTCCTACTTATAGTGAATCATCTGATCCCATGATTGCTGAACAATGGATCAACTCCATTGAAAAGATCTTCTACATCTTTTAGTGTTCTAAACAATAGATGGTTCTGCTGGAGGCATATCGTATGGAGGGTGAAGCTGGTCAATGGTGGATGTTGATAAAAAATACGAAGCCTGAGGAGGAGATCGAGGTGTTGTAATGGAAGGATTTCTGGAAGAAGTTTTTTGATAAAAATTTTCCACGCACCCTCCGGCTTAAGTTGGAAATGGACTTCCTTTGCCTCAAGCAAAAAGATGATGAATCTGTTGGAGCATACAAGGAAAACATCATAAGGCTTGCATGATACACTTCCGGCTATGTCGTTACCCCAAAATAAAAAGTTGACTACTTCTTTGGATGGATGAATCCTATCCTACGGAATGCATTAGCGATCCATGACTTAGACAGATATGAGGAAATTGTCCGATGTTCCCTCAAGGTTGAAATGGAGATCGGCGAATCACATGGGTATCACGGGGACAACAAGATTAAGGTGTACTTCAATGCTGGAGGTCCTATGGATAAATCCAATGGTGCTAAGAAGATCCAGCACCCCACTTTCCAAAAGTGTGGAAAGAAGCACCCAGTAAATTGCCTCAAGGGGACGAGGAAATGCTTTAGGTTTGGAAGAGAAGGGAACCTAGCTATTAACTATCGTCAAGAAAGACTCGTGGCTGCGATAGAGGAGAGGAACACTCTATTAGAACCTCAACGCGTCGTTTATTGCTGCAACTGCAATGAATCGGGTCATTTTTTAAATCAGTGCCCTAATCCAAGGGTTTTCAGAGGCAACCAACAACCTCCAAGGCAGCAAGGAAGAGATTTTTCCATCACTTCTGCTGAAGTGAACTCTGAAAAAGAAGTGGTGATAGGTACACTAGTTATTCATTCAATAATAGCGAACATACTTTTTGATTCAGGTTCAACGCATTCTTTTATATCTCAAAAGTTTAGTAGAACAATCCCAACACCACCATAAATCATGGAAGTGAAGATGTCGATGAATACAGAAATTGGGGAAATCATTGAATCCCATGAATATAAGTCCTACACTGTTATAATATATGTATTTAATTTCCCAGGGATCGTCATTATACTCCCTCTAGTGGAATTTGATGCAATTATTGGCATGTATTGAATTTCCTTGTATAGACCCAACAAAAATTGTCGGGAAAGGGAAATCACACTCCATATGGAGAATCGGCCCCCGAATCCATACAAGTGTAATGAGGAAGATGAATCTCCTTTATATCCATTATCTCAAGAATGGATATTGCTACCCTATGAGCATGCGTATCAGGCATAGATGATTGATTCCAAGGAAGAAACCATCCTTGACGAAATTCCTATTGTGAGGGAATTCCCTGAAGTTTTTCCCAAGGAACTGCATAGTCTTCCTCCTAGAAGAGATGCTGAATTCTCAATTGAACTTATACCAGGGGAGCTACCAATATCCAAGACTCCATATAGAATGTCTATCGTGGATCTTGAAGAGATGAGGAATCAACTACATGAGAAGCTGGATAGAGGGTTTATACGCCCATATGCTTCACCATGGGGTGCACCAGTCCTCTTCGTCAAGAAGAAGGATGGGTCAATACGGCTTTGCGTCAATTATCGTGAACTTAACAAAATCACAATAAAGAACAAGTATCCTATCCCATGAATTTATGACTTGTTCTATCATTTGCGTGGAGCACAATACTTCTCCAATGTGGATTTGCGGTTGGGATATTATCAAATAAGGGTGAAGAAGGAAGATGTCCCCATGACTACATTTCATACAATATAAGAGCACTATGAATTCATAGTAATGACTTTCAGACTCACTAATGCTCCAGAAATCTTCATGGACTTGATGAATAGAGTCTTTATAGATTACCTCGACAAATTTGTGGTAGTATTTATAGATGATATTCTAATATACTCCAAAACCAAGGAGGATCTTGAGGACCATTTAAGAACTGTACTGGAGACTTTGCGCAAGGAGAAGCTATATGAAAAGTACAGAAAGTGTGAGTTATGGTTGAAGGAGGTCTCATTCCTGGGCCATATCATCACAAGCAATGGGATATATGTGGATCCCTCCAAAACAGATTCAATTGAGGGATGGATGAGGCCAACATCGGAAATGGGTATTCGTAGTTTCTTGGGGTTAACTGGATATTATCGATGATTTTTGGGAACTTTCTCACAATTTTCAAACCCTCTTAACATGATAACTCAAAATGGGCTAAAGTTTGCTTGGAGTGATGAATGCGAAGAAAGCTTCAAGGAGTTGAAAAGAAGGCTTATCACTGTGCCCATGCTCACTTTACCCACAAGTGGGGAACCTTTTGTTGTATTCAGTGATTCTTTGAAGAAGGTATTAGGCTGTGTGCTGATGCAGAATGATAAAGGGATATCCTATGACTCAAGGGAATTGAAAATCCATGAGCGAAACTATCCAACGCCTGATCTGGAGTTGGTGGCGGTGATCTTTTCCTTGAAAATCTGGTGGCATTATCTCTATGAGGAGAAATGTGAGATATATACTGACCACAAGAGTTTTAAATATATATTCATAGAGAAATAGATTAATATGCACCAGAGAAGATGGATAGATATCTTCAAGGATTATGACTTTTCAATACATTACCACCCTGAGAAAGCGAACAATGTGGCAGATTCCCTAAGTATAAAGGACCCAATGATTCTATCTATGATGGGAATTGAGAAGGATCCAATATTCTTAGACTTGATGAAGATGGATATGGGAATCATGAAGAAGGGAAATTCATCAATCCTTTCACAAATGATTTCTCAACCATCTCTTTTGGAAAGGTTAAAGGATGCTCAAAAGGATGATGTGTGAATTTAGGAAAAATTATAAGCTAATGAAAAAGTGAAATCCATAGTGTTTAATGTTAATGAAGAAGTAATTATGCGATTTGGGAAAAGACTATGTATTCCATCAAGTCCGGAGCTGAAGAAGGAACTTTTGGATGACACACACAGTTCAAATTTCTCTATTCACCCAGGGAACAAAAAGATGTATCGAGATCTCCGATAAAACTTTTGGTGGGATAATATGATGAAAAAGATCACTGGATATACATCAAAGTTCCTAGTGTGCCTGCAAGTGAAGGAAGATAGACAAAAGTCTAAGGGGTTGATGAAACCATTTCACATACAAGAATGGAAATGGTAGAACATCACCATGGACATTGTCACCAGACATCTGAGGACATCCAAAGTCAACAATGCAATCTGGGTTGTTGTGGATCGTCTTACATTGACTGCACACTTCATTGCTATTCAGGAGGATTTCTCATTGGATCAACTGGAACAGATATATATCAAGGAAGTGGTAAGTCTGCATGGAGTACCACTATCTATTGTGTCTGACCAAGATCCATGCTTCACCTCTATGTTTTGGAAGAGTCTTCAACTTGCTCTGAATACTGAAATGATATTCAGTACGGTCTATCATCCTCAAACTGATGGCCAATCCAAACGGACTATCCAAACACTTGAGTACATGTTGAGAGCGTGCTCAATGGACTTTAAAGGAGGATGGGATCAATATCTTCATCTGGTTGAATTCTCTTATAATAACAGTTTCCACTCGAGCATCCAAATGGCATCACATGAAGCCTTGTATGGGAAAAGGCACAGAACACCGGCATGTTGGGATGAGGTCGGTGAACGTAAGTTTCTTAGACAAGAAATGGTCGAAGAAATGGTGGATAAGGTAAAAACCATTCAACAGCATATCGAGGAATCCCAGAGTTGATAGAATAGTAATGCAAATAACCGTCGATGAGACCTTGAGTTTAAAGTTGGGGATATGGTTTGTCTACGTATTTTTCTGTGTAAGAAGGTCCTGAGGTTTGGAAATAAAGGGAAGTTAAGTCCAAGGTACATCGGCCCCTTCGAGATTCTTGATCGTGTCGGGGTTGTGGCCTATCGACTTGCACTTCCACCTACCATGGCCAAAGTACATGATTTCTTTCATGTGTCCCTCTTAAGAAAGTACATATCGGACCCTTCACATGTACTCTCTTCTGAGGTGGTACATTTGGAGAATGATATTTCTTGTAAGGAGTAACTATTGAAGATCCTAGATCATAGAGAAAAAGTTCTATGATATAAGACAATGCCCCTCATCAAGGTGTTGTGGGAAAACCACATGTTTGAATAAGTGACTTGGGAATCAGAGGAAATGATGAAGATGAGTTACCCACATCTGTTTTAGTATGGGGAAAGGAAATTTCGAGGTCGAAATTTCTTAAGTGGGAATATTGTAATGACCGAAAGATTCATTAATGGAAATCCCTCTTGATCTAATTAAATGTCTCTTTATGTAAAATGATTATATAAAATGTCAACTTCTTTGGTTTTATGTTAAGAATTTTGACCGTTTCTAATATAGTCGTTGAACAGTGATCACATGATTAGTATAAATATAGGGCTTTAACAAATCCAATTTACTCAGACAAAAGAAGCGATGACCTCATCCAATATAATTGCTCCACATGAAGCCCATTTGTTGGAGCTCAAAAAAGAGGTGGCATCCTTGGGTTTCGGTCTTCACCAAACCCATGATGAGCTTCATCATGTCAAGCTCGAACTGGACCGTCTACGGGAGAAGTGGAAGTTGATAGAGATTACCAGTCGAGAGATGTTATCTGAGCAACCCCATGAGTCTGTCACCATCGCACACCTTACCATTAGGTCTTATGCGGCTATTTTAAAGGGTTATGTAACAAATCTCTAGTACTATGTTCATTTACATTATTTTTGTACATAATAATGAATATAATTTCTTTTCATTATTGATACATTGAAAATATATTTTAAATTACAAATAGTGTTTTTAGTAATTATTTAATTAAGAATTCTATTTTATAAAATTAAGGGATTTTTGAATTAAATAATATTTTCATAAATTATTATTATTATTAATAAATTAATTTTTTTAAAATATAAATCATCTTATAATTTTATGAATGCAATTGAAATTTTTATTATGATTTGAAATCCATTTTTGTCAAAACCCTTGAATTTTTGATAACTGTCAGTTTTTATTTTAAAAATAAAAATTATCTTATTTAGAAAATTATTTAGATAAAAAAATGTTATTTCTGGAATCAGGATGTCGAAATTATCCAACGGTGAATTTTTCATAATTTTCTGAGACAGTAGAATTTTTGGGTAAAAATTAAATACCGTTTAAATATATAATGTGTTTTATGATAGCATAATGGCCTAATAGTGATGTAATAAAATACTATAAGCTTTATGTTCTGCCAATATATGTTTTAACATTAAAATAATGTGATTTTGGGTTTTTTTTGACTTATTTTACAAAGCATTAATGGAGCCCTCCAGACTTATTAAACATCTTGTCTTTTAAATTATTTTCCATGGGAGTGTGACTCACCTCCACCTAAGAAACCACATTATTTTAAGAAGTTCGGACTTTGGCCTTATAAAATATTGTTTTCCTCTCCCGTTTTCCATAAACCATGGGCAAAAACCATGAGATTATTTGTGTTTTGGATTATTTTAATGTAAGGGGTCTAAAACCTGAATAATAAAGAATTCACTCACCTTTCTTATATAAAGCCACCCAAGCTCCCAATTCCTCCTCAATCAATGCCTTTGGAGTTCATCCAACCTCTACCCTACTCTCTCTATAATCCTCCCAAGGTGCCTCAAGCTCCCAATAATCCTCTCTAAATCCTCTCTGAAGCCTCTCTGAACCCTCTCTCAAGCCTTTGGAAGCACACTTCCAAATAAGGGTTTTTCTTCCTTTCACTTTTTGTCCAATTTTCATAATATGGTTATGCCCATATAATTTCGATTATAAAAGCTGGGGTATGGTTTAGAACCTCCCCATACTACCCTATTATTTTTTTAATGATGGGAGACCCCTTTCTCTCTCATTAAATTCCTCCCATGTACACCAATTACTATGCCAAAATTCTGAAAGGAACTTCTCTCTCCTCATTTACATTCAAGCAATACTTTTGTATCATGAATCTAAATTCCATTACGATTATGGGGACATGTATCTATATGACCCCCCTTACTTTCAATTTCATGTATATATTATGCGGCACCCCTTTCTCTCTCATCAACCATTTTTTTTTAATTCTTATATAACGCTGTTACGCTGCCAAAATTTCACCGATTTTCTAAGCCAATGCCATTGTGTAGTGAATACCATGCCCATTTACCCATCAAGGGTATTCACCTTCATTCACGTTTACTTATTGATTATAAAGTTTCTTTCCAAATTTCTTTGTCATGGAATAAATTAATATGCTTTATGAATCCATGTTTTATGATCCATGTGGCACACTTATGCATGAAATGATATGTTTAAGAAGGGTGCGCCCTTATAGCTCTCCAATGCATTGGGTACAGTATAGTATCATGATACATCATGTGAAATGAGTGTTGACTCATGATAATTTAATTTAAATTAGGGTTTACTCGTGCTTCATGTGCAATGAGGATATACTCAAGCTCCATGTGCAATGAGCCTTGGTTTATGGTAATTCCATGTTAAGTGTTGTTGCCACATTTTCATGATATGATTATCATGCTTTATCATACCTTTATGTCAATGTTTTTCTTGTGCTCTGTTGATATGCCTATTTTATAACTTTTATTTTACTCCTCGTGTATTCAATGTTTATTCCCTTACTAGGATTTATAGCTCACCCCTTTTATTATACATGTCCACAAGTTATCCCATTCAATGCTAATTACGAGGGAATGTAGTGGTCATGTAAAGAATGTTTTCAATAAAGATGTTGTATTTCATGTTTTAAGTTTTAATTTAATGATCCTAATCCCCAAAGAAACTAGGCCTCTCGATCTTCAATGTTGTATCAAGTTAATAGTTTATGTTATAAATCATGTTTAAGTTTGTAATAAAAGCAGGGTTGTCATAAATACCAACTTAACTATAACATACACAATACATTGCTTCGTTCAATGACTAGGAACATATATAGCCAAATTTATTCTTGTGAAACAGCTAACTGTATATGGAAGAAACTTGAAGTTACACATTTTGGCACATGTAAAGTTATTGAGACTAGGAGATCCATGCTCATAGATGAGTATCAAGGTTTTAATTTTCCTTATGGAGAACCAATTTGTAAGGTGGAAGATAGATTCATGAATGTTGTGAATTGCTTACAATCAATGGGAGATAAAGGTCTAGATGATGAAGACCTTATTAACAAGATCATAGATATTTTGCCCAATTAGTGGGAATAAAAGAGAACTGCTATCTATGAAAATAGAAAGGTTACTCAAATTTATCTTGATGAACTATTTGGAACTCTTTTTCAACATGAGACTAGAATGAAGAGAGATGCTGACAACATAAAGAAGAAGAATGGGAGTGGTATTTTTGCTTTTACTAAAAATTCAAATCACATGAAAGGTAAGACTCCTGAGAGAGTTAGTAGATCCAAATCTAAGAAAGGTTATTATCCAATCTGAATCTAGTGAGGGTGAATACTCATAAAATGAATTAGAAAATCTTGCTCAAAGGATGAAAAAGATAGATGGACAGAGGAACTTTCAAACTAAATACAAGAAGAAGGAAAGGAAATACAAGAAAGATTATAAAGTTACATGATATGGATGTAAGAGAACTGGACACATAAGACCTGATTTCCCTATGTTCAAGAGAAAAAATGAAAGGAAAGGCATTCTGAGAAAAACAGAAATAAGTATTAAAAGTCCAAAGCTAAGAAAGTGTTGAAAGCCAATGACACTTGGAGCGCCAGTGGTGGAGACTCTTCAGATGAATATTTGGATTATGAATCTTCTGGATAGAAAAATCATGGTATTTTGGCCAGGCTACATATTAATAATAATTTTTTGATGGATAAGGTACACAATGCTGAATCAATGACCAATGATGCTTTAAATTCTAATGATAGTAAATATTATAACTCTTCAGATGATGAATACTATTCTGATGAAGATAATACTTTACCTACCTACGAAGAAGTTTCTAGGTTTTCCAAACTTTGTGAAATTGGGAATTAAAAACTCATGAAGAAACTTGATAAGGAAAATTCATGGAATACTATTCTTACGAAGGAAATATCAGATCTTTCTAAAGATCTTGATAAGAAAAATTCTGATTATGAATGTATTTCAAAAAATCTGGAGGAAGTAAGTTCTGAGAAAAATAAACTTTCAAAAGATCTAGAAAATGTAATTTCAAAGAAAGTTGTTTTCGAGCCTAGCTCTAGTTCAAATGTTTTTGAAAACAAGAACTTAGTTATTAAACTCAAATCCAAAATATTCTCCTTGAGGAAGTTTCTATCAAACTTTACCCTAGGTAAGGAAAATTTTGATAAAATGTATTCACAAATTCGACCTCGAAAGAATACTTTTGGTTTGGTTTACACTAGTTCTAAATAGATTTTTAGTAACAACTGATTTGTTCCTCAAAGTGATCCATTCTGTACTAAATGTTGGTGTGGTGTTCACTGGGCAAAGAATTTTTCCCTAAACAAAACCCAATAATTAGGATTTCATAAGGCTTATTTTTTTAAGAAGATGTGGGTACCCAATGTTTTGTTTTCTAAACATCCCAGATCCAAGCAAGTCTGGATTCCGAAAACCTAAATTTTTTTTCTTATTTTTAAGAAAATAGGGAAAGTACCAACAACAATACTTGGTATATGGAATGTGGATGTTCCCAACATATGACTGGTAACAAAAACTATTTTGAAAATATTATCAAGACAAAAGGAGGAAAAGTAACTTTCTGAGATAATGCTTAGGGAGAAATTATTGATATAGGTAACATTGTTCTTCTTGTAAAGTATTTGATTTCGAATTTTTTATTTGTTAAATGTCTTAAGAACAACCTCATTATCATAAGTTAGTTATGTGATGAAGGTTACCTTGTGAATTTTAGGAATGATAAATGGCTAATTCCCAATTCCACTGAAGAATTTATTTTCTCTACCAATAGGCAATAGAATTTATAAAATTTGAACTTAGAAGACCTTAGGATCCAAGACTTATATTGCCTTAGTGCAATTGAAGATCATTCTTGGTTGTGGCATAGAAGGTTAGAACACTGTAACCTTAGGAACTTATGTGAACTCTCTAAGAATGGTTTAGTTAAGGATCTATCAGAGATTATATTTGATTCTTCAAAAGTTTGTGACCCTTATCAATATGGAAAGAAACATAAATCATGTTTAAATCAATAGTTGAAGTCTCAACAACAGATGCACTACAGTTCGTGAACATGGATCTTTTTAGTCCAACACAAAATGGAAGCATTGGGGGAAAGTATTATGTAGTTGTCTTAGTTTATGATTACACTAGATTTACATGGGTCTATTTTCTAGAAAAAAGTCTGAAGCTTTATCGTATTTCAATAGTTTTAGAGCCCAAGTCCAAAATGAGAAAAAACCTTGAATTGATAAATATTCATAGTGATCATGGAGGAGAATTTCAAAATTCTGATTTTGAAACTTTTTGTAGCAGAAAATGTATTACTCACAACTTCTCAGCACCCAGAACACATGAACTGAATGGTGTTGTTGAATGAATAAATATAATTCTTCAAGAAAGAACTAAAACCATTTTGAGTGAGTATTCTGTAGCAAAATTTTTTTGAGCTGAAGCTATAAGTACTTCTTGTTATACTATAAATCGAGTTTTTATTAGACCTTCTCTAAATAAAACTCCTTCTGAGTTATGGAATGGTAGAAAACCTATACTTTCCTACTTTAAGGTTTTTGGATGCAAAGTATTCATTCTGAATACTAAAGATATTTTATATAAATTCGCACCAAAATCTGATGAGGGAATTTTCGTGGCTACTCCACAACTTCCAAGGCATATAAATCTTTCAACAAAAAAACTTATACTGTCGAAGAAACATTACATGTGAAATTTGATGAAACTGATCCTTTTCTTTTTAAACAACCTCAACCTCCATCCTCGGATGTGTTTTCAAAAGCTGATTATCAAACTATGATAGAAAATACTTCTGAATCGGAAAATGTTCAAGAAGATACTTCTGAAACATTTACCCTAGAAGATTTACGACCCTATGTTGATGAACAAGTTTTACAAAACCCAAATCAGTCGTTTCTAAAGAATCATCCCAGTGATAGTATCATTGGTGATGTGAATCAACCTATAAGGACTAGACGTTGCTTAAGAAATGAAATAGAAAATGTAACATTACTTTCCCAATTGGAACCAAAAAGCACTGATGAAGCTTTAGGTGATGGTGATTGGATAAAATACATGCAAGATAATCTAAATGAATTCTAAAGGAATAAAGTCTGGACCTTGGTTGAAAGACCTAAGGAAACTTCTGTTATTGGAGTAAAATGGGTCTTCAAAAATAAGTGTGATGAAAATGGAGTCATATTTACGAATAATGAAATATTGGTTACCAAAGGCTATATTCAACAAGAAGGAATAGACTATAAAGAAATCTATGATCTAGTAGCTAGACTTGAATCTATTCGTATTTTACTTTCCTTTACAGCATTATTCAATATAATTTTTTTTTCAAATGGTTGTGAAATGTGCTTTCCTTATTGGTTATGTTCAATCTGATGTTTTTGTTGAACAACCTCTTGGATTTGAAGAAGCAAAACTGCCTGATCAGTTATTTTATACTTAGAAAAGCTTTGTATGGCCTTAAACAATCCCATCGAGCATGGTATGATAGACTTACATGATTTTTTCTTCAAAATAACTATTTTGAGGGAAATTCAGATCCAACCCTTTTTATAAATAATGATAAGTAAAATGTTTTTATTGTTCAAATTTATGTTGATGACATTATATTCGTTTCAACTCAGCAATCTTTAACTGATTCCTTTTCGAATCTAATTAAATATGAGTTTGAAATGAGTATGATGGGTGAGTTAAAATTTTTCCATGGTTTTCAAATTTCTCAAAAACCAGAAGGAACTTATATATCTCAACATAAGTATATTAAATATCTTCTTAAAAAGTATGGATATGAAAACAATAAAAGTATTAGTACTCCCATTTGTACGTCAAACACACATGATCATGATGAAGTTGGGAAACCAGTAGATCATTCATCTTTTAGAGGTATGATAGGAATCTTACTATACTTGACAGCTAGTCATCCGGACATGATGTTTTCAGTATGCTTATGTGCTAGATATCAATCCAATATTAAGGAATATCATTTAAATGCAGTGAAGAGAATTTTTCACTACATAAAGGGAACCATGGATCTTGGACTTTTTTGTACTTCCGGAAATTATTTTATCTTAATTTTTTTTTCAGAAGATGACTTTGGTGGATGTATAATGGATAGAAAAAGTACATCAAGAACTTGTCATTTGTTAGGAGATTTATTAGTTTCTTGGTCATGCAAAAAAGAAACACTCAGTAGCACAATCCACAGCTGAAGCTAAATATGTAGCAGCTGAATGTTGTTGTGCACGAGTGTTGTGGATGCAACACACACTCACAGACTTTGGATTGAGATTTACTAAGACTCAAATTTTGTGTGATAACACAAGTTCCATTTCCTTTAGCAAAAACACTACACATAACTCTCGTGTAAAGAACATAGATATTAGGCATCACTTCCGTAAGGATCACACACTAAAAGGAGATATCATTCTTCAGTTTTTCAGAACACAAGATCCACTTGCTGACATTTTCACAAAATCATTACCCTATTATAGATTTGAATACATTGAATAGAAGTTAGAAATTATAACAATAAGTTTATCTTCCTTAATTTAACTTCTTGTTGAAAAAATATCCTTATAGTAATAAGCTCTTTTTCATAGTGGGAGTACATCTCTTATTATGTTTTTCAAATTTTTCGTAATGAAATATTTTTTAAGTCTTTCGTAATGGAGTTTTTCATGTTTCTTGTAATGATGTTTTTTGAAAATTTCAGAATGAAAATTTATAGAATGAAAATTTTCGGAATGAAAATTTTCTTTTCATTTATGTAATAATGTTTTTCCTAATCTAAAGTCCTTCAAGAATAATTTTTCCCAATACGAATAATTTACCTGACAATCCGAAAGGTACAATTCTTTCTTGAGTTTTCATAATTTTTTTCAGGAGATATCAGTTTTTTTTGATTTGAAAAATTTCTCAGATTCAAGTTTCCTTAAATCTGATTTTTTTTAAAACCTCAAAAGATCCGATTCAACCAATTTTTTTTCCTTGCGACTACTTTTACAACCGTGAGATCAGATCTAAATAATTATCAACCGTTAGATTGGTTTTGGAAGATGAAAGGTCACTTCCATCGCCTATATAAAGGACCCTCAATGGTTTTCCCACATCTGTTATCAAGGTCCTGCATCTCAAAGATCTACCTCTCTACAAAATCCCATTTTGAATTCTTCAGAAGTAATCCAATCCGAATGTCTACAGAAGCCCAATAAATGTCTACTAAGCCGATTTCGGAGTGTATAATCTATAGAGAAAGGTTGGTGCATCCAATTGTTTTCAATAAGTATGATTATATCATTTTCAAGAATATAAATCTCAATGAATGGGAAAGTATAGCTATTTCAAATATAGCAGCTCAAGATGTAGTTTATTTGGATATTCTTATAGAATTCTATGAGTCAGTGTGCTTCTTTAAGGGAGCTGAAGGTGAGAGGTTTTCATTCAAAGACTATGGAAAAAGCTAAAAAATCTCTTACACCAAGGCTACAAGCTTGGAGGGCTTATCATATGAAGGTGAAGACAAATTTTGTTCACACAAGTTTCTAGATGTTCAGGGAATTTTCATCAATGTGATTTATATGGAATGCCTTGGGCTCAAAGATGAAAAAACAGCAATTATTTCCCATCTATCTACCAAAAAACGGATTCTATAATTATGGGTACAAGGTCTAATAGTTCCAAGAAGGGGTGATAAGGATACCCTTAAGAAGAGTGATATGTACATCACAGATTTTTTGGTAAATCTAAGGAAGGTGAACTTCATGAAGCACATCCTTATCACGATTGAGAATATCACGAATGGAAATCATAGAGCTCAGATCAATATGTATCTATAATTACTTTCTAAGATGATTGTTTGGTGCCTAGAATCATTCAAAATTCAATGAAGCTCAAAGCCCAATAATTGAAAGGTGATGCTAATTTGTGATGAAACCTTAAAGAGGATGAAGGTTGGTTTTTCGAAAAAGACAGGTGAGTTCTATGATCTGCTAGAGGAGGAGGTAGAAGCTGTTCCAGAAAATGTAGAGAAAGCTGAACCCTGCAAGAAGGTTGGCAAGAAAAGGATGTTGAATGAAGTGGAAGCTGATGGTAAAACTCCTAAGTATAAGGAAGTGGAATCCACACCTTTTAAACCCAAAAAGCAAAAATCCTACCTAGATGATGTGGTAGCAAAGTGGAGAGAGCTCAATGAAAAGAGGAAAGAAGGGGAGCCAGAGTTTGGATTGGACCCTGCTAAGGCTAAGTCCTTAAAAGAAAAAGTTTTTGATGAGTTATAGAAGAAATATAAAGATAAGAAGATGATGAAGAAGATGTTAGAGGCATAGATTTTTCAATCTATCTTGAAATCCACAGAAATAGCCTACGAGAATATTCCAATTACGAAGTATTTCTTGGATGAATGATTACCAGAAACTTTGGGGAAGAACTTCATGACTCCAGAAAAATCTCAAGACAAGGTTGATGAAGAAAGGGATGTTGAGAAAGATGTAATGAATAATGTTCAGAAAGTTATGAACGAAGTTCAACAAGCTGATATGAGTGGAGGTTCAAATGATGTAATTAAGAAAGTTGAAGAATATCAAGATAAGTGAACCCCATACGAGATGTTTTCACTGTATAATTCTCAAGCTAGATCCTCAAAATTGGCTACACCTGCAGATGATGAGAAAAGTGAAGAGGAGGTGAAAAAGCCATCTGAAGAAGAAAGTCATAATCATGACTTTATCCATCCAGAAGATTTTGAGGCTGGGACTGAGAAAGAAAAGGTTAATGAAGACAAAATTTTGCAATTATCTGACAGTGAGAATGAATCTCTAGAAGAAGAGGCCATTCCTAGGACTAGTAAGGGTAAGAAATAGATTATTGATAACCAACAAAAGATATCATATGGAATAAGCATGTTGGAGGCTCTTCTAAAAGGAAGCTGTTGGAAATAGAAGAAGAACAATATCCTAGGATGTTCTCTGATTCAGAGTCATCTGCATTGGGACATGATTTTATGGTGGAGTACCTGAAGAAATTGGTAGAAACCATTCTAATCATTCCTACAATAGACTCCAGATTCCAGATGCTTCATCACAGCATGAATCAAAAGTTAGATTCTCTATCCATGGTGATGGAAAAATGTGTGATGATTGAGGCATATCATAAAAATTTTCTTATCAACTATGAGGTCCACTGAAAGTCTTGTAGAAAAATAACTATATGGTCTAAGAAGATTGTTGATGATATGGAAGAACTTGATCAGTTCCAACTAGATGTTAAGGAGGATTTTGGTACTGAGGATGTCAAATCAAAAATATTTGAGACAGTTTTTAGGATAAGCTGAACCTAGAGAAAAATACTCGGATTCGAGATGTCAAAGATCTAAATGAAAAAGCTAAATTATGTTTCTAAAGGTTTGAAATCAGAAATAGTTCTCTAGTCCGAGATGGAAGAGAAGATAGTGAAGCAAGAGGAGTTGCTGAAGGCCCAGGTAGAAGCCCTGAAGGATCAATAAGATAGAATCATAGTCTTAGAAAAGAAAGCCGAGGAGGATCATAAAGAGCTCAGAAATCTGAATACAATTGTGAAGAAGCTCTTACCCAAGGAAAAGGAAACAAAATAGACTCAATCTGATCTTTTGTTTCATTTCATTTTACTTGTAAAAATTGTTCCAATTATAATAGAATTTTGGTTGCTTATTTTTTTTGGTTGTCTTTACCAATATCTCAGGTACTGTATTACATTTCCATTCCCTCAAACTCTTTTTGAAAATAAAAAACGGGGAGACGGAAAAATAACTCAAAAATGAAAAAGGAAAAATCTATAGGAGTGAAGGAAAAATATTCATAAGTAAAAGAGGTATCCTTAAGTAAGAGGGAGTTAATCTAAGGAGGAGTTTTTCAGTACAAGAAATTTCTGTACTCAAGATAAATCCCATTCTTGAAAATCCATAATACGATCCTTAGAGTTCCAAATCCTATGTGGGAGTTAGTCGTATTCATCTTTTTCCATATGAAAATGGAGATAAGTTTTAATTTTTCTAATTCCTTTTATTCTTTTTTGTAAGGATGTTTGTGCTTTCCAAAAAGGGGGAGATTGTTCAGTCAAAAAGGTTTTCCATATGAATTTTCCATTCCTTCATGTTTTTAAAATCACAAACACCTTATATTAAGGGAAATCTCATTTTACCCCTTGTTTCATGTTCTTAAGGAAAATTTCCTTCCCCAAGGAAATTTACCCTTACATTGTTTTCATTGTTCAATCACATTTCTTTTCAAAGTATAAAATTAGGATTGTAACTAAAACCCTCAGAATCATATAATACATAGATATGAAGAATTATGTTTAAGACTCCAAATTCTGACTCTTAACTTCTACTAGTTCGACTCCGAACATCTATGAGTTTGACTTCGAACTTCTACTAGTTCGAATCCGAACATCTATGATTTCGACTCCGAAGATCTATGAGTTTGACTCCGAACTTTTTCTAGTTCGACTCTGAAATTATACTAGTTCGACTCCGAACTTCTATGAGTTCAACTCCAAAGTTCTATGAGTTCGACTCTGAACTTTTACTAGTTCGACTCCAAAATTCTAGTAGTTTGAATCTGAAATTCTATGAGTTTGACTCAGAAATTTTACTAGTTCGACTCCAAACGTCTACTAGTTCAACTCCGAACTTCTATGAGTTCGACTCTGAACTTCTATGAGTTCAAATCTGAACTCTTTATGTTCAGGTTCTGAATTCCTGTGAATCTAGACTCTGAATTTCCTTGACATTCAGAATTTGGAATTCTATATAATTCAGGTTCTGAATTCCTTCAAAATAGAATCTGAATATCTCTTTATTATAAACTCTGTATTCTATTTTTTAATTAGACTACAAATTTTCATACTTTTCTTACATTCTGAAATTTTATTTAATTTCATTCCGAACATCAGTTTTACTTATGCTTACACTTGTTCTAATATAAAACAATGATGTGCCTTCGGTTATCAACTAACTTTTTACTAGGTGACACATGTATATGTCCCTCTGAAATTCAAGAAGAAATATGACAGTTGGAGGAGGGAGCCGACCGTTGGATCTTCGCCTATAAATAGGAGCTCAATTTAAAAGAAGCCAGAACACAAGAAAACATCTTTGACTGGTGATTACATGATGATGAAGTGATTTTTAGAGATAGAGGATCTTATAAACTCTCAATGTTCATGAAGAAAATTTGCACGACTTTTTCAAACTTTGCTTCATGTAGACTTGCATCGTGCGACTCCGATTGTTGCTGTATACAATCGAGGACTTCTGGGGATAGGAAGACAGCGGTGAAAACTACCTTATAGTTGAGGGCTTGCGGGGATAGCAAGACAGACTCTAATATTCATATGGAGGGCTTACCCTATTGTGGGTAATACATACTTTCTTGAATGTATAAATCAAGGGACCTCTTATCCAGGGTTGTTGGATACCCTTCTCTTTGGGTTAAAAGAGTTATTGTTTTTTACTTGTAGTTTTACTACTTTGTTTTCTGTTGTGCATTTAGTATTGTTATGGGAAGTATAACTTTCTTATACTTCCTTAATTTTACTCTCATTTAGTTAGATTCTATACATTTTAAGGTATAATCTTAGTAGTTGTAAACTTTTGTTATGTTTCATTTCCGGAATCACTTTTTCAGAATCAAGAAAGTCTTTAAAACTTAGAGCTGTTGAGAATTTTGGTTATTCAGAATTTTCATAGGGATTTTTCAAAGGTAAAATTCACCCCCTCTTGTATCTAGGAATCTCATACTTATATATTCGATCCTATGTTTGGTATAATAGAGTATATCATAATCAGACATACCATCCTAACAATTAGAGTATATAGGGTTTTCATGAAAATAAACCTAATATCCTGTTATCATTAGGTTCAATTAAAGCATTTAGATATTCCACATGTGGACTTTTGTAGTTGTTATAGTTTGAATGAGTATCTCATGATGTTATTCAGTCTTACAAAATCACTAGTTGTCTTAATAAATTTGATTGATAGGGTTTTCCGTCCTTATATGTATTCCTTCTTCAAGGTCTTCATAGTTGAAATATTAATGTATTGTCATACTTAATGTGAAACCAACACATATCCTGAGATCATCTTGAATATACTGAGACAGAACTTTCTATATGCTGACCTCAGTAAAAGTAACTTCTGGATCAAAAAAGTGTACATCCCGGGTCACATTATCTCAGAGGCAGAAGTTTCAGTTACCCTAGAGAAGGTGATATCTATAGTTACCTAGGATCATCCCAAAAAATTATTCTATATATGGAGATTAATGTTCATAGATGGTTATAATAATCATTTTATACAAGACTTATATTTCAAAGAAACACTTATTACGAGATTGACTAAGAAGGGTGTGATGTTTATATGGCCTGATACCTACGCGAAATCTTTTCAAGATTTAAAAGAGATATTGAAAATAGTACCGATATTGATTCTAACAGAGCCAATAAGGATATATATAGTGTTCTGGGATGCATCAGGTATCATACATTGAGTAGTTATATTGTAGGAAGATCAAGTCATTGCATATAGGCCATAGAAGTTGAGGCCTCATGAGCGGAATTACCAGACATACGATTTGGAGTTGGTATCTATTTTACACATGTTGTTTTTTAGAGGCATTTCCTTATAGGATAGTTATTTGGTGTTTAAAGACCAAAAATACTCATGTATATTTTTTTTAGTTTGACATAAATCTAAAGAAATGAGGATGGGTTGGATATCTATAGTCCTTTGACTTCGAGCTTGCCTATATGCCTTGGATGGGAAATGCAGTTTTTGTTATTTTGAGAAGAAGGATTCCGTCATAGTTGGTTACGGAGGCCAATAGTGAATGAACTATCATGGATTTGTTTTCTGAGATGCACGTAGAGGTCAAAGACTATCATGGAAAGACTATACTTGCATTGATATCAATGAATTATTTACTTCTGGAGAAGGTGAAAATGACATATTTTTCAGATCCTGAGGGCCTTGTCCTATAAGAGAGTATTTCTATTAAGGTACCACCTATATATTGACCTATTGATGATGATGATGAAATTATACATATACATGGTAATATATGGGTTCCCAAATATATGAGAGAGGAGAAAATTTTTGATCAACATGCTTCTTATTAGATAGTTCACCAAGGTATTTCCAAGATGTTTCAAGACATCCAATGATAGTTTTTGTGGCATGGGATGAAGTATTGGATTGAATCTTTTATCACTAGGTTTTCCACCTATCAGTAGGCGATTGTAGAGTAGTAGTAACCTAATAGCTTGTTACATCCATTACCAGCCTCATAATGGAAATAGGATGATATTGCTACGGATTTTGTCATTAGGTTGCCAGGGTCACCTAAAGGTAGTGATAAAGTTTGGTTACTCATGGCTCAACTAGAACATGTATCCCAATTCCTTTATATCAGAGATATTTTATCAGTTTTAGACATAGACTGATTTCATGTCTATGAGATTATCCGAATACATGGGGTCCCTTGTACTATCATTTAAGATAGGGACACCCACTTCACATCAAGGCTCTAGAAGGGGTTACAGAATTCTATGGGTACACATTTAATACTAAGGAAATACTTTCACCCTTATAATTATTGTAAGTCATAAAGGACTATACTAGTGTTGGAGGACATTCTCTAAGAAAGTGTCCATGATTTTGGTGGTTCTTGTGATTTGAATATTTCTCTCACAATGTTTTCCTACAATAACAGTTATCTGGAAATGATATACATGGATCCTTATGAGGACCTATATAGTAGACCACAAAACTCAACCATGTGTTGGTTAGTAGTAGGAGAGGTAGTGCTACTAGGTCCTCATATCACTCAGGAGATATTGGAGTAGTTTTAACTAACTAGGAAGAAAATATCTATATATCAGTCTAGATAGAAATATTATATCGATCACCATTGATGACCTCTAGAGTTCGAGGTTGGGTATTGTGTTTTCTAATGGGTATTAACCAGACTTGGGAATAGAAGGATATAGTGGAAAGGGAACCTGTTCCCATACTTTTTTGGTCTACTTGAGATTATAGAGAGATTCAGGTTGGTATCCTATCTGTAATGACCTTAAATTTTTCAATGGAAATTATTTTCTTATAAATATATCATAATCACATGAAATCACAACATAATGAACTACTAAGGGATATGTGACCTTTAAACATATGTTTTTCACTTCTATTATGTGAATTCCAAAAAACTAACATACGCGGTTGCGATCAGTAAGTTATTTCGAGTCCGATAAGAAAAACATAATTTTTGGTGAATAATAACCTACCCTTATGAATAGTAACATACCCTTATGAATAGTGATATACCCTCATGTATAGTAACCTTACACGTGATAGTGTATAAATAATTTTCAAGTAGTAGCAGAATATACCTATGTTTTGGAAGAAGTAAATAAATGATTTAAAATTGTTTTATTAGAATAAATTATGATTTTAAATAAATATTAAATTAATGATATTTAGAATATTATTTTTTAAAAATGGACAATATTTTTGGATTCTACATATCAAAAAATTGTATTGGTGAATTTTTGGGACTTTTCCAAAAAAACATGAATTTTTTATGAATAGTAAAATACGATAATTCACAATAAATGCTAAAAGCATAATTTCTGCATCATGGTTGAGTCATGGATGATTTAAATGGCCATTAGTTCGAATTAACATCCATTGATTACTATTCTTGGTCTTTATTATTCACTATTTATGGTCTTGAGGGAAATTAATAAACTAATGATTAATTTTTTTTCGAAAATCCTCCTCTCCTACACTATAAAACCCCCATCACTCCTGGTTCTCTTCACTCCTATAAGTCTTGAATGTCCTCAAATATCTACCCAAATACCCTTCCATAGTCACTCTCCACGTCCAAGAATCTCTTTTTCTTTCCAAAAGTCCAAAACCCCTTCCCTTAAGGAGGTTCTCAAGGATATTATTTCAAGTGGTAAAGCATCTTTTTTTCATTTAGTTTCATTTTAAATTATCTTCTTTTGTTATCCTATCCCCCCCTCCTCTATCCAAATGACCATGATAAATCCATTATAATCAATATACTAGAATTATATCATGTTAATGGAAGAACCAACATCAATATTCTTACTCTCTATCTTTTATTTTATAAACGAAATCACATCCATGAGGTTCCAATTTATAACCTTTATGGATGACGAAGTTTCATTCTTCAATTTCTCCTTCATTACTGGTCATGAAACCTTTTTTATGGTTCAACCAAACTATAATATATTAATTATAACCTAATTAATATTCATGATCTTGTATACATACATATTATTAAATCTTATGACCCAACTACTTCCTCATAATAAAAATAATGCTAACATAATCTAAGTGAATGTTATTAATATTTCATCTAATGATTCATCCTTTTTCCATGTAAAAAAATTATAGAAACGAAATTAAAACATATGTATGTTCATAAATAATTTTTAATTTCAATTCTGGATATTTACATCCATTCCACATGAACTTGCTTACATAAAAACAAGTGACCCGATTATGAAAATCATGAAAACGAACACTCCGAAATGATAGAATTTAATATTATAACTTATCAATAAAAACATAAATTAAATAAAAAGAATTACTATAAACTAAATATATGTCTAAAAGGTTCTTAAAAAATTAATTAATAACTCTAATATCATATTCCTGGACCTTAAGTTCAATAGTTGAACACATTCAGACTTAAGGTAAGGGTTTTCCACCCGAACCTCCATTTTCATTCGGGTTAATTTTATTATCTAATTACCTCAAGGAAATTCATATGTATTATTATGTACTCCACATAAATTATTTTTGAGTGTTCTATATATTTTTAACAACCATAATCCATCCTTATTTTATGGGGATTTACACGTTTTTAAAGGAACGTTGAAAATTATTTCGGAAATACAAGCCCGATTCAGTGGAATTTCTCAAATTCTTACTTATTTTCAAGGGAACTCTATAATATGTTTTTTTCAACCATTATCTTTCTAAAATCACTCATTTTTTTGGGAAAATACCATATTACTTCCGTTCTGGTTTTATATTAATACTTTTCCAAAATAACTCTTCTTTTCAAAATAAAAGAGTTCTTATCTGAAGAATTACTAAATGATTTTATAAAAGTATTTTCGTCAGTTTCAACACTCTTACTAATTATTATGTATTATTGGGATTAATATTTCATGATATCATCTACAATATTTAATCAGATGGTTTTTACTAGTTTTATTGGGGATGTGTTATACTAAAACCATTCACCAATTTACTATGAATGGTTAGTTTTTAAGATTAATATTCGGGAAAAGTTATTTACATTTCATATGATCGTTTAAATATGAATTCATATGTTGTTTATGTTTATCCTTTCCCATATGAGGAATGAAATGGACTTATTATGTTATGGGTGGGGCCGCTATATCCCCTCGATGCATCAGTAGGTCTCATGAGACAAATAGACGTGGACATGGCTGAGGCCTTGCCCCAATTTGAGATATGGTTTTTGTCGAGGCCTTAATCATTTTTAGACATCTTGTACAAGGCCTTGAAAACATGTTTTAGAATGTACAGAATATTCACTTCTCTCATTTTGAATCTAGTAATTTAAATTTCATGTGGTTATTATATTAGTATAATACCCATGATTATGTTGCAATTATTTACTCAGCTCATATTCCTTCCATAATGTGTTCAAGTTTATTATTTGTAAAGGAATTTGATTTAAATTATTCTCTTTTCCTAATGTTTATGATTATGTTATCTTCCACTATATTTCTTACTCTTACTAAGTATTTGAGCTCACCCCTTTCATATGTTTCATTTTTTCCTATGATATGAAGAAGATAGGTATGAGTGACTTGCATGCTTAATATAGGACATATGGATATTTATAATGGATTAATTTGTGTAGTTTTTCATTTAAATATATAATGTTGAACTTATATGTTTCTTATTTCCAAAATAAACTAAAGTAGTGGGTGATTTAATATGTAAATTCCTTTTTTATATGACAATGTAATAAAATAAGGTACCAGCTTTGGGAAACTAGGGTCAGGTCCTTACAGTTGGTATCAATGGAATTTTAGTAGAAAACCTAGAAAATAGATTTAGAAAACATATATTATGGAAGATACCCTAATATAGTCCTTGAGGAAAATCATATAATAACATCCTAGTATTTTGGTAAGGAGTAGGATATATGGATCATTCTGGAAAATAAATCAATGTCTTTATACAAACAGGTAGAGGTGGCTCTGTAAAAGATGTACATAGGAGTAAAAAATATGACATGGAGTTTCATGCCTGACCCAGGGTATCTTAGTACACAAAAACAAGCCTTTCTTCACTCTTGGTATTGATAATGCGAGGGGATATTCTTAGGATAATTCACATTTTTCTTTACAAGCCATTATGATGGATTGAAATGTAATGTTTTCTCAACCAAACCATTTTTGTGATTATGGGGTTAGCCATGCGTATGATTTCAATTGATGATAAGTATTTTAATAAGTTATATTATAAATTATGATAGATAACCTAATCTAGTGTATGAAATTATCTAAAAATGGTGTCGAGTGAATGAAATGTAAACTTCATGAACATGTGTATCCCATGTTGGGATTTCCCTCTAATGAAAGATAATGATGTTGGCTCGGGAGCTGCAACTGTTATGGAGCAACTTATAACTATACTGGCATAACTTACTCAGGTTATGAACAATAACCTTACCTTTATGATGCTTCCAAATCCACCACATGGAGAAGCTTTGTTAGATTGGTTTATTGGAAAACATCCACCATCATTCAATGGGACTACAAACCCATTTGTATCTGAGTAGTGGATATGTCCCCTGGAGAATATATTTCTTTTTTTGGGATGTAAAAAAAGAGATATGGTCATCATGATAGTTTTTCATCTTTCAGGAGATGTGGATCAGTGGTGGTTGTTAATCCAAAACACAAAGGATGATGAAGAGATGGAATGGTTGGTCTTCAAAGAAATATTCATAGAGAAATAATTTCCTTGTGAACATTAAGAACATATGGAATGATTGTCTCTGAATTTAAAGAAAAAGGTAGATGAGATTGATTCAAAGTATGAATCTAACTTTACAAGGCTAGAAAGGCATGCTATGGATTATATACGTAATCCAAGGAGAAAAATTGATTGATTCTTTAATGGTTTGAAAATATTCCTGTGAAGGGATCTAGTCTCCCAAAGTTTCTTATCATATGAAGATATAGTTTCTTGTACTATCAATATAGAAAAAAAATTCTATGTATTATGAGTTTATGGGAAATAAAGAGAATAAGAGGGATGTTGAAAACCCTGGAAGAAGAAGTAATGAAATGGGGAAGAATGGAAGAATTGCATTTCCACCTTGTGATAATTATGTAAGGAAATGCCCTAATTCCTACTTAAAAGGAAAAGGATTATGCTACAAATATGAACAGAAAGCCCATGTTACTACTGATTATAATGGGAAGAAAGAATCAACCAATGTTCAATGCTATAATTGAAAAGATATGGGATACTATGCCAATGATTTTCCAAAGAATCAAGGAAACATGAAACTAAAGTGTCTAAGGAGCATGGATAGGCTTATGTGATCACAACCACTGATATTGAAGTTCCTAATGAAGTTGTGGCAGGAACTTTAATCATTTAATAAAAATTATCCAATGATTTATTTGATTATAGATCATCGAATTCTTTCATATATTATGAGTTCCTAAGAAAATAAGATATTTCTTATTTGACTTGGTAAGAGAGTTATCAGTCAAAACTCCTAAGGGTTGTATCATTACAACATAGTTGTGTCAGACAGTCCCCATTACGGCATATAAATGTGCATTATCTACTAATTTTATTGTCATAACCTTCATTTACTTTGATATAAGCCTTGGTATGGATTTGATTTCGAACCATGATGTGAAAATTTATTGCAAGATGAAGGAGGTTACAATTTATGAGGATGACGTGGAATCCCTTATCTTTAGGGAAAAACATCACCATCTGATTTTCATCTAGGTCCAACCCCAATAGCTCTATTAAATTGAGATATTAGAGAGGAAGAGAACCCAATATATATGGTCTAGGAAAGAAATTTTCAAATTGAATAGTGAATATAGTGCCATTATATATTGAATTCTTTCCAAAGGCTTTACTTAGACAACCTTGAGAGTGGGAAATTGAGTTTTCCATTGACTAAATTCCTTATTCAAGGCCCATTCGAAAGACCCCTTATAGAATGTCCATTGTGGAGTTATTGGAGTTAAATAAACAACCAGAGTAATTGAGTGATAAAGGGTTTATTTTACCTAGTGTTTCTCCATGGGGAGACCCTATTATTTTCATTAATAAGAAATATGGGTCTATGAGGTTGTGCATTGATTATATGGAAATCAACACTATTAAAATAAAGAATAAGTATCCTCTACCACGAATTGATGATTTATTTGATCAAATTCACCTAGTACTATATTTTTCAAAGATTGATGTTTGATATGGATATCATCAGTTTCTTGTGAGGAAGGAATACATTCCAAAAACAACATCTCAAACCAGGTATGTGTATTATGAGTTTACGGTAATTCCTTTTGGACTGACCAATGCACCATCTATTTTCTGAATCTGATGAATTGATTTTTTGACGGAATAACATGATGACTTTGTGGTGGTGTTTATTGATGATATATTGGTATACTCTAAAATCTATTAATATCATGAAAATAACTTGTACACTATTCCAAGGTCTCTTAGAAGAAATGAATTATATGGGAAGTTCAACAAATTTGATTTTTGGGTCCAATCAGTTTCCTTTCAAGGACACATTGTCTCTATGGATGGAATATATTTTGATCCTATTAAGGCAAAGGCTTCTCAAGAATGGATTACTCCAACGAACATAACAAGGGTATGTAGTTTTATTAGTTTAGCAGGTTATTATCGGTGTTTCGTTCATAACTTCAACCATTTAGCTAAATCAATGACCAAGATCACACTAAAAGGGGTTATGTTTGTATGAAAAAAGGAATTTAAATAATTTTTTGAAGAATTAAAGAGGCTCTTAGTGAATTCTCTGATCCTAACCCTAAAATTGGGGAATGCTGTGTTTATTATCTATAGTGACGCATCAAAGAAAGAACTTGGTCGTGTCCTTACGCAGAACGATCAAGTGATTGCATATGCATCTAGGTAGCTAAAAATTAATGAAAAAAACTATCCTACTCATGATCTTGAGGTGAAAAAACAATCTTTACTCTGAATATTTCAATACATTACCTCTATGGTGAAAAATGTGAGATTTATACAGATCATAAGAGTTTGAAATATATATTCTCACAGAAATAACTCAGTATGAGACAAAACAGATGGATTAACCTACTCAAATATTATGATTACACAATACTCTACCACCCATGAAAAGAAAATAAGGTGGCAGATGCTTTGTGTATAGACCTAGAATTTATGTGGAATTTTGTTACTTAAATACATGGGAATT
The DNA here is from genome assembly GCA_963277665.1 of Viscum album. NCBI lineage: Eukaryota > Viridiplantae > Streptophyta > Magnoliopsida > Santalales > Viscaceae > Viscum > Viscum album. Next base: position 785,030,607 of record OY728128.1, on the reverse strand, counting down.
TTACGAGTCTGCAAAAGTTTACGGTGCTTGATTCCGAGGCCTGGTGTGCCCAGAATCAATTTTCGATGTTTTGTTCTGGTACGTTCAGTAAACATATGAGCAGGTTTTTTTAACTTTTTAACCAATGCTCGGAATTGAAATATGAGAGCACCGTTGAACTCACAACGCTGATACTCCCTTAAGAAGACTTTCACTTTGAGGGCAGTGAGTCGAGGATAAAAGATAGTTTTTGGGTTTTCGTGTGAAGAAATAAAATAAAGTAAGATCACTTTATTTTATTTTTAACCACCATGTTGAGGTTGGGTGGTTAAAACCTCCTCATGGGAGATGGAGGTGGGACCCCCACACCTTAACCTCCCTTGGGAGATTTTGGTAGTGGGGCCCACCCAAACTGAACCTCCCATGAGAGGATTAATGTGGTGGGGACCACTTGGGATTTTAACCCCTTAAAATCCCCATTAATGTGGAGAAACCTACAAGCTCCAATTAATATGGGGAGCCTCTTCAATTCCCCTTTATTTAATTTGTGCCACCTCTCATGAATTAATTAGGGGCGCTGAGTTAATTAATTAATTCTCTCTTTTGAAATTTAAATCCAACATTCTAAAATAAAAGAAAAACTATTATTTTTTGGGACATAAATCATGGGATGGCATTTTTCTGTTTTGGTAGAGCTTAGAAGGAGAGGGGTTGAGATAAAAGTTCTTCCAACGAAGAATGTCGGCATCAACCCTCTTCGACTTCCTCCCTCAGATCCTACCAATGTGGAGTGTCTTCCACAACTGACGCAGCCCGGAATTGGGAGTGTTGTGGAGGCTATACATATATACCCTTCATGTAGGATCCGTGGTGGATGATCCAGGAGCTTCCTTACACCTTTCAGCTATTTTCCCCCTTTTCAGTTGTACTTGTACTTTACAGTTGGGCTTGTATTTTTGACCCCTTTACTTTTCAGTACTCCTTTTGTATACAGTTTTACATAGTGTTTTGCTTCTAGCTTATACTCTATTGTGTGTGTTTATAATTTATAAAGGCAATTCCTTCCCAGTTTTAGGTATTCACGCATGTGGTTCTAGTCGCCAGCCCCTGGCCTATGGAAGGCGGGCTTGGGGTAGTCATGGCATGGGTCCTGAGGATGGGTTGTGACAATTTGGTATCATAGGGGTTGGTTATACTGTAGAACATAGGACTATGATCTTTATTTTCAGTAATGAAACAGTTTTTAGTGTACTGAGTGTGGTTTTCAGTCCAGGGAGTCTAGTGTTGGTGTGGCGGCTGACATATCCATACACCAGGACCCTGAATTCTATTTTCTGACTCAGTGCACAAAAACACTGATTGCGTGTATGTTTCAAGAGTTTTATTTGTGATATCTTTGAGTTAGCTCACCAAGAATAACTTATTGACCACGGAACACCTGTTCCTTTTTAGGATTCCTTTATGAAGACAGCCAGATAGGGCTGCTAGAGTTGTACATACGGATATCCCATTGAGCGACGATGCCTCTGTGCGGGGTCCTTTTCTAGCGGAGGCACCAGCAGTACCACTACCTATTGGGTCACCGATTCCACCATCACCAACAGTAGAGAGTGCATGCCTCTTGATCATGTTTCCTGAGTTCCTACAACAGAGGCCGACCAGGTTCAGGAGAGAGATTGACCCGCAGGCAGCTGAGGATTGGCTGGAGGCTGTGGTGAGAGTCTTCGGACTGGTAGGGACACCAGCAGACCTTATGGTGATTTTTGCAGTGAGTCTCCTTAAGGTAGCAGTATGAAGATGGTGTGTCCTGATTCTCCAGGTTCATGGAAAGGTGATACTACTCTAGGATGACTTCAAGAGCCTGTTTCGGGAGGAGTATGTCCCATCCACCCCACATAAGGTGCTGATACAGGAGCAACTGTATCTACAACAGGGTAGCATGATGGTGGAAAAGTACATAGAATGTTTACCGACCTCTCACGCTACTCCACCGATATGGTGTAGTACCCTTTGTTTAGGGACCAGACTTTTGAGAAGTGGCTCAAGCGAGAGATCAAAGCTTCGATGATCTCACTCAGCATCCCAACGCAGGCGGGGGTGTTAGAGAGGACCCACCTAGTGGAGAGTTTCCTTTCTAATAAGTCACCAAAAGCAAGTCTTATAACTATTTGACATGTAGCAGAGTCCTCTAAAGCAGGTAGTATACAAATATCGCAGAGGTCCAAGCGGACCAGGCCATACGGTGGACGACCTCAGGATACGGGTTTAGTTGTGTGAGGCACACGAGATAGATCCAGTCATGCCAGGAGTGGGCAATGTTACTCTTGCAGTGGACAGGTTCACATGGCTCGTGACTATCTGAACCGCTCTATTAATGATCAGAAGACAGTTGAGGGACCTCCCAGGTAGAGGCAGAGGTTCGATCAAGGTAGTTCGCAGGGAGCAGGCGGACGTGGCAGAGGAACTGGTCGTGCAACTAGAGGTTGATCACGTTTCGAGGTGTCACCACCACCACCACCAGGAGGTCGACCTCGACCATATGGAACAAGTGGAAAGGGGAGTGCGTAGCTTCAGGAAATTGAGTCTTACGACCCCAGCGCTTTAGAGATGATTTGAGGTACGATCTGTGTTTACTCCACCTTAGCTGCAGTTCTTAGAGACACAGGTTCCAGTCACTCTTTCATAGCCACTTCCCTCGTTCAGAGCTTAGAGATTCTGATGGAGCCATTGGCTCGATACTTACAGATAAAGACTTATATGGGACCAGTCTCGATGATTACACACTGGTTACGGTATTGTGAGATTAATATAGGAGGCGATAGCTTCGGATAGGATCTTCTCGTAGCGGTGTTGAGGCCTTACGACATCATCTTGGGTATGGACTGGTTATCAACAGTCCATGCTCAGATCGACTGTATTAGGTGCAATGTTTGGTGTGTCTGCATGGATGTGACCATGTTCACCTTCATTAGAGAGAAGGGAGACTTTTCAATGCAAGACAGACTTACACGGAGGAGGGTATAGCCGATCACCCATCAGTTGGCCTACTTTACCCTCAGAGTAGTAGATGCGGAGAGTTCGAGCTATCCTTTAGTGGTGGACCAGTACGCGGATGTTTTCCTTGATGACGTCTCAGGTGTAACTCCTTGTATAGAGGTGGACTTTTACATTGACATGTACCCTGAGATGACACAGATATCTATACCAGTGTATCGAATGGCTCCCGCAGAGCTTCGCGAGCTGCAGGTATTGCTAGAGGACTTCCAGGGAAAGGGGTTCATCTAGCCCCGTGTTTCTCCCTGGGCAGCCCTGATTCTGTTCTCCAAGAAGGAAGATGGGATCTTGAGGCTTTGTGTCGACTATCTTCATCTGAACCAGGTGATTGTGAAGAACAAGTATCTCCTCCTGAGGATTGATTAACTCTTTGATCAGCTGAAGGGAGCGTGATGGTTCTCGAAGATAGACCTCATAACAGGCTATCACCAGCTTAGATTTTGAGACGAGGATGTGATAAAATGGCCTTTAGATGTCGGTATGACCACTATGAGTTCTTGGTAATTCCATTTGGCGTAACCAATGCTCTAGAAATGTTCATGGGACTCATGAACAAGATCTTCCATCCATACCTCGATCGCTTTATCATATTCTTCATCGATGACATTCTGACCTACTCTACTACTGTGGAGGAGCATGCCTACCATTTGTGGGTAGTACTGGACACACTCTGAGGGAAATAGATTTATGGTATACTCTCGAAGTGCCAGTTTTTGATCTGAGAGGTTCACATTCTAGGACAGGTCATCTCGGAGGCTGGAGTTGGCGGGGATCCAGCGAAGATTGATGCGGTACTTGCTTGGGAGCCACCCATAATTATGACGGAGGTGCGAAGTTTCCTGGGTTTGGATAGATACTACTAAAGGTTTTTAACAGACTTCTCTAGAGTTGAACCACCACTATTATCCTTGAAGAAGAAGGGTAAACCCTTCATGTGGTCGGAGAGATGCCAGTAGAGCTTCCAAGAGCTGAGGCAGAGGCTGACTAGTGCCCCCATCTTGAGGATTCCAGAGAAAGGCGTAGGGTACATAGTTTACTGGTAGACATTAGGGACCACACTCGGGTGTGTCCTGATGTAGGAGCGAGCAGTGGTCACGTATGGTTCTCGACAACTAAGAAAACATGAGCAGAACTACGCTACCCATGACCTAGAGTTAGCAGCAGTGGTCTTCGCCTTGAAGATGTGGCAACACTATCTGATGGGAAAACGTTTTACCGTGTACTCTGATCACAAGAGTCTCAATTATATCTTCTCTTATAAGGAAAATAATCTGAGATAGTGGCGATGCCTTGCATTCTATAATGAACATGACTTTGAGATAGTCTATACTACTGGGAAGGGGAACGTTGTGGAAGATGCACTCAGCAGGAGATCTAGTATATAGCTACTAGGCGAGGCGATAGAGAAGCTGACTGCCTTACAGATATTCTTTGTTGATAGAGTTGGAGAAGCCTTTCTATAGCCTCTTACAGTCACTCACCCACTTCTTCAGTGAGTTAGGGAGGCACAGCATTGAGACGCTGACTGCGAGACGCGACGTGCTCAGATATCCACAGGGTAGACACCTGATGGATTTTCTGAAGGTGGGGATCATGTCATCCTCTTCAGAGGACTTAATATGGTGCTAGTGTCACTTCAAAAAGATGGGTTGAGGGAGTTCCACACATCCCCTTTATTGTTACATCTAGGAGTGGTGAAGATGTACCAGGCCCTTTGATGATAGCAATGGTGCCCAAGTATGAAGAAGGCAGTAGCAGAGTTTATCTCTCAGTGCCTCACTTGTCAGCAAGTGAATGAAGAGAACCAGGTACCAACATTCTTAATTAAAACTTTAGAGGTCCATGAGTGGAAGTGGGATGGGATAACCATGGACTTCGTGATGGGTCTTCCACGTACATCCAAAGGTCATGACTCGATTTGGGTGATCGTCGACCGACACACCACGTTGGACCACATCCAACCGATCAGAGAGTAGGATTTAGTAGAGATCTTCGGACACCTCTATGTGTGGGAGATTGTGCAGATACGTGGAGTGACTTCTACTTTTTTCTCTGATCATGACACACGATTTACGTCCCGGATATGGAAGGAGATGCATGAGGATTTCAAGACACAGCTTCATCAGAGCACCGCCTTCCAACCTCAAAAGGATGGCTAGACTGAGAGGACCATTCAAAATATTGAGGCCGTGCTCTGTTCTTGTGTTATTATCTTTGGTCACCGCGGGGAGGAAAACTTACCTTTGGTGTATTTTTCATACAACAATAGCTATCACTCCACCATAGGAATGACACCTTTTGAGGCATTATATGGGCAAACTTTTAGATCACCCTTGTGTTGGACTGACCCAGGGGAGTTAGCACTGGTGGGACCAGAGATGGTGTGAGCTTCCATGGAGAAGGATCAGATCATCCAGAAGTGGATGACAACTGCACAGAGTATGCAGAAGTCATATGCTAACAGGAGACAGAGACCTCTGGAATTCAAGGATGGAGACCACATCTTTCTATGAGTCTCACCTTGACGAGGTATACAGAGATTTGGCCGAGGTGGAAAGTTATCTCCATGATTCATTGGACCTTTCTAGGTCCTTAGTAGAGTAGGAAAGGTTTCTTACTACCTGACTCTTGCACCTCAGTTGCAATGGGTGTACGACTTCTTCCACGTATCTTAGCTGAGGAGATATGTGCACGAACCTTCTCTTATCATCTCCCATGGAGAGATGGACATCGATGATGGGGAATATTTCATAGTGGTACTAGTGGAGACTGAGGATCGACGGGATTGGGTCCTATATGGATAGTCAATACCTCTGGGGCGTGTTCGCTAGTAGAACGGGAACCTCCAGGAGAGCACATGGGGTTGGGAGGCTCAGATGCATTCTCAGTACTCCCATTTGTTCTCTTAGTTCGAGTTGTTGCTTACGGGGACCTAAATCCATGAGGTTGGGAGATTTTAAAGACACAAAATTTCCGTGGAATGTTTTTTCTTAATTACACTATAATTTTACGAGTCCGTGAAAGTTTAACATGCTTGATTCTGAGGCCCGGTGTGCCCAGAATCAATTTTTGAAGTTTTGTTCGTGTACGATCATTAAACGTATGAGCGGGTTTTTATAACTTTTGAACCGGTGCTTGGAATTGAAATCTGAGAGCATCGTTGAGCTCGCAACACTGATATTCACTTAAGAAGACTTTCACTTCGATAGTAGTGAGTGGAGGATAAAAGATAGTTTTTGGGTTTTCAATTGAAGTAATAGAATAAAGTAAGCTCACTTTATTTTATTTTTAACCACCATTTGGAGGTTGGGTGGTTAAAACCTCCTCATGGGAGTTGGAGGTAGGATAACCACACCTTAACCTCCCTTGGGAGATTATGGTGGTGGGGCCCACCCAAACTCAACGTCCCATGAGAGGGTTAATGTGGTGGGGACCACCCGGGCTCTTAACCCCTTAAATTCCCCATTAATGTGGAGAAACCCAGAAGATCCAATTAATATGGGGGAGCCTCTTCATCTCCGCATTATTCAATTTGTGCCACCTCTCAAGCATTAATTAGAGGAATTGAGTTAATTAATTAATTCTCTCTTTTGAATTTTAAATCCAACGTTCTAAAATAATAGACAAACTATTATTTTGTTGGACAAAATTCTTGGGTTGGCATTTTACTATTTTGGTGGAGCATGGGGAGAGAGGAGCTTGAGGGAAAAGTTTTTCCAATGAAGAACGCCGGCGACAACCCACTTCGAATTCCCCCTTCGGATCCTACCAATGTGGAGTGTCTTCCACAGCCGATGCAGCCTAGGATTGGGAGTGCGTGACGATTGTGACAAGCGGAGAAATCCTTCATAACCTTTCCGTGACACTGTCAACAAATGACAAATGACAATCAAACGGTAGGGGGTTTATTACTTGATGGTGTTATACCTTTTCTTATCTTTTTCATCGGATTGAAAGGGTTTGTGGCAGATGAGTTAATGATCAACTTCTTATCATGTTGAGCCAATTGATACCTCCCTAAACCCGGAGGGTGCAGGCCAACCTAACATAGCCCGACATCCTCCATCATTTTTTCTTCTTAGGGCGTTCTTCGGCATGGAGATGTAACAACAACGAGGATACAGAGACGAAAATGACAAAGGCTGTGCTACTCGCAGCCTCCATGAACCTTACCACCCCTGTGACATCCCACACCACATCTAGCCTTTGCCCACACCTTGCAAGCCTACCCGCGCACTACCTGTGCGCCCCACCAGCCTACCCGCGAATTGCCCGCCAGCCAATTGGCAAGCCCGCGCTCCCTCACGGACTTCCCGCTTGCAGCCCACTCCCAGCCGGCCTAACTGTACCCTGCCTGGCATCCAGTGGCCTGCCCGTGCACTGCCCGTGCACCCCGCCGTCCTGCCCGTGCCCTGCGTGGCCTGCCTGTGCCCTGCCCGATGCCTCGCACGACCTGATCGCATTCCGGCACCTAGTAGAACCGGCCAAGCTGTGCTGGCCACCTGAGCTGGCCTCTGACGTCCTTCGCGGCATCACTGGCCGAAAAGTCTTGGCTTCTAGGCCGAGCCACCGGAGCCGCACCCCACGTGGTGCTGGCCGAACCGGCCTTCACCTATAGGCAGAGCCGCCTACGCGGTGACCTTCGGGCTGAACCGAACCTACAGTCCGCCAGGCCGGGCCCAATGGACTGGGACGAACCCAGCGGGCCGACCGTGTTGACCAAGACCAGGTCAGCCCAGTCTAGGTTGGGCCGAGTCGGTCCGACCGGGTCGGACTGGGCCTAGGCCCATTACTGACCCATTACTTTCTTTGGCCATCACTTTGGCACCAAACGTCTGTTTGACGAACCGTCATCAGCGTTGGTATTCTTAGAACTCGAAGGTACTTTTGAGAATTCCCCAGTTGAGTTTAGGGTATGTTTGAGATATTGTCAGGATGTATCATACCTAAATCCAACCGGACCCCTAGGACTAAAAGGCTAATTACACACAGTCTGGGCATCCGATTGTCGCACCATCTATTTTTTTGAGACCCCTATGATGATAAGGAACTTTGGGATACATCAAATTGGGACAATGTGGCATTTAATGTATCAAAACATGGCTTGAAGAGAAGACCCTCCTAGAATCAAGCATACTTGAATGAAACCCTGTTGCTCACTGCGTACTGATGACTGTTCCTGGATCATGTGCTGGTCTGACAGTTCTAACTTCTGTTCCTGGATCATGTGTTGGTCCTATAGAAACGATCGTCCTGGATCATGTGTGGGCCCGACAACTCTTTCAACTATTCCTGGGTCTTGTGTTTGTTCGACAGAATAGCTGGTCCTAGATCATGTGTGGGTCTGACAGCTCCATCTACTGTTCCTGGATCCTGTGTGGGTCTGACAATTCTAACTGTTAGTCCTGAATCCTGTGTGGGTCTGAAAGCATAGATGATTTAGGGGCTACATCTGATCATATCGATCTCTCTACATAAGTTGTATACTTATGTGAGCAGAGTCAGTAACATTTTAGTTTTCCTCGTGATTGAGATAGATTACTTGATAATATTGGAATATGTATGGGCATATACCTATGGGGGGTTTTTGTTGATTTCATACTTTTTGGTTTATCCTTGTTGGGTTTTGTGAGACCTTGAGGGTCTCGGGTACCCTACTGAGTATCATTATACTCACCCCTACCCAGGCTACGCCCGCACCTCATTTGGTTGGATGCAGACGACGGACAATGCTGACTAAGGTTGAGTGTACGAGGACTGGATGGTACGCAGAGGTTGACCACATGATGTGACGGTAAATGGAGGAGACAGACGAACATGGAGTGCTGTGGAGAATATTTGTACCTACCGTTCAGGTAGGATCTGTGAAGGATGATCCAGGAGCTACCTTATACCTTTCATCTTTTTTTCCCTTTTCAGTTGTACTTGTACTTCATAGTCGGGCTTGTATATCCGACCCATTTAATTTTCAGTACTCCTTTTGTATACAATTTTAGTTAGTGTTTTGCTTCAATATTATACTCTGTTGTGTGTGTTTATAATTTATAAAGCCAATGCCTTCCCAGTTTTCGGGATTTATGCCTTTGGTTCTAGTCTGATGCCCTTGGCCTGTGGAAGTTAGTCTTGGGGTAGTCATGGCATGGGTCCTGAGGATGGGTCGTGATGCATTGACTAGAATGGACAACCGAATTATGAATAAGATGAGAGTTTAAAGGGATCATGTGTTCATGGATCTAGTAAATATGGATATAGAAATTATCAAGGAAGGGAACACAACACTACTTTTTTAAATGGTTGCCAAGGATTCTTTACTAGAAATGATAAAAAGTTCTCAGGATGATGAGGAGAAGTTTAAAAAAAAATTGAAGCTGTAATTGATTTGCTGTTGATTAACTTCATATATGAAGGTGGAATATTGAAATTCGGAAATAGGCTTTGTGTTCCCTCTATTCCTGAGATAAATACGGAACTATTGGATGATTTTAACAGCTCTAATTTTTCTATACACCATGGTAGCATAAATATGTATAGATATCTAAAGGAACATTTTTGGTGGGAAACAGGAAGAGAGAGATTGCAGATTATGTGTCGAGATGTTTGATTTGTCAACAGGTGAAAGCTGGAAGACAACATCTTAGAGGAGTTTGGAAACCCATTACTATTCCTATATGGAAATGGGATGATGTTATGATGGATTTAGTCATGGGGCTACCAAAGACTCTAATAAATAATGATGCGATATGGGTCATTGTTGATCGTTTTACAAAATCATCACATTTTCTTGCTATAAGAGAAGATTTAACACTTGAACGTTTAGTAAGACTATATATTTATGAACTTTTTAGGATTCATGGTGTACCCTTATCAATTGTTTCTGACCGTGATCCCCATTATACATCACAATTTTGGAAAATTATTTAGAATTCCCTATATACTAATCTTTGTTTGAGCACTGCCTACCTCCCACAAACTGATGGAAAATCATAATAGACTATTAAAACATTGGAAGGTGTTGTGTCTTGTTCACATGACATTCAAGGTATGTGGAATCAGTATTTACCTCTCATAGAATTTTCGTATAACAATAACTTCCATTCAAGTATTTAGATGAACTATATCAAGCGTTATATGGAAAGAGATGTCATACACCAACTTTTTGTGATGATGTTGGTGAAAGAAAGCTCTTAAGCCCAAATGTTTTTGAGGAAACCAATGAAGAGGTGAAGATTATCCAAACCCATATCAAAACAACTCAAAATAGGAAAAAGATATATGTTGATAACCTAAGGAAGGATTTGTAATTTCATGAAAGAGATCATGTTTTCTAAATGGTATCTCCATGGAAGGGTATTATACGATTCAGTATGAAGGGAAAATAAAGTCTCAGGTACATTAGACCTTTTGAAATTATGGATCGAATGGGAGCCATAGATTAGAATTTGGAAATGCTGTCAAGTCTCTCCAAAGTTTAAAATGTGTTCCACATATCAATATTAATGAAATACATGTCATACCCAACACATGTACTCACCTCTAAAGAAATAGAACTTGGGCCTGATCTGTCTTATTGTGAAGAGCCTATCAAGATTCATGATACTAGAGAACAAGTATTTAGAAACCAGACGAATCATCTGGTAGAGGTTCTTTGGAGGAACCATAAGATGGAAGTGGAAACATGGGATCTTGAGGAGCTTATTTTGAAGACATAACCGAATCTTTTCAGGTATCATTTTCTGAATTTCATGGATGAAATTTTTGTAAGGAGGGGAGAATGTAACGACCCAATATTTTTCAATGGATACTCCTTTCTTATAAATATGTCATAATCACATGAAATCACAACATAATTAACTACTAATTTCTGTGACCTTTAAACAAATTTTTGTCATTTCTGTGATATGAATTTCAAAAATCCAAGATACACGGTTGTGATTAGTATATTATTTTGAGTCCGATAAGAAAAACATAATTTTTTGTGAATAGTAACCTACCCGTAAGAATATTAACGTACCCTTATGAATAGTTATATACTCTAATGAATATTAAAATTACCTATGATATTATTTAAATAATATTCATGTGGAAGTACTATATACCTATGTTTTGGAATAAGTAAATAAATGTTTAAAACTGTTTTTTACAATAAATTATGTTTTTAATTAAATATTAAATTAATCATATTTTGAAAATTATTTTTGAAAAATGTAATTCCTTTTTTGATTCTACACATATAAATATGGTTTTGGTGAATTTTTTAAAAAACATGAAATTTTGATGAATAGTAAAATACGATAATTCACAATAAATGATACAACCTGAATTTTTGCATCATTCATGAGTCATGGATGATGTAAATGGCCATTGGTTTAAACTCACATTAATTTATTACAACTATTGGTCTTGTAATAATCACTATTTCTGGTCTTGAGGGAAATTAATAAACTAAAGATTAAAAAATTATGAAAACCCACCTCTCCTCCACTATAAACCTCCTATCACTCCCTCTTCTCTTAAATCATATATGACTTGAATCTCCTCAATTATGTACCCAAATAACCTTACCTAGTCACTCCCCACGTCCAAAAAGCCATTAGTCTTTCCAAAATACCAAAACCCCTTCCCTTAATGAGGTTCTCAAGGAGTTTATTTTAAGAGGTAAAGCACCCTTCTTTTTCATTTAGTTTCATTTCAATTTAACTTATTTTGTTCTCCTCTCTCCACCTCCTCTATCCAAATGACCATGATAAATATAGTATCATCTATATTCTGGAATTATATCTTGTTAATTGAAGAACCATCATCAATATTATTGCTCTATCCCTTTTATTTTATAAATGAAATCAACGTCCATGAAGTTTAAATTTCTAACCTTTGTGGACAAAAAATGTTTCGTTATTCAATTTCTCCTTCATTAATGGTCATAAAACTATTTTTATGGTTGAAACAAACTATAATATATGTATTATAACCTAATTAATATTCATTAACCAGTATACATACATATTATTAAATCATATGACCCAACTAGTTCCTTATAATCAAAATGTCGTTAAATAATCTAAGTGAATGTCATTAATATTTCATCTAATTATTCATCCTCTTTCCATGTAACCAAATGATATATATGACCATTAAAAATTCTATATGTTATAAAATAATAAGTAATTTTAATTTTGGATATTTACATCCATTCCACATGAACTCCATTACTTAATAACAAGTAAACCTATTATGAAAATCATGAAAATGAACACTCTGTAATGATGGAATTCAATATTATAACTTATCAATAAGGACTTAAATGAACCAAACAGAATTATGATAAAAAATACATGTCAAACATTTTCTTCAATGACTAATTAATTACTATAATTTCATATTCTGGGACCTTAAGTTCAAGAGTGGAACACATTTGGACCTAAGGTAAGGGTTTTCCACATGGACCTCAATTTTCATTTAGGTTACTTTTATTGTCTAATTACCTCAATGAAATTATTATGTATTATTATTTACTCATCATAAATTATTTATGAGTGTTATATATTTTTTTAAAAACCATATCCCTTCTTTATTTTATGGGGAGTTACATGTTTCTAAAGGAACATTCAAAATTATTTCTGAAATACAAGCCCGATTCAAGGGAATTTCTCAAATTCTTACCTATTTTCAAGGGAACACTATAATATGTTTTTAGAAACCATTATCTTTCTAAAATCACTAATTTTTTTTATGAAAATACTATCCTTCTTCAGTTAAGGTTTTATAAAAATACTTTTCCAAAATAACTATTCTTTTCAAAATAAAACAGTATTTTTATCAAGAATTACTCAATGATTTTATAAAAGTATTTTTGTCTGTTTCAGCACTCTTGCTGATTATTATTTATTATTGCTATTAAAATTTCATTATATAATCTAAAGATTTTAATTGTATGGTTTTGTACTATTTTTATTGTGGATGTGATATCCTAAAACTATTCATCAATTTAATCTGAATGATTAGTGTTTAAGCTCAATGTTCGGGGAATGTTATTTACATTTTATATGATAGTTTCAACGTGAATGTATTTGTTATTTATGTTTACACCCACTCATATGAGGAATGAATTGGACTTATTATGTGATGGATGAGTCTCTCTATATCCCCTCGATGCTTCAGTAGGTCACATGAGAAAAATAGACGTAGACTTGGTCGAGTCCTTACGCCAATTTGAGATATGGTTTTGTCCGGGACCTTAATCATTTTTAGACGTCTTTGTTGAGGCCTTGAAAATATGTTTCATAATGTCTGGCATATGAAATACCCTCATTTTGAAGCTAGTAATTGAAAGTTCATGTGTTTATTTTATTAGTATAACACCCATGATTTTTTTGCCATTATTTACTTAGCTTATATTCCTTCCAAAATGCATTCATGTTTATTATTTATAAAGGCATTTGTTTTCAACTATTATCCATTATTAATTTTTATGATTATGTTATCTTCCTCTATATTTCATACTCTTACTGAGCGTTTGAGATCACCCCTTTTTTATTTTTTATCTTTCCTAATATATGAAGAAGTTAGGTATGAGTTACTTGTAGGATCAATCTAAGCATCATGGATGTTTCTAATGGATTAATTTGCATTTTTTCCTTTTAAGATGTAATGTTGAAATTATAAATAACTTTTTTCCAAAATATACTAAACTAATTGGTACTTTGGGATGAAAATTACATTTTATATTAAAATGTAATTAAATAAGGAACCGGTTTCAAGCAACTGTGGTTGGGTCATGACACTATATGTTTCTATTACCTTATAGGTACAATGAAATCCATGATATGTTCCACATTTAAATGATTTTCTAATGTTATACCAACCCATATCATACTTCTTATCCTAAAGAAGATGATTTAGATAATGATCCTTCATTAGAGGAGTATCATATATATATATCATTGATCGGATCACAAAGCCTCTCTTAGGCCAGTCTATCACTTCAGTAGGGGTGATATGGGAGCATGACCAGATTCAGGATGAGACTTGGGAGTGGGAGGCCTAAGTACAAGCTCTATGGATGGAATTGTTCTCAAATGAAATTTTTACACCCATGGAAGTTGAACTTGGGGATGATTTCCTTTCGGGGGAAGAATAAAACATCATGAATTTTGTATTAGGTATAAATAATTTTAAATTTGGTCTAACTATTTTATTTGTACCTAATAAGAATGATTTATAATTTCATAATCTTTTTAAGGGTTTTTTGGGTTTGTTCAGAGCTCGGAACTGACCTTTTTTAGAGAAAAACCTGGAAACATGGTTAGGAGAAACCATGTGGAGAAGGCCACATAGTTACCCATAACGGTTCTGGAATTGATAGTGTATACCACAAAGCTATACTATTTGATGAAACTATGCATAGTGGGAAGTACTCTCATGCGGAATAAAATGACCCATACTTTACATACATTGTTATTATATCATAATTGAAGCATACTTGTTACAACATATAACAAAACCACAATTGGACCGTATTGGTATATTGTCTTTAGAAATTGGGAAATAAAAACAATTGGTTCATAAAGCATCTACATTGTCTCCCATTTATTTCATCATATCTAGAATTCCTTTTTAGAATATCCTACGTAATACCCTTCTTCATGACCTTGGGAAAAGAAAACATACAAAAGGGTGAACTCAAATGCTCAGTAAGTGTAAACAAAAGAAATATCAATCACATCATATTCATAAGAACATAACATTTTGGAAATCATAACCTGTGAAACAGATCATAATTTCATAACATGCGATAAATCATAGTAGTAAAATTTAATCCCAATAATCATAAATTAAAACATGAAACTTTGTGGCATACACACATAATCATAGATAATCATTTCTTAGTAGTCAAGACTCATTGCCAAGACTATCTTAGCGGACAAAGTCTATTTCTGAATTGAGTTCACTCCTCGTATCATTCATGTTTCATTGAACTGGATTAACCTGTCGTTCCAGCCATGTCTATCTCATGAGATATAAATCTTTATCCAATTCATTGGAGGGATATATAGGTCCCAACCGTCTCATAATGATACCATTCTTATGTGTACCACAAAATCATAAATCATACATCATAGCATAACCCATGTAATAAAAATGGGATTCTTAAATATCATGCCATCATAACATAATCTGTATAAGAAAAAAGAACATAATAATAATAATTCAATCAGAAAATAATCAAATCAATGTAAAAATAGGGATATAAACAGAACCCAATATTATCTTAGATGGAAAATAATTTTGATAAAATGCTTGAACTCCATTCTTTAGGAAAATATCCTTTCTACTTCAAAAACATTTTTCCTTTATTAAAATGTCATATAATTTTGAACTAAAATAAGTTGATTAAAAATAAACTTGAAAACTTGTAAAGGAAGATTCATGGAAATAATTTTCTAAAATTCCATTCAGGCCTTATAAGTTAAAAAAACATTCTTCTCATACTTTGGCTGGAAAAGTCAAAAAGTACCTCGTACTAAGAACGACAAAAGATTCCTTTCATATCTTTTACTAAAAACTCACCAATGGGTAAAATTGGATTTAAAAAATTGTAGGTGGATGGAAATAAAATTACATATTGAGGAAAAATTGATGTGGATGATAAATATGCCCTAGTAAATTCTGAAGTGTAAACAATCTCGGATAAAAATGATATTGTGAGATTTTCCCTTACCATTGGACCGATTTGCTTCGTACGTGTCCAAAACTCCTGTATAATGATTTAAATAATGTTATTTACTTATTCCAGAATCATACTCATTGTTATGATATCATATATGGTCATATTCTTAGTTTCTTATTAGTAATATTTCATTGCTACTTGTTATTTGGGTGTTTATTGCTTTTTGTTCCTATGAGGGTATTCTCGAATAAATTCTTATTCTTATTTTTAGGTAATAGATACTCATTTAGAGAATGGTATTAGTGTAATATATATCATATTTATTCATTAAATTCATTTATATAGTCCTTATGAATTGAATATCATGTAGAACGAGTCGCATCACTTCATGGAGACGGTAGGATGTATGTACGCATGAGCAATGATATCATTCCCATGATCGTGGAATTGTATTTATGTGTATGTATACTATTTAAGAATCAAAATCACTATAAAATAATCATATATAGTTATTATTTACACCATTATACCCATCCACATAAGGTGGTGGTAGAAAACAGATTACACCCCAACGTGGAGATGGTATTCCGTACGTACATACGCGCAGTGATTTCATTTTCCGTATGATGGATAAAAGGTGAAATAGGGTTGTTTCATATTTATAATAACATATCAGTATATTAGTGATACTGTTGTTATTAATTTATAATGAAACAACTAAATAAGAGGAATTAGAAAAAGAAATAAAATTGAAAGAATCAGTAACGAATATTAGCTCTTCTTCGACAAGACTCTTTGAAACCTCCACATAGGACACTAATGTTTGTCTATGAAGAATACCATGACCTCTATAATATTAATAGGTAAGTGGAGAAGAGAAATTGGTAGGTTTTGGCTGAGCATGAAGGCTCAATGTGGTGTGAGGAAGAGAGGGAGTAGGTGCCCTTTTATAACGGAGGAGAGGGGCACCTTAGAAAAAACATAAACTATTATTTTATTATAAAGTCATATTAAGTTTTTAATAGATCCAAACTGATTTATTTCGAATCTAATGTGGTTATGGTTCTAAATAGTCCCAACCAATAGATTTTAGAAGTGTTTAGATTACTATTTTAACCTTATCATTTAGGCTTAACTCTATGTTAAATAATTTACATTTTATAGTGTCTTCTTGTTTTCTTACACTGTAAGGATAATAAACTTACTATTAAATTCCATACGAACCAAAAGTGGTTAATTATTAATATATATAACCTTATCTAAGACATTTTTACAAACCATTGATTTTTAGGAATAAAATAACAATTAATAATATAATATTTGTTTTAAAATCTATTTTATGTCAATTTTGACACTATTTGGTAATTGGTTTTTGTAAAAATCACAACATCATGATTAGTTCAAAAAGATATAATTCATTCAATAATAACATGTCATATTATCCTTAAAAAATAGTGAAATTTGTAAAAAGTCTCAAATTAAATTTATTTGGGTATTTATAACATCAATTATGTTAATATTTCATTAATAAGGTAATTACATCATCATCATTGTGTCATAAATAAATTAACTTATATAATGTCTAAAAATTACAAATAAAATACCATTATGTAGGAAATTATTTTATCTTTTTAATGAACAATTATAGTCGAATTTACCTTTTTTATAACCCTATATTAAAAATGTTTTAGTTATTACAATTTGATTTTAACTATTTTAACTCTTCTTTATATAAAATAACATTAAATGTCCTAATCTAATCCAAGTAGACCTAAATGGTCATATTTTATTTCTATGGTTTTTTGAATTAAACTTATAAAATAGAATTAGGACATGTCTTATGGTTATAATAATATCATTTTTTCCCTTAATTACCCTATTTACTTTTAATCGTGGTAAAAAAAGTAAAAAGTTACTATTCACCAAAAATTATTTTTTATCTTATTGAACCACATTTTACTACTTGATATTAACCGTGTCTCTCAGAGTTTTTAAATTCCACTCACAGAAGCGTAAAAATTAAGTTTTATGTAAATTTTCAAACTCTCCTAGAAGGTGGGTAAAAAGACGGCGAAAAGTTCAAAAAAAATTTTATATATCTAAAATTATTATAAAATGAATCCAATGAATTAATTTGAACTTATATAGGTATTATGTATAAATCTTGACCTAAAATATATTTAAATAAAATAAATTATTATTTAAATAAAAAGTCAGTTTTTAAATAGTAACCCATTGTTTTCACTATTCATCAAAAATTGAATGTTTTCAGAAAAATACCAAAAATTCACATTAAGATAATTTCGATATTCTGAATCCAAAAATGAAGTCCATTTTGAAAGATAAAATTTATAAAATTTCAAAAAGTGGGTATTTCTATTCATAATGACTAGTTTTAATAATATTTTAATAGCATATCATTGTTTAGTGAAACTCAGTTTTGCGTACAATACAAGATATCAAGGAAGGTTGCAATTGCGTGTAAAGAAAGCCAAGCTTGTTTTGTGTGTAGTGAAATATTCCATTGATGATGTATTTAACATAAAGAAAAAAATATTTCTCATAAAAATCTCAAGTGTTACATTCTTCCCCCCTTAAAATAAATTTCTCCCTCGAAATTCGTCACTTTGTAACAAACAGACGAGGATACCTTTCCCTCATCATATCCTCAAGGTCACATGTAGCTTCTTCTAATTGGTGGTTCCTCTATAAAACATTCACCAAGTGAGTTGTCTTGTTCCATAGGACTTTTTCGCTATGATCCAGAATCTCTATCTGTTGTTCTTCATAAGAAAGATCTTGCTCCAGCGGTACAACTTCTGAGCTGAGTACATGTGATGGATCGGGTATGTACCTTATTAGAAGAGATACATGGAACACATCATGAACTTGAGAGAGATTTGGTGGAAGCTCCAATCTGTAAGCTACTTTCCCAACAAGATCCAGTATTTCGAAAGGACCAATATACCTAGGGCTCAGCTTCCCCTTATTTACAAATCTCATTACTCTCTTCCAAGGAGATATTCGTAGGAACAATTTATCACCCACATCAAACTCTAGGACTTTTCTTCAGTTATTGGAATGACTTTTTTGTCGACTCTGAGCTGCTCTTATGTGTTGTTGAATAGATCTAACCTTTTCTGCCATCTTGCCATAATGATTAGTTCCTAATAGCTTTCATTCCCCAACATCATCCCAGCAAGTTGGAGTCCTGCATTTCTTTCTATAGAGAGCTTAATAAGGAGCCATATGAATACTAGAGTGAAATCTATTATTATATGAAAATTCCACCAAATGTAAGTGTTGATCCCAACCACCTTTGAAATACATAGAGAAAGATCTTAACATATCTTCTATAGTTTGAATTTTCCTCTCAGAATGACCGTCTATCTGAGGATGATAAGCAGTGCTGAAACTCAACTCTACATATAGAGTATGCTGAAGACTTCGCCAAAGGTTTTAGGTAAACCTTGGATCCTGATCAGATATAATGGAACATGGTACTCCATGCAATCTTACCACTTCATTCACCTATACCCTGGTAAGATGATCCATAGAGAAATCCTCTCTAATAGAAATGAAGTGTGCCAACTTTTTAAGACGATCAACTATAACCCAGATATCATTATTTCCTTTGGATGTTTTAGGAAGTCTGGTGATAAAGTCCATAGTGATGTTTTCCCATTGCCATTCGGGTATGGGTAATGGTTGTAACATCCCCTTAGACTTCCGTCTCTTAGCTTTAACTTGCAGACAAACCATGCATCGAGAGACATATTCAGCAACATCTCTTTTCATGCCATCCCACCAGAAGTACTCTTTCAGGTCCCTATACATCTTTGTGATTCCAGGGTGAATAGAGAATGATGAACTATGAGCCTCATCCAATATCTCCTTCTTTAATTCTGGGATGGGAGGAACACAATCCCAATTCCTGAACCTTTTTATCCCAACATAATCAAGGTTGAATTCAGGAACATTTGTCACCTTCTTTTATAACTCTATATCTTCTTTCTATTCCTCTTTAAACTTCACATGTATAGATGGTTGAACATTCATTTGAGAAAGATAAGATTTTCCCCATTCATTATAATCCCAAGATCCATCCTTTGTAAATCCATACATATTGGATCTTTTGTGATCCTCATCATGTATAAGCTAGCATGGTCTTGTCGACTTAATGCTTCTGCCACCTTGTTTTCTTTCCCATGGTGGTAATAAATTGAGGAGTCGTAATCCTTAATCAGCTCCAACCATCTTTTTGGGCGCATATTTATCTCCTTTTGTGTTAAAATATACTTTAAACTTTTATGATTAGTATAAATATCACAACTTTCACCTTAAAGATAATGCCTCCAAATCTTTAATGAAATGATTACCATAGCTAACTCCAAATCACAAGTTTGGTAATTTTTCTCATGTATTTTCAACTGTCATGAGGCATAAGCTATCACCATATCATTTTGCATGAAAGCACACTGCAATACCTTCTTGGATGCATCACCATAGATCACAAAACTTTCTCCACTACAAGGAAGTGTGAGCACAGGTGCACTAGATAATCTTCTTTTTAACTCCTTGAAATTCTCTTCACACACCTCTGTCCAAACGAACGTAACTCCTTTTCGAGTCAACCTGGTGAGTGGATTAGATAATTGTGAAAAACCATTCACAAAACGTCGATAATATCCAGCCAAACCAAGAAAACTTCAGATCTCAATTACTGTTGTTGGTCTCGACCATCTTTTGATAACCTCTGTTTTTGTTGGATCCATAGATATCCCATATTTTGAGATTACATGACCCAAAAATGAAACTTTTTGAGGCCAAAATTCACACTTGGTAAATACGGCATAAATCTCCTTTATCAGGGTCATTAATATAATTCTCAAGTGATATTTATGTTCTTCCTTTCTCTTTGAATAAACAAGAATTACTTATATAAATACTACCACAAACAGATCATGATAGTCTCTAAAGACTCTATTCATTAGATCCATGAAGATAGCAGTGTCATTAGAAATTCCAAATGGAATCACTATAAATTCATAGTATCCATATCTTGTACGGAAAGTCATCTTTTCTATATCCTCCCATTTGAACCTTAATTGATGATAACCTGAATGAAGATCAATCTTGGAAAAGTATTGTGCTCCACGTAGTTGGTCAAATAAGTCATCAATGTGCGGGAGATAATATTTGTTCGTGATCGTGATCATGTTAAGTTATCGATAATCAATAGAGAGTCTCATTGATCCATCTTTCTTCTTAAAAAACAGAACAGGTTCTCTCCAAGGTGACGCACATGGACATATGAATCCCTTATCAAGATTCTCTTGGATTTTTTCTTCAATTCCTACAACTCAATTGGGGCTATTCTGTAAGGTGTCTTTGAAATAGGTAAAGCACCTGGTACGAGTTCTATTGAAAACTCAACTTCACGATTTGGTGGAAGACCCGACAATTCATCTGGAAAGACATCATCATGCTCCCATAAAATGGGAATATTCTTAATTGTGAGTTTCTCGCCAACCATTTGAGATAAATAACCTTCATTTAGTGGGATCTAGACCCATAAGACGGAAGAAATTTCCACTGGAAGGTTATGTTCATCCTTGCATCGATAGACGATCATAGATTGATCTGGAATATGAAATGTGACTTATCTTCTTTGGTAATTGATATGAGATCCATATAAAGAAAACCAATCCATGAAAAGAATCACATCAAATTACACAATAGGAAGGATCACAAGATTTGAAGGAATCACTTTCCCACAAACTTCAATCAGAGAAGAATTATAAACTTTTGATGTGACTGTTGTGCCATTGGGGGTTGTCACAGCTAACTCAACATCTAATTGTTGAGTTAATAATGTGATAACCTTTGAAAATTCATCAGAAATAATAGAGTTGGTGGATCCAGAATCAAATAAAACATTTTCTACTTTAGAGTGGATGGTAAGTGTACCTTTCACCACTTCATTATCGTACTCCACATCGCCGATAAAAATTGCATGTGGCTTTCCTTTGTCCTTAGCCTTAAAAGATTTTTGATGTTTATCATCATCATCAACCCTTGGATTAGGGCATTGATTAGCATAATTCCCCATTTCCTTACACTTGTATCATTGAAGTGTAGGAGGTGCACTCTCTGTAGCCTTTTCTTTGTTTGCATCACTATAAATCTTCTTCCCATAATTGCGGCATTCAGATTCCTGATGACCTTCCTTTACAAATTTGAAACATTTACTTGTCCCTTTAAGACAGCTCCCTCCATGTTTATTTCCACACTTCAAGAATAATGGAAAGATCATCTCCTTTTCAGTATGGTCTTTAGATTTCCCTTTGAATACCATTTTCCTCTTCTTATCAAACTCATATGACTGATGGGTTACTCCAATCTCCATCTCATCCTTGAGATCACATCGAACGATTTCCTCATAGCTATTGATGTCCCTTAAGGCTAACGCCCTTCGAATACTTGGTTTTAAACCACTAAAGAATAGACCGATCTTACTCTCAGGTTGGATAATAATCCCAGAAGCGTATTGTGAAAGTCTTGTAAAATTTTCTTCGTAGGTACCAACAAATTCATCATCCTTTTGCTTATGTTCAAGAAACTCCTTCTCCATCATTGTTCGAAGAATACGAGGGATGTAATTATTGAAAAATAAGTTCTTGAACTCTTCCCATTCCATGGTCTCAATTTCATCTCTTGGCCTCATATTCTTGATAAGATTCCACCATTGATGAGCTTCACCTTCCAAACCATATACTGCAATGATGACTTTATCTTGTTCAGATCATTGAAGAACTGAAAATATATTTTTAGTGGTACTGATCCATCGTTCAGCCACTAATGGACCAGTAGACCCACTAAATGAAGGTGGACACTGCCTCATGAAGGATTCATCAGAATGTTGATCCTTCCTTTGCTCATTTGGAAGTCTTGAATGATTTATAGCTTGAGAAAGTTGTGTGAGAATGGCTACTAGATTTTCATTCCATCTCCCATAGCGTTTGGTTGTTCAGGGGGACAATCATTGCATTGCCCGTCGTATTCCGCATTAACACGGTTCCTTCGGGTTCCATCCATTGACTAAAACCAAGAAGAGTAGTGTGAGAAACACTAATTATAATAGTAAAACCACATAATAAAGAATAAAATTTCACACTTAAGGTCTTATCATAGTTTTTTCATGGCCCTTTCTAAACCATTAAGATTGTGTTCTATGCTTAGATATATCCTTAGGGTTCTTACTAAGGCTTTCACATCCTAGTTTCCAAAGGCTGACTATACCTTTATCTAATACCAACTATAACAACCCATACTTTACATACATTGTTATTACTTTATAATTGAAGCATACTTATTACAACATATAACAAAACCAAAATAGGACTGTATAGGTATAGTGTCTTTAGAAACTGGAAAACATAAACAACTGGATCATAAATCATCTACATTGTCTCCCATTTATTTCATCATATCTAGAATCCCCTTTTGGAATATCCTACTTAATACCCTTCTTCCTAACCTAGGGAAAATAAAACACACAAAAGGGTGAGCTAAAATGCTCAGTAAGGGTAAATGAAATAAATTTCAATCACATCATATTCATAAGAACATAACATTTTGGTTAACCTGCAAAAGAGTTCATAATTTCATAACATGAGATAAATCATAGTAGTGAAATGTAATCCCAATAATCATATCTTAAAACATGAAACTTTGTGGAATACACACATAATCATAGAGAATCATTTCTTAGTAGTCAAGACTCATTTCCAAGACTATCTTAGCAGACAAAGTCCATTCTTATGTGTGCCACAAAATCATAAATCATACATCATAGCATAAACCATGTAAAAAAATGGGATTCTTAAACATCATGTCATCATAACGTAATCCATATAAGACAAAAGGAAATAATAAAAATAATTCCATCATAACATAATCAAATCAATGTAAAAATAGGGATATAAACAGAATCATATATTATCTTAGATGGAAAATAATTTTAATAATACCCTTGAACTCCATTCTTGAGGAAAATATCATTTCTACTTCAAAAACATTTTTACTTTCGTAAAATGTCATATAATATTAAACAAAAATAAGTTGATTAAAAATAAACTTGAAAACTTTTAAAAGAATATTCGTGGAAATAATGTTCTAAAAGTCCATTCAGGCCATATAAGTAAAAAACATTCTTCTCGTACTTTGGTCAGAAAATTCAAAAGTACCACGTACTAAAAACGAAAAAAGATTCCTTTCAAATATTTTACTAAAATCTCACCAATGGGTAAAATTGTATTTATAAAATTGTAGGTCGATGGAAATAATATTACATATTGAGGAAACATGGATGTGGATGATAAATATGCCCCAGTAAATTATGAGGTATAAACAATCTCGGATAAAAATGAGATTGTGAGATTTTCCCTTACCTTAGGTCCAATTTTCTTCATACGTGTCCTAACCTCCGGTATAATGATTTAAATAATGTTATTGACTTATTCCAGAATCTTACTCGTTGTTATTATATCATATATGGTCATATTCTTATCTCCGTATTAGTAATATTTAATTGCTACTTGTTATTCGGGTGTTTATTTCTTTTTGTTCTTATGTGGGATTTGTCGAATAAATTCTTATTTTTATTATTAGGTTATAGATAACACATTTTCAGAATGGTATTAGTGTAATATATATCATATTTATTCATTCAATTCATTTATAGAGTCATTATTCATTGAAGATCATGTAGAACGGGTCGCATCACTTCGTGGAGACGGTAGATCGTACGTACGCATGAGCGATGATATCGTTCCCATGATCGTGGAATTGTATTTAAGTGTATGTATACTATTTAAGAATCAAAATAAATTTAAAATAATAATATATAGTTATTATTTACACCATTATACCCATCCACATAAGGTGGTGGTAGAAAACAGATTACACCACGGCGTGGAGACGGTATTCCGTACGCACGCACGCACAGGGATTTCATTTTCCATAGGATGGATAGAAGGTGAAATAGGGTTGTTTCATATTTATAATAACATACCAGTATATGAGTGATACTGATGTTATTACTTTCTAATGAAAAAACTAAAGAGGAGTATTTATAAGAAGAAATAAAATTGAAATAATCTGTAATGGATATTACCTCTTCTTCGACAAGCCTCCTTGAAACCTCCTATTAGGACACTAATTTGGGTATTTGAAGAAAACCAGGGACTATAGAATATTACTAGGGAAGTGGAGAAGAGAAATTTGCAGTGTTTGGGCGATATTTAAGGCTCAATGTGGTGTGAGGAAGAGAGGGAGTAGGTTCCCTTTTATAAGGGAGGAGAGGGGAACCTTAAGAAAAAACTTAAAATAATAGTTTATTATAAAGTCATATTCAGTTATAATAGCTCCAAACTGATTTATTTCAAAGCTAAGGTGGGTATGGGATTAAACCATCTCAACCAATATATTTTAGACAAGTTTAGGTTACTAATTTAACATTATCATTTAGGTTTAACTCTAAGTTAAATAATTTAACTTTTACCGTGTCTTCTTGTTTTCTTACACTATAAGGTTACTAAACATACTATAAAAATCCAAAAGAACCCCAAGTGGTTCAGTATTAATATATATATCTTTATATAATTCATTTGGCCGATATTTATATTTTTAGAATAAAATAACAATAAATAATATAATATTTGTTTTAAAAACTATTTTATGTCAATTTTGGCAATATTTGGTAATTGATTTTTGTAATAATCACAACATCATGATTAGTTCTATAAAAGTAAATTTAATTAGTAATAACATTTCATATTAACCTAAAAAATTAGTGGAATTTGTTAAAATTCTCAAATTACATTTATTTGGGTATTTATAACATAAGTTATGTTAATATTTCATTAATATGGTAATTAATGCATTATAATTGTTTCATAAATAAATTAACTTATTTAATATATATAAACTAAAAATAAAATATCATTATGTAGGAAATATTTTAATCTTTCTAATGAAAATTTATAGTCTAATTTATCATTTTTATAACCCAATATTAAAAATGTTTTAGTTATTAAACTTTGATTTTAACTATTTTAACTCTTCTTTAAATAAAATAACATTAAAAGCCCTAATCTTATCCAAGTAGTCCTAAATGGTAATATTTAATTCTTAAGGTTGTTTTTTATCAAATTAAACTTATCCAATAGAATTAGGGCATGTGTTAGGGTAATAATAATATCATTTTTACCCTTAATTACTCTATTTACTTTTAACCGTGGTAAAAAAAACAGTAAAAAGTTACTATTCACTAAAAATTATTTTTATATTTTTGAACCACATTTTACTGCTTGATATTAACTGTGTCTCTTGGATTTTCGAAATTCCACTCACTGAAGCGGTAAAATTACGTTTTATGTAAATTTTCAAACTCTCCTAGGAGGTGGGTAAAAGACGGTGAAAAGTTCAATAAAATTTTTATATATCTAAAATTATTATAAAATGACTCCAATGAATAACATTGACCTTATATAGGTATTATGTATCAATTTTGAACTAAAATAAATTTAAATAAAATAAATAATTATTTAAATAAAAAGTTGGTTTATTAATAGTAACCCATTGTTTTCACTATTCATCAAAAATTGAATGTTTTCAGAAAAATACAAAAAATTATCCCTAGGCTAATTTTGATATTATGAATCCAAAAATGAAGTCCATTTTGAATGGAAAATTTATAAAATATTAAAAATTGGGTATTACAATTCATGATAGCTAGTTTTAATAATATTTTGGTAGCATATCTTTGTTTAGTGAAACTCAGTATTGCGTACAATGCAAGCTATCGAGGAAGGTCATGATTGCTTGTAAAGCAAGGCAAGCTAGTGTTGTGTGTAGTGAAATATACCTTTGATGATGTATATAACATAAAAACAAAATATTTCTCATAAAAATCTTAGGTGTTACACGGAATGTATGGAATTTTTAGCAGATCCATTTTACATAGTCGGTACATGGTTTCCCAAATCATGGAGCCTAACCGTGAGGGACCCCTTCTAAGGAAGTGGGATAAGCATGGTTTTCACATGGTTTGTCCAATGATGTGGCAAAATAATTCATCCCAGTTTTTGTTTTGTTAGAAGACCAAAATGACCAAAATTTGTTAAAATTTTTCCCCTCCTCCTTGTTTTTTCATTCCAGTGGGTGGAGGTCTCATACCTCCTCCTTTTGATCTCCCAAGTGAACTATTACCTAGGTTTTGATCCTAATTAAACATCCAAAGTCCAATTCATTCCTCATTCATTTCATTGGATGTTCATCGATAGTTAATATATTCATCTTGAGTAGTTCACTATTTTTATTTTTGGTGATGTTGATTTTTTGATGTAGTCTCTCATGCCATATTTTCAAGGATTTGATCCGTTATTCCATTTTCATTTGATCTATACAAAATCAAGAGTCAATATTTGATGAGGAGATTTGTAAAATAATGAGGTATGTTTTCTAATAATCATCCCTTCAATTATTGATGGTTTATAATATGTGATTTGTTCTGCCCTCAAGTTTCACAGTGTATTTCCCATAAATTGTAAATTACTTGAATTGGTTGTCATACATGGAACCAAATTAATTTAAAACCCAAATACTTGTTGAGATTTTCAATCATGGAGTGAGAAATCCATTTGGGTATATACTCCTTATGACTAATTGGATTTCAATATTTTCCACTAAAAACGCATAATGGTATGTATAGGTTTAATTTAAAATGGTGATATCATATTGATATGGAATAAATGTAGTGGTGTGTCATGGTCAAAAACCTTTTAAATTATAATTAATTGAATTTAATGTGACAGGTACAACCAATGCACATAAATCAAATGAGATAATGGTTATGACATTGTTATAATTTAATGTCAATGACTTATGACATACCCATTGGACCGTATTAAAGACAATGATGCTTATCACTACTGATGTGTGGGAATGAAGACCTTCTTTATTTTCTATAAATGGGAATTATGACCCTTTTGTAGGTTATATATAAATGTTAATGATTTTCCTTTTTATGAATACTAATTGGGAAAGACGACACCTATTATATCTATAAGGCATGTGACGATTTATATAAATCTGACACCAGGAATAGTGTTCTTATACTATGACATGGACATGGTTTCTCTATTATATAATACTAGGTATAGAATAAATTATAAATGTGATTATGGGCATGTTTTCTATATTATATGATATTGGGCATCGTTCCCCTTATAAAGGTGATACTGTACATGGTGTCCCTATTCTGTGATACTGGGCATGATATCCCTATACTATGATTCAAGGTATGGAATACCTATAATGTGATACTGGTTATGGATTACCTTAATAGTTTGATAATTGGAATTGTGTCCCTTGATAATTTCAGAGATATTCTGGCACAAGAAAAAGTGGGAAGTGTTAGCCTGATTTCATTCAGGAACAAGAGATAACCCATTTATAGTTGTTATAACTACTTTACATTGTTATATCTTCATAGATCTAGGTTATACAAAAATATCATATTTTAATATACACCATTAGTGGTGTCCTATTGAGTTTATCTCACACCTTACTTGGGCCACCGATGGTACCCAAGAAGACTATATGCCTTATGTGTATATAATGGGAATAATCTTCTCACATATGCCTGAATTCTTGCACAAATTTGGATGATATATTGGAATCAAATGACTAGGTTGGAGTTCAGGATGTTTGGATAGAATATTATCCTTTTTACCCTTTTTATATCATGCACTTTATTTCTTGTTACCATGTATTATTATTTTCCATATTTTAAGAGATGTGACATACATTATCACATTTTTTATGATTTTTTTTATAGCTGTCGATTATTATTTTGTGCTTGGTTATTCATGTCGTCTTCTTCTATGGTGGGTTACTGGTCCCATCATTATAGTTTTTTCTTGGTTTTTTCCATCTTTTTTTATATGTTTTAAATTTTTAACAGTAATTAATTATCCTCTATTATTTACTCTATTAATAAGGGAATAGTATCCCCAATAACACACCATACTCACTTTCTTCTTGTAAAAAACTTATGGCGTATGGGGAGGAATTCTTGCAGCCAAGTGGCCCATCGACTCAAGGAACTATATAAGTGGAATCTGGGTTAGGAAATCATATAACCGTTAATAATATAGATATTCTATAGTGACCATCAAGATTAGTATATATTAAGGGTTCTGGAAAAGATCAATTGACAAAGATAAAAGAAGCGATGACCTAGACCAATAGGATCATACCCTATAAATCCCATAGATTGGATTTTATAAGGGAGATGGAATCAATGGGAAATTCTGTTGACCAAGAACAATCTAATATTGAAAAAATAAATATATAGAGAAACTATTTATGAGAAAATTGCATGAATCTTAAGATAATGGACCAAACCATGTTCACCAAACCACCCTAAGAAAGAACTACCATCACAAACATTACCCTTAGGAAACACACAAGTTTAATAAGCTGATATGTATCAAGAACCTAGAAGTATGAATTATTATACTTCATTCTTAATGATATAATGATTATATTTATCACTTTTTATTAATACTTTATCAAGGATTATATAATGTGTTTGATATAAATATGATTTTGGCGTGTTGAATTCAAAATTGTATTTTTGGGAAATATTGAGTTCCAATTATGATGCCATTTTGATAGATTCAATTTTTTTGAAATAAATATTATTCTTTAATATTATTATGAAATAATAATTACATAAATATGAATGATGATATAATTTAATAAATCCCATTGTAATTTTTGAAGGGTTAGAAAGTGGTTAATATCACAAATAATAGAATATTTTTTAGTAAAAACTGATTATATTTAAAATTGAAAATTATCATATTTTTAAAATTATAAAAAAAATATTATTTTTGAAAACATCACAACGATATTAGTAAATTTTTATTTTTTCATAATTTTTTGAGACAGTTCAATTTTGGGTTAAAAATTAATTATATTATAAATATACCGTCTGCATTATGATATCAGAATGACCCAAAAGTGATGTAATAAATTTCATAAAAGATAATTATGACCTAATATATATATATATACTTTAAAATAATTTATTTTTTATGATATATTTTTAATTTTATTACCCCTTAATTAATCCTCTAAAACCTATATTATATTTTAATATTTTAGAAACAATTTGTTATGAACACGACGCACTTCCATATCACAGGTGATATTTTATTATAGATTTAGGTTCTTATACTAATGAAATATTGAAAAAATTCTCTTTTGTGGAAAACATTAAAAAACGAGTAATGTTTGTGGTTTTGGTTTCTTTTATCATATAGAGTCTATAACATATGTTTAAGAATTAATATATAATTACCTCTCTTTATATATAAATACCCACCCATCCTTCCATTAATCTTCAATAAAAACCTAGTTATCAGTAATTTAATCTCCATATCCATCTCTAAATACCTCCTGATGTGTTCCGAACTTTTAAATAGCTACTGAATTTTTTTTGGAGCACCCCCTCATGGTAAGAGATTCTCTCCTCTTCCTTTTTATTTGATTTACTTTCATTGTACATAGATATTTATTTCAAAATTTTCACATTTTGATTTGTTTTTAGATATTCCTTTACTATAATTTTTTTTACAAATTAATTATAGTCCACATTTCACACTAATTAATCCCTCCCTCATACCATTATGTACACCCATTATGCAGCTGAAATTATCCTATGATGTTTTCGTACCAAACATTTTCATCGAGAATAACCATCACCATTTCCACTCAATGTTATTGAACTATATGTAACTACCCATTATTGATTCGGTAATTCCATATTTGTAAACCACACTCTTTTATCATAGGATTATTATTTTATTGAGTGAATATTATTTTTAATGGGTATGACCTTAAAAATTAAATTCATATCCAAATGACATTATATTGTTTCACAAGGACCATGAGTCACTTAATAAATTTTCTAAGTTGGAATTTCTAGAAAAAATAAATATAAATTAATTCCACAAAAATTTATATATTACTTTCCAATTATTAAATGGTTTATATAAATATATGTAAATGACTATACTAAATGGAAATTGACATGGCATAGAAATAAAAGAATTAATAATGGGAAACTTCTTCCCCCAACCGACTCTCCTTAGTGTATGAAAATTGATCTTGAGTATCCTTCATTTGGAAATTAGCCACGCAACCTCCATCTTGTGCTATAAATTTATTAAAGGAGTCATTTTTGTGAACAAAGTAACACTCTTAGTACATAAAAAATTTGGTAGGACAATTATAACTTTACATTGTTGTGACGTATGAAGTGAAAATAATTTATATTTTATCTTATTATATTAGGAAAAAAAACCATGTAATTATATTGATTTTTATTTTAATCCATTAATTATAGAATCATAATTAATAAGGGATTTATGTGTTATGTTGTATTATGTTAATAGATATAACAATTTCACATTGATAGATACCTTTAATGGGATGATAAATGATTTTACTATATATGGAAATATTATGGGAGATAGCTATAAATGAATGAAGGGATGTCTCTTTTTTTAAGAAGGTAAACCATATATTAGGTTGAAACATTCGTTAAATACTATGAATCTGTAACAAAAAATATTTTTACCCTAAATATATAAATACCTATCTTAGATGAGATCATTTAAATGGGATTCAGAAGGACTTATAACACTGCCTCCACTAATTTGTGATCAACAACCTGAGAAAGTGTTGGATATTGTTAAAATTATTGGTAAATACATTTTGAGAATCCGTACTAAAATCTGTTTGAAAAAGTGACCATTTTGTTTGTGAATTTCCATACAAGAATTTGTTGTAATTCAAACATTTTCTTCATGTCATGATTGTATAAAAAATGAATGTGATAATTTCATTGACATATTACAAAATGCACTTGAAAAAACAAAATAATTAATTAATTATAGATTGTTGATGATTAAAAGGGGGATACGGTAATAATTGGTTATATTGAAGGGTGAAAGGTGGAATTTTCTTCCTCATATGGATTTCACTCTTTTGAGTTAAGATTGATTTTGGTTTTTCATCTACCAAAATTACATAATGATTTTAAAGTGGTATTTATCAAATGTCCAGAATATCATATTGATGAATTATTTGATTTTAAATGGCCTAAAATAAAATTTATATGATGTATTGATACAAGATTTAATACATAATTATTTATGTTTGATTCTTCCTAAAAAATCGTGAATGACATTAACCAAATTTGATTATTTTTAAAAGCTATGTGTAGAATATTTTTTGACTTTAAAAAGCTTCCTTCCATGGAAAAGGGGATTTTTGTTATATTAAGTGAATTAGAGATACTATTTATACCATCATTCTATAATATAATACTCCACTTGATGGTTCTCTTTTTTGGAGATATCAAGCTATTTGGTTGAGTAAAATAAATATGGACGTACCCCATTAAAAAATATATGAATATACTGATGGATACATCCTAAATAAATATTTACCATAAGGTTTCATTATTGAGTGAAATGAAACATTAGAATATATTGAATTCTATTCTATGTACCTGCCCGATATTGATAGCACTGGAGTCCCAAAATATTATTATAGTGGGTGCCTTGTGGGTGAAGGATTTTTCAGAAGCGATATTTTCTAATTTACCCTCACAGAGTAAGATTAGGATCATATTTACATTGTTTTTAAAATTATAGAGGCTTCAGTATATGTTGAAATCCAAAAAGTAATTATTAGTCATTTGAATATATCAAGGGATGAAATCTAGATATTAAATACATATAATCAATATTTTATAGTATGGTTTTGAGACCATATTATTAAGGTGTCATCGACAAATCCAAATTCATTTTTAGAATAGATTTGACTTCATGCTAGAGTACTAAGTTTATATAAATTATTTTTCAATGTTTATGTAGTTTATAAATATAAATTATATATAATGAAACATGATGAACACAGTATAATTAAAACTAGTGCAGTTATTCTTGTCATATAAGGGATACATGTGTTTGGTTAAATGTATAGAAATCCAATTTAATTTATTTTTTCATACTTTAGAATCAATAAAAAATATAGATGTTGGATTATATGACATTAAAGTGATTATGTTTTTATGTAAATGGGTTGATAGTAGGTGTTAAATTAAAATTGTTGAATCAATATTTCTGAAGTTATATTTTATCAAAGAAGGGTACATGGATTTATTATTCACAATGGAGTTAGAGGTTTTACATGTATTTTATGTCCAAAAACATCCAAAAATAATTTATTCCACTATTATATTTTTAATGAAACTATTATAGGCTCAAATGAATATTCCATTATAGATAAACCCTTCATTGGGTCCTCACAATCATTTCATTATGGTACTAATATAGACAATGTCTTGTATGTTAGAAGGAAACATAATTAGGGGATTTGGATTCTCGATAGAGTGGAAAAATCCATCTAACCTTGAATAAAAATGGAGTTTAGTGAATAATTTAATGTTTTTTATCATATAATGTGTTTCCACAAAATACTATATCTTCACTATTTCATTTATATAATCTTAATTATATATATTATCAAATTCTTCAAAAAAATTCTTCCCCACATGTTTATTCTTCCAATACATAGGAACAATGTAATGAAATTGTTGAAATTTATGAAATGTTAGAAGGTGTACAATATATGGTTGGAAAAATAAAAAATCATCAAAAAATAATATTCTTAAAAAAATATTAATCCGAGTTGAAAGGGACTAAAATTTGAAGTTGTATAGATTTAACATAACCAACCTATTTCCGAAATAAGTCCACTTTAATTAGTTATATTGATTTTACTACTAAAATTCATGAGTTTAATGATATAAATATGAAAAATAATCTTCTACCCGCATTAAAGAAAATAATTTGGAAGAAATTATGGTAACCTAATGATATATTTTCCCTTTTTACTAAAAATAATATAGTGGAATATTAATTTAATCTCCATTAGCCATTGTAGAGTAAATTTATATTATATGGTTGTTGAATGAAATTCATATTAATGGTAATAGTAAATTCTCAGGGAACCTTTTTTTAACTTCTTAAAAACATCATATTAGAGATACTGAAGAAAATATAAACCACCAACCACCATCTATATATGAACACACTCAAAACCAAGAAATATAGTTTTATTTCATTGGTTGTTGTGTGTAGAAATTATTCTAGTTACATTGTAATTGTTAATATCCTATTATATATTACATGTATTAATCACTTTGATTCATAGCTATTAATTTAGGAAATATAAAATGAGTGATTAAAATAGGTAGTATGCATCAAAATAAATGTACCCCTACTATAAATATGAGATAAAATATGCTTTCATTAAAAACATTTATATGAATTATAAATATATAGTAATAATTTTATGTGATATAAAACAATAAAATAATTGTGTTATTTTATTTATATGTAAATTGATGAATCCGAATCTAATTCCACTTCAATACCATGAAATGTATTATGGATGGAGGCTCTTGTAAATAAAAAGGAACAAATAATAGATGAAAAAAATAAAAAATTATTAGAATCAAGTGCATGTATTACATAACAGAATTTTTTCTAATTGAAATCAATATTACATAAAAGTGAAATTTTATTTTCTAATATTTTTTTCTAGTTAAATAAAATAATTTTCATCAGTTATACCTAATGAATGAATCCATTTCAGTATACTTGAATATGGAATAAAAATATAGACGTGTTAGAGGAGTAAGATTTAATGTTTTACCTTGAGCATATTTTGAGAATTTAAAGATATATGGTACAAAGATGGGAGAATTAATGACATACATGACAAAATAGATGATCCAAGAGAAACAGTTTTTGGGATGTTTGGTTTCATAGACATGTTTATGTGAAGGATTCAAAGAGAAAAAACAACACACTATCACACAATACAAAAAGATTCACCCCTATATTTAAGGTGTTACATTCCCCTCAATGAAATTCCTTACATACAATAATTTGTTTTTTCAAAATTGTTTTTTCTAAATGTGAATCAAAAAACTGTTGATACATTTCTTATGAAAATACTTTGTAGTGTGATGTTGATGGTATGTCGTATCTATTGTTACCCATGGTTCACCTTGTTGTGTGGGGTAAAATTTAAAATATCAAAGGTGATATTCTGTGCAAAAAAACCTCAAAAAGATCTGAAGAGAGTATGGATTTACCTTAGTCTTGTATCGAACATTGAGATACTTGTATCCCTTGATTATCTAGATTTTTCACATAGTCTAACAATATATTAGAAACATTATAACAAAAATTCTTAATGTTATAAAGATTCATGATAATAACAGGTTATTTCCTTTCAAATTTATTTTATAAGAAAAATCATTAATGATTGATGAAAAAGGTTTAAAATGAGTTATGTAATTATAGATGTATATGTAGAAGTGGAAATATAAGTTTAATTCATAAATGTCTTGCAGATGAAATTAGAAATTAAAAGGAAATTTATAAAGGACATTTACCCTTCCAATTCCACTACCATATTTATTAATGTTACATATTATTATGTGTACTATATTCAAGGATCCAAATATGGTCTACATTGAACTTTTAGAATGAATATATGGGGAGATCATTCCTGGAATGATTGTTCTTGAAAGTTTAAATGAAATTCGTATTCATGAATATCTAGGATCCACGATTGTCAATTTAGACAAGGTGTACATTTTAATAATTTTTTCTAATAATTTACATATTAGGTTAAATATAGGTAAATAATTTACAAATTGGAAATAAGAATATATAACACTACTATGTAAAATAGAAACACTATAATGAAATTTTTTGACTAATTAGTCCTTATAAAATTTCTACATAAGATTTAAAATGGGAGATGACTAAATTCAAAAAAAAAGGGATAGTTGACATGATGTTTGAACACAATATATGAGTTGAAAGGTTATTCTTAATACCTTAAATGTAGGTGTAAAAATTTATAATCTGATCATAAAAAATATATTTTTATTTTTTTCCAATATATATTCCATATTTTTATTTTTAGTAGCACTTTATGTATAATTAAATAAATTTTGATACTCTATAGATTTCTTTTTTGAATTAAATGTATAGATTACCAAAAAATCGACCACACATGATGCCCTTTTTCAATTTTTAATACACAACTTTCAAAAATTTATAAAAAATAAAAGTATACATTTCATATTATACTTTTATGTGAATTTGGTAATGATTAGTTGGAATTTAATTATAATAAAATTCATGGTATAAGTATGAATAATACATAAACAAATCCTACAGATTATTTAAAATGGATATGTATTATAGTATATATAACAAGATTTTACTCTCAAAAAATATATGAAAATATGGTACTTATTTTTTTCAATGTTTCTAAGATTTCAAAAATGATATAAAAAATATGACTTTTTTTATTATGTTTGAAAATTTATGAATGATATCATATCCAATCAATTAACAATCATCAATAATGAGGTGTTTCCAAAGGTAACTAAAATATAATTTAAAATATTTGTCAATAATTTTTTAAACTATATTTATCCATTACTACCAAGATTGTTGATAGTACATGTATTAAAAAATTTAAATAATTTTTTTTAGAAATGAGTGAGAACCTTACATGGTGTCAGAATGTTTTTATAAATCATGAATATGTTATTTTCAATCACATTTTTAATATTTTTATTCCATGAATATCATGAAGAGTTGGTTTATCAAATAATTATTTAGGACTACGACTATTTATTTATTAATTAATTGTTGGAATAGATTCCACATTAATCAAAATATAAATTTAAATTCTCAAATAATTTATCCTTTTAAATACCATTTTTTGATTTAATATGAAGATGAAGACAAAATGGTAATTAATTTTAGCCCTAAATTATAGAAAAAATATTTCAAAATGATAATGTATTAAACTTATATTAAATATTATATTCATTTAACTATTTGATATTTATTTAATTTGGTTATGTTAACTCATTTTAATGACTCATTCTTTTATAAACTAAATTTTTATTTTCAATGATAAAATACATTATCATGTAATGAAGTGGTAGAAGACACATGCACTACTTTGGTAATTTTGGAAAATTATATGGTCTGAAAAATTAAATACGATTAAGAGTCATAAATGTTGATATTATATCTATTTTAAAGTGACCATTAAGATTAGTATATATATATATATAGAGTTTTTATAAATTCCAATTGATACATTGGAAAGTATCAATGACCTTGACTAGTAGGATCACACCCAATAAAGCTGATTTATTAGAGCTTACAAGGGAGATAACAACACTGATTTTCATTATTGAGAATACCCAATCGAATACTAGATTACTAAATAATGTGACAAATTAGTTATGGGAGAAGTCTAAGATCATCGAGATCTCAACCCAAACCATGTTTATTAAACCACCCCACGAAACTCTCACCATCTCACACCTCACCTTGAGGGAATTCAATGGTGTAAAAAGGGTTATACATCTAGAACCAAATTATATGAATTTTTATATTTTATTTTTGATAAAAAATTATTATATTTATTAATTTTTAATATTATTTAAAAATTATTAATTAATGAGTTTGAAAAAAATTAGATTCTGATACGATGAAACAAAAATTGTATTTCTAGAAAATATATAGTTTCAATTCAGAAATTTTTTTGATGAATTTAATAACTATTAAAATAAATAATATTTTAACACCATATTATTTTTAAATAATATTGGGTAAATATAAATGATAACATAATTTTACAAAGTCAAACATAATTGTTATAAGAGTCCAAAAATTGGTATTGAAAAAAAACCAGTATTTTCAATAAATGCGTATTTTTATTTTGAAGTTTGAATTATCATATTTATAGAATTATTTTAATAAATAATATATTATTTTTGATATTAAAACATAAAAACTATCTAATGATGTTTTTTTTCAAAATTTTATGAGACAGTTGAATTTTTAATTAAAAATTTTATATGTTATAAATATACCATATGTATTATGATATAATGATGAATCAATAGTGATATAATATATCATATAAAATGTGTACGAGAAAAAATATAAATTTACCCTTTAAAATAATGTGTTTCTATGTTATTTAATTATTTTTATATACACTAAATGATTCCCCCAAAACTTATGTTATATTTTTTGTTTTTAAAATTAATTATTTATAATCTTAATTAATTCCGCATCACCAAAATCATTATTTTAAGGAGATAAGTACATAAAAATGTAAAATATTCAAACCCAATCCAATTTGGCCGAAACCATGGGAAAAAACCTTGATATGGTTTGTATTTGGGATCTATTTATCATATAGAATCCAAAACCTATGTTTTAAAATTTATAAAAAATTCTACTCTAATTAAATATATAAACGAACCCAAAAACCCATTAATCTTCATTAAAAACCATTAGATAAATATATTACTCTTAACATATCTCTATAGAGTCCATCCAATGTTTCTACTATCCCTTATACAGGGCTTCCCAAACTTTTAAGAGTGTCCTGTGAGGGTAATGGATCCTCTGATTCTCCCCTTTATTCAAGAACCTTATTTATTCTATTCCATGAATTTAGAATTGTTCAGGTTTATTTATGTT
The DNA here is from genome assembly GCA_963277665.1 of Viscum album. Classification (NCBI taxonomy): domain Eukaryota; kingdom Viridiplantae; phylum Streptophyta; class Magnoliopsida; order Santalales; family Viscaceae; genus Viscum; species Viscum album. The sequence goes on along the minus strand of OY728128.1, from coordinate 784,992,159 downwards.
ATTATGTATCCCTATTAATATATTTATGATATACATGTGATGATATACCGTTTCAATCTCATCAATCCCTTATATAAACCTTTATATACCACTATTAGGCTGTAGAAATTGTCTGGTGATTTTTCATGCTAAACAATTGTGTAGTCAATACCATTCCACATTTCCACTCAAGGTTATTGACCTAGATGTATCAATTAATCATTGATTAGTGAATTATATGTTTCATTCTGACTCTCCATAATCCTGGTATTAAAATTTATTAAATGGATCTTCTCTTGAATGATCTATGTGGAACAATTATGCATGTACATATTATGAATGTGATTGGTGGGCCTGAAATTATATAGCCATCCAATTCATTGGGTAAAGTTTTGATCTCATGGTTTTCCATGAATAGAGCACTAAACGGTATCCTAAGAACACTATTTTATGTTTTCATGGAAATTATCCATGAATTATGTTTATGATTTCATGTTTTATGTTGTTTATGCATTCTTATATTGAATTTATTTTATTTTGTTATATCATTACTCTTTTTACAAGATTATGAATCTCCCCTAAATCATAAAATGTTGATATTCCTATTGGATCACACTTACTAATTTACCTTATGATTTTATTTGTTTATTCCCTTATAATATTTTATTTCTCAACACATTCTTATGGATGTACTATGTTTTTATGATGAAGTTTTTGGTGTAACAAGAGAATATTAAGGAATGCTACAAAGATTTTCTTTATGTATTTCTAATTCATTAAAATTTATTATGTTATGTTAATAATTACCCAATGAAACTAGGCCTCATGAACTTATGGAATTTTATTAATTCTATATTCATGTAATAAAACATGAATTGTAGTGTATTAAAGATATTATAATTGTTTCTAAAACAAAGTCTTGTTAATTTTTGGATTAGGATTATCATACTATTTTGAAAGAGTTATGGATCACAATAAACATAGGAAAAAATCTCTAAATTTTCGTAATGTATATAGTAATATGTTTTAAAGAAAATACATCCCTATATGGATACTACATGTGGATGTGGTTCCAGTACTGGTGATCCTAGATTTAATAAAGTATAAAATAGACCATTGACCTGGACTTGATCATCACCTAGTGCATGAAAATAGGCATATATACACAACTAGTTTGACACTCATTTTGTATATTCTTTGGAATTTTTTTAATATCATTATTAAAGGGAAACAATTACCACAATATTTTATATTAGAAAATAAATCATCTATAACATAGATTGAAACCATGAAATCCATAGGCTAATGAATATATATCATATATGACTTTCCCCTTAAACATGAATTCTTTCCCATTTATGAATTTAATAATTTAAAAATAATCACCTCCAATTTTCCCTTTTTTGAATCAAATAGATGGAAATAGGAGAAACTGAGTTGAAAACCAGTTAATAGAGAAATATAATGGCCACCTAAATGAGATTCACATAATTATGGGAGTAGGATTCAATAAATTAATGAAAATAATTTACCAATTCACTAAAGGTTTGAAAGAATACCTGAATCCGAAGGAAAACCCCCTACTAAATAGATAGTCTCTATTGAAGAATTTATGTGACCAAGTCCTACATATTTTTGTGGATCATCCAATTCTTTAATTATGGAGAAATTGATGAAATCAATTTAAAAGATATTCCATGTACTGCAATTAACTATGTTAGAGAATCCTGCAATGGTTGTTCATTGTATTGAGGGAGAAGATGATTAATTGTGGACATTGGCCAAATATACAAAGATTGAGGAGGATATCAAATCCAGGAGTCCAAGAAAATCCATAGACATTCAGGACCTCAATATCTATCTATATATTGTATTCTGTTCCCTTAAAGTTGAAATAGAGAACAACTAATATCAAGGGTCTCATGGGACTGGAGATAATATGTGGAGAATGGATTTTAATTATGGTGGTATGATAGAAAGATAACATGGGGGTAAGAGGTTTAACCATTCCATAGGTAAATAGTGTGGGAAGAAGTATCCTATAATTTACTTGAAGGGGACAAGTAAAAAATTTAGGTGTAGAAATGAAAGAAACTATCTAGGGATTATTGATTGGAGAAACCCACTAATATGATGGAAGAAAGTAATTCTATAGTCAACCCTCATCCTGTCATCAAAGGTTTAAACTACAATGAACATATACACTATGAAAATAGATTCCCTAAGCTAAGGTTTATCAATGATAACTGTTGTAAAAATACTGCAAGGCCTAGAGGGAAATGGAGAGTGGATTATATTAAAACAAGTGAGGTGGATCCAGACAATGTACTAGTTGTAGGTAAGTTTGTTATTCATTAAATAGTAGTGAACAAAATGTTTTATTTATATTCTCTTAATACTTTCTTATCATGAATGTTTAGTAGAAATATTCAAACACCACCTCAAAACATAGATTTATAGTTATCGGTGAAGATGAATAAAATTTCAATTTTTTTTATCCCAAGCATATAACTCATATCTTATCCAAATTTATGGGAATTAGTTCCCAGAAAAACTTTCGAGACTCCCCATTGAATAATTTGAAGTTATTATAGGCATGTATTTGATTTTCTTGTATTCATCAAACATAAATTACTGATAGAAGGAAATCAACCTTCTTATTGAAAATCTCTCTCTGATTCTACACATGTTCAAGGAGGATGATGAATCTTATTTGGTACTAAATTCTCAATCATGGATAAGATTTATTTTTGATAAGGAATATCGAGTTGAAATGATTTAGACTAATGAAAAAATCACACTTGATGACATTCTTATTATAATATAATTCAATGGCTTGTTTCCTAAAGAGTTAACTAAAGTTCCTCCTATCCAGGAGGTTGTGTTTTAAATCAAGATCATTCCTGGAGATTTTCCATTATCCAAGTCTCTATATTGAATTTCCATTGATAAACTTGAGTATTTGAAGAAAAAAATGATTTAAATTTTTTTTATTTGAATAAATTATGATTTTAATTAAATATTAAATTAATAATATTTAGAAAATTATTTTTTAAAAATGGAAATTATTTTGGAAATCTACATCTCAAAAAATTGTATTGGTGAATTTTTGGGAATTTTCCAAAAAACATGAATTTTTTATGAATAGTAAAATACAATAATTCACAATAAATGCTAAAACCAGAATTTCTGCATCATGGTTGAGTCATGGATGATTTAAATGGACATTAGTTCGAATTCACATGCATTAATTACTATTCTTGGTCTTTTAATCTTCACTATTTATGGTCTTGAGGGAAATTAATAAACTAATGATTAATTTTTTTTGAAAATCCTCCTCTCCTACACTATAAAACCCCCATCACTCCCGGTTTTCTTCACTCTTATAAGTCTTGAATCTCCTCAAATATCTACCCAAATACCCTTCCATAGTCACTCTCCACGTCCAAGAATCTCTTTTTCTTTCCAAAAGTCCAAAACCCCTTCCCTTAAGGAGGTTCTCAAGGATGTTATTTCAAGTGGTAAAGCATCTTTCTTTTTCATTTAGTTTCATTTTAAATTATCTTCTTTTGTTATCCTATCCCCACCTCCTCTATCCAAATGACCATGATACATCCATTATAATCAATATAATAGAATTATATCATGTTAATGGAAGAACCAACATCAATATTCTTACTCTTTTTCTTTTATTTTATAAACAAAATCACATCCATGAGGTTCCAATTTATAACCCTTATGGATGACGAAGTTTCATTCTTCAATTTCTCCTTCATTACTAGTCATGAAACATTTTTTATGGTTGAAACAAACTATAATATATTAATTATAACCTAATTAATATTCATGATCTAGTATACATACTTATTATTAAATCATATGACCCAACTACTTCCTCATAATAAAAATACTTCTAACATAATCTAAGTTAATGTTATTAATATTTATTCTAATGATTCATCCTTTTTCCATGTAAAAAAATTATAGAAACGAAGTTAAAACATATGTATGTTCATAAATAATTTTTAATTTCCATTCTGGATATTTACATCCATTCCACATGAACTCGCTTACATAAAAACAAGTGACCCGATTATAAAAATCATGAAAACGAACACTCCGAAACGATAGAATTCAATATTATAACTTATCAATAAAAACATAAATTAAATAAACAGAATTATTATAAACTAAATACATGTATAAAAGGTTCTTAAAAAATTAATTAATAACTCTAATATCATATTCCAGGACGTTAATTTTAATAGTTGAACACATTCAGACTTAAGGTAAGGGTTTTCCACCCGAACCTCCATTTTCATTCAGGTTAATTATATTGTCTAATTAACTCAATGAAATCCTTAAGTATTATTATTTACTCCACATAAATTATTTTTGAGTGTTCTATATATGTTTAACAACCATAATCCATCCTTATTTTATGGGGAGTTACATGTTTTTAAAGGATCGTTGAAAATTATTTTAGAAATACAAGCCCGATTCAATGGAATTTCTCAAATTCTTACCTATTTTCAGGGGAACTCTATAATATGTTTTTTTCAACCATTGTCTTTCTAAAATCACGCATTTTTTTTGGGAAAATACTATATTACTTCCGTTCTGGTTTTATATGAATACTTTTCCAAAAATAACTCTTCTTTTCAAAATAAAAGAGTACTTATCTGAAGAATTACTCATTGATTTTATAAAAGTATTTTCATCAGTTTCAACACTCTTACTAATTATTATGTATTATTGGGATTAATATTTCATGATATCATCTACCATATTTAATCAGATTGTTTTTACTAGTTTGATTGGGGATGTGTTATCCTAAAACCATTAACCAATTTAATATGAATAGTTAGTTTTTAAGATTAATATTCGGGGAAAGTTATTTACATTTCATATGATAGTTTCAATATGAATTTATATGTTGTTTATGTTTATCCTTGCCCATATGAGGAATGAAATGGACTTATTATGTTATGGTTGGTGCCTCTATAGCCCCTCGATGCATCAGTAGGTCTCATGAGACAAATATACGTGGACATGGCTGAGGCCTTGCCCCAATTTGAGATATGGTTTTTGTCAAGGCCTTAATCATTTTTAGACATCTCGTACAAGGCCTTGACAACATGTTTTAGAAGGTATAGAATATTCACTTCTCTCATTTTGAATCTAGTAATTGAAATTCCATGTGGTTATTATGTTATTAGAATACCCATGATTATGTTGCAATTATTTACTCAGCTCATATTACTTCTATAATGTGTTCATGTTTATTATTTGTAAAGTAATTTGATTTCAATTATTCTCTTTTCCTAATGTTTATGATTATGTTATCTTCCGCTATATTTCTTACTCTTACTAAGTATTTGAGCTCACCCCTTTCATATGTTTCATTTTTCCTAGGATATGAAGAAGATAGGTATGAGTGACTTGCAGGCTTAATCTAGGACGTATGGATATTTATAATGGATTAATCTGTGTAGTTTTTCATTTAAATATATAATGTTGAACTTATATGTTTCTTATTTCCAAAATAAACTAAATTTGTGGGTGATTTAATATGTAAATTCCTTTTTTATATGCCAATGTAATACAATAAGGTACCAGCTATGGGAAACTAGGGTCAGGTCCTTACAATTTGTATCAATGGAATTTTAGTAGAAAACCTGGAAAATAGATTTAGAAAACATATATTATGGAAGATACTCTAAGATAGTCCTTGAGGAAAATCATACAATAATATCCTAGTATTTTGGTAATGAGTAGGTTATATGGATCATTCTGGAAAATAAATCCATGTCTTTATACAAACAGGTAGAGGTGGCTCTGTAAAAGATGTACATAGGAGTAAAAAATACGACATGGAGTTTCAGGCCTGACCCAAGGTATCCTAGTATATTAAAAAGAGCCTTGTTTCACTTTTGGTATTGAGAATCAGAGGGGATATTCTTAGGATAATTCACATTTTTATTTACATGCCATTATGAAGGATTGAAATGTAATTTTTTATCAACCAAACCATTTTTGTGATTATGGGGTTATCCATGCATAAGATTTCAATTGATGATAAGTATTTTACTAAGTTATATTATAAATTTTGATAGATAACCTAATCTAGTGTATGAAATTATCTAAAAATGGTGCCGAGTGAACGAAATGGAAACTGCATGAACATGTGTATCCCATGTTGGGATTGGCCTCTAATGCAAGATAATGATGTTGGATCAGGAGATGCAACTGGTATGGAGCAAGTTATAACTATACTGGGACAAATTACTTAGGTTATGAACAATAACCTTACCTTTATGGATAATCCAGATCCACCACATGGAGAAGCTTTTTTAGATTGTTTTATTGGACAACATCCACCATCATTCAATGGGACTACAAACCCATTTGTATCTGAGTAGTGGATATGTCCCCTAGAGAATATATTTCTTTTTTTTAGGACGTAACAAAAGAGATAAGGTCATCATGATAGTTTTTCATCTTTCAGGAGATGTGGATCAGTGGTGGTTGTTAATCCAAAACACAAAGGATGATGAAGAGATGTAATGGAAGGTCTTCAAAGAAATATTCTTAGAGAAATAATTTCCTTGTGAACATAAAGAACATATGGAATAGTTGTCTCTGAATTTAAATAAAAAGGAAGATGAGATTGCTTCAAAGTATGAATCTAAATTTACAAGGGTAGAATGGCATTCTATGGACTACATACGTAATCCAAGGAGAAAAATTGATTGATTCTTTGATGGTTTGAAAATATTCCTCTGAAGGGATCTAGTCTCCCAAAGTTTCTTATCATATGAAGATAGAGTTTCTTGTGCTATCAATATAGATAAGAAATTTTCTATGTATTATGACTTTATAGGAAATAAAGAGAATAAGAGGGATGTTGAAAACCCTGGAAGAAGATGTAATGAAATGGGGAAGAATGGAAGAATTGCATTTCCACCTTGTGATAATTATGGAAGGAAATTCCCTAATGCCTACTGAAAAGGAAAAGGATTATGCTACAAATATGAACAGAAAGCCCATCTTACTACTGATTATAATGGGAAGAAATAATCAACCATTGTTCAATGATATAATTGCAAAGATATGGGATACTATGCTAATGATATTCCAAATAATCAAGGAATCATTAAACAGAAGAGTCTAAGGAGCATGGAAAAGCTTATCTGATCACAACCACTGATATTGAAGTTCCTAATGAAGTTGTGGCAGGAACTTTAATCATTTAATAAAAATTATCCAATGCTTTATTTGATTCTAGATCATCAAATTCATTCATATATTATGAGTTTCTAAGAAAAAAAGATATTTTTTATTTGACTTGGTAAGAGAGTTATCAGTCAAAACTCATAAGGGTTGTATCATTACTACATAGTTGTATCATACAGTCCCCATTACGGCATATAATTGTGCATTATCTACTAATTTTATTGTCATAACCATCATTTACTTCGATATAAGCCTTGGTATGGATTGGATTTCGAACCATGATGTGAAAATTTATTGCAAGATGAAGCAGGTTACAATTTTTGAGGATGACGTGGAATCCCTTATCTTTAGGGAAAAACATCGCCATCTAATTTTCATCTAGGTCCAACCCCAATAGCTCAATTAAATTGAGATATTAGAGATGAAGAGAACCCAATATATATGGTCTAGGAATGAAATTTTCAAATTGAATAGTGCATATAGTGCCATTATATATTGAATTCTTTCCAAAGAATTTACTTGGACAACCTTGAGAGTGGGAAATTGAGTTTTCCATTGACTAAATTCCTTGTTCAAGGCCCATACGAAAGACCCCTTATAGAATGTCCATTGTGGAGTTATTAGAGTTAAATAAACAACTGGAGTAATTGAGTGATAAAGGGTTTATTTTACCTAGTGTTTCTCCATGGGGAGCCCCAGTTATTTTCATTAATAAGAAAGATGGGTCTATGAGGTTGTGCATTGATTATAGGGAAATCAACACTATTAAAATAAAGAGTAAGTATACTCTACCACGAATTGATGATTTACTTGATCAAATTCACCTAGTACTATACTTTTCAAAGATTGATCTTTGATATGGATATCATAAGTTTCTTGTGAGGAAGGAATACATTCCAAAAACAACATCTCAAACCAGGTATGTGTATTATGAGTTTACAGTAATGCCTTTTGGACTGACCAATGCACCATCTATTTTCTGAATCTGATGAATAGATTTTTTTACGGAATAACATGATGAATTTGTGGTGGGGTTTATTGATGATATATTGGTATACTCTAAAAGCTATTAAGATCATGAAAATAACTTGCACACTATTCCGAGGAATCTTAGAAGAATTGAATTATATGGGAAGTTCAACAAATTTGAATTTTGGGTCCAATCAATTTCCTTTAAAGGACACATTGTCTCTATGGATGGAATATATTTTGATCCTATTAAGAAAAACGGTTCTCAAGAATGGATTACTCCAATGAACATAACAAGGGTATGTAGTTTTATTAGTTTAGCAGGTTATTGTCGGTGTTTCGTTCATAACTTCACCCGTTTAGCTAAATCAATGACCAAGATCACACTAAAAGGGGATATGTTTGTATGGAAAAAGTAATTTAAAGAATTTTTTGAAGAATTGAAGAGGAACTTAGTGAATTCTCTGATCCTAACCCTAAAATCTGGGAATGCTGTATTTTATCTATAGTGATGCATCAAAGAAAGAACTTGGTCGTGTCCTTATGCAGAACGATCGAGTGATTTCCTATGCATCTAGGTAGCTAAAAATTAATGAAAAAAACTATCCTACTCATGATTTTGAGGAGAAAAAACAATCTTTACTCTGAATAATTCAATACATTACCTCTATGGTGAAAATGTGAGATTTATACAGATCATAAGAGTTTTAAATACATATTGTCACAGAAAGAACTCAGTATGAGACAAAACAGATGTATTGACCTACTAAAATACTATGATTACACAACACACTACCACCCAGGAAAGGAAAATACGGTGGCAGATTCTTTGTGTACAGACCCAGAATTTATGTGTAATTTTGTTACTTAAATACATGGGAATTTTAAGAGTCTGAAAAAGTGTACGGTGCTTGATTCCGAGGCCTGGTGTGCCCAGAATCAATTTTTGATGTTTTGTTCTGGTACGTTCAGTAATCATACGAGCATGTTTTTATAAATTTTGAACCAATGCTCGGAATTGAAATATGAGAGCACCATTGAACTCACAACGCTGATACTCCCTTAAGAAGACTTTCACTTCGATGGCAGTGAGTCGAGGAAAAAAGATAGTTTTTGGATTTTCGTGTGAAGAAATAAAATAAAGTAAGCTCATTTTATTTTATTTTTAACCACCATGTGGAGGTTGGGTGGTTAAAACCTCCTCATGAGAGATGGAGGTGGGACCCCCACACCTTAACCTCCCTTGGGAGATTTTGGCAGTGGGGCCCACCCGAACTAAACCTCCCATGAGAGGATTAATGTGTTGGGGACCACCTGGGATTTTAACCGCTTGAAATCCCCATTAATTTGGAGAAACCCACAAGCTCCAATTAATATGGGGAGCCTCTTCAATTCCCCTTTATTTAATTTGTGCCACCTCTCATGCATTAATCAGGGGAGCTGAGTTAATTAATTAATTCTCTCTTTTGAATTTTAAATCCAACATTCTAAAATAATAGAAAAACTATTATTTTTTGGGGCATAAATCATGGGATGGCATTTTTTTGTTTTGGTATAGCTTGGAAAGAGAGGGGCTTGAGATAAAAGTTTGTCCAATGAAGAACGTCGGCAACAACCCTCTTCGACTTCCTCCCTCAGATCCTACCAATGTGGAGTGTCATCCACAACTGATGCAGCCCAGGAATGGGAGTGTTGTGGAGGCTATCCATACATACCCTTCATGTAGGATCTGTGGTGGATGATCCAGGAGCTTCCTTACACCTTTCAGCTATTTTTCCCCTATTCACTTGTACTTGTAATTTACAGTTGGGCTTGTATTTATGACCCATTTACTTTTAAGTACTCCTTTTGTATACAGTTTTACATAGTGTTTTGCTTCTAGATTACACTCTATTGTGTGTGTTTATAATTTATAAAGGCAATGCCTTCCCAGTTTTAGGGATTCACGCATGTGGTTCTAGTTGCCAGCCCCTGGCCTATGGAAGGCAGGCTTGGGGTATTCATGGCATGGGTCCTGAGGATGGGTTGTGAAAATTTGGTATCATAGGGGTTGGTTATATTGTAGAACATAGGACTCTGATCTTTATTTTCAGTAAATAAATAGTGTTTAGTGTACTGAGTGTGGTTTTCAGTCTAGGGAGTCTAGTTTTGGTGTGGCGGCTGACGTATCCATACACTAGGACCCTGACTTCTAATTTATGACTCAGTGCACAAAAACACTGATTGCATGTATATTTGAAGAGTTTTATTTGTGATATCTTTGAGTCAGCTCACCATGAATAATTTATTGTCCATGGAACACCTGTTCCTTTTTAGGATGCCATTATGAAGATAGCCAGATAGGGTTGCTAGAGTTGTACGTATGGATATCCCACTAAGCGATGAGGCCTCTGTGCGGGGTCCTTTTCTAGCGGAGGCACCAGCAGTACCACTACCTATTGGGTCACCGATTCCACCATCCCCAACAGTAGAGAGTGCATGCCTCTTGATCACGTTGCACGAGTTCCTACACCAGAGGCCTCCCAGGTTCAGGAGAGAGATTGACCCGCAGGCAGCTAAGGATTGGTAGGAGGCTGTGGTGAGAGTCTTCAGACTGGTAGGGACACCAACAGACCTTATGGTGATTTTTTCAGCGAGTCTCCTTCAGGTAGCAGCAGGCAGATGGTGTGTCCTGATGCTCCAGGTTCATGGAAAGGAGATACTACTCTAGGATGACTTCAAGAGCCTGTTTTGGGAGGAGTTTGTCCCAGCCACCCCATATGCGGTGCATATACAGGAGCAACTGCATCTACAATAGGGTAGCATGATGGTGGAATAGTACTTAGAATGTTTACCGACCTCTCACGCTACTCCATCGATATGGTGTAGTACCATTTGTTTAGGTCCCAGACTTTTGAGCAGTGGCTCAGGCGAGAGATCAAAGCTTCGAGGATCTCACTCAGCATCCCAACGCAGGCGGGGGTGTTAGAGAGGACCCTCCTAGTGGAGAGTTTCCTTACTAATAAGTCACCAACAGCAGGTACTATAACTAGTTGACATGTAGCAGATTCCTCTGAAGCAGGTAGTATACAGATATCGCAGAGGTCCAAGTGGACCAGGCCATGCGGTGGACGACCTCAGGATAGGGGTTCAGTTGTGCGGGGAACACGAGATAGATCCATTCATTCCAGGAGTGGGCAATGTTACTCTTGTGGTGGGAAGGTTAACATGGCTCGTGACTATCTGACCCGCTCTATAAACGATCAACAGACAGTTGAGGGACCTCCCAGGTAGAGGCAGAGGTTCGATCGAGGTAGTTTGCAGGGATCAGGCGGACGTGGCAGAGGAAATGGTCGTGCAGCCAGAGGTGGATCACGTTTCGAGGTGTTACCACCACCACCACTAGGAGGTCGACCTTGGCCACAGGAAACAAGTGGACAGGGGAGTGCTTAGCTCCAGGTAGCTGAGGCTTACGACCACGACGCTCCAGAGATTATTTGAGGTACGATCTGTGTTTACTCCACCTTAGCTGCAGTTCTTAGAGACACAGGTTCCGAGTCACTCTTTCATAGACACTTCCCTCGTTCGGAGCTTAGAGATTCCGACGGAGCCATTGGTTCGATCCTTTCGGATAGAGACTTTTATGGGACCAGACTCGACGATTACACACTGGTTACGGCATTGTGAGATTACTATAGGAGGTGATAGCTTCGGCTAGGATCTTCACGTAGCAGTGTTGAGGCCTTACGACATTATCTTGGGTATGGACTGGTTATCTACAGTCCATGCTCAGATCGACTGTAGTAGGTGCAATGTGTGGTGTGTCCGCACAGATGTGACCATGTTCACCTTCATCATAGAGAAGGGAGACTTTTCAATGCAAGACAGACTTACACGGAGGAGGGTGTAGCCGATCACTCATCAGTTGGCATACCTTACCCTCGGAGTAGTAGATGCGGAGAGTTCGAGCTATCCTTTAGTGGTGGACCAGCAAGTGGATGTTTTCCTTGATGACGTCTTAGGTCTACCTCCTTGTATAGAGGTGGACTTTTACATTGACATGTACCATGAGATGACACGGATATCTATACCAGTGTATCGAATGGCTCCCGCAGAGCTTCATGAGCTGCAGGTATATCTAGAGGACTTCTAGGGAAAGGGGTTCATCTAGCCCAGTGTTTCTCCCTGGGCAGCCCTGATTCTGTTCTCCATGAAGGAATATGGGAGCTTCAGGCTTTGTGTCAACTATTGTCATCTGAACCAGGTGACTGTGAAGAACAAGTATCCACTCCTGAGTATTGATGAACTCTTTGATCAGCTGAAGGGTGCGCGATGGTTCTCTAAGATAGACCTCATAACAGGCTATCACCAGCTTAGATTTTGAGACGAGGATGTGCAAAAAACGGCCTTTAGATGTCGGTATGACCACTATGAGTTCTTGGTAATTCCATTTGGCATAACCAATGCTCCAGCAATGTTCATGGGACTCATGAACAAGATCTTCCAGCCATACCTCGATCGCTTTATCATATTCTTCATCGATGACATTCTGACCTAATCTACTACTGAGGGGGAGCATGCCTACCATTTGTGGGTAGTACTGGAAACACTCCGAGGGAAAAAGATTTATGGTAGACTCCCGAAGTGCCAGTTTTTGATCTGAGAGGTTCACATTCTTGGACAGGTTATCTCAGAGGCTGGAGTTGGTGGGGATCCAGCGAAGAATGATGCGGTACTTTCTTGGGAGCCACCCATAATTCTGATGGAGGTGCGATGTTTCCTGGGTTTGGATAGATACTATTGAAGGTTTGTAACAGACTTCTCTGGAGTTGAACCACCACTATTATCCTTGACGAAGAAGGGGAAACCCTTTATGTGGTTGGAGAGATGCCAGTAGAGCTTCCAGGAGCTGAGGCAGAGGCTGACTAGTGCCCCCATCTTGAGGATTCCAGGGAAAGGTGTAGGGTACATAGTTTACTGGGAGGCATTAGGGACCGGACTCGGGTGTGTCCTAATGTAGGAGCGAGCAGTGATCACGTATGGTTCTCGACAGCTAAGAAAACATGAGCAGAACTACGCTACCCATGACCTAGAGTTAGCAGCAGTGGTCTTCGCCTTGAAGATGTGGCGACACTATCAGATGGGAAAACGTTTTACCGTGTACTCTGATCACAAGAGTCTCAATTATATATTCTCTTATAAGGAAAAGAATCTGAGATAGTGGCGATGTCTTGCATTCCTTAATGAACATGACTTTGAGATAGTCTATACTACTGGGAAGGGGAACGTTGTGGCAGATGCTCTCAGTAGGAGATCTAGTATATAGCTACAAGACGAGGCGACAGAGCAGCTGACTGCTTACAGATATCCTTTGTGGATAGTGATGGATCTGCCTTTATATTGCCTCTTATTGTCACTCCCCCACTTCTTCAGTGAGTCAGGGAGGCACCGCATTGATACGTTTACTGTGAGACGCGACGTGATCAGATATCCATAGGGTAGACACCTGATGGATTTTCTGAAGGTGGGGATCATGTCATCCTCTTCAGAGGACGTACTATGGTGCCAGTGTCACATCAGAAAGATGTGTTGAGGGAGTTCCACACATCCGCTTTAGTGTTACATCTAGGAGTGGTGAAGATGTACCAGGACCTTTGATGATAGCAATGGTGCCCAAGTATGAAGAAGGCAGTAGCAGAGTTTGTCTCTCAGTGCCTCACTTGTCAGCAAGTGAATGAAGAGAACCAGGTACCAACATGCTTAATTAAATCTTTAGAGGTCCATGAGTGGAAGTGGGATGGGATAAACATGGACTTCGTGATGGGTCTTCCATGTACATCCAAAGTTCATGACTCGATTTGGGTGATCGTCGACCGACACACCACGTTGGCCCACATCCAACCGATCAGAGAGCAGGATACAGTAGAGATCTTCGTACACCTCTATGTGTGGGAGATTGTGCAGATACGTGGAGTGACTTCTACTTTTTTATCTGATCATGACACATGATTTACTTCCCGGCTACGGAAGGGGGTGCAAGAGGCTTTCAGGACACAACTTCATCTGAGCACCACCTTCCATCCTAAAAAGGGTGGCTAGACTGAGAGGACCAATCAAAATATTGAGGACATGCTCTGTTCTTGTGTTATCATCTTTGGTCACCAAGGAGAGGATAACTTACCTTTGGTGGATTTTTCATACAACAATAGCTATCACTCTACCATAGGAATGACACCTTTTGAGGCATTATACATGTAACCTTTTAGATCACCCTTGTGCTGGACTGACCCAGGGGAGTTAGCACTGGTGGGACCAGAGATGGTGTGAGATTCCACGGAGAAGGATCAGATCATCCAGGAGTGGATGAAAACTGCACAGCGTATGCGAAAGTCATATGCTAACATGAGACAGAGATCTCTAGAGTTTGAGGATGGATACCACGTCTTTCTACGGGTCTCACCTTGACGAGGTCTACAGAGATTTGGATGAGGTGGAAAGTTATCTCCGTGATTCATTAGACCTTTCCAGGTCCTCAGTAGAGTAGGCAAGGTGTCTTACTACCGGGCTCTTCCACCTTAGTTGCACTGGGTGTACGACTTCTTCCACGTATCTCAGCTGAGGAGATATGTGCACGACCCTTCTCTTATCATCGCCCATGGAGAGCTGGACATTGATGACGGGGCATCTTTCACAGTGGTACCCGTGGAGATTGAGGATCGACAGGACTGGGTACTACATGGACAGTCAATACCTCTGGGGCGTGTTCGCTAGTAGCACGGGAACCTCCAGGAGAGCACATGGGAGTGGGAGGCTCAGATACGTTCTCAGTACTCCCATTTGTTCTCTTAGTTCGAGTTGTTGCTTACGGGGACCTAAATCTCTGAGGTGGGGAGATTTTAAAGACAAAAAATTTTCGTGGAAAGTTTTTTCTTAATTACACTGTAATTGTACGAGTGCGTGAACGTTTGACGAGCTTGATTCTGAGTCCCGGTGTGCCCAGAATCAATTTTTGAAGTTTCGTTCGTGTACGATCATTAAACGTATGAGCGGGTTTTTATAACTTTTGAACCGGTGCTCGGAATTGAAATCTGAGAGCACCGTTGAGCTCGCAGCACTGATATTCGCTTAATAAGACTTTCACTTTGATAGTAGTGAGTGGAGGATAAAAGTTAGTTTTTGGGGTTTCAATTGAAGTAATAGAAAAAAGTTAGCTCACATTATTTTATTTTTAACCACCATTTGGAGGTTGGGTGGTTAAAACCTCCTCATGGGAGTTGGAGGTGGGATAACCACACCTTAACCTCCCTTGGGAGATTATGGTGGTGGGGCCCACCCAAACTCAACGTCCCATGAGAGGATTAATGTGGTTGGGACCACCCGGGCACTTAACCCCTTAAACTCCCCATTGATGTGGAGAAACCCACAAGATCTAATTAATATGGGGGGGCCTCTTCATCTCCCCATTATTTAATTTGTGCCACCTCTCAAGCATTAATTAGGGGAATTGAGTTAATTAATTAATTCTCTCTTTTGAATTTTAAATCCAACATTCTAAAATAATAGACAAACAATTATTTTGTGGGACAAAATTCTTGGGTTGGCATTTTACTATTTTGGTGGAGCTTGGGGAGAGAGGAGCTTGAGAGAAAAGTAATTCCAACAAAGAACACCGGCGATAACCCACTTAGAATTCCTCCTTTGGATCCAACCAATGTGGAGTGTCTTCCACAGCCGATGCAGCCTGGGATTGGGAGTGCGTGACGATCGTGACGAGCGGAGAACTCCTTCATACCCTTTCTGTGACACCGTCAACAAACGAAAAATGACAATAAAAAGGTAGGGGGTTTATTACTTGATGGTGTTATACCTTTTCTTAGCTTTTTCATCGGATTGAAAGGGTTTGTTGCAGACGAGTTAATGATCAACTGCTCATCATGTTGAGCCAATTGATACCTACCTAAATGCGGAGGGTGCAGGCCAACCTAAAATATCCCGACATCCTCCGTTGTTTTTCCTTCTTAGGGCGTTCTTTAGCATGGCGATGTAACAACAACGAGGATATAGAGATGACAACGGAAAAGGTCGTGCTACTCACAGCCTCCATGAACTTCGCCACCCCTGTGATATCCCACACCACCTCTAGCCTTTTCCCACACCTTGCAAGCCTACCCACGCACTACCCGCGTGCCACGCCAGCCTACCCGCGCATTGCCCGCCGGCCATGCGGCAGGCCCGTGCTACCATCTGGACTTCTTGCTTGCAGCCCACTCCCCGCCGGCCTAACTGTGCCCTGCATGGAATCCCGCGGCCTGCCCATGCGCCCCGCCGTCCTGCCCGCGCCCCGCGCGGCCACCTGCGCCATGCCCGGTGCCCCGCACGGCCTGATCGCATTCCGACACCTAGTCGAACCGGCCGAGCTGCGCTGGCCACCCGAGATGGCCTCTGACGTCCTTCTCGGCATCACTGGACAAAAAGGAATGGCTTGTAGGCCGAGCCGCCGGAGCCGGACCCCACATGGTGCTGGCCGAACCGGCCTTCACCTCCAGGCAGAACCGCCTATGCGGTGACCTTCGGGCTGAACCGCCCCTATAGTCCGCGGTGCTGGGCCCAATGGACTGGGACGAACCCAGCGGGATGACCAGGTTAACCCAGACCAGGTCGGCCCAGTCTGGGTTGGGCCGAGTCAGTCTGACAGGGTCAGACTGGGCCCAGGCCCATTACTGACCCATTACTTTCTTTGGCCATAACTTTGGCACCGAACGTCGGTTTGACGAACCGTCATCAACGTTGGTATTCTTAGAATGCGAAGGTACTTTTGAGAATTCCCTAGTTGAGTTCAGGGTATGTTTGAGATATGGTCAGGATGGATCGTACCTGAATCCAACCGGACCCCTTGGACTAATAGGCTAATTACTCACTGTCTGGGCACCCGATTGTCGCACCATTAATTTTTTTGAGACCCCTATGACGATAATGAAAATCGGGATACATAAAATTGAGACTACGTGGAATTTAATGTATCAAAAAATGGCTTGAATAGAAGACCCTCCTAGAATCAATCATGCTTAAATGAAACCCTGTGGCTCACTACGCACTGACGACTGTTACTGGATCATGTGCTGGTCCGACAGTTCTAACTTCTGTTCCTGGATCATGTGTTGGTCCTACAGAAAAGCTCGTCCTGGATCATGTGTGGGTCCGATAGCACTGTCAACTATTCCTGGGTATTGTGTTTGTTCGACAGAATAGCTGGTCCTAGATCATGTGTGGGTCTGACAGCTCCATCTACTGTTCCTGGATCCTGTGTGGGTCCGACAATTCTAACTGTTAGTCCTGAATCCTGTGTGGGTCTGACAGCATAGATGATTTAGGGGCTACATCTGATCATCTCGATCTCTCTACAAAATTTGTATACTTGTGTGAGCTGAGTCAGTAACATTTTAGTTTTCTTCATGATTGAGATAGATTACTTGATAATATTGGTATATGTATGGGCATATACCTAAGGGGGGTTTTCTGTTGATTTCATAATTTTTGGTTTATCCTTGTTGGGTTTTGTGAGACCTTGAGGGTCTCGGGGTCCCTACTGAGTATCGTTATACTCACCCCTGCCCAGGCTATGCCCGCACCTCGTTGTGTTGGATGCAGACGACGGACAATGCTGACCGAGGCTGAGTGTATGAGGACTGGACGGTACACAGAGGTGGACCACAAGATGTGACGGTAAATGGAGGAGACAGACAAACATGGAGTGCTGTGGAGTATATGTGTACCTACCGTTTACGTAGGATCCGTGGCGGATGATCCATGAGCTTCCTTATACCTTTCATCTATTTTTTTCCCCTTTAAGTTGCACTTGTACTTCATAGTTGGGCTTGTATATCTGACCCCTTTAATTTTAAGTACTCCTTTTGTATACATTTTTAGTTAGTGTTTTGCTTCAATCATATACTCTGTTGTTTGTGTCTATAATTTATAAAGTCAATGCCTTCCCAGTTTTAGGGATTTATTCTTTTGGTGATAGTCTCCAGCCCTTGGCCTATGGAAGTCAGTCTTGGGGTAGTCATGGCATGGGTCCTGAGGATGGGTCGTGACACATTGACTAGAAAGGACCACAGAATTATGAATAAGATGAGAGTTGAAAGGGTTCCTATGTTCATGGACTTAGTAAATATGGATATAGAAATTATAAAGGAAGGGAAAAAATCACTACTTTTTTAAATGGTTGCCAAGGATTCTTTACTGAAAATGATAAAAAGTTCTCAGGATGATGAGGAGAAGTTTAAAAAGAAAATTGAAGCTGTAATTTATGGGATGTTGATTAACTTCATATATGAAGGTAGCATATTAAAATTCGGAAATAGGCTTTGTGTTCCCTCAATTACTGAGATAAATACGGAACTATTGGATGATTTTCATAGCTCTAATTTTTCTATACACCTTGGTAGCATAAATATGTATAGATATCTAAAGGAATATTTTTGGTGGGAAACATGAAGAGAGAGATTGCAGATTATGTGTTGAGATGTTTGGTTTGTCAACAGGTGAAGGATGGAAGACAACATCCTAGAGGAGTTCAGAAACCCCTTACTATTACTATGTGGAAATAGGATGATATTATGATGGATTTAGTCATGGGGCTACCAAATACTCTAATAAATAATAATGCGATATGGGTCATTGTTGATCGTTTCACAAAATCAGAACATTTTCTTGCTATAAGAGAAGATTTAACACTTGAACGTTTAGTAAGACTATATATTTATGAACTTTTAAGGATTCATGGTGTACCCTTATCAATTTTTTCTGACCGTGATCCCCATTATACATCACAATTTTGGAAAATTCTTAAGAATTCCCTAGATACTAATCTTTGTTTGAGCACCGAATACCGCCCACAAACTGATGGAAAATCATAATAGACTATTAAAACATGAGAAGACATGTTGATGTCTTGTTCACTTGACATTCAAGGTATGTGGAATCAGTATTTACCTCTCATAGAATTTTCCTATAACAATAACTTCCAATCAAGTATTTAGATGAACTATATGAAGCGTTATATGGAAAGAGATGTCGTACACCAACTTTTTGTGATGATATTGGTGAAAGAAAGCTCGTATGCCCAAAAGTTTTTGAGGAAACCCATGAAAAGGTGAAGATTATCCAAACCCATATCAAAACAACTCAAAATAGGAAAAAGAGATATGTTGATAACCTAAGGAAGGATTTGTAATTTCATGAGAGAGATCATGTTTTCTTAATGGTATCTCCATGGAAGGGTATTATATGATTCAGTATGAAGGGAAAATAAAGTCTCAGGTACATTAGACCTTTTGAAATTATGGATCGAATGGGAGCTGTAGCTTGGCATTGGGAAATGCTGTCAAGTCTCTCCAAAGTTCAAAATGTGTTCCACATATCAATATTAATGAAATTCATGTCATACCCAACACATGTACTCACCTCTAAAGAAATAGAACTTGGGCCTGATCTGTCTTATTGTGAAGAGCCTATCAAGATTCCTGATACTAGATATCAAGTATTTAGAAACCAGACAAATCATCTGGTAAAGGTTCTTTGGAGGAACCATAAGAGGGAAGTGGCAACATGGGATCTTGAGGAGCTTATGTTGAAGACATATCCTAATCTTTTCAGGTATCATTTTCGGAATTTCATGGATGAAAATTTTTGTGAGGAGGGGAAAATATAATGACCCAATATTTTTCAATGGATATTCCTTTATTATAAATATGTCATAATCACATGAAATCACAACATAATTAACTACTAATTTCTATGTGACCTTTAAACATCTTTTTGTCACTTCTGTGATGTGAATTTCAAAAATCCAACATTCACTGTTGCGATTAGTATGTTATTTTGAGTCCGATAAGAAAAACATAATTTTTTTGTGAATAGTAACCTACCCGTAAGAATATTAACGTACCATTATGAATATTTATATACTCTAATGAATATTAAAATTACCTATGATATTATTTAAATAATATTCATGTGGAAGTACTATATACCTATGTTTTGGAATAAGTATATAAATGTTTAAAACTGTTTTTTACAATAAATTATGTTTTTAATTAAATATTAAATAAATGATATTTTTAAAATTATTTTTGAAAAATGGAATTCCTTTTTTGATTCTATACATCTAAATATGGCTTTGGTGAATTTTTTAAAAAACATGAAATTTTGATGAATAGTAAAATACGATAATTCACAATAAATGATACAACCTGAATTTCTGCATCATTCATGAGTCATGGATGATGTAAATGTCCATTGGTTTAAACTCAAATTAATATATTACAACTATTGGTCTTGTAATCATCACTATTTCTGGTCTTGATGGAAATTAATAAACTAAAGATAAAAAAATTATGAAAACCCTCCTCTCCTCCACTATAAACACCCCATCAATCCCTCTTCTCTTAACTCATCTATGACTTGAATATCCTCAATTATGTACCCAAATAACCTTACCTAGTCACTCCCCACGTCCAAAAAGCCATTATTCTTTCCAAAATTCCAAAAACCCTTCCCTTATGGAGGTTCTCAAGGAGGTTATTTTAAGAGGTAAAGCACCCTTCTTTTTCATATAGTTTCATTTCAATTTAACTTATTTTGTTATCCTATATCCACCTCCTCTATCCAAATGACCATGATAAATATACTATCATCTGTATTCTGGAATTATATCTTGTTAATTGAAGAACCATCATCAATATTATTGCTCTCTCCCTTTTATTTTATAAACGAAATCAACGTCCATGAAGTTTAAATTTCTAACCTTTGTGGACAAAAATGTTTCGTTATTCAATTTCTCCTTCATTAATGGTCATGAAACTATTTTTATGGTTGAAACAAACTATAATATATGTATTATAACTTAATTAATATTCATTAACCAGTATACATAAATATTATTAAATCATATGACCTAACTAGTTCCTAATAATCAAAATGTCGTTAAATAATCTAAGTGAATGTCATTAATATTTCATCTAATTATTCATCCTCTTTCCATGTAACCAAATGATATATATGACCATTAAAAATTCTATATGTTCAAAAATAATAAGTAATTTTAATTTTGGATATTTACATCCATTCCACATGAACTCCATTACTTAATAACAAGTAAACCTATTACGAAAATCATGAAAATGAACACTCTATAATGATGGAATTCAATATTATAACTTATCAACAAGGACTTAAATGAACCAAACAGAATTATGATAAACAATACTTGTCAA
The DNA here is from genome assembly GCA_963277665.1 of Viscum album. Lineage (NCBI taxonomy): Eukaryota > Viridiplantae > Streptophyta > Magnoliopsida > Santalales > Viscaceae > Viscum > Viscum album. The sequence continues at coordinate 784,970,719 of OY728128.1, read as the reverse complement.
ATATTTTCTTCAATAAATTATTAATTACTATAATTTCATATTCTGGGACCTTAAGTTCAAGAGTGGAACACATTTGGACCTAAGGTAAGGGTTTTCCACCTGGACCTCAATTTTCATTTAGGTTACTTTTATTGTCTAATTTACCTCAATGAAATTATTATGTATTATTATTTACTCCTAATTAATTATTTATGAGTGTTATATATTTTTTTAAAAACCATAATCCTTCTTTATTCTATGGGGAGTTACATGTTTCTAAAGGAAAATTCAAAATTATTTCTGAAATACAAGCCCGATTCAAGGGAATTTCTGAAATTCTTACCTATTTTCAAGGGAACTCTATAATATGTTTTTAGAAACCATTATCTTTATAAAATCAATAATTTTGTTATGAAAATACTATCTTTCTTCAGTTCTAGTTTTATACAAATACTTTTCCAAAATAACTATTCTTTTCAAAATAAAACAGTATTTTTATCAAGAATTACTCAATGATTTTATAAAACTATTTTTGTATCTTTCATCACTCTTTCTGATTATTATGTATTATTGCTATTGAAATTTCATTATATAATCTAAAAATTTTAATTTTATGGTTTTGTACTATTTTTATTGTGGATGTGATATCCTAAAACTATTCATCAATTTAATCTGAATGATTAGTGTTTAAGCTCAATGTTCGGGGAATGTTATTTACATTTAATATGATAGTTTCAACATGAATGTATTTTTTATTTATGTTTATAACCACACATACGAGGAATGAATTGGACTTATTATGTGATGGATGAGGCCCTCTATAGCCCCTCGAAGCTTTAGTAGGTCACATGAGACAAATAGACGTGGACTTGGTCGAGGCCTTACCCCAATTTGAGATATGATTTTGGTCGGGACCTTAATCATTTTTAGACGTCTTGGTTGAGGCCTTGAAAATATGTTTCATAATGTCTGGCATATGAAATTCCCCCATTTTGAAGCTAGTAATTGAATGTTCATGTGTTTATTTTATTAGTATAACACCCATGATTATGTTGGCATTATTTACTTAGCCCATATTCCTTCCAAAATGCATTCATGTTTATTATTTATAAAGGCATTTGTTTTCAATTTTTATCCATTCCTAATGTTTATGATTATGTTGTCTTCCTCTATATTTTTTACTCTTACTGAGCATTTGAGCTCACCCCTTTTTTATTTTTTATTTTTCCCAAGATATAAAGAAGTTAGGTATGAGTGACTTGTAGGCTTAATCTAAGCATCATGGATGTTTCTAATGGATTAAATTTCGTTTATTCCTTTTAAGATGTAATGTTGAAATTATAAATTACTTTTTTCCAAAATATACTACACTAATTGGTACTTTGGGATGAAAATTACTTTTTATATTAAAATGTAATTAAATAAGGCACCGGTTTCAAGCAACTGGGGTTGGGTCATGACACTATATGTTGCTATTACCTCATAGGTACCATGAAATCCATGTTATGTTCCACATTTAAATGATTTTATAATGTTATACAAACCCATATCAAACTTTTGATCCTATGGAAGATGAGTTAGATAATGATCATTCATTAGAGGAGTATCATATATATATCATTGATCGGAGCACAAAGCCTCTCTCAGGACAGTCTATCACTTCAGTAGGGGTGATATGGGAGCATGACCAGATTCAGGATGAGACTTGGGAGTGGGAGGCCTACGTACAAGCTCTATGGATGGAATTGTTATCAAATGAAATTTTTACACCCATGGAAGTTGAACTTGGGGATGATTTCCTTTCGGGGGGGAAGAATAAAACATCATGAATTTTGTATTAGGTATAAATAATTTTAAATTTGGTCTAACTATTTTATTTGTACCGAATAAGAATGATTTATAATTTCATAACCTTTTTAAGGGTTTTTGGGGTTTATTCAGAGCTCAGAACTGACCTTTTTTGGAGAAAAACCTGGCAACATGGTTAGGAGAAACCATGTGGAGAAGGCCACATAGTTAACCATAACGGTTCTAGCATTGATAGTGTATACCACAAAGCTATACTATTTTATGAAACTATGCATAGTGGGAAGTACTCTCATGCGGAATATAATGACGCATACTTTACATACATTGTTATTATATCATAATTGAAGCATACTTGTTATAACATATAACAAAACCACAATTGGACCGTATAGTTATATTGTCTTTAGAAACTAGGAAACAAAAACAATTGGTTCATAAAGCATCTACATTGTCTCCCATTTATTTCATCATATCTGGAATTCCTTTTTAGCATATCCTACCTAATACCCTTCTTCCCGACCTGGGGAAAAGAAAACATACAAAAGGGTGAACTCAAATGCTCAGTAAGGGTAAACAAAAGAAATATCAATCACATCATATTCATAAGAACATAACATTTTGGAAATCTTAACCTGCAAAAGAGATCATAATTTCATAACATGGGATAAATCATAGTAGTGAAATTTAATCCCAATAATCATAAATTAAAAAATGAAACTTTGTTTCATACACACATAATCATATAGAATCATTTCTTAGTAGTCAAGACTCATTTCCAAGACTATCTTAGCGGACAAAGTCTATTTCTGAACTGAGTTCAATCCTCGTATCATTCATGTTTTACTGAACTGGATTAACCTGTCATTCCAGCCATGTCTATCTCATGAGATATAAATCATTATCCAATGAATTGGAGGGAGATATAGGTCCCAACTGTCTCATAATGATACCATTCTTATGTGTACCACAAAATCATAAATCATACATCATAGCATAACCCATGTAATAAAAATGGGATTCTTAAATATCATGCCATCATAACATAATCCGTATAAGAAAAATGTAGATAATAATAATAATTCCATCCGAACATAATCAAATCAATGTAAAAATAGGTATATAAACAGAACCCAATATTATCTTAGATGGAAAATAATTTTGATAAAATGCTTGAACTCCATTCTTGAGGAAAATATCCTTTCTACTTCAAAAACATTTTTACTTTATTAAAATGTCATATAATTTTGAAGTAAAATATGTTGATTAAAAATAAACCTGAAAACTTGTAAAGGAAGCTTCATGGAAATAATTTTCTAAAAGTCCATTCAGGCCTCATAATTTAAAAAAACATTCTTCTCGTACTTTGGCCGGAAAAGTCAAAAAGTACCTCGTACTAAGAACGAAAAAAGATTGCTTTAATATATTTTACTCAAAACTCACCAATGGGTAAAATTGGATTTAAAAAATTATAGGTGGATGTAAATAATATTACATATTGAGGAAACATTGTTGTGGATGATAAATATGCCCTATTAAATTCTGAAGTGTAAACAATCTTGGATAAAAATGATATTGTGAGATTTTCCCTTACCTTTGGTCCGATTTTCTTCATACGTGTCCGAACCTCCTGTATAATGATATAAATAATGTTATTTATTATTCAAGAATCGTACTCATTGTTATGATATCATATATGGTGATATTCTTAGTTTCGTATTAGTAATATTTCATTGCTACTTGTTATTCGGGAGTTTATTGCTTTTTGTTCTTATGAGGGTATTGTCGAATAAATTCTTATTATTATTTTTAGGTAATAGATACTCATTTAAAGAATGGTATTAGTGTAATATATATCATATTTATTCATTAAATTCATTTATATAGTCCTTATGCATTGAATATTATGTAAAACGAGTCGCATCACTTCATGGAGACTGTAGGATGTATGTACACATTAGCAATGATATCATTCCCATGATCGTGGAATTGTATTTATGTGTATGTATACTATTTAAGAATAAAAATCACTATAAAATAATCATATATATTTATTCTTTACACCATTATACCCATCCACATAAGTTGGTGGTAGAAAACAGATTACACCCCAGCGTGGAGATGGTATTCCGTACGTACATACGCGCAATGATTTCATTTTCCGTATGATGGATAGAAGGTGAAATAGGATTGTTTCATATTTATAATAAAATATCAGTATATGAGTGATACTGATGTTACTACTTTATAATGAAACAACTAAATAAGAGGAATTAGAAGAAGAAATAAAATTGAAAGAATCAGTAACGGATATTAGCTCTTCTTCGACAAGACTCTTTGAAACCTCCACTTAGGACACTAATGTTTGTCTATGAAGAATACCATGACCTCTATAATATTAATAGGGAAGTGTAGAAGTAAAATTGGTAGGGTTTGGCTGAGATTGAAGGCTCAAAGTGGTGTGAGGAAGAGAGGGATTAGGTGCCCTTTTATAACAGAGGAGAGGGGCACCTTAGAAAAAACTTAAACTATTAGTTTATTATAAAGTAATATTAAGTTTTTAATAGATACAAACTGATTTATTTAGAATCTAAGGTGGTTATGGGTCTAAATACTCTCAACCAATATATTTTAGACATGTTTAGATTACTATTTTAACCTTATCATTTAGGCTTAACTCTATGTTAAATAATTTACATTTTATAGTGTCTTCTTGTTTTCTTACACTATAAGGTTAATAAACATACTATTAAATGCCAAAAGAACCAAAAGTGGTTAATTATTAATATATATAACCTTATCTAAGTCATTTTTCAAAAACATTGATTTTTAGGAATAAAATAAAAACTAATAATATAATATTTGTTTTAAAAACTATTTTATGTCAATTTTGAAACTATTTGGTAATTGGTTTTTGTAAAAATCACAACATCATGATTAGTTCGAAAAAAGATAATTTATTCAATAATAACATGTCATATTATTCTAAAAAAATAGTGAAATTTGTAAAAAGTCTCAAATTAAATATATTTGGGTATTTATAACATCAATTATGTTAATATTTCATTAATAAGGTAATTACATCATCATCATTGTGTCATAAATAAATTAACTAATTTAATTTCTAAAAATTACAAATAAAATACCATTATATAGGAAATTATTTTATCTTTTTAATGAACATTTATAGTCTAATTTACCTTTTTTATAACCCTATATTAAAAATGTTTTAGTTATTACAATTTGATTTTAACTATTTTAACTCTTCTTTATATAAAAAAACATTAAATGTCCTAATCTAATCCAAGTAGACCTAAATGGTCATATTTTTTTTCTAAGGTTGTTTTTTTAATTAAACTTATAAAATAGAATTAAGACATTTCTTATGGTTATAATAATATCATTTTTACCCTTAATTACCTTATTTACTTTTAACCGTGGTAAAAAAATTAAAAAGTTACTATTCACAAAAATTATTTTTATCTTATTGAACCACATTTTACTCCTTGATATTAACCATGTCTCTCGGGTTTTCTATATTCCACTAACAGAAGTGTTACAATTAAGTTTGATGTAAATTTTCAAACTCTCCTAGAAGGTGGGTAAAAAGAGGGTGAAAAGTTCAACAAAATTTTTATATATCTAAAATTATTTTAAAATGACTCCAATGAATTACTTTGAACTTATATAGGTATTATGTATAAATTTTGACCTAAAATAAATTTAAATAAAATAAATAATTATTTAAATAAAAAGTCAATTTTTAAATAGTAACCCATTGTTTTCACTATTCATCAAAAATTGAATGTTTTCAGAAAAATACCAAAAATTCACCTTAAGATAATTTCGATAATCCGAATCCAAAAATGAAGTTGATTTTGAAAGATAAAATTTATAAAATTTCAAAAAGTGGGTATTATTATTCATTATGACTAGTTTTAATAATATTTTAATAGCATATCATTGTTTAGTGAAACTTGGTATTGCGTACAATGCAAGCTATCGAGGAAGGTTGCGATTGCGTGTAAAGAAAGGAAAGCTTGTGTTGTGTGTAGTGAAAGATTCCATTTATGATGTATATAACATAAAGACAAAATATTTCTCATAAAAATCTCAAGTGTTACATTCTTCCCCCCTAAAAATGAATTTCTCCCTCGAAATTCGTCACTTTGTAACAAACAGATGAGGATACCTTTCCCTCATCATATCCCCAAGGTCCCATGTAGATTCTTATAATTGGTGGTTCCTCCATAAAACATTCACCAAGTGAGTGGTCTTGTTCCATCGGACTTTTTCGCTAAGATCCAGAATCTCTATCTGCAATTCTTCATAAGAAATATCTTGCTCCAGCGGTACAACTTCTGAGCTGAGTACATGTGAAGGATCGGGTATGTACCTTATTAGAAGAGATACATGGAACACATCGTGAACGTGAGAGAGATTCGGTGGAAGCGCCAATCCATAAGCTACCTTCCCAACAAGATCCGGTATTTCGAAAGGACTAATATACCTAGGGCTCAGCTTTCCCTTATTTCTGAATCTCATTACTCTCTTCCAAGGAGGTATTCGTAGGAACAATTTATCACCCACACCAAACTCTAGGTCTTTTCTTCAGTTATTGGCATAACCTTTTTGTCGACTCTGAGCTGCTCTTATGTGTTGTTGAATAGATCTAACCTTTTCTGCCATCTCACCATCATGATCAGGTCCTAATAGCTTTCGTTCCCCAACTTCATCCCAGCAAGTTGGAGTCCTGCATTTATTTCCATAGAGAGCTTAATAAGGATCCATATGAATACTAGAGTGAAATTTATTATTATATGAAAATTCCACCAAATGTAAGTGTTGATCCCAACCACCTTTGAAATCCATAGAGCAAGCTTTTAACATATCTTCCATAGTTTGAATTTTCCTCTCAGAATGACCGTCTGTCTGAGGATGATAAGTAGTACTGAATCTCAAATCTATATCTAGAGTATGCTGAAGAATTTGAGAATGGTTTTAGGTAAACCTTGGATCCCGATCAGATATAATGGAAAGTGGTACTCCATACAATCTTACCACTTCATTCACCTATATACTGGTAAGATGATCCATAGAGAAATCCTCTCTAATAGTAATGAAGTTTGCCAACTTTTTAAGACGATCAACTATAACACAGATATCATTATTGCCTTTGGATTTTTTAGGAAGTCTGGTGATAAAGTCCATGGTGATGTTTTCCCATTTCCATTCGGGTATGGGTAATGCTTGTAACATCCCCTTATACTTCCATCTCTTAGCTTTAACTTGCAGACAAACCAATCATTGAGAGACATATTCAGCAACATCTCTTTTCATGTCATCCCACCAGAAGTACTGTTTCAGGTCCCTATACATCTTTTTGATTCCAGGGGGAATAGAGAATGAAGAACTATGAGCCTCATCCAGTATCTCCTTCTTTAATTCTGGGATGGGAGGAACACAATCCCAATTCCTGGAACTTTTTATCCCAACATAATCAAGGTTGAATTTAGGAACATTTTCCACCTTCTTTTATAACTCTATATCTTCTTTCTATTCCTCTTTAAACTTCACATGTATAGATGGTTGAACATTCATTTGAGAAAGATAATATTTTCCCTATTCATTATAATCCCATGATCCATCCTTTTTAAATTCATACATATTTGATCTTTTGTGATCCTCGTCATGTATAAGCTAGCATGGTCTTGTCGACATAATGATTCTCCCTCCTTGTTTGCTTTCCCATGGTGGTAATAAATTGAGGAGTCGTAATCCTTAATCAGCTCCAACCATCTTATTTGGCGCATATATATCTCCTTTTGTGTGAAAATATTCTTTAAACTTTTATGATTAGTATAAATATCACACCTTTCACCATAAAGATAATGCCTCCAAATCTTTAATGAAATTATTACCATAGCTAACTCTAAATCATAAGTTTGGTAATTTTTCTCATGTATTTTCAACTGTCATGAGGCATAAGCTATCACCATATCAGTTTGCATGAAAGCACACCACAATCCCTTCTTGGATGCATCACCATAGATCACAAAACTTTCTCCACTACAAGGAAGTGTGAGCACAGGTGCACTAGATAACCTTCTTTTTAACTCCTTGAAATTCTCTTCACACACCTCTGTCCAAACGAACGTATCTCCTTTTCGAGTCAACCTGGTGAGTGGATTAGATAATTATGAAAAACCATTCACAAAACGTCGATAATATCCAGCCAAAACAAGGAAACTTCAGATCTCAGTTACTGTTGTTGGTCTCGACCATCTTTTGATAACCTCTGTTTTTGTTGGATCCACAGATATCCCCTCTTTTGAGATTATGTGACCAAAAAATGAAACTTTTTGAAGCCAAAATTCACACTTCGTAAATACGGAATAAATATCCTTTATCGGGGTCATTAATATAATTATCAAGTGATCTTTATGTTCTTCCTTTCTCTTTGAATAAACAAGAATATCTTATATAAATACTACAAAAAACTGATCATGATAGTCTCTAAAGACTCTATTTATTAGATCCATGAATATAGCAGTGGCATTAGAAAGACCAAATGGATTCACTATAAATTCATAGTATCCATACCTTGTACGGAAAGTCATCTTTTCTATATCCTCCCTTTTTACCCTTAATTGATGATACCCTGAATGAAGATCAATCTTGGAAAAGTATTGTTCTCCACGTAGTTGGTCAAATAATTCATCAATGCATGGGAGATAATATTTTTTCGTGATCGTGATCTTGTTAAGTTATCGATAATCAATACAGAGTCTCATTGATCCATCTTTCTTATTAAAAAACAGAACAGGTTCTCCCCAAGGTGATGCACTTGGACATATGAATCCCATATCAATATTCTCTTGGATTTGTTCTTCAATTACTACAACTCAATTGGAGATATTCTCTAAGGTGTCTTTGAAATAGGTAAAGCACCTGGTACGAGTTCTATTGAAAACACAACTTCACGATTTGGTGGAAGACCCGACAATTCATCTGGAAATACATCATCATGCTCCCATAAAATGGGAATATGTTTAATTGTGAGTTTCTCGCCAACCATTTGAGATAAATAACCTTCATTTAGTGGAATCTAGACCCATAATACGGAAGAAATTTCCACTGGAAGGTTATGTTCATCCTTGCATCGATAGACGATCATAGATTGATCTGGAATATGAAATGTGACATGTCTTCTTTGGTAATTGATATGAGATCCATATAAAGAAAACCAATCCATGCAAAGAATCACATCAAATTACACTATAGGAAGGATCACAAGATTTGAAGGAATCAATTTTCCACAAACTTCAATTGGAGAAGAATTATAAACTTTTGATGTGACTGTTGTGCCATTGGGGGTTCTCATAGCTAACTCAACATCTAATTGTTGAGGTAATAATGTGATTCCCTTAGAAAATTCTTCAGAAATAATAGAGTGGGTGGGTCCAGAATCAAATAAAACATTTTCTACTTTAGAGTGGTTGGTAAGTGTACCTTTCACCACTTCGTTATCGTAATCCACATTGCCGATAGAAATTTCATGTGACTTTACTTTGTCTTTATCCTTAAGAGATTGTTGACGTCGATCATCATCATCAACCCTTGGATTAGAGCATTTATTAGCATAATGCCCCATTTCCTTACACTTGTATCATTGAAGTGTAGGAGGTTCACTCTGTGTAGCCTTTTCTTTGGTTGCATCACTAGAAATATTCTTCCCATCATTGCGGCATTCAGATTCTTGATGATCTTCCTTTACAAATTTGAAACATTTACTTGTCCCTTTAAGACAGCTCCCTCCATGTTTATTTCCACACTTCGAGAATAATGGAAAACTCATCTCCTTTTTAGTATGGTCTTTATATTTCCCTTTGAATACCATTTTCCTCTTCTTATCAAACGCATATGACTGATGTGTTACTCCAATCTCCATCTCATCCTTGAGAGCACATCGAACGATATCCTCATAGCTATTGAAGTCCCTTAAGGCTAACGCCCTTTGAATACTTGGTTTTAAGCCACTAAAGAATAGATTGATATTACTCTCAGGTTGGATAATAATCCCAGAAGCGTACTGTGAAAGTCTTGTAAAATGTTTTTCCTAGGTACCAACAGATTCATCATCCTTTTGCTTAAGTTCAAGAAACTCCTTCTCCATCATTGTTCGAAGAATACGAGGGATGTAATTATTGAAAAATAAGTTCATGAACTCTTCCAATTACATGGACTCAATTTCATCTCTTGGCCTCGTATTCTTGATAATATTACACCATTGATGAGCTTCACCTTCCAAACGATATACTGCTATGATGACTTTATCTTGTTCAGATCATTGAAGAACTGAAAATATCTTTTTAGTGGTACTGATCCATTGTTCAGCCACTAATGGATCAGTAGACCCACTGAATGAAGGTGGACACTGCCTCATGAAGGATTCAACAGAATGTTGCTCCTTCCTTTTCTCGTTGGGAAGTCCTGAATGATTTATATCTTGAGAAAGTTGTGTGATCATGGCTACTAGATTTTTCATTCCATCTCCCATAACATTTGGTTGTTCAGGGGGACAATCATTGCATTGGCCGTCACATTCTGCATTAACATGGTTCCTTCGGGTTCCACCCATTTAATAAAACCAAGAAGAATAGTGTGATAAACACTAATTATAATTGGAAAACCACATAATAAAGAATAAAATTTCACAATTAAGGTCTTATCATAGGTTTTTCATGGCCCTTTCTAAACCATTAAGATTGTGTTCTATGATTAGATATATCCTTAGGGTTCTTACTAAGGCTTTCACATCCTAGTTTCCAAAGGCTGACTATACCTTTATTTGATACAAACTATAACAACCCATACTTTACATACATTTTTATTACTTTATAATTGAATCATACTTATTACAACATATAACAAAACAAAAATAGGACCGTATAGGTATAGTGTCTTTAGAAACTGGAAAACATAAACAACTGGATCATAAAGCATCTACACTGTCTCCCATTTATTTCATCATATCTAGAATCCCTTTGTGAAATATCCTACTTAATACCCTTCTTCCTGACCTAGGGAAAATAAAACATACAAAAGGGTGAGCTCAAATGCTCAGTAAGGGTAAATGAATTAAATTTCAATCACATCATATTCATAAGAAGATTACATTTTGGTTAACCTACAAAAGAGTTCATAATTTCATAACATGAGGTAAATCATAGTAGTGAAATGTAATCCCAATTATCATAACTTAAAACATGAAACTTTGTGGCATACACACATAATCATAGAGAATCATTTCTTAGTAGTCAAGACTCATTTCCAAGAATATCTTAGCAGACAAAGTCCATTGTTATGTGTGCCACAAAATCATAAATCATACATCATAGCATAACCCATTTAATAAAAATGGGATTCTTAAACATCATGCCATCATAACATAATCCATATAAGACAAAAGGACATAATAAAAATAATTCCATCATAACATATTCAAATCAATTTAAAAATAGGGATATAAACAGAATCATATATTATCATAGATGGAAAATAATTTTAATAAAACCCTTGAACTCCATTCTTGAGGAAAATATCATTTCTACTTCAAAAACATTTTTACTTTCATAAAATGTCATATAATATTAAACAAAAATAAGTTGATTAAAAATAAACTTGAAAACTGGTAATAGATGATTCATGGAAATAATGTTCTAAAAGTCCATTTAGGCCCTATAAGTAAAAAAAAATTCTTATCGTACTTTGGTCGGAAAAGTCAAAAGTACCACGTACTAAAAATGACAAAAGATTCCTTTCATATATTTTACTAAAATCTCACCAATGGGTAAAATTGGATTTATAAAATTGTAGGTCTATGGAAATAATATTACATATTGAGGAAACATGGATGTGGATGATAAATATGCCCCAGTAAATTCTGAGGTATAAACAATCTCAGATAAAAATGAGATTGTGAGATTTTCCCTTACCTTAGTTCCGATTTTCTTCATACGTGTCTGAACCTCCTGTATAATGATTTAAATAATGTTATTGACTTATTCCAGAATCGTACTCATTGTTATTATATCATATATGGTCATATTCATATCTCTGTATTAGTAATATTTAATTGCTACTTGTTATTCGGGTGTTTATTTCTTTTTGTTCTTATGCGGGATTTGTCGAATAAATTCTTATAATTATTATTAGGTTATAGATAAAACATTTCCATAATGGTATTAGTGTAATATATATCATATTTATTCATTCAATTCATTTATAGAGTCATTATGCATTGAAGATCATGTAGAACGAGTCGCATCACTTCGTGGAGACGGTAGACCGTACGTACTCCTGAGCGATGATATCATTCGCATGATCGTGGAATTGTATTTAAGTGTATGTATACTATTTAAGAATCAAAATAACTTTACAATAATAATATATAGTTATTCTTTACACCATTATACCCATCCACATAAGGTGGTGGTAGAAAACAGATTACACCACGGCGTGGAGACGGTATTCCGTATGTACGCACGCATGGTGATTTCATTTTCCATAGGATGGATAGAAGGTGAAATAGGGTTGTTTCATATTTATAATAACATAATAGTATATGAGTGATACTGATGTTATTACTTTATAATGAAACAACTAAAGAAGAGTATTTATAAGAAGAAATAAAATTGAAAGAATCGGTAACGGATATTACCTCTTCTTCGACAAGCCTCCTTGAAACCTCCTCTTAGGACACTAATTTGGGTCTTTGAACAAGACCAGGTACTATATAATATTACTAGGCAAGTGGAGAAGAGAAATTTGTAGTGTTTTTCCGAGATTTAAGGCTCAATGTGGTGTGAGGAAGAGAGGGAGTAGGTGCCCTTTTATAAGGGAGGAGAGGGGAACCTTAAGAAAAAACATAAAATAATAGTTTATTATAAAGTCATATTTGGTTATAATAGCTCCAAACTGATTTATTTCGAATATAAGGTGGGTATGGGATGAACCCCTCTCAACCAATAGATTTTTGACATGTTTTGGTCACTACTTTAACCTTATCATTAAGGTTTAACTCTTAGTTAAATAATTTAACTTTTACCGTGTCTTCTTGTTTTCTTACACTATAAGGTTACTAAACATACTAAAAAAATCCAAAAGAACCCCAAGTGGTTCAGTATTAAAATATATATATTTATCTAAGTCATTTGGCCGATCCTTAGATTTTTAGGAATAAAATAACAATTAATAATATAATATTTGTTTTAAATACTATTTTATGTCAATTTTGGCACTATTTGGTAATTGATTTTTGTAATAATAACAACATCATGATTAGTTCCAAAAAAGTTAATTTAATCAGTAATAACATTTCATATTAACCTAAAAAATTATTTTAATTTGTAAAAATTCTCAAATTACATTTATTTGGGTATTTATAACATAAATTATGTTAATATTTCATTAATAAGGTAATTAATGCATCATCATTGTTTCATAAATAAATTAACTTATTTAATATCTATAAATTATAAATAAAATACCATTATGTAGTAAATCTTGTTATATTTCTAATGAAAATTTATAGTCGAATTTATCATTTTTATTACCCTATATTAAAAATGTTTTAGTTATTAAGCATTGATTTTAACTATTTTAACTCTTCTTGAAATAAAATAACATTAAAAGTCCTAATCTTATACATGTGGACCTAAATGGTCATATTTAATTCCTAAGGTTGTTTTCCATCGAATTAAACTCATCAAATAGAATTAGGGCATGTTTTAGGGTAATAATAATATCATTTTTACCCTTAATTATTCTATTTACTTATAACCGTGGTAAAAAAACAGTAAAAAGTTAATATTCACTAAAAATTATTTTTATCTTATTGAACCACATTTTACTCCTTGATATTAACTGTTTCTCTTGGATTTTTGAAATTCCACTCACTAAAGTGGTAGAATTATGTTTTATGTAAATTTTCAAACTCTCCTAGGAGGTGGGTAAAAGACGGTGAAAAGTTCAATAAAATTTTTATATATCTAAAATTATTATTAAATGAATCCAATGAATTACATTTAACTTATATAGGTATTATGTATCAATTTTGACCTAAAATAAATTTAAATAAAATACATAATTATTTAAATAAAAAGTCAGTTTATTAATAGTAACCCATTGTTTTCACTATTCATCAAAAATTGAATGTTTTCAGAAAAATACCAAAAATTCTCCCTAGGCTAATTTTGATATTATGAATCCAAAAATGAAGTCGATTTTGAATGTTAAAATTTATAAAATTTTAAAAAGTGGGTATTACAATTCATGACGGCTAGTTTTAATAATATTTTGATAGCATATCTTTGTTTAGTGAAACTCAGTATTACGTCCAATGCAAGCTATCGAGGAAGGTCGTGATTGATTGTAAAGCAAGGCAAGCTAGTGTTCTGTGTAGTGAAATATACCTTTGATGATGTATATAACATAAAAAAAACATTTCTCATAAAAATCTCAGGTGTTACACAGAATGTATGGAATTTTTAGCAGATCCATTTTACATAGTTGGTATATGGTTTCCCAAATCATGGATCCTAACCATGAGGGACCCCTTCTAAGGCAGTGGGATAAGCATGGTTTTCACATGGTTTGTCCAATGATATGGCCAAATAATTCACCCCAGTTTTTGTTTTGTTAGAAGACCAAAATGACCAAAATGTGTTAAAATTTTACCCCTCCTCCTTGTTTTCTCATTCCAGTGGGTAGAGGTCTCATACCTCCTCCTTTTGATCTCCCAAGTGACCTATTAACTAGATTTTTATCCTAATTAACCATCCAAAGTCCAATTCATTCCTCATTCATTTCATTGAATGTGCATCGATAGTTAATATATTCATCTTGATCAGTTCTCTATTTCTATTTTTGATGATGATGATTTTTTGATGTCGTCTCTCATGCCATATTTTCAAGGATTTGATCCGTTATTCCATTTTCTTTTGATCTAGACCAAATCAAGAGTCAATATTTGATGAGTAGAGTTGTAAAATAATGAGGTATGTTTTCTAATAATTATCCCTTCAATTATTAATGTTTTATAATATGTGATTTGTTCTGCCCTCAAGTTTCACAGTGTATTTCCCATAAATTGTATATTAATTGAATTGGTTGTCATACATGGAACCAAATTACTTTTAAAACCCAAATACCTGTTGATATTTTCAATCTTTGAGTGAGACATCCATTTGGGTATATACTCCTTATGACTAATTGGATTTCAATATTTTCCACTAAACACACATAATGGTATGTTTAGGTTTAATTTAAAATGGTGATATCATATTGATATGGAATAAATGTAGTGGTGTGTCATGGTCAAAAACCTTATAAATTATAGTTAATTGAATTTAATGTGAGAGGTACAACTAATGCACATGAATTAAATGAGATAATGGTTATGACATTGTTATAATTAAATTTCAATGACTTATGACATACCCATTGGACCGTATTAAAGACGATGATGCTTATCACTACTGATGTGTGGGAATGAAGACCTTCTTCATTTTCTATAAATGGGAATTATGACCCTTTTGTAGGTTATATATAAATGTTAATTATTTTACTTTTTATGAATACTAATTGGGAAAGACGACACCTATTTTATCTATAAGGTATGTGACCATTTATATAAATATGATATCGGGAATAGTGTTCTTATACTATGACATGGGCGTGGCATCTCTATTATATAATACTAGGTATAGAATAAATTATAAATGTGATTATGGGCATGTTTTCTATATTATATGATATTGGGCATCGTTCCCCTTATAAATGTGATACTGTACATGGTGTCCCTATTCTTTGATACTGGGCATGATATCCCTATACTATGATTCAAGGTATGGAATACCTATACTGTGATAATGGTTATGGATTCCCTTACTAGTTTGATAATTGGAATTGTGTCCCTTGATACGTTCAGAGATATTATGGTATAATAAAAAGTGGGAAGTGTTAGCCTGATTTCATTCAGGAACAAGAGATAACCCATTTATAGTTGTTATAAATACTTTACATTGTTATATCTTCATAGATCTAGGTTATACAAAAATATCATATTTTAATATACACCATTAGTGGTGTCCTATTGAGTTTATCTCACACCTTATTTGGGCTGCCAATGGTACCCAAGAAGGCTATATGCCTCAGGTGTATATAATGAGAATACTCTTCTCTCATATTCCTGAATTCTTGAACGAATTTGGATGAT
Source organism: Viscum album (assembly GCA_963277665.1). NCBI lineage: Eukaryota > Viridiplantae > Streptophyta > Magnoliopsida > Santalales > Viscaceae > Viscum > Viscum album. The sequence goes on along the minus strand of OY728128.1, from coordinate 784,954,653 downwards.
ATATTGGAATCAAATGACTAGGTTGGAGTTTAGGATGTTTGTATAGAATTTTATCCTTTTTACCCTTTTTATATCATGCACTTTATTTCTTGTTACCATGTATCATTATTTTCCATATTTTAAGAGATGTGATACATACATTATCACATTTTTTATGATTTTGTTTATAGCTGTCGATTATTATTTTGTGCTTGGTTATTCATGTTGGCTTCTTCTACGGTGGGTTACTGGTCCCATCATTATAGATTTTCTTGGTTTTTTACAACTTTGTTTTACATGTTTTAAATATTTAACAGTAATTAATTATCCTCTATGCTTCACTCTGTTAATAAGGGAATAGTATCCCCAATAACACACCATATGCAATTTTTTTTGTAAAAACTTATGGCGTATGGGGAGGCATTCTTGCGGCCAAGTGGCTCATCGACTCAGAGAACTATATAAGTGGAATCTGGTTTAAGAAATCATATAACCGTTAATAATATAGATATTCTATAGTGACCATCAAGATTAGTATATATTAAGGGTTCTGGTAAAGATCAATTGACAAAGATAAAAGAAGCGATGACCTAGACCAATGGGATCATACCCTATAAATCCCATATATTTGACTTTATAAGGGATATGGAATCAATGGAAAATTCTGTTGACCAAGAACAATATAATATTGAAAAAATAAATATATAGAGAAACTATTTATGAGAAAATTTCATGACTCTTAAGATAATGGACCAAACCATATTCACCAAACCACCCTAAGAAAGAACTACCATCACAAACATTACCCTTAGGAAACACACAAGTGTAATAACCTGATATGTATCAAGAACCTAGAAGTATGAATTATTATACTTCATTCTTAATGATATAATGATTATATTTATCACTTTTTATTAATACTTTATCAAGGATTATATAATGTGTTTGATATAAATATGATTTTGGCGTGTTGAATTCAAAATTGTATTTTTGGGAAATATTGAGTTTCAATTATGACGCCATTTTGATAGATTCAATTTTTTTGAAATAAATATTATTCTTTAATATTATTATGAAATAATAATTACATAAATATTAATGATGATATAATTTAATAAATCCCATTGTAATTTTTGAAGGGTTAGAAAGTGGTTAATGTCACAAATAATAGAATATTTTTTTAGTAAAAAGTGATTATATTTAAAATTGAAAATTATCATATTTTTCAAATTATATAAAAAAATATTATTTTTGAAAACATCACAACGATATTAGTAAATGGTTATTTTTTCATAATTTTTTGAGATAGTTCAATTTTGGGTTAAAAATTAATTATAGTATAAATATACCGTCTGTATTATGATATCAGAATGACCCAAAAGTGATGTAATAAATTTCATAAAAGATAATTATGACCTAATATATATTTATACTTTAAAATAATTTATTTTTTATGATATATTTTTAATTTTATTACCCCTTAATGAATCCTCTAAAACCTATATTATATTTTAATGTTTTAAAAACAATTTGTTATGAACACGACAAACTTCCATATCACAGGTGATATTTTATTATAGATTTAGGTTCTTATACTAATGAAATATTGAAAAAATTCACTATTGTGGAAAACATTAAAAAACGGGTAATGTTTGTGGTTTTGGTTTTTTTATCATATAGAGTCTAAAACATATGTTTAAAAATTAATATATAATTCCCTCTCTTTATATATAAATACCCACCCATCCTTCCATTAATCTTCAATAAAAACCTAGTTATCAGTAATTTAATCTCCATATCCATCTCTAAATACCTCCTGATGTGTTCGGAACTCTTAAATAGCTACTTAAATTTTTTTGGAGCACCCCCTCATGGTAATATGTCCTCTTATCTTCTTTTTTATTTGATTTACTTTCATTATACATAGATATTTATTTAAAAATTTTCACATTTGGATTTGTTTTTACATATTCCTTTACTATAATTATTTTAACAAATTAATTACAGTCCACATTTCACACTAATTAATCCCTCCCTCATACCATTATGTACACCCATTATGCAGCTGAAATTATCCTATGATGTTTCCATACCAAACATTTGCATCAAGAATAACCATCCGCATTTCCACTCAATGTTATTGAACTATATGTAACTACCCATTATTGATTTGGTAATTCTATATATATAAACTAGACTCTTTTATCATAGGATTATTATGCTATTGAGTGAATATTATGTTCAATGGGTATGACCTTTAAAAATTACATTCATATCCAAATGACATTATACTGTTTCACAAGGACCATGAGTCACTTAACAAATTTTCTAAGTTGGAATTTCTTGAAAAAAGATATATAAATTAATTCCTTAAAAATTTATATATTACTTTCCAATTATTCAATGGTTTATATAAATATATGTAAATGAGTATACTAAATGGAAATTGACATGGTATAGAAATAAAAGAATTAATAATGGGAAACTTCTTCTCCCAACCGACTCTCCTTAGTGGATGAAAATTGATCTTGAGTATCCTTAATTTGGAAATTAGCCAAGAAACCTCCATCTTATGATATCAATTGATTAAAGGAGTCCTTTTTGTGAACAAAGTAACACTCTTAGTACATAACAAATTTGGTAGGACAATTATAACTTTACATTATTGTGACGTATGAAGTGAAAATAATTTATATTTCATCTTATTATATTGGGAAAAAAACAACCATGTAATTATATTGTTTTTTATTTTAATCCATTAATTAAAGAATCATAATTAATAAGGGATTTATGTGCTTTGTTGTATTATGTTAATATATATAACAATTTCACATTGATAGATACCTTTAATGGGATGATAAATGATTTTACTACATATGGAAATATTTTCGGATATAGATATAAATGAATGAATGTATGTCTATTTTTTTAATAAGGTAAACCATATGTTAGGTTGAAACATTCGTTAAATACTATGAATCTGGAACAAAAAATATTTTTACCCCAAATATATAAATACCAATCTTGGATGAGATCATTTAAAGGGGATTCAGAAGGACTTATAACTCTGCCTCCACTAATTTGTGATCAACAACTTGAGAAAGTATTGGATATTGTTAAAATTATTGGTAAATACATTTTGAGAATCCGTACTAAAATCTGTTTGAAAAAGTGACCATTTTGTTTGTGAATTTCCATACTAGAATTTCTTGTAATTCAAACATTTTCTTCATGTCATGATTGTATAAAAAATGAATGTGAAAATTTCATTGACATATTACTAAATGCACCTGAAAAAAAATTAATTAATTATAGATTGTTGATGATTAATAGGAGGATATGGTAATAATTGGTTATATTGAAGGGTGAAAGGTGGAATTTTCTTCTTCATATGGATTTCACTCTTTTGAGTTAAGATTGATTTTGGTTTTTCATGTACCAAAATTACATAATGATTTTAAAGTGCTATTTATCAAATGTCCAGAATATCATATTGATGAATTATTTGATTTTAAATGTCCTAAAATAAAATTTATATGATGTATTGATACAAGATTTAATACATAATTATTTATGTTTGATTCTTCCTAAAAAATCCTGAATGACATTAACCAAATTTGATTATTTTTAAAAGCTATGTGTAGAATATTTTTTGACTTTAAAAATCATCCTTCCATGGAAAAGGGAATTTTTGTTATATTAAGTGAATTAGAGATACTATTTATACCATAATTCTATAAAATAATACTTCACTTTATGGTTCTCTTTTTTGGAGAGATCAAGCTATTTGGTTTAGTAAAATAAATATGGACGTACCCCATTAAAAAATATCTGAATATACTGAAGGATACATCATAAATAAATATTTACCATAAGGTTTCATTATTGAGTGAAATGATATATTATAATTTATTTAATTCTATTCTATGTACCTTCCCGATATTGATAGCATTGGAGTCCCAAAATATTGTTATAGTGGGTGCCTTGTGGGTGAAGGATTTTTCAGAAGAGATATTTTCTAATTTACCCTCACAGAGTTAGAGTAGGATCATATTTACATTGTTTTTAAAATTATAGAGGCTTCAGTATATGTTGAAATACAAAAATTAATTATTAGTCATTTGAATACATCAAGGGATGAAATATAGATATTAAATTCATATAATCAATATTTTATAGTATGGTTTTGAGACCATATTATTAAGGTGTCATCGACAAATCCAAATTCATTTTTAGAATAGATTTGACTTCATGCTAGAGTACTAAGTTTATATAAATTATTTTTCAATGATTATGTAATTTTTAAATATAAATTATATATAATGAAACATGATGAACAAAGTACAATGAAAAATAGTGTAGTTATTCTTGTCATATAAGGGATACATGTGTTTGGTTCAATGTATAGAAATCCAATTTAATTTATTTTTTCATACTTTAGTATCAATAAAAAATATAGATGTTGGATTATATGACATTAAAGTGATTATTTTTTTTATGTAAATGGGTTGATAATAGGTGTTAAATTAAAATTTTTGAATCAATATTTCTGAAGTTAGATTTTATCAAGGAAAGGTACATGGATTTATTATTCACAATGGCGTTAGAGGTTGTACATGTATTTTATGTCCAAAAACATCCAAAAATAATTTATTCCACTATTATATTTTTAATGAAACTATTATAGGCTCAAATGAATATTATATTAACGTTAAACCCTTCATTGGGTCCTCACAATCATTTCATTGTGGTACTAATATAGGCAGTGTCTTGTATGTTAGAAGGAAACATAATTAGTGGATTTGGATTCTCGATAGAGTGGAAAAATCCTTCTAACCTTGAATAAAAATGGAGTTTAGTGAATAATTTAATGTTTTTTAACATATAATTTGTTTCCACAAAATACTATATGTTTACTATTTCATTTATATAATCTTAATTAAATATCTTATCACATTCTTCAAAAAAAATTCTTCCCCACATGTTTATTCTTCTAAAACATAAGAACAATGTAATGAAATTGTTGAAATTGATGAAATGTTAGAAGGTGTACAATATATGGTTGGAAAAATAAAAAGTCATCAAAAAATAATATTCTTAAAGAAATATTAATCCGAGTTGAAAGGGACTAAAATTTGAAGTTGTATAGATTTAACATAACCAACCTATTTCCCAAATAAGTCCACATTAATTAGTTATATTGATTTGACTACTAAAATTCATGCGTTTAATGATATAAATATGAAAAATAATCTTCTACCCGCATTAAAGAAAATAATTTGGAAGACATTATGGTAACCTAATGATATATTTTACCTTTTTACTAAAAATAATATAGTGGAATATTAATTTAATCTCCATTATCCATTGTAGACTAAATTTATATTATATGGTTGTTGAATGAAATTCATATTAATGGTAATAGTAAATTCTCAGGGAACCTTTTTGTAACTTCATAAAAACATCATATTAGAGATACTGAAGAAAATATAAACCACCACCCCCCATCTATATATGAACACACTAAAAACCAAGAAATATAGTTTTATTTCATTGGTTTTTGTGAGTAGAAATTATTCTAGTTACATTGTAATTGTTAATATCCTATTATATATTACATGTATTAATCACTTTGATTCATAGCTATTAATTTAGGAAATATAAAATGAGTGATTAAAATAGGTAGTATGCATCAAAATCAATGTACCCCTACTATAAATATGAGATAAAATATTATTTCATTAATAACATTTATATGCATTATAAATATATAGTAACAATTTTATGTGATATAAAATAATAAAATAATTGTGTTATTTTATTTATATGTAAATTGATGAATCCGAATCTAATTCCACTTCAATACCATGATATGTATTATGTATGGAGGCTCTTGTAAATAAAAAGGTACAAATAATAGACGAAAAGAACAAAAAAATATTAGAATCAAGTGCATGTATTACATAACAGAATTTTTTCTACTTGAAATCAATATTACATAAAAGTGAAATATTATTTTCTAATATTTTTTTCTAGTTAAATAAAAGAATTGTCATCAGTTATACCTAATGAATGAATCCATTTCAGTATACTTGAATATGGAATAAAAATATAGATGTGTTAGAGGAGTAAGATTTAAAGTTTTACCTTGAGAATATTTTGAGAATTTAAAGATATATGGTACAAAGATGGGAGAATGAATGACATACATGCCAAAATAGATGATCCAAGAGAAAACGTTTTTGGGATGTTTGGTTTCATAGACATGTTTATGTGAAGGTTTAAAAGAGAAAAAACAACACACTAACACACAATACATAAAGATTCACCCCTATATTTAAGGTGTTCCATTCCCCTCAATGAAATTCCTTACGTACAATAATTTTTTTTTCAAAATAGTTTTTTCTAAATGTGAATCAAAAAAATGTTGATACATTTCTTATGAAAATAATTTGTAGTGTGATGTTGATGGTGTGTCATATCTATTGTTACCCATGGTTCAACATGTTGTGAGGGGTAAAATTTACAATATCAAAGGTGATATGCTGCGCAAAAAAAACCTCAAAAACATCTAAAGAGAGTATGGACTTACCTTAGTCTTGTATCAAACATTGAGATACTTGTATCCCTTGATTATATAGATTTTCACATAGTCTAATAAGATATTAGAAACATTATAACACAAATTCTTAATGTTATAAAGATACATGATAATAACAGGTTATTTCCTTTCCAATTTATTTTATAATAAAAATCATTAATGATTGATGAAAAAGGTTTAAAATGAGGTATGCAATTATAGATGTAGAAATAGAAGGGGAAATATAAGGTTAATTTATAAATGTCTTACAGATGAAATTAGAAATTAAAAGGAAATTTATAAAGGACATTTACCCTTCCAATTCCACTACCATATTTATTAATGTTTCATATTATTATGTGTACTATATTCAAGGATCCAAATATGGTCTACATTGAATTTTTAGAATGAATATATGGGGAGGTCATTCCTGAAATGATTTTTATTGAAAGTCTAAATGAAATTCTTATTCATGAATATCTAGGATCCACGGTTGTCAATTTAGACAAGGTGTACATTTTGATAATTTTTTTTCTAATAATTGACCTATTAGGTTAAATATAGGTAAATAATTTTCAAATTGGAAATAAGAATATATAACACTACTATGTAAAATAGAAACACTATAACGAATTTTTTTGACTAATTCATCCTTATAAAATTTCTACATAAGATTTAAAATGGGAGATGACTAAATTAAAAAAAAGGGATAGTTGACATGATGTTTGAACAAAATATATGAGTTGAAATGTTATTCTTAATACCTAAAATGTAGGGGTAAAAATCTATAATCTGATCATAAAAAATATATTTTTATTTTTTTCCTATATTATTTCCATATATTTATTTTTAGTAGCACTTTATGTATAATTACATAAATTTTGATACTCTATAGATTTCTTTTTTTGAATTAAATGAATAGATTACCATAAAATAGACCACACATGATGCCCTTTTTCAATTTTTAATAAACAACTTTCAAAAATTTATAAAAAATAAAAGTATACATTTCATAATATGCTTTTATGTGAATTTGGTAATGATTGGTTGGAATTTAATTATAATAAAATTCATGGTATAAGTATGAAAAATACATAAACAAATCCTACGGATTACTTAAAATGCATATGTATTATAGTATATATAACAAGATTTTACTCTCAAAAAATATATGAAAATATGGTACTTATTTTTTTCAATGTTTCTAAGATTTCAAAAATGATATAACAAATATGACATTTGTTATTATGTTTGAAAATTTATGAATGATATCATATCCAATCAATAAACAATCATAAACAATGAGGTGTTTCCAAAGGTAATAAAAATATAATTTATAATATTTGTCAATAATTTTTTAAACTATATTTATCCATTACTACCAAGATTGTTGATAGTATATGTATTAAAAAATTTAACTAATTTTTTTAGAAATGAGTGAGAATCTTACATGGTGTCAGAATGTTTTTATAAATCATGAATATGTTATTTCCAATCACATTTTTAATCTTTTTATTCCATGAATATCATGAAGAGTTGGTTTATCAAATAATTATTTAGGACTACAACTATTTATTTATTAATTAATTATTGGAATAGATTCCACATTAATCAAAATTTAAATTTAAATTCTCAAATAATTTATCCTTTTAAATACCATTTTTTGATTTAATATGACGATGAAGACAAAATGGGAAATAATTTTAGCCCTGAATTATTGAAAAAATATTTCAAAATGATAATTTATTAAACTTATATTAAATATTATATTCATTTAACTATTTGATATTTATTTAACTTGGTTATGTTAACTCATTTTAATGACTCATTATTTTATAAACTAAATTTTCTTTTTCTATGATAAAATACATTATCATGTAATGAAGTGGTAGAAGACACATGCACTACTTTGGTAATTTTGGAACATTATATGTTCTGAAAAATTAAATACGATTAAGAGTCATAAATGTTGATATTATATCTATTTTAAAGTGACCATTAAGATTAGTATATATATAGAGTTTTTATAAATTCCAATTGATACATTGGAAAGTATCAATGACCTTGACTAGTAGGATCACACCCAATAAAGCTGATTTATTAGAGCTTACAAGGGAGATAACAACACTGATTTTCTCTATTGAGAATACCCAATCAAATACTAGATTACTAAATAACGTGACAAATTAGTTATGGGATAAGTCTAAGATCATCGAGATCTCAACCCAAACCATGTTTACTAAACCACCCCACGAAACTCTCACCATCTCACACCTCACCCTGAGGGAATTCAATGGTGTAAAAAGGGTTATGCATCTAGAACCAAATTATATGAATTTTTATATTTTATTTTTGATAAAAAATTAATATATTTATTAATTTTTAATATTATTTAAAAATTATTAATTAATGAGTTTGAAAAAAATTAGATTCTGATACGATGAAACAAAAATTGTATTTCTAGGAAATATATAGTTTCAATTCAGAATTTTTTTGATGAATTTAATAACTTTTAAAATAAATAGTATTTTAACAAAATATTTTTTTTAAATAATATTGGTTAAATATAAATGATAATATAATTTTACAAAGTCAAACATAATTGTTATAAGAGTCCAAAAATTGGTATTGAAAAAAACCAGTATTTTCAATAAATGCGTATTTTTATTTAGAAGTTTTAATTTTCATATTTATAGAATTATTTTAATAAATAATATATTATTTTTGATATTAAAACATAAAAATTATCTAATGATGTTTTTCGTCAAAATTTTATGAGACATTTGAATTTTCAATGAAAAATTTTATATGTTATAAATATACCATATGTATTATGATATAATGATGACCCAAAAGTGATATAATATATCATATAAAATGTGTACTAGAAAAAATATAAATTTACCTTTTAAAATAATGTGTTTTTATGTTATTTAATTATTTTTATATACACTAAATGATTCCTCCAAAATCTATATTATATTTTTTGTTTTTAAAATAATTTTTTTATAATCATAATTAATTCCGCATCACCAAAATCACTATTTTAAGGAGATCAGTACATAAAAATGTAAAATATTTAATCCCAATCCAATTTGGTCGAAACCATGGGAAAAAACCTTGATATGGTTTGTAGTTGGGATCTATTTATCATATAGAATCCAAAACCTATGTTTTAAAATTAATAAAAAATTCTACTCTAATTAAATATATAAACGAACCCAAACACCCATTAATCTTCATTAAAAACCATTAGATAAATATATTACTCTTAACATATCTCTATAGAGTCCATCCAATGTTTCTCCTATCCCTTATACAGGGCTTCCCAAACTTTTAAGAGTGTCCTGTGAGGGTAATGGATCCTCTGATTCTCCCCTTTATTCAAGAACCTTATTTATACTATTCCATGAATTTAGAATTTTTCATGTTTTTTTATATTATTGTGTATCCCTATTAATATATTTATGATATAAATGTGATGATATACCCTTTTAATCTCATCAATCCCTTATATGAACCTTTATTTACCACTATTAGGCTGTAGAAATTGTCCGGTGATTTTTCATGCTAAACAATTTTGTAGTCAATACCATTCCACATTTCCACTCAAGGTTATTGACCTAGATGTATCAATTAATAATTGATTAGTGAATTATATGTTTCATTCTGACTCTCCATAATCCTGGTATTAAAATTTATTAAATGGATCTTCTCTTGGATGATCTATGTGGAACAATTATGCATGTACATATTATGAATGTGATTGGTGGGCCTGAAATTATATAGCCATCCAATTCATTGGGTAAAGTTTTAATCTCATGATTTTCCATGTATAGAGCACTAAACGGTATCCTAAGAACACTATTTTATGTTTTCATGGAAATTATCCATGAATTATGTTTATGATTTCATGTTTTATGTTGTTTATGCATTCCTATATTGGATTTATGTTATTTTGTTATATCATTACTCTTTTTACAAGATTATGAATCTCCCCTAAATCATAAAACGTTGATATTCCTATTAGATCACACTTACTAATTTACCTTATGATTTTATTTGTTTATTCTCTTATAATATTTTATTTCTCAACACTTTCTTATGGATGTACTATGTTTTTACGATGATGTTTTTGATGAAACAAGAGAATATTAAGGAATGCTACAGAGTTTTTCTTTATGTATTTCTAATTCATTAAAATTTATTATGTTATGTTAATAATTACCCAATGAAACTAGGGCTCATGAACTTATGGAATTTTATTAATTCTATATTCATGTAATAAAACATAAATTGTAGTGTATTAAAGTTATTATAATTGTTTCTAAAACAAAGTCTAGTTAATTTTGGGATTAGGATTATCATACTATTTTGAAAGAGTTATGGATCCCAATAAACATAGGAAAAAATATCTCAATTTTGGTAATGTATATAGTAATATGTTTTAAAGAAAACACATCCCTATATGGATACTACATGTGGATGTGGTTCTAGTAATGGTGATCCTAGATTTAATAAAGTAGAAAATAGAGCATTGAACTGGACTTGATCATCACCTAGTGCATGAAAATAGGTATATATACACAACTAGTTTGACACTCATTTTGGATATTCTTTGGAATTTTTTTAATATCCTTATTAAAGGGAAACAATTCCCACAATATTTTATATTAGAAAATAAATCATCTATAACATAGATTGAAACCTTGAAATCCATAGGCTAATGAATATATATCATATATGACTTTCCCCTTTAACATGAATTCTTTCCCATTTATGAATTTAATAATTTAAAAATAATCACCTCCAGTTTTCCCTTTTTTTGAATCAAATATGTGGAAATAGGAGAAACTGAGTTGAAAACCAATTAATAGAGAAATATAATGGCCACCTAAATGAGATTCACATCATTATGGGAGTAGGATTCAATAAATTAATGAAAATAATTTACCAATTCACTAAAGGTTTGAAAGAATACCTGAATCAGAAGGAAAACCCCCCTACTAAATAGATAGTCTCGATTGAGGAATTTATGTGACCTAGTACTACATATTTTTTTGGATCATCCAATTCATTAATTATGGAAAAATTGATGAAATAAATTTAAAATATATTCCATGTACTACAATTATCTATCTTAGAGAATCCTGTAATGGTTGTTTATTGTATTGAGGGAGAAGATGATTAATTGTGGACATTTGCCAAATATACAAAGATTGAGGAGGATATAAAATCCAGGAGTCCAAGAAAATCCATAGATATCCAGGACCTCAATATCTATCTATATATTGTATAATGTTCCCTTAAATTTGAAATAGAGAACAAATAATATCAAGGGTCTCATGGGACTGGAGATAATATGTGGAGAATGGATATTAGTTATGGTGGTATGATAGAAAGATAACATGGGGGTAAGAGGTTTAACCATTCCATAGGTAAACAGTGTGGGAAGAAGTATCCTATAATTTACTTGAAGGGGACAAGTAAAAAATTTAGGTGTAGAAATGAAAGAAACTATCTAGTGATTATTGATTGGAAAAACCCACTAATATGATGGAAGAAAGGAATTCTATAGTCAACCCTCAAACTGTCATCTAAGGTTTAAACTACAATGAACATAGACACTATGAAAATAGATTCCCTAATGTAAGGTTTCTCAATGATAACTATTGTAAAAATCCTTCAAGGCCTAGAGGGAAATAGAGAGTGGATTCTATTAAAACAAGTGAGGTGGATCTAGACAATGTACTAGTTGTAGGTAAGTTTTTTATTCATTAAAGAGTAGTAAACAAAATGTTTTATTTATATTATCTTCATACTTTCTTATCATGAATGTTTAGTATAACTATTCAAACACCACCTCAAAACATAGATGTATAGTTATCGGTGAAGATGAATAAAATTTCAATTTTTTTACCCCAAGCATATAACTCATATCTTATTCAAATTTATGGTCATTAGTTCCCAGAAAAAATTTCGAGACTCCCCTTAGAATAATTTGATGTTATTATAGGCATGTATTTGATTTTCTTGTATTCATCAAACATAAATTACTGATAGAAGGAAATCAACCTTCTTATTGAAAATATCTCTCTGATTCTACACATGTTCAAGGAGGATGATGAATCTTATTTGGTACTAAATTCTCAATCGTGGATAACATTTCTTTTTGATAAGGCATATCGAGTTGAAATGATTTAGACTAATGAAAAAATCACCCTTGATGACATTCTTCTTATAATATAATTCAATGGATTGTTTCCTAAAGAGTTAACTAGAGATCCTCCTATCCATGAGGTTGTGTTTTAAATCAAGCTCATTCCTGGAGATTTTCCATTATCCAAGTCTCTATATTGAATTTCTATTGATAAACTTGAGTATTTGAAGAAAAAAATGATTTAAAATTATTTTATTAGAATAAATTATGATTTTAATTAAATATTAAATTAATGATATTTAGAAAATTATTTTTTAAAAATGGACATTATTTTTGGATTCTGCATCTTGAAAAATTGTGTTGGTGAATTTTGGGACTTTTCCAAAAAACATGAATTTTTTATGAATAGTAAAATATGATAATTCACAATAAATGCTAAAACCAGAATTTATGCATCATGGTTGTGTCATGGATGATTTAAATGGCAATTAGTTCGAATTCACATGAATTAATTACTATTCTTGGTCTTTTAATCTTCACTATTTATGGTCTTGAGGGAAATTAATAAACTAATGATTAATGTTTTTTTGAAAATCCTCCTCTCCTACACTATAAAATTCCCCTTCACTCCCAGTTCTCTTCACTCCTATAAGTCTTGAATCTCCTCAAATATCTACCCAAATACCCTTCCATAGTGACTCTGCACGTCCACGAATCTCTTTTTCTTTCCAAAAGTCCAAAACCCCTTCCCTTAAGGAGGTTCTCAAGGATGTTATTTCAAGTGGTAAAGCATCTTTCTTTTTCATTTAGTTTCATTTTAAATTATCTTCTTTTGTTATCCTATCCCCACCTCCTCTATCCAAATGACCATGATAAATCCATTATAATCAATATAATATAATTATATCATGTTAATGGAAGAACCAACATCAATATTCTTACTCTCTATCTTTTATTTTATAAACGAAATCACATCCATGAGGTTCCAATTTATAACCTTTATGGACGACGAAGTTTCATTCTTCAATTTCTCCTTCATTACTGGTCATGAAACCCTTTTTATGGTTGAAAAAAACTATAATATATTAATTATAACCTAATTAATATTCATGATCTAGTATACATACATATCATTAAATCATATGACCAAACTACTTCCTCATAATAAAAATACTGCTAACGTAATCTAAGTGAATGTTATTAATATTTCTTCTAATGATTCATCCTTTTTACATGTAAAAAATTATAGAAACGAAATTAAAACATATGTATGTTCATAAATAATTATTAATTTCAATTCTGGATATTTACATCCATTCCACATGAACTCGCTTACATAAAAACAAGTGACCCGATTATGAAAATCATGAAAAAAACACTTCGAAACGATAGAATTCAATATTATAACTTATCAATAAAAACATAAATTAAATAAACAGAATTATGATAAACTAAATACATGTCTAAAATGTTATTAAAAAATTAATTAGTAACTCTAATATCATATTCCAGGACCTTAAGTTCAATAGTTGAACACATTCGGACTTAAGGTAAGGGTTTTCCACCCGAACCTCCATTTTCATTCGGGTTAATTTTATTGTCTAATTACCTCAATGAAATTTTTATTTATTATTATGTACTCCACATAAATTATTTTTGAGTGTTCTATATATGTTTAAAAACCATAATCCATCCTTATTTTATGGGGAGTTACACGTTTTTAAAGGAACGTTGAAAATTATTTCGGAAATACAAGCCCGATTCAATGGAATTTCTCAATTTCATACCTATTTTCAAGGGAACTCTATAATATGTTTTTTTTCAACCATTACCTTTCTAAAATCACTAATTTATTTGGGAAAATACTATATTACTTTCGTTCTGGTTTTATATGAATAATTTCCCAAAATAACTTTTCTTTTCAAAATAAAAGAGTACTTATCTGAAGAATTACTCAATGATTTTATAAAAGTATTTTCGTCAGTTTCAACACTCTTACTAATTATTATGTATTATGGGGATTAATATTTCATGATATCATCTACCATATTTAATTAGATGGTTTTTTCTAGTTTGATTGGGGATGTGTTATCCTAAAACCATTCACCAATTTACTTTTAATGGTTAGTTTTTAAGATTAATATTCATGGGAAGTTATTTACATTTCATATGATAGTTTCAATATGAATTTATATGTTGTTTATGTTTATCCTCGCCCATTTGAGGAATTAAATGGACTTATTATGTTATGGGTGGGGCCTCTATAGCCCCTCGATGCATCAGTAGGTCTCATGAGACAAATAGACGAGGTCATGGCTGAGGCCTTGCCCCAATTTGAGATATGGTTTTTGTCGAGGCCTTAATCATTTTTAGACATCTTGTACAAGGCCTTGAAAACATGTTTTAGAATGTACAGAATATTCACTTCTCTCATTTTGAATCTAGTAATTGAAATTTCATGTGGTTATTATATTAGTAGAATACCCATGATTATGTTGCAATTATATACTCAGCTCACATTCCTTCTATAATGTGTTCATGTTTATTATTTGTAAAGGAATTTGATTTCAATTATTCTATTTTCCTAATGTTTATGATTATTTTATATTCCTCTATATTTCTTACTCTTACTAAGTATTTGAGCTCACCCCTTTCATATGTTTCATTTTTTCATAGGATATGAAGAATAGGGGTATGAGTGACTTGCAGGCTTAATCTAGGACGTATGGATATTTATAATGGATTAATTTGTGTAGTTTTTCATTTCAATATATAATGTTTAACTTATATGTTTCTTATTTCAAAAATAAACTAAAGTAGTGCGTGATTTAATATGTAAATTCCTTTTTTATATGCCAATGTAATACAATAAGGTACCAGCTTTGGAAAACTAGGGTTAGGTCCTTACAGTTGGTATCAATGGAATTTTAGTAGAAAAAATGGAAAATAGATTTAGAATACATATATTATGGAAGATACCCTATGATAGTCCTTGAGGAAAATCATACAATAACATCCTTGTATTTTGTTAAGGAGTAGGTTATATGGATCATTCTGGAAAATAAATCCATGTCTTTATACAAACAGGTAGAGGTGGCTCTGTAAAAGATGTACATAGGAGTAAAAAATACGACATGGAGTTTCAGACCTGACCCAGGGTATCCTAGTACACGAAAACGAGCCCTGTTTCACTCTTGGTATTGAGAATCAGAGGGGATATTCTTAGGATAATTCACATTTTTCTTTACAAGCCATTATGAAGGATTGAAATGTAAATTTTTCTCAACCAAACGATTTTTGTGATTATGGGGTTGTCCATGCGTAGGATTTCAATTGATGATAAGTATTTTACTAAGTTATATTATAAATTTTGATAGATAACCTAATCTAGTGTATGAAATTATCTAAAAATGGTGTTGAGTGAACGAAATGGAAACTGCATGAACATGTGTATCCCATGTTGGGATTTCCCTGTAATGCAAGATAATGATGTTGGCTCAGGAGATGCAACTGGTATGGAGCAACTTATAACTATACTGGGACAACTTACTCAGGTTATGAACAATAACCTTACCTTTATGGAGCATCCAAATCCACCACATCGAGAAGCTTTGTTAGATTGGTTTATTGGACAACATCCACCATCATTCAATGGGACTACAAACCCATTTGTATCTGAGTATTGGATATGTCCCCTAGAGAATATATTTCTTTTTTTAGGATGTAACAAAAGAGATAAGGTCATCCTGATAGTTTTTCATCATTCAGGAGATGTGGATCAATGGTGGTTGTTAATCCAAAACACAAAGGATGATGAAGAGATGGAATGGAAGGTCTTCAAAGAAATATTCTTAGAAAATAATTTCCTTGTGAACATCAAGAACATATGGAATGGTTGCCTCTGAATTTAAATAAAAAGGACAATGAGATTGCTTCAAAGTATGAATCTAACTTTACAAGGCTAGAAAGGCATGCTATGGACTACGTACGTAATCCAAGGAAAAAAATTGATTGATTCTTTGATGGTTTGAAAATATTCCTCTGAAAGGATCTAGTCTCCCAAAGTTTCTTATCATATGAAGATAAAGTTTCTTGTGCTATCAATATAGAAAAATAAATTTCAATGTATTATGACTTTATGGGAAATAAAGAGAATAAGAGGGATGTTGAAAACCCTTGAAGAAGAAGTAATGAAATGGGGAATAATGGAAGAATTGCATTTCCACCTTGTGATAATTATGGAAGGAAACTCCCTAATGCCTACTTAAAAGTAAAAGGATTATGCTACAAATATGAATAGAAAGCCCATATTACTACTGATTATAATGGGAAGAAATAATCAACCAATGATCAATTCTATAATTGCAAATATATAGGATACTACGCTAATGACTTTCCAATGAATCAAGGAAACATGAAACAGAAGAGTCTAAGGAGCATGGACAAGATTATGTGATCAAAACCACTGATATTGAAGTTCCTAATGAAGTTGTGGCAGGAACTTTAAACATTTAATAAAAATTATCCAATGCTTCATTTGATTCTAGATCATCAAATTCTTTCATATATTATGAGTTTCTAAGAAAATAAGATATTTCTTATTTGACTTGGTAAGAGAGTTATCAGTCAAAACTCCTAAGGGTTGTATCATTACAACATAGTTGTGTCAGAGAGTCCCCATTACGACATATAATTGTGCATTATCTATTAATTTTATTTTCATAACCATCATTTAATTTGATATAAGCCTTGTTATGTATTGGATTTCTAACCATGATGTGAAAATTTATTTCAAGATGAAGGAGGTTACAATTTATGAGGATGACGTGGAATCCATTATCTTTAGGGAAAAAAATCACCATCTGATTTTCATCTAGTTCCAACCCCAATAGCTCTATTAAATTGAGATATTAGATAGGAAGAGAACCCAATATATATGTTCTAGGAAAGAAATGTTTAAATTGAATAGTGCATATAGTGCCATAATATATTGAATTCTTTCCAAAGGATTTACTTGGACAACCTTGAGAGTGGGAAATTGAGTTTTCCATTGACTAAATTCCTTGTTCAAGGCCCATACGAAAGACCCCTTAAATAATGTCCATTGTGGAGTTATTGGAGTTAAATAAACAACTAGAGTAATTGAGTGATAAAGGGTTTATTTTACCTAGTGTTTCTCCATGGGGATCCCCTGTTATTTTCATTAATAAGAAAGATGGGTCTATGAGGTTGTGCATTGATTATAGGAAAATCAACACAATTAAAATAATGAATAAGTATCCTCTACCACAAATTGATGATTTATTTGATCAAATTCACCTAATACTATATTTTTCAAAGATTGATCTTTGATATGGATATCATCAGTTTCTTGTGAGGAAGGAATACATTCCAAAAACAACATCTCGAACCAGGTATGTGTCTTATGAGTTTACATTAATGACTTTTGGACTGACCAATGCACCATCTATTTTCTGAATCTGATGAATAGATTTTTTGACGGAATAACATGATGACTTTGTGGTGGTGTTTATTGATGATATATTGGTATACTCTAAAAGCTATTATGATCATGAAAATAACTTGCACACTATTCCGAGGACTCTTAGAAGAAATGAATTATATGGGAAGTTCAACAAATTTGATTTTTGGGTCCAATCAGCTTCCTTTCAAGGAAACATTGTCTCTATGGATGGAATATCTTTTGATCCTATTAAGACAAAGGCTTCTCAAGAATGGATTACTCCAACGAACATAACAAGGGTATGTAGTTTTATTAGTTTAGCAGGTTATTGTCGGTGTTTCGGTCAGAACTTCACCCATTTAGCTAAATCAATGACCAAGATCACACTAAAAGTGGTTATGTTTGTATGAAAAAAGGAATTTAAAGAATTTTTTGAAGAATTGAAGAGGAGCTTAGTGAATTCTCTGATCCTAACCCTAAAATCGGGGAATGCTGTGTTTATTATCTATAGTGACGCATCAAAGAAAGAACTTGGTCGTGTCCTTACGCAGAACGATCGAGTGATTTCCTATGCATCTAGGTAGCTAACAATTCATGGAAAAACTATCCTACTCATGATCTTGAGGTGAAAAACAATCTTTACTCTGAATATTTCAATACAATACCTCTATGGTGAAAAATGTGAGATTTATACAGATCATAAGAGTTTGAAATACATATTCTCACAGAAAGAACTCAGTATGAGACAAAACAGATGGATTGACCTACTCAAATATTATGATTACACAATACACTACCACCCAGGAAAGGAAAATAAGGTGGCAGATGCTTTGTGTACAGACCCGAAATTTATGTGGAATTTTGTTACATAAATACATGGGAATTTTACAAGTCTGCAAAAGTTTACGGTGCTTGATTACGAGACTTGGTGTGCCCAGAATCAATTTTTGATGTTTTGTTCTAGTACGTTCAGTAAACATACGAGCATGTTTTTATAACTTTTGAACCAATGCTCGGAATTGAAATATGAGAGCACCGTTGAACTCACAACGCTGATACTCCCTTAAGAAGACTTTCACTTCGATGGAAGTGAGTCGAGGATAAAAGATAGTTTTTGGGTTTTCGTGTGAAGAAATAAAATAAAGTAAGCTCACTTTATTTTATTTTTAACCACCATGTGGAGGTTGGGTGGTTAAAACCTCCTCATGGGAGATGGAGGTGGGACCCCCACACCATAACCTCCCTTGGGAGATTTTGGCAGTGGGGCCCACCCGAACTGAACCTCCCATGAGAGGATTAATTTGGTGGGGACCACATGGGATCTTAACCCCTTAAAATCCCCATTAATGTGGAGAAACCCACAAGCTCCAATTAATATGGGGAGCCTCTTCAATTCCCCTTTATTTAATTTGTGCCACCTCTCATGCATTAATTAGGGGAGATGAGTTAATTAATTAATTCTCTCTTTTGAATTTTAAATCCAACATTCTAAAATAATAGAAAAACTATTATTTTTTGGGACATAAATCATGGGATGGAATTTTTCTGTTTTGGTATAGCTTGGAAAGAGAGGGGCTTGAGATAAAAGTTCGTCCAACGAAGAACGTCGGCAGCAACCCTCTTCAACTTCCTCCCTCGGATCCTACCAATGTGGAGTGTCTTCCACAGCCGACGCAGCACGGGATTGGGAGTGTTGTGGATGCTATCCATACATACCCTTCATGAAGGATCTGTGGCGGATGATCCAGGAGCTTCCTTACACCTTTCAGCTATTTTTCAACTTTTCAGTTGTACTTGTACTTTAAATTTGGGCTTGTATTTATGACCCCTTTACTTTTCAGTACTCCTTTTGTATACAGTTTTACATAGTGTTTTGCTTCTAGATTATACTCTATTGTGTGTGTTTATAATTTATAAAGGAAATGCCTTCCCAGTTTTAGGGATCCACTTATGTGGTGCTAGTTGCTTGCCCCTGGCCTATGGAAGGCAGGCTTGGGGTAGTCATGGCATGGGTCTTGAGGATGGGTTGTGACAATTTGGTATCATAGGGGTTGGTTATACTGTAGAAAATAGGACTCTGATCTTTATTTTCAGTAAGGAAATAGTGTTTAGTGTACTGAGTGTGGTTTTCAGTACAGGGAGTCTAGTGTTGGTGTGGCGGCTGACGTATCCATACACCAGGACCCTGACTTCTAATTTCTGACTCAGTGCACAAAAACACTGATTGCGTGTATGTTTCAAGAGTTTTATTTGTTATATATTTGAGTTAGCTCACCAATAATAACTTATTGACCATGGAACACCTGTTCCTTTTTAGGATGCCTTTATGAAGACAACCAGATAGGGTTTCTAGAGTTGTACGTACGGATATCCCACTAAGCGACGAGGCCTCTGTGAGGGGTCCTTTTCTAGAGGAGGCATCAGCAGTACCACTACCTATTGGGTCACCGATTCCACCATCCCCAACAGTAGAGAGTGCATGCCTCTTGATCACATTGCACGAGTTCCTACCCCAGAGGCTGCCCAGGTTCAGGAGAGAGATTGACCCGCAGGTACCTGAGGATTGGCTGAAGGCTGTGGTGAGAGTCTTCAGACTGGTAGGGACACCAACAGACCTTATGGTGATTTTTGTAGTGAGTCTCCTTCAGGTAGCAGCAGGCAGATGGTGTGTCCTGATGCTCCAGGTTCATGGAAAGGCGATACTACTCTAGGATAACTTCAAGAGCATGTTTCGGGAGGAGTTTGTCCCAGCCACCCCACATGCGGTGCAGATACAGGAGCAATTGCATCTACAGTAGGGTAGCATGATGGTGGAACAGTACTTAGAATGTTTACCTACCTCTCACACTAATCCATTGATATGGTGTAGTACCCTTTGTTTAGGGCCCAGACTTTTGAGCAGTGGCTCAGGCGAGAGATCAAAGCTTCGATGATCTCACTCTGCATCCCAACACAGGTGGGGGTGTTAGAGAGGACCCTCCTAGTGGAGAGTTTCCATGCTAATAAGTCACTAGCAGCAAGTAATATAACTAGTTGACATGTAGCAGAGTCCTCTGAAGTAGGTAGTATACAGATATCGCAGAGGTCCAAGCGGACCAGGCCATACAGTGGACGACCTCAGGATACAGGTTCAGTTGTGCAGGACACATGAGATAGATCCAGTCATGCTAGGAGTGGGCAATGTTAATCTTGTGGTGGGTAGGTTCACATGGCTCGTGACTATCTGACCCGCTCTATTAATGATAAGAAGACAGTTGAGGGACCTCCCAGGTAGAAGCAGAGGTTCGATCGAGGTAGTTCGCAGGGAGCAGGCGGACGTGGTAGAGGAATTGGTCGTGCAGCTAGAGGTGGATCACGTTTCGAGGTGTTACCACCACCACCACCAGGAGGTCAACCTCGACCACAGGGAACAAGTGGATAGGGGAGTGCTTAGCTCCAGGAAGCTGAGGCTTACGAACACAGCGCTCCAGAGATGATTTGAGGTACGATCTGTGTTTACTCCACCGTAGATGCAATTGTTAGAGACACATGATCCAGTCACTCTTTCAAAGCCACTTCCCTCGTTCAGAACTCAGAGATTCTGATGGAGCCATTGGATCGATCCTTTCAGATAGAGACTTTTATGGGACCAGACTCGACGATTACACACTGGTTACGGTATTGTGAGATTACTACAGGAGGCGATAGCTTCAGCTAGGATCTTCTCGTAGCGGTGTTGAGGCCTTACGACATAATTTTGGGTATGGACTGGTTATCTACAGTCCATTCTCAGATCGACTATATTAGGTGCAATGTGTGGTGTGTCCGCACGGATGTGACCATGTTAACCTTCATCGGAGAGAAGGGAGACTTTGCAATGCAAGACATAATTACACGGAGGAGGGTGTAGCCGATCACTCATCAGTTGGCCTACCTTACCCTCGGAGTAGTAGATGCGGAGAGTTCGAGCTATCCTTTAGTGGTGGACCAGTACGCGGATGTTTTCCTTGATGACGTCTCAGGTCTAACTCCTTGTAGAGATGTGTACTTTTACATTGACATGTACCCTGAGATGACACAGATATCTATACCAGTGTTTCGAATGGCTCTCGCAGAGCTTCGCGAGCTGCAGGTATAGCTAGAGGACTTCTAGGGAAAGGGGTTCATCTAGCCCAGTGTTTCTCCAGGGGCAGCCCTGATTCTGTTCTCCAAGAAGGAAGATGGGAGCTTGAGGCTTTATGTCGACTATCGTCATCGGAACTAGGTGACTGTGAAGAACAAGTATCCACACTTGAGGATTGATGAACTCTTTGATCAGCTGAAGGGAGCACGATGGTTCTCGAAGATAGACCTCATAACAGGCTATCACCAGCTTAGATTTCGAGACGAGGATGTGCAAAAAATGTCCTTTAGATGTCGGTATGACCACTATGAGTTCTTGGTAATTCCATTTTGCATAACCAATGCTCCAGAAATTTTCATGGGACTCATGAAAAATTTCTTCCAGCCATACCTCGATCACTTTATCATATTCTTCATCGATGAAATTATGACCTACTCTACTACTGAGGGGGAGCATGCCTACCATTTGTGGGTAGTACTGGACACACTCTGAGGGCAACAGATTTATGGTAGACTCTCGAAGTGCCAGTTTTTGATCTGAGAGGTTCACATTCTTGGACAGGTCATCTCGGAGGCTGGAGTTGGTGGGGATCTAGCGAAGATTGATGCGGTACTTACTTGGGAGCCACCCATAATTCTGACGGAGGTGCAAAGTTTCCTGGGTTTGGATAGATACTACTGAAGGTTTGTAACAGACTTCTCTAGAGTTGAACCACCCCTATTATCCTTGACGAATAAGGGGAAACCCTTCATGTGGTCGGAGAGATGCCAGTAGAGCTTCCAAGAGCTGAGGCAGAGGCTGACTAGTGCCCCCATCTTGAGGATTCCAGAGAAAGGCGTAGGGTACATAGTTTACTGGGAGGCATTAGGGACCGGACTCGGGTGTGTCCTGATGTAGGAGCAAGCAGTGATCACGTATGGTTCTCGATAGCTAAGAAAACATGAGCAGAACTACGATACCCATGACCTAGAGTTAGAAGCAGTGGTCTTCGCCTTGAAGATGTGGCGACACTATCTGATGGGAAAACGTTTTACCGTGTACTTTGATAACAAGAGTCTCAATTATATCTTCTCTTATAAGGAAAGGAATCTGAGATAGTGGCGATGTCTTGCATTCCTTAATGAACATGACTTTGAGATAGTCTATAGTACTAGGAAGGGGAACGTTGTGGCAGATGCACTCAGCAGGAGTTCTAGTATATAGCTACAAGGTGAGGCGACAGAGCAGCTGACTGCCTTACAGATATCCTTTGTGTATAGTGATGGAGCAGCCTTTCTATAGCCTCTTACAGTCACTCCCCCACTTCTTCAGTGATTCAGGGAGGCACCGCATTGAGACGCAGACTGCGAGACGCGATGTGCTCAGATATCCATAGGGTAGACACTTGATGGATTTTCTGAAGGTGGGGATCATGTCATCCTCTTCAGAGGACGTACTATGGTTCCAGTGTCACATCAGAAAGATGTTTTGAGGTAGTTCCAAACCTCCCCTTTATTGTTACATCTAGGAGTGGTGAAGATGTACCAGGACCTTTGATGATAGCAACGGTGCCCAAGTATGAAGAAGGTAGTAGGAGAGTTTGTCTCTCAGTGCCTCACTTGTCAGCAAGTGAATGAAGAGAACCAAGTACCAAAATTCTTAATTCAAACTTTAGAGGTCCATGAGTAGAAGTGGGATGGGATAACCATGGACTTTGTGATGGGTCTTCCACATACATCCAAAGGTCATGACTCGATTTGGGTGATCGTCGACCGACACACCACGTTGGCCCACATCCAACCGATCAGAGAGCAGGATTCAGTAGAGATATTGAGACACCTCTATGTGTGGGAGATTGTGTGGATACGTGGAGTGCCTTCTACTTTTTTCTCTGATCATGACACATGATTTACTTCCCGGCTACGGAAGGGGATGCAGGAGGCTTTCAGGACACAGCTTCATCTGAGCACCGCCTTCCAACCTCAAAAGGATGGCTAGACTGAGAGGATGATTCAAAATATTGAGGACGTGATCTGTTCTTGTGTTATCAACTTTGGTCACTACATGATGATAACTTACATTTGTTGTATTTTTCATACAACAACATCTATCACTCCACCATAGGAATGACACCTTTTGAGGTGTTATACGGGCAACCTTTTAGATCACCCTTGTGCGGGACTGACCCAGGGGAGTTAGCACTGGTGGGACTAGAGATGGTGTGAGCTTCCACGGAGAAGGAGCAGATCATCCAAGAGTGGATGAAAACGGCACAGAGTATGCAGAAGTCTTATGCTAACAGGAGATAGAAACCTCTGGAGTTTGAGGATGGAGACCACGTCTTTCTACGGGTCTCACCATGACGAGGTCAACCGAGATTTGGACGAGGATGAAAGATATCTCCGTGATTCATTGGACCTTTCCAGGTTCTCAGTAGAGTAGGCATGGTGTCTTACTACCTGACTCTTCCACCTCAGTTGCACTGGGTGTAAGACTTCTTCCACGTATCTCAGTTGAGGAGATATGTGCACGACCCTTCTCTTATCATCGCCCATGGAGAGCTGGACACCGATGATGGGGCATCTTTCACAGTGGTACCAGTGGAGATTGAGGATCGACAGGACTGGGTCCTACATGGATAGTCAATACCTCTGGGACGTGTTCGCTAGTAGCACGGGAACCTCCAGGGGAGCACATGGGAGTGAGAGGCTCAGATGTGTTCTCAGTACTCCCATTTGTTCTCTTAGTTCTATTTGTTGCTTATGGGGACCTAAATCTATGAGGTGGGGAGATTTTAAAGGCACAAAATTTCCGTGGAAAGTTTTTTCTTATTTACACTGTAATTTTACGAGTCCATGAAAGTTTAACGCGCTTGATTCTGAGGCCTGGTGTGCCCAGAATCAATTTTTGAAGTTTCGTTCGTGTACGATCATTAAACGTATGAGAGGGTTTTTATAACTTTTGAACCGGTGCTCGGAATTGAAATCTGAGAGCACCGTTGAGCTCGCAGCACCGATATTCACTTAAGAAGACTTTCACTTCGATAGTAGTGAGTGGAGGATAAAAGATAGTTTTTGGGTTTTCAATTGAAGTAATAGAATAAAGTAAGCTCACTTTATTTTATTTTTAACCACCATTTGGAGGTTGGGTGGTTAAAACCTCTTCATGGGAGTTGGAGGTGGGATAACCACACCTTAACCTCCCTTGGACGATTATGGTGGTGGGGCCCACCCAAACTCAACGTCCCATGAGAGGATTAATGTGGTGGGGACCACCCTGGCTCTTAACCCCTTAAACTCTCCATTAATGTGGAGAAACCCACAAGATACAATTAATATGGGGGAGCCACTTCATCTCCCCATTATTTAATTTGTGCCACCTCTCAAGCATTAATTAGGGGAATTGAGTTAATTAATTAATTCTCTCTTTTGAATTTTAAATCCAACGTTCTAAAATAATAGACAAACTATTATTTTGTGGGAAAAAATTCTTGGGTTGGCATTTTACTATTTTGGTGGAGCTTGGGGAGAGAGGAGCTTGAGAGAAAAGTTCTTCCAACGAAGAACGCCGGTGACAACCCACTTCGAATTCCTCCTTCGGATCCTACCAATGTGGAGTGTCTTCCACAACCGATGAAGCCTGGGATTGGGAGTGCGTGACGATCGTGACGAGCGGAGAACTCCTTCATACCCTTTCTGTGACACCGTCAACAAACGACAAATGACAATCAAAATGTAGGGGGTTTATTACTTGATGGTGTTATACCTTTTCTTATCTTTTTCATCGGATTGAAAGGGTTTGTTGCAGACGAGTTAATGATCAACTGCTTATCATGTTGAGCCAATTGATACCTCCCTAAACGCGGAGGGTACAGGCCAACCTAAAATAGCCCGACATCCTCCGTCATTTTTCCTTCTTAGGGCGTTCTTCGGCATGGAGATGTAACAACAACGAGGATACAAAGACGACAACGACAAAGGTCGTGCTACTCGCAGCCTCCATGAACCTCACCACCCCTGTGACATCCCAAACCACCACTAACCTTTTCCCACACCTTGCAAGCCTTCGCATGCACTACCCGCGTGCCCCGCCGGCCTACCTGCGCATTGCCCGCCGGCCATGCGGCAAGCCCGCGCTCCTTGCCGGACTTCCCGCTTGCAGCCCAATCCCCGCCGGCCTGCCTGCACCCTGCCCGGTGCCCCGCATGGCCTGATCACATTCCAGCACCTAGTCAAACCTGCCGACCTGCGCTGGCCACCCGAGATGGCCTCTGACGTCCTTCGCGGCATCACTGGACGAAAAGGATTGGCTTCTAGGCCGAGCCGCCGGAGCCGCACCCCACGTGGTGCTGGCTGAACTGGCCTTCGCCTCCAGGCAGAGCCGCCTACGCGGCGACCTTCGGGCTAAACCGCCCCTACAGTCCGCGGGGCCGGGCCCAATGGACGGGGATGAACCCAGTGGGCCGACCGGGTTGACCCAGACCAGGTCGGCCCAGTTTGGGTTGGGCCGAGTCGGTCCGACCGGGTCGGACTGGGCCCAGGCCCATTACTGAACCATTACATTCTTTGGCCATAACTTTTGCACCGAACGTCTGTTTGACAAACCGTCATCAGTGTTGGTCTTCTTAGAACACGAAGGTACTTTTGAGAATTCCCAAGTTGAGTTCAGGGTAAGTTTGAGATATGGTCAGGATGGATTGTACCTGAATCCAACCGGACCCCTTGGACTAAAAGGCTAATTACTCACAGTCTGGGCATCCGATTGTCGCACCATCTATTTTTTTGAGCCCCTATGACGATAAGGAACTTCGGGATACATCAAATTGGGACTACGTGGCATTTCATGTATCAAAACATGGCTTGAAGAGAAGACCCTCCTGGAATCAAGCATGCTTGAATGAAACCCTATAGCTCACTGCGCACTGACTACTGTTCCTGGATCATGTGCTGGTCTAACAGTTCTAACTTCTATTCCTGGATCATGTGTTGGTCCTACAGAAAAGCTCATCCTGGATCATGTGTGGGTCTGAAAGCTCTGTCGACTATTCCTGGGTCTTGTGTTTGTTCGACAAAATAGCTGGTCCTAGATCATGTGTGGGTCTGACAGCTCCATCTACTGTTCCTGGATCCTGTGTGGGTCCGACAATTCTAACTGTTAGTCCTGAATCCTGTGTGGTTCTGACAGCATAGATGATTTAGGGGCTACATATGATCATCTCGATCTCTCTACATAAGTTGTATACTAATGTGAGATGAGTCAGTAACATTTTAGTTTTCCTCATGATTGAGATAGATTACTTGATAATATTGGTATATATATGGGCATATACCTATAGGGGGTTTTCTATTGATTTCATACTTTTTGGTTTATCCTTGTTGGGTTTTGTGAGACCTTGAGGGTCTCAGGGTCCCTACTGAGTATCGTTATACTCACCCCTGCCCAGGCTATGCCCGCACCTCATTGTGTTGGATGAAAACGACAGACAATGCTGACTGAGGCTGAGTGTATGAGGACTGGACGGTACGTAGAGGTGGACCACATGATGTGACGGTAAATGGAGGAGACGGATGAACATGGAGTGCTATGGAGAATATTTGTACCTACCGTTCAGGTAGGATCCGTGGAGGATGATCTAGGAGCTGCCTTATACCTTTCATCTATTTTTGTCCCATTTCAGTTGTACTTGTACTTCATAGTTGGGCTTGTATATCCGACCCCTTTAATTTTTAGTACTCCTTTTTTATACAGTTTTAGTTAGTGTTTTTCTTCAATCTTATACTCTGTTGTGTGTGTTTATAATTTATAAAGGCAATGCCTTCCCAGTTTTAGGGATTTATTCCTTTGGTGATAGTCTCCAGCCCTTGGCCTATGGAAGTCAGTCTTGGGGTAGTCATGTCATGGGTCCTGAGGATGGGTCGTGATGCATTGACTAGAAATGACCGCAGAATTATGAATAAGATGAGAGTTGAAAGGGATCCTATGTTCATGGATATAGTAAATATGGATATAGAAATTATCAAGGAAGGGAACACATCACTACATTTTTAAATGGTTGACAAGGATTCTTTACTGGAAATGATAAAAAGTTATCAGGATGATGAGGAGAAGTTTAAAAAGAAAATTGAAGCTGTAATTGATGGGATGTTGATTAACTTCATATATGAAGGTGACATATTGAAATTCGGAAATAGGCTTTGTGTTCCCTCTATTCCTGAGAAAAATACGGAACTATTGGATGATTTTCATAGATCTAATTTTTCTATACACCTTGGTAGCATAAATATGTATAGATATCTAAAGGAACATTTTTGGTGGGAAACATAAAGAGAGAGATTGCAGATTATGTGTCGAGATGTTTGGTTTGTCAACAGGTGAAGGCTGGAAGACAACATCCTAGAGGAGTTTGGAAACCCCTTACTATTCCTATGTGGAAATGGGATGATATTATGATGGATTTAGTCATGGGGCTACCAAAGACTCCAATAAATAATGATGCGATATGGGTCATTGTTGATCGTTTTACAAAATCACCACATTTTCTTGCTATAAGAAAAGATTTAACACTTGAACGTTTAGTAAGACTATATATTTATGATCTTTTTAAGATTCATGGTGTACCCTTATCAATTGTTTCTGACCGTGATCCCCATTATACATCACAATTTTGGAAAATTCTTTAGAATTCCCTAGATACTTATCTTTGTTTGAGCACTGCCTACCGCCCAAAAACTGATGGAAAATCATAATAGACTATTAAAACATTGGAAGACATATTGATGTATTGTTCACTTGACATTCCAGGTTTGTGGAATCAGTATTTACCTCTCATAGAATTTTCCTATAACAATAACTTCCATTCAAGTATTTAGATGAACTATATGAAGTGTTATATGGAAAGAGATGTCATGAACCAACTTTTTGTGATGATGTTGGTGAAAGAAAGCTCGTAAGCCCAAAGGTTTTTGAGGAAACCAATGAAAAGGTGAAGATTATCCAAACCCATATCAAAACAACTCAAAATAGGAAAAAGAGATATGTTGATAACCTAAGGAAGGATTTTTAATTTCATGAAAGAGATCATGTTTTCTTAATGGTATCTCCATGGAAGGGTATTATACGATTCAGTATGAAGGGAAAATAAAGTCTCAGGTACATTAGACCTTTTGAAATTATGGATCGAATGGGAGCCATATCTTAGCATTTGGAAATGCTGTCAAGTCTCTCCAAAGATAAAAATGTGTTCCACATATCAATATTAATGAAATACATGTCATACCCAACACATGTACTCACCTCTAAAGAAATAGAACTTGGGCCAGATCTATCTTATTGTAAAGAGCCGATCAAGATTATTGATACTAGAGAACAAGTATTTAGAAACCAGACGGATCATCTGGTAAAGTTTCATTGGAGGAACCATAAGATGGAAGTGGCAACATGGGATCTTGAGGAGCTTATGTTGAAGACATATCCGAATCTTTTCAGGTATCATTTTCTGAATTTCATGGATGAAATTTTTGTAAGGAGGGGAGAATGTAACAACCCAATATTTTTCAATGGATATTCATTTCTTATTAATATGTCATAATCACATGAAATCACAACATAATTAACTACTAATTTCTATGTGACCTTTAAACATATTTTTGTCACTTCTGTGATGTGAATTTCAAAAATCCAACATACACGGTTGCGATTAATATGTTATTTTGAGTCCGATAAGAAAAACATTATTTATTGTGAATAGTAACCTACCCGTAAGAATATTAACGTACCCGTATGAATAGTTATATACTCTAATGAATATTAAAATTACCTATGATATTATTTAAATAATATTCATGTGGAAGTACTATATACCTATGTTTTGGAATAAGTAAATAAATGTTTAAAACTATTTTTTACAATAAATTATGTTTTTAATTAAATATTAAATTAATCATATTTTGAAAATTATTTTTGAAAAATGGAATTCTTTTTTTGATTCTACAAATCTAAATATGGTTTTGGTGAATTTTTTAAAAAACATGAAATTTTGATGAATAGTAAAATACGATAATTCACAATAAATGATACACCCTGAATTTATGCATCATTCATGAGTCATGGATGATGTAAATGGCCATTGGTTTAAACTCACATTAATTTATTACAACTATTGGTCTTGTAATCATCACTATTTCTGGTCATTAGTGAAATTAATAAACTAATGATTAAAAAATTATGAAAACCCTCCTCTCCTCCACTATAAACCCCCCATCACTCCCTCTTCTCTTAACTCATCTATGACTTTAATATCCTCAGTTATGTACCAAAATAACCTTACCTAGTCACTCCCCACGTCCAAAAAGCCATTAGTCTTTCCAAAATACCAAAACCCCTTTCCTTAAGGAGGTTCTCAAGGAGGTTATTTTAAGAGGTAAAGTACCCTTCTTTTTCATTTAGTTTCATTTCAATTTAACTTATTTTGTTATCCTCTCTACACCTCCTCTATCCAAATGACCATGATAAATATAGTATCATCTATATTATGGAATTATATCTTGTAAATTGAAGAACCATCATCAACATTATTGCTCTCTCCCTTTTATTTTATAAACGAAATCAACGTCCATGAAGTTTAAATTTCTAACCTTTGTGGACAAAAATGTTTCGTTATTCAATTTCTCCTTCATTAATGGTCATGAAACTATTTTTATGGTTGAAACAAACTATAATATATGTATTATAACCTAATTAATATTCATTAACCAGTATACATACATATTATTAAATCATATGACC
Organism: Viscum album; assembly: GCA_963277665.1. NCBI lineage: Eukaryota > Viridiplantae > Streptophyta > Magnoliopsida > Santalales > Viscaceae > Viscum > Viscum album. The sequence continues at coordinate 784,923,605 of OY728128.1, read as the reverse complement.
CAACTAGTTCCTAAAAATCAAAATGTCGTTAAATAATCTAAGTGAATGTCATTAATATTTCATCTAATTATTCATCCTCTTTCCATGTAAAAAAATGATATATATGACCATTAAAAATTATATATTTTCAAAAATAATAAGTAATGTTAATTTTGGATATTTACATCCATTCCAAATGAACTCTATTACTTAATAACAAGTAAACCTATTATGAAAATCCTGAAAATGAACACTCTGTAATGATGGAATTCAATATTATAACTTATCAATAAGGACTTAAATGAACCAAATAGAATTATGATAAAAAATTCATGTCAAAAAGTTTCTTCAATAACTTATTAATTACTATAATTTAATATTCTGGGACCTTAAGTTCAAGAGTGGAACACATTTGGACCTAAGGTAAGGGTTTTCCACCTGGACCTCAATTTTCATTTAGGTTACTTTTATTGTCTAATTACCTCAATAAAATTATTATGTATTATTATTTACTCCTAATTAATTATTTATGAGTGTTATATATTTTTTTTAAAACCATAATCCTTCTTTTTCTATGGGGAGTTACATGTTTCTAAAGGAAAATTCAAAATTATTTCTGAAATACAAGCCCGATTCATGGGAATTTATCAAATTCTTACCTATTTTCAAGGGAAATCTATAATATGTTTTTAGAAACCATTATCTTTATAAAATCACTAATTTTGTTATGAAAATACTATCTTTCTTCAGTTCTGGTTTTATACAAATACTTTTTCAAAATAACTATTCTTTTCAAAATAAAACAGTATTTTTATCATGAATTACTGAGTGATTTTATAAAAGTATTTTTGTCTGTTTCAGAACTCTTGATGATTATTATTTATTATTGATATTAAAATTTCATTATATAATCTAAAAATTTTATTTGTAGGGTTTTGTACTATTTTTATTGTGGATGTGATATCCTAAAACTATTCATCAATTTAATCTAAATGATTAGTGTTTAAGCTTAATGTTTGGGGAATGTTATTTATATTTTATATGATAGTTTCAACGTGAATGTATTTGTTATTTATGTTTATACCCACTCATATGAGGAATTAATTGGACTTATTATGTGATGGATGAGTCTCTCTATAGCCCCTCGATGCTTCAGTAGGTCACATGAGACAAATAGACGTGGACTTGGTCGAGGCCTTACCCCAATTTGAGATATGGTTTTGGCTGGGACCTTAATCATTTTTAGAAGTCTTTGTTGAGGCCTTGAAAATATGTTTCATAATGTCCAGCATATGAAACTCCCTCATTATGAAGCTAGTAATTGAAAGTTCATGTGTTTATTTTATTAGTATAACAACCATGATTATGTTGGCATTATTTACTTAGCTCATATTCCTTCCAAAATGCATTCATGTTTATTATTTATAAAGGCATTTGTTTTCAATTATTATACATTACTAATGTTTATGATTATGTTATCTTCCTCTATATTTCTTACTCTTACTGAGCGTTTGAGCTCACCCCTTTTTTATTTTTTATTTTTCCCAATATATGAAGAAGTTAGGTATGAGTGATTTGTAGGCTTAATCTAAGCATCATGGATGTTTCTAATGGATTAATTTGCGTTTATTAATTTTAAGATGTAATGTTGAAATTATAAATAACTTTTTTCCAAAATATACTAAACTAATTGGTACTTTGGGATGAAAATTACTTTTTATATTAAAATGTAATGAAATAAGGCACCGGTTTCAAGCAACTGGGGTTGGGTAATGACACTATATGTTGCTATTACCTCATAGGTACCATGAAATCCATGATATGTTCCACATTTAAATGATTTTCTAATGTTATACCAACCCATATCATACTTCTGATCCTAAGGAAGATGAGTTAGATAATGATCCTTCATTAGAGGAGTATCATATATATATCATTGATCGGAGCACAAAGCCTCTCTCAGGCCAGTCTATCACTTCAATAGGGGTGATATGAGAGCATGACCAGATTCAGGATGAGACATGGGAGTGGGAGGCCTACTTACAAGCTCTATGGATGGAATTGTTATCAAATGAAATTTTTACACCCATGGAAGTTGAACTTGGGGATGATTTCCTTTCGGGGGGAAGAATAAAACATCATGAATTTTGTATTAGGTATAAATAATTTTAAATTTGGTCTAACTATTTTTTTTGTACCTAATAAGAATGATTTATAATTTCATAATCTTTTTAAGGGTTTTTGGGGTTTGTTCAGAGCTCGGAACTGACCTTTTTTTGGAGAAAAACCTGGCAACATGGTTAGGAGAAACCATGTGGAGAAGGCCACATAGTTACCCATAACAGTTCTAGCATTGATAGTGTATACCATAAAGCTATACTATTTGATGAAATTATGCATAGTGGGCAGTACTCTCATGCAGAATATAATGACCCATACTTTACATACATTTTTATTATATCATAATTGAAGCATACTTGTTACAACATATAACAAAACCACAATTGGACCGTATAGGTATATTGTCTTTAGAAACTGGGAACCAAAAACAATTGGTTCATAAAGCATCTACATTGTCTCCCATTTATTTCATCATATCTAGAATTCATTTTTAGCATATCCTACCTAATACCCTTCTTCCTGACCTAGGGGAAAGAAAACATACAAAAGGGTGAACTCAAATTCTCAGTAAGGGTAAACAAAATAAATATCAATCACATCATATTCATAAGAACATAACATTTTGGAAATCTTAACCTGTGAAAGAGATCATAATTTCATAACAAGGGATAAATCATAGTAGTAAAATTTAATCCCAATAATCATAAATTATAACATGAAACTTTGTGGCATACACACATAATCCTAGAGAATCATTTCTTAGTAGTCAAGACACATTGCCAAGACTATCTTAGCGGACAAAGTCTATTTCGGAACTGAGTTCACTCCTCGTATCATTCATGTTTCACTGAACTGAATTAACCTGCCGTTCCAGCCATGTCTATCTAATGAGATATAAATCTTTATCCAATGCATTGGAGGGAGATATAGGTCCCAACCGTCTCATAATGATACCATTCTTATGTGTACCACAAAATCATAAATCATACATCATAGCATAACCCATGTAATAAAAATGGGATACTTAAATATCATTCCATCATAACATAATCCGTATAAGAAAGAAGTACATAATAATAATAATTCCATCAGAACATAATCAAATCAATGTAAAAATAGGGATATAAACAGAACCCAATATTATCTTAGATGGAAAATAATTTTGTTAAAATGCTTGAACTCCATTATTGAGTAAAATATCCTTTCTACTAAAAAACCTTTTTTCTTTTATTAAAATGCCATATAATTTTGAACTAAAATAAGTTGATTAAAAATAAACTTGAAAAATTGTAAAGGAAGCTTCATGGAAATAATTTTCTAAAAGTCCATTCGGGCCTTATAAGTTAAAAACACATTCTTCTCGTACTTTGGCCAGAAAAGTAAAAAAGTACCTCGTACTCAGAACGAAAAAATATTCCTTTAATATATTTTACTAAAAACTCACCAATGGGTAAAATTGGATTTAAAAAATTATAGGTGGATGGAAATAATATTACATATTGAGGAAACATTGATGTGGATGATAAATATGCCCTAGTAAATTCTGAAGTGTAAACAATCTCGGATAAAAATGATATTGTGAGATTTTCCCTTACCTTTGGTCCGATTTGCTTCGTACATGTCTGAAACTCTTGTATAATGATTTAAATAATGTTATTTACTTATTCATGAATCGTACTCATTGTTATGATATCATATATGGTCATATTCGTAGTTTCGTATTAGTAATATTTCATTGCTACTTGTTATTCGGGTGTTTATTGCTTTTTGTTCTTATGAGGGTATTGTCGAATAAATTCTTATTCTTATTTTTAGGTAATATATACACATTTACAGAATGGTATTAGTGTAATATATATCAAATTTATTCATTAAATTTATTTATATAGTCCTTATGCATTGAATATCATGTAGAACGAGTCGCATCACTTCATGGAGACAGTAGGATGTATTTACGCATGAGCAATGATATCGTTCCCATGATCGTGGAATTGTATTTATGTGTATGTATAATATTTCAGAATAAAAATCACTATAAAATAATCATATATAGTTATTATTTACACCATTATAGCCATCCACATAAGGTGGTGGTAGAAAACAGATTACACCCCAGCGTGGAGATGGTATTCCGTACGTACAAACGCGAAGTGATTTCATTTTCCATATGATGGATAGAAGGTGAAATAGGGTTGTTTCATATTTATAATAACATATAATTATATGATTGATACTGATGTTATTACATTATAATGAAACAACTAAATAATAGGAATTAGAAGAAGAAATAAAATTGAAAGAATCAATAACGGATATTAGCTTTTCTTCGACAAGACTCTTTGAAACCTCCACTTAGGACACTAATGTTTGTCTATGAAGAATACCATGACCTCTATAATATTAATAGGGAAGTGGAGAAGAGAAATTGGTAGGGTTTGGATGAGCATGAAGGCTCAAAGTGGTGTGAGGAAGAGAGGGAGTAGGTGCCCTTTTATAACGGAGGAGAGGGACACCTTAGAAAAAACTTAAACTATTATTTTATTAAAAAGACATATTAAGTTTTTAATAGATCCAAACTGATTTATTTATAATATAAGGTGGTTATGGATCGAAATAATCTCAACCAATATATTTTAGACATGTTTAGATTACTATTTTAACCTTATCATTTAGGCTTAACTCTATGTTAAATAATTTACATTTTATAGTGTATTCTTGTTTTCTTAAACTATAATGTTAATAAACTTACTATTAAATGCCAAACGAACCAAAAGTGGTTAATTATTAAAATATATTACCTTATCTATGTTATGTTTCCAAACCATTGATTTTTAGGAATAAAATAACTATTAGTAATATAATATTTGTTTTAAAAACTATTTTATGTCAATTTTGACACTATTTGGTAATTGGTTTTTGTAAAAATCACAACATCATGATTAGTTCGAAAAAAGATAATTATTCAATAATAACATGTCATATTATCCTAAAAAAATAGTGACATTTGTATAAAGTCTCAAATTAAATTTATTTGGGTATTTATAACATCAATTATGTTAATATTTCCTTAATAAGGTAATTACATCATCATCATTGTGTCATAAATAAATTAACTTATTTAATGTCTAAAAATTACAAATAAAATACCATTATGTAGGAAATTATTTTATCTTGTTAATGAACATTTATAGTCGTATTTAACTTTTTTATAACCCTATATTAAATTTTTTTTAGTTATTACAATTTGATTTTAACTATTTTAACTCTTCTTTGTATAAAATAACATTAAATATCCTAATCTAATCCAAATAGACCTAAATGGTAATATTTTATTTCTAAGGTTTTTTTTTAATTAAACTTATAAAATATAATTAGGACTTGTCTTATGGTTATAATAATATCATTTTTACCATTAATTACCCTATTTACTTTTAACCGTGGTAAAAAAAGTAAAAAGTTACTATTCACCAAAAATTATTTTTATCTTATTGAACCACATTTTACTCCTTGATATTAACCGTGTCTCTCGGATTTTCTATATTCAACTCACAGAAGCGTTAAAATTATGTTTTATGTAAATTTTCAAACTCTCCTAGAATGTGGGTAAAAAGACGGTGACAAGTTCAACAAAATTTTTATATATCTAAAATTATTATAAAATGACTCCAATGAATTACTTTGAACTTATATAGGTATTATGTATAAATTTTGACCTAAAATATATTTAAATAAAATAAATAATTATTTAAATAAAAAGTCAGTTTTTAAATAGTAACCCATTGTTTTCACTATTCATCAAAAATTGAATGTTTTCAGAAAAATACCAAAAATTCCTTTTAAGATAATTTCGATATTCCGAATCCAAAAATGAAGTCCATTTTGAAAGATAAAATTTATAAAATTTTAAAAAGTGGGTATTACTATTCATAATGACTAGTTTTAATAATATTTTAATAGCATATCATTGTTTAGTGAAACTCGGTATTGCGTACAATGCAAGCTATCGAGGAAGGTTGCGATTGCATGTAAAGAAAGGAAAGATTTTGTTGTGTGTAGAGAAAGATTCCATTGATGATGTATATAACATAAAGACAAAATATTTCTCATAAATATCTCAAGTGTTACATTCTTCCCCCCTAAAAATGAATTTCTCCCTCGAAATTCGTCACTTTGTAACAAACAGATGAGGATACCTTTCCCTCACCATATCCCCAAGGTCCAATGTAGCCTCTTCTAATTGGTGGTTCCTCCATAAGACATTAACCAAGTGAGTGGTCTTGTTCCATATGACTTTTTCGATAAGATCCAGAATCTCTATCTGCTGTTCTTCATAAGAAAGATCTTTCTCTAGCGGTACAACTTCTGAGCTGAGTACATGTGAAGGATCGGGTATGTACCTTATTAGAAGAGATACATGGAACACATCGTGAACTTGACAGAGATTCAGTGGAAGCGCCAATCCGAAATCTACCTTCCCAACAAGATCCAGTATTTGGAAAGGACCAATATACCTAGGGCTCAGCTTTCCCTTCTTTCCAAATCTCATTACTCTCTTATAAGGAGATATTCATAGGAACAATTTATTACCCACATAAAACTCTAGGTCTGTTCTTCAGTTATTGGCATAACGTTTTTGTCGACTCTGAGCTGCTCTTATGTATTGTTGAATATATCTAACCTTTTCTGCCATCTCACCATCATGATCAGTTCTTAATATCTTTCATTCCCCAAATTTATCCCAGTAAGTTGGAGTCCTACATTTTTTTACATAGAGAGCTTAATAAGGAGCCATATGAATACTAGAGTGAAATCTATTATTATATGAAAATTACACCAAATTTAAGTGTTGATCCCAACCACCTTTGAAATCCATAGAGCAAGCTTTTAACATATCTTCCATAGTTTGAATTTTCCTCTCAGAATGACCGTCTGTCTGAGGATGATAAGAAGTGCTGAATCTCAATTATATATCTAGAGTATGCTGAAGACTTCGCCAAAGGTTTTAGGTAAACCTTGGATCCCGATAAGATATAATGGAAAGTGGTACTCCATGCAATCTTACAACTTCATTCACCTATATCCTGGTAAGATGATCCATAGAAAAATCCTCTCTAATAGCAATGAAGTGTGTCAACATTTTAAGATGATCAACTATAAACCAAATATCATTATTGCCTTTGGATGTTTTAGGAAGTCTGGTAATAATGTCCATAGTGATGTTTTCCCATTTCTATTCAGGTATGGGTAATGGTTCTAACATCCCCTTAGACTTCTGTCTCTTAGCTTTAACTTGCAGACAAACCAAGAATCGAGAGACATATTCAAAAACATCTATTTTCATGCCATCCCACCAGAAGTACTCTTTCAGGTCCCTATACATCTTTTTGATTCCATGGTGAATAGAGAATGAAGAACTATGAGCCTCATCCAGTATATCCTTCTTTAATTCTGGGATGGGAGGAACACAATCCCAATTCCTGAACCTTTTTATCCCAACATAATCAAGGTTGAATTCAGGAACCTTTTTCACCTTCTTTTATAACTCTATATATTCTTTCTATTCCTCTTTAAACTTCACTTGTATAGATGGTTGAACATTCATTTGAGAAAGATAAGATTTTCCCCATTCATTATAATCCCATAATCCATCCTTTGTAAATCCATACACATTGGATCTTTTGTGATCCTCATCATGTATAAGCTACCATGGTCTTGTCGCCTTAATGCTTCTGCCACCTTGTTTGCTTTCCCATGGTGATAATAAATTGAGGAGTCATAATCCTTAATCAGCTCCAACCATCTTCTTTGGTGCATATTTATCTCCTTTTGTGTGAAAATATACTTCAAACTTTTATGATTAGTATAAATATTACACCTTTCACCATAAAGATAATGCCTCCAAATATTTAATGAAATGATTACCGTAGCTAACTCCAAATCATAAGTTTGGTAAATGTTATCATGTATTTTCAACTGTCATGAGGCATAATCTATCACCATATCATTTTGCATGAGAGCACACCGCAATCCCTTCTTGGATGAATCACCATAGATCACAAAACATTATCCACTATAAGGCAGTGTGAGCACAGGTGCACTAGATAATCTTATTTTTAACTCCTTGAAATTCTCTTCACAGACCTCTGTCCAAACAAACTTAACTCCTTTTCAAGTCATCCTGGTGAGTGTATTAGATAATTGTGAAAAACCATTCACAAAAGGTTGATAATATCCAGCCAAACCAAGGAAACATCAGATCCCTGTTACTGTTTTTTGTCTCGACCATCTTTTGATAACCTCTGTTTTTGTTGGATCCACAAATATCCCCTCTTTTGAGATTACGTGACCCAAAAATGAAACTTTTTGAAGCCAAAATTCACACTTGGTAAATACGGCATAAATCTCCTTTCTCAGGGTCATTAATATAATTTTAAAGTGATCTCTATGTTCTTCCCTTCTCTTTGAATAAACAAGAATATCTTATATAAATACTACAACAAACTGATCATGTTAGTCTCCAAAGACTCTATTCATTAGATCCATGAAGATAGCAGTGGAATTAGAAAGACCAAATGTAATCACTATAAATTCATAGTATCCATACCTTGTATGGAAAGTCGTCTTTTCTATATCCTCCCTTTTGACCCTTAATTGATGATACCCTGAATGAAGATCAATCTTGGAAAAAGTATTGTGCTCCACGTAGTTGGTCAAATAAGTCATCAATGCGCGGGAGATAATATTTGTTCGTGATCGTGATCTTGTTAAGTTATCGATAATCAATATAGAGTCTCATTGATCCATCTTTCTTCTTAAAAAACAGAACAGGTTCTTCCCAAGGTGACGCACATGGACATATGAATCCCTTGTCAAGATTCTATTGGATTTGTTCTTCAATTTCTACAACTCAATTGGGGATATTCTATAAGGTGTCTTCGAAATAGGTAAAGAACCTGGTACGAGTTCTATTGAAAACTCAACTTCACGATTTGGTGGATGACCCGACAATTCATCTGGAAAGACATCATCATGATCCAATAAAATGGGAATATTCTTAACTGTGAGTTTCTCGCCAACCATTTGAGATAAATAACCTTCATTTAGTGGTATCTAGACCCATAAGACGGAATAAATTTCCACTGGAAGGTTATGTTCATCCTTGCATCGATAGATGATCATAGATTGATCCGGAATATGAAATGTGTCTTATCTTCTTTGGTAATTGATATGAGCTCCATATAAAGAAAACCAATCCATGAAAATAATCACATCAAATTACACTATAGGAAGGATCACAAGATTTGAAGGAATCACTTTCCCACAAACTTCAATCGGAGAAGAATTATAAACTTTTGATGTGACTGTTGTGCCATTGGGGGTTTTCAAAGCTAACTCAACATCTAATTATTGAGGTAATAATGTGATACCCTTAGAAAATTCTTCAGAAATAATAGAGTGGGTGGATCCAGAATCAAATAGAACATTTTCTACTTTAGAGTGGTTGGTAAGTGTACCTTTCACCACTTCATTATCGTACTCCACATCGCCAATAGAAATTGCATGTGACTTTCCTTTGTCTTTAGCCTTAAGATATTGTTGACGTCGATCATCATCATCAACCCTTAGATTAGGGAATTGATTACCATAATGCCCCATTTCATTACACTTGTATCATTGAAGTGTAGGAGGTGAACTCTGTGTAGCCTTTTCTTTGTTTGCATCACTAGAAATCTTCTTCCCATCATTGCGGCATTCAGATTCTTGATGACCGTTCTTTACAAATTTGAAACATTTACTTGTCCCTTTAAGACAGCTCCATCCATTTTTATTTCCACACTTCAAGAATAATGGAAAAATCATCTCCTTTTCAGTATGGTCTTTAGATTTCCCTTTGAATACCATTTTCCTCTTCTTTTCAAATGCATATGACTGATGGGTTACTCCAATGTCCATCTCATCCTTGAGAGCACATCGAACGATTTCCTCATAGCTATTGAAGTCCCTTAAGGCTAACTCCCTTCAAATACATGGTTTTAAGCCACTAATGAATAGATCGATCTTACTCTCAGGTTGGATAATAATCCCAGAAGCGTATTGTGAAAGTCTTGTAAAATTCTCTTCGTAGGTACCAACAGATTCATCATCCTTTTTCTTAAGTTCAAGAAACTCCTTGTCCATCATTGATCGAAGAATAAGAGGGTTGTAATTATTGAAAAATAAGTTCTTGAACTCTTCCCATTCCATGGACTCAATTTCATATCTTGGCCTCGTATTCTTGATAAGATTTCACCATTGATGAGCTTCACCTTACAAACGATATACTGCTATGATGACTTTAACTTGTTCAGATCATTGAAGAACTGAAATTATCTTTTTAGTGGTACTAATCCATTGTTCAGCCACTAATGGATCAGTAGACCCAATGAATGAAGGTGGACACTGCCTCATGAAGGATTCAACAGAATGTTGCTCCTTCCTTTGCTCGTTGGGAAGTCCTGAATGATTTATAGCTTGAGAAAGTTGTGTGAGCATGGCTACTAGATTTTTCATTCCATCTCCCATAACGTTTGGTTATTCAGGGGGACAATTATTGCATTGCCCGTCGCATTCCGCATTAACACGGTTCCTTCAGATTCCAGCCATTGAATAAAACCAAGAAGAATAGTGTGAGCAACACTAATTATAATAGGAAAACCACATAATAAAGAATAAAATTTCACACTTAAGGTCTTATCATAGGTTTTTCATGGCCCTTTCTAAACCATTAAGATTGTGTTCTATGCATAGATATATCCTTAGGGTTCTTACTAAGGCTTTCACATCCTAGTTTCCAAAGGCTGACTATACCTTTATCTGATACCAACTATAACAACCCATACTTTACATACATTTTTATTACTTTATAATTGAAGAATACTTATTACAACATATAACAAAACCAAAATAGGACCGTATAGGTATATTGTCTTTAGAAACTGGAAAACATAAACAACTGGATCATAAAGTATCTACATTATCTCCCATTTATTTCATCATATCTAGAATCCCTTTTTGGAATATCCTACTTAATACCCTTCTTCCTGACCGAGGGAAAATAAAACATACAAAAGGGTGAGCTCAAATGCTTAGTAAGGGTAAATAAAATAAATTTCAATCACATCATATTCATAATAACATAACATTTTGGTTAACCTGCAAAAGTGTTCATAATTTCATAACATGAGATAAATCATAGTAGTGAAATGTAATCTCAATAATCATAACTTAAAACATGATACATTGTGGCATACACACATAATCATAGAGAATAATTTCTTAGTAGTCGAGTCTCATTGCCAAGACTATCTTAGCAGACAAAGTCCATTCTTATGTGTGCCACAAAATCATAAATCATACATCATAGCATAACCCATGTAATAAAAATGGGATTCGTAAACATCATGCCATCATAACGTAATCCATATAAGACAAAAGGAAATAATAAAAATAATTCCATCATAACATAATCAAATAAATATAAAAATAGGGATATAAATATAATCATATATTATCTTAGATGGAAAATAATTTTAATAAAACCCTTGAACTCCATTCTTGAGGAAAATATCATTTCAACTTCAACTTTTTTTTTACTTTCGTAAAATGTCATATAATATTAAACAAAAAGAAGTTGATTAAAAATAAACTTGAAAACTTGGAAAAGAAGATTCATGGAAATAATGTTCTAAAAGTCCATTCAAGCCCTATAAGTAAAAAAACATTCTTCTCGTACTTTGGACAGAAAAGTCAAAAGTACCACGTACTAAAAACGACAAATGATTCCCTTCATATATTTTACTAAAATCTCACCAATGGGTAAATTTAGATTTATAAAATTGTAGGTTGATGGAAATAATATTACATATTGAGGAAACATGGATGTGGATGATAAATATTCCCCAGTAAATTCTGAGTTATAAACAATCTCGGATAAAAATGAGATTGTGAGATTTTCCCTTACTTTAGGTCTGATTTTCTTCGTACGTGTCCGAACCTCATGTATAATGATTTAAATAATGTTATTGACTTATTCCAGAATCGTACACATTGTTATTATATCATATATGGTCATATTCTTATCTCCGTATTAGTAATTTTTGATTGCTACTTGTTATTCGAGTGTTTATTTCTTTTTGTTCTTATGCGGGATTTGTCGAATAAATTCATATTCTTATTATTAGGTTATAGATAACACATTTCCAGAATGGTATTAGTGTAATATATATCATATTTATTCATTCAATTCATTTATAGAGTCATTATGCATTGAAGATAATGTAGAACGAGTCACATCACTTCGTGGAGACGGTAGACCGTACGTACGCATGAGTGATGATATCGTTCCAATGATCGTTGAATTGTATTTAAGTGTATGTATACTATTTAATAATAAAAATAACTTTACAATAAAAATATATAGTTATTCTTTACACCATTATACCCATCCACGTAAGGTGGTGGTAGAAAACAGATTACACCACGGCGTGGAGACGGTATTCCGTACGTACGCACACACGGTGATTTCATTTTCCATAGGATGGATAGAAGGTGAAATAGGGTTGTTTCATATTTATAATAACATACCAGTATATGAGTGATACTGATGTTATTACTTTATAATGAAAAAACTAAAGAAGAGTATTTATAAGAAGAAATAAAATTGAATGAATCGGTAATGGGTATTACCTCTTCTTCGACAAGCCTCCTTGAAACCTCCTCTTAGGGCACTAATTTTGGTCTTTGAAGAAGACCAAGGACTATATAATATTACTAGGGAAGTGGAGAAGAGAAATTGGCAGTGTTTGGCCGAGATTTAAGGCTCAATGTGGTGTGAGGAAGAGAGGGAGTAGGTTCCCTTTTATAAGGGAGGAGAGGGGAACCTTAAGAAAAAACATAAAATAATAGTTTATTATAAAGTCATATTCGGTTATAATAGCTCCAAACTGATTTCTTTCGAAGATAAGGTGGGTATGGGATGAACTCCTCTGAACCAATAGATTTTAAACAAGTTTAGGTTACTACTTTAACCTTATCATTAAGGTTTAACTCTAAGTTAAATAATTTAACTTTTACCGTGTCTTCTTGTTTTCTTACACTATAAGGTTACTAAACATACTATAAAAATCCCAAAGAACCCCAAATGGTTAAGTATTAATATATATATATTTATATAAGTCATTTTACCAATCCTTAGATTTTTAGGAATAAAATAGCAATTAATAATATAATATTTGTTTGAAAAACTATTTTATGTCAATTTTGGCACTATTTGGTAATTGATTTTTGTAATAATCACAAAATCATGATTAGTTCCAAAAAAGTTAATTTAATCAGTAATAACATTTCATATTAACCTAAAAAATTAGTGGAATTTGTTAAAATTATAAAATTACATTTATTTGGGTATTTATAACATAAATTATGTTAATATTTCATTAATAAGGTAATTAATGCATCATCATTGTTTCATAAATAAATTAACTTATTTAATATCTATAAATTAAAAATAAAATACCATAATGTAGGAAATATTTTTATCTTTCTAATGAAATTTTATAGTCGAATTTATCATTTTTATAACCATATATTAAAAATGTTTTAGTTATTAAACTTTGATTTTAACTATTTTAACTCTTCTTTAAATAAAATAACATTAAAAGTCCTAATCTTATCCATGTGGACCTAAATGGTCATATTTAATTCCTAAGGTTGTTTTTAATGGAATTAAACTTATCCAATAGAATTAGGTCATGTGTTAGGGTAATAATAATATCGTTTTTACACTTAATTATTATATTTACTTTTAACCGTGGTAAAAAAACAGTAAAAAGTTACTATTCACTAAAAATTATTTTAATCTTATTGAACCAAACTTTACTCCTTGATATTAGCTGTGTATCTTGGATTTTCAAAATTACACTCACTAGAGCGGTAAAATTACGTTTTATGTAAACTTTCAAACTCTCATAGGAGGTGGGTAAAAGATGGTGAAAAGTTCAATAAAATTTTTATATATCTAAAATTATTATAAAATGACTCCAATGAATTACATTGAACTTATATAGGTATTATGTATCAATTTTGACCTAAAATAAATTTAAATAAAATAAATAATTATTTAAATAAAATGTCGGTTTATTATTATTAACCCATTGTTTTCACTATTTATCAAAAATTGAATGTTTTCAGAAAAATAACAAAACTTCTCCCTAGGATAATTTTGATATTATGAATCCAAAAATGAAGTCCATTTTGAATGTTAAAATTTATAAAATTTTAAAAAGTTGGTATTACAATTCATGACGGCTAGTTTTAATAATATTTTGATAGCATATCTTCGTTTAGTGAAACTCAGTATTGCGTACAATGCAAGCTATCGAGGAAGGTCGTGATTGCTTATAAATCAAGGAAAGCTAGTGTTGTGTGTAGTGAAATATACCTTTGATGATGTATATAACATAAAAACAAAAAAATTCTCATAAAAATCTCAGGTGTTACACGGAATGTATAGAATTTTTAGCAGATCCATTTTACATAGTTGGTACATGGTTTCCCAAATAATGGAGCCTAACCATGAGGGACCCATTTTAAGGAAGTGGGATAAGCATGGTTTTCACATGGTTTGTCCAATGATGTGGCCAAATAATTCACCCCAGTTTTTGTTTTGTTAGAAGACGAAAATGACGAAAATGTGTTAAAATTTTACCCCTCCTCCTTGTTTTCTCATTCCAGTGGGTAGAGGTCTCATACCTCCTCCTTTTGATCTCCCAAGTGACCTATTACCTAGATTTTGATCATAATTAACCATCAAAAGTCCAATTCATTCCTCATTCATTTCATTGGTTGTGCATCGATATTTAATATATTCATCTTGAGCAGTTCACTATTTTTATTTTTGATGATGATGATTTTTTGATGTAGTCTCTCATGCCATATTTTCAAGGATTTGATCCGTTATTCCATTTTCTATTGATCTAGACCAAATCAAGAGTCAATATTTGCTGAGGAGAGTTGTAAAATAAGGAGTTATGTTTTCTAATAATTATCCCTTCAATTATTAATGTTTTATAATACGTGATTTGTTCTTCCCTCAAGTTTCATAGTGTATTTCCCATAAATTGTATATTAATTGAATTGGTTGTCATACATGGAACCAAATTACTTTTAAAACCCAAATACTTGTTGAGATTTTCATTCTTGGAGTGAGACATCCATTTGGGTATATGCTCCTTATGACTAATTGGATTTCAATATTTTCCACTAAAAACACATAATGGTATGTTTAGGTTTAATTTAAAATGGTGATATCATATTGATATGGAATAAATGTAGTGGTGTGTCATGGTCAAAAACCTTATAAATTATAGTTAATTGAATTTAATGTGAGAGGTACAACCAATTCACATGAATTAAATGAGATAATGGTTATGAAATTGTTATAATTAAATGTCAATGACTTATGACATACCCATTGGACTGTATTAAAGACAATGATGCTTATCACTACTGATGTGTGGGAATGAAGACCTTCTTCATTTTCTATAAATGGAAATTATGACCCTTTTGTAGGTTATATATAAATGTTAATGATTTTCCTTTTTATGAATACTAATTGGGAAAGATGACACCTATTGTATCTATAAGGTATGTGACCATTTATATAAATCTGATACCGGGAATAGTGTTATTATACTATGACATGGGCATGGCATCTCTATTATATAATACTTGGTATAGAATAAATTATAAATGTGAATTTTTTCTATATTATATGATATTGGGAATCGTTCCCCTTATAAATGTGATACTGTACATGGTGTCCCTATTTTGTGATACTGGGCATGATATCCCTATACTATGATTCAAGGTATGGAATACCTATAATGTGATACTGGTTATGGATTCCCTTACTAGTTTGATAATTGGAATTGTGTCCCTTGATACTTTCAGAGATATTCTGGCACGAGAAAAAATTGGGAAGTGTTAGCCTGATTTCATTCAGGAACAAGAGATAACCCATTTATAGTTTTTATAACTACTTTAGATTGTTATATCTTCATATATCTAGGTTATACAAAAATATCATATTTTAATATACACCATTAGTGGTGTCCTATTGAGTTTATCTCACACCTTATTTGGGCCGCCGATGGTACCCAAGAAGACTATATGCCTCATGTGTAAATAATGAGAATAATCTTCTCACATATGCCTGAATTCTTGCACGAATTTGGATGATATATTTGAATCAAATGACAAGGTTGGAGTTCATGATGTTTGGATAGAATTTTATCCTTTTTACCATTTTTATATCATGCACTTTATTTCTTGTTACCATGTATTATTATTTTCAATATTTTAAGAGATGTGACATACATTATCACATTTTTTATGATTTTGTTTATAGCTGTCGATTATTATTTTGTGCTTTGTTATTCATGTCAGCTTCTTCTATGGTGGGTTACTGGTCCCATCAATATAGTTTTTTCTTGGTTTTTTCCAACTTTGTTTTACATGTTTTAAATTTTTAACATTAATAAATTATCCTCTATGCTTCACTCAGTTAATAAGGGAATAATATCCCCAATAACACACCATATTTACTTTTTTCTTGTAAAAACTTATGGCGTATGGGGAGGCATTCTTGCGGCCAAGTGGCCCATCGACTCAGGGAACTATAT
This sequence comes from Viscum album, assembly GCA_963277665.1. NCBI lineage: Eukaryota > Viridiplantae > Streptophyta > Magnoliopsida > Santalales > Viscaceae > Viscum > Viscum album. Next base: position 784,906,785 of record OY728128.1, on the reverse strand, counting down.
AAGTGGAATCTGGGTTAGGAAATCATATAACCGTTAATAATATAGATATTCTACAGTGACCATCAAGATTAGTATATATTAAGGGTTCTGGTAAAGATCAATTGACAAAGATAAAAGAAGCGATGACCTACACCATTAGGATCATACCCTATAAATCCCATAGATTGGATTTTATTAGGGAGATAGAATCAATGGGAAATTCTGTTGACCAAGAACAATATAATATTGAAAAAATAAATATATAGAGAAACTATTTATGATAATATTTCATGAATCTTAAGATAATGGACCAAACCATGTTCACCAAACCACCCTAAGAAAGAACTACCATCACAAACATTACCCTTAGGAAACACACAAGTGTAATAAGCTGATATGTATCAAGAACCTAGAAGTATGAATTATTATGATTCATTCTTAATGATATAATTATTATATTTATCGCTTTTTATTAATACTTTATCAAGGATTATATAATGTGTTTGATATAAATATGATTTTGGCATGTTGAATTCAAAATTCTATTTTTGGGAAATATTGAGTTTCAATTATGACGCCATTTTGATAGATTCAATTTTTTTGAAATAAATATTATACTTTAATATTAGTATGAAATAATAATTACATAAATATGAATGATGATATAATTTAAAAAATCACATTGTAATTTTTGAAGGGTTAAAAAGTGGTTAATATCACAAATAATAGAATATTTTTTAGTAAAAAGTGATTATAATTAAAATTGAAAATTATAATATTTTTAAAATTATATAAAAAAAATATTATTTTTGAAAACATCACAACGATATTAGTAAATGGTTATTTTTTCATAATTTTTTGAGAGAGTTCAATTTTGGGATAAAAATTAATTATAGTATAAATATACCGTCTGTATTATGATATCAGAATGACCCAAAAGTGATGTAATAAATTTCATAAAAGATAATTATGACCTAATATATATTTATACTTTAAAATAATTTATTTTTTATGATATATTTTTAATTTTATTACCCCTTAACGAATCCTCTAAAACCTATATTATATTTTAATGTTTTAAAAACTATTATTTATGAACACGATGCACTTCCATATCACAGGTGATATTTTATTATAGATTTAGTTTCTTATACTAATGAAATATTGAAAAAATTCTCTTTTGTGGAAGACATTAAAAAACGGGTAATGCTTGTGGTTTTGGTTTTTTTATCATATAGAGTCTAAAACATATGTTTAAAAATTAATATATAATTCCCTCTCTTTATATATAAATACCCACCCATCCTTCCATTAATCTTCAATAAAAACCTAGTTATCAGTAATTTAATCTCCATATCCATCTCTAAATACCTCCTGATGTGTTCCGAACTCTTAAATAGCTACTTAAATTTTTTTGGAGCACCCCCTCGTGGTAAGAGATCCTATTCTCTTCCTTTTTATTTGATTTACTTTCATTGTACATAGATATTTATTTCAAAATTTTCACATTTTGATTTGTTTTTACATATTCCTTTACTATAATTATTTTTACAAATTAATTACAGTCTACATTTCACACTAATTAATCCCTCCCTCATACCATTATGTATACCCATTATGCAGCTGAAATTATCTTATGATGTTTCCGTACCAAACATTTGCATCGAGAATAACCATACCCATTTCCACTCAATGTTATTGAACTATATTTAACTACCCATTATTGATTCGGTAATTCCATATATGTAAACCAGACTCTTTTATCATATGATTATTATGTTATTGAGTGAATATTATGTTCAATTGGTATGACCTTTAAAAATTACATTCATATCCAAATGACATTATACTATTTCACAGGGACAATGAGTCACTTAATAAATTTTCTATGTTGGAATTTCTTGAAAAAAGATATATAAATTAATTCCTTAAAAATTTATATATTACTTTCCAATTATTCAATGGTTTATATAAATATATGTAAATGAGTATACTAAATGGAAATTTACATGGCATAGAAATAAAAGAATTAATAATGGGAAAATTCTTCCCCCAACCGACTCTCCTTAGTGGATGAAAATTGATCTTGAGTGTCCTTAATTTGGAAATTAGCCAAGAAACCTCCATCTTGTGCTATCAATTGATTAAAGGCGTCCTTTTTGTGAACAAACTAACACTCTTAGTACATAACAAATTTGGTAGGACAATTATAACTTTACATTGTTGTGACATGTGAAGTGAAAATAGTTTGTATTTTATCTTATTATATTAGGAAAAAAACAACCATGTAATTATATTGATTTTTATTTTAATCCATTAATTAAAGAATCATAATTAAAAAGGGATTTATGTGTTATGTTGTATTATGTTAATAGATATAACAATTTCACATTGATAGATACCATTAATGGGATGATAAATGATTTTACTATATATGGAAATATTTTGGGATATAGATATAAATGAATGAATGGATGTATATTTATTTTAAGAAGGTAAACCATATGTTAGGTTGAAACATTCGTTAAATACTATGAATCTGGAAAAAAAATATTTTTACCCCAAATATATAAATAAAAATTTGGATGAGATCATTTAAAGGGGATTCAGAAGGACTTATAACACTGCCTCCACTAATTTGTGATCAACAACTTGAGAAAGTATTGGATTTTTTTAAAATTATTGGTAAATACATTTTGAGAATCCGTACTAAAATCTGTTTGAAAAAGTGACTATTTTGTTTGTGAATTGCCATACTAGAATTTCTTGTAATTCAAACATTTTCTTCATGTCGTGATTGTATAAAAAATGAATGTGATAATGTCATTGACATATTACTAAATGCACCTAAAAAACAAAATAATTAATTAATTATAGATTGTTGATGATTAATACGGGGATACGGTAATAATTGGTTATATTGAAGGGTGACAGGTGGAATTTTCTTCCTCATATGGATTTCACTCTTTTGAGTTAAGATTGATTTTGGTTTTTCGTCTACCAAAATTACATACTGATTTTAATGATGTATTTGTCAAATGTCTGGAATATCATATTGATGAATTATTTGATTTTAAATGGCCTAAAATAAAATTTATATGATGTATTGATACAAGATTTAATATAGAAATATTTATGTTTGATTCTTCCTAAAAAATCCTGAATGACATTAAGCAAATTTGATTATTTTTAAAAGCTATGTGTAGAATATCTTTTGACTTTAAAAAGTGTCCTTCCATGGAAAAGGGGATTTTTTTTATATTAAGTGAATTAGAGATACTATTTATACCATCATTCTATAATATAATACTTCACTTGATGGTTCTCTTTTTTGGAGAGATCAAGCTGTTTGTTTTAGTAAAAATAAATATGGATGTACCCCATTAAAAAATATCTTAATATACTGAAGGATACATCATAAATAAATATTTACCATAAGGTTTCATTATTGAGTGAAATGATACATTAGAATCTATTGAATTATATTCTATGTACCTTCCCGATATTGATAGCATTGGATTCCCAAAATATTGTTATAGTGGGTGCCTTGTGGGTGAAGGATTTTTCAGATGAGATATTTTCTAATTTACCCTCATAGAGTTAGAGTAGGATCATATTTACATTGTTTTTAAAATTATTGAGGCTTTAGTATATGTTGAAATCCAAAAAGAAATTATTTGTCATTTGAATACATCAAGGGATGAAATCTAGATATTAAATACATATAATCAATATTATATAGTATGGTTTTGAGACCATATTATTAAGGTGTCATCGAAAAATCCAAATTCATTTTTAGAATATATTTGAATTTATACTAGAGTACTAAGTTTATATAAATTATTTTTCAATGTTTATGTAATTTATAAATATAAATTATATATAATGAAACTTGATGAACAAAGTACAATGAAAAATAGTGTAGTTATTCTTGTCATATAAGGGATACATGTGTTTGGTTCAAAGTATAGAAATCCAATTTAATTTATTTTTTCATACTTTAGAATCAATAAAAAATATAGATGTTAGATTATATGACATTAAATTGATTATTTTTTTATGTAAATGGGTTGATAATAGGTGTTAAATTAAAATTTTTGAATCAATATTTCTGAAGATAGATTTTATCAAGGAAGGGTACATGGATTTATTATTCACAATGGCGTTAGAGGTTGTACATGTATTTTATGTTCAAAAACATCCAAAAATAATTTATTCCACTATTATATTTTTAATGAAACTATTATAGGCTCAAATGAATATTCCATTAAAGTTAAACCCTTCATTGGGTCCTCACAATCATTTCATTTTGGTACTAATATAGACAGTGTCTTGTATGTTAGAATGAAACATAAATATGGGATTTGGATTCTCGATAGAGGGGAAAAATCCTTTTAACCTTGACTAAAAATGGAGTTTAGTGAATAATTTAATGTTTTTTAACATTAAATTTGTTTCCACAAAATACTATGTGTTCACTATTTCATTTATATAATCTTAATTAAATATCTTATCAAATTCTTCAAAAAAATGCTTCCCCACATGTTTATTCTTCCAATACATAGGAACAATGTAATGAAATTTTAGAAATTGATGAAATGTTATAAGGTGTACAATATATGGTTGGAAAAAAATAATCAAAAAATAATATTCTTAAAAAAATATTAATCCGAGTTGAAAGGGACTAAAATTTGAAGTTGTATAGATTTAACATAACCAACCTATTTCCCAAATAAGTCCACTTTAATTATTTGTATTGATTTGACTACTAAAATTCATGCGTTTAATGATATAAATATGAAAAATAATCTTCTACCCGCATTAAAGAAAATAATTTGGAAGACATTATGGTAACCTAATGATATATTTTCCCTTTTTACTAAAAATAATATAGTGGAATATTAATTTAATCTCCACTAGCCATTGTAGAGTAAATTTATATTATATGGTTGTTGAATGAAATTCATATTAATGGTAGTAGTAAATTCTCGGGGAACATTTTTGTAACTTCTTAAAAACATCATATTAGAGATACTGAAGAAAAGATAAACCACCACCCACTATCTATATATGAACGCACTCAAAACCAAGAAATATATTTTTATTTCATTGGTTGTTGTGAGTAGAAATTATTCTAAGTACATTGTAATTGTTAATATCCTATTATATATTACATGTATTAATCACTTTGATTCATAGCTATTAATTTAGGAAATATAAAATGAGTGATTAAAATAGGTAGTATGCATCAAAATCAATGTACCCCTACTATAAATACGAGATAAAATATTCTTTCATTAATTACATTTATATTCATTATAAATATATAGTAATAGTTTTATGTGATATAAAACAATAAAATAATTGTGTTATTTTATTTATATGTAAATTGATGAATCCGAATCTAATTCCACTTCAATACCATGACATGTATTATGGATGGAGGCTCTTGTAAATAAAAAGGTACAAATAATAGATGAAAAAAACCAAAAATTATTAGAATTAAGTGCATGTATTACATAACATAATTTTTTCTACTTGAAATCAATATTACATAAAAGTGAAATCTTATTTTCTAATATTTTTTTCTAGTTAAATAAAAGAATTGTCATCAGTTATACCTAATGAATGAATCCATTTCAGTATACTTGAATTTGGAATAAAAATATAGACGTGTTAGAGGAGTAAGATTTAATGTTTTACCTTGAGCATATTTTGAGAATTTAAAGATATATGGTACAAAGATGGGAGAATGAATGACATACATTCCAAAATAGATTATCCAAGAGAAAATGCTTTTGGGATGTCTGGTTTCATAGACATGTTTATGGGAACGGTACAAAGAGAAAAAACAACACACTATCACACAATACATAAAGATTCACCCCTATATTTAAGGTGTTCCATTCCCCTCAATGAAATTCCATATGTACAATAATTTGTTTTTTCAAAATAGTTTTTTCTAAATGTGAATCAAAAAACTCTTGATACATTTCTTATGAAAATACATTGTAGTGTGATGTTGATGATATGCCATATCTATTGTTACCCATGGTTCACCTTGTTGTGAGGCGTAAAATTTACAATATCAAAGGTGATATTCTGTGCAAAAAAACCTCAAAAAGATCTGAAGCGAGTATGGATTTTCCTTAGTCTTGTATCAAACATTGAGATACTTGTATCCCTTGATTATCTAGATTTTCCCATTGTCTAACAAGATATTAGAAACATTATAACACAAATTCTTAATGTTATAAAGATACATGATAATAAAAGGTTATTTCCTTTCCAATTTATTTTATAAGAAAAATCATTAATGATTGATGAAAAACGTTTAAAATGAGGTATGTAATTATAGATGTAGAAATAGAAGGGGAAATAAAAGGTTAATTCATAATTGTCTTGCAGATGAAATTAGAAATTAAAATTAAATTTATAAAGGACATTTACCCTTCCAATTCCACTACCATATTTATTAATGTTACATATTATTATGTGTACTATATTCAAGGATCCAAATATGGTCTACATTGAATTTTTAGAATGAATATATGGGGAGGTCATTCCTGAAATGATTGTTCTTGAATGTGTAAATGAAATTCTTATTCATGAATATCTAGGATCCACGGTTGTCAATTTAGACAAGGTGTACATTTTAATAATTTTTTTCTAATAATTGACCTTTTAGGTTAAATATAGGTAAATAATTTTCAAATTGGAAATAAGAATATATAACACTACTATGTAAAATAGAATCACTATAACGAATTTTTTTGACTAATTAGTCCTTATAAAATTTCTAAATAAGATTTAAAATGGGAGATGACTAAATTTATAAAAAGGGATAGTTGACATGATGTTTGAACACAATATATGAGTTGAAAGGTTATTCTTAATACCTAAAATGTAGGGGTAAAAATCAATAATCTGATCATAAAAAATATATTTTTATTTTTTTCCAATATATATTCCATATATTTATTTTTAGTAGAACTTTATGTATAATTAAATAAATTTTGATACTCTATAGATTTATTTTTTTGAATTAAATATATAGATTACCAAAAAATCGACCACAGATTATGCCCTTTTTCAATTTTTAATACACAGCTTTCAAAAAATTATAAAAAATAAAAGTATACATTTCATATTATTCTTTTATGTGAATTTGGTAATGATTGGTTGGAATTTAATTATAATAAAATTCATGGTATAAGTATGAAAAAAACAAAAACAAATCCTACAGATTACTTAAAAATGGATATGTATTATAGTATATATAACAAGATTTTACTCTCACAAAATATATGAAAATATGGTACTTATTTTTTTCAATGTTTTTAAGATTTCAAAAATGATAGAACAAATATGACTTTTGTTATTATGTTTGAAAATTTATGAACGATATCATATCCAATCAATAAACAATCATCAACAATGAGGTGTTTACAAAGGTAATTAAAATATAATTTAAAATATCTGTCAATAATTTTTTTAACTATATTTATCCATTAATACCAATATTGTTGATAGTACATGTATTAAAAAATGTAACTAATTTTTTTAGAAATGAGTGAGAACCTTACATGGTGTCAGAATGTTTTTATAAATCATGAATATGTTATTTCCAATCACATTTTTAATCTTTTTATTCCATGAATATCATGAAGAGTGGGTTTATCAAATAATTATTTAGGACTAAGACTATTTATTTATTTATTAATTATTGGAATAGATTCCACATTAATCAAAATTTAAATTTAAATTCTCAAATATTTATCCTTTTAAATACCATTCTTTGATTTAATATGAAGATGAAGACAAAATGGGAAATAATTTTAGCCCTAAATTATAGAAAAACTATTTCAAAATGATAATGTATTAATCTAATATTAAATATTATATTCAATTAACTATTTGATATTTATTTAATTTGGTTTTGTTAACTCATTTTAATGACTCATTCTTTCATAAACTAAATTTTCTTTTTCAATGATAAAATACATTATCATGTAATGAAGTGGTAGAAGACACATGCACTACTTTGGTAATTTTGGAACGTTATATGGTCTGTAAAATTAAATACGATTAAGAGTCATAAATGTTTATATTTTGTCTATTTTAAAGTGACCATTAAGATTAGTATATATATATATAGAGTTTTTATAAATTCTAATTGATACATTGGAAAGTATCAATGACCTTGACTAGTAGGATCACACCAAATAAAGCTGATTTATTAGAGCTTACAAGGGAGATAACAACACAGATTTTCTCTATTGAGAATACCCAATCAAATACTAGATTACTAAATAATGTGACAAATTAGTTCTGGTAGAAGTCTATGATCATCGAGATCTCAACTCAAACCATGTTTACTAAACCACCCCACGAAACTCTCACCATGTCACACCTCACCCTGAGGGAATTCAATGATGTAAAAAGGGTTATGCATCTAGAACCAAATTATATGAATTTTTATATTTTATTTTTGATAAAAAAATTATTATATTTATTAATTTTTAATATTATTTAAAAATTATTAATGAATGAGTTTGAAAAAAATTAGATTCTGATACGATGAAACAAAAATTGTATTTCTAGGAAATATATAGTTTCAATTCAGAATTTTTTTTTTATGAATTTAATAACTTTTAAATTAAATAATATTTTAACAAAATGTTATTTTTAAATAATATTGGTTAAATATAAATGATAATATAATTTTACAAAGTCAAACATAATTGCTATAAGAGTCCAAAAATTGGTATTGAAAAAAACCAGTATTTTCAATAAATGCGTATTTTTATTTAGAAGTTTGAATTATCATATTTATATAATTATTTTAATAAATAATATATTATTTTTGATATTAAAACATAAAAATTATCTAATGATGTTTTTTGTCAAATATTTATGAGACAGTTGAATTTTCAATTAAAAATTTTATATGTTATAAATATACCATATGTATTATGATATAATGATGACCCAAAAGTGCTATAATATATCATATAAGATGTGTACTAGAAAAACTATAAATTTACCCTTTAAAATAATGTGTTTTTATGTTATTTAATTATTTTTATATACACTAAATGATTCCTCCAAAACATATATTATATTTTTTGTTTTTAAAATATATTATTTATAATCATAATTAATTATGCATCACCAAAATCAATATTTTAAAGAGATCAGTACTTAAAAATGTAAAATATTTAAACCCAATCCAATTTGGTCAAAACCATGGGAAAAAAACTTGATATGGTTTGTAGTTGGGATCTATTTATCATATAGAATCCAAAACCTATGTTTTAAAATTAATAAAAAATTCTACTATAATTAAATATATAAACGAACCCAAACACCCATTAATATTCATTTAAAACCATTAGATAAATATATTACTCTTAACATATCTCTATAGATTCCATCCAATGTTTCTCCTATCCCTTATGCAGGGCTTCCCAAACTTTTAAGAGTGTCCTGTGAGGGTAATGGATCCTCTAATTCTCCCCTTTATTCAAGAACTTTATTTATGCTATTCCATGAATTTAGAATTGTTCATGTTTTTTTATGTTATTATGTATCCCTATTAATATATTTATGATATACATGTGATGATATACCCTTTCAATCTCATCAATCCCTTATATGAACATTTATATACCACTATTAGGCTGTAGAAATTTTCTGGTTATTTTTCATGCTAAACAATTGTGTAGTCAATACCATTCCACATTTCTACTCAAGGTTATTGAACTAGATGTATCAATTGATCATTGATTAGTGAATTATATGTTTCATTCTGACTCTCCATAATCCTGGTATTAAAATTTATTAAATGGATCTTCTCTTGAATGATCTATGAGGAACAATTATGCATATACATATTTTGAATGTGATTGGTGGGCCTGAATTTATATAGCCATCCAATTCATTGGGTAAACTTTTAATCTCATGATTTTCCATGTATAGAGCACAAAAAGGTATCCTAATAACACTATTTTATGTTTTCATGGAAATTATCCATGAATTATGTTTATGATTTCATGTTTTATGTTGTTTATTTATTCCTATATTGCATTTATGTTATTTTGTTATATCATTACTCTTTTTACAAGATTATGAATCTCCCCTAAATCATAAAATGTTGATATTCCTATTGGATCACACTTTCTAATTTACCTTATGATTTTATTTGTTTATTCTCTTATAAGATTTTATTTCTCAACACTTTCTTATGGATGTACTATGTTTTTACGATGAAGTTTTTGATGAAACAAGAGAATATTAAGGAATGCTACATAGTTTTTCTTTATGTATTTCTAATTCATTAAAATTTATTATGTTATGTTAATAATTACCCAATAAAACTAGGCCTCATGAACTTATGGAATTTTATTAATTCTATATTCATGTAATAAAACATGAATTGTAGTGTATTAATTAAATTATAATCGTTTCTAAAACAAAGTCTAGTTAATTTTGGGATTCAGATTATCATACTATTTTGAAAGAGTTATGGATCACAATAAACATAGGAAAAAATCTCTAAATTTTGGTAATGTATATAGTAATATGTTTTAAAGAAAATACATCCCTATATGGATACTACATGAGGATGTGGTTCTAGTACTGGTGATCCTAGATTTAATAAAGTAGAAAATAGAGCATTGACCTGGACTTGATCATCACCTTGTGCATGAAAATAAGCATATATACACAACTAGTTTGACACTCATTTTGGATATTCTTTTGAATTTTTTAATATCATTATTAAAGGGAAACAATTCCCACAATATTTTATATTATAAAATAAATCATCTATAACATAGATTGAAACCTTGAAATCCATAGGCTAATGAATATATATCATATATGACTTTCCCCTTTAACATGAATTCTTTCCCATTTATGAATTTAATAATTTAAAAATAATCACCTCCAATTTTCCCTTTTTTTGAATCAAATAGATGGAAATAGGAGAAACTGACTTGAAAACCAATTAATAGAGAAATATAATGGCCACCTAAATGAGATTCACATCATTATGGGAGTAGGATTCAATAAATTAACGAAAATAATTTACCAATTCACTAATGGTTTGAAAGAATACCTGAATCAGAATGAAACCCCCTACTAAATAGATAGTCTCGATTGAGGAATTTATGTGACCAAGTCCTACATCTTTTTGTGGATCATCCAATTCCTTAATTATGGAGAAATTGATGAAATAAATTTAAAAGATATTCCATGTACTGCAATTATCTATGTTAGAGAATCCTGCAATGGTTGTTTATTGTATTGAGGGAGAAGATAATTAATTGTGGACATTGGCCAAATATACAAAGATCGAGGAGGATATCAAATCCCGGAGTCCAAGAAAATCCATAGACATCCCGGACCTCAATATCTATATATATATTTTATTATGTTCCCTTAAAGTTGAAATAGAGAACAAATAATATCAAGGGTCTCATGGGACTGGAGATAATATGTGGAGAATGGATTTTAATTATGGTGGTATGATAGAAAGATAACATGGGGGTAAGAGGTTTAACCATTCCCTAAGTAAATAGTGTGGGAAGAAGTATCCTATAATTTAGTTGAAGGGGACAAGTAAAAAATTTAGGTGTAGAAATAAAAGAAACTATGTAGTTATTATTGATTGGAGAAACCCACTAATATGATGGAAGAAAGGAATTCTATAGTCAACCCCCATCCTGTCATCTAAGGTTTAAACTACAATGATCATAGAAACTATGAAAATAGATTCTCTAAGCTAAGGTTTCTCAATGATAACTGTTGTAAACATCCTGCAAGGCCTAGAGGGAAATGGAGAGTGGATTCTATTAAAACAAGTGAGGTGGATCCAGACAATGTACTAGTTGTAGGTAAGTTTGTTATTCATTATAGAGTAGTGAACAAAATGTTTTATTTATATTCTCTTCATACATTATTATCATGAATTTTTAGTATAACTATTCAAACACCACCTCAAAACATAGATGTATACTTATCGGTGAAGATTAATAAAATTTCAATATTTTTTATCCCAAGAATATAACTCATATCTTATCCAAATTTATGGGCTTTAGTTCCCAGAAAAACATTCGAGACTCCCCTTAGAATAATTTGATGTTATTATAGGCATGTATTTTATTTTCTTGTATACATCAAACATAAATTACTGATAGAAGGAAATCAACCTTCTTATTGAAAATCTCTCTCTGATTCTACACATGTTCATGGAGGATGATGAATCTTATTTGGTACTAAATTCTCAATCGTGGATAATATTTCTTTTTGATAAGGCATATCAAGTTGAAATTATTTAGACTAATGAAAAAATCACCCTTGATGACATTATTATTATAATATAATTCAATGGATTGTTTCCTAAAGAGTTAACTAGAGTTCCTCCTATCCATGAGGTTGTGTTTTAAATCAAGCTCATTCCTGGTGATTTTCCATTATCCAAGTCTCTATATTGAATTTCCATTGATAAACTTGAGTATTTGAAGAAAAAAATATATATCAATATGGATAAAGAGTTTTTACAACCAAGTGCTTCACCATGGGGTAAACTAGTCCTCTTTATCAAGAATTTAAGGCCAATGGACCTTTTCATTGATTATATTGATATCAACAAGACCATGATAAAGAGAAAGTATCCTCTTCCATGCATTGAAGGTTTCTTAAATAATATATAGGGAGAACAATACTTTTCTATGTTGTATATCTGGTTGGGATATTTTTATATAAAGGTAATTACAGGGGATATCCACGAGAGTAATTATCATAAAATGTATAAAAACAAAAAGTTCATATTGGTTCCATTTCGACCCAATAATTCCCTAAAAATATTCACATATATAATGAATATATTATTTAGGGATTACCTCAAAAAATCATGGTAGTATTTATAATATATGTTATTATCTACTCTAAAAGGTGGGAGGAATAATAGAAGTATTCAAATACAACATTGAAGACATTACAGAAGGAAAATTTATATTTTAAGTACAATAAATGTGTGTTTAGGATGAAGCACGTATCCATCTTGGGACATGTTATCACTAAAAAAGGATCATTTATAGACCTGTAAAAAATAGAGTCAATAAAAGTATATACCACACAGACATATATGAATTAAATTTATAGATTCTTTGGATTAGATGGGTACTATTAGAGATTTGTGAGAAAAATATCATGATTTTCAATATCACTAACTATGATTACCCAGAAAAGAGTCATGTTTTTATGGACTGATGAATGTGAATAAATATTTAAAGAGACTAAGAATAGTCTAATCAATACAACTTTCCTCATATATTCCACCATTAGGGAATGATTTCTGATCTACAATTACGCATACAAAAACAGATTGTGATGTATACTCATACAAGATAAAAATTGATAGCCTATTCATCCCACCTTTTAAAAATCCATGAAAATAACTACAGAATTCATGATCTAGAATTGGAATGTAGTGATATTATTGTAAATTATTTGGTTTCATTATATTTAGGGATAAAAGTTTGATATATATATTATAAATGTATAAAGTATATATTTAAACAAAAGGAGATCAATATGCTCCAATGAAGGTTGTTAGAGCTAATCAATGGTTTTCATTGATTAATCCCTCACTATCCTAGGAATGAAAACAATGTGGCCGATTATATGAGGATAAATGGTACCACAACAATATACATGATGAGTATTGCAGGGAATCCAATGTTCTTGGACATGAAAATGGTGGATATGAGGATTATAAAAGAATATTTCCCCCCACCTTTCTCGAATATGTTCTCAACTATCCATTTTTTAGAGTATCCTGGAGGCCTTGAAAATGATTATTTTCTACAAAAATAGGTAGATAATATAACATATTTCAACTTTTTTAAAGATTGATTTATATGCTTTGGAACATGAATAAGCATCCCATCAAAAATAGAATTTAAGAGGGAACTTCTAGATGTTTCACACAGATCATCAATCTTTGTTCATCATGGAAGGAATAATAAGTATTGTGACTTGATGAAAAGCTTCATATGAGATAAAATGAAGATGGAGATCATGAAGTTTGTTTTATCTCAATCCTTAGTTTTCTAACAAGTTAAGGTTGAATAAAAGAAGCCTAAGGAAATGATGCAACCATTTCCCATTCCATTTTTTAAATTGGGAAAAATAACCATGGCTTTCATCGTAGGACTAGCTAGGACAGCAAAAGGAAATATCTCTATCTGTGTTATATTAAATCACCTTAAAAGGTCAGGAAATTTCAATACAATCATGGAGGATTTTTATATTTATCAATTCACCAAGATATACATATGTGATGTGGTAAGACTTCATGAAGTGCCATTCTCGATTGTATTTGATTAAGATCTGATGTTTATCTCGAGGTTTTCATAAATACTTTTGCAAGTGTTGGATATATTTTTTTTCTTTAGCACTAGTTATCATACTAATATGGATGGTTAATTTGAAAAGACCATGAAAACTCTATAGGATATGATGAGATCATGTTCAATGGATTTACACCGATTTTGGTACCATCACCTCCCCCAGTGGAGTTCTCATATAAAAACTCAACCCATATAACATTAAACATAATACTTATGAGGATTTATAGAGGAAGAGGTATCAAGATATGAAATTATGGAATAATGTTAGAGAGAATTAGCATATGAGTCCCTATCTTTTTCAAGAAATACAATAGAAGGTTCAAACCATTCAACATCATATGAAATCTAAAATAAATTGATAGAAAATATATGCATACAATCATCTACAAAACCTAGAGTTTGAGGTAATAGATAATGTTTTCCATTGTATATTTATATGGTATATGGTCAATTTTTTTTATAATAATGAAAACCATAGTATATGATAAATTGGGCTATTTGAGATCCTTGATACCATCGAAACTATTGCCTATTGAATAACACTCCACCAAACTTATCTCTTGTATATGATGTGTTCCATGTATCCCTCTTTAGGAAGAATTTAAAAGACCAATCACATGTACTAAATACATAAAAGGCATAGTTGTAGAATGATATTTCATACCAGGATCATTCAGTTAAGATCTTTTATCATAGGGACAAATTTCTCTAAAATAAGATAGCTCACATAGTCAAAGTGTTGTGGCAGAACTAAAAGTTTCCGGGTACAACCTGGGAACAATAAGAGGTGATGAAATTTAAGTACACTAATCCATTTTATTGTATGAAATGTAAATATTTAGGGTAGGTTTCTAAAGTTTTTAATAATGTAACAACCTAAACATTTATAAATGAAATTAACTTTTTCAATGATTAAATACCGTTCAAATAATGATGTTATATAAAATATATGAACTACTTTTGTCAAATTGGAGAATTGTATAGGCTGTAAAATTTAAAATACCATTAAGTATAATAAAAATTTATATTATATCCATTTTACAATTACCATTAATATTATTTTATATATAGTGTTATGATAAAGTCTAATTGATAGCTAAGGATGCAATGATGGCCTCGACCATTAGGATCATACCCATTGAATCCCATTTATAATAGATTATAAGGGATATTGTATCACTTGTATTTTAAATTATACTAGACCAATCCAAGATTCAACAACTGAATCGTGAGTGAAACCATTTATAGGAGAAGTTCAAGCTCATTGAGATCACAACACAATCCATGTTCACTGAATCATCCACTAAAATTCTAACAATCACAACCCTCACCCTTAGAGAATTTGCTGGCCTAAAGAAGTGATATATATCTAGACCCAAATATTGTGAATTTGTATATTTTATTTATGAAAACAATTATTATAATTATACATTTTTAATATTACTTTTTAAATTATTAAATAATGTGTTTGATAAAAATTACATTCTGATACGATAAAACAGAAATTGTATTTTTGTAAAATTCATAGTTTTAATCAAGGCACTATTTTTAATGAATTTAATAATTTTTTAAATAAATTATATTTTAAAAAAAATATCAATAGAAAACTTTTTTGAAATATAAAAAATAATATAATTTTATGAAGTGAAATTTAATTTTTATAAGGGGGAGAAAATTGTTATTTCCAAAAAAATAGTATTATTTTAATAAATGGGCATTCTGATTTAAAAGAGTAAAATATCTTATTTAGTAAATTATATGTGTAAATTAAGTAACATTTTATAAATAATTGTTTCATAATTATCAAATTTTTTTCATAAATTTATTAAGGAATATGCATTTTCAAGTAAGAATTAAATTTGGTATGCATTATGACATCATAATGACAAAAAAGTGATGGAATATATGGAATAAAATTTAACATCACCTCCCGGATTACCAGTAAACCGATAGTAGGAATGGGTCCTAACATGACCTCATGAATATTTCCCTAAACAGGAGAGGCTTCTGATTAGCAGCGAGGCCCAAGGGTGTAATAGTGGGGAAACTATACCCTCGTTGGAAGAGTATTACATAGTGGAATAAAATAATAATACAGTAGCAGAAGCAGATAATAATATATGACTGATACAAAACAGTGGAAGTATGATAGATAAATATCCATGTATCAAACCATAAAAATGATAATGGAACATTCTATATATTCTATGAAAGAATATAGAACATGATACACTATAATCACATAAAAATACAATACAAGTATAGAAACAAAAATAAAACACAAAAGCATTTCATGCCTCAGATTGACCCCATGCTCCCTTGCTCCTAAGTAGTAATCAAGTACCTGTATAAGGGCACATATTCTTGTCAACACCTGAAATCATATAATCTATTTGGTACCAATATCATGACCCAAACAGGGAGTGAGACCAATTCCAGTAGGCAACCACCAAAGAGATGTGCCTCACATTGAGTTAATATATGCAATAATAGTAAAAGAAAACAAAAACTAGGTATTACTCAAGTAAAATATCCATTAATTTTGTTTATGTTTTTTATCAATTCATTTTCATTTAAGTAAAATTATCTCAAGATTAGGCCTTAGCCTACCAATCCCCCATGTAGAAGTAAACACAGTATATTTCTCAGAAGATCATCTAGATAAAAAAGTGAAGACTAGATCCAAGATTCTTCATTGGCTTGGTAGATGCATCAAAATTCATTCCATGTCATTTAAAATGTTCTGTGAACTTTACAAAGGTCTTGATGTTTGGCCTAGGCCCATCAACCCCCATTCCAATGTAGCTGTAAAATCCTGACATAAGTATTTTACATTTAATAATAAGAGAATTTCAACATTTAATCGTTTGTTCAGTTGACAATAGAGTCCATCCTAGGTATATTTAAATGGACCAATGATTTTCTCAAAGTTTACAAGGAAGACTTAGTGAGTCTGACCACCAAAACTGTGCATTTCTCACGGCGCTAAAGTAATTAACCTCTTGAGTCCATCCATAGCATTTTAACCGAGACAATGGTTCACCCAAGGTAAGAAAGATGTAATTAGTAACATGTTCCCAACATTTAATTTTAACTGAGACTATGTCTCTCCCTTGTATAATTACTCTTTTAATCATTTAACATTTCATATCAAAATCCACACTTGTGAATTAAACTATCACATGGATTTAAACATAACAACTCATGTGGAAAATTTACATAGCACAAAACATATGAAAATTAAACTATTACATGGTTTTAATCATAACAACTCACATGAGAACTTAATAAAAAAATATATGATTCTAATCAGACCCAAAAAGGGAAAAAATTCTTAAGCCTCAAAGTAATTCTTTCTAAATTTCTAATAATGGGGAACACACCCATGGGTTGTCCCTAAAAAAACAAACAAACAACAATCTCATGCTTCAATTTCCTATAACCAAATTCCCGAACATCGTTAGGTATGAAGGGTTTTGATTTCTAGAGAAACAAATACCCAAAATTGGTCACATAGAATTTTGGCACATACAGTCAACATGAAATTTAATGAAAGGAACACGACCATCTACCTCGATGTAGTATAAAAAATATAATTTGATGATCGCCCTTGAATCGGCAAAAAAAGACATAGATCTAAGAAAAGACGCAAATAATTCAACCTTGAATAACTTTCTCAAGAACAAAAATCATCAAGAATGGATCAAGGAGAAGAAATTTTTTACTGGGAGGAATCCAATGAGATTTACGACACTTAAATTGAGTTTCATATGATGAAACGGGGGAGGAAATGTACTTGTAACTCCTCTTTCTTCACCTGAAAGATCTTTTGTCAAGGAGAAGAGAAAATGAGGCTACTGCCCATTTTAAACAAAAGTGAGTAGTACACGGTGTGTAAATCCATATACATGTCATGTATATCATTTTACTATTTATCAATTTTTCTGAACTACTTTACGCGTCCTCCACCAACTTGCTGACATGACTACACGGTGTGTACTAGGAATTACACGACATGTAGTGCATTTTTCTTCTCTCCATGGCCATCAAAAGAACACACCATGTATCTGAATCCTACATAGCCAGACTAGATGGAGTGCACATAGGATTACATGGCGTGTACTACTAAATCTTAACATTTTTCCAGTTTTCCTTATTTTCTCAAAAATAACTCAATAGATAAGGAAAGGTATAAACACTGCCTCATAAGAAGAACCAGGTTCTTACAAACTTACCACCCTTAAAGAAAATATTCCCCAAATTTCCCTTCTAAGGGTGGTGAGGTAGAATCTAAGAATAACTTCGGCCACTAATCACATACATTTGTCTCCCTATCCCTAGTCTCATCCTGTATTCGACCATGCTTCCATAGCAACTGTATCAGAGGAACTGACCAACCTTAGAGTACCTTCATGCTCCTATCAAGTATACAAATAATATGCTCCTCAAAGGATTCATTAACATGAATCTCAATAGCCTCGGGTTGAAAAACTTTTGATGGGTCTGAGTGAAATCAGAATAGCTGAGATTTGTGGATGACGTCGTGCATGGCTCAGTACCTCTGAGGAAACTGTAACTAATAGGAAACTGACCCGGCTCATTCCGGAATCTCAAACAGTCTGACATATCATAGTGAGATCTTACCCTATCTCCTGATCCTCTTGTGTCCCAATATCAGTGCAACACATAGGAAAACTCGATCCCTAAACTCAAACATCAATGACCATATATAGTGATCAACATAAGATTTCTGACGAGACTGCGCAGTATCCATCCATCTCTGAATCATGTCAACCTACTCAATAGTCTCATGGACAATATGAGGTCCGATCATAGCTGCCTCTCCTGACTCCATCCAACACAGGGGTGATCGGCAGGGCCAACTGTTTAAATCCTCATATGGTGTTATCTGAATAGTAGTATGAAATCTATTATTATAGGTGAACTCAACTAGGGGTATGTGTCTCTCCCCTGAACCCCCAAAATTCAAGACACATGCCCAAAACATGTCCTCTAGAACCTATATCGTATGCTCTGACTAGCCATCAGTATAAGGGTGGTATGATGTTCTCAGAAGCACCTGTGTACCCCGTTACCTCTGAAAACCTTTTTAGAAGTGATACATAAAGAAGGCATCCCTATCTGAAATGATAGAAAGGGGAAACCCATGAAGTTATACCACCTCTCGAATATACAACTCTTCGAGCTCATCTAAACCAAAGGTCTCCCTAATCGGCAATACACGAGTGACCTTCATAATCCTTTAAACTAAATCCCACACAAAATCATTGCCTCTAGGGGACCTTGGTAACCCCATCATTAAATCCATTAAAACATCATCCCATTTCCACTCTAGAATGGATAACTGCTATAAAAGTCTAGCTAGCCACTAATATTCCACCTTCAACTGCTAACTGGTGGAACACCTCATAACAAAACTAGATACTTCTCACTTCATTCCCAACCACTAGTACTGACAGCACAAGTCACGGTCCATCTTGGTGACTCTGAGATGAACTGCCCAAGCCGAAGCATGAAACTCCCATATCATCACCTCGTGTATATCCTTTGAAACTCACACACGTCCATGGACTTGATAAAATTCATCCATTCCTATCCTCCACCCTGTAGGAGGGTCCTCACCTGCCACACTCCCCCATAGAACTAGCCCTTTAGAATAAGATAGGTACCTCACCTCAACTATGTCTAGTAGGGTAGAGGTAACAACCAAAGATGATAGACAAGTATATGTCTGACTATTGGGAAACTATAAATACATCTCAGAGAACAAATCCATTAGCTGCCACTCATCACTAGCCTCCTCCACTACTTGTAACTATGTCCTCCTACTTAAGGCATCAACCACTTTATTTACTTTCCTAGGCATGTAAGCAAGCTCAAAATCAAAGGATTGTAGGTACTTGACCAACCTCCACTATCTCAAGTTCAACTCACGCAGCATAAAGATATACTTGAGGATTTTGTGGTGAGTTTATAGCACAAAACGCTATCCCAAAAGATTGTGTCTCCAACATCACACGATATGCACAACTACTGCTAAATAGAGATCATTCATTGGGTAGTTCCTCTCATGTATCCTAAACCATCGAGACCCAAACACAACTACTCAATATCCCTACATAAGCACTGCCCCCAACCCAATACCTGATATATCAGAGTACATAGTGTAACTCTTACCCAGATCTGGGAATATCAGTATCAGTGCTGAATTCAAACATCCCTTCAACTTCTAAAAGGTTGCGTAACAAGAATCTGACCATTCAACCTTCACACCATTCTTAGTCAAGCCCATCATTAGCATTTATAATCATGAGAATTCCTATATAAAATTATTGTAGAAACCAATTAGCCCCATGAAAATCCACACCTCAAAAACGTTCTTAGACTACTCCTAGGTGACTACTACTCTCAACTTCTCTAGGTAGAGTGATGCTCTAGCATATGAGATGGCATGACCTAGTAAGTGAATTTGATCCATCCAGAAGTGTCATTTTCTGATATTAGAATATAATTGATTCTCTCTCTCAGTGTTTTAAAAATGATATAAAAGTGTTTGGAATGATCGTGTCGATTGTGAGAATATATTGAGATATCTTCCATGAAAACCACCAAAAAGGAATCTTTGTAAAAATTGACCCCTCGGTTCATCAGCACCATGAAAACTATTGGCGCATTCGTGAGAAGAAATGGAATAATCATGTACTCATAGATACCATACCAACTACGAAAGGTTTTACAATGTATGGATGCTTGTCGAAAATGTACCTAGTGATATCCTGACCTTATGTCAATATTCGAGAACACACAGGCTCTTTGAAGTTGATCAAACAAGTCATCATTCTATGGTAAGGGATATCGATTATTAACTGTCAACTAGTTCAGTTTATGATAGTCCTTGAATAGGATAAGGGTATTGTCCGCCTTATTTGTAAAAAGGACTGGTGAACCACAAGGTGAAGTACTGGGTCGAATAAATCCTTTAGCTTCCAGATCTTCCAACTTCCTCTTGAGCTATTGTAACTCTGTCGTAGACATCCTATAAGGTGGAATGGATACCGGTGTAGCTCCTAGATGTAGTTCGATAGTGAAATCCACCCCACTATCTTGAGGTAATCCAGATAAGTCATTTGGGAAAACATTCTTGAAACAATCAACCATTGGTTGAAAATCTTCTAGACATGTTCCTTGATCATTTAAATATAAACTCGTAATCTAGGCTTTCATTTTGCTCAGTCTATGATGGTCGGGTCCAAATCAGCTCACCGGGACATCCCATTAACCATTGTATAAAAAAGACATGCCCCAGGGTGAGATAAGACTCACCCTATGACAATTGAAGTCAACAAAGTTTTGAATAGAAACCAACCAGTCCATTCTGATAATGACATCAAAACTCGTCATCTCCATGAGATAGAGGTTCTCAAAGAAGTGACATCCACCAATCTCAAGGGGGAACTCCTTGCATAGATGCACACCTTCCGTTATAATCCCTAATGGATTGTCTAGTGTCATAATGTTCTCAAATGTATAAACACAAAGCCCATGGCACTCACCAGTGGGTACTGATATAATACTATGTATTTCACTAGTTTCAAAAAGTGCAGAAGATAAAACAGAGGTGACATGAAGAGTACCCTTGATAGTAGAAGGTCCAAGATTCTACTCCTGTTGGGTCAGTCTCACTGCATATGTACGACCTATTCCACCACCTTATGACACAACCTGGCTACCCTGTGCTGACCCACCCTATTGTCGTCGAGATACTAGGGTCTGGCTACCACGTATACACGCACCACCTTGGCCTGCACGCCCTAACGTATCCAAATTTCCAGACTGGTGAGAAGCCAATGACCCTACCCCTGCATGTGGAATCTTCATAGAACCTCTCTCACTAGCCACTAGTGGAAACGTCCTACATAAGTGTTTTAGATGGCCCATCTTGCTACAATATTGGCACTAAACTAGGTTCTTCACGTAGTGGGGCCTCATATGTCCAACTCTGCCACACTGATAACACCTCGCCTGGATACAAGAAGTTACATATTGACTACTCATATTCCCACGAGAAAACTCTATATGACGCTTCTACCTTCGAGTCAATATAGTACCAGACCTTGCCGATCCTTCCTGACTCATACCCCTATATTCCTGTAGGTTGCACTCGGTAATCCGTGATTGATTCAAAATAGAATTCATATAAGGGAACCTGAATATGTTCACCTGAGTTCAGATGTCGTATTGAAGACCATATTCAATGTTTCTTGCACTCAACACCTAGTCACCCATCAGGACAGGTGCGAATCACTGAAGCTCTATAAAGAGGGTAGAATAGTCCATCACTGACACAATACCCTGATTTAGATTCATAAAATCCTGATCTCGATAAGCCATGAGGGTCTTAGGAAATAAGTAGTCCTAGAAGACATTCTGGAAGTCTCCCAATGACAAGTCCTGATGGTACTCTGACTGCGTGATAACATCCAAACACCTTTTGATGGAATCTTGTAGCATATAAGTTTCAACATTGACCCTCCTCTTATGATGCATCTCAAGATGTTCAGAAATAGTCAGAACTGATTCCATCAATGATTCCACAGCCTCTGGTCCACCATCCCCTAAAAATGTAAGTGGATGTTGCGGTTGGAATATACGCTTCAGCTCTTCCATAGATCCGGAAGCCTGCCATGCTCCATGGAAGGTCTACATGAACCTCACAAAAGATTCTCTAAACTGTGCATCTGCACCCGTGTTTGGTATAATGGTTAGTGCCTCATCTAGACAAACTAGAGGATCTATCGGCATTCTATCGCCTACCACCTCCGGTGTATACTCACTACCACTCAATTGGCGCACTACCTGAGGTCCTCATGGTGGCATAGCTCTGTAAATTCCATCACACACACCTCAGCATGAGTTTAACAAAGAAGAAACTACAACTCAGATGTGAAAAAATAGGATAGAGAAGAAAAAACTCTCAATTTATTCAATATAGGAGTATGTAATGTGTATAACTCCTTAAACGACATGTTCTACTAGGCCATTACATGGGTGTGAACATCAGTCCAACATGACTATGTAACACCCCATATATACAGCATGTTCCCCAAGAGACACAACATGTACTTGAGTCTTCCTTCCTGTGCAGTTTCTTCCAAACAGCAAGAACTACACGATTCTTCAGGTGTAAGACTATATGATGTGTTCACCATCGACACGGTGTGTATAACTATGTTTTCGTCTTCCTGTGTTGTTTGTCACATCTTGGGATAAAATTTATACTTATACATGGTGTGTGCTCCCAAATACAGGACGGGTCCTACTAAAAGTATGACAACCTGTGGTCCCTCTCACACATTTTGTTTACCCGGTTAACTACTACATGACCTGTTTTTTCTTATACAAGGCATATTCTGTCAAGGGATTCCCATCCCCATGTCTCTGCTCACAAATATAGTCACACATATTAATCACTAAATGGTTTGTACATATGGTAAATAGAGTGTTCCTCTTAAAACATGTAACACACTCTTCCCTGAACAGGATGAACACACAGCGTGTTATTCTAGACTACAAGCTGTGTATACTAGGGATTTCAGGACAGAAACTCCATATTTCCTAGAAAACTCATGTTATACATAAAAAGAAACTTAAGGGATGCAAAATTTCAATCCAGGAGGGCCCATACTCCACATGAATCAAAGTTTAGTAGCCAAGAAGAACATATAATAATATAATTTTTGTTAAAAAATGAATTATGATCCACAAAATTTTCGTCCAAGAGGGCCCATACACCTCTGTAACCAATGTTTTGAATCCATTCAATCTAAAACATAACATGTACTAGTAAACTTATCACATCAACATGCATAACTATCACATCTTCTTTCACAACAGCATGCGATAACTAATGAATTCTTGATTGCATGGAATAATGCACGACCTGTGATTTTAACAAGTGCCTATATGATGCATGAGATGTTATACCATCATATAATTGGGTTTCAAATAAAATAGAACCCAAAATTTCATCAATATTAATAGTAGAAATCAAGTGCATCACCCATCAATGAAATTGAATCAACTGTATTAGCTCAAAATCTGAATATCACAAGTCAATTCGAGGCAATTTGGATTTTCCCTATACATGGGGTAGCTAGTCCTGAGCACATCTAGTTACACATCACTTATTATTTCCAATACCTGTCTATAGACTCTAAACAATAGGAACAAGCAGAAAAGAACACCTCTGATACAACTTTGTAATGTCCCGACCCGGCTTACCACTAAACTAATGCCCGGACCGGTTCACCACATGTCCTCAAGTGCATTTCCCTAAATAAAAGAGGCTAGCGACTAGAAGGGAGGGTATATAGTGTGAGAGTGGGGAAACTATGCTTTCATCGGTAGAGTAGAACATAGAAAAATAAAATAATAATACAACAGTAGATGTAGTAAACAATATATGACTGAAACAAAACAATGGAAGTCTGATAGATAAATATAAAAGTCTCAAACCATAAAAATGATAATAAAGCATGTTATATGTTCTAATAAATAATTGATAACAAGATACACTGCAACTGGATACAAATAAAATAAAATTATAGAAATAGAAATAAAACTCAGAAGCATTGCAAGCCTCAGCTTGGTCCCATGATCTCCTGCTCCTAAGCAGCAATCAAGTACCTGTATAAGGGTTCTTTCCCTTATCAACACGGTCAATCATATTGTCCGTTTGGGGCCAAAAATCATGTCACAAAAAGGGTGTGAGACTAATTGCATTACGAAACCACCAAATATATATGCCTAACAATTAGTAAATACATGAAATAACATTAAAAGAAATTAATAACTAAGAAGTAATCGTGTAAACTATCCATTTATTTTATTTATGTTCTTTAGCAGTTCAGTTTCATTTATGTACAACTATCTCAAGATTCAGACTTACCCTTCCAATCATTTATATATAAGTAAACACAAAAGATGTCTGAGAATATTAACTAGATAAAAAATTGAAGAACGAATCCAAGATTTTTCTTTTTCTTGGTAGACGCATCATAAGTTATTACATTTCATTTAAAAAGTTTAGTGAACATTACAAATGTATCGATGTTCGTCCTAGGCCCATCGAGCCCCTATACCAAAGTAATTGTCAACTAGTGACATAACCATTTAGTTTTTAAGCATACAAACATTTACGCATATAAACATTTGTTCAGTTTCCAATAAGGCCCATCCTAGGTATCCCTAAATGGACCAAGGATTCGGTCGACATTTACAAGGAAGAATCAGTGATCTCGACCACCAAAACTATGGCTCGCTCATGGCCCTTACGTAATTAACCTCTTGAGTACATTCATAATATTTTAACCAAGACAATGGTTCACCCAAGGTAAACAAGATTTAATTAGTAACATGGGCCTGACCTTATCTTTTGACCAAGACTATGGATTTCCCATGGCTAATTACTGATTTTAATCATTTAACATTTCATTTCAAAAGAGACACATGTTAATAAAACTATCACATGGATTTAAACATAACAACTCGCATGGGAAATTTACATAGCAACAAACATATGAAAATTAAACTATTAGTTGGTTTTAATCATAACAACTCACAAGGAAATTTTATATAACAATTTATGATTCTAATCAACCCCGAAAGGGAAAACATTCTCAAGCCTCAAATGCATTCTTTACAAATGGATAAAAATGGGGAACACACCCATGGGGTGTCCCTAAAATAAAAAAACAACAATCTCATGCTTCAATTTCATATAACCAAATACCCAAACATCATTACGTATGAACTGGTTTGAATTCTAGAGAAAACAAATACCCAAAATTGGTCTCATACCATTTTGGCGAATATTATCAACTTTAAATTTAATGAAAGGCATGAGACCACCTACCTTGATTTGGTATAACTGATATAATCTGACACCGACACTTGAATCCACTTAAAACAACATAGATCTAAGAAAAGAGGTAAATAATTCAAGCTTGAATAACATTCTCATGAATAGAAATCATAAAGAATAGATCAAGGAGAAGAATGATCTTACCGATAGGAATCCAACAAGACCGATGACACTTGAATTAGGTTCCAGACGACAAAACAAGAGGTGGAAATGTTTTCACAGCTCCTGGTTCTCTACCCGAAGGCTCTTCTGTCCAGGAGAAGAGAAAATGATGCTACTTATCGCTTTAAACCAAAATTTATTAGTACACAATCTGTAAATCCTTATACATGGCATGCATATCATTTTATTGTTTATCAATTTTTCGACCTACTTTATGTGTCCTCTAGTAACCTGTTGACAATGATACATGGTGTGTACGAGGAATTACAAAGTGTATAGTGACATTTTATTCTCTCCCTAGCCAAAAAAATCACACACCATGTATCCCCATTCTATACTTCCAGATTACCTGCCGTGTATATAGGATTACATAGTGTGTTCTACTAAAACATATCATTTTTTTGGTTTTCCATATTTTCTCAAAAACAACTCAAAGGAAAAAAAGAAAGGTAGAAATAGTTCCTCATAAGAAGAACCAAGTTCTTACATAAAAATTGTACACAACCAAATAAAAATTTCCCATTTAATATATTATGTTTTTAAGTTATTTGATTAATTATATAATCTCTTAATGCATTCTCTAAAACCTATATTAAATTTTAAGTCTTTAAAATCAATTTATTATAAACAGGGCACACTTCCATATCACAAAGGGAATTATTTTAAAGTGACAAGTTATTAAACATGTAAAATAATGAAAATCACTACACTTTGGAAGAAACCATGGGAAGAAACCATGTCATGGTATTTGGATTGTATTACATTATTATATAGATTCCAAAACCTATGTTTGGAAATTAATAAAGAGTTCTGCTCCCTTTTTCAATATAAACCCACACAAACATTAATTACCCTTAAATAAAAACCCTTGTAGAACAAAATTAATGTTCCATTACCTCTCTAGAGTCCTCAAAAGGCTCCCCTAATATCTTAAGAAGAACCTCAAAAGATGTAAGAAGCACGGTCTCAAGGAAAAAAAATACTCTACTTTACCTCTTTATTAAAGAACTATCTTTATACTATGCCATTAATATCAAATTTTTTTTATTAGATTACACTCTTATATATCAATACTAATATACTTATTATGTCAAAGTTATGTGACACAAATTTAACTATAATTCAACCCTTATGTAAACCTTTATGTACTATCTTTATGCTACGGAAATTATCCTACAATTTATCATGATAAACAACTTTATAGTGAATACCCATCACTATTTCCACTCATGGATATTCACCTAGATATACTAATTATTTATTTATTTTTGGTATTTAATATATGTAACTCACACTCCTTAATAATTGGAATAATTTTTTTGAATGGAATCCTTATGTTGAATGATCTATGTGTCACACTTATGAATTTACATGTTATGAATGTGATAAGTGGGCACAAAATTATATCTCCCTAAAATGCATTGGGTATTTATTTAATCTCATGATATTCCATGTATGGTGCAAAATATGTTATATGAAGTACACTATGTTATAATGTCTTTTTGTTTGTCATTGAATTATGTTTATGACTTCATTTTTTATGGTTTTCCATATTCCCATGTTTTCTATATGTTATCATGTCATATCATGCATTATTATACAATATCACAATTCTCATCCCTCATATTTTACCATGATATAACTCTTTGATCACATTTAATGCTTTAACTTATACCACGCAATGTTTATTCCCTTATTGGGCTTCACAGCTCACCCCTTTCTCATGTACATCGCCTGATTATCACTTATAGTTTTAGAAAAATCAAGAGAGTCTAAGGGAATATTACAGTGTTAAAGATTATGTGTTAATAATTTACTAAAACTTTTAATGTTATTTACCTAATTACAAAAAATACACTAGTTCTCAAGATCATATTAGATTTTATTAAGTACACATTTATATAATTAAAAAAAATTAAATTGTATTTAAGATATTGGTTGTCATAGCAGTGATTAAAAGTATTTCCTTTTGGGTCCATAAAATTTTAATTACATCCTCATAAGAAAAAATTGTGTTATATTGATAAAAAATATGTTAGGTTTGTAAGGAAACCTAAAGTGGCAGGGGGGATGGGGGTTAGGGTGAAATCAATTTAAACCTTTTTATCCATCTTAAATTATTCTTTAATTTGGATTTTGTTCCCAATTATGTATGAACCGTGTTCAGATGATCACCAAAATATTTTATAGAAAATCTCATTGAATTACCACATGTTTAATTAGTAAAAATAATTTTTCAGTTAACATGTGGGTTTTACTTCATTCACCACCACTAGACTATATCCAAGGTGTATGAAATAGTTACTGTACTAATGCACCAAAATCAACTACATCACTAGTTGAGTGGATACAAATGTTTTTTTTCAATCAATTTCTAGGTTAACTCCATTTAAGTTTTTTAGGTAAGTTCACTATCACTTGATCATCACTTCCATTCATATTCCTCCATGAAGTACTCTATGGAAGATAACTCCATAGTTTATAGACATGTAAGACCCTATAAAATTAATAACATATATTTATATTAGTGTATACTCTTATCCACATGGATTGTATATTTATATCCTCAAATATACTATTTCATAATTAGTCAATAAACTAATTCAATATAATATTAAATCTATCATTATCTTCGTATTAATTAATACCTTAAAAATATGAACCTATGGATCCTCCTTCGACTACCATACATGGTAGGGAATTTCCTTATTATAGTGTAGCAAATGGAATACATTTTCATCACAAAAAATATAATTATTCTTCACTTTTATATTATAAATATATTATGTTATAATTTATTCTCATTGAGATATAGGTTTTTTCAAAAGGCAGTGGAGTTTGGGCCTCACTTTATTATCTTTTGGTGAAAAACATGAGCTATATTTTGTATAGCATGAGTATAGAGAACCTCACACTTACATTTTTTTGATTGAAATATCTTACTCTTTTAATAAACATCAATAATTCCACTGCTTCTCCCTTAATTACATTTCCATGTGGATGAAATCTCTTATTCTTCTTCTATTCTAATAGATACAACCATGAAGATATATTTTTTTATCTTCTTTTTGATGTATCATTAGTATTTTATAACATATTTTCCTTGTGATATCTACTATATTCTATGGATTGGATATCTTCCATTTCAACTCCTTATTCTACATAACACACTTTCTTTTTAGTGAATAATATAACATTTCCATGTCATGAAATTCATTGAAAAACATAAAACCATAAACATATACCATTTTATATATTAATTAATAAACTCAACCTATCACTATAGAAATCTCTAGATTTCCACCATACCTTTTAACATTGTGAAACATGGTCACTTTCAGCTATATAACATATATATGATCATTCTATAGATAATAGATATAATATGAATTAAACCTATGTTTAAAATTATATTTATTGGCTCCTTGAATGAAAGATAGGTAAATAAATCATCAAAATACACCCATAACTTGTTACTGGTTGATCTTTTGAAAATTCACAATGAAAATTCCCTTATGTCAGTAATGAGTCATATTATAGGACAATCATTCATGGATCCACATATGATCAAAAAGTTCCCATTGGATTTTGTTTATATTTATTATGAATGTATTGGAGATCATGGGTTATGTAGTAATTATCCACCCATGTAAAGGAATAAACAAATATTACCATACAGTTTTTGGGTTTTTTAAAATAATGTTGGCTTACCTTGAAGATGATAATGATTATAATAGATTATTGGAAATGTTTTTTGAAGGATACGACTGTAACATATGAATCCCTTATATCGAGTGATATTTTGAGATTGTACTCAAGTATGACACATGTTCTAGGTGTTTGAAGGTCTATCTATGATATCTATAGAAGTAAAAACTATATGAATTTTATATAGATTGTAAAAATATGTAATAAATAGAAATATGAAATATACTTGTCTAGATAATATATCCTTATAAATATTACATGAATTTTTATGATCATAGTAATGGAAATCACTTTTAGGATTTTTTGAATAATTTAATATGACGGAAAAAAATCTTTAGAGCTAGTGAAAAATCATGGAGAAACTCATATTTGAGTTTAGATGTTACAAGGAAACCTAATTTTGATTTGAAATAATTTTCAATTATTTTGATAATATCCCATATCATTTGATGTCGTTTTGAGGTTATTGGAAGTCTTGAGAATCCAAAAATTTATTTTGAAAGGATTCTATGAATATATAAACAACTATGAAATTCTATACTAGAGATAAAAAATAGCCATATTTATAATCCAATGAGATTTCATAATATATATTTTTTCATAAGGTGCTTAGTTTTAAAAAACCAGTATAGAGATGTAAAAAATGAAGAGGTGTGATCCCATTAAATATTTAGTACTCCTATGAAATATTTTTTGGATATCATATGATATTTTATATCCCATACGTGTGATATTTATTATTTTGTATGGAATTTTATGACATGTATGATGTTTTAGGGATGATTTATGATATTTTAGTTTTCCACATCTGGATATATGTTGAGATCATAATACATTTATAAGACTCAAACAATGTAGAGAAAAATTTATGATGTTATTAATATCATAATACATTTTCATGCCATGTACAATATTTAAGAAAGAGAAATTTTGAGTATTTACAAAATGAAAACGTGATTTTTATATATTTAATATGCGAAGAAAAATTAATTTTATGGGGAATGATTCTAATGGCATTTTTCTTGGATCAAAACACCATAAAATAAATGTGAAACAAGAACTGAATGATGAGAAGATGATCTACTAATTTAAAAAAGATAATATCAACGAAATATATATTTGTGATAGTTTTTCAAGTAGAGAAAATTAGATTTTTTATAATGTTAATTATTTTGTATAATTTTTTTGGCTAATATAAAGGGCGTTCTTAATTGCTTAAAAAATTCAAAAATATTGTTTCAAGCTGGTTGTTTTAGAAAAGAGAAGATCAAGGAAGGTAGAATTTATAAGAAATAAAAAAATCCTAACATTTCTTGTAAATATATTGAATTTAGAAATTAATTATATTGATTCAAGAGTTAAATATCAGTGTTCAAAATTAAAAAAATTTGTTTTGATAAATAAATGGATCAAGTTGGTAAGGAAGAGATGAAAGATTTTCATAAAATTAAAATGCTACTATGTTTTTGAGTGTTGTTATGTGATTACTTTTTTTATTTAGTAATGAAACTAAAGAATATGAGAGATAGTGGAATGAGAAGAAGAAACATAGAGACTATAGATAAATAAAATACAATCCACTAAAACCAGGTGAAATATGAGAGGAAAAGAACAAGGGTACTCTTGTTATTATATTAGAGACAACCACTGGTGGCCAAAAATAAAAGAGATATTTGGAGCATTCCCACATACATTAAATGTAATAAAAAGGAAAAAGGAAGTCATAGAATTTAATTTCCAAATTTTATATGTTATAAATATAGGAAAAATTATTTCAGGAGAGAGAGATATATATATATAAGTAAAAAAGAAGGATAGGAAAAGGAGCTTGATGTCATGGAGAACCGAATGACTATGTGATGTGAAGAACTTGTGTCTTTCTTTATCAATGAATAAGAATGTGGATGTGAAAATGAATTAATTTAAATTTCATATTCTTATCAAAGATAAAGCTGAATGTGGATCTGATGAAATTAAATGTTGCAGAAGTTGTTATAAAAATTTAAAATATTATATTTGGTTGAAAATGGGCCAAACTATTTTTAATCACATTCAATGATAATCTATTAAGATATTGAGTGGTTTAGTATAATATCTAGGAAGATAAAATATAGAACATATACCAAATTTATGGAAGATAAGTTTCATAATTTTATGTATTCAAAGACACTATTGTTATGGGGAAGTTGATATTTTAAGTGTTTGAAACGTTATCCCTATGCTAATCAGAGATTTACTTCAATAATGGCTAATAGAAAACACGACAGGAAGCTTTAGAACCAGTGAAACTATAAGATACTGGTTATTTAACATGGAACATAAAATATTAAATTATTTAATAACTTTTTTTTCTATTTTAGAAATTAAAGAGGGTGGTCAAGAGGCTACAAGATTGATTAAGAATGATGATAGATGGTCCAGACATGCATTCCAATTATTGGAGTTCCACCAGCTGGCCTATGGGATTCTTGTAGGCCTAGTAAGCCACTAAAAGTCCCACTGAGTAGTTGGTGAGACTCAATAGCATATTGGTGGGATATGTCTTGGGTTTTTAAGTAGCATATTTTGGTTATTTCAGTACTCTAGCCTCTATTTAAACCCTATAATCCTTCTATTCTCATATTTTTATATTCTGTAGTGGTGGTAGAGAATTAAAACATTCCTCATACTAACCTATTCTGAGTTATCCCTAAAATCAAGGGTTTTTAGTCTTCTGATTGAAAAATAAGATATCTTGATTCGACGATCTCACTAATATTTCTTCCTTTCTCCAATTCATTTGAAGTACATGCAAGATAATATACCAAATTTTTCAGGATTTTGTCCAGTTCTTCATTTTCTATTATTCAAGCTCAAATCCGTATCCAATACCCAATGATGAGTCTTACATGATCCCTAGGAAAGGGATTTATATTCAATTACCTAATGGACACAATGTTTAAAAAATGTATCATTTTGACACATACCATACTTTCTATGAATTTTCATTTTAACTTATTTTCCTTTAATTTGTCACTTAAGAACTTTACGATATGTTCTATAGGCCACCTTAACACTATTGGTGGTTGAAAAATTCAACCTGAACCACCCCTAATGACATGTATGGCCAAAATACCCTGTGAAATGAAATTTAAATGTAACTGAAACACCCTTTAGAGTGTGTTTGGCTTGTATTTTAGGAAAAACTCATGTCTATCGTTTATGTAACTAATCCACCCCTTACGACATGTTTGTCATATTGTTTAAAAATGGGATTCCTAATATTGTTTTACAGATATTACTTGAGTGACAATGACATGTTTAACCTAACTATGGTGTATTGTATAAATTTTAGATCCCAAACACCATATTTATTGTGAAATTATAAAATAGAATGGTCTAATTAAATTATAGTATGATGTGGGTATCACAAAGATAGCCTTAAGTGACCTCTCTAATTGTTTTATTTAAGTTTTTGAAAATTAATTGAATATCATACATTTATAAGAACTTTTGAATTTTTACCATAGTGTACTAATTCATTAATTATGGGTCACAGTCACACTATAATATGTGTTTCATGCCTCAAGAAAACCTTATATAACCTATTGTAAAACTTAAAAAAACTCATTGGATAACACCTAATATTTTGATGTGAATATCAAGTGGTAAAACCATATTAGATCAAATTAGTGTCTTGAAATTATTAATTCCACAACTAGACATTGCATTATTATCTAAAAATCGAAAAAAAACTAGAATACTCAGGTTGATCTCCAAAGATTGACATAATTTATTTAGATAAGGAACATCTTGGGTAAGCCCCATGAATTCCAATCAAGACCATCCTTAAAATTAAAGGATATATTTATTTGGGTTGGTTATGTAATCATTAGAGTATAATACTAAGAGTTTAAATATTATATTAAACTCATAGAAAAAAAATTTAAGATAAAATATTTACCCCGATAAGTTTTATCGAATAACGAACGATTAATAATGCCATGGGTCTCCCATGGATTCCTAATGGGTATGTTGTTTAGAAAATATTAGGAATATTTTGTGGATTACCTTTAATTATTTATTATTAGATTATTTTGATATATTCCTTAGGTTATATATAAAATTAAAAGTTCACATGATCTTAGATAATAAAAATATTCCAAAAGATGAAGTGTTGGCCAAGTATCCCAAGAGGGGTTTGAGCATGTAAAACCTCGATATTTTGTTAAATATATATATGTTTCACATAAATTTAAAATTTTATATATTTTTCTTCATTACTCATAATATCAGGTTTATGTTTTATTACACATAACACTATGTTTGTTTTGCGTTACATGTAGCATTAAGTTTATCTTGTGTTACAGGCAATACTAAGTGTAAATTAAATGTGACATATTATTAAAATATTATTATTTAAAATGTTATTTATCACATAGCTTATAGAATGGAGGGTATGAATATGATTTATTAAATTATTAAAATATGGTTTACACATGTATATATATTGAATCACTTGGTGACTAATTAATTGAAAATGAAAAAAATACTGCTTGAAAATAAAGGGAACCTTTTTATTAAAAACAAATTTTATATGCACAAACATGTTTTTCCTAGAAAAATAAAATAAATCAATTTTAGATAATTATTTTAATTAATTTTATATATTATAAATTCAATAAATATTTTAACATTCATCTTATTTTTTTTCTAGAAAATAGATAACAGTAAATACAATTTTATGCATAAAAATTATATTTGTCTAAAAAGTAGTTTTGTTGCTTTTTTGGCAAATTAATTTTATAAATATATTTCAAAATATTTAAAACATTTATTGGAAAAAATAAAATTTATTTTTTTAATAATAATATCAAACTTATCTTAGGATTATTATTTGAAAATTTTCAAACAAGATTTTTTTTATGAATAGTGAAAAAATAATAAATTTTAATTGAAAACTACAATTTAGTTTAAATTATTTATAAAGTTTCTTTATATTTTAAATTGTTTTTAAAATAAAATTATATAAATTATATATCTAGTAATCCAATTAAGGTATATGGAATCAATTTCATATTGAAATTGGAAATAAAAACATTGTAAATTTTTGAACATTTTCTCTTTGAAAACCTACTTTCTCATTGCATATGCATGATTAATTATAATTATATTTATAAATTATATCAATTGAATTTTGAAAAGTGTATTAAATATTTGGAATCATAATAATTTATATTATCTAAAATTTTCAAATGGATCTTTGACAAATATGAATAGTGAAAATAGTTAATAGTATTGACCATGGTTAAGTTAAAAACAGGGTTACAGGTGGGGGATTAAACTCAAATGATAAGGATTAAAATGAACTAAAACTTTTCTAAAATCTATATTTTTGAATTATTTATACCATATCATTTCTAATTATATATATAATAATCCATTTTTGATCCTTTTGGTGTGTGAAATATGTGGATATATCTTTTTCTTTTAAAATATTACAAGTGTTCCACTCACCCCACTTATAAATGGCCACCCCTCTCCACTATTCTAAAAAATTCAAACAATTTTTTATCATTTAATACCCTAATAAAAAACCACAAAAATATACAGCTCTTATCCTATAAGACAAATTTTGGATTTAAATCCAAACTAGGAATTATTTTGATGCAAACCTAAGGACGATGGCCCTAGAATGGGTAACATTCATCAACAAGAATTTTTGATTTATTTATTCATCCACCTAATTAAATTATTATTATTAAATAATAATATAATAATATTAGTATATATCATATACAAAGATGTTTTTATGTTAAGTTTGTTTACCTATAACCGTCTCCACTTCCATCAAATGGGCTACAAAATCATTATTCATGTGTATAGTAGACTACCACCTCGTGAAACAATATCATTCATTTTTACATTACCACTTCTCATTGTTGGAAATTATGATGGATTTTTTTACATGATATTTACGATATTATTATTCTTCATAATTATTATATCACACATTAATTCATCAATTCCATTTTTAGGGAATACGATAACGTCACTCGTGTGTACGGTGGACTACCGTCTCACAAAGCCATGTGATTCATTCACAGTTAACATGAAAGGAAATAAGGATGGGTTTAATAAAAATATATGATATATATTAAATAAAAATTATTTTATAATGATAATATATCATTTAACATTATTTCATTCAATCCTATATGAAAATGGAAACAACGTTTGTGCATACATACGACCTACCATCTCCATAAACAATGTATTACATTTTCAATCACTATTTTTTTGGATTACACTAATTACATATATAATAAATATATATGATATTTATATCATGGTTAAAATTATATATATATATATATATATTCAATTCATGTCCAAATTAATAGGACTAAATTTAACAAATGAAACATATATGAAAAACAAAGTGTTTATTATCTGAAACGTAACTTTAACATGGAATTGTTAATGAACAGGTAATAGAAGATCATAAAAAAGTAATATAAATTAATATATATATATATATATTAATAATTTCATTTAATAGTTTTATAATGATATTTTATTACTTATAAATTATTTTTGAATTTATATGATATAATTAAAGGCTTAAGGTAAGTGATTTTGATCTCAGTTTTATTTTTTTCTGAGACACATTTCATATCAATGATGTGTTTGTTTTATGTTTTTTATATAATAAAATAGAATTTATTTTATAATTTTAATTCATAGAATTATTTTTATTTACATATCCTTTTTAGTATTTTTATTTCATTGGGTATATGTTTCATATTTTACTTAATTAGTAAGGGAATTTTTGTCTTAATATTAATTATTCAAGATATATCTTACGTTATAAACCTATCTTATTTTACAAGATGTATATACAAACCCTTTTAAATTTAAAATCATGAATTTATTTTTCCTCATCATATTTATATTTTTTTATTTTTATTCAATCATGGGGATTATGATTTAAAGTTACCGAATTAGTAAAATTTTATGTCACAATCTCATTGTTTATCAGGATTGATTATGATTATGTTTCCAATTATATAACATTATGATACATAAGTCTAGAAACTCATGTATTTTATTATAACATTTAACAAATTATTTCACATTATTTTCCACTTTTTTATGTACATAAGAGTTCAAAAATAATGTTTTTCATAAAAATATACTTTTCCATCAAAAAATGTTTTTATTTTAAAACCAGATTTTCTAAAAAAATTCAAAATTGATTTTAACATTTAAAAAAAATTATAAAATAAATTTTTAATAATGTTTAAATTTTTAAATAATATATTATTTGTAATAATAATGTTATTTAAAAAAAATTCTCGTTTGGATTTTAATGAAAATGTGAAATAAATAATTATTTTAATGTTTTTTATAATGAATGGAATTTTTGTCCACCATGACCATTTTTATTTGAAGTTAAATTTATAAATTTTCAAGGTTATTTTCAAACGAGAGTATTTTCAAAATTATTTATGATTTAAAAAGTGTTTTCTAGGATAAATGATATTTTTCTAAAGAAATGTTTTAAATTATTTTTTAAATATTCATTTTGTTAGTTTTCAAAGTTTATTTTCAAATAAAATTATTTTGAAAATTTTAAATATTTTAAAAAGTTTTTTTTCAAATTGGAAATGATATTTCCCTCATGAAACATTCTATGTGATTTTTAATTCAAAATATTTTTCCAACTAAGATGATATCCTTTGATATTACTTATAATATACTAGTTATATGATCCATGTGTACAATCCTTAATCATTCCTTGAATGGTTTATGTTTATGATGATAATATTTTTGTGAAACCCACATCTATTACATGGGTTATGTTATGATTAAATGATCATGAAAAAAATTTCATTTCCATAGGAAATTCTATGATGAAATGTTTTATTAAATCCATTTTTTGATGGGTTATAATACTATGAATGTTCTATTATCTGGTGGAACATAAATGTATGGATTATATGATCTGTGGAACCTATATATATCTCTCATTCACTATGTAATGATAAATTTTATTTTGATATCAGAGGGTACATGGGAGGTTTGTTCAATCACGAAAAAGACGCTACATGGGTGGTTATCTGAAGCCTAAAGAAGAGGGTATAAAAGTGGATAACCTAAGCCTAAAAATTTGGGTACATATGTGGTTATCCCAAGACATGAGAAGGTACTCAGGTGGTCATCCCAAGTCTGATATGTTATGAATTCCTTGTTTGGTAGCCTTGATGTAGGGTTTTATAAGATTATGATCTTGCCACACATCTATATCTTATGAAAATGTTATTCTATCAGGAATCATGTTCTCTAATTTCTTTATGATTTACATCTTATGAAGTATCAATATTTATGAAATGACTTGAGATTATGATCCTTGATATGCATTGTATGGTTTTAATGTAGGTTATTTATATGAGGATTACTAAATGTGGAGACCTTTGTGTGAAAAATGGAATATATTTCCCCAAATTATAATTTTCTATACCTAGACTCTAATGAAACTAAACCACTATGGTCCTCAGTAGTTGTTTTTGTAATTTATTCAATATTCATCTAAAAAGATGTAATATCTATGTATTCAAATCCTAGGTCACACTAGTTGGTATCATAAGAAAGTTTTAGTTACCCATTATAAAATAGGGTGAGAAAAAATTACTGAGATTCCTATAGATATTTCTATGGATACATCTATGGATGTCTCTAAGGACAAGTATAATGAAGAGTCAATGTATAGGAAAATGCCATGGAATTTTTGTAAATGACAGATTACATGATTTCCATGAAATTATATTTCTATCTGGATTCTATAAGTGGCTATAGATGTAGAATAGAGGTACCTAGGGTCAATAAATCCAAAGAGGGTACACTAAACTAGATTTGATCATCACTTGGTTCATGAAAATGGGCCATAATGCACACATTGTTTGACATTCCTAGGGGTTTTTAAAAATTCCCAAACTCTTTACAAAACATCATAATGGAATTAAATTGACGGTTACAATGAATGAATTAGTATTAATCAAAGGGTTCATAAATTAATAATAAGGTGTCATTATTTAGACAAACTATGAAGGATTTTTTTGATTATTTGGTATCCTATTATTATTAGGGTTTCTCACAATATGCTTTTTTGTTTTAGTAAATTCTCGGATCCTAAAAAAACATTGTTAACATTGAATGTGACATATAATTTTATCATGAGCCTCCAAATGTGATGATATCTTGAATGAAGGATATAGTGATCATGCCTAATTAGGTATCACATTTCTTGGTTAAAAATTTACACCTTAATTAACTCTTGGACTCAAGAAAGAATATAATGATAGAGTTCTCTAAAATTTTGGGTAGTGGAGACCGTAGAGTAAATAATATTAATTTTACTGCTTTTTGAGATTTTGGGAGTAATCACATAATGGGAAGTGTTATATGAATGATAAGATATTTTGGGTGTTGAAAATAAGGACACAAAGAAAGTAATTACAAATGAAAAATAAAAAGTTTAGTTAATGTGATTGATGAGAATAATGATCTCCCTAAGGTGTCATTGACTATTGAATTTTCTAAATGTGTATAGTAAGGTAATTATAAAAATTGTTTTCCTAATGGGAGATCTAGTGAAGGGAATTAGTATTGTTTTAAGTGTAATTATTTTTATGATCAGGAGGCTAATAATGACATATGAGCATAAATAAGTGATAATGGATAAAATAAGGAAGCAACCCAATATTTTCATAATTATAAATTTCATAAATTATATAGAATACTTAAAAAATTATACAAATAGATGCCCAAGACCATACTAGTCTAGTGCCTTTGGAATCTTGGAAACTTAAACACTGGTACATGAGTGAGATACATCATCTCCCACTAGGTTCCTCATGAATAACACCCATTTTATATACATCAAAATTAATATGTATCTTTATAATTCAAGGAAGGAATCATAAAAATGGGGTGAGATCATATGCTCAATAAGGGTGAACTAGGTAGACATGTAATCATAAACATGAGTACAGGAGTATGAGAATATGATCATTAAATTAGAAGGTCATACCCTGTATATCAAAGATCATAAACATAAATCCTGGGATAAATCATGGCATTTCAAAGGTCATGAATCATATAGAAATAAATAACATAATCCATTAAATAATAACAAGAAATAAAACAGTTAATTGTTGAATACATATAAACATAAAAAATCCTATGCAAAGGCTACCTACCAAGACCTTCATAAAATTTAGGCTAGGGCTATGACTAGTGCACCTATTTCAAGTTTGGGCTTACAACTCTTGTACTCTCTTATTTTTTTGGATTGGGATAAAACTCATTCACACTATTAATTTAATTAATTAGATACATCCCATGATATTTCTTATTTTTACGCTTGGGATACAACCTGTGCACCATCTTATTTTTAGGCTTGTGATACAACTGTGTATCTTCTTGTTTTTAGGATTGGGATACAACCCATGTACCTTCTTATTTTCGGTCTTGGGCTCCAACCAGTTCACCCTTTGAGATCATATTCCATTTATCATTTCCAAATGAATTTGAGGGAGATATAGGTCCCACCTGTCACATAATGAAATCATTCATACATGTGCCACATTATAATAAAACCTGCATCATATCATGAACCATAAAAATAGATGGGTTTCATAAATAATAATCCTAAACGAGGAAATAAATTTTGTATCATTATCATTTCATCATATCATAACATATTGAAAATAGATAGATTTACTAATTATTTCATTAAAGAATAACCAATTTAAAGAAGTGGGATTCAAATGAATATGACCCATGGAAAAGAAACATGTGTAATAATAATAATTCTATCTAAACATAAACCATTAAAGAAATAATATGAATGGAAACATTATATTATCTCCCAAGACTACAATGAGTAACACAAAAATATGTTATCTTATAACGGAAATAATTTTGAAATATCTTTTAAAAACATTACTTGAGGATAATATCCTATTTTATTTGAATAAGGCTCTATAAAACATTTTAAAAACCATTTTCATTGAAAATAAGTTGAAAACATATAAATAAGGATTGGAAAGGTTTTCAAAACCTTTTCTTTACAAATAATTTGAAAACATATAAATAATGTTTCAAATTTTTTTGAAAACCTTTTCTTTGAAAATATTTTGAAAATTTATAAATGAGGATTTAAAACGTTTTGAAATAAATTTTCCTTGAAAACTTATAAAATAAGTTTAAAAAAATTTTGAAACAATTTTCCTTGAAAAATACATTGAAATATAATAAATAAATCACTAAAATTTTATGAAATCCATTTCTTTGAAAATTAAATTCAAAAAAATTCTTCAAAAATTATCCATTTTAACATGCAGAGGAATCTTCCCATAAAGGATGATAGGTAAAACTATATATGACGTACATGGTAAAAATATCATTCTTTTTTCATGGTAAAAAGGTTAGAAAAATGTCTGGTTCATAAAGTGATAAGAAGATTCCTTTTAAAAAATTGGTAAGATAAAAAAAGGGTAAAATTTCTTATAATGATTATAGGATAATATTGCAATATTCTGGGAAAACATTATAGAAAAATGGTTTTCAAGGAACAAAGATTTCTGACCGACAATAGGGTAAATTTAGAAATTCTTAGAAACATGTTCTTAACTATCTTATGTACAAAAAAATGGAATAATGGTACCAATACATGAATATATAATGAATATTTAGAGGAGAAGAAAAGTCATGAATACTATTAAGAGATGGATCGTAAGATTTAATCAAAGGAGGTATAGACAAAAACAATCTTGATAAGTGATGAGATTGTTTCAATAATCTTTTACAACATGGAAACATTGAACCATACTCCCCATGTAGGAAAAATGAAATTACATAAAGCCTAAAATACCATGAAAAGAAGGTGATAAATGATCTAAAATTTAAAAGGTAGTATATGCACCTCATGGAAAAATATAGGTGAATAAAATGCCATAGTCATCATCCATTTACATCCTTCATGGTGGTTCATGATGTTTTTTTGAATTTCGAATGAATATCCCCTAGGACTATCAAATCAGGTGTGTCGGAAGGGCCATTTTCGGGTACTAGAATACATCGAGTTAGGCTAGAGACATCTTGCCAGATTTTTTACCCCTAGGTACAAAAGTTCTAGAGCCACATACACATATAGTATCCTGAAAGGGATGTATTTATAGGATAACACTTACTGTCTCCTTTACAAAAATTATTGTACATTTTCATAAATGTTAACTCATCATTATACAAATCCTTAGAGATATCCCATGAAATATCCTGAGAAATATACCCAGGGTTCTTACTAATGTTTCTAATCCTATTTCCTAAAGGTTGAATAAACCTTAACTATGATAAAAACTACAACATCCTGCATTTTCATATATTTAAATTTTATAACTTCTACATAATACTTAAAACATTATACAAATATAATCTCAAAGACTGTAATAGTTTGGTGCCTTTGGAACCATGGAAACATTAACAGTAGTACATGAGTGAGATAAAATATCTCCCACTAGGTTCTTAATGACTAGAAATCTTCTTAGAAACATAATAGTTAATAAGTATCTTTATAAACTAGCTAAGGATACATAAAAAGAGGTGAGATCAGATTCTCAGTAAGGGTGAACTAGGAAAAAATGTAAACATGAATATGAGAATATGAGTTTGAGAATGTGATCATTATACTAGAA
Source organism: Viscum album (assembly GCA_963277665.1). Taxonomy (NCBI): domain Eukaryota; kingdom Viridiplantae; phylum Streptophyta; class Magnoliopsida; order Santalales; family Viscaceae; genus Viscum; species Viscum album. The sequence continues at coordinate 784,863,835 of OY728128.1, read as the reverse complement.
GATCAAAACCTACATATGAAAGATCATAAACATGAATAATGGAACAAATATTGGTACTTCATAAGACATAAAATTGAGGAAATAATGAACATAATCCATGAAAGAATAAAAAACGAATAAAACATGTAATTGTGGTATACACATAAACATAGAAAATCAAATGTCATGGCTACCTACAAAAACCTTCATTACATGTTAGACAAAGCCTACAACCCATGTACCTATTTTGGGATTAAGATAAAAACCCTTGTAACCTCTTATTTTTGGGATTGGTCTATAACCCATGCACCCTCTTAAGTTCAGTATTTGGCTATAAGTCGTGCACTTTCTTATTTTGAACCTTGGTGTACAAACCATGCACTTACTTATTTTTAGGAATGGGCTACAACCTGTGTATCTATTCTTTTTGGTCATGGGATACAACCTATTTACCTTCTTATTTACAGGCTTGGGATACAACCCATGGGCCATTTGATTTCATATACCATTTATCATTACCAAATGCAATGGAGGGAGATAAAGATACCACCCATCACATAACAAAATCTTACTAACATGAGAAGCATGATAATATAACATTCACCATACCTTGATCCAAAAAATAGATGGGTTTAATAAGAAATAATCATAACCAATGAAATTTAATGGTTTTAATTAACATTTAATCACATCATGACATATAGAAAATAGATTTTTTTCCTAATTATTTGTTTAGTAATAACCCATTTAATGATACAAGATTCAAAATCTTATACTCGTAGAAGAGAAATGAGTTCTATAAGTTTCATTCCATGAATACATAAACCTTTCAATAAATAATATGATTGAAAAAATGAATCATCTCCCATGAAAGGCATGAGTAAAACCAATAGATTTTATCTTATAAGGGAAATAATTTTGAATGATATTTAAAAAAAAATTCTTGAGGAAAATAACCATTATTCTGCAAAAAATTCTCTATAAAACATTTTGAAAACCATTTTATTTGAAGCTAATTTGATGAATTATAAATATGGATTGAAAATATTGTGAAAAAAATTATTTTAAAATAATTTCAAAAATTATAAATAAGGATTGAAAATGTTTTCTTTGAAAATAATTTTTTGTACTCATAAATAAGCATTAAAAATGTATTAAAAACCATTTTCCATGAGAACTTACAAAATAATCTCAATTTTTTTAAAACAATTTCTATGAAAAATACATTGAAAATGTATAAATAAATATTGATAACATTTTGAAATTCATTTCATTATAAATATTTTTAAATTTTTTTTTTTAAAATTTATCCTTTTAAATATGAAATGGAAGCTCTACATAAATGATGATGGGTAAATTCGTACATGCTGTATGCGGTTAAAAGAACATTCCTTTTGAATGGTGAAAAGGGTAGAAAAATAATTGTTTTTGGAAAGTGACTATAATATTCATTTTAAAACATTATTAAAATAATGGAATGATAAAATTTTATTTTAAATATTATATGATAATATTATAATATTCTTGGAAACCTTTTTAGAAAACATGGTTTTGAAGGGACACTGATTTTCGATCGAAGAGAGTGTAAAATTAGGTTACTTAAAAACACATTGATAAACATATTATGTATGAAAGAGTTGAATAATGGAAAAAATATATGGATATATCATGAATATCTAAAGGAGAATAAAATTCATGAATTTTCTTGAGAGATGAATCATAATTTTCAATCAAAGGAATCATAAACATAAACAATCTCGATAAGTAATCAGATTATTTCAAAAAACTCTCACCACTTGGTATCCTTGAACCATTAGAAGCATGTAAGAAAATGAAGCTAAATGTATATTAAAAAATAATTAAATAAGGATATTCATGATATAACATTTCAAAGGTAGTATATACTGCTCATGTAAAAATATAGTTGCATAACATGGCATGTGTCTCAATAAAGGAAAATTAAGTCAAAATTACTTTACTGATTTGGTAACATTTGAAACATAAACCCCATGAAGGAAATATCATGAAATAGCTATATAAATACACATCAATTTTTTTATAAGAATAATATAATTCATCCATGTTCAGTACACAAACCACACAAAAGTAATTGTTGGTGAATAAATCATGTATCTCGCTGAAAAAAAAGGGAGATGAAATTCACTTACATTGTGTCATGAATCTATTTGCACTTGTACATAATTTCTGTACAATAAATGTATGTTTATTATAAATATTTTAAATAAGAACATTATTATATATAATAACATATATGGTTTTATAATTCCATTATATTACCCAGTTTTAACAATCGTATGTTAAGGTTTCACTTCGGGTAATATTCACTTTCGTCTTCGCATGTGTCTTAATTTGTTATATATTAGGTACTTATAATTATATCATGATTTATAGAATTTAAATAATTATATAAATTTGACTTATATTCAGTAAATTTGTATTATAATAATCTATATAATATATAAGTTGAAATGGAATACATCATTCCTGGAGACGGTAAGCCGTACGTACGCATGAACATTGTTTCCATTTTTATTATCACATTGAAAGAAGGAAAGAAAATGAAATATATGTATATATATATGTATATAATTTCATTAAATTAGCATTATCATGTTATATATATCATATATGTTCACTCAACTCATCCTTAATACATTCCATGTAATGTTTGAATGAATCATATCGCTTTGAGGGGTGGTAGTCCACATATCCACAAACAAAATTATCATATTTACACAAAATGGAATATATAATGATATGTGTTTTAAATGGATTAAATAATATTAAGTACATAAAAAATATAATATATAACATATATAAACATATTTTCCATCATAATGTCTACCATGGGAGACGGTAACGGAAAAATGAACAATCATCATTTTGTGAGGCGATATTTCACTGTACACATCGACAATATGATCATTAGAAATTACATGGAATTGTGTATAAGTTTAGGATAAACATTAGAATATTAAAATAATATTATATTTAGGATGCAATATATTTATAAAATCATTGAATAAGATGAGTTTATGTGGTGGATAATGGAAAAAACTTTAAATAACTTGAGGAAGAATATAGACTCATATTCAGGTAACTGCTTTTGTTTTTCCCCAAAGGGATTCATTGGTATAAGGACCTATACATTACATACATTGTTAATACTTCAAAATTGAAGCATACTTATTACAACATATAACAAAACCACGAAAGGATCGTATAGGTATAGTGTCTTTAGAAACTGGGAAACATAAACAAATGGTTCATAAATCGTCTATATTGTCTCACATTTATTTCATCATATCTATAGTTCCTTTTGTCATATCTTACTTAGTAACCTTCTCCCTAACCTGGGGAAATAAAAAATAAAAAAGGGTGAGCTCGAATACTCAGTAAGGGTAGACAAAAGAAATATCAATCACATCATATTCATAAGAACATAACATTTTGGAAATCTTACCCTGCAAAAGAGATCATAATTTCATAACAAGGGATAAATCATGGTAGTGAAATGTAATCAAAATAATCATAAATTAAAACATGAAACTTTGTGGCATACACACATAATCATAGAGAGTAATTTCTTATTAGTCAAGACTCATTTCCAAGACTATCTTAGTGGACAAAGTCCATTTCTGAACCGAGTTCACTCCTCGTTTCAGTCCTGTTTCAGTGAACTGGTATCGTTCCAGCCATGTATATCTCATGAGATATAAATTCTTTACTCAATTAATTGGAGAGAGATATAGGTCCCACCCATCTCATAATGATACCATTATTATGTGCACCACAAAATCATAAACCATACATCATAGCATAACCCATGTAATAAAAAATGGGAATTTTAAACATCGTGAGATCATAAAACAACTCATATAAGATAAAGGAATTCATAAAAATAATTCCATCACAACATAATCAAATCAATGTAATAATATGGATAGAAACAGAACCCTTTATTATCTTAGATGGAAAATAATTTTGATAAAACACTTCAACTCGATTCTTGAGGAAAATATCCTTTCTACCTCAAAAACATTTTTCCATTCATAACATGTCATACAATTTTAAACTAAAAGAAGTTTATTAAAAATAAACTTCAAAACTTGTAAAGGAATATTCTATGAAATAATGTTTTAAAAATCCATTCATGCCGTATAAGATAAAAAAAACATTTTTCGTACTTTTGTCGGAAAAGTCAAAAAGTACCTCGTACGAAAAACGACAAAAGATTCCTTTCATATATTTTACTAAAAACTCACCTAAGGTTAAAATTGGATTTAAAAAATTTTAGGTGGATGGAAATAATATTAAATATTGAGGAAACATGGATGTGGATGATAAAATACATCCCAGTAAATTCCAAATTACAAACAATCTAGGATAAAAATGAGATTGTGATATTTCCCATACCTTAGGCTCGATTTTATTCGTAAGTGTCTGAACCTCCTGTATAATGATTTAAATAATGTTATTGACTTATTTTAGAATCATAATTATTATTATGATATCATATATGGTCATATTCATAGCTTCTTAGTAGTAATATTTCATTGCTACTTGTTATTCAGGTGTTTATAACTTTTTGTTCTTATGCGTGTTTTGTCAAATAAATTCTTATTCTTCTCTTTTGGTTATAGATAAATCATTTACAGAATGGTATTAATGCACTATATATCATATTTATTCATTAAATTAATTTATATAATCATTATGAAATGAATATCATGTAGAACGAATCACATCACATCTTGGAGACGGTATTCCGTACGTACACACGAGCGATGATATCATTCCCATGATCGTGGAATGGTATTGGAGTGTATGTATTCTATTTCAGAATCAATATCACTTTAAAATAATAATATATAGTAATTATTTACACCATTATAACCATCCAAGTAAGGTGGTGGGGGAAAATAGATTACACCATGGCGTGGAGATGGTATTCCGTACGTACGCACGTGTGGTGATTTCGTTTTCCGTAGGATGGATAGATGGTGAAATCGGGTTGTTTCATACTTATAATAACATATCAGTATATGAGTGATACTGATGTTATTACTTCATAATGAAACAACTAAAGAGGAAGAAGTTGAAGAAGAAAGAATTTGGAAAGGATCAGTTATGGATATTACCTCTTTTTTGACGCACCTCTTCTTAACCTCCTCTTAGGGCACTAGGGTTGGTCTTTGAAGAATACCAGAACCTCTATGATGATTCTAGGGATGTGGGGAGGATAAATTGGCAGGTGTTGGCCGATCTTGGAGGCTCAAATTGGTGTGAGGAGGAGAGGGAGGAGGTGCCCTTTTATAAGGGAGGAGAGGGGCACCTTTGGAAATATAAGAAATATTAGTTTATATTAAATCCCAAACCCACATAAAAACATCCAAAATGACTCATATCAAAATATTAGATGAGATAGGGTTTTAATCTCATCAACAAATAAAATTTAGACATGTTAGGAATTTATTTTAATCATTATCAACTTGATTTATCCATATTTATCAATTTAATTTTATTTGTGGTAATAATATTCTAAATTTTAAATTATTATAAATAATTACACATGTGTTGTGAATTTTCCATAATTTGACACTTTATGACATTTTCGACCATATAAATATTAATTTATAATTTTTAAATATTTTTGTGATTTTTAAACAATTTTATAATATGTTATTTTTATAAAATAACAATAGTGTCAATTTTGACACTATTCATTTATTTGAATTTAAATAAAATATATACAGAAGATATGTTCTAACTAGAAGCTTTAATAGATTCATAAAATGTCATATGTATCTATAAAATTAGTTTAGCACATTAAATAGTTCATATAATAATTATTTTAATATTTTTAAAACAATTTATTTGATATTTTAATTAATAAAATAATTTCAACATCACTATTGTGTCATAATTAATGATAATTAATTAATCCTCAAAAATTCTTAATAAATTCCTATGATGTAGATAATTTTATTATATTTCTGGAGACTATTCATGTTAGATGTTTTATTAAGTTTATCACCAAATTAAAATTATTATACTTATAAGATTTAAGAAAGTGACATGTTGTCACATTCTTTGGTTTTAATAATAATTAAATTACTTTCATAGAAAAAAGTCTATTAAATGAATCTAATCCGACCCTTAGGTGATATGGGTCAACTTTTAGTCATCCAATAAGATTTTGGAAGGTGTTAGTGTAATTTTGTAATCCTATATTTACCCTTAATTACCCGATTTACCTTTAACTATGGTAAATACAATTTACCGTTGTTACTATTCATAATGCCCAAAAATAAAAAGTAGCCTATTAACGTAATTTGGACCCATTTATTCTGAATATGGAATCCATTTTTCAAAATTCGAAACATATAAGTTGCAGTAATTAATTTAAAATAAATCCCTTTGTTAAGAAAACAGGTTTTAGAAGTTAAAACATTGCCAAAGATTGAAATGTTTTTACCTATGAATTCAATGTGAAATTAATGTTAATGACATACATTATATTAAATGGTAAAAATATATTCTATATATACTTTAAAACCATTCAATATTATAATTTAACCATATAAACTATCTCAATGAAAAAAGTTGTTTTTAATAAACAATTAGCGTATTTTTACTATTCATCAACATATAAAAGTTATCAGAAAAATATCAAAAATTTATCCAAAGTTAATTTTTATAACCTGATTCAAAAGAAGAATTTTATTTTGTCAAATTGAACTTATAAACATGTCAAAAACTAGATTTAATGTGGGTGTGCCATCAAAAGGAAGAAAAACTGCATTTTTGAAAAATACTTCTTTTATAAAAAAAACTAATTTTGCTTTTATACCTCATTCTAGAAAATCAATATGTTGACTTAAAATGTTATAAAATTTAAAATTCAGTTAATAATATTCATAACGGTTTGTTTTAAAAATATTTTAATAGCATACCATTGTTTAGTGAAACTCGGTATTGCGTACGACGCAAGCTATCGAGGAAGGCCGCGATTGCGTGTAAAGCAAGCCAAGAAAGTGTTGTGTGTAGTGAAATATTCCTTTGATGATTTATATAACATAAAAATAAAATATTTCTCATAAAAGTCTTAGGTGTTACATTCTACCCACCTTAAAATGAATTTCTCCCTCGAAATTCGTCACTTTGTAACAGACAGATGAGGATACCTCTCCCTCATAATATCCTCAAGCTCCCATGTAGCTTCTACTAATTGGTGGTTCCTCCATAAAACATTCACCAAGAGAGTAGTATTGTTTCGTAGGACTTTTTCGCTACGATCCAGAATCTTTATCGGCTGTTCTTCATAAAAATGATCTTGCTCCAGTTGTACAACTTCTAAGCTGATTACATGTGAAGGATCAGGTATGTACTTTCTCAGGAGAGATACATGGAACACATCGTGAAGTTGAGAGAGATTCAGTGGAAGCACCAATTAGTAAGCTACCTTCCCAACACGATCCAGTATTTCGAAAAGACCGATATATCTCGTGCTCAACTTCCCCTTCATTCCAAATCTCATTACCCTCTTCCAGGGAGATATTCTTAAGAACACTTTATCACCCACTTCAAACTCTAGGTATTTTCTTCGGTTGTCGGCATAAATTTTTTGTTGACTCTGAGCTGCTCTTATGTGTTGTTGAATCGATCGGGCCTTTTCTGCCATTCCATCAACAATATCAGGTCCTAATAGATTTCTTTCCCCAAATTCATCCCAACAAGTTGGAGTCCTGCATTTCTTTCCATAGAGAGCTTCATAAGGAGCCATCTGAATACTCAAGTGAAATCTATTATTATAAGAAAATTCCACCAAAGGTAGGTGATGATCCCAACCACCTTTGAAACCCATAGAGAAGGCTCTCTACATATCTTCTAGAGTTTGAATTGTTCTCTCAGATTGACCATCTATCTGAGGATGATAAGAAGTGCTGGAACTCAACTCTGTATCCAGAGTATGCTGAAGACATCTCCAGAACTTTGAGGTAATCCTCGGATCCCGATCAGATATAATAGAAAGTGGTACTCCACGAAATCTTACTACATCCTTTACATATATCCTGGCAAGCTGATCTAGAGAGAAATACTCTCTAATAGCAATGAAGTGTGCAGACTTTGTAATACAATAAACTATGACCCATATAGAATTATTGCCTTTGGATGTTTTAAGAAGTCCGGTGACAAAGTCCATAGTGATGTTTTCCCATTTCCATTCAGGTATGGGTAATGGTTGTCACATCCCCTTAGAATTTTTTCTCTCAGCTTTAACTTGCTGACAAACCAAGCATCGAGAGACATATTCAGGAACATCTCTTTTCATGCCATCCCACCAGAAGTACTCTTTCAGATCCCTATACATCTTCATGATTCCCGGATGAATATATAATGATGAACTATGAGCCTTATCCAGCAGCTCCTTATTTAATTCTGGAATGGGAGGAACACAAACCCAATTCCTGAACATTATTATCCCATCACAATCAATGTTGAATTCAGGAACTTTTCTCACCTTCTTTTGTAACTCCACATCTTCTTTATATGCCTCTTTAATCTTCACATGTATAGATGGTTGAACATTTATTTGATAAAGATACAATTTTCCTCCTTCCATTATAATTCCAAGATCCATCCTTTGTAAATCCATAAATATTGGATCTTTTGTGATCCTCATCATGGATAAACTGGCATGGTCTTATCAATTTAATGCATCTTCCACCTTTTTTGCTTTCCTAGGGTGGTAATGGATTGAGCAATCGTAATCCTTTATCAGCTCCAACCATCTTCTTTGGCGCATATTCTGCTCCTTTTGTGTGAAAATATACTCTAAACTTTTATGATCAGTATAAATATCACACCTTTCACCATAAAGGTAATTCCTCCAAATCTTCAATGCAAAGATTACCGCAGCTAACTCCAAATCATGAGTTGGGTAATTTTGATCATGGATTTTCAATTGTCGTGAGGCATAAGCTATCACCATATCATTTTACATTAGAACACACCCCAATCCCTTCTTGGATGCATCACTATAGATTACAAACCATTCTCCCCTATAAGGCAGTGTGATCACAGGTGCACTGGATAACCTTCTTTTCAACTCCTTGAAATTCTCTTCACATTCCTCCGTCCAAACAAACTTAACTCCTTTCTGAGTCAACCTAGTGAATGGATTAGATAATCGTGAAAAATCATTCAAAAAACGTCGATAATATCCAGCAGAACCAAGAAAACTTCAGATTTTAGTTACTGTTGTTTGTCTCGACCATCTTTCAATAACCTCTATTTTTGCTGGATCCACAAATATCCCCTCTTTTGAGATTATGTGACCCAAAAATGAAACCTTTTGAATCCAAAATTCACACTTGGTAAATTTTTCATAAATCTTCTCCTTTCTCAGGGTCTTCAATATAATTCTCAAGTGATCTTCATGTTCTTCCTTTCTCTTTGAATATACCAGAATATCGTCTATAAATACTACCAAAAACTAATCAAGATAGTCTCTAAAGACTCTGTTCATCAGATCCATGAAGATAACAGGGGCATTAGTAAGACCAAACAGCATCACTATAAATTCATAGTGTCTATACCTTGTACGGAAAGCCGTCTTTGGTATATCCTCCCTTTTGACCCTTAATTGATGATACCCTGAATGAAGATCAATCTTGGAAAAGTATTGAGATCCTTGTAGTTGCTCAAATAATTCATCAATGAGCAGGATAGGATATTCGTTCTTGATAGTGATCTTGTTAAGTTCTCGATAATCAATGTAGAGTCTCATTGATCCATCTTTCTTCTTAACAAGCAGAACATGTGCTCCCCAAGGTGACGCACTAGGGCTTATGAATCCCTTATCAAGATTCTCTTAGAGTTGCTTCTTCAATTCCTGCAACTCAATTGGGGCCATTCTATAAGGTGTCTTTGAAATAAGCAAAGCACCCGGTACGAGTTCTATTGAAAACTCAACTTCAAGATTTGGAGGAAGACCTGGAAATTCCTCTGGAAAGACATCATCAAACTCCCGTACAACGGGCATATTCCTAATCATGAGTTTCTCACCAACCATTTGAAATAAATAACCTTCTTTTAGTCGAATCAAGACCCATAAGATGGAAGAAATTTGCACTGGAAGGTTATGTTCATCCTTGCATCGATGGACGATCATAGATTGATCTGGAATATGAAATGTGACTTCCCTTCTTTGGCAATTGATTTGAGCTCCATATAGATAAATCCAATCCATGCCAATAGTGACATCAAATTCCACTATAGGGAGGATCACAAGATTTGCAGGAAGCACTTTCCCACAAACATCAATCGGAGAAGAATTATAAAATTCTGATGCAACTGTTGTGCCATTAGGGGTTGTCACAACTAACTCAACATCTAATTGTTGAGTTAATATGGTGATACCCTTAGAAAATTCTTCAGAAATAAAGGAGTGGGTGGATCCAGAATCAAATAAAACATTTTCTACTTTTAGAGTGGATGGTAAGTGTACCTTTCACCACATCGTTATCGTACTCTACATCGCTGATAGAAATTGCATGCGACTTTCCTTTATCTTTAGCCTTAAGAGTTTGTTGAAGTCGACCATCATCATCAAACCTTGGATTTGGGCATTGATTGGAATAATGCCCCATCTCGTTTCACTTGAATCATTGAAGTGTAGTAGGTTCATTATGTGTGTCCCTTCCTTTTTTTGCATCATTAGACATCTTCTTCCCATCATTTTGGCATTCAAATGCCCGATGACATTCCTTTCCACATTTGAAACATTTACTTGTACCTTTAAGACAACTACCTCCATGTTTCTTTCCACACTTTGAGCATAATGGAAAGCTCATCTTCTTTTCAGTGTGCTCTTTAGATTTTCCTTTGAATTCCATTTTCCTCTTCTTATCAAACCCATATGACTGATGGGTTACTCCAATCTCTATCTCGACATTGAGAGCAAATCGAACGATTTCATCGTAGAAATTGAAGTCCCTTATGTCTAATGCCCTTCGAAGACTTGGTTTTAAGCCACTAAAGAATCGATCGATCTTACTCTCAGGTTGGATAATAATAACATAAGCGTACCTTGTAAGTCTTGTAAAATTTGCTTCATAGGTACCCACAGATTCAGCATCCTTTTTCTTCAGTTCAAGAAACTCTTTCTCCATCATTGTTCGGAGAATACGAGGGAAGTAATTTTTGAAAAATAAGTTCTTGAACTCGTCCCATTCCATGGACTCAATTTCATCCCTTTGCCTCGTATTCTTAATAAGATTCCACCATTGATCAGAATCTCCTTCCAAACGATACACTGCTAGGATGAATTTATAATGTTCAGAACATTTAAGAACTGAAAATATCTTTTCAGTAGTACTAATCCATTGTTCATCAACTAATGGATTAGTAGACCCGCTGAAAGTAGGTGGACGCTGCCTCATGAAGGATTTAACAAAAATTTTCTCCTTCCTTTGCTCGTTTGGAAGTCCTGCATGATTCATAGATTGAGAAATTTGTGTGAGCATGGCTACAAGATTTTGCATTCCAACTCCCATAATGTTTGGTTGCTCAGGGGGACAATCATTTCATTTCCCGTCGCATTCTGCATTAACACGGTTCCTTACGGTTCCAGCCATTGATTAAAACCAAGATGAATAGTGTAAGCAACACTAATTATAATAGGAAAACCACATAATCAAGAATAAAATTTCACACTTAAGGACTTATACTAGGTTATTCATTGTCATTTCTAAAATACTAAGATTGTGTTCTATGCTTAGATTTTTCCTTATGGTTCTTACTAAGGCTTTTACATTCTAGTTTCCAAAGGTTGACTATACCTTTCCTCTTATACCAACTATAACGACCCATACTTTACATACATTGTTAATGCATCAAAATTGAAGCATACTTATTAAAACATATAACAAAGCCATGAAAGGATCATATACGTATAGTGTCTTTAGAAACTGGGAAACATAAACAACTGGTTCATAAAGAGTCAACACTGTCTCCCATTTATTTCATCATATCTATAGTCCCTTTTGGAATATATTACTTAATAACCTTCTCCCTGACCTGGGGAAAGAAAACATACAAAAGGGTGAGCTTGAATGCTCAGTATGGGTAAACAAAAAAATATCAATCACATCATATTCATAAGAACATAACATTTTGGAAATCTTACCCTGTAAAAGAGATCATAATTTCATAACATGGGATAAATCATGGTAGTGAAATGTAATCACAATAATCGTAACATAAAACATGAAACATTGTGGAATACATACATAATCATAGATAATCATTTCTTATTAGACAAGACTCATTGCCAAGACTATCTTAGTGGACAAAGTCCATTTCTGAACCGAGTTCACTCCTCGTTTCATTCCTGTTTCACTGAAACCGTATAACCTGCCATTCCAGCCATGTATATCTCATGAGATATAAAATCTTTACCCAATGCATTGGAGGGAGATATAGGTCCCACCCATCTCAAAATGATACCATTATTATGTGTACCACAAAATCATAAACCATACATCATAGCAAAACCCATGTAATAAACAAATGGGAATGTTAAACATCGTGACATCATAAAACAACTCATATAAGATAAATGAATTCATAAAAATAATTCCATCACAACATAATCATATAAATGTAATAATAGGGATAGAAACCTAACCCTTTTTTTATCTTAGATGGAAAATAATTTTGATAAAACACTTGAACTCCATTCTTGAGGAAAATAACCTTTCTACCTCATAAACATTTTTCCTTTTTTTTAACATGTCATACAATTTTAAACTAAAAGAAGTTGATTAAAAATAAACATGAAAAATTTTAAAGTAATCTTCTTTGAAATAATGTTTTAAAAATCCATTCTTGCTGTATAAGTTAAAAAAACATTCTTCATACTTTTGTCGGAAAAGTCAAAAAGTACCTCGTACGAAAAACGACAAAAGATTCCTTTCATATATTTTACTAAAAACTCACCGAAGGGTAAAATTGGATTTAAAAAATTATATGTGGATGGAAATAATATTACATATTGAGGAAACATGGATGTGGATGATAATATACATCCCAGAAAATTCCAAATTACAATCAATCTGGGATAAAAATGAGATTGTGATATTTCCCTTACCTTAGGTCTGATTTCCTTCATAAGTGTCTGAACCTCCTCTATAATGATTTAAATAATTATATTGACTTATTAAAGAATCATAATTATTGTTATGATATCATATATGGTCATATTATTATCTTCTTAGTAGTAATATTTCATTGCTACTTTTTATTCGGGTGTTTATAACTTTTTGTTCTTATGCGTGTTTTTTCGAATAAATTCTTATTATTCTATTTAGGTTATAGATAAATCATTTCCAAAATGATATTAATGTACTATATATCATATTTATTCATTCAATTCATTTATATAATCATTATGAAATGAAGATCATGTAGAACGAATCGCATCACATCGTGGGGACGGTATTCCGTACGTACTTACGAGCGATGATATCGTTCCCATGATCGTGGAATTGTACTGGAGTGTATGTATTCTATTTCAGAATCAATATAAATTTACAATAATCGTATATAGTAATTATGTACACCATTATACCCATAAAAGTAAGGTGGTGGGGGAAAATATATTACATCACAGCGTGGAGACGGTATTCCGTACGTACGCACGGGCGATGATTTCATTTTCCGTAGGATGGATAGATGGTGAAATAGGGTTTATTCATACTTATAATAAAATATAAGTATATGAGTGATACTGATGGTGTTAATTCATAATGAAACAACTAAAGAAGAAGAATTTGAAGAAGAAAGAATTTGGAAAGGATTGGTAATGGATATTACCTCTTTTTTGACGCGCCTCTTCTTAACCTCCTCTTAGGGCACTATGGTTGGTCTTTGAAGAAAACCAGAACCTCTAGGATGATTCTAGAGAAGTTTAGAGGAGAAATTGGTAGAGGTTGGCCGAGATTGAAGGCTCAAATTGGTGTGATGAGGAGATGGAGGAGGTGCACTTTTATAAGGGAGGAGAGGGGCACCTTTGAAAATATAAGAAATATTAGTTTATATTGAATCCCAAACCCACTTAAAAACTTCCAAAATGACTAATATCCGAAGATTAGATTATATAGGGTTTTAATATCATCAACCAATAAAATTTAGACATGTTAGGAATTTATTTTAAACACTATCAACTTGATTTATCCTTATTTATCATTTTAATTTTATTTGTGGTAATAATATTGTTAATTTTAAATTATTATAAATAATTACAAATGTGTTGTGAATTTTCCATAATTTGACACTTTATGATATTTTAGACCATATAAATTTTAATATATAATTTTTAAATATTTTTGAGATTTTTAATCAATTTTATAATATGTTATTTTTATAAAATAACAATAGTGTCAATTTTGACACTATTAATTTATTTGAATTTAAATAAAATATATAAAGAAGATATGTTCGAACTAAAAGCTTTAATAGATTCATAAATGGTCATATGTATCTATAAAATTAGTGTATCACATTAAATAGTTCATATAATATTTATTTTAATATTTTAAAACAATTTATTTGATATTTTAATTAATAATATATTTTCAACATCACTATTGTGTCATAATTAATGATAATTATTTAAACCCTAGAAATACAAAATAAATTCTTATGATGTAGATAATTGTATTATATTTCTATATACTATTAATGTTCTATGTTTCATTAATTTTATAACCAATTTAAAAATATTATACATTTAATATTTAAGAAAGTGACATGTTGTCACATTCTTTGGTTTTAATAATAATTAAATTATTTTCATGGAAAAAAGTCTATTAAATGAATCTAATCCGACCCTTAGGTGATATGGGTCAACTTTGAGTCATCCAATAGGATTTTGGTAGGTGTTAGGGTAATTTTATAATCTTATATTTACCCTTAATTACCCGATTTACCTTTAACTATGGTAAATAAAATTTACCGTAGTTACTATTCATAATGCCCAAAAATAAAAAGTAGCCTATTAACATAATTTGGACCCAACGATTCTGAATATGGAATCCATTTTTCAAAATTCAAAACATATAATTTGCAGTAATTAATTTAAAATAAATCCCATTGTTAAGAAAACAGGTTCTAGAAGTTAAAACATTGCCAAAGATTGAAATGTTTTTACCTATGCATTCAATGTGAAATTAATGGTAATGACATACATTATATTATATGGTAAAAATATATTCTATATATACTTTAAAACCATTCAATATTATAATTTAACCATATAAACTATCTCAATGAAAAAAGTTGTTTTTAATTAAAAATTTGCGTATTTTTACTATTCATAAAAATATAAAAGTTATCAGAAAAATATCAAAAATTTATCCAAAGTAAATTTTTATACCCTGATTCAAAAGAAGAATTTTATTTTGTCAAATTAAACTTATAAACATGTTGAAAACTATATTTAATGTGGGTGCCCCATCAAAAGGCAGCAAAACTGCATTTTTGAAAAATACTTCTTTTATCCAAAAAAAATTGATTTTGCTTTTATACCTTATTCTAGAAAATGTATAAGTTTAATTAAAATGTTATAAAATTCAAAAATCAGATAATAATATTCATAACGGTTAGTTTTAATAATATTTTAATAGCATACCGTTGTTTAGTGGAACTCGGTATTGCGTACGACACAAGCTATCGAGGAAGGCTGCGATTGCGTGTAAAGAAAGCCAAGAAAGTGTTGTGTGTAGTGAAATATTTCTTTGATGATTTATATAACATAAAAACAAAATATTTCTCATAAAAGTCTCTTGTGTTACAATTGGATTGATTAATTCCCATGGTTATTCTTCTATGATTAAGATAATGATGTCGAGGATATATTTTTGTAGAGCTTTGTTAAGAAAAAGTGGCTTGATAGTTGTGAGGTAGTGGGAGGATAGGAGGCCTTTTTAGAGTGGAAGTGGAGTGACACTCTTGTAAATATTTCAAAAGGGAATTTCATCGACATTTTTCCAATGGAATTTGGATCCAATAATGATAAATATTATATAAAATTAATTAGAGTGTCTAAATATGTACAGATAATGGATTTTATACACGTTTCTAGGTCATTTAGGTCTTTACGATAAACGATTACTCATTAGTGAAGCTTAATTTTACCTTAATCGATGTAATTAATTTTAATTAAATTTACTAATATAGTTGGTCAAAAAATAATTTGATATTATTATAAATTATAAATTATTATGATTCCATATATGGAATCCGTTTTTCCCAAATTTCAATCAAATAATTTGAAAAATATAATTTTAATTTAATCTCGTAATCGGGTCGACAATGTGGGGTTTTAAAGTAAAAATGTTCAAAAATGTTCTGATGTTTTTATATTCAATTTCAAAGTGAAATTAGTTAAAATGGAGTAAATTTTCATTATTGATCAAAATATTATTTAATTAAACTTTTCACCCAATTTAAAATGTA
The DNA here is from genome assembly GCA_963277665.1 of Viscum album. Taxonomy (NCBI): domain Eukaryota; kingdom Viridiplantae; phylum Streptophyta; class Magnoliopsida; order Santalales; family Viscaceae; genus Viscum; species Viscum album. The sequence continues at coordinate 784,847,311 of OY728128.1, read as the reverse complement.
ATTTATCATTATAAATAAATTATATGAAAAAGCATTTTTGAACTAAAATTCAGTATTTTCTCAAATTCATTAAAAAACTAAACATCATTGAAAAATATGAAATATTTACCCTAACATAATTATTATGTTATTACCAAATAGCTGAAGTGTCAAATAAATTATTTATAATGGGTTATCCAATAAAAGGCGGTAAAAATGCCTAAATAAAAATATAGGTTTTTAGGGAAAGAATTAAGATTGTACTTATCTTATGTATATAAAGTATATTCCATGAATAGAGAAAATATTTGATTGAATATAAAAAATATATATTATATTAATATCACTCCGTAATTTTTAATAATTTAATTAATTAGGTTAGAATAACTTTGTGACCATTAAATTAATAATATTTCCTTTTATATTCAATCAGTTTTTATATTAATTTTTAATTAATTTGTAACTTATGTATTAATATTATATTTGAGTAAAAGATATATTTTCATTAATTAGTTAATACATATATTAACAAGTAATTTAACATCTAGGTTGTGTCTTATTATATTAAATAATAATAATTTAGAAATATATTATTGTTCAGTAAAACTCGATATTACGTTTTACACAAGCCATCGAGGAAAGTATCAATTACATTTAACATAAGATAACATCAATTTTGTAAGTAAAAGAGATAAAATATATGCTTCTTTGTAGTACATGGTTAACTTGGTTTTTCATATAACACAATCCAAACAAAGTGGTTTAATATAAAATAACTTATTTTTAGTGTTGCGTGAAATGAAAACTATCAAAAAGATTAAATTAATTTGAAAAAAAATGATTCAAAAAATAATGGGGTGTTACTCTACACCCCCTGAAAAAATGATTTTCACCATCTAAATTGTCCTAGGTTATTAGTGGTTCAATACATGAAAGTTACTTTCAAATAAACCCACATCGTAAAAATAATCACTAAAACTGCCTTGAAAAAAGAAAGTTAGAACCATAATGGTCAACCAGATTAACACATAGTAGGGTTTCCATGTAGGAGAACATAAGTGGAATGTGAAAACAAGACATATAATAGAAGTATAATAATCAAGGTCTAGAGGATATTGATAGAGAACTTGGTTTGAATAAAGAAAATAATCACAATGCCATAAATTTGTGATTATCTGAGGGACTATATGATTCATTGGAAACAAATGTATTAGGATAACCATTTTGGGTTTAAGATACCTTCCTAAGAGTTGAATAATTCTCATGTTTATTTATAATTACTTGATTTTATTTCATTTCATAAGTAAAATATCACCATTTGGTCATGTCTTGACCAATTTCCACTTCACGTATTTTTCCAAAAATGAAGATGATTTTTTTCATTCATGAAGAACTAATAAATAATAAGATCCTTGATAAGTTATCCCTTCTATCTTCAGTTACCATGAACATAAAGCTTTTATATTAGGTTTTCCAATATGAAAAAAATCCCCAAATGGTGAGGTAACACTTTAATCTTTCTAAATTAATCCGAAGTTCTACTTAAAATTTCCATAAATGGTTGGCCGTACAACCCTTCTGAAATATGAAAATTCAAATATTTGGATATAATTACACAAAATAATATTAACATTGATCCCCAATATATCAAAAAAAATTCTTAGTTGTCACATTCCAAATATGAGAATACCCTGACCGTCTATTCCCTTGAAACACGGTAATAACCCGAATTACCATAAATCTATATAGATAACATGAATACTTCATTCTTAGAATGATTACTAGATAAATTATTTAAATAAATGATGTTTTAAACTTCATCCTTGATCACATAGACTACTTTTTCAATAATTTGTTCCAAGGTAATCCACATTTCCCAATTTAAAAATTCATATCCAACATATCTTTATCCAAAGATCATTATCTCAACATCATGAATTAATTAAGGGTTACCTACCATTAATCAAAATATCACCTTTCAATGAAATAACTATTCAATATATAATTTTTAATCTTTAATGAAAAATTAGTCTTAAAATACTTATATATTTTGTGATTTATATAACATAATCCTTGAATCCAATTTATAAATAATTTATTCCTCCAACTTTATTCTTAAACAATTTCTCAGACTTCATTAACTTATTCTTTAATACCTCTTCCATAGAATATTAAATATGAATCATTTCATAATATTCCTCAACCTCAATCTAACCATGCTTCTTGATTTTACTATAAAAAATATCTGAATAACACCACATTCCTTTCACATATTGTTTTTTGTCTCTTTATCTTTCGAAGTATAACCAATAACAATACCAACTTCCAAATTCTCATTATGAGATTTATACATGGGAATTTAAGTTTCATAATTCCCATACTTTTCACATTTAAAACATTAAATGCTAACCATGTTTCTTCAAGTTATCACCATTGACTACAACTAGAATGCACAGGGTGAGAAAGGCATATCATAGAATATAACCTCATAATCATGAAAAATTACTTATAGGATGTCTAAATAATGAAACCTAATTTTTAATTAATGACACCATAGGTTTATCCTATGTTATCAGTATTCATATTCTATTTACATACTTCATCAATGTTCATGAAGTGTTTGTGAATTTCCAAATCATATTCCTCATGGGGGTAAAACTAGGTGTGTAGCAAGGCCCATTTTCATGTACCAGAATACCCCGAGTCAGGACCATGACATATTTTCAGAGTTGTTACCCCTAGGTAAAATTATTCTAGATCCATATCCACTTGTATTATATAGAAAATGAAATATTTCATGTGAACACTTACTCTACCTTTACCAAAATTCAAATTCATTTTCCTTAATGTTAACTCATCCTTATACTTATCCTTAGAGACGTCCCTTGAAATATCCTTAGAAATATAGCTAAGGATCTTGAGAATGTTTTATCATAATAGTTACTAAAGTTTAACAAAACTATAGCTCTGATACCAACTATAAAGACTCATTCTTTTTATAAATATACATTTCATAGCTTCGGCAGAATACTTAAAATATTATAAAAATAGACACCCAATGACCATTCTAGTTGTGTGACTTTTGAAACATGGAAACATAATCACGAATACATGAGTGAACTGTATTATCTCCCACTAGGTTCTTCATGACTATCATCCTTCTAAGAAAAATCATACATATTACGTATCTTTATAACCTTGGTAAGGAAACATAAAAAGAGGGGAGCTCAGTGCTTAGTAAAGGTGAACCAGGGAGGAATGTAATCATAAACATGATCATAGTATTATGAGAATGTGATCATTACATTATAAGATCATAACATGCATATAAAATATTATAACCATGAATCATGGAATAAATCTTAGCAGTTCATTTGATGTGATTCATAATGAAATAAGTAATATAACCCATGAATGAATAACATAGGTATAAAACATGTAAATGTGGCCTACATATAAACATAGAGAATCCAATGTCAAGGCTACCTACCAAGACCTTCATAGAATGTTTTTCTAGGGATATGACCCATGTACCTACTTCTAGATTAGGATAAAACCCATGTACCCTCTTATTTTTAGGATTAGGCTACAAACTGTGAACCATCTTACTTTCAGGATTGGGATATAGCCATTGCACCTACTTATTTATAGGTTTGGGATTAAACCCATACACCTTCTAATTATTATGATTGTGATATAACCTATATACCTTTTTGTTATCAGGATTGGCCAATAACCCATGCACCTTTATGTTTTTGGGTTTGGGATACAACCCATGCACCCTTTGATCTCATATTATCACGACCCACCCCCCTAGGGCCCATACCGTGACATCCCCAATCCCACCTTCCATAGGCTAGGGGCTGGCAACTAGAACTGAATTGAAATATCCCAAAAGGGGATGATATTTTCCATTAAACTTATATACACTCACATAACACAAACCTTGTAAATTTAACACACAAAGTAAACCAAAACTGTCACAAGACAACTAATGATAGTATATTACAACTAAAAAGTATAAGGGGTCAGAATACAAACCCAAACCCATAAGTAAAAGAACAACTGCCAATGTCTGTCTTCTCATGGCCTACCTGGAGGGTATGTGGAGGATAGCTGTCGGTATTTGTAGAAGTACATCCCTTCCTTACCATCTCACGGAGTACCACCTAGGTCCAATCCACCAAGGTCTCCATAAATGTGTCAATATACTAGAGGGTATATGGAGGATAGTTGTCAGTATATGTAGAAGTACCTCCCATATGTCTCATCTCACTGAGCACCACCTGCACCAAGTCCAATAAGGTCTCTATTGAAGCGTTGATCTCCTGTACGGGTCACAACACTTGCGGGTAAAGCCCGTGTAGGGGTGAGTAACACAATACTCAGTGGGAACCCTAAAACACAATGGAAATACCAAAATATAAGACCACACAACAAGAACACAACGAAAAGACAGATCACACTAGTTATAACTCAAAATATGGGAAATCAAGACAATCTGTCATAACACTGAACACCTTGGACTATTGAGGTACTCATCCCTGATTAGTACCACGGTTCTACTGGGTCATACAGATATAATACCCACCATGGGTCTGCTGGGTCACATAGAGTTTCTCCCCACATAGGCCATCATAGTTGGTCCACACAGGGCCTCTTATAGCTGGTCTACACAGGGCCGCTTATAGTTGGTCCACACAGGGCCGCTTGTAGCTGGTTCACATAGAGCCTCCTGTAGCTGGTTCACATAGAGCCACTTTTAGCCCATCCACATTGGGATACATATCATCTAGGCTTGAAAGGACACTTAGAAATTATTTTCAGTTGTCTTCAAGTCTCATCCAGTCATAGGATTCTAGCACGTACCGCACTTGATTCTCTGAGAATCCATTATTCAAGCCATTAGTCATATCTCAACTTACATGAAAGACTTCTTATATAATTCCAAATAAACCATCTCAATGCAAGGGTCCCAATTTCATAGATGGCATGTAAATCGGGCACCCAGTCTGAAAGATATCAGTGTATTAGTAAACAAGGGACGGTTGCATCCGGGCCCGATGCGACCTAGATCGACCGACCCGACCTGACCCATTTGAGTATGGGATGGCATGGTCTAGTCTGACCGCTAGCCTATGCCCATTGGGCCTTACTGTACATGGCCTAGTTTGGCTGTGAGTCCCGCCCTCCGAGTCGCCCAGCGATCGGGTTCCGTACGGCCCAACTCGCAATTGGCGGGCTAGTTCTTTCCCAGCTTGAGCCTCATAGTGGCCATGTTTTCCCTGTTGGCCCAACACATTTTGGTGGGCCGACTCTTATCCATCTATTCCCGCCCAGTGCCTTGGTTCGCTCCACTGTCTTGACCGACATGGTGGTCCAGTTCTTCTTCTACTTGGATATTGTGCTGGCATCTGGTTTGAGTGGCCACATGGTAGGATGAGGCTGGACACCTCCCCATAACACATGGTCTAGCAAGGACCGCAAGCCAGCTGCGCGCGACGACCCACGTCCATGAGCTACTCCTCTGATGTGATGTCACAGTGCTAAACCACTATAGTCTTCGCCGCCTCAGCATGCCGCCTCTTGCCTATGGCCACCGCCACGGGCCACTTCATAGGCCACCATTGCTGGTCGTCGGTGCCAGCGTGCCAGCAATATGTTCCTCAGACCACCAGGTATCCTCCGGTTGTCCGATTTTCAAACCATCTATGCCCTCTAACTTCTTGAGTCACTGCCATCCCTACTATTGACTCGAGGTCACATTTCCATCAATTCAGGGGTACGATCATGAGGAAAAAACAAATACCCACTAGTGAAGGATTTGGGGCCTTGTTTGTATCGGAGTGATTCTTCCATATTAGAGTTATGAAACAATGGATAGGGAGATTTTGTTTCTAACATAGATTATCCCGATCCAAAACCCCAACATCAAACCCACCTGTAATGACGATGGATCTTCAGGCCACCTATTCGTGGGTTGGCCCATGTCCATTTCTCAAAACCAAGAATGGGGAACAAAATAAATTCACTTAGAATTAAACCCATACATAGGAAAAGAGATTACTCAAAGATTTTTGTTCATCGTCTTCTATCAATCTGTGACCCCAAATCCACTCTACAAGGGTGTCAAAATCATCATCAAATTCACTGTTGGAGAGGTTTTCCTTCATCATTCATCATCACCACTCACCAACGCCTCAGAGTAATTCCAAGATTGTCCCAACAATCCTATATTGCTTGTAAAGATTTTAATTGATGAAACATGAATTAGTTTTTCTATTACGCTACATTGCAGCATCATTACGCTGACTCGTTATCGAGGTTCATTAACAAGATTTATTGCCGCCCAATCACAGAACCACAACACTAATGTTCCACTGATCAGATATGAAGAAAACAATTAAAACAACATTTTATGTAATTTTATTTTTATTCTGAAAAGTCCAAAAAATAACTTTTACCCTCAACCTGCACCACTTGAGGTTATATCATTCTTAAGGAGAGAATCTCATTTCAATCTCAATGGTGGTATCATATTTTTAATCCGAGTTACTGTTTATGAGTTATGAGGATTTGAAAATAAAATAAATTTTATTTAAATTATTTAGTTTATAGTAACGTCCCAAAAACCAACTTTCACAGCTAGCCCATGATGGCCGATGTTTGGGTTTTCCTAAGGGAATCATACACCAGTGAACTCAACGAGACTCTTGAATTTCAAATCCATGTTACCATTAACGAGTTATAAGTATTTGAAAAAAAAATTAATTATTTTATTCACGACCAAAAACTACTTTCGACTGCTGACCCACACTGATGAATGTTAGGTTGTATCTAAGGAATGAATCTTCTCATATCTCAATGGTGGACATAGATTTTCAATTTGAGTAAACATTTATGAGTTATAAGGTGTTGAAAATAATATAATATATTTAATTATTTTATTTATGGACAAAAACTATTTTCCACTGTTGACCCGCACCGGCCAATGTTATTCTTTGCCTAAGAAAATCATGCCACCATGAGCTCAACTATGGTCTTAAAATTTCAATCCGAGTCACCATTCATCAGTTATAAATATTTTAAAAATAAATTAATTTTATTTAATTATTTTTTTACGGTTATGTTATTTTCATATTTTCTCAACTGAGGCCCGCACCGACTAAATTTAATTCGTTCCTAAGGTAAACCCACCATCCTGAATGTAACAGTAACCTCATATTTCTAATCTAGGAACACATTTAATAGTTATTTCAGTTTTTCCATAAAACCTGTCATGTGCGCTATTTAAAACTTAACATTTTTTTATGGATCATTTTGGGAACTCTAGGACTATGAATCGAACGCCGTCTCAACACCTAGTCTTGAAATAATCATGCTTAAATTTCAAAAAAAATCATCGAATTATGGGATATTAAATTACTCCCTTTTTTATGAATTTACATCCTTATAATCCAAAACAAGGGGTAATCAAAAAAATGGGGGTACCGAGGATGAATCTAAGCCTCTTGCTCCCATGTTATCTCCTGGAGATTCCTGTGCTACCAACAAAAAAGCACTAGGGGAATAGACCATCCATGAAGGATACTTTTATTTCAATCCACTCCCCCATCGAGTACTCTGTGAATATTTCCCCTTCGTCAATCACCAAATCACTGTGGTCGATGACATGAGAAGGGTAATGCATGTATCTCTTTAGCTGGGATACATGGAAAATGTCATGAACTCTCACTAACTGTAGTTGTAGAGCCAAGTGGTACGCCACCTCTCCCACTCTACATAATATCAGGAAAGGTCTGATGAACCTTATAAATAACTTACCACCCAACCCAAATCTTCACATTCCTTATCGAGGAGAGGCCTATAAGAATATGTGACCCCTATTTGAAATCCAAGGGTCTCTATCATCTATCATCATAGGACTTCTATCAGATCTATGTAGTCTTCATCAGCTATCGGATGACCTGCACCTTCTTAGTGGTAGCCTGTATCATCTCTGGACCCATGAGTGCTGACTCCCCTAGGTCTGTCCAGCATAACGGTGACCTGCATGGTCATCTGTATAGTGTCTCGAATGGTTCCATAACGATGGTGGAGTTTTAGTTGTTGTTTTTCGCAAAATCCAACTATGGTAGGTGGTCCTCCCACCTAAGACCAAAATCAAAAAATGAAAACACAAAGCATGACTTCCATGGTCTGTCTGGTCTACTCCATCAGTCCATCCTTATATGGTTAAAAGGCCATGATTAAGCACAACTGAGTCCCAAATGCCTCATATAACCCCTTATACAACTGAGATGTAAAGAGTGCATCATAATTTGAGACTATTGTAGATGGGAATCCATGGTTTCAAATTATATCTTCTATGTAGAGGCATCCCAATATCTTTACTGAACCCTGATCTCGAATGGTTAGGATGTGGGTCGACTTGGTGAGTTTGTCTACGATCAACCATATGGTATTGTGCCCCCTGTACATACATGGTAATCCTGTCATTAAGTCTACTGATATCCCATCCTACTTCCACTCTGGTACCTTGAAGGTTTGTGTCAAACCTATTGGAACCTAGTTCTTAGCCTTCACTTGCTGAAAATTAAGGAATCTATAGACAAACTCAACCATTGCCTTCATCATCCCTAACAACCAGTTCTGATGTTGGAGGTACTGGTACATTTATCCACACTTGGATGTACCACCAAAAGAGATCTTAGAAACTCCCTCAATACTTCCTCCAATAAATACACTAGTACAATGTTGCATCCTATGAAAAGTATGTCATGCTCCTCGCCATTTGAATTTTTATTAGGGGCATGCCCTGTGGACATCTGGGCATGTGTAGTCATGAAACTAGAATCTCCGAGTTGCACCTCTCTGAGTCTCTATAAGAGTGGTGGGGATACTACCATTAACTGAAGAAAAGATGCCTCATCTCTATAAACAAAGGTTATCTGAAGCAATGGAAATTTTTCTATGGCCTCTTTATGTAGTTGTGGACTTGATCTCATGCTAAAATAATCTGACACCACATTCCCCTTCTCAGGAGTACAAACTATCTCGAAGTCATAGTCCTGGAGGAACATGGGCCAACATATCTAACGTAGATTTGGACTTGTTTTGAGAAAATATAAACATGAGGATCTTGTGGTTAGAGTAGACAATGAATCATTCACCTATAAGGTAGTGTCACCACATATTTAGTGAAAATACTACCATTGAGGACTCAAGGTTATGAGTCACATAGTTCTTCTAATGTTGTCTAATCTATCTTGAGCCATAAGAAATCACGGATTTCCCCTGAATCAGAACACAAACAAGCCCAGTTCTTGATGCTTCAAAGTACAATACGTAGTAAAAACCCTCTTCAGGAAACCTGAGATATGAGAACTCTCCAAGCTCTACCTTAGCTATTGTAAGCTCTGCTGGCATCCTTTTGTCAACAAGAAGTGTTTTCTCTTCTTTATCAACACTGCCATGAATGATGCCACTCTGGAGAAGCCAGGTAAAATCCTTCAATAATACCCAACCAACCCAAGGAAACATCGCACCATAGTAACTCTATTGGGAGGTTCCCAAGAAATCACCACCTTGATCTTTCGGGATCCACTGCAACTCCATCCTCTGATATGAAATGTCATAGAAAGTAGAATTTTCATATCTAGAACTCACCCTTCAAGAGATTTCAATAAATCTGGTGCTCTCATATTGTGTCCAGAACCATCCTTTGGTGTATCATGTGCTCCTCCTTGGACTCTAAAGACACTAAAATGTCATCAATGAAGACCAATACAAACCGGTATAGTTACGGGTTGAAGATCCTATTCATGAGTCCCATGAACATTGCTGGGGATTCGTCATTCCAAACAGCATCAATAAGTACTCATAGTGGTTGTAGAGACATTTGAATGTAATCATTGAGATGTCCTCATATCTCACTCAAACCTTGTGATAGATCGATATGAGGTCTATCTTTGATAACCATCTCTCTCCCGTCAGCTGATCGAAGAGGGCATCAATCCTCAGTAGAGGAAACATGTTCTTCTCAGTCACATGGTTTAGTCACCAGAAGTCAAGGCTCTGTATGCCTTATTGGAAAGAAACACTAGGGATTTCAATGGAAAAACATTGGGCCTTATGAACCCCTTCATCTATAAGTCCTCCTACTATTCCCTCAACTCCCAAAGCTCTGTGGGAGTCATCTGATATTCAGGTGTAGATATCGGTGTCATCTAGGGGTAAAAATCAATGCATAAATATACCTCTCTATGAGGAGGTAGTGTTGGAAAATCCTACGGAAAGACGTCCTCATAATCATCCAAGGGTCCCAACACAATATATAGAGAATAAATCATACACTTGGTCTAAAAGAGATTGGAAGTTATGTAAACAATTGCCAGGTGTGTTTGGGCCTGGTCCGATGTGGTCGGGCCGACCCGATCAACCCGGTCTGGGGACCCGCTTGACCCAACACGGTTCGGCCGAACCGAGCCAAACTAGTTGGGTATGATCCGGATCCATCTAGTCTGATTGCTGGACTCGGCCCATTGGGCTTTGCTATAGTCAGCCTAGTTTGGCAATGATTCTAGCCCGTCGGGTCGCCCAGCAACCCGGTTTCATCCTGCCCGACCCATAACTAGTGGGAAGGTAGTTCTGCAGCCCGGGCCACCTAGCGGCCTAATTCACACCCCCATCCTGGCCCACATGGTGTTTCAGTTCTCCCCCTACGTGTATGATGGACTGGCGTCTGGTTTAAGAGGCCACCCGACTGGTTGTGGTCGGCCAACTCCCCTCCACATGTGGTCTTGCAGGGACCACATGCCAGTTGCAGATCGCGGAGGGCATTTGTGGGCCACTCCTCCAATGCAGCACCCAAGCATTGCCACCACGCCAAACCAATGTGACCAGCATGGGCCACAACCCCCACTGTGGGCCCCCGTCACTCGCGCCGACATGCCGACTGTAATGACCCGAGTTTTGAACCAGGTTAAAAAGTGGGGGAAATTGAACTTTTTAAATTGCTGAGCGTGTCAAATTTAAGACCAGGATTCAGAACCAAAGACGTATAGTTCTTAAGAGACAACATAAGGTTCACGGTTGGTGCATGGTTTCCCAAACCGTGCGGTCCAAACCATGCGGCTTAATATAGGTAGGAATATGAGTCTGCACGGCCGACACATGGTTTCCCAAACCATGCGGCCAGCCCGTGCGTGGTGCCCTAGGTGTCTAGTGGGGTGCCTTACGGTTTTCGAACGGTTTGGAAAACAATGAGGGGTAAAACGTGCACGGCCCTCTGGTTTGGGTTTTTGGGATATTTTAAATGAAATTAAAATAAAATAAATTAAAATTTAAACCTACAATTAACACTCCCTTCTCTCTCCTCTCGACCAGATGCGCGACACCATCCTAGGGAGGGATCTCCCCTACCGCGATGCACGAAGCACCACGGGACCTCTCTCTCCCCTTCGATTCCTCCTCTGATTCCTTCTTGATTTTTCTCAGGATCTTCAAGGTAGTTTCCCTCCTTCCTCACCTTTCTTCCATGACCGATTTTTCACACTCCCTTTTCCCTATTTTCCATTCGGCTGAACCCCTAGGTTTAGGGTTGGTTTGATTTTAGTTTATTTCTTCTTCCGCTTGTTCCAGGGTTGTGCGGAAGGTCCCCCGGGACCTCGTTGGTGTGCGTATGATGTCTGCCGCCGAAGGCAAGGAAAGGTTGCGATAGTTTCAGCCCACCAGGTTGATTCTCATTTAAGGGATTTTCTTGTGGCTTGTTTTCGCAGCTTCTAAATAAGTGCTTAAGTGGTTATAAAGTGTTATTGGTGTACTTGGTTTAGTGTTTTGGAGTTTTGGTCGTTTTTCGGGTTGTCGGAGCTTAGGTGGCTCGCCTGCATGGGAATATGTATGTATTTATCTATACGTGGATTCCCCCGTTACATGTTTCATCACGCATGGAAGTGATTGGATATGTACGGGGCAAGGTGTGCCGAAGTATATATATATAAAACTGCCTGCACAGTTGAGTGGAGATGAGCTTATGTGTATAATTATATGTGTAATGATCCTCTTGCACACGCTCATGGCCATGCGGGGCATGTGCATAGAGTCTAGGTGTCCTTACACGTATTTAAAATCACATATTCCTCGTGGTGGAGCAGCAGTGACTCTCAGTTAGAAAGCGCCAATAGAAGGAGTGGAAAAATGGATCCACCTTAAGGTAGGGTCCCTCTCCTTTCCCTTTAATTTAAAGTAAAGTAGTAAAGAGTTATTTCTGCACGGTTTTAGTATTTGAATAAATTCTTCTGTGGAAATAGTGTGAATTGAAGGAATAAGATAAAATGGTTTCCTGGTTACTAAACTAACGATTTAATAATAAAACCCCTCAATCAGAGGTGCACTGCCTTCAAGATAAAAGTAGGAAGTCGATTCTTATGCTTTCCTTCTAAATTCTGGTTATTCTTTAGTGATAATTGATGATTTCGTGTTTCCTCTGAATTTTACCAAATGGTTAAAGCATGTTAGTTGGGCTCTTTTGATGAAATGGTTAAACTTGAATGAAACGGGTTAAGGTGGTAAGACCATGACTTATGATATTGGAATATGCATGACTTATGTTAATGGAGTTGATCTAGTGAAGGGGACATACCTAGGAGGGGTATTCCATAACACCTATTTATGCATTGTAAATCCCTATATGTCATAGAAATGATATAAAAGGAATGAAGAATGAATTGTGGGTTATCCAATACCGTACATGAGTGGGTTGCCTCATGTACCTTATATAAATGTGATGAATATGATAAATGACGTAGTAATGATACTTGAGATGGTTTACCTTAAGTATATTTGTATGAGCGTGATTATAACCATTTACATGGATATGGGATATATGATTGATTGTGATTGTGATATGACTTTTGAATGCTTATGAGGTAATTCCATAAGCAGTATACTATAGACATGTTCCATTGTGTGTGTGCCAATTCTCATGACACATAATGAATGATAATTAGGGTGAGTGCATGCTGAGGCCACCTAGTGACATATACGGGGTTGGATTTGAGTCAGTTATACCACATTCTAATGTGATAGTACATGTCTAGAAGGGAGGAATTATTACCCCATGCAAGTTGACTTCTGATGATGATTACATGTTCGGATGGGAGGTAGTTATACCCCATTACAGTATTATGAATGTGACGAATGGAAGGCAGTTATACCCCATGTATATTTCATGAATGTGATGGAAGGCAGACATTCTTACCCCTTGCCAATATCTTTTAGGAATGAGAGGCATTCTTACCTCATTTCCATTGTATAATAGGGATGAGAGGCATTTCTACTTCATTACTACTATCATCAGCTGATGGGTGGGAGGAATGTATACCCTACACCATCATTTATAAATATTTACATATGTAACTGTAGTGGCATGATCAGACTGATATCTTGGCAACGAGCCGAAGATGGTATAGCTATTAGGTTTCCTTTGGGGAACTGGACGGGTGTTGTTATTCTATTTTGTTATGTTTATTGAATCCTACTATCCCTGCTCACTGTTTAATTATTATACATTGTCTAGATTGGGTTAGACACCGGTGGTGCTGACCTACTGAGATTTATATCTCACGCCCTACTCGGGCTATCATTGCACTAGGGTACCCAAGTAGACCTTCTTTCTTGCAGGACCTAGGTTTTGTGCTGTGTTGTTTGTACCCAAGGAGTTAGGAGCAAAGGACCAAGCGGGAGCCTGGGATGCTAAGGAGATCGCCTTTCGGGCCTTGTTGTCTTTTGTTTATTCATTTGAATTGTATTGTAAGCATGCTATATTTCTTCTTTCTTTCACCTTGTATCATTCATCATTCCTGTATCATGTAAACTGGATTTAGCAAACTTTTATAAAAATGATCACTATTTGTCTCCTGCTGCTGTTTGTTCATTGTTTATCTATTACTGCTTCCGCTATTGAATGTTATTTATTCCGATAATACCATTGTGTTACTATGATATGAGGGTATAGTCTCCCCACTATCATCTCTTGAGACCCTCGATGCTAGTCGGCAACCTCTGGCATACATGGATATGCGCTTGAGGCCATGTGGTGACCGGTCTGGCCACCAGTTTGATGGTGAGCCATTATAGGATGTTACACAAACAATATGTTCCACAGACCACTGGGTATGCTCTGGTGGTCCGATTCTTAAACTATCTAAACCCTCTAACTTCTCAATTCACTACCATCCCTACTACGACCTCACGTTTTCCTTGTAATCAATCTGGGGGTTTGGTCACGAAGAACACATGAACGACCAATGACAGAGGAATCAAGGCCTTATTCCCATCATCCCCATTCCCCCGTGTTAGAGTTTTGAAATAAGGGATGGGGAGATTAAGTTTTTAACATGGATTATCCCAATCCAAAACCCCAAGATCTAACCATCTCTCTTAGGTGATCAATCCACAGGTCACCTGTTCTTCATTTGGCCGATGTTCGTTTCTCAAAACAAAAAATGTGGAAAAAACAAATTCACATAGAATTAAATTCTTACCTGAAAAAGGATATTTTGTGAGTATGTTTTCTCATTGTCATCTTTCGATCTTCGATCCCAAATCCTCTATCCAAGGGTATTGTTGCCACACTGAGATTCAATATTGGTGAGGTTTTCTTTCATCATTCCTCATCGTCACCCACCAAAGCCTCAGTGAAATTCCAAGATTGTGCCAACAATCCTTCATTGCTTATTGGGCTATTAATTGACCAAATGAGAATCAAAGTTTCTGTTATGCTACATTGTAGTGTCGTTAAGATTCATATTAGCATTGTTACACTATGTTGCAACGTCATCACACTAACTCATTAAAGAGGTTTATTAACAATGTTTACCATAATCTCGTTTCTGCACTATAGCGCTGACGTGCCATAGCTCAATGATGAAGAAAAAATTAATATAACTTTTTAAATTATTTTATTTTTATTCTAAAATGTATGAAAAATAAAATTTTCTATCGACCAACACCGATTGAAGTTAAGTATTTTTTAAGGAGAAAATATCTTTAGGAACTCAATGATTGTATTATATTTTTAATCTGAGTTACCGTTTATGAGTTATAAGGATTCAAAAATAAAATAACTTTTATTTACGGTTACGTCCTAAAAACCGACATTCATAGCCGGCACGTATCGGCCGATGTTAGGCTCTACATAAGGGAAGTATACCCTCACGAACAAAATGAGACTCTCGGATTTCCAATTTCAGTTGCTATTTAAGAGTTATAAGTATTTCAAAAATAAAATAACATTCTTTAATTATTTTATTTACGGCCAAAAACTACTTTCCATTGTTGACCCACACCGGCCAATGTTATGCTCTTCCTAAGGAATGAATACCCTCACAATCACAAAAATGGTCTCAAATTTTCAATCCCAGTTACCATTAATGACTGATAAGGATTTTAAAATAAAATATTTTTATTTAATTATTTTATTTACAGCTAAAACAACTATCCACTATTAACCAGCGCCAACCAATGTTAGAATATGCCTAAGGAATGTATTCCCTCATGAGGTCAATGGTGGTCTTTGATTTTCAATAAAATACACCATTCATGAGTTATAATTAATTTAAATATAAAATAATTTGATTTAATAATTTTATTTACGGTTATTCCATTTTCGGGTTTTCTCACTAGAGGCCCATGCTGAAAAACTTTAAGCCACACCTATGGTAAACCCACCATCCTGAACACAACGGTACCCTCATATTTTTTATTTGAGCACCCAATTAATAGTTATTCATCTTTTTTAGGAAAACTAATCACTCACACTATTTAAATCGTAACATTTATCAACACATCATTCCAGGCACTTCGGGTCTCAGAATTTCATGTCATCTCAGCACTTGGTCTCGAAATAATACCATTTAATTTTCAACAAAAAAATAATAAAATTACCGGGTATTACACATATACCATTTATCATTATCCAATGCATTGCAGGGAGATATAGGTCCATCCCTTCAGATAACAAAATCATATGTACATGTGCCACATGATAATAAAACAAGCACCATATCATAACCCATAAAAAGAGATGGGGTTCATAAAAAAATAATAACCTATGAAATGAAATTCTTATCATTTACATTTAATAACATTCTAACCTATATAAAATAGATAGGGTTTCTAATACATTCATTAAATAATAACCTGTTTAAAGAACCCTGATTTAAAATCATATAACCCATGGAAGAGAAACGAGTGTCATATGTTTTATTCAATAAAAACATAAACCATTCAAGAAATAATAATATTAGAAACTTTAAATCATCTCCCTAGAAAGGCATGAGTAACAACAACGTATTTCATCTTTGATTGGAATTATTTTTAAAGCTCTTTCAAAAATATTTGTTGAGGAAAATGTCTTTATTCATTCAAAATGGCTCTATAAAACATTTTGAAAAACATTTTCATTGAATATACATTGAAAACATATAAATAAGTCCTTAATTTATTTTGAAAACCTTCTCTTTGAAAATATTTTGAAATAATATAAATAATCTTGAAAATGTTTTTAAAAACATTTCTTTGAAAATTCTTTGAAAAATCATAAATATGTCTTGAAGACGTTTTGAAATCCATTTTCCTTGAAAACTTTTAAAATAAGATAAAAACTATTTTGAAAAAAATGTCCTTAAATAATACTTTTAAAACTTATAAATGAATATTGATAACATTTTTGAAACCATTTATTTTAAATTTATATTTTAAAAAAAAGTTCTTAAAAATCATCCTTTTGAATAGGAAAATGATCTTTCACAGAAATTATTATGGGTAAATCTGTTCATGTCGAACGAGGTGAAAATAACAATCCTTTTGCATGGTAAAAATGGTAGAAAAATGACTTGTTTGGAATGTGACAAGAATATTCCATTGAATAGAATGGTAAATGAGAAAAAGGGGAAACATTTCATTTAAATGTTATAGGAGAATAATATAATATTGTTTTAAACCTTTTTATAAAACAAAATTTTAAAGGAATACATATTTCTGACCAAAGAGAGGGTAATGTCGGGATTTCTTAAAAACACATTCTTAACTATATTATGAACCAAATTTTGGATTAATGGTACCAATATGTGAATATATCATGAATATTTATAAGAGAATAAAATTAAAGAATTTTCATGAGATATGGATTATACCATTTCATCAAAAGCAGAATAAACAAAAAAAATCTCAATAAGCGATGAGATTGTTTTAATAAACCCTTAAGACTTGGTAAATTTGAACCATACTCTACATGTAAGAAAATAAAGTTACATAAATATTAAAATATAATAAGAATAATTATATTCGTGATATAACATTTCAAAGGATGTATATACACCTCATGAAAAAATATAGGTGCATAACATGGAATGTGTCTCAATGAAGGGAAATTGAGTCAGAATTACTTTACTGATTTGGTAAATTTTGAAAAATAAACCCCATGAAATAAAATAATAAAATGGATATGTAAATACACATAAATTTTTGTAATTTAATAATATAATTCATCCATGTGATGTATACAAACCACACAAAAGTAATGTGTGGTGAATAATAAGTGTATCTGATGAAAATAAAAAGTGAGAAGAAATTCCCTTACCTTGTGTCTTGAATCTATTCATACTTATACAATATTACTATATAATAAATGTAAGATTATTATAAATATTTTATAGAAGAATAATATTATATATAATACCTTACATGGTTTTATTATGACTTTATATTACCTTCTTGTTAATAATCTGATGTCATGGTTTCACTTTGTGTAATATTTGATTTATTTTTCAATCGTGTCTTAATTTGTTATATATTTGGTCCTTATACTTATATCACAATTTATAAAATTTAAATAGATAAATAAATATCATTTATATTCAATATATTTTTAATATAATAATCTATACAATATATAAGTATGAAATGGAATACACCATCATGGAGATAGTAAGCCGTACGTACGCAAAAACATTATTTTTGTTTTATTGTCATATTGAAAGATGGAATGAAACCAAAATATTTGAATATATATTTGTATATAATGTAATTATAGTATCATTATAATGATATATATATCATATAATTTCACCCAAATCACCCTTAATACATTCCATGTAGTGTGTGAAAGAATCACATCGCATTGAGAGGTGGTAGTCCACACTTCGTCAAACAAAATTATCATATTTATACCAAATGGAAAGTACAAGGATATGTATTCTAAAAGGATAAAAAATTAAAGAAATAATAAATATAATATATAAAATATATAAACATATTTTCCATCATAATTTCCACCATGAGAGGAGGTAAGGAAAAATTAATATTCATCGTTCTATGAGGTGTTAGTTCTCCGTACACGTAAACAATATGTTCATTAAACATTAGATGAAAGTGTGTGTAAGTGTAGGTATAAAACATATAATAAATACATCATATTATCTGTATGATGCTTGTTTTTTATACAATAAATAAATAATTATATTTTATTTGGTGGATAATGGATATAGTATAAAATAACATGAGGAAGAATGTTACCTCTTATCCGGGTAACTCGTTTTGGTTTACACCAAAGGGATTCATTAGACTGATTTATGATAAGAAGAGGATTATAGAAAGGGTGGAGGGACATTTGGGATTTTTTTGATATTGGTTGATCCAATGTGGCTTTATAGGTGTTATAAAGTTATAGGAGAGGAGGCCTTTTTATAGTGGAGGAGTGACACTCTTGTAAATTTTGGGAAAAATAATTCCACACACATTTTTCCCATGGAAAGTGGATCCAATAATGTTAAAAAGTCAATATAATTAATTATAGGGTATAAATAGGGCTATAATAGTTCTATTTCACAAGTTTATAGTTTATTTATACACTTTAGTTAAAGGATTAGTCCTTAGTGATGTTTAATTTTTCCATAATGAATTTAATAAAATTTAATTACATTTACAAATGATTTTGGTAGAAAACTAAGTTGAACATATTATAAATTATTAACTATACATATTAAAAAAATTGAATCAATTTTTCCAAATTCAATTCACATTAGTGGTAGAAATTAATTTAAATTTAATCCCATGTTCAGGTCGATGAAATGTGTTTTTAAAGTAAAAACATTCAAAATGTTGCTATGTTTTTATATTCAATTTCATAAAAAAAATGTTTATAATGACATATATTTATTTGATTGATAATAATATGATATAATTAAAATTTAAAATAATTTAAAATGTAATTTAAATTTATAAATAAAAAATATGGAAACACAATTTTGAACTAAAATTTAGTATTTTCCGCTATTCATTATAAATTGAAACTTCACATAAAAATAAAAAAAATAGCAAAAAAATTATTATTTTCTTATTTCAATGATTAAGTTTATTTTTGCATATTAAATCTATAAAAATTTCAAACAATGGATTTAAATTTGGTTCTCTTTTAAATGGATATAAGAATGCCTTTATAAAAATATAGCGTTTTAAGTATAAAATTGGTTTTGTTATTATACTATGTCTATAAAATATATTGAATGAATATATTAAATGTTTGATTGAATATATAATATATATATTAAATTAATATAAGTGAATAATTGAAATTAATTTAATATATTAGGGTAAAGAAACTTTGTGACCAAAAATTATTATTATTTTTCATTATATTCAATCAGTTTTCATACTGATTAATAATATATTGGTAACAAATTAATTCATCTTAAATTTTTGTAAACAATATATTTTCATAAAATATCTAATGTTATTCATAAGAAATAATTTAACAACTAGTTTATATCTTATTAATTGAATATTAGTATTTTAATAACATATTATTGTTTGATAAAACTCGGTATTGTGTGTTACGCAAGCCCTTGAGGAAAGTCAGTCTTACATTTGATGTACGCTATCATTAGTGCTCCACATAGAGAAATTTAGAATTTATGATCCATGTAGTGAATTATTAACATGGTTTTGTGTATAATTTATGCTATTCATAGTGGTTTAACATAAAATAAACTATTTTCAGGGTTGCATGAAATGAAAATATCAAAAAGATTAAATTAATTCAAAACATAATAATTAAAAAAACTAAGGTTGTTAGAAATTTTTTTATATTATTTTACACTATCATTTATGGAGTTTACAATATATTTTAATTTAAGGAATATATCAAAAAAATTATTTATGTAAGGAATGGGGAACCATGTTTGTTTCAAGTATGGTTTTATAGTAATTTAGATTATTACCATATTTATAAAGTATATATGATTAAGTTATTCACATGTTTTTTATGTGACAATTAAGTTCCACTTTATGATATATGGTATTCCAATGTTTAGTTGATTTTGAGAAATTTAGTGACCTTATATATATGTTTTTGATTTTATAATGGTCATATGGTTAACCATTTATGAAATATTTTAAGTTGAATTTTGGATGTGGTTTTAGAGATTAACGTATTACTTCACCATATGATGATTTATGAGGATTAGATAACCTGTGATAACCATTATGTTTATGATAAATAAGTATAGATGAAATTAGTTTTCATAATATTTTTGTATGTTATGATATGTTAGTAATTTAGGCATTAAAAATCACATTTATTTATTATAGTCAGAGATGATGTGGAAATTGATCAAGGGAAAAACTAATTAAGAGAATATGATTATGAAATATAATGATGTCATGTAATTATATCTTCTCACGGAGATTCCCAAACATTATGAAAATTATATTGAAATAAAAATTTGTCTTATAATTATCAATTTTTAATATCAATAAACTTTTTTACACCTCTTTAGTTTATGGTTTTTTGGTTGTTAACCTTCTCAAGATACCTCACTTTCTGTTGATCAATGATATTGAGTTTATTTTTAAAGTGTTTCACTCTGATACAGGGGATATAGTCACCCTAACATATCACTATACGCCCTCACTAATAGTTGAAAGCCTATGACATACAGGGAGGTGTACATAAGTCCTTGGATCCCATTGGACCAGTTTCTCATCAGGGAATCACAACATGGATGTGACAATGTGGTTTCAATTTTTTTTAAATTTTATTACTATTTTGGGTTCTTAGATAGAACACTATGAAGTTAAAGAACCTGATTATGATCATGTACCTAGGAGTATGTAACCCAAATATTAGGGAATGGTAATGTTTCCAGGGAAGGGACTCATAATCATAGAATTATCTCGTTATAGTTGTAATATTTTCACATTTTTGGTGATGCACATGTTATATAATGATATGTTTCATGGAATTTCTACCCATGGGATAGTTTATAAAGGGAGAATTATCTCATACATCATCATAGGCATGTAAGAATTTATATATCATTCATACGTCTTTAAATTAATATTTCATTTCTTATAATTATTATTACTAACTTCATATACATTGGTTTTTATGCTTCTTATTTCTAACATTAAATTTTAAATAAATATTTGTTACACAATCTATACGAGTCAAACTAAATTGTGTTTTCCAACATAACATGATGGAAAAATTCAATTTCACAGAATTTAATACAATAAAATCCTTAAAATGTGGTTATAAAAGGAGATAATTTAAACCAGATTTAGTTAAAAGGAGTTCCAATTATAATTTATAAGGTTCCTAACTCTATAAAATGGTAATGGAAACCCATATGAAAAATCCAATATATTTATACGTGAATTTTTTTAACTCGTGATACAAAAAGGAAGTTGGTTTCATTTATATGGGATGCTAATTTCGTACTAATGTGTGGTTAACTCTATAACTTGGGATTGAGAACCCACATAATTAAACAATTATTATAAAGACATGAAATCTTACCATATAGCCTAACCTTAGGAATGGGTAGTTGGGGTTATGGTAATAAGTGGAATTATATCTTTTTATGAATTTAGGGTTTCTTGTATAGTAATTAATTTTTTCTTTTTATGATTTCCCTATCTAAAATTATATCTATTATAATATTTTGTTATGAGGTGTCTATTTGGAATTATAGACATATGCATCCATGACATCCTCTGGTCGAGTGACGAGAAAGCAGAAAATATCAAGATCATGAGGTGGTGGGACATGAAACACCTATATAACCACCTTTACTGCCACCTATAGCAACTCTCATTGAACTACATGTGTAAAACCAAGATATTTTGTGATTTTTTATAAATATACTAAATTTTTCTAACATATTTTGTTACATGAAACACAATGTTTCAATGAACTGTAATATACTATAATTATTTAAAAATGACAATTATAACCTAACCATAAAATCAGAAGGTATGAATAGGAATAAATATATTATGAAAATTATATGGTTTAATAATTAATAAAATAAATTCACATGTCTTCTATTAAATGGAAATAAAGATAAACATCATTTAAATGTTAAAGAAATGTTTTCCTGAATAATGATTTTTATGCACAAAAATGTTTTTACCTAATTATATTAAATTAATATCTATTGGTGAAAATTTTTAATGATGTTTTTATGAAATATATTCTGTAAAGTCGCGGAATTACTGTGAAGATTTTTAATACATGGGAATTTTACGAGTCATCGAAATTAGACGATGCATGATTCCGAGGCCTGGAGTGCCCGAAATGATCTGTCGATGTTTTTTTAATCTTACATTAATGCGTGTAAGCATTTTTCCTAAAAAAGTGGAATTACTCATAAATGGTTACTCAGATCAGAAATTTGAGGGCACCATTGTTCTTAGGATGGGGAGTTTAACCTAGCTGCGACTTAAGATTAGTCGTCGTGGGCCTCCTGTGAGAAAACCGAATTTTGGCATAACCTTAAATAAATTAATTAAATAAATAAGTTTATTATTCATATTATTATAACTCACAAACGGTAGCTCAGATTAAAAACTTGAGACCACCGATGAACTCATGAGGTCCTGATTTATTTATGAAGATACTACCTTTGGCTGGCGCGGTGTAGCAGAAAAAGTTAGTTTTTGGCCAAAAATAAAATAATGAAGTGACAATTATTTTATTGTAAAATTCATAACATCTATACGGTAACTCAGATAGAAAACCTAAGAGTATCTTTGGGGTCGTTGGTGCATGTTTCACCTAGGCAGAGCCTAACCTTGACGGTCATGGGTCGATGGTGACTGATAATAATTTTCCGATCCTTTTTTCAGGTAAATTCAGTAAACGCACGAGCAGCATTTTATAATTTTTTAACTGGTGCTTAGAATTGTAATCCGAGGGCACAATTGAACTCGTAGCACTAATATTCGGTTATGAAGAATTTCACATCGACAGAAGTTGGTCGAGCATAAAAGTTAGTTTTTCGGTTTTCATGGAAAATAATAAAAATAAATTGAGCTTCACTTTATTTTTATTTGAGCCCCCATGTGGGTGTTTGGTGGTTATAACCTCATCATGGAAGTTGGAGGTGGGACCACCACACCTTAACCTCCCATTAAAGGTTATGGTGATGGGGCCCACCCGAATCAAACCTCCTGCGAGAGGTTACGACGTGGGGACCACCCGAGACCACATAACCTTCCTTTTCAAATAATCGGGGTGGGGACCACCCGACCCCTGTTAATGGGAGGGGAGTAAAACCTCTCAACTCTCCCTCATTAATGAGGTAGATCCTCTTGACCTCCACGTTAATTAATTGGTTCCAACTCCCCCTAATTAAATTGTTCCAATCCTCTTCATTAATTATGGGGGAGCCTAGTTAATTAATTAAACAATTTGAAATTTGTGCCAACAAATTATATAATAGATAAACACAATCTACTATTATTTTGGTTGGCATTGTTCATTATTGGGTGGATGCTTTGGGAAGAGGAGAGCTTGGGAGAAAGCTCCCAATGAAGAACGAAGAATGAAGAACGTGTTCTTAAAATGAGGAATGCCAGCGAAGATCCTTATTCAACTTCTTCCCCAGACACCTACCGATGTTGAGCGTCTTCCACAGCCGACGCAGCTCGAGTTTGGAAGCATACGACAGATGCGATGAATGGAGATTCTCTTCGTATACTTTTTGCGACTCCGTCAATAAATGACAAATGATAAACAAATGTAGGGTTTTATTTTGAATATGATATACACCCATGTTCTTCCTTTATTTTATATTGAAGAATGAGGATGTTTCCCTTTTTGCGGGTTTTGGGATTAATCTTTGCACGTGGGTTGTTATAATTTGTTCTTGTGAACCACATGCTACCACCCTAAACGTGGAGGGTGCGGGCCAACCCAACATGGCTTGACCCCCTACGTCATTATTGTTTTTGATGATCATCGGCATGGTGATGAAGCAATGAGGTAACCAAGGCGGCGATGACAAAGGCTGTGTTACCCACAACCTCCACGAACTACGGCCTCCGTGAACCGTGTCGCCCCCACGGCGCTCCGGTGATCCCGACCGAACACCGCTGACCCACGCCGACCCAAGGTGCACCGAGCCGGCCTGCCCGACCGCCACCCAGCCATCGGTCTGCCTGCCAACGGCCTACCCGCACCCCGCCCACCCTACTCGGTGCCCCATCCGGCCTATCCGCGACATAATCGCACCCTGCATGCCCTGCCCGGCGCCCCACGTGGCATGCTTGCAGCATACTCACATAGTGCGCACCCTTCCATGGCCAATCCGGTTCCCCACAGGCAGGCGTAGGCTACCACCCAGCCTACCAGCTGACCTTCCAACGTACCTGACGCCCGGTCCGGCCGCCCCCCTGCATGACCGGCCACTCCCTAGTTCCCGACCAAACCGGTCGATCCGCGCCAGCCTCCCAAGACGGCCCACGACGTCCCTCATGGCGTTGTTGGAGGAATCGGCACGGCCTCCCGAGCCAAGCCGCACCCCCCATGGTGTCGTCCAAACCGGGCCAGGCCTACAGACTGAGCTGCCTATGAGGAGACCACCGGGCCGTACCGCCCTTGCAGTCCGCTGAGCTGGGCCCAGCAGACCATGCCAATCCTAATAGACTGGCCCTCCCAATGGGTCAGTCCAGAACCAATGGGTCGGACCGAGTCGAACCAGACCAGATCGGCCCAGATTGGGTTGGGACGAGTCGGTCAGACTGGGTCGGACCAGACCCAAGCCCACTACTGACCCTTTACATTCTATTTCCACATCATTTGCACTGGATGTCTGTTTGAAGATCTATCAGCGGCACTAGAAATCTTGGAGCATAGTCGTCCCTTCAATATACACCACCAAATATCGGGGTTTAGTTGAGATACAGTCAGGTTGGATCATACACGAATCCAACCGGGCCTCGAAACTAAAAATATAACAACTCACAGACCGAGCGTCCGATTCATGCGCCATTTGTTGCGCTGAGACCCCTATGATGGGATAGTACTTCGAGATACTTCTAAATGGGACTTCGTGAATGTTGAAGTATCGACCTGTAGCTCGTGGGAAAGACCCTCTCAGAGATAAGCGAGCGGAGTATGGAGACCTAGTAGCTTACTGAGACCTGATGACTGCTTGACCATTTCCACTCAAAGTGATTTGACTAGATCAATAGGGAGCTTCTGGTTTTTTTCGGCAGTCCCACGTTAGAGGAGCACCTGGTATTTGGCGGCAGACCCATGGTACTCAACATGAGGAGTACCTCTGCAGGCTAGCAGAGGGAGGGCCTGGTAGTTGGCAGCAGACGCACAGTGTGGAGCACCTCTGTGTGAGTGTGACAGACCCACAGTACTCTATAAGAGAAGTACCTCAGTAGTCCAAGGTTAGTGGGAAGTGCCTTGTAGTTGGTGGCAAACCCACAGTTGGGAGCGCCTCTGTGTGAGTGCAGTAGACCCATGATACATGATAGGAGGATTATCTCACCAGTCCAAAGTTAGTGGGAAGCACCTAGTAGTTGGCAGCATGCCCACTATACACGACAGAGGAGGAGTTCTCCAGCAGCCATGGATTCGACAATCTCAATAAAAATCCTAGGTGATCTGAGTCTGTAACTTTTGTGTTTACCTCATGATTAAGATGGATTACTTGATAACATAGGTATATATATTTAAATATACCTAAGTGAGGTTATCTGTTGATTTCATACTTTTTGGTTTATCCTTGTTGGATTTGGAGAGACCTTTAGGGCCTCGGGTTCCCTATTGAGTATCGTTATACTCACCCCTTCACGGGTTATGCCCACATCTCGTTGTGTTGGTTGCAGACGATTGACATTGCTGACCGAGGATGAGTGGATAGGATTGGATGGTACCTGGAGGTGGACCACACGGCGTGACGGTACATGGAGGAGATGTACATACGTGGAGTGATGTAGAGGCTATCTGTACCTTCCCTTCAGGTAGGATATGTGGCGGACAATCCTGGAGCTACATTACACCTTTCATCTGTTCTTATTCCTTTTCAGTTGTACTTGTACTTTTTAGTTGAGCTTGTATTTACGACCCCTTTACTTTCAGTATTCATTTTGTATATAGTTTTTCTTACTGCTTTTCTTCCAGCTTATACTCGGTTGTGTGTGTTTATAATTTATAAAGGAAATGCCTTCACAGTTTTAGGGATTTATGCCTTGGGTGCTAGTCTCCATCCCCTGGCCTATTGAAGGTGGGATTGGGGTTGTCATAACATGAGCCTTGAAGGATGATTCGTGAGAAATTTGTATCAGAGGAGTCAGATCTACCCAGAACTTAGGACTCCGATCTTTGTTTTATGGTAAGAAATAGTGTTAAGGGTATCGAGTGTGGTTTCCAGTTCAAGGAGTCTAGTGTTGGTTCGGCGACCAACGTATCCATACACCAAGAACCTAACTACTGATCTATGAATCAGTGCACAAAAACACAGATTGCATGTGTGTTTTCAAAACTTTTCTTTATGTAAACTCAACCAGGTCATCTCACCAGCTATAACTTTTGATAGTGTTGCATCTGTTTAGGATGCCTCTACGCAGAAAACCAGTTATAGGTCCGAGAGTTGTACGCACTAACAGCCCACCAAGTGATGAGGCTATGGTGCAGGGCCCTCTTACTATGTTTTCACCTTCGGGTGGTGTTCCAGTAGCACCCCCAACCATTGTACAGAAGATACCACAATCCACACTAGCAAACGGTGCATGCTAACAGAGCCTGTTGCACAAGTTCCAGCAGCAAAGGCCTACTAGGTTTCGAGGCGAGACAGATTCCCACGCAGCTGAGGGCTACCTAGAGGTAGTTTCTAGAGTTTTCCACCTAGTAAAGACACTCGTAGAGTAGATAGTGATTGTAGCTACTAGTGTTTTATAGTGAGTTACCATGAGGTTGGTCTGAATAGTGATTAGGCATCGGTACGTGGATTGTTGCCCGAGATTGTACCTTCAATTAGCGTGTCAGCTACATCACTGCATGTTGGTCAGCAGTTATAACCAGCAGTACTGGTAGATGACACATGTAGGATTAATTCCTTACACATGTTTTAGCATCAGATACCCCTCAGGATCTGAGGCGAGCCCGACTCATAGGCGGCTGAGGACTGGCCTGAGGAGGTGGCTGAGAGTTCTCTAGATCTTGTACAACTTCGTTAGGATAAAATTTCTGTAGCTGATTATACATCGAGGCATACCGATCGTTCCAGGTACTCGATGAATATGATACAATCAGTGCATTGGGGCTCGGACTATTGAGCGAGGTGTGTTTTAGGTCATCCGATCTATCATATTTTCTCTAGACGCTAGAGAGAACCTTTGCAGTTGAATGTTCTTTGGTTGGGTGGAAACAACCAGTGAATGTTAGTAGTGGGAAAGCATGAAACTGACACGAGTCTCAGAGACTTGAGAATGTAAAATGTTTCTAGAAGAGTAAGTGTTAACGATAGATGAATCTTCATGGTAGAAAACATAGAAGCAGTGTGAGGAGAGCAGGATGAGGAGGTGTACATTTCGACATGTTACAACCACCCACCATTGTAGTCCCCGCCAGGATCAGGGAGATGGAGGGCAGGGGAAGTGAGTAGCTGCATGCAGTCAATGAGTGTGACCCAAGGTCTCTAAGAATGATTCAAGGTAAGATATATGTCTACTACTAGCTTTCGTATCAATAGAAATGGGTACCAATCATTCCTTCCATCCACGAATCTTTTCCCAGACCTATAGTTTATGGTTAAACCATTAACTTGACCCTCACATCTGGAGATACCTTTGAGTGGAGACTCGATAATCACACTTATTATAATGGTGTGATCTGACCCTTGAGGAGAGAGTTTCAATTGGAACCTCTTGGTGGAAGAGTTGAGGCCTTACGATGTTAGTTTGGGTACGGATTGGGTAACAACAATTCATACACAAATTGATTTTATTAGGTAAAAAGGTTGAGTTTTATCTACAACATTGGGATGAGGATTTCCTTAGTCAGTGAAAAAGGAATCCCAAGCCACGTGGGTTAAACTAATGCATAGGAGGGTGAAGTTGATCACTCTTGAGTCAACCATCCTTACCCTCGTGACAGCAGAAGTTTTGAGTTTTCAGTTTCAAATATGAGTGTCAGAACATGGGGACATCTTTTGAAAAGATGTTTCCAGGAAAACACCCACAAAGGGGGAGGGACGTCTTCTTTGGATGGATACTACCGGAGTTTGGTTCCAGACTTCTCCAGAGGACCAGACTCGGGTGTGTCCTGATGCAGGAGAGAGCAGGGATCACATATGGTTCTCGGCATTTGAGATAGCATGAGTTGAACTACGTTCCCCACGACATGGAGTTATCAGTAGTGGTCTTCACCTTGAAGATGTGGTTACACTATCTTATGGGAGAACATTTTACCATGTACTATAATCACATGAGTATAAGGTATATATTTTCTAAGAAGGACCTGAACCTGAGAAAACAATTATGGCTTCAGTTCCTCCAAGACTATGACATCGAGATAGTCTATACTCCTGGGAAGGGGAACGTTGTTGCAGATGAACTCAACAGGAGGTCCGGTATACAGCTGCTAGGTGAGGCAACAGAGCAGCTAGCCTCTTTACTGATATCCATTTTGGATAGAGTTGGGGAAACCTTATTTCAGTCACTTACAGTCAATCCCCTACTTCTACAGTGAGTTAGGGAGGTGTAGCGTGGAGACGATGACTTTGAGACACGACGTGCCTAGGTATCCACATGGAAGGCACCTGATGGATTTTCTGAAGGTGGGGAGTACGTCATCCTCTTAAAAGGATGTGCTATGGTGCCTGTGTCACTTCAGGAGGATGTGATGATTGAGTTCCACACATCCCATTTAGCGGTACATCCATGAGTGACGAAGATGTACCAGGACCATCGAGGACAGCACTGGTGGCCATGTATAAAGAAACTAGTTGCAGAGTTTGTCTGACGATGCCTCATTTGACAGCAAGTGAAGGCGGAGCATCTGGTACCAGAAGGCTTGGTTCAACCTTTAGAGGTCCCATAATGGATGTGGGATGAGATATCCAAGGACTTTGTGATGAGTCTTCCACGTACATCCATGGGTCACGAATTGACTTAGGTGATCATTGACCGACTCACCTAGTCAGCCCACTTTCTACTGATAAGAGGGTAGGGTTCAGTAGAGGGCTTGGGAAGCCTCTATGTGCATGAGATTTTGCAGCTACATGGAGTACCTTCATCTATTCTCTCCGATCAGGATGCATGATTTACCTCCTGGCTATGGAAGGGGTTGCAAGTGGCTTTCAGGATGCAGCTTTGTCTGAGCATCGCCTTCCATCCTCAGACATATGGTCATACTGAGTAGATCATAATGACCCTTGAGGACATGCTATGTTCTTGTGTCCTTGAATTCGATCACAGTTGGGAGGATCACTTACCTTTGGTGGAGTTTTCCAACAACAATAGCTTTCACTCCACCATAGGGATGTCACCTTTTTATTTCTTGTATGGTCGACCTTGCAGATCGCCACTATGTTGGACAGACCTTAGGGAGTCAGCACTGGTGGGACTAGAGATGGTACGGGCTACCACGTAAAAGGTGCAGATCATCCTGGTGAGGATGATGAGTGAACAGAGCATGAATAAGTTGTATGTTGATAGGGGATAGAGACCTCTAGAGTTCAA
Organism: Viscum album; assembly: GCA_963277665.1. Classification (NCBI taxonomy): domain Eukaryota; kingdom Viridiplantae; phylum Streptophyta; class Magnoliopsida; order Santalales; family Viscaceae; genus Viscum; species Viscum album. The sequence continues at coordinate 784,817,287 of OY728128.1, read as the reverse complement.
GGATGGCGACCACGTCTTCATACGGATCTCTCCTCGATGAGGTTTACAGAGATTTGGCCAAGGTGGAAAGTTATCTATGAGATTATCTGAACATTATAGGTCCTCATTAGAGTTGGCAAGGTGTCTTACCACTTAGTCCTTCCACCTGAGTTACATCGGATGCACAACGTCTTCCACATATATCAACTGAGGAGATACGTGAACGACCCTTCTCATTTCATCGACCATGGATAGCTGGACATCGATGATGAGGAGACTTTGGTGGAAGTTCCATTGAAGATTGAGGATCAACTGAAGATGGTCCTACGTGGATGGTCGATACCTCTGGTGCACATTTTCTGGAAGCACTAGAACCTCCAGGATAGCACATGGGAGCGGGAGTCTCAGATGCATGCTCAGTACCCCCATTTGTTCCCTTAGTTTGAGTTGTAGCTTACGGGGACGTAAATCACTGAGGTGGGGAGAATGTAAACATCAATATTTCCATGGAATGTTTTTAATAAATGATAATTCTACGAGACCGTGAAATCAGAAGGTGCGGGATTCCGAGGCCCGGAGTTCTCGGAATAATCCGTCGACGTTTTTTAAAGCTTATGTTAATACGCGTAAGAAGTTTTCCAAAAAAAGAGTAATAACTCATAAACGGTTACTCGGATCAGAAATCCAAGGGCACCGTTGTGCTCAAGATGATATGTTTTCCCTAGGCGTGACTTAAGATTAGTCGGCACATGATTCCTGTGAGAAAACCCAAATTTGTCATAACAGTAAGTAAAGTAATTAAATAAATTATTTTACATTTCATATGATTATAACTCACAAATGGTAGCTCCGATTTAAAATCTGATACCACAGATAAACTCATGAAGGCATGATTTATTTAAGAAGATACTAACTTTGGCCGACGCGAGCCACCAGAAAAAGTCAGTTTTTGGCCGGACATAAAATAATTCGGAGATAATTATTTTATTAAAAAATTAATAACATCTAAACGGTAACTCGTATTAAAAATACAAGAGTATCATTGGGGTCGTTGGTTCATTTTTCACCTAGGAAGAGCCTAACCATTACGGGCATGGGTCGAGGGTAACTGATAATAATTCTCCAAACTTTTTTTCAGGTACGTTTTGTAAACGTGCGAGCGACGTTTTATAACTTTTGAACCGGTGCTCGGAATTGAAATTCGAGGGGACCGTTGAACTCGCAGCGCTGGTATTCGCTTAAGAATACTTTCACCTCGATGGCAGTTGGTCAAGAATAAAAGTTAGTTTTTGGGTTTTTAATGGAAAATAATAAAAATAAAGTGACCTTCACATTATTTTTATTTGAGCCGCCATGTTGGTGTTTGGGTGTTAAAACCTCCTCATGGAAGTTGGTGGTGGGACCACCACACTGTAACCTCCCCTGAGAGGTTATGGTGGTTTGGCCCACCGAAATCTAACCTCCCGTGATAGGTTACGATGTGGGAAACACCCGATACCACATAACCTCCCTTTTTGAATAATAGGGGTGGGGACCACCCGACCCCTATTAATGGGAGTGGAGTAAAACCTCTCAACTCTCTCTCATTAATGAGGGAGAACCTCTTGACCTCCCCTTTATTTAATTGGTGCCAAATCCCCCTAATTAAATTGTTCCAATCCCCCACATTAATTATAGGGGATCCTAGTTATTTAATTCACCATTTTGAAATTTGTGCCATCAAATTATATAATAGATAAACACAATCTATTATTATTTTGGTTGACTTTGTTCACTATTGTGTGGAAAACTTGGGAAGAGGAGAGCTTGGGGTAAAGCTCCCAATGGAGAACGAAGAATGAAGAACATGTTCTTACAATGAAGAATGCCAACAATGATCCTTCTTCGACTTCTTCCCCAAACACCTACCGACATGGAGGGTCTTCCACAGCCAACACAGCTCGGGTTTGGAAGAGTGGGGCAGATGCGATGAACGATGATTCTCTTCGTCTACTTTTCGCGACTCCTTCAATGAACGAAGAATGACAAATAAAGGTAGGGGTTTTATTTTGAATATGATTTACACCCATGTTCCTTCTTTCTTTTAAAATGAAGAACGAGGATGTTTCCCTTTTTGCGGGTTTTGGGATTAATCTTTTCAGGTGGGTTGTTATACTTTGTTCATGTGAACCGCATGTTACCACCATAAACGCGGAGGGTGCGGGCCAATCCAACATGGTCCGATCCCCCTCCGCCATTCATGTTTTTTATGATCATCGGCATGGCGATGAAGCAACGAGGTGATAAAAGAGGCGACGAAAAAGGTCGCACTACCCGCGGCCTCTGCGAATCGCTCTGCTCCCGTGACGCTCCGGTGCTCCCGGCTGAACACCACCAACTCGCTCCGGACCGAGCCGCTCCAAACTGGCCTACCTGGCCGACCCTTGGCCACCAGCCAGCCTACCCATGGCCTACCCACTCCCCGCGTGCCCTGCCCGGCGCCCCATGCGGCCTACCCGCGGCCTACCCGCGCCCCGCCCGCCCTACCCAACACCTCGTCGACCTACCTCGGCCACCACCCGGCCTCTCGGAAGACCTGCCGGCTACCCGGAACCTGGCCCGACTGTCACCCAGCCTGACCGGCCATGCCCCGGTACCCAGCTGAACCGGTTGTGTCGCGCCAGCCTTTCGAGCTGGCTGGCGGTGTCCCTCGTGGCGTCTCTGGCCGAACTGGCACAGCCTCCTGAGCCGAGCCGCCCAAACCGCACCCCTCATGGTGCCGGCCGAACCAGCCCCAGCCTCCGGACCGAGCTACCTATGCGGCGACCTCGGGGCCAAACCGCCCTCGTAGTCCGCTAGGCCAGGTCCAGCGGACCGGTCTGAAACAAACAGGCTGGCCCACCCTATGTGCCGGGCCAGACCCAATAGGTCTGACTGGGTTAACCCAGACTAGGTTGGCCCAGGTGAGGTTGGGCCGAGTCAGTCTGACCGTGTCGGACGAGACTCAGGCCCACTAGTGGCCCTTTACATTCTTTGGACATATCTCTGGCACCGGACGTCCGTTTGATGATCCGTCAGCGGCGCTAGAAATCTTGGAGCATAGTCATCCCTTGATTATACCCCACTGGAGATCAGGGTTTAGTTGAGATATAGTCAGGTTGGATTGTACACGAATTCAACCAGGCCCCCGAGACTAAAAAACTAATAATTCATAGACCAGACATCTGATTGATGAGTTGTTTGTTGCGTTGAGTCCCCTATGATGAGGCAGACCTTTGAGATACTTCTACGTGGTAATTTGTGACAGTTGGAGTATCGTCCTATAGCTTGTGGAGTGGACCCTCTTGGAGATGAGAGAGCGGAGTACAGAGACCGAGTAGCTAGTTGAGACCTGATGACTTCTTGACCATTTCGACTCAGAGTGATTTGACTAAACCAGTGGGGAGAGCCTGGGAGTTAGCGGTAGACCCGCGGTACTCGACAGGAGGAGTACCTATGCAGGCTAGCAGGGGGAGCGCCTGGTAGTTGGCGGCAGACCCACAATGGGGATTGACTCTGTGTCAGCGTGGAAGATCCACAATACTCGACATGAAGAGTACTTCAGCTGTCCAAGGTTAGTCAGAAGCTCCTGGTAGTTCGTGGCATACCCACAGTGGTGTGTGCCTCTGTGTGAGAGTGACAGACCCACGGTACTCGACAGGAGGAGTACCTCAGTAGTCCAAGGTTAGTGAGAAGCACCTGGTAGTTGGAAGCATGCCCACTGTACTCGACAGAGGGGGACTTCTCTAGTAGTCGTGGTTTTGACAATGTGAATAAAAATCATGGTTGAGGTGAGTTATTAACTTTTGTGTTATCTCATGATTGAGATAGATTACTTGATAACTTAGGTATATGTATGGACATGTACCTAGGTGTGGTTATCTGTTGATTTTATTATTTTTGGTTTATCCTTGATTGATTTTGTAAGACCTTGATGGTCTTGGGGTCCCTACTGAGTATCTTTATACTCATCCTTACATGGGCTAGGCCCACACCTCGTTGAGTTGGTTGAAGATGACAGACAACGCTGACCGAGGCTGAGTGGAAAGGACTGGATGATACCCGGAGGTCGACCACACAGTGTGAAGGTACACGGAGGAGACAGATGGATGTGGAGCGCTGTGGAGGCTATCTGTACATCCCCTTCATGTAGGATCCATGGCGGATGATCCCATAGCTGCTTTACACCTTTCAGATGTTCTTGTTCCTTTTTAGTTGTACTTGTACTTTATATTTGGGCTTGTATTTCCAGCCCCTTTACTTTCTTTACTCTTTTGTATAAAGTTTTTCTTAGTGTTTTCCTTCCTTCTTATACTCTGTTGTGTGTGTTTATAATTTATAAAGTCAATGCCTTCCCATTTTTAGGGATTTACACCTTGGGTGATAGCCGCCAGCCCCTGGCCTATGGAAGGCGAGTTTGGGATAGTCACGACATGGGCCCCAGAGGACGAGTCATGACATATTCAATCAAATGTTTTATAATTTTTTTTTTCTAAGCATGGGATAAGAATAAATTCAGTTTTTTGTTAAAAAAATTTATTTATTCTAAAAAATACGTTTCTTTATTTTCTATAAAATTAGTTTATATATAATTTTTTTCACTTTTAGAAATTTTATTGGAGATTTTTTTTTAAAATTGTCTTTTCAAAATAATATTAGTGTTAAATTTTGTAATTTTTAGAAAATATTAATTTGTCGATGAATTGTAAAAATACATATTTTTATTAAATACTCCCTATTTATTTGAAATATTTACGAAATTAAATAATATTTTGATTTTTTTGAAATTAAAATTAATTCAATTATATTTTAGTTAATCCAATTCATTACATTGGAATTAATTTTAAATTTAATTGTTACATAAGATATTTTTATACTTATGATAACTATTTTTTGGAAAAGGGTTTTATATTCCTCCTAAGAGTTTCATTTTAAATTAAAATGTTTCAATTCTATGGATTGAAGATGAAGAAAGGTATTGAGTTTTGGAATAAGAATATTTTATATTATAAAATAATTTATAAATAATTTTATTCCATAAGTATTATAAAAAATAAAAATTAATTACTTCGGTTAAGGTTAAAAAAGAGTTTTGTGCGCTACAAACATATGTGTTAACATTAATTTTAAGTAAAATTGGATATTTGTTTAAAAAATTGTATTTTATATTCATAATATTTGGGTATAAATTATCTAATAAGGTTCATTTTAATTTTAGTCTTAATAAATGAATTACTTTGGTAAATTAAAATATACTATTTACCATAGTGAAAACTAAAAGTGTAAAAGTGAGTAAACATAGAGGATAAAGAATAACATGTTTTAAACATGTTTTTTTTGTGGTGGGGGTGTTTATAAACCATATCATCCCTAAATTCTATTATTAATCCATTGTTGATGAACATTGGGTGAGAGTGACATCCCATTATTGAATAGTTTTGGGTGTTTACAAAAACACCACTTTTCAATTATAATAGAGAACATTCTCCCCTCACTTACTAAGAACTCATGATACATTTTTATAAACTTAACCGAGAAAAATTCCCTCATAAAAATCATTTATTTCATTATATATTTATTTATATTCCAAAAATATAAACCCTAGGGTTCTTTATAAGAGACATGAAGGAGGTTGTTCTAATAGAAGGTAATTATTTTCACTAAGCTCTTCTTTACTCATATTGACGACTCCATTCACGTCATAATATTTAAAATATAATAACCAAGTTATATATAATATAATTTTATGTTATTATGTTTTTGTAACACCCAATATTCATATCCTAATTCATCAAATGATAATCAAAATAGTTGGACGTGTTTACGATGGACTACCACCTCGCAAACCGATGCAGTTCATTTTCCATCACCACCTCTCATGGATGGATATAATGATTAATTTAACATAGTTATAATATATTTATGAAATAATTATACATCTGTAAATATAATATCACATATACCTTCTTATTTTCCATTCTATGGTAATAAAAATAGGTCGCTCCTGTATACGATGAACTACCCACTCAAAAGGCAATGTGATTCATTATGGACTTCTGATTTATGGGGGTGGTAATAAGGGACGTTTTAATGAAAATATGTGATATATATTATATAAATAGTATTATATTAAGGTAATATAATATTTACCATTATGTCAATTCATTCGTTGAGAATTTGGAAACAAAGTTCATCCCTATATATGGCCTACCATCTCCACGAAGAGTTTAATTTATTTTCAATATCTAACATTAATGTATCACTATAAATATATATAAAATTATTATATATTATATTTATATAATTAATAAAATTATTAATATGATTAAACCATCATTAAATTAAAAGTATATAAAATACCAAACCAAAATATACATGGAAAATAAAGCAGTTATTACCCAAAATGTGATTTTAACAATGAATTATTGGAAAATATGTAATGAATTTTCATAAGTAAATAATAAAAGATATTATATTTATAAATATTGTTATTTAATAGATGTATAATACACATATATTTACTATAAATGAATTATACATGTATTTAAAGGATGTCGATACTTATGATAATGTATCTTCATCTCAAATTTACTTGTTTAGGATATAAGTTATGATATTAATCTATATTCTTTTATATGGTGTATATAATTCATCTAAAATATGTAATATAATGAATTTATTTGTTTTAATTATATATAATAATTTTTTTCATGTTATTATTTCATGGTTTGTATGATTAAAATGTTACCAATTGGTAATAAGTTTATGTTACAAATTTATATTTTATTACGATTATTTATGATAAAGTTTTATATGATGATATCTTTTGATTTATATCCCATGAAACTTATTAATTTTCTTATCCTTAGTTTCGTTATTGATAATATATTTTTTATTTTCATTTTCCTCTATTTAAGTATAAAAGAGGTCAAAAATATTTTTTAACGAAATAAATGCTTTATTTCTCTCATTGGTTGAAAATGATTTTATTTTCAAATCCATGTTTTTTATAAATGTTTTAAAGAGTGTTTTTAGTATTTCCTAATGAATATTTATTGAAACTTTTACTCATTTTTTAGTTCTATAAAAATTTATAAAGGAATATTATTTTCAATTTTTTAATAAGGCTCTATTTACTTTTACCAAAAATGTGAAAGTAAATTTTTTTTAACTTTTAGAAAGTGAATGGAATTTTTCATTGTTATGACCAATAATTTATTTGGAGATTACCTTATAATTTTTCAAGGTTATTTACAATGAAAATTATTTTGAAAATTTTATATAAATTTTTAGTTATAAAAAGATATTTTCATATTGGAAAGGTTTTTTTCTCATGAAATATTCCATGTGATCTTTCAAAATAATTTTCCATATAAGATGACACCCTTTTATGTTACTTATGTTTTAATAGGGATATTATCTAATGAAAAAATCCCTATTAATTTTTTATTTTTGTTTATATTATGATTATGATGAGAGGATTTTTACAAAATACATTCATTTTCCAAGGGATATGATATGATGAAATGATGTAATGTTTATGAAATCCATTTATGTTTATCAGGTTATACTATAATGAACTGTTTATGGAACCCATTTCATTTTTCTTGGTGTATTACATGATGAACGTTTGTTTATCTAATAGAAAATAAATTGATGGATTATGTGATGAGTGAGACCCATATCTCACTCTAATACATTAGGTAATGATGGATAGTTGATGAGTTAATTATGAAATGTGTGAACAAGATTTCATTTTAAAAATTTTATTCATTGACCAGATTTCGTGTTCATACTGTTATGTGTTGGCCGACTTTAATGTCTATATGGTTTTTATTGTATACATTCATGTCCATAAGGCTATGTATGAACCTAATTTCTTTTTTATTATATAATGTGTGGACATGATTTCGATTCCATAAGTTTATGCATGGGATTGATTTCATGACCTTAAATTTTTCACGATCTATCTTAGTTTGGCTGATGTCATGACTCACCAAGCCCACCTATAATAGGAAAGTGGTTTTTGACTATAATTGAGTATAAGTATCACTAACATGGGAGGAATTTTTTATGTATCCGTACACACACACACACACACATCAAATCGTACAAAATTCTGAAATATGAAAATCATTATGTAACTAATGCATGGATAAAATTATAACCCAAAAGCAGAGTTTGACAGAGTGTAAAGTAAAGAGGGACAGAGTACAAGCCCACCACAAAGTGTTAGTAAATAGTAGTTCAGCCTGCATGAAAAGGTTCTGGGACTACTATCTAAAAGCCACAAGAACACACCTTAGCCTGTCCAGTCTCATAGAGTTCCATCTGGTCCGGGTCCACCTAGGACTCCATCAAAAGGTTGATTATCTACGAGAGACACGAAATGTAAAGGCCAAGCCTATGCATGGGTGAATATAAAAATATTCATAAGGACACCCCAAGACCACAAAGTGATATATGAAAAGAAAGGATAATCATCTATTTATTGGTATATGTCTACACCTTATATAACAAGAATATCTAGATATACTAAAACCAAGAAACATGGTCTCGAGGTAATTAACAACCACTACATACTGCCATAAGGAATTCAGCTGGAATATTCCACAAAGCACTCATCCAGAAGAACACACACATGAATATTATAACACTGATGATGTTCGTACAAGAGGTACTTATCATCGATTATTATATTGAGAGATATACACTAATAGATCTGAACAGAATATGATACACATATGAGGATCATAGATAGGGCCATTGGGTGATACCAACAACTAAATCTAGATTAACCCTCTAATTAGATGATCGATTCCCATGTAGTGTTGGTCACATAGATACCAATAAATCCACCTATGGAATAAATATGAATAGAAGATCCTACTATGGACCTCCCAATGGATTCAAAAAACACTCTCTAGGTAGTCCTGCTAGAGGGATCATAGTCTTATAGGTAGGAAATTATTTATACCAACATTTATGGAAACAATAAAGGGAATGACCTTAACTAAACTTTTCCAAGATACGGTGGACAAGAAGATCATGCCATGTAGAAAGGGGTAAGTGGTGTGTAGTAGAGTCAAACACTATTTCCCATGACCCAGGGTACTACCCATGTACAATGGACAATGTCGTCCAAAACTGTATAATGAAAAATAGGTATACACGAAACATATAACGGGTTACATGTCATGTCCCTACATCCAAGGTCCTCCCATGTACTCCAGACATATTCCAATACACATCATCAACCCATGTCTCCCTGCTTATGTACTAGTACATGGGGTATCATGTATACATGGTCCAAGTCAAGTCATGTGGGGGAGGACATGGTATGATGGAAACTCATTTAATCTACCCCATGTTCGTGTACCTCCTGTGGTACACACCGATTCCGTCCAAGGGGGACAAGATTCCATGTAGTTAGGGACAACACACCGTGTGTAACAGGTTTTTCTAGAAGCTTTCTTCTTCCTAACAATCATTCTTTCAATATTTCGGCTCTTTTTCAGGTGTTTGGTTTAACTCAAAACTCTATATCAAAGTTTGTTTTTCCACCATAACACTGAATAAATGGGATTCAGGCCTTCAACGGGCTCATAAAATGTGATCGTATCCATTTTTCATTACCTACAAACAATGAAAATTTAGAACCCATCATCATTTGATCTACAATTGAACCAACTGTCACACCTCTATGGAGTCATCTTGATGTCAAATCTATGGTTTTAGATCATTTCCCCATGAATCGAAGGCACAACCATCAAATTGTGGATCAATCTGTTCATGTATTATTCCGCGTTCATCACAAGAATAAATAATGGGAAATAAATGAAATAATTAAAACACACTACGTTGATTTGGATTGGTCACTAATGATGAATGGTCACCACGTCATTGTCGTTGGTGAAATCCATAAATATCGGTGTATGCAGATCATCGATCCAAGTGTTCATCATCGTCCATTGGAAGGATCTTCTAGGGGATCTCTCTCCAATATCTCTAAATAATTTTAGGGTTATGATTCTAGACATTAGTTTTTGAAAAAGGTATTATTTAATGTAAACCACCTTGTTGCGTTAATAATTAAAATAAAATAATTTTCTTAAATAATTTTTTTCATTTAAACATCCATGATGTCTTTTTCACAATCGACCGACACCAACCAATTTTAGGTCATAACTTGGGTAAAACTTCTATCTTAAACTCTATGGTGCCCTTAGATTTCTGATCCCAGAACCCATATAAAAGTTATTAAACTTTTTCATGAAAACCATCCCTGCATGTTTACTATTTATAATTTTTATATATTTCAATCATTTGTTCCAAAAAACTTGTCCTTGTAATTTCATGCCATCTCAACACCTTATCTTGACATTTTTCAATTTAATAATTAAAAAAATAAAAATATAATCTGAGTCATTACATTCTGTCCATTTTGGGGATTTACATCCTCCAAAATCCATAATAATGGCTACACAAAAAGACAAGGGTATTGAGATAAAATCTTTCATCCCAGTCACATGTGTTCTCCTAGATATTCCTATGCTTCCACCAGGAACACAACAAAGGAATAAATCACCCATAATGGATCCACTCCTACCGATCCTTGATCTCAAATCAGTAATCATCACAAGTTTCTCCATCATCAATGTTCATCTCACCTAGTCGGCGTTGTGCGATTGGTTGTGCACAAACCTCCTCAACTACGACACGTGGAAGACATCATGTAACCAGTCTAGTTTAGGAGGTATTTATAAGTGGTATACCACCTCTCTATGTATACAGAGCATCTGAAAAGACCCAATGAAGCCTAGAGATAGACTGTCACCCAGGAAAAATCTCCATAGTACACATCAAGGTAAAACCCATAGGAACACAGATTATCCTTCCTCGAACTCCAAAGGTGTCCATCGACCTTCTTCGTAAGACTTTTGTTGGATTTTCGTAGTCTTAATCCACTCATGGATGATATTCACCTTATCTTTTATAGCTCATTTGAACTCCTATCCAATGAGTGCTGACTGTCCTTGGTATGTCCAGAAAAGTGATGACCTACAGGTCAATTCATTCAATTCCTTGAACAGTTCCATACCAATCGGAAAATGATAAATGTTTTTGTATAAAAACTCCACCAATGGTAAGTGATCCTCCTAACTATGAACAAAGGAGAACATGAATGATCTCTGCATTTCTTCTAGAAAATAAAGGGTCTGATCTATTTGGATATCATTTTGTGGGTGAAATAGTGTTCTGAAGAATAATTGGGTTCCAAATGCCTCTTACAATCCCTTCCATAATTAGTATGTAAAGTTATCATCACGATCTGAAATAATAGTTTATGGAACTCCATGGAGTCGAACTATCTCCTCTATGTAGAGGCATATCAAGCTATCTACTGAACTCTTCTATTTAACAGATAGGAAGTGGGATGACTTGGTGAGTCATTCAATGATCACCCTGATGGAATCATGTCCCCTAGAAATACATGGTAATCCAATAATGAAGCCCATATGTATCTCATCCCACTTCCATTCTAAAGCCTCAAGGGTTTTATCTTATCCCACTAGAACTTGGTACTTAGCCATAACATGCTAACAATAAGGCATCGATAATTAAGATTTTAAACTCTTTTCTTCATAACTAGACACCAAACCTGATGTCAGAGGTCTTGGTACATCATTTCCACACGTGGATATACCTCTAAATGAGACTTATGAAACTCCATCATAACAACCTCCCACAATGTAGTTGTTACCATCATGCATCCTCTAAAAATAATGACATGGTCCCCACCTTTAGAAAATCTATTAGAAACATGACCTATGGATATCTGAGAATTTAGGGTCTCATAGTTGGTATCCATATGTTTTTACTCCCTGAATCACTATAAGAGTGGAGGGACGAACACAATCGGCTGAAGGTAAGATACTTCATCTCCATCCACAAAGGATAACTATAGTGAGGACAACTACTCTGATGTATCACTCATCAACTTATTACTAGATATCTTGCTAATACCATCATCTACTATGTTCCCCTTACATGGAATATAGACAATATCAAAGTCATATTCCTCAAGTAAACATATCCATCAACTCTATCTTAAGTTGAGATTATTTTGAGAGAAGACATACTTGAGCCTCTTGTGGCTGAAGTAGAAAATAAACTGATTCCACATCAAGTAGTGTTGCTACATCTTCAAAGAGAATACTACCATTACTAACATAATACAATGGGTTCCATATTTAGGCTCATGTGGTCTCAATAGAAGAAAATAATAGGAAATCACCAATTTCCACTACATTGGGACACAACCAATCTGGGTACCCTATTTATCGTAGAACCATACGTACTTGACACCCTCCTCTAGTGATCTCAATATTGGAGTGCTTGTCTAAATATTCCATAACTACTAAAAAACCTTCTGGAACTTCTCTTTTCACATGAACGGATGCCCCATTGGAGTCAAAGATTTCATAGTTGCTGCTATTCTGGAGAAATGTGGTATGAATATCTGATAATATCCTACCAACCCTAGGAAACTCCACAACTCTATCACACTAATAGGTGGCTCCCATGCTAACAATTCCTCCACCTTGGTGAGGTCCAATACTACTCCATCCACTAAGACAAAGTGTCCCAGAAAGTGGACCACCTGAATCCATAACTGGTACTTCAGGAGCTTTCTATAAAACTGGTTCTCTTAGAGTACATCTAAAACTATCAATAAGTATCTCTTATTCTTCACCTCCGACACCAATTTCACAAGTATATCGTTAATTATGAATACCATGAATCGGTCTATGTAAGGTCTAATGATCCGTTTCATGAGTCCCATGAACACTTGCATGGCATTCGCTATACCATAAAGAATCAAGAAGTGATTATAATGACTATAACGACATCCGAAGTTTGTCTTCGGTATATCCCCATCTTGTACTCACAGATGGTGACAGATTGATCATAGGACAACCTTCAGGAACCATCAGGTACGTCGTGACTGATCTAAGAGGTCATAAATCCTTGGTAATGGGTAATTATTCTTCACGGTCACCTCATTAATGAATCAATAGTTAACACACAACCTCAAGCCCCTATATCTCATTTTGAAAAATAGAACCAAAGATGCCCAAGGTGAAACAATGGGTCTCTCGAAGCCCTTCCATTATAATTCCTCCAACTATACCCTCATCTCGCGAAACTCTTCAGGATACATCCTATATGTTGGAGCAGATATCAGTGTCATCCTTGGGAATAAATTAATGTATAAGTCTATCTATCGTTGGGGAGGTAAACCTGAAATATCTTCAGCAAAGACGTTCTCATACTACACCACCACTATAGAAAACTAGAAACTCATAACATCGACTACACCAAGGGCCACGCTATCCAACTGGTGATTATTCACCTGCACCCTCCTACCCAGGAGTCCATCCCATGCTACCTGAGTATCATTTCCAATAAAAAGTAAAATATCATTCTATCAGTACAGACACACCACAACATTCTCCTAAATCAATCAATCTGGGCATGAACTATAGATAAAAAATCCATACGATGAATTAAGTTGTAATTCCTAAACACCACTACTAAGAGGTTCCAACCGAAACTGTCACTTGTAAGTGTTAGGTCACACTATTGGCATAGGTGCATGATCACTAATTCATCTCTGGTAGGTGTCTCAAAGTGTAGGGGTTGAGTCAATAGTACAATAATAATATCTATATCGCATACAAGATATGTGGAGGGAATGGAATAACTAAAAACTTTTTCTATTAGTACAACAAAAAAATTATAAAAGAAAAAGATCACACCTTGAATAATTCCTAGAACACCTAGGTCATATGCCTCGACTGCATGTAGTTGTCCCCACCCCTATCCTCTAGCTCCCTAATCCTTGAATGGACCACATAGGGGTGGTGGTGGTAACAAGTTGAAATACTGACCACCTCCTCCTACTCTCTTAGTTCTTCTTCCATATCTTCCACATTGAGAATCTACCTTCTCTTATCACTCTCTCTACCTCAGTGGTCCATCCATAGTCTCCATGTCAGTAGTGCGACATGTTAGAAAATATCAAGAGATATATACCCTACGAATACATGAATAGTTCCACCTCCCTCTAGGATGAATGGATCCACCCCATGACACATGAATTATAGATCCTCTATCCCAGGGCCTCCTCCTAAAACTTCGCTGATTTCTAGGTCCCTGGGACAGACATCAGCTCCTTACTGCTGATGTATCTGCCCCTTATTTTCAACTATTGACAATCACCAGTTATATGTACTCCTCTAAGAAGATATCAACCACGAAAAACCTATCAAGCAACCCAAAAATAGTAGGAACTAATAGAGGTATAATTTTGGCTCATATGTACTTATGTATACCTCTCTTGAAGGATCGAGCCTTGAAGTACCAATCTCAAACCATATCCATAAAGTACCTCGAAAAGTCAGTGAACCTCAATGAATAATAAACCACTGACATGATACCCTAATGGTGCTAAAACATATCCTAGATATGCACGTCCCTTAGTTTAACTGGTGATAACCCCTCTATCAAGAGTCACTCAAACTGTTTCCCTGAAATATTTTCCTCGTAATAAGTTGGATAACTAAGCTCTACCATCGTCTTGATAAATTGTATAGAAGGATCACCTCTAGGACCACTATCTGATCTCATTATGTCTTAACTAGAAACAAAATTAGGTCACCACCTCAAGCCATTCCTCATCCACCTATGGTTTTGGATCACCTTGGAACCTGAGGATTATTTATCACTGAAATTCTTGAAGCACGCTCATCCTATGCTCCTCATCTGCTGGTTCTACAGGTACTATATGCTGCACTATAGGTGGTGGTATGGTTGGTGAACCACTTAGAGGTAACATCTAGGGAACTGGTCCCTATATCCAAGACACTTCATTGAAGATGCCAACATCAGGATCATGATGTTTTATCCAAGTGGGTACGTATCATAAAGGAATCCTGTAAATAAAGTACATCTACCATGGTCAATGAGTATGTCTAGAGAGCTGACTCAAAAAAGGACATAAAAACCACAAACCATTTATAAATGTTTCATGTAACACTATTTTCCTTGATGTTGGTGTTCTCATGTACAAAGTTGAATATAATATTTTCAGAGTCTTGGTGTGTGGATACGTTAGCCTCTACACCAACACTGGTGTCTCTATCCTGAATGAAGAACTTCAAACACATAACCCTGTTACCCCAAACCAGTCTCAAAAAATCACGATCCTAAAGTAGAAATGACCCACTATGATTCCACTCTATCACAGCCTATCTGAGTGGGGACCATTATGCGACTCTCCTAACCCACCTCTATTAGTACATTGGATGGTGATTATCATCGAGTAGACATATCACTAACATGAGTGGCATTGAATATGTAACTGTATGCACACAGACATATCCAAACCCCAAAATGTGGAAACATAAATACCACTAATTAACCAATACATTCATACAAATATATCGCACAACTATAGTACAAAAATAAGTAATGTAAAGAAAACTGGTCCAAAATAAAATCCCTCTATAAAGAGTTTGTAAAGAAAACCCAACCTGTAAGAAAAAAGTACCAGGACTCTTGTCGGAAAGCCGCATAAACACACTGTGTCCTATTCGATCTCAAAAATCACCATCCGGTCCTAGTCTAACGAGTAATTTGTCAAAAGTTTGATCATATGCATAAGACATGACACATGCAGGAGAAACCTATGCATAAGTGAGTATAACAAGACTCATTAGTACACCATAAAACCACAGAGTGATATAATAAAGGAAAGTACTATCAGCTATACATAGTTATATGTCTACAACTCATATAAAATGATTATCTAGATATACTCAATCCAAGACACCTAGTCTAAAGGTATGTCACAACCACTACTATAGTGTCTTGTTTTTTTAACTAGGTTTAAATAAAATTGTATTCCATTTTTTTTACCAATATGTCAATTTTTGAAATGATACATGGAACCTAATTATGAGTGTTGGAAAACTTAATGTTGTCATTTTTGGACTTGGGAGAATACTAGATAATTTTCACCGGTGTCCAAAGATTATCAGGAGCACTGGATCTGGAAATGTCCACTTTAATGGATCTGCACAGGCTATGCATAGTTGAGGTCCAACCAGTGCAGTTTACCCATTTTAATAATTTATTTATTTTAGTTTAATAAGATTAAATAATAGATTTGTGTTTAAATTAATGAAAGTTTTAGTAATAAAAATAATAAATATGTTATTTTTATTATGAAATTTATTAATTTATTTTGATGTTAAAAGGCTTTTAATAGAATTATTAATGGGGTGTAATAGCTATGAGATATTAATGTGGCATTTGGGTATCTCAAAGAAAGGTTTGATTAAATGAAGAGTTTCCAATTTAATGAAGAAGGGTTTTTATTAAATAGAGGTTTTGGGTTTATCTAAGGCTTAAAAAATAATAATAATGAGATTATTATTATTTTAGTTTTATTAAAATCATTATTATCGATAATGGTATTTAAAATTGGGTGTTTTTCAAGGAAGCGTTTTTTAAAATAGTGTGTGTTTCACTTATTAAATAAAAGTTTAATGTGTATAATAATAATAATAAAGTGAGTCTTATTATTATCATTTATTTTTATTATTATCATATTAATGGTAGTATTAATATATATTTTTAAGAGTGTAATAATAACTATTATTAATGGAAATTAATTTTGGGTTTTGAAAAATAAAATAAATGGAAATAAATTCCCCTCTTCTTCCTCGATACGCATAAGGCTCAACACAGATGAAGTAGGCCTCGACCATTGTGTGACCACTCCTCCCTTATCCTCCTCCATGAGATACTCTTTTTAATGAGATTCACATGGTGAGTCATCCTCCTAGTCATGGTTCGTGGTAGCCACGCAACCCCTGGACTCCCAATAGGCAGCTTGAACCCCCTCTGGTCAGACCATGAAGCGTGCGACCCCCCCTTCCGGGTTCTCTGTATGCAATGATTTTCCTCCAATTTATTCTTAGTTTAGGTATGTTCCTTAAAGGTAAAACCTTATATCATATTTTTCTTCCTTGCATTGGAGATTCATCATGGTTTTGGTACCTGATTAGGTTTTGCCGATTTTAGGGTTTTGTTGTAACCCATTTTTTCTTCTGTTCTTCAGTGCTAAGGTTGTGCAATGGAGTTCTCAGGACTCGTTGGTGTACATTTCGGCAACCAATACCAAAGGCGAGGTGGTTCAAGCCGATTCAATTCGCCAACAAGGGTTCCTAGGTAGGAATTTATATCATTTTTGGTTTTTCGCCATCAACTAAAGTGTCTAATAATTTATATTTGTCCATGGTTTATAGCTGTAAGTACATTGGTACTTACTGAGATGATTCTAGTTACCTGTTTAATTTGTTGTTTTCTATTGATGTTCAACAGGGTGTTCATATATATATATATATACATTAAAGTTTACACATACAACAGCGATCCAGTTGTCACCATATGTCAATGTAATAGATGTTATTTTAGTTCCACCCAATGGAAGGGCTCTCAACATTTCTTAATTAATCAAATATAGTTTTTTTGTTTTAAACTATAATAATGTTGACTGTAATGTTGTATTAAACTGTTTAATGGGGAATTAGATAATTAGTAATGAATTAAATATATGTCTTTCCATTATAAAATTGATAATTAATTGGACCATTAATTATTAGTATATAATTTGGTCATGTTGAGATAAATAATTATGAATTAATCATGTTATTTAGATGATAATTAATCAAGGGATTAATTATGAGTAATTACTTTGATTAATTTGGAGATAATTAATTATGAAATAATAATGTTCTTTAGATGATAATTAATCAAGGGATTAATTATGAGTAGTTAATTTGATTAATTTTAAGATAATTAATTATGAATTAATTATGTGATTTAGATGATAATTAATTGAGGGATTAATAATGAGTAATTAATTTGGTTAATTTTGAGATAATTAATTATTAATTAATTATGTTCTTGAGACTGGAATATTAAATAATTAATCAAAGGATTAATTATGAGATATTGATTTAGCTGAATAAGATAATTGTTCCGGTGATTAATTGTGATACATTGTTTTGGATAAGTATAGATATTTAATGATAGATTAATGCTATACTTTTATTGTGAAAATTTGGATAATTAATTTTTGGTAATTAATTATGGGAAGTGAAATTAGAATCAGAAAATTTATTAGGTAAATTAATTATAAGATGTGGTGCATATTTTGAATGAATTGAATATGAGTTCTTGTAAATAATAAAGGTTGTTTAACCTGATTAAGGAACACCTCATGGGTTTGTTTCCCTAGTTTTACTATTTTAGGATGAATGGGCCAACAATTCCTTTGGATGTATGTTTTTTTCCATACCATAAGTGGTTTAGGATGGAGTTGTTTAAATATATAATTTCACATGTGAGATGGTTGCTAAATATTTGAGCCTTTTTCAGTTTGTTTGACATGAGAAGTTTATGACCTCTATGTTAATTGTTAAAGTCCTGGACCAATCACTGCTTGAGTGGATGGGTTTAGACTTGTTAATGAATTGGGTGAGTCACTATTTAGTGGATGGAATAGTGGAAAATCACTATGTTTAGGGGATGGGATCATACTCACACTTGATAACGAATTGGGTGCATCAATGTTTCTTGGATGGACCTATGGGAGAATCACTATGTTTAGTGGATGCTCTCTTATTCAGAATTATTTATGAATTGGGTGAATCAATATTATTTGAGGAGGGACCTAGTAGGGAATCACTATATTTAGTGGACAGGTTGAGATTTTCGTATTTGTTGGGTGAATCACTATTTTTAGTGGATGGGCTTGGGAATTTTATATGAAAGATTAAATTGAATATAATATGATGTGTTATCCAATCCAAAGCACAATCTTGGATTTGGTATTTACATTGATTTCATAGAAGGTCTTTAGAGACATCTATTGTGAGTGACTTATACGGGGGATGTCGGGATTAGGCTGGATTTCAAGACTTATATAATTTAATGTGTTTTGAATAATTGATAAATGAAAATGAATGTGTGATGACTATTGTGTATGCTTAAAAAATATATAATACAGTTTCAGGTACCATCTGAGGGATGAAGTAGGTACTTGGAAATATAGTTACATTGTACTGCATACTTTAATTATTCATTCTTCACACTGTTTAAATTGTTTATTTAATGTATGGGTATAAGGTAGACACTACTTGTCCAGGACAACGGAGATTCATATCTCACACCTTACTTTGGCCGCCATTGCACTGGGGAACCCGAGTAGATTCTATTTGGTTGTAGGGTTGTGTTTCTTTCATATACTTGGGAGATAGGAGCAGAGGATCGAATGGAAGATAATGATGATCGAGGAAAACACCCTTTGTGCTTTGAGTCATCATTTATTATTTATTTATTGATATGAAAAGTATGATGTATTGTTTATCTCTTTAATAGATATACCAACATAACATGCATGCATTCTATAACATTGGTGTTGGCCATTTTCTTTACAAGATTTATAAAATTATGCCTTCCACTCCTTTATCATTATTCATTCAGCTTTCTCCTTTTGCTGACATTGTCCGATTTCTTTACTCTGATATGTGGGTATAGTCTCCCCACTGACTATCCGTAGAGCCTTGCTACTATTCGGTATCCTCTGGCATATGTAGAGATGCATTTGAGGTCATGTAGAGACTGGTTTGTCCATCAGTTCAGGGATGAGCTAGGTCTGGATGTTACAAAGTGGTATCATAGGGTTAATTTTTCATTATTTTCCTATGACTTTCTATTTTATTAAGGTATATAAGAGACTATGAAAGTGTCAGTTCTTGGTTAATAGCTATTCCTGGTACTGATGACCCCTCATACGTGAAATGACCAAGTGTCCTAGGATGAGAATTGATGTTTATACAATTCGTGGTAATATTTGATATGATTTCACCTTGAGTGAGTGGTTTATTTTATATTGCCTATTTATTTTGAAAATTTTGAAAACAAAAATTGTCTTGTCCTGAAAAGGAATGAAATTTTCATACATATATCATCATAGACACGTTTAGATTCACATGTCATGCAAATAACATGCAATGTGGTTGCATTATTATAATTCCTGCAAATTTGGATTGTGGGCCTCGAGTGCAATGCCATGTTTTGATCTTCTTTATCATGCTTCTATAGATATCATGTTTTGGTGATAAATTTAACATTCTTGAATGACTATATTCCATACATCCTCTATTATTTTCATGCTTTGTTTTTGTGCCCAAATTTTGTTTTATAACATGCTGTTGTGTTACTGCTTATGATAACATGCTAAATATGTTTTGATGTGTGAAAGGGATGCTAAAGTTAAAATTTTAAATGAAGGTTGATTATGAGAAATGGGATCCAAATTATAGTGATATGTTGTATGGGATCCTTATTGATTTTTAGATGGCCACCCATGTGTTTGAACCATATTCAACCATAGTATGTTTGAAAATGGTTATAAATTTAAAACTGCTAAGATTTGATTGAAATGAACAATTTTTGGGTTGATTTTTGGAAAACCCAAATTGAATAAATGGGACACTTAGAGGTTTCATTTTTGGTAAAATAAATTTAGTTGCTAAAGTACCAGTTTATATTTGGATAAAACTTTATGTTAAATGTTTAAAGAGGATGTTTGTTATAGCATTTTTGTTTTGCGTATGGGGAATTGATTGAAAACCAAGTGACTTTTAGTAAAAACGAATTGGGTTTTTTTAAAAATTATTAAAATATTAAAAGAATGAAATTAATTAATTAAAATGACAAAAATTAAAAAGGGTCTCTTTATCCTCCAGATTCTGGTTTTGTGTAACCAAGAGAGAGGGTCGATGTATAAGTTTTGTATGTGGCTAACCCGTGGTAGGTAGTAACCTTAAAATGTTGTGTGAATTAAGGTAAGTTCATCCCACTACTCCGGATGAATTTTTCAGACTCGATTGTTTTGACACACTGATAGGTTTAAGTTAGGAATTTGATGATCAAGGTTTGACATGGTGATCATGGTTTGAGGAATGTCACACAACCGCATTAAGGTGTTCTAAAATTGAACACTGGTGAGTGAATCATATTTACTTGTGATGACATGGAAAATCCTAAGGTGGGTAGTGATGCACTGATAATCATTGAAAGAACATGAATATTGTTGATGATATAGGCATCGAGGTTTGGTTGGTGATGCGTTGACATGAGATCCTGAGCTTTTTGTATAAAGAGTCAATTGGTGATAATAAATCCGATCTTTTAGAGATATGGGATTTCACTTAGTGTTTTCTTTTGAATGAGAGGATCATGTAAACTATCTTGAACTCATCATAGAGACACTAAGATAGCATCGGTCTTACGTCGCGCCAATGTTTTTAGTGTTTTTGGTCTTGATGAGTGGTTGTTATCTGGGTTGTACATGGGGTGCATGGTTTCTTTGGGCTGTGACTTCATTCATGTTAGGGCATGTTCGATTTTTTAAATAGACTTGCGATGGATTGTCATGGGAATTTAACCACTGGTCAAGTAAGGACTTCTATGTACATGCAGTTGGTGATGTAATGATTTTAAAAGGCATGTCGTTTGTTTAATAGTGATTGTAGGTTTTTGGACTGTAATGTATTTCCAGGAAATCATATGCAACCATTTTATGTTGGATGATCGAGATTCAAACTTTTTCATCAATTAGGTCCTTATAGTGCCCACAGATGTAAGCTTCATTTTAGTGATCTTTGGATTGAGTTTTTAATAATTAAGTGGTTGGACTTATGTTTTGGTCTGTACTGCATTTGAATTCTAGAAATGTAACAGGTTCGTTCAAATGAAACATCTCAACCTTTGTAGGTCAGAAGATGTTGTAGTAGTTCCTTATGACTTCTCAGGGACGAGCAGTTTTTGAGGAGGGTATATTGTAACGTCCATTGTATTTTAACTGGTTTTAAATATGCATGTTTTCGAATTGTTTTCTGGTTTATCGACGTGTAAATTTCTAAACTATGTTCTGGAACATAATTACCTGTGTTGGAACACATAAAGATGGCAGTTTTAGACTAGGGAGAATACCTGATAATTTTCATAGGTTTTCTGAAGATTCTTGGGAGCACAAGATCTATAAAAGTATACATTAATAGATTTTCATGGGCTATACATGGTTGCGGTCTAACCCGTGATGTTTACACTATTTAATATTTTATTAATTTAAATTAAATAATATTAAATGGGAGATTTGTGTATAAATTAAATAAAGTGTTAATTATGATAATAAATATGTTATTATTATAATGGAATTCATTAATATATTTTGATTTTAAAATACTTTTAATTGAATTATTAATGGGGTGTAATAGTTATGTGAAATTAATGAGGATTTTGGGTATCTCAAAGAAACGTTTAATTAAATGAGGAGTTTCAAATTTAATGAAGAAATGTTTTTATTAAATAATGATGTTAGGTTTATCTAATGTTTGAATAATAATAATAATGATATTTTTTAGTTTTATTATATTAATTATTATTGATAATGGTATTTAAAATTGGGAGTTTTTCAAAGAATCTTATCTTTTAAAATGGGGAGTTTTTCACTTATTATATAAGTGTTTAATGTGTATAATAATAATAATAATAATAAAATGAGTACAATTATTCTCCTTTATTATTATTTTACAATTAATGGTAGAGTTATTATTGGGTTTAAAGAGTGTAGTAATAACTACTATTAATGGAAATTAATTTTCGGTTTTGAAAATGAAAATAAAGGGGAGAAAATTCCCCTCTTTTTCCTCCCTATGAACATGTCACAACATAAACGTAGCAGGAATCCTCCATGGAATGACCTCTACTCCATTCTCCTCCTCCACGTGGCCCTCCTCTAAACAATCTTCCCTTAGAGCGTCCTCCTACGAGTAATGGTTCATTTTAGCTGTGCTATGCATAGACTCCCGACATGCAGCGCGAACCCCCTCCAAGAAAACCATGATGCATATTACCCTCTTCTGGGTTCTCAATCTGCAATGATTTTCCTGTAATTTCTTTTTGGTTTAGGTCCTATACTTCATGGTATGGCCTTATCTCATATTTTTCTTCATTGCTTTGTAAATTCATCATGGTTTTAGTACCTGAGGTAGGGTGGTCGACATTGCCTAATTAATCAAATAGAGTTTTTTTTTGTATAGCTTTGATAATTTTGACTGCAATTTTGGATTAATCTGTTTAATAGGGGAATGATATAATATGTTATTAATTAATTATATAACTTGGAGTTGTAAAATAGATAATTAATTAGGAGACTAATTATTAGTAACTAATATGGTTAAGTTGACATAATTAATTATGAATTAATTAGGTGATTTAGATGATAATTAATTAAATGATTAATTAGGATTAATTAATTTGATTAATTTTGAGATAATTAATTATTTGATTTAGTTGATAATTAATTGAGGGATTAATTATTCATATTTAATTTGATTAATTTTGAGATAATTAATTATTAATTAATTATGTGATTTAGATGATTATTAATCAAGGGATTGATTATGGGTAATTAATTGATTAATTTTGTGTTAATTAATTATAAATTTTTAATGTGATTGAGACTGGAATATTAAATAATTAATCAAAGGATTAATTATGGGATATTGATTTAGCAGAAAAAGATAATTGTATCGTCAATTAATTACAATATGTTGTTTTGGATAAATAGAGATATTTAATTATGGATTAATGATGTGATTTTGTAGTGATAATTTGGATGATTTATATTGGGAATTAATTATGGGAAGTAAAATTAGAATGAGATAATTAATTCTGTAAATTAATTATGATATTTGGAGAATATTGTGAATGAATTAAACATGCATTGTTGTAAATAATAAAGGTTTTTTACCTTGATTAAGGGACAAACCATTGGTACATTTCCCTTGTTTTTCTATTTAAGGATGATTGGGCCAATAATACCATTTGATGTGTGTTTTTTTCTTTTCCTTAAGTTGTTTAGGTTTTAGTTTCATAAATATATGATATGCCATGTGTTTCGCACGGATTTCGGGGATGACCTCCTGGACGGGAGATTCAAACGTTCTGATCGGTTTCTAGCGGGTTTGTTCGTAGAACCGGAAACATCCAATGATTCCACATCCGTTTGGACCCACTTTCCAAAGGTAGGCGCTCATTAACATGTGGACTGATGAGGCTTAGGAATTTGTATTGGTCGAGAGGATGGGAGGTCGGACTCATCACACCTTTTTGAGGGGAATTATTGTCTACTCCGGGACTCTCTTTGTAGATTTAAGTTATGTTCGTGAATCCTTATTACATTACCAAGTATAAAATGTGCTTTCCTTTAGTTGTAACAATCAATGATTAAATATGCAATAAATTTAGAGAATCCTTTATATGTATTCGTGGTTCTTCATCAATAGAGAATCATCTATATCTGTTTAGAGATTTTTGGTCAATGGTATCCTTCAAAACATTTATATAAAAGTCTCTTGGTCATTATGATGACCAGGCTGGTTTTAAAGCCACTCAGTGGGGCACTTTAAGTTTATCGTCATTCAGAAGGACATGGATTATTTCAAAGTTGGGATCGAACCCATAAATGGGCTACCTACGTATCCTTTGTTTTGGAAAAGGAATCATAACCCACGTAGTTCGAGTAATGGAGTATGATGTTTATGATTGATGGCTCAAAGAAGAATTTCATAATTACTTTTACACTCTAAGCTCATGTGAGTCATGCTCGGTGTGAGAAACAAGAGGTATTGGTAAAAATTAGACAATTGTTCCATGAAAGATGCAATCATAAGAAATTTTTTGGGGCTTAGGTATGTATGACTGCCCAGATAGATGAAGGTTTAGGATTTACTTTTAGGGAGAAAATCCAGGAACAGGGTCCATAAAGGTATACGCGCTTTATGGAGATTTGAATACTCTAATCTTGGGGATTACTCCTAAGGAGGATGCCCAAGTTAGGAGGGGACTTATGATTGGGTTTTACTCCTGAAAAGGAAACCCAAATCAAGGGTAAATTAGGACTGGTTAAGAGAAATTTAAGGGGGGCTTGGGGCTTACTCCTGAAAAGGAAGCCCAAGATTATGACTGAGTCTTTTTCCTGAAAAGGAGACCCAGGTTAGGGGACTTGGGGCTTACTCCTGAAAAGGAAGCACAAGATTATGACTGAGTCTTATTCCTAAAAAGGAGACCCAGGTTAGGGATTATGGTTTGAGGCTTACTCCTAAGAAGGATGCCCAAGTTAGGGGACTTGGGGCTTACTCCTGAAAAGGAAGCCCAAGATTATGACTGAGTCTTATTCCTGAAAAGGAGACCCAGGTTAGGGATTAAGGTTTGGGGATTACTCCTAAGAAGGATTCCCAAGTTTTAAATTGGGGCTTACTCCTGAGGAGGATGCCCAAGTTAAAGGATTATGATTGGGGCTTACTCCTGAGGAGGATGCCCAATTTAAGGATTCTCTCATCTTAAAAGATGAGGTTGAATGAATGAAATCTCTATATTTAGTGACATAAGGATATTTAAATCACTAGGTTTTGAGAGATATTCTATAGAATTCCTTTCAGATAAGGAAGTCAAATCAACAAATCATGCCATAAATGGCTTTGAAGAGTGTCTTGAAGACTGAATCTTGAAAAGGAAAGGTGTAATGGCTTAATAGGGGTAAAATGGGCAAGATGTGCACCCAAAAAGGTAGGGGAACACAAGTCTTGAAATGCGCGCAAGTCTTCCGTGGGCGCGCAATTATTGGGCGCACAAGTAGACTTGCGCGACATGAGGGGTACTTGCGCGATTTTCAACCAGCATTAGAATACTTGAGAGACTCTTTTTAATCACTTTAGAATCCTCTTGAGGTTCTTCCAGAAAAGGGACGCACAAGTTATATTGAAGGAATAAAGCGGCGTGCAAGTGTTGATGAGTTTCAACACTTAGTCCTTCCTTCTTCTCTTTAGATCTTCCGTTCTAGGTAAGAAATTACCTTAGAAGTGTTCTGGAAGCTTTGAGAAGAGACTTGGGCATCGGGAGCTTCAATCCGAGTTTCTGGAAAAAGATCCTCTTGAATGGGGGGCCCACAGGGTCTATTTATAGGCAAAAGAAGACCTTGGGCGGTTACCGGGCAGTTACCACATAGGTCGCGCAAGTCACTTGCGCGACCAAGGTCGCCGCGCAAGTACACTTGCGCGATAGTTAGAAATCTTGTGCGGTGAACTTGCTGTTGATCCTTTCTTCCTGCCTTTGTTGATTTTTTATGTTTTCTTCAAAGGATGAATCACTTTGATCTCGGATAGTCCCTTTTCCGATCTTTAGATTCTGTGACAAAAGGAGCGTCAACAAAAGTCCCCCCTCAGAGTTGGATCCGGAGAAAAAAGAGGATTGGAATCTGAGGAAATCGAATTCCTCCAAAGGAAAAGGGAGGCGTGCAAGTCTTCAGTGCACAGAGGCCGGCACACAAGTTTTCGTCGCGCAGGCCTTAAGCGCTCTAGGTACGGCGCGCAGATGGGCTTCATGGCCTATAAATACACGGACTCACCTCCGTACAAGTATCCGGATTTCCGGACGTCATACCTTCTCGAGCTCTCGCCACGCAGGTCACCTAAGCCGCGCAAGTCTGCTCTGTTTTCCACTGTTTTCCTTGATGTCGCACTCCTATAAAGGTATTCGTACTTGCACGGTTTATACTTGCGCATCAAAAACTAGCGCGGCACACGAATACTTTCCCGCTATGTTTAGACTTGCGCGCCTTAATGCCTTAGCCATTTTTTTTCAAATTTATTCACAAATTTATGAAAAATAAACCCATTTAAGAGTTAGTTTATTCTTCTTTTGTGCAGATTCAGTGGTTCCCAAGGGAATTAGAATGGCTGATGAACTAGCTAGCAAGTGGATCGATGACTTGACGAACATCATTGGCCTTGATTAGTATGATATCTGCAACAACACTCTCCCAGATTTGGCTAAGTACTTGAAGAAATATCATCCTAATTTTCCACAGAGCATCCATCTGCCTCTGTGTGGTCATGGTCATCTGCAAGGAGTCAATGTTCCATATGCAAACAATTTTACACCTGAGATGCAGTTGCACTGCTACTCCTCTATTTCGGTTATGCTGTGCATTAAGAGCAACAACAATGGTGTGAACTATCAAGTTATTTCTCTATGCCATTTCCTTGCAGATATGAAAATGGAAAACCCATGGGATGAAATGTTTTCCACTAATGATTGGTGGGGAGAAGACAAACATGGTATTAGAGCAATATCTGAAAAGAGTACTCTCTCCAAATGGCTCTTTACTTCCAATGCTCAATTCTCAAATACATGTATCCATCATTCAAACCTCTTGGACAAAAACAGAGTCACTGTTTGATCAGCAGGAAATTTTCTCAAACCGCACTAAAGAACATCTTTTTACAATTGTTCCAAGAAGAGCTGGTATCACTGCATCTTTTTTTGTATCCAGTTGAATGAATGAATTCCATGTGGTTGCTAATGAAGCTCGGGATGCCATAAATCAAAGAAGTGTTATGTTGAAAGCCTCTTGTAATTCTTGAAAAAGAGAAGAGACACCAGTCTGTGGATGTCCTTCTAACTCTTGTGTATCATTGAAAAACACTTTCATCTTCAATCATTTGTACCTGAATTCTTTCATTACCTACTTCAAATTTACATAAACCAATGGGCCTAGTAAGCATAGTTTGATTTCTACTAGGATTATTACAAATAACCCTACAAACTTTGAATCTTTTAATTGCTCAATATTACCTAAATCATACAAAAATGTATATTTAGTGAGCTGGAACTTGTCTTTTATTCAGAGTTCCTTTGTCTTTTGTGGGCAGTTTAAAGTCATGCATGCTGGACATAAAGGGGATAATGTTTAAGGTCGAAATAGCTTTGACCCAAATAGATTAAAATTGATTCAATTCCTTGACAATTTATCTGAAAACATATTACCAAACTCAAGTATGAGAGAAAAAATGTAAACTATGTCTTAAGAATATTTGAATCTGAGGAATGATATGAAAAAGATCTAAAAGGCATTAGAAGAAGTAGTTTCCAAGAATGAAGTTACTATTATTTAACAAAACCCGTTAGGGGGTTGAAATATGAAGGGCCACCTATGGGCATTGGCTGCATGGTCAAATAAATAGCATCTTTTGGCTGAAAAGTCTATTATGTGGACTGTTTATGCAAGGCCACCTATGGGCACATGCTGCATAGTCAGGAAAAAGAACTCCCAGAAATTTACTTTCCTAGTGTTAAAAGCCAGTGAAAGTTTATGGAGATTCAAATTTTCTAAAGTATAGAGTTTGTTGTATGGAAAGAGGTAGTTGAATATGGAGAAGATATTTCCGAACAAGAATATCGAAGAACTGGATGAACATCACTCCTACGAAGGTCTGACCCAAACGTAGGGAATAAGAATAAACCATAGACTTGAATACTTTCAGATCATGAAAAAGGATATGGGACAAATATGTTAAGGAAGGGTATTTTTTGCGGATCCCTACATACTGTCGTTTTTGACAAATAAGGACAAAAGAGGCATTCTTACCAAGAATGAAGTTACTATTATTTAACAAAACCTGTTAAGGGGTTGAAATATGTAGGGCCACCTAAGGGCATTGGCTGCATGGTCAAATAAATAGCATCTTTCAGCTGACAAGTCTGTTATGTGGACTGTTTATGCAAGGCCACCTATGGGAACGTGCTGCATAGTCAAGCAAAAGAATTCAAAGAAATTTGACATTTTTGTGACTAGAAGTCATGAAAAGGGTTATGAAGATCTAAAAATATTTAAGGTTAGGATTATAACACATAAAGATGGGTATTGTCCAATGTATATAGAGATACATAGGTCAATGAAAACCATAATCATGTTGTGGCTGGGTCATGAATTGAAATTTGGACTTCACTACGTATCTCATAAGAATGAGAATCAATCCATACGTAGTTCTTGAAATGCAGTTTAACGTCATGCAGGAAGAAAGTATGAGAAATCTTAGTTTAGGGTCTTAGAATTCGGACCATAATAATGAATACACAGTGTGTGTTTTCATGAGGACTTTTCAGCCAAGGGACTGAAAGTGAAATTTGGGGTTAGGCCCAAAAGACTTGGGACTGGATTCGAGGGATACTCGAATGTTCCTACGTATCCCATAAGGATGGGAATCAAGTCCACGTAGTTCTAGGACTACCCTTTGTACAAATTTGGTTCGTACATGTGAAGGGTGAAAGGGGACTTTAGTGCAATGATGGTTTAACCTAAGATACAATGTTTAGGCATTACCATGTATGCATGTAGACTTTTGAAATGAAACATGATTGAAAAAAATCAATGTCAATAATGGTTCCTTCTCAAATGAGGAAATCAAAGAATATTGTAGTTTATTGTCGTACCGGACAAAAGTGTTGTATAATTTAACGTCATATAACAAGGATGAAAGTGAATCAATATAAATATATTGATTCCAGGGGCGGTTTCACGAATCAACATCATATGAGATGGTGGTGAACCGATGTGAAGAGATTGTTTTTGGGCTTGAACCCTGGGAGGTTGCCTACATACCCAGCTTGGAGGGCAAGGATCAAAGTCAGTGTAGTTCAATTAAATAATGAATTAATGATCAAGTTGTTCTTGGGGATAATGATCTAAAAAAATATTGTTGGGACTTACACATGGTTAGTGGCCCAAAGGGAGTGTTATGGTTGATGTTCTCTCTAAGCTCACGTGAGTCATACTCGGTGTGAGAAACAAGAGGTAATAACAACCTTAACGATGCACAGTTTAATGTCATGTAGGACATAATAAAAAAAAGGGACTAAGAAGTTTAAAGTCTTGCAGTTAGGACTATTGGTGCTGCACAGTTTAGTGTCATGTAGCAGGGACAAAATAACAGTTTAATGTCATGTAGGACATATTAAGGATTTTCTATACAGTTTAGCGTCATGTAGTTAGGAATATGGGGATAAAATAGTTTAACGTCATATTGGACGAAAGGGGGACTGTGCAGTTTAATTTCATGCAGTAAGGACAAAAGAGTGTACCATTTTAACGTCATGTCGGACGAAAGTGCGAATAGTTTAAGGTCATATGCATGGACTGTGAATGGTGCAGTTTAATGTCATACTGGACTTTTGAGATTATATAGTTTAATGTCTTTCCGGACGTGAGGGATTTTCTATACAGTTTAGCGTCATGTAGTTAGGACGTCACAGTTTAACGTCTTGCTAGACATAAAGGATTTGAAAATAGTTTATGGTCATATACATGGACCAGGGATGATGCAGTTTAAGGTCATGCTGGATGGTTTAGGGAACTTTTTCACAGTTTAATGTCGTGTGGGAAAACGTTGCAGTTTAAATTCATACTGGACCATTGCTATATAGTTTAACGTCATATAGTAGGGACAAACTGGTGCTGTACAGTTTAAAGTCATGTAGCTAGGACTATGGTGAACCAATACGAGGATATCAGTTCTGGGGACTTTTTACAGTTTATCGTCATGCTGGACGTTGGAAGTGCCACACAGTTTAATGTCATGTAGATAGGACATAATATAGTTTAATGTCATCTCGGACAAAATTTGGAACTTCTGTACAGTTTAATGTCATGTAGATAGGACATAATATAGTTTAATGTCATCTCAGACAAAATATGGAACTTATGTACAGATTAATGTCATGTAGATAGGACATAATATAGTTTAATGTCATCTCGGACAAAATATGAACCAATGTGATTGTTTTTGGATCTGGGAACAATATTTCGTGTTTATACAAAATACTTCTTCAGAAATATGGCATTAGTTGTAGTCGTGATGTGTTCTCCATCCATTGAGATTAGAGAATATGCTCCATTGGAGTAGACCTTATGTATTGAATAAGGTCCTTCCCATTTTGGTTCAAGCTTGGGAGGATTCTTTCCTGGTATCATTGGTGCTCTGAGAACCAATACCAATTCTCCCTGAATGAATGAACGAAGACAAACTTTTTTGTTAAAATCTCGTGCTATTCGATTCTGATAGATTTCCAAGTGGTGAAAAGTGCACAATCTTTTCTCATCTAACTATTCCAATTCATTCAACCGCTTTTGGGATTGCTCATCTGTAGATAACTGATCACAAATGGCTATTCTGAGTGAGGGCAATTGAACTTCAATTGGAAAGACTGCTTCTGTTCCATATACCAATGAATATGGAGTTGACCGCGTTGCATTGCGAGTGGTAGCCTGATAAGCGCATAAAGCATGAAAGATTTTATCTGGCCATGACTTCTTATCTTTATCCACCATCTTTTGCAGTATATTTGAAAGAGTCTTGTTGAAGGCCTCTATCTGGCCATTATCCGCTGCATGATATCGAGATGAATGGTTGGACTTAATGTTGTATTCTTGATACAATTTCTTTACCTCAGAAGAACAGAAGTTGGTGCCGTTGTCCGTCAATATGGTATGAGGGACACCAAATCTAGTAATGATGTTAGACTTGATGAAGCTAACAATGCATTTAGAATTGACTTCTTTGAGAGGTACTGCCTCTGCCCATTTGGAAAAGAAATCAGTAGCAGTAAGAATGTACTTAAACTGCTTGGTCGTAGCTGAAGGGTAAGGTCCCACCACATCCATTCCCCATATGGAAAATGGCCATGAGTATTTAGCTGTATGAAGCAACTTTGGAGGTTTATGAATGAAGTTGGCATATACTTGGCATGAATGACACTTCTTTGTGAAATTAACACAATCTTGTATCATTGATGGCCAAAAGTATCCAAGCCTTCGAATTTGATCAGACAATCTATGTCCAGACTAGTGGGCACCACAGACTCCTGCATGCACTTCTTTTATGACAACCATTGTCTCTTCACCATCAATACATCTAAAGAGAACTCCATCAAAACCAAGTTTGTAACGAATTTTCTCGAGGTGGTTTGGGCTATCATAAAGAGTAAAATTGACCACACATCGCCGAATTTGTTCTTTCTCGGCTCTATCAGGTGGAAGTGTTCCATTTTGAAGGTATTCCCTGATAGGTGAAATCCATCCTGTAGTATGACCATACTGTTCAGGAATGGGACTAATTTCATTAATTTCCTCTATTCTGACTCGAACATAAGGTGAAATTACACGATGGTGGGCAATACAGATGGTTGTCTCGTCCCGATTTGGATCTGCTAAAGATGTGGCTATATTAGCCAGTGCATCAGCTTGAGCATTTTGTGATCTTGGGACATAAGAAAATGTTGGTTCTGAAGGGAATTCCGACATTAACTCTCTGACGTAATCATACAAAGGGATTAATTCTTCTTTTCTGATGGCATAATCCCCATTGACTTGTTTGATTACAAGGTCTGAATCACCTTTCACCTTTAAGTGATTCACTTGTGCTTGAAGCGCTAACTCCAAGCCTGTAATGAGAGCTTGGTATTCAGCTTCATTATTGGTACCACCTTCCCAAAACAAAAAGGAATAAGGTAACACTGCCTTATCTGGAGAAATGAGCACAATTCCTAAACCAACTTTGTTGAATTTATGATTTTCCATTTTCTTCCCTGTTGGACTTCTAGAAGCACCATCAAAATACATTTCCCATGTTTGACGACTCTCTTGAATAGAGAAAACTTCCTCATCAGGGAGTTCGATATCTGAATACGTGTCTTCTACTGAAGGATGTTCAGCCAGGAAATCAGCCAGAGCTTGACCCTTAATTGCCTTTTGAGACACATACTGAATGTCGAACTGCTGTAGAATAACCTCCCACCTTGCCAGACGTCCTGTAAGCATTGGACGACTAAGGATGAATTTGAGCGGATTATTACGAGATACCAATTGGACCTCATGATGTTGCAGGTAGTGTCTCAGTTTCTGAACTGCAAATATTAATGCTAGGCAGCACTTTTCAATACTTGAATACCGGGTTTCTGCTTCAAGCATAGTTCTACTGAGATAGTAGAGACTATTTTCATTCCCAGCATCATTCTTTTTAGCGAGAAAGGCACCCAATGATCTCTCTAAAGCTGTCACATAGAGGATAACCGGTCTACCCTCAACAGATGGCATGAGTACTGGTGGACTCAAGAGGTATTTCTTGAGAACATCAAATGCTTCTTGACATTCTTCAGTCCACTGGTAAGTGACTCCTTTCTTCAATAATTTGGTAAAGGGTAAACTTTTGCCTGACAAATTGGAGATGAAACACCAAATATAGGCTAAGTGTCCTTGAAGTACTCTTAATTCTTTCAAATTCTGAGGAGGTGACATACCAAGGATTGATTTGGTCTTCTCAGGATCGACTTCAATACCACGATGGCGTACAACAAAGCCAAGGAATTTTCCTGAGGTTACCCCAAAAGCACATTTTAAGGGGTTCATCTTCAAATTATGTTGTCGAAGCTTGTGGAATATGACTTCCAAATCAGCCAAGTGATTAGAATGTTGTTTGGATTTAACCACCAAATCATCTACATATAATTCAACAAACTTCCCTAAAAGAGATTTGAAGATACGATGCATGGCGCGTTGATATGTTGCACCTGCATTCTTTAAACCAAAGGGCATCAACCAGTAATAAAACACACCTTGAGGAGCTCTGAAGGCTGTACATTCCTCATCTTCTGGGGCCATTAGGATCTGATTATATCCAGAATATCCATCCATGAATGAAAGTACTTCATAGCCAGCCGTCGCATCAATTAAGAGTTCTGTAATCGGAACTGGGAAATCATCTTTAGGACAATACCGATTAAGATATCTGAAATCGATGCAAACCCTAATTTGTCTGTTCTTCTTCATTACAGGGACAATATTATACAACCACTTGGGATATTTAACTTCTCTGATGAAGTTAGCTTTGATAATCTTATCCACTTCAGCCTCAATTTTGGAAGCATAGGTTGGGTGTGTTCTTCTCGCGGCTTGCTTGAATCCTCGATGTTCTTTTGGAAAAACCAAATGATGGGTGGCAACATCAGGATCAAGGCCAGACATCTATGTATAATTCCAAGCAAAAATATGTTTATTTTGCTTTCGAAAAGAAATATACATCTATTGCTCTTCAAGGGTCATGGCCGCACTAATTAAAGTGGGGCGTGGATCTTTCTCTGTACCTAGATTTACTTCTCTGAGTTCATACACAATGGTAGAGATACCCTCTTCAAATGCTGGAGGAGCATCTCTAAGATCTTCCTCTTCCTCTTCATCATGTGTTATTTCTTCCGTTTCTACTTGCAAAGTAGATGAAAAAACGAAATTCTCATGATCATAAGAGATGTCAAAAGTTTCACATTTTGAAGAAGAATCTTCCATTTCCGACCCTATTGATGATAAAGGGTCTTCTTTGGGAAATAAAGAGGAGATTATGGATTGAGAATCGATGTCATTATTCACCTCTGGTGTTACTATAACTTCTTCTGGCCTGATTAGCGAAGTATAGACTTGTTGGATTTCAGCAAACGAAATGAAAACGTCACCACTTATGCTTTCATCACTGCTTGGCAAGTTACCAATTTCTCCTATGTTGTCTGGCTCGATTGCCGTAATTGACATTATGGATCTTTCCATAAGAGTATTTTTATTTGGGCCTATTTTGTCAATTTAACTGATAGGTAATACATAATATGTACTCACATGTGAAAATGGATTTATTGGAATTTCCTCCAAACCATATGGAGCATTAACTTTGGTAATTTCCTTCATTGTAGATTTTTCTCTTCCCTTCATGTTATAAAATTCTGCCTCAATGTATTGAGACTCACATGTCTTGAACATGGCCTTATCACCATACAATGTTCCAACTTGACCATCGAAACAGTATTTGAGACATTGATGGTATGATGACGGAATAGCTGCATGCTGATGTAGCCTAGGTCTTCCAAGCAAGATATTGAAAGCTGAGTCCTGATCAACAATCATGAAATCCAAATTGGAAACAAGATCTCCAAACTGAGTTCTGAGTGTAACTTATCCCAGTGGTTCTTGTTCATTTTTATCATATCCTTGAAACATCATGGTAGAACGAGATAAATCAGATTTCGTGAGGCCCGATCGACGAAGTGTACGAATGGGCATGAGGTTGACTCCTGAACCATTGTCAATGAAAGCTCTTCGAACATCTATACCATTGACTTTTCCAGATAAGTACAAAGGTTTTATGTTCCCATGCACAACATCATATTCATCTTTATCAGTAAAAGATATCATTGCATGGCATTCTGCAGGATTATTCTCTATGTGATAGATTTCAGCTGCAGCAATTTCAGCTTCAAACTCCTGAGGACTTGACAAAGCTTCGATGAGTGCTTCCCGAAGATCTTTTGACAGATTCAAAGCATCCAAAATTGATAACTTGGATGGTACATGGGCCAAGTGTTTCAATATATCATACTTTTGATCTAGAGGACTGCGTTTCCCAATAGGAATATGCGGTTTAGCAGGTACCTTGGAAGCAGATGCTTTGGAAGCTGATGCATCTTGTATTGAAGTTGGCAACATCCTTGGTTTTGGAAGATTAGACTGATTAGATCTATTTACTTGCTGAGATAAAGAAAATGGAACCTTTAATCGATCTTCCAAAATAACTATGCCAAAACTGAGTTGGCCATTGGCAGAAGAACTTTCTTGTTCTTTTTGAGCTGGCTGAAGGACTCTACCACGAGTTTCTGCTGCATATACCGTGCTAGCAGGGGTAAAATTAGAGTAGTGGCTTCGGAAAGATCCACGTCTTCCCCTGTATCCTGAACCTCTAGAACTTCCTCGGATTCCCTTATTTGATACAGGGAATTCAGGCTCATCAAGACTGGAATATGGATCTGTTAATTGAATCATATTAACAGAACCAAAGATTAACTCTTTGTCTGATAAAGACTCTGCTTGGTTAGCCTGTTTAGGCTGTGCCATTTGGTGGGATGGTGCCCGTGGCATTGAAGTAGATGGCATGTAATCTGCCAGAGTCAAAGAAAATTTAGGCTTTGATACATACTCATCTTCTCCTGATTCCTCTTTCTTATTTGAATTGCGCTGCCCTTTTGAGGATTTATCTTTTGATGGAGGCTTTACTGCAGCTTTTGTAGGAGACACAATTGGATTCTTCAGTTGTGTTCGCAAAATGGAATGGGTCCGATTGATTGTCTTTCTGACCATCCAATCATCATATTTTTTCGCAGTTTTGCTTTTGACATCCTGCCACTCGCCTCCTTCCTCTGGATCTGTAGCGGTAATACACGCTACATGAGCTGAAGAACCCTTCAATTTGACTTGTCCCAAGTCGACCATCTTTTGCAGGAGGTCTTTAAAGACAAAACACTCCTGGATGGGATGTCCCAACATTTGATGAAAAGGACAATAATTGGGACGGTCTTCCTCTCCTTCCTTGTTTGGCCTCTTGGGCACTGGTAATTGAACCAAATTATTTTCCAGAGCTGAAATGAAGTAACCAGGAACTTGCTCACTTCGGAAAGAGTATGTTTTACTCTTCATATCCTCAAATTGTTTTCGTCGTTGATCTCTTTGATCTTTTGGACGAAACGACCTTTGTTGTTGGCGTTCAGGAGGTGGAGTCCTTCGAGAAGATTAAGGTTTTGAAGTAGATATAGGTACAGGTGCTTGTTTAAGCATAACTGTAGCAGTTTCTTATTTACCCATTCTTCTTCCTGGAGCTGATGGAATTATACGAGATTTAACCTTAGCCTGTATAAGGGAATCTTCAATCTGCTGAGCGATTGAAGTAAGGTCTCGAAACCCTCCTGTGTATTTCACAGGGATTAATGGCGTGTGTAATTCGTCACGCAAATTTGCCACACAGATTGGCAACAATTCTTCCTGAGGGAGTGCTAAACTCAGGGAATACGTTAATCCTTTCCAACGAGCAATGAAATCAGAGACTCTTTCATTCTCCCTTTACTTGCAGTTTGTAATATCGAAAACTGTCGTTTTTGGCAAAGTTGAGCTAAAATGAAGAAGGAATTTCTGACGAAGATCCTCCCATCTGATGACTGACCGAGATTGCAAGCTTGTATACCAGACAAAAGATGGTCCTTGCAAGGTTCGTACGAAGCATCTGAGTTTCACTGCTTCTTGCTGCTCTGGAGTTCCCATCATAGGATCACAACAAGACACGTAATGCGTCAAATGTTGTTCAGGGTCGCCTGATCCATTGAATGTAGGGAAAATAGGGTTTCCAAAACTGGATGGAGGAGAAATTGAATCTACCAATTCAGGGTAAAATTTCTTTTCAGGTTGAACTTGCGCCCGTTTCCCTTCCATAGTTTCTAATCGAGCTATTAATGACTCAATAGTAGTTATTAGCTTTTGAGAAACATCAGGTTGAACTTGGTTTTGGGTAGGTGCAATGAATGGAGCTTGGACAGACGTGGTGGTTGGTGCTGCAACTGATGGTAGTGCTGCCAACTGTTGTTGCGTTTGACCCATAGGATTAGACCTCTGTGGGTGTACTGATAAAGGAGGATATTCTTGATCCATCTCAGAAGTTACAACAAATTGCTTCGGCTGTCGGACTTCAGCATTCTTAAGAAGAAGACTACTCTGAAGTAGTTCTGCATTCAAACTTCTTAATTCTTTTATTTCTTCCTCCTGTTGTGCAAACCTTTTCTCTAATGAAAGAGATTGACCTCCTTCATAGGAAGGGTGAGAAGTAACTTGATTCTATCCTTTCCCCTTATTGGATCCTTTTCGGAGAGGGGGAAGTGGGTTACTTGAAGGAATACCCAGATTTTGGGTAAGCCTTTGATTACGTGTGCGCACACCTTCTTCATTTAGATCTGTGTGCGCAACTTCTTGAGCAGGAACCTCTTCGTCTGATCCCGATGATAGAGCCTCATCTGGAGAATCAGCATCAACGACATTGATGACATTAATGGATGCATATTGCATGGAATCCTTTCTATCAGCATTTCTGTGATATTGTCTTCTTCCATGTCCATGATGAGACATGGCATTCCGTTGACTTGATCCCTCCGGAACTTCTTGGAGAACCGTCACTTGGAGAGAATCTCTTGATAGATTGGCTCTTCGTTCCTCTTGAGGCTTATTCATTAATCGAGAGAATACTGACTTTCTCTGAGGGAGGGATTGAGGATTTGAAAAAGTCTCCAGTCCGGTGGACTGGGGATGTTCCTCCTGCTTCCGCTCAACTCCTTGAATCCCATTTTTTGACTCTGAGGGTTGGGTTAGAGAAGTCCACAGTCTGGCAAGCTGGGGTGTCTCTTGACATGCTATGTCTGAGATCTTCTTAAAATCTCTCTTGATCTTGCGAATCTTAGTTCGGAAATTAGCTGGATGCATTAACCTGTATCCACTTTTATCACCTGGTTCAACAGATCGTTGGATGATTTCCGAAACTTCTGTCATTTGATGACGTGTTTGCTCCAGACCAGAGGCTTGTGCAATATTCTCGCCTGCTTTATGTAGGAGAAATTCAACAACTTGTTCTCTATATACTTTATTTTGAGAGGAACTAGTCGAAGCCTGTTCTTGATCAATCTTTTGATTATGAACAAAGCCCATTGACTGTGGCCGGCCATGGGCAATAACATTGCATGAGACCTTTTTCGGCGGGCTTTGCTGACCGGAAAGCACTGTGAAATGTAGTGCTCCATGATCACCCCATCCTCTTATATGAACATCAGATGGAGCATTGGAAATTAACTGACGCAATTTTCTTAGTGCGCCAAGGCATGAACGTTGAAGGGTTCTTTGTTGCTTTTCAGCCTTCGGAAACCGAGAGACTGATAGAGATGCAAATCAATCTGGCGTTGTAACCCTTCTATTATCTTAATATGATTTTCATAATCACCGTAAGATAATACTTTCTTCTTCAATTGACAAAGAGTCTTCCATATGTTGAGACGAATATCATGGATTCCATCATCCGTCAACATCTTTGGAATGTCATACTGGGAGTCAGCCAAAGGCCAAAACATGACTGGTACTTCACCTTTTGCCAGTTTTTTCCTCATGTTCAGCATTTCTTCTTTAGCATTAAATTAAGATTCTTCTATCTGTTTGGACAAGAGTTGGTGTTTCCTTGTTGCTTCATCGGATTCAACAAGATTGGTAGAGAGATCACTATTCATGCTGGAAGATGAATGACCCAGGGATGGTTCGGAGAATAACCTGAACCCCAGGCTATCTTCTGATGGAGAAAGAGTTTCACCTGCCGATAGTAATGCATCAGGCATGACTGGTTTTACGTTTGCAAGTCCCTTGAGATAGGAGGGCTTTCTCGTCACTACATTGCCTTCTGAAGAATTTTCGAGACAACGTGAATCACTACTGCGGAGAGGACTTTCGCAGCGAAGTTCATCACCATGAGGAGGACCGTCATGATGGGTTACAGCAAAAGATGAAATCTCTTGCTCCTTGGTCTTCTGACCACACAGAGGGTTCCTATGGTTCTCATCTGAAGAAGAAACTTCAAGATTGACCGAACTTTCATGAAGCACGCCTTCATGAGGAAGTGTCTGTTGAAGACCTTCAAAATTAATGTTTCCGTTATTGGGAACTGAGGGAGTAGAATCTTGAATTCCGATAGATAAATGTCTGAGGGCTTGAAGAACTCCAGCATCGAGCAAGGATTGGTTATAGATTGTCCTTTGATCTCCTGACTGTGTTGGGCGGATCTTTTTCTTAGATGCCTTCTTACTCGCTTTAGAAACAACTTGATGATGAAAGTGATTGCTCTGAGAAGGTGTATGTGCCTGATCAGGAAAGATGGTCAGGTTAGGCTGACGATCTCTACCCAAATCAGGTGTATGTGCCTGACTTGGTTGTCCGTATGATATGGGGGAGTATGCCCCATAACCCTCTTGGACTGGAACAGATATGTGTGTCTGTTCCGGAGTGAATCGTTGATGTATCACTCCACTGCTAGGGATAAATTTATGTGTCTGTCCCTGTGATGTTGCTGAAGCTGTTATGATATCCTGGCAAGCATCCAGAATATGATCAGGAATTTGCTTCTGCTCTTTCACCATTGACAAAATATGTTTGGTGACTTCAGCCGCCGGAACGGTGATATACGTCCATTCCGGTCTTGAAGTAGGTGTATGTGCCTGCTCCTGTCCTCCTTTTCCTGTCAGTGGATCCTAACAGTACTCAAGTGTGGAGGCAGAGAGTTGAGTCTGCCTCCTGTTTGTCATCGGGACTTTCCGACTGACTTCTCCAAGTGCTACCAAGCGAGACTGTTGGTAGGCTTGATTAGTATTAGCAGGTGTATGTTCCTGCTGATTACACTTCACCAAACGCGGTTGATGAGATCCATAATATGTAGTCAGACGAGCCTGCTGACTAACTGGTGATGTATAAGCAGGTGTATGTTCCTGCCTACAGTACTCCGCCGGAATTGCCTGGCAGGATTAGCTTGATGCTGCCAGACGAGTCTGCTGGACATCGGAATTAAAACGGACAGGTGATTGTGCCTGCTCGTTATTTGCCACCAAGTTAGGTTGGTGGACTTTTCCAGAGATGGCAGGGATGACAACCTGCCTATTGTTAACCGGATTCCGTCTCTGGTGGTTCATATTGCCTACTCGGGTTCGAGGAACCTGAGCTGAATGCCTTGAGTCGGTACCCTCATCATGTTGAGGGCGCACTACCACATGAGTCTGGCGGCGATTGTTGATGGGAGCCCTTGAGAAGGACTCCTGTGTTTTTGAATTAAGGCCCTGCAGGAACTGCTCATTCACTTCCTCAGAGTAAGGTAATGAATGGAAATTGCGTTCCGGGGATAATGACCCGAAATGGTTGGAGACGGTAGTCAACACTGCCTGCATCTTGATCGCTGGCCGCCGTTGTCCGGACGACCAGGTAGAGTTGTTAACTTGGAGGGCTTGACGAGCAGCCTCCAAAGTTGGGAAGTACCATTGCGATGGTACTCCTTAACCAGTGCATTAGAAACCTAGTGTTGAAGACGCTGAGTTGGTGATGTCATCCTCAGAGTGGACAACG
This sequence comes from Viscum album, assembly GCA_963277665.1. Classification (NCBI taxonomy): domain Eukaryota; kingdom Viridiplantae; phylum Streptophyta; class Magnoliopsida; order Santalales; family Viscaceae; genus Viscum; species Viscum album. The sequence continues at coordinate 784,776,249 of OY728128.1, read as the reverse complement.
TTCTAGCAGGAGTAGCAGCGTTGGTTTTCACAGCAGCAGACCTCACATTAGAGGTGTTCATAGCAGCAGTATTCACAGGGGTGAATTTAAGGAAAACCATTTTGCAGAAGATCTTGAGAAAAGAGTGCCTGTTCCATATAGCAGACATAATCAAGATGAATCCGACCACTGCATCTTTTGGATGAGCACATGTCAATGATTTCTTTGTTGGCCCAAGGGGCCTAACAAATAAGAAGAACATCACTTTATCTTGGTTAAGGATTCACGTCGGGTTCACCATTTTTGTTTCGCATGGATTTCGGGGATGACCTCCTGGACGGGAGATTCAAACGTTCCGATCGGTTTCTAGCGGGTTTGTTCGTAGAACCGGAAACATCCAATGATTCCACATCCGTTTGGACCCACTTTCCAAAGGTAGGCGCTCATTAGCTTGTGGACTGATGAGGCTTAGGAATTTGCATTGGTCGAGAGGATGGGAGGTCGGACTCATCACACCTTTTTTGAGGGGAATTATTGTCTACTCCAGGACTCTCTTTGTAGATTTAAGTTATGTTCATGAATCCTTATTACATTACAAAGTATAAAATGTGATTTCCTTTAGTTTTAACAATCAACGATTAAATATGAAAGAAATTTAGAGAATCTTTTATATGTATTCGAGGTTCTTCATCAATAGAGAATCATCTATATCTGTTTAGAGATTCTTGGTCAATGGTATCCTTCAAAACATTTATATAAAATTCTCTTGGTCATTATGATGACCAGACTGGTTTTAAAGCCACTCAGTGGGGCACTTGAAGTTTATCGTCATTCAGAAGGACAAGGATTATTTCAAAGTTGGGATCGAACCCATAAATGGGCTACCTACGTATCCTTTGTTTTGGAAAATGAATCAGAACCCACGTAGTTCGAGTAATGGAGTATGATGTTTATGATTGATGGCTCAAAGAAGAATGTCATAATTAATTTTACACTCTAAGCTCACGTGAGTCATGCTCGGTGTGAGAAACAAGACGTATTGGTAAAAATTAGACAATTGTGCCATGAAATATGCAATCATAAGAAATTGTTTGGGGCTTAGGTATGTATGAATGCCCAGATAGATGAAGGTTTAGGATTTACTTTTAGGGAGAAAATCCAGGAACAGGGTCCATAAAGGTATATGTGCTTTATGGAGATTTGAATAATCTAATCTTGGGGCTTACTCCTAAGGAGGATGCCCAAGTTAGGAGGGGACTTATGATTGGGTTTTACTCCCGAAAAGGAAACCCAAATCAAGGGTAAATTAGGACTGGTTAAGAGAAATTTAAGGGGGGCTTGGGGCTTACTCCTGAAAAGGAAGCCCAAGATTATGACTGAGTCTTATTCCTGAAAAGGAGACCCAGGTTAGGGGACTTGGGGCTTACACCTGAAAAGGAAGCCCAAGATTATGACTGAGTCTTATTCCTGATAAGGAGACCCAGGTTAGGGATTATGGTTTGGGGCTTACTCCTAAGAAGGATGCCCAAGTTAGGGGACTTGGGGCTTACTCCTGAAAAGGAAGTCCAAGATTATTACAGAGTCTTATTCCTGAAAAGGAGACCCATGTTAGGGATTAAGGTTTGGGGCTTACTCCTAAGAAGGATGCCCAAGTTTGAAATTGGGGCTTACTCCTGAGGAGGATGCCCAAGTTAAAGGATTATGATTGGGGCTTACTCCTGAGGAGGATGCCCAATTTAAGGATTCTCTCATCTTAAAATATGAGGTTGAATGAATGAACTCTCTATATTTAGTGACATAAGGATATTTAAATCACTAGGTTTTGATAGATATTCCACAGAATTCCTTTCAGATAAGGAAGTCAAATCAATAAATCATGCCATAAATGGCTTTGAAGAGTTTCTTAAAGACTGAATCTTGAAAAGGAAAGGTGTAATGGCTTAAGAGGGGTAAAATGGGCAAGATGGGCACCCAAAAAGGTAGGGGCGCGCATGTCTTGAAAGGCGCGCAAGTCTTCCGTGGGCGCGCAAGTATTGGGCGCGCAAGTAGACTTGCGCGACATGAGGGGTACTTGCGCGATTTTCAACCAGTATTAGAATACTTGAGCGACTCCTTTTTAATCACTTTATAATCCTCTTGAGGTTCTTCCAGAAAAGGGACGCGCAATTTATATTGAAGGAATAAAGCGGTGCGCAAGTGTTAATGAGTTTCAACACTTAGGCCTTCCTTCTTCTCTTTAGATCTTCCGTTCTAGGTAAGAAATTACATCAGAAGTGTTCCGGAAGCTTTGAGAAGAGACTTGGGCATCGGGAGCTTCAATCCGAGTTTCTGGAAAAAGATCCTCTTGAATGGGGGGCCCACAGGGTCTATTTATAGGCAAAAGAAGACCCCGGGTGGTTACCGGGCAGTTACCACTTAGGTCGCGCAAAGCACTTGCGCGACCAAGGTCGCCGCGCAAGTACACTTGCGCGACAGTTAGAAATCTTGCGCGGTGAACTTTCTGTTGATCCTTTCTTCCTGCCTTTGTTGATTTTTTATGTTTTCTTCAAAGGATGAATCACTTTGAGCTCGGATATTCCCTTTTCCGATCTTTAGATTCTGTGACGAAAGGAGCGTCAACACCATGTTATATGGTAGCTAAATATCAGAGACTTGTTCAGCCTGTTTGACTTGAGATGTTTATGAAGTTCATGTTAACTAAGAAAGTCCTAGACGAATAACTCTTTGAGTGGACGGGTTCATAATTGTTAATGAATTGGGTGAATCACTGTTTAGTGGACAAAATAAGGGCGAATCACTATGTTTAGTGGATGGGATCTTAATCATGCTTGATAATGAATTGGGTGAATCGCTGTTTAGTGGACGGACCTAGAGAGAATCACTATGTTATGTGGATGGGCTCTTACTCAAACTTGTTTATGAATTGGGAGAATCACTATTTTAAGTGGACGAACCTCGGAGAGAATCACTATATTTAGCGGAAAGGCTCATATTTTGGTATTACTTGGGAAAATCACTATTTTTAGTGGATGTTCTCGAACATAGTATCTGAATGATTAAGTTGAATATGTTATTATGAGTTATCCATTGAAAAGCACAAACTTTGATTCAGCCTTGACATTGATTGATTAGATTGTCTTTAGAGACATCTCTTATGACTAACTTATATGGGGGATGATGGGATTTTTCTGGATCTCAGGACTTATATAATTTAATGGGTTTTGAATAATTGATAATTGAAAATGAATATGTGATGGCTATTTTGTACGCACAATAAATGTATAATACAGGTTCAAGCACCAATTGAGGGATGAATCAGGTACTTGGGTATATAGTTATAGTGTACTACTTAATTTATGAAATCTTGAAACTCTTTAAATTGATTATTAAATGTATTTATTTGGGGTATAAAATGGGGGTCCTGACCTAACATGATTTATATCTCAAACCCTAATTGGGACGACATTGCACTAGGGTGCCCGATTAGATTCTTTTTGGTTGTAGGATTGTCCTATTTGCATATACATGGGAGACATGAGCAAAGGACCAAGAGAAAGCTCAAGATGTTCGAGAAGATCACCCTTAGGGATTTGAGTCATTTTTTATTATTTATTTATTGATATGTAATGATTTATTTATTGTTTATTTCTTTCATTGTTTTAACATCATAAGGTTCATGCATTTTATAACATTCACATTGGCCATTTTGTTTTATACAAGATTTATAAAAAATTTTCTTCTACTGCGTAAATGTTATTCACATTTCACAGACCTCTTTTTGATATTGTCGACTATTTTTAATCTGATAAGAGGGTATAGTATCCCCAATGACTATCCTTATTACCTTGATGCTAGTTGGAATCCTCTGGCATATGGGGATACACATTTAAGGTCATGTGGAGACAGGTCTGACAACCGGTTTAGGGGTGAGATGAGTCTAAATTCTACAAATACATATTATCCATATGAATTCTTCTTGAAGATTCTATGAAGCACTAATTTGGTAGAACACATTATTGAGTTTGATAGCACTCATGACGTTTACCTGAGTGGTACTTCTCATCATGTCCCATAATTAGAGAGATACACTAATAGATCTGAAGAGACTATGATACATATAAGAGGATCATATCCAAGGCCATGGGGTGATACCAAAAACTCAATATGGATTAACCCACTATTTAGAGGGTCAGTGCCCACATAGTTTTGGTCACATCGATACCAAGAACTCCACCAAAGGAATGATAATGAATTGACGATCCTGTATCAATCCTCTTAGGGAGTTTCCAACAAAAATATATAGGTATTATAAATAAAGGTATTCTTAGTCCTAGGAGAATGAAGCTATTCAAACCAACGTTTAGTGAAATGATATAAGGAATGATCCTTAACAAAATTGTCCAATATATGAATGAAAACAATCTCAATCCATGAAGAATGGGGGAAATGCTGTGTAGTTGAGTCATACCTCTGTTTCCCTTGACTTTGGGTACATCCTATGTACAGTGGCCCATGTATTCCAAAATCATGTCATGTAAAAGAGGGATATATGGTGCGTAGAAGGGGCTACATGCCATGTACCTGCATCAGGGGCCCACCCATCTAAGCCAGTCCTGTGCTAGTACACGATGTTAACTCGTGTGTTCATGTCCATGTTCTGGTACACGGGGTAGCATGTGTACCATGTTCAGGACAAGCCTTGTAGAGGAGTACACACCATTTAGGAAACTCATGCACTCCACCTCATGTCCATGTACATCCCATGGTACATGTTCAGTTCGTCCAACGGGACCACACAACAAGTATTTATATACTACACGCCGTTTGCATCACATTTTTCTAGAACCCATTTTATTCCTCCTATGCAAGCATTCGATCTCCTGGATCTCATTCAGGTGTTCTTTTTTCCTTGAAACACTAGATCCAAGGTCGTTTAGCCACCCTAACACCGAATCATTGGGATTTAGGCCTTCAATGGGATTGGAAAATGAAATCATATCCATTCTCCATTACCAAAAAAATATAAATTTTGAACCCATCGTCGCCCGATCCACTAATTCACCCACTGTCTCACCTCCATCGAGTCGTCCTGATTCTAGATCTATGGTTTTATATCATCACACCCAAAATCAAAGGTAAAATAATTTATTATTCACAATGGGTTTCAAAGAACGAGGATGAATAAAGAACCCTTGATGAAGAATGAATGAACCAGAGGAGAAAAGAAAAAATAAATCAAGAGGGAAAAATTTCAATTGTTATTTGTGTTGATCTTGTTTCATAACCATTAGAACAATAAATGGACCCAAACAATATTAAAGATTCAAATCTGGATAAATCCCACAAAATAGTCACATCCTTTTAATACGATTGATATTTGGATAAATATATTCATAGATGAGTCTTTGTTTATCATAAGAATCAAGAATATAAAATAAATGAATTAAATCAAATTCCCTACCTCAATTTGGATTGGGTTCTGATGGGGATCGATCACCACATCCTTGTAGTTGGTAAAATCCATGAAGATCGGTGTGCACTAATCACTGATCTGAGGTTTCATCACCATCTTTCATAAAGATCTTCTAGAGGTTCTATCTCTAACATCTTTAGAGAATTATAGGGTAATGAGGCTAACCTTGAACTTCTTACAAAAGGTCTTATTTATAGATAAACCACCTCACTACATCAATAACTATAAAATAATAATTTCCTTAAATAAGTTTACTCATTTAACCGTCCGTGTGGAATTTTTCACAATCGAACCGCGTCGACCATTTTAATATTTTATTTATTTTAATTTAATAAGATTAAATAATAGATTTGTGTTTAAATTAAAGAAAGTGTTAATAATAATAATAATAAATATGTTATTATTATTATTATGGAATTTATTAATTTATTTTTATGTTAAAAGACTTTTAATAGAATTATTAATGGGGTGTAATAGTTATGTGAAATTAATGAGGCTGTTGGGTATCTCAAATAGTCGTTTAATTAAATGAGGAGTTTCCGATTTAATGAAGAAGGGTTTGTATTAAATAGAGGTGTTAGGTTTATCTAAGGTTTAAAAAATCATAATAATGAGATTATTATTTTTTTAGTTTTATTAAAATCATTATTATCGATAATAGTATTTAAAATTGGGAGTTTTTCAAGGAAGCATTTCTTTTAAAATATGGCGCGTTTCCCTTATTAAATAAGTGTTTAACGTGTATAATAATAATAATAATAATAAAGTGAGTCTTATTATTATCATTTATTATTATTATTATTATCATATTTATGGTAGTATTTCTATATTGTTTTAAGAGTGTAATAATTATTATTATTAATGGAAATTAATTTTGGGTTTTGAAAAATAAAATAAAGGGAAATAAATTCCCCTCTTCTTCATCCCTACACACAATGCTCTACACAGATGAAGCAGAACTCCTCCATTACATGTCCTCTCCTCCCTTATCTTCCTCCATGTGATCCTCCTTTGAATGAGCTTCCCATGGTGAGTAATCCTCCTAGTCATGGTCCATGGTAGCCATGTGACCCCTGGACTCCCTATAGGCAGCGCGAACCCCCTATGGTCAGACCATGTAGCGTGCAACCCCCCCTTCCGGGTTCTCTGTATGCAATGATTTTCCTCCAATTTATTCTTTATTTAGTTATGATCCTTAATGGTACATCCTTATCTCATATTTTTCTTCCTTGCGTTGGCGATTCATCATGGTTTCGGTACTTGATTAGTTTTGGCTGATTGTAGGGTTTTGTAGTAACCCAATTTTTCTTGTGTTCTTCATTTCTATGGTTGTGCAATGGAGTTCTCAGGACTCGTTGGTCTACGTTCCGACAACTGCTACTAATGGCGAGGTGGTTCAAGCCGATTCATTTCGCCAACACTAGTTCAGTGGTAAGATTTTATATTGTTGTTGGTTTTTCGCCATCAACTGAAGAGTCTAATAATTTATATGAGTCCCTGGTTTATAGCTATAAGTACATTTGTTCTTACTACGTTGATTCTAGTTATCTATTTAATTTGTTGTTTTATATTGATGTTTAACATGGTGTCCATGTATATAAATATATATGTATATGTATATATATATACATATACATTAATGTGCGCGCATACAACTGCAGGCCAGTTCTCTCCATATGTCAATGTACTAGATGTTATTTTAGTTCCACCCTAAGGTAGGGTTCTCAACCTTTCTTAATAAATCAAATATAGATTTTTTGTTTTAAACTATAACAATGTTGACTGTTATGTTGGATTAAACTATTTGATAGGGGAATGAGATAATTAGTTATGAATTAAATATACGTCTTTCCATTATAAAATAGATAATTAATTGGGCCATTAATTATTAGTAACTAATTTGGTCATGTTGAGATAATTAATTATGAATTAATCATGTTCTTTAGATGATAATTAATCGAGGGATTAATTATGAGTAATTAATTTTATTAATTTGGAGATAATTAATTATGAATTAATAATATGCTTTAGATAATATTTAATTAAGGGATTAATTATGAGTGATTAATTTGAATAATTTTAAGATAATTAATTATGAAATAATTATGTGATTTAGATGATAATTAATTGAGGGATTAATTAAGAGTAATTAATTTGATTAATTTTGAGATAATTAATTATTAATTAATTATGTTCTTGAGACTGTAATATTAAATAATTAATCAAAGGATTAATTATGAGAAATTGATTTAGCTATATAATATAATTGTTCTGGTGATTAATTGTGATACATTGTTTTGGATAAATAGATATATTTAATGATCGATTGATGATATAATTTTATAGTAAAAATTTGGATAATTAATTTTTGTTAATTAATTATGGGAAGTGAAATTAGAATCAGATAATTAATTTGGTAAATTAATTATATGATGTGGTGCATATTTTGAATGAATTGAATATGAGTTCTTGTAAAAAATAAAGGTTGTTTAGCTTGATTAACGGACACCTCATGGGTATGTTTCCCTAGTTTTACTATTTAAGGATTATTGGGAAAATATTTCCTTTTGATGCTTGTTTTTTCATACCTTAAGTGGTTTAGGATGGAGTTGTTTAAATATATAATATGACATGTGAGATGGTTTCTAAATATTTGATCATTTTTCAGTTTGTTTGAATTGAGATGTTTATGACCTCTATGTTAATTGTTAAAGTCCAAGACCAATCATTACTTGAGTTGAAGGGTTCAGACTTGTAAATGAATTGGGTGAGTCACTATTTAGTGGATTTAATAGGGGAAAATCACTATGTTCAGTGGATGGGCTCTTACTTACACTTGATAATGAATTGGGTGAATCAATGTTTTTTGGAAAGACCTATGGGAGAATCACTATGTTTAGTAGATGCTCTCTTACTCATAATTATTTATGAATTGGGTGAATCAATATTATTTGTGGAGGGACCCAACAGAGAATCACTATATTTAGTGGATAGGATGGGATTTTCATATTGGTTGGGTGAATCACTATTTTTAGTGGATGGGCATGGACATATTATATGAAATATTAAATTGAATATATTATGATGTGTTATCCAAGAAAAAGAACAAGCTTGGATTTGGTCTTTACATTAATTGCTTAGAAGGTCTTTAGAGACATCTCTTCTGAGTGACTTATACAGGAGATGTCTGGCTTAGGATGGATCTCAAGACATATATAATTTAATGATTTTTGAATAATTGATAAATGAAAATTAATGTCGAATAACTGTTGTGCATGCTTAAAAAATTTATAATACAGTTTCAGGTACCAGTTGAGGGCTGAAGTAGGTTCTTGGGAATATAGTTACGTTGTACAGCTTACTTTAATTATGCATTCTTCACACTGTTTAAATTATTTATTTAATGTAAGGATCTAAGGTAGACACCAGTGGTCCCGGCCTACTGAGATTCATATATCAGACCTTACTTGGGCCGCCATTGCACTGGGGTACCCAAGTAGATTATATTTGTGTGTAGAACTGTGTTTCTTCCATATACTTGGGATATAGGAGCAGGGGATCGAGTGAATGATTGGGATGATCGAGGAGAACACCACTGGTGCTTTGAGTCATCATTTATTATTTATTTATTGATATTTAAAGTATGTTGTATTGTTTATCTCTTTAATAGCTATACCAAAATAACATACATGCATTCTATAACATCGGTGTTGGCCATTTTTTTACAAGATTTATAAAATTATGTCTTTCAATACTTTATCATTATTCATACTGCTTTCTCCTTTTGTTGATATTGTCAAATTTTCTTACTCTGATAAGTGGGTATATTCTCCCCACTGACTATCCTTAGAGCCTTACTAATATTAATTAGCTGCTGGCATATGTAGAGATACATTTTAGGTCATGTGGAGACTGGTTTGTCCATCGGTTTTGGGATGAGACAGGTCTGGATGTTACAAAGTGGTATCATAGGGTTAATTTTTCTTTATTTTCCTATGAATTTATATTTTGGTAAGTTATATAGGAGACTATGAAAGTGTCAGTGCTCGGTTAATAGCTATGTCTGGTACTGATGAACCCTCATACGTGAAATGACCAAGTGTCCAGGGAGGCAAATTGATGTTCATACAATTCGTTGTTATATTTGATATGATTTCACCTCGAGTGATTGGTGTATTTTCTATTGCCTAATAATTTTATGAATATTGAAAAAAAATTGTCTTGGTATGAAAAGGAATGAAATTTTCATACATATATCATCATAGACATGTTTAGATTCACATGTCATGCACATAACATGCAATGTGGTTGCATTATTAGAATGCCTGCTAATTTGGATTGTGGGCCTCAGGTGCAATGCCATGTTTGGATCTTCTTTATCATGATTATATAGATATCATGTTTTGTTGATTAATATATCATTCTTAAGTGATTATATTCCATACATCCTCTGTTGTTTTCATGCTTTGTTGTTGTGCCCTGATTTTGTGTTATAACATGCTGTTGTGTTACTGCTTATGATAACATGCTAGATATGTTTTGATGTGTGAAAGGGATGATAAAGTTAAAATGTTAAATGAATGTTGATTATGATAAATGGAATCCATATTCTATTGATAAGGTGTATGGGATCCTTATCAATATTTATATTTCCACCCATGTGTTCGAACCATATTCAACCATTGTATGTTTGAAAATGGTTATAAATGTAAAACTGCTGAGTTTAGATTGAAATGAACTATTTTTGGGATGCTTTTTGGAGAACCCAAATTGAATAAATGGGACCCTTAGAGGTTTCCTTTTTGGTAAAATAAATTTAGTTGCTAAATTTACAGTTTATATTTGGATAACATTGTATGTTAAATGTTTAAAGAAGATATTTGTTATAGCATGTTTATTTTGCGTATGGGGAATTGATTTAAAACCAAGTGACTTCTTGTAAAAAAGATTTTTTTTAATTTATTAAAATGTTAAAAGATTGAAATTAATTAATTAAAATGACAAAAATTAAAAATGGGCTCTGGAACCTCATGATTTTGGTTTTGTGTAACCAAGAGAGAGGGTTTATGTTTATTTTTTTATGGGGCTAACTCGTGGTAGGTATTATCCTTAAAATGTTGTGAGCATTAAGGGATTTTCGTCCCACTACTCAAGATGAATTTTTCGAACTCGATTGTTTTGACACGATGATAGGTTTATGTTAGGACTTTGATGATCAAGGATTGACGTGGTGATCATGGTTCGAGGAACATCACACACATGCATTAAGGTGTTCTAAAATAGAACACTGGTGAGTGAATCATATTTTCTTGTGATGACATGGACAATCCTAAGGTGGGTAGTGATTCACTAATAATCATTGAAAGAACATAAATACTATTGATAATATAGGCATCGATGTTTGGTTGGTGATGCGTTGACAGGAGATACTGAGATTTTTGGGTAAAGAGTCAATTGGTGATAGTACAACCGATCATTTAGAGACCTGGGATTTCTCTTAGTGTTATCTTTTGAATGAGATGATCATGTAACCTATCTTGACCTCATCATGGAGACACTATGATATCATTGGTCTTATGCCGCGCTAAAGTTTTCAATGTTGTTCGTCTTTATGATTTGTTGTGATTCGGTTATACATGGGGTGCATGGTTTCTTTGGGCTATGCCTTCATTCATGTTGGGGAATGTTAGTTTTTTTAAATAGACTTTGGATGGATTGTCTTGGGAATGTCACCAGTGGCCGGGTAAGGACTTAGGTGCACATGCAGTTGGTGATGTAATAATTTTAAAAGGAATGTTGTTTGTGTAATGGTGATTGTGGGTTTTTGGACTGTAATGTATTTCTATGAAATCATATGCAACCATTTTTTGTTGGTCAATTGATATTCAAACTTTTTCTTCAATGAGGTCCCTATAATGGCCTCAGATGTAAGATTCAATTTAGTGAGATTTGGCTTGAGTTTTAAGGAATTAAGTGGTTGGACTTATGTTTTGGTGAGTAGTGCATTTGAATTCTTGAAATGTAACATCTTTGTTCCAATGAAACATCTCAACCTTAGATGGTCAGAAGATGTTGTAGAAGTTCCTGATGAAGTCTCGGGGACGAGAAGTTTTTAAGGAGGGTAGATTGTAACGTCCATTGTTTTTTAACTGGTTTTATATACAAAGGTTTTCGAATTGTTTTTTGGTTTATCGACGAGTAAATTTCTAAACTATGTTCTGGAACATAATTACGAGTGTTGGAACACATAAAGATGTCAGTTTTGGACTTGGGAGAATACCTGATAATTTTTATATTTTTCCTGAAGAGTCTTGGGAGCACCAGATCTATAAAATTATACTTTAATAGATTTTCACGGGCTATACATGGTTGTGGTCTAACCCGTGATGTTTACACTATTTAATATTTATTAAATTTTAATTAAATATGATTAAATGGGAGATTTGTGTATAAATTAAATAATGTGTTAATAATAATAATAAATATGTTTTTATTATAATGGAATTCATTAATATATTTTGATTTTAAATGTCTTTTAATTGAATGATTTATGGGGTGTAATAGTTATGTGAAATTAATGAGGCTTCTGGGTATCTCAAAGAAACGTTTAATTAAATGAGGAGTTTCAAATTTAATGAAGAAATGTTTTTATTAAATAGAGATGTTAGGTTTATATAAGGTCTGAATAATAATAATAATGAGATGTCTTAGTTGTATAAAATTAATTATTATTGATAATGGTATTTAAAATTGGGAGTTGTTGAAAGAAGTGACTCTTTTAAAATGGGGAGTTTTTCACTCATTATATAAGTGTTTAATGTGTATAATAATAATAATAATAATAATAATAAAATGAGTAATATTATTATCCTTTATTATTATTTTACAATTAATGGTAGTGTTATTTTTGTGATTAAAGAGTGCAGTAATAACTACTATTAATGGAAATTAATTTTGGGTTTGAAAATGAAAATAAAGGGGAGAAAATTCCCCTCTTCTTCCTCCCTATGCACAAGTCACAACATGCACATAGCAGGAATCCTCCATGGCATGACCTTTCCTCCATTATCTTCCTCCACATGGACCTCCTCTAAAGGAGCTTCCTATGGAGTGTCCTCCTACTATTCATAGTTCACGGTATCTGCGCTACGCCCAGACTCCCGACATGTAGCGCGAACCCCCTCCAGGAAGACCATGAAGCATGTTACCCCCCTTCCGAGTTCTCTATCTGCAATGATTTTCCTCTAATTTATTGTTGCTTTAGGCCTGATCCTTCATGGTATGTCCTTATCTCATGTTTTTTTTCATTGATTTTTAAATTCATCATTGTTTTAGTACCCGAGGTAGGGTCGTCGATATTGCCTAATTAATCAAATAGAGTTTGTTTTTGTTTTATAGCATTGATAATTTTGACTGCAATGTTGGATTAAACTGTTTAATGGGGAAATGATATAATTTGTTATGAATTAATTATATGTCTTGGAGTTGTATAATAGATAATTAATTGGGTCATTAATTATCAGTAAGTAATATGGTTATGTTGAGATAATTAATAATGAATTAATTATGTGATTTAGATGATAATTAATTAAGGGATTACTTATGAGTAATTAATTTGATTAGTTTTAAAATAATTAATTATTAATTAATTATGTGCTTTAGTTGATAATTAATTGAGGGATTAATTATGAGTAGTTAATTTGATTAATTTTGAGATAATTAATTATTAATTAATTATGTGATTTAGATGATTATTAATCAAGGGATTGATTATGAGTAATTAATTGATTAATTTTGTGTTAATTAATTATAAATTTTTTATGTGATTGAGAATGGAATATTAAATAATTAATCAAAGGATTAATTATGATATATTGATTTAGCTGGAGGAGATAATTATTTCGGCCATTAATTACAATATGTTGTTTTGGATAAATAGAGATATTTATTATTGATTAATGATGTGCTTTTGTAGTGATAATTTGGATAATATATTTTGGGAATTGATTATGGGAATTAAAATTAGAATGTGATAATTAATTTTGTAAATTAATTATGAGATTTGGTGCATATTGTGAATGAATTGAACATGCATTCTTGTAAATAAGAAATGTAGTTTACCTTCATTAAGGGACAACCCATTGGTACATTTCCCTTATTTTTCTTTTTAAGGCTGATTGGGCCAAGAATACCTTTTGATGTGTGATTTTTTTCTTTCTTTATGTTGTTTAGGTTGGAGTTGCTTAAATATATGATATGCCATGTGATATGGTTGATAAATATCTTACACTTGTTCAGCCTATTCGACTTCAGATTTTTATGACGTTCATGTTAATTATTAATATCGTAGATGAATCACTGCATGAGTGGACGGGTTCATAATTTTTATTGAATTGGGTGAATCATAGTTTAGTGGATAAAATTAGGGCGAATCACTATGTTTGGTGGATGGGATCTTACTCAGGCATGGTAATGAATTGGTTGAATCCTTGTTCAGTGGACGGACCTAGGGAGAATCACTACATTAATTGGATGGGCTCTTACTCAAACTGGTTTATGAATTTGGAGATTCACTATTTTTAGTGGACTAACCTAGGAGAGAATAACTATATTTAGTGGACAGGCTCAGATTTTGGTATTGGTTGGGAAAATAACTATTCTTAGTGGACGAGCTCGAACATAGTATATGAATGATTAAATTGAATATTTTATTACAATTTATCCATTGCAAAACACAAGCATGGATTCAGTCTTTACTTTAATTGCATAGATGGTCTTTAGAGAAATATCTTATGATTGACTTATATGGGGGATGTTGGGATTATGCTGGATCTCAAGACTTATATAATTTAATGAGTTTTGAATAATTGATAATTGAAAATGAATATGTGATGGCTATTTTGTATGCACAAAAAATATATAACACAGGTACAAGCACCAACTATGGGATGAATTAGGTACATGGGTATATAGTTATAGTGTAATACTTAATTTATGAATGCTTCACACTCTTTAAATTGTTTATTAAATGTATGTATTTGGGGTATATAATGGTGGTTCTGACCTACTATTATTTATATCATCACATCCTAATTGGGACGACATTTTACTAGGGTGCCCGATTATATTGTATTTGGTTGTAGGATTGTTCATATTTGAATATACATGGGAGGCAAGAGCAGCGGACAGATAGAAATCTCGGGATGCTCGAGAAGATAACCCTTAGGGATTTGAGTCATTTTTTATTATTTCTTTATTGATATTTAAAGATTTATTTATTGTTTATTTCTTTCATAGTTTTACCATCATGAGGTGCATGCATTGTATAACATTCACATTGGGTATTTAGTTTTATATAAGATTTATAAAAATTTGTCTTCTAATGATTAATTGTTATTCACATTTCTTAGTCCTTTTTTTGATATTTTCCACAATTTTAAATCTGATATTAGGATATATTATTCCCACTGACTATCCTTAGAACCTTACTGCTAGTCAGCAACCTCTGGCATATGGGGCTACACATTTACGATCATGTGGAGATAGGTCCGGCAACCAGTTTAGGGGTGAGATGAGTCTGAATGCTAAAAATACATACTATCCATAAGAATTCAGCTTGAAGATTCCATGAAGCACTCATCTGGTAGAACACGTTCTTGAGTTTGATAGCACTGATGACGTTTATCTGAGAGGTACTTCTCATCAGGCCCCATAATGAGAGAGATACACTAATAGATATGAAGAGAATATGATACACATAAGAGGATCATATCCATGGCCATGGGGTGATACCAAAAACCCAATTTGGATTAAACCACTATTTAGAGGGTTAGTGCCCACATAGTGTTGGTCACATCGATACCAAGAACTCCACCTAAGGCATGAAGATGAATAAAGGATCTTGTATCAATCCTCCTGGGGGATTCCAACAACTATATCTATGTATTCCAACTAAAGGGAATCGTAGTCCTAGGAGAAGGAAGCTATTCATAACAACCATCAGGGAATCCATAAAAGGAATGATACTTGACAAAAAATTTCAAAGATATAAAGGAAAAGAATCTCAACCCATGTAGATAGGGGGAAATGGTGTGTTGTTGAGTCATACTCTATGTCCCTTGACTTCGGGTACTTACTGTGTACAATGGACCATGTATTCCAAAATCATGTCATGTAAAAGAGGGATATATAGTGCGTAGAAGGGGTTGCACACCGTGACCCTACATTAGGGGCCCACCCATCTAAGCCAGCCGTGTGCTAGTACACGATGTTAACCTGTGTGTTCTTGTCCATGTTCCGGTACACGGGGTAGCATGTGTACCTTGTTCAGGACAAGCCGTGTAGGTGAGTACACACCATTTAAGAAACCCATTCACTCCACCCCATGTCCATGAACCACCCATGGTATATGTTATGTTTGTCCAAGGGGACCACACAACATGTGGTTATGTTCTACATGCCGTGTGCATCATGTTTTTCTAGAACCCATTTTATTCCTCCCGTGCAATCCTTTAATCTCCTAGATCTCATTCAGGAGTTCATTTTTCCTTGAAACTCTAGATCCAAGGTCGTTTGGCCACCCCAACACTGAATAAATGGGATTTAGGCCTTCAATGGTCTTGGAAAATGAAATCATATCCATTCTCGATTACTAAAAAATAATATAAATTTGGAACCCATCATTGCCCGATCCTCTAATGCACCCACTGTCTCACCTCCATCGAGTCGTCCTGATTCTAGATCTCTGGTTTTAGATCATTAAACCAAGAATCAATGGTGAAATAATTTATTATTCACAATGGGTTTAAAATAATGAGGAAGAATAAAGAACACATGATGACGAATGAAAGAACGGTGGGAGAAAAGTAAAAACAAATCAAGAGTGAAGAAACTCAATTGTTATTTGTGTTGATCTTGTTTCATAACCATTAGAACAATAAATGGACCCAAACAAGATTCAAGATTCAAATCTTGATAAATCCCACAAAATAGTCAAATCCTAATAATACGATTTAAATGTGGATTAATATATTAATAGATGAGTCTTTGTTCATCATATGAATCAAGAATATAAAATAAATGAATTAAATCAAATTCCCTACCTCAATTTGGATTGGGTATTGATGAAGAACAGTCACCACATCGTTGTAGTTTGTAAAATCCATGAAGATCAGTGTGCACTAATCATTGATTTGAGGTTTCATGACCATATTTCAAAAGGATTATCTGGAGGTTCTATCTCCAACATATTTAGAGAATTCTATGGCTATTAGGATAACCTTGAATTTCTAACAAAAGGACTTATTTAAAGGTAAACCACCTCACTGCATCAATAAGTATAAAATAATAATTTTCTTAAATAATTTTATTCATTTAAATGTCCGTGGTGAATTTTTCACAATCAAACCGTGTCGACCAATGTTAGGTTGTGCCTTGGGTAAAGACACTATTCAGAACTCAATGATTCCCTTATATTTCTAATATCGGAACAACCTTAGAAGTTATTTATTTTTTTCATGAAAACTATGTGCATGTTCTATTTAATATTTTAATTTATTTCAAACATTTGTTATGGGAACACTATGCCTCAACATCAAATTCCTTCTTAGCACCTAGTCTCAAAATTAATCCATATAATATTTTAAAATAATACACAAAAAATATGAGTCATTAAAAACTTAATGAGTGAACTTTTCTCTATTTAAACATGTTTCTAATGTTGTGTGCTTTTGTGTATTACAAAATTAAATATATTATTCAAATGTAAAGATCTTATGTCTTAATTATTTAATTTCCTTATAATACATGTTTTATTAAATACCAAGAGTTATTACAAGTCTCAAGTTTATGATAAATGACATAAATGGTATAGATTGTAACTATTATTACCATGTTCTCACACCATTATTCTTATGTTATTATTATATCTCCATTATTTACACTTACTGAGAATTTGAGCTCACCCTATATTATGATTCTTCTCCATAGTTTATGAATAAAGGTATTAAGTATGATATATAAAATAAGGGTACCAGTTATGATGAATTTAGTGGGTGATGATGCATTTAACTTATGAACAAATATTTTATGTTTAATTTTTTTCAAAGACACTAAATGGTTACAATCTTTATGCGTGTATTTATAAAATTAAATTTATATTCATTTTAATAGTTCAAATATGTATGTATGAATTTATGGGTCACTACAACATGTCATAACTATATTGGGAACTAATTCTTAGTTTAAATTGGGCTTTCTATATTTTGAATTGTCTATAGAGGGAGATGGATTATATATACTGGGAACCTAGTCTCTTAGAGTTAGTGGATACTTTATTTCATTGGAACTAGTTACATGAAATCAAATCCCAATGAACTGAATAGATTATTAGTATTTCTAAAATAGATACATAATTGTAACTTAAATTACAATTGAAAACATAAAATATAATTTTTTTTTCAACAACATAGTTTTTTATACTAAAATAACCCAGCAAATCAGTCATAATACACATCTTGAAATTCTGGGGAATGAACCATAAGAAATGGTTGAGATAAAATGTATAGTAAGGGTGTGAATAAAATGAAATATATCATTAAAAAATATGATTAATCAATATGGAAAGGTAAATAACTGAAACAAATTCCATTAAATCAAATTATTTGACTGTAATGTAGAATGAATAATTAATTATTAATTATGAAATATAAATAATCACATGATATTATAACTTAACCGTTGATATTATAAAAAATCATATAATCACATGGATGATAAAAAAATTCTCATAATTATGTAATTTAATATCCCATAAATCATAAACATTATGTAAATACTATTCAAAATATAGTTTAAAAATATAGGTAAAAATGCATTAAATTTGGACAAATAATTTATTCTGTGAGTCATATTGATATATCAAGAGGATATGTAATTTTAGGGCCCAACTGTCACTTAATAAGATTTTTTCATTCCTCGTAGGAGATGTTTGAAACATAATCATAATAAATATTGATATTTAAAAACTAATATATGAAATATTAATACTTACCCTAATAAATATACATAACCATAAACCATCCAATGTAACATAGTGATGGGTAATAAAATTGTCCCTCACCTGTTTAACTGGTCATAAACCAATAAGATAAATAACAAGGATATTATCAAAACAATATAACAATAGTGCATTAGAAGTACAATGAAATGTTGATTCATTGATGAATAGAAATACCATTAAAATGGAATTAATTTTTTTTTTGAGGAAAATAACCTATTCAGTTTGAAAATATTTTTAAAACTAAATGTTCACAAAATATTTTAAAAATTATTTTCATTAAAAATTAACTTTCATACTTTTAAAAAAGTTTTAATACACTGAGTGGTCATGGTGGTGTTAAATTTTATTCAATCTACACACATTAAAACAAATAATCTATTACCATTTTTGGTAAAATACAAATGGTCATTTTTTTAAAGGACATGAAGATTACTTTATATTTTAAAACAAATATTTAAATGTATTTATTAAATAATTTGGATAATTTTAAAAAAATATGAAAACATTTTTAGAAAACATGTAATTTTAAGAAAAATGATTTTCGGCCGAAGAGAGAAATTAGGTCAAATTTTATTAAAAACATTTTCTCAATAATTTTGAGAAATAATGTGAAGAATACGGTACTAATTCATGAAAATTTAATGAATAAATATTGGATAAAAATAATTAAATGTGATTATTATATAATTATCAAATAATTTATTTTAATGGAAATTCATGTATGAATAATCTCGACTAAAATGATATTGAAACGTAAATATCTTACAACTTTGGTAACTTCTGAATTGTAATGACCATGAATAGAGTATCATTAGATGAAACATTAAACACCATTAAGATAAATATATTCATGATATAAAATATCAAAATGGTTAGTATATACCTCATACAATGGAATAAGTATTGAAAAAGGAATGTTTCCCATGGAAGTAAAAGTGAGAACTAAAGCCCTTACCCGAGATCTGATTCACTTCATACACAAGTTTGTAACTCTTATATAATAAATATATAATTATTATAAATAAATCATAGAACCATAATAATATATTTAATTCTATATATGATTTACTTATTCTTTTTCATGATTTGATTATTGACAATTCGTTGTTAAAACACTATTTTTGTGGGATAACTGCTTCATTTTTTGTGTATGTTTTGGTTCAGTAATTTGGCTATTTTACATTTATCATTATTATATTATCTCTATAAAGTTAAAAATGATATAAATATAACATATAATCACTATATTATAATTTATAGTAGTCTATAAATGTTGTAGAAGAAAATAATAAGTTACATCTTTCATTGAGATGGATGGCTGTATGTACACATGAATGGGGTTTCCATTTACTCAGTGGATGGAATGAAAGGAAAAAAATATTAATAAAAAATAACAGAATCATTATTATGATATATATAACATTAATATTGATAAAATCCATCCTTATTACCATTATTGTAAAAATTAAATAAAAAACATTTAACATCACTATGTGGAGGCCATAGTCCACACGTACAAAGAAGCATCGTTATTGTTTTACAATGGATTTTAATGTAAGAAGTTAGATGTGATATTATATTTTAATAAGTATAGTTAGGGAAAAAATATTACAAATATTCATTGACATTATCCTTACTACCTTATATATATATATTAAGTGAAAAATGAATCACATCTCTTCATGAGGCGGTAGTCCACCATACAAACAAGCGACATTATCATATCCCCACATAGAATGGAAAGTAACAATGTATGTGTGATTTAATGATTAAATAAGACAAATAATGTCATATATAAAACATAAATATGTTAAATTCATCATTATAAGAATCTTTTAAATATGGTTATTGAAAACAAACTACATCTGTTTTCGAGGTGATAGTCCGCCGTAACCATGATAAATAATTTTGTTTTCCATTTGGAGTAAATTGGAGATGGTTATACATTATTAAATTATAATAACAAAATAAAACTATATAAGATATATATATGTAATTATATTATCATATTTTAATATTTTTTAAGGATATAGTAGAAGAAAACAAATAAAAATAAAACAAATAAATAGGCATGTCTAAGAACATTACCTATTCTTCAGGGAGCCTCATTAGGTGTGCATCTAACTTCTTCATAGGATAGTTTATAAAAATAGAAATAATATTTCTAGGATATGGATATTGTTTTTGTAATATATTTTTGTATGGATTTTCTAAACCAAATGGTTTGGAAGTGTGGATAGGGGAGGAGAGGGGTGGATATTTTGAAGTGGGGAGAGGACACACATTGAATATTTGAAAATAAAAAGAGGGAACCACATTTTGTAAATGTTAAAATTCTAAAAAATTGTTTATTATAAAAACATGGATTGTATTATGTGTAAATATGATCACAAAATAGTCACTATAACTTTTTTTTATCTTTAACACTTATGATTTTAGTTTAACGCCCCAGTAAACCTATTGCAATGTTAACCATGGAAAATAATTTTTACAGGGTTTACTATTAATTATAACAAAAAATTAATTTGAAATTATTATATAATATAAGTTATTATGATTAAAAATATGGAATATATTTTTAAAACTTCAATTTAATGAAGTGGAAGAATTCAAATTCAAATTAAACATTTAGACATGTCAAAAATGAAGTTTTTCCAAAGAAACAATTTGAAAAGTTTTTATATCATAACTCCATAGGAAATTGATTCCAATGAAATAAATTAGTTTAAACAAATATAAAAGAAATAATTATTTTTAAGAAATTTTTTTAATATAAATTAACATTTTAAATAATTTAAAGGAAATGGAAATTTTTAATTAAAATTAGTATTTTTACTATTCATAAAAAATATTAATCTTAATAAAAACTCTATAAAATTCACCAAATGATAATTTTGAAATGTATATTTAAGGAAATGATGTTTATTTAAAAAAAATATAATTTATTTAAGTGGTAAAAATTAATTTTAAATTTTTCATGCAATGCGCGACTGAACCCCCTTTTATAGAAATATAGGTTTTCCGAAAATATCTATTCTTATTTTAAATAGTTCTTATTTTATTTCAAATAAATATATTACCATTGAATTTATTTCATACATGCATCAAAAATAAAATTTTCATAATTTATTTAGTCCTATTCATACTCTCTAATTTTACTTCTTGGTTATAATGGTGGTGTTTAAATAATAATAATTCAATAGAATATCATAGTTAGTTTAAACTCAGTGTTTCATGTATCATGAGCTATCAAATAGATTTAATTTACATAAAAATAAATACATCACAATGTCTTAGGGTACTACATTATATTCTATTCTTGGTGGTTTATGTCATATATTATTTCAAACATGATTTTCCTATTTTCAAATCTAAGGGCATTATATTGTACCCCTTGAATAAATTGAACCATCATAATTATATTTTGGTCATCATATATCCAAAATTTGTTGAAAACCCACATCATAAAAATATTTAATAAATATTATTATTGATAAGAGGGGAAGGTAAGTATGGTTTTAATCTATAATAACACATGTTCTTGGTAGGAAAACATTAGTTGGATTATTGATCACAAGAAAGTTGATGATTTAGAAAATTTAACAAAAAAAAATCCATAAATATTTTATGTAAAATAATTTAATAGGATATAATTTTAATTTGAAGATCCTTTTATAACATTTTAGGTATTATTTTTCTATCTAGAGTTAGAGAATAAGAAAATATATATACTTGATATATTTCTACCTCATAGGCACTATTTAATATTTTGATTATGGTTTGATCAATTTCCAAAAAATAAACTACTCCATGAAATTAATATGAATGAATAATTTTTTATTATTTAAGAACTATTACTAAATTTTAATTGATCATAAGATATATAAGGGAGACAATCACACTTATATGCCTTTAAAAATTCACCAAAATCAAAATGGTTTTCCCGAGACATACAATATAATACATCAATCTATAAACCTCAATAATAATTCCAAAAGATATACTTAATCCATTTCATAAATAGATAGTTATACAAAATATTTCCAATCATATTCAATAGAAATAAATTTAAAAGGAATCTTACAAGATCTTCAAAATCAACTTAACATTAATTTCACAATCAATATAAACTAGTTCCTAATGTCACATACCAAATATGTGAATACCTTGGTCACCATAAAAACTTAATGAAAACATGCATCCATACCCATTATTTAAATAATTCCATTGAATATTTAATATAACCCATAAATTCAATAATGTTGTAAACTCCATCAATGATAACTTAAAACAATTTTATATCAATCCAATTAACAGGTCCAAGGTCATCAATATTGACAAATTTAGTTTTTTCATATCCAAATTTATCAAAAGTAAACACTATTATCTCAAAATAAAGAAGATATTAAGGGTTATATCATCCCCTAATAATGTGTTTCCAAAAAGATAAGCTATTCACGGTATCACTTTTATTGGTCATTGGTAGAATTCAATATATATTTTCAAATCCTTAAAAATAACTAATATAGTGTAATTCATATACATTTTATTATTCTTATAATTGTAATAACATTGATAAAATACTTCTACAACATTATACCTGAATCTGAATACACAATCACTTTAACCATTAATCTTCTGCCATTGTAATAGAATAATCTTGACGTAGATCCCTTATTATTATGAGGTTCATTCACATGATTCTGGAACATTCATTTTCATAGTGCACTATATCCTCACCATAGAAGAATTAAATATTGAAAACGTATTTACTTCCCCTTCGGTCATGAGAATGTTGTTCTTTCTCTCCACACTTTTATAAATCTCCCATTAACTTTATGAATGTACCAGGGTGTTTCTTTCCCTATTTATCAACTAGGTGTAGCCCTTCTCTCCCTTTTTCCATTTATATTTTTTTTATCTTTCATCAACTTATTATCTTGCTTCTATTAAAATCCATAATATTTTTAGAATTATTTCTCTATCTTGAGACCACATAATAATTTTTCCTAATATGATGAGAATTTTTGGGAGACAATTTCCTTTAAAATAATTATCTTAACTTGATCAAAGAAGTGGTCAATATTAATATTTGGATTTGCAGCCTGATTAAAGGATATAGGTTTGTGGTTTATAATGTATTGTATCATTGTTACACAACATGGTGGATCAGTGAGATTCTCCATAAGATAAATGTTAGTACTATAACCTTTTCCATCTATCCCCAATATGGTTATAATTAATCACTTCAAGATGCAACTCCAATTCTACCTTCATTATCATTCCAAGGGGGGAAATCCCTACATGGATTAGTGCAATGAGATTGTTCCCATTCATTATTCTAGGATCCATTTATAAACAATGGTATAAAATAAAATAGATCATAACATTATGAAACATAAATTATAAAAAAAACTAGTGATACAACAAAAATAAATTGATAAAATTATCCATAGATAATATCATAGTCATAAAAATGGGATCTTTGGGAAATTTTTAAAATAAAAAAATATTTCAAAATCCTTCATAATGGTTCATAATGGAAATGTGAATCAATTTAATAATATCCCATGGTAGTATCATAATATGTACGTAGTAAGGGCCATTTTCATGTACTAGTTAACACTCGATTTTAGCCGATCACACTTTTTTCAAAGTTATTACCCTTGATACATCTTCTCCAAAACCATTCCCACTTATAGTATCCAAACAAAGATATATTTCAAGGAGAAACACATAAGATATAGCTTAACAAAACATTATAATGTTACAAGATACTTAAAATTATCCTAAAATTATTTCATAAGATTATATTTCATAATATATGTCTTCCTAAATCAAATTCCCATGTTTTCTACTAAACAACATCTAAACCAACTATAGGGACACTAACACAAGTATCCCAGACTCAGTGGTTACTTTATTACATTGGAACTAAATACAATAAATCAAATCCCAAATGACCAAATTCTATAGTATCCTTGGTAAATAATATTTATAATTTAATCTCACATTACAATTGAAAACATAAAACCAAGAATATTATTTTTTTCATGTACAATAATATATCCTCTAACAAAACCTTCCATGTCAGTCACAATACACATCTTGGATTCCTAATGAAATAATCATAATAAAGGGGTGATATCAATTTCTCTATAAGGGTATGAATACGACATATTATATCATGAATTAATAAGAATAATATATATTTAAAATGGAAATAATTAAAACAAAATACTTTCAATCAATTACATGGTCATAATATGGAATGAATAAATTATTATAAAATAATTCAATAAGAGTAATCAAATGATTTTAAAACATAACCATGAATATTATTACAAAAATAATAATCATACTGAACAGAAATAAATATTCTTATAATTAGGGAATGCATAATTCCATATATCATAATGATATTATCAAAAAATTTCACAAGATAGTTTAAAACTATAGGTAAGTACCCATTTAATTTGGCCAACTGATTTGTATCATGAGACCTCTCAATGCATTATGGGTATATGTCATTATAGGACCCATGAATCATTAAATAAGATAATTAATTCCTTATAGAAAATGGGGTGCAACATAATGATCATAAACATTCATATCATAAACTAACAAATAAAATATTAGTATGTGCCCCAATCAATAAACATAATCATAAACCATCGAGAGTAATATGGGGAATGGTAAAAAAATTGTAAATCCCTCTTTAGAATGATAAAAAAATACAAAAAATAATTAGGTTTTTATCGATAAAACATTTTCCCAATGAACCATAAGTATAATAAATGGTTGATGTCATTAATATATATAAATTCTAAAAAATTTCATTTAAATTTTTTTTGAGGAAAATAACCTTTTCAATTTGAATATTTTTTTAAAAATAAATTTCTAAATATTATTTTCAAAATAATTATGTTTGAAAATAAACATTTATGTTTAGAAGATAAGTTTTAAAACATTCACTGTTCATGAAATATATATATTCTTTTTGTATCGTATATGTGAAAACAAATATTACCTTAACATTTTTGGTAAAATCCAAATGTGCCTTGTTAGAAAAAATCATGAAGATAACATCAAAAACATTTTATGGAAACTAAAACTTGGGTAAAAATTTATTTATTAAATAATTTTTATTATGTTAAAAACATTTTTTTAAACATTTTTAGAAAAATTGATTTGAAAGAAAAATGATTTTCGACTAAAGAGAGAAATGAAGTTGGATTTTGTTAAAAATATTTTCTCAATAATTAAAAGTTACATATAGAGGAATATAATAATATTAACATTAATGGATTTTGTATACAATTATCAAAATATTTATTTAAATTAATATTTAAGTATAAAGAATCCAAATTAAAATGAGATTGACACATTGATCTCTCGCCACATTGGTACCTTTTGAATAGTAAGCCCCATGAAAGGAATAACATCAAATGAAATATTAAATACAATTAATAGAAATATAATAATGATATAAATTATTAAAATTGGTATTAATTACATCACAAAATGTAATAATTGGTGAATATGACATATATATCATGTAAGTAATAGTGTGATGAGAAACCCTTAGCTAAGATCCAATTTCCTGCATATACATGTCCATATGTCTTGTAAAATAAATATAAAAATTATATATATATATATATATATTAAATAATAAAAATAATAATATATTTAATACCATATTTTATTTACTTATATTATTTCATGATCTTTTATTAATGATTCTTTTTCAAAAAAACTGTTTTGGGTGATAAGTGCTTCATTTTTTTGTGTTTCTTTTGGTTCTGTAATTTTAGTTCATTTAATACGATCATTGTTCCATTATATCCCAAAATTTAACCATAATGTAAGTATCATATATAATCATTATAAAATACTTTATAATATTTTATAAATTTCATATATGGGAAAATGAGTTACACCGTTCATGGGGACGGTATACATTACGTATACATAAATGTTGTATCCATTTTATCATAACACTAAATGAAAGGAGAATAAATATTTATTAACATATTTAGAATAAATATTAGTATTTATAGAAAGTTTATATTAATAAAATACATAATGATTATTTTTTATGTAAAAATTAAATTTAAAACATTTTACATTGGTACTTGGAGGTGGTAGTGCACATGTACACATGAGAGCCGTCATTTTTTTCCAAAAAATTAAATGGAAAGAAATCAAATTTGTCATTATATTTATAGAATTATTTTTATTCAATAAAAATCATATAAATTAATTAGCAGTATCCTAATACCTTCCATGTAAATCATAAGTGAAAAATGAACCACATCACTTTCTGAGACGGTACTCCATCATTCACACAAACGACGTTATCGTATCCCCCCAACATAATTGAAAGTAACAAGTAATATATTATATAATAATTCCATATGATTATTGTTGTAATAAAATTTATATAAATACGTTAAATGTATCATAAATTCTAACCTTGAATGGTGGTTATGTAAAACAAACAACGTCGGTTCGTGAGGAAAAAATCCCTTATACACACGATCGATATTTTCACCTTCTATTTGATGTAAGTGGAAATGTATATAAGTAATTAAATTAAAATAATGAAACCTCGCTATATATAAGATAATTATTTTGTTATATTATAATAATTTATTATTATTTAAATTATTTTAAAGAAGAAAAAAATAAATACACATGTTTAAAAAATTTTACCTCTTCTTTAGAGAGCATCATTACTTGTATACCTAAAGCCTACATTGGAGGGTATACTAATCTAAATAAAGAAGCTATAATGTGGTTAGGTATGTAATGAACATATCTACGATATAATTTTCTTATGAAATGTTCTTTGGATGTGTGTGTAGGGGAGGATAAGGGGGTATTTTATAAGTGGGGGAGAGAACACACATGGAATTTTTGTAAAGAAAAATTGACACCCATGTTTTTCATGTTCATAAATACTCTAAAATAAGGAAATGTAAATCCATGGATGGTATGAAGTCAAAATATGACATTATAATATAAATTATACAATTATATTTTTTATTTTTACCCATTAGCATTTTAGTTTAACCCCCTGGTAAAGTTGTTGAAACCATAACTGTGGTAAATACTTTTTACTGTTTTTACTATTCATGATGAATAAAAATTTCTTTGAAATTATTATATAACATAAATTATTCTTATTCCAAATATTTAATCCATTTTTCATATTTAAATCTTTATAATAAATATAATTAAATTTAAATATTTACTCAGAAACACGTAAAAAATAGTTTTCCAAAGAGAAACATTCCAATGTTTAAAAAGATTTTATATTAGAATTTAATATGAAATTGCCTAAAATGAAATAAATTAGTAAAATTTTAATATAGTTAATCATATATTACTTTAATACTAATTTAAAATATAATTTATCTTTGTAAAAATTTTAAAGAAAAAATATTATTTTAATAAAAATAATTATTTTTCATTATTCAATAGAAACTTTATTATTTAGGGGAAAATTCTAAAAAAATAACCCAAGTATAATTTTTATATGCAGATTTTGAAAATAATTTTTATAAAAATAATTATTCTAATATTTTTAAAAATAAGTTTAAATTATGTGCAATATGTGCAACTAAACAACCTTTTTGAAGAATATAGTTTTCATAAATCATCAATTTTTTTGTTTCAAATGGTTTTAATTTCATTTATAATAAATATATAACTATTGAATTTTTTTATAAATGTGTAAAAATATATAATATTTATAATTTAGTTAGCCCAATTAATTCCCACCAAATTAATATCTTGGTTATAATGGTAATTTTAAAATAACAATATTTTAATTGAGTATTGTCTTTCATTTAATCCTAGTGTTGCATGCATCGAAAGATTTCAAAGGGATTCAATTTATTTTAGAGTATGTATATTATATTGTATTGGGCTGATACATTCTCTTCTATTATTGTAAATTCATGTCATATATGTGATTGAATATAATTTGCATCTTCTAAAATCCCAAGGTGTTACATCCATGGGCTCCATTGACCATGTCTATATTGACTAGGGAGTTCCAACTGCTGTAACTACCTACTGTCTTAGGGAAAGCGGTAAATTGGATTCGAATTATATTATATATACTATTTATACCATCTTCATGCTTATGAATATGCATCCTAATAGTAGGGTTAAAATTTCAGCTTATATGCTTCCTGGATAAACCAAGCAGTTGTGGGCATTCTTACTCAGGAAAATTATCATCCAGACATGGTCTAGAGGGACCTCCATACTATATTCATGTATTAATTTTTCATAGAGACTCAATGAGATGATCAATCTAGGAAACTTATTCATTTATATTAGGGTAATATATCATCGATTAATCATCTCGATTTGTTTATCTCTAGAACGTTTCTCCCACTCTTGCGGGTGATGAGTGGTCCACGATAAAGAATTTTAAATATGTACTCTGTTATAATATTTGATTTTAGGTGAACAATTTTTACTTAATATTTAATCAAATATGGTAATACAGTACCTTATTTATGAGGGAAATATTTTGGAATATAAATGTGCAACATAGGGTGGTCTAGTAGCTAGGCCAGGGAGTTAATCATTGTTAATGTTCCCTTCCATCACAGAGTCTAAACGAATTGAAAAGGGAAATACCTTGAACCCAAAGTGATTCATAATTTGAAGAAATGTCAAAAATTGACAAAGGAATGAACAAATATTTAAATGCACTTGGGTCGCACCTGTTCCACCATGGTCGCACAAGTATACTTACGCGCCGCCCTGTGGTCGCGTATGTGACTTGTGCTCCCTATTTTAATTTCGCTCAGGATCTTCTCCAGCCTATAAATACCCCCTGTAGGCCCCCCAGTCTGAGGAGGAAAAATTCCAGAAACTCAGATTTGAGCTCCCGGTGCCCTAGCCTCTTCTCAAAGCTTCCTAACACTTCTAATGTAATTTCTTACCTAGAACGTAAGATCTAAAGAGAGGGATTAAGGCCTAAGTGTTGAAACTCATCAAAATTTGCACGCCTATGTGGCCATCATTTATGGGAAATAGCCACACTTGCACGCCACCTTACCCCTTCAACAGAACATGTGCGCCCCTCTTCTGGAATCCTCTCGGGATAGTACTAAGGGTTGAGCCAAGTCTCAACCAAGTATTATCCTAAGGGTTGAGCGTCGCGCAGGTACCCATGTGTCGTGCAAGTATACTTGCACGACCATGACTTGCACGCCCACGCATGACATGCGCACCCACGTATGACTTGCGTGCCCACACAGGACTTGCGTGCCACCTTCTTTTTTGGGTGCCCCTCTTGCATATTTCACCTCTCTTATGCCTATCCACCTATCCTCTTCAAGATTAAGCCTTCAGAACTCTCTCCAAATCCATTAATGGAATGATTTCCTTGTTGGGTTCCTTATCTGAAAGGAATTATTCAAAACATCTATTAAAACATAGTGATTTACATATCTTTATGTCACTAAGGTCAGAGATTTAATTCATTCAACCTCATCCTTTAAGATGAGAGAATCCTAAACCTGGGCCTCCTTTTTAAGAGTAAGCCCCAGTCAATGTTCTCTTAATTTAGGAATCCTTTTCAGGAATATGCCCCAGGTTCGTAAAATCGGAATTTCCTTAACCTATTCTACCTTTTCAGGAGTAAGCGCCAGTCATAATTCCCTTTAACCTGGGCCTCTTCTTTAAGAATAATCCCCAAGTTAGAGTATCCAAATCTCCATAAATCTCATAAACATTTTTGGACCTTGTTCCTGGGTTTCTTCCCTGATGTAAAATCCAATATTTTTCTATTTTGGGCAGTCATACATAAATAATCCCCATATCATTTCTTAGGATAACACAATTGTCCGTTTTTACTAATACCTGTTGTTTCTCACGCTGAGTATGACTCACGTGAGCTAAGAGTGTAAAAGTAATTCCGACATCTTTCTTTGATCCATCAATCATGAAGAAACCCCATACATCTTTAATCTAACTACGTTGGTTCTTATTCCTTTTCTAAAATAAAGGATACATAGGTAGCCCATCTGTGGGTACGATCCCATCTATGAAATAATTCATGTCCTTCTGAATGAAAATAAATTTCACGTGCCCCGCTGAGTGGTTTTAAAACCAGTATGGCCATTATAATGACCAAGATACTTTTTATAAAATATTAAAGGATGCCATTGACTAAAATATGTAAAAAAATTCAGATGATTCTCTATCGACAAAGAACCTCGAATACATATAAAAGATTCTCTAAATCTCATACATATTAATCATTGATTGTAAGATCTAATGAAAATCTCATTTTCATACTTGTTAATGTAATAAGGATGCACAAACATAACATAAATCTAAAAAGAGAGTCTCGAATTAGACAATAATTCCCCTCAAAAAGGTGTGATGAGTCCAACCTCCCATCCTCTCGACCACTGAAAATTCTTAAGTCTCATCAGTTCACAACTGATGAGCACATACCTTTCGAATGTAGGTCCAAATGGATATGGAATCATTGGATGTTTCCAGTTCTATGAACAAACCCGTTAGAAACCACTTGGAATATTTGAATCTTAAATCAATGAGATCATCACCAATTCCAGAGGAAACAAACAATAGTGAACCCAACATGAAACCTTAACCAAGTTAAAATGATGTTTTACTTATTTGTTAGGCCCGTGTTTAAAATTCAATTAGAGGGCCAACAAAACAATTAATAACATATGTGCTTATCCAAAAGATGTAGTGGCTGGACTTATCTTGATTACGATTATTATATCAAACAAGCACTCTTTTCCAATATCTTCTACATTATGAGAATGCCTTTTCTTATGTTCACATGTGTGAATGCCTCTACTGTGAAATCCTCTGCTGTGAATGCATCTACTACTACTTCTGCTGGATCATCATCCACTCTGAGGGTGACATCACCTA
Organism: Viscum album; assembly: GCA_963277665.1. Lineage (NCBI taxonomy): Eukaryota > Viridiplantae > Streptophyta > Magnoliopsida > Santalales > Viscaceae > Viscum > Viscum album. Next base: position 784,744,792 of record OY728128.1, on the reverse strand, counting down.
CTCATCGTCTTCAACGCTGGGTATCAAATGCACTGGTTAAGGAGTACCGTCAACACAGTACCATTCAAACTCTAGAGGCTGCTCGACAAGCCCTCCATGTGAACAATTCACCTTGGTCATCTGGACAGCAATGACCAGTGATCAAGAAGCAGGCAGTGCTAACCACCATCTCTAACCGTTTCGGGTCGTTATCCCTGGTACACAACAACCAATCCCTCCCATATTCTGAAAAGGTGAATGAGAAGGATACTCAGGTCCTTAATTCAAGGAAACATGATTCCTTCCCAAGGGCTCCCACCAACAATCGCCGCCAGACTCGTGCGGCAGTATGCCCTCAACATGATGAGGGTGTTGTCTCCAGGAGTTCGGCTCATGTTCCTCGAACCTGAGTAGGAAAGATGAACCACCAAAGGCGACATCCAGTTAATAGTTAGTAGGTTCTTATCTCTACCATTTCCGGAGAAGTCCACCAACCTAACTTGGTGCCAAGCAACGAGCGGCACACACACCTTTTCGTTTTAATTCTTGTGTCTACCAGACTTGACTGGAAGTAGCACACCATTCCCGCTAGGCAATTCCAATGGAGTACTATAGACATGAACATACACCTATTTATAAATCATCATCTCGTCAGCAGGATCATCTGACTACATGCGATGGATCCCGCCAACCCAATGTGTTGAAAACTGGTAAATTGGAACGTACACCTGCTTACACTCCTCAATCCTGCCAGCAGCCTCGTCTGTTAGTATTGAAGGAAGTTTATCAACCACGTTCGGCAGAGTTCAATCAGAAGGCACATACACCAGCTAGTACTGATCAATCCTACCAACAGTCTCGTTTGGTAGCATTCGGAGAAGTCAGTCGGAAATCTCCAGTGACAAACATGAGGCATACTCAACTCTTTTCCCCCACACATGAGTACTGTCAGAATTCACAGATAGGAAAAGTAGGACAAGAGCAGGCATATACACCTACTCTAGGCACGAAATGGACGTATATATCCGTTCTGGCTGCTGAAGTCACCAAGAACATTCTGTCAATTGTGAAATAGCCGAAACAAATCCCTGCTAATATTCTTGATTCCTGCCATGATATTATAACAGCTTCAGTAGAATCTCATGGAATCACACATAAATCTATCCCTACCAGTGGAGTGACACATCAATAGTTCACTCCAGAACAGACACACACATCTGTTCCAGTCCAAGAGGGTTGTCGGACGTACTCCCCCATATCATACGGACAGCCAAGTCAGGCACATAAAACTAATTTGAGTGGAGATAATCATCCTAACCTAATCATTTAGCCTGATCATGTACATACACCTGCCCATAATGACCACTTTCTTCAACAAGTGGTTCCCAAAGAGAGTAAGAAGGTGTTTAAGAAGAGGACCCACCCAACACAGTCATGAAATCAAGGGCCAAATTCTAACAAGGCCTTGCTGGATGCTGGGGTTCTTGATGCACAAAAAAAATTGTCTATTGCAACTCAAGATTCTACTCTCTCAGTTCCCAGTAGTGGAACATTAATTCTGAAGGTTTGCATCAGATAATTCGTAATGAAGGCTTTCTTCATGACAATGTGGTCGATCTCAAAGTTACATCTTCAGATGAGAGACACAGGAACCCTCTGTGTGGCTCGAAGACAAAGGAGAAAAATGTTTCATCTTTTGCTGTAACCCACTATGTTGGTTCTCCCCAAGATGATGAATTTAGCTGCGAAATACCTCCCCACACTAATAATGCACATTTCCTGGAAAATGATCCCATGGACAATGTAGTGACTAGAAATACCTCTTATCTTGAGGCACTTACAAATTTGAAGACAGTCATGTCTGATGCTTTACAACTATCAGGTGAAACACTTTATCAATCAGAAGATAGCCTGGGGTGTAGGTCATTCTACGAACCACCCCTGGGTCATTCATCTCCTAGTATGATCAGTGAATTTCCTACCAATATTATTGAATCTGATGAAGGAACAAAAAAGCACCAACTCTGGTCTAATTAGGTAGAAGAATAATCATTGAATGATAAAGAGGAAGTATTGAATATGAGAAAATAAATGGTGAAAGGTGAAGTGCCAGTCAGGTTTTGGCCTTTGGCTGACTCTTAGTATGACATTCTAGAGATTTTAATGGAATATGGAATTCATGATATTTGTCTCAACATATGGAAAACTCTTTGTCAGTTGAAAAATAAAATATTTTCTTATGATGAATATGAAAATCATGTTAAGATAATAGAAGGGTTACAACACTAAATTGACTTAGCATCTCTCTCAGTTTCTCGATATCCGATGGCTGAAAAACAGGAGAGAGCCCTTCAACATTCATGCCTTGGCGCACTAAGATTATTGCACCAGTTAATTTCCAATTCCCCATCTGGTATCCATATCAGGGGATGGGGTGTCCATGGAGTACTATATTTCAATGTGCTCTCCAGTTAGCAAAGCCCGCCAAAAATGGTCTCATGCAATGTTATTGCCCATGGGCTGCCACAGTCAATGGGACTTGTTTGTAATCAAAATCTTTCCCAAGAACATGATTCAACGAGTTCCTCCCAAAATCAAGCATAAATAGAAGATGTTGTTGAATTACTCCAACATTAAGAAAATGAGAATATTGAACAGGCCTCTCATTTGGAGAAAGCACATCATCATTTGACAGAAGTGTCAGAAATCATCCAACTGTCTTTTGAGCTAGGTGATAAAAGTGGATGCAGGTTGATGCATCTAGCTAATTTCCAGACTAAAGACCGCAAGATCAGAAGAACATTAAAGAAGGTATCAGATGTAGAATTTCAAGAGCCACCCCCGCTTTCCAGACTAGGGACTATTTTAACCCAACCCTCAGAATCAACAAATAGGATTCGAGGAGTTAAGCAGGAACAACCCCACTCCACCGGACTGGGGACTTTTTCAAATCATCAATCTCTTCCTCAGAGAAATTCATTCTTTTATCGATTAGGGAATAAGTCTCAAGAGGAACTAAGAGCCAAATTATAAGGAGATTCCCCCCAAATTATGGTTCATCAAGAAGTTCCTGAGGAATCAAATCGACAAAAGGAAATGTCTCATGAGGGACATGGAAGAAGACAATATCACAAAAATGCCAATAGAAGGGATGAAATGAATTATGCATCAATTGATGTCATCAATGTCATTATTGCTGATCCAATAGATGAGGCTCACTCAGAGGGATCAGATGAAGAGGTTCTTGCTCAAGAAGTTGTATGCATAGACACAAATGAAGAAGGTGTGCATACAAAAAATGAAATAATTACCTAGAATCCTGGTAATCCTTCATGTAACCCACTTCCCCCTCTCCGAAAGGTGCCCAATAAGGGTAAATGAATGAATAATGTTACACAACCTTCCTCTGGAGAAGGCCAATCACTCTCACTAGAGAAAAGATTTTCACAACAAGAGGAAGAAATGACGGAATTGAGGAGGTTGAATGCAGAATTACTTCAAGGTAGTCTTCCTCCTAAGCATGCTGGATTTAGTTAGCCAAGGGATATTATTGTGGATACTGAGATGGATCAAGAATATCCTCCTCTACCAGTACACCCTCACAAGTCTAATCCTATGGGTCATGTGTAACAACAATCGTCAGTGCTACCATCAGTTGCAGTTCCAGCCATCACATCTGTCCAAGCTCTAGTCATTGCACCTGTTTCGGTCCAAGCCCAACCAGATGTTTCTCAAAAGTTAATAACTACTATTAAGTCATTAACATCTCGGTTGGAAGATATGGAAGGAAACTGTGCACCTGTTCAACCAGAGAATATAGCTTACCCTGAATGGGTTGATGCAATTCCTCCCCCATCAAATTTTGCAAGTACCATATTCCGAATCTTTAATGGTTCGGGAGACCCATAGAAACACATCACACATTTTGTTTCTTGTTGAGATCCTATGATGGGAACCCCTCAACAACAAGAAGCAGTTAATCTCAGGTGTTATGTACAATTATTACAAGGACCTGCTTTTGTCAGGTACACAAGCTTGCAATCTCGGTCAATTACTAGGTGGGAGGATCTTCATCAACAATTTCTTCTTCAATTCAGATCAACTTTGCCAAAGACAACATTTTTTGATCTTACAAATTGTAAGAAAAGGGAGAATGAAAGGGTTTCTAATTTCATTACTCGCTGGAAGGGATTAACATATTCCCAGAGGATAGCACTCCCTCAAGAAGAAGTGTTGCCAATCGGTGTGGAAAATCTGCATGATGAATTACGCACATTATTGATCCCTGTGAAATACACAGGAGGGTTTCGAGACCTTACTTCAATCTCTCAACAGATTGAAGACACTCTTATAAAGACTAAGGATAAAGATCATTTAATTCCATCAGCTCTAGGAAGGAGAATGGGTAAAGGAGAGACTGCTATAGTTATGCTTAAACAAGAACCTGTACCTGTTTCTACTTCAAAACCTTCATCTTATAAAAGGGCTCCTCCTCATGTGCACCAACAACAGAGGCTATTTCATCAAGATGTTCAAAGAGATCAAATACGAAAACAATTTTAGGAATTGAAGAGAAAAGTTTACTGTTTTCAAAATGAACAAGTTTTGGGTTACTTCATTTCAGCACTAGAATATAATTTGGTTCAATTTACAAGGACCAAGAGGACAAACAAGGATGAAGATGAAGACCATCCCAACTATTTCCAATTTCATCAAATGTTCGGGCATCCCATTCATGATTGTTTTCTCTTTAAATATCTCCTGCAAAAAATGGTTGACTCGGGCCAAGTCAAACTGAAAGGTTCTTCGGCTCTGGTAGCATGTGTAACATCTACAGATCCAAATGAGGAAGGCGAGTGGAAGGAATTCAAGAATAAAAATTCACAAAAATATGATGATTGGATGGTTAGAAAAACAATCAACCAAACTCATGACATTTTGTTAACACAATTGAAGAAACCAACTGTGTCTTCTACCATGAATTTTGCTGCAAAACCATCTTCATTAGAAGGAAAATCCTCAAATAAAAAGCATAATTAAAAGAAATAAGAACAATCAGAAGAAGGTGAAATCATATCAAAGCCTAATTTGTCTTTGACTCTGGTAGATTTTATGCCCTCTACTTTGAAACAATGGGCACCGCCCCACCAAATGGCACAGCCTAAACTGGCTAATAGGGCAGAGTTTTTGTCAGATAAACAGTTGATCATTGGTTCTGTTAATATGGTTCAATTAACAGATCCATATGCCAGTCGAAGTTTTGATTTTGATGAGCCCAAGTTTCCAGTATCAAACAGAAGATTCAAAGGATGTTCAAGAGGCTCAGGATACAGGGGATGACGTGGATCTTTCAGAGGACACTATTCTAATTGTACCCCTGTTAGAACTGTGTATGTAGCAGAAACTCATGGTAGAGCCCTTCAACGAGTTCAAAAAGAACAAGAAAGTTCTTCCACACAAGGCAGACTCAGTCCTAGTACAATTATTCTAGAAGATCGGTTGAAGGTTCTGCCTTCTTTCTCTCAGCAAGTAAATAGACCTAATCTGTCTAATCTTCCAAAGCCAGGAGTATTATCAACTCCTATTCCGATACAAGATGCATCAACTTCCAAAGAATCAACTCCTAAGGAACATGAAAAACCACATGTTCCTGTTGGGAAAAACAGAACTTTGGATTAAAAATATGACGTATTGAAACACTTGGCCCAAATACCGGCCAAGTTATCAATTCTGGATTCAATGAATTTATCAAAGGATATTCGGGAGGCACTCATCATGGCTTTGTCAAGTCCTAGGGAATTTGAAACTGAAATTGCTGCAGCTAAAGTCTACAATGTAGAGAATAATCATGCAGAATTCCATGCAGTGATATATTTCATAGATGAAGATGAAGATGATGTCGTGCATGGAAATATTTGACCTTTGTATTTATCTGGAAATGTTAATGGTGTAGACATCCGAAGAGTCCTCATTGATAATGTATCAGGAGTCAAACTCATCCCTATTTGTACACTTCATCGATTGGGCCTCATAGAATCTGATTTATCTCCTTCTACTTTAATGTTACAAGGATATGATAAAAATGAACAAGAATGGCTGGGTGAGATTACACTCAGAACTCAATTTGGAGATCTTGTATCTAATTAATATTTCATGGTTTTTGATCAAGACTTATCCTTCAACATCTTTCTTGGAAGACCCTGGATACATAAACATGCAGCTATCCTTTCTTCATACCATCAATGTCCCAAATATTGTTTTGATGGTCAAATTGGAACGTTGTAAGGTGATAAATGACCATCCAAGACATGTGAATCTCAAAACATTGAGGCAAAATTATACCACATGAAGGGAAATTAGAAATCCACAATAATTGAGATTACCAAAGTTAATCCTCCATATGGTTTGGAAAAGATTCCAGTAAACCCATTTACACATGTGAGTACAGATTATGTGTTTCCTATTAGTAAAATTGACTAGATAGACCCAAATCAAAATAATCTTATGGAAACATCCATAATGTCAATTACGGCAATCAAGCCGGACAGAATGGGAGAAATTGGTGAATCACCAAGATATAATGAAAGATCAAATGGAGATTCCTTCATTTCATCTGCTGAAATCAAACAAGTCTATACTTCGCCAATCAGGCCAGAAGAAGTTATATCAATGTCAGAAGTGAATGATGATGTTGATTCTCAATCCATCATCTCCTCTATATTTCCAAAGGAATACCCTTCATCATCAATAAGGTCGGAAATGGAAGCTTCTTATTTAAGATGTGTAAATTTTAACATCTCTTCTGATCATAGAAATTCTTCTTCTTCAACTACTATGCAAGTGGAAACAGAAGAAAGAACACATGTTGAAGAAGGAGAGGAAGATCTCAGGGATGCTCCTCCATCATTTGAAGATGGTATCTCTACCACCATGGATGAACTCCAAGAAATAAATCTGGGTACAAACGAAGATCCACGCCCCACTTTAATTTGTGTGGCCATGACTATTGAAGAGCAAGAGATGTATATTTCCTTCTTAAAAAAATAGAGATATATTATCTTATAACTATACAGAGATGCCATGGCTTGATCCTGATGTTTCCACTCATCATTTGGGTTTTCCATTAGAACATCGAGGATTCAAACAAGCCGCTAGAAGAACACACCCAACCAATGCTTCCAAAATTGAAGCTAAAGTGGATATGCTCATCAAATCTAACTTTTTCAGAGAGGTTCAATATCCCAAGTGGTTGGCTAATATTGTCCCAGTGAAAAAGAAGAATGGGAAAATTAGAGTTTTCATTGATTTCAGAGATCATAATCGGCACTGTTCTATAGATGATTTTCAAGTACCAATTACAGAACTATTAATTGATGCAACAGCTTCCCATGAAGCACTTTCCTTCATGGATGGATATTCTGGATATAATCAAATCCAAATGGATCCAGAAGATGATGAATCTACAGCCTTCAGAGCCCATCATGGTGTGTTTTGCTATCGTGTAATTCCCTTTGGCTGGAATAATGTAGGCGTAACATATTTTTGTGCTATGCATTGTATCTTCAAACCCTTTTTAGGGAAGTATGTTGAATGTTATTTGGACGATTTTGTGGTTAAATCCAAACAACGTTCAAATAATTTGGCTGATTTGGAAATCATATTCCACAAACATTGGCAACATAATTTGAAGATGAACCCCTTAAAATGTGCTTTTGGAGTAACTTCAGGAAAATTTATCATCTTTGTCGTACGCCATCGTGTTATCGAATTCAATCCTGAGAAGACAAAGTCAATCCATGGTATGTCACCTCCTAGAAATTTAAAATAATTGAGATGAATTCAAGGACAATTAGCCTATATTCGGCGTTTCATTGCCAATTTGGCAGGAAAAAGTTTACCCTTTACCAAATTGATGAAGAAGGGAGTCACCTACTAGTGGACTGAAGAATTTAAAGAAGCATTCAATATTATCAAGAAGTATCTCTTGAGTCCACCGGTGTTAATTCCAACTATTGAAGGAAGACCACTTAACATCTTTGTGACAGCTTTAGAGCAATCATCAGGTGCCTTTCTTTCCCAGAAGAATGATGCTAGGAATGAAAACAGCCTCTGCTATCTCAGTTGGACTATGCTTGAAGCAGAAACCAAATATTCAAATATTGAGAAGTCTTCCTAGCATTAATCTTTGTAGTTCAGATGTTGAGACACTACCTGCAACATCATGAGGTCCAATTGGTATCTCGCAATAACTCGCTTAAATTCATCCTTAGTAATCCAATGCTTAGAAGTTTTCTGACATGATGGGCAGTTATTTTGTAGTAATTTGATTTTCAATTTGTGTCCCAAAAGGAAATAAAGGGGCATGATCTGTCTAATTTCCTGGATGAACATTTTTCAGTAGAAGATAAATCTTCAGATATTGAACTTCCTTATGAGGAATTATTCTTTATTCAATATAGTCTTCAAACATGGGAAATGTACATTGATGGTGCTTCCAGAAGTCCAACAGGGAGGAAAATGGAAGATCCTATGTTCAACAATGTTAGTCTAGGAATTGTACTCATTTCCCTAAAAAAGAAATTACTACCTTATTCCTTCTCATTATTGGGAGGAGGTACAAATAATGAAGCTGAATACCAAGATCTTATCGCAGGATTGGAGTCGGTACTTCAAGCACAAGTGAATCACTTAAAGGTGAAAGGTGATTCAGACCTGGTAATCAAATAAGTCAATGGGGATTATTCCATCAGAATAGAAGAGCTAATACCATTTCATGATTACGTCATAGAGTTAATGGAAGAATTTCCTTTGGAATCGACATTTTCTTATGTCCCAATATCTCAAAATACCTAAGCTGATGCACTGGCTAATATAGCCACAGCTCTGGGAGATCCAAATCGGGACAAGACAAGTATCAGTATTTCCCACTGTCATACAATTTCACCTTATGTTCAAGCCACAACCGAGGAAATCAGATAAATTAGTCCCATCTCTGAACCATATGGTCAAACTACAGGATGGATGACACCTATCAAGGAATACCTTCAAAATGGAACACTTCCACCTGATAGATCCAGGAAAGAACATGTTCGGAGACGTGTGGTCAATTTCACTCTTTATTATAGCCCAGATCACTTAGATAAAGTTATCTACAAATGTGGTTTTGATGGATTTTTCTTTAGATGAATTGATGGTGAAGAGTCAATGGTTGTCATGATAGAAGTACATGCCGGAGTCTGTGGTGCCCACCAGTCTGGACATAGACTATGTGGTCATGTTCGAAGGCATGGGTACTTTTTTCCTTCAATAATACAACATTGCGTTGATTTCACAAAAAAAGTGTCATTCCTGCCAAGTACATTCCAACTTCATTCATCAACCCCCAGAGTGGATTCATATATCTAAATAGTCATGGAAATTTTCCACATGGGGAATGTATATATTGGGACCTTATCCTTCCACTACAGCCAAGTAGTTGAAGTATATTATTACTGCTACTGACTTCTTTTCCGAATGGGCAGAGGCAATACCTCTCAAAGAATTTTGTTCTAAAAGAATTTTTAGCTTCATCATGTCTAACATCATTACCTAATTTGGTGTCCCTCATACCATATTGATGGACAAACTAACCAAATTCTGCTCATCTGAGGTAAATAAGTTGTATCAACAATACAACATCAAATCCAATCATTCATCTCGCTATCATGAAGCGGCCAATGGCCAGAGAAAATATTTCAACAAGTATCTATAAATATACTACAAAAGATGGTGGGTAATGATAAGAAGTCATGTCCTGATAAACTCTTTCATGCTTTATGGGATTATCGGACTACCACCCTCACTACAACGCCGTCAACTCCATATTCATTGGTGTATGGAACAGAATCAGTCTTGCCTATTGAGGTTCAATTACCCTCACTCAGAGTAGCCATTTGTGATCAGTCATCTACAGATGAACAATCTCAAAAGCAATTGGATGAATTGGAATGGATAGATGAGAAATTATTGTGCACCCTGCACCACTTGGAAGTCTATCCGAATCAAATATCATGAGCTTTCAACAAAAAAGTTTGTCTCTATTAATTCATTCAGGGAGAATTGGTATTAATTCTCAGAACTCCAATGATACCAGGAAAGAAACATCCCATTCATGAGCCAAAATGGGAAGGACCTTATTCAATACATAAGGTATACTCCAATGGAGCTTATTCTTTAATCTCAATGGATGGAGAACTCATCAATACTCCAACCAATGCCATATTTCAAAATAAATATTTTGTATGAACACAAAATACACCAAGGGTCTATGCATAGGACATTAAAGTATTGGAACTTATGTCCAACATGACGTTCAACTGTGACGTCCTAAATATATGACGATAAACTATACATAAGTCCCTTACATCCAGGAAGAGGTTAAACTGCATAACCAACGGTCCATGCAAACGACCTAAAACTATTGGCATATCTCTCGTCCAGTAAGATGGTAAAATACATCATCATCCACGGTCCATGCATATGACCTTATAATATTTGAATCCCTAATACGTCAAACATGACATTAAACTGTGTTGTCCCCATAGTCTTAGCTACAAGATGCTAAACTATACAGCACCCTTATTGTCCAACATGACATTAAAATGTGTCCCTATATACGTCCTACAAGACATTAAACTGTATTTTCTCCTTGATACATGACACTAAAACTATTATGCACCAATAGTCCTCACTGTAAGACTTTAAACTGCATAGTCCCTTCATATGTCCTACATGACATTAAACTATGCATTATTAAGGTTGTTGCAACCTCTTTTTTCTCACACCGAGTATGAATCACATGAGATTAGAGTAAACTTCAACCATAACACCCTCTTTGGGTTGCTAACCATGAGTAAGTATCAACATCATTTTTTAGGTATTTGTCCCCAAAACAACTTGATCACTAATTCATTATTTAATTGAACTATGCAGGATTTGATCCTTTCCTTCTAGGCTGTGTACGTAGGCAACATCCTGAGGATCAATCCGAAAACCAATATCTTCACATTGGTTCACCTTTGTCCTTGCTATATGATGTTAAAATGTACAACACCTTTTGTCCTGTATGACAGTAAACTCCAATATTCTTTAATACCCTCACTTGTGAGGAAATCATTATTTACATTGATATCCAATCATTTTATATTTCAAAGAATATGTGCATACAAGGTAATTCCTGAACCTTTTATCTTGGGTCAAACCATCATTTCACTTAATACCCCTTTTTCACCCTTCACTTGTATGAAACAAATCTATACATAGGGTATTTCTAGAACAAAGTGCAGCTTGATTCCCATCCTTATGGGATATGTAGGAACATTCAAGCATCCCTCGAATCTAGCCCCAAGTCTTTGGGCCAACCCCCAAATTTTAGTTTCAGTCCCTTAGCTGAAAAGTCCCTATGAAAACGTACACAGTGTATTCATTATAATGGTCTTATTTCTATGACCCTAAACTGATATTTTTCATGCTTTCATCCCGCATGACGTTGAACTGGATTTAAAGAACTATGTATGGCTTGATTCCCATCCTTATGGGATATGCGGTGAAGTCCAGTGTCTAAATTCAGGACCCAGCCATAACATGATTATGGTTAGAATTGGTCTGTATATCTCTACATTTATTGAACAAATGCCCATTTTTTATGTGTCATTCTCCTAGTCTTAAATACATCAATATCTTCATAACCATTTTATTGACTTATTGTCACAAAACGTCCAATTTATGAGAATTATTTTGCCTGACTATGCACCACATTCCCATATGTGGCCTTGCATAAACAGTCTACATAACAGACTTTTCAGCCAAAAGATACTATTATTTTACTATACAGCCAATGCCCTTACTCAGCCCTACATAATTCAACCCCCTAACAGGTTTGTTAAATAATGGTAACTTCATTCATGGGTAGAAATCCTATTTTTTCTTTATTGGTATTATCAAAAATATTTAAAGGATCCTAAAAAAAAGCCATCCTTAACATATTTTTCACTTGTTCTTTGTTCATGAACTGAAAGTATTCAATTCTATGTTTTAAATTTATCTTCTATACATTTGGGTCAGACCTTCATAGGAGTGACATTCATCCAGTTCTTAGATGATATTTCTTGGAAATATCTTCTCTATATACATGTACCTCTCTCCGTACGTCAAACTCCATGCTTTGGAAAATTTGAATCTCCATAAACATCCACTGGATTTTTAGCAGTAGAAAAGTAAATTTCTGAGAGTTCTTTTCCTTGACAATGTTGCATGTGCCCTTAGGTGGCCTTGCATAAATATTCTACATAACAGAATTTTCAGCCGAAAGATATTATTATTTGACTATGCATCCAATGCCCTTAGGCGGCCCTATATAATTCAACCCCCTAACAGGTTTGTTAAATAATGGTAACTTCATTAACGGGAACTACTTCTTCTAATGCCTTTTAGCCATTTTTCGTACCATTCATCTGATTCATAATTTCATAAGTCATATTTTACATGTTTTCCTTCATACATGAGTGTGGTAAAATGTTTTGGGATACATTTTAAAGGAATTGAGTCAATTTTAACCCATTTAGTCAGAGCTATTTCGACCTTAAACATTAGCCTTTTTCTATCCGACTTGCAAGATTTTAAACTACCCACAACAGAAAAGGGAACTATGAATAAAATTCAAGTCCCAGCTCACTAAACATACATTTTCCGATGATTTAGGTAATATTTTGAAATTAAAAGATTCAATGTTTGTAGGGTTATTTAATAATCCTTGAAAAAAATCAAACTATTCTTATTAGGCCCTTTGACTTTGGTAAAAATTTAAAGCAGGCACCAAGAAAATGCAGACAGAAATGATTAAAGACAAAAGTATTCTTCATTTGATGCATAACCATTCGAAGGACGTCCATTGATTGGAGTCTCTTCTCTTTTCCAAGAAAGTACAAGAGGCTGTCAACAGCAGTCTTCACTTGATGTACAACATCCCGAGCTTCATCAGAAGCCACTTGAAGCACATGTACTCGAAAACATCACTCTTTTGAGCCTAATGGAGTGCTTTCTTGGCATCTGCGATGGATTTATTTCCATTCTTTTGAGATCCCTCCAATGGATTATTGAGTTGGTCAAGTTCCCCAGTAACAACATCAAACTATTGCTGAAGGTGTGTCTACTGGATGACTTTATCTCTGATCTTATGCTTCCGCTCCTCCATCTTAGCAGCATAGTCAGCCTCAGCTTGGGACACTGTAGCCTCAAATTCACTGATATTGGAAGATAGCTTCACCCTGGTCAGATATTCAGGCACTTTTTCTCCTTCTCCCTTAATAAGATGAATTTCTTCACCATGAAATGGATCTTTTGATATCCAAAACCGCCATGTTATAGCATGACAAATAGGGATGCAAGTCACAGGATCTTCGATGAAAGCTCTTCTAAAGGCACTTCAGATATGATCTTCCATATGTTTTTCCATTCCTTGCATCGTGAAAATTGGAGCGCCTTTTGTAATTCTGGATCCGACTCAGCATCACTGTCGTAGGGGGGACTATAATCTAGGATTAATGCACTTAGGGAAGTTCCATGTTCTGATCCTTCCCCCCTGACCTATGCTTCTTCACTTTCAATTCCCATTGGGGTAGAGGCTGAGGCTTCAACTCCAGATCTAGCCACTAAAATTGATGGACCTGCATAATCAGTTGAATGACTTAGTTAGTTTTAATAAATAAAAAACGTTTATTGGATGTCTTGAAAATTATTTATAGTCACAAAAATTGTTATCCATTACCCAACGGTAGATCAATAACTTGAGAAGGCTCCTCCCTGTCTTTCCTAGTTCCAACAGGATTTTCAGGGTGTGTTTAAGAAATATCTGAGGGGTTCTGCTCCACCTGGGCTAATGTCTTCGCAATAGTAGGGTTTTCTGTACCCCCTTCAGGAATTTTTAGTTCAGCAGCTTGCTCAGATAGAACTGCACATTTCAATTGATCATGATTAGACATGTAATAAGAATCTATTTTTTAAATAGGATGAAGGATAACACTCACATCCATAATCTTCTAAATTACATTGTAATTTAACATGATCTAAAAAATCATTAAAACATATGCAAAATCCCATCATTTCATACAATGTAATCTCAGAATCTTGGTTAATCTCACCAGTGGGAGCATTCGATATGTCTTCTTGGTGACCTTCATCCTGCAGTCTCTGACCTAGGACAACTTCTTTAGATAAAGTGGCGACATCAGTTGGAATGGCCTCCAAAAGCTCTAATGTAGGGGTTGAACCTAAGGTATCCTATAGCAGAAGTCAATTTATGTTTCATTAAACATTTTATAAAGCATTGTTAACTTACCAGAAGCAGGTTCTTCTCTTCTTGCAATAGCAGCTGGAGGGATACTGGGAACAGACGCTGGCTCTTCTCCAGGAGTAGCCAAGTCAGCCTAAACTTGTGATTGTTCACCAGTACCCTCTGTGGTACTCAATGGAGGGTCAGTCCTCTCCGTCAAGGTGTAAATTGATGAAGCCCATGCAATCCCAAGGAAAATGAGAAATCTTTTCGTAGTTTAATACTCATGATTACCCAAAGGACTTACTACTACTAATGAAGCATTTAGATGTGGACTTCCTCCTTCGTTGATTTTGCTTCCATGGATTTTTGGGAGTATTGGAAATCTCCCTTATAGGAACATGAATTGGAGAATGAAAAGCCACATCCAACTCCTCATCCATGGCTTGCTGGCCTAGAGATATCTCGCCCAACTCATGAGGAGATTCAGTAGCAGCCCTGATGGAAGTACCACCAGGGCTATACTATGGCGAAGGAACCCCAGTAGTTCTTTTCTTTGCAAGTTGCAGGATGAAGAAAATAATTTTCTTGAGTAACAAAGCATTGAATGAAATTAAGTTGCAAAGAAAATAAGGAAATAAAATTAAATCTTCAGGATCTACGTAATTGTGGGACTCCTCATCTCGAGAACCACCAGGCCCCTCAGTGGAACCACGATCAATCATTTACTTCACTCTATTGGTGACATGAATGGAATCATCAGTGGAATATATGAGCATTTTCATCTCTCTGATATAAGCCCGCACTTCATCAAGGTTATCCTTGTAATGGATATCTATAGAATCCAGAATAATCCATATTCCAGGGAGGTGTATCCCCTCACACAAATCCATCCAGGCAGTTTCAGCACCACAGTATAAACTCTGCCATGTCTGGACAACCTCTGGTCGTAGATATTCAGTATGTGTACCAGAAGGCTATGAGGAAGGTCCTATAATATTTGACTTCAACTTCATCACAGTTCCTGCAACTACAGATAGAGAATATGAAAATAAGATTTTTTTCACTATAAAGTAATGGTGATTAAATTTCCACAATGAAGTAACTCACTAGGAGTTGATGGAGTGGGTCTTTTGATTATAACAGGAGGATTATATCGGGCATGAGGCCTCTTTAACGCTTGTTGTGCCTCATCATCCCCATATTTGGAATCCGGTGAGTCAGTCCTAGATGAGGAATCTGGTGAATCAGCTTCAAGTGGGGAAGCATCACCTTCCTGAGGAAGGGTTTCTTTCTCTACAGTTCTCTTCCTTTTCCCCACCTGATAAACCAGGTGATTCAGCACCCCTCTAGGGTATGATGCTATCCAGTTCATGGAGTACCATGTGGTCAAGTTATTTTCCGCTTTATCGACTGGTAGACCAAAAAATTCCCCAGTCTTCTCCCTAGATGTCAACAACCATAGTTTCTAGGAAACCATCAGATATTGCTCTATCCTGACATGCATAGGTGGATATACAGCAGTCTTCTACAAACACTTGAATTGGCGTGAAAATATATATGGAGCATATGCCTCGTATATAATCTCTACGTCAATCCTGGTGACCAGCACACCATCTCTGCAGGCCATCATGTATGCCCTTAATTCCAGACTGGTTGTTCCATCTTCAACAAACTACCCGGTTGGCGGATTTTTCATAAGGAAAGAAATTAAATTCCATATAGATGCTCAACCTCACCTTCATGTTAAAAGAATTGTGATCTAGTGGAGAAATTCCAGAGATTTCCTGCACTGAATGACTGAAAGAACTTCTGGGGATCTGTACTCCATTTAGTACATTATTCATCCTGAAGAAAGTGGTGATCTATTCGCACAAAAATTAGATTGGTCCCACTATTCTCAAATGAGACTTACCCATGAAGACATGGAGTAAGATCCTGTGAATATTTGCTAAAATGGGGGTATCCAACCCAACCATTTTCCCCTCATCCAATTTAGTTGTGATAATGAAGGTCCCTGGCATGACGCCTCCCTTCGAGTCCCTGAATGGAAAGAGATAAACACTGATCCACATGGCCAAGAATCCCTCTATATGAGTCTTTTTTGGGATCCTCTAATTCACCTCATATCCCAACTTCTAAATTCTTCAACTTCTAGGGTCGACCAGAATGTTCCAGGAGCACCCCTCTTCTCTGTTTTAGTGCAGGTGGTAGGACGAGTGGGCCTCTTTTTCTTGGATCCCTTCTCCTTCGATCCCTTCTCCTTAGGCTCCTTCTCCTGCTTCTCAACAAGAAACACATTCATCCACTCCTCTGGATGAATATCCTTTCTAGAATGAATTAAAGATGTCTCTGAACTATTGGTCTTATGGAATATTTTTTATAATTATAGAGCTAAAGCTGGAGTCTTCACTGAATTATTCCATGTCGCCTTAGGAGGGATGAAATCATCATAAATATCACCCAAAATTGGAGCCCCTGAGATCTTGTGGACATCCCATAGACTGATGCCTACTTCTCCATGAGTCACATGGAAAGAATTGGTTTCTGGGCTCCAATGACTGAGTATCTCCTGTATGAAGTTATCATGATTGTAAACATATATTTTCCCAGCCCAGACAGCTTCATATTTTGCAACTCCTTTGAAATCCTCGACAAACTCTGCACAGGTTTGTTGTACCCAGTATTCCCACATCAAAGTTCGCTTCACACCTCCCCCAGGACGGAAGTCCCAGCTCTTCTTCCAGCCTTTGGATTGATCCATCTGATAATTTCAGAAGATTGAAGGATAACAATATGGATCCAGATCGGGCTTGTGAGGTTTCAGATCCAGTGTAAAAGGGCTATGATGCATCATATAATACTTCTCCACTATTCCAGTATTTATAAATTCTCCTCCACATGATATATTTGCTAAATAAAAATTGGTATAATTCTAAAACCAAGAAATTGGTAGATAGTTCTTTGCCTCTAGAATGGTAACATATCACAGATGACCGTAGCCATACAAAGGAAGATAGATAATTTGTGGAAAATCAAGATGATACTTCTTCAGGAACTTAGCCAAATCCGGGAGAGTGCTGCCACAGAAAGTATAGTAATCATGGACAATGATGCTCATCATATCATAAATTCTCTTTCTAGCAAGTTCATCAATCGTTCTGATTCTTTTGGGAGCAATTGAATCTACACAAAATATGAATAAATTAACTATTAAATGGGTTGATTTTTTATAAAATTTGTGAAAAAATTCAAAAAAAATGGGTAAGGAATTAAGGCGCAGAAGTCTAAATTTTGGCACGCAAGTATGGATGTGTCGTGCATGTATGGAAGTGTCACGCAAGTATGGATGTTTTCACGCAAGTTTCTGGCACGCAAGTATCACTGCGCAAGTCTAAATACCTTGACAGTAGCGCAACATTGATGAAATAGTGGAAAAAAGAACAACTTGCGCGACGAAGACAACTTGCACGGTGAGAGCGTGAAATTCTGAATTTTTTTTCTTTGTGCGAGAAATGGACGCATATATATAGGCCAGGGTGAACCCTTCCATGCTTATGCCTGTGCGGCTCAACTCTTGCGCGCTGCAATTTGTGTGCTCAACAGAACTTGTGCCCCACATGTTCCTTGATTTTCTTCTTTTCCTCATAGTCATATCCTTATTTCTTTCGGATCCAACTCTGAGGGGGGGACTTTTGTTGACGCTCATTATCTTCACAGAGTCTAAACAAATTGAAAAGGGAAATACCTTGAACCCAAAGTGATTCATCCTTTGAAAAAATTTCAAAAATTGAAAAAGGAATGAAAAAAGATTTAAATGCACTTGGGTAGTGCACGTTCCACCAAGGTTGCGCAAGTATACTTGGGCGCCGCCCAGTGGTCGCGTAGGTGACTTGCACGCCCTATTTCAATTTCACTCAGGTTCTTCTCCAGGCTAGAAATACCCCCTGTGGCCCCCCCAGTTCGAGGAGGAAAAATTCCAGAAACTCATATTTGAGCTCCCCACACCCTAGTCTCTTATCAAGGATTCCGAACACTTCTAAGGTAATTTCTTACCTAGAATAGAACATCTATAGACAGGGAGTAAGGCCTAAGTGTTGAAACTCATCAACACTTGGCGCCTAAGTGGCCATCCATTAAGGGAAATAGAAACACTTGCATGCCGCCTTACCACCTCAACAGAACTTGCGTGCCCCTCTTCCGAAAGCCTCTAGGGATAGTTCTAATTGATTGATCCAAGTCCCACCCATGTATTACCCTAAGGGTTGACCATCGCATAGGTACCCATGTCTACATGAGTATACTTGCACGACCATGACTTGCATGCCCACACATGAATTGCGCACCCACACAGGACTTGCACTCCACCATCTATTTTGGGTGCCCCTCTTCCCTATTTCACCTCTCTTATGCCTATCCACCTATCCTCTTCAAGATTAAGTGTTTATAACTCTCTAAATAGCCGTTCATGGCATGATTTCCTCATTGGATTCCTTATCTGAAAGGAATTCTATGAAACATCTCTTAAAACCCAGTGATTTACAAATCTTTATTTCACTAAGGTCAGAGATTTAATTTATTCAGCCTCATCCTTTAAGATGACAGAATACTAAACCTAGGCCTAATTTTTAAGAGTAAGCCCTCGTCCTAGTTCACTTACTATGGGAATCCTTTTCAAGAATAATCCCCAG
Source organism: Viscum album (assembly GCA_963277665.1). Lineage (NCBI taxonomy): Eukaryota > Viridiplantae > Streptophyta > Magnoliopsida > Santalales > Viscaceae > Viscum > Viscum album. Next base: position 784,725,814 of record OY728128.1, on the reverse strand, counting down.
GTTCCCAATATCCAAATTTCCTTAAATTGGGCTTCCTTTTTAGGAGTAATCCCCAGTGATAATTCCCTTTAACCTGGGCCTCTTCTTTTAGAATATTCCCCAAGATAGAGTATCCAAATCTCCATAAAGCACATATACCTTTATGGACCTTGTTCCTGGGTTTCTTCCCTGAAGTAAAACCCAATATTCTACTATTTTGGGTAGTCATATATACATAAGCCCCAAATTATTTCTTATGATGGCACAATTGTCTAGTTTTACCAATACCTCTTGTTTCTCACACCGAGCATGACTCATGTGATCTTACAATGTAAAAGTAATTATGAAATCATTTTTTGAGCCATCAATCATGAATAAACCCCATAATTCTTTACTCGAACTATGTGGGTTCTTATTCCTTTTCTAAAACAAAGGATACATAGGTATCCCATCTGCGGGTACGATCCAAACTATGAAATAATTCATGTCCTTCTGAATTAAAATAATCTTACAGTGCCCCGCTGAGTGGCTTTAAAACTAGTATGGTCATCATAATGACCATGAAACGTTTTATAATGTATTAAAGGATACCATTGGCTACGAATTTATAAACAAATACAGATTATTCTCTATCGATGAAGAACCTCGAATACATATAAAATATTTTCTAAATCTCATACATATTAATCATTGATTGTCAGATCTAAATAAAAGCTCATTTTCATACTTGGTAATGTAATGAGGATTCAGGAACATAACATAAATCTATAATGAGAGTCCCGGAGTAGACAATAATTCCCATAAAAATGGTGTGATGAGTCGGACCTCCCATCCTATTGAGCAATGAAAATTATTAAGTCTCATCAGTTCACAACTAATGAGCACCTACCTTTGGAATGTAGGTTCAAATGGATATGGAATCATTGGATGTTTCCGGTTCTATGAACAAACCCATTAGAAACCACTTGGAATGTTTGAATCATAAATCAATGAGATCATTCCCAATTCCAGAGGCCCATTCCGTACGCATTCCCTTACCAAGGTCCAGCCTCCGGCCTCTTGGCCTTTTCGGGCTCTAGCCCAAGTTCTTACCTGGAGTGTACGGTGTGGTGAGGGATTATGCCCACATTCACATAGGGTTCACCATATTTTTTTTAGGGAATTGGGGATGATCTCATCGATTTAATATTCAAACATTCCAAGAAGTTTCTAATGGGTTTGTTCGTAGAACAAGAAACATCCAATGATTCTATATCCATTTGGACCTACTTTACAAAGGTAGGTGCTCATTAGTTGTGAAATGATGAGATTTAAGAATTTTCATTGGTAGAGAGGATGAGAGGTCGAACTCATCACACCATTTTTTGGGGAATTATTATCTACTCCGGGACTCTCTTTATAGATTTAAGTCATGTTCGTGAATCCTAATTACATTACCAAGTATGAAAATGAGCTTTTCTTAAGATCTGACAGTCAATGATTAATATTTATGCGATTTAGAGAATCTTTTATATGTATTTGAGGTTCTTCATTGATAGAGAATCATCTGTATTTGTTTAGAGATTCTTAGTCAATGGTAACATTTAATACATTATAAAAAGTCTCTTGGTCATTATGATGACCATACTAGTTTTAAAGACACTCAGCGGGGCACTTGAAGTTTATTTTCATTCATAAGGACACAAATTATTTCATAGTTGGGATCGTACTCGCAGATGGGATACGTATGTTTCCTTTTTTTTTTAGAAAAGGAATCAGAACCAAAGTAATTCGAGTAAAGAAGTATGGGGTTTATTCATGATTGATGGATCAATGAAAGATGTCATAATTACTTTTACACTCTAATCTCACATGAGTCATGATCGGTGTGACAAACAAGAGGTATTTGTAAAACCAGACAATTCTTCCATCATAAGAAATGATGTGGGGCTTATGTATGTATGACTGCCCAAAATAGATGAAGATTGGGTTTTACATCAGGGAAGAAACACAGGAACATGGTCCATAAAGGTATATGTGATTAATGGAGATTTGGATACTCTAACATGGGGCTTATTCTTAAAGAAGAGGCCCAAGTTAAAAGGAATTATAACTGGGTCTTACTCTTGAAAAGGAAGCCCAAGTTAAGGAAATTTCGATTTTGGGAACCTAGGGCTTATTCCTAAAAAGGATGCCCAAATTAAAAGAACATGGACTGGGGCATACTCCTAAAAAGGAGACCCATGTTTTGGATTCTATAATCTTAAAGGATGAGGTTGAATTAATTAAGTCTCTGACCTTTTTGACATAAATATATGTAAATCACTAGGTTTTAATAGATGTTTCACAGAATTCTTTTCAGATAAGGAAGCCCATAAGGAAATCATGCCATGCATGGATTTGGAGAGAGTTCTGAAGGCTTAATATTAAAGAGGATATGTATATAGATATAAGAGAGGTGAAATAGGCAAGAGGGGAACCCAAAAATAAGGTGGCGTGCAAGTCCTTTGTGGGCGCGGAAGTCATGCGTGGGAGTTCAAGTCATGGTCGCCCATGTATACTTACGCGACACATGGGTACCTACATGATGGTCAACCCTTAGGGTAATACTTAGTAAAGACTTGGTTGAAGCCCTTAGTACTACCCCTAGAGGCTTCCATAGGAGGGGCGCACAAGTTTTGTTGAAGGGGTAAGAAGGCGCACAAGTGTGGCAATTTCTATTAAGGGCTGGCCACATAGGCGCACATGTGTTGATGAGTTTCAACGCATAGTCCTTACTCCAAATCATTAGATCTTCCATTATAGGTAATAAATTACATTAGAAGTGTTCGGGATCATTGAGAAGAGACTAGGGAACCGGGAGCTCAAATCTGAGTTTCTGCTATTTTTCCTCCTTGAAATGGGGGGACCATAGGGGGTATTTATAGGCTGGAGAAGACCCTGAGCGAAATTCAAATAGGGCTCACAGGTCACCTGCGCGACCACTGGGCGGCGCGCAAGTATACTTGCGCGACCTTAGTGGAACTTCCGCGACCCACGTGTATTTAAATCTTTGTTCATGCCTTGTCAATTATTGAAATTTCTTCAAAGGAAGAATCACATTGGGTTCAAGTTATTTCCCTTTTCAATTCATTTAGACTCTGTGACAGAAAGGATAGTCAACAATCATCCTAGTGGTAGGATGAGATTTAGGCCCCCAAACATACCATATTTAACATTTTGAGTTAGGTATGGATTATATGAAGATGTTTAATTTAATTAAGACATAATAACACAAATTATATCTATATTTAATTAATGAATTTTTACTTTTAAAAATATCTAGACTCATATATGGATGTTTTTGTGTGATATCTTTGTGTACTCCTAGTTATGGTAGGAGCACGAGGGAAATCCTAAGGTCAATTTTATTACTCTTAAATAGTATAAAATTTATTTTAGACTCTCGATATATATTTTCTATACTGATATAGTTCAATTAATATGTCACATCATATCATAAGTAGTGGTATTTGTGGATCTAGAGAATGTGAGAGTAGTTTTTTCTTTAGAGAATCCCAAGGTTGTTTTTGATATCCAGAGCTTCTTGGGCTTAGGTAGTTACTGCCAGTGATTTATTCCAAACCTTTATCACCACGTAATTACACATAAAATATAGGAATTAGAAGGGTGTAGGGTTTATATATAATGAATTGTGTAAAAATGATCTTCATTATTTTAAAGGAAGATTAATCTCAACAATTATTCTGATTTTTCATTAGCCTATAAAATATTACATAGTTTTTTATGATGAATCATTCATAGTATGATAGATATATAATGTAAGGTAAGTGAGTCACATCACACGAGTCTCAACATTTGATGAATCATGAGTGAAATTAACTTACACATAACCTTTTGTTAGCAACTACTGGTATTGCTTTATGTTGCTGGAGGAATTACCTCCATGTGAAGTAGTTCATGGTAAATATATACCATAAGATTCTAATATAAATATATATATATATATATATATATATATATATTATCATTGGTAAATAAACTATTGGAAGTGGAAGTGGGTTCAATATATTAATCTTTTTTACATTGAGATCACATATATTCTTTGGAAGGGTAATTCTGTTTCTAATTCTTTGGTTTGAATAACCTAGGCATAACTAATTTAAGAAACTAGTAGTGGATGTAAATTGATGACTCAATTTTATGAAAATCATATTTATGTTATAAAGTGTTTGTGGAAACCTATGATCATAGATTAATTAGTGTCTCCATCACTTCTAAGTTGAATAAAGATGATGTTTGCTTCTAATACTGAAGGATTCACCCAAAGGATCAATTTTTATGTTGAGGATCCAGCACATGGTTGGGCTATTGATAAGGATGTGATTTTCCATTTACACTTGAATTTACATGTTCTTATAGGATTTCAAGAGGAACAGATGTGGTAGCATTCTTCTAGGTGGTAAATGAATCTTGGAATGATAAAGATTTATTATGTCTTGAACCAATATTACCAGTGGTTTGTAATGAAGAAGGAAATTGTGAGATTTATTATATGGTGGTCCACCTGTCAGCTGGTAAAGGTGGAACAATAGTGGTCTTATAGACTATTGCATCCATTCCCCATCCTGTAATAGAAACGGTACAATGTCAATATCTATTTTTTGATGTGTTTACCAAATTCACCTCGATATAGAAACACGGTATGGGTGATAGTGAACAGACTGATGAAGTTCACAGTAATATCTTTGGTTTCACTATTGTAGTCCTTTTAATATTTATATATATACATAAATATCTTTGGATTTTTCCACTAATTCAGTACCTTTTTTTGGTTCTTATGACCTCGGAAATAATTTATAAAAAATATTAATATATATTAAAGTATAAACACATATATTTTCGGGATAAATGGCCTTTCCATTGATTGGTAACTCTGATGGGAAATCTAAGAGCATGATTGTTTCTAGAATGTGAGGCTTGTAAAAGGCACAACAAAATGTTACTAAGTATCTTATGTGTAGTTAAAGAAGAATATTTCCTGGAGTTTTTAAATTAAATAATTTACTTATTTAAGATATTTAATGTCTAATGAAAAATCCAAACATTTATATAATTTTTGTTATGAAAATTCTCTAGGGTTAGCAGCATACCCTCAAAGATTAATGAGGAAGAGGAGTAGATCTCCATTGGTGACCCAGAATGTGGATTGATGATATGTGATTCTGGATAAATGTGATATGTTCGATGAGGACCGTGGGATCTTATATTGACCACTAGATGATGTGTTCTTCAAAATTATAGATTGGTTCTTGAGGAAAGGTTCACTATCTATGGATTTATTCACGTTTTATTTTATTGATTATCATGGATCATGCATCTTATTTATTTTATTTTCATTTACAACATGATTATAGAACAAAATCAGCTATTTAATTCTGATGTCCTTTTTCATTTTCCCATGATTATAAAATGTTTGGTTCTATAATTAATGATAATTGTATGTATTTGTTTTGGAAAATGATAATATCAATCTATTTGTGCACCTCTCACAACATTTTTCTTTGCATTCTTCATCAATGGATAATGGGGTTTATTATTCTACATTTCTAGACATGATTGAGGATGAACGCACCTATGAATTTGGGATAATTATGTGAAAGATAGAAAATTGGTGGAATTTTGATTGGTAGAGGAGAAACGTGTTGATTTTAGATGTTTTTTCCTGGGGATTGGGAATTAGTTTTGGTGTAGATATGTTTATAGTATAAGAATTAGGGTATCCAATATCCATTTTATAGCCCCTCAAGGCCTAGAAACTGTAATACGAGACATCATCCTTCAATTTGTGGTGGTCAAATGGTGATAATGTTGGCGGTATAGGAATATATGGATTCATCAAGAAGGAAAATTGGTTTCTTAAATTTTAGCAACTACACACCGTTTATCTAGGAGGAACACATGTAATGTAGTCAGGGTTATTACAACACCTAGGTTTTAGGATGAGTTAAATATCATCCACCATGTGTCTTGGCTCACACCTCACATGATTCTACCCAAACATCCATGCAGTGTGACTAGGGAAAATCCCAAGGACCCTGTATGGTCATACACACCTGAGACCTGAAGGGACATCCCAAGAATATGTGCATGGTTACATGATCCATGTAACATGCGTACACTCCAAGGAACCTGAGTAACTGTACATGTCGTGTGACCTAATCAACATATCATGTTGAGTCACGGGGATAGCCAACATATTTATAAGAGAATACATACCTGTGTTTTCATGTGGTGTCACACACTATGTGACCCTGCAAACACATCATGTAAATTAATATTATATACCAAATCTAATGATGGGACATGTTTAGGGTTTGTCTTAACGAGACACACTGTGTACCCTAATAGGAAACAATGTGTACTACCTTTAAAACGTTCTTCCATGTATATATCCTTCATTAGATCAAGGATGTGGGTCTATGAGTATCCTATCCTGAGTAGTCATATACATTGATCATGATAATGGCCTTTATTTCGTCATAATAGATATGACTCAATGTGATATTAGTGGGGGTGATTCTAAAGATATTATTATCCTGTAGAAGTGTTTTTGTGTGGTTATTTTTGTGTTACTGGTGTCAAAACCCCCTATCTCTATCTTGGGAATGAGCTAGCAATATTATTTAAATAGGCATAAAATGTTGCTCCTACATTATAGAGGGTGATGTTTGTCTATCTTCAACATGGTACCCATTGTCTTCGAGCTTTAAAAAAGAGAAGTCCCTCCACTAGAGAGTGCCCCCCCTCAGATGTTGAGCATAATGGCTAGGTGCAATCCATCTAAAAACACCTAAACTTATCATACTAAAATATTACATCTTAATAGACAAGTATTCATTATATAATATAATGATCCAGACCATAATCATTTAGTTCTAGTGACTTTTTAAAAATAGACACATAAAAAACAAGTCCAAAGGTGAGATACATAATCTCCTACAATGTTTTTAAGAAATATAACCCTTTAAAGACATTTCCTAAACAATACATTCAATTATATGATGGGTAAATAAATCATTAGGAAGGATGAGATAAAATTCTCAGAAATATTGAAAAAGATAAATATCAACAAATACTGAGCATAAGGGTATGAGAACATGATAATAACATTTAAAAACTATACCAGTCATATCATAAACCATAAAAATTACTCATAACATAAATATTGACCCTAAACAAGACATTAATCATAATGGAATCATAATACATGAACTTTGAGAATATAATACTGGCATAAGTCAATGATTTTTTGCATACACATAATAATAGAAAATAATTTTGTTAGTAGTTCAAGGCTCATTTCCAAAACTATAATTGTGGAATGGGTTCACTAAAGATCCATTATAGTTGTCAATGTCACTCCCAAGACTATATTGGTGAACATATTCCACCACTAAACTAGGTTCACAACCCATCCCAGTCCTCCTTATTCCAGGAGATGTTAATCATTACCCAATACATTGGAGGGAGATATAGGTCAAACCAATCACATAATGAAAATAATACATATGTGTTTACTATGATCATAAAATAATCATCATATCAAAAACCATGGAAAGAATTGGTTTTCATGAAAATTTCACCATAAAATAACATATGGAAAAGAAACATGTTCTATAATCATTTCATAATTTCATCAAAATATAACACATAAAAAAGTAGTGGGGTTCATAATAATTAATCAATAATAAACATAAACCATTACATGAAAGTATAAGAATGGTATCCTAGAAATATATGCAAATTTAAGAATAAGTAACAAGATTGGATTTCATCTTATATCTAACATTTTATTGAAAGAAAAATCATTTGGATTGTTTCTTGAGGAAAATAACCTTTTTTGAAAATCACATTTTTAAATTTAAAAATAATAAAATATTCTGAAAATCATTTTCATTGAAAATAAAATTGAAAAAATATAAATTAATCCTCAAATAAAGTAGTTCTCATGTTGTTGGGAAATTAGGTTCATTTAATATATGTTAAAACAAATATTCCCTTCACATTTTTGGTAAAATCCAAATGAGACTTGTTTAGAAAACAAATAGAGAATCATATTAAAACACATTGTAAAAAGTCTGAACTGGTTAAAATTTATTTTTATAAACCATTTTGTGAATTTCAAAATTTTTTTGAAAGAATTTTTTTAAAACAACAATATGGAAGAAAAAAGGTTTTTGACTGAAGAGAGAAATAACAAAATATTTTTTCTTAAAAACATTATTTTGAACATTTGAGTACATAAAGAGAGAGAAATCATGAGGAAAAAATTATTCTTAATAAATAGCCATATTATAATAATATAAATTAGTTTATATAGAGATGGGTTATAATATTTCATCATTATAAGGATAATCATGGATAACAGCAACAAATGATGAAATTGTATAATAAAACTCAGACCATATTAACAACATTGAATAGTAAGCCCTCTAAAAGGATAAAATTAAATGAAAATTAAAATATCATGAAAATAAGTATATTAATGATATAAAATTTAAACGGTTATGAATATACACCTCACAAAAGAAGATAGGTGCATAACCTAAGATATGTCTCAAAGAAGATAAATTGAGACACAAATACATTACCCAAAGTCTCCACTTCCTCTACACACATTCAGAACTACTCTACAATAAATATAAGTTTATTAAAAAAAAATTTTAACCATATTTATATATATGATACCAAATATTATTTACTTATTACATTATACTACATGTTTATTAAATGTTCCTTGTTAATGTCATGTTTCTAGAAATTACTGATTTGTTTTTTGTGTGAATTTTGATTTTTTATTTTTCGTTATATTAATTTCATAATGGTTTTATCATATTTATAATGTTAAATATGATATAAATATTATATTTATTAACACATATATATTTATATTAATCCATAAATTTTATAGATGGAAAATTAAATACATCATTCATGGAGACGGTAGGCCATAGACATAAAGGAATGTTGTTTCAATTCTATTAACATATTGAGTGGAAGTAAGGTAAATAATATATCATATTTTAAGAATTATTTTTATTTCATATATATCACTTATTTTTTAACCCGTCATTATAATCTTCGAGGTAAATCATGAATGAATAACATTTATTTGTGAGATGTTATTCTTCTATACACACGAGCGACGTTATAATATTTCCATAGAATAAAAATTACATAGGAATATGTGATATAATAATTATATAATAATAGTAATATTATTTTTATATGATATAAAAATTTGATAAATCATTATATCCATCCTTGAGAGGTGTTTACGGAGAATGAATTACATCAATTTGTGATCAGTAGTCCTCCATACACGTGAAAGATGATTTCATATCACATTTGATAGAAGAGAATATTGATAAAGGTTATTCTGTTAATATGGTAAAAAAATTAGTATATTATAGATAATGTTTTTATAATATCATTATAATATAATAATATTTGAAATATGTGGAAGAAAAAATAAAATAAGAACCCATGTTTAATAATTTACCTCTTCATTAGAGAGCCTTTTTAGGTTTATATCTAAAACCATACTAGGAGGGAATCAAAATAAAAAATAGGACTATAGGATGTAGGGATGGAATTCTAGATATGATATGGGAATGTATTGGCTAAAACAAACGGGTTTTAAAGTGTGAAGGGGAGAGGATATGGTGTTTCCTTTTATATGTGTGGTGAGTGGCACACATGCATTTTTTGAAAAGAATACGTTATACTGACATTTATCACATGATGTAAGGATAAAATGGACAATTAATGATACTTTGACATGAAAATGTCGAAATATTCCTATAAAATTTTATTTTAAAGTTTTTCCTGGTAATTTTACTACGTATCTTTTTTAGAGTGACATTGGGTAAACCCATATTTACCTTAACAGTAACAATTTTTTACTATTAATTATGGTAAAAAATTAAGTTTAAATTAAAAAATTTAAATAATTATGTTTCCATATATTTAATTTTTTTCCAAATTCAAAACATATTATTGGATGAATTTAATTTTAAAATTAAACCAATATCTTCAATGAGAAAGTGATTTTTCAATGAGAAATATTTCATAGGTTGAGAATTTTTTAATATCAAAATTTAACATGATGTTGATTATAATGATCTAAATTGGATTAAGAAATATATAATTGAGCTAATTTTTATTTTAAAATCATTTTTTTATTCATTTAAATGTTGTAAATGCAATGATAATTGTTAATAAAAATCATTATTTTCACTATTCACTGAAAAATTTATGTTTTATAAAAATTCATAAGGAAATAAATCCAAGATAATTTTGAAATGTAGATTTAAAAAGTAATTTTTATTTTTAACATTTTTTAAATTGGTAAAAACTATTTTATTATTTGTTCAAAAAAATCTATAAAATCTTTTTTTTTGAGAAAATAGTATTTTTAAAACATATGATGACATTTCAAAAAATTATGTACTTTTTTATCAATATGTTTACTTTATATAGAAACATGGTAACTCATATTTTATAATTAATTATTACTATTCAAAACATAATTTTTAATTAATAGGTTATAAAAGTCATGTTAAAATTATAATATTAATTATATATCCTGATTTGTTAAAACTCAGTGTCACATGTTATGCAAGATAAACTCCGTGTTTAATATAGAAAACCCTATAAATAGAAATTTAATTTATCTAAAAAATAAATCATAAAAATGGGGTGTTATGTTTTACCCACCTTAACATCACCCTAAAAATAAATGAGGACTCTTCTGTCTCATTATTTTCTATGGTTCCCACACACCTTACTCAAACTATTGGTTTCACCACAATACTTGGACCACATAAGTGATCTAATTTTACAAAACATTATATATTTTATAAAAAATCTCCACCAGTTCTTACCCATAAAAAATATCTTATTGTAGTGGTATTTCCTTATACTTTATTTCTTGTGATTGGTCTGATATGATCTTCTTGAGGAGAGATACATGGAACCCATTGTGAACATGAGGGAGGTTTAGTTGTAGTGCTAACTAATATGCTACGTTCTCAATACGATCAATAATTTCAAAAGTAATTATATAACTCATTATTAGTAATATAATATTTCAAAATATCATTAAATTCTTCCATGTAAAAATATATAGATTCACCTTATAACTAATTCCAAATTCCAAATCACATCGGTGATTATCGGAATAGATTTTCTAATAACATTGTTCCGCCCTTATCTGATTTTGAATTACTCTAAACATCTCTAATTTTTTCAACTATCCAAACCACCAATTGATTTATTCATCTAAATTCATTCCAGTACTTTGGAGTTATAATATTCTTTCCATATATGGATTATTAAGGATCCTTCTGAATGGTTGAGTGAAAGATATTATTGTATAAAAACTCAACTGGAGGAGGTTGTTGATACAAACAACATTTAAAATCCACACAAAAATATCTCAAAATAACTTCTATGGTTTAAATTTTTCTCCCAAACCTAACATATATTTGAGGATGATACCTAGTACTGAAACTCAACATTGTATCAATATCTTGCTAAATAATTCACCCAAAATTTGAGGAAAACCTAAAATCCTGATCAGACATAATTGAATGTGGTACCCCGTAATTCCTTAATAGATCCTTAATGTATATCCCAAGAATCCTATATGGAGATAAATATTCTCTATTATTGATGAGGTATTCTCAGTTTATAAGGATATTGACTTTAACCCATATAGTATTATTCAGTTTAAAAGTTTTATAGAGGCCAAAGAAAAAATATTTAGTGCTGTTTTTCACATTTTCAGTCTGGTATGGGTAATGGGTGTTACATACCTGTAGAATTGTTTCTCTTTTCCATGACATTTTGATATAAGAATATCCTGTATACAAATTTTGAGATATATCAATTGATGTCATTCCACCGGAAATAATATGTCAAATCACTATATAACTTAATACATATAGGATTAATAGGGAATGAAAAACTATGATATTTCTCTAAAAACACCCTCATAAACACTCATGTAGATAGAATATATACATGATTTTTAAACGTTATCATTCTATAATGATCAAGGATAAACTAAAGAAAATTTCAAACCATTTTTTAGCTTTACATATTCCTTCTCGGCCTCTTTATTCTTCACATGTATAGATGATTGAATATTCAATTCAGTAAGATAATATTTTTTCCCTTCCTCGGGACTTCCATATATATACCTTAAAAATATATAATAATAGATATTTTATGATTGTCATCCTAGGAAATCTAGAATGATCCTTTCAACTCAAAGCATCATCTACATTGTTCACATTCCCTGTGTGGTAATGTATTGATCTGTCAGAATCATTAATCAACTCTAACAATATTATCAGGTTCATATTCAACTCTTTCTAGGTGAATATATAAAATAAAAAGATTAATCAGTTTATATACCAGATTTACTAATGAAATATAATTACTTAATATATTTAATTAAAAAATTACCATTGTTAACTCTGAATGATGATTTGGGTGATATTTCTCACGGGAATTCAATTATTGTGAGAAAAAACCTATAATCATTTCATTTTTCATAAAAAATCCCAATCCCTTTCAGGTACATCATAATTATAATGACCCAAACGTTTATTAATGAAAATCACTCTTGAACCAATTAAATGTATTATTTTGTATAATGATCATACAAAACACATGCACTTCTTTGGTTTTATTTTTTTAGATTTTAAAATTCCTTTAAGAATTTTTACCATTTCTAACATAGTCGTTGAATATTGATCACATGACTGGTATAGATATAGGGCTTTAACAAATCCAATTTACTCACACAAAGGAATTGATGACATCATCCAGTAGACTTTCCCCGTACGAAGCCAATTTTTCAGAGCTCGGAATGGAGGTGACGTCATTGGGCTACGCTCTTGACCATGCCCAAGATGGGCTTGAACACATTAATCTTGAGCAAAACCGACTATAGGAGAAGTAGAAGTTAATAGATATTACAACCAGAGCGATGTTATTTGTGCCACCCCAAGAGTCTATCAGCATCGCACACCTTACCATTCGGTCATATGAAAGTGTTATAAGGGGTTATGTAACAAGACCTTAGGACTATGATTATGTGTATTATTTTTGTATATATTAATAAATATACATTTATTTTATTATTGTTACTTTGTAAATAGTTTTTAAAACATAAATAGTATTTTTAGTTAATATCCAATTAATAAATATATTTTGATGAATTAATGAAATTTTTAATTAAATAATATTTTAATGAAATATTATTACTAAATTATTTTTTGTTAAATATAAATGATCGTATAATTTTTATGAACACAAATGTAATTCTTATTAAGGATTGAAATCTATTTTTATCAAAAGCCATGAATTTTCGATAAATGTCAGATTTTATTTTAAAAGTAAAAATTCACATATTTAGAAAATTATTTAAATAAAATGAATATTATTTTTTTAATCAGGATGTCGAATTTATCCAACGGTGAATTTTTCATAATTTTATGAGACAGTCGAATTTTTGGGTAAAAATTAAGCACTGTTTAAATACATAATGTGTTTTATGACATCATAATGAACCAATAGTGATATAATAAAATACGATACAAATTATGTTCAGCCAGTATATTTTTTACAATTAAAATAATGTGATTTTATGTTTGATTTATTTTACAAAACTTTAGTGGACACTACAAAAGTTATAAAACATTTTCACTTTTTAAATTAATTTCCTTGAGAGTGTGACTCACCTCCACATAATCAACCCTATTATTTTAAAAAGTTCATCCATTTTAATTATAAAATATTTTTTTACACTCTCCTTTGGGAAAAAACATGGTCAAAATCCATAGGCTGGTTTCTGGTATTGATTAGTTTAATGTATGGTGACCCAAACCTAAATAATAATGAATTTCCTCCCCTTTCCTATATAAACCCACCCAAGATCCCACTTCCTCTTCACTAAAATCCTTTTTAGTTCGTCCAAACTCTTCCATAATATCTTTATAAACCTCCAAAGGCACCCCAATATCACAATAATCATCTCTCAAGCCTCCCCCAAGCCTTTGGGATCACACTTCCATGTAAGGGATTCCTTCCTTTATTATTTTTTACAAATTTCTCAATATTGTTATACACTTTTGTTTTCAATTATAAATGTTGGGGTATGATCTCACACCTCCCCATACTACCCACATTATGTTTTATATAATTAGACACCTCTTTATCTCTCATTAATGCCTTCTGTGTACACTTGTTACCATACCGAAATTCCTTAAGGAAATTCTATCTTCTCATTCACATTCAAACAATTGTTTTGTATTGTGAATCTAATTTCAATTACATTTATTGGGGCATGTATCTATATGACCCCAGTTACTGTCAATTTCATGTAAATATGATTGGACACCCCTTTCTCTCTCATCAACCATTTTTATGAATTTTTATGTCGTGTCGTTATGCTGCCGAAATTGCACTGCGATTTTCCAAACCAAAGTCATTGTGTAGTGAATACAATGCCCATTTCCCTATCAAGGGTATTCACCTTTATGAAAATGTACATATTTATTAAAGATATTAATGTATGAATTCCACATTCCTTTATTGTGGATTAATTTATGATGTTTTATGAATCCATTTTGAATGATCCATGTGGCACACTTATGTATGAAATGAAATGATTAAGAAGGGTATGCCCTGATAGATCTCAAATTCATTGATAAAGATTAGTATCATGATATGTCAAGTTCAATGAGAGTTTACTCATTTTTATTCATCTGCAATGTGGATTAAATCATTCTAATTCTAGTTAAATGAGTTTTTACTCTTGCTAATTCAAGTAAAATGAGGATTTACTCATTCACCATGTGCATTGATCCTTGGGTCATGCTAATACCATGTTAAGTGTAATTGCCACATTTCCATGTTATGATAATCATTCAATATCATTCCTTTGTGTTCATGTTTCTATTATGCTCAATTGATATGCCTGTTACTAAAATGTATTCTACTCTACATGTTATGAATTTTTTACTCCCTTACAGGGAATTACAGCTCACCCTTCTCTTATGCATGTCCTCGGGTTACCCCATGCAATGATAAGTGCAAGGGAATGTAGTGGTCATGTAAATGAAGTTTTTAATAATAATGTTGTGTGTTTTACATTCTAAATTTTTATCTAATGTTCCTAATCCACAAATACATTAGACCTCTCAATCTTCTATGTTGTATCATGTGAATTTTATGTAATAAATCTTGTTTATGTATGCAATAAAGAGAAGGGTTGTTATAGTTGGTATAAGAGGATAGGTTTAGTTATTTTTAGGATTATGATTAGAAAACCCCAGTAATGACTTTTATACAAGACTGTGTATAATAACAACATCCCTAAATTTTGGTGAGTATTGAGTAAGTGGTTTATCAATAAAATTCATCCCTTTCTGGATACGAGTAGAGAGAGGCGGCTCCAGCACAGATATACCTAGGTGTAAAAACTCTGACAAGGAGTTTCAGGCTTGACCCAAGGTATCCTAGTACATGAAAATAGGCCTTACTGCACTCTTGGTTTTGACCCTCATGGGGTATATTCTTGGGTAAATTCAAAATCCTAGTATGAACTATTATTAAGGGAATTTAAAAAAATCCCCTAAGAATATATGTTAGAAAGTGGATCATGGATAACATATATTTAAGCCTATAGATTCATGAGGTAAGGAAATAAAAGTTTTTAATAAGTCATCCTTTTTTTTCATTGGAATACCCTTTATGTGTTACCCCTAGCTTTCCTTTTATTACAGTCAATGGACGGTAATAGGAGGACTCGGGCTAACAACCGATGTGAAGATCAATACGACGACTATTCTAATGAGATGACCAATCCAATGGAGTGAGAATTGCGAACTTTTTCATAGTTATCTCCCAGTTATCTCAAGATTTGATTAGAAACATGGGTCAAGAGGAACGATCAACCCCCATAAGAATGAACAAGTCATTATCGAGAGTTTCATGAGACAAATTTCTTCGACTTTTAATGGATCATTTGATCCCTCAATCATCGAACAATGGATCAAATCTATTAAAAATATATTCTCCATCTTCCAATGTTATGAACAAGGGAAGGTTCTTCTAGATTCTTACCATATGGAGGGTGATAACGATCAATGGAGAACAATGATAAAAAATTTGAATCCTGAGGAGGAGATTGAGGCATTGGAATTGAAGGATTTCTAGATATTATTTTTTGATAAATATTTTCCTCGCACCCTCTAACTAAATATGGTAAGGGACTTCCTTGACATTAACAAAAAAAATATGATGAATCCGTTAGAGAATACGAGGAAAAATTGACAAGGTTTGCACGATACACCTCTGACTTTTTTGTCACACCTGATTGAAAGGTTGATCCCTTCTTTGGTGGAATGAAACCTAGCCTGAGAAAATCACTAGAGATCTGTGACTTCGATAGATATGAGGGAATTGTCTAATGTTCCGTCATGTTCAAAATGAGAATCAATTAATGTTAGTTCTATCTTGGGGATAAGATGCATAAGGTAGATATCAATTCTGATGGTCTGATGGAAAAATTCAATGGTGCTATGAAAACTCTAGAACCCCACTTGATAGAGGTGTGTAAATAAACACCCTTGAAAATATTTTGAAAGGGAGGAGGAAGTTCTTTATGTGTGGAAGGGAAGGGAACCTAGCCATGAACTACAGACAAGAATAACATGTGTCTGTGATAGAGGAGAGAAACTCTCTGTTTGACCCTCAATGTGTTGATCATTACTTGAACTACAAAGAACCATGGAACCTTTCAAATTAGTGACCTAAGACAAGGGTTTTCAGAGGCAACCAAAAACCTCCTAGGCAGCAAGGGAACGATATTTCCATCACTACCACCTAATTGAACCCCAAAAACAAAGTGGTGAAAGGTACGCTAGTTATTCATTCAATAATAGAGAAATTGATTTTTGATTCTAGTTTTATGCATTCTTTTAGACCCAGAATGTCTAGTAGAACAATACAAACACCACCAAAAATCATGGAAGTAAAGATGTCGGTGAGTACAGAAAATGGGGAAATCATTTCATACCATGAATATAACTCCTACCCTATAATAATCAGTGGATTGAACTTTCTAGAAAACCTAATCATACTCCCTCTAGTGGAATATGATGCAATTCTTAGCATGGATTGGATTTCATTATATATAGCCAACATAAATTTCCGTGAGAGTTAAATCACTCTACATATGGAGAATCGACCCCCGATTCTATACAAGTGCAAGGAGGAGGATGAATATTATTTAGAACCATTATTTCAAGAATGGATATTACTACCCTAAGAGTATGCGTATCTGGATCAAATGATTGATTCTAAAGAAGGAACCATACTTGAAGACATGCTTATTGTGAGGGAATTCACAGAAGTGTTTCCTAAGGAATTTCCTGATATTCCTTTTAAAAGATATGTTGAATTCTCAATTGACCATATACCTAGGTCCTTTCCAATATCCAAGACTCTGTATAGAATGGATGTTGTGGAGGTTGATGAGATGAAGAAACTATTAGAGGAGAATCTGGGTAAAGGGTTTATACACCCATGTGCTTCACCATGGGGGGAATCAATCATATTCATCAAGAAGAATGATGGGTCAATGCACCATTAAATTGATTATCGTGAGCTCAAAAAAATCACGATAAATAACAAGTATCATCTACCACAAATTGATGACTTGTTTATCAGCTACATGGATCGCAATATGTTTCCAAGGTGGATTTGCAGTCGGGATATTACTAAGTAAGGGTGATTAAGGAGGATATACCCAAGACTACTTTTCATACAAGGTACGGGAACTATGAATCTGTAATAATTTCTTTCAGATTCTCTAATTCTACAGAAATATTCATGGACATGATTAATAGTGTCTTTATAGATTACCTCAAAATATTTTTGGTAGTCTTTATAGACAATATACTAATATACTCTAAAACTAAGGTGGACAATGAGGAGAATATAATCACTATAATAGAAAACTTGTGAAAGGAGAAGCTCCATGCAACATAGAACAAGTGTGAGTTCTTATTTAAGGAGGTCTCATTATTGGGTCATATCATCACAAGCAATGGGCTATCTATGGATATTTACAATATAGTTACAATAGAGGGGTAGCTGAGGCTACCATCGGTGATGGATATCTATATCTTTTTGGGGTATGTTGGATATTATCATCGATTGGGGTGAAATTTATCACTATTTTCAAACCCTCTTACCAAGATACCTCGAAAGGGAGTCAAGTTTTCTTAGAGTGATGAATGCGAAGAAGGGTTCAAGGAGATGAAAAGGAGGCTTATCACTGTGCTTGTGATCTTATTACCCACAAGTGGAGAACTTTTTGTAGTATTTAGTGATTCTTGGAAGAAGGTCTTGGGTTGTGTGTTGATGTATAATGACAATGTCATTGCCTATGATTCAAGGAAATTGAATGTTCATGATCATAACTATACAACACATGATCTGGAGTTGGCTGAGGTGATCTTCACTTTAAAAATTTGGAAGTGTTACCACTTTGGGGAGAAGTGAGAAATATATACGGACCACAAAATCCCAAAGTATATATTCGCACAAAAGAGTTGAATATGTTACAATGAAGATGATTAGAGAAAGTCAATGATTATGACTTCTCAATCCATTACCACCCTTGGAAAGAGAACAAAGTGGCAGATGCTCTATGTAGAAAGGATCCTGCATCTTTATCAATGATGAGAATTGAAAAAGATCCAGGCATCTTTTATTTACAGAGGATTGACATGGGAATCATTAAGGTAAGAACATCATCAATATTTTTTCAAATGATTGCTCAACCATCCCTACATGAGAAAATAAAGGATTCTCAAAGAAAGGAAGTGGAAATTCTGAATAGGGTGGAAGCTATCAGAAATAGAAAATCCTCAGTTTTTTGGTTGAAAAGGATGGAATTGTGAGATTTGGGTCATGATTATATGTACAATCTGATCAAAATATAAAGAAAAGTCTTCTGGATGACGCAAATACCTCAAAATTCTTTATTCACCCTGGGAGAACAAAGATGTATCGAGATCTCTGAGATAACTTTTGGTGGGACAATATGAAAAGGGAGATTGCTGGATATACAGAAATGTTCTAGGTATGTCAGCATTTGAAGGCTGAGAGGAAAAAGGCTATGGGGATGATGCAACCACTACACATACCAACATTGAAGTGGGACACCATTACCATAGACTTTCTCACTAAACATCCAGGGACATCCAGAGGAAACAATGCTATATGGGTCATTGTGGATCGTCTTATGAAGACAACTCACTTTATCATGATTTGAGAGGACTTCTCATTGGATCAAATTGAATGAATTTACATCAATGAATTGGTAAGGATGTATGGAGTACCACTATCTATTATATCCAATCATGATCCAAGATTCACCTAGAATTTCTAGAATTGTATCAAACATGCTCTATGAACTGAACTGAACTTCATCACGACCTATCATCCTCAAACTAATGGGAAATCTGATGAAAAAATTCAGACACTAGATGATATGTTAAGATCATATTATATAGACTTCAAAGGAGGATGGGACCAACAACTTACATAGGTTGAATTATCATAAAATAATAGTTTCCACTCGAGCAGCTTAATCGAACCTTATAAAGACCTTTACGGGAAAAGGTGGAGAACACCAGCGTGTTATAATGAATTTGTTGAGCTTAAGCTTCTAAGACCTGAAATGGTCAATGAAATGGTGGATAAGGTGAAAACCATTTAGTATCATATCAAGGATGCCCAAAGTGGACAAAAGCGTTATGTAGATAACCGTTGACAGGACCTTGAGTTCAAATTTGGAGAAATGGTATTTATACAAATATCTCTCTGGAATAAGCTCATTAGGTTTGGAAAGAAAGGGATGTTATGTCCTAGGTACATCGGGCCCTTTGAGATTCTTGATCGTGTCGGGGATGTGGCCTATCGACTATCACCTACACCAACCATGGAAAAATTACATGATTTCTTTCATGTATCCCTCTTAAGGAAGTACATACCAGACCCTTCACATGTACTCTCTTTAGAGGTAGTATAATTAGAGGATGATCTTTCTTATGAGGAAGAATCAGTGAAGATCTTAGATCGTAGAGACAAATTTATATGAAATAAGACAATGCCCCTCATCAAGGTGTTGTGGAGAAACCACAAGTTTGAAGAATCAATGTGGGAATCTGAGGAAGTGATGAAGCAGAGTTACCCACATCTATTTTAGTGCGGGAAAAGGAAATTTCGAGGTAAAATTTTCTTAATGTGGGAATATTGCAATGACCCAAACATTTGTTAATGAAAATCCCTCTTGATCCAATTAAATGTCTTATTATATAGAATGATCATATAAAATGTATCTACTTATTTGGTTTTATGGTTTTAGATTTTAAAAAACCATTAAGAATTGTTACCATTGCTAATATTGTCGTTGAATAGTTATCACATGACTATTATAAGTATAGGGCTTGATCAAATCCAATTTACTCAGACAAAGGAAGCAATCACCTCATCCAGTGTGCTTGCCCCCTACGAAGCCCAATTTTTGGAGCTCATAAAAGAGTTGGTATCCTTGGGGTTCTCTCTTGACCAACCAAAGCAAATCATTAAAACCTTATGCTTAAGCAGAACCAACTATGAGAGAAGTGGAAGTTAATAGAGATTACCAACCAAACAATGTTATCCGAGCCACCCCAAGAGTTTGTCACTATTGCAAACCTTACCATTCAGTCCTATGTAGGAGTTATAAGGGGTTATATAACAAGAACACAGAAGTATGATTATGTGCATTATTTTTCTATATAATAATGAATATACATTCATTTTATTATTGTTACTTTGCAAAAAGTTTTGAAAGCACAAATAGTATTTCTAGTTAATATTTAATTAAGAAATATATTTTGATGAATTAATGGATTTTTTAATTAAATATTATTTTAATGAACTATTATTTCTAAATTAATTTTTCTTAATTATAATTGATCATATAATTTTTATGAACACAATTGAAATTTTTATTTAGGTTTGAATGCTATTTTTATCAAAACTTATAAATTTTAAAAAATTGTCGGTTTTTATTTTAAAAGTAAATATTAAAATATTTAGAAAATCATTTAGATAAAATTAATATTATTTTTGTAAGAAGGATGTCTAAATTATGAAATGGTAAATTTTTCATAATTTTCCGAGACAATAGATTTTTTGGTTAAAAAGTTATGTGTCGTTTAAATATATAATGTGTTTTATGACATCATAATGACCCAATAGTAATGTAATAAAATACTATAAACAATAAGTTCAGAGAACATATGTTTTACCGTTAAATTAATGTGATTTTAGGTTTGTTTGATTTATTTTACAAATCATTAGTGGACCCTCCAGAAGTTATAAAACGTTTTCACTTTTTAAATGAATTTCCTTGAGAGTGTGACTCACCTCCTTATAAGAAAATTTAATAATTTAGGATATCAAACCTATAAAATATTAATTTCAACTCCTATTTGGAAATAACCATAGGAAAAATCCATGGTCTGGTTTGTGGTATTGATTAGATTAATTTGTGGTGACCCAAACCGAAATAATAAAGAATTTCCTCTCCTTTCCAATATAAACCAACCCAATCTCCCACTTCCTCTTCACTTAAAGCCTTTGGAGTTCGTCAAAACTCTTCCCTCCTCTCTCTATAATCCTCCCAAGGAACCCCAATCTCTCAAGAATCCTCTATCAAGCCTCTCCCAAGCACTTGGGATCACACATCCATGTAAGGGATTCCTTCCTTTCTTATTTTATCCAAGTTTATTAATATTGTCATTCCCTTCTGTTTTCAATCAAAAATGTCGGTGTATTATTTATAACCTCCCCCATACTTCCCTATTTATCTTTTAAATGATGATAGGCCTCTTTCTCTCTCATTAATTCCTTTTGTGTACACCCGTTACCATGCCGAAATTCCATAGGGAAATTCTCTATTCTCATTCACATTTATGAAATTGTTTTGTTTTATGAATCTATTTTACATTTTATTTGTCACGAAATGTATCTACATGACACATGACTATCAATTTCATGTAAATATTATGAAACTCCCATTTCTCTCTCATCAACCATTTTTATGAATTCTTATGTCGCGTTGTTATGCTGTAGAAATTGCACCGTGATTTTCCATGCTAAAGTCCTTATATAGTGAATACCATGCCCATTTCTCTAACAAGGGTATTCTACATTATAAATATTTACTTATTGATTAAAGAAATTTATGTATTAATTCCACATTCACTTATCTTGGAATTAATGATGATGTTTTATGAATCCATGTTTTATGATCCATGTGGCACACCTATGCATAAAATGAAATGATTAAGAAGGGTTCACCCTGATAGAGCTCCAAAGCATTAGGTAAAGATTAGTATCGTGATACGTCAAGTGAAATGAGGGTTTACTCATTCTAAATAAAATTCCATGAAAATTTACTCATGATAATTCATGTGCAATGTGGTTTTACTCATGATAATTCAAATGCAATGCGGTTTTTATCATGATCCATGGAAAATGAGCCTAGGATCATTATAATATCATGTTAAGTGTTGTTTCCAAATTTACATGTTATGATAATCATGATATATCATTAAATTATGTTCAGGTTTCTCTTATGATCCATTTATATGCCTATTTCTAAACATGTATTGTACTCTACATGTTATGCCTTGTTTACTTCCTTACTAGGCTTTATAACTCACCCTTTTCTTATATATGTAGTCAGGTTATCCCATGAAATGCTAAGTAATATGGAATGTAGTGGTCATGTAAATGATTTTTTCAATAATGATGATGTGTGTTTTACATTCTATGTTATTATGTAATGTTATTAATCCCCAAAGACCCTAGACCTCTCAATATTTTATGTTGTATCAAGTGAAGTTTATGTAATAAATCATGTGTAAGTGTGTAATAAAGAGGAGTGTTGTTATAACTATAGATTATGAAAACATATCTTCTAGAAGATATTTTATGAATAGGTTCAATGAGTAATGTTCCATTTATTTATAGGAATTTTTCCTAACATATATCTATCTAGAGGATCTTATCTCCCTTATGAGTTAGCTTTGTGAGTGGATTGTAATTTCTTGAATAATTATACAAACACCATAAATGCAATCCTAACAAACCAATAAAACTATGGATCCTTTACACCATGGTTGATCCAAGTCATCATTCAGTAGAATTCATCTTTGATAAATCTATTGATATACCATATCCCGATATTATATGACCCAAAAGTGAAACCTTTTGATTAAAACATGTATTGTTATTAAAAATTTCAAATATTTTATCATTCCTTAGGGTCTTTAGTATAATTATCAACAGCTATTGAATCTATTCCAATCCCTTTTAATAGATAATAATATTGTCTAAAAGACTACCAAAAACAGATCAAGGTAATCTCTGAAGACCCTATTCATTAAATCTATGTCTATAGTAGGAGATTTAGTAGGATTGAATGGAATCATTATATATTCATAGTGTTCATTCCTTATACATAATTCCAACTAGGTTATATCATCCTTCTTGACAGTCAATTTATGATATCTAGAATGAAGGCCAATATTGGAAATATATTGATCTCTGTACAGTTGATCCAATTTTTCATCAATATAGGGTATATGTTACTTATTCTTGATCGTGATCGTTTTTATCTCCCAATAACCAATGTAGTCTCTAATAAATCTATATTTATTTTTTAAAGAACTTGTTCACCCTAAGGTGAAAAAGTTTTCTTAATGAACCCCTTTTCAAGGTTCACGTCGAGTCGCTTCTTCAATTCATTCAAATCAATCAGACCCATTCTATAGGGTGTTATTTAAATTGGTGTGGCAGTAGGTTTTATTACTTTTGACAAAAAACATCAATATTCAATTGAATACTAGGAAAATATTCTAGAAAGGAATAAAAAAATTCACAAACAATAGAAATATCATCAATGATGATTTTCTCCCCAACCACCTAAGATAAATTCCCCACATTAATATGAAAAAACCCATATGATGGATGTGATTTCCTTTGGAAGATCATATTCATCATTTCACTAATTGATGATCATTTTTTGGTTTGGAATATAAATCATGACTTCTGACCCTTGTAAATTACTGTGGGATTTATATATATAATTTAAATCAATAAAAAATATAACATCAAATTTAACTAGATGAATAAAGAAAATATATTTTAGGAAACATATTCTCAAAAAAATTAAATATGGGAGGAATAATATACATGAGATATGATGATCATACCATTCGGGGTTTTCCTTAATAATTCTATTTCTAATCATTTGGGTGGCATATTGATAATAATAAAAAATATTTCACTTATGAAAAATGGGTATATTGAGAATAAAATAAGACATTAGCTGTTCTAAAGTGGTTGGTAAGTGTATCTTTAACCATTACATTATTTAACCCATAATTATAAATATTGATCAAATTATATTTTACCTTATACTTTGGATTATGAGTTTACTGACATTTATTATCATTTTTAACCGTCATTTTTGGTCACTGGTTATCATAATTCACATACTCCATTTATTTGAATCAAAGGAGTATGTGTGGGGGATTCTATGAATAATTATCCGTATTTTCATCATTACCTACCCACTTACCAACACATAATACTTCAATTTCTTTATGACATTCCTTCACAAAATTAAAAAATTTATTATTTCCCTTTATACAATTTCCTCCATGTTTCCTTCCACATATTTATCATTAAGGAATTTTAATCTTCTTCTCTCCACGGTTTGTAGAGTTTCATTTGAACATCATCTTCTTCTTTTTTTCAAAACCAAGTTGTTGATTGTTAACTCCTATAGACATTTTAACCATGACATCATATTTAATAGTTTATTCATATCTACTTATGTTCCTTGTGAATAATTCCCTTTAAATACTTGGTTCTAATTCACTTAAGAATCAATTAACCATAGTTTTATATCGGATCATGATTCTAGAAACATAAATCACAAGTATTGTAAAATTTTCCTTATTTTTATAAACATTTTCATAATCCTTATTCCTTTTTTAAAGGAATTATTTCCCCATTTTTTCTGAAAAATATTTGTGATATACATATTGAAAAATAAACTCTTAAAAATATCTCACTCCATAGAGTCAATTTAATCAAATTCTCTTGCATTCTTGATGTGAGTAAAATATTGATCATATTATCCCTAAAAATTATAGATAACCCAAATAATTTTTTAATATTTCAAAAATTTTAGAATAGAAGACGTATTTTAAAGGGAAAAAATCCATTTATCATAGAATATCAGATCTAAAAATCCACTAATAGAAGGTCTAAATTCCCCTTGAAAGAACACTAAAAAAATTTATTACATCCTTTGATCATTTGTAAGTTCGATATTATTAGTGTATTAAAAAGGTTACATGAGTATAGTAATGATATTTTTCATTCCAACTTCTATAAATATTTTCTACCCAGGAGGAAAATACTTTTATTATATATTGCACTCATCATTAACATGGTTCATTTTGGTTCCAAACATTGACTAAAACCAAAAACCATAGTGTAAGAAATAATAATCATTGTGGGGAAGTACATAATCATGAAAAATTATTTATTTAACTTATAAATCAGGAATTATTAATAATTTATGACAGTTTAGGATTATCCTAGGTAATTTATAGAAATAATTTATATAAATTCTTCATGATTATTCTTAAAGATATTGAGAATTAAAAAAAATGTTCTCCTAGAGTGTAAAATTTGGGGGGAATAAGGACCATGTTCATGAAACAATTGACAATCAAATCCGTCTCAATTCACCTTTTTTAGAGGTATTACCCCTTAGTAGATCTGTTATAAAGCCACATCAACTTTATTTTCCATAAAAGGATTCAATTTTAAGGAAACTACTCAATGTATCCTTTAACAATACTCTATTATATATTTCTATACATTGACTCATCCTTTGAGTTATACTTAGACATAAAATTTGGAATATTCTTATAGGATTCATTAAAATATTATCATCATAGTTTCCATAGGTCAACTAATCCTAGAAATGACACCAGATTTAAAGTACCAAACATCTTATATATATAAATATTTTATATTAATAAAAAATTATTCATTATATAACATAATGATCCATGACAGAATCATTTAGGTCTAGTTCCTTTAGAAACATGGAGACATAAAAAAGTGGTCCATAAGTGAGATAAATCATATCCCACTAATTTTCTCATAACTATAACCCTTTATAGTCATATCATATATTATAACTTTCATCCTAACCTTGATAAATTAATCATAAGAAAGAGTGATCTCATATTCTCAATAAGGGTAAATGAGGAATATATGAACAAATCATGAGCATAAGGGTATGAGAAAATGTGAATATACTTAGAAAACTATAACATGGATATCATAGATCATCAACATGATTCATTGAATAAATTCTATTATTTTATAATACACTAATCAAAATACAATCATTGAAAATTAATTACAAGAATATATCATTAGAATAAGGCATTGTCTTATTGCATACACACAGATACATATGCATATAAAATTTTTTGTAAGTAGTCCAATGCAAATCTAAAATACTATAATAGTGGAATCTGTTCACTCACCAAAACTTCATACTAGTCAAGGTTCACTCTCAAGACAATTATTGTTGATAGATTATTGAAATAAATTGGATTCACTCTTTATTATAATCATATTTATCTATTAAAATATCAATATTTAACCAATGCATTGGACGGAGATACATGTCCCAACAATCATGTAATGAAAACCATAAATATGTGTTATAAAATATCATAATAAATTTCTCATATTAGAACTAAATAAAAGATATGGGTTTATAAACATTTCATAACTACATAACATATGGAAATGAAATAGTTTCCATAATCTTTTATTCAAATCATCAAAAAATATCCTATGTTAAAATATGAGGGTTTCATAAGAATTAATTCATCATAAACATAAAAAATTTATTGAAATAATAATAATGGTATCCTTGGATAATATCCCTATTAAATCATAATTATCATCAATGTCTGAAATCTTAGATGGAAAATTGTTTTGAAATAATAATATCTTTGAATGTTTCTTGAGGAAAATATGGATTCATTAAAAATAAACATTCTAAAACTAAGAAGTGAAAAAATATTATGGAAACAATTTTCAATAAAAATAAAATTGAAATATTATATTGGAAAAATTATTGAAAATAGTGGTCATAATGTTAGGAAATCCATTTCATATTGTATACATAAGAAAAATTTTACTTTCACCTTTTCAGGAAAAGCCAAACTTGACTTGTTTGGAAAATGAAATTAAGATTCCTATGAATGAAAATTTAAAAAATTCATCATGGGTAAATTTTTTTAATATATATATATTTTTTAAAAAAAATATCATTTTGGAATTTTTTTAGAAAACATGGATATGGAATAAAAGGGTTATCAACTAAAGAGAGAAATAAAGATGAATTTTTTCTTAAAACAATATTTTTAACTCGTTGGAACATAATGATAGGAAAATTTTTGGAAAAAATTTATTCATTATAATTAAATAAATTAGTATAAATTACTTGAGTTTCTTTGTAGATAGATTATAAAATCTCTTTATAGGAATCATAATCCCAAACAATCTTGATAAACAATGCGATTATATCATAAACCCTTACCACATTAGTAACATTTAATAGTAATCCCCGTAAATGGATACCACTAAATGAAAAATAAAATATGAAGAGAATAAATATATTAATGATATTAAATTTAAATTTATATTTATACACACCTCATAAAAGTATATCATTTCATAACACAACATATGCCTCAAAGAATGAAAATTGAGACAAAATCCATTACCTTAAGTCTCTACTACCATTGTAAGAATTCAAACCGAATTTATAATAAATATAATATTATAATATATAAATTAAATAACCAAAATTATATTTATATAATACTATAAATGATTTAATTATTTACTTTTATTAACCATTTTTTAGCAATTCCAGGTTAAAGTCGTCTTTCAGGCAGTAATTACTTTTTTTTCATGTATGTCATGATTTTTTATTTCCCCATAACATAGATCATGGTTCCATAATATATATAATTTTATCAATTATTTAAATATCATATAATTCTATATATATTTATTTAGGGTAATCTATAAATGTTAGAGATAGAAAATGAAATACGCCTTACCTGAAAAAGGTATGTTGTACGTACACATGAATGAATGTTTAAATTATGAGAAAGATTGAAATAAAGGAAGAAAAATAATATATTATCATTAAAAAATATTTTCTATAACATATATATCACATTTATTCAATAAAATAATCATTATTACCTTCTATGTAAAGAGTGAATGAATCACATCGCTTAGTAGGGTGACAGTTCTTCGTACACATGAGTGATGTTATCGCATTCCCACCAAGTGGAATGTAAGGTATATGTGAAATAATAATTTCATATTTATAATAATATAATATATATAATATATAATCATTATATGCAATATTTATAGGTGGTGATGTAAAATTAATAACATCAGTTCACGAGGCAATATTATGCTATACCCACAAATGATTATTTTGTATCCCATTTAATGGAAGAAGAAATGTAAATAATTTATTCCATAAAAATAATAACATATCATCATATGTGATATAATTGGGTTATGATATAATCATAATAAAATAATTTTTAAGGATGTTAAAGAATAAATAAAACAAAAATGGATGTTTATAAATTGCCTCATCTTCAAAGAGCCTCTTTAGGTTAATAACTAAAGCCGTCCTAGGAAGAATTTATAAAAAAAATAAGACCTATAAGTTGTGGGGAGTTATGTAGGGAATTAATTTTGGTATTTATATGTTGAAATAAAGGGTTTTAAATTTATGAAGATGATAGGAGAGGTGGTGGCCTTTTATAAGTGCGGAGTGGGGCACAATTGTATTGTTTGAATAGAAAATAGTGTAACCTTGTTTTTAACTTGAATAATGGATTCAAAATGGACCATTAAAAAGTAAAATAAATTATACAATAGAAATATTTCCATTCAATTGGGTTTTTAAAGTCCCTAGGTGACTTAATCGCATATATTTTTAGTTTAATCCCCAGTAAACACATATTTACCTAAATTGTGGTATTTTTTTAATGTTTTTAGTATTCATTATAATAAAAATTAAGATGAATCTATTAGATAATATATATTATTCAGATTATAATTTTTGATTACATTTTTTAAAATTCAAATCACAAAAGTGGAGGAATATAATTTAAAATTCAACCCAAATATGCAGTGAGAAAGTGGGGTTTCAAAGGTAAAATTTTCATAAGTAGATAAATTATTAATAATAAAATTTATTATGAAATTGATTTAAAGGGAAAAAAATT
Source organism: Viscum album (assembly GCA_963277665.1). NCBI lineage: Eukaryota > Viridiplantae > Streptophyta > Magnoliopsida > Santalales > Viscaceae > Viscum > Viscum album. The sequence goes on along the minus strand of OY728128.1, from coordinate 784,696,277 downwards.
ATATTAATCAATATATAAATGAAAATATGTTACTATTTAAACCATCTAATTTTTTAATGTTTTTAAAATTTTTAAATGAAAATAAAATTCATAATTAAAATTTTTATTTTTCACTATTAGTTGAAAATATTTTCATTCCCAAATTTTTTTAAAAATTAAATCCAAGATAATTTTGAAATATTGATTTAAAAAATTAATTTTATTTTTTAAAATTAATTTTCTAAAAGTGTTAAATTATAATTTCATTATTTGGTAAAAAATACAATAAATTTTTTTGGAGAAAATTGTATTTTCAATACATATAATGAATTTTTGAAAAATTAATAAATTTTCTTTTTAAAATGTTTTAATTATATTAAAAAATTATACTTAATATTTTAAAAGTAATTATTACATTTCATACCCACATGTTTAATATTTTGGTTATAATAATCACGTTTAAATAATAATATTAACAATAAATATCAATTTGTTAAAACTTTATGTACCATGTAATGAAACCTAACATTAGTTTCGTGTGAAAAGAAAGATCTTAAGAAAATAAAATTTATTCAAAAATAATAATTCAGAAAATATAGGGTGTTACACCCATGACATAGTTTCTAGAGAGGAAACTAAAGATTCATGGTTATGAGAGAGATCACACTCAACTATGTAATGTAGTGGTGAGTATAGGTACCTCCACTATGTATCTTATGTGCTTGCGTGGGATGTTTGGTATCAGTGATGGGACATTTAGTGATGTTTGTAGACTCTTCATTCACAGCTGACTTTTATGATGTATATCCCCTTTCCCTCTTTTCTTGGATTTATGTTTGGCATGTCTGAGGTTGGGTTATCTTAAAAATCTTGATATATGAGTTAAGATAGTAGTTTATATTTTTATTTCTTATCCATATTGTTTTTTAGTGCATCCTACTAGGTATGTATATAGTCACCCCTATATGGGATTTTCTAGCACATTTTTTTCTTCTACTAATTATTGAATGATCGAGGGTGAACTTTTCATACTGATGTTTAGTTGATCTTAGTGGTTCATTCTACTGATGGTTTTCACTTGTTAGCCTTAGATATTATGTGCCAGTTTCTCTTCATTTATTCAATTTTTCTGGTTATTGTTACGTTGGGACATCATTTTCAATTTTTTTGAGTTCGTTCCTCTTAAAATCATTTATATTTCGCTATTATACAATGATTTATTTTCTATAGGTTGCTTGGATCATGGTTTACACTCTAGATGTTTCAGTTTCAATCTATTTGTATGCACTGATAGAGCTTGTTTTGTGAATTCAAACGGGTACTTTAGGATATGGAGTCCAATTTTTTATATTCATAATCTTCACATATGTCCATTCCATGTCATATTAGAGGAGAGCTTGGGGTGTCACACTCTTCTCACAACTGGCCCGGGCGGGGTCTCAGTGGATAGATTCATGAAAGAGTGGTATCAAAAGTTTTATGTGCTTTTGGTTTTTTCATGGAGTTATCAATATTGTGAGGATTGTTTTCATAACTTATGAAAATAATGTCAAATATTTTTAGTTTGACACATAGGCCATGGATTAGAGTATTAGTGTGATAGGAAACATATCAATCCAGTAATACTATGAATACCTTTATTTCAACTCAGCATAATAAGACATTGGTCATGGGAAACCTATGGAACATGAATCGTATAGGACTTGTTATTTTTCACTTTTATTTACATAATGAATTAGATCCCAAGATATTCTTATCAAATTATGGTACATCCTATTAACTTTCAGTCTATCACCGCTTCAATAGCCAGTTATGATATAGATAAAGGGTCATGATGATGACCAATTGAGTGTGGATACATTATTTTAGGGTATCCATGTTATCCAGAATATTATTGAGGATATAGTTTTAGATTATATTCATGAGGTGGTTTCAAATATTGGGTATTAGATAGTTCTTCAACCCATCAAGAAGAGAGATGAACCTCCTCTAATGGGTTGGTTAGATGTTTTGAATCAGATGATTTAGAAATTATATATTTTAGGATGGCGATGAACATAATCAAAGCATGATTTTAAGGTTTCAGGATTGTTGTCCACCTAGATTTTGGTAGAGATAGACCTATAAGTGGTAGAGACTTGGTTGGAGTCTATTGTTTGAGTTTTCTGTTTTATGTGAGCACCACTTGATGCTTTGGTCACACCTAAAACCATTATCTTCCATGGATTTGAAAAGTGTTGGCGGGGTTTCATTATCTTGGTGTATAATGAGGCGATACTCTCTTAGGATGAGTTTCAACACCTATTCCATAATGAGTTTTTTCCTTGCATCAAACCACCAGTATAGATTCAAGTACTTTTTGGGAAGTCTTAGGCTATAGAGAGATTCATGGGAAGGAAGCATTTTTGAAGATAAACTTGTAATGGAATGTCATATGGATGATCCATCTAGAGAATATAGAAGAAATTAGACATCATTTTCATAGTATATGAGGAAAAATCATACAGGAAATAAGACATGGATATTTTGAGAACAAATATTGCATGGTTGACTTAGTGAACAAATAGGTTCTTCATCTCAAAATCCTTATAAAATAATATAACATCATAATATTGGGAAATTATTTTCCTATAGTGGTAAAGGGAATCTTGCCAGGGACTTCCTGGACAATAATGGAGGAGTGGGGGGACTAGTATAAGAGTCTTCCAATCCATGGACTCCATACATGGTATAAAGATTGATCTATGCCCCTTATATTTTTCTACAGTTATTTTCTATAGGACCCCTTTATTGTTATATGTTTTATCATGTGTTGGTGATATGATTCCCCCACTAAGAGGTGTTTTTATGTGATATGATTTAATGCCATGTAACTGGGTCAATGTTTCCCAATGTAGATAGTGTCGAGGTGTGGTGCATGGGTTCCTTTGATTTGTATGTTTGAGGTTGCATTGAATTATCTAGGATGCTAGAATAAACAGTGGTAGTGGAGAATGAAAGGGAAAATTGAAGGATAGTTTTAGGAAGTGGAATTTTATGAGAAAAGGCATCAATGTGATCCATGGTAAGACTTTTGGATTCACTAAATTAGCTAGATTATGGTTCAGGTCACTCCTATCATGCCATATCCATTGTTTATAACCTAAATATTCTAGTGGATCATTAATCTTGAAAATAATATCTATATAATACTGTTGAAATAATAGGTTCCCTAGAACCAACAATACGATGCTTTTGATTACCATATCGTGTATACAGTTATCTATACATGATGTTATCTTACATTATAGTATAGAGTTTTTTACATCTATTATTGAAATAGTAATATCCATAGATTAATTGTTGTATCGAGTGGTTATAGTTGATCATAGACTATAAAAAGAACCTCAAGATGCTATGAAATTATTCTCAGATATATGTCATATGGTCTAGATACATATTACTGATCAGACATAGTTGATGTTTGACTATCATGTGTTATGGGCTAATGAAAATTAGGACATATTCTCATGAAGCTCACACGTGGTGATCTCTAGTAGTGAGATCATGAGGACATACCCTCCAATAAGAACACAACATATTTCTAGTGTAATTGGATGTTCCTATCTATGATCTTGTGTAATGGTATCCTAAATTGAGATCATTTCCAGAGTGTGATAATTGATCATGTACTTTGATGCAAGATGAAAACCATGATGTTAATGTCACTGATATTTAGTTTGTATTGGGTGTCTCATTGATGTCATGATATTGGTTGAATGGTCAAGAAAGGATTTATCGCTTCTGGGTTATGGAAGTAATATATATCAGGCCAAGTTGATTTGGATGGTAGTAACTTCAAAAGACCATACCATGACAATCGAGGGAAAATCCATCCAGATAAATCAAAAAATAATAATTAAAGAAAATAATGATGACATAGGTGTGTGTCCTACTATACGAGATATTTAAAGAAAATGAAAATATATTACACAGTATGTGCTCATAGGTTGGTTGTCACTAAAGTCACAATCCTTATCTCTTCCAGGGCCATGATGGTTTGTTAGATCCCACACATGGTCTGTGAATAATAATCACTTTTGTCTAGATAAGGGACTAGAGGGTAACACACAATAGAATTTTTGAGAATGTTCCTTACTATATTGAATATTATTTTGGGACTTGGTGGGCCCTTCCACTGGGGTCTGGGGTTTTTCCAAAGATATACGATCACCAATGAAATAAATAAATTTATATTATTCAAGTTAATAATAATGACAAATAAATTTATTTATTACATTTATTTACAAGTTTTATGTAAATACGTGAAAAATATTAATTTGAAAATACTAGTTAAATATATTCAAGAATTAATTAATATTTATGGGAATAATGAGTCGATTTAATAACTCATTTATTATAATGTAATATATTAATTATGTTTGAGGAAAATGACAATAATAATTATGACTTAGATAAGTAGTCATAATATGTAATTTCTTGTGCGTGAAATTATTCGAGGGTCGAGGTGCCATTTTAGGTAATTTATTAAACACTATATATAGAATAGGAGAGGCACCCACCATGGACTTTTCATGGGATTTATTAGTCTTCTCTTCTCTCCCATGATCTAGAGAGAGAAGCTCAGGATCCAAGGAGCTTGGATCAAGCTCTCTCTCAGGCATCGAAAGAGAAGTAATACAGTGATCGTTTGAGCATTGAAGATGTCTTAAGATATCTACGATAGCACCCAGAATTTGATGATCAACAATCCAACAGATTTTTTGAAGCTTGTGTGGATGATCTAGAGGAATTCGGCTTCTGGTTCTTCGAGCAGGGATCATCAATGATGAGAAGACATCATTCACGGAATCATGTCTAAACTGGGTATTTTATAGTTTTTTTATGTGCTTAAAACTGATCACACATGTTCCTCAACTTAAAACAGAAAGTTGTTCTCTGACATCAACAATATTACGTTTATCTTATGAGTTTTTTTTAAAATCCCACCTTTTGGGGCTTCTGTTGCCTGCCCAGTTCATTCAAGTTGTATCATAGGGAATAATGTTCATTTTAATACCAAAAAAATTCAATTTTCATTAAACTATATAGAGGGATTAATTACAGTTCCAACTCCACTGTTAGAATCTAAATAGAACATCATATGGTCAGTCTACAACCATCCGATGTTTTGAAATCAGATTAAATTCATTTTACAGATTGTAAAATGAAGAAAATATAAATGTTTCTATTTCATAACAAAGCTTATTTTTTATTTTATTTCTGATGAAGTTAAAAATTATTATTTTTATTGTAATCATATTGTAATAATAATAATAGTTTTAGAATAATATTAATTTAATTATTATAATATTTCTATGATAATAGTATTTTAACATAATAATAATAATAATATTTCCTAAGCCTAATATATAGGCTTTAGAAAAAGATTTATAGGGGTTAGGGCTTGACATGGGTTAGTATTCTATTCAAACTAATAAAAAAACATATATGGGGTTTGACCTAAGTTAGTGAGAGCACATGGGAGAAAAGGAAGAAAACAAAGTGGAGGGATTCACCTTTCTTCTTCCTGAGGAGAAACCCCTACTAGGAAATGCTACCTAACCTTGCCACACTTTTGCTCATGTAGGATCCCTGCTGATCATCATACTCGCTCCCTGTAGCCATCGAACTTCTCCCCCCTGTCAGACCCATACACCCGTGACTGCCCTCTATAGGTGGTGCCGATTGACATGCAATCTGGTCTTTTTCGGAAATAGGTCGCACTGCCTAGACACACCCGACCAACGCTCCCCACCCAACATCTCGTATAACCATGGACCAGCCTCTCTCGAAGCCCTAGCCACCTCCTATATGGTGCACTGAGCAGCGCCTCTCTCCTTCTAGGCCCGTGAGCCAAGCCTCCCCAGATGATCATGCTACCCCACCGTGGCTTCCCCTCTCTCGGATATAACTGCTTCCAATCATCCCACTTGTGAATGACGACCGCACCTCTGCCTGGATGAACTCATCAACCACCCAGCTTGTCTAGCTGTTTACTCCCACCACCTTACCATGGAAATCAGCCACAAGGCCATCAATACCTCATGCCAGAACTCCTGGCTGCATAGCTCCCCTCCGCTGGCAGTTGTTCTGACCAGCATTCCCCCTAGGTTAAACCGAACTGTTGAGCTTCTTCCCAGACCAGATCAATCCTGAAAATGGCTCAGGCTGGTCTGCTTATCCCTAAATGGGACTGGATGGACCTTCATCATTTAGAATGCCTCTACATGGGTCGACACAGCTCAGGATGGGCCTCAGTGGGTTCGGCCGGACATTCACATGCCCTACTCGAGGTTTTTAGGGCCAAGATAATTTTAATTTAATCAAAAATTAAATACAAAAAATTAATTAATTTTAAATATAAATTATATTTATTAAATATTATTTTTTTATTTAACAATTGATGGAGTATAAATTAATTTAATTTTTGGTTTAGTTATATCAATCAATTAATTTAATTTTTAGTTTTAAAATTAAATTAATTAAATGGGACAGATTGACATACATACATATATCTAAAATTAGGGTGAAATTATAATTCTATAAAATAATGCCAACAAATTTATTTAATTCATGTTTAATTTTTTATTCTGCATTTATTTTATATATACAAGTTAATGTGTATACTGATCATGAGATGGATACTAACCAATGCATGTCTGGTGGTTGATTATTTTTTTATTTAATTTATTTTTTTAGTTACTACAATGGTTTTGTAATAATTATTTTAATTTATTTAATGAAAATCTGTATGTCATCTCATAGTCATTATATGTATAAGGGCCTATGTTCCCATTCTCAGTGTTGTATTTTCATACCCCAAGACCCCCTCCCATGCGTGTGAGTAATATTATATAATTATGAGACGAGAAGTGTCGCAGTTTGTTCCACGTAAAGACAATGAAACAAACAAGAGTTGAATGTATTGTATGGGCATACATTTCTATTTGTGTTACAAGCCATGCGACTTAAGGTAATACCCCTAGGTTCTCGATCGATCCATTATTCACTCAATGGATCATCTTTTAGTTCCGGCTCATGATAATGTCATCATTTTATTTTTCATCATATATTTTTTTGAATATTTAGTTAATGTGTGAACACATAGTATAATATTAAACAAGAATGAAAGATAAAATGAACATGTTACATGATGATGTTTTATATTTCCTGCATGGTTATTCATGAGTGATATCACATATTATGTGATTATAAAAATAGAAAATTATTTTTTTCATCACAGTAAAAATAATAAAACCCTAAAAGATATATTAAGACATAACTGCCTTTTATCATTTGAATTTGGACAAAATCGAGTGTTTGGGGTGTCGATCATGACATAGCTGAGGGTGCCTATTACTACTTGAGAGTCCTTATAGGAGTGATGGGTCGACTTAAACAAATTTCTAGTAAGGATTATCCATATATATCTTTCTATCTTTTTAGAGTAATGTGTTGTGTAAATACAGTTTTGATTTTAGAGGCAGGGACTTCACTCTACAGATTAGGGGACCGCAAGTTCATGCGATTGACCAGTCAAAAGCCTACCTTGAACCCTCCAAGTAGTGGTGTATCTATAGATTATTGACTATGAGTGGTTGTTCTAGGATACTTTCAAAACGAATACCCTAGTGACAATGTATTCTGATTCTATCAACGAGGTTTCTGAGAACTCGATAAAATGAGTGGGAGACATTTAATGCATTAATTATTTAATGAAAATGTCTATCCTAGTAATCCAAGGAAAACATGGACCATTTCCTCAATACCTATTAAAATACCTCTAGATATGAAGGTGAAATTTATGGTTATGTCATTATTATTTCATCAACGTCTGATGTTAGTAGCAGTCCCAACATCAGGACATGGATGATTAAACATGAAGTCCCATCTCCTAGATGTTTTCAAAGAGAAAGAGAAGAAATGATATGAATAAAGTGCTGGTTACACTAGCATGTGAAAATTGAAATATGGATCATGATCTTCAAATGGATTCCCTTCTCAAATCATTTCACCCCTTTACTCAAGTTTCGTTTTAATTAATAATATGAAAATTTCTGGAGTAAACACTTCATTATCATTTTATGTAATGATTTCTAAATAAATAATAATTTTAAAGAATGTTTTGTCTTAAATTATTATGGAGAATAAATTAAAAGACAAGGTGAAAAGGAAAAAAGGCATGTAATTTCATTGGCACATTCGAAACTTCTTCAATGAATGAGGTACTATCAAAGGTTATTTTCATTTCACATTATAAACTTTAAAAGGGGATGTTTAAAAGAAATAAATTGAACTAAAGAATCAAGTTATCCGCTTCTTCTTCAAAAAATATTTATCAATTGGAATGTTTTAGTTTTACTACATTGGTATTAAACAGAATTTTTTGTGAGATATGTTTATTCGAATATGGTAACCAAGTAAGTATAAAAACCTTACTGGATATTTGGTGTATTCTCTAAGTGGATGAGAAAGGGTGATACCTATTCCAATGGTGAGAAGTACACAACTTCTTTATATCCAATTAAAACATTCATATAAAACTATTATTGAGTATAACTAAAACATTAATCTCAGGTGTGCTTGGAAACAAGGATACATTATTCCAGGTTTGGGAAATTAATGTTTTCATTGGTATTTAATAATCAATAAAATAGTTCAGTAATAGTTTAATTATATGTAGTACCCATTCAATATAAAATATAAGACCAATACCTAGTTGTGGCAAGATAATTATTTTTCAATTAGAACTAAAATTGGATGTCAATAAAAATACCTATTATGGTATTTAGGCTTCGAATAGCTAAATACTTTGGGTATTATCGACATTTTTAGTTTGGACAAAGAAACCTTTATAAATAAAGGTATGTCACAAAGCTTTTCGAAATAGTTCAACAAGTTAACATGAACTATTCTAAGGGTAAAATAAAGATATAAATATACTTCATAAGATTACTTTAGGTTATTAAGGAAAAATGAAGTGAATTATATACATGGTTTGAAGAAGCATTCCTCGATCATGATAATGTAGCATGGAGTAATTAGTAAACATAAATTACATTATCTATATCACGGCATTGATGTTAATAAGGAGGATCAATTATGAAGTCTTACATGTTATAATTAATCAATAAAATTTAGTGTGGAGTAATTCCTAAATGCACATTTTATACATTAGAGATATGATGTATGGAGTATCAATGTTGAAACCTATAGAAACATACATTATATTTCATGATGTGATTCGAAAATAATGACGTTATCCCATAACTATATGTCAACTATAATGAAAAATGGATATCATAAGAGTCATAGTATGATGTAAATCCATTATGTCATAAGGATATGTGTTTGGATGCAAATAGTTTTGTAGGAATTAAACAAACATGCATCAAGATAAGTACAATGTGATTTTATTATAATTATCGAAACAGTTGCGTAGGATGTTACACAAATTCATAAGATAGAAATGATGTATTCAAGAGATAGACTACGGTTTTATAAAATGGTGTATTTCTATATTAGAGATAGTGGTAGAATAATTGACTTGATCTTTGTCAATTCTAATGATGCAAAAGTAGTTGGCATATGAAGAAGTTCCACAAGTTGATATGGAACAAAAATGTTATATAATCACACAATTTGTAGGAAGGTTTAAAACCATGGTGATGGTTTTTGTATTCATCAAGGCTGGTGATATATTATTTAATGTGAATACAATTTCCTATAAGAAGTGTGTAGAGATTTCCTAAAAAATACAAGACCAACTAATATTCAATAATGTATTCCATGTATCACATTGTAAAGGGGCTTACTTAATGAATACTATAGTGGGTATTCAAGAGAGTTGATACATGGGTGGTACAATCATAGTAAAAATAAGGTTTGATTGGTTTCACCAAGTCATTATGCCTATATTCATTAGAATTTTACATTCCATAGCAATGTTCTATGATCATTATATTTAGCATTTGATATCATGACCAAAAATCATTGATGCTGTCTATATCATGCAACTAGAAATGTATTTTCACATCACATATTGCTAATATAGGTTTAATGTTAATAAATCATGTTTAAGGTTGAAGTAAGCAATGTGATCCTAGAGTATTGATTTGGAATGACATTTTTCCATGTTTCTACCAAAGGTTAGTGGGACCACCAATGTCTTCCAATGAAAATATGCTCGACAACATACGGAAAACAGATTAGTCATCATGATTAGCTATACTAGGATGCGATTTATTATCTAGTGATTAAATTAATGTTACAACCTATGTTTTAAGGAACAAAATCTACATAGGTGGATATAAAGGTTAGTTGGTACTTTTCAATCATACATATAGTGAAATAGTAATGAAAAATACAAGTTGTAATAATTCGAGAGATAAATTGTTACCAATGTCACATGACATGTATCTCTTCAGGTTGACATGTCTATGACATGGGAGGAGATAAACATGGTGAGTTGAGATATATATGCTTAAGAAATGGGTTAATTACGTATGCCATGACATTTATAAGAACTGCTATTTCTAGTATATAATTTATAGTAGGAAAATATCAATAATATCCAGGAGCACTGCAAGTGATGTAGTCAGGACTATCTAATTATACATCTGTAAATACAAAATATTTGTACATGGTAAGTGAAGATGAAATGATACTAGTTTATGTGGGACACTACCTATTATCACATAGATTAATGTGATATAATATCACAATTAAGATACATTGATGAGTGAGAGAATCTCATATAAGCCAGTGGTATCCATACCTACAAATACTAAGTACATTGCAGCTTCTAAGACAGCTAAGAATAATATATACACAATTATTTGTTCCAGTTCTTGGAATCGCACCTAGTAAGAAGAGGATTATCATAATGTAAATTATTATATTCGTACTGGACATGATGTTATGATTTTATAGTGTAAAAAAGGGATATAATCAGGGATACCATCTCTTGGGAAGTTTTACTCAACGAGATGAGGTCGCTATAACAGATTTTACACATGGTAGAATCATGGCAGGCCCAGTTGTAACATACCAGGTAAATAAATAATAATAAATTCTAAGGTTTATCAATATTTGTGAATAAAATGTTAATATTACTTTAAATTTAATGCTACGCTCGACGGCGTACCCAATACGCAACAATGAGTTTCTTCGAAATCTTACGTTGCACACTAATAATATGATAATATTATAATAGTTAATGCCTAGCCATTGAAATAGAGAGAATTAACAGAAATAAATACAAAATGATTACATATGTTTGTTAAATATTTTTACGTTTATCCAATAAATGTTAGAGGCTTAAAATCCAAATGAATCCAATTTTAAGAATAAATACTCTAATATTTTTAAAAGATTGTTTTACAGCCTTTTGATGGGGATCATTTTTTAAATCTAAATTTTGACAATTTTATAAGCATTATTTTTTAAAAATGAACTTATTCTTTATGATTGGGATATTGGAATTTACTTTGGTTAAATATTTGGTATGTTTTTGACAATGTTCATTTTTTTAATGAATAGTGAAAAATATTGCATTTTACATCAAAACTTCTTTTTTCATCTAATTTAAATATATGGTTAGATTATCGTTTTAATTGGTATTAAAGTATAATTATAACATATTTTTACAATTTCATTTAATGGTGGTCATTAGAATTAATTTCACTTTGAAAATGAACATAAACAAGTGCCAAACGTTTCATAGATATTGCTTCCAAAAAATCCTATATTTGTTTTGACAGCGAAAATTAACTATATGATTTATTAATGAAAAGTCTATGTTTTTAATTTTGAAAAATTTAAATCATTTATGAATTTGAAATATCAAATATATCTTAGGGTTAATTTTTGGTATTTTTTTATAATGATTTTTTTAATGAATAGTGAAAAATACAGTTTTTAATTCAAAACTGCCTTTTCATCCAAATTATTTATATATTAAGATTTTCATTTTAAATGTTTTTAAAGTATAATTTAATTTTTTTTATCACTTAATAAAATTTTTTTCATTGGAAGTGATTTCACGTTTCAATTGGATGTAAAAAAATGTCAATCTTTTGATAAATTTTACTTCTTAAAAACCCGTCTTATGTTTTGACACCGAGATTTACTTTTAAATTAATTACAAAAATATATGTGTTTTGAATTTGATAAAATGGATTCCTTATTTGAAATCATACGGTTCAAATTATGTAATTTACTCTTCTGTTTTTGGACATTATGAATAGTGACGACGGTAATTATCTTTAATTATCGTGTTTAATTAGTAATCCGGTAATTAAGGGTAAGAAAATAATATCATAAAAATATATAATGACCCCAACATGGGTCCTAATTATATTTTTTGTGTCATGGACGACCATGGGATTACTTGTGCCTACCTTGGGACAAAATGGAATCACTTTAGTGTGATAGTGACCTTTTATCATATATTTTTTTAAAGAGGAAAATGTAACCAAAGTATGTAACACCTAAGTAACATAGATTTAATTATGTCTACATAAACGATATCTTAGACTATAAATATTAAATGGAAAGCTGAAAATATTTCATACATCATAGTATTTTTTTATAACTTTTAGACATTAAATAAATTATTTTATTTATGACACCGTGATGATGCAGTGATTACCTCATTAATGAAGGATTTAAATATAATGAAAAGATAATGTAAAATCTAAGACATATAATTAGAAAAAACCTATTGGATGATTATATTTCGAACCTTTATCACCTTATCCTCGAAATATATCAATTTCGGACCTTTAAAATCCGAAAATATTTTTAAAATAAAGTATCATTTCTTGACTTTCCATGAGTGCCCCTCCTCTTCTCTTATAAAAGCCCCCCCCCCCCCCCTCAACCACCTTACCCAAACCTCTCAAGCCTTTGGCTCGATCAAACCCTACCCATTTCATCTCTCCACATCCCTATATTTATTATTGAAGCCTCAACTTAGGCAGAAATCTCTTCAAGAAACCCTTTTGGTTCAAACCAAAGGGAGTTACCTGATTTAAAGGCAATGTCTTCTCGTATGTTCTTTTGTTTTATTTTGCTTCTCCGACCCCCTAAACTCTTTTTATTCCTATTTTTGTAACAAAACCAGTATATAAAATACACTAGGATGTTTTTAAAAGAAGTATTCGAGATAAACTTACACACACATCTGTCTAATAGTTAAATAACATACTGCTTCTATGGATGGTGAATTACTGCCTCACGAAACGATGATTGTTCAATATTCTATTAACACATTTAAAGGTGGGAATTATGATGTCACTTTTTTTATATATGATATATATTGTATTTATTTATTATATATGCTTCTTTATTTTATATTTAAATCATACCTTTCTTCTTTGCATGTTGTGAAAATGCGATAATTTCATATGAGGAAGTGCGGACTACCGCCCCCTCAAGTGATGTGACTCGTTCATGAAATACATGGAATTTATAAATAATAAAATTAATGAACATATGTGACCTATATAACATATATATTATACTGTAATTTTAATATATATATCTCTCAAATATTTTTAATTCCTTTAACATGACGAAGAAATGAAAGTAGCGTTCATGCGTACGTACGGCCTACCGTCTCCATGAACGCTGAATTTCATTTATAATTATCTCCAAATGTTATGGAATAGTATAAAATGAATATTTACTGGACATATATGATATTTAAATCATTAATACTATTATGGAGATTATGTACTTATAACTACATGGAAAATTATTTTCAAACAAGTTCATTTTTGACTCATGCACCAAACATCGACAAAAACATTTGGTATGAACTCAAATAATTAACTAATTATTTTAACAATATAATATGTGATATGAATTGAATAATAAAATTTAAAGGAGGTCCTTAATAAATTATAAATTGAAAAAAGTTTATTATTCAAGAATATAAAGAAACGGACAAGGGAAGTCGGACTTGAGGTTAGGGATCCTACCACTCTCTTTATTTTTAAGTACTCTTTTTTATGTAACTTACTTTAATCTCCTCATTATTATGTTGGGGGATGTTATTTTATATTCCTCTTTCTGTAAATTTTATATTAATATTATTATAGACCCTATTTTATCTCATCAATCGATTTATGGAAGTTTAATGTGGCGCCGTTAGGATTCCAAATTTTCATAAGGGGATTTTCATCTCAATTTTTATTACCGTGAGATTCATGCAACATTGGACACTATTTCCGTTTTTTTAGTGTATGTACTACACATTATTTTATTTTTTGTATAATATAATCTCATTTATGGGTAGTTTTATATTCATTGTTTTATCCTTCTTTCATGGGTTAAATGTTTCGAAAGTTTCCCAAATCGTTAAGGGAACCTTTGACACTCCTCTTTTAAAAAAGACTTATTTTGTTAGGGCTCTTAATTTAAATTTTTTTATTTTGGGATATTTTCTTATATATCCTTATTGATTTAAATTTTATGTACAAGATATGAGATACCATTTTCTCTCTCATCAACTAATTTTATGAATTTTAATGTGACACCGTTAGGCTGTCGAATTTTACTAAGGGAACTTTTTAACCCAATTTCGATTTCATTGGGTTCAACATGTAGTTATAGAATATGTCATCCTTTGAATATGTGTGAATGACCTTTGATTGTTTTAAACTTAATATCCAATTATATTGGGTGTATTTATGTTTGTCACACATAATTTTGAGATTGATTTATCCTTAATTTAAGGATACCTTCTTTATAAGGGATTTCATCTAATTTTACATTTCTATTGAGACTTCATTGTTGTTATGCAACAATTCACTCTTATATGTTTCATATACTATCTTTTGTAATATTATATCATGATTCCATTTATTCTCATGATATTATAAAGTTCTGATTATATGTTATTCCTTAACTATTATATTCAATTGTCTCTAATTTTGGTAAAAACCCTTTAACTAAAATATCGCTTTAAATGTTTTAATGATTTTTTCTTATTAATATCCATGTTTTAAAAATGGGTTTAAGGATTTATTTATATGGATATTAATGGTTTAAAATGCTAATATCTTCAAGGTGGTATGGGACACTTTGATTCAAAAATATCTTTATTAAATGTTTTAAATGGTTTTGAAAATGGTTTTTAGAATGGATTTATTATTTCAATATCTGAAAATGTTATATTGTTATTGCAATGTGGGAATGTTATCTTTCATTTATTCTTAATTTATGTGCTATAATTATGTTATGGTTCTGGGGTATTTTTTATGAAGACGGGTGGTTCCCTGATAAACTAAGGGCGGGTGAGCCCGATATAGCTCTCCAATGCATTGGGTAACACGAAGGAGTTAAAATTAATGGTTTCTATGAAGAGATTTAGGGAATATACTTTGATGGGTATTCCAAACTTAACCATGAGGGTTACTCCCTATGTAAGAATATTATGAATGCCTCAGGTTACCTTTATGCCTTATGATTTCCATTGAGTTATGCATAAATATAATGATTTCATGAGGTATGTTAAATTGAATTTGTTCTTATGAGTAAAGTATGATTTCATTTATTCTTATGTATACATGGACTGCTGTTTTATTTCTGTACTATTTAAACCCTTACTGAGCTTTTTATGCTCATGCCATGTTTTGGAAATGTTTTCACAGGACATAAAGTTGAATAGGGTCAAGGATGGGATAAAGGAAATGTCATGCTATCTAAAACAAGGAACTAGACATGACTCTTTTATTCAAGAGTTTTTATTTTGTGAAAAAATTGAAACTGAGTTGATGCATCTACTTTTTAATCTTTGAGATGTAATAGTTATGTCCTAATTCTCTAAAACTCTAAACCTAAAAAGATCCTAAATGTGAATTATTCAATTTAATTCAAGAATAAGTAATGTTTTAATTCCAGGTCCTTATAGTTGGTATCAAAGGTCGGTTTAGATAACCTTAGAGGTTAGAGTGTTGTTTAAGAAAAAGTGACAATTTGTGTATAACCACAATGGTTATTATATTAGATGGAGTCGTTTTTTGTGAAAGTCAGAATGAGTTTGAGATAACTTGGATAAGTATATCTTGGTGTTTATATTCCTCTTTATTATATGATGATTTTACTGATATACACACACTGACCTTGTTGGTTTTAGTAAATGGATGGATCTAGAAGGAACCAAAGTAACAGTGGATTTGAAGAAAATTGTGACGGTTTTATGAAAGAACAACTGAATGATATGGGAGCTACAATGAAAACTCTTGTGGTTATCCTCAACCAACTATCTGGAGTCATGATTGGCAACCTGAACCTTAGTTATTTTTATAAGGAATCGTATATGCGAGAAACAAATCCCTATGGGAGTTCAGGTAATAATCATACAGGTAAGTATGTTCAAAAACCTATTTGTCAATGATGTGGAAAGAAAGACATAGGAAAATGTTTCAAAGGGACAGAAAGATTCTATAGATGTGGAAATGTAGGTCATAAACAAGAACCTGCCTCGGAAAAATGAAGCATCCAGTTGACTCTAGTAAAGGGAAAGAAGTTCTTTCTGAATGATCAATTGAGTGTTTTAAATGTGGTGTGCATGGTCATTATGAAAACACATGTCCTACGAATATGTTTCGGGAATGGGGTCACCAAGATCGTACAAATATTCATTTACCAATACCTAATTCCATTCCTATTGAGGATGAAGAAACTGACAATGATCAATGAAAGGTATGGATTATTTCTTAACATATATTTTCCTATTATTGGAATCATAGGAAATGATTCATGATTTTGTTTGTAAGAAATAAGTATTTCATAATAAGGTGAAGAGGAATGGTTAATGGATCATGAAGAATGATTTAATGGGTAAGAAGTCAACATATAATGGATTCAAGAGTTATGGTAGATTTTAGGATGGTGAAATTCTTAAATGTATTAAGTCTATTTTGATGATGGGGTTACATTAGAAGAATTTTTATAATATATGTAACCTTGATGATTGATATATGAAAATTGAATAAAAGGAATAATTACCCTTTCTTTTGTGGATATAGTTATAAAGAACCATTTGGGTTTATATGATCCTTGAATTTGAGGCAATTACTGGTTAATACATATTGGGTTGCAAAATAAAGGTTCCTAGATAACCATTCTGGTTAAAATATGTTATAGTCATTTTTGAAGATTTTATCTCTTTTTGGGTAATGTTTTATTAATTATATAGTTTTGGATAAAGGAAAACACATAGACTGTGTGACAGCCCGTTGCGTCGGACAAAGCTGTGGGAATCGAACCCACAACCAAAGTGCAACAGGTATTTGTCGCCTACCACTGGACTATGTGAAGTCCCTGGTTAGTTTGACTGATTCTTTTTTGTTAGATGATTTTATGAATTATGAGTAAGTTGATTTTGGGTTATCTATGTTAATTATTAGCCTATCATGGAGGATATGTGATTAGGTTAATTACTTTTTAGATTGAGACTTTAAGAGTAACTGGTGTTATTTTGGAGAAAAATGTTAAAATTTATCTTATGAGGCTATGTGATTAAATCCTTCATAGATTTGGGTGTCAATATTTGTTTGGTTTAATGTGAATAATTTTATGGATAGATGTTTTTTGAATGGTCTTTGTTGAACTTTGGGTATTATTTGTCAAATTTTGGAGATTAATGATAGAGATTTTTTATATAAACGATTATTCTTTTTGGGTATTATATGATCTTGTACTAACCTTTTTGGATTTTTTTGGTTAAGGTCTAAAGACATGGGAATTATATAGTTCTATTTTGTGGATTAGGTGATTCTCTATAAGTTTGTTATAGTACTCTTAATGTAAACAAGTCTTCCTAAATATTCGTCTTTTGGAGAAAATATGAGTTTGTGTAAGAAATATAGTAAAATTTTAATGTCTACATGACATGTAAGTATGTTTCCTTATGATTTAGTTAAGCTCATAAATAAATTCCTCAATGAAAAGTAACTTAAAACTAAATTTTTTTCTGTTAACTTTTCCTACTGTGGAATCAAATACCGTTTAACCCATCACATGTTTGTGATTTTCTGGTGGTTAACTTTCTCCTAAACATGCTTTCAATCACTCACCCTTAGAACATGACACTCTATTTTTTTCATCCATATCCATGGTTTCCTACATGGAATCCAAGTATGGGTTAACTCGGGTGACCTTTTTACTTCTCTTTCTTTATTTTAAAGTGATAGTTTTACTGACTGTTGTTCCGATGTGGGACATTCAATGAAGTTTCCAAGCCCAATTTTGAAATTGTGAGGACACAATTAAAAAATGGGGGGAAGGATGTAACATCCTAGGTAAAAAAATAATATTACATTCTAAGGTTTATCAATATTTGTGAATAAAATTTTAATATTACTTTAAAGGGAATTCTATACTCGATGGTGTACCCAATACCAAACAACGAGTTTTTCGAAATCTTACGTTGCGCACTAATAATATGATAATATTATAATAGTTAACGCCCAGCCATTGTAATGGAGGGAATGATCATAAATAAATACAAAATTATTACATATGTTTGTTAAATATTTTTACATTTTTCCAATAAATGTTAGAGGCTTAAAATCCAAATGAATCCAATTTTAAGAATAAATACTCTAATATTTATAAAAGATTGTTTTACCACCTTTTGATGGTGAACCTTTTTAAAATATAAATTTTGAAACTTTTATAAGCTCTATTTTTTCAAAATAAACTTATTCTTTATGATTGGGATTTTGAAATTTACTTTGGTTAAATTTTGGGTATTTTCTGACAATGTTCATTTTTTTAATGAATAGTGAAAAATATTGCATTTTACATCAAAACTGCTTTTTCATATAATTTAAATATATGGATAGATTATCGTTTTAATTGGTTTTAAAGTTTAATTAGAATATATTTTTACAATTTAATTCAATGGTGGTCATTATAATTAATTTCAATTTGAAAATGCACATAAACAAGTGCCAACACTTTCCTAAATATTGCTTCCAAAAAACCCGGTATTTGTTTTGATAGCGGGAATTAAATATATGATTTATCAATTAAACTTATATTTTTTGAATTTTTTAAAATGGAAATCATTTCTGAATTTGAAATTTCAAATATATCCTAGGGTTAATTTTTGGTATTTTTCTGATAATGCTTTTTTTAATGAATAGTGAAAAATACAGTTTTTAATTCAAAACTGCCTTTTAATCCAATTTAATTATATATTTAGATTGTAATTTTAAATTTTTTTTAAAGTATAATTGAAATATGATTTTATCACTAAAAACAATTTTGTTCATTGGATGTAATTTCACCATTCAATTGGATGTAAAAATAAGTCAATCTTTTGATAAATTTTACTTTTTAAAAACCCATCTTTTGTTTTGACAACAGGATTTACATTTATATTAATTACAACAAATTTTGATTTTTTAATTTGATAAAATTGATTCAATATTTGGAATCATAAGGTTCAAATTATGTAATTAAGACTCTTTTGTTTTTGGACATTATTAATAGTAACGGCGGTAATTATATTTAATTATCGTGTTTAATTAGTTATCGGGTAATTAGGGGTAAGCAAATAATATCATAAAAATATAAAATGACCCCAAAATGTGTCCTAATGCTAATTTTGGTGTCATGGATGACCATAGGATTCCATTTTCCAACCTTGGGACCCCATGGAATCACTTTACTGTGATAGTGACCTTTTATCATATTTTTTTAAAGAAAGGAAAATGTAACCAAAGTATGTAACACCTAAGTAAAATAATTTTAATTTTGTATACATAAACGATATATTAGACTATAAATAGTAATTGGAAATCTCAAAATATTTTCTACATCATAGTATTTTTTTATTACTTTTAGACATTACATAAATTATTTTATTTATGACACCGTGATGATGCAGTGGTTACCTCATTAATGAACGATTTAAATAAAATGAAAAGATAATGTAAAATCTAAGACTTACACTTGGAAAATATATTGGATGATTATATTTCGAACCCTTATCACCTTATCCTGTAAATATATCAATGTGGAACCTTTAAAATCCAAATCTATTTTAAAAATAAAGTAACATTTCTTGACATTCCATGAGTGCCTCTCCTCTCCTCTTATAAAAGGCCCCCACCTCTACCACCTTACCCACACCTATCAATCCTTTGGCTCGGAAAAACACTACCCATTTCATCTCTTCACATACCTATCTTTATAATTGAAGCCTCACATTATGCATAATTCTCTTCAATAAACCTTTTTGGATCAAACCAAAGAGAGTTACCCGATTTAAAGGTAATGTCTTCTCGTATGTTGTTATGTTTTATTTTTCTTCTCCAACCCCGTAAACACTTTTTAATACTTTTTTCTGTACCAAAACAGTATATTAAATATACTAGGATGTTTTTATAAGAATGATTCGAGCTAAACTTACACATACATTCATCTAATGGTTAAATAACATACTGTTTCTGTGGATGGCGAATTACTGCCCCATGAAATGATGATTGTTCAATATTCTTTTACCACCATTAAAGGTGACCATTATGATGTCACTGTATTTTATATATGATATATATGGTATTAATGTTTTATATATGCTTCTGTATTTTATATTTAAAACATACCTTTATTCTTTTCATGTTGTGCAAATGCGATAATTTCATATGAGGAAGTGCGGACTACCGCCCCCTCAAGTGATGTGACTCGTTCATGAAATACATGGAATGCATAAAGAATGAAATTAATGAACTTACGTGGCCTATATAACATATATATTATACTGGAATTATAATATATATATATATCTTAATTATTTTTAATTCCATTAATATGACAAAGAAATGAATGTAGTGTTCATGCGTACGTACGGCCTACCGTCTCCATGAATGGTACATTTCATTTCATTTTATCTCCAAATGTTATGGAATAGTATAAAATGAATATGTACTGGATATATATGATATTGAAATCATTAATACTATTCTGGAGATGATGTACTTATAACTACATGGACGATTCTTTTCGAACAAGTTTATTTTTGACTCATGTACCAAACATCGACAAAAACATTTGATATGAACTCACATAATTAACTAATTATTATAACATTATAATATGTGATATGAATTGAATAATAAAATTTAATTGAGTTCCATAAGAAATTATAAATTGATAAATATTTAATTATTCAGGAATATAACGAAAAGTAAAAGACAACTCGGACTTAAGGTAAGGGATCATAACTCTCTCTTTATATTTAAGTACTCTTTTTATGTAAATTACTTTAAGCTCCTATTTATTATGTTGGGGGATGTTATTTTATATTCCAATTTATGTAAAGTTTATGTTAATATGATTATAGACCCTATTTTATCTCATAAATCCATTTTTGTAAGTTTTATGTGGCACTGTTAGGCTGCGGAATTATCATAAGGGGATTTTCATCTCACTTTTTATTCCCCTGAGAATCATGCTACATTGGACACTATTTCCTTTTGTGTGGTGTATGTACTGCCCATTATATTTCTATTTGTATAATATACTCTCATTTATGGGTAGTTACATCTTCATTTTATGATCCTTCTTTCATGGGGTGTACATTTCAAAAGTTTCCCAAATGGGTAAGGGAACCTTTCACACACCTCTTTTAAAAAAGACTTATTTTGTTATGTCTTTTAATTTACATTTTTTATGTTGGGATATGTTATTCTATATCCTTATTGATTTAAATTTTATGTCCATGTGATGAGATACAATTTTCTCTCTCATCAAATAATTTTATGAATTTTAATGTGATGTTGTTAGGCTGTCGAATTTTACCAAGGGAACTTTTTAACCCAATTACGATTTCTTTGGGTTCAACATGTAGTAATTGAATATGTAATCTATTGAATATGTTTGAATGACAATTTCTTGTTTTACACTTAATATCCACTTATATTGGGTGTATTAATATTTTTCACACATAATTCTGATATTGATTTATCCTTAATTTAAGGATACCTTCTTTATAATGGATTTCATCTCATTTTACATTTCTATTGAGTCTTCATTGTTGTAATGCACCAATTAAATATTATATGGTGTATATACTGTCATTTATAATATTATATCATGAAACCATTTATTCTCATGATATTATAAATTTCTAATTAAATGTTATTCCTCAATTATTGTATTCAAGTGTTTCTAATTTTGGTAAAACCCCATTAACTAAAATATCGCTTTAAATGTTTTAATGATTTGTTCTTATTAATATCCACGTTTTCAAAATGATTTTAAGGATTTATTTATATTGATATTAATGTTTTAAACTGATAAAATCTTCAAGGGGGTATGGGACACTTTGATTCAAAAATATCTTTATTAAATGTTTTAAATGGTTTTGAAAATGGTTTTCAGAATGGATTCATTATTTCAATATCTTAAAATAGTATATTGTTATTGAAATGTGGGAATGTTATCTTTACTTTATGTTTATGTTATGTGCTATGATTATGTTATGGTTTTGGGGCATTGTTTATGAAGACGAGTGGTTCCGTGATAAACTAAGGGTGGGTGAGCCCGATATAGCTCTCCAATGCATTGGGTAACGCGAAGGAGTTAAACGTTAAGGTTTCTCCAAAGTGATTTAGTGAATATACTATGATGGGTATTCCAAACTTAACCAGGAGGGTTACTCCCTATGTAAGAATGTTATGAAATACTCATGTTACGGTTATGCCTTATGATTTCCATTAAGTTATGCATAAATCTTATGATTTCATGAGGTATGTTAAATTGCTTATGTTTTATTTGTAAAGTATTATTTCATTGATTCTTATGTATACATGGACTGATGTTTTCTTTCTGTACTGTTATAACCCTTACTGAGATTTTTATGCTCAACCCATGTTTTGGAAATGTTCTCACAGGACATAAAGTTGAATAGGGTCAAGAATAGGATCAATGAAATGTCAGGCTGTCTAAAACAAGGAACTAGACATTACTCTTTTGTTCAAGAGTTTTTATTTTGTGAAAAAATTAAAACTGAGTAGATGGTTCTACTTTTTAATCTTTGAGATGTAATATTTATGTCCAAATTATCTAAAACTCTAAACCTTAAAATATCCTGAATGTAAATTATTCAATTTAATTCAAGATTAAGTAATGTTTTAAGGCCGGGTCCTTATACCAGTAGCTAATGTTGTTACTCAATAGAAACATGATATTTATCATGTGAGTAGCTAATAAGTTTGGTTAGAAAGTTAGATCTAGTGAAAGTGGGAGTTTTTAAATAGGTGGTGTGCTAGAACCAACATTGCAATGCTTTTGATTACCATATCGTGCATACAGATAACTATATATGATTTCATCTTACCATTATAGAGTGGACATTTATGTGCCCACTATTGAAACGGTAATTTACATAGATTAATTGTCGTGTCAAGAGGTTTTAGAAGATCCTAGTATATAATGTGAACCATGAGATGCTATGAAATTAGTTTTAAATATATGTTCTATGGTCTAGATACTTCTTAGTGATTGTATATAGTAGATGTTTGACTATCTGGTGCTGGGGGCTCTTAAACATTTAAACTTCTTCTCTTGAAGTTCGCACTTGGTGATCTATAGTAGTGAGATTATAAGTAATAATGCTCCAAAAGGAATACCACATGTTTCAGGTGTCATTGGATGTTCCTATCTACGATCATGTGTAATGGTCACCTGATAAGAGATCATTGCCAGTGTATGTCAATTGATCGATTAGTTTGATGATAGATAAAAACTATGATGTTGAAATCATGGTGTGGTAGTTTGTGTTTGGTGTGTTATTAATGGAATGAAATTGGTTTAATGGTAAAGAAAAGATTTGTTTCTTCTAGGTTTTGGAAGTAATATATCTCATGCCATGTTTATTTGGGTGGTAGTACCTTTATAAGACCATGTCGATGACAATCAAGGGTAAATACATCATATTAAATAAAAAGATAAAAACCCAGGTAAATGAAGATGAAATTAGTGCACATCCTGATTTATGAGATATTTAAAGAAAAATTAATTATATTACACAATATATGTTCGTAGGTTGGTTTTCACTACTATGAAAATCCTTATATGTTCAGGGGCCTTGATGGGTTGCTAGGTCCAACTCATGGTCTGTGAATACTATTAACTACTGTCAATATAAGGGCATAGAGGGTCACACACAATAGAATTTTAGAAAATCATCCCAATTCAAATGAAACAGAGTTTTCGACATGGTGGTCCCCACCACTGGTGTCCGGGATTTGTTTAAGGAGATATGATCACAAATGAAATAAATAAATTCATATTATTCTAGTTAAGAATAATGAGAATTTAATTTATTTATTAAATTTATTTAAATGTTTTAAGTAAATACATGAAAAATATTAATTGACGAATATTAGGTAAATATATTCTAGGTTAAATTAATATTTATGGGAATGACGAGTCGAGTTAATGACTCATTTTTTATCATGTAATATATTTATTATATAATATGAAAACGATAATAATATTTATGACTCAGATTAATATTCATAATATTTCATTTATAGTGTGTTAAATTATTCTAGGGTTGGGGTCCATTTTGGGTAATTTATTAAACAATATATATAGAAGAGGAGATCCTCCAACTAGGGACTATTAATGAGATTTCTCTGTCTCTTCCACTCTCCCATGATCTAGAGAGGGAATATCTATATCCAAGGAGCTCATATCTCTCTCTTTCTCTAGAATTTCATGAGAAGTGATGTGTTGATCATTAGAGAATCAAATTCATCGTCGGATCTCCGCACTAGCACCCAGAATTCATTGATCAGAACTCCCATATATTTCTTGAAGTGCATGTGGATAATATAGACAAATTCAACTTTGGATTCTTCGAGAAATGATCGCCGATAATGAGAAGGCATCATGTGTATATTTGGGTATATACTTGGTATTTTATGGTTTTCATTTTCTGCCTAAAACTCTTCACACATGATCATCGACTTAAACTGGGAAGTTGTTCTGCAACATCAACAGGATTACGCTAATCTCCCGAGATATCTTTTTAAAATTCCACAATTTGGGGCTTCTGCTTCCTGGCTGGTTCCTTCAAATACTAATATCGGTGGTCCGATGATCTAAAATTTCTCCTAGAAATTTGGATCTACTCTTTATGGAGAGATATTCTCATGGGATATTTCTATAATGGAGATTAGACAATATGATCCCTTAGTGTGTCCTAGTGAGAAATATTTTTAACATCTGCATCGAATATTTCCTGGAACTGAAATAATTTATTCTATGGACTGTCATATATCCCCTAATAAGATCCATGAGTAGCATGTTTATTTGTAATATCTCTCATGAATGATTATTTTGGGCCTAATTTCTTTCCCTAGGTAGATCTATGGTTGTTCATGAAAATTATGGACACGAATTTGAGTTTCTGTGTTGATTATCATCATCTGAGATAGAAAATGATCAAGAAGAATTACCTATTTCAATAAATTGATGATCTATTTGACCATTTTAATTTTTTGGATAGGTTTTCCATGATTTATTTTTGGGTTTTCATCCATCACATGAGGGTTCAAGAAGTTGATATTTTGAAGAAAAAAATATTATTTTAAAAAATGAAACAATGAGTTCATATTGAAGAATTTCTCTATGATTAATGAAGCACTATTTTCTTTGTAAGTATATTATTTATATTAATTTGGGAGAACAATCATTATTGTTATCTGTTGAAGTGTTAGCTTTGGATCTTTGAGTTTTACTTTCCAGCTCATGTCATCTTTGAGTATGGTACAGTTACAAATTCAAAATGGATTGATGCAGTTATTTATTTGAAGCCACCAAATATTGTGTTAGAGGTATGGATTTTATCATTTTTTCTGGTATTTATTGAGGTTCAAGGTAGATTCCCTTAGTAGGTAATATCATTATCACTGGGTGAAGGAGGTTTCATAGCAATTGAAATCATTTTAGCTGACCCCGTTGGAGTAGAGTATAGTATATTTTCTTAATTTGATGATATTAGTTCCATTAATCCATCATCATATGACAGATAACAAGTTGGAAGGTTTCATTAGTGATGTTATGTGTGACCAAATATCCTCAGGTGATTCACTAGCTAGATTTCTTGAAGGTGGGGAGCATGTCATCCAATTTTTATGGAAGGATTAATGTCCTGGTCACTTTTCATGAAGAGGTGTCAAGAGGGTTTTAAAAATCTTCCAGGTATATACATTTGAATGTAGGAAAGATACTCCAAGAACATTAGTGTATGTTTTTTTGGGCTGAAATTAGTTTTATATTTTTCAAAAAAAATTATTGATGTATCACCAATAGGAAGTTAAAGGATGAACGTCAGTCCCCGAAAGTGCTGACCTAAACTTTCGAGTTTTTTGAATGGTAGTGGAATGAAATATGAATTGATATATTGATAGTTATTCTACATTTAGTTTGGAAAAAAGATTCCATATGGGTAATTTTTTATTTAACTAAAAATTAAACACACTATCATCCCATTCGAGGATAGATCTTGGTTGAATGTTTGGAGAAGTTGTATGTATGGGTGATGGATTTGCTTTATTTGTAAGCATGATGTTCTTATTTTATAATGATGCTTTCTATATTTCACAGTTGTTGAAGGGTTATCAAGTGGATTTTGTTACCTAGTTATGGAAGAGTGAAATGTTCCACCCCTTAAGGGATCACCAATCTAAATAGACCATACATGTTTTGGAAAATTTTTTGTATGCTAATGCATTGGTTTTGAAAAAACCATGTAAGATTTTTATGAACAATAAGATTGTGAGTGGTTGAATTTATAATCTATTAGTCCTTGAATGTTTTATTTCCTATGAAAATTACTCCAAATCCAATATTATATTTATAAATTTTCATGAAAAAATATCACAAGTACAACCACATAAACACAATAAATTTCAAGGTTAAATAATCAACAATAGTATCTAGTCCTTGGAATGGTTTGGAAATAATAAAATACCAAAAAATATATTAGAAAACAATCCCTTTAAGGATATTATTACAAGAATGGATTATCCTTAAAGATGTATTCTACTTTTATCAAAACAGTAGTGCATGTTATTTTCACAGAGATAAAAGATATTACGATTATTTCATAAAAATATTATATACCTTCGCCAATAGGTTCATAAATTTATTACTCTTATTTTTTAAAAAAATTAATTTTTTATTTTCTTCAAAAAAACATATTCTTTAATTTCTTATATGAAACTATGTAAGATCTTCCCCCATAGATTCACCATTCGTACAAGTTATCAATCTGATTTCCTATCCTATAAGGTTGTCTAAAAATTCAATTTAGAAATTAAGTATGTTGTCTTCAAATAATCAAAAAGAATTCATTACAACACTTTTTTACATATGATTTCGACTTATTGAAAAGTGTTTTTGATGACTAAAAACATTTTATGTTCACTGATCAAAAAATTTTGACTGGTGTAAACTTATTCATTGACCTCAACCATGCTATTACATGGTTAAAAACTTCTTGGTAAAAAATGGTTCTCATAAATTCATCTAGTAAGATCACCCAATGAGTTCAACTAGAACCATTTCTATATGTATTTTTCATTTTTACACATGAAAAATAAAAACACAATTAATTTTAATCTCAAACATTATATAGAAATATTTTAGGGAGTATATGTAGTAAAAAAATTTAGTTTCTTGCTAAAAAAACTTGAAATTCAAAAAACCCACTCAAAAAAACCATTGAAAGCATCTCAAAAATTCTGCAACCTTATTGAACGAATATGAGTAACTTCAATGACACCACCCTTCTTGAAATATAATTATAACTAGGTGAGTATCATGATTTTACTTTGTAATATTTGGAACATTAAAATCCTCAATTTTCATTATTGAATTTTATATTGTTAAAAATAAAGTCATAAATATCTTTTCATCCATAGTTTTTACTAAACAATGATTGTCTATCCATTTATAAACCTTTGCAACAAATTTTCCATCCATATAATCTTCATCATATTATTCATTAATAAACATGGTGGGAGAAAATATAAAAAACATCTCATGATCTTGAACACAATCTTCATACTACCTCGACATACGAACATCTTAAAATTCAAAGAAAATAATTTATTTCACTCTATAAATTATACCACAATTTTTCCTAATAGAACATCATGCCAAATATTTAGTCAAATGAGAAAATCTACATGATTATCTAATTTAATACTTCTTAGAAAAATCTACGAAATAATCATTCATTTTTTTCATACACCATCATCTAAAACATGATCCTTATACAAACATGTTTTTATGATCATATTGTAACAATAAAAAATTTACAACTTCATAAATGTTTGAATGATGAATTTTTTTATGAATTTTTTTGATGGACTTTGTCAATAGACATTGTAAAATTCGAATATTTAACAACTAAAAATGTATTACAATTAATTTCATATATTGAGACATCATCTGAGTTGGATTTCATCAAATTCCAATTGTCAAAGAGCTTCACTATCGACATATTTTCTTATAAATATTTTTAACGTAAATGTTATAGAATTTAAAATCCTTCTTCTATTCTATAAAACATAAAATATATATATAAATTATTATATATACTAAAATGAACATTCATACAAAATTTTAGTAACCTTTTCACATAACTATTTAATTTTATAATGTTTTCTCATAAAACAATTTTCAGATGTTTTCTTTCCCGTGAACATCATAAAATAACATAAAATAAATTTTTGTGAACCTAAAATAATTTATCACCCTTTCTTATAAATTCTTAGATAATTAGATCGTTATAACTCATGATATTGGAAACATTCATAATATAAAAATGATAAATATTTTTTTATTAAACATCCCATATTTTGGAACTTTTGAAACATTAGAAGATAAACATTCAGTACAAAACAACATCCAATATCTTCTGTTAAAAAATGTTAATTTGATAGAACTACGTTAGGAAACCTTCATCTAATTCTCTTAATAAAATTACTTCTATTTTCAATTATAGATGTTAAAAATATACACTCTAATGTTATTTTTCATAAGGAAAAATATGAAAACCATTTCCATAAATCCACCCTTTTAAAAAACAAGTCATCCAAACTTCTTCAAAAAACATCCAGTAACCTCAAAAATACATTCAGCCAACTTATTCCCATCAATATCCCCTTTTGTATTTATTATGAACCAAAATTATCAAATCACTAAATCATTAAAAATCATGCTACGAGATACTTATCTAAAAATTTTAAGCCTACCTGATTGAAATGACATATGAATCAAGAATCATTGAAAAAAATTGTACCGTCTATAGATAAAGACTTATGAAACTTCTTCTTATGTACTTCCTCAAACCATTAGCCTTCACAACATTTTCAATTTTTTCCTACAAAAATAATATTTCATTCATCCACTTCATAAAAATATTTAAACTATAAAAACATGATGAAATCATAGAATTCCACTTTTAAAATCAACCCTAAAAAGATTAACTCCATAAAAGGTTAAGAACATACCAGTGGATATATTTATGTTACATAATTATTATACTCATTTAAAACAGTATCCCAAGTCATGATTGGATGGGGGACATAATCACATACATTTTACACGATGAAAGTGAAGTTCTACACCTATGCACAACTTCATCTAATAAAATGTTTCCTTTATAATAAGGTTTTGAATATATCATCAACATGTTCAATTATAGAAACATACTACATCTTTATTTCATTCATATAGAAAATCTCTTTGATGAATTAATGTTTGATAACAATATTATTTGAATGAGAATGTTGCCCTAGTTTTTTTGTTATATTTATATCACTTTTATTATCCAAACCATTGAGAATGGGTGAATTCACATTGTCCAATAAATATTCCAACTAAGACTTCATCCGCATAATTTGTGTCATAACATGATTTGAAGCAAGAAACATAGCTTTAGTCATACTAAGAGATAAAAGATTTTACTTGTTTATAGGATAATTCCAATAACTTTACCAATTAAATCAACCCAATTTTGATCTTTAATTATAAACACTTCCTTCCCAATCAATATAATTATAACAGAAAAACCAATCTTTGTCATGATATTATATTTTACATGAAAACTGATAGTGCCTTTGACAAGTTAGATAATTATTTTTTCATTTGAATAGATTATATTATCGGGGATCACATTTAAATATTTCATAAAAAGTAAAAACATACAAAATATCTATGCTTAAATTTAATAAATATAACAAACATCCAAAAAATTTTCTAAAGTCCCTAGGACCAAAATCCTTAACTTAACCATATTTTTGAAACTTTGTTACCACTAAAATTATTATCGAAACTAGTTTGAATAGTCCATACCAAAATATATTAGTGGAATATTAGCATGATTATCATGGTATATGAAAATATATTTCTTATTTTTTGATATTATTAAGATAAAAATTTATTTCATTTATCAAAGAACAGATATTTCAAATAAATTATTCATCTAACTAGAAAATTATTCACATGTTTATTCATCATTCCCATAAATGATAATATCATCTATATAAATAATAACAATGATAATAACCTATTAATTTTAATTTATGTAGATTTTACTATCAATATTTCCTTAGAAATGATTAAAATCCTCAATAAAGTATTTGATTTGGAATATAAAGCATTGTGATCATTCTTAAACCCTTTGCAAATACATCTTTGATGACTGTGTGTGTTCTCATTCTTGTGGCTCTGTTTCAGATACTGATTCATCTTGACGCTGGCATGTTTAGGTGTGCTGGGGTTTCACTTGGTCCATGAGGTACTCGGATTTTGCGAGTTTTGATTCCTGAGGCCTAGGGTTGGCGATGGCCTCGAATATGGAGGGTGATAGCGCTATAGTGGACTGGCGAAGGGTTTTTAGTGTAGGATCTGGGTCTGGCATTGGCTGGCGTGGAGTTGTGTAGGGTGAGGTGTTCCAACCCTATTCGGTGGGAATGGCATCAGCCCTATAGTGATGTGAAGTAGAAGGGGGATTTATGGCACCTGGAGGCCCTATGATCCTTTTAGCAGGTTCTATCTTAGTGCTTTATTCATTTTTTTCTATAATGATTTTTGTGAATCTGTGGAAGTGTGGTGGCTGGATACTTGCCTTTGTTCTACATGTTTTCTATTCCGTTTTCTATGGTTGCTTGTGTTGGACTCTTGTGAGGGTGCGTTTGCAGTCCAGTTTTGAACAGAACCATGCCCAGAGTGGCATTTCTGGTTTAGGGTGGCCCAGAATCCTTTATCGGTGACATCCTTTGGTGTGGTGTTGGGACATCTTGTCCTAGGTGATGAAGGCCTGGCTTTGTGTTTTTGGATTGTCTTCTGGTTCCTCCAGATGCTACAGTGGTAGTTGGGAGTCATGAAGACTGCGGAAGGGCTTGTTTGGTGCGTCTTGGTGGAGGATGACTCGTGGAATACAATTTTTTGTCATCGTATTCTATTCTTGGTTTGGATAATTTCACGTAGTCTCAGTTTTATCCAGAAGGTGGAAAGTTAGTGCAGCTAGACATGACCACTTGGATAGGTCCTAGAGGAGGTTCCAGAGCTGGCGGTTCATCTTTTTAGAGCTTTACATATTTAGTTTTTTGAGAGGGTATTTAATCATCCATCATATTGGGCCTATTCTTTGTGACATGAAACATGATTTCTTAATATCCTTGTAATGGTGAGGAGAAACATCATGATCAATTGCAGGGGAGGGTAAGCTCCTTGTCACCAGTCTAGCTTTACACTTTTTTCCCTTCGGGTGTGATTTTTCTTAATTCTATGGAGTCAGTTTGGGTTCCCCCATTATTCCATTAAATGGGGGAATTATCCAAAAAAAATTGAAGGACTTCCGGCCATTGGATGGATGGATGATTTCAAAATTCATCAACATATTTTGGATCAACAAGTGAATATAAAGAATTACATTCCACAAGCATTGAAGATATTCTAGATTAAACTTTTTCTTATTAATCTCTAATGATTCTATAAACTTACAAGAATTTCCTCATACTATTATAAGATGTATAAAGCTATTCCTCATCACTTTATATTGTTTATTTAGAACCATTTTCTTACGAAACATAACCATCGAAATGATCATTAATAATTTTTCTTGTTGATAAAACACAAAAACCTCATTTACCCTATCTTCAACATCTACATATAGTTGTAAAATATTCTTATAATATTTTTTAATAAGTTTAACCTCTAAATAATAAAATAGATTTACTATTTATTCAGTGAAAAATCTATATACTCTACTATTAGATGCTCCCTTAATAATGAATCCATCAACACCACTCATATCATATATCACATGATTTCCACCCTTGTTTTTTATAGTTCAAGTAATGATAAACAAAATCATTTACATTAATCATAGAGTTTCATTTTAAAGAATTTCATAAGAAGTGATATTGTAGTTTCACTTATAGAAACATCAATTTTGAATAGAGAGTAATTCAATGATAGACTTCCTCCAGAAATAATGATAGGTATCATGTTTGATAATTTGTTTTTACAATATCTCCCCCAAACATATTTTTATTCATTAAAAAACACTGTTATATAGTGGGGTTTACATTGCACTAAAATCATGAATAATTGCATGTTTCTCAATAAAATCTATAATGTATTAATTTTAAAAACCCCACCATTAGCTGTTTGAATATTCTTCATATAATATGACATTTATTTTTCTACTCTCAACATGAAACTCAAAAATATTTTAGAGGCTATGATTTATATTTAAAAATTTAATACATGAAATGAGAGTAAAATCATCAATAAAAGAAATAAACTAATCATCTATACATATTTATTTTTTACTTATTGGACCACAGATATCCAAGTGAATCATCTCTAATGGATGAGTTTTATTTATTATATCTTTATTAGGAATTTTGTATGTTATCTTCCCATTTTGAAAATGGAACATCACCAATATATTCTTATTATATTATTACGAATATCATAGAGCCTATCACTCATTGTTACCTTTCTCATATTCCTCTGACATATGAGCCCCAACCTCTTATTCTATAGCTTATTTTCTTCCATCATGTTTATATATTATGGAATTTATATACAACCCACTTGAAAAAACATTACTTTGGGTATTTGGAAATTCATTAAAAAATTTCCCATATTTAAATAATTGTATGAAAAAATCATCAGTACCAAAAACAATTATTACTATCTTCGCAATGTTGTGAAACATTTATCAAAATATGTTTCACACCTTAAATAATAAGGCTCTCTTGGATTTCAACTTCACAACCATAAAAATATTAGATTCAACACATTTGATTCTAAGTGACTCTTTATTCCAAAAAGGCCTACAATTTTTTTTTAAATCATTAACATTTTTCAATATATTTAAATATAATATTACATATAAATAAAACTCATTATCTAAAATCTAGGGTTGTTATCATTTTTTAGATTAGAGAGAAGTTTCAATAAGAATATAATTTTCTTTGAATTTTTCTTTCTTCACATCAGTCTTATATGATTTTATAATAAAACTTTATTGTACCGGTCAGATCAGAAGACATCGTTTTGTAAGACATAAAGGGTTTTCAAATGTTCTAAAAATATTTTCAAATTGTTGGAATATATTTTCAATTATTATAACAACTTTTTCAGTTTGTCTCTTTTGAGTGGATTGACAACCCCTTAATCATTTTCCCCTAGGAGATTAACTTTCTTCAAATTGTTATTCTCCCTTTTAAGTCTTATAATATGTTAAATTCATACATTTGACTCTCTTTTCAGCAAAAATTTCATCGAAGTATGTTTTTCTTGATAACTAATACCTTAATTAATAAAGAACTCTTCATCAGTATCTTTTTTAATAAAGTACTTTTAGATGCATTATCACTGATGTTTTTATCTTCTTCGTCACTATTTTAATTGTTCTCATATTCATAAAAAGCATTCTCCATTGTAATTTATAGAACCCTTTGTCCTTTCCCCTGAAATAGGTTTTTTAATTTTCTATATTATAATTAAGGATCATCTAGACTTTATGTCATCTCAATTAATTACTTCATCTTCTTTTATTTTAGGGATATTTTAGAAAAGTTCCCAATAACATCAAAACAAAATCATTTCTATGAAATATTCCTTTCATACTTTCTCATACCCATTTTTATATTTTTAGGAAACAAAGAGATAAATTCATCAATTTTTTTTATAAGATCATCTTCGGTGTTGGATTCACCTATTTATCTATATTCACAAATATTCTTAGAGTTTCCATTTTTAGAGTCATCAATTGAGGTTTCCCGGTCTATATTTTATCTACTCTTAATAAGTATCTATCTTATAATTTTTTATGTGATAGGAGTGCTATGTAAATAATACAGAGATAGAATTTTAGGATCTCAGTATTTCAATAACGAAACATTGGCATCAAAATTTTCTTAAAGTATTCGTTTGATCTCTTAGAAAACTATTGAATCTGCAATATTCACCCATTGTAAAAAAATGATACTTACAATATCATTTACTCTTGTAAATAAGTTACCAAAATATTCATAATCACCCATATTAATATGTTCATATTAAAACACCATATTTGATACATCGATTTTCCCAATTTCATATTTCCTTTATATATTTTATTTAACTTTTTCCAAATGAATTTGGTAGTTCCAATACCTTTATCTATTAGAAATGAATTTTAAAGAGTGGGGATAGTGTAACATTTCTGGCTTCCCCATAATTCTCCAAATTTTTCATATCAAAATATATAAAGGGATTATTTTCAATATGGGGTGGGAAACCATCTATTTTATCTTTAAGAAAATCATAACAAAGATTCATATGATATAATAATGTTCTACCTTTAAAAATATCATAGTTATTTCCATTTAAAACTGAAATACCCTTACTATTAATAGATATCTGATCATCCAAAGTCACATTCATTTTTTAAAAAACATCATCAAATATTCAATGTGGGAATCCTTCTATCTGATTATAATTTAAAGGACCAAGTATGATCTTTTTTATCACTCATGGTGGGGGGGGGGGAGGGGTTGTGAATCAATAGTGTATTTTTACTTTTATGTTTTCTTTATTATGAAACATACCTCATTTTCTATAAATAATCTCTATTTGTTTTGAGAATAAAGTCATAAGATTAAGTAATAGAACACAATAATTTATATGGTTCACCACTCAAAAAGTGTATGTATTCCTTGTAATATTTTGAAAATAATAAAATTAAACAAAATCCTCTATAAAAAAATCCATGTTATGTCATATCATCAAGCATGGAATATCCTTACCCATTAATTTTATTTTTATCAAAATAAGAGTCCATGGGAATTTCACATAGGTAAGATATGTGACAAGGAATTCATAAATACTTTAGATACCTTCACCAAAAGGATTATAATGTTGTCACTATTATTCCTGTAAAAAAAATATTTTCCTATAGAAACATATATTCTTCACTTTATTACTATGTTGTAGGTTAGAGTATCAGCTAAATTTTCACTATTTATAGAAATGGTATGTTTGATTCATCCATTTGATAATCCTAGCTATAATTTCCACTTGGAAAATATATCTGGTTCCTTATGATAATTGATGTAGCTTTCATACACCAAATTGTACATTTTATTCCA
This sequence comes from Viscum album, assembly GCA_963277665.1. Taxonomy (NCBI): domain Eukaryota; kingdom Viridiplantae; phylum Streptophyta; class Magnoliopsida; order Santalales; family Viscaceae; genus Viscum; species Viscum album. The sequence goes on along the minus strand of OY728128.1, from coordinate 784,660,560 downwards.
CCTAATAGAAAAATATGTTAGGTGACTGATTTTTTTTCCATTCACTGATAAAAAAACCTCAAATCAATATCAAATTATTTCTAACATCAACCAGGATATTCCTAAGTTCGAAACATCCATGACAAAACTTCCATTTATAACTTTATCTAGTAAGATTGTAAAGTGAGTTCACCTAGAATTATTTATAAACCACTTATATTTTTCACACATCATCACTATAAAACACATACATTGTACATTTTCCATTTATATACAAACATTTTAGGGATCAAAGGTGGTGAAAAATTTTATTTTCTAACACAGAAGAAAACTATAAACTAAAAAACCCCACTCAAATAAACCATTAAAACGTTGAAAATATTTCTTTATCCTTCAAGAATTAATATGAGAAAATTTATTGAATTTAAATTTTTATATTTTATTAAAACATAGTGAGTATCATGTTTTCCCACAATGATATTTGAACATTAAATTTCATACTCAGAATCATCACAATTAAAATATTTAGAAAAAAAATCGTAAAAAACTTTTGAACAACCAAGAATATTAACCATTTAATTTTTGTCTCTTAGGTAACATTTATAATAAATGTTATATCTAGAGAATATTTTTTCAAATCTTCATTTAAAAACCTGGTATGAACAAATTAAAAAAAATCTCAAACTCTCCATCCAAATGAATCTGATAGCCTCTTCATCCAAACTTATTAACCTTTATTTTTTTATTTCACTCTAAAAATTACACAACATGTTTTTCTAGAAGAAATGTATACTAAATATTCAGTATTATGAGAAACTAAATCCACTTGTTTCTATGTATAATTCATAGGATCTTCTCTTAAAACATTTTCCATTGTTTTAATACACAAACTTCTATACCATGATATATTATATTAAAATGTATGTCTAATAATCGTGTAACAATAACATCTTCAAAACATAATAAATTTTTTTCAAATGAATATTTTAGAATATTTTTTTCTTATTCAATTCATCTAAATAAATATTATGATTGGATTCATTAGTATCTAAATAAAATTCCATCTGATGGATTTAGATTGATGAGCCTTCATATGAGTTGGACTTCATCTATTGTCAATCTTCAGTAACTTTACTATAATTAATTTTTCATATATTATTTGTAGAAAAATAATTTAATAGAATTTTATATCCTTCATATTTATCTAAACACCATAAAATATTTAACATAAGTTATGTAACCATGAATAAAAATTCACATAAATTTCTTTACATCACTTTTTTATCACGTAAATAGTCTAAAAATATTCCTCAAGAAAAACATTGTCGTATTTTTCATTTATGATAAATTTCAAAAAACTCTGTAAAATGAAACAATGTAAACCCAAACTAATTTCTCACCCATTATTTTAAATTATCAGATAACGAGGTCTTTATAACTACTTATTTTTAAAACATTCTGAATAGGATATAACTGATTTATTTTCCTTATAAAGAATTATGTCAAGTTGAACATTCAAAGAATAGATAATAATAATTCAGCATAGAACATTATACGATATCCCCATATAAAAAATTTCCATCCAATGGACTACAGATAGGAAACATTTATAGGATCCTCTCCATTCTATGCCATATTTTTACAATTTCCATATTTTGAAAACATTAAAATATGATGTTTTTTTCTATGATAAGAAAAGAAAAAAGTTTCCATATAGCCTCCTATTTCAAAAATAAGTGAACCAACATTTCCTAAAAAATTATATAAAAACCATAAAACCTTCTTTATAAAACGTTTTCCTATAAGTTTTTTTGAGACGAAGTAGTGAATATCACATTCCATTTGTTAGGGATTCCTATAATAGTAGATATTACTCCACAATCGGTATGAAACCATTTGAGGAACCAAATAAGAGACCTACATGATACCCTTGTTCTAGAATGGGGTTTTAAGGACATCAAATTTTAGGACAGATATGTTTCATGCACAATTGGGTATAGGTTTTTCTAATCCATCAGTGTTTGAGGAAAACATAGAGATGGAAAAAATAATAAAAAGTAAAACTTCATTTAAAATTGGAGTTTTATAATGGATACCATGTATACTTGAGAGTCTCCCCATGATTTTGATTATCGAGTTTTGGCTGGGGAGTGAACTTTTCCCTAATGATCTTCAGGATATATGAGTTTATGCATGGGGTTACTAAGGTTTCTTCTTCCTAGTCCTTTCCATATTGTGATGTCGATTGAGATATATTTTCCATGTGTGCTAGATGAGTAGATACATGCTTAATCCATAGTCAATTATCTTTTATGGTGATCTATACATTGTGGATAGAGTCACCTACCAAGAGTATTTAGTGGAAATCGAGGACATATAATAGTATATCCTATGTGGATATACCATTCTCTTAATTCAAGTGCTTTGTTATCATTGGAGCATGAAGAAGAGATCATTAGAGAATGGTAGTCATATACGAGCACAATACCCACACCTTTTTTAGTATATTGTGATTTCTAAGTTGAAAATAATTGATAGAGGGGAGAATGTAATGAATTGTATTTCAATGGTTTAGTGATTTGAATATTTATATTTATATCATTGGGGGTTTTGTCAGATTTGATACTTTTTCGGGTATCTCAAGACCCTAAAATTATTATATTTAAAATATTAATATATATTAAAGTTTAAAAACTATTATTTTTGAGATAAATGGTTTTTATGTTGGTCGAGGCATAACATGGGAAATCCATGACAATGGTTAGTTCTATATCATGGGGTTTACACTAGGCATGACATGAAGTTAGTATTCTTCTACAATTTTGTTAAATTTTACCATTGGCGGTTGTGCTAGGTAAATTAAATAATATATTAATTTAAATTATTTAATGTATAAATATAAATCCTTATATATATGTGAATACCGGAACCACTGGGTCCCACCTAGATGGAGGAAGGCTAAGTGTGACAACCCCAATACCACCTCAAATTTCTTAGGGGATGGATACATGTACTAAGAAGACATAACAAAAAATTCACACCTTTTCATAAAGTATCTGTAGACACACAGACAACCATCTCCATGAAAAATTGTAGAGGAATAATAAAAGAAAACAACATCTAATAAATAATAATTCATGAACTGACCTCAATGGAATAAATCATAGTAAAATAATATAATGATAATATGTGAAGGTAAAAAAGAAATTACCAACCATAATTGAAGTCCGAACCTAATAGAAACTTTAATAAAGGACAACTGATGCGAGCCTGGCTCATGTTCACTATGTTTTTTCACCAATGGTGGTCAATGAACCCAAGTATAACTATGATTTTATGACTCACTATCAATCTATGTAACATTTTCAAATGAAATGGCACCTATATGAGTGACCTTGTAAGAGTGAGTATATACATACCCAATAAAATACTGTAAAAACAATAAAAGGGGGAAATAGAAAGGAAAAACATAGGTCAACATAATTATAGTAAGAGCGAAATGAAAACCCAAGATATATGATAATAAGAAAAACTAGAGGAGAGTGGAAGTGGATATCCATCTCCACAACCCAACCAAGGACAATGATTCTATCTCTAAATCTAGAGTTATTTCTTCGATTCAGAGCATCTCATATTTCAATCAAAGAAACCCATGTGGGGAACCCACAAATTTCAACTACTCCATAGGGGGGGGGGCTTTGATAGACCTATTCCCTAGTGAAATAGTGGGTTCTAGTATGTAGATAGAGGACCCATGATTTGGTATAAGGGGGGGGGGTACCATTCAGTGCATTAAGCACCCACACCTAGTTGTGATAGGGGGGGGGTGTCACATAGTGGATAGAGGACTTGCACCTAGGTGGGAAAAGGGGGTTCCACTCAATGGATAGAGGACACTCACCCTAGTGTGACTATGGGGTGACACCCAATCTATGCAAAAACCAAAGGGGAACCTACACTATGGTGCGAGATGTTGGTTTCTAAAACTAGCATCTATATTATAATACTTTTGATCATTTTTATGTATCGATAATTTCCTGAAGAAGAGTCAAATTCACAAAACCTCACATCATTTCAAAAAATATACTATAAATCACCCTTTATGTTCTATGGAAGAAACCACTCAATATAGGCTACTTGTTGGCCAACATCAGTGTTTCTAAGAAGACTGTCAATTGGGCATGTTCTCCCATGGACATAGCCAGTGAATCCATGTCACAATTCATAGTGTGGATGTCTACTGAGGGTCCAAAGTGTATATAAATTGAACATGACTCGAACGACCATACATAGACACATAGTGTGTCTCCATGGTGATATGGCATGTCTGAACACCTGGGGTCCTAATGATTTTATAATTTATATGAATATTTGCTATGTAGATTGGTTCATATGGTGTGTGGTGTTGGCAACATGATGTGTAATCCTGAACACTTCCTAAATCACTAAACTCCAATGAAATAAATGTACATAGTGTGTTCTCATCAAGACTACATGGTGTGTATCTGAGAATCTTTCAAAAACTATTCATCTTCACCTGAATCCCATATTCTCTATATCCCTTAAAAATCATTGCGTTTGACCAACCAAAATAGTGTGGGGCCATCCCTAAAAATCGTTATATAGCCTCTGATGGTAGGAAATAAGAAATATGATCTGTCATGTGAATCTTTAGTGCCTCCCATCACCTCACATAGCCTCCCATTACCTCTTAAAATCCCAAATCCATGGAGCTCTCAACCACATCCAACATTGTACCTTGATCAATCCTCATATCTTCAATCCATATTTCATTATCAAAACCTCCCTGAATCATGGGGTTTGATAACGCTTGATGGTACCTTGAAAATGCCTTTTCATGACACCATGGCCCAAAACTATTGAATTAGATGAATGATGAGTGAAAATAATAAGAATGTGGTAAATGAATCATTAGTTGATGCAATAAATAACAAAAATAAATATATAGGAATGAAAGGGAGAATCATGGTATAAAAAATAAATTGGATTCAACTGTTCAAATTCATAGATGGGCTCATGCAAAGGGAGGGTATTCATAGATCAATAAAAATCAGTTATAAATATCCATTATTTACATTTAAATGGGAGGAAACTGAAAATAATTAGGTGTACCTCAATTATTGATCAATACTTGCTGAACGGTACATCTACTAGTGAAGGAGTAGAAGATAAACTACATTCAATTCATCCTTCGTGATTCGCCTCGATCTGATAATTGTAGTTATTTGATCCCAATCTATAAATGTGTAATTCTCTCAAATAATTCTCTATGGGTTGTGCAACTGACCTTATATAAAATTCATAACAATATATTCAAATATTATTAGTTTTTTTATATCCTTTAGTCAGAATAAATACAATTCTTTATTTATTTTATTAAATGAACCAGCCAATGGTCACCACTCACATAAAATTTGATGGTAACCAACCTTATGTCATGATAATAAAAATCGCCACATTCCTGAATCATCCATGTTCACAGATTTCCCATCTGAGGTTCCAAAAAATCGTAAAACCATTTAAAGAAAAACAATGCATGCACTTGTTTTCGAATATATTAATATTTTTAATATATTAATTATGGATTCCCATGACACAGAAACACCACGTTGAATTTGAGGAATAATCCAGATATATAAAAATAAATATCTAAAAAAATAATTTATAAAATCTAGAGTCTTTATATTCTACCATTCTTGAATGATTTTCTCCCCAAAAAGAAAAATCTATAAAAAAGTTGGGGCCATTGAGTCCCCATCCAAATATCATACTCTAAGGATCTCTCATTCACAATCCCATGCTTCCAAATCACAAGAACCAAGGGAATGATCTATCTATGAAGGATTATCTCTTAAAAATCCTTAATTTATACTAGGTACTCCATAAAGGTCTCTACATCCTCAATATCCATCTCTCCCCAGCTAATAACGTGTGTGTGGTTGTGCATGTAACTCTTTAGATACAACACATGGATGATTTCATGCTCTTGATAGTACTATGGGAGCAAGTAAAAGTGATATTAAACCCCTACATCCATCCATTAGACCATAACTAACCAAATGAACCTTTGTTAAATATTTCCTCTTTCGAAAAAACTCTGAAATTATCATCGTGTATAGAATCTCCGAAAAATATGGTCTCCCTACATGAACTCCAGAGGACTATGATTTCGATCGATTTAGTTTTTCTCTACTATGGTTTATCCTCAAATGCACACATATCACATACACTTTATCTATTTTTTCCTATCCCATCCTAAGATCAATAAAAATTGCATCTTCAATCTCAGTCCAACACTAGAGTGGCCTGTAGGGTCTCCCATACACATCCTCAAAATGTAATATTATCATAATAGAGTGATAAATATTATTATAAGAAAACTACAATAATTTCATGTGATACTCCTAGATATATCTGATATATAACAAACATTTCTTCAACATATTCTCCAATTCATTGATTTTATACTCATTTTTCCATCTATTTGGCGGTGAAATACCCAAATCATCTAAAACTAGGTCCCAAAGAGAACCTACAATCCTCTCTACTATTTTGTGGTAATTCGATCATCACATTTGGAGAAAATATTCAATGGTACCCCATGAAACTAGAACATATCCTTTATATAAAACATCCCTAATCTCTTTACTGATCTATTCTCCCTAATGGCTAGGAAGGATACCGAATTAGTAAGTAAATAAAAAAATCATCTAGAAGGAATAATGGAATCTTATATTCCAAATAATCCCTAAAAAAATTATATGGATATTCCATCACATTTCCACTCCATGATATTAATAGGGTCAAACCTACTGAAAACTAATGTTCATCCACTACTTGGTGACATGTGAGACATCGAGAGATGAGCTTGGAAATTATATACCTCATAACATGACACCGAAACATAAATTAGAATTCCTTATCAATATTATTGACACCAGGATGTATAGTCAAGGGAGGAATGAAAAACACCCTCATTAAATAATCCTGAAACATGGCTAAAACCACCATCCATCCCTAGAAAAGTATAACATGCTACCCTCCTTCAGAAAAAATATCTACTACCACTCCTAAGTGTATCTAGTAATGTCGAAACTCAAATTCAATGTATCCCAAATAATCCTCTGTGACAAGATGAAGAAGAATAGGAGTCACCGTAATTTACTGATGAAAAACTATATCCCACTTATCCACTACGGTTAGCAGATACATTTCCAACTACTCAGAAGCCTCCTCCACCAAGATAGAATGGTACTTCCTATTAAGGGTATTTATCACCAAGTTTCCCATACCAGGAGTATAAAATATCTTGAAATCATTTTCTTGTAGGAAATACAAAAAAATATTTTTTCCCATGTTATAATCACTTGTTGTAAATATGTACAAGATAATTTTGTTATCTAAGTAAACAAAAATACACTCGCAGAGAAGATAGTGCCTCAATATCATCAGAGCAATGAGTACCACTACCAACTCTAGGATTTGATTCATGTAGTCCTTCTCATGGGTTGTCAACTACCTTGAACCATATATTATTTTTTGAAACCTCTACATAAACACATAATGAATCCTAGCTCTATAGGCATCTGAAAACACCAAAAAAAAATTCACTCCTCCAATAGTATCAACATAGGTGCACTTGTAATCTCCTTCATGTATATTTAAAAATACTTGATCTAGGTAATTGGCTTCCCTTTCTTTTTTATGTTAGTAAAAGGGTATACAATACTAGGGATTCCTATCACAAACATCTAATAGTACCCCATAAATCCATGAAAACTTGTCACATTTGACACACTCTTGGGCGGATCCCAATAAATCACCATATCAATCATCTAAATGAATACATATAAACCATTATCAGAGATGTATTTCTCAAAAATGTGAAACTTGTGGATCTAAAACATTCACATTGTGATCATTACATAGATATGGTGCACTTAAATTATTTTTGGGAGCATCCATATATTATCTTCATGCTCCTCCTCTAATTTGGAGTAAATGAGTATTTAATCATTAAATACCACCATAAATTGGTCTAAGTATGTACGGAAGATCTATTTAATAAGATCTATAAATATGTTGGGGGAATTAATCACACCAAATTTCATCACCAAAAACTCATAGTGTCTATAACTACATCATAATTCCATCTTTAAAATATCATACCCATAAACCCTCAACTAGTGGTAGTCAAACCTAAGATTTATCTTCAAGAACCAACTAACACCTCTCAACTAGTTTATGAGATCACATATTCTTAGAATGGGTTATTTATGATTTATTTTTACCTAAATTAGGAGAAAATAATCGATTAAATTTTCCGAGATCCCAAATGCTTTTTTCACAACAAAAACTATAGATTCCCATTGGGACACACTCGGTCTAATGAAACCCTTATCTCGATGGTCCTCCAACTACACCCTCAGCTCCCAAAGATAGATATCGTCCATCTAATGTATTGTAGAAGATATTAGTGTTCTCTTGGGGATAAAGGTTGATCTACAAGCCATCTCCAAACTCAGAGATAGTCCAAAAATATCCTTGTGGAAGATGTCTATATAATCCTCTTCTACTGAAAGTAGATAGGTGTATATAGTGCTCGATGCACCAAGGGTTGAAATTTATAGATCATGGGTGATGGATTGAAGATTATTATATGCATGTCATACTTTATAAACCATGATATCTGTCAGCCTAGAAAAAGATAATCTCATCCCATCTATCAAAAGTCTTTTAACTTTTCTCTGATAAAAGTCAATGTGGGCCTGTATTGTGGAAAAATAGTCTATACCCAAGATGATGTCACATGTTTTCCTCATGAGGGAAGAGAGGTCCACTGAGAAACTTTATCCACCGGGTTCCATATCTCACTACTGACAGATATGTGATAAATATTAATTTCACCTAGTTGGTGCCTCAATCTGTATATTCCAGGATAATGTGTCATCTAGAATCTCCATTTCTTACAAAATGGATAAGGTGATGAAGGAATGACGAGAAAATAATTATACTAGTACATAGTAATAAGTTTAAAAGGAATAGATCATACCTAAAATTATCTCATGCACAACTTGTTCATATCCCTCTATATCATGCAGTTCTAGGTGTCCCCGACCGGAAACTGCATGAGCCTGTTATTGGCCACCTGGTTGTAGTGGTAGTGAGAGAAGATCATTACATCAATGCCTCAAAAATATCATCACTCTAGAGATCCATGTACACCTATTCTAGGAGAACCACCCTGTTGGCCACCCAGATAATGGAAATGAAATCCCTTATCACGATGTTTCCTCTATCACCATGGTCCTTCCACTGACTATCTAACATTCATGGAACATCATGTTGGGAAATCACATTCCATGTGGCCTCACCTATCACAAACATATAATCATTACACTTATTGATGGATGGATCCTATACACAAATCTAAAACCATTGATCCATGTTTCTAAGTCCATCCATGGGAATGTCTTCTGCAATGAGTCCCTAATGTATGACACGTTATAATTTCCACAGAATCCTCATCCCCATTATTTCCAATGCCAGATCCATCTTCCTAATGCCCCCATATTATTAATATCTCTATAAAAGAGCCATATATAGTACTTCATCATAAATAGTTTTTCATAGGGAGCTTACACTAGAAATAATGTATATATGAAGAACCCTATCGAACATTCACACCAAGAAGAAACCATCTCGTACCATCTCGCACCATCTCAAGGGAGTACAACATGAGGCCAATAAACCTCACACTATACTAAAAAACTATCATACCACCATGATGTAGCTCAAGAGTATTCAGAATACACATGGGGTGAATTCATGAATTCTAGTGCTAATCGCAAAATAGTGATTGTAAATCTTATAATAAGAGAATAATATTATCATGGGTTTGTGTCATCAGACTCCACAAGTACCATACTACCCCATTTAAAAGTCTAGATTCTATGAAAAACCATATGATCTATCATGTTATAGACTAGCATGGAGATCAGGATCAATGGTTCAACAAAATCCTTTACATATAGAGCATATGGATCACCAAAAAACCATTATGGTATCTTATATAATATCTCACATGACACACTTATCCTACATGTGTCATCAGATTTCCATGCGGGTAGCAGTTGCTAATCAATTGGTGGGAGTGCCGCTTCCTACCAATATGGATGAATTACATCATAAAATATCCCCTAAACTAAGTCCTCATAACCCAATGGATCATTCCATAGTCCTATATCGGTAACCTAGCTTGTAGTGTTATTGGAAGCATAATTAAACTGATCTAGACATAACCCAGTTAGATGATCATGTTTATGGAGATTTGATTCAATATGGATATTTAAACGACTCAGTAATATATGATGAATGTACCAATGGTTATGTACAACTAATTTCACATTATGTTAATTCAAAAATAAGGTATTCAATGTCATCGTGAATGGAAATTCTATCTTCCACATAAACACTAGATTTATTGGTTTGGAAGCTGTACTTGAGACACTATGACACAATTTCCCAATGTTCCCAACCAATCATCATCATGTGTTCCAATCCATCACTAACTAAGGAAATTCTTCTCTAACATAACTCTATCATGATCAGAACCACTAAGATTGTCATGGAATATTGAAAGATGAGTGTGAAAACCCAAAGAATACCTCTAGTATGCTTGGGGAAAGCTATAAGTGTTGATAAGGAATAACTTAAATGGGAGGTCATTTCCTTGTATATTTGTATGCACACAAACAACCATATCGATGTAAAAGTGAAGAGGAATAATAAAGGAAAGAAACATCTATAAAATAACCATGCATGAAGTAACCTCTATGGAATACATCATAGTGAGACAATATAATTTTAAAGTGTAAAAGGGATAAATTCATGGACAACCAAAATAGAAATCCAAATATGAAAACAACTAGAATAATGGAAAAATGATGAGCACTATAATCCTTATCTCAAAGTCTAACCACCAAACATGGTCAGTGTAATGATGTACCACTAATGCCTACTGAAGTCAATGATAATATACCAGTCATCTAAATATGACATGAAACTTGTGGGAAAATCCCAAAAGGGGTGATTATATATGTATCATATAATATTTCCTTAAAACCATAATAGAGAGAAATAAAAAGGCACAAAATATGTCATATTAAACCATAATAATATGTAAATGAAAAACAAACATATATTCTCATACAAAAACAAGAAGAGATAGAAAGGGGATATTCATATCCACATCCCAACAAAGGATTATGAGTTTACCTACAGCTACAAAGGTGTATCTACAATATTGAGAAGCAAGCTTGTCTATCCTAGAAACATGTGTGGAGGACCCACACCTCAACACTACTCCACATCCCAAGGGGAAAAACATAAAATAGAGTACCTACACCATAGTGTAATAAGGGGTTCCACTCAGTTGATAGAGGAATCGTGACCTTGTGGGACATGGGGTGCCACTCAGTGGATAGAGGACTCAAACCTTTGCATGATAGGGGCAGTGTTCCACTCAATGGATAGAGGAACCAGACCCTATAACAACAAGGGGTTACACTTAATGGATAGAGGACCCATTCCTTGGTGGGAGAGAGGGTTCCACTCAGTAGATAGAGGAACTGTCCCCTTGTGTGATACATGGGTGCCACTTTGTCCAAGTTGAGAGACTAGGGGGCATTTTCCTTAGTGTGATGAGGGATTACCAACCCTAGAATATCTCTGATGATCTTGAATGATCACCATTATTTATTAAACCTTATTTCAAGAAGCATCTGGCCTATAACACCACATATCATATCTCAAAATACACTATGAAGTCCCCCACAACATTTTATGTAGAAATATACATTGGATATGAATGTAGTTTGATTACATCCATGTTTTGAATGAGATAATGATGGTTTAATATACAAGAAAAAATACACAGAGTGTACATGGGGTTACATAGTGTATAACCTCTCCCCATCTCTCGGTCATGTCCTCCCTTAGACATAGGTTGGGTATCCTTTTCACACTATACGACATGTACACGTAGGAAGACTACATTTATTTATACATTGGGTCCGAGGAATTTATATGCGTCACATGGATTACTTTCCCATGTTTAGCTAAATGTTGTGTCCCCAAGGTGACACGAAAAGTCTGACCACCCAGGGTCTCGGGCTCTATGCAGTTAGAACATAGCTTGGATACCTGGGTCTAGTCACATGGAATGTGGGATCGACTACTAGTATATAATCCTTAACTTAGTCAAAAACCATATATACCATAGAAATTAGTGTACATCGTGTTTAATCTCCCACACTATAATGTGTTTAGTGAGGAATATTGTAGAAAACAGCATTTCCCCATTGGGATCCTAGATCCACACCGCCACCACCAGTAGAATCATTATAACACCTAAACCCAATGGGGAAACTGTCAAAAATTTATTTCATGCATCTAGTAATAAAAAATGGAAGTATAATCCTCTATGTGAAGACTGAGTGCCTTAAATCACCACATAGGATCTCGAATACATGAATTCATCACTAAAATCCAACAACAGACCTTGATCCATCTATAGACCAAATCTCTATATATTATTTAAGGATCAACCTCTATGAATTCATGGGTTTTATCGATATCAAACCTACCCCAAAAAATCGAACTGTGACCCCGTGTGAAAAACATGAAGAAAATGATGAATACTAGGGGAAATGCAGAAGAATGAGATAAATCCATCACTTTCCAATGTGATGATGTCCAATTGTTAATACATGGGGAATGAATGTGCCATTCATGGAACAAAAATATAAATTAGATTTGACATTTGAAATTAGAAAAAAAGATCATGTGATGTGTGGGTAATCATCGTTTAATAAAAATCAAATATAAAAACCCATTACCCTCCCTACCTACTACTCAGCTACGGGTCTCCCCCTTGGATTGTGCAGTGAGCCCCGCTCGGCCGCATGCATTTTATCCCCTCTATCCCAATCCCTAACCTCTCCCCACTGCGCTGCGCTACCCTCCCTATATCTCACACCTCAGGCCTTCCTCAAATATCGCATCTCTAGTCCAGACTCCACCACACTGGCATCTCACATCTTCAACTATCTCTGGAAGACAACTTGTCCATACCTGACTCCCATTTCAAGACTCTTCTACATGCCACACATCCCTATGCTACAGAATCTCACATCTGCGATCAGAGTGAAGTAATTATCTCGAGATTCTAGAAGAGCACCCAACGATATGTAGGCACTTTTAAATTTTCATTAATATCTGATAGTGGTGTTGCTGTTTATTTGCACCTGTACGTATTTGAAGATGCAGTTCTCAAGAATCCTCAAACAGAAAACTAGGTTTCACAGTTTCTTCTAGAAAGCAGCAAGAATAGGTGAAATCTTGAGTCCCTGGGGGATTTATATCATTTCAGGATTGCGCATGGACCTTAGGGTAAGGTACATGGTGGGAAGACTCCCCACCTAGAAAAAATAAAAATGTTGCGGGAGATCCGTTTTTTAGATGCAGGGTTTATTTGAAAACAAATTAATAAATTTGAAATTATTGGACCATAATACCCTTCCTCCTATGTAAATGATTTTAAGTAATTTATAACTATAAAATGTTAAATTAAAAATATTATTACAAAATATTAACATCAATTTTAAATATAAATCATTTAATAAAAACTATTATTATAATATATTATTAAAAAAATAAATAAATATATGATACGTCAGTTTATATTTGGATACTTTTAAATGTTTTAATATTAATTTCTATGACATCAAATTTTAATCTAATCAATATATTTTAATTACATATTTTCTATTTAATATCATTTTTTAAATAACAGTTTAAAAATAGTTTTTATTAAATATTAATATCAAATATATTTTTAATGTGTTAATAATCAATATAAATAAAAATATAATATATTGAAATGTGAATAGAAATTTGTAATAAATGTTTTTAGTGGAAATTTACATTAAAAGCTTCAACAATAAATCGTCAGTAAATTTTTAATGAAACGTTACATTTTTTATTTATGTATCAATATATTTGTACTGAACATTTTTAGAATAAATTTTCACAGAAAATTTCCACTGGAATTTTACCTTGAAATTTCCATTAAAAAATAGCACTAAAAATTTTCCGTGGAAGTTTTCAATTAAAATTTCCAATGAAAGTTTGCAATAGAATTTTTTGTAATAAATTTGTAATTCAAATTTTAAATAAATTATTTACGAGTTAATATATTTGAACTGAAAACATAAACAAACATTTATTTTAGAATTTTTGTAATAAAATGTTTAGTATAATAATAATAAAAATTAAATAGAAATTTTATTTTAAAATTAATTGGAAATTTGAACTAAAAACTTCCCTATGAGAATTTACACTAAAGGTTTATAGTGGAGATTTTCAATATAAATTCCCAAAACAAATTTTTATTTTTTATTTATGTAGTAGTAATATTTTAATTAGATCTATAAGTGATAAAAATTTTCACTGACAAATTTCCTGGGAAAATTTTCACAGGATATTTACATAGGAAATTTTCATTACATGTTTTCATTAGAAAATTATATTGTTTATTTATATATTACAATATTATTACTGAAAATATTCTTTTTTGATAATCAATTTTACAATGTTCGTTTCATTTATTAGAAATGTTCACTATAAAGTTTCATTCAAAAAATCCATTTTATATTTATATTAGGAAATATATGTTCTGTTGAAAATACTTATTAAAAAGGTTCTTTGGAAATTCATGTGTAAACTTGGGATACAATTTTCTAGTGGAAATTTATAGTGAAATTTTTCAATGAAACATTGCATTTAAAATGTGAGGTGGAAATTTACATTAATTATTATATATTAATACATTATGTATGCATATAATGAAAACTTGTATTATAAATTCCCCCTGAAAAATAAACTATATGTTTATAATATGATACATATTATTTACAGGAAATAATCATTAGAAATTTCCAGTGGAAGTTTTCAATAAATATTTCTATTGGAAATATTCCAATTAATTTGTAGTGGAAATTTGGCCAAGAATTTCTAGTGGAAATTTACACGGGAATTAACTCCAAAAAATGCATAACTGGGGAATTTTCATCCAAAACCCCAACCTGATGGACATGTTCAGGTGCCCAACTCGAGATGATTTTAATCCATCCTTGGGTGGATTCTAGATGCTTTTACATGGGATTCATAGATTTATTTTTCTGGGAGATTTATTAAATTTTACTTCCAGGTGAACATGATTCCTAGGGTAGCTGCTAGATGCTTTTCCATGGGCATCTCGATCCTATTTTCCTAAGTTAATATTTTTTAATGCCTCTTTCATCACTATTCATCCTTTTTAAATATGGGTTTTCTCAAGTTCTTTTTCATTAAGTACTAAATGTGGTAGTGTTCTTAAACATCGAGATTTATTTATTAGATATGAGGTTGTAGAGTTTTTCATTAAATATAAAAAACCATACATATCATATTGAATTGGAATAAAATAAAAATAACCCTATAATGAAATGATAATATTGTATTTATAGAATATTATTCCAGGTTAGTCCATTTAATTAAAGAAAGAGAAATAATTTACTTAGTTTTTTTAAATTCTCCATCAAATGTTTACCTCCCACAAAACTTCTGATACTGACTAACCATATGCCATGCCTTGGGTAAAACCTTTGTTTCATAATCAACAATGGTCTCAGATTACCCATCCATGGTTAACAAATGGGTAATCCTTTTAATCCAAAATGATTCATTCATGTGTTTTAAAAAATATTAATATTTTTAATATATTAATATTGTAGTAATGAGATACCCAATCACCCTGATGACTTCGGCGAATAATGTGAATAAAAATATAAAAATATTCAATGGACTAATCTAAAAAAAATTCATTACAATATAAGTTTCATTTTTTGAATTCACATGGGTTATTTGCATATCCATGAAATAATATGTAGTTGGAGGAGGAGATATCTTTTTGAGACTAGGAGCATGGATCAACAAAATTCTATCATAGAGAACCGTTAGACGAATAAAGAATGTATGGATATCTTCACCTTTATCTCTAGTGGATGCATTCTTCACTAATGATCAATTTTTTATTGTAGTAGGACATATTATTTATTGTATTCTGTAATTTTTATTCAATTGATGATCTAAAATAAGAAATATGATTTATTTTAATTCTATTGTTCACATAATTTTGGAATTTAATCAAATTTTTAAATATAATTACCTTTTTCATTGAACCCATGACAATCATAGTTTTTATTTTGAAATTAATGATCATTGGGTAGATTAAGATCGACTACTGATAATATCACTTTGTTTGTGTCCATATCTCATATATTTTCATTACAGAATTCATTTTTGTCCCATGGGGTCGAAAATTCTACATTTTTTGAATGGTTCAATCATGAATATAGCTCCAAATTCATGATTATTATGTAAAAAACAATTGAATTAATAATAAATATGTAATATGGTTGGATAAGGGGATTAAATATTTTTTACAAGGTATTGGGACTCTATCTTGGTGATGGTAGGCATATAGATACATATCAAGTTACAAAAAATCCATTTTCCAACCACAAAAGGTCGGGAAAGAGTGATTAGAGACTTCATCCTTTAATTTTGGGAGGTCAAATGGTGATAATAGCGATGATATAATAGAATCTAGAGTCCATTTGAGTGAACATTGGTTTCTTAAATTTTTTTGATTGTACACCATGTATCCAAGAGACAAAAGAAACTACATATTCTATATTCTTGTGTCATGTAAGGTTTTGATAAGTTTAATATCACACATCATGTGGCCAGTCCCACTTTTCATGTTTCCCTAGTCGGGTATCAAAGCCTTTTTCTAAAGGAACACACCCAGGACCCCAGGTGGATAGACAAATTGTGTACTATAAGGGGTAAAACATTTATATTTATCTGGATACCCAAGTAATATACCATGTGTCCGAGAAATCAACCATTGGTAATTTTATACATAGTGTTACCTAATTCACACACCATGTAGAGTCACACGATTATCCAATCTATGACCATGGGAGGACTTTCACAGGTTTCTAATTGGTTTAAAACACCGTGTGACCATACATACACATATTGAAAATTAATTTTATATGTTGACTCCAACAAGGGAACATAACTTTTTTTCTTCTTCTTGATACATTCCATGTACTCTAGTAGGGCACTCCATGTACTCCCAAATCTTTCTACCCAATATATTTCACTTTTTCATACTCAGACATGGGCCCATGAGTATCCTATCCTAATTATATTTTGGTACAACAAGTGATGGTGGATTTAAATTTTACATCAATGATATGACATGAGGTGATATTTTTTGGTTGATTCTATAATGATTCTTATCCAGTGGTATATTGTAAGTGTGATTATCAATGTGTTAATGTGGTTGAAACCCCTTTCCCTCTCAATGGAATGGGTCTCCTATATCCATTATACTGGTATAGATGGTTCCCTAACAATACATAGGGAATGGGTCCTATATCTATAGAGTGGAAACCCCTCTTCTTTGAACTTCAGTGGGGAGTGGGTCCTCCACTAAAGATAGTTACCCCTTATATATATAGTGTAGTGGCGAGTTTAGGTCCCTTCACATAGTCTTCTAATAGGTTATGTGAGATGCATGGTAAGGAGAGAGTTCCACATTGGTTGTTTTAGGTAGTAGTTAAGAGTATCCTCCTAATATATAACATATGGGGTCGTGTGGGATGTTTGTCATCAGTATGATACCTTTAGAAACATGGTAAGACTTGATATTTTTATTTTTTAGGGAT
Source organism: Viscum album (assembly GCA_963277665.1). Taxonomy (NCBI): domain Eukaryota; kingdom Viridiplantae; phylum Streptophyta; class Magnoliopsida; order Santalales; family Viscaceae; genus Viscum; species Viscum album. Next base: position 784,642,717 of record OY728128.1, on the reverse strand, counting down.
GATGGAAATCCCATTTCCCTCATTTCTTTGGTTTTTATCATATCTAATGTTGAATTTTCTTCACCCACTTGTTCTATGGGTTATGATGATTTTTTTTACTTATATTTCTTCCACTTATTGGTTTTTAGTGCATCCTACATTATATATATATATACTCACCCCTACATAGGATTGACACATACATGTTTTGACTTATAATGGAAAAAATTGATCAAAAGTGACAATGGTGGGCCTATGCTTGGTTGAGATTTGTGGCTCACGGTGTTGAACTTGTTTTGTGGTCGATATTAGATATTTCAAGCATGGGTCTATCTAGTCATTCCCTTTTTCTATTTTTTAGGTTGGTAAATATTTATTGGTTCAGTGAATATTTTTACCATTTCTATCTTATTAATTATGGTATTGTACTATTATTTATTTTTGGTGGTTGATTCATGAATGCTTCAGACTCTAGATGTCTAAGTTTATTCCTTTTTATCGACAAATTTTCCTAGATATTTTTGTGTTCATGAATATAGTTATGTTTGGATAATTCCTCCCATTTCATTTATATTCCAACTAGGCACTTTTCACAAGTCCCTGCCCTATTGGAGGGGGCCTTGGGGAATCAAAATCAGCATATGGATGGACCAGCTGGGGTCCTGATGGGTTAAGTTATGATAACTACCCATTTCTTTCCTATATTACCTGGGTAAAATAGGAATGGTTAGGTTAATTAGGATGTCTTGATGGAAATATAGACCCCATACATCTTCATTTTTGTGAAATTATAAAAACAATGAACTAATTAAATTATTTAATGATATGGATTTCATGGGAAAACATGGGTAACTCTTCTATAGTCTTGATTTAATATTTTATAGAGTCACTCACATGAATACATTAATTGGAATTTTTGAATTTTTACCATGGATTCCTTGGTTACAAATTACGGATCATGTAAAGACCATAAAATATGTGGCATACCTCAAGAAATAATTCGATTCACTCTCATAATTCCTTAGGTAAATTAATATGATTCCACTCGATTAATCGATTAAAATATCAAGATGTAATCAGGTAGATATTGTAAGTTTATTACAATCATAAAATACATGGATATTAATCACATATACATCTAAAAATATGAAAAAAGAACTCATTGGATGATCTCCCAGGATCTTCATGATGTCCTCAGATAATAATTCCTTTGGTAAGCCGCTTGTATTCTAATCAAGACATCCAACAAATTATAATGATTTATTTACATGATTCGTTAAGAAACTATTAAAATTATAATTCCAAGTGTTCATCCATTATATTTAATTCACATACCCAAATTTTAATCATACTGAATTAATAATAATAATTTATCTCTAAGAAATAAATCACTACAATTCCATGGGTTGTGAAATAATATCTGAAAAAAGTTATATTTTTTCATTTTCATTATATAATGTTGGATACCTTAGATACATACCTTGAGTCCCATGACCAATTAAAATTTCACATGATTAGAGCTATTCAGCTTAGGATGAAGCATGAAGGGAGAACTGGGTATCCCATGAGGAGCCTGAGCTCAACATGGTTTCTATTATTTAACTTCATAGAAATAGAATATATATATCATTTAATTTAATATTCAAATAATATATTTTAATAGAAAACCATTGGTGGTGGTGTACTTAGTATTACTCATACATTATGTGGGATTCCACTTGGTTGCTGAGCTAATTTCTTGAATCTAGTAAAGGATAAAGGATGCTTCAATCAATGGACACTTGATTTATTCATAGGTTAGAAGCATCAAAGAATATGACTATGCTGAGACTCAATATTATCATGGATATTATACTTTTTTTTCATTTTTTCTTTTCATTAAATAGTAGTTATTACATTAATATTTCTATAACACACTTGAATTATATTATTCATGACCATGATGTCATCTATATATAGCATATTTTATGCATTATGAATGTTATACATATTATCTAGAGGGGTTGTGTTTGTTTATTTTGAATATGTTTCACTTTTATATATGGGTTATAGAATCCCCATTATATGAACATAAACCCTCTCTAATAGTCAAAAGCTTCTATAATATATAGAGGCATGCTTGAGGGATTATAGACGACCAAAATCGTTACTTATTAATGAATTTTTGTGGGACCCCATAATGACTCTAGGTATGTAAGTAAAGCATAGTATGATGATGTGATTTTAGTGGAAATAAGATAATGTGATATCACATGGAAAACTAACATGTGTAGACACAGTTGTAATTTCATTGGTGTGGGAAGAAAAATAACTACTATAGTCTAAGATTAATTATATCAGGGAATCCCTGATTATGGTTAATAACCATTCCTAATAAGGATATTTTATTATTGTAAAACCTTGTAAAAATACTAATATCCATATTAACATTATTCAATTTCATTTAATGTGATTGTATATTACATTATAAAACAAATAATGATCCAATTTTCTTATCTCAAAACAATAGATCATAACAAATTGTACTTATTTTTTTAGTGAATATTTATATTTTCAGAAAACATTGACAACACCTGATTCATCCAACCTGGTATCTACAGTGATCTTTAGGGGAATTTCAAGTTCTATTATAGAAATGATTCCCTATTTCTAGATATGTTTTACATACCATGGTATTTTTATCATAATTTTATGAAGTGAAATTTTTTAATTTCATGAATAGGATACTTAGATAGAAGAACCCATTATTATTAATATTAAAAAAAATCAATTTTTTTTGCTAAGACATTGAGAAATTGAAAAAATAATGAAGTGTATAACATAAGAAAGAACACAAAAGATAAGAAGGAATCATTATTACATAAATATAGTAGTAATTATTATTATCTCCATAAATATGTTGTTTTTATTTTTTAATTAATAAATACTATGTTTTTAAGGCTAAAACATCAATGATAAATCAAGATTGGTTTTCATTCTGTATTCAAAGCCAATTTGAATAAATTTATAGATGATTTGTTTTGCTATATATATGAGATCATATTAATGGAATATTGAATGAACATCCACATCTATAAAAGGAATATGATTCCACGGAAGTTTCATTTTATATAAGGGATGGCATATGAACTAGAATAAAAAAAATTATTAGAGAAAATTATGAAACTGTCTCACATTGCAATGAAAGAAATGTTCAAGCCGATGAATATTTTTGAAGCATGTTTTTAAAAGGATGTGTTTAATGTTTTCATTACATACGTAATCCACTCATTATAAAAATATATAAAGTAAAACTATATTTGAAGGATGAATATCCTGATATAAAAACAAAAAAGTTGAAAGATCATAATAACTCACTATACGATATTAACAAGATGCATGATGAACTTGTTTAGAAGATGAATAGAAAATGAGACATCCTGGTTGAGATCAGTTGAATATAAAAAAAATTCCCATACCTAAAATGTCTAGAGATGGAAAAGAAATTTAAAAAAATGAAATAAACCCACGATGGAACCTTTCATGCTCTAAAGTAGATTTATAATACAATCAATTATTAGAAAATTTTTTTCCATTAACAATGATTTATGCTGGTGGTAAAGAGAGTATAAGATCATGTGGAGGAGCCTCAATATTAGACTCATAGAAAAATTTGACCCAATGTCCCGAGGAATATTTTATCTCAATATATTCCACATTGACGAGTGAATAAAAAAGTAAAAATCTATATTTGGATGGATAAACAATTTTGAAAACCGACCAATATAACAAGGATGCATGAGAGTAAGTTGGAAAAAATTAATCACAATGTTGGTGACCAAACAATTGGGGTTTAAAAAAAATCAAGCACATAAATATAAAAAACCATCACATATATTTAAAAGAACAAGATTTGAAGGACACTATTGGGGTTACTTGATGATTAGGAATATGGATAAGGATTTTTAGAATAAAATTTATATATATGGAGGTTATGTATGGGATAAAATATACGGGTGAATTGTAGAAAAAAAAACAATTCCTTCTGGATAGAAACTAAATACAGAGAAAAAGAATCTATTTTATATGAAAAGATTTTATCATCTATATAATTTATATGAATAATGAAATATAAGTGGTCACTTCATTTAATAATGTTGGTATATGACAACCTAACATATTTCTAATACTAATATAAGGAATCCAAAATAGTATATGAAAGGAAGATATAAATTCAAGTCGACTTCGTAAAATAAGTCAATGAAGAAGTGTTTGAATAAAATTTGTCCAACAAGTATTAGAAAAATCCTTACTAGAATGTCACTCTATAAAATATAATATGCCTATACTGTGGTATGAATTGACGTATTGTAATGACCCAAAATTTTATCAATAGAATCTTCATTATAAATATATAATCCTGTCATATTTTGTAATATAATATTACATTATACATACAAACCACATGATAAGACCAATTTATTATTATATTAATAGAAATATTACATTTAGATAATTAATTTTTCAATAATAATTGTAATTATTACAATGGGAAAATATAAAATAAGATAATAATAATAGGAAAATTTAGATATTCTCAATCCCCATATTAATCACAGTCATGAAGAACACTGTAGAAATGATAATGAAAATTATTAATGAAATATGAATTTTGAAAATTAAAATATATAATATTGAGAAAAAATAAAATTTAATTAAAAATGAATGAAATATTTTGTATTAATATAATATAAGGATCCTATATGACCATTTCATATCTAACTATTTGAATTGTAATCTCACTATTGGAAAATTAACCTAACTCTTGGAAATGTAGTCTTACCATTTGGAATTGTAACATGAATGTTAGAATAGTATCATCACCAATGTATGTGTAAAATTATATTTAGGTACCTTATATAATTAAATTATGAAAAATATATATCAGGATACATGAATTTTTTTCAAATTATAAAATAAATGTTGATTTTTTCAAATCATATATGTTTTTTTATGTTGTAAATTAATTTAAAATATTCATTTATATAATATGTTTTTCATAAATTAATATTAATTAATATTATAACAATAATATAATTTTATGTCACTATAAGTAATTTTTGAAAGGGTTGTAAAATTGACCATACTATTAAAATTGATATTTTTCAAATAAATGATGAATTTATTCAAAAATTAAATTTCTCAAATTTATAAAATTATTTTCATAAAATAAATTTCATTTTTTAAATCTAAAATTCAATATACTATTAGAGTAACATTTTTTCTATATTTAAGAAATATTTGAATTTTTAGTGTGTATTGAAATATGGAAAAATATGCTATTTAAAATTATAATCTAAATACATGAATTTTTAGATTCCATGATGAAGTATGAAAAAATTATTAAGAAAATATTTAAACCATTTAATATCAATAATCAATAGAATTATAACTATTGTTATCACTGAAATAAAATGATAAACTAATGAATATAATATTCAGAAACACACATTTACCCCCTTATAAATACTACCCTCGCAGTCCCTTCTCCTCACACCTTAAAATAATTTTAGATTGACAAAATTCTCTCTAATTCTCACCCTAATCCTCCCCTCATTCCATAGTGCATATTTACCACAAAAAGTATAATTTATTTTTCCTTAATATTATTTCCTAGGAGATTACATTCAAGAGGTAATCTTCTAAAAGTATATATTTTATATTCTTTTCTTATTCTACGTTCTCTAAACTTACCCTATACTGAAAGTAATCATAACTATAGTGTAATTTATTTAAATTAAAGATATGTTTCAAATATAATATCTAATATCCACCCTATTATATTATCATTTATTCTATAAAAAAATCATTGTCCATATTTTGTTAATTCACCACCTCGATGGATGATGAGCTTTCATTTTCCATTATCACCTTCATGGTTGGTAAAAAAAATATTATTATGTTTAAATATGATTATTATAAATATATTAAAATTTATTTTATATTTTGGTATCAATATATAGATATAACATTAAATAAAATGAATGTAGTTTTTCATGATTAGTAAGATAGCCTAAATGAACTAACCAGCTAACATTAACATTTATACTACATGAATAATCCATATTTCAGAACATGAATTTTTATTGGGGACCATTTAATTTTGTGTAAGTAAATGACTACAATTTCATTTGATATCTTGAGTTTTCATTCCATTTTATAATAACATCCATAATTATACAAAAGCAATCCAATCATGTAACTATGAAACGAAATCCCTAAAAAACAAAAAAATTAAACATTATATCTCTATGAAATGAATATAAATGGAAAATATATATTAAATAAAATAAATTTTTAATTATTTCTAAATTATGTTATTAATTAATTTAATTTTATTATTCAGGTCATTACGTGAATGTTAAGAATGATTGTGGAACAAAAGGCGAGGGATCTCATCCAACTACCCTTTTTAGGTTATACATTCTATATATTACCCCATTTATCATTATAATATTATAATTTAGTTATTATATAAACTATATATATGTTCCAAGATATATACCTATCGTAATTAATATTTCCATGATGGGGGAACCCATGTTTTAAAAGGTCCCTTTCTCAATTTCTCTGAATAAGAAATCCTAAATAAATTTAAATTCTCAATTTATTTCCACATAATAAGTACCACTATTTAACGTGTTTTAATGAAACCTAGTTTTCTAAAATATAAAAAATAATCACGAGAAAACATGTTAGGTCAGATCTGGCTTTATGGAAAATATTATCCCATTATGCTCTTTGAGGAAATGTTTCTCTTTTTCATAAAGCCCCAATTAAGTGGCACATTTCCTATGATATTTACCTACTCATTTTTACTTATTCATGTCAAATTAAAATAATTTCACATGAAATACTCTTAAAAATGTACATGAATCTTTAAATACATTCTTTAATGGGAAATTGATGATATACCATCTGGTTATGTGATATGAAATAGTTATGACACTCATTTATTTCAATAGTAAATCCTTATAATTATGGATTATGTTTTATTCACTTACATAGAAAAAAAATATTTTATATTAAATGAAGGGTTTACCTAGATAGAACTCCAACTCATTGGGATTTTTTTTTATTTCATGATATGTTATGTATGTGATTAGGGAGAAACTGTAACATCCCAGGTAAATAAAGAGTAAGAAATTTTCATATTTAATAATATTTGTAAATTAAATATTAATTTTACATTAAAGGGGATTCTATTCTCGGTGGCATACCAAATACAAAACAACGAGTTTCTTTAAAATCTTACGTTGCACATAATGTTGAGTTATACTGAAAAATAATAATATAATATTATTATTTTAAATGGTAGTTAACACATAGCCCCTATATTGGAGGGAGTGAAAAGAACTAACAAAAATATGATTATACATGCTTGTTAAATGACTTTAAATTTATCCAATAATTGTTAGAGGCTTAAAATGTGAATGGATCTAATCTTAAGCATAAATACTCTAATATTCTTTAAAAGGACGATTTACAGCCTGTTGATGGTGAACCCTTTTTAAATATTGTTTTTGTCACTTTTATATGTTCTGTTTGAAAAAATAAAATCCTTCTATAGAATCGGAACATCAAAATTTAATTTGGGTAAATTTTTGGAATTTTTCTGATAAAATTCATTTTTAATGAATAGTGAAAAATACTGTATTTTAATTCCAAACTACTTTTTAATCAAATTTATTTATGTGATTAAATTATATTTTCAGTTGTTTTTAAAGTTTAATTAGACTATATTTTTTCCATTTAATCCAATTTAGGTCATTGGATGTAATTTCACTTTAAAATTGGATATAAAAAATTTTCAATCTTTTGAAAGTTATTATTTCTTAAAAACACGCTTTTGGTTTTGACAAGGGGAATTAATTTTAAATTTATTAATGAAACCTATATTTTTTGAATTTCGTAAAATAGACATAATTTTTTAATTCATAACATCAAATATATCTTAGGAGGAATTTTTGTTATTTTTCTGAAAACCTTCAATTTATGATGAATAGTGAAATCACTGAGTAGTAGTTAAAAAAACTTACATTTTCATTTAAATGAAATTTTACTGATTTTGTGAGTTGAATTTATAAAATATGACATTCATGTTTGTTATTAGTAAGTAAAATTTGGTTCAATATGATGAAAATAATTTATGGTGAATAGTAAATTTTGACTTTTTTACCGTAGTTAAAGGTAAATAGGGTAATTTAAGGTAAAAATGAATATTATAATCATATTAAATTACCTTAACACTTGTCCTAACCATATTGGATGTGTTTTGGATGACCTATAAAATCCATGGGTGAGACGTTTGGACATAGAAAGCCAATTGGGTAAGATAATGATATTAATAACTCTTTATTTAAAGTAAAACAAATATCATAATCATGTATTGTTTTGCAAAAATAATTTTAAAGTGGGGTTATATAATTGATATATTTTACTATAAATATTCATTATAAAGTTAAAAATATTTTCTATATCATTTTATTTATTTTATAACTTTGAGACATCCAATAAATAAAATTTTTTATGACACAATAATTATGCAGTGTTTACTTTATTAATGAATGTTTTAAATAAATAAAATTATAAAGATTAAAAAAATATCCAAAACCAATAAAATTATTATTATATGATTTTATATCGAACAATATTAATCTTATATTATAATTTAATGATTTTTGGACCTTTATAAACCGAAATTCATTATATAATTAAATAATATTTCCAATGTTTCTTATATAGACCCTCCTCCCCCTAATAAAATGACTTCACATATAAACCATTACTCACACCTCTCAAGTCCCTTGTCTTATCCAACCTCAAAAAAATAATCTATCAATGTCCCTCTCTTCGACCTAGAACCCTTACGTTATGCAGAAGGCACTTCATAAAATTCTTTTGGTTCAATCCAAAGGGAGTTACTCTATTTAAAGGTAACGTCTTCTCTAAAGTTTTTTTGTTTTATTTTCCTTCTCCAACCCCTAGACACTTTTTATTATACTATTTTATTAAAAAAATAGTGTCCTAAATATACTAGGTTATTTTTAAGATATGGATTAGAACTACACTTACACACACCTCTATCTAATCGGGAAAGAACATACTATTACTGTGGATAGCGAACTACTGTCTCATGAAACAATTATTGTTCAATCTTCTCCAACGACCTCATATGGTGGCCATTATGATGGAAAAATATTTATATATGATATATATTATGTTTTTATTTTCAATATTCTTATATATTTTACATTTATAGCCTACCTTTGTGCTTTCCATAATGGATAAACGTGATAATTTCATTTAAGGTCGTGCAGACTGCCGCCCCCTCAAAGTGATATAAATCGTTCATGCCATACGTGGAATGTATAAAGGATGAAGTTACTGAAATTATGTATGATATTATTCTATAATTATAATATACCTATGTATCATTATTTTTTCATTCTATTTAAATATTAAATAGAAATGAAAGTACCGTACATACGACTTACCGTCTCCATGAACGGTGCATTTCATTTCTTATCTCTGAATGATATGTACTATTATAAATACATATATATACTGGATATATATGATAAATATTATATCTAAATCATGAATATCATTATGCAGATAATTTAATTTTGACAACATGAACAACTTGTAATTTTAAGTTCATTTTTGTCTCAAGTACGAAATATTGACCAAACTACCATTATTAACTTAAATTATTGCATAAGGTTTATAACATGGAAATAAGGGACATAAAAGGAATAATAAACTTGAAAAATGTTATTAATCAATTATAAATTATTTTTAGTTTACTATTAAGGATATTAAATAATGAATGGGTCAAGTTAGACATGAGGTAAGGGGTTTCTTAGCTCATTTTTAATTTCATGACATTTCCATTGTTCACCACTTATTTATTGCATGTGGTGTATTGTTTAATACAATTTGATATATATTATCATCATTCTAATTATATTCATATTATTATGTGATTAATTTGGTAGTTATTAACTTTGGGTCATACAACTCGATTGATTACAATGTGGTAAAGGGTTTTTATCTCACATTTTATTCCTGTGAGATTCATGCAATATCTGTCACTCTTTTCATTATGTAGTGTATGAACAGCTCATTATTATACACTTAGTGTAATATAATTTTCATTTATGGGTATTTACATCTTCATTGTATGATTGTTCTTTCACGTGGTGTGTGTTTCTTAAGTTACCAAATCGTTAAGGGAACCTTCACCCTCCTCTTTTAGTCAAAGACGTATTTTATGTTAAGTCTTTAAATTTCATTTTTTAAATATTGGAATATATTCTTCTATATCTTTATTTATGTACATCTTATGTCCATGTGATGAGATATCCTGTTCCCTCTCATCAATTCATTCATAATTTTTAATTAACACCGTTAGGCTATCGAATTTATATAAGAGAACTCCTTAACCCAATTTCAATTCTTTAGGTTAAACTTATAATTTTTGTTTATTTCATTCTAGGAATATGTGTGAATGTAATCTGACTTTTTTACACTTAATATCCACTTATATTGGGTGTATTATTATTTTTCACACATAATTATGTCATTGATTTGTCCTTAATCTAAGGATATGATCTTTTCAAGGGTCTTTGTCTCAATTTACATTCCATTGAGACTTATTTGTTGTTATACACCATTCGAATTTATATGGTGTATATAAATCCTGTTGACATATCATATCATGAATTTCCTTTTTATCATGATATTGTAATCTTACATTAATGTTATTTTTCAACTATTTGTATTCAAGCGTCTCTCATTTGTTTAGGAACTCTTTAACAAAAACATTGTTTTAAATGTTTTAATGATTTAGTCTTCTAAATATTTATCATTAACGTCCATGGTTTCAAAATGGTTTTCAAGATTTATTTATATGGATATTCATGGTTTAAAATGGTAATTACTTTAAAAGCTTCAAAGTGGTATGGGACGCTTTGATTCAAAAATCTCGTTATGAAATGTTTTAAATGGTTTTGAAAATGGTTTGATAAAGCATTGATTATGTTAATATCTTGAACTGATATATTGTGATTGCAGTGTGTAAATGTTATCTTTCTTTTATGCTTGTTTTATGTGTTCTGAATATGTTATGGTTATTGGGAATTGTTTATGTATATGTTTGGTTCTGTGATAAACCTAGGGCGAGTGAGCCCGATATAGCTCTACAATGCATTGGGTAATGTGACGGAGGTAAATGTGAATGATTCTACTAAGAGATTTAGGGAATATAATGTGATGGGTATTCCAAACATAACTCACTACATAGATTTGAAAGCTACAATTCAAGTATGTTATGGATATCCTATGTTACCTTTAATATTTATGTTTTCTATGTGTTATTCATAAATATTATGATTTCATGAGGTATTTCATGATTAAAAAATATGATTTCATATATTTGTATTTATTGATAGTTTAATGTTTCATTTCCTTATTTATTAACCCTTACTGATCTTTTTATTCTCAACCCATGTTTTGAAATGTTTTTCTCATGAATTAAAGATGAATAGAGTCAAGGATGGGATCAAGGAAAATTCATGTTGTCTAAAACATGGAATTGGACAAGTTTTTTTTAAGAGTTTTTATTTTATGAAAAAAATTAATACTGAGTAGAAGTGTCTACTTTGTAATTTTTTGAAATGTAATGTAATAGTTATGGTAAAATTCTCTAAAACGTTAAACTAGAAAAGTGTTGAGTTGGTATGTGAGTATGATATAATCTCTAATACCAAATGTAGGATCGAATATGTAAACATGAGATTCTCAGATACAATAGGGGGGGTGTGAATTGTATATTTTAAAAATCCATAATGAAATTATTCATAACCAATATTCATAAAACCTCTATGTTATAATAACTTTCTTTATTCCATAAAACTGATTCCGAAAATGATACTTAACAAAAGTTTACACCAACTATGATTCTACCTTAAAGCGTATAAAATCCTATAAAATCAGAGTACATGCATAAAGAATTATATGAAAGTTATACTTTCCTTTACAACAAAAATACATAGTGGAAAACAAAGTAGTAACACTACAAGTAACAAGTAGAAAATCTTTTAACCCAAAGAGGAGGGTATCCAACAACCTTGGATAAGAGGTCCCTTGATTTATACTTTCATGAATGTATGTCTTACCCAAAACTAGGTAAGACCTCAAAATGAAGATCAGTATCTTTCTTGATATCCCCACAATCCCTTGACTTGTAAGGAAATGGGAACCTCGGATTTCACAACCCGAAGTCTCTGATTTTAAGGAAATTGATCCTCTGCACTAAACAAGTCTACCTAAAGAAAAGTTTGAAAAAGACGTTCAAACTTTCTACACGGTGAATGAAAGTTCATAAGAGCCTCTCTCTCTAGAAATCACTTCAAAGTTCAGTATTGAAAGTTGGTATTTAACTCATTCAAATGAGCTCTTACTTATTAGCACGGCTTCAAGGGTCGGCTCCCTCTTAAAACTGTCATATTTTCCTTAAATTTCGGAGGGACTTGTACACATGTCACTCAAACAACGGCTAGTTTGAAACTGAATGCATGACATCATTTTCTAACAAAACAAATGTAACTGAAAGCACGAAATCGTTTAAGGAAATCATTTTTTGTAGTGTAAGGAAAAATGAAAGTTCAGAAGCTAATAAAGAAATAATATTCGTAGTCTAAATGCATAGATATTCGTATTCTATTTTTTATGGAATTCGTAATCAGAATTCATCATCAGAATTTATAATGAAAATTTGTAATCAAAATTTGTCATCAGAATTCGTAATGAGAATTAATAATTAGAAAATGTCATCAGAATTCGTAATGAGATTTTTTAATCAGAATTCATCATCAGAATTCGTAATGAGATTTTGAAATCATAATTAGTCCTCAGAATTTATAATGATAATTCATAATGGATGTTCATAAAAGTACGTACCCAGAATTTGTAGTGAATCATTATTAGAGTTTGTAACTAGAATTCAGAGTGGAACCTAGTACAAGTTCGTATCTGGAATTCAGATCCTAAAACAGAATGCTTCATATCTATATATTATATGATTATGAGGTTTTGGACAAGAAACCAAAATTTTCACTTAGGCAAGATAAAGAACAAAGTAAAACACAATATCGATAAATTTCCATGGGAATGGAAATTTTTTCTTATAGAAGTGAAACACAGGGTAAAAATATGTTTTCCTTGAAGTAAGGTGTTTTTGATTTTCAAAACAAGAAGGATGAGTCAAGTCATAATTAAACCGTAATAACTCAGGGATCATCCCCAAGTATGAAAGATTGGAAAAGTCATAAGGAAAACCTCATTGACTCAACAATCTCCCCCTTTTTGGAAAGCACAAAAAACCTTACGAAAAATTAGTTAAAATAATTTTCAAGACATTGAAATAAAACGTATCTCCATTTATACAAGAGCAAAGTTGAATACGACTAACTCCCCATTAGGCTTTGGAACACTAAGTATCATATTATAGATTACTGGACTGAGAATTTTATTTTGAATATGGAAATATTCATATTAAAAACTCCCCCTGAGATAAACTCCCCCTTATTGGGTTGATCATTGAGTTATTGAGGTTTCCTAATGAATTTACTCATCCTTCTTGTTTTGAAAATCACAAACACCTTACTTCAAGGAAAACCTATTTTTACCTTATGTTTCACTTCTATAAGGAAAAATTTCCTTTCCCATGGAAATTTATCCTTACCTTGTTTTAATTTGTTCTTTATCTTCCCTAAGTGTAAAATTTGGTTTCTTGTCCAAAACCTTGGAATCATATAATACTTTGATATGAAGCATTCTGTTTTAGGATCTGAATTTTGGATACAAACATCTATAAGGTTCCACTCCGAATTCTAGTTACGAAATCTAATAAATTTTTACTATGAATTCTGAGTATGAACATTTATGAAGTTCCATTATGAATTCTCATTACGAATTCTGATGATGAATTTTGATGATGAATTTTCATTAAGAATTTTGATGATGAATTCTTATTAAGAATTCTCATTACGAATTCTGATGACGAATTCTGATTACGAATTCTCATTACCAATTCTGATGACGAATTCTGATTACAAATTCTCATTACAAATTATGATGATGAATTCTAATTATGAATTCTCTAAAAAACATAATAAGAATATCTATGCATTGTAGACTCTGAATATTGTTTATTTATAAGATTCTTAACATTCATTTTTTCTTACACAATGAAAAATTATTTCCTTAAATGACGTCGTGATTTCAGTTACATTTGTTTTGTTGTAAAACGATGTCATGATTTCAGTTTCTAACTAACCGTTGTTTGAGTGAAACATGTACAGGTCCCTCTGAAATTTATGGAAAATATGACCATTGGAAGACGGAGACGACCATTGAATCCATCCCTGTAAATAAGAGCTCATTTGAATGAGTTCAATACCAACTTTCAATACTAAACATTGACTTGATTTCTAGAGAAAGAGGCTCTTATAAACTCTCAGGATTCGTGAAAAATTTTTGAACGGCTTGTTCAAACCCTTCTTCATGCAGACTTGATTAGTGTAGAGGTTCAATTTTCTTAAAATTAGAGACTTCAGGTTGTGAAGTCAGAGGTGCCAATTTCCATAAAAATAAAGGGCTTTGGGGATATCAAGACAGAAACCGATCTTCAGCTTACTTGGGTTTGGGTAAAACATATATTCTTGAAAGTATATACATCATGGGACTTCTTATCCAGGGTTGTTGGATAGACTCCTCTGTGGGTTAAAAGAGTTTCTACTTGTAACTTGTAGTCTTACTAATTTGTTTTCCACGGTGTATTTTTTTTGTAAAGGAAAGTATAACTTTCATATACTTCTTTATTCTTATACTCTGGTTTTATAGGATTATATATGCTTTAATATAGAATCATAGTTGTTGTAAAATTTTGTTAAGTTTCATTTCGGGAATCACTTTCCCGGAATCAAGTAAGTTATTAAAACATATTGGTGTTGTGAATTTCGGTTATGAAAAATTTTGTTAAGGATTTTTAAAGTATACAATTCACCCCCCTCTAGTATATTGAGCATATACATCATTATTTCGATCCTACATTTGGTATTATAGAGTATATCATACTAACATACCATCTCAACAAAAATATCCTCAATATAAACTATCCATTTTATTCATGATTATGTAATATTTAAGGCTAGGTCCTTATTGTTTGTATCAGAGGTTAGTTTAGATAACTTTAGAGGTTAGGGTGTTATTTAATCATAAGTGACATAACCATAATGATTATCATATTAGAAAGATTCATAATTATTTTATATAGATTGAATGAGTTTCAGATAACATGAATAATTATATCTTAGTATTTAATCTGCTCATAAGATATTATATGATGATTTTACTGATATACTCACAATAACCTTTTTTGTTTTAGTAAATTGGTGGATCTAGAAGGAACCAAGGTGATAGTGGATGTGAAGAAAACTGTGACAGTTT
This sequence comes from Viscum album, assembly GCA_963277665.1. Classification (NCBI taxonomy): domain Eukaryota; kingdom Viridiplantae; phylum Streptophyta; class Magnoliopsida; order Santalales; family Viscaceae; genus Viscum; species Viscum album. The sequence goes on along the minus strand of OY728128.1, from coordinate 784,627,183 downwards.
TTTGAATGAGAAACTGAATGAAATGGGAGATACAATGAGAACTCTTGTGGTTATTCTTAACCAACTATCTAGAGTCATGATTGAGAAACTAAACCTTGGTGATTTTTTAAGGCAACATATATGTGAGAATCAAATCCCTACGGATGTTCAGGTAATAATCATAATGGTAAGTATGTTCAAAAGCCTATGTGTCAAGGATGTGGAATGAAACAGCAAGAAAAATGATTCAATGTGATGATAAGATTATATAGATGATGGAATTAAGGTCATCAAAAATAACCTTCCACGGAAAAAGGAAGTATCTAGTAGACTCTAGGAAAGAGAAATAAGTTATTTCTAAGGGATAAATTGAATGTTTTAAATGTGGTGTCCATGGTCATTATACAAATAGATTTCCTATGAAAATGTTTTCGGAATGGGATCACAAGGATCTTACAAATATATGTTTACCAATACCTAATTCCATTCTAATTGAGGATGAAGAAACTTACAATAACCAATGAAACGTATGCGTTATTTCTTAACATATGTTTTTGCATTATTGAATCTTAAGATATGATTCCTGATTTTTTTGTAGGAAAGAAGTATTTCAGAATTAATTTTTAACTAATTTTTAATGGATCATAAAGAACATTCAATGATAAATAACTCAACATATAAGGGATTCAAGAGTTATCATTGTTTTTAAGACGATGAAAAGCTTAAAATTATTAAGGTAATTTTAATGATGGGATTATATTGGAAGACTTTTTATAGTATGTGTAACCCTGAATTTTGATATATGAAAATGTTATTCAAGGAATAATTATCTTTTATTTTGATGAGTAATGGTGGAATTTTATTTTTGGAAGATTCTATGTTTTTATTATGGACATATGGGGATTAGGGTTATTTATGGAAATGATTAACCTATCATAGAGAATATGTGATTTGGTTAATTATTCTTTAGTATGATACTTTAAGAGTTGTTGATTTTATTTAGAGATAAATGTTAAGATTTAATGTGGAAGACAATGCGATTAAATCCTTATGTGTTTTGGGAAACAATATTATTCTCGGTTACTCTGATGAATTTTAAGGAAAATTGTGTATCGAATTGTATTTCTTGAACTTTCGGTACTGCTTGTTTAATTTTGGAGATTAAGAGTATTAATTATTTTTATAAATGATTATACTTTTTGGGGATTATCTAATCTTATACTAACCATTTTGGTTTGGGTTTATTTCTAAAGATAAGGGAAATATATAGTACTTCTTTTGTGGATTATGTAATTCTCTAGAATAATGATTCTAGCACTTCAGGTGTGACCATGTCGTCATGTATACTAATTTTTTGGAGAAAATATGAGATTTTAGTAGAAACATATTAAATGATGAAACTATACAGGAAGTTATGTATATTTCCTTATGTTTTTATTCTATGTAGTAAATAAATTCATCAAAATTATTAAAAGAAACATAAAACAAAAACATCGTCGGTTTACTTTTCTTACAGGGTAATCAAATATTTTTTTAACACATCACATGTTTGTTATTTTCTAGTGGTTAACTTTCTCTTAATCATGTTTTCTATCACTCTCAATCAAAACTTGATGGCTTGTTTTCTCTTCCAAATCCATGTTTTCATACATGGAATCCTAGTATGGGTTATCTCGGATAACCTTTTTACTTCCCTTTAATTCTTTTAATGTGATAGTTTTATTCACTATTTTTTTTGATGTGGGACATTCATTGATGTTTCCAAGCCCATTTTTCAAATTACGATGACACAATTTCCAAAAGGTGGAAGGATGTAAAATTCTAGGTAAATAAAGAGTAAGACATTTTCATATTTATTAATATTTCTGAATTAAACATTAATTTTATATTAAAGGGGGTGATATGTTTGATGGCGTACCCGATAAACAACAACGAGTTTCTTCGAAATCTTACGTTGCACACAATGTTGAGTTATACTAAAATAATAATAATATAATATTACTAATTGAACTGGAAGTTAACACATAGCCATTGTATTGGAAGTAATGAATAGAACTTAATAAAATATTAATATACATGTTTGTTAAATGAATTTAAATTTATCCAATAAAATTTAGAGGCGTAAAATGTGAATAAATCTAATCTTAAGCATAAATACTCAAATATTCTTTAAAAGGTTGATTTACCACATGTTGATGGAGAACCCTTTTTAAATCTAGTTTTTTTTCACATTTATATATTATATTTGAAAAAAATAAAATTCTTCCTTAGAATCAGAACATTGTAATTTACATTGGGTAACTTTTTGGTATTTTTTTGATAAAATTTATTTTTTAATGAATAGTGAAAATTACTTTATTTTATTTCAAAAATTCCTTTTAATCATATTTATTTATATAGTTTGATTATATTTTTAATTGGTTTTAAAGTGTAATTAGATTATATTTTTACCATTTAATCCAATATTCTTCATTTGAAGTAATTTCACATTGAAATTGGACATAAACAATTTTCAATCTTTTGATAGCTATTATTTCTTAAAAACATGCTTTATTGTTTTGAAAACGAGAATTAATATTAAATTAATTATTTCAACTTAAATGTTTTGAATTTGGGAAAATAGATATCATTTTTGATATCAGAATATCAAATATAACTTAGGCTGATTTTTTGGAATTTTTCTTCAAACCTTCAATTTTTGATGAACAGTGAAATAATAAAGTAGTTGTAAAAAAACCAACTTTTTCATTTAAATGAAATTTTACAACTTCTGTGAGTTGAATTTGGAAAATACAACATACATGGTTTTTATTAGTTTGTGAAATGTGGTTCAATAAGATGAAAATAATTTTTCGGAAATAGTAACTTTTGACTTTTTACCGCGTTTTAAGGTAAAAAAGGTAATTCAAGGTAAAAATAATATTATAATAATATAAAATTACCTTAACACTTGTTATAACCTTTTTGGATGAGTAATGGATGACCAATAAAATACTTGGGGGGAGAATTTGGCCTTTTAATGCCACTTGGGTAATATAATAATATTAACAACTTTTTATTTAAAGTAAAAATAAAAATATCATAAACATGTATTGTTTTGCTAAAAAAAATTAACATGGGGTCATATAATTGATATATTTTACTATAAATATTCATTAAAAATATTAAAATATTTCCAAAATCATGGTATTTTTTTATAATTTTTAGACCTCAAATAAATAAATTTATTTAGGACACAATAATGATTTAGTTTTTACCTCATTAAAGACTTATTTAAATAAATAAGATTATAAATATTACAAAAATATCCAAAACCGGTAAAATTCTTATTTGATGATTTTATTTCGAACCAGAGTCATATTATATTAGACTTTAATGAGTTTTGGTCCTTTAGAAACAGAAAATAATTATATAATAAAATAATATTTTCAATCTTTCCTAAAGAGCCCCTCCTCCCCCTTATAAATAACCTCACCTCTAACCCATTACTCACACCTATCAAGCCCATTTACTCATACAACCTCTACCCAAATAATCTCTCAAGATCCATCCCTTCCACCTAGAAGCCTTACCTTAGGCAGATGCAACTTCAAGATATCCTTTTGGTTCAAACCAAAGAGAGTTACACGATTTAATGATAAAGTCGTCTCTTAAGTTATTTTGTTTTATTTTCCTTCTACAACACCTAAAATATTTTTATTCCTTTATTTTATAACAACACCATTATCCTAAATATATTGGTTTATTTTTATTTGAATTATTCTAACTAAACATACACACACCTCTATCTAATGGGTAGAGAACATTCTGTTTCTGTGGATGGTGGACTACTGCCTCATGAAATGATGATTGCTCAATCTTCTCCGACCACCTCTTATAGTGGATATTATGATGGAAATATATATATATATGATATATATTATGTTTTTGTTTTCACTATGATTATGTATTTTACATTTATATCCTACGTCAGTGGTTTCCATAATGGGTAAACACGATAATTTCATTTGAGGAAGCGCAGACTACCTTCCCCTCAAAGTGATATGACTTGTTCATGCCACACGTGGAATGTATAAATGATGTAATTAATTAAATTATATATGATATTAATATTTATTTATAATTTAACTATTTATCATTAATTTTTCTTTCCATTAAAATACGAAATAGAAATAAAAGTAGCATTCATGCATACGTATGGCTTACTGTCTCTATGAACGTCACATTTCATTTCTTATCTTCAAATGTTTTGCACTTTTTTTAATAAATATAAATACTAGATTTGCTAGATATATATGATATATAATTAATTAATATCATTATGGAGATAATTTAATTTTGACCACAGGAACAACTTGTAATTATAAGTAGTTCATTTTTGACTCAAGTACCAAATATAGACCAAAGGACCATTATTAACATAAATTATTGAATAATGTTTATAACACTGTAAAAAGTGATATAAAATTTATAATAATCTTTAAAAAGGTTCTTAATCAATTATATATTAACATTATTTTATTATTCAGGAGATTAAATATCGAACGAGTCAAGTCATACACGAGGTAATGGGTTTCTTATCTCACTTTTAATTCCATGAGATTTCTATTGTTCACCACATATTTATTGCATTTTGAGTATTCTGTGCTGAAAATTGATATATATTATCATGGTTTTGTTTATATTCATTTTATTATGTGATTAATTTGGTAGTTATTAACTTTTGTTCATATGACTCGATTGATAACAACGTGGTAAAGGGTTTTTATCTCACTTTTTCATCATGTGAGATTCATGATATATTTGTCACTATTTCTTTTGTGTAGTTTATGAATGGCCCATGATTTTACTCTTTGTGTAATATACTGTCATTTATGAGTATTTATGTCTTCATTGTATGATCCTTCTTTTATATGGTGTATGTTTTGTATGTTACCAAATCGGTAAGGGAACATTTCACCCTCCTCTTTTTGTTAAAGTGTTATTTTATGTTAAGTCTTTACATTTCAATTTTAAAATGTCCAGAAATATTCTTATGTATATTTATTTCATTTAATTTTATGTCCATGTGATGAGTTATCCCTTCCCACCTATAAATTCATTCTTAATTTTTAATTAACTCCATTAGGCTGTCAAATTTCTGTAAGAGAACTCCTTAACGCAATATCAATTCTTTGGGTTAAAATTATACTTCTTGATTATGTCGTTATATGAATATGTGTGAATGATATATGATTGTTTTACACTTAATATCCACTTATATTGGCTGTATTCATATTTTTCAAACATAATTATGTCCTTCATTTTACCTTAATCTAAAAATATGATCTTTGCAAGGGACTTTGTTTCAATTTACATTCCATTGAGACTTTTTTGTTGTTATACACCAATTCACATTTATATAGTGTATATAAATTACTTTGACATATTATATCATGAAATTACTTTTATCATGATATTATAATCTTTTATTAATGTTATTTCACAATTATTTGTTTCCAAACGTCTCTCATTTGGTTATGAACTCTTTAACTAAATTGTTGTTTTGAATGTTTTAATGATTTATTCTTATAAATATTTCTCATTAATTTACATGTTTTCAAAATGGTTTTAAGGATTATTTTTGTGGATATTAATGGTTTAAAATTTTTATTCATTTAAAAGCCTCAAACTGGTATGTGACACATTGATTAAAAAATATCCTTATTAAATGTTTTAAATGGTTTTGAAAATGGTTTAATAAAGCATTGATTATGTCAATATATTGAAATGACATTTTATTATTAAAATGTGGAAATTTTATCTTTCCATTATTCTTGTTTTATGTTTTCTGAACAGGTTATGGTTATTGGGCATTGTTTATGTATATGGGTGGTTCCGTGATAAACCTAGGGCGAGTGAGCCCGAGATAGATCTCCAATGCACTAACTAACGTGAAATAGGTAAATGTGAATGTTTCTCCTAAGAGATTTTGGGAATATACTGTGATGGGTATTCCAAACATAAATCCCTACATAGGTGTAAAAGATACAATGTATGTATGTTATGGATTCCATAAGTTAAATTTAAAATTTATGTTTTCTTTCTTTTATTCTTAAATCTTATGATTTCATGAGGTATATTATGATTGAATAATATGGTTTCATTTATTTGTATTTATTGATGGGTTAATGTCTCCTTTCGTTATTTTATAATACTTCCTGAGCATTTCATGATCATCCCATGTTTTGAAATGTTTTTCACATGACTTAAAGATGAATAAGGTCAAGGATGGGATCCAAGAAAATTCATGCTATCTAAAAAATGGAACTATACATGATTTTTTAAGAGTTTTTATTTTATAAAAAAATGGATACTGAGTTGAAGTTTCTACTTTGTAATTTTTTAAAATGTAAGGTTATAGTTACGGCCTAATTCTCTAAAACATTATACCTGAAAAAATCCTCAATGTGAATTTTCCATTTAATTCAAGATTATGTAATGTTTAAGGCCGGCTCCTTATACTGACCCAAATCTATGATTGGACTATATCAAACCTATGAAGTTTTCTTGTATGTTATCCTTGATTTATTCTTATGAATTTTTTTTTATTTTGTCGACACATTTATAGGTTCACATGATCTTATAATTTCAGGTTCTTTATGTTATACCTCCAAAATATTGTACATAACCCTTGTATTTTATGATATATTGTTATTCCCCTTCAACTCAGATCATATTCTTCATTACCATGTTTATTCCCTTAATAGGATTTATGTCTTACCCTTTGAGTTTATATAATAACTTGGTAATCAAAAATAGTTTTAGGACATAAAATATATTTTGTATATTATTATTTGGAATAAAATAAAGACATTATGATTTCATTTATTTTTATATGTTATGAACCTATATATAAGTCAATATATATATATAAATTTATTAATTTTGTGAAGAATATATAGAGTGGATTTCAAAAAGTTACATTAGTAGATGGATACTACCAGTGGATGTGGCATTAGAATATTTGTAATTAGAGGTAATAACCTTGAGATGGGTGGATTGATTATTAACATGATTGACTCTAGTTTCATAATAAATAGACCTTGTTAAAAAAATGGTTTGAAAATCCAGAGGTTTATGCTTTGGAAAATTCACAAACACTATAAAAAACATCATGACGGAATTTAGTTGATTGTAAGGTTCGATAAAATAATAAGGAAATTACCATGGATAAAATAGAATCAAATATAAAGGCTGATAAATTAGTATATATGTGTCATATATAAGATAGTCTTCCTATTTTCATTGTTTAACTTTTTATATAATTTTTATTTTTATTATTCTAATTCCCAAATTTTTATTTCCTTAATTTTAGTTAATGGAGTAATATAAGAGGATCCGTGCCAAAAAAAAGCTGATAGGAAATGAGAATATTTCCTAAATTATATTCCAATCCTTATTGGAGTGGGGGATTAGAAATTCATATTAGTAATGGCATATATGACTCATGATATGAATAATAACTTTAATCATGTGGACCACCCTCATTATCCTAAGAAATACAATATCATAGTTGTGTCCATTATTTATCAAAGGCCTCAAACATTTAGTGTATATTTTAATCCACTAATCATGGAATAATGTGTTAACACTATTGAGAAGATATATTCGTTCCTACAATGTTAAAAACAAGATAGAATCATGCTAACTATATATCATCTTGAAGTGGAAGCTGATAAACAGTGGTCACTAATCAGGAAGATGATATCCAAAGGGAAAATTGATTCCATATAATAGAAATAATTCATGAAAAAAGTTTTACATAAATATTTCCCCAAAACTCCCATCTTAATATGGATACTTGGTTCCTTATGATAAAGAAAAAAGGAGATGAGTATATTGAAAAATATGAGTTGAACATGACAATTCATGCACAATATACCTTTGACTTTTCCATCAATATTAAAAAAATAATATCTATTTCATTAGTAGGTTAAAGTAGAGTCCATTAAAATATTTAGTGATTTGACACTTTGATAACAATGAATTTATTTTTTTTGTTCTTTTCTCATGACCATGATAGATATTGGAGAATCTTATTGGTCTTGGGGGAATTGATATAAGAACTATAAAATGAAGTTTTATTCAGGATTATTATTGGATAAATATCATTGTTGAAGAAAACCAAACATCTCTCATTTTTAAAATATGGGAAGAAGAATCCTTGAAACTATCTTAAGGGAAATATGAGATTCCTAAAATGTGAAAAATAGGGGTTTTATAGAAATTAATACCGAAGAGATATAAATAAAACCACAAATGCCAGAGAATAAAATAATTTTCATATAAACATTTAGCCTATGGAATAGTGTTTCAACTGCAAGGAATAGGATAATTATGTGATCCAATACCCTAAGACATTGATTTCCAGATACAATCAAAGGCAAGAAACTCTCAGGAATAGATATAAGTGAAGGTCATATATTACAACTATAGATGATGTGGAAAATAATAATGATGTTGTATTATAGTTCTTCAGTCAACAATAGTGAACATAATATTTGATTTTAGTTATATATATTTTTTCATATCTTTCATGTTTTGTATAACTATTTAAATAAAAACTCAAACATGAGGGTTGGGATATCTAAGATAATAAAAAATGTAGTAATTGTGGAATCAAAACTATATAACTCCTCTAAATTAAATTTTATGTACTAAACCTCCTAGAAACTTTTATCCTACTTCTTATAGTGTAATTTTAGTTACACTAGAAATGGATTTTCTATCCGTATATGATGAAAATATTAACTATCATGGGAGGGAGATAAATATTCACATCATGGGTCAACCTCCTATTCAATAATAGTGTATGGTGGATGATTAATCTCTTCTAAAATTTATTATAAATCATAGATATTTTTTATGAAATGATATTGGGCTTAAATGATTTAGAGAAATTAGAGAGTAATGCTTGGAGACAAGCGCATTTTGATGGATTATTCTAATGTATTTGTTGAAGAAAATCATGGATTTCCCCATGAATGATTGGTCCAGTTCTCTATTGAAATGATACCATGGTCTATGACCATATCCATGACTACCTATGGAATGAATACTATTGATTTGGAAGAAGTAGAGAATCAATTATAACCAATTTTAGAAGAGTGTTTTGTACACTCGAGTGCTTCTCAATTAGGATCGATAGTCCTTTTTATTAAGAATGTGGATATTCCATAAGATTTATTATCATGAACTCTGCAAAACTATGAAAAATAACACAAATACATGACGACATATATATGTATTGTATGATCAACTACATGGGACCTAGTATTTCTGTAATGTGGACCTGCGGTCGAGATATCACCAATTAAATATGAAGAAGGATGATATTCACAAGACTATCTTTATATAATGGTATGGAATCAATGATTTCATAGTGATTCCTTTATACTCAATAATGTTCTAGGAATAATTATAAACATAATGAATAATTTTTTAGACATTTCCTTGAAAAATTTGTGTTAGTCATTATAGATGATATTTTGATATACTCAAAAAAGTAATGAGGGTAATGAGGATCATTTGAAGACCATGATAAATAATTTTTGAAATGATAATTTATATGAGGAATATAGTAAATGTGAGTTTTTAATTGATAATATATCATCATTATGGAATTTTATGACCATTAATGTGATATATGGGGACACTTCAAAGACAAATTCAATTATGGAGTGACCGGGACCAATATCTATAATGTAGATCCAAAGTATCATTACATTATCTAAGTATTTAAAATGATTCCTGGAAATATATATTTATTATAAATCCTAATAACCAGTTTTATTTTCAAGGGAGTGAAATTCATATATTATGATGAATGTGATGAGAGCTTCAATGAATTAAAAAATAGGTATATCACTACACAAGTATTTAGACTTCCCATATGTGGGGAAATTTTATGTGGTATATAGTGATGCATTAATGAAGTTATTAATTTGTATAATAATACATAATGATAATGTGATAGCCTACCCATCTAGGTAGTTGGAATTTCATGAGTAGAACTACCTAATGATGATTTGGAGTTGGATGCAATGATCTTTTCATTGAAAATATTGATAAATTGTCTATATGGGGAGAAGTGTGAAATATATATGAATTATAATAGGATAAAATGAATATTCACATAGAAGAAGATTAATATGAACAAGTGAATTTTTATAGATATGATTAATGACTAAGTATTCTCAACCCACTATGATATTGGCAATGAAAATAAATTGGAAGATACACTAAGAATAAAGGAACCAAAAATCATATCAATGATGACAATTGAGAAGGATCCATTTTTCTTTAACTTACAAATGATAAAAAACAGAATGTAAAGAAAATAATTTCATAATTCCATTCTCAAATTAATTATCAACTATTCATTTTTGATAATATTAATGATTCTCAAAGAGATTATATATAAAATATAGAATATGGTTGAAGATATAAGGAATGAGATATCCTCATAGTTCAAAATTGATGAAGGAGTGATAATATTTTCATCATGACTATGTACACCATAAAATCTAGAGATAAAGAAGGAGTTGATGAATTATGAACATTGGTTGGCCTTATCCATCCACCTAGGAAGAAATAATATGTATCGATATCTCTAAGAGCACTATGGGTGAAATAATATGAATAATGAGATCACTTAATATAAATCAAAATTCATAGTGTGTCTGTAGGTGATGGTTTAATGAAAAAATTATAATGTGATGACAAAACCATTACCCATACCAATAAGGAAATTTAAAAAATATCCCAATTGATTTTTTCATGGATTTTATGAAGATATAAAATAGAAATAATTCCATATGAGTTTATAAGGATCAACTTACAAAAACCTCACATTTCATTACAATTCATGAGGAATTATAAATTGATTAAATTACAATGATATATATATCAGATAAGTGGTGTGGTTCCTTGGAATATAATTCTCTATTACATATCATTGGGATCTATGATTAACCTCTATGTTCTGTTAAATTATTCATCATGCTATAAAAATTGACTATATCTTTAGGAAATCTTATCACCCCAAACTAATAAAAATTATGAGAGGACTATCGTGTAACATTCAGATATGTTGACAGAATTAGCAATACACTTCAGAGGAGAATGGAATTTTCCTCATCCAATGGTAAAATTCACTTAAAATAATATTTTCCTTTAAATAATCCATATGAATCTATACAAATCCCTTTATCAGTTGAGATATAGAACACCTATGTGCTGAGTTAAATTTGGAGAATAGAAGCTGTTGAGTCCTGAATTGTTTGAGGAAATGGTAAAAATCGAAATCCCATTAAACCACACATCATGGATGTTCAAATTCAATATAATATCAATGATGATAATCATTAATGATACCTAGAGTTTGTTTTTAGAGATGATGTGCACATAGGAATAACCCCATGGAATAGAGTAAAAAGATTTGGGATGAATGAAATGATTTGTTCTAGGTATATCCACCCATTAATATTCTTGATAACATTAGGTTTATGAATTATCGACTAGAACTCCCACCAATTTTTTCCCAAGTACATTATGTAATATATGTATCCCTATGAATGATATACAGACCATTTCCCTCACATCTAATAAATTTTTAATTCGTATAGATGGAAAAATATATCTCCTATGAGGAGAAGTTGGTGATGATATTGGAATATAGAGGTAACGTCTCAAACAATAAGACAACCCAACTAGTCAATGTACTAGGGTGAAGCCATAAGTATAATGAGGTGACATGGAAACTAGAGGAATCCATGAAGTAGAAGTAACCTAACTAGTTCTTACAATAGTATGTAAAATTATATTTAAAGTGTGAAATCTATTTTTGGGGAAAATTTAACAAACAAGATTTTTATTAATGGAATTTACTGTATGAATATATATTTATATCATATTTAGTAATATAGTATTATATTATCCACACACACCAAATGATAAATCAATCATAATTTTATTACATTAATTTAATTATTACATCCAAAAAAAGTACACGGACATTAGAATTGAAAGTATTATAATGAGATAAAAATAGAAAATAAGATAAAAATAATAGGAATATTTTGATCTTTCCAATCCCCTAGAATAATAATACTCATGAACACCACTGTAGAAAGAAAGAAGAATATTTTTAATTTACTATGCATTTTAGAAATGAAAATCGATAATAGTTTGAGAAAATATCGATGAATAAATAATAAATAAATATGTGGTATTTATAGAAAATATAGACCCCATATGACTATTTTAGATCTGACCATTGGAATAGTAATGTGACCATTAGAATAGTAACCCTACCACTAGAATATTAATAAGAACGTTTGGAGTATTAAACATACCATTAGAATAATATTCTCACCTTGGTAAGTGTAAAATAATATTTATTTATCTTATAAAATGAAAATACAGAATAATTATATAATTATACAATTTAATATATGTTTGAAAAATGATAAAATAAGTGTTAATTTTTATTGTAAAACATATATGATTTATTTTAATTTTTATATAAAATTTAAATAATTAAAATGAATATTATTTTCTTGAAATGGGATTCTAAATTATTATTATGTTTTATAATAATTTCAAGATAATTTTATGAGACTTCATATAATTTTTCTATAGTTTAAAAATAATCAAAATATTAAAATTGGTATTTTTGAAATAAATGGGGATTTTATTAAAAAAATAAATTTATAATATTGATAAAATTATTCTCATAAAATGGATTTAATTTTTTGAATATAAACATCAGATAATGTGTAGAGTAAAATTATGGTAATTTTCAAAAATAGTTGAATATCTTGTGAAAAGTGAAACACGAAAAAAATGAAATATTTAATATTATAAGATAGATACATGAATTGTTTAGTCTTGTATGATGTAAGATCCTATTATATCAAACTCAAATAAACCATATACTTTATATAGTAAAAATAATACACACTATTGTTTGTTATAGTCCAAAATAACAAATTATTGAATATAATATTAAAAAACACCACTTTCCAACACTTATAAACACCACCCAACCAAACCCTTATCCAAAAACCTTAAAATCCTTTTATATTTCCAAAATTATACCTTATTATCTTATAATTCCTATTCCTTATGTCCTATTTATTCTTTTATAAATAAATTATCAAATTTAAGAACCTTAATATGTTTTTTCAAGGAGACATCATTTAAGAGGTAATATTCTAAGATTACCACATTAAAATTCTATTATCATCTACCATATCCTAAACTACCTTATCTAACATTATATAATAAATCAAGTATATTTTAAATAATATAATTTATTATTTATAATTGAATATACACCATCCATCCTATTATCTTCTTATGTTATTCTAAAAATGAAACCATTTTCCACGGTATTTCGGTTCATCATCTCTATAGATGATGAGTTTTTGTTTTCCATTACCGACATTAAGGATTGTCAAAAAAATATTAGTACGGTCAAATAGTATGATATTATGTATATTATGACTTATTTTAGGTTTTTAATGAATATATATACATAATATTACACAAAATGAATTTAGTGTGCGACAATTGATAAAACAAACTTAATGAACTAACATCAAAACATTAATGTTTTTACTATGTGAGTCATTACTTTTTCAGAACATGAAAGGATATATAATACAATTTTAATTTATATAATTACATGAAGACCATTTCATTTGTATTATATAGTTATATTCTTGTTTGACATGAACTTCCATAATTATATACAAGTGATCCGACCATGGAACCCTGGAATAAATAACCTTATAATAATGAGCATAAATATAATTTCACATTGGAATGTTTATAAATAAATATATTAAGATTATATTAATTAAAATATCTAAGTAAATGGTTCTAAACTAAGTAATTGATGAATTTAAATTTATTATTTACTAATTTAATTGAATGATTATAACAAGTCTAGAACACAAGGTAATGGATCATTTTAAACCATCATATTTTATTAGAGGTATTTATTTCTCTTTATTACCTCACTTTACAACTTTAATAATAATATTTATTTATTTTATATTATTTTTATATTCGCCACTCATTTATATATTTATTAGTCATTATTAATTGATGAGAATATACATTTTTTGAAAGTACACATTTAAAATTTTACTTGATAATAAAACCCAATTAAATGGAACTTCTCCATTTCATTAAACATTACAAGTACAAATCCATAAAATATTTTATTACACCAATGTTTTATAAAATCCAATATTTTGTCATGTAAATCCATTTTATTACATTTCTTGTTTTATGGAATATACTAATCCCTTAAACTTTTTAAAGATACATTACCCTTTTTCCAAAAGCACCGCTAAAGAGGTATATTTACAAAAGAATTTATCCACCATTATTCAAGAATTCAATTCAATTAGGTGAAATTTATCATGAAATAATATTAGAGAATGTACATAAATTTTTAAATCCCATATTTCATCGAAACCATTATGATATTCCATTTGGTTATTTTATTATACATGGATATGAATCCCATTTCTTACCATGTGTAATATTAATATTTATGCGTTATGTTTGATTCACATATGTGGCACACTTATAAATGTACAAGTTTTTATGGGTGTTCAAAAATAAGACAAGAATATATTGATATATTTATTAATATTATCGGATGATATATATTGGAATAGGGATTAAACCTAATCCATCATGGGAATATATTTACCATGTGACGTTGTCTTAAAAATTAACCATTTCTTATGTTCAGGTCATTTTTTGTGTTATTTCCATGGTCTGATGATTCAATGTTATTTATGTTGTTCTTCTATATTATTATTCATGAGACTTATTTTTTGATATCATGTAATTCCATATTACTCATATGTTCTACTTCATTACCATATTTTTTTTCTCTAAGGGGATTCATAGTTCACCCCCTTATTTTATGTAATCACTGGGTAATCATATATAGTTTTTGAACCTCAAAGTGATTTAGTATCTCAATAGAGAGATTAATAAGGGAATTGTGTTTTTTATATTGATCTGTTATGAACACAGTCTTCGAAGAACATTAGGTCTCATGAAATTTGGGTTGTGTTTGTTGGATTTGTTTTGTTATAAGGTAGGTAATACTGTGGGTAAAAGGTACAAGTTTTTATATAATTCCTTAAAAAATTTAGAATGTTCATGAAGATAACTGTTAAAATGATAAAATAGATGCATAAATGGAGTCAATCAAGGAATGGTATAATAATATTAGTTTGGTGGAAGAAATCACATATGATGTGTTTGAGAGGATTCTTAATAAAGGAAACTCAATGGATATTGATGAAAGTTTTGAAAATGGTAGGAATACATGTCACATAACCACTAAATTCATTTCATCAATTAATCAAAAGGAATTAAAAAGAGACAAGTATATGGAATCAGTGGATTCAAGTTCTAAAATAGTTTCTTCATTGAATAAATCCCTTCTAAAATGGAATTAATTTCATGTGGATAAAGAGTGTTTTATCATATGATATGACGAGTTAGAAAAGATGAAACAAAAGTATCTACTTTAAAAAAAGAGTTCTCAAGTTTCTATAGTGAAAAAACATATTCTATAGGAATGATAAGATGAAAAGGAAGAGAAACTGATCTTTTATATAGTGGTTTAGATATATAGACCTAAAGAGAATGATAGTAAGAAGTGGTATAGAAACTTTAGATCTTTAATGAATTTAATTATCAGGATTAGAAATAAGTTTTATCTCTGGTATTATAACTATGGTGATTATATAACTTCAATTTATTCTCATACATATCCATTTGAATTACTTTGAAGATACAATTTAAGGTGATGTATAAAATGAAATAAATAACAATGTTTGAGTTGTTTTTACATTTAGAGAGGATATCCATCATGGGGATTATTTCAAATGGAATCATGATGAATCATTACAAAGAATAATATGTTATGTTTTATTAGTCTTAAAAATCTTCTAGTATCAGTGGTTTTTCAACATATATTGTTAAGTGAAGAGTCAACCATATTGAATTATGGAGAGCATACCTTGAGGGGTAGATATTAAAATAGGTAAATATACTAATGATTTATTATTTCCCTATGAATATGAATTTATGTTCATCCCAAACGGTGACATAATGCTTAAGGTATATTGATTAATTACCCATTTTTTTTCTTTTTTATTATGAATTTGGTTACAAAGGGTAGTGGTTCTTAATGTTATTATAGACAATATACTTCCACTTGAAAGTTTATAATATGTTTTTTAAGTGGATCGTAGATTTGTAAATTTTATTTACAATAATTCTTTTTATCCTAAAAAAATTAATTTCAAAGTGAGTACCAAATTATGTATTTTATAAGGAAAACCTTGATGTTCTGGTAAAATATATATTTTTTACCACTATGATTTCTAGAATAGACATAGAGTTACCAAACATAACATTAAATATTAGGAAAATTCAATTGAAAACATTACCTCATATAATCAACTTTGTACAATTAAATTAGAAGAACCAAAGTGGACAATAAAGTTCATAAATCCAAAATAGTTGGAGGAATTTGAGCATGAAATATTTTCCCCGAAAGTTTTGGTATGGAAAATGTGGGGGAAAATGTTTTCATTCTTTTTTTCATTAACTAATAGATATAAAGTGAGTCTCTAATAGAATATTGACATGCATCACTTATATTTGAAACAAAAATGTAATAAAAAAAATCCAAATTGGGAGATTGATGCAAACATTGTATTGTAATTGTATTTGATATCAATGTTAATTTCAATATATGTCTTTGAGATCATTGGTGGTTAAGTAATTATACACTAAATTAATGTTAGATGTAATGATACCCGTAATATCTATGAGTAATGTAAAATTAAGTTGGGTTCCATTTAATATGAATAAGATTATTATTACTTTCTAGAAATGGATGTTTGAAGAGTTGGATGAAAAATAAGAAGCCCTTATAATAGATGATTATTTTTGATTGTCCTCAAGATTATGATAGGTTCTGGGTGTGTGAATATTATATATAAACAATCTATAGATGTGAAAACTTTGATACAATGTGTAAAACTTGTAAAAATATTTAATTAATCAATCATATGAAAAATGATTGTTTGTAAAATCCATCCATATGAATATAGAATAATATTTATGTTCTTATTGATGAAAATAATTTTTATAATGTTTCAAAGATGTTAAAGTGAGGCTATATTATTTAGAGGATGTGGGGGGTTATGAATAAACCAGTCATTGAGTATATATTCTACAAGGGACATTAATATTGAGTTAAAAATTAAAATAATTATGACAATTTTAAAATTATTTAGAATTTATCTGATGTTGATTATATGTCTCCTGAAAGACTAGATCTTTTTTTTAGATATTTTGAGAATGTATGAATAACACTGAAATTCTATAATGTAACTAGAAAAATGGATAATTTCATTAATATAAGTTATTGTGTAAGATATTTTTTTGTATGGTAGTTAGAGACATCATATGATATCCATTCATGAGAAGTCAAAAATTGGTAAAGGGATGATCTTTTATAATCATTGGTAAGGTCATGTGATATTTAGTGTAGCATGTAAGATATATGTATCCCAATAATTTTTTTTAAAGGAATATGATATTTTAGATCCAATGTATGATATTTTATTTTACCACATATTCATAGTGGACAAGATAATATGATTTTAGGGAGCCCAATAAGATGGTTGGAAATTAATACGATGTTGAGAAACTGTTGAGTCATTTTCAAGGCATGTATAGTGTTTTACGTAGATAAATGTGAGTATCTATGAACTAAAAATTATGGCATTATAGATTTAATATTTGAAGAAGGAAACATATTGGAATGATTCTAAAGTTTCATCATGGGAAATAAATTAAAAATTAAATTTGATACAAGAACTGAATGATGAGAAGATATTTTTTGTATTGAGAATAGCGGAGATTATATAAACACATGCTTGAAATACATTTTAATGTGGAAAATTATGAGTAACCATGATATTAATTATTATGAAGAGTTTATACTGGGATGACGAAAATTTATTTCTCATTATGTAAAACATCACAAAATATATTGTGATTGAAAATATTTGTTTGAGATAAGAGAAGATCAATATAAGATGAAATTAAGAGAAATAAATTTAGCAAAAAACCACATTTTGATTTAGTGAATATTGAAATTAAATATCTTTATTTTAGAGATTTAATTTAGTATTTTGAATGTCAAAAATGAGTAATGATAAAGGTCAAGATCAAGATCTTGAGGTTGAGATGAATTTGTCTCTCAAGATACAATTATTGGTGAGTTATTTAGTAATATTCCCTGATGTAATTATTTATTTTTAAATACAATTGAATAATATGGTAACCAATTAATTATGAAGAAGGATATTCCTATAAAAATATAAAAAATGATCTACTGGAGAAGAGAGAAAAATGGGAATAAATGAAGAATGGTAATCCTATAATTATATATGAGATGATAGTTTGTGAAGAAGGATATCACATGATAACTCCAATGTATAAGAAATGTTATATAAAAACAAAGGATATTTTGTAACATAATGTGATTGATATATTATATATTTTAAATAAAGTAAATTATATTTAAAGTGACCATGATATACAAGAGATAAAAAGGAAAGAGAAATGAGTTTCGATATGTGTAAAAACTAGAGCTTGTTAAAAGTAATAAACCGATGAGTCTCACTAACTATTTGATGAAGAAGAATAAGGATAATAAAATTTTGAAAAAAATGGGAGACCATCTAGTTATTGAAACTGATGAAGTAAGTAGATCCTACGATATTTATTATTGTAGAAGCTGTGAGAAGGTGAATAATGGTGAAGTAGTGTTAAATAAGTATACACATTACAATTCATCATCTGTTGTTTCAATAATTTAATTTGAAAAATATATACTAGATTGTATATTCTTATATAATCGTGGTGACTTTAGAAATATTGTGAATTAGTTTGGTAGAATATCTAGAATTATAAACTAGTGAATACGGGTTGAGTTATAGGAAGTTAATTTTATAATTTTCTAGCATTTTAAGAGTCTATTTTTTTGGTAAAAGAAATATATTTTGTATATGAAATGTAATCCCTATATTGATAAGTGATTTAATTCAATAAGGTATGAATGAAAATAATTGTCTATACATGATAGGAAGTTTTGGAACTAGTCTACTTTTTGGTATGAAAGGAAATCATAATGTAAAGTTGTGATTCTTGTGGGAAGTTGGTAATATAACTTCTAGTGGGAATCTAGAAAGTATAAACACAATTAGACTTTATTCTAGTGGGAGAATAACCATAACGATTTTAATATGTGATTTATTATATAAGAGAATATATTATTGAGGATAAAAATAGTTGTGTAAATAAGTAGTTCTTAGAGATAAACATTCTCAAATTACTATATTGCATCTTTAATTACTTTACTATTATTATATGTAGTTTCTTATTTCTTGTTATGATATAAAATGATAAATTTTATTAAACATTAACCTATATTCACAACACAAAGGAATTTAATATTTTAATTAATATTTGTATTTTTCTAAAATTTAGAAAATACTGTAGTCACCCACTTCATTGGCTTCTACTCCAACACTAATAGGAATTTATGATGCTCATTATGTTAACCCTTAAACTGGGAAACCATTACACCAAGAACCCACATATCAGGAAGTCACTTACCTTGAGAATGAATTTACATTTGAAATAACTATGTTGAGAACCCATAAAAAGAACCTTTATATGAGGAAACTTCCATGGGAACAACTTATTTCTTATGTAATGAAAGTCTCATTACTCTATGATATTTAACCCATATAAATATCACTATATATTACAACATCTATTTTTTCTAGAATCAATGATATAAAATATTGATTCTAATTTTTTTACTCTGAAGATCAAAACAATAATTGATTTATTTATAAGAATTAATCCTCCCATTAAATAATTGAAATATTATAGCATTAATATCTTGGTAATTTGTATTTAATAACTTATGTAAATTTTCATATAATTCCCCAATGTAATTGACTGCTCATATAAAGATTAGATGACTCATAAAAATTACTAGAATGACTTGTACACGTGTTCCCCACATTTTTCAAATTTCAATATACTAGATATAATGAATCATATGATTCTACTAAATGAATCATACTTTACTATTTAATGGTTAATATAGAAAACATAACTTATAAAATTTTCAAATGCTTCACAAAATAGATCATCCCAAAATCATTCATTACACCATTAATCCACTTAAATATTTCAATATATGAACTAAAAAAACACACACATAATCAATTATATATATATTTCATTATAGATTCCATCCATTATTTTCTTTTAAGACTTCTTATTATTTCGTTAATAGATTCTTTATCATGAATGAAATTCAATTCACATTCCTTTCAACATATATTTTCAATAATCACAACATAAAATTGTATCAAACTAGGTAAATAAAGAATAATACATCTTCATATTTATTAAAATTTTCATATTAAATATTAATTTTACTTTAATGGGGTTGGTATGTTCGATAGCGTACCCGATACACAACAACGAGTTTCTTTGAAATCTTACATTGCACACTAGTAATATAATAATATTATTTTAAATGGTAGTTAACACGTAGCCGTTATATTGGAGAGAATGAATAGAAATAACTAAAATAGGATTATATATGTTTGTTAAATGTTTTTAAATTTATCCAATAAAAGATAATGGCTTAAAATAAGAAAAATAATTCAATCTTAAGCATAATTACTCTAATATTCACTAAAAGATCCATTTATCACCTTTTGAGGGGAAATCTTCTTTAAAAATAGTTTTGTTCACGCTTATACATTTTAATGGACCAAATAAAATCTTTCTTTAGAATCAGGACATCAAAATTTACTTTGCGTAAATTTTTGGTATTTTTCCGATAAAGTTCAATTTTTAATGAATAGTTAAAAATGTTGTATTTTAATTCAAAACCACCTTTTAATATAATTTATTAATATGATTATATTACCTTTTGAATTGTTTTTAATGTGACATTATAATATATTTTTACCATTTAATCCAATGGTGGTCATTGTAATTAATTTTACTTTTAAATTGGACTTAAACTGGTGTCAATCTTTTGATATATATTGTTTCATAAAAACACGCTCTTTGTATTGACAACAGGAGTTAATTATTAAATTAATTAATGCAACATAAATGTTTTGAATTTAGTAAAATTTTCATCATTTCTGAATTTGGAATATCAAATATAGTTTATGGTGGTTTTTTGGTATTTTTCAGAAAAACATAAATTTTTGATGAATAGTGAAACCACTCAGTGGTAGTTAAAAAACTGATTTTTCATTTAAATGAAACTTTACCACTTCTGTGAATTGAATTTCAAAACACTGACATACATGGTTGTCATTAGGTAGTAAAATTTGGTTCAATGGGACTAAAATGATTTTTTTGGTGAATAGTAACTTCTAAGTTTTATTAATCGCAATTAAATCTAATTAGTGATAATTAAGGTAAAAATAATGTTATAATAATATGAAATTACCTTCACACATGTCCTAACCTTATTTTATGTGTCATGGATGACCATAAAAATACATGTGTCAACTTGGGGGTCCATGGAGCCCCTTGGTTAAGAAAATGATATTAATAACTTTTTATTTAAAGTTAAAATAAAAATGTCACAAACATGTATTGTTTTACTAAAAAAAATTTACATGGGGTTATAAAAGTCATATATTTGACTATAAATATTCATTAGAAATATAAAAATATTTCCTACATCATGATATTATTTTATAATTTTTAAACATTAAATAAATTAAATTATTTATGACACCATGATGATGCAGTTATTACCTCATTATTGAACAATTTAAATAAAATGAAAAGATATTGTAAAATCTAAGAACTAATCTTGTGAAAAACCTATTGTATTGGTGTATTTCATTCCCTTATCACCATATCCTCGAAATATATAATTTTGGGACATTTAAAAACCGAAACTCATTATATAATAAAGTAACATTTTTTGACATTCCAAGAGTTCCCCTCCTCTCCTCTTATAAAAGGCCCCCACAACTACCACATTACCCACACCTATAGATCCTTTGGATCGACCAAGATCTAACCATTTTATCTTTGTACATCCCTGTACTCATCCTGAAAGCCTTAAATTTGGCAGAAAGCTCTTCTAGAAACCCTTTTGGTTCAAACCAATAGAGTTACCTGATTTAAAGGTATTGTCTTCAGTTGTGTTATTTTGTTTTATTTTCCTTATCCAACCTCCTAAACTATTTATATTCCTTTATTTTGTAACAAAACCAATATCTTCTATATAATAGGATGTTGTTATGCGAAGGATTCTATCTACACTTACACCCACCTTTGTTTAATGGTTAAAGAACATACTGTTTATGTGGTTGGTGAATTTCTGCCTCACGAAACGATGATTGTTCAATCTTCATTTAACACCTTTCATGGTGGCCATTAATATGTCACTATATATATATGATATATATATTATGTTTATGTTTTTATTTAGTCTTCTATATTTTTAATTTATGGCATACCTTTATGGTTTCCATTATGGGTAAACGCAATATCTTCATTTTAGGAAGTGCGGACTACCGCCCCCTCAAAGTGATTTGATTCGTTAATGCCATAATTGGGATATATAAAGTATGGATTTAATATATGATATTATACTTGAATTATAATATACCTATATATCATTATGATTTCACTCCATTAAATAGGAAATAGAAATTAAAGTAGTGTTCATTCGTACGTACGGCTTACCGTCTCCATGAACGGTGCATTCATTTATTACCTCTAAATGTTATGTACTATTATAAATACATGTATATTCTGGATATATATGATATATATGATATCCAAATCATTAATATCATTCTGGATAAAATGAACCTTTGACCACATGAACAACATGAAATTGTAAGAAGTCCATTTTTGACATAAGTCCCAAATATCGAAAAAATGAACAGTATTAACTTAAACGATTACATAATGATTATAACATGGGAATAAGTGTTATAAAAATAATAATAAGCTTAAAAATATTCTTAAGAATGTATAAATTTACACTAGTTTATTATTCAGCATATTAAAGAGAGATTGTGTCAAGTCGGACACGAGGTAAGGGACTTCGTCTCAATCTCCTTTAAATGAGGCATATTTTGTTCTAATACAAGACTTTTTTTATACACTGTATAAATCCCTTTGAATTCTACTTTTATTCAAAAGGGAATGTTTTTCTACGAAGTGTTTTACTAAATGACAAAATGGAATGTTTATTTTAACGTATGTGGTGACAACGACCTTTTCCACCGCCGTGAGGATTATTTGATCTTTGGCTTCCTCAACAAGCCATAATGTTTTTAAAATGAAATAAATACCATATAATATTTTATGTATGTTGGTATTGAAAAAGGTTTTAACAATGGATTTGTTATGTCAACATATTTAAGTAATATATTGTGATCAAAATGTGGAAATGTTTTCTTTCCATTATATTTGTTTTATGTATTATGATTTTATAATGGTACTTGGACATTTGATGGGTGGTTACGTGACAAACTATATGACGGGTGGGACCGTGAATACCAGGATGGGTGGTTACGTTATAACTTATAATGAATTGGGTATGGAAGTCGGTCATATGGCTATTCCATTAAGTGATATGTGTGGAAATCGACCATATGGTTATCCCATTTAAGTATGTTTATGTCCCATGATACCTTTATATGATATGTTTTCTTTATATGGGTTTTATGGTAATCTTTAGGATACATAAGGGCTAGTAATGATCTTGTATTCAGTGAAGATGTTTTACTACTTCATAAAGGTGAAAAGTATTACTTTGATAATGTATTCATGGTTTACTTGTTGTTTTAAAAAACTAACAGTTTTTTTCTTTGTGTATCCCTTACTGAGAATTTTATGCTCATCCCACGTTTTTTTTAAATTTTTTTCATAGGACATAATGGTGAATAGGGTTAAGGATGGTATCAAGGAAATTCATGCTTTCTTAAACATGGAACTATACATGACTCTTTTTTTTTCAAGAGTTCGTGTTTTGTAAAAAAATGAAACTATGTCGAAGTGTATACTTTGTAAGCTTTTGAGATGTAATAGTTATGTCCTAATTCCCTAAAACTCTAAACCTGAAAATATCCTAAATGTGAATTATGAATTTAATTCAATATTAAGTAATGTTTAAGGTCGGGGCCTTATAATTGGTATCAGAAGCCTGTTTGGACAACTTTAAGAGTTAGAAAATTTTTATATAATAAATTAATGTGTGGTAGGATTTAAAGGATATAGCATTTAAAGATTACCATGTTTCTTCTCCTAATATATTTCGGTGTTCATAATGGGTTTCCACTGAGGAAACATGGAAGCTACGTTGGGAAGAGAACAGGAGGAAGACATCCTTCAAAATTAGCAACCAGAGATGGTTGGAATCGGAACTGAACATTTTGTTGCAGTGATGGAACTGTTGACTCCGTCTATAAATGGTGGTGGTATCCATGCACAAGATCAGCCAGATCAACTGCAGAGGAACATGTCAGTGGTGGAACATTTCATGAGGCAACATCCCCCGTCATTTGGAGGATCATCTGACCCTGTTCTTTCATAAGGGAGGAATAATGAACTGGAGAATATTTTTGATGTCATTGGGTGTTCAGAACATCAAAAGGTTAATCTTACTTTTTATTGTTTTGAGGGTGAAGCTGATCAGTGGTGGTCAATGGTTAAAAATATCAGGGATAATGATGATATTGATGATCTTCACTAGGAAAAATTCAAAGGTATGTTTCTTGAGAAATATTTTCCTAAGGTGGTTCGTCTTTGGATGGAAAAACAAGTCCTAGAATTGAGGTAGGAGGATGACTCTGTGGCTTCTTATGAAGAAAAGTTCACTCGACTGGCAAGGTATGATCCAAACTTTATACGAGATATTGATAGTAAAATCAACCATTTTTACTTAGGGTAAAAGCCAAAGTATTGATGGGAAATAGATTCTTGTGAGTTCAAAAAATATGAAAAGCTTGTTCGATGTGTGGAGAAGGTGGAAATGGAGTTTTCCGATGTTCAGGTGTTCTTTGAAAAAACAACAGAATAAGAGGTCTAGTTGGCAGGAAAATGGGAAGAATTCATCAAATAAGCATGGAGGTAAGAAAACCAAATATCCATCCTGTGAGAAGTGAGATAAATGCATCCTGGAGAAGGTTTATCCAAGTCTGGATATTGCTTTCGGTGTGGTATGTCTGGTCATATTGCTCGTAACTGTAAGGAAGATGATCAAGCACACAATGAAAAGCCATCGGTAAGATGTTTTAAGTGTAATTATATGGGTCATTATGCAAATCAGTGTCTAACAAAGAACACAATTGGGGAAAAGAAGCCATAATACAAGAAGAAAGGGGTGGTGAAATCCTTTGCAACTACTTTAGCAGATGTTGGGATATCAAATGAAGTAGTATCAGGTATACTGTTTGTTTGTTCAGATTATGCCATTGTGTTGTTTGATTCGGGGTCAACACATTCTTTCATTTCTGAGAAGTTTTCTAGTAAATTGGGAATTCCATATCAATATATGAATCCTGAACATATGGTAAAAACAACCGGAGAGAATGTTGAGACAGAAAGAAATTATAAGAACCTTCTTATTCTTGTGTGTGGAAAGAATCTACCTGCAAAGCTTATTTTTTTCCCTCTAGTAGAGTTTGATGTTATTTTTGGAATGTATTGGCTTTCTATTTATCATTCAATGATTGACTATAGAGATAAAGTGGATTATTTTCAGAAATATTATCAGTTTTTGTAAAAGAATGAACCCTTGATTTTCATAACATATCAGGAAGTTGAGAAACTAGTAAAAGATGGAAATGAATGTTACCTTGAACATATTGTTGAAAATAAAAGAACTGTTCAGATTAACTATGTGCCAGTGAAAAATTAGTATCTTGATGTTTTTCCTAATGAGTTTCCTGGTAGTATACATGATCAAGAAGTTGAATTTACTATCGACAAGTTCTTGATTCTAAGACAATTTCAAAACCCCCTTATCGAATGGCTCAAGTTGAACATTTAGAGTTAAAGAATCAATTTCAAGAGTTATTAGAAAAAGGTTTCATTAGACCTAGCACATGACCATGGGGTGCTCCTGTCTTGATTGTTAAAAATAAATATGGTTCAATGAGACTTTGCATTGATTATAGAGCCTTGAATAATATCACTGTTAAGAACAAGTATCCGTTGCCTCATATCGATGATTTGTTTGATCAGCTCCAGGGACCTTAGTATTTTTCAAATATTGACATGCGGTCGGGGTAGCATCATTTGAATGTAAAAGAAGCAGATGTTATGAAGACAGTGTTTTGTACTAGATATGGCCATTATGAATTTGTAGTAATGCCTTTTGGGTTAACCAATGCACCGGCAGTATTCATAGACCTTATAAATCGAATTTTCCATGAGTTCTTCTATAAGTTTTTGGTTGTTTTCATTGATGATATTTTGGTGTTTTCTAAAAGTAAAGAGGAGCATGAAAGTAATTTAAGGGTTATCTTTCAAACCTTAAAAGAAAAAGAAATTGTATGGAAAATTCAGAATGTGTGAGTTTTGGTTACAAAAAATTTCTTTCCTTGGCCACATTGTTTCAAAAAATGGCATAACTGTTGATCCTTCTAAAAAAAGTTTCTGAATAATGGCCAAGACCCACAAATGTAATGGAGATCCATATTTTTCTCCATTTGGTAGGTTATTACAGTGGGTTTGTTGAAAATTTTTCACAGTTATCTAGTCAAATGACTATGTCAACATGGAAGGGTTTTATGTTTATCTCGACAAAAGAATGTGATGATTTTTTTTAGGAGTTGAAAAGAAGATTGGTGAATGCTCCAGTTTTGGAACTTCCTTTCAGGAATGGTGAGTTTGTTATCTACAGTGATGCTTTGTTTAAGGGACTTGGTTGTGGCCTTTTGCAGAATGATCTGGTAATTGCTTATGCTTCACGTCAGTTGAAAATTCATGAGGTAAATTACCATACACATGATTTGGAATTAGCTACAGTTGTTTTTCTTTAAAAATTTGGAGGCATCATTTGTATGGAGTAAAGTGTGAAATATATACTAATCAAAAAAGTGTAAATTATATATTCACGTAGAAATAATTTAACATGAGATAGAGGAGATGTCTGTAATTAATCAAGGATTATGATTTTACAATTCATTAACACCCGAGAAAAAAAAATAATGTGACTGATGCTTTGAATCGAAAAAATAATGCTTTATTAACCATGCTATGTTTGGAATGAGATCCTTTGATTTTTTATTCAATGATCTTTGGCATTGAAGTTGTTAGTGCATGAAGTTCTTTTGTTTTGTATCAGTTGTCAGTGAGATCATCTCTATCAGACAGAATTAAGCACGCACAGAAAAAAGATAGTGGGTTGCAGAAAAAGGTAGAGCTGGTTCAGAAGGGTAAGTTTCCTGAATTTAACATTGATAATGATTGTGTTTTGAGGTTTGGGAAGATATTATGTGTGCCTTTTAATTCACAGTTTAAGAATGAGTTTTTATGTGAGGCTCATAGTTCCCCATTTTAATTTCATCCTGGCAGTACTAAGATGTACAGAGATCTGCGGGAGTATTACCGGTGGGATGGAATGAAAAGCGATATTTCCAATTTAACTGTGAAGTGTTTGACTTGTCAACAGGTTAAAGTAGAGCGATAGTTACGGAAATGAATGCTTCAGTCTTTACCAGTTCCAGAGTGGCAATGGGAAAATATATCCATGGAATTTATTGTGGGATTACCGAAGACATCTTGAGGTAATAATTCAATCTGGGTTATTGTTGATCGATTGACTAAATCTACTCATTTCCTTCCTATCCGAGATACATTCTCTCTAGATCAACTTTCCCGATTGTATCTTAAAGAGATAGTTAGGTTTCATGGAGTTACCATCTCCATTGTATCTGATCGTGATCCCAGGTTCACATCTAACTTTTGGAAAGGCCTTTAAAAGTTGTTGGGTACTGAATTAAATTTTAGTACAACTTTTCATCCTCAGTCAGATGGGAAGTCAGAATGAACAATTTAGACTTTGGAGGATATGATACGTGCTTGCTTGATGGAATATCAGGGAATTTGGGACCAACATATTTCTTTGGTTATGTTTTCATATAATAATATTTTTCATTCTAGTATAAATATGGCTCCATTTGAATAATTTTATGGAAAATGGTGTCGAACTACAGCTTTTTGGGATGAAGTAGGGGAAAGGAAGCTAATGGAACTAGAATTGGTAGAAGTGATGGTAGAAAAAGTTCGGTTGATTCAGAAACACATGAGAACAGCTCAGAGAAGGCAGAAAATTTATGCGGATAACTGGAGGAAGGATCTATCTTTTGAGGTGGGTGATCATGTCTTCCACAATGTTTCACCATGGACGAGTGTGATGCGATTTGGTAAGAAAGGAAAGTTGAGTCCAAGGTTTATTAGACCATATGAAATTATGGAGAGAGTTGTATCAGTTTCTTATCAAGTGGCTTTACCTCCGAGTTTATCTCAGGTACACAATTTTTTTCATGTTTCGATGTTGAGAAAGTATATGCCAGATCCATCTCATGTTTTGAGCCTAGAAGTAGTTCAGTTGGAGGAGAATCTCTCTTATGAAGAAAAAACAGTCCAGATTCTTGACAATAGAGAGCATGTGTTGCGGAATAAGGTAATTCACTAGGTAATGGTTTTGTGGAAAACCCATATGGTTGAAGAGGCAACATGGGAATCTAAAAATTCTATGAGGGATAAATACTCCCACTTATATTGATAAGTGATTAAAATTGCAAGGGTGTAATTCCCAAAAGGGGGAAGGATGTAACATCGCAGGTAAATAAAGAATAATACATTTTCATATTTATTAATATTTGTGAATTAAATATTAATTTTACTTTATAGGGGTTGTTATGTTTTATATCTTACCCGATACGCAACAACGAGTTTATTTGAAATCATATGTTGCACACTAGTAATATAATAATGTTATTCTAAATGGTAGTTAACACGTAGCTTTTATATTGGTGGGAATGAATAGAAATAACTTAAATGTGATTATATATGTCTGTTAAATGTTTTTACATTTATCAAATAAAAGATAAAGGCTCAAAATAATAAAAAGAATTCAATCTTAAGCATAATTACTCTAATATTCACTAAAAGGTCAATTTATCTCCTTTTGATGGAGAACCCTCATTAAAAACAGTTTTGGCCACTTTTATACATTTTCATGGACCATATAAAATCATTCTTTATAATCGAGACATCAAAATTTACTTTGTGTAAATTTTTAGAATTTTTCCGATAAAGTTCAATTTTTAAGGAATAGTGAAAAATGTTGTATTTTAATTAAAAATCCCTTTTTAATATAATTAATTTATATGATTATATTATCTTTTTAATTTTTTTTAAAGTGAAATTAGAATATATTTTTACCATTTAATCCAATGTTGGTAATTGTAATTAATTTCACATTGAAATTGGACTTAAACTGGTGTCAATCTTTTGATATATATTGTTTCATAAAAACACGCTATTTGTTCTGATAGCGGGAATTAATTATTAAATTAATTAATGAAACTTATATGTTTTTAATTTTTTAAAATGGTCATTAGTTTTGAATTTCGAATATCAAATATAGCTTAGGCTGAATTTTTGTTATTTTTCTGAAAAACTTCAATTTTTTATGAATAGTGAAACAACAAAGTTGTAGTTAAAAAACTGATTTTTCATTTAAATGAAACATTACCTATTATGTGAATTAAATTTCAAAAATATGATATACATGGTTGTAATTAGGTAGTAAAATGTGGTTCAATGGGATTAAAATAATGATTTGGTGAATAGTAGCTTTTAAGTTTAATTAATCGTGATTAAAGCTAATTAATGAAATTTAGGGAAAAAATAATATTATAATTATATGAAATTACCTTGACACATGTCCTAAATATATTGTATGTTTCATGGCCGACCAAAACAATCCATGGGTCAACTTGGGGACCCCATGGAGGCCCTTGGGTAAGAAAATGGCATTAATAACGTTTTATTTAAAGTAAAAATAAAAATGTCACAAACATGTATTGTTTTACTATAAAAATTTTTACATGGGGTTATTCAAGTCATATTTTTAACTTTTAATATTAATTATATATCTAAAAATATTTCCTACATCGTGATTTATTTATATAATTTTTATATATTAAATAAATTAAATTATTTATGACACCATGATGATGCAGCTATTACCTCATTATTTAATGATTTAAAACAAATGAAAATATAATGTAAAATCGGAGACATAAACATGTCAAAAACCTATTGTATTGGTGTATTTCAATCTCTTATCACCTTCTACTTGAAATATATTATTGTGTGACCTTTAAAATCCGAAACTCATTATATAATAAAGTAACATTTCTTGACCTTCTAAGAGTGCCCCTCCTCTCCTCTTATAAAAGGCCCCCACCTCTACCACCTTACCAACATCTCTCGAGCATTTGGATAAACCAATATCTACCCATTTTATCTCTACACATCCCACTCCTCATCCTAGAATCCTTACGTTAGGATTAATGTTCTTCAAGAAACCCTTTTGGTTTAAACCAAGAGGAGTTACCCGATTTAAAGGAATTGTCTTCACTTGTGTACTTTTGTTTTATTTTACTTATCCAACCCAATAAACTTTTTCTATTCCATTATTTTGTAACAACACCAGTATATTAAATAAACTAGGACTTTTTTATGAGAATTATTCGAGCTACACTTACACACACCTCTGTCTAATTGTTAAAGAACATACTGTTTCTGTGGTTGGCAAATTTCTACCTCACGAAACGATGATTGTTCAATATTCTTTTAACAACTTTCATGGTGGCCATTAAGATGTCACTATATTTATATATGATATATATATTATGCTTATGTTTTCCTTATGCTTCTTTATTTTTAATTTATGGCATACCTTTATGGTTTCCATTACGGGTAAACACGATATCTTCATTTTAGGAATTGAGGACTACTACCCCCTCAAAGTGATGTGATTCGTTAATTCCATTTGTGGGACGTATAAATCATGGATTTAATATATGATATTATACTGGAATTATAATATAATTATATATCATTATGATTTCACTCCATTAAATACGAAATAGAAATGAAAGTAGTGTTCATGCGTACGTACGGCTTACCATCTCCATGAACAGTGCATTTCATTTCTTACCCCTAAATGTTATGAACTATTATAAATACATGTATATGATGGATATATATGATATATATGATATACCAATCATGAATATAATTTTGGATATAATGAACCTTTGACCACATGAACAACATGTAATTGTAAGAAGTCCATTTTTGACTTAAGTACCAAATATCAAAAAAACGAACATTATTAACATAAATGATTACACAATATTTATATCATGGAAATAAGTGATATAAAATTAATATTAATCATTAAAAAGGTTCTTAAGAAAATAGAAATTAACACTAGTTTATTATTCATGATATTAAAGAGAGATCGAGTCATGTCGGGCACGAGGTAAGGGACTTCGTCTCAATCTCCTTTCATTGAGGCATATTTTTTTTCTAATACAAGACTTTGTTTTATAAACTATATAAACCCCTTTAACATATACTTTTATTCAAAAGGGAATATTTTTCTACGAAAAATTTTACTAAACGAAAAAATGGAATGTTTATTTTAACGTACGTGGTGATAATGACTTTTCCACCGCCGTGAGTATTATTTGATCTTTGGCTTCCTCAACACACCGTAATGTTTTTAAAATAAAATAAATACCATATACTCTTTTATGTATGTTGGTATTGAAAGTGGTTTTTATAATGGATTTGTTATGTCAATATATTTAATTGATATATTGTGATCGAAATGTGGAAATGTTTTCTTTCCATTAACTTTGTTTTATGTCTTATGATTTTATAACGGTACTTGGACATTTGATGGGTGGTTACACGATAAACCATATAATGGGTGGTGCCGTGACTACCAGGATGTGTGGTTATGATATAACCTCCAATGGATTGGGTATGGAAGTCGGCCATATGGCTATTCCATTAAGTGATATGTGTGGAAGTCGACCGTATGGTTATTCCATTTAAGTATGTTTATGTCCCAAGTTACCTTTATATGTTATGTGTTCTTTATATGGGTTTTATGGTAATATTTTGGTTACAAAAGGGTAAGTAATGATCTTTTATTCAGTGAAGAGTTTTTACTACTTCATAAAGATGAGAAGTATTACTTTCATAAAGTATTCATGGTTTATATGTTGTTTTTAAAAACTAATAGTTTTTCTTCTTTGTGTATCCCTTACTAAGCTTTTTATGCTCATCCCTAGTTTTTTTTTGAAATGTTTTTCACAGGACATAATGTGGAATAGGGTCAAGGAAGGGATCAAGGAAAATTCATTCTTTCTTAAACATGGAACTATACATGACTATTTTTTTTCAAGCGTAAATGTTTTTTTTAAAAGGAAACTATGCAGAAGTGTAAAATGTGTAATCTTTTGAGATGTAATAGTTAATTCCTAATTCTCTAAAACTCTAAACCTGAAAAGATCCTCAATGTGAATTATTAATTTAATTCAATAGTAAGTAATTTTTAAGGTCAGGGCCTTAAAAATTAGTTATATTTTCAGAAAAATAATGTTATTGAATTTACTATAGTGGTTGATTTGGGAATGAAATTATTATTTATAAAGATTTACACCTACTCTCTATGGGGATGTTGTATATATTTTTACCTACTCCCTTAAAGATTGTTTAATTCTGTTTAAGGCTACCCATTAACCTGAAAGTAATTTTTTTGAAACACCCTTAACTTGCTAATAACTAATTTATAATCCTTGAGTTTTCTTTATATTCAAGGAAAATATTACACGATTCATTTCTCACATGTATTAATTCAATGCATGTCAATAAATACATAGTGTGGTCAGTATGACTGAATGTGTGTGTTTTCATATGAAATTGAAATTTTAGTTCAAAATTGGCGATACATAACTAAAACCAAGGAAACACAATCTTATTGTCTTGAAAATTTAGTGCAATAATTCTTGATTCATTTTTGACATGTAAGAATCAATTACATTTCGCCTAAAAAAAGCATGTTTGGTATGGCTCAACGTATGTTTTTTCAGTATAAAGTAACATTTTAGCTGAAAAAATTCATCACATAGTCAGGAATAAGAATAAAACATATACTATCTTTAAACTATAAAAAAACATATCTGACATTCTTTTGTGATTTGTAGGAATCATTTTCATATCAATATATCATTTGATATGTTTGATATAACTCAATGTGTGTGTGCTCAACATAAAAGTACCATTTTATCACACAACACATGATACATAGTCAGATCAATGTAAACACACACATATCATAAAAATAATTTAGGAAAATTATTTTTGATTCATTTTTTACATATTAGAATCAACCACACCACAATCAAATAAATAACATGACAATTATGACTAAAATAGCATGTTATTAGTATAAAAGATAATCTTTCCTCACAATGTGTGTGACATAGTAAAAAATAATTAAAATCATACCAATTTTATTTATATTTTAATAAAATGATCCATAACTATTATTCCTATATATTAATTAACCACAATTAAATCCAACACACATTGTGGATGGATTGATTAAAATTTTATATTTTAAGTTTAAAAGTGACATTTTAGTCTAAAACATGTATCACATACAAAAAAAGATTAAATTCACTCAAATTATATTGAAACTATTTGATAATTAAATATGAATCAGTTTTTATGTGTAGTAATTAAACTCAGGTCATTTCGACACATAATGAAACCAGTATGATAGAAAGTGATTTGTTTTTTAATTTTAAATTACATTTTAGATGAAAATATGTATAATATACATTAAACATAATAAACATAGAAATATTGACTTGATATTTTAGGAAATATATTTATAATTAATTTCCTACATATAGTGAGTAACTACCTGTTAACCGAATAGATAGTGCAGTAGATAAAACTTTAAGTGTGTGCATTCATTTAAAAGATTCATTTTAGAAAAAAAAAACATATGTCACATTCTAAAAACAATAATAATGTGCCCACATTTTCTTTGTATATTATAAAAATGATACATAATTATTTTTTTGATGTTTATGATTCATTGAAATATCAATTTAAAATATTGTGTTCTCGATATAACTGGAAGTTCATATCTTCGTGTAAAATTGACATTTTTGTAGAAAATGTACATCCAAAACTCAAAAATGTGGAAACACATTCCAATTATTTTGATTATTTATAGAAATTATCTATGAATTATTTATTATGTGTAGGAATCAACTGTGTGAAAATTCAATACATGGAAAAGATGGTATGCATTAATGTTTGTTTTTTTGTATAAAGGTTACATTTTATCTCACAACAGGAGTTACCTCGTCAAAAAAAGAAAACATAATTAAATTTTCTTAATGCTTTAGTAAAATAGTTTTATGTTTATTTATTAGGTATATATATCAAATTCAATTCAATATTAAACATGGTGTAAAAAATATGATTCAAATTTTGTTTTTTTAGCAAAAACATAATTTTTTTTCCCAAAACACATGTGAAAATGTTTAAAATGAGAAAAAACACATTGATTCTATTGATATGTTAAGATCTGGATCAATTATTTCTATTTTATGTGTACAAAATATTCACACATTAATCTAACACATGGTGAGATTTAATTCCTAAAAGTGCATATTTTCTGTTAAAAGTGAAATTTTATTCTAAAATCCATGTCACATACTCAAAAATGAGAAAATGCGCTCAAATTATGTTGATACATTTGGATTTTTTTTGAAATGTAGGAAATAATTCCACAAAAATCTAACACATTATGTAAATATTACTAATGAAAGTGCATTTTTTCAGTTTAAGGTTTAAATTTTTTTCCAAAACACATGTCCGAAACTAAAATCCAATAAAATAATATTTTATTACATTGATACTTTAGGAAAATTATTCATTATTTATTTTTGGCATATATTAATTAACCAAAGATCAATCATATACATTGTGTATCCTATATGACTAAAACTGATTATTTTTCATTTAATGTTACATTTTAGTTGAAAAGGCATGTCAAATAAGGAAAAATGAGAAAATGTTCTATCATTTTTGTAATAATATAGAAAAGTGACTGATGATTTATTTGTGTCATGTATTTATTTACCACATATTAATCTAACACATAGTGAGTTTGTTATGACTGGAAGTTCTTTTTCATTTAAAAAAGACACTTTAGTTCAAAATATGTGTTATATAATCAAACCTATGAAAATAAATTCATATTTTCTTAGTAAATTAGGAAAAAAATATCTGACATATTTGGGGTGTACAAGAATTTACTATACATTGTTTTAACAAATGATCTATCTAGATTAATTGAAAGCTCTTGTTTTCACTTTAAAAGTAAGAGTTTATTAAAAATCACGTGTCACACACTCAAAACTGGAAAGAAATGATTGGATATTTCATATATTTTAGTACACTGATTCATGATTTATTCTTCACTAGTATTAATGACCCTCACTTCAATTCAACAAACAGTTTGACCTGTATAACCCAAAGTGTGTATTTTTAGTATAAAACAAACATTTTTTCTCACAACGCATATCAAATATCAAATACCAAGAAAACATGTTCATATTATAATGATATTAAAAAAATGGTTCGTAATTAATTTTAAATTTATAGGAATTAAAAACGTTAAATCAGAGACATAGTGTGGATGGTATGGTAGAAGGTTCCTTTTTTTGGAAAAGTTATATTTTAGTTAAAAATATGTGTTATAAACTCAAACCTAAGAAAAAACACTCTAATTTTTACAATACATTAAAAATAAAACCAATTTTTCATTTTTGACTCGTATAAAGACAACACATCTCATTCCAATTGAAATTCATGATGTATTATATTACATTTTATTACTTTAATTATATTTTAATTATTTATAAACGATTAGAAAAATAAATATGGTTTTTATTATAGGAAAATGATTCTTTTATATGAGGTTGGGTTGATCATTGGATAAGCATTCCTATAATTTAATTTTTGTATTAGTTCTATTTTTTTGAAATTTTATTGTACATCAATGTAATTTTATTTTACTGAGGTTCTCTAATCTAAAATTTACATTAGTATGATGGTGGAAAAAAATTTAAATTGATTTATATGTTTAAGGAAATGTTTATATAGAAACATTATTTTTTTTTGATGTATACTATTGGGTTTTATAGATATAAAAACCATTATTATAGGCTTTTTTATCATTGTTAATGCTTGAGTTGTTAAATACATCCTTTATATATTTTAAAAGGTTCACTAAAAAAATAATCCACATCAATTGACTTTTTAGTGCTAGTAAATGTGATTTAATTTTAATGGCTCTCAAATAATTAAATATTTTTTTACCCATATAAAATATATCCTTTGGAATTATAAAATTTTCTTTTCAAATAAGTAAAAAAATGAAAATGATCATATATAAAGTCCATATAAATCACTATCATAGGGGAAACCTTTGGGATATGGTTCTTCCACCTACATCGATCAAATTCAATGATAATAACAATAATTCAACCTAAAGGTATGTAGTATGATTTAATATGTGAAACATTTGTGGAATAAATTTAATGTGGTTGAATTTTTTTTAGTAGAAATGGATAATTAACAATATCAAAGATGGTTATAATGGTTATTAAGAAATATTTTACTAGAACAAATTTTTTTTGTTAGAGTGGAGAAACATTAAAAATAGATATGAAAAATTAAAATAAAAGGATGCAAATGTGTTAGTGATGAAAATAAGATAGAATAAATGGATTCTAAACAAATGTGTGAAAAAACCCCTTCAAGAAGTTTTGGACGATGGGATAAAATGCTAAAAAATAAAAATAGAGTGATGAAGAGTTAATGATCAAATCTAGGTGAGTAGTGGTAGAAAATAATGGGTGAAATGTATGTTCACCTATAAAGGGATATAAAATAATAAAAATATCCTAACACAACAACTGGAAGGAAGAGTTATTGGAAATATAGTTATTATCAATTTTTAGAATGGGTGTCCACATTTGGTGAGAGAGTAGGAAAAAAACTCCCATATTGTATCACTCTCCCACACACTCCCTTACACATCTTGAGCCCTCACCTAATCCTTTTCCTCACCCTCACCGAACCCCATATTGTATTTTCCTCCATGAATTTCCATTCATTATCTATTTCCTCTCCCATACCCTCCCCTATTCTCATTCACTACCTCCTCATCCTCTCTATCACCCTATCTATTATCTATAGCATTTTTAGGTGTTACTTCCCATCTATCCTCCCCATCCACTGTCTTACCCTTACTGCACCCCCTACCAAGCCACCACCATGAACACCCATTCTAATTTTTGATTCTATCTATCCTAGTAACTATCCATGTATCTCACATCCACCACCCCTAATCTAGTGACTTCCACCCCCTATGCTCCCCACCATACCCTTAGGGTGAGGCTGTCCTAATTAAATCCTCTTCTTTAAGCCTAATCCCTCACAAAATATAAAGATTCTTCATGCTATCATAGGTAATACCTAATATAAATATATAATTCTTGTGATTATTTATTCTTCAATATAACCATCTTTTATAATGTTTTGATTTTTATAATAACCATGTAGGTATTATCTTGATGTGATATTTAATACATAATTGGCACATTTAATTTATGAAATGTTGGTGTTTTTTATAAAAATTATCCTTAATGAAAAAAAATTAAATCCTAATAATTTATTCCCTAAAATTACATTATTTTAATCTTTCAATTAGAAATTTGACTATTTTGGATTTTATTTTTATGTTTTTATTTTAAATTACATTAATTTATTTACAATCATTTTTTTCATTTAGATGAATTTTTATTGAAATATTATTTTTATCTTCTTTTATATTGTTATTGTTTTGGAATTCACTTGTATATTATTCCATGATTTTATTTTAGATATATTTTTTTGAACCATATTCTAATTTTGATTGTTGAATCTTGATAATTCCTATCTGATCTGATTATGATTTTCTTATATTATGCAGTGCATTTATTCAATTTTTATGGATCATATTTCATAAAGTATTTACATTTTCTTTGTAGCTATATGATGATAGGTAAGTTAATATTCTTAGGATCCTCAGTGATATATATATATATATATATGATATTATCGATTTTGAGAACAGATGTTGTTGTTTTTTATTGAAATCCCACTATAGATTTAATAATGCTGAATATGACCATTGTATGAATGATATGAATTTATAATAGCATGGAATAGTTTATTCATTGATAAAATTGTTTATTTTATTTTTTATATAAATATATCAACCAAATTATTTCTACCTTGTTGAAAAATGACATTATGGATAGTGAATAATAATTCAAGTTACATAATTTTATGTTATTCAAATATATAATTGTGTGTTATCCTTAATTTCCTACTAATATAATTTAAATATCAACTAATTGTTTAGGAATAAAATATCAAATATAGTCCAATAAAATTGAAATATTTTGTTTCCAATAATTTTTATAAAGAAATTTATAAAATAACAAGTTTTCATATATTAATATATATGTCATTTTTTACATTTTAATTTGACTATCATCCATTACTTTCTAAGTGAATCTCTACAAAATTTTTTGGTCATGTACAAAAGAAAAATATAGAAAATATTTGTTATAAATAATTAAATATAACATAAAATGTGAATATTTTGTCACTTTGGAACTATTTTATTATGTTCGAAGAGTATGAATTGAAGTAAACATGCAATTTGTTAGTCTTCATTTTACATATAATTTTTTATTTAAAATTTTAAAAATTAAAGCAGTATGATGTCTTCTGTAACTGTTACCACAATTTGTATAAATATAAATACATATAAGAGTTTAATTGATCTTCCAAATATAAAATCTAGAGAATATTTGTAAGTCATTCTGTAGTTTATTTACTTCACTAGAAGATAATAAAGTGATAATATTAGTTTTCCATATTGGTAATATGCTAACATATATCAATTCTTATGAGAAACCCTGAGGGAGAACCTATTCTTGAATGGGTTTTAGAATAATTACAATACATATACTCTTAATGGGGATGAATATATTCATTTTCATCAAGGATAATCTGTTAAGATGGATGTTGATGTGAGAATGACTGATCTAACACTTGAAATTATTATTGAAATAGTATGGGTTCTAGCTTATGAAGGCATTAGTATAAAGGTTGTTGATACCGGTGAGATGAATTTTTCATATAGTTAAGATCATGATTTTTGGAGGTTTTATGACATACATGATGATGCAAAAATCAAATTGATATTATTGGTATATTTTATACTATAAATTTTCATTTATTATTTAGTTGTTTCACATGAAGGATTTGAATGAGTGGTTAGGAACATCATTTGATATTTTGTTTATGTTTTTGAAAAAATTACTACCCATTGATGTTATGATTCATGTATCATATTTCCATGCTTGTAAGTTGATGAAGAACATAGGTTTCACATATTATACCAATGATTCATGTGAAAACCACAATATATTGAGAAAAAATGAAAAATCCATTTTTATATTTATACATCCTTTACATCTTCCACAAGTAAACAAAATGACAGAAATTTGAATTATTATAATTAGACTATAAAACCAAGGAAACATATTTTCATAAATAAAATGCATTACTCTCTACTAAATATGTCATTGAAAATATTATTTTTTTCATCTCCAAATTAATGACATGGAATGTGAAATGAAATAAGGGAAGTGACATGTTAACCCACATAGAATAATCTCTTGCACAGATGGAGTTCAATAAAAGGAGCTCCAAATTTAATAAAGATAGTAATACTGTATGATTGGTGTTGTTAGTATATAGTTTCAATCCATTCATTTCTATGGTTGGTGGAACACATAGCACATGGTCCATGGTGTTGGTTTCATATATACTTCTTATATGGATTTCTATAAAACAATAATTTCTATTCTATTCTTCTCATATTAATAGACCTAGATGTCTGGGGGATAAGATTTATATTACATTAAGCCATTTATTGATGAGTTGAATGAATTTTGGGTGATCTTGTGATGAAATTATACTCTTATATTAATGAAATATTCAAACTATAGTAGTGCTGAATAATTATAGGAGATTATTTCATGCGAGTCCCTAACTATTAGAAAACACATTATAGGGTGGGTTTATCAATTAGTGGATGGTTAACTACACATTATGAAGGTGTTTATGATAACGAGTCATAAAATATTAATGATTAAAAATAGTGTTCGGGGTTTTGTATAAAGACTATTTTCTATATTTATATATATAGAAGTTATTATTACCATATTCATAAATTAATAGGGGTATTTATTATGGGAATTCATATCCTTCCCATATGATAATTATTTTCTTGAGACACATGAATAATTTAAGAGTCACATATGACACTTAAAGTCGATGTTACATCACATGACATATTGAATATAAAATAGAAGAAGATATATATCACATGATGTAATGCCCCGTCCCTAGTTACCTAGAGTCGGTGCATTATTTTAATAAATTGGCACTATTATAAGGAATCAAGTCTTGATGGACCGATCAGTTTAGCAGTATTGGAAAATAGATTACATACATGAATGTTACATTACAAATTCAAAAGTAAACCACACCATAAATGATCCGTTGAGAATTACATTAATACCTTAGCTTAACTCTGTGTATCAATCACAATACATTTCATGGAATTCTGGGTAAAATAAAACATAAGAAAAGGGTGAGCTCAGATGCTCAGTAAGGGTAAACAATACAGTGGAAGATTACATAAACATTATTCATGGTGAAAAAAATGAAAACACAGGCCTTTACAAATAATAAACACGAACACTTTATGGCAGAAATATGATATGTGTAAATAATTCCATTAAAAACATATTAATGGGCATTCTACTAGTCGAATAACCATAATAACCATCATTATTATTTTCATAATGAGGGAATGTATAATTTCGGACATTCAGAAACATTTTGTCAAGGCCTCGACCAAGATGTCTAAAAATGATTAAGGTCTCATCCAAAACCATATATCAAATTGAGAAACGCCTCACCCAATTCCACGTCTTATTGTCTCATGAGTCCTACCAATGCATCTAGGACCTATATAGGGAACCACCCATCACTTACTAAGTCCAATACATTCCTCATATGAAAAGGATGAAACACAACATAAATATTCGTATTAAAACTAACATTGGAAATGTCAATACATTATCCATAAACCCTGAATACTATAAAAATAACACATCCATAGTCAAACATGTCACAAAACGATCAATACAAATTGGATTATTTTTATCATAATAAATCAACTTCAAAAAAGTTTAAAATCCATCAAAAGATGTTGACATTGATGAAATTGATTAGTAAAATGCATTGAAAAATATACCAACTGTTCATGAAATCGTTTAAAAGTATCAAAATTTATAAAGGAAGTCATTTAAAATAGATTTTTTAAT
Source organism: Viscum album (assembly GCA_963277665.1). Taxonomy (NCBI): domain Eukaryota; kingdom Viridiplantae; phylum Streptophyta; class Magnoliopsida; order Santalales; family Viscaceae; genus Viscum; species Viscum album. The sequence continues at coordinate 784,585,382 of OY728128.1, read as the reverse complement.
CAAACTGTACCATAACACCATGAATCTTTTGAAAATAATTATCATTTCAAAACATTCTTGTCCATATAAAGAAATCCATTAAATCATTTTGAAATCACAGACATTAATTAAAAGGGTTTAGAAATATAAATATTTAAAACATTTAAAATGATTTTTTAGTAGAAATTACCTTAAAAATAATCCCTTTGAAATATCTTTTATGAAACATAGACGCATATAATAAATATTTCCTAGTAGATACTTACGTAAAAACAACCACATATAATAAATAGATTGTGGAATTAACACTTACCATGTACTTTTCCTTTATCGAGGGTACGTTAAACTCCTGTATAATAGTTAAATAATTTTTATTAAATTATACAAGAACCATATACATAAATATGATATCATATATTATATTCTAATATTTCCTTGTTAGTAATATTTTAGTAGTATCATCGTTTCAGGTGACAACTGATTCGTTTTCCTTTATAGACTTGGTTACGTAAGTCTTGTTTGTCATGGATTTGATGTATTTGATTCATATCCATAATGATATTAATTTCATTAAACATTATTTTTTAATCATCAAATGTAATTTATTCTTGATTAGTTATTATGGGGAAATGAATCTCATCGTGTTCGTGGAGTCAGTAATCCGTATGTATGCTTGAGCGACAACATCATTCAATTGAAGGACAAATAGTATATAATTGGATAATATATCATATATAATGAATCACTAACATGTTATATTTATTATTTAAATCAATTATACATCATTATTATAACCATCCAAAAAATAATGCATTGAATAACAACTACACCACAACGTCAAGACCGTAAGCCGTACGTAGGCATATATGGTGACTTTGTCATTAATAAGATGGATAGAATTATGAATATGGTTGTACAATTTTTAAAATAAAGTCACAGCATGTATAATATACTATATTTATTATTTTATAATGGAAACAACAAAGAAAGAGGAATTGTAAGAATAAGTTAACATTGAAAGAGGTGATAAAATTATTACCTCTTCTTTGGGTGTATCCTTTTGATTTGAATAAAAGGGATCATTAGGATGTATTTCTGCTCAAGGGAGGACCTCTAGGTTGAAGTGAGGGAAGTTGGGAGGATATTTGGGTAGGGGTTGGATGAGAAAAATTGATTTGGAGGTGTGGATTTGAGAGAAGAGAAAGTGCCCTTTTATAATAGGGGTAATGGTCACTTTAGAAAAAGATTAAAGTCTTAATTTATTATACAATCAAATTCAGTTTATAATGGCTCAAAATGACTTTATTTCGAACATTTGGTGCTTCTGGGTCGAAATACTCTCATTAAATAGGTTTTAGATATGTTTAGATTAATATTTTAACCTTATCTTTTAGATTTAACTCTTAGTTAAATAGTTTAACTAATACCGTGTCTTCTTGTATTCTTACACTATATGGTTAATAAACTTAATCTAAACTTCCGAGAGAACCTAAAGTGGTTCATTAATGACATATATAATATTATTTAAGACCTTTTCCCAAACATTAGATTTTTAAGAATATTATATCAACCAATAATATAGTATTTGTTTTAAAAATTAGTTAATGTCAATTTTGACACTATTTGGTATTTTGTTTTTGCGAAAGTAAAAAAAAAACTTATCACTTCGCAAAAAATATATCTAATAAAACCTAAAATTTCAAATTAACCTATAAAATTATTGTAAGTTATCAAATTTCTCAAATTACATATATATAGATATTTATAACATCAATTATTTTAATCTTTCATTAAAAAGGTAATTACTGGATCATCATTGTGTCATTAATAAATTTAATTATTTAATGTCTAAAAATAATAAATAAAATACCATTATTCTTGAAATAATATTACCTTTCTAATTAGTATTTATAGTCAAATTTATCTTATTTATAACCCTATATTGAAAATGTTTTTGTTATGAAACTTTGAATTTAACACTTTTAACTCTTCTTTAAATTAAATAATAATAAATGTCCTAATATAATACAAGTTCACCTAAAAGATCATATTTTATTACTATGGTTGTTTTTGGTCAAAATGAACTTATCCAATAGAATGAGGACATGTTTTAGGGCAATAATAATATCATTTTTATATTTAATTACCCTATTTACTTTTAACCGTGGTAAATAAAAGTCAAAATTTACTATTCACCAAAAATTATTTTCATCTCATTGAAAAAAATATTACCTACTGATATCAACAGTGTCTCTCAGATTTTCATATTTCAACTCCTATAAGTGGTAAAATTTAGTTTAATTCAAATTTGAGAAAACTCCTAATGGTAGGTAAAAGACGGTAAAAAGTTCAATAAAGTTTATATATCTTATTTTATATATAAAATAACACCAATTAATTGCACTGAACATATATATTTTTTATGTATCTATTTTGACATAAATTAAATTTAAATATAATTATTAATTATTTAAATAAAAAGACAGTTTTAAACAATAACACTGTGTTTTTCACTATTCATCATAAGTTGAAAGTTTTCAGAAAAATACCAAAAATTCAACCTAAGATAATATCGATATTCTGAATTAAGAAATGAATTATATTTTACCAAATTCAAACATAGAGGTTGCATTAATTAATTTAAAATTAATTCACGTTGTTAAAACAAAAAATCCGGTTTTTAAAAAAGTAAAAACTATCAAAAGATTGACATGTGTTTATGTCAAATTTAGATGTGAAATTACTTATAATCACCTACATTGTATTAAATGATAAATATATAATATAATTATACTTCAAGACCATTCAAATTTATAATTTAACACTACAAATTATTTTAATTATAAAAGTTGTTTTCAATTAAAATTTAGTATTTTGCACTATTCATCAAAAAATGAAAGTAATCAGAAATTTACCAAAACTTTATCCAAAGTAAAATTTTATTTCCTGATTATAAAGAATAATTTAATTTCATTAGATTTAATATCTAAAATTGTCAAATACTAGTTTTAAAAAGGGGGGTCCATTTAAAGGTTCTAAAATTGTATTTTCTGAAAAATACTTCTTTTATCTGAAAGAATGAATTTTATATTATATAATGTATAAGAAACACATAATATAGATTTTAAAATTTTATAGAGTATATAAAATTCAGAATTGAATTAATACTATTAAAAAACACATTTTGAAAGGTGATTCGTGGTGCACTTGAACTCGGTGTTTCGTGTAGCACAAGTTATTGGATTACTTTGAATAGATAACATACTATGAAATCGTGGTGTGTTATATATGAGACATCTATTAGTTGAATAAAATAAAGGTGAATCTGCACAATTTGAAAAATTATTCGAAGGATATGGAAACCTAATTGCATATAAATATAATAATTATAGAAGAAGAATATGTGTTTCACTACAACAATGTGAAGTATAAGGGTGGAGTGTCAATATCAATCAATGTGAATCCATTACATTATTATCCTGAAAGGAAGTTCTATAAATATTCTCGAAAAAATTAATTCTTGAATCTATTGATGAAGTATCGAAATAACCAGAAGAGGAGTTTTCAACTATCCAGTTAAAAATGACATAATATAATTTTAAACGAAATTAAAAATGGATATTTCATGACCTATCATGAAAAGGATATTCTCATAGAGATATTAATAATGGAATTTTTATGGAGAAATTGGAGATTTAAAGGCTCCCATAAAACAACTAGTGAATCTTCATCAATAAGGTGAAAATTATCTTAGAATATGATCCAATATTGATTTCCCTCTAAACTAGTTAGTCAGATGGGATATTTTGAGGGAATTGATCCCGAGAAGATAGTGAATCTACCCCCAAACAATTTTAAGTCAGTGATATTTGAATAAAGCGACCTAGCCTAAAATCACTGGAAATGATAATGGGAAGGAGTGAAGTTGGCCAAAATAACTATCATTGATCCTTAAAAGGTGTTACATAGATTAAAAAAACACTCAAGGTAATTAGTAATTTTGGTGGTCCACCATAATATTGATATCATTCTCCATGGAGTATCCCTTTATGGTGAACAATATAAAAACTGATATGTTGTCACGAACTGAATTTGGTCGCCGCCAAAACCGGCACCGAGCCCAGCCCGTGACATGACCCGAAGGGAATTACCTATACCCACGGGCAGGCACATGTTCCCGGGTATTATTAATTTAGGTTTGGGAATGATTTACCCGAGTTTGAAAGCATAAAACATTAAAAACAATCCATAATATAAATCTGAAATTTTTTAGCAAATCAAGACTTAAGTAATAAAAAGAACTGAATAAATTTGTTTAAAGATAATACAAGTTCTCCAAATAAAAATAATTATAGCATCAAGACTGCCCCAAGGACTCCACACGACTAGGGATCATCACCCCCAAGCTGTCTCCACAACTCCACACCAAGGATGAGAATTGACACCCTGAACCACCATCACCCTTATCCATTCGTTTACCTCAATAAAACATAACCAAGTCTACATACACCCATGTGGTGTATGTAGGGTGTGATCCTAATCCCAATAGGATACCACCCAGTGATTCCACAGAGTAAGAAATACAATGTGAAAAAGAAAGCAGTTTACAAACGCAAGGAAATGTAGTGTTAAAATTTCAAGAAATGAAACCTCCAATTGAAAATATTTTTCAATACAAAATTTTCAGAATATTAACACATTAAAATAGAAATTTTAGATACTGTAATTTACATCCAAACAATCCCTATGACATGGGTAAATACTACAAATCCAATGAGCAACAACATTGGGAACACCCCTAGGCACTAGGTTTTCTTGGGCCCTATGTACCTCGTACCACGGTGTAAGGTAACCATAGGAAAATCCATTCTCGTGCACGATCCACTAGTAGGGAACATAACCATAACCTAGTGGTACCCAATAATCATCCACATAGTTTAGTTAGAGTTGTCGTTATCTAAATACTAAGTGAAACATGGACAAAACCCATCTGGTCCACTAGCCGTACTAGTACAAATCTGCCCCACCTAGGTACCCGGGCTTCCCCTTTTGTTCTAAATCAATTTCAGAATTAAACATAAATAAATTTTCATATAAAACACCATTACTGGTCAAACACAACCAATACAGTAGCTATCACATTTTATACCACTTAAAACACGCAACAAAACACAATGATTTTTCATAAAACAATTCCTCAAAATCCCGTAGTGTTTCCGACACAAAACTCCGTTTAAAACTGACATGAATACTATGTGCACGTTTTTATGTTTCCAAAATAGAAAGGGAAGCCTAATAAATTTCAGTGAAAAAAAAATCATTTTTAGGGAAGCCCCATATGGTTCAAGAAACGACATCATTGCAAAATCTCCATTTTTACACAACACAACTCTTAGAATTTCATGTGGTTCAAAAACACCATTAAAACCAGATTTTGCAGAAAAAAAACACAAGGGCTAATCATTAAAAACGGTATTTTTATCCCTATTATAGTTCAATAAAATCAAATAATTACTTATAGGGTAGCCCCAATTAAACTAATAAAACATTTCTATGAAGAAACCCCCAATTTCACATGAAATTGGCATTTAGGATTCATTTTAAATAAAAACACCACTAAAACTATTTTTTCAGAAATAATACAAATAATTAAGCAGGAAAATACCCAAAAACAGAATCCAATTAACAAATATTTCATACACAATGGAATCACCTACCAAAACCAAGGAAACCCTTGAATCGTGTGTGAGAAAACTCAAACGCACCACCGCCGCACCTCAAGGAAGGTAAACCAGATCTATAACCAGAATTTCAGAACATGAAACACAAGATAAAACCCTAATTTTTAAACCCTAATTTCTGTACATTAGGATCCTCAATGATAATGGAAGAAACCCTATGTACATTGGATGTAACCCTAATCAAATTGAAAGAAGAAAGAAGGAGAAAAACTTACTTAAAATATCATGTAGAAATCACCCCCAAATATACCATTAGATGATTTTAAAAATACTAAAACCATCAAGGGAGGCTCTAAAAAGGATAAGTATATCATTTACGAATTTTAATGGGGGAAAAATAGTAAAAATTGAGACAGTTATGAAGGAATGAACTTACCTCTTCAAATCTGGACGTTTTGAGAATCCTATGAATATCTGCCAAAATTCGCGATTTTCAAGAGCTCCAGAGATGGGGGGTAAGGGGATGGTAGCACGGTTGGATTTAGTGGGATTGGGCTCCACTTAGAATCACCGAAATACCATTAATATTGAATGAGATATGAAATAAACAAATTTTTGTTTTAAAACAGGAAATTGGTCTTCGAGCTGGCCCAATTCCTTAAATGAAAACCCAATTCCACCATTATTATGGATTCCGAAAGGGTCCAAATTGAAATGGTGGTGTTAATAGATCAGGGGAGGTCATTTTGGAAGTTTCCTGGGTGAAAAATATTAAAAATTTAGAATTTTATAAAAGAAAGAAAATTGGTTTTTAAATCTGGAGTTGGGCTCACGGTTTGGCCGAATTCCTGAAAACTCTCCCATTCCTCCATAAAAGATTGGGAACCCCCAAAAACATAGCATGAATGTAAATTAAATAAAATTTACCTTTAAAATAAGTCATGTATGTGAGAATTATCCCCACCATAAAGCATTCCTCCCCCAGAATTCCCCAACAACACCAGATGCCAAAGCAAAGCCCAAACGATAGACCAAGACAGACTTCCTTGCCACGTTTCCAACTGCTTCAAATAGGATGAACATCTCCAGTTGATAAAAAAAGTAAGAGAACACTCTCATCAACCAAAAAGAACCCCAATTACTTAAAATTATGAAACACATTCAAAACACATTCGGAAACAAAACACCTCAAACACTACAAGACGACGCTCAAGCAATCAACTTGAAACGAACAATGAACTCGAATAATGCTACCACAACATTACGTAAACAAAACCATTAGGTGTTATACAACCCCAAATTTACCAAAGTAAAATATTTGTGGATAGAGAGACTTGAACGATACTACCTCCAACCTAGAAAACACCAAGGAGAAAACTGAGTCACTAGTACGGGGTGACCCAATCTGGACATCCCACCACCAGGGACAACTCAATTTCTAAGACAGAATAAGGATAAAAATTTGGGAAGTAACGAATGGTATCCCCATCATAAGGGATAAATAAAATTATTCCTTTTACAAGATAACATAAATTATACCCATGACGGGTCTCCCCACCATAATAATGAACACAAATTTTCTTAAGACAAAATCAAGACACTAACAGGGGGCCTCGAACGGACTTCCCATAATTAGGGGTAGATTAATATCAGAATTCATCTAAAGAAGCTTATATGAGAGCCATTTTGGGTATACCCAAAAAAACCCTACCATATTAACTAACTATTATTGGATAACAACAAAAAACAACATAATTTTAAGGAGCCGGCATGGCCGCACAGTTGGTTCACACGGTTTGGGAAACCGTGTGTTAACTGTGCGGATCATTCTGTCCAAAGGGGAAACATCCCACAGTTTCCTTGGACAAAGATCATAGACATGTGGAGACCATCCGGTATCTATTGTCTCTTATCACACAGTCCCCTGGGTTGGCACACAGTTACTACCAACAACGTACAAACTATGTATTTCAACCTGCCTAACCCAAATTTTAAACCTTTCTCCAAAAAAACACAAGGGAACCCAAAGGGGGAAAAATCAACTCAGGGTATGACATGGGAAGAAGGTACTCACACCTATTTCCGCCAAATGTGAGAAATTGGAACAAGAAGATGAAACCTGAGGTTTAAACTCTTCCTATCTTTTATATTGAGGATATGACCTTGACCAAAAGATTGAACGACTCTAGGATTTCCCATAACTATGTTCCAGCTTCTCTCCGGGGCCTATGGCTGGAGCTCAATGGATTGAAGCATCTTTGGCCTCGCAGTTAGGATTTGGAAACCCCTAAACTGAACATCTTCTTCCAGTGCCAAAAACAATTACACTGTAATCTCAGATGCTCTCATGGAGAAATGACACACTTCAAACCCACTTTTCCCCAACCCGTCATTTTACCAAAACAAGAACTTAGAGGATGCAAACACATCGCCCCTTTTTTCATCGGATGCTAAATAGTGGAATTAAAGGACATATAGAAACATGTTCCTCTAAAACATAGGATTTAGAATTTCCTATAGGGAGACACACATCCAACAAAATAGTGACTCTCATATGATTACACAATCTTCACCCTTATAGTCAAATGAACACATGACATCACAAGGAATCACCGAACATGACCATTGTGGATAAAAGAAAACACAAGGAGAGGGACCTTGTTCTGAGTCCCAAATAGAACATGATTCCAGCAAGTGTCCATAATAGCCACTCTTGGCCAGATCTTGCACACTGGTGGCCTAACATGAACTCTTTCTTCAAATCGACTGACGAAATACCCAGAGGCCCTTTAAGACATCATTCTACACTGAAAACCCTGGACATCATTAACCTTCGACAACTTAGGAAACATAAGAATATAAGTTCTATTTAAACCTCCCACAAACACTCTCCCACTATAGGGGGGTCCACATAATTGAAAAAGGATAGGGGTAAATTCAATCTCCAAAACTCAAGAATAAAGTCCTTATGTTGATCAATTGGAGGATCATCCAACGGTAAATCACCATAGACCAAACATGAATCATACATTAACACTTTATGGGGGCATACCCTAGCCTACAAGAAAATCCAAGGACCCAACCGATCTGGTCATTTTTTCACAACAGACCACAAACCAGAACCGAACACATGAGGGGAGCCACCACATTGGCCTCCAAAACTTTTCCTCAAAAGAGACCATTGACCAACACTTCATTCCAACTTATCAATGAAACACCAAACCAAAAAATTGTTCAAAAAAGAGGGTTTATTGATCTCGAAATATCCCACAATAATAATCCTGAAAACACATAATCCATACCTCCCAACCATACATTATCAAAACACAACACTTTCCTTCAAAAACATTATTTTAAAAAAACAGTGTTGGTCGGTTGCACATTAACCAATGGTATCTCATGAGCATCACATATGCATGTTTGCATGCCACACTGGGAACCCACCTCATATCCATCCATATTCAAATATAAACCTATGCATGTGGTCACCCTTGAGAGCACCAATTACCAAAAATCAAACCATTTATCTTTTTTAAAATAAAAACTTTTAACCACACTTTACCTTTCTCAAAAACAATAACCATAATATCAAAACCCAATTTTTTCATCTCACAAACCAATTTAGAAAATAATACATAATTCAATAAAATCACATATTCATGCCTTTCACAATCTTTTCAAAACATTTCAACCCATTTCAAAACATTTCTAATTTCATGAAAAACACCATTTCCTAAATCTCCATTTAATTAAGAACTCAACTCTTCTCATTTCAAGAAAAGGTTCTAAAATTTCATAACTTTTTTTGCTCAGTAGTCACCAAACCCAAAATCCATCTTCAACCCCCACAAAAAATTTCTAGAACACTTAATTCAATCCAATACCCTTTTCCACGGTTTAAAAAAAATCCACTAGAAACATATTTTCGAAACCCCAATTAACATAGTTCATACTTTAAAATGAGGTGTAAACACATAATTTACCCTTTTGAAATAATTATGAAATTCCATTTATAGGCATTAAAAAATAATACCATTTTCATTTTACTAGAAAATAACTTCACAAAAAATCACACTCCTTAAAGTGAAGTTATTTTTTTCCTAAATAAAATCCAAGTTTCCAAGATTCCAGAACAAAGTGACACAAGACAATGTGAGAGGAAACTAGTTTCGGTGGGTGACATGGGCATATGGTTGGCAGCCATATTCCAACCACTTCGCCGTCACAGAGGGTATTATAGGGAAATATTCATGGCTCCACATGGCTTGCCAGGCCCTGCGAGCTCACTGAGATTATTCGCCCAACTCTCTTTTCATTTCCCTTAGTCATCATTAAACCAAGAAAACCAAAGGGCTCAGATAAATCCATACTTCCCCTGGTGACTTGAATCCCATGATGATGTGTGCTGGCCAGACACACTACCCATGACTGAAAGTTCATGTCTCGACAATCCTAGCTCCAGACTATCTTGACTCTTCCCCAAATAACATGACCCAAGGAGCGAAACTCCTTTGATACCATTTTGTCACGAACCGAATCTGGTCGCCACAAAAACCAGCACCGAACCCAGCCTGTGACATGACCTGAAGGGCGTTCCCTATCCCCACGGGCTGGCACAAGTTCCCAGGTATCATTAATATAGGTTTGGGAATGATTTACCCGAGTTTGAAAGCATAAAACATTAAAAAAAATCCATAATATAAATCTGAAATTTTTGAGCAAAACAAGACTTAAGTAAAAAACTAGAAATGAATACATTGGTTTAAAGATAATAAAAGTGATACAAATAAAAATAATTATAGCATCAAGACAGCCCCAAGGACTCCCCACGACTATGGATCATCACCCCCAAGCTGTCTCCACAACTCCGCACCAAGGATGTGAACTAACACCCTGAACCGCCATCACCCTTATCCATTCCTTTACCTGAATAAAACATAACCAAGTCTATATACACCCAAGGGGTGTAATTAGGGTGTGAGTCTAAGCCCAGAAGGATACCACCCAATAATTCTAGGGTGTAAGAAATACAATGTGAAAAATCAAGGAGTTTTCAAACGCAAGGAAAAGTAGTGTTAATATTTTAAGAAATGAAACCTCCAATTGAAAATAGTTTTCAATCCAAAATTTTCAGAATATTAACAAATTATGATAGAAATTTTAGATAATGTAATTTAATTCCATACACACCTTATGACATGGGTAAATACTACAAATCCAATGAGCAACAACATAGGGAACACCCCTAGGTACTAGGTTGTCTTGGGCCCTATGTACCTCGTACCTCTGTGTAAAGTAACCATAAGAAAATCCGTTCTCCTGCATGATCCACTAGTAGGTAACATAACCATAACCTAGTGGTCCCCATTAATCATCCACATAGTTTAGTTAGAGTTTTCGTTAACCAAATGCTTAGTGAAACAGGGACAAAACCCATCCGATCCACTAGCCGTACTAGTACAAATCTTTCCCACCAAGGTACCTAGGATTCCCCGTTTTTCATCAATAAATTTCATCATGAAACATAAATAAAATTTCATATAAAACACCATTACTGGTCAAACACAACCAATACAGTAGCTATCACATTTTATACCACTCAAAACATGCAGCAAAACACTTAGCATTTTCATAAAACAATTCCTCAAAATCCCGTAGTGTTTCGGACACAAAACTCCATATAAACCTCACATTCATACTATGTTCACATTTTTAAGTTTCCAAAAGAGAAATGGAAGCCTACTAAATTTCATTGAAAACAAAAAATCATTTTTAGGGCAGCCCCATATGGTTCAAGAAACGACATCATTGCAAAATCTCCATTTTTACACAACACAACTCTTAGAATTTCATGTGGTTCACAAACACCATCAAAACCTGATTTTTCAGAAAAAAACACAAGGGATAATCATTAAAAACAGTATTTTTATCCCTATTATATTTTAATAAAATAAACTAATTACTTATAGGGTTGCACCAATTAATCTAATAAAACATTTCTAGGAAGCAACCCCCAATTTCACATGAAATTGGCATTTAGGATTCATTTTAAATAAAAACACCACTAAAACTATTTTTTTCTGAAATAATAAAATTAAATAAGCATTATATACCCTAAAAATAGTATCCAATTCACAAAGATTTCATACACAATGGAATCACCTACCAAAACTAAGGAAAACCTTGAATCCTTTGTGTGAAAACTCAAACGCACCACCGCCACACCTCAAGGAACGTAAACGAGAAATAAAATCAGAATTTCAGACCATGAAACAAAAGATAAAACCCTAATATTTAAACCCCTATTTCTGAACATTAGTAACCTTAATTATAAGGGAAGAAACCCTAAGTACATTCGATCTAACCCTAAACAAATTGAAAGAAGAAAGAAGGAGAACAACTTACTTAAAATATCATGTAGAAATCACCCCCAAATATACTAGTAGCTGATTTTGAAAATACTCAAAACTTCAAGGGAGGTTCTAAAAATCATAAGTATATCATTTAGGAATTTTAATGGGGTAAAAGAGTAAAAATTGAGATTGTTATGAAGGAATGAACATACCTCTTCAAATCTGGACGTTTTGAGAAGCCTATGAAGATCTTCCAAAATTTTCGATTTCTAGGAGCTCCAAAGAGGGGGGGGGGGGTAAGGTAATGGTAGAACGGTTGGATTTAGTGGATTTGGACTCCACTTGGAATCACCGAAATACCATTACTACTGAATGAGATATGAAATAAACAAATTTTTGTTTTAAAACAGGAAATGGGCCTTCGGGCTGGCCAAATTCCTTAAATGAAAACCCAATTCCACCATTATTATGGATTCCTAAAGGGTCCAAATTGAACTTTTGCTGTTAATAGGTCAGGGTGGGTCATTTAGGAATTTTAATGGGTGCAAAATATTAAAAAATGAAAATGTTATTAAAGAAACAAAACTGGTTTTTAAATCTGGAAATGGGCTCAAGGTTTGGCCAAATTCCTTAAATCTCTCTCATTCCTCCACAAAAGATTGGGAACCCCCCATAACAAAGTATGACTGGAAATTAAATTAAATTTACCTTTAAAATAAGTCATGGATGTGACATATGTCCTTGTTAATATTTACTTTACTTCTGATGTATCGTCGTCATATAAAATTTTCAAAGATAATCAAGAGGGAAATTAGTATATAAATGTTGGTCATGTAAATTGTAATTAGATCAAGAAGTGGAAATAAATTGGTTCCATATAATTATGAGGTTAAAATCCACTATTTCAGGGAGATATTAAAATATATCCATACCCCAATACAATGACAACTCAGGGAAAATAATCCCCTCTCAAACAAGGAATATTTTTTCAAAGGGTAGATTTATTTATTGGAATTTTTTCTATAATTTTTAAATATATTTATTTATATTAAAGGTTCAAATTGAAACTATATTGTGGAATGACATGGAAAAATTCATAACATCATATAAGAATAACAAATTATATGGAATCCATGAATTTTGAACTATTTTTTATGATAAATATTTAGTTTTATAAGTCTAACAACATTGGGAACATAGGTTTTAAAATTTCATTCTATGAATTCATTCACCCATTTAATGATTCATTATGTATGAATGAGGAGACAGATCAACCAAGAGATATTATGGCCACTAATGATGAGGTAATCCCAGGGAGTATCTAAAGGGATAATTCCAATTTTGAAATAGGTGGAAAAAACTTTAATAATGGAATATTGAGACTTAAAGTGTAAATTTATTTCTCTAAATTAATATTAATGTGTTGGAAAAAATGGTAGAAAATATAAAAAGAAAAAACAAAAGTCTTGTTTATTTTTCTAACTGAACACAATGATAAGAATTATTCTCAAGAATAAGAGTTAAAGGTGATATTAAAAAAATGTGGAATAAACATAATAATATTAAAAATAAAAAATTCTTAGATCATAAGTGTTTTATAATCTAAAGGAAAATAAGGATGAGAAGACTTTTCATACTGATGATGTGAAAAATGAGATTATATGGCCAAAAGAAGAAAAGACATACATTATAGGATTTATTTCCCAGATGAAATAAAATATTAAGGAGCATAATAATAATTCAGATAAGAATAATAAACCCTTGAAAGATGATATTTCTTTTAGAATGTTTATAATATTAGAATACAGTGTTTAGGTTGAATCAAGAAGCAAGAAGATCCAAAAGTTGAATAAAGAATGAATTTAATCCAAGAACAAGTTATATGTCTAGGGAAAGCATAATTTTATGAATACATTACATTTTTTATTTTATCACACATCAGAACGTTTTTATTAGGCCAATAAGAATAATCCAATATCAAAGGATAAATAAGAAAATTTTCTCATGCCACAAATATCATGTTTCATGGATAAAAATGATATTATCATTCATGAAATAACAGTAAGGAATTATTAAAAGAGATCTATAAATACTCCCAAGAAAATATAATGTTGTAAATGGTACAAAAATTTAATTAAAAGGGACCCCAAAAGAGGTAAAACAATTGGATGATGACCCAAAAAGTTATAGTAAAATGTGTTACATTTGTGGGATGCATAGAAACACCATTAGTTATTGTAATGAGGCCCATGGATATAGAAAATGCTTTTAACATGGTGGAAAATATAAAATATTTATTCACCATGCATAATAAAGGAGGTAGTCTTATCCTATTTATAATTACTTTTATAACGTTGTACAAAGTGGATGTTTTAGATGAAATTCAGTAGGGATTATATAATGGTGGATACATGCAAGGGTAAAAATGTATCTATGAGAAACATATTTCAATTATTATATTAATAAAGGTTCTTTTTATAAAATGAGGTAAATAAAATATCCAAAACCATCTCAAAACATCCTATATTTTTGAGAGATAAGTAAATGGTGTGGAATGTAGACAATAAATCACCTATTGATAGAATTAATAAGGAATATTGGGAAGAGAAAACCCAAATAAATTAAATAATTAAAAAAATTAATAATGATTGAAGGGATAGTAAAGGCATCCCAAAGGACTGGAAAAATAAATATCTTCTCATTTTGGGAAAAGAAAATGTTATTGGTACATCTTCCAAAGAAATAACAAATTGTGTGAAAAAACAAAAAATAGTCATAAAAGGTGGTTAGATTCAATAAAATAATGTTTAGATATGAAGATGGATTCAAAACATAAATAAAAATAAAAAAAGAGCATTGTGACTCACCATCATCCTCATCTTGAGAAAGTTTAATGTACCCATCTCCACATATGATCTAAATGGAACAACTTGTTTGAAGAGGTGTATGAATTTGGGGGAGACATAATACATGGGGTGTGTAAGCTCAATAGAACGTTAAGTGAAGTTGAGATCAGATGTAGAATTTATCTAGAAATTTTATAAAGAAGGTGGTGATTGAAGTCGTTCAGATATTTCACAATCGACGGTACCATGAAATATCATTTCACGGAATGGGGATTTATAGGACTGGTAGTTAGTGGAAGAAATCAACCATTGGAAAATAAATAATTTTAGCTACAAAAAGAATGGATCTTGGGTATAAAAATTCATATTATATCAGTTTTAATATTTTTTTCTTTGAAAAACTCTTGAACAAAAATATACTCATAAAAAATGATGTCCCCAAAAATGAAATTATTTTCAAATAAACAATATTGAAATTAGGGGTAATTATAGTTAAAGCTTCAAAGGATATATATTTTATTAAATTTTCACACTATATAAGATGGATATATTTAGGTTCAAATACAATCCATAGTATTCCCAATGATGTCAAGAAATTTTTGGAAGTTTGTTAGTCATTTTGGGAACTCTCAAATTGAGATAGAACTTAAAGAATCATATTTAAAACATGATGAAAATAAATCCATGAATAGATCGTTTTTGGAGACATGAAAATAAATTTGATTTATATTGTGGGTTATGAAAGGTATCATAAACTATGAAAACAATGGTATGTTATTCATTCTGGATGCTTTAAATATTATTCAATGAATATTTTAAGTGAGTTTAGATAGTAAGGTCTATTGATTAAATGTAATGAAAAGGATTTTATGAATTTATTGGACCTGTCATGATATATGGAAATCTTTGTAGGTGTTTACTAAGGCTCTTGTTTTTTATAAGTAGTTAAGGCTCAATAGGCTTAGAGAATTGGTTAACATATCATGTGTTACATGGTAATTTTTAGCACAATCTTTTTTCTAAAAGAATAGCTTATAATTTTGAAGAGATGGATTAAAAATAATTATATGTAGTGGTTTCCAGATTTAGAATTCCAACTGTAAAGTTATTTATATTTGGTATTTAAGAATAATGTAAAATATCTATTGACATAGGGGGAGAGCAATGATCTATAAATTTATATTTTCTAATGTAATTCAAAAGTCCATTGGGAGTATAAACACATTGACTAACCCTAGGTTTTTTAAATAATTTGGATAAGTGAAAATGAAGATTTATTCAATTTTTTTCTAGGTAATATTGTCTAGGAAATATTGTCAACTAAATACAATGGGGAGATTTTTTTACCCCTATGAATTCAGACTAGATTTGTTGAGAATTTGATTTAGATTTGTTGACAAGGATTTAATCCAAAAGAAAACATAAGACAATATATGTGTAGTACATTCCATTGTCATGGTACCCTAAAAGATTTCATAATGGTAGCATATGACTTGTGTAAGTATAGAATATAAGATTGTGTATGGATAGAATGACCAATGCCTTAAAGAATGGGTTTTTCAACATAAGGGTACATGAAGATATTGTTATGGTAAACTAATCCACCTAAAGGTTTATGTTTCTCATGGAAGGGTAAACCCATATCCAAGTAAGGGTAAAAGAACCATGAGTATGGGTATCAAGGTGGCCTACATAATGGTATTGAGGATTTTTATGGGTATATAGGAGAGCTATAAATAAGGGTAATGAGTATATGTTAGGGTACCTGTATACATGTATCATGTCTATGTATGGGTACCTGTCTAAGGGTATCCCATTAGATAGGTTTCCGTAAAGACACCATGTTCACTATATCATATTTTTAACTTAATTTATAGCAATGGTAGCCCCATAAATAAACATATTCATAAAATAATAAAGGAGTATTTCATGGTTGAGATAATTAATATTCCGTAGAGGTATTTAGATCTTTTATGGGGCCATTCCCTTTAGGAGGTGTCTACACCATATGGAAGAATCATTTTTCATTTAAATGGGTGGTTTTGAATATTTAGAGATTGTTGTACCATGGAATATGCACTATGTAACTAGAATTTTTTGGATACTTTATAGAGTAATTAGATACAAAATATTATTCAGGCAAAAACATAGGATTAGATTTCATTTATGTCCTTAAAAATTAGTAAATTCTTGATAGGGTGAATTTCTCCAAAAATATAGGGTCTACTGCATGACGTGGAGGTTTCCATGATCATGGGTAATAAAATATTAAAGGATTAAGACCATGATCATGGTTAAATAAAAATATGGGTTTCCATATCTGTTAATATGGATGTTCATTCTTGTAGATATAGAAATTTTAAAAGTAATTTATCATGGGAAACCATGTCCTTCCCATATAATAATATCTAACTTGTGACAAATGAAGAATTTTAGAGCCATTTACAGCTATGAAAGTAGTAGTTAAATAACCCGTGATATTGGAAATATAAAAAAAAGGATCTATATCACATTTGATATATCCTAGTAGAATAAAAATAAAGGATACTATATCTAATTTTAATATTTGTATAAGAGGGAGAGAGAGAAAATTAAATTTAAATATATAAATTATAGAAGAAGAATATTTGTTTCCATAATAAAATGTGATATGTAATGGGGGATTTTTTTTCATCATTAAATCTAAGTGAATTAGAGTATAATTCTTTAAGGGAGTTCTTGATTTATTCTGGAATCAATAATTTCTGTAATTCAGTGAATTATTGTGCAAAGAAGAAGAAGAAGAGTTCACTATTTTTTAACGAATAAGGGGATTGTAAAATTCTTATGAAAATGAATAGAGTATATTCCATGTACTCTCATAGTAATAATTGGATTAATGTGATATTCAAAACTAATATTTAATAGAGAATCTCAAGATTCAATAAAACCCATATAATAGTTTCTGCATCTATATCTATAAGGTTTTATTTTTATTATCCTATGAGATAATGTTGTTTTTCCCAAAAGCAGTGAGTGAGAAGGTATGTTGTGATGAATGTGATCCTCAGGAGATAGTGAATCCATCCCAAAAAATTGTAATGCTGTGAGATCTATAAGTATTGAATAATCCTGAACCAATAAGCAGTGAGCCTTGGAAAGAGTGACCCAACCAAAAGAAACAATGAGTAACCGTTGTGATTTTGGTTTACCAAAACAGCATTGGTAGCATGCTCTATGGAATATCCATACATGGTTAATGAAGTAAAAAAATTAGGTTTCCATGTGATTTTTTGTCATTAATTCTTATGAATCATAATTATATCAAAAAATAGAAATAATTAAGAGGAAAATTATATATATAGTGGTTGGTTAATTAAATGGTTACCATATCAATAATAGAATGACATGGTGACTCTTATAATTTATAGGTAAAAATCCATTTTGGTAAGAAGAAATAAAAAATTTCCATACCCTTATTCGAACCCCTATCAAATTAAATAATCCCCTATTCGACATAACATAAACAATTACATTGGTATTTGGGAGAGGGAAACAATGAATACATACCTACCAAATGGTATACAATTAGTAATAATTAGAAATAGATTTTTCTTTCCATTTTAAATATGATCCAGGGGAATGATGGATACTATTTTTATATTTACAATAGTGTGAATGTTACAAGAAAAACATTTTATGATTTGATATGTGATGTCAATTACATGCTAATTTAGTAATTAATTCCAATCACATTTCCAGATTTTTTATTACTAGATGTTCATCTTTTGATTAATATGAGTAAAATTTTTGTTATATTTATTTATGAAATTAAGAAATGGTTTATTTGAAAATATTACAAGATTATATTTTACATACAATTTTCCACTTAGGGAAAATATTTCTTCCCACACATTCTGATGTTATGGTTAATTTGATAATACACCTAAAAAAGAAGTAATGGTTATTGGTCCAGTGCATTTCATGTGGTTGTATCCTATTGAGTGGGCTTTGAATATATAGAAATTATTTGTTCTTAAAAGGTCTCATTTGTAGGTGTCATTATTCAATTTTTATTTGACGGTTGAGTGTACTTTTCCTATAATGAATATCTTACAAATTTTGAATATAAATTAGATAATCCTTACCGGATTCATGATTGGTCAATCTAGGAATAAAATTTATTTTTTTGGAAAAATATCAAGTGGGTACAATCTCATCAATACATATTTTTTAATACTATGTTTGTTTCATAATTCCATCAGTTAGTGTCGTTTCAAAATTATCGTTTAACTTTAATTTTTTTTTGTTTTCATATAGAATTTGGTCATGTAAAAGTGGTGTAATTATTTTAAGGAAAGACATTAATGATCTAAATAAATAGATGCCTCGTGCTAGTGATTATTATTTTCAATAATACTATTATGAAACATTTTTTTGACTATTTCATGGATTTTTTAGATATAAATGTATTCTTATTATGATTTAAGTACAATATAGATAACATTATTGATAATGTTTTAATCAAATTATGTGAATATATCAGGCATAGCTTGTGGGAGTTAGGTGACCATACAATAAATGAATAATTTTGAAAACTATTATAGTATATATCTATAAGTAAACTTTATTTAAAATCATTAAATGTTAATAGATATTAGTTTCAAATTATAGATATTAATGAAAAATTACAAAAATAATAATGTGGTTTTGATTTCCCGTCTATCGATTCTGGTTATTACTATTTTAAATTGGAACACATCGTTGAAGTTATACATATCTATGTGTTGAAATACATGTTATTAAAATTTAATTTTTTTGATATAGTCTACTAAATAAATCCAATCAACTTTAGGTTACATTAATTAACGTTAGCATTATGTTAAATAGATATAAATGAGTTAAAATCCAACCATTAATTTTTTTGTTTGCAAAAGATCATGTTTTCTTTGTTTTATTTAGATATAATGATAATAGATAATTTACTATGAAAATGTCATGGAGATGAGTGTTATAAATTGAATGTGATGATCATGAGACTATTTGATTTGTTTCAAAATAGCATGATATATTCCTTTTATCTCAATTTTAAGAAGATACTCAATGGGTTAGTGGGACCGCTGAAGGATAAATAGTCGATTAACATCGAAAATTAAAAGAATCATATTTTATTAGTATTATATAAAACATGTTTTTAAATATTTAAAATTTTATGAATTGTTTAACTAATTTTTGGGTATTCATTTTCTTTATTTTATATATATTATATGTTTTTTTCTCTACTAATGATTTCTATGACCACAAACATGACTAGGGTACATAAACAAGATCCATAACATTCTGGAGAGGTATCTGCACCTATAGTAGAGGTATCAATGATTGAAAATGTACATTTATTTTACTTAATTTAGTGTAATATATATATATATATATGTGAAAATATTTCTAATTATTTATGATTTTTTTAATAGGATCCGAATTGAACACTTATTCTTCTGTTAGAAGATTCCTTGGTATTGGGATTTCTTCATGGAATTCTATAACAACCCTTGATATATCTTTTGAAAGGACTTACCATGGGAGAGGGTTCCATTGAATTTAATCTTCAGTTGTTTCATATCATAAGTGACCAAAAAAAATTTCCATTGATTACAGATGACCATGATTCATTCCATATAGATACATTGAATTAGTTTTAGAGGGATGTTTTGGTAAAAAGATTAATTTAGTTTATTAGATATTTTTATAGAACACATATTTTGGGATAATTTATTTATCAAATAAAATAATCTATGACTGTACTGAAATTATTATCCATCATTATTTATAGAAAAATTCTAAAAAATTTGTAAATATTATAATGGTTGATTAAATAGGGAGAAGTAGGCACCAAATGTGGGTGGACCAAACATTCTGGACAAAGTCTCAAGGGGAGTTCTCCCATATCAATTTGATGAATTGGTATTATAATAGCCTATTGAGACTACAATATTGATTCTATTTATTTTGTTTAAAAAATTTCAATGAATGTCTATCATTGTATATATTTCAAATTTGAGTTAATTAAATGAAGTGAGTAGCAGTTTTTCATTCTAAGAAACATGCATTGTAGGTTCCACGTTATAGGCTTCATACTCATCACATTACCTATATTTGAGATGATGTATTTTTATTTTAGTTTTATTTATTTTTATTTAATATGGGTTTTTTATATACTCATATCTTATATGTATTTATTTATGAGATCAATGTGTGAAGACTAATAAATTTTGGGTGTCCATGAGGACTCGTGATAAAAAAAACTTAAGGTTTTGACTCTTATAGTACGATATACTACTAATAATCAATAGTTATATATATAGACATATATTTATATTTATATATTACACATTATTTTTATGAGTATTACTAAATATAGCTTCTAGGTGACCAGTGGAAACTTTCCATGTAGAGGGATGGGATATTTCATCTCATTATTGGTAATAGTAGACATGGCTACAACATGACATATACCATGAGGATTACTCATCATATAGTTTAATTTTCTAAATATGTGGCTCTTATTTTTTATTATTTTCACATAAAATGTGAATGATTTTGAGGCATGGATGTGATCTTTTGAGGAGGTTAATGTACAGTTTTTAGCTTAGGTGAAAGCATTGTGAGAGTATATGCGTCTGAATAATGGTGAATGGTATCGTTCTACAATAGTTTATAATATATTTATTTATTTATTTTTTATTACAATAATTATTTTAAACAATTTTTTTTTTTATTTTCATACAAATCCTTACCACACCTAGGTAGAATTCATTGTACTACATGATGCATTAGAACTAGGTGGTGTGTATCAATTTATCTTTATTGTTTCTCATTCATATTGAATGTATTATTTTGTTTTATTGTTTTTAGTAAATTCAAAAACTAAATTTTCATTTTCATTAAAATTAAATTTGACCAATTAGGGATTCAAAAAACAGATAGTCAAACTGATGGGAATCGTAGTTAAATAATAATCATGTGATTTTTTATCTTTAGTGTTTTTATGTGTAAATTATATTCTTGGAATTTTCTATACAATTTGATGTATTAACCTTAATTATAATTTTATAATGAATTAATACAAGTTCAACAGTAAAAAATATGGATTTTTTTCCAATAGATAATATTTGGCATTATTAACAATTTTTAATTATAGGAAAATCATATGTGTAAGGGTAAAAATAGACTAAAATTTATTTTATTTACATTAAATCATAAGAAAAATATATTAATGTCATTTAATATCCATAAGAATCATCATCCTGTTAATGAGATCCCTAAAGTCATCAGCATGATTAAAAGTGGGATTTGTCCCATTGATTTGTAGTTAAGTGATAAATCATGTAAAAGGGTTCAATTGGAGTCCAAAAAAATTGATTGACATGAAATAAATGGAGGTAAATCACTAAATGTTTTCTCAATTATCGAAATGAACACACATCAATCAGATTTTTGTTTCACTGAGTGTGATGGAAAATGACATGTAAAATTATATAAATTTATTAAAATTAAATATCACTCTCTATGTGGTGAAAATTTTGAAAAAAATTTAATATTATTTTCAAAATATAGTAGAAGATTCTATGAATCATTTATGGTCATTTAGAATCAACCATGTGTTAATCATATTCCAATATTAATCTAGATATATTAAGGTAAAATTTGAAAATTTTAACATCTTAAAAATATTGGGAGAATTATATTTTTAGTGGTAAAAAAAGATCAAATGAGCTCTAAATGAAATTAAATCATAGGAAAATGTTATTTAATTCATTTAGTGATTGATGAATCATTAGTAAATTGATAAAAAAACAAAATTCTTAGAATGATTGAAATTGGTTTTTATCCCTTGTATTTTGAATTAGGTAAAAATCACATAAAAGCTATCATTACAGAGAATAAAAACATGTATTTTAATTAAATCTGGATTCACTGATCAAATTTTCATTTTTTATCTATTGTAATCGACCCCACATAAATCTAATTCTCATGTTTCTCTGTATGATGAGACAAAGTTGGTAACATTGTTTTATTTTGTCGAAATGACATATCTCTCTCTAGGGGGTAAACAAGAAAATAAATTCAAATTGACATCAAAATATAATGTAATATTAATCAAATCATTTTTATTGTATCATAATCTAATTTTCTTAAATATTATTCCCACATTAATTGACATAGATTACGGTCTAATATGACGTTGCTATCATTTTTTAATAAATACAAAATCATGTGTGAAGGGATTCAGAAATGATATCTTATTAAGATGAAATAGTATAAAAATTCAATATTTGTTAATTAAAACCTATATGAATCATCAAAACATCGATGGGTTACCTAAAAAAAATTTATTGTTGAATGTGTAACATGTCCCTTAGATTTTTAGTGAAGTGAAAATTCACTTAAAAAGGGACTATACCAATAATCCCCATTTGTATTGATATGAAATCAGGGGATAATGATGATAAATTTGATCTTTAAGAATCAACACTACATCAATGAGGTACTCATGACCCTCGGTATGATGGAAAATGATAGGTAAGGTTGTATAATTTTAATAAAATGGAATATATCCAATAATGTGGTTAGAAATGATAAAATCAATTCTTATTTATGTGTAAGGATAGAAGAAAATTTCCTCAAATAATTTCCAATATAATGGAAAGAATTTCACATCACTCCATTGTCTTTATTTATTGGTATGGATTAAGGTATTATTTAATATTATTGAAAAATTTAAATAAAGGGAAAACCATGTGTGTTGGGTTAAAAAACAACCAAATGATCTTTGATTGACATAAAAGCTTAGAAAAATTATCTTCACATCATTTATAATCTATATGAATTACCTAACCATAAATCAGATACTCAAATTTCCTGATAATATTGAAATTGTTGTTCGTACCACAAATTTGCAGTTAAGATGTAAAATCACATAAAAGGTGTAAATACAAAGACAAATAACTTAGATAAAAATGAAATAATGGGAAAATGATAACTCAATAATTTCTTATCTCTAAGAATTAATGATACATCAATAAATTTTCTGTGACACTCACTTTTATGGAAAAAATCATGTAACACTGTATAGTTTTATTAAAATGTCATAACACCCCCAGGGGGTCAAAAAACGAGAACAATATTTAGATTGTTGGGAAAATATGTTAGAACATTCCTTAAATCATTTTTAATATATTTGAGTCAATCTTGTTTCAATATAAGGCAATAATTGATCAGTATTTCTTAAGGCTTGATATTACATTATTATAATGTTTTATATAATGGGAAAATCATGTGTGTAGGGGTGAAAATCAACCTAATAAGATATTATTAACATGAATTCTTAGGAAAAATGTATTTAAGTCATTTATAAACTATATGAACAATTGAAATATTGATCAAATACCTAAATTTATTTTTATGATCAAAAGCAGAATGTATCCCTTAGAATTTGAGAATTGTAAAAAATCACATAAATGGAGAAAACACACATTGGTTGACATGATTTCATGGGATAATTATTATTGAGTAATTTTTGGTCTATAGGTATCAAAACTAAAATAATTAAATTCTTGTGTTATTTGGTATGATCAAAATAGATTTGTGACATTTTATAGTTTTATTAAGATTATATATATCCCATAAAGGGGTAATAAATAAAGAAAAATCATCAGATTGATTTGAAAATATAGAACATTACATGAATCATTTTTCATCTTTATAATCGACCACACATCAATCTGATTCCTGGATTGGTCGGTATTACTTATAATATTTTTGTAATTCTGGGAATTTCATGTTTGTAGGGTTCAAAACAGACCATATGAGCTACAATTGAAAGGAAATATTTAGACCATAGTCATTAAATAATTTAAAATCTATAGAAATCGTCAACGTTTTGACCAGATACTCCAATTTCATTGTATGATCTAAAGTTGTTGTAATCCCTTGTATTTGGAGTTTAGTTACAAATCTTGTCAGATGGTTAAATTCTGTGAAAATAAATTCGATTGAAATGAAATAATTTGGAAGCGATCACTAATTCATTATAGATATGTAGGAATTAGTTACACATCAATCCCATGATTATATCATTTGGTTTGATGGAAAATAATGGGTAACATTTTATAGTTTTATTAAAATGAAATATCTCTTTTAGGTTGTAAAATATTAGTAAAAAACAGATTGACATGAAAATATAGGAGAAAATTACCTGAATAATATTTGTGGTATTGGAATCAATTATGCATGAATCTGATTTTGGGATTTATTAGTGAGAGTTAAGGTATTATTCAAAATTATTTAATTTGTAGTAATAATTGGAAAATCATGTGTACTAGGAAAACATATGGCCAAATGAGATCTGATAGGAATGAATTATTAATAAAATGATATTTAATAGAATTTCAATCTACATGTATCATCATCACATTATTTTGATACCTTAATTTCTTATTATAATCAATAATTTTGTTTCCCTTAGATTTGGAGATAAGTTAAAATCTTATAAAAGGGGTCAATACTAATAAAATTAATATTTGTTGAATTGAAATCATTGGAGAATCATAATTGAGTCATTTTTGATCTATAGGAATAAACTCTACATAATTCAGATTCTCACATCACATGGTATATTAGAAAATGATGACTATCATTATATAGGTTTATAAAAATGAAAAATCATATTTTATTGGGGTGGGTGTGCGAAAATGAAATAGGATTGATTAGAGATGTTTGGAAAACTTTTCTTTAATCATTTCTGATCTATTGGAATCAAATCTGAGTTAATCTATTTCCCAGATTGATATGTACGGCTAAATGTATGATTTGAAATTATAAGAAATTTTTTATTAAAAAAACATGTGTATATGGGTCCAGAGATACAAAATTATATCCGATTTACATGAAATTTTATTGAGATGTTTTTATTTTTGTGGGTTTTTTATTGTTATATACATATGTGTAATTGATCCCAATGTGTGTTGTTGATACCTTGACATTATTTCTGAGCCTATGGGGATCGGTAACGCCCTATGGGTACTGTTGTGGTCCAGGTCAGGTGTTAGTTTGGATAACACCCCATCATGGTTCATGAAAAATTTATATCTTAGGAGGAAATTATCTCATTTGGTCAATTATTTGGGATGATTTTGGATAGACTAGAGCTATGATTGTTGGGGATTGTTGTACTGTTTGTGAGTGGCGTGTCTGGCCAACACACCTCATGATAAGACTCAAGTCTCTATGGGATGTTGGGAAATTTGATTGACTTCTTTATAGGAAGAGATGTATAGGCTGAAGAATATGTATGAAAACTAGGAAAAGTTTAAGTGGTTTGGGTTTTTATTGTTTTGGATATGTATTTTTTGATTTATGGAAGCATTTTTGAATTGATGTTGTTA
The DNA here is from genome assembly GCA_963277665.1 of Viscum album. NCBI lineage: Eukaryota > Viridiplantae > Streptophyta > Magnoliopsida > Santalales > Viscaceae > Viscum > Viscum album. The sequence continues at coordinate 784,559,100 of OY728128.1, read as the reverse complement.
TTGGAAATTTTCATAATCTTGTATTAGTGATTTAATTGACGGTGTTTCTTTGTGGTTATTGCTTGTTATAGAAAAATTACACCTTGGAGACCTATTGCGCAGCCACAAGAAGAGACCAAAGAGAGTTCTCCCTCATCAATTGACATGAGGATAATGGAATCCATGGTTTAGACTATCAATGATTTGGGCCAGGGAGCGGTCTATAGTCCTGCTCGGGTTAGAGAAGCTAAAATAGGTCCTAGAAATGACAAAGAATTGGATTTCCTCAAGAATAAGCCACCTTATTTCTATGGTAGGATAGATCACTAGGAAGATGAAGATTGGATTGATAAGATTTAGAGGATGTTTGAGTTTGTTTACACTCCTAAGGCAGTCATGGTGAAGTGGGCATTGTTTATTTTTGAAGGCCCCAATTAGATGTGGTGGGACTCAATGGTGATAAATGTGAAGAACAAGTAGATGGGGAGAAAGGATTTTAAGGTCATATTTAATGAGAAGTATTTACCAAATATCGTGGCCTTAGACAAGTCCTGGGAGTTTTTCAAACTTCATAAGGTGGATCCGAACATGATAGAGTATGACAAACGTCTCACTGAGTTAGTTCTGCTCATACCCGAGGTGGTTTCAAATAAACACCTGAAGGCTCAAATGTTTGAAATGTGGTCGCAACCAGATTTTCAATTTCATGTAGTCTTGTTCATACTGAAGATATATGTTGAGTTTTTTATCATTCTATGATTGTAGAAATTGATTGTAGATGTAATTCTGGTTTCACTGGATCAATGCTAGTATTGGGCGATGTCAGTTCTTCTAAGAAGAGGAGGAAGCAAGATGAGTAATAGAAGAGGGTTGGTGGTTGTTTAGGCCATCCTTCATTCTTATATTTATCTTTGGATTCAGGTGTTGGACCAGAAATATGCCAATGATTTTCTAAGGCATGAAACATGTGATTTCATTTATAGACCCACCCAAAACATTCTATCTATATGGAACTATGGTGTAGTTGGAATGGTTTTTCAAGATGGAACACCCATATCTCAATGGTGCAAGATTTGTATCTTTTAAAGGGATTCTAGCCCAGTCAAAACCATCAATGGAATCAGGTTATTAGTTCAAGGTCCGTGGCAGTAGATCTAGAACTTAATATATACATAGTCAATTCTGGAAAGAGTCCTAGGTCAGTAGTTGTTCTTAGGTCTAGGAAGATATGAAGCAACTTCATGTTGTGGATCGTGTGTCAGTGGGATCAGATGTAGGGTTTAGATGGTTTGAGGAAGTATTCTAATTAAATAATGATTAGTTTTTTTTCTATTTGATACTGGTGCATCTTTTTTTATTTATTCCTATCTTGTGTATTTTTTACAATTTCCAACCACACTTATTCCCTACACAATGGAGTTGGTGACACTGATTGGTATGAAGTGAGATTAGGGATTCAAGATTCTATCTAGTGAACTAACCATGTCAGGGACCAATATAGAATGTGATTTAATAGTTTTGGATATGGACATCATTGACATAATTATCGATATCGATTGGATGGTGCATTTTCATTTTCCCATCGATTTCTATTGGCTGCAAGTAAGTTGTATGGAACATGATGGAATTACCTAAATATTTCATGGTGAGTAGGATCCTTGGCTGGGGTTTTCTTGAACTGTAATTCTAAAATTGTGTAATCTCATTTGTTAGATCTCATCACTCATTCTAGATGATTTAAATAACTCTCCAGAATCTGGATTACCTCCCATGTCAGATCAGTTTTTAGAGGAGATTCTAGAGGATTTTTGGGTGTCCCCCATAGGGGGATGTAGATTTCACTATAAATTTTATGTTGGGAATACATATAATTTCTATTCACAAGTACTGTAAGGCCTCTACTAAGTTGAAGTAATTAGTGGGAAAAATAGATTATTTGTAATCGAAAGTATTCACTTATCTGAGCATCTCACCTTGGTCAAACACATTTCTATTCATTAAAAAGGTCGATAGATATCTATGGTTATGTATCTATTTATAGAGGATGAATTAAGTGATGATCAAGAACAAACACGATTTTCCCTATATTGATGGAATTTTCAATCATCATAAGGGGGAAAGGTGGTTCTGTAAGATCGATATGCATTTTAGGTGTCATCAAGTCAGAGTTAGAGAGGTCGATGTTCCGAAAATATCCTTATAATGTTGGTAAAACCATTTTTAGTATTTGGTTATGCTATTTTTGTTGAAAAATAATCCAAATGTCATTATGGTGCTTACTAATAGGGTGTTCCATCAGTATCTTGACTCATTATCCATGGAATTTCTAGGTGACATCCTAGTCTATCATTGGACTGACGAGGAGCAAGAGCAGCATCAGGGGATTGTTCAAGGAACCCATCTAGCTCATCACATATATGCGATGTTTTCCAAGGTCACCTTATAGATAAAATAGGTGAATTTTTTTTGTGATGAGATCCCAGATTGCGGGGTTTATGTAGACCCCAAGAAGATTAGTACAGTGTTGTCATGAGAACAACCAAAGAATGTTTTTGAGGTTAGGAGATTTCTAGGATTGTTTGGGTATTACGTGTTGTTTGTTTGGGATTTATCTAATCTTTCTTCGTCCAATACTATTCTTACTCAGAAGGGGGTAAAGTTTGAGTGGAACTAAGAATATTATGTATACATTGAGGATATTATGTGGAAATTTACCACATATATTGTTTTGAAATTTTGAGAGGCTGAGAAGAGATATGTGGTCTACTATGATTCTTCTAGTATGGGTATTGGGTGTGTGGTGATGTAGGATGACCATTTGGAAGTGTATGGTTCTCGCCATCTCTAACCACAGGAAAATAATTACCCAACCCATGATATGGATTTAGTTGTGGTGATACATTCCTGGAAGACGTGACATCATTACCTTTTTGGGGAGAATTTTGTGGTTCATTTGTATCATAAGAGGCTATCTTAATTATTCTCTTAGAAGGACTTGAATTTGTGGTGGATTAGTTGGGTTGGGTACCTTTATGGTTTTGATTTTTATATATTATATACCCCAGGAAAACGACAGGTGGTTGTCGATTCCCTAAGAAAGAAAGTGCTAGTGAAAGAAATAATGGTGTCCAATGATGAGTGAAATTTTATTGTAATTTTTTCCAAATCGAATCTTGAGACCTAGTAGCATAGTGGATGTTTGTTTTGGGATAGTGTTCACTTTACACCTTACCTTATAAAGTTGACTGATAATGACTATCCATGTTATGAGTCTTGTCAATGTTCTATGTAATTTTTAAATGGTTGGGAGGTTCTATGTGAAAGGATGTTGTCTTCTTAGGGAGATTTTTCCTATAGAGGTTTCTTCATGGTTCTATTTTCATTATTGAATATGGTGTTACAAGATAGACACTAGTCTCAGTGGGTCAATCATCATGGTACTACCATGATGTTTTATGATGGGTGGGAACATTTTTTTTGGACAGGGATTAGGCATGATATATCTGAATTTGTATCACAGTGTAATACAGGTTAGTAAGTTAAATAAGTGTACCAAAGGCCCAAGAATAAACTTCATCCAATACCCATTACTACCTAGAAGAGGGATGATATCACCATGGAATTTATTACTAGACTACTTCGTACACCTCATGGATGGAATTATATCTGGGTAGTGATTGACTGTTTGGAAAAATCAGCCCACTTCTTTCTAATTACTGATGCAATGAACTTTTCTGTGTTGTTTTTGTTATATGTTTATCATATAATAAGTATTTTTGGTGTTTATGCCTAAATTTTTTCAGATAGGGGACCTTTGTTTAACAAATATTTTTGGTACAGTCATTAGATGGTGATGTGATAACAGAAGGACCCTAGGTCACCCTGAGGGGGGGTGAATCAGGGTGTCAACTTTTTATCCCATTTATTAGATCTGGTTTCCAAATTCATAAAAAAATAATTAAACATGTATGATGGATATGTGGAGTAATTAAAACGTTCACATACAACAGGAAAACACTTCACTTTTACTTGGTTCACCACTGAGGGCTACGTCCATGGAGAATACATAGACTGGTTAATGGTCGTACCTAATTTCACTATTCATTACTAGGTGTGAATTACAGGGTTCCGGAACAATCACTCTGTCCTAGGCACATTTCCATTACAAGGTTTAGGGATATCACATTGCTTCCCTCGGATCACTTCTATAGGCTCACCCTGGCTCACTTCCATGTAGAGGTCTTCACTTAGCTTATCGACTTGAAGGTCATTTCAATAAATTGGCATGAAAGTATTCGTATCTTGTTCAGCATGAGACTCTACTTACATTGAGGTCCAGAGTTTATTCTCTTCAACATTCAGTATTCTTGTATAGTGCAACAACAAGATGTATTACGACTTCTTATTCTTCTTGTCCAGAATCCCAAATTCTTCAGAGATTGTTCAAGCACGGAAACACATCGCACTTGGCATCATCAGTATTAGCCCTAATTTTTCTATGTGTGCATGTGACCATGCATGTGACAATTTAGATAAGATCTTCTTATTTAATTATTTACAAACGTGCACCCTCGGACTAGGATTCTTCTTTTCAAAGTGATCATGTTTGCATGTGCATGCATTAATGCATGCACTTTCTCTTATTCTTTCCTTGTGTGAATTCTCAAATTGGTATAGTTCCTTTAAGTACACACATGACCTCTTATCTCTTTTGGTTAACACTTCATTAAGATATTTTTTGGCTTTAATTGGGTTTTTATTCAAATCATTCATATGAATACATGCAGTCACTTCCTATCACCATGCACAATCTTCCTTCTACCTGCCTCAACACACTCTGTCCTCTTTGATTTCATTATATTTATATGTATGTGATTTTATTCTAACATAAATGTGTGCATTTCAGTATGTAATAGTGTTCTTGTTCTCAACTTATACACCAAAGGATATGTGTGCTTTATATTCATAGGAAGTTCTGACCTCCTTTGCGTCCTAAGTGGTATGAAGTCCTCCACCTCATTGAGAAAGAGTTTGTTCGCAAGAAATTCTCTTCGCAGAACCAAAACGGTACACGGTACGATTTCCTCAAAATCCTAGAATGGTTCATAAGAACTCTCTTCACAAACCAAGAACATTTCGCCTCTCTCCTGCTTCGCGTACTAAAGTGGTATGTGGTTCCTTTTTTTGAGAACCTAAGAGATACACAAAATTCATTTTCTTTATGGAACCAGAGTGAATCATGGTTTAATGTTCACGAATGTAGAGCAGTTTGAGGATATTTCTTTCCCCTTGTGAATGGGAAAATTAGAGATACTCAATTTATCAAAACAAGAGCTCTTTAATCCTTTGGATAAAAAACCTCTTCTTGAATTGGTAGGTCACTTTTTATAATTATAGATCAGATCTTTTCCACATCCAAAATCTGCAACATATTATCTTCAATATTCTTCCATGAATAACCGAGATCTTCGGTTTTTTAATATCTTCAACCCTGCATGGTGATATACAGCATATCATGGATGATTCTATTTTCAAACTTGCACCCTTCTCAATGATCCTCCATGTATTCAAGATGGAATGTATCGTTTTCTAAATTTCTGCTCGAATCCACATGGCATTGGAAACTTTGTTTGCCTCAACCAATTTTTTTTTATTTGTTTCATTCACATGAATGAAAATCTAAGTGCATGAATTTGTTAGTATCATCCAGATGATTAATGTGGTCTTTAAATAAGATCAACTGATTATCATAGTGGTGAGATCATCGTTCGACTCGAGCACTAGTTTGCAGGTGCATGCAATTTTTTGGAGGTTGAAGAGAACCTCAGGGGAGGTGATTAGGTGTCACTGGTTGAATCTTATGTGGAGCAGGAAAAAAGAACGACTCATATTATATCACTTAACACATGATGAGATGTGTGGATGAGTTCCTTCATGGGGTCAGATGGATGGATTATATTAGTTTTTTCATTAAAATCATCAGCTTACATCGAAATAGTGACGTCGAAGAGCCGTAGTTTATCAATCAATCCAGGCATCCTTAACACTAGATTACTCCTACCCACCTTTGACATCGCCCCACATCGGTTCTCCCCAGGTGTGCTCCTAGCACACACTCTGCCTTATCAGGTGTTCTGCTACCTCCCACTATGCAATTCATGGGGCTTATAAATGGACCCTATGAATCTCCTTGGATTCCCTAGGTGTTTTTGGAGAAAAATGAAGTTTTTGGTCATTGTAGTAGGTGGCGCACGACTGATGCCCAATTATGGGAAACTGTGTGTGGGAATTAGAGAACCATGTGTCGTGGATAGTGTAACTATCTAGGATGCACAACCGGCCTCATGGGTATGTACCCTCCATGATGAAACTATACAACCTCATTACCCTTGGATAGAGAAGGATGTATGGTTTCTGTACATTTTTTGAAACCATGCGTGCTAAATGTGTGACCTATCGAGGTCATTAAAAATTGGAAAATTACACTTTGATACTTTTCTGATTTAACACTAAATCAGACCTTATCCAATCCATACAGGTTTTTGGACCTTAGAACTCCCTATACACCATCTTTGACCTCTTGAGTGTCAATCAATTGGTCATTTTGGCCTCGTATCTTCAAGGAATCATAATTCAAGTCCTATATTCCTAGGTTTCACCCTCTTTCTAGTGGTTCTCACCCTCCCTCCATGGGTTCTTATTTTTTAGTGGGGATTTTGACCTAATGATGGATCTATCTTGTGTTATTGGGTGGAATCATTGTGTTTTTGGTTCGATCTATCTATTATTGGGTCTCTTGGTATTGCCGTTTTGGTTTTTACTGCATTTTGGAAGTTTTTATGCACGAGGTAGGCGATTCCATGATTTTACATTATATATTGATTTTGGATTTCATTCATGGTTATTTAAATGTGTCATAAGGATTTTTAGTGAATTTTTTTAAATGGTTTTGTGATTCATATGTGATGAGAGTTGATTTTATAAAGCAAAGTGGTTATGTTTATTGTGTTCTTCATTATGATGAATCTTGAATGTGTTTTTTGATTTTTATGAAATGGGGTATTTCTAAGGAAATGGTTGGATTCTATATGTGTGAATATTTTGGTTTTTTCAAATTTATATCATGATATTTACAAGTGGATTGAAATTTATTTCAAAAATGGTTTGATTGTGCGTGTCAATACAAAAGTGGTTTTGTGAATAGAATGTAGGGATTTCTACATGAGCCTTGATCATTGGATTAATGTGAGTTGTGAAATTTGTATTTTCATTCTCTATTCATGATTCCTGGAATGTGTATGTGAATGTGATGATTTATGTGATATGTGAAATGGAATTCGATCATAAAGGTAATTCCAATAATCTAGGTTAGTGAACTAGACCAACAATGATAGTTGGTTATGAAGGGGTGATTCTTAGTTTCTTATAGCTCAATAAAAACTAAAACACCTAATAAACAAATGATATGATTATAGGACACTAAACCTTGAGATGGGATCTTCTCGAGTGGCTTTTTCACAAGAAACTTGTCGGTTTGGGTATGATGTTTTTTATCAATGAGGTATGAGGTTCAGAGTGCCCGAATTTTACTGATTACCTTTTGGGATTCACTATGGTTATCTCTTGTGACATGGGGATTTTTTATATGGTGATAACCATTTTAATATTGTATAATTTATGTATATTTTGTTTTCAATGAATGTTTAATTTTTGAAATGTTTTTTAAATGTGTTTTCCTAAATATGTTTTCTTTAAAATTTCCATTGAAAATGTTTCCCAATGTTCTCATGAAAAATTTCTTGTTGATTTATATTCAAATTTTATATCATGGAGTATTTTACTTTGGGTGTAATTATACTATAATTTTTTATCACACCCTACATACAATTTTGGGTGTAGTTAGACACTGTTATGTATGACCCATGAAAAGGAAACATGTTCCATGTTGGTGATGGTGGATCCAGTTTCTAGTGTTCTAGTTCTTAAAGGTGTTGGTGGTGGTGGATTGAGGGTGATTTCCCTCTTATTACATGGATGATTTGGGGTTGTTCTAGTTTTGCCCTTTCTATTATGGTATTTTTAGAATTGGTTAACATTTTAATACTTTGGATCTTATAGTTTTCGTATCTCTTTTGGTTATGATGATCAATTATGAGTGGTTTTATTTTATTGGGTTGTTATTATAATATAAATGGTAGAATTCAATCCCCATGTTTATTTTTGATACTATGGATTTATTTTCCATATGATGGGGATTATGAATTTCCAATGAGCCATACCCTAGGCCATGTTTGGTGTTGGTTTAGATGACACCCCAGCTTGGTTCGTGATAAGTGTTCCATCCAACAAGACACCTGACCCATCCCATGACTTGTCCCGAAGAGCGTTTCAAATCTCCATGGGATGGAAACTAGTGTCTCTATATCAATAATGAATTTTTGGGGAACAATTTCAGCTATTTATATAATTATAAACAACCAACAATGATAATACATCATCACATAATTTATAACCATAACTAAAAAGAGATACACCAACTTTCAGATTTAACATTTTGCAAAATTAATTAAAGATGAAATACTAGAACTAAATTGGAACAAATAAACCAAAACCAAAAAATATACATGCGATGAGAGGACCCTGACCCTCATGCCATCACCCCTAACACCTAGAAGAAGTGGAAAACTAGCAACCAGATCCACCACCAACACTATAGAACATATTTCCATAACCAGGATCATACATAAAAAATATAGATACACCCAAGGGTTTATAGAAGATGTGAGAAAAATCCCTCTAGAAATACACTCAAAATAAATACATTATACAAAAACATTAAAAGACAATAAACCATTCATTTTTAAGAAAAATCATGGAAACATTTATAAATAAAATAGTTTATCTAAAATGTTTCCAAAGAAACCTACATACATATTTATCATAAAAGAAAATTCTACCATATACCAATATTATTAACAACATCATAAAATAGCACCAAATCATAGGAAATCCATATAGGTAACTAGAAATAGTGGTACCCTATAAACCTCAAACCTTAGTGATAAGATTATCTATCAAAAACCTAAAACATACTCATGCATTTTCCACTAGAGGGGATTACATCCCAAGGACTAGTGGCCTCCAAATATAATTCAAAACCCATAGATTCCTTTTGAATGATCCACTATAGGGGAATTAATTGCATGTTCTATTGTTATATGATCATATCACATGTTTTGTTAGTATTGTAGCATCCATCCCACTAAAAGAAATCGGGCCTTGGCCCCACTAAATCAACTTGAATACTAGTTATATTTCACATTCCTAGATACCCAGGATTACCTTTATGATCAATTTATTATTCATATGCCACATAAATCATCACATTCACATATACATTTCAAGGATCATAAAATCACATGAAAATACCATTCTTTTGTATGAAAATTCATCCCAAAATCAAAGATCAAATAGAATCCAACATTTTCCGTAATCAAACCCCATTTTAGATTTATAAAGACATTGAATCCGTATTATAACATGCCTCACAACACTTCTACAATTTGTAGGAAACATTTAAGAAACATAAATATTAATCCCACATGGAAAAATCCATTCACTATAGAAACCAAACTTTCCCCACACATGTACATAAAAATCATTTAAAAACATGTTTTACTCCTTTCACATAATCCATTGAACACATTTATAATTCAAAATAAAGAGGAGTACATGAAACCCAATATACTTATTTTAGAAAACAGTTTCAGACCAATAATCTCTTCAAATAACTTTTAAAACTCATTTATCACCACACACATAATCCATATGACATATCCAATACGAAAAAAAAGAATTCCAAAGACATATAATAAAAAACTTATACTCACATAGCTAAATCTTGGAAACTTCTAGAATATGGTGGAAAAATATAACCACACCTCAAATTAACCCTCTAAATGAAATATAAAACCATGAAATCAATATTTTACCCAAAAAGTCAAGATAAAAACCTTATTAGATCAAACAATGTATTGGAAAAAGAAAACCCAGAGATAGAGGAAGAGAAACCTAAGAATAGGGACGAAACCAATAGAAATGAAACTTACGTGAGCATTTATTGAAGACACATAGACAAGAACACTAAACAATAGTGTTAAAGGTGTCAAAGAAGGAGTAGAGTAGGCTTATAGGGCTGAAAATCCCTCACGTATTAGATTAGGGGTGATTTAGGGTAAAATTTGACAATGTTAAAATAGGGAATTTCTGATTTTTAATGACTTGGATTGATATCATGGTTAGCCTACATGGTTTTACAGACCATTCGTCAACTATTCATCCCTCTATATCTAAGGTAAAAAATGTCGCATGGTTTCCTGTGGGAGGGTGCATACCCATGTGGCTATATGTGTGACATGGACAAAACCACTATCCTAGGCCCATGGTTTTACCCGGGTTAGGGCATGGTTTCCCCTAACCATGAGCCACCTATTATTGTGACCAAAAACAATATTTTCTCCAAAAACCTGGGTAAAATATAGGATAAATACCAAAATGAAAATAAACAGATGATTCCCTCAAAATAAAATCATGGATGTGACAATTCTCCTCACCATGAGAAATTTCAACCCCCCTAAAGTCAGCCCAAAGTCTAATTAGAGAAAAAAATGGATACTCCTCCTCAAACCAATAATTTGACTCCCAAATCTCATGCTCATAACAAAAATGCTTCCAAATAAATTGGACCAATGGTATGTACTTCCTGTGAATCACTTTTCCTTAATAATCTGCAACTTGTATTGGCCACTCGAACATAGATAGTTCAGGCTCTAACCCAAACTCCACCCAATTTTTCACATGATAAAGATCTATATTATACATTTTATGCTGAGATACATGGAACTCATTATGAATTGGAATAATATTATATGGAAATGATAACTGGTATTCCACCTTAATAATTCACATGGAAATCCCAAGTGGTCTAACATACCTTGTTGTTAACTAACATTGATTACCCAAAAAACAATGACCTGGGAAAGGTGACACTATCTGAACCCCTTGTTCACCAATATCAAATTCATAATCATGATTCCTCTAATCAGCATCAGAACGATGGAAACTATGTTCCATGAAAAACCACTCCCCGATTAAATTAACTTTATTATATGTTTTCCGCATAGGGATCAGTCAAAACAATGTGGTCTCACCCATCTCAACCCAACACAAAGGCGACTAGCATGGAAAACCATTATACTCTTCAAAGGTATCCATTAAAATTGTTGATTGGTAACTACTATTATATATACACTCAACCAACCCCATATGGCTATCACACGAGCCTCTGAAATCCAACACAAATACCCAAACCATGTATTCAATGATATGATTCACCCACCCTATCTGACCATCCTTTTGACTATGGTATTATATACTCAACAAAATCTATGATCACATTGATTTTTGAATACCTTAATAAAACCATGAGGTAAAGTGAGGGTTCTTGTCTGAAATTATTTCCAATGGCACACCATGATGCCTCACTATCTCCTAAACATACATCCCTCACAACTCATCCACTTTATCTGCATATATAATAAAAATGAAATGGGATGATTGGGTTAGACAATCAGCCACTACCAATATGGAATTACATACCTAATGTGTATGAGGTAGGCCAATAATAAAGTCCCTGGCGATCTTATCCCACTTCTATATAGGAATGGGTAGTGGATAAATAAAACCAGAGAGAATTTTGTGCTCTGCATTAACATTTTGACATGTTTAACATAGTGATACAAATTCATCTATGTCCTACATCATACATGGACACCATAATTACAGATGCACATCATAGAAGATCAGGGTGGTACCAGGATTAACATCCATTTGAGAATGGTTTCTATCTCATGTTAGAATCTTCTATAGTGACAACGACACCATGAAGTGACCCTTAAAGAAAAAAACTACATCATGAGATAATGGCCACTCATAAGGAACCTACACATGATTTAAGAACTGTGTATATCACTATCACAACTCATCAATCAGCTTCTATTGTCGAATAAAATCCAAAAGGGATGATATCAACTAAAAATTGGCTGATAACACACCTCTACTGTGCTCCTTGGTAAAGATATGTAATAAAGAAAAAAGATCCCTAAAAGTCCACTCATCATGAGACTCTTTCAATGAATCCACTAGAACTTTATTTCTTAAGGAATCAGTAACCACATTTCCTTTTCTTATGGTGTAAACGATATCAATATTGAACCCATCAAGGCACTCAACCCAATGATGTAGCCTCAAATTCATATATCTATGGGAGAATATATAATGAAAATTCTAATGATCCAAATAAGTAATAAAATTATCCCTGAAAAGATAATGGTTCACAGCGTTGAAGGAATGAATCACTGATCCTAACTCTCGGTCAAGGGTTGGGTGATTCTATTCATGTGGTCTATGTTAGAATAAACCATACGCCCCCACATGCTCATCCTACATCATTACACAGTCAATACCCACACCTAAAGCCTCATAGTAGACCACATACCCCTTCCAACATTATGGTAGGATCAAAATATGGTTTTTGGTCAATTGAAGCTTAAGATCCTCAAAGGAAACATGAAACACTAGGATATATTCAATATTTAACCATTTCTGGGTAAGCACTATCATGGATGAGGAAAGATATGAGAAATCCAGAACAAACAACATTTAATACCCTATAAGGAAAAACTCACCAGATTTTGATAACATTATTTGGCTATTCCCATGAAACCACTAAACTAATTTTATTTGGGTACACTGAAACCTCTCATTTGAAGATCACATGACACAAAAATATCACCTCACTTATCTAGACAGTGCAATTATAAAACTTCACATATAGATAAATATCCTAAAGAGTTACTAGCACAATCCTCAAATAATGGTCTTGCTACTACTTGATACTTGAATATACCATGATTTCATCAACAAATACCCTGAAAAATGACTCAAGATACTGACATAACACCGTTCTTATAAGAACTATAGAAACCATTGGTTAATTTTTCAACTTAAAAGGCAAGAAAAAATATGGAAAATGTTAATACCTACTTTGAAATGTAATTTCCGGAACATCCTCCTCTATAAAACTGAATTGGTGGTACTAGGATTAAAAATAGATCTTAGAGAAAAATATCCCCCCTTAAGATGATCAAAAAGGGAATCATTACGGGAAAATGGTACTTCTTCTTGATCATCAAATTGTTTGACTTTCAATAATCGATACGCAACTACATTGATAGATCAGCCTTTTTTAGGAATCTAACTGGGGAATCCCAAGGTGAGATGATCGGGTGAATAAATCTTTTGGATTCCAAATCTTTGAGATTTATCTTTAATTCCCTCAACACAGTAGCATCTATATTGTATAAGGGAAGAGATATCAGTTGTATTCCTAGTGGCAAGATGATGGTGAACTACACATACCTATATGGGGAAAATCAAAGAAATAGAATCGAGAATTTTTTGGAAATTCATCCACATGGGTGGCAATCCAGCTTCCAGACCGCTAGCACCATCCTCAAAAATGAGTGATGGGATCTGAAAAATGATATTTCTCAATTAAAAAAGTGGAGGTCCAACACATTATGACTATGGATCCCATTACCCTTGAAAAACATGGGTGATTCTATTAGGTTCACAAAAATATACTCACAACTAATAGAAATCTATGTGCAACTGAAAATTCACCACCCAATTCATACTAAGGATCTTGATAAAGCAGTCCATTTACAAAAAAGTTCAAATACCATTCCATATTGACCACTGAAATAGTGAGCACACAAGATGAATACTTAAAACCCTATTGTCACTTTTTACCAAGAGGATCACTAACACCATTTCACATGGAATAAACTAAACTGAAAACATTAACAATTTCATGATATAGAAAGAAATAAAATAAAAAAAGGAACATGTATCAAATAGAAAAAAATATAATGATTATGAAATAAGAACAATACCTAGAACTGTCACAAACCCTACATCCTATTCATTTGGTGCTCGATCCATAGTATTAATATGACATATCTCAGTATAACCCTGAGAACAACAACTGATCTATGAATATGTCCTGAATTGACTCTAACTAGAAGAATATCCATCCCTTTTACCATGACCTCTGAATTGAGAACTCACTGTCCTAGTCAGTTATTATTGAGCTAGAATCCATTTAGAAGCTATAGATCATGAACCACCCTGATATGGGAATTTAACCCTATAAAATTCATTTAATGTACCATATAGCTCTACATTGACGACAAGGCGTGGATTTAGGAGAACACATAGACCACATGCGAAACACCTTCCCACACCATTGGAACACGATATACCTAGTATCATAAGACACATATGAAGACAACTGGAAAGCATAGTCTAAACGACCACTATCCATATTCTCTTAGTCATCCCACATACTCTTCTTCTTATATGAACAGACACATCCCTTTCCCACTTCTGTTGCAGTTCTAGAAAAACCAGACATCCCACTATGATCAATCTACACTATTAAATCATGATCAATCACCGCATCATATATCTTCAACTTGAACAAGAAGGCCACTGATTAAATTTCTGGTCACAACCCCATTTTAACATTTGAGCCCTCAACATCTCATTAAAGACTACCTTAGGTGTGAACCAAACCAATTATAAAAAATGGTTTGCGTACTCCATAATGGTATATTCTCCCATGTGATGATCTAAAAACTAACAGAACTTGTCGAAATCTATGTTTTCAGGAAAATACTACTCATTCAGGATGACCTTGAAATCCTTCCATCACAACTGCTCACGCAACCCAGCATGCACCACTGAGTCCCACTACATTTTACTGGTATCGTCTGATGTGAATGAAGAAAACATCACTCTGAATTCCTCAAGTGTATCATGAAACTCAAATTTCTCCTATATTTTCTCAAGTCAATCCTAAACTTCCTAGAGATTTATGTTACCATAGAAGGAAAGAGTCTAGTTCTTGAGGAACTCTTGATCTTTGTCGTTTCTAGTACATAATTTGGATTATCTAACCCCAATAGGACCAGATCCAAATTTTCTACCCAAATCATGGAAACACTAAACCATGAATTTCACTAGTCGTTGATCAATTGGTGAAGGAGAACTATCTCTTTCCACTTATCATGGATGTACAAGTGGTCTCTAGGGAGGAAGTTTTCTATATTATGCAATAACCACAGGGAAAACAATAAATAAATCATTCTATATATTATCAAAAACTATAAATTATTAAAAAAACTTCCATAAATGCTAAAAAATATGAATCTATCATAATAAAAATCCAACAAAATTACTCCCCCCCAACTGGTGTCAATGTATAGTTTGCAACCTGCACATATCACATGGAAGAAAATTAAATCCAATTCCCAAAATCCTTGGGTGAATCAATTTTTTTCATGAGGATAGTTTTATGGAAACCTTAATCACAACCAAAACCTCAAACCATGAAAATACTAGCTCTGTTGTATCTAGAATATCCTAAATATCATGACCCAAAGAAAGAGAGAATCCTTAATTGACACCATTTTTTCATGAACTATGCTGAGGTTCCATCTAACCTGACACCAAAATTGGACTGAGAGATGGTTCAGAGAGCATTCCTAATCCCCATGAGCTATACACAAATGCATGGGTGTCAACAATACACTTTTTTGGGAATTATTTCACCTATGTATATAACAAAAAGCAACCAATATGTATAAGTCATCATAACTTAATAGAAAATTATAACCAAAATGGGATAAAATATTTTTTAGATTCAATGTTTTATAACATTTTACAAATTAAAAATACCACAAAAGAAGGGTAATAAAAAAAACAAAACTCAAAAACCTTAATGCAATGAGAGGGACCTCACCATTAATCCACCACCACCAACACCTGCAAGAAGTGGAACACTAGAAACCAAATCTACCATCACTACCACTGAACATATGTCATCTATCTGGATCATACATTCTAATGTATACATGAACCCAATGGTGTATATAGGGTATGAGACAAATACTATTAGGATGCCACTCAAAATAAAGATTCCATGGAATCACGTTAGAAGATAATCCACCATGAATGTTTTAAGAAAAATCATGGAATTTTTTTAAATAATACAATTTAAGGAACATTCTACCAAAGAAACCTACTTTTCACTTTATCATAAAATAAATTATACTATACACCAATGGTATGCACAACATCATAAGATAACACAACTTCATGAGAAATCCATATAGGTAACTAGCTCTAGTGGGACCCTATGAATCTCATACCTAAGGGATAATCTCCTCGAACCAAAACCCATAACATCCTCATACACAATCCACTAGAGGTTAATAAATCCCATGGTATAGTGGTATCCAAATATAAGAAAAAACCCACAACATCATCGTGCATGATTCACTAGAGGGGGAAATATCCCAAGGTTAGGTGGTCTCCAATTATATCACTTGTTTATTTAGTGTTTTAGTGTCAATTATGTTAGAAAAAAATAGGAATCAACCCCACAAAATCCACTAGCATACTAGTTCCAGTTCAACCACCTAGATAACCATGATCTCCATTATGATGAATTCCATTATCAAATGACACATAAATTATCACATTCTTATATACATGCCAAGCATCATGAACACACATGAAAATATATTTCTTTCACAAGAACATTCATCCCAAAATCAAATATCACATGGAAAACACTATTTTCCATAATCAAACCCCCTTTAATATTCCTACACACACCAAATTCATTTTAAAACATGGCTTGTATCACTTACACAATTCAAAGAAAACATTTAAAATATAAAAAAATGAATATCACATGAAATAAAAACCCATTTCTTTTATAAAAACAACTTTTATCAAATGTGTTCCTTATAATCCTTTTAAAACATTTTCCCCTCATTTCAAACAATCCATTGAACACAATTATAATTAACAATACTGTGGAATACATGAAACACAACAAAATTATTATATTAAACCATTTTCACAGCCATATTAACTTCAAATCACTTTTAAAACAATAATTTCACCACACACATAATCCATAGAACACATCCAAGAATCAAATAATGTATACAAAAATCATCTTATAATGATGAAACATAGAATCACCTACCCTAAGCTTAGAAACATTTAGAACTAGGTGGAAAACCACAACCACAAATCAAATTAACCCCATAAAAAAATTTCATACTAAAAAAATATTTCACCAAAAAACTGAAGATCGAACATTTATTAGGTCAAGAAACCCACTGGAAAAGAAGAACCCATATAGGGAGCAAGAGAAACCCTATAAGAAAGAAAAAACCAAGAGAAAAGTGACTTACATAATTTTTTAATGAAATACCAAGGCCAAGAACACACAAATATTGAATTTTAAGTGGACTAAGATGTAGTGTAGGAAGCTCCTAGGGCTGAAAATTACCAATGGATCAGATTATTAGTGATATAGGGTTAAATTAAAGAGGTAAACAGAGTAAATTTATAATTTTTAATGACCTTGATAGGGCACATAGTTTTCCAAAACCATGTGAAAATTGTGAATCTGTATCCATCTAAGAGGAATGAGGATTCATGGTTTCCTGGTTGATGTTGCATGCCCATGTAGTTGGCTGTGCGGCCTTGAAAAGGCCATTTTCCCAGGTGCACAATTTTCGATGTGATGGTACACGATTTCCCCAAATTGTATGCCACCTACTACTGAGTATGAAAACTCTATTTTTCTCCAAACACTCATGGGGAACATAAGGAATAAATACCACACCTAAAATAAACCAAATATTTCCTCAAAATAAAATCACTGATGTGACATCTTGTGAGGAGGTAACTGCACAATTATTATCTGAGGTCAGATCCCTGTGGGAGTATATGGGTCAGAATGATAGTTTAGGGTATTCTAAATAATAGGTTTAAACTGAATTTATTTATTCATTTCATATTTCATTAATTAGTATTATATTCATATTTTATATTTTTAGTCCCTTGATATCCTAGATTCTGGAAGCAGCTATGATCCTATATGATGAATGGGATCCCAAACGTGTGTTTCAATTTATCATTCTTATTAATTTTTCAAATTTTATGCCTATTTTTGATTTTCAATATTTAGTAAAATCAAAAATCACATTTTTATTATCATTAAAATGTTATTTCACCATTTCGAGATTCAAATCCAACTAAAAATATTTTTATAAATGATAAAACATATTAATGTAACCATTATGTGATTTTTTATATTTAGATTTCAGCAGAGTGACAATTCGATTATTAAAATGTACATAAAGAGAATTAATCTTTTTATACATAGATATTACATATTTCTAGAGGAATATTAAATAAATTACACAAAAACACACATGAGGACTATAATAGTTTAGTGTATTTGGAGACTTGGTACACAATATTCTAATTTGGTGAAAAATATTCAGTATCTCTGAAAATGATCTTCCCATTTAGTAAAATTCACAAACATACCCTACTCAAAACCTATCTTCATAACCTATGAAAATTAAACACAATAAAGGTTCATCTAAGATGATCAGTAAGGGTAAACAATTGAGATACAAAAGGATAACTTGATCATATGTGTATGAGAACATGATAATAACATTTAAAAACCATACCATTCTGATTAAATATCATAATCTTGAGTCACAACATAAATATTGAAGGTTCATAAGTCATGAATTGTAAGTAAATAAAATAACATGATCAATTAGATCATAAAATTGGCAAAAGAATTTGATTTTAGGGAAACTAATAACCATATTAAACCTTATGTTAATTCTACCGACTAGGATATTTGTAACATCCCTGACCCAGGGGCCACTAAATCAGTTCCCCAAGCTTGGTCGTCACATGACCTCAAGCATGGATCCCCATATTCTATATGTTTTTATCTAGTAGAAATGGTCTAATAGGTCACATGGGTAGACTATACCCTCTTTACCAGAGTAAAAGACCACCAATCAATTTATAAATAGTAGAAACAATAGGAAACAACTAATAACAAGCATAGCCAAACATATGTCAAACAATGTAAAATCAATAGGAAATAGTAAATATGTCATGTCATGCTACAGTTCTAAGTGAACAAATCCAAAATAAAAACTAGAAATTGAATCCCCAAAAGGTTCGTAATCCACTTCTAGAACCACATTAATTCATGTCCCATGTCCAACTCAACCCCCTAGCATAGGTCCCTTACCCTTTTTCAGACCTAAAAGCATGAAATAGTCCTGGGTTCCCAATAGAGGCCCGTGCAGGGTGTGAGTGATACTCATTAGGCCATCACCAAAGGTGTGTACAAAAAATTCATTGTAAACTAATAGTGCATGAGAGTTAAAATTATTGGAAATTAAGTGAAATAAAACATAAGGGACACTAGTTAAAAATATCTACATTACAATTACAATTGGGATTATTGTTCCAAGTTCATTATCTACATCATCTCATCATTTAGTTCATCATAAACATGTAATAAACCAGTTAGGCATTTACCTCATTCACACCATATTTAGGGAATTTACCATTACACATAAGAGATCAAGTTAAGTCCATATCTCACTGGGGATAAGCATTTCATGTAATCAGCACACTTACCTTAGAGCCATTGTCTAGGTATTTTTAGTGAATAAACCCATTGGGGAATAGATAATCAGTCTAAATCCCCAACCCATACATTCCTGGGTAGGTTAGATAATCAATCCAACCCTACCTATGGGAGGAGCATCTGTCCATTATCCCACCACCAAGCCTTTTGAATATAATTATTTATCCATTCACCACTCACAAAACATATCAATGCCAATAAAATCATTAAATATATCAATCATTATTCAAAAAAATAAAAATGGGATTTAATGTAATGCCATATCACATTCACAATGCCATTTTACCATACATAACCCATTATCCCAATTACCTATCTCATGTCTCATCACAACAACCATACTCACAAATTCACAGTCGATTACCCATCCATGTCTCAACAATTCATATACACCAACCCTCTTTCATTTTCAATATAATTTATTAGCTATGAAGAAAAATACCCATTTAAATAATTTATACCATTTTTATTACCATGCCAAACGATCCCTTATGCCGTTACTAAAAATAAGCAAAGTAAAATAATTTATTTTTACTCCCATTAAACATGTAAACATACTTATCAAGGGATTTACATTATCACAAGACAACCTTTCTCATTATTAGCTAACTTCTTTGTCTGGAAAGTATCAGCACACCGCATGGGTGGCCCTACGAATGTCAATTCATCCTCTATGAATTCCATGGAGACCATGAAGGTTTACATTAATCCTTTATAATTTTATTATAAAAAATTTTATCAATGGATTAAAATCATAATAGGGGGTAACTAAGAAATAAATCCAATTACGCCCAAATCTCAATTGAAACTATGGGATATAACTTGTAGAACACCTACCTTGAATTTATTGACAAAAACTCCCTAAATAGAAGAATTAGATCCTTATTCAACCATCCCATGAAGCCTCAACCAAGATATAAACACAAAAATAGGGGTTTAGAGCTTTATAAGGAGATGTGAGAAAGATACATACCCTAATTGCGAAGGGGAATCAAAGAGGATATTAGACTAACCAGGATCTTCGATTCGTAATTGAAAAAAGTCAAAAACACCTATATTTGTGGGAGAACCACCCTTGGATGCTCTTGGTACCTCTTCCTCGTCATGAGGGTTGCAAGGGGGGTGAATGGAAGAAATCCTGAATTGGGGTTATAAATCCCATAATGGAATTTTTGTAAATTTCTCAACATTCCATGGCTGCACAGTTTACCTGCACAGTTTTCCAAACTGTGTGGAAACCATGAGAGAGATACTGTCCCAACCCCCCCCCCCTTTCGCATGGTTTATTGGTAATTACTTATGGTTAACTTAACCATGTGATAACTATGTGCAAGCATCTACACAAGGATGCACAATTACCTGGGATGGTCTACATGGATTGCACTAACCGTGCGAAAACCATGCAACATGCTCAAAAAACTACCTTTTCCTCCTATTTGGAGCTCTAAACCCTCAGAACACTCCAAGACGTCAAATGAACTTATGGAAACACTTATTGTACTGAAAGGAAGGATAAAAACTGAATTATAGAAAAAAAGACACCATATAAAAATCCTGGATCATTCAGTATTCATTTCATTTTATGATTAGGCTGACCACCTGTGTACCTACCACGGGCTTGGGCTAACCACCCATGTACCCTCTTTTTCAAGATCGAGCTAACCACTAGTGTACCTTCCTTCTTGAGATTAGTGTAACCTCCATTTCACCCTATGAGACTGTAGAATATTTATCACCTCCCAATGCATTGGAGGGATAAATAGGTTTCACATTAATTTTATCATATATTAACCCTTGTAAAAGATATGAGTATCATAATCCATTCCCCATTTTATCGTATCATAACACATGTATAATGAGTGGGGTTTTTAAACATCATGTCAACTAAATATAAACCATTTAGAGAAATGATGAGGATTATTTCATTGGATGATATCCCCAATAAAGTATAAATAAATTTAAAATACATAAACGTATATAGAAAATAATTTTTAAATATCACTTGAAATAATTATTCCTTAAAAAATAATTTCCACTTGAAAAACATATAAAGTTTCAAAATAAATTTCCCAAAAAATATTCTTTTGAGATCATTTTATAATAACTCTTGAAGAAAATATCATTTCTAGTTAAAAATCACTTATTAAAATAGAATACTTTTAAAATATTTTTATTTCAAAAATAACCTTGAAAACATAAAAATGAATATACAAAGAAAATATTTTTTATGAAGTAGGAAAATTCCATTTTTACCTTACTCACAAAAACAATGATTCCTTTCACATTTTAGGAAAAAGATAAACTTGCAATGTATGTAAAATGAAATTAATATTCATTAAATTTTTATGCAAAAATTGGAAAATGTTTAAATATTTCTTTTATATATCATTTAAATAATTCTGAAAACATTTTTGAATCATTTTTAAAAATTATTATTTTAGATGACAAATTGTTTTTGACCGATGATTGAAATAAAGATAAAGTTTCATAGTTTTTTTTCTCAATAAAATCATGCACCAATGAGTGGAAAAATTATAATATTAATTGAAAACAACAAAATTAAATAGAGGTCAAAAAATTCATTATAATTAAAGAGAGCTAGACTACAAAATTTCATCATTGGAGACATAATCATAAATAATCTTGATAAATGATGATATTGTCAACTAAAACTCTTACAAATTTGGTAACATAGAATCCTAATAACCATTAAGGCATAAAAATAAATAAAAAAAATATCATGATAATATATTAATTCATGATATTACATGTAAAATGGGTTTTATATACACCTCATAATAGATGGTAGGTGCATAACTTGTCATAAGTCTCAAAGAAGTAAAATTGTGATAAAAATCCATTACCTGTTTATTAATATTTTTAATTACAATAAAAAACAATGAATAACATATAATGAAACTTTTAATATCAATAAAATTTTTGGATTCATGATATAACATGATAAAAGGTCAGTATATACACCATAGTAATGATGCAAGTTGTGATTTTTTATATGTCTCTTAGAAAAAGGGATAGAATAGAAATCTCGTACCTTAAGTCTTCAATTAATTTTTATGAATTTTAAACTCATATATAATAAATATATATATATTATAAATATATTAATTTAACATAATTATATATATCATATCATATATTATTTATATACGACCTTTTATAATCTATTAATTATCAATTCTTTGTTAAAATCATGTTTCGGGTAATTACCACTTTATTTTTTATTTTGGTTTTTATTTTTTATTTTCAGTACTATTATTTTTATGAAGGTTATATTATATCCAGAATAATAATAATAACATAATTATAATATTTATAAATTAATTATCTATTTATAAAAAAATCTGGAATGACAGTTTTTAGAAATGAAGTATGTTACAATTAAATAGATGGTATGTCATATGTACACATGAGTCATGTTTCCATATTTTAGCGATCAATATAAAAAGGAGAAAAATATAATTGTATATTTATGTAATGATCATAATATAATATAAACCATATTACTTATTACACATATCATCTATGTGACTAGGTGATAAAATGATAGTCACATCACTTCGTGAAGACGATGGAAAACTGGTACACTAACGATGTTATCGTCTTTCAGTGAGTAAAAATGTAAAAAAAAAGTGGGATATTATCCTTTAATATTGATAAATATATCATTAATATCATAATTATGTCATTTATATCACATATATTCATTAACTTTGTATCATCCGAACCTTAACCACGAGGTCTGATCTGGAATGCTATGTGACCACATTCACACCTCCCCGTACTCAAGAGGATGCTGACTAGTAGTGAGGGTATAATTCCATTAGTGTAGATATTGTACCCTTATATTAATTTCACAAGATCAATAATTAATATTCAATTATATGATAAATAGTTAGTGTTAACATGTGGAAATCTGGAAATGGCATCCATGGCATAAAAATAAATCACATCATAAAGTGGAAAGAAAATACTACGTAAGAAGAAGTAGACAAAAAAATATATTTATAAATGCTCCTCCAGAATCCATCTCAGTCTATATCTATCTCTATGCCCCAATTATCATCCATCCATAAAAATCCATATCCCTTCACTCAAACCCTCATAAGATCTATAAGCACATCAAAATTCTTTAGTAAGGTGTGAGTAGAAGACATAGATGGATACCACCAATGCATAATTAAACTAATGTTATCAAGTATAAAAGTGCATTCAATAATAATAATAAATGTGTAACATGTATAGTAACAGAAAATTAAAAACTGAGAGGTTGTGGACTAACCAAGCTGCCACAAACACCCATTCATACATAGTTTAGCTCCATACTAGGAAGATAGTCAACATATCAAAATAATCAAGGATTATTCATGAGGCTAATGAATCATTCTCCTTAGAATTTTTTGATCATTAAATTCAACATCATAGTGAATCATGGTAATCATGATCTCGACATCCCATATGCATTGATTTCTACTTAGTATCCCCGAGGATTTGATAAACACAACCCTTAGCATCCTAAGAAACTATTTGTATCACCATACATCCACAAGGAATCATCGTATACCTACCCTATGCATAGGTCCCCCATTATCAAATTCAAAAATCATATACACTCCCCTCAAAGGGATAAATATTTCACAATGTTCCATCTACCTTGGGTTCTAAGAACAATACCATAAAATCTCACACAATATTGTAGGATACATGATCAAGAATAACATATCATTATAATCAAGGTAGAATAAAAAATACATGTGATCAACATCAAACATTAATGATAGATTCTATTTAATCGTGAAATTTTTTTAACATAAGGTTCATATGGCTACATAGAAACACCTAAATATGATCACTGTCTAGCATGTTCATCAAAATCTCTCTAATCATATTAATATCCTGGAAAAATGAGTAAATGAACCTAGAAAGGTAAGAAACTTCCTACCTAAAAATTCATCAACATCAAATGGTGAGTGTAAATTGGTCAAGAACACCTATTCAAAACACTATTATCAAATAACGTCAACACTAAAGGTTAACCAAGGGTCCCTAAATCCAAAAAAACTATTTTATTTCAAAAATAAACATAACA
The DNA here is from genome assembly GCA_963277665.1 of Viscum album. Taxonomy (NCBI): domain Eukaryota; kingdom Viridiplantae; phylum Streptophyta; class Magnoliopsida; order Santalales; family Viscaceae; genus Viscum; species Viscum album. The sequence continues at coordinate 784,534,336 of OY728128.1, read as the reverse complement.
TTACTTGATTTGACAATTTTTATCTCCTAGAAAAATTTCAAATTATCATTTATTTTGTATAATTTAATAATATTTTATATCTCTTAGATAATTTTCAAATTTTTATTTTAAAACATTATTATAAATAATATTATATATATCCTCTATAATTTTCAAATTATCATTTTAATGTACTATATGTGGTAAGAGTTTATCTGTCCTGGATAATTTTAAAATCATCATTTTAAAATATTACATGTGATAATATTTTATATCTCCTAGATAATTTTTAAATTATAATTTTGAAATATCTAATGCGATATTATTTTCTCACATAGATAATTTTCAAATTATAATTTTAGGTCAACACATTTGTTTGTAATTATCCTTAGTGATTCAGTGAAATTAACATTTTCTAATTCTTTATAATTACCTATAATAATTGGAAATAATTACATGGTATTCCATTGTAATTATCACTTGATAATTATTGATAAATATTTTTTACAACTTTAAAGTTTTTTGTTTGATAATTATTTTCTAGAGTATCCATAATTAATAATTGTTTTCATTCAGTGAATTTTTTTTTTCAAATTATCGCTTTATAATTTTTTATAATTCAATGTAATTATCATTTTATAAATCTTATAATTTTCCTTTGATAATATGATGAAATAACAGTTTGATAAATCTTCTAAATTATCCTTTGATAATTTCAATAAATTATTCTTTTCAAAAAAATTAATAGAATTTATTTTGAAATTTATTTAAAAATTATCATTTGATAATACGTATATTAATTAAATTATCATTTAATAATTTTTTGGGTTATCATTTATTTATGAAAAACATATTATTTCATTATTTTTGAATTGTGAGTAAGGGGGGTTATTATAGATGAATAAAGGAAAAAAAATAAATAAAAAGAGAGGTTCTACGCGCATCTCCCACCAAGCGAAGTAACTCTGTCACTAGTTATAATATGTAAAATGGAACTCAATGAATTGATTGAATACTTCAACAATATTATATATTACATAAACAATCTTCAATTTAGTCAAGAAAAAACTTTTTTTTACATTGAGGAACTTTTCATGTTTAGAGCATTAGATAATTAGGACAATACATTCATAACATTACACATTATTACAGAGTGGATACCATAAAAACAGTTTCCATTTTTTCCAAAAATATGAAACATTAAATCTTTAAACAAGACCCCTTGACAATTCTTCAACATTTCAAAGTGCTTCCTTGTCTTACACATCTATTAACCTCTGAAAATTATTTAAAAACATGGGATTATCACAAACTCTCAATAAGGGATGGAAAATAAGGAAATATCACATTAGTCCATGAATACTCATAACGTATGAAAGCATTTTCAAAAGACATTATTTTCACCCACATATACTTACTTTGTATAAAATGAGATTTAAAAAATATCCACACAAGAAATTAGAACATAAAAATAATCCTAACGGTATATTGGGGCATTACATACATAATCCTGTAACTATTCGTGGCTACCTTATCATTTGTAACCCTCACGACTACCATACTTTGTATAAGCATCGCACTTACACTTGGAGTAACCATACGGCCGACCTCCAACATACTAATAGAAAATTACTTTGAGTGAGATATTGGTCCCACCCTTCACCATAAATAATTCCCAAGAACCAAAACATAATCATACAATATGAATAATTCCATAAAAACATTACTTTGGAATTTCTTAAAACCGAATTTTAAAAAGAGAATTTTTATAGAAAATCCCCTTATAAATACCATAAAATTGAAGAGACTTAATAGAGTGGATGGAGTATGTATATATACTATAAATACACATAATAAAACATAATATAAATTGAACCCATCACACAAAAAAATTAAATAGCACATAAATAATGAAGTAGACGGTTAACCCAAAGAATGGAAATCAGGTAACGAATTCCCTTACTTCGGGTTTGTCTTACTTCCAACATGATAAAACCAATTTTATAATGTATAAAATAGTGTTATTAATATTTTACATAAACATGTTTATGTTTATAAAATCTTATATTGTCATTTTAGAACATCATTTCACCCTTTGATTGTTAGTATTTCGCTCCTTGCACTGTTTTTAGGTGAGTTATTTACATGATTTCCATGATTGGATCATGGTGGATGTTCTTGTCGATTGGAAGTGAAATTTCAGAATTAGAATGGAGTAGTATTTATATATATTATGAACCATAATTTATACCATTTATTATTTTTATGTCTAATATGAGGATGATTCATAAATTAAAACATTAATGATGTTCGTTTAGGTCAATTTTGTAGTTCTTTGATAATAACGACCTCATTTCATTTTATAAATTTTAACCATGTGTATAAAATATTTCCAGAACCATGGATGAGACATAATAAATATATTATAACCTTTTTCAACCATAATAATGGTTTCATGACCAGACTTGAATGAGTTAATGAAAATTGAAATCACATCATCCACGATGTCGGTAATTCGACACATCGTGAACAATGTATTAATTCCATGAATTAGTTGGAGAGGATGAGAAGAATTATGATGATATTTCCATGAACACGATAACATCTATAATATAAATTATTATGGAGATTTAATGCCTCTTGGATAAGAGGGGGTGTGTAAATAAGAAAAAGGAATCATCAAATAAAAGAAAACTTGAAAACTTTCTCAAGAAAATTCAACATCCTAACGACGTCTCTTAAAATTCTAAAAAATATTTTGATGAGAGAAAAGGAATATCTCATCACTCACACATAATATAGAAAGTAAGGGAGGATATGGAATGAAATATCCCAACATAATTCAAAAGGGAAAGGAAGATAATAACATAAAACAAAAGAAAAGAAAGAAAATAAAAGAGGATGTGTATCTCTTGATCTCTTCTCCTTGAGATCCTTCTTTAGGGATTTTTTTGGTCTTTTAGGATAGACCAGCCGCTCTATGATGTGGGGAAGAGCCTTGGGAGGAGTATTGGGAAGAATTTAGGCATGGCTCAAGGATTGAGTGGTGTGGGAGGAAGATGGGAGTAAGGGTGGTATTTATAGTGAAGAAGGGGGTGTATATTAGATTATTTTAATCATTATATTTATATTTATATCAAGACTATGAATAATCCCAAATAATGCGACAATAAATATTAATTGTTTCCGACACTTTCGTTGGGGTGCGCACATCCGTCTGCAGAGGACACGCTGCTGTTGCCCCACATTCCCTCTTTCCAAAGGAGGGAAGCATTTTTTCCTTTTTCAGGGACGTTTGCTCCTTGATCAAAACGGGATGATGAGATGTCGGCTCTTCCTTCTATGGATTCCTCCTCAGATCTTTTTACCTACTCTGGGTCTCCCTCAAAGATTTAATACGTGGTTTGTGAATCTCGTTCCCGGTGCCATATCTTCATGGACACCTGTTAATTACACTACTTCCGTTAGGACATTCCATGGGGTCTTGACAGGCTAGCAACCTTCGGTCAGAGTAGATGACAACATCATGCATGTCGGGGCATCTCTAGGAGCGTGGACATTGGGGAACATGTATTCTTCCTCACAAGAGGGCATCTCAAGGGTGAAGAACCCGATGCATCCCATGTGAAATACAGGGAATCATATTCCATAGGCAAGTCTCTAAGGTTTTCCTCAGTTTCCCATGTTTAACACAGGGTATGCCGTGAGTTTAACGTCTTGCGGGGACGGAATGAGGCTTATCAGAACGTCCCATAAATACAGATAAGATTGGAATATCCCTAGGAGGGAACACCTGGATGGTTTACCAAGGGGATGGACCAGAACGCACAATGAGGACAGATCCGAGGAGGTGCGCCCCATGGAGGGGAGATGTCACACCGTAATGGTTGATCTGAACACCACTGAGGGCGGATCAGTGAGAGTACAGTCCAGAATGGGGACACTAAGGTCTACCATTGGATGGGATTGAACCTCATCGAGGTTTCCTATGTACCATGTGTAGAGGATAGGGATCAAAACCCACGCAGTTCGAAGGGGTGATGAGTCGGGGTGTACACAGAGGACAACGACCCGGATTTATGCTGGGGCTTACATGTGAAAAGCAGCCCATGCGCTGCTAGGAGCAGCGAGGAGGTGGATGGCATGATCCCACCGGGATGTGGCGGCCCGGGTGAGAATCAAGATGGGTGATGGATGGATGAATGAAGTGGAGGGGGAATGAAATGGGACCATCGCAGGGGCGACAGTGAAGTTGGGTTTGAGCCTCGAAGAGACCTCCTACCTATCCCCATGGCCGGGAATCAATGTCCGCGTAGTTCGGAATGGTGTCGGCGAGCCGACGTGAAGGTGGACCTTGGTCCGCTGGATGTTGGGCTTCAACCTCGTGAGGTTTCCTACGTACCATTCTTTGACATGGATCAAAGTCCTCGTAGTACATGTTGGTGCGCTAGAGGACCGACGTGAATGTGGACATTGGTCTGATGGGTGTCGTCATCAAGCCGACGTGAAGGTGGACCTTGGTCCGATGGACGTTGGTCTTGAACCTCGTGAGGTTTCCTACTTACCATGCCTTGACATGGATCAAAATCCTCGTAGTTCATGTTGGTGCACCGGAGGACCGACATGAATGTGGACCTTGGTCCGATGGGCTTTGTCAGCGAATCGATGTGAAGGTGGACCTTGGTCCGATGGACATCGTCGGCGAACCGATGTGAAGGTGAACTTGGGGGTCCACCGGTGGGGGGTGGGGCTTGAACCTCGTGAAGGCTTCCTACGTACCATGCCTTCACATGGATCAAAGTCCCCGTAGTTCAAATGGTGTGTCGGCGAACCGACGTGAGTAAGGACCTTCATCCAGATGGTGTGGGGCTTACACACTAGGTTGCACAGGTGTTGATGAACCGACGTGAAGAAGGTCGGAGTGACCAACAGGTGGTGGGATTGAACCTCTGGGAGGCTTCCTACGTACCATGCCTTAGCACGGATCAAAGACCACAAAGTTTAGGTTGGTGGTTTTCATCGGCGAGACGACGTGAAGGTGAACCCGAGGGTCCACTTATAGTGGGTGTTAGTTAACCGACATGAATAAGGGACCTTGGTCCGATGGGAGATGGGCTTGAACCTCAGCGAGGCTTCCTATGTACCATGCCTTGACATGGATCAAAGACCTCATAGTTTGGGTTGGTCACAACGGCTTTCCATCGGACTTGAATTACAGTTTAATGGCATGCTGGATGAAGATGAACCCTAACGTGAATAAATGACGAGAGGTGGGCTTGAACTTCGTAGAGGATTCCTACGTACCATGCCTTGACATGGATCAAAGACCTCATAGTTTAAAGGGGCTTCATTGGTGAACCGACGTGAAGGTGAACCCGGGGGTCCACAAGTGATGGGTGTCGGCGAACCGAAGTGAAGAAGGGACATTGGTCTGATGGGAGATAGGCTTGAACCTTAGGGAGTCTTCCTATGTACCATGCCTTGACATGGTCAAAGTCCTCGTAGTTCGGGTTGGTCACAACGGCTTATCGTCGGACTGGAATTGCAGTTTAACGTCATCCTGGACGAGGGTAGAACTTGACGTGAATAAATGATGGGTGGTATTGAACCTTTGGGAGGCTTCCTACGTACCATTCCTTAACATAGATCAGAGACCACGTAGTTCAGAGGATGGAAGTTGTTAGCAAACCGACGTGACGGTGGACCTTGGTCCAATGAGAGATGGGCTTGAACCTCAGGGAGGCTTCCTACGTACCATGGATTGACATGGATCAAAGACCTCATAGTTCAAATGGGTGTGCTGTTTAATGTCATGCGGGACAAGGGAATACAGTTTAACGTCATACTGGATGAGGGAATACAGTTTAACATCATGCTGGACGAGGGTATGAAGTTTAACGTCATGCTGGACAAGGGTATCCACTTTAACGTCATGCTGGATGAGGGTATGCAATTTAACGTCATGCTGGACGAGGGTATGCAGTTTAACGTCTTGCTGGACGAGGGTATGCAGTTTAACGTCATGATGGACAAGGACATACACTTTAACATCATGATGGATGAGGGCATTGCCATGGTCGATGCTTACTCTAAGCCCGCGTGAGTCATGCTCGGTGTGAGAAACAAGAGGCGTCAGGAAACTAATGATCATGTCGCGAAGGGTGCGTCCGTGAGAAGCGAAGAGGGTCTTACGCGTTAGGCGGCCAATAGTGCTGGGACTTACTCTAGGATGGAGGCCCGAAGAAAAGGATGGCGATGGTGTCAGGCTTGAGCCTTGAAGAGGCTTCCTACGTATCTTCGTGGCAGGGAATAAAAGTCCACGTAGTTCTTCTGATGACGGCTTACCGCCGATTGGGGGTTTCAACGTCTTACTGCTAGAATGGGTCATAACGGCTTACCGCTGGATAAAGATGTCAATGGCTTGCCGTTGAATGGGGTCACAATGTCTTACCGCTGGATTGGGTCACAACGACATACCGCTGGATTAGGATTTTAATGACTTACCGCTAAATGGGGTCACAACGGCTTACCGTTGGATAAGGAGTTGAACGGATTACCGCTAAATGGGGTCGCAACGGCTTACCACTGGATTGGGTGTGAACGGCTTACCGCTGGATAAGGACGTGAACGACTTACCGCTATATGGGGTCACAACGGCTTACCACTGCATTGGGTCACAACGGATTACCGCATGAAAAGGATTTCAATGTCTTACCGTTTCATAGGATCACAACGTCTTACCGCTAATTGGGATCACAACAGTAGATGGGGCTTACGCGAGGAAGCTACCCGGGTGCCACTATGGAGCGGCAATGGTGAATGGGGATTACGCAGGGAAGCTACCCGGGTGGCGCTAAGGAGCGGCACTGGTGATGGGGCTTACGCACAGAAGCTGCCCGGGTGCCGCTATGGAGCGGCACTGGTGAATGGGGCTCATGCAGAGAAGCTGCCCGGGTACCGCTATGGAGCGGAAATGGTGAATGGGGCTTACGCTAGGAAGCTACCCGGGTGCTGCTAAGGAGAGGCAATGGTGAATGGGGCTTATGCAAGGAAGCTGCCCGGGTGCCGCTAAGGAGCGGTAATGGTGAATGGGGCTTACGATAGGAAGCTGCATGGGTGCCGCTATGGAGCGACAATAGTTAATGGGGCTTACGCAATTAAGCTGCCCGGGTGCCGCTATGGAGCTGCAATGGTGGATGGGGCTTACGCTAGGAAGCTGCCCGTGTGCTGCTATGGAGCAGCAATGGGGAATGGGCTTACGCAATTAAGCTGCCCGGGTTCCGCTATGGAGTAGAAATAGTGAATGGGGCTTATGCAATTAAGATGCCCCGTGTGCCGCTAGGGAGCAGCAATAGTGAATGGGCTTACGCAATTAAGCTGCCCGGGTGCCGCTATGGAGCAGCAATAGTGAATGGGGCTTATGCAATTAAGCTGCCCGTGTGCTGCTATGGAGCAGCAATGGGGAATGGGTTTATGCAAAGATGATGCCCGTGATGTCTTCCTCATATCTGGTAATGAGGGCATCCCAACTCAACGGTGAATTGAGGCCCCCACCTGTGCGCTAGTGCACAAGCGGGATATCACCAAGGGGCGTTGGAATCATGCCACTGTAATCATGGCATTATGCATCTCATGCTTGGAGCATGAGGCATCTCTTGTTTGGAGAAAGAGGCATCCTATGTTAGGAACATATGGAGTGCTATAGCGTAAAGTCATATAGATATGACGGTTGGCATCTCATGCTTGGGGCATAAGGAATCTCTTATTTGGATCAAGAGCCATCCTATGTTAGGAACATAGGGAGTAATACAGTTTATAGTCACATAGGTAAGACTGTTAGGCGTCTAATTCTAGGAGCATAAGTCATCTCTCGTATGGGGCAATAGGCATCCTACCATTTATTAGATAGGGATTACTACAGTTTAGAGTCATGTAGAAAGGAATATTGGCATCTCATGCTTGGAGCATTAGGCATCTCTTGTTTGGAGCAAGAAGCATCCTTTGTTTGGAACATAGGGATTACTACTGTTTAGAGTCATGTAGAAAGGACTATTGTCATCTCATGCTTGGAGCATGATGCATCTCCTATTTGGAGAAAGTGGCATCCTATGTTTGGCACATAGGGATTACTACAGTTTAGAGTCATGTAGAAAGGACTGTTGGCATCTAATTCTTGGAGCATGAGGCATCTCTTGTTAGGAGAAATAGGCATCCTACGTTAGGAACAGAGGGTGTACTACAGTTTAGAGTCTTGTAGATAGAACTGTTGGCATCTTATGCTAGGATCATAAGGCATCTCTCGCTTGGAACAAGAGGCATCATATCACTTGTTAGATAGGGATTACTATAGTTTAGAGTCATGTAGATAGGACTATTGGCATCTCATACTTGAAGCATGAGGCATCTCTTGTTTGGAGAAATAGGTTTCCTATGTTAGGAACATAGGGAATACTACAGTTTAGAGTCTTGTAGGTAGGGCTCTTGGAAGAAGGTGCCTAGAAATGGTTGGTGTTGGGTCTTACGCAAGGGCGGCCCTTTGTGGTTCAACCCGGCATAGGAGCCAAGTGATAGGGTTTGGAGGAGTTTCCTGAGAAATGGTTCGACTCATGGTACTCGGGGAATTGATGATGAGAACCTCAACTCACGACATAAGAAACAAACAAAGAGGAATACATCAACTAATGGTGTTTCAATGTGTGTGGAGGAGTGTATCAAATCATGGTATTCCATAGGTTGAAGGTGGGAGTGCATAAGGGCGCAATAGAAAATCCCGGCATCCTGGCCCGAAAATTTCGCGGTGCGACGCTCCATTTTTCATGGGGGTTAGTGTAGGGCTTCGGTCCCAGCTGGTGCGGGGGCGCATCCCCCGCGGTATGGACCGGTGGGCGAGAAGGTAGTGTCCTCGCAAAGGATAGGTCTTCGTGAAGTAGCTTTGCGGAGCATGTCCTCACGGAGCAATTGTTTCTCGCGGAGCAAAGTGGTCTCGCGGAGCAAAGGGGTCTCGCAGAGCTTAGTCTCGCGAAGCAGCATCGCGGACCATGGGCTCGCAGAGCATGGACTCACGGAGCCTCGGCTTGCAGAGCGGCAACACGAAGGAAGTTTCTCGCAGAGCATGGCCTCGTAGAGCCGCAATGCGGAGCTCCGCTCGACCGCCCAAGGGGTGAAGTGGCCGTCCTTCCGGAGAAGGGGGGTGAGCTGGGTATTTATAGGCAGGGGCGCCGTTAAGCAGAGCTCACGTGGCGCAAAGATGGAGTTTTCTCCATGGTGGATCTTCGCGGCGCATCGTGAACATCAAAGCACTTCACGGAGCCGCCCCACCTCATGTGCTTCGTGGCGGGTTCTCGAACATCAAATTCGTTCGTGGAGCATCCCGCCTCCTATGCTTCGTGGCGGGTTCGTGAATGTCAAATTAGTTCGCGGAGCATCCCGCCTCCTGTGCTTCACGGTGCTACTTCGCGGTGCGTCAAAAACGTCAAACAGGTTCACGGAGGTAGCTTCGCAAATGGGCTTTGTGAACCTGTTTTCCATCCAAACATCAAATGTCCATAACTCCTAATTCGCAACTCCGTTCGAGCCCTAGGACCTACCAAATCGAAGCTTGTGAAATGGACTACGATTTTGGATCGTTTATGAAAGAATTTGGAAAATTTTGGGGTTGCGTTTTCAGGGGTCTACAGTAATAATGTCATGTGAGTTCGAACCAAGTGGCCTTTCATCACTTATGATGTCCTAAGTAGTGCATTCTTTTGGTAAATTAATTATACGGTATTTTATCGTATTTCAATCTTCACCGAAAATTTATGAGTTTCAAAAAAATACCAAAATTTTTCCCCATCCATTTTTTGACATTTAAAATTGAAAAATGAAGTCCATTTTTTAAAAATAGTTTTCTAAATAATATTAATTATATTTTTAAATAAAAACATACTTAATTCAAAAATTAACAATTCTAATTATATAACTACTTCTATAAAATGAAGCAAAACTATCCAAGATGTTATTTTCATTAAGACTTAATAAAAATAAAATAATAATGAAATTTACTATTCATTAGGGTCATATTAATATTCATATTACTATTCAAAATGGTATGTTACTATTCACTAAAAAAACAAGTTGGTTCTAATAGACTCTAAATAACATACTGAACACAATTGTTGATGATAGTTTCTTGATATTAAAAACATAGAAGTAGAAAATATAGGATTTGAAGGCTAGATAAAAATATATATTTAAATGAAAGTTCCATGCATTTCTATTTATTTTTAAAAAAAACATGGGGTGTTACATTATCCCCACCTTCTTGAAATTGCGTTCTCGCAATTTTATTTAGTTATTAAAATACTGAGGGTATTTTTCCCTCATAGCATTTTTAGACTCCCATGTTTCTTTTTCAACCATATGGTTTCTCCAAAAAACCTTTACTAGGTGGATTAACTTTTTCAGCAATACCTATTTCCTTCGATAAAGAACTTGAACTGGTTTCTCTTCATAAGAAAGGTTCTCTTCCAACTGAACTGCTTCAGGGCTCAAGACATGTTATGAATCTAGCACATACTTTCTCAACATCAAAACATGAAAAACATTATGTACCTAAAACATGCTCGGATGTAATGCTATGTGGTATGAAAATGTTCCAACTTTATCCAAGATTTCAAAAGGACCGATGAACCATCGACTTAGCTTCCCATTCTTACCGAAATGAATCACACTTTTCTAAGGAGATATTTTAAGGAAAACATCATCACCTAACTCAAAAGAGAAGTCTTTCCTTCTGTTATCTACATAACTTTTCTTCCTTCTCTGAGCTGCCCTCATGTGATGTTGTATCATCCTCACTTTCTCAACCACTTATTCTGCTAATTATGGCCCCATTAACATTCATTCATCGGCTTCATACCAAAAGGTCGGAGTCTGACACCGCTTCCCATACAAGGCCTCAGAAGGTGCCATCTGAAAACTGGAATGAAAACTATTATTATAGGAAAACTCAACTAAATAAAGATGTTGATCCCAAATTCCCTGATAGTCCATTGAACACGCTCGAAGCATATCCTCCAATGTTTTAGTCATTCGTTCTGACTGCTTATCTGATTGAGGATGAAAAGGTAAACTGAAATTTAACTCTATGCCCAACGACTTCTAAAGTCCCTTTCAAAATTTAGAAGTAAACCTGGGATCTCGGTCAGATACAATTGAAATAGGTACTCCATGTAACCTGAAATCCTCCTTGAGGTACAATCGGGAAAGCTGATCCAAAGTCATTGTATCTCGAATAGAAAGAAAATGTGTAGACTTTGTTAGCTGATCAATAATAACCCAAATCACATTGTTAACTCGAGAAGTCCATAGTACTCCCACCACAATGTTCATGGATACATTCTCCCATTTCCACTCTGGCACTGGTAAAGGATGTACCATCCCCTTTGGTAATAGACACTCTGCTTTAACCAGTTGACATGTCAAACATTTCATGGTAAAATCATTAATATATATTTCCATTACATCCCACCAATAATACTCATGAAGGTCTCTATACATCTTAGTACTACCAGGATGAATAGAAAATGGGGAACTATGAGCTTCACATTACAAATCTTTCTTCAATTGAGAATCACTAGGAACACACAACATTTTTCCAAATCTTAAAACACAATCTTTATCAAGGTTAAATTCTAGAAACGTACCCATTTTAACCAATTCAACCTTTTTCTGTAGCTCTTTCTCTTCCATCTGTGCTTTCTTAATTCTGTCTGACAACTAAGACTACACTAAAACCTGAAACAAAGTAGAGGTATTCCCTACACCAACAACATCTAATCCAAAATTCATCAAATCATTAATCAAGGGATCATGTTACAAATGTAGCATGGATAATGATGCATGATGTTTCTGGCTTAAGGCATCCACCAATTTTTTTGATTTCCCAGGATGGTAATTGATTGTGCAGTCATAATCCGTTATCAGTTATATCCATCTTCTCTGCCTCATGTTAAATTCCTTCCGAGTGAATATATATTTCAGAATTTTATGGTTAGTATGTATTTTTCATTTGGTTCTGTATAGATGATGCCTCCATATTTTCATTGAAAAAACCATAGATTCCAATTCCAATTCATGTGTGGGATAATTTATCTCATTAAGATTAAGTTGTCTCGAAGCATTGGTAATTACCTGATCATTCTACATCAAAACACAACCAAGTCCCATCAATGAAGAATCACTGTAGATGAAAAACTCACCATTTCGGGAAGGTAAGTCCAAAACTAGAGCATTCACCAATCTCTTCTTCATTTCCTGAAAACAAAAATCACATTCTTTTGTACAAACAAATTTAACCCCTTTCCATGTTAACTTAGTTATCGGGATAGATAACCATGCAATGTTATTAGAAAATTGTCGGTAATAACCTGCTAACACAAGAAAACTATTAATATCTGTAACATTTGTGGGTCTTGGCCATTCAACAACTACTTTTGTTTTTGCTGGATCAACTATTATTCCATCCTTATTTACAATGTTCCCAAGAAAAGAAATATGTTGCAACCAAAATTTATGCTTTATGAATTTTCCATATAGTTTATTTTCTTTTAAAGTATAGAAAACAACACTTAGATGTTTTTCATTCTCCTCTTTTTTTAGAAAATACCAGAATGTAATCAATAAATACAACCACAAACTTATCCACGAACTCATGAAATACATTATTCATAAGATTCATGAATACATCAGGTGCATTATTTAATCAAAATGGCATAAAAAAAATTCAAAACACCCATATCAAGTACGAAAGGTTGTTTTCGAGATGTCATCCTCCATCAACTTCAGCTGATGGTGTCTAGATCTCATGTCAATCTTGGAAAAGTACTATGGTCCCTAGAGTTGATCAAACAAGTCATCGATTTGAGGAAAAGGATCCTTGTTATTAACAGTGATGTTATTCAATGCTCTATAATCAATAAAAATTCTGATGGAACCATCTTATTCAGAAAAACATCAAGGTATTCATTTCCCACTGGAACATCATTAATTTGAATAGTTCTGTTGTTTTCAAAAATATGAGCATGATTACATTCATTACCATATTTCAATAGTTTCTCAGCTTCTTTATTTTTTATCAATTATATGGGTTCATTCTTGTATACAAACTGAAACACTTTCTGAAAAACAACTTCATTAGCTCTAGAGTCAATCTTAACATGATAATAAGAAAGCCAGTCCATCCCTAGAATAAAATCAAACTTGAATAAGTGTAAAAAAACAAGGATTATAGGTAATGTCTTTCCACATACCACAATAGAAAGATTATTTTAACTCATCTTTGTTATAACATTTCTACCTGGTGTATTGACAAATAGTTCGGGTCTCATTTTTTGAGGTGATATTTTCAATTTACCATAAAATTTCTCAGAGATGAAGGAATGTGTAGACCCCGTATCAAAAAAATAGCAAAATTTGAGTGAAACAACAAAGTACTAGATAACTTCATTATATGGCATGTCATCTGCTGACGTAGTCTCAAAATATCTGACTACTCCTTTGTACTTGTAGTCTCGCTTCTTTGCATCATCCAGATCTCTCTTTGGGCAGACATTTGCATAATGACGCATTTCACCACATTTAAAACACATTACAGTCTGCTTTTCAGGATTAGTCATAGGAACTTTTTCATTGCAATATCAGGCCATATGTCCAAACATACAACATTTAAAACACTTCCAAGTTTTTCTAAGACATTCCCCCGGGTGTTTCTTTCCACACTTTTCCCAAACTGGAAATTGTATTTTCTTACCATCCAATTTCGTTGGTTGATTCTTACCCATTTATTCCCAACTAGACCTCTTCTTTTCATTGTTTCCAAAATGCATATAATCATCATCAAACTCCTTCTCTACCCTCTCAGCACATCAAACAATTTTCTCATAACTTTTGAATTACCAGGAGGCCAACGCCCTTCGATACCATGGCTTTAATCATGAGTAAAAGTGGTTGATTTTGCTATCAAGATACATAATAAGATTTGGAGCATACCTCGCCAGTCGGGTGAAGTTCACTTCATACACAGCCACTGAATCTTCCTCCTTCTATTTCAATTAATGGAATTTCTTCTCCATTCTATGTCGCACCACCTTAGGAAAATATTTTTCAAAGAATATACTTTTAAACTCATCCCATGCTAATGCATCAAAATCCTCTCTACCCGTGATATTCCTTACCATTGACCACCACTGATCAGAATCCCCTTCAATACGATAAATGGAATGTCTTACCTTTGGATTGTCTGAACATCCCATAACACCAAATATCTTTTCGAGGGATTTGAAACATCATTGAGTTGCTACTGGGTCATAATATCCATTGAATGTAGGAGGATTCTCTCTCATAAAATGTTCCACTACTGTCATGTTCCGTTTTGGTACCTTTATTGGTTCTGTTGTATGGATTTCACCACCATCTATTTCCTACATTATCTGAGCCATAACTGTCACAAACTTCTCGGTTCCAATCCCTACAATTCTAGGTTGTAGTTCCGGAAGTATGTCATTTTGTCGGTGCCTCTCCTCTTCAGCATCCATGCTCCTTCTACAGACAACCATTCTGAACGAACATGTCTTAGATGATGCAACATGGAAATATTTAAATGATAAAATATTTCAAATTAAACATAGAGTGAAATTCATTTATGTATTCTATTAACATCACTGTAACCCCTAAAGTTATCTAAACCATCCTATGATACCAACTATAAGGACCCCAATTTATTACATACATAATCTTGAATTTAGTCAAGAAAAAACTTCCTTTTACATTGGGGATATTTTCAAGTTTAGAGATTTAGATAATTAGGACAACACATTCATAACCTTTCACATTAATACATAGTGGATATCATAAAAACTATTTCCATTTTTATAAAAAATATAAAACATTAACAATTTAAACATGACTCCTTGAAAATTATTCAACATTTCACATGGCTTACTTCATTATCATACAAATCTATTAACCTGTGAAAATCATTTAAAAACTTGGGTTGATCACAAAAGCTAAGTAAGGGATGGAAAATAAGGAAAGATCACATTAGTCAATGAATACTCGTAACGTATGAAACCATTTTCAGAAGTAATTCTTGTCACCCATATATACTTACATTCTATAACATGAGATTTACACAAGTTCCACACAAAAGATGAGAACATAAATATAATCATAATGGTTTCTTGGGGGATTAATTACATAATCTTGTAACTATTCTTGGCTACCTTATAACTTGTAACCATCACAGCTACCTTACCTTGTGTAACCATTGCAGTTACACTTGGAATAACCATACGGATGATCTCCAACTTACTCATTACCAATTAATTTCAGGGAGATATAGGTCCCATCCTTCATCATAAATAATTCCCAAGAACCAAAACATAATCAAACAACATGAATAATTCCATAAAAACAGTACTTTGGAATTTCATAAAACCGAATTTTAAAAAGAGGATTTTTAAAGAAAATCCCCTTATAAATTTCATAAAATTGAAGAGAGACTTAATAGAGTTGATGGAATATGTATATATACTATAAATAGACATAATAAAACTTTATATAGACAGAACCCATCACATAAACAATTTAAATAACACATAAATAATGAAGTAGACTTTTATCCCAAAGAATGGAAATCGGGTTAAGAATTCCCTTACCTCAGGTTTATCCTACTTACAACTTGTTAAAACCTCTTGTATAATGGTTAAAAGAGTGTTACTAATATTTTATAGAAACATTTTCATGTTTATAACAACTTATATTATCATTTTGGAACATCATTTCACCCATTAATTGTTAGTATATTTCTCCTTGCACTATTTTTGGGTGATTTCTTAATATGATTTCTATGATTGGTTCATGGTGGATGTTCTTGTCGATTGGAAGTGAAATTGAAGAATTGGAATTTATTGGTATTTACATATATTATTTACCATAATTTATTCCATTTATCATTTTGATGTTTAATATGATGATGATTCATAAGTTTAAACATTAATAATGTTCGTTTAGGTCATTTTAGTGGTTCTTTGATAATAACGACCGCATTTCATTTTATAAATTAGAACCATGTGTAAAAAAAAATTCAAAACCATTGATGATACATAATAAATATATTATAACTGGGTTCAACCATAATAATGGTTTCATGACTATACTTGAATGAGTTAATGAAAATTGAAATCACATCGTCCACGATGTCGGTAATTCGACACATCACAAACAATATTTTAAATCATTGAATTAGTGGGAGAGGAGGAGAAGAATGATGATGAGTTTTCCATGAACATGAGAACATCAATAATATACATTATTATATAGATTTAATTCCTCTTGGATAAGAGGAATGAATAAAGAAGAAAAAGGAATCATGAAATAAAAGAAAACTTGAGAAATTTCTCATGAAAATTCGGTATCCTAACGACGTCTCTTAAAATTCATAAAAATAGTTTGATGAGAGAAAAAGAATATCTCATAACTTATACATAATATAGAAAGTAAGGGGATATATGGAATGAAATATCCCAACATAATTCAAAAGGGAAAGGAAGATAATAAAACAAAACGAAAGAAAAGAAAGAAAATAAAAAAGAATGTTTAGCTCTTGATATCTTCTCCTTGAGATCCCTCTTAAGGGCTTTGTCTTTGGTCATTTGTGTAGAGACCCGAAGCCTGAAGTACATAGACATTACATTACTTTTGCAGAATACTTAGTACATAAAAAAACACACACACAAGGACTGTAATAGTTTAGTGTCTTTGGAAACTCGGAATATAATCTTCTAATCATGGTGAAAGATCTTCAACATATCCCATAAATATCTTCTTATTTTACCTAAAACCTTTCTTTATATCCTGGAGAAAAGAAATCATAAATGGGTGAGCTCAAATTCTCAGTAAGGGTAAACAAAAGAAATATCAATCACATCATATTCATAAGAACATAACATTTTGGAAATCTTAACCTGCAAAAGAGAGCATAATTTCATAACATGGGATAAATCATAGTAGTGAAATGAAATCCCAATAAACATAATGTAAAACATGAAACATTGTGGAATACACACATAATCATAGAGAATCATATCTTATTAGTCAAGACTCATTTCCAATACTATCTTAGAGGACAAAGTCCCTTTCTGAACCGAGTTCACTCCTCGTTTCAGTCCTGTTTCACTGAACCGGTATAACCTACCATTCCAGCCATGTCTATCTCATGAGATATAAAATCTTTACCCAATTCATTGGAGGGAGATATAGTTCCCACCAAACTCATAATGATACCATTAGTATGTGTTCCACAAAATCATAAACCATACATCATAACATAACCCATGTAATAAAAATGGGTATCCTAAACATCGTGACATCATAAAACAATTCATTAAAGATAAAGGAATTCATAAAAATAATTCTATCACAACATAATAAAATCAATGTAATAATAGGGATAGAAACAGAATCCTTTATTATCTTAGATGGAAAATAATTTTGATAAAACATTTGAACTGCATTCTTGAGGAAAATATTCGTTCTACTTCAAAAACACTTTTTCATTCTTAACAGGTCATAGAATTTAAAACAAAAAAAAGTTGATTAAAAATTAACTTGAAAACTTGTAAAGGAATTTTCTTGGAAATAATATTTTAAAAAAAATCCATTCATGGCGTATAAGTTAAAAAAACATTCTTCTCGTACTTTTGTCGGAAAAGTCAAAAAGTACCTCATACGAAAAACGACAAAAGATTCCTTTCATATATTTTACTAAAAACTCAAAAAAGGGTAAAATTGGATATAAACTACTTTATAAGGATATAAATATTACATTATGAATAAACATGGATGTGGATGATAAAATACACCCCAGTAAATACCAAAGTATAAACAATCTCAGATAAAAATGAGATTGTGATATTTCCCTTACCTTATGTCCGATAAGCTTTGTACGTATCCGAACCTCCTGTATAATGATTTAAATAATGTCATTAACTTATTACAGAATCATATTCATTGTTATGATATCATATATGGTTCACTTATGACTTTATATTACCCTTTCTTTTGTAAATTCCATGTTAAAGAAGCATTTTGGGTAAAATCGTTTCATTTATCGTAGGTGTTTGGAATTGTTGTTCTTGACATTATTATTACTTATATCATGATTTAATTACTTCTAGAATATAAAACATGATTTTTATATCATATATATTCAGTATATATATATATAATAGATAGATAAATGAAATGAAACACACCGTTCATGGAGACGGTAGTCCGTACGTACGCATGAACGCTGTTTTCATTTCCTTATTGTCTTGAAAGGAAGTAAGTAGATGAAATATATATATAAATAAATCCAGTAGATTTACCATGTCATATATTTCATTATTATTCATTATATATACTTTATAATCATTCTGTAGTGGTTAACATGGATAATGAATCTCATCGCATCGTGGAGACGGTAGTCCGTACATACGCACGAGCGATGATATCATTCCCATGGTCGTGGAATTGAGTTGAAGAGTATATATAATATTTTAGTATCAATATCACTTTATAATAATCATATATAGTTACTCATTACACCATTATACCCATCCAATTAAGGTGGTGGAGGAAAATAGATTACACCACGGCGTGGAGACGGTATTCCGTACATACGCACGCACGGTGATTTCCTTTTTCCTTAGGATGGATAGAAGGTTAATTATAGTTGTTTCATATTTATAATAACATTTCAGTATATAAAAAATACTGATGTTATTACTTTATCATGAAACAACTAAAGAAGAAGAGGTTGAAGGAGAAAGAAATTGAAAAAGATCGGTAATGGATATTACCTCTTTTTGACGCGCCTCTTCTTAACCTCCACTTAAAGAACTAAGGATGGTCTTTGAAGAAGACCAGAACCTCTAGGATGAAACTAGGGAAGTGGAGAAAAAATTTTGTCAGGGGTTGGCCGAGCCTGAATGCTCAAATTGGTGTGAGTAGGAGAGGGAGGAGGTGCCCTTTTATAAGGGAGGAGAGGGGCACCTTAGGAAAATCTCAAAATAATATTATATATTATGTTCAAATTCGGTTTATAATGGTTCCCAAGGGTCTTATTTCGAATATAAAGTGGTGATGGGTCGAAATCCTCTCATCCAATTGGATTTAGACAAGTTTAGGTATTTATTTTAACCTTATAAATTAGATTTAACTCTAAGTTAAATAATTTAACTTTCACTGCGTCTTTTTGTTTTCTTACACTATATGGCTAATAAACTTACTAAATAAAGTCAAACGAACCTCAAGTTGTTTATTATTAATATATATAATCTTATCTAAGTCATTTGGCAGAACCTTATATTTTTAGGAATAAAATAACAATTAATAATATAATATTTGTTTTAAAAACTAATTTATGTCAATTTTGACACTATTTGGTACATGATTTTTATGAAATTCATAATAGAATGATATGTTCGAACCAAGTTACTTACATCAACAATAACATGTCATATTAACCTAGAAAATTAGTGTAAGTCATAAAAAATCTGAAATTACATTTATTTGGGCATTTATAACATGAATTATTTCAATATTTCATTAATAAGACAATTACTGCATCATCTTTGTGTCATAATAAATGATAATTATTTAATCCCTAAAAATTCAAAATAAATTCCTATGATGTAGATAATTGTATTATATTTCTTTATACTATTCATTTTCGATGTTTCATTATGTTTATCACTAAATTAAAATTATTATACTTATAAGATTTAAGAAAGTGACATGTTGTCACATTATTTGTGTTTAATAATAATTAAATTATTTCCATTGAAAAAATTTAATTAAATGAATAAAATCCGACCGTTAGTTGATATGGGTCGAGTTTTAGTCATCCAATAGGATTTTTACATTTTTTAGAATAATTTTAAAATATTATATTTACCCTTAATTACCCAATTTACCTTTAACTATGGTAAATAAAATTTACCGTAGTTACTATTCATAATTCCCAAAAAAAAACTAGCTAATTAACATAATTTGGATCCACTTATTCAAAATATGGAATCCATTTTTTCAAATTCAATACAGAAAATTTTCAGAAATTAAATAAAAATTAATCCCGTTGTCGAAAGAAAACGGGTTTTTCTTTAAAACATTGCAAAAGATTGAATTGATTTAACCTACAAATTCAAGGTAAAATCAATGCTAATGACATAAATTATATTAAATGGTAAAAATATATTCTATTTATACTTTAAAACCATTCAATATTATAATTTAACCACATAATATATTACGATGAAAAAAGTTGATTTTATTTAAAATATAGCGTGTGTTTACTATTCATTAAAATATGAAAGTTCTCGGAAAAATATCAAAAATTATGTAATGTAAATTTTTATATCCTGATTCAAAAGAAGAATTTTATTTTGTCAAATTGAACTTATAAACATGTAAAAAACTATATTTAAAGTGGGTGCGCCATTAAAAGGCGGAAAAACTGCATTTTTTGAAAAATACTTATTTTACTCGAAAAATTTATTTTGTTCTTATACCATGTTCTAGAAATGTGTAAGATGAATAATAATGTTATAAAATTCAAAATTTAGTTAACACTATTCATAACGGCCAGTTCATAACAATATTATAATAATATATCGTTGTTTAGTAAAACCCTGTATTGCGTACAACACACACTATCGAGGAAGGTCGCGATTGCGTGTAATGCAAGCCAAATCAGGGTTGCGTGTTGCGCAAGAATCCTTCGTTGTTTCATATAATAGAATCCAACCATATTCCATTTATACATTGAATATATATATATATATACTCAAGGTTTCGTAGAATAACTATTATCAAAATTGTGTGTAACACGATCTAAGAATAGTGTTGCGTATACTGCAAGCTAATACGGTGTTGCGTAAAGCGCAAGGTAATCTTGTTGTAGCACAAGAAATTGATGAAATTAAAAGAATATTTTTCATAAAATCTCAGGGTGTTACGTTCTACCCCCCTTAAAATGAATTTCTCCCTCGAAATTCATCGGGGTTATAAATGGTTTACTACTTGAATGTTTGTTTAATAGAAACCCACATCGTAAAAAGGAATACCAAAACAAGGATTTTAAAAACTAAAGTATGAAATGTAACGGTTACCCAAATTAACTGATCACGGGGTTTCCACGTAGGAGAACATAGGTGAAAATATGGATATGGAAGAAAAATCTAACAATCAAGTTCTGATGGAGAGTGGTAGAGAACATGGCTATGAAAAAGCCAACAATCACAAAGCTATTAATTTGGGATGATCTAAGGTACCATATGATTAATCGGATATAAGGGAACTAGGACAACATTTTCGGTTTTCAAGATCATTTCCAAAAAGTTGATTAATTATAATAAATACTTGCATGATTTTGGTACAATCTCACTGTTGTTCGTGAATTGAACAATTTCCACTTCATCCCTTAAAGAAATGAAGCTAAATTTGTTATTCGTGATGTGTTAGCAGATCATGTGATAGAATGATGGGTCATTCCATCTGTCTCAAAAAAAGGTTAGAAAAGTTATCAAAAAATACATAAGTCCATCTATAGTGATATTAATCATATATGGTTTCTAAAATGGACTTATACTTCATATATAATATTTCTTAATATAATCAAACTAGTTTCTACAAAATAGGGACTTCCTCTAGGCCAGTGGTAGGCGATAAAGGCCAGTCGCACTTCGGTTGAGGGTTTGAATCCCACATCCAAGTCCAACGCGATGGGATGTCGCTGTAGAGACCCGAAGTCTGACGTACATGGAAATTACATTACTTTTGCGGAATACTTAGTACATAACAAAAACACACACACAAGGATCGTAATAGTTTAGTGTCTTTGGAAACTCGGAATGTAATCTTCTAATCGTGGTGAAAGATCATCAATATCTCCCATAAATATCTACCCTTTTTTTACCTAAAACCTTTATTTATATCCTGGGGAAAAGAAAACATAAAAGGGTGAGCTCAAATGCTTAGTAAGGGTAAACAAAAGAAAAATCAATCACATCATATTCATAAGAACATATCTTTTGGAAATCTTAACCTGCAAAAGAGAGCATAATTTCATAACATGGGATAAATAATAGTAGTGAAATGAAATCACAATAATCATAACTTAAAATATGGAACTTTGTGCCATACACACATAATCATAGAGAATCATTTCTTGTCAGTCAAGACTCATTGCCAAGACTATCTTAGTGGACAAAGTCCCTTTCTGAACCGAGTGACCCTCGTTCCAGTCCTGTTTCACTGAACCGGTATAACCTTCCGTTCTAGCCATGTCTATCTAATGAGATATAAAATCATTACCCAATGCATTGGAGGGAGATATAGGTCCCACACATCTTATAATGAATCCTTTCTTATGTGTGCCACATAATCATAAATCATACATCATCGCATAACACATGTAACAAAAATGGGATTCTTGAAACATCATGGCATCATAAAACAAATCATATAAGGTAAATGACATCATAAAAATAATTTCCTCAAAACATAATCAAATCAATGTAATAATAGGGATAAAAACAGAACCCTATATTATCTTAGATGGAAAATAATTTTGATAAAACATTTGAACTCCATTCTTGAAGAAAATATCCTTTCTACTTCAAAAACAATTTTCCTTTCATAACATGTCATACGACATTAAAATAAAAGAAGTTGATTAAAAATAAACTTGAAAACATGTAAAGGAAGTTTCTTGGAAATTATGTTTTAAAAATCCATTAATGCCGTATAAGTTAAAAAAACATTCTTCTTACTTTTGTCGGAAAAGTCAAAAAGTACCTCGTACGAAAAACGACAAAAGATTCCTTTCTTATCTTTTACTAAAAATTCACCGAAGGGTAAAATTGGATTTAAAAAACTGTAGGTGGATGGAAATAATATTACATATTGAGGAAACATGTATTTGGATGATAAAATACACCCCAGTAAATTTCAAAGTATAAACAATCTCGAATAAAAATTGAGATTGTGAGATTTTCCCTTACCTTATGTCCGACTTGCTTTGTACGTGTCCGAACCTCCTGTATAATGATTTAAATAATGTTATTGACTTATTACAGAATCATATTCATTGTTATTATATCATATACCGTTCACTTATGACTTTATATTACCCGTTCTTTTGTAAATTCATGTTAAAGTAGCGTTTTGGGTAAAATCGTCTCATTTGTCGTTCGTGTTTTTAACTTGTAATTATTAATATGATTACTTGGATCATGATTACTTATATCCAGAATGTAAAACATGATTTATATATAATATATATTCATAATATTTATATATATATAATATATCGATAAATGGAATGAAATACACCGTTCATGGAGACGGTAGTCCGTACGTACGCATGAACGCTGTTTTCGTTTCCTTATTGTATTGAATGAAATTAAGTAGATGAAATACATATAAATATACATAAATCCAGTATCATTATTATGTCATATATTTCATTAGTACTTATTATATATACTTTATAATCATTCATGAATGGTTAATCATTGAGAATGAATCTCATCGCGTCGTGGAGACGGTAGTCCGTACGTACGCACGAGCGATGATATAGTTCCCATGGTCGTGGAATTGTGTTGAAGTGTATGTATACTATTTAAGTATCAATATCACTTTATAATAATCATATATAGTTACTCATTACACCATTATATCCATCCAATTAAGGTGGTGGTGGAAAATAGATTTCACCACGGCGTGGAGATGGTATTCCGTACGTACGCACGCGCGGTGATTTCCTTTTTCCGTAGGATGGATAGAAGGTTAATTAGAGTTGTTTGATATTTATAATAACATATCAGTATATAAGAAATACTGATGTTATTACTTTATCAAGAAAAAACTAAAGAAGAATAAGTTGAAGAATAAAGAAATTGAAAAGATCGGTAATGGATATTACCTCTTCTTTGGAACGCCTCTTTGAATCCTCCAATTAGGGAACTAAGATTGGTCTTTTAAGAAGACAAGGACCTCTAGGATTATTCTAGGGAAGTGGAGAGAAGAAAATGTCAGGGGTTGGCCGATCTTGAGTGCTCAAATTGGTGTGAGGAGGAGGGGGAGGAGGTGCCCTTTTATAAGGGAGGAGAGGGGCACCTTAGGAATATCTCAAAATATTATTTTATATTAAAGTCAAAAACGGTTTATAATGGTTCCAAAGGGTCTTAATTCTAAGCTAAAGTGGGGATGGGTCGAAAAACTATCATCCAATAGGATTTAGACAAGTTTAGGGTATTATTTTAACCTTATCAATTAGATTTAACTCTAAGTTAAATAATTTAACTTTTACCGTGTCTTTTTGTTTTCTTTCACTATATGGTTAATACACTTACTATAACATGCCAAACGAACCCCAAATTGTATATTATTAATAAATATATCCTTATCTAAGTCATTTGGACTAACCTTATATTTTTAGGAATAAAATAACAATTAATAATATAATATTTGATTTAAAAACTATTTTGTGTCAATTTTGACACTATTTGATATATGATTTTTGTGAAAGTCATAACAGAATTATATGTTCTAAAAAAGTTGATTATATCAACACTAATATATCATAGTAACCTATAAAATTAGTTGAATTCATAAAAAGTCTCAAATTACATTTATTATTGTGTTTATAACATCAATTATGTCAATATTTCATTAATAAGATAATTACTGCATCATCATTGTGTCACAAATAAATTAAATTATTTAATGTCTAAAAATTATAAATAAAATACCATTATGTAAGAAATATTTTTATCTTTCTAATGAATATTTATAGTCGAATTTATCATATGTATTACCCAATATTAAAAATGATTTACTTATTAAACTTTGATTTTAACTATTTTAACCCTTCTTTAAATAAATTAATAATAAATGTCCTAATCTAATCCAAGTGGGCCTAAATGATAATATTTTACACTTAAGGGTGTTTTTTGTCGAGATAAACTTGTCCAATAGGATTATGATATGTGTTAGGGTAATATTAATATCATTTTTACCCTTAATTACCCTATTTACTTTTAACCGTGGTAAATAAAAGTAAAAAGTTACTATTCACCAAAAATTATTTTCATCTCATTGAACCAGATTTTACTTACTGACATCAACCGTGTCTCTCGGATTTTTGAAATTCCATTCACAGAAGCGGTAAAATTAAGTTTTATGAAAAATTCAGTTTTTTAACTACCACTTAGTAGTTTCACTATTCATCAAAAATTGATGTTTTTCAGAACAACGCCAAAATTTCATTCTAAGCTATATTTCATATTCCGAATTCAAAAATGAAGTCTATTTTACCAAATTCATAACATAGAAGTTGCATTAATTAATTTTATAATTAAATCCCGCTGTTAAAACAAATAGCGTGTTTTTAAGAAACAATATCTATCAAAAGATTGACACTTGATTATGACTGGTTTAAATGTGAAATTAAAACCAATGACCAAAATTGTATTAAATTGTAAAAATATATTCTAAATATAATTTAAAACCACTCAAATTAATAATTTATCACTATTAATTATTTCGATTAAAATTTTTTTTTAATTATAATTTAGTAATTTTCACTATTCATCAGAATATGAAAGTTATCCGAAAATTACCAAAATTTTACCCTATGCTAATTTCGATATTCCGAATCCAAAAATGAATTCCATTTTAAAAAATAAAATTTACAAAATTTCAAAAAGTGGTTATTACTATTCATAACGGCTAGTTTTAATAATATTTTATTAGCATATCATTGTTTAGTGAAACTCGGTATTGCGTACTACACACGCTATCGAGGAAGGTCGTGATTGCGGGTAATGCAAGGCAAGTCAAGGATGCATGTTGTGCAAGATCCTTTTGGTGTAGCGTACAACACAAGACATTAATAAAATTAAAAAGAATATTTTTCATAAAATCTCGGGGTGTTACATTCTACCCCCCTTAAAATGAATTTCTCCCTCGAAATTCGTCGAGGTTATAAATGGTTTACTATTCTAAAGTTTCTTTAATAGAAACCCACATCGTAAAATGGAATACCAAAACCAATCTTTAAAAACAAAAGTATGAAACGTAACGGTTACCCAAATAAACACATCATTGGGTTTCCACATAGGTGAAAATATGGATATGGAAGAGAAATCTAACCATCATGTTCTGATGGAGAGTGGTAGAGAACATGGCTATGGAAAATCCAGCAATCCAAAAGCCATAAATTTGTGATGATCTAAGGTACCATCTGATTCATCAGATATAATATCACTAGGACAACATTTTTGGTTTTCAAGATCGTTTCCCTAAAGTTGAAGAATTTGAATTAGAATAAATACTTACTTTATTTTGGTACAATCTCACTGTTGTTTGTGCCTTGAACAATTTCCACTTCATCTCTTAAATAAATTATGTTGAATTTGTTATTCGTGAAGTGTTAGCAGATCATGTGATAGAATGACGGGTCATTCCATCTGTCTCAAACAAAAGGTTAGCAAAAATTGTATACATAAGTCGATCTATAGTGAGATTAATCAAATATGGTTCCTAAAATGGAATTATACTTCATATATCATACTGCTTAATATACAAAAACTAGTTTCTACTAAACAAGGACTTCCTGTAGGCCAGTGGTAGGCGATAAAGGCCAGTCGCACTTCGGTTGTGGGTTCGATTCCCACAGCCTTGTCCGAAGCGATGGGCTGTCTCCCATTCTGCAGGATGTCCTTTTTTCTAAAACTACATTACTATAACATCCCATCAATCATATTGAAAAAACTTCTATCCTTAAACAATACTAACTTATGTCCAACATAATCCATTCTAATCTTTAGGCTTATCCATAATACTGCAGTCCACTCTCACAACATAGTGAAAACGATTACCAGAGATTTAACACCATCGTCGATCCCCATATATCATAAGATATGTTTTGTTGGTCACATTCCAAACATTCAAATTCCTTAATCATGTATTCTCTTGAAAATCATGTATTCTCTTGAAATAGTCTCCCATGTATTATCATAATATGAAGAAATAATATCATGTGTTGATAAAATAAGTAAAGATTTTACTGAGTCCTATGGCTTTGAAGGGAAGAAAGAGAAGAAAAGGATGTGAAGTGCACTGTGTTGCATTTGTTGTCAATGAGGCATGAAGTTGTCTTGGAATGAATGGAAGTCAAGGAATTGTCAAGATGTGAATGCCAAAGGGTGTGATGGTGTTGGTGATGAAGAGAGAATGGCCATAGTACTAAGATGCATGTCACTTAGGAGATTCACTAAGTGACATAGGAGATGATGGTTGAAACATTCTCTAAGCACATCTGACGATTGTTGAGCTGATCTTTAAGTTCATAGAACTTGTATCCTGATGATACAATGTCACAACATTGATTGAAGACCATGCATTGTATTGACAATGCATGAGGAGTTTAAGAAGATCCATCCACAAGTACTAAGTGGATGAAGTGAGCTGAAGAAGTCCATGTACTAACTCTTAGTGCATGTGAATTGGAAGTGATCCAACTAGATCTCTGATTAGATCAATGAAGCACATTGGAGATTTCATGTTGATTCAAGAGTTCGGTTGAAGATGAAGAACCTTCAGGAATTCCATTTCTAAGTGATAAATAAATGTTGAAGATAATGGAGGAATTTCAAATGAAGAAGAAGAGAGGAAGAATGAGAAATGAGAAAGATAGGCATTTGGCATTTGAACATGGTCACTTTGTTTTTACACAAAGGACTTGTTCTATACTTAGCAAAAAATAGCCACCAAGGGCCAGCCTTAAGGGTTCAACCCCCAAGGCACATGTGGGCCTAAGGCGAAATGCCCAAGGGGGGATCCCATGTGGCCAGCCCGAGAGGCAGGGGGGCCGTGTGTAAGCCCCCGAGGACACGCGGTGGTGAAACCCGCGCGCCTGGAGGGTGCATAGTGGGTGCTAGGAGCGCGCCCGCAGGAGGCATGAGTGGGCGCAGAGCGCGCCCGCAGGGAGAACACGGTGCGGGGCGGCACCGTGGAGGGAGAGGTTCAATTGTGGAGTAGCGGAGAGCGGCAGGGTGATAAGCCACGTGAAAACCGCGAAATGTTTCGATGTGGGACGCGTATTTTTCACCGGGAGAAAATCTCGGCCGCACGATTGATCGCGCGCCAGATCTCCGCCGCTCATCGCATCCCGCGCGAGATCTCCAGATCGCGGCCGTCTGATGTATTTCAAATGCCGCATCCAACGGCCGTGGCTCGTCTTCCACCTCGAGCTCGAGCCGAAGCCACCCGCGAGCCCCGCTGAACCAGGCGCCTTCCCGACGACAGTTTTGGAGATTCCGGCCATCTCTCTCGAAGCCGAAGACACCCTCATGCTCGTCTGGCCACACTGAACACAACCATGCATTAAAACGAGCCTGCATGCAACAAGGGGAGGATTTCGGTTAAGGCCGAGGCAAGAGAAGCTGCCGAGGCCAAGAAGTTGGTGTTTTTGCATGGGATGAGTTTAAACAGAGGCTGTGCATGCGTTATAAATCACATGCACGAGGAGGAAGAAAATAATAAAAGAACCCGCATTGAAACAGAGGAAAGAAAATAAAGATTTGGAAAGTTTTTAAAGATCCGAAGATCTCGGGATTTTGAGATTTATCACGCGGATGAACCGCCTCTCCTCTGCCTATATAAATGAGGTCGAGCCCTCGAGAATGCTTGCTGATCCTTTCTTGAAAATCAGAAGACCCGTGAGTACCTCTGCCTCGCGAAGAGAGAAGCCACCGCGCAAAACATTGCGCGGCTGTTGTCCCGAAGCCACCCGAGGCTTTGAAGTGTTCCCTGCGCGCCTACTCCCTTGCGCGACAGGAAGAACCCGAGGCCGCATCCTTGTGCGCCCGAGGTTGCATCCCTCTCTGCCTGCTGACTTGCGTGGCAGGAGGTGTTTGCGCGGCCGCTCGTGCTCTTGCACCTGCGCGCCCGAAGTGTTGCACCCTTTCACACTTGAACCTGCGCGGTTGTGAAGAGAGGAAGGCTGCACCCCTTGTGTGCCTTGCACAGGTTGCACCTGAGACTTTCACGGCTTCCTTGCACCCAAGGAGTTCGGGCTGTGTGTGCAAAAACAGAAGGAGGCAGTGTGTGTGTGCCAAGTGGAAAGGAGAACCCAAGGCTTTGCCTCTTGTGTGTGCATAGTGAAGAAGAGAAGGACACGGCTCATCAAGCACTTGCTCACCTTCATATGGGCAGTAGGAGATTCGGGTGATGAGAATTACACACCAAGTGTGTGTGTGCTAAAAGGAGAAAACACCTAAGCCTACATGTGTGCAAAAAGAAAAACAAACAGGCCGTAGCCTTGTGTGTGTGCAAGAAGAGAAGGAAGGCCGTAGCCAAGTGGGAAGACAAGAGGGCCTTAGAACCCAAGTGTGTGCATAAGCACCAAGTGAAGACCACGCATTTTGTGTGTGTGCAAAGTGAAGGCAAAACCTTGTGTGCCCTCCTTGATTGCTTTCCATTCGGGCAGTGTGTGCACAAGAAGTGGGAGGCCGAGACCACACCATTGTGTGTGTATAATATAGTGAAGAAGTAAGCCGAGGCCAAGTGTATGCAAGAAGAAGTGAAGGCCAAGTTTCAAGTGTGTGCAAAGTGAAGGAGGAAGGCTAAAGACTTACCTTAGTGGTGTGTGTGCAAAGGAATAAAAAGGCCGAACCTACTGTGTGCACTAAGTGAAGTGAATACACTTAGAAGAAGGAAGAAAGAGGAGACCCTCACACTAAAGTACAACACACTTGTGAGTGTGTAAACAAAAAGAACAAAGTGTGAAGAAGGAAGAAGTGTGTGTGCTTAAAGCAATTGCACTCATTGAGTGTTTATCACACTAATAAGAAGAAGGGGAGTGCATGCATGCATGCATGCACGTGCACACGTGAACAAATCTAGATCAGGCTGTGTGCATCTGAGTTGTCCAAGACCAGAAGATCTTGAAGAATTGAGAAGGTCATGCTATCAGTGCATGAGGATGAAGAGCTTCCATGCACTCAGTGCATGAAGTGAAGTTGATGTGAGACTGGACCAGACCAAAGTTAAAGATATCTGTTGTCTGAGTATTCAGTAGTTGGAGAGAAGACGGGTCATCCTTAGAAGAAGGTGATAAAGCCCGAGCAAGACGAGAAGACCTGATCAACCACAAGTGATCAGAAGAAGAGCAAGGCCAGCAGTCTTTATCCCAGACTGCTGAAGTTACTTGAAGAAGCTTAAAGTGAAGAAGAGCTACTCGTGTGACTCGAGGAGCCAGGAGAAGACCCTGTGGGACTCAGGGAGAAGAAGTCTTCAGTGGGATTCTGGAGCAGGCCAGTGGGACTCTGGTAACATTGTGGGACGCAGTATAAAGACCCTCCTGTGGGACTCAGGAGAGATACGGTGGGAAGATGTATCGACCATTGTAATTCTAACAAGTTATAATGGGAGAATCCATGTTGGGAGAGCATGGCAAGGATGTAGGCCTTTGGTGCCGAACCTTGTAAATCCTTGTGTCCAGTGCCTTTACATTTACTGCATCATTCGTGGAATGGTGAGAGATACAAGAAGAGTGGATCGAGGCTTTAACCAGCCATTGAGGTTTAATTGATTAAGAATCAATTAGTAAAAAGTTTTAAGGGATCACTGATTCACCCCCTCCCCCTCTCAGTGATTCACACTGATCTGGGCACTTCAATTGGTATCAGAGGGAGGTTACCTCTAAAAGATCCAAGAAAGTCTTTATGAAGTGCAGATTTGAGGAAATGAGCAAACAGCCTCAAATGGAGATATCTGCCAAGACTCTGAAAAACAGAATGAAGAAACAGGCAAAGAAGATGAAGAAGAAGGCTGGTGCAATCAGAGAAACTCCTTCTATGGAAAGAAATGTGAAAGTCACATCAGATGACAATTCCTTTTATCATTCTTCTGATGAAGCCTGCTCTAGCTGTGATGAAGATGAAAGAAACAATGATCTTCTAAATGCAATCAAATATCTTCAGAAGAGAGTCCCCAAGGAAGTTGCAATGTGTATAGCTACAGGCCTCCTTGATCTTCAAGAAGAAAAATTACAGCTAGAAGATGAAGCCAATTCTCTGGAAGTCCAATTGGCAAAAAGGGTTGGCATAACCAACACTCTCAGAAAGCTGGTGAAGGCTAAAGATGAAACCGTTTCTCTTTTCAATGAATGATGTGAAGACACTGCTGAAGAATTGCAAAGAAGCCTTTCTGAGAAAGAAATATTTAAAGTAATAATCAAAGATGTGTACCATGCACTGGAGAAGAGGCATAGAGTATCAATGGTTGTTAAAGATGCTCAACTTTAAGACAAAGTAAAAAGGGTGAAGGAGCTTGAAAACTCGTTGCTTGAAATGAGAAAGGTGCATGAAGACCAGATAAAGCAGCTGGAAGAGAATTGGGAAGGAAGGCTAAGAACTGTTGAGGATGAGAAGAACTCCCTTAACATGAAATGCTTAGAACTAGAGGTGATATTGACAAATCAGAAATCACCCAAAGCCAAAGCCTCCCAGACAGCTGGAAGAAGAAATGTTGCCACTCAAGTGAGCTTTGAGAAGGATGATTCTAAAAGAAAGACATCCTCTAATAAAAGGGCAACAACTTCTAGAAAGAAGGTACCATCCATACCACCTTGTACTAATGCTTCTAATTGTGTTTCCACAAAAAGTGCAGGATGGAAGAATAATTCCAAACAAATATGGATGAAGACAGTAAAGAAGCAGAGCTCTCCTGAAACAGCACAACAGGTCAAGAAGAGTACCCTACAATCAGAAGGACTGAAGAGGTCAAGATTCGTGGGACAATGCTGGTGTTGTAACAAGTATGGGCACTGTGCAAAGGATTGTTGGTACAATCCACTGAATGTCAAAGCACAAAGGAATCCCATGCCAAGGGGGAGCAAGCCAGAAGAAAAGAAGCAGCATCCACAGGTCCAGAGACATCTGTTTACTGCTAACAGATTTGGATTGCTTGACAACATCTGGGATGTTTGCAAAAGTGGTCAAAATGATACATGTCAATCTCCAACTGTATCCAAAGTTGAAAGGAAGAGAATATCACTGAACCTGGCTAAAAAGGAATCCTTGGGAAGCAAGAAGAAGAAAGCTGAAAAAGCTCCCAAGAAGATGTTGAAAAAGGAAGAGAAGTCCTTGGAGTCTAAATCCAAGAAGGGTGAGTCATCTAGAAGGACCACCAAAAGGAAATGCTTCTACTGTGGAAAGAAAGGTCATACCATGGATCTTTGTAAAGAAGACATGGAAATCAATAGAAGCCAACTGAACTCAAACAGACAATCAATCCAAAAGAAGTAGAAGGGATTGATTGAAAACAAGTTGCCTAAGAGAGGTAGCTTGACAAAATCAAAGGAACCATGTGGAATATCCAGAACTGAGGCCACACTTCCAAATGATTTACTAGTCATATGGCCAAATCAGTTGCAACTTGCCAAAGATCTGCAAAGAGCTGAAGATGAAGGTCTGGCAATTGCTAAGGCAAAAGGGAAGAAAAATATTTCACATGAAGATGTATTGAGAACCACACCAGCACAAACATCATTGAAGATCAAATGTGCAAGTGTGAAGAATGGTGAAAATGGGACATCTCGGTTGAGAGAATCTTCTCAACCTTGTTGTTCACATTGATGAACCAAGGAGGTTCCATCTTATTCCCTTATATACTTGTATTTACATGTGCTAACATTGTAGGGAATTGAAGATGATGGTCATTCTCAGCTGGAGGATGGTTTGGATTGAATGGAGAGAACCCCTTGAGGGGGAGCCAATCTGAAGAAGATGGCATTCTTAGATTAATACCATCTTGAGAAAAGTGAAGGTATTCCAATCATACTTTCATCCCTTGTTTCTTAATTGAGTTTATCTTGTCAATTAAGGGGGAGTATGGATTGAAGACAAATGGATGAAAGGGGGAG
The DNA here is from genome assembly GCA_963277665.1 of Viscum album. Classification (NCBI taxonomy): domain Eukaryota; kingdom Viridiplantae; phylum Streptophyta; class Magnoliopsida; order Santalales; family Viscaceae; genus Viscum; species Viscum album. The sequence goes on along the minus strand of OY728128.1, from coordinate 784,501,338 downwards.
CTTTATCATTGCACTGAACTTTCTAATGAGTTTTGTGATGTATGTGCAGGATTTAGCAATTCATTGTTATAGCTGAAAAATTTTCAAACCCCTGAAGCATGATCTCACATGTATAGTGAATGTTGGACAGCATTGAGTACCTTGGTTACATCACTCTTGTTTTCTACACCGGGTTAGCCCAAGTAGACTTAGAGTTGATTTACCAAAGGTTCTTTGCTAAAGAAGAACATGTGGCATCATCCCTCTCTTAGTGATTTTGAAGAAAATGCTTTTATAAGGGAGGAAGAGATCTTTTAAAGAGAACCACACCACACCTTTGCATTTGATTGCCAATAAGGGGAGAAAATATTGGCACACATATTGACCCATTCATATGTGCTGAAGTGGTGTATTGACAACAAATACAAAGGGGGAGATTGATGTGCACTGTGTTGAATTTGTTGTCAATGAGGCATGAAGTTGTCTTGGAATGAATGGAAGTCAAGGAATTGTCAAGATGTGAATGCCAAAGGGTGTGATGGTGTTGGTGATGAAGAGAGAATGACCATAGTACTAAGATGCATGTCACTTAGGAGATTCACTAAGTGACATAGGAGATGATGGTTGAAACATTCTCTAAGCACATCTGACGATTGTTGAGCTGATCTTTAAGTTCATAGAACTTGTATCCTGATGATACAATGTCACAAAATTGATTGAAGACCATGCATTGTATTGACAATGCATGAGGAGTTGAAGAAGATCCATCCACAAGTACTAAGTGGATGAAGTGAGCTGAAGAAGTCCATGTACTAACTCTTAGTGCATGTGAATTGGAAGTGATCCAACTAGATCTCTGATTAGATCAATGAAGCACATTGGAGATTTCATGTTGATTCAAGAGTTCGGTTGAAGATGAAGAACCTTCGGGAATTCCATTTCTAAGTGATAAATAAATGTTGAAGATAATGGAGGAATTTCAAATGAAGAAGAAGAGAGGAAGAAGGAGAAATGAGAAAGATAGGCATTTGGCATTTGAACTTGGTCACTTTGTTTTTACACAAAGGACTTGTTCTATACATAGCAAAAAATAGCCACCAAGGGCCAGCCTTAAGGGTTAAACCCCCAAGGCACATGTGGGCCTAAGGCGCCACGCCCAAGGGGGGATCCCATGTGGCCAGCCCGAGAGGCAGGGGGGCCGTGTGTAAGCCCCCGAGGACACGCGGTGGTGAAACCCGCGCGCCTGGAGGGTGCATAGTGGGTGCTAGGAGCGCGCCCGCAGGAGGCATGAGTGGGCGCAGAGCGCGCCCGCAGGGAGAAAACGGTGCGGGGCGGCACCGTGGAGGGAGAGGTTCAATTGTGGAGTAGCGGAGGGCGGCAGGGTGATAAGCCGAGTGAAAACCGCGAAATGTTTCGATGTGGGACGCATATTTTTCACCGGGAGAAAATCTCGGCCGCACGATTGATCGCGCTCCAGATCTCCGCCGCTCATCACATCCCGCGCGCGATCTCCAGATCGCGGCCGTCCAATGTATTTCAAATGCCGCATCCAACGGCCGTGGCTCTTCTTCCACCTCGAGCTCGAGCCGAAGCCACCCGCGAGCCCCGCTGAACCAGGCGCCTTCCCGACGACAGTTTTGGAGATTCCGGCCATCTCTCTCGAAGCCGAAGACACCCTCATGCTCGTCTGGCCACACTGAACACAACCATGCATTAAAACGAGCCTGCATGCAACAAGGGGAGGATTTCGGTTAAGGCCGAGGCAAGAGAAGCTGTCGAGGCCAAGAAGTTGGTGTTTTTGCATGGGATTAGTTTAAACAGTGGTCGTGCATGCGTTATAAATCGCATGCACGAGGAGGAAGAAAATAATAAAAGAACCCGCGTTGAAACAGAGGAAAGAAAATAAAGATTTGGAAAGTTTTTAAAGATCCGAAGATCTCAGGATTTTGAGATTTATCACGCGGATGAACCGCCTCTCCTCTGCCTATATAAATGAGGCCGAGCCCTCGAGAATGCTTGCTGATCCTTTCTTGAAAATCAGAAGACCCGTGAGTGCCTCTGCCTCGCGAAGAGAGAAGCCACCGCGCAAAACATTGCGCGACTGTTGTCCCGAAGCCACCCGAGGATTTGAAGTGTTCCCTGCGCGCCTACTCCCTTGCGCGAAAGGAAGAACCCGAGGCCGCATCCTTGCGCGCCCGAGGTTGCATCCCTCTCTGCCTGCGGACTTGCGTGGCGGGAGGTGTTTGCGCGGCCGCTCGTGCTCTTGCACCTGCGCGCCCGAAGTGTTGCACCCTTGCACACTTGAACCTGTGTGGTTGTGAAGAGAGGAAGGCCGCACCCCTTGTGTGCCTTGCACAGGTTGCACCTGAGACTTGCACGGCTTCCTTGCACCCAAGGAGTTCGGGCTGTGTGTGCAAAAACAGAAGGAGGCAGTGTGTGTGTGCCAAGTGGAAAGGAGAACCCGAGGCTTTGCCTCTTGTGTGTGCATAGTGAAGAAGAGAAGGCCACGGCTCATCAAGCACTTGCTCACCTTCATATGGGAAGTAGGAGATTCGGGTGATGAGAATTACACACCAAGTGTGTGTGTGCTAAAAGGAGAAAACACCTAAGCCTACATGTGTGCAAAAAGAAAAACAAACAGGCCGTAGCCTTGTGTGTGTGCAAGAAGAGAAGGAAGGCCGTAGCCAAGTGGGAAGACAAGAGGGCCTTAGAACCCAAGTGTGTGCATAAGCACCAAGTGAAGACCACACATTTTGTGTGTGTGCAAAGTGAAGGCAAAACCTTGTGTGCCCTCCTTGATTGCTTTCCATTCGGGCAGTGTGTGCACAAGAAGTGGGAGGCCGAGACCACACCATTGTGTGTGTCTAATATAGTGAAGAAGTAAGCCGAGGCCAAGTGTATGCAAGAATAAGTGAAGGCCAAGTTTCAAGTGTGTGCAAAGTGAAGGAGGAAGGCTAAAGACTTACCTTAGTGGTGTGTGTGCAAAGGAATAAAAAGGCCGAACCTACTGTGTGCACTAAGTGAAGTGAATACACTTAGAAGAAGGAAGAAAGAGGAGACCCTCACACTAAAGCACAACACACTTGTGAGTGTGTAAACAAAAAGAACAAAGTGTGAAGAAGGAAGAAGTGTGTGTGCTTAAAGCAATTGCACTCATTGAGTGTTTATCACACTAAGAAGAAGAAGGGGAGTGCATGCATGCATGCATGCACGTGCACACGTGAACAAAGCTAGATCAGGCTGTGTGCATCTGAGTTGTCCAAGACCAGAAGATCTTGAAGAATTGAGAAGGCCATGCTATCAGTGCATGAGGATGAAGAGCTGCCATGCACTCAGTGCATGAAGTGAAGTTGATGTGAGACTGGACCAGACCAAAGTTAAAGATATCTGTTGTCTGAGTATTCAGTAGTTGGAGAGAAGACGGGTCATCCTTAGAAGAAGGTGATAAAGCCCGAGCAAGACGAGAAGACCTGATCAACCACAAGTGATCAGAAGAAGAGCAAGGCCAGCAGTCTTTATCCCAGACTGCTGAAGTTACTTGAAGAAGCTTAAAGTGAAGAAGAGCTACTCGTGTGACTCGAGGAGCCAGGAGAAGACCCTGTGGGACTCAGGGAGAAGAAGTCTTCAGTGGGATTCTGGAGCAGGCCAGTGGGACTCTGGTAACACTGTGGGACGCAGTATAAAGACCCTCCTGTGGGACTCAGGAGGGATACGGTGGGAAGCTGTATCGACCATTGTAATTCTAACAAGTTATAATGGGAGAATCCATGCTGGGAGAGCATGGCAAGGATGTAGGCCTTTGGTGCCGAACCTTGTAAATCCTTGTGTCCAGTGCCTTTACATTTACTGCATCATTCGTGGAAAGGTCAGAGATACAAGAAGAGTGGATCGAGGCATTAACCAACCATAGAGGTTTAATTGATTAAGAATCAATTAGTAAAAAGTTTTAAGGGATCACTGATTCACCCCCTCCCCCTCTCAGTGATTCACACTGATCTGGGGACTTCAGGATGGAAGAGAGAAAGATGGATAAAGGGAAGAGGGAAAAGAATAATTTTCCCATATGTGGTAACTGTGGAAAGAAACACCCTGGAACTTGCCTGAAAGGAATGGGAGTTTGTTATAAGTGTGGAGGAAAAGGGCACAAAGTACGTGACTGCAAGGGTAAAAAAATGGTTTCAAATGTACAATGCTTCATTTGCAAGGAGTTTGGACACTACGCGAACCTATGTCCCAGTCATCAGACTACGCCGCAAATGATGCTATTGGATAATAATCAAGTTATGATACTACCACAAATGAAGAGGAATGATTAGAGTTATTATGTTGATTATGTCAATTGAGTGTTGTATCAACAATGTACTTGTTATAATAATTATGGAGTATATAAGGATTTTACTGCAGTACTATTTCATTAAGGACTTGAGATTATGTGGAACAAAGAAAAGTGACTCAATAGCAGGATAAATTTTTGGAAAATATATGGTTGAGAGAAAGATAAACCATAATACGGTTCAGATACCGAGGTGGTGATTTTAGAATAATACATGATTGATTTGGATAAATTATATTGGATATTATTTACTACCTTGAAACTGATTAATGATTTGTATATTCCATCATTATTGGGGTTTAAAACATTTTTGGATTAATGAAGTATATCCAGCATTCTATATGGAATAAGGGAGAATGAATGTAATCAATAAGGAATATGGTAATACATGATGAAGGTATTCAAATGCTATTAAGGGGTAAAAAGGATCTACATTATGTTTACCTTCCTTATAAATGTTGTACTGTGAGTTTAGAAAGAAGTATTTTGGATAGTTCTAGTTTGGATTATTTTGGATTGCCATAAAAGGACAACCCGGAGGTCGGGTGGCAACCTATCGCGTCCGGCAAGGCTGCGAGACTTGAACCCGCAACCGAAGGGCGACAAGGGTGTATCACCTACCACTGGCCCACGAGATGTCCTGGATTAAATAATGTAGTTTTTTTAAAAGATCTGGTAGATGAAATATAAATTCATTTATTTTGGAACCCTGTACGAATAGTATAAATAGAAAAAAAATTACATTCTATTATCTTTTAGAGTGAAAGATGAGTTTGTGGTAGAAACTTATTAATGGATAAAACTCTGATTATAAAGTAAGTATATCTCCTTATGATCTTAGCCAATCTCATAAATAAATTCCTCAACATTAATAAAAGGAACTTAGAACAAAAATGTTTTCCTAGATGGTACCTTAAATCATCACTAATTTATGGCTTTGGGATTGTTGGCCTTTTCATAGCCATGTTCTCTACCACTCTCCATCAGATAATTGATGGTTAGATTTTTCTTCCATATCCATATTTTCTTACATGGAACCCTAGTATGTGTTATTTTTGGTAATCTTCATACTTTCGACTCTTTATTTTAAATAGAGGCCTCATTAATTCATTTTTCGATGTGGGATTTCAACTAAGATATTTTGAAACGTCAAAAATGTGTTATCCTAATACCCTATGTTTTGTTGAACCGATGGTATTTCAAATCATCATAGATTGATGAATTTAAGGACCTCAATTTTATACATGTTTGTGATTGATGACCTCAATCACTACCTATAAATATTTACGTTTTTCCTCCAATTATATGTCTCTCAATTCCACCAATGTTCTCCTAATCGATATCATAATTTGGTGGTGACCCTTTAATTTACCTTTTCCTCATATTAAGACTAAATTTTAGTAACCCAATTTCCGATGTGGGTTTTCCCACAAATATATTTTCTATTTTAAACCTTTTATTTTCGAAGAACAATTTCAAATTGCGAGGACGCAATTTATTGAAGGAGGGGAGAATGTAACACCCCAAGATTTCATAGTGTGTTATTTCTTCAAAATAATTCAATAACTTTCACTACATGCAACACCGAGTTCAATTGCACCATGACTTACAAAAAAAAATCCATTAAAAGAGGTCATGAATAGTATTAACTAAATTTTAAACTTTATATAATCCTTATAATTTTAGAATCCATATTATGAGTTTCTTAGACATAATGTAAGAAAAAATTCATTTTCAGTATTGCACTTTTACCAAATTTTAATAGTGAACCCTTTTTAGATACTATATTTAAAACTTTTTGACTAAATGGGGAAATAAAAAATATAAAATGAAACATCCCAAGCTTCTACGGTACGCTTCTCTTTGAATAATGTGATAGCGTGTGTTGTACGCAACACCGAGTTCTAACACACCATAACTAATCAAACTAGCCGTTATGAATAGTAATACCTACTTTTTGAAATTATATATATATTATATTTGAAAATGGACTTCATTTTTGGATTCGGAATATCGAATTTAGCCTAAGGTGAAATTTTGGTACATTTCGGATAACTTTCATATTTTGATGAATAGTGAAAATTACTAAGTTTTAATTAAAAACAACTTTTTTAATCAAAATAATTAATAGTGATAAATTATGAATTTGAATGGTTTTAAAGTATATTCAGAATATATTTTTACCATTTAATATAATGTTGGTCATTGGACATAATTTTACAATTAAACCGAACATAAACGAGTGTCAATCTTTTGATAGTTATTATCTCTTAAAAACACGCTTTTTGTTTTGACAGCGGGAATTAATTTTAAATTAATTTCTGCCACTTCTGTGTTTTGAATTTAGGAAAATGGATTCCATATTTGGAATCAGGATGTTCAAATTGTGTAAATAGGTAAATTTTATTTTTAGACATTTTGAATAATTACTGCGGTAAATATTTTATTTACCATGGTTAAGGGTAAATCCGGTAAATAAGGGTTAAAAAATAATATTATAATAATACTAAATTACCCTAAAACGTGTCTTAACCCTATTGGTTGATACATGGTCGACCATGGGAATATTTGGGTCTATTTTGGGACCCCATGGATCCACTTGTAAGTGATAATGACACTTTATTTTAATTAAGTCAAAATGAATACAAAAATGACACAAGCATATATCTTTTAGCAAAACAATTGTTACATAGGGTTCTATATGTTGGATATTAGATTATAAATATTCATTAGAAAGATAAAAAGATTTCATACATAATTATATTTTATTTATAATTTTTAGACATTATATAATTTATTTTATTTATGACACAATGATGATGCAGTAATTACTATAATAGTGAAAAATTAAAATAATTGATATTATAAATACCCAAATAAATATAATATGAAACTTTTAATGAATTAAACTAATTTTATATTATAATATGATATATTAAGATTGATTTTACTGACTTTGTTCGAAGTAATAAACCTGTTATGAGTTTCACAAAAATAAACTATTGAATAGTGTCAAAATTGACATAAAAGAGTTCTTAAAACAAATATTATATTATTAATTGATATTAAATTCCTAAAAATCTAAAGTTCGGCCAAGAGACTTATATCATGATAGGTTCATCATTAATGTACCACTTGGGGGTCACTTGGATGTATATAGTAAGTTTATTAACCATATTATATAAAAATACAAAGAGACATTGTAAAAGTGAAACTAATTAACTTAGAGTTAATACTTAAAGATAAGGTTAATATAAGTACCCAAACCTATCTAAATTCTATTGGTTGAGTGGTTTTCGACCTATCCCCACCTTAACCTTTGAATAATCAACTTTTGAGCCATTAGAAACCGAATATGAATTTATTATAAATTAATATTTCTAGCTTTTCCAAAAGTGCCCCTCACCCCTCTTATAAAAGGGCACTCCTCCTTCTCATTTCTTCACACCTTCAAATCCTTTTGGTTCTGCCAAACTCTGCCCAACTACTCTCCCAACATCCCTCACTACAACCTAGAGGCCTTAGTTTGATCAGAAAGCCAACCTAAGGAGCCCTTTTGATCAAATCAAAACGAAGAACCCGAAGAAGAGGTAATGATTTCACCACCCTTCTCCACGTTCATTTCTTATTCCACTTCTTCTTCCTTTGTTCTTACCATTCTGAAATAATAACTCCAGTATCTCACATATACTGTGATGTTATTATAAATATGGTACAACCACATTCAGTATTCTATCCACCCTTTGAATAACATGTCACCATACGTGCGTACGTACGGACTACCGTCTCCACGTCGTGGTGTAATTGTTATTCAATATAATATTATTTGGATGGGTATAATAATGATGTGTAACTCATGTAAATAATAAATATAACATTTTAATTATTCTGTATATATGATATACCATCCATTTATATATTATTTTAATATCAAAAGAATGATATTGTCGCTCGTGCGTACGTACGGACTACTGTCTCCACGAACGCGATGAGATTCATTCTCCATTGTATCCATTCAACTATAATTATCATTTGATGATTTAAAAATGATGTTTAAGGACTTGATATCATTCTGGATATGAATAAGATACAACAACCATGGCTTATGTAACAAAACATATAAAAGAAAATGAGTAAGTTAACTCCCGAAACGACGATAATTCTAAGATATTATTAACAAATCAATGTTAAAAGATCATATATGATATCATATTATTATATATGATTCTTGTATAATTTAATAACAACTATTTCACCATTATACAGGAGGTTAACCTACCCCAACCAAGGAAATGTACAAGGTAAGGGTTTACTTTACAACCTCTTCATTATCCAAGGTTGTTTATACGTAATAATCTACTGGGATCTCTTTATCATCCACATCCATGTTTCTTAAAAATGTATTTAAAAACATTTTTACTATTTACTAGAATATGAGTTAAAGTCATTTATACCCTTTTTGACTTTTATAAGTGGTTTATAAAGTAATATTTCGGTCGTTTTCAAAACAAGGTCCTTTTTAACCTTTTCGAAAAAATTAAGGTAAGAATGTTTTTTTAACTTATACGGTGGGTGCAGCTATTTTCCGCCGTTATAAAATCTTCAAAGCTTCCCTTACAAGCATATAAGAATATTTTCAAGGAAAGTGTTTTATTTTATATGGATCTTAAATTATTTCAAAATAAAAGGAGATATTTCTTTAAAAAGAATTTTGATTTCATCTATGTCAACATCCTTTGATGGATTTTAAGATTATTTGAAGTTGATTTATTATGATACAAAACTTCTATATTGTATTGAAGGTTTTGTGATATGTTTGACTGTGGATGTGCTATTTTTATACCATTCATAGTTTATGGTGAAAGTATTGACATTTCATATGTTAATTTTAATATGAATGTTTATGTTATGTTTAAACCTTTTCATATGGGAATGCATTGGACTTAATATGTGACGGGTGGAGCCCACTATAGATCCTCGATGCATCGGTAGGTCTCATGAGAAAAACTAGTGTCTTGTCACAAGGCCTTGACAAAATCTTATTTGTAGTCTTGGCACAAGGCCTTGACTATGTGGTTATGATAGTCTGGCATTATGTATTCCAACATTATGAAAGTGGTTATTGATTTTGCATGTGATTATTCGATTAGTAGAATATCCATGTGAGTAAGTGAATGGCATTATTTCATTTTATTTATGCCATACCATGTTGAAAGTTCATGTTTGAAAGGATTTTGTTTTAGTTATACATTGCCTTAAAAGTTTATTCTTATTTATGAAAGTTTCCTCTATATTGTTATCCTTACTGGGCATTTGAGCTCACCCCTTTTCTATGTTTTATTTTTCCCAGGAAGTGAAGAAGTAAGTTATGAATGACCTGCAGGGATATTATGTGGGGATATGAGTGTGGATTATGGAGACAATATGTTGTTTTAGTAGTTTTTCGTTTAATGATGTAATGTAAAACTTATGAATATATCTAGTGTTTCCAAGGCTACTAAACCAATCGGCCTTTTGAGATTTGATCTTTCTTGTGATCATGACAATATTATGTAATAATGCACCGACTCTGGGTAACTAGGGTCGGGGTGTTACAGTTGGTATCAGAGGAAGTTTAGTACAAACCTTGGAAGCTTGATTTAGATAAACTCTGATTAGAGCACGTAGACCTAAGATGAACTTTGAGGATTAGTATAGAAGAACTTCCTAGAATTTTGGTATTGTAGAGATTTTGTGAGTTTTCCGAACAATACATCCCTGTCTGGATACGAGCAGGTAGAGGCGGCTCTGGCACAGATGTATCTAGGGGTAAAACCCGAAAACACCGCTTTGAGCTATACTCGAATGGGATCTGGTGCACGACAACATGCCTTGCTGCACTCTTGGTTATGACACTCCCGAGGGATATGCTTAGGATAACTCTCATTTTCTTTACAAATCATTATGAAGGGTTTATGAGTATATACTTACTCAAAGAAAACATTTTTATGATTATGGATTATATCCATAAATAGTTCAATTTATGTTAAGTTTTTTATAAGTATGGGATTATGTATTTTGATTCATAAACTGATCTAGTTTATGCCATTGTTTAGAAATGGCGCCCAGTAGAAGGAATGAGAACTCCAGAAATACACATGATTCAAAGAGAAAGAAGGATCATATCTTTCATGGTCTTAAGCTAGAATTTATAAGAGAAATAGTCTCCCATGTATTATCATCATATGAAGAAATAATATCATGTGTTGATAAGATAAGTAAAGATTTTACTGAGTCCTATGGCTTTGAAGGGAAGCAAGAGAAGAAAAGGATGGAAGAGAGAAAGATGGATAATGGGAAGAGGGAAAAGAATAATTTTCCCATATGTGGTAACTGTAGAAGGAAACACCCTGGAACTTGCCTGAAAGGAATGGGAGTTTGTTATAAGTGTGGAGGAAAAGGGCACAAAGTACGTGACTGCAAGGGTAAGAAAATGGTTTCAAATGTAAAATGCTTCATTTGCAAGGAGTTTGGACACTACGCGAACCTATGTCCCAGTCATCAGACTACGCCGCAAATGATGCTATTGGATAATAATCAAGTTATGATACTACCACAAATGAAGAGGAATGATTAGAGTTCTTATGTTGATTATGTCAATTGAGTGTTGTATCAACAATGTACTTGTTATAATAATTATGGAGTATATAAGGATTGTACTGCAGCACTATTTCATTAAGGACTTGAGATTATGTGGAACAAAGAAAAGTGACTCAATAGCAGGATAAATTTTTGGAAAATATATGGTTGAGAGAAAGATAAACCATAATATTGTTCAGATACCGAGGTGGTGATTTTAGAATAATACATGATTGATTTGGAAAAATTATATTGGATATTATTGACTACCTTGAAACTGATTAATGATTTGTATATTCAATCATTATTGGGGTTTAAAACATTTTTGGATTAATGAAGTATATCCAGCATTCTATATGGAATAAGGGAGAATGAATGTAATCAATAAGGAATATGGTAATACATGATGAAGGTATTCAAATGCTATTAAGGGGTAAAAAGGATCTACATTATGTTTACCTTCCTTATAAATGTTGGACTGTGAGTTTGGAAAGAAGTATTTTGGATAGTTCTAGTTTGGATTATTTTGGATTGCCATAAAAGGACAACCCGGAGGTCGGGTGGCAACCTATCGCGTCCGGCAAGGCTGCGAGACTTGAACCCGCAACCGAAGGGCGACAAGGGTGTATCACCTACCACTGGCCCACGATATGTCCTGGATTAAATAATGTAGTTTTTTTAAAAGATCTGGTAGATGAAATATAAATTCATTTATTTTGGAACCCTGTACGAATAGTATAAATAGAAAAAAAAAATTACATTCTATTATCTTTTAGAGTGAAAGATGAGTTTGTGGTAGAAACTTATTAATGGATAAAACTCTGATTATAAAGTAAGTATATCTCCTTATGATCTTACCCAATCTCATAAATAAATTCCTCAAAATTAATAAAAGGAACTTAGAACAAAAATGTTTTCCTAGATGGTACCTTAAATAATCACTAATTTATGGCTTTGGGATTGTTGGCCTTTTCATAGCCATGTTCTCTACCACTCTCCATCAGATAATTGATGGTTAGATTTTTCTTCCATATCCATATTTTCCTACATGGAACCCTAGTATGTGTTATTTTCGGTAATCTTCATACTTTCGACTCTTTATTTTAAATAGAGGCCTCCTTAATTCATTTTTCGATGTGGGATTTCAACTAAGATATTTTGAAACGTCAAAAATGTGTTATCCTAATACCCTATGTTTTGTTGAACCGATGGTATTTCAAATCATCATAGATTGATGAATTTAAGGACCTCAATTTTATACATGTTTGTGATTGATGACCTCAATCACTACCTATAAATATTTACGTTTTTCCTCCAATTATATGTCTCTAAATGCCACCAATGTTCTCCTAATCGATATCATAATTTGGTGGTGACCCTTTAATTTACCTTTTCCTCATATTAAGACTAAATTTTAGTAACCCAATTTCCGATGTGGGTTTTCCCACAAATATATTTTCTATTTTCAACCTTTTATTTTCGAATAACAATTTCAAATTGCGAGGACGCAATTTATTGAAGGAGGGGAGAATGTAACACCCCAAGATTTCATAGTGTGTTATTTCTTCAAAATAATTCAATAACATTCACTACATGCAACACCGAGTTCAATTGCACCATGACTTACAAAAAAAATCCATTTAAAGAGGTCATGAATAATATTAACTAAATTTTAAACTTTATATAATCCTTATAATTTTAGAATCCATATTATGAGTTTCTTAGACATAATGTAAGAAAAAATTCATTTTCAGTATTGCACTTTTACCAAATTTTAATAGTGAACCCTTTTTAGATACTATATTTAAAACTTTTTGACTAAATGGGGACATCAAAAATATAAAATGAAACATCCCAAGCTTCTACGGTACGCTTCTCTTTGAATAATGTGATAGCGTGTGTTGTACGCAACACCGAGTTCTAACACACCATAACTAATCAAACTAGCCGTTATGAATAGTAATACCTACTTTTTGAAATTATATATATATTATATTTGAAAATGGACTTCATTTTTGGATTCAGAATATCGAATTTAGCCTAAGGTGAAATTTTGGTACATTTCGGATAACTTTCATATTTTGATGAATAGTGAAAATTACTAAGTTTTAATTAAAAACAACTTTTTTAATCAAAATAATTAATAGTGATAAATTATGAATTTGAGTGGTTTTAAAGTATATTTAGAATATATTTTTACCATTTAATATAATGTTGGTCATTGGACATAATTTTACAATTAAACCGAACATAAACGAGTGTCAATCTTTTGATAGTTATTATCTCTTAAAAACACGCTTTTTGTTCTGACAGCGGGAATTAATTTTAAATTAATTTCTGCCACTTATGTGTTTTGAATTTAGGAAAATGGATTCCATATTTGGAATCAGGATGTTCAAATTGTGTAAATAGGTAACTTTTATTTTTAGACATTTTGAATAATTACTGCGGTAAATATTTTATTTACCATGGTTAAGGGTAAATCCGGTAAATAGGGGTTAAAAATAATATTATAATAATACTAAATTACCCTAAAACGTGTCTTAACCCTATTGGTTGATACATGGTAGACCATGGGCATATTTGGGTCTATTTTGGGACCCCATGGATACACTTGTAAGTGATAATGACACTTTATTTTAATTAAGTCAAAATGAATACAAAAATGACACAAGCATATATCTTTTAGCAAAACAATTGTTACATAGGGTTATATATGTTGGATATTAGATTATAAATATTCATTAGAAAGATAAAAAGATTTCATACATAATGATATTTTATTTATAATTTTTAGACATTATATAATTTATTTTATTTATGACACAATGATGATATAGTAATTACTATAATAGTGAAAAATTAAAATAATTGATATTATAAATACCCAAATAAATATAATATGAAACTTTTAATGAATTAAACTAATTTTATAGTATAATATGATATATTAGGATTGATTTTACGGACTTTGTTCGAATTAATCAACCTGTTATGAGTTTCACAAAAATCAACTATTGAATAGTGTCAAAATTGACATAAAAGAGTTCTTAAAACAAATATTATATTATTAATTGATATTAAATTCCTAAAAATATAAAGTTCGGCCAAGAGACTTATATCATGATAGTTTCATCATTAATATACCACTTGGGGGTCACTTGGATGTATATAGTACGTTTATTAACCATATTATATAAAAATACAAAGAGACATTGTAAAAGTGAAACTAATTAACTTAGAGTTAATACTTAAAGATAAGGTTAATATAAGTACCCAAACCTGTCTAAATTCTATTGGTTGAGTGGTTTTCGAACTATCCCCACCATAACCTTTGAATAATCAACTTTTGATCCATTAGAAACCGAATATGAATTTATTATAAATTAATATTTCTAGCTTTTCCAAAAGTGCCCCTCACCCCTCTTATAAAAGGGAACTCCTCCTCATTTCTTCACACCTTCAAAGCCTTTTGGTTCGGCCAAACTCTGCCCAAATACTCTCCCAACACCCCTCACTACAACCTAGAGGCCTTAGTTTGATCAGAAAGCCATCCTAAGGAGCCCTTTTGATCAAATCAAAAGGAAGAACCCGAAGAAGAGGTAATGATTTCACCACCCTTCTCCAAGTTCATTTATTCTTCCACTTCTTCTTCCTTTGTTCTTACCATTCTAAAATAATAACTCCAGTATCTCACATATACTGTGATGTTATTATAAATATGGTACAACCATATTCAGTATTCTATCCACCCTTTGAATAACATGTCACCATACGTGCGTACGTACGGACTACCGTGTCCACGTCGTGGTGTAATTGTTATTCAATATAATATTATTTGGATGGGTATAATAATGATGTGTAACTCATGTAAATAATAAATATAACATGTTAATGATTCTGTATATATGATATACAATCCATTTATATATTATTTTAATATCAAAAGAATGATATTGTCGCTCGTGCGTACGTACGGACTACCGTCTCCACGAACGCGATGAGATTCATTCTCCATCGTATCCATTCAACTATAATTATCATTTGATGATTTAAAAATGATGTTTAGGGACTTGATATCATTCTGGATATGAATAAGATACAACAACCATGGCTTATGTAACAAAACATATAAAAGAAAATGAGTAAGTTAACTCCCGAAACGACGATAATTCTAAGATATTATTAACAAATAAATGTTAAAAGATCATATATGATATCATATTATTATATATGATTCTTGTATAATTTAATAACAACTATTTAACCATTATACAGGAGGTTAACCTACCCCAACCAAGGAAAAGTACAAGGTAAGGGTTTACTTTACAACCTCTTCATTATCCAAGGTTGTTTATACGTAATAATCTACTGGGATCTCTTTATCATCCACATCCATGTTTCTTAAAAATGTATTTAAAAACATTTTTACTATTTACTAGAATATGAGTTAAAGTCATTTATACCCTTTTTGACTTTTATAAGTGGTTTATAAAGGAATATTTCGGTCGTTTTCAAAACAAGGTCCTTTTTAACCTTTTCGAAAAAATTAAGGTAAGAATGTTTTTTTAACTTATACGACGGGTGCGGCTATTTTCCGCCGTTATAAAATCTTCAAAGCTTCCCTTACAAGATTATAAGAATATTTTCAAAGAAATTGTTTTATTTTATATGGATCTTAAATTATTTCAAAATAAAAGGAGATATTTCTTTAAAAAGAATTTTGATTTCATCTATGTCAACATCCTTTGATGGATTTTAAGATTATTTGAAGTTGATTTATTATGATACAAAACTTCTATATTGTATTGAAGGTTTTGTGATATGTTTGACTGTGGATGTGCTATTTTTATACCATTCATAGTTTATGGTGAAAGTATTGACATTTCATATGCTAATTTTAATATGAATGTTTATGTTATGTTTAAACCTTTTCATATGGGAATGCATTGGACTTAATATGTGACGGGTGGAGCCCGCTATAGCTCCTCGATGCATCGGTAGGACTCATGAGACAAACTAGTGTCTTGGCACAAGGCCTTGACAAAATCTTATTTGTAGTCTTGGCACGAGGCCTTGACTATGTGGTTATGATAGTCTGGCATTATGCATTCCAACATTATGAAAGTGGTTATTGATTTTGCATGTGATTATTCGATTAGTAGAATATCCATGTGAGTAAGTAAATGGAATTATTTCATTTTATTTATGCCATACCATGTTGAAAGTTCATGTTTGAAAGGCTTTTGTTTTAGTTATACATTGCCTTAAAAGTTTATTCTTATTTATGAAAGTTTCCGCTATATTGTTATCCTTACTGGGCATTTGAGCTCACCCCTTTTCTATGTTTTATTTTTCCCAGGAAGTGAAGAAGTAAGTTATGAATGACCTGCAGGGATATTATGTGGGGATATGAGTGTGGATTATGGAGACACTATGTTATTTTAGTAGTTTTTCGTTTAATGATGTAATGTAAAACTTATGAATATATCTAGTGTTTCCAAGGCTACTAAACCAATCGGTCTTTCGAGAGTTGATCTTTCTTGTGATCATGTCAATATTATGTAATAATGCACCGACTCTGGGTAACTGGGGTCGGGGTGTTACATAAATGGTTAATGATAACTATGCACTAACAGTGCGCCTCTCCAATTTCCACAAAAACAACAGATATCGGCTCTGAGCGATCTTCATACACTCTAAAAACCCTCCTGAATCTATAGGTCACATTTATATGGATATAAATGGATTTAAAGATGAAATTAATATGTTTATACCTCATATAAAGAACTAGGTTTTAACATCCTCCCACACTTTAGACAACATGTCCCTCAGTAAGTCTTCTTAGGTTGGTAAGGCATCTTCTAAAAATATTTCTGGCCACATAGCATGTATGTTAGCCTCTCTCTCCCATGAGAAACCATGAACTCAATGATGATTCTATAACACCCATAGTA
The DNA here is from genome assembly GCA_963277665.1 of Viscum album. NCBI lineage: Eukaryota > Viridiplantae > Streptophyta > Magnoliopsida > Santalales > Viscaceae > Viscum > Viscum album. The sequence continues at coordinate 784,484,451 of OY728128.1, read as the reverse complement.
GAGGGACTGAACTTCCTTAGAGAACCTTTATCCTCTACTCAATAATATGCATACGATGATCCTCAAAGGATGAACTACCTTCAATTCAACCTCAAAAAGATTAATGATGTGTGACTACTATGAATCGTATGAGGGAAGCATTGAAATTGGTAAGATTTCATGAAAAGAATGGCACCTATTATGTAATTGAAACCAATAGGATACTTTCATGACTCTCTCCACAACCTCAAATGTTCGAATGGATTGAGTTAAAAAACAACCTTTCTATCGAGACAATTGATGCCCCAGTCTTGTTGAAATAATTAAGAATATATGATCTACAACATTGAACACCAAAGTTCACTGATGATAGTTAATATATTATATCTTCATAGACCTAGTTTTATCCATTAACTTCTAAATAAGCTAAACCTACACTAAAGAATCTTGAATGAGATATGGTATTTATAGAACTACAACACATTCTTATAACTAGTACTAAGGTAAAAAATAGGACCTATGGAATAAACCCTAATAAGGTGACATCTCAATCACAACCTGAACAATATTATTACATGTTAACTCAATGAGGGGTATCTGATTTTCCCATGAACATTTTATGTCAATGTCACTTGCTTGAATAATTTCCTCAAACACTTGTATCACTGCCCTAGATATGCCATCAGACTGAGGGTGGTATTTTATATTCAAATGTACTTATATACCTGAAAAAATATAAATATATTGAAAAAATCAATAAGTAAAATGAGTTTCCCTTTCATAAGTTATGGTAATAGGTACCCTATTTATCTTTATAATATCATATATTTGTAGTCTCCTAAGATAATCCATTGATAAGGTCTCTCTGATAGATAAAATGTTTGTTAACATTGTGTGCTTATCAATGATCACACATACTACATCACTACCTCAAGGAGACTTTGGTGAACTGGTCCCAAAATCAGTGGTGAAATCATCCCATTTCCACTTATGTATAGGAAATGGTTGCAAAATTTTTTATAGTCAATGGTGATTTCTTCCACCTACTGATAGTTGGACCACCTAGTAACAAAACCATATATCTCTTTTTATATCACTGTTCACTAGTATTGGTATGTAAATCATGATATATATTTTTAATCCAAGGGTATATTTCCTAAGTAGAAGCTTGAGACTCTCACATGAATTCTTCTCAGATTTCTATTGGAACCTAAACACATCCAATAATTTTTATGATCTCATCATCATCAACGATCCAACCTAGTGATAGTTTCTCACTAAAAACAATCTCCAATGTGACTAATCCCTCTTGCTCTGACAAGTGCCTCATCTTCACTCTCTCTAGAATCAAAGAGGTCACCAATAAAGATTAATGTATAGACTTTATATTAAGGTATTGAACATCCATGAGAATCATAAAAAATAAGCCTATAAGAAGCCACTTGCTACTGGACTCCTGAATTGCCAATGTCTAAGACTTTTTTCTCAGAGAATCTGTTACCACATTGACTTTACTAGATATATAAACAATATGAAAATCAATGTAATATATGTAATTAACACACCTTATGTCCATAGGATTAAAATTTATTATTTATATAGAGGTATATATGTATTTTATTTCCCATATACACCAAAAAATTCTCTATTAATAACTGGAGACTCCAACAACTCAAAGAATGAAAAATAACTACCGAATCGAGGTCATGTGTCAGGTAATTCCACTTGTGAGGTATCAACTGATGAGAAGTGTATTCAATGAATCTATCATCCCATATTATATTATCTCCTAGAAAAATTCCAAATTCATTAAATTAGACTTTATAGTTTCTATTGGTTGTGGATGAATCACGAATTGTTTTAATGTCAGTCCTTCTTTTATCTCTTAAAAGGCTCTCTTATAGGATTATATCCATAAAAACATTACACCATTTTTAGTCAAGACTATATGTGGTTATACTATGTGTGAAAATTCCGGAATAAAGACCCTATAATATCCATTTATCCCTATGAAACTCATTATTTCAAGGATGTTCTTAGGATACCCTCTAGAAACTAGAACAATAAACTTATCTGGGTTAAAAATAAAAACATCAACTAAAATAATATGAACCATGAATTGAACCTTATCAATACAAAAGTTATATTTTAGGATCTCATAATACATCTAGTAATCTTGTATTGTATTCATAATGATCTAAATATGTTTTAAAAGATAATATAATGAATGATAATACACTAAAATTTGTTCTAAAATGACTAAAAATATGAATTCATAAATTGGTGGAAAAATAGATTATTCAGATTCATGAAAATGAATGGCATATTCGTGAGGCCAAATGATATAAATAGATACTCATAAAGACCATGAATTCTATGAAATGTTGTATGTGGTATATCTGATGGTCTAGTATGTGCCAAATGATAACTTAAACTCAAATGATTCTTTGATAAAATACTCTCTCCCCATATCTTGTTAAAGAGATTATCTATATGTGTAAATGGATACTAGTCCTTAAATATAAGAATGTTTAATCAAATATAACTTTTGAAAATCCCGAGGGAGCTACGCACCTTCTTGTAGAAATAGATAAGAGTACCTTAGATGAAGTGATAGATTATAAAGAACTCAACTAAAAAATTTCTAGCTACTAGTTGATCTCTTCTAACTCAATAGTAGACATCGTGAAAGGAGAAATATATGATGGTTTAGTTCATAGAACTAGCTCGATAGAAAAATCCACCTATATCTTAAGAAGTAGTCTTGAGAATTCATTTGGGAAATTTCCCTGAAACGATATACCATATGAGTGAAATCATCCTGATGTGTTCCTTGATAATCTTTATATATTATAGAAATATGGTCCATCACTCTACCGAACCCACAATGCTCTAGTTCATATCTACATTCCTAGACATCCCATTCTCTATTGTGAAGGTAACTAGCCTCTATGGAGATGTAAATTTTACCCTGTGAAATCAAAATCCATATAACAATTAAAAGGGTATAACCAATCCATCCTAGGAATAATATCGGAGCTTGTCATCTCAATAAAGAAGAGGTCCCAATAGAAATTATAATTGCTTAACTCAATCGGGGATTCCATGCACTGGTGCACACTCTCTGATAAAATTACCAGTGGAGTAAGAAGTTGAATCATGCCATTAAAATAATGTATCTTAAGAATAATGATTTATATTGTTGTCACATATAAAAAATAATGTGAAGAACCTATATAAAAAGGTATATATACTAAATTAGTTTCTAAAAATATTGTACCGATAAAAATATATTGTCCAAAACCATGTTACTCATGTATAAGTTATACTACATACATATGGCATGATCTATAGCCCTATGATGCAACCTGACTACTTAGAGAAGGTATACTCGGTTTGTGCTACGTATATTTCCTCTGGACCCCTCAACCATGTCCTCCTACATAACATGTATAAACATTGTTATTTTATCTTCTGTCTTGGAGTATAGATACTAATCCTACTCCATAAGGTGGAGCCAGTACAAAGCATCTCCCACTAGGAATCGATGGGATCATCTATCCAAATTTCTGAAGATGACCCATACTTTCACAAACCTATCACTCTACTCGATCTCTATCACATTTATTTTTTACATGAATGTGTCTAATACATTGATTATAGATCTCCACGACACCTGAATGGGTACCCTATGTAATACTAATATGAATATATTCCTATAAGGGATGCTTTATTCCATTAGATGAACTACTGACCTATCACTATTCTGAACTACTACACACAACACTGTCTTCCTCCATCAAATTACGCTTAGTAATAAGGGATTGATTCATAATTCTAGAGAGAGTATTAATGTGTAAAATATTTACATGAGAAGTGACGGTGTAACTGAGACCAACCTCAACTTGTCTCACTCTAAAAATCTAATCAACATTAAAGGCTGGTGTAAAAATACAAAGCATTGTAATGTGAGTTGAATAGTCCTTAAACATCCATGATCATTTCTATATATTATGTAACTCCCTAGATCTATCATCTATCTTCATCTCTAGAAAGGAAGAGTTATAGAAAAAAGCATGAAAATATCTGCAGAACATATCCCGATGATAGTCTACCTATGTAATAACATCCTCCAATGCCGGGATAGTCCATAAATTATGTATGTGGTGATCATGGACCTCCTATATTGAGGCATCTCTAGGTGGTAAATGATAGATAAAATGATGTCTATCCATGTATCAGTGGCGTAGGGACCATCATACCCACCAAATCAATGGAGGATGATGCAACTGAGACTGCCATGTTATTTCTTCCATAGTAGGGGCTTCCCATACAGACTGTTGACAAGTATTCATAAAATAGTTTTTTTTAATCAAAAATGGGTTTCAGTACCCATGTTAGGTATAACTAGAGGTTCACAAGAGGCACTACTATAGGTAACTATTGGGGTTCAAGGCCCACCACCTCCAGGGAATGGTCGTTAAAACCCTCAGGGTGCATGAAACAAGGATGTTGTGGTGGAATATGTATATAAATTACAGAAACATGCAACATATAGGATTTTATAGTGGTAATAATTTCAATTAATGAATTAGATAAGTACAATACATACCATATAATAGTCACACCTCTCTAGATCCTTATATATCAATGCCTAATCATCTTATAAGATAATGGTAAAATCCCAGTTAAACTACATACTACCCACTACTATGTTTAGGGAATGATCATGTTCTCTATTTTACATCATGGTTTTGGTATAAAAAATATAAATTTTAAATTATTGAATAAACCCCCAATTATTTTAAATAGAAATAACTATTTTATGGTACCCATTTCTATTTAAATATAGAACTCAATAGTTCTAAAATATATTAATTTTCATATCCACATATATCAAGGTCTATTTAAATTCATCTATTATTCCCATGATGAAATGTATGATGTATTTAATAATTTCAATGGTACTAAATGTAATTGCAACCATGGTTTTAAAATGGTTGAACTAGATGGATTACCATTCCTAATTTATAGATGCCAACATGCTATTTAAATTTTATTTATAATGCATATAATTGAAACCAGATAAATTTATATTTCATGTAACCAGTGGTTTCTATATCAAACCCTACACAATTGGATAATTAATGTTCCATCATCACACTATGTGACAAAAATCCATTTAGGTTGATGAAAAAAATTTAATTGTTCAAATTATTTATCCTTATAGGAAACATTAGCACAATATTCACATAACTATCAAGAACATGAAATGTGAAACAATAATATAGAGATAAGTTAAACATAGAATGAAATATTTCATAGAATCTAAATATCTATGGTGTTTGTAATGATGAATGGGGAACTACCTCCTCATCATAATATGATAATGGTAAAAAATGGATCCATAAAAATAATATATTATACATTCCATATGCATCACCCAACGGTGAAATTAGTATAATCGTAACAATGGTAATACATTTTGTATCAAAAGAACAAAAAAGACCAATTTTTATCCCCAGATAGTATCTTGGGCCTTAGCTCAGTCCTCTTCTCTCAAGCTCCCACGCTATAATAAATTTGGTATCAAAAACTACAAGCTTCCCCTTATCCCTACTTTTATCCATGACGTATGTCCAAGTACTAAATGGTGGAATAAAAGGCTTTGAGATATAGTCTACAGGACACCACCAACAATGTATACAAAAATCCAGTCCATGAACATTAGCGTAGTAGTGTGAAGGTTTCATAATGACCCGTGATGTAAATTTGTTAAGGTGACAACCATGTTGTGTTGATATCCTCATGGGATTACTGTCCAAACTTACCTATTTCAAAATAATCCTGAAATACCTCTTCACACCTTTCTTAATGTATATATTTCCATACAATAGATAATCATTTTCATAGATATACATGTAACGACAAGGAAATGTGGCCTAGTGACAATGTGTCCATATAATATATTTTAATTTCATGTGTCTTATAAACATAAACAAATAATCATAATATAAATAGTATAACGAAATGATATGTGTTGAGACCTAGGGCCGTTCCGACTCATATTAAGGACTCATGAAGTATAAATATCCAGTTATGAGTGTAATCCAAGTGTTTTACATAATAAATTCCACCTTAAAAGATTATAACTGATTCCATGGAACTCATGCACATTATACACCGGGATAAGAATGCTTGGGCCTAAAAGAGTGAATCCAAGGGTTTGTGTATGCATAGACATCAAGTTCCATCCAATGAGTGTATTAATGAAATTATAATATCTATGAACGAGTCATATAATTTTTCATTACAATTTTGAGGCATTCATAGAATAAGACAAAGACAAAATTTTATTGTTGGTATCTCCCAAAAAAATCATTTCAATGAATCAAGGTGGTGTACATTTAATTCTCAAGGCAATCCTTCAATAATAAAAGGTGGTATGAATTCTTACCACTCATATATATGAAAAAATTTACATAATAAAGGAACCAGTTATATAAAAATTAATTGTATCATTTTCCATATAATACTTATGTGAATTTATTACATCCATTTAATTTTTATCAGTACCTTTCATTTATTAATGACAATGTTTATGGGTGGAATGGAAAAATTAACAATGTTTAGCTCATTCCAATTCACCATATCCATTTTTATACCTAACTATTAATTAAATAATCTTTTTAATTTTGGTTGTAGTTCTAAACCACTATAATTTATCAATTTCCATTAATTATATCATACTTTTTGAAGCCATAAAAAACAAACGGAGGGGTGTTTTAGTTATAAAACCATATGGGTAAAATAAAAAGAAGGTTTCAAAAAATGGGGTTGATGAAATTGAGGTTGTTGACCTAAATCCTCATTTAGTATTTACAAGAGTCATCAGGTTCCAAAAAGGAAACCAATTCAAGTTTAGTTAATTTTATGGGAAACTCCCAGTGAAACTGGTATGTAGAACAATGGAAGAAAATATGAACATAATTACTTGGAGGTAAAATTCATAGAACACCCAACATATGACAATTTAGGAACACTCATATAGTATCAAGCATTGGTTTAGACCAGATTAGAAGAAAACGTGAAAATAGAAAAACACCATAAAATAGGGCATATGACCTCATGCTAAATCAACTCAATCGATAGGAAGATAACCTAAAAATGGGGATAATTGAATGAAGAGATTACATGTGGCTATATAACTTGACATATAAAACTTATATTAGAGTCTATACATAAGATCAATCAGAAATACTTTCTTTAGGCCATGGGAAGAACTTCAAGGGATGAGACGATTATATGTGCAGGAGATAAAATAAATGGTAGGGGTGTGTTATAAATATATAGGGATTTTTTTGTTTTCTCACAAATTTAAATGTGAAATGGTTTTGTTTCTTGGTTGGATTAACTGTATGCCAACTGTAAACACCCCAATCTCTCGATGCAATCCACTGAAAGACATCCATTGCATGGTTAAAAAAATTGTGTGCATCCTGTACACACTTCTCAGTGAAACCTCGCATACCTATGGCCTCATTTTTATGGTTCAAAGAAACCATGTGTCACCATTATAGGGATGCATATTCCAAGGTGAACGGTTAAGAATAATAGTTCAATACTTTTGAGCCAAACTTTTTCCTTAAAAAACTAGAGCTACAAGCCCCAAAAAAATCCCCAAGCACTCCCAAACCTTTCATTAACCCGTATGACCTTTTTACGAGGATAAAAAAGGGTTCAAACAAGAAATTAAAAATTCCACAACTCTTATGATTTAATAGGTAATTATATATATAAATAGGGAATTATTTTTTATATAATATATTTATGATATTAATACAATTCTTAATTATAATATCACACCTACTTTTTATCCATCCATCTCATTATAAAACATTAAGGTTGCTTGTTTGTACAGTGGACTACCGCCGCACGAACTGAAGTGATTTGTTTTTAATAAAACATTTACTTGGATGGTAACAAGTGTAGATTAAATTAATATATGTTATATATATAAAATAATTATAATTAGGTAATTATAATATCACAAATATGTTCTTACTTTTGATTTACTTTGGGATATAATAACGTCATTCTTATGTACAATGGAATACTACCTCGGGATGCGATGTGATTCATTTTAACTACTGCTTTTCATGGAAGGTAGTTAAGATAAATTTTATTCAAATATTTAATATATATGAAATAAAAATTATTCCCGAAAGGAAATATGTTATTTACTTTTCTTTTATTTCATCTGTCATGAAAATGGAAATATCATTAATGTGTACATATGACTTATCATCTCCATGAGTTATGTATTTCATTTTTCTTACCTATATTTTATGGATTACTATAAATACATATATAATAAATATATATGCTATTTAGATCATGGTTTAAATTCTAGAGATGATGTAATGATGATCAAAGTAACAAGAATAAAAGAAATCAAAACATACAGAAAAAACAACGCATTTATTACATAAAGTGAGATTTTAGAAAGGAATTTATAATAAATGAGTAATAAAAGGTAATAATAAAATCATATATGGTTATATATATATAATAATGGTTTTATAATATCTTAATAATAAAATTACATTTATTATTTGTGAGTTTTGAATGTATATGAATGTAGTTAAGATTTATGTAAATGGATTTTTGTATCCCTTTTATTTTCGGGGACATGTAGGAATTATTCCTTATGTGTTTGATTTATGTGGTGTATATATGTCCCATGAATGAATTTTATGATTATTATACAATATTTTTTGGTAATTACACATCTATTTAAGGATATTAATTTAATTGGTTTTACGGTTTAAATGTTACAAATGTGGTAAGAGATTTTTTCCTCAATTTTCATTCATTGATACATATAATGTAGTATGAACTTATATTATTTTTATGATGTGTTTACACATGATATTTTACTTGTTATATTTGAATTTAATTATAATAAATATATTTTTTATTTCACTTATTATTATTATTAATTTTTTTATACAATTCCAATGCTACCAAAGTGTTATGGATTTGATGTTACAATACCATTTCTAATTGGTATTGTTTATGATTATGCATTAAATGATGAAATATTATAATCTATATCTCAAAAATCACATGAATTATCTTATAAAAAGGTTATTTATTTAGAATACATATTTTCCTTCATTTTTCTCTCTTTTTATGATCATGATTCCAAAATTAGGTTTTTTAGGGAAATAAAAATTATTTATTTCTCCATTAGAAACCCATTATATTCCATATCAATGTTTTCTAAAAATTATTTAGAATTTTTTTTAATGTGCCTATGGTTTTATCTAAATACATATTTTCCATTTTTTGACATTTTTCAAAAACAAATAAATGGAATCTTCACATATTTCTCGAAATATGGAATGTTTAAAATTTACTAAAAGTGTTAAAGAAATATTTGTTTTAATGTGTATGAAATTTAAAGATATCATGAAAACATAATTTTTTAAATACTACTTTATATATTTAGAGGTTATTTTCAAAGAATATGATTTTTAAAACGATTTATGTTTAATATTTTCAATGAGGAGTGGATATTTTCATTATAAAATGATTTTTAGATATTCATTCATAAGTTTTCAAGGTAATTTTAAACAAAAAATAATTTACATAATATTTTATGAATTTCTAGTTTTAAAAGGTGATTTTCAAAGAAATTTTATTTTCCTCAAGGGATGGTCCATGGTATGTTTCATTAATTATTTTTTCTATATAATATGACATACTTTGAAGTTACATAATCTGTATTGGTAATATTAACCAATGACACAATCCATTATCTTCTTATGGATATATTATATCTATATTTAAAAGATTTTTCTGAAAAATGTTCTTATTCTACGGGTTATACCGTGATGAAATGATGAAATGCCTATGAAACCCATTTATTTTTATCTGTATTGATATGATGAATGTTTTTTTATCATATGTCACAAACATTTCTGGTTTTAATAATGATCATAAACAATATATACCTCTAATTAATTGAGAAATTTTTAGTTTTCTTTGAGCTCAAAGGGTATATGATAGATTATGGAAAAAATGAAAAGAGTTTACATAGGAGGTTATACCAATCCCAAATCAGGTACACTGGTGGTTAGCCCAAGCCTACCATGTTATGAATTTCATAGTTGGTAGACTATACATAATTTTCTCTATTATTATTGTTTCAAAAAATATATTTCTTATGAAAATAAATGACGCAAAAAAGAAGATAATAAAAGAGTTTAATGATGTATTTAATGGTAGAGAACATGTTTTATGGAATATGTTTCCCTATATTTCAAGAAGGTGGTAAGAATCACTCACTTGAATGACTCAATGGAATGTGGATATTTTTTTATGTGTGGTATAAAAGGGATCAATGTATGTAATTTCCATGGAAAAAATGATCAATTTAGTTAAGAAAATGGATGAGAATATAGGTCACACTAGTGTATTATTAATGGATGAATATTTTATTTGTGTAATATATTAGAATTATAATAATTTATGTAGCAGGGGGATTCTGAAGTGGATAATTATAAAGGTTGAATGAGAAAATCATTTTTTTGATGATGTTGATACTAGAAATGACATATAAAAGAAAGAATTTATTAAAGAATATAATAGTGGAACCTAGTTAATAGTATATGAAATAAATTGAATTATTTAATTTTTTTTAAGTTTTGGAATTAAAAAATTGTTTGAACCATGAAATATATATAAAAATTATTTTGTATAATATTTTCATTATAGATTTATAAGAATCTACAAAATAATAACGATGAAATAGAAATTTTGTTTATTATAATATTGGTATTTTATGGAAAAAACATGATGAAGATAACCATTAATATATATTTTTTATTGAGAAATTTAATCTTAGTTTTGGTAAGAGATGATTGATATATATAAATTAAATTATATAGGACTGATGGACTATAAATTTTTTAATCATTTGGGATAGAGTGTTTTACATTATCTTCATTACCAGTTTTAATATTTTCTAAATAAAATATTATGTTTTTATTGTCCTCAATCACAAAAAACGATAACCCTCCCACATACCAATTACAACCCAATATTCAAGCAGAACAACAATCAAACCACAAATACAAAACTAAAATAGAAATGTTTTTATTTGAAAATAAAATGTCATCATTGGATGTTCTTATATATTTAAATTTTCATTTGTCCCTGAATAAAATACAAAAAGTATTTAAAAATTAAATATCACTAAAAATACAAATCTACAATCACCCTTGAGCTGCACCCCCTGAGGCTTAATCAAACCGTCAAAAACTCAATTAGAGCGAAGCAAAAAAACGATGAGAAATCAATAATATGTGGTTTTATTAAATCAACGAGGAACCCTGTTTGTTTTAACTATTGTTATATATTAATTATTGTTTTTACCACATTTGAAAAATGGATTCACATATTTGGTATATGATAACTAAGAGTTAATTAATGATATTATTGGGGATTATTCTTATTTTGATTTTGGTAAATTTTGTTAGTTTAATTATAAATTTTTAATTTTGGAAGGTTCATAGGGATAAACAGTTATGGAATTGTTTAATATGAACATTGAAGGATATTTGATAGAAAAATATATAATTTTATAATATAAATATTTATGAATATTTGATAACCAATGATTACCAAGTTGTTTTTAGAAAATAAGAGATTAAAGAAATGCCTTTAAATTCTTTTATGGATCATATTATCTATTAGTTCAACAAGAATAAAAAATCCATCATTTAGGGTAAGATATGATGTATAAATACATAAATGCACAACCAATTGATGACATTATGATTATGAGATGGAATTAGATCAATAATTCTTATTTTTTCAATAAAATTACTTAACTATAAGAAAATGAACTTGAAATAAAATGTTATACATTTAACATAATTTTTGTTTAATGAATAAATTTTCACATATCATAGATTTAATGATTGGTGGCCATTATATTTCCCTTAACCATGTTTTATACCAACCTATCGTAGTATTTGGGATATAGTATTCTCTTATATTTTCATCTTTTCTTATCTATCCAATTTTATCATATGTAGAAGCATTGTTATGATTTATTGTAAATAACATTTGCTTGTCACTTTATCTAATTTAAATATGAACTATTATTTACTATTTTAATGATATGGATTTCAAGAAATGGTTTTTTCAATTGTAAAAACCTTGATTGCCGATAATAAGTAAAAATTGTGGTGAAAAAATTAATTTAATGGTAGGATAATGTGACACAAAAATAATTTGGTAGTATTTTTTTAATAATGTTAATATCTTTAATATCATGCATTTAACGGAACATAGATTTTATCTATCATTACACATAAAAAAATAGAATATCTTATGCTAAATGGAACACCCAGTTTTATAAAAACACAACTTACTGTGAAAGTATTTTTATTTAAAATGATTTATATCACCATGGAATTGGACATTCTGGCCTGAATGAGATTTAAATAATTATTAAAAATATTGTTTACACATGGATATAAATTGAATTATTTGGTAACCAATTAATTATAAATGGAAATTAAAAACCATTTCAATATAACACAAATAATTTTCTATAAAACTATTTTTATGTGCATAAATGAGTTTTACATCAATAAATAAAAAACATTGGTGAATTATTTTGATTAAATTTATAAAATATATATTCAATAAAAACTATAACATTCAAATATTTTGTTTCTTAGTAATTATATAATAACAAATCAAATTTTATTCTTAAAAACTGTAATTTTTTTAAAAGTATTTTTTTTTTTAAATTTTAAGTTTATATTTAATAATAATTTTTGGAAAGTTAAGAAAATTCAACATAAAAATATATCTTAAATTTTTAAATAATCTTTTCAAAATTATGTTAGAGTCAATTTTTGACCAATATTTGAAAATATAAATTTTTTAGTGAATAAAAAAATGTTGGTTTTTATAAATAAATTGTCATTTCATTCAAATAATTTACAATATAATTATTTTAAAATATGGTTTAAAAAGAAATATTAGTTAAAGTTTATAAATTTGAATCAAATTTAGATAATTTTAATTAATTTACTTTTCACTTATTCTATTAAAACATTACATTTTTTTTTTGTAAAATTTCACATTGGAAAACTACTTTTTCATCGTGGATGCATTGTTAATTTAATCTTAAATTTCACTATTATGTGAATGGAATTTGGAGATATATATTGCATATTTGGAATCCAAATAATTAAAATTTTCTATAATGTTTATAATAGTTTTTAACATAATAAATAGTAAAAAGTGTAAATTCGTAAGCACAACAAAGGTTAAAATTGGTTTACTGAGTGAAAACTAAAAATATAACTATGAAAATAAAATAAATAATTTTAAAAACCATTTATTTATATATATAGATTAATTCATATAGTTTTTTATATTTTAATTTTTTTGGATATTTATTTCATGTGAAAAATGTGGGTAAACTTTATTCATATCCAAAGGTATATGTGTGTCCCCTACCCCACATATAAAAGGAAACCCATCCCCTGCCCACTTAAGATATCTAGAACCATTTGGATTATACAATAACTACCAAAATATGTTTCATACTTCCATTTACCCTTCATATAAGACTTATATTTGGTAGGAAACCCTTCTTTGAAGGATTTATGTATGAACCTAATGTTTTTATCCATCGAAGAGATGAAATTATTAAACTTGTGTTTCTATTTTTTTCTTCTTCCACGTCATTAAAATATTAGTCAAATATCCTGATATAATACCACATGTATATCCTATATGCTGAGATGTTTTTTTTAATTGAATAATCTATACCTATATCCACTTCAACCAAATGGGTAATCAAAATTTCACTCATGTGTAAGGAAGACTGCCACATCATGAACCGACATTATTCATTTTCCATATTCACCACTCATAACTAATAATAATGATGGATTTAATTTTTGTATAATATATTTATGATATTATTATAATTATTGAATTATAATATTAATATTACTAATTTTACGTACTGTTTTACTATCCATTGTTATTAATTTTTTTCTTAGGGTCTATCTCAGGTTGTTTCATGTGGAAAACAAATTTTTCTGGATGATTATAGGTTTTTATCTATTGAAAACTAGTTTTCCAAATCTTTTTTTCCTACTAGTGAAAATAGTATAGCCCTGGGATGTTGGGGTTTTCAAGTTTGGTTCTTAGATTGAAAAAATGTGTGCCCACCTTGTAAAAACCATGCCCCCAATAGAGGGGCACATGGTTAGGGCTCAAGGTATGTCTAACCATGAGTCCCTACCAAGATAACCATGTACACAATAAGTTTAATTTTGAAATTTTTTTTTAAAAAATTATGGAACCCCTTTTGAACCCCCACACCGCCCTAACTAAAGGTATCTCAAATTCCTTGTTCTTTGTGTCTTTTAATAGCCATTTTTGGATCATTCAAACTGATTCCTAGGAATATTGAATCATGGAAGATCATGTCTGATCTCTCTCCGATTTGTGTTTCTCTTACCATTATTCTTCTACTACTCTCTGTTTCTTTCCAATGTTGGGAATTTTATATCATCATATATTTTATGGATTTGAACACTGTTGATTTGGATCTTGGATTTATATATCTTCATTAGTCTCATTAATCATTTTAAAATACTATTATGGGTGTTGAGTTTTGATATCATGAGTAAAGGTAGGTGGTTTCATTTTAGATTGGCCAATTGATTAATGCTTGAATTAATTCAATGTATTAAATTTGTTTCATTTAAAAGTTGAAAACCCAATTTCATGAAAATTGGAATATTAATTGATTTGGTGTGTATTTTTGGGAAAGCCCCCAGTTCCAATGGAATTATAATTTTTTGTGTGATTTCAAATTTATGGAATATTTTTCTTTTATGGAATTTATTAAGAAGAAAATTGAATAAATAGAATTAACGAAAACCTAGGATTTTTTTTATTTTTAAAAGGTATGAATTTCTTAAAGCCCCATGTTTTTGTTTAATAATGTCATTTGGAATTTTGAAAAGTAAAACTGGGAAATTTAACTGTGATTTTTGATTGAAAGGAAATGGTTTTTCCATTTTCAACTGATTTATTGATTGGGTACATGTGATCCTCTTTATTTAGTGTTTTATTTTCGACACACATGATGGGATGATAATTTCCTATAAATGGATTGATGATGAAAACTCTAAAAAAAATCTACTTAGGTATATCATATTCTTGATAGATTGTTTATTTGTCCTATTAATATATTACATGAGGGAAATCTGTACATATATTCCATGGTCAGTGAAATGACAGTGAAAGGGTCTAATAACAAGAAACTATCATATAGTAGGGCATATGGACATGGTTATTTTTATGACTGTTTGTTTATATATTTCATTAAATGTGAATTTTCTTTACTCATGCATAGTTATTTATACAAACTATTATATATAAAGTGTTTACTTAGGTCATATTTTCAATTTTTCCATCATTAAAAAATGAAACTAATGTTTTGATTTAAATATTCAAATGTACTTACATTACCATTTCATGTAAAATTGAATTAATGATTTGGATTAATATTATTGTATCTGATTATAGAACAATTTGTATGAAACAAAGGGGTTTTTTATCCAACACTCTACCATTTATTTAAGGAATTTTTAGATTTTATTCTTCCTTATTCAAGAGAAGGGAAAGAGCCTATTGGAGGAGGAGGATATTCATGATCATTTGGCACTAGGAGCATAGTGTTTCTTTTGGGTGTTTGAGTTTATCTTTTTAGTTTTGAGTATATTTATGTTTTAATTTTTGTGTTTTTTAAATTCATATTTTGTTTATAGTACTATCTACAATCTGATTTTTGACCATACCGATATGTATATGTTATCATCCGCTGTTTTTTTTAAATTGTTCCCTCTTTTATCTTATATGATTTCATGTGATAGTTATGAAACTACGTGGATAGAGAACTCCCTTCGGACTATTTTAGTCATTCCTTGGGTATCGGGATAATAGGGTTTCTGGGATGGTTTAGGAAAAATTGGTATCAAAGTCAAATGTTGAGCATTATTTGTTAATTTTAGTATGCAACTGATATAGCTTGTCAAAACATAGAATGTAGTTGTGAGTGTGTGTCTGGAAAACCCTCATCATATTTAACATTAAGTCACTATGGGTAGTTTTGGGAAGGAATATTGATGAATAATTCATCCCTTTTCCTATATTTTGATTTGGGATTATTGAAATACAAATATTTATTTATATGATGGGATTAATTTTCCCATTTATCTGATTTGAGTTTTTGGTCTGGGTAACATTATGATTTCTTCAATGTTGTTTGCTGATGTTGTGTAGCATCACGTGTCTGAGAAGACATGTGAATAGGCCCTAGGTGGAAGATGGTGGTAAACCACTGTGATAAAATCCTCCAATGGTCTTGAATCTCATTGAGATTATTGTACATGTTGTCTAAGCTCTGACATAGGCACCTCCACCCATTCTCACCCAGGATCTAGTTCTAGATCCTTAGAGGGAAGAATCGCAGAAACCATGCTGAAGAGATCTTCTTTTAGAACCCACATACTTTGAAAAGATTTTTAATGAATATCAAGAGGCTAATTAATGGTTGAGAAATATATATATTATTTATATTTCATGGAAAATTATAAAGATATTAATGTAATGAGTGATAATATTAAAATGGATATACCTTATTAGAGATGTCAATATTCTATGTTTATTGAAAATAAGAACAAGGCTTTAGAGTGGAAGGAAATGAATATTATCACTGATCAATTCTATCAAGATTATGTTCTGTTGGAAAATGATATTTTTTTCGAAAACACCAGCAGTATGATAGCTCCATAAATGAATATGAAAATTTAATTACAAGGTTTGTTTATTTTTTACCTAATATTGATCAAATCAGAAGACGATGACATTAAAATTTGATATGGGATTTTGATATAATATCCATTCAATGTTTTTCTTACTGAATATCTCTTTTTAATATATCATTCTTGATAGAGCATTGATTTTTTATTAGGACCATCATAGTAAGTCTAAGTTGACAGGAGTTTTGTTTTCATGTAATGTGAGTTATATTAGTTCCCATAATTGGAAGAGAAATCATGATGAGTATTTTGGTGAATCTCAACAGTAGGGATCTTCTATACCTCATATAATTCTTAATAGAGACACTTTTATTTTCTTCTAGTGTGGAAATCCTATGCATTCAAAATAGGATTTCACTATAAAACCAATTATTTTAATACCTTGTTGAAGTTCATGACACACGAAAAAATTATATTATATATTCTCTTATACATGCGGTGGAATGAGGTCAATAGAACCAAAAAATATTGTAGTGAAATCATATGATTTAATATTCAAGGTGTTCAAGCTATAGAAATTTTAAAATAATCTTCTTTACATAATGGAAGAGTCTCTAATGGAAGTTGATACTGGTCTATGGACTATGAGAGGTACCATCACTATAACTTCATCTTTATTGTCTAATTTAATTAATACTGGTGCATCTAACTTTTTTATATCAACTCAAATCGTGAACATGCTAAATCTTCATATGGATATTTTCTCTTAGGTGACGGAGATTACTATATCCCTTAGAAAAAAGATATATAAGGAAATTCCATGTCTTCCTTTTGTCTTCTTTTTATCATAGATTGATCTCAGTTGATATTTTTTGGTTCTCTACATGATACCTCTTTATTTTATTTTCTAGGATGGATTGGATCATTTCTAATAAGTCCCAATTTGACTTCTATCTTGGGAGGGTCTCACTTACCCCATTTAATGGGGTGTGTTGTATCTTTGGACGAGAATGGGACCTGAGGTCAAGTAGATCTAGAATATCATATCATGAATAGGGGAAAGTAATATTAGTTTTTTCTTTTGACCTGAAGTGAGAATCATTGAGAAATGATCTCCCAACATTTTCTATCTATTCTCCTAATGAATTTACTTTCGAAATCTCTAATTTTTAACGATAAATAAAGATAGGGTTTTCTATTGATTTAGTTCCTAGAACACAAATAGTGTCTATAAGATGATCCCAGTTGAACTAGATTTAAATAGTAAGTTGAAGACTTTGTTGGATGATATTTTAGAGAAAAAATTTATATAATCATGTGTCTCACCTTGGGAAGTACTTGTTTTATTTGCTAAGAAAGCTGATGTAACACTTTACCTTTGTGTTGATTACTGAAAAATTAAACAATTTAATGTAAATAAATGTTATCAGTTTCCATATATTGATGAACTACATGACCAGTTGAAAGGGGAGAAGTGTTACTCAAAGAACGATCATTGATATGGTTATCACTAGTTCAGAATAAAAGAATATAAGGTTTAAAAAACATCCATTCAACACATTAATTTGAATTATGATTACCTTTTCATGTCATATGATCTAAATAGTTCTGTTGATATTATTATGGATTTGATAAAAAATATATTTCATGATTATCTTGATACATTATTGGATATATTTGTTAATGGAATCTGTGTCTACTATATATATTGGGAGGGTCATGTACAACATTAGAGAGAGGTTATAGAATTATTAGAAGATCATTTTCTTTTTTCTATGCTATTGAAATATGATTTCCATATAAATGAAGTAAAGTTCTTAGGACACAATTTTTTGGTAACTTGGTATCTCTATTGATCTAGATATGGTTAAAACGTTTATGACAAGGGATCAGCTGAGAAATGTTTTCAATAATAAGTGATTCTTTGGTTTATTTGGATATTATCACTGGTCATAAATGATATCTCCATATTAGATTCTTTAATTACCTCTCTCCACTTGGAAGGGAGTTAATATTTCTTGGTTTTATAAATGATAGAATTATTTTTTGAGTTAAAAGTACATTTTTACATCTAAACTACTACTGAATATTCAAGAGGTTGGGAGGGTCTATGTGGCCTTCTATAAAACATTAGGTTTGTGTTTAGGTTGTTTTCTTATGGGGAGTGATCATGTCATTTTTTATGGCTCCTTATAGCTTATTCAACATGGGAAGAATTATGTGAACCATAACCTTCAACTTGTAAATGTGATGAATGATCTTAAGATTTAGCTACATTACCTTTTCATAAAAATTTTAAACATGTATTCCGGCCATGAGTTCATGCGTTTTATCTTCATTGAACAACATTTGAATATCCCCCATAGGTGTTGGGTGGAGTACCTTTAATAATTTGATTTCAAAATAAACTATACCCCGAGGAAAGATAATGTCATAACTGATGATTTGAGTAGGAAACAACCAATAAAAGAAATGCTTGATTCATTATTAGAGTGTAATTTTTCCAAAACTTTTACAAATATTCATTTAAGAGATTAGGAAATAACGGATAAGATTTTATTGGATAGTGTCGAGTTTACCTCCTATCTTCTCATGATGATTCTATAGGAACAACATATTGATGATAAATTCCATAGCATTAGATACTATCTTTATGGTGGGGAGACCATTTTTGGGTGGTCTCTCTCCATTGTGGGTGTTCTATGTTATTAGAATCGGTTTGTTGTTTCCATATCTGTGATGAAATATATGATTAGGTATTGCCATAATTCTCATTGGGATATTCTCATAGGAACCAAGAGACGTATTATGACATGCAATGAAATTTTTTGTGGCTAGGTATGAGAAAGAAATTTGTAGTTTTGTTTTTCATTATAATAATTT
The DNA here is from genome assembly GCA_963277665.1 of Viscum album. NCBI lineage: Eukaryota > Viridiplantae > Streptophyta > Magnoliopsida > Santalales > Viscaceae > Viscum > Viscum album. The sequence continues at coordinate 784,464,715 of OY728128.1, read as the reverse complement.
CCCACAGTTCAAGGATAAGAACCCAATACCATTGGGTTTTCTTCATCAAATTCCAGTGCTGAATTGGAAATGGGATGAGATTTATATGGAATATGTTTTTGGCATTCCGTGTACTCAAACTAATAACAATTAAATACATGTTGTGATTGAAAGGTCGAAAAAACCATCTCACCATATACATATTCTTTACACAACCAATTGTGAAGTGTCACAAAATATATATGAAAGAGATATTTTTCATTTTCAAGGATTTATACCCATTAAATTCTCATATAGGAATCATAGTTTTACATCCCACTTTTAGAGAGGACTCCAATAAAAATTGGGATCTAAGGTTGATTTGAGTATTACATACCCTTCATGGATAGATGACCAGACACGTAGTAATATATAAATTATTGATGATAAGCTTAATTATTATTTTCCCTACTTTGTTGGAGGATAGATTAACATTTGATACTGGTTGATTTTTCTTATAACAATTGTTACTAGTCATTGATCAGAATGGATCCTTTTGAGGACTTGTATGGGACGACATGTAAATATTAATTTTTTAGTCAGATATCAGTGAAAATTCATTGGTTAGACCAAGCTTATTTCAAGAGATGAAAATATATATTTACTTTAGTCTTCCAATAATGTTGAAAGAATATATGTGGTGTAAATATTTTAATGATATCTATTGTAGATGGTTGGAGTGTTTAGTTGATGACAAGTTGTTCTTTACAGTTTCGACATGTTTGGTTCTTCGATGGATTATGATAAAAGGGAAGGTTGCTCCTCCTTTTTTGGGACCATTTTAGGATTTTGAGAATATGGGGAATGTGGCCGACCATTTATCATTTCTACAATAGATGAATTCAATACATAATGTCTTCCATGTATCTCAGCTATCTAAATATATTTTTGACCTCTCCCAGGTTTTGATCACATTCGATCTTGATATTGAACATTATTTATCTATGAATGAGAATCTATTTAGGATAAATTATTATAATACCAAGCCACTTCATGGAAGGATGATACCTTCGGTCCATGTTCTATGGCATAAGATTTCTTATTCTTAAGATATGTAGGATAGTGAGTCACTGATAACAGATTAGAGACCTCATATTTTTGATATGAAATATTTTTAAAATGATTTATGAGGATGGAAAGCTTCTATGATAGGAAGGATTTAATATCCTATAATGGATTTTCATGTACTTATCATCCCTAATTTTTTTATCATTATTTTATTGGGAGTTTTTGTAGGTTATTTTGGGTGGAATCATATTTTTTATTTGATGTTTTTAGGTTGTACACAGCTGGAACTCATTTTTTACAAATTGAGTGCACGCCAAGTGAAAACCATGAAAACCAGGGTAGCAGCGGGGGAGGTGGGGTGAATAGTTTATGAATGGATTTATATTCCATGATCCCACCTAGTGAAAACTATGAAATCCTAAATACGGGAGCATAATTAGGGTTAAAAAATTATCTAATTTTACCAACCTTTCCTGATAACTTTGCATGTAGTAATTTTAATTAAAAAAAGTATTGTAAAATTTCATGAACCCCCATTTGAACACTTTTTTTACCCTAACATGAGGAGTCTTGAATTACATGGTCTTTTAGGCACCCAAGAACCCTTTCTGTATCTTCCAATCCCATTCCTAGGAGGACCAAAGCAATGATGATCTTATTTGATCCCTCTCCGAAATTTTTATCTCATACAAATTGACTTCTCCTGCTCTCTATTTATTCCATCCATAGGGTTTTTAGATCATCATTTGTTTGATGGATTAAAAACCATTATTTTAGATGATTTATCTAGTTTAGATTTATAAACCTATGTTTCTATCACTCATTATTGGTAAATCTCACAGTGGGGGTTTAGTATTGTGTAATGAATAACGGCAGGTGGTTCCATTTAAGATTTTCCAATTTATTAAACCATGAATTTCATGATAGTTTGAAATTAAATTCATTAAAATTAAAAAAACCAAATTTGATGAAAATTAGAATTTGAATTAATTTGGTATGGAATTTTGGTGAAACCCCCCAATTCTAATGGAAATGAATTTGGTGTGTAATTTGAAAATAATGGAATTTATGAGTTGAGTTGTGAATTGATTTCGATAAAAATGGATTAATTATAATTTTTGGAAACCAATGATTAGTTTTATTTCGAAAAGTCATTAATTGATGAAAAACCCATGTTTTGGTTTTGGAATGTTAATTGGTACTTTTAAGAGGAAATGTGCTAAATTGAACTACTATTTATGAATGAAATGAAATTATTTTACCTTTTTCAATTAATTGATTGATTGGGAAAATATGTGCCTGGGTATTTAGTGGGCTATTTGGGATAAGCAGGCTAGGATGGTAATTCCCTATAAACATGTTTACAATTAAAACATTAACAGATATAAAATTATGTAAATAATATTCCTGATGGAAAATTGATGAGTTCTATTTGGAATCTACATGAAAAAAATGTGTACACATATTTAATGTGAGTATCCTATAACTAAAAACTATCATACTATAGGTAAGATAACCATGGGTTTTATTTGGAGAATTTGATTATAAATTCCATTTATTGTGAACTTTATTTACTCATTCCTAGTATTTATATAAACTAATTTTTATAATGTGTATACTTGATCCATGCTTGAAATAGTTTTCATCATTTTGAAATTAAAAACATGTTCAGTTTTAAATATGAAAATGTATTTCGATATATATTTTCTACTAAATTAAAAGAATGATTAGGTTTATTATTATGGAATATTATTTTGGAATTCCTGGTGAGTCCCTAATGGGATTTTTATCTCAAACCCTACCTTTTCAATTTTCCAATTGTAGATTTTCATCTGCTAGGTCTAAGAAAATAGAAGGTTCATATTAGAGGAAATGGATGTTATTGATCATTTGTGGAGTGGATTGACAATTTTCATTGGATTGATTGATTTTATATTGTCAGTTTGTGAGTACTTTTATGTAGTAAAATTTGTGGTTTTGATAGAAATTTTGGTTGATATCTCCCTTCGGTGTTCTGATAATACTATAAGTATCTGTCATCTTTCTTTTATTTGTGGTAAAAATTTCCCCTCTTTCATCTTGTATGATGCCACATGCTAGTCCCCAACCATTGGAGATTGATAAATCCCTTGGGGACATATCATTTTTGTCTTGGGAATCATTGTATCTAGGTATCTAGGCTCGTTTTGACAATTTATCTCTAAAATTCTTACCTTTGAAACTATTGTCAGATAATAATGTCGCTCATATGTACATCGGTCTACCTCCACACAAACTTATGTGATGTATTTTTCATTTCTATTTCATGTGGATGGTAATAATGATAGATTGAATAAATATATATATGTGATATTTGTAACATTATTTTTCTTTTGTTTATTATTTTATCATATATAACTTCTTATATTTTATTCTATAGGGGATATTATAACATTGTTTGTGTGTGCTGTAGATTACCACCTCATTAAGTAATGTGATTCATTTTTCACGAATGCAATGTATGGAAGGTGATTAGGGTAAATTTAATTAATATATGTGATATATATGGAAAAAATGATTGTTGAAGGGTAATATATTATTTACATTTCTTTCATTTCATCCATCAAGAAAATGGTATCATCGTTCGTGGATTTGTATAACCCACTATTTCTATAATCCATGTATTTCATCCTTTGTCTCTAACATTAATGGACTAATGAAAATAAATATATAATAAATATATATATTATATGTATCAGGGTTAAAATTTTGGATATATTTGAACCATGATCAAATTTTTAGGACGGAAAATAACAAATCTAAACATACATTAGAAAGAATGAAATTATATCGAGAAATGTGTTATGAAATAGTTATTATTAATAAAAATGTTACAAAAATGTTATAAGGAAATCATATAATTTATTTTATATATAAATTTATGGTATTATAATATGTGATTTTAAATTTATAACTATTATATAATAGGTTCAAATTTTCCTAAACAAATTTAATATTTAAGGTAAGGGATCTCCATATAACTTTTATTTTATATAAGTCACATGACATAATAACCACAAGTTTATTTTATGTGATGTACATATTCCTATAATTTTATTTTATTAGGATTATCATTAAAATTTCGTTAATTTACATATCTATTTGAGTATCTATATTTCATGGGGTTTATTTTTCAAAAGATACGAAAATTGTATGGGATTTTACCTCAATTTTCCTTCATTGAAACATATGATGTGTTATAACCATATCTTTTTTAGGTTATGTATATACTACCTATTTGAAAAGTTATATCCCTAAACTACATATATTCATTATATTTAAAGTTTCATTTTATGTTATTATTTTTTGGGGCTTCAAATTTAAAAGCTACTAAGGTGTTAAGGGATTGAAGTTATAATCTCATTATTTATCAGGGTTGTTTATGATTATTCTTTAGATGATAATTTGTTTAATCCATTTCTCATGAAACTCATGGATATTATTACCTCATATAAATTTCATTAGAATAAATGTTTAACCTTATTTGTGGTTTCATTATGTACCCATGATTCCAAAATACTTTTTAATGAAAACCAAATTTATTTCACTCTTTAGTCCAAAGTTATTTTTCCTACAAATCGATTATTTATTTTTTAATTTTTTTTCCAAATTCTCCTCTAGGATCATTTAATGTCATTTTTACCATTTTTAAAATTTTCCTTTTTTAAAAGGAATATTCGGGCCATTTTCAAAACAAGCCTAATTTGAATTTTACCAAATATGTGAAAGGAATATTTTTTTAAAGTGTAAAAAATATCACACTGTCAAGAAAAATCAATGTTTTAAATCACCCCTTATATGATTCAATGTTTATTTTTGTGGAAAATGATATTGTAAAAGTTTAAATTAAATTTTTTTTCCAAATTGAAAACTATATTTTCATCAATACAAATTGAAAATTATTTTTAACGATTACCATATATGTTTTTGTGTTTATTTTCAAACAAATCATTCTCTGAAATATTTTATGAATTTCTATTTTGAAAAAGGTATTTATCAATGAAACATTAATTTCCTCAAGATGATTTCCTATTGGGTTTTCATTGAAAATTATTTTCCATCTAACATGACATCATTTAATAATACATAAATTTTGTAATGTGTATGATCCAATGATAACATCCTTATTATTATTTTGGATGAGTTATACATATGATAATAATATTCTTAGGAAACAAATTCCTTTTCTATGGGATACGTTATAATTAAATGGTAAAATGTTAATGAAAACATTTTCTTTTCATGTGTTATGAAATGATGAATTTTTTATGATATTGTGGTAGAAAGTGTTTTCTTTAATTGATGGGTGGGAGCTATATCTACTTATAATGCATTGGATTACAATTATTGTTCTATTATCTCAAATGGTATATGAGAGTATATCACATAAACAAATAGATGGACATTGGGAGGTTATCTTAAGACTGAAGAAAGTACATGGGCGGTTATCCCAAGAATAACATGTTATGAATGTCTTGGTGGGTATCCTTCACGTACAATTTTCTATACTTATGTGTTTTCGGAACATTATGTCTTATGAAAATGGAATGATCTTATTACCTATGTTTATATTACATTATTATTCATGTCTTATGAACTTCCAATACTTATTCAATAACTCATTATTATGATATTTGATATGCAGGGTTTTATATTTGAAATTTTATTTACATATTCTCATACCCTTATGACCATGTTATGTAGATATAACTTTTTTACCATTAATGCATTGCTGAGATAAACCTTTCATATGCTTATTTTCCCCATGTTATTAATAAATATTTAATGAGCCATATTTATAAGAAGGGTGATAGTTATCCATAAATTCTCGGGAGATGATGTAGTTTACTTATAAACTAATTTTTTATGAATCCCTATATGTAATAGAAATAGAATTAACAATTATGGAATGGATTTGTATGATATGGAAGAATATTTGTCTATTAAGATGTATTATTTACATATGAGATGTTTGAGTCTCTAAAATAACGCCAATCCCTTGGTAATTTGAGGAGGTATAAGGAGGGGGGAGCTGATAGATTATGGAATATCCTCACACTATGATCGACTAAAAACCTATTGGGGTCAACTGAAATATTACATATCTTAACAAGTTAAAAAAATCATCTGAGTTCCTCTCATGGTGTAGATATTGTTGTTCTTTAGTGACACAATCTCTATTGGCCCTGTAATGACATATCCATCCTAGGTTGTGCTGAGAGAACCCTAGGTAGTGGGGATTTTCTTCAACTAAACATCATTATGGCGCAACCCTCATTGGACATGGTGTGATTAACATTATAATAGAACCACACCCATGGGACTAGGTCCTTATGGAGTCCCCTTTTAGGTTCTATTATTCAAGAAACCCTAGTCAAAGGCCATAAAACAGTATCGTAAGGGTCATTAAATGACTATATTTCATATAGGGGAAAAAGGAAAAATCAAATGTGTCGATATATCCTTTATAAGTTTCATTTCCATAATACAAAACATGTTCCATTGTGTTATCTATTTCATAATTGACATTATGTAAGGTAAAATACAACCATAATTCATCCATTCTACGAATCTCTAGACCATGATGTGACCAACTGAAGCTCAATAGTCACTTTAGCACGATTTGTAGTCGTAACGACATCAGGACCTTCTTGAAAAATGAAATTGCAAAGGGGTCACCCCAACCCTAATACAGTATTCAGTTATGCACTAAAACACCATTAGGGACATAGTATATTCCGAAAATAATTTTCACATGTTGTTACAATGTTTTGAATTCAAATTTGAATATAGATTCTCAAAACATCCCCAGTAATGAGAACAAAATTAAAATTCCCTCTAAATTACACAACCTATAATAACCCTATTTTTTACTATATCCCCACCATAGAACTTCTTATCCCCAGTAATAATTAGTGGTTCTCTAACAAAAAACCTCAACCTTCCTCATTCTTCAATTCACCACTAACTCACCGCATTCTATCATTGAACACAAAATGAGATTCGTCTACACAACTACAAACTACAATGTACACTATTCATTAATATTTGCGGTAAACGATTATCATTATCACCAACACTAAGATGATTCTAAACCATACCCATTTAAACTAGGATACCGATTTTTAATCAATTTACACATTCCTAGGATTATAGTACTCCCCACTGTAAGAATAATTTTATATGGTCCAATTCCAACCCATGATGGTCCCCACTACAGTAATTTCCAACTGAAAAACACTCCCCAATCGTAAATTGTTATTTTTGTTGCAATTACCATCTCATAACAGACAATTCCATGTAGGAACATTATTTGTTCAACCTTAGTATAATTTTTTTTAAAAACACTCAACCCCATATTCTAATACACAATCACATAACCAAATCATTATAACTTATCTCACTGAGTTATTGAAAAATCATTCAAATAAAAACACCAAATTTCAAACCCAACACTCATAAGTCATTGTTTGGGTATTCAAATTTCAATTCTAGTCATCATAGTATCACCACAAGAAATGATGTAGATCCAATATGACTCACCATTGAATCACAAAAAATCCAAAATAATATCTATGCCCACTCATTGAATCAATCTAATGTCACATTTCAATTTAAAATCCCGAACCTATAAGGTGACTTGATAAAACTATATTTACCTCTTAAATATACCCCCCATGACACATCGACCATCGAATGAATGGTCTTACCCTATCTATATCATTAAAAATATGATGGTTTCTTACCCCTCATTGGTAGGATAATTAATTGAAACAACTAATTAACCCATCCCACACACTATACATTACTACATGAAATGACTAGTTTTAACCATCCTATTAATACCTATGTGGTAGTAAAAAACATTGATCGCTATAAATTTTCAACTCACTCAGAACATCATTTTCAATAACCTATTAATTTTCATCCATAACATGCATCATAAATTTCATGACATGTTTTTTTCTCCCATACATATGGAATACACCAAAATAATCCTTGAGAATAAACCCAAAAATGTTCCATCATCACACACATTTCCATCTTCACTGTCCATTATCATCTTTCATAAGAAACACCAATCTAGGATAAATCTCAGACTTACCATTTGTGAAAAATATGATGAATTGACGATATCACTTCTCTTGATAGAGGTATATTTCCAAATTTCATCCAACACCTTGAGGCACCATTCCCATAAGAACTTTGTCAAATCCATCGATTCGAAGATCAATTATGTACTCCCAGTGATAGACAACCCAAATGGGAATAAATATAACCTCATATGAATTTTCCCTCAAACATCATGAATTTTCCCAAAAATATATGCCATCCAAAATTAACATTTCCTTAGGAAGAATTTCCCTCTATATAAATTGATCACAGGTTATTACCCACTATCAATATATATCACATTGGACCCCAATAGTTTTATTATCTCATACCACTTGATCACAAAACATAAATCACGTTATCATGATTCAAACATCATCAAAGCATAGTTGACACACCTAATCAACTGACCATGCTCCCCCACATTCAAATATCATTTATCTATAAGAGAATTTATACTTATTCCTCGTAAACTATTAGGATCTCACTCATGACGTGTTCAATCACAAGGTAACCTACCACTGGGGATTTTTTAAAAAGACCAAAACATCTACCAATACTGTACATGTCTTATATCAATCTAAATTGAAACATGATCCACAATCTCATAGAGATCAAAAATTTAATTGATAAGGCCTTTCATCCAACTGATCCATCCCTTTAAAACAAATATTCAAGACCAAAATCACTTAAAGCACTATAAATCCAAAAATCCCTAAGAATATCCATGCCTATACCAAATTTGTCACAACAAATTCCATGTATCGATCATAATCAAAAGTAAGTAATCCTACTACGTAATTTTAACACTTGACTGACCAATATCATATGTATCCTTTCAATGTAAGTTGGATATGCCACCTAGCCTATGAACCACCTCTCACAGAGGTGACATATCAAATTGAAACATCACTACCCTCATGTAATAAATCTCAAGGAAACTCATGTTTTATTATACCCATTCTAGGGTATCACAAATACATATGAGGTATCACATTTAAATAATTTATCATCATCATGTACCAATACTCACAGAGCATATAAACATTAGACTACCCCTCACATATACCAGGTCATATCAATGTTCATATAATGGCATCATCCCATCATGATTCATATAGAGAAACTAGTAGTCATGTAGTACAATTAAGTTGAATTCCACTATGATGGGATATAGGAAAAACATATCAGTTATTATTATTAGTTCATGTTACAAAACTTATTTTCATTCCAGAACCTGTTTGTAGGAATCCAATTCCAGTAGTAACCCACTATGTGTAACTATGTATCTTTTTCATTGAGGTAATATATAATCATCATCAAATAAACTATCACCATAAGATCCACATGACCGATTATTAGAGAACAAAATAGTGTATAACTGATTAGAATTCCACTATAATAAAAAATGGGAAACTTATTATCAATATCCACTAAAAGTATTACACCCTATCCAGAATCAAGTACTATGTAATCATTATCTAAGGGTCATATCCAACCCTTGATGGATTATTACTCATCCACATATTATATACACCCATGGGAATGTTAGGTTAACCTAGAACCAAATCAATAACATAGATGTAGGAGAAACTCAATTCCATTGAAATCCATATAATAATCATACACTAATGGAAAACAAAAATCAACTTGAAACTATATTAGAAATATACACATGGGGGAATCATAGCCAAACTCAAAAAATATAAAACACATATACTATTGGAAATTATATTTACCCTGTAACCATATAAAAAACATACAATTGGTGAAAACTGAACTCACCCATGAATCACATCACATACACTGAGGGGGTCGCACCAAACCTCAGAACATATACCAAACCATAATTATCTAGGGAACATATCCCTCCATAGTACCTGAACATTAGTTATAATATCACACAAAAAAGGATAACTACTATGATTTAATACAAATAACAAAAATCAACCAGGTTAATAAAGTTATACTTGGGTATCCCTATCAATTTCTGGTTCTATGGTGAAACATGAGATCAATGATACATTATCTCCCACACTAACCCTATGTAGGGCCAACGTAACATCAAGGAAAACACTATGATCCCCTCATAAATAGCTACTTTATAACCTTATTTAGTATCGATAATCTCATTCCCAATTTTTATCCTCAAAAGCATTACCATACCAATTTAAAATTACAGGGATGCCTTAATTCTCATCTCCTTTCCGAAATAAATCTAGGTTAGTCAATTCACACCCATCCTTGATATAGTCTTAATTAGGTTATAACTTCTTGGGTAATAACATACTAGTGGAGAATGAATTATTCACTAACTCTTTATTCAAACAACCCATAGAGTCTAAGGTATCCCAAGGTCCTAATATACCCTATCCTCAGCCAACCATTTCTAATTCATATGTCAACCATAGTGAAAAGGTACTACAAGCACCTTCCAAGGTCCACTAAATCAATTATTTCACTTCTATACCTCTCAAGTTTTTGTATTCAACGAGGAACACTAATATAAACAAGTCCATGACCATTTTTGGTTGAGAAAACATAGTAGTGTTAAGGGTCCATCAAAACCCAAGGAACTCTCACTCTACTCATGAGTGTTCAGGAAAAAGAAATTCATTTTAATTTTAGGGATGATCTACAACTATGGTGATATCACATATCATATCCACATGAACATAATGGAAATACTAAAATTTATATTTTTAGGTAACACCTACCTTATACAGAGTCATTCCCCTTAAATAAAGAATGAAGACTCATTTTAAATCTCATAAATGCCTTATCAGAGCTCATATTAAAACCTAAGACCCCTTCTCAACTCATGACACTAAAAATAATCAGTTTAAATAATTTATAATTAATTTTTCAATTCAATAAAATTATTAAAAATTAAATTAAATCAGATTAATCAAAATTTCCTCAACAAAAACATAGACAACATGATACAATTATCCCCTAAAATTCACCCAAACCTATGAAGAAAATAACAATTTACAAGTATGATTTGATGGTGAACATCATTCAATTTCATAAAAATGCCTATAAAAATTTACATGGTGATGTAACTGTAAGGAAAATTTGAGAAAATATTTATATTAACCGCTAGATGTCTTCTATCCACATCGGGATAAATCCCCATCATTTTGGATGATTTCAACTAGCATTTGTAGAAAAAAACACCAAATAAACAGATGAAGTTATAATGAACTCGTGTTAAAAAATGGGAAAATAATTGAGATAAGATATTAAATTAACATATATCAAATTCACCTAAAAAATAATCATTTAAAACCCTTATCCATGTAAAATAATATGAGGAAAATAGAGGGGGATACATGGATGATAATGGCCTCTCCCCACGATTTGTTTGAACAAAAACCTATGGGGGATGAGTAACTAATTACTGGTCCACTATTTATTAAAACTATCTTGAGAATTGGAAATGGCATGACCATGGGTGCCATGGTATAAGGGAACCTCACCTGAGCTCATAATAGTGTTTCCCATTGGAGTCATGGAATGAAAAACCTAGGAAGAAGGCCTATGTGTTGGTAAAGACCTGTAAATTTCAAGGGAATTTTTTTTTCTTAAATTCTTTGGAATTTTACGAGTACCTTGTTTTTGAAGGAAACTGATTCTGAGGCCTAGTGTTCCCAGAATAATTTTCTAAAGTTTTTTTAAGCTTAATCTAACTAGACCAAACAGTTTTCCTGAAAAAGTGGAATAACTCTTAAAAGGTTACTTGGATCAGAAATCCGAGGACATTGTTGTGCTTAGGATGGCGGGTTTACCCTAGGCATGTCTTTAGATTAGTCGGCGCATGCCTCCTGTGAGAAAACCCAAAAATGGAAAAACCATAAATAAAATAATTAAATAAAGTTATTTTATTTTTCCAAATGATTATAACTCAAAAAATGGTAACTCGGATTAGAAATCTCAGACCACCACTGAAATCATGAGGGTATGCTTCCTTTAAGGAGATACTAACTTTGGCCAGCCCGAGCCACCTGAGAAAGTTAGTTTTTGGCCGTAAATAAAATAATTAAGTGACAATTATTTTATTGTAAAATTCATAACGTCTAAATGGTAACTCGAATTGAAAATCTGAGAGTACCATTGAGTTGGTTGGGGAGTGTTCCTCCTAGGAAGAGCCTAACCTTGACTGTAGTGGGTCGAGGGTGACTGATAATAATTTCCCGAACATTTTTTTAAGGTATGTTCAGTAAACATACGAGCGACGTTTTGTATCTTTTGAACCGGTTCTCGGAATCGAATTCTGAGGGCACCGTTGAACTCGCAGTGCCGATATTAGCTTAAGAATAATTCACCTCAACAATGGATGATCGGGTATGAAAGTTAATTTTTGGGGTTTTATGTGGGTTAATAAAATAACATAAGTGAATAATTTATTTTATTTTGTAAAACACATGTTGTGCGGATAAAGTGGTTAGAAGCTCCACTTGGGAGTTGGTGGTGGAACCACCACACCCTAACCTCCCATTTAATGGGGAGGGAGAGGAAACCTCTCAAACCCCCCATCAATTAATTTTATATGTCGACGTAAAATTAATTGCTCTCAACTAATTTTATAAGTTGACGTAAAATTAATTGTTGTCAGTTAATTTTATTGGTTGATGTCAAAATTAATTTCTGTGATTTAATTTTATTTGTCGACATGAAATTAATTTCAATCAATTAATTTTATGTGTCAACATAAAATTGATTCGTGTCATATGTTTTGATGCAGGCTATGTGGGGGAAACTTCTTGGCATCCCCCACTCTTAAGTAGTGTCAACAAACCTCTTAAATTGCGCCAATGTAATTTAATTTTCCCGACCCCCTTTTTAAATTAAGTAAACGCATCATTAATATTTAGGAAGGTTCCAAACAAATGAACCGTCTTAAATTCTATGATGGTTACATACCTCTCCCCCTATCCTATATATAGGGAGCTTGGGAGAAGGTTTTGGGATGGCCTCACCAAGAGACGAAGCGCTGGCAAAGTATTGTGACACCCAACACTTGGGGAAATTATATCCTCTTCAACGAAGAACGTGAAGAACGCCGACACCACCCTCAGCTTCATCCTTCTCGGCGTTGATGAAACGACGCCCATCTACCGCAACACCGTCTATCACGACACCGAAGAACGCATTCTTCGAGGTAGGGGTTTGATTTTATGTTCGTGAATATTTGGGCGTTCATCGTTAATCTTTTTTCCACTTGCAATCGATTAACGGGAGGGGGCCGGACTGCACAAACACGGCCGAACCTCCTCCCTTTTTAATGTTATCTTTAATTGTGTATTGGAACAGAGACAACGTGGCATCGTCGCACCGCGCGGAAACGAGGGAACCGTGGTGATGGAGCGCAGCGCCGTCGTAGCGTGCCGTTAAGGCCGAAAGAGGCTGCAGCTGGAGCAGGGGCCGCGATGCCATCTTGCCGTGCCAGAGCATCTTCAAGGGCCACAACGAAGGGGTGCGGTGCTAACGCACAATTCCGGTCGAAGAAGGGCCGCAACCTAAGGCCGCGACAGTCACTAACAGGGGGCGTCCAGACTCCCTGGCCACTGGAGCATCAAGAGCTGTGGCCGTTTGGCCGCGACGGAAGATCTGGAGGCGGTTGGAGAAAACCGGCCTCCGGTGCTTGGAGGGCGGGACCACGGGGTCCCGCGGTGGTGGCACCTGCCAGAAAACCAGGCTGGCCATTCAGAATTCAGGGGGTTGTAACCCTCGGTGGTGGACAGGCGTTCCCCCCAAGTAAGGCCGCCGTTTCAAGGCGAGGGGGAAGCACCCCCCCCCTCGGGCCGCTCGGTCACAGACCGAGCGCCCAGCCGAGCCGGGCCACTCGCCCTGGGCCAGGGCACGCTTCCGGGCCGGGCCACACCCAAGTGGGCTGGACCCGGACCCGGGTTGGGCCGACCTAGTTCGGGCGACCCAGGGGGTCTTGGGCCAGGTCGGTCCGAGGCCAAACCCCCTAAAAGCGGGAAGATTTGTTCAAACGCCCGTAACATGGGATATAGAGCTCCGATTGGCGCACCGTCAGTTGCGACACGATCCTTGGATAAAGGCAGTCGTTTATGTATATTAAACTCAAGGGTTTGGAGAACTTTGAGTATAGTCGGGTTGGTTCGAACACGAAACCAACCGGGTTCTGGAGCGGAAACACCTATAACATGAGCTCCAGATGTCTGATTGACGTACCGTCGACTTTTTTAGATTCCTCTTAGTGAGACGGACCATTTAGCATACTCCGCTCGAGGTTTGGACGTAGTTGGAGTATGTCCGAGTTGGTTTTGACTTTAAACCCAACCAGGCCCCTGGAACGAAAAAAGCCAATAACTCTCAGACCGGGCGTCCGATTGATGCGTCGTCTCTCACCTTGAGTTCCTATTGATGATACTAAACATTTGGATACATCAACTCTGTACTATGTGTTAGTTGATGTATCGACCTCTTGGCACGTGGAGTGGACCCTCCCGTAATAAGCGTGCTATGTGTGGAAACCCTAGAGCTAGCTGCGTCTGTGACGATGATGACTTCCATACTAGAATCTTCCGTGGGTTCGATGACGGTGAAAACTGTATGTGAATTAACAGTGGGTTCGATGGTGGTGACTATGGTTCAGTCAATCATTATGGAACCCTAGAGCTGGATGAGACTTGAAGACTACTGATCGATTGACTCGGTGTGTTTTGGATAGCCCAGTGGGGAGCGTTTGGTTGTAGCGGCAGACCCACGGTGGAGGAGCGCTTGGTTGTAGCCGCAGACCCGCGGTACTCAACAGAAGGAGTATCTCTGGAGGCTATGAGGGGGATTACATGGTTTTAGCGGCATACCCATGGCGGAGGAGTGATTGGATGTAGCGGCAGACCCGCTGTACTCAAGAGAAGGAGTACCTATAGAAGCTATGAGGGGGAGCGCTTGGTTGTAGTGGCAGACCCACGACAGAGGAGCGCTTGGTTGTAGATGTAGACCCACGGTACTCAACAGAAAGAGTACCTCTGGAGGTTATGAGGGGGAGCGCATGGTTGTAGTGGCAGACCCATGGTTGGAAGTGCTTGGTTGTAGCAGCAGGTCCACAATACTCGACAGGTGGAGTAGTACAGCAGCCCAAGGTTAATGGGATGCGCTTGGTTGTAGCGGCAGGACCACTGTACTCGATAGAGGGGGAGTTTCCCCAGCAGCTATGGTTTCGACATCATGATTAAATCCTGGTTTGAGCTGAGTCTTGACTTTCAATCATTATCTTCGATATGATTAACTTGCTTTCCTACGTGTCTTTGGTTGTGTTATCCTATGTGGTTTGGTTGTGCTATCCTATGTGGACGTGATTGAACTTGGGCTCAGATGTTGGAGCCGAACTGGGATTGATGACTTTGGTATATGTATGGGAATATACCTATGTAGTGTTGGATTTTACTTCATGATTGTATCTTTTCTTTGTGGTTTCCCCTTTGTGGATTCAGGGAGACCTTCCGGGGTCTCGGGGTCCCTACTGAGTATCATATACTCACCCCTGCACGGGTTTCGCCCGCACTACATTGTGTTGGTTGACGATGACGGACATCACTGATCGAGTTTGAGGCTTGTAGAGATGGACAGTTCTTGGAGGAGGAACCCACGATGAGTCGGTTCCAGGTGGTGGATATCACAAGGAGTCCGTACCTGGAGGTGGACCACTGGACGAGACGCATACAGGGTGGACGGCAGGACCCGAGGAGCTAAGGAGGCTATTTGTACCCACCCTTCAGGTGGGATTTCTAGTGGATGGCTCGGCATTGCTACATTACTTTTCAGTTGTTGTACTTCATTTCCAGTTGAACTTTACTTTCAATTTGGGTTTGTATTCTGGCCCACTTACTTTTCCGCACTTACTTGTACTCAGTTTACTTAGTGTTTACTTCAGCTGGCTTACTCTGTGGTGTTGTTTACTTTCTAAAGGAAATGACTTCCCCTTTTTGTTAGGATTTACGACTTTGGTGCTGGTTTCTTGCCCCTGGCCTTTGGAAGGTGCGCTTGGGGTAGTCACGGTATGGGCCCCGATGACAGGTCGTGACAAATTGGTATCCGAGGAGTTAAGTTATACCATAGAACTCTAGACTCTGATCTTTCTTCTATGTGATGCAATGATGTTACGGGTATTGATTGTGGTTATCAGTCAAGGGAGTCCAGTGTTGGTGCAGCAACCGACATATCCGTACACCCGGACCCTGACTTCTAATTTCTGACTCAATGCACGAAAACATTGATTGCTTGTGTGTTTCAAAAGTTTTCTTTGTGATTATTTTGTGTCAGCTTTCCAGGTATATTGTTTTGACCATGATGCACCTGTATCGTTTCATGATGGCCCCACGACGGCAGCCAGCTAGGGTTCAGAGCTTTGTGCGAGATGACAACCCACCGAGCGATGAGGCCTCGGTGTAGGTCCCTTTTTCAGCAGAGGCACCGGCGGTACCTCTACCCAACCAGGCACTGATGATACCAGCCCCATCTACTAAGAGTGCACGTTGCCTTAGTGCACTGAACAAGTTTCAGCGTCAGAGACCGCCCACTTTCTGTGGAGAGACGGACCCTCGGGCAGCTGAGGATTGGCTGGAGGCGGTTGTGCGAGTTTTCAGGTTAGTGGGGACACCAGCTGACCTCATGGTGATCCTCGAAGAAAGCCTCCTGCACGTGGCAGCAGGAAGATGGTGGAGCTTGATGCTCTTGGTGCACAACGCAGCATCCTTCCTTTGGATAGACTTTTAGAGCCTATTCCGCTTGGAGTTCGTCCCATCCACCCTTCGTGCGGTGCGCATCCAGGAGCTTCTACAACTACGGAAATGCAACATGACGTTCACCAAGTACTCGGTGAGATTTATCGATCTCTCGCGCTATTCGACAGACATGGTATGAGACCCATTCCTCCAGGACCAGACCTTGGAGAAGGGACTTAGGCATGAGATAAGGGCATTGATGTTCTCCCTCAATATTCTGACGTAGGCAGAGGTGTTGGAGCGAGCCCTCTTACTGGAGAGTTTCTTTGCTGAGCAGTCTCCAGCAGCAGGACCCACCACTAGCCGACATGCGGCCGAGTATTATGCAGTGGGTAGTAGACAAATGACGCAGAGGTCCATGAGGACTAGAACTATAGGTGATCGACCGCATGACACAAGTTCATGTGTGCGAGGCACCCGGTGTGGAGAAAGACTTACCATGAGTGGACAATGTTACTCCTGTGGAGGGGATGGTAACTTGGCTCGTGACTGTCTGACCCGCCATACAGATGATCATCAGATAAGCGAAGGTCCTCCCATGCAGAGACATAGGTTCGATTGAGGCGGACCACAAGGAGCAAGAGACTGTGGAAGGGGAGCTGGCCGTGCAGCTGGAGGTGGACGACGCTTCGAGGTGTTTCCACCACCACCACCAAGGAGACCACCATGACTACGGGGAATGGGTGGACGGGGGAGAGCTCTGCTTTAGGCAGTTGAGGCCTACGATTATGGAGCTCTGGGAGAAGATGGATAGGAGCGGGACTAGCTCCAGACAAGGAGACTTTTGTTCATGTTTCTTCAAGCTTTGTTGATGTTTGTTTGTAGATGCTTTGTGTCTTTGTACTTTGAGATGCAGTAATAAAAGAAACCTTTATTTGTGGAATTTACTTTCCTGTCCTCTCTTTTTTTTGTTACTAAGAGGTTACAGTTTAAAACCCGTTGAATTGACCCTCACTTTTGAGATACCTACTGGAGGAGACCCAGTGACCACACACTGATGCCGACAGTGTGACTCATCCCTTGGAGGCGAGAGTAATGGATGGATCTCTTAGTAGTAGCGTCGAGGCCTTAGGATATCATCCTCGTTATGTATTAGTATCATCCATGTCAGGATTGACTGTATTAGGAAAAGAACGTGGTTCATCCAGGGGATGAGACCAGATTTCTCTTATCGGCAAAGAAGAAATCATAGCCGCTCTTATAGGACCATAGAAGGTCCAAGTCATCCAAGAGCGGATGAGGATAGCTCAGAGTCGGAAAAAGTCTTGTGCTGACAGGAGCCGGAGACCACTAGAGTTCGAGGATGGCGACCGCATTTTCTTGCGGGTCTCACCTCGATGTTGATTACAGAGCTTTGGCTGGTGCGGCATGTTATCTCCACGCATAATCAGACCCTTCTAGTTCCTCAACAGGGTAGGCGGGGTGGTTTAACACATGAACCATCCACCTCAGTTGCACCAGATGCATGGAGTTTTTTTCACGTATCTCAGCTGAGGAGATACGTTCATGACCCGACACATATCATCGACCATGGGGAGCTTAACATCGATGACGGGGCGAATTTTGCGGAGGTCCCGATGGAGATCAAGGATCAACAGGAGCAGGTCCTACATGGATGGTCTATTCCCCTAGTGCACATAAGATGGCAGCATAGGAACCTCCAAGAGAGCACATGGGAGCAGGAGGCTCAGATGCGTGCGTAGTACCCACTTTTGTTTCCCTAGTTTTTGATATAGCATTACGGGAAAGTAAAGCCCAGAGGTGGGAGTAATGTAAAGACCTGTAAATTTCAAAGGAATTTTTTTTTCTTATATTCTTTATAATTTTACGAGTACGCAGTTTTTGAAGGCACCTGATTCTGAGGCATGGTGTGCCCGGAATAATTTTCTTGACTTTTGTTAGGCTTAATTTAACGAGCGTAAGCATTTTTCCTGAAAAAGTGGAATAACTCTTAAATGGTTACTCAGATCAAAAACCAAATGTCACCATTGCGCTCAGGATGGTGGGTTTACACTATGCTTGAATTAATTTTAGTCGGTGCATGCTTCCTTTGAGAAAACCCGAAAATGACATAACCGTAAATAAAATAATTAAATAAAGTTATTTTATTGTTTCAAATGCTTATAACTCAAAAACGGGAACTCAGATTAGTAATCCAATACCACCGCTGAAATATTGAGGGTATGAATCCTTTAAGAAGATACAAACTTTGGCCTCCACAAGCCACCTGAGAAAGTAATTTTTTGGCCGTAAATAAAATAATTAAGTGACAATTATTTTATTGTAAAATTCATAACATCAAAAAGGTAACTCGAATTGAAAATCCGAGAGTACCGTTGAGTTCGTTGGGGAGTTTTTCTCCTAGGAAAAGCCTATCCTTGAC
Organism: Viscum album; assembly: GCA_963277665.1. Taxonomy (NCBI): domain Eukaryota; kingdom Viridiplantae; phylum Streptophyta; class Magnoliopsida; order Santalales; family Viscaceae; genus Viscum; species Viscum album. Next base: position 784,445,395 of record OY728128.1, on the reverse strand, counting down.
TGCAGTTTGTCGAGGGTGACTAATAATAATTTTACGAACATTTTTTCAGGTACGTTCAGTAAACGTAGGAGTGACGTTTTATAACTTTTGAACCGGTGCTCGGAATCGAATTCCAAGGGCACCGTTGAACTAGCAGTACCAATATTCACTTAAGAAGACTTTCACCTCAATGGATGATGATCGGGTATGAAAGTTAGTTTTTGGGGTTTTAAGTGGGTTAATAAAATAAAATAATTGAATAATTTATTTTATTTTGTAAAACACATGCAGTGCGGATAAAGTGGTTAGAATCTCCACATGGGAGTTGGTGGTGGAACCGCCACACCCCAACCTCTCATTTAATGGGGAGGGAGAGGAATCATCTAAAACCCCCATCAATTAATTTTATATGTCGACATAAAATTAATTGCTCTCAATTAATTTTATGAGTTGACATAAAATTAATTGTTGTCAGTTAATTTTATGGGTCAATGTAAAAAATAATTGCTGTGATTTAATTTTATGTGTCGACGTGAAATTAATTGCTATCAATTAATTTTATGTGTCAATATAAAATTGATTCGTGTCATATGTTTTGACGCAGGATATGTGGGGGAAATTTCATGGCATCCTCCACTCTTTAGTAGTGTCAACGCACCTCTTAAATTGCACCAACACAATTTAATTTTCCTGACCCCCCTTTTTAAATTAATTAACTGCATCGTTGGAATTTAGGAAGGTTTCAAATAAATGAACCGTCATAAATTCTATGATGGTTACATACCTCTACCCCTCTCATATATATAGGGAGCTTGGGAGAAGGATTTGGTATGGCATCACCAAGCGACGAAGTCCTGGTAAAATATTGTGACACCCAACACTTGTGGAAATCATATCCTCTCCAATGAAGAACGCGAAGAATGTCGATGCCACCCTCGGCTTCATCCTTCCCGACGTTGACGGAACGACGCCCATCTACCGCGACGCCGTCTACCGCGACACTGACGAACGCCTTCTTCGAGGTAGGGGTTTGATTTTATGTTCGTGAATATTTGGGCGTTCATCGTTAATCTTTTAGCTGATTGCTTTCGATTCATGGGAGGGGGCCAAACCGCACAAACACGGCCGACCCTATTCCCTTTTTAATGTTGTATTTCATTGTGGATTGGAACGGAGATGGTGCGGTGTCGTCGCACCGCGCAGAAATGAGGGAACCACGGCGAAGGAGCGCGGTGCCGTTGCACTGCACCATTAAGGCCGAAAGAGGACGCGTCCAGAGCAGGGGTCGTGGTGCCGTCGCGCCGCACCGGAGCATCATGAAGGGCCGTGGCCAGGGCGGGCAGCGGTTGAGGGGCGCGGCGCCTGTCAAAAAAGGGCCGCTGCCTAAGGCGGAGGCGGTCACCGACATGGGGCGACCAGAATCCCCGGCCGCCGGAGCATCAAGAGACGCAACCCTTTGGCCGCGACAGAAAATCTGGACGCTGCCGGATAAAACCGGCTGCCGGTGCTTGGAGGGCGGGACCGTAGGTTCCCGAGGCGGTGGCACCAGCCGGCCAACTAGGCCGGACATTCAGAATTCAGGGGGTCATAACCCCCGGTGGTGGACAGGCGTTCCCCCCACGTGGGTCCGCCATTACATGGTGAGGGGGCATCACCCCCCCTTCGCGTCGCTCGGTCACAGACCAAGCCCCAGCCGAGCCGGGCTGCTTGCGCTGGGCCAGGCAGCGCCGCTAGGCCGGGCCATGCCCATGTGGGTTGGACCTGGACCCGATTCGGGTCGACCCAGTTCGGGTCGCTCCAGGGGGTCTTAGGCCGGGTCGGTCTGGGCCTAAACCCCCCTAAAAGCGGCCAAATTTGTTCAAACACCCGAAACATGGGCTATGGAGATCTGATTGGCGCACCATTAGTTTCGACACCATACTTGGATAAAGACGGTCATTTAGGTATATTAAACTCATGGTTTCGGAGAACTTTGGGTATAGTTAGGTTTGTTCGAACATGAAACCAATCGGGTCCTCGAAGCGGAAACGCCTATAACTTGAGCTCTAGACGTCCGAATTACGTATCGTCGACTTTGTTGGATTCCTCATAGTGAGACGGACCATTCAGCTTACTCTGCTAGAGGTTTGGACGTATTTGGAGTATGGCCGGGTTGGTTTTGACTTAAAAACCAATGGGCCCCTGGAACAAAAAAAGCCAATAACTCTAAGACCGAGAGTCCGATTAATGCAATATCTGTCACGTTGAGTTCCTATTGACGATACAGAACTTTGGGATACATCAACTCTAGACTATGTGTTAGTTGATGTATTGACCTCTTGCCGTGTAGAGTGGACCCTCCCAGAATGAGCGTACTGTGTGTAGAAACCCTAGATCTGGCTGCTTCTGCGACGACGATGACTTCTGTACTAGAATCCTATGTGGGTTCGACGATGACGACAACCATACGGGAATTCTCCTTGGGTTCGACAGTGACGACTATGGTACTTTCAATCATTATGAGACCCTAGAGCTTGCTGAGACTTGACGACTGTTGATTGATCAATTCGGTGTGTTTCAGATATCCTAGTGGAGAGTGCTTGGTTATAGCGGCAGACCCACAGCATTGGAGCACTTGGTTGTAGCCGCAGACCCGCGGTACTCAACAGAAGGAGTACCTCTAGAGGCTATGAGGGGGAGAGCTTGGTTGTAGCGGCAGACCCATAGCGGAACAGTGCTTGATTGTAGCGGCAGACCCGCGGCACTCAACAGAAAAAGTACCTCGGGAGGCTATGAGGGGGAGCGCTTGGTTGTAGCGGCAGACCCATGGTGGAGGAGTGCTTGGTTGTAGCGGTAGACCCGCGGTAGTCAACAAAGGAGTACCTCTAGAGGCTATGAGGAGGAGCGCTTGGTTGTAGCGGCAAACCCATGGTGGGAAGTGCTTGGTTGTAGTAGTAGTCCCACAGTACTCGACAGGTGGAGTACTACAGTAGTCCAAGGCTAATGGGAAGCGCTTGGTTATAGAGACCGGCCCACTGTACTCGATAGTGGACGATTTTCCCTAGCAGCTATGGTTTTGACATCATGATTAAATCCTGGTTTTAGCTGATTCTTGAATTTTAATCATTATCTTCGATATGATTGACTTGCTTTCCTATGTGGCATGGGTAGTGTTATCCTGTGTGGTTTGGTTGTGCTATCCTTTGTGGACGTGATCAAACTTGGGCTGGGATGTTGGAGCCGAACTAGGATTGATGACTTCCGTATATGTATGGGCATATACCTATGTAGTGTTGGATGTCACTTCGTGTGTGTATCTTTTCTTTGTGGATTATCCTTTGTGGATTCAGGGATACCTTCGGGGGTCTCGGGGTCCCTACTGAGTATCGTATACTCACCCCTGCACAGGCTTCGCCCGCACTACATTGTGTTGGTTGCAGATGGAGGACATCACTGATCGAGGTTGAGGCTTGTAGAGATGGACGGTTCTCGGAGGAGGAACCCACGATGAGTCGGTGCCCGGAGGTGGATATCATGACGATTCGGTACCTGGAGGTGGATCAATGGACAAGACGCATACAGGGCGGACGGAAAAACCTGAGGAGCTGAGGAGGCTATATGTACCCACCCTTCAGGTGGTATTTCAAATGGACAGCTCGTCATTGCTACTTTACTTTTCAGTTGTTTTACTTCCTTTCCAGTTGTACTTTACTTTCAGTTTGGGTTTGTATTCTGGCCCACTTACATTTCCGCACTTACTTTTACTCAGTTTACTTAGTGTTTACTTCTACTGTCTTACTCTGTGGTGTTGTTTAATTTCTAAAGGCAATTCCTTTCCTTTTTTGTCAGGATTTACGCCTTTGGTGCTGGCCGCCAGACCCTGGCCTTTGGAAGGCAGGCTTGGGGTAGTCACGGCACGGGCCCTGAGGACGGGTCGTGACAGTGTTATCAAAACAAATCTACGATACAACCCTACTGACAAATGATGAAACCCCCCATAGTAGAAGAACACCCAAGGCTTCATTCCATCATATTGAAACTTCCATTATGATAGTATTCTTTATACCTGTCATGATATTCCAGGATAGCGTGACTAAGGGATATGAAATGGTGATCTTTCCTCTATAAAAAATATTAAAAATTTACAATCATTAGGAACATTGAAAGAGTCATTATAATAGTGTTACACTTAATTTGTCGAATGATACATTTCATAAGGGTATTTCTGTCAAAAAACTATTTAAAAAATTCTTCCACATAATGATTTATTTGAAAATTAAATTACTATTTACGAAATAATAATCATTGTGGAATAACTAGCACATGTTGTGTAATAATGAGATATATGTTGACAAAAACATTAACTAGGGGTCTCACTGAATCTACATTAAAAGTTACTTGAGAACCTTAAACACTTCCCCTCCCTCGATCCATGAGAAAAACTACATCATAAAAATTTCCACCTATTATAATTATAATCTGAATCTTGATTCTTAAAAACGCCTACATCAGGACAAAAAATTAAAATCCCCTCTAAATATTAAATTCCATAATGACACATGTTTTTATACTCATCCTACTCCATTGTGTATGTGTGGTCTAACTGACACATTTATTCAGTAGTTAAATGATTTTGACAATTCCTTTGATCCAACATAATCCAAATGATATAATTAAATCAACATATATTTTCACTTCCAAGAAAAGTATGTTTTCAATAAATAATATATGATATCTCTTCCAAAAGGGAATACCGTGGAATATAAAATTTAGAATTCATGAAATAGAATATATATTAAATTCTAGAAATCTATATTTATCTCTATGTATTATAAAATCATTGAATAGTAGTTTTTATTGAAAAATAATAAAACTATTCTATCATTCTCTATGTTTTCCTTATTTCATTGAGGGTTAATCTATATTATTCACAAATGTTAAGTGAAACTCTAGAATTGTATCCTCAAGTGGTTTCTTTTAATGAATTTTATACTACTAATGTGGTGAAGGGAAATAAACTCTTAAGGATGGGTTCATTGTAATGTCACTTTATAGTATCAATATATAAAAATTATATTTAAGCAACATATCCTTATCCACCATATTCAAATAATATCATTATTTATAAACATTGTTAAACAAATTAAATGTTTTAAAATAATTCCATCATTAATCTGTTTATCAATTTTTTTAATAACAATTCAATAATTTATTTTCTTAATGAAAAATGTTGAGGTAAAGTTATTATAAAATATATTATTTAGGATTTATAAATAAATAAAATTTCATATTATATAAATAAGTTTATGGAAAACTATCTTTATCATACAATAGAAACTAAAAATTATATTTTAAATAAACAAATCCAATAAACCTTAAGACATCCCATATAAAGGAATATAATTAATATAATATGATTGAACTATTTTAATAGACTTTAATTAATGTAATCGATCAGAATGTGTATATAATTAAACAAAACAATTTAGAGTTTTACAAGATTAATGAAACATTAGTTGAGCTGGGTAGTTTTTCTACATGCATATTTCTGAAGTACATATGTCTGATTGAATTTTACATGTATTGAGTTAGGTTTTACTTGGTTGGATGAAATTTTAATGGTTTCACCATGAATGTTTCTCCTATATATTAAATAACACATTTATTTTACATTTATATTTAAATATATAAAAGATATAATATAATAAATCCAAGTTGAATCGAAAGAAGAATAATACAATATCTATATTATTTAATAGAATTAAATAATCACAAATTTTTTTATCGAAAAATATATTTAAACATACATAAAATCATTAAAAATAAGAAATTTAATGAGTGATTAATATTATATTTTCATATGATGGATTAATATATTCACTATGTAATTTTTTAAAATTTCCCCAAAAAGGATTTATTTAATAAGTTTATTACTATTAGAATGTTTTAAATAAAATAAATAATTGATATGATTTAATTAATTTTTGTTTTATATCAATTTTCAAATTAAATATATTTAAATATTAAAAAATGGGCTATATATTTCCACTAATATAAATTCAGCCATAGTCAGCAGTAAGAATGACAATTTTTATCGATAAAATAGACTGATAAGAGAAGTTCTCTAAAATGATCACAAACATTATTAGATTTAATAAAATCACCTATAAAGTCCCACATAATCAATTCTAAAATAAATAACTGATATAGGAAACATTTACTAATACTTTTCAAGAACTGATAAAGGTATCATTTATCAATAATTTTATAAATGCTGAAAAAAGTAGTTTTTAAGAGAATTTTTAATCTTTGATAAATCAAATTCCATCTTTTGATGGTGAACCCTTTTGAAGTCTAGTTTTTCCCACATTTATATGTTCTAATTGAAAAAAATAAAATTATTATATAGAATAAGGACATCAAAATTTACTTTGGAAAAATTTGAGGTAATTTTTTTGATAAAGTTCATTTTTAATGAATAGTGAAAAATACCGCATTTTAAGTCAAAACTACCCTTTCACCTAATTTATTTATATAGTTATATTGTAATTTTAATTGGTTAAAAAGTTAAATTGGATTATATTTTTATCATTTATCCAATTTTTTTAATTTTATGTAATTTCTCTTTGAAATTGGACATAAACATATGTTAATCTTTTGATAGATTTTATTTTTTAAAAACCTGCTTTTTGTTTTTTACAACAGAAACTAATTTTAAATTAATCACTACACCTTATGTGTTTCCAATTTGAAAAAATTGATTCCATATATGGAATCATAAGATTCACATTTCTTAAATAGATACCTTTATTTTTTGATATTATGAATATTAACTTCAGTAAATATTATATTTAAAATGGTCAAAGGGTATATTTGGTAAATAAGGGTAAAAAAATAATATTTTAGTAATATAAAACTACCCTAAAAAGGGTCATAATCCTATTGGAGGATATATTTCCGACCATAGGAAAATTTATATCAATTTTTGGACCCCATGGAGCCACTTTGTTGTGAAAATGACATTTTATAAGAATTAATTTTAAAGTAAAGAAAAATATAACATAAACAAGTATATTTTAGTAAAAAACTTTTATATGTAGTTATATAAGTGATATTTTCGACTATTAATAGTAATTAGAAATTTAAAAATATTTCTTATATCATGGTATTTTATTCATAATTTTTAGATATCATATAAATATATTTATTTATAACACAACGATGATGCAGTGATTACCTTACTAATTAATGATTTAAATAAATGAGATTATAAGTACTAAAATACATTTACTTTGAATCTTTTTATTCCATAAAATATATTTATGGATAATTATAACTTTTTATATTTTAATTAACGAATTTTTTTAGGAATATTTGCTTTTTTATCAATTTTTAAAAAGTCTTGATATGAATAGTATAAAAATTGACATAAATGAGTTTTTAAAACAAATACTATTTAATTAATGATATAATAGTTACAATAATATAATATTCTTAAAATTGGATTAGATAATGTTTAAAATTCCATAAATGAACCACTTTAGGTTTTATTAGCATTTATAGTAACTATATTAACCATATAGTATGAATATACAAGAGGGCATGGTAAAAGTCAAAATATTTAACAAAGGGTTAATGCTATAAGATAAGGGTAAATGTGTGACATAGACTTGTATTAAACCTATTGGTCGAATCATTTTTGACCAAAAAAGTTTTATACTTTAAATAAATGAATTTGGCACCATTTGAAACCAAAAATCATTTTTTAATAAAATAATATTTCAATATCTTCCTATAGTTCCCCTCCTATCTCTTATAAAAGGGAATCACCCCTACCCATTTAATAAGACCTCTCAAGCCCCTTGACCTTTCCAAAATATACCTATAAATTCTACCAAATCCCTATCTTACTCACATTAGTCTTGACATGGATATAGGGCAATTCAATAAAGTCTTTTGGCTCAAACTAAAGGGAGTTACCCGATTTAGAGGTAACATCTTCTCTCAAGTACTTTTATTTCATTTAACTTCATTAATAACTACTATATTATTATTATTTGATTAAATAACACAAATATCTTCAATATACAATTATTTTTTATTAGAAGGATTCAAACTGAACTTACACACACATCTATCTAATGGATACAATCATACTGTTTTTGTGTGCGGTGAACCGCCGCCTCACGAAATGATGATTAGTCAATTTTCACACACCACCTCTCATGGTGGCCAATATGATGGAACTATATTTATATATGATATATATTATATTTATATTTTCTCTATACTTATGTATTTTTCATTTACAACATACCTTTATGCTTTGCATAACGAGTAAATATGATAATTTCATTCGAGGAAGTGTAGACTACCGCCCCCTCAAAGTGATATGACTCGTTCATGCTATACATAGAGAATATAAATGATGTATTTAATAAACTTATGTAAATTATATAAAATATGACATGATACTGGAATTGTAATATACCTATATATAATTTATTTTTCATTGTATTAAATATGAAAAATAAATGAACGTAGCGTTCTTGCATATGTACGGCTTACCGTCTCCATGAATGGTGAATTTCATTTATTATATCCAAATTATATAGGCTATTATAAAAACATATATACTTTATATATATGATATTTAATTCATTAATAACATTATGAAGATATTGTAATTTTTACCATATGGAAAAGTTTTAACAAGTTCATTTTTGACTCATGTACTGACCATCGACAAAACGACCGATATGAGCTTGGATAGTTATATAATTGTTATAGCAAGGTAATAAGTGATATAAAAGGAGTAAAAAGATTAAAATGTTTCTAAATCAAGTATAAATTGACTTATTTTTATTATTTAGGGAGATAAAGAATGAACAATTCAAGTCGGAGACAAGGTAAGGGACTTTATCTCAATCTTTTTTAATTAAGGAATATTTTTATTTATACATGACTTTCTTTTATACGGTGTATAAAACCCTTTAAATTTTAATTTCATTATATGTGAATATTTTTTAGGAAGATTTTTACTAAACAGAATAAAATTATGATTATTTTTAACGTACGTGACAACAACAACCTTTTCGCAACAGTGAGAATTATTTGATTTATGGTTTCCTTAACAAGCCATGATGTTTTTTAAAAAATAAAATATAATATTTTTACATATTCTATTATTGAAAATGGGTTTGAGAATCGAATGATTATGTAAATATGTTGAAAAGATATATTGTGATTCCAATGTTGAAATTTTATCATTCTTTTTTGCATGTGTTATGTGTTATGATTATGTTATGGTTCTTGGGAATTGTTTACGTATACAGATGGTTTGTTGATAAAACTAGGGTGGGTGAGAACTATATAGATCTCCAATTCATTTGATAATGTGACAGAGATAATCATTGATGTTTCTCCTAATAGATTTAGGGAATATGCCGTTATGCGTATTCGAAACATGACTCCCCATGTATATGTAAAAGCTACAATGTAGGTATGTTGTAGATGCCACAAGATACCTTTATGAATTATGATTTCTTTGTGTTATGCATAAATCATATGATTTAATGAGGTATGATAAATAGATTATGCTTTATGATTGAGAAGTATGATTTCATTAGTTAGTATTTATTAATGCAATAATGTTTTTCCTATATTTTATAACCATTAATGATGTTTTTATGCTCATATGCAATGCATTTGGTAACTTGACAGAGGTAAACATTAATGTTTCTCCTAAGAGATTTAGAGAATATACTGTTATGGGTATTCCAAATATAACTCCCTATGTAGTTGTGAAAGCTAAAATGTAAGTATGTTATGGATGCCACAAGTTAACTTTATGACTGATGATTTTTATGTATTATTCATAAATATTATGTTTTCATGATATATGATAAAGAGTTTATTTTTTATCATTGAGTATTATGATTTCATTTATTTGTATGTATTGATGGATTGATTTTTTCTTTCCTTATTTTATAACCCTTAATGATATTTTTATGCTCATCCCATGTTATTGAAATTTTCTTCAAATGGTATAAGGAAGGGTAAGAAAAAAGAAGTATTCAAGAAGATTTATATCAAGAAAAGAACTCTTGTTTTATTTTATGTGTTTTATTATTCTGAAAAAATTTGGATAGATTAGAAGTGTCTACTTTGGAATTTATGAGTTGTAATGTAATAGTTACGGCCTAATTCTCTAAAACTGTAAACCTGAAATGTTCCTTAATACGAATTCTTGACATAAATCAAGATTATGTAATTTTTAAGGTTGTGGAATTATAATTTATATTGATTATTTTAATAAAAAATATTGACATATCTATAATATATAATTTTTTAAAATAAATGAACTCAAATATACAAAAACAAATTATAGTAGGCTCCTTACAATGATTAAAAAAATCGACACAAAACCATCTCCTTATAATGAAACGAATGATTAATTTATAAAAAATACATAAAAATAAAAACAAATTATATTTATAATGTTATACAATCCACATATCTAATTTTTTATTTTTAATTACTCAATATATTAATGAGTTTTATTATTGATACTATTAATTATATTAGTAATTATTTTACAGTTAATTACACTATAAATTATTATTTATACTAATAATTAAAAATTATATTATGAATTATTAAACACATTAATAATTAATAATTTATAGAAATTATACTGTTAATTACTAAAATTATTAATGAAACTATCAATAATTAATTATCATATTTATATAAATATCTATTAATAATTATATCATAAATTAGTAATATATTAATTATATAATTAATTTTTAATTATACTATTAATTTTCTAGTAATTTAACAATTATATTAATAAATTATTTTTTATTAATAATTACTGATATAATTTTTTAAATTAATTAATTTATTAGTTATTATATCTCAAACACTAGACGTGAACGTTCTTTTAAAAATCATTAAAGGGTCCCATGTTCATGCTTCTTGAGAATCCTTATGCAATATTAGGAAAATTTATCTATATTTCAAACAAAAACTATGATTTTTTAAGTTTTTTCGACAGTGTGAAGTGGATTTAAAACTAAAATGGAAGTTTTATACTGAAAACATGAACATTGTGTCATACTGGCCACATCATGTGAAAAATTAACCTGTAGTCAATTCCTTCATGCCAAAAAGGAATTATAATTAATAGTTACAAAGAATAAATAAAATTGAATATCTTTTTCTCATTTTTTTCGCTGTGAATCCTTTTTTAGATGAAATGGACAATTTTTAACTGAAAATACATATGTTGGGTCATACTATCCGGACCATGATTCCGATTAATATTTGGTTGAATCCTAAATGTCACAAATGTACTATGGATTGATTTTATAAAATATCAAAATAATATAAGAAGCTTTTTTATTTTTTTCAACATGAATAACAATTTAGACTAAAATGACACATTTTTATCGAAAAATAGAACTTTCAGTCACACTGGCCACATCATGTGTCAAATTTTTGTCTTGTCAATTCTGCTAGATATGTACTAATATATATATATAATATGATATATGTATATTTATAATTAATACAGGTATATTATGCACTCATATTTTTGTATTATATATACATGGATTAATAAAAATATATATATGAATTATATTTACTTCTCCCAAAAGGTATTATTATCATTCATAAACCAGTAATAGCTATTTAATTGATTTACATTAATTAATTGAAAATGTTCCATGAAATAACCCCAAATTATTAAACCCACATGATGAGAGGAGCCTCGAGATCTACCCATATAAGAGTGTGTTGTCCTATTCTATTTGGTGGGATAAATTATCACTACATTCCATGTTACTGTTCATTTCTTATGATTAAGGTTCTAGCACTACATCAACATTCAGGCATCATCACGATATTATTGTAGATCCATTGGTCCATGCCCCCTTGGAGGAAGGGTGGTTTTTTCACAACATTATGATCTTTATGAAACATTATAATTCTCAAAGGAAGAATAATATTAATGCTATTGGTGTTTTCCAGGTACTCTTTTATTATAGTTTTATTTACTCGATGATTTTTCATGATTCATCAACCCCTCTTTTGGTTTTCTTCCACATCATGTGGTAATATAGTTGTCATAAAAAACCCATTTAGGGTATCATATTGTGAGATTTTTTTGAAAATCAATGTAGTTATTTTTTTTCAAATAAATTTTTTATGTATCATAAAATTTTATATTTCATTCCTGGGAATAAATAAGAAAATTTTAATATTTATTAATTAAATAATTTTTTTACTTCATTATTAATTTTATTGATTTTTATAATATTTTCTATAAAATACTAACCACATTAATAATATAGGATTAATAAATTTTTTTATTAACGTCTGATAAATTTTGACTGTTTCATATTTATTACTCATATTCATGAAAATAAATAAAGTATTTATTTTTATCAAGAGAATTATATTATGAATCGAATTATTTGACTTAATAATTTTAACTAAATAATGAATAAGGTATGTTGAAATACTAAAAAAAGTTTATAAAAAAGTTTCATATATTAATTAAATATAATAATTTAATTCCTCATTAATAACTAATTTTCAAATATACATTGTTTATAAATGTTTATAAATCATAATTTTTTTAGAATATTTTTATTTATATATAGAAAATAAATAAATTAATTATAAATTTCCTATAATTATGAATATAATTTTTTTAAATCATTTTTTAATAAATTATTTTAAATATGGAATGTTAATATTTAAAATACATTATTCACAAATTAAATGGCATGATTTATGTTATATAAACAAATGGTTTCTCTAAAATCATAAAATGGTGTTTATAAAGTTTTTATAAATGAAAAAAACTATCTTTATATTATATGAAATTATTTATATATTATTTTTTGATTTATAAATTGTTTATAATTTATTAAATTTGAGATAAATGACATTTTATATAAAATATGAAGGGTTTTTTTGAAAATAATATAAAATATATATATTATTATTAATTATTTAAATTTTTTTATGATTATCTTTTATTTATAAATAATTCATAATTGTTTCATGTTTTTGAAAATAAATAAATTTTATATTTACTTTTTAAATTTCCTTCATATTCATGTTTAGTTCATAATTAATAAATTTATAATTCTTCAAACTAAAGAAACCATATCATGAAAAATATTTAAACAACATGAAAATGTATTATGATAATTGATATGTTCAACGTTTAAATAATTATTAAGTATATGATATATATATCATTAAGATTTTTACACATTATAAATGTAATTTTATATTATTTATAATTAATAAACTATCATATATTTCAAAATGAAATTCCTTATAAAGATAAATATGAAATTGTTCATATATTAATGAATATAATGTGTTTATATTCAGAAATATAGTATGTGTATAATGTTAACTCTAATATTAGAAAAGGTTTTATAATTATCTTTGTTTTATTGAATAGTTTATTAAAGTTTATATCATATTTAAATATTTGAATTTGTCTTTTATGTGATGGATATTCCTTATTTTATTCAAAGAAATAACTTTTTTATATTATAAATGCATGTATTGTAATGTTTATATGATAAATTTTTTCTATGATATATACTTTCATATCATGGCAGGATTCATATAATTAAATTTATATTTAATATACCTTAAACATAGTTTTAGTTTTAGTAATGCACATGAGAATAGTTGATGGGTATAATTTGTGCATATTTGGTGTTAGATATATCATGAATTTAATTTTATCTTTAGTATAGTAACCATCGAGTAGAGGATCATTATAAATTTTATGAATATATATATATATATATATATATATATTTATTCTATTTTTTGTGTGATTAACACACGAGTCGAGTTTGTGTAGGTATTTTCACATTAATGTTTTGTGAACACAATATTTTGGTGGTTGGAAGAGGAGTTTACAAAACTAAATATTTAGGAACACAAATACATTGGATGAAACAAAAATTAAATGAAAATGATTAAATGTGATGTAACATTTATGAACTTAAAATTAATATGTTGAATATTAAATTAAAGAGACTAAAAACCTCTCAAATAAAGTGCATGAAATTACTTCTAATGAAATATCTTTCATGACCTCGATCATCTAATATAGTAGTTTCATGCCTATATTTAGTGTCCCTAGATTATAATGTGTAAGCTAAAAAAGCATTCCAAGACTCTATATTTTATTTTGTAGTTGTCTTTTCATATGATATTAACCCTTAGATTTTCCTTGGGTAGTTTGTTTTAAAATTTCATTGGGTTACACTTCATGTGAAGCCCTAGCTGGTAGGATTCTAGAGGAACAAAATTTATTATATCTGTACGATGCAATTGGAAGAATGAGTTATTTCATCAACTTTCTAAGAGTAACAAATGTTTTTATTTGGATGATTCCCCACCTAAATAATCATGGATTTACTTTTTTATAACTAGTGTAAGTTATAATGAAATATGATTCAAAGGTTACAATAGAGATATGACATACTATGTAGTAATTTTAGTTAAATAATTCAATTAATAGTCCATAATAAATATTTATAATACAATATAATCATCTAATAAATGGTTCTATAATAGATAAATTTTTCATCATTATCAAACTAAACATTATATTAATCCTTAAAATGAGACGATTAATGCTATAATCTCATGTTACATGAATTGTATGAAAAGTTATTAAGTACGAGAAATATTATATGGGTTTGAACTATTATATTAAGAGTAACTAAATTTTGAAGTTATTCAACATGAAAATAAATATTAGTATAGAAGTATGGAATTATTCAGTTAATGTTCCAAAGACATTGTATTCTAATTTAAATGAGAAATTATATTGTCATATATTCAATGTGTTTCAATATATCTACGTTATTGAATATGAGTGGAGATAAAAAAATTCCTATATTGATTATTCCAGTTTGAGGATTCATACTAGTTTTGTTTATATAAATATCTTGATATAGTGAATGAATTAATGATATTATTACCTAATATTATCTAATTGTTTAGAATTAATGAAATAACCATATGATGTATGAGCTTTCGTACTATGAGGATATTATAAATGTGTAAAAGTTTAAACTGATACATGTTAATATTGTTCAAAATGTTTTTAAATGTTTATTTAATATGATTATCAAGGTTAAATAAACCATTGGTTGTCAAGAAGGAATTATAATAATTCAATATGTTTAGATTATCTATAATACAGATAAAGATGTTTCTGAACATCATGGAATTTCCGTAATAGTTATTGATGTTAATGAAAATAATTCATCAATTTTTAATTGTTTTTAAGCAGAGGGTAATTTTAAAAGTGATTTAAATATAAAAGAGTTCAACATAAAAGGATTAATTAATTTAGATTATAGTTTTAATTGAACTATTATTGTAAATAGTTACTACACCAAATATTTGTATGTAAATGTTTTTGTCAAGATAAAATGAATTTATGTGAATGATGTGTATCTTCATTTAATCCATCTCATGTGATAAGTGAGGATGTTCGATAAGGAATATATCATATAAGATAATTATAAGTATTCACATGGATTATGATTCATTGGATTTATATGACATGTTTCAAGAAGATGATTTAGATATAAGTTTTTATCTAAGATACAAGTTTTTATCCATATAATATTTTAGATATAAGATAATTTGTTCCTATTATCCATTGATGAGACATTTTAGTAGAATCTATATCAAAAAAGGAAAGTTTTAAAATGAATAAAATACCATTATTGATATAAAATCATTAATGTTTTTTATATATTCATACAAAAATGAATTAAATGTCATTTCTTAAAACAAAAAATAGTCTTTATCGAATTTTAGATAAATATTATGAAGAACTACAATGCCTAATAATATAGTGTTTGTATGTTTAATCATAGGGAAGTTAATATTTTACAAATACAATATTGTACTAATATAATTTTGATTATACAACTCAACTTTCCATAGAATTCCACCACTGAAAGTGTAAATACACCACTATTTTGAGTTTTAATGCTTATTTATGAATAATTTTATATAACATGCAGCAAGTGTATTATAGGTATAAAATATATTATCATTCCGTAGAGTTACTCGAACAAAACATCAAATGATTATTAATTTCGGCTAGATTCTCAATACTCATTATCTAGAAAATAAGATATAATGAATTTATTTTCAAATAGAAAAATTAACTATATGTGAATAATAAAAATTTGAGTAGTTCTGGAACTCATTGACACTCTAAAATTCTTCAATATATCTTTCCATTTAGGCTTTATTCTTCACATATTATTTCAAATGACATAATTACATTATGAAAAAAACAAACGAAACAAAAAATTTACACTATTATTTGATAAAATTGAAGCCATAAATGGTAATAAAATAATATTATCAAAACTATAAATTGGATACATTCATTTACAGTTTAATAGACCACTAGATATATATTAATTAACCAAATTAATCATCAAATGAATCATGATAGTGAAAAAATAAGGGGGAAATAACATCTTAAAATTAAAGTGTCAAAACTATTCATTCTTTATTTTAGTTAGTTTTAAATATTTTCCATAAATATATCTAAGGAAATTGTAAAAGTCAACTATATCTATAATAAGATTTTATGGTAAGACATCGCACAATTATAACATAATAATTTTTCCCAAAAATATATTTCTGTCATGATTTTTCAATCATTGTAAGGATCAATTGTTTATGTCAAGACACCAGGAAATGTTACTTGAATATCAATATGAATCTTTTAAATTATATTTATTTATAATCAATATGTTATTATCATGATTTTTCATTATCTTAATAACATAAGAATACTTTCTTTTCTAATTTTACCACAAACCAAACTTTTATATTCATTTATTCCAAATTCATACAAGCTTTAATGTGATACTTCGATTTACCTTTATCATTAGGGAATATAAACATTACATGTTCATAAATGTTCTGCTCAATTTATATTAATTAAGGATTATAACCTAGTGAATTAAACTCCCAATAATAAAGTTCATAAAGCATACTCATGTTTTCCACTATTGTGTTCCATCTTCTTCTTATTTTCTACCTCATACCCTTTTATAACCTTATTTAAATTCATTAAATTTTCCAAATACTACATGACAATGTTTAATTATACCAATATTTTTAAAAGAAAAAACAAATTTAGTGATACTGCCAATTAAATTTCTTTATTGAAATTTTTCTTTTTGAATATTAATTTACGAGATTCATCATGAATTTAATAATGACATGTAAAAAACATTTTATAAAATGAATTATTCAATTAGGTTTAAAATAAAAATCAACCAGTGGGAATGTTAAACATGTATTAGTGTTCTAAATGGAAAAGTTTCCTACAGTTTGAAAGTCTATAACAATTATTATTAATGTATAATTCATGTTGAATAGTTTTCTTATTGTAGAATCATATGTCTCCAAACCATTACCCAATTATTCTTGTAGTTATTTGATTAAAGGATGAAGGTATATAGTAGATTACTTTTAATAAATTTTTTATTATTTAATAATTATTAAAATTATGAAATAATATTTCATCATAAAAATCTATATTAGTAGATTATATGGGATCCAAATAAAATTAAACATTCTATAATTAGTATATAAAGTACCAAATGAGTTAAAATATCAGAATTAAATCCAAAAACATCATTCCTCATATCTGAAGAAAAACGTAGACATAATAAATGAAACTCATTCCATGATAATTAATCTTCTGGGTGTGTCTTAAAGATATAAATTTTTCTTTACCATGTATACCAAATATTGACATATATAGTCTTAAATTAAATGAATAATATTTTCAACCATGGATTCTGAGAAAAATATTATAATACCATTTCATTAGTTTTTTTCTTCATATTCTTCCCAATGTTTCAGTCTTTTTTAATAAAATTATTGTTCATTTTTTCCATCTTAATTAATTAAATATTATTCATTTTTTATTTATTATACTCTTATCTCCCAAAAATCTATGCCATTATTAGAGGATGAATATATATTTTTATAATCTTGTACAAAGTTGTGGATTATTTTCTTCAACTCATAGAATGATTCAAGGATATTAGCTTCATGAAATGGACCGTGATCTATCTCTAAAATCATAGATAATGTTTTTAGTAATTCCTTAGGGAAAATTCATATGATATAACTTATGTTGAAAAGATAACATCATATATTTGGAACACACCTTATAATTTTTTTTCGATCTACAACTATTTCACAATACTTGATTTTTTTATTACTAAATTTTTAAGAATAATAAATATAGAATTTATAAAATGAAGGAAATGTTGATCTAAAAAAATGTTGTTCATTATTACCAATAAATCTAAATGAAACATTTATCAATATATGAATTTCATTATCCTCTATATGGTAATGTTATGTTTTATTGATTAGATATACATCATTTATATTTTAAATAACAATTAATTCACAATATCGAATACAATAAACCTTGTACTATGAAACTAATTCAATATATTTCTCATATACTTGGGTCTATTAAAACATAAATTTAATTTAAAATTTGGAAACAAAAATTTTATTCTTCCACTAATTGATTGGATTGTAATTTCATAATATATAGACTTATGAAATCCCTTAGAATACCATGGTGTGTTTGAGATAAATTAATCCATCCTTCATCTATACATATTAGATTACCACTTTTCTCCTTACATATTAAAAAAATAATGATATGAATTTTTAATCAAACAATTTATAAATAAATATTATCTTCACCCAACTATGTACTTCAACAGGGTATTTCCATGATTCGACAAAACAAAAATTCAACATGAAAATGATCCAATCTGAATTGGAAAACATAAACAACATAGATTATAAAAAATTAACCCTCATAATAATAAGGTTGGATTTCATGGAAGAAGGTCAATGAGGTGATGATAGGTTAGTGTATAGAATCAAATTTTGGGATATGAGGTCGGTGAATCCTGATACACATATGTAGAATTAGATGGGGAAACTAAGTAGAGGTAGAGGGAGGAAGTGGAAATCTCCATTTAGAGAAGGGGGTTATATTTTGTTTTTCAATCGAGGGTTGAAATCTCTAGTAAAAGGATAATAATGGAAACCATCATAGGGAGTGGGGATTTTGGGTCTGTGTGGTGGGGGGGGGGGGTTGGCCGTGGTTTGCAACTAGTGTCTATGGGAGTAAGGAAGTCAGGGCCACAGGGATTAGTGGTAGGGTGAGGGAATTTTTTGATTTTATTATTTTGTTAATATTTCATATTGGTTTTATTATAACCACCATGAAAAAAATATATTGGAGATGATACCAAACCACTGATGTATTTTATATAATAATTAATAAATTTCATTTACTAATAATTAATGAAATCATGGCTAAAAAACTACCTAGTGACAACTTATTGGTAGTGTCTCTATCCAGAGAAGCTATGCATTAGTAAAGGCTAGATGAGGTGATGTGGGATAGTGATTGAGAAAACCCATCACATTTGGTGTGGATTGTGGAGCATAATTTGATGATTGAGGATCACTTGAAGGGTTAAAAATTAAGAAAAGGGAGTAGATTCAAGGACAAATAACATATTCTAGTAGGCTATAAAGGGGAAGACCGAGTTACCAAAAAAATGGGTACCCTCTATGTTATATTCAACCCAAAGGTCCTTAGGAAAATATTATAATAGTGATAATACAATTTTGATCAAAGAAAAAAACAACTGACCAAGAAAAATCCATCAGTATTTAGCTACCAATCAACATTTTCCTCTTAATAACCAAGTATCCTATCCTATATCACTACAAAATAAAATTAAATATAACTTATAGTGAAGTAATAATTGAAGCTAGACCAAATATGTTATTACTATAAACTAACCTATCCCTTTAAGAAATTATTGGACCAACCATATATGAAATATAGTACTTATACCAATGGAATAAAATTGAATACAACTAGAAACAAGGAGTTGGATGTATCTTACAACCACTTACAAAATTAATAACACCTATATTACCCATGAAACATCAGATTGACCCATCCTACCAGGAATATGAGAGACAGAACCATAGAATATTAGAGGCATATTAAGGCCCATTTTAAATAATATTATTGGGGTAAATAATGGAAGGAAAATATTTTTATCAATAGACCCAGAGAATAGTGAAAATTACAGAGGCAAAATAAATTTTTTAATAGAATAATGTATGATTCTACATACGTGAAAAATAAAATAATTTAAATCCTAGAATATTCCCTTTTCAATATTTTTTAGCACAACATTAAATAAACACAAATTTCATTTGATTTCATTTGTTTTATAGTGATTATTCTCTTTAAGGAAGTACATCTCGATTTGAAGATGATTGAAGAATTTATGTTTAATTGTTAGTTAAAAAACCACAAAAAAAAATTTAGTTAGTTTTATTATATTTTTTTTAATCTTGTAAAATCAACATTTATAAATTAATTTAATATCAAAATTACAATATCTTATTCATGATAGGTGATTTGAAAAATGAACTCGAACACCTTGATAGTGAATGATAAATGTGGTTCCCCCATGCATGAAATTTATTTTCATAAACAAAATACTATACATAATGATTCTAAAAATAAAATATCATGATATTATAATATAATTTAAAGATTATATTGTATAAAAATGTATAAAAAATTCATATATATAAAGAACCCTCACAACATTAATATAAATTTAATTATATATTAGATTAAACTAATATGGAAGAGACACACAAATATTTTGATTTATAATATTTAAACATAAAAATTAGTAAAAAATGATCAAATAGAAGTAAATTTTTGAAAACATCCTTGCTCAATAAAGTTAATAAAGAATATAAAAACAAGAGATTTATATACATTGGTTAATTGAACTACATAACCATGATAGGATTATCATAGGTTTTTACTAAATATATCAATAAGAAGAGTACAATAAATGTATGAAACATGTGAAAACATGAATATATAATTTATATAAAGAATGATTTTATTCCCACTCTAGAACACCTACTTAACACCAATCCAATGATATGAAAAATAAATCCAAACACGGATAGATACATTCATTTATAAAATTAGAAAATAGAAAAATATCATCAACAATGATCCTGAAATTAATAAAGACAATTAGAATCAAACCAGGACTACTTTACTATCTATTTGTCTCACTTATGATGAGGAACCTCTAATATGATTACTATTAATTATTATAATTGATTCAACATTATATTAACCCTAGATATCGCATATTTAATGAGATACCCACATGAAATAGAAGTTATTTTAACCCTCTACACTTGAAATATATAATTTCATAGAAACATGAAGAGAACATATGATTAACCAAGACCAAGAACTATGGTAGAGGATAAATTTTTATCCTTTCTTCTTCATTTGAAAATAAGAAATACCACCATTTCAACTCCTTTATGATATATATCAACTATTTCAAATTAGAAAATCAAAATTAAAGAGTTCCTTAATAGATTACCTCTAATATAGTTATCTCTTGATAATCTTCAGAATTCATCCCTAAAGAATACTCACCAAAATGAATCACTTTCTAGAGAATCTACTAATCACTAGAGAATAAACTATATGTGGTTTGAAGTTGATGTAGTTAAATATTCATATATGGCATACGTCATGGAGAATATATAGACCATAGAGGATCACTCAAAGGATTATAAATAAAAAAAGTAACCAAATCATGGGACACATGATACTTTGAAATATGCATACAAGGAGAATATTAGGATATAGAACAATTATCTCAACTAAAAAACATGCCAACAATCAAACCAAAGAAATTGGTGAATGGAATGATCAATTTAATCAATAGCTCATAGTCAATACAAAGAGTGGTGATGGATCATGTATGGGGGATGTAGGAATAAAATATGGGCTAATGTCCAACCCATTTAACATACAGAATGGAAAAGACGTAACCCCTGAAATGAAACCCTCAATAAAGGACCACAAAGAAAAATAGGCATATATATTAACATATATATATATATAATTTAAATAAAAATAATTATAATAATAAAATATAAAAATCAAAACATGAAGTTAAAATTCCAAAATTATTGTCCTAAAATATGAAAAAATATATAAAATTATTCGTATAAATTTAAAAATAATATTTAATTTTTTTAAAATTAAATTCATAAATTACTTTTATTATATTATGATTTATATAATGAAATAAATTTTTTTATAGGTAAATATATAAAATTTATTTATAAATTTATTTATATATATTTCATATATTATATATATGTCAAGTCTATTTAATTTTATTAATAAGTGGGTAGAACCTTCAAACAATGGGGGTGGGGTAAAAAATTATCTGAGTATAAATTAGTGAATTTTAAGCTTCACCATGAATGAAATATTTAAATTTGGTGGGGGGGGGGGTGGGAATCTAGGATAGAAGAATATCATAACCATTTCAATAGTAGAATTGATGGATATTTGACAATCATAATCCATTTTTGGATTATGCCAGGTATACAAAAATTTGGTGCACCTATCCCAGAAGTTCCTGTAATTTTGGATGCTGTAAAACAACTACCAATGAGTTGGATATGTCACATCCATGAAAATGAAAATGTGAAACAAATCAAGTTTCATAAACTCTAATATTAAGTATATGTCCTAATAGATATCCAATTATAGATTCAAGGATAGATCTTTCACATTCATAAGATTTAATTGACCAAAATTAGTAGTGAAATCCATCATCATTAACCCTCATAGTGGATTGAAATTGTCAATAAAATCCAATTTTACAATTTTCACAATATTCATTAATGTTATGGTTGATACTGAGCCCTAGGGGAGTCCAGGGAATCCACTTTCCACTAGGGAATTTATAGTTTGGAAAATCAACATGTACGACCTACCATCTGAGTATGTTTAGAAAATATAGAATTCATTCACCTTCAAGGGGATAAATTTTTAATATGTGTTTTTAATTTATTTAGGTTAAGGGGTTTTTGAAGGAAATTAGTCTATAGAGAACTAAATTATTTGGAACTCTTTGACATGTTATTTATTATATATACATATATATAATTTAAAAAATATAATGTAAATATCTCTAAAAGTATTTATTTATAAACTGATTTATAATATATTATAATTTAGTTAAATCATAATTTCTTTAATATTTTATTTTAATTTGGAAAAATAATATGAAAACAAATTTTTACATGATAGAGTTTAAAATTAAATTAATGCATATATGAGATAACTTATAGCCTCAGGAATAATATTTTTATACTGGTTATGTCACTAATAATAAACATGATATTTTATTTAAAAAATATAAATTTATTTTATGTTTTTTATTAATATATATAAATATTAATTACATAAATTATATTTAAAAAGAATGTATAAATATTTTATTTTTTAATCAAACAACATATATTTAATATTATGAATTTTCATTTATTTTTTTAATAAATCATTTTTTTTCATATATAATAATGATTAAATTAATATGATTTTCATTAAGGAAGAAAAATTATTCTTATTTTATTTTCATTTGAATGAATCCCAATTTAATAATATTTGAAAAATAAAATTATTTGAATAATTACCTCTTAAAAATCACTTCAATAAAAATATATTCTATTTTCGATAGAGAAATAGTGAAAATTGGGGGAAATGTGGGTGTAATGAATTAATGTAATGAAAAAAACTCAACTAGTTATAAAAATATGTTTAAATATATTTTGATATATGGTTAACATAATATCAATCATTTATTCTCAAATGCCCTAGTTTATTCAAAATATATAAGGAAACTCTCCCCCCAAATTTGGGTAATTCATTTTCATCTCTAAGGACTGTGTCACACTTGTCGATGGGAGAATATGTGTTTCAATTATTTGTGGTATTGGAAACCATTGAAAAGTACTCATCTATTTCAGGTTTGAAACATGAGTTCTCAAAATGCATCAGTGAAACACTCATTTTATTTGTATGTCTGTAATCAAATTTTGATGATTTGTAAATGTTTTTGAGTGACAAAATCCCATGATTTTTAATATTTTAATTGAATATTGAAATTTTTAGTGGAATTAATTGAAATGGTTTAGAAGAGAAAAAAGATTGATTTTATATTTGATTCTTATTTAAGAAATCTTATGTTTATTTTGACTGAAATTTGAAATTTTCATAACTATTAGAATATATATTTTCAATAGAAATACACTTGGACAAACCAACTACCAAGGGGACCACAATCCATTTAAGAAACCCACAGGTCACTCACCAGAAGTTCCATCTAGTGGGCCATACCAATGGAAGGCTCCACGTTGGGCATTAGATGGTGCGCAGTGAATGTGGGGATGATATACATGGACTAATCATAGATACAGTAAGGTGAAATTTCCATCACATGGGGAGACTCTGTACGGATGTGGGAGGGGTAATCATTGGGATAGGTTGTGCCGTGGCGGCGAGGGGTGTACTATGGAACCTAACCAACTTCATTACCATTGTGAAGCCATGTTTTCTATTATAATTGCTAACCAAATGTCCTGATGTTAATATGTAGGATCATGAAACTACCTTGGATCCACATGAATTCATTATTCTCTAACACCTAAAATCACTAGACCACCACAAATATGCCATAGAAATCATGTTCCTTCGTTCTCAACCTTGTACCACCACAACCTCACCGCCTGATATTTTTCATACATCCCTTATCATAAATATTACATTGTCACTACCTACCAAATATTGAAAATGATCCAATCACTACTTCCATCGCCCAGGGCTACCTCTTATCTTCTTAGAACCTCGACCGACCAACACAAATCTCATTCAAAGACTCATTTGGGCATGGAAGTGTCTTGATGAAGAATAAGTGGATCCCCCCACAACTGCTAATGCCATACACCACTACCATTTTTCACCCCACTACCGTGTTTCATTCCTACAACGAGGAACCACAACCGAGCCCAGGCACCATCGAAGAAGCCGCTACCCATGTGTACTCATTCTACGAACAGGATTTAAAAACCCTCCATCAGTGGGTGTTTAACATTTGACACCAATGGTTCTTGGAGTTGTTATATCAAGAGTGATCATGGGGGGATTTAACTTGATGGAAGGAGGTCATGGACCTCTCCCACTCCTTATATTTTGTGGTTATCCTCTATTTCCCGAAGCATTATGTATCCACAAAGGTATCCCATTATGATTAAGAGAAGGGACCACTGGCCATGATTACCATTTGTTATGTTTTTTCTTTTATTTTAGTCTTGTTTTTTGTTTAAGTTTAATTTTCTTGTAATTTAAATGTTAATTACTCTAATAAGTTCATACAAGTTTTTTTTATTTCCTTCCTCCCACTTAATCCGTTATTATACTTCTTTTTTTGTTAATTTTTTATATTTTTTATTTCTTGTTTTAATTATTATTATTATTGTTTTAACATCTTTTTTTTATTTTTTTTATTTTTTTTTCTTATTTTTTTTTAATTTATTCTCTCTTTCTATCTCAAATACAAAATATTTTTAAATGTATTAATTTATTTTATCAACCATAATATTTTTATTTTTATTATCCTTTATATTTATGTTTTATTTTATTTGTCCCTACCATATCCACATTCCAATAAAGAGATCTTGTGCTACTCATAATGGTAGAATGACCATGAGGCATTCCCCGAGGGGAGGTTAAGGTGTTATAAATTTCTTCATAATGTTTATTCTATAATTGTGGTATATTTGAGTATGATGAATGGGTGAGTTGAATGTCCCTGACGCAGTAACGTATCCCCAATAACATGTAACTCAATATATTTATATTATTTTGTTTAAACACTTTTACCACTCTTCATTGGTTAACTCATAAAAAGATGATTTTCGGAGAATGAATGGATTAACCAAAATCGATTATGTTGGGTCCCAGATTATGGATCACTATTATCTAAGGGTTGTTATCAACCACTATTATAAGAGGATGAGGTATTGATATTTCCTAGGAATTCAATGATTTTAAAATTTCTAAAAAATAATAATAGTAATTCAGTATGTGATTTCATTAGTGGAATATACAAAAAATTTAAAAATTAAAGGAAAATAATGATTGCACCCAAAACCAAACCCAAAACAAAGTAATTTCTTCTTTCACTATATTTATTTATAACTGTTTGATTGTGTAGTTTAGAATTTCCATATATTCATGAAATGGGAATATGAAAAAATATTCATCATTGATTTCCTATAAAAAAAATTAATAGTTTTGGTGATTTAGATAAATTATGTGAACAAACTAAGAGGATCTTCAACTGAGATGAGCCAAGTCACCCACTTTGTAGCACTATTAAAATAGTTTTATTTTACCATACCCCACGATAGTGTGCCTAAAAACTAGGACCATTATTTGGTATCCAATCAATTTTTCATTTAATTTTTTTATTTTTACACTATATATAATTTTTTGTTCTTTACAACTAAAAAACCATAAAAAATATGTTTCCATGGTGAATTCAACGGAATATTATTCTTTAAGGACATGTTACTCATAGGTGAAAGAACCAATAGCTGAAGCGACCAGGACTGTAAAAGGAAGTGTTTCCTTGTGGGATAAAAATTACCAGGGAATCCCAGACCCATATTCATATAGAGAATTAATTTAAGGACCTCATACAACATATCAAATAGACCCTCAAAAAATTAAAGGTTAATGGATTGTCCAAATATCTAACTAAATTATAGGATTACATTCCATAATATTATCAATAATAGTATAAGACATAATAAGAGTATTATTTGATTCCTACCAACACATTTGTATAATTCCGTCTAGAAGATTTCTCTGAGAAAATGGAAAAAAAGAATCCCAAATATGATATTCAAGACCTTGGAGAGATGAAGCTTGATCTAAAAGGAAAAATGGATAAGATAAGTGAATATGTATTAATATCATCAGAGAAATATGAACCTGATCTAGAATATGGGCCAGTTGTCTTCAAACTTTTACCTGAGGAGGTCAAGGAGGATGAATTGACTGCTGAACAAAATTTGAGAGATAATGAATAACTGGATAGATTCTAGAATGAATGTGAGGAAATACATGATCTACCTAATCCTATAATATATGAAGATTCAACACCATTGACGGTATGCACAACTCAATTGGTGTAATTTGATGTAATGATGGAGTATCCCAACTACCGACCTAATTCCCCTAAGAGTCTACTCCAAGAGGAACTCACCACTCATAAAATGATTGAATCATAAATAGTTCAGAGAGGTTATATTTTTGAAAAATCTATTTCATTTGGTTTTATTCAAACTAATTTAATTTTTAATTCTTAATGTTTCTATTATTAATACATACAAAATCATTGTTATGATTTGGAAGAAGATGATGAAATTGGACATGCACCTATTTATGAACACATGGGGCTACCTAATTTCAATAAATATGCATTTGAGGAGGCATATCAATAGATCCTTGTTACTGATTCTGAGGACATCATAAAATTGGATCCTCTTATTTAAGGGGATAAATTAGTTATAAAAATTTTAAATTTAAATTTTATTCATGTTAAAATACCTGTTTACTTCCTCTTTGAAAATTAAATTCTTCCAACCCCTATTGAGCCAAAAAATATAAGTGAAAGAGTCGGTTTCATATGTAGCAACCAAAAAGAAGGATGATTCATACATAATCCCTCCCCACAATAAAATCTTTACATAATTTCGAAGGTGAAGATTTAAGTATACACTATCCTAGGATCATTCCGTAACAAAAAGGATGAAGAAAATGCATGGTAATTCCATATGTGGGGTTACAATCAAAGAATATTCATCCACCATTGTACTTTAGATAGAAACTGGAATTTCCCACTAGAGGTAGTACGAAATCAAGGACCACTTGGGGTATAATAAAATGACGTATCGCTATCATTTTCATTCTATAAATAAATATTTTAATTTTTGTTCTTTGAAGTAGTCCAACATGAATTACACTCCCTCTTATCTTATGAAGCATAAATTACATGTTCTGTATACTTAATTGAGTTATTTTTTATAGGTTCATTTTGGGTCAAGGTATCCCCCAAGTAGTTAAGTAATATGGCTAATCTTCCTGGTAAAGGGAGATAAATTTTTATGATTATCTTTAAATATATAACAATTTTTCCAACAATCCATGTTGATCATTAAATTATAAAAATTTCATTCCCATTTTGAAGTATGATTTACATGAATTATCTAGGATAAATGAGTTTCTTAGGAACCATAGGATTATATATTTTACATTTCAATGTTAATGAGATTGAATAAGTATAATATTAAATTGGATGAAGAAATTGATGCTTGGATATTATGATGAGGGATAATGGTTTTAGGGAATTTATTTGTTCATGTAAATTCATTGCACCAAACAATTTTCATGCATAAACGTTATGAAATTCTTGTGAATTTATTATTTTTATTATTAGATCATTCCTTGGGTTATTTTACATTTATATATAAATTTCGAAGGGTATTTCTAGGCCATGTACATCCTATTAATTCTTGAGAATATTTATTGAGTGATTTGGGGACATGTAACCTACCATAACATTCATTGAACTCATCAAATATTTTAATGTTCAATTTTTTTTTAAAATTATTGAGGTAACCTTTGGGAATAACTTATCATAAAAAATACCACATCTACATTAATCCTATTTTGTACATCAAAACTATCAATGAACTTGTTATGGAGGATCCATGTTAAAATGTATTTTTATCCATACCTAATATCCTCTTAGTGTTTTCATGTTTTATTGAAGATTATGTCTGGGGTAGAGGAGAATCATGTGGGTAGGGATGATTTTTATTGTAAGGAAAGAGGGTGGGGCTGCTTATTGTGGGAATAAATTAAGTCGGTTTATTCATTCCTAATACTTAATTGTTCTGTCCCACTTGATAAAAAGTGAAAATGTCAAAAAAGAATCTTAAAATGAGAAAAATAGTTTGTGAATTTGGAAAAAAAGAAATAACCATTACTAAACCTATTATTTCATCATATATGGTTAAGTGAGGGATGCGAGGTTTATTCTAAGAATAACATTCCTAAAAAATGAAATGGTTCTAAAACAAAGAAAATTAGGTTATAAAAGTGGATAAAATTTCATAAAATTTATAAATCATTCATTATGCTTAATTTGATCATGATCATTAATTTTAGTTTTGGGGATGCTGGGAGTTGTTAGAATTTGAAGGGGATAATTTCATGTCACTTTTAATTTCTTATATCATTCATTATACTTTAATAAATAAGCAGCCTCTTTGATCTTTTAATTTTAAAACCACAATTCCAACCACACATATTCCTCAGAGACATTTACACCCTAATTGAATGCCCGCATGATTTTATGAATATTTCACCTTTACAAAGTTCACAGTGTATTTGTTATATTTCAAAGTGAAGAAAATAATGATTTTTCATGTTTAATAATAATTAATTGAGAAACATGAATGAATGAGAAGAGAAGTTCAATCATTCTCAAAATGGGAAAAAGTAAAACAATTTATTCTATTATTTCATTGAAAATTGAGATATTAAATTGATATTTTATGAAGAAATTTGAAATTTTTTTTACAATGAGGTTTATTTAATTTAATTACATTGAAATTTGAATATTTATATTGTTTATTCGCTTTAAATTATTTATTGAGATTTCATGATTGAGGAAAATCATAGTTTATGTTTGTTTCTATTAGACACACTCATTTTATGTTCATGTTTTAAACAAATTTCAATGGGTTTTTAATGATTTTAAATGTTAAAACCCATGATTTTAAATGTTTTAGTTAAATATGGTTATTTTTTGTATGTAATGAATATAGTTCATAAGAGTAAAATATGGTTGATTTTGTATTTGAATCTTTTTTAATATTTTTGACTAATTATTTTGATAAAAAAAATTATAACTCTTCGAATAGAACTTTACCAAAAAAATATCCACATAGGAAATCCTTCACCCATGGATCCCACATTCCACATAGGCAACCCCCAGGGTCACCCAACCCTATAGACTCTCAGGAGGGTCGTACCAAAAGAATGTTTCATATGGGGCCTTAAGCCCGTGCACTGGTCCCATATGGATGAATTTAGTGGGTGAATCATGGATGCCATAGGGTGAAAGAAACTGAACAAGAGTCGACTCCATGTGGAAGTGGGAGGAGCGCATCACTAGGATGGGCTGGACCACAATGGTGAGGGGTGTCCTTTTTAACCCTATTGACTTTATAACCAATGTAAATTTGAGCTCGGGCATACAAGCACTCGCTCAAATTCCTACCATTTCAATGTGGGATTGATGCACTGACGTGGATCTACCATAATCTTATGCGCTATTCCACCTGATGTCACCTGACTACCTTATATCTACCTATGACACCTAGAACCTCTACTCTCCACCTTGTGCCACTGTGACTTCATCGCCTAATGTCAATGGAAATCCCTACTCACTGTAAAATGCCATTATAACCACATTATAAATCTCGAATATGATCCAATCACCACTTCTATCACCTAGGGATTCCTATGATTATATTGAATGCTCGTCCATATACCCCTTATCTCATTATAAGATTCATCATACCTTAGAAATATCTGAACGAAGGAGAATTGACAGCCGCAACTATCACTTTTGGCCATCACCACTACCACTAATCACTTCCACTATTGTGCTTCGTGTCTGACACTTGGATCCACCTTGGATACCTGCATTAATCCAATGAACCACCAAATAATCCACATACCAGATGTATTACTTACATGAAATAATATTTAAACCCCAACCATCATCAGGTGTTTCACATTTCACATAGTGGTTGTCATGGGTGTGATCTCAATAATGATCTATTGGGGGTGAGGCTTGAGCTTAATTCAAGGATTCTAAGAGCCCATACCAATTCTAATATTTAAAATTTATCTTAAATAACCAGACGCATTAATTAACCATAAAGGGATCCCATTGAGGAGAGGATAAGGCACTTCCAACCAAGTAAACATTTGTTCTATTTTTATTTCATTTTGGATTGAATTTTGGTTTTAGTTTTATTTTCATGAAATTTCAATTTTTGTTACATGATGAAATCCATACATGTTTTTATAATTTTTTCCAACCAATTAAATCATTTTTATTATTATTATTTATATTTATTATTTTAATTACTATTTTTTTATAATTATTCTTTTCAAATTCTTCTTTTTATTTTATTATTTTTATTTTATTCTTCTTGTGTTTTATTTTATTCTCACTCTGTCTCATACTAATTTTTTTTAAATTAATTCCTTCATTTTTTTCAACATAATTATTTTTTTATTCTCATTATTGATTATAATTTATTATATTTTTCCTTATCTTATTTACAATCCACTAAATTTATCTATTACTCCATGTAATGGGAGGTTGGCCCAGTGGCTTGGCCTAGAGAGAGGTTAAAGTGTTCTTGAATGTTTCATAATATTAACTTTACATTTGAGGTA
This sequence comes from Viscum album, assembly GCA_963277665.1. Taxonomy (NCBI): domain Eukaryota; kingdom Viridiplantae; phylum Streptophyta; class Magnoliopsida; order Santalales; family Viscaceae; genus Viscum; species Viscum album. Next base: position 784,413,813 of record OY728128.1, on the reverse strand, counting down.
GATTTGAGTAGCATGGATGTGTGAGGCGAATATCCCTGATGCGGTGACTTCCACAAAATGACATGAAACTCATTCTATTTCTATTTTTTCTTCAAAACTCTTTTCCCTATTTTCATTAGTTAACTATTCACAGGATCGAGATGGGAGAATCAATGGATGAAGCTACATTAATAGAGCTGGTTCTATGATGATTGCACACCCTCGACCAAGAGTGTCATAATAATTGATTACAAGAGGATTTAGAATTGAAATTTCTTAGGAATTAAATTATTTCACAATTTATAAGTAAAAAACAATAGTAATTCATAATTATATTTCATGTTTGGATTGTAAAAAAATATCAGAAAAATAATGAATAAATGCAAAACCATGTTCTTTCTTCCTTAGAACATTGTGTAATGACTTTCATGTTATAATAGTTTTGACATTTACATTTTTTCCACCTAATTTTAATACATACCCATAAATACTCATCTTCTTTTTTAATAAATAATAAAAATAAAATAAATAAATTCCTAAGGTGATTTTGATAATGTATGTGAACAAACTGAGAAGCTCCTCTTGTGAGACAACCATGGTCACCCACTATATTTCTCTAGGAAGAATAAAATCCTTTTGCAACACCTTTTGAAAGGTATGAATCAATCAAAAATTATTCATGCCCCTTAAATTATCGCTATATAACTATTTTTCAAATTATTGGAGGGGGAACAATAAATCAGATATACATAATAAATGAAATAAAATATACTGTTCTTTGCACAATTAATCTCTCTTCTATTCTAAGATAGAAAATAATGTTCCCAATGATACCCTTAGGATTCTTGAAATAACCTTCATATGATGTTCGATCTAATAAAGTTTATAGAAACACGCCCTTTGTTCCCCTTTATCTTATAAGACAAAAAGGCAAAAAAACTCAAGTAGATAAAGTACAAAACCCCATAAAATATTTATTAGAAAAATGGGAAGATAAAGGATAATAATCATGATATAAGTCAATACATAAGAGTAAAATGTATAATAAGTATACATATATTATATATTAAATTAATAGATATCAAATTATTTATATATGAATTCTCCCCCAATTATCATATTAGATGGATATATATTATTAATTATTTGAAAGATATTTTTATCTAGTTATAATAATTTTTTTGATTTGGTGTGTGTATTTAATAAATGATTTATAATTTCAATATATTGACCTATTTAACATCCACTACAAATCAATTTACTTGTACCAATAGAAATATATTTAAATATAATATATTTTTGGGTAAATATGTTCAATTCTATTGAATATTAAATTCTGGTGGTATTAATTATTTGTAATAACAATTTTTTATCAAAAATATATATCTATTTATATTAATAGTTTAACTATACAAAATCCATTACGAAAATTTAAATATTTATCTATATCATATTAATAACAATTTTTAACCCAAAAATTTATATATTATTGTAAATAAACATAAAAATAAAAATAAAATAAATAATATAAAAAATCATTATAAATCATGATAATTTTAATTAAGTCCTTATATTAATTTAATATTTTAACCAAAGTTTAATTACCTCTAATTAGAAATTCCTAAAAACATTCCGAATCATAAATGGTACCATTAAAACCCAAAATAAGATAGTTTTTCACCAGAATCATTTATTCATGAGTTTTTCATGTGTTTTCGTATCTTTTTTTAAATACATATATATTCGACATTTTTTGGCTTCGTGTTGGGAAGGTGGTATGGGTTTCACAACAATTCATATTTATTGAAATGCAGCACACTCACTACCACCTATACCTTAGATTAATGACATGAAAAAGTTGGTAGAGGGTCGGTCACCTTGCACCTATAATAAAGTGAATGTCGGCTGAGGGTGTTCTATAGTGCACCTAATTTAAAGTATAAAGGCATAACCCCTACCACCATTCCCTTATGTCCCTATAAAAGGGAACCCGCTATCCACTCCTCGTGTAAATATCCCCTCCACTCACAAGATTCCACACCTTCTCTCTCTAAAAGAACACTTCTTTTTCCTAGTGGTTTTGGTGGACAAATAGATGTCCGAATTTTTTTGTGAAGCATCATTTAGAGGTATTTTTTACAATTTAATTTAACGAAAAATTTTTATTTGGTTTAATTATTTTTATTTAGTTCAAATATTTTATTTATTTATTAGTTTAGATAGTTATATATATTTTAGAAATTATAGTTATTATTAATAATGATTATGTATAGATTTAAAAATGAATATATTATGATTAAATAATTGTTACATATAATGATTTTATAATAATACTTAACTAATTAATATCATATGGTCAGAAAAATATTAAGTCTTAATTAATTAAGGATTAAGTAATGTTAAACTAATGATTATAGAATTTTCCCCTATTTTTTTATTAATGTTTAAGTAATGTTTAACTATTTATTAAGTTATGATTAAATTATGTCTCAATAATTATTAAGTAATGATTGAAGATTGATTAGAGAATAATTATATAATGATTATGTAACAATTAAGTATTTATTAACTGATGAGTAGGTAATGATTAACTAATGATTATGGAATGATTAATGAATGTTTATCTTTTTATTACAGAATTGTTAAGTAATGATTAAAGAATGAATAAATAATGCCTAACCAATGATTAAAAAATGGTTAAGTAATTATTAATTAAGGATTAAATATTGATAAATTAAAAATTATGTATTTATTAAAGAATGATTAAGGAATGAATAAAGACTGATTAAACAATGATTAATGAATGATTAAGTAATGAATAAAGATTCATTAACTAATGATTAACTAATGATAATTTAATGATTACATATTGAGTAAGTAATGAATAAGGAATGATGAAGTAATCATTAAATAAGGATTAAATAATTATTAAATAATGTTCAAATAATGATTAAACAATGACTAAATAATGATTAAATAATAATTAACTAATTATTATGTAATAACTAAATAATGATTAAATAATTATTAACTAATGGTTACCTAATGGTTAACTAACGATTAGATATTAATTAAAAAATTTATAATGAATGATTAAGGAATGAATAAAGAATGTTTTACTAATGATTAATCAATGAATAAAGAATCATTAACTCATGATTAACCAATGACTCAATAACAATTAAAGAATAATTAAGTAACAGTTTATGAATGATTAATTAACTATCAAATAATGATTAAGTAATTATTAAAGAATGATTAATGAACTATTAACTATTGAGTAAATAATGGTTAACTAATGGTTAAATAATAATTATTTAATTGCTAACTAATTCTTAACTAATGGATAACTAATGATTAAAACCCTATTAACTTATGATTAATTAATGATTAAGTAATGATTAAATAATGACTAAATAATAATTTACAATAAATTAAACTATGACTGACCAATGATTGACATTTGATGGACATAGAAAAAACATTAGATAAAAGATAAAAAACTAGATGAAAAAGAGGGGTAACTCTTATGATTTTGATGATTAATCCCTTGTTTCAGAAATATTTTATTAATGTTGATTGATATGTTTTATATGATTCACATTCCATTTATAAATCATTGAGTATAACTTTAGGAAAGTTAAAAATAGTACTAAAAAACATTTTTTCTCTATTATGATAAAATAAAATGCTCTAAAATTTTGGTGGCATATATATTATGTGGCTATCTATGTAATAAAATCCATGAATAGAAAATACAAGTGGATTTAGATATATCACAGATGTACCTAGTTATATAACTGAAAAGAACTGCATTGATATAAACTCGATTTGGAATTCCTCCATGAAAACAATCCTTATTTCACACATTGATTGAAACTCTTATGGTATATGCTTTACATGATTTGTAGCTTCTTTATAAACTATAGAATTACAATTAAGAAGATTAAGAACTTCTCTATAAATGTTAGTATCATATTTTTGTATATAAGAAGATTTTCTAAAATATCAGTTTCATAATGATTATATGGTCAAACCTATTTGTCAATAACATTAATAAAATGTTATGGAAATCGAGGTAAAAGTATGATAAAACATGAAATAAATTTTTTTATCAATGGTAAAATGATAATTATGATTATATAAAGTGAAATGAATTTGAAAAAAACATTAAAAAACACATGAACAAATTACAAGAAATATCATGGAATTGTTCAAAAGAATAGTGTTTGGATTTCATGATCCTAACTTCATATGTGAAGTAAAATACAACTTTTTTCATGTGCTAGATTAATAAAATCATCTAAAGGGATGTAGTTAACTTTTAAATTTATGAATTATTTCATCCTTATAATGACATAATCACAATATGGGGAGGTCTAGCATTTATAGTCCAAATGCTTTTGAAAATTCAAAAGATAAGTACATAATCATTTAAGATGTTATTCAACTACCACATGAATAATTGTAATTTTATCATGGATAAATAAATTAATTTCAGGTTTTCTAATATATTTATCTCAATTTTAGAAAAAATATTTGAAATATTTTTCTAATTAAATTATATATAATGAAACATTACTATTATATTTTATCATAAAAAAATATATCCTAAAATTTCTATATCATATAGATTATATGGTCAACCCTCACTAAAAATATGATTTACACTTTTAGAATCTGTATAAAAAATCATCTCTAACATAGAGAGTCATGTTTTTAGTGTCTACTACTATGGTAAGGTTATTCAAATTGAGTAAGGACTTTTTATAAGTACACAACAAAAAAAATGGATAGGACATCATATTGTGTAACCATAAGTGATCTTCATGGAAAAATTCATGGTTTCTTAAATCTGTGACCTGATTAAGGGAAGAAGTAAATTAGCTATAAACATTTGTAATTATTAGATAAACTATGGCATCTATATTCTCCATTGGTCTCTGATGTGTAGTCAGTCCACAAAAAAAATTCATTTCCCCAATTGTCAAATGGTTCCATAATAGAGTTATTTGTTGAGTTTTCTACTATAAAAGAACATTATAAAATTTTATGATGATATAGACATATAATAGTGGGGTAAGATGGTCCATCTTAAGAATTTTATGATCCCCCCTATGATGCCGAATAGGAAACCCAAGATGATAGCTTGGATTTACATGTAAACCTGAAATCTTTTGAAGATTTCGTTAATGATTGACAAAAAAGAGACAATAACACTAATGGGGAGGTAGCAGAAGAATATGGGGATGTTACTATGAGGAATGTAGTAGTTTTAATGTAACCTCATCCCATAATAAATCATCCACTAATCTTTGTATATTGTTCATAAATAATGACACATTTGACTGAATTTTGATGCACTTTTCTCACTCCCGCAACTGTGTTTCATAGAGTTATAGTGTATCGGTTTAGTGAGATAAAAAAACATTATATGTTAGAAGGTATCATCTATGTATAGTATCCTTAAAACATGAAAAAACCATTTCATATATAGATGCATTGTAGATATTTAGCTCAGAAATCAAGATGTAAAAAGTATATCATAAAATGTGATAAATATGGGTTGATTGCTGATTTTTACAAAGGGAAATTATGGAAATTACAATGGGAGTTTGGATAATTTCAAAGACTACTCACATTAATCCAAACCTAACACAAGACCAAATATCATTTGATGCTGAATTTGTGTCATCTATTATCACTGAGATTATTAAAACCATCCAGGCTATTCTTGTATCCCTAGTGAAAGATAGGATACAAAAAACCTTTTTGTTATAATTCTTCCTATAATAATGAATGTATAGAAAAATAAAAATCAATTTTCAAGGTCTCTGAAGATTGGTATGACTCGTATTGGGTGTTTCCACAATTTCTATCCATATTGTGACACAAGGACCATGTTATCTTCCATATTAATAAGAAGAATCATGTTTCTCAAGACCACCAACTTGATCCATCATCTGTCCAATTTCTTTAATTTTTCTTGGAATTCATCCCCTATACATCGACATTTAATTTTATATAATAGTTTATACAGATTGATGGAATGTTTCTATATGAAAAATACAAGGGCGTATTGTTGATTTTGGAAAACCAAGATAGAAACAGTTCACCTCTTTCCCATTCATTTTCCATTACGGAGTAGAAAAAATACGAATAATGGAGTTGGTTTTTTATGCCTCAATAACCATTTCACCCATATTCAGTGTGTTTGTTTGATATTTGATTATTATCGAGAAGTAAAATAATGAAATCAATTTGGAACCTAATATAAGGAGACCCAAAAATTCACATCATCAGTACTTCATCAGACACATTTCTAGAAATGTGTGAAAAAAATTCTCTAACAAACCTATGAAGAATGAAATCACGAGGCTTGGTATTAAATGTTTTATATATGTTACTATATCAACATAAAGATAATAAGTATTTATTTTAAATATGATTATTTCTGTGAACAATATGATATAGATCATTGAAGGTCTGACCAAAATTGCAAACAAATCTAAAAGGATAATAAAGAAGGTTATGATTATATGATGTAGATTCCAAAAGAAAAATAGACGTTAGAATATGATTAGTGGAAGTGGTAAAAACACATGAACAAAAACACCATAGCGTGAATCAATGGTGTATTGAAGGGGCTTAACAAGTCAACTATAACTTACCACGATTAAGAGACATTTTATCATTGTGTTATAATGCACCATGGACATCTATTGTAGAGTTTCTATATTTCCTAATACCTAAAGACCAACTGATATTGATACCTAACAAAAAAAGGATACATAAATGAAAGAGACTGAAGTCCATTAGGAAATGGAATAGATTGAATGACATCATGAACAAGGGAAACATTTATTATGCAACATATGTCATCAAGAAATACATAAATAGAAATGATGAACTAAAATTGACGGATTAGGTTCACACTCTTATCCACGACGATGTACTTTCTCTAGCGTGATATACTCGTATTGGTAATTATATGGTGTTCTGTAGAATTTTATAACATTTTTGAATAATTTTACTGTCAAATAAAAAAAAATCATTCATATGCACATTAAAAGGAATATGATAACTTCATTAGAGGTGATAGAAAGAATAATTAAACTATCAATAGATACACCGTAGATAAATAATATGAGAAAATAATCATAAAATATACCATCAAGAGAGAAATAATACATAAATTACAAAGCACACTATTTTGTAATAAACATTTAGATAATAAAGAAAAAAATATTTAATTTTATGTAAATAAATAAAACCATACCTTAAAAGACACCATTTTATTGGAAAAAAAGTATCCCAAATACACATTTAAAAAATGATTTGAGAAACATAAATAAATCAACTTTTTTGTTGTGAAAAATCATAAAAAAAGTGGAATAATATGTCATTTCTTGCATTATACTATTCATAACATTCTGTTGACCATAATGTCATATTTAAATTTGGCTGGTAAGAATTGTTATGTTTTTTATATATGGATGCAAGACACTATACTACACACTAAGTAGGATACACATGTTTCCAATACTATGATAGAGGATTGTTCTCATTGACGGATCATGGTGCATTCATAGCACCATCATCATCTCATAAAGCCTCTAGTTACAATTTTACTATTCCTACCCCATGATGGATTCTATGAAATTGTAGTATTTGATTTCAAATTACTTGATCATAACACTCTTGAAGCCCTCCAAGAGAGGTGGGGATGAAAGACACACACATTCCACCTACCTGAGGGAGATATTTCCATCACCATCAAGGATGTGGAAGTCCCACTCTATCATTCTATCATGGGGATTCATTTATTAGACCCACCCATTCAAATTTTATTGAGATTATAAAGAGATTGTATTGAATCAAAATTTTGGCCGATGATGCTGCTACAGATAATAGGTCGACATCTATGTGACAGATGATGATGTAATATCCATATTTATCCAATGAAGCTGATGAGTAGACTGTCATCTATCATGCCCATGAAATTATCTTCTACATCATTAGAGTAACATTGTACATATATCAATTATGAAATCATGTGAACATGATGTATCTAAGCCTATTTGAGGATTTTGATTATGCTAGGATATATTGCTTGGGATATTTGTTCATGGATTACACTTCTAGAGATTTAAAAATGACATTCCAATCAAATTGCATGGATATTGGGGGATTAACCATCTTTCTTCAGAAGTGGGCCTGAGAGAACATCTCATCCCTGTTCCTTGATATTATTAGCCAACATATTTCTATAGATGTGTTGCATGATGCTACTCATTGATGCTGAAATGATAACTTATATCTATTGGTTTTAGATTATATTAGGAGTAATTTAATATAATTTATTATTATTTATCACTTTTCATATTTTATTTTATATGTTTAGTTTTGGACACCCCATCGTCGTCGCTCCAAAATACCATTTGGGTGTATACTGACTCATGTTGTATAGTCTCCTACCCTTTTTCACAATTATTTAAAATATTTTATTGACTGAAAATTTTCATAATATCATCATTTTATGTTTTTATTATGAATCAGTTTTTGACCAATCTCAAATTTTATTTCAGATTTCATGAATTTCATAAAAGGATATATTGGACCAGTGTCTTGCATACTGTACTGATGGACTCCACGATTTTATGATCATATTTCTACTCATTCACTTTTATATAATTGAGTGGAAGCAATATTGTTATGTCATTCACCAATTTCGATGTGTTTTATGCATTCCATTTCCACCGAGGAGGTTACAAGCCCTTCATTTTTTTATGCATATGAGGAGACATGATTCCATTTCCAATGAAAACATTACCAGTATCTCGACCTCTAGGGTAGATGAGCATCACATCATATTGAGGGTGAGCAGGTCGAGTATGAGACATGGTATATACTGATATCTATATTGTATCATACTCAACATGGAAAAGGGATTTAGGATATGCTATGTAAATAAATTTTTTTAGTTTATTATTGTATTATTTTCTTATTAATTTTTAATATGTTTACAACTTACTTGACTACAAAAGATTATTCTCCTGTATGATCCTAAGGAGGGGAAGTTTGCTACCCTAGTAGTGATCCATGCTACAATGAAGGGGATGTAACCATATTATCTTGTGGTTCATGACATTATATTCATTCATCCAACCCATAGAGATGAATTTCATACCAAGGGAGTGGAGGTTCCAGCACATGAACCTCCTATACTAGATGATGATGATGAGGAGCCATGATGATGATGACGTAGACAGAATCGTGCTGCTTGTGAGGAATCACATGTTCTATAGATAGAGGTCATCCCTCGAGTAGTTTAGCCTTATCTGATTGGGATGGTTTTAGTATATAGAGGATCCATATGTATTGGAAGGATATCCATAGTTTTCTCCATGTGAAGATTATCCAAGATTTGATCAGGGGTTATTTCCCATGCCTCCATCTCTCATTCAAATTCTGTCACAACCAATATGGTTCCCCTATACATTGATATAAGTTCCTTCTACAATTATAGTGAGATAAGGATCAGTTTTGCATAATGAAATCCAGTTGACACATCCTCCCATTGGTACATAGACTGTGCATCTGAAAGTTGAGTTTCCACCACCCAGGGATCAATCCTCCACAATTTACCATGTTGTACACCAACATAGATGTTGGTGATCTCAACAAAGCACTCCCATTCATACACCACAATTTGGGAAGGAACCTGACTACAAAGATTGTTTTAACTCTTTCAGGTGTATGTTTTCTATCTATTAAAATGATCAACTTCATTTTATTATCAACTAATTTTACATGTTTATCCAATATTTTAATTTTCATTTATATTTTAGTCACATTTTTTATTTTATAATCTTTCATATAAAACTACTTGAAACATAGGGAATAATATTAAATTTCATGTAGGTAACTTTAAAATCTTATAAAATTTAAATTGTAAAAAAAATTAAAAAAATAAAACATATCCTATGAATCTAAAATGTTTTTGAAATAAACAATTATGTTCATAAAAAAATAAATAATTTAAAATGAATGTAATGTAAATAATGATTATAAAAATGATTTTAATTTTTTATAAAAACAATATATTAAGCTAATAAAATTAATTTTCAATCAAATATTGATGAATTTAGAATATAATAGGTTAAAAAAACCATAGATATTAAACCCCAAAAAATGAATAATTTGTGCACAATATCCACCTTTTACTGGTATATTATTAATATATAGAATATAAAAACTTACGAAATGTAAAAGAGGAGTAATATAACTTAATAATAGTAATTAATAAGATAAAAAATATATCAAGGTAAGAGAACTTCCAGTCCTATAGATGTAATGGATGTATAAAAAATCCACACTTCACATGTCCATTATTCATGTCACAAGTTTCTCTCTACCACATCATTTCAAATGATGTTTTACTATAACATAACATAATAATATTATAAAGAGATATGAAATTGATTCTATTATGGAATGATGAATAGTCACTTTTTATTATCAAATAGACCCACATTCATATAAGTTTCATTGAATGATATTAATTAAATGATTGAATGAAAAAAATATTGTATGTTTATAAGAATATATATATATATATATTTAATTAATATATTTATAATGTATATATTAATAATGAATAATAATATTATAGTAATGTAATAGTGAGAAAAATTTATTACATAAGGAAAATGAGTGAGGAATAAAACCATGTATAAGGGTGTTCTAACAAGATACATTGGAACCTAAATTATTATATTTGTTATATTAGAAAATAATAATACATCTAGAAATATAATTGAAAATAAACATAATTGAAAATAAACAGAACCATTAATATAATAAGAAAAATCAAAAATTTGTGACACAAAATCTATTTCTAAAAAACTTAACATCTTCAATTTGATATATTATTGATATAATTCCTAAAAAACTAAATTAATATATATATATATATATATTAATATCATAATATAAGAACATTTATATTTATAAATATAAAAACATGTATAATTAAACAATTTTATATTTTTATTTATAGACAGTAGGGATTTTACTTCCTTTCCAATTAACCAAATGGCTGTAGGGACCCTACCACCTTTCAGGAATAATTTTCAAATGTTTTTTCATAAAATTATTTTTAATAAAAAATATAAAAAAGAAAAAACCATTTATTTGTCCATTAATACATCGATCTCCATGTTTCCATTATTTCATCACCCACCCATCAATTCTCTCCATCAATACTTCCTCATAATCAATTTATCATTTTCCTTATATATGAGTCATTCACTTTCCCTCTTTCCTTTTATCAGCTTATTTCTCAACCCTACATCAATGATCTAAAATCTCCCCCCACATTCATGGTATATCACAATCACCAACATCCTAGAATATCCATCATATTTTATACTCCCTCACTAATCCATTCTTATCCCCAAACCACCTGAAAACCACCCCTCCCTAATCTAGTCATCTATAGATCCTACACATGAGTTCTAATTCCCTCTCAAATTTTCTTTGTAGTTCACTATTTCCCACACTGACAAACTCGATTATCTATCAAAACATACAAACCCACCACTAATTTCCCATAAAATGTTCCCCTTCAAAGGGGATTTTTTTTGTGAGTATCATGGACTAAAATTGATTTTTAATTTAATGTGACCATGTATGTGCATCTTTTTATGTGTGTTGTTATTTTATTTGATATTTTTGAATTGATGGATACTTGTGTTTTAGTTAGGGTTATAGTGAAATTAAAATAATATGAGTTTTATTAATTTATTTTATTTTTATTAGATTTTATAAATATATAATATAGAATTTTCTTAATCAATATAATTTATTTTAATGAGTATTTGGTTTTTATTTGGGTATTTATCAATTTATCACTCTTATTGTAACTCCACTAACATAATCAGAAACATAATATATTAAAATTGGAAACATTAATTGGAAGTACTATCCTAAGGTATTGTATAATTAATTATTGATTATCCATAATATATTTGATTGTTTTAGATTAAGGTTAATAAAATTATTATTCAAATTTTTTAAAAATATGTTATTTATAATATAACATAGTGAAAAATCACATTACATTTTTTTGATTTAATTTAGTTATGATTAAATCTTCTTTAATCTATATAAAAAGGTACCTTTATTACCTCAACCTTTATTTCTAATATTATCATCTTTTATTTTGTTACCCTACATTTATATTTCTTTATTTGATTAATTTTTTTTTCAATTTTACTTCTAATAAAATAATATTTTATGCCTTATTTCAATTAGACTATTTGGTGGATGTTCGTATTTGACTTGAATTTATCTAATCAATAAAAAATTTTGTAAATGATTTTGTGTGTGTTTATGGTTTGACATAGAGAAACATTATAAAAAAATGGATACTGCTAAATCTAATATAATTATTGATCAATGAATAATTGTAATTGTGTTTATTTATTCATCAATAGTGTTTATTATTTCATGGGTTTTTTGTGCTCAATTATGAAATATTTATTTTTTCCCTTCTTCAGACATGAGCAAGTGTGTATCATCATAAAATATATCACATTTTCATTTTATGGAGAATTTATTATTATATTAGGACTATATATGGCTATGAATTGAATCCCTACTATGGATTTTAAATAATATTATAATTATATCCTTGGAAGGAAGACACAAGATGGTTTTGGTTCTTCATGTGTTGAATGTGCCTCATGTTTCATTGTTTATCATCAACGCTAGAAGGATGTTAAATAATGGTTTTGTGTCTATATAGGATTTATTTACAGTTTTTCATCCATATATTTTTTGTATCATGTTGGTCGATTATTTTTAAAAAATTAAATCCTATTATAATATGTGTGGTGATTACTGTGTAATTTTTTCAAATAAAGTCAAATAATCCCATTCCCTAGTTTCAATCCATTTTTTTTATATTTCATTTCAATTTATCTTTTAGGCGTCGATGTACTGATTACATCTGAATGATTATTTTAACCTAAAAGGATTCATTAATCATTTTTTATTGGTTATATCATAATATTTCTTTAATAGTTATCCTTATATTTGTCGTCATGCCTTAGTATCACCCTTTAAAATATGAGGTGATTTTTATTGATTCAAAATCATTCCAAATATAGTGTTTTCAAATAAATATGTTTATGGTCCATCCAAAATATTATGTGTCAGGGAATTGAACATGATTATTCTTCTAATCATACATGTTCTTTCATCCCATTCACATTCCACAATTATCACCAACATTTCTCTGCATATCTTTGTACCCTAATGTCCCCAGTTTTATTAATGATTATTCATAAGTTTCTGTTTCACTTTAATAATTGAAAGAAGATTTATGGATGTTTGGTTTCTCACTAGTTGTGAAATAGGTATCAAAGTCATACCATCGATGCTTTGAATAGACACATCAATGAATTATGTGAGGTTAAAGAATCATGTAGTAAATTCAAATTCTACAACCTTTCCATATCAAACAAATGGGATTTTGTGAATGCATGGTAACTGTTTTTCTACTATTAAAATAATTAAGATTTATTTCATTCATGAGGTTGTTCAGTTACAAGATAAATCATGACCCTTATATTATATTAATGTAGTGTTTTTATGTGTTTTCTGATTTTGTTTTTAAAAATGTATAGGTGATTTTTTTTTAAAATGTAATAGGGTGGTGGAAGTATTCTCGTCACCTTCTGGTTAAGTGGAAATGTCGTGGATCCCCTTTCACATTTCAGTAAAAATAAAAATTTAAAAAAACAATTTAGTTATCTATGTTTATATATATATATATATATAAATATGTCTATAAATTATGATATATATGTTGTGTTTATTTTATTTTTCATAGAAATTTTTCAACAATATTTAAAAGGGAAAATGTTATGTTTTAAGTAACAATTTTGTGACATGTAAATTAGATATTAATTAATATATCTATGATCTCATTTATGTTTGGTTATGTTCTTAGATGCATCATTACACGCTAATCTAACAAATCTAATCATTTTAATTCCAACATATCTTGTTCAAAATAGCTTATACAGGGTTTTATTCTACATTTTGTTTACCTAAATATTATTTTTTTATTATTATATAACTATAATTTTATTATTAATTATATATATATATATTGTTTTTATATACTTTATATGATGGTTTTTTAAATCATTAAATTCATTTCGTCCAATGAAACTCATAAAAATGTAAGGATATTAAAGAATAAGAATAGACTATTCATGATTCCCTAATTGAATGAATTTCATATTGATTTTTCATATTATTATATTATGTTATTGTAAATCTCCATTTTCTATGATGTGGTATAAATCAATGTGGGACTTGAATGAAATACCTGAGAATTGTGGATTTTTTACATGTCGACTATTTATAAAGTACTATAAGTGATCTTAGCACCAAATAATTTTTATTCTATTTATAATTAGTATTATGTTATATTACTCAATTTATTTATGTATGTAAATTTAATAGAATTATAATATATTAGTAAATTGTGGAGCTCGAGTAGAAAGAATTCATTTTATCGAGGTTCAATATCCATGGTTAGTTTGAATCTTTAATATTCCAACTTCTTTAATATTTTATTGACAAGTAATTTTACTAGCACAATGTAATATTATTATAATCCATTACAATTGTATATATATATATATCTTTATTTTTTAAATTACTTTAAATTTAAATTATTTTTTATATTTATGATGTTTTTTATTTTCAAAAACATTTTAGATTCATAGGATTTGTTTTATTGTTTATTCAGTTTCTTTTAGTTTTTAATTTATAAGGTTTTAATGTTACTGACTTTAAATTTAATAAGTTTTCCAATTTTTCAATTAGTCTACATTGAAACCATATAAAATATAATCTATTACTAAAATATAAATGTTAATTGAAATATTGTCTAAACATGTAAAAATGGTTTATAGTAAGTATAATTTATTTATTTTAATAGATATAATTAATATATATAAATTTTTATGGCCATTTTATATGGAGGGGTTCATTCTCACATGGTGGTGTGATAAGGGGACACCCGTATTGAGATCGCTAACCTCTTATTTGGGGTGGAGTACAATGGAAAGGAGGGTGATGATCCTCGGGTGCTAGAACCTCGATCATCATTTTCCCTGTCTGTGTATACATGGGAGGAGATATCAACTGGATGTCCTCCTATGGACCATATCCATCAAACACTACTGTAGTAGAAGGAACCTCCATAATCACATGGGGAACGATATATCCTATGAAGGATTTGGAAAGATAGATGGAGGCTAAAGAAATGACCCTTGATACATGGTCAAAAAATTTTCACCTGAAAAAACTATGGATATCTTACTAATACAGATGGATACCTTTTTTGATGAACAACTCCACCAATTGGATATGGCTGGATTTATAGAGGGAAAATGTATACCTATGGGATAGGTTGGGCGTCACGTAAAACACAAAGCGGTCTACGTCATCGTCATCGATTCTCCTCAGTATGAGTAGCTACTTGAGGAGATTCCCGAGTAGGAACCTCCTCTTCTTGGTCATGAACCACCACTACATGGTGTGGAGGATGGAAGATACTATCATGAACCCCATTATAATCATGATTCATCCCATATGCTGTAGAATGGATCAATACCACGCTAGCATCATTATCCTCCTCTATATCACTCATACATATAAGATGTGGTACTTAGGTACGCTATAGAGAGATTAAAAATGAATTTTAAAATAGTATAATGAAAAACTAATGGAAATTCATTGACATATTGGATTTTGAATCCCTATACTATGTCATGTATGATACAATATTGACTTTAGTCTATACCATGGATCACACTTTATCCACTCTAAAATATGGAATCACATTGTACATACACCCTTGATATGAAAAAAATATTTATCTTCCCTAGAGTTTGAGATACGAGGCATGTTTTTAGAACCAGTCAACATCCTTCCACATTGGTAGTTTCACTGAATTATGCTCTTGTGACTACTTCGGTGGTAATGGAATTTGATAAATATAGAAAAACTAGAGTATGACTATATTAGTTTGGTGGCACTCAATAATATGAAGGTGAATGAGTGGAACTACAACCATAGCCTCATGAAATTAAATTGTCTCATATCTAGAAACTATTCCAATAAATCTTAGTAGGGCATCAATGAAATTTTAAATGACATGTGATATTTATAAAAAAGTTCATTTTAAAAACAAAAATAGATGAAATTATTAAAAAAATTTATTCATTGAATGATTTTATATACTTACCTCACTTGGTATGAGACTATCCAACAAAAGATAGTATGCACCCAAAAGTCTTATCAGAGAGCTGATGATGTTTTGTGCCTGACTCCACCAATAAAACACAACATGAAAAGTGATGAAAAATAAAAAATTAAATTCAATAACTTATACTATCATAATAAAACAGTAGAGATGATATATCATACTATTATACAAACAAAACATCATACAACAGTACAACTATATGCAGCTATTGACTTGAAACATCCGGGGATATGGAGGGGATACACTCTCATTCACATAGCTTGGGCCTGTCAGAATGCCTCAACCTGATCAAAATCCCCCAGTAGCCCCATATAAATCATGTGCAGATACATACCTAAGTGATCAGCACATAATTTTCCCCTAGTGATCTGAAAGATATAGTTACTTTCATGATAGATGATATACTTCTCATCAACCTCATCGAGTAAATATGGAATTTTCATCTTAATACAACTCATAGATATCGACCCACCATATTTAGTATCATCATTGGTGAAAATGTCAATACCAAGAAATCTCTGTATTGGCTTGGGCCAGTCTGTATGGGTCGGTCTAATAACAAAATCTACTGGGATATGAAGACAACCAAGGACTTACACATCCTCAATGGTGATTTTAATATCCTCCTCAAGCGTGTGGAATGTGTGTGTATGTTTTCTCCACCATTGAAGGATGGAAGAGAGTGGGTTATGTTCAGTGAATGTGAAGTCAGATACAACAATTCCAAAAAATCCACCGTGTTGCAGGAATGGGTAATAGTAACTAGAGGCAACATGTGATGATGTTGGGGTTCCCAACGCACCCTAATCCATTTAACTGGACGACCCTATATCATGGTGTGGGAAATATGTTTAGCCTACTCGGTGAGTAGTATAATATCATCTCTATGATTGTATAAATATTAAATAATACTTAATAGTAAAATGTAAATATAACATTTTGGTTAGTAGAATGTGATTTTGTGTAGACTATATGACATGAAATGTTAATTACTATTGTTTTATGATGTTTTCTATCAATATAAATTGGAATTATTTCATTTATATTAAAGAATATTAACAAACAATTTTAAGATATATTTTTACATAGTATAGATTATTCTGTACGATATGGTTATAAATATATATATTGTCTTATTCATCTAATTTATTTTTATAAAATGGTGTGATCTGTTATTTATGTATGATTTCTCACATGATGGTATATTTAACGATTATTTCATCACATGGTTGCATTATGGTTTATCCATGGACAGTTTGATTATGCTTTCATGTCACCTCACATGTAAATTACATATTACTTTTATTGTGAATATTAAAGGAATATTTATATTTTATAGTAAAACTATTAGTAAATGTTATATAATTCTAAAAAAGAAAGAATAATATACTAACACCATATAAAAAAAATTGGAGGATCACATTGGAGATAATACATGATTATTCCTGAGAGTTTGAAAATGATCCATCAATGTTAGGGCATCATTTTCAATTATGAACATCTTGATGACATATGATACATCTCAAAATTTATCCTTTTTCTTGAAGCCAGCGCATCTCATTTTTCATCCTGGTGGACATTAATCACCCTCATTTATGTAACCTGTTTATGTCATGTATCACTATCGGTAGGTCTTTAAGCATTTGGATGTATCAAAACTTCTTAATAGACATCCATGGTGCAACAAATAGTTAGCAATAGTGTCTAACTGGTACATTGGATTAATATATGATTCCATTGATATGTTCACAGAGGCACATGCTCTGATGGAGTGTGTGAATGGAAACCATAAATCTTGGAAGTTTCCATATTTACATTGGCTCCCTTAAAGTAATACCACTATTTATCACCATTGTGACTTGTGATGGGTTGTGAACACCCATGAACTGAAAATAAAGAGACTTATTGGAATAAAAGAATCACTTGATTAATAGATTCTACTTCAAGGTTCTTTTCAACCTCTCTTTGAAAGTTTCTTCCATAATTTATCTTCTATTAAATCCCATTATATAATAGTTTTTGTTTAATAATGATGTACTTCACACGATGATAAAATGTATCTTGAAATAGGGAAGTTATAGGTAAAAGTAAATTCCTTTGAAGAAAACATTGATGCACCCCATAATTTTTATAGTCATGTGTCCATACCTCTTCCCTCCGTCATATGAAAATGTCAATTTTTATTTTGGAATCCACATAATATAATCATAAATTTCATGATTAGATTTGAAGATTTATTTGAAACATTGTTCATATCATTGTTGATCATGCTTATATGATACACAAAGTGATCATATTTCATATAAATTGATTTTATCATTATTCTAAAATAGTAAAAAAAGACAATACATACCAAGCCCTATGATTACCTACTCCATTGGTGCATTATGGAATATTTTAAACATATTCTTAGAAATATGTATGATAAAATACTGATGACATACATTTTTGGGTCTCCATGTATCAGTATCTTCATTTATTAACTCATTGACTGATTCATGCTGATCAGATATCAAAGAGACACGCTGAATGAGGGAGAAACAGCTGTGGATACATGCCGAAAACCAACTCCAGGATTTATTGTTTTTATTTTCCCTAATAGAAAATATAAGCAGAATTGGTAAAACTTTTCCATCTTGGGTTTCCATAGTAAAAATTAAGCCCTTATGTTATATATATATAAATGTTACATTAATATTTATTAAATTTTTTATGAAACAAAATCTAGAAATACAATAGTTGAATTCCCACAACAATTGATAAAATTGAACACGAGATGGGTCAAGTGTGTTATCTTGAGACAAATATTTATTCATAAGAATATGTATGAAAAATGGGTTATTTTTTCCAATTATGGCTAGAAATTATGAAAACACCATAAATGAGTCATTCCAATCACCATATACTATCATAATTTCCTTCTATTTCAATGTCTATTACTTATTCTGGGAAATATAATAACTAAATTTTTATTTTATCCTCTATATCACAACAGTTACATGAATATATTAGTATTTCCTAATCATCTCAAAGATAATATATGATACAAATTCATCATCCAATGAAGTATGATCTTGTGTCAGTTTTGGATGAACATAAGTATAAGCTGCATCAATTTTCATTACCCTCCAACCTCTAAATGAAATTGATAGAATCACCCTCAAGTGGAATCTAAAATAAACCCCATAGTTATAAACCTATATGATTAATTTTATTCGGATTATTTTGAGTCCTAAATATCTTCATTTCTTCTCTATATAAAATAACATCAACATGTTTTTTGATGAATATTTAATTATAAATTCCATTCCATCATATAATGTTTTTCCAATTCACTAAACCTATCAACTATAACTATAGGAAACTCAGTTGCAGGTGTGAGAACATTGTGGTCAAATCCATTAAAACATTCCATTGATTATGACCAAAATGAAAAGGGTGGGGGATGATTTATTATAGGTCAAAGATGCTATACAACTATGAAATTTAAAGAATCTTCCAAATTTAACATCTCCCTCCTCTTTAATATTATTGTCTCCATATGTTCCGTATATAAAAAATATATCACTAGAATATGGATTAAAATGTATATTAATGATATGATATATGTATTAATCTTTCAAATCATAAGGAGGATCCTCAATGTCATGATATATACAATCATCAACCACTATTGTAATTCACCGACTTCATATAGTTAGAAGTTGTTGTTGTAAATTAGAATCCTAAGATTAAAACTCCACCATGGAACTATATAACTACTAGAAAAAGAATTTATTTCCTGGAATACTACTCATCAAAAACCAATGCACACACTAGATTCCATAGTGTTGTTGAGAATTGAAAATATCTATAACTAATAACTATGATCTCTTGATCATGTCCCAGACTGAAGAAACCACAAATTCAATCTCAATGTTAACTTACTATTAAAAAATAATTTTCCCTAGTCGTTGCTGTTGGTTTTGTACTATAAGAAGCTCCTTGCTCAGTTTGAATAACCTCCATATTCCAGTAGACATAGTAAAACCTGACTCTCAATATTAAATATTTTTTGATATTTACTCTAATAGTGTATTAATATTAACAATAAGGGTTTACCATTTCTTCTTTATGATACTAAAATTTTAAAACATATTTTTATATTCTAAAATATGATACTAATTATTCGTTATATAAAAATTAATTTGAAAATAATTAAGAAAAAAATTTAGATACCAAAGTAAAAAAAAGATAAAATATAATATTATTTTATTTATCCCTAATAAAATTAAAATTTTGAATATATAAAATGAAATGGATAAGAAAAAAAAATTAAATAACACAAAAATTCATTAAAAATTGCCTTTCCATCTTTCAACAAAATAATTTTTGGATTATATGATCATGACTTAGTAAGTGAAGTAAAATCCATTTTATTTTCAAGTGGTATCTTAATAACACCTTCCGAAGGGATGTATATAACTTTAAAATTTTAAAAATCATTCATACATCTAATAAAATATCATATATATAATCATATATGTCATTAGAAGGATGAAATCATTTGAAAATTAAAAATCCATTTGGAACCCTTTTGAAGATGTAATTAACCATTCACTTGAAAATAAATTTGATTTTACTTCAAATTTGGGGTTAGAATCATCACATTCAAACTCTATTTTATTGAAAATTTTCATGGTCATCCTTGTTTGTTTTAAAATATTCATGTGTTAATTAATGTATTTTTCTTGTTCATTTCACTTTAAATGACCAAAAATTTTATAATATCATTATTAAATAAATTGACATGGAGTTTTACCTTATTTTTTTTAACTTTGTTTCAGGATATTCTATGAATATAGTTGATAATGAGGGTTGATGATATAATCAAAATGATACTAAAATTTAAGAACATATTTATATATCCTAAAATATAATACTAATGTTTCGTTGTAAAATTTTTAATCTTCAAAATGGTATTATAGTATTTTATAAATAAAATATTAATTATCTAACGAATATCCCTCAAGAGGGACAAACTAGATGTGCAGTAAGGCCCAATTACAAGCACTAGTTCATAACTAATTATAGCTCACTGTTGTGTTTTTGTGTTTTACCCCTAGGCACATCTCTGCCAAATACACATCCACAGGTAGTATCCAAACATTGATAGACTTCTTAGATAACCACATTATATTTATGATACCAATGATTTAGAATATTTTATTATATCCTACACGATGATAAAAATATTGCGTAGTACAATTTGTTTACATTATTAATGGGTTTTCAATGTTTTGTAAAGAGAATGTGGTTCATCTAATACATATCCATTTACGTTAATTATTCCTTAGTCATAATCATTCCTTAATCACTAAATAATAAATACTTAATTATTCTTTAATCGTTCCTTAATCATTTCTTAATAATTGCTTAATCATTACGTAATCATTATATAATAACTACATAATCACTACGTCATCATTACATAATCATCAATTAATCCCACCTAATTTATTACCTAATAAATTTTTAATCATTATTTAATCATTAGTTAATAGTTACATAATTTTTTCTTAATATATATTTCATCATTCCTTAATCATTATCTAATCATTAGTTAATCACTAGTTAATCATTACTTAGTCATACCTTAATAATTTGTCAATCATTGTATAATCATTAATTAATCATTACTTAATAATTCATTAAACATTACTAAATAAATACATAATAATTATATAATCATTAGTTACTGTTACATAATAATTACTTAATCCTACCTTAATATGTCATTAATCATTAATTTATTATTGGCTAATTATTATTTAATCATACATTAATCATACCTTAACCACACATTAATCATTCCTTATTCATTCCTTAGTAACTAAATAATCATTACCTAATGAGTAATTAATCATTAATTAAATATTGTATAATTATTACATAACCATTCATCAATAATTAGTTAATAATTTGATAATAATTATATATTCATTAACAAATAATTCAATTAAAATTACTTAATACTTCATTATTTTTTCATTAAAATTTATTTAATCATATGATATTCATTAGTTAATTATTATTACCTAGTAACTATTTGTAATCATTATTCAATCCTAATATATTCATTAGATAATCTATATGTAATCATTAATACTAATACATACTATTATTAAACTATATCTAACTAGGTAATCTAATAATTAAATAAATTATTTACAGCTAACTAAAAAATCAATTAAATAATTAAATAACTTTAACATAAATATGAAAAATCAATCTAAATGATGCTTCTAAAAAAATCCAGACTCATTTTAGGACACTAAAACCACCACACATAAATGAGCCTTCTTTTTGAGAAGGTGTGGAAGCTAGAGATAAGATGAATATTTCATGTGAGGAGGGGGACCACTTTTATTAGGACTTAAGAGAAAAATAGATGATGGGGTTCCACCTAAAACCTTTATGTTTGGAGAAATTTAGGACCATATTTCCCCCTTTCATTTAGTTTTAGGTATATAGAGACAACATATAGCCATATTTCCCTTTTCATCTATCTTTATTAATGATAGAAAAAGGTTTAAGGGGTCGTGATTCCTTTCTATAAATCAGAAAGGTGGTAGGTCTCCTGCTGCCTTTTTAGTAATTTTTTCAAAAAAAAATTATCCTATACGTTATTTTTTCCAAAAATTGATAAAAAAAAATCTTATCTGGTTTAATATTTTAGGTCACTCAGTCTATATTTAAAGATGAAGCCATTATTGTGGTGATTTCATGATAACCAAAGAGTCGAATGATCATATTATGGTTGAGTTTTACATTGAAGAAACTGAAGCTAGAAAATCTAGTGATATCGAAAGATTAATTATAATTAAATTATTTATTTCATAATCAAGGCACAAGGTACTATTGATTATACTCTTAGAGATGACTCCAAAATATATTTAAATATGTGATCATTATATTTTCATGCTAGGTTTTTAAATGAAATCCACATTTTAGTAGAGGATATTCAATGATTTGTAACATATTTTAGCTTTTATGGAGGGACATACTTCTCTGGTATATGGTGTCTAATCACCTTTTGGGAAAACTCTAGTCAATTCACTGGTTAATTGTTATCAAGATTCATTTTTTATAAACTATAATATCTAAACCTAACACATAATATGGGGTTTTTTTCTAATTTGTCTATTGGGAATATTTTATTAAAAACTATTATAGAGTACAATGAAAACTAATCTAGTAAATAAAAGAATAATGGATGGATGTTCGAATTATTATTGATAATAAGAAAAATGATATTATGATCCATCTTTCAAATTCAATCAACAATAATACTAGATACATTTTATTAGCCTCCATGAATTATGAAATATATACGGATATCTATGCGGAAGAGTTGGTTCCAAGGAAATATGGGGATTTTTCTATTTAGCATCCCCCATTAGTCTAGAAAAATAAGTTGGGGATATTGGAGGTGAGTTTTTATATTTTTATTCATCAACTATTGCATCATATAAAGATTATATTACTTCTATAGGGAGAGGCATCAATTTTGATATGATCCATTATTATTTAAAGAGTAAAGAGGAGATTCTATTAGAATATTTTTTTCTACTATTGTTTGAATAAAGGGAAATAGTCGTAACCAAATTTAAATAGTTTCACTATATAATTTATGAAAAAATAATTATGCAATTTCAATGTTTATGGATAATTATTTTTTTTTTGTAATTCTTCTTTAGAAAATTTATCAGATATCATACGTTTAACTTTTTAGATTAGGTGTGATGAAGTTTTTAATGAGTTAGTCTATTACTATAAGGTTAATGTTTTTATTCCATTTTAAAGTTATATTTTTATATATTTATTAGTTTTATTATAAAAATTATATAGCTAAAAATTGTGTTTAGAATAAAAATTTATTTGGGGTTAATTAAATACGGTTTAAAAAACATTTTATCATCAAAAGTTTTAAAATCCCAATGGATATTGAGAATAATGATTGATAGATTTATATCATGTTTTAATAATAAAACTTAAAATATTTTATATACCATGAATAAGAAAATTGTATCTCATGTAACGAGAAAAACCAAAAACATTTTGGAGTTCATATAATATGAATTAAACTAAAAAAACCTATATTGATTTTTCACGAAAAATATTATGTAATTATTTTTTAGTTGGGATTTTTTTTAATATGGTGATGTATTTTCTTATTATTTAGTTAGGTTATAATTATCTATGGGTATATTTGAACTATAATTTTCTATATGACCAATTATTGTATGTTTATAATTCTACAAAATAAGTAAATTATCAATCAGTTCATTTTCTATTCCCTCTTCTATGCCTATTCGTTTTAATCAAAAGTGTTTTCCACAAACCACGAATAACCTAAATGTAAGATATTTTATTTTAGAAAACTGTTTATTTTTTTGTTCATATGGTTTGTATTATCAAACAAATTTCATTAATTGTTGATAAATTCCCTTTTGATTTAAAATATTTCATTATTTTAATCTCAAATCAAACTGAATAATTTATGTAAATGACATTTTTTAAACATATTTGATTTTTTGAAAATTTCCTTGATTGAATATTACTAATATATTAACTATTTTACACATGGTGACAATGTTTCCACTCAATTTATTTCTGTTGAAGTTATATGTATCTCTATCGAAATGTTATGGGAGGTGATTTTATTAGTGATTTCAATTTTTATAATATATTTATTATCCTCATTTTCATTTATTGCCCACTAGTGTTTTTAATATTATATTTTCATTTATGATCAATTCACTTGTTAGTTGATATATATGTATTATCTTCTTCATAGGAGGATATGTTATATCTAGGATAACCCTGGTTTTTACGATTAATCCCTTAAAAATTCATATATATTAGCTCTCTTTAGTAAATGAATATGTGTAAGATACATTATTATGAGAGGAGGAATAAATATATATCATCTAATATTCATTTTTTTATTCCTAAAAAGATCCCCAACAACATTATATTCTTTCAATCATTTTTATATCGTCTCTTGTAACATTTTAATAAAAATTTATATATTCCAGTGTGTCATCTAGTGGTTTGACAAGTAGTATAATGAAAATTAGATAATTTGTGAGAAAATTTCCCAATTTGAATATTAGACTGTATCAGATTTTGAAATTGGAAGTCTAATACTTCCAAATTTATACAGTTATTACACATTGAGTTTAGGAGAATTTTTATAAACATATTAATAATTTCAAATTATTATTGTACCTAAAATTTTGGAATTAGATGTCTGATTCTTTTAAAATTTCTCTATATATTACTTGATGTTTTGTGTAATGAATATTTCTAATTTTTAGCTAAATTTGGGTTATTCATTTTCTTGATGTAGTGCGTCAACATTTAAGGGTTTATGATATACAAATCAATAATCATTTCATGGGTCCTAGAAAGTGAATTTCTTGTTAACTTAGATGAAAATATTCCATTAAACAATTAATGATATTATATATTATATAATGTCCTACCTTCATCAATTAAAATTTTACTAGAGTTTTTCTACCTTATTCATTCTTATTTTAGGAGTTTATTTTGGGAGTTTCTGTTTGATACGTGTGTTTTATTTATCGTGGTTCTGGTGAAGAACCTAATCTAATATTTACTCTACTTAAGATTAATGACCTGGATTGTATCATTCAAAATGTATACCCACATGTTTTTGACATTGTTTTTCTATGTTATATTTTTTCAGTTTGTTCTCAGTTATGGTGTACTATGTCTCTATATCATTGGTTTTGGTGATAATTTTAGATGTTCGTGGCTGCTACTTGTGGAGGTCCCTCTTCTCCGAGCTACTATGTTTTCATATATTTTTCAACTATTTTTTCTAGTCACAAAAGGTCACTATCCATGGACCATATTCCAATATTTCTCTCTTTATTTTTATAGTATATAGGTCCAACAATAATTATATAATGTGTTAGGTTATTATTGATTCAATTCATATGTTATGTGAATGTTTTTTGTTAAAGGTTCCCTTGTTTTTCTTTTATTTAGTAAAAAAATATTCACAAGATATAAATTGTTGACCAAGGATTGTGTCTCGTCATTATTTAGAGAATTGAATGAAATAAAATTGCACAATCAAATTTATGGCCACATTTTAGTTGTTTAATATATTTGAATATGATTACCATGACATTATTTATTCATAAAAATAGGTATTTATTATTTTTGTTTATGATATTACATATCTATTTGGTATGATTTAACATATATTAATTTTATAATTATTATATATTAATGATAATAACAAAAAAAATTTATAATCAACTCAATAGATGTAATATAAATTATTACAAGAAAATAATTTAATAATATAACATAATTTACATTTATAAATAATTTAGAAATTTATATTAATTTTTGAGGTTCTCGTTATCAAAAGAATATTTTTTCAGATAAATAAATTACTAATCATTTTGAATAATATATATACATTCATATGGTATAATTTAAATTTTAATAGATCTATTTTATTTATTTCAATAATTATTTGTGACTTAATTTTTACTAAATATTTAGTGGTAGGAGCATATCTATTTGTAAGACACCTTACCAATATAATGTATACCTTTAGTAACAAATATATCACTGTTGGGAAATGTTAAATAATTTTTAGTTCTTATTTGGAGAATGGAATTTTATTTCTTAATATATTTTTATTTGAAAAATTATAGGAGAATTTATATAGGAAAAATATAATTATTTATTTTATAAATAATATTATTTTATTTAAAAAGTTTTTTAAACTCAAAATAATCAACGATGCCTCGTATTTTTTCAATAAACCAGAAGATGAAACTCATTACCACTAAAGTTCTAATGAATAAAAAAATCTATTGCCTTAAATATAAGAGGTGGATCCCATTGGTTCCCTTATTATACCTCTATAGGATGAACATATTGTTGTCATGCAACTTCCTCTTTGTACTATTCTTTTTCTGCTGATGTTGACACTTAAGTATGTTATAGTATCTGTGCTTCCTTGTACCCATGAGTTGAATAATTCCAAACATGATATATGGAGCCACATGTTAAAAATCATGGGTTACTAATAGGATCCCCCAAATACAAATCTAATAAGTCAATATGGGAGATATAGGAGCTCGTGTAAAGTTAAAAACTATGATATTATACCTATATACCACCCCTATAGAGCACTAAGAATATTGGCTGAAGTACATATCTAAGATAAATAAAATTTAATAGATGTTAAAGAAGAGGTATGTGGTGCACAATCCCTTATATTCTATAAATGATCCTCTCCTTACTGTATATTTCATCTCTCTATGGTCATGAGCTGATGCATTAGAATGTGCATGAGAATCTACTGAATTTCAGTGTCCTTATCCTCATCCATGGACTTCTACTATCCTATTCATTGTCCACCTACTAGGTGTTGTTATTATAGTGGAAGTGCATTTCCCAAAGTGGGTGTTTTAGGCATAATGTAATCCTCAGGCACCATAGTTTGAGCATTTAGATTGGAACATAATTATGTATCCTCATTATATACACTCTCAAATATGAAATTGGGATTATCATTGAGAGAAATAATATCAGTATGAACTACATCCCTTATGAAAAATCCCCAAATTAGAATAAGTGAGATGAAAAATATTCTCTATCATGACAAACTATAAATTTTTTAAAATTAAAATTAATAAAAAAATTATAAAAAAATATCTAATAAAATTTAATAAATATGGTAAATAGTGAACAACTATCCCATGATGTATATGGTATATGATAGTGTAACGTTGGTACCAATATACATACTGTATATGATAATATATATGGGGGATTATAATGGGATATTTTTTATGAAAGATATATTACAGGGATTGTATCTCCCATCAATCAATGTAACTATAATGACAGTAATGTTAATTGGTCTCCTTACCACCTATGAGTATAACAGTTTTCAATGAGTCAATATTTTTTGGTGATGAGGAGATATAGTTCCTGCAGCTAGGGGACTGTATATCTCAATTGGGTCGGTTGAACTTAATTATGTGGAAGTGGAAGTGTGGAACCACTAATCCACAATCTCCAACCATAAATGTGAATTATGTTGGGAGAGACTTACAGAAAAATACTATATATAGAGTCCATGAAACCTAATATTTCAACTCAAAAGAGAATTAAAAATAGAATAATAATATAAATATGTTATAAAATTAATAACATAAAATAATAATAAATAAATTAACATTTATTTTGGGAAATTTAATATTTATTACAATAAAAAAATTCATGTTACGCACATTATAAAAAATTCATGATTTGATCCTTATTCACATAACCCAATTTCAGTTTGAGATATAATGTATATCCATTCTCAAAGGAGAATCAAATAAGATTTCCATGTGTTTCAAGACCACTAAAAAAAGGATGTAGAATAATTAGAATCATTTCATGTTTCTGTTAGTGGTGGTGATATCCTCCCTATAGGAATAGGTCAAATATTTCACTAAATGCTAACAAAAAGGGTTTTGAAGTAAAAATCCCATTTTTGATGATCTATTGATCATATTTTTATGCATTATAAAACATTCATATAGGATATATAAGAGATATATAGTGTAAAATATCACTTAATAAGATTCTATTTATTTAGTTATAGATCATAAATTTACTTATAGGTCCAAATATATTGATAATCAATGTTCGAAATAAAATTAAGTCCCATTTGGCCAGTTCCATTCTCCTAGGTCTCCTCTGGTCACTAAGACTACCTCACCCATGCCTTTCTTACAATCCTAGGTATCCTTATTGAGGTAAACTATGAAAAATACACCTCACATAATGATCATACTCATCTAGGTCCATTCCAAATTATATAAATAGATCCCCTCTTCTTCAAATTTTTATAGTTAAACTTATGCAGATTGATGACCAAGAGGGGTAGAAGATTCCATCAACCTCTATATTCTGAATACCTCACTAGGGTGATCTTCGACTAGGGAAAGAGTCTACCTTGGAGTGATACCACCAAGGGGATCTTCCACCTAGTTGACCAGTATGATATAGCCATCATTTGGGATATACTTCACTAATGTTCTCCGATAATGGTGATGGAATCAAATTTCTCCAATTGGAAACTATGAAGAATTATTATGATAACCAATTAATTAAAACCTCACTAATTATAAAAAATATTACTATAACTCAATTTGGAATTTTCAAATTCAACTAGGACTTATTAATTGGATCAAATCTTCACCACATTCACTCACAGTTGAGATATTTCTCTCAATACCAAATGTTTAAATCACCCCTCCTAATTCATAAGTGAACCATACAATGGAATCCTCAGCAATATAATCCCCTAGATCTCCATACCTCCACATGGGTTACTAAATAGAGTAATATAGTTCATGGGTTCAACTATATGTAATCACTATAGATTTACCTTATGATTATATACTATTCTTGGTTCCCACATACAAGAATATTTCTAGGTGTAAGTCCAAGACATGAATTTATATACCTTAGGGTGTGAGTCTATTCTCAGTTTGATAATATCTCCTTATTTTGGGATTGCTCCTTGTGATTTCCTAATCAAATTTACATATTTTGAGAACCATCATCCTAGAATCCCTCATATTCCCTTTGGCAGATGA
Source organism: Viscum album (assembly GCA_963277665.1). Lineage (NCBI taxonomy): Eukaryota > Viridiplantae > Streptophyta > Magnoliopsida > Santalales > Viscaceae > Viscum > Viscum album. The sequence continues at coordinate 784,383,789 of OY728128.1, read as the reverse complement.
ATCCATTTTGATTCATCATTCACCGAGATTCTAAACAACGATGATCCTCATGTATCGATATTTATCATAAATACTCCTAGGTATAAGTCCTTAACATTTTATAAAACACATATATTCAATATAATCCTCTTAATTATCATATATGTTATTAATACTTAGCATAATAATAAATAATATTTTTAGTGTAAATACCAAATATGTTTGGAATCTTAGGGTAGAGCAGGTTTGATCCCCATGTTATGTCTTATTGTCCCACTTTTATAGAACATGAATCTTCATAGTTTAACTTTAGTATGTATGAACGTTTAAAATATAATTATATGACATCATGAAATGTTTCTAATGTTATGATGTATCTTATTTCATACATTAGGAATGAATCATAGGGTTATATAAATATCTGATGATCATGTCATAAACTTGATGGAAATTACACCATGGTGGGCCTCCATTTTATTTTTTTTCACTGAACAAATTTTATTCTTCTCAAAGTGACATATTTTCCCATGAGATATTCCCTCAAAGGACCATATCCACAGATAAGTATCATAAGGAATCCTCAATTCACAATTCCCTTGCGACACTCCTTTTTTGTCACTATTTTGACATAGACATCTTCAACTACCAAACAACATAGTCTCTACTTCTTATTCATAGATTTATATTTAGGATGATTCATAGGGGTTCAAACCCAATTTAATTTTTCTCTTCTGGATTTAAAAAATCTACATTAGATATGATTCATGTGTATGCTAGATAAGAAGGATACATGTACAAGGATCAATACCAACCCCAAAACATCAACGACCTCCCTAGTTAGATATAAACTCCAAAGATCTCGTCTAGTCCAGTTAAAAACAAACCACCTCCCTCAATTATGATTAACTATAGATAGATGAAGTAGATGGTTTTAAATTAACGTATCATGAACTAATAAAGAAATATAGAAAACCTATAACATAAAGGATATGTTGGAGGCCTACCTATTTTTAATTACAAACTCCACAATATTTTACCACCTCCATGTATAGAGATAAACTCTATAGATACCAACTAGATTTTTTTAAACCAAACCACATAACACAATAATGATAAAATCCAAAAATACTGACTCAATTTATTACTAATAAATAATATAGAAATAATAAAGGAAATAATGAAAAACTATAATAAACATAGGTGTTCACATATACACATTATTTAAAATAGATCATTGGGATATGGATAACCTGTCCCTTACAGGTATTTAAGAAGGAGTCATGTACACGTATAAAATTTATAAGAGAGTATTTAAGTAGGATATATTATCCTTAAATTTGTGTAGTCCACCTGACCTCCCATCTTCTACACCAAAATATTCTATAAGAGGTCATTTGTAACATCCTAGTGATCATATTGCATTATAAATAAGGTCCATAGTGAATCAAAATGAGTGTCGATGCAAGTTTAATCAGATAAAATAATAGTGAAATTAATGTGAATCACTCAACTATGAAATTTATTGACTGACCATATACTCTTATTTGCGATGTTTCATTCAAGGGAACCTTGTTTGTTTTTTACTTTTAATATATGATGGACTCCATGAAACATAAATTATGTTAAGAAATTCAATAATGAACTATTGGTTATATGTAAGTGATGGTAGTACAAGAAGGGCACCAAATGCCTCTATGAAACACCATAATATTTTCTAAACATGCACCTCAACAACCATGGATACTATGGACTCATGGATTGAAATAACTTTTCATCAACACATAATTCTAAAAACATATGGTTTATTTTATAATTTGATAGTATCATTAAAATATATCTATCATAACACTAGAGTGAGCTTCAAAATGTTTTGATAGAATGAATCCCAACACTCTATTATATAAATAATGGGTGATGAGGATTTATGTAATTCCCTCGTCAACATATAATTATTTTGAGACCCTATCCATATTGAAAAAAACTCATATGTTCTATATCATAGGGAGGTGGAGGAGGAAGTTTGAAATATCAAGGAAAGAACTTAGGAGCTATATATATTTTTCCGTATCCACTGTGGACATTATTAGAAGTATGTGGTCCAAATTATTTAGGAATATTTAGAGGAAACAGTCCATTTCTGAACATATATACATGAGAATTTAAAAAGAGCTCCTATGGGTGGTAGAAAAAGACTACAAATTAGGTGTGGGACCATGTATCAACCACTTACTACACACTAGATGCCCTTCTACATATCACGATAGTAGTATATGGATGATTCTAGATCACCAATTTCCTAGATATTCAATTAATATATTACCTATACACAATTATAGAAGAATCCCAAGAATATATCCAACCCATAAGGCTAGTATAATTTGATTATCTTTTTATCAGTCATCATATCTACTATTATCCATTGAGAAGGAACATACACAGATCAATTAAACTCATCAATGTTGGAATAAATGCAAATAAAATCCATAACACTTAATAAGAATGTGAAAAAGAAGTTTAATATATAATGACCCCACATGTAATGTTATAATATATGAAAAGGGGAAGTATCTATCTACATTCACTACCTACCCATCTCCTGACCATGGTGAATTCATCTCATCAGAAGAGAATATATCTCATCTCTAAGTTAGAATAGTATAACATTAATAGATTAATAATGAGTTACTCATGGGAAGATAATCCTTCATATATAGTAATCATTTTGATGCTTCCATACCTCCTTCCCCATAACCACTTTAAAATTAGAATGATTCTTGACCTAAAATAAAAGAATTGAGACACCATATAGAATTTATATCACATCAAATGGAACATTTTAATATACTGAAAATTGATTAACAAGTGTTTAAACCACTAGAGAGACATAAAATAATAGTTCATGAAACTCATTTAAGGTTAAAATAGACTATGAGACACTTAAAATTACTATATTACCTCATATAATGGACATATTCTCTTGAAGATTGCTTTGAACTGGAAAAAATAGAGAGGAATCCATATCCTGAGTGGGTGGATTCTAATGATCAACCTACCAGAATTGAAAGCTGTATTTATTAACATTTAATTGAATCAGAGATCTAGAGAAGTACCTCATATATTTTTAATCTGATTTCTGCACAATTCTTAGAACCTAGAGAAATATGAGTTTATCAAGATCATATAGTCTATATATAAATTGGAATGCCACAACCTTTTCTGTTACTATAACCTTACTTATAGGTCCATTTCAGGATTTGAATATATTTTTTAGAAATTCCTCATCCACATTATATTTATGATGAAGGAAACAACTTTCCATGACCTCTCCAATGATATGAATAAAAAGAATTTTATTTTCATGGACTTCATTGCAAGATTGAATGATTTAGTGTTTTATATGGAAAAAAATCCCTATAAACACTTACTGATTATTGTTAGGAAATTAAAATAGGATGAGTCCAAATAAAATCATTTTCCATTGAAGTAATTTGGAGGTTTACGAGAGTGTACAATTTTAAAAATGTGTATATAATATGATATTAAAAAAACTAGGGAAATAGATTATCAAGAAACAAAAGTAATGATATTGAATGTAGAAAGTTTTGATGTAGCTACTATAACCATCATGTGGAAAAGAATTAGGTGACATGAACTTGATTTTTGGAGGAATACAATTTATTCCATCAATAATGAGCTGATTCTAGTGTTCCTTCCATTTTAGTAGGAATAATAATCAATCACGATTATAGAAATATAGAAGACATATAATGTAGGGTAGTATGATTATCCAAATTAATTCCCCTATTATTGTATGTTAGGACATATGATCCAGGAATAAATCATCATCAAATATAGAGAATAAAAGGTAATATATAAGGGTTAATGGAATCAGAAAATACCATTGAACATGTTTCCTAGATTTCATCCATTCTCCTTATTGAAGAAGATGAATGATAATAGGAAACATCCCACCAAATGATCCAATGGGATCTGTCCCACCAAATAGTCCAACATGAACCATCCCACTAAATGGTACAATGGGTACTTACCACCTAAATGAGTGAATGGGTGATGAATAATCCAATGGGACACTTCAATGACAAAGAACAATTGTTTTCTTACATTATAGTCAAAATTTTATCTTCTAGATCAGAGGAAATTAAACCTAGTTTTAATGAGTACCGACTTGACAGGTATGTGTGTACATATATATATTTGGTTGGTGTGCACTCAGTTCTCCCACTCTATACTTCTAGTAATGGAAAACAGTGTACCATCCTAATAATTTAGTGTAAATATTTTCCTTAAAATATGAATTTTTTGGAATATTTATACGCACGCTGTTAAATGAAGGCCACGATAAATTATTAAATTAAATTAATCATTTTTAATATTTCATTAGGAAAAAATATAAGAATTATATTTATGAAATGAAATATTAAAATTAATCAAAATATAAATTTTCTATGAAATAATAGTAAAAACACTTAAAGTTAAAAATTACATTTTTAAATAAAATAAAATTACCTCAATATGTTTATATTCATATTGAAGGATAAATATATAATTTTTAAAAATATAATTCAATTAAATTAATGTTATATTTGAACATATTAGTCTATAATATATTAAAATGGTTTTTTGGAATGTTTCTAAAACATTTAATTTTTTTGGATGTTGAAAAATAACAATCCTACCTAATTTTATTACTAATTTTGATTTTAGCATAGTATAAAAGAATTATGTATATAAAAAAACTATCTATAATTTTATCTATATTAAATCTATATTATTAATATATAGTGATTTTAAACCCATTATTAACATTTTTGAACATTACTGGTGCTTTAATAGAAAAAATTAGTTTAGATATATTATATATCATAATTTAAGAGTAACTTTTCACAAATTTTGGAATTGAATTTCATTAAGTTGAAGATAAATTTTGATTTATCACATTTAATTTATTTTTTAAGGTTTATCCTATATTTTTAGTAATAGATTAATTTTAATAATTAATATTGAATTAATACTAATTAATATTTAATTGTGTTTTCTAATTTTGTAGGAATTATATTACATTTCAATGATTTATAGAACATCTAGAAATACATATTTTTTGTTTTAATTTTTTACATACATGTCCTACCAATATTACTTCACCTAACTTATGTAACATTCAATCCATTCCATTCATTCACCTCACATTACATTCTTTCCCCGAGAGAACCCCTCTTCATCACTTATAAAAGAGACCATTTACACCCTCCTTTACATGACTATAAATGAAAATTATATTTTTAAACTGTAATAATTTGGTCACCCTATAACCCACTCCCAAAAACTATATCATTTGGACAATCTTGATTATCCTAATTAATTCATTTCCATGGATAATTCCTAGAATAATCCATAGTCTCGATGTGAGTATTACTCCCCCCATATTATTACAATGTAATTTTACTCTTCCAAATCATCTATAATATTAATAATATAACGAATTAATTATAATATATATTCAAAAATATCACTATATTAATGTAAAATAAATTATTAATTCTTTATATAGAATCCACAATGGAAAATGAACACATACATCTTCTGATTGTACGGACTAATGCCTTTATGACATGATGAATTTTTTTATCATTTCTTCTTAGGGATGGTATCAATGATATCCTTGAATAATTTTTTTAAATTATATAATTATTAAATGATATATTTTTTCATTTACTTTATTAGATACATTTATTAATGAATGTGATCGACAATCATGTGTAAGTACATACTACTGCATCTATAAATGAGGAATATAATTTCATTTAACTAACTTACATGAATATACAGAAAAGTTTTATTAATTAAATTATATCTTGTTTATAACATTATTATAATTCTGAAATGATTAATTTCAATATATCATCACCCAGTCCATTCATTGAGAAATTGGTTTATTAATCGTGTGTATGTGAAGCCTACCACCTTCATGAACAATCAATTTCATTTATCAAAACAACCCAAAATTAATGGTCTAATATTGGATTTTATTTATACAAATGATATATATAAAATATAGGATTATATAATATTATATTCAAATATAAATTTATTACTCATTTAGTCTTTATGACACACTATTGTTTTAGTTGGGTTACCACCTTCTTGAGTGATGTTGTAATATTTATATTGTGAATGATTGAGGAAATTTATATATAGTTAATGAAAAGTAATAATATGGTATTAATGATATTATAATGTTTATACAGGTAAAATGTAAAAATTATAAATTTTTAATAATATATCATCACCATTGATTAAAAACTAACAAAAAAAATGTCTCTAGTTTCATCATCCTGCGTAATGATTAAAACTATCAGGGGACTAAAGTGGAATAATAATAATAATAATCATGGTATATTTATATATGAAACATAGTTAATATAGGAATAATTAAAATTTTTTGAATGTTAGTGGATCAACATTATCATAACAAAGTATGTGCAAGATAATTAAATGTGTTGACACCTATTGATAAAAATAAGCTATAATGAACCAATATGTTAATACTAATTAATCATAAATTAATCATTTAAAATTGTTATAATGAGAAATGAGGATTTTAAATATATATTTTACTATATCTATCATTGTTTAACATGATTTTAGAGTGAGATGAATAGTATAGGGATGTATGGTTAGGTGTTTTTTGCATTGAACTCCCTTTACTGTGAAATGTTTTCATGTATATAATAATTTACTTCTATTGGGTGTATATTCTTCCCAATTGTTATTTTAAAATTATTTATCCCTTATTTATGGTATTTTAATTTCTTTGTCATAGTAAAAGTACCTCAAGGTTTTGGGTAAAAGGAATATTCATGTCTCACCTCATGTTTTTCAATGATTTGTGAATTTTATTCTTGAAATATATCTTAAAAATATCTTTTATAAATCAATTTCCTATTAATATGATTTATATATGTTTTAATTGAGTATATTAATTCCATTAATTGGAATTATTCACTTTTGGGGATCATGTTTTCTTTAAAATTTTGTCACTGAAATGAACGATTCCCAAGATAAGCATGCGACTCTTTTTCTACCATATCCATGTTTCACATATGAAAATATTTTTTATAATGTTGGAATTAGAATTGAAAATTCATTTAAAATAATATAAATTATTTTTTTATCATCATTTATACAATGATTGTTTCAATAAAAATTTATATGGACATTAAACATTCTCTGCATGGTTAGTTATCAAAAAATATTTCCTTTAAAGTAATTCTTTTAAATATTACAATATGCCTAATTTAAAAATTAATATAAGGTTATTCATAAATATATTGAATATAATTAAAATTTATTAAAATGAAAATATTTTTCTAATCTTTCAATGGTTAACATTCAATGTATGAAATCCATATTAAACATTTTTGTAAGAATATATGTTTCTACTACCATTGCCTTTTTCTATGTTACTTCCACTATACAACATAATGTTTTTAGAAGAAAGAATATTTTTAGTATCATGGTTCTTTGAATCGTCCTTTTTAATTAATTTTAAAGGACATGGGAAATTATTATTTTTGAAATACTTTTTTTTAAAATTCCATGAGTGTTCTTCAATGGGGTATTCTTGATCAAGTGTATTCTTTAAATGATATTATTCACATTATTTATCCAACAGGACAATGAATGTATCATTAACATATTTGGAAGAGCCATACAAACATTTTTCATTCCTAATCATCCACATTCATTGGAGTGTTTTTCATATAATTCCTTTACTCATCATATTTCTTATATTACATGACTTGATTGATGGGTATTTATATAGATTTTGAATACATCTATTTATTGGGGTAATTATTGTGTAAATATTATATCAGTTTATTACAAAGTGCGTACACCATATATATAGTCATCTATATTGAGAGGTGTTTACCTAGATTTATGATTTAAGTCATTATATACCCATTTATTTTCAATGTGATTATATTCATATGTATATTGGTATAATCATGAATTCCTCTTTGGGGATCCACTAGTAAAGGATATATCACCCATTTTATTTCCATGATGGTTTAATGAAATTTTAATTGAAACCTTGTGGAACAAATATATGTGATTTTCATTATGATAAGGATGTTCCTAAAATTAAATATCCCTCTAGATCATGGAGAAATGTTTCAATCTCATAGAACATCATGGAGAGAGGGTAGTGAATATAACCAAATATGGTGCATGGTAACATTGAGTGTGCCACTATGTTATGTAAAGAGGGAATAAAGACATCATTTATGATTTCATGTTTATATAATTATCACATTTCACTGATTCCATAGTTTCATGTGATTAACACTATTTAGTAAATGTGAATTTGATACCAACTTTCTATTAGATGATTATATTCTTATAATTATCCTTAATTTGATATCATGTTATTCCTGACATCTCTCAAGTTTTGTTTTATTTTTATGTTTACCCTTACTATGCATTTCATCTCAACAATTATAATGTTTTACATTCCCAATTTCATGAATGATAGAAGTATTTATTCAAATATTAGAATTGAATCTTATATTGGGAATTTATGGGAAACATTGAAGACTCATTAGGGATTAGTTATCTTGTTATAGACTGATAAAAGTGAAAATTTGATGTAAACAAATTGAGTTTTAATATTTATCTCATTTTTATATCCCTATAAAATACTAAACATAAAGATTTATGGATTTTAAATATGTGAAGTATATTTTAATCACCGACCTTTCTCAAATAAATTGTTAGATGTTATGTGTTTTTTGCACCGGATCCAGGAGAGTGAGATTGTGGGTGCTACAATTGGTACCAAATTAGTGTTTTAAACACTTTAATGCATATGATATTATTGATTGTAGATGATTTAATATTTTGGAATGGAATATAGGGTTAATGAGTTAATTATGGTCTCAAAGTAGATAAATGTTACAGTTTTACATGTTTAATATCATATGTTTTTAAGGATTATTATAAGTGAATATTATTGAAAACCCTATATATTAGACTAACTATAGGATATCCTCATAAAGATTTGTTAAATTTTAGATTTTGTGTCATTCCAAGTAATTAACTATCTATTTTGATACTGGAAGGTGGACATGGTTTTGGAAAGGATGTATCTAGTGTTATAAACCCTAAAGATAACTTGTTGGGTATATCTCAATCATTAATATAGAGAAAAATGAATGGGACATAATTGTGTACCTAGATAGACACTATTAAGGTATATTCTTAGGTTAACTCACATGTTCTATAAAAAACATTTTGAAGGATTTGAAAATATTCAATATTTGAAGTTAACTGTATTAGAGAACCTAATAGAAAATTGATCATAGATATGCTACATCAAATCTAAAGATATATATGTTAGTGATTTCACAATTTTTAGGAATTATTTATTCTTATATAACAGGTTTCCATTTGTAAATTAATTAATTTAATTTTTCACATCACTATTTTTTAAAGTTTAATGTTTGGATAATAAAGGAAAAAAGATTACAATTGTTGATATGAATAATGCATTGTTTTTTCAGACATATAATCTATTGTTGTGAGAAAAAAGAATTTAAATCATGTTATTATTCCAAATTAATTATAAAAAAATTATTATTAACTAAGTGTAAATAGTTGTATTTCCAATAACACTTATGAAGAGAAGGATGAAGTCTCGTGAATATTCTTGTAAAAAAGGTGATGAAGAAAAAAATATAAAGCTTCATTCATTTTTATTTTTTTGGATAAATTACATTTTGGGTATGCCACAATTGAAATATAAAATGAATTATTTTGTCAAAAGGAGGATATAATAAAACTAGTTTCATAGATTAAATGAAGCTATTAATTAATTCGATAGAAAAAAATATTTGTATTATAGTTTTAATTAATAATTTTGTGTATAAATATCAGATGAAATTTTACCTTTTATAATATCTATCATTTGAGAATCCATTAATTATTTTTTAGTTGGAAAATTTTGAAGATAAAATTTATTTAAGGAGGAGTGAATGTAACATCCTGAGATTTATATATATGTATTTTCAATTAAATAACACAGAGTTCAAGTTATTTCATCATACACACACTAAAATAAATGGAGTAATACATTATTAAATTAAAATAATCATTATGAAAAAAATATAAGAGAGATATATATAAATTAAAATATTTAAATTCTTTTAATTATAAAATTTCTATGGAATAATATTAGAAACATTTATTGATTATGAAATTAATTTAATTTTTTTTAAATTTACATGTTTTTCTATTAAAAGTTAAATATATAATATATATATAAATATAAATATGTAAAAAACATTATTTTTTTATTAATTATATGAATATCATCTTAGCATGATTTTTTTGGAATTTTTTGCAAATAATAATAATTTAGGTGATGAATTTAATGGAAAGATCATTGAAAATTTTATCAGTAAATACAATATTGTCATGACATAAAAATGAATTAAATATTTATTAAATTCATTTTTTTAATATTATATATATATTTAATATATTTATTGTACCATTATTACAATCCCATGATTAACATTTCTAATCAAAAGTGGTATTTTATTAACAAATATGTCTTCATTATATTATATGTTTTAATTTAAAATAAATATATGAATTTTTTAGAAATTGAATTAGATTAAATTTTTGAAAAATCACGATTCACCATGTGTGGTTTTTGTTGGAAGGTCCCTCTTATATTTTTAGAAATAAATTATTTACCATGATTAATATTTAATCTAGACTAATTAGTGTTTAAAAGTGTAATCTAGTGTGGAATGGATTTCACAATGGTTAAATGAATGATAAACCTTGTAGAATTATTTATTTAGGCTTTAAATTCCATCCTACATATATTAAAAACATTCCATTACTTATGTAAACTAACTGTAATGATATTTCATTCTTACCCCTCGCTTAACAATATTTTCCATTAGAATGTACCGCTTCTTCAATTATAATAGAGACCACTTAAACCCATCATCTACAAAAAATAAATTCAAATTAAAATGTAAATATCTACCCAATTTTTAATCATAGAACCATTAACCCCTAAATTGTATTTTCAACACCTAATTAGTGTAATCCCATTATTTCTAATGATAATTCAAAGGGAAATAAAGCTTCTCGAAGTGATTCTTACTCCCATATTATTATTTCTGTTTAATTTTATATTACTAATATTCTATAAGATATTAAATATAATTATTTTTGTAACATATATATACTTAAATGTTGTTATATTAATTCAACGTCAATAATTCATTCATTTTGAAGTATTCGTTAAGAAAAACTAACACATTGATTGTGTATATGTGGAGACCATCCTTAACAACATGATAGAGTTCGTTTTTTATTTTATCATCATTGGGATATGATAAAGGATTGGTCTTAGAATAATTATGTTTTTATTTCTATTATAATTATCTTAAATGATAAACTTTACAATTAACTTTATTCAATCCATTCAATAAGGAATGTGATTTTTAATCACATTTATGTGCCAACTGCGTCCTAGTTGAATGCTGTTCTTTATTTCAGTTAACCGCCTAAAATAGATGGATAGAAAAGAATAATAAATGAAATAATATAAATTTTTTTAAAAAAATATCTTAATTATATAATGATTAATTTATGTATATCTGAAAATTTTTGATTCAATGAGAAATGGGTTTGTTAATCATGTGTTCATGCAGATTATAATCTCCAAAAAAACTATTTTTCATAACCAAACAGAATTAAGGGTTATAAAAATGATTTTTAAGGATATTGATCAAATGTATTAAATGGATAATATACATTATGTTACATCTTAACATGATGTAATAACACATTATTTCCCTTTCTATCACTACAACATGATATTTTTGTTGGTTTTCCACATACATGAGAAGTGTTGTAATTATTATATAGTAAATGATTGAAGAATTTCATTCAATATTAATTAAATTTAAATATAATGTAATATATGTGTTTTATGGTTATATATTCATAATATTAATAATCGAATAGTATAATAATATATGATCTACACATATTAATATTTTTTGAAACCAGTTCATCTCTTGTTTCATTTTATTGAGTATAAATTAAAAATATAATGAGATGAATGTGGAAATTTATAAATAATAATGATATATGTATTATATAAACATATTTAATTTAGGAATTATTAACTCGGTATCAAATATTTACGATCAACAATATCACTAGAATCTTGGGCAATAAAATTAAAATTACTATGACCAGATGTTACAAATATTCTATAATAAACTATTATATTAGTAGTAAATAAATGAAAATTATTTATATAAATGGGCCTATATTTGAATAATGTTATGAGATATATTATTATGATATTTGATTCTATTTTATGGGTTGATAAATTTTGTTTCCCCGAACCAAATGACCACTAAACCTGTTGTTGGACCAATCACCAAAGTCCTAAACTACATCTCCTTGTACTCCATAGGTTTTTGAATAGTGGAAAAGGTGTAAAGGTAGTTTATTTGGGAGAATATAACTTTGTATTTAGAGTATTAAAACGGTAAAAGAGATAATTAAACTCACATATCAGCAGAAGTAGTAATATAACAATTTAGCAGAGTTCATCCAACACCAGCTTATACAAAGCATGGTTGATAGATGATGATACGTAATGTAAAACAAAAAATAGACAACATTATTTAAAATTTAGTTAAATATCAGACAAAGTTAAATGAAAAAATTAAAAAACACCATGGATACCTCCATGAGAATCCAAAGATTGATCTTTGACCTATGAACTAAATTCATCATATACAAGGAAATCAACACAAACAATGATCCATAACCCTCCAAACAAGAAGGTCTACTTGGGCACCAATGGTACCTTAGTAGGGTGTGAGATAACATATCAGTTGTCTATCACCCATGGTGTCTAGATGAATCCAATTTGAGAAATATATAATTAAAGATGCATGTAGTTAACATGCTACATAGTAAAAGAAAGTAAATATTCCAGTGGCCTGTAAACTGTTAAAACAATGACATTGAGCTAGCCTCTCAAGGATCCCTTCACAAGATAGTCAATTTCCTATAACATGGAAGTCACAAATAAAAAAAGTAACATGACCTTGTTTTTCATTTAATCATTTCACAATATCATGGACGTTCTATATATCCTAGGTACCAGATGAAACACGACCGTTCCTTAAAACCAGAAGAGTTAAAACATCCATGGAAAAGACATATAAACCTATGTACCATATTCCACCTGGTTGTGTCATATTAAAAAGTATCAGAAAATAGTTGTATGGATCCAAGGTTTCAAAGACCAGGGCATCCTCATCGAGTTCCATGAGCATCACGATGGAAAAATGGTAAAGGAACTGGTTAGTGTATTCAGAGCATGTCATACTAGAAACGTCCTATGAAAGTCCTAGAGAGCCATATCCTAGGGGTAGTAAGGCCCGAGGCATCCCAAAAATTCAATATACAATGAGAATACTCAACCCAAGGTGTTTAGTAGTACGTTCAAGATTAATAGAGAAAAATCCTTTGAATCTATACAATCATTCATCCATTTCATATCATTTATCATTCAAAACCACATGAGTCTACACACTCATATATTACCCTTTAAAATCAATTCATACAATGGTTATTCACAATAAGTAATGATAATAGATAAAAATTATATCTAATGAGTATACCTACTCATGTGTCCCAATTCACAATCAAAGAAAACAATAAGTATACCCATTGTTTTTTCAATTCACATTAAAATTATACATATAACATGAGTTTACCCACTCACATTTACATTATTGTTTAACTAAGCCTTTACAAAATTTAACCAACTATACGAGTATTCCCACTTATTCAACCATTTACCATTTTATCAATTCAACCACTTTATGGATGGAATGCAATCAACACATTGGGTAAGGAGGCATGACCTATCCTAATAAGATAATAGTGTTCTACATTAACTATTTAGTCTAAATTATCAACATGATATGGAGGAAAACAATCTATTTTATAAGTAAAACAAATCCCTTTAATTACAAATAAGATTTTTATATATTGGAAAACATAGGAATATACCATTTCAGTGGTCCAAGAAAGTTAAATTCAAATAAACATGGACATGAAGGCACTTAAGAGGTGTAATGGTTGCATGAAAATTTATAATAGAAAAACCTATTTCCCTTAATTCCATTATATTACATATCCTGAAAGTTAATTACATCACATTGTGTCATCAAATCAAACCTATTCTAAAAAAACATTAATCCAAGCATGCATTAAACATCTAATCAATACTTTTTTGACTTAGATGATAGCGCACCTCCATTGGTGGGGTTTTATTATAAAACATCTAATTTTTTCTCAAAAAAATCAGTTAACAAATTTACGAATTTTATACAATAATTGAATTCCTATTTATATAAGAAGAATTATATAGGAAGATAATTTATGGTTAAATTAATGGGTAAGGATATGGATCCTTCCTCAAGAAGTAGGCCAAACGAAACTACTTTAAAATTTGGCACCTTTGATGAATATCACCCCACACATTCATGCACATACACTACTATATATATTTATATACCCATTAATCTTATTTACACATTATCATATTCTAAATGTAATGTTCACAAATATATTTCAATATACATACACATATCTATGTAGGCATGTGTATGCCTTTGAGATGATACCTAATGATGTAATTAATACATAAGGGAACAAAAATAATTAAAGAACCCAAATTAAAAAGATGAAAACAAAATATGGGTGAAAATCCTAACCACAAATGGTGGTTCCATACTAAATCGAACCAATACACATCAACTTCAGTGGACGATATCAAAAATCACATGAAGGGGCTCAAGAGAGCCACCACATTCCTTAGAATTGGAATAAAAAATTTCATATGCCCAACCCTAGGGTTTTATACAAATGATATAGGGTGATGAAGAGAATAAAATTGTCCCATGAATGAATGAGAATGGGTATATAATCCTTAAATAGAGACATCAACCAAGATTCCAAGAAAAAAAGGATGAAATTGATGAACCAGAGAGGTGCCAAGGGGGTACGTCACACGACCGAGGGGAACCCTCTGGGAGTGTGTCACAAATTGGAGAGATAGGGGATGGGATAAATACATATTTAATTTATTTTATTTTAATATTAATTAAATTTGATCAACATGTAAAATCAATCATCGCACACAATTTGGGACGTAGGGTTTAGAAAACTATGCTCTAACAGTGCACCCTCTATTGGGATCATAGTCACCATGCACGACCTATCCTGTACGATTTAGAACCAGTGAGCCAATCATGTGGTGAATTGTTTTTTGGAACTAGGGATGTTATTTTCTGGAAATAGAGTATGATTTTATGTTTTTTTCAATCTTCAGAAAGGAGACCCGAGTGTTTTCAAGGAAAGGGATCTTGTAGTTCAAGAAGATAATGGGTGACATGAACGATTCATGCTTATTGATGGTGTTCTCCATGATTACGACATGCTTCAACATCAAATATGGTGTTCTCTGTGATAATTGCAATTGGAACATTGTGGTCGGTGGAAAAAATATCTTTAATAACTATGGGTTCTTTGACGGGATTTGATAGAAATATCCACAATTATGTAATGCTTTAGGAATAGAGAAATTCCATGGAGCTTTAAGAAAGGTAGTTTTGACCAATTTGTTTTCGGTGAACAGTGATTTCAAGGGCATCAATTCAAGAAATTGATGCTAACAGTGTCTCGTTCTATATAGAGACAATGAATTTAATACCAATATTTTTAATAGACCTTATAGTCGATAAAATGAGTAATAATTATCTCTCAATAGTAAGCTAGTTGGCATCAATATAAGTGTTCTAAGGGATTATGTGAGCTATCCCCGAATTATTGTAACACAATGTGCCTAGCAATGAGTAACTTTGTCTAAACTCTTGTATTCCATAAATAGTGTTGATTTGTAGATTTTGGTAAGACTTAAACACTATTGGAATACTCTCTTTGGACTAGATCTTAGTGGTGAAACAAGTAAAACCACCGTATTGTCTTTCTACATGTGAATGATTGATTACATTTTGAATCCATATTAAATGTTTAAAGAGTTCCTACAAATGTGGGAACTAGATCCGAAAAATTAAAAGAAAATTTTTCCACCCTGAATCACCACTCCCCTCTCAGGGTGTTCCCATGTCTGATATAGTGTTTAGGTACTTCAGAAAAGCACTAATTGTATGGTCAAGACAAATGGATTGGAAAACCATTCCCATCACATGTGATAGTTTTTTTTGAACCGCATAAGGACATAAAATTTATTACTATTGGACACACATTTTTTGACAAACCTCACACCCTATAAAGGCCATTTAATATTTTATTTTCTAGGTCGGGGTCTTTTTAAACTCCTTCAGACACCTTAGAAACAACCAATGGATTCTTCTAAATCCAAAAAAAATCACATTGGAGCACTACAGGTCTCAAAAATACATTACAAGACAATAATTTAAAAATGAACCATTTGGTAAATACAAAATGTCAAATTTCCGTTGAAGTCTACCCAGTCAAAAAACATTGTATTCTAAAATCTCCCCACCATAGAACTTCCCATAGCCAAAAAGCCTTAGGAAAATGACATACACATCACCAGATCATCAAGTGCTGTGATGTCTCATTTGAATGATAACATTAATTTTCTAAACCCCCAACACACATTAATTTTTTTTACAAGACTAAGGAATTTAATCTATAAAAAATCGATCAAAAGATCATTTTACAACTCAAACACTGATGTTGTGCTTAATTGATCTCACTGAAGTAGAGACACGGTATCATCATTGTATCATTAAACAATAGCCCATTGGTGACCTCCAATATGTGTCTTAAATTTTCATGACCAATTACAAACCACTACTCCCCCACTATTGGAATTTCTTAAGATCGAATGTCCTAATAATTTTATCGATGCCTCTCACATGATTTATTTAACTGGGTGAAACTGATTACAAATGAGGTTGTATGAATTACCTAAATGAAAGGGAATTATTTAATCTCAATTGACCAAAGAGAACATGATGAGATTATTTCATAGAAAGGAAACATTGACCATATATCACCCTCACCTTAAATTGGAGACATTATTTTAATGTGGTTCCATCATAAACCGTATGCATTGAATAAGAATGATAACACATTGTGTCACTCCAATCTATTTATCTCACGGCTGTCCTTTTTAAATGAATGGTGTATTTTGATCTAAATCCGAATTCCTTCCCCTAGGTATATGAAAATTAACAAAAAATACTACACCAGTGTCCTTACATGTACTTTAGTGACATTTCCATATCAATCCATCACTAGTCCATTTAAAAGTGTCATGACTCAACATGAATAAAGGAATAACCCAGATCCAAAACACAAAAATTCATTACTATTGGAAACACACCTCAAAATTTTTCTAATACATGGCTTTGTAAATGCACACACAAATAAATAAATAAATAAATATATATATATATATCAATCATTTAAAAGTAAAGACAACAACCCAATCTGGGTAACTAATACTCATAGATAGTATAAATATCTAAATACCCTTTAAATCATCAAGGAAACAAACAAATTCACATATAAATTGAATCACCACGTATTGATCAATTTCATGAAAATTATACCCATGAGTACCATTAAGTACTTTTCCACAAATTAGTAATTTTTAAAAACATTGAGTATATTATTTTTGAAACCATGAGAACATATATTTATTTTCATTCACTAGAACAAATGTCATAATCACACACTAGAATGCACATGTAATACAATCCTAAATTAAAAATATTATGTTTGAAAGCAGCCTTTATTTTCATTCTATGCTAAGAAAAAAATAAATTAATTTAATTCATTATACTTCAAAATAATTGACCCAATGATAACACCAAATGAAATAACAAGAACACTTTTCAATCCCAATGGCATTTGAAACTATAGCATGTCATAAGAGAATTTCTCTCTTTGTGCATCAAAAATGACAACAAGATTGGTTACATGATCATATCATTTAAAATAGTACACTAATTGGAAAGAAAAGTTTACCATGAAGATGAGTTGAACCACTAACTGTCGACTTCTTAGAAGGATATCGGGTTGACCTGAAGACACATCACCAACTGAACCACAATACCTATACCACCCAAGAAATTTATGTTTCTTCAAACATTACCACATAAAATCCTTAAAGGCTCAATATTTTTCTAAAGGGTTTCAAACACAACAAACCTATTCAATATCATGTTTTGTAGGAAGAACATAAAATTATAAAAACATTCAAGAATGGAAAATATTCAAAAATATATGTAACCATTTTAATGGTATTATTTATCTATGTTCCCTCTTCATGGAATGAAACATTTAATAGAACAGACATGACAATACCCAACTTAGGAGTGTCCTTGTTCTCAAAGGATGGGATAAATAGTCTATCTGCTCAAATGCATGCTATATTTGATTCAACTTAAACTCATGTTTAATGCTCCACAAACCACGATCACAAATTAAATGCATTTGGAATGAAATATGAAATCAAATTGACCCACATGTAAAAAAACATTAGCCCTAGATAGTCCAACCAATTAGTGGGAAGAACACTTTCCCTTAACATTTATGTCAATCTACAATAGAGATGACCTAGTAAGGTACTCAATAATATACAGAACAACAACATGACTGTACTCAATCGGTTTATTATGCTATTTAGAGACATGATGAGAACCACATATATCAACAAATAATACCCAACGGTTCAACGAGAAAATAGAACATACGGGGCACTATCCATACACTCTCCACCCTATGAATTCATGTATCCAGTGGATCATGTAGAAAATGGATAAAAAATTAATCTCATACAATAATTAATATAGATTATGACATACCAATCATTCATCACTGATGAGAAGATAGGTTCATACAACCTCCTAAGAATATGACCATGCATGAGGCATATCTAAGCTAATGAAATGAGCATTATTTAATTCTCATTCCCAGAATTAGTGTCAAGATGCAACAACCACCCATTTAAAAGGAGATTCATCTGAAAAAAACATTATCACATGGTACAATGAATCCTGAGTGGAACAAAACATCAAATGTGACACTACATTTTCAATTTATTTAAACCTTTACAGGTTCTACCTAAAACAGGATAGCCCATTAAAATGAATAAGAAAATAACAAATCACTAGGTCATGAAAAACATATTATAGTAGGCTCATGATCCCCATTAATTTAAGCCATTTCTAAAATGAATTAACTTATTCATAAATTCTCACATATACATTCAATAGAATACCAAAGAAAGCATTCAATCTACCCTTACATGAGGGTTTAATCAAAAGAAACCACTATAGCTTCCATTTTAAATTCAATTAATTAAATCAATTCAACCTTTAAATATTTGAATGAATTTTAAATAATAACCAAAAATACCACATTATAAAACAAGGTATTCCGTATTTAACTAACTCCCATAGGGAAAAAACATGAATGTTATATCAAATATCCTATTAAACATTAAACACTTTTGATATCCCATCAGAACTTGTCAATTTGAAAAATAAATTCCTTTTAATTGAAAAATAGACCTCTATTGGTACCATTAATCCATCATAAGTTCTTAAAAAAGAAACCCCACAGAATCTGTTAAAATTGAAATTATTTAAAACAACATCAGAGTGTTATGCCATAAAAACATGGCCCAAATGACCTACTCGAGTCTGGTTGTGTATTTAGTAGCTACTCGATTGATTTATGATCAAAATTAAATTCCATTCACATTACACCATTTTAATACACATCATGCACATATATTTAATATGGGATTCCATTTCCATATTCATGAAGCACCCATACACTTCAAAATTTAAAATTTTGGTACCCAATAATATAAACTAAGCCACTTAACTTTTTATCTTTATTATCCCTTTTACAGTGGTTCAAATACATGGGTTATCTTTCCCAAATTATAAGGATACCATACACCTTACAATTGAAATAGTCACCTTTAATAAATGAAAACAATAAAAGATTCCACATACAACCATTTACACATCAAAACACATGGTGCATATTATCATAAACCGCGACACATAAAGAATTATATAACATAGAGGCTTGTCATGTCAATAATACATGATAAAAGTGGAGGAAACATTCCATATAATCACCTAAATGTGTTATAAAATAAATTATACTGAATCTTACCTAAATAGGTACAACTAAGCATGACATAACACTCAAGACAACAATTGAAACTAGTAGGAAACCTACTAATGAAACTACATGGCATGTCATATGCATGGAATGTGAATTATATATTCCTGATATTATGAAAATAATGATCTTTCATTACTCTACTAGGACAAGGTAAGATTTAAATATTTCTCATAATATATAATTAGTGGATTATAAAATAGTTAGATAGTGTGAGATAATGATCAATTGTAATATCAAACATCATGAACTACAATTTCCCAGCCAAGCCACTATGACATTTCCTAAACGTGGGGTTATCAGTCCCAATCAAATTTATTTACAAACTATTGACATGTTCCTTGTATCCCATATAACATCCCAAAATAGTAAGACAAAGTAAAAATAACCTCATATACAAAATTTTAATGTCATGAACTGATTAAATTCTTAACTGGTATGCAGACCGATTATCACATGTCCTCAATCATGTCTCCCATTACACCATAGGATACCGACTAGCAATGAGGGTGAAAAATTTGTTCAGTAGGGATACTATACCCTCATATTAAGAGTATAATAGATTTAAAATAGATAAATAAAATCACATATTAGTGGAAATAGTAATATAAGAATTTTATAAAAGGTGGCCAATGCTAGTTTTTACAAAACATGAACGAGAGATGATGATGCATAATCTAAATAAGTAATCATACAACATTATTTACAATTTAGTACACTACAAGAATCAAGTGAATAAGAGAATGTTAAATCCCAAAGGCGATCTCCATGATCATCTTAAGATCCAGCCCAGTCCTATGATCCCATGTCCTAATGTAAAGGAAAAGATCTATAACCCTGGAAAGAAAACAATCTACTCAGGTTCCAATGGTACCCGATCGGGTTGTGAGATAACATCTCAATAGGCTAGCACCCAAGGTTCCTAGAACAATACAATTTTTACAATATAGAATCAAATAATTGTATATGTAAATAGTTATTCCGTAAAAGAAAATGAAGATTCCCATCACATGTAAACTAATAAAATAATTATTCTGAACTACCCTATAATGGATCCATAAAAATGATGGTCAATATCATATAACAAGGAAGTTACAAATAATACACAAATAAACAAAATTACATTTCCATTAATCCAATCATGGAACACCATCATGGCATTACTTTATATCCCAACTTGTAGATCAAACACAAACATGATGTACAAAAAGAAGATTCAAAACATCCACAACTAAGCTATTTATACCCAAGTAACTTATTTATCACTGTCGTCTCATATGTAAAAGTATTATACCATGATGGGAAGGATCCATGGTTTTGAATAAAAATTCATCCTTTTCGATTCCCATGACCATCTAAATGGAAACTCAATAATGGAACTGGATGGAGTCCTATAAGAATTTCAAACCACACACACCCTACGCAAGTCTGAGTAATCAAAATCATAGTTCTATCAAGGATCAATGAATCCCATGGATTCCAGAAAAAATGGGAATACCAAACCCAAGGTGTCCACCACAACATTCTACATCCACGGAGAGTCATCGATGACATAAATACTATCATTCATCCATTTCATATCTTTTATCATTCAACCCCATATGATTATACCCACACATATATATCTATTTACCTTCAATTTATTAAATTATTACACCCACTCATTAATCACAAAACATAACCAATTATGTCTCATGAGTATACCCACTCTAGAATCCCAATTTATAATTAACAAAACCAACGTGTATACCCACCTGTTGTCGTTATTCAGATTCAAAATATACATATAACTTGAGTTTACCCACATCCATTTCCAATTTGACTTAATTAACCTATTAAAAATTTGAAACCAATAAGATGATTATTCCCACTAGTATAACCATTTATCATTTTATCTATTCAATCAACTACATCATGGAATTCAATCATAACATTAGGTAAATATGAAGGACATATCCCAACAAGCTATTTTTGTTCCATATTAACCATTTAGTCCAATGTGCCAACAAGATATGGAGGAAACCCATCTCCAAATAAAGTAAAATGATTCCCTTTAATTATAAATATGATTACTCTAACAAAGAAATCCTAGGAATCCACCTTTTAGGTGGTTTGAGAAAAATAAATTCAAATAATCATGTAATAGAAGGTACATAGGAGTTGAAATGGATATGTAAATGTGTATAACAGAAAACTTAATTTAATAATTCTATTTGAGTACATGTGAAAAACACTCCTTACCTCACATTATTTAATCAAACAAAATGAAAGATAAAAAACATTAATCCAAGCATGAATTAAAAATATAATCATGTTTTTTTGGGATAGAAGATAGTTTACCACCATGGGAGGGGTTTTATTACAAATCATGAATTTTTTCTCTGAAAAATTATCAAATTCATGAATTTTATTCACTAATTTAATTTCAACTTATCAAAATAGCATTATGATGGAAACTAATGCTTTATTAAATTAAATTGAAGGGATAAGGATCCTACCTCAAGAAGTAGACCAAACCTAACTACATTGGAATTTGACTCCTTTGATGAATATCACTCCACACTTGAACACACATACACTCCTATATATATATATTTGTATTTATATTCCCCTTAATTCGTTTTACACATTCCCCTCATCATGAGATAACATGAATAAGGAGGATATATATATAAATGTACCTATATATGTTTGTGAAAAACTATGACATACCACCCAGTGATAGAATTATCCTGAAGGGGGATAAAAATCACTAGGGACCCCAAATTAAAAAGGAAAAAATAAACAGTGGGTGAAAACCCTAACCTCAATTGGTGGAATCATACCAAATAGAACCCATATACCTCACCATTGGTGTAGGATGTCAGAACTAAAATGAAGGGTCCCCAATAGAGCCACCACATACATAAGAACTAGAAGAAACCAAAAAATTGGCATTATCTTAAAAATATGATTTTGTCTGAAATATATTGGGTAAAAGGGAGACCAAATTTTTTCCCAAGAATAAAGGAGAAAAGGATAAGAAGCATTAACATGAGACATCAACCAAGAATCTCAAATAAAAACAGATTAAATTGATAACCCTGAGAGCTTCAAAGGGGGTGTGTTGCACGAACAAGGGGATTCCCTAGGGGTGCGTCGTTAATTTGTGGGGGATACATTTTTATTTTTTATTATTTTAATTTTAATTAAATTAATTAAAATTTAAACATATTTCATCATTCACAGTAAGGTCCTTGTGGTATAAAATATCGTCATCCAATCATTCTCCCTCTACTGGGAACCTGGGAACCCCAGAGGATTTAGTAACCATGTGCTAACTGTTTGATGAATAGTGTATACATACTACCCAAAACACTAATCATGTAAGAAATGATCACAATTTTGAAAACCATAGATGTCCCATTAGTTATCTTCCATCCACCTTTATAAGGCCACATTTTTTCCAACTGTGGGATGCATTGTTTTATGAAAACCTTATAACCTCTAATGGTCCGTTAACATTTAATTTTATTATTCCAGCACTCTAAGAACTCCTAGAGACAAACAAGAAACCTCTCAAGACTTCAACCAAGTCCATAAAAATAACATTAAGGAACTCCACCCCTCATAATTTTATTATGAGGTTTAGTTATAGTAACGACCCATCCTGTAAAGGAAAATGTTCATGTTCCCTTAAAATTCCAATTGGTCTAAACTCATGGGATTCTATATGAAGTGTGATCAACCAAGACAGAAAAGTTGATAAATGATCATTGTCTCATACTTCATTCATTGATAAATATCTTACTTTATGAAAACATTTACTTTAATGTGGTGTATGTTCTACCCAATTGATATATTTTCATGAAATATCTATAATTTTTTGCATTTTAAGTTCATTCTCATGTTATTTCCCCTCTACATGTTTTTGTTAAAAATTTACTCATGTATGGAATGAATTTTATTTTCCATGATTTTAAAAATTATTCATAACATTGAAATTAAATGTATCCATTATACAACTTTTTCTTATTTAATATATTTTATTTCATTTTTCCTTGAGAAAACGTTTCCCTTTAACTAAATATTTTCTATTTGTGGGATAATTTTATCATTCAAAATGAATTAGTTAAATGAGTTATTCCTAACCAAGTAACAGAAATCATTTTCTTCGATATCCATTTTCCACTACCAGAATTATTAATTGAAATGTTTCATGTTTCTTTTATTCTTATATTAACCTCTTATCAAGGAAAATTTTCAAAACCATTTTTACGATGAGGGTTTTACTGAAATATTTCAATGAAATTTTAATATTTTATTGGTGGATAGTTTTCAGAAAAATATTACTTTTAGTGTTTTGTTTTTAATGTATTCCAAGATGCTCATTTAAAAATTCACATAATGTTATTTTAGAAAACCTTAAATCCATTTAAAAATCAATGAAAATAAAATAGTTTTATCATTTTCTACATGGGACACATATGATAAAAAAATCTGTTTTACATGTTTTTTCGTGAAAGTATAATTCCACCACCATTACCATTTTCTAAGAGACATACTCTCTATGATTTAAAGATTTAAATAAAAGAAATTATCATTCATAGGGATTGATAATATCATCTTTTAAATATTTTTTCAAATGAAATGTTAAAAGACTATTTTAATAGAAATTTTCCTAATGCATCATAAAATATTGTTTATATAAGTGAAACGATTAATTAGGGGTGATCTTAAAATGATACAATCAACCTTATTTATCTCGATGGATTACGAAATTATCTTCGACATCTATGCCATGATCCAGAAATGATTTTTTCTTTAACAATCATCCCCTTGTATAGTAATTATCTTCATATAGTTCATTTACTTTGTTTATGACTGATGCCCCCATTACATGATTTACGTGATTTCAAAGACACACCCAATACAGAATTTGATTGGGGAAATTGTTTCCTAATTTATAT
This sequence comes from Viscum album, assembly GCA_963277665.1. Lineage (NCBI taxonomy): Eukaryota > Viridiplantae > Streptophyta > Magnoliopsida > Santalales > Viscaceae > Viscum > Viscum album. Next base: position 784,358,524 of record OY728128.1, on the reverse strand, counting down.
AACCTTTTATTATATGGTATCAATAACATGTGATTAATCATTTTTATTGAGATTTATTTTTAATAATGATTTTTGAAATCATTATATAACAACTTATTTTTCATTGGATTTTCATGATATATCTATTGATGGAATCATGAGTTCATTTTTGGGGATCCATTTAAATAGATATATTACAAATTTTATTGACTTGTGTTTTTATAATATTTTTATTGAAACCATATGTTTCACATATTTATGATTTTCATTACTTGATCGTATGTCCCCAAATAATATACCAAAAAAAATTTATGTTATGTTTTCTTCATAGGAGATATCATTTTGCGTGGCTAGTGAAGTTTCCCAACTATGATACGTGGGTTATTAGTAGAGCCATGTAAATTATGTTAACGTATTAGGGATCATTGAATTATTATTTGATGTTTATTTAGTTTCAAAATTAATATGATTCCATGATTATATGTGATAACCACTTTTTAATCCATGTAAATTTAATATCATCTTTTTATTAAATTCTACGATTCATATTATAATGTTAATCATGATATAATGTTATAACATATGATTATCACGATATGATTTATTATTATGTTAGATATTATTTAGAATTGGAGTTCAGCCCATATTATGTTTTTATTAAACAAGGTAATGAATGAATTTATTATGTATTATTATCCAAGAAGAGTACCAAATGTGAAGAATTTATGGGAAAAGTTAAATAATCAATATATTTTTATTTGAATCTTATTCAAATAAATAGTTTTGTATTTTATGAGAATACATTTTACTTAGTAGTTTATAAATTGTACTAACTATAAATAAACTACACATAAAGGTCCAGGGATTGTTAATACGAGATATATATTTTAATCCCAGATTTGTAACAAATCGAATTTTTGAATTTTATGTGTTTTTTACATCATATTTTGGATTGTGAGTTTAGGGGGTTCTATTAGTTGAGATTTATTATACCAAACCCACCTATAATGAATCTTTCATCTTCCCTTTTAGTGCCGATGAATTCACATTATCATATACTTATCCTATACTTGAAAAATGTAAATTTTTTGACAATTATTATTCCATCCATCTCTTTAAGGAATATAAGGATGTTTTTCATGAATAACAAATCACATAGTTAGATAAAAAATGATTACATCTGATAAGTAATTATTAATATGTTTCAAAAATAATTTACCATTGTTGATATTACAAAAAACCCTTACAGAGGTACTTTTTGGCAAGATGTACGACACTCCATATGTTTTGGGGGGAATTTGATAAATTTTCACACCCTCGCCAAGTGAATTGAAAACATCATTCCATTTCAACCCATACCATAGTAACATTAACATTTTTTTATTTTCCATACAATTAGTGTAAATTAACAATTATAACTACTTATAAAATCATCCCAAAAATTGATCATGATTAGAGAACCACCATAAAGACACAAAATTGAACCATGTCCACAAGCCAATCCAAGTATACGTGGTACACTTGTGAAGCATTGTTGTCATCCATATCTCAATGATGGGTGACACATGAACCCTTAACTAAAACATATTTATTTTTCACCTTATAATAGAAAAAAATTAATATTAAAAATGGTCAATTAAGTTTAGAGTTGTAGAGAATTAATTCATAAAAGTTACATAAAATAACTATATTTTACAAAGTCGATATATCAGTTAAATATCAATTTTTTTAAAAATATTACAATTAATATAAGAAATATTTACTTTTATGAAAATTCATCATAAATTTCAACTTTCCTCCTTTCATTAACTTATACATCCTTTAATCTTGTGAAAAATAGTTTAAAAATATGGGGTGAGTAAAAAAATCTCAGAATTGAACCTAAAAATAATGAAAACAGAATTAATATATTAATACTTATAGGATGTTTTCTTTTTCAAAATAATATCTGTGTTCGAAATAAATACTTTTATTACCTAGGAAATTATCTTCTCTGCCAAATATTTTTAATATTTAATTTAATTATAAATATTTAATATAAAATAATTTCATAATGGTTTCTTTTCTAACATTTAAAAAACATGATTGTTTTCATAAAGTTGTACTTTTTTATATTATATATCAAAGAACCAAGGCGGTAAAATTTTGAGTAACCATCAGTACTACTTATGGAATACCATCATTATAAACTTTTGAAAATTAAAAATTGAGAAACCTTCACATATACTCACGGATTAACTACACAATTAATCTTTGAATAACCATCGTAGTATATTCCTATTATATCTTAGGATAAACCGGATATATTATCTCCACCCCATATTTGGAATAAAAATACGTTAAAAATCAATAAAAAATAAATCGGAGGGATACCATCGACAATCCTTTATTAGCATTATAATGGAACAATTTAATGTTATAAATAATATCAAAAAACTATAACATGATACACAAAATCATGAAAAACAAAATCTTTAGTTAAATAAATTTCAATTTTTAAATCAATTTCTTAAAAATAAATTCAATTTTATAGGAAAAATATTTTTTCAATAAGACTTCATATACTTTCAATGTAATATTGTAATACAATAACTACCATTATGGTTGAAGTGCACTGTGTTGCATTTGTTGTCAATGAAGTATGTTGTTGTCAAGGAATGAATGGATGGATGTCAAGGAGTTTCAATATGTGAATGACAAAGGATGTGATGGTGTTGGTGAGGAAAGGAGAATGGCCATGGTACTAAGATGCATGTCACTTAGGAGATTCACTAAGTGACATAGGATGTTGTGGTTGAAACATTCTCATACAACATCTTACAATTGTTGAAGTGCTCTTAAAGTTCAAAGAACTTGTATCCTGATGATACAAAGTCACAACATGATTAGAAGACCATGCATTGTATTGACAATGCATGAGGAGAGGAAGATGATCCATCCACAACCACTGAGTTGATGAAGTGAGCAGAAGAATTCCATGCACTATCTCTTAGTGCATGTGAATCAGAAGAAGATCCAATTTATCTCTGATTAGATCAACGAAGCACATTGAAGAAGTTATGTTATTCAGGAGTTCGGTTGATGAAGATCCTTGAGAATTCTCTCCTAAGTAGAAAATGAGATGATGAAGAAGAATTATAAATTGAGGAGTTGTTTCTAATCAAGAGGATTAATGTTTGAATTCTCAAGAAGAAGATGAAGGAGAAGAATGGATTAAAGGGCATTTGGCATTTTATATTGGGAGTACTTTGTTTTCTAACAAAGTCTTTATCATTTCCTTAGCCAAAAATATGGCCACCAAGGAGGCCAGCCGAGGGATCACCCAAGGCACATATGGGCCTAAGGCGCCATGCCCATGGGGAACCCTCAAGGCCAAGGCGCTCCCTAAGGCAGAAGCGCGGCAGGGGCCGTGTATAAGCCCCCGAGGGCACGCGGTGGTGAAGCCCACTCACCCAAGGAAGCGTAGTGGGCGCCAGTAGCGCGCCCGCAGGGAGCAGAGAGTGGGCGCAGAGCGCGCCCGCAGGGAGAACACGGTGCGGGGTGGCACCGTGGAGGGAGAAGTGCAACTGAAGGGAGGACCGTCAGCGCTTGGTTGTTAAACCGCGGCAAAACCGCTCGCCGTTTCTATGTGGGACGCGGAAAAATCCCCGGGAGAAAATCTCAGCCGTCCGACCGATCTCGCTCTTGATCTGCGCTGCACGATTCATCTGCCGCACGCCGCGATCTAATCCAGCCGTCCGATGTATTTCAAACTCCTGATCCGACGGCTGCCGCATCATCCTCTTCCTCAAGCTCAGCCGAGGCACCCCCGACATCCCCACAGAACCAGGATCCATCCGAGCAACGTATTTTGAGTTTCCGGCCACCATTGAAGGAGCCGAAGTGTCCTTTGTGATCTTCTGAGCCTACTGATCACATTCATGCTTAAAAATACATTTGCATGCAATGTATGAAAAATTTGGAGTTCGGCTGAGGAAAACGAAGTTGCCAAGGCTTCATGGGTTCGTGTTTTTCACGGGATGGCCTAAACAGAGGCCATGCACACGTTCCGCGACTCATGCATGAGAAGGAGTGAAAAATAAATGAGCCCGCATGAAACAGAGAGTAAATTCAAGATTTGGAAAGCTTTTAAAGAACCGAAACATTCGGGGATTTAGAATTATAACACGCGGATGATATGAGGCTTCTCTGCCTATAAAATGAGAGCCCATGCTCTCGTTTTTGCTTGCTGATCCTCTGAAGAGAGAAGTCCCATGAGAAGCACTTTGTGCCTCGCGAAGTCGAAGCCCTGCGCAGCACCCTGCACGGCAGTGAAGACCGGAGCACCCCTTTCTCCGTAAGGTTCCTTTTGCGCACTACTTGCGCGAAAGAAGAAGAGGAGAAGTCCACTGTGTGCCTCCGTTGCACGGCAGGAAGAACCCGGGGTCGCAGCACCTTGCGCGCCCACGGTTGAAGCCCGCACTTGCGCGACAGTTGGTGTCCTTGACACCCTGCGCGATCACGGCTGTCAGAGGACTTGCACGGCTGTTGAAGGCAGGAATGCCGAGGCTTGTATTCAATCACCTTGCGCGATCCAAAATTAAGAACACCCTGGGCAGTGTGTGTGCTTAGTGCAACATGAAGATGAAGTGCATTACATACCTACGGGTTGTGTGCTAAGTGAGGAACAAAGCCACATCAAGTGAAAGACATACACCCTAGCCGTGAGTGTGCAAGAAGAGGAGGAAAACCGAGGCCATACCTTGGTTGTGCCAAATTGAAGAACACACTTTGTGTGTGCATTTGAAGAATAGGCCGTAGCCCTTGTGTGTACAAAATGGAGAACCAAGTGTGTGCATAAGTGAAGTGCACACTTTGAAGAAGATTAAAAGAACAATGAAGTGTGTGTGCTTAGTAAGTGAAGTAGGCCAAGCCTTGTGTTTGCTAATTGATCAAAGGAAGTGTGTGTGAGCAAACAAGAACAAGAAGGACGAACCTAGTGTGTGTGCACTAAGTGGAGTGAACACACTTAGAAGAAGTAGAAGACACTCACACAAAGTATAACACACATTCATGTGTGTAAGAAAAAGGAATTAAGTGTGTGAAAGAAGTGAGAAGATGGTGTGTGCTTAAAGATACTACACCCTTTGTGGGTTTATTGCACCAAGAGAAGAAAGAGGGAAGTGCATGCTTGCATGCATGCACATGCACACGTGAACAAAGATAAATTAGTGGTGTGCATCTGAGGAGTCCAGGAACAACAGTTCTTGAAGAATTTGAGAAGGCCATGCAGTCAGTGCATGAGGATGCAGAGATGCCATGCACTCGGTGCATGAAGATGATGTGAACTGAGACTAGACCAGACTGAAGTTAAAGATATCAGTTGTCTGAGTATTCAGTAGTTGGAGAGAGGCCATGTCATCCTTAGAAGAAGGTGATAAAGCCTGAGCAAGACGAGAAGACCTGATCATCACAAGTGATCAGAGGTACAGAGCAAGGCCAGCAGTCTTTATCCCAGACTGCTGAAGATACTTGAAGAAGCTTAAAGAGAAGAAGAGCTACTCGTGTGACTCGAGGAGCCAGGAGAAGACCCTGTGGGACTCAGGGAGAAGAAGTCTTCAGTGGGATTCTGGAGCAGGCCAGTGGGACTCTGGTAACACTGTTGGACGCAGTATAAAGACCCTCCTGTGGGACTCAGGAGAGATAAAATGGGACTCTGTATCGACCATTGTAATTCTAACAAGTTATAATGGAAGAAACCATGTTTGGGTGTATAACCAACATGGAAAGGACGTAGGCCTTTGGTGCCGAACCTTGTAAATCCTTGTGTCCAGTTCCTTTACATTTACTGCATCATTCGTGGAAAGGTGAGAGATACAAGAAGAGTGGATCGAGGCTTTAACCAGCCATAGAGGTTTAATTGATAAAGAATCAATTAGTAAAAAGTTTTAAAGGATCACTGATTCACCCCTCCCCCTCTCAGTGATTCACACTGATCTGGGCACTTCAATTGGTATCAGAGCGAGGTTACCTCTAAAAGATCCAAGAGAGTCTTTATGAAGTGCAGATTTGAGGAAATGAGCGACCAGCCTCAAATGGAGATATCTGCCAAGACTCAGAAAAATAGAAAGAAGAAACAGGCCAAGAAGATGAAGAAAGCCTGTACTAGCTGTGATGAAGTTGGAACAATGAAAGATCTTCAAAGTGCAATCGAATATCTTCAGAAGACAGTCCCCAAGGAAGTGGCAATGTGTATAGCTACAGGCATCCTTGATCTTCAAGAAGAAAAATCACAGTTAGAAGAAGAATCCAATGAATTGGAAGATCAATTGGCAAAAAGGGTTGGCATAACCAACACTCTCAGAAAGCTGGTGAAGGCTAAAGATGAAACCTTTTCTCTTTGCAATGAAATATATGAAGACACTGCTGAAGAATTGCAAAGAAGCCTTTCTGAGAAAGAATTCTTTAAAGTAATAATCAAAGATGTTTACCATGCACTGGAGAAGAGGCATAGAGTATCAATGGTTGTTAAAGATGCTCAACTTGAAGACAAAGTAAAAAGGGTGAAGGAGCTTGACAACTCATTGCTTGAAATGAATAAGGTGCATGAAGACCAGATAAAGCAGCTGGAAGAGAAATGGAAAGGAAGGCTAAGAACTATTGAGGATGAGAAGAACTCCCTCAATATGAAATGCTTAGAACTGGAGGTGATATTGAACAATCAGCAATCACCCAAAGCCAAAGCCTCCCAGTCAGCTGAAAGGAGAAATGTTGCTACTCAAGTATGCTTTGAGAAGGATGATTCTAAAAGAAAGACATCCTCTAATGAAAGGGCAACATCTTCTAAAAAGAAGGTACCATCCATACCATCTTGTACTCATGCTTCTAAAAGTGTTTCTACTAAAAGTGCAGGATGGAAGAATGAATCCAAACAAGTATGGATGAGGAAAATGAAGAAAGAAAGCTCTCCTGAAGCAGCACAACAATTCAAGACAAGTACCCTACAATTAGAAGGAATCAAAAAGTCAAGATTTGTGGGTCAATGTTGGTGTTGTAATAAGTATGGGCACTGTGCAAAGGATTGTTGGTACAATCCACTAAATTCCAAAGCACAGAGGAAGCCCATGCCTAGGGGAGAAAGCCAGAGGAAAAGAAGCAACATCCACAGGTCCAGAGACATCTGTTTACTGCTAACAGATTTGGATTGCTTGATAACATCTGGGATGTGTGCAAAAGTGGTCAAATAGATACATGTCAATCTCCAACTGTATCTAGAGCTCAAAAGAAGAAAAGATCACAGAACCTGGCTCAGAAAGAATCCTTGGGAAGCAAACAGAAGAGAGGTGACAATGCTCCTAAGAAGATGTTGAAAAAGGAAGAGAAGTCATTGGAGTCTAAATCCAAGAAGGGTGATTCATCCAGAAGGACCACCAAGAAAACATGCTTCTACTGTGGAAAGAAAGGACATATCATGGATCTTTGTAAACAAGCCATGAAATTCTATAGAGGCAGACTGGAATCTAACAAACAATCAATCCAGAAGAACCAGAAGGGATTTGTTGAAAATAAGTTTCCTAAGAAAGGTGGCTTAACAGTATCAAAAGAACCATGTGGAATTTCCAAAACTGAGGCCTCACTTCCAAGTGACTTACTAGTCATATGGGCTAATCAGTTGCAACTTGACAAAGATCTGCAAAGAGCTGAAGATGAAGTTATGGCAATTGCTAAGGCAAAAGGAAAGAAACAGATTTCACATGAAGATCAAGTTCTGTGTGTGAGGTGCAATCAAGCTGGACATACTAGTGATAAATGCATGATATTCATTCCAGATCAGAAGGGATTATTCAAAAGAATGAAGATTGCACCAGGAGACTCTAGTGCTCAGAAGGCACCTAGAAATATAGGAGACACACAATGAAGTTAAAGAGGTGTTGAGATCCACACCAGCACAAACATCATTGAAGATCAAATGTGCAAGTGTGAAGAATGGTGAAAATGGGACATCTCGGTTGAGAGAATCTTCTCAACCTTGTTGTTCTCATTGATGAACCAAGGAGGTTCCATCTTATTCCCTAATCACTTGTATTTACATGTGCTAACATTGCAGGGAATTGAAGATGATGATCATTCTCATCTGGAGAGTGGTTTGGACAGAATGGAGTGCACCCCTTGAGGGGGTGCCAATCTGAAGAAGATGGGATTCTAAGATTTAATACCATCTTGAGAAAAGTGAAGGTATTCCAATCATACTTTCATCCCTTGTTTCTTAATTGTATTCATCATGACAATTAAGGGGGAGTATTGATTGAAGACAGATGGTTGAAAGGGGGAGCTTTATCTTTGCACTGAACTTTCTAATGAGTTTTGTGAAGTTGTGAAGGATTTAGCAAATTCATTGTTATATCTGAAAAATTTCAAACCCCTAAGCATGATCTCACATGTGTAGAGAATTATGGACAGCTTTTAATTCCTTGGTCATATCACTCTTGTTTTCTACACCGGGTTAGACCAAGTATACTTAGAGATGATTTACTAAAGGTTCTTTGCTAAAGAAGAACATGTGACATCATCCCTCTCCTAAGTGGTTTTAAAAAAGATGCTATTCGAAGGGAGGAAGAGATATTTTGGAAGAGAACCACACCACACCTTTGCATTTGATTTCCAATAAGGGGGAGAAAAGATTGGCACACATATTGACCCACTCATATGTGCTGAAGAAGTGTATTGACAACAAATACAAAGGGGGAGATTGAAGTGCACTGTGTTGCATTTGTTGTCAATGAAGTATGTTGTTGTCAAGGAATGAATGGATGGATGTCAAGGAGTTTCAATATGTGAATGACAAAGGATGTGATGGTGTTGGTGAGGAAAGGAGAATGGCCATGGTACTAAGATGCATGTCACTTAGGAGATTCACTATGTGACATAGGATGTTGTGGTTGACACATTCTCATACAACATCTTACGATTGTTGAGATGCTCTTAAAGTTCAAAGAACTTGTATCCTGATGATACAAAGTCACAACATGATTAGAAGACCATGCATTGTATTGACAATGCATGAGGAGAGGAAGATGATCCATCCACAACCACTGAGTTGATGAAGTGAGCAGAAGAAGTCCATGCACTATCTCTTAGTGCATGTGAATCAGAAGAAGATCCAATTGATCTCTGATTAGATCAACGAAGCACATTGAAGAAGTTATGTGATTCAAGAGTTCGGTTGATGAAGATCCTTGAGAATTTCCTCCTAAGTAGAAAATGAGATGATGAAGAAGAATTATAAATTGAGGAGTTGTTTCTAATCAAGAGGATTAATGTTTGAATTATCAAGAAGAAGATGAAGGAGAATAATGGATTAAAGGGCATTTGGCATTTTATATTGGGAGTACTTTGTTTTCTAACAAAGTCTTTATCATTTCCTTAGCCAAAAATATGGCCACCAAGGAGGCCAGACGAGGGATCACCCAAGGCACATATGGGCCTAAGGCGCCACGCCCATGGGGAACCCTCAAGGCCAAGGCGCTCCCTTAGGAAGAAGCGCGGCAGGGGTCGTGTATAAGCCCCTGAGGGCACGCGGTGGTGAAGCCTGCGCACCCGAGGAAGCATAGTGGGCGCCAGTAGCGCGCCCACAGGGAGAAGAGAGTGGGCGCAGAGCGCGCCCGTAGGGAGAACACGGTGCGGGGCGGCACCGTGGAGGGAGAAGTGCAACTGAAGGGAGGACCGACAACGCTTGGTTGTTAAACCGCGGCAAAACCGCTCGCCGTTTCGATGTGGGACGCGGAAAAATCCCTGGGAGCAAATCTCAGCTGTCCGAGCGATCTCGCGCTTGATCTGCGCCGCACGATTCATCTGCCGCGCGCCGCGATCTAATCCAGCCGTCCGATGTATTTCAAACTCATGATCTGATGGCTGCCGCATCATCCTCTTCCTCAAGCTCAGCCGAGGCACCCCCGACATCCCCGCAGAACCAGGCGCCATCCGAGCAACGTATTTTGAGTTCCCGGCCACCATTGAAGGAGCCGAAGTGTCCTTTGTGATCGTCTGAGCCTACTGATCACATTCATGCTTAAAAATACATTTGCATGCAATGTATGAAAAATTTGGAGTTCGGCCGAGGCAAACGAAGTTGCCAAGGCTTCATGGGTTCGTGTTTTGCATGGGATGGCCTAAAAAGAAGCCATGCACACGTTCCGCGACTCATGCATGAGAAGGAGCGAAAAATAAATGAGCCCGCGTGAAACAGAGAGTAAATTCAAGATTTGGAATGTTTTTAAACAACCGAAACTTTCGGGGATTTGGAATTATCACACGCGGATGATATGAGGCTTCTCTGCCTATAAAAGGAGAGCCCATGCTCTCGTTTTTGCTTGATGATCCTCTGAAGAGAGAAGTCCCGTGAGTAGCACATTGTGCCTCGTGAAGTCGAAGCCCTGCGCAGCACCCTGCGTGACAGTGAAGCCCGGAGCACCCCTTGCTCCGTAAGGTTCCTTTTGCGCACTCCTTGCGCGAAAGAAGAAGAGGAGAAGTCCCCTGTGTGCCTCCGTTGCACAGCAGGAAGAACCCGGGGCCGCAGCACCTTGCGCGCCCATGGTTGAAGCCCGCACTTGCGCGGCAGTTGGTGTCCTTGACACCCTGCGCGCTCACGGCTGTCAGAGGACTTGCACGGCTGTTGAAGGCAGGAAGGTCGAGGCTTGTATTCAAGCACCTTGCGCGATCCAAAATTAAGAACACCCTAGGCAGTGTGTGTTCTTAGTGCAACATGAAGATGAAGTGCATTACATACCTATGGGTTGTGTGCTAAGTGAGGAACAAAGCCACATCAAGTGAAAGACATACACCCTAGCCGTGAGTGTGCAAGAAGTGGAGGAAAACCGAGGCCATACCTTGGTTGTGCCAAATTGAAGAACACACTTTGTGTGTGCATTTGAAGAAGAGGTCGTAGCCCTTGTGTGTACAAAATGGAGAACCAAGTGTGTGCATAAGTGAAGTGCACATTTTGAAAAAGATTAAAAGAACAAGGAAGTGTGTGTGCTTAGTAAGTGAAGTAGGCCAAGCCTTGTGTTTTCTAATTGATCAAAGGAAGTGTGTGTGAGCAAACAAGAACAAGAAGGCCGAACCTAGTGTGTGTGCACTAAGTGGAGTGAACACACTTAGAAGAAGTAGAAGAAACTCACACAAAGTATAACACACATTCATGTGTGTAAGCAAATGAAATTAAGTGTGTGAAAGAAGTGAGAAGCTGGTGTGTGCTTAAAGATACTACACCCTTTGTGGGTTTATTGCACCAAGAGAAGAAAGAGGGAAGTTCATGCTTGCATGCATGCACATGCACACGTGAACAAAGATAAATTAGTGGTGTGCATCTGAGGAGTCCAGGAACAACAGTTCTTGAAGAATTTGAGAAGGCCATGCAGTCAGTGGATGAGGATGCAGAGATGACATGCACTCAGTGCATGAAGTTGATGTGAACTGAGACTGGACCAGACTGAAGTTAAAGATATCAGTTGTCTGAGTATTCAGTAGTTGGAAAGAGGCCATGTCATCCTTAGAAGAAGGTGATAAAGCCTGAGCAAGACGAGAAGACCTGATCATCACAAGTGATCAGAGGTACAGAGCAAGGCCAGAAGTCTTTATCCCAGACTGCTGAAGATATTTGAAGAAGCTTAAAGAGAAGAAGAGCTACTCGTGTGACTCGAGGAGCCAGGACAAGACCCTGTGGGACTCAGGGAGAAGAAGTCTTCAGTGGGATTCTGGAGCAGGCCAGTCGGACTCTGGTAACACTGTGGGACGTAGTATAAAGACCCTCATGTGGGACTCAGGAGAGATACAGTGGGACTCTGTATCGACCATTGTAATTCTAACAAGTTATAATGGAAGAAACCATGTTGGGGTGTATAACCAACATGGCAAGGACGTAGGCCTTTGGTGCCGAACCTTGTAAATCCTTGTGTCCAGTGCCTTTACATTTACTGCATCATTCGTGGAAAGGTGAGAGATACAAGAAGAGTGGATCGAGGCTTTAACCAGCCATAGAGGTTTAATTGATAAAGAATCAATTAGTAAAAAGTTTTAAAGGATTACTGATTCACCCCCTCCCCCTCTCAGTGATTCACACTGATCTGGGCACTTCAATGGTGGTAAAATTCACTCATCCTATATATGTTGAAAATAACATTCCTTCTATAATTTTATTATTAAAGTCACAAAGTCCCTCATTTGGAAAAAAAATATTCCTTTCAATCAATTCTATAAGAAGTTAAGAATGACTAAAAATGATGTAAAAAATCACAAGATGATAGTAAAAATCTTATTTATTTATTTTATAAAATAATGATTTTGATGAAAATGTGAGTTTTAAGGGAAACCATAAAATACGATTTTTAAAAGATTGTAACTTACTTTGAGTATGACATGTTACATATGTTATTTTTTCATACAATAAAATAAACATAATCTAATTTAAAACTGATTGATAAACTTTTAAAACATTATTATTATTTTATTTATATTTAATACCATGATATATAAAATTACATGATTAATTATGTTCACTTAATATAATTTGATAATATTCAGCAAATAAGTCTAAAATGTCTTCGTTAAGTGAACTATTGTCAAAGTCGTCATTATTTGATAACATCTAGAATAATAATCATTTTATAATTATAATTTTCGTTACATAAATTATTATTTTAATTCCAACTACTAATAATCATTGTGAAAAAATAATTGCAGTATAATTATGAAGAATATAGGCCATACATACACTTGATTGATGTTACCATTTTTATCTAAAATTTATGGAAAGAGGCTAAGTATTATTATTTTTAAAATGATAATAATATCATAAGTATCATATTTATTGTTTTAATATAATTAGTTATATCATCCTTATGTTGTGGGGATGAAAATTGAATCACATCACTTCGTGGAAGAGGTAGTCAACATATATACCTGAATGTGGTTATCATTTTGAAGTGTATGGAAATGTGAGAAAATATTCATTATATTATCATTAATAAATTTTATATATTTTAATAATATGAAATATAAAAATTAAATCCATCATTATAACCATTATTGAGATGCCTTTAAGGAAAATGATTTACATTGTTTCGTGACACAATAGATCATCATGCACATGAATTATGAATCTGACTTGCGTTTGATTGAGGATAGAGACGAATATTGGTTTTCAAATTCACACAATAAAATATAATTATATATAGGATACTTTTAATACTATTTTTTATTGATTGAATAAGTTTTGATAAAGGTGGAAGAAGAAAAAACAAAAACATTCAATTGATTACTATACATTTTCCAGGGAAAACCTTTTTTTCTTTAACACCTTAAGAAATATAAGATTTGTTTTATGCCCAAAATAATGACACAAGATTGAGTGGAGGGATTATAATAAGGTATGTGGACTATTATTGTCCAAAAAAGACTTCTGATGTGTTATTTAATGAGAATAAGATATTTCCTTTTATAAATGTGGTGAGGGGCACTCTTAGAATTTCGGAAAAAATTAAAAAATTATAAATTAATTTTCAATTTAAGAAGGATGAAAACTGATTTATTTAAAAAATGAGATGTGTATAGTTCCAAAACATATCATCCAAAATAATTTAAATAATTTTGTATTATGTTTTATCATTATCATTTGGTTGTAGTCTTTAATTAACTTTTTAAAAACATATAGAGAAAATAATGTTTTTATATTTTTAGGGTTAATATTTTTACTATAAATGAAAAAAATTATAATTAATAAACCATTGATGAAATTATAAACCATAATTTATTAAAATGGATTAATATTGTTTTTCTAATTTTTTGTCATATAATAAAATATTATTTATTTTAATGTAAATTTTAGAATTATTGATTGCATTGATTTTAATAACATTAGGGAAAAAGTAATTTGTTTAAAATATTTTAATATACCCCTAACATATCATGTTTAACTATGAAATTCATAGATAATATTGATTATTTCAAACTATGTATTTTTGAATATTGTTGATATCATTTATTTGAATTTTTTATTTATTTAATATTTTTTATTTCTTAATTGTATAATCTTTTACGGTAATTATTTTTTCACTAAAAATTTAAAATAAATTACCATGATAAATTTTTTTAATATATATTTAAAAATAATATTTATAATACAACATATCATTATTTGATCCTTATAATTAAAATATTATAGTTATTAAAAACAAGGGTGTTCCATTTTTTACTTTTCCAAAAATAAAATGTTATAAATGTTATAATCACATCCTAATAACAAAAAAAGACATATATTATACCTAAACATGATTAATAATGATATATAATTATAATATAAAACTTAATAAAATGTTATGGTTATTTTATAGTCCTTACTATATCATTCTTAATGCTTAATTACCAAATTTAATCATTTAGCATGGTAGAAAAAAGTTACAGGGTTACTATTAATGTTATCCAAATATAACAGGGAACTATTTAATAATTATGGACCCATTGATTACAAATATTGAATAAATTTTCCAAAATTCAAAACATATAAGTGTCAGAATATAATTTAAAATTACAAAAAAAAACACAATGAAAAATGTGTTTTAAAGAAAATTTCATGTTTAATGATAAAATATTTTTATAATAAATTAAATTATAAATTTAATTAAAAAACCCACAAATGGATCATTTTAAATAAAAAAATGAAAAATTAAATTGTAAATATTATTTGAAATTGAATTTTACATTATAAAAACATTATAATAAAATATAATATTCCATTAAAAATAATATTTTCAAATATACATTGAAAATTAAATAATTTTAAAAACTTCTCAAACATTCATCTACAGATATTTTTGAAATACTTATTAAAAATTTTAAGTTGTTTATTTCATGTAAATTAAATACAATTTTTGAAAATTTATTATAATATTTACTCATAAAAATAAATAAACCACATATTTGATGAAAATATATTTATGAATAATAAATCAACATCACTAAAAATAAAGTTATTATTTAAAAAGAATTAATTTGTACATAAAAAATGAGTAATAAATTTATATATTTCATGATTTGGTTAATACTATTCATTCCCTCTAATTTAAAGTATTTTTTAAAATGTTCAAATTTAAATATAAATAACTTGTTGTTCATTTTTTCTCGGTGTTTCATATCTGTTACACTATAATATTTATTTCTAAAATATCAATATATTAAATTATGAACATATTAATATTTTTTATCCTCTCAATTTTAACTTGGGATTAAAAACTAGTGGTTAGACTTTTGAAAATACAAATTTTGAAATCTACAACTCCTAAAAAGGGTTAATAAAACATTCACGTGTAAAGGGATAAAATGGAAGTATGATGGTTATCCTGAATAACACATAACTAGGTTTCCATTTAAGATTACATAAGTGTGATGTGAAAAAATAGATATTATAGAATGAAAAACAACTCCCAAGTACTAATATAGAGTGATAAAGAACTTGGTCCTGATAAATTTAACAATAAAAAACCTTAAATCTATTATGGGATAAATGTATATTGATTTCATTATATGAAATTTAACTGGATTATATTTTTATTTAGATATCCCATTAATAATGTTGATGAAATAATTTAAATCCAATAATAATAAAATAATAAAATATACTTAATTTAAAAGAATTGTTTCATCTTTATATCAATTTCCACCAAAAAATCACATTTTTCTCCAAATGATTATTATCCAAGATGATTTTTTATTTCAGAAGCACTGTAATGAACTTATACAAATAAAATATTTAAAAACTATAACAATATATCCCTTTTACCTATTTAATTATTTAAGAAACATTTTTTTTATAGGGTAAGATAATTTCATAAAAATAGTAAAGAATAATATGAAGAAAAACTGCTTTAAAAAATAACTAAATAGAAAAATCCAAATTTCAACATAGACCATTAAATAAAAAACAATCCCTGAATTTAAAAAAAATAAACTAATATAGAATACTAAAAATTATAATTATTTTATCACAATTTATTCCTAGAAAAAAGTAATATTTATATCCAAATAACATCAATCACTCTTAATGTCTCATACCGAAAATGTAATTTTCATTGTCACATAATCTCCAAGATATGATAATGATTTCTATAAATAACATGAATCACCATAAATTTATAATAAAATCATATATTCTACTATAATTTATTTCATCCTTTATTTATGAAATTTTATCCCATAGTGTTCATTTTACCATAATCTTATAGGGTTCCCAAAATGGAGAACAACTCCCAGAATAACAAGAAACAATTAATTATTAAATAAATTTTTAATCCCATGGTTTTTTATATTATGAATCAAACGTTCAAATAATAAACTATATCCTCATCTTACAAATCATATAACTTGAAAAATAATTTCATAATAAGTAGGACTAGATTTAGGCTAGTGTAAGGTGTTGTGGCCTTATCACCCTTCAGTTGTGGGTTCAAGACTCAGGGCATTATCAGATAAGATAGGTTATTTCCCTTCTGGGGGGTTTTCCTTTTCAAAAAAATATATTTATATAATCAATATAAAATTTCTAGAAATGTGAAAAAAAAATTATGAAAATTAACCTCAATATATTAAACAATAAATAATTATTTTAACAATATTGTTATCTAAAAAATTTTATTTTTTAACCAAAAAAATAATGCAATATCACATAACAACCAAAAAATGAAATATCATACAAACGCTAATGGTTAAATATAAATTTATTATTTTTTAAATAAAACAACAATTTTTATTTCTCAAATAATCATTTTTCGCACGTTAAAATTAAGGATTAACTCCATCTAATGCATTTATGAAAACTCGATAAATATTTCCCTATAATTATCATATTTTCACTACACCAGTTTCCAATGATGTCTTTTGAATCCAAAATTTGTTTCCAAAATTTGTAAAAACCAAATATTGAATATTCTATTATTGTTTCATGACTTAAAAAATATTCAAAAAACACCATTATATATTAATTTTGAGAACATGATATATAAACACATAAATCCTTCAACTTCCTTCTTAATCCAATATCCATGATTTATTTTCTTATTCGCTAATACACCACTCCAAAATAATAGATATTAGTTATATTAATATTATTAATAAATATAAAATGATAAATATTTCATATGAATAACATAATTAAATAACTAATACCTTAAATCCATAAAACAAGATTTATTCGATATCCCCTTTACCTTCAGACCTCATTTCCAACTTCTTGAACTTAAAAGTTCACTCCCTTTGAAGAATAACATTTTTTATTGAGTTTATATAGTTGATATTATTAAATATGATAGAAAATATACCAATCCAACAATATTTTTGGAGAAATTAAATGTTGGTTGATAAGTCAAACTATTTCTTATACGATATTTTAATAATAAAAAATTTATCAAAACCATTTCAAAATGATTTTACAATAATAATGTTAATGAAATAATCCTGAAGGGATACGAAATTTTTTAACTTATTAATTTACATTAATCTTGATAAGAAATCATTAACCAATTATAAAATAACATAATTTTATCATGAACTAAATTTTTTCATGTAAAAATTAAAATGGTCCTTTTAAATAGAGTACCCTTAGGAACTCCACAATACATATACCATGAATTCTTTTATACCATTGTTGACTACCCTTTGTAATCCAATCTATAAAATATTCATTAACATCGTCAAAATCCATCACTTAAGTCATAAAAATGGTTATTTAAGACATTGAATTTATAATCAACCATTAACATGAAAACTCATGATAGTATCCCTAAATTTTAGGACAACCAAAAATGAAGACATACTAAAATGTTATAGTGTCTAAAAATTATCTACGATACAAAATGTAAGGACGTGACCATAAAAATTACATAATATAGATACATTTGATTATAATTTAATTCCATTACCAAATATCATTACACTTTATTAGTTTACTGGATTATTTCATAAATCTTACATAATGTAACCATATTTTAAGACGTGGATACTTTTGATAGGTATCTATTTTTCATAAAATATAAAACACTTTAAAAATGACTTCCATTAATGATGATTCCTAATATATTAAAACTTTAATTTATATCGTTCACTTACCGAAGATTTAACACTATAAAAACATTTTTTAAAACTGGGATAAGTTTAAAAATATCATTAAGGGTCAAAAATTGAATGAAAAAAACATCATTCCATCAATACTTAAAAAACATGCCACCTTAAAAATAATCCTTAGATTAAAAATAATAAATTTTCACACCAAATAAATAACCTTCTATTGAAAAATAAATTAATAAATTTATTATTGAAATATCATTTAGGAAAAATAAACACAATAAGTATTATTTAAAAATAAGGAAATGCCATTACTACATTTTCACAAACATATAATTTTCACTATTTTTTATAGAATAACTAGTACAATTAATTTTTGAGTAACCATAAAATATAATCAAGGAATAACATCATAGTTAACTAATGAAAATTACTATAGAGTAACCATAATAGCTACTCCAAGACTAATTGTAACTGTTAATCATGGAATAACTATCATAGTATATTCCCATTGTCTCATTAAGAAATCCTAATATGTTACTTCCATCCCATATTTAGAATAACTATTGGTTAGACTTCCAAAAACAATCCTTTAGAGTGATATCATGGAAATAACTATATTTTTTTATAACAAGAAAACCCATCATCTAAAAAATTTCCAAAAAAAACATTATATAAAAAAACTTATTAAGTAAAATAACATTTCAATTTTGAGATCACTTATTAAAAAATATAAAAAATTTAAAAGGGAAAACAATTTATTTGAAATGTTCTTTGTAAATATATAGATTCATATTGAAATGAAATATTATTCATGCTTTTTGGAAATTTTAATCATGTAGTATAAATAAAATAAAACTATACTTTAATACCTCTGTTAAAAACATCAAAAAGTATGTCATTTGAAAAATGATAAAAATATTCCGTTTAAATTAATTTTTCAAAATCAAAAAAATTATAAAAATTGGTTTAAAAAATAGTAAGAGTATATTAAAAACCTTATTTACAATATTTTTAAACAATATAGATATGGTAAGAAAATATACTATTCAGGGTATCATTAATAGATGATTTTTAAAATAATGTACCATAACATGAGACTGAAACCTTCATGTCTATTATTTTTGTCCCAAAATAATAATCTTATATAAAATTATAATTATTGAGAACATTGTTCATTTTTATTATTAATTTATTTTTAATTTTATACCATGTTCTATAAAATTACTCACATAATTAATTTCACATTAATCATTTTCATGATATTTATTTCATGATTATAAATATTCCATCAGTAAGTCAACTAAGATTAAAGTGATCATTATTATATCATATATATAATAATTATACTAAAATAAGTATCATTTATATACCAAATTTAAAATTCTAATTCCAAAAAATAAATATTTTTATGAAATTATTTCTATGTTACAATCATTAAGACAATAGGCCATATGTACACCTGGTTAACATTTTCATTTTTTAATTATCATTCTGAATATAAGGTAAATATTATCTCATATTTGGAGAATTATCATGATATCATAAATACCTTGACAATTCATTATACATTGAATAATATATATATATATATATATATATATTAATATATATATATATATATATATATATATCATGCATGGGATGTGGGGATGAAAAACGAATCACATTCCTTTGTGGAGGTGTTAGTAAACACGTACAGACGTGCAACACTATCATTATACATTGTATGAGAAGGTGAGAAAAAACGTGTTATATTGCATTTAAATAATGATATTTAATTCATGAATATAATATATATTACTTAAATGTAACATTATAACCTTTATCGAGAGATTAGTATGGAAAACTAATTACATTGGTTCGTGAGATGGTAGTCGCTCATACATAGGAATGATTAATTCCACTCTCAATCGGTGGAGGTTGGAGAAGGATATAGGATTTGTCATTATCATGATAAAATATTAGTATATATATGGCACTAGTGTTATTATTTTAATTTTTTAATAATATTTTAAGGAGGTGGATGAAGAAACAAATCTCTTACATGCATTTGAAAACCATCACTATTCTTTTGAAAATAACCTTTCTTCAAAACCTTAAGACCACTCTGATTGGTATTTTCCCAAAACAAAGGCCTAAAGAATGAATGGAGGCATTATTTAATTATATATTGGCAGGTATTGGATAAAAATTGTTTAGGTATGAATTAGTGAGAATAAGAGATTCCCATTTATAAGAGAGGGTAGGGGAACTATTAGAGATATAAAAATATTAAATTAATAATAAATAATATTTACATAAAAAAGGATCAAAATAGATTTATATTGAATCCATGATGAGGGTGGTTCCATGGAACCTCATCAAATAATAAATATAATTCTTTTTACTTCTTTTGAATCCTCATATATTATTTTTGACCCCTTTTTAACCCTTTTCAAACATACCATGAAAAAAAAAGTTATTTATACATTAAGGGTCAGTATAATTACTAAAAATTAAGAAATGACCCATAAATATAAAATTTATGATAGTATAAACCATATATTACTCTAAATTTAGAATATAATATTATAATAATATTATATTACTTAAATAATTATAATTAATTATAATATATTATTAATGTCATTTGTAGAAATATTCCTTATATTGATTTTAATAATCTCAATAAAATAAGAAATATCAGTACCAAATATCTTTAAAAGGCCCTAAAATTTTATATTAATATAGAAAATTCATGGATATTATTAATTCTTTCAAATTATTTTTATATTAATATTTATAATATTAATTATTAGGTCTTTTCTTAAATTTTTAAATTATTGTATCATCATTGTATAAAAATGAAAGATATTTTTTATTAAAAAAAATAAAATACCTTAATTGAGATTAAGAATTTATATTTTAATATAATATTTATAACTAAACATATCCTTATTTTTTTATCTTTTTAAATATATTATATTTTTTAAAAAGTAAGAGTGTGAAATGTTTTAATTTTTAGGATATAAAATATTTTAAATGTTATAATCACATTCAAGTAGAAAAAATGTAATATATAATGTATTTTGATTATTATGGGTGTTATATAATCTGAATAAAAAATTTATTCAATTTTTAGTTAATTTTATATACATATCATATGATTTATTTCCCTTAATAACAAGAATAACTCTTTAACTAGTATGAAAAAAATTACTATAGTTACTATTCACATTCACAAAAAAATAAATTTGGCCTATAAAATAAACTTGGAATAAATTATTCAATATATGGAATAGTTTTTAAAAAGTTCAAATTTATAATTGGGAGAACGCAATTTAAAATTAAAATGAAAAAACTCATTGAAAAACAATTTCTTTTTCAAAAAAATGACCTTTTTTAAATATAAAATGTATTTATAATAAATTCAAGTTTAAAATTAATTTTTGAAACTTTAATTGTAAAAAATTAAATATAAATACCATAACTAAATTTTATTCATAAAATATAGTTTTCAATTCAAAATTAGAACTTTTATTTATTCATTGAAAAAATTATTTTTTCATGAAATTATTCAAAAAATTGATCCTATAAAAAATTTTACATGATGAATAAAAAAATTGAACCCAATATTTCAAATAAATTTTCTAAAGTTTCTAAAAAAATTATTTATAATAGTCACTCATAAATAAAAAGAAACCCTATTAATAAGAGAACATATTTTAGAGAAATTATATTACTGTACTAAAAATATAGTTCTCATTTATAAATTACTAATTAAGACATTATAAATTTGAAAAACCATTATATATATAATTAGGATGTTAAAAATATTCAGTACGAAATATTTAAAAACTAGTTTGTAATAGTCACAATTAAATAACAAAAAATTTGTTCATTTAATATCAATATTTTTTATCTTGTAAGATATAGTCTTTATTATTAAAATATCATGATTTTATAGGTGAAGAAATGTATATTACATTATATACAAGGATTTTATCAATTATTTCAACCTGTACATCGAGAATAATTTTCTTGAGCTCCCAAGGATCATGATAAAGATATCTAAAGTGGCCAATTTGAGAAACTATTACAGTTACTACCCCACCGTTGATTGTTAGGGCATAAAATCAAGAGGTGATTTATCATAAATGATTGGATTAAGAAGATGATAAATGTTGGGATATTAGAGACAATGACAACAATGTATCCACTTCATTAATGTGAACATTTTCAGTAGGACACACAATGTGTATCATGGTTTTAGTACCTTCCATCACAAAGTTATAAATAGAACAAGGTTTATTCCATTAAGACTGAGTATATTGCCACATAAATCCCATAAAAACTCAATCATGGACTTATAAATATATTAAATTTTATGAATACATAGGATGAATCCATTCATGCTAATTCCAATTATTTCCCCAGTCCAAATTTTAGGATATATGATTGCATAATTCAACATATTCAAATTTGATCCAAAATAATGAAGTTGGAGGCCAAATAGATTTATAGAATCCATAGACACAAGCCACATTAATGACTGATATTCCAAATCTATCAATATATCACAATTCAGGTTTTATTGTGTTCAAAATGTTCAATGTTATATGTTCCAAAACTCTAATAAACTCAATTTATTGTGGCATGAACCTAAACTAAATAACATAATGTACTTTTCACATGTAACGGAACTATACAGAATCAATTACCTTGAAGAATGAATCTAAAATACACATAAAAACATCCAAGATAAATAATTTTAAACTCTACCACCACCCAATAATGCCTCTGTCACATGAGTATAAACAATACACTACATGCGAACAAAATAAGGACATAAAATACATGAAACCATTTTCATTGTTGCAAGATTTCAAATTTCTTTAAAGATGGTTATTATATAGGTTTAAAAATCCATTGTACCTTTAAATTAACTCTTCATAGAAGGATTCATATTATTTGTCTTACCAGATCATTAAATATTTCATTCAAGGGACCATCACTAAGTTAATCTTTCATTACCTCATCTTACGAAGGATACCTAATCCACATCTTCTTTCATTCCTTTTGAAGAAGTACACTTGTCCATTACATTTTAAAATTACTAAAAATTTTCCCAATATATAAAAAATTGAAATTACCCATCCCAATATAATAATCAAGTCTCCATCAGAACGTTTAGTATGAAATACTTGTTGTTTGAATCCAATTCTCACAGGATATGTATTGAAATCAGTATATCCTATCTTATATCCATTCAAAATTCATTTTCATTCAACCCCCTTCAAAATAAAATAACTTTTATCTTTTATAATTAATTTTATCCATGCTGTGAGTCATAATTATTCTTCTTAGTGACTTAAACACCTAGAGTAAATATTCTCCTCTTATTGAAAAAAACATTTCTTTAGTTGATATAATCCCTTTTAGTGACACTCCAAATCATATAGTTGACATCCTAATTTTATAAATAATCATCCCATTGATGATACACCTCAAAATATAACCATATTACTTGGTAATGGGCCAAATCTCTCTATATTTACCTTAGACTTAGATGTTTTATATGAATGAATCTAATTATTGTGGGTGATGTTATGTTGCTTTCATCAAAAAACTCATTCCAGGCACTTTGATTCATAATTCATTTTTTATCCCCAAATAAGAAATATAATTTGTGTTTGAATATAATATTATCCCTATGCGTTATGGATAAGTAAATGGGATTTTCATGTACTGAAACATTTTCCACTCATTGATGGATGAAGATTACTTATGACAATTTCCTGATCTTATGATGTGGTGGTGACAAACACCAACTGAGGTTAGGTTGTAGATTTTTCAAAATTCTAATGAACATGGTGTTGATGATGAAAATATATTTTTAGGGCCATATATGAACCTTATTTCAACATAAAAAAACAATCTATGGTGTGTACATTGTATCTATAAGAATATTGGAATTTTTAAGGATTAATTTTTCTGGTTATATGGTGTATGAATACATTGATGTAAATAGATATGGACTTTTATGGTTGGGAAGAAATTTAAGTTCTATTATCCTTGGTAAATTCACCTAGATGTCGTCTTGTAACTCAAAATACCACACATGGAGCTCTTTTGGCTACCCAATCTTCCGTTATGAGGTCACCTATGCCCACCACCTCTCCTACAATGCCCATACTCTCCCAAGACCTTACTAGATTCTATAAATAAACACCTTCCACACTGATCTATTCAAGGCACATATACATATTGATCATTCATGTAGGTTTGAGCTCCCATTTCCCTAAATATTCTAGATACCTGACCTAGTTCATCCCCCAAATGGGTGACATATCACCTTGGTGATCCCTCACCAATGAAATTAGAAACCTAGGAAACCTATATATTTAATCTATCCCTTGGGTTGTCCTTCTCCCGATACATATTAATAGGGGTTAATCAATCCATTGTTCCTAGACCTTCATGAGGGGATATATTTTTGAAAAACACCATTGCGAAACCATCCAATATTAGACACCATTGATATCACTCAATAAGGATAATATCCAATTCACCTATTTCTCATTCATTGGAACCCATCAATACCATATTCACTATGTTTTTTGATACTCCTCTTGGTACCCTATGATACCTTCACCCATCCTATATTCCCTGAAAAAAATATAAGGGAATAATAATATTTATAATCCCCTAGATCTTAATTCCATTTCCTTGGTTACTGAATAGACATAGGTTCTTTAGCATTGAATTTTGTGTATTTCCCACACATTTACATAGAGCGGATATACTCTTCTATATTCCCATTTATGGTCAATGTTATTTATGTGAGACACAATCATGAATTCAAGTAACATAATTTATGATTCTCCCATCAGCTTCATCATTTCGCATTATTTCTAGATTCTTCATATAGATTCCTTATTATATTTCTTCATGTTGTGATATCTACACATGGATCCCCTATTATATACAATTAGACATGATTCCTCCTCTTGACATCATAATCCACCATGAGTCCCAAAACAAATTCCCTTCCTAGATTAATCCCAATTTTCCTTTCTCATAGGTGTAACTGACAACCATTCCATAATATACCTTGAATATTTATACACTTATTGGTTCCAATATATGGTCATCCTTCTATGTTCTATCCATAAAACAATAATAAATCTACTAACCTACTACATTGGTAATCTTAGGGAATCTCTTGCATAATTCATCTGGTATCTCTTATTATAACCCCATTCATGGAACTAAAATTTTCCATAGGTAGAGTTATTATGTATTCCCCTTTCAAATATAATAGTATTCTCTCATTTAATGTGATTAATTTTATTTTGTCCGTTTTTTATCACATGTATCATGCCTTAGGTTGGAATAGAAATCTCCAATGAACATGGTATCAACATAATGAAACTGACTCAATGGATTAAAACTATTTTAAATTTATGACCTGGCCATATTTTACCCTACTAAAAAACTCAAATTTATACATGATATATTTTGGAAAATTATATATTTATAAAGAAACATGTCATGGTTTCCTCAAATAAAAACAACTACTAAATCCTATTTTGCCACACCCATTATGACCCATATGTTTTCTACTAAGAAACATTGTAGGATCTCATTCATGTTCATTGGATGATGTATAAGAAACATCATTGTGGTATTAAAACTATTTTATTTTCCCCTAATACATTCAATATTTTGATGTTGATATATTCAAATACATAACATTTTAAGCAAAAATTTATATTCTTAACTGGATACATATGATTCCTATTTAATATCTAAACCAAAATTCATTTTCCTTTTATAAATTCAATTATAAAATGATTGTTTTTATTCCCAGTATTACAGGATACATAGGAATCCTCTATAGGATCTATACAAACTCCAAACCACCAACCAACTTCCTGAATGAAGATAAAATACATAGTGTAAATATAGATGGTTTAAAAGTGAAAAACAGACAAGTATGTTTATAAACTCTAGAGAGACCAAATTGTTAGTTCTAATCCAAATAATTGTGAAATAATATGATAAATATGAAACAATTATAACGCATTGAGTTTTTATCATATCTACTGTGTTTTGATCATATCATTGGCATAGGGGTAACTTGTCCATATCTGAGATTTAAGTGAGATTCCTAAATACATCGTAAATTTACAAGAGTCTGGATGTGGAAAAAGTACCCCTAAAATGTGTGTGGTGGGCCTGAACTTCCATCTCCCCAACCAATGTATTCAATAATATTTCACTATTGAGGTTCCAATAACTACATTACTTTGAAAATCATCCCTACATTGACTCCAAATGAGTGTTTTTTTTAAATCAATTTGAATAAAGGATTAAATCACAATATTGATCTATTTTGATTCAGAAATATATCAAAATATTTGCATAGTGTTCCAAATGGTATTTAATTAATGTTTAACCTAGAGTTTCCATGTAGGAAAATATTAATGTGTGGACTCATTATATATTATGTTAATAATATTTAAAAATAACTCAAATTAATGATGTAAAAATACAAGTATCCTTGATGGAATCTTGGAAAAAGATCTTGGGAAGTGTTATGACAGTCCTAGGTGTGAAGCATGGAAAAATACCATAGGCCCACATCTATAATAGATCTATACAACCAATAGTTTAAAGTTTCTATACTTGTAATGTTGTAAAGAGAAATCTACATTGATATGATAATACAAGTGAACCACGACTATATATACCAATAAATTTGAGATCCTTGAGTAATGGTATACACATCAAGTGTACAAAGGAGGAATAATAATGAATTTGTAACAATCATCCAATCATATTTATTATATATTCAAGAGTTTGTGTCTTAAATCAAAACATACCCATCATCCTGTTAAATAATCATTAAGAAATCATCATCAATCCATGACATTTGAAATTGGGAACCGTGGAAGGCACACATTAAAACAACTATGTCAATTATTAGTTAAATATGTATGACCTCACAAAAATTTCCCATAGTCACACCTATAAACACCTTATGATTTATTAGTATACTAAATTTGTAGGCCACATATTCTAAATTAATGTTCATGTTTCACATTGGGAGGTATAATGTGTGTGTATTTGGTATTCATTTTTCACCTAGTGTAATTTTAAAATGATGTTCAACGGTCTCAAAGTATAAAAATATTAACTCCATAAATACCCTACATATATGGTTTGAAAACATTTCTACTAGTGGTCCATCATGGTTAATATTATTTTCTCTCTTGATAGTAAAATGTCGAATAAGACATTCCTCCATCATATCAAATGATAGATGATACATATCAGAAGATATGAGAGACTCCTACATCTAAATATTTACATTAGAATCAATTAGATATTAAAACCATTAAATTTTAATAACATGTTAAATGATAACAAAAAATATAAGTTATTCACATGATAATATGGGTGGGATTACATTGGAATCTCTTTTAAGAATAATCCGACAAGTAAACAATTTCGTGATTGAATAATCTGAGTTCAAACATTCATCTCTTCTATAGTGGTGTTGGTGAAATTATTCCTTAATCAAATTTATGTGATCCATTACAACTAATACATATTACTCAATCAATATTGAGTCTTTTCTATAGAAAAATCAGTTATTATAATCTATGTTCCTTTAATTATTTATAATAAATAATGCAATAACATTTCTCCAAAAAACATATAATGTTATTATGTAAAAAATTAATATCATAAATTAACATGAAATATAGATATCTAACATTATTCCATTCATTTCTTGATAATAATTTTACATTAAGCTGTAGTTTACATTAATCATGGGGATTTTTTGATGGTTTCCCTATTCATCTAGGGAAATGTGTATGTGTGTGACCTTTTTGTATACATAAAAACATATCTATTATCGTTCATGATCATTAATAATATTCAGTTTATATAATGGATCAATGAAAAATTCCCATGATTTTCTAATTCATGTACACACTATAGTCACATGTGTGTAAGGATACCATGATTCATGGAAATCACCATAATCACTACAATACAGATCTGGTAACATTAACCAAACAAGACTACTATTTCTAGTCAATGATCCATGGATGTTATTAACCTCCAATCTATGCCCAACATGGGAAAATGAATGAAAAAAAATATTGATCATCTTGATGTTTAAAATATTATATTTATATTATATTTTATTCATGGGGTTTGATTTAATAGAAATTAAAAATATTAGATTCTGCAATTCTGTTAGAGTTAGCAGTAGATATCCCACTGGTTTAAATAATGGGTAATTTTATATATTGAAATATAATAGTTTTAATGTGATTCCTAACTACATATTTTTATCACACTAAATAAATTATAAGGAAAAATTATTAAAAAGGCATTTATTAATTTCCATACAATCTAATATTCACAATTACCTATGAAGGATAGTTTCTAAACTCCCATCAATAATACGTTAAAAAATTCCATTATTTTGGTCATTATAGTTCTATATCTACTCCAATTATCTTATTCCAAGGAAATTTTTCAATTTGAATTTGTATCACGTAGTTAATACATCTAAATTATCTCTTCAAATACCTTTGAAATAATATTCTACGAGCTATTTTTGGGATTGTATAATAAAAACTCAATAGGAATAATGAAAAAAATGAATATAATTGTTAAAATTATTTTTCAAAAAAAATATTCAATGATTTTTGATTTATTAATTCATGGAATAATCTGTGGAAATAATTCACACATTTCATGAAATGTGTTTAATATATTATCAATGATAGGCATGGGGTGGTCTATTTTTATTATGAACCTACTTAAATCCAATGGATATAACTCATTGAATGTTATTGGTTCTCTCAATTACCTTTTGAGAGAAATAATAGTATCCACATTCAGAATTTTTGTGTATTTATCACAAGATTTAACACTTCTAATGGATTGAATATTCTGGTCTATATTTACCAAATACAGGAAGTGAATAATCTACTAATTATAGAATCTGATTTGGTGTTTTCTAATGTAGGGTGATAAAATCAATAGATAGTTGACCATTATTCTTTGATATTGTTGAATCTATTTGATCAATTGAGGATATATATATATATATATATATATGAATGGTTGGGAAAAAATCAATATTATACCAAAAAATATTGACTATACAAAAATTTATTTACGAAAATTTACTATTTTTATTTGGTATAATGATTCATACCATTGTACTTTATGTAATATAATATTTTGTGGAATTATCTCTTTGATATAAAAATAATATATTAACCAAATAATATTAACAATAAATTTATTATTCCTATTCATATTATTTCTAGCACATGTTTATAGAATTCATGTGGTGTGAGTTAGAAATAGTGATTGGGGTGAAACATACTTTCTAGTTGTAGTTTTTTCATTTAAAAAAATGATTAATGGTAGTTGAAATTCAATAACATTAATCTCTATGTGGAATAAAATTGCAAGTGAGCCTAGGTTCAAACATATAGTGATTATATCAGTTTTTTTCATGATTTAAAAAACTTTGTATCAATGAATTTTTGGTCACACACGGCAACTCTGGGTAGTTTCTCACATTATGTAGAGTCATATTTATTATTTTTGGTTTTATTGTTTTCTAATGATATGAAAAAATTTAATTGGAATGTTTGGATCATTCATTTTAATTAACCCAGTTTTGGATCCGAGAATATACATATAGAATAATATAAAATATATATTCATCTTGAATTTTCTTCAGGTGGAGAGAAACCCTATAAGATCAAGAAATGTGAATAGGAAATGTTGGAAAGAATGGAACTTGGATTTGCAAATATTAAATTTGTGTTAAATGTGGCCATTAAAAATGTAGAGAATAAGACCACATATTGACTTGTTGGGGCCCTATATTCCATACATTAAAAACCAATAGACATAAAAACAGTGATCATGGTGAGGTATTTTTATTGAACATTTTTATTTAAAGGATACTCTGTGCATTATAATGTGATAAAAATTAATATAACCATAAGATTTCTTGAGGCATTGAAAGGGACATTCACAGATGATACCTTAGTAGTCATACTACAATCATATTAATGGGAATAATGGTCTAAAATGGTTAAATTGTTATGTAATTATTACATAAAGATTGATCTATTATTTTTACATTTATATAACTTGATCCTCATGGATTATTTCTAAATAATAAACTTATATATACAATTTGGTTGTGTTATTATTGTTTAAATCATGGGAAAACCTCCTAACAAAAACAAATAGGGTGATTAAAATAAAATTTAAGTGATAATTGACCTGGAATTTTTATTGTTGTAAGACTTGCTAACTAAAACTATGTTAGGATGGTATATCACCCATGTAATTACAAAAATATCATGGAGACACAATAAAAAATCCTAAGAAATTAAAATTCAATTTTTCTAATGGATTGAAGCAACAATATATTTTTAAATATTCATAATCTAGTGGATTCCTTGGTGGATTACCCAAGTTAATCCTTTAACACCACGAATGACCATAGTTTGATAGTGCATTATGAATTTAGAAGCCTGAGGAGATTCCATATAAAATATATAAAATCATTTTAGATTTCTTAAAGTGAAATGATAATATCTAAATGTTCAATGAGAGTCTTATGTTGTATATGGAAGGGGAAAATGTATCTAGTCTCTATAATTATGTCATATCTATTGGGTAGTTAGATGATAAAGGAATTAGTGAAAAATTATCCAATGGAGTTTGAAAAGTGACTTGAGATTCAGTGGTTTTGATTCAAGGAGAATAATATAGAACCCTTTAACAAACATAAAGATCAAATGATATTAAAATGTAGTGATATTCACCCTATAAAGATATAAAGGTCTTTAATTGTATTCTTTATAACCATTGTTAGAAGAAGGTTAAGGTTCTTTATCGGAATGGTATTATAACGATTAGGGAAAATTATGTAAGATATTATGATATCTATTTTATCGAAAAAGGGAGTTTTCTTAGAGTTAAATAGAAATAGTCCAAAATAAAATAATATGAAAATAGTTCAGATAGATGTATAGGAACATTCCTCAACCAAATATCAAAAATTATCATGTAACTTTTTTAGTTTTTTGAAAATTCTAGGGGAAAAATTGTGTTTATTTTACTAAATATAAATAATATTTTTTATTATCTTTTCATAAGATAGATCCATTGTGGAGTTATAAAGTGGTCAAAAATTGAAATTAGTTGGACCAAATAATGGTATAGATTAAAATTTTAACAATCTCAGAATATTTTTCTAGATGAATGGTAATATTTTTGAGAGAATAGTAGTAGGAAACAGATAATAGAATATAGAGGCATAAAGGATGAATTTGGAATAGACATATGATTGTAGATGAATAAGTGGGTATTTTTGAATACATAAATCTATATGGGAATAAGTTATCAACACAAATAAATACTTTTGCAATATAACTCTAACCATTATAGTTTTACAAAGGATTCCCAAAGAGCTGTAATAATGAAATTTATTGAATATATCACACATTAAACTGTTTAATTTAATTGAATATGCTATTTTTATGAAGGGTAGAGATAATCTATAGTAAAAGTAAAAAATAATATTTCCTTATATGATATTAGAATAAATAATTTATCTATAGACTATGGAATTATTAACAAATTAAGATTAGCATAAATCAATTTTTAATATTTAAAGAACATATTATATGCAATGACAGGAAGATGATTCAATTAGATGTTAATGGAAATGTATCAACTAAAAAAGTACATATTGATCTGAATAAAATCACAAAATGTTCTCAAATACTAGTGACAATATTTTTCAGTACGAATTCACTATAAATATTACCTATTCACATTGTAGAAGAATGTTTAAGGACTGTAGAATCCTAAAATAATTCTAAAATATAAGAAAAGTTGACAAAACACCACATGCAGATTAATAACTAATAATTGAGGTCTCAAATAGTGCATAGTCATCTCTAAAATGATTTTCATGAGTCAAAAGGATAGTAAAATGGTATAGGTTAAATGGTAACAACTTTCCAAAAACATATAATGAAGAACCATTATGTCTTAAAGCGGCATCAATGCTTAGTGACTTGATGATGTATGAGTTATCTGTGGAATACGATATCAGTTTTTAGTGTTTAATGGAACATTAGAGTAGTCTGAACTATAGATAGGTAGAAGAGAACATAATAACAAATTGATTTATAATTTAATGGATGAAGCTGATGGGATTGGAAGATAAAAGGATTTTTTTTTTGTGGTAAAATGATTCATATATAAGGATGGAATCAATTTTTCTAAAATATTTTTAAATATAGGTTTACATAATACCATATAAACAATGATTTTCATTGTTTTTTTTGATGGTTCACATGTTGAATATATGGATGTTAAAACAAAGATTAATTTTTTTTATTTCAGTGAGAATTTTTATATAATTAATCCCATGTATTTGGTAGGCCCGTGGAAGAAGGTCCTTAATTTTATATTGAAGCAAAATTTCTATATGATGAAATAGTTTCATTTATATTACAACTAAATGTTAATTTCAATCACAACTAAAAAAGGATTTATGATATGTTAACATGATCACTGTTATTATCAAAAGACATGGTAAGATGGTACATGTACATTAATTTTATATATGTGGATGACATATAACTTGTGGGTATAATTATTCGATTGAATAAATAGGTGAAGAGGAAGTTATCCAAATTTTTGTAAATGACTAATATTTTACATAATAATAATATTATAAGGATTATCATCAAATGGGATAAAAAATATGGTACTTTGATGTTATCCAAAAGTGAGTACATCGAAAAGATCATTGAGAGAATGAGGATAAAATATGACTTCGTGGGGTATAGATAAATGAATGGTAGAAATAGAACACTGCATGTATGCATAAGAATGATGTTTTTTCTCAATGTTCTTGGAAATTTCAAATAAATTACATCAATAAATTTTCAAGTGGGAGATTTTTTGTATTTTGAATATTCTTCATATCACCAAATTTAATTAATAAATATTTTATGGGTATTTAGTTAATTTCATCCTTAGGATGGAAATAAAAAAATGATTCTAATTATCGGTATATTTTATAAAATATTATGTACATACGATGAGTTGAGAAATAAATTGCATATTTATCAAATGGGGGTACAGAAAATTATACTCATTTCAATGTTTGATTTATTGAATGATACTATATAATGGTGAAGTAAATAAATGGAAGACTGTGATTCATAGATAGAGGTTAAACATGTTTTTTGATTTAGGATCTCTATAAAAGAGATGTGGGGATAGCTACTCTAGTATATAAAAAAATAATTAGAAAATAAAAAATTGTATAGAAATATAATCAATTTTTATTTTGGTATAGTGGTTATTAAAATTTTACTTCTATTAATATATGTGTTTTTAGTGTACACTCATGGATGTAGGATCAAATTAAAAAACATGTAGTCATGTGTCTCTATTTATTTTTCATACAGATTGTATTTCTTTAGAATGTTTCGGGGGTGTTTTAGGTGGTATATAAATGTTATGATTAGGGTGTTTCAAAATTCGTAATTCTCATGCTCTATGTTATAAATGTAAGTACATACAGTTAATATTCCAAAATGATGGACAACTAATGGATAAATTTTGTTTGTTAATATTTTGATAAAATAACTAGTTTTCAATATATATTTTATAATTTCTTTTCAATATTTGGTGTCAAAAAAATTCTATAAGATTATAATTACTCCTTCACCTTTATATTCTGATCAGAAATTAGAAAAATAATTCCTTTTCCACCACAAACTCTATAAGAAAATCTGGTCATAAACTACAAGATGAAACATTATCGTTATGAACAAACTAAAATTCCAATGTCAATGGGGGAAGGATTAGTTTCATGTGTGGTGAAAATAAATAATGTTATGGTGTACATTGTATATATAAATGTTCCATCATCAGGGATGAATTCAAGAAATTACTAAAACTACCCAAAAATATTAATAATTCTAAGTTATAATATACTAAACGATGCCCTCAAATGATCAAATTAGTTGTGTTGGTTAATATATTAAACAATACATAATTGAAAAAAAAACATATTTTCTTAATAAAAAAGTTCTATATGTTATTTTGAAGCACAATAAAGTTCATCTTATTCACTATATATATTTTCAAGTTCCTTTATTCAGGAATCCCAAAGCTTCACGAATTAAACATTATACAAAAAAATATATTTGATTTTCTCCAGCACCATTACTAGTAAAACATTGAAAAATTCTATTATCATTTAAAAAATTATAGTTTAAATGAATTCAACATCTACATGTAAGTGATCATGTGATATACATTTATTTAATTTTTAATGAGGAGTAAATATGGGGATGTTCCCACAATAGATATTATTAAAAACTATATCTTGAAAAAACCTCAAACATCCCAAATAAAATCGGTCACACTAAATCATATAAGATACTATCATTGAATATTACAATAAATATGTATTATATATATCAATTTGATATTATTTTATCATATTATTCATCACATATTTTCCATAAAACTCTCTTCGAATATATAAAAAAACTATTATCTAAAATATGATACATACAACCATTATTTATAGAAATTATGAACTAGTTGAAATACTAAGAAATAAAATTTTGAGAAGTGTTTCATACATTCTTTTGACCATGATTTCAATGATATAAGAGGCTTTAATGGTTGGTGTGACATTAAAAGGGTGTACATGAAAATTTATTTTTTGACATCCTAATCATATTCTTCTTGTTTGGAAATTTCATCATCCTCAAAATTTTCAACAATAGGATATATATTATATTGAAAAAAATCCATAAAGATATAATTTATCTATGTGATATTATAGATGAAGGATATTACATTCCATCATGAGGTTGAAACTAAAAATCCTCCTCCACCAACGATTCTTTTTTATATTTTGCAACCTGGGGATATGAAAATTTATCCTTATGTATAGAAAAACATATAATGTTAGTGAATATTCTTCCAAAATATATATAATAACATAAAAACCAACTATTTGATATTAATATTAGTTTTTAACTAGTGAATATATATATTATTAGTCATTATATTCAGTAAATTGATAGGCTAGATACCATAACCTATCTCTAAACTATATATATAAATATATATCTGAGGGACTATATTACTAGATTAATTGTGAGTTTTAACATGTGATGATAATTTCATATAATGACATCAAAAGTTGTATAATACCCAAAAATTACAAATAATTCAATTTTTCTACAATAAATATTCCTTTGATTAGTGTTAATTATTTGAAAATTGATATAAATATATAAATGATATTTTTTCAAAGCTATGATATTGTCATTTATCATATATAATAAAAGAAATATAATATGAGTTTAAAAAATTCAAATAATTTTTCATCATTCTTCATCTCACTAATTGTATGTAAAGATTTTATTTAATGTGATTTTGATAAAGTAAACACTATTTACCCAACTAAGACAACCTTATATGGACACTGTGGTTCATTAAGTTCATTTGAATCATCCAGGGAATATCCATGTGGAGTTTCAGACTATGTGTGCTACTAGGCTTCTTTATCATGAACCATGTTAAGATTGAGTTAATAGGAAACTAACCATTTTCAGGGAGATTATAATTATTGCATCTTTCCCAAAAAATCACCAACCTTTATATAACATGTGACAAATTAAATTGATAGGAAACCAAACTCATTACTTTACCATTTTTTATGCTATTTTCCTATTTTTAGATACACCCCAAGGGTTTTCAGCAATGTTGTGTGGTACTAATTTCTATATTTAATTTAACTGTACTATGATACATATTTATAAAAGCCCTTATTTCTTATACATGAATGTTAATTTTTTTAAGATAAATAGAATAATAGTAATATGAAATCTATAAATAAAAGGAATCAATTTACTAATATTAATCATAAAATTCAATTATAAAACATTTTAAATTATCAATAAAATCATTGTAATAATAATTTGAACATATTTATAAAAATTAAATATGATTTTAATGAATCGTGAAAATTGATATTGATAGATGAAACTTTATAGTAAATCACTATTAATTATAAACACCCAGTTCCGTAATATTTATATTAATAAAACAATATAATTAAAAAAAATTAAACAAATTATTGAAATTTTAAACAAAAACATACATAGAAACATTCAAATTTATTAATATTTTAAATAATTATTCATGAATGTTATTAAAACTATATTATTAAAAATAAAACTTAGTAACATTTTTAAAAAAAGTATCGTATATAAATATCAAATGAAAATTAAAACACTGTTATTTTAAATAAATAATCCTAAATAAAAACTGAATAAAAATAAATTTCTTCTTATTAAAAAAATTAAAATAATCATGGAATATGTTGAAAAAGCATTTTATTATTCAGGGTAAGTGATGGGTAATGTGGGAAAAAATAGGAGTCTTCATATAAATTTAATGGGAATGAGGGTAAGATCACTAAATGAGTTGGAAATATTCATAGAAGAAAAAGAGTGCAAATTTAATTGCTCCTCAACCTGCCAGATTGTCGAGGGTATATCCATTTGGTGCATAAAAATACCATATTTATAGAAAATAATCCAAATTAATATAAAAAATCCATATATTAAAAACATTATTCATTCAAGGATGACTATTATTTCAAAAATCAATCTGAATATTTGTAACAACCATAAATTTTGGATCCTTTAAATTAATAACATCTTCAATAGTTTATGTATTGTACAACACTTAACTAACATAACACCAAACTAAAGTCATCAAAACCATATAAAAAATGAATTAATAAATTAATAATTAGTGATTAAATAGATATTAATTAATTATAAATAATTATATATCATCATTATCATTGATTAACATTATTAAAATGTTTCCTTTTAAAAACCCTTTAAATAAAAATTTATTACATTTCACCATAAAATATGAAATTGGTAAAAGTTAAAATATTATCATAATAGTTAATATTTATATTTAAAAAACAAAACATCAATATTCTAGTATTTGTAATTATAAATTAATGATGACTAAAAACCTTTTTGTTTAAAGAGGTCATTTTTTAATAAAATGAATTTCTAAAATATAATGTAGTCTGTTCTTGATGCTAATTTAAAAAATTGATAATATTAATTTTAGAAAAAAATTCATTTTTTATTTTGATGATTTTAATGTAATATTAAGATGAATGTTTTTAAGATTCTTATGAAACCTATTATTTTGAGGTCAATAGTTAAAAATATTTCTCTTATAAATAGCTTGATTTAAATAATATAATTAGTATATAAGTAAGAATTTGGATTTATAGTTAACTTTTTATAAGAATAAACTTTAATTTTATATGTGAATTAGTAATTTCAAAAATTTTACGTTTAATTTTAAAACATATATTTTATATTTTATAATTAATGATATTTCTCCAAAATGTTGTTTTTAATATATTATACATTTATTATTTGATAATTGACTTTTATCATTTTTAGAAATATAGCCTTGTTATATATAAATCAAATTTTTAATCAGTAGTAATAATTTTAATAATAAATACCATTTTATTTTTTCTATCATAAAGTATTAATTACCTATGTAAAAATAGGATACCATAGTGAATGCTAAAATGGCAAATGTTAGCTACTATATAGTTAAAGGTTTAACATGTTTAGAAATGTTAATTTTTCAATATTTGGGGTGTCTATCTACCTTATATACTATATAATATAGTATTTTTCAATTTTTGAGGCACTTTCCTTGAGATTAGCCTCCCATTATTGAATATTTTTTTGGTATATATAAAATTCCATCCCTTTTCGATTATAAATTGGTCTCTCCCTTCCTCAATGGTCATCACACCACAACAACATTATTTTATCCAAAAATCTTCCAAATAGTATCCTATAAACACATACTCACTAATGGTATATTATTATTTTCTTGAAATACCATTCCTCCAAGGTTTAATCACCTTTATAAGGACATATTCGTAGATGTGAGGTTTGTGTTAGTAACCTATCATTAAATTTTTATATCATTATATTATTTTTTAATTTTTTATTTTTAATTTCACCTTAATTAAATTAGAAAATGATTATAAATATTATAGTAGAATTTAATTATAATTATTTTATAATCATTAACCACCCTCCCTTTTTCCATTAAAAAGTATGAAAATGTTAATCATGCATTGTGCAGACTACCACAGAAACGACATAATAGGTTACATTTTCTTTCTAGAAAATACAATGAAGGTACTAATAGAAAAGTTAATATATAATTATTTTATATATGATATTTTTTATTAAATGAAAAACTAGATTACTCCTTTTTTCTGTTATATGGAAAATGAAATCATCAACCGTGTTTACATGTGGACCACTACCCCAACAGAAGATTTGATTTCCATTATTTATTTTATCATAACCATAAATGGATAATCATGAGAAATGTTTTAAAGTATAATTATTTTGATTTTAATTTCATAAAGATTGAGGTATGTCCAATTGAAGAACCTATTAATGATGTGATCAATAAATGATTTTCGAAAATTCAACTTTATGAAATAATAATTCTAAGAAGAAAATCATAACCTCAAATCATGTCATATTTTCATATCCATTAATTATTCATATAATTAATATTAAATTATGAAACATAATAAAAGAGTAAATTATATAATTAATTTTACTGGTGTAAAGATAATTGATATAAATCGCCACATAATCATCAACAATAATAGTATATTCATTTTTGGGATGTTTTAACCACCTACTTGAGAAATGATATGAAATTTTTTCATGGATGATTATGAAACAATAATTTCTATTATAATATAATATAAATATATCAGTAATTATTATTTTTGGATTATTAAATGATTCAACAATATTTAACCCATTAATGATGAAACATTCTTTATAGGTTTGCAATCATTGAAAATTGTTCTTTATCTATTTCATCAACTAATATAACATCTAAAGTACTCTTGAATTTAAATTTAGACATAATAAGTCATTTTACATTATCCATTATAGAAACATTAATTAAAATGAAATAATATCATTTTAAGGAAGAATATATACAATCAGAACTACTATGAAACTAGTAAAAACTATCAGTACGATAAACACTAAATATGGGAAAATACGTATAAAATGAAAAATGTACATTTATATAATGATTATAGATGGTAAAAACCAATATTCCTGTAATAATGTGGGTTCAAAATAGTATTTCAATAAATTTATATTATTTGTATGACTTTTTTGAGTGCATTGAAAAATGTTGGGAAACAAGATAATGGTATTTCGTGCAAAATTAATCTCTTTGATATATTTTTTAATCTACACAAATAATTTTTTTATGTGGTCTATTTAATTCCTAATTGATATATTAAATCAGGATATTTGATGATCAATTACAATCCAACCCTTTCAAGGTGATTTAATAGTGTTTTTCTCAAGTGGTTAGGGGTTGTTATCTCAAACATTAATTCAGTAAGGAATCTTTAGGTTATACACCATGTTTTAATTTTTATGTTGAAATTATAGAGTGATTACCATTTTTCATGACACCTTTATATTTAATTATTTTCTCATTTATTTTTCATTGTAAAAGTATTTGTTAAATAAAGGTTTACTAATTGATTCTTCCCTTACATAAATAAAAAATTTTATCTATAAAAAACCATCATCTCTTACTTATATTTTTCATTTATGTATAAATTTTTATTCCCACCAATGTTCTCTAATGTATTTGACAATGATAGTATGATTTATTTTATAAAATCAGAGCAATTTTATTTACCCTTAGAAAAATTTAAATTTAATACTCTTTTTACATTCCCAATTTTCAAGAAAGGGTATTTTAAAATATTGTCTTCCCCAATGTTATATTGATGTTATTTTTTCTAAGGGAATCAATATTGATGTCATTTTTTCATGAGAAAATGTTTTCCAAAGTTTTTATAATATATTTTTAAAATAAATTCTGAATGTTACCCATAACTCCATAATTTTTGAAAAACGTTGAAAATCTTCCATTTTAATGTTATATATGGGAACACATCATTTTGGAGCATTTGATGTTCTTTTTGAAACATTATCCTTATTTTATCAAGGAATATAAATGGAAAAATATTTTTCGATAATATTTAAAAAATATATCATTTAATATGATTTCAAATGATCAAATATATTTCTTATTTCCAATGTTATTATTCAAATACACCTTAAAATCTTTTTTCATCGAACTCATTGTCCATTGAAATGTAGTATGTGACCCCAAAATAATCTAAAATAATAGCATTTTATTTCATTGAGTATCTGATAAACAACATTGATATTATATTTCATTACATGAAATTTTAATTTCCTATCCTAGATTACTATCAAACCAGTTGCTGAAAGGATGGGTCACATGGCCTCAAGAACATATCAATGTCTTCTAGAGGTTACCATCTAGAAATAAGGGCCTTGGGAGGTGATAGTGGGGAGACTATACCTTACTATGAGAGATGGATGTTGGTACAATCAATTAGTAAACAATAGATAATAATAGAAGTAGTAAAATGAGAAACAGAAATAAGTAGATGAAATGAATTATAATATCTATAATAAAAGTGGAAAAAACAAAATTACAAAATGTATTCTTGTAGAGTGATGATAGAAAAATTAATTCAGTAAATATATAAAATACTTAAAAAAATATAAAAAATACAAGACTCAAATAATGAAAATAAGTGAAGGACTAAAGGAAATATCCTCAAGCATCATCAGCTCCACATAATTCTTATGATACTGACTCTTAGTTACAATGTAGAACACCATAAATAGAAATCCATGGTCCTATAAACATGAAAGTGTACTCAGGTACCCGGTGTAATGGTGGCTTGAGTAGGGTGTGAGATAATGAACTCAGTAGGCCGGAACCCACCATTTATAGGAAAATCTGGAACATGAAGTATAAGATAAGTAGTGTGTAGGTATACAAAATAATAATAAATCAGAATAAATGTATAACCACCCATCCATTTTCTTAAGGGATGGCCGACAAATATAACTATTTTGGCTCATACTGGGAATATTTCTGATCAATAACTATATATATATATATTATAATATATATATATAATTTATAAAATATAATATATATATTTATAGTATAATATATAATATATATAATATATAGTTTTGGTGTACATATAATCCTCCTATATGAACCAATTGTGTTCCAATGTAACAAATGTCATATACATGGGATACTATCACTGGATGGAAAGGGATATATCACAAAGACATAACTTACTAGGGGAATCTATCATGGTCTATTCTCTATCCCAACTCCAAGAGCTCTCATGGACTCTTTGGTAATCAATATGGAAGCTACTTTAGTTTGCCTACTCAAGGATCTCATGGTCCATTGGAAATTACTGCAAGATGGAATGGGATGTTACTTACAGACAATCAATACCAAGGGTAGCACTCTTGGATTATCCCATAGACCAACTCCACATTCTCTCATGATCTATGGTAAATCAACATGCACAATCTCGTGGTCTTACCTCTGTCAAAGGATATCATCATCCATTGGAAATCAAAATATATTCGCATTTATATATGAAAGGCATGAGGTAACACCTCTCATGCATCTTACACATGAAGTCCAAAATAGTGTAAGAGGCATAATAATAGTTGTGATTTTAATTGGAGGACATAAATATCATGTAACATATTTATCAATCCCTTAAATATTATCAAGGCACACTCATTTTTCATAGGTTTACTTATGGCATAACATCATAAAAATTTCCATTAAGAAAATTTCACTGACATGAAAACCTTTCATCTTCAAGAATGAAGAAAATCCTGTAATGAATCCATTATCCAGTTACAAGAACCCTTTAGAGAATTTCAATTACGGAGTGCAAGTCACTATGAACAATTCACTTTATCCAATTCATGTCATTTGATTAAAAATAAAAAAGTTATAAACTTTTACATAATAAACTACATGAGGCATTACCTCTCATTTTTCGAGTTAACCATGTTCGGTTCCATTTTATTTATTCAATTTATTAAAGCATGGAAATACCATTTATTAGATGAAAGGGGTAACATTGATAGTGAAAAAAATCATTATACGCCTTTCTTAATAGGAACATTCCAAAATAAAAGTCTAAGGGCACTTAGATGGTACATTATATTAAATAACCATTTTAATAAAAGGAGGATAACCAATTTTAGGGATATCAAGAGGCCATATATAAAGAGTGATTTAAAACTAACAAAGACCTAATGAATAGGTGAAACATCAATGAAATAATTCCAAGAAATCAAGAAAAGTGCGAACTATCACTACGAATTTTCACAGCCAGCACACCTCTGTTGAAGGGGTTTTATTACAAAAGCATGGTTTTAATTTAATAGAAAAAACATTATCATAACTAAAAAAATCATTCAATAATTAGAATTTACATTATGAAATAAACATAAAGCCAAGAAATACAACATATTTAAATAATTCAAAAATATAAAAAGTCATAGAGAGGGATCCTACTTCATGAAGTAGACCATGACATGAACATTGTCATAATACATTTTGAGGGGAGGACACTTGTTACTTTTACACACTTTCATGCACACAAATTACTATATAAATAAAAACCTCTTAATAAAATGTACATATTCCACTCTCCATGATTGAATTTGTATAAGAATAAATATATTTATATATAAATATATATTTATTTTTATACACATAACATTTTCTGTGGTTGCATGCCCTCTAAGAGATAAAATGCACTCTAAAATAAAAAAAAGTTCTCAAATATTCAATGACAAGGTGTATGCACTGTAGATAAACTAATAGCGACTGAATACCACAAAAAAGCATAAATTAGAGGATGTGAAAACATGAAATTGATAAATAACATCACCTCAGGTTGAGTTAGTGAATCAAAACGACCCAATCCTCTTCACCTTCAGTGGAGGATTATAGGACACGAATGAAGTGGTCCTAAGGGACCCTTCACATAACAAATCATCTGGGAAAAACTAAAAAACTCATCAATTCATAACCTATGGTTTTAGATAAACCATTTATTGGGATGAAGAGACCAATATCGACCGAAGAGGAGGAGGAGAAAGAGGGAGATAGGCTTACCTTGAAGGATAAAAGATAAATCATAATTAATTAGTGGAAGATCGAAGTGATATGAGGGTTCTAGAGGGGATGTGCATCACATGACTAAGGGGAAACCACAAGGGGTTTTGTGAGGGTATGAGAGGGTAGAGGGGTGAGGGATATGTTTTTATTTTATTTTAATTTAATTTAATTCAAAATAAAAAATTAGGGTATATGACATGGTTTGACCCACACGGTTTTCCAATCCACACACATTCCATGATATGAATAGTGTTAGGATAAAGCCTCTAAAAGCACATCGTGCGGGTTAGTTTTATGGTATGGAAAACCTTGTGTATCCCATGTTCACCTCCACTACCCCATTTGAACAAGGATTTATAGTTTCCCACAGTGGGCCTCACTGTTTCACACAAATAGTGTTTCATCCCTAGCCTTTCAAAAGCATGATAATATGGGTCTGGTACTCCAAAACTCCTTAATCCCCGCGGGAATCTCGTTGAACCTTTAACATAGTCCAAAATGATTACTTAAATAGGCTTTAAATCTCGGATCATCATTCCAATGTTTTTGTCTTAAAAAATCCTAGTTAGTAAACATAAAATATCAAAAGCCATAGCATTTTAGTCTTATTCAATACATAGATCATTACTAAAATCCCTCCTTAGACCATAATATCGCATAGAATACCTATATAAATACAATAACATTACGTAACTTAAATGGGTTGTCATGTCTTGTTCAAATGGTGGGATTTTGTTTCCAAACTCCCACACACCATTAATCATTCCTTAAGCCCACAAAAATTATTTCATCAACACCTGAGACAACACTTATTTTCCAACGGAAGCACCGAGGTAGATCCTAATCGAGATCATTAAACTAGAGACATTATAATGTTGTCTTATAATCAAGAATCTATCAAATGGTACTTTTTACCTTAGTCTATAACATTGAGTGTCGAATTCCATACCACAGATCAACCCACCATCAGAATTTCCTTACAAAGCACTCCTCTAAAATTTTTAACGATGCTTTATGGGTGATTTCAGATACGGCCAATGGTTGATTCCCCATCGACATCGAACCCACGTGTATCCAAAATTTCAGGATCCATAGCTGACACACACAACACTTTCCTATATATGAAGATGTGTCTGAAAATGATCCATCACTGACCATTAACATTAAACAAGAAGACCCCCCCCCCCCCCCCCGAGATGATTCACATATGGCTGTCCATTCAAGAAGATTCTCAGCATAAATGATGAGCATTTTACAAACATAACTATGATTCCTCTAGCTTAGGAATATCATATTCACCAAAAAAACATACACTGAAGTACATATAAAACATCTAGTGACATTCCTGTCCAAACCACGAAGGAATAAACACATCTTTCATGAAATACCGAATGAGTTCACCAAACAAATCCCCTAATATTTTAAATATTTAGCATGGTGTAAGTCTGAAAGACTCTTAGCACATCAAGGATGATGAAAAGATAGGGTACATGCTCATCGCTTAGTAGAATACACTAATAGATGGACATGAATTACTACCAGA
Organism: Viscum album; assembly: GCA_963277665.1. Classification (NCBI taxonomy): domain Eukaryota; kingdom Viridiplantae; phylum Streptophyta; class Magnoliopsida; order Santalales; family Viscaceae; genus Viscum; species Viscum album. The sequence goes on along the minus strand of OY728128.1, from coordinate 784,313,643 downwards.
TCAGTCAAACCAATAATAGTCATCTCCCTTTAAATGAATATGATTGTCACCTGTTAACGTAGCTCTATTAACAATCTGTGAATCCTTTATCACTTTAGTTACCTCATGTTCATTAATACATTTACAACCAAGTCTAATAATGACCAATTGTGCTTTTCAAGGGTTTCCTATACCACCATCCTAATATGTGTTCTACTTCCAAACAAGCACTGGCATTTTTCAAAACCTAACAACCCCAAGTCATTTAAAGAAATCCAACCATTTACAATTGGCCTTTCTCGATTGCATTCCATCTACATGGAAACACTCATTCACCAGAATAATCATGATTCTCCCCATCATATGAGTGTATGTGTTGATGATAATGAAGATAAACTACACGCTCAGAAGCATGGTAGATCAATAACACCTAAATTGAATGTGTGACACTCCTAAGAGCCACAATCACCATGTTAATAAAAAAAGAAATCCCAACCAATGAGACTGGAATGTCAAAACAACCATGTATATTGGAAATATTATCTTGATCATGGGGTGAACATGATTCCATAACGCTTAGGTCACTATATATATAGATGACCTGATACCATTCTAAACATCACAAGAGATTTATTTCAGAGTCGTATTTCCTCATATGGAAACTATTATGGGCGATACAATAACAATTCATCCATCAATAAGGAAAATAAATGGTGAAACAACCAACCAAGTAGGTAAACATGAATGAGGCTCGTATAACCTACTGAAATTGAGTATAAATCAATGTCCACACCCATATCAATGGCCAAATAAACCATGAACACCCATCCGGAAAAGTGTTTTATTGAAAAGGAAAACAACCTACAAGCACAAAAACACTCAAATAGTACTAATAATCATCAAGATCAAGAGATTTATCAAGACAATAAGCTCAATGGGTGCCACCTATAATGGGATATCCCCTTACAATAGATTATCCTCCGAACTCAACACTAGTCCATGCTGAAAATAATTCACTAGGATCAACAACTATTCATCTATCAATTTTTTAAAATAAGAAAATTCCTACAAAAAATACTCACATTCTATTTAATGGCTACACAAATAGAATATTTTAACTACCCTTACATGAGGGTTTTATTGAAGGAAACAAACTAAGGGTTATGTTTTCAAGTAATTGCATTTATTCCCATTTAAATATTTAAACTTATAAAATATTTAATTAAAGGCATCATGTGACCATTAAAAATGACTAGGTAACTAGATTTAACTATAATCTGAAGGAAAATTCAAGAAAGTATCAACAAAATTATTTTTTCCAAACATTAAAAATTCATTGACATTCAGATTGAGTTAGTCAATTTATCAATATGATTTTTTAATAGATACAAAAACCTAGGTGAGTCCCACTAAAATAACATGGGTTCATTATCATGAAACCCAATAGCAGTTTCTCAACCATTGAAATTATAAAAACCCATAAAGGGTCATCTCACTAGAACCTTGACCCAACTGACCCACTTGGGTCCAGTTAAGCATTTATAATGGTAACCATTCTATTTTATATAAAAACTAAATATATTTTAACATCTATATCCATTTCACAATACATCATACCATTACATTTTATATGGGTTTACATTATATAATTCATGAAGATCCCATATACATCATGGATTGAAAATTGTCTCACATTAATCAAAAATAATTTCACATTGGAGTTCAATTTTAATAGCCTTTTATAATGGTTCAAATGAAAATATACCTTTTTCTAATTATAAGGCACCCATAGACCTTATAATTGAAAAAAATCCCATTTAGTTTCAAAAAACTAAATTTATCCCATACTTACTAATTCATATTTAAATCAAAGAAGATAATTTCACTATAAGAAGTTAACACAAAGAAACCGGTTCTAATAATAGAAGCAGAGGATACTAAATAGGAAGGAATGGTATGAAATAACTAGACATGGTATATTTCTATCCATGTCTCAATGTTTAAGGCATATAATCAAATAGAAAGTATCCTATAAATGAAATGACATGTAATGCAATATGAATGTCATGTGAATTTCCTATGTGCCTATATGTGACATGCAATGATTATTACTTGACATACTGGGAAAAGGGTAAAATTGCCTAATGTTCATAAACCATTAGAAGTAAAAAATTAAACTAATCACTGAAGATGAAATCACATCCAAATGTAATAAAAACCAGTAAAGAACAACAATCCTAGCCTTGATCACATGGAAATTTCCCTATATGTGGGGCAATGATTCCTAGTAAAAACTATTAACCAAGAACCAACACATTCTAAATATTCATTCTACCAAACAAAAACTATATGAACAAGGAAACATTACCCTTGGATACCACATTGTTTCATTCCATCATGGATGACCATCAATCTAATAACTGGACTGGTGGGTTATATGGCCTCAAGCATGCCTCCTTGTATTATAGAGTATACTAAATAGTAGTGAGGGTCTAAGGAGGTGATAGTGGGGATAAAATACCCTTTTATCAGAGATGAACAACAGTACTATAAGATAATAAAAATTAGATAGTAGGGGAATCAGTAAAACAATAATGAAAATGTAGTAGAAGAAAATATTCTAGTAAATTTAATAAAAGTGGCCAACTCCAGTTTATTCAAAATACTCATGTACAATGATGAGACATAACTGAAGGCAGTAAACATACAACATGCTTTAGAAAATTGGAAAAATAGGAGAATCAAGTAAATAAAAGAAGTGAAATCCGAGTAGCGATCTCGTCAAGAATGATGAGATCCAGCTCAGTCTGATTCTCCTAACTCCCAGGTACAAAGTAAAAAAACATAAACATGAATCCATGATCATGTGAACAAGAATGTATACTCAGGTACCACAATATAATGGTGGCCCAAGAAGGATGTGTGATAATAATCTCAGTAGGCCATCACCCATGATGATTGGCATAATCTATATCATCAAATATAAACAAATTAGCATGCAGGTATACAAAATAGTAATATTATGGAACAAATGAACAACCATCTGTCTAAGTTCCTAAGGGACACATGATGATATACCGGCTTCGAATCCTAGCCAGAATATGTCTTATAAGGAACTATATAATATATATATATATATATATATTGTGGTCATACATAGCATCTTCTTATATTAACTAAGTGAGTTCTGATGCAAAATGGTCATATACCTGGGATACTATCTCTTTATAGACCCGGATATATCACATAGACATAAATCATCAGGGGAAACTCTCATGGTATATCCCCTAGACCAAATCTGTAAGCTCTAACTATCTCTCAGTAAAAAATATGTAATCTCACACGGTCTTCCTGCTCAAGGCTCTAATGATCATTGTAATTTAGTTCTGGATGGATTAGTGCATAACTCACATACATCCATCCCCATGGGTAGTGCTCATAGTCTATTCCCAAACACAAATCAAGGTTCTCTCATGGTCTTTGAGAAATTAACATGGATCCTCTCACATTATTCCTACTCAAAGGATCTCACGTTCCTTTTGAAATAAAAACATATTCACATTTATAAATGTAAGGAATCAGACACAACCTCTCATGCAACATAACATTCCATTCCAAAATATTGGTAGTGTTATTGTTATACTTGTGATTTTTAGATGACGAAACACATATCATTTAACATATTTATCGATCTATCAAATAAAATTAAGTAACACTCATATATAATAGGTGTACATAAGGCATAATATCTTAATAATTTACTATAAATCGTTTACAATAACATGGTTACCTATTAATTTTCAAGCATGAGACAAACCATCTCATATTAACCATTATCAATTTCCAATTCCCCTTTATACATGTTCAATTATAGAGTGAAATTACCCATGAACAAGTCAATCTATCTAATTCATATCATTTTATTAAACCTTAAAAAGAGTCATAACCATTTATATAATACCCCATATGGGGAATTACCACTCATGTTCCATGTTAACTATGTTCAGTTCCATTTAGATCATTCAATTTATTAATTCAGGGAAATAACATTGATAAGATCAAAGGGGTCACTTAGAGAGTGACATGGTCATTTCAACACTTTCCTATCTAGTATATTCCATCATAAAAGTCCATGGACACTAAAAGGGAGCTTTGTTTTAAAGAAACATTTTAATAAAAAAAGGGGAGACACCATTTAGGGGTATCAAGAGGATATACATGAAGTGTACTTTAAAACTAGAAATTCCCTAAAAGACATGGAATAATATAATGAAATAATTTCAAACAAGCTAAATAAGCATAATCTATCACTGTGAGTATTTGTAGCCTTTACACCTTTATTGGAGGGGTTTTATTACAAAACCCTGATTTTCATTTATCAGGGAATACATTTATCCTAAATAAAAAACTAATTCAAGAATTACAGTTTACTTTATAAAATAAAATTTATGTATAAGTCTACAACATATTAGAAACATTCATAAATTTAAAAATGATAGGAGAGGGATCCAAAATCAAGAGGTAGTCAAAGCCAAGAACATTTGCACTATACATTTTGAGCGGTTGCTAGTAGAAGCTTTTCCACACTTACACACACACACACACATATATTACTATATATATATAAACTTATTAATTCAATGTACATATTTCCCTAACCATGAGGGAATATTTACAAGTAATATATATATATATATATATACATATTTTCACATACCTTTTTGAGGGGTTTCATTCCATGATGGAGTCACCGAGCACTCTACAATAATAAAATGAACATGAAAATGTTACGACAAGGTCTATGAACCACAGATAAATTTAAAAGGACTCAATACACCCAAAAGACCTTAAATTAAAATGTGAGAAACTGGTAAATGGATAAATAACTCACCTTAGAAGGTGATGGTGATCCAAAATGGTATAATTCACTTCACCATCAACATCAAATTCTGGAACACGAATAAAGGGTTACTGAGAGACCCTTCACAAAACATATCTTCTGAGAAAAAAATAAAAACCTCATCAACCCTTAACCTAGAGTTTTGGTTAAACATGTAGAGTGATAGGGAGACCAAATTATCTGAAGTTATGGAGGGGAATTTGGGGGAGATTCCTATCATTAATGATACATTATAAATCATAAATAATTTTTTGAAGATCGTTATGTGATGAGGGTGCTCAAGGGGTTGTGTTGCATGCGATCGAGGTGAACCCCTAGGGGGTATAATGTATATTTAAGAGGGAGGAAAGGTGTGGGATATTTTTGTCAATTTAAAATATTTAAATAGGTTATACTATGTAATTTTACATGCATCAGTTTCCAAACCGTGTGAAAACTGTATAGTGAATAAAGGGAGACAACTACCTCCAAAAGATAATCATGCAGGTTGGGAAGGATGTTTGGAAAATTTAGCACAACCAGTACACCCTGATACGTCACCCATTGAACAAGGTAGAACAACTTCCTTCAGTGTGATGAATGATTTTAGACAAATAGTGTGCCCTATAATGTCTTTCAAAACATGATTTTCTAGGTCTAGTGCTTCCAAAACACCTTGATCCACCAAAGAAACCTCTTAGGACACATCCTATGTCTAAAAAGATCCATCAGAAAGGTCCCAACTCTTGGAACCTAAATATAATGATATTTTTTTAAAATATACCATTTATTAAACAAAAAAGTTCAAAAACCATTGTACATTAGTCTAGTTAAGAACATGTATCATTACTTAAAAACAAAGTTAAACATCATTTACTTGGAACACTGAGATTAGTTTACATTACATGAATCACTATTTTTTAAACTAAATGTAAAATATTATTAAAATATTATTATTTAACATAATATTTGTAACTAAAACTAATAATTTGAACATATGAATAGTAATAACAAAGTAATGATAAAATATGGCTATCAATTGAGTTGAAATAAAATAGGAATCATTTACAGGAGAATGAAATGTTTTCTAAAAAAAATTATTTTTTAGAATGACTGATTAGTCATGCCGTTCACAAATAATTTAAAATTTATTTCTACTTTTTTTTATTTTTAATATAAATTTAATTTATGAAATCAAAAAAACAAAATTATCACATGGTTAATTTTTTGGGATTTTTCTTAAAAGATTCCTTTTTTAATATTGAAATATTTATAATTTTAATTAAAAAAATCATTTTCACTTAAGTTATTTATAATGTGAAATTATATTTAAAATTGTGTTCAAATTTAATATAGTTTTACAATATATAATTTTATCATATTTTTGTTACTATAATAATTTTAATATTGATTTTGTGATATAAAAACATTGTAAAATTTTCAACATTTTCCCATGAACACTCGATTTCTCAAAACATCAATAAGATTAAAATTAAATTAAAATATTAGTTTTATGATAATTTAATTGGGGAAAAAAGATTCCATATTTTTAATAATCATAATATATAATTTCTAATAAGGTCAGTATAATTTATGACGAAAATGAACATAAAAAAAGTTAAAATTAATAACTCTGATTGCGGTTCAAACTGATTTACACAGCGTTAAACTAATTTTATAAGGGATAAAAATGTATTAATAAATTTTATGGCATCAATTTTATAGAAATATTTCCATCTTAAATATTCTACATACTATGATGGACCATTTGGAATCGTTTTTCACGATAAAAACATGGGTATGGTTGAATATTTTAAAAAAATCAAAAAGGCACCACTAACCTCATTTATAAAATTCCACCCTTTACTCTATATTTCACACAATCAAACACATTTGGTTATGAAAAAACCTTACCAATTAACTTCACAATCTTACCTTCTCTCATCCTTGAAGAATAGGTTTGTGAAAAAATGAAACCTAGGATGGGATTAATGAAAACCTATAGAGGATACGCAAAGAAGCAGTTATATTTTTCAATGAGAACCATTATTTTATTTCATTATACACATCATTTTTAAATAATACCATGATTATATAATAATAATAATATATTAAATATACTACTATGATTTTATTATAAGTTCATGGCCAAAAAATATATCCACTTCCACAAAATGGGATTCAAAATAATCATTGATGTCTTTAGAGGACTACTACAACACAAACCAATTCCATTAGTTCTCCCATTACCACCATGTCATAGTCCATTCCAAATACCATGTTACTATGATACCAGATACATAATGGGAATGCTATAAAAGCTATTCCCAATCAGCATGGTTTGCGTACTAGCACCTAGAATCATACATGATAATTTTGGGAATGGTTTCTCTAGAAAAATATCAGATGAAATAGATACAAGTTAGAAATCTCAAAAGTAGTGACCCCTTGGAGAATAGTTTTTGAATTCAAAAAACTATATTATCCAACAATAAAACCATAATATTCTAGAAATCGAATGATAAAAAACCCATGTACTAATGGAAACAACTCAATAATATCAAAGATCAACAACCACCACCTCCAAGAGGTGATTTTCCCTAACTCGAACTAGAATAAAGAAAATATATAAACACCTAAAGAAATATGTAGGTAATAAGATAAAATCCTAGTAGTGTCTCACCAAGGATTCCATTATATGTTTCCATAATAATTAACCAAAAACTATTTTAATTTTATATATAAAGTATTGGATGTAAAAAATAATATTTAAAATAAATCATTATCCACATTTCAATTGATAATAATATTTAAAAAAAGGTTTAATAATCATTTTCTATAATAAAATTAATATAAATTCACAATGAATATGCAATTCTTTTACAAATAATGGAATATTTCAAAATAATAAAAAATTACAATCATGGTCATTTTCCAAGAGGTACGATTCTTCAAGGTTATGTGATCCTCAAACACTTGAACAGGTGATCATGAAAATATGTGTACACACATCCCTCAGACACTGGTAAAATATTACTCATCACCACACCATTAGGGATTTGATCTACTACACTATTGCTTTTGTAGTTGTAAATTATAAACAGAACATTGTCCCAAATAACTCACTACCTACCTAGGATATCACGTTCTCAATCAACAATTAATAACGGAAAATTTATCTAAAACTGTTTAAAATAAATTTCACCCATTTCTAATATTGATATTCCAATTACCATTTAAAAATAAAATTAGTTTTTAATCAATTAATTCCTCTTCCATGATAAAACCAATGAATATTATTATCAATAAAATTTATTATATTTTTCATAAACAATAATTGGAATAAATTTCAAAAATAATTTTCACAATTTAATTCCACAATATAAATTTAACAATTTCCATGAAATTCCACAATAACACCCTAAATTATTTGAATTCCAAGGTTTCCCTAATTTCATGACAAAGAAAAATCAGATCCAAAATTGATGTGAATTGTATTTTCCATATTTAAATTGAAATAAAATTTATTTCAATCCATCAATTTTGGGAAAAATCAGTGGGTCAATCTTAAATGGAACCACCTTCTGAAATAATGAGATCATATATCTCAACACCCACAAAAAGTTTCTCCAAAGAAGAATATCAGAAACAGAGATATGAGAGTCAAACATAGATTCAAGATCTAAATCAATGAATATCATAAAACCCAACAACACATAGATATATAATACTCGAATAGGAGAGAGGAATAAAATAGGGGAGAACCAAATGAGAAATAATTATTATAGGGAAATGTTCAAAAAATAATTTACTTGCTTCATTAAACCATATAGTGGGTTTTGAGGAACCATAATTGGTTATGGTAAGCTCTAAATACCAAGGAAATATTACAACCTGGAGTTAGGGTTGATAAGGGTTCTAAATGGGGGATTAAATATTTTTAATTTAATATTTATTAAAAAATAAATCAATACACATAGTTTCATGTAGGTGTCAACATGGTTTCTACATGGTGGGTGTAAGGGTTTTCAAACCATGTGTCAATCGTGAAAACACTCCCCACCTAGGTTTGTATGGTTTACCTATGAATGGAACATAGTTTGGGAAAACCATGTGATAGTCATGTACAATCCAAAATCCTTTAATTTGTTTTTCAAAATTTCACCAACAACACCCCTAAATGAGATAAACCAAGTAATGATCAAAAGATGGGTTGATAGGAACCTAAAATCAGTAACATGATGTTACAATCTCCAGAGAACAGAAACATTATATCCCATGAATTTCTTTTAAGATGATTCCACACAAAAATATAAGGACAATTCCCAAACACCAGTGCCCCTCTCCCCCACACCTCATGAATATCATAACTATGCTAATATAATACTATAACTCATTTTATCATCCTCAGAAAAAAATAGGTTTCGGAATCAACTATCATGTCAGGATACTTGTTCATGGATAAATCTGGTTCGATATCAAGACCACTCCATCTCAGAACATGTGATGGATCAGAATTATATTCCCTAGATGTGATATATGGAACACATTATGTATCAATGTGGAATATGGTGACTATTATATAAGGTATGACATTTTCCCTAACTGATCAATGAACTCAAAAGGTCCCACAAAATTTGGAGAAAGATTCTGATTCTATTAAAATGTTGATGATCCAAATGAGTTGAAAATATGAAGAAAAACTAATCAAAAACAAAAAATTCAAGTGGTCTAAAATGATGATCAACATAAGACTTATACTGTATTTTTTCCATGAAAATCATATAATGAATCAAATAATTCTTTTTATCATCTCTCAAACCATGGTCCTCCCATCCAGGGGACGTTCAATGATCTCTTACCGACACAATGGAGATTTAAAAAGCCAACCATATTGGGCCCAATAGGGGACGTTAAAATCGTGGACTGGTAACTATTGTTATTATTTTAGGTATATGGAAACCCACACACAATGGACATAAATATCTCATCCCACTTCCATGTTGGAACTATAAGTGGATGAAGAAAACATGATAATATAGAGAGATCTTGAGTAGTATCAAATCTGACCAGATCCTCCATGATATTTTGGGTCAAGTGACCATGTTGTTTATTCATATCTTTTTTTCTTCTTTATTGGACAAAAATAATATATATTATTCTCCACTCACAAGGTAGATATTCATATTCATATTATTTCCATGAAAATAGACTGCATCTTCTTTTTTGTTGATGACACACAATATACTAGAAAATAATATGGGATCTCCTAAATTACATAGTAATATGAAACTAAGAATGGTTTGACTAAGAAGATTAATAATTAAGACATCAACATGTCTCGTGTCCATTCCCCAAATCATGGGTCCCTATGAGGTATCATTCTACAAGCCTTCATCATTACCAAATAATAAAATAACATACATATCATACCTGATTATGGTCACCATATCCTTATTTGCTTTTATATGAGAGGTGAACCCACTATCAATGATCTATATTATAGTGTTATATCATGTTTTTAATGAAATTTATAGCACCACTACCTATTTACCACTATTTTTTGATAAATATTTTTAACTTCATACATGATACGGATTGATGAGCTTTATATTATAGTAAGTATGATTGACCCACTTCCTCTTGTAGAGATGAAAATTTATTATTCACTTTCATCTCATTTAATGATACATTTATATTTTTCTTAGGATCAAATTCATTCTTATCTAGATTATTCCTTTTCATGGTTGATGTGAAATGTCTTTCCATGTGTCTGAATCCTCTACACCTGAAATATTAACCATCAAATGATGAGCTAGAATATTTAGCTCTGTATAACTATGTTTTTTTTATTTTGTTCCCTTATATACATCTTTTCAATAAACGATACATTTTGTGAGTGTGTCATTTTTTATAAAAAAATATCATATTATGTAGGGAGCATTATTATGTGGAAATATATCAATTCTAGTGCTCCCTTGAGATTTAGGAATATTTATATTGTAATTTGTATCCAAATAAATATTAAATAATAGAGTGATATATTATGTTCTATCATTATCCATTCATTCATTCTGTTTGAAATCAATCCCCACTACAGCTGAATCATTCTAATCAATCATTTTCATTTCCTAACACTCCTTTTTCTACTTTACTCGAACTATGAATTATACATTTTCCTTTTCTTCTTCACATGTATCATAATTTGATGGAATCAATAGTTTCTCCTGATCTTTGATTTTCCTTCACATACTGACAACTTCCTCTTTATTTTCTTTGATACACTTAATTTTATATTTTCCAATGCTAATAAAAATATTTATTTATCTTTTTAGTTCATATATTTTGACTATGAACTCATAGATATTTTTGGAGCTCTCTGGCATTGATGACTTTAGTTTTCTAATTTCTTCATTTACATAGAATTCCCTTCATCCTAAGCTGTATATAAATTTTATCATCCTGAACCACACAGTTTTTTATATTTTCATTTTTTCTCTCAAAAAATATATTTCATCAAGTGAAAATTCTATTATATCCTACATATAAACTCTTACTTCATCTTACTCTTCATCCATGTCACATTGTTTTGTTTTATGAGAGCTATGAAAAACTACCACAATAGCATATGCTTCACGATCATTAGAGTCCTCCAACTGTTCACCCATATATTCTTCTGAACATTCATCTTATTTTAATGTATAATATATATTTTGAAAAAAAAAATCTTAAATTTTTTCCTTCCTTTAAAATATCCTGAATACTTCATCCTGGGAATTTCCACTTCATAATCATCATCATCTTGAAACTTCATAGGGAACCAAGCTACATGATATCAGCCATTCCACACCAAAATTACACACATACAGTTTTTCTTTTGAACCGTCCATTTACTCTATAGAAATTTTATGAAAGTAATGGCATGACTTAATATGTATCTTCTTATTCCTAACCATCTTCAATAGTTTGATTCTTTATGGACCTGAATGCAAATTCATTAGACTTCCCATTTTCTACAAAATTGTTATCATCATTTCTCATCTCATATGCATTTAGTGTACTATGCAAGATTTCCAATGTCAGATCCTATAGATCATTAACTTTTAATATAGAAACAATCATATTGAACCAAGGTGGATGTATTCTAATGATGTGATATCAAATATTTAAATATTCAATAATTTCAAAAAGAACATGAATTTATTCCACAATAACATTAAATTAATCAAAGATTGTGTAAAAATACTTCATATTTTGAATTTTAGACCTTCAAACTAATTCCATAGAACCTACAGATTTGGATCTCTGAATTATGAGTCTCCCTCAAAAGTATTTAATAACTCTTCCCACATAGCATGTGATGAATTACATAACATTACATTTGTAAAGATATAATTTGATAAGTATAACTCAAAATAATTTATTTCTTTGGAATTATAATCCAATTACATTCGGTTAGCTTCTGATAAAGTACCACTATCAATACTTGCCGAAATTACAAGCATAATTTCCATAAATAAATCTATTCCTAAATATCAGAAGTAGTGAAACATTGAATTAATCAATAATTGAAAATGGTTTCCATAAAATATTATAATTCTTTTATGATTAACATCCTCCATTTTCTCTATTGAGGTAGAACCACGTACGTATTTCCTATAGTTATAAATCAAATTGTTTACCCAACTAGGTTAAATACCCTGAGAGGGGGGTGAATCAAGTTATGATCGTTAAAAAAACACCCCCTTCAGATATATTTTCATCATTAAACAAAACAATATTCTCTCTATTTACCATAGAAATGTATGAATAGAATTGAAATCATGAATGAGACACAAAAACATCACTAGGTTCACCCACATCATGCAATTTCCACGATGCATAAAAAGATAATGTGCAGATGAAACAAAACCACTCTGTATCACTTCTTATTTACAAGGTTTGGAATAGATAAATTCTATGCCAAGTCGCATTTCCCTGACAAGATTTAGGGTTATTTCACTACATTCCCATGGGTCCCTCCATACATCTCTTTCTTCAGATCAATATATGTGGAATGGATCACTATCTTTTTCTTTCATTTTTCACTGATCTGGAAAGGATCTACTCATTGTTAATGGATATATAGGCCCCACATTGTTTATCAAAATGTAGGGCCATTCATTATTCCTAATGAATGAATTCTCAATTATGGGTATATGTTCTTTTGATGTTATTTCTATGTTTACCTTTTAACACTATGAAAAAACTGGGATGAAATACATCCACCTTCTAGAAAACTGGAACATACTTCTCTTTACTATAGAAACATAAGTTAACTATTTTTCTTAGAGATATTAGAGGGATGAAAATTCTCCCTTTCATTGCATTGAATGTATAAGTTAATAATATCCAATTTTGATTATTGTCCAGTGGTGAAAACTCTCCCTCTTCTTCTTCTCCTTTAAAATTTAAATAATACAATGATACTATTCATAGAGAAATATAGGTGTGTTAGCCCTAGATGGGCGTAGGGGGATCATGATATTAAAGATTTAAACTACAACCCATTATGATCTTGTTTTGTCATTCAAAAACAAACCATTACCTCTCTTTCCATTAGAAATTTCTTAATGGAAATTAAATCAAGTACGAGACACAATAAATATTACTTGGTTCAACCTCACTGGGATGCATCCTATGAGAATACAATGACAATGTTCTAATTTTACCAAATCTACTATGCCTCACTATCATGAATGGGGGTTTGGGATAGATCTTTTCTATACCAAGGCTCACAGCCTTTACAAGGTTTAGGGTTATCTCACTACTTTCCCAAGGGTCTCTCCCAATTCCTATTTCTCTATCTCACTACTAGTGGAAAGGTTAATTGTCTTCTTCTTCATTTTATCAATTATATTGTATGGGATTTAAAAATAGCTTATAGACATGTAATTCCCATAATTATCTCTAATGAATACATCCTAAATTATTGATAGATGTTTTATGAATGTTCAACTTTAATCAGACTTATGATTACCACTTTACCACATATTTAATAGGAAATTCTTTCTGAATAATATTTTCGATTCTCACTTCCTTTGCAAAGAACATATTTTTTGAAACTCTTACCATTCAAAGAGCGCACATAGAATTTGCAAAGAAATCCTCATTTATGAAGCTCAACTAGGCTTCCTGAAGATAATTACTTTCTAAAATAATAATTAGCCTATGTGAGTTTCCTTAAATTAACATTTCTTATAAAAATTAGTAAGATTTTATAAAATTTCAAAACTTATTCACATGATATTCTTTCACAAACCACCTTTATGAACCAGCTTTTCAATTCGAGATCCTTGTGGTCTTCGTTATGTCTCAATACATTTCTGAAGAGGGGTAGATGACTATTTATATAAATTTCTACTGATTCGAAAACCTTCTAGCCACACCATCACCATTTCAAAATACTCCCCCCTTTCCACCATGATGATCCATTTTTCAAGATTCTCCGTAGAAATTTCTCATCCATGATTCCTGTCATAATCATGGTGTTATCCATAAAAACTATTATGTTATAGGGATTCTCCACTTTTGATGCTCCTTATATTTTTCGTTCATGATTCTCATTACAATAGTATATATATCTATCATATTAATTTGATCCTTTGAAAAATTGACTTCAAAAATACCATATTTGTGAAAATAATGCCTTTTACCTATTTTAATAATTCTTATAATTAAATACACATTCCATTGTGCTAGGAAAACTCAAAATTGTAAACTCCAAAAATTTGGCAACCATAGGGAAACGACATCACCTTATGTATGCAATTTTTTGTATAACTTATATGATATTAACTCCCTCATCCTGGAACCTTTTCAACATTTAATGTCAAAATTATCTCAATATATTTACTACATACCTTGGTGACCCAATTTTTTAATGAAATCAATCAACCTAAAAATACCGCAATATTATCTTGAGGTATTTTTTTCCAACAAAGCACGTATCCCCATGGACATGCTTCTAGTGTGATAACCCTATGTGTTACCCAGATGAATAACCAATTAAACCAAATCTAGGTGTGTATCATCTCTTCTAAAACCCTATCATGTATCGTCTTTCTCGATACCTTCTTGTGAGACACTATCATGAGTCCCTACCTGTCATGAGTACCTTCCTAGAATGAGTCCCTTCCATGATTTTACATTAGTGAGTCTCTTACATGAGTTTTCTTTTGGGAGTCCCTTTCATGATTCTACATTCATGATTACCTTATACCAGTCCTCTTTAATGAGAATACTTTTGTGAATCTCTTCTACGAGTACTCTTTATCACAATGCACAACACCCTATTCTGATAATCAGTGACACCCTGAAGTGAGTACTCATTACATGAGACCTTTTTCAGATCATGAAAAACTCTTACACAATTTAAATCTCCTATAATCCATCTTTGTGGACCTCTATCTTGATATCTCATTGTGAGTCTCTTCTCCCGATGATCTTCATATCATGCTTTTAAGAAAAACATCACCAATCATGAAGGATGTGTCATCAGATATTTATAGGTGATTTTCCACCACATTAACTCCACAAATAATAGGCAAACGTTAACCTCATGAGCATAAAATTCTCCCCAAGATCAGGGTTTTTAGTCTTCCCATGCATTGTGTGAGATTTAGGTGTTATTTCTCTTTGAACATTCACTATTTGAACGAGTCAACGATTATCATTTTTGTTTTGTGCTAGTTTTTTGTGAGATTCCACATTCATTATTTGTGTGATTCCCTAGACAACATTATTAAATCTCACAAGTACCTAGTTACCATTCTCACCTTTCAAGAGATCTTAGCATGAGTACCAAAGAAAATATTTTGATTTATAGGTTCTTCAATGACCACGAGCTTTTCCATCATTTCAATATTTTTTCTTTATATTGATGTGTTTTCACGATTCCCAATCATTAGTGCTATTTTCAATTTTTTCAAGATTAATGTGTGTGCTCCAAAGATAATGATGAGGTCTATGTGATATAGATTCATGAGATCCAAAGATAATCAAGTGTGATGCATGATATCCCTCCATGAGATCCACATAAAATCATGTGTGCTATCTGAGATATCACTACAATACTAAAATACAACCATGTGCTTGACATGTTTGAATCAGTATATCAAAATTAAATCTTGCGATTGTTATTATTCTTGTATTGAAATGAATTTTTACTCATTTCATGAACCAAATACAACTATGAGTTTAATGGATGATCACATCGTGAGATCAGTTCAACACCCGTTCTCTGCATGTTCAGTTGACCATTAATAGTAACTCTTCACAAATTATTTGGAAAATATCCCTTTTCAATGACCATGAACCTTTTCAAACAACAAAAGAGACCCAAAATCACAATTATTTTGGATTTATGGGGAACACATTCTTTACAGTGTGGTTTTCTAAGTGTAAAATTCCATTATTCTCAATTATTGACTAGCATATCAAAGTCCAATCTCCATAAACCACTTCTCCCATTGTAACTATTTTGACAGATCATCAATCTATGAAATTCGTTAATTATTATTTACCATAACTCTATTGAGTTCTCAATAATAAATTCAATGTTTAAGGGATCCATTTGATTTCATAGTAATGAGATCCAAAACAACCAAATGTGACACAGTCAGTTGTATGATACGTTTATCTAAAATACCATATATAAGAATCCTTAAATCGTTCATTTCAACAAGTACCATGAGGTAAAAATTAATTGATACGTATTGGGTACCCATCACTAAGTAGATAGAGAACTCCACCTCCCATGTTGGTGGAATACCAAAGAAGTCATAAGGAAAAATCTTGGGAAACTAGATGAAAAAAGGAGGACGATCAGAACCCAATTATTCTCAATACAGGCAAAAAAATAGACATTGTATTCAGAAAATCTAGATAATAGGGTCCAGTTCTACTCAACCATGTGTCCCATTGTCCTTGTAATATATTATTGTCCCATCCATTGTATTAATGGAGAACCAAAAAATATATAATTCAATACAATCTTTATTAGAAACTAGCAAATCCATCCAAAATATGACGTCAAGTGGTTTCATGTTGATAACCATAAAATCTAATGCGAGATCAATATATGAAAAAGGGAACACAAATTCAGGACAATGAAGACCCTTACATCTCCTTTTTCCAAGGGGTGTTGTAATATCCATAACATAAGATAAAATATCCATAAGAAGATTCAGCAGACTCACAATACAGGTTTAAATGAATGAATGAGATGCAACGATTTCAAATAATGTTGTCACTATACATGAAGAAATAGTGATGGAACAACTCACTATCACTGAACCCATATTTTATTCCTCTAGTGACACTTCCACTATGTTATGAAGAATCATTTTTTATGGGGATAAACCACCTTAGGCCATGTACCATATGATTTCACTATAGTAATTTTTGGAATAGATGATCCAACATTACTATGGGGACTAGAATAGACATGAATAAACTTGAGAAACTGATATGAGTGTCCTTAGGAATAACATACATTATGTTCTTAAGTGAAATCCAATTTTGAATGTCCAGGATTCCTACACTAGTAGAAAATAAAACTATCTCTTCCAGGAACAAAAATATTTATAAAAGAACCCTACTACTAAGAACCACTATGTTATTCACCACACTTCCTCTCCCCTTTATGGGAACTCACAATGTTTACACAAGGAGAAAATAGAACTCTCATAAACCATAACATTCCATCCAAAATCATCTCAACAATCAATTATCTATCTATAACATCAGCATAATAATGGAGATTCAATATGAAATCTAGAGAATGAATATCCAACCAGATTCTTATATAAAACCATTGAGTCTTAATATTATAATTCAATACTATATGAAGTGAAAATAGATTACTATCAAGAAACATATTTTCATATTATTTCATAGTCCAGTATGCCTGTGCAAGTTTCAACCACCTTGGCCGACAACATCGACATTGGATAGAACTAGTCAGTGAAAAGATCATTAATTCCATTTAACTCTAATCTCTAATGTTATTTATTTCACTATGGCATCCCACAATCTTTTGATAGGTCCATATAACATAATGGTTGAATAGTTAAACATGATAGAGTTAGATTCATCCATGAACTCAAAGAAATGAATAACCCCTGTAAACAAATCCTCCACCTCTTGAGGTTTTTTAAGAATTGAAATAATAATGGATTCAGGAAATATAATTCTTGTGAATAAATCCTAATTGCATCAATATGTGTATCTATAGCTTGGGCCAAAATGGGAATTTGTACAGGTTATTTCGCAAGATCATGGAAAATACAATCAACAATTTCAACCATATTCGAGTCTAGGTAAGCATTTTCTCAGATTGGTTCATCAAAAGATTACTTTTAGATCCAATTCACATGTCTTCTAAGAGGAATGATGCTATTAATAATCAGAATAAAACATTATGAATGTCAGTAAATTACACATAACAAATCTTAAAAAAGAGAAATTGAGAAAATAAGCCCCACAAAATAGTTTAATGATATTTGGATTTCAATACATCCAAAAACAATTATGGAAAAGACTAGAACTAATCACCAAGACATATGTCCCAAACCACTCATGGGGAATAAAGGATAATTATGATAAGATATTGTAAGAAAATCACTTCTATATACCTCAAAATTCATGATAATAACTCAAAATATATACTAAAATAAATTAAAGATGAATAACCTACACCTCTAATACAACTTTTTCATCAACCAGCTCGGATTCCCGGGTACTATGATACCTGAGATGCCAACAAAATGACCTGAAGAGAATTCATGATCCCCATTTGTTATTGACCATCACCTGGAATCATACATGATAATGGTTGGAATAATCTTTCTAGAAAAAGTGGTATAAATAGATAAATGTAAGTATGCTAAAAATATGACTCTACTAGGAGAATAATACCTGAAGTCAAATAGGTCTGTAAATACAGATTAAAACAAAAATGTACTAGAAATAGAATTATAAGAAACCCATTTCATGGGAGATATAGTTATCTAATCCCAATGATCATTAATTACCACCTCCATTTTTTGCTTTTACATTGATCGATCATGGAATAAAGAAATATTGAAACACCTAATGATTCAATTTGGGTGTAAGCTATAAATCCGATTATGTTCTTTCCATGGATTCAATAATAGGATTACAAAATATTTAAATAAATATTCATGTATGTATAAAGGAATGATTTTATAATATCATATTTAAAACAAATTTTTCTTTAGATTTCATTTTATGGAAATATTTGAAACAATAGCTTAATAAAAATTTAATAAAAAACAATTTTTATTAATTTACAAGTAATTTTTAATACAATTTAAAAAAATGGAGTATATAAAAAACATAAATGGGAAACATGATCATCATATGAGAGGTATGAAATTTCCATGTTACAATTATCTCACACACTCAAATAGGTTATTATGAAAATAGTTTTACACTCTTCTATCATAAAATGGTCAAAGAGTACTCATCACCATCCCATAGAAGATTTGATCTTCTACACTATGTTTTTTAGAGGTGTAAGGTACCAATAGCGCGTTTTTCAAAATAACTAACTAATAAAATTGGATTTCATGTCGAAAATCAACAATCAATAATTAACAATTTCTATAATAAAATTTCAAAAGAAATCCATTTCCCATTTCAGAATGCCAATTACCATTTAAATACCAAAATTGTTCTTAATTAATTTATGCCTTTGCTAGGATAAAACACACTAATGTTCTTATAAAAGAAATATAATCAATTTTTCTCAAAAAAAAATTCAAATAAATTTCACCAATGAATTTCACAATTTAATTATGACAATTTTTAAAAAAATTCATTAATCACACCCCAATTCATTAGAATTGGTTGTTTTCCCGAAATCTCATGCCAAAAAAAATTCAAATACAATTTCATTTTGAATTAGGTTTTTATCATAATACAATTGAAATAAAATTAATAAAAGTTAATAAATTTCGGGATAAATAAATTTGGAAATCCTAAAAATAATCACCTACTCAATTAAATATATTACATATCATTGTACACATAACATGAAACTCTAATTATGAAATTATAAAATGGAGATATGAGAATCAAACATAGAATCAAGATCAATAATAATATAGATCAGATCCTCCTAAAATATAGAGATTTGTCAATAACCAATAGGATAGAAGAAAAGTGTGGGGGATAAGGAACACAAAAATATTTACTACTAGGAATAGATCAAAGAATGATCACCTTGCTTCATTCCACATTGGTGAGGGTTTGGTAGAGCCAACATTGATTTTTGAGATCTCTAAATAGCTCTAAAATCATTAGACTCAAACATATGGGAATGTATGGAACTCAATTGGTGCTCAATATATATTAATTTAGTTTTTTAGAATAAAATAAATCCAAATTAATGGATTAATAAAGAGTTCCGCATTGTTTTTTCAAACCATGTAACCTAATCATGCACCCCTTTAAAAGTGACTGCCATTTCTACAAGGTGGGCACATAGTTTTTCAAACCATACACCAACTGTCTAAAAACTCCCTACCTGAATTTCCATAGATATAATTAGTAGGTAATACTATTTAGAAAATATTTTGACAAACTATTCATAGCCCAAGATCCTCCCAACATTTTCAAAAAATTCATCTAACGAACCCCTAAACGAGACCCAACCAAATCACGACCAAAGGAGGGGCTGAGGAGTAATTGAAATCAACAACAAGATGTTACACAACATCTACAGTTTTTATGATGCTTGATATTAAGTTTATATAGGTATTTTTTACATAGTAAAACTTATGGCGATATTTTATCATATAAATCATCTTTACCTTCCATTCTATAGAGGATAATGCAATATCACTTGTGTGTATAATGTACTACCTCCTCATTAAATGATGTGATTCATCATTCAATAAGTCAATAAAATTATTGAAAAAATATTAAATCTTATGATTATAGATGATATACATGGGATAATTATGATATTCATGACAAATTCATCATTTTATAAAGATAACATATATCATTTTATTTTATACATTGTGACTCACATTAGGATGATAACAATGTTAATGTACATCTAGGCTGCCACCTGTACAAAGAGATGTGGCTCTATTTTCATCACCACACAACATGGATGAAATATATATAATTATATAATATCATGAATATTATATTAGGATCATTCTGGAAAGATAATATATTACTTACCATCTTTCCATAATTATTATTTAAAATTGGAAATATTACTCATCCGTACGTATGACTAACAATCTTCATGATCATAACATAAATTATTTTTCAAAACCATATTTCAAGATTTTTTTTAAATTATAATTTAAAAATACATATGATAATTATGTAAATATTATTATTTTTAGGATAATAGGACTATATTATATGTGGATGTTCCAGATATTTCACAAATAAATATTCTTGATAAAATATGGTAACAAACACCGGAAACAACTAAATAATGAATGATTATTAATGAACATGTGATAATATTTTACAAAAGGTTCATATATTATATTATAAATATTAATATGGTTATGATCTAGTTAAGTAACATGTTTCGAACCACTATATAAGAGTTTAAAAAATTTTAATCAAAAGGGAGTTTAGGGTAGTGGATTTCATAACTTAATTTTCATTCATTGGGTAAAACATCTACTAAATGATTATGTAATTATATGATTATGTGTATAATTTTTTAATTGTTGTATGATCTATTTCCACATGATCTATGTGTAATATAGTTTAAATAAATAAATAATTAATTGATTAATTATCACATATGTGTTATGATTTTTGTGAGGGTTTATTTCTTGATTTCAGTTTAATCGAGTTTGTTGATTATATAGTTTTAGTTGAAGGAAATTATTTTACTATTTCCAAATAAAAAAATTTAATTTTTTTATTCTCTGGATATTCATGAAATTTTATTGTAATAATTTAGTCTTTACACTATATTGTACATAAATTAATTGTATCTTTTTAAATAAAATCGTGCTTCATTTCTTTCCTTGGTAAGAAATATATTTTCTTCCAAAACCATGTTTTCTAAAAATATTTTTATCATTTTTAAAATAATTTATTAAAGGAGTATTTATCCAATTTTTTTAATTTAATATTTATTCCAATGTAATATTATTTCATTTTCAATATAATTCTCATATGTATTTGACCGATATTGTGAAATTAATCTTCTTGTTTCATTAAGAACGACAAACTTTTCCAAAAAAATATATAGTGAAAATGAAAAATTTATTTTTTAATTTTATGAAATTTATAGAATTAACCACTGCTATGCCCAAAATACCTTTACAGATATCTTTTCATTTTTATAAGGATATTTTTAAAAAATTATATTCACTAATTTTATCAAAATCCATTCTTTTTAATAGATATTTATAAAAAGTAGTTTTCAAAATGGTTTGGGATTTTAAAATTGTGAATGCTATTTTCCTCGAGATAATTTTTAAATATATTTTTATAGTATTTATATTAGTAAATGAAATAAACCTATTAATGTACTTATGATCAACTAGTGATATGATATATTGATGTCATCCTTAAAATTTCAATGTATGGTTTCTGATTTTTTCGATTGTGGGTATGCTATATTAATACCATTCATCATGTTACACTAGATTGTTTTTGTTTTTTTTATTTGATTGGCGTAAGTCTTAAAATTAATAATTTTAGTTTTTAATAAATCTTTTTATGTTGACTATGGTTCACCCATTTCATATAAGAAATGCATTAGACTTAGAAAGTGGACGGTGGGCCCAGTATAGATAACTTCTCGAGGTATCAATATGCTGCATTAGAAATAATAAATATGGATTTCATCTATTCATTTCCAATTTATATACATTACATGGCCTAAGGCCTCAATAGTACTAGATGTATTCAAATGAATCCTCAATGGTATTAGTCATCTTGGAATGAATCCTAGACAATATTAGATATTTTTTAATGAGGCATCCATAGTATATTTTAAATGTCTATAATTATTTATTCCATCATTATGAATTCCATTATTTATCTTCCATGTGATTATTTGATTTATTATAATGGACATTGTTATATTTCATGATCATGTGAGTATTTATAAGTAATTAATCTATCATCCTTTATTCCAACCATAGTATGTTCAAGTTATTGATTAAATATCATGTGTTTCCGTTATTTACCTTTACAAATTGATTATTCCATATTTATTCATAGATATTATTGTACTCCTACACATTTTGATCATTTGAGATCACCCATTTCTTATGTTTTATTTTCCACATGATACTAATAATTATTTTATGCTTTTTATATAATGATATTCTAATGTAAATTGTGGTGTTATGAAGAAAATAAATCATTATATTTTATGTTTTAACATGTAAATTTGATTCAAGAATATATATAGTTTACCAAGACAAATAATCTATTCATGATATTGAGATATTATTCTTTGTATCTTATACTAATATAATGTATGAGACCCCATCTATGGTCTATTGGGGTTGGTGTTGTTACAGTTGATATATGAGGAAGATTAGTAGAAACCAAGGGAACTTGATAATTGAAAAAATTGATTAGGGAACATAACCATGTAATATAATTTGAAAATAATCATAGAAGAACATATAAATGATTTTTAAGGTATATATTACATATATTTTCAATGAAATTTATCCCTACCTAGATAGTAGAAGTTGATGTGGTTCTGGACTAAAGATACCTAGGGGTAATAAATCCAAACATAGATAATTGGGCTTAACCTGATCATCACTTAGTGTATGAAAATGGGCCGTAACACACTCCTAATATGAAACTCCAAGGGGATATTATTATGAATATTCATATTTATATTAAAAACCATTTTAATTTTTTAAAAAATAAATATATTTCAAATGACATTTCTTTTAAGATTATGATATTTTATATTCAGTTATTTGTTCCAATTTATGTAAAATATTTAACTAGTTTTGGTATTATATATTATGTTTCATAGTTTAATGATATAATGTATTTTTTTCCCTCATTTAGAAATAGTTCCTATAAAAAATAATGAGAACTGTTGTATGTAATCCAATGAGTAAGAATAATCATTTATTTGATGTGTTTAAGACAATATTATGAAGGGAACAAGTTTCTAAAAAATAATCATTATACATAAAAATTTTATAATGTGATAGAAAGATAGTGAAATAATTCTCAATGTATTTTAGATTAAGATGGAGGAATGAAAAGAAATGGATGGTAGGAAAAAGGAACATAACTGATATAAGGGAATGAAGGACATTTCCACATGTTATAATTGTTGAATGAAACGCCCTTATACTTGCTTAAATAGAATAGGAGTTTTCTAAATGTGTAGAGAGAATGAACATAACTATTTTGAATTAATGGGAAATAAAATATTTTCTATTCTATATTACTTGAATATTATGAGATGGGACACTACAAAAATCATTGTCTGAAGAATTAGCAGAATATACCTTAAAAGAAGCTAACGGACCATGATAAGCTTAGGCTACTATCACTGATTAAGAAGAATGATTAATATTATTTTGTTTGGATTCTATAATTAATGAATTTGAGTATTTTATCAATGATATGATTGTCATATGGATTTTTAAATGCATACTGATTGCATTATAGTGATTTTTATATATGTATTTAAAATCATATGTTGAACTCTACTAATGAACAAGAATAATTATTAAATAAAAGGTTAAGTTGATTGGAAAGCACACGATTTAGGGAAAAATAACCCTTATGATGTTATTAATGGTATGGTAAGGATTTTGGGATTAATATATTATTTTTATGATAAATTAAACTGTATAGTACTAACTAACATGGGATTGATTGATGATTTTTTTAACAATGTGGAATATATTATAATTTGTGGAATTTATATCGTTTTTCTATTTAAGGAATATATCATATAGAATATGTTTCCCTTAAGGAATAAGAAAGAATTAGTTTATTTAATATCTGTTTATTTTAATTCCAGTTTTTTCCATGTTATAAGGGAATAAAAGATGATGGTTTTTATCTATTTTATAAATGATAATTAAGAGACTCTTCATGTTGTTATAGAGGTTAATTATAAGATCAATTTCTAAATTCAACGAAATTATTTATATTGTTTATGATATTAATATATTTAGAAGATTCATATGGTTTTTCATTTATGAAATGGTTTAAGATAAAATTGGATGAGGTTTAAGTGATTAATATCACTTCCTCATATAAAAATTTATGCATAATAGATAAGTTGTGCTAACCATTTTGTCATAATAAAAACATGTGGTAGAAGGAATGAATTAACAATATATTATTACTATTACGATATGTTAAAAGTAAATTTTATTTCCACAAAAATAAAAAATTAAATTTTGTATATTCAATTTATAATATTGGGGATGAGTTGTAAATTTATCAAAGTACCACCAAAGGATGAAATTATGATTATGATTTTAATCAAATCAATTATGTATATTTTAATATATTTTTATTTTGTAAAATAATTCCTTAACATTTTTAAGATGATCCTGAAAAAAATGTTATACTTTTACATTGATATTTTATGAATCATCTGGTATTTTAAATCATCACAGATGTATTTTTTATCCCTATTACATTATATTATTCAATTACTTTCTTGTGATGAATGAAATATATCCTTATCTATAATTATTTATGCTTTTTTCAATGTCCACGTCCTATCCATCCACAAATTTATATCCTATATAGAGACATATTTATATGTTTAAATGTTTGAGCTTTGTACTTACCTATATATCTTATTAAGAAGCTATTTTATAACCCAACATATGATGTGGGTTTTCAGCAAAATAATTTTCAAATATCAAACACTGGATTAATGTTATCATGTTTAAATTGTAAGGGCAGGAGTTTTTTACGTTGGGAGAATGTAGATGCCTAAAATTATAAACAAATAAAATTATATTTGAAAAAATGTGACAAAGAAAACTGAGTATCTCTTTAGTTACACACAATAATAGTTTTATCATCCAATGGACCGAAGGCCTTCATTTTTTAATAGATTTTTGATAATCCACCTTTCAAGGGGTGAGGTGGAACCCTTACAAGGACTGTAGGTGTAAGTATTACATTTACCATCGTCCTTAGATGAATTCATTACCCATAGTCTTTAAAATTATATAAAACCCAGAAAAACTACTTAGAACTGCTCCTCCCCAACATCTTCATCTTGAAATCAGTTACCCACCTTTGCATGGCTATTCTGTTCGGCTCTCCCATGTATGAAAATGCATGTCTTGATGGTAGGTGAAATACCCTCTCATTATTTCAATCTATTTAGTCTCTGCTATGGTGGATTCTCCTTGCTCCTCATCCTTCTGAAGATTGTTCCTTATAGTTTGTTTGGTATGCCTCTGCACTTAAGGTGGCATGAAGGTCTTGAGGTGGCCAAAAAGGCCTTAGTGACTTGAAGGCCTGGGTGGCCTGAAGGCCTTAAATAACTCGAGGACCCAATCGATGGCGTGATGGCCCAAACCTGGGGAATATTCCCTGCTACTATAGGTTTATTTTGTGTTACAACAACACCAGGTTTAGATTTCATTACACATAACACCGAGTTGAAATAAAATGTGTAATATTATTTAAATATTAATATTTAATATTTTTTTTTATAATCATGATATGAAATTATAAATAATGAATGGTACTGAATAAAAAATCCAAAAATATTATTATTTATTAATTTATATTAAATTAATAATAATTTATACAAAAACAAAATGTTTTCTAAATATATGTATTTTTCTAAAATATATATTAGTTTTCAATTTCACACATAATTTCAAATTAACTATTTGGATTTTTAATAAATTTATTTTAAAAAATAAATATAATTTTTGAAATTTGAAATCTAAAGTTATCTTAGGGTTAATTTATGTTTTTCTTTTGAAAAGTTTCAATTTTTTAATATTAAAAAATACTGAATTTTTATCATAAAAAACATTTCATTGAAATTTTTATTATAAATAAATTATATTTTGAATTGATATTAATGAAAAATTAGTCAATTATATATAAATTAATATAACTATTTTAATAATAATCATGTTCATATTGAATTTTGATATAAAAACATTATAAATATTGAACATTTTCTTTCTAAATACCTAATTCTACATCATGTGTGTAGGATTAATTTTAAATTACGAATTTCCACATATATAAATTTATCATTTAAAAATCGATTAATTATTTGGAATAATCATTTTTTATAATTTAAAATATTATAAAAATTATATTTTTACCCAAATGAATATTGTAGAAAGTAAAAAATAATTACCATAGTGATGGTAAAAACTGATTTACTAGGGGTTAAAGTAAGAGGATAAGTGATAGAATCTTCTGAAAATTATACAACATCAATTTTATAGAAATATATTCATATTACACAATGAATTTTCTATATTTTACCATTTTTGAATCTTTTAGTTGGATAAAAAATGGGTATGATTGAATATTTTTGATAAATTACAGGTGTGGCACTCACCTCACTTATAAAATGCTACCCCATCTTCTCTCCCCTTCAAATATTTATTTTTTTTATTGGAGATTAAATAATAAAATGACATTAAAACTCACCTATACACATTCTAGAATTATTTTATAGGATATAAATGAAACATAAAAAGGATATTATGCAAACCTAAGGGGGATACCAAAACAAGAGGTAATGTTATTCCATAGGCATCATTATTTTATTACTTTCTCCATATAATTTAATTATTATTAAAAAAATGATGATATAAAATCCTTAGTATCATCCATATATTGGTATTTGTTTATATTATTTTCACTACCTACAACCATCTACACGTCAATCAATTGGGTTATAAAATCATCACTCATGTGTATGGTGTGTTACCGCCACGTGAACTGATGTCATTCGTTCTTCCATTACCATGATTCACCTTTGGGTATGATGTTTGATTTAATATATATATATATATATATATATATTTAAAACATATTTATATATTTGGGTTCATTATAGCATATATATATATATATATATTCTTTTCCTTTCATTGGGTATATAATAATGTTGCATGTGTGTACACTTAACTACCGCCCCACGAAGAGATGTGAATTTCCTTTAAGTAATGCTTTACATAGAATACAATAAGGAAAAAATTAATTATTATATGTGATATAAATGTAACTATTATGATATTAATGACTAATTTACCATTTTTAATGATAATATATCTCATTTTCTTTATTACCTTTTCAATCACTTAATGAAGATAACATCATTCATGTATGTGTTGACACCCACCTTCATGGAGTGACGTGACTATGTTTTTAATATGTCAACACATGGATGATTTATATAATTATATAATATAGTATATATGATATTATGATCAATATTTAAATATATTACATTACCTCACATATTTCTATAATGGTCGTTGAAAAATTAAAGTATTACTAATATGTACGTATGACCTACAATCACTATAACTAAAACATACATAATTTTCACTACAATATTTAATGATTATGTTTTAAAGTATAATTTATGAATATATAATATAATTATTTAATTATTATTATTATTTAGATGATTTAAATATCTAATATTTTCTTGTATCAGATCATTCATGAGGAAATAATCTTGAGAACATATGAAAAATAACACTTAAAACAATGAAAATAATAAAATATTATTAATTAACACTTGATAAGATGTTATAAAAGGATCATTTATAACATCAAAAATACTAATACGGTTGTTGTAAAATTTATTATCATTTTTTTAAACCACTATACATGAAATTAATGAACATTCAATCAATATGGAGTGTGATGAAATTCATTTCTTAACTCAGTTTCTATTCTTTGGGTTAAAATTCTACATCATTGATTACGTCAATTTAATATTATGTGTATAACATATTTGGATTAAATTATATTTTATTTCCACATGTATTCTATGGATTTATATTAAAAAAACTATATTAATTTATTAATTCCCATATTATCATTATGGTTATCTAAAGAGATTCTTTCACAATATCCTTCTAATATAGACTATTTATTCTTGAATTTTATTTGAATGAAATTATTTTACTACATAATTGTAAAAATATTAAATTTTATTATAATATATTTATTCATGAATTTTTCAGGTAATAATACAATTTTCAACTATTTCATAATTAAATTAATTGAGAAAATGTTTTTAATAAAACCATACATCATTTTTCATATCAGTTGGAAATCTATTTTCATCCTAATTTTTTTTCTTAAATTTCTTTATTTATTGTTAACATTTAAAAAGTTATTTATTAGGGGTATTATTAACCAATTATAATTTAATTTTTTTTCAATGGAATCTTATATCATTTTCAAAAATAATCCCGTTTCACTTTAACTATAAATGGGAAAGGAATATTATAATATTTTAATGAACAAGGTAACCCTTATTATAGTGTAAATGGAATGTTCATTTTTATCTTTTATATAATTTATGGATTTACCCATCCTCATTACTATCATTTTTATATTATATCATTGAATGTTCACAAGCGTATTGTATGAGATTGTTTCTTACTAATGTTCTTGAAATATTTTTTTTCTAAAGTTTATTATAAAACAAAATTATTCTAAAAATATATTATGATTTTAAAAAATAAAATAATATGTTCTAAAGAATATTTTTAAATATATTTTTATTGTATTTATATTTATCCGTGAAATAAACCCATTAATGAACATATGATCAACTAGTTATTTGTAGTATTGATACTAAACTTGTTATCTCGATGGATGGATTCTAATTTATTTGATTGTAGATGTTATATTTTGATACCAATCAACATATTACTATGGATGAATTATGATTATATTTTTTTTATTGGGGTATGTAATATAATTTCACATTTTTGTTTTTAATAGTAATATTTATATAGATTCTATTTTGAAAATTTCATACAAGGAATGAAAATGACTAAGTGACATGGGGACTGATATAGATAACCCCTCAATGAATTAGTAGGTATCATGAGGCATACTCGACAATAATTTGGCCATGGACTTACTAATTTATATAGATAACCTTCCATGTGGCCTCGTTATTATTATAAGGATTAGTACGAAGACCTGCTGTCATTAAACATCTTGTATGAATCCTTAATGATATTATATGTCTTAAAATGATACCAACAAAATATATTTTTTGATTTATATCCTTATTCATTCCATCATTTAGAATTTATTTCTTAATATTAAATGTTAATATTGGATTATTTAGAATATATATGGTTATGTTTCATATTAATATTAATATTTATATATAATTATCTGATCATATTTTATTCCTAACATATTCTGATCATTTTATTTTTATGTTGAATGTGATTCAGTTATTTACATTTACATATTTAATATTCCTTACTTATTCATATCTTCTAATGTATGCTTACCCTTACCGAATATTTGAGCCCATCCCTTTATTATGTTTTATTTTATATTTTATACCATGATGTGTTTTATAATTAATATAAAATGATATTCTACATGAAATAATGGAGTTCTAAAAAATTTCTCCCACTGTATTATATGTTATTAAATGTAAGTGTTATGTTAGTCGTTCTCCATTCTTCCAAGACGGCAACAATATTGAGTCATTTGGGATGTGATTCCTTATATATTATTCCAATATAATAACTTAGACAATATATTTGGATACATATATTTATGTCATTATATATTATATATAATTTACTATGTTTTTATAATATAATCATCCACCTTGTTTCTCTAGATGGATTATGTACGTTTTGTTTCAATCATTGAAATGTTACATCAATTCATATTTCATGTGTTAGAAACTTAATTTTTGGAATTTATTCTCAATATGAATTCCCTATTTTGTGGTTTCTTTGACAGTGGGGTATTCATAAAGGTTCCAAACATTGGTTGAATATGGAAATTATTTTCTTAATCAAATAATTTTATCTATATGTTGTAAATACCATTTTATATATCTTCAATGGTTAGTATTTAACTATAATGTTAATCATTGTAATTAGATACATATTTATCCTTTATGGGATTACCATGTTGTGATTATTATTTATTTTATTAATGACCTATATATTTGATTCCTTTTTGGGAGATTATAAATCCCATTTTCATTCCACGTGTTCTTTATGATGTATTGAATGATACCCAATGGGATTTTTATGATATCACACACTATTTATTTTATTATAGAACACATAAGTATGGATAAGTGGTCGATAGTTCAATTATAATATAAGGATGGTAAATTCCACTATAAACCATGGGTTGGTGGTTTAATTATATACTCATGTTCTAGTGAACATTTTATTCATTTTATATGTTAGTCCAAGTTATTTGCTCCGATATATTGTATATTATTTTTAGTGTTTGTGGATTTTATGATGATTTGTTATACCGATATTCTCATATTATTCTCAGTTATACTATTAGGTTGTTATAGATTTTGTTAACCGTTATTGAGAATCTTTTCTCACCCATTTCATATGATTCATTATCTTAATTTATGTATAAATGTATTACCTAGGATGTGTATAGATGGGTATCTTATGAAGATACTTTGTGGATGTTTTTGAATACTATTTATGGATCTAGTATTCATTTATATGTTGTGAAAATATCCATTTGTGGAAAAAAACCTATTTTTTCAGTGAATATTTTATTCTAATTATTTAAAACACTAAAACAAATATTTCGTCGCACTATAAGGTAATAACTTATTTTATTTATGTGATGTAATTACATGATGATTAGGTCAGGTATCTCAGTTTAGGTGAATGTTATGTAAAGCATGATTATAAAATGTACCTTGATGGTGTAATTTATTATATAAATAAAAAATAACCTATATCCCTTTAAAAATTAGAAATTTAGTGTAGATGAACCACGAAATAATTCATATTACTATAGAATAATCATTCAAAAAAGGTTGAATATGCTCCTCCACAACATAAGTGGTAATGGTATACAATGAGGATTCGTGGATCCCTCTTAGAAGTTGATTTATTTAGGTTAAACCAATGGATCAATATAAATATAGGGTGATTATGATTTCCACACAGTGATATTCATCAAATTAGAATGATTATATAGATCAAATATTTAATAGTTTGTTCTTCATTTCATATTAGACAAATATTTTTACAACAATACCTCATTTTAGTTTTATCGCATGTTTCATTTATCTTTAATTGGAGATAATCATACTGTGAGTTTTCACTTCTTTTTTATTAGAAAAATGTTATTTTATCACAATTGAAACCCATCATATATTAAAATTTTCTTATAAAAAGACAAATGTAATATATTTTTGTTTAATATAAGAAATGAAAAATAAAACCTAATTCCTTTAATTTCATTGATTACTTCGACATATACATGATCAAAAATAGGATATAAATTGAGATAGATAGAAATACAAACTAGGTATGGGATATATTCCCTCCAAATAATAGAAAATGGTTCTTTATGTTATGAACTTGACAAGCGAGTTTTCATTTTAGTAATTCCAAATCACTAATTCAGATTCACTAGTTTGATAATAGAGCACCGAGCTATAGAACAATAATGTATTTTTTATCAAAATATTCTTACCTATATATCTATTATATTATTTTAGTAGTCTTTTTTGATAATACATAAAAATATTTTTTTTCTAGAAATAACTTTTTACCACTCCACGTTTCATATAAATCTATCCATTATTCAAAATCATTATGATCATATTTATTTTATCTAAGTAAAACCAATATATCATTTTGAAAAATTAGTTGTTGGATACCCAGTGTGATGTTTATACCCCTTAAGGAGTCCCACTAATCCTAATGAAAATATTTATTGGGATATTTAATAAATGTATTTCAAGTCAAAATAAATAAACTGGATGTGTGGGGTTATACCTATCTCAAGCATCTTATGCACTTGATGCCGTTGAACTATTTTCCCATAAAAGAGATGTAAAAACATGGTTAGTTGAGGTCATAAAAAATAATTTTTTAAACATATTTTAGATAATATAAATTCTAAATATTTTTTTGGATAATGTTATGAGTCAAATAGTAATATTATTTCGTTATATTAAACATCATGATAACATTCCCACCGATCACATTCATTTTTCTATAAAAAACAATTTCCTAGGAACGATTTATGACACCATATATAGTTCATACCCTAATGAAATTGTCTCTCTCTCTACTTCAAGAGATGTTGGGCCATCGAATGAAGTAGTATCAGGTACACTGTTTGTTTGTTCAGATTATTCCAATATGTTTTTTGATTCAGGGTCTACACATTCTTTCATTTCTATTAAGTTATCTAGTAAATTGGGAATTCCATCTGAAGATATGAATCCTAAACTTATAGTAAAAACAGCAGGAGGGAACATTGAGACAGAAAGAAATTATAAGTACCTTATTGTCTTTCCTCTAGTAGAGTTTGTTGTTATTTTGGGAATGGATTGGCTTTCTATTTATCATGCATAGATTCACTATAGAGATAAAGAGGTTTCTTTTCAGAAATATTTTCAATTTGTGTACAAGAATGAACCCTTGATTTTGATAACATATCAAGAAGTTTGGAAACTAGTAAATGATGGAAATGAATGTTACCTTCCACATATTGTTGAAAATAACGGAACTGATCAGATTAATGACGTGCTAGTGGTAAAGGAGTATCTTGATTTTTTTCCTGATGAGTAGCCTGGTATTATACATGATCGGAAAGTTGAATTTACTGTTGACATAGTTCCTGATTCTAAGCCAATTTCAAAACCCCCTTATCGAATTACTCAATTTTAACTTTTAGAGATAAAGAATCAATTTAAAGTGTTATTAGATAATGATTTCATTCAACATAGCACATCACCATAGGGTGCTCCGGTCTTGTTTGTTAAAAAAAAGATGGTTCAATGAGACTTTGCATTGATTATAGAGCCTTGAATAATATCATTGTTAAGAACAAGTATCCTCTTCTTCATATCTATGATTTGTTTGATCAGCTCCAGGGAGCTCAGTATTTTTTAATGATTGACATGAGGTTGGGGTACGATCAGTTGAAAGTAAAAGAAGCAGGCATTCCAAAGATTGTGTTCCGTACTAGATATGCCCATTATGAATTTTTAGTTATGCCTTTTGGGTTAACCAATGCACCTGCTATATTCATGGACCTTATGAATAGAATTTTCCATGAGTTCATGGATAAGTTTGTGGTTGTTTTCATTGATGATATTTTGGTGTTTTCTAAATGTAAAGAGGAGTATGAAAGAAATTTAAGGGTTATCTTGAAAACCTTAAATGAAAAGAAACTGTATGGAAAATTCAGCAAGTGTGAAGTTTTTTTACAACAAATTTCTTTCCTTGGTCACATTGTTTTAAAAAATTGCATAACTACTGATCCTTCTAAAACAAATGTTGTTGAAGAAAGGCCAAGACCCACAAATATAACAGAGATCCGTTGTTTTCATGGTTTTCCAGTTATTACAAGATATTTGTTGAAAATTTTTCATGGTTATCTAGTACAATGACTAAGATAACTCGAAATGGTGTTAATATTATCTAGACAAAAGAATGTGATGATTGTTTTCATGAGTTGAAAAGAAGAATGGTGAATGCTCCATTTTTGGAACTTTCTTCTAGGAATGGTGAGTTTGTTATCTACAGTGATGCTTCGTTGAAGGGACTTGGTTGTGTCCTTATGCAGAATGATTAGGTAATTGCTTATGCTTTACGTCAGTTGAAAAATCATGAGGTAAATTACCCTACACATGATTTAGAATTTCTACTATTGTTTTTTCTCTAAACATTTAGAGGCATAATTTGTATGGAGTAAAGTGTGATATATATACTGATCACAAAATTTGAAAGTATATATTCACTCAGAAATAATTGAACATGATACAAAAGAGATGGGTGGAATTAATCAAGGATTATGATTATCCAATTCATTACCATCCGGGAAAAGAAAAAAAGCGGCTGATGCATTGAGTCTAAAAAATAATGTTTCATTAACAGTGCTACGTTTGGAACAAAATCATTTGGTTTTTGATTTGATGAACTTTGGCATAGAAGTTTTTGGTGTAGGAAGTTCTTCTGTTTTGTTTCAGGTGTTAGTGAGATCATCTCTATCAGAAAGAATTAAGCAAGCGCAAGAGAAAGACAGTGGGTTGCAGAAAAAGATAGATCTGGTTCAGAAGGGTATGTTTCAAGAATTTCAAATTGATAATGATTGTGTTTTGAGGTTTGGGATGAGATTATGAGTTCATTGTGATTCACATTTGAAGAATGAGTTGTTATGTGATACTCATAGTTCCTCATTTTCAGTTCATCCTAGAAGTATTAAGATGTACAAAGATCTGTGGGAGTATTTCTGGTGGGATGGAATGAAAAGAGATATTGCTGATTTTACTGTGAAGTGTTTGACTTTTCAACAGGTTAAATCAGAACAGCAGTTACCAAAAGGGATGCTTTAGTCATTACCAGTTCCAGAGTGGAAATGGGAAAATATATCCATGGACTTTTTTGTGGGATTACTGAAGACATCTTGAGGTAATAATGCAATCTGGGTTATTGTTGATTGATTGACTAAATCTGCTCATTTCCTTTCTATTCGAGATAGATTATCTCTAGATAACATTCTCAATTTTATCTTAAAAATATAGTCATGTTGCATGGAGTTCCCCTATCCATTGTATCTGATCGTGATACCAGGTACACTTCTAACTTTTGGAATGGCTTTCAAAATTCATTGGGTACTGAATTAAATTTTAGAACAACTTTTCATCCTCAGTCAGATGGGTAGTCAGAATGAACAATTCATAATTTGGAGGATATGATACTTGCTTTCTCGATCGATTATTAGGGAATTTGGGACCAACAACTTTCTTTGGATGGGTTTTCATATAATAATAGTTTTCATTATAGTATAGAAATGGCTTCGTTTGAAGCATTATATGGAAAACGGTGTCGAACTCCATCTTTTTGGGATGAAGTTGGGGAAAGGAAGCTGATGCGACTAGAATTGGTAGAAGGGATGGCAAAAAAATTTCAGTTGATTCAGAAACACATGATAACAGCTCATAGCATGCAGAAATGTTATGAGGATAACTAGAGGAAGGATCTATCTTTTGAGGTAGGTGATCATGTCTTTCTCAGAGTTTCACCATGGAAGAGTGTGATGCAATTTTGTAAGAAAGGAAAGCCGAGTCCAAGGTTCATTTGAACATATGAAATTCTGGAGAGAGTTGGATCAGTTGCTTATCGAGAGGCTTTACCTCTGATTTTATCTCAGGTACACAATGTTATTCATGTTTTGATGTTGAGAAAGTATTTTCCAGATCCATATCATGTTTTGAGCCCACAAGTAGTTCAGTTGGAGGAGAATCTCTCTTATGAAGAAAAACCAGTCCAGATTCTTGACCATAGAGAGAAAGTGTTATAGAATAAGGTAATTCACCAGGTAAAGGTTTTGTGAAAAAACCATATGGTTGAAGAGGCAACATAGGAATCTGAAAATGCTATGAGGGATAAATACCCCCACTTATTTTGATAAGTGAATAAAATTGCGAGGATGCAATTCCCAAAAGGGGGGAAGGATGTATCATCCTAGGTAAATAAAGAATAATAAATTTCCATATTTATTAATATTTGAGAATTAAGTAATAATTTTACTTTAAAGGGGTTTCTATGTTCGATAGCGTACCCGATACGCAACAATGAGTTTCTTTGAAATCTTACGTTGCCCACTAGTAATATAATAATGTTATTTTAAATGGTAGTTAACACGTTGCCATTATATTGGCGGGAATGAATAGAAATAACTAAAATATGATTATATATGTTTTTTAAATGTTTTTATATTTATCCAATAAAAGAAAAAGGCTTAAAATAAGAAAATAATTCAATCTTAAGCATAATTACTCTAATATTCACTAAAAGGTCAATTTATCACCTTTTGATGGACAACCCTTTTAAAAATTGTATAAGTCACTCTTATAAATTTTCTTAGACCAAATAAAATCTTTCTTTAGAATCGGGACATCAAAATATACTTTGTATAAATTTCTGGTATTTTTCCGATAAAGTTCAAATTTTAATGAATAGTGAAAAATGTTGTATATTAATTTAAAACCTCATTTTTAATATAATTTATTTATATGATTATATTATCCTATTAATTGGTTTAAAGTTAAATTAGAATATATTTTTAACATTTAATCCAATGGTGGTCATTAGAATTAATTTCACTTTGAAATTGGACTTAAAATGGTGTCAATAATTTGATATATATTGTTTCATAAAAACACGCTATCTGTTTTGACAGCGGGAAATAATTATTAAATTAAATAAGTAAATTTATATGCTTTTAATTTTTTAAAATCTTCATCATTTTTGAATTCGGAATATCAAATATAGCTTAGGGTGAATTTTTGATATTTTTCTGAAAAACTTCTAATTTTCATGAATAGTGGAACCACTAAGTGGTAGTTAAAAAACTGATTTTTTTGTTTAAATTAATCTTTACCACTTCTGTGAATTGAATTTAAAAAATCCAACATACATGGTTGTCATTAGGAAGTAAATTTTTTTTCAATGGGATTAAATTTTTTTGGTGAATAGTAACTTTTATGTTTTATTAATCGTGATTAAAGTTAATTAGTGAAATTTAAGGTAAAAATAATGTTATAATAATATGAAATTCCATTGACACATGTCCTACCCTTATTGGATGTGTCACGCCTGACCAAAACAATTCATGGGTCAACATGGGGACTCCATCGAGCCCCTTGGGTAAGAAAATGACATTAATAACTTTTTATTTAAAGTTAATATAAAAATGTCACAAACATGTAATGTTTTACTGAAAAAATTTACATGGGGTTATACAAGTCATATTTTTTACTATAAATATTCATTATAAATCTAAAAATATTTCATACATCATGATATTTTTTTTATAATTTTTAGACATTAAATATATTAAATTATTTATGACACCATGATGATGCATCGATTACCTCATTATTTAATGATTTAAATAAAATGAAAAGATAAAGTAAAATCTAAGACCTACACCCGTAAAAAACCTATTGGATAGGTGGATTTCGAGACCTTACCACCTTAGCCTCTAAATATATAATTGCGGGACCTTTAAAATCTGAAACTCATTTTATAATAAAGTAACATTTCTTGACTTTCCAAGAGTGCCCCACCTCTCCTCTTATAAAAGGCCCCCACCTCTATCACCTTACCCACACCTCTCAAGCCTTTGACTCGACCAATATCTACCAATTTTATCTCTCCAAATCTCTCTGCTCATCTTATAAGACTTAACTTAGGCAGAAATCTCTTAATGAAACCATTTTGGTTCAAACCAATAGGAGTTACCTGATTTAAAGGTATTGTCTTCACTTGTGTTCTTTTGTTTTATTTTTCTTCTCCAACCTCCTGAACTACTTTTATTCCTTTATTTTGTAACAAAACCAGTATATTCAATATACTCGGATGTTTTTATGTGAAGGACTTGAGCTACACTTACACACACCCTTCTCTAATGGTTAATGAACATACTGTTTCTGTGGTTGGCGAATTTCTGCCTCACGAAACGATGTTTGTTCAATATTCTTTTAACACCTTTCATGGTGGCCATTAATATGTAACTCTCCTTATATATGACATATATATTATTTTTTATGTTTTCCTTATTCTTCTGTATTTATTATTTATGGAATACCTTTATGGTTTCCATTCTGGGAAACGCGATATCTTTATTTTAGGAAGTGCGGACTACCGCCCCCTCAAAGTGATTTGATTCATTAATGCCATATGTGGGATGTATAAAGGATAGAGTTAATATAATATATTATACATTAATTATTATATACCTATATATAATTATGATTTCACTCCATTAAATACAAAATAGAAATGAAAGTAGCGTTAATGCGTACGTACGGCTTACCCTCTCCATGAACGGTGTATTTCATTTATTACCTCCTAATATTATGTAATATTATAAATACATGTATATTCTAGATATATATGATATATATGATATCCAAATGATTAATATCATTATGTATATAATTAAAATTTGACCACATGAACAACAAGTAATTATAAGAAGTCCATTTTTGACTTAAGTATAATATTTCGAAAAAATGAACATTATTAACGTAAATGTTTACAATATGTTTATAACATGGAAATAAGTGATATAATAGGAATAATAATCTTGAAAAAGGTTCTTAATCAATTATAAATTAACACTAGTTTATTATTCATGAGTTTAAAGAGAGATCGAGTCAAGTCGGACACGAGGTAAGGGACTTTGTCTCAATCTCGTTTCATTGAGCCATATTTTGTTCTAATACAAAAAATTATTTTATACTATTTATAAACCCATTTGGATTCAACTTTTATTCAATATGGAATATTTTTATACAAATCTTTTTACTGAACGACAAAATATAATGTTTATTTTAATGTATGCGGTGACAATGACCTTTCCCACCGCCGCGAGTATTATTTGATCTTTGGCTTCCTCAACTGGCCGTAATGTTTTTGAATTGAAATAAATACCATATATTCATTTATGTATGTTGGGGTTGAAAATGGTTTTAATAATGGATTTTATATGTCTATATATTTATGTGATATATCATGATCAAAATGCGGAAATTTTTCTTTCCATTATATTTGTTTTATGTCTTATGATTTTATAATGGTACTTTCAAATTTGATGGGTGGTTACGTGATAAACCATATGATGGTTGGTGCCATGAATACCTGGATGGGCGGTTACATTATAACCTCCAATGAATTTGGTATGGAAGTTGGCCGTATGGCTATTCCATTAAGTGATATGTGTGGAAGTCGACCGTATGGTTATTCCATTTAAGTATGTTTATGTCCCAAGTCACCTTTATATGTTATGTGTTCTTTATATGGGTTTTAAGGTAATATATTGGTTACAAAAGGGTAAGTAATGATCTTTTATTCAGTAAAGAATTTACATCTTTATAAAGGTGAAAATTATTACTTTTATAAAGTATTCATGGTTTACTTGATGTTTTGAAAAACTAACAGTTTTCCTTCTTTGTGTATCCCTTAGTGATATTTTTATTCCCATACCATGTTTTTTTTGAAATGTTCTTCACAAGAAATAATGTGGAATAAGTTCAAGGATGGGATCATGGAAAAGTCACGATTTCTTAAACATGGAACTAGACATGACTCTTTTTTCTTCAAGAGTTCATGTTTTAAATAAAAGGAAACTATGTAGAAGTGTCTACATTGTAAACTATTGAGATGTAATAGTTATGTCCTAATTCTCTAAAACTGTAAACCTGAAAAGATCTTCAATGTCAATTATTCATGCAATTCAATATTAATAAATGTTTAAGTACAAGGACTTATATTTACTATTATATTATTATGTATTATTGGATTTTAATGATGAATTAATATAATTAAAATGGATTGAAAATAATAATATGTTTTTTAATTTTGTGAATGATAAAATGCAAGTGACTAATTATTGATATAGGTATATCCATTGATTATTTTTCCTACATGAAATAATGGGATACCACATTTGTATTGAGATTATGATTTTCCATAATATTTTATTATTGAAATTTAAATAAGTAAAACATTTTTATTGGGGTTGAATCAAATTTTAGGTCCCATGAAATATTATTTTCACTAATACAGAACGTGAGAAGATTTATAAATTTTCAAATTATATTTGAGGAGAAACATTTAAATTATAAACTCAATTACCTCAAGTTGACTAGTACCATTTATAATCATTGAGACTTAATTATTATTGAAATGTTATGGGTTCATTATTTTGTTGAATTATATATATCCATGATTTTATTTATAAAAGATCATTATAATTTATTTATTTGTGTGGTATTGTTATCAAAACATAAGAAATTGTAATAACATATGTCTTGGGAATATTTATAATTTTTTATTGGGGGTACGGTAGTAATAAGATATAACAAGTTTCACTAATTTAAATTTATAATGATCTCATTAGAGTAATTAAATAGTTATATATTTTGGGATATAGAAATATTGATATATTATCCTTTAATAGAGTGAATTATTACCTAAATGGCTGATTATATATTTTCCAAGGATCTAGTTCAACATGACCATACTAAATTGAGACCAGACAAGGGCTAGTGACAAGTTCATGTGTTCCTATGTATACCTTTCCAAAATAGGACAAGAATCATTAACAAAAATCAATAGGGGACCCATACAATATGGTTGTTAGGAAACCATTAAAACTGTAATGATAAAACATTAATTCACAATTAGAACAATAATTTCATATAAATTTGTAATTAAACTAAAAATAAAATATCCATTATATGAAATCCATATTGAAAAAATAAAAAATTTCACCAAATTAAATTTAGAAATGTAGACTATGTGATAAATCAAATAATATAAAAAATATATCTATAAGAAATGTAAA
Source organism: Viscum album (assembly GCA_963277665.1). Lineage (NCBI taxonomy): Eukaryota > Viridiplantae > Streptophyta > Magnoliopsida > Santalales > Viscaceae > Viscum > Viscum album. Next base: position 784,272,140 of record OY728128.1, on the reverse strand, counting down.
ACCTTGTTAAAGAACCTAATATAATATTTTTAATCCCCTTCTAAGATATCCATAATTATAATTAGGGTTTTTACTTTATGAACTAATATAATTTTATAATTTAATTTCATATAATCCAAAATATTAAACACCTTCACAATAATGAGTATATCACTACACAAGTGCTTCTGTAGGGGTGAGTATCATGATCTTGGAAGAAATCCCATGTGTTGAATCCAATATAATCCATTAATATTAATCACATAATATAAAATCAAAATAAATACTCATTACCTCAAAAATTGAACACTTATATATCAGCTCGATGTTAACAATCAACTAGGAGTGTATATTATTTTTAAAATCTCATCCTATATAATATAAAAATTAATGGAATCCTTAATGCCCACAAGTAATCCTTCAATAATTTTCATCATTGGGGAATATCCATAACTTATAAATCCACATAAAATTAATATAAAATATAAATATAAATTCACTAAAAATGGTTTCCAAATAATCAAATACATATCCATGAGAAAATATTCTTCCATAATGAGTTAAAAATGAAATTCACCTAGTAAATAGAATAAATTGAATGAATCATTCATAATTATGTGAATAAATGATTAATGGAGTACCCAAAATCACAAATTGAGGTCCCATCATTTACATGTTATTCCAGATATGGTGATGAAGGATGATCTAGAGGGGGGTGAAAGGACCAGATAAAATTTTTCAATAAATAGATTAATTTCATGAAATCATTATAACATGTTTTTATCAGTGTTAATTAGGATAAAAAATTAAAATAAATAAGTAATAGAATTTTATAGCAGTCACACTAATACAACTTTACCCACTGGGAGAGGCATCTATCACTACAATATTTTTAATGAGAAATAGTTACATAATTAAAACATTATTTTTTCTTGAAATTGAGAAAAACTAAATTTTGTATGTGGAGTCTCCAAATAATTACAAGAATGAATATTAATTCTAGTAGTGTAGAATCCCAAATTTAATTATGTATCCTTTTTTGTGTCTTTATTTTTTTAATGTACTTTGGATGAGCTGTAAAGAGGTTGGGAGAGTTTTAATGGGTTTTGAAAAAATTTGGATTCTTTTCTAGGGGTGCATAGTTTGAGCACAGTTAAGGGAAACTGTCTCGGTTCTCTGTGAAACTATGTAGGGGGGAGACAATGTCCGTCAATCATCTTGTGCACAGTTGACCAATCTATATGAGGAAACTATGAAGACCCCTTCTCTCCAGGATGTAGTGTGTGTATGGTTAGCCCATGGTTTTCCAAACTATTTGGGATAACCATATGACCACTAAAAAAATGGGGTTTTCAAATATAGGATCCCTTGAGGATTCCTCATTTAATTCCAAACCTCCTCCAACTCGAGACACAATCGTTATTTTTGGTTATCAAAGGTTGGAGGTTCTCTCCCAATCCTTTAAGAAGAAAATCGAAGGGGGTCTTGGTAGATTGAAGGCAGTTTTTCTTGGGTAGGTATCCTCTCGGGGTTCATTGTGGTTACCTCTAGATCTGCAACTCCATCTCTCTCAATTTTCTAGATATACACCAATTGTGTATAGATATAGGGTTTTGGTTGCCTTGAGAGTTAATTTTAATAATTTTTTATGATAGGGAAAGATATATAGAGAGGTTTTCATGGATCATTTTCCCAGATTAGGGTTCTTTTTTCATGTGGGTCGATTTTTCTAGATCAATAATTGTAGGTGGCTTCTCTCTCGTCTCCACATACTTAGAAATAGTATTTTTGGTTAGAATTAAATTATTTTTCTTAAAATTATATGTGATACTGATGTGATAATATTGCTAGAAATCCATTTGGTGATGATTTTTGGGATTTTGGGTAAATTCGTTATTGTTGAAAAATGGGATTTGTTGTGTGATTTTATAATGTTGATATTAAAATCGTTAGTGGATGATTATAATTTTTTTAATGATGGTTTAAAATAAAGATGTTGTTTATGGAAATGCGGTTAGGTATGGAAAATTTGTTAAATTATTTTTTCAATAAATGGGTTATTTGTTGAAGGTAATTGGAATTTTGTGGAATTGGTTGTGTGCTTATTGTGCAACCTAGGTGCTTTGCACTTGTTTGCTGATTGAGTGTTATGGCTTGTATTGGCTGTGTGGAAGTGGGCAGGATGTATCACTATAAAAGGTGATGGATAGTGGTCGGATGAACCATCATTATGGAAGTTTAAGACAAGTATCACTATAAAAGGTGAGGGATAGTGTTCAGAAGAACCACTTAATGGGTAGTATTTGAAAGGTACTAATCTTGGGAAATGGGGTGAACGGTATGGGATAAAGTCCCACCATAATGATTTTTTGTTGTGTGTTACTTGAAAAGATGGAATTTTTTGTGCTAATGTGAAATGGTGAAATGGATTATGGAATGGTTTTTTGGATTTCCCTTGGGATTCCTTGTTTGGGAAAAGGTGGCTTGGTAAGGGTGTGTTTGGCTTGTTGTAAGTTGCTTCTCTATTGAATTTCTTACATAAATTGTTTTATATAAATTTGCAACCGGTTTTTTCCTAGTGGCATGTGTAGGGAAGTCATTTGGGTATAACCTACTAAGTATTTATACTCACCCCATACTTTGGAACCTTGGTGCTTTTGTAGATGTTGTGTTCCGGGAAACAAGAAAGAGTAAGACATCTCATTCTTTTAGTGGTTTCACATAATGGCTTGGTTATATTGTGGTTCTTAGAGCATAGAACTTGTTTTGGAACTATGGATAGTGTCCTAGTTTTTTGGGGTCCTTTTTTTTGCAGTTTTCTATATGTTACTATTGTATTTGGATAGGTTGTATTTGGTATGTGGGATTGTTATTTAATATTTTGTTTGAATTTTATGTAATTTATGAGTTTGGTTGTTTTGTTGACATGCATCATGTAGTTTGTTGGTAGTGGATTGATTGTTTGGTTGGTTTTGTATCAAGGGAAATTCATTCCCCAATTTATTCCTGAATCCCTCAACCTTTATTTCAAGCCATTGTCAGCTTGGTAACATCGCTTGAGGCCAAGTAGCATTCCTTATCCCTCTCAAGCTAATGAGATGGGGTGGGATGATAGAAGTTGTATCAATTTGTTCATCCATTGTATTTTATGGTAGAACAGTTGTTCAATCCATTGGTGTTGATTTTTAGTCATGGTGTTAAAATTATTATTGGTTAATTCCATGAGTTGAGATGGTAGCATGGCGTAGGATTGTCAAAAAATGTAATGTATAGCATAAAAGGACATAGAAAACCCTTTTATGCTGAACTTCACATTACAATGGAGTGGGTTACATAAGTGTTTGGAGACACATATAGGAATTGTAAATCTCATTATCATGGGTGTAACCATTGAAATGATCATGACATGCATGGTAGAAATGACTTCCCACTAGGATGCATATTTCATTGGGGTATAATGATCTATGGTGAGATATGAATGTGTGCATTTTTTAAATCTATATTGGGTTTACAAACAAAAGGATTTAAAACATTGAATTTTGTGTTATTTTGAAAATTTTTTGATTTTCAAAACATGGGGGATTTTTTAAAATAGTGCAACATAGGAAATCTAAACTTTTGGAAAGCCTGATTGGGATAGTTTTAATTTATTGAAATTAAGAATTGAATACCCATTCTTTTTAAGGGAATGAAACTTATTGTTGTTTTTTACTAATAGAAATGGAACCGGGTAAGCGTCATAGAGACCAACTAGATTAAGCTTCTAAAAATGAGGATTCAAAATATCCTCAGGTAAACCAGAAGCTAGTGCAGAGTATGGTGGAATCTTTCCATGCTAAAGGAAGATGGAATAAAGTGGATAAAACAATGCATGTGGATCTTACGGTTCTATTTCAATGGAAGAATCCACCCATGTTTAGGGGTGATTCATATCCATAAAATGTAGAAGCATGGATAAATAGAATGAATAGATATTTTACTTCTTGGGAACATCTGATGAGCCTAATTTGAATTTAGCCACATATATGTTGGAATATCGAGACCTCTAGTGGAGGGAGATGAAGGTCGAAGTTGGGATGGACCATAGTGTGACATGGGAGTGGTTTGAGGAATAGTTTAATAATCAATTATACCCTCATATGTTCATAATTCAGCATACAACAGATTTCTCTTGTTTGAATCTAGGGAACATGGATCTAACGGAATAAGTAGCTATGTTTATGAACATAGTGCGGTTTGCACCCGAGGTGGCAGTTAGTACATCGATGAAGGCACGGATTTTTGAAGTTGGGTTGAACCTAAAAATTTGTTCCAAGATAGCGGTTATATGTATAAATGATTACATATAAATGTTGAATTGAGATACAATCACTGAGAGGGATCCTGTGAGGGCTACAGGCAGTCGAAGTATGTCGGTACTCATGGGAAATAGTGGGAACTTGAATGCTGGGTTCAAGTAGAATAGGGACACATTTTTACAGGGTGGGAGTACATTTCAGAATCTAATGAAAAGATCAGTGAATATTCCTCTATAGACTTATAGTAAGTAGAGATGTTTTCAATTTGGTTTTTTGATACACATCAAGTGGGATTGTATGACACAACCTCAGGTATGTTATAATTTTAAGAAGATGAGGCATCTAAAATGTTATTGTCAGAATTCTATGAGGTCGAGTGTCTGTGATACTCATCAAGGGAAGTAGGGGTATTATTCCACGATGGGATGAGGACAACATCATGATCCTCATAAATAGAGTCACGTGGGTCACAATGATTCTCTGAATACCAATATGTCCCAATAGGGAAATAAAGAGAAGTACACGACAAGAAAACAACTGTTTGGAATTGAGCAGTTTGTGGTCAATGATCAGTCAATACCATCAATGGGGCAAGGTACAGATCTTTTAAGTTCAACATTGATGAAATATATTCTTGATATGGGTACAACGCATTATTTTATTGCTTCTTACATCAATTTTTTTTGGGTTTACATGTGAAAATGATGCTATCTATTTTAAAACAAAAAACACCTCTTGGTCAAAGGGAGTATCGAGAATTCCTCTGTAGAGAATGTTTCTTAGTTGGAGATGACATTTAATTGATGGGGAATTTCTTAATTCTTATTATGGATTCTTATTATGTAATCCTAGGAATGGATTTTTTGGAGATATTTATGCCCCGCATTTATTTCTATGTGCATACGGTTAGTTTTACGATAGAGGATGGGGTTGAAAATCACTTTAAAAGGGATAATAAGGGGAATATGGGTACAAAAGAATTATTGGCACTAGGTGTGAGAAATATATAATATCATTCAGAGGATTTTTAGTTGAAATTAGTGGAAGGTGCTGAGAATAGTGTTATTCTGGTAGTTGTGGATCGGTTTATGGATGTATTTTCCAATGAATTCTCAAGGTTTCCACCTGTGAGAGAAGTGGAATTTATGAATGATCTCTTTATGGGGACCATTCATATCTCACATCCTTCTTATTGAATGTAACCAACAGAACAGTGGGAATTAATGGTGCTACTGGAAGAGTTAGAAAACAATGGGCTCATTTGGACTAGCATTTCTCTGTGGGAAGCGCCGATTTTGTTTTTTAAAAAAGTATGTGGAAATATGTGGCTCTACATAGATTACTGTTGACATAACTAGGTTAAGATAAAGTAATGATATCCACTTCAACACATTGATGATTTTTTACTAGTTGAGGGGATATCAGTGGTTCTCCAAGATTGACATGAGGTCAGGGTATCACCAATTATGGGTGAGGAAGGAGGATATTCCAAAACTAGTTTTAGAAGTAGATATGGTCATTAGGAATATGTATTTATTCCCTTTTTTCTAATTAATGCACCAGTGGTGTTCATGGAATTGATGAATCCAATATTTCAGAGATATGTGGATTCTTTTTTGGTGGTATTATAAGATGATATAATAATGTATTCAAGGGCAAGGGTAGAGCATGAGCATCACTTGGAAATCATGTGGGGGATTTGAGGGATCATCGGTTGTATTCCAAATTGTCAATGTGTGAATTTTTGATATAATATGTTTGTTTCCTTGGACATGTTATTTCTATGAGGGGGTTTTCAGTTGATCTGGAAAATATAGAGGTTATTATCTCAGGGAAACTACCAAAAAATATTTTTGAGATATGGAGATTCCTTGGTCTGGCTAGGTATTATCAATGTATTGGTGGTGATTTCTGACGATTTTCTTCACCGATGACATCTTTTACAAGGAATAATATCTCGTCTCAATGGGATGATCAAAGATAGAAATTATTTTTAGAGTTTAAGGGTCTCCTTATATCCACACTAATCATTGTTTTTCAAGAAATAGGGAAAGGGTACATGGTTTATTGTGACACATAATGATCAAGGATGGGGTGTGTTCTCATTCAGAATGATCATGTGGTTGAATATGACTCAGGATAGTTGAGGTTTCATGAGTATAACCACCCAACACATAGTTTGAAGTTTGAAATAGTGTTTAATGATTAAAAAATGTGGCGTTATTATCTCTTCAGAGAAAAATTTATAGTGTTTACTGATCACAAGAGCCTCAAGAATATTTTCTCACAAATAAATTTGTACTTGAGCAAAAGGAGATGGATGGAATATCTCTAGATGGTTGATTTTGACTTAATGTACAAAAAATGTCAGTTAAATTGAGGGGCAGGCGCATTAAGTATAAAGTCATATGCTCAGGTTGTGAAGCAAGCATCAGATCTGTGGCATTTGATATCAGTCATAGCTGACATGCGTTTTGAATTTGAGGATAGGGGTGAAAGAGAAGTCTTCTATCTGGTTTCTTTGGTTCATGACATGGATGGATTCCTTAAAGTTTCATAAGCATCTGATTCTGAATGTGTGACAATAAGGTCAAAACATAATGGTGGGGAGAATATTGAGGGATGGGAACTGAATGGGACTTTAGTCTTCTGTTTTCAGAATTGGATGATGGTATTAGTGACTTGTTAGGAGTATCTTATTAGATATTATCATCATTATTAGTGGGTTCTCCATATATTAATTCAGAATATGTATAATTCAATGAAACACATTTTTGGTGGGATGGTATGAACATGAATGTGGAAGAGTATGTTTCGAGATGCTTGACTTGTCAATAGGTCAATACAGAGCAACAATGGCTAGTATGAATGTTACAGTATTTATTTATCCTAGTGAGGAAATGGAAGAAACAATAATATAATTTTTGATGGGTCTCCCAAGAATGATCCAGAAGAATAATTCCATATGTGTAATTTTGGATCATCTAAAAAAGTCAGCCCACTTCATCATGAATCGCGAATCACATACAATGGAGGATCTTTGAAAACTCTATATCTGAGAGGTGGTAAAGAGGAATGGTATTCCCGTTTTGATTATATCATATAGTGATCCAAGGTTCACATCTTGGTTTTGGAAATCCTTGTAGAATTCCCTAGGGAGACAGTTGACTATGAGCATGGTGTATCATCTGTAGACAGATGGAAAATATGATAGGATGATAAAAACCATGGTTGTTATCATAAGGGTTTATGTGGTGCAATTTGGTTGTTTAGTGGAGGAGTACTTATAATTGGTGTCGTTCTCCTATAATATCATTTATCAAGCTTCAATTAATATGGCTTCGTTTGGGGAGTTGTGTGGGAATCAGTGTTAGTCTCCACTATGTTGGGTAGAAAAGGGCGAGACATCGATTATTGGACTAAGCCATTTCTAAGAAACTATGAAAAGGATCGTGTTGATCCGGAAGAGGATATAGATAGCTCAAAGTCGTCAGAAATAGTTTTCATTCCATCATTGAAGACCATTTTCTTTCGAGGTTGGTGATCATGTATTTTTTAGAATCTCCCCTAGGATGGTATATCATTGATTTGGGAAGCATGGTATGTTATCTCTGAGGTAAATTGGGTTTTTGAGATATTTTTGTACATTAGAGATGTTTCTTGTCATTTTTCTTTTCCACCATGGTTTATTGTGGGGCTAAATGTGTTTCATGTGTCATAGTTGAAAATGTAAAATCCATATTTTGACCATGTGATTTATTGGTATCATGTTGTGCTAGAACCAGATGCTTCATTAGTGCACGTGCCGGTGTGGATTATAGATAGGAAAGATAAATTATTTCATTGTAAAGAATAATGATTTTTTTGTCATAGAATGGATATATTCAATAAGATACATGTGATTAGGAGAAAGATATGACCGATAAATGGCTTGGGCTCTTTTGGAAGAGTGATGGATCCCTACCTTCCGAGGACAAATATTTCAATGGTGGGGAGAATGTTTCATCCCCTAGTTTGACTTATGTAGATTTTTTTTTATTTTTATCAGCTTAATGTACATAGTATGATTTGGGAAGAGGTTGGGTGAGTTTGAAATGGTTTTGAATATGTTATGTTTCTTTTTTAGGGGCGTACAGATTGAGCACAGTTATGGGAAACTATAGAGGTTATCCAAGAAACCATGTTCGGGGAGATAGTGGGCTTCGCATGGCATGTTCATGGTTTTCCAAACCGTACGATGAAACCATGAAATCCCCCTCTCTCAAGGTATTGGTGTGCACATGGTTAGTTATTTGGTTATCCAAACCTTGCGGGCTAATTATAAAGCCACATAAAAATGGGGTTTTTAAATCCGATCTCTTATATAATTGCCACATTTTATTCCAAACATCCTCCCACTAAATCCTCAATTGGTATTTTGGGTTCTAAATGGTTTAACGGGCTCTCCAACATGTTTTGGAACAATCATTAATGGGTTTATTCATGTATTTAATGTGGTTATCCTTGGGTAAGACTCGTCTCATTGTTCTTTGTGGTAACCACTCAATCTACATCTCCCTCTCTCATTTTTCTAGATCTACACCAGTTATGTGTTGATCTAGGGTTTTGGTTTCCTTTCTAGTAGATTTAATTTATTTTGTATTATAGATATGGAGATCTATAATGGATTTCGTGGAGCATTTTCCCAGAATGGTGTTTGGTTTCTTGTGGGTCAATTTTTCCAAAACCCAAAAGGTAGCTGGATTCTCCCTCAACTATAGTTCGTATAAACAGTAGTTTTGGAAACAGTTAAAAAACTTTTCTTTAAATTTATTGTTATAATGATGTGATAATCATTTTTGAAATTCATTTGCTGATAATTTGTGGGATTTTTTGGAAAATGAGTTATTTTTGTAAAAGGTGATTTGTTGTGTGATTTTAAAATGTTGATTCTAAAATCATTAGTGGATGATTATAAAAATGATCAATGAAATATGGTTTTCTATAAAGATATTGATAATGGAAATTTGGTTGGGGATGTAATTTTAGTTAATTGGTGTTTTCAATAAATGGGTTATTTATTGAAGTTAATTTGCTTGTGTTGGAAATGTTTGTGTTCTTATTGTGTGGCCTTAGTTATTTGTGCATTCTAGTTGATTGAGTGTTTTTTCTTATGTTGGTTGTATGGAAGTTTTTGGGAAGTATCACAATAAAATCTGATGGATAGTGGTCGGAAGAGACATTATTATGGAATTGTGTAGGATATATCACTATAATAGGTCATGGATAGTGGTCGGAAGAACCACCATGATGGGTAGTGGTCGGGAAGTACCGCTAGTTAAAAATTAGGTGAAAGGGATGGGTGGAAGTTCCACCATGTTGATTTTTTTTTCATGTGTTTCATTAAAATATTTAATTTGTTATTATAATGTGAAATGGTGAAATGGATTGTGGCATGGTTGTTTTGATTTCCCATGGGTTGCATGGTTTGCGAAAAAGTGGCTTGGTAAGGGTGTGTTTGGATTGTTGTAAGAAAACAGTTTTATCCTAGTGGAATGTGTAGGGAAGTATTTTGGGGAAAACCTACTGATTATTTTTCTCACCCCCTACTTTGGAACATTGGTGATTTTGTATATTTTGTGTTACAAGACAGATGTTTGAGTAAGGAAACACATTTTTCTTGTAGTTTGGCATGGCACTTTGGTGATGTTATGGTGCTTGGAGCATGTAGATCAGGGTGGAGCTATGGATGTTGTCCATGTTCTTTGGGTCTTGATGTGTAGTCATCGACATGGTACTCTAGTATTTGTCTTGGTTATATTTGGCATGTGGGATTGTTATGGAATAGTTTGGATTCATTTTTGGTAATGTATGAGTTTAGTTATTTTGTTGACATGAATCATGTATTCTATTGATAGTGTATTATATGTTTGAATGGTTTTGTCTCATGGTAAAATCATTCCACAATTTATTTGTGAAGTCCTCGGTATTTATTACCAGCCTTTGGCTACATGGGAATGTTGTGGAAGGCCAAGTATCATTCCTTTTCCCACTCAAGCCAATTAGATTGGGTGAGATGTTACAAGGAGGTGATACCAAAATGTTCCTAAAATTATAATTCCGGATTCAAAACCTGATGAAACAAAATGATTTTGTACGTAAAACCATAAAGGGAAAGTAAACGCACTTGATATATGGGAATATGTGTTATAGCCTCTTGAAAATATAGTGATGTATACAGAAGTAGAATAAAACATAAGTACTTATTCTAGACATGGATTATCTTGAACATCACATCAATGAAGAAGATGATTTTATAAATGTTATTCCTCACATTTTGATATATCTTCCAATATTAGAATGAATTGTACACATATGACTTGGTTTTTAAAACACTTCAAAATTCCGTGTAAATATTTGTATCCCAAAAAGTAAATGTTATGATAAATCATATGTGTGTATCCTTTTAATTCAACATAAATAACATAAATATAATACATATAAAATTATAATCCAATCTCTAATGTGGAAAAGTTATTGAAATTCAATTTACTTAGTTAGTTAGGAGAGAGAAAATAATCATTCTAGAGTAATCATAATAAAATATTATTATAATTGAAAATAGAATTTCTAATTAAAACTATTTTTAATCAGCAATTAAATAGTTTAATTATTTTCTATAATAATCGGTCAAATAAATACCCTAAATATCATAATATAGTTTAAATATTAAATTAAAAAAATGTATGCAGTAGTTGAACATACCCAACACAATTCAATTCATACTTATCCTCATGGATAGAATCTCAATATACTATAATGGATTTTCACCTTAACATTTTATAATATTCAATGTCATCAATAAAAATAGGTTAAATGAAAATCTCATTTTTTGAGAAACACATATAGAAAATTTACGAGCTCCTGCATTTTCAAAGAGAAAAAATAAAAAATTTATTTTACTTTTCCTATTTTGAAATATTAATACCTTCGAGTTCATCCATTTTAAATCATAAATTCATTTTTGATATGCATTCATTTTTTAATTTATCACATGTTAATTTTTCTTCCTATCATCAAGGTATAAATGGATATAGTGATGCACATTCTTCAAGGGCATGTCACCTACTATTGGATTATAAGGATTCTATAATCTCTAAAACAAAAAGTAAAAATCAAAAATATTGTTGAGGCATTCACCATTTAGGGTAAAATGACTTCTAGGATTAGGATAGGTAGGTAAATAATATAAATCAATTATAGATTATTGTTTAGGTCATTCTCTTAATTATATTAAATGATAACCAAAAAGTACTAAATGAAAGCCTCATATTCAACCACTATCTTAGACCAGGCCCATAAGTAGATGAAATGAAATTAATCAATAATCATATTTTATATTTTATAAGTATTTTTTATTTATAATTTTTAGGATATGTTTTGGGAAAAAAATATTATAACCACTAGCCAGCAACAAATGATCTCCTCATGAAACTTTTTGTACTATTTATAATAAGAAAAATATTTAAGAAATGAAAATTTTTAAAATTCTTTAGACACATATTTATTTTAAAAAGGGTGCACAATAAATACAATGAATGTTCCTTTACTAATTCTCCCTAAATTTCTCCTCACACATATTCATTAAAAAATAATAATCCCTTCCAACATTCACAATCTTCCAAAATCTTATTTTTTAATAATCGTGAAAAATATTTAGAGTAAGGAATGGAAGGATAAGATTGTACTGTAACATGGATCATCCTTATTAATGAAGTCCATGGCTTCTAATGGGATTGAATATGGATAAATTTATAGTGGGTTCAATGATAATGGGTTATAGAATGCATCAAACATATTTAAACGGATTCAATTAAGTTAATTATTTGATAATATTCAAAGAAAGTTCTATAAGATATTGTTCCTGAGTAAAAAAAATATATACTATAGATGGAATGGAAATATTCAAACATTGGTTATCTCATGAATAATAATGAAGTGTTGTGAAAATAACTCATGGAAATTTATACAAATAAATAAATCGTTTAAAGAAAATATCATAAATTCAAAACAAGAAAAAATATTATAAAGTCTACATTTTTAATGATCCAATTGATCCCATAAATCATGAATTTACAAATCGGAATCAGTATGATTTTTTTATAATTATTATTAGTTTTTGATTTCCAAGCATTAATGTGTTTCACCACATGTAATAGTCCTATAACAATTTGTTTTGTCTTACTATTTTCATTAACAATTTCTCTATCATAGACTAAATAAAAAATCAAATAAATTTTAAATCCTCTCCAATAACTCTCAAAAAAACAATAGAGTAAATTGAAATTAAAAAATAATATTAAATCAAATACAAATAAATAAATAAATAAATAAATATATTAATTAAGAAAACAAATATTCCCATATAAAAGTTGTTCTTTTTTAATGGTCTCATAGCTTGTCCATAAATTGGTTGTATGATTTAAATGTGGTATAGAGCTATCCATGTTGTTTTAACCCAGTTTTAACATTGAAATCCACCTAGCCTAGTTGGACTTCTCCTCCATGAAGTTGGTGTGGAACATAGAGGTGGTTCCTAGAGTTTGAATTGCATGATTGTCAGTAACATGATATCAGAATTAGTACGACTCATTAAAAATAATCATTCTCAACTATTGGATACATATGTTGAATTATTTTTATGAGTGTTTCTTGTTCAAAATCAATATATATACCTTCTTATATTTTTTCATATTTTTAATTAACAAAGTAATCATAGGGAGAAACTGGTATTTTTTCCTTTCAATTAAATACAGTCTCAATTTTGAATGTAAATATTTTATCATCATAGATATAGAGGTTCTTTTTAATTTATTTATATTTTTTTCACTTTCATCTACTTTTTTTGTTCTGAATTTTGTTTTGAACCACTAATGTTCTAAAGGTATCCATCTTCCATTGAACATGAAATGTGAAGGGGGTCATGGTGAGAATAAATATCATCTTTATAAGTGGAACATATAACTATTTTCATGATGCTCTTAATAGAAATATAGCTCTAAGATATGTGGTGATGTGTATTCAAATCATGGATTTGTTTTTATAAAGTCATTGGACTGATTTTTTATTAATCTTTTTTTAGTAATAGTTCCATATCCTCCAATAAGATGAAAAAAATAATCCATGGTAGTCATCACACCCTGAAACCCTTCCATCATTACAAAAAATACCCAATTTTGAAAATCATAAAGAAAAATAAATATAAAAAATATATATAAATTTAAGAAATATAAATAATGAGATAGGTGGTTTTCAAAATTATTAAACTAATAAAATTATTTTCTCATATCATCGGAAGTAATGAAAAAAATTAACAGTCCTGTAAGGTACAATTATATCCCTCAGGTCTAAGAAAAATATATATTTAATGAATATAAAACTCTTTTACTTTAGAATATTTTATTTGGAATGATTGAGGTCAAACCCACAAAGATGATGAATTATATTATTTAGGTTTTCGGAAGATTTTATTTATTCAAACTGAATAAATTGTTGAGGAATTATATTTGTTTGATTAATTTGAATATGTAATATTGATGAAAAACAATATTTATTAATTTGTTGAAATATTATTTAAATGAGTTCTATGGTATTATAGTTTCAGGGATCTGGTGAAATTATTTTTTTGAAAAAAAATTGATTAATCCATGTTTAGTGTTAGAGTCGAGAAGTGGTACATCCAATGTTAATGGTACCACCTCCTAGACATTGTAATCCAATATTTATATTAGTTTCAATATTTAGGGTTTTTCCAAATCATGTTTTCTCCAAAACATTTTAAAATATAATCACCATGAATGCAAAAATAGTAATTCCTTGATTTAGGGTAACAAGTCGGACAACATATAATGATTATTTCATATTCAAATAATATTGGTCATGATAGAAGTAAATAAAAGACATTGTAAATTGATTTAATAAATTGAGTTCATCCTTAATACATTAATAAAGTAAAAGGAATAATCCAAATACACATTCGCCCTTCTATAACATAACCCTAGAATAAGGTGATTTCCCCCTCATCCTAGTGCTGATAGAATAAGATGAATGGAATAAAAATAAGAAATCATAATGAAAATGAAAATAAAAATAGGGAGGACCCAACACAATTTAACTTATTGCTCTATGATTTAGTCTTCGTGATCTACCTAACACCAGAAGACATGGACTCTATTTATAGACTTTAAATAGTCCAGTGCAACAACAAATGGTTGTAAGGATAGGTCAAAAGGTGGTCATAGGTGGGTTACCGATCTTACAATGGGCTAACACAACTTAATTCATTGAATATAACTATTTTTGTCTCTTTTATTCCATTATATATCATGTAGTGATTATAAGAATTATTAATTTTTGATCATGTGTAAATAATTCATGACATGTAGGTTACTATGTCCTCCTAAAATGTGTTATTGCAAGAAACATATGTCTCATGTAGTGACACATGTCATCTTGATTCTATGCTTTTTTCCTATACTTAACAACTTGTATTACATTCATTATTTTCATTGGTTCCAAATGTATAATGATTACTTGATGTGTAATTACTATTATTTGTTTTGAAGGCCTCCTTTTCCCATGGTTCTTTATTTTTGTTCCCTAGATGTGTTCAATGATCATATTTATTTGTTGACAATTTCATTTAAGAATAAATTATTATCTTTTCCATGTCTTTTTCTCATATCCCATTACATATAGAATCTTGAATATAATGAATTAAAAATCAGGTGTATATGAATTCAGTAACTAATAAAATCACTAAAATCAATATATTTTATTATAAAAATGAAAACAATAAATGTTTTTAATAAAAAATTAAAAATATTTTATAATTTAAATTTGAAATACTATTTTTTAGAATATTTTCCTATAATATTATCCATGTTATCTTTTGGAAGTTAGTATTGGTTTTCTATTACCGACTAGTGTTTAGTGGATAACTATTTGACCTATGTCTTGGTTATAGATTTCCAATAACCATTGTCACTTCTATCAAATAGTGGTGGTTTTTATGGACTCCATATGTCATTTTAATTAATTACTATCATATTATAAATCATTTTTTTATACTTTGAGGTCATGGAAAAGGTTATCTAATAAAATAAAATCGAGAGAGAAAAATTGATAATTCATAAATGGGTCAAACATTCTTACTAATTATTCAAATAGATAATGTGATGATAGATGGTATAGAGTGAGGGTGAAGATATAATATTAAATTTTTAATTAAATAGATTAATTATCTAAATTTATTATCAATAATAATTAACCGAGTTAATTAGAACATAATATAAAAGAATTAACATTGGGATTTTCATAGTGGTTTAGTCAAATTGGAATGTGTTCACTTTTATTCATCTCTTATTAGTAAGAGATATGTTTTTCACTAATATATTATCTAGGTTTAATAAATACCCAAATAAAAACTATGTTTCTAGTATAATTATATCCAAAAGACACATAACATTTAAATGAGGTGTCACAACTCAATTAAAACAATATGTTTAGATACCATGAGTCAAAACCAGAATAGACCTATTAATAGAATTCAGGAGTCACAAACCAATGAAATAATAATATTTTTATGAAAAATCATAAAGATAAAGAGGAGAAATTTTATAGATGGGAAAAAGTGTTATATAAACAAGAATCCCGTTTGAAATAGATAGAATTAAAATAGAACCTTTATACTATTTATAGAGTTGGATCAACATTTTTCTCACTTAGAGGCAGAAGAAGAATTCATAAAATCACTTGTTTATCTAATTATGGATTTTCCACCAATATAAATAATTTATAACACAAGAAATGTTCAATAAATAATATCAATGTTTCGAGAAATGGGTTGGTTTTCTAATAGATCTTATTATCATATTTTTTATGTTTGTATCCTTTGAATTCATCACAATGCCTTTAAATTGAATCTATAGAAACAAAAAATACAATTTCTTATTGCATAAAGTAATTAATATTCATAATTGATAATTATCTAGGAGAGATAAAAATATCCATATGGAATAATCATAACAAATAATTATTTGAATTTAGATATTGAAAACAAATTATAACTAATTCTCTAACATATTAAATAATTAGAATGTATTCTATAATAATTTTTCAAAGAAAAATTAATTTCAAATTTAATGGTAGGGATTATTTATTAAATATATAATTATATGTTATAAAATAACACAAAATATATTTAAATAATTTAATGGTCACTAAATATTTATTTATAAATAACAATACCAATAAATCAACTGAAGATATAAAAAATTAAATATTCAAAGAAGTTTCATTTGTTCATGCATAAAATGAAGAATAAATTATAATCAAATATTAATGTTGAAAAAAATGCGTTCAAAAAAAATTTCATGAATTGTATAAAATAATATCAATTTCAATAAAAATTTACATAAAATATTTATTATAACCATTAATTAATAGAAACAAAAACATAAAGGAAAAAATCATGATAAAAATTATAGAATATAGATAAAAATTAATCAAACTAGCCATATGTTTAAAGCGGTCATATAGTGGATATACTGACCATTATAATATTATAATATCCAGACACTTGTTATAATGTGAGGTTAGTGGTTATTAATTGTGGTATCTATAAGAATTTTGTGATAAAATATAAGTTTAAGTCACTATACTGACCAAGTGAACAAATATAAGGCATGGTCACTCTGGGGTTTGTACTAAATGGTTAGTTAAAATGATCAACCTATGGTTAATACAGTGACTATGATAATAAATATAACATGTGGTAACTCTTTTAATAGTGACATGTGGTAGCTTCAATGAGAGTCACATAACCCCTGTTTATAATGATTTTCAATAGTATCCATGTGAAAATTCATGGAACAAGACCCTGTAAGTGTTACAACCAAAGAGAATATTTTAGTGATATTTATGTGGGTAAAACCACAATACATATGAGATTTTAAGAAATAGAAAGTGGTTTTGTGAAGGAATCACTCTCATGATACTATGTTTTTCGTATATTCGGTTTAGAGACAAAGTAGAAAAAACATAAAACCACACATGGTAACCTTTAAATGCCTTATGGTAACTATATTATATAAATATTATAACATAGAGTTCTCAGTAGGTATTTCAATTCTTGTGACAACTTTGTATTGTTAATGAGGTAAGGTATCCATTGTAATTTCAATAAGATAAATAAATAAGAATATAGATTTTTTGTTCCATTTTCACTTAATGACTTCTATCAATATTTTGATCCACTAATCAATGGAATCAAAATTTAATGTAGTTGGCATACATTTATAAAACTCCCATTCATTCTAAAAGGTCAAAAAACATGGAAATATATCTTATATAAGGAATTAAATGATTAAAAATATTATATAATATAAAGTAAAAAAGTGTATAAAGAAATTTCTAAGAACATTATTGAATTTTGATAAATTTAGGAATATCTAAATTGAAATTTCATCCCTTGACGTAGATTAATTTAATGTATGAAAACCTATTAATTTTAAATTTCAACATATAGAGTTAAATTTAATGTCCAATTACTAATGTTATTAGTGAAAATGGAATATATTCAATTGTGGAAATTTTCTAGTTCTGTAACTATTTTAATTAATTTTTAATTTTTTAGAGATGAAAAAAATAATTTATTACTTGAACTTATTTTAATTAAATTAAAATAAATCTAATAGATATACAATTTTTTTCAATATTATGAGCTATATAACTTATGTTATCCTATAATATAAAAATTAAATATTAAATTTTATTTTAAAAAAATTATAACATGATCAATCTAAATTAATAATACACTTTGTGACTGATTTAGACAATATTTCCCTTTAATTAAGAAAATAAAATATTAATATATTTCATATGAAATTGTATTAATGAAATTTGCAGAACTATATCCCATGATATAATTATAATATATTTAGATATTAAAATTTTATTTATATAAAAACATGGTTAATATAAATTATATAAAAATGATAATAATATTAAAAAAATAAATTATAAACTATGATTTAGAAACTCCCAGCACTGTTGAGGCAGTAGTTCCAGGGGCTTTGAAAACTCAACCAATTATATGGAGGACCAAAGACCAATTTGTGTGTAATGAGAATTGTGGTACTCTACTATATTATTAAATTAATTATAACTCATAACCACTATACACATGTACTAGTGCTACGTCACATAAATAAGATCTCATGTAAGTTAGTTAATGTGACACTGTAATTCAAATATAATAAAATATAGAGGACAAATAATAACTTATTTCTTGATGTCATTACTAAAAGTTAGATGTCACATAACTACTTTTATCATCACCATCATGAAAAACAAAACATCTTGTTATCACAATAACCATTTTCAGAGATGAAAATTATTGTCTTGTATATAAGATTCTATCATTCCACATAGACAAATATATATTCAAACCAATTGTCTTTTAAAAGTTAGTTATCTCATCATTGTACATATAGGTCTTATTGATAACAACAAATATGAAAAAATCAGTCTATATATCATACTAACAACTTAAATCTAAGAATAAAAAACATATAAGTAGCACAATGTAAAAAATATAATATAATAATGTTGTATAACTTAAAAGTCAAAAACAAGAAATTATTAACTCATCACAATAATTTATGTTTCATAGTTTTAAAAATTAATTAAAAATTTACCATTTTCTATCATCATAATAAAAATAATCCAAATATAATTACAATCTAATTATATGATGAAAAGAACTCCCCATAATCCTTATTATGGTCATTTCTCCCACTAGGTGATCCCTACATTTAATAACATTCATAAAATCCATGAACCATCCAATTATCATCTCTATATTAATTTTTTTAAAACTATCTTATAATATCCAAATACCTAATAGAATAGATTATTATTTTCGTTGAGTTCAATAAATTAAAAGGTACACAGATATTTTTATCTATATAAATCACAAGAATAATGATTTAAATTTTTTATAAATTACAAAAATACAGTTTCATTACCTCAAATTAAAATAAAATCTCACCACCCTTATCCATATAAAAAAAATGTTTAATGTGGACAAATTATTTATAAAAAGGGATATTACGGAAAAAGATATATTTTTTAGAGAAAATGAACTAATTGGGGATTTATTGTGGCCCATGGGATGATACTTGGTGCCCTAAGAGTGTTTAGAACAAGTATCTAGTTCATGATTACTGGGTACATAATAATATCAAATTTTAGGAATTTTATTATGTATTAATATTATGCTAAAAATCAATTGGATAGCATTTGGAGTTTTTACATGACTCATCAATCCATTAATGTTTCCCATTAACAACTTCTAACTACTATATGAAACATCTCTTTCAATATTTTCATTTCTATTGGGGAGGCACCACACCATCTCATTCATATCCTTCAATACAAGTAATATGATATATAAATATTTTTTAAACTGAATGTTGTTAGTTATATAGGGGAATGAGTAGCATTTTACAGAATGATAATATATTCCATGAATATATTGTATATCTATATTTTTTAATCTTCATCAATAATTTTTACTATAAATATATATATTAAAAATTTATAATTTAGCCATTAACTTCCACTATGGTTCTTCACGGCAGACTACCTCTAGTGGTGTGTGGCCACTCTATCTATGTTCTTCCAATAAAATACATCTCATTCTTTCACTTCTATGAAATATTTACAAATTATTCCAAATTATTTATCTGTATTCTCCACAGAAAAAATTTATAATATGTTTAGGATTTTATTTTTTAGTATTACTTTTTTGATTATGTAATGTATCATATTCAATGGAATATCTTCTATTACTAAATATAAAACTAGTTTGAAAAACGTATTGTAAAATAAAATGTATGGAATCAATTGTAAGGTTTTATTTTATTTGATTTTGTTATAAAGATTGAATATTAACTTCATACATACTGAATTTTAATTTTAATAAACCCACTGTAGTTTTAATTTATGGGAAAGTTTTACATTTTTTGGTTTTAGAATAATGTTGAGGTTAAATGAAAAAAAGGATTAATTATGGAATTTTACAATATTATTTTTATTCTTTATTTTAGCCATTAAATTTTATAAGCATAATAATATTTTGAAATTTAATTTATTAGGATTCCTCGCATCTTGGGATACATTTCATATTTTGGTTCATTAAGATCAATCCAACAATTGGAATCCCAAAAGAAGCTCACAATTTGGGCTCTGTAACCTCTACACAGATCTGTAATGTTTTAAATATGAGCTTGTATATCGAAGTTTTCCATCCCAAATAAGAATAAATTTTTAAATGAGATATAAATTGATATTGGTAAAAACATTAATAAAGGATGTAATGCGATTTTATTTCTTCTTAAAAGTAATAATGTCATTGAAATTTAGAGTTTTGTAATACAAAGAGTCTCCTAGATAGAATTAAATTATCAGAGTAAAACATCCATAACTCCTCCATATGTGGGATAACCAAGCTAAATTATTTTAGAGGAATGAAGGAGGAATTATGGATCAACATTCATGAAGAATCGCTTCTAATATTAAACAACATAACTTGTAAAAATGTCTCAAACTTCCAATAGACATAATTGAATCCAAAACATTTTCTTTCACTTTTTATATATTTTCACCACTTCTCCCTTTTTCAAGGATCGATAATTTCAGGTGGGGAAGGTTGATTATTGGTTATATAATTTTTATTAATATTTAATAATATATTTCAGTTTATGTTTCTTCTTTATTCACCTCCCTTCATACCTTTATTTATTTTATGGGTTCTCCCACAGTTTTCCCTTCTAAACTCTTCAAAAAATGGAAAATTAACCTTGGAAATTATTTGAGGTTGGAAATTGTTGGGTTATTGAATCTATTGTGGATTAATTTCTTTTCATTTTTCAATTATGGGAACTTATTATATGGTTAAATTAATTTTGGTTAGTGGTTTCCCTATTTTCTCCATCGACCGAGTTCTTCCTCTCATTTAACATTCATCATTCCCTTTACTATTTTGTGTCACGCATACGGTGGACCATGACATGAGTGGTGATGGTCAGTGAAGAGGTCTCATATATGAAGCTTTTAAGAGTACTTCCCCATATGTAGATGTCTTAAAATTGGGTAATCACATTCCCAATGAGAGGGTATAGTGTGACTGGTCTGGATCACTACACTGAATTGAATATTGAAAACCATTTTGGACAATGATTCCAATAACCTTGAAATCCTGAGAACAAGTTTCTTCATTTATTCCTCTAACATAATTTTATTTTTAACTACATTTATATTTATTTTTTTATATTTTTTTTATTTCAAACCTCCCCCCATTTATATTAGTTTTGTTGTTTTATTTTAGTTTTTTTAACATAGTGATAATAGGAAAATAATGCATGTACGATGCCTTCTTGAGATTGACCCTAGGTTGAGAATCTATGGTACACTAGTCATAAAAATTTATTGATGAGGATTCCAAAGAATCCCTCTTATTAATCTGGAACCATTTTTAGGTAGTTCAAGCACTTACACATAATGTCTTTCATAAAAAACCGAAAAAAATATTTCCAAAAATAAAAAAATAGATTCATTGTCACGACCCGTCCTCAGGGTCCGTGTCGTGACTACCCCAAGCCCGCCTTCCATAGGCCAGGGGCTGGCGACTAGCACCAAAGGAGTAAATCTCGATAACTGGGAAGACATTTCCTTTATAAAAGTAAACGAAACACCACAGAGTACATGCGGAAGAAAATCACTAAGCACAAAAGAAAGTGCTGAAAAGTAAATGGTCCAGAATACAAACCCAACTGAAAGTAGAGCTATAACTGAAAAAATGTACAACAGAAAAAGACAACAGCTGGATGAAAGGAAGCAGCTCCTGGGTCGTCGTCCTCGGATCATACCGGAACGGTAGGTACAGATAGCGTAGCTCCTGGATCGTCCACCACGGATCATACCTAGAGGGTAGGTATAGATATCCTCCACAACGCTCTCGCCTTTCAACCTCCTATGAGCGTCGTCTCGCCGTGAAGTCATCCTCCGGAAACTAACTCGTCGTGTGGTCCACCTCCGGGTACCGTCTAGTCCTCAAACACTCAGCCTCCGTTATCTCTTCCCGTCGTCTGCAACCAACAAAACGAGGTGCGGGCATAGCCCGTGCAAGGGTGAGTATAACGATACTCAGTAGGGACCCCGAGAACCTCAAGGTCTCACTAAAACCAACATGGATAACCACAAAGAAGATCTCAATAGATAACCTCTACCTAGGTATATGCCCATGCATATCCCTAAGTTATCAAGTAACCCATCTCAATCATGAGGAAGACACCAAGATCATGAAATCAACGGATAAAAACTACCCAAGTATTTTCCCATACATATACCTCAGTTATCATGTGACCCATATCAATCATGAGGTAAACACAAAGGTCAAAAGTCTCAGCTCAAACCAGGATTTTTATTATCGAAACCATAATAGATGAAGAGCCCCGTTTCTGGAGTGTATAGTGGTCCTTTTACGACTCCGAGGTACTTCTCACTAACCTAAGACTGCAGAGATACTCCTCCTATCGAGTACCGCGGGCCAACCACCCAAACACAGTAGTGCTTCCCATCGGGGTATGCCACCCAAACCGACCCGGACCAACCCCCCACCCCCCCCCCCCCCCGGGTCGGCCCGAACCAGTTCGACCTGACCCGGATGGGCGCGGCCCGGCCTGGCCGGTGCGGCCCGGCGTGGCATGAGCGTCCCGGCCCGGCCGGCCTGGGCGACTTGGCGCTGGCCGAGCGGTCGCGCACAAGGAGCCCCCCCCCCCCCCACGCGTGGGGGCCGCTTCGTGTCACTGGATGCGGCGCGCTGCCGCGTCCCACGTTCCCCAGTCCCGCGTGGCCGCAGGACACTCGGTCGCCGCCACGGCTTCATCCGTGACGGATTATTTCGACAGCGTGCTGGGCGCCGCCGCCTCTGACCGCCAATGCCGCCGCGCCGGCGTGGCGCGCCGACGGGGCTTCCGCGGACCATCAGACGTGCTCTGGTGGTCAGATTCACCTACAGTCTTCGCCAGTAATCATCAAGGGACCCGAACATCGCTTTAAAGCCTTCAAAATGACTTCGCGGGCCGCCTCACCATCGTCCTTCGATCCGCACTTCGACAACAAAAAGCAGGGTCTTCAAATCGCCTCATCGGCCCCGACTCCGCCCGCGGTTTCGTTCGGCCCCAACGGCGCGGCGCGACGGCACCATGCTTCTTCGATGCGTTCTTTCTTCTCGTTTCCACGCGGTGTAACAGCACCGCACCGCCTTTCACGTGCCACAAAAAACTCAAACAAACAAGGGGGGAGGAGGGTTGGCCGTGTTCGTGCGGTCTGACCTCCTCCCATCATTACAATAACAGGCGGCCCAATTGAAACCAATAAAGGCTATAGATGAGATCACAGTCAACAATAAAAACAAACCCCCATAACATCCTGCAACAGAAATTTCCAACCCTCAAGGAAAACTTTCGCGGATCAACTAGATAATCATTTGATCCGTGTTTCCTTATTTTCCTTAGAATGAATGAAACTAGGGAATAAAATCATTCTCAATATTAATTCTCTACCTCAAGCGTTGCCGTCAAACGAGATTTGTCACGGAAAGGGATGTCGCGAAAAAAGACATCGCGGAAGGGGGATCGTCGCGTCGCGGAAGGAGCGACGCGGAAGGGGCGTCGTTGATTTCCGAGGGTTTGGAGTTCTTCGACGGAGGTTGGAGCGTTCTTCGTGTTCTTCGCATTCATCGAGTTCTTCGTCGAAGAAGAACGCTTTCCTGCATATCCTCTCCACGCCACAAGTTCCAACAGAATAAAATAAGAACAGTCTTATTTTATTAACACACAAGTCAACCTTTGAAATTCAAAAAGAAAAGAAAAAATCAATTAATTGAGGAGTTTAAAACTGGCCAAATAATGAGGAGTTTATTAACCAGAGTAAACACACGGTTGACTTTCAATTAAGAGGGGGTTGCGGGTGCGTTATTTAAGAGGAATGAAATGGTGGGGATCGTTTGGGACCCGCCTCACAAATATCCTACCAAGAGGGTAAGATATTTTGTGTTCCACCCTATCCACTTAACTGAGCTTATGTGGCTTTAAGTGGATTAAAGCGAAATAAAATAAAGTTGTCGCACCACTTTATTTTATTTCTTAACTTAACCCCAAAAACTAAAAACCACACCCGAGAAAACGAAACTCCGGAAAAGATATTTCTAAGAAAATATCGGCGCTGTGAGTTCATCGGTGCCCTCAGAATTTGATTCCGAGCACCGGTTCAAAAGATAGAAAAACCCGCTCGTTCGTTCACTAAACGTACCCGAGCTAAACATCGGAAAATGATTCCAGGCACACCGGGCCTCGGAATCAGGTTCCGTCAGAAACAACGTTCTTGTAAAATTCCAAAGATAATTAAGAAAATCATTTCCATGAAATTTCCGGGACTTTACATTACTCCCATCTCAGATCATTACGTTCACATAAAGCTTTAACACAAACTAGGGATACAAAAGCGGTACTGAGCATGCATCTCAGCCTTCCTCTCCAATGTGCTTACCTGGTGGTTCCCGTACTTCCAAATAAAGCGCACCCGAGGAATCAATCGTCCTCGTAGGATCCGCTCCTGTCGATCCTCGATCCCCACTGGAACCTCCATGAAAGACACCCCATCGCCATCTTCCATCTCCCCATAGTCGATGATATGCGAAGGGTCGAGCACTTATTTCCTCAGTTGAGATACGTGGAAGTCGTCGTGCACCTGGTGAAACTGAGGTGGATGGGTCAAGCAGTAAACCACCACGCCTACCTAGTTGAGGGCCTATGAAGCTCCACTAAACTTCGGAGATAACTTGCCGCCTTGGACACATCTTCGTAAACCTCATCGTGGTGAGACCCGTATAAGGACGTGATCATCATCCTCGAACTCTAGAGGTCTCCAATTCCTGTTAGAACTGAAACTCAAAACGACCGTTTCCACAAGGGTAAGGTTGATCGACACAAGAGTGATCGGTCGCACCCTCCTGTACTACCTGGGGTTTCCATTTCGCCGACCAAGGAAAACCCATCCCGAAGTCATAGTTAAACCACAACCTTATTGCTTAATACCATCAATTTGTGTATGAACTATGATTGCCCAGTGCATACTCAAACCAATGTCGTAAGGCCTCGACGCTGCCACCAAGAGATTCCAACTGAAACTCTCACCTCGAGGGTCTGACTACACCATCGGCGTAAGTGTGATTATCGAGTCTTCTCCCAGGATATCTCCAGATGTGAGGTTCAAGTGTACGACTTACCGGAAACCCTACATCTTGGACAAAATTCGTGGAAGGAAGGAATGATTCGTATCGACGTCTGATACTACATTATCTAGTAGTGGAAACAGACTGTCCCTTGAATCATTTTTAGAGCCATTGTGTCAAACTCCTTGACCGCATACAGCCACACTCTTCCTCCGCCCTCCAGCTCCCTGAGCCTGGCTGGGATAACTAAGGCGGGTGGTTGTAGCATGTTAAAACGTACACCACCTCATGCTTCTCTCCACGCTCTGCCTCTACATCTGCTGCTTCGCAGACTTGTCTCTCCTTAAAGCTTCCTCTTCTTGAAAAATTTAACACGCCCGATTCCCTAAGACTGGCCCCGATTTTCTGTTTCTTACTGCACTGTACAGTCTTTATCCGCTCCTGGATGATCTGCACCTTCTTTGCATATGATCTGGAAGAGATGCTAAAATTTCTCCTTTGTCGAAAAGAGAAACTCGGTCTCATCCCCTGGATGAACGACGCCCATTGCATAATACAGTCAATCCAGGAATGAAGGATGTATTCATGCCATGGATGACGTCGTAAGGCCTCGACGTAACTACCAAGAGATCCAACTGTCACTCTCGCCTCCAAGGGTCGAGTCACAATGTCGGCATCAATGTGAGGTCACTGGGTCTCCTCCAGTAGAAATATTGAAAGTGAGGGTCAATTAAATAGTATTAACCGGGACCTCCCAGTATCAACCAAACAAAAGGACAGGTATGCAAACAAAGATAAGTGTATTTTTATTATTGCAGCTCATAGTACAAAGACACGAATACAACAACTACATGGAACTATAAGTACAAGGGACGTATCCACTAGTTCCTCTCCTGTCCACCTGCTCCCAATGCTCTACTACCTTGTCCACTACTCGGCTGCTGCTCAAGTGGTCGTCGCTGCTTCTGCCTCGGTGGCTCCTCCAACGCCTGCGGATCGATAGTGCGGGAGGTCGGACAGTCACGTGCCAGGTGACCATTCCTGCCACATTCATAACACTTCCTGCTCCTCGTACGACTGGCTCTGGTCCTCATGGACCTCTGCATCATCTGTCTACTTCCCACAGATGACTCTGCTACTGATCGAAAAACATGCGGCAAAGGCAGCAGCTCCTATACACGCTCGGGGTGTAGAGCTACTGGCACAAACTCCACCCTGAAGATGTCCTCAATGTCTTCCCACGTGAAGGTCATCCCATCGCAAAACTGGAACAAGTGGCTCCACCACCTGACTGCTGCTGCCTGAAGAAGGCTAGCAGAAAAGATCACCATGAAGTCTTCCGGCGTCCCCACTAGCCTAAAGACTCTCACCACTGCCTCCAGCCAATCCTCAGCCGCCTGTGGGTCCCTCACTCCCCGGAACCTGGGTGGCCTTTGGCACTGGAACTCGTGCAGCGCACTCAAGTGGCGTGCATCACCTACTACTGGGGCTGGTGGAATCGGTGTCCCAACGTATGGTAGTACCGCTGGTGCCTCCGTTGGTGCCTCAACTGCAAGAGGGCCCTGTACCGAAGCCTTGTCGCTCGGTAGGCTGTCAGTACGCACATCCCTCTGGGCTCTAGCTGGTCGTCCGTAAAAAGGCATCCTGAAGAAACAATGTGACACGGTCAAATGATTATACCTGGTGAGATGACCTGGTTTGAGTTAAAATTTAAAAACTTCTGGAAACACTCACACAATCAGTTTTTTTGTGCACAAAGATGGAAATCAGTTGTCAGGGTCCCTCTGTATGGATACGTCGGCCGCCTGCACCAACAATGGACTCCCTGAACAAAAAACCACACTCGGTACTCTTAACACTATTGCTTCATAGAAAGAAAATATCGGAGTTATATGTTTTGCGGTAGAACTGACTCCTCTGATACCAATTTGTCACGACCCGTCCTCGGGGCCCGTGTCTTGACTACCCCAAGCCCGCCTTCCATAGGCCAGGGAATGGAGACTAGCACCAAAGGAATAAATCCCGATAAATGGGAAGGCATTTCCTTTTTAAAAGTAATCAAAACACCACAGAGTAAAAGCGGAAGAAAAACAATAAGCACAAAAGAAAGTGCTAAAAAGTAAATGGGCCAGAATACAAACCCAACTAAAAGAATAGCTACAATTGAACAAAAGTACAACGGAAAAAGACAACAGCTGCAAGAAAGGAAGAATCTCCTAGGTAATCGTCCTCGGATCCTACCTGAAGGGTAGGTACAGATAGCGCACCTCCTGCATCGTCCACCACGGATCCTACATGATGGGTAGGTACAGATAGCCTCCACAACGCTCTCGCCCATCAACCTCCTCCGAGTTTTGTCCCGCTGGGAAGTCCACCTCCGGATAATAACTCGTCGTGTGGTCCACCTCCGGGTACTGACTCATCGTGTGGTCCTCCTCTAGGTACCTTCTAGTCCTCGAACACTCAGCCTCCGTCAGCTCTTCCCGTCATCTGCAACCAACACAAAGAGGTGCGGGCATAGCTCGTGCAGGGGTGAGTATAACGATACTCAGTAGGGATCCCGAGACCCTCAAGGTCTCAATAAAACCGACATGGATAACCACAAAGAAGATCTCAACAGATAACCTCTACATAGGTATATGCCCATGCATATACCTATGATATCAAGTAACCCATCTCAATCATGAGGAAAACACCAAGATCATGAAATCAACCGATAACCACTACCCAGGTATATGCCCATACATATACCTTAGTTATCATGTGACCCATCTCAATCATGAGGTAAACACAAAGGTCAAAAGTCTCAGCTCAAACCAGGATTTTCCTATTCGAATCTCTATCTACTGAAGAGCCCCGTATTTGGAGTGTACAGTGGTCCTATCATGACTACGAGGTACTGCTCAATAACCTAAGACTGTTGAGTTTCTCTTCCTGTCGAGTACCGCAAGCTAGCCACCCAAACACAGTAGTGCTTCCCGCCGGGGTCTGCCACCCAAACACAGTAGTGCACACCCCCTAGTAGCCTGCAGAGGTACTCTCCAGACGAGTACCGCGAGTCTGCACTGTCACATAGGTAGTGCTCCGTCCTCCATGGGTTTTCACCCAATCAAATTAGTGCTCCGTCAACTGGGCTAGTTTAATCACTCCAAGTCAAGTCGGTCAAGTAGTCATCAGGTCTCAGTCGGTTACACGATCTTCGTACTCCGTACTCCGTACGCTCGTCTTTGGGAGGGTCCACTCCACGAGCTACAGGTCAATACTCTAAGTATCTCAAAGTCCCACGAACAAGTATCTCAAAGGACCGCCTCGTCACAGGGGTCTCAACGCAACAGACGGTGCGTCAATCGGACACCTGGTCTGTGAGTTACTAACATTTTTTCCCCAGGGGCCCAGTTGGTTTCGTGAGCGAACCAACCCGGTCATATCTCAACTATATCCTGAACTCTCATAGGGTATACTCATAGGGACCGTTTCTCAATGTGATCAACAACGCCACTGACGGTTCGTCAAACAGACATCTGGTCTGAATGATATCAGCTTTTCCGTTCCAAGGGCCCTGTTGGATTTTAGGTACAATCTAACTCCTCCATACTCCAACTGCATCCAATCCTCTGGCGAAGTATGCCAAAATATCTATCACATCAAGAAGAATTCAACGAGACAGACGACGCATCAATCGGACGCCTGAAACTCAAGATATAAGCGTTTCCGCTCCGAGGGCCTGGTTGGTTTCTTATCCGAACCAACCCAGTCGAACCCAAAGTCTTCCGAAACCTTGAGTGTAATATACGGAAACTAACGTGTCGATCCAAGGGTCGTATCGCCGCTGACGGTGTGTTGATCAGAGGTCTACAACTCTAGATATGGGTGAAAACCCATGAGGGGTCTGAAAACGGGGGGTCTGGGCCCGGACCGACCCGGCCAAACCCCCCCCCCCCCCCGGGTCGGCCTGAAACGGGTCGACCCGACCCGGCTGGCCTAGGTGGCTTGGCGATGGCTGAGCGCTCGTGCCCAAGGATCCGCGCCCCCTCCCCTCCCTCCCCCCCCCCCCCCCCCCCGCGGGGGCCGCTTCGTGTCACCGGTTGCGGCGCGCTGCCTCGTCCCACATTCCCTAGTCCCGCGCGGCCGCGGGACCCTCGGTCGCCGCCACGGATTCAGCCGCGACGGATTCATCTGGCGGCATGTCGGGCGCTGCCGCGCCGATGGGGCTTCCGCGGACCACTGGACGCGCTACGGTGGTCCGATTCACCTGCGGTCTTCGCCAGTGATCATCCTGGGACCCAAACTTCACTTTAATGTCTTCAAAACGCCATCACGGCCCACCTCACCATCGTCTGTCTATTCGCACTTCAACTACAATAAGAAAGGTCTTCAAATCGCCTCCTCGGCCTCGACTCCGCCCGCGGTTTCGTTCGGCCCCAACGGCGCGGCGCGGCGGCACCGCACTTCTTCGACATGTTCTTTCATTACTTTTCTGCGTGGTGCAACGGCATCGCACCGCCTTTCACGTTCCGCAACAACTCAAACAAACAAGGGTGGAGGAGGGTCGGCCGTGTTCGTGCGGTCCGACCTCCTCCCATTATTACGATAACAGGCGGCCCAATTGGAACCATGAAAGGCGACATATGAGATCACAGTCAACAATAAAAACAAACCCCCATAACTTCCTGCAACAGAAATTTCCAACACGCAAGGAAAACATTCACGGATCAACTAGATAATAAGTTGAACCGTGTTTCCTTGTTTTCTGTAGAATGAATGAAACGAGGGAATACAATCATTCTCAAAATTAATTCCCTACCTCAAGTGGTTCCGTCAAACGAGATTTGTCGCGAAAAGGGACGTCACGGAAGAAGACGTCGCGGAAGGGGGATCATCGCGTCGCGAAAGTAGTGTCGCGGAAGGGGCGTCGTTGATTTCTGAGGGTTTGGTGTTCTTCGACGGAGGTCGGAGCATTCTTCGCGTTCTTCGCGTTCTTCGTAGAAGAAGAACGCTTTCCTCCAAATCCTCTACATGGCACAAGTTCCAACAGAATAAAATAAGAACAATCTTATTTTATTAATGCACAATTCAACCTTTGAAATTCAAAAAGAAAAGAAACGATCAATTAATTGAGGAGTTTAAAACTGCCCAATTAATGAGGTGTTTATTAACCAGAATAAATTCACGGTTGACTTTCAATTAAGAGGGGGTTGTGGGTGCGTTACTTAGGAGGAAAGAAATGGTGGGGCTCGTGTGGGCCCCACCTCACAAATATCCTACCAAGAGGGTAGGATATTTTGGGTTCCACCCTATCCACTTAACTTAGCTTAAGTGGCTTTATGTAGCTTAATGAGATATAAAATAAAGTTTTTGCACCACTTTATTTTATTTCTTAACTTAACCCCAAAAACAAAAAACCACACTCGAGCAAACGCAACTCCAGAAAAGGCGTTTCTAAGGAAATACCAGCGCTGCGAGTTCATCGGTGCCCTCGGAATTTGATTCTGAGCACCAGTTAAAAAGTTAGAAAACCCCGCTCGTTCGTTCACTAAACGCACCCGAGATAAACTTCGGAAAATGATTCCAGGCACACCAGGCCTCAGAATCAGGTTCCATCAGAAACTGCGTTCTTGTAAAATTCCAATGAAAATTAAGAAAAACATTTCCTTGAAATTTCCAGGTCAATACATTCATATCATATATTTTATTTTTTGGTTGAAATGGATTTTTTTAGTAAATTTTCATATGATTTTACAAGTGATAATTTTTTTAGTGGTTAATTTTTGAAGAATCATTGAGAAGATATCCATAGAAGAATATAGGAGTTGATCAAAAAATTTAACTACCATTATTCCTTCATTCATGAATCCAATGTAAAATTGTTGGAATAAAAAAATGAAAAAGGTGAGGTAAGGATTTTTCAAGATACATTTGATGTTCAAGAACCCAAGGGAGACTTAATGATGAAACATTAATATTGAATCGTTACTCCTTGGCCATTTCATGAAGAGGTTTTTGAATATTTCATGCTAGTTGACACAAATATGGGAGCAGAACATGAATTAGAAGAAAATTGTTTATATTTTGTTAAAGGAAAAAAGGTCTATAGATCTACAATTTTGTTAAAAGAAGAATTAGTACCTCTCCAACTCTCTTTTTCTATGGAAAAATATGATGATAACCCTACTGAAATAGATCTTTGAGTGTCTTTTTTTGAAGAGATCAAGTCTTAGGATGACATTATTGAGGGGGAAGATTTATTTATTTTATATTATTGTATTAATCATTTTCAAGTGGATTTTATTAACTTCCCCTTTTATAAATGTTATGAAACAACATCACATGATAAATACCCAGGATTTAATGTTTTATAAGTCACACATGTAGTGACAATAAACAAAGAGGAATCATTCTTCCTAATTCTCCCACTATCCAATATATACTAAATTTATTAGGGGAAGAGTTGTTGAACTCTATCCATGGGTTATTCTAGGACATGTGTAAATTAAAGATCATTGGGGGAAAGAAGTTCTGGATTATCATGAGAATAAAAATCCATCAAACAATAGACTGGGGTTAAACCACTATAACTACATGACAAGGGGTTGTAAAAACCTAGCACCCACATGGGAGGGAAAACAAAGACTTATAAATTTTAGATACCCTTTATATTTATTTTTATCATCTTTTTTTATTTTATTCAATTAGGATTAATGTTGGAGTGAATAAGAGCCTATCTGAATGCTGCTAATTCCAAAATAATATCAAGGTTTATATTTCCTTATCTTTCTTTTTCATCCATTAATTTTTTTTGTTGAGATGAAATGAGGGGTAGTAAAATCCATGGTGGCCGGTGTTGATATCCATCCAATATTACAAAATTTTATTAATAAAGATTGAAAATCCCCAACAATGTCATAGAGGTCCGAAATAATGAAGTCCAAGATATTAAACTGTTAAAACATAAACACACCATGTGGGGAGATAAATGGTTGTAGTGAAAATGATAAATGATATACCAGTCATGGCCCATGAGACATTGAAATCCATAACCATATTCCCTTCCCAACATGTGTGAGAAAAGACCATATTTCCAGAGAAAAGTTATTTTCATCTATGCACCCAATAGGATATATCCCAAGGGGAAGTAATCTCCACATTTATGGATTTGAGTAGAACCAAGGAATCCCTATCCACCCCAATCAGGAAGAAACCATGAGAAAGAAACGGCTCAAGCCCCTTGATCATGGCAGCAGAATCAACAATAAGTGAATCAACCTACCCTAACAAAGCACTAAAATCATAAATAACATACCCATCTAGGTTTCGAACGAACCCTCCACCCCTCATACTACCATCGTTACAAGACCCATCAATATTTAACTTGAGGGAATCAGAAGGAGGGAACTAAGAAACCCACATTCCATTTTGGAATAGCAATGTGAACCGAGGAAGAAAAACAACCATCCACGATCATTAGAAGTGAGGTAGAGAGAATGAACTACGAGAAAGGGGATCCAGCTCGACCACCAAGGACTAAGCCTGTACTAACACTCCCAACATGGAGCTCAGACTATCATCATTCCTGATCCAATTACATAAGTTCCAAATACTCCAACATCTAGTGGCAAGGATGACTGTCCTCCATTGTCCACTAAGAAAACTGGGGCAATGCCACACAGAGTACACCCACTCTCACTCGGGGAAAATCTGGATGGTTGATTCCACTTTTGGACTACTACAATAGTTACACCGAGAAACAAGACTGATACTTGTAATTTTAACCCCTACATCTGTAGGTAAGGCTTGGTTGAGAACACAAAATACAAGGAAGTTATGTTTAGCCAGAATCAAAGTGCACCAGAAATCATGGCCCCAAGCATCGTGCTCAAGAACCCCATGCATAACCTTCCTGTATGCCTTTAAGGATAGACACCCAACAGGGGATGTAGTTAAAAATAACTAGTCTAGATCCAAAGAGAGTAAAATAATATTACATTTCTCTTCCTAATACATGTTGAGGGTGGCGCAAATAAGATCTTGGTGACTAATGGCCTGAATAAAGGACAGGTTTGCAACTGGACACCTAGGAAATCCCAACACACATCCCACCTAGTTGATAGACCAATATTTGATATTTCTTCACCCCACAATCCACCTTGAGAGACTCTGTAAGAAAGGTAAGTCCCCCCAAATCACTTCTAACAATCTGGAGACTCTTCCCCCTAAACCAACCAAGCTTCCCCCATATTTTGTAGCAATGAACACATCCTAAAGAGAAGACCCCTCCATGTTATCCCAAGAAATCTTTGATTTATGATTGTCCATAAATTCATTGATACTTGTTAGGCCAATTCCCCCATGGGAGGGATACTGAACGAATTGAGCCCATAATTACCAATGTTATCTACCATCTATATGCACATCCTAGATTAAGGTAGTTAAAATATTCACAATATTCCAAAGAACCTCTATGGGATTAATGAAAATAGATAATATGTGACAGTTAATAAAGGATATAATGCTATGAATAGTAGTAATGTGGCTGCAAGAAGAGATAAACTGGTTCATCTAATTAATAAAATGATTGGAGATTTTAACGATAAGCCTATCAAAGTGAGGGATACGAATGTAGCATGGAGAGACCAGGGCTCCCCTGTACTCCAAGGGAAAAGACCTTTTCTGGATTCATAACTTCTCACCAATTTTCCTACCTTTTCTATCAGGGAAGGCCTTAAGAAGGTAAACATAACTCTTAGCCTGATTAATCGACTGACCCATCTATTGGATATACAAGAAGAGAATACCAGTAAGCTCCTAGATGGATCGTGAATTTCCATTCATGATGAAGAGAAAACCATCCGCAAATAAAAGGATAGAGGGTCCATTGAAATTTAGCATGTATCAAAATATCCCCAAATGCCCCTCCATGATAGTTTTGTTAATTTACCAACTAAGAGAGTCCTGGATCAGAATAAAGACATAGGAGGAGA
This sequence comes from Viscum album, assembly GCA_963277665.1. Lineage (NCBI taxonomy): Eukaryota > Viridiplantae > Streptophyta > Magnoliopsida > Santalales > Viscaceae > Viscum > Viscum album. The sequence goes on along the minus strand of OY728128.1, from coordinate 784,237,545 downwards.
GTGGATCCCCTTGACGAAGCCCATGAGATGACTTGAAAAGAAATAGCTTCTCCCCATTAAAGAGGTAGAAAACTAGGGGAGATAAAGAAATTGAAGAAAATATCAATAACCTGCTCATATAACCCCATTATTTAAAAGTCATTGATGATGAAACACATCTACACCCGATCATAAGAATTATCCATATCCATCTTATTTGAAATGTTGGACATTAGGATCTTCAAATTGATATCATATATCATTTATTGAGAAATGGGAATGTCATCATGAGTGGATCTACCTCGAATGAAGCCTTGTTGTTCCTCAGAGACCTATTTTTATAGATGACTAGAGATTCATTTATTGATAACTATTTCAAGCTATTTGTAGGGGAAGTGGCATATACTTATAGGCTTGAAATACTTGAGAGAAGATATATTGGTGACATTCGGAAAGGGGATCATGGTGGTGTCAATGGCCACCCTATGTAAACTCTTTCCCAAGAAAATTTATTGAACAATATCCATAAGATCATTCTTGATGATATCCCAAGAGTTAATATAATAAGAACCAAGGAATCTGTCAGGATCAGCATCACTTCCAGATTTAAGAAAGGAGACATCCTCCAAAAACTCCCCCTCATTTATAATATTTTCTATGAATGAATATATATAGGGGGAAATGCATAGTGTAATACTCTCAAAAATGTATGAGTGACCTGCGAGGTATACTTTCTACAAGTTTGGGTTAACATATAAATGTATCGAACCTAAAAAGGATGCTTCCATAACTCCAACCACATGAGGATCATTTTTCTAGGAACCATCCTCAAGAAAAATATTTGGATTAATATATCTCTTCCACTCCTGGATGCATGAATATAAAAAAGAAGTGTTTCTATCCCCCTCCTTATGCCAGGTAACTCTGAACTTCTCTATTACAATCTATTCATATTTAAGTATTAATTAGGAAAGATTGGGGTTTCATGCCAACCATGTTTTTAAGGAAATCCGTATCCTAGAAAGACTCAAGATTCCTCTCATTTTGATCAATATCAGCCTTCAAAATATTAAGGTCATAAAATCGGGAGGGCCATTTAGAATCCCATGTCGAAAGGTCCCCCTTCATGTGTTGATGCTTATTATGAAACCACACATAGTATCCCCCATTCAGACCACTACTCTATGAATAGTGAACTGCCTCATGATATCTTGTGTCACATACCCACCGTCCTGAAAGAAAAGAACATTTATTGTGAACCTCCTTCTTCCCCAGATGAATAAACATGGGCGAATGATCTGATAAAGCCTGTAGCAGGTGTTGGGAATGTGCAGTAGGAAAAGATGCAATGGATCATATGTTATCCATGAAGCGTTCTAACCTACACCACATCCATCGACCACCCCAATGGTTATCAATTCATGTAATATTATCCCCAAAAAAACCATGTCCAATAGACCATTCTAACTAGAAAACCCATGATACATTTTCCTATCCCTAATATGATTGATCCCTCCACCTTTCTTCTCTAATTATTAGATGATGATATTGAAATACCCACCAATGAACAATTACAAATATCCTTGGTTGAAATTATTTAACTCCTACCAAAGGGAACTCCATCTCCCTCACACTAAACATTTCATTCAAAAAAGTCAAATAACAAGGAAAAATATCTGACAGAGTATTCACAGAAACGTGTGGTAATGAAATAGAAACCCTTTTAAGAGTAATATAATTGCTCTAGAAAACCAAGATGTTTTGATTATTAGGATCCCCATGAAAACAACTACAGAGGCCCAACATGTAAGGAAAGTCCATAGTTTTAAAAGGCTGATGCTTGTGATCTAGAACAACGACCAATGCTCACTTAGAATGACAGAGTTACGAAGAGATAATGTTTATCTTCTCATGAGACACTATACCCTGGGAATTCCACATAAGAGTAGTTAACATTGGAATTAAGTTTGACAAGATCTGGCCCCCAACCTCGACTTACATGAAGAAATAATGTTGGGAAATCCATGTTCCATCTCTAGTTTAGAATGAATTCGGGTACGTGCTCCGCTGCATGTGGGGGGAGGATGAAGAAAAACGTTATAGTCTAAATTCAACAACAAGTGGTACCCATTGATGAACCATATGAGAGAGGAAGGAAGATGATTAACTCTAATAGAAACAGATTTTTAAAGGCCCAATTCCATACTATAATGAAGAGATGTAGCCTATGGGATAGGTGGTGATATAGCCAGGGGCATGGAGGAATTTACCAAACCAATCGTTGTTATAGGAGTAGGGAGAATGCTAAAAACTACAAGCATTGAGCATGGATTCTTTGAAATGGAGGAGGAAGGATACCGAACCAAAGAGGCCATAACAATAGGGGATCAAACATGCCATAAGGAGTAGCAGGTAGGGGCAGAAGGGGGAGAGGATGTATAAGAACAAACACATAGGGTTACTCTATAGTTTTCACTAAATAATCTATGGGTTATAAAGGGAAAAAAGAAGGATGTGGGGTAGGGGATAATTATCCCTAGGCCACCGTTTGTGAAAAATTTGAAGATAATTCCCCGGAAGCCAGTATCAAGTAAAAAATGAGAAGGGGGGGGGAACCAATGCCATAATCCAATATAAACAATCACCCGCTCTAAGGAGAATCTATCCTAGTAGAGGATGAGAGTGATCCATTTATACATAAATTCGAGCAATGTTAGCCTTCTTATGTTGGTGGGTGTAGTCATCAGAATAGTGGAGAGAACCATAAACATTTAAAAGTCCATAGAGAAAACCACGATAGTGAAAAGTTAGTGGAATTCTAGGTAAATTATACCATATAACATCTTGCAGAGAGTCCCACATGAAATGCACTTCTAGAGACCACCATAAAATATTGAACCTCCATTTTCCTAGTGACCATGGGATACATGGCCATGCATTCATGATATCTTCCTATGTGTCAAGAACAATATAGAAGGATTTATAATTAATCAAAAACACCCTGGAAGATACCGCCAGTCCCCAAGAGAGGAGGAATTTTTAAAAGAGGGGGAGAGCAAGCTTATCTACCCCAAACCTCGAAACCAATGTCCACCATTGATAGCCCACCACTACCTCAAATTCCTATGTTGGGAAATAGAGTGATGGGGAACCATCCATGATTGAAGATAAATGTTTTCCAAGTGGGATCATAGTGGACATCGATAGAGATGTAGACTGGGAGGGGCGGGATGAAGAATGAACTCATTATGTGACATTCCCAAGGGAGACTTCCTAAGTTCAGATAGGGGAGGCTCTTCTGTGAGAGCAACCCCACTTGAAAATCAGGGATCCTTGATCTATGAAAAATATTCATATCAATTTTTAAACTAATTAGTTTTTTGGTAATTGGTATGAATTTTGATTAAATAGACTTTAAATGTTTATTAATGTGATGTTTTCCCTTCAAATAAATTTTCATGAATTTTTATGAGTCTGACCAATTTTATAAATGCATACCCATGAAACATTAAATAAAAATCATTTTCCAATCCAATGATTTATTCTTAACAACTTTGACATATTCTTCATAGGACCCACATATTCATGAGATAAAGATGGATTTTATGCCGGAACCTGAATTTGTGACTTTTCTCGTTCAATTATTTTGATATCATGGAATGTTTTTGATATGATTGAGAAAATTCATTAGCTAGGAACATATTTTTGTAAAAACCACCTTTACATCTATCCATCATAATCCCATATATTGAACGAAATGAATTATTGGATTATGAAACCTTACATGAAGACTTTTCCTTACCTAACAATATTCTTTGTATTTTTGCGTGGATATTTATTGTTTGAGTGTGGGGGAAGGTCCTTTCATTTAAATTTTTAGGATGTGTTTAATTTGTGGGTTATGTGAGGCATGTGTCAAAGTTTTAGGCAGTGGATAATTAATGAATTATAATCGATTGATCATTTCACTATTCTTTATTTGATCATCTAGTTCAGCTTCAAAAAAAATTGAAAATTGAAAAAAATTGAAAAAACCAAAATAAATATGTTCCTTTTTGGAGCATTAAAAAATAAACAATTAGGAGAACATGGATGAAATTAATCATTTTAATTATTTCACAACTCATGTACCATGTCATAAAAGGGGTATGGTGTTGTGTTTCACATTTTCAAGGATGTTTTAGTAAGGTTCTTACTATGTTTTAATTTTGTTAATCGAAAATTTTAGTTAAGAGTCAAAACCTCATTTTTTACCCATAAATGTTTAATAAACATAACAACAACACTATGAAAAAGAATTCAAATGGATAAATTCCTCAATATTGAATTAATTTTCTTGTTTCACTCTGTGGATAAATAAGATTCATCACAAGCCTGTTGTAATACAAGCATTTTTCATGTGTGAGCATAACATTAGATTCAATTTCCTTAGAGTGAAGGGTGACATAAAAATAATTGTGGTGTAGGTTGTTATAGGTTCATGGATGGATTTTTGAGGATGAAAAAAATTAAATATGGGGAATACAAAGTAAATGGAATTGTTTTTCATATAAGATACATAATGGAATTCTATTTTGGATAAGATCATGGATGCCTACTCATTTTATTATTTTTCTGTAGATTTTTGTTTGAATAAATGATGATTTCCAATTGGTGAAATGGTTCTGTTTCAGGGAGTTATGAATCTATAATTTTAACTTATTTTATAATTTATTTCAGTTTTAATTATCCCACAATCATGTCACCTCATGGGAAATTGTCACTTTTTGTGTTTTATAATAATTTAGAGCTCAAATGAAAAAGGATTAATGTTGGAATATAACTATTCTTTTGTTTTTTATTTAGACTATAATGTCTTATAAAAATAATAGAATTGAGAAATTCCATTTTTTTAGGATTCCTCACATATTTGGAAACATTTCCTATTTCTTTACTAGATGATCAATCCAACAATTTGAGGACCAAAGCCATCTCACAATTTGGGCCCTGAAAACTATTCACATATCAAGAATGTTTTAAAGCTGAGCTTATATCACAGAGTTTCCTTACCCAAACAAGCTGAAATTGGTCAAGGAGATATAAAAGTGTAGAGAACCTAAGCCTAACATACATGGACATTACATTACTTTTGCGGAATACTTAGTACATAACAAAAACACACACACAAGGATCGTAATAGTTTAGTGTCTTTGGAAACTCGGAATATAATCTTCTAATCGTGGTGAATGATCTTCAACATATCCCATAAAGATCTTCCCTTTTTTAACCTAAAACCTTTCTTTATATCATGGGGAAAAGAAAACATAAAAGGTTGAGCTCAAATGCTCAGTAAGGGTAAAAAAAATAAATATCAATCACATCATAATCAAAATAACATAACATTTTGGAAATCTTAACCTACAAAAGAGAGCATAATTTCATAACATGGGATAAATCATACTAGTGAAATGAAATCCCAATAATCATAACATAAAACATGAAACATTGTTTCATACACACATAATCATAGAGAATCATTTCTTGTTAGTCAAGAATCATTGCTAAGACTATCTTAGTGGACAAAGTCCCTTTCTAAACCGAGTCACCCTTGTTTCAGTCCTATTTCACTGAACCGGTATAACCTACCGTTCCAGCCATGTCTATCTCATGAGATATAAAATATTTACCCAATGCATTGGATGGATATATAGTTCCCACCCATCTCTTAATGATATCATTCTTATGTGTGCCACAAAATCATAAATCATACATCATTGCATAACCCATGTAATAAAAATGGGATTCTTAAACAACATGACATCATAAAACCATTCATATAAGATAAAGGAATTCATAAACATAATTCCATAACAACATAGTCAAATCAATGTAAAAATCTGGATAGAAACAGAACCCTTTATTATCTTAGATGGAAAATAATTTTTATAAAACACTTGAAATGAATTCTTGAGGAAAATATCCTTTCTTCTTCAAAATAAATTTATTTTCACAAAACATCATGCAATTTTAAAAGAAAGTGATTTTATTGAAAATAGTCATGAAATTTTTTGGAGGAAGCTTCATGAAAATAAGGCTTTATAAAACCGTAAAAATCCGTTCGTTCCGTTTATGTTAAAAAAACATTCTTCTTGTACATTTGTCGGAAAAGTCAAAAGTTACCTCATACGAAAAACGACAAAAGATTCCTTTCATATCTTTTACTAAAAACACACCGAAGGGTAAAATTGGATATAAAATATTGTATAAGGATATTAATATTACATATTGGGGAAACATGGATGTGGATGATAAAATACAACCAAGTAAATACCAAAGTATAAACAATCTCGGATAAAAATGAGATTGTGATATTTCCCTTACCTTAGGTCCGATTTTCTTCGTAGGTGTCCAAACCACCTGTATAATGATTTAAATAATGTTATTGACTTATTCCAGAATCATACTCATTGTTATGATATCATATATGGTTCAGTTATGATGTTATATTACCCTTTCTTTTGTAAATTCTATGTTAAAGAGCATTTTGGGTAAAATTGTTTCATTTGGCGTCCGTGTTTTGACTTGTAATTATTCATATGATTGCTTTGATCATAATTACTTAATTCCAGAATATAAAACATGATTTATATATAATATATATTCAGAATATACATATATATAATAAATTAGTAAATGGAAAGAAATAAACCGTTAATGATGACGGTAGGTCGTACGTACGCATGAACTCTGTTTTCGTTTCCTTATTGAGTTGAATGGAATTAAGTAGATTACATACATATATACATAAATCCAGTAGCTTTATAATGTCATATATTTAATTATTATTTCTTATATATACATTATAATCACTCTTAAATGGTTAACATGGAGATTGAATCTCATCGCGTCGTGGAGACGGTAGTCCGTACATACGCACAAGCGATGGTATCGTTTCAATAATTATTGAATTGAATTGGAGTGGATGATACAATATATCAGAATCAATATTATTTTCTAATAACTATGTATAGTTATTATTTACACCATTATACCCATCCATGTAAGGTGGTGGTTGAAAATAGATTTCACCACAGCGTGGAGATGGTATTCCGTACGTACGCACGCGCGGTGATTTCGTTTTTCGTAGGATGGATAGATGGTCAAATAGGATTGTTTCATAATTATAATAACATATCAGTATATGAGTGATATTGATGTTATTAATTCATAATGAAACAACCCAAGAAGAATGAGTGGAAGAAGAAATAAAGGTGAAAGAATCGGTAACAGAAATTACATCTTCTTTGAACCGCCTCTTTGAGACCTCCTCTTAGGGCACTAAAAGTGGTCTTTGAGGAAGACCAAAATCTCTAGGATGATTCTAGGGAAGTGGAGAATAGAATTTGGAAGGGTTTGGCCGAGATTGAAGGCTCAAAGTTGTGTGAGGAAGAGAGGGAGGAGGTTCCCTTTTATAAAGGAGGAGAGTGGCACCTTTGAAATAACAAAAAATATTATTTATTATAAAGTCAAGCTCGGTTTTAAATAGCTCCAAATTGATTTATTTCTAGGATAAGGTGGGTATGGGTCTAAATAATCTCATCCAATATAATTTAGACAAGTTTAGGTTCCTATTTTAACCTTATCACTTAGATTTAACATTAAGTTAAATAATTTTACTTTTACCGTGTCTTCTTGTGTTCTTATACTATAAGGTTAATAAACTTACTATATCAAGCCAAAAGATGCCCAGGTTGTTTATTATTAATATATATAACCTTATCTAAGTCATTTGGCCGAACCTTAGATTTTTAGAAATAAAATAACAATTAATAATATAATATTTGTTTTAAAAATTAATTTATGTCAATTTTGACACTATTTGGTACATGATTTTTATGAAATTCATAACAGAATGATAAGTTCGAACCAAAATACTTAAATCAGCAATAACATGTCATATTAACCTATAAAATTAGTTTATGTCATAAAAAGTCTCAAATCACATTTATTTGGGTATTTATAACATCAATTATGTCAATATTTCATTAATAAGATAATTACTGCATCATCGTTGTGTCATAATTAAATTAAATTATTTAATGTCTAAAAATTACAAATAAAATACCATTACTTAGGAAATCTTTTTAGGTTTCTAATTAATATTTATAGTCTAATTTATCTTATGTATAACCCTATATTAAAAATGTTTTGTTAAATAATCTTTGATTTTATCTCTTTTAACTCTTATTTGAATTAAATAATAATAAATGTCCTAATCTAATTCAAGTGGGCCTAAATGGTCATATTTTATTCCTATGTTTGTTTTTGGTCGAATTACACTTATCCAATAGAATTAGTACATGTGTTAGGGTGATAATAATATAATTTTTACCCTTAATTACCCTATTTACTTTTAACCGTGGTAAATAAAAGTAAAAAGATACTATTCATCACAAATTATTTTCATCTCATTGAACCACATTTTACTTACTGACATCAACTGTGTCTCTCGGATTTTTGAAATTCCACTCACAGAAGCGGTAAAATTAAGTTTTATGAAAAATTCAGTTTTTTTTAACTACCACTTAGTGGTTTCACTATTCATCAAAAACTGAAAGTTTTCAGAAAAATACCAAAAATTAGGCCTAAGATATATTTGATATTATGAACTAAAAAATTATTTCTATTTTACCAAATTCAAGACATATCAGTTTCATTAATTGATTTAAAAATTAATTCCCGTCGTCAAAACAAATAGCGTGTTCTTAAGAGATAATAACTATCAAAAGATTGACACTTGTTTATGTCTGGTTTAAGTGTGAAATTACATCCAATGACCAAAATTGTATTAAATTTTAAAAACATATTCTAAATATACTTTAAAACCACTCAAATTAATAATTTATCACTATTAATTATTTCGATTGAAAAAGTTGTTTTTAATTAAAATTTAGTAATTTTCACTATTCATCAAAATATGAAAGTTATCCGAAAATCACCAAAATTTCACCCTAAGCTAATTTCGATATTCCGAATCCATAAAATGAAGTCCATTTTGAAAAATAAAATTTACAAAATTTCAAAAAGTGTTTATTACTATTCATAACAGCTTGTTTTAATAATATTTTAATAGCATATCGTTGTTTAGCGAAACTTGGTGTTGCGTACAACACACGCTATCGTGGAAGGTCGCGATTGCGTGTAATTCAAGCCAGGTCAGAGATATGTGTTGTGAAAACTTCTTTTGGTGTAGCGTATAACCCAAGACATTAATGAAATTAAAAAAAATTCATAAAATCTCAGGGTGTTACATTCTACCCCCCTTAAAATGAATTTCGCCCTCGAAATTCGTCGGGGTTATAAATGGTTTACTACTTGAAAGTTTCTTTAATAGAAACCCACATCGTAAAAAGGAATACCAAAACCAATCATTAAAAACAAATGTATGAAACGTAACGGTTACCCAAATAAATTAATCACTGGGTTTCCACAAAGGAGAAAATATGGATATTGAAATAAAATCTAACCATCATGTTCTGAAGGGGAGTGGTAGAGAACATGGCAATGGAAAAGCCAACAATCACAAATCCATAAATTTGTGACGATCTAAGGTACCATCTGATTAATCAGATATAAGAGCACTAGGACAACATTTTTGGTTTTCATGATCATTTCCCTAAAGTTGAACAATTTGAATTAGAATAAATATTTACTTTATTTTGGTACAATCTCACTGTTGTTCGTGCCTTGAACAATTTCCACTTCATATCTTAAATAAATGAAGTTGACTTTGTCATTCGTGAAGTGTTAATTGATAATGTGATAGAATGATGGGTCATTCCATCTGTTTCAAACAAAAGGTTAACAAAAGTTATCAAATATACATTAGTCCATCTATGGTGAGGTTAATCGTATAGGATTCCAAGATTGAACCTATACTTCATATAACATACCGCATAATAAAATAAAACTAGTTTCTACTAAACAGGGACTTCCTGTAGGCCAGTGGTAGGCGATAAAGGCCAGTCTCACTTTGGTTGTGGGTTCGATTCCCACAGCTTTGTCCGACGCGATGGGCTGTCGCCCGTCCTGAAGGTTGTCCTTTTTCTAAAGCTATATTACTATAACATCCCATCAATAATATCGAAAAACGTTTTATCCTAACTTATTTCCAACATAATACATTCTAATCTTTAGGCTTATCTAAAATACTTCGGTCCAAGCTCATAGTATAAAGAAAATGATTACTTGAAATGTCACATAACAATCACGTGAATGCCATCATTTATCCCCCATATATCATAAGATATATCTTGTTGGTCAAATTACAAACATGTGAATACCTTAATCATGTATTCTGTTGAAGAATGAATATCCATTGAACCTTAGTGAAGACATGAATGCAGTTAAAAGTTAACACTTTCCACATACAAAAATCCTCAAAATTATATATCCTCAAACCATGATATCACTGAGTCCTTATATCAATCATGAGCTCATGAATACTATCAAACATATTATATTCTATTTATCCCATTATTATGTGCATATCATCTTCTTTCTAAAAAAAATTCAATCAATTTTCATGGTTACCGATACCATAAAATTATAGAAAACCACAATAGACCAAAACATTAATATTCTAATACTCCATGATACAACATTATTTTGGAATCCCATTACATAAACACATAATCATTCCACCACATAGTTTTCATATTCAACATCGCCAATAGTGATCGCATGTGACTTCCCTTTGTCCTTTTCCTTAAGCGGTTTCTCATGTCAATCATCACTAACCCTTGGATTAGGGAATTTATTAGCATAATGCCCCCATTTCCTTGCACTTGAAGCATTGAAGTGTTGGTGGTGCGTTCTCTGCAGTGTTTTCTTTATTCAGATCATTAGAAACCCTTTTTCCATTACTTCGACACTCAGCTGCTCGATGACCTTCTTTTCCACACTTAAAATATATTCTAGTCCGTTAAAGAAAATCCCCACCATGCTTCTTTCCACACTTTGTGCATAAGGAAACATTCATCTTCTTTTCACCATTATTTTGAGATTTCTCCTTGAACTCCATCTTTCATTTCTTCTCAAAACCATGAGATAGATATGTAACACCAACTTCCATTTCTACCTTGATAGAACAATGCACAATTTCATCATAGATACTGAAGTCTCTTATAGCTAATGCCCTTCGAAGACTTGGTTTTAAGCCACTGAAAAATCGATCAACTTTACTTTCAGGTTAGATGATAATACCAGATGCATACCTTGCAAGTCTAGTAAAATTCTCTTCGTATATACCTACAGATTCATCATCCTTCTGCTTCAGCTCAAGAAACTCCTTTTCCATCTATGTTCGAATAATACGATGGAAGTACTTACTGAAAAACAAGTTCTTGAACTCATCCCATTCCATGGACTCAATTTCATCTCTTGGCCTCGTATTCTTGATAAGATTCCACCATTGATCTTCTTCACCTTCCAAACGATATACTGCTAAGATGACTTTATCATGTTCAGAACATTGAAAAACTAAAAATATCTTTTCAGTGGTACTGATCCATTGTTCAGCAACAAGTGGATCAGAAGTCCCACTGAAATAAGGTGGACGTTGCCTCATGAAGGACTCAATAGAATATTGTTCCCTTCTCTGCTCATTTGGAAGTCCAGAATGATTCATAGCTTGTGTAAGTATAGCAATAATATTTTTCACTTCATCTCCCATAACATTTGTTTGTTCAGGAGGGAAATCATTGCATTTTCCATTGCATTGATCAACACGGTTCCTTCGGGTGCTAGCCATCGTCTAAAACCCAAAAAGAATAGTTTGAGAGGAAAAATCATGATAGGGAAAACAACATAATAAAGGGGGAGTACCCTCAATATCTAACATCTTAGGTTAAATTATAAGATCGTTAGCACAATTCTAGGACTATAACCTATACGTATACTTAACCTTAGAGACATCCCTATATATACCTTAGAAATATCTTTAGGGATCTCACTAATGTTCTCGCATCCTAGTTTCCAAAGGTTGACTAAACCTTTCCTCTGATACCAACTATAAAAACCCTAAGCCTGACGTACATGTACATTACATTACTTTTGCAGAATACTTAGTGCATAACAAAAATACACACACAAGGATCGTAATAGTTTAGTGTCTTTGGAAACTCGGAATATAATCTTCTAATCGTGGTGAATGATCTTCATCATCTCCCATAAAGATCTTCCTTTTTATTAACCTAAAACCTTTATTTATATCCTGGGGAAAAGAAAACATAAAAGGGTGATCTCAAATGCTCAGTAAGGGTAAACAAAATAAATATCAATCACATCATATTCATAAGAACAATACATTTTGGAAATCTTAACCTGAAAAAAAGAGCATAATTTCATAACATGGGATAAATCATAGTAGTGAAATGAAATCCCAATAATCATAAAATAAAACATGATACATTGTGGCATACACACATAATCATAGAGAATAATTTCTTGTTAGTCAAGACTCATTTCCAAGACTATCTTAGTGGACAAAGTCCCTTTCTGAACCGAGTCACCCTCGTTTCAGTCCTGTTTCACTGAACCGGTATAACCTACCGTTCCAGCCATGTCTATCTCATGAGATATAAAATCATTACCCAATGCATTGGATGGATATATAGGTCCCACCCATCTCTTAATGATATCATTCTTATGTGTGCCACAAAATCACAAATCATACATCATTGCATAACCCATGTAATAAAAATGGGATTCTTAAACAACATGACATCATAAAACCATTCATATAAGATAAAGGAATTCATAAACATAATTCCATCACAACATAGTCAAATCAATGTAAAAATATGGATAGAAATAGAACCCTTTATTATCTTAGATGGAAAATAATTTTGATAAAACACTTGAAATAATTCTTGAGGAAAATATCCTTTCTTCTTCAAAATCAATTTCTTTTCACAAAACATCATGCAATTTTAAAAGAAAGAGATTTTATTGAAAATAGTCATGAAATGTTTTGGAGGAAGATTCATGAAAATAAGGCTTTATAAAACCGTAAAAATCAGTTCGTGCTGTTTAAGTTAAAAAAACATTCTTCTCGTACTTTTGTCGGAAAAGTCAAAAAGTGCCTCGTACGAAAAACGACAAAATAATCCTTTCATATCTTTTACTAAAAACACACCGAAGGGTAAAATTGGATATAAACTATTGTATAAGGATATAAATATTACATATTGAGGAAACATGGATGTGGATGATAAAATACACCCCAGTAAATACCAAAGTATAAACAATCTCGGATAAAAATGAGATTGTGATATTTCCCTTACCTTAGGTCAGATTTTCTTCGTAGGTGTCCGAACCTCCTGTATAATGATTTAAATAATGTTATTGACTTATTCCAGAATCATACTCATTGTTATGATATCATATATGGTTCACTTATGACTTTATATTACCCTTTCTTTTCTTAATTCTATGTTAAAGAGCATTTTGGGAAAAATTGTTTCATTTGTCGTCCGTGTTTTGACTTGTAATTATTCATATGATTGCTTAGATCATAATTACTTAATTCCATAATATAAAACATGATTTATATATAATATATATTCAGAATATACATATATATTATAAATTATTAAATGGAAAGAAATACACCGTTCATGGAGACGGTAGGCCGTACATATGCATGAACGATGTTTTCGTTTCCTTATTGAGTTGAATGGAATTAAGTAGATGACATACATATATACATAAATCCAGTAGCTTTATAATGTCATATATTTCATTATTATTTCTTATATATACTTTATAATCACTCTTAAATGGTTAACATGGAGAATGAATCTCATCGCGTCGTGGAGACGATAGTCCGTACGTACGCACGAGCGATGATATCGTTTCCATAATTATTGAATTCAATTGGAGTGATTGATACAATATATCCGAATCAGTATGATTTTCTAATAACTATGTATAGTTATTCTTTACACCATTATACCCATCCATGTAAGGTGGTGGTGGAAAATAGATTTCACCACGGCGTGGAGACGGTATTCTGTACGTACGCACGCGCGGTGATTTCGTTTTCTGTAGGATGGATAGATGGTGAAATAGGGTTGTTTCATAATTATAATAACATATCAGTATATGAGTGATACTGATGTTATTACTTCATAATGAAACAATCTAAGAAGAAGGAATGGAAGAAGAAATAAAGGTGAAAGAATCGGTAACAGAAATTACCTCTTCTTTGAAGCGCCTCTTTGAGACCTCCTCTTAGGGCACTAAAATTGGTCTTTGAGGATGACCAGAACCTCTAGGATGTTTCTAGGGAAGTGGAGAAGAGAATTTGTCAGGGGTTGGCCGAGATTGAAGGCTCAAAGTTGACTGAGGAGGAGAGGGAGGAGGTGCTCTTTTATAAGGGAGGAGAGGGGTACCTTTGGAATAACTAAAAATAGTATTTATTATAAAGTCATGTTCAGTTTTAAATAGCTCCAAATTGATTTATTTCTCGGCTAAGGTGGGTATGGGTCGAAATAATCTCATCCAATAGAATTTAGACAAGTTTAGGTTCCTATTTTAACCTTATCACTTAGATGTAACATTAAGTTAAATAATTTTACTTTTACCGTGTCTTCTTGTGTTCTTATACTATAAGGTTAATAAACTTACTATATCAAGCCAAACGAACCCCAAGTTGTTTATTATTAATATATATAACCTTATCTAAGTCATTTGGTCGATCCTTAGATTTTTAGGAATAAAATAACAATTAATAATATAATATTTGTTTTAAAAACTAATTTATGTCAATTTTGACACTATTTGGTACATGAATTTTATGAAATTCATAACAGAATGATAAGTTCGAACCAAGTTACTTAAATCAGAAATAACATGTCATATTAACCTATAAAATTAGTTTAAGTCATAAAAAGTCTCAAATTACATTTATTTGGGTATTTATAACATGAATTATGTCAATATTTCATTAATAAGATAATTACTGCATCATCGTTGTGTCATAAATAAATTAAATTATTTAATATCTAAAAATTACAAATAAACTACCATTATGTAGGAAATATTTTGATCTTTCAAATGAATATTTATAGTCGAATTTATCTTATGTATAACCCTATATTAAAAATGTTTTATTAAATAAACATTGATTTTAACTCTTTTAACTCTTCTTTGAATGAAATAATAATAAATGTCCTAATCTAATTCAAGTGGGCCTAAATGGTCATATTTTATTCCTAAGTTTGTTTTTGGTCAAATTAAACTTATCCAATAGAATTAGGACATGTGTTAGGGTAATAATAATATCATTTTTACCCTTAATTACCCTATTTACTTTTAACCACGGTAAATAAAAGTAAAACGTTACTATTCATCAAAAATTATTTTCATCTCATTGAACCACATTTTACATACGGACATCAACCATGTCACTCGGATTTTTGAAATTCTACTCACAGAAGCGGAAAAATTAAGTTTTATGAAAAATTCTGTTTTTTTTAACTACCACTTAGTGGTTTCACTATTCATCAAAAATTGAAAATTTTCGAAAAAATATAAAAAATTAGGCCTAAGATATATTTTATATTATGAACTCAAAAATGATT
This sequence comes from Viscum album, assembly GCA_963277665.1. Classification (NCBI taxonomy): domain Eukaryota; kingdom Viridiplantae; phylum Streptophyta; class Magnoliopsida; order Santalales; family Viscaceae; genus Viscum; species Viscum album. The sequence continues at coordinate 784,221,940 of OY728128.1, read as the reverse complement.
TCTATTTTACCAAATTCAAAACATATCAGTTTCATTAATTAATTTAAAAATTAATTCCCGTCGTCAAAACAAATAACGTGTTCTTAAGAGATAATAACTATCAAAAGATTGACACTTGTTTATGTCTGGTTTAAATGTGAAATTACATCTAATGACCAACATTATATTAAATTGTAAAAACATATTTTAAATATACTTTAAAACCACTAAAATTAATAATTTATCACTATTAATTATTTCGATTGAAAAAGTTGTTTTTAATTAAAATTTAGTAATTTTCACTATTCATCAAAATATGAAAGTTATCCAAAAATCACCAAAATTTCACCCTAAGCTAATTTCGATATTCTGAATCCAAAAAATGAAGTCCATTTTGAAAAATAAAATTTACAAAATTTCAAAAAGTGGTTATTACTATTCATAACGGCTAGTTTTAATAATATTTTAATAGCATATCATTTTTTAGCGAAACTTGGTGTTGCGTACAACACACACTATCGTGGAAGGTCGCGATTGCGTGTAATTCAAGCCAGGTCAGAGATGTGTGTTGTGAAAGCTCCTTTTGGTGTAGCGTATAACACAAGACATTAATGAAATTAAAAAGAATATTTTTTCATAAAATCTCAGGGTGTTACAAAAATTATATTTGAAAAAACATTCATAATGGATTTTACTTTAGATTATTTCTTCTTCACTTTCATAATTTAATGGGATGTTAGAGTTTTGGAATACAATGTGTCTACTGGAATGAGTTAAATTATTCGGGTATGACAGCCATAACAATTCAATATGTGGGCCAATAATTTTTTTTGTAGAAATGTGAGAGTAAAAATGGAAAAATTTGATGATTAACTATATTGAATATTCATCCATTTAATGTTTCAAAATGGCACAAAGTTCCTACTGTTAGAATTTGAGCCAATTGTTTTTCCTTCATTTTCTATAAATGGTCATATATTCTCTCATTTGTCGGGATATATAATTTTAAGGGAGAATGTGTGATTGTTTTTTCTATAATTTGTATTTATAATTTTAATATATATTTGTTAATATTCAGTCTTCATTGAACTCCCTTATTCAATTTTTTGTTGTTTAATGTGTTCTCAACCTTTTTTTCCAACCTCAACTCATTGAAAAATGTTGAAAAAACATCGACATTTGTTAGATGGAGGGAATGGTGGGATTATTGAGTTTATTGTGGTTCAAATTATTTTTATTATTCAATCATGTGAATTTAGGCATTGGATAAATCAATTACAGTGAGTTTTCACCCATTTTCTCTATCATCAGAGTTCTTCTTATCATTTATCGTTCAACGTTCCCTACAATATTCGTGTCATGCATATTGTAAAGCATGAGCTGGGTGGCGATGGTCAGATAAGAGGTCTTATATATTATTTTTTCATGGGGATTAACCCATATTCAGAGGTCCGAATATGAGGAAATCACTTTTCAAATGAGAATGTGTAGTGTGATAGGTCTTGATCACTACATTGAATTGAATGTTAAGTAAAATTGTGAACAATGATTTCAATCACCATAAAAATACCAAGAACAATGGCATTCATTTCATCTTTAAAATTATTCAGTTTTTCATATAATATATATTTTTTATATATTTATTTTATTCATTTCAAAACTCCCCCCATTTATATTAATTATATAGTTTTATATATTGAAAATAGGGAGACAATGCGTGTAAGAGGCCTCCTCAAGATAGACCCTAGATTGTTCCACTGTGGTAGAATCTTAGGTAAAAAAATGTATTCCTGAGGGATCCATGACAAACCCATGTTATCATTATGTAACAATAATATCATTGGTTGGAATTCTGTATTGATATAATAGTAGATTACCATATTTTTATTTAAGGCTATGTCAATATATTTACATTTATATGATAGAGTAGACTAGATTACTTTTAATTGGATTTAACTATTCATTATATGGTTTGGGTGAGGTGGTGGTGCATAGGTAGTGACTACGATCAAGTGGATGGATTTTTTTGAAGATTAGATAGTGGTGTAATCGATTAAACTATAGGATATTTTTCATGACTAACTAAAAAGTAATATATTTCGGTTTTTTGGGATGTCATAAAATAATAACATTAGATATTCTACAAATTTTTTAATTATATTTGTCTAATATAATACATTATTTTTGAAGAATATTTTTTAGATTTCCTTGGAATGATATTAATATCTGAAATCAGTTATATTTCCATGTTCCATAATTATATTCTTTATAACAATTTATTACATAATCAAATTCCGAATTGTTATTTATGTGGTTGAGTGATCTAAATGTGTGTTATTTGGGTGATTGTGATTATTATTAAATAATACACCTATTTTTGGACTTGGGAATTTATAAATTATGGTGTCTTTATTCAATATTTTAGTTTTAGAAGAAACATATAACTTTTTGAGGTTGTTGGGTGTGAATTATGCTTCTGAAATAACAATGGGCATTAAGGATTGGTGTAGAGTTTTTAAGATGAATCATAGAAATTTAATTTTAGATAATTAAACATACATATCCTCTACTATTTTTTTGATTAATTAATAAAATTTTATTTTGGAAGACTTAATGGATGGAGGGAATGGTTTAGTGGGGGATGTTAGATGGTTTAGACATTGGTTTTTGGAAAATGAAAGTTGAGGACTACATTTTCTCGAGGGATCTCAATATTCAATTAATTAAGATAATTCTAGAATAAATGGAAAATATGGAATTTCCAATAGTCTTTAGGAATGAACTTTATATTCTATAGATGATATTCTCCTTGAATATAGCCATCAACATCTATGATGTGAAGACAACTTATGAAGTAATATAAAACCTTATGAATATGTATTAGAATCCTCAAAAAAGAAGAAATTATTCTCGATTAAGAAACAATTAAACATAAATATATCAGAAATATGTTCAATAAATTATCATATAATAAATCATAATATGATACAGAGTTAGATGGAGTATATTAGTGTTATTTTCACTTAACATGAGTGGGTCTAAATTCGTCAAACCCAAATTTTAAAATTATTGTATGTGACACATGTTTTAGTTATAAAATTTTAGGTTAAAAATTAGATATTATTAATTAAAATATATTATTAAATACTAAGAGAGGATGTCAAGAAGAGGTGGTATTATGTTCTTCTGAAATATACTTTATTATGAAAGTAATGGCTTTCTCTACATAATGCAATTCAATGAAGAGAGTGGAATGAAAAATATTTAGCAGTTTTTGGATGTTGGTTTGTCCTAGTTACTATCCCAGATGAAAATATATAAATTTTAAATTTATGCAAGTACTAAATGGATTATATAGAAAACTCTATAATGAATCCATCCATTTCATTGGGATAATTCCACTTATAAAAAAGAATAATAATCATGGATTAAAACTACCTTTAGCTTGATAGTCTTATAGATATATGATTATGGAGGCCAGTTTCATTCCACATTTAAAATAAGACACCTAAAAATAGTGTGTATGGAATCCTTGTAATGATTCAAATTATAGAAAAAATGTTTTTTAATATGTTTTAAAATGGAGATGTGGAGATTTTAAGGAAATGTGAAATTCATATTAAATTGCATGACATCAAACATATCCCAGTATTGAAGAAGGACATAAATTTTATTTTCAACATGATGATTCAAATCTATAAAATGATTTTTTTCCTAAGGCATGAAATATGTAACATTTTTTCCAATAATGAAAATAGAAGGTGCACCGCATAATAGATCAATAACATAGATAATATTGAAGTTGATCTATGATCATATTGGTCACATTTCTAGTAATGGTATGTATAACACGACTACAATATGACTATTGAGTCTTGATATCATGGATTATAGAACATGACTATGTTTCATCAAAGGAAATAAGCTAAAGGCATCATTCAATAGGAACCTAAAGGCGACAATGAATAATAAGATAACTTATTTTCATAGTGATTTATATGGAATATCATAGGTTAATTAACAATGCGGTGTATTGTAAAACATTTCCTTTATAAAAAAATTGATAAAAAAGTGTGTGTGTTATTCCAAAAAAATGGTTCCACATAATTTTGAATTTTATTAGATATAGATACAATATGGAAACCATTAATAAAATTATTATAAATTTTTTTCATATAGATGAATAGAGATAAATTTATTATATTTGTTATATAATATAGAGAGAGAGAAATATGTTCCCAGAATTCCTAAGCAGAATGGTGTAGAATAATGGATAAATCTTATGATGAATGAGAGACATGTAAGAACGAGGTTATGTTTTCTATTCTTGGTGTTGGATTTTGTTTTATGAGGTTAATTAAAAATATTATCTTTATAATCATATTCCATATTTATTGATGAGGTGGAATAACTATGGTCTTAAATAATGATGAATTTAACTCAATATTACAGTTTTTCTATTTCATATAACCTTATCAATTCCAATGTTAGAGAGAAGATATAAACTAATTGCTAGAAATATTTATGTGTCAGATATGGAAATTAAAATTTAATTTAAAACATAGGAATTAAAATCATATGAATTTTGTCATAAATTAGAGTGTCCTCTTCAATGAAGATCTATTTTTGAATGACCAGAACCTAGTATAAGATTATTCTAGGAGAAAGGATGCAATGGAGTAAGATGGGGATGGGTTGAGTGGGGGACAAGTGGTTTCAGGCATTTTACAGAGTATATCATAATATGTTTAAAATAAATAAATATATTCTATAATTGTATATAAATATTAATATCTATAACTAAAATTTCCCGAAGTTCAAAAGTAATAAAGGGAAAATGAATCTTAAAGAAGAGTTTAACAAGCTCATGTAGTAGAAAAATATTTATATTTGAGGTTTACTATAAGGGATAAAATACTATATCATAGATATTATATTGTATTTCAATATATACTTCTTATATATTTTTGGGAACCCAAAATTCATAGTGAGCTAAGACATATGAAAGACTCGTTGATGTGGTTGTTTTAAATGAAGGAAGATATTTACTAATTGTATGTTTCTAATAAATGGGATATACAATAATCACATCATGTCTAGGGGTTACATTTCAACATGTGAATTTATTTTCTAATGGTGAATTTGATAGTAGAGTCCTCTATAAGTCATTAAAATCTCTGAATGGATTTTTAATATTATAAGGTTTTGACATTGGAGAAATACTACCACAAATTGTTTTGAACATGATTTTTTAATGATTAGTCAAACAAGATTCCAAGTAATGTTTTTTGTTGAATATATTTATTTTTAGAATATGTTACTTTCAATATATTTGGAGAAATAAATATATGTGGAGAAACCATAAGGGATTATAATTAATGACAAGGAGGGTCTAAGTTGAGAGCTGAAGAGATGTATTTTTATGTTTAAGTTGGTACCAATGCAGTTTAATCCTATGTTTTAAAATATCATGTCAATATAGAAGTTTTTATATAGTTACGTTGATCGTTTAGATTAATTGAATGTGTATATTTATTATAGTTTAATCATAGTTTTTCATGTTTTTCATGACATTCATTTAGTAGTAATTGTGATGCATATACTAGAAGAGTTGGTATGTGAATTCACCAAATGTTTCTAGATAATGGTTGTTTTTTATGCTAAATGGATTATATGGAATCAAATTAAAAAAGACACATGTTATAGAAAATTGTTTCTATATTAATGAGATTATAACTAGAATTGTTTTTGTGACATTTATAAGTATCAAGATGAATAATGTGAGAACTCCTCAAGATGGATACATCAAAAATATAATGAATACGAAAAATGAAATGGATTAGGAAGCTGAGTTTATTAAATAGGTTCTAAATATTCTTCGATGGAATAATTGATGCACACCATTGTTTTTGTGAGGTATCATATTAGTCAAGAGGAAGTAGTGGTTAGCAGGTTTATGGAAAATCTGTGAAATGAACCTGAGGAAACTATTATTCAGATGTTTCATAATAATAAGGGAAAAATTTATGATGAACATTGTTTTAAGAAATATGATCATTTATAAGTATTTATAGAAGTTAACTTTTGTGAATATAAAGTCTGACATAGGAGATATAATTTTTTATTTACATTTAAAGGCACTAACATGTTACATATTTCAAAATTTGTACTTGTATTTACACAATCATTCAATAAAACTAATTATTATAATGTAAAAAATAGGTAGGGAGTTAGTGTGTTTAACGGGCCTAATGATGAAAATTGGAAGGAGTAAAAAATGTATATGTTATAGTATGACTGTTAATGTATCATTCACTTCTTCAGGAATCTGAAATTTGTATCACAAAATATTATAATTTACTAAATTACTAATTTACATAAATGGTCATAGATATAATAGTACATAAAATATGGATAGTTTAATGGAATTATAATTTTGATGATATACATAAAAAATTTATATCTTATGAATTTCTAGTGATTTTTTTTGTGCTTTGGTGGGGCTTGGATAACATAAAGATCATTTAATCTTGGAATATATATGAGAATTAAAGAGAATAATGGAATAAGGGATGTTACAAAACATAAGATATTGACAGGAAGGATTTAGTGATAAATATTAAAAATCTATTGTCAACTGTCATATTTTCCATAGTTTATATGTGATAATACAATTTATAGATAAGTATTACAGACTCTATGAATGAGTAACTTGTAAACAAATATATGAATCTATATGGAAATTAAATATGTAAATAACATGTTCAGTAGTAATAGTATCTAATACAAGATGATGAAGTGTGGAAATAGTCATTTTTATGAAGAACCCTACAAAATCTATTTAAAAATAACTCATCAGCCTTCAAAGATTATGTGAATTTAAAAAATTGATAAATATGAGAAAACAAACTACATTTTTGATGGCTTTTGTTATTCAATGAATTACATAGTTGGGGTAGTGGGGTGTTGGTATTTCAAAAAAATTAGATTGTGAGGGAACTCTTTTTACTAGAATATAATTATAATTTTCATATAAATATTAATTGAGTGGGGTTATATTTTGAGGAATAATTTTTTTAAGATTCTATTATATTTTTATTTCGAGTGTTCATATGTAATGTAATTATTCATCTTATTTCAGTGTTTTTGTATCCAATGGAACATAATTAAATTTTGTACCATGTTAAATATATGTGTCAGTTTTCAATGTACTTATATGTATTTATTTTATGTTTCAGTTTGTTTTTATATTCTAAGTGAAATGGTGTATGGAAGGTATATGATTGGGTTTCATGGGATTTTGTGTATCTAAAACACTTATCCATTAAATTAATCATTCATAACTAATGATGTAATTGATCTACTTTTGAGGCCTTGAAGTAACATCCATGTTTTATAGGTTGGTTATTTTGAGTAGTTTTTTTTATATAATAGCTGTGGTTCTTCTTTATAGGTTTGGTTTATATTAAAATAATCATTCTGACCATTATAATGATAAAATTTATGATTATATGATTAATTCAATGAAAATATCTAATTTCTATTGAAATTATATTTCAAAAAACAATTGGGCCTTAATTATCAAATTTTATAATGTTTAGTTTTATAATATTATGAAAAATAAATTTAATATATTTTATTTTTAAAATTATAATATTTAAAATTTTTAATCGGTTATAAATCATAATAAAAAAAATGTTTGGAATAAAATTTATTTTTCTATTTACCGAGACTAAAATGTTCCACGTTTATGATTTTATGTAATATTTATTAGTGTAATTTTATATTAATTTTATTTAAATATTAATTTAAAAAATATTGGGACTATTTGAAAAATTATTTTCCATATTTCAAAGTTGTGTGTGTGTGTGAAAGGAATAACTCATGGTTTATGTCATCAATATGTATAAGAATAATAATTTTCATAAGGCATCTGTAGATGTGTTTGATGTATTGAGTTTCAGCTAAATAGTAATTATTCAATTATTTTATTAATTGTTATTCATCTTTTTTTATATGTGAACCAAGGATTTCATTTAGGGAAAAAGAACATATATAATATAATTAGTTTATTGAATATTTATGGTTTTAAATTTAGGCTTTTCGATAATATTTGAGTGAGTAAGGAGTTGAAGGTTGATTGGAGAGCCAATAAAGTGTTTTTTTGATGGTTTTATAGTTTATAAAAGATAATTAATAGGAAATATATAATGATTTTTTTAGGATTGTAGGAGACTAGTTTTATATAGATGAACCTACATATATATCTGGAGAATATGATGTAGATCAATTTTTTATTTTTTGTTTTTGATGATTTTTTGTTGGTATTAACTTAAGGGATAACTAGATTTTGTAAGAATTGATTAATCGTTGATATATAATGTTTTTTTCTTATATAAAGTGGATGATTACTTGAGAGGCGTTGTGCCCACAAATAATGTGAGAAATATAATTCTGGGACCTCTTTAACAAAATTGAAAATTAAATAAATCCACATAATGTGCATTTTAACTGATGAGGTGGATTATGATCTAGGTTCCATGAATATTAGTAAATAATTTGATAATTTTTTAAGTAGGTAGTTCTTTTATACTTTTTCAATAGTGGAATTTATAGATATTAGGACCCAATTAGATTATATATTGAATTTTGAGTGAAGGGATAGGGTAAATAAATCCATATACTTGTATAATAAGAGTAATAGGGAGATGGATGGATATACTATACTGATAGATGAATATTATTGAGGGGATTATAGTGATATCTAGAAAGGGTACTCAAAATTATGGAAAAAAATGTAGAGAGTTATGCCTTATATATGTGATGATTAATATGATAGGTAATATATATTTTTTATTATATTGTTTTTATTTAAGATATTATTTCATATTTATTAACCATGTGTTTTTGAGTGTTTGTTAAAAAATGATTTAAGTATATTTTCATAATGCGGATTATGGTTGATATATCATGATTATGTTTCTCATTTATATTTCATCTAGTTTTATTATTTTTTGTTATTCATCCCCTTATTAATTATTTTATGTATGCATTATTTTGATACTATTTTAAGTACTAAAGTGATACAAATAATATATGTTTAGTCAAGATAAAATAATTATTTTAATTAGAATTATTAAATCAATAGGTTGTGTACATATAATCTAGTAGAGAAATATTTTAAATATCTCCAATATTACATTTTATTTAATGTTAAATTATTTTATGTGTTTGTAATTATATTACAAATTGATTTTCTAGGTGATGAACACTAATCAAAATTGAATCTGACTTATTGAAAGGGTTGAATTAATAAATGGGTAACTCAATTCCAATATCTATTTAACATAAAACTATTATTCATAACAATGAATAATAAATGAAAATATTTTTATTTGATAAAAAATCGTGAAGGTTCCCATATAACTATGATATAATGTTTTTTAACTATTGTATTAGACATTGTATTCTATTGAGGCTATATGAGACTAATATTGTCTAGGTCATGTATATTATGGAATTTTGGATGTTTCAGGTGTCTCAATATTAGTTAGGTTTTAATTTTCTTAGATATTTCCTTGTCTTAGTGTTGAAATTCAATGATATGGAAAAAATGATGATGTAACATTTGGAATTTATAACCTTGGAATTGATGTGTAAAACTAAATTTAATGTATGGGTTAATGGTTACCCAACATATGATATTGTTTCATCTTGACTAGTGCTACATAACAATAATGATTATTTTTCTAAGATTAATTTTATGTGATAATTGTATATAATGCCATAATAATATCAATTTCATTGTGAATAGTTAAAATTAGGGGAGCTCTTCCCCAAAGTCATGGCTCTACACAATGGTTGTTGTCCTCTATTTTATTTTATGATAAAGGTACAGTTCACACTAATACTTACTTCTTTATAGGGGATTCGGGTTCTAGGTCAGTTGTAGTCCTGGGAATTGTAATATGATCCATAACTTTTATTCTATAAGGACCATATTTTATTTTTTTACATGAAAAAATATCTTAAAATAAATATTAAAATAAGGTACTATCCACATTTCAACCAATATAAAAAAGATCTATCTCAACACATAGGCACACACATAGACACAATTTCTTTATCTGTCATACACACACACACAATATCTCTCTCTCCCCTAAAACTTATTCTATTTACCAATTGGTGGTTATTTTCTAGTTCATGGGTAATTCATTAATTTTTATATCATAAGGATTCATTTTTTGTACTGATTGATGTCCTCTATTTGAAATTTATAACTGTTCACCATTAATTCATGTTTATAAAAAATTTATATTTTTCATTTTTCTTGGTTTATCAATTTCATCATATTCATGTTGAACCAAAGTATGAGATTTGATATGTGGGTGAATTCTAGAATCAACTAGGTGGTTCATAGATAAATCAAATTCTAGAAATGTTTTTAATATCATGTTATAATCTATTATGAGTGTCTTCATTTGTATTACTGAGAATAAAACCTTGTATGGTTTTCATTATTTTTGTGAGATGTTTATGGTAGTTTAGTGAGAGTAACGTCATTTTCTTACATATATTTCATATTTACTGGTTATTATGCATTTTTTGGAATTGTAAGAGTGATTTCAAATGTTGTAAAATATTTCACTTGTGATTTTTAGTTGAGTGTGTTTTCATGGGAACATTGTTAGAAAATTATCAATTATTGTTACACACCTTCATGTCCCATTACATTAAGTGTTTTTGGATTTTCAGTTTTCGATAAGATGATTGAGGATTTGTTAATCGGGGTTGAGTTTGAATTTTATATTGGAAATAAGAATTTGGGGTTTAATTATTCCTTGTGGTGTATAGGTAGTGGTGCGGAATTTTGGAAAATAGAATAACTCATACAAAGTTTCCTAATGAATTGGAAGGTTGACCTCCACTGTGGATTCAATGCTTACATAATGAGAAATGACCGTCATATAGTATTATTTTGGTGTAACTATACTGGCTATAAAATTTTATCTTGGGGTCAATTTTTTTTCATTCGGTTAATATAGATGTTGCGATAGCATGCTGTTGTATGCCACATTAGGGGGATCAAGAGATTTTGTTTTTAATGAAACATTATGAAGGGTTACACCAGTGTGTTTTCAGAGTTTCACAATATTCATTCAATGGTTTTATATTATGTAAAGGAGGAACATGACATAATTTTGTTGGATGTGTTGTAATAATTACTATTTTAATATAGCATATGTGTTTGTACTATGGTTTTATATAAAACCATATTCATTTCTATATGTATAGGTGTTGTTCCATTGATATATATTTTTCTATAATTGGTGTAAACTATGGTAGTACACTAAATATTCCTCAATCAGATATACTACTCTAGACTCTAAGGATATTCCTAGGTGATTTTTAGTAATATTTTATCCTCTCTTCATTATCTTTGATCTGCAAATCCTTGTGATTGATTACTAGTTGTCAAATTTAGAATATCACTATGTATTTATTCATTTATTCACATTAATAGATTAGGTATTCTCAGTGGATATTACTATGTTAATTAAGCGATTTTATGGTTGTGTTTTTATTGGGAATTTCTATATTATAGGTTGATCATGGATTATCTCTTGTTATTTTGGTGTTTCTTTTGTCACTTCATTATGCTATCTTATTCATTAGATGTGACGATATTGTTGATGGATGTTATTTTAAGAAATGTCTATTTATATTTCAATTTTGGTAATATAACGATTTTTTTGGTAGGGATTATGGATGGGACTAAGAAAAATTACAAAAAAGATCTTAGGGATTTTTTGTTAAAGGGGAGAATATCAGGTTATCATTGTTTTTGGTGATATTTTACTTGATATTTAGTCCTTATTTCATCTATTTCGGAATTTTTTTATTTCATTTATTTTATTATTATGATATTTATGTTATTATAACCTATAATAATAGGAAAATAACATTAATATATTAATTAATGTTTCTATGTAAAATTTACAGACATAAGTATTTGTTTCGGAAAATAAAAGGGGGGTGTAGTAGTGATTATTGTTGAAAATGGTTATTCATTTCATATTTTGATTAGATTTTATTTTTGGAAATTTATTATGGCCACATTTGTGGGGTAATAAGGGGAATTTAGGTGGTGATTTTAATTGTTAGGTTAGGATGAATCTAATGGAATTTAATAGATAATGAGGATGTGTTGGTTAGAAAGTTATAGGTAATGGGAATACATTGGTGGGTATGTGTTGTTAAGAGAGGATATGTTGGATGAACTGAAATATATAGTTGAATGTTTTGTAATAGTAAGTGTATGTTGGAAGATATGTTACTGTGGGTAGTGTAGTATGGATATAATGTACATACATTGTTTGGAAATAGAAACTGCATAGCATTTCATGGGAAGAAGTAATGGTTGGTTTTTGTTGTGTTGATTTTAGTTTCCCAATATTATTAAAAATCATTAAATGGTAATGAAGAAATTTAATGGTTTTTGGATAGAGTTATTATGAGAATATTGATAAAATTTTCATAACATCAAATACAGAAATAAATTTCTCAATGAATGTAAATTGGTTGATAATTGGTAAATATGGAAATTGGTTTCATTTGTGTGATGATGGTAGTATAGTAATGTATGTGGGTTTTTTTGGTGTTGTATTTGTTTTGGTCGAACTCATAGTAAACATATTGAATTTATTATTTCTCTTTGTATACCATTTAATTCACATTTTCAATCTATTAGAGTTTTTTTAGTACATCACCCCCACCACACATACCACATGGGACTTCATGGGGGGAAATAAAACAAATATTTTTTTCACTATAATAGCCTATTTGATTCTTTAGTGAGTAATCAATTGATATTGGAAACAAAATATTTTGTGTTTCAGGTGTTTTATAAAATAATCTAGGTTTGTGTGGGATGATAGTCAGCTACAACCTCTTCTCTAAAATCTTATCCATATGTGTTACAATGAATTGTTTTTGTTGTTGGTGAGATGTGATGTAATGGGTTTTGTGCATCGTATAATGAGGGGATGGGGTTTATTTTCATCCTATCAATAAAACCCTACTATAATGGATATATTATGAATTAATGAGGTTTGAGGTTTGGATATATATATATATGGGATGAAAAGGATTATGTGGTGATATCTTATGTTATGGTTTTTATTGTTGAATAAATATACTTATTCCCACACAGATGATATAACATATGAGATGTTGTGATATATCATGTTTTGACCTGACCCACCTAATATATTAGAGGTAATGAGAATAAAACATTTTACATTAGGGTGTGAACGTAAATAATTAATGGGGAATTTTTTTCCAACATCTAATTTTTAGAAAATATTAATACTATATTATTTCAATTGGTTATGAAACCAAGGTAGTGATGATCTGTGAGGCTGGGTTATATTTAAAATAATAGGGTCTTGCTGAATATTCTTTTAACTCAATGGGGAATTAGTGTGATTATTCAACATATTAGAGATATTTTTTAGGAATGTTCTAATTTAGTATACATTTTATGGTTTTATTGATTAATATAAACTATTTATACAGATTTATGGAATTTTTGGAAGCCCGAATAAATAGTACAAGCTCGGATATAGGGATTGGAAATAGGGTTTCTTCCATAGAATAATTGGTATTTTTATTAATATTTTTTTTGACATAGTAATACATTATGGGATTATTATAGATCCTGATTTTTCTATATAGTGATGTTAAAAATTAAATAATTAATATATATTTGAGGATATATGATTGAAATTCCTCCCACATGTATTTTTTATAGAACATGTTTATGTCTCCAACCTAGGGAATATTGGAGGAGGTCATGATGTGTCACTCTAATCTTTAATAAAGGCCTAGTAGAAGTTCCTAGTAGGCGAGGTCCATGAATGAGTTGTTTTAGAGTATTTTATTATGAGATAAGATATATATTGGAGTTAGGTACTCTAAAATTCATTAGATAGTAGGAAAACTATAATATCTAAAAATGACTCATGACATAGGCCAAATTGATTAGCACAAAAATGAGATTTTACGCCCCCCTTGATCCTATGCAAGGACCATAACATTGTCGAATGACCATGTGAAATGGTAATCCCGGTATGTTAGATTCCTTTTAGGAAAACATGTATCATTTTTTCTATTTTCGTTAAAATATGTGGATTTTAGAAAGATTAATTATATCTTATTAACCAAATTTAGTGAAATAAATTTCATGAATTCAATCACAAAAGGTTTGATTTAGTTTTCAGATATGATGAAGAGTCATCATTAATATTTGGTCTAGGTTGACAATGAATAATAAGTTGGCCAATATACTTTAGGAGGGTAGACCTAAATAAGGGGGATGAGCTCGGGTGGATGAGGATGAGTGAGTTATAGCTTTATGTGATAAATTTTTATAAGGGGAGTGTCTCTAATATAGAGACATAGTGTTACCTAGTGGAGATAGAGATCAATTTTAGATTGATTTGAGAAAGGTATGAGTATCAGGATAAATTATGTATAATTTTTATTTGGCATGTAATATGGAAGAAGTCAATATTATATCGTAGGTGGTGGAATGTGGAAAATGTACTATAAGATAATTTCCAACTATAGTTTTTTTGTGGATATCCCATCATAAAAAATGAGTGTGGTAAATAGGGAAGATATTCTCCACCTTCAGTCGATACCCTATGCATGTGAATTTTTAAGACCATATTTAATTATCATCTTCACATTACAATTGATATTTTTCTATATTATGAGTATAGGGATCCATTCTTAGAGGAGGAACAAAACTCCATTGTTCAATGTGCAATAACCCAATTTTCATATCCAATGTATATGGAAGTATGGAATATGGATGAGGTGATTAATAGGGTTCTTAATAATATGTTTTCATCAGTATTGGGTATTTATCCGAGTTTCATAAGGGGATATTCTATTAGGGGATGATATTAGGCATATATACCAGCTATCATTGGATCAAAAAAGAGTCACATGAGAGTTTTACTTCAAAAAATTTCAGATGGCTAAAAACATTTATGCACTCATTGGGTGCTCTATTCTTGTTTGTTTTTCTTGTAGAGGCTATAAAAACTGTTTGATTTAGTGCCCAGTCATTAAAAGAGGTTATTATGACCATGGTGGATAAGTTATTTATCATCCCCAAAAGTAACATTTTCTTCACAGGACATACCCAATGTATGAATAGTAGGCCTTTATTCCACTAAGGGGATCTGTATAAATATATATGTAATAGAGGAAACATTCGGGATGTCTCCTACATTCAGGGTACAAGGGTTTAGTGTGTCCATAGAGGCTATTTTCAATAGTGTAAATGAGGAATATGAGGGGGCCATATCTATTCTTTATATATTCCCATTCTATAGGGTGCATATATCATCTAAGGTATAATAGGTTTATTTTAAACATCATCTTATAAACTGATTATTTCAAAATAATTGTAATCCTTTGTTACAGTCACCTTATTATATTCTTCAAGACTGATGGTGGGTTGACATAGTGTTCTCTTGGCTTCGACTATGTGAGTTGGAGGTAAAATGAGACAACATGGTGTGTGGGAGGGTTGTGGGATGATGATATGGGAACATCGGTCTTCTATAGTTTTATTTCAAGTTTATATACAACCAAAAAATTACATTCTCAATATTTAAGTGTTGCAATCTATGCAATCAGATTACAAATTTATTTCATAGATGAGTCATGTTTTATGATATGGAGGGGTGTTGTGTAGTGTTTTTTGGTCAATAGAAGCTTTGGATGGGTTCTATATATTATTATATGTCAAAATATTTATTATTATGTTTATCATTGGGTTCAGTTGGGGCTGGTGGTGTTTTTAGTAGTGTTGGAGTGCCCTACATTTTTACATTAGGAGTTCAGGAGTTCATCCAGTCAACATATCAATTCATGGATATAGTTATATCATGGAACCTATTTAATTTCAGTGGATATTTATTAGTTATTTCTATAAATCATCAAGAGTTAGGGTTTTATATTGGTGATCAGATATTAAAGGATTTCAGCTGAAAAATTTTGTTAATATGTGGGGCATATGTGTTTTCTATAAAATTGTGGTTGGTGGGGTGATGTTATGTATATACTATTGTTATTTGAGATAAGTAATAATGATGAACAGTTTCCCTCTTCAAATGATAAATCTTATATTCTAGTAGTTGAATGACTACAAATGGTATTGAGGATTGATTTATGGTAAGGAATTCAACAGAGGGGTTTAATTATTGAAGACATCCCAAAGTCAAGTATATAGTGATTTATGGGAACTTGGATTTTATGATCATGTACATAGATTCCGCAAACACCCCATTCACAGTAAATGGAAACAAGAAATCTTTTTTATGTGAGTTCATGGATCAATTTTTGGTTTTTTTAATTAGTAATATACTCATTAATCATGTTCATATAAGAATCATGATGATCAACCTAGGGAAATTTTACAAGTCATTTGAATCCACAAGATTTCTGGAAATATTTCCAAGTATAAGATTTAGAATCTAGATGTACACTTCCTTATACATGGGGTATCTAAATAGTGAGTGGTGGTAGATTCAATGAATATTGATACAACTATTTCCTTGATATCACCCAATAATGTTTTATAGTTGTATATATTACATAGTCTTCATGGATATTATTTAAGGTTCATGTATAGTTTTTATTGGGTCACAACCTGGTTGATAGTCCAAACAATTAATTTACATTTCATCCCATGGAATTTTTAGAGTTTGGAATTTTTTTACTTTATGGAGATGTTGATCAGTATTCCATCAATTATGTTTATGAGGAGGATAAAATTTTATGATGTGTTTTATGATTCTAATCATCTCAATTTTTTTTCCGGATGTAGTATTGGGAAGTGATATCATATGGGTCTAGGTTATTTTTTCACCATGAGAATAACTATACCACCCACAATCTCGTGATGGAGGTGATAATTTTTTATGTTTTGTAAAAATTACCTCATCATTGAACATTGAGAGGTCTTTATAGATCATAAGAGTCTAAGGTATTTCTTTCTATTAATGTAATGTGAATTTTTAACAATGGATGTGTATGGAGTATCTCGAGAACAGTTCCATCAATATATCATACACCGTAGGGATAAAAAATTCAGTTTATTATACGTAGTGTATAAATTCATAGTGATATGTTTTTAAGATCCTGATGACTTATGAATGGTGGTTGAGGAATTTGAGATGATTCATTTTAATGTGGAGTAGGATATTGGTAAGGGTATTATATTTTATATGATAGTAAAATTCCCCATGATAAATTTGTTTTAGGAGTCCCAATAAGAAGACGTATAGGTTGATATGAAAAGGGACCATGTCATTCATGATGATGCTATGGAGGGATGGTTTACAGTTTATCGATATCGAGTGATGATTCATTGGTGGTTGTTTGTTCTATTGGAAGTAGATAAACAGGTTCACTAAGAGTTTCATATCATAATAGTATTAGAGAATCCCAGTGTAGAGAAGATATAATATTCTAGTAGGGGTTATCATTGTTGACATGAAATAATGTTTCATGTTTTAGAGTTAATGTTACGGTTCTTAGTCAATTAATAGGTGGAGGTTCAGAGTCATGTTATAGGTGTTTTTTAACCAATAAATTTCTTCATGTTGAAATGGTAGGAAATTTATTATGTATTTTTACCATTCTATGATGATTCTCAGGATGATGTGATTGCATTTGGATGATCATGCATCAATTGATGACATCATCCCACTTGTTGGGGATTTGGGAGTTGCGAGTTTAGAGGTTTTGGTGAGGTAATGTATGGATGAAGCAATGTATCATCACAAGGTACTAAGGAATATTATATTTGATATGTATCCTCATTTAACCTAGGTTTAGGAAGAATATTACAACATTCATTTAGATCCTAGACACTCAATAGGAATTATTTCCATCCATATGCAAGTGGCTGGATGGAGAAAACCAACTTGACACTAGAGCATATATTGTAGAATGTTATTCTATGTTTTAGTTGTTCATGGATAAATCTATATATATATTAGTGTTTTATTATAATAATAAATTCTATAAATCTATTAGCATGCATGAATTCGAGGAATTCCATTGGTGATGATGTTTTTTTCCATTATTCTAGTATTAGGTTGTGGAGTTATTATTTCTAGGACCAAATGTAGTAAAAAGTATAAAAAAATACTCAAGTGTGTTAATAGTGGATTATAGCATCAAATCATCATTATAAGTCATAAATTTATCGAATGAAGTGTATATATGAGTTTAAAGATAGAGTCCATTTTTGACTGAGTATTTCCCCTAATTGTGGGTAACAAATGTTTGATGAGGTGAGTTATTATTTTTCTTGGATTATCTATCTTTTCAAGTTGTTTCATTTTGTTAGTGATGTGTAATATTTGTTATATATATCCTTCTATAGTTGGGTAGGATCCAATATTTCTACAACGTGTCAAAACATTATTGATATCTTTAGAATGAATCTTGTTTCATTGATTAATGAGATCAAAAGATTGATGAAGGTATGGTCTTTTTGAGGTAATTAGTTTAGATTTAAGACCATTGAGATACAATATTGTGTGGATGTTTTATTCAATTTGTTCACATTCTATTGAGGCATTATGTCATGCAGATGATTATGTTGGAAGGAGGGCCACAGATGGAATCATAATATTTTGATAAGTTTTTATTTATTTCATACTAGAAATACATTTGATTTTATATAAAATTAAATGAGTTGTTTTTTTGGCGATTTATTATTTTATTCTCTTTGTTTTATGAATTTTAATGATGGGGCCATGTTTTTATAGATTTACCTCCCAAGGATTACCTGGTTGGTGGTGTTTGTGGAATTTCTTATGGGGTTGATATTTATTCACATGGAAAAGATTCATTTTAGATGCATATAATGTAATTATACCACCATTCGAGATTCAATGCATATCACATTTTTTTTAATTAGAGGTGTTTTACGGATGTTTGAGGAAGTTTCAGTGGTTTTTGAGCTAAAATTTTTTTTGGGACATAGAATTGTGACACTATAGTTTTCATTAAGGAATGGAGGATGGGAGGTGGAATTTAGAAAAAGGGAATGATTCTTATAAGGTTTTATTATGGAATGGAAGGTTGGTCTGCACCATTCATTCCATTTTTATGTTACATGAAATGACCCTTACAAAGTCACCTAGATGTTTCATTGGTTCGACTACATGGTGGAGTCCTGTGTGAAGGAATGGTGATTTTACCGATATATAGTTTGGTACAACATGCTATTTGGGATCCCTCATGAATATTAAAGGATCATGTTTTGTATATATACCTTCTAATGTATCACTACTATAAGTGAATGGGGTTTATTATTAGTCATTGGAAAGTACTATGGTATCTAATAGTGACATGTGATGTCATTTTTATGGAGGAGTTGGGAAGATAACTATTACAACACAATATATTATGATATTTAATGTTATATGGAAATACCAAGGAAATTCATAATATACAATGTGTTGTACCATGGTTTTATATTTTTCAAAAAAAGGTTCAAATTCAAGGGATCATCCATATTCTATTCATTCACTATTATAGCATTCTAATCTTGGATGATTTTAGGTGAATTTTCATCCTCTTTTCCTTCACATTAATCCATGACATTGGGAGATTGATTATTGTTGATCCAACGTTAGTTCTCCCTCTTACCCTATGAGTTTCATCCCATTATTCTTTTGGGGGTTCTAAGAAGAGGTTCTGATTTGAACTAGGAGATATAAGGGCTTTTATGTTCACGAATAATTTTTATGGTACAGGTATATCAAGGATTTAGTTAAATAGTTCTGGTCTTTTTCATCATTGATTCCTTTCCATGACTTTCCCAAAAAAATGAAGCACTTGTTGAGGCTTTTGAATTTAAAACCCTTCGTCTATAGTGATTTTTTTTCAAATTTCCATGATTTGGTTTTTTATGTGAGATGTAAATACTAGACTTATAATGATGAACATGAAATTAATGAATTTATTAGAAAGGGGTGAATATCAGTAGTTTTTTTCTATATTTTTCATGATATTTATGATTTATTACCAATATTTTTTGGAAAAACTTTTCTATCAATAATCCATGTGTTTTGAAGTTGTAAATATTTTGTTGTATTAACATCTCAAACGGTTCTCTTCAACTATAAAAGTTAATTGAACTAGTTTGGATGAAACATTGATGATGGAACGATGATTCATAGAAAATAAAATTGTACAATAAAGGTTCTGATTGCTAAACATTGTTGGTATGTTCATGTTGTGGATATATGAAACTATTAAGCAAATTTTGTGGTTTTTTTTCATGGTCATGAAGGGGTATATTGAGGTGATTTCTATGTCTTGATATAGATATGATTGTTGGAATGTAATGGGATGTTAGGTTTTGTTGTTTGTAATGTGATGAGACGTGGGTATACATTGGTTGAAATGTGTTGGAATGAAAGGTTTCATTGGTTAATTTGAGAATCATTATAGGGAGGTTTTACTTTAGTATGTTGATATTATATGGACTATTATTTTGGTGTGTGCAGTGACGTTGTTTTGGCATTGATTCAGTGAGAAATAGGTAATTTAGTGTTTATCATGGTATGATGGAATGGGTTTTTCGTGGGGGTTGGTTGTAGTTAACTAATAAGAGAGAAATGTAATAAATAGTAATGGAAAAATGGAATGGGTAATGAATAAATTTAATATGGGTATCGAAGAAAAGTAGTTTTTCATTTAATTTAGATTCCATTGACTTAATAAATAAAAATTTGATGGTTAATAGTGAACCTTGAAACAAGGTAATGGTATGATAAAAATGAAACCTATTTTTTGTGGCGTTATAATATATGAATGTGGAATTATTTTTGTTTTATAGATGATAGCAGTGGCACTTTTATATGATGGTCATATAGTTATAGTTTTTTTGTTGTCATGGGGTTGTATTTATATAGACACCCATTCAACTAGTTTGGTTCATGGACACACAGACACACACATATATTTATTGTGTTCGATTATTATATATGGTATATACTATGAAATGGTTTTGACCAGTATATTTTTGGTGGAATCCATTTTAGAATGAAGGAACATGATTAATGGGTTGGGAAATTAATATAAAGGACTAATAGTCCATAGGGATGAATAAAATATATCAATGATGATGGATATCATCAAATGTGATCAAGTTCTTGCTATGCTAGTGGATCAATGTGAGATTGATTCAAAAATTTGAGAGAGAATGGGTTGTAATGGGACTTATGGTATGGTTTGTGGTGTACCTAAGAAAAAAATAAAAAATTGTAAATGATATTTGGATGTGTTATTTATTGGAAGATAATTTTGTTTCATATTAGTTTTTTGGGTGACATCGAGAATATTAGGCTTGGTAGATCATTGGAACATTATCCTAGTCTTCATGTCGAAAAAATAGTTAACATGATTTCCATGATAGGATGAGAATTAATGTATTGGATTGTGTGTATTTATTATTTTTCCATTTCTGATATTTATATACGCAGATAAAAGTATCGAGGTTATCTAAAGAAACCATTGGTGGTGTCCTTTGGGGTGAAAAATCACATTCTAAAAATGCATTCTAGGACACATGTGGAATTTATTTTTCATAATACAAAAAGGGAAATTTCGTAATAGGTGAATTCTAGTAGTTGGAAATGTTGTTATTTCATAGACATCTTGGCAATGTAATCTAGAGATAGACATGTAGATTCTTGGTTCTGATATGTGTTTTCATTATTCATTATCTTTATAGTAGTATATGATCACCATATAGGTCAAACTCATTTTATATGTATGACTTATATGAATTTTTTTTTCTTCATGAATTCTATATAGTATTTTTTTTACAGTATTGGTGGATTCTTTTATAAAATCCATTGTCAATTATATACATTTATTTATACATGTATGGTATATTATACCCACTATCTCCTCATATGAATCTGTCAAATTGTCTACTATCTTAGGTTTATGGGGAGGTGCATAAAAAGTAAGTGGTTAATTATATTAGTTCCAATTCAAGTCATCTATGTTAGGGATTCTATAAATTGGCATTATAATGGTTTCTTACAAATTGAAATGAGTGTATTTTTTTTGTTATTTTTGAATTGTAAAATTTATATTTTGTAATATGTCATGGAATTAAGTAGACAAATTACTATGTTCCTAGATATCTAATGGTTGAGGTGAATTACATTTTTCATGGTGAACTAATATTATTGTTTGGCTATCAATATTCTAGTTGAATAATTTGATATTTGTAATGTTTTGGTTTTGATACTTTTATTAATGGTTTGACTCATGGACTATAGAGAGAAGATGTGGTACTCATGCATCATACATTTCATACATGACTCGCATGAAATAAATGTTCCTACTTATGACTTCTAATCTAGTTTTGGAAAGAGGGGTTATTCTCTTACAATGTTAATAAAAATTTATTCTTATGTTTTCTAATATAGATCCTCAGTGTTATTCCCCTTTACTAATCTATGGAGTTATGAATACTTTTTCTATCTATTAAGTAGATCTTTCATGTCTGTAGTACCAAAACCTAAGATAGGGTATCTGGGGATGTAATAATAAGCACTATTGGAAATTTGCGTATTAGGAATGTGTATGGGACATTGAGACATGATTTATCTTCAACATTCCCTATTTATAATATCTAGGGAAGTAGATTGAAAAATCGATCAGGGTGAGCCTAGTATGAGATATATAGTGAATTAATTAAATAGATTTGTGAGCAATGTAATTTATTTAATATTTAATGAGGGTGTTTAAATATTCTAATCGACCACTATTATAATTAGAGAGTATATCGGTCCCCTGACTTCAAGAATTTAGTGAAAGGGGAATCAAAGTTTATGGATTATGATGTTTTATTTAAGATTTTTTTTAAAATTATATCAACATTATAACTGGATGAAATGACTAAGGTATGGTAGCTAGATGATAAAAATTGGAATTCTAATAGTGTGAAGGTGAACATATATAACATGAATTCTTTTATAGTGGTGAATGAGGTGTTGATCATTGAAAAAAAATTTAATGAAGGATGTTTACATAGTCTGATAGTGGTATCCGGTAGTAAAAATGTTATATGAATTAGTATGTGGATCCAAAACGAGACCCAAAGAAGAATTTACATTAAATATTTAATTATTATATTGTATATGTTTTCATTAGTTATTTTTTATTATCATATAAAGATTTGGAATGTTAAATTATAATGTGAATGAACTCCTATGAGGTGTTTGGTTGGTGGCCATATGGGGTATTTGAACTCATTTTTTGGATGAAATCATTGTCATCTAGAGGTTAGTAATTGAATTACCCAATTGGATTATTTAAATGATTGGTAGATGAACTGGGAGGTAGTGTTTGAGAATCATTTTCATTATAATTCCTGGTAATTTATAGTTAATGAATCAATGATGGCATTGGTTGACATTAGTTTTCACTCATTAGAGAGGCCATGGACGGTGAAGTCGAGAATTATTTTAACTACTAATGATCGATTTAACATTATTAAAGAAGGTCATAGAATAATATAATGCTTTATGAACATCATTATAATATTGGTATTCATTTTTTCATGATGGGTACATGATTATGATGTTGATTTTATAGAACAGATCAACCATGTGATAATTCAGGTGTAGGCATTGGTATAATGAAAAAAGATTTCTTTTTGTATTTAGATTATGTGTGGTCTGGGAAAATAATTGGTTTCTTAATGGTATTAGTTGTGAACTGGAATTCATAATGATTCCCTATTGTGGTACAATCAGTGTGAATGAATCAATGGTGATGGTGAAACCTGGTAGGTGATTGCTATTTCGGGGATACACATAGATGGAATTAGTTTGTTTGAGTTCATTATCTTGGGGAATTTGGAATTGATGGAAGTGGTTGATATCAAATTCATATTTTGGAAATAAGGTGAGTGACATGGTAATTTGTTTACTAGTAAAATTTTCGTAATAGAATCATATTTCTTCAGAATGACCTACCATATAATGGAAATGTTTTAATTACCTGGGAATTCAAGAGAGGCATTACGAGAAAATTTTGATAAACACATGCATCTATTTGAGTATTTTATTTTCTTTATGTGTGTCTTTTATAGGTGGGGGGTACTATCAAGGTATTTTTTTTAAGTTTCCAATGTTGGACGATGCTCGTGAATCAAATTATATAGTACGAAGAAAATCACATTATAGTATAGGGGATTTTTTCCTTGGGATGAATTAGAGTAATATTATCTATTATGGGGATATGGTGACATCATATTCCTTAGAGGTCAAGACATGGCCATTATCATATGATAATGAATGAGAGTTGTGAAAGATTAATTTCCTATTTGAGCATGTGTATCATGACATAATGTGGTTTGTTTTTATTTCATGGGTGTCGATTTGAGGAGAAATACACTACCATTTCAAAACTACACCATGGATTGTTTCATGGGGAGTATTCTACACCATGAAGTTCATCATTATTCTAAAACAAGATGATGTGTAGAATAATTAGTTTTTTGGTGGGCCATAGTGCATGGTGCTTCACTGTAAATAAAATTGGTCAAACCATGAGGGTCATTTTCCCAATATTTCTAACATATTAAATTCATAATGTTAATTATAAAAATGAGGGCCTATCTTTATTTTATGCAGCAGCAAAGGGATATCTCTTTATGGCCTCTCTCATTCTCATTATTTTCTTCCTTAGTAGGATCTTTATAATTTCAGGGCCATTTGTATCCATGAGTTATTTTGTATAAGGATTTATTTTTGATATCAAATATTTTTGGATTTGTAACCATTACAATGAATTTTAACTGAAATTTCTATTGAATAGTTTTGCCTACTATTTTTTGATTTATTAATCCTCATTTCGAATCAGGTTGTTGGATTTTAATGGTAGTATTTTTCATGTATCATATTGTTGGTTTTTAGTTCTATCCTTATCACACATGTGTTTATGTGTATTGTGATAATCAAGTGTGGGTAGAGGTATATCAGTGACATAGAAAGAAAACACTTTTAGTCTCAACTATTTATGTGTGATTACAAGGTGTGGACTCATGAAGGTAAGAAATGTTTCCGATTGGTATTGATAATTCATGCTTAGTGGTGTGACATTGGGGAATGATGAGTATGATGCCATTTTTTGTAAAGTGACATTATATTTGAAATTTGGATTGATATATTTATTTAATAATTGGTAGAGGTTTAATGTGTGTACATGGGATGAGGTAGGTTTTTTGTGGATGACATGGGTAGTGATTACTCTTTCTATGAATGGAAAGGAATATTCTAATATGGTGTGGGTGATGTGGAGGGCTATTGATTTGCTGGAGAAGGCTCCCTAGGTTATGGTTATTTGGGTATGGTTATGCCACATACCATATGGTTTGGTCTATTAGGGATGTGTGTATAATGTATGGGAATTATTAGGTGGTATTGAACACTAATTTTTTATTCTAATCCTTCATAGAATTAGTGAATTTGGATGGATTATATTAACTAAAAAAGTGGATGAATAATATACCATAGGGATGGGGAAAATATTTCAATGTGGATAAAGATAACTGGATATGACTTCATGATCACTATTATAGAGGTTTTCTGAGAAGTTAATTTGATAGTTGGAATGATAATGGGTTGACCTTGTGACTCTTGTTATGTTTTGAGGTTTAACATTATCAAAAAACATAAATTATATTCGATTTTTGTATAAAATATGAAATGGAATTTAACAACATGTGTTAGGGAATTTTTTTGTAGGCCTGCAACTTTTCTAGAGTGAAAAACCATTCGTAGATTGTTTAAATATTTCCATGGTCGAACAATGATTAGTTCTATCCTTAGGTTGATATATACATATGGTGTGATTTTGGTTGATTTCATTGGTTTCGATTTATATTACATTGAATAAACTCATATATATTATCTTGTGACATTACTGGTAATTTCTCATTGATTTAATAGTAAAACCCTTTATCAACCCTTTATCAACCCTTTGATATGATTTTAGAATTTTTAGATTTTTATATAAATAATTATGTGCATGATATCTAGAGTTTAGAAGTTGGTGGTGGAATGGATGCATGGGTATGTTAGTGGTTGATTATAGAGAAGGACCTGGTGGATCCAATTTGGTGAGATGACTTTTATTTTATCATTTTGGGTGTGGTTTTATATGATAATAATATCACTGATCCTTATATATTTTTATGACTAATATTAATTGTGAATAAACAAAAAATTAGTCATAATCAACCCCTTAATCGTGGAATCTCATGTAACTCAGTAATGTAAAAGTAATGAGTTGAAACACCATGTTTGGGAGTGAATTTATTAATATATTTATAATAACATAATGAAACATGAGGGTTGAAATAGGGTTATTTTGGGAGGAAAAATCGTTTTTAAGGTATAAATTATTGGTATAGTTCAAAACTAGGACATGGGAATTATATTTAAATGATATAAATATTCTATATAAATAACAATAAATAATTATAGAATTCTATAAATGTAATGAGTGGTTATATAAATACCTTATTATGGGTAATGTAATTAATTATGTTTTTTCAAATATTTTTTTATCTATTTATGATACATTCATTTTATATAATACATTCATTATTATACTTTATCATTTACCTAATGATATATTTTAATTTATAACTTCTTTTCTATTTCCTGAAATTACTATGCATGTTTTCTGATAGAGATATTTATATTATAGTTAGAACATAGTTTATATTTTAATTTTAGAAAAAATATATAATATTATTATTTTAAAAATAGAATCATATTTTGAATAGTGTCCAGAATAGAGAATTGATTTATTTTAAAATATGGTTGATATTATAGTAGGTTTCATGAAAATAGATGAAATCTACAAGAGGATCTCCAGTTTTGGTTTTGAAATTAAATATATCCTTGCGTAAAACTAGTTAAATAAAATTATATCTCTCAAAAAACTATATTTCTAGTGGTAGAGTACATAAAGAAAACCCTATGTAATTCTTTTTTGGGAGAGAACCATAAATTATATTAATAGTACTATTATATATTCATGCAGCCATAGGGATCTAAATATGTTTTCATGAGCATGGAATATTATATAAATAAAATATTTTAATTTGTTTCAGGAGTGTAGTATTTAAAGTGTGATGGATACGGTGGAAAATTAGATAGAGATTATTAATGGTTAATTATTAATTTATTGATGTAATTAATTTTAGGTTCCCGAATGATTATACATATTGAGTACATTAATTCATTTAGGTGAGATGTTTTTTATGTTGGTAGTAATAATATAAATTTTAATTGCAATTATAGAATTGATTATTGAGAATACCATATTGTTTAAATTCCATGATCTAGTGAATGGGTTTTTGTTGATTTGGGATTCATTTATGTATTTCAGTTTTGGTGGATAATATTCTATAAAAATTTACAAGGGTTTACAAATATTTTTTGAGTTGTATGGTTTCATATAGGGTCAAGGGAATGTTTTATTTTCATTTTACCATTATAGTGATAACTAGATTTTCATTTGTTGGTATTTAGTATTGGATGGGGTGAGGAAAAGGCATGTGGGGGGATTTTTTTAGTTATACCACCATGAATGCTGGTTTCCATTCATTTTTTTAAAATTTTAAGAAATTTTTCTTTTCCCATTACATACATTATACTTCCTTTGGATTTACCATCACATATTTTCCTTCTCAACCATTCGAGAGACACCTCTACACACTCCTTATGTTTTCATTATATCCACACATATACGATGTCATTCCTTTTTCTAAAAGGATTTATTTCCACACAAAAGTATAGTTGACCTCTTCCATTCACATATTATTTCATATTTGAATATAATTTTCCCATTTCACACCTCATAGTCTTGAAAATATTCTTGAATGTCACCATACATAGTTCAAATCATTCAGTATCCATGGTCTTTGGAATTTATTATGTTAAAGAAGATGAGGATAACTATTTATAATCTTGTAATCTCTAATTCTACGGTAATATATGTATATTATGATTATTATAAATATTTAATGATTTTGGGATATAGTCAATATTTTTATAGAATATAGAAGTCAATATTTATTATAGACTGGATATCATATGTATTTGTGAAGTTCATTACTTAATCTCTATTCTGGATCAACTCTTCTTTTTTAGGGATATTGTGTATTTGGATATCTCATTTTATTTAGATTTGGTTTGATAATTATAGATAAATTTCTGGTTATCATTTAAATTAAACAATCATGACAATGTTTTTGGTAGGTGGGATTACATTTATATGTGTTTTATAGGATATGATAGTTACATGACTAAAAATTGATTACCAAATTAATAATAAATAATAAATATTATTTTTAAATTATGAATTGTTGGTGGAAAAAATATTTCAATCTATCAATTTAAAAATTCGAATGGAATTGAATAGAAAATTATATAATAGTTTTAATTAATTATAATTTTCTAGAAAAGTACTATAAATCTTAGATGTGTTTTTTCAATTACCTAAATTTGTAATTAGATATTTATATTTACGATTATATAATTTTTTTATTGGTTTATATTTTTGTGGTCCAATTATAATATAAAAAATTAAATTCATAATATCTCTATTTATTGTGGATAATTTTTTTTCGTAGGATGTGTTCAAATTAATTTTTTCTATAAAATTATTCTATCATGTTTCATTTTTCAGAACAATTAATCTCATAAACATGAAAAATAATAACATATTTCTGAAACATTTATATTTTTCAACTATATTGAGGTACATGTAAAAAATGTTATATTTTAACAAAAAATTTTGAGATCCATAACTGGATATTTTGTTATATATGTTTAAGATGTATCACAACCCATTATTTATTTAGGGTTACGAAATTTATATTGAATTAGGCATTGGGTCTATAATGATATTAGTATTTGGTTTCCCATATAATTTATGCTATCTTGAGACTTCAAAGAAAAAACTATTGAGATATTGATACTAAAATTGTAATGGTATATAAATTACTCTATCAATCATTTTTTATTAAGACTCTATAATATTTTAAAATTTTATTGTTTTCTCAATACCGGAATGTAAATTAATTATAATTCAATGGGGTAATACCCAACATTATTTAAAATGATTCATCTAGAAAAAGATAACTGTAGGTATGGTAATATAATTCCTCTATCAATCATTATGTAAAGTTTTTAGATATTAATTTTTAGTGAAATTACAAACATGTGAATTTTCATTCATTGTCATGATTTATTATTAATAAATTATTGAACTGAATAATGAATTTATTTTATTTAGTAAAATTACTGTTAAAAGTATAAAACATTTTTCTCTCATATATAATAAATAAATGTAAATTTTACTTTTGAATAGATTATTCTTCACATATATATTTTTTATAAAATAGGGTTTTGAATGAAGAAAACCAACATGAATAAGAAACATTAATATCTCCACTAATAGTTCATAGTTGATATATAAATTTAACATTAAAATATTCTAGGTTGTTATTATATTGAATTAGTTATTTAGGACTCAATGTTTATTATTATTTAAAATATACCAAAAGTATTAACTATTTTGAGGATGTACTATTATGTGTGCCTTGATGTAAAAGAAGTTTATGATCCTTGGGTAGTTACTCAATCAATGGTTTTATCACACTTGAGAATTTTCAATAATGGGCATTTCATTGATTTTTCCCAATTTAAATTGATATTATTAATATTGTTTTATTATTTTACTTAACTAATCCATGGATTATATTACATTTACATATCCCATATTCTAGTATTATTGAATTATATCATAACAATAATGCAACTATAATTGTATATATGGTCAGTTTTATTACATTATTCTACTGAGCCTGTAAATTACATTTTTTTGATGAGCATATTGTCAATGTAATTTATGATTGTATAGCTAATAATGGATACTATTTTTATGTATTCAAAATTTTGAAATTCACTATATTCCAAATATCAATTTCATAAATATGTGTTAACATTATCCATTATGATGGAATGGGTTTAAATTTCTCAACACCATATTTTGTAGTATGATGTTTTCCTAGGATAGGTATTTCACCATTTGTTATTTTCATTCATATGAAAGTACAAGACTATACTTGAAGAAGGTATGTATATGTTTGTACCCTCTTCAAAGAGGGAGTTATATGTTATTGTTATTATATAACCATTGGATTCTTCTTATCATATCGATGTCTTGTTTTTTTATTTTAATTTAAATAAATTATCTATATATTTATATATATCTATATAAATCTTTATTTATATACAAATTACACTTCTATGTGAGTTTATATATAGTATTGGTTTTCAAAATTAGTATTTTTCTTCACACACTGCATGTGAATTTTGGTGGATTGAAGGTTTCTAATTTTGAATTCCAAGGATGAACATGTATGTTGATAATTATTGGATGTTAACATTTTTACTAGTTATGGATTTCATATGAGTAGTTATAGAATCCATATTGGCATGGGAGAATAAGTGTCCATGTTTGACAGACGTATTGTAATACACAATCACATTTATTTGGACTATTTTTTAGGGGAATATAGCCATACATTTTTACCTCATTTAGGTTACTACGTATTTATCATGATATTTTTGATGATTTCATCCATTAGTATAAATTCTTTTCTCATCTCATTCATGTTTCTAAAAATATTATTGTGGATTTATATTTTAGTGTATATGTTAAATGATGTAATGATTTTTCTTTTAAAATATTTGGTATAAATATAATTTATGCCATATTTTTTAATGAATCATGTCTTCTGTGTATTTTTAATATTTAATGTGGGAGAATAATTTCCTAATAAATAAAATATAAACATGGAACAGGTTTTCATTCTATAGTGATAGGGGAATGCCCTTCGGATTAGTGAGAGTCTGATTCTGGTTTATTTTCTAGTATCTAGGCCATTGTCATTAAAAGAGGTGTATATGATTTTATAAGATTTTACAAAAAAGTTTTTTTAAATTTTAGGGTATTATAAGTAACCATAAAATAAAAAATTTAAACCCACTAAGATTTTAGTTTCATATTTCTTGTGGTTATCCAGTTACTTAGAAGAATTTATAAGTATGAGCGAAAACTTAAATGATTTTCTAATGTATGTGGTGATGATGAAATATGAGTGTTATAAGGTTTTTTATTGAGAAATTTTTTTTTCATCCATAGTATAGAGTAATGAAGATAAATTTGAATTATATTTATTTGATAAGACTATTATATGTGAATAAATATAATTATTTGAAATTAATTAAGAAAGTATATGGTGTTTTTATTAATACTATAATATGAATTTTTAATTAAAAAAGATTATTTATATATAAATTTAGTTTTTAGTTAGTTTTTATTCATTTATTTTTAATATAATATAAGTAATAATTTTATTCTTCCAATTTAGACATTGAAATTTATAATTTTCAATCTATTTGGTGGTATATATAGTTTTCTTAAGATATTATCTAAATATGATATCGAAATTGTGAGTGGAACATTTAATATATTTTTAATGTGGGAATTTTATTTACATGAATGTTCTTAATGTTGAATACTATTAAGAATGATATCAAAAATAAATATTTTTTTATTAATCTAGGTATAGAAATTAATCATCTTCATTAAAACACCTTTATTTAAAATGAATATGTTTAGTTTTCATTTTGAAATTAAAAAAAATAAATTTAAGGTTAATAATTTTTTTCGAAAACTATAAATATATTTCTTGGGAAAACAATAGGGATGATTGGAAATTTATATGTATGAGAAAATGTTATATAATATTTTAAAATATTTAGTAATATTTTTGTAATCATAGGGGTGTTAAAAACCTCCTTGATGATATAATTGATAGTATATAATGTTTTTCATTGCTTTTAGGATTAACACATCATATAGTAAATGTAAATCTAGAAATAATATTTACTGTTTATTGATGCTAATATTATAATTAAATGAATTATTGACTATTTTATTTCAATGCTATGTAGACTTCTTAGAGATAGGAAGTTATATGTTGGGATGTTTATAGAGATCTCTGACATAACAATATAATATAAAAAGTTAAATTTTTTATTTTCCCCATAAAAATGAAATATTTAAATTTTAGTAACTTTTGTATTTATTATAATTGTTTTAGAATAAAAATATGAATCCTAGTGTTATATGAAGATAATTTATATGTATTTACATATGAATTGATATTTAATTAAAAATTTAAAGGATCATGTATGGTAGAGATAATGTTTCATCTACAGTTTAAAACTATAGATGAAAATAGGTTCCCCATGGTGGGTACTGGGTACCTATTGATGACAGATGGATGTTGGGTTTCCATGTTGGTATAATGGGTTCTCCGTAGTCCAATCAATTTTTTAATGTATAAAAACACTTATATTTTATTATTTATTATTTTAATATTACCTTGGTTTTCCCATTTTGAATTCTACATCTGAGCCATCTCATAGAAACCTTCATTGTTCTTCTTTGGATTCTTTATCTCATCCTTTTACCAAATTGAAATTATTGATTGTAAGGATGTTTATTCACTTACAAATCATTATAAAACTATACTATTCTCATTAACTCTCATTTTGTTTTTTATTTTTCATTTCCTAGGTAGTGTATACGACTTGGTTTTAAAAATTTGTGGTGAAATGAATTCTAAATTATGGGGATTTATATTGTCCTAGTTAGTGGAAAATGAGTTTAACTGTATAAAAATAGGATTTTTCTATATTAATTGTATTTATTTTGATTTTTTATTATAGATATTATTTGATTTTGGGAGGAAATTATTAATCTCATCTTATAATGAAATTGAGGCATTTAACCATTATGGAACCAATGTTATATTTGATCTTGATTTAGTATGTTTTCTTTGGGTCTTGTATTTATGTTATTATAGATACCATTTAATTTAAATTTTGAGAGATAGGATCCGCATGGAGAAACACTTTGAATGTTTTTGATCATTCAAGTGCTCTGAGGTGGGTAGTAAGATGATTGGAGGAGTTAGTTTAAGTAAAATCTAGAAGGGGTGAATAACACATCGTGCAACTTTATTAAATGATGTGGAATCCTATTTCATGGTTTTTTCAATGATATGAATGATGGATTCACAATATGAAATGTTTTGGGGTTCAAAAAACAAAATAAATCATTGAGGTGACATATTCTTCAGTGGAACTCGTCCTTGAGGCATTACACTATGTGATAGGGGATACCATGTCCTGTAATTCCCCAACACATTATGTTTTATGTATTTTCAAGAGTCTATATTATTGTGAAAACCTATGGATATAGTGGATCTCCCTTAACCCAAGGTGACCCCATGACCCCACCAGTAGTGGTTTGGGGATTTCTTCATCAAGGAATGATCCCTTGCTCCCTTATTCGATTTGTATCGATCCATCTTTGTTACAATGTATGATATACCTCATTTCTTGAGGTTTTTTCGATCTATTTCCTCTTATTTCTCATTTACATGTGATGAAAGATGATATCCATGTTTCTAATAGAGTCTTATTGGTTGTTTGTTGGTGAAGTTGTGTGATGTCATCCTTGGGTGGATGAAGTTGTGGCGGGAGAGGTGACAATGATCTATTTATTTGATATATTCTCATGTAAAGAACATGAATAACCTTTAGGTGAAGGGTGTCCATAGTTTCCATAATTATTTACGTTAAATCGTAGAATTTTCATGGTTTAACCCATGGATTTAAATGTAATTGAACTAAGAATAATATGAAATGAATTAAATAATTGTTATTGATAGTACATTGTTGCTTTATACAAGGATAAATTTTTTACACTTTATTTTCTAGATAGTGTGATCTCTATGACTTGTTCTATTAGAAAATTTGTCATGATGGAAATTGTTAAGGAATGAAATGAAATAATTAATTGGTTAATTAATTGGATAAAAGACAAAGAGTCATGTTTAATGAATCCGGTAGTTGTTTGTGATGTAATGGGATGAAAAAAAAATTGATAGAAGTGATCATGTTTAATTGAATTTTTTTATGAAACTGAATCATTTTAATTATTATAGATAATGAATTAATGGAATGTTAAATTAATTGTATATTTAATTTGATGATAACTTGTGATATCTTGTTTCTTAGGTTTCCTATAGATTGAATAGATGAATAATGAATCAACTAATTCATGAGGGTATAAAAAATATTATTTGGATAATGTTAATGCCTTATGGGTCTAGAGTTTCTTGATATCTTCTAAAGGTTGATTTCCTGTGACTTGGGGTTGTGAGATATCATTGTGTGGGAAGGATGAATTTCTTTGATTTGGGGCTGAGATCACATTTCTATGTCGTTCTTACTTCTTGGGATGTTCCCTAGATAAATGAATTGTATTTGTGGGGATTTGGAGGCTTGGATGTGATGTGAGCTTAGGATGACTGAGCGTGGAGGGCTGTAGTGGTATGTAGTGGTAGGGAGGCCTAGTGTTTGTTGTAGAAGTTGACTCTTGGTGTGTTGAGATACCTTAGTTTATGCTTATGGGTGTTTGATAGGATACCTTATAGGAGAGAACTGGTTGAACTAGGTCATACAAATTGATATGAAAGTGGTTGTTGTTGAATATGATTCATGTTTTTATTCTCTAATTCCCCCAATTATAGAGGCAAAATTCCATTCATACCCACTTTCCCAAAGAGGTGAATACGCTTGGGGTATGCCACATACTTTCCATGATTATATTCTCAGGGATTGATGGGCGTTCACTCTTGCTATAGGTGGAAAAGACTCGACGAGTAGTTCATCTACTCACCATGTGGATACCCATGTGTTTGGTAGCATAGAATATTTTCATATTGTACCTATAATTATGTAAAAGTGATAATTTTTTTAACAAATTATTCAATAAATGATGTTAACCCATGGGGTTGGAGCTTAGTAAGATGAAATGCTGAGTTTAAAATTTAATGGAACCGTGGACTTGGTTGGGGTCATGCCTAGAGGGAAAGAATATTCATTAGGATTCTAATGAGATGTAATGTGGGATTTATAATGGTTAATATATTGTTATGTAATAAATTAACATAATGTTAAAATAATTAAAATGTATAATATGATTTAATAAATATCTTTAAATTGTTGTGTTCTTATAGGATACATAGTCTTAACAGTGGCAGTCAGGAGTCCGAGAGATATTGGCTGCAGTTGAGTCTAATACTAGTTTTTCCCATAGTGTGGTTTTGAGATATATTATATCATTTAATTTTTGATTCTATATGATACTCCACCCTATCGAGTAGGGAAACTAACACCATAGGGATTATGATCCCTTTGAGTGTTTTCCCCAACACCACAGTGGGAGAATAGATGAAGGACTAGCCCCTTTAAGCCCACTCTCTTATCGTGGTAGTTACAAGTGATGGTATGCATGGTGATTATTTTCTCCCATATGTGTGTGTATAGGGATGTAATGGTTTATAGATATTTCATACACATATATTCTGAATATATTTTCTTTTGTGATACTATAGGTATAACATGTATAGGATGTTATGGCTTATGGATACTTAAACAGTGTATGGGTTGTAGTGGCTTGAGGTATAATAAATTATGTATGATACACAATATGTGATGTGTGGTGGATCATAGAAAATAAATGGTTAATTTTGGTTGTGTGGTTGTGCTGGTGTGTTGCACAATATGCTTGTTTTGGTGCTTTACCCAAGTATCTACAAGCAAGTGTTTTTGTTGAGTGATTGTCATGATGTTTAGTATTGAGGAAAAGTGGAAAACCATTGGGGAATTTGTAACAGGATACCCTTTAGATTTGTAATTATATTATACTATTGTATATGATACTTGGAGATAGTAGCCACTGTGATGTTGGGAACATAGTATACATGTTTAGGTAATGAGTTTGTTTCACTTGTTGTTCACTGTGATTTATCGTACAATCATTAATTTTTCATGAGAGGCTTTGAGAAGGATCCTATTGAGTATACTATTATACTCACACTACATTATATTAATTTTTTTTAGGACACATGGAGAAGGTTAGAGATTAGGCTAGTTACTACTAGCTTGTGGGTTTTTTGGAGCTGTTTGAGCTTCATGGTGGCTATCGTTTTATTTTCTATTTGTATTTATAGTATTTAATTTCATTTTTAGTAGTTT
This sequence comes from Viscum album, assembly GCA_963277665.1. Taxonomy (NCBI): domain Eukaryota; kingdom Viridiplantae; phylum Streptophyta; class Magnoliopsida; order Santalales; family Viscaceae; genus Viscum; species Viscum album. The sequence continues at coordinate 784,185,629 of OY728128.1, read as the reverse complement.
TTTATTGACATTACATATGTTTAATTGGGGTTATTTTAATATTTTAGTATGATAAGGTGTTTTTTGGTGTCTTTCTTATCTCTCTCTTTTTCATGTGGTATCTTAGAGGTTAATGCCTCCCATTTGTGTCGTTATTATACCCTTGGTTCTAGTCTCCATCGCAGGTCTTACTAATGGTGGCACTCAGTGGTAATTATATTTATCCTCGCATTTTATTCCTTGGAGGGGTACATTTTGTGGGGAGGGGATCATGAAAGGGTGGTATTAGATCTTGGTTGAGGGATATGTTGGATTTCGGAGTTAGGAACATGTGAGGTTTCATGAGTTAGTAGGGAAAAAATGATAGCAATATTTAGCATGAACTAGAAACATGAGATGATGGTTGAGACATGGGTATTTAGTTCCCCCTATGATATGATGAATGTACCGTTATGTATATAGTGTCTACTAAATAATGTGATACTGGTTGCAAGATAGAGACCTATAAAAGGATCACACATATTTCTTTATTATGCCTATGTTTGGATGGGTAAAGCTTGAGATAGGTTAACTAAAAATGAATAACAAAAAAATTAAATAATACTAAAGGCTTTCATATTCCAGGTTTAGGAGTTCAATCATTTTTTTTTCAATTGTGGTTCTAGGTTGATATCCTCATATTTTTTGTGAAGAATATGTTTAGTATATTGTTCCAAAAGATAACTGTAGATTATATTCTAATAATGATGACACATGGAGGAGGAAACTCTGAGAGTTTTAGCACCAGAGTCTATAGAGGGGAGAGGTCTCCATTTTATATGTAGTAATATAAGATGGGTTGGAGGAGGTTCAAATAAATTTCAATTTGATTAATGCCTGAAAGGGAACTGATTATCATTTTTTGTGACAATGCTACATGGATGGGTGATGGAGATGTCGTTATTTTACCTCAGAGATTATGAGGGGTTAGCCATCTCATGTGAGGTGTTTCGAAACCAGTTCAAGGTCAATTTTATTTATTCAACTCTGAATTCTGGTAGTTTTCATTAGCTTCTTAACCTTCCCTAGGGAATGTCAAGTGTGTGAGATTTCATGATCCATTTTAGAAACATTCTGTGATATGGTTTGGAACTATTTCTAGTTGAAGAGGACATTGTGAGGCATTTTGATGTGGATTTTCATCCAATGATCCCGAAAAATGTCACCCAGTTTTTACTAATGACATATTCTGAGTTGCGGGTGAGGGTAGAGGTCATTGAGAGGATGTTAGAAAAAACTAGATTGTCAGAAGAGGGGAGTCTTCATGATTCCTCAGGAAGCCGAGTTATGGTCTGGGTTTCTTAGTTTTTATTGAAGAAGTGTTTCCATTTTGCTGGGTCTAGGTCCCAGCCCTCAATGTTTTGTTCCTCTAGGAAATCATCACTTAGGAATATGATAAGGGATCAGATGATTGTTCCGACTATGGATGTCAAGGTCATCAATAGTATGAGTGCCCAAAATTTTGTAGTATTCAACGTGTTTCAGGTGTTCCACATCAGGTTCCTTCATTGAGGTAGTTCCATCCCAGCCAGAAACATTATGTTTCACAAGTTTCAGATTAGCGGAGAGAAGATGTGGTAGGAAGAGGATAGCCTCTGGATTCTCCTCATCCTCAGAGTGAAGTTGGCGGTCATGGAGGTGGTTTCTATCCGAGTCAGGGTGGTTGTGGATCTAGTCGTGGTCTGCTTCATGTGTTAGAGTTCCAAACACTAAGATAACCATATATCGTTCGAGGTGCCCTTTCATTATTTTATACCTGGGTGTATGTTTTTTTCTTCAGTAGTGATTCACTCATTCATATCACATGACCTAGTCTTTGCCTTGGGACTTGAGTTAGATAGAATTCATATTCCCTTTGAATTAACTATGCTAGTTGGAGGATGTGATGAATTTTTTGATATATGTAGAGAATATGAGATATTGTTGGGGATGCACCTCTCTTGAATAGATTTCGTATGTTCATGAATACAACCATATTATGTTATCATCATCTTGGGTTGGTAGTATTATATGGTGGCTATAATGGATTATTTCATGTGGTTGGTGGTGTTATGTAATACTGATGGAGAGACTACAATGGTTGTTACCATGAGATACCCTTGGATGGGTTATAGGCATGTTCCGTCCATACCATCCATGGTGGAAGAGCATATATTGAGTTTGTTATAGGTTCATTATTTTTCATTTCCTAGGGTCATAGAAGAGTACCTATCTATCATACTAGAAGAAGTTGCAGTGTTACCCCTATATTGGTGATTCACATTGGAATCAATATACAGCCAGGAGTGTTTCCGGTCTCAATCTCTACATATAGGATGGATTATTTTGATTTTAAGGAGATTATTATATAGCTTGATGGTCTGTTACAGTGAGGTTTCTTTTGGTAGAGTGTCTTACCATGGGGTGGACTAGTTTTCTTCTTAAAGAAGGATAGAAATAGTTTGAGATTGTGTTTCAATTATCATCACTAAAAAAGTGCAAGTGAATAATCCTGATCCACTTCTATAGGTTTGTGATTTATTTGATCAAATAAAGGATGTATGTTCATTTTCAATGATCAACTTGTAGCCTAGATATAATCAGATGAGAGTGAAGGATGATGATATTCTGAAGACTGACTTCTATTTTCCTCATAGGAATTACGAGTTCCTTATAATGCCATTTTGTGTAAAGAATACTCCAACTATGTCCATGGGGTTGATGAACACTATCATCCATTATTTACTATATAAGGAATTTTTTCTCTTCATCAATGAAATCCTTGTGTACTCCATGACTGAGTAGGAGCATGCAGGTCATTTTTGTACCTTTTTTGATGTTATTCATCGAAAACTTCAGTTTGGATGATTTTCGATGTGTGATTTTTGGGATCGAGAAGAAACTTTCTTGGGGAATGTCTTATCCCAACATAGAGTAGAATTGGATCCATCAATGATATAAGTAGTTAGGTCTTGGGATTCCCCCCATGATAGATTTATAGGTTTTACATTTCCTTGGTATTTCAAAATATTATAAGAGGTTTGTGGAAGATTTCTCTCAGGTTGCAACCACTATGAAAAAATTTTCCAGAAAGGACCGGGAATACATGTGGATTGATAAATGTTAGGAAACATTTGTTATTCAATAAATAATTTGGTCAGTTCATTAGTTCATTGTCAACCCATAGAATGAATTCAGTTTGAGATTTTCTATGATTCTTCACGTACGGGGTTAAGTTGTGTTATGATGCCAAAGAAATTGGTCATTTGTTATGGGTCTCGGATGTTGCATCTCCATGAACACAACAATGCCACTCATGATCATGAGTTGGTGGAAACGGTGATTGCTCTATGATTATTGAGAGAATATATCATCAACAATTTTTTTTTGGTTTTCACCATTCACAATATCCTATGGTATGTTTTATCCTAGAGTGAATTGAACATGCGACAATGTCTATTGATGGGGTTATTACAGGATAACGATTTTGGGATCTTATATACACCTAGTAAGTGGGATTCTATATATGATTCTATGAAATTGAATTCATATAGTGATGTTGTGTATGCAAGATGTGATTTGGGAGGGTGATGGAAGAAAATTCATCTTTACATATAGGTATGGGAGATGTTTGGGGTTAGAGGTCGTCTTTTTCAGATGACGGTGCAATCATCATTGGTGCAGTAGGTAGAAGAGTCCCAGTTGGGGATCTTGAGTTGGAGGTCCAGAGAGACTGGGTTGTTTGTGGAGAGACATGATGGCTATTCTGAGGATGAACAACACAACGTGTTGTTTCAGAGAAGGATTTTTGTTCCATTGGGGATGCATGATATTGTCCATAAAGTGTTCCATAGATCACCCCTAGTTGTACATCCATGAATGATAATGATGTAATGAGATTTTAGAAGTTAGTTTTTTTGACCAAGGTTAAAGCATGTAGTGGCAGAGTTTGTGTCTCGAAATTTGGTCTTGAAGATGGTGAATGCTAAGCACCATGTTAATGGTTGTTTTCTCCAATAGTTAGATGTTCCTCAGTAGAAGTGGAAGGGAATCCCGATGTACTTTATTAAAGGTTTACCTAAATCATAGGGAGAAGATGATAGTATACAGGTAGTAGGGGATCATTTGATTAAATCATCCCATGTCATATCAGTCATGGAGATGATCTCAGTGGGGGTTTTGTCGCAGAAATATCTAGAGGAGGTGGTGATACTCCATAGAGTACTGAGAATGATCATTTCTGATAGAGATCATCACTTTACCTCTAGAATGTGGAGATATCTTTATCAATAGTTTTGTTCTCCGATATTCCACAGTGTTGTTATTTATCAATAGACAAATGGTCAGACTGAGTGAACCTTCCATACTGTTGAATACATGTTATGTTCTGGTGCCTTCGATTTTTGAGGATTTTGGATGAGGCACTTACCCTTGGTAGCATTTTCTTAAAAAAATAGTTTTCACTCTACCATGGTTATGGAGCCATTTTAATTATTGTTTCGATGAACATTCCATTCACCATTGTGCTGGATTGGAATCAGAGATTCATCTATTCTCAGGACATAACTAGTACAAAATATGACAATGGTAGTTTAGTTAATTTTAAAGAGGATGATGTTAATCCATGACAATCATAATTACAATGATTATCGTAGGAGGATACCTCTAAACTATGATTTTAATGATCATGGGTTTTGAAGGTGTCTCCACATCCTAGGAAGTGACAGTTTATTTGTGGGAGTAAGATTTATCCCTAGTTTTTTGGGAATTTTGAGTTGTTGGATCACATAGGAGATGTGGTGTACCAAATAGTTATTTCCCAACAGATTATCTATATACATTATGTTTTTCATTGGTCGCATCATTTCCGTTGTCCTAATGAAAACTCTCACGTCATCGATTTGGGGTTTGATTGATGTTGACAATGTTACAACCTTCGAGGTAAGACCTGTAGAGATGTAGGACCACTGGGAGAAGGTGTTTTATGGGTGTGATATAACCATTTTCCATGACTAATAGAAACATTGTGTCATAGAGGAGAGTACTTGGTAATGTGAGTTGTAGATATGTGTTCAGTACTCAAAGCGGTTTGATCTTTCTATCATCTCTTTTAATGTTTTTTATTTTGTTGTTGTAGACCATTTTTGTTTATGAGATGGATTCTCTTATTGATTATTGTGGATTGTTCTCTTTTGATATGTATCTCCCCGAGGAGAGTGTTTAAGAATTGATTGTTTTTATTGCATGGTTTTTTACAATTTCCTCTAGTGAGGTGGTGATCTCAGGTAGTGGTGAATGATTTGAGAGGTATCTCAGGGGGTGTTTATTCGATTGACCCCTTTTGGTTCCTCTCTAGGTGGGTTTTGGATTCTCAAGGATGATAATGTTTTGAGTGGTATCTGTTGTAATGGTTTTTATCTGCATGTATAAACCCATTGTATTTTTTAGAAGTTCAATGTTCTCGGGGGTGGCTCAGAATATGTTTGGAAGAGATTTGTTTAGTAAAATCCTTATATGCCATTACATGTCTTTTACCTCCATTAAATGATGTGACATCATGTTTTATGGGGTTTTATATGGTGTGAAAGAGGGATTCATGACATGATGTGTTTGGGGTTTCTTAAAATAAAATATATAATTGAGGCAAGGATTTTTCTTTGGAACTCTACCTTGTTGAATTACACAACATGAAGGTGGATTACATGTTGTGTAATTACCTCTTCTGTTATGTTTTAATTATTTTTAAGGTGCTCAATTTTTTTCATGTGTTATGTGCAATTAATAAAGCATCAAAAATATCAACGTTGTGGGAAAATATGACAGTGTTTTGTAAACATTCACATAGGTGAATATTTGGGTCTTTTACATCAAATTAAATTGATGTAAATTGTTTCATGCATATTCTAAAAAATCAGAGTTTTGTGCATGTGTGAAGGCATTTTTTAAAGTTCCATTCAAGTTAAGATTCATGACAGTCACTAAAAACTACAACATAGTCAAGTGTTGAATGAATGTTTTGATAAATCGTAAAAAATGGAATTTCAGGACATAGGAAATCTTGTGTAATAAAGGTGAAATCAAACATTTCCTCTTCTAAACTCGTGAACATTTGTGCGAAAATTGGTAATTCCATGAAAAAAGGAAAAATTACGTGCATAGTGGAAGGAGTGCATGGAAATTACAAGTATGTTCAGCCATTTCTATAAATATGAGACTACCAATATAATTTTGTAGTTTATACCATATAGATCATGAGGTATATAAATCATGAAATTTTTTAATCAAATAATTTATTTTATGAAATAAAAAATAAAGTAATAGTTATGAACAAAAAATGGAACTGTATCTTTATAAGCAAAGGAATATTGTTATAAAATAGAAAATTTGCATGAAAGTGGTATTGCTATTATAAAATAGTCATGTTGAAAAAACATTTGAATTATATAAAAAAATAAAAATAAGTGTGCACATGTGGTACTTTAATGAATAAATGTAAATGTTACATGCAATTTGGAATTCTATGACCAAACAGAAAATTTGAACACAAAAGTTGGTAGATTTGCATAAAATTCATTAAAAGGCTTCACCAAATATTATGATACTCGAGCCTATTTGTATTATTAATATAATTATTTTGTCATGTCTTGTTACTTAATTGGATTAATGTGTATCTTATTTATACACTAAATGTGATGTAATACTAATTTATTCATGTGATCAAAAGAAAAATCATCTAAAGGAGAATTTTTTAGACATTAGTGAAGAGGGAAATGATCATTAAAATTATCAATGGTTGTAAAAAATGATGGATAGTGAGTCTATATTGAAGATTTTATGGATAGTGATCCCTAGTAGGATTGACCTCACCTAAAACAATTAGTAGTGATCTTAGTGGTATTGGTGCAAAAACACACTGTTGGATTCATGTTCCATGGACTAGCCCATAGTGGTGAACCACATAAATATTATTGCACCCTTGTAATTGATTTCATATTTTAGTATGAATTCATCATTATAAATAAATGTTAGGAATGATAATATCAACATAAAAATTATATATAAAATGAATTGAACCTTGTAATAAATAGGTCACGATCTAGTGCATTAAGTAAAATTTTGAAATGATTATCTGTACCCTAATTCACACCATTTCAATCAATATTGAATTTTTGTAAAGGTAACCTCTAGTTCCTATTTTGTTTTCAAGGGTACATATTTGCAACATAAGGATATCCTATGTGTTCTACACTAATTTTTGTGTAATAAATTTTCACATAAGGGAAATCCCAACATGTATAACAGGAAAACCTTTATGTAGTCTCTTGTAGCAGTACATCTGTTATGAGGTACGTTTCAACCATTTTTGGAACTATATTTATATGGGGGAATTTTTTAGGTTATATATTATGGATTATTTTGGTATTCCTAAATGAAGGTATAGTATGTATGAAAATACACAACATATGTTCATAATGTTTCTTATAATATGGTTCCAAATAATGTAGATCTGTTCTATGAGGTCCTGATAGATGCATTGTAATTAGGTGATATAAATATACTAATTTTTTATCCATACCTAGTTTATATTCATGGAATCCACTTGTATATGTTATTCACAGGCATTAATTGTTGGAGGGGGTGTCCGATTAAATAATATACTATCACCATACCTAAGAATTTTTTGTGTTCTTATAGATTGCAATTTTTGAGATGTAATAAAGGGAAGTTTCCTTTTGGTGATTCTTTGAGTTAATTGAGCATGTGGATGCTGATATTTCTCTATGGAGTTAGAGTAGTTTATCTGTTTATTCTTTTTTAATTCGATTTATAATGAACCATAAATCCTTTATTAGACTAAGTTCATTTATTTTGACATTCCATATTGATACTTCATGACTTGTTTATTTTTATTTTTCTATATATTGATGGTTATCCAGTCATTTATTACATAATAATTTATATTTAGTCACTTATGTTATTTTTCATAAGAATTTATAATGTGGTTATCGTCTCCCCATAGAGAGATAAAGACCCTTGTTTCTAGGCATAAATCTCATGTAAATGGGGAGTTATACATGTGGTTATGTGGAACACCGGTTTGAACTTTTTGGTATACGTTGGGGTGTCATAATGATGTACAATATACCCTAATAGTACGTAATGAAAATGATCCAATGAAACTTCAACAAATAAATCAATTGGATAAAACCATATTAGTAAAAATAATTATATTTTTCAAAATAAAAAACAATGTTTAACCCACTCACAAACCATTAGGCCAACCCATTTATCATTAAAAATAAACTAATGTCATTATGATGAATAACCTAATGGATACTACTTTTTACAAATTAATTTATCCTTACAAGGTGAAATAAGACCATTAAAATGTTCCCTATAAAACCATATAAGAAAAAAAATATTAAATAGGTAGTAAATAAAAGTAAATAAATAATAAAATGATAGATAAGAGACATATTACTATGAATGGTCTCATAACCATGAAAAATTAATGTATTTATTCAAATATTCAAGTAACAATGTTTCAAACCAACTAATCTCCCTGAATTCCCTATTTCACTCCCTTATTGAAGGTTAATACCTAATTTCCATGATTAATTCACCCTAGAATTTCTCCCTCAGACTATCCACTTAATATTGAACTCACCTTATATATATTTCAACCGAGAAAACAAGTTCAAACCTCCTCTCCTCTAGGAATCAATTATTAAGTTAAAATATATTGATTAAATATCAATTTATAATCAATATTATACTAATTTAATAATAGTTTATCCTCATAAATAATAATAAAATACATAAATCATGAATTACCAAGTTAGAGATTAATCTATAATTAATAAATTGGATATGTATTTTAAAACTTAATTTTAATACTATTTACATTCTTTGAAATAAATTTATAAAATATATATTTTTCAAATAAAGAAAACTATGAAAACCTAATTAAATAATTTTACCATGAATCATCATTTTTATAATAATAAACATTTTTACACGATAGAAAAAACCACATAGTTATTATAAAATGTGATACATAACATAATGAAATTTTTAAAAAATATCATTTTTAAAATATAATAGTCATTATTCATATTACATTTTGTTTTATAATAACCTTTATGAATATGTTTCTATAATTAAATTATAAACACTATTGTTTTAAAAATTACAATATACTAATTGTATACTGTCACCAAATTATTAAAATCTACCCCAAATATTAACTAGTTTGAAAAGAACCAAATTTATATGATATCAATTTCTGGAAACCAATTATTTAAATAATAGGAATTTTTTAAATTAATTATTTGTTAAATATAATAGTTAAAGTGTATTACCACCAACCAAAAAATTCTTAATCATGCTTTCAAATATAATTACTAGATGTCACTTATATAATTATATCTATTTGAAATTCACAATTTAACATTATTTATATATATTTTTAGACTAATCTAATTTCACTATTATGATTTCCATCTAAAGATAAATAATTTAAAATTTCTATATACAAAATATTAATCAATTAATAAAAACTCATATACATCCTAAGAATCATCAGTCCTGCTCCCCTGTATCTAGTGCTAAAATAAATACATTAAACACTAGGTTGGATATGATGCTATATAAACCAAGAAAAATATATATTTAATTAAAATAGTTTCCACAACTTAAATATTACAACTCATAAAGAGACACAAAAACCATGGAATGAATGGTTTATTGTTTATGTGGATTAAAAATGCAAGAGTAATCGTCTATGATAATTTTATGGGTTTATATATAGTTAATACACACTAGATACCGTTATACTCTTTTACATAATTAATATCTCTTTAATAACCTAGGGAAATTAAAATAACTGAAAAGCAGATTTCTCAAATGTTTAGTAATGGTTAACATAAGGAGTAATAATTAAAGATATTATATGTTAATAGGTAGATCCTATTGGTATAATAAAGTACATGTGAATAAAATAAAAAAATCATCTATAAAATATATAGATAAAAAATTAGGAGTTATGGAATAATTTATGGAATATAATATTATATTAATAAAATAGTATGAAACCACAAGTCGGTAAACATGTTCCAATAGAGAATAAAAGATAGACATCTTATAAATTTTTCATAAATAGTTTGATATGGAAATGACATATTAACGAGTCACACACATCCAAATACTCTTAGAAGTGACTAAATATTTCCCCTATATACATGTATCAAGAGATATAATATTTTGAACAGTGCATTTTAGAGAAATATATGACCCTTTTATTTATTCATTTGTACATATTTTTTTAACTTAAAATAAAACCTCAATCATAACATAATGATCCCATGGAAAGGAAATTGGTTTTTAATCCGATTAAAACAGATTCACTTAAAGAAATCATTCATAATAACATCAATAATCAAAATATGATAATATGAATGAAAAATAAATGGGTTTACATGGGTATTTAAAAATTGTTAAAGTAAATAAACATCAATTAAGAATAAGAGGTATAAATTATTTTATCACTATAGATAAATGGTTTAGGGATTAGTTATTAATTTTCCAAACTAATGATTATGGAATCTAAGTGAACAAAATTAAAAATTTAAAGGAAATATGGAGTGTTTATAGAGGAAATAAATTCAACGACCACCATGTTTATACATTTTAGATAATTAGGAAATCCCAGATTAGTAATGGGTTTAAATTATTTTAATCCTCAAAAAAATAATATAATTTTAGGAATAATTTATGAAAAACAAATTCTAAAGAAAAAACATTCTTATAAAGGCAAAAATTAGTGTACTCAATGAAAGAGTAATTTTTTATAAGAGTTTATTCATTTAAATATATAAAAAATTTATGGGTCACTTAAAAATGAATATTTAGGAAATGTAGATATGGTTTTTTAAAAAAAATTACCTTTTAATAATAATCCTCAATAACACATCCATATAAAAATTGAAATATAATTTCTTGAGGAAATTTGTAGTGGATAATAAAACAAATAATTTTGGGAGTAAACCAATTTTAATATTTTAAAATACCTTAACTAAAACACTCACCTAAACGGGGAAAACAACACAACCACATTAAATTCTCAAAATGTGAAATGTGAAGGTAGCATGAGATAAACAATTATATAGTTTCTAAATATAATGGATAACATTTTAAGGAAAGGAAATTACAGACATGGAGGGAAAATGGTGTTAAAGAGGACGATATTTATTCTAAAAAATGTAATATTTTTTTCAAATATGTTATTCAAGTAAATATATTTTAAATAAAAAGTTATTTTACAATATATAGGGAGAGAAGGTACCATGGAATTTATTATTAGTGTAAAAATCCAATTTTAGATGGTATATATTTAAGACGATTCATTTTAACTTAAGAAGAAGGGTTGATTTAACAAAAACCATTCAATTAATTGTACTGTAGTAATCAAAAGAATAACTTGGTTTACGATGAAATTGAAATTAAAATATCATAAAACTAAATATATTAATTATAAATAAGTTTAATAGTGAATTGAATAAACCATTAAAATGAAATGATATTTCATTATATTAAACATGGCTCATAGAGTTGAAAAATGAGATAAATTAAACTTTTCTAGGGTCCTTATATTTCATTAGCATGAAATTAACATAATGAATAATGAAATTTTGTTTATAAAAAACAACCATAAGAAAATTTTCAATATATAATACATTTAATATGGCATATTTATTGTCATATTTTATTTATTTATTAATTAGTTTTTTAGGAGGTGGATACATGTTGTGGTTCACTTTATTTATCTAAAACATATTTAGTATATTGTACGTGAAAAAAATGTTATAAAATTATTTCTTAATGTCTCAAAATTGTCAATATATATTACATTTTAAATATATATTACATTTTACATGGTATATTTATTATCATATGTTATTTATTTATAATTTTTAGGAGGTGGCTACATTATCTGCTTCACATAGTTTATTTTAAAGAAATTTAGCATATTGAATGGGAAAAACGATGTTATAAAATAGCTTCATAATGTATAATATATTTTTGGCGTTTATATTTTATTATTCTACTAACAACAAATTTATATAGTCTCTTTTATTTTTCAAAAGTGAGCCCAAATTAATATTGGTTTCTTTATATGTATATTTTAGTCTGTTAAGTGTACTATGAATATTAATATGTAATATCTAATATAGGATGTATAATATTATCATTAATGTGTGTTTATAGTATCATATATATAATTTTTATACATTAAATATATTTTCAATTTCATCATTGGCTGGTGGTAATGAAAAAATGGAACACATTATTCAAAGTGGCGGTATTACATACATACACACGATGGCATTTTCCTTTTTTGAATGGTTTCAGTGGAAGGTAAAATGAAATATTTCATTAGTATATTAAAAATTCCCCATATCAATAATAATTATGTTATCAAAAAATCATGGACTAGATAGTATTTTAGGGAACACAATTAGAAAATTATTAAAATTCCTATGTTATAATTATTACCACTCACATCAGATGATTTCCATAGGGAAACACTTTAAGGATCATTAGCCTAGTATTTTGTGGAGACCAATGATAATAGAAACTTTTTATAGGGTTTATGATTGACTACGTGAAATTTTCAGTTAAGATAATTCTTTTTAAAAAGTAAAAAAGTGTTGTGGAGGAAATAAAATTTTACAATCGATGAGACTAAAAAATTTTTAAATAGAAAATATTTTTTAAATAACAGAATGATAATATTCTATGGACAGTGACTAAAAAATATGAAATAATGACTTTTCATGTGATATATTGTTGAATAAAACATTCATTAACTATTAAAAATGTTTTAAATCCTTTCTATTCATTTACTACTAAATCATTATATTTTTTCAATTTGCGTATTTCCTTGGTAAATAATTTTTACCCATGTAATTTAACATTTGTTAAAATTATAAGGAAAAAAATATTGCCAAATTTTTTTAGTTTTAACGAACATTTATTCTCTATATAACCTATTTTAATTTCCAAAAAAATATAAAATCACATTTTAAATGTAATCAATTAAAGTATTTTATTTTATCCTTGTCATGTTAATTGAATTATACCTTTTTTACTTATTATATTTTTTGGACCTCCATTACATTAAATAAAAACATCATATTATTTTTGGATAATCTTCTTATTGACACATCCCATATTTTGGACAAAATGAAATTTAATATTATTTTATTAACTATTATTTTCACCGAATATATCCTGGGACACTATAATTTCTATAATTTGTGTGTTTTTAAATTAATCCATTTTAATATTGTTAATAATATTTATTAATAACTATTTTTGAACAATCATATATTTTCTCACTATAGAACTTTTATCGTCTGGTTTCTCACTAGGGAAATATCCTCATTGTCCATAGAATCCACTTTTAACTTGGTCCAATCAATCCTTATCCATTAATAAAACCATAACTAGTGAATTTTAGTTTTGAATAAATTGCATCATTATATATTTATCCAAAATAAAATATGAAAATATCAACTAAAAATTATTTTACTCTTTAAAAAAATTAAATAAACATTATTATTAATCTCAATAACCATTAATTCAATCTAGATTTTTTTATATTGGGTCCATATGTTATCAATAAACTCATTTATTAACATAATATATCGACTATAATTTAACATAAATCAAATGTAGATAACCAAATCCTATCACCTGAGATTGACTCTTATGGTGTTCTGTCATAGGCCCACTCATCATTCGCTTAGTGAATATTTAGTTGAAACTCTACCATCTTTTTTAGGATGTGTTTCCATTGGTGCATGTATCCCATAAATGATTCCACATTCCATAATATATAAATGGATGTAATTTCTAGGAAACACCCCAATCCGTATATTACCAAAAACATCAGGATGTTACGCTATCATAAGACTTATCAGCAGAATTTTAAAACATTTTCTCTCATCATATTAACCAAAATAACTACAGTAATCATAAAATGTACCTAAACCCTATGCTAATGAAAACTGAGAATCACTGAACTATGATCCTAGATCCAGTTCTAAATAATTTGACATTAAATATGGGATTTGATAGAAAGTGTGGTGGCCCAAGATAAAAATATAATTTACTAATATAATTTATTAAATTAAACATTATATCTAAAAAATAAACACTCATTAAAAGTAATATAAGGTTTATTATCTCTGAGAATCAATAACATTATCAACCTATTATGATACTTATGAAAATTTACCTATAATTCAGCCTCACTAGACACCTTTATAGACATTTCAAAAATCACACTAATATTAAAATACTTGGTAAATGGTCAAATAAAAAGGTTTGTGTGATAAAAAACATAGTATGGGTAAACATAAATTTTAAAAATTAACGATCTTAAATACACATTGATTGATCTTATGATAATGATAATGGTTCCTAGGAAAAATATAATAAAATACTAAAAAAATATATCATAAATCATAAGTAATAGAATAAGTATATCAATAATATATTCCATGGAGAAAATTGTTATGGAATAATTAGTTAATAAATATTATCCATGAGTTAATAACATTAGGGTACCAAAGAAACGTGGCATATAAATTGTCATAGTGAAACTTCAGCTTTGTTTCTGAAATAAACTCAACCACTCATATGAACATCGAAATTGGGCCCATGTATACATGCCTCAGGAGATATAAAATTTAAATCAACATAGTGGATGGAGATATATGGCCATAACCATCAATCATTAATTCTTACTTGTAACGTATAAATTCAATCATTCATCATATTATACGAACCCATATTTGAAATTGTGTTAATATCACTTTCAAAATGATACAATTAGGGAATTTATTTATAATTCCATAAATAATAATAAAATAATAATACGATGGGATAATTAATGGGTATATAGAGACATTTAACATCATTCAAGGTAAATAGTCTACAATTAACCTATGGTGGAATATCAACATTATATAATACAGAAAAAAGTATAAAATTAATTCAATAATTTCCCAAATTAATCTACATATGGTATCTTTGTTAACTACATTTAATCAAAAGAATAAAATAAAGTAGCTTAGTTTAAGAAATTATTTTTAATAAAAACTAAGTTTATCTATAGTGGATGAATAGTCATGTTGAAATAAATGATTGATTACCATGAGTATATACCCCAAAAGAGTACCAGGGAATTTATAGTTTAGTTAATGAAAAATAAGTATCAAATAATAATTCTTATTTTCGTTATAAAGTGGAATATAGACATGGAACTTAAAATAGTTTCTAGAAATTTTTATAACATTTCCATAAAAGAGGCACTTATTGAATAGTTTCAAAATATTTTTTTTGAAAGATGATTTAATTTTTTTAGAAAATTTGAAATTAAAAAATATTCCTAAATAATATATACTTAAAAAAGAAATAAAATTTACCCAAGTAAATGTGATTTAGAATATAACTCAAATGATCACGGAAGTAAAATTATTATAATATTATAAATTACCTTTATTGAAACCCATATAGTAAAATTGGACAAAAAATTACTTTTGACAAATTGGAAATAGGAAAAGTGCTTTTTAAATGAGATATAACATAATCGGGATTCCACATAAAAAATAAAACATTGATAGAAACAAAAAATATAGACATGGTGGGAGAAACAATTATATTATACTATTTGTATTTTCTAAAAAAAGATATTTTTTTGAGAAATATTTTCATTAATGTAAAATATTTGAATATAAATTAAATTTCCAGTATTGAATATATGATGGTACTATGAAATAAATTATTTAGTTATAATATAGAAATCCAAGAAAAAATTAATCTAATATAGATAAGTTTTACTCAATAATAGATTTTTAGTTGAAAAGACCCTTAAGGTAATAATAATTTAATAATAAAAAGACATAAGAAGGTTACCATGGAATGGAAATCCATATATCTCAAAATAATAAATAATAATTAACCCTTAAGGTTATTGGAAATTTAATCACCCATATAAAATAATTGATAGTGCTCAATATTGAAAATGTTTAATGGAGTTGAAAATAGAGAAATATAACCCTTAAATTAGTGCCTGATTCATTTTTTGTGTGGGCCTAATGTCCAAAATAATAAAATTAAATTAATAATGTATTTTCTAATAAATTTCATATATATATATATATATATATATTTAATATTTAATTTTATATTTATTTTGACATGTTATATTTTTATTATACATTTTTCTCTTAAAGAAGTTACTTTAGGTTTCATGGATGATTTATCTAAAAAATACCTAGTATATTGACCATGGATTTCTTTTACAAAATACCTTCATAAATTAAACCATATTATAGTTTTATATGCTTTATTACTCTATTACTAAAAAAATTGACACAGTTTTTAACTTTTACAAAAGTGGATTGAAATTAAGAAATGCATATTCATATTATTATTCTTGTACATTATTTTTAAATGTAAATTTATTATTAATATCACATATAAAATGTATGATTTTATCATTTCAAAATATTAATAGTATCATGACTATTATTTATATACCTTAAATAAATTTATAGTGTTTTTCGTATTATGTAGTAATGGAAAATGTAACACGATATTAATTGATTTGGTAGTCCACACACACACACCGTTGATAACATAATCCTTTTTAGAAATGATTTCATTTAAGAAGAAAATAAATATTATTGTATAATAATAAAATTTACTAATATCACTAATTCTTCTATAATTATGAATTCATATATTATATTATTGTTTTGGTGGAGAAGAAGAAAATATTTATGTGATCTATATTGATAATATCACATATACCATTGGATTTTCTCCCTTAGAAAATGATTTATGTATTTTTAGCATGGTATTTTGGTAAGTCAGGGGAATATTAAACATGGGGGTAAGGTGTCACGACCCGTCCTCGGGGCGCGTGCCATGACTACCCCAAGCACGCCTTCCATAGGCCAGGGGCTGGCGACTAGCACGAAGGCCTAAATCCTGGTAAAAAGGGAAGACATTGCCTTTGTAAATTAAACAAGCACCACAGAGTAAGCAAGCGGAAAAGTAAACACTAATTGAAAACAGAGTACAACTATAAGTGCAGAAAAGTAAGTGGGTCAGTATACAAACCCAAACTGGAAGTAAAGTACAACTCCAAAGGAAAAACAGCAACTGAAAAGTAAAGGGTGCTATGCCAGTTGTCCACTGGAAATCCAACCTGAAGGGTGGTACAGATAGCTCCACTGCACCTCGAGTCCCGCCGTCCGCTCCGAGCATGTCCCGCTCAGTGGTCCACCACCAGGTACCGTCCTGCTCTGCAAACCTCAACCATGATCAACGTTGTCCGTCGTCTACAACCAACACAACTTAGTGCGGGCATAGCCCGTGCAGGGGTCAGTATAAGCTACTCAGTAGGGACCCTGAGACCCCCGAAAGACTCCCAAAATCCCCAAAGGATAAACCACAAAGGAAAGATACAATCACGAATTAACAACCGACATTTCTTAGGTATATGCCCATACATATACCTAAGTCATCAATCCCAATACGCTCCAACCTCCGAGCCCAAGTACAACCCAGTCCACACAGGAATGTATTTGTATTCCACACAGGAAAGAAAAACGTAATCCACACTGGATAGCACAACAAAATCCACACAAGAAAGCAACAGGATTTATCTCACACAGGTATACTTCTTAGAAAGACGATAGAGATGATCACTGATCCATCTAAGTCATCAGACCCACAAAGGATCGATAGGTACTAACCCACGTAAATACCCACATAGGATCAGACCCACACAAGATCTGTAGGTGCTGGTTCACACAGGACCGCTGAGCGCTGACCCACACAGGATCGGACCCACACAGGATCGGTAGACCTGATCCACACAGGATCACTGAGTGTTGTAGTCGTCGTCGTCGAATACACTGAGGATCTCTACACAGTCGTCGTCGTAGTCACAGTAGCAGTCACAATCACAGTAGCAATCGCAGCTAGCTCTAGGGTTCCCGCACACAGCAAACCTGTTCGGGAGGGTCTGCTCCACGAGCCGAGAGGATGATACATAAACTGTCACATAGTCTGGAGTTGATGTATCCAAAAGTTCTGTATCATCAACAGGAACTCAACCTCGCAAACGGCGCGTCAATCGGACGCCCGGTCTGAGAGTTATTTACTTTTTCGTCCCAGGGGCCTGGTTGGTTTTTAAGGCAAAACCGACCCGACCGTACTCCACATGCGTCCAAAGCTCGGGCATAGTGTGCCAAAAGATCAGTCTCACTATGAGGAACTCAACAACGTCTACATCACGTCAATCGGACGTCCGTAGCTCAAGATATGAGATTTTCCGCTCCGAGGGCCCGGTTAGTTTCGTGTACGAACCAACCCATCTGAACTCAAAGTATTCCTAAACCTTGAGTGTGATATTCCTAAACGACCGTCTCGATCCAGAGATCGCATCACCGCTGACGGCGTGTCGTTTGGAGGTCTGTAGCCCGAGTTATGGGCATTTGACCCCAAACAGTCCGATAACGGGGGTTTCGGGCCCAGGCCGACCCGACCCGAGACCCCCCGGTCGGCCCGACCCGGGTCGACCCGCCCCAGTCCGGGTCAGCCCAACCCGGGTCGACCCCCCCCCCCCCCCCCCGGTCCGGGTCGGCCCGGCCCGGTGACCCGGCGACCCGCGCGCTGGGCCCGCTGGCCGGTCGCTCATCCAAAATGGGGAGCCGTTTTGGTGGCCCACGCACGGGGGGCGCTTCCCCCTCAGTTCGTTCGAAACTACGGCCCCTTCATGGGGCCGCTTACTGGTGCCGGCCGGGGGAATTTAATTCCCCCGGTTCTCCCTGTCCGGCCGGCCCGCCATGGCCGGCCGGTTCCTCCACCATGGGATCGGCGATGACCAGTCCCCCTTCCTGCACCGATGTCGGCGGCCCGATTCCGGCCGCCGGTCACCCTGCTCTGCCGCGGCCCAGAACCGGCCACATCCCTTGTCGTGCGGCGTGGTACGACGACACTGCTCCCCTCCGCCGCGGCCCCGCACTGGTCGCGGTATTTTCCGGGTATCGCCGACGCGGCGCGACGGCGTCACATTCTTGTTCTTCATTTCATGGCACGGCGCAACGACGCCGTGCATTTTCTTGTCGCAAGGTTCCGCAAGGTGCGACGACACCTTGTCTCCCGCACCGAACCACAAAGAACCAACATGAAAAAAGGAGGGTCGGCCGTGTTCGTGCGGTCCGGCCCCCTCACGTTATTCGTTATCACTTGGTTTTAAACCACAAAGTTCGAATTCGATAACAAAAGGTTTTAAACCATGATGATCATCAAGTCGGAATTCTCGAACAAATAAAAATAATTGAAAACAACCCCTACCTCGGTTCTGGAACTGTGTTCGTCAACGACCCGTGGAAGGCGAGCGTCGCGGAGGTCGGGCGTCGCGAGGAAAGAACGTCGACGTCGCAAAGCGAGGATTCGAAGCCGTTGATGGCGATTTCGTCACGGAAAACCGTCGCGGAAGAGATGTCGCGGAAGAAGAACGTCGTGTCACGGATACGACGTCGCGGAAGAACCGTGTTCTTTGGTGGAGAAGTTCGTCATTGAAGAACGGTGTTCTTCGTGTTCTTCATCGAGGTTGAAGAAGATGAAGAAAGCTTCCCAATCCTCTCAAGGTTGCAAAAGAAACTAACCAAAATAAAATAATTCCAAGCCTTATTTTATTTACACATCCTAACCTCTTTTAATTTCAAAAGTTTGAAATTAAGTAACTCATCTCAATTAAAAACTCAAGTTGTCAAATTAATTAGAGTGGAGTTATTAGGGAGTTTAAGGGAATTTGAAGAGTTAGGGATCGTGTGGGCCCCACCACACTTAATCCTCTCAGCGGAGGTTATGTGGGTGTGGGTCCCACCTCTAACTCCCTTTGGGAGGAAATAACCAACAATGTTAAAAATAAATTGTGTTCCATAATTTATTTAACTTCTTATAATTTCCCCCAAAACTAACTCTCAACCCGCATAAAACGCAACCTCGGAAAAGGTCTCCTTAAGCGAATATCGGTGCTACGAGTTCATTGGTGTCCTAAGATTTCAATTCCAAGCACCGGTTCAAAAGTTAGAAATTTTCGCTCGTTCGTTCACTGAACGTACCCAAGCCAAACTTTGGAAGTTGATTCTAGGCACACCGGGCCTCAGAATCAGGTGCCGTCAGAAACTGCGCTCTTATAAAATTCCAAAGAATATTAAAAAAAAAATTTCCCTTGAATTTTACGGGTCTTTAAATTACTCCCACCTCAGGGCTTTACGTCCCCGTAAAGATACATCAAAACTAGGGAAACAAATGAGGGTACTGAGCACGCATCTGAGCCTCCCGCTTCCAAGTGCTCTCCTGGAGGTTCCCGTGCTGCCATATGATGCACACAAGCAAAATCGACCGTCCACGTAGGACCCGCTCCTGTCGATCCTCGATCTCCACCGGGACCTCCGTAAAAGTGTCACCATCGTCAACGTCAAGATATCTATGGTCAATGATGTGTGTCGAGTCGTGCACGTATCTTCTCAGCTGAGATATGTGGAAGCCGTCGTGCACCCGGTGGAACTGAGGTGGTAGAGCCAGGAGATAATCCATCTCTCCAATCCTGCTGAGGACCTGGAAGGGTCCGATGGAGCACGGGGATAACTTGCCGCCACGGCCAAATCTCTGTAAACCACATTGATGTGAGACATGCAAGAAGACGTGGTTGCCATCCTCGAACTCTAGTGGCCTCCGCCTCCAATCAGCGTATGACTTCTGCCGGCTCTGAGCTGTCCTCATCTGCTCCTGCATGACCTGGACCTTCTCTGTCGTGGCTGGGACCATCTCTGTTCCTACATGTGTTGACTCCCCAGGGTCTGTCTAGCACAAAGGAGATCTGCAGGGTCGGCCATACAACACCTTGTACGGTGCCATCCCGATGGTGGAGTGGTAGCTGTTGTTGTATGGAAACTCCACCAAGGGTAGGTGGTCCTCCCAGCTACGACCAAAGTCGAGGACACATGCACGGAGCATGTCCTCGAGAGTCTGAATGGTCCTATCCGTCTGACCATCCGTCTGGGGGTGAATGGTTGTTCTTAGACGTAGCTACGTCCCGAACGCCTCCTGTAATCCCTTCCATAGCCAGGAAGTAAAGAGAGCATCTCGATCGGAGACGATAGAAGAAGGAACACCGTGAAGCCGTACAATCTCCTGAACATAAATTCATCCCAAGCTCTCCACTGAGCCCTGCTCTTTGATGGGTAAGAAGTGAGCCGACTTGGTGAGTTGGTCGACAATCACCCAGATGGAGTCGTGACCTCTGGAAGTGTGTGGAAGTCCAGTCACGATGTCCATAGATATGACGTCCCACTTCCACTCTGAAACCTCCAAGGGCTGTACCAAGCCTGCTGGTACCTGATTCTCAGCCTTCACCTGCTGGCAGGTGAGGCATCGAGAAAAGAACTCTGCCACAACCTTCTTCATGCCCGGCCGCCAGTGCTATCGTCCGAGATCCTGGTACATCTTCGCCACTCTAGGATGTACCGCCAAAGGTGAATTGTGAAACTCTCTCAGCACCTCCTCTCGTAAAGCGACTGGTACCATGGTACATCCTCTGAAAAGGATTTCGTGCTCTACTCCAAAGGAAAAACCATCAGGTGCCTGTCCTGAGGATATCTGTGCACGCCGCATCTCACAGTCAGCGTCCCCACGCTGTGCCTCTCAGACCTGCTGTAGAAGTGGTGGAGTGACTGTGAGAGACTGAAGAAAGGCTGTTCCATCTCTATCCAAGAAGGATATCGGCAAAGAGGCTAGCTGCTCGATCGCCTCCTCAAGTAGCTAAATGCTTGTCCTCCTGATGAGGGCATCAGCTACTACGTTCCCCTTCCCAGGAGTATAGACTATCTCAAAGTCATAGTCCTGGAGGAACTCGAGCCATCACCACTGTCTCAGGTTCAGGTCCTTCTGCGAGAAGATGTACATGAGACTCTGATGATCAGAAAAGACTGTAAAGTGCTCGCCCATCAGATAGTGTCTCCATGTCTTCAGAGCGAAGACCACTGCAGCTAACTCCAGGTCATGGGTAGCATAGTTCTGCTCATGCGGCCTCAACTGACGTGATCCATAGGAGATCACTACCCGCTCCTGAATCAGGACACATCAAATTCCGGTCCCTGATGCATCGCAGTAGACTACGTACCCTACTCCCTCCTCAGGCAACCTCAGGATAGGGGCACTGGTCAATCTCTGTCTCAGCTCCTGGAATCTCTGCTGACATCTGTCTGACCACACGATGGGTTTCCCCTTCTTCTTCAAAGCTGAGAGTGTTGCCAAAACTCTAGAGAAGTCTGGCATGAATCTCCGATAGTATCCATCTAGACCCATGAAACTCCGCACCTCCGTCACACTCCTGGGTGGCTCCCAAGCTAACACTGCCTCGATCTTCGCAGGATCCACTGCAACTCCCGCCTCAGAGATGACATGTTCCAAGAAGTGGACCTCACATATCCAGAACTAGAACTTTGAGAGATTACCATAAAGCTGGTGCTCTCGCAGTGTGTCTAATACAACCCATAAGTGGTAGGCGTGCTCCTCCTCAGTCGTCGAGTAGATCAAAATATCGTCGATGAAGACCACGACAAATCGATCGAGGTATGGCTGAAAGATCCCATTAATGAGGTCCATGAACCCTGCTGGAGCATTGGTTACACCGAAAGGCATAACCAAGAACTCATGGTGGCCATACCGACATCTGAAGGTCGTCTTCTGCACGTCCTCGTCTCTAACTATGAGCTGATGATAGCCTGACCTGAGGTCTATCATCGAGAACCACCGTGCTCCCTTGATCTGATCAAAGAGGTCAGCAATCCTTGGTAGGGGATATTTGTTCCTCACTGTCACCTAGTTCAGGCGACGATAATCGATACATAGTCGAAAGCTCCTGTTCGCCTTCTTGGAGAACAATATCGGGGAAGCCCAGGGTGAGACACGGGGTCGGATGAACCCCTTGCCCTGCAAGTCCTCCAACTGTACCCGTAGCTCTCAAAGCTCAGTGGGGGCCATCCGATATTCTGGTGTCGAAATCGGGGCTGTCCCGGGGTACAGGTCAATATAAAAGTCTACCTCTCTGCGAGGAGGTAACCCTGGAACGTCATCGGGGAAAACGTTCGCAAACTGATCCACCACTGCATGAAAACCAGGACTCCGCATGTCAAATGCTCCAAGGATGAGGCTAGCCAACTGATTAGTGATGGGCTGTCCTCTCCTCCACGGAAGTCCATCCTATGCTTCAAAGCCTCCCTTCTCGCCGATAAAGGTGAACCTGCTCCCATCGGTGCGTACACATCGCACTTTGCACCTAAAACAGTCAATCTGTGCATGGACCATAGATAACCAATCCATGCCCAAGATGACGTCGTAAGGCCTCGACGCTGCTACAAGAAGATCCTAGCCGAAGCTCTCACCTCCCAGAGTAAGCTCACACTGCCGGAACCAGTGCGTAATCATCGAGTTTGCTCTTGTTGGAGTCTCTAGTGGTAAGGATCGATCCAACGACTCTGTCGGAGTCTCCGAGATCTGAATAAGGGCAACGACTATGAAATAGTGACTTTCTCCTGTGTCTATAAGTACTGTAGAAAGGGTGTAATAGACACAGATAGTACCTCGAATCATCTCTGGCGCGCCGTGGTTGTAGGCCTCCGCTGCCTGGAGTTGTTCCTGTCTCTGCCCGCAAGCTCCCTGTGGTCGGGGTGGACCTATTGGTGGTGGTGGTGGTAGAGCCTCAAAGCGTCGCCCACCACCTGCTGCTCGGCTAGCTCCTCTTCCTCGTCCGCCTCCTCCCTACAGACCGCCACGGTCGACCCTCTGCCTCTGCCTCGGTGGTCCTTCAACTGTCTGCTGCTCCTTGGCACGGCAGGTCGGGCAGTCACGAGTCATGTGGCTATGCCCGCCGTACGAGTAGCACTGTCTGCCTCTCGAAAGACTCGCTCCACGTTGTGTGCCCCGCACTGCTGAGCCAGTGTCCTGAGGTCGTCTGCTTGAGGGTCTGGTCTGCCTGGACCCAAGAGTCATCCGTCGACTGCCTGCTGCAGAAGACTCTGCTACGTGCCGTCCTGCAGTAGGTCTCGGCGATGGTGTATAATCAGTAAGAAATCTCTTGATCAAAAGGGCCCGCTCCATTACTCCCGTATGAGTCGGTATGCTGAGGGAGATCAGCGATGCCCTGATCTCGTGTCTCAAACCCTGCTCAAAGGTCCGGGCCCACAAGAATGGGTCGTGTACCATGTCGGTCAAGTAGCATGAGAGATCTGTAAATCTCGCTGAGTACTGAGCGACCGTCATGTTGCCCTGACGCAGCTGAAGAAGCTCTTGAATGCGCACCGCACGGAGGGTGGCTGGGATGAACTCCGAGCGGAAGAGGCTCTAAAAGTACGTCCATAGTAGAGATTCCTCATCGTGCACCTGGAGCATCAAGCTCCACCATCATCCTGCTGCTGTGTGCAGTAGGCTCGCCGCGAGGATCACCATGAGGTCTGCTGGTGTCCTCACTAGCCTAAAAACTCGTACGACTACCTCCAGCCAGTCCTCAGCTGCCTGGGGGTCTGTCTCCCCACGGAACCTGGGCGGTCGCTGGCGCTAGAACTCCTGCAGTGCACTGAGGCGACGTGCATTGTCAGCGGCTGGTGCTGGAAGTATCAGTGGCTCAGCGGGTAGTCCTACCGCCGGTGCCACTGCTGAAAAAGGGCCCTGCACCAAGGCCTCGTCGCTCGGTGGGCTGTCGTCACGCTCGACTCTCGCAACCCTAGCTGGCTACTGTAGTGGGGCCATCCTGAAAAGGAAACAGGTGCGCCATGGTCAGAACAGTATACCTGGTGAGCTCATACAAAGTAATCACAAAGAAAACTTGAAAC
Organism: Viscum album; assembly: GCA_963277665.1. Lineage (NCBI taxonomy): Eukaryota > Viridiplantae > Streptophyta > Magnoliopsida > Santalales > Viscaceae > Viscum > Viscum album. Next base: position 784,160,646 of record OY728128.1, on the reverse strand, counting down.
ACACATGCAATCAATGTTTTCGTGCATTAAGTGTAAAATCAGAAGTCAGGGTCCTGGTGTACGGATACGTCGGCCGCCGCACCAACACTGGACTCCCTGGACTGATAACCACACTCAATACGCTAAACATTATTGATTAACATAGAAAAGACCAGAGTTTTCGGTAGAACCGAACTCCTCGGATACCAATTTGTCACAACCCGTCCTCGGGGCCCGTGCCGTGACTACCCCAAGACCGCCTTCCATAGGCCAGGGGCTGCCGACTAGCACCAAGGCGTAAATCCCGGTAAAAAGGGAAGGCATTTCCTTTGTAATGTAAACAAGCACCACAGAGTAAGCAAGCGGAAAAGTAAACACTAGGTGAAAATAGAGTACAACTATAAGTGCGGAAAAGTAAGTGGGCCAGTATACAAACCCAAACTGAAAGTAAAGTGCAACTCAAAAGAAAAAATAGTAACTGAAAAGTAAAAGGTGCTACACCGAGCTGTCCACTGGAAATCCTACCTGAAGGGTGGGTACAAATAGCTCCACTGCACCTCGAGTCCTGTCGTCCGCTCCGAGCACGTCCCGCTCAGTGGTCCACCTCCAGGTACCGTCCTGCTCTGCAAGCCTCAACCACGATCAACGGTGTCCGTCATCTGCAACCAACACAACGTAGTGTGGGCATAGCACGTGCAGGGGTGAGTATAAGCTACTCAGTAGGGACCCCGAGACCCCCGAAGGTCTCCCAAATTCCACAAAGGATAAACCAAAAAGGAAAGATACAATCACGAAGTAACAACCAACGCTGCTTAGGTATATTCCCATACATATACCTAAGTAATCAATACCAATACGCTCCAACCTCCGAGCCCAAGTTCAACCCATTCCACACAGGAAAGTATTTGTATTCCACACAGGAAAGCAAAACGTAATCCACACAGAATAGCACAACACAATCCACACAAGAAAGCAACATGATTCAGCTCACACAGGTATACTTCTTCGAAAGATGATAGAAATGATCATTGATCCATCAAATTCGTCGGACCCCCAACGGATCGATAGGTACTAACCCCCGCAAAGACCCACACAGGATCGGACCCACACAGGATCTGTAGGCGCTGGTTCACACAGGACCGCTGAGCGCTGACCCACACAGGATCGGACCCACACATGATCGGTAGCACTGATCCACACAGGATCACTGAGTGATGTAGTCGTCGTCGTCGAATCCACTGAGGATCTCTGCACAGTCATCGTCGCAGTCATAGTCGCAGTCACAGTAGTAGTCGCAGCCACCTCTAGGGTTCCCGCACACAGCAAGCTCGTTCGGGGGGGGGGGGGGGTCCGCTCCATGAGCCGAGAGTCTGATACATCAACTATCACATAGTCCATAGTTTATGTATTCAAAAGTTCTGTATCGTCCACAGGAACTCAATGTCGCAAACGGCGCGTCGATCGGACGCCCGGTCTGAGAGTTATTGGCTTTTTCGTCCCAGGGGCCCGGTTGGTTTCGTGTATGAACCAACCCGACCAAACTCAAAGTATTCCAAAACCTTGATTGCGATATACCTTAATGACCGAATCAATCCAAGGATCGCATCGCCGCTGACGGCGCATCGTTTGGAGGTCCGTAGCCCGAGTTATGGGCATTTGAACCCAAATAGTCCGATAACGGGGGTTTCGGGCCCGGACCAACCCGGCCCGAGACCCCCCGGTCGGCCCGAACCAGGTCGACCCGCCCCGGTCCTGGTCGGCCGGGCCCGGCATAGCCCGGAGAGGTGGGGCGCGGCCCGGCCCGGTGCGGCTCGGCCCGGCGGGGGCCGGCTCGGCCCGGCGCGGCGGCGCGGCGACCCGGCGACCCGCACCCTGGGTGCGCTGGCCGGTCGCTTAGCCAAAACGGATGAGCCATTTTGGCGGCCCGCGCACAAGGGGGCGCTTTCACCTCAGTCCGTTCGAAACTGCGGCCCCTTAATGGGGCTGCTTGCTGCTGCCAGCCGGGGGAATTTAATTCCCCCGGTTCTCCACGTCCCGCCGGCCCGCCATGGCCGGCCGGTTCCTGCACCATGGGACCGGCGATGGCCGGTCCCCCATCCTGCACCGATGTCCGCGGCCCAATGACGGCCGCCGGTCACCCTTCTCCGCCGCGGCCCGGAACTGGCCGCGGCCATTGTCGTCCATCGTGGTGCGACGACACCGTGCCCCTCCGCCGCGGCCCCGCACTGGCCGCGGTATTTTCCGGGTATCTCCGATGGGGCGCGACGACGTCACATTCTTTTTCTTCATATCATGGCGCGGTGCGACGGTGCCGCGCATTTTCTTGTCGCAAGGTTTCGCAATGTGCGATGGCACCCTGTCTCCTGCAACGAACCACAATGAACCAACACGAAAAAGAGGAGGGTCGGCCGTGTTCGTGCGGTTCGGCCCCCTCACGTTATTCGTTATCACTTGGTTTTAAACCACAAAGTTCAAATTCGATAACAAATGGTTTTAAACCATGATGATCATCAAGTCGGAATTCTCAAACAAATAAATATAATTGAAAACAACCCCTACCTCTGTTCCGGAACGGTGTTCGTCAACGACCCGCGGAATACGAGCGTCGCGGAGGTCGGGCGTCGCGGGGAAAGAACGTCGACGTCGCGAAGCGAGGATTCGAAGTTGTTGACGTCGATTTCGTCACGAAAAACTGTCGCGGAAGAGATGTCGCGGAAGAAGAACTTCGCGTCGCGTATACGGCGTCGCGGAAGAATCGTGTTCTTCGGCGGAGAAGTTCTTCGTTGAAGAACGGTGTTCTTCACGTTCTTCGTCGAGGTTGAAGAAGATGAAGAAAGCTTCCCAATCCTCTCAAGGTTTCAAAAGAAACTAACCAAAATAAAATAAGTCCAAGCCTTATTTTATTTACACATCCTAACCTCTTTGAATTTCAAAAGATTGAAATTAAGTAACTCATCTCAATTAATAACTCAAGTTTTCAAATTAACTAGAGTGGAGTTATTGGGGAGTTTAAGGGAAGTTGAAGAGTTAGGGCTCATGTGGGCCCAACCACACTTAATCATCTCAAGGGAGGTTATGTGGGTGTGGGTCCCACCTCTAACTCCCTTTGGGAGGAAATAACCAACAAAGTTAAAAATAAATTGTGTTCCACAATTTATTTAACTTCTTCTAATTTCCCCTAAAACTAACTCTCAACCCGCATAAAACACAACCTCGGAAAAGGTATCCTTAGGAGAATATCAGCGATGCGAGTTCATTGGTGTCCTCAGATTTCAATTCCGAGCACCGGTTAAAAAGATAGAAATTCTGGCTCGTTCGTTCACTGAACGTACCCGAGCCAAACTTCGGAAATTGATTCCGGGCACACCGGGCCTCGGAATCAGGTGCCGTCAGAAACCGCGCTCTTGTAAAATTCTAAAGAAAATTAAGAAAAAATTTCCCTTGAATTTTACGAGTCTTTACAGGAGGCACGAGGAGAAATTAGGGTACATGTTTTTCTAATAGTAAGGTTTAAATGGGTGGAGAAATGTGATGGGCATGATCTCCTTTTATAAATGAATAAAATGAAACTTCTGTAAACATCAATTAATTTTCCATGTATTAAATGACATTATAAAAGGGTAAATGGATCAAAAATTAGGAAATAATTAATTTTGGAGTGATATAGGTTTGATTAACTATCTTAAAAAACAAATGAATTCATTATTTAATCGTCTTTCAAGTCTCTTAAAATTAGATTATTACATTTCACTCTTTTGGTTATTACCTTGGTAAGTAGTGTTTACCAATGTAATTTGACTATTATTAAAAAATTAATGTACATATATAACCAAATATATATAATTCGACAATAATTTATAAGTTATATAATCTAAATAAATTTTATAATATTATAATAGTAACTAGAATATTAAATCATTTATTATATTGAAAAATTTTAGGTAATTTTTTTCACCATTAAGTATTAAATTTTTATCATATTAATTTCATATTTAATTTGTGCTAATATTTGTATATATATGGATAAAAATAATATCAAAATCATTATATTATATTTGTTAAAAAAATTATTAGATAAAAATAACCCAACATCAACTAAATAATTATTTTAAAATAACCCTCTCACTCCTATCAAAATCATAATCTTCAGTCATATAAATCGTACTTATAATTCAAAAATGAATCTGAACATAACATGTATTATGAAAATTATCATGTAAAATATTAAATATAGTTTTATAAATTTTATTTCTATAGGCGTTGAAAAATAAATTTCTAATATATGAGAATAAATTTTTTTTTATATTAAAATAGTATATAAGTATAAAAAAATAAGTCATGTTTTTTATAAATTCAACATATCTTTTTCAAAAGACTTATTTTAATATTATAAATATATATATTTATATAAATACTGTTTAAAAAGATAATTTTACAATTTATTATTATCATAATTTCATAAAATTGATAGTGCGATCAAAATCAATATTTTTTCTCTATTGACATATATTAAATTATATTTTAAAAACAAAAGTAATTCATATATAGTTTATATAAAAATTAATAATCTAAAAAGTAAGTTAGTTTTTTATAATTAAAATCCCAAAATAAAAAAATTGTTTTGTAAATGAAAATTTAATAAATTATAAAAATCTAATTTTAATGAAAATCTTCTTCGTAAAACAATATGTGTTAATAATCCTTAAATTTATGAATTTATTACTCATTTCAATATTTTTATTTACTAAGTGTTTTATTATTATTAAAATTTATTAATAATATTAAATTAATATATCATTGATAATGTTATTTCATTTGGGCCTATGAAAGATTTTATTTAACATAGTATTAACTGAGAGTAAATATAATTTATTCCAATATATCGGGGTGTTACACATAACACGTTTATTAAAATACCAAGTTAATAATAATGGTTATATACGTATAATTATTTTTTAAATTAATTATTTAAATTATTAAAATAAATCCTTCACTTTCCACTTAACAAATAAATCCTCTAATTTACCTTAATAATTTATTTCAAAAAACAACACAATTATCCTTAGAAAAAATGAACTCCAATAACACTATATGTAAACCAAATCATTTTAAAAATAATAGTGTTTTTATTTTATATATGACTCTTATAACACCTCTAACAAAGTATCCATCTAAAATTCCAATAATTAAATGATAAAAACATATTATATGAACAGAACCAAGGAATGGGTGAAGAGGATTATAAAGGATTTCCATTGAAACATATACCAAATTCTCAAGTCCATAAATATAATTATTTTATATAGACTAGTATTTGAGGTGGGAAGGAGACCCCATATCATGTAAGGAATAATGAGATGAAAAATGTATAGGAGAATGAAAAAAATATTCAATACTGGGTCATACTAATGATAATTATTTGGGGAAAATTTATACTAAATCATGTAATAAAACCATGGATAAAAAATATTTTCCAAAAATACATTTCATTATTACTAAACAATTCCATACACTCCCACTAAATAATGTAGTCACAAAACCAAAATTGATAATTTTTTCTCTAAAATTTACCATTTACTCCTATATCATCAAAAAAACTAATCCTTTGATCCACTTAACGTCATTTAAAACTAAAAAATACCATAACGTGAAATCATTGCAGCAAAATGAAATTAACCCTTAATTTCATCATATTTCTGATCTGATATAACCATAAATTCCTTAATGTAAATTAAATTTAAAAAGATCGAGTTTCATATATATATATAACATTAATGATTCTTTATTACTATAATATATTATTTTAATACAATCATTATGGATTAATAATGTATTTCATGCATTGTTTCTTCGTAATGATGTTGTGGAGAGTCCATCATGGGGGAAATACTTCTTAATTCCCTTTGTAATATACCAGTTTTTCAATATCCATTTATAAAGATACATTCAAATACACATAAGTACATGTGTTAATTATTATTATGTGTAAATTTATATTCAAATTTAGTCATAAAAAAATAATGTGTAAAATAATTTGTCTTAAAACATTTCTATAACATACCTTCATTTAATAACACTAAAAAACCAATAATTGGAAACAAAACCCTTGAGAAGAAGCTATACAGTAATTCATATCACTTAGAAGTATATGGAAAAATCAAAATTCATAGGTAACCTATTCTTCTAGTGAAAAATATAAAAAATATATTGTATCCTCTATATTAGGATGAAATTTTACCCTCATCAATAAGTTACCCTTCCCTTAGGACAAAAATATACTCTTATTCAATTAATATTTATTTTAGTAAAAAATATCCCACATTAGTTGATAAACTCATCCCCAGCTAGAAAATATTCATAAAGATAAATAACCTTACACATATGATAAAAATATACTCCTCAATGAGTAAAACCTCCCTCATGTGAAAATATAATATTTAATAGGGAATCTCACATTCAGGAATGAAAAGTAAATAAGTATAATTATTTTTTTATAATCCTAATGAAGTTATAAAAATCATTGGTCCTTGATTGACCACTATGGTAATTTATTAAATTTTATAAAAATAAATTAAATGATCATGTATGAATTTTAAAAAAATAAATTTAAACTCTAATCATGTAATGATGAATTTCAATCTACATTGGCTATGCATCATATTAAATCACTTCATAAAAATTATATATTAAATCCAATGATATAAAATGACATAAAAAAGTATATAATTTCAATAAGATAATTTGACTTCATATACACTCATGAAATATTACCCATTTTGATAGTTTATTATATTGTACTTTATATCATATATTATATCAATATCTAATTCATATGTGAAAAGTATTTTTTATGATATATTAACCTTACATACATTCTCTATTATTTTTATATCTTGTATTTATAGCATTTATAATATCAAAATATTCCCTCCCTAGTACCCTATGAAAATACATTCATTTAATATATAGAGGAATGTTCATATTTAAATAATTTTATATGTGATCCTCATATGGTAATTTTTTCTTATATGGAAATTATTATTTAAATTTTCTATTTCCATTGACAACCATATTATAAATCATAGTACATGTCATAAGAAAAAATTTACAATTAATGATTTACCATTATTTTTATAGTTATTTTAAAACAATTTACTTAATGTTTAGTCAATAAAATCTATATTTTGTAAATTATTTATAAAATGTGAAATAAAAACATATAGAATGAAACATTAACTCACAAAAAAGTTATTAACACTTCCTATAACTTTTATTTATCTAATCCTCTATAATAAAATTTATAATTTAATTATAAATTTTGTAATAAATTAATAATGATAAAATATTCCAAAAAATTATAAATTATGGTTAAATAGTCCATGAACTACACAACTAGTTAACATTCCATTTTCATGTATTTAATTAAAATTTAATCAGTTCTCAATGACTCTTAATTAAAATAAAAAAATAGAATAATAAGAAATAATTAATATATCACCCCCAATAATTAATAAGTTATTTATATTTTAGTAAGAAATTATTTTAAAGGCCATGAAAAATTTCAAACCACATGTATAATATAAGTCCATTAATCTCACTATCAATCTATGATTCATTTTCCTATTGTATCAATTATATATTCACTAGAATATTACTCAAAACATTGAACATGATACAATCCTGTTGAGTAATATCAAGAATGGATATTAATAATTATTTAGAATATATAAAATCAGATATTGTTACCAAAATTAAAATTTGAAAATTAATCTTTATTCAACGATATGAATATGACACATATTGAAACATTAAAATCACTATGAGATAATTCACCTTTATTTGGTAGTCATTCAAATTAATTATGTAATAAAAATACATAAAATAGTTTTCATGGGAATGTTATTATTTCATCTTATAGGTTAATATTATAGAACCACAATTAGATAGAACCTATAAATTAATTTCAATCAATTGAGAAAAACCTCCAGGAATTGTCCTTAGATTATATGGGAAGAAGAATGTAATAATGGTTAAAAATATTTTGGAATCTTTAGAGAAAACATTACACTATTGAGAATTATAGTTAAAATTGAATATTATGTTCATGGATGAAATTGTCTAAAGTTGATAATTATATATTATGTTGTTAGTGTTTTTTATTATTCTGGATAGATTAAATTTTTATGATGATATTTGGCTTAGGGAATTATTTGGGGATGTTTGGTAGTATATTTCCATATCTTGATAGTTATTTTTTAATGGATTACCATAAAATATAAAATAATAATAATTTATACCATTATATAGTAGTAAAATTTAATTTATATTGATCCAATGTGAATTGTTAAATTAATATTACTATAGAGTAGAAGGAATTCTTATGGAATTTTGGTGATAGATTCCAGGAATCATGGATTGAGGTTCTCTATTCCCAGCATAAAAGTAAAAGATTCTCCCTCATAAATGGGTTTATTCAATAGATAATGACCTGGGAAATAACTTGTTTAATTATATGTTTCCATCCTTATGGTTATAAAAGAACGCATGGCTCTTTTATTATCCCTCACATGTGTTCGGTATGGTGGAATCCTCTTAATCCAACGATGAAACAAAATATTCTTAGATCTTATTACTGGTGAATGATACATATTAGAGTAGTGATTCATAAAATATGGGGATATATGTTCTTATAATTTTTTTTCATATTATTATTAAAGGAATCCTCTCTTATATGAGGATAAATCCATACATATCAGCATTGTAAGAGCCAGGTTCTTACATTGAGGTATGCATTTCTTCTTTTCTTTTCCTTCATGTTGTTTTTGAGAAAACAATCGAAAACAGAAAAATTACTAGAATCCTACGTTACATACCATGTAATACTATGAAAATTCCATGTATTATGGACCTGTATGAAGGGAATACATAGTGTGTGGGAATGTTGTCCAGAAAAATTGCAAAAACTGACCACACGCTATGTAAATCCTAGTACATTCCATTTAGTCATTTCGACAGGTCCTAGAGAGTAAAACAGTGGAAAAAAGTTATAAAATGTGTACTAAAATTATATAAATTCCATGTATATGGTATTACACGCTATTTATATGTGTTTTCTCACATAAAATGGACAGAAGCCCCTCTTTTCAGCAGAACTGACACATGGATCGCTGGATTGAAGAATAAACACCACCATTACTACATCCTTCAACCAAATCTTTATTCAGACTCTGATTCGATAACCATAGGTTTCCATTGAACCGTATCAGCATTATCTAGATAAATACTAAGACATTATTCCTAATTATTAGTATAGAGGATTTTATTTATGGTTTAGTTTTTATTCATGATTCTTAGATATATGTCATTCTAGATCAAATAGGAGATTCAGTTTAGATAAGGAGAGTCCTACTAGGATGAGGTAGGTGTTCTTGTTCTTATTTATTGATGTAAATTTGTTTATACATGATGTTATTCCACATTCCCATGTTTAAGGAGTCTTTTTTTTTGAGATTTTACCATGTTGATTCTTAAGGATGTTTATGTGATTAAATATATGAACTAAATCTTGTTTGATAATGCTTATTCTGATTAAGGGACACCAAGTGGGTACATTTCCCTTGGATGACTATTGTTGGGCCGTTTGGCATAGGATTCATGTGGGTATGCCTCTATTGTGTCCTTTTATGGGGTTTTTGGAATGAATTGTTAAATTAAATGTTAACTAAGTGAGGTACTTATTTGTTAACCATGTAATGGTGTATATTTAATGTGGTGACTTATGATTAATTGATTATATGTTAGTCTTGGAGATGTTGTTTCACTATTCCTAAGGGATGCCTATGGGAAAAGATTTATAATGCCTATGGGAAACGTCTTGTGTGGCTGTGGGAAATTACATGAGGGTGACACTTTGTCCTGCCTAAGGGTAAGTATTTGTTATGTCTGCGGACTGCATGAGAGAAATGTTTCATGCTATGTATTGACTGTGGTAGTTAAATATTATTCACCATCCATGTCATAACATAAGCATGAATTCGATTATCTATTTTAATTTTTAGATATCATGTTTAGGTATCTTATGTGCTTACTTCTTTCAGGGGAATGATGGATGATGTCGGATCTGAAGAACATAAAATTAAATTAAATTTAATTGTTTAAAGAATAATAACTATATAATCAAAGTCATGACTGGTAGAAATGTTTAATTTTGAGTACTTCCTAGTTTATTTAATTCTTTATTAAAAAAGACTATTTCTTATAATCCCTCAAAGATAGTCATAGATCTTATGGTAGTTTCCTATTGGGATTTAATTTTTACACAATGTTTGGGTTATGTTTTGGGCCCAAACATTCTATATTGATGCATCTGTCAATAGGGGTAAGACTCCTTATATAGGTACATTATTTCTACTTTGGAGCAGGAGAGCATGGGATAAATCCAAGGCTTGCGATGCTGCTGGGTTTCATTTTGCATTATTTTACATTGGTATTGTATCTTTTTACTTGATTAAAGTGCATATTTTTTGGCTGATTTCATAGAACATATGACTTGATACATCGTTTTGATATTATATAATATTTGGTTATATTTATCAATCAGTATTCCATTTCTTACTTCAATTTTCTGCTATTTAGTACTCTCGCTATTGTATTTATATGTATTCCATTGTGTTACAATCTACCAATGAGGGAATAGTTTCCACACTATCACACCCTAGGACCTCGCTACTAATCAGTAACCTATAGGATTTGTGGAAATGAGCTTGAGAAAATGTGTCAAACATGGTATGGGGTACAAGTTGAGTGAAATCTGTATTCTAGATGTCACCATGTGGTATTACAGGGTTCTTTTCTGCTTTGTCTTACAATTTTATGATGACATAAAGGATAAGGAATTTGGTAATTAGTTGTTCCTGAGAGGAGCTACCCCGTGAATAGGGAAAATCCATATTTCCTCTATTTAAATTATGCATTTGGATTTTGAGCTATTACAGTTTATTTTATTTCACCATTCGGTGACACACTTGATTTTTTCTATTACTATTATTGAAATTGTAGGCTCTATTTCAGTTTCAACCTGATGAGATAAGGGTGTGCCATCTTATGCATAATATAGGCACTTGTTAAGATCACATTCCACACATGGTGCCATGCCATCTATGATGAATTATATATTTCATGATTTTGTTATAGATGATATGCTAGAGATGCATATTTTTGTGATAATACCTTGATAGAGATGAATGTTGTGGTTATAGGTGTATTGGTAAATGCTATGGTTGGATTGAATAGATTCCAAACATTGCTTTTTAAGGTATATGTGCCCTCTTGGAATAAAATTTGTGGATCATGGTTTAGATTTTTATAATTAATTGTGCTATTATATGTTATGATAGAGTGATAAACATTGATTCATGGGGAGTATAGGCCCTCATGGATCAGAATTTAGCATCCCAATGGTTCTTTTTTCTATTGAATATGGGGTTTCTAGGCAATCTATAGGTGCTATCTAGAAAAAACCAGTATACACAGTGTTTAGTTTTTCTTAACACCTAGTGCATTCTTCCTGTTTGGGGACGAAGGTGTTCCATGTTTTAAGATCTACACACCATGTATCACATGTACATTCCGCATAGTAACAGACTGTGTAACGAACCGTGTGAGAGAATGCAAGTATTGTTGAGTTTTGACCAGAACATGCTATGTACTCTTGGTACACATTGTGTTGGGTACTATGGCATAACCCATGTAGACCTGTCCAGGTAGAAGTACATGGCTGGGAGGACGGGTATGTGTAGATGTCGTGTGCGGATGGAATGCGCCATGTACCTGGAGTTGATACACACCTATGCTCACGGTAGCACATCAACATGTTCCAACATAAGGGTACATGCCATGTATTATTTTTTGCGTGCCATGTAGTACCGTTTTCCTAAATTTGAAGGTTATATCATGTTTTTTTGGATCATTTTGAATGGATAACCCTGACAATAAATTTGAACTAAGCGATGTTCTTGACCATGTAGAGTCATGCTGCTGCAACGACCATGAAATATATTCCAAGAGAGCGGCGATGATCATACTCCAATGATGGTAGGCTATATGGTACCAATGCATCCCCCCATTGTGCCAGCTGTGGAACATGATATTATATCAAACACAGGTGTAGAATGATATTTCCATGAAGGCATTATGAGGTTTGCAGACCATTAGGGTGCACCACTTCCTGCCACAGCTATGACAGAGATGAAACATATATTCCAGCAGCAGCACCAACTTAATTTTTAAAGGAATGGTGATCCATTGGCTATAGAATCATGGTTTTAATCAATACTGACTATATTCAAACATATACAGATGCCTTCTAAAAGGCAGGTCAGGATCACGAATTATAGGCATTTTGATTCCACCAAGAGGTGGTGGGATGTTACCACTCTGATAGAGTGTCACTGGGACATGTCATGGGAGTATTTTTAGGTTGTCTTATATGACTATTTATATCCTATGATGCTGAGGTCCAATCGATCCTGTTAGTTCATACATCTAGAGAGGGGTTCTATGTCGGTGGTGGACTACTCAGGCCATTTTTTGAACATCAGCAATGCTCACCTATTCTGATGGGTTAATATTTATCACAAATTCGGTGTTTTCAGGATGGTATTCCGTATGAAATCTGAGCACATGTGAATATTTTCAATTTTCCTTTTGTATATGCTATTGGGAATAAGACACTAACCATCCGAGCGTAATATGTTGGAAGCTACTGGTGCGAGCCAGGGTGGTTTAAAACATATTTCTGTTACTATCTCAACTGAAAATAGAAATAATCAGGTGGAGTTATCTCTCGGCGATAGTAGTAGCTAGAACATTTCATATATAGGCGAGGTGATGTGCTATCAGTGCAGAAGTGTTGGGCATAAGGGACCTCAGTTCCCAAGGGACCCAGTTGAGTGCCGACCTGGCGGTAATATGGCCCGTATACAACATTACTGGAGGACATTTTTACTAGTTTCTTGTGATAATAAGTATTTATAGACTCTATGTGAAGGATAAAGCATAGAAACTTATAACCAGTTTGAAAACTAGAATACATCAGGGCGTTCATGGTAAGGTGGTGGTTGTGGCTGTGGTAATCTGATCCCATGATCCCAGAGACTGTACAATGGGTTAGCTCAAGGTATTTGAGTGTTGTCCCAAGGATGTGGTATAGGCCATACATATGCAGTCCAATAGACCAAACATGAGAAAGATCCCAGACCTTCCACTATCAGATGAAATATTCTAGTCACCTCAATGTTCTCTTATGCATTTATCGATTCTGGTTCTACATATTGTTTTATATATGTGTCCATTGTAGATATCACTGGGATTTGTTTTTATACTTTTACTAATGTTATGAACCTAGACACTCTATTAGTAATAAGAACATCTGGTGTACGTCATTGTAAGTAGTTCTCCCTTGATGATAGTGGTTTTCACTTTCTATGGTACTTCTATGTCTTAAAGATGACATGCTCCAATTTCATTCTTCGAATGGACTGGTTGCTTCCATTCCAATCCACTTTCGATTTTTATCACTACATGGTGAGTTTCATGTTACCAAAGAGAGGAGAGTTTCTCTATAAAGCTGAATATGAATTTTTAAAGAGCCGAGATAGACACATGAACCATAGGTTTGGTGGGATAGAACCCAAATTTCATGTTTATTTTTGGATGATAATGGAACATGTCTGGAAGAATTCCCTCTAGTGGTTGATCATTTCAGGACTGTTTTCCCAGATGATTTTGCAGCCTTAGATTCAGTTATAGAGGTGGAGTTCACTATCGATCTAGTTCCATGAGCTAGACAGATATCCATTCCTTCATACAAGATGTCTACAATGGATCTATAAGAGATCAAGAGGTAGTTAGAAGATCATGAAGCTAAATCTTTTAACCGACCGAGTACTTCTCCTTGGGGTTCACTAGTCCTTTTTGCGAAATGGATGATGGTATCCTTAGGTTATGCATGGACTATCCAAAAATGAACTAGTTTAAGGTTATGAACTGATATCCCTTTTCACGGATAGATGACTTATTTGATCAACATAGATGATATTGAGTGTTCTCATAGATAAACCTATGTTGAGGATATCACTAGGTATGTGATCGAAAAATAGCCATCCCTCGTAAAAACGTTTTTAGTAGGTATGATATCTATGAGTACATGGTTTTTCCTTTTGGTCTAATAAATGTACCAGTTGTTTTTATGGTTTTTATTAACTGAGTGTTTCACCCTTACCTAGATTATTTTGTGGTGGTTTTCATGGATATTATCTTCATGTATTCTCACAATCAACGTGACAATGAAAAAACATTAAGATCATTTAGAATACACTAAGAGAGAAACAGTTAGATTCTAACCTTAGAAAATGCCACATATGTATGGATTAGATACACTTCCTAGGTCATGTCATCTCAGAGAATGATGTATCAGTGGACCTAGAGAAGGTGAGAGAAGTAGTGACCTAGGAGCAACCTTATAATGTTTTTGAGGTACAAAGATTCTTTGGGCTATCTGGATACTACAAGAATTCTAAACATGACTTCTCATGTATTGCATTCCCAATGAATTTCCTGACCAAGAAATGTGTGAAGATTGAATGCAAAAGTTCTTGTGATGAAACCTTTCAGTAGTTTATGGGACGTTTGAATTCAATGATGATACTGATATTTCCAGATTCGGGAAAGAGTTACATTGTGTATTGTGATGCATTGGGTATTGGGATGTGAGCAGTGCTTATGTAGGGCTACCATGTTGTTGCGTACGTATCTCAATAGTTGAGAACACATGGGAGGAATTACCCAATGTATGATCTCGAGTTAGTTACAGTTGTACATGCTTTGGGTTGTTGGATAGATTATTTTTTGAGAGAGCATTTTTTGGTGTACACGGATCACAAAAGACTCAAATACATCTTTATTCAACATGATTTGAATCTATAACAACTAATCTAGGTGGAAGAACATCAACATTTTGATTTTGAGCTTTCCCATAAGCCTAGAGAAGCCAACGCAGGGGCTGACACACTGAGTATGATGACTCAAATACAGGAAATGTAGGATGCTAGTGGTGAATGTTAGCTTATGGAGTTGTTCTGTAAGATAAATTTAGAGGTTCACAATATTCAGTGAAAATACTATCCTTCATCATAGTCTATTACCTATACCCAACAAGACAGAGTAATGATGAGGAACCTATTAGATTACAATGTCCTGGTTCTAGGGGAGAGTGTGACAGGTGAGGACCCTCCTCTTCAAAGGGTGATATGCGATGTAAATATTCTGCATATCCACAAATTTTTGTGGGTTCCAGGGGTAATACATGAGGATATGATGGGGGAGTTTCATGATTCGCCTTAGGAATTTGATATCAGATTCATCAAGGTGTATCGTGACTTATGTCTTCAGTACTGGTGGCTGGAAATGAAGCGAGATGTAGCTAGTTTTGTTATGAGGTGTTCGACCTGTCAGTTGGTGAAGGCAGAACATCAGTGGCCAGCAGGGATTTTACACTAGTTACCTAATCTAATGTGTAAATAGTATTATGTCACGATTTATTTATTGATGGGGTTTTCGAGGACTCTTGGTACACATGTGCTTCTATAGACAACATACCACCCTCAGACCAATGCCTAGACAAAGCATACGATACAGGTTCTAGAGGGAAGGTTTTATGCATGTTCCATAGACTTTGGGGGATCGTGGGAGAAGAATATACCACTGGATGAGTTTTCCAATAATAATATATTTTATTCTAATATTCATATGGTTTTATATGTGGCCTTGTACGGGAGGCAATGCCGATCACCCATGTGTTGGCTGGAGGCAGGAGATGCAGCTATGATGGGACCTCACCTTGTCCAAGATACCATAGAGTAGGTTTAGTTGATTTGGAAGAAAATGTTTAATATTTAGCCTTTTCATAAATCATACACTGATATATGTAGATGAACAATAGAGTTTGAGGTTAGGTATTGAGTTTTACTACTTTTCGCACTGAGGTTGGGACACAAGTGGACAATGAAACCTGATAAACATTCACTGAGATATGTTAAACCATTTGAGATTCTAGAGAGATTCAGTCAATTGTCTATCACCTATAGTTATACGTGAGGTACCAAGCCATGCATAATTTCATTCATGTATCTCTAATATGCTGCTA
This sequence comes from Viscum album, assembly GCA_963277665.1. NCBI lineage: Eukaryota > Viridiplantae > Streptophyta > Magnoliopsida > Santalales > Viscaceae > Viscum > Viscum album. Next base: position 784,144,463 of record OY728128.1, on the reverse strand, counting down.
TCACTCAGAACCATCTCATGTTTTTATGCCCGATGACGCTGAGAAATTTTTTGATGAATCCATTGAGTAGCATACGATCCATATAGTTGAATGGAGCATGAAGGTTCTTTGAGGCTGATCAGTTCCTCTTGTATGAGTTCTTTGGAAGCATAGTTGAGTGCTGACCATGACATGGGAGAGAGAGGCCAATGTATGTTCTCAATGGAAGGAGTTATTCTATGATATTCCTTCAGCACCCTTGGAAGGGAAATTTGGGGAAAAATTTAATTAAAGGGATGAGGGGATTTTGTAAGAACATGGTTCTTACATTGAGGTACGAGTTTGTTATTTTCATTTCATTGAAGTTTTTTTGAGAATAAAATGGAAAACTGGAAATATACGAGAATAAGATTTTATACGCTGGGTAATCCAATGAACATGTCGTGTAGTGTGGCCGTTTATGAATGGAATATATGGAATGTGGTAATGTAAGCTAGAAAAATGTGGAAAACAAACTACACACCGTGTAGTCATGTCTACAGTTCCCGGATAGTATGTTAGTGGAAAAAGGATGCCGAATTAATATGAAAATGATATATACACTAAGTATATGGCATTATACACTATATTTATGTGTTTCTCACTTAAAGTGGGAAGAATCCATCATTTCTGTAGAAGGATAAAAGGGCTCACTAGGTTGAAGATTAAGAACATACATAACATCATCCTTATCCCATGTCTTCGTCTGGACTCAAATTTGATCAACATTAGTTGGGTTTGAACCATATATGTAATATCTTGATTACTCTTGATCCTTTTTTCCATTTTCATGTTCTATATGAAGATACTTATAGTTGTGTTTTATTCATGTTTCTGAGATTTACATCGTTATACCCTGAATTGGAACTCGAGGATGGATGACGAGAGTTGTACTAGGATGAGATAGGTTGTATCATGCATATTTATTGATGTCTTGTTGTTTATACATACCATTGTTCCATTCTCACATGTTTAGGGTGTCGTTTTGTTTAGACATTGTCCATATTGATACATTATGAATTCTAAGTGATTAACTAAATGAACGGAATCATGTTTGAGAATACTTATTTTGATTATGGGACACCCCATTGGTGCATTTACCTTGGTTGACTATTATTTCATAGTTTGCCTTAGGATACCTATGGGTATGCCTATATTGTTTACTTTTAGGGATTTCATAGAATGAATTAGTTAATTAAATTTTACCCAGTGAGATATTTCTTTGTTAACCATGTAATGGTGTATATTTCATGTGTTGTCTTATGATCAATTTATTATATATTTGGCTTAGCCCTATTGTTTCACTATTCACGAGGAATACCTATGGGTGAAGATTTATCATGCCTATGTGAAAAGTCTTGTGTGCCTATGTGAAATTACATGATGGTTGCACTTTTTCTTGTCTGAGGGTAAGGATATTCTACATATATAGAATAATAAAGGGAAAGCATTAAAATTGAGTATTAACTATGGTAATTACTTATGGTTCATCTTCCAAGTTAATGAAAAATCTTGGATTCGATCATCTTTTTACTTATTAGATATCATGTCAAGGTATCTGTTGTGATTACTTCTTTCAGGGGATCGATGGATGAGGCGAGGTATCAAGAATGCATAATTTAATTAAATTGAATTGTTAAATGAACATGAACTATATAAATAGAAGCATGACTTGTAAGAATGATTAATTTTTTTTACATCATAGTTTATTTCATTCCTTGTTTCACACTGTTGTTTTATATACTCCATGACAGATAGGCACAAATATTTACGTGGTTGCCTACTGGTATTAATTTCTCAAACCATTTTTTTGTCATATTTTGGGCCAAAATTGACTATATTGATTTATTTGATGATAGGGAAAGGATCTTTATTCTGGTACTTGATTTTCACTTAGGAGTAGGAGAGAATGGGAAAACGTGATGTCATGAGATTATATTGAGTTTGATTTTGTATTGTAGTACCATGGTATTGTATTTTGTACTTGATTTCATTACATGTTTTTTTCAATTCTATCTTAGAACACATGAATTTTTACATCATTATGATATTAGATAACATTTGGTTATCTATATTATTTAGTCTTCCATTTCTTAATTTAATTGCCTACTATTTATTTCTTCCACTATTGTATTTCTATTTATCCTGCTATGTTACACTCTGAAAATGATGGTATAGACTCCCCACTATCACACCCTAGGCCCTCGCTGCTTGTCAATTTCCTCTTGATTTTGTGGAAATTCGCTTGAGGTAATGTGCCCAACCGGGTATGGGGAAATATTTGAGTGACATCTGAATCTGGGACATTATATGCATCACTTTCATAATCCATTGTTACATAAAACTATCCATTTTGGAATCTATCCCAACCATGGTAGACTACTCTATATAAAGGAATATACCCACTCACTTGTCAATCACCTATAATTTAATTGAATGTTGTAGTCTTATTGATAAACATTGGTGGGTTATATATATGTGGAATGAAGGAAAACTTATAGTTGAAATGCTTCTCTTGTATGGTAGAGAGTAGGATAACCAAATCATTTCATCAAGAGAAGGGAATCTTCCCATATATTGCATGTCTGTATTGAGTGAAATTCTCTAGGACCTCATGACATAATAGCAAAATAATTTATTGCATTTAAATTTTCACACCATATAATTTCAACAATTGTTTTTATTTAGATTGAATCCCTTTTTATGTGTCGCTGATATCTTTTTCCTAGTTAGATCACAAAAAATGGGAGATAGACTTTCATATGTTCTGTCACCTGGTGGTTTTCATACCCAAAAATATATGATAAATGGAAATCCCAAAATCGATTTTTCATATGTCATTAAGTTTATCACAATATCATTAATTAAATTTAGTAGTGTAGAAATTATTTATTGGGAGGATATAAAGGATATAATTATGAATAATGGTATTAAGAACCCAATGATTCAACCAACTATTATGGATTACATTTCAAAAATCATGTTTTCTAGTTTATAATAAAAAAATGAAGTAGGGTTTGTCATGGGATTAGACATTTCACTTATACATTCATAATACAATGGTCAAGAGCTCTATATGTAATGAGTGATGATGATTCTTATATAATATTAAATATAAACTATTATAATTTGAGGGTTATTGATCCAAACATTCCATGATATTCAGATGTTATGGACTAAGGATTACATCCCCATGGATGTTTTTATTTCACACATTCCATTGTAAATATGTTCTTTTTATAAAAAACATGTTTTTATGGTAATTTGATCATGAAATTTTAAAAATATCCAAATTAGTTTTTAAGTAATTAAATTATGGAATACTTTTATTTCCAAAAAAATAGAGGCACTTTGAATTAGAAGCTATAATATTTTTTTGAGTCTTAAATTAGATAATATAGAATATGAACATTAGGAAGATACTATGAAACTCGGAATAGATGCTGAAAAACTACAAAATTTGATAGTCAAGAAATAATTTTTTTTTGAAAATGGAATTCATTTAATATCTATATCATTATAGAGTTTGTTGTGGATGAAGAGTAACAACAATTGCAATTTTATATTATTATTTTATATATATATTATTTATAATAAAAAATTGAGAATTATATTATCATATATCTCATCATTTTTCAAGTTATAGGATAAGGAGAAAGGGTGAGTGATCTCCATAATATCAATGGCCTTTTTAAAACATTTAAGAACATATAATGTGTGTTCTTATCCTTGGGAATCAAACACAACATTGTCATATGATCCATGGAGTAAGCATTAATATTGAACCAAGTAAAAACCATATTTTGTTTCATTTAGTTTTGAATTATAATATATCTGAGATCAACTAATGAGGACATTTATATTATTTTAATCATTCTAATATGGGAAACGATTTAGAAAAAATAGAGAATAATATTACTCTAAAATTAACTACCACTCATAATGCACATTATAGACACTAGTTATCTATAAGTTTTATTGAAACTAAAACCTTTACTATATAAATATTACATCATAAAAGAAGAAAATTTATAACACATAAATTTCAAATTTAATGGAACCATAGTGGTTATAATCCATTCAATAAAAGATATATTAGATATTGGTACATAAAACATCTACACCAACTGCCATATACTTCATCACAAAAAGAACCCATCATATATGTATAATACATAAATAAATTATTTATATCATGTGTAAATCGATACATAAAAATGGGTTAGATCTCATCTAATACAAGGGATAAGAATAGATATATTAAAAATTGTATGGGACGAAAAAGATGTTAAGGTTATGAGAAAATAAGATTAACATTTAGAATTCATTTTTAAAATTTTTTTGATCACAATCCTGATTCATGGAATTAATATTGGTTGTTCAAAAGAAAACAATCATAGTAGAATAAAAGATAACGATCCATGAGAGTATTCTATTAGTATACTACCATATAATAATAAAGTGTATAATCATAATCATAAAAATATGATGTAAAGCATACCCAAGAAGACATTTATCACATGTTAGAATTTGGATAACCACTAGTGTACATTCTTTGTGCATGGGATAAGCTCTAAAGTACTTGTTTTAGGAATTGGATAACATCTCATGTACCATTTTTGGAATTTGGATACCCACACATATACTAAATGTTTGGATTTATATGATATCATGTGTAACTTTTATGTCCATTGAACATAATTATTTACATAATGCCTTAGATTTCTATAATATAACAACATGTTAGACAATCATAACCCATTAATATGATTCAAAAAGATCATGAAAACATTTATCATTCTCATAACATTACCCATGGAAAAAAATGAGTTTGAAAACTATTTTATCATCAAAAACATAAACCATTAATAGAAATAGTAAGTATGATTTTATATAATAATTACAATAGTGAATCATGAGTATCATAAATATATATTTTCATATGCTATAAAGTTCTTTATATGATCATTAAAATATTTCTATAGTAAGATATCCTATTCATTTTTAGGTAACATATTTAAAATCTAAAAGAATTTAAAATATTAAGGGAAAATTTTCTCTAACATTTATTTTGGAAATGTATAAAAAAATATTCTATGTATTTTCTAGTGTTAAAATTATGATATTCCATTCATGTTGTAATTGTTAAAGCAGTGATTATTGACTCACATAAGAAAAAGGGACTAGTTTATAAAATGTCAATATTATTATTTTTGAACCATTTGGTAATGGGTTATTTAAAATATCATACGATAATAGTAAAAATATTTTTCAAAACATTTAAATGAAAATATGTTCATGGAAGAAAATGTATTTCCCATCGAAGAGAAAAAATAAATTCGGTTTCCCTTATTTGTTTCAAATACTGAATTATAGTATATATAAAAAGTAATATAAAACATTAAATAACTAGATATAAAAAATATATAATGAAATAAAAAATATTTGGGAGCTATATATCATATAATTTCATCACTGTACATTTAATCCCAAAACACCACTGCTAATATTGAGATTGTAATATTGAACCCACACCTTATATTTGAATTAATCTGTATGAATTCTATACTCCTGTATAAATTTTTTTTTATAGAATAATATTTAAAAATTATATATGTTCTCATAATATCATATATTATTCAATTATTACATTTAATAACCTATTTATTAATTATTCTTCATTGGAATCATTATCTCATTGTGTTAATTATATTGTTTTCAATGATTGTTTTAGTATGTTAGATTTTATCCATGAAATTTGATGACTGTTAAATGATATATAAAATGTTTATAATGATATAAATGATATATATATTCATTAATAAAAAATTAGAATCATTTATTATGGTTAATTATATAAAAATTAATTTCATTATTCATAGAGAAGGTAGTCGATATGTATGAATGATTGCCTTTTCATTTTCCAAATAAACAATATAAACAAAGGAAAACGATATTTTTTAATTATATAAAAATTATTAAATAAAAAATATCATATATATTTATAAAATAAATTTTTAGAAAAATCTATTTATGCTGGTTATGGAAAATTAATCATATTATTATGGGGAGGGAGTATTAAAATCTTACGCACAAGCAATACATTCATATCCCATTTGTTGGAAAAGAGGTTGAAAATGGTTGATGAATCATAAAAATAACATAATGTTATATTTATTAAACTAGATTAATCATTTTATACTAGATATATTTTGTCACGAACCGAATCGATATCCACAAAAAATGGCACCATACCCAGCCCGTGACATGGCCCGAAGGGCGTTCTCGATCCCCACGGGATGGCACAAGTGCCCAGGTATCATAAAATGAAAATTGGGAACGATTTACCTGAGTTTATAAACATAAAACAACAAAATAATCCAATGAAACAAATCTGGATTTTTCAAACCAAACAATCTTTTACAAAAATTCAGAACTGAATTACATATCTTAAAACAACTAAAAAGGTCTATACTAAAGGTACACAACCAAATAAGGATAGCCAAAGAACCCTCATGGCAAGGGGCACCTCCCTCAAGCCACCTCCACAAGACTTCACCACCAATGACCTGCTAGAAACCTGAACCACTGCCACAAAAAACGGTACCCAACCTGCAACAACAAAAATAACCAATTCTAATTACACCCAACGGTGTATGTAGGGTGTGATCCAATGCCTAGTAGGATACCCCCAATAAGATATTCCATGTGATAAACATTTAAATTCTAAAATCATGAATGTTTTCAAAAACATGAAAAGCTAGTTACAATTTCTAAAAGATGCAACTTTGAATAAAAACAGTTTTCAAGTGGGATATCATTATGAATCAACACTTTGAAAAATAATGTCAACACTAGTGAATGTTCAAGCCAACTATACCGTATGCCGACGGTAAGTACAAAGTAAATAATGAGCACAAGAAATAGGAAATAACCCCTAGGCACTAACTAGCTGTGGGTCACAGGTACCTCGTATATCGGTGAGAGTAACCATCACAAATATCCATTCTCGTGCATGACCCACTAGTAGGGAACATACCCATAACCTAGTGGTCCCCAATCATCATCATCATAGTTTAGTTAGAGTTGTAAACGTCAATCTTGCTAACTGAAACTGAGGCCAAACCCCACGGATTCACTAGTATACTAGTACATGTCCACCCACCTAGATACCCAGGTTTCCCCCTTGTGCTAAAAAAAGGTCAACAAGTCAAGAAATATACATTGAACCTGAAAAGATCATTTCCACATCACAAATTCACCAAACATCCCATATGTATACCACACAAGTCACAAAAATCCATTTTTCATTCAAAATGGTTTTGAAATCTGAATCACACCAAAATAGCCCACAACACATTTCACATTTCTTCAACACTTCCACAAAACCATTAAACAATTTTATAAAACAATTATAAGATATTTAAACTCATATAACAGCCCACACACATGGAATATAACACTTCTTTCATAATCAAAAATTCAAGTTTTCACATCACACTCACACAAAACACTCTACATCACTTTCACATCACTTTCACTCCCCAATATATCCTTCCAAAAATTTAATAAAATATTTACAAGATGATACATATCACATAACAGACTTTTCACAAATGAAATGGACCTTTTAAAAATATACTCCTACCCAAACAGTTTGCTGATATAGTTTCACCTATTACACAACCCAATAAACCATTCAAAACTCATATAAAACAATCATAAACTGTATACCCAAACTTTGCACATAAAATCCAGTTAAAAAACCTCTTTTTAAGCCAAAAGCACACCAATACCCTACCAAAACAGAATTGGAAGCCCAATCAACATGTAATAATCCACTTTCAAATGTTATATAATCACCTTGAATAATATCACAAAAGATACCCATGAGAACACACAAATCAATAAAACACATTCAAGGAGTATACCAAGGTTATACAAATAAAACCATTCAAATACACCCCATTTTTAGGCCCACATGGAACTATATCATTACCCAACCATAATTGGAAGCCCCTTTCAAAAACTAATAAATCACTTCCACATTTTACAAAACTACCACAAGAGATAACACATGAAATACATTTGAAAATTTCACACTTCAAGAAAAAATGTAACTTTAAAAACAAATGATTTAATATTTCTAACAAAATTGTTTTCTCATAATGCACAGCAAATAATGAAAATGTAAAATTATTTAATCTAGCAAACTAACTCATCATTAAATGGTTACCCATAGAATCACCAACCGAATGTGTCAAAACCCTCAAATATTGTGGTGAAACGTCAACCGCACAACCGCCGCACCTCAAGGAAGTTAAAATAAACCTAAAACCTCAATATTTCACCCCAAATACAGTAATTTAGAACCTAGGAATTAACCCTAACTTCTGGAATTTTTATAATTCAAGAATTAGGGAAGAAACCCTAAGTAATTTGAATGAGGAAAGAAATAGACTCACCTACTTGAAGTATCCTGAATTAATCACTCCAAAAACAATAGTTTCTGAAATTAAAAACTGACAAAATTCAGGGAGTAATATAAAAATATTTAGGAGGAAATTTAAGAACTAGAATGGAGGGAAAAGAGTAAGAATTGAGAGAGTTAAGAAGGGATGAAGTTACCTCTTCAATTCTAGCCGATTTGAGACACCCTATGAAGATCAGCCCTAATTCGAAATTTCAAAGAGCTCCATGGATGGGGGAAAGGCAATGGGAGCGTGCCTGGGTTTATTAGGGTCGAGAGGGTGGTGTAATCACCGAAAAATGCAAATAGTAAAGGAGATATAAAAAAATATAAAAATTATTTTTAATGCAGGAAATGGGCCTTCGGGCATGCCCAATATCTTAAATAAAAAGAAATATCCACCATGATTATTGATTTATAAAGGCTCCAAATTTATATTTTGGTGCTAATAGGTCAGAGGATACCATTAAGGAATTAGAATGAGGGAAAAATATTAAAAAATGAAAATTTTATAAAGGAAACAAAATTTATTTTTAAATCTGGAATTGGGCTCACGGTTTGGCCCAATTAATGAAAACTCATCTATTTCTCCATAAAACCTTTGGAAACCATCCAAAATAAAGAATGAAAGGAAAATAAATGAAATTTAACTTAAAAATAAGTCATTTATGTGACATTTTTGGTTTAAATATGTTTGATAGAGAAATACAATAGAACATATCCAGCTACGAGTGATACATATTCAAGGAGAAAGCAACTTTGGATTACACATTATGACTTGAAAAGATTTTATTATTAATAAATTTTGTCCCTTATATAATACATAGGGATGTTAGGAATATATTTATGTACGAATTTGATGATATTAGTAGCTATTAATGTATATATAATAGAGAATGGGTGATGTCCTTTTTTAATTGTGAGAGAGGAAACACATCGAATTTCATAAAATATTAAAAACACCTTACTATCTTATTCATGTAAAATGGAAAAAATATTACTCATACTCAAAGATAATAATATATATTATCAAAAAAACTAGTTAAAAGGATTTATACTTGTTTATGTGGTTATATTACCCTTACATATTAGTATAACCCTCCGTAAAACCTTCTTAACCATAATCATGGTTAAAAGAATTCTAATGTCATCAATTTTTTTATTATATAATAAAATAAATTTTGGATGATTAAAAAAATTATAAATTTTTTTTCCAAATATTTATTTTATTTATTAATATTTAATTTATCAATGTATTTTAAATTAATTGTAAAATAAACCTATAAAATAGGATGAAATATTTGTTTCCATAAAAAATATTTTTAAATATAAAAATGTTTTATACCAAAATGAAAAATAATTTCATCTCAAATGATATGGATTAGATTTATTTTTAATACAAATAATCTTTGAAATTTTAAAATCAATTGAAAAATATAATATTATAGATACTCGACTGAAAACGATATTTTCTTATGAAATCTCTATTTCATTAATATTCGTTGAAAAAAATAATATTTTTAGAAAATCCGAAAAATGAAAATATAAGAAAATTTCGATATGATGATATTAAAGAATAAACATTCTCAAAAATAAAATTTTTAAATGATTTTGAATGTAATTATAATTCTTTTTCCTAAAATGAAATATTTCCTTTTTATGACGAAATCATAGTTTTGAAGAATTGAGTCACCTTGCAAAAAATTGTGAACATAAGTAGTATGAATAAATAATTAAATTTTTATTATAAAAAAATTATAAATATTTCACATGATGTGTTCATTTTTATTTCTACAACCAATTAAATATATATTTTATAAATTATTCATTGTAATCATCATAATTCAATATCATATCATAGTTCATTTAAACTCGGTGTTTCATGTAAATAAAGATATAAAATACTTCAAATTTATTTCAAAGTAAATATATTATAATTAAATTTAAAATATATCTTGACATTGAAAATATGTTACACTAATATAAATTTGTTTTTATATCTATATTCCATCTCATCCTCATGGTCCTATATAGTATTTTTGAATTTCTGAATCGTATAGGGAAAATTTACGACGTGGGTATCCATGTTATATAGAAATTTATCCTTACGATGTAATATCTCTACCAATGTTTCAACACAAAATAATCATTTTTCAATAGTATGACCTGTATATTTATTATATGTGAATGGTCATATCTTTACATCCTATGATGAGATACATTGAAGATATCATGAACAAAAGAGAGGTTATGTGGATGTTCGAAGCAATAAACTTTATTTCTTAGTCAATCAATAATCGTAAAGGAAACTATTTAACTTATTCTTAGGTTAATCAATTTTTCAAATCTCACAAGCTTATTGCATTTATAAATTCATTGTAACACATCCTACAAACATCAAATTCAAGATGTTAATGTCTTTTTTTAGGATAACATTCTTAATGAATCAAAACTACCTTGATGTGACACTACATGGATCTAACATTTACTACAATTTGATGTTATTACGCAGGTACTAATAATATTACTTCACCAAAATTATCCTAGATCATTGGTGTTTAAAATTATATTCTATAGATTATATCATAGGGAACAATACAAATACCCATATAAAAGATTATGTTGTAAGAGAAATCTATTTATGGATATTGTTGATACATTCCACAATTGAAATCATAATAAAAGCACCTCATCATATCATCTATGATTTGAGTTTTACTCTAAAAAAATATCATTCAGAATATGATATATAATAGTGAAATAATTATTTATATCTAGATGTTTCTAAATAATATTCTAAAACAATTAAGAAATCCTTAGATCTTGATCAGATTCTGTAGAATATGCCACTTCATGAAACATTCCAATTCCATTATGTATACACTCTAATTAAGATCATGTTGAAAATATTATCTAATAGAAATGAAATTTTCTACCTTTTTAATGTGAGTGACTATAACCGAAAGAACATTAGGTCCTTTAGATCATTTGGGGAGTCTACTACTGAAATAATTAGTGTGGTTTTCCAATTCCTATTATTGTTTGGGAATGTGTTATAAAATCTAATTAATTATATATATATTAGACTTATCTTTTTCAAATACCAAGAACCATGATGGATAATCCACAATAACTCCCTTCATGTGGTTCAACCAAAAATAATCTTTCATATATCAGTAAATATTCATACTTTCTGGATGAATAGAGAATTATAAATAATGATATTACTATAATACATACTTTTATTTTATTTATTTATTAAAAATACTAATTACTATATATAATCATTCAATAACATTAAAGGTTGAACTCAAAAACATTTATCACTTTCTTTTATTGCATTACGTCTTCCTTCTATGCATTTTTTATCATAAAATGGATATGTGCTCGAACACTAAATTGAGAAAGATAATACTTCTACACCTAATTAACAATTTCAAGATTAATGCTTCGAAAATATATAAATATCATAAATTTTATAACTCTAATCATGTATATGGTGGCATAACACTTTTGACTTAGATAATCATCCACCTTTTTCACTTTTAGAGGGTGGTAATTTAATGAGTAGTGATAGTACTGAATCAAATATAAATATCTTCTCAAGAAAATAATCAACTCTTTTTGAGTCAATGTTAATTTAATATTTTTTAATAATTATATATGTCACAACAATCTAATTTAAGTTAATTCATCCGTATAATTTTCAAAAAAATTAACAAATCTTTCAAAAAATCAGGAGGCATGTTTTTTATCATGTTCCATTACTTTGTTTCATGCATAATATATATCCAATTTATTACTCATATGAAACTCCCAACCTTATCATTGAGGAATAAATATAAATAAAAATCCATTTAACATTACATGGTAGTATGAGAGTAGGTTCATTCGAAAATAATATCTTAAATTCCATTAATTATTATTCACCTTCGTCGATCTCAAGGAACCTAACTCCATTATATGTTATCATAGAGATTTTAATAGGTATTCAAGAGGAATTATTCATAAAGCATCAATAATATTCAGATATAGCATGAAAACTATAGGTCTTAGTCCCCATGGGTCATCTATGACAATTTTCAAAAAATTCAATATTTGATAGATCCATATATATGTCCTCTCATGTGGTTATATGACCCAAAATGATCATTTAGATGAAAATTTTCATACATAGAACATTTATCATATTGACTTTCCTTCCTTGGGGTCCTCATTAAAATATAGAATTGATAATAATTATTTTCCTTACTCTTAAAATATATAATAATATATTCAATTGAAATACTCATAAACATAGAAAGGTAAAATCTATGGAATTTAGTCACTAAATCTATGAATATGGAGGGGGAATTAGCAATACCAAATGGAATCAATATAAATTTATAGTCTATATGTTGTATAGATGGATATCATGGGTATCAAATCCCCATTGAGCCTCAATTGATATTATATCGATCAAAGATAAATCATGGAAATATAATTATATTCTCAATATTGGTAAAAAATAATTAATGTGAGGTATTGGATACATATTCAATATTATGACAATTTTACATTTCCTAATAATCAATCTAGATTTACATTAATACATATATCATCATAAAAAACAATCATTGAACACCATGGTGAAATATATGGATGAATTAATCCCTTATCAAAAATTTCTTATGTCTATTTGTTTAACTCATATAGGTAAATCAAGGACATTAAATTTGGATTCATTGAATTTGGGTTAGCACCAAGTAATAATTGTTTTGAAAACTCAACATCATAATTTATATTATTTCTAGTATACTCTTTAAAAAAATTATCATGAAACTCACATATAGTATACATAACATCAATTTATTGTTTATCTTATACCGTTTGAAAAAAATACACCATTTGAATAGTTATAAAGAACATTATAATATATATTACATTACATGGACGATCATTTTGTTACGTGCACTAATAATTGATCGTATGTTAGATCATAATATTAAATTTCTCTTTTCTTCCTCAAAAATTGATATGGGCATTATATAAATCAATCCAATTGATACACATAATAACATGAAATTTAATTGCAGATATACTAATTATATTTGTATAATGCACATTTCCACCAACATCTATCACAGGGGATAATTATACATAAGATGAAATCATTATAGCATTAAATGTTTTCATATATAATTTTACACATAATCATAGTGGTGGAATGTGATACCCATTTAAAATTATATAACTATAAATTAAACATTGTATACATAATCAATTAAGACATTCAATGTTATAGAGATGGTAAAACATGTACCTTTTATCACATCATTTTCATTCCCAATATCAGAAATACGGATCAAATGATATTTACCATTGTCTCTAGGATTAAGAGTTTATTTATTTTAGTCATCATCATTAACTCTTTGATTTTATAACTGGTAATTTTAATTCCCATACTCATTGAATATAAAATAATGGAGTGTATGTGGGGGATTCTATATATATTTCCCTCAATTAAAATCATTAGATAACTTTGTCACATCATATATTCATTCTATTTCCAGATAACATTTATTTACACAATTAAACCACCTACTATTATCCTTTATACAATTTCCTACTTGTTTTTTCACACCTTTTTATAAATGAAGACACATATACTATTCTCCATGATTTATTATATTATTATTTCATTTGAATTCAATATTTATTTTCCTTTTAGAACCATTAAATTTATGGGTAACTCTGATATCCATTTATACCTTGAGAGTAAATCAAACTATTTATTCATAGCCTCTAATGTCTACTATGGATAAAACAATTTATATATTTTGATATATTACCTTTAATAATCATTCAATCATATAATATGGGAGGATCCTAATACTACAATCATACCTATCATGTGTGTCAAAATTTAACTCATAGGTACTAATGTATTCAACATCCCAATAACATAGATCAACAAATATATTACTCTTTTTATAAGAAAAATGAACAATGTACCATTTCTGAAACAACCTCCTAATCTCAATCAATTCCAGAGAGCCAATTCATTGGTTCTCATGTTATTGATCGGTGTCCACCATTGATATAATTAAAAATAAAAGTGATATAAATTTAAAATATCATTTTTATTCTCTATGTATTGGAGAGTGGAAAATAAATATTTAAGGGTTTGGATATATTTACCCATTGTTATATGATCAGAGGAATCACTAGGATAATGTAGATATTTCTAATGAAGGACTCAACAAAATGTTGTTCTACATATTTTTTGTTTGTAATCTCACAATGAATAATTTTATTATATGATAATGAATCCTAATAATGTAATTACTAATTTCAAAATCCTTAAAATTTAGCACCACATGAGTAAAATCCTATCATTTTCAATCATATTATACATTAACATGGTTCTTTTATGTTCAAACCATTGAGTAAATAAAAATTTTATTTTTCGGAAATAATAATCATAGTGAGAAAACATATAACCATGAAAATTAATTCACATGATTTCTAAATCAGAGAAAATTATTTATAACAAATGACACCAAAGTTTTATCTTTTTTCATCCTTGGTAATTTTCTTTTCATATAATTCATAATGCTTCATAATGTAAATTTTGAATTTTTTCCTACATATCACTTGTGACTGTAAATCTATGTGAAAAATCATATTTCCACTAATCATGAACGCGTTATAATTACATTTATTACCAATATAAAACATTTCTATTTATTACCCCAAGTCGCAAATGTGTCAAAGTCATATAACCATTGTATTACCCTAAAAGGGATGTTTTTACAAGGAAGCCCAAAACTTTTTATTTAACATAATATATGATTTTTTAAATAGATAGTAATATAATATGAATTCTCACTAATTCTTCCTCATAAATGTTTCTAAAATTAACAACTCCTTTCCCCGATACCTAATAATGGGAACCAAAAATTTCGTTTATAAATATTACATATTACTAGATGAATATTATTTACATATCATTATAATAATTACATGATCCACAAATGATTAATTTCATTTGCAATGTAGATACATAAAAAAAATAAAAAATATGCTGTAAATTATATCCAACCTATTTAATTAGAATTATAACACTTTGAATACTTATCATACATAAAACGAGTCTTTATATTAGGGGATAAGGGAAACATAATAAAGGGTGAGTTCAAATTCTAAAAAATGTTACAAAAGGGTGATATTGATGATCATTTAAACAGAGAATCAGTACAATGATATGATAATATGATCATTACTATTGGAAAAAAATAATAATTTCAATGATATCAATCTTGAGTCATAAAATAAATATATTAAATTTACAAGATACATATTATGGAATAATCAAATAACCCAATATATGAATTCATAATATTAGATTAATATCATTTCATAAAAGTGTTTCATAATGTGTGACACAATCATAAAAATATAAATTTTATGTCCAAGCTACCGACTGTGATATTCATCACATGTTGGTATTGATATTACTAGTATTGTACATTTGTTTGGAATGAGATAACACTCTATTTACCTGCTTTAGTCTTTTGAAATCATTTTATATACCCATGTAGGACATTATTTATGAACCTCTATACCCACTTTTGGGATTGGGATAACATCCTATATACGAGTTGATCACATAAAATAAAAATAATTATGAAATGTATTCTTAGTCTATAAAAGACATATATATCACATATTTATCTTCTATTATATTCATTCCATATGATCATGAAAAAATTTATCATTATTTACTGCATAACCTGTGGAAAAGAAATTGAGTTTCGTCAATATTAAATCATCATAACCACAATATATCAAGATAAAAAATAAAAAAATCTAATAGAATCATTTCCCATGTGATGCAGAAGTAACATCAATTCATTTTTTTAATGATTAAAATGACATTAAAATTTCACTGAAATACATCAAGAGAAAAAATCATTTTTATTTTTGAAATAAATTATTAAAAACATAAAAATTCTCAATTTTTTTTGGAAAATAATTATTTTGGAAATAAATTTCATAAATTTTAATGTATTTTCCAATATAATGAGTAGTTATGATGGTATTAAATTTCTTTGATTTCGTCATCATTAAAATAATGATTCTATTCACAACTCTAGTAAAAACAAACTCATTCTAAAATAAAAAATATAGTTAATTTTATATTTTAAACCAATCAAGAATGGGTAAAAATTATAATACAAAAATACATTCTCATACGGAAAATATTTATGAAAATATTTTAAAAAATAGAAACAAAATTGTAAAATTATTTCAAGCTAAAGAGAAAAATGAAGTTACATTTCTTTAAAAATAAACTATTTTTTGAGTAAATAATATGAGGAATGTAAATTAAATAAATGTGATATATAGAAATAAAATAGGATAAAAAAATAACTATTATTTTATATATGTATAATATAATTTTATCTTATAGAATATAATCTTAGTAAATCCTGGTAAAAATGAGATTGTAACATGAAACATTTACCTAATGATTGAATTACATCATATACACCCAATAATAATTAATAAATTAAAATTTAATATAATTTTATAAAACTTCCAGAAAAATAATCATAATATCTCAAATGATCGATTTATAACATTTACACACAATTTTTTTAATAAGTCATTATTGACATATTAGTTTCGGGTGTTAACTATTTAATTTTTCACGAATGTTCAGGTGTGGTAGTTCCCTATCGATTAAATTGATCTTTATTAGAAAATATAAACAATTTTCATCACGTTGTATTTGTTAGATATATTCATTATATAAAAATTTAAATTCATCTACAAAAGTTATAGATAGAAAATTGAATTACATCATTCATGGTGATAATAATATGTACATTTACAATGACACTATTTTCATATTCTAATGAAAAGAAAATGTACATAATATTTTAATATTAAAGTATCATTATTATATCATAAATATAATATTTATTTATTTAATACATTTTTATAGGAAACAATTAATGATGGTGATTGATAATAAAATATATATCCTTGTTAAAGTAGTTGTCCATGTATATGCATGAGTGATACATTAATTTTAGGTTTGATATGATAGAGGTGGTAAATGGTTATGAAAACATCAGAAGAAGAAATAATTATATTTTTGGTTCATGATTAATCATTTTTCGGTGGATTCAATGGGTTTATAGATGGTATAATATGAAATAAATAGAATTTACTTAGTTAATAGTTATAATTTTTCATTGAGAATACTCCTTTGGATATCCCCTTAATCAATAATGCGATAGTGTTATGAATAAAATGAACTATATTATATTGTTAGTATTGATAATAAAGTATTTTTTTAATGATTGGTTGAGATAATATGGTTGTTTCCTTTTATATGAGGGGGATCAGATACGCATAGAATTTCATTATGTATTAACACATATAAAAGTCTTATTAAATCCAAATGGATACAAAATGATTCATTTTCAATTTGGTGATTATTGCATGGACCAATATGGTGATAAAATGGATATATATAACTTCTTGAGTTAGTATTACACTTATATATTATTTTAAATCTGTGGTAAACTTTCCTTGACCTTAACTATGGTAAAAAAAGTTTTCTACTTTTACAATTCATTATAGAAAAATGAATTTGGGAAAAATAATATATTTAAAATAAATTATTAAAAATATATATTACACTTTGTTGAATCAAATTTATAAAATTATAAACATAAAATTTAATATAAACCTGCAAAACTAGATGAAAAAAATACTTTCTTGAAAAATGAATTTTGAAGTACAAAGAAGTATTTTTACCAAAATAAAGAGTACTGAAAATTCAAATAAAACTTTTTAGATTTTTTAATAAAAGTGAACTGATGTTTTTTTATATAAAAAATAAAAAAATGGGATTATTTTAATATTTGGATGGAAATGACTATTTTCTATAGAATATTCATTTTTCAGTATTCCCCTAAAAATTAATATTTCTATAAAGAACTCAAAATTTCACAAAAATATAATTTTTATATTTAAATTAAAAAATAATATTTTTTCTATAAGATCAAATTTTTAATAGTGGTAGAAATTATTTATAAAATTTTCATAAAAAATTTAATAAAACTCAATTTTTATGAAACATTACTTTTGAAGCATATTATGACTTTGTAGAAAAACTATTTAACATTTTTAATTCATTAATACATAAATTATCACTATATAAAAACATTATAAATATTTTTAATATTTTTTATTCATATTCATAATTATAATTTAATTTTATGGTTATAAATGTCACATTTAAATAACAATAAATCAATACTATATCATGGTTTGTTTAAAGATGGTGTTGTTTGGATTTAAAAATATCTATTACATGATGTTTATTTCAAAGGAATGATATGTGAAATCATCGAGTGTTACAAGTGTGTTTCCCACCCCAATGTTAAGGTTATTTTAATCTATTTCAGAATGATATATGACATTGGGAATATAATGAATTTGAATGGAGTACTATTGTTTGAGTGATGTAATTAACGGATTTGGAAGAATTGAATTAGATCACAGTTGTGATCACCTGGTGTTAATATTAACTCATCATAAACTTCATGGATTATATATGAGTGATTTTATAGTTTTTAAATGAAATAAGAAGATATAAATTTAGATAAGAAATATTTCAGGTTATAATGATAATTAGTTATAACATATTTTAAAGAGATTTAATTAATGGTGATGACTTATATGAGAATGAAATATATTTTAGATAAATTATGAAACATTTATAATATTAAAACAAATGAGACACATCTGAATTTTAACTTTTTTAACTTATATAATGATTTGAAGATGATAAAAAAAATATTAAGGGCTTATTCATCTATATCAATGTGATTTTCGATGGTGCCTGTTGGGTCGTTGGTTAGATGAATTATGTTAAAATTCTAAATAAATTCATTTATAGTAGTAAAGTTTCTACCATCCAAAGGTGTTAGATTTATAAGAATTAAATCCCACAGGACATACCACATGATGAACTATATAGAAGGATAGCTTCATATGAGATGTATAGAATATTTAATAGAACAAATAACTATTTAATAAATGAGACTGAATTCAAGAAAATGGAGAAATTAGAAATTAGTGAGGCTGAATAAGATGTGGAATATTTATGTAAGTAATATATATCATTCATGGTAATAATATTCTAGTGATGAATATTAATGTTTAATGCAAAGATACTATTAGTATGTTTAAACTGTTGAACAGTTGGTCATATTAATATTAAATATCTAATGATTGATGTGGGAGATACTGAAGATAAAATTATAGAATAAACACAATTGACTTACATATTCAATGATGTTATAATAGTAGACCATGATGTGTAATGATTTCAGGGGAGATATGGTATTCTATTAAAATCATTAAAAATAATTCATTTTCAATATGGAGAATAAAATATTGGAAAATATATTTGTTTAATATTACTAAACTATGGAATAAAATAAAATATAATTCATTTTTTTAATATAAATAATGAAATTATATGTGTTAATGAGATGATGGAGCTATGTTGAAATAAGACTGTGAATATTGATATTTTTTATATGAATCATCAAAATATGTGGACCAACTCGTTGTTTATATAACTCTATTAAATAATGTTATACTATAATAATGTGAAAATTAAGACTTATTGAATATCATGAAGAGGAAGTGTTTTTACTTAAAATTTAATATGAAGATGAAGTAAAATGTTGTATTTCAATGAATAATATTATGTTTTTTTTTTAATTTTAAGTAAAAATGTAAATATAATAGCTAAATGGGGAATATGATTTTTCAAAAATGTTTTGAATGATAAATTAACTATATAAATATGTAAGTTTGTAATTGAATTTGAATATGAATTATTAGAATATAGGATAACAAATGTAATGAATAAAATGGAAAACATGGTTAGTGATAACACTTAATCATTGGGTTTATATACATTACCAAAGAGTTATTAAATATTAAACAATATGTGAAGTAAATTTGTTGAGAATATATCATTTGATGAAGTTATAATTTTTTGTTTATCGTATCTTCAACAAGATATATTTCAATGAGATATAATGATACTCAAATGGAGATGTAACTAGAAGTTAATAATGTATATTGATAACAAAACCTACATCATAAAGAAGAAATTCTATTTATGTATGTTGACTCTATCAGTTTAATAATGATCATTAATATATGAAAAATATATACTTCTGAAATAATAATGTTTTATATGAAGGTCCAAGGAGAATGAAGAGTGGAACAATGAATACGATTTCTTAGGAAATTAATTTTTAATATAAAAAAGAGAATTATAATGAGTCAAATAATAACGAGATTGAGTATAGTATATTGGGGGTTTACAAAAGTGATAAAGGATCCTCGTAATTCATCATCAGACCTAGATTCAAATCCAGTTGGCCACAGGTACTATTACACTACTGTGCAAGTGGTGACCTTAGCAATGATGTAGAAAGGTAGTGATATAGCCATTATGATGACAAGAAGTGACAATAACGTGATGCAATCTGAATAACATAGGTTGGATAATGCAGGCATGATAGAGTACATGAATTTTGGTCCATGTTATGGGCATCATGCCCATTTGGGCCACATGCCATGTAGTAAATAAATAAGTATTGGTTGGTGGTCTATACCATGGGGGGGTATGGCCTACCTTTCTAGCCTGTGTGTGTGGTTTGTGTGTGTGTGTGTTTGAATGTAATTTTCCCCTAAATAACCATATATATATAATAAGATATTGAGTATAGGAAATGAAACACATCAACTAATCATGGAAAATAATAAAAGTTAAATAAGATTAAATATAATTCTATTCTATTTGAAATTTCATTAAATGTCATATTAAACAAAAACATTCAGTTTTAAATAGTTGTAGTTCGTCCCAAATGAGAAAAACTATGAATTTTTTTTATAGAATATGATCTTTGTTGTGGATTCTATCGTTCAATTTGGAAAATATGGTTCTATAATGATCAAAATATTTGAATAAATGAGGTTTAGTTGGTTTGAATCAATGAATTTGGTAGTTACCTCTTTGATATAACCATATTACTATCTTTTCAGTGTGATTTGACTATGTGATTCTGGAATCCAAATCACATTAAATCAAAAGAGACACCATATTGAAGGAGGAAATGAAACTAATTGATAAAAGGATAGAGGATTAATTAAATTTTTTATCCACCTTATAAAATATATAATACATTTTTTTCTTCTATCATATATGGAAATTAGTTTATGGAACCAAATAAATTATCACATTCATTAAAAAATTGATTATTTATTGAGTCAAAAGGTTGTGGATGACTTTCCTATAATAAATTATGATAGAAAGAGGAAATGTAATTCATAAATGAAAGCCATTGTTGGGAAATCCATTATAAAAAAAATAAATGAGTATTAAAACTGTTATATTCAAAACCCATATGTGATTAAAATCCATTACAATGTATTTAAAAGTGTTTTGATGGTATTTAATTTTTTATTGATGATTTTTATAGAATTTTATGTATCAGGTGCATGAAGACCAAGAATAATGGAATCAATTACATCATCTTTTAAGTGTGAGTTGTAAATAAAATTTGATGATGAATTCGTATTATATGATCCAAAAATGTAATAGATTACACATAATTTTTTTAAAATTTCATTGAGAAACATGTAACCAACCATGATTTTTCACTCTTAAATACATGAAAATAAAATAGTTCTATGGAATTATCTCACAAAAGAGTGAATGATATAATAATAAAATTTCTAATCAAGTGTGATATATAATTATATTAATGTAAAAATTAGTCAATGTTGATATTAATAAATAAAACCATTCAATTAATGTCTAAAATAGGGGAAAACACTGTATGAGATGTTGTATGGGTGGATTCCAACACATTATTCTTTAAGAGTATTTTCAAACAATTTTCATATCCTAAAAAAATTATATCTCTCTGTAAAATATATTTTTGTCATTGGTGAATGAATTTACATTTTATATTAAATTAATATTATGTCTTAAAAAATAATGCAATATATTTTTGAATATGATTATAGAGATTCTTTAGGTGTTAGTGATTAATGAAAATGATGGAAATTTTTCTTGATATTTAATTATTGATGTAGTATATAAAGAATGATGTTAGATGATCACTTAAATTTTGGAAGTATTAAATGCCCAATATAATAAGGGGATTCATGGATTGATATGGAACATGATAATTCAATAAAATATAGTTGTTAATTGACTAAAAGGAAGAATAAACGAGCTATGATTGTAGAATAAAACAATATTATTAAAAAACCTTGTTAATGTAAAACGATAATGATAAAGAGTGTAGGTTTAATTTCATTATTATCTGAAGTGGAGATAATATCATTAAAAAAATCAGTTACAGGTGAATCATGGTTTATACTAAAAAATACATTGTTAGACTTTATAGAGATGAACTAAACCTGGAAACTTGTAAAGGGATCAAAGGAATGATATGTTATTGTAACAAAATGGGTGATTAAGATTATATATTATGATAATGGAATGGTGATTCAAAGCAATTATATTTTAGTTTCTAATGGATGTGCACATTCTAAAATGACCGATGAACCAAGATCATTCTCACTAGTGGACATTATTGGGATTATAAGAGAGTTCATGGAATTTTGAAACCAAAAAAAATTATATATTGTATCAAATAGATGTGAGGATGAAATTATTGAAATGTGTTTTCAAGAAATATTTATGCATTGAAAACCCAAGGGATTTCAAATAGGAAATGTTGAATAAAATATTTTTAGGTTAAAAAGGAATTTATATCATAAATCATGATTTTAGATTCTGGTATACTCAGTATGATGAATATTTGAATATGATGGTCTTTTGAGGAGTTGATTTTGATCAAAATATGTGTGTTAAATAAACCGAGTATTTTTAGTTTATGAATATTATATATGTTGATGATATCATTTTCTTTGTATAATTTGGAATCAAATAGAGGAACTTGAAAAAAAATATTTACCTATGAGTTTAATATATCTATGATAGTGGATATATCATACTTTCTAGTTTATTAATTTATTTAAAGAGAAAGATACTAATTTCTTTATAAGCTAATGTTTTCAATTGATATATTAAAAATATTCAATATACATAAGATAACATTAATTTTAATAATAATAGTATATAGAACCAGAAATGGATTGAATGAATAGGGAAGAGATATTGGTAATGCATTATGTCATAGAATTATTGGATGATTGTTGTAATAATGTGTAATGAGGATGAATATAATTTATAATACAAGATTTTGACCAAAATTTAAGAGAAATTTTAAATAACAACTCAAAACAAGTTTTTATAATCTACTGAGTATTGATTTAGGTTTGTTACCTTATGTATTAAATTATGAAGATTAATATTCTTATTCAGATATACATTGGGATATATACAAAATGAATGAAAATATTCTTGTATACGAGTATTTATTTTTGGTATAAATGCTTGAAAACTATTATAAATAAGTGAGATAGTATATCTCTTTACCCAATTTAAGAAAAGAATATTTCAACCATAAATGTGTATACAAAACTATTATGAATTAAGATGATATTTTTTGATCGTGGATATGATGTAAATATTCTAATTGTGACGAATTGTGGTAATAAGAGGAGAAATTTTGAAATTTAAAATTATATACAACATTCACATAATAAAAATATTGAAATCTAATATCAATTTATTAATGGTAATGTGTAGTTAAGAGTGATCATGCTGGAAGATATTGACATGAATTAGTAGGTAGATCAGATTTTCAAAAAGGATCAATTCACAGTACAGTTTAATATTATTATCTTAAAACATTGTATTCAATAACCACACCTAGATTGAGAAGGTTAGGGAATCCCTATTCCCAAAATTCTTTTATTTATAATCAAGGTACTCGTGTTTTTATGTGACATAACAGTTTGGATTTATTTTCAATTGTGAGAAATAATGTTTTAAAATTCTTTATTACTGGAAAATGGTGGGAAATTATGTGAAATTATTGCATATATTTCCACCATAATGGTGAAGAATATAAATTTTAAGGAGATTAATTAGTTTAAAAAATGCGATGTATGATTCATTGGGGATGTATTTGTATAATGTTTTTTATACAAGATAGGGGTGTTTAAAATGTATTATTGACCATATAACAGTTGATTGTGTTGTTTATTTAATTGATGAGAATAGTTATGTGTTGTAAACATGGAATTATATGATAATATCATTTTTTTACATCAACCAAAAACCATGTAGTCACAGAGTGATGAATGATGAATTACATTGCTTTTTTATTTTTCTAGGGTTTGATGAATATTAAATTTGAATTAAATATTATATATTTACAATTAACCTATAATTGGATAATTATTTATCCATTCAAAAATTCCTTCAATGTGATTAGAGAATGTGGATAATAATGGGTGTGGTGAGTTTTTTATTTTCAATCAAGGATGGAATAACTTTTTTTTGATGGAATTTCAATCATCTATAAGTATCAGAGATGTTAGGAGGAATATTAAAGGGGTTTATAAGTCATTTTGTTGAATAAAAACCTCTACACTATGTACATGACTTTTCTATACAATTTTGGAATGAAAAAATAACATGTAAATTATGACTGTATTTGTTATGGATATCATTTTATTATATGGATGAAGGAATTTAGGAATAGAATTTCATTATAAAATACATTTTGATTTGAATTTGAGATCATGGTTTACAGGTGATGTATAAAATAGGGAACTAACCACAAATATTCCACAAAAAAGGAGTCATGGTTTCTAAAATCATTCAGGAAAAATTGGAGACTCAAATAAAGATATTTATATAGGATATTGAATTAATAAAAATGAATATTAGACAAATTACCATCAATTTTTTATTAGATTCAATGGATCATTATGTAATTGAGGAATATGTAAACGTCATGAACAATAAAAATTTTCCACAAATATTGACATTGATATCCAAATAACCATAGAGGAACATTTTATTGTTAAATTTAAATCTAATTTAAATTAGATTAGAAATATTATACTTAATAATGCAGTAATTTAATAATGAATATGGTCATCTTATGAATCCCTATTAGGATCATAATCATTGTGTAGGGGGGATTTAGTGTATTATCCCTCTAGTAGGGATCAACAAATTTTCCACTTATCTCCAAACAACATTGATTTGATGTTAGTTTCTAGCATAAGATATTGACCATCTTGGTAATTTTAATGTAATCCCTTAATTTCAGTTCAAATTTTATGAAATATATCAATTTTATTCTTATTATTTAGGGGATGAGTGAAGGATGAAGCTAGAGTAAAATCCATTCTATGCAATAATTTTCAATTCAATTTTATTCAAACACCATAGATATAACAATCTATTTATTATGATTTGGTTTATTTTAAAATATTATTTATGTGTATAAGTAACATTATTAAATGCAATAAATCTTAACTAAACCCATGTTATAGAATAATAATATTATTATTATTTAATAGGGGAACTATCTTTTGGAATGATTCCAAATATTTTATTTTATTACAAATTATTATTTATGATCAAACATGATCTTGGTACACTTATCCTACAATATATTTTAAGATTTCATGAATAAATATTTATTCATTATTAAATAATCTATTCACATTCGGAAGGATATATATATATTAAATATTCAATAAATTAAATTAAAATTATAGTTACATCTTAGAGAATGAATGTTTTTAATTATTCAAAGGATTAACAAAATTATATCTTATTGAATAAATAATTATTTATTTCACTATGAATTAGTTCGATCGGTAAATAATGAATAATATTATTTGTACATTTACCGATAATTAAATTAAAACATAATTCAATTTAGATCTATACAAACACATAGTGTCTGACCCTGTAGGTTTAATTCACATTGGCATTGGGTGGGATTTCCTAAATTCAATGAATAATGTCTTTCAATGGGTCATGGAAACCAAGAGAAAGAAGTTAATGTCACAACATCGAAAACCATAAATTAATCTTACTCTCTAATATAATTCCTTTAATATAATATCTCAACATGTAGATTTCAAGATTGATTAATAAAAATAAATTATTGATACATATTTCATTGAATATTTAAAATCATCTCAATGTCACAAAATGACCATGGAATATGATGGGATAATTGAATAAAATATCCTAGATATAATCATCCTTCGATTTGGATGGAAAAAATCATATATTTACTTATTAATTAATATCTTTTTATCTCTTAGAGACCCATTATATCATATTTCTCAAAAACATGTGGCTTTATTTTTTTTCAGTATATCATAGTATGTTATTCATGAAAATATTTAAGAATAATAATAATTACTAAAGACCATTACACACACTTATAGAGAATAATATCGAACAACACATAAACATGTGAATTTACTACATGTGGATATACTCATATAATCTTACATCATTGAAAAATACCTCAAGAGGTGATACTTATTAATTATGTATTTTTTAATTTAGATATCTATGACTCCTTTTTAAGGGCTATATCTATAGTATTATCACAATAATGTGTCATATGATCATTACTTATAGGTACCACATGAATCACATAGACCATGATTCATATTTAAACTCCCTCTTTAACTACTATAGAATCCACAACATACATGAAATGTTGTGAAGAAGATACAACCATAGATTTAGTTGAGATATTGAAGCTCACAAAACCTCAATTGGGAGGGATGATGTTACTTGTCTATTATTTATGATCCTCTTGGTCAGTTTCTAAACATTCATATGCAAATAATTTATTTACTAATTAGTAATATTCAAACAGAAATTAAGGCACATGAGATATTTATCCATGTTCTATGAAGATTATAAAATAATTATCTAATCACTGATGTGTATTGAGTCCATACAATCAATTATGATTCATTATTTTTCTAAGGAAACATGATCATGGAAAGATATATTCCATTTGACATGGGAATGAAGCCCTTATTGAATTGTTTTATATATAGAACTTATTCTTTAGATTTTCAATATATATACATTTATAAAGACCTTTCACTATATATGATCTATCACAATAGATCCTCCCCATAAAAATATTTTTTTTACCTATGACTATCATGGAGAAGCATGTGTTTAACTTGTCATTAACAAAGTATGAAAATGGTATTTCATTTCCAATTATTATTATGTTATTAGAATAAAATCATAGCAAATGCAATAGACTAACATTAAAAAATCATTAGAAAAATGGATCACATTATTTCCTTATGAGAATAAAATATGGTTATTCCATCCTCAAATCGAATTAACTATTACTAGGATGATTTCCCTATTCGATAAAATGATCTCTATAACTTTCATATATTGATGGAATCCATTGGGGGTGCTAACCACATTAGTTTTTGTTGTATACACATCTTCATGAGGGTTCCCAATATGGAATGATTATTTTATATCCATTATCCAAATCTCATATAATTGGATAGTCACATTGGAATATATAATGATGATGTATATCATCATAGAATGTGGGGAAATTGTATCATCATAGTCTATTACATGATTCTTATTTTATCATTTTTACTAATTTCATACTCTATAAGTAATTAATTGTCTGTCAATGTCATGTTTCATCTAGAATACCCATTTACAAACAATCATATATAAATCCACTAGAGGATCTACTAAAATCAAAAATTATTTTTGTTATATGTAATTAATCTCAAAATTTATAGATTAATTCCACTTCGATACTATTTTATCACTTATTGTTTCTTAATATGTTACAATATCTTTATTGTTAACTAATAATTATTAACCAACCTTGTTGGTTGGAAAAATATATCTTAGATGATCAAAAAACTATATTATACTCTTATGTAGAACTTTTATCTTTAGAACTTCTTCTTCCATATTGATTTGTAGAATTTTTTCATGTATAAACGATTATATACATGTATCTTGAACCTTATCAAAGTCTATCTCAAAAAAACTATCTCATTTAGAGTTGGGATCATTGTCATGGAATATATTTATTATTTACACTATTACAGTTTTCGATTGATTATTTATATTTGTTATATCCCCTTTTTCCTTGTTTTATCCTTCAATGGTATACTTAGATCTTCACGCTGAATGATTGATTCATGTGGTGGACTTAACAAATGATTCATCTCCCCATACATATAAGTATGATAACACATATCTCTCTACTAAAAATTAATTATATATTACTATCAACGTCGTTAAAATCACATAGTTTAGTATGTCTGATGATTTATAAAAGTCATATCCCCAACATGATAATGGAATACCCTCAGGATTCATCATTGGAATAAAAAAGTCCAATACGGTGTAATTCCTCCTTCAATTTACAGTGTTCTATTGTAGTGTATAATGTGGTGTGAGTTGGTATAGAATCCAAAAACCCTAAAAATAATCAATGAAATATTGATAAAGATAATGTGAGTCACGATTTGTGAAGGTACACATAAAATTCATAACAAAATGTTTCTCCAAATCATTCTTAAACCATGAGTCCATTGAAGGAATTATAGTTATAGTTCATTAAGTATATGTATCAATCTTCATTAATAATCAATAAAAGTACTATAGTATGAGTAACCAATACTTAAATAAAAAATAAATCATTCACACCCATCGGTATGATCTAAACCATGATGTTTTTTTACCCTTTTATCTTTTCATCCAAAGTGGGATTTGGATTTTTTTTTGTAAACATGAAATACATATACGTAGTTGTTTTAGTTTAATGTAATCCATATATCAATCAGAGTGTAACCATTTCACGTTCTTTTTATTTACATAAGATCTATATGAATTCCTTATTTGGGTGACGTATGTGTCACTTGAACCCATTTCATTGTTGAATAACATTACTTGGATTGTGTAATCCAATATATAAAGTACACTATTCAAATATTTCTCACCATAAAATATTCTTTTTTAAAAAAAATCATAAATTAAAAAATTATAATATAAATCAACCTATATTAGGTATAGGTATGGAAATAATGATTTTGGTAACCGAAGGAACATAAAAACAATATTATAAAACCGAGATCATTCCCATCAGTAATGTTAGGGATTAGTACCTAGTACCCATGACAAAGAGTTTTTATATTTTTGATGCTCACAAAACTAACCCAACATTTTCTATATTCATTATTATAATTTGATCCCATATTTGAATACATATTCAAACAAAAAATATTGTATATATTTATCTATATTTAGAAACAGATATATTACAATCCATAGGAGATACCAAAGAGGATTCCCCATTATTCATTCTTGTGGAATAAATTTTCATCTAGTGGACCATAATTCCTCTTATGAAACATATAAAATCAAGTTCGCTTTTGTTCGCATTGACTATTCTCCTCTTGTAATAAAGTTGTGAAGAAGATTTAGAGTTATAGATCTTAACCTTACCTTCCATTTATTCATGATAAGTATAGAAGGATTTTAATGCATTATATTTATATCAACATTTTGAATCAATATGAGATGATATGATAAAGAATTATCATTTTTTTCATATTTAAATTAACAACAAAGTTAGGGAATATCTATGGAGGTGATATAAGAATGATATTAGTTCACATTATGTCAATAAATTTAAATCCTATGACCTATAAACACTCACAGTAGACAACTTTTTTAACTACATGAGGCACATATGATAACTATAGCCATTCATACAATGAAATAGTTCCCTATATATCTAATACCATTTATTTCATGATCATTATTAATATTGAGCATAGAGATACTAGTGCACGATATATTCATCCATGAATTCATGTGAGTTCATGTGTTATTTATACATATATTAAAGAATTAAATACTTAATATGGATTGAATCACTCAATTTTTTATCATTTATAGAATACACTTCATTTATCACTTCTTTTGATGGAATATCGACCGATGTATATTGTATAATGTAATTTTCAATTTTTTAAGAAACAAAACCCATAAGAATCAGATCAATTCCAATATTTATCTTATAATATGGAGATGGACTTTCATTAAAATATATTTTAGGGATAATTTGGTTGTTTAACCCTCCCTTATTCTACATTTATTAGAGATTTTATTACTAATACCTAAAATTATTATAATATATTTGATACATAATGAAATAATTTTTATTAAGGATCCCACTATATTATCAATTCCCAACATCCTTCACCATTGGTTGTGTATTGTCCAGTTTCATGGACATTATAGTTGAAATGATTTATATTCATGTAATTATAACCCAAGAGTTGGCTTGGTCAAATACAAGATGATATTTGGGTAATACGGTCTTCATAAACTATGGGAATCCCTCTCCTTTATCCATTTAGTGGACTCCCAAATCCATAAATCATGACTATGATTGCCACATCAATTTTCACCACGTTACATCAAGTTTATCGTGGGATACATTTCATTATATAAATTAGTTCTATATACCCAAAACTACATTAAGAACACTGTAATTAAACAAATTGTTTCAACATTGGTCTACCAAACACATAGTTCTATGGGTTTCATTCCTAATCAAGTAATGGAATGCCTAGTCTAACATAATATTAGGTTCAAGTATTTCATTTTATATGAGTAATATTTTCTTGTTGTATCCTTGACATTTATTTTTTATTTATTATGTGATGAACCATTTTTTCAATTAAACATTTGAATATAAAAAATATTTAAATTTTAATCATGGAATATTATTCCATTTATTTATGTAGAAACAATTTGGAAGCCATAAAATTTATATAACAAACAATAATAGATAAATAAATAATTAAATTTCCCAACCATGATGTTTTCTAATGGTTGATTTATTGACTGAGAAATAATTTAACCTATGACCCATGAGGAAACCTTCATCTTTCCAATATTTGAATGAGTTTCAATATTAATCCAATCAACCAGTCCTTCACCTAGGATTGTTTCAACATTATTATGTCTACAATAACCTTCTTGTACCATAGGATAATCCTTTTATTACATATTGTTTCAACTCACAAACCAATTTTTTTAATTTTTAAATAAATAATTATAGACCCACAAAATAAAAATTAAATTAAATAATACCAAACAAATAATGGTTTGGTTAAAATTTACGATTGGGCATACATGGACAATAATTATTACAAAGTACACTAGATAGAATTAACATATATTTGATAATTATTATTTTTATTATGATAACCATGAATTTAATAAATAAATAAATATATATATAATTAATACCCATCATTTTAATTACTATGGAATTTTTCAAAGAGATACCCGTCATAAATGAATTCATGGAATGAAAAATTGGAAAACCAGTAATATAGGTAATTATAATAAAATGTTTAGAGTTATTTAGTAATTCAAAATATTTTCACATAGTCAAAATAATCTATTTCCAATAGTGTAAATTTGTTTTCTAGATAAAAATTGTTAATTTTTAAGTAATTTAATTATTTTTTTTATTATGAGACTACATGACAAGTATAGAAGAGATACACTTTCTAATCATCATTTTCCATTTATCCAAGATAAAATACTTGGGAAAATTGTGTATCTTAGAAGGATTAGATGACATGTACTATCAAGCTACATGTCATCTCTCCTACGTTACATGTGTCCATGTGGCATATCGATTGACTCAGCTTTTATTTAGGATGTCATCACACATGATTTATTCACTATCAATATTACATGTTTTATTCATTCCATGAGTCCATGTAACCTAATAATTTACTCAAAATATTCATTAATTAAATAGTTGAACATATTTTACTCAATTTAAAGGAAATGTGTATCCATTATGATTTATTCTATCACTACCACGTCATTATAATCCACTTATTTGAGAATATGGTTATCATGTATTTCATTTCCAAAAAATGAAGATTACATGATGTGTACACCAACTAAACAACATGTGATGTTATGAACTACATGAAACATTGGATCATTTGATATGAGGTGGTCATTGTATGCAGTGCATGTAATAATTTTATGGCACATCATATATCCCAAAACATGTTCATGGGAAGTTAAATTGGGTCCAAGATGCATATTATGACTACACATTGGGTAAAAAAATCTACCATCCCAAATCATCTGCAACCCATGATGTAATATTTGATCCGTGTTCATATATTAATGGGGATTAATAAAATATTAATCATGAACAATAATAAATAAAATGATCAAATAATGTTAATTATTATTTTTATTAAATTTTGAGTAATATGACAATAAAATATATAACCTCTATTTCTTATAATCGATCAAAAATAAAATAACTATTTATTAATTTAAAAATGAACATTCAAATATAAATATTATATTCTAAAAATAGAAGAAGTAATTTTGGGTGAATTACTATTATGTTTTTTTCAAGATTTCATGGATTAGTCACCAATTTTAAATGATAATGGTATGATTACTAATGAACATTTTCAATCAAATATCATCATTGAATTAAATTTTAATTTTATTTTCAAGGAATATTTAACGAAAAAGTGAGAAACCAAAAAAGTCCAACACATAAATTATAACCATAAAATAGATTGAATTTTTTTATAAAAAATAAAGGATATCAGAGTCAACCACCATATGTAAACCATAATTAAATGTTTTAGATACCTATCCTGGTCTTCCTTTAAACAATCTATAATTTGTTTTGATAGATTTTCCCACGTGTAAGTTTATTCATCAATTATAACATCTTTGGTTGAAACCCTACATGGAAATGGCTTCTGGATTGTTGATCCACATCATATTCTATTAATTAAAAGACACATGTATAATTAGATAATTAATTTTATTTACAATCTCCTTCATAGAATTGATATGGAATTATTCTTCTAAAATTTCATCCATGAAGTGATGAACATGATCCAAGAATTTATTATTCTCCACAAACATCTGTCCTCACTTCTAGTTTGAGATATCACTGAAACTAAAACAAAGTCTAGAATCTCTATTAGACTATCGACAATGTTTTTTTTTTGTAATTTGAGTCTAATATACCATAATACCAAAATCCAACATAACACTTTCAAGGATTTAAGATTCTCTTGAATTTTCTTCTAAACTATTTTCCCTTCCTTAAATGACTGCCATGTTAATATTACATATGTAGTGTTCAAGTAATCGTTTTGAGTTCTTTAAATCCTCGTAATTTATAAAAATAACATCAATGAAAGAATATATATTGTATTCTACTTCCTAGGGGTGGTCATAACCATTTTGGGCCCTTGAGATACATTCTTATAATCTGTTGTTGGTAAGGAGTCCACCTCTTTATGCCTTGGCTCATCATTATCCAAAGACCATAACCCAACATGTTTCTATTTCCATTATTGAATACAATTTTTCCATACTTTAAGTCATTAATTATATTTTCCATCTTAATTAAATATATAAAAACGATTTTGGATCTAAATTTTATTTTTTTTCTTCATGTTGGCCAGGCTGACCTTAACTCTGAGACAATGACACATTTTGATCTGGACTATCCTGTTTCTTATGAATCATTCTAACATCATTATTGGTTCTATTACCACTGATATAATAAAATTACTTGATGTCATTTCCAGTAACCATACCTCCATCCTTTAATGCATTAATGAATGAAGATACTCACATTGATCAAATCTCTCCCGAGGTTGGATCTATCAAATTGGAAACACCCAAATAAAGTTTCACAATTGAAATGATGTCTTCAAATATTGGGTTCTAATTTAATACCTTTTCCTTAAATAGTAGAAGATCCAAACTGAGAGCATTATCAAGAGGAATGTATATTGAAGAGTGATTTGTGGGAGATGGATCAATCAACTGGTAAGGGTCATCCACCCTGTGGGTTCCCTACCCCCCCACCCCCCCTCTAAAAGATGGAACATAATGACTTATCATTTTTCATGATGAAACAGACTATCCTGAATTCTAAGGATAACTTATACATAGAAATGAATTATTCACAAGTAGTATTCTTAAACCATTAAATTAATTTTTTGGAAAAATCATCCTCATTGCATAAACGAGGATAAATCATATGGAAAACATATTTTTATGTAATGTCTGAATACAAGAAGCACCCAACAATATTTCCCATCAAAGGATTCATTGATGTATTTTGAAAAGGAGTTGATTATTAAGTGAGGCTAACCCATATAACAGTTACCAAATCATCTAACTTAAAATAGATAGAGCATGAACAATAAGAGTCAAATAAGTTGTATTTTTTGAAGACTCGGGGATGTTTAGAACTTTCCATAATCTAATCCTCCACTGAATAGATTAGAATCATAACACGTCACTTGTTGAGTAGAAAAACAGAATCTAATTCTTGTAACCACCAATCAATGAACATGAATCTATTGAAATAATTCAATAATTATCGATAGAGTAAAAAATCCACAATAGTCATGTTAAGAAGGAGTGATGCCTTCGTGAACACTGTAGTTGAGATTAGAAGCTACATAAACCCATTGAAGAGATTAACCACTTTTGGGAAAAGCTATATTATGGGGAGGGGTTATAGGGTTTCTAGGTTGGATAATGTGATTTAAGGAGGATTATTTGAACCTTTTTAAGGCCTACTTATTCCCCCATATGAAATGGGAGGGATTGTAATGAAAGTAATCACATTATTGGGCATAAACAGGAGCTCTTAAGCGAGGTGAGTAATGAGATTCTCCACAACTCAAATTATTTTCCTTATCAAATATTGACATTGATATGTCGGATCCCTGAGAGGATCATTTGAACATTATAATTATAATTAATCTAAATTATATTATAATAAATATATTTAATACATGGGATCTTACTTTGCTAATGATTTTATAAAATTAAATCAATTTCGGGTTAATATCAATGAGTAGGGATGACCCAAATGTGTATCCCTCTAGTGGGGATCAATACCTAGTCCATTAATCTCATAACATCACAGAAGGAATATTGAGAGCTATCCCAGAAGATTGATCTCATTTTTTTGTTCATATTGATCAGTTAAAATTCATATTTCCTTGAAATAATATATCTTATTATACTCATGATTGAGAGGATTAGAAAAAGAGTAATTCATAGGGATATTCTTCACGCACAACAACTCATAATTCTTGATTAACTCTATACAATAAACATAACAATCTTAATATTGAGTAATAGTTTAGGTTAAATTATTATTCAATTAAAAAATAAAAAATAAATATTTTATAAACTTCTTAGTAAATCCATTCCATATAACAACATTAATATTATAAATTTTTGGCCAACAAAAACTGGAATAATTATAAACATTATTTTACCATCATGAAAATGAATTTTTATCTCTAGAAAATATCAGATTCCACCCATCCCCCACATCATTTATCAAATACAAAAGTTATAAATTAATGAATGTTCATTTATAGATAAATAATTTATTCCTCATTCTGAGAATCGATATATATTAATTATTCACATAAATAAATATTTTTTAATATTTAATAAATAATTACTTATTACATTGAAAATATTCACAATCAAAAAATTATGAATAAAATCTTTTATAATTACTTAAAATTATATGAATTACATTATATTAAATAAAATATTATGTTATTGAGTTCAATAGAAACACTTAGATTGTGACCCTCTAGAACTCTTTCTCATCAGCATGTGATGGGATTTCCTAAAGATCAATATTAATATCTAGATATGTATTCAAGAACCCAATAGAATGATGTTAATGTCATAATTTCAAAAACCAAACATCAATTTCTAATGTGTAATATAATATATTTTTTATAATATCTCATCAAAAAGGATTAACACAAACCACCAACCTGTGTTCTTGATACGTCTTTCTTTAAAAATTTCATGTAAACACATCATTACAAAATTTCCAAAGAATTTATTGTGTCAAATCAATTTCATTCAAATGGATGAGATAAAGAATCAATTTGTTTGGAAGGTAAAATCCCTTCATTAACTTATTAATAAATAAAATGTGTATTGTAACAATTACCCTATATCTTGTGAACATAGAGAATGACAATTGTTGTCAGTAAATAAATTCACACAAGTCATTAAAGGAATTAATATCATTCATAATGTATATGGACAATTATGTATGCTCGCAGAAATGAATATTTAGTAACTCCTAAAAATACAGAATTTATATAGGTAGGTATCTTCTCAATATCTCAGATCATTGAGATTACCACATGTGAACATAATTAAACGATGTTAGTTATTATTTTGAGTACTCCAAACTAACAGTGAACAGTATATGTGCCCTAAAATAGTATGTTATTTGATAGTAGTAATATATTTTACAATATTATCAAGGAATAAAAACGTTCTCAGAATAGTGGTGATGTTCTATGAACATTTCAATGTGTTCAATAATCTATTAAATTATCACATTAAAGTCATAAAGAACAATGAACACTATGTAGTTAGATATTTTATTAAATCTTAAAATATTAGAATATACATGTAAATAAAAGTACATAAAATGTATTATATAACACAAGATATATAATTTTGGAAATTTTAAATTATATCAAAGGTTATCAAGTAAAATGTGGAGTATAAAAGTGGTTATTTTATAGATTGTGGTTCTTTTTGTATGAATAATTATAGAATTCATATATTGATTGAAAATTCCTTATAGGGTGTGATTTTAAACATAATTATTTCATTAATATATTGAAAATAAGGAACACACTGCCAAGGGAGTGGTTGAATGATATTTTTTTATCTAAATATACACTATGACATGGTTATGATTTTAATGATTTATTAAAATTCATGACTG
This sequence comes from Viscum album, assembly GCA_963277665.1. Taxonomy (NCBI): domain Eukaryota; kingdom Viridiplantae; phylum Streptophyta; class Magnoliopsida; order Santalales; family Viscaceae; genus Viscum; species Viscum album. Next base: position 784,107,029 of record OY728128.1, on the reverse strand, counting down.
GTTCAAAACAAAAATTCAATTTTTTTTCCAAATTTAGGGGACATGAATCTAAACATTCCATGATCATTAGATGTTATTGGTAGATTTATAAATCACCATACATATTTTGATTTAATTCATGACATATTGGATGGGTATTTTTATGTAATTTTTGATTCAATAATATGGATTAGGGACATTAAATTAGATAAAATAGGCCATTAATTCTATCTAATTTTGGATGAATTTCTGTTTTAATAAATATGTAACACATGGAATTAAATTATATAATAATTTAGAATATTAACTAGGAATATTTTGAAAAAAAAATTACTAATTTTTTGGTAGCATCAAATATATGAAGAATAACATCTAAATAAGTCTATTTAGATATAATTTTTTATAATGAAATTCATTGAAGATCAAGTTCCTGATATAAGATGTTAGATAAGAACCATAATACATATGGTAGTTCAAACTGTTTCAATTATTTGTTATGTTCATTGTTAATTAATGTTAAATCATATATTTTCTTAGAATTTCAACTCGATGTAGTGCGAGAATAGGTAGAAAGAAGTAATGAACCTTATATTAAGACTGTTACCTTAAAAAACATGTAAGACAACATTGTGAATAGTGATATCCCTGGTACATCAAAAAAGGATTATTATATGCACCTTGGAGTATCCATTAAAGGTCATCTATATAAAACCATTATTTTTATTCATTTAATTTTCAGCATTTGGATGTTTTGAATGTGTTCTTGGTAGTGAAATTTTTATTTCACTGTAATAAATACTGGAAAATATCTTTTTGAAATATATATGTATTTTTCCAAATTTAATTACCTGTGTAGGGTTTAATTTTAATTATATTGTGGATATTAATACCCTGAAATCCATGGTGAAACATAAGATTCATGAATATAATGAGAAATTCACCTTGTAAAAAAGAGTGTTAAAACACCAAAGTTCGACGAGACCCCATTAAAATTATATGGTTACCTTAGAATCCTTTGTCATCATCCACTAGAACTCTAATGTTTTAATATCCGAGATAATAATATAATAGTTAAACACCATATAATATAATATCAAATGATTCAAAACATAAATAATCATTATTAATATGTATATTTATAGATTTTAATTTCAAAATAATGCAATTTTATTTTAACAAAATTCAAATGATTTTATAAATATTCAAAAATATATTACCATTATATGTATTTATTAGATTTATCTAAAAACATATTTTATGCATGAAATTCCTAAAATTTAATTTTTCTATAGAAATAAATATTATTTGATAAAGTGGGGATTATTTTTTGAATTAGTAGGTCAAATATATTTTTACATGAATATTATATTTTTAGGTGTTGAAATTAAATAACATAAGGTAATGATTACTTACCATGGTAAATGTAAAATAGTTGTTTTCAAAGTTATAATTTTATAAGATTCATATAATATCTATCTAGATAAATTATATTAATATACATTAATATATTACTCAAATATGATTTTTAAAAAATAAAAAAATATGTGAACACTCATTCAATTAAAAATTAATAGGAAACCATAATAAATAAAAATTATCTTATAAATGAATTTTCTATAGAAATTATATTCCAATATCTAGAGATATAATTTAAAAATTAATTTTATCAAATGTTTAAATTGAATTAAGATAAATGGATCCCAATTTCAGATTCATAAGGTAAAAATTTTGTAACGGGTTTCATATTATATTTATTTTTTAAAAAATAATTTGTAAGGATAGTATTTTAATGAAGTTTAATAAGGATAAATTGGGTAAATGATATATCTAAATTTTTTAATAACGAAAAGGTCACATGTAATTTCTATATGTCACATCCTAGCTTGATCCAAAACTACACTGATAGATTTACCGTACATTACATGGCCTTACGTGCACATCCTCATATGCTGGGGGCATACAAAAAAGAGTGATGGTTTAATGATTATATGCTATGGAGACTTTGCCTCATGATCAGGGTCACATATTTGTATATTAATTAGAAACAATAAGAAAAAAAGAAAGAAGTAATAGATGAAAAAAAGTGAAATTGAAGATAAATATCATAATAGAGTAAACATGGACAATCCCAAAATCAACTTCACATGCATGTCCATGTGATGCTGCAAAATTAATAAGATAAATACAATAGTAAATATGATACATTACATGAATAATGAAAATAATAAGAAGGCCCACAATGTAGTCTCTTAGAGCATCCTGATTAGTAGCTCAGTCCCATTCTCCAAACTCCTAGGTAAAAAGAAAAACACAACGAAAAGACCAATTACCATTAAATAAGAGGATATTCTCAGGTACCCCAATGAAATAGAGGCCTGAGCAGGCTATAATATATACTCAGCAGGCCACCCCCTTTGGTGTATAAAGAAGAATCTAGTTCGTGCATATAAAATAAGTACTGTGCATGTATTTGAAAAGTTATGAAGAAATGTAAAATAAATAAATAAAACCCCTTTCGAGCTCAGGTTACTCATGTTTTATTGGAATAATGATACACACTTCTCCCTAAGTAATAGATGATTGAATTTTAGAAAACATATCCAAGGAGAAAACCAAAATGTGATAAATAAAGAATCATAAAACTAGTATTGTGAGTTATTCTATACACCAACGTGATATTTGGATTTTGTGATGCATCAATTGGATAAAAATATGTAATTTTATTCTTTTCTGTAAAGCTAATTTCCAATAATAAATAAGAAGAATCCTGGGATAATCATAGGTAAACCATAACATGAAAACCATATATCATATGAATAGCTCCATAAATCTCATTGTCAATAGAGACTGTCCAATGTGATCTTGGAAAAGCCTAAGAAGTATCACACACACACAAAATGTGATACAATGTGATCTGAGCCCATACATGGTATCAAAAGTAAGATAACAAATCTCACTCATGGCCGGGTATAAACATCCCTGCAATGATTCCATCAAAGGTTACCACTAGGAAACTGTTATCACTCACAATGAGGTAAGAGGAATGCATGGTGATTCCATCATGGTATACTTTCATCACACCCAATGTATATACAATCAACTAGTGAGAATGATCACAGTAATGATGAGACCTTCCCATCCATTCAATGCACTGAACCCGAGTATCACCCACGTTGTTTGTATTTATTTTAATTAATTAAATTAAGAAAAAAATGGAAAAGCTAGTAAGAATGAATTATCATTATAAATAGACATTAATAGATACACATATATTTTTAATTTCATATTATAATTTAAAAAGGGCCACATATATAAGTTGGCCACATCACATCTCATAAATATCAGGAAGGCCATAACATTCAGCTATAAAGACAAACCTGACATAACACGTATCTTACATTACAATTAAAGATAACTCGACCCATCAATTGATTTTATAAGAAAATATAACATTTTCATCAAGAAGTACTTCAAATAAATATAAATAAAACAAATTTATCCCTAAGAAAAAATAAACCCACCATTAATTTTGTTTAAAGAAATTGAGTAAAAATAAGTAATTATTAATTAAAAGCACACAAATGGGGGTTATCTAATAAAAGAAGTGTAGAACCCCCGGTTTGAGGTATTTATACTTTGTTTATGCCTTTTTATGTGTTTAGAGTGCATATGATGATTTGGGGAGAGTTTGGGAGGGTTTGGAATGGTTTTGTACGAGTTTGGAGGTCGTTGTATGGGTGCACGGTTACAGCATGGTTAGGGGAAACTATGTGGGTTCTCTAGGAAAACGTGCAGGGGAGACAGTAGGCCTCAAATGGCCTACACACTGGTTGAAAAATCGTGCGAGGAAACCATGCAGACCTTGTCTCTCGAGGCAGTAGCATGCACACTATTAGCGTAATGTTTGACAAACCATGCGGGATAACCATGTGGCCACTTAAAAGTTAGGTTTTAAAACCCATGGTCACTCGGTCTTGCCTATTTACTCTCCAATCATCCTCCCACTCTAGCCTCACAATGGATTTTTGGTTCTCGGGGTTGAGGGTGCTCGCCCACAAGTTTTGGAAGCAAATCTAAGGGTTTTCAATGTGTTTTGAAGGTGACTGCTCCCGGGTAAGTCTTCTCTCTTGGTTTTTTGGGTTTCTCTCTATATCTACCCCCCTCCATTTCTTGTTTATCTAGATCTACATCTAAGGTATGTATAACTAGGATTGTGGTGTCCTTGGATGATGATTTTAAGGCTTATGAATGTTAGGTAAGGGGATATAGAGAAGTTTCAGTAGTACGATCGTTGGATTTGAGGTGTGATTGCTTGTGGGTCGAGTACTCGGGAACCCTAAAGGTAGGTGGCCTCTCTATCAAATCCACTTGGTTAAAAATTTTGGTTCATTGTTACAATTAATTTTTGTGCTGAAAATTAATTGTGTTTTGTTCTGTGAAATTGGATGGAAATCTATTTGGGGATTTTTGTAAAAAAATAATGTTTTGTGAGGAAATGCCATTATTGTAAATTTTAAAATTGAGATTTTATAATGGTTTTCTGAGATTGATTTGGGAGAATGGTTGATGAAGATTGTTTTTAATAAAGATGTTGTTTTATTGAAATGTTGTTTGACATGGAAAAATGGGTTTCAATAAATGGGTTATTTGTTTAAGTGGATTGGTATGCAATGGAATTGTCTGATTGCATGTTATTGTGACATCAGTGGGTTATATGTGTGGTTGTGATTGACTGGAATGTTGTGTGGAAGTGGCGAGAAGTTACACTATATAATGGGGATGGATAGTGGACATAAGGGCCACCATCAAAGGATAAGAGGATGGAATGACCCACTATGTGTGAATGGGTGAACGAGTTGGACGGAATCTCCACTATTTTGTTTGTTTGTTGTGCATTTATTTGCAAGTTTGATATAGTTTCTTGTATGTAAATTTTGAAATGCATTGTGGCATTTTGGTTTGGATTTCCCTTGTTTGTTGGGTTTGGGTGAGATGTCTTGGTAAGAGCATGAAGACTTATAGAAATGGTAGCACTTGTGATTATTTTATATAAACTGTTTATATAAATGTGCTAACGGTTTTATCCTAGGGGAACGTGAAGGGATGTCATTTGGGGAAAACCTACTGAGTTTTAGTACTCACCCCCTACTTTTTCATATTGGTTTCATTATAGATGTCGTGTACCGTGACATGGGAAAAGGTAAGACATAAACCACCTTTAGTGGTGGGTTTTAATGTCTTCGTAGTGTTTGGAGCTTGGATCTTGGTGTGGAGTTTTGGTGGCGTCATGGCTCGTGGCGCTATGGTTGTTTAGTTTCTGCATTGTACTCTGAAGTAGTTGGACATGTTTTGGTTTTTTTTGGTTTTTGGGGTTGTAATGGAATTATTGTATCACATATTTGGGTTTCCTTATCATGCCAATGAGATTGGGGCGGGGTGTTACAAGTGGTATCCGTTTTTTCGGTCCTTTGGAGTTGATTCTCGGATTTGGAGTTGACATTTGTTGTGGTATATTTCTTGAGTCGGGATGGTACCAAGGCATATACTTGTTGGAACATGTAATGTATAGTATAAAAGGACTTACCTAACCCTTTTATGTTGAAATTCATGTTATCACGTAGTTTGGTACATAAGTTATTTGGAGAAACTTATACGCATTAGAAATCTCATTTTCATGGGTGTATCCAATGAGATATACATGTAATATAAGTTAGAAATGAATTCACTCTAGGATTCATAATTCATTGGGGTATAATGATTTATGTTGTGATACGAATTTGTGAAATTGTAATGTTAACATATTTGGTATTTTGAAAATGGGTTGGTTTTCAAAATGGTGAAACATGGAAAATGTGGAAAGGTGGAAAGCCTCGTTGTGATAGTATTGTGTAATGTGATTTGAAATGGGATTTTGTGATGTATACACAACTGAGACTCATGGTTGTTTTATTTCTATTTATAGAAATGGCATCAGGTAGCCATCGTAGAGACCAACCAGATGTGGCTGATGAGAACGTGTTTGCACCTGAGCCCCAAGTGAACTAGCAGTTAGATCAATGCATAGTGCATGCTTTCCAAGTTGTTGAAAGTGGAAACAACGCAGATGAACCAAGGCATGTGGATCATGCAGTTCATTTTCAAAAGTAGAATCCACCCATCTTAAGGGGTGATTCATGATAGAGAGGGATGAAGCATGGTTGAATATAATTAAAAAGATCATCGAGTTCTTGGGAACACCTGTAGATTTGAAAGTGAATTTGGCCACCTATATGTTGGAAGATCATTCCCTTCAATAGTGGGTATTGGTAGTCCATGCTGGGACGGACCAGGGTATGATTTGGGAAGGTGTTGAGGAATTATTTAATAACAAATTCTACCCACATACGTTTAGAATTTAGAGTATGACTGATTTCTTCTGTTTGAAGAAAGAGCTTATGTCTATGACGAAGTATGCAGCTATGTTTATGAACATAGTGAGGTTTTCACCCGAGGTGGCGGGTAGAACGTCATTGAAAGAAGGATCTTTGAAGCTGGGTTAATGAAGGAAATCCATTCAATGATAGCAGTATTGTGTATAGATGATTACAACGAGATGGTGAATAGAGCCTCGGTGGCTGACTGAGATTTGTTGGGTGCTCCGGGTAGAAGAACCATGGAGGGACCCATGGGTAATAGTGGTAACTCTAACACTAGGTTCAAGTGGAGGAGGGACGCATTTTTACATGGTGAGAGTATGGCACATAATCCGATGGCAGGATCTGTGAATCTTCCTCCAAATCCCCATAGAAAACATGGATGTTTTTAGTGTGGTTCCATGACCCACATCAAGTGGGATTGTACGACACAACCTCGAGCATGTCATAATTGTAAGTAGATAAAGAATCTGCAACATTATTGTTGTATTTCTCTATGTTTGCGTATTCCTGACACTCCATAGGGATCGCAGAGGTCGTATGCTTCGATGGGACATGGAGAAAATATATACCCCTCAGCAGTAGAGTAAAGTGGGTCATGGTGATTCTTGGAATACCACGATGCCTTAGCAGGGAAATAAAGAGCAGGGTGTGGCAACAAAGGCTTTGTTCAAAGCTGAGCAAGTTTTGGGGGATGATAAGTCGGGACCATCCACGATGTGAGGTACTATTCGTTTACATTCTACCTTGATGCAAGTGTTATTTGATACGGGTGATTCACACTCTTTTATTCCTACACATGTGGTTGATTTGATGGTTTTAAGGGTTGAAATAATTCCCTCAGTTTTAAAAAATCAAACTCTTTTGGGTTGAAGAGTGTGTCGAGCCATCTTATGTAGTGCATGAAGTATAGTTGTGGGAAAGGTTGAGCTCTTGTGGAATTTCTCAATGCATGAGATGGATGGGTATGATATAATCCTGGGAATGGATTGGATGGTGGTGTTTACGGACCACATAGATTGTAATTCATAGACAATATATTTTACGACACAAGATGGAATTAGACATCTTTTTAGAGGAGAGAGGCATGAAATGAATGGTGCAACGGGTTTGTTGGCACCAGCAGTGGGTATATTATCGTATCAGTTGGAATTGTTGTAGAGACCCGAAGCTTATCGTACATGGACATTACATTACTTTTGCGGAATACTTAGTACATAACAAAAAAACACACACAAGGATCGTAATAGTTTAGTGTCTTTGGAAACTCGGAACGTAATCTTCTAAACGTGGTGAAAGATCTTCAATATCTCTCATAAAGATCTTCCCCTTTTTTTACCTAAAACCTTTCTTTATATCCTGGGGAAAGAAAAACAAAAAAGGGTGAGCTCAAATGCTCAGTAAGGGTAAACAAAAGAAATATCAATCACATCATATACATAAGAACGTAGCTTTTGGAAATCTTGACCTGCAAAAGAGCTCATAATATCATAACATGGGATAAATCATAGAATTGAAAATGAGATCCCCATAATCATAACATAAAACTTGAAACTTTGTGGCATGCACACATAATCATGGAAAATCATTTCTTGTTAGTCATGACTCATTTCCAAGACTATCTTAGTGGACAAAGTCCCTTTCTAAACCGAGTTCACTCCTCGTTTCAGTCCTGTATCACTGAACCGAAATAACCTTCCGTTCCAGCCATGTCTATCTCATGAGATATAAAATCTTTACCCAATGAATTGGAGGGAGATATAGGTCCCACCCATCTTATAATGAATCCTTTCTTATGTGTGCCACATAATCATAAAACATACATCATCGCATAACACATGTAACAAAAATGGGATTCTTGAAACAACATGACATCATAAAACCATTCATATAAGATAAAGGAATTCATAAACATAATTACATCACAACATAGTCAAATCAATGTAAAAATATGGATAGAAACAGAACCCTTTATTATCTTAGATGGAAAATAATTTTGATAAAACACTTGAATTGCATTCTTGAGGAAAATATCCTTTCTTCTTCAAAATCAATTTCTTTTCACAAAACATCATGCAATTTTAAAAGAAAGATATTTTATTGTAAATAGTCATGAAATCTTTTAGAGGAAGCTTCATGAAAATAAGGCTTTATAAAACAGTATAAATCTGTTCGTGCCGTATAAGTTAAAAAACATTCTTTGTACTTTTGTCGGAAAAGTCAAAAAGTACCTCGTACGGAAAAGAAACGACAAAAGATTCCTTTCATATTCTTTATTAAAAACTAACCGAAGGGTAAAAATTGGATTTAAACTATTGTAAGTGGATGGAAACAATATTACATATTGAGGGAACATGGATGTGGATGATAAAATACACCCCAGTAAATACTTACGAATAAACAATCTCGGATAAAAAAATGAGATTGTGATATTTCCCTTACCTTAGGTCCGACTTGCTTTGTAAGTGTCCGAACCTCCTGTATAATGATTTAAATCATGTTATTGACTTATTACAGAATCATATTCATTGTTATGATATCATATATGGTTCACTTATGACATTATGTTACCCGTTCTTTTGTAAATTCCATGTTAAAGAAGCGTTTTGGGTAAAATCGTTTCATTTATCGTAGGTGTTTTGACTTGTCGTTCTTGACATCATTATTACATATATCATGATTTACATACTTCCAGAATATAAAATATGATTTATATATCATATATATTCAGTATATATATATATATATAATAGGTAGATAAATAAAATGAAAAACACCGTTCATGGAGACGGTAGTCCGTACGTACGCATGAACGCTGTTTTCCTTTCCTTATTGTCTTGAAATGGAAGTAAGTAGATGACATAGATATGTATATATATACATAAATCCAGTAGCTTTATAATGTCATATATTTCATTATTATTTCTTATATATACATTATAATCATTCTTAAATGGTTAACATGGAGAATGAATCTCATCGCGTCGTGGAGACGGTATTCCGTACGTACGCACGAGCGATGATATCATTTCTATAAATATTGAATTGAATTGGAGTGGATTATACAATATATCAGAATCAATATGATGTTGTAATAACTATGTATAGTTATTTTTTACACCATTATACCCATCCATGTAAGTTGGTGGTGGAAAATAGATTACACCACGGCGTGGAGACGGTATTCCGTACGTACGCTCGCGCGGTGATTTCTTTTTCCGTAGGATGGATAGATGGTGAAATAGGGTTGTTTCATACTTATAATAACATATCAGTATATGAGTGATACTGATGTTATTACTTCATAATGAAACAACCTATGAAGAAGAAGTGGAAGAAGAAATAAAGATGAAAGAATTGGTAACGGTAATTACCTCTTCTTTGAAGTGCCTCTTTGAGACCTCCTCTTAGGGCACTAAAATTGATCTTGGAGGAAGACCAGAACCTCTAGGATGTTTCTAGGGAAGTGGAGAGGAGAAATTGGCAGGGGTTGGCCGAGCTTGAGTGCTCAAATTGGTGTGAGGAGGAGGGGGAGGAGGTGTCCTTTTATAGGGGAGGAGAGGGGCACCTTAGGAATATCTCAAAATATTCTTTTATTTTAAAGTCAAAATCGGTTTATAATGGTTCCAAAGGGTCTTATTTCGAAGATAAAGTGGGTATGGGTCGAAATCCTATCAACAAATAGGATTTAGACAAGTTTAGGGTATTATTTTAACCTTATCAATTAGATTTAACTCTAAGTTAAATAATTTAACTTTTACCGTGTCTTTTTGTTTTCTTTCACTATATGGTTAATAAACATACTATAACATGCCAAAAGAACCCCAAATTGTATATTATTAATACATATATCCTTATCTAAGTCATTTGGCCGAACCTTAGATTTTTAGGAATAAAATAACAATTAATAATATAATATTTGATTTGAAAATATTTTGTGTCAATTTTGACACTATTTGATATATGATTTTTGTGAAAGTCATAACAGAATTATATGTTCGAACCAAGTTGATTAAATCAAAACTAATATATCATAGTAACCTAGAAAATTAGTGGAATTCATAAAAAGTCTTAAATTATATTTATTTTGGTATTTATATTATCAATTATGTCAATATTTCATTAATAAGATAATTACTGCATCACTTTGTGTCATAAATAAATTATATTATTTGATGTCTAAAAATTACAAATAAAATACCATCATGTAGGAAATCTTTTTAGCTTTCTAATGAATATTTATAGTCGAATTTATCTTATGTATAACCCCATATTAAAAATGATTTACATATTAAACTTTGATTTTAACTATTCTTACCCTTCTTTAAATAAATTAATAATAAATGTCCTAATCTAATCCAAGTGGGCCTAAATGGTCATATTTTATTCCTAAGTTTGTTTTTGGTCGAATTACATTTGTCCAATAGAATTAGGACATGTGTTAGGGTAATATTAATATCATATTTACCCTTAGTTACCCTATTTACTATTAACCGTGGTAAAAAAAGTAAAAAGTTACTATTCACCAAAAAATTATTTTCATCTCATTGAACCACATTTTAGTCCTTGATATTAACCGTGTCTCTCGGATTTTCGAAATTCCATTCACAGAAGCGGTAAAATTAAGTTTTATGCAAAATTCAGTTTTTAACCTACCACTTAGTAGTTTCACTATTCATCAAAAATTGATGTTTTTCAGAACAATGCCAAAATTTCATCCCAATCTATATTTCATATTCCGAATTCAAAAATGAAGTCTATTTTACCAAATTCATAACATAAAAGTTGCATTAATTAATTTTATAATTAAATCCCGCTGTTAAAACAAATAGCGTGTTTTTAAGAAACAATATCTATCAAAAGATTGACACTTGTTTATGTCTAGTTTAAATGTGAAATTACATCCAATGACCAACATTGTATTAAATTGTAAAAATATATTCTAAATATACTTTAAAACCACTCAAATTAATAATTTATCACTATTAATTATTTCGATTAAAAAAGTTGTTTTTAATTATAATTTAGTAATTTTCACTATTCATCAGAATATGAAAGTTATCCGAAAAGTACCAAAATTTCACCTTAGGCTAAATTCGATACTCCGAATCCAAAAATGAAGTTCATTTTGAAAAATAAGATTTACAGAGTTTTAAAAAGTGGTTATTACTATTCATAACGGCTAGTTTTAATAATATTTTAATAGCATATCGTTGTTTAGTGAAACTCGGTATTGCGTATTACACACGCTATCGAGGAAGGTCGTGATTGCGTGTAATGCAAGGCAAGTCAAGGATGCGTGTTGTGCAAGCTCCTTTTGGTGTAGCGTACAACACAAGACTTTAATAAAATTAAAAAGAATATTTTTTATAAAATTTTGGGCTGTTACAATTGTTGTCATTGGAATCAGAAGACATTGTTGAGTAGAGTGTTCTCTTAGCAGTGGTGGATCGGTTCATGGATGTTTTTTCGTGAAGAATTTTTTGGGTTACCTCCCTTAAGAGAAGTATAGTTTACGATTGATCTCCTTGCAGGGAGAAGTCATATCTCACGTCCGTCTTATCGGATGGCACTAGATGAATTTCGGGAATTGAAATTCTAGTTGGAAGAGTTGGAAAATAAAGTGTTTATCCAGCCTAGAACGTCTTCTTGGGCAGCACTAGTGTTTTTTGTGAAAAAGGCGGATGGAACTTTGAGGCTCTGTGTTAGTTATCGTATACTAAACCAATTTACGATAAAGAAAAAATGTTCACTTACATGAATTGATAATTTTTTTGACTAGTTGAGGGGAGCCCAGTGGTTCTCCAAGATTGACTTGAGGTCAGGATACCATCAATTCTGGGTGAGGAAGTAGGATATTTCTAAAACAGCTTTCAGAAGTAGATATGGCCATTATGAATATGTGGTTATTCCCCTTGGTTTAGCTAATGCTCTAACGGTGTTCATGGCATTTTTTAATCGGATATTTCAGAGATATCTTGATTCATTTGTGGTGGTGTTTGTAGACGATATTCTGGTGTATTCAAAGACAACGGTGGAGCATGGCCATCCATTAGCGACAGTGCCGGGGATCATGTGGGATCATCAGTTGTATTCCAAATTATCAAAGTGTGACATTTGGATACATGAAGTCCATTTTCAGGGACATGTGATCTATGAAAGGGGTGTTTTAGTGAATCCGGAAAATATAGAGGCTTTTATATCATGGTAATCTCGAAAGAATGTGTTTGAGGTCGGAGTTTCCTTGGTCTAGCTGGGTATTATCGGCTTTTTGTTCGTGATTTTTAAGTTTTGGCTTCACCGATGATAGTTTTGATGAGAAATAATGTTCCATTCCGGTGGAATGAAGAGTATCAGCAGTGTTTCTAAGAGCTAAAGGGTCGGCTTACGTCGGAACCAGTCATGGTTTTTCCAGATATAGGATAATGGTATGTGGTGTATTGTGATGCATCAGGATCTGGGTTTGGGTGCGTTCTCATGCAATAGAATCATGTTGTTGCATATGGCTCACGACCATTGAGAGTTCATGAGAAGAAATACTCAACTCATGATTTAGAGTTGGCAGTAGTGGTCCATGCCTTGAAAGTGTTGCGCCATTATCACTTGAGTGATAAATTCACTGTATATACAGATCTTAAGAGCTTGAAGCACATTTTCTCAAAAAGGTATTTGAACATGAGGCAAACGAGATGAATGAAATATCTCCAGATGTTTGATTTTGACTTAATGTACACACCAGGTAAAGGAAATTCGGTGTCAGATGCATTATGATGAAAATCATATGCTCAAGTGGTGAAAAAAGCATCGGACCAGTGGCATTTGATGTCGGTGGTATCCGATATGCGGTTGGTATGTGATGAACAGACCGATATAAGTGTCTTGTTTCTAGTTTTTTTGATTCCTGACTTGGTTGGGTTGGTTAAAGAGGCACATATATCTGATTCTGAGTGTGTGCCCATGGGTTCAATACATAATGGTGGGGAGACCATTAAGAGTTGGCAATAGAATAGAGATTCACTTTGGTGATTTCAAAATCGGATGGTTGTACCAGTTTCTTGTCAGGAGGATCATCTCTGGGCGTATAATCATTTCTGATGGGCTGAACATCTTGGAATTCAGAAAATGTATGAATCATTGAAGTCGTAGTTCTGGTGGGATGGTATGAAAATAAGTGTGGATGAGTTTGTTTCGAGATACGTGACATGTCAGTAGGTCAAACCACAACATCAGAGGCGAGCATAAATGTTGCAGTCTTTACCAATCATAGTTTGGATGTAGAAGCAGATAGCAATGGATTTTCTCACAGGACTCCCAAGAATGGTCAGAAATCATTATTATATTTGGGTGATAGTGGATCACCTACCAAAGTCAGCCCATTTCATTCCAATTTTTGAATATCATACGGTGGAGGATCTGTCCAAAATCTATATCCAAGAGGTGTTAAAAAGGTATGGTGTTATAGTTTCGATCGTATCCGATAGAGATATGAAGATTGCATCTTGTTTCTTGAAATACTTGCATCAATCCCTTGAGACATAGTTGACTATGAGCACGGCGTATCACCCTCAGATGGATGGTCAACCCGAGAGGATGATACAAACTTTGGAATTTATGTTGCGGTCTTGTGCTATGGATTTTGGTGGAATGTGGGAGGATCACTTGTCGTTGGTGGAGTTTATGTACCAAAAAAAGTTATCAGGCATCCATACATTCCTGTGTCGCATTTGAAAAAGTATCGGCCAGATCGTGACCATGTGATTTGTTGGGATCATGTTGAGCTAGAACTCGATGATTTGGTGGTGCTTAGGCCGGTGCGGGTCGCGGATACGCAAGAGAATGTATTGTGTGGTAAAATAATTGGTTTAGTTATTGTTTTTTTGGAAACATGGTTAGATTCTAGAGGAGACTTAGGAGCGAGAGAAAGAGATGGTCATGCAGTGGCCCGAGCTCTTTCGGCAAAGGGAGGGTTCACTACTTTTCGAGGACAGAAATTCCAAATGGTGGGAAGAATGCAGCACCCTAGTTTGAGTTATGTACCATTTTTATGAATTTTTACGTGTTTAAAGTGCATGGGATGAGTTGTGAAGATATTATTAGAGTTTGGAAAGGTTTTGGATGAGTTTGGAGGCCTTTCTATGGGAGCATGGTTGGAGCACGGTTAGGGTAAACTGTGTGGGTTCTCCAAGAAACTGTGAAGGAGAGACAGTAGGTTTCATATGGCATGTGCACAGTTTTCCAAATCGTACGAGGCAACCGAGCGAACCTTGGATCTAGAGGCAGTGCCGTGTGCACGGATAGCGCACAGTTTAACATACCGTGTGGGATAACCCTACGACCACTTAAAAGTAGGGTTTTAAAAACCGGGGTCACTCCTTATTACAACTCTCCTCTCCAATATTCCTCCCACTCAAGCCTGAATCAGGATTTTGGGTTCTCAGGGGTTTAGGGTGCTCTCCAACACGTTTTGGAAGCAAGTCGAAGGGTTTTCATGGTGGTTTGAAGGTGATTGCTCTCGGCTAAGTCTTCCCTCTTAATTTCCTTTTATTTATCTCTAGATATACTCTTATCCAATTCTTGGTTTTATAGATCTAAATCTGTTGTATATATATCTTGGGTATTGGTTTCATGGGATGATTATTTTAAGGATTATAAATGTTATGGAAGGGGATCTAGATAGGTTTCAGTGGTGCGTTCTCCAGATTCGGTGTACGATTGCATGTTGGTTGAGTTCTCGAGTACCCTAAAGGTAGGTGGCTTCCCTCTCGACTCCACATGTTTATAACTAGTGGTTCATTGATACAATTAATTTTTGTGAGGAAATATTAATTGTGTTTTTTTATTCGAAATTGGTTGGAATTCCATTTGGAGATTTTTGGAAAAAAAGGGATTTTTGTGATGAAATGCCATTGTTGTGGATTTTAAAATGGATATTTTAAAATGGGTTGCTGAGATTGATTTGGGAAAATGGTTGATGAAAATGGTTTTCAATAATGATTTTGTTTTATTGAAATGTGGTTTGTCATGGAAAAAATTGGTTTCAATAAATCGGTGATTTATTGAAGTGGATTGGTATGCAATGGGATTGGTTGATTGCATGTTGTATTGACATCAGTGGGTTATATGTTTGGTTATGATTGATTGGAAAGTTTTATGGAAGTTGTGAGAAGTACCCCAATAAAAAGGGGATGGATAGTGGATGGAAGGGAACCCATCAAAGGATAAGTGGACAAGAAGTGCCACTAGGTATGAATGGGTGAACGAGTTGGATAGAAGCTCTACTGTTTTGGTTGTATAAGTTGTGCATTTATTTGAAATTTTTAAATAGTGTAGAGTGTGTAAATATTGAAATGGAATGTGGAATGTTTGTTTTTCTTTCCCTTGGTTGTTGGGTTTGGTGAGATGGCTTGCTAAGAGCAGGTTCGCTTATGGAAATGGTAGCACTTGTGATTATTTTATATAAATTGTTTATATAAATGTGATAACGGTTTTATAGTAGTGTTTTGTATAGGGAAGTCAATTAGGGATTACCTACTGAGTTATAGTACTCACCCCATGCTTTGGAACTTTGGTGTCTTTTCAGATGTCATGTACCGTGACATGGGAAATGGTAGGACATCACCCTTCTTTAGTGGTGCATTGTTATCTCTTCGTAGACCGTGGAGCTTGGAGCTAGGGGTGGAGCTGTGGTGGTGTCATGGCTCGTGGTTCTATGGTTGTTTAGTTTCTGCTTTGCACTCTAATGTAGTTTGAAATGTTTTGGATGTTTTGGTTTTTGGTTTTGCAATGAAATTTTTATATCACATTTTTGGGTTTGAAAGTTCATGCATCCTTAGTGGATTGTTGGTTGGTTTTGTCTTAAGGAAAAATCGTTCCACAATTTGTTTGTGAAGCCTTCAGTATTTATTTCTAGCCTTTTGCACCTTGGGAACACCTCTTAAGTCCAAGTAACCCTATCCTCCTGCTCAAGCAAATGGGGTAGGGGCGGGGTGTTACAAGAATAAATTAATTTTAATGGAATATAATGTTCCAATATTGGGGGGGTGTAATTCAGGTTCAGTTATTGACCTCCAAATAAATAATGATGGGTCTCAACACATAATAAGTTATTGTACACAATATATTTTATACCAGTACATAAGTTTTAAGCGAAGCAATGTATGTTAGACATGTGGAACAAGTTAAAATTTTATCAAATAGACAAAACATGAAGAAAAATATATAAAACACCTTACATATACTAATGATAGACCAGTCATCTGAAATTGAGCTATTATTTGGTTGGGTTCGAGATAAATCAATGAAATTGATGAACACCTTGAAAATATGGGGAAATAGGTCACTGCATAATAAATTCGTCAAGAGAGTGGTAAATAATAAAATTTTCAAGTGGAAGTTATATATTATAAAGAAGAATCTATAAGTACCAACAAAACATGATTCCAATAATGGATGGAGGAGATAATTCCATGCATATGTTACAGATCTGAGGAGCCTCACACAAGTGTAAGGAGGATACACTCCCTATAATTAAACGAGTAGTGCAGGGGAATGATGTTATTTGTGTCATTAATGGATAAAATGTAAATTCACAAAAAAAGATGTGTTGGATGGTTTGTCCACATGGTTTCTCCTCACCACGTACAAACAGTGATGCTATTTCTTCTCATGAATGATACCATGCATGGTTGTCCCGTAGGGATTTGCCAACCATTTTCCTACTGTATGATGAAAAATACTCAGACACTTCATAAATGGCACTAACCATGCATGGTTTTTGCATGGTTTTGGTAACTATGTATAGATCATGTGGATCACTTCTTGATCACCTACTGATGTACCATGATTTTCAGTAATTGTCCACATAGTTTCAATCAGTTAATGTCCCCTTACCATTCCATGAAAACATTGAGTTTTCGAATCCGGACCCTCATAAAACTCAAAGAAAAAATCATCTTTGAATATCTTAACCGAATCTAATTAAATACATTTATGTGGTCCAAAACCCATAATAACATTTTGATGCAATTATAACAAAATTAACCACCCAAAAAATGAAAAATTTTAAATTCCCTGGAAATTTTATTTGATCAACAACCACGACACACAATATATTCTACACACCTTAAATATTCTCATCCGTAATAATCCCAATAGAAAATTAAAAATGATACCCAATCTATTTGGGCTATTAAATATCATCCAAATGTCCAAATTTTGTTTTCCAACACCCAATGAACCTCGAAGA
Source organism: Viscum album (assembly GCA_963277665.1). Classification (NCBI taxonomy): domain Eukaryota; kingdom Viridiplantae; phylum Streptophyta; class Magnoliopsida; order Santalales; family Viscaceae; genus Viscum; species Viscum album. Next base: position 784,089,392 of record OY728128.1, on the reverse strand, counting down.
TACACTTTAATCACACAACATAGAAACCATAGAAAATCATGTCAATGCTTGGATTAAAAACATCAAACTCTGAGATGAGGATTACACATACCAGTATTACATGAAACAGAATCTATATATAATCTATTTCACCAATTGATTATGAAATTACCAAGGAATGAACTGAGTCATATTATTACCCAATAGAAATGTTGATTTAATCATTCCCTTATCACCCCAACTATGCTCTTCGCATATTTCATAGTATAAATGGTTGGTCAACACAAAATCATACATAGAGCCTTGGTTGGGAAAAGGTTTGTTGATAATTCTCATACATAAATCAGTACACATTCCCCAATCCAATAGAAATATATGATGTAGTTTTTCACCCACCACATATGGAAAAGGAAAGGGATATAAAGCTGAATAGTCATTGTCCGACTACCCTTAGGACAATCATCTTAAAATTCTAACGAATTATTAAAGCGAGGATCAATGACAAAAGAAGAAGGAAAATTGTTATTTTTTCTGTTCAGACTCACTCAACCCTATAACTGGCCTTCAATAGTGGCTCTAGACAAACATCCATTTAGAAATATTTCCACAGCACGAACTGAGGTTCATTCATGATCAACTGCACCAGGATCATCTCCCATAAAACATCCCATCCAAGCTTGATTGAAGTCCAATGTAAAATTGGAATCATCAAAAAGATTTCAGGGAGCTCAACCAAGGAAAAAATAAATTGGAACATAGAAGAGAAGTGTTGATATTAATAGAACATCCACATACTAAGAACACCGACCAACCTGAAACCAACATCCACCATGGAATCAGATAAAGGGGAATAGATGGAACCCATGAGTTCAACTGTGGAATTCCAACTTGGGAACCCAGTTATTACACATTAAAAACAAATCATATAATTAAATTCATTATTTTCAAGAACACTCTGAGAAGGACCTTCCAATAATTCTAGCATCATTATAACATGTAGCGTAGTGTAAACCCGACACTCTCTCAGTATACCCAGATTATGTCGATATGTGGGACATGCTCATTTTTAAATAATAATAAAATAAGAGTTTATAAATGATCTGAAAAATGGATCTAAGACCCACATACTACCTCAAGACAATGATCTTGAAGCGGTTATAGACCAACTATAAACTACCTATAGAAAGGAAGAGAATTCCAAAAATCCCATGGAGACTTTGTTGAGATAAATAAAAACTTTACATACCAACACATCAAGATTCACTGATCACAATGGAATTTCCACCTGATGAATTATATGATGGATCAAGGAGGAACTCCATTGTCTATCCTTGACCAATTATGTCTTAATGGTTTCATACTCATTTAAGCCTTCATCATCGTGTTTCCATGAAAGAAATTATACACCTCAAACCTCACCAGCACCAAGGTAATTCAAAAATGGTATAGATCATTTTCAAATGGTTATTCTAGGAGATTGATCCTTATACGGGAAATGAAAAACATTACATGGTTTTAAAAAACACTCCACACCTTGGGAGTGTCCTCACTATAGGATTCACCGAAGGGGACTCATCCAACGTCACACTCTCTATAAACCCCTAACCATGTGACCTAGAGGTTTCCATCTCACATTAAAAAGAATTTAACACACAATATTGGAAACCATCTTCTTATGAAAACAATATCCAGGTCATGATTAGAGGTACACTTGAAACTCATTAGTACTATACCCATATGTTCTATAACATTAGGTTTATAGCCTTAAACAATTGATTAGTGTGTCAAGAAAGTTGATCCCCATTAAGAAGTCACCTCGTTCACTATGAATTGTTTGATTTCCATAATTCCTAGGTCACTATACTATTAAGACATCCCATGAAGGTAACACAATAGCTTAAGGAATACATAGGTACCACCATTCACAAATGGTTCACTGTCCCCTTTTTAAGAAATCGATAGGTGGCATGGGTACCAACGAATACCACCCAGATATTACATGATAAAATGACACATCCATCATATTATCCATAATATTATCAACATTATTAATTTTAGTTTTTTATGGTCCATGAAAAAAAGGGTTCAAATTCATACTACCACATATTACTGTAAGAAAAACTAATGACCTATCAATCTCTTAGAACTGATATGGAAAGAGAAGTAGGGTCATGTGACCTACCAAGTGGCCAGATGTGCCCATGGAATGTATATAAAAATATTTATGAGCATTTCATATTGCTAATAATCATATTAAATATTAATTCACGACATGAAAACCCTTCAAAAAAGGTGTTGTTTTAGAAAAAACTGTCCTATACAGAAAAAACGCATGAATAGTTCGAATTGTCAGATTACGGGATGTTATAAGTGACAAGAAAAGGCTATGATGATATGAGGGATCTAACCATGACTGTAAATCCCCTTATAGAACTAGGAAACACAGACCCTACAATGGATTCACAAATAAATTCTGAATAGTCTAATGTTCATACCACTTATGTTCAAGCTATGGTAGAAGAGGCCCACATGAAATGTCCATGTTCCCATTTAATGGGAGATTTTCAAGGAATCATCTATTGAACCTTACATGATGGACAGACCAAGGACACCAATTAGGGTTCCATGTTAATGAATTATTCCAATAAAAATTTAATTCAAAATAAAAATTTAAGTTATAGTTTTAAGTAATACCTAATTTAATTAACAAGGATAATTAATTTGGTTAAGACCGTATCTAAAAAAAATGTAATTTTAATTAAACATCCTTTTGAAGAATTTTTTTTTTAAATTTCCCTTATAAAATGGTCACCTAATCACATAAACTCTATTTTAAATGATATATATTTATTTACGAGCCCTCATATAATAAAAGATCAAGAATATTAAAGGGTATTCAATTAATTAAAGAGGTACTAGTAAAAAAGGATGCCACCTTATGATATATTGGTGTCTATGAGAACATAGAATGTACATCAACACATATCATGAGAAAACCACTAGGGGAATATGATCTAACGCGTACAAAAAAAAGGAGACCGACGAGGGGCACATTAAACCATTTTGGGTTTAATTAATAGAAACTAGTACATTTTAAACAATAATTATTTAAATCCCCTATAGTGATTCATTAAATATGCAACATGACCCAAATTCCCTTCTTAGGTCCAGTTGCGAAATTAAGAAAGTATTCGTATAGCTAATTAAGTCCACGAAAATTTACATGCCTTAACAAGTAATCTAATTTATTTAAAAAGAAAACTACTAATATTTAATCATCATTCTATATGTCAAAGTATCATACTATATTGTTCAGTTATATGGGTTACAACATCGTAATTTTTTACATAGCCCAAACGCATTAAATATTAATGGCTAATCCCATCTAACAATAAAATTTTCACTCTAGATGAAGGGAAATTTAACTGTATCAATATTTATACAATACTCTTCAGTATATGAAGCACATAAATAGTGGTTAGATTATATGGGATAACCATTTAATATTCGTAATGTTTACATACACATTAGAAATTGTAAATTGGTTCCCATTTAAGGACAAACACAATCATTTTAGTCGATGATAAACAAGAATACAATCATGGATATTGGACACAAAGACCCCTATTTAGTAACCTAAAATAGTAATCAATTAAATACTATAAGATAATTACTATGAATGATTAATAAGAACATGCATGTAATATAATAATGGAAATATACTACGTAAGAAGGAACCCTGAATCATGGAAGATAAGAATATAATGAATACTTAAATTGTCAAAACATGAAAATAAAATACCAAATCTGATGAAATCTACAAATGATACCAAATCCCATGGCATGGAATAAATTAGACTTGAAGATAAAAAAGTTATTAACAAAAATTTAAAGAAACCAATAAATGAAATTTTAATGGCATGGGACATACATGGAATCCAAATCCCAAGGTTCACATAAATTTAATGTAAATAAAAATCCTAGATGAACCCTGAAAAGGGAAAATACTATATATCTCATAAATAAGAATGTAGAGTAATGTAATACCATCAATCAATGTGAAATAAAAATCAATGTTATTTAAAAATAAAAAAAAACATCCATGTCCACGTGGACTTTTCCTTGTACATGGGTTGATCAATCCCATGTATGACTGTTAATATTGCACTAAAAAATACCTAGCCTCTTGTATACTTGCCCGAAATGGTATTAAAAATGATAAATGAAATCTAATACCACTTTTCAATATCCCTACCTGACTAACCAAGAAACTGGTAGCTAGGCCAGTAGCCACATGACCTCAATGGTGCATCCCCATTCATCAGATTCTTCAAAATAGAAGTGTTGGTCTAATTATTGTATGATGGAGAGAATATTCCCCCATGATCATGGATTCACATTAGTATAGTAATAAGGAAACAACAAACAATAGTAGAAGTAGTAGAAAACTAATAAAATTGATCCATAAGAAGAATTTTGTAACAGAGTAAATGTAACCTATTCCAAATGAAACCATACATGAATTTCCATGTGATTATCCCTAATTAAGTAGGAAACATACCAAAAATTTGAAAAAATAGATGACCAGTTAAAATAATAAGAAGGCCCAAAGATTGGTCTCTTAGAGAAACCCCAGTACTTGCTCTATCCCTTACTCCTAAATCCTAGGTAAAATGAACAACACAATAAAAGGATCATGGACCTATGGATATAAGGATCTTTGTGAGTACTCCAGTTTAATAGATGGCCAAGTAGGGCATGAGATAAACACAGTAGTCCACCACCAATGGTGTCTAAATAAAAATATAGTTCATAAATCTAACATAAGATGTTATGAATGTATTTAATATGTAAAATAGTAGTTAATAACAAATAAGAAACCATTTTAATATTAGGTTCCTCAAAGAAACCTTGACCAATTATTCTTTCTTCGACCTATGCAATGAATTTCTAAACCATAGTCAACTTGTACTAAGATATAAATTAAAAGTGATAATGAAAGAATCGTAAAACTGTTACAGAGATATAGATGAAATATAAGAATGTAATTTTTTTAGGTTATAAGTCCCTTGGATAAAAAATATGTAATTTTATCCTTTTCAATAAATATATCTTCCATAATTAGATATGAGTCGTCATAGTTTCATCTATGTTGTACTGTAACAATGAACCCATGTGTCCCACCATGTTCTTCCAAATGATGACTGTTATTTATGGCAGTACAACATGATCCAAGAATGGAATTGAATGTATCACTCCTAGTTAAATTTGAGTCAATAACCTCTGAGCACATACCTAGTACCCCATGTAGGGGACTAATTTTCACTCATATCCACGTACAACCATCTCTCCAAAAATCTATTCCATTACGACTCCCATAGGGAACTAAAATCTATCACAATGAAGTAAGAGGAACATACAATGATCGCATCCTGGTATACCAGTATCTATTTCATTATATATACAATCCAACAAAAAATCTGATAAAAATCATGAAAACCCATCCATAGCATTTCATCGATGGAACCTGAGTATGGCTAACATTGTTCATAATTCATTTAGATAACTAAACTAACAATACAATGGAACATGATGGAATGCATGCCTTATCATTAAAGAAGACACATTAAGAGGACAACAACAATTTTTCCAGTTTATTTTACAATGTTAAAAGGAAAAAATATAGAAGTAATTTATATTACATCTCAAAAAATTATCAAAAAGGCCATCACATTCATCTATAATGCGAAGGATGGAATAACACATATATAACTTTAAAAGTGAAGATAGAGCATAACAATTGAGGGGTTTTATTAGAAAACATGACATTTTTATCAAAAAAATAAATTTTATAAAATTAAAATAATTCAATTTTATCCCATGGGAAAATGAAACCCACCACTAAGGTTGTTTTAAGAAATTGAGAATCTGAAATAAATATATAATAAAAAGTGCACCAATGGGGTGTCTATAAAAAATGGAGACATAAATTTGAATGGTTTCTAATGGTCCTACCTGAATTTGGTTGTTTTGGATAGGTTCCTGACCTAAAACCACACAATAGAGGGTTTAAACACATTATAAGTCGGTATATATAATTTATTATAAGGCATTTCATAAATTAGAAGTGACTACATGTAACTCCGGCATGAGGAAGAAATATTTTTTTATAAAATTGACATATATTTTGGGAATATATAAATACCACCTAACAAAAACCAAACATGAACCACACATCTATAATCAATCTTTGATCTGGTATGGTTTGAGACAAATTCACAAAATGGTGAATTATATGAAAATAGGGAGAAATAGGTTGAAAAATAATAATTTTTTCAATGGAGAGACAAACTAGAAAACACTTGAATAAAAAGTGGATATTACTAGGAAGAATACATAGGGATAGATAAGGATATATTCCCATAATGGATGGTAGATATATTTCTATGCCTATGATAGGCATCAAAGGATCCTCACATGTGAGGGAGAAGGAGATACCTGTTGGAATGAAAATATTGTGGGGGTGGAATTTTGATATTTGGAAAATTAAATACGAAAATTTAAATTCCATTCAAAATTGGAGGTATTTTGATCTCATGATTTATCTAAATAGTGTGCCAACATCATGGCACCTATTTCATAGGAACCACACTCTCACGGTTTGACCAACTGTGCGATGAACAGTTCATACACACAAACACTACCAAACTGGCACTAAGAATTCTAGATAGGGGAATTGTTTTGGAAATGATTTATAGGATATGTGGATCAATTATTCTAGTTTTTAGAAGTCATAGGGTTTTCACGGGTGGACCACTTGGTTTCAAACAAAATTTTCACCCTTAATAGTCAACCCAAATAATGATGTTTTAGATCCAGGCTCTGCTGAAACTCAAAACACCACCAGAAACCTATCTCTCATTATCTTAACCACATCTAAAAAATAATGAGGTGTTCCAATACATATTATTCCAATCTGAATATTGGATTAAAAATTAGACCACCCACCAAAAATAAAATCAAATCCTTTTATAAATTCACATGACCAAAGATACAAGAGACTCTACACAATAAATTGATATTAGGTTAGAAATTAAAACCCAAATCTACCAAATTCCTTTTCTTTTATTAGTTCACCAAACTCACCAAACCTATAAATCAACCAAGTTATTCTATTTCAACACCTTACTATAGATTAGTTTCCATGAAAAGATTATTTTTAGCTAATATAAAAGGAATTTTTTACCACCCCTTCAATGAAATTATAAAAATTACGTTTCCTCATAAAAATATTACTATTTTAATTAACCTAGGACCCACAAAACACTTATATTTATCTTCCAACATCAAATTATGAATAAATAATACATTATAATGATTCATCAAAGAGAAGCCCAATGTTTTTAATTAAAGATTAATCATTTCGACAACATGTCTTCATTGAAATAATCAATTTAAAATTTATTTTTTAACAGTATTATATGATGATGTAATTATATATATTTTAATAATGTATTTATTTTTTTTATGTAAACACTATCCACATTTTTCTATTCTACTAAAAACCTAAAATATTCATTCAAGGGTTGTGCAAACTAAAACCTCAATAGCACAATGTGATTCATTTTCTTTTACTACCTTACATGGATGGAAATAAGTACTAGATTAAATGAAAATATATTTTCCGATATCATTAAGGTAATATTATGGAAAGTTTAGAACCTATTTTTTATATGGTTATTAAATAATCATCACAATTTCAATTGTTTTAAATAAGCATACTCCTAGGATTATCTTTTATCCAACATCTATAATATTATAACATACATTAATTGAACTAATAAATAAATAAATATATACTATATAAAAATAATAAATAATAAGTAAAATCAGTATTCATATTGTATAATTATATTATAGAAATAGCACATAATAATCATTTATTTAATCATTCTATATTCATTTTTTGCTTTATTTTGACCACTGACAAGAAAAATAATATGAATATATATCATGGATAACTACAATAAATATTTATTTTTATAATATTATATAAAATATTAAATACTTTTTAGTTTTTATATGTTTTATCATTAACTAATTCAAAAATAAATTAAAAAAATTTATCATTTGGTGTCATAGAGATATACTTATTATCAATTTCATGTTCATGTATATTAACAATAAAACTAATGAATGAAACTTTAAATGTCACAAATAATTATATTTTTTATATATAGTTATCATTAACTACCTATTAATAATTAAAATTTAATTAATAATTCATAATAAAACTAATATTATTAACGTAGTCTAAATGATCAAAACCACAAAAATTTTAACATGGAAATCAGTAATATTCATGTAGAGATTTACTATCTAAAAATACTTTGAGTAAAAATTTAAATTAGATTGTTTATAAATTTAGTGAAAATTATATAGAATTTTCATATTTTAGAGTTTAGTTTATGTTAATGGATGTCAAGATAAGTGGTATAGTTGTTTCCTAGAAAATTCCTCAATTTGGGACATAACTGCTATTATGTACATAATATACATAATATGATGTATATAATACCTATTTTATTTTTGATATCATGAAACTCATTTTTAATTTGAATTTAATGATAAATTTTATTTCCTATATTTTATGGTATTTTGAATTAATTATTTCTAAGGAAATATGTGGGGTTTTTTAGGCTTAATTTTTATTATTTTTTACTCATGATTTATTCAGCTCTTATGTTTTTTCGTGTGGTCGATACATTTACAAATATGAACATTGACTATAATTCTAATGATAATTATTATATATTAATTTATATATTTTTAGTCATCTTTCCTACTATTTTGATACAATATTTACCTAAACCAATATAATGAACATACTTTTCCCTAATAGAAAAACAATGATATGTTTTGGTAAACTAAAAGTGTCTGTAATTTTCAATAACATAAATAATCTTATACATACTATAAATTATATATTTATATGTTATATATGGATGTAGGATTATAAACAAAAATTATATTGAATTCCCATTTAAATATTCATTACCCTAATTCACTATGAATGAGCCTAGGATCGTTCTACTGATGAGGAACTCCAATGGGATTTTACTTAAAATATCCACACACTATAAATTGACTGTGATAATGGATTGTCCAATATTTTTGTTATTATCCTACCAAAAACAACTTTTTTAACCAATTACTAACCTTAATTGACAACTTATAATAATGAATGTATCTTCCATTATATAATTCACTAATGACTAAAAATTATGTTAAATTGACAATACCCCAAAACATCTATGTTGATTACGGGATTTTCTCCTAGGCATCAACATTATTCATTGCATGTGGATGTATTTGGTTTTTATTAGACAATTATTTAGATAGCCATGGTTTTATTCAACAATGTGGTTCCTCATGTAATTGTATGAATAGTATTGATGAAATTTATAATGAATTAATTCGATGAAATATAGTAATTTGTGGGGGCTGAAATTATATATTCTCATAATGAATCGTGAGATATTTTATGAAAAATAGTTTTGGTTATTGTGTCTATGCCTTACCATAATTGGACATTGGACTGTAACAAGGACTTTAAAACACCTTTTAATGTCCATAATTAATAATTCCAATATAATAATATTATTTATTATTATTATTGATGATTTATTTATTGATAGTTATATTTAAATTTCATAGTTTATAATGATTATTCTTTCATATTTCCAATTAATTTTTTACATATCACTTATGTCAGTTTATGTTTAGAATTGTACCTATGTATGCAACTCATTACTATAAATTTAAGCTCACACTTATCTGTTTTCCATTCCATATGAAATCAATATGAGATCTATGCCTAATTTTAAAGGAAATGATGAAGAGGCTAGTAATTTTACCAAAATGATTTTGTGATCTATATTGCTTTTTGAAATTTAATGCATGTTTGTTTCTACTATTCCCCTGCTACAATGCTAATTAATTCTATGAGGAATTTTTATTTTTAACCAATAATATAATATGACTACAAGATATGGATTTCTATATTATATATTGTCATTTTTGGTATCATATAATGTTTATTAGAATCCATGTGCTTTAAATTTATAGACACCATGTTAGAATGAACATGTTGTATAGAAACCTCTTATGATTTATATGGAAGAATATAGAAAAGAATAATATTATTTTTAATTAAAAAATTCAATATCAATAGATAATTGTGTTTTTTTAATATTTCTATGATGGTCAGTCATGGGTTGGAATGAAAACAATATTAATATTCATAGTCTATTTTAGGATATTCCCTCTAAAAAATTTGATGATGCTGGAGTTGAGGTTAATAAGTTTATAACCACATTAAGGTTGATAAACTATCTTATAAAAAATATTATCTCCCACATAGAGTAAAAATATGATCTAGAATAATTATAAATTCTGTCAGATTGATTCATTTGACAAAACCCAGACACATTATGTGGAACAACTAATCCAATTGGTAGTCGAACAAAGGACATTATACCAAGATAATATCTTTCTCACATTGGGAAGTAGTGAAATTTAAATAATAATCATGGTTATATATTTCTTAATGGAGAAAAATATGAATAACCAATCCCTATTTGAAAACCTGGTTTTCATAACAATTATTATTTGTTATATAATCTCTTCTATGGATATTCTTTCAACTAATAATTCCATGAATTTATTACCAAACCTAGGTGATTAAAATTCATGAATATGATATGGAATCTCTTTTTTTAGATAGGAAATATCACTATTAAAATATTTAATGGATCCTCCTATAGTATATTTCAAAAATGAAACTATGGTTAGAGGGGAATAATAAGAGTGATTAATTGGTAAGAATGACATCACAAAGAAAAATATTTTACCTGTGGTAAAAAAATAAATTTGGATATTCCAAAATAATTACCAATTCATCCACCAATCAATGGAGTTTAGTTCTACATCAAACACATTTTAAATTAAATACCTCTATTTAAAAAACATAAATAATAACACAAGTGGAGTTGATGGAGATAAATAAAGTAATATAAGAGTAAAGTTAAATGTGATTAAAATGTGTTAGTGTTTCACCATGGAGAATTCCAAATTTATTATTGTAAAATAAGGATTTTTTCTACAAGAATATGTGTCTATTATATGGATATCAATGCCATTAATGTAATGAATAAATATTCATTACAAAAAATTGATTTTTTCGGTAAAATACAATGATTCCATTACTTTTAAAAGATTTATCATTTCTTTTAATATCATCAGTTAAGGCTCCCAAAGGATGATATACTGAAGAGGATATTTGAAACATGTATTGGATATTATTATATTACTCTAATTCATTTTGGATTAAATAGTGAAACATATGTATTTATATGTCTTATGAATAGAGTGATCATAATATATATTGATTGAAATTTAGTTGTATTTATAGATGATATATTGATATAATCTATGTGAAATGATGAGTATTATTATCATCCTCAAAATATTTTGGAGACCCAAATAATTTTTTTTTTGATAAATATAGTAAGAGTGATTTTTTTCTTAATAAAGATTATTTTTTTGGAAAAACTTTATACAATAATGGAATATCAACTGGCCCTTCATGGATCATGTGAGTAAACGAATGACCTACATTGAATAAAATAAATGAGATCTAATGAGTCGAAGTTTTATCAGGTTTCTAACTAATGTTTTTTCAATATTTAACTTGGTTGGACAACTTATTATCCAATAAAGTTGTTAAAGGGGTTAATTTCACTTGATCATGGTAAAATGAGTTTATTATTGAAGATATAATGAGGAAACTAATTAATGCAACATTATTAACTATATCATCAGTTAAGGAATGTTTAGTAATATATAGTGACACATTGAAAAATGTCATGGCTATGACTTTATTAGAGTGATAATGTGATTTCCTACTCATCAATGAAATGGGAAATCCATGAACATAAAAATCCAACCCATGAATTTGAGTTAGAGACCATAGTAATTTCATTATATATATATATATATATATATAAATTTCAACTATGTATAATTATTTTATATATTTAATGTCAACAGGTCTTTTAAGTATATCTCTTCTTATATGGAGTTCAACATGATTAAATGAAGATGGTTCGAACTACATAAGGACTGAGATTTTGTAATACACTAAATATCTTGTAAGGAAAACATTATGGATAATTCATTGATTTGGAGGTTCCATGGTGTTTTGACCATGATTATTATTAATTAGGATCCAATACACAGAGATATAGTAATTTTGGACATGAAAGTATTTATGCAAGGAGGTATATCATTCATTGTTAAAGAAATTTCAAAACAATTTTACTTATAATGGATAGAGAAAATTGAACGTGATGATGAGAATATAAAAACATGACCATGGTGATAATGGATGAAAAATCCACTGATTTCACATATAGAGGTGGAGTGTTGATTTTTAGGATGTAATTATGTTTTCAATCAATACCATAGTTGAAATGAAATCTACTGGATTAATCAAAAATCTGAAATTTATCATTACATCATAGTGACAGAAATATTAATGGAAATTTATGAGAACATTTATGGTGGGATGTTATAATGTGGGAAATTACATAATATGTGTCTAGTTTGATAACATTCCCATAGATGAAGTTTAAATGGAATCATCTTAAGAGAGTCATGAATCCCCTACCTATACTAATAAGAATGTGTGAAAATGCTAAAATGTTATTTTCATGAATAATCTCAATGAATTTTAGAAGTAATGATGCTATATGGTAGAATAATAAAAAACTAACAAACTCTTATCATTTACACAGAATTAGAGAAGATATACCCTTGAGTTCATTTACCAACACTATATCAAGGAAATAATACGTCTTCATGGAGAATCTTTATTGATTGTATATGATCATGAAATATAGTTATCCTTAAAATAAAATAATATTATTCAATGGCCTATTAACACTATGATACATATAAACACCACATACCATACCAAAGAAGATGGGAAGTGTAAAAAGAATATCCAAACAATGGATGATGTGTGATATATTGTTATATTGACTTACAGGGAATATGGGATCAATATCTATATTTGGAAGAAGTCACTATTAATAATTACATCCAATCAATAATCAAGATGGAACCATTAAAATAATTACATGAATATAGTTTTCATAAACCATCATATGAGGATAAATTTGTAGAAATGAATCTTGTCTTCCAAATATCTTTTCAAGGAGACAATTGTTATTTAAAAAATATTCAGAATCAACAAAAATAATCATTCAGGTGAAAAAAATGTTTATAATCATTTCCAATATAAGGAATATTATTTTAGGGATCTTGTATTCTCAATGTTTTTACATTGGTGGATATTAATAAGATTTGGTAGCAATGGGAAGTTAAGACCAATATAAAATAGTAATTTTGAAATACTAACACGAATTGGATATGTAGAATACCCTTAGGCTAGGTCCCCCATCATTTTAGAAGTTCATAACCTCTTTAAAATTTCATTAATACATAAATAAATAAAATATCTAAATAATTTTCTCACATCTGATGGAATATAGTTTCATTATAGATTTCCTTGTAATGAACAACCTATCCCTATTATGGATACCAAATATCCAGTGTTTTGGATTCCAAAAACACATTTTATAAATGTAATTAAATTGACTAAAAATATAGAATATGTATCCTAGGATTATAAATAAGTTATCATAAGTTATTATATTTATTATTTTCAATAATGGGTTTATTCTGTAATTTCTAGGTTGAAACTTTGGGGGGGGGGGATGTAATACCTGAGACTGGAATATAGTAGGTAAATGAAAAATCCTGAAAAATCGCATAATACACTCTCTAATATTTTTGTATGTATATTTTAAATTTTATATTTATGAATATTCATATTTAATTTTGAAAATATAAAAATCATTTTTTGAATTCATCATAACTATATTTTCTTAAGATGGTTTTTTATAGTTTCCTAAAATGGGTGATGTCATTTGAGAAATGATGAAATTAATTTCCCATAAACATTATAAATTTATATTATAAAATTAAATTTATATTTAGAATTTGTAGGTTCAATATTTTTAGCTATGATGATAATATTATAAGGCATTGAAACTAAATTTCATAGGATATTGATTAATTACCCATGTAAATGAAAAAAGATTGTTTTCAAGGAATTGATTTTATATTAAATGTATATTTTTTATAAAAATTTTATATAAATATACTTTAAATAAAAAATATAATATGATTTTTAAGCACATAAAACAATTTATCGTCAATAATTTAATCATTAATTAATATTAAACAAAAGAAATAATATATAAAAAAAATTTATATTTTTTTTCTTATAGAATATGTTTTAATATAGATATTAATATTCTCATTTTAGATATGTTATTAAGACAACCATATCAAAAATGTATATTCATTATTTGAAAATTTTTTATGAATGGTTATATAATATTATTAGTAATAATATATTGACAATTGATAATTTTTTGTTCAAGATCATCATGGGTATAATGTCTAAATGAGGTGTCTCAAATTTTAAATAAACAAAAGGTAACTTAATCAATTATCAAAGCCTTTATAGTTATTAATGTCATTCTTAATTGTCACAATTTTCAATTTATCTTCTAATTTAAATTATTCACCCATCCCACATAACATCCACGTGATTCCAAACCTAAACCTAATGTAGAATTGTTAGTTTCTATGAAAAATCTCCTGTTGTTTTTCAAATAAAATGGGACTCACACAATAAATTGAATAAAACTCTAAATATTATATCTTTTATAGAAACTATTCCCTATTTTCACCCCCTAAAATCGACTATCACCCTTTTAATCATATATTCCTTTGAAATTATCTCAATCCTTTCCATTCTATGGATTCCACCAATTGAAACCCAAATATGTCAACACATGATCAGTGTTTTCATTAAACAATTATTCATTTATCATCAAAAAGGAAAATTATTTTTTCCCAATTTTGTATGATTAATTAAGTAAATATAGTACACCTAATTCTTTATTTTTTGTAAATAAACACTAAAAACAATTAACATTTCTCTTTTAAAACAACCACCATTCATGTGTCGTATAGACTACAACCTCTATGATGAATCATGGTTCATTTTACATAATGGAATTATAGGGATGGATTTGAGGATTATATTAAAGGATAAAGATAATTTTTATGATATTATGAAGTTTATGTTATGAAAATTTTTGAACCTATTAATCATATGATAGTTTATCGATTTTTGTTAATTTAATATTATAAAATAAGCATACCATGATGATAATAATTTTTCACTAGTGGTGTAATATCATTATAAAAATTATCTTGTGAAATAATTTATTATTATTCTGTTATATTACACTAATAAACAATAAATAATATTATTTTGATCATATTATAATTATATTACCACAAATTCAGCTCATAATTATTCATTAAATCTAGGCATCTTCATGTTTGGGATGATATAGCCACCTATATGAACAATAGTCAAAATTTATATCATTGTTGATTCTACAAACAAAAATACTGATATAATATGATGTAAATATGAATTTTTCCAGAATATTTTATATCAACATATAATTCATATATTAATAAAAAACCATTTAATCATTAAGAATCACCAAAACATTATTGTATTCAATTTTATATTTATGGATGTTTAAAAAAATAATTGTGTAGAGAAAATAAATCATTATAAATTATTACATATAATTAATAATAGTATCTATTTTTACATAGAAATTGATAACATTTAGTAAATAATAAATACAAGAACCATAATTATGAATCTAGAAAAATGATCAAAACCATAAACACCAGATGTAAAAATGCACTATAATTTTAGTATAGAATTAATATGTATGAAATGTATGACTGAAAATTTTTATGCATATGTTTATGAATTTATATATTATGAAAACCTTGTTTATGATACATGAGGATAAATTCTGTTCAAACATATACTAACAAAAGTTAAGGTTTTACATCTCAAATTTTTCAATCTGGGACATGATTTGTTTTGGCATCTTACTTCATTTATTTGGAATTTTTATTACAAATTTTAGACGTTCAACCATGGAATTACAATAATAAACATATTTAAAAGTCAATTTTAATACCTCTATTTTATGGTGTTTTTATTGAATTTATACCCATTCCATATGAGTGTTTTTCACCTCAATTATCATTCATTGCAAATCAGGTAATAATAATACACAATTTAATCTTTGTTTTGAATAATATTCAATGGAAGAATTTTTTCTATATAAAACAGATTTATTTGATTAAAATTATATATTTTAATACCTCTCTTATATTCACTGGATTCATGTGGTACACAAACTATTATAAAACTCAATATTATCAATTGTTCCAAAAAAATCATATATTTGGGTAATGTACAAGTGTATAAGATTTCATAGACAATACCTTTCATTATAGATTTTGAAATGTTGATGTGAATGTTGTTATGAAATAGATGATCTTATAGAATATCACCACAAATTGTGAGTTGAAAATTGACCCAATCATCATCCATATACATGATGATAAGTTTTATGACTTCCCACTTGGTGATACACTCATAAGGGATTCGATTTTTAATATTAACATGATATTAATGAACAATTGTAAATAATCTTTCTACAATTTAATTGGTCACCATAAAATGAAAACTATTGAACACAATTACTATCATCCATGGATAACTCAATACATTAAAATTAACATAGCATTTATATTTCATTAATGAATGGAATTAATTTTACATTGAAGATATACCATATATTGTATGTTTATTAATGAATATTATTGATAAAATACAAATTATTCTATTCTGTGGGGGTAGAATTTGGTTTTTATATTATTATTTATAAGGATAACATAGATTTTACTCAATTATGAGGGTAATTATTGAATTTTTTGAAAGGTACCAATTCCTATTTTATAAAATGTATTTTAATTATTTATGTGATTACTTTGGAATATAATTTAATGTCCCTTGGATGAATAATGAGGTCTCATGATTACAAAAAATTTGGGTTTTGCTGTATTCATCTTCCCAAAACTAAATAGTGTCATGGCATAAGGCTATGAACAACATGTTTTGTTTCATGGAAATATTATTCCAATTATTATGTGTTAAATTATTTTTATTATCCATGTCTAATTTATTAGTATAGATACAGAAAGCTCATAGTTTTAGTTTATTATGGATTTATGTTTTTCATTTACACTTTTTATATCACTTATTATAGTCTCAGTTTATATAATATTATGATGTATTATACTCCTTACTAATAATCCTATATCATCATTATTTTCTTCCGTTCCCTAGGAAAACTATAAGAGCTTTATTTATACATTTAAATGAAATTATAGAAGGAATAATAATTTTCCTGAAATTTTTTCCTATGATAGTGATTGTTTTGTAATGTAATTTATGTATGTATCTAGACTTTTAAGGCTACTAATCTTGACCACTAGACATGAACGATTTTATTTTGTACAAAAAATATAAAATAACTACTAGAACATGGTTTCAGAGTCTAAGTTGTCGAATATACAACCTAATTCATTATATAAGGATTTTTTATTCTAAATCCATATTGAATTTATTCCATGTAGAATTTCATAATACAACATTTTATATAATATCCAATATTTCAATAAAAAATCCTTATAAGTTTTTTTTCCTATTTAACATATAAAAATATAAATTTCCTAAATTTTTTTTACACGACAATTGATTTAAACTAAAAATCATAAAAAAAATTTCTTCTATAATGCTTGGTGTTATAAACTATCGATCATAAAAATTTTCATTTATTATAATTGGTTTAATTATTTCTCATTATTATATCATAGACATCTTCGATCACTCCTCATCTAAAAATTTTATTTCAATTTTCATACTAGATCACCGTATACTATATATGGTTAATTTCAAAACCATTGTATTACCTATAATACTCCCCTTCCTTGACCCAAAAGTGACCAAGGGTAACATTTATAACCAAAGTAAACATTTACCTTTTTCCCTCAACCACACATACCCCTTATAGTAAATCATCACGATAATCTCAACAATAAAAAATTTCCCATCGAATAAAAAAATTATATTTTCATAAATTAATCATAGATTCACAAAGGATCCAAGATAAAATTTAACTATGAAATTTGTATAAAAACCTTCCCAATCCACTTATAATAACACTAACCCATCCACAACTAGATTACTCATAGAATAATCAATTTCATCAAACATAAATTTTGATCAATCCCAAGAACTACCATCAGTTTACTAATGATAGAACATTAAATAATAATAAATTCTAAATTTAGTATATCAACATTCAAGACTAGAATTTTAACTCAATCCACCAAGTGGCCCTAAGGAATCTTATATAATATATCTACCACATAAATTATCATTATTAAATAATGTTTCCTTGAATCAATATCATCATGGAAAGTTCAAATTAATCAAATTATTATGAGAACATTAGTTTTATTAATAAATAAACAAAAATATCAAAAATCATTCTTGAATTGATATGTCTCTAATTAACAAAACCTCAAATATATATTCAGGAAAACCATTTACCATTACAATCAAACATTTTTTTCTAAATTAAAATACAAATTACTTCATTTAAAATAAATAAATGACACCCACATTTATATAAAAAATAAATCTAAAAGTACACCATTTTAAATCCAATGAAATTTTTTTAAATGATATTTTATCAAATCATAATTTTGAATGGTTATTAGTGTTTACATTTTAGAAAATGAATGATTTTAAATATTGAAATATAAATAATATATCCTAATATGTAGAAACAAAATAAAACATTATACATATCAATAAATATATATTTTTTATTACATTTAAATTCCTCTAATAATATTTTTTTCCATGAAAATAATTATATATTATTATATTAAGGAAATATCAGTAAATTATTCTAAAAAATTTCGTCTAACTTTAAATTCATATTTAATTTATCAATAGGAAAATTTAAAATATAATAAATTGTTAAAATCCTTGAAAAAGATAAATATCAATTTATTTTAAAAAATATTTAAATTTACCCTTTCATTTAGTTAAAATAAATCTAAATTAATATTCATGGGTCCAAATAATATTGTTAACTTTTAAAATCTGAATAATTTTGAAAATATTTTCATTTAAATTAAATTAATTTTTTTCTTATTAATATAAATAAATCTCTAACAATTCCATATAATAATATTTTTATTCCAAACAATATATAATTTTAATTAATTGAAATAAATGAAAATAAATTATTTTTTTCTCAGTAATCAATTCAAAAAAAGTATATTATTTTCAATCAATTAATTATTTACTCATTACATTAAATAAATCCATAATAATATATAGTAAAAAATATTATACATTTCTGAAAAATATTAATATATTAAATCATTAATTAAAACTAATTACTAATAAAAATACAATGAAAATCTAATATTATTGACTATAATGTTTTTACATACCATATTATAATGCACCATAATATGATTAATTTGAAAAAAATAAGAATAAACTCATCCTAAAACTAAATATTTATTCTTTTTGTGTGTTCAACCGTTATAGTATATTAAAAAATCATTGAACCATTAATTTCAAAATTATCATTAAATAACATATCTTTGGGTATTTAAGCATGGATTTTGGACATGAGAATATTGTGAACAGATGAACATGGTCTACCAAAAATGCCTTATAAACTTATTTCTAATACATAATAATGATTATAAGAAAACCCAACCATTATTTTACCCATTTTACTGATATTTTTTAAGATCCATATATTTGAGCTGGTTTTTGATAGTCCTCTTCCTCCTTACATGATCACTAAATCTAAATGATATGTTTACTGAGTTAGAACAAAAAAATTAGATAAAAATTTTACTTTTTTTAGTGAATATTTAGTACATAAAAAATTTATTCCAAATATCTAGATTGAATTGTACATAAGTTGGACATAACCAAATAAATAAAACATATAAAAATAGTTCAAATAAATATATACAAGATCATATACCATTTCAGTGATTTGTTAATGAAATTTTATATTGTTTAAATGAAATTAAATGGGATACATTTAATCCATCAAAAAATGAATGTTAAACAATATATTCTATTGGCCAACATATGACCATAAATAGAATGACTATCCCATGATTCATTTGTAGTCATCACATTAAGGTACATGATGTGGTTTCCTTCTGTAGCCAAATAAATATATTTTGACCACGCCGGTTCTATAAGGGATTCTATGGAATTTTCATTGTGTTCATCAATGTTTTCTTTAGACATGGATTCCAATGAGCTAAGTGTGCTATTAATTATATTTAAAATTGGATAGTGTATTGGTTTATGGTTTCATGTAATCCAACAAAACATTTTAATTTTATCTAATTTGTTTATAGATGTTATTTGTGAACATATTATTTAATTTTGAATATTATCACAAATTTTTTCCATCTATATTGAGGTTGAGTTATCCATTATAAAATTTTGAACATTGTTTTTAGAGGTATTATATTTTTTTTATATTCAATTATGAATAATTCATTATATATTTTCTAGAATTATTTAATGTGTGATCATAGTTGATTAAAAAGCTTAAAATCATTCCATAATGATATGTATTCACTATAAATGGATTAATTTACTATTCAATGATTGGGGAAGGAGTAATAGTTAAATATCGACCTAAAATCAATGTGGAAAATACTGGGTTTCTCCATTAAATGAAACATGTTACTGTATAACAGAATTATTGAAGTTATTTTCATCAAATATTTTAAAATATAGTGATAAATATATTTTATCCACAATGTCACATCCTAATGAAAAAAAATTCTATTGAAATTATTTACCAAATATTGTGAATTATTAGTGATTTATAGTTATATCATAGATAAATATTTTATTTTTAGTTTATAAATTATTATATTTAAGACATCATATTTTAATTTTTAATAATTGTTCTAAAGGATTATTGTAGGTAATAATTTCATAATAAATTAGTGTTTTCTAAAGTATGTAAATTATAATGAATAAATGTTTTTAAATGTAAATAATAAATGTGTTTTAAAATTGTAATTGTTAGGGATCATCCGATGGTGGATAAAATGTAGATGAAATTATAGTAAAAGTGAGAAGAAATATGATTTATTCCTTAATTATAACTATATATTTATTTCTCAATTAAATCAGAATGATACTTATTATTAATGATGTATAAAAAAAAAATTTTGTATCCCACTACATATTTTAGGATTTTAGTCTTCCAACCAACTATATATGATAATGTTATTGATAATATATTATTTGAGTTGAGGAGTAATAGAAATGTTATAATATAAACATTTTATGTTATAAAACAGGAATGAATTATATTAACATGTGAATAGAAGAAAAAAGTATTTTATTGATCTTATAGAGACCACCAAATTATTATAGAGAAAATATAGATGGTGTAAAATTTTAACGACCATAATGGGAGGTCACTAAATATTATTAATTTTTTTTAAATTTATATTATGATATAATAGAAACTATTAAAAATTTATTTCTATGAAAAAATATTTTCACTTGTTTTTTAATTCAAATTAATAAACCCATTGTCAATCAACATTAGTGGTCAATAGTGAATAATGTATTTTAATTTAATATAAAATTACAACCACTATATTTTAATAAAATGATTTTAATATATATATATATATATATATATATATATGAAATCATATAACATCATCAAACTGGAATAAGTTAAATATATTAAAATATAATTTAAATAAAATTTCACATTATAAGACATTTTCTTTAAATGACCATTTACATAATTATCTTCATATTGAATTCTACATGTAATGTTAGTACGTTAATTTAGAAAAGTCTAAAATTTTAATTCCATATTCATTTTTATTAATTTTATATAACTATAGATTCAAATTTTATAATATTTTTAATATTTTTAAAAAATTATTTTATAAATGATTCTATTTAACAAAGAAAATATATTGGAGAATTTATTTTTAGGACTCATTAATAACATGTGAGTCATTGTATTAATTTATAATAATAAAAAATCTATTTATTTCTATTTAGGAAATTTGTAGACCAATTTGACATTTAAAATGTAATAGAAACCGTTAAAATAATTTTTTTTCATTACATTTAAAGGAATCTAAATTTTGGAATTTTTTTGAGTCCTCATGCATAATTTATTTTTGTAATTTGAATAATTTATTTATATAATTCAAAATATTTTTATTTAACAAGAAAATGAAGAACGAATTTTTTTTAAAATTATCAAATAAAATAAATTATTATAATCCACAAACATTTAGCAAAATTTATAAGGATGGAGGAGGGGAATAGAAATATTTAGGTCGAGGAGAGAAAAACAAATGAGGAGAAAAGTAATAATACACCAAAATAAAAGGACCTTTTAGTAAAATTTGGATTAGTTAGTAATTTTCTAGATACCATGTATCAAAACCATTAATAAAACCTATTTTTATATGGATCACCTATATAATTTATAATCTATGTTTTGTTATTGGGCAATTCTTCATACGTATAACATCACCTCATTAATAGTTTTCTACCAAAAATCATATATTCTCTTCCCTATTATCTAAATAAAAAAAATATAGTTAACATTTCTTGAAACTATAATAAAAATATAAATGATAAATAATTGGTAAAAATTGAAAATTTTCCTCACAGTAAACATATTTATAATAAATTTAAAGCATAAAAACACGTATTTTAATAAAATAAAAAAACAATGGGTATCATAATCGACCCTCCAAATTCTATTTTTTTCATAGAGAATCCAAAATATGTGAGAGCATCCAATATCCAAAAATAATACTAACCAGTTTTTCTTTCAAATTCCATGAAATAATCACATGAATATTACTCACCAAAATTAAACTATCATAATTATCTATATTTTATCATTATTATATTTATCGTCAATAAAATACATCAATTTCACTATATATATTTTAATATGATATCATGTCTCACTCCGAACAATAAAATTTACATCCAATAAAATAATTATATGTATAAATTATAAATATCTAATTTTTCATCAAGAAGATTTATTCATAATCAAATAAAGAAATACATACATGAAATTTAAATCCCAAATTATAGTAAAATATTAGAAAGAAAATGGGTATCATAATATTATTATTTAATTAAAAATTATACTATTTTTTAATAAATGTTAAATGTATTTCATTTAAAAAAGAATGTAAAAGTAGTAAGAAAAGTGAAAAAAATAAACCATGGAATATACTTATAGAAAAATAACAAATCACAATGAAAAACACCTTACCCAAAACACAACCAAAATAGGAACAATATATAAAGGCCCATCAGAAATGATATATAATGATGAAAACCCAATAAAATAGAATTCTTCTATTTTGAGTATAAAACTAATTGAAACCGCAGAAAATCACTAAAATAAAACTTGAATGAAGAACTTATAAGTCCCAAAACGAATCCCTTATATGGATTCACTAGTATCCCATGTTCACTGAAATCAATAACCTTTGTCATGGTATTGTAATAAAAAAACAATTCCAAAAATTAATATAAAAATCCACTATTACGGAATCCATTTTCCACGTAGTTCTTACAACAAAAACCTGACACCCTCGGTATAAAAATACACATAAATCCTATAGATATTATTTCCATAAATCAATTTTGAATTAATTATCCATAAACCTTAAAATTATTAACCAAATTAATAACTAGAAACAAAAATCAATGGAATCATTCAATGAAATAGATATCTAATATCACTGAGAACATAAAATTATATGTATCTCAATAGCACTTTAGAAAGTAATAAAATTGATTAAAAATAATGATTGAAATCACTATATATAGTCCATTTATATTTAAATTAGTTTCCATATCATTAATAACAATCACATGTTTTATAATAATTATAAAATTGAGCTTAATGAATAAGTAAATGAAATTTGGAAGAGCCTTATTTAGGAAAACATGTTATTTTATTTCCATTTATATTAGGTATGTGGCATCCCCAATAAGCTCTTTCTTAAATAGCGTAACACATATGAATAGAAATAAATAATTAAAACTTTAGTTCAATATGGAATGAAAATTACTTATATGTATAGAATATATTATCAATTATTCAAATAATGAATTAATTGTAGCAAAAAATCATAATTAAATAAAAGATGATCCATAGATTCATGGTCTTCTGTAGAATCATAATAATAATAAAATTATTAGATTCCAAATATCTTACCCATGCTGTGGAAAATTTTTAGCCATCATCTACATCACCAATCCCGTGATATGTGTGATGAAAGGTCTATACCATACAAAAATCCATTTTGGATTCTCCCTAACTTGCAAAGGACACAAATTATTCTCCAAGTTTATAGTATTAAATGGTTTACCATGACCCTTAGACAAGATAAAATAATTATGAATATCAATACATTAAATAAGATTACTTCTAAGCATTAAAATAACCGTGAACTCCCCTGAGAAATATTAAATATCATAGATAGCCCAAAATAAAGAGTCATCGTTATATGTTTGATGAATCTATCTAGACTATTTTTAAAACATTTAAAAATTGAAATTGGAAGATATATTAAATCATAATGACAATACTGTTTGTTAATTCAACCTAAATTTGGAGTCCCAAAAATGAAATATTTAATGTAATTTTATTATCAAATTTGACAATTTCTCAACTTTTTATACGTCGAATAAATAAATAATTAATAAATAAAAATTAACCATCATGTTGATAGAGTTGGGAAGAGTAATAGTATATAAACAATGATAAAATATAGAGTCCACAGTAGGATTCAACTGAACCACACAACTAGAATAAATCATTTTATAATAGAATAAAATAAAATATTTGGTATTATTTCCAATACTAAGGGATATCATTCATAAATACATATGTTTTTTATGATTGAGTATCCCTATGATATCTTAATGATACTAGACTCTCTATAAAATTATAATTTTGAGTGATATATCACATGACCCTATAGATGTATCAACCCACAAGTATATTTATATTATAATCAATAGCGGAATGACTCAGGACCTGAATAATTTCATTAAAGGACGCAAAATAAAATATTAGTGATATTGTATTTACTCTACTGAAAAAGAATTGACCATGAGAAAACATAACATGAGAGATCATATGACTATGAAATATACGGTCAATATAGATTCTAATATTGATATAGGATTTTATATATTCTATATATAGATATTTTATCTCCAAAATAATAATAAAGGGAAAAAATATAACCATGACTCAACCCATTCATTAATTAAAATTGTGTATAATTCCTATCATTAATCAATAAAAAACATTAAGCAGATAAAAAATGTTTCATTATACAAAATCTATAGAAAAAATGGAATTTAAAATAACTCAAGAGGAAATAAAATAATAGTCATTATGTTCTTAGATAATAATAACACACCTGTGAATTAATTTAAAATAATTATAATTTCTGACTAGCTTAGTGATATAAATAATACTTTTTGAGATATCAATATAAAAAATAATATCCTCTCACTCATATCCAATGAGAAACAATTTCAATTTTACTAATCAGGTAACATATAAATTAAAAATATATTAATTTATAACATTATAAAATCTAACGAGGAAAACATCATAGGGAGTTTTTGGATGCCCGACATCCAGAATAGGGGAAATTATAGTGACGTTAATGCTACATATAAAATAAATATTTATACAGTTTTAAAATTCCTCTAGAATAATTGAAGCAATAATTATAGAGGGAACATTAAATAATTATGATGTCCTCCCATCATGTATGAGAGACATATCATTACCATTAGTAAATAAAAGCTCTATTTTTTTTATTTTTTTAATGAACAGAAAATATATATATAGTCCACCTAATTAACTACTCTATAATACTCAAATAAATTTAGTCTAATAGAAATATTGAGACTTATGGTACCCTAGAGAAGAATTAATTAATAGAGATAAATATATTTTATACCAATAGGGGAATCCAACTGATTTTTTTGAATCATAATTAATCATTCCATTTTATTTTCCGAAATTTCAAAATTTAATAAAATTATGAGGAAATGCGAATTAGATTTCTATTAATTAATTTGTTGAAAAAATTATTATTTTCCTTATATATAATTTATTTAAATGATGGAGTCTTTTGAGAAATAAAATTTGAATAAAAGTTTTCGTATGAATGATATGTTCCCTTGAGTATATACAAATTTTATTTTTAATTGAAATCATTTCTAATATTAGTTTATTTTTCCAATAATTAAGAATATGTTTTATACTCATGAAATTGACCAATGAGTTATGTTTATGTGCACTAGATAAATTAAAATTCAATACAAAGTGATATAATTACAAGAATATATATATGAATGAATGTAAATACTAAAGAATACCTCATATTTTCACTAATAAATGAAAAAATGAAATATAATTAAATAACCATTAATAAGATAGAATATTATAGAAAATAATATGAAAATATATTTGATATAAATCATACAATTGATTCTTATAAATAATTGTGTAATGGAAAATTAAAATTAAATATATCATGTTTACATAAGATACATTTTTTGCCTTCATATTTATTTGAAAAACTTTTAATGATCATAGAGGAGGAGTGTTTATAAAAATTGAAATAAAAGTAATAATATTTTACACATTAATGAATCTAAATGAATAATTTGATAAAAAAATATACCATGGGTAGAATCTAGATAGGTAAAATTACACATAATAAACAATGATATATACATTATAATTGAAACTGAATGGTAATAAAAAAATCTTTCTAGTTATTAATTTCACTAAAATCATAAATAAAATATATCTAAAACAATTGATTCCAAAAATTAATTTTAAACTGAAAAATATATGAAAAAAATGAATATACTATAAGCATAAACATTAACAAGGGTTCAAAAGAATATTAACTCTTCCATTCATCACCTATAAGAATGTGATTCTATATAACCATCCTAAATAGAGGAATAAAAATTCATGAGAATCCAAAATATCTAATAAAATGTTGTTTTGATGAATTTAATTTAAATTAATCTTGAATCTGGAGAGAAACTATTTGTTTTCTATGAGTTTAAAGGTGTTCTTTTAGTCCCCAATATTTTAGATCCTATTAATAATTAGAAAAAATGAAACCATATCCCACTTTTTTCTACTTAATTAACAAGATATCCTAGGATAATAATAATGTATTTTTTATACAATCTTTTTCTTTTTAATTTTAAAAATAGATATTTAAACTATAGAATTCCTTCTATTATCAATATCTATAACTACTAAAATCAATACCTCATGTCTGATGGTTTTAACCACTTCGAAAATAACAAGGTGTGGATGGTTAGAAGAATGGAATGTGGAGGAACCCCTTCTATCACATTCACTTGTGAGGTTTAAGGTTTCTCGAATATAAATATTTTCCTATTATCGTATTTTAATTTTTCATAACCATATCCTTTTCATTATCATCGATAGATTTAACACCATGTCCTCAAACATCACCTATACATTCCATAGAATATTTCATATAGTAATTATTTGGAACACATATCTGTGGAGATTTATTATATATATTATGTTGACTTATGATGTTTCTAATTTATTTTACAATTAAATCATATATCTAGGACCAACTAATACCTGAACACATTGTTAAAAATACCACCCACCAATCATTAAATAATATTTGTTTTGTGAGGAAATCATAGTGATATATCATTAAAAACCCAAAAATATGTATGATTTGTCCGAGAATTAGTAGAACTATTAATGAAAATAATATTACTAACCACGCATGGTAGTATAACAAACACTAATGTTTCCAAGATGAAAATAAAAACCTAGAAATTTATCCCCCATCAGGATAAAACAAGTGATATCACTATAAATATAATAATTTTATAAAATTGTTGAAAATTAAGGGATTATTATCAATTACCCCAGGAATTTATTGGAATGGTTCATTTAATAAAAAATTATCAAGATATTTAATCATAAAACACTCATTTCAAGAAATGATACTTTGAAAACATCCATTAATCCATATAATGTCTAAAATATCCACTCTATCTTCAAAAAGTAAGGGCACAAACAATATACATAACCACCCAATTTATTCTACCAGGGATCTTACTCATCATCATATTATTTTTATCAAAGGAAACATCACTATCAAAAATATTTTATGGAAAATTATAAATTGAAATCCAATATTAAATTTTTTATCCATCTATACTTTAATCCATTTATCATTGTTCTTAATAATCATCAAAATGTTATAAATCAATATTAAAAAAATAAATAATTTTTGTTATATATAGGGTTTTGCTTAGGAAATTGATCAGCAATGAATACATAATGGTGAATAATAGTGTATTTTATAACTATTTATAGTGTTAATGATAAAATTTCATCCAAGAATAAAATTTCATCGTAAAAAATATGAAAATTTTAGGAACAAAATTCTAAATGGTTTGTAGTCCCCAAATATACCCAAATTGAGTTTCATAAATTATCTATAGTGTATGATGGGTTTTGAGAAAAAAACACCTCTCATTATTTTAAATACACCCTTTCCAATATAAAACTCTAATATAAATTGAAAAATAATAGATAAAATATCATTGTATTGTAAAACATATATAAATTAATATGGAATATTTGGAAATGTATTAAAACTATAATTCCATTCATTTTATGTAATGCTTTATAATTACTTAATACTTATAAAATTAAAATAACAAAAAGACATAAAAAGAATATTTTATATTATAATATAAATTGAAATTTCATTATAATTTGCATATAAATATCCATGAGTAAACATATTATATTTATTTTGAAACATGTAAAGACACACTAATATAAAATAATAAAAGTAAAAGACTTGAGAAGAATAATTATATACCATAATAATAAATGAATTTTTTTACCTTGTCCAAAATAAAAATAAATTCATTACAATTGGTTATAATGCCCCGACCAAAACCATCATGTCTGGGATAGTATGAAACATGAAATCATGTTAACATTCCTATAAAATGAAGGATGTGAACTAATATTGAGGGTCTTATTCTATCATTGGGGAGACAATACCATTAGTGTCATCTCATGGGATAAATAATGGAAGCAATAAAAAAATTATTAATCATTTAATGAATAAAAAATAACCATACGAGAACCATCAATATATATAGAAATATAACTCATGAAGTAAACACATCAAAAGCTAGATATGTATACCAAAACTTAAAAATATCAAATGAATAAGTTAATTCATTTAAAAAATGATTTAGTTTTACTCTCACTTCAACTCCATCTAGAAACGTCCACATCCACCATAATGACCTACTCAATCATCCACCATATGTCGATTGAATGTCACAAAATTGTAAATCCTAAAATCTACAAGAGAAATGAAATTCCAAAATAGAGTATGAGTAAAACGCATATTAAGATTCCTCTAATTTACATTAAATTCAATTCATAATATATACATATTTATCCCATGAACATTAAAAGGGTATTGATATAAAAAATAATATATTATTTAATAAAAAAATTATTGGGTCCCTATAAAAAAGATCTACCTATATTGGTACAATTCTTGAATAAAAATAAGTAATTTAACCAACAACCCCCACTCCTCAATCAGGATAGCTTAGAATCATGTGACACATCCCACCAAAAAGGATTCCTAGGTAAATTCTGACCAATTTCAAATGCATCCCTCTCACAGGATATCAAAAAAAGAATCCGAAACATCCCACAAGCTGGGATATATCATGAATATATTGAGAAATTTCTAGAATATCACTATAAAGGGATAATAAAAATAGTACAACTGGTACACTCAAATATAAAATATATAATAGAAGCACATGTACTATAGGATAGAAAATATATATATAGAATAATATCAAGTCAAAATTTATACTATTGAGAATAATCGATTTTAATGAAACATAAGAACAGGTCAAGGTTACACACACACACATCATGGGATAAAAAAAGTTTCTCAGGGCTACACACACTTGTAAAAATCATTCTAATAATTCATATATGGCATACATGAATGTTAAAAGAATAAAACTACCAGTTTTTTGATGATGAACTCTAATTATAGTCAAGAAAACATCACTAAAATCATATCCAAGTGTTTATATGGTCAAACCACATTCCAGGTAATACTATAACAGAATATAGATATTTTATTCCTAAAATAAATAAAAAACAACTTGTGATAATAATGTTGATTCAATAAGGTTTCCTTATGACTTCTATGTTCTGAAAATCACAAACACTCTATCATAAGGAAAATTTATTTTTATCATGATAAGGAAAATTTTCCTTCATCAAGAAAATTTTTCCTTACATGTTTTTTATTGTTTGTTCTTTAGTAACTCTAAATATAACTCTTTTTGGTTCTATGTGTACAAATTTTTTACACATTTAAAACCTAGGATTTATATAAATTCATAGATATAGAGAATTTTGTTTTCAAACTCCAGATTCAGACTCTGAATTCGCTGAAATTCAGACTCTGAAATATTTGAATTTCATAATCTGAATTCCTCAAAATTCAGAATCCGAATTTAGACTCTAAAATCTCTCAAAATTCGGACAGAGAATTCTCTAAAATTCGGACTCCGAATTTCTCAAAATTGAGACTCCAAATTCCTCAGAATTCAGACTCCAAATTTCTTAGAATTTAGGATCTTAATTCCTTAGAATACTGACTCCTAATTCTTTGAGAAATAGACTCCAAATATTCATTTATATTAGACTCCAAATATTGATTATCTTAGACTGTGAAATTTAGTTTCCTTTGACATTGAGAAATTAGTTTTGGTTAAGAAAACATATTTTTCTTACCATTGTTTTAGTTATAAAATGATATTTTACATTCTGTTTCTAACTAACCATTGTTTTAGTGACACATTCACAGGTTTAAGAACCCAGATCTTTTTTTCAAGTATGTTTTCATTTTCTAGTTGTTTTTAGGGAAAAAGAGGATATTTTGGAAATTTTCAAAGTACACGCCATGTAATTTATGAGTACATATTGTATACTTCTTTTCTATAGGAAGTCGGGTATTGGACATGTATCGTCCATGCACATGGCCGTGTGAGGGTGTTTCGGAGGCCGGTTAAAGCGGATTATGGAAACTGTAAGTACACACGATTTACATTAAAAGTACACACCATTTACTTTATGTTTTTTCATTAAACACTATGGGGTCGCGTATGATGGATAGAACACACTTATTCTAGGTTTTCTTCATCCAAGAGAACCTATATGGCTTCATATCTTCGACGAACCCCCAAGCCTCCATCCATCTTCTGAATTGAACTACGTCGGTTGCCTTAGAATCGCATCCATGAGTTCCCTCTTCTTCTAGAGCATCGTTTTCCAATTCCACCTCTTTTCCATGTTATCATGGGTTGAAATTTTTATAATTTTTCATAGATCTATGGGGTTATAAGGAGATTCACACATTGTGGTTCATGTATATTGATCTCCTAACCCCTAGGTAGGAGGTTTGTTCCTTTCTATTGAAATTATTTTTGTATGTTGTGTGAATTCCACCAATACCTTTGAATGGGGTATTGCGTGTTTATTGTTTTATTCCTATTGTTTACATGCTTTTCGTGTATGCTTGAGTAGTGTATATTTTTTGTGAATATGGTAATTTTGATGTGCCTTGGATGTATAAAACATGAATATTTTTCTTGTTTATGACCATTTGTTCTAGTTTTACCTGTTAGGCTGTTTCCATTTGTCATGCCTAGTTTGTAGGATAGTGTGACTGTTGTTATATTATGCTGATATGCCTCGGAATTCTAGTTAATTAGTTATTTAGGATTACATGGGGCGATACACGTGATATACATGTTTGACATACACAGGTCCATGAGAACCTAGTGTAGTAGACCACATAGAAATTGGACATAAGGGCTTCTCCAGAGTGTCTTTATAATTTTACGATGCAAGGAAAAAAGGGGAATTGACGATGAGTTCTTCCATAGAGTGACTGTAGTTCTTTGACATGGTCCATAAGGGGAATAGACATTGATTGATTCCCCATAGTTTCTTTTGTACAATACGAGACTATTGGGGGAATTGATGATGAGTGATTCCCCAGAGAGTCTATACATTTGCTGAACCAGAGGGGTGTGACTGTGTGTGCCAACCAGAGGGTTTCTAGTGCTTGTTGGTTGAACCAGTGGTTTTAGGCTGTGAGAACTACCTAGAGGGTTACCTGTAGTTTCTAATTGCTTGTTTAGTTGATTGCATGTTGTTTCTACTTTCTTGATTAGTTTCTTACCTGTTGTGACATAAATTATTGAAACTGTGGATTGTTTACTATTTAGTACTTTTCCAATTACTATTTTCTCTACATTTACCTACCATACATTCATTGACTATTAGGAATAGATATTGTGGTGGTTTCCTACTGGGATTTAGTCTCACAACTTATTTGGGCCATTCTTTTGGGCCCATACAGATTTTATTGTTGCTAGTATAGACAAGGGAAAGCGCCCTTCTACATCCGGTACTTGACATGCTGTGGATCTGGAGAGCATGGAACCAAGCTATGGATTGCGATGCTGATGAGTTTATCTGCATTCTTTTTCACTATGGGTTTGTACTGTTTTTATTAAACATTGTGACATGTTTGTATGATTTCCTAGACATATGTATCATGAATCATATATATATGTGATCCATTTGTTTATACTTTTAGTCTTCTACTATTTACTCTTGTATGGATGTTTACTGCTTCTGCTATTACTTTTGTTTATCTTCCACTGAGTACTGTCCTAATGAGGGCATAGATTCTCCACTATCACACCCAAGACCCTCAGTGATATTTGGCAGCCTCTGGCATTTGGGGAAAATCGCTTGAGGCCAAGTGACCAACCGGGTATGGGGGGCCTCTAGGTGGCCTCTAGAACTGGGATGTTAAAAAGTGGTATTAGAGGTTTTCATTTCTCTTTACATACAGTTAAGAGCCTGTAGCCAGGGATAGTACAGAATAGGTAATTGGTAATAAGTTGTGCTTGGGAGTAGCTGACCTATGTACAAGAAAAAGACAAACTACCTCGTTATTGTAATTTTACTTGTTTTTAATTTTACAGTTGATTTGATTTCACTGTTGGGTTATTCAAATGATTTGTACTATTATTTTTGTTGTTATTGTAGTTCTATTTCTGTCACAACCCGATGAGATGAGGGTATGCTATCTCATGCATCATATATGCACTTTTTAGAAATAACATGCCATTCATTCTTTCCATGCCTTCTAGTATGCATTAACAATTGCATGTTGTTGTGATAGATGTTGAATAGAATATGAATGCTATTGTGATAGATGTTGTGATAGAATCTCTTCTTCTTGTTAGATCTTTGTTTCTAATGTTTTGTTTGGATGAATTCCAAACATTGGTTCTTGAGAAGTTATGTGCCCTCATGGACCTTAATTTCGTCGATCATTGTTGGTTTTCCTTGTTATATCTTGTAAAAGATGGACAACATTGATTCGAGGGGAGTATGGGCCCTCACAGATTAGAATTTGGCTCTTTCAATGCGTGATTCAGTGTTTTTCCGAGCTTCGAAGTAGATTCTGAGGCTTACTCTCCAGAAAAATCCAGAATACACACCGTGTAGTTTGGACTACATGCCCTATATTCTTCTATATGAAAAGACACAATTTTTCTTATGTACACGCCGTGTACTTTATATACATGTTGTGTAGTCTCTGACTGGGTCGTAGGTCGTGTCGGTAGAGACATAGTGTGGGGAAGGTATGGTAGAAACACGCCGTGTCTGCACTGAAAACACATTGTAATATAATTCTAGGAACATAGTCGTGTAGTGAACAAACATGGGTCGGTGTTATTACATCACATACATGCTATGTCCACCTGGAACACACCTTGTATAGTGAGCCATGTGTCAGGCCGTGTCACTAAAAACACGGGCCAGGTGAAGCTTGCCCAGTACACACCGTGTCCATCTTGAACACACCGTGTATTCTTGCCTTAAGAGATCTGTGTGGCTTAACCATGCAAAAGAACTTTGGAAGGGAGGAATATTCAAGTACACGTCGGGTGTTTGGATAACACGTCCAGTATTTGGGGTGTTATATGACCTGCTAAAGTAGAAGTACACGGCCATGTGAATGAATTAAGGGAACTTGTCACGTAGGACAAGTAGACACCGTGTAGTCAAGTTTTTAAAATATTGAATTCTTTTAATATTCTGTTATTTCTTGTCATTCTAGTTTTTAGTCATTTAGAATCTTGAATCTAAGGTGTGTGCATGACCTTAGATAATCATTCCACCGAGACATCCTCCTGTTGTGCCATTCTTGGCACCCGCCGTCATTATGGACATAGGTGGTGATGCACAGTTCCGAGAGGGTTTTATAAGATTCATGCAGACCTTCGGAGGAGGCGAGATGCATCATTATATACCCGGGAGGTGTGCTACCAGTGGGGGAGAAGTGGACATACGAGGGAGAATTTCCCGAGAGCCAGTGGATTGCCGTTATTTCTTCAATATGGGTCACATTCAGTGTTTTTTTCAGGTTTTCTCACAAACTTCATGTGACTGAGGTTCTTCTATGACTCCTCGTTCAGGAGAAATGCCAACAGCTTCTCACCAGTCTGAGAAGTGGAGTTCTTCTGGCTGTTCAGTCTGAGGTGGAGGTCGTGGCCGTGGTATCCAGTCACTCAGTTTTCGGCGCCATCTGGGTGGATCATCATAGAGTGTTCGGGTAGGGTCATAGGGCCATGGTACAAGACAGACTTTTGCAGTGGATCAGACTCAGTTGGAGTAAGATCCCAAACCTTCTATAGTTCAAGGTACGATCTTAGCATCCTTATTCATAGTATCTTCTATCTTTGATATAGGTGCTTCCCATAGAATTATATATTTTTCTTTCATGGAGATCCTTGGGCTATGTATCTTTTCTTCTACTGATATCTTAATTGTAGACACTCTGTTGGGAACCAGAACGACTAGTTTATGTCAGTGTAGAGAATTCCCTCTAGAGGTTAGTGATTGTCACTTTTTATGGGAGCTCTATGTCCTAGAGATGATAAGATATGGTTCCATTCCCTAGATGTACTGGATAGTTCCATTCTAGGTAGTCGTTGACTTTTATCGTGACATGGTGTGTTTTATATCACCATAGGGTGGATCCTTTCTTCATAAGGGCGAGTGGGATGTCCAGGCGAGCAGAGCGGGTCCAGAGTATCATGGGTTGGGTTCACTTACATCCCAGATTGCTAGTATTTATCTAGATGACTATGGGAATTTACAATTAGAATTACCTCTAGTCGTGTATCGTGTCAGAGATTTCTTTCGAGAGGACTTTTCAGGTTTACCTCCAGAGCACGAGGTAGACTTCTCGATTGAGCTTGTGCCTTGAGTAGCCCCGGTGTCCATTCCTCCTTATATGATGTCAACCCCTGAGTTGCAGGAAATCATGAAGTAGTTGGAGGAGTTTTAAGAGAAGGGTTTCATCCGACATAGTACTTCTCATTGGGGTTCAACAGTCCTTTTTGTGAATAAGGCAGATGGTACTCTTAGGCTGTATGTGGATTATCTGAATTTTAACCAGTTGATGGTCAAGAATCGATATCACTTTCCAAGGTTTGATGATCTCTTTGATCAGCATTGAGGAGCCCGAGTGTTCTTGACGATTGACCTGAGATTCGGTTATCATCAGGTACGTGTTAGACCATTTGATATACCTATTACAGATTTTTGGAGCAGGTATGGACTATACGAGTATATGGTTAGGCCGTTCGGTCTCACGAAGGTTCTTGAAGTATTCATGGCACTGATGAACCGAGTGTTCCATCCAAACTTGGATTTCTTCATTGTTGTCTTCATGGATGATATATTGGTGTTGTATCACACTCAACAATACCATGCAACCCATCTTGAGATAATTTTGAGTACACTGAGGGGGAATCAATTATATGATAAGCTCTCAAAATTCCACTTTTGGGTGGATCTGATTCACTTCTTGGGTCACGTTATTTCAGAGCCATGAGTATCAGTAGACCTAGAGAAAGTGAGAGCCGATGTTTCCTAGGAGCATCCGATGAACGTCTTTGAGGTACGAAGTATTCTAGAGATGGATGTATACTACATACGCTTCATACAAGACTTCTCGTGCTTGGCAGCACCACTGACGAGTCTAACTAAAAAGGATGTAAGGTTATTATGGTCAGATTCTTGTGAGTCAGCCTTTCAGGTGATGAAAGGGAGTTTTAATTCTGCACTGATACATGTCTTGATAGATCTGGGAAAGAGCAATACTATTTACTGCGATTCATCAGGTATCAGGCTGGGAGCTGTGCTTATTCAGGGAGATTGAGTCGTTGCATACGAATGATAGCAGTTGAGGCCACATGAGAGGAAATAACCGACGCACGATCTGGAGTTGATAGCTATTGTTCATGCCATACGCTGTTAGAGACATTATCTTTTATGAGAGAATTTTTTGGTTTTACCCAACCAAAAATGTCTCATGTACATCTTCACTTAGCGTGTCTTAAATCTAAGACAGTGCAGGTCAGTTGAATACCTACAGTCCTTTGACTTTGAGATTGACTATACGCCAGGGAAGGACAATGCAGTAGCTAATATGTTGAGTAGGAGGACTCATATACAGGCAGTTCTGGAGGCCAACAGTGAGTGTCAACTTATGGATCCGTTCTCTGAGATTCATTTGGAGGTTCATGACAGACGGGGGTAGACATTTCTTTCTTCTATGGCTGTTACCTCTACTCTTCTTGATCGAATTCAAATGATGCAGCTATCAGATTCTGAAGGCCTAGTCCTGAGGGAGAGTGTGTCAGGAGAGGACCCTATTTCTGGATGGACCATAGGTGAAGATGATATCTTGCCTTTCTAGGGACGTGTATGTGTCCCCATAGATATACGCGAGAAGATAATATAGGATTTCGATTCCTCTATTTGGGCAGTTCATCCTGGAGTCACCAAGATGTATCATGATCTACAACGTTAGTATTGGTGGCCAGGTATGAATAGGGACATTTCTGGTTTCATCATGAGGTGTTCCACTTGTCAGTAGGTGAAGTCGGAGCATCAGCAACCTGCATGGCTTTTATAGCAGTTACCCATTTTCGAGTGGAAGTGGAATGATGTCATGATGGACAGCGTGACCTGTCTGCTAAGGATGACATGAGGGAATGCAACATTTTGGGTTTTTATTGACATACATTCAAAGATTTCTCACTTATTTCGGATCAAAGAGTCCTTCAGTGATGATGAGCTGGGACGGTTGTACATCCGTGAGATTATACGTCTGCATGGAGTTACACACTTAATTGTTTCAGACAGGGATGCCCATATTACTTCTCGGGTATGGGAGGTGCTTCATAAGGCTTTGGGTATGCAGGTACATTTTATTACAACATACCACCACCAGAATGACGGCCAGTCCGAGTGTACAATTCAGGTAATTGAGGAAATGCTCCGAGAATGCATTTTGGAATTTTGAGGTTCTTGGGACAAGCATATACCTCTTGTGGAATTTTCCTACAATAATAGTTTTCAAGAAACTATAATGAGGGCACCTTATGAGGATTTTAATGGTAGGCCATGCCGATCACCCTTATATTGTGTGGAGGAGGGAGAGGAAACCTTGCTGGAACCTCGTATTGTTCAAGAGACCACAGAGCAGATAGAGTTGATTCAGAAGAGGATGACTACTGCATAGTCTTGACATAAGTCTTATGTTGATCAGTAGAGATGACCTGTAGTGTTCGAGGTCAGGGATCAGGTTTTTTTGCATGTCACACTAAGGTTGGGTCACAAGAGGATTATGTGACAGGGTAAGCTTTCACCAAGGTACGTCAAATCATTTGAGGTGTTGAAATGAGTTGGGGAAGTTACATATCAGTTGCAGTTGCCTCATAGGTATCGGCCTATGCATGAAGTGTTTCACGTTTCTCATCTCCGACATTAGTTTTCATACCTGTCTCATGTCTTTTAACCTGACGAGGTTGAGGTTGAAGTGGATGAGTCATTCGAGGAGCATCCTATCCGGATTTTTGATCACAGAAAAAAGGTTCTCCATCGTTGGTCTGTTTCTCTGGTGCGAGTGTTATGGCAGCACGTGCGAGTATATGATGAGACTTGGGAGAGGGAGGCCGATATACGAGCGCAGTGGCCAGAGTTGTCCAGGGTTTATTCTTTTACGCCGTGCTAGGGAAATTAGAGGACAAATTTCTTTAAGGGGTGAAGTTTTTATGAATCAGAATCTTCTTTTTAGGAACTTTTTCCTTTTCTGGTCATTTTTGGGAAAAAGTGGAAATTGAGGAAATTTTCAAAGTACACGCCATGTACTTTTTTTCCGTAGGAAGCTGGGTATTGGTTGTGTAGCGGCCATTCACATGGCCACGTGAGGGTGTTTCAAAGGCCGCATAATGAAAAGTACTGAAACAGTAAGTACACATCGTTTCCATCAAAAGTACAGGCTGTGTACTTTATTGTTTTCATTAACCGCACCAGGGCCACGTCTGACGGACAAAACACACTTCTTCTACGTTGTCTTCATCCGAGAGAACCTGTAAAACCACAGATCATTGATGAAACCCTGAGCCTCCATCCTTCCTCAGAATCGAACTCCTTCGGTTGTGTTGGAATCACATCGGTGAGTTCACTCTTATTCTAAAGCATGGTTTCCCAATTCCATTTCATTTACATGTCATCGTGGGATGAAAATTTTATATTTGTTTCTTAGATATATGATTTTATAAGGACATAAAAGCATTGTGCTTCAAGTATATTTATCTCATAACCCCGAGTTAGGTTGTTTGTGCCTTTTTGTTGAATTGCATTGAGTATTTTGTGTGAATTCCTCCAATACCCTTGAATAGGGTATTGCATGTTTAACATTTTAGCCCTATTATTTTCATGATTTGCATGTATGATGATGTATAGTTTATTGTTTGTGAATAGGGTAATTTTTCTATTCTTTGGATGTATTGCCCATGCATTATTTTTCGGTTTATGACTGTTTGCTGTAGTTTTTCATGTTAGGATGTTACAAGTTCCCATGCATAGTTTGTAGGATAGTGGGACTGTTGTTCTATTATATTGATATGCCTTGGAATACTAGACAATTTGTAGTTGAGGTTTACTTGGGGATATACGTGCACTATACATGTTTGACTTACATAGGGATGTGGGAACCTCGTGTAGTAGACCACATGGATAATGGATGTAAGGGCTTCTTCGGAGTGTCTTTACATTTTTACAATGCCAAAACATAGGGGGAATTGATGTTGAGGGCCTCCTTAGAGTTTTTGTAGTTCCTAGATGTGGGACACAAGTGAAATAGGCATTGAGTTCTTCCCCAGAGCACCTTTGGTACGATACGAGAATATAGGGGGAACTGACAGTGAGTGCTTTCCCAGAGAGTCTATACATTAAGTGACCAAGTAGGGTGAGACTATGTGTCCCTTTCAGAGGGTTTTTAGTACTTGTTGGTTGAACCAAAGGGGTTAGGCTGTGAGAACTACCCAGAGGATTACCTGTTGTTTCTATATTCTTTTTTAGTTACTTACCTATTGTTTCTATTTTCTTGTTTAGTTGTTTACCTATTGTGACTTAAATGATTGAAATTGTGTATTGTTTTCTATTGAGTACGTTCCTACTTATAGTTTTCTATACTTTTACCTGCCATATATTTACTGACTATTATGCACAGATCTCAAGGTGGTTTACTATTGGTATTTATTCTCACACCATGTTTGGGCCATGTTTTTGGGACCAAAGAGATTATATTTTTGCAGGTATATACAAGGGAAAGCGCCCTTCTAGTTCAGGTACTTGACGTGATGTGGAGCTGTAGAGCATGAGAACAAGAAATGTCTTGCGATGCGGAGGCGTTTATCTGCTTTCTTTTGAAATTTGATTTAGTGTTATTATTATTCATAATTGTGACTTGTTTGAGTGATTTCATAGACATATGTATCATGCATCGTTTATATATGTTCTCCTTTTTTTACAATTTTAGTCATCTATTGTTTACTCTTGTATTGATGTTTACTGCTTCCACAATTGCTGTTGTTTATCTTCCGTTGAGTACTCTACCAATGGGGGTATATTTTACCCACTATCACACCCAAGGCCCTCACTGCTAGTCAGAAGCCACTGGCATTTGGGGAAATGTGCGGGGGGCCATGTGACCAACCGTGTAGGGGGAGCCTCTGGGTGGCTTCCGGAACTGGGAAATTACAATAGGTCCCTATAAAATTCACGGAAAAATATGAACATTGGAGGAGAGAGACTAAAATTGGTGTTTTTCCTATAAATACGAGCTCATTTGAACGATCTCATTACTGATCGAAGAGTGATCTATCACTATAGATACCACATTTTGTTGAATTTATTTCTAGATAGATATTATCTCATGCTTTTTGTGTACTAAACATATTATTTAGATTTAATTGTGGGACTCCTATTGTTATTGAGTACAATCGAGGGCTTCTAGGGATAGGAAGACTGAGGTGCCAAATACATTAATGTTAGAGGACTTCCTTGGTGAGGAAGACAGATATTCAACAACCTTATAGTTCGAGGGTTTGCAGGGATATAAGGATAGACTCTGATATTATTATCGAGGACTTACCCTAGTTTGGGTAAGACATACATTCTTGAAAGTATAAATCAATGGAACTTAATCCACGGTTGTGGGATACCCTGCTCTTTTGGTTAAAAGATTTATTATTTGTTACTTGTTTTTTTTTCAGTTTCATTTTCTACTGCATTTTGATTAATGAGGAATGTATAGGTTTTTTATAATTCCTTGTTCTTTTGTATCCTCTGATTAGTACGATTCTATATGAATTAAGGTAGAATCTTTTCCATGTAAAATTTTCTTATGTTTCATTTCAGGAATCATATTTCCGGAAGCTAGTATTTTTTTAGAACTAAGATGTCATGTGAATTTACCTTGTTTAACATTATTGAACACTATCTACTTCAAATTTTCCAAAATAATTTTTAAAGTATAAAATTCACCCCCTCTTATATTTGGGCTTCTAAATCATATTTTGATCCTACAATTAGTATCAAAGGAGGTCTCTAAAATACTTATATTTACATATAAGTTTTTACTTGCCCATGTTTTTCATTGTTCAATTTGTTTCTTACTTATGAAGTATTATATTTGTTTATGAAAATTATCTATTAAGATGTTTTTTGTGGAATGATATTTTCTATTAGAATTATAATAATGAATTTTGATTCAATTGACAATCTTAATCATACTAGACAGCCAATCATTGATGGTAATGATTATGAATATTGGAGAGATCGTATGAAGACTTATTTTATTAAAAATGGAGTAGGCAATTTTTTCATGCTTAATGGAGGATACAAAATATATGACAGAGAATTTAGTATATTCACAAACCATGAGAAGAAAGAATATCAACTGAATTATAAGGTACATAATACATTAATATGTTCCATGACCTGAAATATATATAGCTAGATTCCATTTGTGAAGAATCAAATTGTATTTAGAAAAATTTCGAGGTTACTCACATTAAAACATCAAAGGTCATTAAAACTAGATGTTCCGTGCTTAGAGCTGAATATAATGGTTTCACTTTCCTTATGGAGAACCCATATTTATGGTGCAATAAAGGTTCATGACTATTGTCAACAGATTACAATTAGTGGGTGAGAAATGATTATATGATAAAGCTCTTGTAGATATGATCATAAACATCATGCCAAAGGAATGGGAATCCAAGAAGACAACTATAGATGAGAATAAAAATGTTACTCAGATTTCTCTTGATGAGCAGTTTGGAACTCTTCTTCAACATGAAACAAGAATAAAGAGATATGCTGATAATGTTAAGAAGAAAAATGGAAATGGAAGTGTTTCTTCTATAACAAATTCAAATCATATTAATTCCAGGACATTTGAGAGAGTTACAAGATCTAAATCCAAGAAGGCAGTTATTCAATCTGATTCTAGTAAAAGTGAAGCTTTAGAAAATGAGTTAGAAAATCATGGTCAAAGGATGAACAAGATTGTTGGATAGAAGAACATTCAATCTAGATACAAGAAGAAAGAGAGAAAATATTGGAATGTATCTAAAGTCACTTGTTACAAAGGACAAAGAGTAGGACATATAAGACCATTTTGTCCCATTCTTAAGAAAAAAGATAGAAAGGAATGTAATTCTGTGAGAAATAGAAATTTTTACTTCAAGGATAAAAATAAGATTCTTTTGAATGATAATGACACATGGTGTGCCAGTTTTTGTGACTCTTCTGATGAATGTACAGAGTACAAATCTAATGGACAGAAGAATCGTGGTCTCCTAGAAAAGACACCTATTGAAAATCATTGTCTACTGGCCAAGTTAAACAATTATGAATCCATTACAAATGATTCATTGAATGAAAAATATACTAATGGTAGATATTACGAATCTTTAGTTGATGAGTCTTCCTCATCAGAAGACAACACTTTACCTACATATGAATAAGTATCTAGATTTTATAAACTCCTTGAGAATGAATATTCTAGACTCATGAAAAGGCATGATAAGTAAAATTTTATAATTTATGTTTTAGTTAAATAAGTATTCGATCTTTCTAATTATCTTGAGAAGAAAATTGATGATTTCAAAAGTATTTTAAAAACCCAAGAAAAAGTAAATTCTGACATGGATAAACATTCGAAGGATCTTGAAAATGTAATTTCTAGAAAATATATTTTAGAAACTAACTATAGTTATAAAAATAATTTTTTTAGGATATAAACATGGTTATAAAACATAGGTCAAAAATATTTTCCTTGAGGAAGTGTCTGTCATACATTACCCTTGGTAATGGAAATTTTGATAAAATGTATTCCAAAATTCGACCATTAAAGAATCATTCTGGTTTTGGATTTACCCAACCTAGAAAAGTTTTCAGTAACAACTATTTAGTTCCTCAATGTGATCTATTCTGAACTAAATTCCAGTTTGGTGGACATTGGGAAAAAGGTTGCTTCTTAAACAAAACCCAATCCTTTGGTTTTTATAAAGCTTATTTTTCTAAGAAAATGTGTATTCCAATATATTGATTTCTAAAATTTCCATATCCAAGAATGTTTTTATTCCGAATGTATAACATTATGATTATCACGAAACTAAGGAATGTATAAACAGAAATACATGGTACATGGATAGTGGATGTTCCTGGAATATGACTGGTAACAAAAATTTCGTTTAAAAGATTATTAGGATTAAAGGAGGAAATGAAACTTTCAGAGATATATCTCAAGGAGAAATTTTTTGGATAGGAAACATTTTTCTTCTTGGAAAAACATTTATTTGAAATGTCTTATTCGTTAAGGATAATTAGCACAACTCCATCAGCACAATTAAATTATTCTATGAAAGATACCTTGTGTATTTTAGGAATGACAAGTTCTTATTAAACAATTCCAAGGATGAGTTTATTCTCTTTGTCAATATGAAATAAAATGTATGCAACCATAACATAAAAGACGGTAGGAGCCAAGATATATCTTAACATAGTGAAAAGGAAGATCAATCATGGTTATGGTATAGAAGGTTAGGACATTGTATCCTTTAGAACCTAGGATAAATCTCAATGAAAATACTAGTTAAGGATCTACCAGAGCATAGTTTTGATTCTTCAAATGTTTTTGATCCTTGAAAAAATGGAATGTAGCCCAAATCAAGTTTTAAGTCTATCATTGGATTCTAATATACCAATGAATTACAATTGGTGCATATAGATCTTTTTGTTATAACACAAAATGGAATTATTGGATGTATGAATTATGTATTTTCCGTAGTTGATGATTACACTAGATTAACATGGGTCCATTTTCTATGAAATATATCTGATGCTTTTTCGTTATTCAAAAAATTTAGATCCCATGTTAAAAATTATAAAAAACTTCCATTGATAAATATGCATTGTGATCATGGAGGATAATTTCAAAATATTGTTTTTGAAACATTTTGTAGTAAAAAAATCATTACTCAAAAATTCTTATCTCCATGAACTCCTCAACAAAATGGTTTTATTGAAAGAAGAAATAGAATTTTTCAAGAGATAATAAGAACCATGTTGAGTGAATATTATGTAGACAAATACTTTTGGGATTATGCTATATGTACTACTTGTTATAATATAAATTGAGTTTTGATTCGACTTTTTTCTAAATAAAACCCCTCATGAGTTATGGAATGGAAGAAAACCTAGACAATCCTACTTCAAATTATTTGGATTCAATGTATTCATTTGGAATACCCAATATAATCTACAAAATTTGCACCCAAATTTGATAAAGGGATTTTCTTAGGGTACTCCACAACTTCTAAGGCTTATAGAGTTTTTAATAAAAACACTTGTAGTATTGATGAAATAGTACATGTCAAATTTGATGAAACTGATCCCTCTGTTTTTAA
This sequence comes from Viscum album, assembly GCA_963277665.1. Taxonomy (NCBI): domain Eukaryota; kingdom Viridiplantae; phylum Streptophyta; class Magnoliopsida; order Santalales; family Viscaceae; genus Viscum; species Viscum album. The sequence continues at coordinate 784,044,649 of OY728128.1, read as the reverse complement.
ACAACCTCAACCTATATCATCGGATGTGTTTTCAAAAACTGATTATCCACCCTTGATAAGAGATCATATTGATAAAGAATATTGTCAAGAAAATGTTTTTGAATCATTTACCCATGAATTTTTCCTACCATATTTTGATGAACAGGTGTTTCAAAAAAAATTGTTGTTTGAAAATATACATCGCAGTGATAGAATCATTGATGATGTAAATAAACGTTTAAAGACTAGAATTTCCTTAATGAATGAAGTATAACATATAGCATTCCATTCCCAACTATAACCAAAAATCACTAATGAATCTTTAGGTGATGATGAGTGGATTAAATCAATGCAAGATTAGATAAATGAATTCGAAAGGAATAGAGTCTAGACACTTGTTTAAATACATATGGAAACATCTATTATTGGTGTAAAATGGGTATTCAGAAATAAGTGTGATGAAAATGGAATCATTGTGCGAAATAAAGCTAGATTAGTTACTAAATGCTATAATAAACTATAAGAAATAGACTATAAGAAACCTATGATCTTGTAGCTAGACCAGAATCTAATCGTATTCTACATTCCTAGCAACATTCTTCAATTTCAAAAATTTTCAATTGGATGTGGAATATGCCTTCCTTAACAGATATGTTCAAGGTGGTTTTTTTGTTGAACAACCTTTTCTCTTGATGATTCAAAACATCATGAACATGTTTTCAAACTTACCAAAGTTTTATATGGCCTTAAACAAGCCCCTAGATCCTGGTATTATAGACTTATGAAATTTTTTATTTAAAAAACTATGTTAAGGAAAATGCAGATCCAAACCTTTTTATTAAGAAAGATATGAAAAAAAATTATTGTTCAAACTTATGTTGATTACATTATATTTGGTTCAACATAGCAATATTTAAATGATTTGTTTGTGGATTTAATGAAATCTGAGTTTGAAATGAGTATGATTGGTGGGTTAACATTTTTCCAGGAATTTCAAATTTTTCAAAAACAAGAAAGAACCTTTATATATCAACATAATTATATTAAATATCTTCCTAAAAATTATAGACAGGAAAACACTAAAAGTGTATGTTCCCCCATTGGTACCACATATTCACTTGATCTTGATGATGCTGGGAAACCAGTAGATCAAACATCTTTTAGAGTTATGATAGGTTGTTTACTATACTTGATATCTATCCATCCAAATATAATTTCCCCAGTATTCTTATGTGATAGATATAAATACAATCCTAAGGAATATCATTTAAAGGCAGTGAAAATAATTTTTCACTACTTAAAGGGAACCATGGACATAGGACTCTTTTAATATTCGGGAAATTAATATGTTTTAAAAAGTTTTTTGGATGCTAATTTCGGTGGATGTATAATTGATAGAAAAATTACATCCAAAACTTATCATTTATTAGGTGATTCATTAGTTTCCTAGTCATGCAAAAAGAAACACTCAATATCACTTTCCACAGCTGAAGCCGAATATGTAGAAGGTGGATTTTTCTATGCTCTAGTATTGTGGATGCAACACACACTCACAAACTATGGCATGAGTTTTACCAAAACACATATATTGTGTGATAATACAACTGCCATTGGCCTATGAAAAAACCATGCACATCGCTCAAGTGAAAAAAAAACATACATATTAGGAATCACTTTCTTAGGGATCACACAATTAAATGAGGTATCATTCTTCAATTTATTTGATCACAAGGTCAACATGATATTATTTTCACAAAATCATTACCCTCCAATATATTGGAATACATTAAATAGAAGTTAGGCATGATAACTTTAAGGTAATCATCCATGATAACATCCTATTGAAACAAATCTTCTTACAGCAAGAAACTAATTTTCATAGGGGGAGTACATTTTCTTGTTAGTAATTTTTTTAATGAAATTTTTTTAATGGAAATATTTCATAATGGTATTTTAGTTCGTAGTCTAAATTAGTTCATAGTGAATGTTTTTCGTAGTGAAAATTTTCTTAGTATAATATTTTCATTGTTAAAATTTTTCATAATCAATTTATGGAATTTAATGTCCTTCAAGAAGAATTTAATCTTTTTATGACTAATTTTCCTAGAAATATAAATGGAATGTTTCCTTTCCTAAATTCTCTTAATCATATTTTACATGTAGGTATTTTCATTTTGTTTTAAATTTTTTGGATTCCCTTTTTCTTCAATCCTAATGTTTTCCTTAAAAACCTCAAAAGATCAGAACCTACCAAAATTCCTTCTTCATATTTCATCTCAACTGCCATATCTGACCATGAATATTTCAAAAGTTGGTTCAACCAATAAAATTTAACCATCACCTCAAACACCTATATAAAGAACCCCCTCAATTGTTGTTACACATCGAATCCCAAGCCTTCACGTGCTGAAGCACTGCCTGTGTACTTATGGTCGTTCTGATTCTTCAATGTTTCCTCATTTCCAAATGTCTTCCTAAGCCTCTTCCTAGAAATAAATTTCAAATGCTAATGAAATCTATGAGTGGTAGATATATAGAAAAAATATGGTTGATCCTATGTTTTATTCTAGGTATGATTCTATCAAATCTATGAATATCAAGATAAATGATTGGGAGAGTGTATGTGTATCTAAACTGAAGGCACAATATCTTGTGTATCGAGTCTTTTTGATTGATTTCTATGAGATAGTATGTTTCTTCATGGAAGGAGGTAGAGACAATTTCTCATTTATGTGCTATGGGCAGACCTACTCTATTTCTTAAAGCAAGGTAGCAAGTCTTATTGGAATTCCTTATAAAGGAGAAGCTGAAATCTACACTCAAATGTTACATGATGTATCAAGATATTTTGATTAGTAAAAGGATATTTAGTTTCTTGTGTTTAATAGAGTGATGAATTTAAATATTCTTCACCTATCTACAAATTTATAGATTCATGAATTGTTGGATCTATGTTTTTTCATTCCATGAAAATAAGATAAGGATACCCGAAAGAAGAATGATATATATATATTGGATTTCTTGGTCATCCTCAGGAAGATAAAATTGGTTTAGTATATATTTGTAACTATTGAGAATATCAATAATTGATAAATGATGTCTCATATTATCATGTATTGAGAAATCCTTTCAAAGATCATTATGCTTTGCCTCCAGTCTTTCAATATCCCATGGAGTTCCAAGCCATGAAATTACAAAGGGATGTTGCTGAGTGATGGTACCTTAAGGATAATGAAAATTGGATTTAATATTCAATCCAATGTTTTCTTTAATTATTCAAAATAATAAGTAAATGGTCTTTTAATGAAACTAGACGTGGCTGAAACTTTTGAGAAAGGTGGAAGGAAGAGGAAATCCAGGGAAACATAAGAGAAAGGAAAATCCCAAATGGGTATGTAAAATCAGTCAGCACCTCCAAAGACAATGAAGAAAAATACCTATCATGACGAGGTAGTAGCCAAGTGGAGAAAAGGCAAGAAAATCATGAATGTAGAGGAGCCTAGTTTTTGTTTTGATCCTACTGAGGTAAAGGCGCTGAATAAAAGGCTACTGAAAATCTTGATAAACAACAGAAAGGGAACAAGCAATGGGAAAAGTTATCTATAGCTAATATTGTTCAATAAATTCACAAAGATGCTGAGAAATTTTTTTAACAAATTCATGTACAAGAATGATTTTTGATAAACCAATACCAGAGACTGTGGGAATAAAAGGGCTGGTTCTGGAAGCGCATCAAGAGGAAGAAAATGATTAGGAAGAGGAAGATGAAATAGAAGAATATGAAGAGGAAGAACAAGAAGGAAATCAATATGATGATATCATAAATAATGTTGAAGATTATCATGATAATAAAATCCCCGGTATAAAATTATCGATCTGGAAATCTCAAGACATATCATAAAAAATTAAAACAGCAGGAAAATATGAGAAGGGTGACGAAGAATTGAATAAGCCAACATATTATGAAAGTATTATTCATGACTTCTCCCATACAGAAGATCGAGTAGCTGATGCAGAGAAAGAAGACGTTGATGAAGATAAAATTTTCCACCTATCTAACAGTGAGCATAGATCTACTAATGGTTAAGACATCATTTCAAGAGCTAAAAAGGGAGTGCAGGTGGTTGTGGATACACCTATAAAATCTGTGGTGATGAATAAAGAATTTGGTGCTTCATCGAAGATAAAGGCTATTTAGCTAGAAAAATAATCCTCACCAACCAAACTCTCATATTTGAAATCGTCCTCTCCTAGATAGGATGTCATTGTTTAGTCATTGAAAAATCTTGTTGTTACAATTACGTTATTTTTTAGTATAAACACAAGGTGAAAAATTATTCAGCATTCCTGTAATCAGAAATTGGATTCTATTTCCATTATCATGGATATGTTATTAAAGCTTGGGGATGATTTCAAAACCTTCTATATTTAATATGAATCTCATAAGAGGTCATGTAATGAAATTATATAATGGTCAAGGATGATAGTTGAAGTGCTCAAGGTTCATGATGAGTTTCAATAAAATGTCATATATGCAATTGACAATGATGTTATGAAGATCAAGGATCATTCCAATGGTTTTGAGGAAACATTTCCTCTTGAAAAATATTCTCAGAAGCAATAATTCAATGATTTAAATAGTAATCTAAATTGAATGGCCATATATTGGAATTTATAAAGTGATCTCAGATTAAAATTTGAAGAGAAGCTTTTTAAGTATGACGAAGTCTTGAAGGCTCCCACAAAGATTCTTAAGGCTCAGTAAGAAAAAATAAAATCCTTAGAAAAAAAAACTGAAGATCTGGATCAGTTGCTCAAGAGAGTAGAGGAGGATAACAAGGAGTTAAAGAAATTTAAAACCATTGTGAAGAAGATGATACCGATGGAGAAACAAGGATAATCTTTTTCAAATCTAATATTTTTTTGTATGTTCTGTATTTTACAAATTCATTCATTCTTGATGAAATTTTTGGTTGTTCTCCATTCTTCGTTTTTTAGTACTAATATTATATGTACCAAATTTTTCCATTCCCCTTATTCATTTTTCAAAATCACAAAGGGGGAGAACGGAATGTTAAAAAAAATACTAAGTAAAGAATAAATTTACCAAATTAAGGGGGAGATTATCTAAGGGGGAGTTATTATAAAATACAATTTCTGTATGCAAGAAAATGATAAATCTCATTCAAGAATTCAATAATATAATCCTTATGGTTTCAAAACCGATGGGGCAGGTAGTCATATTCTCTTTGATATATATGTAATGGGAGATAAGTTTTTACATGTTCATATTTTTTAATTCCTTATATTATTTTTCGTAAATATGTTTGTGATTTCTAAAAAGGGGGATATTGTTGAGTCAATAAGGTTTCATTATGAATTTTCCATTCATCTATGTTTTGAAAATCATAAACACTCTATCGTAAAAAAAATTTGTTTTATCTTGATACTGGAAATTTTCATTCCCCAAGGAAATTTTTCCTTAACTGTTTTCATTGTTCATTTTTTATTATCTCTAAATCTAACCCTTTTTTGTTCTATCTTTAAAAATTGATTTCACTAGTAAAACCTCATATTTCTATAAATACATAGACATAGAGCATTCTATTTTCATACTCAAAATTCTTACTCCGTACTCTCTAAAATTATGAATTCGAATTCTCTAAAATTCAGAATTAAATTCCTCATAATTAATTCTACAAATTCAGAATCTAAAGTCTCTAAAATTTTGCCTCCGGATTCTCTGAAATTCAAAATATGAATTCCTCTGAATTGTGACTCTGAATTCTTCAGAATTCATACAACGAATTCCTTGTAATTCAGACTCTAAATTACATAGAATTTAGAATCTGAATTCCTTGAAAAACAGAATCTGAATATTCATGTATATTAGACTCTGGATATTTATTTTTTTAGATTTTGAACATTATTTTTCTTAGACTTCGAAAAATAAGTTTTGTTTAAGAAAACATTTTTTTACCCTTGTTTTAGTTATGAATAGATGTTGTACATTTTTTTTCTAACTAACTGTTGGTTGAGTTACACATGTACAGGTCCCTCTAAAATTCAAATAAAAATATGATTGTTGGAGGAGGGATCTGATTATTGGAGTTTTTCTTATAAATAAGAGCTCATTTGTCTGAGCTCATTACTGATCGATGAATGATCTATCACTCTAGAGACCACATGCTGTTGAAGTGATATCTAGAAAGAGATTATCTCATGCTTTGTGTGTACTGAACATTTTGTTCAGATTTCATTGTGTGAATATGATTGCTGCTGAGTACAATAGAGGGCTTCCGGGGATAGGAAGTCAGAGGTTCCAAATAACTTAAAGTTTTAGGACATCCTTGGTGAGGAAGGTAGAGGTGCTGACTATATTATTGTTCAAGGGCCTGTGGGGATAGTAAGACAGACTCTGATATTCTTATTGAGGGCTTACTCTGGTGTGGGTAAGACAGACTTTGTTGAATGTATAAATCAAGGGACCTTTAACCATGGTTATTGTATACCCAACTCTTTGGGTTAAAATATTTATAACTTGTTACTTGATTTGGGTCAAGTTTATTTTCTGATGCATTTTGATTAATAATAAATTATAACATTCTTATACTTATTCTTTTCTATACTCTGATTAGTAGGATTCTATATACTTAAAGGAAGAATCATTTCCTTGTAAATTTTTCTTATATTTTATTTCTATAAACCATATTTCTAGAAAATAGTATGTTTTTAGAACTATGAGGTCTTGTAAATTTACCTTGTTTAACATTACTTAACACTATCTACTTTAATGGATCCAAAAGAATTTTTTAATTGTTCAATTCACCCTCTCTTGTATTTGATCACCTACATCATATTTTGATCCTACAAATAAAATTCTATCTCCTTGGTAATTTTAAAATTATCTATTTATGAAATATCATGTTGTTAATAGTTTATCTTTTAAGAATAATTAAATTTTAAAAATCCATAATAATATAACTCTATAAAATAATTTGACATAATAATTAAAATTATTCCTTCAAATTATTTTATAATTTTTATATATTATCATCTTAAAAATACATGTTCATTTTTTCAGATATATTTTGAGAGTTAATTTCACTAATCACTCATGAAAATATAGTGTAGCATTACAAATTCCGATGTACAATTATCATTTAAAACATGGAACCTAAGGATTTTGGAGAGAGTGGAAGGGGTCTCCCATAGTTAGAAACCATAATATTTTTTTTTGATCAAATATCGATTCATTGATCATTAATATGGGAAATTTCATTCTTCCTGAAATCATGTGAATATATGGAAATGAAGGATGAAGGATTCATGTATTTTTCTAGAAAAAAATTAGATATATGGTCAGAACATATTTCCCCACAAATTAAATTCACTATTATTTTTTTGGGTACTATATTCATGATTTTAATAAATTTATGTCTCCCATTATAAGAGTTAAACCATATAACCCTATCAAAATTATTAAATCCCGGAATTTTAGGTTTTTATAATTTTCTTAAATGAGTTAAAGATGAAATTTGGTGATGAAGAAAGGTAATAGAATGTTTATAATGCATTTTCTCAAAAAAAACAATGTAATGATTAAATGGTTTAACCTATTATTACTCTTATACTTCTTGTGATAGTAAGGTGTTTAAAACATTTACGGGTCACCTATTATAATGAACAGAAGGAATTTATATAAGGGTAACATTTTTTTCCTCTTATATACCTGAAAAATTCATATATTACCTTACACATCTCCTGAAACTCAATATAGGCCCTTAACCATCATGAGAAACCTTCGATTGACCATTATGAAACTCAATGTTATTTGTATATAAAATATATGAAATATATATTACCATTATGAAAGGATTTGGATTATTTAATGTATATGTGGTAGTCATGTAATTATCATTACATAACCCTTATTGATAAAATGATACCCTTACAATAATAGTAATTCCCCTCTGAAATTCCGGAAGTGAAACCATACCCTTACACATTTATTATTTATGCATATAAAACCCTTTAAAAAGAATGGTTACCATTATATATCTAAGGGAAACTCCTATCTACCCATATGAAGTTTCTTAAAACTCATCATACCCTATAATATACACTAAGTTTTATTTATTGTTATAATTTTAGTTTAAATTTTATAATTTGAACAAAAATTATAATGAATCTAATCTAAATTGTATCATAAAAAGGAGTATATTAAAATTACCCTCACTACAAACATCACATTCCAAAAAAAGTTATATATATTTCATTCTATAAATGTAATTGAAGAAACAAATAGATTAATCAAAGATATAATAAATCATATACACAAACAAATAAGTGTTTAAAAAATTTATCATCCAAAGAGGCTACCAAATAGCCCAATGTGTAACCCACAAATCACATCCCAAAGACCATGTGAAGCCTCTAGTACCACCATCTTAGTCCCTTAAAAAATATATAGTAAATTATTTTATAACATAAGATTGAATAAATAATAAAATTGAAAAGATAATCTGAACACAATAACAATTTCAATAAGGTTATATTTATTTTGGATATGCATAATGGAAGAAATAGGTATATATGGCTTGTGAACCTATTTGAATATGATAATAAATGAACTGACACCAAATCCTATAAATTAGAATATTATCATCATGTGAATCAACGAAGATGAATATAATAAATTCAATCATCAAATATATGAAATGTAAATTCCCTAATTTATAGAATATTAGAGGAAAACTATAATGGGCTAGACATATAATGACAAATATTCCATGAAAAATCTCATCCTAACTATATAGGATCTATATATACCCTAAAATTTAAAAATATAAGAATTAGGTTAGTAAAATTGGTGCTCTGATACGATTTTCTAGCATCCTGACCAGAACTACTGGGTCTGAGTTTGAGTTCCACCTAACCACATGTGTTAGACTCCATATACGAGTAGTTGATTATTAGAAAATGGGTCCAAATAATTATATGGGAAAAACATACCCTCATAATAATATTATCTGATATGTAAAGGAAGTAATAAAATTAAATCAATCCATATGGTTTAAAAAACCAAAAAAGTAGAATCTAAAAATAAAAAATGTTATCTCATGTAGTAAAAAAATGGAATGACAGATATATAAACCAATCCTAAAAAAAGGATCCAAAATATGGTGTAAATCTACCAAATAGATGCATTAGTTGATGTATCCCTTGAAAACCATCATGGAACATAGCAATCCTCTTGAACCACCTACTAAACTATCCACTACAAAACTCGTTCCCATTAATGGGTTCCTATGTTTGAAATTTATAAAAATATCAAATTTCAAATTATGGGTGTGAATAAAAGACTCAATAGGAAAAAATTAATATTATCATCTACACATAAGATATAAATGTTAATCACATGAATTTATAATGGTTATATATATAAAAAATACATCATAAAAATAGAGAATATTTTTCAATCCATTGATGATCGTCACTGCCTAACTTGACACCATGAGATAAGGAATATCATTCATATGTTGAATGTATTATCCTAATAAGATATCCTAAAATGGAATATAACACATAACACTAGTGGGTATAGCCCATGTATATTCAAACCACTAGTTGACACATCCCTCATAAAGGATTTCCAAAAGGCATATGTCACATCCCATTATCTAGGATAACCTATCTAGAAGTTGACCAATATCTAGAACATTACTAAAAGAGGATAGTCTAAATAGGATAATCAATCATTATTAGTTGTATTATAAAAAAATATCTGGATAAATGATACAATATGTAAATGACATATCAAGAATTACATAAAGTAAAACAGTATCATGATCATAATATTCTATATGCAAGTAACATAATCACATAAAAAGTCTACACACACGCACCTAATGTAATAAATATTAAAACATATTCTTCTTGGGGATACAAAAACACCCAAAACAAATCTAATAACCCAAATAATACATTAACAAATACTAAGGTAATTCTTAATCAATGTTGTTGAAGAAGAACTGCAATGTTATTCAAGGAAATTTTAACTAAATCACATCTATGAGTCTGTCTACTCAAACATATCACCAATGATTTATAGACAAAATCCAGATATATTATCTCTTAATAAAAAATTATGTGATAAAAACTTTCTTTATCCTAGATAATTTCCAAATTATCCATTTAAACCATAAAATTTTCATCATAATTTAGTTCAAAAGTGTAACTACAATTGAACATCCAATAACATTATATATCTCTAAAATTACATAAAACAACCTTGGTAATTGTTCTTTATAATTATTTAAAAATTATTGGTTATTACCATTTATTAATACCTTATCATTTTAAGAAATTTTTTGAAAGTGAAAATTCAAATAAATTTCATAAAAAATTAGTAGATGAAAATATATTCCTACAAATAATTATCATTTTAGAACATTGGACCTATGTATTTTGGATTGATTATGAGGGGTTTTCCACAAACGGAACAAAAAATAATAATGTATATCGATCAAATAAATATTTACCAATCATGATCAAAGGAATCTATGGGATTCGCATAATCAATATAGTAAAAGGTATAAATTTTAGTTACTTTTCATGAAGGAATCATGAATATAGGTTCAAAAAATTAAAACAGAAAAAAATAATCTTTCAATTTATATTCTTTTACCCAAATCATGAATATATAGATATTATGTCTTAAAAAATATGAGTTTCATCATTTAATTGAGTCAAAACAATTAAATCCCAAAATCTAAATCCTATGGAATTGTCAAATAATTAATTAAGAATTTATTATAGGGTATAATAAACATAAAATAAAGGTTTTAAATCATTTTACCCTGAAATATATGATTTGAAAGGGTAAAATGGTTTATCCTTTTGTAGTATTTAGATGTTACATAAGGTCATGGAGTTTTACCCTTACATGGTTCCCCTACCCTTACATAGATAATGGTGTTTTGTAAGAGTAATATTGTTTTTCCTTTATAATATACACAACATCATATATTCCCATAAAATCCATTGAAACTCATTATATATGCTTAAAAATAACAAGAATACATTAGTTGACACATACATAACTCAAAGAAATAATTACATAGAATATAAGAACTATAAATCACCGTTACATAAAAACTTGGATACCTTTATATATCCCTAGAATTAAATGATTTACCCTAACACAACCCTTATAAAAAAGTTTTTATGTCTAAATATGATTATTTAACCCCATACACAACACTTTATGAGACACTATAACATTAAACAATTGTATTTTACTATAAAAAATTCATTGAAGAATAAGGGTTATGTTTACCTAACCTAGAGAAACACTTCTCTACCCTTAAAATAGTTTTTAAAACTCATGTTTCCCTTAAATAGGCCATATTCCCTCTATAATGTACAAATTTAATTGGGTTTTTTTAAAATATCACAAAAAAACTTATGAACATAAAATAAATATGGTCTATAAAAACAAGTAAATTACATGGGCGACGAGGTGAACTATTAGTTTCATACTTTTATATTATATCATTATAGAGATATATTCAATATATATAATAAAAATACATACCCCAAAATCAAAGTAGCTCATTTTTTGACTAGATGTATAATAACCTAATTCAATGAAATATCTTCAACATGTTTCATAATGATCACCTCACATCATAAATATCTTAGACATCAACAGATTTAAAACATTCTTTGGAATAGTGGGAAACTAAACATATGAATGGTTGATATCAGATGATTAGTAATGGTAAATATAAAAGAAAAAAATAAATGATTATAAGTAATAATATGATAATATGAAGGGTGTGAAAACATGATCAAAAAATGTGATAATCGAACCCAATCAGTTAATGATCATTAATCCTAAGCCACTGATTAAGGCATTCCTATATGAATGTACATAATCCATATGTATACAAAGTATCAAATAATAAATCTTGTGAAATGAGAAAATATCATATTCTGAATAATTATTTTTAATAAATATTTATTATAATATTAAATCATTTTTTTATTTAAGGATAACTACAAATACTATAACAATTTATTGGGTTCACTTCATATTCCATCATTTCCTTAGGTATGGTTCACTCAAAAGGGCATCATAATGGATAATTTCCCTCACTGAATAGGGGTGACTCCATATTCCATCCCTTATTATCTCATGTGATATCCAAATTTACCCAATCCAATGGATTACTATATAATTATAGTCCCACCATTAAGATAATTATAACTATACATATTTGTGTGAAAATATTACTAAACATCCATCATATCATCATATCATAACTCGAGAATTGAAATGAGTTTCATTAACATTTAATAATTTCATCGTACTATAATATATAAAAAATAAATAAGATTAATTAATTATTAACTATAACTAAATTAACACATGGGAATGAAATTGTTATAATATAATCTTCCTTAAACCATTATTATCAAATGTCAAACAGAGAATAAAAGTGAATCGTTTAATAAGATAATATAATAATGTAAGAATATAAATCTTTAAAGGATGTTTAAATTGATGTAAAATGAATTAATAAAACCATTCAATCATTTTTATTTTAAATTATGTGTAATCCAATCATATATTTTAATAACATTTTTACTAAAATTGCACAAAATATTGAAAAAATATTTTTATAGAAAATAACCTTGGAAACATGTAATGGAATAAAAAATTCCATGAATTTTCACGATGAATTTAAAATCAATTCAGACCTTATATTTCAATAGATAACATTCTTATCACCCTTTTTAAAAAATAAAAAATATCTTTTTTAAATGGTAAATATGAAATATATCTCTTTTATACCATTGTACATAATTTAAAATTTAACAAATTTTCCTTTTAAATACATTTCATATATAAGTAAAACATGAATAAAAAAATTAATAAGGGTATAAAAAAGGATTTAAATATTCCTTGAACAAAAATTAAATAATTTTTTTTATTTAAAATTCATTTTCCATTTCATTTTAAATATCAATGTGAGAAAATTGGTAATATTACATAAAAATTTGAGAAATAGCCATAAGTTAATTAAATAGATAGGACATCAAGGATAATAACCTCATGATTTCCATAATTTGTGTGTTAGAAAATAATATAAAGGAATAAATTATATTTTAACACAATATATTACAATATTCTCTATTAAACCCATATAAATTTAATAACACATTCAGTTAATTACAAAACTATTTCCGGATAACCAAATTATTGTAAAATTTATTGGAACGCAATTTCAGATTTATTAATCATTATAAAAATTTAACAAGGACAATAACATATATAAATCAAATTTAATAATTCATTAACACCATAATAACTCATAATTTCTACCATTTAACACTTATGTATAAGAACTCTTATGTTTTGTTCCAAAATATTTGGACAATGTTTTCTGAAAAATATTTAATCAGTATGACTTATATGAAATGTAAATAGGATATTATTTTTAGAATTATGATAAAATAAAATGTAATTTTTATATTGAATAATGTTCATAATATTATTAATTTCAATTCATTTCATATACATTGAAATGAAACTACGTTCAAGCATTTTTTAAAATGAAAACAATAAATATTTTCAAAATATTTTAAATTTATTATTTTCAAAATAACTTAATGATAGTGAAATAGGTATTAAAATAACATCAGACATATAATTTACTATATTAATATCATTTTTGGACATTTTTTAATGAACTTATATATGGAAGTAAAATTGATTTTTTAAATCAATTAAAATAACATTTTGATGAAAAATCACTTACGAAATGATATCTTTTTTACCAATGGAACATAGAAGGAATGAAATTATATCACATCATAAACATATTATTTGTTTACATTTTAATGATAAAAGGAATCCATAAGTTATTTTATACCACACATAAATGAAAATATATTGCTAAAATAGATAAATTCTTAATGAAATAGAATTGAGACAACAACACTCTTACCCCCAGTCCTGATTTTCTTAATATGTGTTTGAACCACCTATGCAATTTTTTTTGTTATGTATATTACCTAGAAGCATAATAATATATATCTTACCATATATTATTTTCTTTTAACATCATGTAACCCATTTATTAAAAATTCATTATTGGAATCACTATTCATGGGTATAAGTGCATTTTTTTCATTTATGTTTTCATTCTCCAGTCTATATCCATAAACAGTGATAATAATTCAATTATACTTATATATATAATAATTTCATTAACATTTTATGTACCAATTATATATACATTAATCGTAATTTATATAAATTTGTGATGAAAAATAATTGCATCACTTTATTAAGATGGTATTGTGTACGTACATATGAGATATGTTTCTAATTTTAAATGGATCGATTGAAAAAAGTAATTATTAATTCACCATTAATTATTAATAATAATATCAAAAATAATATATAATTTCGCTAAATTCATAATTATAACCATAAATTTGAATAGGTGGTGAATAATGAAACACATCACTTCATGGTGACGGTAGTCCAAACATATGTATGTGTGAAATTGTTTTATCCCATAGGATAGAAAATATGTGTATAATTTTTTTATGTATATATATTAAAAATTATTTATATTTTACATAGAAATGTATCTTTTTGTAAGTAGAAACTACAGATTATGTATATATTGAAGAATAAATAAATTTTAAAGTACATGGTTGTGAGTTATAACACTTCATTGAGAAACAATTTTGTAAAACACCTTCAACCTTTAAAGGATGGTATTTTTGGAAGAATATAAGATCTAGGATGTGCATATGGAATATAATATGGTATTATTTTTAGGATTTGGTGATACATAAAAATATTTCTTTTTGAATAAAGGAGTAGATATGATTCCCTATTATATGTGAGGGAAAATACACACTGGAATTACCTAAAAGTGTAATTATAATATAAATCATAATCATGTCATGGGTAGAATATTAAACATACATTTTTTATAATATTTTATATGGTCAATATAAAATATAAAATTATATTTAGAGATTTTTGGAGGCATTTAAATCATTATATCCATGTTAAAGATGATTAATCACTTTTTAAACATGGACATGATAAATTGACATTTATTACCATGATAACATAATAATTTGACAAATAAATAAAAGGATCCTTAAAAAATTACATAATGATTAAAATGTTTGAGTATATTTTTTCAGTTCAATTTTATATAGGTGGAATAAATTAAATTTTATATAAGAATATAAAATGCATTAAAATTAGTTTTTATGAAAATACTAGATTTTAGAGTCAAAATAAATTAACATTTTAATCAAGTAAATATGATTTTTACATAATTTTTATTTTTTATTTAAAAATAAAGGAGGTATTTTAGACATTTAATCTATAAAAATTTAATGAAACCTTCTAACCAAACAACTAAATGTTATGATACAAAATAATATTTTTTATTTCGAATAAAATATAACATATCTTTTACAAAGTAATTATTTGGTTCTTTAATTATAATTAATGTCTTCAAATATTCAATTTTACACATTATAATTGTAATTTTTTAAAAAAAATTATCATAAGATAATGTAAAGTGTTTTTGATATTTAAATTCCTTATAACATATTTTTAACCCAATCGTACTAGTATTTCCATGATGAAAATTAATATAATGGTTAAAATTAATAATGACTGAAAATTAAGTTGAAAATATTAAATTATATTTATTATTATTATTGATATTAAAAATAAAAAAATCGAATTTAAAATATTAAATATACAAATTCTGTAAAAATTCATTTTTAGTTAAGCATTCTAAAAATCACCGAAATTGTTTTTAGAGAAATGAAAGTCAAGCATAAAACTAGATTTTTTTTATTCGATGCACATTAAAAACATATAGGTAAACATTAATAAATATATTTGAACATATAATTTATATATTTTAATAAAATAATTCATAAATATTTATTAATTTAATTTATTAATATCAAAACACATTACTCTAATAATGATTTATATTCATAAAAAATTATATTTTACCTTTTAATGAATATATTTTTACTTATAACCAATTCATACCCAGTGAATTCATTTTGTAAATTTGTAAAAAATAATTTTTTTTAATATTAGTTAGTCCTATTCATATCAAAAAATCTAATGTCGAGGTTATAATATTCATATTCAATAATTATATTTTAATAGTATATCATGGTTCATTTGAACTCATTATTGCGTATAAAGAATGATATCAATGAAAATAAATTTCATTAATTAAAAATGTATCATAAATATGAGGTGTTACATTCAATAACCTTATTATAACATCTCCCTAAAAGTTAAACAAATTTTATTCGAATACCTGAGGTTAACTATGCCAAATCACATTCTTAGGATCCCATCTTGCTTCTAAAATTTATGGTTTCGACACATGACATTCACTAGATGATGGGAATTTTTCACATAATTTTCTTGTCTTAAATCTATAATCTCCTCCATATAATCCTAATAAGAGTTATCTTGATCTATTGGAATGACATATGAATTAAATTCATGTGAATAATATAGTATTTACATCCTCTAGAGAGATACCTGGAATAATAATGTTCTTGAGAGAGATTTTGTGTAAGCACCAAGCAATAGGAAACCACCCTGATAAGACTATGAATTTAAAAGGGAACAAGATATTTATGTCTTAGTAATATGTGTTTTTCTAAATAACATAACTGTATTGAAATGGAATGATAAAAATAATATATAGTCACCCATTTCATAATATATATCTCATTAAAAATATCTATAATTATATTTCAATCAAATCAGAGTTTCCCTAATGTGTTACTTAATATTTTTAATCTTCCCTACAATTTCCATAGCTACATCAGTTAATAGTAGATTTCTTTCTCAAATGTCATCCCATTACATAAGATTCATACCCCTCCTTCTATTGTGTAATTAATAATGTGGAATCCTAATTATTGATTTCATGTTATTATTGAAAAAAACTCAACCAATGAAATATATTGATCTAAAACACAAAAAAAATACATATAAATTTGAATAAAAATATCATATAGAATTCTTATTTCACTACAGAATTTAACAATGGATTGTGGAATATAATAGTTTTAATAATATAATTATATATTAAAATCATACTAATAAATTCATTAAAACATTTAGGAATACCATGGGCCTTGATTAGATACAATATAATGAGGTAGTCATTAAAACCTTCAATCATCAATAATTAATAGCCTAGAATGATGGTCAAGAGAAAAATCATCCAATAATACAATGACATATAATTTATTTATAATGCGATTAGATACAAAAAAAATTAAATTAATCCCTTGATCCTTTGTGGGGACTCATAAATAAATTCAATGTCATGTTTTTCAATTAGTATTCTGGAAAAGGTAATGGCTGTAAAATCCGCATAGAGTTCCATATGTTAGTCATAAATATTTTACAAAAAAAATGGAGATAAATATTCCCTAATATCCATTTCCTGATATCCCACTAGAAATGATAATTTATATATCTACACATCATTATACTTTTATATTAATAGAAAATGATGATATTTAAGATTCATCAAGTAATTAATTCTTCATGTAAGGTATTGAATAGAAATATAAAGAGACTATGAACCATAAAATTACATTGTAATCATGATTGTCATTTTGACCTACTTCTGTAGTATTAAATTTTCTTTTAGTGCCTCGTTAATTCTCATATGGATGGATAGAAAAACAATAATCAGTTAATGTTAAGATTATTACCATATCAACATGATTTTATGATCCATCATCTAGAAATATATATATATTTGATACATTTTAGTCCAAATAATTGAAAAGCTAGAATTTTATTTCTCATATAGGGCATTATCCTTCTTGTTATCATTCCTTCAGTGTTATTGTATTGAGTATTAATTAAATTCAATCAATTAAAACCATCACTTTGAGACATATTCAACTCTTTTTGTATGAATATATACCTCGATACATATTATATGTGTATTTATAAATATATCAACATACATGATAAATATGTTTACATTATATTATGAATAAAAAACTAATGTTTCACTATCGACAACATTAATTGGGTACTTTTTGTGATTAATTTTCAATTGGCATGATGTGTTGGCTATCAATATGTAATTTTGTTTGTAGAAATATTATAGTACCATATTGGATGTGTATCCAAATATCTCAGACCCTACACTACTATATGGATTTTCAAGAATAGGTGGACTGACCAACCTTTTTTTAGATCATTGATTTTTTCCATATTCTTCATTCTCAAGGAAATTAAATCACTTTCATGTCATATAGTTTATTTGATTAAATATCAATTTTAAATCCACCGTAAATCTCTGATAATATATATCAACCCTATGAAATCAATGGATATTTATTATAGTAGTTATTCTAGGCCATTTCTAAATAACATCCATCTTGGAAGGATCTACCGATATACCCTCAATAGTGTGTATATGGCCCAAGATGATTTTTTTTGGAAATTGAAATAAAGTAGTACTGAATTTTTTATAAAACATTTACATGATCAGGGTATTCAATACTATAATGAAATGATACACCTTCTCATCATTTTATACGAAAAATATGAGCATATCATTTTTGATGACCACCACGAAATGATATTGGAGATATCTCATTAATGTATTAGTTCGATCAATAGATGTAACATCCTCAAATACTGAACTCACACTCAAGGGAAATCAGGTTGTTTACTAGAACCCAAGAATTTCTCCCCACATATTAAAGGCTTTTGACTAGCATAGGAGGTGTATAAGTAAAATATGTGGATACTATTCCCCTATTGGAATGTTTCAATATATATGAAATAAATAAATATTAGAGTAATCAAAATAGGAAAATAATATAACACAACTGATACACCAAACAATAAATATAAAATAAATTATTCCATAATACTAAAAAAATAAAGTAACTATAGACTAGAATATTTAAAAATTTCAAAATTAATGTAATTCAAATAAATTTACTTGGTGAAACATATAAATTCAAAAGTCTCTCAACCCAAACTCCAAGTCCATCCCATCTTGAAGCTTCAACCAATCCTGGAAGAAACTATCAAACACAAGGCCCCTTTCCCTTTCAAAAACCTAAATCCATGTAATTAGATTGGGTACCAAATGTTGGATCAAATAAGTTATGTGTAAAACTCACTAGGTATAATCAATCATGTTTAAAAAAACAATTTTAAAATAAGTGAATCAAATAAGGTGATAAATAGTTGTATTAATTAATAGATTAATATAATTAAATAGTAAACCTTCTTCATCACCAAGATTAAATATATCTGGGCATGTTTCCTTACCATGATAACCATAACCTCATAACAATTATATAATAAAATAACTTGTTTGTGCCCTATAAGTATTAAAATATTGAAGTAAACCCCTATATATATGAATTACAACATCTGGGAAAATCCGACTATATAAGAATTATAGCATCTTGGAATTATAACATCCTATCCAAGCCCTCTTTATAATAATTTCAATATTAAATTGGTCCAAGACTGCTAAATAAACATTAAATCAATTGGAACAAGCCTTTTGTATAATTATTATAACATGAAATTTGAAAAAACCTACTATATATAAATATAGCATGAATCTAGGAAATAACCCCTATCTATGAATTATAGTATAATTCTAAAAATATTATCTATTATTACTCAATGCTTAATTCAAAAAATTTCCATTTATTTTTTAATTAAGAATTTAATTTAGCAAGTTGTTCTGAAATCATTATTATGAAATATTACACTTCCATTTTATATCTCATCATCCCTAGTCATTTAGATAAACAATAATCCATTATCAAAGTGAATCTACAAAAAATTCACCTAAGGTATCATGTAATTCTAAAACATACATTAATACACTACCCAATTTATTATTAAATAAGGGTTGGATCGCCCTATGGGTTGCCTCAGCAATTTCACAACACAACCAAATCATAATGAATCCAAGGAATAGTCCCTTCACGAGATTTTTTTGAATGATAATTAAATTAATTAGAATATATTTCATGGTAGTGAAATGAAAAAAACACAAAGTTAAAAAATTAAAAACATTTAAACTTATTTGTATATACCACATATCAATTCATAGTGATTTAAACAACATACTTTATCTAGTAACTCCATGAAATAATGAAGGAAATTGTGATGAAAATTGAAATATAGATTACAAAATATTAGGATAAAAACCTGATAGAATTGTTGTCAAGAGATTCCATTGCTAAAATGGAGATCAAGTGGAAGAGATGCCGAAATCGATGTGAAATAATTTACCATGGATCATACCCTTTGTTGAGATATTTGGAAGCAATATAGGGAGTAGAAAATATCCTATAAGGCCATAGAATTGGAGAGAGGAGGGGGTGAACCGAATAAAATGCATAATCATACATTCTACCATCTTAAAACTACAGTTCATGAGAAATTCAAGGTGTGAATCACATTCACATCAGGTATTTCATCCTTTATGAGTTATGATAAATTAAGGAATCACTGTTGGTAAATAATAACCTGTACCAATATTTACACATCGTGACCATTTTTCATGATGTGTAACCACTTCACAGCATAAAAAACTTCATGAATTCTTAATTTAAATAATTACACATCATGTAAATTGTATATTCTAGTCAAATTTATAGCAGAAGACACTCAGTCCAATATTTAACTTGTATATGCTTTGTAATGTTCTAAAGAAAACCCTCAGTCCAGCTTCTGTAGAGATTCTATGAATCACATATCAAGCCTTCTAGACTAATATCAAACCCTTATAAAACCTTTTATCATCATTATAACTAGAATAAATTACATTTAAAATGAATAAATATCAGAACATTTTTTATTTTCCCCATTATATTTTCTCCGTCCATAAAATAGACTCAACCATCATGGTTTCTAGATAAAGAAAACCCAGAAATAAAGAGTTTTTCCAAAACATTATGAGGGATGTACAGCGTAAAATATGGGATCCTACATCCTCCCCACTATATAGCTAGTTTTTATCGATCTTGTTGAAGAATCAGTGTGAGGTATTGAAAAATATGTTAATCCACTATGCTTGTATATCAGATCCACAAATATGTGCATACTTGTACTAAACTAGAACTAGAGGTATAAACATTAAACATAGATACATATCACCATGGAATAAAATACATATCAGGAGATCGGGAAGGAAAAATCTATAACAAGACAAATACCATAAACTTATATAACATGAGATGGGTCAGAAAGATATATATAATGATATGATACATGAAACACATCATTCATTGTAATATGTCACTATGAAAGGTTCAGTCTCTATTCCACTGGACCAACCCTTTTCACTATCTCGAACGACCCAAAAATGTGGTCTCTATCTTTCCCTTTTGTATGATATGAAATTTCCCCTACCTAGGGAATACCCATTAAAAAATTATGACAAACCGCAAAGTCCATATTTCATCTCCACTTGAAAACAAAATATTTTTACTTTCTCTAATTGATTTCCAAATATATCATGATCATATGTGACTTCTCAAACATCACGTATATGAGACTAGAACCAACAATCATTGAATCACATACCTCCATCCAACAATGAGGTGAATTGAATGACCAACCATAAAAAGCCTCAAATGGATCCATCGGGATCTATTCATTGTAGTTTTTATTATTGGAAAACCCTATGACTACTAAATACTACCCTTATAATCCAATAAAGGATACCAAAAGGTTGATAATGTATCATCTAGAATGGTAATATTTTATTCATATTTCCCATTATTTTGAGAAATATAGGCCATACCAAAATAAAACTATGATCTATGAGTCTTTTGATGGTACTAATTTAACAGATACGAGAAACAATGATCACTATCAGAGATGATACTCAACTGAACACCATCAAATGAAAATATATATGGTATGAATAGAGTTCCAAGAACATAAATATTTAATGTCATATTAATTGGATTGATGTGGGACACCGTCTCCAGTCGATCTAAGATCAACAATACTAATTCATTATTGTGAGGTGTCCTTTGTAATTCTATCATGAAATATATAGTGACATCATCCTATTTCAACTTTGGAATGGGTAATGGCTATAACATCCCAAAAGGCATATACTGATTGTCCTTCAACTATTAACAAGGATAAAATATCAGTTTGAAGACCACTATCTTCTTATCTATCCACATCCACTAGTACTATCTACCAAGGATGTGATTAATCTATGTAAATCTTGGACATTTCTTCCATCTAGAAGCATGCTACTCACCCATGAGGTCCTCGTGGAAGCCCATACGAATCCATACACAACCTGGGAATAGTATTGTATCACTAATACCATGAGACCATCCTATTGATGGTTCCCAACAATATTATCTATCTTTAAGAGTTAATCAATGGATCAGATAACTGATCGTTGTTTTTTAGGATTAGAATAATGGGTATAACTATTTTTAAGTAAGATATACTCATCATTAGGTCTCTAGAACACCATGATTCATGTATTAAAAGAGATATGTAATATTTAACTCAGTACAAGCCTCCAACACTACCTTCATTTTCTTCTTCTAGATTATGGTTTTGAAATGGAAATCTCTCTTACCTGGTTTACAAGAAATCAAAATGTCAAAAAACTATAGATATTCAACCCACCTCCTCTTCCAAGGAATATTATCTCGCTGATAAAAGATGTACATGACGATCTAATGGTTCATTCCCACTAGAAACATATCACCCTAAAGATAGTACCTCTAGAATATTTGGGCATGATCCACTATATGACACATTAGATCATGAGTAGGATAATTCTTCACATGTGGTCTTAATATTCTGGATCTATATGATACCACTCAGACCTCCAGCCTTAGAATTTCTCTCAATCAAACACCAGATGCATCATAGTATATGGTTTATGAAATAACCTGGAATGGTATAATGGGGATTGGTGTAGAGGCTAGAAATATTTTCAACTCGAGAAAATATCTCTTGAAGTATATGATGAAACAAACATCAAACCTTCCATAATAAGCCTAGACATTGGTGTTTCCAAAGAGGATATGTCATGGATGATACACTATAAATAACTTGATAAAACCATAAAACTATGCATATTGACTAAATTCATGGGCCTCTACCTATATATTGTAAGTTGAACTATTAATGGGTCCACATAAACTCAATCCTCTATGATAACATGACCCAATAATTTCAAATTTTTATTCTAGACACTCCATCTGGTTATCATGGTGTAATGTAGATTCTATCTAAATTTACTTGATGAAATATAATGATGATAAGAATTATAATATGAGTAAATTGAGTAATGTATGTTAACATTGAAAAAACCACCTCATAATTGTCGTAAAAAGGATTAAATATTAGATTCATCAAGTTTATAAATACCATTGGTCTATTTTAAAACTGAACAATATCACTATGAATTCATATAATCCATAAATTCTTATAAAATAATTATCAGTTATGTCTGATGGTCTCACCCACAACATGGGATACCCTGATCTCAACTCAATCATACAAAAATTATGGCCCCTATCTACTGAATGAAGATATCATTAATGTGATGAAAGGTATACAATTTATTAACCACAGCCTAGTTCAATATTTTACAATTCACACATAAGTAAAATGCACTATCATCATTATTGGTGAAATGATTCATAGAACCACACAAAGTTACTCTAGGATATATGACATCCTTTCCTTCATGATCTTCAAATATAACATCAACTCCTCAAGCATTATTGTTCTATATTTTATGGGTAAATAGATACTGGATAAGCTCATAGATCCAACTCATTCATGATGTCGGTACACTATACAGGTAGTAATCCATATATCGCATCATTAAATATATCATGAAAACTGTCTTCCATTATAGGAATAGAATCCCACTATATTCGCCAATCATCCAGAATATGGTTTTCAATCTGATCAATGATAAAATCCAATCTGCATTGAATTGGTCATGTCTAACCATCCAAATGTTACCACTCACCCTGGTGAGTGTAGCTACCTCCTTTTAGAGATTGAAAGGTAACACACCTCCTATAATTTTTGATATGTGAATGGTATTGAACTATCTAATCCATATCAAGAATCAAATTGAATATTGAAATTTTTTAGCATAAAATGTTCCCAATGGAATCTATGGACACCAATTTCAAGAGGAAAATAATTCCGACAATTGATGCCTTATGACCACACTCCCAATGGAATGAAATTGTTAGTAATCCCATATGTTCACTCCATTTAATAATATAATCCATTTTGAAAAAAAACTGCAGATATAGTGGAATGTAATTCCCCTTTATAAAAATAATCTACATATGGTAGATGATACTAGAATCATACATTTAGTGGAATAATTTCCTACTTCCAATCTAGTCGGACGAGATTGCATTGCATTCCAATGAATTCATACTCTCCTCTAAGATCTTGTATGACTTCACAGGACAATTTAATCTGCCTATTATTGTCTCTCCTGCACTACTGTACCACATCTCAAGCCTTGAGGTGAATTTATAGTGTAACATAATCTATGAATCTATTGAGGGGTAACTGTTTCATACCATACAATGGTACCAATCATGATCACCTTCCATTACCCAAATTTTTCATAACCCTACAAAACCCATGAAGGTGGCCCAACCTACCACAAGCATGACACACCAAATGAATTAATTGATGTTGAGTCATGTCAGGGATAAAAATGACACACATATAGAACTGTGATGAAAATTTGTGACGATCCTTACCCCAAAAGCCCGAAGTTGGTGCCTAAAACATGTTGTGTAATTTTTTTATGTAACATGAAAATAAAAATTACATATCTAAATCCATCATAGAGTGTATTTTTGTTTTAGGTTATGAAAAACTAGATACCGTTGATATATTTCTTCAAAAACATGACAATGATAAACATCATATTGTTGCTATAATAGAAGAGCACTCAAAGCAAGACCAATCTACTGACCCAATAAAAATAAATTGAAAATGTAGGGTGAAAATTATAAACACTTAGTGAGGGGTTTTAAAAACATATTAATTAAATTTATTTTTAAAACAAACAAAATTTGAAATAACTACAAAACAATTCCATAAAAGGAAAATAACTCTTCATGAAGCACATAATCAATATTTCTTAACGGTTACATGAAGAAAATTTCAGGAAAATATCTTACACAATAGTTTATATATTTTCATAAAATCTATAGGTAAAACACATATCAAAGTGCGCATATATGTTGAAATATTCATGGAATGCTGCATAATCCAGAAATTCATCAAACTAATTTAATGGTTACATGAAAGGTTGCAGGTATAAATTATCACATGATATGTCACATGGATAGAATTGAATAGGTAATAATATCATGGTTCACATGACACATAAAATGAAATTCATGATATGATTGATGTAATATCAGCATCAGTTTCAAAATTACGATAAAATATTCTACTCTTTAATTATAAAACATTCTAAGTAAATACTTAATTATGCCATATGCATTCATCACCAACATCAAAAGTAAAAGATTCTTATCCAAGTGACATTATACTAGTCGAATAATCACATGATTAGTCATATACAAATACATAATGAGGGAATGTATAATTACAGAATTCATAATCTCTTTTTCTAGGCATTACTCC
This sequence comes from Viscum album, assembly GCA_963277665.1. Classification (NCBI taxonomy): domain Eukaryota; kingdom Viridiplantae; phylum Streptophyta; class Magnoliopsida; order Santalales; family Viscaceae; genus Viscum; species Viscum album. Next base: position 784,018,887 of record OY728128.1, on the reverse strand, counting down.
TTCATTGTACATAGTCATTCTGTCAAGGCCTCATACCAAGAACATACAATTAAAAATCCAACATAATTGGTCTCGTGAGACTCAACATTATCCAATGCATTGGAGCACTATCATGGTGCACCCATCATAACTTTTAACTCAAATATATTCCACTAATGTATAGTATGATATTATATTCAAAGTGTTATATACCACTTTGAATACTTAAATTCTTAATCTATGAGTTATCAAGAGAGATAAATTTATTTCTTTCATTTATTATATACATACTGATAAATTAAGTTAATTATGCAATAAATGTAAAAATTGATAGGTTTTTCATTTTTAGGTTATGGATGCATCAAATTTAACATTGATATGTATGGTTAAAATGAACTGATTTTGCACATGTTATAATAACTGGTGCACATAAAATAATGGATTGTCACATAAAAAATAAATCTTTCATTCAAACCCTTATCACATGAATGTGAACCTTTTTTGAAATAAAATTCACATGTTTTTTACTTTGTGATAGTTGTTATTTTTAATTACACTATACAATAGTAATTGAATATTCAAACAAGTTAAAAAATAATCTTAAATAACTAAAAGAATTCATTGTGGAAAAATCATTAAGAATTGAAATAAAAAGAACGGTTGTAAAACAATTAACTCGGGAGAAGTATTCATGCATAAGAAAATAATTAAACACATATGTTTATGAATGTATATATATTTGTGTGTAATCATAATATTATTCCGACCTTCAATCCTAAAATTTAAAAATTTGGAAATCATGCATGAAAGGAAAATTTTATTAACAAGGTGATGTATTTTTTAAGCGTTTTTAGGCACACAATAACAAAACATGGTTTTTTAATTGATGTCCAATATAAAATTTTCATCACGTGTATTGTTCAAAATGATCACAATGTTGATACCATCAAAAAATCATAAATAAATTATGACATGAATATTTTTTATTTTTGTTATTATATATATATATATATATATATATTAGAGTTTGAAAATTATATAAACCCTCAAATACGCAATGTGTATACATGATATTTGCACAACCAAAACATGGTGTAACAAATCCTTATAAATATAATACACTTTAAAAATATAATTTTAATCACTAAATAGGTTTTATAAAAACCTAATTCAGATTATAATTAAAACATATGTGTATATATACTTATAAATGTATATACACATATATATTTATATGGTTATAATAAACAATGTACAATCCTTATAAATTTACATGTATTTAAGGACATTATTTAAAAACATGTCATAACTATTCAAAAAACATAAAATTAGAATATATATTTTTTATAAATGAACTTACATATGTATATATATAATTTTTAATTTGATACAAAACAAATTAAATCGATACATGTATAATAATAATTAAGAACACCATTTAAAAACCGATGTCTTTCATTCGAGAATCATAAAAATGGAACACGATTTTTTTTGTAAATAAACTTATACACATATATAGGTTCATATTTATATACATAATCGTATACACAAAAATTGGAAATAAGGGTTTCTCATTTAGAAATAATGAAAAATAATCCCTTTCAAGCATTTTGTGCATTAAAATCTCAATTAAACACTAACAATCACCTTTTAAAAAAATGAAATTGATTTGTATTATAAGTTATATAAAATATTATATACAAATAAGTGCATATATGTGTTTTTCAAATAAAAACAAGATGAAATAAACCCTTCTTTTTCATTAAGGGGGTGATTGAGTCCAATTGTGGGTGTCTATAAGATGGGGAGAATAAGGTGTGTAGAGTTATCTGTTAAATTATGGATTATATAAGATGTATATGTATATATTTTATACATAATGATTCACAGATAAAATATTAAAAAAGACCAACAAAATAGACTACTAAAAATCAGGTCTAACTCCCTAATTATGATAAAACCTAAACTAATAGGTTATTTTATAATATATAAATATAATGTCTATAGAAACATATATGGAAGGCCAAAGAAAATAAAAAAAGTCCAAAAATAGGGAATTCTAGTAGAATTTGAGGGATGGGTCTGAGGAGAGTGATAAAGGGTCACAGGAGAAGAAGAAGAAGAAAAGAAAAAAGGAGGAAAATCCAAAGGAGATATGGTAGTGGATATTGGTGGACACAA